>CM060945.1:330948191-340948191 GCA_030765085.1 Allium cepa
GAATTTCACACTTCATTTCTTAAGTTCAATGCAAATATTCTATATACTTCTTATATTTTTTTTATTTAACTCATAACTTTGGTTTATATTTACGTATATTGAACTGGATTTCCAATTCTATATGGATTCAATTTACTTTCATTTAAAAATATTGGATTCAATTCATTTTAAACCTTATCCGTTTGGTCATTCTTCAATTAATTTCGCTTGCTAATCTTAGTTTAATATTTCACTTTGTCTTTCACAAATCAAATTCAATTCCAATTCCAGTTCTATTTACTTACAAATTCGAAATGAATTTCAACATTCAAATCACTTTTATGTACTTGCAATTGCAAATCTATTCATTCATTCACAATTTATTTTTCATCCTAATAATTTTATTCCAATCATTTTAGTCTATTAGAATTCTAAAATTCACCTTTATTCTGATTAAGTCAAGTCAATTTCAGTTTAAATCTGAATTTCCTAAATTTTCAAACTTATTATTCCATAACTATTTTAAATAAAATTCCAGAGTCTTTCCACCTTTTCTAAAACCATTATTCAAAACAATTCAAATTATCCTTTGAATTTCAAAATCAAACCCAAAATTTCCAAACAACTTCCATTTAAAACAATTTGGCAGCAATTCCTCTTTTGGTGACTCGAAAATGAATACCGATGATGTCGCGATCATCACCGGAATTATTTTCCAATGACAGAAAAGACTTTAGAGCTTTTATCCCTCAAAAATCTTTTTCCAAACCCTTGAAAACTAATTCCAATCCCAAAAGGAATTTAATTTCCAAACTTCCCGAATTTCAAATATTTTCAAGAACGTTTCCAAATATTTCTTTGGAATTCTATTTCAAATTATAAATCTCATTTACAATTTACATTTACAAATCCCATTTGGACTTTTATTTTCTTAGCTTTTGGTTTTGATTTCAATTCCTCATACAACGATGATAATAATTTAATATTATCGCTTCTTAGCAACCAAGCAACCATATATAATAATTCACAGAAAATTTATTTCTTTCATATATGAAAATAGTTTGGGTAAAATTATTTCATTTACCCTATTTTAAAATGATATCATGTCGAATTTTTCATGTACAAGTGTTTAGAGATCCCTATCAATAACGTTAATTACTCGTATTGTCCATAATCTATATACCACTCAACAAACCAATCAATACAATATAAAACAATTTTATATTCACTAACAAATACGCGCTCATATCTATTATCACACTCAAACTCATTCTAGAGTATTACTAACTCTATCTCAAATGATTAACACCCACCAGAGCCAAGGTTGTCGCTTAACCAAATGCTCTAATACCAAATTGTAACGGTCTAGGCTTTTCAACCGTCGACAGCAGCCAATCTCGACTGGTAGGCTTTTCAACCATCCCAATCCCACCGTGGCATACAATGGTACCCTGCCCTTTCTTTTATGGCCAGCCTTTCGACTGTCATACCTTATGGCTAACCAAGCCCTTAAAGAGGACGTGTAGGGGTAAGAGTCTCCTACTTGCCACCAAACAAAAAGCGAGAAATCCCCATCACGTTTCACAAATATAAGAAAGGTCAGTCGTGGGACTGGTGTGAGATCTTACAAATAGTTATTTTCGCAAAGAATATAAAAAGAAATCCACTATGCTTTTGGAAAATGAAACTACCATAAGGCCTCTCGCAACACACACAATGCAAACGCAGAATTAGAGGAGATTTCTCCTTATGATGGTCAAACATGCTTAATACGCAAAATTCTTTTTAATATTATCATTAATGCATAGTGCAGAAAAGATTTTGAAAGTATAATATTAATCTTAGCCAGTATACAACCATTTGTATGCCTACTATAGCTACCATGTTCAATAGCAGGTTACCGCCACATTCCATGGCAGGTTATACAACTAAAACCGTACAGGGCGCGTATTGTTTCTTTGGATTTCCAACAAATGGTCAGGCTAAGGAACTTCCTACTGCCACATGGGTACGCCGCTGGAGGGACGTCCCGAGAACCTACCCGAATCTCTGCCAACACAAGGCCGCGTTATCTCTGTAACTAGGTAACTACTACTCGAGTATGCCTTCCCCCGGTCCTTTGGGACCTTTATCCGAGGATCCTTAACCACAAAGCAACAACCACAAAGAGTAATAGATTTGCAGCAACAACATAGGTTAAGTATCTGGGCTCCATACCATGATACCACCCTTTTCCAGAAGGAAATGACATACCCTAAAGGGCGCGACCCTCATAACCTTGTCGCATCTTTCCTATTTTGACCATTTCCCAGGTGTAAGGTCCGACGAAGTCTCGTCCACAAAGCTACACTTGTCACAAAGTCATGCTTTGATCAACAAATGATCAGCAGTACTTCGTATGCCACATTACCAGTTTGGGAATATATCACTAGTAACCTTCAACTACATAACCTCTGAGCTCGTACGTCTAAGAGAAGGGTGTTAAGCTAAGACAATAAATTCTTCGCCAACCAACAAAAATGTATTTGATAGAAACCAGCTTTACATCTCAAACTGTAATGTCAGACACACATCTATACAAGTCCGTTCCCGGATCGAACGGAACCGAAGGCGCTTCAAAGAAGCCCTTGCAAATCTAGATATTCACAAATAACATCCAGAGTCCCCATCACAAAGATGATAAAATCTCTATACCGGAGCAACCCGGTGCAGAGACATTCGACAGGTAATCCTTTCGTTTTCGAAAATACCCGGTCTTCACCACCATCTTCAAATGCAATCCCATTTTGTCGTATCATTATTCGGTATTTGTTTTATGACACAAGGTCCTCTCCCGGCTAATCCGTATAACGAGCGCTTATTTTAAAAAATAAGTGTTACATCTAGATTTTAACAAATTACAACAATTTTCACTTTGATCTTTTCAATAAAAGATCTATCATAGTCACAAAGGTTCGATGTGGTTTTTTAATATCCACTTGGAATCCGACCCCCAGTCGCAAATTAAAATGCCATAAAAAGGCCAGTATTGATAGTCGGTTATTTAACTATCAATCAACATTCACAACAATCACCAAGATTTAAATAATTTTGCAATTATTATTTTAAAATATCTTCGCAAGATATATAATTTTAACACTTCAACACTTTGACAGCAAATTTCAAATCAATTTACACATTTCAATCCTTTCAAAACAAATTTCAAATCATTTCCCTTACGGGAATATATTTTCCAATATTTATTCGTTTCCACTGGAAATCTGCCGAGTTAAAATAATTCAAATAACTTATCCAAAATATTCTTGGAACATTTAAAACAAAACCATCTCAAATACTTGCTTAAAATATTGGTTATAAAAACATTATATTAATTATCACATATAAGATTTTAAGTCCCGACTAATTTTAAAAATAAAATTAGTAGATAAGGTATAAATATGTAAATAATCGTTTCGTAAAAACATATCAATTTTAACCTTTAAAATAATCCATTTTATAAGTAATTAAATAATTCCATACTTTAAAGATTTGAAACGAGTTAAGAAGATAATTATCCAAACTATCCTTTCTAAAACCAACCTTAAAAATTTTCAGTTTATATTTATAGGCTACTTCGATATCATACTCAGCTTTTTTGGGAAAATACATTTTTCATTTAAAAATGGTTCATTCAAATCAATTAATAAATCTTTCTTGATTTATTTTAATTTTAAGTTTCGATCCGTAAATTCCTTTCACACTTTTAAAAATAGCCAAGTGTTTATTTTTAAAACAAATTTCCATTTCCTTTATAAATTCCCATTATGAATTTAAACTTCTAAATATCCATTGATATACAATTTTCATATCGATTCCTAAATATTCATTTTCAGCACCGAATTAAATTCTAAATTGATTTCCAAATTTATTTTCGAATACCAAATCAATTTCCAAAATTGATTTCTAAATTGATTTCAACACCAAATTTATTATTCTTTGAAGCAAATTCCTTCTTTTGAATTTATTCAATTTTCTAAAATTAGTTTATTATAAATTTTCTACTAAATTTCAAAAATCCAATTTTATTTATTTCTGATATCCTACGATATCAAAAATATATTCGGCTAAATTGTAGCCTTCAACAATTTCAATCACAAATAGTCACACACAGATTATAAATGATCTCTTTGTACCAAAATTAGGCACAACACTCTTCGGAAGTCTTTGAAGACATAATAAATGAAGAATGTAAATTGAAAATGAGGATTATCTAACAAAAACTCCAAATAACAGTAAAGTAACGGCAAAGACAAGCGACTTATAGTGGTTTGGTGTGTTGCCTATGTCCACTATGAAGTTTTTGCAATTTTATTGATTCTCTTTCAACGTTTAAAGGTGATTACAGCAAGCAACAGCAAGTTACAACTGGAAATTCGAAATCAACAGCAAGAATATGATGTAGGATGATGGAGATCTCGATCCGGCAGGGTCTGGGTGCTTGAGAATCCAAAGATCCCTTTTCTGTAGGTTCTGGGGCTCTATTTATAGGCGTAGGAGGCTGGGATCGCACTCAAATCACAGAAGATTTTTTTGGCACGTGAGTGGGCCCACTCGACCAACCTCAGAAAGTTTCGAGTCGATCTGTGATTGATACGAAGTCATTTCGTATCGATCAAGATGATGTCCAAATGGGCTAAAATTTGGTGGACACATCTTCATCATGCATGCAAGCTCCTATGAAAATTTCATGGCATTTGGATCAGTGGATCGAGAGATGTGGTCAATACGAAATAGGATTTTCTGGTTCCTGTTTGGTTCGAATCGATGGCTTTGAATCGATGCCTTCGACTCCATCAGCTCACGTGGTTCTGTGATGAGGTGGCGCGCGTCCTTCGAGCCGATCCGTTCTTTTCTCCGGGTTGAACGCATTGATTCCTTAGATCTCGCCTACTTCGTATCATGGAATGACACGTCATCTAAGCTCGTTGACTTAGTGGATACGAACAAGTGATTGTTCATGGATTCGAACAAAGACTTCTGATGGATGCGAAGTGAAACTTTCCGATGGATACGAAGTCACCTGATGAACTCGAGACAGATGGATGTGAGGGACTTGTGCCTCTGATCGATACGAGGACAATGGATTCGAAGTGAGGCCATGCTTATGTATTCGAACAGTAGTTGCACCAATGGATATGAACCAATGACAATCGATGGTTATGAAATGCTCTGCCTAGATGGTTTCACAGAGGGACTTCCATGATGGATACGAAGCAGGGAAGCCGATGGATTCAAACATGATCGAGTCGAACTGAGGCATCCCGATGGATTCGAATTCGATTGATACGAACGAGATCGATTCGAATTGGAGCATGAGGATGGATACGAAACTGAGGCCTTTTTCCGCAAATTGGATCGATCATAACTTGTGTATACGAGCACGAATTGACTTGAAACTTGAAACATTGGCTTTCTTAGCTTTTCTTGTCACGTCATATCAATTGCAGCTCGATCCGGACTCGAACAAAATTCGTCGATATCCATGACGAGTCAAACTTGGATCTCAATCAATTCTTAGCATTCTGGCCTTGCCAAAAGGCGGGATAACATTTGCCCCCCAAAGTACGTCTTGTGGGAACATGACGTGCTTTAAAAAACTGCAATCCTTATTCTGAACAGTAGCCGCTCTTTTATCGGAGGTTGCAATCTTGTGTTGTCTTGATGAGCTGTTGTATGGTAGTGCTTAGTGGTTTATCGCTGCAATCGGGATTGAATGAATGCTCAATTCTCTCCAATGCTGAAAATTTGATCTTAGTCTAGCATGATTGTGTTCTGACTTTTGCTAAGGTTGCATGCTAACAAGTCGTTGTCCATTTTTGTTTGTAATATTGAGTTTCGCATCGATCCTCTCCTGAACCGGTGCGAAATTTGAGTTGTAACAACATTTAGCAGTTGTCTTGTGGAGTTCCTTCGTATCGATCCTCTTCATAATGATATAGAAGGTTGAAAGATTGACTTCGCATCGATGGATTTGGAATTTGTTGGATGTGAAAAGCTCATTCGTATCGAAGCTGATGCTCGAGTTATGGTGGATACGAAACCACTGGTGTTCGTATCGATAGACCTGTACTGCCCTGGGTCGACGGTTGCGAAGTGGGCATTTCGAATCAATCCAGATTGTGTGGATTCGCATCGATGGACCTGGACTCACATCGTTGAACGTTGGCTTCTGGAAGCACAGACTCGTATTATTCGATCGATACGGTTTGCATTGATAGCTTGTGGATGGAACCAAGTTGAGTAGCGGCTTCGAAATGATGAAGTCTGGAAGCAACTTCGCCTCGATGAAAGCCGAGCCAGATGGGTTCGAACGAACCATTCGAATCGAGGCATGATCGGACTGGATGTGGCCGGTCAACTAGACCGGGAGGCGAATCGACCCGGTGGCCTACTAGGTTCCATATAAATAACTTGGGCTTAGTCATTTTTCACTTTTTCACTTTTTACTGCCGCCTCCATTTTTCCTATCGATTCGAAGCATCAGAGAAGATAAAACTGTATCACGCCATCGATTCGATCAGTTTCAAACTCACAACTTTTCGAATCCTTCCTTAAAATTAGGTAACCAACCATGAATTCAAGCAACAAAACTATCTCAGGTCCATCCTTCCTTCGTTGATTACCCGTTCTGGCCATTGGTAAAACCAGATCTGGTTTGGAGAAGAAGGAGTGGACAGAATAAAATCGAATCGATCTGGTGGTTCGATGTTCGAGTTGATGAAGGCGATAGTCTTTTTCGTTGGGTTTCGCATCGATCTCTGGGATGCTTTAATGGAGAAGATGTAGTTTGTACCGATGGCTATGGCGATAGATTGTATCGATTCGAAATGATCGATACGAAAAATGAGCTAATGGCCGATCCGAAGTCTTTAACTTTAGATCGATACGAATCATATTTTTACGGTCGATACGAATGGTATCGACTCTAATGTAATCGATGTTAAGTTGATACTTCCCCGATCGGTACGAACTAGGTAACCAAGGATCGATACGAAGTCATCAGATTTTATTGATATGAACTCGGCTCCAGATGATCGATTCGAAACATGTTTATTGGCTTCGACTCGAACTGGTACTTTGATGGGTTCGAACGAACTCCATGTGATCTATTCGAACCGATATCATGATGGGTTCGAGCGGACTTCATTTGATCGATTCGAACTTCCCATATTGAATACGAAATTTTTGACACTCTTCAATACAATTCTGATGAGCTTCATTCTCGCATATTTGGACTTGATTAAACTGCATACTTGACTATATCTTAAAGCTCATCGATGGAACCATAACAACCTTAACTGCTTGCACATCTTTTCTAACTTTGTGCAAATTTATTCAAGTAATGCATTGCACTGCACAACACACACTCGTACACTTTACACTGGGGAATGCACGGCCCTTTGTCGTCTAACGATAATTTCTCATAAGTTAGCCAGTTATGGAACCATCAAGTTCGCAGCCGTAAGAAATCCAAAGTACAGTTCCTTCGAGACTAGAGGTTCCGGACATTGAGCCTGAAATCATCGGTCCAGCCCCGGATGAATTTCCCAATGCGTCTTTTATTGCCAATCCATCGGACTCCATTTGGTCCAATGTTTCTGAAGACATGCTGGGGAGGATATGCTTAAGGCATGGCCTATCAATGGACGACGTGTTATTACTGGGACCAAATGACAGACCTCACAATCCGCCAGAGGGATACACCAGATTCAATCGCCACGTGTGTGCTACCTGGACGCTCCCTCCGTTCAATGAGTACATTAGAGAAGTATTGTCTTTTTTTGGGGATCGCCCCATCTCAACTACACCCGAACGGATATGCTTTAGTGAATAGCTTGTTCATTATCTTCATGGAGTATCTTCATCGACCACCGATCCCGACCGAGATCAGATATCTGTTCAATTTCAAAAGCCGAAATGATTACCCCTCCTTCACATTTTTGGAAGCAGTGAGGAATTGTCAAGTGGTCACCAGGTCCTGGACCAGGCTAAGCTATTACAGAACGGAATGGTTTTACGTTAGATGTCCTCCAGGGTTCGCCCAGTGATGGTTATTCAGACGTGAGTATGGCTGAGTTCTCAAATTATTACTAAGGAGATTGCAGTTGAAGTGAAACTTATATGTTTTCCTTTTTATAGCAACGATCCAGCGACCCGAAGGTGAACACTTCAAGGAGATAGTGCGAGTACTCCAAGAAGTCCCGAGCGAAGATAGGGATATTGAGTTGCTTTTGACGGATAGGAATCTTCGGACTATTGGGTTAATCGAACGGGGGCAGAGTATAAAGTTTGATGGGGCACTAAGGACTGTCTTGAAAAAACGAGTCAAGCATAAGAAGCCCAAAGTTGTTATAGCCGAGGAAGCTGATTCTGTGAGGATCCATACTGATGATGAGCCGTTGGCCGGGACTACAGACGTAGTTCAGGATGTCGTAGAGCAGAGAAAAGGCAAGGCAGCGTTTTTAAGTCGCCTTAAAAGGGAAGACGGAAGCGGTCTTCATGTCCCGGCTCACCCCCGGAATTAGAATTTCGGAGAGGCCTCCCCCAAGAACAGAAAGTCTCTTTGAAGGGCTTGCCGATCTTCCAATCCCGGATGATGTGTCTTTTCAACATGATGTCGGGTTGGAGGAATTCCATCTTACTCTAGAATTGAGCGAGCCTTTTATTACTAGCGTGGTCGACACTTCCGGTTGTTCGGGGGGGATGCATATTCATGCACATTTCACGACACTACACAACCCTTAGTCGTAGGTCATCGATTTCGAAAAGTTACTAACTCTACTCTCATTTTGCTTTGCAGATATTATGACTGGAAGCGGTTTGATGTTAGGAAGTCTGCAACAGGCTCGTAAATCTTCCTCATATTACGAGTCACAACGGAGAGAAAGAGATAGGGATTACGATCGCAGGTACTCCGGGTATTCTAGTCAAGAACGATATGATAAAGATAGGGACTACAAACGTCGGTCTCGATCTTGTACTCCTCCTCCCAGAGCTCCTATACAACCTCCTGCCTATGTTTCTCGTCCTTCCAAATCTTCTCGATACAAGTCAGCTTCTCAATCTTCTAAATCCGAGCCCCACCATCCCAGATCTGAGGCAATGTCCCCAATAGTTGCGGAACAGCCTCCTACTGAAATTTCGGGGGAAGGAGCAATCAGGCTTGCGCAATTAAAGAAGAACTTCCCGAATATTTGCTTTGATAACTACATTTTTCCACTTCATTTGAAAAGAATCCCGCCGGAGGCCGAGCAGGTGGCACACGATTATGTGCATGACTTTTATGCCCAATACAAGGCGTGGTATAAAGCGGCCGAAAAAGCGTCGTCATTAGCCTTCGAATGAGCGGCTATCATTGAGAAGCTACAAGCCGAGCTGGCACAAAAAGACCGTATCATCCAGGTACTGAAAACAGAAGCCGAATCGTCTCGAAAATCAGAGATGGAGGCTCTAACGAAGGCCGATGAAGCTCAAGCGGCCATGGATAGAATGAAAAAAGAGCATTATGTCACGGTGGAAGACATGGGCCACCGGAACACCATCGTCACCGCCGAGCGAGATGCGGCTTTAAAAGAGCTTAATGAGCTTAAGGCTAAAGTTTCTGAAATCATGAAGGAAAGGGATAACGCCAATATTTCTACACAGGAGGCATGTGATCAGGCGGTAGAATTCCGGACCGAGCGTGATGCTACGATGGCTAAAGTAATGGAGATCGAAGCCGATGTTGATAGAAAAACTGAAATCGCCGAGTCCAAGTTGGAGGCCGACATTGAAGACCTCCTCATCACTTATAATGCTAACGTGTTAAGGCACAGGAATTTGGCTTGGCTCGAGAATTATCCGGTACATCTTCACAGCACCTGGAGCTGGTTAATTGAGGAGGAGAAAGCGACGCATCCGGATGAATCAATTGACCAGTTTGAGCTTGAAAACCGGTTGCTGACCGAAGATGAAAAGAAAATCCTTCATGACGCCAAAATTTATCATGAGAAGGAGACGGTCGGCGCCTATCATCTGGAAGTCAAGGAAGGTTTTGTTGTTGAACATCGGGCTGCAGTTCTTGAGATCACCGCTCCACTCCCGTCCGAGCCCACATCTGCGGTTGATTCACAGCCTGTCCCAGCCTATAATCCAGAGCAACCACAGCTATCTACTACCCGTAAGCACGTTTCTGAAGCTGCTCGGTTGTTAGCAGGCCAAGTTGAGGAAGGTATTCCGAACTTATCTCAGGTGTATTCCAAATAGAGAGTTTGTTTTGAAGCGATTATTAATAACTTCTTCTTATCTTTGCTCAGTGACTGGAGTTGCGCCGATTGCTGCGACTCAAGAATCAAGTCAAGGGAAGAAGGCCATCACCCCTGAGATGACCGTCATGACAGCAGTGTCAACTGAGATGACGCAGGGGAGCACACTATTTCTTGATGAGCAAATGGTGAGCGAACTGCTCGGCCAGCATGGTGGCTTCTCTACAGACTTGTCGTTTATCGTTAGTGATCTCCCGCCAGCCTCTAGCTCTTCAATGTAGACTGCAGATGCCCCCAGCCAGGCCTATGTGATTCGTGATGAAGAAATTCTGGCCAAGATTAATGCAGAATTAGAGGCCGCGGGGCAAGGTGGTAGTACGGGAGTGCACAGTCCTGCGCCTCTAAGGACAATATCACCGGGCGGCACTATCCCCTCTTTTGTTGCAGATCCAGTCCCCCCAACTCCTCCGGTGAGCAGTATACACCTGGAATCAAGTTCAGAGGAGGATGTCTACATTATGTCCCCAGCTGGGGAGCAAACATCGGAGGGGAGAGGCTCGAAACGGACGATTTCTAGCGAGTCGGAGGGTTCTCCGTTGAAGAGAAGGCCAAGAAAGAAGAAGTAGGTTGTCTACTTAAGTAAATTTTGGATAAATAGGAATTTGTTTTTTCTTCTTATTTGTAGGCCGTGTATAGATGCAGGTTCGGCCCCTGCTAGTAGGAATTTTTGGAAGAACTTACACATAAGCTCTTATTTCCAGTTAGTTGAAATAAAATTTAACTTTTATTCATTTCAACTGGTTTTTTTATCACTTTACTTGTTTAAGTGTTGTGACGATCAGGTTGTGACCGCACCTATTACAGATCTTGAATACATGTCCGTGCTCCGGGGACTTAGAATAATTTGTAAGCGATAATTTGATTCGCACTCCGGGAGTCTGATAATTATCGTTGTTTATGACATAGTTCGCACTCCGGGAACTTCGAGTTAATACTTATACTTTAATTCACACTCTGGGAATTAGGAGCTAGCTCTTACGCTTTGCTTCGCTCTCCGGGTACCTGAGGTCGATTTTATGCCTCCAATTCGCACTTTGGGAATTTGGAGTCAGTATCTATGCTCCGATTCACACTCTGGGAACCTGGAGCTGATGTTTACTATTCCAGTTCATGCTCTGGGAACTTGAAGTTAGCCGACAGATGGTCAGTCACATCCGTTTGAGATTTTTGAGAATTCGTTCACACTTTGGGAACGATGGACTTATCGGGATCGTGGATGGTCGGATCGCATCCACCCTGAGTTAACAAGCAAGGTCGTTAGATGGACGGGTCCATCCTCCTCGAACTTGTTTAAGATACGGTCGAAGTCATTAGGAGTACGGATCCACCCTCTTCGAAACTGCATTTACATGTTTATACTCCAACTCGCACTCTGGGAGTTTGGAGTTAGTTCACACTCTGGGAACGACGGACTTTATTTTTATACTCCAATTCACACTCTGGGAATTTGGAGTCCATTCACACTCTGGGAACGATGGACTTTATGTTTATACTCCAATTCGCACTCTGGGAATTTGGAGTCCATTCACACTTTGGGAACGATGGATTTTATGTTTATACTCCAGTTCGCACTCTGGGAATCTGGAGTTAATGAAAGGATTGTCATGTATCAATCCTTTTAGGTGTTGGTGTGGTGACATGCCCCCGAGCTCGGGTTTCACTTAGTGAGTGACCGATCGTATCTCAATCACTCCCTATTTGAATAAATCCCACCGTGTGATGGAACTTAGCTCTCCGTGCATTGTGATGTTTTGTGTCGTATTCAACAAATCACAGCTCTGGCTCGAAGAGATAGCAATTTATTGCTGAAATAAGAAAATATGGCAAAGTCAGCTGCCTTATTACAAGTTCAAATTTCAAAATGCGAAAATAAAATGCAAAGGAAATGATGGGCTAAAACAAATAAAGTCTGTTATGTATAGTAGCGACGGAGACTCTCGCTATTCCAAGCTCTCGGCAGAGTAAGACCGTCAACAGTCGATAACTTGAATGTGCCATCTCCGAGCTTTTGTAAAATAACATATGGCCCTTCCCAGTTAGGCTTCATGTGTGAAGGAACAGGATAGATCCTTTTTAGTACAAGATCGCCGAGTTCAAAGGTTTGTGGCCGAACCTTAGCATTGTATATTCGGGCGACTCGACTCTGATATGCGGCTGCCCTCAGATTAGCCTCTTCACGATTTTCATCGAGTAAATCTAAAGATTCCGCAAGTAGTATGGCATTTGTTTTTAGATCATAGTACGTCACACGATGAGAAGATACTTCCATCTCAATAGGAATAACGGCTTCCGAGCCATAAGATAAAGAAAATGGAGTGTGTCCGGTTGTAGTCTTGTGGGTCGTTCGATAAGCCCATAAAGCCATAGGAAGTTCATCAACCTATTTGCCCCTGGCTTTTTCCAGTTGTTTCTTCAGAATAGACTTGATAACCTTATTAACAGCTTCGACTTGGCCATTCGCTTGAGGGTGTGCAACCGTAGAGAATTTCTTGTGGATATGGAACCGTTGACAGAAATTCTTGAATTCAACGCTGTCGAACTGGGCTCCATTATCGGTGACAATAGTATGCGGGAGACCGAACCGACAGATAATGTTGCGTACTACATAGTTGATTACTTTCTTCGTCGTGATTGTTGCAAGAGGTTCAGCTTCAGCCCATTTGGTGAAGTAATCAACTGCGACGATGGCATACTTTGCGTCACCTTTGGCCAAAGGCAATGTACCAATTATGTCAATGCCCCATACTGCAAACGGCCAAGGACTGGCCATTTGGGTTATCTCAGTAGGTGGGGCTCTAGGAATCCGAGCATGTCTTTGGCATTTATCACATTTTCTGGCGTAGTCTGCTGCGTCACGGTTAACAGTGGGCCAGTAATACCTGTATCGGAGTACTTTCTTGGCGAATGTTGCCCCTCAGTGTGATCGCCACATTCTCCTTCGTGTATATCATGTAGTACTCGTTTGATTTTCGTTTGATTTCGTCGTGAGCGATACACAAGAGGAGAGGAACAGAATATCCTCTTCGATACATAACTCCGTTTTGAATGATGAACCATGAGGCTTTTCGAATAATCCGTCTCTTCTCATTTCTGCGCTCGGGAAAGGTTCCATGCTCAATATAATCTCGATAAGGGGTCATCCATGATTCCTTACTGGAAATAGTCTCAAAGGTGAAGTTAGTCTCCATCTGATCAATGCTCGGAGAGGATAGAGTTTCAACAGGGACAAGCCCTAACTGCTGAGCTTCGCCCATACTTGCTAACTTTACAAACGAATCGGCTTTCTGATTATGCTCTCGGGGTATGTATAAAATTGAATAATAATCAAACTGATCAAGCACTTTTTGAATTCGGGCTAAATAAGCAGCTAGCCTCCGATCTTTCGCATGATACTCACCCCGGACCTGACATACGACTAATTGGGAGTCACAATAGATTTCCATTGCGGTAATTTTCAGATCGCGGGCCAGCTTCATCCCGGCAAGTAAAGCTTCATACTGGGCTTCATTATTGGTCGCACGGAACTCGAACTTTAAAGCATAGCATATGGATCGGCCCTTGGGGGTCTCAAATACTACCCCAGCGCCCGAGCACCGATCGTTGGATGCACCATCAGTGTGTAACTTCCAGATGTACTCAGGAGATTTGCTCGTCTCAGGCAAGTCTTCAGGAACAGTAAACTCGGGTATAAAATCTGCTAGGACTTGACCGTGAATAGCTCTCCTTGGAGTGTAACTGATATCGAATTGACTCAGTTCGATGTTCCATTTGAGTAACCTATCAGACGTCTCAGGTCGCGTGAGGACCTATCGTAACGGCTGATCGGTGTATACAGTGATGGGATGAGCCTGAAAGTATGGACGGAGCTTCCTCGAGGCAATGACTAGTCAGTAGGCTAATTTATCTAGCTTCGGATAGTTTCTCTCAGCTCCGGTGAGTCGTTTGCTAACATAGTAGACCGGTTTCTGAACTCGGACTTCTTCCCGAACAAGGGCAGCGTTGATTGCATTTTCTGACACTGCCAGGTAAAGATACAACTGTTCGTGGTTGATAGGCTTGTTGGCAGTGTGGAAAGATGTTGAACCAATGATTTGAATGTGTCCCCGCACTCCGCAGTCCATTCGAAGTTCCGCTTCCCTTTTCGGATCAAATCTAAGAATAGGATGCATTTATCGGTGGACTCTGATATGAATCTGCTCAGCGCTGCTACCTTTCCGTTGAGACTCTGAACTTTCTTTATAGTTCTTGGAGTTTGTAAATTTCTGATAGCCCAGATCTTTTCGGGGTTGGCTTCTATTCCTCTGGCGTTGACGATGAACCCGATGAACCCAAGGAATTTTCCGAATGCGACTTCGAAATGACACTTAAGCGGATTGAGTTTCATCCCGTATCTCCGAAGGGTATTGAACATTGACTCTAAGTCTTTAATACAGTCAGTGGAATATCGTGACTTTACCAACATGTCGTCCACATAAACCTCCATGGTCTTTCCGATCTGGTCAGCGAACATCCGGTTAACCAAGCGTTGGTAAGTTGCTCGGGCATTCTTTAGTCCAAAGGGCATGACTTTGTAGCAGTATAGTCCTAGACTGGTTACGAAGCTTGTATGCTCTTGGTCGGGCACATGCATAGGTATTTAATTGTAGCCCGAGTAAGCGTCCATGAAATATAATAATTCATGTCCGACCGTTGAATCTACGAGTTGGTCAATTCGAGGAAGTGGAAAACTGTCTTTCGGACAAGCTTTGTTTAAGTAAGAATAATCGATGCACGTTCTCCATTTCCCATTTGGTTTCCGAATAAGTACTGGGTTAAATACCCAATCCGGATATAGAGAATCCAGGATAAACCCATTGGCCTTCAGCTTATCAACTTCTTCTTTAAGGGCGGCAAATCTCTCTGGATCCATACCATGCCTTTTCTGCTTGACCAGGATATATCGCGGGTCAATATTCAGGGTGTGGCTCGCGATATCTGGTGAGATCCCACACATATCAGAATGCGTCCAGGCGAACATGTCGAGATTTGTCTGGAGAAAATCAACAAATTCCTGTTGCATTTCTTGGCTCAACTGAGACCCAACCTTCAACATTCTCGAATCATCATCATCTTCACCATCGATTGGAACATCAATCGTCAGCTCAGCTGGGGATGCCTGACTTTCAATAGATTCTTCTTTGTTTTCATTGTCTCTCGGGTCAAGATCCCTGTGGAATTGGTTGTGGTGCCCGGGCCAAGGCCCAGGCATTAATTGTCAATTATCTGCAAAACGGACGTAGAGAGATTCCTCTACGCCCTTTCCCTTTTCTCGTCGCTGCGCTTCGCGCAGCTCAACCACGTAACAGGCTCTTCCAGCAGCCTGATCTCCCTGTATAACTCCAATCCCACAATCAGTAGAGAACTACAAGGTCAAACACCACGGGGCAATAGCTGCCCTGAATTCAGCAAGGGTCGGTCGGCCCAAAAATGCATTGTATGGAGAGTGAATATCCAAAATAACAAACTGTAAAATCCGAACCCTTCGGCATTCTCGAATTCCTAACTCCACTGGCAACTCTACCACCCCAGTGGGTATATTAACACTCCCATCGAAGCCACGGATTCTAGATTGACAAGGCTTTAAATCTTTTTCTTCCATTTTCATCTGGTCGTATGCTCTCTTAAACGAAATATTCACTGAACTCCCACTGTCCACCAAGATCCTCTTCATCCAAGCAGGACCAACCTGAGCAGATATGACAAGTGGGTCAATAGTCGGGGCTTCGACCCTATCAGCATCCCGGCTTCTGAATACGATGTCATCTGTCATCGTCTTTTGTAGTTTTGCCGGGGTCCCTTCATCGAAATTATTGTAACACTCAAAATCCACATGCCTAATAGAACTGGCATATGACTCCATTTCCCTCCAACTTCGATATGCTAGATGGGGACCACCACTGACTGTGTTAATAACTTACCTCCCGCCTATACGGGCAGGTTCCTCCTGTCTTTCTCGAGTTTGCGCACGGTTTTGATTGGATGGTCCCGCACCACCAGACCGCGGCGCCTGAACAAACTGGTCTAGCTTTCTTTCTCTAATCAACTTCTCAACGAGGTCTTGCAAATGTCTACACTCATTGGTATTATGTCCATAACTCTTATGGAATCTACAGAACTTTCCTGTTTGGATCTGCCTCTCCGATGATGGCTTCGGAGCAGGTTTCTTATATTGCATAGCGTTGCAAGTCTGTACATACACGTTCTCCGACGACGTGTTCAGTGGTGTATAACTGTCAAACATTGGAGCCCTACGTCACGGGCCACGGTTCTAATCCCGTTTTCTGTTCTGATTATCATCGTTCCTTGGTTGTTGAGTTTGTTTATTCTGAATTTTCAGCTGGACTTTTCCTGAACTTTCACCAGATTGTTTAACTGCAACATTACTCTGAATCCCCTCACTGCCAGGTCCCACATCATCCTGTTTCCTAGACTGTTTCGCATCCTCACGCCTCAAAAAATGAATAGCTTTGGAATAGAAACGGTCCAACGATGCGGGAGGCTTCCCAGCTAACCAGTTTCCAAACTCAGAGTCGGGGTTGATTCCTTTAGTTAATGCCATTAAGATCGAATTATCATTGGGGTTACTGAAATCTGCACAAGCGGCATTGAACCTTTCCAAATATTTCCTGAGTGTCTCTCCGGGGGCTTGAGTGACACTGGATAGAGTATTAATGTCTTTAGGCCTGGTGACGTGCATACGAAACTACTCGACAAACTTAGTAGCCAACTGGACGAACGAAGAGATTGATCGAGGAGGCAATCTTGTAAACCACATTATTGCGATGCCCCCCAATGAAATGGGAAAACTATGGCGCTTTACCGCATCATCAGCTCTTGCAGCACTCATCGACCATTCATATTTCAAGATATGTTGATTGGGGTCGGAATTCCCTTCGTACATGGGCAGAGTCAGCATTCTGAATCGCCGAAGGGGTTCAGCGTATAAAATTTCATCTGTGAATGGAGTATGACTTCGGGAGATTCCCTAATCGTCATTTGTCAAGCCCTGACTCTCATGAATCATTTGGTGTATCATGGCTGAAAGGTCTGGCATCGGAGCATTTTGTGTACGTTAGGCCAAAGTGTGGTCGTGTTCCACATCGCGAGATTGGACCGGGCGCTGTCGACGGTTCATGTCTCGCCTTCTTGGCTCAACATTTTCTGGAACGTACAGTTCAGGAGTACGCCCTTGTTGGTTATGGGTATCGATTCCCATATCAGCTGTGGTAGTAGTGGCATGGTTGTCTGTGGTGTTTTGTGGAACAGTGCCCCCTCGGGAGGAGGGTCCAGTATGAAAACTAGCAGAAGGGCCAACTCTTAATTGTCTAACGGTAAATGTTGGCTGGTGGTCAATGGCCTGTGCATAATTTCCCTCTAGCCTGGGACGGGTAGATCTGTGATTGTAGTCGGATGAAGGAAACCCTCTATGGAGGAGCGAGACGCATGATCCCATCTAGATCTTTTATGCCCCTGGCGGTCTAGTTGATTAGCTAATTCAGTGTTAACGCGCAACTGCTCAGCTAGCTGTTGCCGACTTTGAGTTAGTTCCTGGAGCAATGTTTGGAACTCTTGTCTAGTAACCGGACCTGATGGATCGGAATGCCCGGTATCATCTTGATTAGGTGGAGGTAGTTGCGTGGGATTCTGTCTATCCTGGCCTTCTTGACCAACGGCGGTAGAAGCGGTTCTTGTGCAAACCATCTTGAGAAGTGGACTCCTTTCCTTAGACTTTTGCAAATATGAATAGAACGGAAGGAATCTGAAATTGGAATTTGTATCTCTCTCTCGTAGATTTATGCAATACGGTATCGATGACAGATCCAATGAGCAGGAGAAAAACTGGGTTTTCTCAGGGGAAAGCACCAAAGTGTTTGTACCAAAATTGGGCACAACACTGTTCAGAAGTCTTTGAAGAGATAATAAACGAAGAATGTAAATCGAAAATGAGGATTATCTAAAAAAAAACTCCAAATAACAGTAAAGTAAAGGCAAAGACAAGCGACTTATAGTGGTTCGGCGTGTTGCCTACGTCCACTGTGAAGTTTTTGCAATTTTATTGATTTTTTTCAACGTTTACAGGTGATTACAGTAAGCAACAGTAAGTTACAACCGGAAATTCGAAATCAACAGCAAGAATATGATGTAGGATGATGGAGATCTCGATCCGGCAGGGTCTGGGCGCTTGAGAATCCAAAGATCCCTTTTCTATAGGCTATGGGGCTCTATTTATAGGCGTAGGAGGCTGAGATCGCGCTCAAATCTCGGAAGACTTTTTCTGGCACGTGAGTGGGCCCACTCGACCAACCTCAGAAAGTTTCGAGTCGATCTGTGATCGATACGAAGTCATTTCGTATCGATCAAGATGATGTCCAAATGAGCTAAAATTTTGTGGACGCATTCTTCATCGTGCATGCAAGCTCCTATGAAAATTTCATGGAATTTGGATCAGTGGATCGAGAGATGTGGTCGATACGAAATAGGATTTTCCGGTTCCTATTTGGTTCGAATCGATGGCTTCGAATCGATGCCTTCGACTCCATCAGCTCACGTGGTTCTTTGATGAGGTGGCGCACGTCCTTCGAGTCGATCTAGTCTTTTCTTTGGGTTGAACGCATCGATTCCTTAGATCTTGCCTACTTCGTATCGTGGAATGACACATCATCCAAGCTCGTTGACTTGGTGGATACGAACAAGTGATTGTTCATGGATTCGAACAAAGACTTCTGATGGATGCGAGTGAAACTTTCCAATGGATACGAAGTCACCTGATGAACTCGAGACAGATGGATGTGAGGGACTTGTGCCTCTAATCGATACGAGGACAATGGATTCGAAGTGAGGCCATGCTTATGAATTCGAACAGTAGTTGCACCAATGGATACGAACCAATGACAATCGATAGTTACGAAATGCTCTGCCTAGATGGTTTCGCAGAGGGACTTCCGTGATGGATACGAAGCAGGGGAAGCCGATGGATTCGAACGTGATCGAGTTGAACTAAGGCATCCCGATGGATTCGAATTCGATCGATACGAACGAGATCGATTCGAATTGGAGCGTGAGGATGGACACGAAACTGAGGCCTTTTCCTTCAAATTGGATCGATCATAACTTATGCATACGAGCTCGGATTGACTTGAAACTTGGAACACTGGCTTTCTTAGCTTTGCTTGTCACGTCATATCAATTGTAACTCGATCCGGACTCGAACAAAATTCGTCGATATCCATGACGAGTCAAACTTGGTTCTCGATCAATTCTTGGCATTCTGGCCTTGCCAAAAGGCGGGATAACATGATCAACACACAATATTGAAATAAATTCAATTATTTGAGGAATCCAGTTGGAAACCTCCAATCTGTTTTCCCTGCAACCACAGACGTTAGCGCAATAATTAAATACCAATTCCACTTCGAGGTGGAATATTGCGATATATGGGATTTATAAAATATCATCCGCTATTATGCGGCGCATTGGGTCTCATCTGCTATATAATGCGGGAAATCAATCACCCAATATATACTACATACTACTATATATATATAATATCACCCAGTGAATAATTATTATAATTCAATCATCCAAGCACACAGTCAATCATTTTTAAATCTAACTATTCAAAATTTAAATCAGAACAATATTGATTGAGTGAGAAGATCTCACCTTTTTATTTGCAATCCGTTTCCAATCCTGCTCGTTTCTCCGTTTTAGACCTTGAATATACAATTATATGGTTTATTAATATCTGAATTGATCGAACAATCAATTACTATTTAATTAACTAACTATTTAATTTAACCGATAATTTTCCCTTTAAAAGTCCTTTAGTAACTAAAAAAATTAACAAGTTAATCAACCCATTTTATTACTCTAAATACATTATTTTAAAATTGACTAGTTGATTTAAATTTTTAAACTAATAATCTATCTCCATACTTTTAAAACAAACAATAACAACAGCAGTATTTTACTGTTTTTAACATAGAACATGCATATTTATCTTATTCGTCATTTTTGAAAACGTATATATCCTTATCTGGAATGTACCTCTCTGCCGTCATCATTTGCCTCGAGCTTGTGGCACCCTAAACCACACACGCGTACCAATCACAGCCACCCTCCACTCTCGCGAGCAGCCATCCATGCAACCTCCCCCTTCACGCCCTCTGGCCACAAAGTCCACTACAGTATCGAGAAACCTGAACCTACCCCGAGAACGCAACTTGCTCGTGTGAAATCCTCGGCCCCGATAAGTCGTGAGCCTCCCCATTGCGACGTCGATCTCCTCGTCTTGAAAGATTGCTGCATCGCCACTTCCTTCAGATCGACACTGCGCGACAACACAAGTCGCGATTTCCAGGCGCCCCCCTTGAATGCGATTTGAAACAATTTTCGAATGAGGCTTCACCCCAAGGCTTCGGCCATTTTCAATTTGAACTTGATCTTCCTGATTCGATTCGTTTAAACTAAGCTGTATATAATTTTTTCTTCGAGTGAAGGGGCTTCGGCCATTTATTTGATTTGATTTTTTTCGTTTTCCTTCTGAAAAGAATGGAAGGAGACAATGATTTTAAAACGAAAAAGAACGGCTTTGATTTGAACGAAAGGATAGGGTAGCGTGTGTATGAAGGTAGGGTTTGACTTTCTTATTGATTTTTATAATTTTATATTCAAAAATATCTCGTATAACCTAACTTGAAATCTCGAACTCCTATCGAGGCATGCCGCCTAGCGTTTCTAGTGTTATACGCCTATTTCGAACGCAATAAAAAAGGTTTTGAGTCCAAATTCTATCGTATGGAAAAGATCGCTTTTTGAACCAGTTACTATATTAAATTTCGATTAAATTTTCAGCGCGTTTGCTTATCGTACGGTCAAATGACAACTCCGAATGCTATGAAAATTGAAATCCGATAATAACTAACTATTACGAATCTAATGGAACTGGTTTCATCGAATTTCGAGACTGTGCCTCGGAAGGCTATTTTTAAATATCGATTTAAACAATATAAATTCCAAACTGATCAAAGCATTTCCAAATTCAATTCTGAAGCTACCATTATCTTCAATATCATCAATATAGATTTTTAAGCCTTTGGAACATTTTAAATCAGCTTAAAAAAATCAAGTTTCAATATTTTACTGAACTTAAATAAATTAAATTCAATATTTTAATTGCTAAATTCATAGCTATAATTGAAATTCAAGTTAAACAAACCTCCAAATATTTAAAAACGATTAAATATTTCATTTTCAAATGTTAAAAATTTCTGGGTCGTTACAGGTTTTAAAGTTTTAAAAGACATATTATTTGAAGTATTTTCCTAACAAAATCGTTTCAAAGAATTTTAATGTTTTATATCAGTGCTCTTCTTTTTTTCGATGGAAAATAATTTCGATGATGGCGGCCGCATCATCGACGTTCCTTTTCAAGTTTCAAAGTGGAGAGACCATTCTGTAGCTTTGCTACAGTTTTGCTTTGGAAATTAAATTGATTTGAATTTCTAAAATATGACTGGATTTGTAATATAATATTGATATATGGTTCCAATTTGATTTGATATACATTAGTGTATATATTTATTTTATCTCTAATGGTTTGAAGTCAATCGAAAAGTTAATTCTCAGATTTGATCTTAAACGATAACTTTAATTATAAAAAGGAAATCAAAATTTTGAATAAATAATTATGTTGAGGTAATTGAATTAGAAAATTTTATTTGTATAATACTCAATTGCATTCAAATATAACTTACCTAAATTATTTAGAAGTTGAATATGTAATTGGATAATATACAATATAAAAAGGATTCTACAAATAAAATTTAAGTGCTATAATGAATGTTATGTCCTTAAATTTTGGTTATAAAAAGAGTAATAGTGGTAAATAGAATAAAAAAGTTATTTGAATAATTTACAGTATAAAATGGTGTTAAACGAAATTATAAATAATTTGGAATAGTTATAATAAGTGTAAATGTACTTAATATATATGATTAGATACATTAAGTGGAATAAATTTAATAATAATTTTGGAATAAAGAGGAATTAAATTTATTGAATAAATTATGAGTATAATAAATGATTTTCAAATTAATGACTTTGGAAAATTGTTAATTTAAGATAATGAAATTTGATATTATTAAGATTTATTTAACTTAAGTGAAATCAAATGAGTGAAATCAATTATTAATTTAAGTTGAAATTTCCATGGTTTTAAATTTTATTATCTTCTTTGCTTTCAATCTCTTCTCTTTCAGGTTGTTTCTATTCTCCTACCTTCTTCCTTTTCGAGGACGAAAAGTTTTTAGTGGGGGAGAGTGTAACGACCCGTGAATTCTCAATAATATAATTTGTTGATGTAATACGATTTTTGGTAATTAAAATTGGAAGAATAAAGACATTTGTAATTTAATAGTGAAACAAACCTTAAAATGAAATGTAACGATGTAATTAAAACAAATTATGAAATTTCAACTAATTGAAATAATGTAAATTGTTGCACTTAGTTATGGATTTGAATATAAGAAAATAAGGGTTAGTATGGTGTGAACAAATGTATTAGTGTATAATCTTTTGCAATTGAATGAATTTAACATTTTGTAAGCAATTATGATAATTAGAGAAAATGATAAACTTGAGTGTAATAAAGATAATGGTAACAACTATTATAAGTGTCTATTTAGGCTACAAAATGAATTGGAAATCAAACGTATTCAAATGTAAATAAATGATCATTGATGAGAGTAAGAACAGAAATTGTAAAGTGTGAATGTAATAAAGCAATGAAAATGCATATTTTATTCATAAGATAATATAATAGAATGAAACCTATCTGATTGAACTAATTGAGGGTTCAATCATAATAAATGTATACATTTACCAAATACAATATAATTCAGAACAGCTGTTAATACAAAGGAAAGATGGAAATTTGAAAATATATTAATGTAATGAAAGATAAAAGTATATTAACGAGGTTTATTGAGTGATAATAGATTTAATAAAAAGACTAGAATTGAAGCATGGAAATTATTGGAAACTAATTAATTGGAATTCAATCCGTAATAAATGGATTTATTGTAGCTAAATGAAATGGTGATTTGGATGAATTGGGAAGTTATTAATGTATTAGTATCTAAACCAATGTTAATATGGATTTATTGGGAATTTAAACTTATACCTTTAAATTAGATAAAAATACAGTGTTTACATGCAATGACTTTCTATATTTTATTTTATATTTCCCTATGTTTGTTTCTTTAATTTTTATTTCTATTTTATGTATATAAACTTTGAATATATTTATTTGAGTTTTGATTGACTTTACTTTTAATAATAGCTTAGGAATTTTAAGAGATATAGGTTACTTGTTTTGTCTATTTGTTGCCTTTTCATTGCGTGCAAACAATGGAAAAATAGACAAGATTCTTTCTTCTTTATTTGTTGCCTTTCCTTTTCTTGCCTTTTTATTATCTATCTATTTAGTTACCTGCCATAGCTGTGTATATTTTTTTCCAAACTGTGAAAAACTTTTTCAACTCACATACAAAGATTTATTTCCCACTTCTCATATTCATTTGCATTTAAGAATAAAATATATGCAAGTTTATTTCTCCATAGCTTATGCCTTTTTTGTTTCCTATCGTATACTCCTACTTAACCGTTTCTTTTTTCTTCCATCTATAGCCGTTCATTTGTGTAACCCTAGCCGCCACTTTTATTATATGTTTTTTCACGTGAAAAGTTCTCACTTCTCATATTTCAGTTGCGTTCAAAAATAATATACAAGCTCTAGATCTAACTCATGGCTTCTCCTTCCTCTCCTTCTTTTTCTATTTTCTTTTTTTCCTTTGTTGTTCTTCAAGCTAGCTCGGCCTCCACCATCATGACCACCTCCACAACCTCATCACCTCCTCTACCTTATGGCCATGAGCACCTAGTGGCCATACATCACCAAAAGTTAATACCAACCCTAACCAAGCCATGTACTGATCATCTGCTTTGATTTATCAAGGTTATGTCATTTTATTTCCTATCTTTCCATTGTTTTGTCTATATTCCTTTGTATTGAATCATGTTCTTATGTTTGTGATATTTGTTTTCTTTATTTTATTATGAACAAGATGTGGATCTTGGCTCTCTTTCATTCAAGTTTGCATCTTGCCTTGTCTTAGCTAAAGGTTATGTCCCTTTGATTCATATTGTTCATTGTCTGATTCATAATCTGGTAAGTTGGATTATACATTTATGTTTGTATAATTGTTTGTATATAAGATTTGGATCCGACTCTTCATCCACTCAGAAGAATATAGTCGTGCTTTGGCGTACCTTTTCGTGTTTTTCGGAGTTTAGATTTAGGTTTGACTTTCGATTCTAGCTTTCAAAAAAAGGTGAGTTTTTATTACTCTAGACATATGTACTTATATTATTGTGAAATGATGACAAGTGAATTGTGTAAATTTATATGCTATGTCCATATATGCATGTGATATGTTATATGATGTTACATGTTGTTTATATATTTGTTACACCATCTAATATGTTATTATATGATATACTGTTCATCTTATTTACTGTATCTCATACTGCAAGTTCCCTATCACTATGGGTTGAAATGATACATATCTGAACAGACTATAGAATAAGGAAAAATCATTAAGGGCTGAAATGATAGGCTCAAATGATTTTATTGTATTTATTTTACTTGGGATTGCAGGTTTGAAATGATAGAACTCGGATTTTTCTTTTTAAATTACAGATTGAAATGATACATATCTATATCACTTGACCTAGGTTAGAAAATTTTATACAGGCCTATGGATAAATTTTAATAATAAGTTTTCTAAAATTATTAAATATTTTGAATTTTTAAAATATATGGAATTTTGGTTTAAAAAGTTGATTTAATGATTTAAAATATAAAGAGATATTGATTTCCAACAAGTTAAAATTCTGTAAGTAATGATTGGTTTTAAATTGTAATTTAAACATCTTTATTTAGTATTAAATGGTAACTTAAAGAGTTTTATTTATGGGAAATAACTTAATAACTAAATTTGACTAATATGGAATTTTAAAACCAAACCTGGAAATTGAAATCAATTTTAGTTTTGAAATGAATATGGTTTGTATAATAAGTAATGTATTTTGAAGTGATAAAATGAAATGCAGTTTGATTGGACTTTTGTAATAAAATGTATGTAATTTGAAATCATAGTTAATTGATGTCTAAATGATTAAATTTATAAAGAGAATTGGATTGTTATATTAACTATGATGAAATATTTTATTTAGGGCTATGTTTTGCAAAAAGATATGATTATGATTTAAAAATGGAAAAAATGTAACTTAAAGATGACTTAACTTGAAATTGGGAATTTGGTTTTAAATGGAAATTTTAAGTTAAGTAAGTAAATGGAGATTTAATTTTATTTAAGAGATGGGTATGTTAAATAAAATATTAAGTTATTGGTTGAAATAAAAGCCAAGAAATTTATAAAGTATCGACTTAACCAATGAATTTTAATTTAAATTTGATATTTATTAATAAAATGTTATTTTATTTAATTTATAAGTTAAGTAATATCCAAATAAATTTTTTGAAAAGTGGAATAAGTTTGATAAGTTAAAAATGGGAAAAATTAAAGATATATTGTTTAAAAGGGATAATAGAAATTATTGCATTTCTAAAATGCTGCAGTTTCTGAATTTGAACTATGTTTTGATACATACTAAATATACCTACCGCAGCACTTTATAATTGTTGCTGTTTTGGAATTTACAGTGTTTGAAATGTTGAAATTGAACAAATGAACTTATAAATTGCTGAAAATCTGGAAATTGAATATTTGATTTGGAAGGATAACTACTTCATATTTAATGGTTTAAAAGAAGGTCATTGTAAAGGCGTTATCAGTTGGAATTTGTATTTAAGTAAGATTTGTCTTTAAATATATAAATTTGAAACTTACTGAAATCGAAGGTTTAAGAATATGACTTTATAAAGTGGTTTTGGTTTAAGATGATTTAAAAAGGAATATTTAAAGTTTAAACAATTGAAAGTAATATTCAGGGATTTGGAAATTTGGTTTTTTTTAATGATATTGACTTGGGTTCTGGAATTTAAATAATATATTATTGAATATGGCTTTGAAATGGATACGATGTTTTGTTTTTGAAGTACAAAGGGTTTTTGAAATAATTATCCATGGGTTATAATAATGTTGGGCTGTTAAAGAGACCGGGATTGGATATGGGTATACTCTCTGTCGATACCGAAAACCACTTTAACAACCATGTTTGCGGTGGAGATTCCAGAATGAAGTAGGATGGTGGCGGCGTTCCTTATGGTATGAACGTGGACCCGACTCTCGTGAGTTAGCATAAAGTGGCTAAAACTAGAGCGATTCCGAGCCAATGAGGTGGCTCCTCTGATCGGACACACTCCTTCAATATTATACTCTGTTTTTTTGATTGATTCGGTGGCCACTTTTGATTTTTGATTTGGGGTGTGGCTCGAGGTGGGCGGTAGTAGCTGCTACGCGTTACCACCAGTCCCGATAGTAATTGGTATATCTACTCTGGCATTGCCTAGTTGTGCCATGTCATCTACACTAGCGCGCCTTGTACGAGTTTGGTTTTCTTCCGTAGCATATGGAGTATTTAGGGTAGTCTCCCGATCTAGAGATGCGCTGGTACTGTATAGGCTACTGGGACTATTACGTGTTAAGGGCTATATGGGTAACCCCTTAACGCTATTAAAAAGTAAGTTTATTTTTACTGTAGACATTATTATAATAGCGAAATATTACTACATAGTAAATAGTTTAACGGATCCTTAGAGGATGGACGGTCTCAAGCATCCTTTAAGTTACTTGTACCTTTCTATTACAGTTCACTTGAGTTGGTTTACATAGTATAAGTATATATGTCCTAACACACTCGGGTCGGACTGAGTGATACAGCATTTTAGACTCACCTTCAGAGTTGGAGCTTTGCTTGGAGATCCAGCTATCTATTCAGTTTCAGTTATCCTGTTGATTCCAGTTGTACTCAGATTTGTACTTGATCATCATTTTGAGACTTCGATTGTACCTTATTACTTCTGTTGTATCTTTTTAACTCTGGTATATCTATATAGTAGCTTCATGAACTACTATTGTTTTATTTCCGCTGCATTATTTTACTTTGTATCTGTGATCTGTGACTATTTATTTATAACATTTTGGTATTTTGAACAATTCAAGTCTGGCATGTGTGGATGTTAATGGTTGAAAATATCATGTCGTTACATTGATTTACATCCGAACCCTGTTTTTCATTCTGATCTATTCATTGTTTAGATTGGGTGAGTTTTTTGGGTACATGTGTTTATTACAATTAGACTGGTGATGTGCTTGTTATAACATTTTATTTATTGAGTTATTGTTGAATTAATGTTCTAAAAAAGTTTTATTTTGATTTTTTTTACATATATAATGTGTATAGATCTACAAATTATGAATATGTATAATTGTATATGTATTTATATATTATATATATTTAATCTTAAAATTTTCTTATGATGTTTTGTACTTATTATGAACCATAGAATATAAAAATATTTTATTACATATGTATATACATATCTTATCGCTATTTAATGATTTTGTGAATTTTTTATTATGAATAAAATAATTAATGTTTTAAATTTTATATTTTCTACACTATGTAATAAGATTGTACAAAAAATTCCATATTTTTAAACTTAATTTATTATTTTTAAAAACTAATTTGCTTTCGGCCTGCAATCAATTATTATTTAAGAAAAAATATGATTTCAACTGATAAAATTCTAGAAATTTCTCTTAAGGCTTAAATACATGTCTGAAACCTTTGAAATTTTTTTTGGAATTTTATAACTTAATTTGTTAATATTTGTAAATTAATTTATTTTTGAAATGTAATTATTTATTTAATTAAAAATATAATTTCAGTTGAAAAAATTTCCAAAAACAATTTCAAAGGTCAAAATATGTCTCAAATATTTTTAGAAACTGTTTTAGTATTTTCCAACTTGATTTCCTATTTTTAAGAATTAATTTGATTACGGGCGATTATTAATTATTTAATGATAAATACTATTTTAATTGTAAAATTCCATAAATTAATCTTATACTCAAGTTATGTTTCCAGATTTTTTTTCAAATTTTAAAAACATGTTTTGTTATCATATAATCATTTTAGATTAATTTGTTATGGCAAAAATTGTTTTAGTCAATACATTATATGTGTAGACACACAAACATACACATATATTTATTAGTATTTTGTTTTAACATATTATACAAGCATATGTTTGGACAAATTACAATAAACACTAAATGGGCTAATGTGCCCATTGCAATGTAAATCCCAACATCTATATACGGGCACATTATCACCCTTCACGGATTATGATGTTACATACGTACACGCATATATATGTGCATATATACGTATATGATATACATTTATATATGTATATTTTATAAATAAATTAAACTAATTAAAATAAATCTCAAACTATAGCTTGTATAGTTAGCATACATACGGATATAATTAATGACATTTAATGAATCAATCAATTCAAATTAAAGAGAGAAAATGAAAGGTTTCTATCTCTATGTAATACTATAATGCTCTCAATTAATTCTTATTTCGGGAAAGAAATAAAAGGTTTCATTCCCTATACATTAACACTTATAAATAACTTATAGGTGTTTTTGATACACTGTACATTTGAAATTAAATTTATTTAAACTTCCATTTAAGTATTTTAAATAGATTACAGGATTTTATTTCATCCAAATTTAGAAAATTTCTAAATGAAATTTAGACTTCTTAGGCCCATTAAAGTTCTAAAATAATAAGAAATTTTAAAATTCACTCATTTCTTCCACTACGTGCTAGTTCGGTTCCTTCAATGGTATCGGAGCATAATAGCCTATACAGTATAAATTAGTGTTAGAGATAACTAATTAAACTTGCCTACTAAGTACAGTGTTTAGAAAGGTAATGTCTAGACTTGGAATTAGGTAATCAAGTACTCTGTCCTACCTAGTTACCAGCCTGGCCTGAATGGTAAGCGAGTCCAAAGGTTGATCCTAATAGAAAAGGCCCAATTTGAATTAGGCCTTAGGCTAGTTTTCAAAATTGTTTTGAAAATCAAAATAAAAACATGTTTATTATAATAGTCATAATATAACAAAGTTTTCAAAATATTTGAAAGGATAAAGATATTTTCAAAAATGTTGTAAAAAGTTCATATACTAACTTCAAAATTTAAAATTTGTTAATAAGATTAATAAAATGAATTAATTAAATATGTTAATTAATTAATACATATATGCATACAATATATATGATGATATATGTTTTGTTACTCTAAAATGTTTAGGATAACATAAGTTTACATGTATGTATGTATGTGAAATTAATAAAATTTAACCAAAATTGTTTAATTGAATAAACTAATTAAAGATTATTTAAATAAAATACACATATAAAAGATATATAATATACATGTTATACTATAAAGGTTACAGTGTGCACTATAAAGGTTATAGTAGATATGTCCAATATAAATGTTGTATTGGAATTATAATATAAAATTAATTAAATAAGGTTTAATTAATATAATATTATACATAAAACTATTGTATAAGTTAACTAATTTGTAAAAGTTATATAATAATTCAGCTTATGTAATATGATTGTATAACAAAAAGGTGGAACTTTAAAGAAACCCTAAATAGACTTAAATTACAAATACATACGTAAATGTATGCATACCATGATTTCTAATGTGTCCGATACTTGAATCATGAGAGTATTTCATAAAAACAACATTATTCCACAAGTCGATATCACTCGATATAATGTATTAAAGATTATTTATCTTTGATATAAAGTTGTCCTCTATAATTTACACATTAATGGATCACTTGCATACTCAGTTTTTGAGCTTTCTTCAAGCGATGGATGCTATGTGTAGTAGTATTAATATATTCAATAGACGAGGTAAGATAACCACACGTATTGTTGAGCTTTCCTCAAGGTATGTGCATTATACTTAGGCCATCGAGAAATTATAGGTCCGAATGAGTAGTCCCACTTTACTTGTTGAACTTTCCTCAAGGTAGAGGGGGATTAGGACAAGCTACCAAAGGTTAGAAGTTGCGTGTGAAGCAATCGATAACGAACTATCCATCGTATGCATGCCTATAATTTGTTGAGCTTTCCTCAAGTTTAGAATCCCAAGGCATACGAGTCCTAACACCCACTAGTGAAGTTAAAAGATTTCTACATTTTTCTTAGGTTTTGGTTAAACATAAAATATTACGGTGAGCCTTATTAGAAAAATGAAATGGTAACATTTAATCTTTCTAATATTGTAAGAACGTTTGCTAAATAATGTTATAATTACTGTGACGGCCCGTTTTCCCGTACCCTTTGAATCGACAATAAACCACCCATGTCCAACTCAAATTGCACGAAAAAACGGATCATCAAGGGTGATAAAGAAAAATAGACAGAACAGAATCTCACACGAATGGAATAACATATATTATTTCAATAAAAATATTTACAGCGGAAAATTTTAAAATACAATATCAGAGTCTAACCTAGATTCAGCTTGGACAGTTATAGAACCTGCCCTTACAATTGCTGACAAACATCAAACAAAATACACTAAGCAAAGGCGATGAAAGAATATCTCCATGCATCCATGAATATCTCCAGCTCTCCCCTGGAACTTCAACTTCCTTCGACTATCCTGAAACTACTCGGATCTGACCCAAGTATTGAAAATACCCGGATCAGGCTTGATAAACCAGCGTGAGAAAAACTCAATAATAAATGACAGTGTCATATATCAGCCTTTGGATAAAATCTTTTGAAATAAATAGTATCTCATAAGACCACGCCCACACATAAACACGGACGGGTTTTTACCTTATGATAACTAAAACACTTTTATATCAAAACCTTTGATATTATTTCTAATGACATCTCTTTGAAAACATTTGCAAATAAACTTATTAATCTTATCCGAAATGGTTACCCATATAGCATTTCGAGGCTATTCATTACGCCAATACAAACAAAACCGTAGGTTCTTATTGGAGAATGGATTTCCATACAAATGACCAGGCGCAGGATCTACCTTCCGAAATGGGTACACCTCTAGATGGATGTCCCGAGGCACAGAACATCTGCCCTCTACCAACACAAGACCGGCCCACCTCTGTAACTAGATGGTACCGAATATGTCATCCCCCGGTCGTTACCGACCTTTATCGAGGGCCCTCTAGCATACACCACATTAATTAACATCCCGACGTCATAGCGGGAAGAAATATATCTAGAAGGGGATGATCATACCCTAATGGGAATGACCCACATAGCCCTGCTGCATCTAATCCTGTTTCGGTCATTTCCGGTTTGATGAGGCTTAAGGCTACGATTACCTTTTCACAAAGCACATATCACATCTTTGAATGCCACATTGCCATTTCCGTTAACTACTAATTGCCTTCCACAAAAATACAACCCTTGAGCTCGTATGTCTCAAGAAGGGTGTTAAGCTAGAGAAGTTGCCTTCTCCGCCACCACTGATGTACGTTTGTAAAAACCAATGTACGTAATCTTTAGAAATGCAACGTCAGACAAACGTCCATACAAGTTGTCCAGGAACAGGACAAACCGAAGGTACTTTCCTCGGCCATTACTAGGCGAGAAGCCCTTGCAATCCGCACAATCTCTATCACGAGGAGACCACTGCTATATATAACTCTATAATTGGGTGCGACCCGAGCAAATCAACAAGCAGTCCTCACGCTAGGAAGATCCACGGTCTTCAATCACCATCTTCAACATGTCTTCACGTTCGAACGTACACATTGGTTCGAAGTGGTTTTCGGATAGGAATTAACCAAATCCGACTCCGGTTCCTTCGAAATCCAATCATCGATAAAAAGTGAATATGAGAATATAGGATTTATTAAGTCTCTTTTCACTTAAATTCTTTTCGGATGATTTCGAAATTCTCTTTCTTTCAACTTAGGATAATTCTAAGTAATTCATTCTTTTGTTTTGGAAAATATCTCAGATTTCTCTACTTAATTCTTGATCCAAATTTCTTAACTTTTAACTTAAGGAAAACATTCCCTTTATAATATCACCTTCCAAAACATCCATTTAATTTAAAGGATTATTCACTGTCCAAAATCGCGAATATAATTCCTTTAATAACTTTCACATTTAACTTATCAATTTAAATTGATTTCAGATTTACAAAACGGTGTTTATAAATTCCATTTTTATATCTCACTTGTAAGTCAAAATCCAATACTCTTATTTACCAATTCATTCCTTTCAAATCTTATCATTCCTAAAATTCATTATAAATTCTTTTCTAAACTTCACAGGTTCGTAGAAATCATTCATCTTGGAGATTGCTTAACTTTTGGATAATACCAATCTTCTTTTATTTTGGAAAACTTAACAGAATCTTTTTATTTTGAGAGCATCCGGGCTTTCCTTTCGATCTGTTCCACCCCTCGCCTAAGAAAAGAAAACATAGGCCAGATAAGTTCAGGGCACTGGTTGCTCCATCCCTAACCTTAGTTAAACACCTTGTTTTATCTTCCCAGATCTCACAGGCGGGACAAATGTACTAGTCGTTTCCGCATACTCAGATTTTCAACTTATTTTGGAATTGCTTATAAATATTCCAAATTATCTTTCAAAACGCTTAATTATCCTTTTTAAAACATTCACGATTATTCTTGGAAACGTTGTTACATTTAAACTCATATTCCAAAAGTTATAGAATTCACAGCATAAAAGTGCTGCGGAAAGTGCTATATAAGCTTATTTGATTAAAACAACTTTTAAACATTCGCTAATTCATATTTTCCAATCCAAATCTCTTTTAAATCATTTAAATAGATTTATCAAATTTATTCCATATTTTTCCATAATTAAAAACATTCATTCGAACAGATTTTCTGTTATGGTCACTAAACTGCACTAGCGCGATTTTTCTAGAAAATTGATTTGGACTTAATTCAAAATCTACTTATCGAAACTTTGAGTTTCTTTCTTCGTTTAGAAGATATGGATATAATAGTCCGGAATTTTCTTATCTCGAAGAATTCCGAGCAATATTCCACTCTATACATTCATTTGAACTTTTCGGCGCGAAATCGCGAACTACCGTTGCGCGACGCGTCTAGTTTTAACTTATTTTTCAACATTTGAAATAATTTATTCAAATTGGATTTCAATACTTATAAAATGATTAGAAACCATTTTAAATCAATATTTTCACTTTTTAAAGTATTTAATATATATTTTCACTCTTACCACATTAAAATATTATTATATTCCCATTATTTTAATATTAAACTTTAAATCCCAATTTCAACTCAATTTCAATTCTAATCTCAAATTAAACACATTTAAAACTTAGATTTCAAATCTAATTCCAATTTAAATTTCAATTTAATCTCAAACTAAACTTCACTTTTTCAAAATCGATTTTTAATTTCAATTTCACTATTCATCTAACTTTCAATTTTCTAATTAGCTATTCTTTTCAAATCCGTTTCACTTCAAATTTCAAATTCTCTTTCATTTTAACTTTAATTTCACTTCTAAATGAAAAGAGACTTATTTTTCCACAATTTCTCATATTACTAAAATATGGTCTTACTAATCAAAGTGATTACTTAATCAAAATGAACATATCCAATATTCATATTTATTACTAACATAACATCCATTCAACAAATCACATGCATATGATTTCAAATCTAACATTCACTATTAATATCATAACGGGATATATTATCACAATTCACTTAATTTACAAATTTTCAAATCATCCATATTAACAATCAATTTGGTATAAACATTCATATGTCATAAGGGTGTAAATATGATTGTTATAACATAATCAAAATATAAATTCAAAAGCGATGAGAATTTCTCACCTTTAACCAAACGTTTAACTTCCTACCAACATTCATTTAATTCAACGCTTCACTAAACCTTATCATAACCATGCTTCCAAGTGCTCGACCATCTCCATTTTTACTTGCTTTGCTCACGTCCTTCCTTTATCAACTTCCAAACTCATGGCCTAAGGCCTTTTTTAAGAAGAGAAGAAGAAGAAGTGAATTAAGAAGAGGTTAGAGAGTAACAAGTGGATTAGTGCTTAAGCACTCCACTATTTTTAACCCTCCTACCTCTCTTAAGAGAGAAGCCATTAAAATAGCTTAAAGGAAGAAGAAGAAAAGAAAGATTTGTGTGAAAATGAAAGAGGTATGCATGGCTATTTATAGGAAAAAGTTTGAAATAAAATATTATTATGTAAAATGACCAAAATGCCCTTTACTTACTTTTTAACTTAACATCACATTTCAAATCATGCTTTATGTCACTTTCACTTAAGAAGTAAGTAAAGTAAAGTAATAATTATGTTTGGTTTGATTTGATGTTGATTTGATGTTTACTTTTGACTTTTCTTACTTACTTTTCTTAATTATATTCTAGAATTTTCTAAGTATGTTTATTAAAAGTAAACTTGATTAGTGAATTAATTAATACTTATACTATTTGAATATATGTTCCTATATAAGAAAATAAAGGTGCGACGACGTTGCGACAACTTTTAATTGACAAAACGTCGTTTTTCGACGAAATGTTTTACGGTCACATTTTGACGTTTTAGTTAAACTATGTATTGAAGTAAACCAAATTTAAAAATGAACTTTTTACTTCTTTAAATAAATTAAAACAAGTCTCTTTATATTCTAAAATCATATTTAACTAATATCAAAATCTCTAATTTTACCGTGTATGCAAAACTGACAAAATGCGATAAATTTTGGTTATTTTTATAAAACGATTATTAACAAATTTTTAAATCTTTTAACATACTTTTATTATCTTTATTAGATGTTTTAAATAAGATTTACCTTTTTAAATAGATATTTAAATCCATTTATTTAAGCCTTTAATTATTATTAACAAAACTTAACTTTTGTCGATTTGTTCTAAAATCCAAATTCATACTTTTTTTTTAATTTATTAACTATAAGAATATATAACTTCTTCACTATTATTTATTATATATATCATATTATTTAAGATTTAAACTCCTTTTTAAATTTAAATCGATCGAAATCTCTCATTTTCGAAGTAGCGAAAATACGGGTCGTTACATTCTCCCCTACTTAAAAGCATTTCGTCCTCGAAATGAAAGTTAGATAAAGGAATCTATCTCATACTCATATCCTCAAAAAATTTTGACTTATTTCTATTGATGATAGAAAAGAAGAAGGCCGATATCATAACAACACTAAAACAAATGATGCCAAACATATATACAAAGATTTTCCACATTAACCTGAGTATCTATCACTTTCTTAAGATTATATATACATACATCAAGTCAAACTTCTATCCTTCCCATCCTAGTGCGTACTGCACACTTAAGATAATGTATCCAACTATCAAACAAGACCATACATCCAAAAACAACCAAACTAATACTATATCAAGATAAATGAATACAACCACATAACTCATCCTTTGACCTAAGCATGTACTACACCTGAGGTCTATATATATACATACCAAAACATAATTCTAACCATTATCTCTTATGTCTTCTATTCAAGATAACTATCGAACTACTAAGTTGATAGACCCAACACATCATACTATATGTGATATTTGATTCGATCTATTATTCAAATCCACAACTTTTCTTTCGAACTAGTATCGATCCCCCGATTTTCTACTGCGGACTTTGATCAGACTTCTTGATCACAAACCCTTGCTTTCCTTGCATAGCTCTCAACTATGATAGAAAACTCGTGTACATAATCACAAACTCTCATCAATATTCGCCATCAAGAATCGAGTGATAAATTCTTTTTCGGATTGGTGTAAACACCTCAAAGTTTTGTACTCAAATCTTAGATCAAAATTTATGTGCCAAAATGATCTACGTTTAACTTATGTACTTATTTATCTTTACTTAATACATTTCTTCCAAACTTCTATTAATCCAAGTTTATTTCACAACCATTTACTTTCTTCTAAATCCATTATTACTTAAGCTTACAAATGACTTAACTTGTATAATATACCTTTACTTCCTAAGAGTATATATACATATCCCAAATCTTCAAATCGTCATTTACTTTAATTAGCGTCTTCAACAAATGTGGAATTCTATTATTCCAAATAAATAAGTTATAAAACTTAATCCCTAGTTTTTTTTACCTAAGGTCTCCATTTAGCTAATATTATTTATCTAATCCATATTTTAATAAGACAACTTTACTAAATGTACGTCCTTTTTCTTACAAAGTTAACTTATTTACCTATCCATTTTCTAAATCAAATTTCTTAACCTTAAATCCGTCAAATACCTTATAGTCAAATTTGTGAAACTTAATTCACATGGTATTTGTTATTTAAACATTTTCATCCAACATTCAACTACTAACCATATTATTCAAAACTACCTCCTTCTAATCTTACTTCATTTTGAATTAAAAATATTACCCTAAATGTATCATTATTTCAAATTTTATATTAGGATGATATTTCTTATACCTCTTGTTTCTAATCAAAGTGTCTAAATTTCAAATTACCTTAACTCATTTATAAGTTATAGAACTTATCCTTTCATAATATATTAACCCAAAATTTCAATTTTGGCTTATCTTTTCTATCTTATTGACAAGAATTTTTTCTAAGTGTAAATTTTCACTTTACTTCCTCTAATTACACTTCTAGCTTCAATATTATCATCAAATATCTTATAGTCAAATTGTGAGTTTTACTTCACAATATATTTGTACTTAGCTTTTAAATCCATCCATTATGATAATCACTTAATTATTATTTCTTAATACCAAGTATCTAAGGGTATATGATTACAGTTTTAAATTCTAGCTTTCAACTAACTGATCCTATATGAAATATCTTATAGTCAAATTGTGCAATTCTAATCACAAGATATTCATATTTTAGTTTTACTAAGCTGAATCACAGTCAATCCTTAATTTCTAACCCAAAAGATAATAATATCCTCTTTAGTATTTATAATATAAACCCAAGGTAAAATTATTTCATTTTACTAATTTCTTTAAAACAAAATCATTTTGTAAAATTAACAAATACGCGCTCATATATATATAATACTCTCATAACTCATTCTAGGGCATTACTAACCCTATCTCTAATGAGTTACTCATCCTAGGATATTACTAATCCTATCTCTGATGAGAATTTACCCATAATAGAGCCAAGGTTCTCGCTTAACCTTCAGCTCTGATACCAAGTGTGACGGCCCGTTTTCCCGTACCCTTTGAATCGACAATAAACCACCCATGTCCAACTCAAATTGCACGAAAAAACGGATCATCAAGGGTGATAAAGAAAAATAGACAGAACAGAATCTCACACGAATGGAATAACATATATTATTTCAATAAAAATATTTACAGCGGAAAATTTTAAAATACAATATCAGAGTCTAACCTAGATTCAGCTTGGACAGTTATAGAACCTGCCCTTACAATTGCTGACAAACATCAAACAAAATACACTAAGCAAAGGCGATGAAAGAATATCTCCATGCATCCATGAATATCTCCAGCTCTCCCCTGGAACTTCAACTTCCTTCGACTATCCTGAAACTACTCGGATCTGACCCAAGTATTGAAAATACCCGGATCAGGCTTGATAAACCAGCGTGAGAAAAACTCAATAATAAATGACAGTGTCATATATCAGCCTTTGGATAAAATCTTTTGAAATAAATAGTATCTCATAAGACCACGCCCACACATAAACACGGACGGGTTTTTACCTTATGATAACTAAAACACTTTTATATCAAAACCTTTGATATTATTTCTAATGACATCTCTTTGAAAACATTTGCAAATAAACTTATTAATCTTATCCGAAATGGTTACCCATATAGCATTTCGAGGCTATTCATTACGCCAATACAAACAAAACCGTAGGTTCTTATTGGAGAATGGATTTCCATACAAATGACCAGGCGCAGGATCTACCTTCCGAAATGGGTACACCTCTAGATGGATGTCCCGAGGCACAGAACATCTGCCCTCTACCAACACAAGACCGGCCCACCTCTGTAACTAGATGGTACCGAATATGTCATCCCCCGGTCGTTACCGACCTTTATCGAGGGCCCTCTAGCATACACCACATTAATTAACATCCCGACGTCATAGCGGGAAGAAATATATCTAGAAGGGGATGATCATACCCTAATGGGAATGACCCACATAGCCCTGCTGCATCTAATCCTGTTTCGGTCATTTCCGGTTTGATGAGGCTTAAGGCTACGATTACCTTTTCACAAAGCACATATCACATCTTTGAATGCCACATTGCCATTTCCGTTAACTACTAATTGCCTTCCACAAAAATACAACCCTTGAGCTCGTATGTCTCAAGAAGGGTGTTAAGCTAGAGAAGTTGCCTTCTCCGCCACCACTGATGTACGTTTGTAAAAACCAATGTACGTAATCTTTAGAAATGCAACGTCAGACAAACGTCCATACAAGTTGTCCAGGAACAGGACAAACCGAAGGTACTTTCCTCGGCCATTACTAGGCGAGAAGCCCTTGCAATCCGCACAATCTCTATCACGAGGAGACCACTGCTATATATAACTCTATAATTGGGTGCGACCCGAGCAAATCAACAAGCAGTCCTCACGCTAGGAAGATCCACGGTCTTCAATCACCATCTTCAACATGTCTTCACGTTCGAACGTACACATTGGTTCGAAGTGGTTTTCGGATAGGAATTAACCAAATCCGACTCCGGTTCCTTCGAAATCCAATCATCGATAAAAAGTGAATATGAGAATATAGGATTTATTAAGTCTCTTTTCACTTAAATTCTTTTCGGATGATTTCGAAATTCTCTTTCTTTCAACTTAGGATAATTCTAAGTAATTCATTCTTTTGTTTTGGAAAATATCTCAGATTTCTCTACTTAATTCTTGATCCAAATTTCTTAACTTTTAACTTAAGGAAAACATTCCCTTTATAATATCACCTTCCAAAACATCCATTTAATTTAAAGGATTATTCACTGTCCAAAATCGCGAATATAATTCCTTTAATAACTTTCACATTTAACTTATCAATTTAAATTGATTTCAGATTTACAAAACGGTGTTTATAAATTCCATTTTTATATCTCACTTGTAAGTCAAAATCCAATACTCTTATTTACCAATTCATTCCTTTCAAATCTTATCATTCCTAAAATTCATTATAAATTCTTTTCTAAACTTCACAGGTTCGTAGAAATCATTCATCTTGGAGATTGCTTAACTTTTGGATAATACCAATCTTCTTTTATTTTGGAAAACTTAACAGAATCTTTTTATTTTGAGAGCATCCGGGCTTTCCTTTCGATCTGTTCCACCCCTCGCCTAAGAAAAGAAAACATAGGCCAGGTAAGTTCAGGGCACTGGTTGCTCCATCCCTAACCTTAGTTAAACACCTTGTTTTATCTTCCCAGATCTCACAGGCGGGACAAATGTACTAGTCGTTTCCGCATACTCAGATTTTCAACTTATTTTGGAATTGCTTATAAATATTCCAAATTATCTTTCAAAACGCTTAATTATCCTTTTTAAAACATTCACGATTATTCTTGGAAACGTTGTTACATTTAAACTCATATTCCAAAAGTTATAGAATTCACAGCATAAAAGTGCTGCGGAAAGTGCTATATAAGCTTATTTGATTAAAACAACTTTTAAACATTCGCTAATTCATATTTTCCAATCCAAATCTCTTTTAAATCATTTAAATAGATTTATCAAATTTATTCCATATTTTTCCATAATTAAAAACATTCATTCGAACAGATTTTCTGTTATGGTCACTAAACTGCACTAGCGCGATTTTTCTAGAAAATTGATTTGGACTTAATTCAAAATCTACTTATCGAAACTTTGAGTTTCTTTCTTCGTTTAGAAGATATGGATATAATAGTCCGGAATTTTCTTATCTCGAAGAATTCCGAGCAATATTCCACTCTATACATTCATTTGAACTTTTCGGCGCGAAATCGCGAACTACCGTTGCGCGACGCGTCTAGTTTTAACTTATTTTTCAACATTTGAAATAATTTATTCAAATTGGATTTCAATACTTATAAAATGATTAGAAACCATTTTAAATCAATATTTTCACTTTTTAAAGTATTTAATATATATTTTCACTCTTACCACATTAAAATATTATTATATTCCCATTATTTTAATATTAAACTTTAAATCCCAATTTCAACTCAATTTCAATTCTAATCTCAAATTAAACACATTTAAAACTTAGATTTCAAATCTAATTCCAATTTAAATTTCAATTTAATCTCAAACTAAACTTCACTTTTTCAAAATCGATTTTTAATTTCAATTTCACTATTCATCTAACTTTCAATTTTCTAATTAGCTATTCTTTTCAAATCCGTTTCACTTCAAATTTCAAATTCTCTTTCATTTTAACTTTAATTTCACTTCTAAATGAAAAGAGACTTATTTTTCCACAATTTCTCATATTACTAAAATATGGTCTTACTAATCAAAGTGATTACTTAATCAAAATGAACATATCCAATATTCATATTTATTACTAACATAACATCCATTCAACAAATCACATGCATATGATTTCAAATCTAACATTCACTATTAATATCATAACGGGATATATTATCACAATTCACTTAATTTACAAATTTTCAAATCATCCATATTAACAATCAATTTGGTATAAACATTCATATGTCATAAGGGTGTAAATATGATTGTTATAACATAATCAAAATATAAATTCAAAAGCGATGAGAATTTCTCACCTTTAACCAAACGTTTAACTTCCTACCAACATTCATTTAATTCAACGCTTCACTAAACCTTATCATAACCATGCTTCCAAGTGCTCGACCATCTCCATTTTTACTTGCTTTGCTCACGTCCTTCCTTTATCAACTTCCAAACTCATGGCCTAAGGCCTTTTTTAAGAAGAGAAGAAGAAGAAGTGAATTAAGAAGAGGTTAGAGAGTAACAAGTGGATTAGTGCTTAAGCACTCCACTATTTTTAACCCTCCTACCTCTCTTAAGAGAGAAGCCATTAAAATAGCTTAAAGGAAGAAGAAGAAAAGAAAGATTTGTGTGAAAATGAAAGAGGTATGCATGGCTATTTATAGGAAAAAGTTTGAAATAAAATATTATTATGTAAAATGACCAAAATGCCCTTTACTTACTTTTTAACTTAACATCACATTTCAAATCATGCTTTATGTCACTTTCACTTAAGAAGTAAGTAAAGTAAAGTAATAATTATGTTTGGTTTGATTTGATGTTGATTTGATGTTTACTTTTGACTTTTCTTACTTACTTTTCTTAATTATATTCTAGAATTTTCTAAGTATGTTTATTAAAAGTAAACTTGATTAGTGAATTAATTAATACTTATACTATTTGAATATATGTTCCTATATAAGAAAATAAAGGTGCGACGACGTTGCGACAACTTTTAATTGACAAAACGTCGTTTTTCGACGAAATGTTTTACGGTCACATTTTGACGTTTTAGTTAAACTATGTATTGAAGTAAACCAAATTTAAAAATGAACTTTTTACTTCTTTAAATAAATTAAAACAAGTCTCTTTATATTCTAAAATCATATTTAACTAATATCAAAATCTCTAATTTTACCGTGTATGCAAAACTGACAAAATGCGATAAATTTTGGTTATTTTTATAAAACGATTATTAACAAATTTTTAAATCTTTTAACATACTTTTATTATCTTTATTAGATGTTTTAAATAAGATTTACCTTTTTAAATAGATATTTAAATCCATTTATTTAAGCCTTTAATTATTATTAACAAAACTTAACTTTTGTCGATTTGTTCTAAAATCCAAATTCATACTTTTTTTTTAATTTATTAACTATAAGAATATATAACTTCTTCACTATTATTTATTATATATATCATATTATTTAAGATTTAAACTCCTTTTTAAATTTAAATCGATCGAAATCTCTCATTTTCGAAGTAGCGAAAATACGGGTCGTTACAATTACATACATCAATAAATTTGTGCATTTAATATGATTGATAAAACGTTTATCAATTAACATATACAAATAAAAAACATTAAAAGTTGACAAATGGAAATATAATACCCACTATTAAATGCCTATTGCATCTTAATGTTTTCTATACCCATGCAAGTGTCTAATTTTTACAACTACTTAATACATATGTAAAACGACCACTTACATTTTTATTTGGTTTAGACCATGTATTGCATGTTATGAGTCTCGAACTCCAAAAGTAATGCGAGACTATGGATGGATATTTGATCATACTATCACATTTAAATGTTATATGGTGAATGATCACAATTCGTAATGTATGATACTTCAATGAATATAGTTCATTCGAAATAATCAAATAAACTGTACTATAAGACTGAGTATTCAATTTAAAATTGATTATATAAAAGATCATATTGTGTTAGTTGTAGTACTAGATCAAAACTATAAGACAGATCTAACAAATCGATCGTTGAAATGTCAATTTAATTAGTCTATGCAAAGAGAAACATATTTAATGTCCTTAAATGTTAAGGATAATCAAATGCGCTTTCGTAAAGAGTTCGCTATGATACTATAGTAAGGCTTTTCTTTTAAATGGTTTGACCATTTAGAAAGGAAAATAAATGTATAAATGTAAATGTGGTTTAGGGTATAGTTGGGATAGAGAGAGTGAATAGTCATTTCTTCTTCATAAATAAACAACGAAAATGAGGATGGTAATAGTAGTGGTTGATACTTAACATTGGAACGAGAAACATGATTTCCATTCTGAAATGCATTTTCATACATAAAATTATTTTATATGAGATTTATTTCTTTGAGTTCAAGATATTTGATCAATGAACTTTCCACGGTAAACTAGTTGCAGTATATGAAATAAATAAATCTATATTAAGTGAATGATGGGTCCTCAAATTTAGTATGCTATTATAGTAATGGAGGAAATAGTGGAAGCATGTCATATAGCCCTTATCGACTGCATCAAATTATGAAAATTGTTTCGTAAAACGTACCGAACATTATTTATGAAATAATGACTATTTTTTGTTATCAACTGAAAAAATAGACATAGTTATATTTCTATGAATATTATGAATATATTTTATGAAATAAAACTATTATTTATTTTCATAACAAAAAGTGATACATTGGAAAACACAGAAGTATCTAATATTATTTACAGTTAATCTAGAGCTAAAAACTAAGCCATAGTCTTGAGAAAATAATTTTATTATATGACTTTGAATCATATGATACTTATTAATTATATCTCAAACAATAAAGGGTTGTGCACCCATTTAGTGGGAGCATCATAACAGTTGATGAACTCTTCGGATTGATACATAAAGATCTATGCAATCCTAATTCTATAAATATCAAAATAGTTCCACGTACTTCATTATCTTCACCGATGAGTCATCATCGACATTGACATGTGTATTTGATACGCATGTAATATGTCCATGATAAACTTATTGAATATAAAACAGTAGTAAAAATAACATGCAATAGAAATGATTCGATTTGATCAAATGAGTGATTATATTGGAAAGGGTTACAAATGTACCTAAAATGAATAAAGATTCAATCTCAAAATAACTCCTTAATGTGTTACATAATGTTGCATCGATATGAAGTAATCGAACTTTGTTGGACGATGTACGATTAATTATTAGTGAAAGTTAGTTTCTTTCTATAAGGCAATGTACTTAAGAGTGGCACACAAGGTTAATATTATTTCATCTCAATAACAGTTTACAAATTCTTATAAGGGTTTATTAGAAACTCCAACATATCCAGATCAAGGAGTTGGCAAGTTATTCAAGTCGAAAGATTGCACATAATAATTTTTTGTGAGGGTTCAGGTATGAATCTCCCCAAGAGGATTTTGGAAAGGACTGTTATTAAATGACATAATTATGTTTTGAACATAATTTTTGTAAACTAAAATCAAATCAGCTTTATAACTAAAGAAATTCATAAAGCGTTTATGAACCCCTATTCTATTTACACTGAGAAAAATTATTGTTTTAGGATATACTAACTTCATTGTGAAGGAATTTCTTTATGGAATTATTATTATTTAAATAGAACTATGCATAGATAGAACATATTATATGAGATGAAATGAAATTAACTAACCTAAATGAACACATAGAATTACAATGTTTAATAAGTATTCTCGTACATCGAAGAGAAACTATGAGTTTCTTATTAATGTCAAAATTGTATAATCATCGGTTGTTTAGTTAAATCATTAAGAGTGTTGACTCTATACGGTATGATGTGCAAATCTGAAGAATTCCAAGTATGCAATCAAAATATTATTTTCGTGGTCTTAACGGAAGGGATGTGATCCATTGACCGAGATCGTGTCTTTGTGAGGAAGACTAATTCAGTTGGAATTAAATGAGCAATGTTGATAAGAACAATATCACAAATTTTATAACAACCCTAGATTTTTCATATATTTTAATATTTGACTTTGTTTTATTTCGAAATTATTTTAAACTTATTTTATTTCAAAAATTTCATTTTCAAATGTAGGTGTTGATTATTATGTGAATTATAATTTCAAACTAGTATAAATTGGATATTTTACTGAAAGATGAATTTCTGTTCAAACTGGTCAAACCTTGACTTTTAAATTTCAAATTTAAATATTTAAATTCTTAAATTTTATATTTTATTATGAAAATAGATTTAATAACTTGAATATTGCTTTTCGTTTCGTTGAAAACGGATTTAATTTGTGAAAGTTATGTACATTTCAATTTTGAGTATAATTTGTTTTATTTTGAAATTTTTTCTATTTTAAATTGTATAACTCATATTTTCTATTTTATATTTTATTTTAATACGTGTTAATATGTTATTTTATGTATATTTTTTCTTTTAATATTTTTAAAGTGATAATAAAAAATTTCCAAAATTTACTGTATTTATTTCGTATTTTTAAAGGCTGTTTTCTATTTTTCTGCTATTTTCTTCATTTAAATTATATTTATTTAAAATTTATATATTTATTTTGTGAATGTATTTTTATTTTATGTTATTATGTATGTTTAAAAATATTTTACAAGCTCATATGAATTTTCTAAAAAATTATTCTATTTAATTTCAAATTTTCTAGTCTAGTTCACTATTTTTAGCAATTTTTCTTAATTTAACTTTATATAATTGACAAATATTACATAAATTTTTATATTTTGATAAATTTTCGAAATTTTATCTGGTATTATTATTATTTCCAGAAATATAAAGTTATATAAATTATATAAGGATATATGAAGAGTTTTTGACTTTTGCCGTTTTGAATTCCACCTCTTCATTTTCCTCACAACTCTTCATTTCTTTTGGCATAACTACCCACATTTCATCTGACTAATTCATTTTCATTTCACGTATCTTCCTTTCCTCCTTCCTGAGAAAAAAATTTCGGCCATCACATGCTTGAGAAGTTGGTAAAAAAATTTATTTCTTTTATCTCTTTTTTTTCACTTATATTGCTTATTCCTTTTGATTTTTGTTTGCACTTGCTCTTCCATTTAGGTTCGGCCATGCTACCTTAATGCCTAGCCCCCTCCACCACCTGATGGCACACCACCAACTCCTCCTCCTCAACAGCCACCCAAGCCATGAACACCTTTGGTGATGCATATCCACAAAAGTTTCAAAACACCCTTTATACTAGCCTAACCGAGCACCACTCTCATTCCATCACCTCACCACCCCTCTAGCCGCCACCTACCACACCACCACCACCTCCAGCACCCATGGCCACACCATCATAGTGGACCCCACTCCTCTGGCCGTGACATTTGGAGCCTTGGCCGAGTCCAAATCCATGACTAAAACACATGTATATGCATGCTTATGTGTATTATTGCCTTCACCCACTTTGGCACCATCACAAATGACATCTAGGCCGACCCATACCCACCATAATCTGACCCAAACACTTACCATTGTCATGTAATTTCCCTTATGGCTGAGCCTAGTAAAGGTTAAAAGCAAGTGCAAACATTTCTATTTGATTCTGCGCAGTTATTCTAGCGTAGTTTTGATCGTAGTTGATTTGAAACTCATCGTTGTTATATTGTTTTTGTTTGATGTGTATCCAAGGAATTTGACATTTGGCTCCTCTATTCGAATCTGTTTCGTGCTTTTGTGCTTGGGTAGATCCCGTTTGTGCAATTCGTCGTTGGGTCATCAGCTCAAACCAGTGAGTTATTCTCACCAGACGATATGTGCATATATAACTAGTAAATTGACCCCTTTTGAATCTGTAAAATGCATTATTATGTTACACCTGCTATGTTATGATTTTATGATGTTCACCCATGCTTAAACACCTGTTATATCATATGTTACTATTATATTATGTTGTTCTATTATTTTTTATCAGTTTATCACACTGCAAGTTCCCTTTAGATTAGAATCACTATGGGTTGAAATGATACATACTCGAACGGACTTTAGAATAGGAGAAAATCGTTATGGGCTAAAATGATAGGCCTGAGTGATTTTCAATTATCCTCATTTACTTGGGATGGTGGGTTTGAAATGATCAAACCCGGGTTTTCTTTTTAAATTACGGGTTGAAATGATATATTACCCGTATCACTTTACCTAGGCTAGAAAATGAAATACAAACCCGTTGTTAAAATATGTTTTTCTAAAAATTTTAAAATATTTTAGAAATGTAAATATTATAATATTTTGATTTAAATTTGATTAAAAATGATTTTTGTAAAGCATTATTAACTCTCTGAAAATTTATAAGTGAAATAAATTAATGGTAAAGTTAGAAAATCTGAAATGTAAGTTATTTTGGAAATTAAAATTTGGTGATAAATGGAATTTAAATTAAATATGAAAATATGATAAATTTATGATATTTTGAATTAAATGAATTTAAAATGATTTTATAATATATTAATGATTTTGAATTAAGTTAAAATGTGAAATGAATGAATACTTAAGTTGAAATTTTGAAATATAACTAAAATTAGAAATTTGTGAATTTGGCTTAAAAGTGAATTTTAAGTTAAGTAAATAAAAATGAAATTGAGTTATATTTGAAAATTTTAAATTGAAGTGTTAAGTTAAATTTAATTTAATGAATTTAAAATTTAAATGTTGGAATTTAATAAGTGAATTACTATTAAATTTTGATTTTTGAATAGAGATTTAACTTTATAAAATCATGAATATAAGGGTATTTGAATGATTGTTTTAAAAGTGAAATTATATGATTTTATAAGTTAAAAATGATTTCAATAAAAATATAATTGTTTGTGAAATTATACTGAATATTTAAGTTAATTTACTGCATTTCTAAAATGCTATTAATTCTAATGTAAAGGATAATACAACATTTGTAAATGCTGTAGTTGATAATAATGAACCAAATGGCTCAATTTAATTAAAGGCTATTATATAATTTTTGTGAATTTTATAATGGTTGAATTTAACTAAGTTTATTTGAAACTAATGGAACTCTATTACATCATTTTAAATGTTGTCTTTCGTTAAATTGAACTGTTTTAAGTGTGACTTTCCGTAGCATTTTCTAAATGCGACGAAAGTTGAATTTGCATTGTTTTAATAAATTTAAGTGAATGAATGAACTTTGAAAGATTAAAATTTTGGAAATTTAATAATTTAATTATTAAATATAATATCTTCATTTTAATGATTTAAAATGAAGCAATTTGTTTCGAAATATAATACTATTTTGAAATTTTAACCATGGGATGTATTTAATTTATGGTTTTACTGATCCTTAAAGGATGGGCGATCCCAAGCATCCTTTAAGTTATGGTGCATTTCTACTACAGTTCACTTGAGTTGATTTGCATTATACAAGTATATATTGTCCTGACTCGAGTGTTTTGTGTTTTACTTTACGCTCGGGTCAGCCTGAGTATTCACAGCTTTGGATTCTCTTTCTGGAGCTGGTCTTTGCTGGAGTTTCTGCTTATCTACATTTATATCTACTTTCTGTTTCAGCTATTCTAGTTTATCTCATGTGTTAGTGCACTTCTATGTATTTGGGATTTCTATTATGTTGTTTTCAGACTGTATTATGTATTTGGTTTGAGACTCTACCGTAGTAGCTTCATGAACTACTACGTTTTTTATATTCCACTACGAGGTATTCTGTTTGTTCTGTGTCTGTGATTCTGTGATTTGTATTTCATTTGCTCCAAATTTATTTACAATGCGGTATTTTGAGCAATTCAAGTCCGACATGTGTGTCTGCCATTGCACTTAGAGGGTGCACCATGATAGGGGGTTCTCGCAATTGGTTTGGTAGCGAGCGAATGACTCTTACTCCTACATGTCCCCGTGGGGGTTGGTGGTGCAGTCGAGAGGCTGGCCGTAAAGGCAGAACACAGGTACCAATGTATGCTGCGGTGGGCGTTACCCCACTGGCGCGGCCCGTTACAGTTGGTATCAGAGCTTTTGGTTTTAGGCAAACCATAGCCTGTGGAGCAAAACTCATTAGGGATAGGGTAGAAATACCCTAGAATGAGTGAAATCAATCTCAGAATCCTTTCTTGTGAGAGAACGTATTTTCGAAGTATAAAATAATTTCCAAATGATTTTTAAAGGATTTTCGAAGATTATTTTGGTATCAAAATTTTCTTATTTTGAAACCAAGATTTTCAAAACTTCATCCCTTCAGTATCCATCTTGTTAGAAATCTCTTGGTTAGGATTCTTATCGATTAGGATTCTTTAAACTTTGGAACGCTCCCACTTGTTCTGAAATCTAGTCTTGTCTTCCTTATTCTATCCATTTTGATTTTGGAGCATTTCATAACTCCAATTTGGAATGACCTCTATAAAGATCGGTGATTCCGCAAATCTTTGAATGATGTGTAAAGGGGTGAAAATCCTTTATAATTGGCATTGATTCACCGGAGATTCCTGTATCCTCGGTTTTCGATGCTATCTATCTCCTACTCTACCCGGATTCTATCTCTGGCGATCGAATGTCGATTTTCCTTAGATTTCCGAATTAATTATAACACCTGAAGTCACGGTTGACTGGTTAAGGTCGCCCGCGATTTATATAGGCTTATCACCTTCTATTTGGTAATAAAATTATCTTATCTTCGTTCGAGCTTATCTTCGAACCAGAATTCTATTTGATTAGAGTTCCTCTAAATTCGAATCTTCGTATTGATTGAAATCTAACCTTGAATCATTCTTTGGAAATTTGTGTTTGATTGAATTTTGAATTTGTGCATACATCGAAATTATTATTTCGATATGGATGACCTTATTTTGTATATAAAAGTGAAATGCTTTAAATAAGAATTTTTACCTTTGGAAAATGAAAAATTGAAGCTTTGAAAGGATTTGAAATTTATAATAAATTTGATTTATATAAAAATGATTTATAAATGAAGGGTTTTGAATTTGAATTTCGAGGAATCGAACTCCGGTGTTTTGAAATGGGTTTTTAAGATTTTGGAAAATATATAATAATAATATGATTTAAAGATATTTTTCCAAATAAGAAATGTTTCAAATGTATTCGAATGAATTCCAATGATTTCGAAGAGATTTCAAAGAAGTTTCAAGAAATAAAAGTCCAGAACCCACTTATGTCGCTGAAAAATAATTTCGGTGATGAATACATGCATCATCGACATTGATTTTTGAGTTTATGAGCGGAGGGAGAGGCCACTCTAGTAGCTTTGCTATGCGAGTGATTTATGAAACCAAATTTTGATTTCCAATTTCGAAGTATGGTTTGATATTCGAAAGGTATGTATATATATATATATATATATATATATATATAATTGAAAAGATTTAAAATAAGCCGGTGTTCGGTCCTCGAGATTCAGATTTGTTTTAGTATAACCTTACTTATTGGAATTGATTTACTAATTTGTTAGTGATTTCCAACTCTTGGATTGAAATTATGATTTCTTCGACTATTTTGAAGGTTCGAGCACTTCCAAATGAAGGTTAACTTTTCAAAGCTAAGAAATTCTGAATGGTATAAGGTATTTGATAAAGTATAAGTTTAGTTTGGTATGATTAATGTATAAAGTAATATGATTTATATAAGTTTGAAACTGTTGTGGAGTGAAATAAATAAGACTATTTTGAATTATACTGTATGAAATATAGTTTTGCAAAGATATTTGAAGTAAAATGTTGAGTTTTGTTAAATTTATAAGTTAAGAAAAACAGTGAATTTTGACTTAACAAATGGAAGTGAGTTTTAAATTGAATATTTGATTTAAAATTTTGTTGTGATAAATCATATGTTAAAATTATTTAGATGCGAAATTTTAAAGTCTAGAAATATGATTTACAAGTTTAAAATTTGCTAAAATTGAAGTTGTATTGTTTTTGAAAAGTTATAATAAAATCTGGAATTTTATTAATAGCATTTCTAAAATGCTATAATTTTATGACGACACTTTAAATTGCTATTTTTTTTGAATTTAACTTTTTTTGAATTAACTAAAAATCTGTTATGGCATATTATAAATGCCGTTATTCTTGAACTAAACTATTTTGGAAATTATAAGTTACGATAGCACTTTTAAATGCTGTCATTGTTATAATTTGACAATGTTTCGTAATGTTATAGATTTTAACACTGTTGAGTTATGTTTTACAAAGTTAAATGATTTAATTTTGGAATTGATTATTTGTGAAATTTAAGGAGTTTTGAATATAATTTAATATGTAATTTGAATTTTAAGGAATTTAAATTGAATTTGAATTTTAATAAGGTTTACTTGGTTATGTGTTAAATGGAATGAAATGTAATGAGATAAATGAAGATTTGAATGGAATTTTGAAATGTATTTTGTAATGATATTTGAAATAATAATTGAATGACATATTTGATTTTTTAAATGATATTTAAATTTGAATATTTGAAATTGAATTCAAATAATGATTTGATATTGAGGCTTTGAATGATATAATCTTTATTTGATAAAGAATGTGAATCAAGAATGATAATTGATTTTGATAAATGAAAATTAAAGTTTATATTTGTATGAAAGGATATTTGGTTTACTTGTAATTTGAGTTTAAATAAAAATGATGGATTTATGAAATGAATATTTCAAAACTAAGTAATAATGAAGTAAAATTTGAGATATATGAAATTATAAAAATTTAGTTTTGGAATATGGTATATTTAAGCCTTGAAATATATTTAAGACTGAAAAGTTTATTTTGTGGATCAAATCTATATTGAAATTTTATAATATTTGAAATGGTTTTTTGTTGTAAAACTAATTTGAATTGAAATTGATGGTTTGAATTGAATTAAAGCTAGAATTTGTTGACTTGGGTTTAAATTGTATAAATTTGTGAAATGTAAAGAATTAAAGGGATGTTTTATGATTTAAAATGTATGATTTAGAAAAGTTATAATTTTCAAAGTGTAATGATTTCAAGTATTTTGGTTTTGAAAGATTTATAACTTTGAAAGTATTATGATTTTTGAAAGTGAATATATGTTTGAAATGGAAATGAATTTGTTTGACCTAAATTTTTGTTGATTTGTAAATTTGGATTATTTTCTAAATCTATTGTTTTAAGAAACTTTGAAACTGAGTATATGTAATTTGTAAGAAATGATTTGGCGAAATCATATATGATTTTGAAACTGAAATGTTATTGAAACAAATTAAAATTGAGAACCTTGTTTTACTAAATACTTGATTTGGGAGTTATCGAACTTATATAAAATGGATTTGTATAAGTATGAAGTTGATTTGAAAATGTTGAATTGAAAAGGTACTCAATTTGTAAATTAAAATCTTATATAATCGAAGTTTATATAAGTATGATTTGATATACTATTGATTTTGGGTAGTATTTGATTTGAAAATGAAATCTTGTACATAATGGAATTTATATAAGTGCGATATTTGAAGCTATGATTTTGAAGGGTTACTATATATGGTACATTATATTTCGATGTAAGAGGTATGGGAAGTACCCTCTAGAAGAAGTATAGTGATATGCTTCGACCCAGATGGACTTGGGGAATCTAGGAATGGATTCGACCGATAAACCCTAATGGACTTGGGTGAATTCAGAAATGGATTTGAACTGATATGGTTGTTCGGACTTAAACACATGAGTTCCTCGATTTTTTTCAAGGTAGATGGTTCTTTAGTTTACCCAATGGAGGCGCTTTCGATCCTGGGATCTGTTGTTTATGGATCTTCCGGGAAGGAAGTGCATCCATTGCGTAAATCATTGAATCAGCAGCGTACCACTGCAGCAAGGGTCGATGGTCCCTTGTTTACGAACTGGCTACGATATTTTCCTGGAATCCGGAAGGTAGAAGGATTTTCTGGAAAGTTTCGTCTCCAGTGCGTAAATACTGGATCAGCAGCGGGCCACTGCTATCATATTATCATCATTTGACATTGGATTTTGAGAGGAACTTCTCATACCTATTTTTTTTTTAGTATTTTCACTGGGTGTTGATACAGGTCTACTAAGTACTTGAAGAATTCTAGCTTTGCGCCTGATCAACGCATAACCAGAGTCTGCAGGAACGAAAGTAAACTTCTTAAGACGTCGAATTATAAAAGTATTTTGGTAAAGTATTGTATAAAGGGTATTCTAATAAAGATTTAAAATGTCTTAAATATTTATTACTTCGAACTATCAAATTTGAATCAAATAACTAATTATCATACTAAATGTTTAACATGTCAAATATAAAAAATTTAAAATAATAGTTCATCCTTGTCTTTCAACCTGCGTTCCCTCCTAGCTACTTTTTCCCATGTCTTCCAACCTATTGTTCTTTCTTGTTGTTTCTCCGCTTCCTTCCTTTTCGAGGACGAAAAGATTTGAGTGGGGGAGAGTGTAACAACCCCAAAATTTTCAAATATTTTAATATTTGACTTTGTTTTATTTTGAAATTATTTTAATATTATTTTATTTCAAACATTTCATTTTTAAATGTAGGTGTTGATTATTATGTGAATAATAATTTCAAACCGGTATAAATTGGATATTTTACTGAAAGATGAATTTCTGTTCAAACTGGTCAAACCTTGACTTTTAAATTTCAAATTTAATATTTAAATTATTAAATTTTGTCTTTTATTATGAAAATATATTTAATAACTTCAATGCTGCTTTTCATTTCGTTGAAAACGGATTTAATTTGTGAAAGTCATGTACATTTCAATTTTGAGTATAATTTGTTTTATTTTGAAATTTTGTCTATTTTAAATTATATAAATCATATTTTCTATGTTATATTTTATTTTAATATGTGTTAATATGTTATTTTATGTATATTTTGTCTATTAATATTTTTAAAGTGACAATAAAATTTTTCCAAAATTTACTGTATTTATTTCCTATTTTTAAAGGTTGTTTTCTATTTTTCTGCTATTTTCTTCATTTAAATTATATTTAATTAAAATTTATATATTTATTTTGTGAATTTATTTTTATTTTATGTTATTATTTATGTTTAAAAATATTTTACAAGCTCATATGAATTTTCTAAAAAATTATTCTATTTAATTTCAAATTTTCTAGTCTAGTTCACTATTTTTAGCTATTTTTCTTAATTTAACTTTATATAATTAATAAATATTACATAAATTTTTATATTTTGATAAATTTTCGAAATTTTATCTAGTATTATTATTATTTCCAGAAATATAAAGTTATATAAATTAAATAAGGATATATGAAGAGTTTTTGACTTTTGAATTGCCTTTTGCCCTTTTGAATTCCACCTCTTCATTTTCCTCACAACTCTACATTTCTTTTGGCATAACTCTCCACATTTCAGCCAACTAATTCATTTTCATTTCACGTATCTTCCTTTCCTCCTTCCTGAGAAAAAAATTTCGGCCATCACATGCTTGGGAAGTTGGTAAAAAAAATTATTTCCTTTATCTCTTTTTTTCCACTTATATTGCTTATTCCTTTTGATTTTTGTTTGCACTTGCTCTTCCATTTAGGATCGGCCATGCTACCTTTCTACCTAGCCGCCTCCACCACCTGATGGCACACCACCACCACCTCCTCCTCACCAGCCACCCAATCCATGAACCCCCTTGGTGATGCATATCCACAAAAGTTTCAAAACACCCTTTATACTAGCCTAACCGGGCACCACTCTCATTCCATCACCTCACCACCCCTCTAGCCGCCACCTACCACACCACCACCACCTCCAGCACCTCCAGCACCCACATCCACACCATCATAGTGGATCCCACTCCTCTGGCCGTGACACTTGGAGCCTTGGCCGAGCCCAAATCCACGACTAAAGCACATGTATATGCATGCTTATGTGTGTTATTCCCTTCACCCACTTTGGCACCATCACAAATGACATCTAGGCTGACCCATACCCACCATAATCTGACCAAAACACTTTCCATTGTCATGTATTTTCCCTTATGGTTGAGCCTAGTAAAGGTTAAAAGCAAGTGCAAACATTTCTATTTGATTCTGTGCAGTTATTCTAGCATAGTTTTGATCGTAGTTGATTTGAAACTCATCGTTGTTATATTGTTTTTGTTTGATGTGTATCCAAGGAATTTGACATTTGGCTCCTCTATTCGAATCTGTGTCGTTCTTTTGTGCTTGGGTAGATCCCGTTTGTCCAATTCGTCATTGGGTCATCAGCTCAAACCAATGAGTTATTCTCACCAGACAACTTGTACATATATAACTAGTAAATTGATCCCTTTTGAATCTGTAAAATGCATTATTATGTTACACCTGCTATGTTATGATTTTATGATGTTCACCCATGCTTAAACACCTGTTATATCATATGTTACTGTTATATTATGTTGTTCTATTATTTTTTATCAGTTTATCACACTGCAAGTTCCCTTTAGATTAGAATCACTATGGGTTGAAATGATACATGCCCGAACGGACTTTAGAATAGGAGAAAATCGTTATGGGCCGAAATGATAGGCCTGATCGTTATGGGCTGAATGATTTTCAATTATCTTTATTTACTTGGGATTGCGGGTTTGAAATGATCAAACCCGGGTTTTCTTTTTAAATTACGGGTTGAAATGATATATTACCCGTATCACATTACCTAGGCTAGAAAATGAAATACAGACCCGTTGTTAAAATATGTTTTTCTAAAAAATTTAAAATATTTTAGAAATGTAAGTATTATAATATTTTGATTTAAATTTGATTAAAAATGATTTTTTTAAAGCATTATTAACTCTCTGAAAATTTATAAGTGAAATAAATTAATGGTAAAGTTAGAAAATCTGAAATGAAAGTTATTTTGGAAATTAAAATTTGGTGATAAATGGAATTTAAATTAAATATGAAAATATGATAAATTTATGATATTTTGAATTAAATGAATTTAAAATGATTTTTTAATATATTAATGATTTTTGAATTAAGTTAAAATGTGTAATGAATGAATACTTAAGTTGAAATTTTGAAATATAACTAAAATTGGAAATTTGTGAATTTGGCTTAAAAGTGAATTTTAATTTAAGTAAATAAAAATGAAATTAAGTTATATTTGGAAATTTAAACTGAAGTGTTAAGTTAAATTTTATTTAATGGATTTAAAATTTAAATGTTGGAATTTAATAAGTGAATTACTATTAAATTTTGATTTTTGAATAGAGATTTAACTTTATAGAATCATGAATATAAGGGTATTTGAATGATTGTTTTAAAAGTGAAATTATATGATTCTATAAGCTAAAAATGATTTAAATAAAAATATAGTTGTTTGTGAAATTATACTGAATATTTGAAGTTAATTTACTGCATTTCTAAAATGCTATTAATTCTAATGTAACGGATAATACAACATTTATAAATGCTGTAGTTGATAATAATGAACCAAATGGCTCAATTTAATTAAAGGATATAGTAGAATTTTTGTGAATGTTATAATTATTGAACTTAACTATGTTTATTTGAAACTAATGAAACCCTATTACAGCATTTTAAATGTTGTCTTTTGTTAAATTGAACTGTTTTAAGTGTGACTCTCCGTAGCATTTTCTAAATGCGACGAAAGTTGAATTTACATTGTTTTAATAAATTTAAGTGAATGAATGAACTTTGAAAGATTAAAATTTTGGAAATTTAATAATTTAATTATTAAATATAATATCTTCATTTTAATGATTTAAAATGAAGCAATTTGTTTCGAAATATAATACTATTTTGAAATTTTAACCATGGATTTATTTAATTTATGGTTTAACTGGTCCTTAAAGGATGGGAGATCCTAAGCATCCTTTAAGTTATGGTGCATTTCTACTACAGTTCACTTGAGTTGATTTACATTATATAAGTATATATTGTCCTGACTCGAGTGTTTTGTGTTTTACTTTACGCTCGGGTCAGCCTGAGTATTCACAGCTTTGGATTCTCTTTCTGGAGCTGGTCTTTGCTGGAGTTTATGATTATCTACATTTATATCTACTTTCTGTTTCAGCTATTCTAGTTTATCTCATGTATTAGTGAACTTCTATGTATTTGGGATTTCTATTATGTTGTTTTCAGACCGTATTATGTATTTGGTTTGAGACTTTGCCATAGTAGCTTCATGAACTACTATGTATTTTATATTCCGCTGCGAGGTATTATGTTTGTTTTGTGTCTGTGATTCTGTGATTTGTATTTCATTTGCTCCAAATTTATTTACAATGCGGTGTTTTGAGCAATTCAAGTCCGAATGTGCGGCTGCGAATGGCTGAAAATACCGGGTTGTTACAAATTTCAATTGTTGAAATTAACATAATAGATTCGGTATTGAACATGTTCAAGTTAATTCAGATTTACTCATAAATTTATCGCTTGATAGGACTTAGTGTTTTTATACATATGTATTGAAGCAAAAAATTCTAAATAACGATTTAGAGTAAGATGTTTACACATATTAACCAAAAATGTCTGGAAGTCAGTGTGAGCGATACTGAGTTTGTGAGTCTCTGGATATGATCCAAGAAATGATATGAAAGTATCATTTTATATGCATTAAGGTTGAATAAGTATTTTGATGGAAATCATATAGTTTGATTTTCAATCAAAGTGCGGAGGAAGCGTGTGTTCATAAGAAAGAATGTTAAAAGGCACATTGATATTTCTAAACTGTAAGTAAACAACACATTATTGATATTTATGGTGTACTTGTGCTTAAATAGACCTTAGTTGTTTTAATACTCGACTTTGAATTGTAAGTGATGTCTTTTATAGTAAGTATAAAAGATATTAGGAATGGCCCAAATCAATCTGTAGATACACCTTATTAAATTGTTTAATATGGAACATGTGAGTTCGTTATGCATTGGACAATATGAATTATCACAAATGTTATGTCAGTTACGATATCATGATTTGTTTATGTACCTGATATATGAAATAAATATCAAATTCAAATTGTCGTCACTAAATGGTAGTTTGAAGTATTATCATGTGTTTACGAAATACTAGGGAATTGCTTATAGAAACAAAAAATCTTTATGATGGAGTGTTCGAACTCAAATATCAAAAGCGATATTAAGTATCATATGTCAATAATAAATTCAGCTTAGGAATCTTTAAGTTGGAAATGTTCCAAATGAAAGATAGTGGCTGGTTCAATGAAAACCTCAAAATATATCGTCTTAGATAGCGCCTTATAAAAACAATGTATATAAATATATAAGTTCACAAATCTATAACTAAGCTGATTCAGAATGTTGAGAATCTTATAAAATTATTATATGATAACAATATTGTGATATAGTTTGTGACAAAACTTAGAGCTTACTAGAAGTCGAGATACATACTCCGAATTGTTTCGCATGATAAAACTGTTTATCACCATCGAAGAGAGTTGATTAACAGAACAGGTAACTGAAAAAAAATAGCATACTGATGCAGCGCGCTGTGCTAGATCGAGTGCCTTAGGTTGTTCAGATGCTTCAGTTGCTTTTGGTTGCTCGAGTACTATAAGTCGTTCGCGGCCTAACAACTTAGATTTTAAACCGTTCCAACGACCTAGCGCATCAATCCTTAAGTCGCATGCAAACTGTGAGGGCCAACCTAGCGAGTTAAGGAAGCCAGCGCGCAATTATTTAGGTCGCTCCGACCTTTCGAGCTAAGAACTTGCCGAGCTACGACCTAAGATAGGTCGCTCAACGCCTTATGTCGCTTAAGACGCTTACATGTAAGCTACAGATTCTGGAAGCCGTGTATCTTCTTATGTCGCTGAGCCCTAGGGTCGTTTGTGTTACTTCCTTAAGTCATTCATCCAAGGTTATTGATTTCTTGATTCGCTGTGGTTCTTAAGTCGTGTAATGTTTAGGGCGTGTAACGTTAACTCATGTTGTAAGTGTTCGTGTGGTAAGTCGTGGCTGTATTGTTATGTATGCACTAGGTCGGTCGTTGAATTTGTTAGGTCGTTAACGACCTATGCAAGCTCGTTGGAGCTGTGTTGTGATGATTCATTTGTGAGTTGTAAATCTTCTATAAATACGGATGTGTGTCATTTGTAATAGGCAATTGATTTTGAATAAACTTTTGTTTGAGTGCTTTGTGCCTCTTTAAAATTGGAAGTTGAGCGTTGTCTCCTTTCTCCATTTTCGGTTATTCGAGTGTGCTCGAATCAACGGATTTGAAGCCGATTCACGGAATCTCGTGCACGAGATCAACGTAGAAGAGTCGTAGATCTTTTAACACAGTATCATGCGCGATCAACATGTTGGATATAGCTAGAATCCGGTATCTCGTGAGATAAACGGATTTGTGCATTTATCCTTGGTATCATTAATCCATCAATCCATATTTGCTTCATTCCATCGTTGTTTGTTCGTTGTGCATCATTCGATCACAACTTGAAGTTATCCGCTGCGTCAATTTGGTATCAGAGCTAGACTTAGCCAATCATAGCTAAGCCGAGCCTATTGAGAGAAGATTTGAAGTGTTGGAGTTGAGGCCGAGAGTTATAGAAGTTGGATCCGAGCTATAAGTAGAGGCGTGTATCATCTTGTAGATCAAGGCCGTGAGTTGAAGTTTTGAATCAAGGCCGAGAGTGACAGTTTCAGCCGAGCCAAGCTAAGTTGAATCTGAGTTAAAGTTTGGTTGAAGAGTGTTTGTGGATAAGTTTGATCATGCCGCCAAGACGTGCTAACAATTTTCAAAATGTTGAAGATGTATATCGAAGACAAGAAGCCGAGCAAATGGAACAACGTATTAATGAAAAGTTTTATGAAGGTATTAGAAAGTTAGAGAAATTGATGAATGATTTGAATCAAAGTCAAAGGAGAAGGTCACCAATCTCGGACCATGGAGGAAACAGAGTTTCGCCATCGGTTGCGGAAGCGAGGAGGGTGTCACCACAATCTTGTCGAGATCGAAGAGAACACTATGAGTATCGAGGTGAAGAGAGAAGAACTCCACATGGATTTTAAAATGAGCCATATCGTGATGTTGAAAGACATAGTAGAAGAGATATGTATGAACGTAGAGATGTTGATGGTCGAGATCGATTACATTTGATTATGATGAAGATGGTGATAGATGTAGTGTTCATTATCGAGATCGAGATCAAGTACGAACTCAATATCGAGAGGTAGAAGATGATCGTAAATGGGAGTCGAGGATGAAAACAGAGATTCCAGAATTCAAAGAAGGAATGATTGCGGAAGAGTTTCTGGATTGGTTATCAAATGTTGAAGAAATTTTTGACTTCAAGGAAGTACCGAACATCATAGAGTTAAGTTGGTTGCTAATCGATTGAGGGTAAGAGCTATGGCATGGTGGCAACAAACTAAACTTACACGGGAAAGAATGGGAAAGTCAAAGATTGAGTCATGGGAAAAGATAAAGAAGTTGATGAAGGCTACTTTCTTACCTTATAATTATCAGCCTCTTATGTATCAGCGCTTACAGAATTTGAGACAAGGGACAAAGTCGGTAAATGATTATGCAGATGAGTTTTATCAACTGATTGCTAGAAATGATATCATGGAGATGGAGGAATAGTTGATATCTAGATTTTTTTGGAGGATTGAGAATGCAAATTCAGGATATGGCGAATATGTTTGATCCAAGATCTGTTGCTGAAGCACACCAGAAGGCTCTAGCTTGGGAGAGGCAAGGTAGAAGAGGAGGTGGTGTGTTTACAAATTCCAATAATCAAGTGAAAGGGGCTAGTAGCAACACTAACATATCCAAGGCTATTAGTAAACCGGTTGTCAATGAAGTTGCTAAGACCAGGGTCAACAACAATTTCAAGTGTTATAATTGTCAGGAGTTTGGTCATAAGAGCAATTAATGTCCGAAGCCTAAGAAGCGAGTGATGGTAGCTGAGGTTGAGGATGAGGATGCAGAAGCAGAATGTTCAAATTCACTATAAGTTGAGGAGGAGGAAGAATTGTTAGGAGATGAGGGTTGTAATTTGATGATGAGGAGGTCTTGTTTGACGCCAAAGCAGGCATAGGAGACTAGTTGGTTGAGGACTAACATCTTTCAGTCAACGTGCACTATTTTGGGAAGGGTTTGCAAATTTGTCATCGATGCGGGAAGCTGTGATAACATTATTTCTACAGAAGCTGTAAAGAAGTTGGCGTTAAAGACAGAGAAGCATCCCAAATCATACAAGTTAGCTTGGTTGAGGAGAGGTGGAGAAGTGAAGGTTGGTCGAAGAGCTCGTGTAACTTTTTCCATTGGGAAGAAGTATAAGGATGAAATCTGGTGTGATGTGGTTGATATGGATGTCTGTCATTTGTTGTTGGGGAGACCGTGGCAATACGATAGAGCTGTGCAACACCATGGGAGGACTAACTGTTATAGTTTCATGTTCGAGGGCACTAAAATCACTTTAGTTCCTAAAAAGCGACAGCAAGATGAAGGCAAGTTTGAGGAGATTGAAGAACTAAAGACTTTGTTATCTTTGAAGGAATTTGTCAAGGAAGTGGAGGATGAGCCTGAAGTGTTTTTGTTGATCGGACGTGAAAGTAGTGAGGAGATTGAAATTCCAGAGGAAGTTCAACCAGTGTTGAAGGAGTTTGAAGATGTATTCCCTGAAGAGCTGCCAAAAGAGTTACCACCGTTGAGGGACATACAACATCAAATTGATCTTGTTCCGGGAGCAGTGTTACCGCATAGACCACATTATAAAATGAGCCTAAAGGAGCATGAAGAGTTCAGAAGACAGGTGGAGGAGTTACTTGAACAAGGGCGCGTACAAGAAAGTTTAAGTCCTTGTGCAGTACCAGCATTGTTAGTGCCAAAGAAGGATGAAACTTGGAGAATGTGTACCGATAGTCGAGCACTAAACAACATTACAGTGAGGTATAGATTTCCGATGCCTAGATTGGATGATTTGTTAGATCAGTTGAGCGGAGCTGCTATCTTTTTGAAGATTGATCTGAAGAGTGGATATCAACAGATTCGAATTCGACCAGCGGATGATTGGAAGACCGCATTCAAGACACGGGAAGGGTTGTATGAGTGGCTGGTCATGCCGTTTGATCTTTCGAATGCACCTAGTACTTTTATGCGAGTGATGAATCAGATCTTTCGACCGTTTATTGAAAAGTTCATGGTGGTATATTTTGATGATATATCGATATACAATGGAAGCATAGAAGAACACCTACAACACTTGCGCGAAGTGTTGATGATACTTCGTTAGGAGCAATTTTATGCGGCAACGAAAAATGTTTTATTTCTGGGATATGTTGTATCTAAAGGAGGAATACAAGTGGATCAAAATAAAGTGGAAGCAATCAAGGAATGGCCACAACCCAGGACGATAACTGAAGTGAGAAGTTTTCATGGTTTAACATCATTCTACCGAAGGTTTATTCCACATTTCAGTAGCATGATGGCACCTGTTGCTGATTGTATGAAGGGCAAGCAGTTTTCATGGTCATAGGAAGCAGGATTTTCTTTTGAGCGAATCAAGGAACTTTTGATGACAGCACCAATTCTAGTTTTGCCGGATTTTCAGTTGCTATTTGAATTACATACTGATGCATCTAAAGTTGGAATTGGAGGAGTGTTAAGTCAGAAGGGTCGTCCAATTGCTTATTTCAGTGAGAAACTTTCTGGAGCAAAGATGAGGTACAATACTTATGGTGTGGAGTTTTATGCTATTGTGCAAGATGTGAAGCATTGGAGACATTACTTGTTCCACAAGGAGTTTGTTTTGTACACGGACCATGAAGCATTGAAACATTTGCAGGGACAGGATAAGATTGCAGCCAGGCATGCTTCATGGATCGCATACTTGCAGCAGTTTACATTTGTTGTAAAGCATAAATCGGGAATTACAAACCGTGTGGCAGATGCATTGAGTAGAAGAAATCATTTGTTGACTACAGTGAGAGTTGAAGTGACGGGGTTTGATGTACTTCCAGAATTATTTATTGAGGATCCTTACTTTGCTAAGATTGTAGATGAAGTCAAGAAAGGGAAGACAGATGAATATGTGTTGGTAGATGGTTTTCTATTCAAGGGAGATCGGTTATGTATACCAAAGTGTAGTTTGCGAATGAAGATTGTGAAAGAATTGCATGAAGAAGGACATGTGGAACGAGATCGTACTTTGCAGTTGATTTCTCAGTCATATTTTTGGCCATCCATAAGGAAAGAAGTTGAAAGATTTGTGGAGAGATGTCACATATGTCAAGTTTCCAAAGGGACAGCTATGAATGTAGGATTGTATATGCCATTTCCAGTGCCTACTAGACCATGGGTTGATGTTAGCATGGATTTTGTTTTGGATTTGCCAAGAACTAAGAGGGGAAATGATTCTACATATGTTGTGGTGGATTGATTTTTGAAGATGGCACATTTCATCGCCTGTAAAAAGACCGCCGATGCAGTCTGTGTTTCTCAATTGTTCTTTAAAGAAGTTTATCGACTACATGGGCTACCTGAGACCATTGTGTCTGACTGGGATACTCGATTTATAATCCATTTTTGGATGAGTTTATGGAAAATGGTGGGGACTAAGTTGAAATTCAGTAGTGCTTATCATCCACAGACGGATGGACAGACCGAAGTTGTGAACAGATCCCTAGGTAATCTTTTGCGATGCCTCGTGGATGACAAATTGAAAAGTTGGGATTCGAAGTTATGTCATGCTGAGTTTGCGCAAAACCATGCAGTTAACCGTAGCACTGGTTTCAGTCCATTCCGGGTTGTTTATTCAACAATGCCGAAGGGACCATTAGATTTATCAACAGTGCCACCGCAGAGAGGGGTGATTGAACGAGCTAGTGATTTTGTGAATGAGTTGCAAGAATGCCACAAAGTTATACGGGAACGATTGCTTAAGGCAAATGAGAAATATAAGAAATCAGCAGATATTAAGCGACGAAGTGTTGAATTTAAAGAAGGTGATTTTGTATATGCAGTGTTGACTAAAAATCGATTCTCTAGTGACACTTACAACAAGCTGGCTGCTAGAAAGATTGGTCCTTTAGAAGTCGTGACGAAGATTAATGAGAATGTGTATCAGTTAAGATTGTCGGATCATGTCCATACTGCCGACGTTTTCAATGTTAAACATTTGATTCCGTATCATGGGGATAAGCTTGTTGAAGAAGAGGACGGTACGAATTCGAGGACGAATTCTTTGCAACTGGGGGAGGATGATGCAGCGCGCTGTGCTAGATCGTGTGCCTTAGGTCGTTCAGATTCTTCAGCTGCTTTAGGTCGCTCGAGTACTTTAAGTCGTTCGCGACCTAACAACTTAGATTTTAAATCTTTCCAGCGACCTAGCGCGTCAATCCTTAAGTCGCATGCAAACTGTGAGGGCCAACCTAGCGAATTAAGGAAGCCAGTGTGCATTTCTTTAGGTCGCTCCGACCTTTCGAGCTAAGAACTTGCCGAGCTACGACCTAAGATAGGTCGCTCAACGCCTTATGTCGCTTAAGACGCTTACATGTAAGCCGCAGATTCTGGAAGCCGTGTATCTTCTTATCTCGCTGAGCCCTAGGGTCGTTTATGTTACTTTCTTAAGTCGTTCATCCAAGGTCATTGATTTCTTGAGTCGCTGTGGTTCTTAAGTCGTGTAATGTTTAGGGCGTGTAACGTTAACTCGTGTTGTAAGTGTTGATGTGGTAAGTCGTAGCTGTATTGTGTTGTATGTACTAGGTCATTCGTTGAATTTGTTAGGTCGTTAACGACCTATGCAAGCTCGTTGGAGCTGTGTTGTGATGAGCCATTTGTGAGTTGTAAATCTTTTATAAATACGGATGTGTGTCATTTGTAATAGGCAGTTGATTTTGAATAAACTTTTTTTGAGTGCTTTGTGCCTCTTTAAAATTGGAAGTTGAGCGTTGTCTCCTTTCTCCATTTTTGGTTATTCGAGTGTGCTCGAATCAACGGATTTGAAGCCGATTCATGGAATCTCGTGCGCGAGATCAACGTAGAAGAGTCGTAAATCTTTTAACACGGTATCGTGCGCGATCAACATGTTGGAGATAGCTAGAATCCGGTATCTCACGAGATCAACGGATTTGTGCATTTATCCTTGGTATCATTAATCCATCAATCTATATTTGCTTCATTCCATCGTTGTTTGTTCATTGTGCATCATTCGATCACAACTTGAAGTTATCCGTTGCGTCACTTACCCATTCACAAAGGGACTGACCCAATTGGTTTTGAATAGAGATGTTGGAATAAGATTCCATAATTGACCCCAAGTGCAAGTGGTAGATTGATAGAGTTAGGGAATGCCCTAGAGTAGCTATGCAATTTGTTACACATATCTAACTCGTTGACCAATCTTGTCCGAAATAAAGGTGTTTTCTGTGAAACCCATGATTTTGGGAAAAATTTAATTTGATGATTTCCTAGTATAATTATTTAAATTTGCAAACTTATCTTTTCAAAAAAATAAAATATGCTGTCTATTTACTATTGTTTATATATATGTAGATTGTAAATAAAACTATGATTTGAATATATGTATATTTTAAAAATAAATTAGATTTAAAAACATTAAAAAAAATTGACACTAGGTGTATATATATAGTTATTAATTAAAATATATATAGCTTAAGATAAAATAAGAACAAATAAATAGGCTTTATATTATTTCTTTTAAAGTTAAATGATTAATAAAAATAAATATAAAAATAAAACATAAGTAAATATAAATACACGCATAAAGACATTTGTAAGCTAAGGATGTCATGCGAATACAAGTGTCAAATTTATTTATTTTTTCATTTTAAAAAAATATAGTTAAATGAGAAACAAAGGCTGTATACACTTATATATCTCAATTCCTTTCACTTTCTTCCATTTTTCAAAACTTAACTAGAGAAAACTAAAACTAGAAAATCAAAACTAAACAACCCTTTCATGTTCAAACTAAAGCAAAGCAAAGACTTAATTCAAGTTCATCTGAACAATTCAAGTTTAACAAAGTAAGATCAAGATCTGTAGCAGTTTTCAAATTTCAAGAGCAGTTCCAGATTTTCAAAAGCTTTTCTTTGTTTAACATTTTAAAGTGAGTAAACATCACTTTTAATTGCTAAATCTATTTCATATTCTGATGCATGTGATAAGTTTCTAAAGTAATGTTGTGAAAAATTTTTGCATGGATAAATTAATATGTTTTGCATGTATATAAGTATGATGTTGATTGTGTGCATGTCTATATATAGATAAACATGTCTCTGTTCTGATTCCAACAGACTAAAATAAGTTCAAAAATTCTATTCTCTTTCCCACTTATCTCTTTTAGGTAATGATCTTTAAAAGAAATATGTTTGTATTAAATAAATCTTAATTTTAAAAATATTTTTAAGTGTAGTTAGAAGGTAGAGGTACTGGGAAGGAAGAAGTACAATAAAAATCAAATTAAGTCAAAAAATTAATTTTTTAAATCTCGTTTTTTGCTTATATCATTAGATTTGACTTTGAAAACCATGATTTTTAATAATAATTTCACGATTTTTAAGCTGGAAATTGGGTAGAATTTGCGAGTTGAGCGGAATAGAGATTTTGCTCGATTTCTAGCCATCGGTGAATGGTGGAAGGTCGAGTTCGTTGTTGGAGGTAGCTCGAAGGTCGAGGAGCTTGCAAAAAGTTGTCGGAGGTCTTTTAATTCTCCGTGGTGGTTGAACGGCGATGTTGTAGAGGTTATGGCTTGGTTCAGGTCGACGGTGTTGTCGACGTGATTACGGCATCATCATCGCATCGGTTCAACCGGAGTGGGGGAAAAGGAAAGGGATGGTCTGGCGTAACTCCAGGCATGGCGACAGGGTCTATAGTGACCTGGGGTGGCGATGCGAGGTGGTTTTGGGTGATTAATTTCGTCCCAGTGGGTATTCTTGTAGATCGATTTCGATCAGAAGGTTATATTGTGTTTCTAAGTTGTGGGAACTATCGTGCATGACAACGGTGACTTGCTGGTGATAGCGGCGACGCAGTGTGCACGTGCACTTGTATCATGGTGTAGCGGCTGCTGTTGTAGTTAGTGTGGGAAGAGAGGAAGCTCCAGGAAGAAGGGAATAGATTGGGTTTGGGCTTGGGTTTGTATAGGTTTGACTCGGGTCAGTATACCAGTGTATTAATAGGGTTTTAAAGTAAAACAAAAACAAGTTTTTTTTGAAAAAATATTTCTTAACCAATTTCTTTTATAGATAAATGTTTTATTTAAGTATTGGGTAAGTTAAAGGTTACATAATAAATTATTTTTAACTTAAATTAATTAAGTTTGGAATATTTTATTATATGTTCGTTATTTGATTTAATTCTTAAGTTTATTAAAATGAAATTAAATAGTGTAAGTAAATGCTTTAAGATAAATGTTTGTACTTTTAATTAATTAAGATATTAAGTAATTGTAAAGGGTAATTGATGAATTCCAATAATTAACTAAAATAAAATAAATGGCTATTAATAAGTTAATGACAATTAAGCAGGATTTATAAGTAATAAATTTATTTAATGTTAAATTAAATTATTTAGAAATGGTGTGACCAGTTAATCTTGCCTACGAATATTAAATAGTATTGGATTATTTAATATCTCTAGTCTAATAATTTGTGATTTTCTGTGATATGAAATATTTTGGTTGAACTGTGATAATTGTGAGTTATTTATCTGTGATGAATTTCTATGTGGAATATGAACTTCTGAATTTAAATTAATTTGTTTTACTTAAACAACTTGGCCTTAAAAGATGACGTTCGGATTTCGATGAGACAAGGATCGGATATCAAATTGTTATCCAAAAGCCACATCAATCCAAATTAAGCGATAGGTCATGATATCTCAAATGAAGATCGAGAATGAAGATTTACAATGCAAGGGCTATTTGTCATTAACTCTGAGAGTGATTCCAAAATGAGTGTAACGGAGGTAGTGCATTCGGTTCTGTTCGGACCCAGAACAGACTTGTACAGGCGAATGCTATCAGACCATCGTCAATGAAGGTTGATGAGCATTCCAAGATATGCGTGCTATAAACGTAATTGTTGCCTCAAGCCTCATCAATCGAGAATCGCTACAACAGGGAAGGTGTAGCAAGGCTATGTGAGTAGGACCCAAGTAGGATAAGATTTTCCCCTGTTTAGATGTCCCTTTAATCGGCTGTGTGGGCGGTTGTTGGCCACAACCGCGGGGTTGTCTTATTCGGACTATCTTGTAAGGGGTAGCTTCGGTCTTGTGTTGCAGGGGATCAGGTTGAATCCTTGGTACTCTAATCTAAACCAGGTATTATGACAGGCGGTACCCCAGTAACCATGCCATTGTATGCAATCCAATCTACAATAAGTGACCTCAGACTTGATTGTATACCTATTATGCTAGATTTAATGAATGTAACAATTTTGGCTATGTGAATAATATATTTGAGTACCCTAGACACTATTATAATATAACTGGAATTCCTATCAATGTTTTGGTTATCGTAGGGGAAAAACTTTTCCATGTTTATTTGAAGAGTCTTACGAGATACCTTTGATTTCAAATGATTTTTAAGTTAAGCAACTTAAACTGTTTACTCACACCAAACCCATGTCTGACTCTGAGTTTATTTCCTATTTTTCTTAAACTCTTGGTACTCAAATTTTTATGAGTAGCCAAGTGACCAGGTTGGCTTGACATATTTTGGGAAAGGCCTTTAGCTGGAGAATTTGGCATATCTATATATATATATATATATATCTATTCTACTGTATCAGTATCTCTGTTTGCATTTTGGGTTATAATGGATAGACAGGTCATCACGACTGTCTAATGCGATGTTTATAAAACTGAATGACTCTGATATATGATGAATATTATGTAATGTCTATGTGATTTAATATATACTTTTCCATTCCTCTGTGAGATTTCGATGATTGTTTAGTTCTTTCTTTCTGTTACTTTTCTACCTATTTCTTTCTAATTTATGATATATCTTCCTATGGAATGCAAGGCGGGTTGTCCCAGTTAGTATCAGAGTGCTAGGTTGAGATAATACCTAAGATTTTGGGTTAATACCTATCGTGAGAGAGCGTACTTGTAATTTTTATATATATCTATATGTATCTATCTGATTATTGGGTTACTTGCCCAGGTTGCCAACACGAGTTCCAAAGGAAGAAGAGGCAGAGGTGTGAGTAGCACAACGACCACGAATGGAAGAGGTCTAAATGCTGAAGGAGGAAGGGTGACATTTGAGGATGTAAACCCAATACCACCTCGAGTGAACTTTGCAGCGTTTTGTAAGGACTTTAACAATATCGAAGTAAAGCCTTTTAAGGGTACAGAGTCCATCGTTAAAGTTCAAGCCTAGTTGCACTCATGTGAGCGGATTTTCAAGAGTTTGGATCTATCAGATGAGCAGAAGCATGTTATGGCATTATGGCAACTTCAGGAAGGAGCAGCTGCATGGTGGGATGCAGTTATAATGAATGTTCCCGAGGTCGATTTCTCTTGGAGAAAGTTTAGGGAAGTGTTTGAAGAACAGTTTACGCCTGCCGCGGGAAAGATTCGACTGTATAGGAATTTTCTGGACCTTAAGCAAGGAAGATTGTCAGTATCAGAGTATGAAACCAAGTTTATCAAGTTGTCCCGCTATGGATCTGGTCTTATTGACACACCCCTAAAGTAGAACGAGATGTTTGTGCTTGGGATGAGGCCCGTATTTCATGAGAAGATGACGGAACATCTCAAAGGATCATTTGTGGAACTGGTATATATGTCTTTGAGATACGAAGAGCTTATGGAAAAGAAACCCTTGGCAACAGTGGCAGCACAAAGTGAAAATTCAACCAAACCGAATAAAAGGAAATTCAACCCGAACTGGAAGAAGCAGGGTAAAGGGAAACCTGGAGGCAACAATGCAGCTCGGAAATGTTATGTGTGCCAACCGGAAGGTCATTTGGCTAAACAGTGTCCCAGAGGTGGGGCTCCGATGCAGCAGTAGAGTGGGCCCATTTCCACGATGGCTCAGAAGTCTTTATGTTTCAACTGTCAACAACCCGGGGATATGTGAAAGCTTTCCACTTCTCTAGAGAGCTCAGCCGAACAAAGTGTTTGCTATTCAAGGTGGACCGTCGGCTTCTACTAATGGAAAAGGCAAAGGCATTCTCCATGGTACTTTGCTTTTAGATGGCATTTATGTTAGAGTTTTGTTTGATTTTAATGCTTCCCTTAGTTTTATTCTTTGGAAATGGTAGAGAAATTTCATCTTACCCCTAGTGTCGTGGACCGCCCTATTTTTGTACCTAATCCCATAGGGGGATTGACAAATTTAGATATGATCTGTAAAGGTCTAAGAATTTCTTAGCTGTCCCAAGGTTTCTCGTGCGAACCATTTGTATTGGTTTTTTACGGATTTGACCTTATTTTTGGAATGGATTGGTTAGACAAGCATAAAGCTGTTCTGATTTGTGAAGAGAGAATAGTATCATTAGAAACCGTACTAGGAAGGATTGCAAGAGTGACTTGCGATAGTTCTGGAATCCACCTGGGTAGTCTTTTGCATGGCATCGAGGCATCCCTAGAAGAAGTTGGATCCATCGAAGTTGTCAGAGACTTTCTAGACGTCTTCGAAGAAGTCAAAGCTTTGCCCACACATCGGGAGATTGAGTTCCGTATCGATTTGGTTCCAGGAGCGATACCAGTAGTTCAACCAAATCGAAGGATAGATCCTAGAGAGAGAGGAATTGGTGAAGCAGACTCAGGATTTCTTAGAGAGAGGATTGGTCATACCTAGTCGTTCTAGCTGGGGTTCTGATATAGTATTTGTAACCAAATTTGATGGGTCTTTAAGATTTTATGTAGACTATCGGGAATTGAATAAGGTAACCATTAGGAAAAAGTACTCCTTGCCTCGTATTGACGATTTTTTCGATCAACTTCATGGGGCGACTGTTTTCCCCCAATTGGATCTAGCTTCGAGTTTTCACCAACTAAGGGTAACTGAAGACAGTATACCCTTGACTACGTTCAGAGGACCCAACTGTTTTTATGAGTAGCTGGTTATGCCCTTTGGGCTAACCAATGCTCTAGCTTATTTCATGGATATGATGAACCATGTTTTCTGGGATGTGTTGAACAAATTTGTGCTCATGTTCATCGACGACATTCTCATTTACTCCAAATATGAGGAAGAGCACAAGCGTCATTTGGAAATAGTATTGGAAACATTGAGGAGACATGTCCTGAAAGCTAAGTTTTCGAAATGCCATTTCTGGAAGTCAGAAGTAAGATTTTTGGGACACATCGTATCTGAAGAAGGTATTTCCAAGGATCCGGCCAAAGTAGCAGCTATTCAAGAGTGGAAGCATCCGTAGACTCCTACGGAAGTTCGCAATTTTCTTGGTTTGGCGGGTTATTACAGGAAATTCATCCTGGATTACTCTAAGATTTCCTCCCACTTGTCCAAACTGAATAGGGAGGAAGCGAAGTTTAAAAGGACTCTTAAGTGTGAAGAAGTGTTTCTAGATCTAAAGGTGAGATTGACTAGTGCACCTGTTCTGGATATCCCAGATGGAAGGAGTAAGTTCGAACTACACACCGATGCTTGTGGATTAGGGAATGGAAGAGTGATTGGGTACGCGAATAGGCAGTTGAAGCCGCATGAGAAGAACTACGCTACGCATGATTCGGAATCGCTGGCTATCGTCTTTGCGCTAAAGATATTGAGGCATTATTTGTTGGTTGAGTAGTTCGAGCTTTTCACCGATCATAAACCCTTATAGTATCTTTTCTCCCAGAAAGATTCTACCCTGAGGCAGCAGAGATGGGTGGAATTTTTGGCATCATATGATTTGGACATTCTCTACACTCCGAGGAAAGAAAACGTGGTGGCAGATGCTTTGAGTAGAAATGCAATTTTGACTGTCATGGAAGTTACTCCAACTGTACCAGAAAGGATTTCAAGCAAGCAAGGAACGAACAGAAGTTTAAGAGCAATCATTAGGAAAGTTAAGAATGGATAGTGCACCTGTTTCAAGATCGATGACCAGGGAACTTTGAGGATCAATGAGAGAATCTGTGTTTTGAATATCAAGGATCTTAGGCAAGAAATTTTGTTAGAGAGTCATCGCTCTAGGTTATGTATCCATCCGAGGATCTCGAAGATGTATAAGGATATGAAAAGAGTTTTCTGGTGGAAAGGAATGAAGGAAGATTTTACTACCTTCGTAAAAGGACGTGCGAACTGTCAATAGGTGAAGGATTATCTGCAAAAGACTGCGGGATTGTTGCAAACTCTAGAGATTTTGAAGTGGAAATGAGAAATGATATCAATGGAATTCATCGATGGATTTCCAAGAACTAGAAAAAGAAATTAAGGAGTGTGGGTAATCGTAGACAGACTGACCAAGAGCGCCCACTTTATTCTAGTTAAGGCAACCAGGACTGCAGCGTCCTTAGTAGAGTTTTTTCTTGAAAGAAATTGTCAGGTTGCACGGAGTTCCCATCAACATAGTGAGTGACCGTGACCCAATTTTACCAGCAAATTTTGGGAAGCTCCGCAGGCAGCTTTTGGAACAAGGTTGAATTTAAGTACAGCTTGTCATCCCTAAACCGACGGTCAGATAGAAAAGCTGAATCATGTTCTTGAATATATGTTGAGAGCTTCTATCTTGGATTTCGACGGATCTTGGGAGGACCATCTGCACTTGGTAGAATTCTCATACAATAGTAGTTATCAGGCAAGTATTAAGATGGCACCATACGAAGCTTTGTATGAAAGACCTTGTAGATCACCATCTTGTTGGGTAGAATCCAGAGATTGTCATGTTCTTGGTCCAAACTTGATTCGGAAGGCATCTGCGAAGGTTGCGCTAATCAAGAAAAGGATGAAGGAAGCCCAGGATCGTCGGAAGAGCTATGCAGATAAGAGACGGAGGAAATTGGAATTCGAAGTTGGAGGTTTGGTATTTGTCAAAGTTTCCTCGATAAAAGGAGCAATTAGATTTGGTAAGACGGTAAAGCTAACTCCGAGGTATATTGGACCTGTCCGTGTTCTTGAGAGAATAGGTGCTTTGGCCTACAGGATTGGGTTATCAGACCGCATGGCTGGGATTCACAACGTATTTCACGTATCTCATCTGAGGAAGTACGGTACGACCCATCACTGGTCGTAGAACCAGTAGTTCAGGAAGATTTAGGGGTCGAATCGGACTTAACTGTGGTCAGGTATCTAGTTTAGATAGTAGATTGAGATGAGAAGACGCTCAGGAACAAAGTGGTGAAGCTGGTTAAGATATAGTGGAGTGAGGATCCTAGAAATTGTACCTGGGAAACTCTAGATAGTATTAGGAAGGCCTATCCCGAATTGTGTCGGGATAGTTAGATTTGTTTGCTTGAATAAATTGTTTTCTTTGGTTGTTGGTATATAACTAATGTGTGTGCTTTACTATTTGAATATAAAGATTTTGGATTATCATTTGCTTTTAAATTTCAGGGACAAAATTCTTTTAAGGGAGGAGGAATGTGATAACCCAGGATTTCTGGAAAAATTTAATTTGATGATTTCCTTATATAATTATTTAAATTTGCAAATTTATCTTTTCAAACAAATAAAATATGCTATCTATTTACTATTGTTTATATATATATACATGTAGATTGTAGTTAAAACTATGATTTGAAATTCTATATGCATATCTTAAAAATAAATTAAATTTAAAAACTCTACATTTTTTAACACTAAGTGTATATATATAGTTATTAAATAAAATATAAATAGCTTAAGCTAAAATAAGAACAAATAAATAGGCCTTATATTCTTTCTTTTAAAGTTATAAGATTAATAAAAAAACATAAAAACAAAACATAAGTAAATATAAATACATGCATAAAGACATTTGTAAGCTAAGGATGTCATGCAAACACAAGTGTCAAATTAATTTATTTTCTTCATTTAAAAAGAAATATAATGTAAATGAGAAACCAGGGATATATACACTTATATATCTCAATTCCTTTCTCTTTCTTTCATTTTTAAAAACTTAACCAGAGAAAACTAAAACCAGAAAATCAAAACTAAACAACTCTTTCAAGTTCAAATGGAAGAAAAGCAAAGACTTAATTCAAGTTCTTCTCAGCAATTTCAGGCTTAAAAAGGTAAGATCAACATCTATAGCAGTTTTCAAATTTCAAGAACAGTTCCAGATTTTCAAAAGCATTTCTCTGTTCAACATTTTAAAGCGAGTAAACATCACTTGTTAAAGCTAAATTTGTTTTATGTTCTGATGCATGCGATAAATTTTTGAAGTAATGTTGTGAAAATGTTTTGCATGGATGAATTAATATGCTTTTCATGTATGTAAGTATGAAATTGACTATATGCATGTATGTATATAGATCAACATGTCTCTGTTTTGATTCCAACGGATTAAAATAAGTTCAAAAGTTCAATTATCTTTCCCTTATTTCTTTTAGGTTATGATCTTTAAAAGAAATATGTTTGTATTAACTAAATCTTAATTTTAAAAATATTTTTAAGTGTAGTTAGAAGGTAGAGTTAAAGGGAAGGAAGAAGTATAGTAAAAATTAAATTAAGTCGGAAAATTAATTGTTTAAATCACGTGTATTGCTTATATCATCAAATTTGATTTTGAAAACCATGATTTTTAATAATAATTTCATTTTTTTATAATTTTGAATTTGGGTAGAATTTGCGAGTTGAACGAAATCGAGATTTCGCTCAATTTTTGGCGATCAGTGAAAGGAGGAATGCCAAATTCGTTGTTGGAGGTAGCTCGAAGGTCGAGGCGCTTGGGAAAATAATCGGAGGTCTTTTAGTTCGCCATGGTGGTTGAATGGCGACATTGTAGGGTTTAAGGCTTGGTTTAGATCGACGGTGTTATCGAGGTTGTAGGATCTAGATTAACCCTAGAGGGGGGTGAATAGGGTTATAGCAAATTTTCTCGATTTAAACACAGAAACAAACTGCAGAAATAAATATGCTGAAAAGTAAATCACACACAAAATTTACCCAGCTTCGGCAACCCCTTCCTACTGCTGCATTCCCAGATTTCTATTAGAATTAAACAGTCTCCCGCTTACAAACACTCTAACAGACTCGCAAACCCTGCTCCCGCTTACAAACACTCTAATAGACTCGCAACCCCTGCTCCCGCCTATAGCGTTTTGCAAACTCGCAAACCCTTGCTCCCGCCTATAGAGTTTTGCAAACTCGCACACCCTGCTCACTAAACTAATTCTAACTAGACAATCTGACACAACCTACAACCTAGGTGGTGATTTACCAATACTTTGACTCGAAAAGTAAAAACAACAAATAAAAAACAATTAAAAATAAAACTAATAACCAAAAGACCCCTTTAATAAAAGTAAACCCTAAACTATAACCCCATTTTAAAACAAGGCCGACCCATTTGCATTATTCTCTAGCCCGTTCTTTCTTCTTTTGCAATTGAAAAATTGCGGCCAATCCTCTTTCTGAAATTAGGGTTTTCTGACTTGTTCGCGGCTCCCTGATGATCGATTCTGATTTGCGTTGCTCTTGCTCGCTGCTTCGCTTATGATTGATTCTCTGGCATGCGTTGCTCCTCTGTTGATCGAGTTCGTTGTTGCTTCGGTATGTAAATTCCCTGTTTGTGCTTTTCTGATTTTCGTACTCGAACTCGATGCGGTGATTATCTTGTCGATGATGATTGTGGGTTTGTATTTGGATTCGATTCGATATTTCCACACTTGCCGATGATGATTTGGGTGATGTATTTATATGAATTCTGCACTTTCCTAATTCATGCTTTTCTGACTTGATGCGCACGGCTTTGATTATGAAACGTTCGATTTGATCGATACGACAGAAAAAACTTTCCTCCTTTTGGTTTGTGACTTTTTCAAAGATACGTTTTTGATTTTTGAATTCGATTTCTTGACTTGGTCATCCCTGCACTTTTAAACTTTTGTCAACTTCGACTTCACAGTAAAATACAGCTTTGACTTGGTCTGCATTTTTATTCTTTCGACTTCGAACATGTTTATTCCTGAGTTTCATCATTATACTGGCCTTATGCACTTTTGTTATATGAACTTGCTGGTTTTTGTTGTCGTTCACTTGTGCATTTTTGTACTTCATGCTAGCGTTCTTGGTTTCATATGCATTGAGCTTTTGTGTAGTTGTTGACTGCATCCATTACTGCAATACTCATTGTTGTTGAGTTCCTGTAGTTTGTTGTACATATGAACTTGCATTGCTTCGAGTTCATGTATTCTTGGCTCTGGTTCATGTTACATTGATGCTGTTAGGATTGGCTTTGATTTTCTGGCCCGTGAGCTTTGACTCTGACCATCTCCTCTGGTTGGTTTAACCTGTACTTGTTTCACTGGTACATTTTTCACCTTGATTCTGCACTTGCATACTTCTTTTAGTCTATTTGATCACTGTAGTTGCATTCCATTCGTTTGCATATATCTGTCGCTCGTCCCTTGGTTGTTTCAGTATTCATTTTGTTCATTGCTTGGCCTCTGTTGCCTTGAATTTCTGGTTGGTACATTATTGAAGTATGTGTGTCTGACCAAATTGTTGTTTCACCACTGATGCATGCATGTTTTCCTCATGTAGCTGTTGGTCTGACTTGAACTTTTCACTTGGTCATCTTGTACTTCTGGATGCACTTGTCTGATTGTCTGGACAATTGTTTTATCACTTTGGCTTTACTGAGTTTGTTGTGCACTTGCTTGAGTTTCACTGCCATACTTGGTCGTGCTGTTGCCAGTTTGCCTTGTATCATTTTGCTATTTGATCTGGTCATTTTTATATTGAACTGCCTCTTGTACTTGTATCACTGTAGTCTTGGCTTTGCTTTATGGTCAGTAGTGCACTGTGCCTTGTACTTGTAGTCTTGGCTCTATTCTTCGAGACAATTTGCATTCTATTGATATTGAGACCTGTAGTCTTCATTTGAGGCCTTGACTTTGTTTAATGTGTATTGCATTGTGAGTTGTATTCATGTTTGATTCCAGTTGATGTTGTAACCTAGTCATTGCTTGCATCACTGGTCTTTGCATCCATTCATGTTGATTTTTGAAATTTCACTTGCGTTGAATCCAGTTTTAAAAAACTCGGGTTTGACCTTGTGCTCGTGTCATGATTTTAAATATATTGCACGTGAGTTGAACCCGGCTTTTCATTTGGGTTTGACCTGTGCTCACCTATCCCTGTAGCATTATCAAGTTTATATTAATGTGCACGGCCTTGTGGCATGTACAGTGGTACACTTTGCATGTCACATTGTTCGTGTATGATGAATTCAAATGTAAATGATGACGAACAACCCAAATAACTGAGGCAAATCATATTTTCAAAAATCATATTTCATTTTATATTGAAAAAATATTTCTTTTTCAATTTTACTGCGTTAGTGAATATTTTTGCAGATTTCTCAGATGCTGGATTATAACTAGAATGAAATTGAAGATAAACTACGAGTGTGAGTGATATGTAGTGAGGCATTTATGTAAATTGAATTGCGATGTAATTACAATCAAAATTGTTTATGTATAGTGAGAGCTTGAATTTGTACTATTCAATAGTGCAATAAATATTTGTTCGAATAAAATTTCTGTTTGAATTCAAATTCTGTGTAATTTATTTTATTCAACAAATATTTATTTAATCTATGAAAAATAAAATAGTACATTAACAAATACATTTAAACGAATGTATATATGTTTATTATCATAAAACAAAAATCATATAAGCGCATATTCATACAATCTCCCCCTTTTGATGATAACAAACATACATTTAAGATTTCGACTGTGTTAAATGTACTTAATCAATGATATACTCTAATTGCTCCCCCTATTTAAATTTTTCCTTTCTACATGATGCTCCCCCTACATATATGCATAGAAATATATAAATAAGCCTAGATGCAAATGGAAAATTATTTGACATTTGCTTGATTCTATTTGGCAAAATCTTAACTTTTGTCTCCCCCTTTTGTTATCAGCAAAAGAATAATAGTGTTAGAGAACATAGAGATAAAGTGATCAATATTAATCAAAGATTAAACTCAAATTGAATATAAATATTAAACTTCAGTAAAAATCAAACAAAAATCATAACTACCCTTGTTAGGCGCATATTCCACTTTTAGAAAGAATGGAAATGATGTTCTAATATAAAATCATACAATTGTATCAACTTGTGGTACATTTATATCAGGATTTTGAATATCTACTAATCATGCATAACCGTTAGGACTTTTAAATGAGATTAGTAGTATTCCAATTTAATTTTGAAAAATGAAATCAAGAATCTTCTAACCACGCATGACCGTGAGGACTTTTAAATGGGATTAGAATCAACTTGTCTATTTAATCAATTAATTTTGATATGCGTTCCATACATGCATAACCGTAAGGACTTTTAAATGAGCATGGAAGCACATAATCAAAAATCCAAGTAATTCACCCATGCATAACCATGAGGACTTTTAAATGAGAGTGAATACTTTGGATATTTATTTATTTTTACAAAAAAAAATATGAAATGAAAAACAAATGATCCCTGATTATAGTACCACATACCGACCAACTATATTTAAGTTTTGATAAACAATGGTCGATAGAAATATGATGGCACTACACCACAAAAGGCTTTTAACAACGTTTGATAAACGCTGTAATATGATACAACAGCGTTATTAGAAACGCTGTATAACGACATGCTGTCGTATATACATAACTTACAACAGCGTTTCTATAAACGCTGTTGAAACATCTCTGTGACAGCGTTTATTACGAGCTGTCAATAATGTTTTCAACAGCGTCTATAACGTGCTGTATTATGTTTTCTAGACGCTGTTATTGAATCATCAACAATTTCGACAGCATGTTAAAAACGCTGTTATTGAATCATCAACTATTTCGACAGCATGTAAAAAACGCTGTTATTGACAATTTCAAGATAATTACAGCATGAATTAAACGTTGTTGTTTCTTCATTGACAGCATTAATCAAACGCTGTCTTCTATTTATATAACAGCTTCAATATTCCACTCTATTTTTGAATATTCCAAAACTATATTTTAAGCATATTCAAGCAACTAGTATATATAACAAGTTCTAATAACTATTAATTAGTTACATAAACTAGTTAAGACAGTATTAATAAACAAAAGACATCCATAAACCAAGTTTCAATAATATCCATAAACAAAAATGGTTTCTCCAAAAAACACCTAAATCAAATACATCTCTATCACCTAAATCAAATACATCTCTTTCACCGTCGCAAAGAACAACCCATAAGTTTCTATCACGAACTCCTCCCCTCAAATCAAAATTTGATCACCTTCATTGCAAACCATCACAACCACCTCCCACTGCCTTCTACTCCTCCACAACATACACCAATCTGAACACACTACTTTACAAAACCATGCTACTTCAATCTCCCTTGCACACCACTTCCTTTACCCAGAACAAACTTCCCTAAACCTCTGCACACCACCCAGTCATTCAACCACTTCAGCCGAGCCACTGCAACTTCAATGCAAACTCCTTCACTTCAATCTACATCGCCTGCCTCTTCAACATTCACTGTTCCACCATACAAACAGTTCCTCTTTCACAGCATTTTCTGTTACATCTCCATACAAACAACATACACAACAACAATACCCACACTTCCTCAGCAAACCAGAAATCACCACCTAGTCATGCCAATCCTGAACCATTCAGCCCAGTCGTGCCAATCCCGAACCATCTCAACAACCTGCATATTATCCAAACAAACAATGACACAGTAAATACTGCCACAACTTGAACTTTGATTTATTAAAAAAATCTGAAGTTAGAAGGGAAAGAAATCAATGCTTGCTTATAGAAGCTAATGCATTGAATTAAGTTTATTAACAACTAAATCTTAAAGTCTAGTAAAATGCATAATAATTCAGCACCTAAAGCTAGCATAATACTACTGTTCAGTAGATGTTTGTTTCCTAAAGTTTGAGATAATCCATTGAATAATAGGGAGATGGATCAAATTTGATATCATAAACAAAACAAATGACAAACTGAATATTTAATGATTAAATTGCACTAATTCCAAAGAAAAATAATGATGTTGCTAAAAAACAACTTAGTAATATAAACCTCAAAGGAAAGAAGTCAAGTTTTCATGCCACATTACTAACAGTAAATTCAATAAGTTATGAATAAAAATACCGATCAGGCTATCAGCCTATATATTTTAACGTTTGAACTTTGAATGAAACATACCGTTAATGCAGCTAATGGCGAGCCACCATCCAGAGAAGAATGGACCCAATCACTTTTCAAAAAAGCTTCATAAAGTTATCTCTGTATCCAAAGCCCAAAAAAAGTTTCCTTTTTCAAATTCAATTTGGAATAATATACTTCATAAATGCAATATCACAATAAATGACAATCAAGACAAGAAATACCTAAGACTTGCCAATTCTCCTCGAATACTTACTTAAAAATTATAATATTACCATTAAAAATCATCATATTTAAGTACGAATCATTTTGCATAATCAAAGCTTGGAATTTAAATACTTAATTTTCTGACTTTAAATGATTTTCACTGCAAATTTCTATTTTAGGAATAATTACTAGATATACATTCTTGAAACTATTTTTAAAAGTGATATCACACTCTTATAACCATTTTTCACTCAAAGATCAAGGCCTAAAATAGATTATAGGAAGAGCAATCGAATTTATTTTAATGGATGGGAACCTGTAATACTAACAGGGTGATATATATACACACATATACAGATAGGCACAGGTATTTCTAAATTTATATACATGCATTTATATCCATAACAGAACATTTCAAGTTATCACCCATATCCATCATCACAGGCATCAAGTATCAATTCAGATATCAAAACATATAGATGGGTTCAAGTGAGTTTGCTCACCTGTCAGTGGAGAACAGAGCAGTATATATTTTTTCTTTTTATTTGATCTGGATTTAATTTGAATCTGCATTTTACTTCTACCTGATCTTTGAATCACTTGAAACTTGATTTGTTTTTGGAATTGCTTGATCTTGACCCTTGTTCCAGATTGAAGATTTTGACTCAGCTTTTGTTCTGAATCTTGGTTTACAGGTTTTGAATTTGAAAACTTTCAGACTGGGAATGTTTTTGATCAGGCAACCACATATAAATGGTTTTCAATGGTTTTGAATTTGAAAACTTCCCACTTCAACCACATATCAAGCACTTATCCACTACAAACAGTTACAACAGTCATTCAAAACCATCCCACAGCAACAAAACAAACATTTAACCATTTTTGTTTCAGTCACAAATGCAGAAGACAATAAGCAAATAATACCAAACTGAAAAAGATTGAACTAAATATTAAATCATTTAGTTCATCATCAAGCCATGCCAAGAAGAGTTATCAGAAAATCATCATCATTCAACTATTTGGCTGCTTTCAGTTTTTTTATTAAGAAAATCAAGAAAACTGAAACTGAGATCATCATCAAGCCTTGCCAATGATCAAGATCACTGGCTGCTCTCCGATCCAATACAAGAAATTAGGCAAGTTCACCTGAAAATTTTGCTTTCATTCAGCATTTGTCTGCGAATCAAGTTCTTGGTTCTCTCTTTCATTTTAATATCTTGTTATTCATTCCATCTTTGAAGAAATGGACCTTGAGGATCTAGTACGTTCTTCTTATATTTTTGTTTCTTAGGAGTTGAATCTTATTTAGACTGAAAATTGAAACTGGTTTTTAATGCATCAATCCACCAGTGGACTGATCCCCATATATTGCTTAAGATAGAAGCAAATATGTTTCTTCGCCTTTCATTGAATAATTTTTCAGAACTCAGTGACTGTTCAGACGTCCAATCCTGAAATCTGTAATGGGTTTAAAAAAGACTCAAATCGATTATTCAACAAAACTTGGAAACAGGTGAATATGGTGTCATCATTAACAACATACTGAAAATTACCATAAAGAAAAAGAAAATGGGGACAAAATGAATGTGATCCACTAGTTATGAACATGTACTGCTAGTATATTCTTTCATGGTAAGCTTGGTCTGAATAACAAATGATTATTACTGTTAATGTAAATATAATATGGCCATATAAATATTAAGTTAAGTTTAAACAATCTACAAACATCATTAGACCGGTTTACAACAATTAAAAGAATTTATTAACATTTGAAGAAAAATGCATTAACATTTTACAAAGTTCCTGCCAAAAATGGTTTTCAAGATCAAAATAAACTCAATCTTTGTTATTATGTACTTCACTTTTGGACAAAAAATTGTACAAATTTTTCCAATACATGAATGGAAGAATTTCTTAACCTTTAATTTTACAATACTTTTGGACAAAAATTGTACAAATTTATCCAATACTTTTGGACAAAAATTTTACAAAGTTTCACCAATGATGTCAGAAATTTCTTAACCTTTAATATAAAAGAATTGAATCTATAATGTTATTGAACTCAATTTGTCATTATAAACCGATGTTCAGATTCTCAAAGTTATTTGAATGTTTGTGATAATCCCCCTACTGATGTTCAGATTCTCAAAGTGCAGGAGTTTACTTGCAGCTCATTCGAACTATAAGTTGAGAAACGCTAACTTGGCTTTTAAGACATGCAAAGTTCAGCAATATCCATTCACTGTTAACCAAATGATCTCACCATTGGATTAGGAACAGTATGCTTCAGAAATAATCAGGTATATAACATAAAGGAAATTACTTGCTGAAAATAACTAAATAATATTATTAGTTACCTTTGCGTGATGAGAATTTAGGTTACCTTTGTGCCATCACAGCATGAACCGGAGTCCCACACGTAGGGTGAAGCAACACATCCAGCCCAGTAAAGGAGCTTAACCAAAGTCCAGAATCTTCAGATTACCTATGATATTGATAAGGCAAGAGCTAAATAGCATAAAATTTAGGAATCTTCCCAATTTTTATGCTATTCAACTATGCCTCATCAAATTTAGGAATCTTCCCAATCTTCCCAATTTTACAAATAGCGGTTCGGGTATAATATAGCCAATTGGGCTGTGTATCTGAATCGGCCCACATAGAGTTGCACACTATAAATGCAACTATATCATGTACAAACTGAAGCAATTACAAACTGATTGAATAAAAAGCAATTGCTATTGTATATCAATTCTCTTGCTAAACATAGTTTTTCAAATTCTCTATCATGGTATCAGAGCTGTTTCAAGCTTAACGGCATTGAAATCAGATTTTGAAGAAAGAAAGAAGTCAAGATATCATCAGAGAATTATCATCATCTGATATCTTGATAACCCATCAGGTATATCTCATCATTTGGGTTACATAATTGATTTTTCTTATTAAAACAGGTGTCGTGCCAAAGAAATCAACAAGTTTCTGACTGCAACAAGTTTTTAAGCAAATTCCAAAGCAAGAAGATTCAGAAAAGAAAAACAGATATCAAGAAAGCAATCAAAGGCAGAAAGAAAGTAATTGCCCTGCCAAGAAATCATCAGAACACATTCAACATTTGATTCTGGCTGCAACTAACCTGAGCATACTGCATCTGAAGCAATCTTGCAACTGCAAGTTTCTGAATCATCAAGCTAGTTATCTCTTTTATTGATTTCAACACGGCTGAAGGAGACACCAACTCAGAAACCTCTGATAATATCACCAATCCTCAACAACAAACTGCAGAAGCAGCTGGAAAGTTGATCAAGCCTGTCCTTAGCCCACAAAGTCAACTTATCACCATCCATTTTGAAGAAGATAATCATCTTCTATGGAAACTTCAAGTTGAAACTGCAATTCAAGGATTAATCTGCAGTATGTTAATTGATCACCAATATTTCTTCTCACATTGCAAATTTACTTCAAAAGCATGAAAATATATCCTTGAAATATAATGTTTCATACAATTTAAGATGAAGCCGTGTAGGAATGTTCATAATGGAGAATGTTCATAACTCTTTGGTGCTCATTTCTAATAGTGGTATGCTATATACAGGATTCAACAAGTCAACAAGCCCTACTCGGTAGAATTACGTACATCTGATTCCAAACTCAGTTCAAAAGCCACTTTAATTAACTTATTGTCAACTAGTTAACATGTTAAGTAAATATATGTATATGCGAGCATAGAATCATTTTGATATTGCACCCTCGTAATTCACTCTAAAAGTAAACTACAATCAAAATAATAACCAGTAGTAGTTGAACTTATATGATATAATAGTGCAAACAACCTAGCTAACATGTCTATCACATAACATGAAGGATATAAATATAATAACTGTGTTTTACATGGTTTGTTTTCTATGCAGTGGACAACACAAAGTCGCAGTAACCTAACGTCACTTGATAATGAACCCAATTGATGAGGTATGAAACTATTATCTCAACTCAAAAATACGAAACACACTTGAATTGCTGGATGCAGCAAAAGATGTAAATTTTTCGGGCAATTGTTATCTTAAGTTTGCTTTCATCTTCAATTTTCATAAACCGAAATCATTTACGTTGAGCTTTTATTCCAAACTTTACTGTTATTGTTTCCAAACCGAAATCATAAAGTGAAGCAGTTAAATTTCCAAACTGAAAACTAGGGTTGAGAAAAAACGCTCACCAGTTTCCCATTCTGTTGAGTTTAGGGTTACCAAAATCGAAGTCTAGGACAGAGATGCTAAACCAAAATCGAAGCGGTGGATGAAGGAAGATGATTTCTACTGTTGAAATCAAAATCGATGCATGGCCGAAAGTATGAAAATTATGAAGGGAGGGAATGGAAACTAGAAATTGGGGAGGGAATGGAAACTAGAAATTGGGGAGGGAATGGAAACTGAGAATGGAAATTGGGGAGGGAAGTGGCGGCAAACGAAATAATCACTGATGTATGCGGTGCGGCAAACAAAATAAGCACGAATAGTTTTGTCAGCGTTCAACCCTTAAAAACAATATTCTCACAAACGCATTCTACAGCATTAAAGTTTTAAACGCTGACAATGACTGCTGTTAAAACTCATTTTTCTTGTAGTGTGGATATAGAAATGGTCATGGAATCTTTACCCAACAAAAAGTTTTATAACTCTTGTTTGAATCACCAATAAGTGACTTAGGACTTGATTGTATACCAATTATGTTGGAATTTAATGAATGTAACAATTTCAGTTAAGTAAATAATTTGTTTGAAAACCCTAGACACTATTATAATATAACTGGATTTCCTATCAAATGTTTTGGTTATCGTTTTTCGTGTTTATTTGCGGAGAGTCTTACGAGATACCTTTGATTACAAATGATTTTCAAGTTAAACAACTTAAACCGTTTACTCACACCAGAACCATGTCTAACCCGGAGTTTATTTTCTATTTTTCTTAAACCCTTGGGCACTCAAATTTTTATGAGTTAGCCAAGTGATCAGGTTGGCTTGACATATTTTAGGAAAGGCTTGGAGTAGGAGACATTGGCATATCTATATATATCTATTCTTCCGTGTTAATATCTCTATTTGCATTTTGGGTTGTAATGGATGGACAGGTTATCACGACTGTTTAATGTGATGTTTGTAAAACTGAATGACTCTAACGTACGATGAATATTATGTAATATTTATGTGATGTAATATATATTTTTCCGTTCCGCTGTGAGATTCTGATGATTGTTTAGTTCTTTCTATTTCTTTTCTACCTATTTCTTTCTAATTTGCGATACGTCTTTCTATGGAATGAAAGGCGGGTCGTCACATTTACTTTCTATTATATACTTGATATAATATGTTTGTATTTATTAATTAATTTGATTAAAAGCATATTAATTGAAAATCCATAAATGGTATGTTTTGCGATAGTAGTTACAAAGTTTCATAACTGTGAGTAATTTATCACGATGAAATAAATATATCATTTTCAATGTTCCTAGTCAAGATGCATCGAGACTGGACATCAATATATCCATTGAGACTGGAGTATGCAACGCTCTCCACATGTTAGGCAACATATTACTCGTGAATACTGAGGGCATCTAGGATTTACGTACTAATAGTTATCGATAAATATGGAAAGACTCGCTCAGCAATTTTCTTTTGGTTAATATAATTAAGGTCAAATAGAAAATATCGATGTGACTAATTTACACAGTTCTTTTGACTTGAGGATACTGTGAATCTTCAATATAAAGCTTTGCTTTGATTATAATCAAATCATGGCATAGCACCCATCGAGTGACTATAGCTGAGTAGAGTGGAAATATTGGAAGTGAAGCACTATTTAAGAGAGGATTCGTTCTCCTCGGTTATATAGGGTTAGTATCAAGGTCAACTCAAGTCGACCCGAAGTCAATATCTCTGGCCAAAGTTGTTCGATTGATTATAAATATTATTATTGAACTAAGGAATTTCTGTTTGGAATGTAGAGTTAAATTTGGATGATATTGAAATTTTGTCCATTACCAAATTTAGCGAGTCCAAAGTGACATAGTTTTGACGAATAGAATAGGCATAAATAATTGCCACAACTGGGTAACGCTTATTAAATTAAAATAAGATTTTTCCAAAAATGAGTAAACGATAAATTTGGCCATAATATCACACCACCTACTAAGTGAAATGTGAACATTAACGTTTGAATAGTTCGATGTTAATTGCTGATCGAATTTATACCCAAGAGTCACACAACCAAACGATGAATTCTCTTTAGACCAAATAACTTAATTAGTTTATAAATATTATAAAATAATTAAACAAATTAATATTTATGAAATAGTAGTTATGAATTTTGAATGTGATTTGAGAAATAAAATTGTTGCTTATATTTATAAAAGTTATGAACATTGATCATTATGAGATATCGGTAACAAAATATGTTAATATGATTGTACTTATTTAATTTGGGTTAAATGGGCTCACATCCCGTAAGATTTGGATAGGATAGGCACTGTTCTGGAGGAAGATGGGTGGTGGCTACAACATGTATGATTAGATTTTGAGATGTGTGGTTGAGATCATTGTTCGCTCTCTCGTCCTATGCATATAAAAGCCAATCTCCAAACCTTAATTACAAGCTAATTCATTTTTGAGCCACCACTTTCTTCTTCCTCTTCCTCATTTTAGTGGCAGCAACTTTCCTCTATAATCATCCCTAAAATTCTCAAATCCAATTAAAAATTAAAAATACTAACCCATAGTAGGTCTTCAATCCTGGATTAGCAACCTGACAGATTGTGAATTGCTCTTAAAAGAGAGATCATTGCTCAATGTAGACTCAAAGGCTTCATTAGGAGGTTCTCTTTTATGTATAATCATTGTTTTGACTTTAATTTTATCATATAAAAGTTTATTTAAATCCAAATCCCCCGCACTTTCAATTGCAAAAATTCTAGAAATTTTTCTTAAGGCTTGAATGTTCATATGGAACCTTCAGAAAAAGTTTTAGGTTTTAATAACTTATTTTATTAATTTTTTTGATTTAATTTACTTTTGAAATGCAACTAATTATTTAATTAAAAATAAAATTAAGTTGAGAAAATTCTATAAATTTTTATTAAGCCCAAAAAATGTCTCAGATAACTTCAGAATTTTATTCTTGAATTTTTCAACTTGCTTTCCTATTTTTAAGAATTAATTTGGTTACGGGCTATTATCAATTATTTACCGATAAATATTATCTTAATTGTACAAATTCCATAAATTAATCTTAAGCCCAAAATGTTTTCTAGATTATCTAAAATTTTAAAAACTTGCTTATCATATAATTATTTACATTAATTTGTTATGGTGGAATCTGTTTATGCAATAACACACACACGCATTGATATTTTGTTTTGACATATTATACAAGCATATATTTGGACAAATTATAGTACACATAAATGAGCTGATGTGTTTGTAGCAATGTACATCCCAACATCTGTATACGGGCACACTATACCCATCATGGAATATGATGTTACACTACACACACACACAAATATGTGTGTGTGTGTGTATGATACATACACACATATATATATATATAAATGTATGTATACTTGTATAAAATAATTAAATTAAATTAATCTAAAACTACAAATTGCACAATTAGAATACATGTGGAAATAGTAATAAATATTGCCATAAATAAATTATTAATAACGGCATTTAATGAATCAATCAATTCAAATTAAAGAGAAAAAATGAAAGGTTTCTCTCTCTATTTAATACAATTAATGCTCTCGATTAATTCTCATTTGGGGGAAAATGAATGGTTTCATTACATATAAATTAACACTTATAAATAAATTTTAGGTGTATTGACACACTGTACATTTGAAATTAAATTTAATTAAAATTCCCTTTAACTATTTTAAATAGAATACAAGATTTTATTTAAACCAAATTTAGAAAATTTCTAAATGAAATTTAGAATTCGTAGGCCTACTAAAGATCCAAAATGATAAAAGTTTTTGAAATTCACTCACTCCTTTCACTACACGCGTACCTAGTTCCTTCAGTGGTGACTTACGGTATAAGTCAAGACTAGTGACGAAGGGGTATGTTCAGTGGAAAGGTGTGCAGTTTCATGATATATTTTGCTCCAGTTGTCAGATATGCTTTCATCCACATTCTTTTGGTATTGGTTTCCACCTCATTATGGAGTTAGAACAATTAGATGTCAAGATGACATTCTTGCATGGTAATCTTAAGGAGGACATTTACCTATAATAGCCAGAGGGGTCCATCGACAATAGCAGACCTAATCATGTTTGTAAGTTTAACAAATCTCTTTATTGTTTAAAACAATCGCCTGGACAGTGATATAAGAAATTTAATAAGTTTATGATTTCACGTGGTTATTCTAGAAGCTTTAAGGGCCAATGTGTCTATTTTAAGAAGTGTGGTGGAGATATTTCTTGATTTATGTTTATGATATGTTGTAGCTTCGAAATGTTAGTACCTTGGGCATTGATTTGATGATAACAACTATATACATTATATAAAATATAAATACTAATATTTTAACAAGTTATACATATAATATGTTGTGCAGGACATTAGACAGATATTGATTAAGAAGACTGTATAATATCAAGAGTAGATTCAAGATGCTGATATAAAGTTTGAAGAGTTGGAAAATAAAGACACATAAGTATTGGAGAGTTCAAGATTTCAAGATATCCATAAGTATAAGGTCGTAGAATTTATGTTAAACCTTGATGGCACTTTCCACATTTCTCTCTCCTTCTTTAATTTTGTTTTAAATATATTTCAAATATCCTCATTTTCAAAATAATCTTTTCGAACATTTATTCAAAATATTTCTCAAAACAATTTCTTAACCTTTTATATTTACAAAGATATTATATTAAGTTTTTAAGTAAGTTTTAACCTATTATATATTTTGGCATTTTGTTTCATATCTTCCTTACGCTTATTTTTGATATTTATATTTTGATTTTTGATATCTACTTATAATTTATAACTGTATTGTTTTTATATATATTATTTACATTATATTAAATATTCTTATTAAATCTTTCAAAATTATTTTATAAAGTATTATTAAGTTATATTATGATTAGAATATGTATAAACTATATTTAAATAATTCTACGAAGTATCCAATTATTTTATAATGCAACGGATTTTCAAAACAATATGTTTAAAGTGTTTTCCAATTTTGTAAAGAGTATGTCGACATACTCTATCTATGTATGTTGACATATTGGACGTAATTTTCAAAATTCAAATTTAAATGAAAATGTATTTTCGTCATATCTCTCCACGAATGGATATGACCATTTTTTCCTATATATACCATACTTTTAAACAAGTTTTTAATCATCATTTTCTTATTCTTCTCACCTACTTCCACTTTCTCATTTTCTAAATCAAAATATAACAAAACTCTACTGAAATTCAACCAGAATCAAATTCAATCATCGCTAGTTTGATTCTCCTTCATCTACTCTTTGATTTCTCTCATCTCTCTTACTCAAACCAAAATCAAAATGTTATTCAAGGTTTATAGGATCAATTGTGATCAAGGTCAAAGATCTGAGTTTGTAAAACTCTATCAAATCATGTTGCTACACTTGTGGGTGTGATTGTAGCCCGTAAATCAATTGGGTGTACTCGACAGCGCGTAAATCTGGTGGCTGTGCTTGTAGCCACAAAATCAAGTGACTCTACCAAGAGGTTGGGATTTGAGAGGGTGTGCCTAACAGCCTTGAAATCGAGATTGTATTTGAATTTACTAGTTGAAAAGAAATCCGTACAAAGAATTGTGCGGGACTGGATGTAGGGTAACTCCAAACCGGTATAAAATCCTAATGTCCTCTTTTCCTTTTACTTTTACTGCATTTAATTTTTTTTTGTCACTTTAATTCTGCGATTGTTAATTACATCTTTCAAAGTCGAATATTAATTAATTTGAAAAATATTCATATAACTCATTAAACACTATTCACCCCTTCTCTCCACCTCCTCTATTGTTAATTTAGCCTTAAGATCCCTATTCCACTGACTTAGGCTTTGTATCAGAGAATTAGTTGTCAAAATATTCATTATTTGATTTTTGAAAAGTCTAAATGGATACCAACACTAGTTATAGTATTGTTAGAAACCCTATTGATACATTTGCTAGAAACTCATTTGTCGAAGGACAATCTACTGATAGACCTCCACATTTTAATAGCAGTAATTACACATATTGATCATGTAGAATGAAAATTTATTTACAATCAATTGGTTTGGACACTTAGAATATCATACAACAGAATACACTGAAATTGAGACTAACTTCGCACGGTTGACTGCTGACCAAAAAGCAGTTGCACAAAGTAATTCTAAGGCTATGAATATATTATTTTGTTCACAAGGTAGAAATGAATTTAATAAGGTATTTGTATGTAAGTCTTCATTTGAAATTTGAAGAACTTTGTAAGTTATACATGAAGTCACAAGTACGGTTGAAAAGATCAAAATTTTCATGTTAACAAACCAGCTTCAATTATTCAAAATGAGTCTAAATGAGTCCATATCTGATATGTATAGTAGATTCCAAGATATTGTACACTCACCTATTACTCTGGATTAAAGATTTTCTTAAGAGGATCAAGTTAAAAAAAATCCCCAATTCACTTACTCCTGAATGATATCAAAAGACTCTTGCACTCAAAAAGTCTAATGACAGTAGCACTCTAAAAATTGAAGAGTTAATCGGCAATTTAATCTCTTCTGACGCATAAATGCAGGACAAGAGAGAAAGAAAAGCAATAGATAAGAAATTTATAGTTTTTAATGCAATGACGGATAATCTGGATTCAAATAGCGATGACTATGAGGAAATTGCTTTCATGATAGGAAATTTCAGAAAATTTCTAAAATAGAGGAAGATGGACAATTTCCCAAGAAATAATAACAAAAATCCAGGAAGCAGAAATGTTATTAAATGCTATAACTGCGATGAACTTGGCTATTTAAAACTAGCCTATCCACATTCCGATAAACTAAAAATACACCAAAAACTAATTCATCAAAAAATTAGAGAAGAGTCTATACTGTAACATTAGACAATTCAGACACACTCTCATGTAATAATGAATCAGATACAAAATTTTCTAACATGTGCTTCACAGCAATACATAATTTAGAACAAAATGGAGAATGGATCAGCAAAAGGCATGCTTATAATATATCAAATTTTTTAATTTCTTGAATGAATTTTTTTGGTTGATTTATTGATTGTTAGGAATATCCTATAGATTAATAATGAAATTGGTTGAATATTGTGTGATTACATTTTAATATTAATATTTTATATATTTTAATAATATAAAAATAGTATAAAATATATTAAAATTATTTTTCCATAAATAGAATAACTATAAATGGATGTATATATGTGTGTGTGTGTGTATTTGCGTATAACAAAATAGGATATAGTAAAACAAAAATCATTTTTAAAAATTGAACATATATGTCGACAAACATCTCTAGCATATGTCAACATACTTAGGTAGATTTTGAATTTCAAATTGAAAATTTGAATTTTTCCTTCACCTTTTGACATGTCCCTATGTTCTTAAAAGGTGTCTCTTGACAAAAGAATATGACGTTTGATTTTCTATTTATTATCTCTATCTCCATTCATTTATTTTTCACTTTGATTTTCAAATTTAAAAATCATAAACTCTCTTATCTCTTTAAACTACTCTTCATTGGCACACTCAAGAAATACTAAGGCAACCATGAGGCTCTCTATGAAAATAAAAGAATATCTTTTCAATGAACAAGAATCCATGCAAGCCTATATTGAGTATATACCTTTAGAAAAAGTCTTTCTAGGAATATTTGCTATTTTTGAAGATTATCCTACTTGTGATCGTTTTATTCTTTGTTTGCAAAATGAAATTATTTGTTTAATCGATGCTTCTTAAAATAATTTCATTTGTCATCCAAAATCGGTGAAAATGTTTTATGCAAATCTAAAAGAAAAGTTTTATGATGGAAGGAAATGAGAAGCTTGGAGTAGTGTAAAAGGGGCACAAATTATTTTAAATTGTCAACTTCTGGGCCACATTCTTGGATGCAAATCTAGTGGAATGGAACTTTCAACTTTTCAAATTGATTTTCAAAATCATGAAGTAATCCATGACATTTTCGAAAGTGATGATGATATTAAATTTAAAAACAAAAACTTGCTTTCAGAAGCAAGGATTTTAAGCCATTGCAACAAAGTATCACTCCTAGAACGAGTAATTATAATAACCCGACACAAAAAGTTTTCAAAACTCTTTTTTCCATTCATGGTCAATACGACATAATTGATCTCAGGTTATTTTAAATGAACTTTTTCCTAAAAATCTTTCTAAACATTAAAACACACCATTTGACGGTGTGTATCTTACTAATGTTTTCAATTATTTTGGCGTTGACCTTAAAGGAGAGGAAACAATTCCTCAAAAAACATTGACAAGGCCAAAATTTCATTTATGCATATTTCATCCTTTTTCGAGCCTTATGAAATGCTTGTGGAAAAGTAACAAAGGTTGGCTTGGGAAAATGGGCAAGAAGTAAGAGAAGAGGAGGAAGAGGAAGAGGAAGGAGAGGAAATGGGAGTTGAGGAGGAAGAACAAGAAGTGGAGGAGGATACTTTCTTAGGAAGTATCAATATGTCACCTAATCCATCCAACAAAGATCTTCTCAAAAACCAAGAGACGATCATTCACAACCAAAGAAAGCTTAAGAAATCATTCTCAAAGAGTTTTACCTCAATTTTAAACAAAATGAATACATTCTTTGGAAAGATCACCTGCAAGCTTGTGGCTCTTCTTCAACTTCATCCACATCTTTTTAGTTGTTTGTTTAAGCGATCTTTGTATTTGTTCTAGTTTTAAGTTTTTGTTGAATCTCATATATCTTTCTTTTATTCTTTATACTCGTCCTTATTATCAATGAACATTCTATTTCTTGCTATTATATATTGTCAATTATCTTTGGAAAGTCATAAGAACATAATAGTATAGGTCAAAGTAATAGAATTTAAAATAATGTAGCTTCGAAAAATATATTGCATACGTCGACATATACAAATCATGTATATTGACATATAATGGCCAGTTTTCAGCAAAAGCTAGAGTTAAAAAATAATAACTACCAAATACTAATTCATTTCAATTGACTTCTTGCCCTTATATATAGCAATTCACTCTAGAAAATCATTATATCCAGTCTCTATCTTCGCTCTTTTTCATATATAAACTTATCTCTTCAATAATGGCATCTCGCATCAAAAACTTTGTAAAAACCTTAAACAAACTCTTGAATTATTCAAGGACAATCTTGCTTTCATCTTAAGAACCATAGACGCTTAGAATTAAGTCAAACACAGATGTTCGAAAAGCAAGAAAGACATTTCGACGTGATATGATAAATGGTTTTTACCTTGAATAAAGAAGAATCAACCACCAATCTAGAGTGTACCATTGACAAGGATGATGAAGTTTGGGATGCTATCAAAGCAGATCCAATCTTTGGTGCTAATAAATGGGTTGAAGTTCCTTGAAATGTCTAGTTTAAACAGGCTTTGATGGTATATGAACAATAATACTTTATTTGGTTTAGATTTGATTGGTTTGACTTGTGTAGGTTTGTTTGAATGGTGTGTGACATTAACTTTGTTGGATTGGATGAACATTTAGATTGATTATAATTAATTCATGATTATCTAATCTTACATATCACATATTATTTTTATACAATCATTCTCATCATCATTATATATAATTCTTATATATATATATTTGTGTATATCAATTATTATTTTATTTAGTGTAACGACCGCCTTCCTAGCACTGAAGGATGAGCCTTGAAGAATAAAAGAAAAGGAAAGATAAGAAGAATCTACAAAATTACAGAATCTTACCATGAATCGGAACAACATATCATAGATAATATAGGATATTACATTGTCATTTCTATAATATTAATGCATCAGAGTCACTACATTACAATCTTCAACTGGACAGTTATAACTACCAGTCTAGCACAAAATACACTATATAAACACAGTGGAATAAAATGACAACTAGATAATAGTGAAGCTACTTGCTCTAGCTCCTTAAAAATGCTTCAGTAAGAAACCTGGATAAATTGGCTACTCATAAAAAAATTGAGTGCCCAAAAGTTTTAGGAAAAGATAATAAAACTCCGGGTCAAACATGGGTCTCGTATGAGTAAACTCACTATGGAAATCAAAGATATCTCATAAGACCACGCCGCACATAAACGCAGATTTATTTTTATCTTAGAAAACCAGAATACTTCTTAGAAATCCAGTGATATTATGATAATATCTTGTTTTTCAAGTAAAATAAAACATAGCTGAAATACTTGCATCTCATATTTCAACATATTTGGGTACAACTAAACACGTACGACACATATTGGAGAATGAATATCATACAATGACTGGGGTACCGCTCCTCACCGTACATCTCTAGATAAAATAACACCGAGGACTCCCTTGAATCCCTTGCTAACACAAGACCGGCCTACCCGTTGCTAGATAGTATCGAATAAGATCACCCCTCGGTTGGGATCATCAACTATACCGAAGCATACTTAAGTTGATAGTAGGGACTCTAGATAGGAATGACCTTACCCTAATGGGACGATCCACCTAGCCTTGTTGCATCTCCCTTATCTTAGTCATTCCCGATTGATGAGGCATGAGGCTACGTTTACCTTTATTATAGCATTGCCACTTGGAACTCAAACATTTTCTTCCATATGTTGACACAATGTCAGCACTCATCCATACAAGTTGTTCAGGAGATGAAAGAATTGAATGCGCTATCTCCACCACTTCTGTTTTGGAATCACTCTCAGGGTTAGTGGAAAACAGCCCTTACACTTCAAAGTCTTCATGTTGGACCTTCCCTTTACCATTTTCAATTCAAACATCTTGGTTCAAAATGGATTTCGGATAATAACTAATATCTGATCCCGGCCTCTCCGAACCAACGTTCAATAATTTAAAAGGGTCAAGTTGTTTCTAGTGAACTATCTAGCTATCAGGGTGTAACTATTTACATATGAACGTACATTCCATATGCTTAGTTTATCATGACCCACTTATCGAAATTAACCCACTTGTATTCATCACGTTCTCGAAGTGCGGTATCTGTGATAAGTAAGCGTCGATTTACTTCCAGTGAAATGCATCATCATTTTATTAGAGCTACTTTGATTCATTTGCCTACTTAATTGCATGGACAAGGGATCCTTGGTTTTAAAACAATTCACTTAAACAAAAAAATTGGTTAAAAATAATAACCGATAGGGTTTTGAATGAAACTTTAAAATAAATAGACCTTAACTAAATCATAAGTTTCAAACTTAGTTCAACCTAAATAACCTTTGATTAAATCAAAAATAATACTTTGAACTTTAATTAATTCAAATTAATTATAATTAAACTTTAATTTAAATTACATCCATTTAAGAATTTAAACCCAAATTAAGTGGGCAATTAACCTTTAATTAAATAATTAACTCTAATCAAATAACTAAAATAAATAAAATTGATCAAATAAAAATTATATTTTTATACTAACTAATCATTTTTTAAACTTACTTAATTAAAAATAATTAACTTGATAAATAATTCTTTAAACTCTAATTACTTAATTAATATATTAAATAATAACTACCCTAATTAATAAATTAATTAAATAAATTATTAAAAATTATACTTTGAACTAATTAATTTGAAATGAGTTTTCAAAAACCACCCAAAAGGAAGCACTTAAACACCTGAAATCGTGAAATTTTCTTAATTGCATCCAAAGCGACTATCGCTATAAGTGTAGTTAGGTAGAATTGATTTATGTGCCAAAAGTTCATTTTAACTCTAGCTATAACATATTTAAAAACGTAAATGTAAAATTTTTGAAACTTAAAATTAAAGGTGAAAACTTGCAAAACATTTTCAAAATCTAAAACTAGAAAAAGAGCTTTTCATTTTCAAATCGGATCTCAATTCTTTTGCGACTTTTTAAAGCACTAGTTTTTCACCACCATCTCACAACATACTTGGTTTTGTTTCACAAAACAACACTACCATCATAACGTAAAATAATATCACATATCCATATCCACATACATATCCAAACATATAAACATATTATCCAAATCACAAATCTATACCAAACATCCAACTTGTAATCATATATCATCCAAATAACATGATATTTCAACACGTCAAATACATAATTTCATAGCATATAGATAAAACAAGTTGTTTTATTTTTCAAAATTATTAGTTTTACTCACCTAAAATTTTCTAAATCAAAGCGAACTTTTGCCATAACTTAAAAACACTTTAGAAACTTTGTAAACATGGAAGTTTTGGTTGCTCGAATCCTTGAAAATGGCTCAGCCAAGTAACTTGGGCTCGGCCTAGTGATGTTTGGGCTAAGCCATTATGGGTTTTGGCTCGGCCATTATGTGTTTTGGTGGATGGAGTGTTGTATTTTGGAAGAGAAAGTGTTGTTGGAGATGTAGAAGTGATTTTGTCAATAAAAGAAGGGAGTTTGGCAAAAGGAAAATTTTCTCGTTTTGAAAATTATGAAGAGGAAGCCATGGCTAAATTTACTTAAACTCTTAGGAACTTGAAAGAAAGAAGAGGGTTGCAAAAATGAAAACATGAAGATAAAAGGGTATATATAGACTTATGATTTAATTTAAATAATATAAAGTGTTCTATATATAAATATACATAGCATGCATAGCCATACCCTTACCTCCCCTCAAATCCATCCATACTATCCCTCCCCCTTACTTTCAACTATACATGCCATATCATGTGTAGTTGTGTTGAAAAATGTGTATTTTTATATGTATATATACACTTTCTTCTACAAAATAATTTCTTTTATCCTTATTTATTAATAGGCTTATGGAGGAAATATGTACATGTACATAATACGTTTAAGATAGTTTGTAATGTGTGCATTTGTGTTTAACATAATGTTATGACATTTAAAACAACTTTTAACCAATGAATAATTGGTATTTCAAAAAATAATTTTCTGTCACATTTTCTATTTCTCTATGAACTATATACTTTGGTAAAAAAATTTAAGAACGATTTTATCATCATTAGATATTATTTAAAATAGTTTAATTTGTCAATAAAAATACACTTATTAATTATTTAAAATATAATTAAATATTCATTTAAATAACGGTTAAATTTTGGGTCGTTACATTTAGGGAAAGTAAGAATTAGAGTAAGAGTTAGTGCTAGAGTTATAGTTTTATGTTGTTATTTTTGTTGATGGCAAAGGAGGAGAAATATATAAAATCTAAGCATAAATTAAGTTGGAGTTTTGTAACATAGGAGGATTTATGTTATATTTTATATATAGAGCTGCCATCATCAAAAAAGGAGAGATTGTTAGTACCTTAGGTACTAGTTTTGGTGATAACAACTATAGACATTATATAAAATACAAATACCAATGTTTTACCAAGTTGTATATAGTATATAGTGCAAATTAGATAGGTGTTAACTAAGAAGACTGTACGGTATCAAGAGTAAATTCAAGATGCTGATATAAGGTTTTCAAAATTAGAGAATGTAGACCGATGAGTATTGAAGAGTTTAAGATTTCAAGATATCTCAGATAAGTTATAAAGTAGTAGAATTTAAGATAAAATCTTGATAACACTTTCCTCATCCCTCTCTTTTTCTCTGATTTTGTTTTAAATATTTTTCAAATATCCTAGTTTCAAAATAGTCTTTTCAAATATCTGTTCAAAATATTTCTTAAAATAATTTCTTAACCTTTTATATTTACAAAAATATTATATTAAGTTTTTAAGTATTTTTCAATCTATTATAATTTTTGGTATTTTAGTTTATATCTTCCTGTTATTTATTTTTGATATTATATCTTGATTTTTGATATTTACTTATAATTTATAACTATATTGATTTTATATGTATTATTTAACTTATATTGAATATTCTTATTAAATCTTTCAAAATTATTTTAGTTTTATTAAGTTATATTCTGATTAAAATATGTATAAACTATATTAAATAATTTTACAAAGTACCAAATTATTTTACAAAGCAACGGATTTTCAAAGTAATTTTCTTAAAGTGTTTTTCATTTTGTGATGAGTATGTCGACTTACTCTATCTATGTATGTAGACATAGTAGCCGTAATTTTCAAAATACAGATTTGAATGGAAGTGTCTTTTCGCCGTATCTCTTTGCGAACGGACATGACCGTTGTTTCCCCATATATACCAGATTTCCTAATGAATTCTTAATCATCATTTTCTTATTCTTCTCTCCTTGTTCCACTCTCTCATTTTCTAAATCAAAATATACCCAAACTCTACTGAAATTCAACCAGAATCAAAGTTAATCATCATTAGTTTTATTCTCCTTCATCTTCTCTCTGATTTCTCTCTTCTCTCTCACTCAAACCAAGATCAAAGTGCCATTCAAGAGTTATTGGATTAACTGTAATCAAGATCGAAGATTTGGTTCTGTAAAAATCTATCAAGTAATACTGCTATACTTGTGGGTATGATTGTAGCTCGTAAAATTAATTGGATATGCCGCAAATCTAGTGGGTGTGTTTGTAGCCTAGAAATTATAATGATCCACAAATTAATCGCTTTGTATTTGAATATTTAAATAATTTTTAAATATTTAAAAACGGATTTTAATAACTAAACAAAAACATTTTAAATATTAATTAATGATATTAAAATCATTTTCAAATTTTTTTTACCAAAACAATTAGTTCAAATAAAAATAGAAAATGTGATCAAAAAACATTTTTCGAAATTTTGACTTTCGACCTTGGAAAGTCATCAAAAACGTTATGCACATTTTTGTATCACTCATATACATATGCACTCACATGTACACGTCATGTGATAAGATAATCAATGTGTTAAAGTTAATAATCAAGCTTAGTTTGAATATAAAACTTGATTTGACATAAAATGCACAAAATATATTAAACAACCATAAAAAATTAATTAAGTAACCTAACCTTCACCTAAACTAGGACCTAAATCATGGTGTCGGTTGACCTAAGGGAGGTAGCATGTGTGTTATGAGTGGTGGAGAGGCATGGCTTCCATGTTGCATGATAACATTTATATTATTTAAATGTTTAAGTTAATTTAAATAATACTCCACTTCTTTGCCTACAAATACCACCTCACATACTATTTTCTCATTTTTCATCTTCGTGTCAAATTTCATTACCATAACTCTATGTTCATGAAATGATCCATGGCTTCCATACGCTCAAAATCCTAAAACAAGCGTGAAAAGCTAGCCCTTCTTCATTTCTAAGCTCACTACATCCACTGCTCCTCAAACAAACACTCCTCCACCAAAATAAACCCCACATCCCCCTTGAACTACCTTGGCCGAGCACTATGGGCCCTAGGCCAAAACCAAATTGCACTCGTTAAGCCTACATTAGTGCATAAATTCAAGTTAAGGAAGTTCGCTTAGCGTTTGACAAGTTGGGTGGAAGTTAGACTTTGTTTTAGTGTGTTTTGGTAAGTGAAGCTTAAACCTTAAAACCATAAAGTTTAAACTATGTTCATGCTCATATTTTTATCTATTAAATGCTTATTTTATAGTTGTGATAATGTTTTGGTTGATGGATTTGTTTGTCGCTAAAAAGTTAATCGCTTTGGAAAGTTAGTAAGCGAATCTTAAGTTATATGAAAATCAAGTAGTTAACCCAACCCTGTTGTAAATAAACGCTTGATATATATTGTATTATTGTAAATCATCATGACCGTATGCTCATTCCCTTGCTATTCCATGTATGGTTGTGTTGCAAACGACATAAGCTTGAATTCTGAACCGCCCGTATAGTGATAGTCATTGTATCGGCACTTTCGTAAAATCACGTTTTATCGAAACCGTTTAGTTTCATTATCTTGCTTGGAATTATTTTACGAGTTAAGCAAGTTTTTGATTAGTGATATTTTCAATAATAAATAATCATTTTAGTAATTATTTTTAATTTAATTAATTTATTATTTACTTAATATGGATTAAGGTTAACTAATAACTTAAAATGATGTATTTTAAATTTAAGTAATTACTTGGCTAATGATGTTTCAAATTAATTAATCATTTTATTTAATTATTTTTAAGGCTAGTTAATCTTTTGATAATAATGGATTAGGATTTATTAAGTAATGATGTTTTTAAAATTAATTAATCCTTTTTAATTAATGGCTTTTAATGGTTAATAAATCTGTTTAACCTTAATTAATCTTTTCTTAAATAAAGTTTTAAATTAATTAATCACTTTTAAGTAATGATATTTAATTATTATCTAACTAATTATATTAATTATATTATTAATTAATTGAATTAGCGATGTCTTAAAGGTGATTTACCCTTTTTAATTAAAAGTTATTGAAGTAAGTTAATTAGTTTAGTTAGCAAAGTTTTACAGTTGATTAATTAGTGTAATGAGAATATTTTAAGTTTTTAAATCCTTTTATAATAATGTTTCAAAGTTAGTAAACTCTTTAACAAAGTGTATTAAAGCTAATACTTGTAATGTGAAGCCAAGTACGAATTCGAGTTTATAAAAGAAAAAAAATTATTTGCTTATGGAAAAAAAATTAATTTCCATAAAGCAAATCACTTGTATGGAAATGAATTATTTGTATAATTAGCACTAAACATCGAAGAAGTAGACCTGTTGCTATTTCAAAAGTTAAGAATAAACATGAGACATGACTTTGAGGTAATATTACCTTGACTTGTTCGGTAATAAAGAAATAGTACAAGTTTAAATTCGATGAGTGGTGGTAAGTACACAAGACATAATTTCTATATATGAACGTTTTATATCCTCGATAGTTAGTTTCTCATCTATTGGTTACTTTAGATTCTTTGTTATCACCATTCTAAGATGGTTTATTTCTCCATTAAGCATTGATATCCTTTGTCAGAAATGACTAAAACCAAAGCGTGAGAGGAGGCCTAGCTATGTGAGGTTTCTCCCATCAGGATACTTTCACTTCTTATCTAGATTGGATTTAGTAGTTCTATTAGATATGAAATATTCAGATTCTTGTTAAGCTTTGATGAGGTCTGGCTTGGAGGGTTCTGAAAAGTTTCACAGAGTAACTGGGCTTCTCAGAAGTATATTACTAAAGGTATACTTCAAGAGGGTGCACATTCTTTGTCATTTGTTGGAGATTTTCCTTTTCTTATTTTATTTGAACCATCAAATTTATTACCTTATTTGCATTGGGAAGAATCGACCACTCTTCATGGTGTTTAATTATTTATCCATTCTTTAAGTTTGGATGTTGATTTATATGGGAGTAAACCCGTTCCGTGCTCAGTGGCATGGTCTTATATGTTTGTGTTTAATTTCATACTCATTGTTTTAAAAGTTTTACTCATACCAAACATATCATCTGACCCGGGTTGTTTTTTCCCTATACTCTCAAATACTCATTTTATTCGAGTAGTCTAAGAGTAGCAGTTCTTTGTCGGGCTCTTTTGAAGATGGCGTCCGAGCAGGAGGCTTATATCTACTTAGATATTTATTCCACTGTTTATCTAGTTTGTGAAAGTGTATTTTGTTTTGACATTTGTAAAGGTAGGATGTTATAACTACCAAAGCCAATTTGTAGTACTTATTTGTAACTATGATAACTCCTTGTTAAGAAGTAACCTGATGTATTTGACTATTATGTTTTATTTAGCAGTTTCTTTGTAAGGTATTCTATTATGTTTTATATTTTTTCCTAAGACAATTCATCTTTCCGATGCATAGGCAATGGCACACGAACATCGAAGATGTGTTAATTTTCGCTCGTAGGAGTCAGAAAGGTAGGTCGTCATAGAAATCAAGTGACTCTACCCTCTGGTCAGGATTCTGGAGGGTGTGTCCCATAGCCTTGAAATCAAGATTGTATTTGCATTTACTAGTTGAAAAGAAATCCGTACATGGAATTGTGCGGGGCTAAATGTAGGGCAACTCTGAACTAATATTAAATCATAGTGTGTCCTTTTGCTTTTAATTTTAATGCATTTACTTTTATATGCACTTTGATTATGTGATTTTTAATTACATCATTTCAAGTATAATCTTAAAAAAATTGTAAAATGTTCATACAATCCCTCAATCACCATTCACCCCCTTCCTCTAGTGTTAATTTAGCCTTAAGATCCCTATTCCGCTGAGCCAGGTTAAAAGCATGACTATTGTTTTAGAGTTGAAGATAAAGTTCGGCAAGGAGTTTAATATGAAATATTTGGACAAGAACATAGAATTTTCGTGATGAGGTTTCAAAAGCAAAGAGTTTCGAGGCTCATTCAGACTCAGTATATTGAGAAAGTCCTATCTCAATTTGGTATGGAGAAAGATAAAATGGTGGCTACCCATTAGGATCTCAATTTAAACTTTCCAAATATTTATGCCTCCGCATTGAATGAAGACAAAAGGGATATGGCTAATATTTTTTACTGTAGTGCAGTTGGAGGCATTATGTATGCTATGGTGTGCATAATACTTGATTTAGCTAATGCAGGTGGTACTATTAACAAATATATGTCTAACTTAGGCAAGACTCATTGGCAAGTAGTAAAGAGGATTCTACGATATTGAGAGACACTCTTGATATTGGCTTATTGTTTAAAGGAGTTAGTAGCGATTAACCTTATGGGGTTATTATGATTTAGATTATGCTGGGATAGAGATGGTAGGAAATCAGTTTTGTACTATGTTTATGCACTTGGCTAAGGCCTGATTTCTTGAAGATCCAAGCTATAGTCCATTGTAGCTTTATCAAAAGCAGAGCTTATTTCTATTATAGAAGCAACCAAGGAAGGACTGTATTTGTTACAACTTCTGGAGGATTTATCAATGGTGTAGAAGACATTGGAGTTGTTTTCAAATAGCTAAAGCATCATTCATCTTGCTAAGAATCAAGCCTACAACTCATGGACAAAGCACATTGATATTAGAAGTTTCTTTCTCATGCTTGAAGAAGGGATAAATAAGATAAAGCTATTGAAGATACACACAAAGGACAATCCATCTAATATGTTAACAAAGTTAGTTTCAAAGGACAAGTTCAAGCATTCCTCAAACTTGATTAGGGTAGTACAAGCTACCGGCACCATAAGACGTTGACCTAACAACCAGTTTGTTGATTTATAGATATATTTGAATCGACGTAGAGTGTTAAATTTGGATGATTCAAATGTATTCCAAATATTAAAAGAGAGAATGTATTAATTGATTCATGCAATTAATCAAATAGGGGAAAGGTAATCAATTAATTTAAGAAGATCTATTAATTGATTTAAGAAATCAATCAAATAAAAATGTATGTGAAAAAATACCATTGTGCTCAATTTGTGAAATCAAATCAAGTAAATCTGGGAAGATTTCAACCTTATCTCCATGGTAGTCTTCATCCTCCCAGGTGTGTGTGTGTGTATGAAGACATTTTTTCTTCTTTTAAGCACAAAATGACAAGAGAGTTCACTACAAAATAATATCCCTATTTCTATATATATTTGAGGATGATTGAAATTTATTAAATGATTTAATTCTTCTCATATTGTACTCCCACTCGAAGTGAATAAATAATAAAGGTTGTTGGATCCGATGACCTAGGCATAGCCGATCCTTGTTATATCGATGTATTCTTTCCTTTGTGTCTTTTGTATGTAATTGTGATCTTTGATTTTTTATTCTATTTATTAAATTGGAATTATTTAGATAATCCACAAATTAAATTATTGGGTGTCATGCTTCCAGTACCCAAAACTTTGTTTTTGCGGTCCAGTTTGGTATCAAAGCTGATAGTTTGAGGGTACCAATATGTTGCAGCATTAGCCTAAATATGCTCCAAACTCTAGTACCCGTCTTGAGCTTGGGATTCTCATTAAGACAAATTTATAAAAAATGCGGCTTGCTCCAACTGTGCAAAAGAGGATACCTGGTAGACAGCTTGGCCTAATTGTTGAAGGTGACAGCGACCTAATTTGAACTGCCGAAGGTGTAGGTGACCTTATCCAAGTGTTGTGAGGACTTTATATAAGTTCAAGTTAAATTGAGAAATACTCGCCAAAGTAGAGATCTTTTGGGTGTGCCTCTCAATGAATTAGGGTGAGTGCATAGATTAGATTATGATAAGTCCCATATCACAAAATATCCTAAAGGAGATGAGTGTGCGTGTGTATATATGAGATTTGTTGCATGTAACAACAAGAGATTTCTTTTGTTGCAATGAATATTTCAATGAAAAAATAGATGCTCCAGGGGGATGTAGGATTATCCAATCATGATGCTGGCATAAAAAGAGCTACGCTCAGTGGCTTTGTCTTTCTACACTAAATGAAGTTCATGCATAGTGGAGATGCGAGGAGGTGCCGAGAATTTCAACAATTTCCAAGAATGATTAGATATCCAAGGACAATTTTCCTCATAGTTCTTCTCCTCAACTCACTCTCTACCTACTTACACCTTCCAATACCAAGATGTAACCTCCTGACAAAGGTAATGAGGTGTACTAACCAGAGGGGACCCGCCAAAACCTCAAATCATCCTCATGGCCTCCTGGATATGCAATATGAGCCCAGATATCAATCATTATACAATGGAAACGGGACAAAAGGTTCAAAAAATAAGCCAATCGCTAATGCAAGATCCAAGAATAGCAATACACTAGGGTGAAGGCACATTTTAGCTAGCACATGACCTTTCTAGAAATGTGTTCTATAAAAATAATGATTCAAAGAACAACACAACTGTTTTAGAAGGAAAAAAACCTGAAGTTCATTCTTAGTTTCTTCTCAATACCATAGCGCACGTGACCTCCCCATTTTTCTTCTCACTTTTGCTTATCAACTACTTGTGCTCATCGTTACCCACTACCGATAGTGCTTATCACTACCTGCTGTTGTGGTGTTCGTCGTTGTGTTGCTGGTGGAACAGTGGTGAACATCATTGCTCTAAAGTCATCTTTGATTGCTCAATAGTGGTCTTTAACTCTCTGGTTTCTGTGGGTAAACACCAATTTTGACTTATGATGAAATTTATTTGAACTGACTTAAGCTTATGGTAAATTAAGATGAAATTGGTCCTTGAATAACTTATAAATTGGTTTTACAAACTATTTTAATGAAATTGGTTCTTGTCCAATCTGGCATGACTTCATTCGGGTTAATAAGGTTAATTAGTGGGAGTTAAGTGAGTTAATGGATTTGTTTAATTGAGTTTACGAATTTTTGAATTGATGAAATTAATTTAATTAATAAATTATGCTACTGTTAGCACCTAGTTTTTTTCTGAGCACAAAACAAAAGGCTACTTTAAACAATTTTATTTCCCTCTTGCTAACACCAATTACTATTTTCTTCATGTTACTGGCATCCAAAATCGAAAATGCTTATTTGCCTCTTCCTTTTAGGGAAAACGATGTCGTCGATGGACAAATGAACAAGTCAAATTGTTTGTTAACTAGTCAAAAACCCACCACCTCTCAACTACCTATGCAGTCATCAAGTAAGCATTGCTTCTCTAGTTTTTCGCGAAAACCTATATTTTATACACAGTTGAAATGGTCGTGAATGATTGATTTTCTAAAGGATAAAAGAACTCTAAACAACATATCTACAATTGATTGTTGAAAAAAAATAGTCTTTAACGCATGAAAGAAAACTAACATCATTGATTGTTATTCCACCTTTTGAATAGGCAGTATACGAATGAACTCGATGTGTTAAACTTCGAAGTTATCAAGGCAAGATACCTGGAGAAATGAACATGAAGCCCAAAACCCAAGTACAGCCAAGACCATAAGGTAAGTGGGTGCTCATTCCAAGAATCTAAGGATCGAGAATCATAAAATTTAGAGGTCGGAACCGACCCATGTTTCTTAGCCCAGTGGGGCCCATCTTCTGCCTATGATCCCTTCTTGATGCTCGAACCCTATTTCAAGTGTTGTTTTTTGAATCCATGCAACTCTCTATCAATTTCATGAACTCTTGAATAAAAAAGTTTGTTCTTCCACAACTTCATCATTACGACTCCGAAATAAGCTAGTATTGAAGCAAATAACTATGGAATCATGAAGCTAACCACAAGACGAGCCAAAGTAAAGAGTTGGAGGTAGCCAATTTCGCTAACTTAGTGGTCGGAACCGGCATATACCCATGGAGTATCACCAACCCATAACATTTGATGATGTGGCACCCATATTATAGCAAAGATAACGGTCTGGAGATCCTACATCAAGTTATTAGGTTCCTAACCTCTATAAACAAAGGGGTAGGGCTCAATTTTCAGGATCTTTTGGCTCTATTTCTACTCTACTCTATATTCTTATAATTCTAAAAATATAAGTGTTAGAGTTCTACCGACCCTTAAGAACTTCTGACCTCAAGTCAGAAGAGAAGTAATAAAATCATTAAGTGGAAGCATGCCAAAGTTTGCCAAGCCATTATACATCTCTATGTGTTCATTTCTTACTTACATAATTTTTTTCTTCATGTTTTATTCTCTTCTACTTCATATCGGGTGTTTGTGCCATTTTTAAGTTCAAACATTGATCATCACAATTGGAATTATCCACTAAATCTTCATCTTTCATTGCCTGTTAGGTAAAAATAGTTTTTTTAGCTTTTGGGTTTGAAATTGTTGAGAAACACATGAGATTTGTTGAGAAGAGATAGGAGGTACGGCTGTGTAGGGATGAGTGAAAGAATAACGTATTTTTGCTAGAAGCAAACCAAAAATATTGATGTCTAATAAAATTATAACGGTAGTAGCCGTAAGAAAAAATAGGGTGCCAATAGTAGCACATTTGATAAATTTTCTTCTTACAGATTTAATGAATTTGTTTTAAAGGTCAACATAATTGACCCCTTTTTTAATGAAATACTATTATATCACATATTATTTATGGTTGTCTAAAGATTATATGAAATTTTCTTTAATTATTCAAATAATTGCAAAATGAAGCCTGGTGTTATCGCCTCTGAACCCTCATTCTTTCCAAATTGTGATCTCACCATACCTGAATCCTAGTTATGCTACTGATAATACGTATGCCAAAAATGTAGCTCGGTAACCGTGCAAATCAAAGATAGAAATCAATTGAAAAGAACATCTTCTTGGGTGGAAATGATCAAAAATGGAGGTCTTATCCCAAATTTTGATCTAAGTTATGTTACATCTAGGCCTGGCCCTAGGGGTATACTTCCAAGTTAAATTCCTACGACCACGGGCATGAAAGGAGCAACGGTGAAGCTGGCAGCAATGTTGATTCTCTAAAATAATTAAATTTATATAATTTTAAAGAATAGTTTAGGTATATTAATTGTACTGTGTTTTTAGTGGTTTTTTAATTGCTAAGTATAGCAAGTGATCAGAGTTCAATTCTTGTCACATGAGTTGTTTTTTTAGAGGCATTTTTTTCAAGCTCGGCTGGGGCAACAATTTCGCTCGAGCTGGCCTTGGTTGCACCCATTGCCATTAATAATAAAAAGGTGTTGGTAATAAAAGAGGGGGTCAGCAAGAATACCAAAATCAAATGGGAAAATTATGTTATTGCTTGTGTATTTGGCAGTTGTCCTTTTTGTCATCATTTCAAAGCTTTTGTAATAAGAGCTTGAAACCCGATAGGTAATTTTGGAATGTACACAAGAAATAATGATTTCTTTACCAGTAAATTTGGGAACTCGTCTGATTGTGAAAAGCCGTCAACGGCGGTCCATATTTACACAATGGAAAACCTATAATCTTGAAAATGTACAGTTACAGATTAAACTTTGATAATGATCTGTTATCAACACCATCAATTTTGGATTAAACTACTAAAGTTAAATCTAAAACTATTGGATAAAGAAGCTTTCACTTCAATTGCAAGTGCAGTTAGGATTCCATTGAAATTGGATAAGCCAACGACCTATGAAACTGGCCCAACTAAGTTATGTAATATTTTTGGTTGAACAAAGAAAATGCGGAGCTACCAGAGGAATCCTACATCAAAATGCATGGTGGAGGAAGCATAATGTAATAATTTAAATATGAATGAATACCACAAAGATGTATGGTATGTGCCTATTTTCGGCATAGTATGGCCAACTGTATTTCAAAAAAGATATAGAAGGAGAAAACGAACCCATCCTTCATTACACATCTAGATAAAGAAGTGTCCGTGATTAAAAATACAATTATTGAGAAAAATGCAAATTCAGGCAAATCAAATGCTTCGAAAAAGAATGTAGTATGCAATGACACTAGTGATAATATGGAATATATAAAGGTAATGCAAAATGACACAGCTTTGGATCCCACGGTCCCAAATGGCAAATCCATGAGTGATGGCAATATAAAACACAACATGTCTATGCAAGACCCCTTCAAAAAAATAATGAAGTTAACAACGAAACCATGCAATCAACAGACAAGCAAAAATAAACAAAAAGCTATTATAATAAATAGGTCATTGAGTATCCCCGGTAGGAAAGCTAAAGTTTAATTATAGAAATAGAGTGCATTAATATGGTGATTAACAAAATATTGGAAATGGGACCAAATCTGTTATGGATGAAGCGAGTGTTACAGGACCGGCAACAACATTAATGTCAGAACCCATCACTAAAAATTTGCTAGAAAATGCTACAAAATTATCATTTGCATCAATTTATCCTGCATAAAAGTCAAAAGAAAATATAATAGACTAAAGAATCTCAATGACATCATATTCACAAATGATGCAAAAATAAATGAAGCAAGTGGCTTTAAGAACAAATTTATCATGAAAACCCAAAGTGGGGTGAATTCCTGAAAGTTCAAGATAAGAAGCTATGCTCAAAAAGATGCAATAAAGTAGTAGAGGGAAAATATAAGCAAATTTAGTGTTTCACTATGATAACTGTAACGACCCGCTATTTTGGACCATTCAAATCGTCAATAAAACCATACATATCCGACTTGAATAATTCAAAATACCGAGTTGTTAATTTAAAATTTGGCAAAACTTAAAATATACAGTAAATAAATCAATTACAGATCACAGAGTAATATAATGCAGCGGAATAGATAAAGAATAGTAGTTCATGAAGCTACTATATACATCAGAGTTAGAAATAAAATACAACCGAATAGTTCAAATGCAGTGAAGTCTCAAATGCGACAGATGACTTCTCTGAACCAATCAACTGGAAAGGCTGGAATCTGAATCAATAGTTGGATCTCCGAATGAAGCTCCCATCTCCAAAGGTGAGTCTAATGTTGTATTACTCAGTCTGACCCGAGCGTAAAGCAAAACACAAGACACTCGAGTCAGGATTAACATTCTTATATCAATAAATCCAACTCAAGTGAAATATCAACTGGAATACAAGTAACTCAAAGGATGTTTGGGATAACCATCCTCTAAGGATCTGTAGAACTATCTACACGGTAGAAATATACACTATAACAACGTGGTCATTTCAGCTTAATTTATACTTCAAAACCAAATATCATTTTCACTTCAAATATCTCTATATTTCCCAAAATATTATTAAATAATTTATATAATAAAGTATTTTCAATTCCCTCAACTTAACAAATCGTTTCAACATCAACCCGACCTTCCCGTTTAAATTAAATTCAATTTCAATTTATCAATTTAAATTCAACTCAATTTCTAAAATAAACACTTCAATTTATCGATCTCAAATTCGGATTTGTAATCACAAAAATACCCCTTTTTATTTCAATATATTTCAAAACTTTAAGTATTCAACGTTTCAATTAAATTTTTATTCAATTTAGTTTTCTAAATAATAAATTCAAATTTGGTTCAACCTAAATTTCACTTAAATTCAATTTAGTTGCTAAATAACAAATTCAACTATGTTGATTTCAAATATAGATCTAAATCTCAACATAAACCATTTAAATTCCAATATAGTTCAAGGCTTTAATATTTAAATGTTCTATATGACAGTTTCATATAGATCTCGATTTAACCTCATTGTTACTTAGTCTTGAAATACTCCCTTATTAGATTCAATATCATTTAAATATCCTTAAATTACATTTTACTCAATATTTTCTTAAATTTTATTAAACGTAAAGTATTCATTAAATCACTTAAATCAAAAATCCAGTTACAAATCCTACCTTTAAATTTTCCATTCAAAAATTTCAAATCGATTTAATTAAATAAATCCTTATTTAAATACCATTTTTAATAAACCCAAAATTTATCTCCCAATCGTAATTATTCAACTTTTTACAACGGTAAATTTGAAATATAAATCTTAAATAATACGCAAACATATTATATGGATTAAATCAATCTCAAAAATATTATTATTAAATCTATATATAAAATTTTCATTTATATATATAATATTTTAAGGACCAATATTTATTAAATCCCATATATTTCCTTTCAACTATAGAAATTTATTTTCAAAATACTTATATCGACCAACGGTGTCTGTACATATTTCCTATCATATAGTCAAGTACTACGGATATTTATCATTTCAACCCGTACACTAAATATATACGGATGGATATCATTTCAACCCGTAATCCCAAATTCAATTAAATGAAAATTGCTTGGGTTTATCATTTCAACCCATAACGATTTTCTCCCATTCTAAAGTCTGTTCGGGTATGTATCATTTCAACCCATAGTGATTTCTAATCTACAGGGAACTTGCAGAGTGATAACAGAAAATACAATAAAATAACAGGCATATATCATCAATAACAATATAATATAAACAACAGGATATGGTGTCATATCCCGCAGGTGAACAGTTACAGATAATAGCATATATAACAAATTTAAATAACTACAGCAGCATATTTCAATTGTCGTTTCAATTGAAATCAAATTGAATGAATAAAAATGTTAATCGTGAGTGATTGCTCACCTTTCGAGGCTAGAGAGTATTGGATGATGAAATCGAGTTTCGAATCGAAGCATGAATTCCGAATCAAAGCAAGATTTGCATGAATTCGATGGACAAGCTGATAACATGGATTGATAAAATGAGTCAGAGCCGGATCGATAAGGATAGATGGTAAAATTTGAATAGACACACTGTATAAAATTATGTATGCATGTATTATTCAAAAAAATTTAAACCCATATTAAATGTAATATATATTCACACAAGAGTTTCAAATCATTGTTTATTTATTTTTTTATTTATTAACTTTTATTTATTAAAACATATATTTAAAATAAGATATATGTTTACCAATTTACTAACTTAACTTTAACCCTTAAAAGACAAGGATCCATGTATAAACCTTTAAACATACTTATATATGAGAAGACGGTAGCAGCTTATATAATATTGTGAATTACTATGACTTTATACAATAACCCATCATACTGAAACTAATATTATATTATGTCATAATATAATATACAGAAAATATACAATATATCCATATGCTAGCATGTGCTACATCTACGTGCATATGCTACATGAAATTATTCCCAAACTATAGATAATGTAAACTATATTTATAGCCTACCATATACAATCTAACTGCAAACAAATTTATGCCGAATAGTGTACATACATAAGTTAGATTGAACCAAATCTATATAGAGCCCTTTAAACAATTTTTTTTGTTTTTTTTATATGCGAACTATCAATACGAGTATATACGCACGTCCAAGTGGACCTGCATCTAATCACAATGTGCATGCATTAATTTAACAACACGCTTTTAATCAAAATATTTACTTAATTTTATAAATCTATTTACAATTTAAATATCGAAAATGAGATTACATTTAAAAATCAGTTTCTACATGGATGTATGATTAATTATTAGTGGAATTTCTCACTATTTAATATTTCCACTTTCTGTCTCCGTTTTATGTAACTTAAGTGACTTTTCTAACTGGAATACTAACTTATTTTGGAATTATTAAGACATATGCCATTATATTGTTTTATTTAGTTGCAACTTTTTGACTACTTGATTTTTTATTAAAATTTATTTTGTTCTGAAGGCAATTTAATAGAACTTCATGTATATTATTCATCTTTTTTGGCTCCTCTCAATCCTAGAAATAAATTCCCTTCTCACTTTTGTTCTCCTTTCTCACCTCCTTCCATTTTTTTATATGTAAACACCTTTTTTTTGTCCTAAAATGCACCTAAAACGTATTATTTTGTTTGTCTCAAAACCCTACCCGCTTTTTTATATGTTAGGAATTTGTTTGGCATTCTTACAAAAAATTAATTCTGTTAGTGACAGAGGTTGCTTTGGTGTAGTATGTATGTATGTATGGTTCTTTTTCATGTCTTAATTTTGTTTATCAGGATCTTCGTTATGTTGCTTAAATGTTAGTAACAATAATTGTGTACACTTCTTTGAAAGAAAATTCATATGTTTTGTATTAGACCTCATCCCTATACAAATGTATATTATCTTGAATATTAGATTAGATGTGAAGAAGCAAGGTGAGTCGTGACCATACTCTTTTCAAAGCTTAGAACTGATAAACAAAATGCCCAAAGTATCCTTCAAATTTTTTCTAGCAAGTTAATATGCAGCGGCAAGGTAACTGTGTTGTCACGTATAAAATCCGTGATCAAATGTCTCAACAATAAAATCAAAAATATATATCCACTTGGTAAATTTTTCATAGTGTTGTAGTATCAGCATTTGAAAATTAATTTTTTAACATTGTTTCCATGTTTTAAGGAAACAGATTTTACTACACTTGTATTACCAAATTAAAACTGAAAGTGAAATGTTTTTGCTTACTGGTAAAAAAGTTAATTCATAGGTCTAAAAAAAGCAAATTACAATAACATCACATAATGAAACAGACATTACCAACACCAAAGTGCAACATCCCAACTTGGCGTGATCAAACATCTAATGTAATCTCTTTCTTCTTTCTCCGAGGATGATGGGCTGTAATGAACATACAAAAAATTAGTTGGCTATAAATAATAACAATCGAGTTTTGAACAACAGAGATGATATATATACCTGCAACTATTGAATATCTTGTTTTCAAGACTCTCAGAGTTCTTATAGTTGGGACTATGACTGTCATTTTCTTGGTGCTTACTATATAGACTCCTCAGATGGACATGATCAAGGCTAGCCTTCTCTTCTTTTATAAGGACTTGAGGACTACCCATGATCATGATTTTTTTTGGTGATCGATTTCTTCCTTTGCTATCAAGTTTGGGGGTCCCCTCTATTCCTCTCCTTTTAATTTCCAGGTATTTATCCCTTCCTCTTCCATCAGGCACTTGGGACATATCCTTTCCTCTTCTTTCAGTTTCTAGGTACCTATCTCTTCCTCTCCTAGAAAGTTCTGGGGACCCCCCTCTCTCTTTTACCAGGTTCTAGAGACATATCCGCATATCAGGTTATGGAGACTTATCCCTTCCTTTTGTATCAGGTTCCAGCCTTTCTGGAGACGTGCACCTTACTTTCTATCAGGCTATGCAGACTTATCCCTATCCTTACCTCTCCTATTAGGTTCATGGGACTTATCCCTACCTCTCCTATCAGATTTAGGGGACCTTTTTATTCTTTTTCTGTAGAATTTGGGGACTTATCTCATCTTGTTCTATCAATTTCTAGAGACCTACCTCTTCCTCTAGCCATTCTGGAGACCATTCTCGGCTATCAGATTACAGTTAGTGACCATTTCTATTTACATCATCATCTCTAACAATGTTATGACACGCTTCGCGCGTGAGTTATTCTACAAATTATAAATGTATCAAAACACTTAAAAATAATAATTTTCAAAAATATTTAGTCATATTTTGTGTTGAACTCGTGCATAGTTTGTTTGAATTTTTTATTTTAAGTTTCAGTATCTAATATTTTTGGTAGCTTGAATTTATATTTCTGTTATTAGTTAATAAAGAAAGAATTTATAAAGGAATTTCATTTGTTATATCCTATTTTAAAGTGACATTAAGATTTGATTATATTTGAGCGATTTGAATTTGTTAAAAAGGCTATTTATCGGGTCCTATTTTCAAGTAATATTAATGTTTATTGATATTTGTAAAGACACCTGTTGAATTTGTAAATTGAGTTTATTTGTTAGATCCAATTTTTAAGGGATTTGGTAACATATATAGATGAGCGTTGAATCATATAAAGTAAAGGGTATTTTCGGAAGTATGCGATCAGATCAAAAGTTTGCGCTTTCAAACCAACTATTAATAAAAATATTGACGTGTTTAAGGTATATAAAAGTTATATTGACTATTAAACTAATGAAATTTTTTTTTAGTAAGGGATTGTTGATTATGGCAACATGAAAAAAAGTTGAATTAATTTAGTTAAGGTGACGGGGCAAAAAATTAGTTTACGGATGATTGATTTAGTTTTAATTCGAGTCAAGACATTTGAAATTAACCGTTTGTTGATTAATTTTATTTCAACTAAACGTAAGCATTACATGTCAACATAAGTTTATAAACTAAAATGAAAACGCATGGCTATTAAAAGCGTTTCTATGTCAATTCGTTTGACTCACGGCTTGGAAAATCATGTCCATAAATCCACAATCCACATATGATGCTAACCTTCAAACTCATGACCAACAGTGTCAGAATGTCAATGATTCTTACAAATTATTCTACATACTTCTTTGTGATTCATACAAATTGAATAGTTCAATATGTGCTACGGCTGTACGACTTCTCCATAATTCGTACAAAAGTTCAAGTCGTGTAATGACTATATTAGCTTAAACTTTGAAGCAATGTATGACTTGTTACGTTCATTAATTAATTGTGTGTACATTTAGTTCAACCTCAAATACATTCAACTCCATTGTTATATCAACAACTCCGCGTGCCAAGTGAAGTCTTATCCGACGGACGTGGCTGCAACAAAGATCAGATAGTTGCCGATTTATTTATACAGCAATAATTTGATGCTTGAAGCCTTGAACTGATTACATTCATACAACAAATTCTCATTTTAGCTACTTATTTAATTATACGTCTAGAAGAGAATAGTATTGAATAGTCTGCAAAATCATTATTTGGTAGTGACATAGAATTGCTCAGATAATTTAGGTACACCTTCTGAAAAATAAAAGAACATGAATGAAACAGCGTTAACACTAAAATAGTACCATGATCTTTTCTTCCCTTTATAAAATGCGCTATTTTATGAAAGTGTCCTTATTCAGTTTTTCTTGCATCATTAAACTTTGAATTATTGAACAAATGTAACTTTGGAATAATAATAATAATTATTATTATTATTATTATAATAATTAGTTTATCACAATGAAAAAGTGCCTAATTCTTGTACGTACTTACTTGCTGATCATGTAGCGAAATTATTACTGATCCTTAACACTTAAATTGAAAAATCTTTACAACATCATCCACCCCCTCTTATTGCATCATAACATATAGTGTCAAACATTGTTAAAAAAAGAAAAAGAAAAAAAAGAAATCAACACTTCTTTGTTTCTTATTTTATTTCGCTCACGCTCCAAGTCTTCATCAATAATGAACATCTGAAAGTGGTGGCGGATATGGCGGTGGCAGCATAACAGGCACAGGCACATAACAGTCTCCCCACGCCTTACACTTTACAGGCTTTTCCAAAAACGCCTTACACTCCATCTCCGACCTCTGCCTAGGTCTATCCACAATGCAATTCTTCATATCAGCAACCCTCTTAATCTTCATCATACACTTCTAGGGCGACACGCAGAAATAATTATATGAATAGGTAAAATTCTCCAACTTCAGCAGCAATAATTATAATTCTAATCAGAAATAATTATACTCAAATGGGTCTTATAACCACAGATATGTGTATACTTGCATATATATTTATATATATATAAATGTATACACAATCTGGTGTTTCTTCCCTCTTTTTTCAGGCACATTAGAGCGTCAACAATCTCAAACAGAGTTGACACTCCAACTCAAATCCGTTATAGGCTTCACCATCCCTAACTCACCAATCACAACTTACAATCTCTAAAACATTACAGGCTTGACCTTCCCTAGCTCACCAATTGCAGCATGCATACTCAGCCCAGCAAACTGCAGTTTCATAGAATACCTTCTTGCATCACATTCTCCAACAGACAGTAACATGTATATGCAGTACACCCCACCATGCAACAACATGCAACCTCACTGTGACTTTCATCAACTATTAGGTGGATCTCTTCATTGCTACTTGCAGTCCAACCATACTCTGCCTAGCATCATTGCTACTGTCGGATTACAGTGCATCACATGATCGCTGTTGCAGCTCAATATTCATCAACATCATGTCCTTGACTTGAAGCATCACCAGTACCAATTCTTGCATAGCAGCAACCTCTAAAGTTTCACTACCTGTCTCAGCCACTTGTCTCAGCCAGCATATATAAGCTAAATGGTTGAAGATCTAATAGATGCCTACAAAGTTTGTTGCTTTCTTACTTCTTGTTGAACATCTATATAACAAAAAATATAAAGGAGGAAGATGCCAAAATTTAGTCATACATGTATTGTTTTTCCAGTAAATTTACTTGTGTTTCTTGTTGATTTGAACAGATAAATCCACTTCAAGACGTTGACAAAACCGGCAAACCATGAGTAATTGAAACCGATCCACTTCATGGACAAATCCAAGATAAAGAAAATAAATAACAAAGAAAAATGTCTACTTAAAATAGCATAGTTGAAAAAAAAACTATGATTACCAATTGCATATAGTACAAATGATAAAGCAAAGAAAAATGGTAAACGAAAAACTGATATTGGCCACCTCTGCACATAGCTCACAAATACCATGAGTGAGTTCATTGAACTAAGTAATGTCAACATATTGACCAAACTTGAAGAAAATTATATCTCATTTTATTTTTACTCAAAATTCAGATTCCAAACCTTCTTGCATTACAGTATAGTTTGGTTAACCACAATATTTTATTGCATTGCCTCGATATAAAAGACTTTAACTTACATCTACTTCAACGGTTTCTGACCAGCAAGCTTTCAACCAGTTTCTGCCTGCAAACCATACCATTAAGCTGTTATCCCAATACCTGATGTGCTGCAGCTTTTCACCTGTCATGTATAGTTGCTACTTTTCATTTTGTAACTACTTTTCTGAGCCTAAGCACCGATTTCTGTCCAAATAATCGATGTTACTATAGCTTGTCATAACTCAACAGCCCAAGCATTGGTTTTGTAGCAACTATTGTGAGCCCACTTGCTCCTCCTTTCAGCAAACATAGGCTAAAGTATATGTTTTAGCAAACACAATCTTTGTTTCTACTTTTCATTCATTTTACTTTCTGTTAAGAGATAAGATGTATAATTTCTAATTACTTGTTCACAACTTCGTTTGATTGGCTATCTATTGATCTGAATGTATTATTATCATTTTTTGTTGGGCCATTTTATTGTTTAGGGCCTTTATTAAACTATTTCTATGACTCTGTTTCATTATTGATAATAACTCCTGAGCGGTCTCCTTGCTTTAAGGATCACTCATGTTTTAAAAGGTATTTAGAGTAATCTCTCTCTCTCTCTCTATATATATATATATATATATAAATTATAGGCCAAACTTGGAAATAAGGGAATGAAATTTCTATAATTAACCCACTGAAACTTCTTATGTCAATAGTTGGTTCATTCAATGTTGATTCGGTGGAATCAATTTCGTTTACTAATCATATATTTACTTCACTCTAACCATAGTAGTTCATAAATGATCTGACTATCTATTCTATTCGCTTAACTCATGGAAATTACTTTTTTGAATGTAAGTGACACACGATTTCTTTATTTGAATCTATTTTGGGAAGTGCCATTTACGTCGTTGAGATGGATAAACATGAAAACCGAAAAATAAATCATGAAACTTCAATGTGCTAGGTACTTTTCTTTAATGGAACATCAACATGTTGGAGGGTGGTGTTATTAATAATATTCAGTATGTTTGTTTGTTACAGATTCTGCTGAGATATTCTTTATTAGTAATGGAGATGTGCATAACCTAAACATAAGTTAAATTAGTAACCATGACAATTAGTGGAGAAATGAAACTATACTAAAAGTAGATGAAGTGTATACTGAAAATAAATGAAGGGTATGCTAAAGATATTTGTATAATCGGTAACCGTAGAAATAATCAATACCATTACGGTATTAAAAATATTCAATATCTTTGTAATAAATTTCATTTCGCCAATCGCAAATCAGGTGAAAAAATTATCTATTACGTGGGTTCACTAATCGGATCAAATAGTGTAAAATAATGAGTAACGATGTCAAATCTTGTATGGGTTTATAACAATGTTCGTTTCCTGAGTCATAATTCAGATTGGAGAAACCATGTTCAATATCCAAAAATCAGATCAATAAGAACAAAGAACAGTGAGTGACACTGTCAAAAAGTGACAGTAATTGAAGCATGTAAACAATTCAACCAAAATATATACATTGTATACAATTATACCTCAAAGAGAAAATAAAAGGTAAATCACCTACTGCCTAAGCTATTAAATCGCAGAGTAATGAGCTATCTCTTCCGGCTCATCCAGTCACCTGCCGTGGATGCTACGTCGCTAGTGATACTGCCATTGTTGATTTGGAAGTAAGAGAGATTGATTTGGAGGGAGGTTGGGTAGCTTGTATGACTTGTAGGATGGTGATGAATGGAATTGGGAATTCTGAGAAAGTGGGAATTTTGAGGAACTGGATCAATCCTACTGATGTTATTCAGAGAAAGTGGAATTGGGTAGCTTGCCTGCGTAAATCAATCCTTTCGAGCTCGAGCACTTAGGCCATGCCCTAAGATCAACTATTGTAGTTTAATGAAGTAACCATTATCGATAATCGGTAATCGACACTCAAAGTTGGAGAAGACAGTGGATCTGGAAGGGAAGGAAACTCGATGAGCCGAAAGATGGTGGCGATAAATCGAATTGAGGATTTGAAGAACTAAATTGGGAATTCAACGAATTGGAGAAGAAATCAAATCGAGGCTGGCATAGGAGATACACGTTTACGTGTGACAGTGAAACACAGAGGACACAGAGGGCATTTTAGGTAGTTCATAAAGACACGGTTGAAACAGTGGACTGAACTTACATTATTAGTAGTAAAGATATGTGAAACATCCACGTGTACACTGTCCTAACTATATAATAACTTTACTCAAATGACAATAGACTCATTTTGTAAATATATTGAAACTTCTTTTTTAATAAAGTATGACTTTGATGCATATGTAAGTGAATGACCGTATTACATGACTTGTGGGTTATACTTTATCTACAAATGTTCATATATTTTTTACGACTCTGCCAACTAAATAAGCTACCCAAGCATTTATATCTAATTGCATACACTATATAACAAAACAAAATGTCGACCTATTATATATAAACATACACGCACTGCCTTAATACAATATGACTGATACAATAATCATACCGTTATCTTATATTTAAAAGCATACTGTAGGTAAACATGATATCTTCTTCACAAATTATATAGAGCCGAGACTTAAAATATAGCACCCACTTACTAAATACTAACATAACAGTTGTACTATTTTATATAAACAATTTTTTTCTAACATAAATCCATATTATATCTAAGTTGTGCATACCATGTTAATATAAAACAACATCATATTACTTAATATAAAGTACGTATCTGAAATGCAGGCCACTCATATGAAATACTATAACACTAACACGTACCCTCTCATAAATACCTCTCCAAACAAAAGGAACGAAGCAAAGATGGTCAGGCAAATGAATGGATATGCAACAAACAATCTTATGTATAGACATATAAAGAATAACACTTATATAACTCATGTATATTAAACAGCTTATATATGAAATCTCAGTTTATGTAACTTCCGATGCGTATAACTAATATATAATAGAGTTTTCGACGGTAACATATCTAACATAACATTGGAAACAATATACACACAAAATATATGTATATAGGAACACAACTATAAAAAAGAAAAAGAAAAGAAAAAGAAACTGCATATATAATTTATATACACACCTATACAAGGCAACAGAGTAAACTTGCGGGGTCGGAGAGAACAGGGCCGAAGGGTGTAAGGCACGTGGGCGAGCTGCTGGAGGGTGGCCACGGACTTCGGTGACCAGGTGGCTGAGGGGAGAAGAGTGGAGCCGATGCGTGATGGTGGAGAGGGCGGAGGCCGTGCCCTCGGTCGGTTTGAGATGGTGGAAAAATGGAGTGGGTTGGTGGTGTGGTGAGGATCGGAGGGCGGAGATGGTAGGCCGGTGTGTTGAAGGAATAAGAGAGGAGATGTGTCTTGGCCGAGAGTGAGGCTTGGGGAAGAAGAAAAGGGTTGACAGCGAAAAGAAGGAGAAAATAAAGGCAAGAAAGGAAAAAAGCTAACGTATTGTGTGTATATATATATATGCATGTTTCAAATGGTATGTGAATAGCAAAATGAGTCAAAGCGTTAGAGAAACGTTACACAGTGAAATAAAGTGAAATGATTTAATTTGTAACCATTGCCCATTGATTTAGCAAAACTCATTAAAGCAGTTTATTTCATTGCTTGAGTTGCACGCTTGGATTTTTGAAAAACAAATGAAAGTATCTACGAGTTTCAATGCACCTTTATCAGAACGAAAGAAATCAATAGAGGACCAAAATAAGAACGGGCCGAGCACTAAATTGAAATGAATGCAAAAAGAAATAAATTGTAACGGTCAAGTCGGTGTATTGAGCTGAGTAAATAATTTGTTTTTTTGGCAACACGTTTCAAATTTTAAAATGGTAAGAGAGTGGAAAGCCACAAATTTAGTGCCGTTACAACGGACAGTTATATTACTTCCGTCGCATACCGAGTCTCAAAATACAGAAATAAGTATACCGTAGTGATCAGTACAACGAGACGATCAAAATGGTATATAGATATTGGTCGTAGGATTGAATTATAAAATTCGAATTTTCTACTAAGGGAAAGTGCAGCAAAACACAGAAAATAAGATCGACCGAACTAAAGAAGTCCGAATTTGATAAAATGAATTATGACGTCTTGCTCAAAAGACGATTTACAATTTTTCTATAGAAAAATATTCAGGTTTGAAAAACAATCTAATTTCATCAATTATTAACTGATTTGAATTTAATAGAATTATAAAATAAATCAACTTTCATATAATTAATTGAAAATTTAACAACTGCTGTGTTTAATTAGACGTATTCCGCATATTAAATTTTTTTTATTTCAAAATATTATTACTAATTATTTCTCAAAAGTCCAATTAAATACGTTATAAACCAATAAAAATTATTAAAATTTCACAGGTCGTTACAATAACGCTTAGTGTCCTTTACAAATATTTGTTTATTACTAATATATTAATGTATATTATTGCGTGGAATAAGGGGATTAAACTCCCCTAAAAGAAAATTTATTTAGCAAAATTGTTGAACTCATATAAACTTAATATTTGGAATATTGGAGCATAAGTAAGACAATAGTAAAGTAGAGGTTTATAATATCAAAGTTTTAAAAAATTAAGGTATAACCAATCATTATTCAATGGGAGACATGTTAGAAATTAATACCTGAATTCCAACTCGTGATTTGAAGAAGGAGAAAGGCCATTGGAGAAGCATCAATGAGGAAGGAGGAAGTCCCATACTTTATTCGGTGAAGGGATGGTCGAACCAAACTTTTGATTCGGCGATGGAGGAACAGCCACCGCTCCAAATCTAGAGCGGTGGAGTGGAGGGCCGGATGAGATTTCTTGTCCAGTGGTGGCGAGCTCGGTCGGTGGAGACATGATGGAGCTAGGGCTTTGGAGAGGTGATGTTAAAGAGCACGCCGAATAATAAATTTGGTTCGATGAGAAGCAAGGAGCACCACCCTAGTTTTTCGTTCGTGGAATGGTTTGCAAGACGATAATTTAGGTTCGATAAAGGAGCGTCAAATCGAATTACTCGCTCGGTGTTGACCTCGAACCAGATGAGTGTTTTGCCGAACTAAATTATGTCGAACCAAAGTGTTGCCAAACCAAAGTGATGCCAAAACAGAGGATGCCAAACCAAACCCCAAAGCTACTATATAGCAACTATCCCTCCTCACTTCTTCACTCTATAAATAGTGGAGCTTTTGAACAACAATGGTAGCTATCCTAGAGAGCTAAAACTCTACATAATTTTTTTTGTATTGTTAATTCTTCTTAAGTATTGCCTTCAAAAGTGAATAAATCTTGTAACTCTAATATTTCGGTGATTAATAAAACCTCCTCTCCTCAAGTGGATGTACACTGCATCATAGTAGTGAAACCACTATAAATACTGGTGCTATTTATTTTTCTACATCGCATAGATCTGTGACTGTCTGTTCTGGTGACTATCTCTGTTTGTTCCGTCTAACTGCAATCACAATGCAGTTAGTTATTTTCCGCCATATTGGATTTTTTATTCCCTTAGACTGATCATCTGAAGGGATTTTCCCCAAAAGTCTGGTATTAGAGCAACATGGTTGATTGAGGAGTGTTAGATGCTATGGCAGGAGATGAAGCGACTTCAGTTGTTACAGGACCTTATACTAGAGGGATGCATACCGTGTTAAGATCACAGTTGCAATTGAGAAATGGAATGGCGATAAAGACTTTGAGAAGTGGAATGGAGAATGAAGGCTGTTCTAATGAGGAATGAAGTCCATCTAGTAGTGTTGGCCCCTGAGGAGTTGACGGCTGACATCTCAGTCATAGAAAGGAAGGAGATGGAGAAATGGGCATATACTACTTTACAGCTACTTATGGGAGGGAATGTCATTTGAGATATTAGCAGTGAGACTACTGTTAGGTGCATTTGGGCCTAGCTAGAAAATCTCTACTTGAAGAAATCTTCGACTAACCGTCTGATATTACTGAAGAAATTTTTCACCATGCGGATGAGAGATGGTACTTCAGTGAAGGAACATCTTAATTTCTTTGATGATCTCGTGATGAAGATGAAGACTGTTGACTTGAAGATGGATAAGGAGAAAGTGGTAAAGGTTCTTTTGTGTTCTCTTCCTGAGCGATACATAGGCTTCACTAACAGCCTTATCTTCGCTAGAGACACATTGGCAGTGGAAGGTGTGAAGTTAGGCCTTCTATCTGAGGGCTTGAGAGATCAGATGAAGGAGATAAGTGAAGTAGAGGTGCAAATAGTAGTCATGGCTTGTTTGTTGAATGAGGTAGAGAAGATAAGAAGAGTTGGCACTCTAGAGTGTGTTCCAAGTCCTGGAAGCCCGGTAATGGCAGGAGAGGAATGTCTAAGGATAGGAAGTGCTTTATCTATAAGAAACCTGGTCATTAGAAAAAAGATTGTCTGGATTTGGAGAAGAAGGAAGAAGATGGGTCTTCATCATTGGCGGTGGAGAAGTCTATATCTGACGATGTGTTGTCTACAGCAGTATCGGATGTCTCAGACCATTAGATGCTGAACTCGGAGGGGGGGCGTCTTTCCATATGACGCCTAATAAGGATTACTTTCGTTCTTTTGTTGAACAAGAGGAATGCTCTATTCTTATAGGTAATGATGCTAGGTGTAGAGCAATGGGTGAAGGTACAGTGAGGATCGTGTCCTATAAGTTCCAGGTCTTCGAAAGTCTTTAATTTCTTTAGGACATTTGGCAATTTTGGGATGCAAGGTAACCACCAAGAAGGATAGTATGAAGGTTTCGAGAGGTGCACAAGTTCTTTTGAAAAGCGATGTGTTTCGAAATCTGTATTTGCTTAAAGGAACCACAGTTCTTGAAGAGTTGTGTGTTGGAGTAGAAAGTTTCATGCATTGGATGCTAGAAAGCTTTGACATATTAGGTTGGATCATATTTCAGATAATGGCTTAGAGTTGCTTCAAAGTTGAAAGATGATCAAAGGGGAAGACTTCGACAAGATGGACTTTTGCTAGGAAAGTGTGTTAGGCAAGCAAACTAAAGTATCTTTTAGATTTGGACTCCATAGATCGAGGCAAGTACTTGAGTACATGCATATAGATGTTTGGGGATCGGTTGCTACTCCTTCTCTCAGAGGAGCAAAGTATTTTATCTCTTTCATTGATGACTTTTCTCGAAAAGTATGGGTGTATGTGATGAAGGCCAAATCAGAGAGTTTTGTGAAGTTCAAAGACTGGAAAGTGCTTGTTGAGAAACCAATCTAGTTCTAGGTTAAAGGTGCTGAGATCTGATAATGGCGATGAATTTGTCTCTAGCGAGTTCCTTGACTTTTGTAGACAGCATGGCATTAGGAGACATTTCACTACACCCAAAGATCCGCAATCCAATGGGGCTGCAGAAAGGATGAACATGACTCTTAAGAAGGCTCGTTACTTGAGATTGACGGCGGGCTTGTCGAGAGGCTTTCGGGGCTGAGGCATTATCTATTGCAGTGTATATCATAAATCGAATTCCATGCTTAGCCATAAATGGGAAGATTCTAGAGGAGAAGTGGAGAGGTAAAGCAGTGTCTTGGTTACTTCTGAATTTTTGGTTGTCCTATGTACGTTAATCATACATGTGATGACAAGTTGGAGGCTAGAGCATATAAGAGCATGCTAATGGGATGCACCGATGGTATCAAAGGATATCGAATTTGGAACCCTGTTGACCAGAAGATTTTTCATTCTAGACATGTTATTTTTGATGAGTCTACTATGTTCAATCTGAAAGAGAAGCTACCTACCGCATCTGAAGATTCTGATGGGCCTAAGGATATGGAAGAAGTTCTCATGTTCCAAACAAATAGTAGAGTTGCTGTTGTTATTGAGGAAAACGTAATTGATGAAACATCACAGGATAGTCCACAAGTAACTTCTAATAGTGCCGGTGATGTGCATGAATCTAGAGGAAGTTTAGTTCAAGGTGAAGCTGGAAGGAGTTTTGGCAAAGCAGTACTTACCCTGGTCAGTCGTAGGACTATTAGGCCACCCAAAAGGTATGGTGATCGGCAGTTTGCAAATCTTAGCATTGGTGATCAATTTGACTATGCCATACATATTGTTCTTGAAGAGCCGCTTGCCTTAGTGAAGCTTTGAAGTCATGTAACAGTTCTAAGTGGATGTGCGCTATGGAAGAGGAGTTAGAGTCGTTGAAGAAGAACAAGACTCGGTTACCACCTCCTCAAGGAAGCCGAGCCATAGGTTGCAAGTAGTTGTTCAAGGTGAAGGATGATGGAAATACAAGGCTAGACTAGTTTCTAAAGGGTTCTCACAAAGAAAGGGATTGGAGTACGATGAGATATTCTCTCCAGTAGTGAGGCATATATCCATCCGCATTTTGCTCACTATTGTCACAGCTCATGACTTGGAGCTCGAGCAACTGAACGTGAAAACCACTTTCTTGCACGGACACTTGGATCAGACCATCTACATGAAGCATCCAGAAGGATTTGTTATAGATGGGAAAGAAAATTGGGTTTGAAAATTTAAAGTAGTCCTTGAATGGACTTAAGCAGTCGCCTAGACAATGGTATAAGAGGTTTGACTCTTCTATGCTTTCACTTGGTTTTGATCGTAGCATCAATGACGCTTCTGTTTACTTCAAGCTGTAGGATCGATTTCACCCTGAGGGGGGGTGAATAGGGTGATAGTATAAATTATAAAAATTAATCGCGGAAGCTTATAAAATATTTTCAACACAGATCACAGAACAATAGAAGCACAGATAATAGCAGAATAATAAATGCAGAAATAGAACGACACAGAATTTACCCAGCTTCGGCAAAACCCTGCCTACGTGCTGCCCCCAAGGTTTCTACTAGAAATTAGATAGTCCCTCGCTTACACACGTAAACTCGCGACACCCGCTATCGACTAAATCTAACTCTACGCTCAAAACCCTACCACAACTCAGCCACTGAGTTGCGAATTCTCAAGCTACGCCACGTAGCTTGTCCCCTAGTCACACGACTAGAAATTTAAACGGTTAAAAAAGAAAATACAAATTAAAAAACAATTTAAAACAAACAACCCTAATTTTAAATTTAAAGCCCTTATTAAAAAATGTCGGCCCCTTTTATCTTCTAGCCCGTCTTTTTTATTTTCCTCCTTTGTTTATTTGGAGATGCCGGCCGTTCCACTTTGAAGCTAAATTAGGGCTTGTCCCTTCGATCCAATTTAGGGTTTTTTGAAATTCGAAGCTTGTGACTGTGATTAAATTATTGATGCGGCGTTCTTTTATCAATCGATGATTTCCTTTGTGCACTTCAACTGCTTCGAATTGATCGAATTCGAAAAGCTTCGGTATATTCTTTCTGCTCCTTTTGCTTTTCTGTTTGTATGCTTGAATTCGATACCCATTGCCGATGATGTGAATTTGATTTATATAGGGTTTGTAAATCCTATTCTTGCGTTCGTATAAAATCATTTGAATTTTTCATAATTCTCCTCGGCCGTTCGATTAATTTCTGATGTTGATGATTTTACTGACTCAACCAAATTCGTATAATTCGTGTTTACTTGGTTAACACGGTTTGACTTGTTCGATTTCTTGATTGACTAGGCTTCGGCTTAATGCTGGATAATGTTTGACTTCGACTTGGTTTTTGACTTGTTCCAACTTTTGTAATTCTGGCTTCTTGAATTTCTGGCCCCTGTGTAATTTGGCTCTGACCATCTTTGTTTCAATGCTGATCTTGATTTCAGTTGTACTTTGGTGAAGTGATTTTTGCCTTTGTACAATTATTGCTTCCCTGACCTGTTGTAGTTGTTCATATGCCGGTTAGCTTGCATCTGCTTGTTGTTGTTTTGTACTTCCCTGTGCTGTTGACTTGGGTTTTCATGCACTTGTACATGCTTTACTTGGTCCTTGATGTTGTACACTGTCATGTACATTTGTGTTCATGCTTGTGACATTGGTGCATTGTCGTGAGTAGTTTGTAGTTGCTTCTGTGCATTTATATTGGTCGTTTAATTGATGCTGCAGTCTTCAAGCATTGTTGATTCACTGGTCTTTGCTGTGTTCCCATGTTTCTGGTTTCATGGTTCTGTTGTTGTTGTAGTGTTTGTCGTCACTGGTTCATTGGGCTGCATACATGTTGTAAGTGATTTGTGCTTAGTTGCATCACTGGTATTTGCATTGTATAGTCGCCATATTCACTTGCATCTATATTGTCAATGTCTGCTTCATTCTGATTGCATACATGTTGATGCTTGTGGTAGATGTACGGTTCACTATATATATATAAATATATGTTGCCTTCAGTTGCATTGAGCTCTGTTGTTTCATTGGTTCATTTGATATGTCTGCAGTCCATGTTGCATGCATGTTTTCTTCATGTAGCTGTTGGTTAATGTGCATGCTTGTTCATTCCAGTGAGTTTTGTTTTGTGATATCCATGTTGCAACTGTTTTGGTCGAGACTTGTTGTTTGTTGGCACTGGACCTGATCTGCATACATGATTGTTGCAGTCCATTTTGATGTTGGTCTTCGTTGCATTCATGTCATGTCGCCTTGTGTTGAATCCAGATTCAAAACTCGGGTTTGACCTTGTGCTCGTGTCGTAATTTTGAATATACTGCACGTGAGTTGAACCCGGCTTTTCATTTGGGTTTGACCTGTGCTCACCTGTCCCTATAAATCAATCAAATGTATATTGGTGTGCACGACCTTGTGGCATATACAGTGATACACTGTGTATGTCACAAGTTGTTCGTGTATGACGAATTCAAATATGAATGATGACGAACAACCCAAATAACTGAGGCAAATATTATTTTCAAAATTCATCTTTTATTTTATATTGCAAAATTATTTCTTTTTCAATTTTACTGCGTTAGTGTATATTTTTGCAGATTGCTCAGATACTGGATTCAAACTGGAATGCAGTTGAAGATAAAGTACGAGTGTGAGTGTTATGTAGTGAGGTTACTAATGTAAACTGAATTGTGATGTAATTGTGATGTAATCAAAAATGTATATGTATAGTGAGAGCTTGAATTTGTACTATCAAAATTGTAATAAATATTTGTTTGAATAAAATATTCGTTTGAATTCAAATTCTGTGTTATTTATTTTATTCAACAAATATTTATTTAATCTATGAAAAATAAATAGTATATTATCAAATACATTTAAACGAATGTATATATGTTTATTATCATCAAACAAAAATCATATAAGCGCATATTCAACAATCTCCCCCTTTTGATGATAACAAACATATATTTAAGATTTTGAATATGTTAAATGTATTTGATCATTGATATGCTCTAATTTGCTCCCCCTATTTGAATGCTCCCTCTCTACACGATGCTCCCCCTACATATATGCATACAAATAAAATATGCAAATGAGTCTAGATGCAAAATGGAAAATTATTTGACCTTTGCTTGATTTTATTTGACAAAATCTTAACTTTTCTCTCCCCCTTTTGTTATCAGCAAAAGAATAATAGTGTTAGAGAAAATAGAGATAAAGTGATCGATATTAATCCAACATTAAAACTCAATTGAATATCAATACTAAATTTCAATAAAAAAATCAAACAAAAATCATAAACATTTTGTTAGGCGCATATTCCATTTTTAGAATGATGGAAACGATGTCATCATATAAAACCATATAGTTATATCTATTTGTGGTATATTTATATCAGGAATTTAAATATCTACTAACCATGCATAACCGTTAGGACTTTTAAATGAGATTAGTAGTATTCCAATTTTATTTTTAAAAAATGAATTCAAGTATCTTTTAACCACGCATAACCATAAGGACTTTTAAATGGGATTAGAATCTACTTGTTTATTTTAAAAATCAACTTTTGATATGCGTTCCATACATGCATAACCGTGAGGACTTTTAAATGAGCATGGAAGCACATAACTAATTCCAAGTAATTCATCCATGCATAACCGTGAGGACTTCTAAATGAGAGTGAATACATTGGTATTTATTTATTATTACTATTTTTTTTTAAAATGTCAAAATGAAAACGAACGATTCCTGTTTAAAGTACCACATATTGACAAACAATATAGAATTTTGATGAGTGATGGTCGTTAGAAATATGATAGATATAGAGATGGTCATGGAATTTTTACGAACAAATAGTTTTATAATTCTTGTTTAAATTTCTAAAGAAATTTATTAATTATACCGTCTCGAGTCATAATATTTGATCAATATTAACACTCATCACTTTTTCAATCACTATTTTTCTTTTCGATAAACATTAGGGAGTCAGATTAGTCAAAATAGTCATTTAAAATCAAATTCAAAAATAATTATGAAATTAATTTTTCAAAAATGACTAATTTGGAAATATGGTCAAAAATGATTTTCTTCAGGGGGTTTTAAAAGAAAATTTTCTGCTATTTGAAAATTATTTGAAATGAAGAATATGCAGATATTTTCTTTAAAAAACGATGCAGTTAAATGTCTCAACAAAAATCACGTTTCACTAGTAATTTTTCTATCAACTCGATTACTAGTGTAATCTGCATCTAAATTTCTTTTTCACTCAAAATTATCATTAATTGATTTTGATTGACCAAACCATGAAGTGTGCAACAAAAATTTCAAACTCAATTTTAACAGCAATTTAAACGACATTCTCTTGAATTTGAAATGAAGCCGTGTTAATAATCAAAAAAACCATGAATATAGAGTTAGCCACATTATAACCAATTGTATTATCCAACAAAACACTATTTTTAATCCAAACTGATATATATGAAGTAATTCAAAGAATCTAGAGATTATTATAGTGTTTTTGGCATAAGAATATACTTGGCCAACTATGTTGAATAAGTCAGAATCATCATCTTTTAATCATCTCAATATTGGCTGATTTTAATTCAGAATACGGTGCAGATTATCACATTTAATATATCGTTTAAAACATACCATTACCTGTTTTACCTTTACGATATTTTTGGTTGTTGTCTGTTGTGATTCTGTCACCTTTATACTAGGCTAAGGAACTTTGCTTTGTCGCCCGTTGTGTTTCTGGAACAGCCAAAAATCCAGAGAACACTGTTGTTGTTCCTTAGCCTGCCACCACACCTACACGATGAAAAATTTATGTGACCTATTTGTTTTTATAGGTCCATGATTGTTAGTGGCAGAATATTTTGAAAAATAATTTTATGTAGACCCAAAACTATTTATAATTGTCCCCTTTGGCACCCAAATTTGTTTAACTTTGAGAGATTTTATATTTGTGTCTTTTGGAACCCAAATCGGTATAGTTTTCACATGTTTGGGTCTATACCAACAATTATTGTGATTGTGTCCATATTTTCTACAAATCGTGCACATTGAATTTTCTTGATTAATCTTGTTTTCAACAATTTTCGAACTATTATATCCAAGTCCTTGTCTAACCGTATTAACAGTTTTCTTTCCTAATAGCATGTTCAACGATTTTTTACTTTGGAAAATTTATCTAAAGTCGTTGACAAATGTTGGACTTGTGTTTTGAGAGATTCATTTTCGTTCAATAATTGAGTGCACTTTTTGATAGAATTCTCTCTCCTAGTATTTTTACTTTCTTTTAAAATCAGAATTTCATTTTCAAGTGATTTTATATTGATTTCTGATTTTTTAATTTTGTTTTCGAATGTTGGACACTTATCACACTTAGGGATCTTACTTTGATAGGTTTTAACTAATTGATCAAGTTGTTCATTGCATTCTATCAAAGTATCCTTTTGAGATTCAAGTTTAGCATATTTTTCCCTAAGTCGTTCATAACAGCCATTTACTTCATGGAAATAAATAAGCAATTCAGAGTGAGTTAGTTTCGATACCTCGCTTGGCTCGTCATCGTCGCTATCAGTTATATTTCCTTGAAGGCACATATCTGCTTTCTCACTCTTACTGCTAGTACTTTTATCATTCTCATCCATTTCATCCCAAGTGGCTGCAAAACTTTTTTTTTTCTGTTTCTTTCCAAAGTCGCGTCGATTTTGAGGACAATTGGGCTTGATATCACCGGGTTTGTTGCAAGTGATCCCGTGTTCTTCCGAGTTGTCCAGTGCTTTGATTATTTTGCTTTTTAATTTTTTATTTAGAGCTGGATTTCCGTATTTGTGATTCCACCTTTTGAATTTCTTCATTATTAATGCAGCTCGGCTGCTCCATCATCATCATCCTCATCACAACTGCTATTTACCAATCCTATTAGGCATATTTCTTTAACTGAGTCGGTTGTGGAGGACTTCTCATTGCTGTTGACTGTTGCACCATATATTGCAATTAAAGTATTCCAAATTTCTTGTGCATTTTCACAATGAGAGATGAAATTAAAATTATCTTGATTAATATAAGAATATAATAAATGCATAGCAAGAGCATTAATCGAGATAATTTTCTAATCTGTTATATCACACCCATTTTCAATAATATCCCAACATTTAATATTAACAGATTTTAAATAAAATTCCATTTTTAATTTCCAATTCAAAAAAATCTGTTCCATCGAAAATAGAAGGAATAATATTGGAGCGACCCTCAACAAAAGTATTAATAAAAGAAGCCATTTAAAAAATTCAAACTTTTAAAACAAAAACCAATTTTTAAAACACGAATTTTTAAAATAAAAATTGATTTTTGTAAAAAAAAATTAAAACAAAAACGGCTTTTGTTCCTAGCTCCGATACCAATTGTAGGATCGATTTCACCCTAGAGGGGGGTGAATAGGGTGATAGTATAAATTATAAAAATTAATCGCGGAAGCTTATAAAATATTTTCAACACAGATCACAGAACAATAGCAGCACAGATAATAGCAGAATAATAAATGCAGAAATAGAACGACACAGAATTTACCCAGCTTCGGCAAAACCCTGCCTACGTGCTGCCCCCAAGGTTTCTACTAGAAATTAGATAGTCCCTCGCTTACACACGTAAACTTGCGACACCCGCTATCGACTAAATCTAACTCTACACTCAAAACCCTGCCACAACTCAGCCACTGAGTTGCGAATTCTCAAGCTACGCCACGTAGCTTGTCCCCTAGTCACACGACTAGAAATTTAAACGGTTAAAAAAGAAAATACAAATTAAAAAACAATTTAAAACAAACAACCCTAATTTTAAATTTAAAGCCCTTATTAAAAAATGTCGGCCCCTTTTATCTTCTAGCCCGTCTCTTTTATTTTCTTCCTTTGTTTATTTGGAGATGCCGGCCGTTCCACTTTGAAGCTAAATTAGGGCTTGTCCCTTCGATCCAATTTAGGGTTTTTTGAAATTCGAAGCTTGCGACTGCGATTAAATTATTGATGCGGCGTTCTTTTGTCAATCGATGATTTCCTTTGTGCACTTCAACTGCTTCGAATTGATCGAATTCGAAAAGCTTCGGTATATTCTTTCTGCTCCTTTTGCTTTTCTGTTTGTATGCTTGAATTCGATATATATAGGGTTTGTAAATCCTATTCTTGCGTTCGTATAAAATCATTTGAATTTGTCAATAATTCTCCTCGACCGTTCGATTAATTTCTGATGTTGATGATTTTACTGACTCAATCAAATTCGTATAATTCGTGTTTACTTGGTTAACACGGTTTGACTTGTTCGATTTCTTGATTGACTAGGCTTCGGCTTGATGCTGGATAATGTTTGACTTCGACTTGGTTTTTGACTTGTTCCAACTTTTGTAATTCTGGCTTCTTGAATTTCTGGCCCCTGTGTAATTTGTCTCTGACCATCTTTGTTTCAATGCCGATCTTGATTTCAGTTGTACTTTGGTGAAGTGATTTGTGCCTCTGTACAATTGTTGCTTCCCTGACCTGTCGTAGTTGTTCATATGCCGGTTAGCTTGCATCTGCTTGCTGTTGTTTTGTACTTCCCTGTGCTATTGACTTTGGTTTTCATGCACTTGTACATGCTTTACTTTGTCCTTGATGTTGTACACTGTCATGTACATTTGTGTTCATGCTTGTGACATTGGTGCATTGTTGTGAGTAGTTTGTAGTTGCTTCTGTGCATTTATATTGGTCGTTTAATTGATGCTGCAGTCTTCAAGCATTGTTGATTCATTGGTCTTTGTTGTGTTCCCACGTTTCTGGTTTCATGGTTCTGTTGTTGCTGTAGTGTTTGTCGTCACTGGTTCATTGGGATGCATACATGTTGTAAGTGATTTGTGCTTAGTTGCGTCACTGGTATTTGCATTGTATAGTCGCCGTATTCACTTGCATCTATATTGTCAATGTCTGCTTCATTCTGATTGCATACATGTTGATGCTTGTGGTAGATGTACGGTTCACTATATATATATATATATATAAATATATGTTGCCTTCAGTTGCATTGAGCTCTGTTGTTTCATTGGTTCATTTGATATGTCTGTAGTCCATGTTGCATGCATGTTTTCTTCATGTAGCTGTTGGTTAATGTGCATGCTTGTTCATTCCAGTGAGTTTTGTTTTGTGATATCCATGTTGCAACTGTTTTGGTCGAGACTTGTTGTTTGTTGGCACTGGACCTGATCTGCATACATGATTGTTGCAGTCAATTTTGATGTTGGTCTTCGTTGCATTCATGTCATGTCGCCTTGTGCTGAATCCAGTTTCAAAACTCGGGTTTGACCTTGTGCTCGTGTCGTAATTTTGAATATACTGCACGTGAGATGAACCCGGCTTTTCACTTGGGTGTGACCTGTGCTCACCTGTCCCTGTAAATCAATCAAGTGTATATTGGCGTGCACGGCCTTGTGGCGTATACAGTGATACACTGTGTATGTCACAAGTTGTTCGTGTATGACGAATTCAAATATGAATGATGACGAACAATCCAAATAACTGAGGCAAATATTATTTTCAAAATTCATCTTTTATTTTATATTGCAAAAATATTTCTTTTTCAATTTTACTGCGTTAGTGTATATTTTTGCAGATTGCTCAAATGCTGGATTCAAACTGGAATGCATTTAAAGACAAAATACGAGTGTGAGTGTTATGTAGTGAGGTTATTAATGTAAACCGAATTGTGATGTAATTGTGATGTAATCAAAAATGTATATGTATAGTGAGAGCTTGAATTTGTACTATCAAAATTGTAATAAATATTTGTTTGAATAAAATATTCGTTTGAATTCAAATTCCGTGTTATTTATTTTATTCAGCAAATATTTATTTAATCTGTGAAAAATAAATAGTCTATTATCAAATACATTTAAACGAATGTATATATGTTTATTATCATCAAACAAAAATCATATAATCGCATATTCAACACAAGCATTTAAAGAATAGTATATGGATGTACCTACTCTTGTACGGGGATGATATGTTGATTGCTTCCAAGGATAAAGCTAAAATCGATAGTTTGAAGTGAAAGCTAAAAGCGGAAGTCAAAGTGAAGGACCTTGGAGAAGCAAAGATGGTATGGAAATCCAAAGGGATAGAAAGTTAGGACTTTTGAGCCTCACTCAAAAAGAGTACATTCGATAGGTGCTTGCTCAGTTTAGATGGAAGTGGCAAAGACAATCAGTATTCCCATGTCTTTACACATACAACTTTTTACTAAAGGCTCCCTGATCTTGGAAAGGGACAAGACCTACATGGATAAGGTCCCATATGCAAGTGCAGTTAGTAGCTTGATGTATGCCATGGTCTGCACTTGGCCTGACATTGCACAAGCGGTTGGACTGGTGAGCAGGTTCATGGAAAATCCAGAAAAGACGCATTGGGAAGCGGTGAAGTGTATCTTCAGATATGTTAGAGGTAACTCCAAACCATGCACTTGTCTTTGGCGGCAAAGGAAGATAATTCAGCTAGGTTGGATTTTTTGATTCTGACTATGCCGATGATAGAGATCGAAGGAAGTAAACCTTCGGATATGTGTTCACTATTGGTGGGATGGTGATAAGTTGAAGTGTGAGGTTGCAAACGATTGTGGCTTTGTCTACTACAGAGGTAGAGCTCATAGCTGCGGTTGAAGTAGCTAAAGAGGCGCTTTATTTGAGGCGACTGTTGTGTGATTTGGGCTTCATATATGAACACATGGATTTGTACTGTGATACTCAGAGTGTAATTCACTTAGCTGAAAATCTATCATTCAGCTCGAGGACGAAGCATATTGAGGTAAGAGAATCATTTCTCGTCGCGATGAGTGAAGAGAAGCTGGTTCATCTTCAGAAAGTTCACACAAAGGAGAATGCAGTAGACATTTTACCAAGTCGTTGCCAGTTGCCAAGTTTGAGCATTACTTGGACTTGATCGCTAAGTGTTAGGTGCTATAGGGTGGCACAAGGGAGAGTTGAGATGGTTCATGGAGATGTTTGTTTCCGTGGTGTAGATTGATAGGTTCTGCACGGACTGGATACTTCGAACACTTTGTTGATGGACAGTGGCCTTGACGGAGTTCCTTGACATAGTGTAATAGGTAATGGAATTGCTGAAGCTCATTGGGTAAGTATCCACTGCTTCGATCATGAAGGTGTAGATGAAGTTGGAAGGCTTGTATGGAATTAGGTATCAAGGTGGAAATTGTTAGAAATTAATACCTGAATTCCAACTCGCGATTTGAAGAATGAGCAAAGCTATTGGAGAAGCATCGACGAGGAAGGAGGAAGTGCTATACTTCATTCGGTAAAGAGTTTGCCGAACAAAACTTTAGGTTCGGCGGTGGAGGGGCAGCTACCGCTCAAATCTAGAGCGGTGGAGTGGAGGACCAGACGTGATTTCTTGTGCGGTGGTGGTGAGCTCGGTCGATGGACACATGATGGAGCTAGGGCTTTGGAGCGGTGATGTTGAAGAGCATGTCGAACCATATCTTTGGTTTGGTGAGCAAGGAGCGCCGCCTTGTTAGTCCGTGAGATGATGGTTTTGATGAAAACAACCTTAGAATAGATTATAAAATATAAATACTGACATTTAAGTCTAAATATATATGTATATGCAGGATTTAACCATACAGGTACCAAGAATGAAGACTGTACAGTATAGAGATTCAAGATATCAAGATAGAAGACTCATGAGTATCAAGGTTATCAAGAGTTCAAGTTTTCAAGGTTAAGTATTGTTATTACGAATTTTGTTAAAACTCCTAGAAAAGCACTAGCATCTTAAAATCCAATTTATTCGTGGAATGGAATCCACTTCGAGCCTGTTAAAGGGATGGAACCCTAAGTAGGATGGAACCTACGAAAAATCTAGTGGAACATTATTTTGTATCCACTAACTTTTTATTCAAAATGATTTTACAAAATTATCTTGTTTTCAAAATGATTTCAAAACTTTCCTTTTAAAAACATCAAAACTCTCTATCCTAATTTTATATAATTTTAGCCTCAAAATTATCTTTAATTTCAAAGTCAAAATTACACCTGATTTTAAACTATCTTTTAAATATAATATATATTTAATTTTTAGATATTTATACTTACATTTAAATATAAAATTATAGTTAAATTCTATATATATTATTCTCTATATTTACTTATGAATTTTAACTATGGTCAAGTATATTTATAAAGTTTAAGATAGTTTTAATATAAACTAAAATTTATTTACAAAGAAAAACAAAACACCAAAAAATCCTTTGGGATGTCGACATGCCCAAGTACCCCATGTCGACTGGTGTCAGTTGAGTTCAAAATTTAAATTTCAAAAGAAGTGTCTATTCGCCATAACTCTTCATGAATGGACATGGCTGTTGTTCTTATATAAATAGAGGTTAGTTTCAATGAATTTTATATCAGATTTTCTGGTTTTTCATTCCTCTTCTTTTTCCACATTTCTTAATACATATTCTTACCATTACTCTGCCGAAATCAACAGTGAATCGAACTCGATTACTTCTACTTTGATTCTCTATCACTATCTCTACAAGGTTCTCAGTGCTATTCGGAGTTATAGGCTTTTTGTAATCTATCAAAAGAGAAAAGATCTGATTGTAGCCTTGAAAATCAATCAAAAGAGAAAAGATGTGATTGTAGCCTTGGTAAATCAATTGGGTGAACTTGTGGCCCAGAAATCAAGTATCTCTACAGAGAGGATACAAATTCTCGAGGGTGTGCCTCATTGCTTTGAAACCGAGGGTGTAATTGTATAATTGCTTTTGAAAGGAAATCCGTACTTGTGTTGCGGGACAGGATGTAGGGTAACTCCAAACCAATATAAAATCCGGTGTGTTCTTTCCTTTACTGCTTTTATTTTATTTCTGCGTCTGTGTTTATTTCTGTGATCATATCTGTGTCTGTATATTGCATACATTGGTGTCTAAATTAACATAAACTCAAAAAGATTTGGTAATTCTTTATTAACAACATTCACCCCCCTCTAGTGTTAATCCTAGCCTTAAGATCCGTAATCCGCAATTTCTCACAATTGGTATCAAAGCAAGGTTTTCAAAGTTTCATAATCTGATTTTTGAAAAGTTTTTCAAAATGGCTACCAACACTGGTACTGTTACTAACATTAGTATCCCTGTCACTAGTTCATTTGTAGAGGGTCAGTCTACTGTCAAACCACCACTTTTTAATGGCAGTAACTATGCATATTGGGCATGTAGGATGAAAATATATTTACAATCTATAGGATTAGACACTTGGAATATCACACAAACTGAATATTCTAAACCCACAACTAATTTTGCACAGTGGACTGCTGAGCAAAAGACTGTTGCACAAAATAATTCAAAGGCAATGAATATTTTGTTTTGTTCACTAGACAGAAATGAATTCAATAGAGTGTCAGTTTTTACGTCTGCATATGAAATCTAGAAAACTTTACAAGTAACTCACGAAGGCACAAGCAAAGTTAAACAGACCAAAATTTCATGCTCACAAATCAGTTTCAATTATTTAAAATGAATCCTAATGAGTCTATTTCGGATATGTATAGTAGATTTCAGGATATTGTGCATTCTCTTATATCTTTTGGAAAAGAATTTTCTGAAGTAGATCAAGTCAGAAAGATTTTAAATTCTCTAACTCCAGAATCGGATCAAAAGACACTTGCGATCGAAGAGGCAAATGACATCAGTACTTTAAAGATAGAAGAATTAACTGGAAATCTAATGCCATATGAAGTTCAAATGATCGGGAAAAGAGAAAGTAAAGCATATGAAAGAAATCAATTGCATTCAATGCATTGACAGATGGATCAGACTCAAACAGCGATAACAATGAAGAGATATCCTTTATGACCAGAAATTTTAGGAAATTCCTGAAATACAGAAAGATGAATAATCTCAAGAGAAACAACTACAAGAATTCTGGAAATCAGCATGTAGTGACAAATAATGACAAATGTTACAACTGTGATAAATCAGGCCATTTCAAAAGAGACTGTCCGTATCCGGATAGGCAAAATTCTCCTATGAACAATGATCCAACAAAGAAATGGAAACGTTCATTTACTGCTACTCTAGATGACTCAGACTCGTCCTCAAGTGATGATGATCAGAAGACAGATAATTCGAATTTGTGTTTCACAGCTGTTCATGACTCCGACGAATTCAAAGAGATGGACTTAGAAAAAGGTACGCGTTTACAATACAATTGGTTGAAATTGCTTGCTTAGAATTAGTTGCTTATTTGTTTGATTGATTGATTTTGAATTGGTGTGTTGTTTGAATTTTAAAATTTGTTTTCTATTTATAATTATTATTTCATTATTTTATTATTTTTTTAATAGTATAATAATATTTTCTGAAATATACTTGAAGTTTAACAATATTTCAGATATATATATATATAGGCATTAATAATAATAATAATATTTATACATATACATACATACATATATATATATATTAGAGATCTTAGTAAAAATCAATTCATGAAAATTCAAAGGCACATGTCGACATGGTCCCTACCATGATGTCGACATGGGTACCTGAATTTGAATTTCAAAATTTGAATTCAAATGTTTGAATTTCCTTCCATCTTTTCACTTCTTTCAATTCTCTGAAAAGCTACCTTTTGACCAGAGAATATGTCCTTTAAGAATCTATTTATTCACTATATTTTATCATATCTTCCCACTCTCATTTTCAAATTCAAACTCTCTCTTCATAACCTCAAGTTCTCTACTCTCTACTTTAATGGATTCTTCAAGCAACCCCTCCACCATGAGAATTTCCAGAAAAATCAAAGAGCAATTATTCAATGATCCGGAGGCAATAAAAGATGCATCAATTATGCTAACTATGCCAAAGTCCATCCCGGAAAATTTGCTATTTTTCAAGATTTTTCTTCTTATGAACTTGATTCTCTTTTTGCAAACAATGGAGTTCTTAGTCTTATTGATGCTTCTCAAAATGATTTGTTTGCTATCCAAATCTTGTCAAAATTTTCTATGCTAATTTAAACCGTGGATTTTATCATGGAAATAAGGATGAAATTTGGAGTAGTGTCAAAGGCATTAGAATTGTTTTGAACTGTGATCTTTTGAGTACCATTCTCAATTGCAAGTGTACGGGAATGGATATTTCTAATTTTAAAATCGATGAAAATGATCATGAGACATTTCATCACATTTTCGAAGGAGTTGATAATTTTGAATTCAAAAATTGAAATTTTCGTCCAAAGGCAAGAATTGTAAATCTTCTTTTGCAACATGCTTTGACCCTAAGCTCGGGGAATTTTAACAATCCTACTTGAAAAGTTTGCAAAGCTCTTTTTGCTATTTTTGAAAATTATGACATAAATTGGGCGCAAGTTATTTTGGACGAACTTCATCCTAAAAATCTTGAAATGGGTAAGAATACTTTATACCATCGAATTTATCTCACTCAAATTTTTAACTATTTTGGAGTGGATTTCAAAGGCAAAGAATTTGTTTCTAGAAAAGTTTTCAATCATTCCAACATTTGGATTATGAAAATTCCTTTTGTTTTCCAACCTTATGAGACCCTTGCGGAAAAAGAAGAGCGATTGGCTCATGAGGAAATGGAAGAAGTGGAAGAAGAAGAAGGCGATGAAATGGAAATTGAAGAAGAAGAAGAAGGTGAAACCTCTTTGGAAAGCATTAACTATCCTCCTAATCCATCCACCAAAACTCTTCTCAAAAACCAAAAGACGATTGTTGAGAATCAACGGATTCTTAAAAGATCGGTTTGTAAGAAGTTGGACAAAATTTCATCCAGGATGAACAAGTTCATTTCCAAAGTCAATTTGGACTATCTTCATCATCATCATCCTCTAACTAGTTTTATCTTTTCGTATCTTGTTGTATTTGTTTTAGTTTGCTTTATTTCAAATGTTCATGTAGTTTGTTGTGTGCTTAATCGTTGTATTATCGTAGTATGCAATGAAATAAAATTCCCTTTCTCTTATCTACCTTATCTTATCTCCAGAATAAATGTTAGTATATTACATAAATATATATATATACACACACATAATTATTCACAAAATTAAATTAGTCGTAATTTTACACTAACCCATGTCGACATCCCCTATATGACCTTGTCGACATGTACTGGTCAGAAATGACAATTGATTTTGAATTTGAAATTTGAATAACTTTCAAATGTCTATTCATTTCAAACGAATTTCTACACCTATAAATACCTGTTTCTTCTAGAATTCTTCATTGAAATTTACTTCTTATCATCTATATCCTTTATTTCTTTCACAAATTCAACTATGGTTAGTCATGTTCTCAATCTATCTGAAAATCTTGAAGAAACCCCTAATTTGTTCAAGAATATTCTCTCGTTTATTCTACGTAACCAGCGTCACTTAGAATTGAGTCAAATGCAGATGATCAAGGAACAAGAAAGGCACTTCGATGCGATACGATGGATGATCTCCTCTCTACACAAGGATGATAACGAACCACATCCTCCTGTCTCTTTCACCAATGACAATGATAACTGGGATGCTATTAAGGCAGACCCAATCTTTGAAGAAGAAGGATGGGTGGAAGTTCCATGTAACGTTTGATTTTTATTTGTTTGCTTTGTTTGATTTGGTCTGGATTGATACTTTGTGCGGATTGATTTCTTGATATTGGTTTGAAGTCTGTTGTATAAAACATATATATACATTGAAATGTATATAGTCTTTGGTTAGTTATCATGTTCATAAGTATAATTATTTCTTAATCTATATATTATATATTCTATTGTATAATTTATCAATGCAGGTATTGAAGCCCAAGAATGAGGGGGAGTAAGTTTTTTTGTTGATGACAAAGGGGGAGAAATATAAAATAGGGCAGTTAGGCATAAATTAAGGGGGAGTTATTAGTTTAAGGGGGAGTTATTAGGATAGAAGTAATATTTTATAAACAAAGGTTGTCATCATCAAAAAGGGGGAGATTGTTAGTCCGTGAGATGATTGTTTTGATGACAACAACCTTAGAATAGATTATAAAATATAAATACTGACATTAAAAATTTAGATATATATGTGTATGCAGGATTTAACCCTGCAGGTACCAAGAATGAAGACTGTACAGTATAAAGATTCAAGATATCAAGATAGAAGCCTCTTGAGTATCAAGATTATCAAGAGTTCAAGATTTCAAGATTAAGTATTTTTATCAGGAATTTTGTTAAAACTCATAGAAAAGCACTGGCATCTTAAAATCCAATTTATTCGTGGAATGGAATTCATTCCGAGCCTGTTAAAGGGATGGAACCCTAAGTAGGATGGAACCTACGAAAAATCTAGTGGAACATTATTTTGTATCCACTAACTTTTTACTCAAAATGATTTTACGAAATTATCTTCTTTTCAAAATGATTTCAAAACTTTCCTTTTAAAAACATCAAAACCCTTTATCCTGATTTTAAATAATTTTAGCCCCAAAATTATCTTTATTTTCAAAGTCAAAATTACTCCTGATTTTAAACTATCTTTTAAATATAATATATATTTAATTTTTAAATATTCATACTTACATTTAAATATAAAATTATAGTTAAATTCTATATATATTATTCTCTATATTTACTTATGAATTTTAACTATAGTCAAGTATATTTATAAAGTTTAAATTGTTTAATATAAAATAAAAGTTATTTTCAAAGGAAAACAAAACACCAAAAAATCCTTTGGGGCCCAAGTACCCCATGTCGACATGGTGTTAGTTGAGTTCAAAATTTAAATTTCAAAAGAAGTGTCTATTCGCCATAACTCTTCATCAATGGACATGGTTGTTGTTCTTCTATAAATAGGGGTTAGTTTCAACGAATTTTATATTAGATTTTCTGGTTTTTCACTCCTCTTCTTCTTCCACATTTCTTAATACATATTCTTACCTTTACTCTGCCGAAATCAACATTGAATCGAACTCGATTACGTCTAGTTTGATTCTCTATCACTATCTCTACAAAGTTCTCAGTGTTATTCGGAGTTATAGGCTTTTTGTAATCTATCAAAAGAGAAAAGGTGTGATTGTAGCCTTGAAAATCAATCAAAAGAGAAAATGTGTGATTGTAGCCTTGGTAAATCAATTGGGTGAACTTGTGGCCCAGAAATCAAGTATCTCTACCCAGAGGATAGAAATTCTCAAGGGTGTACCTCGTAGCCTTGAAACCAAGGGTGTAATTGTACAATTGCTTTTGAAAGGAAATCCGTACTTGTGTTGAGGGACTGGATATAGGGTACCTCCGAAGTAGTATAAAATACGGTATGTTCTTTCCTTTACTGCTTTTATTTTATTTATGCATCTGTGTTTATTTCTGTGATCATATATGTGTCTGTATATTGCATACATTGGTGTCTAAATTAACATAAACTCAAAAAGATTTAGTAATTCTTTATTAACACTATTCACCCCCCTCTAATGTTAATCCTAGCCTTAAGATTCGTAATCCGCAATTTCTCACACGCCCTAGTTTTTCGTTCGGTGGAATGGTTTGTTAGACGAGAATTTTGATTCGGTAAAGAAATTCCCAACCAAATTACTCACTCAGTGTTGATGTCAAATCAGATGAGTGTTTTGTCTAACCAAATTATGCCAAACCAAAGTGATGCTGAACCAAACTCCGGGGATGCTATATAATAGCTACCCCTCCTACTTCTTCACTCTATAAATAGCGGAGCTTTTGGACAACAATGGTAGCCATCCTAGAGAGCTGAAACTCTATAGAATTTCATCTGTATCGTTAATTCTTCTTACGTATAGCCTTCAAAAGTGAATCAATCTTGTAACTTTAATCTTTCAGTGATTAATAAAATCTCCTCTCCCTAAGTGGATGTACACTGCTTCGTGGTAGTGGAACCACTGTAAATACTAATGTTATTTATTTTTCTACATTGCATAGATTTGTGACTGTCTGTTCTGGTATTTATCTCTGCTTGTTCCGCCTCACTACAATCACGATCTACTTAGTTGTTTTCCGCTGTATTGGGTTTTTTATTCCCTTAGACTAATTATTTGAAAGGATTTCCCCAACAAGACAATGGTAGAATAATGATTTTATGGGATATTGACATCTAGGATCTAAAATAGTATTATATAAACTGTCAGCATATACATTGCAACTATTTAAATAAAGGACTATTGCACATAGAAATAACTTTTACTTATACTTTCAACAGTGAAAGTGAAAGAGTTTTACTTTGGAATCATTTAGATAAAATTAACAAAAAACTTATACATCCTTGGGTAATACTAGGGGATTTTTGTAGTGTTTTACATGCATTTGAAAATAAAGGGGAGTCCCAATTTCTTTTCAAAAGTTAGAATTACTTAAAGCAGGGTCATAAAACCCACTATTTTTGGAAATAAATACAGTTTGAAATCTGGAGAATTTAGGAGCGTATATTGTAAACTAGGTAGAATATTAGTGAATCGGGAATTATCATATGTTTCCCAAACTATAACTGTAACACTTTATACCTCATGCATTAAGTGATCATACCCTAGTACATATTCTTTTTTGAAATACCTAGAGAATCAAGCTTCGTTTGTAAACTCTAGGGAAGTATGTGTCTGTCAAATACATACTTCGACTACTTATTACAGGCCTGTCAGTTTTAGGACATGAACTCATGACCTTTGGTCTCGTAGTCCGGAACATCAACCAACTAGGCTAATCTCGTTGGTGCCCTAGTATAAATCTTTTTTCTAAAAATAATATAATCAGAAGCAAAAAAAATTCCTTTTAGATTTTTAAATGGATGGACATATGAAAATAATTATAGGGCAGTAGTTAAAAGCAGTCTCACTATTACAGTACAAGGCACTTCCCACTACAAATTTCTACAAAGAACCCAAGAAAAATTTAAAAGTTTGGAATAAAAATAGGAGCAAAACTAAAATTACTAAGACTAGAAAGGAGAGTGTTCGCAGAATTCAATACATAACGATAGGTCAGACGTTAATCAAGTTAGTAAATTCTTTCAAACACAGAGTAAGCTAACCGTGGCTATACATATGCAATCAATAAATATGAAACATAAAGCAAAAGTGAATTGGCTAACTAATGGGATGAGGCAAACAAATTTTTCTATGTCAAAATTTCCAAAAGATACAAAATGACATAAGAAAATTGCCTGATAATAATAGAGTTGTGATAAATGAAGCCAATCAAATGGAAAAGGAGACCATCAATTATTTCATAATTGACATTACATAACTATAACTCATACCTACAAAACTTTCCAAATATATCCACTAAGTATTTGCTCCATTCTAATGGTTAAAAATCTTGATAGCTTCAATATGTTTGGATAAATTCAAAATATTATTTCTAACACTAATAACGATAAAAGCCCCGTCCTGATGGATCCTGGTCTAAATTTTGTAGAACACACCGGAAGAATATAAGAAATAATATATATGAGGTAATAAATGAACATTTTGTTACTGATTTTTTTTTTTGAAAAATGTCAATCATACTGTCGTTACTATTACCAAATGTTATAATTTCCAATAGGTTAGAGGATTATAGGCTAATTACATGCTGCAATTTTTTGTATAAAAGTATTGCTAAAATTTTATGTAATGGAGTAAATACCTTTTTAAAATATATTTTTGAAAATTTAAGTGCATTTATACTAGATAGGCTTATTATAGAAAAATACTCTTTTAGCACATGAATTGATAAGAAATTTCAATCAGGGTAGAAAAAATAAATGTACAATTAAACTGATTTGCATATAGCTTTTGACAAAATTAACCGATATTTTATTGTACATATGATGGAACAACTTGAGTTTCATAGTAATTTTTGCAGTCATATTAAAGAATGTATAAATAATGTCCCTTATCCAATATCGATTAATGGATCTCCTAGTGGTTTCAACAGTAGCAACAGATGAATTAAGCAAAGAGATCTTTTTTCTCCTTACATATTCACTATTACAATGAAATTCTTTTCTTTACAAGTGGAAATGCCAAAGAGAATGAGAAAGAATGGAGAGATAAAGAGAATAGATAGAATTATTTTTAAAATTTTAAAATTGGAGGCCTTTAAATAGATGTTGAAGATTTGCGTTCATTCACGAAAGGATGGTGCTAAAAGTTGTTTCTTGTGAGATTATAAAAAAAGCATGTCACTGACTTATATGTCAACATATAAAAAATGCTATGCCGACATATGTGTATTTATTTGTATATGTTCAAAAACAGCTGGTAAATGTTTTAAAATATACTTCTTTACAAAAACTCTATTAAAATGATTTCATAAATAAATTAAATATTTATTCTTTTATAAAAACACGTTGAAAATAATTTTCAAAGTTAAGATAATCAAATATATTATACTACTAAGGTCTTTGACATTTTTTCTAAGAGTCGATAATATCGACACAAATGTCTTGAGCTATTCATGCTTTTGACGCATGAGTTTTTAGATATATCTTGATCAACTCGATAAATCTTGATCTGTTTTTAATATATACTGATCAGTTTTTCAAACTTTTATTCAAACAGCACTTGTATTAACATATTTAATAATTGTGATACCTTGCACAATACACTATATAACTCAAGAGAACATTAGTAACCATATCTTTATAGTTGTCATCAAAATCAATATCTTGCGTATTAATAGAAAATACAGGGAAAAGGAAAGTAACTTCATTCTCCAAAAATTTAGAATTCCTACATAGCTTGGTTACTACACCTCTTCAAGAAAATTAAATTTCAGTGCATAAGTTTGAAGATTATTGCAATAACTTTAGGGAACAAATGATAAATAACAATGGCACCATATTGAATTTCGCTTTTAAGGTTCTGGTTCATACATGACACAACTAGCATTTTCCAACTCTTTATTGTTCTTAATCTTAGATTACCCATGTAGTCGACTTTATTAAATTTGTAACGACCCGCTATTTTGGACCATTTAAATCGACAATAAAACCGTACATGTCCGACTTGAATAATTCAAAATACCGAATTGTTAATAAAATTTGGCAAAATTAAAATATACGGTAAATAAATCAATCATAGATCACTTACACAGAGTAATACAATGCAGCGGAATAGATAAAGAATAGTAGTTCATGAAGCTACTATATACCTCAGAGTTAGAAATAAAATACAACCGAATAGTTCAAATGTCATGAAGTCTCCAATGCAACAGATGGCTTCTCTGAACCAATCAACTGGATGACTGAAGGGATAGATAGCTGGATCTTCAAGCAAAGCTCCAACTTCGAAGATGAGTCTCAAATGCTGTATCTCTCAGTCTGACCCGAGCGTAAAGCAAAACACAAAACACTCGAGTCAGGATTAACATTCTTATATCTATAAATCTAACTCAAGTGAAATATCAACTGAAATATAATTAACTTAGAGGATGTTTGGGATAACCATCCTCTAAGGGTCCATGGAACTATCTAAAAGATAGAAATATACACTATAACACCGTAGTCTTTTCAACTTAATTTATACTTCAAAACCAAATATCATTTTCACTTCAAATATCTCTATACTTTCCAAATAGTATTTTTATATATTAAATAATTTGTACAGTAAAGAAATTTCAATTCCCTCAACTTAACAAATCGTTTAACATCAACCCGACCACCCCATTTAAATCTATTTCAATCTCAATTTATTAATTTAAATTCAACTCAATTTCTAAAATAACCACTTCAATTTTATCGATCTCAAATTCGGATTTGAAATCACAAAATACCCTTTATGTTCAATATATTTCAAAACTTTAAGTATTCAACGTTTCAAACTAACTTTTTAATCAATTTAGTTTCTAAATAATGAATTCAACTATACTGATTTCAAATACATATCCGAATCTCAAAATAAACCATTTAAATCCCAATATAGTTCAAAGCTTTAATATTTAATTAAATGTTCAGTTTAATAGTTCCATATAGATCTCGATTTAACCCCATTATTATCTAGTCTTAAAATAATCCCTCATTAGATACAATATCATTTAAGTAACCTTATATTACATTTTACTCAATATTTTCTTTAATTTATTTAAACGTGAAATATTCATTAAATCGCTTAAATAAAAATCCAGTTACAAAATCATACCCTTAAATTTCCCATTCAAAAATTTCAAATTGATTTAATTGAATAAATCCTTATTTAAATACCATTTAGATAAACCCACATTTATCTCCCAATCTTAGTAAATTGCAGAATACTTTTAGAATAAAATTTACATAAATATTTAGCATAATTTATGTATTAAATCAAATTTTGACTAAATTAAATATTATTAAATCTATATATCATTACCCTTTATATATAAAAAAAATTTAAGGATTAACATTTAATAAGACCATATATTTCTTTCCAAAACAATGAATTAAATTTCAAAATATTTATATATATGGACCAACGATGTTTGTATATATTTCTTATCATATGGTCAAGTGTTACGGATATTTATCATTTCAATCCGTACACAAAATGTATACGGGTGGATAGCATTTCAACCCGTAATCCCAATTTAATTAAATGAAAATCGCTTGGGTTTATCATTTCAACCCATAACGATTTTCTCCTATTCTAAAGTCTGTTCGGGTATGTATCATTTCAACCCATAGTGATATCTATACTAACAGGGAACTTGCAGAGTGATAACAGATATGTAAATAATAATAACAACAGGCATATATCATCAAAATAGATATATAAACAATAGGATATGGTGTCATATCCCATAAGTGAATAGTTACAGATAATAGCATATATAACAATTTAAATAACTACAGCCTCATATTTCAATTGTCGTCTCAATTGAAATCAAATTTAGTAAATAAAAGAATGTTAACCGTGAGTGATTTCTCACCTTTCGAGGCCAGAGAAAAAGAAGTGAGTTATGAAATCCAGATCCGAATTCCAAAACAGAGCTAGATGGACACGGTTCAATGATCAAAGCTGATAATAGGAATAGACGAATTCAAATAAGAATTAGATCGAGGAAGATAAATAGGATAAGTGAGCTTATATACAACTAGCCAACATATGCAGACACAGTTTATAAAATATGCAACAAAATATGCATGCCTCGGTTAATATATATACATAGGTGTGCGGACTGACTATATTAATATAACCATATATATACTATATAACATTTCCTCTACCAATTTGTATATGACTATACATATGACTATACTTGAAATCAAAGTACACATCCCTTAAAAAAAAATCCAACGTATATCAGTGAGTGCAAACAGCCTTAAGGCTGACATGAAATAAACTTTTGAAAGCATATACTGTTGAAATTATAAAATATTGATATAACTCATACTGTAAAACTACCATAGAAAATTTACATATATACCTACATTTAAATATAACTTATGTAAATTGTTGAAAATAAAATAAAATATAGTACGGTAGACTCTAAAATACTAAAACAATCATAAAAATATATATATTATAAATTGACCTATCAAACTTGTACCCACCAATTTTATATAATATATATACCACAACAGTACCGAAAACTGAAATACTATATTTTATATATCTAACATATGAAAGCTAATAAAATAACATATTTTATTATAGTTGAAACTGTTATAACCAAATATATAAAACATATAAAAATACGTATATTAATAGAAGGCTGCCAAACTTATACCAATATACCGTAAGCTATCAATAGTAAAATAAAACGCGTATATATATATATATATATATATATATTTAACTTATCAACTAGTTAGTAAAACATACGTATCTAAAAGCCGTACGATAACTATATGCTAACAAAAGTCAAAAACTATATACCGTAAAATCTTAAAATAATATACATAATACAGTATAAATATATACTAACCTTTATATATGAACAGAAGTTAAATATTTATATACACGTTTATAAATATTACAATTATCATATATATACTATTATGAAATATATTATTATTTTTAAAGTTCAACTGTTAGGGAATTCAAAATCCTCATAGTTGCAGTAAACATATAAAACAAAACTTATGCACAATCTATATTGTTCTTAATATATAAAATAGACTTATATCAAATAAAATGCGTACTTACTTTTAAAAACCAGAGAGAAAATGTTTTGCCAACTAATGCATGCAGCCATGGGGAGGAGGCAGGCCAAGGAAAAGAGAGAGCTCATGCTCAGGTTTGGAAGAAATAAGAAAAGATGGAGGGGAGATGAGAACAGGCGATTTTTAAAGGAAGAATGCATGCGTGATTCAAGCAACATGACATGGCGAAGGGCATTCTTCAGGCAACAAAGAAAATGCTAGTTTCTTAAATATAAAGGTAGGTCTGCATCTGATATGTGAACGTGCTATATGACTTTATATAATATTTACAAAGATCTCTCCTCTTTTAATATTAATTTGAGGGCAACGAATAGCCTACAGAGAGAAAAGAAGATGCAATCTATGCTATACTATATATATATATATTCCTAGAAACACGGAAACGAAGAGGTAAAAGAGGGAAGAGAAAGAGGCGTATAAATGAATGGTAAATAAATTTAGATTTCAAATGAAATAAATGGAATAGCAGAGATTAAAGTATGGATGTAAATCCTAGAATAATAAAAAGCAACGGTTATATGTTGATTAAGAAAAATAATTAAAACAATTAATGGCTTAAATGGGGCAGCATGTTTCAAATTTTTGAAATGCAAAAGAAACGTACACTATAAATATAAAGTTTTCAAAAGCAAAAGAAACGTAAAGCTGTCCATTAATTCATCAAAACGTTATTTAAGTAATAAATTGAAATGGAAAAAAAAGTAATTGTAACGGTCAATAGTTGATTTAGCTATACACTTAAAGCAATAAATTTTTGTTTGTTTGTACAACACATAATGAGTTTTGAAAGTCAAGGATATAAAAATGGATAAAAGGAAAGAAATCAGGAAATTTTTGTGAGCAATAGCTTTCCAAGGAAAGGTAGGCTTACATTATATATACATGCTGAGATGATTAGGCACGTTCAAAAATTTTGAAGCAATGAAGGAATTGGAAATAAATATAAAATGAAAGAAATTTGAAAAGTCCGTAGCTATGATTTAGCCAAAATTTATTAAAGCCATTTACTAGGAAGGTTGGAACCGAAATAATAGGGATAGGAAGGCACAATAAATTTGATGACAAAGTTGTGTTCGGATCTATAAGCAAGTGGTTTATATATTATAGGCCTTATGAAAGCGAGGGAAGGAACGGATGCATTTAGCTTGATGATTTGAGATTCTTTCAAGCGTTAAAAACAAAAATAAAGAGAGACAAGAATAAACGCACCACCTTAAATATAAATATACACTTCAATTGCAAAACAAACGTATAGAGAAAATTATGGGTAGTGGGAAAGGTAAAGTCAGTGCACGAAACTACAAGGAATAATAAAAGCAAGGTCGATGATCTCAAATTTATTAATGGTTACGAATGGAAAAGTCTACCTGGATTGGAAAAGCATTAAGCAATAGAAATCTTTAACGGTAGTAAAAAGAAACCGTTACGCACTGATTCAGAAATCAATTAAAGCAATTAATAGCTTGAATTGGACAGCACGTTTTCTCAATTAAATAAACTTCCATAAAATTATTTGAAAATTTACAATCTGCTATATTTAAATATACGTATTCTAAATATATAAACATTTTATTTAAAAATTCATTTATTATAAGATTTCACAAATATTCAATTAAATATGTTATAGAATCAATTAAAATTGTTAAAATTTTCCGGGTCGTTACACTCTCCCCCACTCAAAACTTTTCGTCCCCGAAAAGGAAGGAGGTAGGAGAATAAAACAACCAGAAAAAAAATAGATTGAAAGCCAAGATAAACAATAAATTTTAAAACTATATAAATTTTATTTAAAATATTTATTTGAAAATTTCATTTGAAATTAAATTTTCTTTAATATTTAATACATCTTAAACTCCTTTGCAAACAATTATTTACATTATTACTTCTATTTACAAAGACTATTGAAAATATTAAATCCAAAATTTATGAAAATTTTAATTTATCTCAAGATACCTTTCAAATATTATCAATAAATTAATAATCATTTTCTTTAAAGATGCTTTATTTAATTTATAACTTCAAAAATATTTATAACACTAAAATTTTATATAAAACAATGTAGTATACAAATAAGCAATACTTAAAAGATTTATTCAAAAAGGAAAGGAAGGTAGATTCCGAAAACGGAATGTCGGTGAAAAATAAAGCTGAGCAGATGAGGTAGATTCAAAAGAATAGAATCGGGCACGAATAATTTATTTCAAACCATAAGAGTTTAAATTTCAAATATTAATACAAAATTTCTTTGTTGAAAATACTTTTATAATAAAATACCTTTATGAATAAAATACTTTTATATCGAAACCAATTTTTCTTTCGAAAATACTTTTATAACTCAATATTTTAACAAGTTTATCCTCGTTCTTACAGACTCTGGCCATGCGTTGATCAGGCGCAAAGCTAGAATTCTTCAAGTACTTAGTAGACCCGTTTCAACACCCAGTGAAAATACTTGAAAAACCTTTAAAACAGATATGGAAAGTACAATCCAAACAAAACAACCAAACTAAAACCTTTGTCCGACCATGGTTCGCAGATACACAATGGTTACGCCTGTATCCCCCAGGAAATAATCCATATCCGTAAGCTTTCTCAGCCCTACGAGTTACGCCATGATGACTAGTAGAGTGCAGGATACACAATGGTTACGCCTGGATCCCCCCGGAAACAATCCGTACCCCTAGGCAAGACTCAGCCAGGCACTTGCGCTACTATTCGCGACCTACACAGATTGCAGGATACACAATGGTTATGCCTGGATCCCCCAGGAAACAATCTGTACCCCTAGGCAAGACTCGGCCAGGCAATTGCGCTATGCATTCACGAGAGAAAAAAAAGAAACCATGGGTTACGCCACGGTGGGAACACTCGAGTATTACATCCGGAAAACCAAAAATCAGAGAGAATAATATCGATAGAATGAATTCATGATGTGGCCACAAAGCGGATATCAAGCAGAAGGCACTTTCCATATCTTTACTTCAAAAATATATATCATATAGTACCTTTTCAAATATTGTACTTATATAAAGTCCATATATATAGGATTCTATTTTTCCCAAATCGAATACTTTCCAAATCAATAGTAGATCAAATCATACTTATATAGACTTCAACTATATAAAATCTCTTTCCAAATTGAGTACCTTTCAAATCAATAGATTTCAAATCACTTCATACTTATACAAATCCATTTTATATAAGTTCGAGCACTCCCAAATCAAGTGCTTAACAATATAAGGTTCTCAATTTCAAATCATTTCAATATCAATTCAGTTTCAAAATCATATAGGATTTCACCAAATTTTCTTCCAAATTAAGTATCTAAATTTCAAAGTTCCCAAAATAATAGGTTTAGAAAATTATCCCAGTTTCCAAATTAAAATAATTCAAGTCAAACAAATTCATTTCCAAAATCACCATATAAGTACTGGTTTTTAATTTCAATTTAATTTCAAAACCAAATATTTTCTCAAAATCAATTATACTCAAAATGGTTTCCAAATTTATAATCATCACTTTGAAACTTTTAAACTATCTATTTCTATTAGAAATATCCAATTTACCTTTCTGAAAACCATTATTTGAAATTAAAATTTTTTTTTTCCGAAACATTTCAAAACTAAATTCCATATTAGTATAATTAAAAATAGTCATATTCACTTACTTAACAAAAGGTTTCAAACTTACTTAAGTCATACTCTTCAAAACTAAACTTATATGCTTTATCAAAAATTTTATACTTTTCGAAATTTCTTAGTTTAAAACTTTTAAACCTTGATTTGGAAGTGCTCGAACCTTCAAAATAGTCGATGAAATCAAATTTCAAGTCTAAGAGTTGGAAATCAATTTTTTTTTTATATATATAGAGTTATTACTAGTCAAATTGAAAATTCGAGGACTGAACACCGGTCTCACTTTAAATTGTTTCAAATATATACATATATCTTTCGAAAATATCAAATTATACTTCGGAATTTGAAATCAAAAACGGTTTTACAAAATCACTCGCATAGCGAAGCTATTAAAGTGGCATCTCCCCCACTCTGAAACTCAAAAATCAATGTCGATGATGCGTGCACTCATCACCGAAATTATTCTCCAGCGACATAAGTGAGTTCTGGACTTCTATTTTCTTGAAAACTTCTTTGAAATTTCTTCAAAATTATTGGAATTCATTTGAACGCATTTGAAACATTTCTTATTCGAAAAAATACTTTTAAATCGTATTATTTTTATATATTTTCCCAAAATCTTAAAACCAATTTCAAAATATCGGAATTCAATTCTCGAATTTCAAATTTAACCCTTCAGTTATAAATCCTTTTTATATAAATCACATTCTTATAAATTTTCAAAATTTCCAATCCTTTCAAAACTTTTATATATAGAATAATATTTCTTATTCGTTTTATATATAGGTATATAATCCTTATCGAAAACATTTTCACTTTTATATATAGAATAAAATCATAGTTATCAAAATAAAAATTTCGTATAAAATAATTTTAAAATACAACAAACCCGATTTTCAAAGGATGATTCAAGAATGGATTTCAAAACAAAGATAGAGATTTAATTTAGAGGAACTCAAATCAATAGAATCCTTATTCGAAGATAGGCTCAAACAAAGTTGAGAAAATCAAATTACAAAATAGAAGATGGATATACTTCTATAAATCTTGGGCGACCTTAACCGGGTCAACCGTGACTTCAGGAATATAATTGATGCGGAATTCTAAAGCAAATCGACATTCGATTGCCAGAGATAGAATTCGACATACCAAGATATAGCAGCATCGTAAACCGAGGATACAGAAATCTTCGATGAATCAACGCCAATTGTAAAGGAGTTTTCACCCCCTTTACAAAACATTCAGTGCAGTTGTGGGATACTCCAGAATCAAACGAATATAAAAAGGGAGAGACAGAATGAATTTCGGAACCGAGGGACATTCCAAAATTCAAAGGAAATCGAGTCAAAAGGAAGAGATTCAACTCGAGCGAAAGTGATTCTGTAAATAAATTTACCATATATGCTAAGTTTTTCCTAGAGCCAAAGCTCTGATACCAACTGTAACGACCCGCTATTTTGGACCATTCAAATCGACAATAAAACCGTACATGTCCGACTTGAATAATTCAAAATACCGAATTGTTAATAAAATTTGGAAAAATTAAAATATACAGTAAATAAATCAATCATAGATCACTTACACAGAGTAATACAGTGCAGCGGAATAGATAAAGAATAGTAGTTCATGAAGCTACTATATACCTCAGAGTTAGAAATAAAATACAACCGAATAGTTCAAATGCCATGAAGTCTCCAATGCAACAGATGGCTTCTCTGAACCAATCAACTGGATGACTGAAGGGATAGATAGCTGGATCTTCAAGCAAAGCTCCAACTTCGAAGATGAGTCTCAAATGCTGTATCTCTCAGTCTGATCCGAGCGTAAAGCAAAACACAAAACACTCGAGTCAGGATTAACATTCTAATATCTATAAATCTAACTCAAGTAAAATATCAACCGAAATATAATTAACTTAGAGGATGTTTGGGATAACCATCCTCTAAGGGTCCATGGAACTATCTAAAAGATAGAAATATACACTATAACACCGTAGTCTTTTCAACTTAATTTATACTTCAAAACCAAATATCATTTTCACTTCAAATATCTCTATACTTTCCAAATAGTATTTTTATATATTAAATAATTTGTACAGTAAAGAAATTTCAATTCCCTCAACTTAACAAATCGTTTAACATCAACCCGACCACCCCATTTAAATCTATTTCAATCTCAATTTATTAATTTAAATTCAACTCAATTTCTAAAATACCAACTTCAATTTTATCGATCTCAAATTCGGATTTGAAATCACAAAATACCCTTTATGTTCAATATATTTCAAAACTTTAAGTATTCAACGTTTCAAACTAACTTTTTAATCAATTTAGTTTCTAAATAATAAATTCAACTATACTGATTTCAAATACATATCCGAATCTCAAAATAAACCATTTAAATCCCAGTATAGTTCAAAGCTTTAATATTTAATTAAATGTTCAATTTAATAGTTCCATATAGATCTCGATTTAACCTCATTATTATCTAGTCTTAAAATAATCCCTCATTAGATACAATATCATTTAAGTAACCTTAAATTATATTTTACTCAATATTTTCTTTAATTTATTTAAACGTGAAATATTCATTAAATCGCTTAAATAAAAATCCAGTTACAAAATCATACCCTTAAATTTCCCATTCAAAAATTTCAAATTGATTTAATTGAATAAATCCTTATTTAAATACCATTTAGATAAACCCACATTTATCTCCCAATCTTAGTAAATTGCAGAATACTTTTGGAATAAAATTTACATAAATATTTAGCATAATTTATGTATTAAATCAAATTTTGAATAAATTAAATATTATTAAATCTATATATCATTACCCTTTATATATAAAAAAAATTTAAGGATTAACATTTAATAAGACCATATATTTCTTTCCAAAACAATGAATTAAATTTCAAAATATTTATATATATGGACCAACGATGTCTGTATATATTTCTTATCATATGGTCAAGTGTTACGAATATTTATCATTTCAATCCGTACACTAAATGTATACGGGAGGATAGCATTTCAACCCGTAATCCCAATTCAATTAAATGAAAATCGCTTGGGTTTATCATTTCAACCCATAACGATTTTCTCCTGTTCTAAAGTCTGTTCGGGTATGTATCATTTCAACCCATAGTGATATCTATACTAACAGGGAACTTGCAGAGTGATAACAGATATGTAAATAATAATAACAACAGGCATATATCATCAAAATAAATATATAAACAATAGGATATGGTGTCATATCCCATAAGTGAATAGTTACAGATAATAGCATATATAACAATTTAAATAACTACAGCCTCATATTTCAATTGTCGTCTCAATTGAAATCAAATTTAGTAAATAAAAGAATGTTAATCGTGAGTGATTTCTCACCTTTCGAGGCCAGAGAAAAAGAAGTGAGTTATGAAATCCAGATCCGAATTCCAAAACAAAGCTAGATGGACACGGTTCAATGATCAAAGCTGATAATAGGAATAGACGAATTCAAATCAGAATTGGATCAAGGAGGATAAATAAAATAAGTGAGCTTATATACAACTAGCCAACATATGCAGACACAGTTTATAAAATATGCAACAAAATATGCATGCCTCGGTTAATAAATATACATAGGTGTGCAGACTGACTATATTAATATAACCATATATATACTATATAACATTTCCTCTACCAATTTGTATATGACTATACATATGACTATACTTGAAATCAAAATACACATCCCTTAAAAAAATCCAACGTATATCAGTGAGTTCAAACTGCCTTAAGGCTGACATGAAATAAACTTTTGAAAGCATATACTGTTGAAATTATAAAATATTGATATAACTTATACTGTAAAACTACCATAGAAAATTTACATATATACCTACATTTAAATATAACTTATGTAAATTGTTGAAAATAAAATAAAATATAGTACGGTAGACTCTAAAATACTAAAACAATCATAAAAATATATATATTATAAATTGACCTATCAAACTTGTACCCACCAATTTTATATAATATATATACCAAAACAGTAACGAAAACTGAAATACTATATTTTATATATCTAACATATGAAAGCTAATAAAATAACATATTTTATTATAGTTGAAACTGTTATAACCAAATATATAAAACATATAAAAATACGTATATTAATAGAAGGCTGCCAAACTTATACCATATATACCGTAAGCTATCAATAGTAAAAACGCGTATATATATATATATATATATATATATATATATATATATTTAACTTATCAACTAGTTAGTAAAACATACGTATCTAAAAGCCGTACGATAACTATATGCTAACAAAAGTCAAAAACTATATACCGTAAAATCTTAAAATAATATACATAATACAGTATAAATATATACTAACCTTTATATATGAACAGAAGTTAAATATTTATATACACGTTTATAAATATAACAATTATCATATATATACTATTATGAAATATATTATTATTTTTAAAGTTCAACTGTTAGGGAATTCAAAATCCTCGTAGTTGCAGTAAACATATAAAACGAAACTTATGCACAATCTATACTGTTCTTAATATATAAAATAGACTTATATCAAATAAAATGCGTACTTACTTTTAAAAACCAGAGAGGAAATGTTTTGCCAACTAATGCATGCGGCCATGGGGAGGAGGCAGGCCAAGGAAAAGAGAGAGCTCATGCTCAGGTTTGGAAGAAATAAGAAAAGATGGAGGGGAGATGAGAACAGGCGATTTTCAAAGGAAGAATGCATTCGTGATTCAAGTAACATGACATGGCGAAGGGCATTCTTCAGGCAACAGAGAAAATGCTAGTTTCTTAAATATAAAGGTAGGTCTGCATCTGATATGTGAACTTGCTATATGACTTTATATAATATTTACAAAGCTCTCTCCTCTTTTAATATTAATTTGAGGGCAACGAATAGCCTACAGAGAGAAAAGAAGATGCAATCTATGCTATACTATATATATATATATATATTCCTAGAAACACGGAAACGAAGAGGTAAAAGAGGGAAGAGAAAGAGGCGTATAAATGAATGGTAAATAAATTTAGATTTCAAATGAAATAAATGGAACAGCAGAGATTAAAGTATGGATGTAAATCCTAGAATAATAAAAAGCAACGGTTATATGTTGATTAAGAAAAATAATTAAAACAATTAATGGCTTAAATGGGGCAGCATGTTTCAAATTTTTGAAATGCAAAAGAAACGTACATTATAAATATAAAGTTTTCAAAAGCAAAAGAAACGTAAAGTTGTCCATTAATTCATCAAAACGTTATTTAAGTAATAAATTGAAATGAAAAAAAAAAAGTAATTGTAACGGTCAATATTTGATTTAGCTATACACTTAAATCAATAAATTTTTGTTTGTTTGTACAACACATAATGAGTTTTGAAAGTCAATGATATAAAAATGGATAAAAGGAAAGAAATCAGGAAATTTTTGTGAGCAATAGCTTTCCAAGGAAAGGTAGGCTTACATTATATATACATGCTGAGATGATTAGGCACGTTCAAAAATTTTGAAGCAATGAAGGAATTGGAAATAAATATAAAATGAAAGAAATTTGAAAAGTCCGTAGTTATGATTTAGCCAAAATTTATTAAAGCCATTTACTAGGAAGGTTGGAACCGAAATAATAGGGAGAGGAAGGCACATTAAATTTGATGACAAAGTTGTGTTCGGATCTATAAGCAAGTTGTTTATATATTATAGGCCTTATGAAAACGAGGGAAGGAACGGATGCTACTAGCTTGATGATTTGAGATTCTTTCAAGCGTTAAAAACAAAAATAAAGAGAGACCAGAATAAACGCATCACCATAAATATAAATATACGCTTCAATTGCGAAAGAAACGTATAGAGAAAATTATGGGTAGTGGGAAAGGTAAAGTCAGTGCACGAAACTACAAGGAATAATAAAAGCGAGGTCGATGATCTCAAATTTATTAATGGTTACGAATGGAAAAGTCTACCTGGATTGGAAAAGTATTAAGCTATAGAAATCTTTTAACGGTAGTAAAAAGAAACTGTTACGCACTGATTCAGAAATCAATTAAAGCAATTAATAGCTTGAATTGGACAGCACGTTTTCTCAATTAAATAAACTTCCATAAAATTATTTGAAAATTTACAATCTGCTATATTTAAATATACGTATTCTAAATATATAAGCATTTTATTTAAAAATTCAATTATTATAAGATTTCACAAATATTCAATTAAATACGTTATAGAATCAATTAAAATTGTTAAAATTTTCCGGATCGTTACAAAACTACTGTATTTTTTGTTTGAGACATTCAACATTCTAACTAACATGTATGAAACATGGTGATTCTTGTAACAACCCTGTATTTTGTAATTATTTTATTGTATATTTTAATTTTTTTAATGTAAGATTTTGATTTAAAAACTTATTTCACTTATTTGAAATGATTAAATTTATTATTTAAATATAATCTTGATTTTTATATGAGTTATAATTCCAAAATTTTGTAAGTTGAATATTTGCCTGAAATGCTGATTTTGGTCAAAATAGTCAAACTGTGACTTTCAACTTAAAATTTTAAAAGTTTAAAATTTTAAATTTTTTTCTTTTATTATGAAAGTACATAAAATTATAAGAACACCACTTTTCGTTTTGTTGAATTTGGATGTAAACTGTGAAAGTTATACCCTTTACAATATTGTGCGTATATAGGGTTATTTAACAATGACTATTTTAAATTGTATAAATTACTTCTTCTTGGTTATATTTTATTTTAATATGTGATAATATGTTTTATTATGTATATTTTGACTTTTAAACATTTTTAAATGATAATAGAATTTTTTCAAAATTTACTGTATTTATTTCCTATTTTTAAAGGTTGTTTTCTAATTTTCTGCCATTTTCTTCATATAAATTATATTTAATAATTTTTTTTTTTTTTTGTGAATGCGCTTTTATTTTTTTTGTTATTTTATTTGTTATAAATATTTTACAACTCCATGAAGATTTTCTAAAGTTCATTTGGATTTATTTCTAATTTTAAAGCCCAGTCTACAATTTTATGCCATTTTCTTATTTTAATTATATATAATTAAAATTTATTTATTTATTTTATGCACTCACTTTTATTTGCTTCGTTTTACTTTATTTTATTCATTTTACATGTATTTAAATTTAAGTAAATTTTTCCAAAGTGTATTGAAGTTATTTCTAATTCTTAAGTCTAGTTTTCATTTTTCTGTGCTATTTTTCTTATTTAATCATATCTAATTAATATTTAATTTTTAATATTTTGTTTATCTGTTATATTTTCAAAATTTAACTGAGATTTTAATTATTTTCAGTTATTTGGATATATATAAATATATATGAGAAATTTGAAAGGGTTAAGAGCTAAGAAACGGAAAAACGTTTTATCCGTTTCTTTTGCAGTTTCTTCTGTCATTAATACATCAATTCATCTTAGCCATTCCTTTCCCCATCCATTGCAGCCGACTTCCTCTTGTCATTCACGAATTTTTGAAGCCCCAAAACCCTAAAAATCATGGCCTCCACCTTGAAGAAAAAAAATTAGGTAAATCCCTCTCTTCTTTCTACTTTTCTTACTTTTCTATGCAATTTTGCCTTGTTTCTCTTCTAAGTTTGGATCGGCCTCTTCTCCATAGCCGTGGCCACAAACTCCTACATCTCTTCCATTCCTCCAACACCATCTACTCCACCAACCATGACCATGGCCGAGCCATCTATGGTGGCCAAACCCTTCAAATTGCAACCTACATGCCTAAAAACAATGTTTTTGACCATTGTTGCCTCATTCCCTTCATCTTCACTTGTTGCCTTGCCTATATGATGTTAAACCTGACCTATATGATGTCATACCTGAGCCAAAGCATCATCATTGCCAAGCATAAGTGTCCCTTAGGCCAAGCATTGAAGTGGTTGAAGCAAGGTCCAATCTATCTTGTTCATTTCGCTTTGTATTTCAAAATTGTTTCAATGTTATTTTATGTTGAATGTTTATATATTGTCTGGTTGTTTTGTTTTGGGTTGATGATACAAAATCATATCTTGGCTGTCTTTCAAATCAAATCAAAAGTCGTGAAATTGTGCTTGTCGTGCCTTTGGAGTCGTGCTTGTATGTTGTTTTGGTCTCTAGCTTTGAAAAAGGTGAGTCTTTCTCACTCTGACATATATACTTATGAAAAGTGGATTGATGACAAGTGTTTAGTAATGTAAAATGTTTATGCAAGTTAATGATGATCATATGATATGCTATGCCATGTTATTACTATGTTATTACCATGTTAAAACTGTTAATTTTCACCTGACATCTGATATATGATTGTATATTGTGATATTGACCTTGTTTATATTATTTCTGTATATGATCACACTGCAAGTTCCTTGTTAGAAAAATGTTATGGGCTGAAATTGCAACGACCCGTATTTTACGTGTCGATATATCGTAGAATTCTAGGTCGTTAGTATTGATAAGTCGTCCTTAACCTAAGTCGTAGGGGAGGATAACTCGTATGTTGTTTGAGTCGCGAGGAAGTTAGATTGGAAAGATAACTCGAGTTAGTGTTGGAGCGAGTTAACAGGTTAGTGGTCTTCGCGAGTTACGAGTTAATGAGTTAGATAGCGACTTAGGGGATGGACGAGTTAGTGGGGTTGACGACCTAAGGGGTTAGGTCGTTTGGATGTTAGGTCGTTGAGGAGTGGTGAGCGACCTAATGTGTTAACGAGTTAGTATGTTGAGTCGTTAGCAAGTTAGGAAGTATGGCCGAGTCAAGGAAGCTGTCGAGTTAGCGAGTTACGACTCAAGGCTGAGACGAGTTAGTGTTTAGGTCGAGTGGAGCGACCTATAGAAGTAGCGACCTAAGGAAATCCCTGTGTAGTTAGGTTGGTTGAGCGACCTAAGGGGTGAGCGACCTAAGATAGAGGGGCGACTCAAGATAGTACGACCTAGTAGATAACAGGTTAGAGCGACTTAAGTATTCGAGCGACCTAGTAGAATGGGAGACCTAAAGGTTATAGGCTTAAGTCGGTAGGACGAGTTAAGGATAGGTCGCGTGTGTTGTTAGGTCGGCTGTGTTTTAGGTCGTGTGGCCTGGGTGTGATTCTGTGTATAGTTAGGTCGTTAGACGACTTATAGATGTTAAGTTGTTAAGTCGCGTAGGAGCTGGGGTCGGTAGGTCGTTGACTTGGGGTTTGTTAGGTCGACTGTTGTGCTGAGTCGGCAAGGAGTTGAGTCGGCTATAGTATAAGTCGTTATAAGGCAGTGTTTTTAAGTCACGTGCATACTGTGGGCCTTAGGTCGTAATATAGCTAGGTCGTAGCATGTTAGGTCGGCAACGACCTAAAACCGAGCTACGAGTTACGACCTAAGGGGGCGACTAGCCTATAAATAGTGGAGTTTTGCTCACTTTTTGGCACCGGTTTTTGAAGCAACGAAGTGCTGCCATTTTGAGAGCCCGACTACAACATTTCTTCACTTCTTTTCTCCATTCCAATCTAATTCTAACATCCATCCAAGATCGAAGATCCAAGAGCCAAAGTTGAAGATCTTCATCCAACCAAGCTAGATTTCATCGTTTCAAGCGGGATTTTGACGAATCAAGCTTAAATCTTCGCCGTCCAGATCTGAAGTTGATAGTTTTTGAAGTGTTTGGGTGATTTGGTGAGTGGTAGTTATCTCTCACGCGGACCTAAAGGAGTATATTGGATTGGTGGCTTGTTTGAGTGTTAAAGTTAGAGATTTCATGCATTTTTCTTAGTTCCAAGACTAGACTTATGTTCATTTATTTATGAAATTGCCATTATAGTTGATATTGCTTGATTAGATCTTGTTTGCATGCTTGATTGTTTGGATGAATGATTGATTTGATTGTCTCGAGTTAGCTTGTAGTTGATTTGGGACAAGATGGTTGAAGATGATTCAAAAGCTAAGTGGAAAGGCTTTTGAATGGTGAAAGCTGCTGTGGCATATGAAGCGGATATTGAGGCTCATATGGATGGGTTCGAGGACTTTGCTATAGTTAGAGGAAGCAAAGTATGATGATGAAATGGACTTTGTCATGATATGTTGAGGCGAAGTATGATGATAAGATGGACTTTGCTAAGATGCGTTGGAGCAAAGCATGATGTGGAAGCCTTGGTTTAATCTAGACGGGATCATCCCAAGCATGTTGATTACTCGATGATGTGGTTCGAGTTGGTGGATAATGGTGGCTCGAGAGGTGCTTGAGCTATAATGGGAATAGTCGTCGAGGAGGATGACTAGAAGGCTGAGATCTTATCGTTATTGAAGGTTCTAGCAAGCTCAAAGCAAGAGTACGTTGGGTAGATCCGTTATGCCCAGGCGCGGGTCATGATGACGTGCTAGTACTCTGGGTAGATTCGTTATACCTAGGCACGGGTCACGAGGACGTGCGGAGTTATGTCTAGAACCGAGGGTGCCATTAGCCCTTGACGGATGTTTGAAAGATGAGTTGGTCATTCAATTAACGATAAAATCAAGGCAATGATAACAGTGATAGCCAGAGTCATGGATGTTGGTTGTATCATCATTCGGTCTCAAGAGCGGTGTTTTCTGGGTGCTTATCTGATCTTGGTTTAGGCCTTGGGGGTTTGTACTTGGAAAACATCGACCTTGACTCGAGTGATTATTGCTTTACTTTAATTATCTGCTTTGCTATGCTTGCTTCTCCTTAGTGTGTGTCTGGGGGCTATCACGGTAGAAAGAGGTGGAGTGGGATGATTTGGGTTCCTATTCCTTTTATCCCTTATGCTCTTTTGGTATGTTTGATAGTTGATTTACTGCTCACTAAGACTTTGTCTGACTCAAGGTTTTATGTCTCCTCTTATTACCTTGGGCTGTTCATCCATGATTGGGATAGGCAGACTAGGTGACAGGTGCTGATCTTAGTGGCTTACGCTGATGATGACGAAGACGAGCATGAGGCTTTGCATATTATTTTCATATTCTATGTAATGGATATTCCGCTGTTTGTTGATTAATCTGAGTGCTATGTAGTGAGGCTTCTTGTATTCATGATTCAGACCATGTATAAAGCTATTATGATTAGATGATGATATTCTGTTCTATGGGAGCTTCACTATATTATATTTCTCTATTGTACTTTATCCATGCGCTGTGAGTTTTACGATAGAGTCTACAATGTTTATTTTACCCTTGGCGCTCACTCATGGCTGCCTGGCACACTTTCAGCGCACCATTTTCTTGTTTCCGTGCAGGAGTCGTAGGCGGTCGTCACATTTGGTATCAGAGCTTTGGTTAATCGATTTTAGCCAACGCTCGCTGACGTAACTACGTATGAGAGACGTAATTGTATTTTGATGAATGGTGACTATATATAATATAGTAGTTTAGAAGGATTTGAACTCCTTATGCAGTTGTTTCTCAAGGTGTTCTAAGTCATTCCTTTTTGTAGATATTAAGGATGAGTCGAAGGGGGAGACCAGCTGCTAGGGAAGCTGTTGATTATGCTCCTATGTTTGAGGCCATGATGACTTCGATCATGAGAAGGATACCAGCTTCAGGGCCATCAGTGGGTGTTGGAGTTCAAGTTCAAGCTCCAAGACCGGTGGATTTTGCTAAGCTTTGTAAGGATTATACTGCTCTTGGAGGGAAGGTTTTCTTGGGAACGGAATCGACCATTGAGGTGCAGAGATGGATTGATGCTTGTCGAAGGATTTTTGGTGACTTGGGGATTGAGGATGCAACTAAGAGGAAGCTTGCATCGAGACAGCTTCAGGGAAGAGCTGCTGATTGGTGGAATTCTATCACCATAGACACTCCAGAAGAAGAGGTTACTTGGGAGCAATTCCAAGTTAGATTTGAAGCCAAGTTTATCTCTACAGCTCAGAAGTCTGTTTTGTTTAAAAAGTTTGTTGAGCTCAAGCAAGGTGGGAGATCGGTTCTTGAGTACGTTTATGAGTTTGAGGCCTTGTCCAAGTATGCTCGGTCGTATATAGAATCTTCTTATCAGAAGAATGATGACGTGCTAGTACTCTGGGTAGATTCGTTATACCTAGGCACGGGTCACGAGGACGTGCGGAGTTATGTCTAGAACCGGGGTTGCCATTAGCCCTTGACGGATGTTTGAAAGATGAGTTGGTCATTCAATTAATGATAAAATCAAGGCAATGATAACAGTGATAGCCAGAGTCATGGATGTTGGTTGTATCATCATTCGGTCTCAAGAGCGGTGTTTTCTGGGTGCTTATCTGATCTTGGTTTAGGCCTTGGGGGTTTGTACTTGGAAAACATCGACCTTGACTCGAGTGATTATTGCTTTACTTTAATTATCTGCTTTGCTATGCTTGCTTCTCCTTAGTGTGTGTCTGGGGGCTATCACGGTAGAAAGAGGTGGAGTGGGATGATTTGGGTTCCTATTCCTTTTATCCCTTATGCTCTTTTGGTATGTTTGATAGTTGATTTACTGCTCACTAAGACTTTGTCTGACTCAAGGTTTTATGTCTCCTCTTATTACCTTGGGCTGTTCATCCATGATTGGGATGGGCAGACTAGGTGACAGGTGGCAGGTGCTGATCTTAGTGGCTTACGCTGATGATGACGAAGACGAGCAGGAGGCTTTGCGTATTATTTTCATATTCTATGTAATGGATATTCCGCTGTTTGTTGATTAATCTGAGTGCTATGTAGTGAGGCTTCTTGTATTCATGATTCAGACCATGTATAAAGCTATTATGATTAGATGATGATATTCTGTTCTATGGGAGCTTCACTATATTATATTTCTCTATTGTACTTTATCAATGCGCTGTGAGTTTTACGATAGAGTCTGCAATGTTTATTTTACCCTTGGCGCTCACTCATGGCTGCCTGGCACACTTTCAGCGCACCATTTTCTTGTTTCCGTGCAGGAGTCATGGGCGGTCGTCACATTTGGTATCAGAGCTTTGGTTAATCGATTTTAGCCAACGCTCGCTGACGTAACTACGTATGAGAGACGTAATTGTATTTTGATGAATGATGACTATATATAATATAGTAGTTTAGAAGGATTTGAACTCCTTATGCAGTTGTTTCTCAAGGTGTTCTAAGTCATTCCTTTTTGTAGATATTAAGGATGAGTCGAAGGGGGAGACCAGCTGCTACGGAAGCTGTTGATTATGCTCCTATGTTTGAGGCCATGATGACTTCGATCATGAGAAGGATACCCGCTTCAGGGCCATCAGTGGGTGTTGGAGTTCAAGTTCAAGCTCCAAGACCGGTGGATTTTGCTAAGCTTTGTAAGGATTATACTGCTCTTGGAGGGAAGGTTTTCTTGGGAACGGAATCGACCATTGAGGTGCAGAGATGGATTGATGCTTGTCGAAGGATTTTTGGTGACTTGGGGATTGAGGATGCAACTAAGAGGAAGCTTGCATCGAGACAGCTTCAGGGAAGAGCTACTGATTGGTGGAATTCTATCACCATAGACACTCCAGAAGAAGAGGTTACTTGGGAGCAATTCCAAGTTAGATTTGAAGCCAAGTTTATCTCTACAGCTCAGAAGTCTGTTTTGTTTAAAAAGTTTGTTGAGCTCAAGCAAGGTGGGAGATCGGTTCTTGAGTACGTTTATGAGTTTGAGGCCTTGTCCAAGTATGCTCGGTCGTATATAGAATCTTCTTATCAGAAGAATGAGAAGTTTGTGACAGGCTTGGACAGTTATCTTGGAAGGCAGTTGGTGGATCATCTGGACGATCCATTTGAGAAGCTGGTGGAGAAAGCTCTCAGGCATGAGAGTTTGTTTCCTAAGGAAGTATCTGTTGTTGCTGTGACCAAGGAGGAGTCTAAACCACAGCAGGGTGGAAACAAGAAGAGGAAACAGCAACAGCAGAAGGGTAAGGATGGTCAGAAGAAGCCGAAGGGGGAAAAGACCTGCTACAACTGTCGGCAGAAGGGCCATCTCTCCAAGGATTGCAAGAATCCGAAGGTGCTGTTGAAGTGCTACAACTGTGATAAGCTGGGGCATATTAAGAAGAATTGTCCGGAACCACAGAAGGACAAACAGATTGTGAAAGCTTATGCTTTGGGGGCTGTTCCATCGTCTTCGAAAGCTCCTACTGCTGAAGAGAAGGGGAAGAGTGTGGTGGTTCAAGGTACTCTTTCCATTTGTGGTATTCCAGTTAGAGTGTTATTTGATACTGGAGCGTCTCATTCTTTTGTTTGTAATGAGTTAGTAGACCGGTTGGGTTTGGAACCGGATATTGTTGATAGACCATTGGTAGTGACTAATCCAGTTGGGGGTTCGTCTTGTTTGTGTATGCTATGTCGTGGTCTAGTTATATCGAGTCATGATTGCTCTTTTGTTTGTGATTGCTTTGTTCTGAACTTTGCGGGGTTCGGAATTATTTTGGGTATGGACTGGCTTAGGAAGTATGCGGCAAAGGTTGATTGTGAGAGATTGGAGGTGACATTCGAGAATGTGGAGGGGCGAAAGGTTGTGATACGATGTAAGCATGAAGAAGGCGTCTTCATGAGCTTCATGTATTCGCTGGTTGTTCCACGGGATGGACTGTCATCGGTGCCAAACGTGAATGGATTTGAGGATGTGTTTGACGAAGTCAAAGGATTACCGCCGCATAGGGAGATCGAGTTTCGTATCGATCTAGTTGAGGGAGCCAGACCTGTTGTGATGCCTCTTAGGCGGATGGCGCCTAGGGAGCAACAAGAGTTGAAGGTGCAAGTTGATGACCTTTTGCGGAAAGGATTCATTCGGCGTAGTGTGTCCGAATGGGGTGCACCAGTTGTGTTCGCAATCAAAGCGGATGGATCGTTGAGGTTGTGTGTGGATTATCGTGAGCTGAATAAGGTGACTAAGAAGAACAAGTATCCATTGCCGAGAATAGATGACTTGTTTGATCAGCTCCACGAGGCTAAGGTGTTTTCTCAGATGGATTTGGCAACGGGATTTCACCAGTTAAGGGTGGCGAAGGATAGTGTGCCGAAGACTGCTTTCAGGACACCATCCGGTTTTTATGAGTGGCTGGTAATGCCGTTTGGATTGACTAACGCGCCAGCATATTTTGTGGATCTTATGAATAGAGTATTCAGAGATCAGTTGAATAAGTTCGTGCTTGTGTTCGTGGATGATATTCTGATTTATTCCAGAACTGAGGAAGAACACAAGACGCACTTGAGGATTGTTTTGGAAATCTTGCGGAAACATCAGCTGAAGGCTAAGTTTTCGAAGTGTCACTTCTGGAAGGGTGAAGTAAGGTTCTTAGGCCATGTCATTTCTGGAAATGGAATAGCGGTTGATCCCGCTAAGGTGGCAGCGATCCAGGATTGGGTCAGACCTAAGAATGCATCAGATGTGAGAAGTTTTCTTGGACTAGCAGGATATTATCAACGGTTTATCAAAGACTTTTCCAAGATAGCTGCACCATTGACAGGATTGACGAAGAAGAATCAGGTATTCAGTTGGGATGCTAAGTGTGAGCAGGCCTTTGGAATCCTGAAAGAGCGACTGACGAGTACTCCTATTTTGACTATTCCAAGTGGGAATGATGAGATGGTGGTTTACACCGATGCATGTGGTACTGGACTTGGAGCAGTACTAATGCAGAAGAATAAAGTTGTTGCATATGCAAGTCGACAACTGAAGCCGCATGAAAGGAATTACCCGACTCATGATTTGGAGTTAGCGGCAATTGTTTTTGCTTTGAAGATGTGGAGACATTATCTATTGGGAGTTAGATTCGAGTTGTTTACAGATCATAAGTCGTTGAAGTATCTGTTCTCTCAAAAGGATTTGAATCTTCGACAGCAACGGTGGCTAGAGTTCTTGGCATCGTATGATTTTGGTCTAGCTTATACTCCGGGAAAAGGTAACGCAGTAGCTGATGCGTTAAGTCGAAGACATGCAAGATTGGGAGCCATGTTTTCGGAATGGAAGAGTCTCGAGTATTTGGCTGGATTTGATTTCAGGCCCAGATGTGAATTGGAACCTGAGATGTTGGCAAACTTATCGATAAGACCTACTCTTGTGGAAAGAATTGGCGAGGGCCAAAAGCGAGACGATAAGCTTGTCAAGATTATCCGTGATTTGGAGTCTAGGTTGAATCCAGAAAAGGTTAAAGGATTCGAAGTCGATCGAGATGATTGGCTTCGGAAACAAGGACGATTAGTTGTTCCCGATATAGATGGATTGAGAGATGAGGTTCTGAGGGAAAGTCATCACTCGAAGTTGACAATTCATCCAGGTGGAAATAAGATGTATCGGGATATGAAGAGAACATATTACTGGGAAGGCATGAAGAAGGATGTTGGAAATTTTATTTCCAAATGTATGAACTGCCAGTTGGTGAAAGCCGAGCAGAAGAAGCCCAGTGGATTGCTTCAGCCATTAGAGGTTCCTACATGGAAGTGGGAGCAAGTGTCGATGGATTTTATCGATGGTCTACCTAGAACCAGGACAGGGAATGAAGGGATTTGGGTCATCATAGATCGGTTGACTAAGAGTGCAAGGTTCATTCCTGTTCGATCGACTAGGACTGCATCGAAGTTGGCCGAGCTTTATGTTAAGTGGATAGTTCGACTCCATGGTGTTCCGAAGAGTATAGTGAGCGATCGAGACCCATTGTTCATTAGTAGATTTTGGAAGAGCTTCCAGCAAGTTTTGGGAACCGAGTTGTGTTTGAGTACACCTTATCACCCTCAAACAGATGGTCGGACTGAGAGAGTCAACCGAGTTTTGGAAGATCTTCTTAGAGCATGTGTTTTGGACTTCGGGGGATCGTGGGAAGATCACCTTCATTTGGTGGAATTTGCATATAATAACAGTTATCAGTCGAGTATTGGTATGGCACCATATGAGGCATTATATGGAAGACCGTGTAACTCTCCGACATGTTGGTTGGAAACTGGGGAAAAGCTGATACTTGGGCCAGAGATGATTCGACAGACTTCGAATTGTATAGAGATTATTAGGCAACGAATGAAGGCAGCCCAAGATCGTCAGAAAAGTTATGCCGATAATCGTCGTAAGGATTTGGAGTTCGACGTAGGTGATATGGTTTTTGTGAAGATTTCTCTATTGAAGAGTGTTATTAGATTCGAGAAGAAAGGGAAATTGACTCCGAGATTTGTTGGACCATTCCCGATTATCGAGCGAATTGGAAAGCTCGCTTATAGATTGGAGTTACCGGAAAAGATGGCGGGTGTGCACAATGTTTTCCATGTATCTTATCTACGGAAGTATGTGCATGACCCAACTACATTAGTTTCTGCTGATAGCTGTGAAGATTTGGAGGTTGATCCAGTTGTTAGAAGACCTCGTAAGCCGCTTCGTATTGTTGAAACCGATACGAAACAGCTTAGGAGGAAGACGATAATGTTGCTCAAGATACAATGGAGTGATGATGTTAACGACCGTACGTGGGAGGAGGAAGAGAGGATGAAGGCAGCTCATCCCGAACTCTTCGAGGTATGGCCCTAAGGTGTCGTGACATCTCATGAATTTGTACCTTGTTCTAACCTTAGAATTCTGCATGCTAGGCTAGAATTGGATGCATGGTTTGTTGATTGCTATGGATAGTAGGCATGCGGAATAGTTTTGGTTGCTGTTGTTTGCTTGGAATTTCGGGGGCGAAATTCCTAAGGGGGAGAGAATGTAACGACCCGTATTTTACGTGTCGATATATCGTAGAATTCTAGGTCGTTAGTATTGATAAGTCGTCCTTAACCTAAGTCGTAGGGGAGGATAACTCGTATGTTGTTTGATTCGCGAGGAAGTTAGATTGGAAAGATAACTCGAGTTAGTGTTGGAGCGAGTTAACAGGTTAGTGGTCTTCGCGAGTTACGAGTTAATGAATTAGATAGCGACTTAGGGGATGGACGAGTTAGTGGGGTTGACGACCTAAGGGGTTAGGTCGTTTGGATGTTAGGTCGTTGAGGAGTGGTGAGCGACCTAATGTGTTAACGAGTTAGTATGTTGAGTCGTTAGCAAGTTAGGAAGTATGGCCGAGTCAAGGAAGCTGTCGAGTTAGCGAGTTACGACTCAAGGCTGAGACGAGTTAGTGTTTAGGTCGAGTGGAGCGACCTATAGAAGTAGCGACCTAAGGAAATCCCTGTGTAGTTAGGTTGGTTGAGCGACCTAAGGGGTGAGCGACCTAAGATAGAGGGGCGACTCAAGATAGTACGACCTAGTAGATAACAGGTTAGAGCGACTTAAGTATTCGAGCGACCTAGTAGAATGGGAGACCTAAAGGTTATAGGCTTAAGTCGGTAGGACGAGTTAAGGATAGGTCGCGTGTGTTGTTAGGTCGGCTGTGTTTTAGGTCGTGTGGCCTGGGTGTGATTCTGTGTATAGTTAGGTCGTTAGACGACTTATAGATGTTAAGTTGTTAAGTCGCGTAGGAGCTGGGGTCGGTAGGTCGTTGACTTGGGGTTTGTTAGGTCGACTGTTGTGCTGAGTCGGCAAGGAGTTGAGTCGGCTATAGTATAAGTCGTTATAAGGCAGTGTTTTTAAGTCACGTGCATACTGTGGGCCTTAGGTCGTAATATAGCTAGGTCGTAGCATGTTAGGTCGGCAACGACCTAAAACCGAGCTACGAGTTACGACCTAAGGGGGCGACTAGCCTATAAATAGTGGAGTTTTGCTCACTTTTTGGCACCGGTTTTTGAAGCAACGAAGTGCTGCCATTTTGAGAGCCCGACTACAACATTTCTTCACTTCTTTTCTCCATTCCAATCTAGTTCTAACATCCATCCAAGATCGAAGATCCAAGAGCCAAAGTTGAAGATCTTCATCCAACCAAGCTAGATTTCATCGTTTCAAGCGGGATTTCGATGAATCAAGCTTAAATCTTCGCTGTCCAGATCTGAAGTTGATAGTTTTTGAAGTGTTTGGGTGATTTGGTGAGTGGTAGTTATCTCTCACGCGGACCTAAAGGAGTATATTGGATTGGTGGCTTGTTTGAGTGTTAAAGTTAGAGATTTCATGCATTTTTCTTAGTTCCAAGACTAGATTCATTACTTTTGAAGATGTTTACCTATGCAAGTTCAATTAACAAGTAATAGAGACAAAACCCATGTTTTATATTTGATAGATCTATGCTAAAATCCATGATTTTATATGTGTTAGACTTATGTTCATTTATTTACGAAATTGCCATTATAGTTGATATTGCTTGATTAGATCTTGTTTGCATGCTTGATTGTTTGGATGAATGATTGATTTGATTGTCTCGAGTTAGCTTGTAGTTGATTTAGGACAAGATGGTTGAAGATGATTCAAAAGCTAAGTGGAAAGGCTTTTGAATGGTGAAAGCTGCTGTGGCATATGAAGCGGATATTGAAGCTCATATGGATGGGTTCGAGGACTTTGCTATAGTTAGAGGAAGCAAAGTATGATGATGAAATGGAATTTGTCATGATATGTTGAGGCGAAGTATGATGATAAGATGGACTTTGCTAAGATGCGTTGGAGCAAAGCATGATGTGGAAGCCTTGGTTTAATCCAGACGGGATCATCCCAAGCATGTTGATTACTCGATGATGTGGTTCGAGTTGGTGGATAATGGTGGCTCGAGAGGTGCTTGAGCTATAATGGGAATAGTCGTCGAGGAGGATGACTAGAAGGATGAGATCTTATCGTTATTGAAGGTTCTAGCAAGCTCAAAGCAAGAGTACGTTGGGTAGATCCGTTATGCCCAGGCGCGGGTCATGATGACGTGCTAGTACTCTGGGTAGATTCGTTATATCTAGGCACGGGTCACGAGGACGTGCGGAGTTATGTCTAGAACCGGGGTTGCCATTAGCCCTTGACGGATGTTTGAAAGATGAGTTGGTCATTCAATTAACGATAAAATCAAGTAAATGATAACAGTGATAGCCAAAGTCATGGATGTTGGTTGTATCATCATTCGGTCTCAAGAGCGGTGTTTTCTGGGTGCTTATCTGATCTTGGTTTAGGCCTTGGGGGTTTGTACTTGGAAAACATCGACCTTGACTCGAGTGATTATTGCTTTACTTTAATTATCTGCTTTGCTATGCTTGCTTCTCCTTAGTGTGTGTCTGGGGGCTATCACTGTAGAAAGAGGTGGAGTGGGATGATTTGGGTTCCTATTCCTTTTATCCCTTATGCTCTTTTGGTATGTTTGATAGTTGATTTACTGCTCACTAAGACTTTGTCTGACTCAAGGTTTTATGTCTCCTCTTATTACCTTGGGCTGTTCATCCATGATTGGGATGGGCAGACTAGGTGACAGGTGGCAGGTGCTGATCTTAGTGGCTTACGCTGATGATGACGAAGACGAGCAGGAGGCTTTGCATATTATTTTCATATTCTATGTAATGGATATTCCGCTGTTTGTTGATTAATCTGAGTGCTATGTAGTGAGGCTTCTTGTATTCATGATTCAGACCATGTATAAAGCTATTATGATTAGATGATGATATTCTGTTCTATGGGAGCTTCACTATATTATATTTCTCTATTGTACTTTATCCATGCGCTGTGAGTTTTACGATAGAGTCTGCAATGTTTATTTTACCCTTGGCGCTCACTCATGGCTGCCTGGCACACTTTCAGCGCACCATTTTCTTGTTTCCGTGCAAGAATCATGGGCGGTCGTCACAGAAATGATAGGCCTGAGTTATTTTATTTATTTATTTAAACTTGGGATTGCGGGTTTGAAATGATAGAACCCGGATTTTTACCTTTTAAACTGCGGATTGAAATGATACATATCCGTATCACTTGACCTAGGTTAGAAAACTATATACAGACCCATGGTTATTCTATAAAGTGCTTTGAATATTTTAAGTAATTTAAAAATATAAAATTATGAAATTTGATTTAAATAGATTTTGAAAGGTTTTAAAATAAATAAATTATGATTTTTCTATGTGTTAAAAATGTAATTTATGAATGGATTAACTGGATTTTTGAAATATAACTTATGTTTGAAATTTGGAATTTTGACTAAAAAATGATATTTAAGTTACATGAATAAAATGGACTTTAATTTTATTTGAAAAATGGTAAATATGATAAATTGATTTATATTTGAATTTAAGTGATTTATTAAAGAATTATTGATTTTCTATAAATTTAAGTGGTTGAATAAATGACTGTTGAAAATGAAATTTTAAAATATAACTTGACTTGAAAATGTGAAATTTGAGTTTTAACTAAAGATGTTAAATTAATTAAATAAACTGGAAGTTTAGTTAAATTTGTGAAATGGTAATATAAATCTGAAATTTTAAGTTTTAATTTATGAAAGAAACATAATGAAAGAAACGTATAGGTTTTAATTTATGAAAGAAACGTATAGGTTTTAATGTATGAAAGAAACGTATAGGTTTTAATGTATGAAAGAAACGTATAGGTTTTAATGTATGAAAGAAACGTATAGGTTTTAATTTATGAAAGAAACGTATAGGTTTTAATTTATGAAAGAAACGTATAGGTTTTAATGTATGAAAGAAACGTATAGGTTTTAATTTATGAAAGAAAAGTATAGGTTTTAATTTATGAAAGAAACGTATAGGTTTTAATTAATGAAAGAACGTATGGTGTTCTAATTAATGATAGGAACGTGTAAATTCCTAATTAATGAAAGAAAGGTATAAGTTTTAATTAATGAAAGAAACATATAATTTTTTAATTAATGAAAGAAACGTGTAAAGTCCTAATTAATGAGAGAACATGAAAGTTTTAATTAATGCAAGAACATGTAAAGTTTTAACTAAGAAAGAAACATGTAAAATTTTAATTAGTGTGGTATCGATTTAAATTAATAAATGTTCAATATTGTAATAGGAATATAAAATTTAAAACGTACATTTGACACGTAGATTTTAATCAATGTAATGGTGTATTTTAAATTGATTAAAATGATAAATGTTACTTACTGTAATAGTAAAATGTAAGTTGATAACGTACATTTGATAAGCAAGTTTTAATTTATGTGAATGGCATACTTTAAATGATTAAAATAATAAAGTTTCTTTATTTTAATAATAATGTAAGTTAATAAGGTGCTTTTAACTTAACATAAGAATTTCGGTTTAAATTGTATATTACAGTAAGAAAGTTTATTTAACTATAAGGCTATGATAAATTGACATGTTACAATTTTAAGCTTATCAATACTTTGATTATATACAATGTAAAGTGGAAAGTAGTACATTCCAAAAATGCTATGATTCCTTAAGGTAACATTTCCAAAATGCTATGATAATTTAAAGGAATATTTCAAGTTTGAAAATTTGGGTTTTATTTGAAGGATATAATATTGAATTATTTTTGAAATGGAAATGATACAATTGTGATATTGTTTTGAAATGAGTATGATATTTTGGTCTTGAAAGTATAAATTATTTGAAATAAATATCCATGGGTTATAATAACGATTGGTTGTTAAAGAGACCAGGATCGGATATTGTCATATAGCCGTACAATACCGAAAACCACTTTAGCAACTGTGTACGCGGTGGAGATTCCAGAATGAAGTAGGATGGTGGCGACGTTCTCGAGGTATGTTACGTGGACCCAACTCCCGTGAGTTGGCATATATGACTAAAACAGGAGCTATACCGGGCTACACAAAGGGTCGCACCCTTTCATCGAGCACGCTCCATCGGAAACTATTCTATTACTTTTGTGATTCGATTCGGTGGCGCCACTTTGATTCGGGGGTATTGTTCGAGGTGGGCGGAAGCTGCTGGCTTGCCGTCACCACCGGTCCGTGAGTGCAAACGGTGTATCCACCCTGGCATTGCCTCGCGTGCCGTGTCATATCCTTATATCGAGCCCACTACGATTTTGGTTTTAAAGATCCGACCGCGTTAAGGTTCACCATCCCCTTAACGCTATTTTCTATATGATTATACTTTACTGATTAGACACTACCGTATATAGCATATATTACTACATAGTAAATAGTTTAACGGATCCTTAGAGGATGGGCGGTCCCAAGCATCCTTTAAGTTACTGATGCATTTTGTTACTGCTCACTTGAGTTGATTTACAGTTTATAAGTATTTATGTCCTGACTCGAGGGTTTTGTGTTTTGCTTTACGCTCGGGTCAGATTGAGTGAGTTAGCATTCCAGATTCACCTTCGGCGTTGGAGCTTTCCTTGAAGATCCAGCCATCTATTTTGTTTCAGCATCCAGTGGTTCAGTGATGTATCTGATTTGTACCTGATGTATCCTGTTACTCTTCTGTTGTATCTTATTGAACTCTGATGTATCTCATATTTATATAGTAGCTTCATGAACTACTATCTCTTTTTCTTCCGCTGCATTTTTTATATACTCTGTGTCTGTGATCTGTGATTTTTATTACTGTATATCCTGAGATTTGCCAAAATTTTATTTACAACGCGATATTTTGAGCAATTCAATTCCGGCATGAGTGTCTACCTATACACTTATAATGGATGCGAATGGTTGAAAATACCGGGTCGTTACAGTTGGTATCAGAGCTTTGGTAGCTCTAGGCAAAGCTCAGCATATAGAGTGAATGTATTTACAGAATCACTTTCATTCGAGTTTTAATCTCTTCCCTTTTGACTCGATTCCTTTGAATTTTGGAACGTTCCCTGCGGTTCCGAAGTCCATTCTTATTCCCCGCTATTCGTCTTCATTTGATTCTGGAGTATCCCATAACTCCACTTCGAATGATCTTTATAGTGAATTGGCGGTCCCGCCAATCTCAAAAAATTTCTTGTAAGAGGGGTGAAACTCCATTACAACAGCATCGATCCACCAAAGATTTTATATCCTCGGTTTAGATACTAGTATCTCCTATTATCCCAAACTCTAACTCTTGAGATCAAACGTAGATTTACCCCAAAAAATCCACTTCGATCTTATAATTTAAGTCACGGTTGACCCAATTAAGGTTGCCCGTGATTTATTTTAGCTTGTCCACCTCCCTACTCTGTATTTAATCATCTTGTCTTTTGTTTCCAACATATTTTCAAACATTTTGAATTGTATTTGTCAATCTATATTTTTTTTTTTATATTGTGTTGTTGGAGTTGTTGATGTTGATTTGGGTTTCCGATCGATTCGTCTGATCAACGCTATCGATAGGATTTCTAAAACACTTTGACAGAACAAACTGACACGATATTATTTTAAATTTTGTTTTGGTTAATGAAATAAAATTTTGATATATATATTTATGGAACTTAATAAAATGATTCAAATTGATAATTTGAAATGATAATACTTGATTTATCATTTATTGTTCTATAAATGAATTTATAAATAATTGTTTATAAATTTATATGGGAACTTAAATGAATTTAGAAAAAGAAATTTGAGAATTTAATTTCCGATGGTTCCAAACCTTTTGTTTAAAAGTTTAAAGGGATATAATATTTAAAATATTTTCAAATAGAAATTTGTTTCCAAAGAATTTTAAGTTTAAAATTAGTACTCTTCTCTTTGTCGCTGGAAAATAACTTCGGTGATGACTGCAGCATCATCGACGTTCATTTTCGAGTTTCGAAGTGAAGAGACTGTTCTATAGTCTTGCTACAGCTTTGTTTTGGGAAATTAAATTGATTTGAATTTCTAAAATATGACTTAATTTATAATATATATAGATATATGATTGAAATTTGATTTGACATATTATATATATATATATATATATTATTACTTATCTCTAAATGGTTTGAAGAAATCGGAAATTTAATTCTTAAATTTTATTTTTAACAATAATTTCAATTATAAAAAGAAAATCAAAAAAATTTGGATAAATGATTAAACTTGAGATAATTGAATTGGAAAGTTTTATTTGTATGACACAATTTCATTCCAATATAACTTACCTTAATTTCAGAAGTTAACAATGTAATTGGGTAATATACAATATAAAAAGATTTTATAAATAAAATTTGAGTGGTTATAATAAATGTTATGCACTTAAATTTTAATTATAAAATGATTAACAGAGGTAAATATAATAAAGGGTAATTGAATAACTTACAATAAAATGATGTTAAAAGAACTAAGAATAAAAGAAAGCAGTTATAATAAGTGGAAGTATATTGAACATGAGTGATAAATATATTGAGAGGAATAAATTTAATTTTATTAGGAATAAAGAAGAATAAAATTTATTAAATACATTGTGAGTGTAATAAATGATTATTTTTCTAACCCATGGTTTTAAAAAAAATTGTTAATTTAAGATGATTGGATAATAAGATAATGAAATTTGAGATAGTTAAGATTTATGTAACTTGTGTAAAAGTTTATTTTCTATTTAAGTTGAAATCTCCATGCTTTCAAATTCATTTTCTTATTTTGTTTTTCAAACTATCTTTTGGTTGTTCTTATCGTCCTCATCTTGCTATAGACTGGTATATGCATCTTTCTATGATCTTTCTGTTTAGAAATCTTTCTATAATCTTTGATAATCTCCACCTTGTAAAACTTACCTATAACAACAGTTATCAGGTATAACTTCAATCTTCTTGTCATCTTATCTTAATCCTATTTCACTCTATCTTTTCTGTGCCCTTCCATACCTCATTCCTTTTCGGGGACGAAAGGTTTTGAGTGGGGGAGAGTGTAACAACCCTGTATTTTGTAATTATTTTATTGTATATTTTATTTTATTTTAATGTAAGATTTTGATTTAAAAACTTATTTTACTTATTTGAAATGATTAAATTTATTATTTAAATATAATCTTGATTTTTATATGAGTTATAATTCCAAAATTTTGTAAGTTGAATATTTGCCTGAAATGCTGATTTTGGTCAAAATAGTCAAACTGTGACTTTCAACTTAAAATTTTAAAAGTTTAAAATTTTAAATTTTTTTATTTTATTATGAAAGCACATAAAATTATAAGAACGCCACTTTTCGTTTCGTTGAATTTGGATGTAAATTGTGAAAGTTATACCCTTCACAATATTGTGCGTATATAGGGTTATTTAACAATGACTATTTTAAATTGTATAAATTACTTCTTCTTGGTTATATTTCATTTTAATATGTGATAATATGTTTTATTATGTATATTTTGGCTTTTAAATATTTTTAAATGATAATAGAATTTTCCAAAATTTACTGTATTTATTTCCTATTTTTAAAGGCTGTTTTCTAATTTTCTGCCATTTTCTTCATATAAATTATATTTAATAAATTTTTTTTTTTTTGTGAATGCACTTTTATTTTTTTTGTTATAAATATTTTACAAGTCCATGAAGATTTTCTAAAGTTCATTTGGATTTATTTCTAATTTTAAAGCCCAGTTTACAATTTTAAGCCATTTTCTTATTTTAATTATATATAATTAAAATTTATTTATTTATTTTATTCACTCACTTTTATTTGCTACATTTTACTTTATTTTATTCATTTTACATGTATTTAAATTTAAGTAAATTTTTCCATAGTGTATTGAAATTATTTCTAATTCTTAAGTCTAGTTTTCATTTTTCTGTGCTATTTTTCTTATTTAATCATATCTAATTAATATTTAATTTTTAATATTTTGTTTATCTGTTATATTTTCGAATTTTAACTGAGATTTTAATTATTTTCAGTTATTTGGATATATATAAATATATATGAGAAATTTGAAAGGGTTAAGAGCTAAGAAACGGAAAAACGTTTTATCCGTTTCTTTTGCAATTTCTTCTGTCATTAATACATCAATTCATCATATCCATTCCTTTCCCCATCCTTTGCAGCCGACTTCCTCTAGTTATTCACAAATTTTTGAAGCCCCAAAACCCTAAAAATCATGGCCTCCACCTTGAAGGAAAAAAATTAGGTAAATCCCTCTCTTCTTTCTACTTTTCTTACTTTTCTATGCAATTTTGCCTTGTTTCTCTTCTAAGTTTGGATCGGCCTCTTATCCATAGCCGCAGCCACAAACTCCTACATCTCTTCCATGCCTCCAACACCATCTACTCCACCAACCATGACCATGGACGAGCCATCTATGGTGGCAAAACCCTTCAAATTCCAACCTACATGCCTAAAAACAATGTTTTTGACCATTGTTGCCTCATTCCCTTCATATCCACTTGTTGCCTTGCCTATATGATGTTAAACCTGACCTATATGATGTCATACCTGAGCCAAAGCATCATCATAGCCAAGCATAAGTGTCCCTTAGGCTAAGCATTGAAGTGGTTGAAGCAAGGTCCAATCTATCTTGTTCATTTCGCTTTGTATTTCAAAATTGTTTCAATGTTATTTTATGTTGAATGTTTATATATTGTCTGGTTGTTTTGTTTTGGGTTGATGATACAAAATCATATCTTGGCTATCTTTCAACTCAAATTAAAAGTCTTGAAATTGTGCTTGTCGTGCCTTTGGAGTCGTGCTTGTATGTTGTTTTGGTCTCTAGCTTTGAAAAAGGTGAGTCTTTCTCACTCTGACATATATACTTATGAAAAGTGGATTGATGACAAGTGTTTAGTAATGTAAAATGTTTATGCAAGTTAATGATGATCATATGATATGCTATGTCATGTTATTACCATGTTATTACCATGTTAAAACTGTTAATTTTCACCTGACATCTGATATATGACTGTATATTGTGATATTGACCTTGTTTATATTATTTCTGTATATGATCACACTACAAGTTCCCTGTTAGAAAAATGTTATGGGCTGAAATGATAGGCCTGAGTTATTTTATTTATTTATTTAAACTTGGGATTGCGGGTTTGAAATGATAGAACCCGGATTTTTACCTTTTAAACTGCAGATTGAAATGATACATGTCTGTATCACTTGACCTAGGTTAGAAAACTATATACAGACCGGTGGTTATTCTATAAAGTGCTCTGAATATTTTAAGTATTTTAAAAATATAAAATTATGAAATTTGATTTAAATAGATTTTGAAAGGTTTTAAAATAAATAAATTATGATTTTTCTATGTGTTAAAAATGTAATTTATGAATGGATTAACTGGATTTTTGAAATATAACTTATGTTTGAAATTTGGAATTTTGACTAAAAAATGATATTTAAGTTACATGAATAAAATGGACTTTAATTTTATTTGGAAAATGGTAAATATGATAAATTGATTTATATTTGAATTTAAGTGATTGATTAAAGAATTATTGATTTTCTATAAATTTAAGTGGTTGAATAAATGACTGTTGAAAATGAAACTTTAAAATATAACTTGACTTGAAAATGTGAAATTTGAGTTTTAGCTAAAGATGTTAAATTAATTGTAACGCCCCGAAAATTTTTGGCTTTCAAAAATTCAACATCGATACTCACTTTTTCGACTGCCGAGAAATCGAAGGCCAAAAACCCGAAATGTTATGGGTTTAAGAAAAAGAAAAGAAGAAGAAGAGAGAAGAAGGGATAAGAGGATAGAAAAAGATAGGGAAAAGAAAACAGAAAATAGGGAAGAGATAATGGAAGATAGAAAAAATTTTAAATAGAAGAAAAGAGAATAGAGAACATAGAACGGAACAGATAACAACAGAACAACATCAGAATCTCACAATTCGCAGCGGAACAACATATAATAATAAATGAATAATCTTTAAACAAAGAACTATATCAGTTATTACATTTTATACATTTCATTACATCATATCATCAGAGTATACAACATCAAACAAACAGCGGAAAAAGAAATACTATATAACTAGTAATACGTCATGCCATCCAGCTTGCCTCCAGCAACTCCAGAATATCCAGAATATCCTGATAAACCTAACTCTTGACTGCCCGTGTGGAAATTGGTGGGCACCCAGAGTTTAGGAAGGAAAACAATAAACTCCGAGTCAGTCATGTGACTGGTGTGAGAACTCAAAAACAGTTTATTTATCTTTAAAATCAAAATAGAAGAATATTTTTAAATTCAATTCGCAATGCTTTTAAAAATGAGACTACCATAAGACCTCCCGCCACACACACAATGCAAACGCAGACTTGAAGGAGATTTCTCCTTATGATAGTCAAAGATGCTTGATACGCATTTAAAAGAACATTTCATATTATTATTAGTGCATAGTGTAGGAAACAATTTCGAAAGTAGAATATAAATCTTAGCCAGCATAGGTACCATTATAGTATGCTTACTATAGCTACCATATTAAATGGCAGGTTCTACAACTAAAACCGTACAAGTCTCGTATTGTTTCTTTGGATTTCCAATGAATGACCAGGCCAAGGAACTTCCCATTGCCACATGAGAATGCCTCTGGATGGACATCCCCGAGAACCAAACCGGATCTCTACCAACACAAGGCCGGGTTACCCCTAACTGAGTAACAACTGACTGAATATGCCATCCCCCGGTCCTTTGGGACCTTTCAACCGAGTGCTCGCAATCAATTCACACAATCATAACAAAGTGTTTTCAACATGAGTAAGTATCTGGGCTTCATACCATGATACCACCCTTTTCCAGAAGGAAATGCACACATCCTAAAGGGCGCTACCCCTCATAACCTTGCTGCTTCTTTCCTGTTTTGACCATTCACGGGGTGTGAGGCTCGACGAAGTCACGTCCACAAAAACATACTTTATACAAAAGCCATGCTTTGGGTCAACAAATGATCATAGAAATGATCACCAGGATAGACGATCAAATAAACGATCCTATCACAAATAATCAACACAATGATCATTTACAGCAACACTCAGCATGTCACATTACCAAATTGGGAATATATCGCTGATAACATTCAACTACATAACCTCTGAGCTCGTACGTCTCAGAGAAGGGTGTTAAGCTAAAAGAATAAATTCTCCGCCACCAACAGAAATATATTTGAAAGAAATCTGCTTTATATCTCAATTTGTAACGTCAGGCATACTATCCATACAAGTCTGTTCCGGGCTCGAACAAAACCGAAGGCACTTACAAAGAAGTCCTTGCAATCCGGATATTCACAATCCTGATCGGATTTCCCATCACTTACGGAGTCTCTATACCGTTGCAACTCAGTGCAGAGACAATCGACAGGTCATCCTATCGCTCTCGCAAATACCGGGTCTTCAACACCGATCTTCAATGTGATTCATAACGACGTATCACATATTCGGAATGGGTTATACGACCCCATGGTCTTTTCCCGGTTAACCCGAATAGTGAGCGCTTATTCAAAAATAAGTGTGGCATTCAAATTCAAACAAATCACCTCAAATACCCATTCAAAGGGAAATATTGATAGTCGGTTATTGAACTATCAATGGATATGCACACATCACCAGTTTCCAAATAATTTTCCAAATTATTTATTTTCCAAAATATCTTTACAAGATATATAATTTCACACTCCAAAAATAAATCAATATTTATTTTTAAACAAATTCTCCTTTTCATTCATAAATTCCATAATGAATTTATATTTCACAATATCCATGCATATACTATTTCAATTATTCATTTCAATTTATCTTCAAAAAGGAAAAATTCTCAAAGTATTCACTTTATATTGGAAGACATTTCCATACTTATTTAATAAGTAATTCACAAATTTTATTTATTTTCAACACTTAGAAATTATTCAATATACTTAAATCGAGATTAAGTATATATTTCATTCTTTAAGGAAATCATTCTCTTAAAACATATTTATTTGGGCCAAAACGAATGTTGCGTAAAACATCGTTACGACAACCCAAAATCACTAGTATAGGGATTCGAATTTTAAGATAGATATATAAATCCCAATACTATACAAAACATTTCCTTTCGGAAATCATTTACTATAACAACAGTGTTATAGTCCACTATTTCCTTTTCATTTCTCGAAAACGTCTATTTCAACAATAAATGTTGAAATCTATGGTTTCGAATCTCAACACATTTTAAAACATCGTTAGATCGTTTTAATTCTATTTCAAATATCACATTCTAAACATTTCTTTAACATATTATTCACTATTCAAAAACGTGAATATACTACGTTAACAATTTCATCCTTTTATTCATTTTATTTCAAAGGATTATTCACAGTCAAAAACGTGAATATAACTCCATTAATAGGTTTCAACAATTTACTTATCAAAATAAGTTGTTTGCGAATTTATAAAACAACGTTTCTAAATTCCTTTATTAACCTATTCCAGTTTATAACTCAATTATAAACTAAAAGTCCATATTATAAGTTAAATACTTATAAAACGATAATTTTACAAAATCGTTCTTTTAAACTTCATAATTATAAATCTTATAACTTATAAGATTCAATTATTCATCCAAATATATTCTTTAATAATTTCACAAAATTTATAAATCTTGCTATTTATAAATTTCATTTATAACTTCACCATTTATAATTTTATAAATTCCATTCACTTATGCAATCCATTTTCACTTCATTCAAACACTTATAAAAACTCGTTTTATAATGTCAATATTTCAATTTATAGATATCCATTTATAAATCTCTTAATATAAGTCAATTTATATTTTTCTTTAAAACGTCTTTAATCTCCTTTATTATTTCACCATTTTGATTCATAAAATAATTAAATTTTATAAATCCTATATTTAACTTTTCATAATAAATTCAAAAATCCCGATTAACTATTTTTTAAAATCATTAGCATCATATTCTCAAAAATCAGTTTTTTTTTAACTATTTTTCTCAAAAATCATAATTTTTTATAACTTTAAAAATTATAACGTTTATTTATTTAAAATAGATCAAATTCCAAACATATAGTATATTTTCAAAAATCACTTTATAAATCATTTTAAAATTCCAAAACTTGGTCCAATGATGCTACATATCAAATAGTCAATCACGACTACAACGATATCATATATCGATATGATAATCCATCAAATATCAAAATATCTGAAATCTAATAAATACTGTTGAGGAATCCAGTTGGATCCCTCCAACCTGTTTTCCTGCATCCAAAAACATTAGCACAATACCAATTTCGCTCCAGTACGAAATTATCGCGGTATATGGGATTTAAAATATTATCCGCTTAATAGACGGCGCAATAGGGTCTCATCTGCTAAACAAATAAATGAGGGAAATCAATAACTCCAATATATACATATGCCAATATATATATATTGCTATTATATATAATACCAATTTCACTGTTTATGAAATATTCGCGGTATATGTTTTTAATAAATAACATCCGCTTACTAACGGCGTATAATGTCTATTTTAACAATCAATAGATATCAATCATCATTCAAACATGAATTCAAATATTTTAAATCTAACTATAAAAAATAAAATCGAAACTGATTCGATTGAGTGAGAAGTTCTCACCTTGATTTCAATTTCGTTTTAGCGATTTATTTCGAATAAAATTAAACGGTCGTTTAATTTTACCCAAAATTCTCACTAACTCCAAACGACTCCAATCCAATTTCATCGCGTAGTGCTCGTCCATATGATTCCAACGCAACTGGTTTCGCGCGTTTTCGACCTCGTATAAAAAAGTTATGAATTTTATAAGTTTATACGAATTTATAATTTAAATTTACAACAATTTCTAATTAATTTCTTTACCTAACCTATTTACAACCGTAGATCTAAGCTCCCCCCCCCATCTGGACCGTAGGACGCAACCCCCCCATCTTCCTCTCTTCTTCACGCGCACACGACATATACAGGCCGAACCCAAAACTGCCGTGCAACCCTAATACACGCACCCCCCAACGACGACGAAACCCGATCATCTCGCCACCATTCCGTGCGCACGCCCCCACTCCATGCTCGGCCCAAGTGGCTTCGAGCTCGGCGGTCCATGGTGCTCGAAATACGTGCTTGAACTCGCATCCTTCTAGCTTCAATTGCCGACAATCCATCGCTTCTTTTGCGATCTTGACCGTTGATATTAAAGATCTCATCGAGCTCTTCAATCTTCTAGTTGGAAGATTCTTGAATCGTTGCACGGATTTGAAGATTTGGAGGGATGAAGTTGGGATGATTTCGGCCGTTTATCAGGGAGGTGGCGGCTGCGTTATTGAGTTAGGGTTTTGTTTTATATTTTTTTTTTATTTGAGTGAGGGCTATTTATAGAGAAAAATCGAACACTATTCATCCGGAAATTCCGAACTCCGATTTACGCGCCGTAACCAGCGTTTCTAGGGTTTACCCCGCGTTCCGGACACAATGAAACAGGTTTCGAAAGCTAATTCGGACATCTGTGCGAGTTATGGCAACAAACGTTCAATTTAAATTAAACCGATTTAAATCGATTTCTAGGCGTTTTAATTTGTACCGGACAAACGGTAAATCCAATTGACACGAAATTTGAAACCTTACAATAATATCACATTACGGATCCGATGAAACTGGTTTCGTCAAAATCCGAGACTTTTTGAAAAATGGCTATTTTAACTCGCTAAATTAAAATTAAAAATAAATCGATGCGTTTCGAGCTGCTACGATCAAACGGTAACTCCGATTGACACGAAAATTGAAATCCGGTAATAACTAACTATTACGGATCCAATGGAACAGGTTTCGTTCAATTCTGAGACTGTTCAAAAATTGACTATTTTCACTAGTCGATTTTAATATCAAAATATTCAATTTTCACAAATTAACTTCTAATTCGATTTTAAAAGTTCTAAAATATCGTTCTAACTCCCATATGATAAAATAAAATTTTACAAATGATTTTCAATCATATTTAACTCAATTTTCAATTATTTTCATAATTTAACGTATTAAATTATCGATTTAATTATCCAATTAAATTCAATAATTCAAAATAAAATTTATTAGACTTATAAATTTCACTTATTAATATTTAAAATTAATTAAATATTCAAATTTAAATTACTAAAAATTCTGGGTCGTTACATTAATTAAATAAACTGGAAGTTTAGTTAAATTTGTGAAATGGTAATATAAATCTGAAATGTTAAGTTTTAATTTATGAAAGAAACATATAGGTTTTAATTTATGAAAGAAACGTATAGGTTTTAATTTATGAAAGAAACGTATAGGTTTTAATTTATGAAAGAAACGTATAAGTTCTAATTTATGAAAGAAACGTATAGTTTTTAATTTATGAAAGAAACGTATAGGTTTTAATTAATGAAAGAACGTATGGTGTTCTAATTAATGATAGGAACATGTAAATTCCTAATTAATGAAAGAAAGGTATAAGTTTGAATTAATGAAAGAAACGTATAAGTTTTTAATTAATGAAAGAAACGTGTAAAGTCCTAATTAATGAGAGAACATGAAAGTTTTAATTAATGCAAGAACATGTAAAGTTTTAATTAAGAAAGAAACATGTAAAGTTTTAAGTAGTGTGGTATTGATTTAAATTAATAAATGTTCATTATTGTAATAGGAATATAAAATTTAAAACGTACATTTGACACGTAGATTTTAATCAATGTAATGGTGTATTTTAAATTGATTAAAATGATAAATGTTACTTACTGTAATAATAAAATGTAAGTTGATAACGTACATTTGATAAGCAAGTTTTAATTTATGTGAATGGCATACTTTAAATGATTAAAATAATAAAGTTTCTTTATTGTAATAATAATGTAAGTTAATAAGGTGCTTTTAACTTAACATAAGAATTTCGGTTTAAATTGTATACTACAGTAAGAAAGTTTATTTAACTATAAGGCTATGATAAATTGACATGTTAAAATTTTAAGTTTATCAATACTTTGATTATATACAATGTAAAGTGGAAAGTAGTACATTCCAAAAATGCTATGATTCCTTAAGGTAACATTTCCAAAATGCTATGATAATTTAAAGGAATATTTCAAGTTTAATAAATTTAAAGAAATATTCAATGATTTGAAAATTTGGGTTTTATTTGAAGGATATAATATTGAATTATTTTTGAAATGGAAATGATACAATTGTGATATTGTTTTGAAATGAGTATGATATTTTGGTCTTGAAAGTATAAATTATTTGAAATAAATATCCATGGGTTATAATAACGATTGGTTGTTAAAGAGACCATGATCGGATATTGTCATATAGCCGGACAATACCGAAAACCACTTTAACAACTGTGTACGCGGTGGAGATTCCAGAATGAAGTAGGATGGTGGCGACGTTCTCGAGGTATGTTACGTGGACCCAACTCCCGTGAGTTGGCATATATGACTAAAACAGGAGCTATACCGGGCTACACAAAGGGTCGCACCCTTTCATCGAGCACGCTCCATCGGAAACTATTCTATTACTTTTGTGATTCGATTCGGTGGCGCCACTTTGATTCGGGGGTATTGTTCGAGGTGGGCGGAAGCTGCTGGCTTGCCGTCACCACCGGTCCGTGAGTGCAAACGGTGTATCCACCCTGGCATTGCCTCGCGTGCCGTGTCATATCCTTATATCGAGCCCACTACGATTTTGGTTTTAAAGATCCGACCGCGTTAAGGTTCACCATCCCCTTAACGCTATTTTCTATATGATTATACTTTACTGATTAGACACTACCGTATATAGCGTATATTACTACATAGTAAATAGTTTAACGGATCCTTAGAGGATGGGCGGTCCCAAGCATCCTTTAAGTTACTGATGCATTTTGTTACTGTTCACTTGAGTTGATTTACAATTTATAAGTATTTATGTCCTGACTCGAGGGTTTTGTGTTTTGCTTTACGCTCGGGTCAGATTGAGTGAGTTAGCATTCCAGATTCACCTTCGGCGTTGGAGCTTTCCTTGAAGATCCAGTCATCTATTTTGTCTCAGAATCCAGTGGTTCAGTGACGTATCTGATTTGTACCTGATGTATCCTGTTACTCTTCTGTTGTACCTTATTGAACTCTGATGTATCTCATATTTATATAGTAGCTTCATGAACAACTATCTCTTTTTCTTCCGCTGCATTTTTTATATACTCTGTGTCTGTGATATGTGATTTTTATTTACTGTATATCCTGAGATTTGCCAAAATTTTATTTACAACGCGGTATTTTGAGCAATTCAATTCCAGCATGAGTGTCTACCTATACACTTATAATGGATGCGAATGGTTGAAAATACTGGGTCGTTACAATTCTGCTACCAACGCTATACATGTATTGTTCCTTTTTTTGATACTCGGTAATTAGTTTATCATAGCATATATTTCTATGTTTCAGTCTCTCCTGTGGTTGTATAGGGAAAGGCTGAAGAGTGTTTACAATATCAACTTAAAGTGGGCATTTTGTTGAAATGTAATGCACTAGAAAAAGCTTAACCGTAGCAAATTAGAGCAGCTCCAATAGCATCGAAAGCTTGAAAAATGGGTAGGATATCACCATTTTCTTTTTCTTTTTTTGATTTCCCACACTGCAGCAGCGACAATTCGAGCGTGGGAAAAGGAAATAAGCAGGTTTTTTCCAATTTTGTTTAAACCAGCGATCCATGAACGATAATCAGAAAACCACTTAGGATATAAATGGCTTTCAGAAAAGGTTTATGGCATAATGAGTTTTTGAAAACCGTTTATACCCTAATCAGTTTTCAATAACCCTACTATATTATAAACTATCTTCTAAAAACTGTTTAGAGCTATAAATGGTTTTCACAAAAGTATTTATAGTTTAAAAAATAGACTGATTTCTCCCACTTATTTGGTGGAGAATAAGGAGGAATTCACACTTTTAAATTGTTTTCTCCTTTTGGTTTTTCCTTCTGGCTAAAGATGCTCTTATGAAGAATTATGCACTGATTATGGCAACAAATTGTCTTAAGATGATACCGCTGAAGCCAGCTATGGTATATTTTGGAAATTATCTTTAGGATGTGTTTGTTTTGCACATAAAAGATGCACAGGAAATAAACACAAAAGAAGAATGCTTCAGCAATGAGGAATGCGTTCTTCTATTACTAATATGGCAATTGAAAGAGGCATAGATTATTTTGTTATTACTAATTACATTGTTAGTTTGTTTTTATTGTTTTAAAGAAAATGTATATTGAGAATACAACTAAATCCAAAAAATTGATAATTCAAGTACAATAATGGCATAAGTACGGTTACTATAGTATAACAATTTTGAATTACAGATATAATAACGATGCAAGTACAATTACAAAATATGCATACTAACGTAGTACAACATTAATTAGTTCGTTTCATATATTATCTCGGATTTTTGCACTGAATTTGTTGTATTTGTTTCAACTGGTTCATTGTCTTTATTCCCAGACGTCCGAATATTATAGTGCATTTATAGAAATTCTTCCGAAACTGGATCGGGATCATCATCCTATGTCACAAATTCAAGTTCTCCTTCGTTGTTTCTTTATAGGAAATTGTTGAAATTGTTAATAACCATTGTAGCAGCTACAAACTTTGCTTGAACATTTTATTTGTATGTCCATACATTATAGATTGCAAACTTTTACTTTCAAATTCAAAGGTTCATTTGATTGCCATATGTAAACTCGAATGATAATAGCTGAAAAATATATTTTCATTCTTTGCTTGGTTATGTGTTTCATTACAATATGAAATATGGTATCTAGCTTTGCGTTAGGAAGGTAAGCAGTTATCCATTAATGGATACCCGAGTGAAAAAAAAATATTGTCCTTTTGGTAGACGTGAAAGATTCAAATTTCTACTGTTTAAAACCGATCGAAAAAATTTAGCGTCGTATATAGTTCCTTCCCACCATGCTCTTAAAAACGTAACTGTTAAGTCAAACGCGTATACAATCATAATATTCTGCGTAACAAAACTTTTACGTCCAACATATCATTGCATCTTTGCAATAGGCACATGTGCAAAGATATGCGTACCACATATAGTCTCAATACAATTTTTAAATGATGGGTAAATTGGTTTGAGTCCCTATTTGTTACATGATTATATTAAATTGATGGTCTACCGGCCTAATAATATCCTTAGACATTAACAGAATAATTTTCAAAACGTCATAAAAATAAATAGAAACCATGTTGTTCGATCGTCGAAACTTTAGCAAACTGCTGTGTAGGAAGAACCAAAGTAATTATATACAGAAAGATGACGAACATTTCCTTAACGCAAATATTGGACGTTTCCTTCAAAACACAACCTTACAATCGTCCACATAACGATAGAAAACAAAGTCTTTTCATTTCTAAGTTTCGTTGACAGTGTTCTGCATGATTGCACAGTATATCATTAACCCAATGAATTTATTTGTGTTCGGATGTGTGAATATGAATGATTGGAGTTTTTTTATAGCGTTCTAATTCTCCTAATAGCTTGTATACCAGTAAAATCTTCGGCTTGAGAATTTGAATGATCACCTTCGTTGAACGGTGCGGCCTTTGAAACGAAGATAAAAAAAAGACGTTGAAATGGAGATGTATGTGAAATGGAGTATAAAAAAGGCGAGTTCATAGGGATTAAAATGACCGTTATGAGTAATCAACGGTTGGCATTTGATGTGTTATGTCAACCATTGATTTTCCACCTTTCCCCAATGGACCGTTTACATGAAATCTATCATCGACGCGTTTGACAACTAGACAAAAAGAATCTACGAACGTTACTTAATGATTGAAATAGAAGTAGAACCTTCTGTTCCGATCATCAATCTAAAATGCCGGTATTTTCAAATAATAGGTTAAGGGTTCACATCTCATAAAAAAAATTAATATACATTTTCAACTGAAAATTTTGAAATTTTATAGTTTATTCTAGTTTTTTTACGTGCGCTTCCATAAAATTTCATTTCAATAATTTAAGCGTCTCAGCTGCACTATTCATCTCATTGTTTTCTTCTGCCGTCACATACATAATCTTACATTTCTTCCACGCAGTTTCTTACGCGGAACTTAAATCATGATTCATGAACGTAACCTATAAAATCAAAAGGAGAAAGGTAGAAAAATACATGAACGGCCAAATCAAAGAAGCAACAACTCTTCATCATCTATAACCTTTCCAGCTATTTACAACTACTTTGGAAATTGCTTAGAATTTCATGTTCACTAATTTGAATGACTTTATTCTCTTGATCTTTTCCCATTCCACCCCTGTTCTCCCACTCCTGTCCAATCCTCGTTCGGACATTCTTTGTCCTCATTCATCAACCTTATCCTATTGTCATTCCACAAGTCACAATTAAGCACCATGTGCTTCCCGAACTACCCCTTATAATGTCACCTTTGGTCGTTGGTTCTTTTTCTGCGTGTATAAGTAGGAGGATATTGTGGTGCATTGATACTCTGCGTATTGCTTAAATGGGAAACTGCGTATCGTACAGGGACGACGACTTACCTACAGTCAAAGTTATTCACGTTGACGGAAAAATGGAGGAGTATGGAGGAAGGCCAATCAGGGCGGGGCAAGTGACAATGAAAAGTCCAGGCTTTTACGTGTGCAGCAGCGATGCAATGGCCTTAGGAGAAGAGGCGCCGGAAATGTCTGATTCTGATCATCTCTTGCCTGGACAAATTTACTTTTTGCTGCCAATGTCGAAGAAGGGGTGCAGGCTTTCGCTTCATGATCTTTGTTGTTTAGCAGCTACGGCAAATGCAGCTGTTCAGGGAAATGAGAAGATGAGGTCGTAAGAAGGTTACTATCCAGCTTTGAGTTGTTATGGCAGTAAACAAAGCGATTAATGTATAGAATGTTCAAGCTATGAGTCTAGACTCCTTCCTTATTTTTATGGGTCAATACTGAATCAAAGCTGACACAAGTTTTTGTTAATTTTTTGTTATGGAAACATCATTAAAAAAATGCATTTGATGTTCGACAAACTTGTGTAAGCATATCGTAATTCGAAGTACTATGATGCTTCTATATTTGCGATTTCAACTATGTCACATCCCTAAAACCAAATAAGATGAGTATGAGTACAATTGTTAGAGTGCCTTCGCAGACAAATTGAATTGGGGATTATATTAGCTAAAAGACAGGTAGGACGTAAAAATTACTATGTAAGTAATGCAAAAATTGTTGAAAAAAATCGTTGTGTAATTTTTCTAATAATTATATATAATAATAATGTTTAATGTTTAAATTCAAATTCAAATTTAGAAATCTACTTCAAAATTAAACTACCAATACAAAAGAAAAAAAATCAAGGATCCCGCCCATTTTCCACGATAATGATGTAGATAGTGACAACAAATGGCTCAATACGGAACTCTAGCATCCTCATAGTCAATTCGAGTTTGTTTGGAGCCATAAAAAAGTAAGCAGCAGAACCTAATTTTTCTTTCGATAACTGCTGAGAACCGATCAGTATTTTCATAGTTTCTTGCCACCGTGGTGTAGGGGTATGAAGTGGAGCAGGAGCAAAAGGTCGGCATCAAAGGGACGCTTGGACTTTCGGTAAGGACAGTGGGGAGAAGAGAACGATGACGTTAGTGGTGTAATGTTGGATCTGGACTGAATATGATTGTAACGACTCAATTTTTCGAGGCCCGAAAGTTGACATCAATACGTCCACTGTATCAAATGCCGAACAGTCGAATACCGGAAACCGAACCGTTAGGGTTTAAGAAGAAGAAGATAGGAGAAAAAACAAAAACAATAACGGAATCTCACATTTCACAGCGGAACAAGATACAATAGATAATTGAATATCTTTAAAACAAAGAACTATATCAGTTATACATCACATTACATCATCAGAGTTTACAACAACAGCGGAAAAGAAATATTATATATTATTGATACGCCTCGCCATCCAGCTTGCACTCTAGATCTCCACAGCATATTTTTCTGACTTTGCTCCAGAATAATGATAACCTGACTCTAAGCTGCTCGTGTGGAAAATTATGCACATCAGAGTTTAGAAAGGGAACAATAAACTCCAGGTCAGTCATGGGACTGGCGTGAGATCTTAAAAACAGTTATCTTCACAAAGAAAATAAAAAGAAATACGCTATGCTTTTAGAAAATGAAACTACCATAAGGCATCCCGCCACACACACAATGCAACCACAGAATTGGAGGAGGTTTCTCCTTATGATAGTCAAATATGGTTGATACGCAAAATCCTTTTGATATTATCATTAGTGTATAGTGTGGAAAACATTTCGAAAGTATAATATTAATCTTAGCCAACATACAACCATTATTGTATGCCTACTATAGCTACCATCTAAACAGTGATGACCACCATAAGTAAATGGCAGATTATACAACTAAAACTGTACAAGGCGCATATTGGAGATTGGATTTTCAATAAATGGTCAGGTTAAGGAACTTCCTGTGCAATATGGGAACGCTTCTAGAGGGCGCACAGAGAACATAACCAACTCTCTGCCAACACAAGGCCGAGTTACCCTACGCTGTAATAAAGCTATAACTTGAGTAACTACCACGAGTATGTTATCCTCGGTCGTTACCAACCTTTATCCGAGGATCCTCAACCACAAAGCAACAACCACATAGCAATAAATTTGCAGTAACCACATAAGTTAAGTATTTGGGCTCCATACCATGATACCATCCTTTTTCAGAAGGAAATGGACATACACTGAGGGCGCTACCCCCAAATTGTCTTGTTGCATCCTTCCTGTTTCGACCATTTCTGGGTTGTGAGGTCCGACGAAGTCTCATCTACAAAGCTACGCTTTTCACAAAAGTCATGCTTCGACCAACAAATGATCAGTAGCATTTCGTATGCAACACTGCCAAATTGGAAATATATCACTAGTAACTATCAACTACAAAACCTCTGAGCTCGTACGTCTCAGAGAAGGGTGTTAAGCTAAAAGAATAAATTCTCTGCCAGCAACAGAAATGTATTTTATTGAAACCAGCTTTACATCTCAAAGTGTAATGTCAAACATACATCCATACAAGTTTGTTCCGGGATCGAACGGAACCGAATGAACTTTAAACAAGCCCTTGCAATTCGGGTATTCACTAATCACGTCCGGAATCCCCATCACAAAGGGTGATAAAATCTCTATATCGGAGCAACTCGGTGCAGAGACATTCGACAGGTATCTTTTCGCTTTCGAAAATACCCGGTCTTCAATACCATCTTCAAATGCAATCCCATTTCGTCGTATCATTATTCGGAATGGGTTTTATGACACCAAGTCCTCTTCCGGCTAATCCGAATAATGAGCGCTTATTTTAAAAAAATACGTGTTACATTCAGATTTCAAATAAATCACGACAAATTTCCACTTTGATCATTTGAACAAAAGATCCATCGCAATCACAAAGATTCAATGTGGTTTTCGAACATCCATTTGGAATCCGACCCCCGGTCGCATCTAAATTCAAACGCCTTTTAAAGGTAAATATTGATAGTCGGTTATTTAACTATCAATCAACAATCACAACAATCACCAGATTTCAAATAATTTTCCCCTTAGTTATTTACTTTCAAACTATCTTCACAAGATATGTTTTCATACTTCAACCATTTGAAAATAAATTTCAAATCACTTTTCAATCCTTTGAAAACAAATTTCAAATCATTTTCCTTGCGTAGAATAAATTTTCAAATATTATTTATTTCCACTGAAAATTTTCCGCGTTCGAATACTTCAAAATAATTTAAATTACTTATCCGAAATATATACTTGGAAACATTCAGAATAATAACTATTTTAAAACACTTTATTTAAAACATTAGTTTTGAAAATATTATACTAATATCTCATATAAAAATTCAAGTCCAAACTAATTTAAAAATAAAATTATTAGATAAAGTGTAATTATTAAAATATCCATTTTCTAAATCAAATACCAATTTAAATCTTTAAAGAATCACTTCTATAATTAATTAAATAAATCTTTACTTTAAAGATTTAAAAACAACTTAAGAAATAATTTCTCCGCAAACATCCTTTTCAAAAACCAACTTTAAAACTTTTAATTAATATTTAAAAGCTACTTTAAAAACATGCTTGGCTTTCCAGGGAAAATACACCTTCCATTTCAAAATGGTCCATTTAAATCAATTAATAAATCCTTCTTGATTTATTTTAATTTACCATTGAAATCCGCAAATTCCTTTCCACACTTTTAAAAATAAACCAATATTTATTTTTAAAACAAATTTCCCTTTTCTTTATAAATTCCCATTGTGAATTTTAAATGTCCAAATATCTACTGATATACGATTTTCAAATCGATTTTCAAATATTCATTTTCAAACACCAAATCAAATTCCAAATTGATTTTCCAAACATTTGTTTCAAACACCAAATTGATTTCCAAATCAATTTCCCAAAGATTTATTTTAAAACACCAAATCAATTTCAAATTGATTTCCTAATTTATTTTCAAAACACCAAATCAAATTTTCAAATTGATTTCCCAAAGATTTATTTTCAAATATCAAATCAATTTCAATTTGATTTTCAAATTTATTTCCTTTTAAAATAAATTCCTTTATTTCTTCCAAACTATTTGAAAATCTGAATTTTAAATAAATCCTTCAACTTTAAACAATATTACTAAAAAAATCCTTTATTTAATATTTTTCCATATTTTTGGAATTAATTCGATAGGATTTCAAAAATCAACTTTTATACCTTTAAATTCCATCTTTCAAATTTATTCAATTTTCTAAAATTAATTTACTATAAATTTTCTACTTAAATTTCAAAAATCCAATTTTATTTATTTCTGGTATTCTACGATACCAAAAATATATTCGGCTAAACTATAGTCATTAATGACTTTAATCACAAATATAATCGTACACAGATTATAAATAATCAACAAACAACATATGAAACAAATTCAAATATTTGAGTAATCCAGTTGGATCCCTTCAACATGTTTCCCTGCATCCACAGATGTTAGCACAACAATTAAATACCAATTCCACTTCGAGGTGGAATATCGCGGTATATGGGATTATATAATATCATCCGCTATTATGCGGCGCATGCGGGAAATCAGTCACCCCAAAATATATACTATTATATATACTATCACAATCAAACAGTCAATCAATAACTGAATTTCTAATTTAAATTTGAGTGAGAAGATCTCACCTTTTGCTTATGCATGCAACCCATTTCCATCCCGACTTGTTTTCTTCACAAAATTAGACCTTGTATAAACATTTATACAATTCATTAATATTTGACATTATAGAACAGCCTATTTCCATTTATTAATATTTAAACATAATCAAACAATTATTATTTTTTCCTTTGATAATTTTGATTAACTAGCGATTTAACTTAAACTAAATTTTCTTTAATATTTTCTTTCATCTTTGAAACAACATACACTAAAATAAAAATAAAACTAACCTATATAGATTTAAAATATGTTTCTTTTCTATAAAAAACACAATAAAAATTTACTTTACTGTCTATATACAAATATTTAAATTTATTTTCAAATTTAAATTGAATGAAACAAATTTTAAATACCTTACTATAAATTATCAGCATGAACATTATATTTACTTATTTAAAGTGAATAAGGATGGTACCTCACTGGCCAACATGACCCGATGCTCGACTACCATTACATCCACAACGTGCTTCAAATCTCGCAACAGAAGTTTCACAACCCTTAAAGTCGCCGTTAGAAGTAAGCTCGGCATGCATCATGACTATAGATCACGCACACGACCGCTCGTCTCTACTTCCATCACTGCCGAACGACGAACGCGATTCACATTCGCTAGAACCCAAGCTCACGGCCTCCTTCACGACGCCACCTCAAATCGAATTTCCCCTAAATCACGATCCTCCATCTCCTGCACTTGAAATCACATGGCGAGCTCGCGCGCACGCACCACCACCTGCTTGGAGACTCAAACACTACCCACGAAAAGCACGCTCTCATCCCACCTCACCGTCGCCTAATACCCTCGAGCCATCCCAGCCATCGCGACACTACCCTAGCTTGACTGGAGATCCTCGTCGCGAAGTGGTCGCGACACGATTCTGCCACCCAGTCGTCGCCATTATTCGATTTGATTTTTTTTTCATTTTGTTGATTCCATATTTAGAGAGGAGGAGCTCGGCCCTAAAAGAAATTCTCGTTTGATTTTATTTTTGAAATGACTCTTGGCTGTTCGATTTTTAATTATCGTTGTGTTAACATATTTATTTATTTTTTTAAAAACGAACGCGTGTAAAAGAAAATTTGTCAAGTTTTTGAATTCTTCTATTATGTGTTCATTGCTACTCAAATGAAATCATATCATTTTTAATTTTGAACTCAAATTCAAATTTAAATCGTATCAAATTACGCAACTAAAAATCTCGATCTCCTATCGAGACGTACCGCCAGGCGTTTATAATGTTATACATCGATTCTAAATGCAATGGAAAAGGTTTCGAGTCCAAATTCGATCGCATCGAGAAGATAGGTTTTTGGACCAGTTAAAACATTAAATTTTCAATTTAAATTTCAGCGTGTTTGCTTATCATTCGGCCACACAACAACTCCGAATACTTCGAAAATTAAAATCCGATAATAATACACTATTATGGATCCATTGGAACTGGTTTCGTCGAATTCCGAGACTGTGCCTCGGAAGGCTATTTTTAAATATCGATTTAAACTATATAATTTCAAAACTGAACAGTTAGCTTTCAAATTAAACTTGAAGCTTCTGTTATCTTGACTATTGTCAATATAAATTTTCTAAGCCGTCAAATTATTTTTAACTGGCTTAAAACTGAAGATTCAAATTTTTACCCATTTCAATAAATTAAATTCAATAATTTAATTGTCAAATTCATAGTTATAATTGAAATTCAAGTTAAAATAACTTCCAAATATTTAAAATCAATTAAATATTTTCAATTTCAAATGTTCAATATTCTAGATCGTCACAACGATAATCCGTGAAATTCAAATATGTCATCACCGTCAAGAGCACCCATAATATCCTTCGTACTTTCTTTGTTAATCAGACAGACCTGACGCATGACGACTTCGTAACTGAGATATGGAGGAAATGTGAACTCAACTGAAAGTATATGAGGATCGGATAATATGAATAGTTCTACTAAAATAAAACTTATACCAAATACCAGCGGAAATAAGGAGCTATAAAGTAAAGTGCAGCAGATATTTTTATATTGGTTCGAAATTCTCGTTCTATGTCCAATCCCAGTCTACTTCTGGATTTGGCTAACAAATACCCTCATTTAATTCGAAAGAATACGTATTGCAGACCACCTGAGCTGCTAAATATAACTCTGTGCCTGAAGATCTCCAACGGGACTTTGATTATTACAAATAGTTGAGTTTGTGACTTTGTATGCTCTTTGTGTAGCATGAATAAGCCACTGTATGCAACCTTCGTATAATCTTCTCCATGATGGCATAATGTGTGTTGGGAAGAAAATAGAAGTATATTGACCACTATAGAAATAGATTTGAAATATTAAGTGATCAAATAGAAAGCAATTGAATATTTTGAACGATCAATGAAATCAAAAGAGATGGTAGATAGAGAGTAGTAGATTCCATTGTGAATTCGAGAATGGTGATTGCTTTATATAGAAAATGAATGGTTGCAACTATTTTGTGAAGAGTGAAAACCATTAGAAGAGTTGCAACCATTAATAAGGCAAAGTGACTCTTTGCGAGGAAGTGGATCCTTTTAGTATTTCAAATAAAAACTGACAGTTGCGACATTCAGTCAACTGAACAAAATGATTCAGTCAACCAAATGACAGTAAAATTTATCATGAAAGAAAAAAGTTTTAAAAACGCATGATTCAGTCGACTGAATATGTAATTAGTCAACTGGATTCTGTTTAGAAAATATAGTGTATACAGTATTCTGCCAACTGAATTTGGCATTTTGTTCGACCAAAAACTATGTCCTTTTACTGTCAAAATCTAGCATATATGTTGATTAGTTGTAAGTCTGTGTATACCATTTTGAATAAATTTTAACACATATATACTCTAGGCTAATGACTTTATGACTGATATATAATTCTATGTCATTATCGTCTTGTCTTCGTTATTCAAATCTTCTTGAATAGCTAATTTCCTGCAAATATCAATAATATACGTATTACTTTCTTCGTAGTTGTTATTATCAAAATATGAGGTTCTAACATTCTCCTCTTTTTTGATGATGACAACCATATAAGGTAAACTTAAAAAATAGAACAATAGATAAGCATCCCCTTAAGTTTATACTCTCCCTATCGATAGGGCCTTATAGTTGTTCTCCTCCTTTGTCATCGACAAAAAAAAAGATATCAACAGGAGTGCTATAAATATTTATAAGACTTTGGTATATATTCATAATTGTACAACCCAACATAAATATGTTTAGAAGAACAAAGCGCAACAAATATCACATAACATAACATACTACTAAACACCGTCCCTTTTTATACCAAAAACATAGTACTTAACACCATCGCTATTTATACCAAAAACATAGTACTAAACACAGACATTACATAAGGCAACTATCACATAGTCAACAAGCAACTGAAACATAACACCACGTTGTCACAATAAAAACACAAATGTCATAAGCATAAGAACCAAAATAACATTAACTAATAAGTTTTTAATAATACCAACTAACCCAAAAGTAGAGAATGCATGATTGAAGATAGGAAGGAGCTCACTGTGCCTAGAAATCATGACTATGACTAGTCTCACCAACTCCTTCATCATCTTCATCTTCCTCCACCTCTATGGCCCATATTAAATGTTTTGGATTTGCAGCAATCTCCCTTGATGGCAAAGGAGATGTATGGGATGTAAATATGGTGCAAGATAATTTGTCCCATGTTTTGTTCATGAAGCTCTTGATTTTACCAAGTTTACTACCAATTTTAGTAACCATACTTTCAACTTGAGATAAATGATGGTTAAGTTTGCTTTGGTTATAGGAGAGATGGCTTAAGATTGCCAAACACTTGTTTCCAGTGTAATTTCTTGTATTTCATTATCATCGCTTTCTTCATCATTCTGTGTTTGAATGGTAGAGGCTCTTGGTATAGATGGTTGTGCATTTCTGAAAGATTTATTTATTTGTCATTGTTCAAAAGAAATGGTGTTACGGTGTCCGAGTTTTAGTGGAAGTGACATGAGACTTAACGTTTTGGAGTTAGGCAAACAATCATGGTATATTTAATATCAGGAATATTGACTTGAAAATTCATTAGGATTCGCACTATATATTCACCATAATGAATTGTTTTGGCGGAATGATTATGAAATGACCCAACTTCATCTATGATTACTTTAGACCAATTAACACGAATTCCTCCCCACAAGGCATAAACATTGGTAATTATTTTTATAGATAACTTCATAACTACTTGTTCTATGTAGTAATGAGTGAGTAAGAACCTAATGCATAATTCTAGCTTTCGGACGTAAAATTTAGCTTTTAAGGATATAAGATCATCGACAAGAATTCTATGACTAATTTCATCATGCTAACATATTAACATCAATAGTATCTAAATCTTCACCATTAGAAGCACAATGTAAAATCATTCCTATTTGTTGAATTTGTAATACAATCTTTGTAACATCATGCCTTTTTGTACGTTTTAAATCGACGATAAACCATACACGTCGGACTCAAACCATAAAAAAAGGTGGGTTGTTATGGGGTAAATAAGAAAAGAACAGAAAGAAATAAAATAAATAGAATCTCACAGCAGAATGATAAAATATAATAATCAAATAAACAGTTCATGAAGCTGTTTACAAAATATTCGATTATATTTATACAATACATATTAGAGTACACATACTAGAGAATAATAATTAATGCATCGAAAACAGTATGAATTTACTGGAATAATATAATAAATAATGATAAATCTTCGTCTTCGTCCTCCAGAATACAGTCTTTCAAATCCTGAAATGCTCAGTCTGACCCGTGCGAATTGAAAAGACAAAACACTCGAGTCAGAACTAAAAGATCTTATGTAAGTTAAATCAACAGTAAATAATGTGAGTGGAACGGCGTCAGAGATGTTTACGGGATTTGACATCTCCTATCCAGTGTCAACGTGAGTGCAATAACTTAAGAAATGCTCGGGTTTCACATCTCCTAAGGATCCGTTAAACTATTTACTATGTAGTAATATTTCGCTATTATAATAATGTCTATAATAAAATAAACTTACTTTTAAATAGCGTTAAGGAGTTATCCAATCTCCCCCTTAACACAATAATAGTCCAACTAGTCCATCCAGTATCATGGTCCCTCCTGATCGGAAAGCCACTACACGGGCTACGGGAGAAAACCAAACTCGTACAAGGCGTGATAGGGTAGGTGGCACAGCACATTAGGCAGTGCCAGAGTAGATATACCAATTATGCTTCCGAGACGGTGGTAGCGCGCAGCTACCGCCCACCTCGAGCCACACCCCCAAATCAAAAATCAAACATGGCCACCGAATCAATCCAAAAGTTAGAGTATAATATCGAAGGGATATGTCCGATAAAAGGTGCTACCTTCTTAGCCCGTCGATCGCTCATGTTTTAGCCACCTTATGCCAACTCACGGGAGTCGGATCCACGAATTTACCTCAAAGGAAACGGTGCCACCATCCTACTTCATTCTGGAATCTCCACCGCGTACGCGGTTGTTAAAGTGGTTTTCAGAGTTGGAAGAGAGTATGACAACTTCCGATCCCGGTCTCTTCAACAACCAAACGTTACTATATGACCGCGGTCATTTCAAAATAATTTATATTTCAAAGCCAGAATATACTATCTATTTCAAAACCATATAATATAATATCATTTCCCTTTTAAAAACCAAATCAATATGATATCATTTTAAAATCATAGTATTTCAAAGTTATAAAATTTCAAAACCAAAGACTTAAAACTATAACACTTTCAAAACGTAATACTTTGAAATTAATAACTTTGAGACATAACTTCCACCCTTACATGGTTTAAATATTAAAATATTTTATAAAATAAACTAGCATCTTAAATTTCACAAATCAATTCCAAAACAACCCGAATTTCTAATTTTTAAATTTAACCAATCCCCAAATCATAAATTTCAATTCAATTCGGTTTTCAAATAGACCATTCCAAATTATATCGATTTCAAAACAGATTTGATCCACAAAATAAACCATTTCAAATTCAGTATATTTCAAAGCTTAAATATTCAATATTTCAAACTAAATTTTATAATTCATATATATATATATATATATATATATACACACACCAAATTCATTTACTATTATTTTGTTTTGAAATATTTGCTTAATAAATCCAATATCCTTTAAATAAAACTTCAAATTTCAATAATTGAATTTTCCTCAATTTATTTAGACTTGATATATCCACTTAAATCACCTTAACCCTGAATTAGGTTATAAAACCATATTCTTTTAAAATCTAAATTTCAATAAGTTCCAAATGGATTCTTATTAAATATAATTCTTAATTAAATAAAATCTCAAATCAATTTCAAAACTATCTTCTCAACCTTGATTTATAAAAGTCAATATAAACTCTATATTAAAATATAATTTAAGTAAATACTTATCCATATTATATTTTAAATAAAACCAAACTTTATTATTAAACTTATTTTATACTTTAAACAATTTTATTCATAGCTTAAAACCAAGAATTTAACTATATATAAAATAACATTTATAAAATATCCAAATCAATATCTCATAAAATCATATATTTCTTTACAAAGATATAGAAATCATTTCAAAATATTTTTATATATAGACCGCGGCGTTTGTATATAATTTTCTATCCTATGGTCAAGTGATACAGATATTTATCATTTCAATCCGTAATTTAAAATAAAAATGCGGTTATATGTCATTTCAAACCACAATCTCGAATGAAATAAAAACACATAATAACTTGCAGTTTATGACAATGTAAAATGCAACATCCATTCATACAAAATCAACCATCAACCATTTATCACAATCATCATCCAATTCAAATAATAATATCAATATATAACAGATAATAAACAACAGGTATTTACTGGCAGTTTATATTCAATTATAATTTAATTAACAATTTAACTGGCAGTTTATATGCAATAAGAAATTATATAATAATTTAATCCAATAAATCCAATTAACTAAGATGATGATTAAAAATATTCCAAACGGTCATAAATACATTTCTAATCACATCAAAAATTAATTTAACAAACATAAAAAATTGTGCGTGGGTTAAAACACTCACCTTTTGAACTTAAATTGAATTTAAATTCAATTTAAACCCAAAATTTGAACGGTCTCAGAATTCATCCAAACTAATGCCAAAATGTTCGAAATTCCAATACAAACCTAGTGGAGAAAACGGTGCGTAAAACGGAGCTCGTATGAGAAAGTTGTTCGAGGTATAATGATTTGAAATTTAAAAAGAAAAAAGAAAGAAAGAAAGACCAACCCACCATGCCACGTCATCATCTGCTACCTGCACATGCAAATCATCTCCTTCAACAGCACGTTCGAACCGAACCTAACCCAATCGACATTGACTTGATTTTGACCATGCCGTGCGCCTACCCGGAGCCTCAATACACCGCGCCACCGACGCCAACGAGACCCCCCATCACTCCTCTTCCGACCAGCATCACCGCCTTCCTCCAAAACCACACCGCCGCCGCTCGACTATAAACCCTAGGCCAAATTTTACACGATGATCTGACCATCAAACCATCGAACGAATCATGTCGATGACATCCCCTGGGTCCCCTCTACATAACGATACAAGCGATTTGACGATCCATTGAAGTTGATCGTCTCGTAATGAACGGCCAAGAATATTTCCTAGATTTCTGGCCACATCAAAACTCGAATTGAAAAACGAATTATGTTTCTGACTTGCGCTCGTTGAGAGCTTCAAGTCCATATATAATACGATATAGTTTGAAGAGCTTGAAATTTTGATTTGATTTTGAATTGTAATTGGATCTAGAATTTAAAATTTTGTCTGCCATTGAGGAAGAGGTGGAACAGAATGAATTATATGTACAGACAAATGACAATGAGGAACAGTTAGATTTTATAACGAGGTATACATAGGCAAGGCTGAAAACAGAATAGATGGACCAGATTGATATACGCGTTGAACGATAAAATGATCCGAAAAGCCTGTTTCGTCTCCGGAACGAAATTGGGTCAACCCATATATCAAAATAGATGTTTTAAAATATTTTAAACGCAATGGAATAGGTTCCAGGTCCAAATTCCATCGTACGAAGAAGTTATACTAAAATCAAGTTATTTCAAATTGATTTCAATCGATTTCAATTAATCGATTTCAAGGCGTTTTAAGCTCATACGATCAAACGACAAGCCCGATCGTTAAAAAACTTGAATCCTACAATAATTCACCGTTATGTATCCGATGAAACTAGTTTCGTCGAAATCCGAGTCAGTGGCCAAAATGGCTATTTTCCAGTCAATTAAATAAATCAATATTAATTAATTAAATCACCTTTCAATTTAAATTCTATAATTCATAAATTTTATCATCTTGGATTACTTTAGAAATTTATAATCCTTTATAACAAATTTCCATATCAATTTAAAGTTAATCAATTCACCATTATAGTATTAAATTCCAATTCCAATAAATTCATAAATTATTGATTGAAATTCCAATGAAATCTATTTATTTGATTTCTAGATTTCGTTATTGAATAAATTATCATTTTATAGGAAAAATTATTTTTGGCTTACCTTTATCACATTAATAATTCCCATTTCACCCTAGTTTCCAATTAATATAGAAATTAATGTCATTTACTTACCAATAAATTCATTTATTATTGATTACATCCCAATAAATTAAAAATTGATTTCAATATCGATTTGGTTAAATTGCCTTCTTTATACTAGGTCCATTATTACTCTGTCATCCAATTACATTAGTTTTATATCCTATTATACTAGTATACGCCTATTTACATCTTACATTTGTATAAATATTACCTTAATATATTCAAATCCCTAACTCCTTTGTATTAACTAGCCTATTTTCGTTTATTATATTTTTGCCAAACATATACATAAATTACAACTAATATTCTCGATAAATTTATTTAATTGGTCTCATGCTTTCTATTACACCAATTACTACCTTGTAAATAAATTTACGTTCACACTTTCCGTTATTATATTAATTATCATTAAAGTAATATTTAATTACCTTTATTTATAATTGGTAAATTAACTGGTAACAACAACCATTTGTCACCAATATACTCTTTATAATACTTGTATGGTTATTCTCCATAAACAATTACCATCTATCATATTATTTCACACATTAATACAATAATAGTATTTGTTTTTATTATATTCCTTTTATAACTAAGTCATAACATTTAAATTATTTTATTAATTGGAATGTTCATTCAAGTTCATTAATTATTAACTTGCATTAACATATTTTCTTAATTTACATTCAATTACTGTTAACAATGTGTATATTCATTAATTAATTCAATACTTACTTTTATTTTCTCATATTCAATTTATATCCAGGTATAACACTTCCACTACTTCATTTATTAGAATTTTATTCAAATTACTAATAATTAGTTTTAATTAACATTGCTATATTCCATTTTAGCATTCATTTCAATAATAAATTATAAAGTTTTTATTTCTTATTTAATTACAAAAATCTTATTAAATTACAATTTTAATTATTAAAAATCTACGGGTCATTACATTCTCCCCTACTCAAAACTTTTCGTCTGTGAAAAGGAAAAAGAAGGGAAAAGAAGAATCAAGTAGTCAATACATCTTATTTAAAAATATTAACTTTATAAACAAATAGATTTACAAAATTTAATAATTTAAATAAAATAGATCAGTTTATAACTATTAAATCTTTTTATACTCAAATTAACAAAGTTTGGAAAACATTTTTCAAAATTTTTCTAAGTCCAAAATTTACGGAAAATTTTGACAGAGTCTCCTTTGTATGGGGAGGCTCGGAAGAAACTGTAATATCAAATATAACAATATATAACAATATTTCAAAATAATATATCCCAACAACGGGAAAATAATATTATAATGCTATAAAGCGTAATCCGAGAACGTACCTATTTGTCGGGTAATTAACGCTTAATATGAAACCAAAAGTAGTAGCAATTGCTTCCATAACCTGTATTTCACTTATATAATCCAAAGAGTTAATACTTATATAAAATGAAATATTTAAAGTTGTTTCAACCACTAACGAACAATCAGTATAAACAACCATCACTTGCAACCAACATACAATCATCATATACAATAAACACAAATCAAGTATCCATTCACATCAAACAAAACAAATAGTTGTTCGGGTTTATAACTTTAAATTGTATGGAATGAAAAATAAACTGCTAAGTGCACCATTTACTCGACAGTCTTAGATGAAACCAAATAGATTATTCACTCGTCCAAACAATTATAAAGTATCCTTGCCCAAACAACCATAAACTAAACAAACAACAATTTCAAACAATAAATCAAGTTAATTTTTAAACTTCATTTCATAACCTTTGTTGTTTGATTTCATTTTCATTCATATAGTGGTTTATACATTTTAGTTTACATTATTTCTTGCAAATTTTCATTTATTACTTACAAATATTCGTTTTCATTTATTTATAGTATTCGTGTTTAATTCAATTTCTTTGCCAATTAATTCATTTAATTAAGTTTATAATCTTATAGTTACAATACTTACTTCCTATTACCTTTATTACAGTAACCTTTCAATTATACTTAAGTTCACAACAATTACAACATCAAATTCTTATTTATAAAAGAATTTCATTAAATACTATTCATTACTTCAAGTTTTACTTGTAAAATTTCCCACTACATTTCTTTTAACATTTTAACTCTTTATTTTAGTTGGTAAGTTATATATATGTTAAAGAATGCAATTGAAAATTATACAAGTTTATCTCATTTCTTTTAATTTAATTAAATGTTCAATAATTATATCTTTTGTTTTATAAGGTACAAATTTCAACTTTCTTGAAATTTCATTTATAACCTATCATTTAATCTCTTATTTTCATTTAGAGGTTTCAATTTTTAGTTGAATTTCATTTCACTACACTAACTGAACTATTAATTAACGGAAACTTAAGAACTAAATACCGGGTTAAATTTGAAATCATTTTAAAATGATAGATAAAAGTATATATTTAAAATTTATATATCTAATTATGTTTAAAAAAAATTAAAATTTATATTTGTTTATCGAAATAATCTATAGTAAAACTACTACAGTGGCCTTCCCACTGTGAAACTCGAAAATGAAAGTCGATGATACGTGCACTCATCACCGAAATTATTTTTCAACGACAGAGAGGGGAGTACAGAACTTATTTCTTTCCAAAATTTCCTTTAAAACATTTCTTTCAAATTATATTAAAATATTTATATCAGAAAATACTACTAAGCAATATTATTATATTCCAGAAACCTTTGAAAGCCATTTTCAAAATCCCGGAACTTAAGTTCTAACTTTCCAATTTTTCTTTATTTTTTATTTGTAGATTTTATTTTGCAGCCAATATTTATAAATGTCTCCACCAAACAACAATTATATTACAACCAAATATATATTATTTATAAAAAAATTATTTTATATACGGAAATATAATAGGCAAAATTATTTCATTCACCTATATTCGAACAAATATTGTGTCGGCCTGAACAATTAAGTGTTTAGAAATCCCTATTGATGTCATAGCGTCCTATGCACCAACCAGAATTTATAAATACAAAACGGAACAAATTAACACAATATTAAAACCTTTTATAACACTAACAAATACGCATTCTCATATATATACACTCAGCGACTCATCCTAGGGTATTACTACCCTATTAATAAAGAGTCAGACCCCAAAAAGCTAAGGTTTATCGCTAAACCAAAGCTCTGATACCAGATGTATCATCCTGCCTTTTTGTACGTTTTAAATCGACGATAAATCACACACGTCAGACTCAAACCATAAAAAAAAAATACGGATTGTTATGGGGTAAATAAGAAAAGAAAAGAAAGAAATAATAAACACAATCTCACAGCGGAACGATAAAATATAATAATCAAATAAACAGTTCATGAAGCTATTTACAAAATATTCGATTATATTTATACAATACATATCAGAGTCACACATACCATAGAATAATAATTAATGCAGCGGAAATAGTATGAATGTAGTGGAATAATATAATAAATAATAATAAATCTTCGTCTTCGTCCTCCAGAATACGGTCTTCCAAATCCTGAAATTCTCAGGCTGACCCGAGTGAATTGAAAAGACAAAACACTCAAGTCAGAACTAAAAGATCTTATGTAAGTTAAATCAACAGTAAATAATATGAGTGGAACGGCATCAGAGATGTTTACAGGATTTGACATCTCCTATCCAGTGTCAACGTGAGTGTAATAACTTAAGAGATGCTCGGGATTCACATCTTCTAAGGATCCGTTAAACTATTTACTATGTAGTAATATTTCGCTATTATAATAATGTCCATAATAAAATAAACTTACTTTAAAAAGTGTTAAAGAGTTACCCAATCTCCCTTTTAACACAATAATAGTCCCAGTAGTCCATCCAGTATCATGGTCCCTCCTGATCGGGAAGCCACCAGAGGGTATCACACGGGCTACGGGAGAAAACCAAACTCGTACAAGGCGCGATAGGGTAGGTGACACGGCACACAAGGCAATGCCAGGGTAGATATACCAATTACGCTTCTGGGCCGGTGGTAACGACTAGCGCGCAGCTACTGCCCGCCTCGAGCCATACCCCCAAATCAAAAATCAAAAGTGGCCACCGAATCAATCCAAAAGTCAAAGTACAATATCGAAGGGATGTGTCCGATAAAAGGTGCTACCTTCTTAGCCCGTCGATCGCTCCTGTTTAAGCCACCTTATGCCAACTCACGGGAGTCGGGTCCACGTATTTACGTCAAAGGAAACGCCGCCACCATCCTACTTCATTCTGGAATCTCCACCGCGTACACGGTTGTTAAAGTGGTTTTCGGAGTTGGCAGAGAGTATGACAACTTCCAACCCTGGTCTCTTCAACAACCAAATGTTATTATAACACCGCGGTCATTTCAAAATAATTTACCCATCAAAGCCAGAATATACTATCTATTTCAAAACCATATAATACGATATCATTTCCCTTTTAAAAACCAAATCAATATGATATCATTTTAAAATCATAGTATTTCAATGTTATAAAATTTCGGAACCAATGACTTAAAACTATAACACTTCCAAAACATAATACTTTGAAATTTATAACTTTGAAACATAACTTCAACCCTTACATGGTTTAAATATTAAAATATTTTATAAAATAAACTAGCTTCTTAAATTTCAAAAATCAATTCAAAAACAACCCGAATCTCTAAATTTTAAATTTAACCAATCCCTAAATCATAAATTTCAATTCAATTCAGTTTTCAAATAGACCGTTCCAAATTATATCGATTTCAAAACAGATTTGATTCACAAAATAAACCATTTCAAATTCAATATATTTCAAAGCCTAAATATCCAATATTTCAAACTAAATTTTATAATTCATATATATACCAAATTCACTTTACTGTCATTTACTTTTAAAATATTTGCATAATAAATCCAATATCCTTTAAATAAAACTTCAAATTTCAATAATCGAATATTCCTCAATTTGTTTAGACTTGATATATTCACTTAAATCACCTTAACCCCGAATTAAGTTATAAAACCATATTCTTTTAAAATCTAAATTTCAGTTAGTTCCAAATAGATTCTTATTAAATATAATTCTTAATTAAACAAATCTCAAATCAATTTCAAAACTATCTTTTCAACCTTGATTTATAAAAATCAATATAAACTCAATATTAAAATATAACTTAAGTAAATACTTATCCATATTATATTTTAAATTAGAATCAAACTTTATTATTAAACTTATTTTATACTTTAAACAATTTTATTCATAGCTTAAAACCAAGAATTTAACTATATATAAAATAACATTTATCAAATATCCAAATAAATATCTCATAAAATCATAGATTTCTTTACAAAGCCATATTTCAAAATATTTTTATATATAGACCGCGGTGTCTGTATATACTTTTCTATCTTATGGTCAAGTGATACGGATATTTATCATTTCAATCCGTAATTTAAAACAAAAATACTGTTATATATCATTTCAAACCGCAATCCCGAATAAAATAAAAACACATAACAACTTGCAGTGTATAACAATGTAAAATACAACATCCATTCGTCCAAAATCAACCATCAACCATTTATCACAATCATCATCCAATTCAAACAATAATATGAATATATAACAGATAATAAACAATAGGTATTTACTGGCAGTTTATATTCAATAATAATTTAATTAACAATTTAACTGGCAGTTTATATGCGATAATAAATTAAATAATAATTTAATCCAATAAATCCAATTTAACTGAGATGATGATTAAAAATATGCCAAACAATCATAAATAAATTTCTAATCACATCAAAAATTAATTTAACAAACATAAAAAATTCTAGAAGGTTTGAGTGGGTTAAAACACTCTCCTTTTGCATTTAAATTGAATTTAAATTCAATTGAAATCCAAAATTTGAACGGTCTCAGAATTCGTCCACACCAGCACCAAAATGTCTAGAATTCCAATACGAACCTAGTGGAGAAAACCGCGTGTGAAACGGAGCTCGTATGAGAAAGTTATTCGAGGTATAACGATTCGAAATTAAAAAAAAAGACCAACCCACCATGCCACGTCATCAGCTACTACCTGCACACACAAATCATCTCCTTCAACAGCACGTTCGTGTAGGATCTAGATTAACCCTAGAGGGGGGGTGAATAGGGTTATAGCAAATTTTTCCGAATTAAACACAGAAACAAACTACAGAAATAAATATGCTGAAAAATAAATCACACACAAAATTTACTCAGCTTCGGCAACCCCTGCCTAATGCTGCATTCCCAGATTTCTATTAGAATTAAACAGTTTCCCGCTTACAAACACTCTAACAGACTTGCAAACCCTGCTACCGCCTATAGAGTTTTGCAAACTCGCAAACCCTGCTTACTGGACTAACTCTAACTAGACAATCTGACAACACCTAAACCCTAGGTGATGATTTACCATGTTTTGTTTTGAAAAGATCAGACAAATAAAACAAATTTTAAAAAAAAATTAAACAACAACTAAAAGAACAAATAACCCCTTAAACCCTAATTAAAAAAAATCAAGCCCCTTTATAAACAAGCCGGCCCAATTGTTCTTCCCTTTTTACTCTAGCTCGTTATCTCCTTTTGTTTGTTTTTCTCTGAAAAAAATCGGCCCGGTTCCTTTCATGACAATGGCGGCTTCCTTCTCTTCTTTGCAAATCAGGGCTTTGTTCCCTTACGAAAATTAGGGCTTTGAAATAAGCAGCCGATAGTTGATCGTATGATTGATTTGGCTCCTCTCTTTGTCGATCGATTATTCCTCTGAGTTGCTTATTGCTGCTTGATCGAGTTCGTCATTTGTTTTGGTATGTATTTTCTCCTTTTGCTTTTCTGGTTTTGGCTTGTTCGAACTCGATTGTTCTGTGTTCTATGATGATTTCTTGGGGTGTATTTATAGGGTTGAAACCCTAATTAACCACTGTCAGATTTGATTTCTACACGTCGTTGATTATTTTCCTGAATTTGTTCTGGATTTGGAGTATTCCTTTCTTGATTTGATTTCGAATTATTGCTGTCCATATTTGTTTTCGAATTAATTAATTCGAAAATTTCTTCCTATATTTGTTGTCTCGGCCCCTATTTGAATTAATACTGACCATATATGAATTCGAGAAATTCGATGCAGAGATTTCTTTCCAAATTAGATTTCTTTGACTTAATCAAAAGATACGAATTTGTTCTTTAACTTCGGCTTGATTTCTGCACTGACTTGTACTTGCCACTGTCTTGTGTTCCCTACTGCACATTCACCTGTTTACTATATATATGTGCATACATACATATGTATGTGTGTATGCATATATTCTTGGGTTTGTACTTGGATTTGAACTGCTTCATGTTCTGTTGATCTTGATTTTGGAGCTGCCACTGACTTCTTTGTTGTAACTTGAAACTGTTTTGTCAATTCGAATTGTACTTGCACACTCCATGTTGCATTACTGTATACTTTTGGTCATGTTGTGCTTCTGGTTGGACACTTGATTCACATGTGCACTGTCTGTTTGAAGTTGTAGCATTTTGTGGTCCTTCATGATGTGTTTGCTGTTGCACTCGGTGTTTGTAGCTTGCCACTGACTTCTTTGTAGTTGCACTGCACTTTGGCTTCACTGTGTTTGCTGTTGCAGTGGTTTGTCTGACCTTGTATGCTTCAAGTTGCCTTGAGTTGAACCTATCTTGGGTTTGACCTTGTTTGTGACTTTTGTGCATTGTGCTCTGTTGTTGTATTTGCATTAAGTTACTGATTTTGGTCAAGACTTTGTTTGTTGCAGTATGTCACTGCATTTGGTCCGAGTCACTTGTATCCATTCTCGAGTTGCACACTTTGATTTACTACTGCTTCACCTTGTTGAGTACCTGTAATTGCTGTTACATCACTTCACACTGCATTTATTTGCTTGTACTTGTGTTCTGGTCATTGCTTTGTTGTGTAGCTGCTACGCAGTTGCTATGCATCACTATATATATACTCTCTGTTTTGATTTGCATTGGTGCAGTTTCCATATTTTGTGTATCTTGATGTTGTATACACTTTTTCAAGCTGCTGTGATGCAGTTTCCTTCACTGTTGTGTCTTCGGGAGTTTGCACTGCTTCATGTTGAATTCATTGAAGTATTGATTGCTTTTGTTGATAACGCACACGAGTTGGCGAGGCAGTGCACACGTGTATAGATGTACACGTGTGTATTGCAGCCACTCACGATTATCTGTAAGAACACTGATATGCACAAATATTACACAATCAAAGATGATGACAATAACCCATGTATCTGAGACACAAACAAATTTCTATTTTTGCAAATTCAAATTTGTTTGTTTTTAGATTACTGTTGTAGTTGCTAATTATACAGGTACACAGGAGACAGGACAAGAAGTGGAGCTGGATAATGCAGATAGATGTAGATGTGCAGACAGAGTGAAAAACTGAGTGTTGAGTGTTGTAGTGTAAAATGTATGAACTGGTGTATGTATATATAGAGAGAGCTGAAAAACTTTGTATTGTTTAAGTGTTGTAATAAAATATTATATTGAATAAAAAAATACTGGTTGAATTATATAAATTCTGTGCAATAGTATAATTATTCAATATGAATATTTCTTCCTTTTTGTATATAGTCCAAACTGCAAACACATATATATATTGATATATATTTTGTTATCATCAAACAAAAAATCACATCAAACAATCTCCCCCTTTTGATGATGACAAACATATATATTAAAGATTTTGAAATGCTAATACATGTGTTTGAGCATGAAATGTTTTAGCTCCCCCTATTTGAATGCTCCCCCTACAACCAAGACCACTCCCTATTTAGAAGATAACAAAAATTACTGATGAATAAACGAACTAAGGAAAATTATCTAACAACATTAAACAAATATTGTTGAAGTATTCCAAAAAAAAAAAATATTTACTTCCTTATCAAAATCTAGTTCTTTTCTCCCCCTTTTGGCATTATCAAAAGACTGACAAAAAACAATGGAACAGTAGGAACAAAAAATAATATATCATAACGAGATAACAACTTCCACATTGTAGAGAATGGATCGATGATCGGTTTAAGAAGAGAGATATTTTAACATTAATTTGACATTTAAGCACAAAAAAAATAAGCACTTACTAACCACGCATAACCATAAGGACTTTTAAATGGGATTAGCAGTTACTTATTAGTCTAAGCATCCGGACTTTTAAGTGAGACCAGAATACTTAGTTACCATACTCCATCCATGCATAACCATAAGGACTTTTAAATGAGAATGGAGTAATGATAAAAATAATTCACTCACATGCTCCATCCATGCATAACCATAAGGACTTTTAAATGAGAATGGATGCATGAGAGTTATTATTATTTATTATTATAATTGTATTTTTTTTTTAAAATAATTCACTCTTCTTATTTTACAAAACCATTATGAACGATAGAAAGATGGTAGAAATAGAAATGATCGTGGAATAAGTTACCAAGTTAATTATATTATGTAATATCCAGTACTGAATACCATATTCGGATCAATCTTTGGATAATATCCAAAACTGGTTTGAATCCTAGAAATTTAAGTTGAAAGTATATATCCAAGAATATTTCAACAAAGAAAATGAAAAATGGTTAGTCAATTTCTATAATCCCCAAATCCAAACGTAATCTGGAAAATCTTTCTTCTGGGAGGGGTTTTGTGAAAATATCAGCAAGTTGAGTCTCAGTTGAAATATATTCAATGCAAATGTCTTCCTTAGCAATGTGATCTCTAAGAAAGTGGTGTCTCACATCAATGTGTTTTGTGCGTGAATGATGAACAGGATTATTTGATAAGTCTATTGCACTTTTACTGTCACATTTTAATGGAACTTGTTTATAAACTAAGCCAAAATCAGAAAGAGTTTGCATCATCCATAAAATTTGAGCACAACAACTCCCTAAAGCAATATATTCTGCTTCAGTGGTGGATAATGCAACACAATTTTGTTTTCGACTTGACCATGAAACTAACGAGTGTCCTAGCATAAAGCATGTTCCACTAGTGCTTTTCCTGTCAACCAATGAGCCAGCATAATCAGCATCAGAATAGCCAACTAAATCAAAATTTTCACAAGAAGGATACCGTAACCCAAGTTTGTTTGTGTGTGAAAGATATCTCAGAATTCGTTTAGTGGCTTTCAAATGAGATTCTTTAGGATTAGATTGAAAACGTGCACACAGACACACAGAAAACATAATATCAGGCCTAGAAGCAGTAAGATAGAGAAGTGAACCAATTATCCCTCGATATTTCTTCTGATCAACAGCACTTCCTTTCTCGTCTTTGTCCAACTTTGTTGATGGGCTCATAGGAGTTCTCAATGGTTTGGAGTTCTCAACTCCAAATTTCTTCAACAGTTCCAACACATACTTGGATTGTGAAATGAAAATGCCATCACTGCTTTGCTTGATTTGAAATCCAAGAAAATATTTCAATTCTCCAACCAAGCTCATCTCAAATTTAGCCTGCATGACTTGTTCAAATTTCTCGCACAAGAGTTCATTAGTAGCGCCATAAATGATATCATCTACATAAATCTGAACAATCAAAAAATCACTTCCTTTATGTAATAGAAACAGTGTCGTGTCAGCACTCCCCTTTTTAAAGCCATTTTCCAAAAGATATGTACAAAGGCAGTCATACCAAGCTCTAGGAGCTTGCTTAAGACCATATAATTCTTTTTCAAGTTTATACACATGATTTGGAAAATCGTGATTTTCAAAACCGGGGGGTTGTTCAACAAAAACCTCTTCTTTCAAATCACCATTTAGAAAAGCACTTTTTACATCCATTTGTTTAAGTTTGAAACCTTTATAACAAGCAAAGCTTAGCAAAATCCTAATGGCTTCTAACCTAGCAACTGGAGCAAATGTTTCATCAAAATCTATGCCTTCTATTTGGTTATATCCTTTTGCGACCAACCTAGCTTTGTTTCTAATTACATTTCCTGATTCATCAAGTTTGTTTTTGAACACCCATTTAGTTCCTACAATTGGATAGTCATTTGGCCTAGGAACTAATTTCCAAACTTTATTTCTCTCAAATTGATTAAGTTCATCTTGCATTGCTAGAATCCAACTTTCATCATTAAGAGCCATTTCAACAGAATCAGGTTCAATTTCAGAAATAAAACCACTATGACAACAAAACGCACACAAATTTTTATCAAATGAAGAGCGAGTGCGTATACCTTCCGTAGGATCTCCTATAACCAATTCAGGAGGATGATTGGTTTTGAACTTCAATCTATCAGCATCAGCAGTCCTACTTTCATCTTTCTCACTAGATGTCCCTTCTTTAATGCCTTCATGATCTACCCCATCATCAATCGTTTTTTCAGTCGTCCTTTCCAGATCAGATTCATCAAATTTCACATTGATTGATTCAACAATTGTCTTTGTTCGTTTGTTGTATATCCTGTAAGCCTTGCTCCTGGTTGAATAGCCCATGAAAATTCCCTCATCGGCCTTTGATTCAAATTTTCCAAGTTGATCACCTGTGTTAAGAATGAAACAAGGGCATCCAAAAACACGAAAGTAAGAGATGTTAGGTTTCCTTTCATGCCACACTTCATAAGACGTTTTGCCAAGTATTGGTTTAATCATTACTCTATTCATTACGTAGCACGAAGTATTCACCGCCTCTGCCCAAAAAGTTAGAGGTAGTTTATACTCACTCAACATGGATCTAGCCAATTCTTGCAATGTACGATTTTTCCTTTCAACCACCCCATTTTGTTGAGGTGTTCGTGGAGCAGAAAATTCATGTTTTAAACCATTTTCTTCACAAAAGTTTTCAAATTCCGAATTTTCAAATTCGCCTCCATGATCACTTCTTAAAGTTTTAATTGAAACTTCTTTTTCATTTTGAACAAGTTTAGCAAATTTTGAAAAATAATCAAAAGATTCAGACTTTTTGGCTAAGAAATAAACCCATGTAAATCTAGAATAATCGTCAACCAATACATAACAATAACGTTTTCCATTCAAGCTTGCAATTTCATTTGGTCCAAATAAGTCCATATGAATTAATTCGAGGACCCTTGATGTGCTAACAATGTTTTTAGGGCGAAATGATGATCGACTAAGCTTGCCCAAGGAACATGCTTTACACACTTTGTTATCTTTAAATTTCTGATGTGGTAACCCTCTGACTAATTCTTTCATTTCAAGATTTTTTTAAGAGACTCATGCTAGCATGTCCAAGTCTCCTATGCCATAAAGATGCCTCTTCGTCAGTGGCTACCAAACATCTGGAAAGATTTAGATTGTCAAACGAAAGCGAGTAAACATTTCCTTTTCTTTTGCCCATAAAAACTATGTTATTAGAAGTTTTATCAATGATCTTGCAAGTATCACTATCAAAAACCACATTCATACCTTTATCACATAGTTGGCTAATAGAAATGAGATTGTGATGCAAATTATCAACGTATAAAACATTAGTCAATGAAAGAGTACCGTTACTTCCTTCACCTTTCCCAATAATCTTACACTTGCTATTGTCTCCCATGATCACATTTCCACCTCTAAAATTCTCTAGGCTAAGGAACTTAGATTTATCACCTGTCATATGTCTAGAACAACCTGAATCTAGAAACCATTCTTGTTGCTCCTTAGCCCGCCAACAGACCTACATAAAGAGAGAGGAGGATGACCTAGAGAAACTCTTAGGTCCAATGATATTAGTAACTGAAGCATTGTGAACAAATAATCCCTTTGGAACCCAAACTTGTTTTGTCCTTTCATTTTTGTTCCTATAGACATGGAATTTGTTTGTAGAATTCTTAGGAACCCAAACTTGTATAAATTTTGTGTTCTTGTTCCTATGACTACAATTTTCAACACAATTTCCAATTTCACTTCTAACAAAGACACTCTTACCTTTTGCATAATCATCAACCTGTGTTTTCCCAAAACCTAGTCCTTTTCTGTTATTAGCAAGAAGTTGATTTCCTAATAACATGTTAAATGATTTTTCTCCTCTTGAAAAGTTATTCAGAGATTTCTCAAGATTTTGGACTTTGGTTTTTAGTGTTGTGTTTTCAGTTATAAGTGTGGTGCATCTATTTATAAAATCCTTTTTCCTAGTGTCAATGGTTTCCTTAAGACTTGAGTTTTCTTTTTCAAGATTATCGAAGCTATTCTTAAGTCTTGATATCTCTGAATCTAAAATTTTACAATTTTTACAGTCTATGTTTTGAATATTTTCAAGTTCAGTTTCTAACCTAGTATTCTCATGAACAAGTTCTTCCTGTCAGACTTCAATTTTTCAATTTTAGTTTCAAGAGTATCAATTGTATTAGTAAGATCATAACACATCAAAACAAGTTCTTTATAAGAATAGTCACGTACCTCACTGGATTCCTCTGAACTTGTTTCTGAATCTGATTTTGCCATAAGGCACAAGTTAGCCTCTTCTGAGCTATTATCCGAAACTTCTTCTCCTTCTTCATCATCCCAAGTTGCTGCAAAGGCCTTCTTCTTCTTTTTCTTTCCTTTGTTGTTTTTGAGAAGTGGGCATTTTTTTTTGAAGTGGCCAGGCTTTTTGCAGTTAAAGCATGTCAATTCATTATCGGAATCGTCAGAATCTTTTGACCTATTACCACTTGTTTTCTTTTTGCGTGGCCTGAATTTTGACCATTTTCTAAGATTATTGACAGCCATTGCAAGCTCTTCAATTGGATCTTCTTCTTCTTCATCGCTTTCTTCTTTGCTCTTTAAGGAAATTGTCTTCTTTTTGATTCGGAGTTGTTACGTTCCTCCTTTGCCTTTAGCTCAAGTTCATATGTCATCAAGTTTCCGATCAACTCCTCCATGCTTAGTTTACTCAGATCTTTCGATTCTTGTATTGTCGTGACTTTTGCCTCAAAGTTCATTGGTAAGACTCGCAGTATCTTCCGCACAAGCTCTACTTCAGTGAAGACCTTCCCAAGCGCTCTAGCATTGTACACCAAAGTTGAAAAATGTCCAAACATATCCTTTATGCTCTCGCCCTTTTCCATCACAAAGTTTTCGTATTCATTGCTAAATAGAGCTAGACGTGACTCCTTGACTTGAGAATTTCCTTCGTGTGCCACCTCCAAAGTGTGCCAAATTTCCTGTGCTGTTGTACAATGAGAAATTCTATTAAACTCATTTTTATCAAGAGCACAGATCAAAGCGTTCATTGCTTTGGCGTTTGTAGTTTTTAATTTCTTATCGTTAGCATCCCACCTATCCTTAGGTTTAGGAATTTCAGTATCACCAATAACTATAGTGGGAGATTTATAGCCAGTTTCAATAATATTCCAAACATCATAATCGACAGAACTAAGATAAATACTCATCCTAACTTTCCAATAAGCATAATCATTCCCATTAAACATGGGTGGCCTAGCAATAGATTGCCCCTCAGAAAAAGCATTATTTGGTGGATTCATGACTCTAGAGTTAAAGTAAAAACCTCGCTTTGATACCACTTGTAGGATCTAGATTAAGCCTAGAGAGGGGTGAATAGGGTTATAGCAAATTTTTCCGAATTAAACATAGAAACAAACTACAGAAATAAATATGCTGAAAAATAAATCACACACAAAATTTACCCAGCTTCGGCAACCCCTGCCTACTGCTGCATTCCCAGATTTCTATTAGAATTAAACAGTTTCCCGCTTACAAACACTCTAACAGACTTGCAAACCCTGCTACCGCCTATAGAGTTTTGCAAACTCGCAAACCCTGCTTACTGGACTAACTCTAACTAGACAATCTGACAACACCTAAACCCTAGGTGATGATTTACCATGTTTCGTTTTGAAAAGATCAGACAAATAAAACAAATTTTAAAAAAAAATTAAACAACAACGAAAAGAACAAATAACCCCTTAAACCCTAATTAAAAAAAATCAAGCCCCTTTATAAACAAGCCGGCCCAATTGTTCTTCCCTTTTTACTCTAGCCCGTTATCTCCTTTTGTTTGTTTTGCTCTGAAAAAAATCGGCCCGGTTCCTTTCATGACAATGGCGGCTTCCTTCTCTTCTTTGCAAATCAGGGCTTTGTTCCCTTACGAAAATTAGGGCTTTGAAATAAGCAGCCGATAGTTGATCGTATGATTGATTTGGCTCCTCTCTTTGTCGATCGATTATTCCTCTGAGTTGCTTATTGCTGCTTGATCGAGTTCGTCATTTGTTTTGGTATGTATTTTCTCCTTTTGCTTTTCTGGTTTTGGCTTGTTCGAACTCGATTGTTCTGTGTTCTATGATGATTTCTTGGGGTGTATTTATAGGGTTGAAACCCTAATTAACCACTGTCAGATTTGATTTCTACACGTCGTTGATTATTTTCCTGAATTTGTTCTGGATTTGGAGTATTCCTTTCTTGATTTGATTTCGAATTATTGCTGTCCATATTTGTTTTCGAATTAATTAATTCGAAAATTTCTTCCTATATTTGTTGTCTCGGCCCCTATTTGAATTAATACTGACCATATATGAATTCGAGAAATTTGATGCAGAGATTTCTTTCCAAATTAGATTTCTTTGACTTAATCAAAAGATACGAATTTGTTCTTTAACTTCGGCTTGATTTCTACACTGACTTGTACTTGCCACTGTCTTGTGTTCCCTACTGCACATTCACCTGTTTACTATATATATGTGCATACATACATATGTATGTGTGTATGCATATATTCTTGGGTTTGTACTTGGATTTGAACTGCTTCATGTTCTGTTGATCTTGATTTTGGAGCTGCCACTGACTTCTTTGTTGTAACTTGAAACTGTTTTGTCAATTCGAATTGTACTTGCACACTCCATGTTGCATTACTGTATACTTTTGGTCATGTTGTGCTTCTGGTTGGACACTTGATTCACATGTGCACTGTCTGTTTGAAGTTGTAGCATTTTGTGGTCCTTCATGATGTGTTTGCTGTTGCACTCGGTGTTTGTAGCTTGCCACTGACTTCTTTGTAGTTGCACTGCACTTTGGCTTCACTGTGTTTTCTGTTGCAGTGGTTTGTCTGACCTTGTATGCTTCAAGTTGCCTTGAGTTGAACCTATCTTGGGTTTGACCTTGTTTGTGACTTTTGTGCATTGTGCTCTGTTGTTGTATTTGCATTAAGTTACTGATTTTGGTCAAGACTTTGTTTGTTGCAGTATGTCACTGCATTTGGTCTGAGTCACTTGTATCCATTCTCGAGTTGCACACTTTGATTTACTACTGCTTCACCTTGTTGAGTACCTGTAATTGCTGTTACATCACTTCACACTGCATTTATTTGCTTGTACTTGTGTTCTGGTCATTGCTTTGTTGTGTAGCTGCTACGCAGTTGCTATGCATCACTATATATATACTCTCTGTTTTGATTTGCATTGGTGCAATTTCCATATTTTGTGTATCTTGATGTTGTATACACTTTTCCAAGCTGTTGTGATGCAGTTTCCTTCACTGTTGTGTCTTCGGGAGTTTGCACTGCTTCATGTTGAATTCATTGAAGTATTGATTGCTTTTGTTGATAACGCACACGAGTTGGCGAGGCAGTGCACACGTGTATAGATGTACACGTGTGTATTGCAGCCACTCACGATTATCTGTAAGAACACTGATATGCACAGATATTACACAATCAAAGATGATGACAATAACCCATGTATCTGAGACACAAACAAATTTCTATTTTTGCAAATTCAAATTTGTTTGTTTTTAGATTACTGTTGTAGTTGCTAATTATACAGGTACACAGGAGACAGGACAAGAAGTGGAGCTGGATAATGCAGATAGATGTAGATGTGCAGACAGAGTGAAAAACTGAGTGTTGAGTGTTGTAGTGTAAAATGTATGAACTGGTGTATGTATATATAGAGAGAGCTGAAAAACTTTGTATTGTTTAAGTGTTGTAATAAAATATTATATTGAATAAAAAAATACTGGTTGAATTATATAAATTCTGTGCAATAGTATAATTATTCAATATGAATATTTCTTCCTTTCTGTATATAGTCCAAACTGCAAACACACATATATATATATTGATATATATTTTGTTATCATCAAACAAAAAATCACATCAAACAGTTCGAACCGAACCTAACCCAATCGACGTTGACTTGATTTTGACCATGTCGTGCGCCTACCAGGAGCCTCAGTACACCCCGCCACCGACGCCGACACGACCCTCCATCACTCCTCTTCCGACCAGCATGACCACCTCCATCCAGAACCACGCCGCCGCCGCTTGACTTTAAACCCTAAGCTGAATTTTACATGATGATCTGACCGTTAAGCCATCGAACGAATCATGTCGATGACATCCCCTCGGTCCCCTCTACACAACGGTACATGCGATTTGATGATCCATTGAAGTTGATCGTCTCATGATGAACGGCAGAGAATGTTTCCTCGATTTCAGGCCACATCGAAACTCAAATTGAAAAACGAATTGTATTTCTGACTTGCGCTCGTCGAGAGCTTCAAATCCATATATAATATGATATAGTTTGAAGAGCTTGAAATTTTGATTTGATTTTGAATTGTAATTGGATCTAGAATTTAAAATTTTGTCTGCCATTGAGGAAGAGGAAGAAAATAATGCATTTTACATACAGACAAATGATAATAGGAAACAATTAGGGTTTATAACGAGGTATATATAGGCATGGCTGAAAATAGAATAGATGGACTAGATTGATATACGCGTTGAACGATAAAATGGCCCGAAAAGCCCATTTCGACTCCGAAACGAAATTGGGTCAACCCATATATCAAAATAGATGTTTTAAAATATTTTAAATGCAATGGAACAGGTTTCAGGTCCAAATTCCATCGTACGAAGAAGTTATGCTAAAATCAAGTTATTTCAAATTGATTTCAATTAATCGATTTCAATTAATCGATTTCAAGGCATTTCAAGCCCATACGATCAAACGACAAGCCCGATCGTTATGAAACCTGAAATCCTACAATAATTCACCGTTACGGATCAGATAAAACTAGTTTCATTGAAATCCGAGTCAATGGCCAAGATGGCTATTTTCCAGTCAATTAAATAAATTAATATTAATTAATTAAATCACCTTTCAATTTAAATTCTATAATTCATAAATTTTATCATCTTAGATTACTTTAGAAATTTATATCCTTTATAAAAAATTTCCATATCAATTTAAAGTTAATCAATTCACCATTATAGTATTAAATTCCAATTCCAATAAATTCATAAATTATTGATTGATATTCCAATGAAATCTATTTATTTGATTTCTAGATTTCGTTATTGAATAAATTATCATTTTATGGGAAAAATTATTATTGGCTTACCTTTATCACATTAATAATTCCTATTTCATCCTATTTTTCAATTAATATAGAAATTAATGTCATTTACTTACCAATAAATTCATTTATTATTGATTACATCCCAACAAATTAGAAATTGATTTCAATATCGATTTGGTTAAATTGCCTTCTTTATACTAGGTCCATTATTACTTTATCATCCAATTACATTAGTTTTATATTCTATTATACTGATATACGCCTATTTACATCTTACATTTCTTTATATATTACATTAATATATTCAAATCCCTAACTCCTTTGTATTAACTATCCTATTTCCATTTATTATATGCCAAATATATACATAAATTGCAATTAATATTCTAGATAAATTTATTTACTTGGTCTCGTGCTTTCTATTACACAAATTACTACCTAATAAATAAATTTACGTTCACACTTTGCGTTATTATATTAATTATCATTGAAGTAATATTTAATTACCCTTATTTGTAATTGGTAAATTAACTAGTAACAACAACCATTTGTCACCTATATACTCTTTATAATATTTGTATGGTTATTCTCCACAAACAATTACCATCTATCATATTATTTTGCACATTAATACAATAATAACATTTGTTTTTATTATATTCCATTTATAAATAGTCATAACATTTAAATTATTTTATTAATTGGAATGTTCATTCAAGTTCATTAATTAACTTGCATTAACATATTTCCTTAATTTACATTCAATTACTGTTAACAATGTGTATACTCATTAATTAATTCAATACTTACTTTTATTTTCTCATATTCAATTTATATCCAGGTATAACACTTCTACTACTTCATTTATTAGAATTTTATTCAAAGTACTAATAATTAGTTTTCATTAACATTGCTATATTTCATTTTAGCGTTCATTTCAATATTAAATTATAAAGTTTTTATTTCTTACTAAATTTAATTATAAAAATCTTATTAAATTACAATTTTAATTATTAAAAATCTATAGGTCGTTACAATCTTAACACCATAACTATACACCAAATGATATCTTCATGGTTTTGTGGTTTGTAAAAGTCAAAATTAAGATTAGAATAAACGATTTTTACCAATAGCGGATAGATTTTAAGATTGTTGGGATCATAGCTGATAAGGGAATCTATCTCGTTAGCCTGTACAAATTATCGAATAGTGTAGCAGTCAAATTCTTGAACTTGATGAAAGATCCTTTTAAGACTGGCGTGTTTTTCATCTCGTCGAAGCGACGAACAATGATATCATTGTAGAGCCAGCTATAGATTAGGGTTTCGGATGGTTATCAGGATGATGATAAAAGTCGATCCCTTCTTTTCTTTGGTGCCATTGATTGAGAGTGGAGAGGTTATGAAAAAAATATTATGATTTTGTTTTGCGCTTTTGGTGAAGAGAATGAATGAGTAATGGTTTGGTTAAGGAGAATGAAGAAGGTTTAAGAGATGTAACCGGTATAAATGGGTAGATATCTCAAAAGTCATGTCCGTTTGACTGGTCATCTCGTTTAAAAAATAATATTATAGTAACTAGTCGACTGAAATTGTAAATTCAGTTTATTGAGTCACAAAGAAGCCTATCCCCAAAGTTTATACAGTAAATTTGTTGTTTTCAGTCGATTAATTTTCTTATTTCAATCAAATGAACCGGCTGTTTAAAAAATCTTTAACTTCTTGTTTGGTCGACTGAACTAGGGCGTTTAGTCGACCAAACTTGTCACATTATGTTTTCAAAGTTCTAATTTGTTGACATAATGAAGTTTTACAATAAAAACTATTTATAAGAATGTAAACATGTATCAAGTTTTATACATAAATTAAGTATAAATGGATAGATTATAGCCATAATTATTTTCTTTATACACACACACAGAGATATATACACACACACATATATATATAAGATAACATATTACAAAAATTTACTTATTTATCTTCTCTAGTTTTGGATTCTTCTCCAAGAAAGTGTTCCCATGAGTTTGGTTCAATTTTAGTTTGCTCATTCGAAGGAATAAGTGGAGACCATCTATTTGTATGAACTAAAGTTAAATCCAACCTCCGTTTGATGGCCATGGCTCCCAAAAGTTCCTTGGAGTTAAATCATATTTATTAGATGGAGTTTCTGTTAGACGATGAGAGTTTTTACTGATGCTATTCTTTGTTGGTGAATGTCCACAAACTGGAAGAATGCATCTTTTAAGAAAGTTAAGATGCGCTCCTTGTCAACGCTGTTCGTGGTATATTTCTTTCTGAATTATAATCATTTCTTGTTGATAATGATGAATTTTCATCAGTTTGATTATTAATAGATAATGATGCAAAGTTAATTGATCATTTGATTTTGTTTCCTTTTGGCGAATAATCGGTGTGGCACGTAGGTGATGAAATAATCTTTAGTGAAGATGATTTATTTGAAAGAGAGGTTATTTTTGATGGTGATGAATATGAGCTTTTAGAGGAAGGTGAGCTATAGTTGATTGACAAATAGGCTGAATCGTTATTGGAAGATATTTTGGTAACCTTTAAGGACATTGATAAAAATATTTTTATGTATATTTTTATTTATAAAAGCTTGGTCTAAATACAAACTAGAATTATGATTTTAGTAAATGAATTTTAAGGCTTATATTAGTTTAACTGTATAAATTTTAACTATTTATTTACGATAGTGAATAGTTTTATTTTTACCAAATATAACATATAGTTCATGGTTTTGTATTAGGTGTTTTCTGTGATTTAATGAAACTAATATTCCGTGACTTGAGTAACCATATATGTCTAATAGACTTATTGTCATAATTACTTTGTATTCGAGTTTTTAGTTGCTAAAAATTATGTTTGACAAACTTACTAATATTATTTAGAGAAGTAAAAGAATTTACTACAAAAAATGTATATTATTGCATTAATTTAAACCTTGTAGAGACATAATACCAAGTTCGTGATGTAATTTGATGAAACTCTTTTCATTTAAAGATTTAGTAAATATGTCCACTATTTGATTTTTAGAGGAAATGAAATTGAGAAATATCACATCATTTTCTATATTATCATGTAGAAAGTAATGGCGAATATCAATGTGTTGGTGCAAGAATGATTTATTAATTCTATGACAAGTTTATGGCTCTTGATCATAATAAATCAAAGTTTGTTAAAAAAGAATTTCGTAGTCTTGAAAAAGAGTTTGTTACATGTAGATAACTTTTGCACATGCCAAAGAAGCAGAGATATATTCTTCTTAACACGTCGAGAGTGAAACACAATTTTGTTTTTTATTAAACCGTGATACTAGAGATCGTTCGATAAAGTGACAAGTATCACTCGTACTCTTTATATTCGTTCGACATCATCCGAAGCCAGCACCGCTACAGGGTGCTAACTGGAGAGGACATTTTTCGGATAAAAGAATCCATAGCCTCTAGTGTTGCTTAAGTAACACAGAAATCGTTTTTACAGCTCGCAAATGTGATTCTATGGGATTTGCTTGACACCGTGCACATAAGCATGCATTCATCATGATATCGGGGAGACTAGCGGTTAAATATAGTAAAGATCCAATCCTAATTCGATATAATTTTTTATCCATACTTTTTCTATTTTTATCTTTTTCAAGATGAACTGTAGTGCTCATAGGTGCTTGTTTACTGGTTTTCCATTCCAAAATATTTTAGTAAGTTATTAGAATATTTTTCTTGGTTAATAAAAATACCATTAATTAGTTGGTTAATTTATAAACCAAGAAAATATGAGAGTGCCCCCATATGAGACATCTAGAATTCACTTGTCGTTATTTTTGAAAACTTATCGCACAAATATTCATTTCTAGATCCGAAAATAATATCGTCTACATAAATTTGTATAATTAATATATTTTTCTTATCTGTTTAATAAAAAAGATGATTAACTTTTCCAATTTCAAATCTAGAATCTATAAGATAGCCTTTTAGTCATTTGTACCGAGCACGAGGTGCTTGTTTCAAACCATAAAGAGCTTTTTTAAGTTTATAGACGTGATTGGGAAATTTTTAATGTTTAAAAAGAGATGGTTGTTTTAGAACAACATTTTCTTTAATAAAACCATTTAGAAATGCACTCTTAACATCCATTTGATAAATTTTAAAGTTATGATGACACGAGAAAACCTGTAAAATACGTATTGCTTCTAACTTTGCGCCAGGAGCAAAAGCTTCTTCGTAATTTGTCCTCTCATCTTGATTATATCCTTGTGCAAATAATCCAGATTTATTTCATGTTACACTACCATTTGCATTAACTTTATTTTTATTTAAACCCATTTGCTACCCAATAACTATTTGATCATTTGGTCTTAAAACCAATTCCCAAATGTCATGTCATTCGAATTCATTTAGCTCTCTTGTCTTGCATAATTAAAATCCAATAGTCATCAGTTCAAGCTTCTTTACGATTTTTAGGTTCTATATTATACATAATCTATGACTCATTTGATTTAATCGATGTCTAGTTCTGACATCTGTATTTACTTTACCAATAATATTTTCAATAGAATGATTTTTTAAAAATCGTGGAGGAATTCTAAGTTCATTTTCAATTGAATTTTCTGTAATTTGTTCCTCTTCATTTTAACTTATTGTATTTTGAGATGAATTTTGTATGATCTTGCTCTATAACATCTTCATCATCTTTACTGTTTTCGTAATTTTCGTCCAATTATATATGTCAAGTTTCTTGTATAGGTTTTGTGGGTTTATTATGTATTCTATATGCTTTGCTTCATTTCGAATATGCAATAAATATACCTTCATCGGTTTCCGGATTGAATTTTCCTAGTCGATCTTTTATGTTTAATATAAAACATTTTGATCCAAAAATCCTTAAATACGATATATTAGGTTTTCTGCCATTAAAAAATTAGGGTCTAATAGTGACACGATTTAAAATGTAGCATGCAGTAGACATGGCTTCTGCCTAGAAATGTTTTGGTACTTGGCTACCACTAAGTAGAGTCCAAGCACATCCCTATAACATCCGATTCTTTTTTTTGCAACTCCATTTTGTTGTGTTGTTCTAGGAAGTAAGAAGTTGTGACTAATACCTTTTTTGTTACATAATCTTTCAAAAAGTTTGTTTTCAAATACGCCACCATGACCGCTTCTAATATTTTTAATTATTAAATTTTTAAAATTTGAATTCTTTTGGTAAAAATTTAAATGATTCAAAACTATAAAAAAAATTAAATAATGCCCATTATATCTAGAGAAATCATCTACGATTACATAAACATATTTGTTACGATTTAGAGATTGAACTTGAGTAGGATCGAATAGATCTAAATGTAGTAGTTCGATTAGGTGGTTATGCAGAAATAATTTTCTTAGATTTAAAAGATAATTTAGCTAATTTTTCTGATTGGCGTGCATCACAAATAGTATTTACATTGTAATTCATCTTTGGTAGACCTTTTACTAAATTATTTTTTGATAATTTACTAATAACTTTAAAATTTATGTTGCAAACTCTTTTGTGCCATAGCCACGGATCATTATCCTTGGCTATTCAGTAGATGTCTAGATTGTGAATAATTTTCATATTTAGATTATAAATATGTTTTATCTAATTCCATCAAAAATTAGATTTTTATTTTGATCAAAAATATCACATTATCTTTTAAGAAAGATCACTAAAACCTTTATCTCATAATTGAATAATACTTAGTAAATTATGTTTTAAATTTTTAACTGATAAAACATTAGTAATAAGATGTGAATTAAACAACCGTTGTTGCTCAGTCTCCATTTCCGATGACGTATCATTTGGAGTTATATTCAAAAGTAACGGAACCTCCATCTGATTAGATAATATTTGTTAGCATATATTTATTCTCTATCATATGCTTGGAGCAACTACTGTTGAGTATCCATTTTACTCTTTTTTTATTAGGTACCTACAAAAAATATTAAAAAGATATAGATACCCACTGCCACTGTTAGGGTCCCAAAAGCCAAGTCTTAGAAAGTCAAACTCAAAAGGACATAAAGTTCCCTTCGAAAATGAAATTTGAATTTTTATGAACATTAGAAATAAATTCTCTATATATTTATTTCTTATCAAATGACTATTAGTCGTTAGAACCCAAACTTTTATAGTCTTATATTTTTTTAGTTTGTTTCCTTGGATTGTCATCTTTCTTGTTGAAATTAGTATATAGTGAACTGTATTATTCAGAGCTAGTCTTAACTTCTTTACTAGGTTTGTTATATCCTAATCCTCTTTTACTAGAAGTAGATTGTGAATTTTCTATAATTTTAAAAATATTCTCTCTACCTTTATTAAAGTTAGAAATTTTTTTAGTAATGTTTTCTAACTTAGCTTTAAAACCAACTACTTCTAATTTTAATATTTTATTACTAGAATTTTAATTGTGATTCTCTTTTGTCAATACATCATTTTTATTTTGCAGAGCTTCTATTTTGACACTTAACATAGTAAGTTGTGATGATATATTAGTACAAGAATCCTGATATTTTACTACTTTCTCTTCTAGTTTTTTCTTTTCATCTCTTAGCATATCAACTACTAGTTCACTTTTATTCAATTTTCCTAATGTATCTTTATATTTTTATTCAATTCTTTTAGCTCATCTAATAAGTCAAAATTTATTTCAGCTAGATCATCGAATGAGAGTTCAGTTACATCATCATTAGTATCCATGAAGCATACATTTGCTTGTTTGGAGACACTGTCACTACTTGATGAAGAAGATGAGGTTGAATTATCCAAAGTTACTGAAAAAGACTACTTCTACTTTTTATGAAATTTTTCACTCTTATTCTAGAAATTATTCTTCTTTCGTTCTGGGCGGTCTCTCTTTATGTTATCCATCTTATCACATCCATATCACTTGAGTGAGGAAGTTGACGGATTGTTATTGCTATTTTTGTTGTTGTCGAACTTCTTATTCTTTTTGAACTTCAGGAAAATTTTGAAAATATTAGATAAAAATGCAGTGCCTTCTTCATCTTCATTGGAGTCATCATTTTTTTCTTCAAATGCAACTTTATCCTATCTTGAGCATGTACTCATATTGCCTGTAAATTCACTTCCTACCACATGAGATTTCTCATTAACTCTTTTGGTTTAATGGTTAAAATGTCATTAGCTTCGTCAATGGCTAAGACCTTTCGCTCCCACTCATCCGTTAAAGATTTTAGGATTTTCAAAACAATATCAAAATCAGTATATTTTTCTCCTAGTGCTAGAAGTGAGCGAGATATGTCTTGAAATCTAGAGTATATCATTAATAGTTTCATGTTGCTTCATTTAAAAGTTTTGAAATTGATTTTTAAGCATTGAAATCTTGCTTTGTGGGTTATTTTAAGAGTATGTCAAATTTCATATGCTAATGTTGTAACAACCCACTCTGGCACCATTTTCTAGAGCCGAGGATGCTACGTACAAAACATGGTTCTATCAATAGTATCAAAATTTAACAAGAGTATGTTGGACCATAAAATCATTCAGGGTGCATGATTTTAAAAGGAATTAGTATATACATTCACATCACCATACAACATGATCACATAAGATATGGAAGTCTAGCAATCACAAACTTCTACATATAAATACACTAATGAGTTATTACACGTAATATAAATTGTCACTTCAGTGCATCCATCTGACTTCTAGCTTCAACTATATACCATCTAAACTAAGTATGTTTAAGTGTAGCATCATAAGCAAAATAGATCCAGTGAGAAAGTAATAAATACATAGTTTTCAAGTCATAATGGGACGTATAATAAGGATTTTCAAGTTTAATATCAAGTAATTTCATCAGGATAATACTATATCAAAATTAAAAATGATACAGAGGATAGATTTCCAAATACTACCTATATATAAATCAAACAAGTTTGCAACAGTAATTCCAGTATGAATTTTTTTTATCAAAACTAGGATCATATTCATTTAAATACTCAATCATGGATCTAAACGGCACACTCGATTTGGATTAGATCCTCGGATACTTTATCCTATTGTGGCCGACATCTAAACACCATGTAAGGATGTACTCTAGTTGTTTCATGACCAATTTGTATTATAGGATAAAAGTGCACTACCTAAGATCTATTGTCTCATACCATACATCCATTGTCTGAAGGTAACCATCATTGATGAAATGATCCATAAAACTTTCATGGTTATAGGAAATGTATTCTCTCAAAATACCTTTATACTTTGTAAATCATTTTCCAACGTAGATAACTATTTTCATTTCAAAAAGCCCAAACTTTCACTTTATAAATCATTTAGGAGGTATTAACTATGATATTTTTAGCCAACCAACATATCATTTCAAAATATTTGACGGATATCAAAAATATTACACGTATCAAAAGTTACGGTGTTTGCACTAAAAGATGTTAAATTTTAAATTATAGATTATGTCCAAAACATAGGTCATTTTACAATAGGTTTTTGGGATTGTAAACGTTCAAAATTTAATAAGTATATAAAATAATTGTTTTAGATTATTAAACTAGCTTTCCAGCAAGATAATTTTTTTCCAAATCCATTCATAGATTCAAAAGTTATGGCCCATATACTACAAGGTTTTTTTGGATGCTCCTTCTAAACACTTCGGCCTTGGTATAACTCGATTTGCACCTCAATTTCCTCTATTAAGATGTTCAAATTTGGAAATGGTATAAACATGAAAATTGTAGCTCTTTGAATTAGCTTTCCAGAACATTAAACAAAATAAGATCTGCAAAAGTTATTGTTGAATTATTGAAAATTCTATGAATAATTTCAAACCAATATTATAAATGTTAAACAATCTAATTATAACATTATGGAATGACATAAATACATATATTTAAATAGCTTTTCTCATCCCAAATGTTGTATAATCTTTGATTTAATTCCCTTGATCTTTCTTATTTCCCTTAGCTTTGTATGCCATTACTAGAGTTGTTGTTATTATTATTTTTGAGATAGAAATTTTTTGAAGTTTAGAAGGCGATTTGGCAAAGAATAAGAAGAAGTAGGGAAGAAGCAGAATTGTGTGCTCTCTTCCTTGTATGTGTTTAAACATGTATTAATAGGTTAATAAGGTTTCCAAGAGAAGCCAAAAACTAGCTTCCAAGAGAAGCTAGGAGAAGCTTATTAATATAAAGCTTCCATAGGGAGCTAATAAGACAAGCCTTTCTAAAGAAGCTTATTAGGATAAAGCTTCCATGAGAAGCTAAACAACATGAAGGGCATACAGGAGGCTAAGGTAAAATAGGTTTCTTCGAGAAGATAACAAAGCTTCCAAGCAAAGCTGTTAACACAAGATCCACTAATGTGTTACTTTGCTACACAAATTCATGTCCGCGTGCGAATCACGAACAGAAACAAAAAAATACGATCATTATAAAATTTTCTAGAAACTTCTCATACCTGATATTAAAGTTATGTCATTATGTTCCACCCCCCTTAGAAAAATATTTCATCCTTGAAATCTAAGTTTCAAACAATTCTGGATAATTTCTATGGATTTCTAGCTCTACCTCCCAAGATGCTTCGTCTTTATTATGATGGTTCCATTGTACTTTTACTAATGGAATATCCTTCGTCCATAACTTCTTAAATTTTCGAACAATTCGAACTAGTCTTTCAATGTACTTGGTACCCTTCTTAACTTCAATGTCACTCGGATCAATCACATGAGATGGATCAGTAATATATTTCTGCAACATTGATATATGAAAAACATTATGAATATCTGATAATTTCTCAAGTAAATTCAGTCGGTATGAAACGTTACCGACTCTCTCGGTAATATGAAATGGTCCGATAAATCTAGGTGATAACTTTATCTTCTTCTTTCCAAATCGCATCACCCCTTGCACTGGAGAAACCTTTATAAGAACTTATTCCCGAACTTCGAATTCCAAATTCTTTCTTCTATGATTTGCATAACTCTTTTGCCTACATTATGCAGCATGCAATCGTTCCCTGATGATTGAAATTTTCTTTGTTGTTTCTTTCCCTAAATTTAGCCAAGAAGTTCACTGTCTCCAACTTCTGCCCAACATACTGGCGAACGACAAGGCCTTCTATATAGAGCTTCATATGGGGTCATACCAATACTTGCATAATAACTATTGTTATATGCAAATTCTATTAGTGGTATATGTGTTTCTCATGTGGTTTCAAATTCCATAATACATGATCTTAACATATCTTTTATGGCTCGGTTTACCCTTTCAGTCTATTCATCTATTAGAGGATAAAAGGTAATGCTTAGATTTAGTGATGTACCTAATGCTTTTTGAAGACTTCCTCAAAATCTTGAAGTGAATCGTGAGTCTCTATATGAAACAATGGTGACTGGTATACCATGTAGTCAAACAATTTTTTTCAGACAAATTTTACTCAATTTCTCCATTGAGTAAGTCATCTTATAAGGTGTGAAATGTGTTGACTTTTTTAGATGATCCACATCTACCCATAATGCATCATGACCTTGCTTTGTTATTGTTAATACAACAATAAAATCCATTGTTACATGTTTCCATTTCCATTCAACGATAAGAAGTGGTTGTAGAAGTCTGTGGGCCGCTGCACCATAGATTTTATTTGTTGACATGTAAAAAATATAACCACAAATTCAGCAACATCCTTTTTCATCCCATTCCACCAAAATTGATGCTTAAGATCCATAAACATTTTTGTGCTCCTAGGTGCACTGTAAGCCTTGAAGATGAGCTTCTCTTAGGATTTCATTTTTCAATTCAGCTTGATTTGGAACACAAAGTCAATTCCTAAATATAAAACCTCCATCTTTACATTCCAATCTGCAGGTTCTTTGTCCTTTATTTTCATAAATAATTCCTTCAACACTTTGTCTTGCTCTTGGGCTTGTAATATTCTACTTAGTTGAGTAGGTTGAATAATAAAGTTGCATAAAAGGGTTACTTTGTTAACATTCCTCCATTAATCATTCTTGTGCAAACATTCATCTCAACTAGGGTCCCTAGAGCTCTCCACTCCCTTATCATTAAACTGGCTACTAACCCATAAGGCTTTCCACTTAATGCATCTGCTTCTACGTTTTCCTTTCCTAAATGATAATGCAATGCAAAGTCATAATCCTTCAGAAATTCCAACCATCTTCTTTGTCTCGTATTTAATTCTTTTTGGAAAAATAAATATTTAAACTCTTATGGTCTGAGTAAACAAGAAATTTTTCCCTATAAAGATAACACCTCCAAACTTTTAAATCAAATACAATTGCAACCAATTTTCAGTCAAGATTTGGATAATTGACTTCACATGGTTTCAGTAGGCGAGAGCCATAAGGATAACTTTGTCCTCCTGCATTAATACACATCATAATCCTTGTCCACATGCATCAGAATATACTTCATGTGAGACTCCACTCCTTGGCATGGGAAAAATTGGTGCCTCATTCAACCTTCTCTTTAATGTTTCAAATGCAATCTCGCACTATTCATTCCAAATAAACTTGGTTTTCTTACGTGTTAACTTCGTTAACGGAGATGCTACCTTTGGAAAATCTTGAATAAATCTCCGATAATAACTAGCTAATCCAAGAAAACTTTAAACCTCTAATGGGATCGTCTGAGGGTTCCATTTCAAACAGCTTTAAATTGCGATGGGTGTAATCAATCCCGTCTTTCGAGACAACATGTCCAAGAAATTTCACTTCCTCCAACCAAAATTCACATTTACTCAATTTTCCAAGTAGTTGATGCTCTTTTAATGTTTGGAGACATGAGCGCAAATGGCATTCATGTTGCCCCTTTATCTTAGAGTAGATTGGATATCATCAATAAACACAATGAAAAATTGGTCAAGGAATGGGCAAAATACATGGTTCGTTAAATCCATGAATACCACTGGGCATTGGTAAGGCAAAAAGGAATCACCAAGAATTCATAGCATTCATTTCGTATTTGGAAAGATATCTTCAAAATACCTTCCTCTTTTATTCTTAATTGATAATATCTAGACCTTAAATCAATCTTTAAAAATACAATAGCTCCTTGAAGTTGATCAAATAAGTCATTGATCTGAGGTAAGGGTATTTGTTCTTAATTATTACCATATTAAGCTCTCGGTAATCAATACACAAGCGAAATGTTCCATCATGTTTCTTCACAAATAGCACCGATGGTCCACAAGGAGATTTATCGGGTCTTGTAAATCCTTGATCCTCTATCTCTATAATTTGTTTTTTTTAATTCCTGATTTTTCGCGGGAGCCACAAGATAAGCTACTTTAGCAATGCGGGTGGCACCAGGGACTAAGTCGATTCAAAAATCAATTACTCTTTTTGGTGGTAATCTTGGTATGTCTTGAAAGACTTTGTAACGGCCCGCTTTTTTTGTACACTTTAAATCGATGATAAACCACATACATCAGACTCAAACCATATAAAAGGGCGGATTGTTATGAGGTAAATAAGAAAAGCAGAGAAAGAAATTAAAAAAAATAGAATCTCATAGCGTAATGACAAGATATAATGATAAAATAACAGTTCACGAAGCTGTTTTACAAAACATTTGATTTTACTTATACACACATATCAGAGTTACACAAACCAAAGAATAATAAATAATGCAGCGGAATAGTATGAATGCGGTGGAATAATAAAATAAATAGTAGTAATGCAATCTCCGTCTTCATCCTCCAGAAATAAAGTCTTCGAATCCTGAAATGCTCAGACTTACCCGAGCGAATTGAAAAGACAAAACACTCGAATCAAAACTAAAAGATCTTATGTGAGTTAAATCAACAGAAATAAATATGAGTGGAATGGCGTCAGAGAAGTTTACGGGATTTGACATCTCCTATCCAGTGTCAATGTGAGTGCAGTAACTTAAGAGATATTCGGGATTTCGATCTCCTAAGGATCCGTTAAACTATTTACTATGTAGTAATATACGCTATTATAATAATGTCTATTGGTAAAATAAACTTACTTTAAATAGCGTTAAGGAGTGACCCAATATTCCCCTTAACACATAAATAGTGCCAATAGTCTATACAGTAACGTAATACCTCCTGATCGGGAGGTTACCAGAGGATACTCCATAGGTACGACACAAATCAAACCCGTACAAGGCGCACTAGGGTAGGTGACATGGCACAACTAGGCAATGCCAGGGTACATATACCAATTACGCTTCCAGATCGGTGGTAACGCATAGCAGCTACTACCGCCCACCTCGAGCCACACCCCCAAAATCAAAAGGGCTCAAATCAATCACGAAGTAATAGAATGGTATCAAAGGAGTGTGTCCGATAAAAGGTGCTACCTTCTTAGCCCGTCAATCGCTCTTGTTTTAGCCACCTTATGCCAACTCATGGGAGTCGGGTCCACGTATATACCTTAATGGAAACGCTGCCACCATCCTACTTCATTCTGAAATCTCCACCGCGTACACTGTTGTTAAAGTGGTTTTTGGAGTTGGCAGAGTGTATGAAAACTTCCGATACCGGTCTCTTTAACAACCAAACGTTATTATAACACCACGGTCATTTCAAAATAATTATACTTCAAAACCATAATATAATATCCATTTCGAAACCATGTAATTACGATATCATTTCCGTTTCAAAAATTAAATCAATATGATATCATTTATGAAATCCCAAAACAATATAATATAATTTTTATTTCAAATATATCATTTTTCCAAAAATCGTAGCACTTTCAAAGTTGTACACTTCGAAATCAAACACTTGAAATTATAACACTTTCAAATCGTAATACTTTGAAACTTGTAACTCTGAAACAAAACTTCCATCACTTAAACGGTGTAAATATTAAAATACCTTACATAATAAACTAGCTTCTTAAATTTCACTAATATTCCAAAACAACTCGAATTTCTGTATTTTAAATTTAACCAAATCGCAAATTATAAATTTCAATGCAATTCAGTTCCCAAATAAACTATTCCAAATTATATAGATTTCAAAATAGATTTGATCCACGGAATAAACCATTTCAAATTTAATATATTTCAAACATTAAGTATTCACAATTTCAAACTGAGTTTGGTAATTACGATTCAACAATTCACTTTTCTATTATTTATTTTGAAATATTTTACGTAATAAATCCATTATCACTAAATAAAACTCAAATTACAATTAAATTTATTTATACTTGAAATATTCATTTAATTCATCATAAATCAAAATCAAGTAATAAAATCATACCTTTTAAAGTTCCAAATTTAATAAATTTTACATCAACTTATTTGAGTTTAATTCTTAAATAAATTCAATTTCAAATAAATTTCCAATTTATCTTCCAACCTTAATTTATTTAAATCGTTATAGACTATATACTAAAATAAAATTTAAATACTTATCCATATTATCACAATGGAAATTTAAATTATTATTAAGCTTATTCTATATTAAACAATTTATTCATAGCTTAAATTTTAAGAATTAAATAACATCTATATAATATCTAGAATCAATATTTATATAAAACCATATATTTCTTTACAAAACCATAGAAATCACTTCAAAATATTTTTATATATAGATCACGGTGTTTGTGTATAATTTTCTATCCTGTGGTCAAGTGATACAGATATTTATCATTTCAATCTGCAATTTAAAATATAAATACGGTTATAAATCATTCAAACCGCAATCCCAAATAAAATAAAATCCATAATAACTTGCAGTTTATAACAGTATAAAATACAACATCCATTCATCCAATATCAATCATCAAACATTTATCACAATCATCATCCAATTCAATAACATTAATATAGACAGATAATGAATAACAGGTATTTACTGGGAGTTTATATTCAATAATAAATTAAATAACAATTTAACTGGAACTTTATATGCAATGATAAATCAAATAACAATTTAATTCAATAAGTTCAATTTAACTAGGATGATAATTAAAAATATGCCAAACAGTCATAATAAATTTCTAATCACATCATAGTTCAATTTAACAAACGTAAGAAATTTTAGAAGTTATGAGTGGGTTAAAACACTCACCTTTTGAATTTAAATTGAATTTAAATCCAATTTAAACCTAAAATTTGAATAGTCTTAGAATTCGTCCAAACTTGCGTCAAAATGTCAGAAATTTCAATACGATCCTAATAAAAGAAACCACGCATAAAATGGATATCATATGAGAAAGTTATGATGTTAGAACGACTAAAATTATAAACTTTTAAATAGAAAAGAAAAACAAAAAACAAAACATCTCACCACAACACTACAGCTACATCACTATCCCTCATCCTCTCAGAGACGCACGCAAGCATAGCCTCATCCTCTTGAACCAGATCGAAGCCGCCACGCGCGATCGACCACGCCACGCGCTCGCGCCCACGTGCGCGTTCACCGGGCGAGTCGCCCTCTACCTCGGCAACGCCGACGAACCCCCCACGCGCGCTCCGTTAGTCAAAACCGCCACCGGCCGCCACCCATACCGAAACCCTAATCCAATTTTTGACAACAATCCGACCATTGAATTGACCAACTGCCCATGCCGATGAACTACACGCGACTATCTCTACACACCGGTACCCCTGATTCGTCAATCAGTCGATGATCATCAACCACCAACGGACGGCCGAGAATTCTTTGAAGATTACTGATCAAACGATCAATCAAAATGAAAAATGAAATGCAGTTCTGAGATGCGTTCATCGAGAGCTTCGAATCCATATAAAATTTGACATAGTTTGTGGAGTTTGAAATTTTGATTTGAGTTTGATATTGGAATTGGACTGTGAAATTTAGGGTTTGTCTGACATGGAGAAAGAGTAGCAACTGAAATTTCTATACGTACAGAAATGAGAAATAGAATGGCTGCTAGGGTTTATGACCGGATATACATAGGCTGAACAAAATAGAATAGATGGGCTTGATTGGTTTGGAAAAATGAACGATAACGACTCGAAAAGCCCGTTTCGACTCTGGAACAAAATTGGGTCATCCCATATATCAAAATAGATGTTTTAAAATATTTTGAAATCAATGGAACAGGTTTCAAGTCAAAATTCCATCGTATGAAGAAGTTATGTTAAAATCAAGTTATTTCAAATTGATTTCGATTTCATTGATTTCTAGGCGTTCCGAGCCCGTACGATCAAAGACAAGTCCGATCGCCACGAAACTTGAAATCCTCCAATAATTCACCGTTATGGATTCGATGAAACTGGTTTTGTCGAAGTCCGAGTCAGTGGCCAGAATGGCTATTTTTTCAGTTAATTAATTGAATTAGTATTAAATTAAATTAAATCGCTTTTTCAATTCAAATTTAAAAATTCACAGATTCCATCATTTGATTTCTTAAACAATTGCAATAATTTAAGAAAACTTAGATGTCAAATTAAAGTTGATTAATCCATCAATTTCAGTGTTTAATTTCAGTTTCATTAAATTCAGAAATTATAATCTAAAATTCCTAAAATCCATTTATTAAATTTTAAACCTTGTTATTCACATCTTTTATCACAATAAGGATGCAACTAACATTGGTTCTTGATTTATTACATTAAAATCTTCAAATTTCATTTTAATTTCCCAACGACATAATATCTAAATATTTAATTCCATTTATTTGCAATAAACCCAATTATTATAACTTAAATTCAAATAAATAAATAAATCTTGATTCACATTCTTTAAATCAACCAATTGTCATATTATAAATGGAATTGACATTATTTTCAAATATTATCTTAATTTTCATTAACATAATATTAATTACACTTATTGAAATTTATTTTCCAATTTACTAAATACAATCAATTATGACCTTACAGTTGTTTCAATTAATTGGGGTTGCACTAAATTAGTTATTTATTAACTTGCATTAACATTCTTACATTTCACTCCCATTATTAATTCATTAACAAACTTCAAATTTTTATATATTCCAGATTTAATTATCAAAATCTTATTAAATTAACAAAATTTAATTATCGAAAGTTACGGGTCGTTACACTCTTCCCCACTCAAAACTTTTCGTCCTCGAAAAGGAAAGAGGAGGGAAAGAAGGAATTATGTAGTCAATACATCTTATTCAAAATATTTATTTTATAAACAAATAAATTTACAATATTTAATAATTTAAATAAAATTTATCTATTAATAACTATTAAGTCTTTTTATACTCAAATTAATAAAGTTTGGAAAATATTTTTCAAAATTTTTCTAAGTCCAAAATTTACGGAAAATTTCGAAAGAGTCTCCTTTGTACGGAGAGGCTCAGGAGAAATTAAAATACCAAATATAACAATATGTAACATATAATTTCCAAGATAATATATCCCAACACGGAAAAAATAATATACTAATGCTAGAAAACCGTAATCCGAGAACGTACCTATTTGTCTGGCAATTAATGGTTAATTATGAAACCAAAAGCAGTGGCAGTTGCTTCCATAAGCTGTATTTCACTTATATAATCCAAAAGGGGTTAATACTTATATAAAATAAAATATTTAAAGTTGTTTCAACCACTAACGAACAATTCAATATAAACAACAATCACTTGCAACACTATACATTCATCATGAAAAATCAACATAATCAATTAGCCATTTATATCAAACAAAACAAATAGTTGTTCGGGTTCAAAACTTTAAATTGTACGAAATGAAAAATAAGCTAGTAAGCGCGCCCTTTACTTAACAATCTTAGATGAAACTAAATAGATTATTGATACATCCAAACAATTTTAGAGTATCCTTGCCTCCAAACAACCATAAACCAAACAACCAACAATTTCAAACAATAAATCGAGTTCATTCTTATTAATTTCCATTCCATAACCTTTGTTGTTTGATTTCCTTTTAATTCATATAGTGATTTATCTTTTTACTTTACATTTATTTCTCGTAATCTCCATTTATTTTCAATTATTCGTATCATGTAAATTTTATTTTTATTGTATTACATTCATTCATTCGTTACTTAATTTTATTTATTTACAGTATTCATCTTTCTACTTATTTTTATTATAAATAACTTCAACATTTACTTAAGTTTATTATCATTTATTTGTAACTTTTCTATTATATTTAATTAGTGGCCTTTCATTCATACTTAAATTTACAACAATTATAACATTAAATTCTTATTTATAAAAGCAAACTCATTGAATACTTTCATTACTCAAGTTGTACTTGTAAAATTTCCCATTACATTTTCTTTTAACATTTTAACTTTTTATAGTTGGTAAAGTTATATATGTTAAAGAACGCAATTGAAAAATATACAAGTATATCTCAATTCTTTTTAAATTAATTTAATGTCCAATAATCCTATCTTTTGTCTCATAGGTTACACATTTCAAATTTTCTTGTAATTTCATTCATAACCTAGCATTTAATCTCTAATTTCCTTTAGAGGTTCCAGTTATTAGTTAGTTAAATTCCATTTCACTACAATAACTGAAACTATTAATTAATGAAAATTTAAGAGCTAAATACCGGGTTAAATTTCAAATCATTTTGTATAAATTTACAATTTATATGTCCAATTATATTAAAAATATTTGAAATTTATATTTGTTCTCAAAATAAATCTGCAGTAAAACTACTACAGTGGCCTTCCCACCTTGAAACTCGAAAATGAATGTCGATGATGCGTGCACTCATTATCGAAATTATTTTCCAACGACAGAGAGGGGAGTACAGAACTTATTTCTTTCCAAAATTTCTTTAAAACAATTCTTTCATTTTATATTAGAATATTTATATCAGAAAATACTTCTAATAATATTATTATATTCCAAAATCTTTTGAAAGCAGTTTCCAAAAATACTGGAAATCAAGTTCTAAAATTTCCAATTTACATTTATTTTACTTTCAATTTATTTTCAACCAATATTTATAAATTTCACTACCTATATATTACAACCAAATATAATCTTTATAAAAAAATTATTTTATATATAGAAAATATAATAGGCAAAATTATTTCATTCACCTATATTCAAACAAATATTGTGTCGGTCTGTCCAATTAAGTGTTTAGAAATCCCTATTGATGTCATAGCGTCCTATGCACGAACCAGAATTTATAAATACAAAACGGAACAAATTAACACAGTATTAAAAACCTTTTTATAACACTAACAAATACGCTCTCATATATATATACACACACACATACACGCTCAACGACTCATCATATGGTATTACTACCCAATTAATAAAGAGTCAGACCCCACAAAGCTAAGGTTCATCGCTAAACCAAAGCTCTGATACCAGATGTAATAGCCTGTCTTTTTTGTACGCTTTAAATCGACGATAAACCATACAAGTCAGACTCAAACCATACAAAAAGGCGGATTATTATCGGGTAAATAAGAAAATCAGAGAAAGAAATAAAAAAAAACAGAATATCACAGCGGAATGACAAGATATAATAATCAAATAACAATTCATGAAGCTGTTTTACAAAACATTTGATTTTACTTATACACACATATCAGAGTTACACATACCAAAGAATAATAAATAATGCAGCGGAACAGAATGAATGCAGTGGAATAATATAATAAATAATAGTACTGTAATCTCCATCTTCAACCTTTAGAAATAAAGTCTTCGAATCCTGAAATGCTCAGCAGACCCGAGCAAATTGAAAAGACAATACACTCGAGTCAGAACTAAAAGATCTTATGTAAGTTAAATCAATAGAAATAAATATGAGTGGAACGGCGTAAGAGATGTTTACGGGATTTGACATCTCCTATCCAGTGTCAACGTGAGTGCAGTAACTTAAGAGATGTTTGGGATTTCTATCTGCTAAGGATCCATTAAAATATTTACTATGTAGTAATATACGCTATTATAATAATGTCTATAGATAAAATAAACTTACTTTAAAATAGCGTTAAGGAGTGACCCAATATTCCCCTTAACACATAAATAGTGCCAATAGTCTATAGAGTAGCGTAATACCTCCGGATCGGGAGGCAACTAGAGGACACTCCATAGGTACGACACAAATCAAACTCGTACAAGGCGTGCTAGGGTAGGTGACACGACACAACTAGGCAATGCCAGGGTAGATATACCAAGTACGCTTTCGGACCGGTGGTAACGCGTAGCAGCTACTACCGCCCACCTCAAGCCACACCCCTAAAATCAAAAGGGCCAAAATCAATCACAAAGTAATAGAATGGTATCGAAGGAGTGTGTCCGATAAAAGGTGCTACCTTCTTAGCCCGTCAATCGCTCCTGTTTTAGCCACCTTATGCCAACTCAAGGGAGTCGGGTCCACGTATATACCTCGAAGGAAACGCCGCCACCATCCTACTTCAGTCTAGAATCTCCACCGCGCACATGGTTTTTAAAGTGGTCTTCGGAGTTAGCAGAAAGTATGACAACTTTCGATCCCGGACTCCTTAACAACCAAACGTTATTATAACACCGCGGTAATTTCTAAATAATTATACTTCAAAACCACAATATAATATCCATTTCGAAACCATATAATTATGATATCGTTTTCGTTTCAAAAACTAAATCAATATGATATCATTTTATGAAATTCCAAATCAATATAATATCATTTTTATTTTAAATATATCCTTTTTCCAAAAATCATAGAACTTTCAAAGTTATACACTTCGAAATCAAACACTTGAAATTATAACACTTTAGCCTTGAAACATAACTTCCATCACTTAAATGGTGTAAATATTAATATACCTTATATAATAAAATAGCTTCTTAAATTTCACCAATCAATTCCAAAACAACTCGAATTTCTATATTTTAAATTTAACCAAATTATAAATTTCAATGCAATTCAGTTTCCAAATAAACTATTCCAAATTATATTGATTTCAAAACTGATTCGATCCACAGAATAGACCATTTCAAATTTAATATATTTCAAACTTTAAGTATTCACAATTTCAAACTGAGTTTGGTAATTACGATTCAACAATTCACTTTTCTATTATTTAGTTTGAAATATTTTACATAATAAATCCATTATCATCTAAATAAAACTCAAATTACAATTAAATATATCTATACTTAAAATATTCGTTTAATTCACCCTAAACCAAAATCAAGTTATAAAATCATACCTTTTAAAGTTCCAAATTTAATAAATTTTTACATCAACTTATTTGAGTTTAATTCTTACATAAATTCAATTTCAAATAAATTTCCAATTTATCTTCCAACCTTAATTTATTTAAATCATTATAAACTATATATTAAAATAAAATTTAAATTCTTATCCATATTATCACAATGGAAATCAAACTTATTATTAAGCTTATTCTATAATAAACAATTTATTCATAGCTTAAATTTTAAGAATAAAATATCATTTATACAATATCTAAAATCGATATTTATATAAAACCATATATTCTTTACAAAACCATATAAATCACTTCAAAATATTTTTATATATAGACCACGGTGTCCGTATGTAATTTTCTATCCTATGGTCAAGTGATACGGATATTTATCATTTCAATCCGCAATTTAAAATACAAATACGGTTATATATCATTTCAAACCGCAATCCCGAATGAATTAAAATCCATAACAACTTGCAGTTTATAACAATATAAAATACAACACCCATTCATCCAATATCAATCATCAAACATTTATGACAATCATAATCCAATTCAATCAATAACATCAATATAGACAGATAATGAATAACAGGTATTTACTGGCAGTTTATATTCAATAATAAATTAAATAACAATTTAACTGGCACTTTATATGCAATGATAAATTAAATAATGATTTAATTCAATAAATTCAACTTAACTGGGATGTTGATTAAAAATATGCCAAGCAGTCATAAATAAATTTCTAATCACATCATAATTCAATTTAACAAACATAAGAAATTTTAGAAGTTGTGAGTAGGTTAAAACACTCACCTTTTGAATTTAAATCCAATTTAAACCCAAAATTTAAACAGTCTCAGAATTCGTCCAAAAAGCATTAAAATGTCAAAAAATTTAATACGATCCTAACAATAGAAACCGCGCGTAAAACAGATATAGTATGAGAAAGTTATGATGTTAGAACGATTAAAATTATAAATTTTTAAATAGAAAAGAGAAACAAAAAATCAAAACATCTCAGCACAACACTACAGCCACATCATCATCCCTCATCCTCTCAGAGATGCACACAAGCATAACCCCATCGTCTCGAACCAGATCAAAGCTGCCACGTGCGATCGACCACCCCCACGCGCTCGCGCCCACGTGCGCGTTCACCAAGCGAGTCGCCCTCCACCTCTGCATCGTCGACGAACCCCCACGCATGCTCCGGTCGCCAAAACCGCCACCGGCTACCACCCATACCGAAACCCTAATCCAGTTTTTGACGGCAATCTGATTGTTAAATCGACCAACTACCCACGCCGATGAACTACGCGCGACCATCTCTACACGCCGGTACCCCTGATTCGTCAATCGGTCGATGATCATCTACCACCAAAGAACGGCCAAGAATTCTTCAATGATTACTGATCAAACGATGAATCAAAATGAAAAATGAATTGCAGTTTTAGGACGCGTTCATCGAGAGCTTCGAATCCATATAAAATTTTATATAATTTATGGAGTTTGAAATGTTGATTTGAACTTGATATTGGAATTGGACTGTGAAATTTAGGGTTTGTCTGCCATTGAGAAAGAGGAGCAACATAAATTTATGTACGTACAGAAATGAGAAATAGAAAGGCTGCTAGGGTTTATGACGGGATATATATAGGCTGAGCAGAATAGAATAGATGGGCTTGATTGGTTTGGAAAAATGAACGATAACGACCCGAAAAGCCCATTTCGACTCCGGAACGAAATTAGGTCATCTCATATATCAAAATAGACGTTTTAAAATATTTTAAAATCAATGGAACATGTTTCAAGTCCAAATTCCATCGTATGAAGAAGTTATGCTAAAATCAAGTTATTTCAAATTGATTTCGATTTCATTGATTTCTAGGCGCCCAAAGCCCGTACGATCAAACGACAAGTCCGATCGCTACGAAACTTGAAATACTACAATAATTCACCGTTACGGATCCGATGAAACTGGTTTTGTCGAAGTCCGAGTCAGTGGCCAAAATGGCTATTTTTCAATTAATTAATTAAATTAATATTAATATTAAATTAAATCGCTTTTCAATGCAAATTTAAAAAACCACAGATTCCATCATTTGATTTCTTAAACAATTACAATAATTTAAGCAAACTTTAATGTCAAATTAAAGTTTATTAATCCATCAATTTCAATATTTAATTTCACTTTCATTAAATTCAGAAATTATAATTTAAAATTCGCAAAATCCATTTATTAAATTTTAAACCTTGTTATTCACATATTTTATCACAATAAGGATGCAACTAACATTGGTTCTTGATTTATTACATTAAAATCTTCCAATTTCATATTAATTTGCCAACAACGTAATATCTAAATATTTAAATCCATTTATTTGCAATAAACCCAATTATTATAACTTAAATTCAAATAAATAAATAAATAAATCTTGATTCCCATTCTTTAAATCAACCAATTGTCATATTATTGATGGAATTGACATTGTTTTCAAATATTATCTTAATTTTCATTAACATAATACTAATTACACTTATTGAAATTTATTTCTCAATTTATTAATACAATCAATTATGACCATACAGTTGTTTCAATTAATTGGGATTGCGCTAAATTAGTTATTTATTGACTTGCATTATCATTCTTACATTTCATTCCCGTTATTAATTCACTAACAAATTCCAAATTTTTATTTGTTCCAGATTTAATTACCAAAATCTTATTAAATTAACGAAATTTAATTATCGAAAATTACGGGTCATTACAAACTTCATTGAATTCCTCTACCATAGGGATTTGGTCTACCAACTAACCCTTGTCCTCAATATTGATATGTGCTATATATCCAAATATAAAGGCATCACTAAATTTATCACATATGTAAACAAAGGTTCCCTATTTGTGAATAGTAAAACTTAAGATTTTTTTGTGGAAATTCAAAATGGCCCGATATTTGGAAAGCCAATCCATCCTAAGGATGATATCAAAATGTATCATTGCAAAGATAATTAAATTGGCCATTATATCCTTCCTCCCAAAGTTAAGGACACGGTTTTTATATATACTTTTGAGTTTAATATTTCCTTCTACTAAATTGCCTACTACTAAAGGGATTAGTAGGTTCTCAATGGGTAATCCTAACTTAATATCAAACATTATGGATATAAAAAAATATGTAGCATCGGTATCAAATAAAAATTTGGCTTAAAATTCAAAAATAAGTATGTTACCTTCCACCTGATCTTGTTCAGAAAATACTATATATACTCTTCCTGGATTTCTTTATTGCATCTTATCATCCATCTTTGGCTTCTTGTAGTTTTGACTAATATGGCCAGGTTCATTGCAATTGTAACACACAATTGCCTAACTTGGAAAATTTGGAGCAATATGTCATGTTTCATCACACCGGTAACATTTCCAGAGTTTGTAAGGTTCCTTTTTTTGGTCCCACTAATACTTTGCTTTCTCCTTTTTGTTTCTTCTTCTTCCAATCTGGTTTCTTTGATTGCCATACCACCATTGATTATTTGGTTTCCTCTTATTTGAAATGTTTCTTTCTTTCTGAAACTCGATATAATCCTCTTCTAGATTTAGAGCTTCAGTGACTATCATCGCATATGTCTTGTTTCGATATCCAATAACATGCCTTCTTATTGCAGGGATAAATTCTTTGGAAAATCTTCTTACTTGCTTTTTAGGTGTATCAATCAAATGGTTTTCAAATTGGGATAATGCTTTGAATTTATTTTGGTACTGAGCTACGGTTATACCTTCTTGTGTAAGACCTTGGAATTTTGTTTCCATTTTCTCTCTTTCAATTTCCAAGAAATATTTATCTAAGAACTTTTTTTTAAATCTTCCTCATGTCATCCCATCCACCGCCCTTGATTGGTGGTGGTATAAACTAGTTCCTACCAATATTTAGCTTCTTCCGATAATTGAAAAAATGCGAACTTTTTTTATCAACTTCGTTACACTTTAAAACTTCAAATATATCCTTCAAATGTTGGACCCATTGCTCTTCTTTAATTGAATCGGTGTCTCCAACAAATTTTTCCGGATGTAAAATTCTAAAACAACTTAATGGTTGTTGGATTAGTAGCTGCAATCGCTCATTAAGTTTAATGGTGTACCTAACACCAACACATGCCCATATCCTAAGTTTGTTGGCTTACCATAATTTATAACTGTGAATAGTAATAAATATGTCAATGAAATGTATAAACTTCATATTCCAATAAAGTAAATTGTAGTACTATAAAGTTTCCTAGAAAGCACCCCTTAAACCTAAGCTCCGATACCACTAACTGTAACGCCCCTCCTTGGCACCCTTTTTCGGAGCCAAGGATGCTACATACAAAACATGGTGCCATCAATAGTATCATAACTTAACAAGAGTATATCGGATTATTAAATCATTCATGGTACATGATTTTAAAAGGAAGTAGCATTATTCATTCACATCACCGTACAACATGACTGCATAAGATCCGAAGGTGTAACGAAACGGGTTTTGCCCGCTCGAAAATCGACATCCATACTTCAAATCGTATTCGAATGCCGTAGATTCGACCATTCAAATCCGATTCGCCGGAGCTTATAACAACATTAAGTAAATAACACAGCGGAATAAAAAGAATAATACATTGATATACAACATCTGATACAACAGAATGCTACAATGAATATCAATATACATCAGAGTAATGATACAATAGAATAGCAGCGGGAAAGAAATAGATAACACTAGCAGCGGATAATCTCCATCTTCAAGCGCCAATCCATAAATAGCTCGAACTCCCATAGATAAGCAAGTGCAGTCCATATCCAAAGACTGAACTAGCTCCAGATAAAATCTACTGAACCTAAGTATCTGAAAAACCCAACTCTAGACTGCTCGTGTAGAAAATAATGAGCATCCAGAGTTTAGGAAAGGAACAATAAACTCCGGATCAGTCATGGGACTGGTGTGAGCAACAAAAACAGTTTATCTTTAAAAACAATCAACAAGAGAATTTTAAAGTAAATTCGCAATGCTTTTTGAAAATGAAACTACCATAATACCTTCCGCCACACACACAATGCAAACGCAGACTTGGAGGAGATTTCTTCTTATGATAGTCAAAGATGCTTAATACGCAGAAAATTTCTTTGATATTATTATTAGTGCATAGTGTAGAAAACAATTTCGAAAGTAGAATATAAATCTTAGCCATCATAGGTACCATTATATTATGCCCGCTATAGCTGCCTCCTGAGGAGACAGGTTCTACAACTAAAACCGTACAAGGCTCGTATTGTTTCTTTGGATTTCCAACAAATGGTCAGACCAAGGAACTTCCCATTGCCACATGGAAACGCCTCTGGATGGACGTCCCGAGAACCTAACCGGATCTCTGCCAACACAAGGCCGGGTTACCCCTAACTGGGTAACTACTGACACGAGTATGCCACCTCCCGGTTGTAACAACCTTTAACCGGGGCCCCAACATCAAATCACAAAACAAGATATATATATAAGTTTGTGATGTCCACATAAGTAAGTATCTGGGCTCCATACCATGATACCACTTCTATCCAGAAGGAGATGTACATACCCTAAAGGGGCGCTACCCCCACATAACCTTGCCGCATCTTTCCTGTTTTGACCATTCCGGGGTGTGAGGTTCGACGAAGTCACGTCCACAAAGCCATGCTTTGGTACAAAGCCATGCTATGGGTCAACAAATGATAAAAGTAACGATCACAAAGATAAATGATCAAACAAATGATCATATCATAAATGATCAAACAATGATCATTACACAGCAACACTTAGCAGGTCACATTACCGAATTGGGAATATATCGCTGATAACGTTTAACTACATAACCTCTGAGCTCGTATGTCTCAGAGAAGGGTGTTAAGCTAAAAGAATAAATTCTCCGCCACCAACAGAAATGTATTTGAAAGAAATCTGCTTTATATCTCAAATTGTAATGTCAGACACACAATCCATACAAGTCTGTTCCGGGTTCGAACAGAACCGAAGGCACTTCCAAAGAAGCCCTTGCAATCCGGATAATCCCTAATCACGTTCGGATTTCCCATCACATATGGAGATCTCTATACCGGGGATCAGCCAGTGCAGAGACAATCGAAGAAACCCTTTCGTTTTCGATAATATCCGGTCTTCACCACCGGTCTTCAAATGCTATCCATAACGACGTATCACATATTCGGAATGGGATATATGACACAAAGGTCCTCTCCCGGCTAAACCGAATAGTGAGCGCAATATTTAAAAACATATGGATATGGGATTTCAATTAAGTCACAACTTAATAATTCAAAACTTTCTTTCAAATGGTTTAAACCAATTACCATTTCAAATTCTTTTTACAAAAAGATTTATTTCACAAGTTCACCCAGTTTCTCAAAGATTCATTCCTGTATTTCAAAACAATTCCATTTCAATTGGATTAATTCATTAAATCTTTAAATTAAAGATTTATCTTATAGATTTCAAACTATTTCCAAATATTCACTTTTAAAAATTTGTTTTCAAATATTCATCAATAACTGGGAAAACTTTTTCAGTTTAAACTTGAAATCTGTTTGATACAATTTGAAATTCATTTCGTCTACGAAAGTTTTTTTTTATCATTTAGAAACAACAATCTTATTTCGGAAAACCCAATTTCATTTATACAAGTTATAACCTTTGGGTTAATTCAAATTCCCAAAAATAATACTTTAAAAATGGTTTTACTCGTATACAACTAGTATAATATCGTTAATCCCTAGTTTCAAATCATAGAATTCAATTTCAAGTATTGAATTCAAATTTAAATCAAAATATTTAAATTTCAAAACTTAATCAAGTTACTCAAAACAAATTTCATCTTTGAAATTCCATTTCAAATTCTTTTTACTTTAAACCCAATCTTATTTTCAAACCAATTGAATTTAAATTTTCTATTTAAAATCGTTTCAAAATCTGTGACTTAAATCGATTTCCTCGTGAAATCCATAATTGTGTGTGTGTGTAAGTGTGGTCCAGGGGTTTAACACAATAGTGCAACATCATAAATCATCACAGATTCGCAATCACAAAATATCGATAAGCAGTATATCCCAATAATGCTTATCTATATACACAGATTCACAGATAAAAAATATGAACGCATTATAAATAAATAAATTGCATTCATCACAGATCATACTGAAAACAATTCATAGCCCAAAGCATAGCATCTCATAGATATCAAACAGTTCAACAGTCAGTAGGGTTCAAACATCCATAAGTGATCTCAATAAATTACCTGATTTATTTAAATCAGATGGGTCATGGATCATGGTCAATTAACTTTAATTGATTTCAAATCATTTGATTAATTATCCTTTAATCGTTTATAAATTAATCAACTTTTAATTGTTTAACCACATACTGTACAAACATCTGGTTATTTAATTAATTAAGTGTTTACTGTTACTTAATTAATCCTTGATTGCTTAATTAAATCTCCCTTCATTAATTAAACTTAAACCCCCAATAAATGAATTTAAACCTTTAATTTCTTATTTAATTAATCCAAACATTAATTAATTAAATAAGTTAATTATCCATTTTAAATTATCTTAAAAATTTTATGGATCCAAATCATTAAATTCTATTTATCTTTAAGTTAAAACATTTCTTACTTAATCAAAATATCTAAAACAATTTGCTTTCAAATTTTACCTTAACATTTCATTTTAAATTTTAGATTTAAAATAAATTAATTCTAACAAGATTTAAATAGTTTCAAAACTTTTTTCTCTAACAAGTTAAAGCATTATTTATTTTTACACTAGAAGTCAAGAGAATTTAAAGCTCAAATTCATTTAAATTCAAATCAATGTACAAATTTATTTTGTCATTTAAATTATTTAAAACATTTAAATATTTAAAAATTCTATTATTGTTCCTACTAACTTTTAATTCAAAACTTGATTTATATTAACATCTTGTTTTAAGATTCAGTTTAAAACTTATTTAAATTTTTAGATTTGGATTCAAAAGACTTGAATTCATAATTTAGATTTTGCTTTAACTTTGATTTTTATCTTTGTTTTAAAATCTTGATTTTAAAACTTAAATTAAAAATCCAATTTCATAATTAAAACTTCAAGATTGAAATTTTACTTCGCACTAGATTTAAACTTAGTTTAAATCTAACTCATAATTTAATTTCAGTTTTAAACTTGCTTTTAAAACTAAATTAATAAAAAAACAATAACAGGCTAATTCAAAATTGTAGTTATGCTCAGCAAACATGCTAACTGCCCAACACCCAGGTGAACAAACCCAACAACTCCAACTTACAAAAATTCAAAGCAATCTTCTTCTTCCCACATAACATCATCTTCCAGGCAACATGTGTGCACAGGTGCACGTGCACATGTCCCACCGCCTCCGACCCCTGACGATCGCCTCGACGATGCTCCACGACCACTCAAGCTCACTCGAACACGAAGACGAACCCAACTCTCGTGAAAACTCACTGTGACGAAATCGAGTGGGAAAAAAAGAAAACCTGGAACGCATATACATCCCTAACTTCAAAACCTGGCAGCGCCTCGCGTTCAAGGCTCCGACCACCAGAGGCCACCAAACTCCGGCCATGAATTCGTCAGCCTCCCCTCTTCCACCTCACAAGGACGCGCTGCACTCGGTCGCCTACAGACGACGAACAAGATGAAATAGAAACCCATGACAAAATTAGGTTTTCGAACTAAAAACGCCTACCGCTGCCTCCACGGTGAACTATCCACCATTCCGATATTTTTCCTAGCTTCACCCATCACTCCTCCTCCTCCAGGAGGAAACTCGTCCCCTCAGATCAATGGGATCACCCACGGCGACCCAAAATGCCCAAAAGGATCAAACCCAAACTGCTAGTTCACTGCTTAACTAAAAATTGTGATTTGAGTTTTAAAAATCCTATTTTTGATTGAGTAAACAGTTTGTAAACTTGAATCGATAATTCATGATGTTTGAATTTGTCACTTAATTCAAGTATTACTGTTCTTATGTTCTTTTCCAGAGCAGACCTTATTTAGCATGAAATAAATTTTAAAATCCACTTTATACTTACCCAAACATATTTTGTTTATATGTTTTGTTCTAACAATCAATAGATTGAGCATACATGATTTTTGAAGCAACTTAAACTGTTGGAATGTATAAACAGAGGCAATATGTGTATATGTATATGCATATCAAAGCAACTCCAGATTTCAAACTTAACAAACAACAACTAATTATATTAAGTTAAATTTAGAGTTGTTTACTCACAGATTCACGGCATTGAATTCAAGAACTGGTTTTAAAACTTAAAGTTGCTCACTTTGTTTTCCAGAGAAGAACAGAGATCTGCTAATGATTTCCTTTTGCTCGGATTTGTTTGATTTGAAAGCCTGCATTGCTTTGATCTGAGTAAAACTTGTATCTGAATTTACTTAGCTTCAGAATGGAACCTTGATCCACTTGAAGTTGTTTCTATTTGTCTCAGGTAGAATTTTGGATCTGCTTTTTTTTTTATTGAAGAAGAGTGTAAACTTTTGAATTGAAGATTAATAGTTAGGCTTTCTTCTTTTTATAGATGATGATGTTCACATTCTTTTCTCTGGTTTTGCTTAACTTCCTATAGCTACGAACCAGAACAAAGTTGATATATAAGAGAAGTATGCAGGTGATGCTATTATTTTGTACAATATGATAAAATATTATTTGTACAATATTATAGAGATTTCCTTTCTTACTTTATGGTGGCTGATACGTTGCTTTGGTGTACTAGAGATGTCTTGCATTAATAGCTTAAGTCTTCTACTTCTTATTATATCCTTCAAATTCATAGATATTTTATATTACTTGGTTCTTAGCTTTGCATTTCATAATTTTACAGGCAACTTACAATATTTATTTGCCTAGCATACTTTATTTTGTTTGCTGGAAGCTATCATCTCGGCTGACAACATTTGATTTTGCATGATTTTCTTCTTTTGGCTATTGTTTACTTCAGCCTGCATTTTTTTTCCCTTGCCTGATGAGATTGTGGTGGCTGCATTAATTAACTTGGTGGCTGAGAGATACAATTTTGACTTGCATTGATTACTTGAACAAATGAATAATTTTTTTCATGTCTTATTTCATTAGCTTACACTGTCATCATCTTATACTTTGTTTTGTTTTTCTTTCTTGCCTTTGTCTTGCATACTTTGTATTTTTTTGTTTGAATACTTTATTTTGCATTGCCAAGCTTGTTTTTTACTTTGTTTTATGCTTTGTCATATTTTATATAACTATAAGTTCATTTTCAAATATCCAAATTAATTCTCGATTATTTTAAAATTTAACTAAAATTTTATATTAGTTACCAATTATTTTCACAATTTTTATTCATAAATTAAATTAAATTATCAATTTAAACTTAATAAAATTGGAGATCGTTACAGACTTCCCCCCTTAAAAAGAATTTCGTCCTTGAAATTCGCCAGAGAGAGATATCGAAGATAGACGAAAGATAGAGAAACGATTTCAAAAAAAAATTTAGTTTAAAACTAAGGTACACCTATTAACCAAAGCAACCAAAACAACCAATCCATCCAAACAAACAATTCTGACCAAATTGGAGTTTATGTCCCATATTAGTATATCGAATTTCCTTCCTGGATCTACCAGGAACTATCAAAGAATTGAAAAGAGACTCTGAACAAAATAGATTGATAGAGAAAAAATTGTTTCCACTGTTGTTACAGGGTATTGACCATTAATAGTCGTATTCCCCTAACCCCTATCTCGTTCTCCTCTTGCACTCATACTCACTATCGGTGGATAGCAAGAGAATTTATTGAGGCATTCAAACGGATATCTTAGGGATATACTCATTCTAGGGATACTTCACCCTATCTCTAATGAGCTACTTAATGTGTTATACTCCTGAGCTAAAGTTCAACCTTAGCTCTGATACCAAATGTAACGAAACGGGTTTTGCCCGCTCGAAAATCGACATCCATACTTCAAATCGTATTCGAATGCCATAGATTCGACCGTTCAAATCCGATTCGCCGGAGCTTATAACAACATTAAGTAAATAACACAGCGGAATAAAAAGAATAATACATTGATATACAACATCTGATACAAGAGAATGCTACAATGAATATCAATATACATCAGAGTAATGATACAATAGAATAGCAGCGGGAAAGAAATAGATAACACTAGCAGCGGATAATCTCCATCTTCAAGCGTCAATCCAGAAATAGCTCGAACTCCCATAGATAAGCAAGTGCAGTCCATATCCAAAGACTGAACTAGCTCCAGATAAAATCTACTGAACCTAAGTATCTGAAAAACCCAACTCTAGACTGCTCGTGTAGAAAATAATGAGCATCCAGAGTTTAGGAAAGGAACAATAAACTCCGGATCAGTCATGGGACTGGTGTGAGCAACAAAAACAGTTTATCTTTAAAAACAATCAACAAGAGAATTTTAAAGTAAATTCGCAATGCTTTTTGAAAATGAAACTACCATAAGACCTCCCGCCACACACACAATGCAAACGCAGATTTGGAGGAGATTTCTTCTTATGATAGTCAAAGATGCTTAATACGCAGAAAATTTCTTTGATTTTATTATTAGTGCATAGTGTAGAAAACAATTTCGAAAGTAGAATATAAATCTTAGCCAGCATAGGTACCATTATATTATGCCCGCTATAGCTGCCTCCTGAGGAGACAGGTTCTACAACTAAAACCGTACAAGGCTCGTATTGTTTCTTTGGATTTCCAACAAATGGTCAGGCCAAGGAACTTTCCATTGCCACATGGAAATGCCTCTGGATGGACGTCCCGAGAACCTAACCGGATCTCTGCCAACACAAGGCCGGGTTACCCCTAACTGGGTAACTACTGACACGAGTATGCCACCTCCCGGTTGTAACAACCTTTAACCGGGGCCCCAACATCAAATTACAAAACAAGATATATATAAGTTTGTGATGTCCACATAAGTAAGTATTTGGGCTCCATACCATGATACCACTTCTATCCAGAAGGAGATGTACATACCCTAAAGGGGCGCTACCCCCTAATAACCTTGCCGCATCTTTCCTGTTTTGACCATTCCGGGGTGTGAGGTTCGACGAAGTCACGTCCACAAAGCCACGCTTTGGTACAAAGCCATGCTTTGGGTCAACAAATGATTAAAGTAATGATCACAAAGATAAATGATCAAACAAATGATCATATCATAAATGATCAAACAATGATCATTACACAGCAACACTTAGCATGTCACATTACCAAATTGGGAATATATCGCTGATAACCTTTAACTACATAACCTCTGAGCTCGTATGTCTCAGAGAAGGGTGTTAAGCTAAAAGAATAAATTCTCCGCCACCAACAGAAATGTATTTGAAAGAAATCTGCTTTATATCTCAAATTGTAATGTCAGACACACAATCCATACAAGTTTGTTCCAGGTTCGAACAGAACCGAAGGCACTTCCAAAGAATCCCTTGCAATCCGGATAATCCCTAATCACGTCCGGATTTCCCATCACATATGGAGATCTCTATACCGGGGATCAGCCAGTGCAGAGACAATCGACAAGAAACCCTTTCGTTTTCGAAAATATCCGGTCTTCACCACCGGTCTTCAAATGCTATCCATAACGACGTATCACATATTCGGAATGGGATATATGACACAAAGGTCCTCTCCCGGCTAAACCGAATAGTGAGCTCAATATTTAAAAACATATGGATATGGGATTTCAATTAAGTCACAACTTAATAATTCAAAACTTTCTTTCAAATGGTTTAAACCAATTACCATTTCAAATTCTTTTTACAAAAAGATTTATTTCACAAGTTCACCCAGTTTCTCAAAGATTCATTCCTGTATTTCAAAACAATTCCATTTCAATTGGATTAATTCATTAAATCTTTAAATTAAAGATTTATCTTATAGATTTCAAACTATTTCCAAATATTCACTTTTAAAAATTTGTTTTCAAATATTCATCAATAACTGGGAAAACTTTTTTCGTTTAAACTTGAAATCTGTTTGATACAATTTGAAATTCATTTCTTCTACGAAAGTTTTTTTTTATCATTTAGAAACAACAATCTTATTTCGGAAAACCCAATTTCATTTATACAAGTTATAACCTTTGGGTTAATTCAAATTCCCAAAAATAATACTTTAAAAATGGTTTTACTCGTATACAACTAGTATAATATCGTTAATCCCTAGTTTCAAATCATAGAATTCAATTTCAAGTATTAAATTCAAATTTAAATCAAAATATTTAAATTTCAAAACTTAATCAAGTTACTCAAAACAAATTTCATCTTTGAAATTCCATTTCATATTCTTTTTACTTTAAACCCAATCCTATTTTCAAACCAATTGAATTTAAATTTTCTATTCAAAATCGTTTCAAAATCTGTGACTTAAATCGATTTCCTCGTGAAATCCATAATTGTGTGTGTGTAAGTGTGGTCCAGGGGTTTAACACAATAGTGCAACATCATAAATCATCACAGATTTGCAATCACAAAATATCGATAAGCAGTATATCCCAATAATGCTTATCTATATACACAGATTCACAGATAGAAAATATGAACGCATTATAAATAAATAAATTGCATTCATCATAGATCATACTGAAAACAATTCATGGCCCAAAGCATAGCATCTCAGAAATATCAAACAGTTCAACAGTCAATAGGGTTCAAACATCCATAAGTGATCTCAATAAATTACCTGATTTATTTAAATCAGATGGGTCATGGATCATGGTCAATTAACTTTAATTGATTTCAAATCATTTGATTAATTATCCTTTAATCGTTTATAAATTAATCAACTTTTAATTGTTTAACCACATACTGTACAAACATCTGGTTATTTAATTAATTAAGTGTTTACTGTTACTTAATTAATCCTTGATTGCTTAATTAAATCTCCCTTCATTAATTAATCTTAAACCCTAATAAATGAATTTAAACCTTTAATTTCTTATTTAATTAATCCAAACATTAATTAATTAAATAAGTTAATTATCCATTTTAAATCATCTTAAAAATTTTATGAATCCAAATCATTAAATTCTATTTATCTTTAAGTTAAAACATTTCTTACTTAATCAAAATATCTAAAACAATTTGCTTTCAAATTTTACCTTAACATTTCATTTTAAATTTTAGATTTAAAATAAATTAATTCTAACAAGATTTAAATAGTTTCAAAACTTTTTTTTTTCTAACAAGTTAAAGCATTATTTATTTTTACACTAGAAGTCAAGAGAATTTAAAGCTCAAATTCATTTAAATTCAAATCAATGTACAAATTTATTTTATCATTTAAATTATTTAAAACATTTAAATATTTGAAAATTCTATTATTGTTCCTACTAACTTTCAATTCAACTTGATTTATATTAACATCTTGTTTTAAGATTCAGTTTAAAACTTATTTAAATTTTTAGATTTGGATTCAAAAGACTTGAATTCATAATTTAGATTTTGCTTTAACTTTGATTTTTATCTTTGTTTTAAAATCTTGATTTTAAAACTTAAATTAAAAATCCAATTTCATAATTAAAACTTCAAGATTGAAATTTTACTTCGCACTAGATTTAAACTTAGTTTAAATCTAACTCATAATTTAATTTCAGTTTTAAACTTGCTTTTAAAACTAAATTAATAAAAAAAACAATAACAGGTTAATTCAAACTTGTAGTTATGCTCAGCAAACATGCTAACTGCCCAACACCCAGGTGAACAACCCCAACAACTCCAACTTACAAAAATTCAAAGCAATCTTCTTCTTCCCACATAACATCATCTTCCAGGTAACACAAGTGCACAGGTGCACGTGCACGTGTCCCACCGCCTCCGACCCCTGACGATCGCCTCGACGATGCTCCACGACCACTCAAGCTCACTCGAACACGAAGACGAACCCAACTCTCGTGAAAACTCACCGTGACGAAATCGAGTGGGAAAAAAAGAAAAAAAGAAAACCTGGAACGCATATACATCCCTAACTTCAAAACCTGGCAGCGCCTCGCGTTCAAGGCTCCGACCACCAGAGGCCACCAAACTCCGGCCATGAATTCGTCAGCCTCCCCTCTTCCACCTCACAAGGACGCGCTGCACTCGGTTGCCTACAGACGACGAACAAGATGAAATAGAAACCCATGACAAAATTAGGTTTTCGAACTAAAAACGCCTACCGCTGCCTCCACGGTGAACTATCCACCATTCCGATATTTTTCCTAGCTTCACCCATCACTCCTCCACCTCCAGGAGGAAACTCGTCCCCTCAGATCAATGGGATCACCCACGGCGACCTAAAATGCCCAAAACGATCAAACCCAAACTGCTAGTTCACTGCTTAACTAAAAATTGTGATTTGAGTTTTAAAAATCCTATTTTTGATTGAGTAAACAGTTTGTAAACTTGAATCGATAATTCATGATGTTTGAATTTGTCACTTAATTCAAGTATTACTGTTCTTATGTTCTTTTCCAGAGCAGACCTTATTTAGCATGAAATAAATTTTAAAATCCACTTTATACTTACCCAAACATATTTTGTTTATATGTTTTGTTCTAACAATCAATAGATTGAGCATACATGATTTTTGAAGCAACTTAAACTGTTGGAATGTATAAACAGAGGCAATATGTGTATATGTATATGCATATCAAAGCAACTCCAGATTTGAAACTTAACAAACAACAACTAATTATATTAAGTTAAATTTAGAGTTGTTTACTCACAGATTCACGGCATTGAATTCAAGAACTGGTTTTAAAACTTAAAGTTGCTCACTTTGTTTTCCAGAGAAGAACAGAGATCTGCTAATGATTTCCTTTTGCTCGGATTTGTTTGATTTGAAAGCCTGCATTGCTTTGATCTGAGTAAAACTTGTATCTGAATTTACTTAGCTTCAGAATGGAACCTTGATCCACTTGAAGTTGTTTCTATTTGCCTCAGGTAGAATTTTGGATCTGCTTTTTTTTTATTGAAGAAGAGTGTAAACTTTTGAATTGAAGATTAATAGTTAGGCTTTCTTCTTTTTATAGATGATGATGTTTACATTCTTTTCTTTGGTTTTGCTTAACTTCCTATAGCTACGAACCAGAACAAAGTTGATATATAAGAGAAGTATGCAGGTGATGCTATTATTTTGTACAATATGATAAAATATTATTTGTACAATATTATAGAGATTTCCTTTCTTACTTTATGGTGGCTGATACGTTGCTTTGGTGTACTAGAGATGTCTTGCATTAATAGCTTAAGTCTTCTACTTCTTATTATATCCTTCAAATTCATAGATATTTTATATTACTTGGTTCTTAGCTTTGCATTTCATAATTTTACAGGCAACTTACAATATTTATTTGCCTAGCATACTTTATTTTGTTTGCTGGAAGCTATCATCTCGGCTGACAACATTTGATTTTGCATGATTTTCTTCTTTTGGCTATTGTTTACTTCAGCCTGCATTTTTTTTCCCTTGCCTGATGAGATTGTGGTGGCTGCATTAATTAACTTGGTGGCTGAGAGATACAATTTTGACTTGCATTGATTACTTGAACAAATGAATAATTTTTTTCATGTCTTATTTCATTAGCTTACACTGTCATCATCTTATACTTTGTTTTGTTTTTCTTTCTTGTCTTTGTCTTGCATACTTTGTATTTTTTTGTTTGAATACTTTATTTTGCATTGCCAAGCTTGTTTTTTACTTTGTTTTATGCTTTGTCATATTTTATATAACTATAAGTTCATTTTCAAATATCCAAATTAATTCTCGATTATTTTAAAATTTAACTAAAATTTTATATTAGTTACCAATTATTTTCACAATTATTATTCATAAATTAAATTAAATTATCAATTTAAACTTAATAAAATTGGAGATCGTTACAGACTTCCCCCCTTAAAAAGAATTTCGTCCTCGAAATTCGCCAGAGAGAGATATCGAAGATAGACGAAAGATAGAGAAACGATTTCAAAAAAAAAATTAGTTTATAACTAAGGTACACCTATTAACCAAAGCAACCAAAACAACCAATCCATCCAAACAAACAATTCTGACCAAATTGGAGTTTATGTCCCATATTAGTATATCGAATTTCCTTCCTGGATCTACCAGGAACTATCAAAGAATTGAAAAGAGACTCTGAACAAAATAGATTGATAGGAAAAAATTGTTTCCACTGTTGTTACAGGGTATTGACCATTAATAGTCGTATTCCCCTATCCTCTATCTCGTTCTCTTCTTGCGCTCATACTCACTATCGGTGGATAGCAAGAGAATTTACTGAGGCATTCAAACGGATATCTTAGGGATATACTCATTCTAGGGATGCTTCACCCTATCTCTAATGAGCTACTTAATGTGTTATACTCCTGAGCTAAAGTTCAACCTTAGCTCTGATACCAAATGTAACGAAACGGGTTTTTCCCGCTCGAAAATCGACATCCATACTTCAAATCGTATTCGAATGCCGTAGATTCGACCGTTCAAATCCGATTCGCCGAAGCTTATAACAACATTAAGTAAATAACACAGCGGAATAAGAAGAATAATACATTGATATACAACATCTGATACAACAGAATGCTACAATGAATATCAATATACATCGGAGTAATGATACAATAGAATAGCAGCGGGAAAGAAATGGATAACACTAGCAGCGGATAATCTCCATCTTCAAGCGCCAATCCAGAAATAGCTCGAACTCCCATAGATAAGCAAGTGCAGTCCATATCCAAAGACTGAACTAGCTCCAGATAAAATCTACTGAACCTAAGTATCTGAAAAACCCAACTCTAGACTGCTCGTGTAGAAAATAATGAGCATCCAGAGTTTAGGAAAGGAACAACAAACTCCGGATCAGTCATGGGACTGGTGTGAGCAACAAAAACAGTTTATCTTTAAAAACAATCAACAAGAGAATTTTAAAGTAAATTCGCAATGTTTTTGAAAATGAAACTACCATAAGACCTCCCGCCACACACACAATGCAAACGTAGACTTGGAGGAGAATTCTTCTTATGATAGTCAAAGATGCTTAATACGCAGAAAATTTCTTTGATATTATTATTAGTGCATAGTGTAGAAAACAATTTCGAAAGTAGAATATAAATCTTAGCCAGCATAGGTACCATTATATTATGCCCGCTATAGCTGCCTCCTGAGGAGACAGGTTCTGCAACTAAAACCGTACAAGGCTCGTATTGTTTCTTTGGATTTCCAACATGTGGTCAGGCCAAGGAACTTCCCATTGCCACATGGAAACGCCTCTGGATGGACGTCCCGAGAACCTAACCGGATCTCTGCCAACACAAGGCCGGGTTACCCCTAACTGGGTAACTACTGACACGAGTATGCCACCTCCCGGTTGTAACAACCTTTAACCGGGGCCCCAACATCAAATCACAAAACAAGATATATATAAGTTTGTGATGTCCACATAAGTAAGTATCTGGGCTCCATACCATGATACCACTTCTATCCAGAAGGAGGTGTACATACCCTAAAGGGGCGCTACCCCCTAATAACCTTGCCGCATCTTTCCTGTTTTGACCATTCCGGTGTGTGAGGTTCGACGAAGTCACGTCCACAAAGCCACGCTTTGGTACAAAGCCATGCTTTGGGTCAACAAATGATCAAAGTAATAATCACAAAGATAAATGATCAAACAAATGATCATATCATAAATGATCAAACAATGATCATTACACAGCAACACTTAGCAGGTCACATTACCGAATTGGGAATATATCGCTGATAACGTTTAACTACATAACCTCTGAGCTCGTATGTCTCAGAGAAGGGTGTTAAGCTAAAAGAATAAATTCTCCGCCACCAACAGAAATGTATTTGAAAGAAATCTGCTTTATATCTCAAATTGTAATGTCAGACACACAATCCATACAAGTTTGTTCCGGGTTCGAACAGAACCGAAGGCACTTCCAAAGAAGCCCTTGCAATCCGGATAATCCCTAATCACGTCCGGATTTCCCATCACATCTGGAGATCTCTATACCGGGGATCAGCCAGTGCAGAGACAATCGACATGAAACCCTTTCGTTTTCGAAAATATCCGGTCTTCACCACCGGTCTTCAAATGCTATCCATAACGACGTATCACATATTCGGAATGGGATATATGACCCAAAGGTCCTCTCCCGGCTAAACCGAATAGTGAGCGCAATATTTAAAAACATGTGGATATGGGATTTCAATTAAGTCACAACTTAATAATTCAAAACTTTCTTTCAAATGGTTTAAACCAATTACCATTTCAAATTCTTTTTACAAAAAGATTTATTTCACAAGTTCACCCAGTTTCTCAAAGATTCATTCCTGTATTTCAAAACAATTCCATTTCAATTGGATTAATTCATTAAATCTTTAAATTAAAGATTTATCTTATAGATTTCAAACTATTTCCAAATATTCACTTTTAAAAATTTGTTTTCAAATATTCATCAATAACTGGGAAAACTTTTTCAGTTTAAACTTGAAATCTGTTTGATACAATTTGAAATTCATTTCTTCTACGAAAGTTTTTTTTTATCATTTAGAAACAACAATCTTATTTCGGAAAACCCAATTTCATTTATACAAGTTATAACCTTTGGGTTAATTCAAATTCCCAAAAATAATACTTTAAAAATGGTTTTACTCGTATATAACTAGTATAATATCATTAATCCCTAGTTTCAAATCGTAGAATTCAATTTCAAGTATTGAATTCAAATTTAAATCAAAATATTTAAATTTCAAAACTTAATCAAGTTACTCAAAACAAATTTCATCTTTGAAATTCCATTTCAAATTCTTTTTACTTTAAACCCAATCTTATTTTCAAACCAATTGAATTTAAATTTTCTATTTAAAATCGTTTCAAAATCTGTGACTTAAATCGATTTCCTCGTGAAATCCATAATTGTGTGTGTGTAAGTGTGGTCCAGGGGTTTAACACAATAGTACAACATCATAAATCATCACAGATTTGCAATCACAAAATATCGATAAGCAGTATATCCCAATAATGCTTATCTATATACACAGATTCACAGATAGAAAATATGAACGCATTATAAATAAATAAATTGCATTCATCACAGATCATACTGAAAACAATTCATCGCCCAAAGCATAGCATCTCAGAAATATCAAACAGTTCAACAGTCAATAGGGTTCAAACATCCATAAGTGATCTCAATAAATTACCTGATTTATTTAAATCAGATGGGTCATGGATCATGGTCAATTAACTTTAATTGATTTCAAATCATTTGATTAATTATCCTTTAATCGTTTATAAATTAATGAACTTTTAATTGTTTAACCACATACTGTACAAACATCTGGTTATTTAATTAATTAAGTGTTTACTGTTACTTAATTAATCCTTGATTGCTTAATTAAATCTCCCTTCATTAATTAATCTTAAACCCCAATAAATGAATTTAAACCTTTAATTTCTTATTTAATTAATCCAAACATTAATTAATTAAATAAGTTAATTGTTCATTTTAAATTATCTTAAAAATTTTATGAACCCAAATCATTAAATTCTATTTATCTTTAAGTTAAAACATTTCTTACTTAATCAAAATATCTAAAACAATTTGCTTTCAAATTTTACCTTAACATTTCATTTTAAATTTTAGATTTAAAATAAATTAATTCTAACAAGATTTAAATAGTTTCAAAACTTTTTTTTTTCTAACAAGTTAAAGCATTATTTATTTTTACACTAGAAGTCAAGAGAATTTAAAGCTCAAATTCATTTAAATTCAAATCAATGTACAAATTTATTTTATCATTTAAATTATTTAAAACATTTAAATATTTGAAAATTCTATTATTGTTCCTACTAACTTTCAATTCAAAACTTGATTTATATTAACGTCTTGTTTTAAGATTCAGTTTAAAACTTATTTTAATTTTTAGATTTGGATTCAAAAGACTTGAATTCATAATTTAGATTTTGCTTTAACTTTGATTTTTATCTTTGTTTTAAAATCTTGATTTTAAAATTTAAACTAAAAATCCAATTTCATAATTAAAACTTCAAGATTGAAATTTTACATCGCACTAGATTTAAACTTAGTTTAAATCTAACTCATAATTTAATTTCAGTTTTAAACTTGCTTTTAAAACTAAATTAATAAAAAAAACAATAACAGGTTAATTCAAACTTGTAGTTATGCTCAGCAAACATGTTAACTGCCCAACACCCAGGTGAACAACCCCAACAACTCCAACTTACAAAAATTCAAAGCAATCTTCTTCTTCCCACATAACATCATCTTCCAGGTAACACGAGTGCACAGGTGCACGTGCACGTGTCCCACCACCTCCGACCCCTGACGATCGCCTCGACGATGCTCCACGACCACTCAAGCTCACTCGAACACGAAGACGAACCCAACTCTCGCGAAAACTCACCGTGCCGAAATCGAGTGGGAAAAAAAGAAAAAAAGAAAACCTGGAACGCATATACATCCCTAACTTCAAAACCTGGCAGCGCCTCGCGTTCAAGGCTCCGACCACTAGAGGCCACCAAACTCTGGCCATGAATTCGTCAGCCTCCCCTCTTCCACCTCACAAGGACGCGCTGCACTCGGTCGCCTACAGACGACGAACAAGATGAAATAGAAACCCATGACAAAATTAGGTTTTCGAACTAAAAACGCCTACCGCTGCCTCCACGGTGAACTATCCACCATTCCGATATTTTTCCTAGCTTCACCCATCACTCCTCCACCTCCAGGAGGAAACTCGTCCCCTCAGATCAATGGGATCACCCACGGCGACCCAAAATGCCCAAAACGATCAAACCCAAACTGCTACTTCACTGCTTAACTAAAAATTGTGATTTGAGTTTTAAAAATCCTATTTTTGATTGAGTAAACAGTTTGTAAACTTGAATCGATAATTCATGATGTTTGAATTTGTCACTTAATTCAAGTATTACTGTTCTTTTCCAGAGCAGACCTTATTTTGCATGAAATAAATTTTAAAATCCACTTTATACTTACCCAAACATATTTTGTTTATATGTTTTGTTCTAACAATCAATAGATTGAGCATACATGATTTTTGAAGCAACTTAAACTGTTGGAATGTATAAACAGAGGCAATATGTGTATATGTATATGCATATTAAAGCAACTCCAGATTTCAAACTTAACAAACAACAACTAATTATATTAAGTTAAATTTAGAGTTGTTTACTCACAGATTCACGGCATTGAATTCAAGAACTGGTTTTAAAACTTAAAGTTGCTCACTTTATTTTCCAGAGAAGAACAGAGATCTGCTAATGATTTCCTTTTGCTCGGATTTGTTTGATTTGAAAGCCTGCATTGCTTTGATCTGAGTAAAACTTGTATCTGAATTTACTTAGCTTTAGAATGGAACCTTGATCCACTTGAAGTTGTTTCTATTTGTCTCAGGTAGAATTTTGGATCTGCTTTTTTTTTATTGAAGAAGAGTATAAACTTTTGAATTGAAGATTAATTGTCAGGCTTTCTTCTTTTTATAGATGATGATGTTTACATTCTTTTCTCTGGTTTTGCTTAACTTCCTATAGCTACGAACCAGAACAAAGTTGATATATAAGAGAAGTATGCAGGTGATGTTATTATTTTGTACAATATGATAAAATATTATTTGTACAATATTGTAGAGATTTCCTTTCTTACTTTATGGTGGCTGATACGTTGCTTTGGTGTACTAGAGATGTCTTGCATTAATAGCTTAAGTCCTCTACTTCTTATTATATCCTTCAAATTCATAGATATTTTATATTACTTGGTTCTTAGCTTTGCATTTCATAATTTTATAGGCAACTTACAATATTTATTTCCCTAGCATACTTTATTTTGTTTGTTGGAAGCTATCATCTCGGCTGACAACATTTGATTTTGCATGATTTTCTTCTTTTGGCTATTGTTTACTTCAGCCTGCATTTTTTTTCCCTTGCCTGATGAGATTGTGGTGGCTGCATTAATTAACTTGGTGGCTGAGAGATACAATTTTGACTTGCATTGATTACTTGAACAAATGAATAATTTTTTTCATGTCTTATTTCATTAGCTTACACTGTCATCATCTTATACTTTGTTTTGTTTTTGTTTCTTGTCTTTGTCTTGCATACTTTGTATTTTTTTGTTTGAATACTTTATTTTGCATTGCCAAGCTTGTTTTTTACTTTTTTTTTATGCTTTGTCATATTTTATATAACTATAAGTTCATTTTCAAATATCCAAATTAATTCTCGATTATTTTAAAATTTAACTAAAATTTTATATTAGTTACCAATTATTTTCACAATTTTTATTCATAAATTAAATTAAATTATCAATTTAAACTTAATAAAATTGGAGATCGTTACAGAAGGTCTAGCCATCACAAACTTATGCATATAAATACACTAAAGAGTAATTACACATAATATAGATCTTCACTTCAGTGCATCCTTCTAACTTCTAGGGTCGAACTATTAACCATCTAAACCGAAAATGTTTAAGCGTTGCATCATGAGCAACACAAGCCCAATGAGAAAACTATCAAATATGTAGTTTTCAAGTCATCTCATAATGGATCGTATAATAAGGATTTTCAAGTTTAGTATCAAGTAATTTCATTAGGATAATACTATATCAAAATTCAAAATGGTATTCAAGATAGATTTCCAAATACTTATTATAAATAAATCAAGCAAGTTTACCATAGTAATTTCAGTATGAAATTCTTTTATCAAAACCAGGATTATATTCATCTAAATACTCAATCATGAATCTAAATCACACATTTGATCTGGATTATATCCTAGGATATTTTATCCTATCATAGCCGGCATCCAAACACCAAGTAAGGACGTGTTGTACTTGTTGCAATACCAGTATGTAACGTAGTGTAATAGTACGCTACCCAAGATCTAATCTCTTATACCGCACGTCCATCATCTGAAGGTAACCATCATTAATGAAATGATACATAAGAATTTCATAGTCATAGGAAAAGTATTTTCACAAAATATTTTACTCTTTTGTAATCATTTTCCAACATAGATAATCTTTTCATTTTGAAAACCCAAACTTTCAGTTTATAAATCATTTAGGAGGTATTAACTATGATAATTTTAGCCGACAAAAATATAATTTCAAAACATTTGATGGATATTAAAAATATTACAGAGTTATAAGTAATGGTGTTTGCATTAAAAGATGTTAAATTTTAAATTGTAGATTATATCCAAAACTTAGGTCATGTTGCAAGAAGTTTTTGGAGCTGTAAATGTTCAAAATTTAAAAAGTATATAAAATAATTATTTTAGGTAATTAAACGATTTTTCGAGCAAGATAAATTTCGACCAAATCCATTGATAGAGGCAAAAGCTATGGTTTGTATACTATAGGGTGTTTTTGGATGGTCCTTCTAAACACTTTGGCCTAGTTATAACTTGACATTGCACCTCGATTTCAGCTATTAAGATGTTTGAATTTGGAAATGGCATAAACATGAAACTTATAGCACTTTGAGTTAGATTTTCAAAACAATAAAGAAACCAGAACTTTGGTAAGATTTGCAAAAATTATGACCGAATTACTGAGAGGTGTTTGAACAATTTTGAACTAATATTATAAATGCTAAACAATCTAATTATCACATTGTGGAATGGCATAAATACATATATTTAAATAGTTTTTTCTCACTCCAAATGTTATGTAGTACTTTAATCCCCTTGATCCTCCCTATTTCTTTTATCTTTGATTGTCTTCAATAGTGCTTGTTTTTTTTGGAGATAGAATTTAGGAAAGAACAAGAAGAAGAAGGGAAGAAGAAAAACTATGTGCCCTCTTCCTTGTGTGTGCAGAAATGTATTTACAGGTTAATAAGGCTTTCAAGTGGAGCCAAAACCAAGCTTCTAAGAGAAGCCAAAACTAAGCTTTCAAGAGAAGCTTATTAAGATAAAGCTTCCATGAGAAGCTACTAAGACAAGCCTTTCTAGGGAAGCTAAGAGAAGCTTATTAAGATAAAGGTTCCATGAGAAGCTAAACAACATGAAGGGTATATAAGAGGCCAAGATAGTTTGGCTTCTCCGAGAAGGTAACACAACTTCTAAGAAAAACTATTAAAACAAGATCCACTAATGCGGTACTCTGCTATAAAAATTCATGTCTGCATGTCAACCATGAACAAAAACAAAAAATACAATCATTATAAAATTCAAAAAACTTCTTATACCTAATATTCAAGTCAGGTCATTACAGATGCACACATACTAACTCTATTAAACTAACTTATCTACAGAACAACAACATGTTCATAGCTCTAGCATTAGCAGTAGCATCTAGTTTTTGAGTGTTTGACCATTGTGCATAAGCAGTGGTAGGTACAGTGTACTCTTTGTTGAGTGATATTCCAAGTGTCATAATCACTAGCTTGCATATATATCCTCATCCTAGTTGACCAATAATTTTAATTTAATCCGTTAAATAGTGGTGTTCGTGTAGTAGATCGACCTTCAATAAAATTTGTTGTACTATTATCCATATTAGTAAATATCAAAACCTGTGTTACATTTTATAATAACCTTGCTTTGATACCAAATGAAAGTCTATGAGGACCAAGTAATATAAATAGTTCTACTAAAATAAAACTTGTATCAAATAGCAGTGGAAATAAGGAACTATGAAGTAAAGTGCACCAAAGATTTTTATAATTGGTCGAACTTCCCTTTCTACGTCAAGTTCCAGACTCCTTCTGGATTTAACTAACAAATGCCCTCACTTAACCCGGAGGAATAGGCCTTACTGACCGACTAAGCGGTTGAATAGGAATTCGTGCCTAAAGATCTCCAATGGGACTTTGACTATTTTAGATAGTTAAGTTTGTGAATTTGTGTGCTCTTTGAGTAGCACAAATAAGTCAATATGCAAAAAGGGAAACGATATAAAGTACCGAGGAAAACAATGTAGAGTAAAAGACCGAGCTTGAATCAGAAAAAGGCTGATTATAAATTACTGATTATGTAATATATATGATGGATATTTGTATCGATTGTTGTGTAGTTACATTTTGAGTTTATAAATTGTGATTATAAAATATTTATAACATTATTTAATCTTATACATATTGGAATTGGACTATCCCGCGGTGGAAGTTATGGATGAATTTCAAAAATAGTACCCCATTGGATCTTTTATTGGGCCTATGAAGTCTAACTGAATTAGAACATTCCTAAATTTCATTTAAATAAAATCATTTATTTTATTTAAATTCAAATATATTAAGATATGAAATTAATTTTATGTGATTTAGTTTATACATACATGTATCATATATATGTGTGTGTGTGTGGTGTGTGAGTGCATGTGTAACATAATAATCCGTGAAAGGTATAATATGCCCATATGTAGAAGTTGGGATTTATATCGCAACATACACATTAGCTTATTTTATATGTCATGTATGTTGTCTAAATATGTGCATGCATATGTATTACAATACACACACACACATATGTATGTATAAATATATTATATATAATATATGAACATAAAACATTTACATATAGATAATTATGTATAGAGAAAGAGAGAGAACAATTATTAAAAATTATTTATAATTCAAAATTAACTAAGTTTTGCAAACATAATATTTTAGTATTTTAATTTGTAAATATTATGAATAAAATAATGTTTTCATCGATAAATAATTAACATAAAATAGTCTATTGATGAAAATTCAAAATTTGTAATTTTCGAAAATCTAGGATCATAAAATAGAGCTTAGAAAAAATCTGGAGATTTTTCAAAATTGAAATATTATTTTCAAAAACAAATACATTGATTTCGGCAATAATTATTTAATATGAAATAATATATTATTAAAATTTAAAATTTTAGAAATTTTAGTATCATGAATGAAAGGTTACGAAAAAATTTCAATTAAATTATTATTTCTAATAAATTATAAACAATTTTTCCAAAATAATATTAATTATTAAAACAATGATATAATATTATTTTTCAATATAAAATTAAAGAACTTTTAATGCAATAAATATTTTATATATAATAAACTATTCAAAAATTCAATAAATGTTAATTTAAAAATATGAATATTTGTATGATAATTAATTTTTGAATTTGTAAATTCATATTATATATAAATAAGTGTGCTAAAAATTTTAAATCGTATATATCTTATATATGCATACATGTTATTATGAGAAAGAAATATACACTAATATATATATATATATGAATTTATTAATAAATATATATATATATATTATTAATTAAAAAAATTGATTTTTATAGTAAACATCATTTGTCTATACATAAATCAAATAGTATAATAAACAAATTATGCACATAACCAAACTGATTTGTGACAACCACATCTACTTACAAAAATCTAGCTAACAAAACATATGGTGGCAATATATTTAAACAGATATGAAATTTCTCATTATAAGATCATAGAATATAATTTAATTACCGTAATATAAATTAAAATTACCAATTTAATGATGCCTTTGAATCCATGTTTAAGCAATGACTTCCCTTCCTTTTACTATTTTTGATTCGTCAGATCGCAAGTCCGAAATCATCGACTTCTAATTATCGAATAGTATTATTTTAATTTGAAATATATTTGAGAATTTTGAAGTGGATTGAGGGCTATGTTTTATTAGCAATGTAGAAGGTAATGGCGGCTAAGAAAATTTTCATCTTTATATATGTATGTATGTATGTATGTATGTACGTACGTACGTACGTATGTATGCATGCATGTATGTATGTATGTATGTATGTATGTATGTATGGTTGTGTTAGAGAGAAACGAGGAAAACCTTTTTGCTCATTCTCACTTGGTCTTAACCCATTATCTCCAAGCCAATTTCCTATGTTTTAGCCTCCGCTAGACCTTCCCAATACCGAAATTTTGCAGCCCTAATGATGGGCCTTAAACCCATCTAAGCCCGAGCTAAAATACTATGCAATTACATCTAATTTAATCGCTTGTGGATATTGATATCGATTGATATATTTAAAACTATTGTAAATACATATAACATTATTTTTTTGTCAAATAATATTCAAATTTTATAATTAAAATTTCATAAATATTAATTAATTGTATTAATTTATAACAATTATAAACAAATTAAATCGTTCGGTCTTAACGGAATTCATCATTTTGGCCGTGTAACTCTTGGGTGTAAATTTGGTCAAGGATAACATCGAACTATTCTAATGTTAACGTTCGTACGTCGCATAGCAGGTGGTGTGATATTATGGCCAAATTTATCGCTTATTCATTTTCGTTAAATATCAAATTTTAGTTTAATAAGCATTACTCGGTTGTGACATTTTTTACCCCAATTATATTCGTCAACACTAAATACTTTGGACTTATGAAATTCGGTAATGGTCAAATTTCCAACCTCGTTCATATTCAACTTTATAGTCCAAATACAAATTCGTTGGTTCAATAATAACAATTGTTATGAACCGAAATGCTCTGGGCAGAGACTTTGACTTTGAGTTGACTTGAGTTGACTGTGGTACTAACCGCACATAACTAAGGAGACGAATTGTAACAACCTGCATATTTAACGATTTTATATTTAAATATTTTATTTAAATATTTTATCGTTAGTCGGATTTTAGTCCGAAAAGCTACTTTTTGCATACGGTCGAATTAGGACTCGGGACCACTCCCATTGAGTTTAAAATGCCGTTTGCGACCTTTTTGAGTATAAGCTTCGATATGTTTGGAGAAAGTTGATTTTTGCTACTTTTCACTTTGGGTTTGGTTTGGGCTCAGCCCTATGTTAACTTATGCTCAAATCTGAGCCACTCTTCCCCACTCACCCTCATTCTCTTCTCATTTCAGTTTTTAGAGTATTAATGGTGGGAGAGATTGGAAATTAAAACTCCAAAACCCTAGTTTCTCTTACAAATCAAATTCCTAACTCCAAACTCAAGAAGAACCCATTGGTAAGCTTCTCTCCTTCTTCTCCAACTTATTCTCCTACCAATTTCAGAAATTCCTAAACCTAATTTCGGGAATGTTCTTGTTTTGAGCTTAGATTCAAGCTCAATTGGGTTGTGTTGAAGAGAGGTTGATTCTCCATTTGCTTTCAAGCTTCTTCTTGTTTGATTTTGGTAAAAAGGTGAGATTTTTATCTCACATCTTAATCTATAATTATCTTCGATTATTAGGTATTAATTCCTAACGTTTATTCGTGTGCAATCGATTTTGGTTTGGATCGATTTCGTGTATATTCCAATTTTTTGGTGTTTTGGTCCAATTTATGAAAATCCTATTATGGATATTTGGACATTGATATTTGAGGCGTATCGAAAAGTCGCTTAGGCTGGGTTGTCGTTCGACGTAATTCCTTAGTCATTGCCATTTGCTCGCTCGATCGTTTTCGATATTCGTTTGGCCATTTTTGGCCTAGGTTCAGGGAATGCCCTGAATTACAGATTCAGACGTCTGAAACGTAATATTCAGATGTCTGAATATTGTTCTGAGAAGTTTTCTATTCCTAGATTCAGACGTCTGAATATATGGTTTCAGACGTCTGAATTGGTTCAATTGGAACCATAAAGGAAATAGGCCAAAATATGCCTATTTCAGACGTCTGAAACACTTGATTCAGACGTCTGAATTTTGTTCTGGAAATTTTTATATTTCCAGATTCAGACGTCTGAACCACTTGTTTTAGACGTCTGAAACTGCTGTATTTTGCCTATTTGCCTATTTGTTTGAGAATTCCAATTTAAATCGATTCGTGATAATCCTATTTGTTGTTATCATCTATTATGACTTTGATGACTCTTTTTAGGATTTTTGAATATCCATTTCGATGGATCCTTTATCGATTTCTTTGGATTTTATTCACGTCTTCGTATGTGAATTTTTGTGATTGATTGTTCTTACAATCTTCTTCGTGATTTGTCACTTTAAAAATATAAAGGTTTTCTATACTAGTAGTAAATATCAAAACTCTTTCCTCAAACGATTTAAACACTATTTTAATACCAAATTCGTTTATAAAACCGTTTTCCAATCTATTAGTATATATAAACCTTTACCTCACTCGTATGAGAAATCTAATTAAACGGCTTAGTAAAACAAGTGGTATGAAACGCTTGCGTTTACTTTGTCGGTTAATTCTTGGACTTGTTCGATTGAACCTCTTGTGACAATTTTCTAGTGGAGATCTACAGTTTGTTCGTAAATATTTAAGTTAAGCTAGTGGTTATGGGACATGAAGCTAAACTCATATATTTACTAGCTTAGTGTAATTGACACTTCTCGTTGATCATGACGATCATCTTTGTGATTTAGACTAGCAATGTGCGATGTATCTTTGTCTGCGAGGGAGACTAAACCCCGTTTTGTGGAGTTTCGACTCAAATTGGTGGGGTAGCAACCCATGGTCTTCGGGCCGTTTGTGGAGCTTCGGCTCAATTTGTGATGGTTAGCAACCATGGAATTAGCGTTCCGTTTGTGATACACGTGTTGGTGGGCTTTATGCTCCCGTTTGTGATAGGCCTCCCCCCTTTGTGATTTCTGGATTTCTTGAGATGATTTCTAGAATTTGTGTTTCACCAATTTTCGTGATTTCTATTGATAAGCCTTATCGATATTTGTGCATTGGTGAATTTGTGTGTCATTGACTTTAGTGATTTCTGGATTTCTTGTGTAGTCTTCTGGAATTTGTGTGTCATTGACTTTTTTGATTGACATTGATATTATCGTCAATATTTATGGTTTGGTGAACGAAATAAGGAGTATGACGTTTCTTTGATTCTTGTGTAGATTTGGTGACATTGATTAATCGGATTGATGATTTTCAACTAATTATATATATCACAGCTTGGCATTATGATTATTATGTGTTTAGTCATATCTCTTATTCTATATCGTTTCATCTGATATTTATAGTTAGACTGATCCGTTTATTATTTTCTTATTAAATAATACTCGGGTCAGACCGAGATGTTACAGGTGCTTCTGCTTGACTTCTCATCCGGGATTAACTCCTTGACTTTTGGGTTAACTACTTAGAATAGTAGTTTTTGTTGTATACATTTGAGATATAGACTCCATGATGTATACTTATTCTTTTGTGTAGTTCTTGTAACTATTCTTTTGTGATATTGCGGATCTTTTTAGAGCGCTACTCTGATGTACACTTTCTAGTGTAATATTCATATCTTATTCCGCCTTTGTGATATGAATTGTCTGCGACTGATTTATGTTATGTTTATTTCTATATTTGTTTCTGAAGATATTACAGCCACTGTGTAGTAGCTTTGAGTTTGTGTCGGTATGTCGGATTTCCCTCTTGATAAAGAAATGCATGTTATACTATCTGACATATCGATGCTCTCGCAAAGCAATTACACGGATGGTCGCTCCTCAACAGCCTTATTCTCCGTGCTAGTTGACAGCATTCACCGTAATGTTCTTGGCTAGCATGGGTATAGAGGTGGGGCGTCATAGCTTGGTATCAGAGCCAAACTTCGGAACAATGTAGAATAACTTAACAAGGATCATCGTCCTAAGTCTATCTTAGGAGTCGTGCTTTAGGATCTTATTCAGGTCTACGTACCGTCTTATCCTATTTTCTTTTATGATTCCTTGTTTTTCCTATCAAGATTGCTTGATATTCAATTTGGTAAATAACCTTTTTCTTCTTCTTCTTTCTTTCTTAAGGGAGAGAAATGTCTAGACCAGGCCGCCCTAGAGCCGTACCGTCTAGCACTCCACCCCAGGATGGAGTTTTTATGACTGCTCAACAGCTTCTTGATTTAGTGACAAATGCTCAAGCAGCTGGAGCTAACCCGGAACCTACTCACCCAAAGTCGGGATTTGCACGCTTGTGCAGCGATTACACTAATTTGTGTGGGGAGCCATTCAAAGGTTCCGAAACTATTATTGAAGTACAGACTTGGCTAAGGTCATGCGATCGAATCTTTTCTCGCATGAATCTTATTAACCTTCACCGAGTTCAGGTGGCCTCTAGTATGCTCCGAGAAAGAGCATTGGACTGGTACGAGCTTCTTATTTCTGAGATTAATGAAGCGGATCTCACCTGGAAGCAATTCCGGGAACGCTTCGAGTTGAAATTCGTACCGGAAGCAGAAAAAGTGACATTGGCTCGACGATTTATAGACCTTGTTCAAGGTGAGTCATCCGTGACTGATTACGTCGCCTCCTTCGAGTCACTTTCCAAATATGGGTTTGAATACATCAACACCCCTCTGAAGAAGAATCAGAGATTTATTTATGGCTTAAACAAAAATCTCAAGAAGCCATTGCTTCTAAAGTTAGAAGTTTCTTTTGATCAACTCGTTGATATCGCTCTTCGACTTGAAGAGGCGGATAGGGAGAACGATGTTGAAGTGGTGGGTTCCAAACCAAACTTCAACAACAAGAAGAGGCCAAACAGATTCAAAGGCCCCTATCATAATAAGAAAGGGAAGCAAGCAACCTCCGTGGCAAAGACTTCTTCCTTTGGTCGTGGGGAATGCTATAATTGTGGTTCGAATGACCATTATGCGAACAAGTGTCCCAAGTCTATCTCTTGTCGCTACTGCAAAGGTTCCGGTCACGTTATATCCTCATGCCCCAAGCTTCAGGGCAGGAAGGAGGGAAATCTTAATGTTGCTCAAGCCCCTGGCAACACATCTCGTGGCCAAGGTATTTCTCATTCTATTCTAGATGGAATTATTTTATTTCGTGATCATCCTATTCGAGTTCTTTTTGATACGGGTGCGTCCCATTCTTTTATATCAAAAAAACTTGTTGATACCTTTTCTTTGGATGTTTTGTGTTTAATGACTTCTTTGAGAATTGCGAATCCGGTTGGTGGATCCGCAACAATCAGTTTATTGTGTAAAGATGTCGAGATTATTTTGTGTGGTTTGTCTTTCCGAGCCGATTTGCATGTCATGCGTTATTTAGGCTTTGGAATGATTTTGGGAATGGATTGGTTTAACCGTTATGAAGCTCATATCCTATGTCCTGAGCGGACTATTCATCTTCGACATCCTCAATCTGTTAATCAGGTTTCTATTATTCTTAAAGATTCAGATTCTTCTTTGGTTGCATCTTTATATTCTTTAAATCCTCGTGATGACGATGATGATGATGAGGGTGATATTATTTCTCTTATTCACGTCGTTTGTGAATTTTTCGACATATTCGAGCCCGTTTTAGGATTACCGCCTAAGCGAGCAATTGAGTTCAGAATTAATCTTATTCCTGGAGCTCAACCTATCACTCGTCCTCCTTATCGTATGTCCAATAAAGAAAACGAGGAGATGCGTAAACAATTATCTGAATTGGAAACGAAGCAATTTATTCGCTCTCGTTCCTTGCCTTGGGGAGCTTCAGCTATTTTTGTGAAGAAATCCGATGGTACACTTAGGCTTTGCGTTGACTACCGCAAGCTTAATGATCTTACTATCAAAAATAAATATCCTTTACCTCGGATTGATGATCTATTCGATCAACTTAGTGGTGCTAGAGTCTTTTCACAATTGGACTTGGCTACCGGTTTTCATCAGCTTCGTATTGCAGAGGATAGCATTCCTTTGACATCGTTCCGTACTCGGTATGGATCTTATGAATGGCTTGTTATGCCATTTGGGATAACGAATGCCCCGGCTTATTTCGTTGACTTAATGAATCGAGTTTTTAAAGACTTCCTCGATCGATTTGTTCTCATCTTTATCGATGATATTCTTGTGTATTCTAAAACCGAGGAGGAGCATGAAAAACTTCTTCGAATTATATTGGAAACTCTTAGGAGTAATCAATTAAAGGCAAAATTTTCTAAATGCCACTTTTGGCAACCTAGTGTGAAGTTTCTCGGTCATATAATTTCCGAATCCAGAATTTCCGTGGATCCTTCAAAGATTGAAGCGATTCAAGATTGGAAGTGACCGGAGAGTGTGACAGAGATTCGTAGTTTTCTTGGCTTGGCGGGCTATTACCGTCGTTTTATCAAAGACTTTTCTAAGATTGCCGTGCCTCTCACTAGCTTAACGAAGAAAGGTGTTAAATACATTTGGTCGGACAAATGTGAAGCTTCTTTTCAGAAATTAAAAGAACTTCTTTCTGATGCTCCTATTCTTGTTATTCCCGATGGGAATCAAGATTTCGTTGTTTATACCGATGCTAGTCGCATTGGTTTGGGTGCCGTTCTTATGCAAAAAGAACGTGTTATTGCTTATGCTTCTAGGCAATTAAAGCCTGCTGAGACTAGATATGCCACTCATGATTTAGAGCTCACGGCTATTGTTTTTGCTCTTCAGATTTGGCGTCATTATCTTTTAGGAGAGAAATTTGTTCTATATACCGATCATAAGTCCTTGAAGTATTTATTCTCTCAAAAGGAACTTAATTTGCGTCAACAGCGTTGGCTCGAATTTCTTGCACCATATGATCTTGATATTCTTTATACTCCCGGTAAGGGTAATCGTGTCGCCGATGCTCTTAGCCGTAAACAACAAGCTGTTGTTTCTATGATGATATCCGAATGGAATGATCTCGAGATCGTATCCACTTGTGAGATTCGAGAGCGTGTTTCCGATTTATGTTCATCACTTGTGTTATGTAGCCTTGAGGCTCATCCTTCTCTTTTAGACCGCATTCTTGAAGCTCAAAGGCTAGATCCCGAAATGGCTCTTCTTGGCCAAAATATTAGGGATCAAATTGATATTGAAGGATTGAAAGAATTGGATATCGATTCTCGTGGCGGCATTCGAAAATTTGGTAGACTTATCGTGCCAAATATTGGTGATCTTTGTAAAGATATTTTAGAAGATTCTCATTGTTCTAAATTTACCATTCATCCCGGTAGTAGTAAAATGTACGCGGATATGAAGCGACTTTATAATTGGGAGGGAATGAAACTTGACATCGCTAACTTCGTTAGGCGTTGCATGACTTGCCAACTCGTTAAGGCCGAGCATCAAATGCCCGGTGGGTTATTGCAACCTTTAGAAATTCCAATTTGGAAGTGGGATCAGATTTCCATGGATTTTATAGATGGCCTTCCCCATTCTCGTTCAGGTCATGATAGCATATGGGTGATCGTTGATAGACTTACTAAATCCGCCCATTTTATTCCCGTTCGGTCTAACCGAACCGTTCCTCTTTTGGCCAAGCTCTTTATCAAAGAGATTGTTAAATTACATGGAGTTACTACTTCTATAGTCAGTGATCGTGATCCATTGTTTACTAGTGGATTTTGGAAGAGTCTTCAAAAAGCTTTAGGAACGAAGCTTAATTTTAGCACCGCTTATCACCCCCAGTCCGATGGACAAACCGAGCGTGTTAATCAAACTCTTGAAGATCTTCTTCGTGCTTGTGTGCTTGATTTCGGTGGAAGTTGGGAAGATCATATTTCTCTTGTTGAATTTTCTTATAATAATAGCTTCCAATCTAGTATTGGTATGGCACCTTTTGAGGAACTCTACGGAAGGCCATGCCGATCTCCTTCTTGTTGGCTTGAGGCCGGTGAGAAGCTGGTTTTAGGTCCAGATTTTATTCGTGATTCCACAGAGAAAATTGAACTTATTTGACATAGGATGAAAGAAGCCCAGAGTAGACAAAAATCCGATGCCGATAACCGGAGAAGGAAATTAGAATTTTCTGTGGGAGATCTTGTGTTTATTCGTGTTTCACCTATGAAAGGTGTTGTACGTTTCAGTCGATCGGGAAAACTAGCGCCTCGATATATTGGGCCATTTCCTATCACCGAACGTATTGGTTCCATGGCTTATCGCCTTTTATTGCCGGCTCAATTTTCTGCTATTCATGACGTGTTTCACGTTTCTCAATTACGGAAATACCTTCGAGATTCCTATTATATTCTTGAGCCCGGTGTTGTGGAAGAGATTGAAGTTTCGCCTAATTTAACTTATGAGCAACATCCTATTCGTATCATTGCTTCGGAAGTCAAACGACTTCGAAATAAAGATGTTCCGCTTGTTAAAGTTCAATGGTCTTCAAATCCTAAGGAGTGTTCTTGGGATTCTAGAGAGTACATCGAGCGAACACATCCGGACTTACTTTCTCGTGCTCTTTGAGGTGAACTTCTTATTTCAAATTTCTTTTGTGTTGAATATGCTTTTATGGTTGTTACTTTATGTTCTCTTCTTAAATATTGCGAGGACGCAATTTCTTTAAGGAGGGGAGTCTGTAACAACCCGCATATTTAACGATTTTATATTTAAATATTTTATTTAAATATTTTATCGTTAGTCGGATATTAGTCCGAAAAGCTACTTTTTGCATACGGTCGAATTAGGACTCGGGACCACTCCCATTGAGTTTAAAATGCCGTTTGCAACCTTTTTGAGTATAAGCTTCGATATGTTTGGAGAAAGTTGATTTTTGCTATTTTTCACTTTGGGTTTGGTTTGGGCTCAGCCCTATGTTAACTTATGCTCAAATCTGAGCCACTCTTCCCCACTCACCCTCATTCTCTTCTCATTTCAGTTTTTAGAGTATTAATGGTGGGAGAGATTGGAAATTAAAACTCCAAAACCCTAGTTTCTCTTGCAAATCAAATTCCTAGCTCCAAACTCAAGAAGAACCCATTGGTAAGCTTCTCTCCTTCTTCTCCAACTTATTCTCTTACCAATTTCAGAAATTCCTAAACCTAATTTCGGGAATGTTCTTGTTTTGAGCTTAGATTCAAGCTCAATTGGGTTGTGTTGAAGAGAGGTTGATTCTCCATTTGCTTTCAAGCTTCTTCTTGTTTGATTTTGGAAAAAAGTGAGATTTTTATCTCACATCTTAATCTATAATTATCTTCGATTGTTAGGTATGAATTCCTAACGTTTATTCGTGTGCAATCGATTTTGGTTTGGATCGATTTCGTGTATATTCCAATTTTTTGGTGTTTTGGTCCAATTTATGAAAATCCTATTATGGATATTTGGACATTGATATTTGAGGCGTATCGAAGAGTCGCTTAGGCTGGGTTGTCGTTCGACGTAATTCCTTAGTCATTGCCATTTGCTCGCTCGATCGTTTTCGATATTCGTTTGGCCATTTTTGGCCTAGGTTCAGGGAATGCCCTAAGTTACAGATTCAGACGTCTGAAACGTAATATTCAGATGTCTGAATATTGTTCTGAGAAGTTTTCTATTCCCAGATTCAGACGTCTGAATATATGGTTTCAGACGTCTGAATTGGTTCAATTGGAACCATAAAGGAAATAGGCCAAAATATGCCTATTTCAGACGTCTGAAACACTTGATTCAGACGTCTGAATTTTGTTCTGGAAATTTTTATATTTCTAGATTCAGACGTCTGAACCACTTGTTTCAGACGTCTGAAACTGCTGTATTTTGCCTATTTACCTATTTGTTTGAGAATTCCAATTTAAATCGATTCGTGGTAATCCTATTTGTTGTTATCATCTATTATGACTTTGATGACTCTTTTTAGGATTTTTGAATATCCATTTCGATGGATCCTTTATCGATTTCTTTGGATTTTATTCACGTCTTCGTATGTGAATTTTTGTGATTGATTGTTCTTACAATCTTCTTCGTGATTTGTCACTTTAAAAATATAAAGGTTTTCTATACTAGTAGTAAATATCAAAACTCTTTCCTCAAACGATTTAAACACTATTTTAATACCAAATTCGTTTATAAAACCGTTTTCCAATCTATTAGTATATATAAACCTTTACCTCACTCGTATGAGAAATCTAATTAAACGGCTTAGTAAAACAAGTGGTATGAAACGCTTGCGTTTACTTTGTCGGTTAATTCTTGGACTTGTTCGATTGAACCACTTGTGACAATTTTCTAGTGGAGATCTACAGTTTGTTCGTAAATATTTAAGTTAAGCTAGTGGTTATGGGACATGAAGCTAAACTCATATATTTACTAGCTTAGTGTAATTGACACTTCTCGTTGATCATGACGATCATCTTTGTGATTTAGACTAGCAATGTGCGATGTATCTTTGTCTGCGAGGGAGACTAAACCCCGTTTTGTGGAGTTTCGACTCAAATTGGTGGGGTAGCAACCCATGGTCTTCGGGCCGTTTGTGGAGCTTCGGCTCAATTTGTGATGGTTAGCAACCATGGAATTAGCGTTCCGTTTGTGATACACGTGTTGGTGGGCTTTATGCTCCCGTTTGTGATAGGCCTCCCCCCTTTGTGATTTCTGGATTTCTTGAGATGATTTCTAGAATTTGTGTTTCACCAATTTTCGTGATTTCTATTGATAAGCCTTATCGATATTTGTGCATTGGTGAATTTGTGTGTCATTGACTTTAGTGATTTCTGGATTTCTTGTGTAGTCTTCTGGAATTTGTGTGTCATTGACTTTTGTGATTGACATTGATATTATCGTCAATATTTATGGTTTGGTGAACGAAATAAGGAGTATGACGTTTCTTTGATTCTTTTGTAGATTTGGTGACATTGATTAATCGGATTGATGATTTTCGACTAATTATATATATCACAGCTTGGCATTGTGATTATTATGTGTTTAGTCATATCTTTTATTCTATATCGTTTCATCTGATATTTATAGTTAGACTGATCCGTTTATTATTTTCTTATTAAATAATACTCGGGTCAGACCGAGATGTTACAGGTGCTTCTGCTTGACTTCTCATCCGGGATTAACTCCTTGACTTTTGGGTTAACTACTTAGAATAGTAGTTTTTGTTGTATACATTTGAGATATAGACTCCATGATGTATACTTATTCTTTTGTGTAGTTCTTGTAACTATTCTTTTGTGATATTGCGGATCTTTTTAGACCGCTACTCTGATGTACACTTTCTAGTGTAATATTCATATCTTATTCCGCCTTTGTGATATGAATTGTCTGCGACTGATTTATGTTATGTTTATTTCTATATTTGTTTCTGAAGATATTACAGCCACTGTGTAGTAGCTTTGAGTTTGTGTCGGTATGTCGGATTTCCCTCTTGATAAAGAAATGCATGTTATACTATCTGACATATCGATGCTCGCGCAAAGCAATTACACGGATGGTCGCTCCTCAACAGCCTTATTCTCCATGCTAGTTGACAGCATTCACCGTAATGTTCTTGGCTAGCGTGGGTATAGAGGTGGGGCGTCACACGAATCCTCTCTTGAATAGTGCTTCACCACCAATACTTCCACTCAACCCAAATATAGTCACTCGATGGATGCCACGCCATGATTGTATATAACTGAGGAGACAAATTCTCTCTTGATTGGTGCTTCACTTCGAATACTTCCACTCTACCCAACTATAGTCACTCAATAGACGTCATGCCATGATTTGGCTATAATCAAAGCAGAGCTTTCATATTGAAGATCCACATTATCTCAAGTCGAGAGAACTGTGTAAATCAGTTACATCGATATATTTTGTTTGACCTTAATTATATTATCCAATAGAAAACTATCGAGTAAGTCATTCCATGGTTATCCAATAACTATTAGTACGTAATCCTTAGGTGTCCCCGACAGTCATGAGCAATACACTGCCCAACATTTGGAAAGCATTACGTACTCAAGTCTCAACGGATACATCGATATCCAGTCTCGATGCATCTTGACTAGGAACATTTAAGTGGTATATTTGTTTCATTGTGATAAATTACTCATAGTTACAACACTTTGTAACTACTATCACAAAATATACCATTTATGGATTTTTATATTAAATATACTTTTAATTAAGTTAATTAATCAATGTAATCACATTATATCAAGTATATAATAGGAAGAAAATACCTTTTATTTCGAACAAGATTGGTCAACGAGTCAGATATATGTAACAAATTACATAATTGCCCCTAAGGCGTACCCCTAACTCTATCAATCAATCTCCCACTTGCACTTGACGTCAATTATGGAATCTAATTCCAACTTTTCCAATAAGTTTTCTCAAAACCAATTAGGTCGGTCCCTTAGCGAATGAGTATGCTATTGTGTTTTAATTATCTACTTTGTCGATTAACTCTCTCTGACACTGATGAACTGCCTTTATCGTGTGGAATGATTCGAAGTATGTCTTTTGACTTATAGTGAGCTTTAAGTTATATCATGACAAATTTCATGAAATTGTTATCTTATAACAATATTATGGCATTCCCAACATTTGGAACCACCTCTGGCTGAATTGTAAATCTATGCATTTATATCTATATACATTGGTTTATTCTGGCGCTATTCAAGTTAATGTTCTCAACATTTCATTAAATCGACCACAATCACTTTTATTTCAGAATATTTTCAAATTAAAGATTTTAAATTGAATTTTATTATTGACATGCTATGTTAATACTCTAGGTATTGATTTTGATGACAACAACCACGTAAATATTACTACTAACGTATCTTCGAGTTATGCAGTCATATCAGATATATTATGGAGACATTTACAGAGATAAACAAGAATACAATGGAAGCAAATGAATTATAGAAGAAGGTTAATCAGAGAAATTGAAGAACAAAACCTAATTAGAGAAGAATGATGAAGGATGAAGGTGTTTGAAGTGATGAGGAGTTGGTTGAACCTTAGAATATCTTGTTAAAGATCTCATGGCAATTATACTTGAAGATCATCAACCATTGACCTCAACCGAATCACAAAAAATCATAAATATAAGGTAATTTGAAATGCTGAAAATTTGCTACACTTATTAGTGTTGCTATTCATTTTGCAATACACCCATGTCGACATGGGGGGTAGGGGGATGTCGACATGCTATCAGTTTTTCAAATTTTCAAATTTTAAATGAAGAGACGCTTCCCTCCACCTCTTCACCGAAAGACATGTCTCTTCAACCCCTATATAAAGGCCTCTGAAAACGAATTTTAACATCATGAATTCTTATTTTCCCTTACTCCTTCTTCTCCAAACATTTGCAAAATAAATCCATTGCATACTCTTTCAATCTCCTTGCAAATCGATACTGTTTCACTCCAATTCTTCACTGATTTGCAAACCACACAATATCAGAGAGTTGTACTTTAATTCACATCATTCTCTCTCTGATTTCATCCTATTCCTCAAAGAATTCAAAGATATATTGCCATTGGAGGTCTATAGGATCATTGTACCGAATCTGCAAGAATCTGTATTGAAGTTACAACTACTTGTCATAGTTTGTTATTGGTGATAAGGAGAAGGTGCTCTTGTAGCCTGTAAAATCATGAGGGTGTGTCTTGTAGCGTGTGAAACCAAGATTGTAAAGGTGTTCTTGCCACCCGTGGAAACCAAGCGATTATAGTGGAATTCTGCATGATAGAGTGGAGGACTGGATGTAGGATTGGTTAATCCGAACCAGTATAAAAATCTAGGTATTATTTACATTACTGCATTTTACTTTATTACTTACTTATTATCTGATTATTTCTTTCTATTTGCAATTTGAGTTAATGCAGTTTTATATTCATAAGTAAGTAGTTAATACACATTTCACCAGCCTTAAGATCCAACATTGTGTTGTAGCCACTCAAGTTTCTAACATTTGGTATCAGAGCATTGGTTTTCAAAAATTCATAACTTGGTTTTTGAAAAGCATAAATGGCTAATGACACTAGTAACACATTTTTTAACACTTTTATAGAAGGGCAATCTACCACTAGGCCCCCTCTATTTGACGGTAGTAGTTATGCTAATTGGGCTTGTAGGATGAAATGTTATTTGTAGTCTAAGGGTTTGGATACTTTGAACATTACCAAATAGAGTATATAGAGCCTCACACTGAATATTCAAAATGGACACTAGACCAAAAGACACAAGTACTTAATAACTCTAAGGCCATGAACATTTTATTTTGCTCCTTAGATAGAAATAAATTTAATCGAGTGTTTATTTGTAATTATGCATATGAAATTTGGAGAACACAGCAAGTCACACATGAAGGCACCAGTAAAGTAAAACAAACAAAGATATCTATGCTAACTAACCAATTTCAACTCTTTCAAATGAAACCAAATGAGTCTATTTCTGATATGTATTCTAAATTTCAAGATACAGTACATGCCTTAATATCATTAGGAAAGAAAATTACTGAAGAAGACCAAGTCAGAAAGATCTTGAATTCACTTCCTAGTGAATGGGATCAGAAAACTCTAGCAATTGAAGAAGCCAATGATATTAGTATTATGAAAATAGAATATTTAAATGGTAACCTAATGTCTTATGAAGTAAAGTTGCAGATTAGAAAAGAGAATCAAGCAAATGAGAAGAAATCACGAGCACTCAATGCTATGATCGACACAGATGAACAAGATGATGATGTTATTGATGATGATATCGAGTTTATTACCAAGAAGTTCAAGAAATTCTTGAAGTATTGGATAACAAACAAACTTCTAAAAACTAACAACAATAATTCTAGAAATAGAAATGTTGTTAAGTGTTTCGAATGTGATAAACCCGGTCATTTGAAAAGAGACTGTTACAAACTGAAGAAATCAAAGTCAAACACTTTCAACAAGGAGAGGAAACAGGCATTCAATGCAAAATGGGATGATTCAAATACATCATCAAGTGATAGTGATTTAGAAACAGAAAATACCAACATATGCTTCATAGGAAAGGATGACCAGGTATGGAATTTTAATAAATAAATTACTAATGTTTTGAATGATATAAATCAGGGATATAAAATACTTAGGAAAGAGCACAACAATAGTTTGGCAGAGATAGATAGATTAAAAATATTTATTGAAAGGTTAACTAAAGAAAAACAATGTCTAAAAGATGAAATTGAAAAACTTAATGGGTATAATGATGAAAAGGATTTAACACTTGGAAGTTTTGAAAAACTAAAAAGTGAAAATGAATCCTTAAAATCAGAAAATCTTTCAATGAAGTCATAGATCATTATCTGAATGACAAAAATAACATTTTTGGACAATGTTATTCTTAACCGTAATAAGGATTCTGACAAAATGAAAACTGATATCGATAAATTTAACAAAGGGAAGGATAATCTAGAAAAATTATTATCTGGATCTAAACAGGCTAGGAATAAACATGGACTTGGATACACCCCTAAGGCTAAATCAAAGAAAAATAGTATTCAAAATACTAAGTTTATTAAGACTACCAAGTTCAAACCAAAACCTAGGAAATTAAAGTTAATACCTCCAAATAGATTCATTAATTTATGGATTCCAAAAAGGTTGGATGATGTTGAAAAAGAAAAACATATTGATAATTTTATTAATAAGGTTCATTCATCTAATGATTATATTTTGAAAGGACATTCAAACTATTCTTGTGTTTGGCATCCCAAAACTTAACCCTATGGACCCCAGAATAAAAAGGGTACCAGTGTGCATATTTTATAACTTTTCAGGTAACAAACAATGTATATCAAATAGCAGATTCTCAAAGAATATGACAAGAAATCTATTGAACATTGGATAAATATGAAAAGGATTTGTTATTTGCATCGGCAAAGTCGGTAATTCTAAAACTCATCTTATTATCGGATAAGTTTATTTCATGTTTTGAATTGATTTGGTTTCCCCTCATGTGTTTTATTTATAAGCATTTATCTCTATATATAAACTCTACATATTGTCTAGCAGTTATTTAAGTGACCCTTTTTCGCCCTTTTTGTTGATGATAAAGGGGGAGAAAAGGTATAAATATACTAGGCAAAATGATAGGGAGAGTGCATAGAGTTAGGGAGAGTCAAATATAAAAGTATTATATTTTATCTCTCAAATATCTATATGGTTGTCATCATCAAAAAGGGGGAGATTGTTAATACTCTAGGTATTGATTTTGATGACAACAACCACATAAATATTACTACTAACGTATCTTCGAGTTATACAGTCATATCAGATATATTATGGAGACATTTACAGAGATAAACAAGAATACAGTGGAAGCACATGAATTATAGAAGAAGGTTAATCAGAGCAATTGAAGAACAAAACCCTATTAGAGAAGAATGCTAAAGGATAAAGGTGTTTGAAGTGATGAGGAGTTGGTTGAACCTTAGAATATCTTGTTAAAGATCTCATGGCAATTATACTTGAAGATCATCAATCATTGACCTTAACCGAATCACAAAAATCCATAAATATAAGGTAATTTGAAATGCTGAAAATTTGCAACACTTGTTAGTGTTGTTGTTCATTTTGCAACACACCCATGTCGACATGGGGGGTACGGGGTTGTCGACATGCTAGCAGTTTTTCAGAATTTCAAATTTTAAATGAAGAGACATTTCCCTCCACCTCTTCACCAAAAGACACATCTCTTCAACCACTATATAAAGGCCTCTGAAAATGAATTTTAACATCAAGAATTCTTATTTTCTCTTACTCCTTCTTCTCCAAACATTTGCAAAAGAAATCCATTGCATACTCTTTCAATCTCCTTGCAAATCGATACTATTTCACTCAAATTCTTCACTGATTTGCAAACCACACAATATCAGAGAGTTGTACTTTAATTCACATCATTCTCTCTCTGATTTCATCCTATTCCTCAAAGAATTCAAAGATATATTGCCATTGGAGGTCTATAGGGTATTGTACCGAATCTGTATTGAAGATATGACTACTTGCCATAGTTGGTTGCTGGTGATAAGGAGAAGGCGTTCTTGTAGCCTGTAAAATCAAGAGGGTGTGTCTTGTAGCCCGTGAAACCAAGATTCACTACACTATAGATAGGATATTGGCACGAACTTATGCGGGACATTTGATATGGCTATAAGCCGTATCAAATTTTAATACGGCTTATAGCCGTATCTATATAATTTAATACGGCTGTAAGCCGTATTAACATTTGATACGGCTATAAGCCGTATTAAAATGTGTGCCTCTTTTCGTGGGAAAATTTTCCCCAAAACGCACACCCTCCCTCCTTTTTTTTTATTTCCAGCTTTCATTTTTGGATACGTGCTTATTTAGGGTGAAATCGCCAGAGAGCCTTCTTCCACCGATCGAACATTGCTTTGACGTCGTCCATCAGAGCCTTCCACGCGTCTTCTCGAATTCGATCACTGCACTCAGGTAATTTTGACGAGTACTGTTATCAATTTGTTTCTCCTCTATTATCATGGTATCGGTAATGGTAACGTTTTTCAACTTTTGTTTATCGATAGAATCAGTATAGTGACTATTTTTCCATATTGGTAACAAAAAGGCAAGGATTCACTAATAGTGAGGAATAAATGGCTAACATAAGCAGGGAAAATGGTTGAACAGTCCAAAGTTGTTGATTCTTAATAATTGTGCCTTTAACTAGAGGAGAAAAAAGTAGGTAGCAGTTGAAGTATTAAACCATTGAAGATGAACATCATAAATTTTCTGTAGGGGACAGCTGAACTCGAACTGATATTAAAACATATTTTTCAGGTAAAATAAGTTGATGAAAAAAGTACTTTTGGGCAATGGTCTGGGTTAACATGGTTAGATTGTCTATTCATGTAATCAGATCATGTTTTATTGTTCTTGGTATTTTCATGCTTATTACATGATAATCAAAGTACAAGTTGAGTGAAAGAATAAATCTTCAATCGCACAAGTAGTTCATCATGTCTGCAATAAAAAAAAATAACATCATTGGGTACATTTTATAAACACAAATTAACATACCATTTCATTAAATTAATAAGACCTGCAGTCGACATTGCCCGTCTTATTGTATAATTTGACACAACAAAAGATCAGTATGACAAAGGCAAATTTTTTGGAAACAGTTTGGTGCTAATGTTGTATATTGTTCTGACATTGTTGTATAAGTGGATAAAATTGTTGTTAATGGCGCAAGCCAAGTATCAGGAGAGGGGTAATGCATAGACATTACTCCGGTGCAACAAAATGGCGCCGTTGTAATGGCAAATTTTTTGGAAACAGTTTGGTGCTAATGTTTAAAATAAACCCTATATTTTGAGTTCCATTTATTGAAATTTAAATAGTCCATATATTTTATCTATTTAAAATTAATTAAATGTTTAAAATCATACTACAAAATTCTAGGTTGTACAGGGAAACAAAAAACGACCATGAAAAAGGCATGCGTATAAATCTTAAAACTTTTCATTTTGATTCAAGTTGAAAGTAGGAATCATGTTAATGCTAATTTTTATTTAAACTGAAAGTCGACAGTGAGACGTGCCTTAATTTGATAGTTTATTGATTATTCCATTTAGAAATTTTTTTGTAGTTTGATATTTCTGCTCTGTTACATTAACTCATTCTCCCTTTGCTATGTATATGTTATAACAAATTCTGCAACATATTTAACAATTAGGTAATAGTCTTTTGCCTAGCCAAATAGGATTTCAAATAATGGTGATAGTATTCACAGCCATAGTTGATTATAAGACAATTTTGTAATGTTTGGGTCTTACTTGCCTATAACGTCGATAGCCAGTAGCCAATTTTGTAAATTTAATTAGTAAATTATCATAACTTTGTTGTGCATGTACTCATTTATTCCCTTTTTCTTAGCATCTTCCCATTTAAGAAAAATATTTTATGACTGGTTTTGCAATTGATTGCGGTTAAAAATGTACTTAGTGCAATGCTTGGATTTTAGTAGTAGTAACTGCAAGTATAGATCGTTTTACTTACCTGCACAAGACTATGTGTGATTTGTACAAACCATTGTTAGTATGAGTATATGACTATTTACCGGACATTTACGTTGAACTACACCATCTAAACTTTATAGTATACAACGAAAGTGACCATTCATTTAGCAATAAATTTAATGGACGAAGACAATTATGTACAGGTCTTTATCTACTAGACAGAGTTAACTAGTATCCTAATTTAAGTTTGTAGACTGAAAAAAATTAGTTGGTAAATGAAGTCCTACAAAATCCGGATTAAAAACCACTAAATGCACAATGTATCAAGTGGAGCAATACCAAGTTTCGATACCAATTCATTCCGACATTTTACCCACGTATTACAAAACAAAAATTATTTATTACTATTTTATGTAATACTATATTTGTTTTATTCTACATAAGTACACATGTTAAAATTTTAAATGGATTCGTATCAAATTTTGAAATTTTGATACGTTTGAAAGGAGAAAAGCTTATGAATCCCACAAGATAGGTGAACTCAATACCTTTATTGTATATCTAGATGGTCAACATTAACACTTTGGAAAGAATTCCATCTTTTAGAACCATCTGTCATAATATTTTTCTTCCCAAAAAAAGAATCCATGTATTTACGATATACCAAATACACGTGGAAGATTCTTCTAAGAGCAGCTGTTTCGACAATTCAACCTGATCGACACAGACACTCTAAATTTATAGTAGCTATGCTACTTTTGAACGAACTAATAAACTGTGATGAAATATGTTACGAGGAGAGGGATTTATATATATATATATATATATATATATATATATATATAGTAATAGGAGAAACAAATTAGACATAGTGACTGGGCCACTGTAGGATAAAGTTATATGTTGAAATATTCCCAGTTTGGACTTTGAATTGAATTACTTATTATAGAGCGCGTGCGCGCGTGTGTGACATAATGATAGTTCCACAATGCGTGGTATCTACTATATACTGAGTAGGGGAAAATATGTACACCTGCGTATATATCCAAGTAGAAAATACACTGAATTTGTACCCTTTGATTGAATTTGAACTTGATGATGATGTTAGATGTTAATTTATGATATGCTTGATTTTTTGACATTGAATCGAAATTGAATCATGAATCATGGCTACAGACAATCTCCATGCTATCAGCGCCGAACAGTTCAATTCTGCATTTCTTCTTATCACTGACCAACATTCCCATAACCACTTCTCCTTCTGCACATCCAATCCCCCACTTGCAACACAACACTGCCTCTTTCAAACCCCCCTTCATACAACTATAAACAACTGTCTGAAGCATACCATCCTACCATAAACAACTACATTGTTGTGCACACTGCATATTTCCCTACTCCTCACACTTTTGCATACGTACATCACAGCAACTCCTCTTTATCGATCATCAAACCTACCTTAAACATTCTCAAATCACAGTCCCCGACCATCTGCTCAAAAAAACAACAACACACTTCTGTTCAACCATAACTTCCAACACTTAACAACTCCCTGACTTCACCATAACAAAATCCCAGTCACATAACACAGTCACTAGTGTTATTAACCACCACCAGTCATATAACACACTGCATATCAACCACCATTTGTCTTCAACCAATCAACTTCGGTTCAACTGCCTTCAACCTACCCAAACTTCCACATTCACTACTTACCTTACCACATCCACATTACTATCAATACTCCAAATTCCTCCAACCATCATACTGCAATACAAGTGCAACCACCTGCAATTCAACCACAATCCCAACGCCTTCCCACTGATACTTCAACTACACTGCTTACTTAGATCCGATAATTCTTCATGTTGTATGTCATCATTTATAACTTCAAAAACAATATGTATTATATGATCGTTGTCAACTACTTCAGACAAATCCACATTTAGAAAGCTTAGTTCATCACTTTGTTGTTCCATCCGTTGCATGTTTTTAGTTTCGGTACCATTATCTAATTCAGGAGTGGATTGATTCACCATGTGAACTGAATCCTCATTTACATGTTGTGGTTTTACAGGTGGTTCACAAGCTTCTCGACTATCAGGTTTCGGTTGTTCATTGGATGGATCAGCCTCTTGGCTACAGTCATAAGTTTGTTTTGGGATCCACTTCGGTTCAGAGACGTGTATTTTGTTAGCATGTCCAAAGGTCTTGAATTGAGAGCATTTCCGAGGGATATTGTCATATGTAATATTTTATGATCCATTTTACAATCGAACTTGAACCGCTTTTGTGAAACTAGACTGTAAATCAATTTGTACCAGAATTTTTGTGAATTTCGTGATTTGTTTGTCTACTGTAATTTCATCTAGTCTAAGTGGCTTGTCAATACGACTTACTAATCTTTACAATTAATGCATCAATTGTCCATAACTCCATATCACGTTTGTGCATTTTAACCCAAATATCGACAGAATCAATGCTTTTGTTATCAGAAGAATATCCAGGTGTCCAGTCCATAATACGTGTAGCCTCAATTAGATACGGCTTATGGCCGTATCTAACGAGCCTATTAGATACGGCTAATGGCCGTATCTAATGGATAAATTAGATACGGCTTTTAGCCGTATCTAAAGAGCCTATTAGATACGGCTAAAAGCTGTATCAAAATATTAAGCTCGACATATTTTGATACGGCCTTTAGCCGTATCTAATTGACGTTTATGGTGTAGTGATTGTAAAGATGTTCTTGCCACCCATGGAAAGCAAGCGATTATAGTGGAATTTTGCACGATAGAGTGCAGGACTGGATGTAGGATTGGTTAATCTGAACCACTATAAAATTCCGGGTGTTATTTACATTACTGCATTTTACTTTATTACTTACTTATTCTCTGATTACTTCTTTTTGTTTGCAATTTGAGTAAATACAGTTTTATATTCATAAGTAAGTAGTTAATACACATTTCACCACTTCTAGTGTCTAAATAGCCTTAAGATCCAACATTGTGTTGTAGCCACTCAATTTTCTAACATATTATACTCGATATCACTTATAAAAGTTTACGTCTAAACGTTCCATCATAACGAGTTCGTTGTTTCCATAAACAATTGTCTAGTATTTCATTAATATGTGAGAACACCAAAAACAACCATTTAGTGATGTCAATTTGGATTTTATATTTTCTCCATGTACAAAATACATAAATAAAACATAATATGATACACAACATTCGCTTTATGATAATTCCTATTGCTAATGCATAATGAATCCAACTTACATGTTCCCTTTTTAATAGGGTGGTCTTGTATATCGTTTTGGGATAATCCCTATATCTTTTATACTCACCATGAAAGACATCATTTACAATCCAAAATTGAGTATTAAAACAACTAATGTTGATTTTAATACAAGCATATTGTTAAAATCAACAGCGTGTTGTTTATTTATATTTTAGAAATATCAATGCACCTATTAACGTTCTTTCTTATGAACACACGCTTCCTCTGCACGTTGTTTGAAAATCAAACTATTTGATATTTCTATCAAAAAACTTATTCAATCTTGATGCTTATAAAATGATACATTTGTATCATTTCTTGGATCATATCCAAAGATTCACAAACCCAATATCGCTCCCACCAACTTCGAGGCATTTTTGGTTAATATGTGCAAACAGTTGACTCTAGATCATTATTTAGAATTTTCTGTTTCAATACATAAGTACCAAACTCTAAGTCTTATTGAGCGATAATTTTGTGAGTAAATCTGAATCAACATGAGCATATTGAATACCGAATCTGTTATGCTAATTTCAACAATTGAAATTTGCGATATTATTCTTATCAACGTTACTCATTTAATTCCAGCCACATTAGTCTTTCCAATAAAGACACAATCTAGGCCGATGGATCACATCTCTTTGGTTACGACCACCAAAATCATATTTTGATATCGTACTTGGAATTCTTTCAGATTTGCGCATCATACCATATAAAGTCAACAATCTTAATAGTTTAATTGAAGTCAACAATCTTAATAGTTTAATTGAACAACCGAGGGTAATGTATATTTTCGATATTAATAAGAAACTTATAGTTTCTCTTCGATGTATGAGAATGCTTATTAGACATTCTAATGCTATGTGTTCATTTAGGTTAGTTAATTTCACTTCATTTCATATAATCAGTTCTATTTTTGGATCGGATCCAATTCCACTTAACTACCAATAATTTCTCAAAGAAATTCCTTTACAGTGAAGTTGATATATCTTGAAACAACAATTGTTTATTAGTGTAAATAGAATAGGGATTCATAAACGCTTTATAAACCTTTTTATTTATAAAACTGATTTTAGTTTACAAAAATATGTTTAAACCCTAAATATGTCATTTGATAACAGGCCTTTCCATAAAACTTTTTGGAGATTCATACAAGATCCCTCATTAATAATTATTACGTGCAACCTTTCGACTCGTACAACTTACCAACTCCTTGACCTAGGATCTGTTGGGATTTCTTACAAACCCTTATCTTGTATGATTTTGTAAACTATTATTTAGATGAAATAATATCAACCTTGTGTACTATTCTTAATTACATGACCTTATAGAAAGACACTAACTCAACTTCACTCACAATTAATCGTAAATTGTCCAACAATGTCTGGTTACTCCTTATCGATGCATCATTATGTATCATATAGAGGAGTGACTTATGAGATTGAATCTATATTCATTTTTAGGTACATTTGGAACTATTTCCAATATACTCGCTTACTCGAGCAAATCAAATAATTTTATTCTATTGCATGCTATTTTATTTACTTTTCTTTTACACCCTATGATTTTATCATAAACTTACTACATGTGTATTTAATACACATGTTCATGTTGGTAATAAATCATCAATGAATATAACAAAGTATGTGGAACCCTTTTGGTATTAATAGACTTGTGATTGCATACAGCAATATATATTAATTTAAATATTTCATCAACATTTATGATGCTCCCATTGAATGGGTGCATAGCCATTAATTGTTTGAGATATAATTAACCTGTATCATATGATTCATAATCATATAGTAAACTTATTTCTCAAAACTATAGCTTAGTCTATAATTCCAAAACAATTGTAAATAATATTAAACACATACGTATTTTTGTTGCATCACTTTTACTATGAAAGCCAATTCCATAATATAGTTCTTTTTCATAATGAATATTCATAATACTCAGAAATATAGTTATATCAATTTTTCAGTCAATACCAAAAATAAACACTATTTCACAAATAATGTTCGGTACATTTTACGAAAACAATTTTCGTAATTTGATGCAATGTGTTATATGGCATGCTTCCACTATTTCCTCCATTACTATAATAGCGTACTAAATTTAGAGGTCCACAATTAACTTAATATTGTTAATTTTTGTTTACTTATTTCATATGCTGCAACTAGTTTACAGCGGAGAGTTTTTTGATCAAATATCTTGAACTCAAAGAAATAAACGTTATAGAAAAAAAGTATTTTCTATATGAAAATACATTTTGAAATAAAAATCATATCCAATATTAAGTATCAATTATTATTACAATTCTTGTTTTCAATATTTCTCTATGAAGCAGAAGTGACTATTCATTCTCTTCATTCCAACTTTACCTTAAATTACATCAGTTCTTATACATTCGTTTTTCTTTTAAATGGTCAAACTATTCAAAAGAAAACCTTACTTCAATATCATAACAAACATTTTACAAAAGCGCATTTGATTACTCTTAACATTTAAGACATCAAATATGTTGCATTTTATGTAAACCAATCAGCATGGCGTTTCAACGATCGATTTCTTATATTTATCTCCTAGTTTATAGTCTTACACAATATGATCCTTTTGAAATCATTCAAGTTGAACACATGATCTTAAATTACTGTTAATTGGCTTATTTCGAACTAATTTCATCGAAATATTGTACTACACAAACTATGACTGTTCACCATATAACATTTATATGTGAAAGTACATGGATCAAATATCCATAGTCTTGAATTGCATTTAGAGTTCAAGAATTCATAAGAAGCAATACACGGTCTAAACCAAATAAACATATAAGTGATCAACTTATGAATGTATTAAGTAGTTAAATTAGGCACTTGCATGTGTATAAAAATTATCTAACATGCAATTAGAATTATTAGTAAGTATATATTATATTTTTATTTGTCAACTTTCAATTCAGTTTGTTTATATATGTTAATTGACAAATGTTTTATTAGTCATATTAAATGCACAAATTTATCATTGTAGATAATTATAACATTACATAGCATATGTTCTTACAATATTAGAAAGGTTAAATGTTACCATTTTATTTTTCTAATAAGGCTCCCGCTAGTCTTTTATGTTTCTCCAAACGCTAAGATGAAGCATAGAAGTCTTACAGCTTCACTAGTGGGTGTTAGGACTTATTTGTTTTGGTATTCCGACCTTGAGTTTGCTCAACAAATCATAGACCCACAAATAATGGATGACTCCTTATCAGTTGTACCACATATAATTTCTAACCCATTTTTCCTTGTTCTAATCTCATTTTGACCTTGAGTTTGCCCAACAAATCGAAAGAGATTATTCACTCATACTTATCATTTCATGATGGCCTAAGTATAGTATATGTACCTTGAGTTTCTTCAACAAATACTTATAGTTATCTTACCTCATCTGTTTAATATATTAATAAAACTACGGACAACATCCCCAGCTTGAGTTTTCTCAACAACTAAGGAGTATGTAAGTAATTATTAATATATATATGGTTGAGGACAACATTATATTGAAGATTCATAACCTTCAATATATGTATTGAGTGATATCGACTTATAGAATAATATATTTCTTGTGAAATACCTTAGCGATTCAAGTGCTAGACACATCTGAAATCACAGTATATTTACATTTATATATGTATTTATTTCTCAAGTCTATTTGGGTTTCTTTAATGTTCCAAATTTAGTTTATACACATATCATATAAGTTTTATTGTTATATAACTTTTAAAATTCATATTACTTATATGATAGTCTTACGTATAATATATCATTAATTAAACCTTATCTAATTAATTTTAAGCAATTAACTCTTTAATTAATTTTAAATTAGTATTCTAATATAACTTTTATATTCGACATATCTATTATAACATTTATAGTGTATACTATGACCTTTATAGTTTAACACACATATATCATATATATGTGTATTTTATTTAATTAATAAACCTTTAATTAATTATTCAATTAAACAATTTTTATTAAAATTTATTAATTTCAAAATTTATCTTGTATACATACATGTATACTTATGTTATCTTAAACATTTTAAAATAACATAACATATATCAACATATATAATACATGCATATATACATTAATTATTTAACATATTTAATTTATTTATTTTATTATTCTTATTAATAAATTTGAAATTTGAAATTATTATATAAATATTTTTGAACATTTTGAAAATATCATTATCCTTTCAACCAGTTTGAAAACTTATGTAGTATTATAATTTTTATAATAAACATGTTTTATTTTAAATTTAACTATTAAATTTAAAATCTTTAACATTAATTTTCAAAACGATTTTGAAAATTAGCCCAAATCCTAAATTAAGTTAGGCCTTTTCTGGTAAGAGCAACCTTTGGGCTCACTTTACCTTTCGAGTCTAGCCGGTAGCCAAGTAGGACAGGGTACTTGATTACCCAATTCCAATCCTAGACATTACCTTTCTAGACATCGTACTAAGTGGGAAAGCTTAACTAATTAGCTCTAATATGACTAAATTAGACTACATAGGCTATTGGACGCTGATACCATTGTTGGAACTGGACTAGCCAGCAGGGAAGTTATGGGTGAATTTCAAAAAATTTACCATATTAGACCTTTTATTAGGCCTATGAAGTCTAGCTGAATTAGAACATTTCTAAATTTCATTTAAATAAAATCATTTATCTTATTTAAATTCAAATATATTAAGATATGAAATTAATTTGATTTGATTTAGTTTATACATAAATGTATCATATACATATATGTGTGAGTGCATGTGTAATATAATAATCCATGGAAGTTATAATATACCCATATGTAGATGTTGGGATTTACATCGCAACAAACATATTAGCTCATTTTGTATGTTATGTATGTTGTCCAAATATGTGCATGTATGTGTGTTACACTCACATACGTATGTATATATAAATATATTACATATAATATATGAACATAAAACATTTATATATAGATAAACATATATATATAAAGAGAGAGAACAATTATTAAAAATTATTTATAACTCAAAATTAAATCATTTTTGCAAACATAATAATTTTAGTATTTAATTTGTATATCTTATGAATAAAATAATGTTTTCATCCATAAATAATTAACATAAAATAATCTATTAATGAAAATTAAAATTTTATAGTTTTCGAAAATCTAGAATCATAAAATGAGCTTAGGAAAAATCTGGAGATTTTTCAATATTGAAATATATTTTTTAAAATACATTGATTTGGGCTTAATTATTTAATATAAAACAATATATTAACTAAAACTCAAATTTTAATATTTCATAAATTCTAGGATCATGAACGAAAGGTTAAGAAAATTTTTTCAATTAAATTATTATTTTTAATAAATCATAAACAGCTTTTTCAAAATAATATTAACAATTGAAAATAATAAACGTTATTGCAAAATTCCTAAATTTATTTTATATGTTTTTTAAATGATATAATATTTTTTAAAATATAAAATTGAATTTTTAATGTAATAATTATTTTATATATAATCAAAAAATTCAATAAATGTTAATTTAAAAAATATGAATATATGTATAATAATTAATTTTCAAATTTGTATTTTCATATTATATAAAAATACGTGTATTAAAAATTTTAAATCAAATATATATGCATATATGTTATTATGAGAGAGAAATATACACTAATACATACATATGAATTTATTAATAAATATATATGTAAAACAATTATTAATGACAAAAATTGATTTTGTAGAGTGAACAACATTTGTCTGTACATAAATCAAATAGTATAATAAACAAATTATGCACATAACCAAACTGATTTATGACAATCACATCTACTTACAAAAATCTCACCTAACAAAACATATAGTAGCAATATATTTAAACAGATATGAAATTGCTCGTTACAGGATCATAGAATATAATTTAGTTACCGTAATATGAATTAAAATTACCAATTTAATGATGCCTTTAAATCCGTGTTGAAGCAATAACTTCCCTTCCTTTTACTGTTCTTGATTCGTCAGAATGCAAGTCCGGAATCACTGACTTCTAACTAAAGAATAGTATTATTTTAATTTGAAATATATTTGAGAATTTTGAAGTGGATTGAGAGCTGCGTTTTAATCGGCAATGTACAAGGTAATGGAGGCCAAGAAAAGGTTCATCTTTATATATATATATATATATATATATATATATATATATATATATATATGTATGTATGTATGTATGTATGTATGTATGTATGTATGCATGTATGTATGTATGTATGAATGTATGTATGTATGTATGTATGTATGTATTTGTGAATGCATGTATGTATATAGGGTTGTGTTAGAGAGAAACGAGGAAAACCTTTTTATCCATTCTCACTTGATCTCAACCCATTATCTCCAAGCCAATTCCCTATGTTTTAGGCACCCCTAGACCTTCCCAAATCTGAAATGTTGCAGCCTTAATGATGGGCCTTTAATCCATCTAAGCCCAAGCCAAAATAATATGCAATTAAATCTAATTTAATTGCTTGTCGATATTGTATATCGACCGATATATTTATAACTATTATAACTATGTATAACATTATTATTTTTCTCAAATCATATCAAGTTTTCTAATTAATATTTCATAATATTAATTAATTTAATTAATTTATAACAATTATAAACTAATTAAATCGTTCGGTCTTAAGGGAATTCATCATTTCGGTTGCGTAACTCTTGGGTGTAAATTTGGTCAACGATTAACATCGAACTATTCCAATGTTAAGTTCACACGTCATTTAGCAGGTGGTGTGACATTATGGTCAAATTTATCACTTACTCATTTTCCGTAAAAATCCAATTTAAGTTTAATAAGCATTACCCGGTTATGACATTTGTTTACACCAATTCTCTTCGTCAAAACTATATCACTTTGAAGTTATGGAATTTGGTAATGGTCAAAATTCCAGCCTCATCCACATTCAACTTTAAAGTCCAAATATAAAGTACTTGGTTCAATACTAACAATTGTTATTAACCGAAATGCTTTGGCCAGAGATTTTGACTTTGAGTTGACTTGAGTGGACTGTGATACTAACCGCATATAACTAAGGAGACGAATCCTCTCTTGAATAATGCTTCACTTCCAATACTTCCACTTGACCCAACTATAGTCCTCGATGGATGCCATGCCATGATTTGGCTATAATCAAAGTGGAGCTTTCACATTGAATATCCACAGTATTCTCAAGTCGAGAGAACCGTGTAAATCAGTTACATCGATATTTTTTGTTTGACCTTAGTTATATTAACCAACAGAGAACTATCGAGTGAGTCGTTTCATGGTTATCCAATAACTATTAGTACGTTACCCTAGGTGCCCCCAGCGGTCATGAGTAATACACTGCCCATATTTAGAGAGCGTTACGTACTCCATTCTCAACGGATACATCGATATCCAGTCTCGATGCATCTTGACTAGGAACATTTAAAATGGTATATTTGTTTCGCTGTGATAAATTACTCACGGTTACAACACTTTATAACCACTATCACAAAATATATCATTTATGGATTATTCTATTAAATATACTTTTAATTAAGTTAATTAATTAATATAATCACATTATATCAAGTATATAATAGCTTTTATTTCGAACAAGATAGGTCAACGAGTTAGATATATGTAAGAAATTATATGGGTATTCCTAGGGAATACCCTTAATTCTATCAATACATACATTGTTTATTCATATATGATTTCAAGTGTAAGAGAAGGGCCATGAGCCTACATATGCGGAGGTCTTCACTCGGACTCATGTCATCGAGCGTACCAATGAAGATGGTCCAATTACATTTACTTGGACATATATTGCAACGACCCGATTTTTCGACGTCCGAAAATCGACATCAATACGTTCACTGTATCAAATGCCGAAGAATTGAATGTTGCAAAAATGAACCATTAGGGTTAAAGAAGAAGGAGGTAGAAGAAGAAATAGAAATCACCATCAGAATCTCACAAACGCAGCGGAATAAATATAATATAACAATAGTGTCAAACACAAGGAATCTGCGCTAGTTTATACATACATCATCAGAGAACAACTCAATTCAATACAACACAATCAATATCCAAATGATGGACAGTTATATAAACTTGTCCCCAAAACTGAACACACAGCGGAATAATAGTCAAGTATGGAAGTACGTCTCACCATCCAGCTCATCTCTTGAGCTCCACAGCATCATATTTTGTATTCTATAATACTCGGTATGACCCGAGCATTATAGTTAAATAACACCCGATTCAGTCTGGAAAACCAGCGTGAGAAAACACACTCAATTAGATTATTAAAGTTTTCAAAATCCTTTGAAATCAAAGGTATCTCGTAAGACCACGCCACAAATAAAGATGTCGAGTTTTTACCTTACGATAACCAAAACATTTCTTATAATATCCTTTGATATTATAATAATGTCTATATACAAATACTTATTCAAATAGCCGAAATTGTTACATTATTAAATTCCAGCTACTAGACACAAAATGGGTTCTACAAACAAAAACCGTAAAGGCACGTAGGAAGAATGGATTTCCATTAATGGCAGGGCTACTGGGGTACCGCCCGACACAGTACGTGGTCTAGATCACCATACCGAGGATCCATCCTAAATCCCCGGCAATACAAGACCGGAGCTACCACTTACTGGATAGTCCGAATAAGTTCACCCCGCAGTTGGGATCAGCAACCGCCACATAACCGAATATATAAAGGGACATCTAGACAGAGGTGACCTTACCTTAATTGATTGCTAGCCACTTAGCCTTCTGTGCACCTCCCATGTATTAGCCATTCCTGGTTGATGAGGCTCGAGGCTATGCATTACTTTTTATCACATAATCACTTAGAATGCTCATCGTCCTCCTGACGATGTTCTGAAAGCATTCGTCCATACAAGTCCGTTCCGGGTTCGAACGGAACCGAAGGCACTACTCATATTACATCCATTTTAAGATCACCATCAGGATTAGTAGCGATTAGCCTTTGCACTTCACTGCTCCATCTTTGACTCCCAGCTCTTGTCTTTCTCACAAAAACGTTCAAACCGGATCGAAGTGGTTTTTGGGAAATTAATCACGATCCCGGTCTCTTCGAAACGATCAACGCATTGGCCAATATTGATAGTCGGTTATTTAACTATCAAAAAACATTCACAAGCAATCATCAAGCCATAATAATTTCTTCCAATTTATTTTTAAATATCTTCGCAAGATATTTTACTACATTTCGGTCCTTTGGAAATAGTTTTCAAATCACCCTTCTCTCTCTCGTGGAACAAAATTTCCATCCAATTATTTATTTCCACTGAAAACTTGTCAAGTCCTCAATACTTAAGATTTTAAAAATAATTTGAATCATTTTATTCTAAAACATACTTTAAAACATTTAAATTAAAATTACTTAAACACTTTATTTAAATATATATACTTTAAAAATATTTAAAATAAACTACTTATAAAGTATAGAAACTAATTTTTAACATAACAGTTAAGCCAAACTAAATTTAAAAATAAGAGTCACAAAATTCTATAAAATTTCAACTAAACTATTTAAAGTAAAACTATTTAATAAAATATAATATTAAAAAAATTTCTTTCTAAACATAATACCAATTAACCTTTAATTATTTCTACTAAAATAAATTTGAAAATATTTACTTCAAAATCTAAAACATTTAAGAATAATAAATTTTCTAAAATATTTCTTTAAAACAAAATTTTAAAGCCTTTAACTTATAAAAAGTCTTTTTTTAAAATATACTTGGTTTTCCAGGGAAATACACTTCCCATTTTCATACCTTTAAAAATAAACCACTATTTATTTTTAAAACAAATTACCCATTCCTTTATAAATTCCTACCGTGAATTTATACTCCCGAATATCCATCGTATTCATTTCACTTTATTAAGCCAGTTTATAAATTTCATAGTCTCATCTCCCTTTAAAAATTCCAATTTCAATCACTTAAATCAATTTCAAATTGGTTTTTCAAAATTTACTCCATTTAAAATAAATTTCTTTACTTACCCAATTTCATTTCAAAACACATTAAATTCAAATTTAACTTCTTTATTTTAATTCAAAAATCTTATTTATGCTGAAATACAAATCTCATATTTTTCCCAAATTTCTTCTATATCTTTTCCAAATTTAAACCTTAAGTTTGAAAATAATTTCTTTATTCCTCTAAATAATATCATTAAGTCTAAAATTTATTTATTCTTCTTTATTCAAAATATACTTTCCCTACTCGGAATTTATTTATTTAAAATTTAAAAATCAAATTTTATTCTTCCAAATCATTTAATTATCCAAATTCCTTATTTTATTTAAAATTACCCTTTTATTTACTTAAAAAATCCGTCTTCATATTTTTTTTCAATTCTCAAAATTCCAATATATATATATATATATATATATATATATATATATATATTTAACCAAGGCAGAGTATCCAATAAATTCCACTTTCCAATATGATCAATATAATTCATCATATATCATCAAATAATCATATCGCTGAATATAGAAAATAAATTCAAGTGTTTTGAGGAATCCAGTTGGATCCCTTCAACCTGTTTTTCCCTGCATCCATAGATGTTAGCACAATATAATAATACCAATTCCACTTCGAGGTGGAATATCGTGGTATATGGGATCATATTATCTCATCCGCTATTATGCGGCGCATAGGGTCTCATCCGCTATATAATGCGGGAAATTGATCACTCCAATATATATATATATATATATACACTACTATATATAATATACCACAACCAATCAATTCAATCATTCAACCAAAATTTAAATTTAACTATTTAAATTTAAATAAAACCAAGATGAGTGAGATTAACTCACCTTTGGTTTTTGCTGTTTTGCAATCCATTTCCGTCTTGCCTATTTCTCCACAAATTTTGGACCTTGTATAAACAATTCACAATTTATCAATATTTGAATTAACCACACAATTTATTACCATTTAACAAATTTAATTTACTATTGATTTAGTTTAAACTGATTTTATAAACTTCTTAAACATATAAAATCCCTATCATATTTTTTCAAAATCTTATCTATATACATTTAAATTCTAATAAAATAAAAATCCTTCAAACCTATATATATTTAATTAAAACACAATTGTCTTTTATATATATTTCTACCTGTAAAATATTATTATTCTTATCTGTAAAAATAAAAACAGTAATTAACTTGAAAATTTGAAAACTGCTTAAATAAAATTTTCTCCTTACTATGAAAATTACCCATAAAACAGATTATAGTTTTTATGTTATATATATATTTTCAATCTGAATGTTAAATCAAGTAAATCGAATACCTCAATGCCAAATGATCGGCTCAACAACAAACCCTCAAGCCAACACCCAACGCTTCGCCCAAGCAACCACGCCCTCGCCACCCCGAGCTTCGCGAATCCCATCCCCAACTGGTCCTCGTCACTATGGTCGCCATGTGCACTCGTATACGGCCTCCATCCCCAAAAATTGAAATACTGAAGCTGCTCCAATGTCGATCCTCTTGCCAACAAACTGATGCGCGAGCCTCGACGCCATACGCGCGCCTTCCTAAGCCCACGCGTACGCACGCGCGTACACGACCCTTGCCTCCAGAAATCTCCTCACCATCACCTTCAAAACTCGACCACGACCCCCCCTACGACCTACTGATGCCAACACTCATCCCAAATCGAAATCAACGCCTGCGATTCCTTTTGTCTAAGTCGAAATCGACTTCGATTTATTCATCATTTTTTTGATTTTTTTTATACGAACATTGATTCGTGAAGTTACAGGAAAGAAGGGGGAAGAAATAAGAGGGTTCGCGATTTTGAAGAAGAAGGAGGAAGCCATTTTTTTCGATTTTGATAAATTCCCCTTTTGATTTTTATCGGTAGATGGTCTATATTATATTTTCTTCTTAAAAAAATTTCAAAGATGAAGAGAACATCTGCACGCGTTTAAAATGGTAAGGGAAAAGGTGTTTCTCAGATGAACATGTGTAGTAAATCATAAAAGCATATTTCAGTCAATAATATATATATATATATATATATATCAAATTTTAAGTTCAAATTTTAGATCGTCTCGGTAAATGCGACTCAAAATTTCGAACTCCCATCGAGGCATGCCGCTAGCCGTTTAAATATCGTATGCTCACATAACAACTCCAAACACTAAAAATTTGAAATCTAATAATAATACAATATTACGGATCCAATGGAACTAGTTTCGTCGAATTGCGAGACTGTGCCTCGGAAGGCTATTTTTAAAGATCGATTTAAACGATATATTTTTAAAACTGAACAAATAACTTTCAAATATAACTTCAAAAGGTCTGATATCTTCAGTATTATCAATGTAAATTTCATAAGCCTTTGAAAAAAAATTACAAGCTTAGAATTCCAGATTCAACATTTTTCCCAATACAATCATTAAATTTAATATTTAAATTATCAAATAAATAGCGATATTTGAAATTCAAGTTAGAAACTAACTTTTAAATATTTAAAAACAATTAAATATTCTAATTTCAAATATCCAGAAATTCCAGATCGTCACATTCCTCCCCCCTTAGAAGAATTTCATCCCCGAAATTGCTTGTTAAGAAGAATGATCCAATACCCATTAACTATTTCTCATTCTAATAGTTTTTATCAACTTTCCATAACCAAACAGTTTTTTTTAACAATACCCAAAACCATCTTTTCATTAAAGACACTATCACCTTTACTAACATTCCAAACTCATAGGTCCCTACCAATATCCCTTACCTAACCATTCAAATTTAAATTGAAAACCAATTTTAAACTATCAAAATTTATTCAAAAAATTTCTAACTCCTTAAATTTCCAAAAAAAATTGTCAGCATCTCCTTTGCGCGGCTAGCTCGGTACAACTACAAAATGCCTTTATGGGCCCCCAGATTTCAAAAGAAAACAAAAACGCTGAGTGGCTAGACAAAAAATCATCAAATTTCATATAGAAATTTAAATACATACATTTGCCGACAAAATTTAAATTTATCATCAAAAATCAAAAATCCCAATTTTCCTTTTTCTTTTTAAACACCCGAATATCGTACTAGGCCATAATATTCAATTACAACATTCAAAATTGTTTTACACAGTTCTTTACAAAAGTTTTCATATCTATTTCATTTACATCCGTACGATGCACATATATCATCTGTACGCAACACCCAATTCGATAGCTCACTCAATCACACAATTTCACTTCCGAACTAGTATCGTCCACCAGACTCCCTAGTGCGAACTCAGATCTAGTTTCTTTATCAAAAACCGTCATTCTCCTTGCATAGCCACAACTATGATAGAGAATTTTCAGAATCAATCAAAAATCCATATCCAGAGTTCGCCATCGAAAATCGAGTGAATAATTCCAACTCGGATCGGCATAACTACCTTAAAATTCTGCGCTCCAATCCCGATCAAACCACTATGCGAATAAAATAATTCATACATCTTATATATTTAGCCCCAATTGATTTTTAGCTATGTCAATTCTCTTTTATTCACATTAATTTCAGTTTCCATTCTCTTATCCACAATTATCCCATTTCACAACTTTACTTAATCTTCATTCCAAAATTACTTAGTATATTTCCAATACCAAACTTACTTAAGAATTTCACCATTCATTTCTTAAGTTTAATATAAGCATTTTATATACTTTTATATTATTACTCTGCCACATTAGCCTTTATATCCACCTATTTTTAAACTGGATCTCCAATTCCATATGAATTCAATTTGCTTTAATTTACTAATTAATCTCAAATCTCAATACTTTTGCCCAATATTCATCCAGAATTTCATTTTCAATTCTACTTGAATTTGATTCATCTTCAAACTCTGAATATTGAATTTTATCAACTATCTTCCATTCACAATTGGTTTATATCATTATTTAAATTAATTTCACTTACTAATTTATTTTGGTTCACTACGAATTAAATCTATAACTTCACTTTATTTTACACATTTTAAATTAAATATTATCCAATATACAATTCCAATTCATCTACTTGCCCTCTTGAATCAATTAGTTTACTCACTAATTTTATTTTAGTCCTATATTTTATTTAGTCAAAACTTGACTAAGTTCCATTACAGACAGTTTAAATTAATTTCCAATATTCAGTTTTAAATTCTTTATTCTTACAAATGCAAATCCATTTGTCTATCCACAATTTCATTTCCATTCCATTTACCAACCTTCCTTAATTAACTTATCTTTCTAACTTTATTCTCTAGTCACACTTACCTTTATTTGACCTCTTTCAAGTTGAATCTTATTCTATAAATTTCAAATTTCAATAAAAAGTTTATTTCTAAACTTTTACTTCTTTTAGTTCCTTTGAACAAATCTACAATTCACCTTTCTTGACACAATTTAAATTGATTCCATTATTCAACTTTAATTCTAGTTCTATTATTTACAAATAAAATAAATTTGTTCTCCCATAAATTTACTTTCAATAAATTTTAAATTCTTAGAACTTTGTTCTTTTAGTCCACTTAAACTATATGTCTCAATTCCACTTTACTTAACATAATTCAAATTGATTCCAAGATTAAATTTTCAATTCATTCGCTTACCCAATTAAATCAATTAGTGTACTTACTAATTTTATTTTCAATCCATTGTTTTGTTTAGTCCAAGCTTGACTAATTTTCCATTTATTTACAAATTCCAAATGAATTTCAGCATTCATTTTCAATTTCATTTAAATGTAAATTATTCATTTGTTTCTTCGCAAATTTGTTTCCCACTCAATAAATTTTTATTTTAATGGTCGTTCCATTTTGTCTAGTCTACTTAGACTTTTCCTCAAATTCACTTTTATTTAACTAGATTCAATTATCTTCTATTTCCATTCAAATTTTAAACTTTCTTAAGTTTCTAACTTATTCAAATTCCATGAACATTTTAAATAAGATTCTAGAGTCTTTTAATCAATTACATAACATTTCAAAATCATTCTCGAAATCAATTATATCGAAACCAAAATATTCCTTTGCATTATAAAATTAAACTCAATTTTGCAACAAATACCGATTCAAAATACTCGCGTAGCAATTTCTTCCTTGGAAACCCGAAAATGAACATGGATGATGCTGCAGTCATCACCGAAGTTATTTTCCAGCGACCTAAGAGAGTTAAATGCTTTTATCTCTTTAAAACCCCTTCTAATATTTTTAAATTCCAAATCTCTCCAGATTTCAAACCCAATTCAAAATATTTCTCAAATACTATTACCATTATTTCTCCAAATCTTTTGAAAACCATTTTGAAACCCAAAGGAATTTAAACTTTTCTCAAAATTCCAAATTCCAAATCTATCCAATTCAAATTCAAACATTACTCTGGAATTCTCATCTCAATTATAAATCACATTCATAATTTATATTTCAAATTCCATTCTGTTAATGAATTTATTTCCTTAACCTTTGATTATTATCTTAACTTCTTATTCCATTTCACATTTAAATGATTATAATTTAATATTATCACTTCCTAACAACCAAGCAACCATATAAAACTATAATCATTTTTGAAAAATTATATCTTTCAGACACAAAAATAATTTGGATAAAATTATTTTATTTACCCTATTTAAAATAATACTATGTCAGTTTATCTTGTTTAAGAGTTTATAAATCCCTATCGATGACATATAGTCCCATATATCGACCGGAATCCATAACACCCAACCGATAAATCAACACAATATAAAAACAATTTTGTATTCACTAACAAATATGCGCTCATACTATTAATACACTCAAACTCATTCTAGAGTACTACGGACTCTATTCTATGAGTAATCCCCACCAAAACCAAGGTTCTCGCTTAACCTTCAGGTCTGATACCAAATATAACGACCCGATTTTTCGACGCCCAAAAATCGACATCAATACGTTCACTATATCAAATGTCGAACAATCGAATGCTGGAAAACCGAACCATTAGGGTTAAAGAAGAAGGAGGTAGAAGAAGAAATAGAAATCAACATCAGTATCTCACAAATGCAGCGGAATAAATATAATATATAACAATAGTTTTAAACACAAAGAAATCTGTACTGATTTATACATACATCATCAGAGAACTACTCAATTCAATACAACACAATCAATATCTAAATGTTGGACATTTATATAAACTTGTCCCCAAAACTGAATACATAGCGGAATAATAATCAAGTACGGAAGTACGTATCACCATCCAGCTCTTCTCTTGAGCTCTACAGCATCATACCCTGTATTCTATAATACTCAGTCTGACTCGAGCATTGTTGTTAAATAACACCCGAGTCAGTCTGGAAAACCAGCGTGAGAAAACACACTCAATTGGATTATTAAAGTTTTCAAAATCCTTTGAAATCAAAGGTATCTCGTAAGACCACGCCACAAATAAACATGTCAGGGTTTTACCTTACGATAACCAAAACATTTCTTATAAAAATCCTCTGATATTGTAATAGTGTCTATATACAAATACCTATTCAAGTAGCCGAAATTGTTACATTATTAAATTCCAGCTACTAGCCACAAAGTGGGTTCTACAAATAAAAACCGTAAAGGCACGTTGGGAGAATGGATTTCCATCAATGGCAGGGCTACTGGAGAACCGCCCGTCACAGTACGTGGTCCAAAATCACTGTACCGAGGATCCACCCGAAATCCCTTGCAACACAAGAACGGAGCTACTCCTTACTGTATAGTCCGAATAAGTTCACCCCCTGGTTGGGATCAGCAACCGCCACACAGCCGAATATATAAAGGGACATCTTGACAGGGGTGACCTTACCCTAATTAGTTGCTAGCCACTTAGCCTTGTGTGCACCTCCCATGTTTTAGCCATTCCCGGTTGATGAGGCTTGATGCTATGCGTTACCATTTTAGCACACAATCACTTAGAATGCTCATCGTCCTCTCGACAATGTTCTGAAAGCATTCGTCCATGCAAGTCCGTTCCAGGTTCGAACGGAACCGAAGGCACTACTCCTACTACATCCACTTTGGAATCACCCTCGGGATTAGTAGCGATTAGCCCTTGCACTTCACTACTCCATCTTCGACTCCCAGCTCTTGTCTTTCTCACGAAAACGTTCAAACCGGATCGAAGTGGTTTTCGAAAAATTAATCCTGATCACGGTGTCTTCGAAACGATCAGCGCATTGGCCAATATTGATAGTCGGTTATTTAACTATCAAATAACATTCACATGCAATCATCAAGCCATAATAATTTCTTCCAAATTATTTTTAAATATCTACGCGAGATATTTCCTACATTTCAATCCTTTGAAAATAGTTTTCAAATCACCTTGCTCTCTCGCGTGGAAATAAATTTCCACCCAATTATTTATTTCGACTGAAAGCCTATCAAATCCTCAATACTTAAGATTTTATAAATAATTTAAATCATTTTATTCTAAAACATACTTTAAAACATTTAAATTAAAATTACTTAAACACTTTATTTAAATATATATACTTTAAAAATATTTAAAATAAACTAGTTATAAAGTATAAAAACTAATTTTTAACATAAAAGTTAAGCCAAACTAAATTTAAAAATAAGAGTTACGAAATTCTATAAAATTTTAACCAAACTATTTAAAATAAAATTATTTTATAAAATATAATATTAAAAAAAATTCTTTCTAAACATAATACCAATTAACCTTTAATTATTACTACTAAAATAAATTTGAAAATATTTACTTTAAAATTTAAAACATTGAAGAATAATAAATTTTCTAAAATATTTCTTTACAACAAATTTTTAAAGCCTTTAACTTATAAAAAGTCTTCTTTTAAAATACACTTGGCTTTCCAAGGAAATACACTTCCCATTTCCATACCTTTAAAAATAAACCACTATTTATTTTTAAAACAAATTACCCATTCCTTTATAAATTCCTACCGTGAATTTATACTCCCGAATATCCACCGATATTCATTTCACTTTATAAACCCAGTTTATAAATGTCATAATCTCATCTCCCTTTAAAAATTCCAATTTCAAACACTTAAATCAATTTCAAATAGTTTTTTCAAAATTTACTCCATTTAAAATAAATTTCTTTACTTACCCAATTTCATTTCAAAACTCATTAAATTCAGATTTAACTTACTTTATTTTAATTCAAAAATCTTATTTAAGCTGAAATACAAATCTCATATTTTCCCAAATTTATTCTTTATCTTTTCCAAATTTAAACCTTAAGTTTGAAAATAGTTTCTTTATTCCTTTAAATAATATCATTAAGTCTAAAAATTTATTCTTCTTTATTCAAAATATACTTTCACTACTCGGAATTTATTTATTTAAAATTTAAAAATCAACTTTTATTCTTCCAAATCATTTAATTATCCAAATTCCTTATAATTATTTTATTTAAAATTACCTTTTTATTAACTTCAAAAATCCATCTTCATATTTTTTTCAATTGTCAAAATTCCAATATATATATATATATATATATATATATATATATATATATATATTTAACCAAGCCAGAGTATCCAATAAATTCCACTTCCTAATATGATCAATATAATTCATCATAGATCATCACATAATCATATCGCTGAATATATAAAATAAATTCAAACATTTTGAGGAATCCAGTTGGATCCCTCCAACCTATTTTTCCCTGCATCATCAGATATTAGCACAATATAATAATATCAATTCCACTTTGAGGTGGAATATCATGGTATATGGGATCATATTATATCATCCGCTATTATGCGACGCATAGGGTCTCATCCGCTATATAATGCGGGAAATCAATCTCTCCAATATATATATACTACTATATATAATATAACGCATCCAATCAATTCAATCATTCAACCAAAATTTAAATTTAATTATTTAAATTTAAATAAAACCCAGTTGAGTGAGATTAACTCACCTTTAATTTTGCTGTTTTGCAATCCATTTCCATCTTGCCTATTTCTCCACAAATTTTGGACCTTGTATAAACAATTCATGATTTCTCACAATTTGAATTGACCACACAATTTATTACAATTTAACAAATTTAATTTACTAATGATTTAGTTTAAACAGATTTTATAAACTTCTTAAGCATATAAAATCCCTATTATATTTTTTTCAAAATCTTATCTATATACATTTAAATTCTAATAAAATAAAAATCCTTCAAACCTATATATGCTTAATTAAAACACAATTGTATTATATATATTTCTAACTGTAAATATTATTATTCTTATCTGTAAAAATAAAAACAGTAATTAACTTGAAAATTTAAAACTACTTAAAATAAAATTTTCTCCTTACTATGAAAATTACCCATAAAATAGATTATAGTTTTCTTTTCATATATAAATTTTCAATATGAATGTTAAATCAAGTAAGTCGAATACCTTAATGCCAAATGATCAGTTCAACGATAAACCCTCAAGCCAACACCCAACGATTCGCCCAAGCAACCATACCCTCGCCACCACCGAGCCTCGCGAATCCCATCCCCAACCGGTCCTCGTCGGTATTGGCCACGTGCACTCGCACACGGCCTCCATCCCCAAAAATTGAAATACTGAAGCTGCACCAATGTCGATCCTCTTGCCAACAAACTGATGCGCGAGCCTCGACGCCATACGCGTGCCTTCCTAAGCCCACGCGTACGCACGTGCGTACGCACGTGCGTACGCACGCGCATACGCGACCCTTTCCTCGAGAAATTTCGTCACCATCACCTTCGAAACTCGACCACTACTCCCCTTACGACCTACTGATGCCAACACTCATCTCAAATCGAAATCGGCGCCTGCGATTCCCTTTTTCGAAATCAACTTCGATTTATTCATTATTTTTTCATATTTTTATATGAACATTGATTCGGGAAGTTACAGGAAAGAGGAGGGAAGAAATAAGAGGGGTTGTGATTTTAAAGAAGAAGGTGGAAGCCATTTTTTCGATTTTGATAAATTCCCCTTTTGATTTTTACCGGCAGATGGTCTATATTTTATTTTCTTCTTAAAAAAAATTCAAAGATGAAGAGAACATCTGTATGCGTTTAAAATGGCAAAGGAACATGTGTTTCTCAGATGAACACGTGTAGTAAATCATAAAAGTATATTTCAGTCAATAAAATATATATATATATATATTAAAATTTTAAATTCAAATTTTAGATCGTCTCAATAAATGCAACTCAAAATTTCGACCTCCTACCGATACGTGCCGCTAGGCGTTTATATATCGTATACTCGTATAATAACTCCAAACACAACGAAATCTGAAATTCGATAATAATACAATATTATGGATCAAATGGGACTGGTTTCGTCGAATTTCGGGAATGTGCCTCGAAAGGCTATTTTTAAATATCGATTTAAACGATATATTTTTAAAACTGAACAAATAACTTTCAAATCTAACTTCAAAGATTCTGATATCTTCAGTATTATCATTGTAAATTTTATAAGCCTTTGAAATATTTTTAACAAGCTTAGAATTCCAGATTCAACATTTTTTCCAATCCAATCATTAAATTTAATATTTAAATTATCAAATAAATAGCGATATTTGAATTCAAGTTGGAAACTAACTTTTAAATATTTAAAATCAATTAAATATTCCAATTTCAAATATCTATAAATTTTGGATCGTCGCATATCCTAAATCTCAAGCTATAATGGTAAACATGCTTTAATTCCTTCTTCTATTTTACATTAAATAAATTGTAAATTGAATATTTGTCATGGTAAAATTCTATTCCTAACTGCAGGAAAGGTTTGAAATGGAGCGAGCTCAAGTGCTGAAGGGGACCGGTAAAGAGGAGTTGACCGCCGAGGAGGAGGACATGATTTTTGATGTCGTGACCGACAAGCCAACGTGAAATAGAAGCAACGTTTACGACAATCAGGAGGTTAACTAACTTCATTAATTGATTTATAAATTTTATTTAATATTACGTATGAATTATAGCTAGCTTTTCACCAATTTACTGGCGAGGAGTTCCCAGGCTGATTATAGGAAATTATAGGCGGAGGAGGAGATAACACGGTTAAGAGCTCAAATAGCAGAATTCAATGATTGGTGGAGGAGTGGGTTAACTATGCTGCTAGATGAGCGGATTGTGGTATACATATAGAGCATGGGACATTTCTTTCTTAGGGTTTGGAAAATGATGGAAACGATAATGATGATGATGATGATGGGTAGGTATGGTTGTGCTTTTGATGGATATTTGGTTGTTTTATTTGGTACTTATTTGACATGTGTTGATCGATTTGATACTTGTTTGATGGTTATGTTATTTGTGAATGTTTGATGGATTTATGGGTGTTTGAAGGTTGTTTTGTTTGATGGACATGAGGATTTGTAGTTATGGTTATATTGTTTGATGGAATATTAATTTTTGTAATATAAACTTGGCTATGTATGATATTATGTGATGTATGCGATGATTGTACTTGCGAAATTGAGTTTATATGTGTTATACACGATATGGATAGACAGATGTATATATTTGTGTGCTTTGATGGTCCAAACAATAGCTGATATGCAAAACAGGGTTTCTAGATTTGCGACAACAAGCGACGGCCTATTGATTACATGATAGCGATAGTTAGCAATCCTCAATTAGTATATACACAATGCATAGATTCATGTCACGTGTTCATCGATTATCGTCGGCTAGCGATGGTAAGGCCATTTTTAGCCGTCAAAAAGATGACGACAAGGCCGTCACTAAAGCCGTCGTCTTTTCTTCGATCGATGACTTAAAAAGCAACAGTTATTTGCGTGGGCTAGCGATGACCGTTGACGGCATATAGCCGTCGTTAAACCTCGCGTGTCTTATAGTGTACATGATACTCAATTGTGTATACTGTTGCGAGATGATTTTCATTTAGGCCTCCATTATTTCTTATCGTTTTCATTCTAATTCATTAAGGTTTATATTAACTTGAAATAAGTTTTCTCATACGTCTGGTTGTTGTCATTTGGATTAATCAAAATTTTATGTACATTAAATAATTACCTCCTCCCATGCATGGTTGTTTACCTTTTATTACCTGTTTGTATTCGAAGAAATATTTTTCACTAATACTTATTTATTGGCAATCATTAGGTTGGGAAAGTATGTTGAAAATGAAAATAACTTCATTTCCCAAAATACTTTAACACTCTTTTGTAGACAATTGGATTTCTAACACTTTTTCAAAGTTTTCAATTTTTAGAAAATAAATTTGAAGATGATTGTGATAACTCTAGGGAGCGAAGGATAATCAACCAGATGCATTATTTTGAATTTTTCTTTCACGGTTGCGGCACCTTTTTCTAACTCTTTATTGATTTGCTATGCAATTGGCTACGTTAAAGTACTATGTTTTTAGTTTGAGATATCCAACTTAGTATCTAAAATGGATTAAATCTGCTACTAATAGTGCACATGTATTATTCCTCTTTTTGATATTTAGCAATTTATTATAGCATATATTTTCTATATTTTGGTCTATCTTATGGTTGTGCAGGGAAAGGCTGAAGGGTGTTACATTGTCGACTTAACGCGGGCATTATGTTCAAATATACGATGTACTAGAAAAAGCTCAACTATAGGAAGTTAGAGCATTCCCAACTGAGTGTTGATTGGGAAGCAACCGACCCCAAATAGAGGGTCGGTTGAGCTCTTCTAGGTTGCATTGACAACCATCAAAGTTGCCAAAGCAACCTAGGGGGTGGCTTCTTAGTCGGTGGTCGGCTTTATTTTGGCCGGCTAAAGCCAAATATTGGCAATGGTCTACAATATGGTCGTTGCCACTTAGCCGGGTATATAATAGCCGCTAAGTCCGAACAGTCATATCGTTGATCGTTGCGACTTAGCCGGCTATAATATAGCCAGCTAATTCTCAACAGTCATGTAAATGGTCGTTGTATTTCTCTCTCCATCACATCTATATAACTTATCAAATTCAAAATTTTATTTACACCATTTCAATTATATTTTTTACTATCATTAACACATTTTCTTCAAAGAATTTCAATATTGTTGAAAAATTCAAAAGGAAAATCTCAAACATCTTCATCTCATAGATTTCTATCTCAACTAAGATTAGATAATTAGAATCCAACTCAATTCAATCAGAATATGTGTAATTCTCAACACAATCCAAATCAGTTTCGTTCTCGACAAGCTCCAAATTCATATCAGCCGAAACAAAATCAAAATACCTTTCATTCTCAACAAGATTCAAAACATTACCAAAATTCTCAAAATGCGAATTATTAGCAGAATAGATTGTTTCAACAAAACAATAACTATGATCAAAACTACGTATCTTCCAATCGCCAACAATGGTCAGTATTGCCTTTTCATTCATAAAATTTATCAAAAAATCTCAATAATCAATTTAGAGACAATAGATTTGAAAACCAAGAAACCGAATTTGATGGAAATGAAATTGCCGAAAAAGAAGATATTTATAGGAATTCTAATTTGTCTTCTGCGCAAACTTAGGGAAATCAAACAATAAGAATCAACATTATTGAATCTGCAAATGTGGAACCAAAAGCTGCAAAAATGGTTAAATGGTCGTCATACGAGCAAACAGAATTAGCATTTTGTTGGGTTGAACGTTGTAGAGACAATATAAAAGGTACGAGCCAAAATGAAACTTCTTTTTGGGATTCTGTATGCAATATGTTCAACCTTTGAAGTCCAAATAGTCTTCCACGCACGGTTGATTCTTTGAAGTGGTCTTGGAAAGGAATAAATGCCACTTGTCAACGATCGAACGAAATAATGGCCGGCCTACATTCAAGACAATAAAGTGAAGCAAACGACATGGACCTGGTAATGATTTTAAATTTGTAGTTCAAATTATCAAGTTTTATGTTTTATTCTTCTTATAGTACTTCATCATCTACAGCTCAATCAAGCAAATGCAATGTATATGTCAAAACATAATAATCAATCATTCAACTTACACCATTTATGACATACTCGCAAAAGAGGAAAGATGAAGTCGAGTGCGACAAAAACATTCAGTAATGCGCTTTCTTTCTAAAAAGATGTGTGATGAATCTAGCCTTAGTAGTTCTGATCCACATGAAGGCAACCACTTCACAACTAGTATAGGCGGTAGCAGTCGGGAGGGTTCAAGGGTAAAAAAAAACCGCCCTCGATTACATTGCACATTATGAACATATTAGAGAGCGAATGGCGACTATTGAAGATGAAAATAAGTTATACCTGGAAACAAAAGAAAGAAAGAGACTTGAAAGAGCAATGGAAAAACAACGACGTCGTGATGAAAAACAAAAGTTAAGAAATAATGAGCTAGAGTTAAGAAAACAAGAATTAGCTCGAAAACAAAGAGCTTATGATATGGCTCTTTTAACTTGCAACTTAAACGAACTTAATCCAGTGCAAAGGATGTATATGCGGAAGCAACTTGATGAGTACCATAGATGTCAATAGGGGTTGTAAGAAACTAGTTTCCTATAATGTATCTTAGCATTATATCTATTATTTGATCTCGTAAGTGTCGGTCGTAGTGTCTTTGTTAGTGATGTTGTTAATATGATTGTCGTTGTATTAGTTGTAGTTATTGGTAATTCTATTGTTGTTAATTTTTTATTATTGCTATTGTTATAGTTTCAAACTCATCTTGACTTGGCATTAATTCTCGTTGTTGTTATTACTATTAACACATCAACAATAACTTAGTATAGTAGATATAACAAATTCAAAAACAAACCTTAGCACAAAACGTCAACAACAAGTAATAAATAGATAATTGAAATACAAGCACCATCTAAACATCACTTCTACTAATGTTTTCCTATATGTTCCCAGTAGTGTTCCACTGGTTCTTCTCTTAGATCCAAATGAGCTTGTGGATCTCGAATGCCTTATATTCTTTGCAAGTATTCAATAAAAGTATTTGGGTCCTTAAAAGCTTTTTTTTAAATGCTACAACAATGTCTAGATAGTTTCTCAGTTAAAGCTCATACCCACCATGTTCTTCTTCGACAATCATATTATGTAAAATTATACAGTAGTATATGATATCAGATAATACCCTCGGATCATGGTAGTATACCCTTTTCTTAATATATGAAACCTACCTTGAAGCACTCCAAATGCCCGTTCGACATCTTTCCTCAAACACTCTTGTTGTTTGGTTAACCTGGCTTCTTTTGTGTTATTTGGTCTTTTGTAAGCTTGCACAAGTGTTTCCATTTTGGGTAGATTCCATCTACAGATAATAACCCATGGAATGATCTTTGTATCTTATTCTGTAATTGCATGGAGGTGATATATAACTACATAAGCCATTAAATAAATATGACTAACGTAGAACGTTTATATTGTTCAGTGAACCTGGTGCTCCAAAAAAAGCATGTCATATATACAATTCGAACGAAGCAACGGCTTCCAAGACCAGAGTTTCCTTCTTGCAATGTCCTGTGTATTGGCCTTGCAACACAACTAGAGAGTTTTTCCATCTCCAATGCGTACAATCTAAGCTACCTAACATACCTGAAAATCCATGTTGAGAACTCATTGCTAGCAATTTGTCAACGTCTTGAAGGGTAGAGAATCAGAGATATTTTTCATCAAACATACAAATAACGGTTTTGCAAAATTCTTTTATACATAATATTGCTGTTGAGTCTCCAACCCGCACTTTGTCATCTTGCAAATCACCAGAAGTTCCATATGATATCATGTGAAGTGTAGCCGTAACCTTTTGCAGTGGAGAAATTCCAAGTTTGTTGATTCCATTTCTTCTGTGGGTGAAAAAATGTTTGTTTCGGTTAATTTGTCGAGAACCCAATTAAACATATTCTTTGACATACGAAATCTTCGTCTAAAATCCACATCCTCGTATACGAGATTTGCTGTAAAATAATCCTTGTTCAATTGATTGTGACCGCCATCATAGTCACGTCCATAACGCAAATTCTTGTCTTCCAACAACGCTACCTCCTTAGTTGACATGGATCTTTCAGCAACTTCATGGGCCATTAAGTCCCTCGTTTCAGCAGCAAACATTCTTTGTTGAGTAGTACAATGTTCAGTAAAATCGTCGAAAGATGATGAAGATGACGAGGATGAGAAGCACAGCAAACTTTTTAGAGAACTCGTTTAATATAGGTAGAAGAACGGTGGTGATTAGTTTGGAAGTATGAATGATTATGGTATTCAACATTCTTACTTCTATTTATAAGCTATTGATGTTTAATGGATAATGGAATGTCATAGGATCCAGTCATATGGATTAAAGAATGGAATTAAAGCTAATGGACCCACTGATCGTATTGATTAAAGTTGAGTGATGTGGATTAAAGCTGATGGATGTCAGGAGGTCGGGTCTTATCTAAAATAAAATTAAAGCTAGTGGACCCGCTGGTTATATTGATTAAAGCTGGGTGGCGTAGATTAAAGCTGATGGATGTTTGGAGGTCGGTACTTGTCATGTAACAACCTATAATTTTCGATAATTTAAAATATTGAATTTAATAAGATTTTGTAATTTAATATTGGAAAAGAAAATATTTGTGATTTATTAATGAGAATAATAACTAGAATGAAATGTAAAAATGTTAATTTGAATTAATTGCTAACTATTTTAATGTAATTCCAATTTATTGCAATGATTGAAAGGTTACAATTGGTTATTAAATGTAAATAAGGAAATAGATTAAATGTTATATTAATTTGTGAAATAATATGTAACTAATTGTAATTGGATATAATCAGTGTTGAGTAAGTAGGTATAACATTTGTTTGTAGATAATAAACTTGTAAATATGATTAAATTAAGTAAAAGGTGACAATTGTTATATGTTACCTATTTATTTAATTTTTTAAAATTAAATTTGAAATAAATTGCAATAAATATAATTAAATATTGCATTAATATGAATTAAGATGATAAATGCAGAATATTAATGTAATAAGATATAAACCAATGTTAACTATGTTCATAGAGTAATGATTGATTAAATAAAAAGATTGAAATCAAATTTAATCAATTTTTTGGAATTAAAATATAATTAATTGGATTTTATTTACAATTGAAACTAATCACAGTAATTAGTATAATATTTAACTTTGAATTGATAGGTAAATTTGTTTTAAATTATTGTAAATGTCTAGGTAATCAAAAATGATAAAAATTGTTAGTTATTAAATTTGAAATAAAAAGTGATTTAATCGATTTAATTACAATTTACTTATTTAACGTGGAAATAATCATTTCGGCCATTGTCTCGAATTTCGACGAAACTAGTTTTGTTGGATCCGTAACAGTGAATTATTGTAAGATTTCAAGTTTCGTCGCGATCGGATTTGTCGTTTGATTGTACAGACTCGAAAAGTGTAGAAATCAATTTAATTGAATTCAATTAAAATAAGCTAATTTTAAAAGCTAACTTCTTCATACGATGGAATTAGGACTTGAAACCTGTTCCATTGAGTTTAAAAATATCGAAAACATTTATTTTGATATATGGGATGACCTACTTTCGTTTTGGGGTCAGAACGGGCTTTTTTTGTCGCGTAGTCATTTCGACAAATCTAATCAGGTCCATTCATTTTGGGGTCAGAATAGGTTGTTATAAACCCTAATTGTTTCTCATTTCTTATTTATGTACGTACAATTACTTCTACCAATTCCTCCTTTTCAAATGACAGAATATGTAATCCTAAATCCAAATTCATTTTCAAATTTCAAAATTCAAACTCCTCTAAACCATGCCATATTATATACCGATTTGAAGCTCTCGACGAGCACAATTCAAATCTATAGTTTGTTTTTCGATTTGGTTTTCTGTGTGTTCATAATTTGGGGAACAATTCTCGATCGTTCATCATGTTTTGATCAACGTCATCTGATCATCGAGTCGAGGGTACAGGGTTGTGCAGATGGTCGAGGGGAGTGAATCGGTGTAGGTTATTCATCGCATCAACGGCCAGATCGCGTGATAATTCAACTAGGGTTTTAAACCTATGGTGGCGGCTGCATTTTTCTGGTCGAACATCGGTGAATGCTTGGCCATGCATGGGTCGGCAGCATGGAGGCGGCGGTTCTGGGTGGCCACGATGGCCAGCGGCGGAGTGGGCGGCGATCGAACGTGGGTTGTGGCAGCGCAATCTGTAGGGTTTTGAGACTTTCGCATTTTCTTTGAAGCTAGGGCTCGAGCATGAGTGATGATTCAGGTACGATGACGTGTAAAGTAAAATGTGTATTTTATTTTCTTTATTTTAATTTGATATTTAATTTTTCCAAACCTCTAATCGTCATATCTTTTACATACTAGGTCGAATTCACGCACGGTTTGTTCCATTACGATCGTATCGAAATTTCAGACATTGTGGAACTAGTTTGACAAATTATGAGACTGTTCAAATTTGGGCTTGATTTTGGATTTCAAATCGATTTAAAATAAAAGGTGAGTGTTTTAACCACTCACAACTACTAAATTATCATATGTTAGTTAAATTGAATTTATGATGCGATTAGAAATTGATTGGTTGATGTTTGGTATATTTAAATTATCATTCCAGTTAAATCTAACTTTTATTGAATTAACCACCATTTAATTTAATATTTAATTTTAAATTGCCTGTTAATACCTGTTATTGATAATTAGTCAATTGTTGTTATTTATTTATTGATTTGAATGGTGATTGTGATGTATGTTTGATTGTTGATATTGGATGATTGGATGTTATATTTTTATGTTGTTTTAACACTGCAAGTTCCCTATGGGTTGAAATGATACATACCCGAACGATCTGATAGATTAGGGAGAAATCATTATGCATTGAAATGATAGACTCAAGCGATTTCATGAATTCGTAATTAAATTTGGGATTGCGGGTTGAAATGATATATATCCATAAATATAAAATAATTGCGGATTGAAATGATAAATATCTGAATCACTTGACCATAGGGCAAAGAATTATATACGGACAACGGATTGGTTAAATTAAACAATTTTAAATCCTTAAAATTTGAATTCAGTTAAACAATATTTTGAAATAAAAATTTGATTTGTATAAACTGAATTATTTTCGAAATCCAAGCTTTAAATGTTTAAAATTGGAATTGATTTAACGAATTATTTAATGAGTTAAAATGGAAATTTCAAAGTTGAATTTTTGAAGCATAAATGAAATTTATCGAAATTGAGTTATTGAAATTGTTTGAATATAACTTTGAAATATATTTAGTTTGAAGTGGTTTAAATTGATAGTTCAAACATGGATTTGAAATCGATATTGATTAAATAGTTTAATGAGAAATCTGAATTTAAAACCAGTTTTAGTTAGTTGAATTGAAAGCTGGACCTAGTTCAGATGTGTTGAAATGGAAGAAATGGTTTAATTTTGATATTAATTTCAAATTATTATTTTACTACAAACGGTTTAAAGATTTATTATTTTTAAATCTTGATTTTAAGGTTTTCAAACTATTAAATTAATTTAAATCTAATTTCAACTATTTTTAAACTATTTTAAATCAATTAAACTATTTTAATTTATTTTGATCTATTTTAATCTATTTTAAAATATTTTAAACTAATTCAACCTATTTAATCTATTTTTAAATCTGTTTAATCTATTTTTAAATCTATTTAATCTATATTAAATCTATTTAAATAAATTTAAACTATTTTAAATCTATGCAAACTATGTTAAACTATTTAGACTATTTATAACTATCTAAATCTATTTTCTAAATTTTAGAATATATAGAGTGAAAGTGGTTATATATAGATCCTTGATTTAAAGTGAATGGTTAAATTGATGTTATAACTTATGTTGGAATTTGAAATGATATTTTGACTTTGAAATGATATTTTAACCTATCTGTGAATATGATTTCAAAGTGATATGATTTCAAAAATATATAATTTCGATAATGATATGATTTGAATTGAATATGATATTTTGATATCAATTATGAAACGGTTTGAAAATTTAAAAGAACTATCTAGTGTGAAATAAGTGTTTGGTTGTTAAAAGGACCGAGATCGGATATTTTCGTATTCACTGCCAATATTGAAAACCACTTTAACAACTGTATATGTGATGGAGATTCCAGAATGAAGTATGATGGTTTGACGAATGATTCTGTATGAGGCATTTACGTAGCCCTGGCTCCCGCGAGTCAACTTGATGTGGCTAAAATAGGAGCTATACCGCGTCAAGTGAGGTCGTACCTCAGATCGAGCATATTTCTTCAATACCATACTATTGCTTTATGATTGATTTGGCGGCCACCCCTCGATTTTGATTATGGGAGTGTGTTCCGCGGTGGGCGGTAGTAGCTGCTATGCATTTCCACCAGTCCGAGAGTGCAAATGGCAGAATCCTACCCTGGCATTGCTTCACGTGCCTTGTCACATGCCTTATCGCGCCTTCTACGAGTTTAGCTTGTGTCGTACCTATAGAGTGCTCCCTGATAGCCCACCTATTTACGGTGGAGTTTACAGTATTATATAGACCACGACATTATATAAAACGTGTTAAGGGGAATATAGGTCACCCTCAACTCTATTTTAATACTTTACTTTACTATAGACACTATTATAATAGCGTATTGTACTATGTATGTAGATAATTTAACGGATCCTTAGGAGATAGAAATCCCTAACCTCTCTTAAGTTGTTGCACTCACGTTGACATTGGATAGGAGATGTCAACCCCCGAAAACATCTTTGAAGCCGTTACACTTATATTTATTTACTGCTGATTTAACTAACATAAGATCTTTTAGTTTCGACTCTAGGATTTTGTCTATTCATTACACTCGGATCAGTTTGAGCTTTTCAGTGTATGGAAGATTGCTTTTCTAGAGGATGAAAACAGAGATTTGTATACTATAATATTTATTTTATTTATTCCACTACATCATGTTGTTCCGCTTCATTATTTATTTATTACTGCTATATGTACTCTAATTCTGTATTGTAAAAGTGTAATCAAATGTTATTTGTTAAACAGCTTCATTAACTGTTTATTTGATTATTATATTTTGTCATTCGCTGTGAGATTCTATGTTCTATTTTACTTTCTTTTCTCTTTCCTTTTCTTATCTACCCCATAATAATCCTCCTATTTGAATGGTTTGAGTATAACATGTGTGGTTTATCATCGATTTAAATAGTCCAAAAAGATGGGTCGTTGCATGTCTAAAACAGAATTAAAGCTAGTGGGCCCATTGTTCATATTGATTAAAGCTGAGTGATGTGGATTGAAGCTGATGGATGTCAGGAGGTCGGGTCTTGTCTGAAACAGAATTAAAGCTATTGGACCCACTGGTCATATTGATTAAATTTGAGTGACATGATTAAAGATGATGGATGTCAGGAGGTCGGGTCTTGATTGAAATAGAATTAAAGCTAGTGGACCCACTTGTCATATTGATTAAAGTTGAGTGATGTGGATTAAAGTTGATGGATGTTAGGAGGTCAAGTCTTGTCTAAAACAAAATTAAAGCTACTGGACCCCCAAGTCATATTGATTAAAGCTGATGGATGTTAGGAGGTCGGGTCTTGTCTGAAACTGTATTAAAGCTACTGGACCCACTGGTCATATTTATTAAAGATGATTAATGTTGATTAAAGCTGATGGATTTCAGGAGGTCAAGTCAATGTAGACACAATGCATTGCGTTACACGGATTAAAGCTGATGGATGTGGAGTGAGAATGACAGCAATGTAGGTTGAAATCGGCACCGTATCCACGTTGCATTGCTTTACACGAGCAATGTATTATGCTATATAAATATCATTTTGCTTGCCATACTTGTCTTCATTATTATCATAGTAGTAGTATATAAAAATGGTCAATTACAATCATATTTCTTTGCCCATCATAATACTCATATGAAGGTCCGTTAGAACAAAACAGCCCACCAAATACATCCTCCCCTCAACCACCAACCAAGTGGTATATTGAAATGGAGGAAAGACACAACTCCGATGTAAGAGCATGAGATGGAAATGCAAGAGTGCATGCAGCTGGAAAATGGTAGACGTGAAAGATAAAAGCGGCGTTGCCTTAACGGAATAAGAGAAAGAAGGAATGAAATATGACACCAAGTACCTCGCACAGATTAAGAGGTTAATTCTCGGAAGATCTACTGTTGTAGGGTTTATGTTCTGTATGCCATTGTAAGTAACAGAACCGACATCGGTCGATGGCACTACAGATGTCATAATTCTTCTGATGGTTGTGGACTTTGGCATGGATTGACGATCCTCTTCCTCATCGTACAATTGTGTATGTTAACGAACTTGAAAACCAAATTCAGATGCTTCAAAGTATGTTGGGCTCAATTAACTTACCAGGAGGCTGAAGGAAGATTTTTTAATCATCGGTTGTCTTGTTTATTGTCTTGTTCATTTTCCATGATGTTGTCGTGTTTTACTCTTTATTGTCTTGTTCGTTTTCCCTGATAGGACATACAAATAGTAATAGTACATACAACCACTATGGCTCATCAAACTAGTACTCATCATCAAAAAGATGAACTGCATCACCATCATCGTCATCATCGTCATCTTATCTGCGTGTACGATGACATCGCTGCTTATCGGATGTAATAAGCTAGTTAATACGAGCAGTCAACTCATCTATGCTCTGTCGATGCTCGACGTACATGACCTGGCGGAGTCACATCTACATTAGAAACAAATCCTCGTATGAAAATACAAATGGATCTGGATACTCCGAAATCTCAGGCCAAGGAATTTCAACATATCTTTCAACTCCCAACGTTGTCGGTATACCCGCTGTCCAACCATAATCTCCAATCTGGGATGGCTATGGAGCATGATATATCTGAGTACTCTATGTAAGGTCCTGTAAAGCAGGGGGACAACACCACTGTGGATGCTTGAAGGTCCTACCAAATCAATGGATGTAACATGAACAAAAGTAGTCGTATGCGGTAGAGTGTAAAATCGACGCCAAAAAGATGCATAATCTAAATTCATGATGATGAGTAATTAACGGATCACCACTCCCTTACATACTCCTGTAAAGCAACGTTGTCCTACACCTTCAGAAAAGATGTATCAGGATGTGGATCGTCGGGAATAAAATCACCATCTAACGTCTATCTCCAACTATGCTCACCGAGAAACCAATAGCATTCTAAGCTGGATGAGGATGATATCAATGGAAAACATCTAACAGATGGAAATGCAGCGTGCACTACGATAGGGTCGGTCATAAAAGGTGAACCATCATAAGGATGTCAAACAACACTATCTCGTGTGGTTCGTAACTCAATCTGATTTCGGGCCTCAAAAAATATGTGACATGCCTCCTCTTCTTGCACCATTCTACGGTTCTCTCGGGCCGATGCTCTAACCCGGGAAAAGAAAAGGTGTAATGTGGAGTTCAACGTCAGATAAGTCATGTTGTGAAAGTACTCATAGTACCAGTGCTGTAAAAGCACCCAAAAACCTGTAATGGACACGAATCTACCCCTAACGATGCACCGATGATCCAAAGAGCGATACAAATACGTTAATAATGGTGTCCTTCAATCATATGTGATTGGACTATCAAACGACAACTCCGCTACACCTGCAACATAGCCGACCGACAACGAGTTCGATGTATTTGTAAAGAATGAGTTCCCCATTATGTACAGAATAAACAGTCGAGCAATCTCCAAATGGTTGTCTATGCTACTATCATGTATCAATTCATTGATTGTTTTTCTAATGTAAGAGCATCTAATCTACAATCCGGATGACAGTCCATTATCAAAGTCAAGATGTGGAAGTACACTGGATAAACGGAGAAAGTGCTGGTACTCTATGGTAAGGTCACCCCCTTCTAACGCCTAAACCGGTAAGCATAGTAAAGTCTAATGTGCAAAACCCAACTCTCCAAAACTAAAGTGGAATGTATGAGTGGTCTTCCACCAATAGGCGGTTATAGCACCACATAACTGAACATCCGAATTTAAAAGATTATCTATACATATTAAAGCAATTTACGATTATTGAAAGCGCTAAAAAGCATTAAATAAATAAACAGTAATTATGTAAATACGTACTCAAGAAATCTCCAAACCCTATATCTTGAATAAAAGCATGCATAACGCCATCGGCATCATAAGATTGGATCATTCTATAAAGACGGATTACACTAACCCAAAAGTCACGGATGCGCTCACGATGAGCCTAATTTAAAACATGTTGCATATTCAATTTTTATTGTACAATTTTAACTAATAAGAAAATTTGAAGGTAGATAACTTACAGAATTTTCAACACACGTGCTGACGTATACTTCATCGTCTGGGAGTGTACGGAAATTAATTAAATCATTATCGGGTCTCAAATTTTCGTCGGTGTGGGGATCCAGAACCGTATTTGCTGTATTTCTACCCGCACGCCTACATCTAACTAATGTGCCTCGTCAACCTTCCGTACCCGTCGTCGATACGTTTGTGCTTTCTTCCGTAGGGGCGTTTTCTACTGTCGGTGAAACAATTACACTGCTACGACTGCCGCTTTCTCGGATTCTCCTAACAGCTCTTCTCATTTTTATAGTTTTCTGATTTTTTTACCGATAGAGAAGCATGGCGGATGAAAAGAAAAGGAGAGGATGGTGAAATGAAATGGGATAACCGGCTTATTTATAGCCGGTTACCCCTTGTACACTTAACCGGCTAAGTTTACGTTGTGGATTGCAATCCACAGCACACGTGGATTGCAATCCACAACCAATCTCTTAATCGGCTAAAATTTAGCTAGTTGAGAAAATCACAAGTATTCTTCTCTTCCATGCGTTGGGGCGGGTTTTCATTCAACCCACGGAATTGACGCAACCCACCGTAAGGGTTGGAAATGCTTTTAGGAAGAATAGCACACTTATTATAGCACAAATGGTCTATGGATGATTCTGCTGGGGCCAACTGTGACATACTTTCGAAATTATATCAATAATTTGGGTGTCTCAAGTGCGCTATTCATCTCGTTGTTTTCGCAGAAGTTAAATCATGAACGTAATTTATAAAAACAAACGTAGAAAAATAGAAAAATATATGAACGACCAAATCAAAAGGTAATCCCAAGGGCATTGGGACTTCCAAGAATCAACAACCCTTCGTCATCCATCACCTTTCCAGCTATTTACCACTACATTGGAAATTGCTTAGAATTTCATGTTCACTGTTTTGAATCGCTTTGTTCTCCTACTCTTCCCATTCTACCCTTATTCTCCCACTCCTGTCCAATTCTCGTTCAGCCATCCTTTGTTCCCATCCATCAACCTTATCATGGTGTCATTTCACAAATCACAACTACGCATTACAAGCTTCCCAAACTACCCCTTATGATGGTTCTTTTCTTTACGTATATAAGCAGGACATCGTGGTGCGTTGATTTTCTGCGTCTTGCTTAAATGGGAAACTGCGTATCGTGTAATGACGGCTTACGTACGGTCAAAATTATTCGCGTTGACGGGAAATTGGAAGAGCATGGAGGAAGGCCAATCAGAGCGGGACAAGTGACAGTGAAAAGTCCAGGCTTTTACGTGTGCAGCAGCGACGCAATGGCCTTAGGAGAAGAAGCGCCGAAAATGTCTGGTTCTGATCATCTTTTGCCTGGCCAAATTTACTTTTTGCTGCCGATTTCGAAGAAAGGGTACAGGCTTTCGCTTCATGATCTTTGTAGTTTAGCAGCTACGGCAAATGCGGCGGTTCAGGGAAAATGAGAAGAAGATGTAGTTTGAAGGTTACTTTGCAGCTGAGTTGTAATCGCAGTAAACAAAATGATTGTATATTGAACGTTTAAGCTATAAGAGCATCCTCAAGCTTCGAAATTTTGTTTGATGTAACGTCAGGTACGTTTCATCAACATCTACTCTATTTCAAATTGTCGTCTTCAATATCAATATCAATGTCAATAACAATGTTAACCATGACTTGAAAAATAATTTACTAGACATTGTCTATAACAACCCGCATATTTATCGATTTTATATTTAAATATTTTATCGTTAGTCGGATTTTGGTCCGAAAAACTACATTTTGCATACGGTCGAATTAGGACTCGAGACCACCCCTATTGAGTTCAAAATGCCGTTTGCGACCTTTTTGAGTATAAACTTCGATATGTTTGGAGAAAATTGAATTTTGCTACTTTTCACTTAGGGTTTTGGTTTGGGCTGAGCCCATTAACCCCACTTATGTATTCAATCCTAACCCTCTCCACTTACCTTCATTTCATTTCTAATTCCTAACCCTTCAAGCTTTAGCAACAATGGTGGAGAGGAGTGGAAATTAAAACTCCAAGCCCTAGTTCCATAGCAAAATCCAAGTTCTTGCTCCAAAATCTAAGAGAACCTATTGGTAAGCATCTTCTTCATCTTCTCCAACTCTTTCTCCATTCAATTTCAGAAATTTCCTAAACCTAATTTAGGAAATGTTTCTCCTATTAAGCTTAGATTCAAACTTGTTGAGTTGGAATTGAAGAGTGTTTGTTTTTGTCATTGCTTCATGGCTTCTTCTTCATTGACTTGGGTTCAAAGGTGAGATTTTTAATCTCACATCTATGCTTATAATTCTCTTCTATTGTTAGGTATGAATTCCTAACACTTAGTCATGTGTATTTGACTTCGATTCGGATTGTTTTTGTGAATATTCCAACTTTTAGTGTTTTGAGTTCAATTCGTCAAAAATCCTAACTTCTATGTTTGAACATGTTTTTGGAGATGCATCGAGGAGCATATAGGGCCGGGTAGTCGATTGACATAAACCCTTAGCGCCGTTGCTCGTGCGAATGCAATTTTGGTCATGATTGAACCACATTTGTTATAGGCTGGGAAGAGGCTGGAAACAGGTTCGGCCGACCGACCCCCCTGGTCCGGTCGACCGACCTGCTTCCAAGTGCATAAGCACTTTCTGTTTTAAGGTTCGGTCGACCAAGTACAGGGTTCGGTCGACCGACCTGCTGTGCCGAGGGGTTTTCAACCTTTGGTTCGGTCGACCGACTCAGGAAGTCCGGTCGACCGACCTGATGATTTTTGCCAGATTAGCCTATTTTGCTAATCCGTTTGAATATCCAACTTTAATCGATTCGTATTGTCTCCCTTTTGTTGTTGTCATTTATTATCGACTTTGATGACCTTTTCTTTGGGAATTTTAGATATATCCACTTTGATGGATTTTATATCGATTTCTTTGGATTTTATTCACATTTTCGAATGTGAATCTTTGTGATTGATTGTTCCTACAATCTTCTTTGTGATTTGTCACTTTAAAAATATAAAGGTTTTCTATACCAGTAGTAAATATCAAAACTCTTTTTTCAAATGATTTCACACTATTTTATTACAAAGCTCGTTTTCTTATACCGATTTCCAATCTATTAGTATATATAAACCTTTACCTCACTCGTATGAGAAATCTAATTAAACGACTTAGTAAAACAAGTGGTATGAAACACTTGCGTTTACTTCGTTGGTTAATTTTTGGACTTGTTCGATTGAACCACTTGTGACATTTTCTAGTGGAGATCTACAATTTGTTCGTAAATATTTAAGTTAAGCTAGTGGTTATGGGACATGAAGCTAAGCTCATATATTTACTAGCTTATTGTAATTGACATTTCTCGTTGATCATGACGATCATCTTTGAGGTTTAGACTAGCAATGTGCGATGTCTCTTTGTTTATGTGGAGGACTGTTCCTCATTTTATTGAGCTTCGTCTCACTTCTCAATAAGTCGGGACATGGGGCGTATCTTTCTAGGTGCGTCGATGTTCGTCTATGCATGGGGCGTACCTTTCTAGGTGCATCGATGTTCGACTTAGCATGGGGTGTATCTTTCTAGGTGCATCGGTGTTAGACATTACATGGGGTGTACCTTTCTAGGTGCATCGATGTTTATTTATTTCGTGGAGCAATCGGCTCAATAAGTCGGGACATGGGGCGTATCTTTCTAGGTGCGTCGATGTTCGTCTATGCATGGGGCGTACCTTTCTAGGTGCGTCGATGTTCGACTTAGCATGTGGTGTATCTTTCTATGTGCATCGGTGTTAGACATTACATGGGGTGTATCTTTCTAGGTGCATCGATGTTTATTTATGCATGGGGTGTATCTTTCTAGGTGCATCGATATTTATTTATGCATGGGGCGTATCTTTCTAGGTGCGTCGATGCTAGAGCATGGGGCATATCTTTCTAGGTGTGTCGATGTTCGACTGTACATGGGGCGTGTCTTTCTAGGTACGTCGATGTCCAGTCTGTGGGATTGGCCATCCTTTTTATTGTGATTTGGTTCATCGGATGTCCCGCTGTACGACGTCGTTGTTCCTTTTTATTGTGATTTCTGGATTTCGTGTGTTGATTTCTGGAATTTGTGTTTCACCAACTTTTACGATGGGCATTGATATATATGTCATTTATTGTGGCTTGGTGAATGAAATTAGGAGTATGACATTCCTTTTTATCTTGAGTAGATTATTGTGATATTGATTAATCTCTTGTTGATTTTTCAATTACTTATTTATCACAGCTTGGTATTGTGATTATTATATGTTTGTGTCATATCTCTTATTATATATCACTTCATCTCATATTTATAGCTAGACTGATCCGTTTATTATTTTCTTCTTAAATAATACTCGGGTCAGACCGTGATTTTTCAGGTGCTCCTGCTTGACTCCTTATCCGTCTACGTATGATCTTTTGGTTAACTACTTACATTAGTAGTAGCTTTTGTTGTATACACCTGAGATATTGACTCATAGTTGTATTCTTTTGTATAGCACGTGCTGCTATTCTTTTGTATTATTGTGGATCCTTTTGACCACTACTCTGGTATACACTTTCATGTGTTAGTGTTGTATTCATATCTATTTCCGCCTTTGTGATATGAATTATTTGTGACTGATTTATGTTATGTTTATTTCTATATTTGTTTCCGAAGATATTACAGCCACTGTGTAGTAGCTTTGAGTTTGTGTCGGCATGTCGGATTTCCACTTGAGAAGAATTGCATGCTCTTTATCTGGCATATCGGTGCTCGCGCAAAGCAATTACACGGATGGTCGCTCCTCAACAGCCTTATTCTCCGTGCTAGTTGACAGCATTCACCGTAATGTTCTTGGCTAGCGTGGGTATAGAGGTGGGGCGTCACAGCTTGGTATCAGAGCCAAACTTCGGAACAATATGGAATATTATAACAAGGATCATCGTCCTAAGTCTTTCTTAGGAGTCGTGCTTTAGGATTTTATTCGAGTCTTCGTACCGATTCATCCTATTTTCTTTATGATTCCTTGTTTTATCTATCAAGAATTGCTTGATATTTATCTTGAGAATAACTTTTTCCTCTTCTTTCTTTCTTTCTTAAAGAAGAGAAATGGTTAGACCAGGCCGTCCCAGCGCCGGTCAATCTAGTGCTACTCCTCAGGATGGAGTATTTATGTCCGCACAACAACTTCTAGATCTTGTTAAGAACGCTCAAGCAGCCGGTCCCAATCAAGAGCCTACTCATCCTAGATCCGGTTTTGCACGCCTATGCAGAGACTATACCGATTTGGGTGGAAGGCCATTCACGGGATCGGAGAGCGTTATAGAAATTCAAGCTTGGCTCAAATCATGCGATCGCATCTTTTCTCGCATGAACCTTATTGATCTACATCGAGTCCAGGTGGCTTCTAGCATGCTCCAAGAAAGAGCGTTAGATTGGTATGAGCTTTTAATTTCTGAAATCGTTGAAGCGGATCTCACTTAGGAGCGGTTCCGGGAAAGATTCGAATCGAAATTTGTGTCGGAGGCCGAAAAAGTAACTTTGGCCCGGCGTTTTATTGACCTTGTTCAAGGTGAATCTTCTATGACAGACTATGTCGCATCTTTCGAATCTCTTTCCAAATACGGGGTTGAATACATTAACACCCCAATGAAGAAAAATCAGAGATTCGTCTATGACTTGAATAAGAATCTTAAGAAGCCATTACTTCTGAAACTTGAAGTTTCATTTGATCAGCTTGTTGATATCGCTCTTCGTCTTGAAGAGGTCGATAATGAAGGTGATGTTGAAGTTGTGCGTGCCCAACAGAACTTCAACAGCAACATGAAGAGGCCTATTAAATTCAAAGGCCCCATTCCCAACAAGAAAGGGAGGCAAGAAACCCTGGTAGCAAAAGCACCTACCTCTAGTCGTGGACAATGCTACAATTGTGCTTCCACGAACCACTATGCAGGGGAGTGTCCGAGACCCCTCTTTTGTCGCTATTGCAAAAATTCGGGTCACCATATTACTGCATGTCCCGTACTTCAAAATAAGAAGGAGGGAGAGCTCAATGTGGTGCAAGCTCCTGGTAACACTTCTCGTGCTCAAGGTATTTCTCATTTGATCCTTGATTACATTTATTTTGTGATCTTCTTACTCGAGTTCTTTTTGATATGGGTTCCATCTCACTATTTTATATCAAAAGAACTTGTCGATTCTTTTTCTTTGAATATTTTGGGCTTGATGACTTCTTTGAGGATTGTGAATCCGGATGGTAGATCCGCAACACTCAATTTGTTTTTTATTGATGTCGAAATTATTTTATGTGATTTTTCTTTCCGAGCCGATATTTTTACTTAGGCTTCGAAATTTACTTTTGTAAGGATCAGCTTAATCATTGTGAAGCCCATGTCCTATTTTTCGAGTGGACTATTCATCTTCGACATTTTCAATCTGTTAAGCAGATTTCTATTTTTCCTTTATGATTTTGATTCCAACTTGATGGCATCATTTTATTCCTTAAGCCCACTTATAAGGAAAGTGTTATTTCTCTCATTCATGTAGTTTGAGAAATTTTCCGGTATTTTGAGCTTGTCTTAGGATCATCACCTAAGCAATATCTTTTGTGTGGTGCTAAGGTCTTTTCAGTTTGACTTTATCACCGGTTTTCGTTTGCTACGAGTTGCGGAAATTAGCATTCCACTTACCGCATTCCGCACTCGTTATGATTCTTATGAATGACTTATTTTGTCATTCAAATTGTCCAGCCTATTTCATCCATTTTATAAATCGAATATTCTATGAATATTTCGATGAGACCATTCTTGTATTTATTGATTTTGGATGAAAATAGTAATTTAAAATTTTGCAAATTTTTTTCATAAGATTTATTTATAAGTAAAACTGGATTTTGTTCTTGAAACGAACAAAGAATATTCTTAAAACTTTTTAAGAGGTTTATTTATCCTATAGAAGATGATTTTGTGATTGTATTGCCCGTTGAGTGCTTTAAGAATTTTGGTCGATGCGCTTGATCAACGTTATCGATAGAAATCTCCTAAACGCTTTGATGAGACAGTCAGACACAATAAATTGACTTGTAAAAATGTAAATTTTTCTAGAAAGATTATTACATAAAGATAAATGTAATTTTGAAAGTTTTAACTTTTCAGGAAAAGAGGATTATTTAAAAGAACTCTTCCTTTCGATACTCTTATTCTTGTGATTCCTGAAGGGGAACCAAGACTTTGCTATTTGATTCATTGGATGTACCGTTGTACTACATCAATGTCTTTGCTTTTGATTCATCGGATGTACCGTTTGTACTACATCGATGTCTTTGCTTTTGATTCATAGGATGTACCGTTTGTACTACATCGATGTCTTTGCTTTTGATTCATCGGATGTACCGTTTGTACTACATCGATGTCTTTGCTTTTGATTCATCGGATGTACCGTTTGTACTACATCGATGTCTTTGCTCTTGATTCATCGGATGTACCGTTTGTACTACATCGATGTCTTTGCTTTTGATTCATTGGGCGTACCGTTTTTGTACTACGCAGATGTTCCAAATTATTCGAGTTTCTAGTTTCTCGGGCGTACTGTTATTGTACTACGTCGTTGCACCGGCTCAACTTTCTGATATTCATGACATTTTCCACGTCTTTTAACTATGGAAATGCTTTTATGTTTCCGGTTTTTATTCTTGAGCCCGGTGTTATTGAGGGATTGAAGTTTCACCAAATTTGACTTATGAGCAACATTCCATTCGCATCATTACTTCGGAGGTTGAGCTCCTTCAGAATAAGGATATTCTTCTTGTGAGAGTTCTATGATTCTCAAATCGTAGGGATTACTCTTGGGAATCTAGAGCATTCATCGAGCGATCCCGTTCGTGCTAACTCTTTTGTGCTCTTTATGGTGAACTTCCTATTTCAAATTTTCTTTTGTGTTGATGTGCTTACATGGTTGTTACTTCTTATTTTCCTCTTAAGTATTGCGATGACGCAATTTCTTTAAGGAGGGGAGTCTGTAACCACCCACATATTTATCGATTTTATATTTAAATATTTTATTTAAATATTTTATCGTTAGTCGGATTTTGGTCCGAAAAGCTACCTTTTGCATACGGTCGAATTAGGACTCGAGACCACCTCTATTGAGTTCAAAATGCCGTTTGCGACCTTTTTGAGTATAAGCTTCGATATGTTTGGAGAAAGTTGAATTTTGCTACTTTTCACTTAGGGTTTTGGTTTGGGCTGAGCCCATTAACCCCACTTATGTATTCAGTCCCAACCCTCTCCACTTACCTTCATTTCATTTCTAATTCGTAACCCTTCAAGCTTTAGCAACAATGGTGGAGAGGAGTGGAAATTAAAACTCCAAGCCCTAGTTCCATAGCAAAATCCAAGTTCTTGCTCCAAAATCTAAGAGAACCCATTGGTAAGCATCTTCTTCATCTTCTCCAACTCTTTCTCCATTCAATTTCAGAAATTTCCTAAACCTAATTTAGGAAATGTTTCTCCTATTAAGCTTAGATTCAAGCTTGTTGAGTTGGAATTGAAGAGTGTTTGTTCTTGCCATTGCTTCATAGCTTCTTCTTCATTGACTTGGGTTCAAAGTGAGATTTTTAATCTCACATCTATGCTTATAATTCTCTTCTATTGTTAGGTATGAATTCCTAACACTTAGTCATGTGTATTTGACTTCGATTCGGATTGTTTTTGTGAATATTCCAACTTTTAGTGTTTTGAGTTCAATTCGTCAAAAATCCTAACTTCTATGTTTGAACATGTTTTTGGAGTGCATCGAGGAGCATATAGGGCCGGGTAGTCGATTGACATAAACTCTTAGCGCCGTTGCTCGTGCGAATGCAATTTTGGTCATGATTGAACCACATTTGTTATAGGCTGGGAAGAGGCTGGAAACAGGTTCGGCCGACCGACCCCCCTGGTCCGGTCGACCGACCTGCTTCCAAGTGCATAAGCACTTTCTGTTTTAAAGTTCGGTCGACCGAGTACAGGGTTCGGTCGACCGACCTGCTGTGCCGAGGGGTTTTCAACCTTTGGTTCGGTCGACCGACTTGATGATTTTTGCCAGATTAGCATATTTTGCTAATCCGTTTGAATATCCAACTTTAATCGATTCGTGTTGTCTCCCTTTTGTTGTTGTCATTTATTATCGACTTTGATGACCTTTTCTTTGGGAATTTTAGATATATCCACTTTGATGGATTTTATATCGATTTCTTTGGATTTTATTCACATTTTCGAATGTGAATCTTTGTGATTGATTGTTCCTACAATCTTCTTTGTGATTTGTCACTTTAAAAATATAAAGGTTTTCTATACTAGTAGTAAATATCAAAACTCTTTCTTCAAATGATTTCAACACTATTTTATTACAAAGCTCGTTTTCTTAAACCGATTTCCAATCTATTAGTATATATAAACCTTTACCTCACTCGTATGAGAAATCTAATTAAACGACTTAGTAAAACAAGTGGTATGAAACGCTTGCGTTTGCTGCGTTGGTTAATTTTTGGACTTGTTCGATTGAACCTCTTGTGACATTTTCTAATGGAGATCTACAATTTGTTCGTAAATATTTAAGTTAAGCTAGTGGTTATGGGACATGAAGCTAAGCTCATATATTTACTAGCTTATTGTAATTGACACTTCTCGTTGATCATGACGATCATCTTTGAGGTTTAGACTAGCAATGTGCGATGTCCCTTTGTTTATGTGGAGGACTGTTCCTCATTTCATTGAGCTTCGTCTCACTTCTCAATAAGTCGGGACATGGGGCGTATCTTTCTAGGTGCGTCGATGTTCGTCTATGCATGGGGCGTACCTTTCTAGGTGTGTCGATGTTCGACTTAGCATGGGGTGTATCTTTCTAGGTGCATCGGTGTTAGACATTACATGTGGTGTACCTTTCTAGGTGCATCGATGTTTGTTTACTTCGTGGAGCAATCGGCTCAATAAGTCGGGACATGGGGCGTATCTTTCTAGGTGCGTCGATGTTCGTCTATGCATGGGGCGTACCTTTCTAGGTGCGTCGATGTTCGACTTAGCATGGGGTGTATCTTTCTAGGTGCATCGGTGTTAGACATTACATGGGGTGTATCTTTCTAGGTGCATCGATATTTATTTATGCATGTGGTGTATCTTTCTAGGTGCATCGATGTTTATTTATGCATGAGGCGTATTTTTCTAGGTGCGTCGATGCTAGAGCATGGGGCATATCTTTCTAGGTACGTCGATGTCCAATCTGTGGGATTGGCCATCCTTTTTATTGTGATTTGGTTCATCGGATGTCCCGCTGTACGACGTCGTTGTTCCTTTTTATTGTGATTTCTGGATTTCGTGTGTTGATTTCTGGAATTTGTGTTTCACCAACTTTTACGATGGGCATTGATATATATGTCATTTATTGTGGCTTGGTGAATGAAATTAGGAGTATGACATTCCTTTTTATCTTGAGTAGATTATTGTGATATTGATTAATCTCTTGTTGATTTTTCAATTACTTATTTATCACAGCTTGACATTGTGATTATTATATGTTTGTGTCATATCTCTTATTATATATCACTTCATCTGATATTTATAGCTAGACTGATCCGTTTATTATTTTCTTCTTAAATAATACTCGGGTCAGACCGAGATTTTTCAGGTGCTCCTGCTTGACTCCTTATCCGTCTACGTATGATCTTTTGGTTAACTACTTACATTAATAGTAGCTTTTGTTGTATACACCTGAGATATTGACTCATAGTTGTATTCTTTTGTATAGCACGTGCTGCTATTCTTTTGTATTATTGTGGATCCTTTTGACCACTTCTCTGGTATACACTTTCATGTGTTAGTGTTGTATTCATATATATTTCCGCCTTTGTGATATGAATTATCTGTGACTGATTTATGTTATGTTTATTTCTATATTTGTTTCCGAAGATATTACAGCCACTGTGTAGTAGCTTTGAGTTTGTGTCGGCATGTCGGATTTCCACTTGAGAAGAATTGCATGCTCTTTATCTGGCATATCGGTGCTCGCGCAAAGCAATTACACGGATGATCACTCCTCAACAGCCTTATTCTCCGTGCTAGTTGACAGCATTCACCGTAATGTTCTTGGCTAGCGTGGTATAGAGGTGGGGCGTCACATTGTCTAACGCAATGTCTAGTTTTAATGCAATGTCTAGTTTTAGACATTAAACTTCACAATGTGAAGTAATAAATATACATAGCAGAGTATTTTTTTGTCTATTATTTTTATTTATTTAATTTTGATCGAGACAGATGGTCAATTTCTTTTCTATAAATGCATTTACATTGAAGTAGTTTTCTTTTTCATAATGCGATGTTTAATTATTAGAAATTACATTGAATTAACATTATGATTTATCTTTTGACATATAGGATCGTTACGTCTTATTTGCATTGGATATGCTATAAGTCTGGACTCCATGCCATCCTTATTTTGAGGGATCAATACTGAATCACGGCCAAGGCCGGTCCAAAAGATCGATTGTCCAAGCCCAATCAAATTTTTTTTGCCCGTTAATATATAACATGTCTTTTTTTTTGAAAAATTCTTTACAAGCACAAAATCACAGAAATATAACAACATTACAAATAACTTTTCATACAAAAAATTACTACATCTAGTAGAGCACGATACTAAATTTAAAGAAATATAAAATCAAATATTGACCTTTCACACAAAATATGATTAATTTTTCAATGAAAAATACTTCTTCTTGCATTTTTATAGCGAATTCTTCGATTAAATTGTTATAATCAAGTTTCTTCAAAAATACGCTTTCAATTGAAATCATTGCAAGTTCATTTGATTGTTAGTGCGACATAGTCGTTTGAAGATGATTTTAATCAATTTTAATTAGAAAAATTTCTCTCGACGAAAGCAACCGTGACAAAATAGTTAATAAAATCTAATAAGCAACCCATGCACATTGAAAACCGTCATCTTCCACATATGATCTTATAAAATAATGAATGTTAACCGATTTAGTTATTTCTTTGAACAACATAGTTTACAAAGTTCTTAGATCTTAAAATAAATCTTTTCCATAGATCATCACATTGTTGGTTGTGTTTCAAATAACATTCTAAACGAGTGAAATATTCCATCAACTCTTCTTTACCAATATTCATAAACTTTGTTTTTAAGAAAACCCAAATATTTTATCATAAAGCTCAATTTGTTCAAATCGGTCTTTGAATAATGTAAGAGAGTGACCAATGACGTGAATGAAATACGTGACTCTTTTCACCTCAAATGTTCGTTCAATGCCTACATCTGTAGCATGTTCATTAGCTTCTTTCATCATTTCTTCAAAGCCATACTCTCTAGAACTTCGGAAAAATAGAATAAGTTCTTTTAGCCTTGTAATCGCATCTTCTAAGTTCATTTACCCATATTGAAGGATTTTGCTAACTTGATTTACTTTATCCAATAATTTGTACCGAATATAAAGGCTTATCAAAAATTTAAAATTCTCCAAAACATTCATACATAAATCTTTTTCTTCCGTCATCACAACATCCTCTTTAGAACAATCTGTAATTTCAATCAAAGCATCCCTCAATATTGATGCATGAAATCGAATAGCTCTTACAATTTCTACATGACTTTCCCATCGAGTAGCCGATAATGGTTTTGACATTAAATCTTTCACGTATTTAACATCCCATCGGTGAGTAGATCCCAAGAACAATGTATAGATCTTTTGCATATGAGCATAGAAAATTCTGACTTTAACACAAGACTTAGCCATATCACACAATGCAATATTTAGACTATGACATCCACATAGCATATAAAATGCTTGAGGATTTATATCAATTGGTCTTTTTTGTGCACCTTGTGTAACGACCCAACTTTTCAACTCTCGAATGTCGACATTAATACTTACAAGGTATTCGTGTGTCGAACATCCCAGTACCATAAAGACAGAAAATTAGGATGAATTTATAAAATGAATAGAACAAGAAAGGTAGAATACAACATCAGAATCTCACGGCGGAACGGTAATATATAGTATCAAAAGAACAATACAAAGGGTTACTCTAAATATATGAATTTTAGAGTTACAAAACCTGAGTACTATCATTAGCCTGGTCAGTTACAACTGTCAGTCCTTACATTGCCGATATATGTAAATAGCTAATATGGGACAACAAAAATAGAAATAGATAACGGAAGCCTCCAGCTCGACTTCTGAACTCTGAAGCGTCCAAGTTAAAACCTGCCATACTCGGCCTACTCGAAAGAGTACGCGAAGAATTTAAAGAAATAAAAACCAAGCGTCAGAGATAAGTCTGGTATGAGAAAACCCGAGATACATACATGTAATAGTAACTATTGAAATCGTACGAATTTCCATAATAGTTTTTCCCTCAAAAGAAACCAACCATTTATTAAGTTTAGAATAGTGATATGATAGATAATGTCTAGGGTATATAATACAACCATATCAAATAGTTATGATGCTTACATTGGTCACAGTACAACATATTTAGGTTACACTCAAAAACCGCTAAGGTACGTCAACATAATGGATTTTCCGTGGAGATCCCTTTGGTCAAACCGAAATCCTATCTCCATGCACAAGGATCAGAGAACACCTTCCAAGCGTCATATATCTCTAGATAAAATATATCATAAGGTAAACACAAAGGCCTACGTCCGAACATAAACATGAACCACGGGGTACCAAATATCATCAACTCTCGGTACCAACATCGATAAGTATTCTCTAGATATAGAGTTGATAACACCATGTCGTGAGTCAACCAAACCCCAGATTATGTATCTTACTCGATCTTTATCTATTTTCAATGTCTAGGTTTCGTTCGACATCTTTCATACTAGTCTTTATCACTCGAACAGAATACGAATTCCAAAATGGATTCCCACATCTCGAACAGATCACGAATCACTACATGAATTCGAGCATCTCGAACAAATGTGGAATCTCCACATAGATTCCCTTTCTCAACTGCTTCCAAAACATAGAATCCGTATACTACTTTTGAAGTGTAATTGGGTAAGTAAAACACTTATCGATCTCGAACTCTTCAAAACCAATCGATTAATTTCCAGTTAACTTAATTTCCATTCTTTCAAAAGTAAGCAAAAGCTAGAGGCATTTCGTACCAATACTCCTCCCTGAGAGTTCTTATTGGTATAAAATCACAAAGCCTTTCGATAACTTCTTAATTCAATATTAGGTCAAGTTCAATAATCGACCGATCGATTATCTAGTCAAAACGAATGCTTATACAAATCAATATTCTTATGCTTAACTCGTTTTCAACATTCCAACTTAACTATTCCTCGTTCAATAGTGAAACCAAGTAGGTTAGAATGCTGGTTGCACAAAGCCTTACCTAAACACTTCATTCTTGAATCACACAAATAGATAAGTCTACCTCGTTGTTTTTTAGTGTTAAGTATAGTATTAATGGTTTCCGTAAACAATAAGAAATCAACACGATTAACACATTTTCAACATATTCCGACTTACTATTCCTCGGCCAAGAGTGAAACCGGTGGGTTAGAGCTTTATTACTCCATCCTTACTCGACATCTGTCTTAACTCTCGCAAATAGATAAAAAAGCCTTACTTCATCAACTTTTAGTGTTAAGCATAGTTAATTATTTTCAAACAAGTAATTAAATAATTAACCATTTAGCCACTAAGAAAATCTTAACCACTTTATGAAAATATTTGTATATACTTTTAAAATACTTGAAAATACATATAATAGGTTTTGAAACATTTATCCAAAATATTGCTTTCAAATAACAAGTTTGTAAAATCTATAAAAACTTGGAAAAGAACATGCTTTATCACAAAAACCTCTTCTTTAAAAATTAACAATTAATTCTTAAAAATTCATAAAGACCTCAAACCACTTATAAAGTACTTTAACAATAGTTAGTAAACATATGTAAAAAGAATGAAACAAAATACTTAAACTATAATATTTTTTTGAACCTTTCATGTCCAAAAAACAAGTCTAAACGGGGCAGTTTTGCACAAGTGAATTTTTGGTCATTTTTAAAATGTTACTTAACTTAAAGCTTTTAATCGCAACATATATACATATAAAACATTATAAATATGGCAAGAAACTCCTAAGAATCTCTCTATAGAGTTCCATAGAAATCGCTAAAAATAGATATATTCACAACTGCATCTATAACGACTATCGCTATAAGTGCACTTTCAAATTCGAGTTATATTCAAACCTATGTTCAACTGCAACCTATGTGCTTTGTTTCAAGACCTTGCTATATATCATACAAGTCCATTTAAGCATGTTCAAGTCCGCTCAATTCCATACATATGCCACTTGCTTTCAAAGCAAGAATCAAAATCAATATTTTTACGTATGTCCATATTAATTCAACAACATTAATACAATCAAACATCAACATATATGTGTGATATTTTCCAATCAAAATGGTGAGTTAGCTCACATTTTATCCAACAAACAACTAAGATCAACGAACCCAAGCTAGCACCCTCCTTTCCTTCCTTTCCACTTTTGTTTTTTTCCTTGCTACTTCACCCTTCCTACTTCACTAATTGCTCGTGGCTATGAGAGGTGGGGGAGTTTGGCTTCCAAAATTTAAGATCTAACCAGGTAGAAGGTTTTAATGTGGTAATAAGGCTTCACTCCAAGTTTGAAGTAGTTTGGATTTTGTAACATCCCGCCTTTCCGCACGCTTTAAATCGACACACGTGCCAATTCAAACCATACGGAAGGGCGGGTTGTTATGGGGTAAATAAGAAAAACAGAGAAGGAAAAAACAAAACAGAATCTCATAGCGGAAGGATAAAATATAATAATCAATATACAGTTCATAAAACTGTTACAAAACATTTAATTCTTCTTTATACAATAAATATCAGAGTTCACATACCGATAAATATCAATGCAGCGGAATGCAATGTGTAGTGGAACCATGTAATATATAATAATAATGAAATCCTCGTCTTCGTCCTTCATAAATAAAGTCTTCGATCCTGAAACGCTCGGACTGACCCGAGCGAATTGAAAGACAAAACACTCGAGTCAGAACTAAAAGATCTTATGTAAGTTAAATCAACAGGAATAAATATGAGTGCAGTAACTTTAAAGATGTTTGGGATTCACATCTCCTAAGGATCCGTTAAACTATTTACTATATAGTAATATTTCGCTATTATAATAGTGTCTAATAGTAAAATAAACTTACTTTTAAATAGCATTAAGGAGTTACCTAATCTCCCCTTAACACAATAATAGTCCCAGTAGTCCATCCAGTATCAGCGCATCTCCAGATCGGAAGACTACCCTAAATACTCCACGGGCTACGGGAGAAAACCAAACTCGTACAAGACGCGACAGGGTAGGTGACACGGCACAACTAGGCAATGCCAGGGTAGATATACCAATTACGCATCCGGGCTGGTGGTAACGCGTAGCTGCAGCTACCGCCCACCTCGAGCCACACCCCCAAAAAGAAAATCAAAAGTGGCCACCGAATCAATCCAAAAGTCAAAGTATAAAATCGAAGGGATGTATCCGATCAAACGTGCTACCTCAATTGGCCCAAGAATCGCTCATGTTTTAGCCACCTTATGCCAACTCACGGGAGTTAGGTCCACGTATTTACCTCAAAGGAAACGCCGCCACCATCCTACTTCATTCTGGAATCTCCACCGGATACATGGTTGTTAAAGTGGTTTTCGGAGTTGGCAGAGAGTTTGACAACTTCCGATCCCGGTCTCTTCAGCAACCAAACGTTATTATAACACTGCGGTCTTTTAAAATAGTTTATACTTTAAAACCAGAATAAAATATTCATTTCCAAAAACCATATAAATACGATATCATTTTCGTTTAAACCCAAGTCAATATGATATCATTTTATTACAAAAATATATCCTTTCTAAAACCATAAAATTTCAAAGCTAAAATATTTCTAAATCAACGCTTGAAATATAGCCTTTCGAAACATAAAACTTTGATTTCATAACTTTAAAATATAACCACGCCACTTAAATGGTTTAAATATAAATTAATTTATAAAATAAAATAGATTCTTCACCTTCACAAATCAATTCCAAATATAGATTTAAATCCCCAATTAAACCATTTAAATTTCCATATATTTCAAAGTTTAAATATTTCACCATTTCAAAACTAAATTTTTAATTCATATATATATATATGCCAAATTTACTTGACTCTTATTTAGTTTTGAAATACTTACTAAATAAATCCAGTGTCCTTCATATAAAACTTTCAAATTCAATAATTGAATATCCCTAAATTTATTTAGACTAGATTTATTCACTTAAATCATCGTAAACCCAAATTTAGTTATAACACCATATTCTTTTTAAATCTAAATTTCAATAAGATCTTAATTTAAATAAAATCTCAAATCAATTTCCAAACTATCTTCTTAACTTTGATTTATAAAATCAATATAAACTCTATATTAGGATATGATTTAAGTAAATACCTATCCATAAATATTTTTAATAAAATCAACTTTAAACTTACTTCATACTTTAACCAATTTTATACATAGCATAGAACCAAGAATTTAAATATATATAAAATAACCTTTATCAAATATCCGAAATCTATATCTCATAAAACCATATATATATTTCTTTACAAAACCATAGAAAAATCATTTCAAAATATTTTATATATAGACTACGGTGCCTGTATAAAATTTTCTATCCTATGGTCAAGTGATACAGATATTTATCATTTCAATCCGTAATTTAAAAATAAAATTTACGGTTTTATATCATTTCAAACCGCAATCCCGAATGCAATAAAATACATAACACTTGCAATTTATGATGATATAAATAAACATCCATTCATCCATCATAAAATCATACATCCATTTATCAGAATCATCATCCAATTCAAACAATACATCAATATATAACAAGTAATAAATAACAGGTATTTACTGACAGTTTATTATGCAAAATAAATTAACTAATAATTTAACTGGTAGTTTATATGCACAATAAATTAACTAGAAATTTAACTATCAGTTTATATGCAATAATAAATTTAACTAAAGAATTTAAATGGCAGTTTATATGCAATAATAAATTAAATAACAAGTAAATTAAATGAATGCAAATTAACTGAGATAATGATGAAATATATGTCATACAGCTATAAATAAATTTCTAAACACATCATAAATCAATTTAACAAACATGAGAAATCTTAGAAGTTGTGAGTGGGTTAAAACACTCACCTTTTGAATTTAATTGAATTTAAATCCAATTTAAACCCAAAAATTTTACAGTCTTCGAATTCGCCTAAACCAGCGTCATAAAGTCCGTAATTTCAATACGATCCTAACAAAAAAAATTACGCGTGAAACGGAAATCGTATGTGAGAGTTATGCGTGTTATATCATTTGAATTTAAAATAAAATAAAAATAAATAAAAGAACAAAACACTCACACACATATTCCACGTCACCACCTGATTCTTAGCGCACGCGACCTCTCTTCCAGGAAACCCTTACAGCAAAACAAAATAACGCGTACAAGCTTCCAGCCGCCACCGTCCTCAATCGGGTTTCGCCCCCATCGCCGCGTCGACGGCCCCTGCGACCTCCCCTAAGCTCGCCGACCCCACACCCTGAGTCGCGACACACCAAATGCCACCGACCGCCACCATGAACTAAAACCTAATCGAATTTTCCGAGGCGATCTAGCCGATGATTCGACGAACGAATTGCTCCGATTGACTACGTTCCATCTCCTCTACGCAATAGTACCCTTGATTCAACGATCGGACGACGATATAAAACCACCAATGGACGGCCGAGAATTGATACACAATTTCTAATCAAACGAATTGAATCGAAAAATGAACACCACCAGTGAATTACACTAGTCGAGAGCTTCAACATATATTTTTTTCAAATTTTTCTGAGGACTTTGAATTTTGACTTTGATTTTGAATTGTAATTGGATCTAGTGTTTGCAGCCATTGAAAAAGAAGTTGTTGAGAAGAAGATATACGTACAGACAAATGAGAATTAGAGAGGCTATGATTTATAATAGGATATTAATAGGCAAAAATCGAAATTAGAATGGGTGGGCTCAATAGATATACGTGTTAACGCCAAAGTGGCCAAAAAAGCCCGTTCTGACTCGAAAAGAAATTGGGTAAACTCATATATCAAAATAGGTGTTTAAAAATATTTTAAATGCGATGGAAAAAGTTTCACGTCCAAATTCCATCGTATGAAGAAGTTATGCTAAATTCAAATTTTCCAAATTGATTTCAATTTATCGATTTCAAGGCGTTTCGAGTCCGTACGATCAAACGACAAGTACGATCGCTACGAAACTTGAAACCCTACAATAATTCACTGTTATGGATCCGATGAAACTGGTTTCGTCGAAATCTGAGTCAGTGGCCAAAATGACTATTTTTATATTAATTAAAAAAAATTAGTCAATTAAATCAAACTTTCAATTTAAATTCGATAATTACCAATTCTTATCATTTTAAATTTTCCAATTATTTACAATGATTTAAACCAAATTTAATTGTCAAATTAGAATTGATAAATTTATAAATTTCGGTATTGACCTTAATTTCATTAAATTCGAAAATTATAAATTTAATTTCCAAAATTTCTGTTAAATTTTATTTTCATTCTAATAATTCATTTCTTTATTATCCATCGGATGAAATCAACATTGGATTCATGGTTTATTACATTATTATCCTAAATTTTATCTTAATTTCAATAACGTAATATTTAAACATTTAATTTCATTTATTTTGAAATAACTTCAATTATTGAATTTTATACTTCAATTAAATTAATAAATCTTGCTTTCTATACTTTAAATCACCCAATAGTCATATTATAATGAAATTTACATTATCTCCAATTTATTAATTACCATCAGTTAAGATCTTAACATTTGTTTCATAAATTTATTTGCACTAAATTAGTTACTGTATTAATTCTTATTTATATAACATAAAGGTTCATTTAACTCTGATTGATTTCCAATATTTTGACAACTTTATTTTTCATTCCTTTATTCAACCAACTCTCATTTTATAAACAAAATTAACATTATTTTCGATTTTTACTTTCATTTATATTAAGAAAACGTTAAATTTAGATTTAATTACAATTTATTACCAAAGTTTATTTAACCTTACATAAACAAGCCACCTATATTAATTGCATTTATAAGTTCGTTACTTATCAAACCAGATTTAAAATTCCATATTCAATGCTAATTTTATTTCATTGCATCAATATACGCCTATTTACTTTTTAATTTGTTTTTAAATGTGTACTTCTATCAATTGAACACATAAATTATGGTTTTTAAATACTTTACATTCTATAAAATTTATAACATTAAATTTACATTCTATTAATCACTTTACATACTTTACGTATTAATTTCTCAATTAACGAAATTTGAACTTCCCCAATCCCCCAATTACTACTAAAAATAAATTTACGCTTCTGTTAATTTACATTCATACTTCCGTTACTATATTAATAATCGTTAAAGTAACGTTTATTATTAATAACAACATTATAATTACGTTTAAATGGACTTTATTTCCAATGAATTCATTGGCCAATTAATTTGGTAATCTATAATAATTGTTATCATACCCATAAAATTTACACTTAAGTTTATGTTATATTCAATTTATTTTATTTCATAAATTTTCGAATTTTTCGTTTTCTTCCATTTGATTTATAGCCTAATATAATGTTTACATCAACCCATTTCATTCAACTTATACAATTTCAACTTTGACTAACTCTATTGCCTAAATTATATGCAGTTACTTTTAATAAATAAATTATTGCATTGGATAATTAAATGCTTACCTTTAAGTTTTCATTCCCAAATAATATTTCAATTACTACAGGACATCTATTTAATTCCATTTACTATTTAATATTATTAATTCATTAAATTAATTCACATTTTTTCCTTTCTTTCTTCCTAAATTTAATTGCAAAATTAAATTAAACTAACCAATTTTATTTATCAAAATTTACGGGTCGTTACACTCTCCCCCACTCAAAACTTTTCATCCCCGAAAATGAAAAGAAGGATTCAGAAATCAACATATCTTATTCAACATATTAACTTTATAAACAACCAAATTTACCAAATTAATTACTTTAAATAAATATAAAAATTTATAACCATTAAACCTTTTTATACTCAAATTAATAAAATTTGGAAAACATTTTAAAAAAAATCTAAGTACAAAATTTACGGAAAATTTCGGCAGAGTCTCCTCTGTACGGAGAGGCTCGGGAGAAAATATAATATCAAATATAACAATATACAACATATATTTACCAAAATAATATATATCCCAACTCGGAAAACAATATAATAACGCTAAAACCGAAATCCGAAAACGTACCTATTGGTCGGGCAAATAACTCTTGTTTATGAAACCAAAAGCAGTAGCAATTGCTTCCATAACCTATATTTCACTTATATAATCTAAAAGGGTTAATAATTATATAGAGTGAAAATTTTAAAGTGGTTTCAATTATAAACAACCAAATCAATACAAACAACAATCTCTTGCAACAAGGCATACAACCATTACATACAATCAACACAATCAAACATTCATTCATATCAAACAACAAATAGTTGTTCGGGTTCAAAACTTTATATTGTACAGAACGAAAATAAACTACTAAGCATACCTTTCACTCAACTGTCTTAGGTGAAGCTAAATAGATTATTCATTCATTTAAACAAATTTAAAGTATCCTTACCCAAACAACTATAAACCAAAACAAACAACAATTTCCACAACCAATCAAATTTACTTATTATAATTTCATTTCATACATTAGTTGTTTGATTCCTTCCATTTATATAATGGTTTATCCTTTTTATTTTCATTTATTTCTTACAGTTTCATTTATTTATTTATTTGCATTTCATGCATTCATTTCTCAATTTCGTTTACTTAGCATCTCAATGCATTACTTTAATCTATAATCATATATTTAATGCATTCATCTTTTCTACTTATTTTATTTATAATAGCTTCAACCGTTTACTTAAGTTTGTAATTACTTGCTTTCTACCATATTTTTATTATGGTACATTTCAAGTTCATAACCCCTATAACACAAATTTCTTATTTACTAAAAAAATTCATTGAGCACTTTCATTATTTCAATTTTTTTTCTTGTATAATATTCTATTACAACTTCTTATTAAACATTTTCCACTTTTATATCTTTTGGTAAGTTATATATATATACCTTTAAGAATGTAATTGAAAGTTATACAAGTTTTTCTCAATTCTTTTAATTAATTAATGGTTCAATAATTATATCTCTCGTTTTATAAGATTACAATTTCTACTTTCTTTTAACCCCATTTATAATTTAGCATTAAATCACTTATTTAATTAAAGGTTTCAATCATTTATTTCTTACGTTCAAATTCACTACAATAACTGAACTATTAATTAATGGAAACTTAAGAATTTAAATACCGGGTTAATTTCAAATCATTTTAAAGATAATAGATAAATATATACTTACAACTTATATATCCATTTATATTTAAAACAATTTAAATTTTATATTTGTTTATCCAAACAAACCTGCAGTAAAACTACTACAGTGGCCTTCCCACTTTGAAACTCGAAAATGAATGTCGATGATGCGTGCACTCATCACCGAAATTATTTTCCAATGACAGAGAGGGGAGTAACAACTTTATCTTTCCAAAATTCCTTTTAAAACATTTCTTTCCAATTATATTGAAATATTTATATCAGAAAATCCATCTAAAATGTTAATATTATATTCCAAAATCATTTGAAAGAAATTTTCAAAAACCCCTGAACTTAAGTTCTAAAATTTCCAATTTGATTTATTTATTTTAAATCATCTTTCAACTATTATTTATAAATTTTCATTACCTAAAAACCAATATATTACAACCAAATATAACTTTTATAAAATTTTATTTTATACTTTGAAAATATAATAGGCAAAATTATTTCATTTGCCTATATTAAAAACAAATATTACATCGGTCTGTCCTATTAAGTGTTTAGAAATTCCTATTGATGTCACAGCATCCCATGCACCAACCAGAATTAATAAATACAAAATGGAACAAATTAACACAATATTAAAACCTTTTATAACACTAACAAATACGCTCTCTCATATATATACGCTCAGTGACTCATCATAGGGTATTACTACCCTATTAACAAAGAGTCAAACCCTATAAAGCTAAGGTTTATCGCTAAACCTCGCTCTGATACCACATGTAACATCCCGCCTTTCCGCACGCTTTAAATCGACACACGTGCCAATTCAAACCATATGGAAGGGCGGGTTGTTATGGGGTAAATAAGAAAAACAGAGAAGGAAAAAACAAAACAGAATCTCACAGCGGAAGGATAAAATATAATAATCAATATATAGTTCATAAAACTGTTTACAAAACATTTGATTCTTCTTTATACAATAAATATCAGAGTTCACATACTGATAAATATCAATGCAGCGGAATGCAGTGTGTAGTGGAACCATGTAATATATAATAATAATAATGAAATCCTCGTCTTCGTCCTTCAGAAATAAAGTCTTCGATCCTGAAACGCTCGGACTGACCCGAGCGATTTGAAAGACAAAACACTCGAGTCAGAACTAAAAGATCTTATGTAAGTTAAATCAACAGGAATAAATATGAGTGTAGTAACTTAAATGATGCTCGGGATCCACATCTCCTAAGGATCCGTTAAACTATTTACTATGTAGTAATATTTCGCTATTATAATAGTGTCTAATAGTAAAATAAACTTACTTTTAAATAGCGTTAAGAAGTTACCCAATCTCCCCCTTAACACAATAATAGTGCCAGTAGTCCATCCAGTATCAGCGCATCTTCAGATCGGGAGACTATCCTAAATACTTCACGGGCTACGGGAGAAAACCAAACTCGTACAAGCGCGATAGGGTAGGTGACACGACACAACTAGGCAATGCCAGGGTAGATATACCAATTACGCATCCGGGCTGGTGGTAACGCGTAGCCGCAGCTACCGCCCACCTCGAGCCACACCCCCAAAAAGAAAATCAAAAGTGGCCACCGAATCAATCCAAAAGTCAAAGTATAAAATCGAAGGGATGTGTCCGATCAAAGGTGCTACCTCAATTGGCCCGAGAATCGCTCCTGTTTTAGCCACTTTATGCCAACTCACGGGAGTTGGGTCCACGTATTTACCTCAAAGGAAACGCCGCCACCATCCTACTTCATTCTGGAATCTTCACCGCGTACACGGTTGTTAAAGTGGTTTTCGGAGTTGGTAGAGAGTATGACAACTTCTGATCCCGGTCTCTTCAACAACCAAACGTTATTGTAACACCGCGGTCTTTTAAAATAGTTTATACTTTAAAACCAGAATAAAATATTCATTTCCAAAACCATATAAAGACGATATCATTTCCGTTTAAACCCAAGTCAATATGATATCATTTTATTACAAAAATATATCCTTTCTAAAATCATAAATTTTCAAAGCTAAAATAGTTCTAAATCAACGCTTGAAATATAGCCTTTCGAAACATAAAACTTTGATTTCATAACTTTAAAATATAACCACGCCACTTAAATGGTTTAAATATAAATTACTTTATAAAATAAAATAGATTCTTCACCTTCACAAATCAATTCCAAATATAAATTTAAATCCCCAATTAAACAATTTAAATTTCCATATGTTTCAAGGTTTAAATATTCCACCATTTCAAAACTAAATTTTTAATTCATATATATGTGCCAAATTTACTTGACTCTGATTTAGTTTTGAAATACTTACTAAATAAATCCAGTGTCCTTTATATAAAACTTTCAAATTCAATAATTGAATATCCCTAAATTTATTTAGACTAGATTTATTCACTTAAATCATCGTAAACCCGAATTTGGTTATAACACCATATTCTTTTTAAATCTAAATTTCAATAAGATCTTAATTTAAATAAAATCTCAAATCAATTTCCAAACTATCTTCTCAACTTTGATTTATAAAATCAATATAAACTCTATATTAGGATATGATTTAAGTAAATTCCTATCCATAAATATTTTTAATAAAATCAATTTTAAACTTACTTCATACTTTAAACAATTTTATACATAGCTTAAAACCAAGAATTTAACTACATATAAAATAACCTTTATCAAATATCCGAAATCTATATCTCATAAAACCATATATATATATATATATATATATATATATATATATATATATATATTTCTTTACAAAACCATAGAAAAATCATTTCAAAATATTTTATATATAAACCATGGTGCCTGTATAAAATTTTCTATCCTATGGTCAAATGATATGGATATTTATCATTTCAATCCGTAATTTAAAAATAAAATTTACGGTTTTATATCATTTCAAACCGCAATCCCGAATGCAATAAAATACATAACACGTGCAATTTATGATGATATAAATAAACATCCATTCATCCATCATAAAATCATACATCCATTTATCACAATCATCATCCAATTCAAACAATACATCAATATATAATAGGTAATAAATAACAGGTATTTACTGACAGTTTATTATGCAAAATAAATTAACTGATAATTTAACTGGCAGTTTATATGCACAATAAATTAACTAGAAACTTAACTATCAGTTTATATGCAATAATAAATTTAACTAAAAAATTTAACTGACAGTTTATACGCAATAATAAATTAAATAACAAGTAAATTAAATGAATGCAAATTAACTGAGATAATGATGAAATATATGCCAAACAGCTATTAATAAATTTCTAAACACATCATAAATCAATTTAACAAACATAAGAAATCTTAGAAGTTGTGAGTGAGTTAAAACACTCACCTTTTGAATTTAAATTGAATTTAAATCCAATTTAAACCCAAAAATTTGACAGTCTCCGAATTCTCCCAAACCAGCGTCATAAAGTCCGGAATTTCAATACGATCCTAACAAAAAAAATTTCGCGTGAAACGGAAATCGTATGTGAGAGTTATGCGTGTTATATCATTTGAATTTAAAATAAAATAAAAATAAATAAAAGAACAAAACACTCACACACATCTTCCATGTCACCACCTGATTCTAAGCGCACGCGACCTCTCTTCCAGGAAACCCTTACAACAAAACAAAAAAACACGTACAAGCTTCCAGCCGCCACCGTCCTCCACCGGGTTTCGCCCCTCATCGCCGCGTCGACGGCCCCTACGACCTCCCCTAAGCTCGCCGACCCCACACCCTGAGTCGCGACACCCCAAACGCCACCGGCCGCCACCATGAACTAAACCCTAATCGAATTTTCCGAGGCGATCTAGCCGATGATTCGACGAACGAATTGCTCCGATTGACTACGTTCCATCTCCTTTACGCAATAGTACCCTTGATTCAACGATCGGACGACGATCAAAAACCACCAATGGACGACCGAGAATTGATACACAATTTCTGATCAAACGATAAATTGAATCGAAAAAAGAACACCACCAGTGAATTACGCTAGTCGAGAGCTTCAACATATATTTTTTCCAAATTTTTCTCAGGACTTCGAATTTTGACTTTGATTTTGAATTGTAATTGGATCTAAGGTTTGCAGCCATTGAAAAGGAGGAGTTGAGAAGAAGATATACGTACAGAAAAATGAGAATTAGAGAGGTTAGGGTTTATAGCAGGATATTTATAGGCAAAAATCATAACTAGAATGGGTGGGCTCAATTGATATACGTGTTAACGCCAAAGTGGCCCAAAAAAGCCCGTTCTGACTCGAAAAGAAATTGGATAAATCTATATATCAAAATAGGTGTTTAAAAATATTTTAAACGCGATGGAAAAAGTTTCACGTTCAAATTCCATCGTATGAAGAAGTTATGCTAAATTCAAATTTTCCAAATTGATTTCAATTGATTTCAATTTATCGATTTCAAGGCGTTTCGAGTCCGTACGATCAAACGACAAGTACGATCGCTACGAAACTTGAAACCCTATAATAATTCACTGTTATGGATACGATGAAACTGGTTTCATCGAAATCCGAGTCAGTGGCAAAAATGGCTATTTTTATATTAATTAAATAAAAAAATAGTCAATTAAATCAAACTTTCAATTTAAATTCGATAATTACCAATTCTTATCGTTTTAAATTTTCCAATCATTTACAATGATTTAAACCAAATTTAACTGTCAAATTAAAGTTGATAAATTTATAAATTTCGGTATTGACCTTAATTTCATTAAATTCGAAAATTATAAATTTAATTTCCAAAATTTCTGTTAAATTTTATTTTCATTCTAATAATTCAATTCTTTATTATCCAACGGATAAAATCAACATTGGATTCATGGTTTATTACATTATTATCCTAAATTTTATCTTAATTTCAATAACGTAATATTTAAACGTTTAATTTCATTTATTTTGCAATAACTTCAATTATTGAATTTTATACTTCAATTAAATTAATAAATCTCGCTTTCTATACTTTAAATCACCCAATAGTCATATTATAATGGAATTTACATTATCTCCAATTTATTAATTACCATCAGTTAAGACCCTAACATTTGTTTCATAAATTTATTTGCACTAAATTAGTTACTGTATTAATTCTTATTTATATAACATAAATGTTCATTTAACTCTGATTGATTTCCAATATCTTGACAACTTTATTTTTCATTCCTTTATTCAACGAACTATCATTTTATAAACAAAATTAACATTATTTCCGATTTTTACTTTCATTTATATTAACAAAACGTTAAATTTAGATTTAATTACAATTTATTACCAAAGTTTATTTAACACCTTACATAAACAAGTCACCTATATTAATTGCATTTATAAGTTCGTTACTTATCAAACCAGATTTAAAATTCCATATTCGATGCTAATTTTATTTCATTACATTAATATACGCCTATTTACATTTTAATTTGTTTTTAAATGTGTACTTCTATCAATTGAACACATAAATTAAGGTTTTTAAATACTTTACATTCTATAAAATTTATAACATTAAATTTACATTCTATTAATCACTTTACATACTTTGCGTATTAATTCTCAATTAATGAAATTTGAACTTACTTCCCCAATCCCCCAATTACTGCTAAAAATAAATTTACGCTTCTATTAATTTACATTCACACCTCCGTTACTATATTAATAATCGTTAAAGTAACGTTTATTATTAATAACAACATTATAATTACTTAACGTTTAATTGAACTTTATTTCCAATAAATTGATTGACTAATTAATTTGGTAATCTATAATAATTGTTATCATACCCATAAAATTTACACTTAAGTTTATGTTATATTCAATTTATTTTATTTCATAAATTTTCGAATTTTACGCTCGTTTTCTTCCATTTGATTTATAGCCTAATATAACATTTACATCAACCCATTTTATTCAACTTATACAGTTTCAACTTTGACTAACTCTATTGCCTAAATTATATGCAGTTACTTTTAATAAATAAATTATTGCATTGGATAATTAAATGCTTACCTTTAAGTTTTCATTCCCAAATAATATTTCAATTACTACAGGACATCTATTTAATTCCATTTACTATTTAATATTATTAATTCATTAAATTAATTCACATTTTTTCCCTTCTTTCTTCCTAAATTTAATTGCAAAATTAAATTAAACTAACCAATTTTATTTATCAAAATTTACGGGTCATTACAGATTTGATTTAGAAATATTTTGCTTTGGGAAATTATGAAGAGGAAGAAAAAGACGACATGGATTTTATAACTTCAAGATTTATGAATTTGTGAATGATAACTAAGGATGTACCCCTACTTATATAGCCTAATAATGATTCTCTTTAAGCTTACCTTCACCCTCCCTTCATTCCATGAAAGACTCACCTCCCTTCACTCTCCTTAAGTCACTTCTCCTTTATGCTAATTACCATTTTACCTTTCTCATGATAATATCTTTTATCCTAATAGAAGCTTTTAGAACATTTCAAGCTTTATTGACATGTGTATATGTTAATTAGTCACTATAGTGTTCATTTGTTCATTAGACAAGTGCACAAGAGTTCGAACAACTTATATCGATTGAAAAGCTATTTACCGATAAACTTACTTCCGATCACATTATCGATTTTTCTTCGAAGAATATATTTTTGTAATTTTTTTTCAAAAAACAAGTTTCTTAGCATTATTTATTAATTAAATGATGTTTAACAAAGTTATAAAATCATACTTATAACACTTAATTATATTTCAAGACATATTGATGTTCGAAGACAAAGTGTTTGAATTGCAGGGTTGCTACATTCTCCCTCACTTAGAATATTTCGTCCTCGAAATTCAATAAGAACAATAATCAAATATGATAGAAGAACAATGTATGTATATATAGGATATTACCAAAACTATATATAAATTAAAATGCAATCTAAAATGCATACTAAGTGACTACCTCACGCAGTGAGTGCACTACAAAATATGTACGATACTAAGATAAGAAATCTCCAGTCTGAAAACAAAAAAGGATAAGACTCCTTCAAACTATCCTCTCTTACACGTACAATCCCAAGAATCCTTGCTCCATTGTACCTTGACTAACTTCACAACATTAGTCTTAATAGCTTCGTATCTTTATCAACAATACGAATAGGTTGTCTCAAAATAGTTAAATTTGGCTCAATCTCCAAGTCCTCCAACTGTGATGATTCCACTATCATCGAAGGTATATGCACAAACTTACGCAAATGTAACACATGAAATACATTGTGCACGCCTGATAGCCTAATCGGTAACTCGACTCTATAGGCGAGTGTACTAATCCTATCCAGAATTGGGAATGGTCTTATATAACGAGGAGCCAACTTCCTTGTCCTTCCAAACTAGACTACACTTCTCATTGGAGAAACCTTTACAGACACAAAGTCTCCAACTTAGAACTCTAAGTCTTTATGCCTCTCATCTGCATAGCTCTTCTGTCGATTTTGCACTTCCTTGATTCGTGTCCGAATCACTATAGCCTAATATGAAGCCTTCCGAATCATATCTGATTCAAGCACAAGGTGATCTTCAGGTTCTACCCAACAGGATAGAGATTTGCAAGACTTTCGATACAACGCTTCAAATGCTGCCATTCGGATACTGGTTGATAACTTTTATTGTATGAAAACTCAACAAGCGGTAGGTGCTCTTTCCACGAACCCCCAAAATCTAAAATGCATGCTCGAAGCAAGTCTTCCAACACTCAGTTCATCCTTTCTGTTTGCCCATCTATCTATGGATGGTAAGCGGTACTCAAACCAAGCTCGGTTCCTAAGGCCTCATGTAAACATCTTCAGAACTGGCTTGTGAATATTGGTTCTCTATCACTCACGATATCACAAGGAACACCGTGCAATCTGACAATTTTCTTAACATATAACTTAGCCAAACTAGAAGCTCTTCTCGTACAGGTAATAAGTGCATACTCTTGGTCAATCGATCCACGATAACTCACACACCCTCATTACCTCTTCTCGACCCAGGCAATCCATCGATGAAGTCCATGGAAATCTGCTTCCATTTCCACTTAGGAATATCAAGCGGTTGAAGCAGCGTAGCTATATTCTAGTGACTACCTTTCACCTGTTGGCAGTTAGCACACCTGCTTACAAAGATAGAAATATTCATCTTTATGCCTTCCTACCAGATTTTCCTCTTCATGCCTTGATACATCTTAGTGACCCCAGGATGTATCGTCAACCTAGAATGGTAACTCTCTACTAGAACTTCCTTCCTAATCCCATCAACATTTGGGACACATAACCTACCGTTCATTCTCAAAATGCCATGACCATCTATCTCGAATCCCGACCACATCTCCGGTGCCTCATCCTCGCTCACATTTTTAGCTACCTTAGCAAAATGAAGATCTCTAAGCTGACTCTCTTCGATACGACTAATCAAAGTCGAACGAACAACAACATTTTCCCTAACTTCATACCTCCTATTGAGCGCCTCAGCTACGACATTAGATTTCCCTAGTGTGCATAATATATCCAGATCATAGGCCGCAAGAAACTCTAGCCACCTTTGTTGCCTCAAGTTTAAGTCTGTTTGCGTAAAAAGACGCTTCAAAGATTTATGGTCTGTATATAACTCAAATCTTTCACCTAACAAATGACACCTCCTGATCTTTGACGAACATACTACTACTAACAACACCAAGTCATGAGTTTCATAGCTTGTTTCATGCGGCTTGAACTGGTGACTCGCATAAGCAATAACCCTTCCATGCTGCATTAAGACAGCACCTGGACCCGTTCCACATGGATCAATGTAAACAGTCAAACCCTCACCTCCATCTGGCACGGTAAGAACAAAACCACCAGTCAACTTCTCCTTTAAATCTAGGAATGCTTGCTCGCAATTATCGATCAACACAAATTTCGTATCTTTCTTCATTAAATTCGTTAAGCGAGAGGCAATTTTTAAGAAATCTTGTATGAATCTCCTATAATAACCTGCTATACCTATAAAGCTCCTACTATTAGTTGCGCTTTCTGGTCTCTTCCAGTCCTGAACGGCCATAACCTTAGTGGGATCGATAGAAATACATTCCGCTGAAACAACATGACCTGAGAACCTAACTACCAAACACCAAAAATATCACTTCGAGGACTTAGCCTTCAATACCCGCTCAAAATAATCCTTAGATGGCGTGAATGTTCCTATTCGATCATGGAGTAAACAAGAATATCTTTGATAAAACCAAGAACAAACTTATTCGACACGTCTCATAAAACTCAGTTCATTAAGTCAACGAAATATGCTGGACCATTAGTTAGGCCAGGCGGCATAACTAACCACTCATAAAACTAGTCGAATCTAAAAGTGGTCAAGGCCACCCTCACTTCTGCCACCCTTAACTGATGTAACCCTCTAGAAAGATTAAGTTGAGAAAATACTCGAGCTTAATGAAACTGATCAAACAAGTCATCTATCATTGGAAAAATATACTTGTTCCTAAAAGTTCATTTGTTGAGCTTGCGATAATCCACACACAGTCTTAGGGAACCATCTGCCTTCATAACAAAGATGATGGGTGCTCCCTAACTTGGATGACTGGGTCACATCAAGCCCTTCTACAACAAATCACTAACCTGATTTGTCGGCTCCAAATTCTCCTTTGGGATAAATCTACGAACAGGAAACACGATAGGCTTTGCATCCTTTACTAAATTAATGCGAAATTTTTTCTCTCGGCGATGTGGTAAACCTATCACCTCTTCAAATACATCTGAAAATTCCTGAACAACAGGGATTGAACCCAACTCCTCCTCCACCACATCAAAAGAATAAAGAAAACTAGTCATGAGTGAGCTAGGCTCTCAATAGGATAATGTATGAACTTCCATCCCCTTCTTTAATAGCACGGTTTGCTTATCACCATCTAAGACTTCGTTATTCTACGACAACCAATCCATCCCAAGTAGAGCATTAAAACCAATAAAATCCAAGACATACATATCACAAGGAAAGAGTTGGCCAAAACAAGAAATCAGAACTCCTAAGCAAACCATATTAAGACTAGCCGAGCCCCCAACAGGGTTCAATACATAAATAGGATCTAAAGCTATAACTGGCTTAAGTTCCAACATATCAATAATTGTACGAGATGTAAAACTAAGAGAAGCACCGGTATGAAATAAAATACGAACAGAAATTCCAAAAATAGATAGAATACCTTCCAAAACTTGCTTCCCCTTTGCTGCGGTGGAAGTGGAAGGTAATGAATCTAAAGCAAAAACTCTAAGTTGTTCCCCTCTACAAAGCATTGGACAGTCTTTAACTTGATGATTGAGCCGGTGGCAATTGTAGGAGGTCCTTGGTGCAAACTGTTCCCTGGCTATCCGTGGCTCTATCTTCAGTACCTCAGCAATAGATGCCTTAACTAACGATTCTTTCACCATTTGTTTCTCCTTAACTGATGTATAGCTCCTGGCACCCTTTATTTCCACACTTGTGAAAAGTCAACCAGAAATATCCCTTGAAGGCTTAAATTTTGTTTGTTTTTCCCATTTGGTGCAAGAATAGAAGGCTTTGGTGCTAAGCTCTCAAACCTCGACCTAATATTCACTAAATTTACATAAGATCCCAAGATGTGATTAGAAATATTACCCTAGAATTTTGGGCGCATTGCTATGATGAACATCTCATTCCTCCTCAATGGCATGTCTACCAATCCAGGCCCGAACCTAAAGAATCGGTTATCATACTCCACCACTGCCATGGCCCCCGCTTCAGTCGAGGAAGCTCCTAAACAACAAAGTCTTCCTGGCTTTTGGGACGAACTTCATCTCGAATCCTTCCTTAAATTAGGCCCAAAAGAATTCGTTCTCTTGGACATCAGAAGTGATAGAACTCCACTAATCCATGATTGCATCCGTTGGATGTCGTGGTGCCAACGATGCTTCATCGCGCATCTAGCTCCATATCCCTAAATATTCGATCACATAATTTTATCCAAGTCTGGACTTCTATAACCGTCTCCGTATCACCAAACCTCTTACCTCCTAGCCTCTTATAATAGCGACGGAGCGAAGCAAAATTCACTTGAGGCCTAGACCTGCACGATCTCCTCTACAATATCCACCCTTGGTTCCCCGACTAGAGCAACATTCCCTGATGCTCGATCTCTACAAGTTGTGATGGCACTACCTCGACCACCTCTACCTCTACCTCCTTGAGCATTGACAGCTCTAATATTCATGATGTACAACCTGAACATAGAAGAATATATTTAGGATATGAAAGGATAGAGTTATTTCAATGAAAGAAATTTCTTAAGGAAAGCTGAAAAGGAGGGGTATAGTTTTATAGAAAATATAAATCCACTCGACTCATTCTAGAGTATCGCTTACAGTATTTTTAATGAGCCATACCCAATAAAGCTAAGGTGTTCGCTCAAGCTTGTGCTCTGATACCAAATGTAACGACCTAATTTTTCGACTTTCGAATGCCGACACTAATACATCCACGATATTCGTGTGCCGAACACCAAAGTGCCAAAAGACAGATAGTTAAGGTAAAATTAAAAATAAAAAAACAAGAATGGTAGAACTTAACATCAGAATCTCTCACAGAGGAATGGTAATATACAGTATCAAAAGAACAGTACAAATTGTTACTCTGGATATAGGAATTTTAGTGTTACGAAACCTAAGTATTATCATTAGCTTGGGCAGTTATAATTTCCTATTCTTACATTGCTGGTATATGCACATAGCTAATATAGGACAACATAAATAGAAATAAATAGATAATGGAAGCCTCTTGCTCGTCTTCTAAACTCTAAAGCATCCAAGCTTCCATACTCAGCCTATTCGAAGGACTGTGCAAAGAATTTAGGGATACAAAAAACCAAGCGTTAGACATAAATCTGGTATGAGAAAATCCAAGATACATGCAACATGTAACGGTAACTATTGAGACCATATGGATTCCATAACAGTTTTCCCCTCACAAGAAACCATTTATTAAGTTTAATATAGTGATATGATAGATAATGTCTTGGGTATAGAATACAAATCATATCAAATGGCTGTGATGCTTACATCGGTCGCCCCATAACATATACCGGTTACACTTAAAACCACAAGTTATGTTCGTATAATGGATTTTCCATGGAGATCCGTTCAGTCAAGCTGAAATTCAATCTCCATGCACAAGGATCAGAAAACACCTTCCGAGCGTTGTATATCTTTATATAAAATATAGCAAAAGGTAAACACAAAGGTCTATGCCCAAATATAAACATGAATCACGTGGTACCGAACATCATCAACTCTCATTACCAAAATCGATAAGTATTCTCTAGATATGGAGTTGATAACACCCTATCATGGGTCAGCCAAACCCTAAATTGTTCATCGTACTATGTCTTTAGCCGTTTCTGATGTCGAGGTTTCATTTGGCATCTTTCACATGAAACTTCATCACTCGAACAGAATACGAATCCTTAAATGGATTCCCACACCTCGAACAGATTACGATTCACTACATGAATTTGAGCATCTTGAATAGATCTTGAATCTCCATATAGATTCCCTTTCTCAACCACTTCCAAAATATAGAATTTATATATTAGGTTTGAAGTGGTATTCAGTAAGTAAAACACTTACCAGTCCCGGATTCTTCAAAATCAATCGATGAATTTCCGGTTAACTCAATTCTAGTTCTTTTAAAAAAAAGTAAAAAATAGAGATGTTTCGTACCAATACTCCTCCTTGGGGGTTCTTATTGGTATAAAATCATGAAACCTTTCAATAACTCCTTAAGTTACCATTAGATCAAGTTCGATAATCAACTAATTGATTATCTAGTCAAAACAATTACTTATACAAATCAATATTCATATGCTTAACTTGTTTTTGACATTTCAACTTAACTGTTCCTTATTCAAGAGTGAAGCTAGGTAAGTTAGAGCACTGGTTGTATCAAAGCCTTACCTAGACACTTAATTCTTGAATCTCACAAATAGATTAGTCTACCTTGTCGACTTTTAGAATTAATTATAATATTAATGATTTCCATAGATAATAAGAAATCAACACGATTAACACGTTTTCGGTATTTTCCAACTTACTATTCCTAGGCCAAGAGGGAAACTGGTAGGTTAGAACTCTACTTCATTCCTACCCAACATCAATCTTAACTCTCACAAATAGATAAGCCTTACATCGTCGGCTTTTAGTGTTAAATATAGTCAATTACTTTTCAAACAAGTAATCAAATAATTTGCCATTTATCCACTAAGTAATTCTTAACCCATCTCTGAAAATATTTGTATATACATTTAAAATGCTTGAAAATACTTATAATATGGTTTAAAACATTTATCCCAAATATTGCTTTTAAATATCAAATTTGTAAAATCTATAAAACTTGGAAAAGAACATGTTTTATCATAAAAACATTTGCTTTAAAAATTCACAATTAATTTTTAAAAATTCATAAAGACATCAAACTACTTTTAAAATACTCTAATATTAGTTAGTAAATATTTTTAAAAAGAACGAAATAAAATGCTTAAACTTAAATATCATTTCAAGCCTTTTAAATCCAAAAATCAAGTCTAGACGGAGCAGTTTTGCACAAGTGAAGTTTTGGTCGTTTTCGAGATGTTATTTAATTTTTTACTACTCAAGCTTTTAATCGCAACAAACATATATATAAAACATTATAAATATGATGAGAAATCACTAAGGATCACTCTACAAAGTTACATAGAAATTGCCAAAATCAAGGCAATTCACAACTGCATCTATAGTGACTATTACTATAAGTGCACTTTTAAATCCGAGTTATATTCAAACCTATGTTCAACTAAACCTATGTGCTTTGTTCCAGGACCTTGCTATATGTCATTAAGTCCATTTAAGTCCGTTCAAGTCCATACATATGCCACTTGCTTTCAAAGCAAGAAACAAAATCAATGTTTTCACATATGTCCACATTAATTCAACAACATTAATACAACCAAACATCAACATATATGTGTGATATTTCCAATCAAAATGGTGAGTTAGCTCAACTTTTATCCAACAAACAACTAAGATCAAATAACCCAGGTTCAAACACAAGCTAGCACCCTCCTTTCCTTCCTTTCCTCTCTTGCTTTTTCCTTGCTTCACCCTTCCTCCTTCACTAATTGCTAACGGCTATGAGAGGTCGGGGGAAGTTTGGCATCCAAACTTCAAAATCTTACTAAGCATAAGGCTTTGTAATATGCTTGTAATTCTTCACTCCAAGTTTGAAGTGATTTGGATTTGATTTGCAAATACTTTAGAATATTATGAAGGGGAATAAGAAGAAGAAATTGATTTTATAACTTCAAGATTTGTGAATTTATGAATGATAACTAAGGATGTGTCCCTCCTCATATAGGCTAAGAATGGTGTTCACGCTATGGAAGACTCACCTCCCATCACTTCTCTTTTAAGTCACTTCATCTTTATGCTAATTACCATTTTACTCCTCTTATGATAATATCTCTTATCCTAATTGAAGCTTCAAGAACATTCCAAGATTTATGAATAGGTTTGTGTGTTAATTATTTGCTAATGCGTTCATTTTATCACTAGACAAGCGCACACGCGTTCGAACAGTTTATATCGATCGAAAAGATGTTTACCGATAAACCAATTTTCAGTCACATTATCGATTTTTCTTCGAAGAATATATTTTTGTAAACAATTTTCAAAAACCAGTTTCTTATCATATTTATTAATTAAATGATATTTAACAAGATTATAAAATCATATTTATAACACTTAATTATATTTCAAAATGTTTCGATATTCGAAGACGAAGTGTTCGAATTTCAGGGGTGCTACACATTGATGCTTGCCTTTTATATTATATCCATTATCATAACCTTGGCCTCTTATGTCACCAACATTAAGGTTAAGTTCATTCAAAACATTTTCAAGTTGTTTGAAAATACCAAGTCATGTTGTATCATCAAGCACTATAAATAAATCCAAGGAAAAATTCTTATATCTTCACATCATTAATATCTTCAATATCCACACACCTTCTAATAATTGACATTTGTTCTTCATGCCTTAAATCTGGGATACATTCAAGAATAACCGAATAATATTTCGCTTTTAAAATCTTTTTTATGATTTTGGCCTTTATCTCATTCGACAATAAAATAATGATTTCAATTTGAATTTTATGGCTAAGATAATAATGGAATTTCTTTATTAACCACACTTCTAAGATGATATTGCATAATTGGATCAAATTCCGTAAGAAACTCGATAAGTTGAAAAAAAAGCCCATTATTTCTTTCATAATTTTTCTCATTGCTCCCACGGAAAGGAAAACCATTTCGAGAAAGTGTTTCACAAGTTTAATTATTTGTAACAATATCATCTTCCAACGAACTTTCTCGTTGGTAATTTGAGCTTCCATCTTTTTCAACCCTTCCTTTTAATTTTAATCCCTTTTGCAAAAAACAACCCACTTCAAAGCATTTTCACAATGTTTCGGATTTGTTTCATGCTCTCTAAGTTTTTATGGAAGATTGCGCAAATCATCAATTCCATCTTTAGACAATTTGTTCATCGTCAATTTAATTTTGAATAACTTGCAACAAAAAAAAACTTTATCCAATGAATTTGAATATACGATCCACTTTCTTGCTTGTTCCTCACCATTCGAAAAACGAAGGATGAAACGCTTGGATGAAAAAAATTCTATTTCTCCCAAACTTCAAATACTTGAAAACTTAATAATTTTTTTAACGATTTTGATTGGGCCTCTTTCAACTATCATCAATCTTTTAGTATCACTTATAGGTCCCCACAAACCCGGACCATGATCAAAATCCACATTTTTATTTAAATCAAGGATGCTTTCGTCGCATTCATTTCTTTTCCATCATCACTAATTTCATCATTTTCCTCTTTATTCACATGCTCTTTATAATCGTCATTATTTATGTTCTCGTCAACATCATTCACAAAAACATCTTTATTTTTATGCATATCTTGATATTCATTTTCTTCTATAACATTCTCAATATTTTCATCAATAGATTCACTTTCTTTTCCACTTGGATGAAGTGATTATTGTGTTTGTGCATTGAATAATTTAGAAATTGAGCCTATTAATGATGTAGAAATTGCATCTTGACGTCATTTCACCTTTCCATTATAAGCTTCGGAGTTTTGTTTACTAAATCTCATTCATTTTTTTCCCTCCCCGTCCTTTGGCATAGTATCAACTATCTAATGAAGTATGTTAAAAATTAAATCGGGATAAATTATAATTTTCAAACTATCTAATAAGAAACAACTTTTGATTAGCCTAATAATTTCTAATTATTGCCCTGGCCATAAAAACTCTAATTATTTAAATTATTTACAAAAAAATTTTGATTTATAATTAATCATCTAATTTGGTGTTCTCAATTCTTAAAAAATGTCAAAATTCTGAATTGTAATATTTGTACACACATATTCACCTTAAAAAACCAGTCTAAATTCACCTTAAAAAATTGTCAATTCTTAAAAAACTATCTAAATTCTAAGTTGCCTAAAAACTACCAAAATTTTGTAATATTATGACTTGTAATTCTTGAAAACTATCTAAATTCTGTCAATACTAATTTGACGTTGTCATCTAATGAATCATCAAATTTGGCGTTTACAATTCTTAAAAAACTGTCTAAATTCTGAATTCTTAAAAAATTGTTTAAATTCTATAATTTTGAATTGTAAACAAAAAACTGTCTAAATTTTGAATTATACAATAGGGAATTTTTCATCTTATCTCAAGCATCATAAATGAAAAACTTTATCTTCAAAATCAGAAAGCAAGGATCTTAGATTTTCAAAATACAAAAAAGAATAAACGTACCTTTTTTTCTACACTAAGCAGGCGGCAAGCAACAAAAAAAGCAACAAATTCGCACAATTTTGAAGTCTGGACCTTGGAGACGGCAAGATAGGAGATAGCAAAACAGGAGATGACGCAACACAAGAGTCTATAGTAGGTAGGTTTGCTAAAAAAAATTTAGAGGAAGAGGATCGATAGTAGATTCCTAGGGTTGTCAAAAAATTGGTAGAGACCAGTACGACAGTAGAAAAGCCTAATTTGAAGAAGTCGAAGTGAGAAGTTTTCACGATATCTCTAATCTTATTTTTTGGTTGCCCTACCCAGTAGGTTGCCCCATTCAGGGGTTTGGTGGGCTTGCCCCTGGGTCGGCTTTGATCATAGCTGACACATTTTGTTGATTTTTTTTAACATGGATGATTGATCTTCACTGTTGTCAACAAATGTCAGTCTCGAAGATCAAATTGATAATCTCTAATCCTGTATTGTAAACTATAAACCAACTGAGCTAACCATATTTTCATTTTTTCGCTATGGAAACGTCTATTTTTTAAAGAAAAAAATGTGATGTTGGACAAACCGAACAAATTGTAATTCAGAATGCTATGATGCTTCTATATTTGTTATTTTAGATTAAAACTTCCTAACCATTAGTTGTGTCATGTCCCTAAATTCAAAAAAGTTGGACCAAAACAGCATTTTTTGTACACTAACTCTCGATGAACATCAAACTAAATGTAGATGTTGCAAATAGGACGGTCGATCATTTAGAGGCTTAACTGACCTTTTCGATCACTATGGTAAGTAAAACTTATAAAAAGATACTATTATAATCATCCGTAATGCAGCAGAATGAATTACTAAAAGGTAAATGCACACAGTAATTGTTATTCGGGGCTAATCTACTTCGTTTACCTTATAATATTATCATGATCTAGGTGATGTGTATGATTACAACTTAACTTCTCAAATACACCATTAAAGCAGTTCTCAAGCTTTCACAAACTTAAGGAATGTTAGAAATTTTCAAAGTTAATTTGGGTTTAGGGTTTTGTTTTGGAATAAAGAAGAAGAGACGGAGCGAATTTAGTCTCACATCATAAAATAAACAAAATTAATTTTATTTGAAGAATGACCATGTTTCTTAACAAACACGCGCGTTGCCATTCATATGTATGACCGGGTTGGGTTTTTTGACATTAAATAAACAAAATTAATTTTTTTATACAATATAATCTCATAAGAAGATTGGATTCTTTGGACACCTAAATGTTTTCTCTTGGTTTGACGAATGTTCATACATCTTGACACGCGCACATGTCGTCATCTATATGTATGGTCAGGCTGGGTTTTTTGATACGTATAGAGTCCGAAATTCAAGTGGGAAAACCAACTCATTTGAAAAAAAAGGACTTTTTTTTCTTTTCCTCCTTCATTTTCTACTCTCCACCTCTGAACATTCCAACAATTTTCCACGATAATCTCAACTATTGGAGGTTGAGCAACACCAATTCCCTCTAAGTCATGAATAAACACCTTACTCCTTTTGAGCGATTTGACAGAGATAACTTTACTAAGTGGCAAGAGACCAAGAAATTCTTTTTCACCTACATGCTAGAAGATGGCATGGAGGTAATACCCAAAAAAAACTCCTACAAATAATGAGGCTCTTAAGATAAAACCTGCAAAGCGCAAAAAGGATGACTTCTATGTAGAGGACACATCCTGAATGCACTTTCAACTTCTGTTTACGCGGCACATCAAAGCCTGAAAACAATGAAAGCCTCTGGACTACATTGGAAAATAAGTATATCGGAGGCAAGCAACAAGAATTTCCCGGTATGCAAATTTATGAATTTCAGAATGACTAATAATAAGTCCATTATTGGATAAGGTAGTGAAATATTATACATAATAAATCAATGAAAAGACGCCAACATTGGTCTCCTTGAATCGTTTATAATGTGAGTAATAATTTCCAGACTCGCTCTGGATTGCCAATAAGAAAAAACTGAAGCATGCAAAAACGGATTATGATTTAGAAAATTTACATCATCATCTTCGAATGGAAGAGGACCCTTATAAATGGAAACTAAATGAAAGTCTGCAAACTGGGTTCCATTCTAAGGCAGATAATGTTGAAATATTAAAATTCGTTGAAGCCTAGGAATGAGATACAGTTTAAGAAAACAGATCATCTCAAGAATGTTAAAAAGAAGGGCGCTTATTATTTTTATAACAAGCCCAACCGCTATGCTTTTTCGACTACTGTCTACAAAAAAATAACTAAAACCGAACTCCATTAGTGGCATGGACAATGATTGATGGTTAGATACTGGAGAGGCCATTCATATATGCAACGACCGTAGTCTTTACAATACCTAAAAAGAAGTTGGCGGAGAAGGACATGGTGTTACAGAAGCAAATAATATCACAAGCAAAGTAACTGGAAAAGACACTATTGAACTCTCATTCACTTCTAAAAAGATTCATACTTTGGTCAAGGTATTTCAGGTACCAGATATACGTAAGAATCTAGTTTCTAGGTACCGTTTGAATAAAGGGGAATTTATGATAATGTATGAGTCTGACAAGTTGATGTTATCCAAGAATTAAAGATTATTCGATATGGATACTCTTGTAGTGACATGATAAAGTTGAATTTAATAAACATTAATTATGCTTATACTGTTGATTTATGGTATGCTAGATTACGACTTATTAATTATAGTTCTCTTAAAAATATGAGTAAGTTGGAAATAATTTATGATTGTAATTTTGATTCTATCTCTAAATGTGTAACGACCCGAAATTTTCTAACCCGAAAATTCCAGATAGTTATGAAAAAAAAGAAAGAGATAGAAGAAGAAGAACAGAAACACCAAAGATCTCACAATCGCAGCGGATAAAATATAATAATAAATAATAACAGTTTACAAAAGAATACTATATCTGTCAATTACATTCTAATACATCAGAGTTTCACATTATATACAGTCACTGAATATTTACAATTATCAAGTCTCATATTAACAATAATATAAACACAGCGGAACACTCTATACGATATTACCATCCATGTGACGCCCCACCTCTATACCCACGTTAGCAAAGAGTATTGTATAGATAATACCGTCTGCTAACACGGAGAATAAGGCTGGATAGGAGCGACCATGTGTAATCTTACCTTAACTATTCACTAAACACGTCGAAAAGTAGAATCACAAATAGTTCGATGTATTCAATAAATATTTAAAGCAGGACTACAATGGCTATAGGATCTATCAGAAGAAAATATAACAACTCAAATGTAATATACATCACAGAACAGTCGATCATAATATACACATACACAGATACACAACAGAGTATACAAAATAATACATGTCAAGTGGTACAGGAGACCACAATATACAGACGAGACGAAAGAATATAAATCAGAGTTACAACAGATAAGGACTACAAAAGACGCTATAACAAAAAGAAGCTAGCGAATAGTCCGTGCGGAAGCAAAATAGGCTAAGTCCAAAAGCACCTAACCTGAAACATCTCGGTCTGACCCGAGTATAAAATACACGGGTCAGTCTAGATAACAAAGCAGTTAGATAAACTGAACAATAATAAACCTGCAAGGTCATACAGTATAATAAATATCTCTAGGGGAGATAACACAATCATCAACAAGAGATGAATCATATAGAACAAGCCTCATATCATTGGCAATATATAGAAACAAAGGATAAGAATATCCCAAAGCCAGCCAAAGGGCAATTAACAAACACCAATTGCAACAAATCCAATATCTCATGAGCGGTGGTGAAGAAACCACTCCAATATCTCTCGAGCGGTAGTGAAGAAACCACTCCAATATCTCTTGAGCGGTGGTGAAGAAACCACTCCAATATCTCATGAGCGGCGGTGAAGAAACCACTCCAATATCTCTCGAGCGGTGGTGAAGAAACCACTCCAATATCTCTTGAGTCGGGGCAAAGGACCAACTCCAAAAGCGATATTAAAGGCAACAAACCCAATATCACCCATGCGGCTCATAACGACCAACATAGAAAGCGATACTATAGGGCGACAAGCCGTAGTGGTGAGACCCAGTTCTGGACACCACTAACTGGCGGAATGTGTCACAACTCTCGAAGAGGAATCCGAAAAGTGTTAACGTATGTCCCATAACCACTCGTGCGCACTAAACGGTTTACAATCCGTTAGCCATTTTCACACTCAAAGCAGTACAAATTTACCTCATATCATCGGTAAACTAAACCCGAAGGTCAAAACGATCAATTGAATAGGTCGGGAATTAATCGGAAGGATAAACGCACAGATTCATGGTCCGTGTTTTGCCCAACCATTTAATCATCCTTCCATTTCACTCGACGTGCGAAAGTGTGCGTGTGTTTAAATAGAATTTATAAATTGGAGTTAATATGATTAGAAAGATTATTTTATAAAAACCCGTGGATGAAGTCAAAAATAAGTTATCAAAGTCAAAGAGGCAATAACAACCACTAAGAACCAACATGAATCGATAAAATCCGGAAAACCAATCAAAATAAGCATAAATAGGCAAAACAGGAAAATAGGAGCAGGTCAGTCGACTGAAAATCCCCGTTCAGTCGACTGAAAATTGTCCAGAGAAATTTCGGGCTTCAGCTCAGTCGACTGAACAGAGAATCCAGTCGACTGAACCCAATTTCCTGCATTTCCTACTTATAACAAATGAAGTGCAAACTCTCCCAACTTTCAACCGGACGAGCATGGACGCTAGGGGTTTACGCCTAACGCCTACCCGGCCCTATAAACACTTCGATTCATCACCAAAAACATGATCAAAACATCAAAGTTAGGATTTCAAGAATTGAACCCAACACTAAAAATTTGGATATTCACCAATTCAATCCAAACTAAAAGCAAGTGCATATGAACAAGTGCTAGGTATTCATACCCAACATCAATGAAATCAAGAGAAGTAGATGTGAGTTCAAAACTCACCTTTTACACAAAACAAAGAAGATGAAGAAGCACCAATGCAAGGAATCAACCAACTACACTCCACTTCAACACTACAAGCTTCAATCTAGAATCAAAGCAAGCATTTCCTAAGTTAGGGTTAGAAAAATTACTGAAATTGAAGAGGAGAAGAGATAGAGAAGATGGAGATGAACTTACCAATGGATTCTCTATGAATTTGGAGCAAGAAATCAAGATACAAAGGAGAACTAGGGCTTGCTAATTTTTAATTCCTCTTCCTTTCCCCCATTTTCAGTTCTAAGCTTAAGTTTTTAAGAAATGAATAAGTGAATGAGAGGAGAGAAGGGCTGAGTTGAGGTTAATAGAACAGTTTGGGTGAAACCCAAGCCCAAAGCCCAATAGAAAAGGTCAAAATTTCACTTACTCCAAACATATCAAAGATTATACTCAAAAAGATCGCAAACGCCATTTTGGAACCAATGGAGGTGGTCTTGAGTCCCAATTCGACCGTTTGTAGAAAGTAGCTTTTCGGACCATAATCTGACATACGACGTCATATTTAAATAAATTATTTAAATATACCACCGATAAATATGCGGGTTGTTACAGACTCCCCTCCTTAAAGAAATTGCGTCCTCGCAATTCTTAAGAAGAAAATAAAGAGTAACAACCCAAAAACATATCAACTCATAAGAATAACTGAATAAGAAGTTCACCATAAAGTGCACGAAAAGATAAGCCGGAACTTGCCTGCTCAGAGAATTCTATGGATTCCTAAGCTCAAAATAATTTGGAACACCGACTTGGTACAAACAATACGTCAAATGAACCAAAGCTCAACAAGAGAAGTGCAACAAAACGTCCGATGAACTTGGTAAAAAGATCATTCCATTCGGACATCAACAAAGAAACAATCACTTGTTTCTTAAACTAAATGCATTGGCAACACGATTCCCCTTTTCGGGAATAAAAGAATATCAAGATCATAAGATGCAAGGAACTCGAGCCAACACTAAGTTCCTTATGAGGAATTAAACATTCAAAAATTATGATTGGTGAGGAGAAAAAAATTCCTTTCCCAAAAATAATGATGCCAAATATAAAGAGCGAAAACAATAGCCGTGAGCACTAGATCATGAGTGGCATACCTAGTCTCTATCGGCTTTAATGATTTAGAAGCACAAGTGATAGCACGTTTTCTTTTGCAAGAGAACGGCATTCAAACCAACACGACTAGTATTGGTAAAAAGATAAAATCTTGGTTCCCTTCGGGAATCCCAAGATAAGAGTATCGGAACAGAGTCCTTTCAAATAATCTACTTTCTTAAAAGCTAAAACTTTCAAATAAAATTCTTTACCAAAAAGCTAAGCTTAAAATTTTCAATTATCTTCATGAAATCATATTTCGAGAAAAATTTTCTTATTTCAAATCAATTTATTGTGTCAAATTGTCTCATCAAAGCGTTTAGGAGATTCCTATCGATAACGTTGATCAAGCGCATCGACCAGAATTCTTAAAGCACTCAATAGGCAATACAATCACAAAACCATCTTTTATAAGATAAACATGTTTCTAAATACTTTTTAAAAATTCACTTTGTTCGTTTAAGAACAAAATCCCATTTATACTTATAAATAACTCTTATGAAAAAGATTTGCAAAAATTTTAAATTGCTAATTTCCATCCAAAACCAATAATTACCAAAATGGAATCAACGAGATATTCACAGAATACTCGATTTATAAAATGGATGAAATGAGCTAGACAAACTGAATGACATAACAAATCATTTATAAGAATTACAACGAGTGCGGAATGTGGTAAGTGGAGTGCTAACTTCTGCAACTCGTAACCAGATGAAAACCAGTGGTAAGGTCGAGCTAAAAAGACCTTAACACTACTCAAAAGATTGCTTAGGTGATAACCCTAAGATAAGACCAAAATGTTAGAAAATCCTCAAACTACAAGAATGAGAGAAACAACACTTTCCTCATCATGAGGGCTTAAAGAATAAAATGATGCCATCCAATTGGAATCGTAATCACAAAGAAGAAAAATAGAAACTTCCCGAAATAGATAGAGACATACCTTATCCCTGAGAAGAACCTCCAGAAGCATCTGTTAAATTTAACTTGCCAGATGGAGAATTATTCGGAGCAATGGGACAAGTGGAACTACGATGACCTTCCTTCTTGCAATAACGGCAGAAGAGAGGCTTAGGACAGGCTCGAATCATATGATCAGGAGAACCACAATTGAAACACTTCCGAATGGAAGGTGTTCCAGCAGGCTGAGACTGAGAATCAGATTAAACGGGCTTTTTCTTCTTGGAAGGGAAAAATTCCCGCTCATCCAATGGAGACTGCTTTTTGTTGGGGTTCTTGCGAACCTCAACATCATCACCACTATCACATTCCTTCTCGACGGTTTCAAGATGAAGTGCAGAATCTACCAACTCCTCAAAAGAAAGCTTAAGCTAAAGCAAAAAAGACTTCTTAAGATATTTCTTAAGACCAGAAACAAACTTCAAATTCTTCTTATAAGAAGTGCTGATGAATTCAAGACCATATTGAGATAAAGCCTCGAATGATGCAACATACTCAGAAACAGAAGTTTTCCCTTGCTTCAACTCAAGGAAGCGACAGGTCAATAAAACTTTTTCAGATTCAGGAACGAACTTGAGTTCAAATCGTCCCCGAAACTGAGTCCAAGAAAGAGCAGACTCATCAATTTCGGCTACAAGAAGCTCGTACCAATCAAGGGCACGCTCTTGCAATAAGCTAGAAGTTACAAGAACTCTATCATGGTCAGAAATATCCATTCTAAAGAAGATACGCTCGCACGTGCGAACCCAAGCTTGGACTTAAAGAACAGACTCGGAGCCCTTAAACGGCTTTCCTCCAAGATGAACAAAATCACTGCACAGGCGTGCAAAGGTAGACTTGCGAGGTGGAGATACCCGAGTAGGAGCTGGAGGCTGAATGCTCCTAAACAATTCCATAAACTGATCGGCAAACATATAAACACCATCCAGATGTGAGCCACTGGATTGCCCAACACCCGAACGTCGTCCCCTGTCTCTTCCAGCCATACGCTGAAGGTAAGATAAGAACAAGATTATTCACAAGGTAGATGATTCAAGATGGAATACTACGGAATAAAATGCATTCCTAGACGTATTCCCAAACTCTATCTAACCTTGATGGAATAAAGAGACACAAGATTCAAAGATTTGTATCACTTGTACACTTTGATGTACCATAATATGTGCATCTATTCTGTGTTTATCATATTTTGCTCTGAACCCAGCTCTGATACCAAGTTGTGACGCCCCACCTCTATACCCACGTTAGCAAAGAGTATTGTATAGATAATACCGTCTGCTAACACGGAGAATAAGGCTGGATAGAAGCGACCATGTGTAATCTTACCTTAACTATTCACTAAACACGTCGAAAAGTAGAATCACAAACAGTTCGATGTATTCAATAAATATTTAAAGCAGGACTACAATGGCTATAGGATCTATCAGAAGAAAATATAACAACTCAAATGTAATATACATCACAGAACAGTCGATCATAATATACACATACACAGATACACAACAGAGTATACAAAATAATACATGTCAAGTGGTACAGGAGACCACAATATACAGACGAGACGAAAGAGTATAAATCAGAGTTACAACAGATAAGGACTACAAAAGACGCTATAACAAAAAGAAGCTAGCGAATAGTCCGTGCGGAAGCAAAATAGGCTAAGTCCAAAAGCACCTAACCTGAAACATCTCGGTCTGACCCGAGTATAAAATACACGGGTCAGTCTAGATAACAAAGCAGTTAGATAAACTGAACGATAATAAACCTGCAAGGTCATACAGTATAATAAATATCTCTAGGGGAGATAACACAATCATCAACAAGAGATGAATCATATAGAACAAGCCTCATATCATTGGCAACATATAGAAACAAAGGATAAGAATATCCCAAAGCCAGCCAAAGGGCAATTAACAAACACCAATTGCAACAAATCCAATATCTCATGAGCTGTGGTGAAGAAACCATTCCAATATCTCTCGAGCGGTGGTGAAGAAACCACTCCAATATCTCTTGAGCGGTGGTGAAGAAACCACTCCAATATCTCATGAGCGGCGGTGAAGAAACCACTCCAATATCTCTCGAGCGGTGGTGAAGAAACCACTCCAATATCTCTTGAGTCGGGGCAAAGGACCAACTCCAAAAGCGATATTAAAGGCAACAAACCCAATATCACCCATGCGGCTCATAACGACCAACATAGAAAGCGATACTATAGGGCGACAAGCCGTAGTGGTGAGACCCAGTTCTGGACACCACTAACTGGCGGAATGTGTCACAACTCTCGAAGAGGAATCCGAAAAGTGTTAAAGTATGTCCCATAACCACTCGTTCGCACTAAATGGTTTACTATCCGTTAGCCATTTTCACACTCAAAGCAGTACAAATTTACCTCATATCATCGGTAAACTAAACCCGAAGGTCAAAACGATCAATTGCATCGGTCGGGAATTAATCGGAAGGATAAACGCACAGATTCATGGTCCGTGTTTTGCCCAACCATTTAATCATCCTTCCACTTCACTCGACGTGCGAAAGTGTGCGTGTGTTTAAATAGAATTTATAAATTGGAGTTAATATGGTTAGAAAGATTATTTTATAAAAACCCGTGGATGAAGTCAAAAATAAGTTATCAAAGTCAAAGAGGCAACAACAACCACTAAGAACCAACATGAATCGATAAAATCCGGAAAACCAATCAGAATAAGCATAAATAGGCAAAACAGGAAAACAGGAGCAGGTCAGTCGACTGAAAATCCCTGTTCAGTCGACTGGAAATTGTCCAGAGAAATTTCGGGCTTCAGCTCAGTCGACTGGAAAGAGAATCCAGTCGACTGAACCCAATTTCCTGCATTTCCTAGTTATAACAAATGAAGTGCAAACTCTCCCAACTTTCAACCGGACGAGCACGGACGCTAGGGGTTTACGCCTAACGGCTACCCGGCCCTATAAACACTTCGATTCATCACCAAAAACATGATCAAAACATCAAAGTTAGGATTTCAAGAATTGAACCCAACACTAAAAATTTGGATATTCACCAATTCAATCCAAACTAAAAGCAAGTGCATATGAACAAATGCTAGGTATTCATACCCAACATCAATGAAATCAAGAGAAGTAGATGTGAGTTCAAAACTCACCTTTTACACAAAACAAAGAAGATGAAGAAGCACCAATGCAAGGAATCAACCAACTACACTCCACTTCAACACTACAAGCTTCAATCTAGAATCAAAGCAAGCATTTCCTAATTTAGGGTTAGGAAAATTACTGAAATTGAAGAGGAGAAGAGATAGAGAAGATGGAGATGAACTTACCAATGGATTCTCTATGAATTTGGAGCAAGAAATCAAGATACAAAGGAGAACTAGGGCTTGCTAATTTCTAATTCCTCTTCCTTTCCCCCATTTTCAGTTCTAAGCTTAAGTTTTTAAGAAATGAATAAGTGAATGAGAGGAGAGAAGGGCTGAGTTGAGGTTAATAGAACAGTTTGGGTGAAACCCAAGCCCAAAGCCCAATAGAAAAGGTCAAAATTTCACTTACTCCAAACATATCAAAGATTATACTCAAAAAGATCGCAAACGCCATTTTGGAACCAATGGAGGTGGTCTTGAGTCCCAATTCGACCGTTTGTAGAAAGTAGCTTTTCGGACCATAATCCGACATACGACGTCATATTTAAATAAATTATTTAAATATACCACCGATAAATATGCGGGTTGTTACAATCCAGCTCGCCTCCTGAGCTCCAGATCGTCCTAACCTGAAAATCTGTAATACTCGGTCTGACTCGAGCATTACATCAAAGTAACACCCGGGTCAGGCTGGAAACCAGCGTGAGTAAACCCTCTTCACAAGAAATACTCATGCATAAACTTATTTTAAAACCCCGGTAACTCACACTTCATAGCGAGTTCTCAACTTACTTTAGTCAGCACTAATTTCACACATCAGTATTTAAGTACCTTTATATATAGCTAAAATTTGTCCAATTACTTAGATCGTTCCATTCCAGCCTATTTATTTCACGTATTAACTCTATAAGGAATTTATAGAAGATTTACAAATCGAAGTGGTTTCGGGTATTTACTGATACCCGACCCTGGTCCCTTCGAATCAAAGGTCTCTTAACTCCAAGTTACCAGGTGAATACAATTCAATTTTAATTACAGGATAGTAATTCATCATTGATAGATAACTAGATTATCACTATTCAGTCAAAAGATATCATATCACAAACATTTCATATCAGAAATACCAACCCATCCTTTATAAGAATGATTATCAACCACACCATCTCCAATTAATTTAATTAACCACCAATGAATTAAATTAATTACTTTAATTACAATTAACTCCTGCTTTCTCAATATTGATTAATTTCACACAAAGAAATAAATCAGGCACCCGAACGCAGAAGCACCAAGTAATTACTTCCCAACAAGTAATTCCTTTTTTATTACTTACATTCAGGAATTATTCATTAATTTCTTTGTTAAGTAATTATACTATTTCCCTTACATTGAACAATTTACCTCTTAATCTCCTGTTACCTAATTATTTCTGAATTGATTGCCCTAATTAATCAATCCCTAATAAGAAATCATCTATATTTAATTAATTAATCTTTAATCATTTATTAATCAGGTAAATTAATTACCCCTAATTAATTTCTTAATTAATCCTTTATAATTCATTGAACTAATTAATTATACTTAATTCCCTTGATTAACTTAATTAATTTCCATTCATAAAAACATAATTATCTTAAGATAAAACCATATCTTATTTATGCCTTAATTACCATTTAAATCATTTTATCTTAAAATCAACTTTGCTTAGTTAAATCATTAATTAAGTTTTAAAATTCAACTTGATAGATTAAAGTTACAAGTCATAACTTCCTTTAAGTTCTTCAAAATGTTATCAAGCAATAGTTTTAGATCTATTTCCAATTTAAATTAATAAGCTTGCTCTTAAACATTTTTTTTTTTAGAATTTCAATTCTACTTAATTTTAAAAGAACTATAACTTATTAACAAAATTTAAACAAATTCCAAGATTTCTTTATTAAATGTTAAACAAAATAATTATTATATTTGAAGTAATTTACAAAAGAAAACTTAATTAAATTTATTTAAATTTCAAAACTTGTTTAAAAGCCTTTTTGAAACCCTGGTTATAAACCTGCTTTGGTTTGAACCGAGTTCCCTTCTTCATTCATTTAAAAAAAACTTAGTTTAAATTTTAGATTTAAAAACCTGTAACAACATAAAACTGTTAATATACTTAAACATCACAAACTACCCGAGGTTACACTCGAGTCACTTCCCAAATCACCCAGGCACTTCTTCGAGGCATCATCCCTTCCCAAAAACTGACACCATAAACATCACCGTGTATATGCACCGCCGATTCAGGCGTTTCCGACCACCCACGCCACCCCTAACAATTCGACGATCATCTCCACATCTAACTCAGACCACTCAAACATGATCACAAGCCCTCGATCAAAATTTGGCAAACACAAACAACCTGGGACCCAAACCCAGACCTGAAATCCCTTCGACCAAGCCGTACTAACCACCAGAGTCGCTGCAACCTCGGCCATACAACCTTCGACCATCAACGAGGCCACCACCATAATCTTGCTCCACTCGATCACCCAGAGACCTCGTGGTGATCAAAAACTGCGGTCACAATATAACTAGGGTTAAAAAAAACCTGTCTTACTTCGCCGTCGACGCCACGGCGATCATTCGACATTTCACCATTTTGCCAAACACCCACAACACTAGACTAGCCCCAGCAGGAATCCCTGACCTCCCCAGATCCTTCAGTTCATCAGAAATGCCCAAAAACTCAAATCCAGTTCAAGCCCAGAATACCCATTCAAAACCAAACAAAAATTTTTAATTTTACTTCTAAAAATCATGATTTTGGAAAATGTTTCGAATCATATACCTGAAAACAAAGATTTAAGGTATTCGAATTTCTATAAAACTCAACATTTCCTGTTCTAATTTCCTTTTCAGAGCAGTTTCTAATTTAATTTATTTAAATAAGAATTTAAACTCTAATTTATGATTAAGCAAACAACTTAAGTTTGATGATTAAATCCTATCAAAACTATTTCAGGAAGTAACGTATTTAAATGAAATCTTAAACCTGAAATAAAACAACAAGAACAGAGCATAAAAGAATGAAATTTCTCACCTGATGGAAGAAACAGAGGCTGTAAATAAATTTGGAACTGGGAAATTTTTTTGCTTTGCTGAAGAAAAACACTTTGACACAAAAATACTTTGGTTGATCAACTTTAAACCATTTTTAAAATTTGAATCTTCTTAAAATTAACATCTTTTGTTTAGAAACCGATATCTAAAATAAATCATAGATATGGAAAATGATCTATGATTTATCTAGTGCCTATAAGAAAAAAAACAAAAATTCTTCTGTTTGATTTTAGATAGACACAGCAACTTCATACATGTAAACATGTTTTACAATCCTAAATCATCATGCAAGCACAACTTCAACTTACACCACAGGTTTACTTCAGCCATATGTCAATGTATCAAATCTGAAAGAGTTTCATATACACAGTTCATAAAAGAGGCCTAAACAAAAAAAACTGAGATGTTTAAAATCAACAAGAATACACAGGGCTTCCTACATTCCATTATGCAAAGCAATTCATCACCCAATAATTCACACATTGCTTAAGTTTTAAGTTTGAAAGTTTACTCACATGATTCCAGAAATGATAGAGCTGCTTTTATGATGAATCAGGCTCGAACTTTTCTTGCTGAAATTTTCTCTTCAATCTTCTGGTTTGTATTGATATGTATTGTTGTTTCAAATTGGAGTTTTGTTTGAGTTTAAGCTGATGTTTGCTTTCATGTTACCCATTTGTGATGAACGAACTGAGATGAGTATATTGATATATAAGATAAAAGTTTACTGGTGATATTATTATTTGTTTGTACAATAGGCAGTGATATTTTCTTGCTCTGTTTGTTGACTAGTTGATTTTTATTCTACTAGGTGGCTGAAATGATATGTTAAGGTGTACTAAGGATATGGCATTAATTGCCATTTGTCTTGTTTCAAAATCCTTTTATTCATACTTATATACTTGTTCCCTTTCTTTTCTTTTGCTTTGTACATAGATATTTATATTATCTTCTTTTGCAAGGCATTCATAAATATTTATTTTTATTTTTTTGTTGTCTTATGCTTGTAATATGTATGAAGTTCTATAGTTAAATGGGCGTTGGATTTTATCAATGTGTCTTACTTTATAATTTACATGACCATATAATTTGTCTTAGCTGTCTTTATTTTGTTTTTAACTTACATACTTATTTTTAACTTAAATATATATTTTTATACTTATGTCAATATCATGTCTTCTTAAGCGTATAATAATTATATTTATTTTCAAATAATATATTTGTTTATAGTTAAATTTTATATTGATAAGATTTATTTTATTTAACCATTATTACCCTAGATTATATCTTAAATATAAGTTTAGATCAAATATTTATAAGTAGAGTTTACTTTATTTTAATGTGTATAAGATAGATTTTATTTTATTTTATTTTTAAAAAAAAAATTAGAACTCTTTATTTTAAATTCCAAACCACTTTTTTTACCACACACACACACACACACACACATATATATATATTTAAAATAATAATAAATTGTATTTTAACATATTAAATTAAATATTTATTAAAATAATACTGCCAATAATCCCGGGATGTCACAAAATGTGTAGTTTGTGTTCAAGGAAAAATACTCAGGAAATCTTTTTAATCTATAGAAAGGAAAAGTAATTTGCTTGAATTAGTATATAGTATATAGTAATTTTGTCCCCAGTTCTAGTGGAGTTGGTAGGGATTCCTAGCTCCCTAGGAAAGGGAGAGGGTTTGAGCACCGGCAGCTTCACTTTAGCAGCCCATTATTCGTAGAAGCATACAACAATCTCTATCAAAAAGAATAGCTCTAAGGGATCGAAAAGTGTCACCATGAGGGCCCAAGCAGAAGGGGTTGGGTGGGGGCGGATCCTCCTAAATCTCCAACCTATGAAAGTAGGTTTTTTTAAAGAAATCTTGGCGATCTAAAGGGTCATACAGCTTATGATGGTAATAAATATTATGCCACATTTATTTATATGATTTATATATATATATATATATATATATATATATATATATATGTTTATCTAATGAAAACCAAATATGAAGTTTTTGATAAGCTTAAAATTAGTAAGGTTGAAGTGGAAATAATATTAGGACTCGGAATTAAATTGTTGCATTTTGATCGTGGTGCTGAATATTTTTCAAATGATTTCACATTATTTTGTAAATAATATGATTTAATACATCAATGAACTACTCCATATACACCTCTACAAAATAAAATAGTTGATAGGAAAAACAGGACATTGGTAGAAATGGTAAATGTTATGTTAATCAGTTCTAACTTATCAAATGTTATTTTTATGGGGTAATGCTATTTTTTCTACCTGTTTCGTTATGAATAGAGTTCCTTTGAATAGAAATGATATATACCCTTATGAATCATGGTTTAAAAGAAAACATATTTTTATCAAGACTCAACGTTTGACGTTGTTTGGCTTATATTAAAGAACCAGATCCTAAATGACCAAAATTAGAAAATAAACATTTCAGTATGCTTTTATTGGTTATTCACCTCATGGTATAACGTATTGGTTCATAATACTTGACACCTATAAAATTTGTGAACGTAGAATATTTCAAAAGCATATATATATATATATATATATATATATATATATATATATATATATATATATCAAAATCAAACTGTTGAAGATCCATGATACCATCTAATCCACAACATAAAGAAACTAATGATAACAACGATGAAGATTATATCTCTTCTCAAAACAATGATGAAATCTCGATACTTGAAGAAAATATTGAACGTAGGAAAAGTAAAAGAGGGAGAATAGAAAAGAACCACGGTCCTGACTTTATTGCATATCTAGTAAAAGAAAGCAAGAATGAAATCTTTAATATAACTAGATACGTAATGAATATTGATGATGACTTTAAAACTTATTCTGAGGCAACAAGTTCCAAGGATGCTATTCCTTGCAAAGAGTCAATCAATGATCAAATGAATTCAATTTTGGCAAATCAAACTTTTTTTTTTGAACTGGTACTTTATATACAACAAATCAATGGGACAACATATCCCATGTCAAATAAACGTTCGAAAGCAAGTTTCGAACTTGTGACATCCTGCACCAAGCCGAATCAATTAACCACTTGGACAATGGTGCTTGGCAAATCAAACTTAGATTCCAACATATTTACTTTCTAGTGCTAAACCAATAGGATGTAAAAGGATATTCAAAAAAAAGTTGAATACGAATGAACCAATTGATAAGTTTAAATCCAGATCAGTAGCCAAGGGTTATAAGCAAAGACCTGGAGTAGATTACTTTGATATACATGCTCATATTGCTCGCATCTCTTCAATTCATTGTTTGGTAGCAATTACATTTATTCACAAACATATGGATGTGAAAACTACTTTTCTAAATGGTCAGTTAGAAGAAGAAATACATATGGAACAACCAAAATGTTTAATAAATCTAGGCCAAGAAATTAAAGTTTGTAAATCATTAAAATTTCTTTACAATATGAAACAGGCACCTATGTAACGACATGAGAAGTTTGATAAAGTAGCATTGTCAAATGGCTTCATTGTCAATGCTGTTGATAAATGCATTTATAGAAAATCAGGTAAAAGCGGTTATGTTATAATGTGTTTATATGTTGATGACAAGCTAATATTTGGCTTTGATTTATCCGGTGTAAAAGAAACAAAAAACTAGCTATTCTCTGACTTTGATATGAAAGATTTGAGAGAAGCTGATGTGACTTAAGGATCAAGATCATGAGGAAAAAGGAAGAGTTGATACTAATTCAATCTCAGTACATAGAGAAGTTCTTCAAGAGCATAGTCATTAGAATCACAAACCTGCTCCAACCCCTTAGATCATAATATTAAATTAGTGAAGAATACTTGATGAACTATTTCTCACTTGAATATTCCAGTATTATTGTGAGTCTTATGTATGTCATGCATTTAACTAGACCAGACGTAGCACATGCTATAAGCATGTTGTATCGATTTACGAGTAATCCAGGTTATGAACATTGAAAAGCTATCTCTAGAGTTTTATCTTATTTAAAAGAAGCCACAGACTATAGTTTATATCATAAAGGATATCCTAATGTATTAGAAGAATATAGCGATGAACCTTGGAACATGTTGAATCCAAATCCAAGTCTACAAATGAATGAATCTTTACATTAGGAGGTATTGTTGTTTCTTGGATTCCAAGAAGCAGACTTGTATTTGTGATTCAACAATGTTGTTTGTATTAGCGGATGCATGTAAAAAGGCCGAATGGCTTAGGAATCTTCTAATAGAAATTCCTCTATGGAAAATGTCATCTCCTGCTGTCATAATTAATTGTAGGATATGATTTACAATGTTTCTAATAAAACATATAATAGGAAGTCTAAACATGTAAGCCTCAGACAATAAACGATAACACAGTTACTCAAAAAAGGAGTAATCACAGTCAATTATATAAAAACAAAAGAAAAACCTAGCTAATTCACTGACTAGGAATCTTATAAAGGCAAAAGTTTTTATATAATCAAAAGAGATCGAACTAAAGTCTATGAATGAAAGTCAATCACCCTTAACCGAAACCTAACCTATGTTTTGAAAAGGACAAACAAGGTTCCGTCGGTACGAAGAAATAAATAGAATGATTACGGAACACTAAAACAATTTCCCATAAATTAGTATTGGATTATGCATAAATCGGGATGGATGAAAATTCTTATGAAGTCTAGATATCTAACAAAGTGCATCGGCTATAGAAACAAGAAGTTTTTATAGTTTTGGCTACTTTGATTCACTGTCCATTTTCTTATAGATATCAAATACAATGTAAAGTTACAAACTATAACGATCTATATATTGAAGGAAGTGAGTGGTATAGTGTGTGCGATTCTGTTCGGTAATTTCTTTTCGATTGTGCATACGATCAGAATTCAGTCCTAATTACCATTCATGCTTGGAGCATTCATAGATATCTTTGAAGTTGGGTTATGAAAGGGATTTCATGTAAGATGGCTATTTTCCATGTATGATCAATTGTGACCAGCAATTTTTTTTTTCCAATAAAAGCTATCAAACTCTTTTCATGGTTCAACATTTCTTATCCGACCCCGAAAAGAGAAAACGCTTCGGTATTTTAGCACTTGGTTGGATTCACTTGTACATTGTACTTGCTTGTAAAATAGAGGGAAGAAGAAGGGTTTTGAACCGGCTTCGACCACTGAACCATTTTCTCAATTCAAAAGTATTTATGTTCAATACCGGAGATTGACACCAGAGAGAATTTGGCACTCAGCTAAAATTCCAAATTTTTCGGCCCATTCCTTTCTAGCTAACTGACGACATTCTTATTTATCCATCTTACCCATTCGCTCATCTAGTAGTATACTTACCAAGGCTGCTCTAACCATCTCTTGATGTCTTGCTGCATCCAATCTGATGTGTTATGGATGAGGACATCCGCAACACTTACCAACTACTTTTATAATTAAAATACAAACTTTTTAGTTATCAACCGTTTACCTTGGTATAATATCCGATGTGTTATGGATATGTACCCTACCGAAGCTGTTGAGTTTTTTTATTTTTTCCCCTTCATGGGCCTTGGTCTGATTTCAAAAGCCTTGGCTCATCCCAAAATCTTTTATATTTGACACTTAATATAAATGAAATTAAGTATCAAAAATCAAGTCAGATCAGAAAAAGCAGAAGATACATTGACATTGACCTGTTACAGCTACAAAATATACGTTGGAAATTCGTTTTGCAGGTACCAAGGGAAGGAGCAAAGAAATGGCATTCACGTTTTCTTCATCTCCATAAGGTTTGCTGTGAGCTTTTCCAACCACAGACGAGTCTCGTGCATTAATAAAAATATAAAACAAACTAGAACCTGCGAACCAATCAAAAGAAAAATAAGAAATGTGCAATGAAAATATACCACAGCCACATTCAATTTGCATATTAATATGAAGAAGAATTCTTGTTGCATTCAGAATGGTAATAAGAAGAGACTGAAGTCGTTCTAGATAGGAATTTTTAAGCCTCGGAATACTATGAACAGAAAACAGGTATACATTAAGGGTGAGTGTTTACAGGTTGAAACCAAGTAAACCAGTTAAACCAAATATAATTGATCGAGTTGGTAGGTTTAGCTAATTATTTAATTTGTTTTGGTTTTTATTTTTGAATTTATTTGGATAATTAACTCTGTCTGTGTAGTTTTCTATACAGTCTGTCTCAAGTCAGGATAAAGGAGGAGGATTGTGATAAGCTTGACGAGCCAACGTAAAAACCACGGCCTCTCTTATGCAAATGGAACCTAATTATATTTCGTTGAAACGTAACCCTTTTAGCGACGTGTCATATCGAGGCTCGGGTGCGGTAAAAAGTGAGCAAGGGCTGGGTTGTCACTCTCTTAGGGGCTCGCCACATCGAGGCTCGGATATAATGATAAATATGAAAGGGCTGAGTCGTCACTCTCTTAGTGGCGCGCTGCATCGACGCCCCGGTGTAGTGATAAATGTGCAAGGGTCTTCGCACTTTACTCGGCGGGTGCGAAGGGAAAGAAAGCTAGCCGATGATAGTAGGATTCGGTTAGGTAGTTGAAATGCAGGATCATTAACAGGAAAGCTAAGAGAGATAGTTGATACTACGACTAGAAGACTTGTAAATATCTTATGCGTTCATGAGACCAAATGGACGGACCAGAAGGTGAAGGAGGTGAAGAATACATGCTTTAAGTTATGGTACACGGGAAAATGGCGTAACAAATACGGGGTAGACATCTTAATTGACAAGAACCTTAAAAACGGAGTTGTCGACGTTAAGAGACAAAGGGACATGATCATCCTAGTAAATCTAGTAATGCGCGATATGATTTTGAAGGTCATTAGTGCTTATGCCCCACAAGTAGGTCTAAGTGAATTCGTCAAAAGGAATTTCTGATAAGAGTTAGATGTTATGGCTAGAGATGTGCCTAGTAGTGAAAAACTTTTCATAGGAGGAGATTTCAACGGGCATGTTGGTACGGCTAGTGGTGGGTTTGAAAGAGTGCATGATGATTTTGGATATGGCAATAGAAACCAAGAAGGAGAAGAAATACTGAGTTTCGCTATTGCTTATGACCTCATGATAGCTAATACCTTCTTTAGAAAGAGACAGTCACACTTAGTTACTTTTAGTGGTGGTCAACACTAGTCAGATTGATTTTGTCCTTAATAGAAAAGATGACAAACGAGCTTGCGTAGATTGCAAAGTCATACATGGACAATGTGTTGTCTCACAACATCAGCTTTTGATATCCGAGTTTCGTCTTCAAATACGTGTTCGAAGGGATAAAGGAGCCAAGATTAGTCGGACGAAATGGTAGAAACTCAAAGGAGAAGCTTCGTACATGTTTAAGGATAGGGTGATGGGAGAAGGGGCATGGAATTTGAAAGAGAAGCAAATCACATGTGGGATGAGATGACAACGCGCATTCGGAAAGCGTCTACTGAGACGTTTGGGATAACAAAAGGAAACATACGCGAATTTAAAGATTAGTTGTGGTGGAACAGTGATGTGCAAAAGGCTATAAAGAGAAGAAGGAATGCTATAAGTGATTGCATCATCACATGAGCGAGGACAACATACAAAGGTACAAAGTTGTAAAGAAGAACACAAAGAGAGCGGTGAGTGAAGCAAAGGGTCGGACGTGTGAAGACCTGTATCATAAGCAAAGTACGAAGGAGGGTGAAAAAAACGTCTATAGGATAGCTTAGTTCCGTAAGAGGAAGACAAGAGACTTCAATCAAGTTAAATGCATCAAAAATGATAATAATAGACTTTTGGTGAAGAATGATGAGATAAAAAATGGATGGAGAGATTACTTCGACAAGCTATTTAATGAAGAAGGTGATAGCACTTTGATCGAGATAGACGACTCTTTTGATGACAACAGTAGGCATTTTGTTCGGAGAATTCAAGAATCCGAGAAAAATGAGGCGCTAAAACGGATGAAAATAGGCAAGGCATGGGGGCCTGATGGCATCCTCATTGAGGTGTGGAGATGCCTAGGAGATGCAGGGATAGCCTAGTTAACTAAGTTGTTCAATAATATTTTCAAATCAAACAAGATGTCAGATGAGTGGAGAAGAAGCATATTAGTTCCAATTTTTAAGAATAAAGAAGATATGCAAAGTTGCACAAACTACAAAGGAATTAAGCTTATGAGTCATACGATGAAGTATCGAACATCGATTAAGAAGAATGACAAGCGTTTCAAAAAATCAATTTGGTTTTATGCCTGGTAGGTCGACCACGGAGGCTATTTTCTTGATAAGACAACTTATGAAGATGTTTAAGGAGCAAAAGAAGGATTTACACATGGTTTTTATCGATTTGGAGAAAGCTTATGACAAAGTACCACGAAAGGTGATGCGGTGGGCTCTGGAAAAGAAGAGAGTGCAAACAACGTACATTACCCTTATCAAGGATATGTACGATGATGTTGTGACAAGTGTCAGAGCATGCGATGGTGTAACCAGTGACTTCTTTATTAACATAGAATTACATCAAGGGTCAGCTTTGAACCCCTACATTTATGCCCTAGTGATGGATGAGGTTACGAAGCATATACAATGGGAGATTCCTTGGTGTATGTTATTTGCTGATGATGTGATGATAGTGGGATTGGGGTTGACAGACAACTCGAACTGTGGAGACAGACGTTAGAATCTAAGGGATTTAGGCTTAGTAGAACTAAAACATAATATATGAGGTGCGACTCCAGCAGTGTCAGGTCAGATGACGGATATGTTATTCTGGCCGGACAAATGGTTCCTAAAAAGGAATCCTTTCGATATCTAGGATCAATGTTGTAGTGTAATGGTGAGATTGATGAATATGTTATTTTTCGAATTCGAGCGGGATGGATGAAGTGACGACAAACATCTGACATTCTCTGTGACAAGAAAGTCCCACAGAAGCTTAAAGAAAAGTTCGATAGAACAGCAATTAGGCATGCGATGTTGTACGGTGCAATATGTTGGCCTACTAAAAACCAATATGTCCATAAGATAAGCGTAGCAGAGATGCGTATGCTGCGATGGAGTAGCGGTAATACAAGAAGAGACCGAATTAGAAATGATGATATACGTGAAAAACTTGGAGTAGCGCCGATTGAAGAGAAACTAATTCAACATCGCTTAAGATGGTTTGGACATCTCCAACGAAGGCCGCCCGAGGCACCTGTGCGCGCGTTGGAATCATAGGCCGTATTATTTGCTCAAAGAGATATAGAGGTCGAACAAAGTTGACATGGGAGAAAGTTGTTAAAAAGGACTTGAAGGGTTGAAATATAACCGAAGAGCTGGTAACGGATAGAAGCGCGTGGAAGTTAGCGATCCACGTATCAGAATCCTGAGCTATGAGTCTTAAAAGTGTTAGATTATAGGATTAAAGAAAAAGAGCCCAAGACGTAGCGTTTGATCTTTGATCAATGTTATTATCAGCACAATTATTACTATTTGTACTGTTATCATCATTTTTATTTTTTTATTTTATTTTATTGTATTTATTTTTATTTTTATTTTTTTTACATACATATGTATTTCTATCTTTATTTTACTTAGTTACTATTATTATTAATTTACCTATTTGACTTAATTTTATTATTGCTATTGTTATTGCTATTGTTATAATCTTTAAATTACTTTTGTCATTTAGTTTCGGGTTTCATCTCTAGCCGATCCCAACTTGTTTGGGAATAATGGCTCTGTTGTTGTTGTATTCGGATAATTGATCGATTTCGATTTTTAGTATTTGAGAACCAAACCAACCAGTCAAACCAAATATAAAACTTAAAATATTGTACAATATCATAATTATCGATGCTTAAATTATTTATACTAGTATAAATCACACGTATGTGCAACTAATAGTTAAATGCACTAATATTCAATAAAATTTAATGGGAGATGCGTGTTATAACTACAGAATTTTGATGGTTATAGCACCTTTATTTCAAGCAGTCTTGTTGGTGATGTCAGATGCAAATCGATGAAATTCCGTGATGAGTGTTGGAAAGGTGGCGATGGTAGAGGCTGCAAACTGATAGTGAGATTTCAGTGATGAGTGGTTATGAAGTGATACTATGTAGGTTATTTTCGGAATTTCAAATAGATACGGTGAAAATCATATCGATTGTATTTTCATTATTAATACTATAGATTATCATCTTAGCAAAATTAGTTATCTTTCAATTAATGTTATCATTTTTAAAAGAGGCGCATGCAGTTTCTATAAATTGCATCGTGTGTGTGTATCTATATGTACACACACATAGACACACACTCAATCAATTGTTTCGATCTCATGTATCATAACAACTGCACAATCTAGATATTTAGTTACCAACCAATCAAACCAACCAAACCGAACTAATTATCTTCGGTTCGGATCGCTTCAGTTTTGAAAATTATTGGTCTGGTCTAGTTTTTTGAACGGTTAATTTGGTCTTAATATGTTTTGTCGGTTTCAAACAAAATCACCATTTGCTCACCGTATTATACATATATAATTAATTACTTCCATTATAGTTGAAAAAAATAACATAGTATGGACTAAAATGGGATGGTATGGGCTAGCATGTGAGCATGAGTGAATTTCAATCGTTCTTATCTCATACTTGCCTTAATTTTTATAAATGTTCGTATTAGTTTTTGTCATATATGTTCACGGATTGAAGTTCAAAAAAAAATTAAATTGTTTGCTTGGTAGAGTCAGAGACGCATACAACGGAGACACATACAACACTATACATATAGCCTCTATCTTTTTCCCAAAGAAAATACATTTTCGTTCAAATCTAACTAATAGTTTCTACTTCGAAAAATTCAAAAGTAGTTGTCTCACAAGCTTTAATATATCTTGAGAAATGTATTTGTTTGAATTCGACAACATACTCTTTTATTACTCTTTCATAGTGGCGAATGCGGCCGGTTAACCGAATCAAACAGGTAAAAAAACAGTTAACCAAACCGAACAGTCAAAAAAAATGGTTAACCAGCCAACAGTTGCAATTTAATTAATCGAATTATGGTTAATTTCGATTAGGTTGTACAGACCGACCCATCCAGAATTAACCAATTAACCGTTCGTTTTAAGCGGTTAACTGCTCATTTTAAGCGGTTGACCACTAAAACGGTTAACTGTGGTTGACCGCTCATTTTAACTAGTTAATCATTCAATGAATCGGTCAACCATGGTTATCCTCCTGTTTACAAAGATTTTTCAATAAGCGGCAGTTAACCGTTATTAATAAGCTCATCGGGCTGGATTTTGTAATAAAAAATTATGCGAAATATATAATCGGTTAACGGTTAACCAATCAATCAAATTTCGTTAATTGTTAACCAAATCGAAAATGGTCAGTTAAAGTTGATCAGTCGACCATTTTAATTGGTTATGTTAGTGTTAATGTCGGCTATGTTAGTTAAGTCGGTTAACTCTCTCTTACTCTTTCAAGATTAATTATTTTTTTAAAGATAGTGTCAACTTACAAATACGACTGTCATTGCTTTTTTGATCATCTTACTGTATAAATTCCTAAAGTTATATACAATTTAACCTTATCCAAATTTATTTATTTTGCTGTTCTAAAATCTCCCCCTTGCCTGATGCTATCTACTGGTAACGGCACAGTACAGGCATTATATTACAGAGGCATTACCTCCTTGACAGTAGCCAAAATGGATTAGCAGACATTAAGGTGGTTTTTCTTTTGTCATATATTTTCCGCTTTTAATACTTTGCTCATTTTTTAGTCTTGAAAACACTCAAAATAAGGAAAACTTGTTTACAGGCTATCAAAATAAGAAAAACTTATGTTGAGGTTTATGCATAACATCCATTGTGAAAAAAAGGGGCTTTCAAAACTGCATTCTTAAAACCAATGAATCAAAATATTTTGACTAATTTGACAAAACTCAATACTCAGAATACACCAAAAATGACAAACCAATTAGACTACCATTTCAGGTGCGGCAATGCTTAATGGAAGACAAATATGTGCGGGTTGACGCATGCAAAAAATCACAGACAAAAACAGAAATGAGGTGATTTCTGCACTGCACTAAACTCAGAGAAAAAATGTCTGCTCGGTACGAAGTAGATAACGAACTCACATGCTATGAATTTTTGAGTGACTTGTATTTAATTCGTTCTTCATTTGAATTGTTGCAAAAATTAAAGTTCCCCAGCAATACTATTCTCATGTATTTATTCTGAGAAAAAGCAATAAAATATTTTGTTCATAGTAAACAATGTACAAAATTTAAGAAAACTATTAGAAATTGTGCATACATCATGCACCTGTCAATATGACAAGTTTTTATGCAGTGCGATATTGCAGTAGTAGCTGATGCAAAACACAACATTTGGATTATTAATGCGTTATTCCAAAATTGAAGGATAAGACAACTTAAAACAAATTTAGATACCTTAACGCTTGGAATATTGAGGAGCTTTACGGGCCTTTTTAAGACCAACTTTCTTCCTTTCAACTACACGGGCATCTCTAGTAAGCAGGCCTTCCTTTCTCAAAGGAGCTCTGTGATTCTCGCTTACTTTAAGTAATGCACGTGCAATGCCCAGAGATATTGCCTGTGCTTGCCCAGATAGTCCACCACCATGTGCCTTCACAAACACATCATATGTGCTCTCATATCCTAATGTCATTAATGGAGTCTTTACGTACTGTAGCCATAAAGGATTTCCTTGCAAATATTCCTGCAAAAAGCAAGAACAGAACCCCAATTCAAGTTCATGTATAGCACCATTGCATAGTAAAAAGTCGCTACATTCTTCGCTATAGATATCTGCTTATTTGGCTGGTGCTTATGGTTTGGAAACTTAACATGACATAGGAATTTAACATAATATACTATCACCAAATGCATACACCAACATTTCACGAAGATATCATTTTAGAAGTTTTTGTGAAAGGATGCAAGTTTATCTGAAATGGAGACGATGTATTAACGGTCAACAACTTACAGAAGACCCAGTTCATGGCATCTAAATATAATTTTTGTGTCAATGTCATCTATATCAAATGCTAAAATAACTTGAAACGTCCTCAATGGTAAAGCATTCGTTTTTAAGGCTGTTTAAATAGCACATGTAGTTGAATTATAATTGACAAAATCACTAATATTCTTAGGTACCTTGAATGTTGATGTGTTCCAGAACAGCTTATTTATTTTAGAAGTTGCTAACAAATTGGCAAGTCAGATGCAACAAATAACATAAGTCATGTAATTGAAATTGATCATAATTTCAACTTATCTTTATGAATCCCATTCTACTTTTTACCAGTCATATAAAACTACTTAGCAAATTTTAATCGTTTATAAACAGGTCGTTCCAACGCCCTCAGGCTGTGTTTGTTTTAAAGAAAAAAGGACTGAAAGCTTCATTAAATAAGTGATAAGTGGTTGTTTGCTTGTTTGTATTTAAATAAGTATTTTCATTAAGTTCTTTTATTCACTTAATTGAATAAGCAAGATTTTAATGCTTATTGAAAATGCTGATCACTTAACAAATTTTGATGCTTTCACTGAGAACCTTGATAGAGATCTGAAGAATTGAAGTTTGAATCTAAGATTTAAAGAGATGAGTAAGTCTAATAGTAGATCTAGAGCTGCATTAAGTGAACTGGAGCCTAGGGGCAGGCAGGAGGTGTCCTCAATTTCTCATCAACTCATCTATGTGATTAGAAAAGAAATGAAAGGATGATGAAAGAGATGCAAGATGAGATCTTGTCTAAGCAATAAGAGATGATTGATAGCTTCTTCTAGAGGATGGAGCAGCAAGGGATGACTAGATCTGCAGGGAATTGAAATCAAACTCTAGAGAACAACTCAGGAGTTGCCGGAGTTGGATTGAAATAAGTTGGAGCATTGCCCCATGCACAAAGCAACCGATACTTAGGGGGCAACGCTGGAATCAACAATAGGACCCAATGTAGGAGCATATCGAGTTAGAGCAAAACAAACTGAAATAATGTCCACACGATTTGGAGGCACGATAGATGTGGATCTAAGATGAGTTTTAACGCCTGGAACGAGTGATGTTGGAGCTAGAATAGCAAATCAGATCATGACCGCATGAGTCGAAACCAGAAGTTCACAGTTGGAACAAGGGGTAGGTTCGTCCCTTACTCTCTATCTTTTGCTTTTTCTGCCCTCAATAATCTCGGACCGATTACACGTCTACGGAATCCCGAACGGTCCTCAGACACACTCTGAGTTGGATGTCTGAAATGACTATTTAGGATAATAATCTCAGGCCGCTTACACGTGTACGAGATTCTGAACGATCCCTAGGCACGCTCTGAGTCGGATGCCTTAGATGACTATTTAGGATAATAATGACCTCGGACCGCTTACACATGTACGTATACGAGATCTAGATTGATCTATAGACACGCTCTGAGTTGGATCTCCGAGGTGAACATTTAGGATTTATGCTTGTTTTGATTTCTGCTTGTTTAATTTCTGCTTATTTATTTTGATTTGAATTTTGAAAAAATCCACATTGATTGTGATGAATGATATTGATCGCCTTAGGGTCCCGACACGAGACCGGAGTGCAACGTGCAAGTCCCCTCGCCGGAAAGCGAGTGAATGGACTTGTACAATATTGATCGCCTTAGAGTCCCACAACGGGACTGGAGTGTAAGAAGTGAGTCCCCTCACCAGAGAGTGAGCGGATGAGCTTACTTAACCCCCCGACTAAACGTTAAACGATTTAGAGAGATCGCACATTAAACAAAACATTAAACGATCCAGATAAATCGCACGTTGAACTAAACATTAAACGATCTGAAGAGATCACACGTTGAACTAAACACTAAACGATCTAGAGAGATCACGCGTTAAACTTAAATGGTCCAAAAAGATCGAACCTTAAAACAGATTTGGTTTTGCAAAAAGGATCGGAATGCCTTATAAATAGAATAAAACGGATAAATCCTGAATGAACACGGGATGACTGTGACATATGATGTGATATAATGTGATTTTGATATATGCTATGATATGATGTGATTTTGATATATGATATGACAACTCTGAATGAGAAGCAAAAAGTTGATAGTGATGTAAATCTTGAATGAACATGGGACGGTTAGAGATGTGTAACGTAATTAGAGTCATGTGATATAATGACTCCGAATAAAATCATAATGATTGTGATGTATAGATTACACTTAGGCAAAGTCTAGAATCTTAGGCTGTAACAGGCTTGGAACGACTCGTGATTGGCAAGAGAATCTAAAGGAACTGGACGATTCATCAAGGCTAAAACAGCTGAAAGCTCGTTTATGAAAGACTGGAGACAGGAACTTGTTCTTAGGCATAGCACACCTTTCATTCAAAAGGCATACTTCGAGGGACAAGTGTTAACCAGATTATTAACCCATCAGAATTCAAGAAAGTCAGAACATCTACTTCGAGTTCGAACAACCTAAGAATCAACCAAGAAGAGTCAAATAAGAAGAAAGCAAAAATCACGAAAAATCACACACTAAGGAAATGGATCGCTAGCGGTCCATCTCCTATGGATCGCTAGCGATTCATGATTTTCTCCCGTAGATCGCTTACCGAGGCAACAAAGGCCATCCAGAAGACAATGCCAAAAAATTGACTAAGTGTATGGATCGCTAGCGACCCATACACTATCGATCGCTAGCGACCCATACATCTTCATCAGGTCGCTGCAACTCTTATGGAACGAGGCAAGGAAAGTACGAAGGCATCAAGTCGCCTTCGATCTTGAACTATGGATCGCTAGCGATCCATCACTTTAGCTCGGGTCGCGATGATGTTTCCAGAGGGCCTTCCTATGACTATCTGCAAGTAGTTGGGCGAACAGGCTTGACCCAATAGCTGTTCGATCTCTATAAATACCTGAAAATCATTTGAATTCAATTGTAATACATACTTTCTTTTGAAAATGAAAAAAAAATCACCTATTAATAAAATTAGTTTTTTAAATCATTCCTTTCTTTAAATTGGTATAAATTTAAGTAATAGACATAAATGAATTTTTATTCAAGTGAATTCGAATTTGAAAATTTAATTTAAAATGAAATGTTTTAAAATAATTGGCATTTAAAAATCATTAAGGTGTAACTTATATAATGTAAAGATTGGTTAGAAACAATTCTTTTAAACATTGTGTATATGTATATACAAATGGCATCATTACCTTTATAAAATAATCAAATTTAAAATTGTTTGTATTTAATGGATTAAGTACAACAAGGAATAATAAAGATCCGTATTTATAATTTATAGATCTAAACTCTACGATCTAAAGAAGAAGTATCTACAACATAAATATGATCTTCTCCGGACTGGTTGCTGAAGTTCTACTGGAAACTTTCTTCACACTTCATCTCCCTCACAACAATCTCCAAAGGGATTCACTGTGATTCTCCAGTGGATTCTAACCTTGGAGGTTCAATCAAGCTAAGGACAATCAAGAGCCTTATAATCAAGCACTTCTTGTAACAACAATCAATCTATAAAAGAAATAAAGAAGTTATAAAGTGGACGTAGACTTCGTTAGTAGCCAAACCACTATGAAAATCTTCTTGTCTCTTTACTTTTTCGGCTCTTTTTACATTTATCTTTTGTATTATTGTCTTGTAAGAACAAGGATGATGCTTTCACACTCAATACAGGGTGTTGATATATTTTTAAGATTATTTAAATAGCACATTGAGTTGAATTATAATTGACAAAATCACTAATATTCTTAGATATCTTGATGTGTTCTCGAACAGCTTATTTATTTTAAAAGTTGCTAACAAATTAGCAAGTCGGATGCAACAAATAACATTAGTCATATAATTGAAATTGAACATAATTTCAACTTATCTTTATAGATCCCCTTCTACTTTTTACCATTCATACAAAATTACTTAGCAAATTTTAATCGTTTATAAACAGGTCGTTCCGACACCCTTAGGCTGTGTTTGTTTCAAAGAAAAAAGGGTTGAATGCTTAATTAAATAAGTGATAAACGGTTGTCTGCTTGTTTGTTTTTAAATAATTGCTTTTATTAAGTTCTTTTATTCACTTAATTGAATAAGCAAACTTTTAATGCTTATTGAAAGTGCCGATCACTTATTACATCACATTTTTCAATTATACTTATATGCAACATGATATATAATTGTATATACATTTTTTTAATTATATCAAACAATTAGAAAGGTCCAAAGTCCAAACATAACGTCAATTTTGTTTTTGGTTGGTGATTTTTTTACATTTTGTTTTGATTTAATTTTATAGTGTAGTTTTCAATCATTAGAAACAAATATATTAGCAACTAGTGACGAAAAAAATTACAATGTCAACCCACCGCGATGTTTGCATAGAAGTTAAATATAATAATTTATAAATCGGTTAAAAAGAATGGAAATGAAAAAAGTAAATAAATTGAAATATGTAATGCAAATGTGAAAAAAATTATAAATAAATAATTTCGACAAGTTGACCGATACTGATTTACGTCATCAGATTTTCTATTTTCGACTTGCTTTATAGATTTTGTAATGCTTGCACACGAGAGTATTTGTTGTTTGTATATAAATATAAGACATAAAATAAGATGATTAAGTCTGATTTGTATGGCAGTTGCATTGAAAAATAATTAATTTTAATTTTGAGGGGTAATATTGTCAGAGTAATAATTTACGTCCACAAAACAAATTTTTAATCATAAAGTAAACAAACAATATTTTAAGTCTTCAGCCATCAGCTTTCAGCAATCGGTATTCGACATTCATTATTCAGCACTTTACATTAGTCAGGAAATGATGATATGAGGTTGAATTATATCATCTTGCATCGGTAAATGTCTACAGAAAGATGTAAAATTGTCAAATTTCTAATACCATAAAGCACCAACTCTATTACTCTAATCACATAAATGTGAATACAACATCATACCTTTGCGTCACGGTAATTAATGATGAACTTCCCAGATCCTTCTTGAAGAACAACACGAGCAATGGCGCACTTCCTTCTTCCAGTTCCAATAATGGTCTGAGCAGCAAATCCACCAGGCAGTCTCGACTTAACCAGCTTCTCCAAGCTGATTTCCTCCACTTCCGACGTGCCTTCGGCGACAGCGGCGACGATGGTCGCGGAAGGGCATTTCTGCAACTTAACGGAGGATTTGGGAAGCCCGAGGGAAAATGAAGTTCGGTTTGAGGAGACTTGGGAAGAGAAGGAGAGAGCGGAGAGCGACGAGGTGAGTGAGGAGAGGGAAATTGACATTATCGATTTCTATGAACAGTTTAGGATTCTTCCTCCCTTCCTTTGTTGTGGGATAGAGCGGAAAGGATATGAAACGGATAAAATGTGTGGGAAATGAAAATATGGCTCTAATTCTTTTAACTGGTAATATTTAGTCCAAGCCCACAATAGCCCATTTGCGTTGGCTTTGACTTAAAAGATGGGTAATACAAATATTTCAACTAACAATAATAGTATATCCAGTATCTCCTAAATTACAATTTAGACCTTCCTAGGCGTTTACCAAAAATTCAAACGATATCGAAGTCTGTAATCGTTTTTTTAGCAATAATTGTAATGCTTTTGATGTCATTTTTTTTTGTATCATCAACTATCAAAAACGCCTATAATACCTAATGTTAACATCCCTTTAAAATATGATCTAGCAATTAAACTTGTTGTACAAATTCAAAACATATATCTATAAGTATTATTGAATCTTAATATCAGTTAAAAATATGATCTGAAAAATAAAGCTTTTTACAAATTCAAAACGTCCATATACAAATACTACCAATTCAAATATCATTTAAAAATAGTGTGCTATTATTGACATCTAGAAAAATGCTTATGTCTCATAAACTGAAAGCCACTATACAAAGTTTGGTTCCATACTTCTTAACAACAATCATTAATTTATTTTTAGTAAACAGACACCCAACTATTTCAAAACACAATCGGTATCCTGTCTAATCTCTAATCAAATTCAGCTCTCTTCAAAACAAAACAAAAATCATGTCCTAAAAAATCAGGAATAAAGTAAAAAATTTATTTTTTTGACCATACTTAAGACGATGAAAATTTAAACAAGTACTTGCTTGATTTGTCGAAAATAATTTGTCAAATCAACTTGTATGTCTTTTGAAGCAGTTGATCGATCGTCATATTTTATGTTTTCATTATCAAACACATTTTCATTTGAAACAACAAGAACATTCTCAATTTTATTATGATTGGCGTCCTCCATCTAAGAACCAAAAAATAGGAAAAAAAATAGTTTAAACACATATGATAAAACATCACAATTCAATAACTTACATTGAGATTTTCAGTTATAACATTATCAAACTTTATATTCTTCAAATTTGTGTGAGTCGTGAGATCATTAAACTCATTCTAAAATAACAAACCAAAGAACTGTAAATTAAAAAAAGTCTAAGATTGATATGTTGAAGAAAAATAAAAAGTAAAAAGTTAACTAACGTCCTTTTTGTTCGTAAAAATTAGGTTCATCCACTAAATCTTCACTTGGCTTTATATGTTAGAATTTTTCTTTTCCCTTGAAGGTTTGAAAATTTTGCTTTATGAAGATGCTACTATTGTTTTGGCTTGAATGAGAAAATAGATTTTAGTACCCATAAGTATGTAAAAAGAATTGATAGGTAATAAAAATTTAATGGTGGCTAGAAGCATTTTCTTATATGCTAAAATATGATCTAATAAATAAACCTTATTCATAGATTCATTCTTTATTAATTAATATTAATTAATTAATATTAATTAATTAATTAATAATATAAATAAAAATCCAAACTAAAAAAAATTAGATGTTGCAACTTAGAAACAAAATTCAAACTAACAACAAATGATTTCAACACAAATATGGCTGAATATTTCTACAAATCATTTTCTCTTGAATATGCTAAACATAATTTGCAGAAATAAAATTCATGCGTTAAGCACGTGTCGTAATGCTCATTAGGATAATTTCGATAATTTATGATTTGTAAATACCTTTTTAGGTGCCCGCTATAAAAATTATCATGTCAAATTTCAATGTAAATGAAATCGCTAGAAAAAATTATGGATGCCTCAACGGTCATGAGTAATTCTGTATTTGTTCCAAATCACCACACGTACTACCACCTTGATGCCCCAACAGTCATGAGTAATTCAATGTTGGGGCATTAAGGGGGTACGTACATGTGGTTATTTGGAACAGTCACAGAATAATTCATATGGAATCTTCGAATTCAATTTCATTTATCATATTCCTATTTTCAAGGGATATTTAGATTTAGTATTAGGGGCGTTTTAGTAGTTCACACTGGCATCAAAAAGGTGTGACACCAAAGGTTATCTCGATATTCTGTTCTCGATATATCTTGACTAGTAACATTTAAGGACATGTATTAATTTTATTTTATTTTATTTAATGCTCATAATTACGAACACATTCATGATTTCAGTTGATTAAATAATTTTTTAAGGATTTTCTACTTGTATGTATTTAAGGTATTTATTGTTGGATATGAGCCAGCACGCAACGGGGTAAATTGGTAAATTTAAGAAAAATTTCTTCCATTTGGATCTTATCGGGCCTATGAAGTCTAATTTTATTTTGAATTTATCTAAATTGTTTTAAATAAAATCGATATTCTATTTTATTTTAATAAACTTTTGTATTAATATCATTTTATACTATATAAAACGATATGCGTATCATATACACATACACGTGTACGTGCACGTGCAAAATAAAATGGTGTACATGGTTTAACATGCCCGTGTATAGATATTAGGATTTATATCGTAACAGACATATTTGCTCTTCTGTATACATACTCGCCGTCTAATATGTAATTATATATGTGTGTGTAAATGTTTATATATAAATATGTATTATAAAATGACGATAGTAGAACATATGCACTTAATACACACACACACACAGATACACACAAACACATAAAACTAATATTGTAATATATTTTAATTAATTCTAATAAATTCAAATTTATGTTCATACAATAACTTTAAGTATATATGCATATATTTTGAAAGTTACAAATAATTTTTTTATATACATATCTATATCAAAATATTAGAATTATATATGTATATGATAAAATATATATTAAAATATGTGTGTGTACATGCACACTCACATAAATGCATTTTGATATAAATTAATAATTAAAAATATAAAATAAATTATATACAATGGGCCAGTAAAAGAATTTTTTTCTTTTTTATTTTAATGTTAAAATGGTTTTTTTATCATGATTTCCACACGGAAATCATTTTGAAATACAAAAAAAATTGAAAGTAACATTGAAGATGGTATACAATTTTACTACACAAATTTTAGTATTTTATATTTATTTTATAAATATATAAATATTGTAAAACATGGGTTTTATATTTGGATAAATTATATGTATTAAATATATATGTTCGGTTAAAAATATTTTTTTGATCTAAAAACTTATTATGAAATTATATAGATAAAATTTATATGTATTTTAAAATATATGTATTTATGTATTATGTATATGCTTTTTAACTAAACTAGTTTTAAACAATATTATTTTTATTTTTGAAAATAAAAATAAATAATTATATTGATTTTTTTTCTTTGCTACCGAATGCAATAAGTACACAACTATATTTACATAATAATTTTTTTTTAGATATATAACCAAACATATTCATCCAATGTTGATGGTAATAACATATAGGGATTCTTTACATATTCAACAGTTGTTCGATCATATATGTGACCTTTCACTAAAGCCTAATTGATACATCTACAAATGTTAAAACTGAATTCAATCACTCCCTAAATCAAGTCTTGAATCTAGAAATTGATATCAGACCAAATGCAGCTGCTACTGGTGTTTAAATCTTACCTTAGATTTTCTTTTGGAGACTTGGAATTTGAGGAAATGGGAGCTATAATGGTTGGCCTTTGCTGGTGTTAATGGAGCAAGCAAGAATAATTCCAAAGTGAGTGTCGGAGTGGTTAGATAAGAGAGAGAGAGAGAGAGAGAGAGAGAGACAAAGGAGTAAAAAGAGGATCAAGATCCATCTTTCTCTCTTACTGTTTCTCCTCTTTTAAATTCAAAAACTCCACACCAACAACCATCTATGGCTAGCCTTCCCTAGCCAATTCATAGTCGGCTATGATAGGTCCCAATATGGGCCCCAAAACCATCTCAAGCCAATCGATAATTAACACATTTAAATTGAATTCAAATGCATATCGATATTATATATCGATAAATGTTTTATAACAATTGTATACACATTGTTTAGTATTGATTAACATAAGTTAAATAAAATAATAATCAATATTTTATAAATATAAATTAATTTAATTAATTTATTATTATTATTATAATTAATTAAATTAGGTGGTAGTAGGAGTATTCAACATTTCGGTTGCGTGACCATTAGATGTAAATCTTGTTAGCGATTAATATCGAACGAATTGAATATTAACGTTCATACATCACTTCGCGGGTGGTATGACATTGTGGTCAAATTTATCGCTTACTTAGATTTGGTAAAAATCCAAGTTTACTAATTTAAGCGTTACCTGGCAATGACAATTATTTACACCAATTCTCTTCATCAAAACTATATCACATTGGACTTTTGTATTTTGGTAATGGTCAAAATTTCAATATTATCTATATGCAATTTTATATTCTAAACACAAATTCCTTGATTAGATAATAACAATTATCATTAACCAAACTACTATGGCATAGATTTTGACTTTGTGTTGACTTCAGTTGACCATGATACTAACCTCACATAATCGAGGAGACGAATCCTCTCTTGAATAGTGTTTCACTTCCAATATTTTCACTTGAACCAACTATAGTTGTTCTATGGAATTTGTGCCACGATTTAACTATAGTAAAAGCGAAGCTTTCATATTCAAGATCAATGGTATTCCCAAGTCCAGAGAATTGTGTGATATTGTCACATCGATATTTTCTATTTGACATTAGTTATCTTGACCAACAGAAAACTATCGAGTGAGTCATTCCATAGTTATCCAATAACTATCAGTACGTAACCTCTAGGTGCCCCTAGTAGCCATGAATAATACACTGCCCAATGTTTGGAGTGCATACGTACTTTAGTCTCAATAGATGAATCTATATTCTGTCTCGATACATCTTGATTAGGAATATCTAAAATGGTTTGTTTATTATATTGTGATAAAATGTTCATGATCACAACTATTTGTAATTACTATCACAAATACACCATTTATAGATTTTCTATTAAATATACTTAAATCAATTAATTAATTTTAACATATTATAACAAACATATAACAAAAAAACCTTTTATTACGAACGAGAATTGATTACAGAATTAATAGTTTACAATAAATTATAGAATTGCCTCCAGGACATACCCTTAACTCTATCAAACTCTCACTTGCACTTGGGGCCAATTATGGAATCTCAATCCTATCCCTTTGATCTATTGCTTGAGAACCGACTGAGTTAGACCCTTCATGAATGGATCTACTATGTTGTACTTGGTATCTACCATTTGTATCACGATCTCTTTCTTCTCAACGAACTCACTAGTAAGGTGGATCTTTCGAAGAATATGTCGTAATTTCTTATGTGCTCTGGGCTCTTTTGTTATTTGTATTGCCGCATTTTTGTCATAGAATAATGCTATTAGATTCTCTGTATTGGGAATCACTTTGAGCTCACTTAAAAACTTATGCATCCATACCGCTTCATCGGCTACTTCATTGAGGGCGACATACTAAGCTTCCATCATAGAATCAAGTTTCATTTCTAAGTTGGAACTTTTCCAATTGATGGCCCCGCCGTTAAGCATAAAAACATTACCCGACATTGACGTACTATCATCGACATCACTTTGAAAGTCAGAGTTGGTATATCCCTTCATAAGGAGTCTCCATTCCCATATATTAAGGAAAGACCCGAGTATTTCCTAAATACTTCGGCATACATTTTACAGTTGTTTAGTGTTTTTCTCCAGAATTAGACTGGTATCGGCTTACACATCATAATGCGTATGCTACACTGGATCTAGTATAAAGCATATAGTAAATTATCTATCCTATGGCTGAAGCGGACAAATTCCTATTCATATGCTGTAACGACCCGCTATTTTGGACCATTCAAATCGACAATAAAACCATACATGTACGACTTGAATAATTCAAAATATCGAATTGTTAATTAAAATTTGGCAAAACTTAACTTATATAATAAATAAATCATCACAGATCACAAACACAGAGTAATATAATGCAGCAGAATAGATAAAGAATAGTAGTTCATGAAGCTACTATATACATTGGAGTTAGAAATAAAATATAACTGAATATCTTAGACGTAGTGAAGTCTCCAGTATGCGCAGATGACTTTTCTGAACAAATCAACAGGATGACTGAAAGGATAGATAGCTGGATCTTCAAACAAGGCTCCAACTTCGAAGGTGAGTCTCAAATGCTGTATCACTCAGTCTGACCCGAGCGTAAAGCAAAACACAAAACACTCGAGTCAGGATTAACATTCTTATATCAATAAATCCAACTCAAGTGAAATATCAACTGAAATACAAATAACTTAAAGGATGTTTGGAATAACCATCCTCTAAGGGTCCATGGAACTATTTACAGAGTAGAAATATACACTATAACACCATGGTTCTTTCAGCTTAATTTATACATCAAAACCAAATGTCATTTTCTCTTCAAATATCTCTATATTTCCCAAAATAGTATTTATATATATTAAATAATTTATACAATAAAGTAATTTCAATTCCCTCAACTTAACAAATCGTTTCAACATCAACCCGACCTTTCCATTTAACTTAAATTCAATCTCAGTTTATCAGTTTAAATTCAACTTAAATCTTAAAATAAACGCTTCAATTTTATCGATCTTAAATTCGGATTTGAAATCACAAACACCCCTTTTACATTTCAATATTTCAAACTTTAATTATTTAAACGTTTCAAACTAAATTTTATTTCAATTCAGTTTCTAAATAATAGATTCAACTTATATTGATTCGAATACAGACCTGAAACACAAATAAACCAATTAAATTCTAGTATCGTTCAAAGCTTTAATATTCTACATTTCAAAGTTCAATTTAATAGTTTCATAAAGATCTTGATTTAACCAAACTATTATTTAGCCTTGAAATCCTCCTTAGATTCAATATCATTTAAGTAATCTGAAATTACATTTTTCTCAATATTTTCTTTAATTTATTTAAACGTGAAATTATTCATTAAATCACTTAAATCAAAAATCCAGTTACAAAATCATACCTTTAAATTTTCCTATTCAATAAATTTCAAATCGATTTAATTAAATAAAAACCTTACTTAAATACCATTCCAAATAAACCCAAAATTCATCTCCCAATCTTAATTATTTAATTTATTACAAGCATCTATTTGAAATAAATTTACAAAATAATATTTAATATAATTTATGTATTAAATCAATCTTAATTAAATTTAATATTATTAAATCTATATATATCATTACCCTTTATATATAATAGTAATTTAAGAATTAACATTTATTAAGACCATATATTTCTTTCCAAACAAAGAATTTATTTTCAAAATATTTATATATAGACCATGGTGTCTGTATATATTCCTTATCATTTGGTCAAATGTTACGGATATTTATCATTTCAATCCATACACTAAATATATACGGATGGATATCATTCCAACCCGTAATCCCAAATTTAATTAAATGAAAATCGCTTGGGTCTATCATTTCAACCCATAGTGATTTCTATACTAATAGGGAACTTGCAGAGTGATAACATATATGAAAATAATAATAACAACAGACATATATCATCAAAATATATATAAACAATAGGATATGGTGTCATATCCCATAACTGAACAGTTACAGATAATAGCATATATAACAATTTAAATCTAACAGCAGCATATTTCAATTGTCATTTCAATTGAAATTAAATTTAATAAATAAAAGTACGTTAATCGTGAGTGATTGCTCACCTTTCGAGGCTAGATAGATTGGTCAAAGAATTGAGCTATGCTGGATACCGATCCAAACAAAGATTTTCAAAGCGAAGCAATATTGGCACGAATAAGATGGACAACTGATAAATAGAGATCGATGAAAACAGATCAGAAACTGTTTGATGTAGACCAAAATGAAATACATATATATTATTCTATTTTTTTACTTTCTTAACCAATATTAATTTCGAAACGCATTAAAATTACATATACATACATACGTTTTCAAATAAAGGCAAATAATAGAAAACTGCAGAACTATGTTTTAACATAAATCTTAACATTTTTTTTTCATATTTAAATCAACATTTAAGTCAACATTCCACATTATTATTGTTAAGACCATTATCGACCTTCCTAGATTTTCTGAACCACTACACACATTATAGTTGATATAAATTTACATTTTGCAAAATATTTATAAAAGAGAGAAGGGCCGAGAGCACATCTCAACTCAATTTAACATTTTAAATTCTAGTATTTTCTTAAATAATAAAACAGCCTTCAGGCATTTCTTACATGTTAACACTGACATTAAAACTTCCTTTATCATCTTAAAAATATCAATGTCAAATTTTTACCCATAAAATCACTAGTATAAACTTATATTTTAAAACAAACGGATCATAGATCTTATAAAACTGTATTTGTATAATAATTCATCTCTGGACATACACACAAACCAACTTAAATATATTATACTATATATTCTACCTAAAATTTTATAACTCTACAACTATTTTTAAACAACAGAAGGAAATTTAAACCCATGCAAACAACTTATAAACCGATAGACTCAGGTATTTTTGCGTAAATTTATATATAAGTGGATATATACTACTAAATCCTCTATAGCAACATACCCATCTATATAAAATATTTATAAAACTTTATATATATGTTATAACTAAATCGAAACTGTTGTGTATACTTAACTATAGACCAATCGTTACCTGTAAATACTTACTTATACAGTAAACTATTGTAGAAATTTTAAAACTATATATATAACACCGACCCTTTATCTCTCAAAGCCCAACACACGTAGGCACAATGCATATAACCGAGAGTATACAAAAACTTTCAAACCTATGCATGAATACTGTACTATATATACTAGCAACAATGTTATAAAAAAAATCACGTTTTAAAGACACTATATATATATATTTATACCTCAATCGTACGAGACTGTTGCGGTAAATCAGATGCGAGTTTGAAGCCAAAGCTTTGGGTCCTAGCGATGTGGAGGAGGAAGGGAACCGCGAGGCACAGGTGGTGTTTGTTCTTGCGTGGCTCAGGCCAGATCTGGAGAGAGGGTGGCCGAGATCAGTGATGGCCGAGGGGTTCAAGGCCGAGGGGAGGAGTTTGGGCTGAGACGGGCAAGGCCGAGTTAATGGATCACGGTTTCAGGCTACTGGCTGCTGCTCGTTGGTGGAGCGAAGCGGTACACGTGTTTGGGAGAAAAACGCGTGGCCTTGTGAAAGAATATGGTGAGCAGGCTACGAAATGAAAGCTCAAGCTAAACTCTCTCAGATCTAAAGCGAAGGGGAAGACGAGATCCAGGCAAAAAGATGAAACAGCTATGCTTGTTTTATTTTTCAATGGCGAGAGAAACATGAAGATGACTTAGGCAAGTATATATATTAAAAGCAGAGAGAAGGGAGAGGTAATAAAACTTCAATAGGAAGAAAATATATAACTTTAGATATAGAATTAATTTATTCTATAACCGAAATCATAGAAAAAGGAAACGAATATATAAAATAGGAGAAAGAATAAAGGTAATATCAACGTCATGCATTAATTCAGCAAAAGTTAAAGCAAATTATGGCTTGACAACACAGCTACAGGACCTAGGATTTTATATATGTAACTTTATATAATATTTGCACTTTCAATAGTCTGGATAGAAAAGGAGAGAAAGGAGGCAACGGGTAAATAAATGATTCAAAGAGAGAAAGAAAGTCAGAGGATATGATATAGATCTGTAAATTTATTTCAGAATAACGTAAGCCACAAATCAGATCAAAAGAGAATTAAATGGCTGTCCATTGATACAGCAAAGTTATTAAAGCAATTAATATTTTCTTGGATGACATGGTAAAGTTTGAAATTCAAAAGAAACCAAACGGTCACGAATCCGGTACCGATACGGTTCCCGGTTTCGCGGACTCCGTTATTTATCGGACTTTAAAACACAGAATCGAATATACCGCAGAGATCAGTACGACGAGACGATCAAATCGGTATACAAATATCAGTGGTACGATTTGATTATAAAAATTCTAATTTTCCACCACGGAAAATGCAGCTAAAATGCAGAAAATAAGATCGACGGAGCTATAGATGTCCAAATTTAGAAAAACAAAAAATGTCGTCTCACTCAGAAGAAGATTTAGAATTTTTCTATGTAAAATATTCAGGTTTGAAAAATATTTTAAAATCAACAATTATTTGCTAGCTTGAATTAAATAGAATTTCACAATAAAATAAACTTTGATAAAATTAATTGAAAATTTAAACTCTGCTATGTTTAATTGGACGTAATCCAAATGTTAAATTTTTATTTAAAAATATTACTATATAAAATTTCTCAAAAGTTTCAATTAATTATGTTAAATAAAACCATTTAAAACTATTAAAATCTATGGGTCGTTACACTCTCCCACACTTAAAACTTTTCGTCCCCGAAAAGGTAGGAGGTAGGAGAATAGAACAACCAGAAATAAAATAGATTGAAAGACACGATAAACAATTAATTTAAAACTATATAAATTTTATTTGAAATTTTTATTTGATAACTTCATTTGAAATTTAATTTTCTTTAATACTTTTCAAACTCCTTTGAAAACAATTATTTACATTATTACTTATATTTACAAAGAAGCTATTGAAATATTAAATCCAAAATTCTCAATTTACAAATTTTATTCAAAATACTTTTCAGATGTTATAAATGAATCAATAATTATTTACTTTATATATGTTTTATTAAATTAATACTTTTATAACACCAAAAATTTATGATTAAATCAAGCAGTATATGAATAAACCATATTTTAAAAGGATAGATTCAAAAAGAAAGAAGGTGGAGTCGGAAAAACGGAACCTAAGTAAATAACTAAAGCTGAGCAGATAAGGTAGATTCAAAAGAATAGTATCGGGTACGAATAATTTATTTCAAACCATAAGAATTTCAATTTCAAATATTAATACAAAATTTCTCTGTTGGGAAAAATACCTTTATAATAAATACCTTTATAATAATACTTTTATAATAAAATACTATTATATCGGAATAAATTTTCCTTTCGAAAATACTTTTTATAACTTGATGTTTCAACAAGTTTATCCTCGTTCTTGCAGACTCTGGCCATGCGTTGATCAGGCGCAAAGCTAGAATTCTTCAAGTACTTAGTAGACCTGTTTCAACACCTAGTGAAAATACTTGAAAAACCTTTAAAATAGATATGCAAAGTACAATCCAAACAAAACACCCAAACCAAAACCTTTGTCCGACCATGGTTCGCAGATACACAATGATTACGCCTGGATCCCCCAGGAAACAATCCATATCCGTAAGCTTTCTCAGCCCTGCGAGTTATGACATGATGACTAGTAGAGTGCAGGATACACAATGGTTACGCCTGGATCCCCCAGGAAACAATCCGTACCCCTAGGCAAGACTCAGCCAGGCACTTGCGCTACTATTCGCGACCTACACAGATTGCAGGATACACAATGGTTACGCCTGGATCCCCTAGGAAACAATCCGTACCCCTAGGCAAGACTCAGCCAGGCAATTGCGCTATGCACTCACGAGAGAAAAAAAACCATGGGTTACGCCACGGTGGGAACACTCGAGTATTACATCCGGAAAACCAAAAATCAGAAAGAATAATATCGATAGAATGAATCCACGATGTGGCCACAAAGCGGATATCAAGCAGAAGGCACTTTCCATATCTTTACTTCAAAAATATATATATCATATAGTACCCTTTCAAATCACTTTCAAATATCGTACTTATATAAAGTCCATATATATAGGATTCCATTTTTCCCAATCGAATACTTTCCAAATCAATAGTAGATCAAATCATACTTAAATAGACTTCGATTATATGAAATCTCTTTCCAAATTGAGTACCTTTCAAATCAATATATTTCAAATCAACTTCATACTTATATAATCCATTTTATATAAGTTCGACCACTCCCAAATCAAGTGCTTAATAGTATAAGGTTCTCAAATTTCAAATCATTTCAATATCAAAACAGTTTCAAAATCATATATGATTTCACCAAATTTTCTTCCAAATTAAATATCTAGATTTCAAAGTTCCTAAAATAATAGGCTTAGAAAATTACCCCATTTTCCAAATTAAAATAATTCAAGTCAAACAAATTCATTTTCAAAATCACCATATAAGTACTGGTTTTTAATTCCAATTTAATTTCAAAACCAAATATTTTCCCAAAATCAATTATACTCAAAAATGGTTTCCAAATTTATAATTATCCCTTTTTTTTACAACTTTAAAACTATCTATTTCTATGTGAAATATCCAATTTACCTTTCTGAAAACCATTATTCAACTATTTTTTTTTCAAAGCATTCCAAAACTAAATTTATATTCTTTATCAAACATTTTATACTCTTCGAAATTTCTTAGCTTTGAAAATTTAATCTCGATTTGGAAGTGTTCGAACATTCAAAATAGTTAGGGAAATCAAATTTTCAATTCAAGAGTTGAAAATCAACAATAAATCAATTATTAAATCCAAAACTCGAGGACTGAACACCGGTCTCATTTTAAATTATTTCAAATACATACTTATATCTTTCTAAAATATCAAATTATACTTTGGAATTTGAAATCAAAAACGGTTTCACAAAATCACTTGCATAGCGAAGCTACTAAAGTGGCCTCTTCCCCACTCTGAAACTCGAAAATCAATGTCGATGATGCGTGCACTCATCACCGAAATTATTTTCCAGTGACTTATGTGAGTTCTGGACTTTTATTTCTTGAAAACTCTTTGAATTTTTTTTTTTTCAAAACTATTGGAATTCTTTTGAACTCATTCGAAATATTTCTTATTCGAAAAATACCTTTAGATCGTATTATTTTATATACTTTCAAAAATCTTAAAACCAATTTCAAAGTACCAGAATTCAATTCTCGAATTTCAAATTTAACACTTCAGTTATAAATCATTTTTATATAAATCAATTTCTTAAAAAATTTTCAAATTTTCAAATCCTTTCAAAACCTTTTTATATAGAATAACATTTCTTATTTGTTTTATATATAGGTATATAATCCTTATCGAAAACATTTTCACCTTTTTATATATAAAATAGAATCATTGTTATTAAAATAATAATTTTGATATGTAAAACAATTTCAAAAAATACAAACATACCCGATCTTTCAAAGGATGATTCAAGGCTAGATTTCGAAACAAACAGCGATTCAAATTTCATATCAACGAAAACAAGAACATGAATATCTTATTTGAGAACTTCAATTACGCAAAAGATACAATAGAGTTTACCGAAAGTAACATAACAACTGCTGAAAACAAACAGATCCACAGAATACCCCCCTACATAAACAAAGCATCGGTATTAATTCTACCGGGTGGGACTTCAACGGGTCCATAACACTCCCCCTCAATATGGCCCCAACTTCTGCATTTCTTGCATAAATGCACGACACGCCCATCCTCCCTAACGAACTGCGGAAACGCAGCCTTCCTTCCGTACTTCCTCACAGGACAATTCCTGGCTATATGCCCAGGCATCCTGCAGTGATAGCAAATGGTTGATTGGTCGACTGATGCAGTGGATGCAGCGTTTACTTTCGTCACCTTCTGGCAGCGACTGGGAAAGTGCCCCGTACTACGACATTTAAAACAGAAGATCTTGGATCGATAACGCTTGCCCTCTTTCTTCTTTCCTTCATCTCCCTTCCCGCACATGGCTGCATAATGTCCTTTCTTCCGACACCGATAACAAATGACATGGTCATAAGGTCCAGGTCCTACCCTTTCCCTCCATAGATTTTCCTACTTCTCCATTGCTTCCTCCTTTTCCTTACGGGCTAGTGCTCTTCGAGCTCGACGAGCTGCTTTCTGCTCTTCCAATTTTGCCATCTACAAAATAGTTTCCTATCATTCAAGGAGTCCAAAATCGAACAAGATAGAGGTTCAAAAATTTAAAAAGGGAAACTTGACCAAAGGAAGTTTTCAAACAAAGTAGAAAAGGTCGAACGAAAATGAGGAAATGCAAATTCAAAATAGACGATTAAATCGCGGGCGAACGAAAAGGCTCTGATACCAACTGTAACGACCCGCTATTTTGGACCATTCAAATAGACAATAAAACCATACATGTCCGACTTGAATAATTCAAAATATCGAATTGTTAATTAAAATTTGTCAAAACTTAACTTATATAATAAATAAATCATCACAGATCACAGACACAAAGTAATATAATGCAGCGGAATAGATAAAGAATAGTAGTTCATGAAGCTACTATATACATTGGAGTTAGAAATAAAATATAACTGAATATCTTAGATGTAGTGAAGTCTCCAGTATGCGCAGATGACTTCTCTGAACAAATCAACAGGATGACTGAAAGGATAGATAGCTGGATCTTCAAACAAGGCTCCAACTTTGAAGGTGAGTCTCAAATGCTGTATCACTCAGTCTGACCCGAGCGTAAAGCAAAACACAAAACACTCGAGTCAGGATTAACATTCTTATATCAATAAATCCAACTCAAGTGAAATATCAACTGAAATATAAATAACTTAAAGGATGTTTGGAATAACCATCCTCTAAGGTTCCATGGATCTATCTACAGGGTAGAAATATACACTATAACACTGTGGTTCTTTCAGCTTAATTTATACATCAAAACCAAATGTCATTTTCTCTTCAAATATCTCTATATTTACCAAAATAGTATTTATATATATTAAATAATTTATACAATAAAGTAACTTCAATTCCCTCAACTTAACAAATCGTTTCAACATCAACCCGACCTTTCCATTTAACTTAAATTCAATCTCAATTTATCAGTTTAAATTCAACTCAAATCTTAAAATAAACGCTTCAATTTTAGCGATCTTAAATTCGGATTTGAAATCACAAACACCCCTTTTATATTTCAATATTTCAAACTTTAATTATTTAAACGTTTCAAACTAAATTTTATTTCAATTCAGTTTCTAAATAATAGATTCAACTTATATTGATTCGAATACAGACCTGAAATACAAATAAACCAATTAAATTCTAGTATCGTTCAAAGCTTTAATATTCTACATTTCAAAGTTCAATTTAATAGTTTTTATTTAGCCTTGAAATATTTCCTCCTTAGATTCAATATCATTTAAGTAATCTGAAATTACATTTTTCTCAATATTTTCTTTAATTTATTTAAACGTGAAATTATTCATTAAATCACTTAAATCAAAAATCCAGTTACAAAATCATACCTTTAAATTTTCCTATTCAATAAATTTCAAATCGATTTAATTAAATAAAAACCTTACTTAAATACCATTCCAAATAAACCCAAAATTCATCTCCCAATCTTAATTATTTAATTTATTACAAGCATCTATTTGAAATATAATTTACAAAATAATATTTAATATAATTTATGTATTAAATCAATCTTAATTAAATTTAATATTATTAAATCTATATATATCATTACCCTTTATATATAATAGTAATTTAAGAATTAACATTTATTAAGACCATATATTTCTTTCCAAACAAAGAATTTATTTTCAAAATATTTATATATAGACCATGGTGTCTGTATATATTCCTTATCATTTGGTCAAATGTTACAGATATTTATCATTTCAATCCGTACACTAAATATATACGGATGGATATCATTCCAACCCATAATCCCAAATTTAATTAAATGAAAATCGCTTGGGTCTATCATTTCAACCCATAGTGATTTCTATACTAATAGGGAACTTGCAAAGTGATAACATATATGAAAATAATAATAACAACAGACATATATATCAAAATATATATAAACAATAGGATATGGTGTCATATCCCATAACTGAACAGTTACATATAATAGCATATATAGCAATCTAAATCTAACAGCAGCATATTTCAATTGTCATTTCAATTGAAATTAAATTTAATAAATAAAAGTACGTTAATCGTGAGTGATTGCTCACCTTTCGAGGCTAGATAGATTGGTCAAAGAATTGAGCTATGCTGGATACCGATCCAAACAAAGATTTTCAAAGCGAAGCAATATTGGCACGAATAAGATGGACAACTAATAAATAGAGATCGATGAAAACAGATCAGAAACTGTTTGATGTAGACCAAAATGAAATGCAAATATATTATTCTATTTTTTTACTTTCTTAACCAATATTAGTTTTGAAATGCATTAAAATTACATATATACATACGTTTTCAAATAAAGGAAATAATAGAAAACTGCAGAACTATGTTTTAACATAAATCTTAACGTTTCTTTTTTCATATTTAAATCAACATTTAAGTCAACATTCCACATTATTATTGTTAAGACCATTATCGACCTTCCTAGATTTTCTGAACCACTACACACGTTATAGTTGATATAAATTTACATTTTGCAAAATATTTATAAAAGAGAGAAGGGCCGAGAGCACATCTCAACTCAATTTAACATTTTAAATTCCAGTATTTTCTTAAATAATAAAACAGCCTTCAGGCATTTCTTACATGTTAACACTGACATTAAAACTTCCTCTATCATCTTAAAAATATCAATGTCAAATTTTTACCCATAAAATCACTAGTATAAACTTATATTTTAAAACAAACGGATCATAGATCTTATAAAACTGTATTTGTATAACAATTCATCTCTGGACATACACACAAACCAACTTAAATATATTATACTATATATTCTACCCAAAATTTTATAACTCTACAACTATTTTTAAACAACAGAAGGAAATTTAAACCCATGCAAACAACTTATAAACCGATAGACTCAGGTATTTTCGCGTAAATTTATATATAAGTGGATATATACTACTAAATCCTCTATAGCAACTTACCCATCTATATAAAATATTTATAAAACTTTATATATATGTTATAACTAAATCGAAACTGTTGTGTATACTTAACTATAAACCAATCGTTACCTGTAAATACTTACTTATACAGTAAACTATTGTGGAAATTTTAAAACTATATATATAACACCGACCGTTTATCTCTCAAAGCCCAACACACGTAGGCATAATGCATATAACCGAGAGTATACAAAAACTTTCAAACCTATGCATGAATACTGTACTATATATACTAGCAACAATGCTATAAAAAAAATCACGTTTTAAAGACACTATATATATATATATTTATACCTCAATCGTACGAGACTGTTGCGGTAAATCAGATGCGAGTTTGAAGCCAAAGCTTGGGGTCCTGGCGATGTGGAGGAGGAAGGGAACCGCGAGGCACAGGTGGTGTTTGTGCTTGCGTGGCTCAGGCCAGATCTGGAGAGAGGGTGGCCGAGATCAGTGATGGCCGAGGGGTTCAAGGCCGAGGGGAGGAGTTTGGGCTGAGGCGGGCAAGGCCGAGTTGATGGATCACGGTTTCAGGTTGCTGGCTGCTGCTCGCTGGTGGAGCGAAGCGGTACACGTGTTTGGGAGAGAAACGCGTGGCCTTGTGAAAGAATATAGTGAGCAGGCTACGAAATGAAAGCTCAAGCTAAACTCTCTCAGATCTAAAGCGAAGGGGAAGACGAGATCCAGGCAAAAAGATGAAACAGCTATGCTTGTTTTTTTTTTCAATGGCGAGAGAAACATGAAGATGACTTAGGCAAGTATATATATTAAAAGCAGAGAGAAGGGAGAGGTAATAAAACTTCAATAGGAAGAAAATATATAGCTTTAGATATAGCATTAATTTATTCTATAACCGAAATCATAGAAAAAGGAAACGAATATATAAAATAGGAGAAAGAATAATGGTAATATCAACGTCATGCGTTGATTCAGCAAAAGTTAAAGCAAATTATGGCTTGACCACACGGCTACAGGACCTAGGATTTTATATATGTAACTTTATATAATATTTTCACTTTCAATAGTCTGGACAGAAAAGGAGAGAAAGGAGGCAACGGGTAAATAAATGATTCAAAGAGAGAAAGAAAGTCAGAGGCTATGATATAGATCTGTAAATTTATTTCAGAATAACGTAAGCCACAAATCAGATCAAAAGAGAATTAAATGGCTGTCCATTGATACAGCAAAGTTATTAAAGCAATTAATATTTTCTTGGATGACATGGTAAAGTTTGAAATTCAAAAGAAACCAAACGGTCACGAATCCAGTACCGATACGGTTCCCGGTTTCGCGGACTCCGTTATTTACCGGACTTTAAAACACAGAATCGAATATACCGCAGAGATCAGTACGACGAGACGATCAAATTGGTATACAAATATCAGTGGTACGATTTGATTATAAAAATTCGAATTTTCCGCCACGGAAAATGCAGTTAAAATGCAGAAAATAAGATCGACGGAGCTATAGATGTCCAAATTTAGAAAAACGAAAAATGTCGTCTCACTCAGAAGAAGATTTAGAATTTTTCTATGTAAAATATTCAGGTTTGAAAAATATTTTAAAATCAACAATTGTTTGCTAGCTTGAATTAAATAGAATTTCACAATAAAATAAACTTTGATAAAATTAATTGAAAATTTAAACTCTGCTATGTTTAATTGGACGTAATCCAAATATTAAATTTTTATTTAAAAATATTACTATATAAAATTTCTCAAAAGTTTCAATTAATTATGTTAAATATAACCATTTAAAACTATTAAAATCTATGGGTCGTTACACTCTCCCCCACTTAAAACTTTTCGTCCCCGAAAAGATAGGAGGTAGGAGAATAGAACAACCAGAAATAAAATAGATTGAAAGACAAGATAAACAATTAATTTAAAACTATATAAATTTTATTTGAAATATTTATTTGATAACTTCATTTGAAATTTAATTTTCTTTAATACTTTTCAAACTCCTTTGAAAACAATTATTTACATTATTACTTATATTTACAAAGAAGCTATTGAAATATTAAATCCAAAATTCTCAATTTACAAATTTTATTCAAAATACTTTTCAGATGTTATAAATGAATCAATAATTATTTACTTTATATATGTTTTATTAAATTAATACTTTTATAACACCAAAAATTTATGATTAAATCAAGCAGTATATGAATAAACCATATTTTAAAAGGATAGATTCAAAAAGAAAGAAGGTGGAGTCGGAAAAATGGAACCTAAGTAAATAACTAAAGCTGAGCAGATAAGGTAGATTCAAAAGAATAGTATCGGGTACGAATAATTTATTTCAAACCATAAGAATTTCAATTTCAAATATTAATACAAAATTTCTCTGTTGGGAAAAATACCTTTATAATAAATACCTTTATAATAATACTTTTATAATAAAATACTATTATATCGGAATAAATTTTCCTTTCGAAAATACTTTTTATAACTTGATGTTTCAACAAGTTTATCCTCGTTCTTGCAGACTCTGGCCATGCGTTGATCAGGTGCAAAGCTAGAATTCTTCAAGTACTTAGTAGACCTGTTTCAACACCTAGTGAAAATACTTGAAAAACCTTTAAAACAGATATGGAAAGTACAATCCAAACAAAACACCAAAACCAAAACCTTTGTCCGACCATGGTTCGCAGATACACAATGGTTACGCCTGGATCCCCCAGGAAACAATGCATATCCGTAAGCTTTCTCAGCCCTGCGAGTTACGCCATGATGACTAGTAGAGTGCAGGATACACAATTGTTACGCCTGGATCCCCCAGGAAACAATCCGTACCCCTAGGCAAGACTCAGCCAGGCACTTGCGCTACTATTCGCGACCTACACAGATTGCAGGATACACAATGGTTACACCTGGATCCCCCAGGAAAAATCTGTACCCCTAGACAAGACTCAGCCAGGCAATTGCGCTATGCATTCACGAGAGAAAAAAAGCCATGGGTTACGCCACGGTGGGAACACTCGAGTATTACATCCGAAAAACCAAAAATCAGAAAGAATAATATCGATAGAATGAATCCACGATGTGGCCACAAAGCGGATATCAAGCAGAAGGCACTTTCCATATCTTTACTTCGAAAATATATATATCATATAGTACCTTTTCAAATCACTTTCAAATATCGTACTTATATAAAGTCCATATATGTAGGATTCCATTTTTCCCAATCGAATACTTTCCAAATCAATAGTAGATCAAATCATACTTAAATAGACTTCGATTATATGAAATCTCTTTCCAAATTGAGTACCTTTCAAATCAATATATTTCAAATCAACTTCATACTTATACAATCCATTTTATATAAGTTCGACCACTCCCAAATCAAGTGCTTAATAATATAAGGTTCTTAAATTTCAAATCATTTCAATATCAAATCAGTTTCAAAATCATATATGATTTCACCAAATAAGTTTCAATATCAAATAAGGAGTGTCAATATTCATTTGTGAATATCAAATCATTTGTCAATATCAAATCATTTCAATATCAAATCAGTTTCACATTTATGATTTCAATATTCATTTGTAGCCGATGGTTTTATCTCCTTGGGTTGTCAAACAAAGTCTACACTTTGTTTTCATACATGGAATCCATCTCGGATTTCATTGCTCCAAGCCAAAGTGCAGAGTCTTTATGTCGTAGTACTTGTTGGAATGATAAGGAGTGTCATCATCAAAGACAGGTCCTCCTTCTCATTTTCTATAGGGAAACTGTATTATTTTTATAGTACGCGGGATTCCGTATTATACCTTATAATAGGTTATGTGTTTTTGTATACGGGTGAACTTGGTTCTTGCACTGGTTCAGTTTCAGTGTTAGCTTCTTGAATCTTATCCAAGTCTCCAACCTCGCTATTAATTTCCCTAATAGAAATTCTTTTTTCAAAAAGACAGCATGTCGGGAAACAATGACTTTTTGTTTATCGGTGTTGTAGAAAATATACCATCGATTTTTTAGGATATCTATAAATTTACACATATCGATCTTTCCTTAAGTTTATTCAGACCAACTTTCTTAACGTATATCATACAACCCCACAACTTCAAATACATGAGTTAGGGTTTCTTCCCACACCACATATCATATGGTGTTTTAAGCATAGATTTTGTGGGCAATAAGTTTGGAACTGGACCAATCTGCAGCGGTAGATATGGGTGAAGTTCAAAAAATTTACCCTATAGGATCTTTATTGGGCATTTGGAGTTTAATTTATTTGAAACATTTCTAAATTTAATATAAATAAAATCTTTATTTCATTTAATTTATAATTAATAGATTGTATTATATTTAATTTATATTTTAAATTAAGCATAATGGTGCACGTATGTATCATATACATATGTGTGTGCGTGCACATGTGTAATATAACAATCCATGTAATGTATAACATGCCCATCTATAAATGTCTAGATTTGTATTGCAATAGGCTTGCTAGCTCATCTTTTATGTATTATATGTTGTCTAAATATATGTATGTTTGTACAAACGTACACACATACAGTAACTCATTACTTTTAAATGTAGTATAAATATTTCCATATATATAATATATGTATTACATAAATGTGAAATACACACACACATACATATATGTATATATTAAATTAGATAATAGTTTGATGAATGGTTATATATTAATATATATATATATATATATATATTATGCAAAGTTGCTTTTATTTTATCCATGTATGTTTTGCAGTAATAAAATTAATATATATACATATATGTAAGTATGTATGTATTTATTTTATAATTATATTTGTAATAGCTAAAAATATTTATAAATGTATGTATTTAAATATATATATATATATATATTTATATCGTATAATTATATCAATTACAAAATTAAATATTTATATGTCATAACATAACAGATCCAATACAAAGTCTGGAATTTTTACATTATAATATTATATTGTTAAATTATTTATTTTTAAATTTATTAGTTGAAAATCATTAAAATAGTATTAAAAATAATTTCATAACATATTTTTTAGATTATAAACTGTTTGAAATTCAAATAAGATATTATAAGGCCATGAAAAAAATTTCACAACTTTCTAAGTTGAAATTATATTTATTTTATTATTTAATTAAATTTAGCCATTATTATAATAGCTTTTAAAAATAATATATTTGATTTTAAAATTTTAAAATTTTGGTCAAACATTAATATGATGATGGAAATATTTTATAAAATTTCAAATATTATTTTAGAATCATATATTATTTTATATTAATTGTATAACTTTTATTTTGATTAAAATAATATTAAAAATAGTAAACAATTACAAAAATATATTTTCCTATTACCTAAAATTATATTAGTATAAATTTATATATATAAAATATTAGATCAATTTTTAACATGATATGGTGACACAATTATCTATATTATTTAAATTTGTACAATATGACTTTTTAATATAAATATAATATATTAATATGTATATAAATATATATATATATATAATAAAATAAATAATTTCGACTGTATATACATCTGATTTAAATAAAAAATTAATTTTTTTATACATACGTGCACATAACCATTCAATATTTGACAACATTCGTACATATAAAAATCTCACCTAACTAACAATATAAATATAATATATATGTACAAGGAAGCAAATATTTTACATGAACTATAAGTTATATGAAATAAGAAAACATACCAAAACTATGTCTTGAAGTACACCTTGCTACGATGAATATTCCTCCTTAGAACTCTTCTCAATTCAGCAGACTACTAATCTTTGAATTGTAGACCTTTGACTATCTAATAGTTCTTGATTTGAAATTGATTTGAGATGAGCTTTGATGGAACTTTGGGTAGATCGGATCGGCTAGTAAGAAGATGAAGATGGTCGCCAAAAAAATCCCAAACGTATTAAGGTTATGAATTCTTTTATAGTGGAAGGAATAGAGAGAAAGGTGGATCAAGTCTCCTACCTATTCTTCCTAAATCTAAGTCATCCATCTAAAATATCTTAATCCCATTTTTTAGCCGTCCCTATATCTTTTTGGTCAAAATCTCCCCCTTTCATGGGCTTTAAACCCATTTTAAGCCTAAATAAATATTATTAATAAAATCTAATTTAATTATTTATTGATATGGCATATCGATTGATATATATTTATAACTATTATAAATATACAATAATATTTATTCTTGAAATCGTATTCAAAAATATATATTAATATTTCATAAAATTAATTAATTTAACTAATTTGTAACAATTATAAACTTCGTTGGTATAAAGAGAATTCATCATATCGATTGTGTGACTCATCGGGTGTAAATTTGGTCAGCAATTAACATCGAACTATTTGAATGTTAACATTTACATGTCACCTAGCAGGTGGTGTAACATTTTGGTCAAATTTATCGCTTACTTAATTTTAGTAAAATCCAATTTTATGTTATTAAGCATTACCCAATTGTGACATTTCTTTTACATCAATTATATTCGTCAAAACTATATCACATTGGACTTATGGAATTTGATAATGGTCAAAGTTCCAATATCATCCATATTCAACTCTATAGTCCAAACACAAAGTCCTTGGTTCAATAATAACAGTTATTATTAATTGAAATGCTTTGACCAGGGACTTTGACTTTGAGTTGAGTTAACTGTGATACTAACCCCATATAATTGAGGAGACAAATCCTCTCTTGAATAATGTTTCACTTCCAATTCCTCCACTTGACCCAACTTAATCACTCGATGGACTTTATGCCATGATTTGACTATAATCAAAGCGGAGTTTTCATATTGAAGGTTCACATTATTCTCAAGTCGAGAGAACTGTGTAAATTAATCACATTGATATTTTCTGTTTGACCTTATAACCAACATAAAACTATCGAGTGAGTCATTCCAAGTTAGCAAATAACTATCAGTATGTAACCTCTAGGTGTCCCCAACAGCCATAACGAATACACTACTCGACATTTGGAGGGTGTTACGTACTCTAGTCTTAACGATACATCGATATCTAGTCTCGATGCATCTTGACTAGGAACATTTAAAATGGTATATTTGCTTTTACTATGATAAATTACTCACTATTACAACACATTGCAACTACTATCACAAAACATACCATTTATGGATTCTCAATTAAATATACTTTTATTTAAATTAATAAATTTATATAACATATTATATCAAGTATATAATAGAAAGAAAACACCTTTTATTTCGAACAAGATTGGTTATGGAGTTAGATATATGTAACAAATTACATAATTGCCTCTAGGGTATACCCCTAAATCCAAAATCTCCCACTCGCCATTGGGGTCAATTATGGAATCTTATTCCAACTTCTCCAATCAGTTTCCTTAAAACCGATCGGGTCAATCCCTCAGTGAATATGTATGCTATTATGTTTCAATTATCTATTATGTCAATCAACTCTCTCCGATGCTGATAAACTATCTTTATCATGTGAAACAATTCAAAGTACGTTTCTCAATTTCCAATTAGCTCTAAGTTCTGCTATGAACAATATAGTGACATTATTATCATATAACAATGTTGTGGGATTCTCAATATTTGGAATCACCTGAGACTCAGTTATAAATTTTTGCATTTATATTTACATACATTTCTTTATTGTTGCACTATTCAAGGCGATGTACTTAGCCATTTTCATTGAATCAACCATAATCTTTCATTTGAAACATTTCCAACTTATATATTCTGAACTTGAATTTATTATTGACATATCATACTCATATCACTTGTGAAACTTTGAGTTTGAACACTTCTTCACAAGGAGTTCATTGTTTCTGTAAATAATTTTCTAGTATTTCATGAATACATGTGAACACTCCAAACTATCCTTTAGTGATATCAATTTGGATTTAGTATTTTGTTCATGTATGAAATACATGAACAAATCATGATATCGTAGTTTATATAACATGTACGATAATTCCTATTGCCAATGTATAAGGAATTCATCTCCCATATTCCATATCAAACAATTTAATAAGGTGTCTTTGCATATCGATTTGGGACATTACCGATATCTTTTATACTCACTATAAAAGACATCATTTACAAATCCAATATCGAGTATTAAAACAACTAAGACCAATTTTAATCTAAGTGCATCGTTAAAATAAGCAATGTGTTGTTTTCCTACAATGTAGAAATATCTATGTACCTTTTAACCTTTTTCTTACGAGCACACGCTTTCTTTGCATTTTGATTGGTAATCAAACTATTTGATATTTTTATCAAATATTTATTCAATTCCAATGCTTATGAAATGATACTTTCTATCATTTCTTGGATTATATCCAAGGACTCACAAACTCGATACTGCTCCCACTGACTTTGAGACATTTTTTGGTTATTTTACTCTAAATCATTATTTAGATTTTTCTATTTCAATACATATATACCAAAACATAAAGTCATGCCAAGTGATATTTTGTGTGTAAATCCAAATTAACTTGAGCAGGTTGAATAACGAATCTATTACACTAATTTCAACAATTGAAGTTTACAAGATTATTCATATCAACGTTCCTCATTAAAATTCTAACAGCATTTGCCTTTCTCATAAAGATAGATTTGCAGCCAATGGTCCTTTGGATACAACTATTAAAATCATATTTTGATAATGTACTTGGAATCTATTTCGGATCCACGCATCGTACCATATCATGGAGTCAACACTCTTGATGGCTTAATTAAACAATCGAGAATTATATATTTTTGACATTGATAAGAACACATAGTTTCTCTTCGATGTGTAAGAATACTTATTAGACATTCTAATGTGATTTGTTCATTTATGCTAGTTCATTTCATTTCATGTCGTTAGTTTAATCTTTGGATCGTATCCAGTTCCATTTTACTACTAATAATTTCTCAAAGAAATTCCTTCACTATGAAACTAAAATTTCTTAAAACAATAATTATTTCTTAATGAAATGAAATAAGTATTCATAAACACTTTATGAATTTCCTTGTATATAAAAATGATTTAGTTTTAGTTTACAAAAGCTTCTGTTCAAAATATAAATATGTCATCCAATGACAGGCCTTCACAAACTCCTTTTGGGGAGATTCATACAAGATCCCTTACGAACAATTATTACGTGCAGACTTTCGGCTCACACAGCTTGCCAACTCTTTAGTTAGGGTTTCTTATAAACCCTTATCTTGTATAATTTTGTAAACTATTATTTCGATGAAATAATATTAACCTTGTGCACTACTCTTAGGTCTGCACCTATATAAAGAATTTAACTTAACTTTACTCATCATTAATCGTGCTTTATCCAATAAAGTTCGATTACTCCATGTCAATACATCATTATATATTACATGAAGGTGTGACCATTTAGATTGAACCTTTATTCAATTTTATGTACGTTCGAAACTCCTTCCAGTATACTTACACATTCGATCAAATCGAATTATTTCTATCATATATCATATTATTTACTTTCATTGTATATTCTATGGGCTTACCGTAGACTTGTACATGCGTATCAAATACACATGTCTATGTCTATGATCACTCATCGACGAATATTATGAAGTACATGCAACCATTTTGGTATTAATAGACTTGCGTTTGTATACATCTACATGTATCAATCCGAAGAGTTCATTAACTCTTATCATGCTCCCATTAAATAGGTGCACAACCCTTAATTGTTTAAGAAATAATTAACCAATACCATATGATTCGTAATCATATAATAAAAGTATTTTTCAAAACTACGGCTTAGTCTATAATTCCAAAACAATTGTAAATATCTTTAGATACTTAAGTATTTTCAATGCATCACTTTTGTTGCAAAAATAAATACCAAATTACAGTTTTATTTCATAATGAATATTCATAATATTCACGTCGAAATATAACTATGTCTATTTTTTTGTCGATACCAAAAAATAATCATTATTTAATAAATAAACTTTGGTATGCTTTACGAAAATAATTTTCATAATTTGATGCAATCAATAAGTGCTTATGGCATGCTCCTACTATTTTCTCCATTACTATAATAGCGTACTAAGTTCGGAGGTCTATCGTTCACTTAATATAAATTATTTGTTTCATATACTATAACTAGTTTACAGCGGTGAGTTCTTTGATCAAATATTTTGAACTTAAAAAAATAAATCTCATAGAAAACAATTTTCCATATGAAAATACATTTGCATTAGAAGTAGTATTTATCGTTCCAATATAAAGTATCAATCATTATTATTACATTTCTCATTTCCATTCTCTCTATGAAGCAGAAGTGATTATTCACTCTCTTCATCCCAATTGTACCTTAAATTACATATGTTCTTATATATTTGTTTTCCTTTCGAATGGTCAAACCGTTCAAAAGAAATCCCTTACTACAACATCATAATGAACTCTTTACAAATGCACATTCAATTTTCCTTAACATTTATGGATATCAAATGTTTTGCACTTTACGTAAACCAATCAAAGTGACGTTTCAGCGATCAAGTTCTTAGATCCATCTTTCAGTATTGATCTAGTGTTATATTTAACATAATACTATTCTTTTGTAATTAATCAAATTGAATACTCGATCTCACAGTACTGTTTATTGGCTTATTTCAAATGAACTAACTTCATTGAAGTATCGTACACTACAAACTATGAATGTTCTCGATATAACATTTATATGAGATAGTATATGGATCAAATATCCATAGTACATTATTGCTTTTAAAGTTTGAAACTTATAGAATGCAATACACGGTTTTGACCAAACAAACACATAAGTGACCAAATTACGAACGTATTAAGTAGTTGTAAAATTAGACACTTACATGGGTATAAAAAACATTCACATGCAATAATCATTTATTAGTAAGTATATTTTATATTTCTATTTTTCAATTTTCAATTCAGTTTAATTGTATAACTTAATTGATAAATATTTTATCAATCATTTTAAATGCAAAAATTTATCAATGTAGAATATTATTAACGTTATCTAGTATAAGTTCTTACAATATTAGAAAGGTTAAATTTTATCATTCATTTTTCTAATAAGGCTCCCCCTAGTCATTTATGTTCACCAAACCTTAAGCGAAACATAGAAGTCTTTTGATTCACTATCGGATGTTAGGACTCGTCCGTCTTAGAATTCTAATCTTGAGTTTGTTTAACAAATCATAGCTCCACGAAAGATGGATAACTCCTCATTAGTTGTATTACATACAACTCTTAATCTATGGTTCCTTGTCCTAATCTTATTTTGATCTTGAGTTTGCTCAATGAATCAGAAGAGATTATTCACTCTTACTTACCATATCATGATGGCTTAAGTATAGTATATGTACCTTAAGTTTTCTCAACAAATACATATAGCCATCTTACTTCTCTATTCAATAAATTAATAATACTACACATAACATCCCTAGCTTGAGTTTGCTCAACAAGTAAAGAGTATGCAAGTAATGTGTGTGTGTGTGTGTGTGTGTGTGGTAGAGGACAACATTATTTTGAAGATTCATAATTATATTGAGTGAAATCGACTTGTGGAATAATGTATTTCTTATGAAATACCCTCGTGGTTAAAGTGTCGAACACATCGATAATCATGGTATACATACATTACGTGTGTATTTATTCCTTAAGTCTATTTAGGGTCTCTTTAATGTTCCACCTTTAATTTATACATTCATATTATATATGTTTTATTATTATATAACTTTTATGTTTCATATTACTTATACAATAGTTTCATGTATAATAGCATATTAACTAAATCTTATTTAATTGATTAACATTTTAATTAAATTTATATCATATTAATATAACATTTATATTAAATATTTATTACATATTATAACCTTTATTGCATTGCACATATATCATATATATATATTATTTAATTAACCAATTTATAATTAATTAACCTTTAATTAATTATTTTATTGAATTATATTAATTTTGAAATTTAACTCATATACGATTTGCATGTAAACTTATGTTATTTTAAACATTTTAAAATATCATAATGTATGATACATGCATATATATATATATATATATTAATTAACTTATTTTATTAATCTGATTAATAAATTTTGAAAATTTTAAAATTAATATATATTTTCAAACATTTTGAAAATATTATTATATGGCGAATTTTATAATATCTTTATATCTTATTCTAAATTTTACTTTTAAATTTAAAATCTTGTATTTTTAATTTTAAAACAGTTTTGAAAATTAGCCAAAGGCTAAATTCAAATTTGGGCCTTTTCTATTAGGGACAACTTTGGGCTGTGGGCTTAATAGTTAACCCTAATATGGCTAATTTAGACTGCATAAGCTATTAGGTTCTGATACCATTGCTGGAAATGGGCCAACCTGCAGTGGTAGAGATGGGTGAATTTCAATTTTTTTTACCCTATAGGATCTTTATTGGTCCTATTTTATTTACAACATTTATATATTTAATTTAAATATTGTTTTATTTGAATTATAATTAGTAGATAGAATTTTATTTAATTTATATTTTAAATTAAGCATAAGGGTACACATATGTACCATATACATATGTGTATGTGTGCACATGTAGCATAACAATCCGTGCGAGGTATACTATGCTCGTATATAAATGTTGGGATTTGTATCGGAACATACATGTTAGCTCATCTTATATGCATTATATGTTGTTAAAATATATGTATGTATGTATGCATGTATGTATGTATACACACAAACTTATTATTTTAAAATGAGTACTAAAATAATACAAATATTTGCATATTATAATATGAATTACATAAAGAGCTAGGATTTGCAGCCCTCTTATTTAGCACCATCACCCAGCCCCCTGTTATCAACCATATGTTTATACTATAAAATTGTCATATAAATGTTGTGACACAATGAATTATTGGTTATTTAAAGTTCTAAATTATTACTTATTAATACATAATAAATTTTTATATATATATACATACATTAAAATAAATAATTTCAGCTGTGTATACATTTGATATAAATAAAAAATTGTTATTTTATACATTCATGCACATAACCATTCAATATATGACAACATTCATATATATAGGAATCTCACCTAACTAAAAATATAAATATGATATATATGTATAAGCAGTGGAATATTATACTTGAATTATAAGTTATATGAAATAAGAAAACATATCAAAACTATTCCTTAAAGTACACCTCACTACGATGAATATCCCTCCTTAGAACTCTTCTCAATTTGGCAGCTACTAACCTTTGAATTGTAGACTGTTGACTATCCAATAATTGTTGATTTGAAATTGATTTGAGATGAGCTTTGATGAAGCTTTGTGTAGATGGGATTGCTAGCAAGAAGATGGAAAGGCAGCCAAAAAAACCCAAGTACAATAGGGCGATGAGTTCTTTTATAATTGAAGGAATAGAGAGAAAGGTATATCAAATCTCTTACCATGCTCCCTAAATTGGAGCCATCCATTTAAAATAGCGTTAGCCCATTTTTTAGCTGCCCCTACGTCTTTTTGGTCAAAATTTCTAGCCTCTTTCATTGAATTTAAACCTATTTTAAGCCCAAATAAATATTATTAATTAAACCTATTTTACTTGCTTATCGATATCACATATCGACCTATATATATATTTATAACTATTATAAAATATACAATAATATTTATTCCTCAAATCATGTTCAAAATTTTGTAACTAATATTTTATAAATATTACTTAATTTAATTAATTTGTAACAATTATATACTAATTAAATCATTCGATCCAAAGAGAAATTCATCATATCAGTTGTGTGACTCGTCAGGTGTAAATTTGATCAGCAATTAACATCGAACTATTCAAATGTTAATGTTCACATGTCACTTAGTAGGTGGTATGACACTTTGTCCAAATTTTTCGCTTACTTAGTTTTAGTAAAATCCAATTTTACGTTATTAAGCATTACTCGGTTGTGATATTTATTTTACACCAATTCCCTTTGTCAAAACTGCATCACTTTAAACTCACGGAATTTTGTAGTGGTCAAAATTCCAATATCATCGATATTCAACTTTATGATCCAAACATGAAGTCCTTTATTCAACTATAACAATAATTATTAACCAAAATGCTCTTGCTAGAGACTTTGACTTTGAGTTGACATGAGTTGAACGTGATACTAATCCTATATGACTAAGGAGATGAATTCTCTCTTGAATAGTGCTTTGCTTCTAATACTTTCACTCGATCCAACTATAGTCACTGAAGGGACGCCATGCCTTGATTTGTCTATACTCAAAGCAGAGCTTTCATATTAAAGATCCACAGTATTCTCAAGTTAAGAGAACTGTGTAAACTAGTCACATCGATATTTTCTGTTTGACCATAGTTATATTAATAAACTGAGAACTATCAAGTGAGTAGTTCTATAGTTATCTAATAACCATCAGTACGTAATCTCTAGGTGTCCCCAACAGTCAAGAGTAATACATCGCCTAGCATTTGGAGAGCGTTACATACTCCAGTCTTAATGAATACATCGATATCTAATCTCGATGTATGTTTACTAGGAACATTTAAAATGGTATATTTGTTTTTATTGTGATAAATTACTCACGGTTATAACACTTTGTAATTACTATCACAAAACATACTTAGCAAAGTTATCTTACCTTTCTGAGATTCATTAAATCTCCTAACATTTATGGCTTTTCTACTAAATATACTTTTAATTAAATTATTTAATTAATATGACATGTTATATCATGTATATAATATAAAGACAACACCTTTTATTTTGAATAAGATTAGTTATCAAGTTAGATATATGTAACAAGTTACATAATTCCCTAGGGCATACCTCTACTTCTATTAATAAGTTCAACATATGCGCTGCAATTTCCAGTGCATATCCCCAATAGGACAGAGGTAACTCAGCATTACTCATCATGGAGTGAACCATATCTAATAAGGTTTTATTTCTTTGCTCCGACACACTATTGTGTTATGGAGTATAGGGTAGAGTAACCTAAGAGATAATCCCATTATCTTTTAAGTACCATTGGAGCTCTTGTTCGATGTACACATCTCTTAGATCAGATCGAAGAATTTTAATCTTTCAGTTTGTCTGATTTTCTACCTCATTCGTATATTCAATAAATTTCTCATAGGCATCAGATTTATTCTTCATAAGATGCATATATCCTAGTCTTGAGAAAACATCTATGAAGGTTACAAAGTAAGAACTATTATCCTTAGTGATTATAGGCATTAGGCTACATAATTCACCATGTACAAGATCCAAAAGTTCATCAACTCTTTCATTGCTCCCACTAAAAGAATGCATGGTCATCTTTCCCTTAAGGCACGACTTGTAAGCCGGAATTTAATCACTTTAAATATGAATATTTAATATATTTTTAAATAATTAATTTATGGAATATATAACTCAAATAAAAAAAATTTTAAATAATACTTAGTGATGTGAAATGGTTTTCAAAATATGTTTACAAAAATATTTTTTTTTGAAGAAAAACCAAAAATGTGACTGAAAATCTTTTTTCGAATTTATAACTTTTCGTCTTTTAAAATTTATCGGTAATGTTGTGTATACTCTAGGATACATATACAAATACATATACAAATAACATATGTATGGTTAAGATAATATACAATATATATTATTTACTTAAGTAAATAAAAAGGAGATGTGGCGTTTTTCCAAACATTTAATAAACAAAAATAAAAGAGAAAAGATATGAAAAGGAAAGGTCACATTATACAACACATTATAGTAAACGGAGTGGAAAAAGTAATGGACAAAAGGGGGACCTCGATGCCTTTGCGTATGGAAGAAGTGAAGGAAAGGGTGGTGATGATGTGGCAAAAGATGAGTAAAGGGTATGAACTAAAGGGCATTTTAGTAGTTCACATATTCCACTTTGTATAACAATAATTTCCTATTTTTCTCTCTTCATTTTAATTTCATTTCTTATTTTAAAAAACTCCATCATCTTCTTTTCTAATCTCTTAAAAAACTTTCATAGCTTCCTTATAATATTTTATAAACAAAAGTCCTTCTTTTTCCATTTTAAATATTTTAAAACCTTTTCCAAATATACCATTTTCTACCCTACGCCACCTTCACCTTTAAAAGAAAACCCAAACTCCCCCTACAACCCAAGGCGGAGTCATATACCGCTTTAGGCCAAAGCAAAAGTTCACCTCCCTTGGCCAAAATCCAATTTTTATTTAAGAAAATCCAAGATCTAGGTCGGTTCAAAGCATGGTGCAAGTTTGGTTTGTTTTTGTGAACTTTTGGTGAGTAAAGCTCACCTTTTTAATTAACTTTATTTTATTGCTTAACTTGGTTATAAATTGTTGGTTGTTTGGGTGAAAAATGATGTTGATTGTATGATCATATATGTGCTTATATGTATTGGTTGTATAAACTTGGAAATAAAGTCAAAAGTGAATTTATAGTTTGCAAATTATAATTTTAACTTACGTATATTGGTTATGGCATGTGTGATGAATGCATGAGCTTATGTTTGGATGTTATAAGCTAAAGGAAAATTAGCATTTGTTTTGTGTGACATTGAGATCCCTTGTATTTAACTTGTTTTACACGTTTTTAATTTCTACAAAAGTTTTGCAAGTTTTCAAAACTTTACCTTTTAGTTTCCAAAAACTTTATACAAAGTTTTAAATAAGTTAAACATAAAAAGGTAAACTCTTGGAGGGTATTGATTATAGTGTCCACAACATAGTCGCTATGGATGAAATCTGTGGAATCAAACACTTTTCCTAAACTTAAAGTGTTATCATCTTAAATATTTTTATAAAGTATTATATTCCATAAGTATTAAAAGGAAATTATTTATTAAGTAAAGGTACTTGGATCTTAATTATTAATTAAGGTAATAATTAGTTAATTAAGAAAGGTTTAACTAATTATTAATTAAGTAAAGGTTAATTATTAAATTAATTATTGTTTAATTGAGGTTTAATTATTAATTAACTATTAAATTAAATTAAGGTTAATATTAATTAGGTTGGGTTAATTATTAATTAATTATTAATTAAGTTAAGTTTTAGTTATTATTAAATTAAGGTTAAAATTTATTTTTAATTAATTAGATAAAGCCTTTTAATTTTTAATTAATTTATTTTCGAGGATCGGTTTGTTTTAAAAACAACTTTCTTTTACAAAGAATGGTTTAAATATTAGTGATCATCTTTGTCTGTGCCACAAATAGCCAAACAAATATGAATAAGTTATACTAAAATGTTGACATGTTTTAGACATCCTATATTTAGCATAAAAGTCGATGAGTGGGCTTTCCTCTATCTATGAGACCTAGAAACTTGATTTTCTAGGCGAATGACAGAGAAGTCGAAATGTCGGAAACGCGATAAGTACAAGGGAGTTAATTTCGATAAATGGGTCATAATAAATTAAGTATACGATGTAAGTATATGAAAGTTATTTCATTGTATACTTAACACCAAATTCTGAGTTATGGAAACTCGTCTCTATCCCGCGAAGTAAGAATGTACATCGATTTAAGATTAGATTTCTAACTTGTTTGACTTTATTGTTAATCAAAGGGTGGTACTGTTTGAAATTAGAAAGTGGGGATAAGGTATGGTTGTTGATCACAACTAAGGGGTGACATATTCGGTTTCTATCCAGTAAGGGGTAGTTTGATTCTGATTCGCAGGTGTCGGTAGGTTCGACCTCCGTAAATTTTCTCTAGAGGTGTATTGTATGGAGGGTAGTCCTTTACCTCATCATTCAACCTCCAATAAGTGCCTTTAGACTTAGTTGCATACCTGTTATGCTAGAATTTAATTAATGTAACAATTTCGGCTATGATTTAATATGCACTTTAAACCCTAGATATTATTATAATATCATTGTATTTTTCTATAAAAGGGATTTTGTTATCATAAGGTAAAAATCCGTCCATGTTTACATGCAGCATGGTCTTATGAGATACTTTTACTTTAAAGGGTTTTATTAGTTTAACAATTCAGTTGCTTGGACTTTACTCACACCAGACTCATGTCTAACCTGGTGTTTTTCTTTCTTTCTCTAAAACTCTTTGGTACTCAAATTTATATAAGCAGCCAAGTAGTCCAGGTTTTCACGGATACATTTTGGGAGGAGCATGGAGCAAGTGGCTTCAACAATATCTAGTTATCTTCTTATTTTTCCGTTGTGTATGTATATATTTTGTGTCAGCATTATGGGGACAGATAGTTATGACTATTCCTGGATAAAGTAGGTATTGGGTAACCCTGATGATCATTTTGGAATAATGTAACGTCTGTGTAGTTAATATCGGATAATATCATTGATATATTGCCGATATATCTCATATCGCTCCTAACCCAATATTTTTCAAAATATTACTTAAAATATCATTACCGGTATATCTTTTGATATTTGCTGATATGTCACTTCGATATTTAATTTAAAATACCCGATATTTTTTAGTAATATCATACATTATTATATGAGTTGGAGAAAATATCTTTACAAATAAATATCTTTGTATTCTAAATGTTTATTTTGTGTATATGGTGAGTGACAATTTGTAGACCATATTAGAAATCCTAATGCACTATTTTTTAGTTTTAGCCATACAGTTTTAGGTTTTTTCATTAGACTTTCAATAAAGAATACTCCACTTATTCAATTATTTTATTTTCGTTGAAGTCCATACCACTAAAGACACAATCACGAAATAGTTACTTTTCTTTTTAGTTATTTTTTGTTCGCCATTTCTAATTGGTAAGGTAAATTATGAATGTTCATTTTATTAGTTATTATCATTCAAATAAAACCAAAAGTAAAACAATAGTAAAGTTATGTATTTATCGATAAGGAACGAGCTAAAGTAGTAATTGGTATCAAATTAATATTGCTTATTCGATTAATTAAATGAAAATGATGAAACTGTAAATATGGAAAGTTTAGGAAATTAGTACTGATGATTAGATGACCGAAGAAACATTGAATATACTATAAAAAATGAAGAAAATAATAAAGATGTACATTATATGAATTTCTCAGTTTTTACGAACTTATATTATGATTTGTATTAAATTAAACATCTTAGTAAACCGATTATAATATGTAAACTATATGCAATCAATCTTTTATAGTAATTTGGAATTATTTGTCCGAACGTTTGAATATTTAACATCAATATAACATTGTAACATAGCACAACATTGTTTATAACATGTTCTACACATGTCCAATATTTTCTGATATTATCACGATATTTTAAAATATCTCATATTGGTACTTGACCGATACATACCCGATACCGATGTTAACTACTTAATGTAATGTACTATCTTATGTTGACTATTATATGTGATTGGCTTACATTGTTAGACTCTATGATTCTTTCTTCTTTTCTTTTCTTTTCTTTTTACCCTAGCGGCTTGTCTTTTGGACTTTTTGATGATCGGCATATGAATACCGTGGGAGTATTAAGTGCCATCTTTGGAGGTAAGAAAGGTGGATCATTGCATGTGGTAGCTAAGCTTAGGTTGAGCAAACACCTAGATCATAGTTGGGGTCAAATCATTAGAGACAGGGTTAGCAATATCCTAAAATGAGTTTAGTCTATGAGAGGACATATTTGTAATTTTTACTCGTATTTATAAATATTTAAGTTACATAGATCAGCTTAGCTATGTTTGATTAGTTTCCTTTAAGATTTACCTCATCTAAGTATTCAAAAAAGTTTATCTTACTATATCTAAGTTGTAAAAATTAGCAATCGGATAATACGAGGTATAGGAGCTAGTAGCACCATGACCACCAATGGTGGAGCTTTGAATGCTGGAAGAGTTGGCATCGTTGAAGAGGCAGCATCTGTATAATCCTACGTTAATTTTGCAGCTCTATGCAAGGACTACACAAATTTAGGAGGGAAGCCGTTTAAGGGCACATAATCTATTATCGAAGTTCAGTCTTGGCTTTGATCTTGCGAGAAATTTTTTAAGAGTCTTGATATTTCAGATGAGCAAAAGCAGTTCTTAGCATCCTCTCAGTTGTAAGATGGAGCGGCAGCTTGGTGGGACTATATTACAGCTAACGTGCCGGAGATGATTTTTCTTAGGCCAGATTTAAGGAATTATTTGAAGACCGGTTAATTCCTACAGCTGGAAAGACTTGCATGTATAGGAGTTTCTTGGATCTAAAACAAGGAGATTTATCAATAGTGGAGTATGAGGCTAAGTTTAATGAGCTATCGCATTTTGGTCCAGAGTTGATTAATACCCCTCTGAAGAAGAATGAGATGTTTGTGATGGGGATGAGGGAAGGTTTCCAGGCAAAGATGACCGCCCATTTGAATGGTTCTTTTGTAGATTTGGTAGATATGGCTTTGAGGTTTGAAACTCTTGGGAAAAAAAATCCGATAGCAGCATGCGATGGCGATAATAACAACTAAAATAAATGGAAGTATAACCGGAACTAAAAGAAACAGGGGAAGGGGAAGTCAAAAGGAGATCAAGGAAACAAGTTTAAGGATGTTAGTTATTATCTTTGCAAACAAAAGGGCCATATTTCAAAGTTTTTTCCAAAACCAGATGTTTAGAAGTAGTAGAGGGGCCCTATTTCTCCAATGTTCAGAAGATGCTCTTTTTTAACTATCACCAACCAGGTCGCATGATAAAGGATTGTCTGCTGATGAAGAAAGGGGAGCAAGCCAAAGTTTATGCAATCGAGGATGAACTGTCGACCTTGGAAAATGTGCAAGGAAAAGGAAATCTAGAAGGTGCCTTGTTTAGTAATGGCATTTTAGTTCGAGCATTTTTTGATACTAGGGCTTCTCATAGTTTTATTTCTCTAGAATTCGTAGATATATTAAAACTTACCCTAAAATTCGTAAAAACCCACATTTGTGTGTCTAACCCCGTAGGTGGTACAACGAATCAGTATCATTTGTAAAAAGGTCCAAATTACTTTTCTTACCCACTATTTTACATAGGACATGTTTGTATTAGATTTTAAGGGTTTTGATATTATACTCAGTATCGATTGGTTGCCAGAGTATAGAGCTGTTATGGATTGTATCAAGTGGATCTTAGTATTAGAAACCAACTCCGAATGGGTATTTGAAAGAATATCATGTTGAAAACCTAGCAAACATATAAGTGCATCTTGTATGCCTTAGAATCTTCTCGAGAAGAGTTAGGATCGATAATAGTTGTTATGGTTTTCTTGACGTTTTTTAAGAGGTTAGCAGTTTACCTCCACATTGGGAGATTGAGTTTCATATTGACTTAATTCTCGATGCGAGACCAGTTATTTAACCTATGCTTAAAATGGCTCCGAGAGAGAGGAAGGAGCTATTAAATCAAACCTATGATTTGTTGAGAAGGGGATTAAATAGACTAAGTCATTCGAGTAAGGGATCAGCTGGTTTTTGGTGGCCAATTTTAATGGATCATTAAGGCCGCATGTTAATTATCAGGAGTTAAATAAGTAGACCATTTGAAATAAGTATCCCTTACCTTGTATAAATGATATGTTTGACCAACTTCACATCGCTCGAGCATTCTCCTAGATGGACTTGGCTGTCAGATTCCACCAGCTAAGAGTAGCCGAAGACAGCATACCCTTAACTGCATTTAAAGGGCCAGATTTTTTTTGAGTGGTTGGTTTTGCCTTTTGGGCTAACCAATGCACCCACATATTTAGTAGATCTTATAAATGGCCTTTTTAAGGATGTTCTCAATAAGTTCGTACTGGTCTTTATAGATGCTATATTTATCTACTCCAAGTCCAAAGAAGAACACCAATACCATTTGGAAGTGGTGTTAGAAATATTAGGGAAACACGTTCCAAAGGCAAAATTATCTAAATATCACTTTTGGCAGTCAAAAGTAAGGTTTCTTGGGCATATGATTACGAGGAATGACATCTCGATCGACCCAGCAAAGGTAGTGGATATTCAAGATTTTAAGAGATCGTAGACTTCTACAAAAGTCCTTAGCTTCTTAGGCATGGCCGGAAATTATAGGAGATTAATCTAGGACTACTTCAAGACCATCTCTCACTAAACCAAGCCGACGAAGAAAGATGAAAAGTTTGTTTGGACCTCGCAGTGTGAGGAAGCGTTTGTTGAATTAAAGAAGAGGTTAACCACTCTCCTATGCTAGCTATTTTGAATGGAAGGGAAGGTTTAATTGTATATACCAATGCTTGTGTGTAGGGTTGGGTGCAGTTCTGAAGCAGCACGGGAAGGTATTTCTTATGCTAGCACGCAGCTGAAGTCGCATGAGAAGAATTATGCGACACATGATTTCAGGCTGTTAGCCGTGGTGCTTGCTTTGAATATGTGAAGACATTACTTGTTGGGTGAAAAGTTTGAGCTCTTCATGGATCACAAATCCATGAAGTATCTTTTTGCTCAAAAGGATTTGAATTTGAGGCAGCAACGGTGGTTGGAATCCTTGGCGGCTTATGATCTAGTTATTCTATATATGTTAGGGAAATTAATTGCAGTGGCGGATGCTCTAAGTGAGAATGCAATTTGTACTCTTTTCGAAGTCACTTCAACTCTATTGGAAAGGATTGCTAGCAAATAAAGGAAAGATAGTCGCTTAATGAAAATCATTAAAGATGTGTAGGGACGAAATTGTTCGAGCTTTGAGATGGATCACCATGGCATATTGCATATGAATGAGAAGATCTGCATTCCTAATATCGATAGTCTTAATTAGGATGTTTTATAAGAGTGTCATCGATCCAAGTTGGGTATCTATCTAGGTGTTTCAAAGATGCGATATGAAGCGAGTGTTCTGGTGAAAGGGGATGAAGAGGGATATCTCAATCCATGTCAACCGATGTGCGAACTGTCAGCAAATCGGAAAGGATCATCAAAGAACTGCTGGGCTACTGTAACCGCTAGAGATCCTAAATTGGAAGTGGGAGTAGATATTAATGGATTTTGTAGCGACCCGATTTTCTATCACCAGAAAATCGCATCACCAATTAAGAAAGAAAGGGATAGAAGAAGAAAAGAAAGAAAAGAAAAAGAAACAACACATCAGAATCTCACAGCGGAACGATTTAAATATAATATAGAACATATACATAGTATCATATACATCAGAGTACACAACTAAACATCTCAATTTAGACAGTTATAACATTTCTGTCTAATATAATACAAGAGATCATACAGAATAACACACAGTGGAAACTCTAACCATATATCTACACGCTGAAGCCTCCTGCTCCAAAGCTCCTTCATAATTTGTCAAGAGATAACCTGAATCACTTGACTACTCATACATAATATGAGTACCCAAGAGTTTAATAAAATAGAAAATAAACACTCGGGTCAGACATGGGTCTGGTGTGAGTAAACGGTTTAGGATTGCTTAACTTTAGAAAATCCTTTGAAAGAAAAGGTATCACGTAAGACTTCCCACACATAAACATGGAAAAGTTTTTACCTTACGCTAACCAAAACATTTGATAGGAAATCCAGTAATATTATAATAGTGTTTAGGGTTTTCAAGTAAATATGAAATAGACGAAATTGTTACATTCATTAAATTCCAGCTACTAGCCACAAAAGTGGGTAATACAAACAAAACCGTAGGGTCTCGTAGGGAAAATGGGTTTCCATCAATGGCAGGGCTACTGGGGTACCGCCCGCCACAATACGTGGCCTAGATCACCGTACCGAGGAGTACTCCCACTCCCCTGCAACACAAGGCCGGGACCCTTCCTTACTGAACAGTCCCGAACAAGACCACCCCGCAGTTGGCTGCAGACCAACTGCCCACAAAGCCGAAATAAAAAGGGACATCTAGACAGGGATGTATCTCGCTCTCCAGTGGGAGCTACCCACGAAGCCTTGCTGCACCTCTCCTGTTTTAGCCATTCCCGGTTGATGAGGCTTGAGGCTACGATTACCTTTATAGGACACATCTATCTTAGAATGCTCATCGTCCACCTGACGATGTTATGAAAGCATTCAATACATACAAGTTCGTTCCGGGTTCGAACGAAACCGAAGGCACTATCTCGTTGCACTCATTTTGGAATCACCCTCAGAGTCAACGACCATAGCCCTTGCACTCTAAATCTCCATCTCGAACCTATAAGCACTATTCCGTCAAACTCATTATGGAATCACCCACAGAGTTATACTGACGTATAGCCCTTACACCTCGAGTCTTCACTTGCTCCACTTGGATTAACGACCTAACGTTTAATTGGAATCGATGTGGTTTTCGGATATCAAATATGGAAACCGATCCCGGTCTCATCGAAACCAAACGCCATTTTAATGTCCAAGTTATACTTAAGGGATTTAAACAATAGATATTTCAGAAAATATCACTTAACATAAATGGATGTATTCACAACACAGATGGATAAGCATCTATTATCACATGCATCTATACATATCACAAAGCAGCATATATATCACATTCAGATATAGCATATTCACATCATCATCCATCAATCAATGTCATCCAACAACAACCAATATCATTAACTCATCCAATGATATATATCATCCAATCATTAATCATTCATAAACAAGTTTGATTCAAACTTGATTAATTTAATTAATCCTTAAATTAAATTAATCCTTAATTAATCACTTAGATTATCTTCAACCCAACTTCTTATTCATTAATTAATTACAAATTAATTAAATCACTTAATTATCCACATCAATAAATCTTCCTTGATTAATTATTACTTAATTACTTTAAGTAATTATTACTTAATTACCATATTAATTAATCATCCTGATTAATTACTTCCAAATTATACTAAGTAATTACCTCTTAATTACCTTTTAAAATTAATCATACTTGATTAACTATTCTTTAATTATCCTGATAATTATTCCTTAATTATCCTTTAATTAATTACACCTGATTAATCACTTTTAATTAATCACACTTGATTAATTACTTTTAATTAATCATATTTAATTAATTACTTTTAATTAATCACCTGTGATTAATTACTTTAATTACATTTAGTAATTAAAACTTAATTATAAATTAATTATCTTAAATTATTAATTAACAATTAATAAATTATTTTAATTAATTAATGTTTACTTCATTAATTAAATTCTTTCTTAATTAATTACTTTAACATGTAATTAATCACTTAATTAATTACTCTTAATCCTTTTATTAATTAATCATTAATCAAATAATTTAAACCTTTAACTAATTATTAATTAATTCTTTAATTAATAACTAAAGTGATTAATCCTTAATCACATTTACTTAATTACTTTAAATAAATTAATTTATTCTTACTTAATAACATCTAGTACTTAACCACTTAATTTCTTTAATTACTTCCCCAAGATTAACCCATAAGTGATTATCTTAATTAATCACAAATTAATTACTTAATTAATTATTTAACTTAATCATTTAAATTTAATTTAAATGATTCTTAACTTCTTATATTATAAAGATTCTTGATTAAGAAAACATCATCTTAATTAGATCATTTATATTAATCAATAACACCTATTTATAAATTATAATTGAATTATCACAATTATTCTCACAATTATTTATCTTTAGACAAATAAAAATTCTAATTTACATAATATAAATCTTCATTATAATTGATTATCAAATTCTTAATCATTATACTTTATTTAAAATAAAATAATATACATTAGCAATCAAAGTAATTTAAACATTCAAATTAAAACTTTCTAACCTTTCAAAGTTATTAAATAAAATTTCATACAAACCTTATTATTAAAATTTTACTTATTTTAAAATCTTCATATATTTCAATATATAAGAATTTTTTTTGTTTACAACTTAACATTAAACAAATTTAATTTTATAATTAATACTTGTAGGCCTTTGGTTTTAAAACTTTAATCAAAAAAAAAAATCAAGTTTCTTTGCTTAAATCTTAAAAAAACATACTGTTACCTACCAAAACCAGCTCACCTAAAACACGATCCATCCATTACCCAAACCCGAGTAACCCTCTCCAAAAACTCGCGTCAACCCCGAGACTTTCCTGTGCTTTCCACCACTGTCCTTGCTTCGAGTCCAAACAACAGAAACACGATGGGATCTTCGAGCTTCCACCTTCTTCTTCTCCAACCCCAACGCGACCATCACAGATGCACGAACATGTGCATGTAAATGTGCACCACCACGCCGATCAACGGCGAACTCCATGCCAGCCTCCATCAAGTCGCTCACGTCCCCAACATCAATATTCGAAACCCAGAAATCCAAGTTCGATCGAGAACGCAATTTCGACCTTCAACCCAAAATCGTTCGAAACCCACATCCTCAAATTCAACCACCGTCGACCATCCCCCTCATTGAAGACCACGCCGCCACTACCCTAGCTCCATCTCACTCCCCCGCAACCCCAGAACCATATGCGATCGCCTCAAGTTGCGTTGCGTCATCGTGGAGCCTAGATGAACACCGACAGTAAGATCAGGAAGCAAAACCCTATTCTAACAAATCCCAACCACCTTGATCCATAATAAATTCAAATTTTACTCTTCTGATGATCTACAACCTACCCTCAACCTTCATGATCAACGACGAGGTCCAATTCACCGTGGTTTGCCGTAAATCAATCAAATGCCCAAAACTAATAACCAGTAATTTCTTCCCAAATATCAATCCAAAAATCATGATTCAAACCTTAAAAATCATTATTTCCCATTTTTATTCCAATTATAATATCAAAACTTAAATTTGAATTCAAAAGTTTTTGACCCAAATTAAAGGTTTACTGTAAATTTCAAATTACCGAGCCATTTATGCACTTTAAAAATCTATAAATATTTTTTAGAGATAGATTACTTACTTACAATCAACTTCTATTTACAACTCAAAGTCTAATTCGAATTCAAAGTCAAGTTATTGAATTTTATTTATGAAATTGTAAACCTGTTCTTTTATAGACACTAAAGTATCATTATACAGGCAATCAAAAGTCATAAATCAAACATGCATCCAATACAATTCAAATATTTTCAGATAACATTATATTATTCATTCATATAAACAAATTAATACCACTTTTAAATCTGTTTTTAAAATCTGCATTTACTCACCTTGATTAAGTGGAAGATAGAACTGCATTTTTTTTTTCTCTTTCTAGGCTTTTAAGTTCATTTGCATGTTGAATTTTTAATCTTGCAGCTGCACTTCCAGTTTTGCATGTTGAATTCCCTTTGCCTCTGATTTTTATTTGAAAAACTTGCAATGATTTCTGAATTTCTATCATCTCCTCATCATGTTTTTAGATTGAATTGCAGATTTCTTTCTATCTTAGGTTTACAGTTTCCATTTTTCTTTTCAGATCTTTGTTTTTGTATTGTAATTTGTTGAAATGAAGAAAGAAATCTTATCTGAAAATAAAACTTTTGTTCTTGTTTTTACAAGTTAAATTTTGAATTAAATTTACAAGAGGATGACATTTGTCACCATGAAACTCTAATTAACTTACACCTATACATATATGATTACAAGTGTTATTATGTGTTATTTAATATGCACAAATGTTATTCTCTAATGTTCATAAATGTTATTTTCCCTTTTATAATTTATTTTAAGCCTTGCATGAAATGTGTATATGTATATATTGTATTTTAATGCTTAATTATTGATTTTATTATGTAATAATTATATGATTGTAAAATGTTTTTATCTTATATAAATAATCTTTTAGATCTTTAATAAATATTCATGTGAATTCAAGTAACTTATATTTTGATTCAATTTAATGTTTATATGCTTGAAACATTTTTTTTAATTTAACTCTTAAAATTTTAAAACAAATTTATCTTGTGTTAAAATTAAAATGGAAGAATATTAAGCAAATGAACTTTTAACTTTAAATCATATCTAAAACTCAAGTTAAACTATATGTTTATAATAATAAGCAATTAACTTTGTTATAAAAATTTAAACTTCAAATATCATTTCAAAAGCATTAAATCAAATTAATTTTTTAAAATCACAAATTATATATATATATATATTAAAGTTTGAAAACACTTATTAAATTCAGGTTAATAAAATTCCTATTTCAAACATATATATACAAATATATACACACACATTTCAAATAGAAAAACATACTAACATTAAATTTGTTAATTTCCATATTAAATTTTAAAACAAATCTCAAATCACAATATATACATTTATATATATTACAATTTGAATATAAAGTTTTATTACATTAAACATTCCCTATTTACAAGATATGTCAATATATATATTATAAATAGAAAATAAAATAAGTCTTACCAATTACCAAAATAAATATTCCAAATTAAATTATTATAAACTTTCAAAAGAATCAATCTTGCCTATTTATATTGTTAAGAAAAATGTTTATAGATATTAACAAATTATTATTTTCAGCCTTAGAAATAATTTCAACTTGTCAATTTATAATGTAAAATGATCAAATCAATTTAATTATTACCAAAGATTATTAAATTGATATTGCTCAAAATTCCGGGTCGTTACAGATTTTATTGATGGATTGCCTCGAACAAGTAAAGGGAATAAAGGTGGGTTATTTTGGATCGACTAACTAAGAGTGCTCATTTTAGTCCGGTAAAGTCAACGAGGATTGCAATAACATTGGTCGAGATATATATGAAGGAGATCATCCAATTATATGGAGTTCCAATAAACATAGTAAGTGATCGGGATCCTACCTTTACCAGCCAAGTTTGAGAGGCGTTACAAGTAGCTTTGGAAACAAAGCTAAGTCTGAGCACTGCCTACCACCCTCAAACCGATGGTCAAACTGAGAGGGCGAGCCGAATCTTGAAGGATCTATTGAGAGCATTCATCTTGGACTTTGGAGGATCGTAGGAAGATCTATACTTGGTGGAATTCTCCTACAACAACAGCTATCAAGAAAGCATTGGCGTGGTACCCTAGGAAGCTCTTTATGGACGACCGTGTAAGTCACAAATGCATGTTGGATAAAAACTGGGGATTGACTAGTTCTTGGACCCGATATGATTCATGAGGCTACAGAAATGGCTGTAGTGATCAAGAGGGGGATGAAAGAAGTCCAAGATCGAAAGAAGTGTTATGCAGATTGGAGGCGAAGGGATTAAGAATCTACAATGGAGACTTTATATTCATAAAGATTTCGCCGATTAGAGGAGTTGTTCGATTTGGAAGAGCTGGGAAATTGGCGCCAATCTATGTTGGACCATTTTTAATTCTTGAGAGGATTGGGCCACTTGCTTTGAGGTTTGAGTTGCCAGAGAGGTTGCTGAGGGTCCATAATGTTTTCCATCTATCCTATTTGAGCAAGTATGTACATGACTCGTCGTTGATTTTAGAGCCATATGTTTAAGAGGATTTGGAGGTAGAACCAAACTTGATTGTGATCAGACATCCAATTCGCATTGTGGATTGGGATGAGAAGAGACTGTGTAATAAGGTAGTGAGATTGGTTAAGATTTGGTGGAGTGAAGTTCCCGGAGATTGTACTTTAGAGATGGAGGATAGTATGAGGGAAGCTTATCTTGAATTGAAGTTAGGATAGTTGTTTGCTTGTTGTGTGGATCATGTATGCCCTATTCGAGATGTAGTTGCTTAGTGTGTATCTTTTGTACTAGTTTCATGATATATAATATATGTCTTTTTGAGTTATCTTGAGTAATCTTCTAGTGTGCTAATTTCAAGACGAAATTCTTTCAAGGAGGGAGAATGTAGCGACCCGGAATTTAATCACTTTAAATATGAATATTTAATATATTTTTAAATAATTAATTAATGGAATATATAAATCAAATAAAAAATATTAATAATAATTAGTGACAATGAAATGGTTTTTAGAAATTTTTTACAAAACTATTTAGTTTGAAGAAAAATCGAAAATGTGGCCGAAAACTTTTTCGAATTTTCGACTTTTCATCATCTAAAAGTTATTGATAATGTTGTGTACAGTCTAAGATACATATATACATACATACATAAATAACATATGTACGGTTAAGATAATATATGGTATATATTTATTCCCATATGTAAATAAAAAGGAGATGTTACCTTTTTTCAAAAATTTAAAAAATAAAAATAAAAGAGAAAAGATGTAAAAAGGAAAGGTTACATTATACAACATATCATAGTACAAAGGGGTGGAAAAAATGGTGGACAAAGGGAGGGCTCTTGTTGCCTTGAATATGGAAGAAGTGAAGGGGGAGGGTGGTGATGATATGGCAAAAGGTGAGTGGAGGGTATGGACCAAAGGGCATTTTAGTAATTCACATATTCCACTTTGTACAAAAACAATTTCCTATATTTCTCTCTCTCATTTTTCATTTCATTTCTTATTTTCTAAAACTCCATCATATTCTTTTCTGAGCTCTTAAAAAACATTCATGTCTTCCTTATAATATTTTCTAAGCAAATGTCCTTCTTTTTCTACTTTAAATATTTTAATTCCAAATATACTCTATCTAACCTACACCACCTTCTCCTTCAAAAGCAAGCCCAAACTTCCCATACAACCCAAGGACGAGCCATATACCCTTCTAGGATGAACCAAAAGTTCACCTCCCTAGGCCAAAATCCAATTCTTACTTAATAAAATCAAAGATCTAGGTCGGTTCAAAGCATGTGAAAGTTGGTTTGTTTCTATGAGCTTTCGGTGAGTAAAGCTCACCTTTTTAATTAAAGTTTTAAACTATATTTTGTTGCTTAACTTGGTTGTAAATTGTTGGTTGTTTGGGTGAAAAAAGTTGTTGATAGCAAAAATCATATATGTGCTTATATGTAATGGTTGTATAGACATGGAGATAAAGTCAAAAGTGAAGTTATAGTTTGCAAGTTATGATGTTTTACTTATGTACGTTGGTGTGGCATGTGTTGTGAATGTATGAGCTTATGTTTGGATATTGTAAGCTAAAGGAAAGTTAGCACTTGTTTTACATGACATTGAGATCCCTTGGATTTAACTTGTTTTACTTATTTTAAATTTCTAAAAAAGTTTTACAAATTTCCAAAACTTTACTTTCTCTCCCAGGATCGGTTTTTTAAAACAGTTTTTTTTACAAAGAATGGTTTATATACAAGGGATTCTCTTTGTCTATACCATTAGTAGCCAAACAAATATGAACACGTTATACTAATTCAAGTAAAATGGTAAGTTAAGTCAAACCAATCGAACAATTCAACGATGGAAACCCGAATGGATGGGATATGTATGTGGAAGAGTACCAGGATTTTTGTCAACCGATCTGAAGGCAGAAGACGAGGTTATATTCTTCAGACTTCAAGAGGACGCTGAATGTTTTCACTTGGTTTGTACTTAGCCATTTTTGGCTAAATACACAACCATAGTTTCCAAAATTGACCACTCTGGAGTGGTTGATACCTACCACTATTAATGATGGCTGATTTGGCCAATCTTTGATATGGATGATTTGGAGGCTTCGGGGATCACAACATGGTGGTTTTTTCATGCGACCAACTCTTGATTTTGATGTTATTGCTCTATGGTGAGCGATTTCAATGGTGAAGCGATGATGTGATGCTTTGATGCGATGACTTCAAAATTTTGTGATGATAATTCTATAACTTACGATGTATGTCCAGGGGTGTTCCAATGATGACACTTGACAACGAGTTTTGTGATGGTGATCCATAAGGGAATGTTCAATGATGGGAATTTGTGAGTAGAATAACAATTATATTCTACTATGGGGACAAATGATATAGAATAATGGTTGGGTTCCATTATAGGGACATGTGCAAAGGGATTGTTGATGACTCAGAGGTTTCTAGAGTGGTCGTACAGAGGAGGCATGTGGTGACACCCAACTAGATTACGGCTACGCCTAGATCTTACGACTATGAATTATCCTAGACATTACGATTGTGAGTTTGGTTCCTAGCCTTATGAAGTGGAATGGATCCGAGCACCAAGAAACCGAGATTTGATTGGCTTTTTGGCTAATGATGGAGCCATAGAAGTTATCATATATGCAATGCACCTGAGTGATGTGAGGACTGTTTAATGGATGCCATGTTTTCTATGGTTGTTTTGTCACTCTATGGAGTAATATGACATAGGTATTACTGACTTGTGTACCTAGACACTAGATACTATAGTTTGATTATATTACACCCATATGATGATGATGGTGATAATACATTGGCACATATCGATTGTTGTGTGCTAACTCTTTGGATGTAGGGACATGCTAGGTATGATTCTACATACATTATTCTCTTATTACGATATATGATTTTTATAGTACTTTGAGATGATGTATCACTCACACCAGGATGTTGTACGACTCGAGGTTTTATGCTTTGCTTTTTGTTATCTCGGGTACTCTTAAATAAGTAAATTAGGAATAATAGGTCTGGATAGTGCATGAAGTTGTATGACTAATTTGTAGTTTACTTTTGCTTATATGCCACTGTACAGTACCATGGAGCTATATCAGTACTTGTATTTTTGAGAGACAATCGTAGAGTTTATTTTAGGGATTTGGTATGTATAAACTTTGTTATTTTTATTTTGCATGATCTTTGAACCTATTGCACTCTGATGTTTTTATTTATGGTTCATTTGATTATATTACCGTATCGCCTATTTTCAATCTATTTTATTATTATATTTTGTCTATGCGTTGTGAGATGTTTTTTAGGTTTTATGTTTTACATCGATCGAGTACCTTCATTGCGCATCATACATGTATATTGGGTACCGAAGGTGCAAGGCAGTCATCACATTCGATATCATAGCTTAGGCTGGTAGTTGACCTAAGTTGATACTTGGATCCATCAGAGATAGAGAGGAGTTATCACCTTAGGATGAGCGATCGATATGTGAGAGAGTGTAAATGTTTTATTTTGGTTTTCAAAACTATATAGTAGTATACATAGTGTATAAGTTGCATTGCATTCATAAAAACCATTGATTTATTTTTGAAATACCGATCATTCTTATTATAGCTTATAAGAATGAGCTGCAAAAATGAGGAATGCTGCTAGGAATTTTACCTCTAGTATAGAGTTAGGAGTGGGTGATGGGGTAGCTGTGAACCTTGATGTGTAGGCAATGTATAAGAATATGACTAGGGACAGGCTGTAGAATGCCTGAGGAGTTGCTCCTGCAGTGGCTGTTGGTGGTGGTGCTCCAATGCAATAGCCAAGGGACGAATTTGCCAGATTAAACAAGGATTACTCTACAATAGGTGGAAAACTATTTCTTGGAATGAATTCAGTCGTCAAAGTGTAGGATTGGTTGGACACCTATGAACACATCTTTGAGAACATGGACTGAAGGATGCAATGAAGAGGAAGCTAGCCTCTAGACGGCTTCATAAGCTAGCGATGGTATGGTGGAATGACATCAATATTACTACTCTTAAGGATCTGATTATTTAAGAGCAGTTTAAGATAAGATTTGAGAAGCATAAACCGGCTTCCTAGAAGTCGATGTTATTCCAATAATTTGCTAATTTGAGGCAGGTAGATATGAATTTCTAGAGCATGTTACCGAGTTGGATATGTTGTCGAAGTACAACCTATTTTTTATTAACACTCCACTAAAAAAGAATGAGAAGTTTATTATAGGCTTGGATGACTATCTTAGAGAAAAGCCAATGGGACATATTAATAAGTCCTTTGAGAAGAGGTAAAGAAGACTCTTCGATGTGAGAGTCTGTATGCGAAGTCTAGGCCGATTATGATTCCTAGGATGAGCTAAAGCCACAAGTAGGCGGGAAAGATAAGAAAAGGTATGACAAGAAGAGGAAACAACTTTAGAATAAGGGAGGCTAAAAAAAGGTGAGTGGGAGCCTACTTATTATAATTATGGGGTGAACGACCATTTTGTCAAGGGCTATAGAGCTGAAAGAAAGAAGTGCTACAACTGTAATAAGTATTGACATATTAAGAAGTATTACCTAGAATTATTGAGACAGAAGAAGGTAGTAAAGGCATATGCTATTAACTCTATTCCGGCTTCGTCGAGTGCTCCATCGGCGAAGGAGAAGGGAAATGGCATCTTTATGTAATGTATGCTTGCTATGTATTTTATTCGTTATCGGGGTTTCACATTCCTTTATATATAGTGATTTGGTAGATAGATTAGGATTGAAACCTGAGATAGTTGACCAACTTTTGATTATGATAAACCGTATTGGAGGATGACTAGCCTTATCGAGTCATGGATCCTAGTTTGTTTGTGATTGCTTTGTTTTTTTGGTTTTGTGGGATTCGGTATTATTTTGGGGATGGACTAGCTACAGAGAGATGTGGTGGTGGTGGATTATGAAAGGTCATTAGTCATAATAGGGATGGACGGTGGGTGGAGACTAGAGTTAGAATACCTACCTGACGATGAGGTGATGGTTACCTTTCTATATTCGCTTGAGATCTTGCACGATGAGTTTTCATCTGTGCCCATAGCTAGGGAGTATCTTGACAAATTTATGGAGGTGATAGGATTACCATCACATAAAGAGATTGAATTTCGTATAGATTTGGTGAAGGATGCCAGACCGATTGTTTTTCCATTGAGGTGTATAGTACCCAAAGAACATTAGGAATTGGAGGTGCAAGTGAATGACCGATTATGATAAGGGTTCATTTGATAGAGTATATGTGAGTGGGGGCACATATAGTATTTGCTACTAAGGCATACAACTCCTTGAGATTGCGTGTCGATTACCGTGAGCTGAACAAGGTGACAAAGAAGAACAAGTATTCATTCTCTCATATTGATGACTTGTTCGATCGTTCTATGGTTCTAGGATGTTCTCTTAGTTAGAACTTACGATGAGTTTTAATCAATCGAGAGTGGGAAGGGATAGTGTGTCGATTATTGCATTTCGTACGCCGTTTGGATTCTATGAGTGGTTAGTTATGTCGTTTGGGCTAACCAAATGCACCGACATACTTTGCGGATCTTGTGAACCATGTTTTCAGAGGTCACCTGGATAGGTCCCTACTTGTTTTTGTGGATGATATCCTTGTATATTTAAAGACGAAGGAAGAACGAAGGAATATTTAAGGGTTGTGCTTAAGGTATTGAGGAAGCATCGATTGACGACGAAGTTTCCTAAATGTAACTTTTGAAGGAGAAAAGTGTGATTCTTGGGTCATGTTGTTTCTATGTAGGGAATTGTTATAGATCCTACAAAGATGGTAGGATTCGGATCGACCCAAGACCACTACAAACATGATAAGTTTCCTTGGATTGCTGGGATACTATAAGCATTTCCATCAAGGACATCTCTAAGATCCGCACAATCAAATAATTGAAGTAAAATAGATGTAATTACCTAAGTAGATATGCCATTAGAATTCGAAAAAAATAATATACTTTTTAAGAATATACTAAATAACAATTTTGCGTAGACTGTTTGCACATACAACCAAAGTGTCTCGAAGTTAGTGGGAGTGATATTAAGTATATAGGTTTTGGGATATGATCTAAAAAGCGATACAAAAGTATCATTTTATAAGAATCAAAATTGAATAAGCATTTTGATAGAAATATCGAATGATCTGATTTTCAGTCAAAATGCAAAGGAAGCATGTGTCCATAAGAAAGAACAACTAATAGGTACACAGATATTTCTAAACTGTAAGTAAATGACATATAATTGATTATTAACCTGTGTAATTATGTTAAAATCAGTAATACTTTAAATGTTTAATACTCGATTTTGGATTTGCAAATTATATCTTTTATAGTAAGTATAAAGCATATTGGGAATATCCCAAATGATATGTAAAGACACCTTATTAAATTTTTTAATAAGGAACATGTAAGATGGATTCCTATGCTTTTAGTATTACGAGTTATTGTACAAGTTATATTGTCTACAATATCGTAATTGCTTATGTATTCGATGCATGAAGCAAATATCAAATTTAAATTATGATCACTAAATATTAGTTTAGAATATTATCCAGTATATATGAAATACTAGAGAATCATTTTATAGAAAAATGAACCCCTTATCAAGGAATGTACAAATTCAAACTTCATGAGTGATACTAGGTATAGTATGTCAACGTTAAATTCATGTTAAAACCTTAATTAAGAAGCTTTAAGTTTGAAATGTTCCAAATAAAAAATTATGGCTATTTCAACGAAAAGGCTAAGTACATCGCTTAAATAGCGCCATGATAAAAGCAATGTATGAATGCACAAATTTATAACTAAACTTGGAGTGATTCCAAGTAATAATAATACTAATCATTATTGTATGATAACAATGTAATAATAAGAGCTCACTAGATGTCGAGAAACATACTCTAAATAGTTCCATATGATAACGTATTTTATCAGCATCAAATAAAGTGGATTGACATAGTAGACATTTAAAACGATATACAAGATTCATTCACGAAGGGTCTAGCTTGATCAGTTCTCACCAAACTGATTGAAGAGATAGGATATAGATTTCACAATTGACCCCAAGCGCAAATAGGAGATTGATAGAGCTAGAGGTATGCCATAAGGACAATTATGTAAGTTGTTGCATATATCTAACTCGATAACCAAACTTGTTTGAAATAAATGATAACTTATATTTATTATATACTTGATATAATATGTTATATTAATCATTTATTACTTTAACTAAAAGCACACTTAGAAAATCCGTAAATAGTAATTTTGTGGTAGTAGTTATAATGCGTTGTAACCATGAATGATTTATCATAATAAACTAGACATGCTGCTTTGTATATTCTAGTCAAGATGTATCGAGATTGGATATCGATACATCCGTTGAGGCTAGAATATGTAACGCCCTTCAAATGTTAGGCAGTATATTACCCATTGCTACAGGGGCTCCAAATGGTTATGTATTGATAGTTATTGGATAACTATGGAATGACTCATTCGATAGTTTTTCATTAGTTAATATAAATAAGGTCAAGCAGAAAATGTCGATGTGACAAAATTACATAGCTCTCTAGACTTGAGAATACTATTGATCTTCAATGTGAAATATTCACTTTGATTATTTAAATCGTGGTACATTATCCATCAATGACTATATTTGGGTCAAGTGGAAGCAGTGGAAGTGACACATTATTCAAGAGAGAATTCGTCTCCTTAGTTATATAAGGTGAGTATCATGGTCAAATGAAGTCAATTCAAAGTCAAAGTTTTTGATTAGAGCATTTCAGTTAATAATAATTGTTATTATTGAACCAAGGAATTTGTGTTTGGATTATAGAGTTGAATATGGACAATATTAGAATTTGGACCATTACCAAATTCCATAAGCCCAAAGTGATATAGTTTTGATGAAGAGAATTGATGTAAATAATTATCACAACCAGGTAATGCTTAATAAAGTAAAACTGGATTTCACCTATGCCAAGTAAGCGATAAATTTAGCCATAATGTCGCACTACCTACTAAGTGACGTGTGAATGTTAATATTCGAATGGTTTGATATTAGTCACTGACCAAATTTACACATGAGAGTCACACAACTGAAACATTGAATACTTCTATTACTACACAATTCAATTATTTTGTAGTTGTTATAAATTAGTTAATATTTATGAAATATTAATTTTAAAATTTTGTTTGATGTATGTGAACAATATTAAATAGTGTGCATATAGTAGTTATTATAAACACTAATCGATATTCGATATCGATACGTGTTTACATTAGATTTAAATGCAATATATATTGCTTGGGCTTGAAGTGGATTTGAGACCCGTGCATGGCTTGCTATTTTCGACTGGAAAATACATGGTTAAGGCAGCAATTCTAATGACTAAGATGGTTTGGAGTTTTAATTAAAAGAAAGGAGAACCGGTGCGAGAAAAATATGGGTCTAGATCCTTGTTTTACTTCGTATGATCTCCTTGTTTTGTCTCTATCCCACTCTTTCCAAACAGTTTTTGGAGCCTCTATCCTTTCCATTTTGCAGGCTAAACTCACCCTTTTCCTTTCCTTAAATTTTCAAGCATTTAAATACAAATTAAATCAAATACAATTGTTGGTGGATATGGCTATTCGGGAGCTAGCAACTTCAGAATTGGAAATGGGTTTAAGGAGTTCATTTCTTCGTTTCAACATATACAAAATAGGCTTTGGAAAAGGTGTATTTTCGACCTACAAACTTGAAATAATATTTAAATAATTATTTTGTCATATGTTATCTAGTTAGAAATATCATGAATTAGTATATCGATGGATTATCACATATAGATGGTTATGTATGTATAAATGTGTATACATACATACATATATAAATAATGCATATTTGTTTATACATGCTCTCGGGCTGAAAATAAAAAACTTTAAATTCAAAATAATAAAGCATCATATAAAATTAAATATTAAATCTAACTTAAAGTTTAACGTTACACACACACACATATATATATTTATAACTTTACAAAATTTAATTTTGTTTGTATGAATTTTGGTGATGAAAAAATTCGAATATTGATTATATTTATATATATACTTTCATTTAATTCAAAATTGATTATATAAATAAAATGAACGTATGTGTGTATATACATATATTTATAATAATATAATATTTTGGAAAAAATTTAGATAATATAAAATATACTTTATGATTTTGAAAATAATTTTTATAAAATTTCAGTTTTTTTCCTTAATTTCAAACGATTTATTAATTAATAATAGGTTTTTTGTCAAATAAATTATTTAGAATGAAAATTAATTTTTTAAAAAATTTATTAGGCAAAAAGAAAATATAATTTTCAAATTTAAATTATATATATAATTATAACTAGTCGCATGCTTATATGTAGTATGTGTTTAATTTAATAATATATATATTAAAAAATGGTTATTTCAAAAAAGTATATTAAAGAATGGTTGTGTTCGAATTTTATATTATAAATATTCTTAGTAATTTCACAAAATAATATTTAAAATAATTTTATAATTTAATTATATCTATTCATATATGTACATATATACATGTATATGTATTTTAATTAATGTTTTATGAAAATAATTTACAACTAATACTTTATTATATAACTATATATATGTATGTATATGCATATATAAATTTATGCACACACACGCATGCACACATACATATTTAGACAATTTTTTTGTATGCACAAGGGACTAACATGTTAGTTGCGGTGTACATCCCAACATCTACAGATGGGCATGTCAAACCATCTACACATCATTCTATTGCACGTCCATGCATACATGTGTATATGATATATATATATATATATATATATATATATATGTATGTATGTATATAATATAATACGAATTATATAATATAAAAGTTTATTTATTAATTTAAATAAAATATTTATTTGATTTAATATAAAATTTAGAAAATTTCTAAATAAATTTTGACTTCCTAGGCTTAATAGATATCCAAATGGCAATTTTTTTTGAAATTCATTTATTTCTTGCACTACGGGTTGGCCCATTTCTAACATTACAAATATGAGTTCCAGATCCTATACCTACATCCCAATACAATGACTACAAAACAATTTTGACATAAATGTATCTGATGGAGCAGCAGAACTATTATGTTTTCTTTGTCCAACAATCCTCAAGTATCCCAAACAGTTCTGTTTCCAACAGGCTTTCTTATGACAATGGTGACACTCATCCTTGTCAGCATCATGAGTCTTCTTACTCTTCTTACTTTTCTCACCATCTCTCTTTTGCTTCTTCGAACATTTTGAAGATGACGCAACACCCTTTACTGTAAGTATCCCTCCCTGATCCTTGGGTGTAGACTCAGCTGGCCTTAATATATTATGCAGCTCTACGAGATTCACATTCAACTAGTTTATATTGCAATTCAGTATGAATGGTTCATACTGAGATGTAGAAGGACCAAGGATCAAATCAACTACAACTCATTGCTTACTGCTACGTACAATTGTGAAAGCTTATCAATATAACCCTTCATCATTGAACTTAATCATCCAATTTCTTTCATTTTGGTACTGAAAAGCTTTTTTGTAAGCTCATACCTTGCAAAACGTGAATGTTCACCAAACAGGGCCTTAAGACTATCAAATATCTCATGGACATACATGTTTTTGTGCTGCTTCTACAACGACTTATCTAACGTAGACAACACAAAAACTCAAGTGATTTATAGGTTCAAAGCCTATTTTTAATAAGCAAGTCTCAGTTCAGGGTCTGCATCATCAGCGGGTTGTTCTTTAGGATCGCAGGTAATAGACAACCAAAGATGCTCATATATCGACGCTATCTTAATTGCTTTTCGCCAATCGATACAGTTGGATATGGTAAGCTTGTCACTTTAAGAAAATAGTTTTGCAATAGAAATTTTCTGCAAGTTTTAATTAGCAGATTCAGACAACATCATAGTAGATGTTTTTATAATATTAATAAGGTCAAATTTTATGTTTCATTTTACTAATAATATCCCACTAGTCTTTTATGTTTCTCAAAACCCTAAGATGAAGCATACAAGTCTTTCGACTTCATAGTGGGTGTTAGGACTCGTCTGTCTTAGGATTCTGACCTTGAGTTTCCTCAACAAGTCATAGCCCTATATACGATGGATAACCCCTTATTGGTTGTATCATATACAACTCCTAACCCATAGTACCTTGTCCTAATCTCATTTCGATCTTGAGTTCGCTTAACAAATCGAAAGTGATTATTCACTCATACCTAACGTTTAATAACGACCTTAGTATATTATATGTACTTTGGTTTGCTCAACAAATACATATAGCTATCTTACCTCATCTATTCTATATATTACTAATACTACACATAACATCTCTACCTTGAGTTTGCTCCAAAACTGGAGATTATGCAAGTAATTTATTAGTATACAAATGGTAAAGGACAACATTATATTAAGGATTCATAATCTTTAATATTATATTGAGTGATATCGACTTATGGAATAATGTATTTCTTATGAAATTCCCTCATGATTTAAGTGTCAAACATATCAAAAATCACAGTATATGTACTATATGTATGTATTTATCCCTTAAGTCTATTCAGAGTTTCTTAATGTCCCACCTTTAATTTAAACATTCATATTATATATGTTTAATGTTATATAACTTCTATATTTTAATTAATCTTATATAATAGTCTTATATATAACATTATATTAGTTAAATTTTATTTAATTAATTTAACTAATTAACATTTTAATTAGTTTTATATTATTCATTTATTACATTTTATATTGAATGTATATACTATAACATTTATAGTTATACGCTTATACACACACACACATATATATACATATATACATATACACACACACACACACACATATACATATATATAACTTAACTTTTAACTTATTTACTTACTTTAAAAAAAATTAGTTACTTCGAAAATTATTTTATACACACACACACGCACACACATATATACTTACATCGTCTTGAACAATTCAAGATGACATAACATATATCATTATGTGTGCATACATATATATTAAATGTACGTTTGCTTTAATTATTTAACATATTTAATTAATTGATTTATTTTATTACTCTTATTAATAATTAAAATTATCAAAATTTGTTTAATATAATTTTAAAACACTTTTGAAAATTATATTAGAACATTTAAAATATATTTCTTATTTTAAATTTAACCATTAAATTTGAACTTTATATTTAATTAAAAATAATATTGAAATATTAGCCTAAGGCCCAGTTCAAATTAGACCTTTTCTATTAGGAGCAACCTTTGGGCTTACCTCACTTTTCGAGCCAGGCTAGTAGCTAGGTAGGGTAGAGTACTTAATTACCCAAACTCAATCCTTCGACAATACCTTTCTAGACACCATACTAAATGGGCAGGTTTAATTGGTTAGTTTTAACATGATTAATTTACACCGCATTGGCTATTGGATTCTAATACCATTATTTGATTCGGGCCAGCATGGAGTGCGCTAAATGGATAAATGTCGAAAATAAATCTTCCATTTGGATCTCATTGGGCCTATGAAGTCTAATTTTATTGAGCCAACACATACTTCCCTAAAGAGATCTTGAAATAAATATGAATAAGTCGGGATGCTATTAACACGATAAAAAGCGGGCAAGTGTCAAAGGCAAGAGTATTAGGATTGAGGAGCATTCTAGCAACTTTGTTAAGAACATAGGCTACTCCCTAAATAGATGTAATTCCATAAATGATTATGGACCCTGCATTAGTATGGCTATTAACTATTCCTCTCCTACAAACTTTAGTTTTTTAAGGAAAAGCATTGTCTAAAAATAATAGACGTACAATATATAATTCCTTTGATTTATGAGTTAATTTTTGAATTATTAGCTCCAATATTGGATCTGGATCATTATCTGATTCTAACACCACTTCACTCACACAAGCAATAGATCCAACAATAGACTTATCCGATTGGACCTTGCTGGATAGTTGCATACTATTAGCTCACTTCTCAACCTGCTTCTTTGAAATTTTCTTCCAGTTCCCTTGATATTTCTCCGCCATCACTATAGTACTGCCCATGGTTTTACTAACACACTTTTGTCGAAAACCTCTTTAGTGTTCCTTTTCTCAACACTCCCTCCATCGACATCGTAGTTATCTCGAATTCGATTGCTGATGTAAGGATGAATAGACTTCTTAGGGAGTTGATCATGGCTATCATGGTAGTGGTTCCAACATGGTGTAGGTCTAAGAATGCCCATCCTTTGGAGGTTTCGTCTGAATTCCACTAGGCTCCCTATCCTTTTGATGTGCCATCTACTACGGTGATGTTTTCAACTTTGGTGTCTTCCAAAGCCATTAATGCCTTGAACAGTGGTGAGATATCAATGGCCATCTCATTTGCACCATATTTATCTATTCCGGTTTAAGCAACCTATGAACCACTCAAAGGTTTGGATTCATCACCAGGCAAGTTATTGATGATTTTGATCTAGGTAGCCAACTTGCCATTGATTTATCAACGGAGATAGATCTAGCCCTTTTGGAGCTCTATATTTCTCCTTTGGTCATTACCTTTAGCACTGCAACTTCTTCTTTAATCGTTTCCCATATGGTTCCACTAGAGGACAAAGACAAATAGATGTAGTGTACATTCCTTTCAAAATTGTCCATTAAAACTCACACTTATCCGATAAAACCACAAAGTGGACTCATTGAAACTTTGAAAGAATCCTCCGTGAAATGATTAAATGTCTCTTTTAGAACATTAGTGTTGTTTGAAATCCACTGTACACGAAGACTTAAAAGACATAAAAATAAGCAATTTCCATCACTATGATTGAGAAACCATTTATTAATTCCTCATATATCATTGACCTATGTTATCTCGGATAGAGTTAAGGGTGTATCTAAAGGGCAATTGTGCAATCTGATTATATGACTTAATTCTTATGATAAATTTTGTTTAAAAGAAAGTAAGATTTTGGTTTTATGTTCTATTGTATATATTGTTATATTGGAGTACAAATAATGTTATAAATGATAAAGTCAGGGTATGTCCTGAAGGTAACCTTGTAATTTATTGTAAATTATTAACTTTGTAGCTAATTTTCATTCGTAATAAAAGGTATTTTTCTTTCTATTATATACTTATTCTGTATACATTATAATTAATTAATTAAATAATGTAAGTATATTTAATAGAAAATCCATAATGTTGTGTTTGTGGTAGCACTTACAAATAGTTGTAATATCGGGTATTTTATCACAATATAATAGACACATCATTTTATGTAGGCTAATTCTGTTCATACGCTTATAATCTTTTGACACACACAAGAAAATGAAACAAACTATCATACATTAAAAATTATTTATATGCGCCACTAATTTTACAAAATTATCCATCTTTTCATCTTTCTCTCTTTTAAATCTTAAAACCCTTATACACAAAACTCGAGAGTCCCAACAATAAATTTAGTTAAAAGTCAATAAAATAAACTTTAACTTTTGGCCATAATAATTTAACTTTATTTTTTGAAATTTATCTATTTCATAAAAATCAACTCCCATTTTAGAAGAAGTTATTTAAACACTTTTGAAGTAGAGTAGTTAATTGTGGATCAAATTCCCTATCCGAAATTCCCTGTCCTCATGTGCCCCCTTTAATCTCATCAAGTAATCACCATAATTTTGTTATCATGTGGGATCCACTGCATTACATGAAAGGTGGATGATTTATTGATCAATGGCTAAAATCAAATGGTCATATGAGGACGAGTAATTTGGGATAGAGGATTTGACCTAGTTAATTGCGAAAGCTATTTTGAATGATACTTAGGTTTATTAACATCTTCAAAATTGTATATATTTGATAAAATATAATTTATTATAATGTTTTAATTAGATGGTTTAGAACAAAAAAACTAAAAAGGGTAAATTAGTCATGTATTTTCTTAGCAAGATAATGATGCATGGTAGCTGATTTTTGGTGTATGAATAAAATTTGCCTTTTAAATATTCCTAATCAAGATTTATAAAGATTAGATATCGATGCATTCATTGAGACTAAGTTATGTAATGCTCTTCAAATATTAGGTATTGTATTATTCATGATTGAAGGAGCCAGCTAAATATTATGACTGATAGTTATTGGATAACCATGGAATGACCACTCGATAGTTTTCTGTTGGTTAATATAATTAGGGTCAAACAGAAAATATTGATGTGACTGTGCAGTTATCTTGACTTGAGAATACTATTGATCTTTATCATGAAAGATCCGCTTTGATTATAGTTAAATTCTGATATGACGTCTATCGAACAACTATAGTTGGATCGAGTGAGAGTAATGGAAGTGAAATACTATTCAAGAGAGTTTCATCTTCTCTGTTATATGAGGTTAGTATCACGGTCAACCGAAATCAAATCAAAGTCAAAATCTCTGGCCCGAGTAGTTCCGTTAATAATAAATGTTTTCATTGAACCAAGATTTTGTCTTTATACTATAAAGTTAAATATGGATGGTACTGGAATTTTGATCATTACCAAATTCCATAAATCCTTATGTAATGTTGTTTTGATGAAGATAATTTGCTTAATGATTATCACTACTAGGTAATGTTTAAATTAGTAAAATTGTTTTTTTATCTAAGCCAAATAAGCAGTAAATTTGACCACAATTCCACTCTACGTATTAAGTGACGTGTGAATGTTAGTATTCGAATTGTTCGATATTAATCGCCGATCAAATTTACCCTAAGCGTTACATAACCAAAATGTTGAATACTCCTACTACCACCTAATTTAATTAATTATAATTGTTATAAATTAATTAAATTAATTAATATTTATGAAATATTGATTATAGAATTTGATTTAACTTATGTTAATAAATATTAAATAATGTATATATAATAGTAATAAATACATCTATTGATATATAATATCAATACGCATTTGAATTTGATTTAAACGTGTTAATTATTGACCAGGCTCGAGATTGTTTTGAGTTCCATATTAGGACCTGTAACAACCCGCATATTTATCGATTTTATACTTAAATATTTTATTTAATATTTCATCATTAGTCAGATTTTTGTCCGAAAAGCTACTTTTTGCATACGGTCAAATTGGGACTCGAGACCCCTTCCACCGAGTTCAAAATGCCATTTGCAACCTTTTTGAGTATAAACATTGATATGTTTGGAGCTAGCTAAAAATTTGACCTTTTTCACTTTGGGTTGAGTTTGGGTTCAGCCCAATGTTCTAACTTAATACCCCAAACTGAAACCCCCTCTTCATTCACTCCCTCTTCCTCTACTTTTCAGTTCTAAAGAGATTAATGGTGAGTGGAATGGGAAATTAAAACTCAAGCCCTAGTTTACTATTCGCAAATCAACTTCTAGCTCCAAATTCAAGAGAACCCGTTGGTAAGCCTTCTCTTCACCTTCTCCAACTCCTTCTCTCTTGAATTTCAGAAATTCCTAAACCTAACTTTGGGAATGTTCTTCTTTTGAGCATAGATTCAAGCTCATTTGGGTTGTGTTGAAGAGTGGTTGATTCTCCCTTTGTTTTCAAGCCTCTTCTACATTGATTTTGTGAAAAGGTGAGATTTTTATCTCACATCTATGTCTATGATTATCTTCGATTGTTAGGTATGAATTCCTAACACATATTCATGTGCATTTAATTTTGGTTTGAATTGATTTGGTGTATATTCCAATTTTTGGTGTTTTGAAATCAAAATCTATGAAAATCCTTTTATGGATACCTTAACATGTTTTGGTGACGCATCGAAGAGCCTTAAGGGCCGGGTAGTCGATTGGCATAAACCCCTAGCGCCATTGCATGAATTCGGTTGCGAATTGGTTGGGTTTGCACATCTTGTGCAAAGGCAGAAAAAACTACCTTCGCTCCAGTCAATCGACGAGATTTCTTAGCCAGTCGACTGGCTGTAGCTAATAAGCAGTTAAAGGCTTCCTGCAGAGCCTTGGGATTCTCTGTTTATTGCAGTCAGTCGACTGACTCACTAAGTTCAGTCGACTGACCTGCATCCCGAGAGTTTTTTGGGACTGTGATCAGTCGACTGAACTCAGTGAGTCAGTCGACTGACCTGCTCTTATTTGCCTATTTGAGCCTTGTTTTGCTTGGTTTCCAATTTTTATCGACTCGTTTTGATTTCTAGTTGTTGTTATCAATTATTCGACTCTGATGACTTCTATTTTGGAATTTTTGGAAATATCCACTTTGATGGATTTGTTGTCGATTTCTTTGGATTTTATTCACGTCTTCGAATGTGAATTTTTATGGTTGATTGTTTCTACAATCACTTCTATGATTTATCACTTTAAAATATGAAGGTTTTCTATACTAGTAGTAAATATCAAAACCCTTTCATTAAAACGATTTCAACTCTATTTTCAATTACAAAGCTCGTTATCTAAAACCGTTTTCCTACCTATTAGTATATACAAACCTTTACCTCACTCGTATGAGAAATCTAATTAAACGACTTAGTAAAACAAGTGGTATGAAACGCTTGCGTTTACTTCGTCGGTTAATTCTTGGACTTGTTCGATTGAAACTCTTGTGACAATTTTCTAGTGGAGACCTACAATTTGTTCGCAAATATTTAAGTTAAGCTAGTGGTTATGGGACATGAAGCTAAACTCATATATTTACTAGCTTATTGTAATTGACACTTCTTGATGATCGATGATGATCATTTTTGTGATTTAGACTAGCAATGTGCGATGTCTCTTTGTCTGCGAGGGAGACTAAACCCCGTTTCTGTGGAGCTTCTGCTCAAATTGGTGGGGTAGCGACCCATGGTGTTCGGGCCGTTTTGTGGAGCCTCGGCTCAAAATAAATGGTTAGCAACCATGGAATAGCGTTCTGTTTTGTGATACACATGTTGGCGAGTTTTCATACTCCCGTTTTGTGATAGGCCTCCCCCCTTTTGTGATTTCTGGATTTCTATTGATGATTTCCGGGATTTGTGCTTCACCAATTTTCGTGATTTTCATTGATAAGTTTTATCAATATTTGTGCATTTGTGAATTTGTGTGTCATTGACTTTTGTGATTGACATTGATATAATTGTTAATATTTATGGTTTGGTGAATGAAATAAGGAGTATGACATTCCTTTTGATCTTTGAGAAGATTTTTGTGATATTGATTAATCTCTTGTTGATTTTCAATTACTTATTTATCACAGCTTGGCATTGTGATTATTATACGTTTAGTCATATCTCTTATTCTATATCATTTCATCTGATATTTATAGCTAGACTGATCCGTTTATTATTTTCTTATTAAATAATACTCGGGTCAGACCGAGATGTTACAGGTGCTTCTGCTTGACTTCTCATCCAGGATCATTACCATAACTTTTGGCTAACTACTTAGATTAGTAGTTTTTGTTGTATACACTTGAGATATAGACTCATGGTTGTATCCATATTCTTTTGTATAGCACTAGTAGCTATTTCTTTTGTGATAGTGTGGATCTTGTTGACCACTACTCTGATGAACACTTTTATGTGTTATATTTGTTCATATCTATTTCCGCCTTTGTGATATGAATTATCTGTGATTGATTTGTGTTATGTTTATTTCTATATTTGTTTCTGAAGACATTATAGCCACTGTGTAGTAGCTTTGAGTTTGTGTCGGTATGTCGGATTTCCTCTTGAAAAGAATGCAAGTTATATATTATCTGGCATATCGGTACTCGCACAAAGCAATTATACAGATGGTCGCTCCTCAACAGCCTTATTCTCCGTGCTAGTTGACGGCATTACACCGTAGTGTCCTTGGCTAGCGTGGGTATAGAGGTGGGGCGTCACAGCTTGGTATCAGAGCCAAACTTCGGAACAATGTAGAATAATTTAACAAGGATCACCGTCCTAAGTCCATCTTAGGAGTCGTGCCTTAGGATTTAATTCGTGTCTTCGTACCGTTCAATCCTATTTTCTTTTATGATTCCCTGTTTTATTTATCAAGGATTGCTTGATATTCATTTGGTGAATAACCTTTTCCTTCTTCTTTCTTTCTTTCTTTATCTCTTAAGGAAGGGAAATGGTTAGACCAGGCCGTCCCAGCGCCGGTCAATCTAGTGCTGCTCCCCAAGATGGAGTTTTTATATCTGCCCAGCAGCTTCTTGATTTAGTTAAGAATGCTCAAGCAGCTGGATCTAATTCGGAACCAACTCATCCTAAGTCTGGATTTGCACGCTTGTGCAACGATTATACCAACTTGGGTGGGAAACCATTCAAGGGTTCTGAAACTATTATTGAAGTATAGGCTTGGCTGAGATCATGTGATCGAATCTTTTCTCGCATGAATCTTATTTATCTTCACCGAGTTCAGGTGGCTTCTAGTACGCTCCAAGAAAGAGCATTGGACTGGTACGAACTTCTTATTTTCTGAAATTAATGAAACGAATCTCACCTGGGAGAAATTCCGGGCACGTTTCGAATTAACGTTTGTGCCAGAAGCTGAGAAGGTGACTTTGGCTCGTCGTTTCATAGATCTTGTTCAAGGTGAATCTTCCGTGAAAGACTATATCGCATCATTCGAGTCACTTTCTAAATACGGGGTCGAGTACATAAACACCCCATTGAATAAAAATCGGAGATTTGTCTATGGCTTAAACAAAAATCTCAAGAAGCCATTACTTCTAAAATTAGAAGTTTCTTCCGACCAACTCATTGATATCGCTCTTCGTCTTGAAGAGGCGGATAGGGAAAGTGATGTTGAAGTGGTGGGTTCCAAACCAAACTTCAACAACAAGAAAAGGCCTAATAAATTCCGAGGTCCTTATCCCAACAATAAGAAAGGGAAGCAAGCCTCTCCGGCAATTAAGACTTCTACCTCAAGTAATGGGCAATGCTACAATTGTGGTTCTAAGGACCATTATGCGAACAAGTGTTCAAAGCCTCGTACTTGTCGCTATTGCAAAAGCCCGGATCATTATTTATCTTCTTGTCCCAAACTTCAAGATAGGAAGGAGGGAAAGCTTAATGTTGCTCAAGCCCCTGGCAACACATCTCGTGGTAAAGGTATTTCTCATTCTATCCTTGATGGCATTATTTTATTTCGTGATCATCCTATTCGAGTTCTTTTTGATATGGGTGCATCCCATTCTTTTATATCAAAGGAACTTGTTGATACCTTTTCTTTGGATGTTTTGTTTTTAATGACTTCATTGAGAATTGCGAATCCTGTTGGTGGATTTGCAACGATCAGTTTATTGTGTAAAGATGTCGAGATTATTTTGTGTAATTTTTCTTTCCGAGCCGATTTGCATGTTATGCGTTACTTAGGCTTTGGAATGATTTTGGGAATGGATTGGCTTAATCGCTATGAAGCCCAAATCCTATGTCCTGAGCGGACTATTCATCTTCGACATCCTCAATCTGTCAAGCATATTTCTATTGACCTTAAAGATTCGGATTCCAGGTTGGTTGCACCTAAATATTCTTTAAATCCTCATGATGACGATAATGATGATGAGGAATATATTATTTCTCTTATTCACGTTGTTCGTGAATTTTCCGACATATTTGAGCCCGTTTTAGGATTACCACCTAAGTGAGCAATTGAGTTCAGAATTAATCTTACCCCTGGAGCTCAACCTATTACTCGTCCTCCTTATCATTTATCCAATAAAGAAAATGAGGAGATGCGCAAACAATTATCCAATTTGGAAACGTAGCAATTTATTCGCTCTAGTTCCTCGCCTTGGGGAGCTTCAGCTATTTTCGTGAAGAAATCCGATGGTACACTTAGGCTTTGCGTTGACTACCGCAAGCTTAATGATCTTACTATCAAGAATAAATATCCTTTACCTCGGATTGATGATCTATTCGATCAATTTAGTGGTGCAAAAGTCTTTTCACAATTGGACTTGGCAACCGGTTTTCATCAGCTTCGTATTGCAGAGGATAACATTCCTTTGACATCGTTCCGTACTCGTTATGGATCTTATGAATGGCTTGTTATGCCATTCGGTTTAACGAATGCTCCAGCTTATTTCATTGACTTAATGAATCGAGTTTTCAAAGACTTCCTCGATCGATTTGTTCTCATCTTTATTGATGATATTCTTGTGCATTCTAAAACCGAGGAGGAGCATGAAAAGCATCTCCGGATTGTGTTGGAAACTCTTAGGAGAAATCAATTAAAGGCAAAGTTTTCTAAATGCCACTTTTTGTGATCTCGTGTGAAGTTTCTCGGTCATATTATTTCCGAATCTGGAATTTCCGTGGATCCTTCAAAGATTGAAGCGATTCAAGATTGGAAGAGACCGAAGAGTGTGACGGAAATCCGTAGCTTCCTTGGATTGGTGGGTTATTATCGTCGTTTTATAAAAGACTTTTCAAAAATTTCTGTGGCTCAAACTAGCTTAACAAAGAAAGGTGTTAAATACATTTGGTCGGACAAATGTGAAGCTTCTTTTCAGAAATTAAAAGAACTCCTTTCTGATACTCCTATCCTTGTTATACCAGAGGGGAATCAAGATTTTATTATTTATACTGATGCTTGTCGCGTTGGTTTGGGTGCCGTTCTTATGCAAAAAGAACATGTTATTGCTTATGCTTCTAGGCAATTGAAACCAGCTGAGACTAGATATGCCATTCATGATTTAGAGCTCGTAGCTATCGTTTTTGCCCTTCGAATTTGGCGTCATTATCTTTTGGGAGAAAAATTTATTCTTTACACTGATCATAAGTCTTTGAAATATTTATTCTCTCAAAAAGAACTTAATTTGCATCAATAGCATTGGCTTGAATTTCTTGCACCTTATGGTCTTGGTATTCTTTATACTCCCGGAAAGGGAAATCGAGTTGTCGATGCACTTAGTCGCAAGCAACAAGCGGTTTTTTCCATGATGATATCCGAATGGAATGATCTCGAGGTTTTATCTACTTGTGAAATTCGAGATCATGTCTCCGATTTATGTTCATCTCTTGTTTTATGTAGCCTTGAGGCTCATCCTTCTGTTTTAGACCACATTCTTGAAGCTTAAAGGCTAGATCCCGAATTGGCTCTTCTTGGCCAAAATATTAAGGATAAAATTGACATTGAAGATTTGAGAGGCTTTGATATTGATTCTCGTGGCGGCATTCGAAAATTTGGTAGACTTATCGTACCAAATATTAGTGATCTTCGTAAAGATATTTTAGAAGATTCTCATCGTTCTAAATTTACCATTCATCCCGGTAGTAGTAAAATATACGCGGATATGAAGTGACTTTATTATTGGAAGGGAATGAAATCTGATATTGCTAACTTTGTTAAGTGTTGAATGACTTGCCAACTTGTTAAGGCCAAACATCAAAGGCCCTGTGGGTTATTGCAACCTTTAGAAATTCCAATTTGAAAGTGGGACCAAATTTCTATGGATTTTATTGATGGCCTCCCCCGTTCTCATTTGGGCCATGATAGCTTATGGGTGATAGTTGATAGACTCACTAAATCCGCCCAATTTATTCCCGTTCGGTCCAATCGAACCGTTCCTCTCTTGGCCAAACTTTTTATCAAAGAAATTATAAAATTACATGGAGTTCCTACTTCTATTGTTAGTGATCGTGATCCATTATTTACTAGTGGATTTTGGAAGAGTCTTCAAAAAGCTTTAGGAATGAAGCTTAATTTTAGCACCGCTTATCGCCCCCAGTCTGATGGACAAACCGAGTGTGTGAATCAAACTCTTGAAGATCTTCTTCGTGCATGTGTTCTTGATTTTGGTGGAAGTTGGGAAGATCATATTTCTCTTGTTGAGTTTTCCTATAATAATAGCTTCCAATCTAGTATTGGTATGGCACCTTTCGAGGCACTCTATGGAAGGCCATGCCGATCTCCTTCTTGTTGGCTTGAGGCCGGTGAGAAGCTGGTTTTAGGTCCACATTTTATTCGTGATTCCGCAGAAAAGATTGACCTTATTCGTCATAGGATGAAAGAAGCCCAGAGTAGACAAAGATCCTATGTCGATAACCGGAGAAGGAAATTAGAATTTTCTGTGGGAGATTTTGTGTTTGTTCGTATTTCACCTATGAAGGGTGTTGTACGTTTCAGTCGATCGGGAAAGTTAGCACCTCGATATATTGGTCCGTTTCCTATCACCGAACGTATTGGTTCCGTGGCATATCGCCTTTTATTACCGGCTCAATTTTCTGCTATTCATGACGTGTTTCACGTTTCTCAATAACGGAAATGCCTTCAAGATTCCGATTCCATTCTTGAGCCCAGTATTGTGGAAGAAATTGAAGTTTCACCTAATTTGACTTATGTGCATTTGATTTTGGTTTGAATTGATTTGGTGTATATTCCAATTTTTGGTGTTTTGAAATCAAAATCTATGAAAATCCTTTTATGGATATCTTAACATGTTTTGGTGACGCATCGAAGAGCCTTAAGGGCCGGGTAGTCGATTATCATAAACCCCTAGCGCCATTGGTCGAATTCGGTTGCGAATTGGTTGGGTTTGCACATCTTGTGCAAAGGCAGAAAAAACTGCCTTAGCTCCAGTCAGTCGACTGGATTTCTTAGCCAGTCGACTGGCTGTAGCTAATAAGCAGTATAAAGGCTTCCTGCAGAGCCTTAGGATTCTCTGTTTATTGCAGTCAGTCGACTGACTCACTAAGTTTTGTCGACTGACCTGCATCCCGAGAGTTTTTTGGGACTGTGATCAGTCGACTGAACTCAGTGAGTCAGTCGACTGACCTGCTCTTATTTGCCTATTTGAGCCTTGTTTTGCTTAGTTTCCAATTTTTATCGACTCGTTTTGATTTCTAGTTGTTGTTATCAATTATTCGACTCTGATGACTTCTATTTTGGAATTTTTGGAAATATCCACTTTGATGGATTTGTTGTCAATTTCTTTGGATTTTATTCACGTCTTCGAATGTGAATTTTTATGGTTGATTGTTTCTACAATCACTTCTATGATTTGTCACTTTAAAATATAATGGTTTTCTATACTAGTAGTAAATATCAAAACCCTTTCATTAAAACGATTTCAACTCTATTTTCAATTACAAAGCTCGTTATCTAAAACCGTTTTCCTACCTATTAGTATATACAAACCTTTACCTCACTCGTATGAGAAATCTAATTAAACGACTTAGTAAAACAAGTGGTATGAAACACTTGCATTTACTTCGTCGGTTAATTCTTGGACTTGTTCGATTGAAACTCTTGTGGCAATTTTCTAGTGGAGACCTACAATTTGTTCGCAAATATTTAAGTTAAGCTAGCGGTTATGGGACATGAAGCTATACTCATATATTTACTAGCTTATTGTAATTGACACTTCTTGATGATCGATGATGATCATTTTTGTGATTTAGACTAGCAATGTGCGATGTCTCTTTGTCTGCGAGGGAGACTAGACCCCGTTTCTGTGGAGCTTCTGCTCAAATTGGTGGGGTAGCGACACATGGTCTTTGGGCCGTTTTGTGGAGCCCCAGCTCAAAATAAATGGTTAGCAACCATGGAATAGCGTTCTGTTTACTGATACACGTGTTGGTGAGTTTTCATGCTCCCGTTTTATGATAGGCCTCCCCCTTTTTGTGATTTCTGGATTTCTATTGATGATTTTCGGGATTTGTGCTTCACCAATTTTCGTGATTTTCATTGATAAGTTTTATTAATATTTATGCATTGGTGAATTTGTGTGTCATTGACTTTTGTGATTGACATTGATATAATTGTCAATATTTATGGTTGGTGAATGAAATAAGGAGTATGACATTCCTTTTGATCTTTGAGAAGATTTTTGTGATATTGATTAATCTCTTGTTGATTTTCAATTACTTATTTATCACAGCTTGGCATTTTGATCATTATACGTTTAGTCATATCTCTTATTCTATATCATTTCATCTGATATTTATAGCTAGACTGATCCGTTTATTATTTTCTTATTAAATAATACTCGGGTCAGACCGAGATGTTACAGGTGCTTCTGCTTGACTTCTCATCCAGGATCATTACCATAACTTTTGGCTAACTACTTAGATTAGTAGTTTTTGTTTCACTTGAGATATAGACTCATGGTTGTATCCATATTCTTTTGTATAGCACTGGTAGCTATTTCTTTTGTGATAGCGTGGATCTTGTTGACCACTACTCTGATGAACACTTTTATGTGTTATATTTGTTCATATCTATTTCCGCCTTTGTGATATGTATTATCTGTGACTGATTTGTGTTATGTTTATTTCTATATTTGTTTCCGAAGACATTATAGCCACTGTGTAGTAGCTTTGATTGTGTCGGTATGTCGGATTTCCTCTTGAAAAGAATGCAAGTTATATATTATCTCGCATATCGGTACTCGCACAAAGCAATTATACAGATGGTCGCTCCTCAACAGCCTTATTCTCCGTGCTAGTTGACGGCATTACACCGTATTGTCCTTGGCTAGCGTGGGTATAGAGGTGGGGCGTCACAGGACATATCATGGCTATGAATTGGATAATGGAGTCCGGACATATGATGGCTGTTAAGGTGGAGTTTTTGAATTCAAAATAGGAAAAAGGGTAAGAGGGAAATGGGTATCTTGATCCTCTTTTTACTCCATTGTCTCTCTCTTATTTAACCACTCCAACCCTCACTGTAGGGTAAATCTTTCCTGCACCAATAACACCAACAAAGGAGGCCATTAAAGCTCCTATCTCCTTAAATTCCAAATCTCTAAAACATAAATTAAAGTAAGATTTAAACATCGGTGAGAACTGCATTCAGTTTGGTAGGAATTTTTGAATTTAGGACTTGATTTTAAGGAGTGATTGGATTCAATGTTTCTAGATGTACCAATTCAGGTTTGGTGAAAGGTAATAATCCATTTAATATCATATGTTAATGTATATAATGTTTATTATGTCACACATATGTGATTGAAAATTTGTTGAGCATATAACGAATCTTTATATATTATTGCCGTCAATATGTGACGAATGTATCTAGTCACATATGTAAAAAATAAATTACTTTGTAAATATATGTTTACATATTGCATTCTACTACAAAAAACAATATCAGTATAATGTATTTATTTTGATTTTCAAAAATAAAAGAAAAATGTTATTTAAAACCAAATCCATTAGATAAAAAATCCACTAATATTATAATAATATATAGGGTTTAAAGTAAATATTGAACCATAGCTGAAATTGTTGCATTAACTAAATTCCAGCATAATATGTATACAACTAAGTCCGAAGGAATTTATTGGAGATTGGATCCACACAATGACAAAGTTAAGGGACTATGTTCTGGATAGTACACCTCAAGAGAAAATGTACCGATGTTGAACATATCGACCCCTGCAAATCAAGACCGGACTAACCCTTACTGGATAGTAACCGAACATGTCACCCCTTAGTTGCGGTTAATAACCATACTGGGCCCGAAGCATACATGATTATATAAATACTGATATAGATCTGTCGATGACCATACCCTAATGGGAGCGACCCACATAACCCTACGACACCACCCTGTTTTTTCATTACCAGTTGCAAGGCCAGAGGCTACGATTTACCTTTCTTTAGCAATTCCCACTTGGAATGCTAAACTGCCCTCCATGCGACAATACGATGCTAACATTCGTCCATAAAAGTTTAGCATGAGTCCCTACCTGTGTTTGTGGTTGTAAACATTATTATTTGAATTGTTTAAATATTAATCATTGGCTAAATTCACACTTATGAGTCATGCAACCAATTATATTCAATCTCTAAAATACCACTTAATTTAATTATTTTATAATTTAATTGATTTATCTAGTTATAAATAAATTAAATTAATTAATATGATTGAAATATTAATTATTATTATTATTATTATATATATATATATTGTATTATAAAGTTGGGTTGCCTCTAAAATTTTCTAGGTGCTACTAATAATTTATTGGCTGCATATATAAAAGTTATATATATATGTATATATGCATTTTTGTATATGATATTAATAACAATTTAAATTAGATTTAAGTTGAATAAATTATTGATGGGTTGAATGAGTGTTTTGGTCCTTAATAGTCCATGATCCGTGTGGCTAATAAGAGGTCAAAGAAGAGGTCATGAGGCATTAAACTAGTAGGAGAAAAATATGCGATATTTTGTCCAACTTCCACTATAAATTCAAAGATAAGGAACCTCTTCTCATTTTATTCTTTTTCTCCTCTCCTCTTTGGTTTGGTTGTAAGCTTCCTCATAACCACACTCATCTCCTTACTCCTTTGAACTCCATTAAACTAAATATGATTTGTTTGCACGCTTGTCTCTTGCAATGAAGGGTGCAGATTTGAGAGATCAAAGGAGATTGTTCAAATCAAAGTGTGTTTCTAAGGTACTATCTCAAGGTATAATTTCAATCTATACCATATAATCATATATGTGTATTGCTCATGTTATATAACCTTTTTATATATGTTTTTTCCTATTGTTTATATGAGCTACACACATACACAAATTATATAATCTATGTGATTCATATAATTATTATAATTAACAACTAATAATTTTTTTAATTAAATATCTGTAATAATGTTTTGGCCATATTTTAAAAAAAAATTAAATTATTTTATTGTGTGTATATGTATATTATTTGCTTAATTTAAAACAATGTTCAGTGATTTTAAATATGTTATTTATATATTTAATTAAGAAAATATATTATGTAAATATTTATTTAAAATTTTTATTTTTTGAGATAAAAAGATCCTTTTTTTTGGCCGAATTTATTTTATATTATACACACACATAAATACTCTCATTTCGATTATGCAATTTTATAAATAAAAAATATTTACTTGTGGTTTTAATGATAAATTCGACGAAACATATACATATATATAGATACACATACAAATATATATATATATATATATATATATATATATAAATATATATATTGTTACTTAGGGGTTCCATTATCTTCTAATAAAGTCACAGATAGTGAATGTGCAGTCCTCATCTCCTCCATCAGGGATAGACTGCAGGGTTGGAGCTCCAAACTGTTGTCTCTTGCAGGCCGCATAGAATTGGTGCATACTATTATTCATTCTAAAGTTAACTTCTGGTTGCAAACTTTTCAACTCCCCGATGCTTCCATCCAGAAAATTGAAAGAATTTGTGCGGATTTCATTTGGAAGGGTGGTCTACACAAAATCAAAAATGATAATTATGCATGCTTAAAGATGAAGGAGGTATAGGACTTAGAAGATTAAAAGATATGAGAACAGTGCACACCCTTAAACAATCTTGGAGAATTATCAATGGAAAAGGTCTTTGGGGGAAATGGATGAGAAAAAGATACATTAGGGGAAACTTTTGGTAAATGGCTATAGATAATAACGCTTCAGCAAATTGGAAAGCAATAATGAAAGTCAGACACATCTTAGCTTCCCTTTGCACTTGTGAAATAGCAAATGGAAGAGAAACTGGCCTATGGAGAGATCCTTGGATGCAAGGAGAGTCTCTGATTGACATTTTGGGATTACAGACTTTCTCTGACTTTGGATGCCCGAACAAAAGAGTTCAAGAGGTGATAAATAATAATATGTGGAATTGCTCCTCACTGCCAATAACGCAAAATAAAAAAGAAGAGACACAGTATATGCCAATATATAATGGCAGAGAAAAAGACTTATGGGTATGGAAGCCTATATGCAATGAATTCACTTCCAAATCTACTTGGAACGAAATCAGGAAAAAAGAAAATAAAATTGCATGGGGTAAAATCATTTGGGACCATGTCAACAATCCGAAAATGGAATTCACTGCCTACAAAGCGATAATGCGAAGATTAGCAATGAAAGATAGATTATCGAAATGAGGCTTAATAAATGAAACAGCCGGTGTATTATGTAATCAAGAGATCAAAACACACGAACGCCTATTATTCGAATGCTCTTTCTCTAAATTGGTATGGAATACGTGCAACAGCTTACTTAATCTAACACCGTACTCAACTAAACTAGAAGAACAGATTAATTACCTGACTTTGAGGGATAACAGCGTAGACATCAAAACCAAATTGCATAAAGTCTCTGTTACCGTTGATGCATGGAACACTTTGAAGGAGAGGAATCGAAGAGTGTTCCAAAGCAAACAAAGAAATCATATAGAAGTCAGCAAGATAGCTATAGGAGACATGCGATTAACGCTGAAAAGAATCCAGAGAAATCAACTCACCGGGTGGGAACAAGGCACAATTCATACTGTACTAGCGGATTGGACTCCTCCATTGTCAGGAAACCAAGATACGAATCGCCAGAACCGGCCGCCATCATTTGCAAGCTGAAGATTGAAAGAAGAAGTATGCGTTGTCTAATTTGGAAAGACTTCAGTTGTAGTAATTTATATTCACTTATCTATATGTTGCACTAGTCCTGTTTGGGCCATCATTTTGGGCCAAAAATGCCTTAATAAAAGTTTACCCATTTTCAATATATATATATATATATATATATATATATATATATATATTGTAAATATATTTGTTATGGACCTCTAGCTCAAGTTGTTAGAGGCATAGCGCTTTGGACAAAGATTCTCAAGGTCATGGGTTTGAGCTTTCGAGACATCATATATATGCTCTACTTAAATAAAGTAATACTCTAATTATCAAAAAAATATTTTATAAGTATACTTTAATACACACACACATATTACTCAATTAATATAGGCATTTATACTTATATTTAGACTATATTTATTTTCGAATTAGAAATTTATTTTAATGTATGATGTACATTATTTAAGATTTATCAAAGTCAAATTAGATATTTTAAATTTGAATTTCAAATCGTAGATCTAGCTTTACATTTGAATCTTATTTATTAAGTCAAAACAGATACCTTAATTTGAAATTATAGGCTATGTCAAATTTCTTTTGCATATATTTATAAATAATTTTATTTAATTTTTTTGAAATTAATATATATGTGTGTGTTATGAAATATTTCATTCTAGTATTAACATATATGTAAAAGCCAAGTGTATACATAGTAGATGTAAATCCCAACATATACTTTTGTATATGTTTAACCATGTACACCCTACGCTATGTTGCACGTGCATGTTTTACACACATGATCATTTATTGATATGCTCATATATTATATATAATTAACATTTAATTAAATTAATTAAATAAGGGAAATTAAATAAAATATGATTTTACCTAAACTAATTAGGTTGGATTTATTTCAACCTTTAGAGTACATAGGACCAACATGATTCAAAATATGATTTTTTTTGAAATCTACCTATTTCACCTACTTTCGACCGACCTAGTTCTTACAATGGCATCAAAGCCCTAATGGTCTATGTAGTTTAGATTAGAAACCTTAGAGCCTATTAGTAAAGCCTACATATCATTTTAATGTCTAGAACAGAAGTGTCTAAGCTTAGGTTGGATAATCAAGTATTCTTCTATCCTTATCTACCGGTATGACTTAATCATAGAGTAAGTCCAAAAGCTTGGCCCCATTATAAAGGCTCAAATTGATTAAGGCCTTGGGCTAATTTTCAAATTTCATTTTGAAAATTTAAAGAAGTATTTTGAACTTAAAAGTTCAATTTGAAATTTAAAATAAATACTATAAAATATTTGACAAAAAATATTTTTAAAAATAAATTAAACGTTTGAAATTATTTAAAAATATAATTAATTAGATTAAATAAACAAATAGAAGTTAATTAATTAAAATAAACATATATATATAATATATCTGTGTGTGTATCTATACATCTTATGATTGAATATATTTATCTTAAATTGTTTAACTTGAATTATAAATAAATATTTTCAACTTTATTAAATTATTTAATTGAAAATTGTTTTCAATTAAATAGAAATAATCATTAAATAAATTAATTTGATTTTAATTATAATATATATGTAATGATATAAGTATATAAAACTATAAGTGTTATAGTTAATATTCATCTTAAACTATACGCTATAAATAAAAAAAATTGAATTTTAAAATAATTTAATTAATTTGTTAATTAAATCAACAAATTAAATTAATTAAATGTGATTTAATTAATAACATAGGAATATTGTATAAATTATTTAAATTATAAAAGGTTATAAATAAATTAAACTTGTATAATATGAATGTCTAATATAAGTGGAAATATAAGAAATCCACTTAGGTTTAACGAACGAGTATATCCGTATTGTATATATGCCATGATTTCAGATGTGTTTGATACTTCAATCATGAGAGTATTTCAAAAGAACTACTTTGTTCCCAAAATCAATGTCACTTAAAGAGTGTGTATGTGTATCAAAGAATACGAATCCTAGTATATTAGTTGTCCTCTACTAACTATATAATAATATATTGTTTGCATACTCTTTAGTTGTTGAGTTTCCTCAAGCTAGAGTGGTTATCCATAATACTATTAATATATTGACTAGACGAGGTATGATGCTTGCACGTACTTGTTGATTTTCTTCAAGGTGCGCACATTATACTTAGGCAGTCATGAAACGATGGGTATGAGTGAATAATCTCTTTTGATTTATGAGTTTCCTCAAGGTCGAGATAAGATTAGGATAAAGATTACGGGTTATGAGTTGTATACGATATTACCGATAAGGTGCTATCCATCATATGCAGGCTTATGATATGTTGAGTTTCCTTAAGGTTAGGACTCCAAGGTAAGCGAGTCCTAACCACTAGAGAAATTAAAAAACTTCTATGTTCTCTCTTAGGGTCTTGAGAAACATAAAAGTCTAGTGTAAGCTTATTAGGTAAATGAAATGTAACATTTAACCTATCTAATAAAATAATAACATCCGTTATGCATAAATCGTTCTAATTTACTTAAATTAAATTTGCAACAAAATGACCAACCTTAGATTACGTTTTAAATAAAACAAACTCACCAGACCAAACTATACTGACTGGAGAAATTAAGATAGCACTCACATATGGAGGCTTGTGGTCATCTATTACCGAACCTTTAAGAGAGAAACCCGCTGAGGGCGCTGACCTCAAGGAGGTATAACTTTATAACGCTTAGATAGTTGGTTATGAAATCGCTTAATTTTCATGCTATCTACATTAGACAAGCCATTACAAAGGCACACGAAATATATCTGCCCACAAAATCTTCAGAAGCCTTAAAGCTATGTTTAGGGAGCAGTCTTGTTTTGCAAGATACAAGTTACTAAGAAATTGTTCAACTTGAAGATAAGGAAAGTCAGGTTGAGGATTTAACCTTGACCATGAAAGACTATATCGATAGACTTTAAGAACTAGATGTTAGAATAAATGATTTGCAAGTGGATTTGATTCTAGTATCACTGTCTCTACTTTTGAGCCATTCATATTGAAGTACAATATGGACTAGTTGAGCGTAAACCTCATCAACCTACTATATATGTTGAGGTCGACAGAGGGATTATTCAAGGATTAAAACATGGTGTTAGCTATGAAGGGTAACGCCACGTCTTTGAAGGGTTTGAAGAAACAAAAGTAGGGCTCTAAGAAAGGTAAGAAGGATGCTTCTACAAATCATTATCATAAGAAGGGGCATTGGAAGTGAAATTGTCTAGGCTATTTGAAGATGGTCAAAGAAAAGAAGGCAATTGTTTCTTCCCCTCCTCAAGGTATGTTTATGATTCAAAACCATTTTACAATCAATAAATTACATTGGGTTTTAGACACTGGATTCAGAACTCATAGTTATAATTCATTATAGGGACTTAAGAGCAGATGACATGTGACAAATAGTGAATGAGGCTTTAAATTTCTAATAGATCACTAGTAGATGCAACTGATGCTAGAGAATACCCCTTGACTTTTCCAAATGGATTTTATTTTACTTTGAATAATTGTTATTACATTAGAAATTTTGTTTACAGACACTAGTGTCTAGATTGTCGAAGAATGGATGTAGTTTCTTTATAATAATAGTGTTATCAACAATTTATTTTATGGAAATAATATCTACAATCATGCCTTAGATAATGGAATTTATGTACTTAATTTTAATCATATATATATCTTGTTAATAAATGTTCTGTTGACAATGATAACTATTCTTTATGGTGTTGTAGGCCAGGTCATACCGGTGACAAAAAGACTACACAAACTGAAAACTGAAGATTTTCTGCAGTCATTTGAATATGAATCATTTGATACTTTTAAGTCAGGTCTCAAAGGGGAAATGACCAAGAAACCCTTCAATAAGAGCAATGAAAGAGTTAATGAACCATCAGGTCTCATACATACTGTTATTTATGGCCTAATATCTATAATGATGAAGGATAATTCAACTTACTTTGTAACTTTTACTGATGATTTATATAGACTATTATTGTATATCTTACGAAGAATCCTATGTGAAATTTAAAGAATATAAGAATGAGGCAGAATGTAGGAAAAAATATAAAATTATAATACTTTGATCAGATCGAGGTAGTGAGTATGCTATGCAAGAACTCCAATAGTACTTAAAATATAGCAAGATTATTTCTAAGATTACCCCTCTCTATGCTATACAAGACAATTGTGTCTCAAAAAGAAGGAATCGAACCCTATTAGATATGGTTCATTCCATAATGAGTAAGGCCGAGCTACCTCTTTTCTATTAGGGATATGCACTAGAAACCAGAGTGCATATGTTGGATATGATGCCTACTAGTCTATGCCTAAGATGCCATATGAGATGTGGCATGGGAAGAAACCCCGCCTTGACTATTTAAAGGTATAGGGTTGTTTAGCCTACATTAAGAACATTGGCCCCAATAAACTTAAGGCAAGATAAGCACATTAGGTAACAAATGGTTAATGTTTTTAAACACGTTCTCTTTTTAGAAAAGGAATTTCTATCAAAAGAAATTAGTAGCGAACTTGTAGACTTGGATGAGATCCGAGAAGTAAACAGAGCTGAACCGGTAGAAGAATCATATTCACCACTATACAAAAAAATGCAACCTATTAGAAGGTCCAATTGTGAATCTTGTGCACTAGAGAGATACTATGATTTTCTCATGGATGATGAGAAAGAGGGTGCGTGTCTTAGAAGACGACACTCCCTCTCATTCCAACAAGCACTACAGAGTAAAAACTCTACACTTTGTCTTGAAGCTATGAAATCTGAGATGGATTCCATGTAGAACAACAAAGTATAGACATTGGCTAATATACCGAAGGGAATAAAACCCATAGACTGCAAATGGATTTTTAAGAAGAACCTAAATGCAAATGGAGAGATAGAGACCTATAATGCAATGCTAGTTGCGATAGGGTTTCGTCCAATTCAAGGCATTAATTATGATGAAATGTTTTCTCACGTAGATATGCTTAAGTCCATATGGATAATTCTTTCTATCACCGTGTTCTGCGCCTATGAAATTTGAAATATGCATGTTAAATGGAATTTCTAAATGGAGGTTTAGAAGAGACCATTTACATGTCGCAGGCCGTGGGATTCGAGGTCAGTGGGTGGAAAAGGCAAGGATATTTTTAAGATTAATTTGTTGTCTTAAACAACATTCAAGGAGTTGGAATAAAGTGCTTTGATAAAGTAATCAACCTTTTAGTTTATATCAGAGTACATTGTAAGGGTGTGTGTGCCAGAAAAATAGGGAAGTGTTATAGTGTTATTAGTTTTTTATGTTGATAGTTTGCTCCGCATCAGCAATGACATTGCATTCGGTGAAAGCATTGTAGTCCTAGAACTTCTCCTTGAAGGATTTTGGAGAAACAACCTATATACTTGACATAAGAATTTATAATTAGATCCAAGAGGTTACTAGGATTGTCGCAATCCCTGTAGATAAATACCATATTGAAAACATTCGGTATGGAGAATTCCAAGAGTGAAAATGTTTCAATGCAATCTAAACTCATCCTTTCTAAGAAAGACGCTCCTCATACTAGTGAGAAGAAGGAGTGTATGAAGTGGATACCATATACATTTGTAATCGGTTCCATAATATACTCTATGCTAAACCAGATGCGTCTTATGCATTAGGATGCATAAGAAGATATCAATCTAATCCTAGAGGAAAAAATTTGGTAGTAGTAAAATATATTCTTAAGTATTTAAGAAATAATAAAACTTATCCTTGTATATGGAAATGAAGACCTCCTTGTGAAGCGATATGGATTTTAAAGTGACATCGATGACAGTAAATCGGTGTTGGTTTTGTATTCACATTGAACGATGAAGTAGATATTTAGAATAGTTATAAGTAAGATATAGTAGCCGATTCAACGATGGATGCCGATTATATTACTCTCAACGAAGTAGCTAAAGAAGCGATCTAGATGCACAAGTTTATAAATGAACTAGGGTTGTTACAAACATTGAGAAGCCCATAACATTATTATATGATAACAATGCAGTGATGCAAATTACGAAGGAGCCTAGATCTGATAAGAAATCAAGGAACATTCTTTGAAAGTTCCACCAAATTAGAGAGTTTGTCACTAGTAAAGAAGTTTTGATTGAAAGGGTAGACAATATTGCAGATCCGTTCACGAAGGGACTAACTCGACTAGTACTAAGCAAAATAATCGAAGGGATGAGATTGAGCTTTCGTAGTTGACTCCAAGTACAAGTGAGAGATTGATAGAGTTAGGGGCATGCGCTAGGCATAATTTTATAATTTATTGTAAATTATTAACTTTGTAATAAAATATCGTTCAAAATAAAAGATGTTTGTTTTATGTTATATATATTTGTTATATTGTAGTATATTAATTAAATAATTCAAATATATTTAATAGAAAAATATTATGATGGTATGTTATATGATAATAATTACAAGTAGCTGTAATCATGAAAAATTTACCATAACGTTAAATAACATATTGTTTTAAATATTCTTGGTCAAGATGTTTTGAGAAACGTATTGATACATCCATTGAGACCAGAGTAAAACATTATACAATGTATTAATCATGACTGTAGGAGAACCAAGAGGTTACTATTGATAGTTATTAGATAACTATGGAATGACTCATCTGAGAGTTTCTTGTTAATTAATAACAACTAGATCTAATAGGGGATCTAGAAGTGATAATATCGCATAGTTCTCTCAATCTGAGAATACCGTTGAACTTCAATGTGAAATACTTCACTTTGATCATAGTCAAATAATGACATGATGTCCATTAAATGACTATAGTTAGGTCAGAGCTGAAGCATTGGAAGTGAAACACTATTGAATGGAGAATTCATCTCCTTAGTTTTGTTAGGTAAGTATCACAATCGACTGTAATTGTAACGACCCGAAATTTTCAAACCTGAAAATTCCAGATAGTTATGGAAAGAAGAAAGAGATAGAAGAAGAAGAACAGAAACACCAACACATCTCACAATCGCAGCAGATAAAATATAATAATAAATATAACAGTTTACAAAAGAATACTATTTCTGTCGATTACATTTAATTTACATCAGAGTTTCACATATATACAGTCACTGAAAATATACAATTATCATGTCTCAGATTAACCATGATATAAATACAGCGGAAATACTCTATACGCTCTTGCCATCCAGCTCACCTCCTGAGCCCCAGAACGTCTTAACCTGAAAATCTGTAATACTCGGTCTGACCCGAGCATTACACCAAAGTAACACCCGGGTCAGGCTGGAAACCAGCGTGAGTAAACCCAACTAACATGGAATATCAGAACAAACAACTCATATAAACCCGGGGTAACTTATATTAATTCACAAGTTGCTATGGACAACACTTATTTCACATATAATTTCTAAGTACCAAACTTAGATAAAATAATCCAATTCACTTAAAACATTTCATTCCTGTTTATTTATTTCACAAGACAATTTATAAAAATTCAAAGTGGTTTCGGGTATTTCCCAATACCCGACCACGGTCTCTTCGAGTCACATGCCATCCTATTCCAAGATATCCAAGTGAAGAACACAACATTTCATATCAGAGATATCAACTTATTTAAAACACCCAATACCATTCAGTCATCCATAAGAAATGCTTAACCTCATACAATTTAATTCAATTGATTCTAATTGAATTTCCAACCACATTCATTTAGATTCCTTCATTCAATATTAATTAATTCCAAATCAATTAATTAGTCAACCCTTCACTATTCATCTTGATTAATCACCCTGGATTATTTAATTTCAATTATATTCAAATAATTATCTTAAGTTAACTTCATAATATAAATCAGTCTCAACCAATATCATTAAGAAATCTTAATTACTTCATGAATAAATTAATTATTTAATTACATTAATCCTCTCATTCTTATACTAATTAACTTCCCATAAGTCACTTATTACTGATTAATTCATCATAATTAATCAATCTTCAAATTACATCGTTAATTATATTAATTAATTATTTCCCCTTATATTTTACTAATTTCGTTAAGTATTTGTTTACCAAACCATCCAACGATTATTCTGAATTACTTACACTTGACTAATTAACTTAAACTTAATTAATCAATTAAGTCCAACCATTAATTACTAGATTCATTAACCCAAATTAATACTTAATTGAATTAATTATTTGTTTAATTACTTTACCATTTTAATGAATCACAACTCATTAAGTTTTTATTAACTTAAAAATAAAACAGTTTCTTAATCATGAGTTAAGTTTAAACAACTTAAACCCCAATATTCGAGTCAAACCACAACTAACCCGAGAATCATCCAAACCAAGGTCACATCATCAATTCACAGTGCACATCAATTCAATAATTCAACCAAATATTTAAATATAAAATTAGAAATCCAAAAGCATGAGATTTACTCACCTTGTTTTATTTGCAATTCCATCCTATCCTGACTTGTTTCTTCACAACTATTGACCTTGTATAAACATTACATGACTTTTTAATATCTGGGATAATCAGATAATCCATCACTATTTATTGATTTTAATCTATCTAATAATTTGAATAATAATTTCATTTGATAAATTTAATCCAATTTAAACTAAAATTTAATTTATCTAAAAATTAAATTTTAAAAATAACTTTCTGCAAATATCTTAAGATAAAATTAACTGCTAAATTTTATCAGCTATTCATTTATTATTCATACTTGTATTGTTGTAAATAAAATTTAATTGGAAGACAAAAATTTTTGTAATTACCTCATAAAAAAATAATCGCAGCATCCTCCCCCTTTTAAGCGACCAGATCCTGACCTTCAACGCCGTGCACGCTTCCCATGATCGCCGCCCCAAATTCGCGACTCCAACTCAGTGAAGCCGAACGCCAAAACCCCAGACGAGACCCCCCTCGTACACGCGAGCAACGATGCAGCCTTCCCTATGCCGACTCGAGACGACATCACAACATTCGAAACCCTAACACGACCCTCCTCTTCGATCGATGCGATCGTGCTCGAGCTCGTGACCTGCGTCGCCATTTTCTTCGAGGCTTCGGCCATTATCTGTTGCTTGCTCTTTTTTTTTTTTTAAATTTTGAGTTGAATTCAATCTGCTTTCAAATTAAAGAGGGGAACGGGTACGTGGGTTATAACTGGGAACGGTGTCGTATAGAGCAAGCTATGGTTTTGATTTAACAGATAAAAATATTTAATTTTAAATATCTCGCTTTACCTCGCACGAAACTTCGAACCACCACCGCGGCGTGCCGCTATGCTATTATAAGGTTTTACCCGCGTTCCAAACACAATGGAACGTGTTTCGAAAGCTAATTCGATCATATGCACGAGTTACAGAAGGAACCGATCAATTCAAAATTAAATCGATTAAAATAGTTCTACGCGTTTCGAGCTGCCAGGGTCAAACGACAACTCCGATTGTTACGAAAATTGAAATCCAATAATAACTAACTATTACGGATCCAATGGAACTGATTTCGTCGAATTCCGAGACTGTGTCTCGGAAGGCTATTTTTAAATTCAATTTAAACGATATTTTTTTTAAAATTGAACACATTATCTTTAAGTTGAATTTCAACCATTCAATTATCTTCAGTATTATCATTATGAATTTTATAAGCCTTCAAATTATTTAAACAGACTTAGAAATATCGGATTCAACAATTTACCCAATCTTCCATTATAAAAATCAATATTTAAACTATATAATCCAATGATTTAATCATCAAGTAAATATTGATATCAGAAATTCAAGTTAAAATTAACTTTTTAAATATTTTAAAATCAATTAACAATTCCAATTTAAATTGTTGAAAATTCTGGGTTGTCACATTCCTCCCCCCTTAAAAGAATTTCGTCCCCGAAATTACTAGTTAGGAAGAATGGACCAACCCCTTTTACCTTTCTCCAGAACCAACAGGTTTATCAACTTGCCACAATATCTTTTATTAAAGATTCACTATTACCTCAACTAACTTCCAAAAACTTTCATGGTTTCCCAACAATCCCCTTTTACTCAATCGTTTAAATTTCAATTTAAAACCAAATTTTGAATTATCAAAATTTTCTCAAAATTTTTCTAACTTCCTAAATTTTCGGAAAATTTTACCAGCGTCTCCTTTGCGCGGCTAGCTCGGTACAACTACAAAAGGCCTCTATGGGCTTCCAAATTCCAAAAGAAAACAAAAGCCAAGTGGCTACATCAAAAACCCAATCCAATTCCATTCAGAAAATAAAATACATACCTTTTTGTCGGGCAATTCATATTTATCTTTTGGAATCAAATCCAATTTTCTTTTCTCCTTTTTAATACCTGCATATCTTGTTTAGCAACAATATTCAATCGTAACTTTACAAATCATTTTATACATTCTCTTATATAGGTTTCCATATTTACTTCTATTCCAATTTGCTTTTCCCGTTTTAATATGGACTCAATTTATTTTCAATTTTAAATATTAAGTTCTATTTCCCATGTATAATTGATTCATATTAGTTTACCTATAAATTTACTTTAAATTGTTTTGTCGTTAACAAAAAATTTCCCTAAAGTTTTCAAAAAAATTTCTAACTCCCAAAATTTTGGAAACTTTTTGGCAGAGTCTCCTTTGTACGGAGGAGCTTTTGCAATTTGACAAGAGATATAAATATGTATACATCGACCCACACGGTCGGAAAAAGCAAAAACAATTCATATTTTCTATTTTTATTGCGTAGGCATACCTTATTTAGCATTTTAAGCAAGCAATGTATTAACTTTAGCAAAAAGCACAACCAAATCCAGCCAAACGGCTTCCCGGTACCTGTACTTACTCAATTTAAATATGTGAGCACTATATATATGAAGTTTATAACATTTCTCTTACATCCAATAGCTAAACACATGCATTACATAAACAACAAGCAGCAAATGCATTCCGTAAGCACTTTATTTGATTTAATGCTAATTCCAATTGCTTCCAACCAAATCATATACCATACCATTTAATTTCAGTAATCTGCAACTCAACTTCTTACATTCAGTTGATTTTAATTCAAAAAAGCTCATACTCACTTCAAATGATTTCAAAATCAATTTAATTTAATCTCAATCGACTCATAGAACTTTAATTGCCTTTGTTTACACCAACGACAGCTATTTTTATGAAAATTTTGATATTTAGTTAATAGAGTATCCATTTTAGTTTGTAACTACTTTAAATTAATTTCAATTCGTTCTGTATTTAATTCCATTTCATTCTAATTTATTCACCAACCATTTATTTAGCTCGACACATTCCATTCTTGGATACTTCTAGTCATTCCCAAATTAATTCAATCCAAACTTTTATTTAATGGGCTTTTACTCTTATTCGAAACCAAACTTCCATAAATTTTAAATTTAAGTGAATTTTCTTTAGTTTATTCCAACCTCAAACTTAAGTTTGCTTCTTTTTGATTCTCATTTAATCAACTTCCATTAAATTTAGGTAGCCCATTAATTTTAAATTTTAATTTTAAATTCACCTTCTCAATTTATCAAAGTAATATCCAAGCACATTCTTAACTCATTTATACTTTAAATTACTATACCACCAAATTTTAAGTCCAGTCTGATAATCCAATTCCAATCACAACTTGATTTAGTTTTTACTCAATCAGACTTCGTCCAATTATTATTTAATTCAATTAACCTATTTTATTTTTATTTATTTTTTTCATTTACTTATTTAATTCATTTCCGAATTTATTTTATTAATACAAGGCCATTCTCAATTTATTTCTATTTACTTGGGTTATATTTGCAATGCAAACCATTTCTATTATAATTCAATTTCATTCCATTTGACAACACTTCCATTATATCTAATTTACTTGCAATTTACGTTGAATATTATTCAAATCACCCTTGAATTTTATTTGTAATTCAAACCATCCCATTTTCCAATCCAACTCTATTTTATTTTTATTTTTACAACATCACTTCTAATTTATTACATTATCAAATCCAAGTCGAATTCTATTTAAAATTCGAATTCATCCCTAAAACCATTATCAACTTACAACCCATTTATTTTCCCAAGTTAAATTTTATTAAGATACTCAATCAAATAATTATTTAGTCTATTAGCTTATTTCCAATTTCTAAATCAATATTCAATTTTAACTACAAATTTACTTCATTAAAATTCCAGTCTGGATTTCCTTGATTTTCCAAAATCCCAACATCTTTATTTAAAATTTTTAGAAATGCTTTTAAATTCAAATCAGACCAATAAAATAGCTCTTTATAAAAATACCTCTTATAACTCGATGTCTCAACCAGTCCATCCTTGTTCTCATAGTAATTCAGTCATACGTTGATCAGGCGTAGAACTGAAAATCTATAAGTACTTGATAAACCCGGTTTCAGCACCCAGTTAAAATACTTGTAAAAATAATTTTATTGAAAATGTTAAAAGCATTTTGAAATAGAGGAAATATCTTTGGTGAGAATACTCTGGAAATCATCACCCCCATCCATGGTCACAGTTACATTCCAGGGTTACGTTGCCGTCGCAGCAAATGTCCATGCAACTGTAGGCTCTCCGCGGCCTCTCGATTACGCCATGGATCCCACACAATAGATCACAGTTACATCCAGGGTTATGTTGCCGTCACAAAAAAAGTCCATGTAACTGCAGGCTCTCTGCGGCCTCTGATTTTCGCTGTCAAAATGAAACCTCTCCACTCCTACATAGGTCGCAGCCTGCCGATATAAAATCAAACGCAGACCGTTGGCTCTCAGCGGCACACACGACTTCCGCTATGTTATACCATAGGTCGCGGTCTACCGATATAAAATCAAACGCAGACTGTTGGCTCTCAGCGGCACACACGACTCCCACTATGGTATACACTGCTCATAATCCTCAGGAACTAGTTTTGTCCGGACTCCTCACAGGATCAACTTTAGAACTCCCCTTGGGGCTCAAGGCAGCACCACCCGGTGGCACTCCTGAGAAGTTCATTTCAAGGGAGCGCCTTTTTCCCTAGAGCCATCATTAAAATATTTTATACTATACACATATAATATCTTTAAATCATACACCTAGTATGATATCATACATAGCTCCTTTACACAAAATCGATTATCCCAAAATCGATAATTCTCAAATTAGGCTTCCAAATTTCAATATTGATTTTACCCAAAATCAAAAGCCCTTTCCAATTACAAAGGTTCCAAAAACCTTTTTCAAGATCCTCAAAAGATCCTTTATTTATATATACAGATATATATATAAATTTTTTTTTAAAACCTTGGATCATTACAAACTTGTATAAAATCCCTTTTATACTTCAAACACTTCCAAAAACCATATAAATATCCAATTTTCACCTTTATTCATTGTATATTTCTCAAAATATTCTTTCATTTAAAAAGAACCATTTCACATTTATTATTCACAAATTTCCGATATCAATTTCATTCAAATCCGTACGATGTACACATACCATCCGTACGCTATATCAACCTGATCGCTCACTTGATCACACAATTCCACTTCCGAATTAGTATCGTCCACCCGACTTCCTAGTGCGGACACAGATCTGGTTTCTTGATCAGAAACCGTCATTCTCCTTGCATAGCTATAACTATGATAGAGAATATCCAGAACCAATCAACAATCCATATCCAGGTTCGCCGTCGAAAATCGAGTGAAAAATCCCAACTCGGATCGATAAACTATCTCGACATTCTGTGCTCGAATCTGGATCAAATCACTATGCGAATAGAATAATATACGTACATCCTACGTATTTATTTCCATTGATCATCAGCCAAATCAGTTTCCTTTCTATTCATATTTCCTTTAATTCCCATTCACTTATTTACAATTGCCTTAATCCCCACTTGGATTATCACTTCAATTCTTATCTCAGTTGGGTATTAAATCCATAACAGTTTGAACTCCCCAGTTTATGTAGAAAATAGCTTGAAAAAATTAAAAAAAATAGATAAGTAGTTGAAAAATAATTAATAGTTTGCAAAATAGCTTTATAATAGTTAACTAATGGTAAAATAGTTGAAAAATAGTTAAATAGTTCCAGAAATTTTAGGTAATTGAAAAATAATAATTTATTTGTAAAATAGTTGAAAAATAGTAATTAGTTTAGAAAACAGTTGAAAAATGATTAAATAGCTCCAAAATAATTGTAAACCAAGTATAAAATAATTTGGCTTTAAGAAAGAAAAGTTGTATATATTAAATAGCCTAGAAAAATAAGTTTATATTAAAACAATTTATATTGAAAATAGTCAAGAGTCAACTATTCACCTCCCCAACAGTTCAATTTAAATCTTCATTTAAATTGACCCAATTCCAATTCAAATAACTCCAAATTCCATTGGACTTGATTAATCCCCAATTCAAGTTGAATCAATCTTGATTCCTTTCCCAATTTAAATCAAATTCTAGTTGATTTTAATCCTGTTCAATTTTAATTATAATTTCATATTATTCCAATCAATTTGAATTATTATTAATTTAATTTCAGAATCCAAATCACTTCAATTTAATCCAATCCAATTTCCATTTTTTTTTTAAAACTTATACATCTTCAATCACCAATCCAATTACTTCAAACCAAATTAAATTTTGAACTAATTCAATTCAATCTTGAATTTAAACTATCTCGGATTATAGAAATTCGAGTTAAATTCTCAAAGGTTGGTTTAACTCTTTAAACCAAATTAACTTTTGTTTTAAGGTTTTTGATCTATTTAATTTCTGAGTCCAATTCTCAAAATTCCAATTTAAAATATTTTTTTATTTATGTATTTCAAGGTTCAATACAATTTTATTTGTTTTCAAAAAATTTAATTTATTATTTAGTTTTATCTTCCAGTTTGAAGCCAGTTCTTAAACAAGTATATTTTACAAATTCAATTATTCAAATTTTTAATTCAATGTAATTCCATACCCTTAATTCCAAATGAAAGTTTAACTTTCCTTTTTCTCAATAATGGATATATCACAACACCTCATTTCTATTTCATTTAAACCCAACCAATTCACAATTTAAAGATTTTTATTAACAATAGGATGGTATCATCCAATTTACTTTAAAACGTCCATCCATTTTCAAGTTTTAAATCTCAAACCCGTTTGAGATCACACAAATTCCCAATTCAAATCAACCTTACTCAATTTGAATTCCCTCTTAAAACTTTAATTTTTTTTCTCTCTTATAAGTTCAAAACTTATATTACTTTGGGTTCATACATCACACTTCAAGGAAAAATCAAAACTCAACCTCTTAGAGTTTATTTTAAACTATCTTTGATATCATATATTTCCATATATATATATATATATATATACATATACATATTTATTTCTTGACCCTCCAGCCATATTTTAAAATTTAAACCTCCTTTAGTTTTAAATTCAAATCAATTTCAAACAACCCATTGTTTTCAACAAGTCCCAGTTATCCAAATAATACTTATTTATTATTTTTCATTACTTTGAAACAAAATTTCCGAATTCTGAGACCAAATTTAGAGTTTCATTTTCAATCCATTAAATTTTAATTTGGTTGTATTTTTGTTTCTACTTAATTTAATTCCAATTCTAGACTTCAGTTTGGTTGTATTATATTACTTCTTAATTTAATTTCAATAATTAACAACCAATCACCTTAATATTTATTAGAAGGAAATATTGCTTTATATATCAAAATATATATTTTATATAAAATCATTTAAAATCTTTATATAAGAAAATAACAAGCACGCGCTCATATATATATATTCTCAACTCATTCTAGAGTACTACAGACTCTGTTACATGAGTAATCCCGACCAGAGCCAAGGTTCTCGCTTAACCTTTCAGCTCTGATACCAAATGTAACGACCCTAAATTTTCAAACCCGAAAATTCCAGATAGTTATGGAAAGAAGAAAGAGATAGAAGAAGAAGAATAGAAGCACCAACACATCTCACATTCGCAGCGGATAAAATATAATAATAAATAATAACAGTTTACAAAAGAATACTATATCCGTCGATTACATTTAATTTACATCAGAGTTTCACATATATATAGTCACTGAAAATATACAATTATCATGTCTCAGATTAACCATGATATAAACACAGCGGAAATACTCTATACGCTCTTGCCATCCAGCTCACCTCCTGAGCCCCAGAACGTCTTAACCTGAAAATCCGTAATACTCGGTCTGACCCGAGCATTACATCAAAGTAACACCCGGGTCAGGCTGGAAACCAGCGTGAGTAAACCCAACTAACATGGAATACCAGAACAAACAACTCATATAAACCCGGGGTAACTTATATTAATTCACAAGTTGCTATGGACAACACTTATTTCACATATAATTTCTAAGTGCCAAACTTAGATAAAATAATCCAAGTCACTTAAAACATTTCATTCCTGTCTATTTATTTCACAAGACAATTTATAAAAATTCGAAGTGGTTTCGAGCATTTCCCAATACCCGACCCCGGTCTCTTCGAGTCACATGCCATCCTATTCCAAGATATCCAAGTGAAGAACACAACATTTCATATCAGAGATATCAACTTATTTAAAACACCCAATACCATTCAGTCATCCATAAGAAATGCTTAATCTCATACAATTTAATTCAATTGATTCTAATTGAATTTCTAACCACATTCATTTAGATTCCTTCATTCAATATTAATTAATTCCAAATCAATTAATTAGTCAACCCTTCACTATTCATCTTGATTAATCACCCTGGATTATTTAATTTCAATTATATTCAAATAATTATCTTAAGTTAACTTCATAATATAAATCAGTCTCAACCAATATCATTAAGAAATCTTAATTACTTCATGAATAAATTAATTATTTAATTACATTAATCCTCTCATTCTTATACTAATTAACTTCCCATAAGTCACTTATTACTGATTAATTCATCTTAATTAATCAATCTTCAAATTACATCGTTAATTATATTAATTAATTATTTCCCCTTATACTTTACTAATTTCGTTAAGTATTTGTTTACCAAACCATCCAACGATTATTCTGAATTACTTACACTTGACTAATTAACTTAAACTTAATTAATCAATTAAGTCCAACCATTAATTACTAGATTCATTAACCCAAATTAATACTTAATTGAATTAATTAATTATTTGTTTAATAACTTTACCATTTTAATGAATCACAATTCATTAAGCTGTTATTAACTTAAAAATAAAACATTTTCTTAATCATGAGTTAAGTTTAAACAACTTAAACCCCAATATTCGAGTCAAACCACAACTAACCCGAGAATCATCCAAACCAAGGTCACATAATCAATTCACAGTGCACATCAATTCAATAATTCAACCAAATATTTAAATATAGTTGTTAAATTTAATTAGAAATCCAAAAGCATGAGATTTACTCACCTTGTTTTATTTGCAATTCCATCCTATCCTGACTTGTTTCTTCATAACTATTGACCTTGTATAAACATTACATCTTATTAATATCTGGGATAATCAAATAATCCATCACTATTTATTGATTTTAATCTATCTAATAATTTGAATAATAATTTCATTTGATAAACTTAATCCAATTTAAACTAAAATTTAATTTATCTAAAAATTAAATTTTAAAAATAACTTTCTGCAAATATGTTAAGATAAAATTAACTGCTAAATTTTATCAGCTATTCATTTATTATTCATACTTGTATTGTTGTAAATAAAATTTAATTAGAAGACAAAATTTTTTGTAATTACCTCATAAAAAAAAATCGTAGCATCCTCCCCCTTTTAAGCGACCAGATCCTGACCTTCAACGCCGCGCACGCTTCCCACGATCGCCGCCCCAAATTCGCGACTCCAACTCAGTGAAGCCGAACGCCAAAACCCCAAACGAGACCCCCCTCGTACACGCGAGCAATGATGCAGCCTTCCCTATGCCGACTCGAGATGACATCACAACATTTGAAACCCTAACACGACCCTCCCCTTCGATCGATGCAATCGTGCTCGAGCTCGTGACCTGCGTCGCCATTTTCTTCGAGGCTTCGGCCATTATCTGTTGCTTGCTTTTTTTTTTAATTTTTAGTTGAATTCGATCTGCTTTCAAATTAAAGAGGGAAACGGGTACGTGGGTTATAACTGGGAACGATGTCGTATAGAGCAAGCTAAGGTTTTGATTTAACAGATAAAAATATTTAACTTTAAATATCTCTCTTTACCCCGCACGAAACTTCAAACCACCATCGCGGCGTGCCGCTAGGCTATTATAAGGTTTTACCCGCGTTCCAAACACAATGGAATGTGTTTCGAAAGCTAATTCAATCATATGCACGAGTTACAGAAGGAACCGATCAATTTAAAATTAAATCGATTAAAATAGTTCTACGCGTTTCGAGGCGCCAGGGTCAAACGACAACTCGGATTATGAAAATTAAAATCCGATAATAACTAACTATTATGGATCCAATGGAACTGATTTCGTCGAATTCCGAGACTGTGTCTCGGAAGGGTATTTTTAAATTCAATTTATGCGATATTTTTTTTTTTAAAATTGAACACATTATCTTTAAGTTGAATTTCAACCATTCAATTATCTTCAGTATTATCATTATGAATTTTATAAGCCTTCAAATTATTTAAACAGACTTAGAAATATCAGATTCAACAATTTACCCAATTTTCCATTATAAAAATCAATATTTAAACTATATAATCCAATGATTTAATCGTCAAGTAAATATTGATATCAGAAATTCAAGTTAAAATTAACTTTTTAAATATTTTAAAATCAATTAACAATTCCAATTTAAATTGTTGAAATTCTGGGTCGTCACAGTAATGAACTCAAAATCAAAATCCCTCGCTAGAGTAGTACAGTTAATAGTAAATGTTATTATTGGACCAAGGACTTTATTTATGGTATAACTGAGTTGAATAAGGACAATTGGAATTTTGACCAAAAACGAAATTTCATAAGTCTTAACATGATATAGTATTGACAAAGAGAATCGGTGTAAATAATCATTGCTAAAAGATATTGCTTGAATTGGTAAAATTGGATTTTACTGATGGCTTCTATAAGCAATGAATTAGGTAAAATCATCATACCACTAGCTAAGATGATGTGTGAACTCAGAATTTGATTTGTTCGAATATTAATCACTGGCTCGCACAACCGATTTTATTCAATCTCCAAAATATCGCTTAAGTTAATTAATTTATAACTTTAATGCCCCACTATTTTAACATTGGAAATCAATTGAAAAACCACATAATACGAAGCAACAAATTTCAAATATTAAAAATAATGGACAATTTATAGTTTAAAATTTCAAAAATACAAAAAGAAAAGAAAATCTCACAATGGAATCAATCATCAATATAAATATACCTTAACTCAATAATACAATTATCTTACAATGTCATCATAATAATTTACTTCTTAATACATCAATTATCATTAACTCATTAACAATAAAACAAAGGTATAAAAGAATATATCAATCAACTATCCATGACATAGCCCGCGTCTACCTCCCATTCTCAACTTCACACCTATATAGATATATAAAAAAAGGTTTCAATTATTTTTGGACTACACCTAACCCTATACACTACAGTCCAACCTAAGAGATCCGGTGGCTATTACATATGAAAAGACTACCTATGCACCCCTTTTTGGGCAATCAAGCCAACGTAGTTCTGTTTCTCACTCTTTTCTTGCATCTAAATAGTCATTAGCACATAATAACCATAACGTTCATGCAACCATCGCAACCAATGCAATAACTGCAACCAATGCAGTCAATACGACTACTATAATCAATGAAAGCAGTAAACACTACTCCTGCTAAAACATTCCAATCAATCATCATAAATACAAAATAATAAAAGTAATAACACACCTAGCAATTAAATATTACAATCATTTGACAACACATAATGCCAACCCAAAACATCAAACAAGCCAATCACAACATACATATATACATACACACAAACATATGCGCGCGCACACACTCTCTTATATATAACAATTTATTAATCATTAGTAATACACCATCAACGCAAGTATAAATCCATTAAATGTGTACTAAATCACTATATTAGTAGCACAAACACTAACAATAAACCATAGTTAACTACATATACATAGTAACGATGGAAAAATATTATGCACGTACCCAAATATGATCTCATCATCATAAAAAACATACATGATAAATAAAACCAACCTTTAATCACATATTACGTCCATCCAAAACATCATATTCACTCCAATTGGTTTCTTCTAAATATAAAATCATTTTATTATTGTTTATTATAACAGCGCCTTTTATTTATCTCAAATCAATAATAATTCTTCCAAGTTGATGATAAGCTTTAAAATATTTCATTGAATCTCATTACTTCAGGTCTCTCCAAAATCGTATTTTATCTCAAAAATAGTAGTTTTCATAAAGCCATATTATTAATAAAATCTAATTTTACTAAATAATAGTAATAAACTTCCCAATCTTAGTTCAATTTTTTATTATTATTTGTGAATTTCCATAGAAACACATAAATAATAACCTTATTAAATCTATCCCATTAATTGTATGCCATTTCATTCAATACTGTTATTCATAAACATTTCATCCAAACTGTAAACAGTCGCGTTTATTATTTATATATCCGATTCTCACTTTACTACACAATTTTAGCCACCTAATTTTAATTACTTATTTTACAAATAAAATCAAAATAATTATAAGTAAAGACCCAAAATACGGCAATCAACAAAAATTATCCAATTAAGGCACAACACATCCAAAAATGTCATCAATCCAAGCAAGCTTCCAATAAAAATAGCATACCTCAATAAATATGGTTTTTCATCAACAGATATATATTTAATGTTCTAAAATTCTATTTTTTAAATTAAAAAAACAATACCAATGCGCATTTTTCCAACATTCTCCAAACTCAATAAAATCAATGCCAAATCGACTAGAGTTTCAACGTGATTACAATGGAAGAAACTGGTCGTGAATTGAAGTTCGTATGTGGAAGATATGAAGGTTAGAAGTTATAGGGACTAATCGGTAAATAAATAAAACTCTGGGATTTTAATGCAATTTCACCACCTCTGTTAAGCACGTAACCCCCTTTATCGTTCATCATCACCGCTCTATCCATCAAAATTCTGCCCACCACAAGCTTCATTGTCTTAATCTGACTCCCCTCCAAGTCTTCCTCCGGCCACTTTGCCTAGCCTATCGTCGCCTCTGGCCACCCCTTTCACCTTCTACTTGATACTCCAATCATCGCCTTAATTACCAAATTATGATAAATTTAGGTGCATCTAGCACGATCAGGGACTGTGGATCTACTGTACATGACCTCGTCCATACTCTGTTATCCTCCGATTGATGATCGATCACCGTTTCACTGCCGATCAATAGTCCCTAAAATGGATGACCATCGTTTAATTTCCAATTTCCAGCCGCCTCCAACGTTATACCTGAAAACGAGCGCTTATTGTCTATTCCATTCGCTGAGAACTTTCCAAAAGATACATAAATTGATAGGATTCTGACACTTCAGGTTTTATTTACTTTTTAATTAATTTTCTAATCACTATTAGTATTTAATTGAGCAAATTTTGGTATTAGGGAACAAAATTAATGATATAAGTCATGGCTATGGTTCCATTGTCTCACTTATATAGTCATTAGATTGGTTTATGATTTTGGCCTAAAACAACCACATGTGCTATTTAAACACTATAACGCCTCCATTTGGCAAACTGTAACCACAAGTGCATCAAAACTACATATTAAACTGATCGTCAAGGAAAAATCTTTGCAATGGTTATAATCATAATGCACAGCTCACCCTTTTATTGAACAAAGCATTTCAATTAATAATAATTGTTATCATTAAACCAAGGACTTTGTGTTTAGACTATATAGTTGGGTATTGACGATATTGGAATTTCAATCACTACCAAATTCCATAAGTCCAAAGTGATATAGTGTAACATCCCACATTTTCATAACATTATTTAAGATATTTAGTTAGTTAAATTAAATAAAATAATGTGAAGATTAATGGGTTGAGATTTGATTAAGCTAAGGGTAGCTATGCCATGTTAAATATAACTCAAATGAGATAATATAAACTAATATGTTAGGAAATTATTAAGGGCGATATGGGAAGTAGGATATGCTTATACCCTAGACCCTTACGAAATGAAACTCATGTTCATTTCATTTTATTTAAACTAAAACATCTAAGGCTGGCCACCATTTTCTCAAGAGAAAATAAAGCTAGAATTCAAGAGAAGGAAGTTAATCAACTGATTCAACATCAAATCTCACATCTTTTTAATCTCAAAGCTAAGGTGTATAATTACTTCATCCCATTTTCTTACGATTTTCGATTTTAAGATTAGATAAATTTGATATTGATATGTTTGACATGAAAACCCTATTAAATGACATCAAAATGCCTTGAAAATTTAAATATAGGTCCAAAATTATAATTTAAAGATGGCTTCCAATTTTCACAGTTTTATGAATTAATGTGGATTTTATATAAATTTTCTGGAGAAGAAAATGATTTATTAGGTTATAAATTGTTTACGACTAAAATAACAATTATTTGGATTTGAAATTTTTATATGTTGGGAAACATATTAAAATAGATTTTCTAGAATTTTTCTAGATTTTTCCTAAGTGTTTTGATGAATACATAAAATTATTTATGGTATGTGATTTAAATGTTTTATGTATTTAATTAAGGAGAAGGGGCTTTTATAAAAGAAAGTTATTATTTATTTCTAAAATTAATGGCATCACTCTTCTGAAAAGCATTTGTTAACTAATAAGATTTAGACAAACAAAGGCATGTTAGTTGAAAGCTATCATTTTTAGGTTAAAAACAAGAAAACCATGCTTTTAGCATTTTTCAGCCATTTTGGTATCAAACCTTCTGACCTAGACCTACCGACAAGGTCGAAAGGTACAAAGCTTTTAACAAAGTCAAACCAATGCATATGGTATCAAGTTGCTTGGTACGTAATGAATTGGACAAGGTCAAAGCGTTTTTAGTCGAAAGGTTGGTTGCTAAAGAGGTTGGGGTATGTTTGTTTTATAAACCAAAAGTTTACACCTGCTTTGCTTTCGAATAAGAGCATTTGACTTGGTTGCTTTTAGCTAGGTTAAACATGTAAAATAAAAATTTTAAACCCTTCGACAAGATCGAAAGGTTACTGCCGCTTTACAACCTCTCGAAGTTGTTGCCTTCCACAAAGACGAAATGTTTACTTGTTTTTAAAACCAGCCGCTTCTCCACATGTTATAAATTGAACCAGCAAGTGTTCGGAAGGTTTTTGTTTTTCGAATGGTTTCGACAGGTTTGAGTACAATGGTTTCGAAAGGTTTTAGTTCAAAGTTTCAAAAGGTTTGAGTTCAATGATTTTAAAAGGTTTGAGTTCAATGGTTTTGATGGGTTTGAAGTATGGTTTCGAAAGACTTCAATGGTAAGGTTTAGGCCTCTTAGCCTAGATAATTAAAGGGTTTTACTTGTTTTCGAAAGAGACGCTTTCAAAAGATTTGAAAGAGGTACTTTCAAATGGTTAAATGTTTTCACCAACTAAAGTTTGAGTAAAGAAGATATATATATATATATATATATATTTATATATAACATGGCAATATGATTTTTAGTAGAGCATAAAGAATATATAATTACCTTGTGTAAGTTTGATTTAAAGGTTTTAAATCATTTTTAAAATGTTTTCAAGGAACATTATGGGAGAGGATCCCTAAGTGAAAATGTCTTAGATATTAGATTGCCAGATGAGACTAGTACCTATAAATTAGCTATTAGTCCCAACTAGTTGTTGTCCAAAATTTCAGTATGTAGGGCTTGGTCAATGGTAGATTAAAATTATGATTACACACCGAAGGGAATATATGTTAGTATACAGATAAGTCATTGGTGAGCCCGAAAAACCATTAGGATCAGGAAGACCTGGGAGATGATTAAGCTAGGGACAGACCGTCCAAAAGCGAAATATTTAGCACACAGTTAAAGTCAGATCATCAAGAAGAGGAGTGTCTAACATGTGTTAGATAGATTTTTTTTTATATTGTTTGGTAGGCCGGTTCAGCGAAACTATAAAAGTTAGCCAAATAAAACTTATGTGTTTGAACAAATAGTTCATTATTACCTAATATTTATATGTCTTTACATAATGATGCTTTATAGTATTTAAACAATTTTGGTTGTAGGAAAAATATTTTGCAAAGATATGTTTTAAAAGGATGTTAGTGAGGGGAAACCCGTTTCGCTAAGTGGCGTGGTCCCACTTAACATATTAAACCGGAATGTATAGTATTATTCACACCAGGCTTTATGTCTAACTCGAAGTTTATGTTTTTCCCTTAAACTCTCGGGTGCTCAAAATCAATTTGAGTAGGCCGAGGGATTAAGGTATTTTCAGGTTTTAGTAGGATGACAAATAAGGCTACCGGAGGCTTGTAGGAGGCGAAAAGATAGCTATTTAGGAGTAGCAATTCTTGTTTTACGCTTTGATGTATTTTAGCCGTGTTTTGTATTAAGTCTATTATAACTCTATGACCCTAATCATCTAAGGGGGTATCTTCATATACCTCTCTTGGTGTATTTGTAATATGTATATTTTATCTATGCTTGAGAATATATTTAGGATTATGTAAGTTGAATATGGAACATCAGGTTTTTGAAATGCAATGATGAAAGTTGTTTTAAAATCTATGTTTTGTTCTATATTCAAGTGGTTCTGATATTGTAGAAATCATTCGTACTGACCCGTAAATTTTAACGGTATTATAACATAATTAACTGAAATTTTTGTGAAAATTTAAATAATAAATTTTCGCAATGGAAATTAGATATTTGGAATATGTCTATTTAGACATAGCAAATGTCAGATTTTTATCAAAAAATATGAAAGTTAATTCTATAGTGTAATTTTCAATTCCAATTTAAATCAGTTAAAAATGATGTAAATAAAATATTATTGAAACATGAATATTTTTAAATAATAAAAATGTAAATCATTTTCTGAGTGAGTCGTCGTATTTCGTTTAGTCAAATTTGGATTGCTCTAGCCCCATTCATATTATTTTCATCGTTTTAGCAGCATTTCAGCAGCGAAAAACCGAGTTTATCACTTGATCGTATCGCTAATATCTGTATACCATTTTGTTCATCTCATCATGCTGATCTCTGCAATATATTCAATACTGTGTTTCGGCATCCAACACGTAGTGAAAACTGTGAAATGGTCAGCCGTATCGGTAACCGTTCGAGTCTATTTGTCTCCGTGACTATTCAATTATCCAGCATATAATTCCAAAAGACATTTGCTATTAATAATTTTTTCCCAGAATTCAAAGCGTACTGACTTTTGCGATTCCCATGATTTCTTTTTTGCTGGTTTGTTCAATTTATTGGGTCGTTTATTTCATTTTTCTTCGTTCTATTCTTCCTGATGCTTGAGCACGCGAATCATCATCAACTTAACATTTCATTTTCTGCTTAAAGAAAATCAAAAGCCATTGGCTTGCTTGATCCTCTCCAGGTGGTCTTCACTTGGCTTTGAGAACTTTTATTTTATTTTGTATATGAGTTTACTTCGAGACAAACCCTGTAGTTAGTTCCTTCATTCGCCAATTCTTCTTCACCCTTCGCCACCTGGCAAAACCGTGCCTCTTCCAAACCCATCAACTTACCAAGCAAATCCATCCTCCTATGTCAACAGCAACACCCCAACACCATAGCTTTGCCACCATGTCCTCCCATCCTCCGCCCGAATAGCAACCGCTGCCTCGAACCCATCAACATCGTCCTTAGTCCTAAGCCCACTCACCCGAACCATTTCTCTCCTCCATGCGACTGCCCCTCCGACCCCGTGACATCGGCTTCTTCCCCTCTAAACACGTCACTAGCCTTTCCATCACGAACCATCTCCATGGCCGAACTATGCTCTCCTCACTTCACAACCAAAGCCCACCGTGCAATATCCAACAGTCAAATGCAACCATATTCCACTCTGCCATTGCCACTTCCCTTCCAAAAGCAGCCCCGATCAGCCATTATCCCTTCGCCTATGCTAGCTTTCAGTCACCATGGCAGCCTTCTTTTATACCAAGTAAATTTGCAAGGTGAATTGTGCTAATTATTTTGTATACATAATAATAATGTGTAAGTTATAAGTTATATATATATATAGTGTTATAATATATAAGTTATTTATATACAGTTTGTGCATATGTATATATATATAGGTTTATATAAGATATATATGATCTGTTATGCTTAGTTTATATATATATATATATGTGTGTGTGTGTGTGTGTGTATATATTATAATAGGTATTTGAGATATGATTTATGACTTCTGTGGTTATACACTTTCTTATTTGTAGTTTTTAGCTTGAGTATTAAATCTTACTTATATATATTAAGATGTATACACATTGCATATTTGATTGTTTCCATTTTGCTGCGTGTTTATATTTGGCATTATTTTTAAATGAAATATAGAAAAGTAAATATTTTCATAGCTTATTTATATATATAAAAATAATGTTGATTTTTAAGGAATATTGATATTAATATATATATATATATATATATAGGTTTTATTTTAAAAATATGTATTATAATATACGTATGTTACAGTATTTTTTATTATAAAAGAAGTATTATATATATTATATTATAAAGTAGTTGTACTAGTCTTGTTTAAAATACATATATACAAAAGATATTAGTTTTAATATATATATATATAACATAGATCTTTGGGGTATATGTATTTTGATTTAAATATTGGTTTGAGAATATGTATATATAAGGATTTTATTTTTTTATAAGTGTTTTTGAATAGCGATTTGGAAAAATATATGTATATGTAGTATAAAAATTTATTTGACTTCGAAATTATGTTTAAGGTTTAGTTAAATTTATGTTAATATTTCAAGTAGATTTTGAAAAAAAAATATAATACGTTTAAATATTTATTTGAAGAAGTTGGAAAAATATATATGTGATATATCTATCATATATATATATATATATTGTTCCATCGAATCTAAGTAAAATTTTCTTTGTTTCGCCGCTACCCTGATTTACAACAGTAGTTCTAACTTTGTCATTATCCAGCTTGTTCGATCCGTGTGCTTGTCCCTGTCCATTCGCTTCATTTCATTCATTTCCGTAGCCTCGAAAGGTGAGAAATCACTCACGATTAACAGTCTTATATTTAGCAAATTTGATTTCGCCTTGAAACGCCAATTGAAATATGCTATTAAATTTGAATTATTAGTTACTTAATTGTTAAATATGATATGCCATTGTCCGCAATTGTTCACCTACGATATACGACACCATATCCCGTTGTATATATTTGATTTTATTTCTTACTGATGATATATGCATGTTGTTGATATGTTATATTTTATCATATTTGTTCTCACTCTGCAAGTTCCTTGTTAATTTAGAATTCCTTATGGGAAGAAATGATACATACCCGAATGATTTCTAGAATAAGGGAAAATCGTTATGGGTTGAAATGATAAACCCAAGCTATTTTCATTAATTTTAAATTTTGAGATTGGGAATTGAAATGATATATACCCGTAGATATTTAAATTGCGGAATGAAATGATAAATATCCGTATCACTTGACCATATGATAGAAAATTATACACGAACACCGTTGGTCAAAATGATTTCTAGAGTTGAAAGGAAATATATGGCTTTTAATAAATATTGATTTTTAAAATATAATATGCATAAATGTTATTTTTGTATAAGCCTAAATTTAGATTTTTAAAATAATATGTTTCAGAAATTTTAATTCATAAGTTATTTTTGAAAAATATATAAATTTTAAGATTTTACTTATAATTTTATTATTTTAAAAATATATACAATAATATTTAATATAAAATATACATTTAATAATAAGATTTAATTTAACAAAAAAAAATTGGTTTAATTATTATATAACATGTTTAAGTATTGACTTAAATTTATATTAATATTTCAAAAATAGATTTTTATAATAAAGGTTAGGAAGATAAATTAATGTTGATTTGGAATTTAAATTGGTTAATAATTGAATTTAAACAAGAATTTATTTGAACTTATTCATTTTGAGATTTTGAAAATTATGATTTATTACATGATTCGATAAAAAAGTGATTATATGAATGTTCTCAATTTTAAATAAAATTGAGATTCAATATTAATATTGATTTAAAATTTTAAATTGGGATTTTAAATAACTATTATTAAAATAATTATGTTAATACTTTCCAAGTTGAATAAAATTAAAATTTAACGTTAAAATATAAATGAAATTTATGTTGTAAATGTTGAATATTTAAACTTGAGTCTTATTGGAACTGGCGTGATAGTTCAAAACCTGGATTCGAAGTCGATAAAAACTAAAATTGTTTATTGAGAATTTGAATTGAATCTTTGACCATTAAATTGAAATGGTTAAACTGGAATTGATTTAAATTAAATTTTGGAATTTAATATGATTTGAATTGACTTGCGAAATTGGAGGAAACTAACTTTATTATATAAAGTATCTTTAATATATAAGCCATTTTAATTTATAACTATTTTAATATATATACCATTTTCAATATCAAAACAATTTAGGCAAGAAGTGTTATGAAGCTAAAGTTTTATGATTTCAACAGCTCTATGGTTTCAAAAGTGTTATAATTTTGAAAGAGTTAAGATTCTGGAAATGAATATTACTTGGCTGAATAATGATATCTAGTTGATATGGTTTTGAAATGAATATGATATTTTGATATGAAATATAAACTATTTGAAATGAAATGATCACGGTGTGAAATAAGTAGTTGGTTGTTAAAGAGACCGGGATTGGATATTTTCATATTCTCTACCAATATTGAAAACCACTTTAACAACTGTGTACATGGTGGAGATTCCAGAATGAAGTAGGATGGTTTGGTGAACGATTCTGTATGGTATTTATGTAGCCCTGACTCCTGTGAGTCAGCTTGATGTGGCTAAAACAGAAGCCATGCCGGGCCAAGTGAGGTCACTCCTCCGATCATACACATTTCTTCAATACCATTCTATTACTTTGTGATTTGATTGGATGCACCTTTGATTTGGGAGTGTGTCACGAGGTGGATGGTAGTAGCTGCTATGCGTTACCACCAGTCCGGATCTACAGACGGTATATCTACCTTGGCATTGCCTCGCGTGTCTTGTCACATGCCCTATCACGCCCTCTACGAGTTTTGTTTGTACCATACTATGGAGTGCCCTCCGATAGTCCTTCAGTTTACGGAGGAATTACAGTATTGTATAGACTATGATAATACATAAAAATGTGTTAAGGGGGATATGGGTAATGCCTTAACATTATTTTAATAGTTTACTTTACTATAGACATATTATATATTATAATAGAGTATATTACTACAAAGTAGATAGTTCCACGGATTCTTAGAGGATGAGAATCCCAAACATCCTTTAAGTTACATGTTTTTCATTTGACATTTCACTTGAGTTGAATTCATTAACATAAGAATGTTAATCCTGACTCGAGTATTTTGTGTTTTGCTTTACGCTCGAGTCAGACTGAGTGTCACAGCATTTGAGACTCACCTTTGGAGTTTGGAGCTTCGCTTGAAGATCCATCTATCTATCCAGCTTTCAGTTATTTCAGTATTTATGTTCAGACTCGTCGGTGGTTTATGTGTGACGCCCCACCTCTATACCCACGCTAGCCAAGGACACTACAGGGTAATGCCGTCAACTAACACGGAGAATAAGGCTGGTTGGGAGCGACCATCTATAGCTTTGCTCTAACTATCTATTGAATACATCGACAATAAATATATCAAGCAGGTCGACATACCCAATGAATACTTAAAACAAAACCATAGGTGGTTGAAGGATCTATCAAAACAGAATATGACAACTCAAGTGTAATATACATCACAGAACAGTAAATCATCATATACGCATATACTGATACATCGTTGAGTATACAAAATAATACATGTCAAGTGGTATAGCAAACCACAATATACAGACGAGTTCACAAGAATACACATATCAGAGTTACAACAAAATAGGACTACACAAAAGCTATGACAAAAAGGAACAAGCTGAATAGTCCATGCGGAAGCAAAATAGGCTAAATCCAAAAGCACCTAACCTGAAACATCTCGGTCTAACCCGAGTATGAAATACCCAGGTCAGTCTAGCTAAACAAATCAGTTAGATAAACTGAACAACAATAAACCTGCAAGGTTACAAAGCATAATAGATATCTCTAAATGACATAACACAATCATCTAACGAAAGATGAATCATATAGAACAAGCCTCATTTCATCGGCAACATATAGAAACAAAGGATAAGAATATCCCAAAGCAAGCCAAAAGGCAATAACAAATACCAATAAGGTATACAAGTTCCACAAGGTAAACGCTATGCATCATGCGGCTCAAAAAGACCAACACCGAAGGGCGATACCAAGGGAATATACATATGAATGAAACATCAGAAAATTTGCTCGAGCTCAGTACTGTACAAACAAGGATCCACGAGCCCGAAGACTCCAAACCCCATATCACCCATGTGGCTCATAACGACCAACATCGGAAGCGATACTAAAGGGCAACCCAATATCACCCATGCGGCTCATAACGACCAACATCGGAAGCGATACTAAAGGGCAACAAACCCGAAGGCACAAACCCGAAGGCACATACCCGAAGGCAACAAACCGTAGTGGTGAACGTCAGAGACCCAGTACTGGACACCACTAACTGGCGGAATGTGTCATAACTCTCAAAAAGGAATCCGAAAAGTGGTAACGCGAGTCCCATAACCACTCGTTCGAACTAAACAGTTTACTATCCGTTAGTTAATTTCACACTCAAAGCAGTACAAAGTCACCTCATATCATCGGTAACCCAAACCCGAAGGTCAAAACGATCAATTGAATAGGTCGGAGATTAATCGGAAAGATAAACGCACAGATTCATGGTCCGTGTTTTGCCCAACCATTTAATCATCCTTCCACTTCGCTCGAAGTGCGAAATTGTGCGTGTATTTAAATAGAATTTATAAATTGGAGAAATGAGCTTTTAATATGATTAGAAAGATTATTTTATAAAAACCCGTGGATGAAGTCAAAATTAAGTTATCAAAGTCAAAGAGGCAATAACAATCACTAAGAACTAACATGAATCGATTAAATCCGAAAAACCAATCTAAATAAGCATAAATAGGCAAAACAGGAAAACAGGAGCAGGTCAGTCGACCGAAATCCCTGTTCAGTCGACTGAAAATTGTCCAGAAAAATTTCGGGCTTCAGCTCAGTCGACTGAACAGAGGATCCAGTCAACTGAACCCCATTTCCTGCATTTCCTACTTATTACCAATGAAGTGCAAACTCTCCCAACCTTCAATCGGACGAGCACGGACGCTAGGGATTTACGCCAAGCGGCTACCCGGCCCTATAAGCACTTCGATTCATCACCAAAAACATGATCAAAACATCAAAGTTAGGATTTCAAAGAATTGAACCCAAACACTAAAAATTTGGATATTCACCAATTCAATCCAAACTAAAAGCAAGTGCATATGAACAAGTGCTAGGTATTCATACCCAACATCAATGAAATCAAGAGAAGTAGATGAGAGTTCAAAACTCACCTTAACCCAAAACAAGAAGATGGAGCTCAATAACAAGGAGAAGACCAACCAAACACTACTTCAACTCAACAAGCTTCAATCTAAGAATAAAAAACATATTTCCCAATTTAGGTTTAGGAAATTTTCTAAAATTGAAGAGGAGAAGAGTTGGAGAAGATGAAGAAGGACTTACCAATGGATTCTCTTTGATTTTGGAGCAAGAATTTGGAGTTTGCAATTGGATTTAGGGCTTGCAATTTCTATTTCTCTTTCCCTTCCACCATTTTCAGTTTTGAGCTTAAGTTTTAAGAAATGGAATAAGTGAATGAGAGGAGAGGGCTGAGTTACGGTTAATTAGATAGTTAGTGGGCTAAACCCAAACCCAAAACCCAATAGAAAAAGAGTCAAAATTTCACAAACTCCAAACATATCAAAGATTATACTCAAAAAATCGCAAACGCCATTTTGGAACCAATGGAGGTAGTTTCGAGCTCCAATTCGGCCGTTTGCAAAAAGTAGCTTTTCGGACCCAAAAATCCGACCAACGACGCTATATTTAAATAAAACATTTAAATATATAATCGTTAAACATGCGGGTTGTTACAGATCTCCCCTTCTTACAAAATTGCGTCCCCGCAATTCCTAGAGACGATATTTGCAACAACTACATACACAAAACATTCAAAAGAAAAGGAAATAAGCTCGAGATGAAAAGACATACTCACCGTTTCAAAGCGAAGAAAGAAAACCCGGATAAGATCGCTCGACAAACTCTCTGGTTTCCCAAGTACAATCATTGGGATTAGCGGACCATTGAACTTTAACAAGCGGCACGTCCTTATTCCGAAGGTGTCGCACCTTCGTGTCAAGCACGCGAATAGGTTGCTGTACAATAGATAAGTCCGGTGAGATCTCAAGCTCTTGCAAATCAGGAGAAGTAATAACAGAATCCGACTCCCGAAGACACTTCCGAAGTTGCGAGACGTGAAACACGTCATGAATGCCAGATAAATGAGCTAGAAGTGAAACTCTATAAGCCACAGGGCCAATACGTTCAGTAATAGAAAATGGTCCTATAAAGCGAGGAGCCAATTTCCCAGTCGCACTGAAATGCATAACCCCCTTCAAAGGAGAAACACGAATAAAAACAAGATCACCAATCGAGAACTCGAGAGGTTTCCTACGGCTATCCGCGTAGGATTTCTGGCGACTCTGTGCCTCTTTCATTCTCAACCGGATAAGATCAATCTTCTCGGAATAATGACGAACAAAGTCTGGGCTAAGAATAAGCTTCTCCCCAGATTCCAACCAACAAGAAGGTGATCGACATGGCCTTCCGTATAAGGCTTCGAAAGGAGCCATACCGATACTAGACTGAAAACTATTGTTGTAGGAGAACTCTACAAGAGGTAGGTGATCCTCCCAACTACCACCAAAATCAAAAATACAAATACGGAGAAGATCTTCCAAGATACGATTCACTCGTTCAGTCTGTCCGTCAGACTGCGGATGATAAGTTGTAGAAAAATTAAGCTTTGTTCCCAAAGCTTGCTGAAGACTCTTCCAAAAATGACTCGTGAATAAAGGATCACGATCACTTACAATAGAACTAGGAACACCGTGAAGTCTCACGATTTCCTTGACATATAATTTAGCCAAATGCGAAGCTGTCCTATTAGACTTAATAGGGACAAAATGAGCAGACTTGGTGAGGCGATCAACAATAACCCAAATACTAGAATGACCTGATCTCGAACGAGGTAGGCCGTCAATGAAATCCATAGAAACCTGATCCCATTTCCACAATGGAATCTCAAGGGGCTGAAGAAGACCCGAAGGACACTGATGCTCGGCCTTAAATCGCTGACAAGTTATGCAATTGCTCACATAACTCGCCACATCGCGCTTCATGCCTTCCCAATAATAAAGACGACGCATATCGACATACATCTTGCTACTACCGGGATGAATGGTATACTTAGAACAGTGACAATCATCAAGAATGTCATGCCTAAGTGCAAAATCAGAAGGCATAAAAAGACGGTTCTTCTTGCGAAGACACCCATGAGAATTAATGCTGAAATCTTGCAACGCCTCATCATAAGATCCAGACTCACAAAGCTGAATAAAATGCAACAAATCAGGACCACGCCGCTGAGCATCGGCAATACGATCCAATAAAATAGGTCGAGCTCCCAAACTAAATAATAGAATAGAAGAATCAGAAGATGAACCTCGACCACGAATTTCACAAAAAGATAGAGTCTCAAGAACATTCCATTCGGCAAGCATCATAGAAATAACAACCGAATGTTTACGACTAAGCGCATCTTCAACACGATTACCCTTACCAGGGATATACCGGATATCAAAATCATAGGAAGCAAGAAACTCGAGTCAACGCTGTTGTCTCATATTGAGTTCCTTCTGAGTGAACAAATACCTCAAAGATTTATGATCGGTATAGAGAATGAAGCGCCCGCCCAATAAATAGTGTCGCCAAATCTTCAAGGCAAAGACAATGGCGGCTAACTCAAGATCATGAGTGGCATAACGAACTTCATTCGGATGCAGTTGTCTAGAAGCATAAGCAACTATCCGATCCTTCTGCATAAGAACAGCACCGAGACCACTACCACAAGCATTGGTGTAGACAACAAGATCATGATTCCCTTCGGGAACCACAAGAATAGGAGCATTAGTGAGAAGTTCCTTTAATGACAGAAAGGAAGCTTCACACTTGTCGGACCAAATAAAACGAATGCCTCTCCGAGTAAGGTAAGTAAGAGGAAGCACAACACGGGAAAAATCCTTAATGAAACGATGGTAGTAACCCACCAATCCAAGGAAACTACGAATCTCATGAACATTCTCAGGCCTCTTCCAATTCTGGATGGCTTCGATCTTTGAGGGATCGACAGAAATGCCATCGGAAGATACAACATGGCCTAAGAACTTAACCTTATTCTCCCAAAAGTGGCACTTGGAGAATTTGGCTCTAAGCTGATGCTGACGGAGGGTACTCAAGACAATTCTCAAGTGATTAGCATGCTCAACTTCAGACTTAGAATATATAAGGATATCATCAATGAACACAAGGACAAACTTATCGAGATATTCCCAGAATACCCGATTCATGAGATCAACAAAGAAAGCAGGAGCGTTCGTCAAACCGAACGGCATAACGAGCCACTCGAAAGAACCATATCGAGTGCGGAAAGCTGTAAGAGGTATGCTATCCTCCGCGACTCATAATTGATGAAAACCTGTGGTAAGGTCAAGCTGAGAAAAGACCTTAGCACTACTCAATAGATCGAACATATCATCGATCCTAGGCAATGGATACCTATTCCTGATGGTTAACTCGTTAAGTTTGCGATAGTCGATACAAAGCCTAAGAGTTCCATCGGACTTCTTCACAAAGACGACCGCGGATCCCCATGGAGAAAAACTGGACTGAATTAACTGCTTGGACTCAAGCTCTAAAAACTGCTTCTTGAGTTCCTCATTTTCCTTTGTAGACATCCTCGTGGGAGGACGACTAACTGGCTGCGTGCCTGGAATGAGATCAATGCGGAACTTAATTGCCCGCTTGGGTGGCAAACCCGAAACAGGCTCAAAAACATCAGAAAAGTCACAAGCAACAGGAATATGAGATATATCATCACCATCTCGCGAATCAAGAGAATATAAAGCCATTTTGGAATTATCCACATCCCGAAGAATAAGAGATAACTGAGTAGGCGAATTCGGATGTCGAAGATACAAAATTCTCTCCGAACAAATAATCCTGGCATCATATCTTACTAGCCAGTCCATGCCCAAAATCAAATCAAATCCCAGACAAGAAATAACGTGCAGATTCGCACGAAAAGAAAAACCACATAAAACAATCTCAACATCATCACACAGCAGGCTAAGGGTCGCGGATCCCCCAATAGGATTCGCAATCCTTAAAGAAGTAACCAAACAAGAAACATCCAAAGATAAATCATCAACGAGCTTTTTCGATACGAAAGAATGTGATGCACCCGTATCGAAAAGAACTCGAATACTATGGTCATAAAATAAAATAAAACCTTCCAAAATAGATGCAGATATACCTCTGGGCTGAGAAGGACCTTCAGAAGCCTTGGTAGTATAAAGATTGCTAGACTTAGCACCAGTCGGAACAGTAGGGCAAGCTGAAACATGATGACCTTCCTTCTTGCAATAACGGCAGAAGAGAGGCTTAGGACAAGCTCGAATAATATGATCTGGAGAACCACAATTAAAACACTTTCGAACGAAAGGTGTTCCGGAAGACTGAGGCTGAGAACTAGGACAACCTGTCTTCTTCTTCTTAGGAGGAAAAGGTCTGGACTTCTGAATTGGAAACGGCCTCTTGTTGGGGTTCTTGGAAACCTCAACATCAACATCACTATCACACTCCTTCTCGACGGTCTCGAGATGAAGTGCCGAATCAACCAACTCCTCAAAAGAAAGTTTAAGTTGGAGCAACAAAGATTTCTTAAGATATTTCTTAAGACCAGAAACAAACTTCAAATTCTTCTTATAAGAAGTGCTGATGAATTCAAGACCATACTGAGATAAAGCCTCGAATGATGCAACATACTCAAAAACAAAAGATTTCCCTTGCTTCAACTCAAGGAAGCGACGGGTCAATAAAACTTTTTCAGATTCAGGAACGAACTTCAGTTCAAATCGTCCCCGAAAGTGAGTCCAAGAAAGAGTAGACTCATCAATTTCGGCTACAAGAAGCTCATACTAGTCAAGAGCACGCTCTTGTAATAAGCTAGAAGTTACAAGAACTCTATCATGGTCAGAAAGATCCATGCGAGAGAAAATACGCTCGCACGTGCGAAGCCAAGCTTGGACTTTAAGAACAGACTCGGAGCCCTTAAACGATTTTCCTCCAAGATGAGAAAAATCACTGCACTGACATGCAAAGGCAGACTTGCGAGGTGAAGATACTCGAGGAGGAACTGGAGGCTGAGTGCTCCTAAATAATTCCAAAAACTGATCAGCAGACATATAAACTCCATCCGGATGTGTGCCACTGGATTGCCCAACATCCGAACGTCGTCCCCTGCCTCTTCCAGCCATACGCTGAAAGTAAGATAAGAACAAGATTATTCACAAGGTAGATACTTCATTACGGAATACTATGGAATAAAGTGCATTCCTAGACGTTTTCCCCAAATTCTATCCAACCTTGATGGAATAAAGAGACACGATGATTCAAAGGTTTGTATCACTTGTATACTTTGATGTACTGTAATATGTGCTCTATTCTGTGTTTTTCATACTTTATTCTGAACTCAGCTTTGATACCACGCTGTGACGCCCCACCTCTATACCCACGCTTGCCAAGGACACTACAGGGCAATGCCGTTAACTAACACGGAGAATAAGTCTGGTTGGGAGCGACCATCTATAGCTTTGCTCTAACTATTTATTGAATACATCGACAATAAATATATCAAGCAGGTCGACATACCCAATGAATACTTAAAACAAAACCATAGGTGGTTGAAGGATCTATCAAAACAGAATATGACAACTCAAGTGTAATATACATCACAGAACAGTAAATCATCATATACGCATATACTGATACATCACTGAGTATACAAAATAATACATGTCAAGTGGTATAGCAAACCATAATATACAGACGAGTTCACAAGAATACACATATCAGAGTTACAACAAAATAGGACTACACAAAAGCTATGACAAAAAGGAACAAGCTGAATAGTCCATGCGGAAGCAAAATAGGCTAAATCCAAAAGCACCTAACCTGAAACATCTCGGTCTGACCCGAGTATGAAATACCCAGGTCAGTCTAGCTAAACAAATCAGTTAGATAAACTAAACAACAATAAACCTGCAAGGTTACAAAGCATAATAGATATCTCTAAAAGAGATAACACAATCATCTAACGAAAGATGAATCATATAGAACAAGCCTCATTTCATCGGCAACATATAGAAACAAAGGATAAGAATATCCCAAAGCAAGCCAAAAGGCAATAACAAATACCAATAAGGTATACAAGTTCCACAAGGTAAACGCTACGCATCATGCGGCTCAAAAAGACCAACACCGAAGGGCGATACCAAGGGAATATACATATGAATGAAACATCAGAAAATTTGCTCGAGCTCAGTACTGTACAAACAAGGATCCATGAGCCCCGAAGACTCCAAACCCAATATCACCCATGCGGCTCATAACGACCAACATCGGAAGCGATACTAAAGGGCAACCCAATATCACCCATGCGGCTCATAACGACCAACATCGGAAGCGATACTAAAGGGCAACAAACCCAAAGGCACAAACCCGAAGGCACATACCCGAAGGCAACAAACCGTAGTGGTGAAGGTCAGAGACCCAGTACTGGAAACCACTAACTGGCGGAATGTGTCATAACTCTCAAAAAGGAATCCGAAAAGTGGTAACGCGAGTCCCATAACCACTCGTTCGCACTAAACGGTTTTCTATCCGTTAGTTAATTTCACACTCAAAGCAGTACAAAGTCACCTCATATCATCGGTAACCCAAACCCGAAGGTCAAAACGATCAATTGAATAGGTCGGAGATTAATCGGAAAGATAAACACACAGATTCATGGTCCGTGTTTTGCCCAACCATTTAATCATCCTTCCACTTCGCTCGAAGTGCAAAATTGTGCATGTATTTAAATAGAATTTATAAATTGGAGAAACGAGCTTTTAATATGATTAGAAAGATTATTTTATAAAAACCCGTGGATGAAGTCAATAATAAGGTATCAAAGTCAAAGAGGCAATACCAACCACTAAGAACCAACATGAATCGATAAAATCCGAAAAACCAATCAAAATAAGCATAAATAGGCAAAACAGGAAAACAGGAGCAGGTCAGTCGATTGAAATCCCTGTTCAGTCGACTTAAAATTGTCCAGAAAAATTTCGGGCTTCAGCTCAGTCGACTGAATAGAGGATCCAGTCGACTGAACCCCATTTCCTGCATTGCCTACTTATTACCAATGAAGTGCAAACTCTCCCAACCTTCAATCGGACGAGCACGGACGCTAGGGATTTACGCCAAGCGGCTAACCGGCCCTATAAGCACTTCGATTCATCACCAAAAACATGATCAAAACATCAAATTTAGGATTTCAAAGAATTGAACCCAAACACTAAAAATTTGGATATTCACCAATTCAATCCAAACTAAAAGCAAGTGCATATGAACAAGTGCTAGGTATTCATACCCAACATCAATGAAATCAAGAGAAGTAGATGAGAGTTCAAAACTCACCTTAACCCAAAACAAGAAGATGGAGCTCAATAACAAGGAGAAGACCAACCAAACACTACTTCAACTCAACAAGCTTCAATCTAAGAATAAAACACATATTTCCCAATTTAGGTTTAGGAAATTTTCTGAAATTGAAGAGGAGAAGAGTTGGAGAAGATGAAGAAGGACTTACCAATCGATTCTCTTTGATTTTGGAGCAAGAATTTGGAGTTTGCAATTGGATTTAGGGCTTGCAATTTCTATTTCTCTTTCCCTTCCACCATTTTCAGTTTTGAGCTTAAGTTTTAAGAAATGGAATAAGTGAATGAGAGGAGAGGGCTGAGTTAGGGTTAATTAGATAGTTAGTGGGCTGAACCCAAACCCAAAACCCAATAGAAAAAGAGTCAAAATTTCACAAACTCCAAACATATCAAAGATTATACTCAAAAAGATCGCAAACGCCATTTTGGAACCAATGGAGGTAGTTTCGAGCTCCAATTCGGCCGTTTGCAAAAAGTAGATTTTCGGACCTAAAAATCCGACTAACGACGCTATATTTAAATAAAACATTTAAATATATAATCGTTAAACATGCGGGTTGTTACATTATGCATTAGAGATTCATTTGTATTTGAGATTCTACTGTATTTTGTTTCGGACTCTGATGTTTATATAGTAGCTTCATGAACTACTATTTATCTATTCCGCTGCTTATTGTTGTAACCTCCATATCTGTGATTCTGTGATTGATTTATTTACTATATATGCATGATTTTTGCCAAATATAAACCAACAATCTGACATTTATAGCAGTCCAAGTCCGATATGTGCAGATGCGAATGGTTCGAAATACCAGGTCGTTACAGTTAGTATCAGATCTCTGGTTTAGGCCAACTTAGCATATAGAGTAAATTTAATTACAGAATATCCTTCATTCGAGCTTGAGTTCCCTCCTCTTTGACTCGGGTTTCCTTTGAATTTTTGGAACCTTCCCCCTCGTTCTGAAATTCATTCTTATCTTCTCCTGTTCGCGTTCTTTTGGCACTGGAGCATCCCATAGCTCCAGCTTCATCTGTCAACTTCATCCTTTGTGTGACTAATCCCATCAGCGGTTCCGCCAACCTGAATATGGTTTGTGAAGGGGCGAAACCCCTTTACAACAAGCGTCGATCCACCGAAGATTTCTACGTCCTCGGTTTAGATGCTATTATTTCTTGCTAAGCCCAAACCATCTCTAGTAGACGATTAGGGTAATCCCCTTGTAATCTTGACTCCACCCTGATAATCAGAGAATATCATGATATTAGTTGAAGTCACTTCTCCACCCCTTCAAGCGGGAAATAAAATTTCCGCATCAATCTTATTCCTGGAAATCTCGGTTGACCTGGTTAAGGTCGCCCGCGATTTATATAAGGATGTCTATCTTTTCCCTTTTGTAATCTATTTATCATCCTTCGAGCCTATCTTCGTTGTTAAAATTCTCTTTGATTAAGGTCTCTCTAAATTTGAATCCTTGTCCTTGTTCTAGAAACCATTATTGGATCAACGTGTGAGGGAGTGTATTTGTTATTAATATAAAAATGTTTTATATTGTGTTGTTTGAGTTATTAAGGTTAATTTGGGTTTCGATTGATTTGTCTGACCAACGCTATCGATCGGAATCCCAAAACACTTAAACAGAGCAAACTAATATAATATTGTTTTCAAATTTGGTAAATGGAATAAATTTTGTATATGATTATATTATATATATAAAGGTATAATTTTTTGAAATTGGATAGTTAATTAAATTGGTTGTTTGGAATGATAATACTAGATTATCATTTATTATTTGTAAAACTACTAAATCATTTTCTATTGTCATATGTTATAAGGTTTTGAAATTTTATAATCAGGGTTTATTTGATTTGAAAATGAAATAAATTTAAATTAAGGATTTAAGAATTTAATTTCCAGTACTTTACAAGTCTTGGTTTTCATAGTTTGAAAGAGTATGTTATTTGTAAGTATTTTGGTATGAATTTTTTTTTCAAAGAATTTTTAGAAAGAAGAAAACCGGTACTCCCCTATTTGTCGCTGAAAAATAATTTCTGTGATGACTGCACCATCATCGACATTCATTTTCGAGTCTCAAAATGGGAAGACCGCTTAGTAGCTTTGCTACACTTTTGTTTTGAAAAATAGAGTTGATTTGAATTTCTCGAGTATGATTTGATATATAAAAAATATATATGAATATATTTGTTTATTTCAAATTTGTTTAAAGTGAAACTGGAAATTTAATTCTTAAATTTTGTGTTAAGTTTGGGTTTTCAATTATTGAAAAATAAAAAAATTTGAAATGTTTGAAGTGTTTAAAAATTTAAATTGGAATTTAAAATGACTTGAAATAGTTGAACTAGGATAATATTTATTCATATAATAATAAATCGCATTCTATTGTATATAACTTACCTAAAATATTCAAAAAGTTAAAATGTTAGGGTGAATATACATAATTGAAGGGACAAAAGAAAACTAAAGTGATAAATTGTTCAAACAAGATTCTTGCTTAATAAAAATGTTGTAAATAAAAGGGAAATTACCTAGAAGAGTCTGAATGTAATTGAATAATACACAATAATAGATAAGATATCCAAAATGAATTTTGTTAAGGGAAATTATAACTAAAAAAATTTGATTGTTATAAGGACTTTTATACATTAAATTGATTTTATAAGTAATGTGAGTGAAATAAATTAAATAATAAAAGAAAATACTATTCGAGTGAATAGATATGGACTTAGAAATAGTTGTAATTAATTATAGGTGGAATTAACTTAGGTAAAGTCAAATGGAATAAATAAATAAGTCAAATGAAATTAATTCCGAATGTTGATAAATTGAAAGACAATCAGTTATTGAATTGAAATCAACCAAATGTGAATACAATGAACATTCATTGATTGAATGGAATGGATTTAAACCAAATTTGTTGAATATTAATCAATTCAAAACTAATGAAATTTATATAGTTTTGAATTAATAGTTTGAATTAAATAAAATAAATGAAAATAAAAAAATGGAAATCAATTGTTGTATTTTATACCTCAAACCTATCATTTTCTTCTATTACTTTCGTTCTCCTATCTCGTTCATTTTCGGGGACGAAAAATTTTAAGTGGGGGAGAGCGTAACGGCCCGTAATTTTAACTGTTTCATAACGTAATTAACTGAAATTTTTGTCAAAAATTAAATAATAAAATTTTGCAATGGAATTTTATATTTGGAATACATCTATTTAGATATAGCAAATGTCATATTTTTATCAGAAAATATGAAAGTTAATTCTATTGTGTAATTTCCAATTTCAATTTAAATCGGTAAAAAATTGATGTAAATAAAATATTATTGAAATCTGAATATTTTTAAATAATAAAAATGTAAATCATTTTCTAAGCGAGCTGTCATATTTTGTTTCGTCAAATTTGGACTGCTTTAACCCCATTCATCTTACTTTTAGCGTTTTAGCAGCATTTTTAGCAGTGAAAAATCGAGTTTTATAACTTGGTCGCATCATTGATATTTGTGTACCATTCTGTTTGTCTAGCCATGCTGATCTCTGAACTATATTCATTCGTGTGTTTTGGTGTCCGGTACGCGGTGTAAACGGCGAAACGGTTAGCCATATCGATAACTGTTCGAGTCTATTTGTCTCCGTGACTACTCAGTTGTCCAGTGTATAATTCCAAAAGACATTTGCTATTAATAATTTTTTCCAGAATTCAAAGCGTACTAACTTTTACGATTCCCGTGATTTAATTTTTGCTTGTACATTCAATTTATTGGATCATTTATTTCATTTGTCTTTGTTCCATTCTTCCTGATGCTTGAGCGCGCGAATCATCATCAACTTAATGGGCATTTCATTTTTTGCTCTGCAAATCAAAAGCCATCGGCTCGCTCGTTCCTCTCCGGTGGTTTTCACTTGGCTTTGTGAATTTTTTTATATGAGTTTGCTTCGAGACAAACCCTGTAGTTTGTTCCTTCATTCGCTTGTTCTTCTTCACCCATCGTCAACTAGCAAAACCATGCCTCTTCCAAACCCATCAACTTGCCAAGCCCCTCCTCAAATCCATCCTCCCTTGTCAACAGCAACACACTAGCACCACAGGTCCGCCACCATGTCCTTCCATCCTTCGCTCGAAGAGCAGCCGTTGCTTCGAACCCATCGGCCTCGTCCTTAGCCCCAAGACCACTCGCCTGAGCCATTTCTCTCCTCCATGCGACTGCCCCTCCAACCCGGTGCCATCGGCCTCTCCCCCTCTAGCCACGTCACCAGCCTTCCCATCACGCAACCATCTCCATGGCTGAGCCGTTTTCTCCTCATTTCAAAACTAAAACCCACCGTGCCATCTCCAACAGCCAAATGAGACCACATTCCACTCTGCCATCGCCACTGCCCTTCCAAGCGCATCCCCGATCAGCCATCGTCCCTTCGCCCGTGCTAGCTTTCAGTCACCATGGCAACCTTCTTTTAAACAACATAAGTTTGCAAGGTAACTTTTGCTAATTATTACATATATGTAATAATAACGTGTAATTTATAAGTCATATATATAGTATTATAATGTATAAGTTATTTATATACTCTTTGTATATATATAGCGTTTGCGCAAAAAATGGGCAAACACCTCCAATCCGTATAATTTAGTTGATTATATGTTATTTTCAAGGTTTTAGATTGCTTATGCAAATATGAAAAAAGTAGGGGCTAAACTGTAAAAGACACACAGATTTATAGTGGTTCGGCTAGAATGTGCCTACGTCCAATTTATATGTTATTCTCCTTTCTTTTTCAGATTACAAGTACAAAGCTTTTAAGTACAAGTATAAGAAAGTTGTTTGAAAGTTTCTTCCTTGCTTGAGCTCTCAAACTTCTCTGCCATTGTTGTACCCCTTCCCCTCTATTTATAGAGTGAGGCTGGGGGCAGGGGTCTTGGATGTATATAGCTGCTGGTGGGCCTGGGCTGAAACAATCTGGTCTGGCAGTGTTGGTTCGGCATAGCCTTTCTTATGTTTGTTTGGTAGTCGTTTGGTTCGGTGGTGGCATGTAGATGAGCTGGTCCGGTTGTTGCTTGGTTCGGTGGTGGCATGTAGATGAGCTGGTCCGGTTGTTGCTTGGTTCCGTGGTGCCTCCCCGAGTTGGTTCGGTGGGGACTGGGCGAATGTTGGTTCGGTGAGGCCTCGTTCGGTGGGGTTTGGTTCGGCATGGAGGTAGAAGGTGGATCAGCATGGGGTTGTTTTTGGTCCGGTAGGGTGTTCGAAGATTTGGCTCGGCAGGCATATGTGGGGGAGTTGCATGGAGTTGGTTCGGCTGTACGTGGAGAGAGTCGGTCCGGCAGTGGGTGGAAGAGGGATGGTTCGGCATTGTTTAGAAATGCACCTAACACTTGCCCCCCAAAGTGGGGCAAATGCCATCATATGTCTCGCTTTGTTTTAGCTTAGGTGATTTTCATCCGGTTTTGTATGCCGAACCATATGGTCCGGTAATCCTGTGTTCGTTTATAAATAGAGATGTTAGGCCTTCCTTACCCCTTCATCGTTTTGAGATAGCCGAATCAGCCGAATACCGGATCAAACAAGTGCCGTCGAATACCGGATCAAACAAGTGCCGAACCAAGTGCCGAATCAGGTGAGACATTCTTTTGCCAGACGACCTTATGTACTTGAATTACCGGATGGACTCGTGAGTACCGAATGAACCCGAAAGATGTAGCTTACCGAATGAGCTCGTGGCCCCCAAAAATACCGAATGTCCTCTTGTACTTGAACTGCCGAATGAGCTTGAGAAGTGTGAGGCCGAATGGTCTTTGGTCTCGAACTTTGGTGTTTCGAATTGCGAATGAGACTCTAGGCTGCATGTACTTGTTTGTTTGTATTTCCATATTCCTTGTTCTAACAATATGCTTTTCCGATGTCGTAGATAAATGTCTCGCAAAGCGGAAACTCGATCATATAGTAAGAAGTCCAAGGATAGAGGAGAGTCTTCTTCCGTGCCCCCAGCCCAGTCAGGACCGGAGTGACATGGACCTGCCCCGAGGTCGTTAGTGGATGGGTATGGTCGCCAGGAACTTCTGGTCTCCCCTCTCGATTGCTTTCCTAGCTCCCTAAAGGAGGAGAAACTTGATGTTATATCTCGTTCCTTCGGGATAGGTAGAGCGCTTATGCGGTTGCCGGGGAACGGAGTGATGCCGTACAATCCTCCTGAAGGATATTTTGCATACAGTAGGTACCACTACATGTGTGGTGCTATCCCGCCTCTCAACGCCTGGATAGTTAGCTTTATCACATATCTGAAGGTGGCTCCATTCCAGCTTCAGCCTAACTCCTACGCCATTCTGGTGAGTCTTTTCGTCATCTTTCAGAGGAGATATGGGCGTCCCCCTTCCAACCGGGAGATCCGGTATCTGTACAACTTGAGAGGCTACAAGAAGGGGTCTCCATATATCAGTTTGGAAGCGGCCGTGCCCTTCAAGCCTATTCTGGATTTGTACTCAAAGTTCAGTATGTTCAAGAAGGAATGGTTTTTCATTAGGGATGACTCTGTTTCTTTCAGCCTTTTCACTTCCGGCTGTAAGTTGAACTTCATTTATATTTTTCTTGTCCCGATCACAATGCTTCTTCTTATATGCTTTTATTCCTTGCTAGCAACAGGTGGCTTTGCGGTTGTGGAGACTGATTCCTTGGCTCGGATGGCTACTGAAATAAAGGCCATTTCGGGAAGGGATAGATCGGCTTCTTTCCTGATTAGGAACGCCACTCTCCTGGAGTATAACTTGATTCTGCCACATCAATCTGTGGTTAAACAGAGAGATACAGCCGAGGAGAGGGCTGCTAAAGCCAAGGATGGGGCTATTGTGAAGAGTAGCAAGAAGAGACCTTTCTCGGTGCCTCCAGCCGTTGGGGGAAAGAAGCTTAAGAAGTCTGATGGACCCTCGCCCAGTACATGTCCAGATATTCCGGAGGAGGAAGGTGGAGAGGAGGAAAGAGACGAAGAGGAGAGCGGAGGAGATGGAGAAGGTGAAGGACAGGGTGGTAGTGGTGTCGGGGCTTTGTCTTCTGAGCAGGCGGGGGAGATCCAGGAGTGGACGGATGATGCCTTCCGCCAGGCGTTTGAAGGGTTGGAGGAAGGATCAGCCTCGGCGAAGAAGGCAAAGGAGGTTGACAAGGCTGGGGCTGGCGTCGATCCATCCCCTAAGAGTTCTTCAGTTGAGGTGGCTGCAGCGATTCAAGGTGAACTCTTGACTTCTGCAGATTCCATTTATGATAGGGACTTAGGAATATTTTATGGTTCGCTTCCGTCCTGGACTGAGATTCAGGACTTATTGCAGTATTCTCCTTCTCCGCATGGTTTGTATAATAAATGTGTCTTCTCATTCTTTTTAACTTAACATATTTCTCGGATTATGGACCATTGTATGTTCGTAACACTTGTTCTTTATTACAGGGGCAGGCGAGGTGGCCAAAACTTCAGACGTTCGACACCGCCTTGAACAATTCAAGTTGATGAGAGCTTCTACTAAGCCGCCAACTGGTCGTTCCGGGGATGTAGTTAAATATCGCCCTCTTCTTGGAGTCATTGAGGAAGATATCCAGCAGAGGAAGAGGAGGCGTTCCTTATTTGATTCACCACCTGGTCCTCATTCTCCTATTCAGCCTCCCCGAGATACCACAGAGAAGGCCACGGAGTTTGTCCCCTCTCCGCCTCCTTTCGAGAATCCTACTGTGATCCGCATAAAACGTCCCGACATGCCTCGCAATCCCTTTGCCGGCCACCCGGATTTGGACCCAAGCTCTCAGGATATATTATTTGACGAGGCCACGGGCGAGCATCTTCTCCCCCGTAATCCAATGGTTCGGATTCTTGATGAGGCTAAGTCCCTAGATTTGGATCTGCTCACTACTCGGATAGCTGCTATGGGGGACGAAGCCAAGGCCAACATTGACCGGGTCGCGGAGGAGGTCAAGAAGTTGATGGAGCATCATGCTCGACTGGCTAGGGCTGGGGAGGAAATCGGGAGTGCTACCATCCGGCTGCGGCTACAGGCTTCTGATCTGGCCAAGCATCTTGACGATCAGGCTATCCGGATTTCTCTGTACAAGGCAGCCTCCAGGCAGTTGAAGGAGAATCTGGAAAAGGCCAGCATGGCAGAATTGTGAAAAATGGAGGTTGCTTGCAAGGGGCGGATTGATATGGCCATTGCGACGGTGGACGAGGTTCGGAATGTGGATCTTGAGCGGATTGAAGAGTTGTCTGGGAGGCTTGAGGCCGCAGAGCTTGCTCAGGCCAAGCTAAAGGAAGAGATGGAGGAAATGAGGAGGTCTCTCCAGGCTGACCGCTTGAGATATCGATCGGAGAGGGATGCTGCCGTCGCTAAGTTGTTGTCCTCCGAGGCCCGGGTGAGGGAGTTTGAGGAGAATGAGGGGACGATGGATGAGATGTTGCAGGATATGTACTTCCGTAACTGGAAGCAGGTTAATCTATCCTGGATGGATGACTATCCCCGGATCATGGCTAGGGTATATCTCCAGGCTTTGGAGGAGGCCAAGGCCGATGCGGATAAGGAAGGTGGAGCGGCATTCAGGATGGACGTGGTAACCGCCCAGTTCTCAAAGGAGGAGAAGGTAGCGGTGAAGGAAGGGATGTGGCTGCTTGCTGCAGAGGAAGCGGGTGTGCAATTGGCTGATGAGGATCAAGCGGCGGACGCTGGTGAGTCTCTTTTCTCTTTCTCTTTTCTTTTTGGATTTTCATAACTTGATCGCTTACTGTTCGCTTAATGAATTCCTCTTCTGAATTGGACAGGTGGGACTTCTGGTCACCATGCTGGGAGCTCCGACCCTGCGGCTAAGTAGGCTTGGAGAGTTGGTAGGATGAGGGCGAAGCGTGAACGCAGCTGGTCACCTTTTGATTTCTTTTTATTGTTGTTCATGTTAGTCCAAAACATTGATGTAACTATAATAATATCGTTTGTGATGAATGACGTTTTGTAATTTCATAATATAAGCTGATTCCTTTATGTTGGAATGTTATTGCTATTTTGCTGTGCTGTATAAGTGATGTAACTATGCATGTTACTAGTGACTTGACTGTGCCTGATGCCAAGTTTTTTGCTTAAAGTATAATTTTCTCATTTTGCAACGTAAATGTGATGTGTGAATATGAACTGCAGTTATGCATTAATGTATAAAAGTAGAAGGTACCGCCCTTCATGTTTCGGCTATGGACGGCAACTTCATGCGCCCTGTAAGACTAAGCACGGAATGCTGTTGAGTATCTCGTTATCCGATTGTAAGTTTCTGTTCCCATTAGCGAACGTTCCCTATTTCATGTCCTGTACTTTCAAGCACCGTTACGGAGAATAGGAGAAAAGTTTTAAATGAAATTGAAATATTGGAAAAGTAAAACTTCCAGTCACGGAAGGCCGTCGATGTGCTTAAGTTCGTGGCAAACGGGTTTTGTAGTCACTTTCCCTAGCTGTGGGTTCTGGAGACATTTGTCACCCATCTTACGCCTCTGTGGGGAGTTTTCTTTTTTACCACAGCCGCACTTAAGACACATCGGAGCCGATCGCGCACAGTAACTACCCGGGCCATTATGGCCCGTAATCGTGGGTATTATTCGATTTACTGTGGCCGGCTGGCGTGGGGCCCGATCGTCAACTGTGAACTGCCCCTGGCTGGCCACACCTTATGTTGGGGCTTATGACCGGTTCACAGTTGCCGGCGAGCCGAATCGCTGTAATGAGCTGCCATCGGCTATAGTCGGCCTTTTTTTTGATGACTTATACTCGGCTTATTACAGTCGACTTTAAGGGCCGAGGCAAACAATGAGTTAACTCGCGGTAGAGGGATACCAGAGCAAAGTGTCTCATTGGCGAGGGCATAGGAGCGTAGCATACCTGTTAGATTTTTTCCAGTTGGAGTTGTGTTGTGAAGCTCTGGATTGAAATGTCATCTGCAAAGGATTTTGTTCAACAGCAAAGGATAAAGCTTAACAAGTAGCCAAGATATAAAGAAACAAGTTAACAAGAGCCAAGTTTTTTAAAGTGGTTCGGCACGAAAATGCCTACGTCCACTGATTCTCTTTGTTAATTCACTTCATATGGGTAGTACAAGTTAAAAAAAGTATCGACGGAGGTGTCGGATGTTCCATGCCCTCTGGAACACCTCTCCGTCCACTGTTGACAAAATATAAGCTCCGTTGTGGAGATCTCTATGAATTACATATGGTCCGTCCCAGATGGGGTCCAGTGCCCCGGGGCGCGGAAAGATTCGCTTGAGGACAAGATCTCCTTCTTGTAAGTTGCGATGTTTGACTTTGGAGTTGTATAGTGCTTCCACTTTTTGTCTGTGAGCTGCTGCTTTGAGTGCTGCATCATTTCTTCTCTCCTCAATCAGATCCAAGGACATGAGGAGGAGTTCTTCATTCCCTTCCGGGCTGTAGTGGAGCCTACGGTGAGAGGGCACTATAGTTTCAACTGGGAGCATGGCCTTCGAACCGTATGCCAAAGAGAAAGGAGTATGCCCTGTTGAAGTTCTGTAAGATGTGCGATAGGCCCAAAGTGCCGTAGGAAGTTCGTCCACCCAAGCGCCTTTCGACTTTTCAAGTTTCTTCTTGATTAAGGTTTTGAGGATCTTGTTGACAGCTTCGACTTGCCCGTTTGCTTGAGGATAAGCTAAAGATGAGAAGCTTTTGTGAATTCCGTGCTCTTGGCACCAATCGGCGAATTCTTCGCTGTCAAATTGGAGTCCGTTATCTGATATGATCTTGAGTGGGACTCCTTACCTGCACAGAATATTTTTGATCAAGAAGTTGATAACTTTTGCCGAGGATATTTTATTTAGAGGTTCCGCCTCCACCTATTTGGTGAAATAGTCAACTGCCACTATAGCATATTTGGCTCCGCCTCGGCCCATTGGCAGTTCACCAATCAAGTCAATTCCCCATACTGCAAAGGGCCAAGGGCTAGTCATTTGAGTGATCTCATTTGTCGGTAGTCGAGGAATTTTGGCAAATTTCTGACATCTGTCACATCTTCTGACGAAGTCTAAGGCATCTTTGTTCAAGGTGGGCCAGAAATACCCATATCGGAGTATCTTTTTAGCTAGGGTCTGCCCTCCGGTGTGGTCTCCACAACTTCCCTGGTGGATATTGGATAGAATTTTCTTGGCTTCTCTTCCAGCAACGCACCTCAATAAGGGGTTAGAGAAGCCGCGCCGATAGAGGATGCCTTCTTGTACTGTGTAGCGGAAAGCCTTCCTTAGAATTTTTTTAATTTCATTTCGCCCGTCGGGTAGGATGCCATTTTGTAAGTATTCTCGGATAGGGGTCATCCATGCTTCTTCTCCGGTTGCAGCTATTAGAGTTACTTGCTCGAAACTCGGGGTCAATAGCCTTGAGACAGTTATCGTTCCAGAAGTGGTATCATCTCTCATGCTAGCTTGCTTTGCCAGCTCGTCGGCCTCTTGATTTTCTTCTCGAGGAATATGTTTGATCGAGTAGTGATCCAATTGATTGAGCAGCCGCTTGGTCTTTTTCAGATATGCCGTGAGCCGCTCTCCTCGAGTTTGGAATTCCCCTAGTATTTGATTTACGATGAGTTGCGAATCACTGTGAAGACATAAGTAACTGACTCCGATCTCCAGGGCAAGCTCTAATCCGGCTATTACTGCTTCATATTCGGCATCATTGTTGGTGGCAACGAATTCCAGCCTTAGTGCATAACGCAGCTTTCTTCCCCTGGGAGTGATGATCACAACGCCTGCCCCCGAGCCTTGTTCGTTCGATGCTCCATCCACAAAGAGACTCCACTTGATGTCCTCTGTTATTTCAGACTGCTCCCTGCCTTCGTTGATAGTGAATTCGGCGATGAAATCGGCTATGGCTTGTCCCTTGATGGCAGTGCGAGGATGGTAGCTGATATCATATTAGCTTAGCTCGATGCACCACTTGAGCAGTCGCCCAGAGGTGTCAGGACGATGGAGCACTTGCCTCAATGGTTGGTCGGTTAGGACTCTGATGGGATGAGATTGGAAATAGTGTCGTAGCTTCCTTGATGTGATTAGTAAGCAGTACACTAGCTTCTCAAGTTTAGGATATCTGGCTTCTGCTCCGGTGAACCTTTTGCTTATGAAGTACACTTGCCGTTGTGTGCGATTTTCTTCTCTTACTAGAGCGGCGCTTAGAGCATGGGATGACACAACAAGATATAGGTATAGTTCTTCGCCTTCATTCGGAATCGAGAGTACTGGTGGCCGTTGGAGGTGCTCGATTAGTTTAAGGAAAGCCGCTGAACATTCGTCGGTCCACTCGAATTTTCCTTTGTCTCTCTTTAGGGCTTCGAAGAAAGGGACACACTTGTCAGTTGCTTTGGAGATGAATCTGCTCAGGCCGGCCACCTTCCCGTTTAGGCTTTGCATTTCTTTCCGAGTGGATGGTATTTTGATATCTTGCAAGGCTCGGACTTGTTCGGGGTTCGCTTCGATCCCTTTGGCATGGACGATGAATCCCAAGAACTTTCCTGATGACACTCCGAAGGAGCACTTTAGAGGATTCAGCTTCATTCCATATTGGCGGAGTACTTGGAACATCTCGTCCAGGTGGCTTACATGATCGTTGGCTTTTCTTGATTTAACCAGCATGTCATCCACATAGACCTCCATAGTTCGTCCTATCAGTTCTGCAAACATCTTGCTGACGAGGCGCTGATAAGTAGCTCCGGCGTTTTTAAGTCCAAATGGCATTACCTTGTAGCAGTACAATCCTCGGTCAGTGATGAAGCTAGTGTGGTCTTGATCGGCGGCGTGCATAGGGATCTGGTTATATCCTGAGTATGCGTCCATAAAGGATAAAAGTTCGTGTTCGGCAGTGCTGTCCACGAGTTGGTCGATTCGGGGGAGTGGGAAGCAGTCTTTCGGGCAAGCGTCATTTAAGTTGGAGAAATCGATGCATGTTCGCCACTTCCCATTAGCTTTCTTTACCAGTACCGGGTTGGCAATCCATTCCGGGTAGATGGCTTCACGTATGAAGTCATTGGCCAGTAAGTTCTTTACTTCTTCCTCGAGGGCCGCTGATCGTTCTGCCCCCATACTTCTCTTCTTTTGATTTACCGGTACCTTAGTAGGATCGATGTTTAGTGCGTGGCATGCTATGTCCGGGGAGATTCCAGTCATATCAGCGTGCGTCCATGCAAATAAATCCATGTTGTGGCGAAGAAAATCAATAAGTTGATTCTTTAATTCTCTTTTTAACTGAGATCCGACTCTCAGCAGTTTACTTGGGTCGCGTTTGTCTACAGATACGAATTCCATAGCCTCTGCAGGCTCGGCGGTGGCCTCCTCCTCTTTGTCCCTGGGGTCTAATTCATTGAATGGATCACTGGTATACCTAAGAGGAGGGGCTTTCTTTAGTTGCTATGCTTCCAAGCTTTTCATGCAGAGAATAGTCTCTGCATTTTTCCCTTTATCTCTCCTGCGATTATTGCGAAGTTCGGTTACATAGCAGTCCCGAGCGGCGTCTTGATCCCCTTCTACTTCTCGCACTCCATTATCCATTGGGAACTTCATCTTCCGGCACCATGGGGCAAGGACAATTTGGAAGTCGGACAAGGCTGGTCTTCCTAAAAAGGCATTGTACGCCGAGTGGTTGTCTATTAGCACGAATGTTTGTTTCCGAACGGCGGAGCGGGGATGACTTCCCAATTCAACAAAGAGATCCAATTGTCTGAGGGGCATCTTTGCTTCTCCAGTGAAACCGTGTAGTGGTTTGTTGCAGGGGGATACATCCTTCATTGACAGCTTCATTTTGTCGAAAGCATGCTTGAATAAGATATTTACTGAACTTCCAGTGTCTATTAAAATTCGGAAAACTTTGGCTGGACCGAACCAGGCAGAGATGACCATAGGGTCCATGTGTGGGTACTGCCTTCCTTCTAGGTCGCACCCACTGAATGTGATGTCATTATTTTCCTTCCGCTTAGGGTGGCGTTCTTCCATAACAGAATTGACGCAGTCACCCTCGCTTCTGAGTGAGTTTCTATATCTTTCCATTTCTGCCCAGCTCTCGTCGGCGATGTGTGGCCCCCCCGATATTGTATGGACCACTATCTTCTCTCGGCTGGAGCCGCTGATGTTGCGATTTCCTCCACCTGGGTCTTCCAAGGCAGGAGCTGGGGTCCTGTCCTGTCCCTTCACATAGCGTTCTAATCTCTTTCTCCTGATGTGTTCTTCAATTAGGTCTCGGAGATGGCGGCACTCATTGGTATCGTGCCCATGAGACTCGTGGAAACGGCAGAATTTTTCGGACTGGATTGCGCGATCCGACTCTTTCTTGTACGGGGGGCGCTTGTATGTAATTTCGTCCTGGGTGGCCAGGAAGATGTTCTCGATTGTTTCATTCAGGGGAGTGTAAGCGTCGAATCTCGGTCCTGGTCGGTACAAGCGCTTTTCTCCCTTCTTGCCCCCGGCATTGTCTCTGGAGTCGTTTCTCCGAATGTCCTTCGCTGCGGCGGGGGCGTTTCCATGGGCCGTCTTAGCCTGTGGTCCTGTCTGCCTTTCAGTGGCAGCCTCTTCGAGTCTCATGTACTTCCCAGCTTCATGGAAGAAATCGGGCAAGGTAGCTGGTTTTTCTTTAGTTAGTCTTCTAGCAAACTTGGTATCTGGGTGCACACCACTACAGAGGGCCATTAGGGCGAGTTTCTCATCGGCATCTTGGACCGCGGCCGCTGCGGCGTTGAACCGGGTTAGATATTGTTGCAGTGTCTCTCCGGATTTCTGTTTGACATTGGATAGAGAATAAGCATCCTTGGGTTTTTCCACATGAATGCGGAACTGGCTAATGAACTTTTCCTTCAACATTTCCCATGAATTGATGGATCCTTGGGGTAGATGGCAGAACCAGGAGGTAGCTAGATCGGCTAAAAATAGTGGAAAGCATTTGCATAATACTCCTTCCGTTGCCCCGCTCATGAGTATATGTTGTGTGTATCTTTGCAGGTGTACAACGGGTTCGGAAGTTCCCTTGTATGGTTCCATCGTCAGCATTTTCCATTCTCGAGGTGTGATGGCGGTTTCGATGTTGCGGGAGAAAGGGCTGGTTACCCTAGCGCCTATCCGTCGATCTCTTTGCTCCCGTCGGACACATTCCCTGAACAATCGTGCCATTCTTTCATCAGAATTTGGAGCGGAAAAAAATGAGCTTGGTTCTTCCCTGCGGGATCGATCTCGTCCAGATGACCTGTAGGGATGGTATAGCCTATCACTTCTGACGTTATCCAGTGGCTGTCTTTGGCTGCTCGGATGCATGCTAGGACCAGCTACAGTTTCCCCCTGCCTTGATCTTCCCCTGTGGGGTTCTGCTTCGAGCATTTCCATGGGGTCAACTTCGGGCTGGGTTCTAGCTCGGCTCCGTTCAGCGGGGTTTCTATGATTAGGCGGCATGACCGGGTCAGCTACATCCGACCCTCGCCTGGTGCCTCCCCCATTGGGTTCGGTTCCAAGCGCTTCCTCGAGCCGGAGTTCGGTCTGAGTCCGGGCGCGGCCCCTATCATTGTTGTTCCTGTTGATAGCTTCTTCGAAGAGGGAAGACCTTTGCTATCTCTGAGATCCTCCAGATTGAGACTCACCCCATGATTCAGTGTTGCGGTTGGATTCTTCGGCATCCCTCAAGCGTGACATGAGTTGGTTCACCAAAGCTTCTTGTTGGGATGCGAAGCGGTTAGTTACTTCAGTCACAACTCTGTCTAGATCTGCCCTAGTGATTGCTGCCGGTTGTTCCGCGGCAGGGGCTATCGGATTTGCCTGATCTGCTGTCGTAGTGGGATGGTTCTCTTGATCTGGATCCACTGGATCTGGAGCGCTGCTGGTTGCAACGTTCTTTCCCTTGTTGGCGTCTTTTCTCGGCCTGAAAGTCATGTTTCCTAGGCAATGAAGGGTGCTATTGGGAAAGAAGGTTGAATGAGGGAAGCTGAAGCTTCGAGTTCCAAGTTCTCAGTGAAAGCACCAAAAATATTTGCGGAAAAAATGGGCAAACACCTCCAATCCGTATAATTTAGTTGATTATATGTTATTTTCAAGGTTTTAGATTGCTTATGCAAATGTGAAAAAAGCAGGGGCTAAACTGTAAAAGACACACAGATTTATAGTGGTTCGGCCAGAATGTGCCTACGTCCACTTTATATGTTATTCTCCTTTCTTTTTCAGATTACAAGTACAAAGCTTTTAAGTATAAGTATAAGAAAGTTGTTTGAAAGTTCCTTCCTTGCTTGAGCTCTCAAACTTCTCTTCCATTGTTGTACCCCTGCCCCTCTATTTATAGAGTGAGGCTGGGGGCAGGGGTCTTGGATGTATATAGCTGCTGGTGAGCCTGGGCTGAAACAATCTGGTCTGGCAGTGTTAGTTCGGCATAGCCTTCCTTATGTTTGTTCGGTAGTCGTTTGGTTCAGTGGTGGCATGTAGATGAGCTGGTCCGGTTGTTGCTTGGTTCGGTGGTGGCATGTAGATGAGCTGGTCCGGTTGTTGCTTGGTTCGGTGGTGCCTCCCCGAGTTGGTTCGGTGGGGACTGGGCGAATGTTGGTTCGGTGAGGCCTCGTTCGGTGGGGTTTGGTTCGGCATGGAGGTAGAAGGATGGATCGGCATGGGGTTGTTTTTGGTCCGGTAGGGTGTTCGGAGATTTGGCTCGACATGCATATGTGGGGGAGTTGCATGGAGTTGGTTCGGCTGTACGTGGAGAGAGTCGGTCTGGCAGTGGGTGGAAGAGGGATGGTTCGGCATTGTTTAGAAATGCGCCAAACATATAGGTTTATATAAGATATATATGATCTGTTAGTTTATATATATAAGTATATATATGAGTTTATAAAATTCTTTTACGTTTAGTTTATATATATATATATATTATAATAGGTATTTATGATGTGAGTTATGACTTCTTTAGTTATACTCTTTCTTATTTATAGTTTTTAACTTGAATATTAAATCTTACTTATATATATTATAAGATGTATATACATCACATATATGATTGTTTCCATTTTGGTGCGTGTTCATATTGGGTATTTATTTTTAAATGAAATATACAAAAGTATAACTATTTGAATAGAATATTTATATATATATAAATAATGTTGATTTTTAAGGAATATTGATAATATATATATATATATATATATATTATTTTTAAAATATATATTACAGTATCAGTGTGTTACAATATTTTTTATTATAAAGAAGTATTATATATATTATACTATAAAGTATCTTACTAGTCTTATTTAAAGTACATATATACAAAAGATATTAGTTTTAATATATATATATATATATATATATATATATATAACATATATATTTGGAGTATATGTATTTTAACTTAAATATTGGTTTGAGAATATGTACATATAAGGATTTTATTTTAATAAGTGTATTTGAATAGCGATTTGGAAAAATATTTATACATGTAGTATAAGGATTTATTTGACTTCGAAAGTATGTTTAACGTTTAGTTAAATTTATGTTAACATTTCAAGTAGATTTTGAAATATATATATAATACGTTTAAATATTTATTTCAAGAATTTGGAAAAAATATATATGAGATATATATATAATATATATATGTGTGTGTGTGTGTGTGTGTATATATATATTGTTCCATCGAATCTAAGTAAAATTTGCTTTGTTTCACCGCTATCTAGATTTACAAGAGTAGTTCTAACTTTGTCATTGTCCCGCTTGTTCGATCCATGTGCTTGTCCCTGTCCATTCACTTCATTTCTGTAGCCTCGAAAGGTGAGAAATCACCCACGATTAACAGTCTTATATTTAGTAAATTTGATTTCACTTGAAACGACAATTAAAATATGCTGTGAAATTTGAATTGTTAGTTACTTAATTGTTTTTTATGATATGCCATTATCTACAATTGTTCACCTATGATATACGACACCTTATCAAGTTGTATATAATTTATTTAATTTGTTACTGATGATATATGCATGTTATTGACATGTTATATTTTATCACATTTGTTCTCACTCTGTAAGGTCCCTGTTAATTTAGAATTCCTTACAGGTCGAAATGATACATACCTGAACGATTTCTAGGATAGGGGAAAATCGTTATGGGTTGAAATGATAAACCCAAGCGATTTTCACTTGACCATAGGATAGAAAATTATATACGAACACCGTTGGTCTACATTTTGAAAACGATTTCCAGAGTTGAAAGGAAATATATGGGTTTTAATAAATATCGATTTTTAAAATATAATATGTGTAAATGTTATTTTTATATATGTCTGAATTTAGATTTTTGAAATAATATGTTTTGGGAATTTTAATTTATAATTTAGTTTTGAAAAATATATAAATTTGAAGATTTTACTTGTAATTTTATTATTTTAAAAATATATAAAATAATATTTAATATAAAACATACATTTAATAATAAGATTTAATTTAACAAAAAATTTAATTTAATTAGTATATAACATGTTTAAGTATTTATTTAAATTTATATTAATATTAGAAAAATGGATTTTTATAATAAAGGTTGGGAAGATAAATTAATGTTGATTTGGAATTTAAATTTGTTAATAATTGAATTTAAATAAGAATTTATTTGAATTGATTAATTTTGAGATTTTGAAAATTATGATTTATAACTTGATTTGATAAAAAAGTGATTATATGAATATTCTCATTTTTAAATAAAAATGAGATTTAATATTAATATTGATTTAAATTTATAAAATGGGATTTTAAATAACTGTTATTAAAATGATTAAGTGAATACTTTCCAATTTGAATAAAAATAAAGTTAAATGTTAAAATATAAATGAAATTTATATTATAAATGTTGAATATTTAAACTTCAATCTTATTGGAATTGAAGTGATGTTCAAACCTGGATTTGAAGTCGATAAAAATTGAAATAGTTTATTGAGAATTTGAATTGAATCTTTGACCTTTAAATTGAAATGGCTAAACTGGAATTGATTTAAATTGAATTTTGAAATTTAAGATGATTTAAATCGACTTGCAAAATTGGAGGAAACCAACTTTATTATATAAAGTATCTTTAATATATAAACTGTTTTAATTTATAACTATTTTAATATATATATTATTTTCAATATCTAAACAATTTAAGCTAGAAGTGTTACGAAGCTAAAGTGTTATGATTTCAAAAGTTCTATGGCTTCGAAAGTGTTATAAATTTGAAAGAGTCACGATTCGTGAAATGAATATTACTTAAAGTGAATAATGATATCGAACCGATATGGTTTTGAAATGAATATGATATTTTGACGTGAAGTGTAAACTATTTGAAATGAAATGACCACAGTGTGAAATAAGCTGTTGGTTATTAAAGAGACCGGGATCAGATATTTTCATACTTTCTGCTAATACCGAAAACCATTTTAACAACTGTGTACGTGGTGGAGATTCCAAAATGAAGTAGGATGGTTTGGCGAACGATTCTGTATGGTATTTACGAAGCGCTGACTCCCGTAAGTCAGCTCGTTGTGGCTAAAACAGGAGCCATGTCGGGCCAAGTGAGATCACTCCTCCAATCGGACACAATGATTCGATACCATTATATTACTTTGTGATTTGATTAGATGCACCTTTTATTTAGGAGCGTGTCATGAGTTGCACGGTAGTAGCTGCTATGCATTACCACCAGTCGAGATCCGCAAACGGAATATCTACCCTCACATTGCCTCGCGTGCCTTGTCACATGCCCTATCACGCCCTTCTACAAGTTTTATTTGTACTATACCTAAGGAGTGCCCTCTGATAGCCCTCCAGTTTATGGAGGAATTACAGTACTGTATAGACTATGGGAATATATAAAAATGTGTTAAGGGGGATATGGGTGACGCCTTAAACATTATTTTAATAGTTTACTTTACTATAGGCATATTATAATAGAGCATATTACTACATAGTAGATAGTTCCATGGATCCTTAGAGGATGGGAATCCCAAACATCCTTTAAGTTACTTGTATTTTAGTTGACATTTCACTTGAGCTGAATTTATTAATATAAGAATGTTAATCCTGACTCGAGTGTTTTGTGTTTTGCTTTACGCTCGAGTCAGACTAAGTGTCACAACATTTAAGACTAACTTTTGGAGTTTGGGGCTTCGCTTGGAGATTCATCTATCTATCCATCTTTTAGTTATTTCAGTTCATTTCAGTCATTTATGTTCAGACTCGTCAGTGGCTTATGTATTAGAGATTCATTTTTATTTGTGATTCTATTGTATTTTGTTTCGGACTCAGATGTTTATATAGTAGCTTAATGAACTACTATTTATCTATTCCGCTGCTTATTGTTGTAATACTTCGTGTCTGTGATTCTGTGATTGATTTATTTACTGTATAGTCATGAGTTTTTCCAAATATAAATGAACAATCTGACATTTTGAGAAATTCAAGTCCGACATGTGTAGATGCAAATGGTTTGAAATACCATGTCGCTACAGTTAGTATCATATATAGAGTAAATTTAATTACAGAATCTTCTTCGTTCGAGCTTGAGTTCCCTCCTCTTTGACTCAGTTTTCCTTTGAATTTTTGGAACCTTCCCCTTCGTTCTGAAATTCATTCTTGTTTTCTCCTATTCGCGTTCTTTTGAAACTGGAGCATCCCATAGCTCCAACCTCAACTGTCAACTTCATCCTTTGTGTGACTAATCCCATCGACGGTTCTTCCAACCGAAATATGATTTGTAAAGGGGTGAAACCCTTTACAACAAGCATCGATCCACCGTAGATTTCTACATTCTTGGTTTAGATGCTATTATTTCTTACAAAGCCCGAACCATCTCTAGTAGAAGTTTAAGGTAATCCCCTTGTAATCTTGACTCCACCCCGTTAATAAGAGATTATCCTGATATTAGGTGCAGTCACTTCTCCACCCCTTCATGCGGGAAATAGAATTTCCGCATCAATCTTATTCCTAGAAATCTTGGTTGACCCGGTTAAGGTCGCCCATGATTAATATAAGTCTATCCATCTTTTCTCTTTTGTAATATATCTATCTTTCTTCGAGCCTGTCTTCATTGTTAAAACTCTATTTGATTAATGTCTCTCTAAATTTGAATCCTTGTCCTTGTTCTGTAATCCATTCTTGGACCATCATGTAAGGGAGTGTATTTGTTATTAATATAAAAATGTTTTATATTATATCGTTTGAGTTGTTAAGGTCGATTTAGGGTTTCGATCAATTTGTCTGGCCAACGTTATCGACCGAAATTCCAAAACACTTAAACAAAGCAAACAGAGACAATATTGTTTTCAAATTTGGTAAATGGAATTTTTTTTGTGTATGATTATATTATATATATAAAGGTATAATTTTCTGAAATTGGATAGTTAATTAAATTGGTTGTTAGGAATGATAATACTAGATTATCATTTATTATTTGTAAAACTACTAAATCATTTTCTATTGTCATATGTTATAAGGTGTTGAAATTTTATAAACAGGGTTTATTTGATTTGAAAATGAAATATATTTAAATTAAGGATTTAGGAATTTAATTTTTGGTACTTTACAAATCTCGGTTTTCATAGTTTGAAAGAGTATGTTATCTGTAAGTATTTTCGTATGAAAATTGTTTTCAAAGAATTTTTAGAAAGAAGAAAATCGGTACTCTCCTATTTGTCGCTGAAAAATAATTTCTATGATGACTCCATCATCATCGACATTCATTTTTGAGTCTAAGAGTGAAGAGACCACTTAGTAGCGTTGCTACACTTTTGTTTTCGAAAATAGAGTTTATTTTAATTTCTCGAGTGTGATTTGCTATATAAAAAATATATATGTATATATTTGTATATTTCAAAGTTGTTTAAAGTGAAACCGGAAATTTAATTCTCAAATTCCATGTCAAGTTAGGGTTTTCAGTTATTATAACATAATTAACTGAAATTTTTATGAAAAATTAAATAATAAAATTTTGCAATGGAAATTAGATATTTGGAATACGTCTATTTAGACATAGCAAATGTCAGATTTTATCAGAAAATATGAAAGTTAATTCTATTGTGTAATTTCCGATTTCAATTTAAATCAGTTAAAAATTAATGTAAATAAAATATTATTGAATTCTAAATATTTTTAAATAATAAAAATGCAAATCATTTTCTGAATGAACCATCATATTTCGTTTCGTCAAATTTGGACTGCTCTAGTCCCGTTCATCTTATTTTCAATGATTTAACAACATTTTCAATAGCGAAAAATCGAATGTTATAACTTGGCCGTATCGCTGATATCTGTGTACCGTTCTATTTATCACGTCGTGCTGATCTCGGCAGTATATTCATTTGTGTGTTTCGATGTCTAGTACTCGGTGAAAACCATGAAACGGTCAGTCTTATTAGTAACCGTTCGAGTCTATTTGTCTCCGTGACTATTCAATTGTCCTGTGTATAATTCCAAACGACATTTGCTATTAATATTTTTTTCCAGAGTTCAAAGCGTGCTAACTTTTGTGATTCACATGATTTAATTTTTGCTGGTTCTTTCTATTTATTGGATCATTTTTTTCATTTGTCTTCGTTCTATTCTTCCTGATGCTTGAGCGCGCGAATCATCATCAACTTATTGGGCATTTCATTTTTTGCTTGAAGCAAATCAAAAGCCATCGGCTTGCTTGTTCCTCTCCAGGTGGTCTTCACTTGGCTTTGAGAATTTTTTTATATGAGTTGGTTTTGAGACAAACCCTATAGCTTGTTCCTTCATTCACTTGTTCTTCTTCACCCATCGCCACCTAGCAAAACCGTGCCTCTTCCAAACCCATCAATGTAACGATCCAATTTTTTCGACTTCTGAAAATTGACATCAATACATCCACTGCATCAAATGCCGAACAACTGTATGCCGGAAAACCAAACAGTTAGGGTTAAAGAAGAAGAAGATAGAAGAAGGAAATAGAAACAATATCAGAATCTCACATTCGTAGCGGAACAATATATAATAGATAAATGAATAATCTTTAAACAAACGCACTATATCAGTTTATACATTACATCATCAGAGTGTCATAACAAAAAAACAGCGGAAAAGAATATCATATACTAGTGATACGCCTCGCCATCCAGCTTACTTTTGATCTCCATAGCATATCTTATCCGACTTCGCTCTAGAACAACTGATAACCCGACTCTAGGCTACCCGTGTGGAAAATTATAGGCACCCAGAGTTTAGAAAGGGAACAATAAACTCCAATCCAGTCATGGGACTGGTGTGAGATCTTAAAAAAATTATTTTCACAAGAAATAACAAAAGAAATCCGCTATGCTTTTGGAAAATGAAACTACCATAAGTCCTCCCCGCACATACACAATGCAATCGCACAATTGGAGGAGATTTCTCCTTATGATAGTCAAACATGCTCGATACGAAAATCTTTTTTTGATATTATTATTAGTGCATAGTGTGAAAAACATTTTGAAAGTATAATATTAATCTTAGCCAGCATACGTACCATTATAGTATGCCTACTATAGCTACCATGTTAAATGGCAGGTTCTACAACTAAAACCGCACAAGGCGCGTATTGAATGATTGTGTTTCTAAAAAATGGTTAGGTATAGGAACTTCCTCACCGAATGGGAACGCCTCTGGAGGGATGCCTCGAGAACTTAACCAGCTCTCTTCCAACACAAGGTCGGGTTACCTCTGTAACTAAGTAACCAACTGTCACGAGTATGCCACCCCCCGATTTAGATCGACCTTTATCTGAGGCGCCTCATCAACCAACAACCACATAAGTAAATAATCTGGGCTCCATATCATAATACCACTTTTAATCCATACAAGTTAAATATCTAGATTCCATACTAGATACCACTTTTTATCCAGAAGGAGATGTACAAACCCTGAGGGGCGCGACCCCCATAACCTTGCCGCATCCTTCCTATTTCGACCCTTTCCGGGATGTGAGGTCTGACGAAGTCTCGTCCACAAAGCTACGCTTTTCACAAAAGTCATGCTTCGATCAACAAATGATCAGCAACGCTTAGCATTCCACATTACCAAATTGGGAATATATCACTAGTAACAATCAACTACATGACCTCTGAGCTCGTACGTCTCAAAGAAGGGTGTTAAGCTAAGAGAATAAATTCTCGGCCACCAACATAAATGTATTTGATAGAAACCAGCTTTATATCTCAAAGTGTAATGTCAGACACACATCCATACAAGTCTGTTTCGGGTTCAAACGGAACCGAAGGCACTTCCGCCGATTAAGGAAAGAAGGCCTTACAAATCTGGATATTCACCGATCACATCCGGACTTCCCATCACAAAGGGTGATATAAATCTCTATATAGGAGCAACTCAGTGCATAGACATTCAATAAGTAATCCTTTCGTTTTCAAAAAAACCCGGTGTTCAGCCACCGTCTTCAAATGCAATCCCAATTCATCGTATCATTATTCGAAATGAGTTTTATTACACAAAGTCCACTCCCAGCTAATCCGAATAATGAGCGCTTATTTTAAAAATAAGTGATTATTTTCAGATTTCAAGTAAATCACAACTAATTTCCACTTTGATCTTTTTAAACGAAAGATCCATCACAAAGATTCGATGTGGTTTTCGGATAATCATTTAGAATCCGACCTCCGGTCACGGTGAAATTCAAATACCGTTTAAAGGCCAATATTGATAGTCGGTTATTTAACTATCAATCAACATTCACAACAATCAGCAGATTTTGAATAATTTCCCTTAATTATTTATTTTCAAAATATCTTCGCGAGATATATTTTCACACTTCAACCCTTTGAAAAAAAAATTTCAAATCACTTTCCTCACGCGAAATAAATTTCCAAATATTCATTTATTTCCACTAAAAATTTTCCGAGTCTGAATACTTTAAAATAACTTAAATCACTTATCCAAAAATATATAATTGGAAATTCTTAAATTAAAAATTATTTCAAAATATTTATTTAAAATATTTATTATGAAATTTTATACCAATATCTTATCTAAACTGAAGTCCAAACAAATTTTTAAAAATAAAATTATTAGATAGAGTATAACTATTTAAATAATCATTTTCTAAATCAAATATCAATTAAATCTTTAAAACAATTACTTCTATAATTAAAAAAATAAATCTTTACTTTAAAAATTTATAAACAACTTAAGAAAATAATTTAGCCAAAGCATCCTTTTTGAAATCATACTTAAAACTTTCAATTTATATTTATAGCTACTTTGAAAACATACTCGGCTTTCCAGGGAAAATACAATTTCCATTTCAAAATGGTCCATTTAAATCAATTAATAAATCCTTCTCGATTAATTTGATTTACATTCCAAATCCATGAATTTCTTTCCACACTTTTAAAAATAAAACAATATTTATTTTTAAAACAAATTTCCCTTTCCTTTATAAATTCCCATTGTGAATTTAAATTTCCAAATATCCACTGATATACAATTTTCAAAACGATTTCCAAATATTTAATTTTAAGCACTAAATCAATTTTCAAATTGATTTCCCAAAGATTTATTTTCAAACACCAAATCAAATTCGAAATTGATTTCCAAATTTATTTCCATTTAAAAACAATTCCTTTATTTATCCAAATTTATTTCAAAACCCATTAATCCAATATTCACGCCTACATTTAGATTTAAAATCAGAATTTTAAAATAAATTCTTCAACTTTTAACAATATTATGCAAAATCCATTAATTAAAATCTTTTCCCCATATTTTGGAATTTATTCGATAGGATTTCAAAAATCAGTCTTCACCCTTTTAAAATTACTTCTTTTAAATTTATTCAAGTTTCTAATATTAATTTACATTAATTTCCAAAAATCCAATTATATATTTCTGGTATCCAACGATACCAAAAATATATTCGGCTAAACCATAGCCTTCAATAAATTTCGACAACCAACATAATCATTCACAGATTAACAATAATCACATCACAAAATAAAAATAAATTTAAATATTTGAGGAATCCAGTTGGATCCCTCCAACCTGTTTCCCTGCATCCACATATGTTAGCACAACAGTTAAATACCAATTCCACTTCGAGGTGGAATATCGCCGTATATGGGATTATATCATATCATCCACTATTATGCGGCGCATAGGGTCTCATCCCCTATATAATGCAGGAAATAAATCACTTCAATATATATATATATATATATAATATCAAACAATCAATCAATAATTGATATTCTAATTATTTTAATTGAGTGAGAAGATCTCGCTTTTGCTTTTATTTTGCAATCAATTTCCATTCCAGCTTATTTCCTTCACGATTTTGACCTTGCATAAACAATTATATGATTTTTATTAATATTTGAATTAGGCAGGCAATTAAATTTCCATTTAATAGATTTATTTATTTCAAACTAATAATTAAATTTTTAAGCCCATTTTCCTTTAATAAATTTAATTAACTAACAATTTCGATTTTAAACTAATCCTTTTTTAAATAAAATATTTTTATTAAATCCCGATGAAAATGAAATATCCATCTAACTTATATATTTATCAAATTAAAACAAAATGGGTTTACTTTAACATATATATATATATATTCTTTCTGTACATATATTATTATTATTATTATTATTATTATTATTATTATCTTAAACATAAGATTACTACATATATTAAATATGCATATGGAAATATATATTTTAAATTAAATTAAATACAAGGGAAGCAATACCTTCTGGAAAAATACGAACCTAGCTTCGCCAAACATTACTAAATCATCATTTGAAGTCGCTCGCGGACCACAACTATCGCTTGCCTCGATCGATAATCCCTTAGCTTCGCACACCCATCGCTTGCCACAACTTTCGTCCGCTTCGCGCGACACCCACGATGATCAAAGCCCTCCGTCGTAGCCTCGAAATCGACCGCCTTCCTTCGCCTGTTGCCGAGGCCGAGCCTCACGAAACTTCGATGTCACCGCGCTGTAGAACAACTTTGAAGATCACTTCGACAATCGCTTCAGAAATCACCTCCATGATTTTTCGAACGAGCCCTTGCTTGATTTTGTGTTTATGGAGGAATTCACGATTAAAAAAAATCCGGGACCCTAATTTTGATTTTGACGATACCCAGTTCAAATCTCGGCTGTGATATTCTCATTTTCGATTTGAATCCGCCATCATCGAACGATTTGATTTTTTTTAAAGGTACGTTGCCATTTTTATATTTTTTTGATTTTGAGATAAAGCTAAGAAATTTCGTTTTTCTTCGTTCGTATTATTTATTTTTTAACGAGCGCGTGTCCAACTCAAATGAACACGTGCTAGGAAAATTGCCAAATGTTAGATGAGAAGAATATGTAAAATTTTCCTTATGAAACAATATTATATTTAAATTTAAATTTAAATTCAAATAGTCACAATCACGCAACTCAAAATCTCGCCTTCCTATCGAGGCGTGCGACCAGGCATTCATAAGGTTATACCCCCATTCTAAACGCAATGGAAAATGGAGAAGATAGCTTTTTGGACCCAACTATAATATTGAATTTTCGATTTAATTTCAGCGCGTTTATCAATCGTACGGTCATACAACAACTCCAAACACTATGAAAATTGAAATTCGATAATAATACAATATTACGGATCCAATGGAACTGGTTTAATCGAAATCTGAGACTATGCATCGGAAGGCTATTTTTTAAATATCGATTTAAACGATATAATTTCAGAACTGAACAAAACAGTTTTAAATTTTTATTACCTCCAATATTATCAAAATAAATTTTCTAAGCCTTTGAAATATTTTTAATCAACTTAAAAATCAAGATTCAATCATTCACCCAACTTCAGTAAATTAAACTCAATAATTTAATTGCCAAATTCATAGTTATATTTGAAATTCAAGTTAAATTAACTTCCAAATATTTAAAATCAATTAAATATCTTTAATTTCAATTATTTAAAAATTTTGGGTCGTCACATCCTTCCCCTCTTAAAAAATCTCGTTTCGAAATTACTGGTTAAGAAGAATGATCCATAACCCGTTTATCATATTATTTTTTCAATCCAAATAGTTTTTATCAACTTGCCAAAACAAATCTTTTTATTTAAGACCCATAATCACTTCAACTTAACCTTCCAAAATTTCCCATAAATTCCAAACAATATTGTTTTCACAACAATTTAAATTTAAATTCGAATTTTAAATTTTCAAAATTTTCTCAAATTTTTTTTAACTCCCTAAATTTACGAAAAATTTCGCCCTCGTCTCCTTTGCGCGACTAGCTCGGTACGACTACAAAATGCCACAACGGTCCCCCAAATTTTAAAAGAAAACAAAAGGCCAAGTGGCTAGGCCAGAAAATCATCAAATTTCATACTGAAATTCAAATACATACCTTTTGTCGAGCAATTTAAGTTTATCTTTAGAATCAAAAATCCCAATTTCCTTTTCCTTTGCAACACCTGTATATTCTACTAGCAATAACGTCCAATTACAACGTTCAAAATCGTTTTGCACATTTCTTAACCAAAGTTTCAACATTTATGTCATTCAAATCCGTACGATGTACATATATCATTCGTACGCAATATCAAATTCGATCGCTTACTCGATCACACAATTTCACTTTCGAACTTGTATCGTCCATCTGACTTCCTAGTTCGGACTAAGATCTGGTTTCTTGATTAGAAACCGTCATTCTCCTTGCATAGTCCTAAACTGTGATAGAGAATTTTCAGAATTAACCAAAAATCCATATCTAGGTTCGCCGTCAAAAATCGAGTGAAAAATCTCAACTCGGATCGATATAACTATCTTGAAATTCTATGCTCAAATTTTGGATCGAATCGCTATGCGAATAAAATAATATACATATATCCCACGTATTTATTCTAATTGATTATTAGCTATATCAATTTTCTTTTCTTTTATTAACATTGATTTTTGATTTTCATTCATTTGTTCACAATTATCCATTTTAAAACTTCCAGTTTAACCTTCACTCAATTATTAAACTTGTATATCTTCCCAACTCCAGATTTTACTTAAGAATTTCACCGTTTGTTTCTTAAGTTTAATAAATATTTTATTTACTTCTTATATTTACTTCCAATTCACCACTTTGGTTTATAACCACTTGTATTTAAACCGCATTTTCCAATTCTATATGAATTCTATTTACCTTTCATTTATAAATATCGAATTCAACTCATTTCAAATCATATTTAATTTGTCATTTCTTTAATTAGTTTCACTTACTAATTTTTTTCAATACTTTGTTTCACTGGATTCAACTTGACAAATTTCCATTTCACTTAATTTAACTTAATTCAGATATCCAGTTTCAATTGAAATTTTAAGCCCTGATAAGTTTCCTAACTTATTTACATTTCACACTTAATTTAATTTTAGCTCATTTCAAGTTAGATTTTATTCTAACAATTTCAAATTTTACAATTTATCAAGCTCAATTATATTCCATAAATATTTTAAATAGGGTTCCAGATTTTTTAAACAATTTCTTGACATTTAAATAAAATCATTTTGAAATCAACTATATCCAAAACCCTTTGCATCTCCAAAACAAACCCAACTTTTGCAAACAATTTTTAATTTTAAAACATTTTGACAGCAATTTCTTTCCTGGAAACTCGAAAATGAACACCGATGATGTCGCGATCATCATCGGAATTATTTTCTAGCGACCGAAAAGAGTTAGTGGTTTTATCCCTTCAAAAACAATTTTTTACAAATATTTGTAAATTCCAAGTTCCACCAGATTTTAAATCCCATTCAAAAACCTTTTCCCAAATAATTTCGCCATATTTTTTCCAAATCCTTTGAAAATCATTTCCAAATTCAAGGGAATTTAAACTTTTCACTAAAATTTCAAATTTCAAATCTTTCCTATCCTCTTTCAAATATTTCTCTGGAATTCTATTTCAAATTATAAATCACATTTATATTTACAAATCCCATTTGTATATGAATTTATCTTCTTAGCTTTTAGTTATGATTTCAATTTCTTATTCAATCTCACACTTGAATGATAATAATTTAATATTATCATTTCCTAACAACTAAGCAATCATATATAACTATAATTTATGAAAAAATGATTTCTTTTCTATAAAAAAATAGTTTGGTTAAAATTATTTCATTTACCCTATTTTGAAACAATATCGTGTCGGTTTATCTTGTTTAGGAGTTTAGAAACCCCTATCGATAAAATGGCGTCCCACATATCGACCAGAATTCATAAACACTCTACTGATAAGTCAACACAATATAAAAACAATTTTTTTATTCACTAACAAATTTGCGCTCATATCTACTAATACACTCAAACTCATTCTAGAGTACTACTGACTCTATCTCTAATGAGTAATCCCTACCAGAGCCAATGTTATCGCTTAACCTACTGCTTAGATACCACATTGTAACGACCCAATTTTTTTGACTTCTGAAAGTCGACATCAATACATCCACTGTGTCAAATGCCGAACAATCGAATACCGGAAAACCGAACCGTTAGGGTTAAAGCAGAAGAAGATAGAAGAAGGAAACAGAAACAATATAAGAATCTCACATTCGCAGCGGAATAATATATAATAGATAAATGAATAATCTTTAAATAAAATCACTATATCAGTTTATACATTACATCATCAGAGTGTTATAACAACAAAACAGCAGAAAAGAATTTCATATACTAGTGACACACCTCGCCATTCAGTTTGCTCCTATTCTCCACAGCATATCTTATCTGACTTCGCTCCAGAACAACTGATAACATGACTCTAGGTCGCCCGTGTGGAAAATTATGGGCACCCAGAGTTTAGAAAGGGAACAATAAACTATGGGTCAGTCATGGGACTGGTGTGAGATCTTAAACAATTATTTTCACAAGAAATAACAAAAGAAATCCGCTATGATTTTGGAAATTGAAACTACCATAAGGCCTCCCCGCATACAGACAATGCAATCTCACAATTGGAGGAGATTTCTCCTTATGATAGTCAAACATGCTTGATACGCAAATCTTTTTTTGATATTATTATTAGTGCATAGTGCTAAAAACATTTTGAAGGTATAATATTAATCTTAGCCAGCATACGTACCATTATATTATGCCTACTATAGCTACCATGTTAAATGGTAGGGTCTACAACTAAAACCATACAAGGCGCGTATTGAATGATTGGGTTTCCAACATATGGTCAGGCTAAGGAACTTCCTCACCGAATGGAACGCCTCTGGAGGGACGCCCCGAGAACTTAACCAGCTCTCTGCCAACACAAGGCCGGGTTACCTCTGTAACAAGGTAACTAACTGTCATGAGTATGCACCCCCCGGTCTAGACTGACCTTTATCCGAGGCGCTTCATCAACCAACAACCACATAAGTAAATAATCTAGGCTCCATACAAGAATACCACTTTTAATCCACACAAGTCAAATATCCGGACTCCATACCAGATACCACTTTTTATCCAGAAGGAGATGTACATACCCTTAGGGGCATGAACCCCATAATCTTGCCGCAACCTTCCTGTTTCGACCATTTTTGGGTTGTGAGGTCCGACGAGGTCTCGTCCACAAAGCTACGCTTTTCAAAAAAGCCATGCTCCGATCAGCAAATGACCAGCAACACTTAGCATGCCACATTACCAAATTGGGAATATATCACTAGTAACAATCAACTACATAACCTCCGAGCTTGTACATCTCAAAGAAGGGTGTTAAGCTAAGAGAATAAATTCTCTGCCACTAACAGAAATGTATTTGATAGAAACCAGCTTTGTCTCAAAGTGTAATATCAGACACACATCCATACAAGTCCATTCCGGGTTCGAACGGAACCGAAGGAACTTCCTCCGATTAAGGAAAGAAGCCCTTGCAAATCCGGATATTCACTAATCACCTTTGGACTCCCCATCACAAAGGGTGATATAAATCTCTATATCGAAGCAACTTATTGCAAAGACATTCGACAGGTAATCCTTTCATTTTCAAAAATTCTTGGTCTTCAACCACCGTCTTCAAATGCAATCCTATTTCGTCGTTTCATTATTCGAAATGGGATTTATGATACAAAGTCCTCTTCCGGCTAATCCGAATAATGAGCGCTTATTTCAAAAATAAGTGGTTATATTCGGATTTCAAGTAAATCACAACAAATTTCCACTTTGATCTTTTTAAACAAAAGATCCATCACAAATATTCGATGCGGTTTTTGGATAATCATTTAGAATCCGACTCCTGGTCGCATCGAAATTCAAATACCATTTAAAGGCCAATATCGATAGTCGATTATTTAACTATCAATCAATATTCACAACAATCACTAGATTTTAAATAATTTTCACCCAATAATTTATTTTCAAATATCTTCACAAGATATATTTTCGCACTTCAACCTTTTGAAAACAAATTTCAAATCACTTTCCTCACGCGGAATAAATTTCCAAACATTCATTTATTTCCACTGAAAATTTGCCAAATCCGAATACTTTAAAATAATATAAATCACTTATCCAAATATATATACTTGGAAATTCTTAAATAAAAACTATTTCAAAATATTTATTTAAAATATTTGTTATGAAATTTTATACCAATATCTCATATAAACTCAAGTCCAAACAAATTTTTAAAAATAAAATTATTAGATAGAGTATAACTATTTAAAAAACCATTTTCTAAATCAAATATCAATTAAATCTTTAAAACAATCACTTCTATAATTAACTAAATAAATCTTTACTTTTAAGATTTAAAAACAACTTAAGAAAATAATTTCACCAAAGCATCCTTTTTAAAATCATCCTTAAAACTTTCAATTTATGTTTATAAGTTATTTTGAAAACATACTCGGCTTACCAGGAAAAATACAATTTCCATTTCAAAATGGTCCATTTAAATTAATTAATAAATCCTTCTTGATTTATTTTAATTTACATTCCAAATCCATAAATTTCTTTTCTTTCCACACTTTTAAAAATAAACCAATCTTTATTTTTAAATTTTTTTACCTTCCCTTTATAAATTCCCATTGTGAATTAAAATTTCCAAATATCCACTGATATACAATTTTCAAATCGATTTCCAAATATTTAATTTCAAACACTAAATCAATTCTCAAATCGATTTCCCAAAGATTTACTTTCAAACACCAAATCAAATTCCAAATTGGTTTCCAAATTTATTTCCATTTAAAAATTATTCCTTTATTTATCCAAATTTATTTCAAAACCCATTAATCCAGTATTCGCACCATCATTTGGATTTAAAATCCGAATTTTAAAATTAATTCTTCAACTTTTAACAATATTATGCAAAATCCATTTATTAAAATCTTTTTCCCATATTTTGGAATTTATTCGATAGGATTTTAAAAATCAATCTTCACCCTTATAAAATTACTTCTCTTAAATTTATTCAATTCTCTAATATTAATTTACTTAAAATTTTCTACTTTAATTTCCAAAAATCCAAGTATATATTTCTGGTATCCTATGATACCAAAAATATATTCGGCTAAACCATAGCCTTTAATAAATTTCAACAACCAATATAATCATTCATAGATTAACAATAATCACATCACAACATGAAAATAAATTCAAATACTTGAGGAATCCAGTTGGATCCCTCCAACCTGTTTTACTGCATCCATAGATGTTAACACAACAATTAAATACTAATTCCACTTCATGGGGGAATATCGTGATATATGGGATTATATAATATCATCCGCTATTATGTGGCGCATAAGGTCTCATCCGCTATATAATGTGGGAAATCAATCACTCCAATATACATATACACACACAATCGTATATACTATCAAACAACCAATCAATAATTGAAATTCTAATTATTTTAATTGAGTGAGAAGATATCACCTTTGCTTTTATTTTGCAATCCATTTCCATTCCAGCTTATTTCCTTCATGATTTTGACCTTGCATAAACAAGTATATGATTTTTATTAATATTCGAATTAGTCAAGCAATTAAATTTCTATTTAATAGATTTATTTAATTTAAACTAATAATTTAAATTTTTAAACCCATTTTCCTTCAATAAATTTAATTAACTAGCAATTTATATTTTAAACTAATCCCTTTTTTTAAAATAAAATATTTTTATTAAATCCCGATGAACATAAAATATCCTTCTAACTTATATATTTATCAAATTAAAACAAAACGGTTTACTATAACATATATATATATTTTCTTTCTGTACATATATATATATATATATATGTTTAGTATTATCTTTAACATTAAGATTACTGCATATATTAAACATGGGTGTGGAAATATATATTTTAAATTAAATTAAAAACAAGAGCAACAATACCTTTTGGAAAAACACGAACGTTCAAACACTACTAAATCATCGTTTGAAGTCGCTCGCGGACCACAACTACCGCTTGCCTCGATCGATAATCCCTTAGCTTCGCACACTCATTGCTTGCCACGACTTTCCTCTGCTTCATGCGACACCCACGATGATCGAAGCCCTCCATCGCAGCCTCGAAATCGAGCGCCTTCCTTCGCCTATTACCGAGGCCAACCCTCATGGTAACTTCGACATCACCGTGCTATAGAACAACTTCGAAGATCACTTCGACAATTGCTTCAGAAATCACCTCCATGAATTTTCAACGAGCCCTTGCCCGATTTTGTTATTTTGAAGGAATTCACAATTAAAAAAAAAATCTGGGACCCTAGTTTTGATTTGGACGATACTCAGTTCAAATCTCGGCTGTGATATTCTCATTTTCGATTTGGATCTGCCATCATCGAACGATTTGATTTTTTTAAGGTACGCGGCCATTTTTGTATAATTTTGTTTTCATTTTGAGATGAAGCTAAGAAATTTCATTTTTCTTCGTTTGTACTTTGTATTATCTATTTTTTAATGAACGCGTGTCCAACTCAGATGAACACGTGCTAGAAAAATTGCCAAATGTTAGATGAGAAGAACATGTAATATTTGCCTTATGAAACATTATTATATTTAAATTTAAATTCAAATAGTCACAATCATGCAACTCAAAATCTCGACTTCCTATTGGGGCATGCTTCCAGGCATTCATAAGGTTGTATCCCCATTTCGAACGCAATAGGAAAGGTTTCGAGGCCAAATTCGATCGTATGGAGAAGATAGTTTTATGGACCCAGCTTTTATATTAAATTTTCGATTTAATTTTAGCGCGTTTATCAATCATACGGTCACACGACAACTCCAAACACTACGAAAATTGAAATCCGATAATTATACAATATTACGGATCCAATGGAACTGGTTTCGTCAAAATCCGACACTGTGCCTCGTAAGGCTATTTTTTTAAATATTGATTTAAACGATATAATTTCGAAACTGAACAAAACATTTTTAAATTCACTTTTAAAAGTTTTATTACCTTCAATATTGTCAAAATAAATTTTCCATGCCTTTTAAATATTTTTAATCGACTTAAAAATTAAGATTCAATCTTTCACCCAACTTCAATAAATTAAACTCAATAATTTAATTGCCAAATTCATAGTTATATTTGAAATTGAAGTTAAATTAATTCCAAATATTTAAAATCAGTTAAATATCTTCAGTTTCAATTGTTCAAAATATTCGGGCCGTCACAATCAACTTGCCATGCCCCTCCTAAAATCCATCCTCCCATGTCAGCAGCAACACCCCAGCACCATAGCTCTGCCACCGTGTCCTCCCATCCTTTGCTCGAAGAGCAGCCGCTTCCTCGAGCCCGTCGCTCGAAGAGCACCATAGCCCTAAGCCCACTCCCCTGAACCATTTTTCTCCTCCATGCGACTTCCCCTCCGACCCCTTGCCATCGGCCTCTCCCCTATCTGGCCATGTCATCGGCCTTCCCATCACGTAATCATCTCCATGGCCGAGTTGTGCTCTCCTCACTTCACAACTAAAACCCACCGTGTCATCCCCAACAACCAAATGAGGCCACATTCCACTCTACCATTGCCACTGCCCTTCCAAGCACAACCCCGATCAGCCATCATCCCTTCGCCTGTGCTAGCTTTCAGTCACCATGGCAGCCTTCTTATATACGACGTAAGTTTGCAAGGTGACTTTTGCTAATTATTTTATGTACATAATAATAAAACTGTAAGTTATAAATTATATATATAGTGTTATGATATATAAGTTATTTATATACTGTTTGTATATATATATAGGTTTATATAAGATATATATGATCTGTTAGTTTATATGTATAAGTGTATACATGAGTTTATAAAATTATGTTATGTTTAGTTTATATATATTATAACAGATGTTTGAGATGTGAGTTATGACTTCTTTGGTTATACTCTTTCTTATTTATAGTTTTTAGCTTGAGTATTAAATCTTTGAAAGTACGTTTAAGGTTTAGTTAAATTTATGTTAATATTTTAAGTAGATATTGAAAAATATATATAACACGTTTAAATATTTATTTGAAAAATTTAGAAAAATATATATATGATATATATATATATATATATATATATATATATATATATGATATATATATATTTTTCCAGTGAATCTAAGTTCAATTTGCTTTTTTTTTACCGCTATCTAGATTTACAACAGTAGTTCTAACTTTATCATTGTCCCGCTTGTTCGATCCATGTGCTTGTCCGTGTCCATTCGCTACATTTCTTTCATTTCTCTAGCCTCAAAAGGTGAGAAACCACTCATGATTAATATTTTTATATTTAGTAAATTTCATTTCAGTTGAAATGGCAATCGATATATGATATTAAATTTGAATTGTTAGTTACTTAATTGTTAAATATGATATGCCATTATCTGCAATTGTTCACCTGTGATATACGACGCCATATCCCATTGTATATATATTATTTAATTTGTTACTGATGATATATGCCTGTTGTTGATATGTTATATTTTATCATATTTGTTCTCACCTTGCAAGTTCCCTATTAATTTAGAATTCCTTATGGGTTTAAATGATACAAACCCAAACAATATTCTAGAATATGGGGAAATCGTTATGGGTTAAAATGATAAGCCCAAGCGATTTTCTTTAATTTGAATTTTGGGGTTGCGGGTTGAAATCATATATACCCATAGATATTTAAGTTTCGGATTGAAATAATAAATATCCATATCGCTTGACCATAGGATAGAAAATTATATATGGACACCGTTGGTCTATGTTTTGAAAATGATTTCCAGAGTTAAAAGAAAATATATGAGTTTTAATAAATATCAATTTTTTAAAAATAATACGTATAAATGTTATCTTTATATATGTCTAAATTTAGATTTTTAAAATAATATATTTTGGATCTTTTAATTTATATTTTAGCTTCGAAAAATATATAAATTTTACGACTTTACTTATAATATTAAAATTTTAAAAATATATAAAATAATATTTAATATAAAATATACATTTAATAATAAGACTTAATTAAACAAAAAAATTAATTTAATTAGTAATATGTTTAAGTACTAACTTAAATCTATATTAATATTTTAAAAATAGATTTTGTAATAAAGGTTGAAAAGATAAATTATTGTTTTTGAAATTTAAATTGGTTAATAATTGAATATAAATAAGAATTTATTTGAAATTATTGATTTTGAGATTTTGAACATTATGATTTACAACTTGATTTGATAAAAAAAGCAATTATATGAATATTCTCAATTTTAAATAAAATTGAGATTGAATATTAATACCGATTTAAATATTTAAATTGTGATTTTAAATAATAGTTATTAAAATGATTAAGTGAATACTTTCCAATTTGAATAAAATTAAAGTTAAATGTTAAAATATAAATGAAATTTATATTGTAAATGTTGAATATTTAAACTTGAATCTTATTGGAATTGAAATGATAGTTCAAATCCTGGATATGAAATCGATAAAAATTGAAATAGTTTACTGAAAATTTGAATTAAATCTTTGACCTTTAAATTGAAGTGGTCAAACTGAAATTGATTTAAATTGAATTTTGGAATTTAAGATGATTTGAATCAACTTGCGAAATTGGAGGAAACTAACTTTATTATATAAAGTATCTTTAATATATAAACTATTTTAATTTATAATTATTTTAATATATATACTATTTTCAATATCTAAACAATTTAAGCTGGAAGTGTTATGAAGCTAAAGTGTTATGATTTCAAAAGTTCTATGGTTCCGAAAGTGTTATAATTTCAAAATTATTTTGATTCTGGAAATGAATATTACTTATGGTGAATAATGATATCGAATTGATATGGGTTTGAAATGAATACGATATTTTGATATAAAGTATAAACTATTTGAAATGAAATGACCACGGTGTGAAATAAGCGTTTGGTTGTTAAAGAGACCAGGATCGGATATTGTCATATTCTCTGCTAATACCGAAAACCACTTTAACAACTGTGTACGTGGTGGAGATTCCAGAATGAAGTAGAATGGTTTGACGAACGATTCTGTATGGTATTTATGTAGCCCTGACTTGCGTGAGTCAGCTTGATGTGGCTAAAATAGGAGCCACGCCGGGCCAAATGATGTCATTCCTTTGATTGGACACATTTCTTCGATACCATTCTATTACTTTATGATTTGGTTGGGTGCACCTTTGATTTGGGAGTGTGTCACCAAGTGGGTGGTAGTAGCTGTTATGCATTACCATCAGTCTAGATCCGCAAACGGTATATCTATGATGACATTGCCTCGCGTGCCTTGTCACATGCCCTATCGCGCCTTCTACAAGTTTGATTGTACCATACTTATGGAGTGCCCTCTGATAGCTGTAATGCCCGCGCAAATCCATACCCCTTTGAGTCGACCATATTCTCCATTAGTACAACTCAAATTAGACGAAAATACAAACCATTAGGGTTAAAGAAGAAAGAGGTAAAAGAAGATAATAGAAAACAACATCAGAATCTCACAATCGCAACAGAACAACACATAATATATAACAATAGATTTTTATACAAAAGAATCTGTAACTGTATAATACTTACAATCATCATAGTACAGCACAATCCAGAGCACACAACTGGACGGTTATAAATACTTGTCCTCACAAAAGTCGACTATACAGCTTACACTGCATAGTGGAATATACATCAAGTACGTGTGATACGTCTCGCTATCCAGCTCATCACCTGAGCTCCAAAGCATCCTATCATGTATCTGTAATACTCGGTTGGACCCGAGCATTATAATAAAATAGCACTCGAGTCAGTCTGGAAAACCAGCGTGAGAAAATCACATTCTGTTGGATTATTAAAGTTTTCAAAATCCTTTGAAATCAAAGGTATCTCGTAAGACCACGCCATAAATAAACATGCCGGGTTTTTACCTTACGATAACCAAAACATTTTTATCAAATCCGTCTAATATTATAATAGTGTCCATAGAAAATAAAATAAAATCTAGCTGAAATGCTTGCATCTCATGTTTTAGCATAGTTGGACACAATCAAAACCGTATAGGCGCTTATTGGGGAGTGGATTCCATACAATGGCAGGGCTACTAGGGTACTGCCCGTCACAATACCTGGCCTAGAATAGCGTACCGAGGACCACTCTCGATCCCCTGCAACACAAGACCGGATCTACTCCTTATTGGATAGTCCGAATAAGATCACCTCGCGATTGGGATCAGCAACCGCCAACTAAGCCGAGATCAAAAGGGACTTTAGACAAGGATGACCTTACCCTACTTGGGTGCTACCCACTTGGCCTTGCCGCACCTTCCTATTTTAGCCATTCCCGGTTGATGAGGCTTGAGGCTATACATTACCTTTTTAGAACACATTTCACTTAGAATGCTCATCGTACTCCTGACGATGGTCTGATAGCATTCGTCCATACAAGTTGTCCTGCGTCTGGGCAAACCGAATCACTGTCATCATCATCTTCACGATCTTCATTCGCAAACGTTCAAACCAGATCGAAGTGGTTTTCAAATAATTAAACCCGATCCCAGTCTCTTCGAAACGATCAGTGCAATGGTCAATATTGATAGTCGGTTATTTAACTATCAAATTAAATAATCACTCAGCCAATTATTTTATTCCCAACGGAAAACACCAAGCGCTATTAAATTTAGCTTTTAAATAAATTAAATCACTTTATCAAAAAATATACACTTAAACATTTAACATAAAAACTACTTAAATCACTTTATTCAAACTAGTAGTTAAGAAAATTCTATGAAAATTTTCCAAGTAAAACTTTAGCCAAAACTACTTTAAAATAAACTATTTTATAAGGTATAAATATTTAATAGTTATCCTTTACATTAAAATACTAATTTAACCTTTAAAAATAATTACTACTATAATTAACTTTCACAAATATTTAACAATATTAAAGCAACTAAATAATCTTTCTAAAACATTCTTTCAAAACCACTTTTAAAACTTCTAATTTATACTTAAAACTCTTTCTTTGAAATTATACTTGGCTTTTCAAGAAAATACACTTTTCATTCCAATATAACCGTCTAACATTTGTAAATCCTTCTCGATTTATCCCAATTTAATTTACGTCTTGATCCCATAAAATTTTCCTTCTTACACTTCAAAAAATAAACCATTATTTATTTTTTAAAAAAGTTTACCAACTCCTTATAAATTCCCATCGTGAATTTATACTTTCAAATTATCCACTAATAAATATCTCGCTTAATTTATAAACCCAGTTTATAAATCCCATAATCTCATTCTCCTTTCAATCATCATTTTCAAGACACTTAATCGATTTCCTAATCGATTCTCTGACTTAAATTCTCTTTAAAGTTTATCTCTCGATTTATTGAAAGTTTATTCCAAAATTCGTTAATTCCAGATTCACTTCTTTATTATGATTTAAAACCTTATTTAAAACTGTAAATATCAATTTCACCCTTTATTTCAAAATTCCCCTTTTATTTTTTTCCAACTCATTTTAAATTTTAAATTTAAAGTAAATTCTTTTATCTTTAAACGATATCACTTAAGTCATTAAACTCTTTTATTCCCATTTATACTAAATCTCGATTTTTTATACTTGGGATTTATTCAATAGAACTTTAAAAGTCAACTTTTACCTTTTTTCCCAAATCCATTCTTTTCATTTATCCAATTTTTACCATAAATATTTTGCTTCAAATCTTCTTTTAATTTTCCTTTAAAAATATAATCTTTGTATTTATGATATCTTAAAATACCCAAAATATATTCAGCCAATCCATGTATTCGATAAATTTCAATTTTCAATATAAGCTATCATAGATTATCAAATACATCATATCACGGAATACAAATTCAATATTTTTGAGGAATCCAGTTGTATCCTTCCAACCTGTTACCCTACATCCACGGATGTTAGCACAATATAAAAATATCAATCCCACTTCGAGGGGTATATCACGGTACAAAGGGTCATCCATTAATATGCGGAGCGCATAGGGTCTCATTCGCTATATAATGCGGGAATATCAATCACTCCAATATATATACTACTATATATATATATAATATCACAACCAGACTAATAATAATAATAAATTTCAATCAAACATTCAATAATTTAATTTTAATTAATTAATTTAACTAGTAATCCAATTTGAGTGAGATTAACTCACCTTTGGCCTTAAATTTGCAACCCGGTCCAAACTGGCTTCTCTCTCCCCGACTTATGACCTTGTATAAACATTATACAGTTTATTAATATTTGAAATAATCGAATAGATCAACTACCATTTAATAATTTTATTTAATCTAATAATTTAATTTTAAACCAATATACTTTTTATATAATATTTTTATCGACTAAAATTGATAAATAAGTTAATTGAACAAATTAATCCCTAGAATACATCATTTAAAATAACCAGTTAAGTGAAAATATGTGTATATGTATATTTATTTTATTTTTGAAACTATATATATACTTATAAAAATAATCCATATAAATTTCATAAAAAATCTAATTTATATAAATTCTTTCAACACTTAAAAATTCCTATATTTTTTTTTTCTTTCAAAATCTCTCTGTATATTTTTTCTGTTTACGTACAATTAAAGTAGGCATGTCTATATATATCTTATTATATACACACACACGTATTACAGGAAACAGAGAAAAAATATATAGATTGACAAGATTTTAAATGTAAAGTAAGATATAAAAATATTATCGACTCAAATGGGTACGTGTTTGCGGGCTATTACAATAGCCCTCCAGTTTACAAAGGAATTATGGTATTGCATAGACCGTGTGAATATTTAAAAATGTGTTAAGGGGGATATGGGTAATGCCTTAACGCTATTTAATAGTTTACTTTCCTATAGACATATTATAATAGCTTATATTACTACATAGTAGATAGTTCCACGGATCCTTAGAGGATGGGAATCTCAAACATCCTTTAAGTTGTATTTAGTTGAAATTTCACTTGAGTTGAATTTATTAATATAAGAATATTAATTCTGACTTGAGTGTTTTGTGTTTTGCTTTACGCTCAGGTCAGACTGAGTGTCACAATATTTGAGACTCGCCTTTGGAGTTTGGAGCTTCACTTGGAGATCCATCTATCTGTCCAGCTTTTAGCTATTTTAGTTTATATTAGTCATTAATGTTCAGACTCATCAATGGCTTATGTATTAAAGATTCTTTTGTATTTGAGATTCTGTTGTATTTTGTTTCAGACACTGATGTTTATATAGTAGCTTCATGAACTACTATTTATCTATTCCACTGCTTATTATTGTAATACACTATGTCTGTGATTCTATGATTGATTTATTTACTTTATATGCAAGACTTTTGCCAAATATAATATAACAATCTGACATTTTGAGCAATTCAAGTCCGACATGTGCGGATGTGGATGGTTCGAAATACCAGGTCATTACACCGTTAACATAGCCGTATTTAGTCACTGGAAGCTAATACTATAGATAACTGCAGCATCTTTAGCGCTTAGTTTTGGGCCTCTAGATTGAGGATGTTACATATAGTTTTGACGAAGAGAATTGATATAAATAATCATCACAACTGAATAACATTTAATAAAGTAAAGTTCGATTTTACTGATGCCAAATAAGCAATAAATTTGGCCATAATGTCACACCACCTACTAAGTGACGTATGAATGTTAATATTCAAATGGTTCAATATTAATCGCTGACCAAATTTGCACCTAAGAGTCACACAATTGAAATGTTGAATACGCTTATTACAATCGGATTTAATCAATTTGTAGTTGCTGTAAATTAATTAAATTAATTAATATTATTGAAATATTAATTATAATTTTTTTGATATGTATTGAATAATATTAAATAGTATGCATATAATAGTTATATAAACACTAACCGATATTCGATATCGATGCATGTTTAAATTGGATTTAAATGTTATAAATATTGTTCAAGCTTGAAGTGGATTTAAGGTCCATGTAGGGCCTGCTATTTTTGGCTGGAATATACAAGGTTAGGGCAGCCATTTGGATGGCTACGATAGGTTGGAGTTTGAATTACAAGAAATAAGAATTGGTGTTAGAAAAATAAGGATCTAGATCCTTGTCTTACTCCTTAGGATCCCCTTATTTTATTACCCCTAACCCACTCGTTCGAAACACTTTTTAGAGCTTCTATCCCTTCCAAATTGCTAGCCATATTTACCCTCTTCCTCTCCTCAAATTTTTAATCTTTTAAATACAAATTAAATCAAATACAATTGTCGATGTGGTCAGTTCGAGATCTAGCAGCTTTAGAATTTGAATTCGACTCAAAGAGTTCATTTCTTCCTTTCAACATGCACAAAATAGGCTTTGTTGAAAGGTATATGTCCAATATACAAACTTGTATTAATGTTTAAATAATTATTGTATCATATGTTTTTTAGTTAGAAATATCATGAATCAGTATATCGATGGATTGTCACATATAGATGTTTGTGTGTGTGTGTATAATTTATGCATATTTTTTATACATGCACTCGGCCTGAAAATAAAAAAATGAATTAAAAATATTAAAAATTATATAAATTTAAATATCAAAATCTAATTTAAATTCTAACACTATATAATATGTTTTATAACCTTACAAAATTTAATTTTATTAGTATGCATTTTAGCAATGATAAAAAATTGAATATTTATTGTACTTATATAAATACTTTCATCTAATTCAAAATTGATTATATAAATAAAATGTATATATTTATATACTTATAAATAATATAAGATTCTAGAAAAAAATATAATATAAAATATACTTTATGATTTTGAAATAATTTTTAAATTTTTTTTAAAAATTTATTTCTTTAATTTCATATGGTTTATTAATTAATTATAGGTCTTTATCAAATAAATTATTTAAAAACGAAAACTAAATTAAAAAATTATTTTTATTAGGCTGAAAGTAACATCAAATATAATTTTAAATTATATATATTTGTGTATAATTATAACTAGTTGCATGTTTACATGTGGTACGTGTTTAATTTAATATAAATATAAATATAAATATAAATATAAATATAAATATAAATATAAATATAAATATAAATATAAATATATTAAAAAATGGTTATATATGAATTTTTTTTATAAATATTCTAAATTATTTTACAAACTAATATTTAAAATAAATTTATAATTTAATTATATCGATTCATATACATATATACAAATATGTATATGTATGTTAATTAATGTTTTATGAAAATAATTTACAACTAATATTTTATAAACTATATTATCATAAATATATATATATATATATATATATATATATAAACAATATTATGCATGCATGCACAACAATATATATGTGTACAAGCACACGCATGCACATTTAGACAATCCATTTGTATACACGACGGGCAAACATATCTGTTGTGGTGTGAATCCTAATATCTACAAATGAACATGTCAAACCATGTGCACATTATTTTATTGATACATGCACGTTCACACATATGTATATGATACACACACACATATATATAATATAATAAAAATTGTATAATAAAATCTATTTATTAATTTAAATAAAATAGTGATTTTATATAATATAAAATTTAGAAAATTTATAAATAAATTTAAACTTCATAGGCCCAATAAAGATCTAAATAGCAGAAAAGTTCCAATAATGGTATCAGAGCCAAATAGCCCGCGTAGTCTAAATTAGTTATATTAGGGCTATCTAATTGAGCTTACAACCCAGTAGGGTGTCTAAGAAAGGTAATGTCTAGGTTGTATAATTGGGTAATCAAATACCGTCCTACTTTGCTACTGGCTTGCTCTGAGCAGTTATGTAATCCTAAAAGTAGCCCGTAATAGAAAATGCGCAATTTAAATTGGACATTGGGCTAATTTCAAAATTGTTTCTAAATTAGAACAAAAATTTTAAATTTAAAAGTTAACTTTAAAATGTGGAAAATATTATAAATGTTATAATATAGATTTTCAAATTGTTTTGAAATTAAAATAATAGATTTAAATTTAAAAGTTAAATTTAAAATAAAACACATATTATAGAAGTTATAATATCATTTTTCAAAATGTTTGAAAATATTACAAAACTAATTCCAAAAATAATACTTATTAATAATATTACTAAATTAATGAATTAGTTAAATAAGTTAATTAATTAAATATATATACATGTATAATATATAATGATATATGTTACGTTGTCTTGAATTGTTTAAGAATATATAAGTATACATGTGTACATAAAAGAATTTTTGAAATTAATAAAATTTAATTAAATTTTTTAAAATAAATAAATAATTAAATAGTTAATTAATAATTAAAATACATGTATAGAAGACATATGTGTATTTTTATAAAGGTCATAGTATATATACATTCAAATAGTATGTTATAATTGAATAATATAAAAATTAATAAAAATGTTAGTTAATTAAATTAATTAAATAAGGTTTAATTAGTATAATGTTATGCATAAGTATTATATCAGTAAATTAAAATTATAAGAGTAATACAATAATTAAAACTTTTATAATATGAATGTACAGTAATATGTGGAATAGTAAGAAATCCAAGTGGACTTACGAAATAAATACATGCGTATAGTATGCATACCGTGATTTCTAATGTGTCCGACACTTGAATCATGATGGTATATCATAAGAAATACATCATTCCATAAATCGATATCACTAAATTAAATATATGGAATATTATGAACCATTAATATAAGTGTTGTTCATTACCATTTATATATTAATAAATTACTTGCTGCTCTTTTGTTGTTGAGAAAACTCAAGCTAGAGATGTTATGTGTAGTATTATTAATATATTGAGCAAACAATGTAAGATAACTATATGTATTTGTTGAACAAACTCAAGGTATATATATTATACTTAGTTCGTCATGAAATGGTACGCATGAGTGAATAATTTCATTCGATTTGTTGAGCAAATTCAAGGTCAAAATGTGATTAGGACAAGGAACTGCATGTTAAGAGTTGTACGTGGTACAATAGATAAGGAGTCATCCATTGTTTGTTTGGGCTACAACTCATTGAGCAAACTCAAGGTCAGGATCCAAAGACAGGCGAGCCTTAACACTCAATACTGAAGTTAAAAGGTTTCTATGTTTCATCATAAGGCTTGGAGAAACGTAAAAGACTAGCGGGAGCCTTATTAGAAAAATGAAATGGTAATATTTAACCTTTCTAATATTGTAAGAACATATGCCATATAAAGTTATAATAATCAACATTGATAAATTTATTCAATTGATATAATGGATAAAATGTTTATGTGACGACCCAAAATTTTGAGCATGTAAAATCGGAATATTTAATTGATTTTGAATATTCAATAGAATAATTTTAACTTGAATTACGAATATCACAATTTATTTGATAATTAAATTATTGAATTAAATAACTTGAATTTGAATAAAATGTTGAATCTGGAATTTTAAGCCGATTAAAAATAATTTAAAGGCTTATAAAATTTATATTGATGATAGTGAAGATAGTAAAAGTGTTAAAATTAAATTTGGAAGTTGTTTGTTCAGTTTTGAAATTTATATCGTTTAAATTGAATTTAAAAATAGCCTTCCGAGGCGCAGTCTCGGAATTTGACGAAACCAGTTCCATTGGGTTCGTGATATTGAATTATTATCGGATTTCAAATTTCGTATTGATCGAAGTTAGTGTGTGAGCGTACGATATATAAACGCTACAAATTTAATTGATTTTAAGCTAATGAAATTTAATTTAATTAATTAAGCTTCTGGAGTACGCCTGGCCAAAATCATTATAAGCTTCCTTTGCACGCTTCTTTACTTTCAATCACTTCCTGCCTACTTCATCAACACAGTCGAATAGAGGAACAGGTTTTTCCCCTAATTCTAAATTCATTCCCCAATTCGAAAAATCAAAATAAAATGGCCGAACTATTGTAAACAAAAATCACGCAACACCCTCTTTATTTCGATCGCAGGTTCCTCTTTCCTTCTTTCAGTACAAACTCAAAATCATTCGGAAAAAAAAGGGCGAATGAAATCGCGAAACCAAAGAGGTGAACTCGATCGAAGACGACAGTTGATTGGAGGGGGGAAAGGGGTCGTGACGCTTAGTTAGGGTTGCCGTCCAGTTTGGAGTTCTTCACGGCTTGAGCTCGTGCTCGAGAGACGAGGCCAGGGTTTTGCGTGCGTGTAGCTCGCGATGGGTTTTAGCGCGTGTGGCTGCTACGGTGGCGAGGAGGGTCGCGGCTTTGGGTGTGGTGGCTGCAGGCATGCCTAGGGTTTCGACCCAGTGGGCTCATGTCGTGTGAGTTCGGGATTGAGGTAATTCCTTTCTTGTCTTGGTTTATATAAAATAAGAGATAATATTTGTAGTAATAAGTAAACACTGTTGTTCTTAACTTAATTTAATTTAGTATACATATATGTAATATTTTGGGTAATATAATGAATAGAAAATAGTAGAGTTTATATAAAAATTTGATTTTTATTCCATATAGATTATTTAGATAAATATATATGAAGTTTCAAAATATAAAAAATAAAATAAAATAAAAGGATATGCATATACACATTTTAAACCTACTAGTTACTTTAAAAATAATAAATTAGGGTAGATTTTTAGTTTAATTCTAAAGGAAATGAACTTGTTTAATATATATATATATATATATATATATATATGTATGTATGTATACGATTTAAAAATGTTATAGAAAATCTGCGTAGGTTATTTTATCAGTATTTTGTAATTTGAAAGGGAAATTAAAGAAATATGTAATAATAATAATAATAATAATAATAATAAAAATGTAATTATTAGTTGATTTATTTATTAAATGGAAATTAATTGTTCCATTAGTCAAATATTAATAAAATCATAAAAAAAATTGTTTATCCAAGGTCAAACATCAGGAAAACCAAGGCAATATTGAAGTGGGTTGCAAACGGCAACGCAAAGGTGAGCTAATCTCACTCAGTTAGATTTAAATTTAAATTTAAATGATTAAATTTAAATAATTGATTGTATGGTTGAATTGATTAATGTGGTATAGTATGGTATAATTTAAAATTGACATATTATGTTGTGCTAACATCTGTGGATGCAGGGAGAACAGGTTGGAGGGATCCAACTGGACCCCTCAACTTTATTTAATTATTTAATATTCTTTGTTCTGAATATTTGATATCCTGTAATGAATTATGTGGGAATATTGAATGCTATGGCTTGATTGCTAAAATCGGGTAACAATGAATTACCGTATATATATATATATATATAATTTGAGTTTGGGAATGAAAATAAAAGAAGTGAAATGGTAAGTAAAATAATTATAGAAAAGTTGAATAAATTTAAGAATGAATTGGAAAAGAAATAAAGTGCCTTTAAAATTCTAATAAATAAAGCTTAAGTTTACTAAGGGGAGATTTGAATAATCAGAAGAGTAATGAATTGTGAATTTCAGTGTTATTATTTTAGAGAGAATAAAATATTTATTTAAAATTTAAGATTCAATTTATTGGAAATAACACAGAAGAATTGGGAAGAAGTTGAAATTGGTATATTTCGGTTAGATGATATAAAATCAAAGGGAAAATAAAAATAATAAGAATAAAATCCATAATTAATGAATTTTGAAATGAACTGAGCAAGTAAAGAAATTTATTTCAAATAGAATGAATTGGAAATCAATTCGGGAAATTGATTTAAGTGATTGAAGTTGGAATTTTCTCTGGATGGCCAAATACACGTTTTTAAAAGTAAATTTTAAATGTAAATTAAATGTTTAAAAGTTGTTTTTTAAAAAAAAAAGCAAGTTTTGTAAAATTATTATTTCTAATATTTAATTTCTAAAGCAAGTATTTTCTTTTAATATATTATAGCATTAATTATTTAAAAGTAACTTAGTATTTGTTTTGAAAGTGAAAATCTGGTTTTTATATTTTATAAAGTAACCTTATTTTCTCAAATTCATATAGTATGTAATTTTAACAAATTATTAAAGTAGTTTTAATTTATATGTTTTAAAAGTATATATTTCTAAGTAAAGTGTTATAAATTATTTTCAAATCTGGTTTTGTACTTGGTGATTTCAGAGGAGACAGAAAATATTTGGAAAAGTTTATTCTGGAAAGAAAGATGGTTTTGAAACTGTTGTCAAAGGACTAAAAATGGAAATATATCTGGTGAAGATATTTTTGAAGTAAATAAATAGTTTGGAAAATTATTTATTGGATGATGGTTGTTTCGTGAATATAATTGATAGTTAAATCACCGACTATCAATATTGGCTAAATGCGTTGATCGTTTCGAAGAGACCGGGATCGAGATTAATTTCTCGAAAACCACTTCGATCTGGTTTGCACGTTTCGCGTAAACGATTTTGGATTCGAAGATGGAGCAGTGAAGTGCAAGGGCTAGTCGCTACTAATCCTGAGGATATTTCCAAAATGGATGTAGTAGGAATAGTGCCTTCGGTTCCGTTCGAACCCGGGACAGACTTGTATGGATGAATGCTTGCGAAACATCGTCAGGTGGACGATGGGCATTCTAAGGAATATGTTCTAAAAAGGTAACGCTTAAGCCTCAAGCCTCATCAAATGGGAATGACTGAAAATCAGGGGATATGCAGCAAGGCTAGGTGGGTAGCACCCAAGCAGGGTGAGGTCATTCCAGTCTAGATGTCCCTTTTTATTTTCGGCTTAGCGGTGCGGTTGCTGATCCCAGCCGCAGGGTGTCTCACTCGGGACTGTCCAGTAAGGGATGGTTCCGGCCTTGTGTTGCAGGGGATGAAGGGAGTAATCCTCGGTACGGTGATCTAGGCCCCGTACTGTGACAGGTGGTACCCCAGTGCCTAGTCATTAGTTGGAAATTCATTCTCCATACGAGCCTTGTACGAGTTTTTGTTTGTATTACCCACTTTTGTGGCTAGTAGCTGGAATTTAATGAATGTAACAATTTCGGCTATTTTATAAGTATTTGTATATAGACCCTATTATAATATCAGAGGATTTCTATAAAATTGTTTTAGCTATCGTATGGTAAAAACCCGACATGTTTATTTGTGGCGTGGTCTTACGAGATGCTTTTGTTTTCAAAGGATTTTGAAACTTTAATAATAAATTGGGTGTGATTTTCTCACGCTGGTATTCTAGACTGACTCGGGTGTTATTTAACTGTAATGCTCGGGTCAGACCGAGTATTATAGGATACAGGATGTGATGCTGTGGAGCTCAGGAGACGAGCTGGATGAAGACACGTACTCCCGTACTTATTATATATATATATATATATTCCGCTGTGTTGAGTTGTTGTGTATCCATTTGTATGATATTGATGTTGAACTATGATTGATGTACCCTGATGATGTAATATATAAACAGAAATATTTGATGTTTGAGTAAAGAGTATTTATTATCTATTATATTTTATTCCGCTGCGATGGTTAGATTCTGTTATTGTTTTCGATTTTCTTCTTCTACCTCTTCTTCTTTAATCCAAATGGTTCGTATTTCTGTGCAACTTGAGTTGATTGTTGTAGAATAGTGTTGACCAAGGGGTACGGATTTGCGGGCCGTTACAGTTTATCAATCAAAAATATAATTGAATTAAATTAATACTAACAAATAGAAATACAAAGTATATTTACCTATAAATTTTTACACGTTGACTCATGCAAGCGCCTAATTATACAACCACTAAATACGTTCGTAACTTGATCACCTATGAGTTTACTTGCCCGAGACTATGTATTGTCTTCAACGAGTTTTAAACTCTAAAAGCAATACAATAATATGGATATTTGATCCATATATGATCATATATAAATGTTATATAATGAAGGGCCATAATTCGTAATGTACGAAACCTCGATGAAATTGGTTCATTGAATTAAGCAAGTAAACTGTAATGTGGGTTCGTGTATTTAATACTATTGATTACAATAATACTTTTGTTGTGTTAAATGTATCACTAGACCAAAGGCTATAAGATAAATTTAAGAATCTGATCACTGCTATGTCAATTTGATCAATTTATATGAAGTGAAATTTATTTGATATCTTTAAGGATGACCAAATGCACTTTTGTAAAGTATTCATCGTGATATTGTAGTAAGAATTTCTTTTGAATGGTTTGACCACTTTGAAAAGAAATTGAATGTATAAGAGGGAATGTAAACTAATACCACTTAATGGCACAGACAATGAGAATTTAAATATTTGTAGCGGTCTTGGGTCGATCTGATAGGCAGATCGAGCGGTCAAATCATGTCTTGGAGGATGTCCTTCAAGCTTGCATTCTTGAATTTAGGTACTGGTAGGACGATCTATTGAATTTCATAAAATTTGCATACAACCATAGTTATCATTCCAACATCAATATGACACTATTTGACGCATTATATTGCAGACCGTGCAATGCTCCTTCGAATTGGCGGGAAAGGATAAAAAATTGATACTTAGGCTAGGGATGATTAGAAAGACTCTATAGAAGGTTGAGATCATTCGACATCAGATGAAAGCTGTTCAAGGTAGATGGAAGAGAAACACTAATAGGAGAAGATGTGATTTTAGTGTTCTTTGATGATGATACGGTGTTTGTCAATATCTCTTCGCTGAAGATTATTGTTCAATTCGGTACTAAGGGGAAGTCGGCGCTGAGATTCATCGGTCCTTTTTGAGTAACCGAGAGGATTGTGAATCTTGCTTATATTATCGGCTTACCCTAGAAGATGGCGAGTGTGCGTAATGTGATCCATGTTTCTCATTTTAGAAATTTGTACATAGCTCGGGCATGATAGTTGAACCAAATCGGCTTAATGAAATCATGATAGAAGCAGAAGCTTTGAGACCTTGTTGGCCTATTCGTTTGATAGTTAGAGTTAAGAAGCAGCTTAAGAGGAAGATGGTGGAGTTGGTAAAGGTTTAGTGGAGTGAGAGTGAAGGCGATTACTATTGGGAGACTAAGGAGAGCATGATGACCGCTTATCCGGAGCTATTTACTTGGTGAGATTTTTTGTTTATCACATTTAGTTTCACTTTCAGTATCACATAGAGTGGTTTAATATCCCACATGTTTGGATAGATGTAGATTGTATTTCTTTCTTATGTGTTCATAGTTGATATTTGATATGATTGCTCATGATTATTCAGCATGCAAGATGGCTATATTTGACTTTACATTATTTGTGTTGGGGCTTTCAAGGGCGATTTTTCTAAAGGTGGGAGAGTGTAACAATCCGTATTTTATGTATCAGAGGATTATAACGACTTGTAAATTTACCACTGTTAATATTGAAATAACTAAAAATGGATTTTAAATTAGAAGGTGAATTGGATATTGTATTATAACTGTTACAAAGGTCTTTCTAAGCCGATCAGTTTGATACATAGTTTTGATGGGTTTGGAGTTATGGTTTGCGAAATAGAGACGATATAATGTTGAAATAACGTACATAGCTATTTCGGGCCAAACTGGATACATAACCCATAACCCATAACCTAGCCTAACGATTATATAAATGAAGCCACGATACTCTAGTCACAACCTCTACCTTCAGTTTTCATTTTTAGTCCCCAGATCAACCTGATTACTCTTTAGTGGTGGTTAGCAAATTAATTGGAAAGTGATTAAAATCAAGTGTGTCCAAACCTTATTTAATTATATATGGATTCAAAGCTCTTAATACGGCAAAGTGGTGTCAAAGATCCGTTTTTCTATCCGACACTCCGATTGTCCGAAATTGATGAACAATTCTTGATCGATGAAATTATGGCTTTCGATTTAACGATAATATGGTGATTGATGGTCGATCAAAGGGTGTAGGCTGGTAGAGGACGTCAAGGAGAGTTCATCGATATGGTTGGATCATTGAATAGGTGGCTAAATTTGCCAAAAATTAAAGAGGAAGGTCGATATTGGATATAGCAGTAGAGCTACCATCGTGGCCGTAGATGGCGGCATAGCAAGCAAGTGGGAGCATCGAGCGGGGAAGATGATGGTGTGGTTCAATTGGACCGAAATGGCCTCAAACGGTGGCAACATGGAAGGGAAGATGGCAGTGATGGGTGCGGCTTTGCCTCAATGAGCAAGGTGAATTTACCATTAAACCACTAGTTCTATTTTATTATTTAGAAATTGAACATTATACCTTCTAATAATTCTATCTCTTATGTCATAAACCTGATTTCTACGCCAGAAATAAATTAATTTTGATTAATATAAGATTGTTTGAATTATATTTTTGACAATTATTATTTTTGGAAGTGAATATTTAATTAAAATCTAATTAATAAAAGATTTTTATTTCAATAAACTGAATTAAATTAATAAATACTTTTTGAATAATATTTTGAAATTGAATATGAAAGTTTTAATTGCGTATGAAATATTTGTAAAGTGTAAATAAATTTTTAAATATATATATGATTGACAAATTGGAAGTTAATTTATTTGCGCAAAATACAATGAATGTTCAAATAAAAATAAGCGGTCATTGAATTGAATAAATTTGTCTAATTATCGAAATACATCTTATAAAATAAAGTATAAATTAATTTTTATTAGATAGGAATAAATTTATAAATAAAAGAAAAGAGTTATTTTAAACAAAAGAGTTGTTATAATTTGAACTAGCCTAAAATATGCAAGCCCAGCCCACATAAGCCCCTATTATTTTCTACTCTTCTAATTCTTAAAACCAAACAAACCGGCTCCAATACTTTGGACACGATTTCAAATATGCACACAATATTTCTCTAATTCTCCTAACCAAAAATTATGATCTGTTATATATAAAAAAGTCGTGATATGATTGGAAGCCTGGAGATGCTCGACGCGAAGGAAGAGGCGATGACTGCGGTACCGTATGATTAGTGAGGCCACAATGCAAAAAGGGAAGGAGCGCGAGGATTAGAATGCGTTCATATGAGGGCCGATGAAGATGGGGATCGATGCAATGCTATGGTCGACAATGTGTGTGGTGATGCTGGCGAAGTTGCTCAAGTGTGATGGTGGGCACGACAGATACGTGATGGTAGTGACCGTAAGGTTAGACGCATCTTTTGTGATGACTCGATGTCGTGAAATTCATTAGTGTGGATGGTGTAGAGGTAGGTTTGTGCATCAATGGCAATGTCTTAGTCGTCATTTGGTAGTTCACACATCATTTCGGTGAGTTTCTAAACTCACAACTATATTTAATTCCTATTGTTTGAAAAATAAATATCCCGTATATTGGTTGAATTGCTTGTTTGGATTGATTGGGATTACTGATTGGATTGCTTGGTAGATTATATTGTGATTATTGATTGGATTATTTGGAAGAATTGTTTGTTTAGGATATTTGATTGATCCTATGATAGTGGATTTGATATTGGGTTTTTTGTGTATGTTGGATTTTTCAAATTGTAAAAGAGAAGCGGTCCACTTGTATTTTGATTTGTAAATTTCCCATCTTTTAGGATCATCCAGTTAGGAATATATCTTCTCATTATAAATATTGGTTGAGATGAATTATGAGTTTTATTAGTTGTGTGTGTATTTATGGATGGCCAGTTCGATGTGAATCAATTCGGGCCAAGCGATAAAATTATATCAATGATTTGTTAATTATTATGGAGAATTTTGCTCCACAATGTATATTTTAGATGTTTGATTTATTTTTTGGTTTAAAAAGACTTTTGATAGTTCCATTAAATTATTTTTTTGGTGTTTTAAAATTTATTTAAAGTATAATTATAAATAAAAAAAGTGACTGAGAAATAAATTGATTATTGGAAATTATTTTTAACATAAAGTTCTATTGAAATTTAAAATAGAAAATTATCAATATATTGGAATGTACGGTATTTTTATAAGTATTAATGAGAGGTTTTTAATAATATTTCTAAAAAGAAAATTCCTTAGTAAAATAGGATATTTAATAAAAAGGGTTATAAGGGAATTTAAAAGGGGATTTTTGGTTTAAAAAATCTATTTTGGAGAGTTTTAAATTATATTCCCTTTTTAATATGTTTATTGGTTTAGAATTAGTTTATTTGATTTGGTAAAAAGGATCAAGAAAATTTTATAAAAGGGAAAATTTAAAGTATACATTTTATTTTGAACAGAGATTATGAAATGTTTAATGGATTTGAGACTTTTGAGTTATAATTCTTGAAGATATAGTAGATTATGAAATGTTTAATGGATTTGAGACTTTTGAGTTATAATTCCCTTTTGTATATCGTTTGATTTGAAATGATTCATATTTGATAATTTTTTGATTTAGTTCTATATAACAAGGATATTGAATAAACAGATTAGTAGTACCGAATGATATGGGACACTTGATAATATTTTATCGATTATTCTATTGTCTCATATTATAAAATATTTATTCTTTGAAAAGCGTAGTCTACTAATTTATAGTAAACGTTCGAGTACAACTAAGTGGTGTGTGACACTATAGTAATACTTGTTTAATTACTGTTGGTGAATAGATGTCACTTACATTTTGAAGATAGGTTAGGAGTTTGCGTTACTGTCTAGAGGTGACACCTTAGAGCTTAATAGTCGAGAGTTATATTACTCTCCGTGGGATACAAGATGGAGATATGTTGGAATTTATAGATTTATCCTCTTAGGAGTAACTAGTTGAGTATATTATTTTTAACTCTCAAGGCTAGTGGTCGAGGAATTATTATATAGTGACGCTCTCATTAGGATGTATGAAGTCGAGAGTATTTATTATTATTCTCATCGGGATTTATATCGTCGAGAGTATATTTTATTGTATCCTCTAAGGACTAACTAGTTGAGTATTGTTGTTTACTCATAGGACTCATCGAGTTGAGAGTATTAGTTATCACTCTCAATTAGGCTCATCAAGTCGAGAGCAGTTGTTGTCACTCTCATTAGGACTCCTAAAGTCAAGAGTACTTGTTATCTCTCTCATTAGAACTTATATAGTCAAGAGTATTTGTTGGAAACCTACATCATAGGGTTCATGCCACTATAAAGAGAGTGTGAATTAGACCCACCAAATAGGCTAGTTATCCATCCTAACGGTCTTGATTGCGGGGTTGCGCCATGGATCCATGACGTCACTATGTTGAGTTGTAGGCTGAGAGTTATTTCTATCATTAAAGCCATTGCTCCAATGTCATTTAAGGACCAAAAATCCATTACCAAAGGCAAGTAGGAACCGTGGCCAATGCCCAGTGTAGTCCAACAACATGTTTATGACATGTGATGGATACGAGTGTCACTATTTTGAGATTACTTAGGAATTGTAGGAAATAGATTGTAGTCATTAGCGTTTCCTCGAGTAGTGCCGTGATACGTTAGTCTCACATATGGATGACCTATGTACATCCATTATATATGAGTTATTTGATATTACTACCATATTAGAGACAATGATTGTTTGACATTAGAGACTGGCTTCTTGTTTGTCTATCAATTAAGATACCCTAACCCAAGACAACTTCATGTTGTCTATCAATGACATTAGAAACATGTTGTGAGCTTGTCTGTCATTTTTTCATAAGTGCCTATGGCTGAGAGATATCCTTTTTGTATGATTTTTTGTTTCTCCTAAGGCCATTCAGTCGAGAGTTTTACTTCTGTAAGGACTGAGGATCGTGATATATTGTTTTATACATTGAGTATTTGGTTGGTTTTTATGTTTATTGAGTTTTCTTGATATCTTCAAAGGCCTAACAGTCAAAAGTTATCTCTTCCATTAGGACTGTAGGTCGAGATAATTATGTGGATATTGTTTTATTATATTCATATTGATTGTATTTATTTGGGATTTGGAACTCTTACTACCTCCTACGACTAATTGTTGGGAGTATTTACTCCTATTAGGACTATAAGCCACGATAGTATTTTTTGGATATCGATTTCTGTATTAGGTTGGTATGGATTTCATTCCATTTAGGTTTCATAGTTCTAGATTTATCTTTTATGGCTTAGCGGCCAGAAGTTATTACTTCCATTAAGGTTGTAAGTCGAGATTTGATGCTTTGATTATTTATTTGGGATTCTGCTTCTCTTGGTTCATCTTTTAGTGCTTAATAGTCGGAAATTCTCGTTTCTATTAGGACTATAAGCCAAGACACTGGGTAGGTATTCAATCACATCTCGGTCTCTCTCTTTCGCCCAATATAAACATCAGCCTTGGCTCGGCCTGGCCCTTTCGGATTAGCTTATTAGAATAGTTTGGACCGGCCCTCTGCCTTATGAGTATCGTATATAGAAGAATGATTGGAATGATTTGTGGATCATTCTTTTATTGGTTATTTTTGTGGACATGATGCGTGCTTGTCCGTAGTTTTTTTTTGATTTCGATAAGTTTGATTATCATCACTCGATTTATAGATGTTGTGATTCTTACTTGCTTGTATGTATTCCTTGGGTGATATTTGGAATGTGTGCCATGGTATATTATTATTATTATGTCATGATGGACGTTTCATTAAATCATATTGGTACTTGACATTTAGTTCCATGCTTATGGTTATGCACTCACTTTGGAATTAGATATAAACTAACACATTTATTAGCTATATAGTACTCGGGTCAGTCTGAGACTTATTAGGTACATGGACACTAGCCATTGGATGGTAGGGCTTTAGAGGAGATAGGATATAATATATCGTGTTTGAGTTGTCAATGTATATTTTTGGATGTCTTCTTGTATTTGTTGTATTGTGATAAATTGTTGTAGTGAGACAGACATTATAGTTGGTATCAGTTTGTTATATATTATATATTTCTGCTGTGATCTCTGACTCTATGTTCATTAGTATGTGGTTTATATTGTTCTGTTCTGGTAAGCCCGCATTTTTATTTCTTCTTGCCGATACCGGTTACGTACATTGTTTGGCATAATTTATGGTGAGGTACATATTGGTGTTAGCCTAAGGGAATATACAAGCGTTGTCGCTCCTAATAAGCCTCATTCTTCGTATTACCAGACATGATTACATAGTAATTCTCCTTGGTAGTATGGGTATAGATTACATAGTAATTCTCTTGGTAGTATGGGTATAGAGGTGGAGCGTTATAGTTGGTATCAAGGCAGGATTAGAACAATATCGAATATTTATGACACGAGTCTTGGTCTTAGAGTGACTTTAGAGTCCCTATGCCCCCATGAGTGTGTTACAGTTACCCTATACTAAATGAATTATATGTGTATACGATGATTACTGAGGTAATCATTTAGGGACATACTTGTTATTTTTCCAACTATATATGTGTTATCCTTATCTCTACCACTTCTTTATTTTGCTTCCGAGTGAAATGAAAATTATTAAGGGAGGTAATTGTAACAACCCCACCGTGATGCCTAGTTTAGAAAATAACATTACAAGTAATGTCATCTGCTAATCTAAAAAATACGGCTTGTTAAGGGCTATTGAATGTGAATATCTCTTTATACTATCACTGACACGTCATTTATACCTTTTCACTTAATATCTGAACAGAAATTTGACATGTACAGTATTAATACAAAGTAATAGACACATCGATTTCTCAAAATCAGAACAATATATAATATAAATAATAGTCACAGATCATAGTGGAATAACTCTCAACTTACATATATAAAAATTGTGAGTTTACAAAATGAAATACTAAACTCTATTTTTATACAAGTTTAACAATTCCCTAATCTTAATTTTACATCTTATAAACATATTCACAAATTTTCTAAATGAGACAAACTAAAAAGTCAAAAGTGTTCATCTCATTGCTAGCCTAAACATCCAAAGGTTAACCTATGCTGTAACCTGAAAAGTCTCGGCCTGACCTGTGCAAAATAACACCCGAGTTGGACTATATCAAAATATCCATAGGGTGAGAACAGAATATAACACAAGAGTAAACAACATATAAGTTAATACAGATGTCCAGGATGTAACGAGTTAGGGAATTAATTTAACTTAGAACAAGGTTATAAGTTTAAATCACAGACATGAACTAGTTACTAAAAATAGAAAATAGAATTAACTTAATTTAGCATCCTTCACAAGACACAAGAATATATTTTTTTTTCATGAACACAAGACACAAGAATATATATTTATTTCGCGAACACAAGACACAAGAATATATATATTTATTTCATGAACACAAGACACAAGGTTATATATATTTATTTCACAAACACAGAATAGTCATAGAATCTAAATATTCAAAATCCAAGAGATCTTACTCAAAACGATCGTAATGATCATACACAGAACCTTAGAAAACAAACAAACAATTTGATATCATTTGAACCGATCCGATATCGGAGATCGTATACATGATGGGAATCATGGGATGATAAGACAATCTCAAGGATAATAGCCATGACCGAGTCTTTAAAATTTATTTTAGATTATTACACTTGAAAAGAAATCTAGGAGTAACTTCTTAAGGATCTAACAGCCACTTGCTGCACACCAAAAGAGAGTAAACTCTAAAGTGCCAAATACTATCGCCTTCAGTAATTACTATGATTTAACCAATATGTCCCATACTGTATGGTGAAATCCAAGTATTTACTAAAAGCTAGTAATATCACTTATTGTAGATACCATTTGAAAACATGAACTACATTCTCTTAAGGATCTAGCAACCACTTGTCGCACACATAAGAGAATACAACTCTAAAGTTTTAATAGTTTTCCAAATATTATCACAAGAATTTAACCAAGGCATCCCATACTACCTGGTGGAATTCAAGTACTCGTTAATGGGTTAGTAAGTTCCACACAAACGTTCTATTCAATGAGTTATATCATATTCGATGAAGCAATATTCGAAAGTATTTAAATCAGTTGATATCACTAAGTCAATTATTAGTACTCCTCAAATAATAGAATTAAGGTTCTTAAAACATTTTTCTCTTTTGAGTATATTATTTAAAACTCTTGTTATAAGTTTCCATAAATCCATTTATTATTCAACTCTAAAAAAATATTCACAGATTTGCTAAAATATTCCATAACTCTGAATTCTTTCAAGATTTTACTCATATGCACAAAGTTGTCTCGAATTTCCATATAGTTGTATTATTTACAAAACTATATTTTAAAATCATGTTTAATTACTCTTCTAAATCCATATTACGATATAACCATTTTATTTAAAAATAAATTAAATTTATACTTTTCAAAACTACATTTCCAAATTAGAATCCTATATTATTTATTTAATAAAATCATAATACTTATATTCCAAATCCATAATCACTTTTATGTAAAAATAGATTAGATTTGTATTTCCAAAGTCATTTTTCCAAATCCATAAATATTTTACTAAACATGCTTAATACATAAAATAACTTGCTAAAAAAATCATTTTTAATATTTATTGACTTAATTTAGAAATAATTCTAAGATTTATAAATATAAATAATTCGCTTTCACAAAATTACTTGTACATGATGCTTATCTATTTATTTCATTTAATTCAAATTTATGATTTCAAGATCTGCAGTTTCGACCACCTAAATCTCATAATTTTATAAAAATTAGACATGAAAGTTGCAGATAAAAGTCTCATGTTTCAAAACAAGAAAATGATCCTCCAATTTGGATTTATGGTTTAGAAGTTATGACCGAAATAATTTTTAGATTTAAATTTATTATTTCTGTCTTTCATTGACAGAGTAGCGAAAAAGAAACGATTTTTGACCATTTAAACTTCAAAATTATGCAAAACTAAAAACAAGAAAGTTATAGAAAAATTTCTAAGATTTCCATAACTTTAATAATTATTAGATTTTGATAAATAACGAAAATGTTATGCCTAAAACAATTTCTGTGTTTCAATGCTAAGATTAAAACACATGATAGAGTGACAATATCAGATACAAAATCAATTTCGACTAATTAAACAGCAAAATTTCTAAAGTGATCAAAATAAAAATTGCAGATAATTGAAAGAGCTTTCTGCAGTAAAAAGAGTGATCAAATTTTGGATTATTTTACATCATGATATGATTTTTTACTGCAGCGATTTTTCACTAAATTTCCAGCAAACAACAACACAACAATCACCCAAGTTTTCAACCAAATTACAAACAATTCAATCAACAATCATTCAAACAGTTATTTGCTGTAAACAAAGATTTAAAAATAGATACGAGAGTGATTAACTCACCTTCTCCCTTGCCATAGATCTCTAGAACTCATTATATAATCATTTCAACAATTCCTAATTTATTTTCAGCAAGTAAAAAGAAAAAGGTTACAACCATAGATCAAAATAGAGATTAATCAATGATTTAATCATAAAAGAAGATAGAAAAGATTAGCAGAAGTGTTTTCTACTAAAATTAGGCAAAAGCCCTTTGATTTGCATCTTTAGTTTAGGAAAAAGGAGGCTAGGGTTCATAAGAATAGGAGGAAGATGATTATCAGATTTTAGAACAGAAAGAATGAGATATATAAGTAAACGTACATAATTATTTCTCAAGTGCAAATTGGTTACTAACTAGAAATGGGTCAATGGGTAAAAAGGTGGATCCACTAACAAAGGTGTTGCAAATTCCTTAAGAGAAGTAAAGTGCTAATTTTTATTACACTTATTTTTCACTAGTTAATGTTTTATAAAATCACTAATTGGTTTCACCAATTTACCAAAACCAAATTAACAAGTTAAAATTCCATTTCCATTATTATAGAAATATTTTATACAGTTAATTATAACTTTTTGAAATACAAGTTATTCTTATTATTTTTAATTAAAACAAAATTAATTATTAATTACAAATTCTCATTTTAAAACAATAAATCACAATATTAACATTTAACTAAATTTACAACATTTTCTAAAGTTATCTTAAAATTAATTAAGATAAATAATTAAATTATGTGCAAAGCTAGATTTAATTTCACATTTAAATTTCACAAATCATAATTAAGAATTAATCATCCCTAACTACATTTAATTAGTCAGATAACTAACAACATGGTTGTTACAGCAGGGAAGTAAGGAGTGTTAGCCCGTCAAGTAGTGTCGGCATGATGGTGAATAAGCCTTTGTATGGCTGTATGTGAATGAAGTTGCTCGGTTAGGGAAGTTGTCAAAAACCCTAGTCTGAATTTTGCATTACAATACTTCACAATCCTAGATTGTGATGTAGCAAGTCTAAGTAATAAGATCCAGTAATGCTCAGTGTTGCGCGGTGGGAATTGATTGATTGTTTTCCGTTGAAAGTATTTGTTTGCTTGTTTGAAAATGTGCAAATAGTTGTTTAATGCTTGTATGATTTTTTGGACGATGTGATGATTTTCAATGTTATCAATAATGGATGAATTAGATGTAGATACTAATTTTGAAAAGAAATATTTTTATTCAAACAAGCAAATGATTTGATAAACTAAGAGTTTTATTTTATAAAGCGATTGAAATTATTTTAGTAGTTTATTTTAGTGTTCATTTGTCCATTGAGTGCTTTAAAAACTCTGGTCGATGCTGGTGCATACGTATTCGACAGGGATTTCTAAACACTAGGATGAGCCATCCCGAAACAATGATTTAAAAAGAACTATTATTGTAAAAAAATTAATACTTATATTTTTAAGTGATGAATTGAAATTTCATTTTAAAATTTTTAAAAGAGAATTTATATTTTGGCAGAAGTTGTAGAACGATAGAAAATAATATTATAAGGAAATATTAGCTTATTCGAATGTAAATTTTAATAGTTTTGAATTTATTGTGAAATATTACTTCTTTGGAAATACATATATGGATATATAATCAAATTTCTTTGAGTTAAAATAAGTTTTCTAAAGAGTAAAATGTGAATTATTTATTTTAGAACATGACTTGGAAAGAAGTAGAAGTAACTTGTGTAAAGATGTTGGGAAATTGAATTTGTTTTCAACTAAAATGATTTTTTTAAATGTGAACCTTTATTTAAAATGAGTGAGAACTTTTATAATATTAAAGTAATCTAGTAGTTGGTTTAGGAGAAATTGAATAGTTTTTAACAATTAAGAATTTGATTAAACTTGGAGTAAACTATAACGTGAAGTTTTGTTACCCACTTTATGTGCTTTACCATTGTGGGCCTACCCTTTGATTCTTTGATCCAATTTTGACGACTCATTTTTTGATGGAAAGATATTTCGATAAGTAACAATTTTCATATTCATCTTTTTTCGAAATTTTGAAGTTTATTGATATTAAAACATGAATTAGAAATTGTGTATGTTGTTGTCCCCTAACATCACTTAATTGGGTTGAATTAAGAGTTTATCCATATTCGATGATTTTATCCATTCTGGAAAGCTCAAAATTTAAGCAAAACTTTTGTTCTAAATGTTTTGCAAAGTGTTGAAGTTTTCTATACCCAAAACGTCATTTTTAAAGTGGGCTTGCACATATTAACAATTCCAGTTTTCGATACTTTTTGAAATAACATCATAGCTTATGGTGTACTTGATATTCTTATGACTCGAAAATTGTTTTGGAAAGCTATAGCACTAATTAACAACTTTACTATTGAAATCCATCCCTAATTTTGTGCTTTTGACATTTGAAATCTTGTCACAAAGTATTATAAATTCGTTATGTTGCATTGCATTGACCCTATAATAATGCATACTCCTCTTACTTCTTCATATAAACTAATGTTTCAATTAAGTTGAGAATAGGTATGTATGAATCATGTTAGGGCTAATTGGAGACTTTGGCTCGCTTTTGCTCACATATATGTTAAATAAGTTGCTTAAAATGTTAATGAAGATGTACTTTTTTTATTATATATTGGTATATATGTGATATATATTATTTCCCCATGTTTCGGGATGCCCCACTTATTGGGATATATATTCATATTGTGATATATTGTGTTTTGACCTTTTGGAAAGCTCTCCGTACAAAAGAGGCTCTGTCGAAAACTTTCTAAAATCCTAACACTTAGAAAATTTTCACAAATTATCATTTGTGAAAAATAGAAAGCCGTTGAATGAATCTATAGCATATGTTAGATAAGTTTGTGAAAGAACCACATAGAGGATTGTGTAAATTGTTAGAAGTTTGTAGAATACGCAGAAAGTCAAGGTTTCATTTGTATTTGATATTACCTTATAGGAAACTGTGAGGACGCAATTTTCTTAAGAGGGGAAGTTTGTAACAGCCTTGATTTCTATGCCTAAAATAAATAAAGTTGTAAAGACCCACATTTTGGAAGGTTTAAATCGATAATAATACACACATGTTGTTAACCCGCCTTTTGGCCAGGCCATAAATAAGCTGGTTCAACCTAGTCAACTTCACGGTTATCGAGGCTGGAATATCATTGATTTGGCTCAAATGGATGGATAATTAACACGAATTCGGGATTAGCATGGTCGATGGATAGATGATGTAGCACGCTTGGAAGATGGATATGGATCAACATGAAGCAGAGATCGGCATAGGCTGATGGTTTGACATACTTTGGTTCGGTCTGGTTAGTGTGGGCCGGCATATGGTGATATGGTTCGGTCAGAATGGTGTGGCTCGGTGTGGTGGTACGGTTCGATCAGAATGGTGTGGCTCGGTGTAGTGATATGGGTTGGTCAGGATGGTGTGGCTGGGTGTGGGGAACTTCTTTTCGGCTCTCTTGCCTTTTGTTTTCTAAGGCTAAGGATACTCTACCATTTTGTAGATGTAATCGATTATTACAGCAATAAAATAAATTTCTAAAGTGGACGTAGGTCGTAGTTAGCCGAACCACTATAAAATCTCTTGTTCTTTATTGGTTCCATTTTAGTTTTCACTGTTCTTCATATTTATACTCTCTACATACATTATATCTGTGAGTTGTGACTATTCTTTGGTGCTTTCATTGGAATTTGGGTGTTAGTGACCAATTTGAGTGCTAACATTTTGGTGTTTTCACTGTGAATTAAACTCAGGGATTTTGGAGCTAGGAACTAGGATTCTAGGAAGCAATGGCAAGGCCACCAACAAGGAAGCAAGTGATAGAAAGAAGCAATCAAGAGGGAAGTCAAGAGGCCTCCTCTAGAGCTGGAGTAGGTCAAGCATCCACCTACGTCACCAGAGACGAGATGGAAGCGATGTTGAAAAGACAAGAGGAGATGATGCAGACTCTTCTCAGACAATTTGGACAAGTAGGAACTGCAGAAGCTCAAATCCTTGGAGCTGGATCAGAATCACTCAACCAGTAAGCAGATGGGGTGGTTCAAGAGGGAGCAGCCCCTGATGCACAAACAACTATTAACCCGGATGGACTAAGACCTGGGGGCATACCAACAGGTAATGCTAGAGCAATCCATAGAGGGATACCTGATGATGATGTGCAACCGGGAATCAACAGGTGTGACAGCCCGCAAATCCGTACCCCTTGAGTCAACCCTATTCTACAACAATCAACTCAAGTTGCATAGAAATACGAACCATTTGGGTTTAAGAAGAAGAGGTAGAAGAAGAGAAAACAAAATCAACATCAGAATCTAACCATCGCAGCGGAATAAAATATAATAGATAATAAATGGTCTTTACTCAAAAATCAATATATCTGTTTATATATTACATCATCAGAGTACATCAATCACAGCTCAACATCAATATCATACAAATGAATACATAGCAACTCCATACAGCGGAATATATATACAAACAAGTACGAGAGTACGTGTCGTCATCCATCTCGTCTCCTGAGCTCCACAGCATTTCCTTTATCCTATAATACTCGGTCTGACCCGAGCATTACAGTTAAATAATACCCGAGTCAGTCTGGAATACCAGCGTGAGAAAATCACACCCAATTGCTTATTAAAGTTTCAAAATCCTTTGAAAACAAAAGCATCTCGTAAGACCACGCCACAAATAAACATGTCGTGTAACGACCCAGAATTTTTAGAAATTAAAATTTGAATATTTAATTAATTTTAAATATTAATAAGTGAATTTATAAGTCAAATAAATTTTATTTTGAATTATTGGATTTAATTGGATAATTAAATCGATAATTTAATATGTTAAATTATGGAAATAATTGAAAATAGAGTTAAATATGATTGAAAATGATTTGTAAAATTTTATTTTATCATATTGAAGTTAGAATGATATTTTAGAACTTTTAAAATCGAATTTAAAGTTAATTTGTGAAAATTGAATATTTTAATATTAAAATCGACTAGTGAAAATAGTCAATTTTTGAACAGTCTCAGAATTGAACGAAACCAGTTCCATTGGATCCGTAATAGTTAGTTATTACCGAATTTCAATTTTCGTGTCAATCGGAGTTATCGTTTGATCGTGGCAGCTCGAAACGCATCGAATTATTTTTAATTTTAATTTGGCGAGTTAAAATAGCCATTTTTCAAAAAGTCTCGGATTTCGACGAAACCAGTTTCATCGGATCCGTAATGTGATATTATTGTAAGGTTTCAAATTTCAAGTCAATTGGATTTACCGTTTGTCCGGTACGAATTAAAACGCCTAGAAAATCGCTTAAATCGGTTTAATTCAAATTGAGCGTTTACAGCCATAACTCGCACATACTTCCGAATTAGCTTCCGAACCCTATTCCATTGTGTCCGGAACGCGGGATAAACCCTAGGTATGTCAGTTTCGACGCGTAAATCGGAGTTCGAAATTTCCGGATGAATAGTGTTCGAATTTTCTTCTATAAATAGCCCTCACCCTTTAGAAAAAAAAAAGAAAAAAAAACTAAAACCCTAAACGTGTAGCCGCCACCCCCATAAACAACGGCCAGAAATTCATGAACTTCCACCTCGATTATCTCCCCATCCATCGACATTTACCAACAACTTTCAACTAGAGAATTGAAGAGCATGAAGAGATCTACGAGATCAACGGTTGTGATTGGAAACAGAGCTATGGATTTGCTGCAATCGGGGTTTGAAGTGGCCGGCTTGCGCACGCATTTCGAAGAGAGGGGGGTGGCCAAGTGGGTGCGGTCTGGGGGCGGAGGTGCACGTGGGTGAGGCCTTCAACGTGGAGCAAGCTGATCATGTTCAAGTGGCGTGTGGTGGCTCGAATTCCTAACCCTAATTCCTTTGATTGGGTTCATGTGCGTTCGAACAAGTTACTGGAGATAGTTGCGTGATGTAGGAGATGGTTTCTCACGGTTCAGATGAATTGGTGTGGGATCCAACGGCCTCTGTTAGTTAGGTTATAAATTTTATAATTAATGTTGTAATTAGAGTATATAAATCGTGTAAAAGTTTAAAAATTCATATCTTTTTCATACGAGGTCGAAAACGCGCGAAACCAGTCGCGTTGGAATCGTATCGTCGAGCACTACACGATGGAGTTGGTTTGGAGTCATTTGGAGTTAGTGAGAATTTTGGGTAAAATTAAACGTCCGTTTAATTTTATTCGAAATAAATCGCTAAAACGGATTTAAAATCAAGGTGAGAACTTCTCACTCAATCGAATCAGTTTCGATTTTATTTTAAATAGTTAGATTTAAAATATTTGAATGCATGTTTGAATGTTGATGAATATCTATTGATTGTTAAAATAGACATTATACGCCGTTAGTAAGCGGATGTTATTTATTAAAAACATATACCGCGAATATTTCATAAACAGTGAAATTGGTATTATATATATAATAGCAATATATATATATATTGGCATATGTATATATTGGAGTTATTGATTTCCCGCATTTATTTGTTTAGCGGATGAGACCCTATTGCGCCGTCTATTAAGCGGATAATATTTAAATCCCATATACCGCGATAATTTCGTACTGGAGCGAAATTGGTATTGTGCTAATGTTTGTGGATGCAGGAAAACAGGTTGGAGGGATCCAACAGGATTCCTCAACAGTATTTATTTTTGATTTCAGATATTTTGATATTTGATGGACTATCATATCGATATATGATATCGTTGTTGTCGTGATTGACTATTTGGTGTGTAACATCATTGGACCCAGATTTTGGGATTTTAAAATGATTTTTAAAGTGATTTTTGAAGTATAAAATAATTTTGGATTTGATCCATTATAAATAAATAAACTTTAATTTTTAATGTTATAAAAAATTATGATTTTTGAGAAATATAGTTAAAAACTGATTTTTGAGAATACGATGCTATTGATTTTATAAAAGAGTTTAATCGGGATTTTAGAATTTATTGTGAAAAGTTTAAATATAGGATTTATAAAATTTAATTATTTTATGAATCAAAATGGTGAAATAATAAAAGAGATTAAAGACGTTTTAAAAGAATAATATAAATTGAATTATATTAAGAGATTTATAAATGGATATTTATAAATTGAAATATTGAAATTATAAAACGAGTTTTTATAAGTGTTTGAATGAAGTGAAAATGAAATTCATAAATGAATGAAATTTATAGAATTATAAACTGTGAAGTTATAAAAGAAATTTATAAATAGTAAGATTTATAAATTTGGTGAAATTATTTGAAGAATAGATTGGTTAAATAAATGGATCTTATAAGTTATAAGATTTATAAATTGGAAAGTCTCTAAAGGAACGATTTTGTAAAATAATCGTTTTATAAGTAATTAACTTATAATATGAACGTTTAGTTTATAATTTAGTTATAAACTGGAATAGGTTAATAAAGGAATTTATAAAAAGGAAGTTTTTATAAATAAATAGAAATGGAATTTATAAACGTTGTTTTATAAATCCGCAAACAACTTATTTTGATAAGTTAATTGTCATAACTTATTTAATGGAGTTATATTCACATTTTTGAATAGTGAATAATCCTTTGAATTAAAATGAATAAAAGGATGAGATTTGTTAACGAAGTTTATTCACATTTTTGAATAGTGAATAACACGTTAAAGAAAATGGTTTAGATTTGAATGTTTTAAATAGAATTAAAACGACCTAACGATGTTTTAAAATGTGTTGAGATTCGAAACCATAGATTTCAACATTTATTGTTGAAATAGACGTTTTCGAGAAATGAAAGGAAATAGTGGACTATAACACTGTTGTTATAGTAAATGATTTCCGAAAGGAAATGTTTTGTATAGTATTGGGATTTATATATCTATTTTAAATTCGAATCCCTATACTAGTGATTTTGGGTTGTCGTAACAATGTTTTACGCAACATTCGTTTTGGCCCAAATAAATATGTTAAGAGAATGATTTCCTTAATAGAATGAAATATATACTTAATCTTGATTTAAGTATATTGAATATTTTTCTAAATGTTGAAAATAAAAAGATTTGTGAATTACTTATTGAATAAGTATGGAATTGTTTTTCCAATATGAAGTGAATAATTAAAATTTATCTTTTTGAAGATAAATTGAAATGAATAATTGAAATGATACGCATGGATATTTTGAAATATAAATCCATTATGGAATTTATATGTGAAAGTGGAATTTGTTTAAAAATAAATATTGATTTATTTTTGAAGTGTGAAAATTATATATCTTGTAAAGATATTTTGGAAAATAAATAATTTGGAAAATTATTTGGAATCTGGTGATGTGTGCATATCTATTGATAGTTCAATAGCCGACTATCAATATTTCCCTTTGAATGGGTACTTGATGTGATTTGTTTGAATTTGAATGCCACACTTATTTTTGAATAAGCGCTCACTATTCGGGTTAACCGGGAAAGGACCATGGGGTCGTATAACCCATTCCGAATATGTGATACGTCGTTGTGAATTGCATTGAAGATCGGTGTTGAAGACCCGGTATTTGCGAAAGCGATAGGATGACCTGTCGATTGACTCTGCACCGAGTAGCTACGGTATTGAGTTCTCCATATGTGATGGTGAATCCGATCAGGATGTGAATATCCGGATTGCAAGGACTTCTTTGTAAGTGCCTTCGGTTTTGTTCGAGCCCGGAACAGACTTGTATGGATTGTATGTCTGACATTACAAGTTGAGATATAAAGCCGATTTCTTTCAAATATATTTCTGTTGGTGGCGGAGAATTTATTCTTTTAGCTTAACACCCTTCTCTGAGACGTACGTGCTCGGAGGTTATATAGTTGAAGTTATCAGCGATATATTCCCAATTTGGTAATGTGGCATGCTGAGTGTAGCTGTAAATGATCATTGTGTTGATTATTTGTGATAGGATCGTTTATTTGATCGTCTATCCTTGTGATCATTGTGTTGATCATTTGTTGACCCAAAGCATGGCTTTTGTATAAAGTATGTTTTTGTGGACGTGACTTCGTCGAGCCTCACACCCCGTGAATGGTCAAAACAGGAAAGAAGCAGCAAGGTTATGAGGGGTAGCACCCTTTAGGATGTGTCCATTTCCTTCTGGAAAAGGGTGGTATCATGGTATGGAGCCCAGATACTTACTCATGTTGAAAACACTTTGTTATGATTGTGTGAATTGATTACGAGCGCTCGGTGATAAAGGTCCCAAAGGACCGAGGGATGGCATATTCGGTCAGTTGTTACTCAGTTAGGGGTAACCCGGCCTTGTGTTGGTAGAGATCCGATTTGGTTCTCGGGGATGTCCATCCAGAGGCATTCTCATGTGGCAATGGGAAGTTCCTTGGCCTGATCATTCGTTGGAAATCCAATTCCCAATACGAAACCCTGTACGGTATTAGTTGTAGAACCTGCCATTCACTTATGGTGGTCACCACTGTTTGGATGGTAGCTATAGTAGGCATAGTTCGAAATGTCTATGTTGGCTAAGATTTATATTCTACTTTCAAAATGAATTTTTCCCCTACACTATGCACTAATAATAATATGAAATGTTCTTTTAATGCGTATCAAGCATCTTTGGCTATCATAAGGAGAAATCTCCTCTGATTCTGCGTTTGCATGTGTGTGTGTGCGGGAGGCCTTATGGTAGTCTCATTTTTAAAAGCATTGCGAATTGAATTTAAAAATATTCTTCTATTTTGATTTTAAAGATAAACAAACTGTTTTGAGTTCTCACACCAGTCACATGACTGACTCGGAGTTTATTGTTTTCCTTCCTAAACTCTGGGTGCCCACCAATTTCTACACGGGCAGTCAAGAGTTAGGTTTATCAAGATATTCTGGATATTCTGGAGTTGCTGGAGGCAAGCTGGATGGCATGGCGTACTAGTATATATAGTATTTCTTTTTCCGCCGCACTATTTGTTGTATGTTGTTGTACACTCTGATGATATGATGTAATGAAATGTATAATATGTAATAACTGATAGTTCTTTGTTTAAAGATTATTCATTTATTATTATATGTTGTTCCGCTGCGAATTGTGAGATTCTGATGTTGTTCTGTTGTTTTCTGTTCCATTCTATTTTTCTTTCCGTTCTATTTTAAAATTCTGTTCTATTCTCCTTTTTCTTCTATTTTAAAAATTTCTATCTTCTTTTCCCTCTATCTTCTACCTTCTTCTTTTCTTTTCTTAAAATTCTTTTTTAAAAACCCATAACATTTCGGTTTTTCGGCAACGAAAATCCGCAACTGTTACATGTCGGGTTTTTACCTTACGATAGCTAAAACATTTTTATAGAAATCCTCTGATATTATAATAGTGTCTATAGAAAGTAAATAGAATCTAGCTGAAATGCTTGCATCTCACGTTTCAGCAATAGTTGGGCACAATCAAAACCGTACGGGCGCGTAGGGAAAATGGATTCCAACTAATGGCTAGGCACTGTGGTACCACCTGTCACAGTACCTGGTCTAGATCAGCGTACCGAGGAGCCACCCTAACTCCCCTGCAACACAAGACCGGAACCATCCCTTACTGGACAGTTCCGAGCAAGATCACCCCGCGGTTGGGATTAGCAACCGCCCACTAAGCTGAAATAAAGGGACATCTAGACAGGGATGACCTCACCCTCCAGTGGGGGCTACCCACGAAGCCTTGCTGCATATCCCCTGATTTTCAGCCATTCCCATTTGATGAGGCTTGAGGCTAAGCGTTACCTTTTAGAATATATCCCTTAGAATGCCCATCGTCCACCTGACGATGTTTTCGCAAGCATTCATCCATACAAGTCCGTCCCAGGTTCGAACGGAACCGAAGGCACTATTCCTACTACATCCATTTTGGAAATATCCTCAGGATTAGTAGCGACTAGCCCTTGCACTCCAATGCTCCATCTTCGAATCCAAATCGTTTACACGAAACGTACAAACCGGATCGAAGTGGTTTTCGAGAAATAAATCTCGATCCCGGTCTCTTCGAAACGATCAGCGTGTTTGTCCAATATTGATAGTCGGTGATTTAACTATCAATTTATATTCACAACATCCATCACACAATAAATAATTTCCCAAATTATTTATTTATTCAAAAAAATAATATCTTCACAAGATATATTTTCTATTTTCAACCCTTTGAAAACAATTTCAATATCATCTTTCTTTTCAGAATAAACTTTCCCAAATATCTTCTATTTTCTCTAAAGTCACCAAGTACAAAACTAGAATTTAAAATAATTTAAAACACTTTACTTTGAAAATATACTTTTAAACATTTAAGTTAAATTTCTTCAATATTGGTAAAAATACATACTATATGAGTATTTGAAAATAAAGTTACTTAATGGAATATAAAACTAGATTTTCACTTTTGAAAACAAAATACTAGGTCATCTTTTTAAGTAATTACTACTATAATAGATTTTGAGAAAATACTTACCCTTTGAATTTTAAATATTGGATATAATAAATGTTTCAAAACTTGCTTTTTAAAACAACTTTAAAACCCTTTTAACTCATATTTAAAAACTCGCTTTGAAAACATACTTGATTATTCGAGGAGAATTTTCCAACTTCAATCAATTGAATCAATTTTCCAAAATTGATTTCCAACTTATTTTATTTGAAATAAATTTCTTCACTTATTCAGTTCATTTCAAAATTCATTATTTATTGACTTAATTATAATTGTTATTATTTTCCCTTTGATTTTACATCTTTAACTGAAATATACATATTTCATATTTTTCCATTTCTTCTTTATTCTTCTAGAATAATTTAAATCCTAAATTTGAAATAATTGTTTTATTCTTTTAAATAGTAACATTGAAATTTTAAGTTTTCTTAACTTTCTGTTTATTCAAAAATTTATTTCCATATACAGGATTCATTAATTAGCATTTTGGAAACACTAATATTCTTATCAATTCAATTTTTTTATTTATTTACATTCTTTATAATTATTTTCTTAAAAATTTACTTCTTTTATTATTCCTTTCCAAGAATCCAATGCTATATAATTTGATAACTCAGAGTTCAAGAATATATCCAAGCAGCTATAGCATTCAATATTTCAATATGATTCATCACAGAATATCCACAAAGCATGTCAGAGAATAATAAACAATATATATATGTTGAGGGACCCAGTTGGATCCCTCCAACCTGTTTTCCCTGCATCCACAGATGTTAGCACAACATAAACATCAATCCAAAATATATCATACTAAAGCACAACAATCAAATCAACCATTCAAACAATTATTTAAATTTAATCTTTTAAATTTAAATTAACTGAGTGATATTAACTCACCTTTGATGTTTGCAATTCCAATCCAAATCTCGACTTGTTTCCTCATAGTTTAAACCTTGTACAAACATTTATTCGGTCTATTAATATTTGAATTAGTCTAACAGTTTGTATTATCATTTTTAAATAATCGACCCAACAATTACCCTTCCAAATAAGTCTAATTAGCCAGTATTTATTGTAAATACATAAATCCTCAAATCACTTTTATAAAATCTACTGGTTTTTTTTCATAATTACTGTTCAGCAACATATCCTACGAGTAAATTTATTTTAAACTAATTCCCTTTTTAACTGAATATTATAGCATCCCAAAATCTCATAAAAATTTCTAGTATATATATATATATATATTTAACTTCTGAAGTTTTAAAAAAAAATTAACAGTAAACATTTTCTTCTTGCTGTCTGTGAATGTAAACTGAACAAAAGAATTATATATATATATATATTTATTTTCTTTTTAATTAAAATAACCAGTACATTGATTACCTCACTGTTGCAAACACCACGATCGATCGTTCTTCGATCGAAACTCACGACCCCTCGGCAAAACGCGAAGTCGCCCACGCGAAGACCTATCTTTCCCTGAGTCGAACTTCCCATCGCCATCAACAATCGAGACTCGCTACCAATCGCGACATCCCATCCTTTACTGCAATTGAATCGCCACCTCCTCTAACTGAACGCGGCCCAAACCCTAGAGAGGTGTGCCGATAGCTCGTCAATTGCTTTGAGTTGGCTTCACGAATTGAGCGTCGAAGAGATGTTCAACATCATTTCGAATCGAACTCACTGCTTCTCTTTTTTTTTTTTTATAGATTCGATTTCGAAACCAAAAGAGGAACCCGGCTTCGATTTATATTGAAAAGCAGGCGGCCATTTTATTCTTCCTATTTTATTATATGTAATTAAATTTTTAAACGACGGGCTTCGGCCACGATTTTTTTTGATTTCGTTCTCTTTAGTTTACCGAGGAAGAGGCCGCGGTTTGTTATTAAAAAGGAAAGAGCGAAATGAAACTGAAGAGAAGCGTGCATGAGAAGGAAATGGGTAGGTCTGCGTAATCAGAAGGTAGGGTGGCTTGCGTGATGAGAGAAAGGGGGACACGATGATGATGGCATGTACAAGAGGAAACAGCGTTTTGAAGGAAGGCTGCTGAATGTTGGGTTGTAGGAGAATAAGTATATATTTATTTAAATTTAAAACGATATTTATCTTCTAAGCGTTTAAGGTTGTCAGGGTCAAACGACAACCCCGATTGCTACGAAAATTGAAGTCCGATACCAGCTAACTATTACGGATCCAATGGAACTGGTTTCGTCGAAATCCGAGACTCTGCCTCGGAAGGCTATTTTTAAATTCAATTTAAACGATGAAATTTCAAAACGCAACAAAACACTTCCAAATTTAATTTCAACACTTTTACTATCTTCGGTGTTATCAATATAAATTTTACAAGCCTTCAAATTATTTTTAACAGGCTTCAAAACTCTAGATTCAACAATTTATCCAATTTCAAATTATTTAATTCAATAATTTAATTATCAAATAAATAGCGATATTGTAATTCAAGTTAAAAATTAACATTTAAATATTAAATGTTAATTGAATATTCCAATTTCAATTGCTCAAAAATTCCGGGTCGTCACATTCCTCCCCCCTTAAAAGAATTTCGTCCCCGAAATTACTAGTTAGGAAGAATGGTCCAATACCCGTTTACTTATTCCCAAAACCAAACAATTCAACATCTAACTAACTATCTTTTTATAAAAGACCCATTATCATTCTTATTAACTTCTCCACCCTCCCATAGGTTCAAACTATACTATTTGTTTAACCATTTAAGTTTCAATTTCAAACCAAATTTTGAATTATCAAAATTTTCCCAAATTTTTCTAACTCCCAGAATTTCCGAAAAATTTCGCCAGCGTCTCCTTTGCGCGGCTAGCTCGGTACAACTACAAAATGGCTCTACGGCCTCCCAAATCCAAAAAGAAAAAAAAAAGCCAAGTGGCTCGATCCAAAAACCCAATCAATTTCATATAGAAATTTAAACACATACCTTTTTGTCGAGCATTTCAAATTTATCTTTTGCAATCAAAGCCAATTCTCATTTTCCTTTATAATACCTGCATATCCTGCTTAGCACTAATATCCAATCACAATATTCCCAAAATATTTTATCGACCTTCTTACAAATGTCAATACTTATTCATTCAAATATTAACTTAGAATATATTTGCAGTATCAATTTCCAATCAAGAATTTACCATTCCTTTCTTAAATTTAGTATAAGCAACTTATATGCTTCTTATATTCCTTTTTCATCTTACCACTTAAGTTATATCTATTTCTATTCAAATTGATTCTTTCATTTTCATATGAATCCAATTTATGTTTAACTCTGCATATATAAAGTTTATTCGTCATTTATTACTAATTCATGTCCTTACTTTAATTAGTTTCATTTACTAACTTATTTCAAATTCCATATTGAAAACGTTTTGTCGTTAACAAAATTTTCCAAAAATTTTCAAAAATTTTCTAACTCCCAAAATTTTCGGAAAATTTTGGCAGAGTCCACTTTGTACGGAGGGACTTCTGCGATATCGCAGGATGCACAAAAACATATATACATCGGCCTCAGGCCGGAAATCACAATATATATCAATATATGCAGTTCATATCTCCTATTTTGAATTCTTTTGCGTAAGCATACCTTTATTTAGCATTTTTAAGTAAGCGCTTATTTATTTAGCAGTTAGCATGCCCAAAATCCAGCCTCACGGCTTCCAATACCTGTACTTACTTAACCAAAACATGTAAGTATGAAATATATGCGATTTATTATCATTTCACATTTACTTACATAACTAAAACATGAATTCTATGAACAATGCATGCTATACAAATTTCATAAGCATATGCAAGAATTTCGCTGCCAATTTTAATTTCTTATAACCAAATTACACATCGTTTACTTAATCCGAATGGTTAACAACTCACATGCTTACATTCAATTTATTTTTAAACAAGTCAATCTCATATTCTTAGCAATGCATATTTTATACTTTCATAGGCACATTTGTAAGGTTCCGACATTAATTTTAATTGTTTACCACCAATTCGTATACAACTTATTCAATTTAAATGGTTTACAATTCAATTTCTTACATTCAATTTGTTTTCAAACAAACTCAGATTCGATTCAATTGATTTTCAAAATCAATTTTATTACACTTCTATCAATTTATAGAATCTTAATTCTCTTCACTTATGTCAAACGACGATTTATTTTATGCAAATTGATGATATCTATGTGAATAAATAACTACCTAACTTTTACAACCACTCCAAATTGATCCCAACTCAATTTATATAAATCTTATTCCATTTTCAATTTTCCACAATCCATGCATTCTTATTTTCGTTATATTTCAAATTTTAATTTATCCACTTGCATTTCATTTTATTAACCAAACTAGTTCATTCAAAACCATTTATTTAGCTCGACACATTCCATTTTAATTTTATTCACAATCCATTCATTCACATTCCATTCCATTAACTTGAAAACATTCAATGGTTCATATTGTCTCCAAGTTATTTCAACCCTTTAATAATTTAAATGGTTTACAATTATTTATTTTAGAATATCATTCCATTAAATATTGTCGGTAACCCACCGAATTTTTATTTCGATTAAAATTTATTTTCACTTGATTTGAATCCAATCCAATATCGTTAAACTTAGTTTAAGTTGAATTTAATTCAACTCCTTTCCATCTTTTTAGCTTAAGTTGATTTACTTCAGTTTATTCCACTTCAACTTAAGTTCACTTCCATTTGATTCTCATCTAATCAAATTCTATCAAATTTTAATTCACCTTCTCAATTTATCAAAACAGTATCCAAGCACATACTTAACTCATTTATACACGAATTGGGTTTTATTTGCAATACAAACCATTACCATTTTAATCCAATTTTCTTTTATTTGGCAACAGCTTCAATTATATTTAATTTGTTAACACTTCAAGTCGAATTTTAATTTATGACTCAAATTCTGATTCTACCATTCACTTTTTAATTTACTATCCAATTTTATTAATTCACAATTCAATTTTATTTACTTCATTAACAATTAAAGTCGAATTGGATTTATACTTGAGTTTTATTTCCAACCTTCATTATTAGCTTACCATTCAGCTTCCATTCAATTACATTGGACTCCAGTTACACATTTCATTATTTACTTTTTAATCTAAACCGTCTCTCCCCAACTTATAGTTCAGAACTTGATTTTAATCTCAAAACCTCTTCATAAAATTTTCATAAGTTCAATTTTATTTTATAATTCAAGTCCTGATTTTCATTTTATTTCTCAATTCACCAAAAATATTTATTTTGGGTTTTCCTATCTCACTTTTCAATTATAAGTCATAACTTATCGTTTTTATACAATTCTATTTCATCATAAGCTTGAATATATTCATCTTTTATTTTTTACTCAAGCCTTATGCTTATTTACAACCCAAACATATTTTATTTTATTTGATAACCCAATTGAATTTTTTTATTCCAATTCAACTTTATTTTAACTCGGATTCATTTAACTCAATTCGATATCAACTTAATTCGAATACAACTGGATATTATTTTTAGTCTACTCAATTACTTCAATCCAGTTAAATTTTATTTCCCAATCCAAGTTAATTTCATTTCTAACTTTACACTTTAAATTTAAATTTCTAACATTCAAAGCTTATACTTCCTTGATTTAAAAATCATCTCAATTTATAAGCTTACAACCTATCTCATCAGGATTTTTAAACACCCAGCTTTTGGTTTCAAATAATTTTGAAATCTCCAATATCTCAAATCACACTTCTCAAAAATTAAACCAATCCTGGTTTTTATTTCCAACAAATTCTCTTTTGAAATTTTCAAAAACGACTAGCTTTTCCGAATAAATCAATTTGGCAGCAATCCATCACTTGGAAACTCGAAAATGAATACTGATGATGCGGCCGTCATCATCCGAATTATTTTCCAATAATCCAAGTGATTTCAATGCTATATTACTTTCAAAATCCATTTAAACAAATTTCCTTTCAGAAATACCTTTAAAATAATAATGCTATTATTTTTCTTCAAAACACTTGGAAAACACTTCCAAAATCTCCGGGATTTTTTTAAAATTTCCAAATCCTGCTTAAATCAATTTTTAACCATAATTTATTTTTATAGTTTTTGCTCATACAAATTCTTATTCGATTATATTTCAATTTATAAATCACTTTTATACTTCACAATTATAAATTCCATTTGATAATTTAATTTATTTCCTTACCCTTGGTTATATTTCAATTTCTAGTTAAATTTCCATATATCAATGATAATAATTCAATATTATCATTCCTAACATCCAAGCAATCATATATTAGCTAAAATAGTTTACGAAAACTTTTATTTATATCAAAATATATTTTTGGGTAAAATTATTGCATTCACCCACATTTTAAAACAATACCGTGTCAATTGTCATATCCAAGTGTTTAGAAACCCCTTCGATATAGTTGCGCAGACTATGTCGACGAAGGTTCATATGCCACTAAATAAACCAATCAACACAATATTAAAACAATTTATATTCAGTAACAAATACGCGCTCATATCTATTAATACGCTCAAACTCATTCTAGAGTACTATAGACTCTATTTTATGAGTAATTCCCACCAGAGCCAAGGTTATCTCCAGCCTAAGCTCTGATACCACTGTGACAGCCCGCAAATCCGTACCCCTTGAGTCAACCCTATTCTACAACAATCAACTCAAGTTGCACAGAAATACGAACCATTTGGGTTTAAGAAGAAGAGGTAGAAGAAGAGAAAACAAAATCAACATCAGAATCTAACCATCGCAGCGGAATAAAATATAATAGATAATAAATGGTCTTTACTCAAAAATCAATATATCTGTTTATATATTACATCATCAGAGTACATCAATCACAGCTCAACATCAATATCATACAAATGAATACATAGCAACTCCATACAGCGGAATATATATATAAACAAGTACGAGAGTACGTGTCGTCATCCATCTCGTCTCCTGAGCTCCACAGCATTTCCTGTATCCTATAATACTCGGTCTGACCCGAGCATTACAGTTAAATAATACCCGAGTCAGTCTGGAATACCAGCGTGAGAAAATCATACCCAATTGCTTATTAAAGTTTCAAAATCCTTTGAAAACAAAAGCATCTCGTAAGACCACGCCACAAATAAACATGTCGGGTTTTTACCTTACGATAGCTAAAACATTTTTATAGAAATCCTCTGATATTATAATAGTGTCTATAGAAAGTAAATAGAATCTAGCTGAAATGCTTGCATCTCACGTTTCAGCAATAGTTGGGCACAATCAAAACCGTACGGGAACGTAGGGAAAATGGATTCCAACTAATGGCTAGGCACTGGGGTACCACCTGTCACAGTACCTGGTCTAGATCAGCGTACCGAGGAGCCACCCTAACTCCCCTGCAACACAAGACCGGAACCATCCCTTACTGGACAGTTCCGAGCAAGATCACCCCGCGGTTGGGATCAGCAACCGCCCACTAAGCCGAAATAAAGGGACATCTAGACAGGGATGACCTCACCCTCCAATGGGGGCTACCCACGAAGCCTTGCTGCATATCCCCTGATTTTCAGCCATTCCCATTTGATGAGGCTTGAGGCTAAGCGTTACCTTTTAGAATATATCCCTTAGAATGCCCATCGTCCACCTGACGATGTTTTCGCAAGCATTCATCCATACAAGTCCGTCCCAGGTTCGAACGGAACCGAAGGCACTATTCCTACTACATCCATTTTGGAAATATCCTCAGGATTAGTAGCGACTAGCCCTTGCACTCCAATGCTCCATCTTCGAATCCAAATCGTTTACACGAAACGTACAAACCGGATCGAAGTGGTTTTTGAGAAATAAATCTCGATCCCGGTCTCTTCGAAACGATCAGCGTGTTTGTCCAATATTGATAGTCGGTGATTTAACTATCAATTTATATTCACAACATCCATCACACAATAAATAATTTCCCAAATTATTTATTTATTCAAAAAAAATATCTTCACAAGATATATTTTCTATTTTCAACCCTTTGAAAACAATTTCAATATCATCTTTCTTTTCAGAATAAACTTTCCCAAATATCTTCTATTTTCTCTAAAGTCACCAAGTACAAAACTAGAATTTAAAATAATTTAAAACACTTTACTTTGAAAATATACTTTTAAACATTTAAGTTAAATTTCTTCAATATTGGTAAAAATACATACTATTTGAGTATTTGAAAATAAAGTTACTTAATGGAATATAAAACTAGATTTTCACTTTTAAAAACAAAATACTAGGTCATCTTTTTAAGTAATTACTACTATAATAGATTTTGAGAAAATACTTACCCTTTGAATTTTAAATATTGGATATAATAAATTTTTCAAAACTTGCTTTTTAAAACAACTTTAAAACCCTTTTAACTCATATTTAAAAACTCGCTTTGAAAACATACTTGATTATTCGAGGAGAATTTTCCAACTTCAATCAATTGAATCAATTTTCCAAAATTGATTTCCAACTTATTTTATTTGAAATAAATTTCTTCACTTATTCAGTTCATTTCAAAATTCATTATTTATTGACTTAATTATAATTGTTATTATTTTCCCTTTGATTTTACATCTTTAACTGAAATATACATATTTCATATTTTTCCATTTCTTCTTTATTCTTCTAGAATAATTTAAATCCTAAATTTGAAATAATTGTTTTATTCTTTTAAATAGTAACATTGAAATTTTAAGTTTTCTTAACTTTCTGTTTATTCAAAAATTTATTTCCATATACAGGATTCATTAATTAGCATTTTGGAAACACTAATATTCTTATCAATTCAATTTTTTTATTTATTTACATTCTTTATAATTATTTTCTTAAAAATTTACTTCTTTTATTATTCCTTTCCAAGAATCCAATGCTATATAATTTGATAACTCAGAGTTCAAGAATATATCCAAGCAGCTATAGCATTCAATATTTCAATATGATTCATCACAGAATATCCACAAAGCATGTCAGAGAATAATAAACAATATATATATGTTGAGGGACCCAGTTGGATCCCTCCAACCTGTTTTCCCTGCATCCACAGATGTTAGCACAACATAAACATCAATCCAAAATATATCATACTAAAGCACAACAATCAAATCAACCATTCAAACAATTATTTAAATTTAATCTTTTAAATTTAAATTAACTGAGTGATATTAACTCACCTTTGATGTTTGCAATTCCAATCCAAATCTCGACTTGTTTCCTCATAGTTTAAACCTTGTACAAACATTTATTCGGTCTATTAATATTTGAATTAGTCTAACAGTTTGTATTATCATTTTTAAATAATCGACCCAACAATTACCCTTCCAAATAAGTCTAATTAGCCAGTATTTATTGTAAATACATAAATCCTCAAATCACTTTTATAAAATCTACTGGTTTTTTTTCATAATTACTGTTCAGCAACATATCCTACGAGTAAATTTATTTTAAACTAATTCCCTTTTTAACTGAATATTATAGCATCCCAAAATCTCATAAAAATTTCTAGTATATATATATATATATATAAGTTTAACTTCTGAAGTTTTAAAAAAAATTTAACAGTAAACATTTTCTTCTTGCTGTCTGTGAATGTAAACTGAATAAAAGAATTATATATATATATTTATTTATTTTCTTTTTAATTAAAATAACCAGTACATTGATTACCTCACTGTTGCAAACACCACGATCGATCGTTCTTCGATCGAAACCCACGACCCTTCGGCAAAACGCGAAGTCGCCCACGCGAAGACCTATCTTTCCCTGAGTCGAACTTCCCATCGCCATCAACAATCGAGACTCGCTACCAATCGCGACATCCCATCCTTTACTGCAATTGAATCGCCACCTCCTCTAACTGAACGCGGCCCAAACCCTAGAGAGGTGTGTCGATAGCTCGTCAATTGCTTTGAGTTGGCTTCACGAATTGAGCGTCGAAGAGATGTTCAACATCATTTCGAATCGAACTCACTGCTTCACTTTTTTTTTTATAGATTCGATTTCGAAACCAAAAGAGGAACCCGGCTTCGATTTATATTGAAAAGCAGGCGGCCATTTTATTCTTCCTATTTTATTATATGTAATTAAATTTTTAAACGAGGGGCTTCGGCCACGATTTTTTTTGATTTCGTTCTCTTTAGTTTACCGAGGAAGAGGCTGCGGTTTGTTATTAAAAAGGAAAGAGCGAAATGAAACTGAAGAGAAGCGTGCTTGAGAAGGAAATGGGTAGGTCTGCGTAATCAGAAGGTAGGGTGGCTTGCGTGATGAGAGAAAGGGGGACACGATGATGATGGCATGTACAAGAGGAAACAGCGTTTTGAAGGAAGGCTGCTGAATGTTGGGTTGTAGGAGAATAAGTATATATTTATTTAAATTTAAAACGATATTTATCTTCTAAGCGTTTAAGGTTGTCAGGGTCAAACGACAACCCCGATTGCTACGAAAATTGAAGTCCGATACCAGCTAACTATTACGGATCCAATGGAATTGGTTTCGTCGAAATCCGAGACTGTGCCTCGGAAGGCTATTTTTAAATCCAATTTAAACGATGAAATTTCAAAACGCAACAAAACACTTCTGAATTTAATTTCAACACTTTTACTATCTTCGGTGTTATCAATATAAATTTTACAAGCCTTCAAATTATTTTTAACAGGCTTCAAAACTCTAGATTCAACAATTTATCCAATTTCAAATTATTTAATTCAATAATTTAATTATCAAATAAATAGAGATATTTGTAATTCAAATTAAAAAATTTACATTTAAATATTAAAAATCAATTGAATATTCCAATTTCAATTGCTCAAAAATTCCGGGTCGTCACAACAGGACTACAAGAGTACGTGATGAGAAGTATGTGCCAGGATTCCCTCGTGAACTCGAGAGACAGATCGGAGCCAGCGGACAAGGACTATAGCTTGGCGACAGTGATAGGTTGGCGGAGATGGTTAGGCGAGCCATAAGAGGCGGACTGGTAAATAGAGACTTGGAAGATGTGAATAGAAGTCCCTTTGCTCCAGTGATCAGGTAAGCTAGAAACCCGCCAGATTTCAAACTACTAACATTGGAGATGTATGACGGGAGAATGAATCCAGATATTTACTTAACAAGGTACATTAAGCATATGGAAGTGTTGGGGGGCATCGGAGGAGGTTATGGCACGATTCTTCCCTTTGTATTTGACAGATATTACAGCATTATGGTTCAAACACCTGGAGAGCGGCTCTATCGGCCCATGGATGGAGCTGATTGAAAGGTTTATGAGACACTTTCGGGTCCACATTATCAGACCCAAGAGCATGATGACTTTAACTTTGATGGAACAACGAAAAGGAGAGTCGCTCAGAGATTTCTTAATCAGATTCAGTGTGGCAGTGGCTTCGATGGATGGGCCTGATCCATCGACGGTTTTGATGGTGGCCATTTCAAGAATTGTATAAAATTCGAATTTCAAGATATCATTGGAACGGGACCCATCGAGGGATCTCGGGGAGTTCTACCATTTGGCAGAAAGGTTCCTGAGGCAGTAAGATGTGCAGGCTGAAAGAGAAGGGAGAGAGGTTGGAGCTTATGCAGTAAGGAGTGGAGGTCCACCCAGGGAGGATCCAAACAAAGATGATAAAGGGAAAAACAAAATGAATGACAATGGTAGCACTTCAAAAAGGCCTCAAAGGGAGTCAAAGTTTTATTCTTACACAAATTTAACCGAGACTCTAGAAATAATTTACTTGGATACTCGAGGCGCCTCCAGTATCGAAGGCCGGTAAGGTGGGAACCTTCTGTATACGAGCGGGCATCGAGAAAGCATTGCCTATTTCACGAGCTGGATGGGCACAACACAAACGATTGTAGGCATTTGAAAGATATCGTTGAGGAGCATGTAAAGAATGGTCATCTACGGTAGCATGTAAGGAATCGAGTTATGGCAGTGGAACAGGAGCAGCCACCGCCCACCTCGAATGAAGATGGCGCTGGATGTAGGCAACGTCAACTTATTGTCAACTAAACAAATTTATGGCTTTGAATAAGTAATAAAACTCGAAGTGATATGACTAAGTCACTTACACGTGTACGGGATCGGGGACGATCCTTAGGCATGCTCCGAGACAATGATAAATCGTGTTGCTCAAGTCTATGAAATCTGGTTTTCCTTTCATTTCCTTAAAAACTTTGATTTCTCCCTTGGATATACAGACATTTATTTGGCTTTCCCTAGATGTAAAAACTCTAATTTGAATGATTGGATTTGGATCAATGTAATAAATAATACAGGTCTTACGATTACCGTCCCTACCGAATAGACGGGGCAGTGATTGCAAGTTACGAGTCCCTTCGTCGGAGAGCGATGGAATGGACTCAAACATAATATAAAAGTCCTTGACCGGAGAGCCGAACCGAAGAATATAAAAAGTCCTTGGCCGAAGAGCCAAGGCCGAAGAATATAAAAAATACTTGGTCGGAGAGCCGAGGTTGGAGGAAAAAAAGCTCTCAACCGGAGAGTCGAGGTCGGAACAGGGTAATACAACCCGGAGAGGTCATAGATTCGGATTTTGGCTTGGGATAAATGAACGCAGAGCAGTCTTGAATTTGGCAAAGGGCCTGGTGCGGTCCCAAATTTGGATATCAACCTAGAAAGGTTATGGATTTGGCTATTAGTCATTGGATATGAATGGATTAAAACTCGATTGATGGGTTTACATGGCCATGGAATCGGCTCAGGATTTGGCTATTTGATTCGAAATCGGATACCAACTCGGCGTTCCTTGAGATGATGGTTTTGATGACAACAACCTTAGAATAGGATTATAAAATGTAAATACTAACATTATAGTTTACAATTATATGCATATGCAGGATTTAACCATGTAGGTACCAAGAATGAAGACTGTACAATATTAAGATTCAAGATGTCAAAATTGAAGACTCATGAGTATCAAGAATATCAAGATTATCAAGAGTTCAAGAATAAGTAATTTAATTAGGAATTTTATTAAAACTCCTAGAAAAGCACTGGCATCTTAAAATCCAATTTATTCATGGAATGGAATCCACTTCGAGCCCGTTAAAGTGATGGAACCCTAAGTAGGATGGAACCTACGAAAAATCTAGTGGGACATCGTTTTGTATCCACTAACTTTTATTCAAAATGTTTTTACAAAATTATATTGTGTTTTCAAAATGATTTCAAAATCTTCCTTTTAAAAGAATCAAAATCATCTATCCTGGTTTTATATACTTTTAGCCTCAAAATAATCTTTAATTTCAAAATCAAATTACCCTTAGTTTTAAACTATCTTTTAATAATAATATATTTAACTTTTAATATTTATACTTAGATTTGAATATAAAATTATAGTAAAATTCTATATATACCAAATTATTATTCTCTGTATTTATTTATATACTTTAACTATAGTTAAGTATATTTATAAAAGTTTAAAATAGTTTTAATATAAGATAAAAGTTATTTTCAAAAGAAAAACAAAACACCAAAATTTCCTTTAGGATGTCGACATACCCAAGTTACCCATGTTGACATAGTGTCCGTTGATTTCAAAATTTTGAATTTCAAAAGAAGTGTCTATTCGTTATATCCCTTCACGAATGGACATGGCTATTGCTCTTTTATTAATAGGGGCTGTTTTCAACGAATTTCTAATCATATTTTTCTAGTTTTCACTCCTATTCTTCTTCCACATTTCTTTATACATATTCTTACCATTACTCTGCCGAAATCAACATTGAATCTAACTAGATTATTTCTGGTTTGATTCTCTATCACTATCTCAACAAGATCCTCAGTGCTATTCAGAGTTATGGGCTTCTTTGTAATCATTTCTGTGAGAAAAGGTGTGATTGTAGCCTTGGAAATCAATCAAGTGAGAAAAGGTGTGATGTAGCGCTGGAAATCTTGGGTGAACTTATTGCCCGTGAAATCAAGTATCTCTAACCAAAGGATTGTGAATCTGGAGGGTGTACTTCGTAGCCTTGAAATAGAGGGTGTAATTGTAAAGATTGCTTTTGAAAGGAAATCCGTACTTGTGTGCGGGACTGGATGTAGGATAACTCCGAACCAGTATAAAATCCAGTGTGTTCTTTCCGTACTGCTTTTACTTCATTTCTGCATCTGTGTTTGTTTCTGTGATCATATTTGTGTCCGAATATTGCATACATTTGTGTTTAAATTAACAAAAACTCTAAAAGGTTTAGTAATTTCTTAAAACACCATTCACCCTCCTCTAGTGTTTATCCTAGCCTTAAGATCCGTAATCCACATTTTTATCACTCGAAGTAGCTGCGGATTCGAGTAAGGATACAGCAATGGCACTAGGGTGAAAGGGATTAGGTTGCGGATCAGGTGGTATGGCTATGGATGGAATGTGGATTTTGGATGATGGATTAAAGGCTATTCAAAACACTCCCTCCTATCACATGGCATGTTTTGAGGGGCAAATGTTAACTCGCCTTTTGGCAAGGCCATAAACAGGCAGGTTGAACCTAGTCAACTTCATGGTTATCAAGGCTGGAATATCGTGGATTTGGCTCAAATGGATGGATAATTAATATGAACTCAGGATTACGCATGGTCGATGGATAGATGATGCAACACGCTTGGAAGATGGATATGGATCGGCGTGAAGCAAGGACCGACATAGGCTGATGGTTTAGCATACTTTGGTTTGATCTGGACAGTGTGGGCCGACATACGGTGATACAGCTCGGTTAGAATGGTGTAGTTCGGTGTGGTGATACGATTCGGTTAGAATAGTGTGGCTCGGTGTGGTTATATGGTTCGGTTAGAATGGTGTGGCTCGGTGTGGTGACATGGGTCGGTCAGGAGGGTGTCGCTCACTGTGATGATATGAGTTGGTCAGGATGGTGTGGCTTGGTGTGGGGATCTTCTTTTCGGCTCTCTTGCTTTATATTTTCTAAGGCTAAAGCTACTTTACCATTCTGTAACTGCAATCGATTATTACAGCAATAAAGAGGAAATTTTTGAAGTGGTCGTAAGTCGGAGTTGGCCGAACCACTATAAAATCTCTTCTTATTTACTGCTTCCATTTTAATTTTTATCGTTCTTCATATTTATACTCTCTACATACATTCTATCTATAAATCATGACTATTGTTTAGTGCTTTCATTCAAATTTAGGTGTTAGTGACCAATTTTGGCGCTAACACATGTCTAACTCAAACAATCTGAAACACGGACAATCAATGGGGTTAATTAAGAAAAATAAGAAAAGAAGAACAAAAATACAGAATCCCACAATGGATTGATATAATAACTAAATAAACAGTTCATGAATATGTTTATACTATACATTTGATTATACTTTTTACAACATTTATCAAGTTATATATACAACATACCAAAATAAAATAATGCAGCAGAACAACATGATGTAGGGCAATAATATTAGTAATAATAATATACCAATCTTCATCTTCGTCTTTAAGAAAATAATATTTAATACGCTGAAAACTCAGGGCTAACCCAAGCACAAGTAAAACAATACGCTCGAGTCAGAACTAAAATATCTATATGTGAGTTAAATCAATATCACATATAACAGGAGAGTAATAGCGTTAAAGATGTTTACGGGTTTTACATCTCCTATCTAGTGTATAACATGCGTACAATAACTCAAGAGATGTTACGGGATTTCCCATCTCTTTAGGATCCTGCAAAATATCTATATATAGTAGAATATGCTATATATGTAATGTCTAATCAGTAAAATAAATATTTTTCTTAGCATTAAGGCTTTACATTAATCCCCTTTAACGCGTTTTCTAGCATTATCGTACAGTTTGCATATAATGCCTAGTAGCACATCGGGGGATAAAGATGCTCCGTGATATGGCAACACAAAACCAAACTTATAGTGGCCTCATCTAAAGATGAGAGTATGACAAGGCACGTGAGGTAATGCCTAAGGTAGGATACTACCAGTTCGGGTTGTAGGGCTTGTGGTAATGCATCGTAGCCACGATTGCCACCTCGTCCATCCATCCCATATCGAGTCAAAGGGAAGTCATCCCTAATCATAGTGCACCAATCGAAACCAATATCAAAAGTAATATTATGGACCAAGTCCAAGAAGAAAATCGAAGAATGGATGCCTGCTAAGGGTAGCTAGTCCACTTGGCCCTGTCAAGCCGTCATGTTTTAGTTATTTCAAATTGGCACAAGTGTCGGGGTCTATCCATCATCGTTCTCTTTTTTCAGATCTAGCAACGTACACCAAATCCAACCACTTCGTTTTGGAGTCTCCTTCGCGTACATAGTTGTTAAAGTGGTTCCTATATTGATAGAGAGTATGCCAATAAGAGGCCTCGGTCTCTTTAACAACCAAATGTCATTTTACACACCAATTAGTTCTTTTACATTTCAAAAGTGATTCATACTTGATATCGAAATATCATATTCGCTTTAAAAATATGCTTCATTTCAAAATATCATATTTACTTAAAATATACTATTTCACTTCAAAAATTATTTTCGCGTCAATATCTAAATTTCACTTCCAAAATTGTTTCGATTTTCCATTTAGATTATAACTTCATTTTAACCCAATTCGCATTTAAATCCATGATTTAAATATAAACATTCCAACCTTGACCAGTTTGAATTTTTAGATAATAGTTTGAATAATTTTAAATAGTTCAAAAGTTAAAATAACTTAACATAAAATTGTTTGAGTATTGGAAATGGTTTATATAGTAAAATAGCTTGGAAAATCAAAATAATTTGAATATTTAAAAAGTTAGACTTTAAACAGTTTATATTGAAATAATTTATTTGAAAATAATTTCAAAGTCAAATTTATTCAATTCCAAATCATCTTCAATCTCAATTCAATTCAATTCAAATCGATTCAATTTCGATTTCAATTTGAATTAACTTCGATTTCAATTTCGATTAAAATCAATTTCGATTTTGATTTCATTTAGAATTTACTTCACTTTCAATTTTCATTTTTGAATTCAAATTCGATTCGGTAGTCTAAATTCCAATTCAATTCTTATTTTAAACCCTTTCAAAATTAAATAAATTTCACGTCTTATTTCAATTTACCGATTTAAATGACTTAAATCAAATTAAATTTCAATGTTAGAATTTAGATTCAAATCTTAAAAATAATTCAATTCGGAGCTCACATTTTGAAATATCCATTTATACCACTTTTACTTTGACAAATTTGAAGTTCTAGTAAAAGTTCCAACCTTTAAAACAATTTCAATTTCTTAATTCAAGTCATCTGTTGATTTTACTTCGCATTTCCAAATAAATTCTTAAAATAATTTCTTTCCTAATTTTGATTTCAACATTTCAAAGCTCGAATTAGAAATAATTCAATTCATATAAATTCGATTCCTTCATTTCTTTAAAATAAAAATCATTTAAATAGATTCAAATTAAAAACATTAAAACCATTTAATTTAACCAATCCAGTATCCATATATAATTTTCTATCCTATGTCCAAGTGATCAGTTACTTCAATTTAATTTCAATGATGGATATATATCATTTCAATCCAAATCAAAGTTTCACGGTTATATATCATTTTCCACTATTTCTTAATTTATTCGAAATAATTTAAATAATAGTTTTATATACTATCAATAATATATAGGGTGATAACAAAGATATACGAAATAAACAAACACCCAAATCATCTAATATATCAACCAATAACATTCAATTTTAATCAGCATCAAAAATAGTCAATAAATCATGACAGTTAACCAGTTATCAATAATCAGGAATTTAACTAGCAGTTTAATTCCAATTTCAATTTAATTGTTAATGCAAAATTCCTAACAATCAATTCATATGTAAATTAAATTACTAAACAACAGTCAATAAAATTAAATTTCTTCATGATATCGATTTAACAAATAGAAAAATATTTTAGTCCTTGTGAGCATTTTAAAGCACTCACTTTATTTGAACTGAAATTTTTTTAGCTTTAAATAAATTTCAATTCGACTCCATGTCTTAGACGACGTCGATATGAATCCATTGCAACTCATTTTGCTCGAATTAGACTTCACATTAAAAAGCTACGATTTTATTAATATAATGATATAATTTAAAATTAATTAACTAAAATAATAATAATTAAAACTAATATAACTTGACCTAATCATATCTCGTTCACACTACAGCCTGGGCCAAACTCGCGATGAAACCCAACAATGCGACCACAAACTTTGAGACGCGCGCCACCATGGGGCCACTACTAGATCGGAGCACCACATTTGGTGCGCCTCAGCCTGTCGACCTTACACCCAATTCACCATCACTTCCAGCCTTCCCCTCTGCCCATAAACTGACATCGAACGCGCCGCCTTCCAGCCCTGATTCTGGCGATTTTCGTCCATATCCAAGTCTATCCAAAGTCCAAAGCGTAGAGCTCGATGAGATCCTCATTTCCTAGTTGAAGTCGACTGATTTCGATGAATGGATTGAAAGAAATCAAGGTAGAAAAACGAGGCGTTTTCAACCATTGATATCGTACGAGAGGAAATGGCCGAAGTTTTTTGATTAGGGTTTGACGAATTGAAAACGAGATGCGACCTATTATGTAAATTTCTGACCTGATTCATCCGCGAAAATTCCGAACTCCAAACGAAGCGTGTCTCCTGGCATTCGATATGTTATACCTCTATTTCGAACACAATGGAATATGTATCGAAAGCTAATTCTATCATATTCAGAAGATAGCGTTTCAAAACTAATTAATTTTAATTAAAGTATTAAAAATAATTTCTTTGCTTTTCAAGCTCGCACGGCCAAACGATAAGTCCGATCACTGCAAAACTTGAAATCGTATAGTAATTCACTATTACGGATTCGATGAAACTGGTTTCATCGAAATCTATGACAATGACCAAAATGGACAATTTTACATGTTAAATAAAATGAATAATTTCCTAAAATCAATTTAATCACTTTAAATTCAATTTTAAACATAACAATCTTCATTCTTGTTCAAATAAAATTTAAATCAACTTTCGATATCATTCTCATTCATATTAAATTCAGGATTTAATTATTTAAACAATTTCCAATATTAAATTTAAACAATTTAATTATCCAATATTATTTCCAACATTAATGAATCATTAAATTATTGTTTATAACCATTTTTATTCAATAATTATATTAAATTTAATAATTTAAACTAGTTAAAAATACTCGTCGTTACAAAATTTACTTAAAATAAAATTGTTTGAATTCTATTTTTGATAATTATTATTTTTGAATGTAAATATTTTATTAAATTAAAATCTAGTCAATAAAAGATTTTTTTAATAAATTGAGTTAAATTAATAAATTCTTTTCGGATAATATTTTGAAATTAAATATAAATGTTTTAATTGAATATGAAATATTTTTAAAGTTTAAATAAAATTTTAAATATATATATATGATTGAAATGATCGAAAATTAATTTATTATGCAAAAATACAATGAATGATTAAATAATAGTAAGTGGGCATTGAATTGAATAAAGTTCTCTAATTTTCGAAATATATCTTATAAAATAAAGTGTAATCTAATTTGAATTAGATTGAAATAAATTTATAAATAAAAGAAAAGAGTTATTTTGAATAAAAGAGTTGTTTTAATTAGAACTAGCCTAAATATGCAAGCCCAGCCCACTTATGCCCTTGTTTTCTACTCTTCTAATTCCAAAAACCAAAAAAACTGGCTCCCACACTTTGGACCCAATTTCAAACCAATATACAAATTTTCCCTAATTCTCTTAACCAAAAATCATGAACCATTATATAAAAAAGTTGCGATATAATTGGAAGCCTGAAGATGCTCAACGAGAAGGAAGAGGCGGCTACTATGGTGGCATGTGGTTAGTAAGGCCATGCTGCAAAAGTGGAGGAGCATGAGGGTTAAGACACGATCAGGTGGCTAATAATGGAGCTCGATGCAATGGTTGTGGTCGACGATGTGTCTGGTGATGCTGGCGAAGTTACTCTGGTGCGATGGTGGCAAGGCAGATACAAGATGGTAGCGACTGTAGAGGTTAGACATCTTTGGCGATGACCTGACATCGTAAAATTTGTTCGTTTGGCTGGTGTAGAGGCAGGTTTATGCATCGATCACACCGTCATAGTTGTCATTCGGTAGTTAATGCATCATTTCAATGAGTTTCTAAACTCGTAACTATATTTGGTTCATGTTGTTTGTAAAATATATATCTCGTATATTGGTTGCTTTGCTTGTTTGGATTGGTTGGAATTATTGATTGGATTAGTTGGTTGATTAGATTGCAATTATTGATTGGATTGGTTGGAATTATTGATTGGATTACTTGGTTGGTTAGATTGCAATTATTGATTGGATTATTTGTATGAATTGTTTGTTTGTGATATTTGATTGATTGTGTGACAGTGGATTTGATATTGGGTTTTTTGTGTACGTTGGATTGTTTAAATTGCGGAGGACATGCTATCCTCTTGCATTTTGTTTTGTAAATTTTCATCTTTTAGGGCCATTCATTTGAGAGTATATCTTTTCATTAGAACTGTTAGTCGAGATGGATTATGAAGTGTCATTTGTTATGTGTGTATTTATGGATAGACGTAGTTTGATGTGAATCAGTTCGGGCCAAGCGATAAAATTATATCGATGATTGGTTAATTATAGTGGAGAATTTTGCTCCATGGTGTATATTTAATATGTTCGATTGATTTTATGGCTTTAAAGATTTTTGAAAGTTCCAAAAATATATTTTATGGTGTTTTAAAATTTATTTAAAGTATAATTATAAATAAATAAAAGTGGTTGAGAGATAAATTGATTATTGGAAATTGTTTTGAAAATAAAGTTGTTGTAAAAGTAAAAACAGAGAATTTTTAATATATTGGAATGTATGAAATTTATATAAGTATGAATAAGAGGTTTTAATAATATATTCCAAAAGGAAATTCCTTATTAAAATTAGATATTTAGTAAAATGGAATATAAGAGAATTTAATTGGGGGATTTTTGGTTGTGAAAATCTATTTTAGAGAGTTTTAAATTATATTCCCCGTTTTATATGTTTACTGGTTCAGAGTTAGTTTATTTTATTTGATTTGGTAAAAAGGATTCAGGAAATATTTTTGAAAGGGAAAATTTAAAATATACAATTTATTTTAAAGGTATATTAGATTGTGAAATATTAAATGGATTTGAGACTTTTGAGTTATAATTTCCTTTTGTATATCGTTTGATTTCAAATGATTTATATTTGATAATTTTGTGATTTAATTCTATATAATGAGGATATTAACTAAATGGATTAGTAGTACCGCGTGGTAAGGGATGCTTAGTAATATTTTTTTGGTTATTTTATTGACTCATGTTGCAGAATATTTATTGTTTGATGAGTGTAGTTTATGAGCTTATAGTAAACATTTGCGTAAGACTAAGTGGTATGGGATGCTCAAGTAATACTTTTCGATTACTATTAGTGAGTGGATGTTGCTTATATTTTGGAAATGGGTTAGTAGTTTGTGTTATTGTTTAGGTGACCCATTAGAGCTTAATAGTCGAGAGTTATATTATGCTCCATAGGCTACGAACTAGAGAAATGCTGGAATTTATAGATTTATCCTCTTAGGACTAACGAGCCGAGTATATTATTATTTCTCTTAGGGATAATAGTCGAGGAATTATTATATAGTGATACTCTCATTAGGATGTATAAATTCGAGAGTACTTATTATGACTCTCATCAGGATGTAGAAAATGCAGATTACGGATCTTAAGGCTGGATAAACACTAGAGAGGAGGGGCATGAATAGTGTTTAATGGATTTTATGAATTTTTGAAATCTTTTCAAATTAAACACATACAGATGAAATTTCACAAACACAGAGACAATCCAGAATCAGACATAAATGCAAATAGTAAATGAAAGTAGTAAAGAAAAGAACACATCAGAAATTATACTAGTTGGGAGTTACCCTACATCCAGTCCCACACAATTTCTTATGCGGATTTCTTTTCAAGTATGATGTCGATATTACAACCTCGATTTTAAGGCCACGAGATACACCTTCCTATCTCCAAGTCCAGGGGAAACTCTTTTAATTTAACCAGGCTATAAGATCACACCCAATTGATTTACGGGCTACAATCACACCCAATTGATTTACGGGCCATAATCATACTATTTCCAATCACACTTTGGTAGAGAGAGACTTGGTACTCTTTTTTGATTACAAATGATCCTATAACTCTGATAGCACTGAGATTGTGACGACCTAACTTCCTATCACCAAGAAGACGCGTCACTGATGAAGAAAGAAAGGGATAGAAGAAGAAAAGAAAGAGAAAGAAGAAACACAACAACATCAGATAACACACAACAGAACAAATGAAATATAATATATCACATAAAATATTACATAATATCATATTACATCAGAGTACACAACTTATACAACACATATTAGACAGTTATGAACATCTGTCTAACTATACAACACAAGATATAGAAGATACAGATACAATCACACAAATACAGCAAAACCATAATATATCTACACGTGGAAGCCTACTGCTCTATAACTCCTTCAATTCATCAAGCAAACCTAAATCACTTGACTACTCATACATAATACGAGTACCCAAGAGTTTAATAAAACAGAAAATAAACACTCGGGTCAGACAGGTGTCTGGTGTGAGTAAACGGGTTAAAATTACTTAACTTTATAAAATCCTTTGAAAAGAAAAGGTATCACGTAAGACTGCCCACACATAAACATGGAAAAGTTTTTACCTTACGCTAACCAAAACATTTGATAGGAAATCTAGCGATATTATAATAGTGTCTAAGGTTTTCAAAATAAAATACAAAAATAGCTGGAATGCTTACATCTCACGTTCCAACATAGTTGGGCACAATCAAAACCGTACGGGCACTTATTGGATTTTGGATTCCATCAATGGCAGGGCTACCGGCGTACCGCCCGTCATAGTACGTGGCCTAGATCAACGTATCGAGGATTACGCCCAATCCCCTACATCGCAAAGCCGGGACCACCCCTTACTGGACGGTTCCAAGTGAGATCACCCTGTGGTTGGCCCGACCAACCACCCACAAAGCCGAAAAAAGGAACATCTAGAAAGGAATGACCTCACCGTGAAATGGGTGCTACCCACCTAGCCTTGCTGCACCTCCCCTGTTTTAGCCATTCCCAGGTTGATGAGGCTTGAGGCTGCGATTACCTTTATAGAACACATCTATCGTAGAATGCTCATCGTCCACCTAACGATGTTCTGAAAGCATTCAATCCATACAAGTTCGTTCCAGGTTCGAACGAAACCGAAGGCACTATCTCGTTGCACTCATATTGGAATCACCTCAGAGTCAACGACCATAGACCTTGCACTCTAAATCACCATCTCGAACCTATAAGTACTATTCCGTCAAACTCATCATAGGAATCACTCCCAGAGTTATACTGACGAATAGTTCTTACACCTCGAGTCTTCACAAAGCTCCACTTGGATTCACGACCTAATGTTTAATTGGAATCGATGTGGTTTTCGGATCCCAAATATGGAAACCCTATCCCGGTCTCACCGAAACCAAACGCCATTTTAATGTCCAAGTTGTTTAAGGGTTTAAACAATTAATCTTATATTCAGGATGATATAAACAGATATATGAATCACATTATCACAATAGATAATTCATAACAACCATTCGTCTCACACAACAGCATATCACATATCAGAGATATCCAAAACATTCAATATCAACCAATCACCCAATATCAATCATCCAAAATAAACCAATCAATATTAACCAATCATCCAAAAGAAGAATTGATTAACTCTTAATCAATCATCCAAAATAAACCAATCAATATCCACCTGACGATGTTCTGAAAGCATTCAATCCATACAAGTTCGTTCCGGGTTCGAATGAAACCGAAGGCACTATCTTGTTGCACTCATATTAGAATCACCCTTAGAGTCAACGACCATAGACCTTGCACTCCAAATCACCATCTCAAACCTATAAGTACTATTCCGTCAAACTCATCACGGAATCACCCCCAGAGTTATACTGACGAATTGTTTTTACACCTCGAGTCTTCACAAAGCTCCACTTGGATTCACGACCTAACGTTTAATTGGAATCGATGTGGTTTTCGGATCCCAAATATGGAAACCTGATCCTGGTCTCACCGAAACCAAACGCCATTTTAATGTCCAAGTTCTTTAAGGGTTTAAACAATTAATCTTATATTCAGGATGATATAAACAGATAGATGAATCGCATTATCACAATAGATAATTCATAACAACCATTCATCTCACACAGCAGCATATCACATATCAGAGATATCCAAAACATCCAGTATCAACCAATCACCCAATATCAATGATTCAAAATAAACCAATCAATATTAACCAATCATCCAAAAGCAGAATTGATTAACTCTTAATCAATCGGATTATCTAAATCCTTCTTTGTTAATTTATTCCAAATTAATAAATTAATTATCTCTTAATGACCTTCCTTAATTAATCTCCCTTGATTAATTATCCTTTAATTACATTCAAGTAATTATCCTTAACCATATTCAGTAATTAACCTTTAATTACTATCATTAATTACAAAAATTAATGATCCTTCATTTGTTTCCATTAATTAATCAATTATAATTAATTACATTAAACCTCAATTAATCACAATTAATTAATCACACTTAAATTAATCATTTTCATTAATCAATCTTGATTAATTCATTAATTATATTAACTAATGATCCTTATTAAAAAAATTTTTTGGCATAGCCGACGGGGTTGGATGGTCCCCTACCACTTTATTAATGCACCGAAGAAAAAAAACATACAAAGCTGAACAGACCACACACACGGACAAGAAACAAAGATAGCGAATAGGAAACAAGGTGCACCAATATGGAAGGAATAACAACAACAACAAAAAACTGAATAGAAAAAACAAAACTAAGGGCTGAGGGAAAAAACTGCGGTTCAATCAGAAAGCGGCCAGTATCCCCGGTTCAAAAACAAAAATTCCATTGAACAACCCCACTTTAATTTCATAGGAGAGTTGCCTGTTTATTAGATCTTCATTCCTCAAACTCTCCGGCTGGAAGATTCGCCGATTTCTTTCCTTCCATAAAACAGAAAGGAATTTCTTTAATGCAAAGAAAAGAATCCTATTCCTACTTACAGTCATGTCAGTAACTTTGAGCAGAGCACCCCAAATTTCACCATTCCAAAGCTGTGCGTCCAAGAATCCTAAGTTTATTATCAGTTTTGTCCATAGCTGTAAGACGAAGCTGCATTCAAAGAAGATATGGTCTCTAGTTTCTGGTTCCGTGTAGCAGAAAGTGCAATGGATTGGCAAGACCATCCCACGGCTAAGGAGCTTAACACGAGTGTGCAAAGCGTTATTGATCACTTTCCAAAACATAAGATTCTCTCTTGCATTGTTATCCCTACACCAGATTCTTTTGTGCCATTTGCATTCCTCCAGGCTATCATGACCAGACAAGAGCATGTACATAGGCTTTATTTTGTAGATGCCACGAATGCCTTTCCAGTTAATGGTAGGATTGCGTTTGAGGGAAACCTCAGAAGATATAATCTGGTTCCATAAGAGACCGACAACCTGGTTCGATGTGTTAGGGAGTACGAAAGCACCATTATGTATCACTTCGGTAACCATAGAGTTTGGCTGAATGCCAGTTTGGGTGATGTCGCTGTAGGTAAGTTTCGATCGAAGAGTGCAACCATGGCCTAGCCACGGATCATTCCAAAATTTGACATTGCTCAATAAGCCAAATTGGACGTAAGGGAGGATACTATCACGCAAGTTAAAAAGAGAGCGCCACGTCCAGCTAGCATTCTGGGGGACTTGCATGCTCCAAAAATCCCTCCTTTTGAAAACATTGTTTTTAGACCACAGAACCCAAAGGCTGGAAGAATTGTTTATAAAGTTATCAAAGTGTTTGATTAGCGCAACTTTATTCCAAACCACGACATTATAGATTCCAAGGCCACCCTTGCTGAGGGGCTTCTCAACAAGTTTGAAAGATATAGGGGCAGATAAACGACCATGAATGGAGCCTTTCCAAATAAATCTCATAGCAGCAGTTCTAATCATGTTGATTAGCTTAAGAGGCATGATGAAGTCTTGGCCTAGTACACTTGCATTGCGAAAATCACCGATTTGACAAGCGTAACCCGACCAGCCTGACTCAATAATCTGGAGGCCCAACACTCCAGTTTGGACATGATTTTAGCAAAAAGCGGGAAGCATTGGCTGGCGTTAATCCTAGAAGTTGCGAGGGGGATACCAAGATAAGTTGTCGTATCAAAGTTGGGCTGGAGACGCGTGTAGTTGAGGATTGGAAGAGTTTGTTCATCAGTTAGGCCAGCTAGCATAATCTCAGATTTGTCAAGGTTAATTTTCAAACCAGTTTGATTGGAGAAGGCTTCCATGGTTTGCATAATGGAGCTAATAGAAGAATGATCAGGCTTGCAGAAGATAATAAGATCGTCGGCGAACATGAGGGAGGTTATACGGGGGTTTCTACATTTTGGGTGTAAGTGGAACAAACCAGAGGAGACTAATTTGTCAAGCATGCGAGTGAGGAGCTCCATTACTGTTATGAATAGATACGCAGACATCGGGTCGCCTTGACGAATGCCCTGTTTACCTTTGAAATATCCTTTAGCTGAGCCGTTAATAATGATGGAAAAGTTAACAGTGGATATGCAAATGTGTATCCAGGCAATAAAATGGGGCGGAAAATTCATATAACCAAGGATGCGAACCAGCGAATCCCACTGAAGAGTATAAAAAGCTTTTCAGATGTCAAACTTCATCATCGCTCTAGGGGACAAGTGGGTGCTCTTGTACCCTCTGAGAAGTTCATGGGAGAGTAAAACATTGTCAAGTATACTCCTGCCTGGAAGGAAAGCGGATTGATTGGAGGAAATAATATTTGGGAGAACCGCCTTCAGGCGAGTAGCAATAGCCTTAGAAACACATTTATAAATCGCATTGCAACAGGAGATTGGCCTGTAGGCGGCAACATTCTCGGCAGAGAGTGATTTAGGAATGAGGGCGATATTAGTGTTGTTGAAAGTATCCAACATTCTACAGTTTTTAAAAATTGAAATAATTGCACGACAAACGTTAGATCCGACAATGCTCCAGCAGGAAGTGTAGAAAAAGGAGTTGAAGCCATCCGGACCACTACAAGCGTTAGAGTTAAGAGAAAACATGGCATCTTTAATTTCAACTTCAATAACTAAATTGCAGAGAAAAGCATTGTCATGTTGATTAAGTTTAGGGAGAATCTGGGGATCTATTTCGTCAATACTTGGGCTGAAGTTTTCAACATTACCAAGAAGATGAGAGAAAAAATCGTTGAATGCTTTGTCAATGGATGGACTATCAGTTTGTTCTTTGCCTTCCATGTCAATGATTCTATGAATGTTGTCACGGTTCTGTTTCACTTTAAGAGCTGCATGAAAATATGCAGTGTTAAGATCGCCTTCATCATTCCAACGAGAACGCGTCTTTTGCTTTATCATTGATAGCTCCTTCTGAAGTTCCAGCCGATATTGCTTTGCTATGGATGATTCGAGAGAGGCCAAGCTATCGTTGTTGGGGTTCCTTTGCATTTCAGACGGAATTTCCTGAAGTTTCTGCTTCCATTTATTCGACTGCTTACTGCCATTTCCAAATCAAGATTTGGACCACTCTCTCAGCATCCCCTTCGTAGCCCTAAGTTTTTTCTACAAAACAAGCATAGGGTTACCATAGAAAGTAGATGTCCAAACCTTTCGCACATTATCAAAAAAGTCGTGTTCTTTTGACCAGGAATTAAAAAAATTTAAAATGAGGTCTTCCTCTCATGACGGGACCTCCGAGGTGGATGATTTACGGCGAGTGATCAGACAGGGTAGGGTTAGGGATCAGGTTAAATAAGGATGGCCAGACATTCATCGCTTCACGGCTGGAGAAGACATAATCAATCTTACTATATGTTCTAACGCCTTGTCTCCTCTTGTTGTTCCAGGTGTATCTAGCACCAGAGACGTTGGTTTCAATCAAGTCCGCATCATTAATAGCATCATTGAGAGGTTTAATATCAGCTTGGGAAAGGGAAGTGCCACCTACTCTATCCATAAGACCAAGGGAACAATTAAAATCACCACACACCAGCCAGGGATGGGTGTTCTGTCTTAAACTAGGTAGAGTATCAAGGAAAGGAGCCCGTGAGGAAGCAGCATTCTCAGCATAAACAAAAGTGAGGTAGCAAGAGATATTATTGGGAATGAGCAAGCTATGGCAATGGATAAATTGAGAAGAGGCGACGATGGGGGATAGGCGGTGGATCGAAGGATCGAAAAGGATTAGGATACGGCCATAAGGGGCTTCTTCGAGATTGTGAGCTATCTTCCAGGTTGGCTTAATAAGGTGAGCTGCTCTGCGGGAGAGAGAAGCGTTCAACTTTGTTTCAAGAATTGCAAGAATGCTCAGATCACAGCGAGCAATCAGATCACTACATAGATGGAGTTTCGTGTCATCATGAGCTCCTCGGACATTCCAAACACAAATATTGTGTGTCATTGAGTATACTCAAGAGATTCGATGTAAGCTTTCTTCATCTTCCTAGTCAAGGTACCAGCGGTTTTGATGTAGTCAGGGATGGAAGCAGACAGCGGGGAGGATAAGATGGTGGGGATGGGGATGTCCGCAGGGAGGGAAGAGATGGGAGACTTCATGGGAATGAGGGGGGGAGGACCAAGAATAGAGGAGGAGGAGGTATCAGACAGTGGGATGAAGGCGTTGGGAGGGGAGATATGACAATAAGGGTTTATTCGAACAGTCTCAACAAGCACATCTTCGTTGCCTGGAAGGGTTGATTCAAGTTGGACATCAAATGACTTTTGTCGTGGCACTGGATTCAATGAAGAAGCAGGGATATGCTTATTGGCTTGGGAAGAGATGGTATCAGAGATGGCTGATTTTGTGTGCACGTGCACACAATTTTGCAATTGTGTTTCAACAGCAGATGCTATGGTACGGGGAGACAACGAAGGGACATTGAGTTGCGGTACAAAGAGGGAGATGGAATTATCTTTGTGTTGATGGTTGCTTAGGGGAGTTTGCATGTTTGGATGATTAACGCTAGAATTGTGATCATGAAGAGCAGCAGGAAGGATAGCAAGGGAATCATGGGCAGTGTTTGCTTTAATGACTTGAGAGGAAATGTTGGGAATAATAGAAAGGCCTGTTAAAGGAAGCAAGCTTGTGATTGGACCACACAGCTTATTTTCATGCAGATGCTTAACTGAAGGCATGTGTTCATCTGGAGACAATTTGTTATTAATTGAATGTATTGAAGTATCAATTGCCTTGTGTGGGGACAACAGACTAACGGTTGAACTCTCATTTGTATGATTAGCTTGCATTAATTCATCAGCTAACAGTGTGTCATGCTCTTGGAAAATATCATATTTATTGTTAAATAAAATGGCTTGAAGCTCAACACGTGTCCTTTCTGTCTGGGATTGTATTAAGTTCCTATCATTCTGGACTGTTATGTTTTCCCTTCTAAATTCGCCATCTGAATTCACTTCTTTTAATTGTTTCCCCTTATTGGCTACCAGGGAAGGCTCTTCATCAATATGATCAATAGTATCAGCGTTACCAACCAAATTAACAGCCTTTACTATTCTCCTATCAGTTACTACTCCGGGGATAGCAGTGTTTGATGAAGCAATAAACTTTTTTCTATCTCTAAATCTACCAACTTTTTGCCATCTTAAAGGAGCCTTTCCTTGAAACATTTTTTTGTGCTTAATTGGGGCTTTAACTTCAACTTTGTCTTGCTTGTTTAGGTTTAGTTGAGGCGGGCAAGTGTCAAAAGGCACTCGCTTTTCACAGTTTTCGCAAGAGTGGCCAAAAGAGACACAGATTGTCCAAATAAGAGGTTTCCACATGTAAGTTACTTTGATTTTTTGGGTTCCTCCATCAGCAAGCTTTACAAGAAAATCATCAACTAGTTCTTTGTCAGGGCGAATCTCGATAAGACATTTAGAAAATTGGAGTCTCTCCAGGCTTTCAGTCATCGTATCCATGCAAAGCAGTTTACCTATCCTACTCGAAAGCCAGTTAACACCAACATGAGACCACGCAAACAGTGGGATGTTGTGGAACTGAACCCAGACTGGGACAGAGTGCACGGAGCCACAAACGTTACTTATTTTGGAATCGTAAGGCTTGACAATAAACAGTTTGTTCCTCATAATGATTGGTTCCCCATTTAAAATAGTTTGCTTGTCGTCTTCACAAGAAAAGAGGAAAAGAAAGATGACACCGTCTGATTTAATTTTGATGGATCCTTTAAGTTTCCATACCTGCTTGAGTCTTTGCACCACTGTAGAGAAAGAAAGTGGTTTGTCAAGGAAGAACCCCACAAGATACTCACTCCAGATATGTGTTCCAGCATCAACAATACCAGCCGGTAGCTCTAAAACGCCGTCGTTGAAAGAAGGCTTCATCTCAACCGGCGTGTACTTCCCAGCATTCCTTGGTTTTTGCTTGAACAAAGAAGTCCAGACTGGTTGAGAGGGGGGATGAGAGGAGAGAGCTGCAGAGGGATCAGAAACTAAGGAAGGGTTGGGTGGACGTGGTGGGGAGGGAGGGGGTTGCGGCAGAGAAGGACAGGAATGAGCATGGGCTTGAGAAGGATTAGAGTACGATGTAGGTATGGTTGGGATGGAAGGGATGTGACAGGGATGAGAGGACGCCATGAAAGAAGGAATTTGTAATTAATTAAATAATTAACTTGCAATTAATTATCTCATTAATCATAAACAGTAATTAACAATTTGTAATTACTTATCTTAATTAATTAACTTCTTAATTAATTATATTAACCCTTTGATTAATTGATCTAATTAATTAATCTTTAATTACTTCATTAAGTAATTATTAATCAATTAAAATTAATTAATAAATCCCTAATTAATTGCTTTATTAATTAATTACAATTTTAATTAATTACCCTTAGTAATTAATCTTAAATTAATCTTATTCATTAATTAATTAATTAATTACATTAATTAATTAACTAAAATAATTAAGTAATTTACTCTTAATTACTTACATAAGTAATTATCTCTAATTACTTCATTAATAAATCTTGATTACTCTCTTAATTAATTACTTAACAATAATTAATCCCATCATTAAATAATCTTTAATTCATTAATTAATTACTCCATAATTAATTAACTTCAAAATAATCATATTAATCAATTCTTAGATTAATAACATCATGTGATTATCCATTAATCACTTTAACTTAATTACTCCCATGAGTAATTTTACATTAATTACTTCCATAAGTAATTACTCTTTCCATAATTACATTCAATAATTAACCATTAATTACTTCATTAAGTAATTACACTTAATTAATCCATAATTAAGTGATTATTTAAAATTAAATAAATAATTAACTAATTTTTTAAAATTAATTAAATAATTAATTAATTAACTTCTTATATTTCAAAATCCTTAGTTAATTAAGAAAACATTAATCTTAACTAATCTTTACTTATTAACAAATCATATTTAATTATGCATTCTTAAGTTCATAACAAAGATAAGTTAACCCTATTTATCTTCATAAATAAATTATTTGAAATTAATCAAATTTTAAATAACTTGAAGTCAAATTATTGTAGTGGTTTTCCAAAATTATAACAATATTCTTATTTGAAAATAAGGCATTTAGAAATCTAATTTAAAATTTAAACTCTTTAAACATCTAATTCAAACTTATTCATTTCCAATATAAATTGAAAACTTGGTTTTCAAATCATTATTTTAAAATTTAACTTAAAACTTTGATTCCATATTTTAAATTGAAAACGCTTCTTTTTAAATTAGAATTCAAAATTAATTAAGATAATTACTATCTAAGCAAACATTTTAAAACATTTTAAATTTGAAAATCAATTCAATTATCACTTTTAAAAAGTTTAATTTACATTTGTTTTAAAGCAGCAACTTTTAACTTTGAAAATTTGTTTATTTTATAAAACTTATTTATAATTTTAATCTTGATCTTAATTTATTTCATCAATTAGTTTTAAATCTGTACTCCATTATTAAATTTTACAGAACTAACATTACAAAGTACTAACTAAAAACAATTAACCCTAAAACCCCGAGACAATCACGGCAACTCCACGCGTGCTACCCCGAGTAAAACCCCCAGCTCCTTCGAGTTGAACGCGATAAAATCGCGAGAGCATACCGAGAATAACCTTCTTCCCAACACACAAACATTCCAGTGCATTGACCCTACACGGTGCACGTACACCATCACCTCCGGCCAAACTTGGTCGTCGCGACCATCGACGTCGGTCAAACATTCACACGCGAGCACAACCATAAACCCAGATCAAACGATATGCTCACGATCAAAATTCAAGCTTCAAACTCGAAACCTGCAGAAACAACGACCACCAAATTCCCTCATGGCCATCTACCACGACGCCGATAATCTTTGCCGACCACACCATTCAAGCGCCATGTCCATGAACTTCCACACCCCCAAACGCGATCGAACTCGATCCATTAACCCTGTCGCAAAACCCTCGGCAATCATGACAAACAAAACACAATGAAAAACCCTACTACCACCAATTCCAACCACCACATCACATTAAAATTCATGCGACCAATTTTCCCTTGATCGCCGTTCAACTCTCCTCATCTAGTCCAAAACCCATGGCCAATCATCACTTTGTTCGCCGGAATTTGGCGAAAGTACCAATTCCATTCACCACTGAAAATCACAATGAATACTGATCTAAATATTATGATTTCATTGTCTAAATTCATGATTTCATACAACAGACACAATCATACCCTTCCAAACTAAAATTAGGATGGTTGATTTTTATCATAAATATGCATTTCTCTAATATCATCCCTTTAAACATTATCTGTTAAATTTAAAAACATGCAACTATTTTAAAACCTTCATTATACATCAATAAACAAATTTCCTTTATATACCCAAGGCTGATATGGATCTGATTCAAAGGTATTGAATTTAAAGAGGAAAAAATACAAAAACTGTTAACAACAGAACCTATCTTCTTGTTTACAGGCATTCTAAACAAAACATGCATTCATATAAACAAATATTCATTATCAAAATAAATTTCATTGCATGCATTATTATTCAACCATAGAATAAATTAAAACTGTTTTTAAATATATTTACTCACCTCAAATATATAGGCGGAGTAGTTTTCAATTTTATTCCAGGCCTTTGAATCATATAATCTGAAGAAAACTTGAATGCATGCCTCAATTGATTTTAAAAGTTGAACTGATGTTGAAACTGTTCTTGATCATCCTTATGAATTTGCAGAAGATATGATGTTGCAGGTTGAGAAGAACTTCATTTTGCAGATTTGAAAATTACAGATTTTATTTTGCTTTGCAGAAGATTTGAATTGCAGCTTTGTAAAATGCAGATTCCATCTTTGATTTTGCTTTTTGATTTAAATTTCAGATTTTAAAAGAAATTTTCTAGTTTTATTAAACTTTCTTGTTGCCATTAATTTGAAAAATGAAATGAAGACAAAGGAAAAAGTGTTTGTGAAAACTAATTTTCTTCTTAAAACATTTATTAAAAATTAAAATGAAATGTTGCCACATGTTAATTAAACTTACATTTGTCACTCTATTTGCTTAATTTACTTACATGTGTTTTAGAGATGCCTTAACATGTTTACACATGTTATTTAGTATTTTTAATTAATTTTTATTTAATTTAAAATGTAAATATAACTTACTTTTTAAGTTACTTAATTAATAAATATAAGTTTATCTTTAAAAGAAAATATGCTAAAACTAATTATAATATAAATAAATTCTTTATACATGTATTTTATAACCATTTTAAATTTAAGCATTTTAAAGAAAACAAAACAAAACTTTATTTAAACTATCATATTAAAAATAAAAAATTATCTTATGTTTTGAAAACAATTGAATAAATCTTAAATTAATTTTTGGAAAATATTAATTCTAAAACAAAGCTTTAAATTACAATTCATACATATAAAAATTATCAATAGATTAAATTAAATTCAAAACAATATCAAATTAGGACATATACATATGTGTGTGTGTGTGTGTGTGTATTACAATTTGAAAATTCAATCTTTAATTTTAAACAAAAGATATTTCTATTCACAATATATATCAAATATATATATTATAAATAGAATAAAATTATTAGCTTTGAAAAAAATAAATCTTATCCATTTTAAATTGTTTAAAAGATATTGATCAAAATTACCAGATTAAATATTCATTAACCTTTAAAAGATTAAATTTACCAATTTAAATTAAAATTATAAAGAAAAATTATCAAACCAATTAAATTATTAATGCAGATTATTAAATTGATATTGTTGAAAATTCAGGGTCGTTACAATCCTCCCCCCTTAAAAGAATTTCATCCCCGAAATCTAAAAGCAAAGGTAATTTAATAACCCAGCTGTGATATCCTGGAAATTTGGGCAATATAAATTTAATAATCTGTGTTATAAATTTAATTTGATTTGATAATTTTAATAACAAATTTGGAATTTGATTTAATAACCATGTTTTAATAAATATTTAAATTGAAAGATTTTATCTTTTAAAGTAAATAAATTGTTTTCTGTTTATAATATATATAATTTTATATATTGTAAATTGATAAATTTTGATTTTTGAATTTAGTAAATGAATTGATTTTCTAATTCTAGTTTATTTTTAGTAAATTAAAAATTTGATTTAAGAATTGGCTTTTCAAAGCAATGTAATAAATAATGTTATGATTTATACTATGATAAATCTTATTTGTTTTAAAATTTTATTTAGCTTAAAAATATATGAATTTAAATTAGATAAATATAAAAGCTAAGTTTTATTTTATATTACTTGGGATTTATATATATATAAGAATTTACAATGTAAATTACAAATGATCTTAGTTTGTTATAATCACTTTTAACAAATTATTTGATATTGCTTAATTTGTTATTTTTAAATAAAAATTATAATACTTAAGTTCTTATGAACATAAATAGATTTTGTAAGGAATAAAATTGTTGTTTTTAATTTTAATAGAATTATATATGCATTTATATATGTAACTTGATTATTAAAATTTTGATTTGATAAATTAAATTTTAAATTTGAATTTGATGTTTTGAAATTTAATAGAATAAATACTTCAATATTTTTGAATAAGCTATATTTTTTAATTTGTTTGTTTTCATTTCTTTTCAATTTAAAAAGAGACAAATTCATTTATATTACTTAAGAAATAAAATAAGATTTAAAGGCTTAAATATTTATAAACAATTTAGAATTAAAATTTAAGTACTTAATTACATATGTAAGTTTATTACCATCTTAAGTGACATGTGTAAACCATTAAAGTAAGCATAGTGACAATTGTTAAAATGTGAACAAGTGTAATGTTTAAATTTTCTTTTTTTCATTTTATTTCTATTAAAATAAAAATCTACTTTTATTAATACATTCCTTCTCATATCATTTTTCTTTTTCAAGCTCAAGAAAATTTTTCAGATTCTAAAATCTGAATTTATCTACATTTCAAAAACCAGAAACTTTGTTCAACAAAATCTGTAATCTCCCCTCTAAACTATCTGAATTCAACTTCCAAACTAAAATGCAAATTATTTGAAAATCCTCAAACCTGTAACCTTCAATTTCATCAACCTGAAATGCAGGTAAATTTGCAATCAATTCTGCAAATGCATAAGACCTGCAGTTTCCTTCTTCTTTTGTTTTGAAACAATATCCAAACCTGCAATCAATTTGCAAATTCTTTTCTGTAAAAAAAAAGTACAAACCTGCATGCACCTGAAGTTCATCTGCAACTTCAAGTCTCAACTCAAATACCTGCAGTTCTTTTCAACATCAACTAAAGCATGCAGTCCTCTAATTGAAATCAACATTCAAACTTGCATGCATCTTCTCTCTGGAAGCCTGCATGTGTTCACCTGGAAATAAGTATGCATATAGATTAGGAAGCTTTGCAGTAAGTAAGATGGATGTTTTAAAAGAATCTGCAGTTTATAAACCAAGTTGAGGTTCAAAATGCATAAGCAAAACAAAAGTAAAATCTGAAGCTGTCAAACATGTGCTCTGTTCTTATACCAGGTGAGTAACAATTTATATTTAATAAATTTAAGTATAAAATTAGTTGTTATTTACTCTGGAAATAAGAATGTGTGTATGTTACTGATTGAAGGTTATGATGCATGTTATTGTGAATGCATGTTTTTGTACTTAAGTTCCAGACCCATGATTTTCTTAAAATCCTATACTTTAGATCTAATCTATGTTAGGTCTACGACTTAAGAAAAAAAATAAAGTTGTGTAACATAACTAAGTTTTAAGTTTTATCAAGTATGAATACAAACCAGAAGTGTCACTAAAAATATATATAATAAAACAGTATGGCCTCTGGAAAAAAAAAACACTAAACAACAGAGTAATTCTATTATTAACAAGAATTCAATCCTTTAAATTCTTTGATTTAAGATTATCAATATGTTACCTGATCAAAAACTTGAATTTTAAAATTTAAATTAGAACTTTTAGTTTGCTTTTGATTTAGGAATTCTGGTTTAACCAGAAATCATAATTTGGGTTGATTCTGTGGATCTAAGAAGATTTGGTGGCCAGTGATGTTCCTGATGATAGAATGGTGATAGGAGAATTGAGGAAAAATGGTAATTGAGGAATTAATGCAGTAAGGCAGTAGGAATTTGGGATCATAGTAGTTAAACCTAGTTTTTTGTTCTTCAGTAAATTTGATTGCCGAAACTTCTCGAGGCAACCGAGTTCTTCGTGATTCAAGATGATGATAGAGGAAGTATATGGCCAGAGGTGATAACTTTTTAGTGGTTGGTGGCGAGGGGATTCTAGTGATCTTCAGATTCGACATTTTCCAGTTTTGGTGCTCGTATGCTTAAATTCGATTTGGGTTTTCTGCTGTCGATTCGAAGGTTGGAATGGCTTTAGGGAGTGACCGATGACTTGCGAAGAGGGTTGCGAGAGGCCGGAGGTGATGGCCGTGGGTGTGCAGGTGTACGGTGGTTAATGGCGTATCAGTTGATTTTTAGGGGAGAAGGGGGTTTGTGTTTACTCGGGTTGTATTATGTTTTGCTCGAAGCAATTGGTTTGGGACTCGAAGAAGTTTAGATGAATCTCGGGTGTTTATTTTGTTACAGGGTGGGTAAACCTGTAAATTACAGGGATTTGAAATAAACCTGATTTTTTAATTGATTTTAAGATGAATTTGAAAGAAATTGTTACTCGAGTTGCTTGAGTCAGCTCGAGCTAGTTATTGAGGTTTAGTAATTGTTATGTTTCAAATTTTAAATTGGAATTTAATGTTTTATATTTCATTTAATTATTAGAGTAATTAAATGAATAATTAATTTATTTAATAAATTAATAAAATTAATAATTACTTAAGGTAATTAGGGGTTTAATCTTAAGGGTTTAGGATTAATTATTCTTTCAATAATTAACTTGTAATTAAGAATAATTAATTAAATTAATTAATTTTTAATTAATGATTAATAATTAATTAAACAAGTAATAATGGATTAATTAAGTTTTAATTAACACTTAATTATTTAATTAATTAGGGGTTAATTAATGGATTAATTAATGATTAATTAATTTGTAATTAATAATGATTAAAATAAGTTAATTATTTTAGAAAATAATTAATGAGTTGTTAATAGTTAATGAAGATCATTAACTAAGGATTATTTAATAATTAATTAATGTGATTAATTTTAATTATTAATTAGATTAATTAATTTAAAAATAATAAATTGTGTAAGTTATTAAGTATAATTACTTATGGAAGTAATTAAGGAATTAATTACTTATTAATTAAGTTTAAATTTGATTAGTTCAAGTTAATTAATTTAGTTTAATTAATTTAAATTAATCATTTGATGATTTGTGAAGTATAATTACTTAATGTAATTAAATGAAGAGAAGTTACTTAGGAAAGTAATTAATGAGTAATTACTATATGTAATTAATTGAAGGTGATTTGTTGATAAAAGTAATTTGAGTATAATTACTTTGTAAATTAATCAAACGATTAATTAGAGATAATTAATTAATGAGTAATTAATTTATTTGGTGAAGTAATTAAGGGTAGATAATTACTGAATGGAGTTAATCAAGGGTGATTAACAGTTATGATTTAAATAAAGATTAAACTACTTAATGTAATTAATTTAATTTGAAAATGTAATTAGAAGACCATTAATTATTATAATTAATGATGTAATTAAGATTGATTAATTAAGATTAATTAATCAATAATAAGTGATTAAAGGTAATTAATTTTAGGTAATTAATTAAGGAAGTAATTAAAGGTTAATTACTGTATTTGGTTAAATATAATTAATTTGAGAAATTAATTAGTGGATAATTACTTGAATGTAATTAAGGCTTAATTAATCAGGGATGATTAAGTAAAATGAATCATTGGATAATGATTAATTAATTGATTGATAAATTATCAATAGTGATATGAGCAAGTTGATATTGGTGAAGTAATTAATTTAATTTACTTTAAATTAATTTGAATGATATAATTAATTTAATTCATTTTAAATTAATTATTTTGGTGTGATTATAAATCATGGCTTATATGGTTGGTTAGTGATTGTTTGCTTTGGATGGTTAGAATCTCATATATGAGATAGATAATGTTGAGTGATTTGGATGCATTGGTTTCATGGTGATGTTGATATAGATTATCTTTTTGAATAATGATAATATAGTTTATCTGATATGATGATAATATTGATTATCTGTTGTGAATCTGTGATTTATCTATCTGTGTATATAAATAAGTGAATTGTTTTAAACCTTTAAAACAACTTGGCCTTAAAAGACACGCTTTGGATTTCGATGAGACCGGGATCGGGTTTCCATATTTGGATATCCGAAAACCACATCGATTCCAAATAACGTTAGGTCGTGAATCAAAGTGGAGCTTTGTGAAGACTCGAGGTGTAAGAACTATAAGTCAATATAACTCTGTGGGTGATTCCGTAATGAGTTTGATGGAGTAGTACTTATAGATTCGAGATGGTGATTTAGAGTGCAAGGGTTATCGTCGTTAACTCTGTGGGTGATTCCATAATGAGTGTAACGAGATAATGCCTTCGGTTTCGTTCGAACCCGGAACGAACTTGTATGGATTGAATGCTTTCAGAACATCGTCAGGTGGACGATGAGCATTCTAAGAGATGTGTCCTCTAAAGGAAATCGTAGCCTCAAGCCTCATCAACTGGGAATGGCTAAAACAGGGGAGGAGCAGCAAGGCTTCGTGGGTAGCACCCACTGGAGAGCAAGATTGATCCCTGTCTAGAGGTCCCCTTTTATTCGGCTTAGTGGGCAGTTGTTAGTGTACAGCAACTGCGGGGTTGTCTTGTTCGAAACTGTTCAGTAAGGAATGGGTCCGGCTTTGTATTGCATGGGAGTGGGAGTACTCCTCGGTACGTTGATCTAGGCCACGTATTGTGACGGACGGTACCCCAGTAGCCCTGCCATTGTATGGAATCCACAATCCAATAAGTGCTAACGATTTTGATTGTATTACCCACTTTTGTGGCTAGTAGCTGGAATTTAATGAATGTAACAATTTCGGATATTTCTTATTTATTTGAAAACCCTAGACACTATTATAATATCATCGAATTTCCTATCAAATGTTTTGGTTAGCGTAAGGTAAAAACTTTTCCATGTTTATGTGTGGGAAGTCTTACGTGATACCTTTCTTTTAAAAGGATTTTCAAAATTAAGCAACTTTAACCTGTTACTCACACCAGACCCATGTCTGACCCGGAGTTTATCTTTTGTTTTCTTAAACTCTTGGGTACTCAAATTTTTACGAGTAGCCAAGGGATTCAGGTTAGCTTTTGACGAATTGTGGAGGAGCAATGGAGCAGGAGGCTTCTGCGTTAGATATATAGTATTCCGCCGTGTGATCTGTGTTTGTTTCTGAGTTGTATTATGTTGTAAATACTAGACAGGTGTTTATAACTGTCTAGTATGTGTTGTATATCTGTGTACTCTGATAGTGGTTGTAAACTATGTAATATTTTATGTCATTAATATAATTTATTCGTTCCGCTGTTGAGATTCTGATGTTGTATTCTTCTTTCTTCTCTTTCTTTTCTCTTTTCTATCCCTTTCTTTCTTCATGATGATACTACTTTTCTGGAGAGAAAAAGTCGGGTCGTCACACCAGCAAAGATTTCAATTTCAAACAGCAAAGCATATCTATCAATCAGTAACTAACAACCATAGCAATCAATCAAACAAACCTAACAAATTATCCTGACACAAATCGAAATAAATCTTACTAATACTATCTAGAGTTTCCCGAGTATAAATCACCGAGAGACTCGCTCTATAGAAGCTAAACTGACTACACTACCAAAATTCAGAGCTCCTCTCATCTCTAGATCAACCAATCTGAACAGAACATCAGACTACACTCGAGTCTAGCTCAACTTCCAAATCCAACTGGATTGCGGATTCCACAACCAACAATGAATCATACACGTACTCTCTCAGAGATACGTGAAATACAATGAATTCCAGCTATCCAACCTGGCAATTCAATCTTATCCTAACAAAAACACAGATAAGAAATCTCAAATGCCTCAAACTAGCCATCCAATCTTACCCAAATGCTGCTCTCTAACCCAGAGAAATCTTAACAATAAAAAAGTCTCCAACTTCGAATTCCAAACTCCTTATCTCATATTTGCATAACTCAACAGATAATCTTGGGCTGCCAATCTTCTTCCTGATCAGCTCAATCTATGCTGATGCCCCCAGAAACAACTAGACCAAAATAAACTAGCTTCTGGATCCTATCTACCAGAAAAGTCTTTCAAAATCCGTCGAAATCCAGAACACATGCTCTACTCCTCAAGCAATAGCAAACTGAACTTGCTTCCTTCCTTGCACAGCTGCTACCTCGCTTCCGCTGCACAATTCTGATTCTGAAATAAATGAGAATACTGTTGATGAACACGAATACAAACTTATCCAATATATCCGAAAAACTTTTTTCATCAAATCCATATAATCTGAGTGACCCATCTGACTCGGCCACACAACCTTACAGCAGAAATCCAACTCAAAAACTAGATCTGACCAATCCAAATTCCAAAAATTCTAAGCTGCTACACCAACTACACTTCTCCAAGAACCATCCTACTACCAGGCTAACCACCAATATCGCTTCTGGAACCAAAACAATATGGAACTCAACTCCAGATGCAGACAAACTTCTGATTACATCAGTAGCTCCTACTACCACATGAGAACCCTTAGTCTCAAACAAAAGATTGCCCAAGAAAAATTCCCAAACTAATCGCAAGTCACTTTTGCGATCCAACCTAGTTTGGATTCCAAATAAACCGTCCTCTCTTTACCAAATAGAAAAGCCTTAAGCTTTTCCTAACAAAGTTAACCTTTCTAAAAAACATTCACCAACTGCCCGGAATGCTGATAGAAGAACCACAAAGATTCCTGAACCATCGGAGAAATGAGCACACTGCTGCTTCTAAACTCTGCTTCAATGATACTGCAAAGCTAAAAGGCCTTCTTGTCAGCACACCGAACACTTCGAGTTGCACTGCTACCACAATCAACCAAAAACTCCTAATCCAAAGCTCTTCAAACCCAAAAACCATCAACAAACCACATAAAAGACCTTCGAGATGGCAGACATCTTCTCAAGAAATTCGGGCTCCAAACCAAACATCAACATCTCGCTCTCCTTAAGAAATGAAAAATGAGACCATGTCGAAGCGAAGCAACATATAGACCTTAGTCTCATATTCCAGAACAGTCAACCTCCTTGCTAAAGATCCAGATAACTCCTACACAGGCAAGTCTTCCCTGCAGCAGGTAAAGACTGCTCCTCAACTACTTCTAAAACTGCTTCAAGAGAAAACATCTTCGGAAATATCCATGGATACTACATCTCATCACGCAGTTATCAAGATACCATCACTTACTTCTGCACTTCCGACAGATCCAAACTTACACTTCAAAGATAAACTCCGAATCCTTAAAAAGATTTCCTTCGGATATCAGGGAAATCCTTATTCCAAACTACAAATCTCACTCGAGACGGTAATAGGTCTACAGTCTCGACAAAAATACTCCTAACCTCAATCACATGGACCTCCTCCATTAATGGTAGTCATGTTACACACACACACACCACTACTCCATCTACCTCTAAAACTTATGTTGGAAAATCCGAACAGGTAACCCAACAGATCAGGTAGATAATATATATATATATATATATATATATATATATATATATATATATATATATATATATATACAAGTACGCTCTCTCAGGAAAGACACTACTCTAGAGCCTAGGTATTCACTCGACCTAATGCTCGGATACCAACTGTGACGACCCGACTTCCTATCACCAGGAAGACGCGTCACTAATGAAGAAAGAAAGGGATAGAAGAAGAAAAGAAAGAGAAAGAAGAAACACAACAACATCAGATAACTCACAGCGGAACGAATGAAATATAATATATCGCACAAAATATTACATAATATCATATTACATCAGAGTACACAACTTATACAACACATATTAGACAGTTATAAACATCTGTCTAACTATACAACACAAGATACAGAAGATACAGATACAATCACACAAACACAACGGAACCATAATATATCTACATGCGGAAGCCTCCTGCTCCATAACTCCTTCAGAATTCGTCAAGCAAACCTGAATCACTTGACTACTCATACATAATATGAGTACCCAAGAGTTTAATAAAACAGAAAATAAACAGTCGGGTCAGACAGGGGTCTGGTGTGAGTAAACGGGTTAAAATTGCTTAACTTTATAAAATCCTTTGAAAAGAAAAGGTATCATGTAAGACTTCCCACACATGAACATGGAAAAGTTTTTACCTTACGCTAACCAAAACACTTGATAGGAAATCCAGTGATATTATAATAGTGTCTAGGGTTTTCAAAATAAAATACAGAAATAGCTGGAATGCTTACATCTCACGTTCCAACATAGTTGGGCACAATCAAAACCATATAGGCACTTATTGGATTTTGGATTCCATCAATGGAAGGGCTACCAAGGTATCGCCCGTCACAGTACGTGGCGTAGATCAACGTACTGAGGATTATGCCCAATCCCCTGCATAACAAAGCCGGGACCACCCCTTACAGGACAGTCCCAAGTGAGATCACCCCATGGTTGGCGCGACAAACCACCCACAAAGCCGGAAAAAGGAACATCTAGACAGGAATGACCTCACCCTGAAATATGTGCTACCTACCTAGCCTTGCTGCACCTCCCCTGTTTTAGCCATTCCCTGGTTGATGAGGCTTGAGGCTGGGATTACCTTTATAGAACACATCTATCTTATAATGCTCATCGTCCACCTGACGATGTTCTGAAAGCATTCAATCCATACAAGTTCGTTCCGGGTTCGAACGAAACCGAAGGCACTATCTCGTTGCACTCATATTAGAATCACGCTTAGAGTCAACGACCATAGACCTTGCACTCTAAATCACCATCTCGAACCTATAAGTACTATTCCGTCAAACTCATCACGGAATCACCCCCAGAGTTATACCGACGAATTGTTTTTACACCTCGAGTCTTCACAAAGCTCCACTTGGATTCACGACCTAACGTTTAATTGGAATCGATGTGGTTTTCGGATCCCAAATATGGAAACCTGATCCCGGTCTCACCGAAACCAAACGCCATTTTAATGTCCAAGTTCTTTACGGGTTTAAACAATTAATCTTATATTCAGGATGATATAAACAGATAGATGAATCGCATTATCACAATAGATAATTCATAACAACCATTCATCTCACACAGCAGCATATCACATATCAGAGATATCCAAAACATCCAGTATCAACCAATCACCCAATATCAATGATTCAAAATAAACCAATCAATATTAACCAATCATCCAAAAGCAGAATTGATTAACTCTTAATCAATCAGATTATCTAAATCCTTCTTTGTTAATTTATTCCAAATTAATAAATTAATTATCTCTTAATGACCTTCCTTAATTAATCTCCCTTGATTAATTATCCTTTAATTACATTCAAGTAATTATCCTTAACCATATTCAGTAATTAACCTTTAATTACTATCATTAATTACAAAAATTAATGATCCTTCATTTGTTTCCATTAATTAATCAATTATAATTAATTACATTAAACCTCAATTAATTACAATTAATTAATCACACTTAAATTAATCATTTTCATCAATAAATCTTGATTAATTCATTAATTATATTAACTAATGATCCTTATTAATTAATAATACCTTTAAATAAATTAAGTAATTAACTTGTAATTAATTATCTCATTAATCATAAACAGTAATTAACAATTTGTAATTACTTATCTTAATTAATTAACTTCTTAATTAATTATATTAACCCTTTGATTAATTGATCTAATTAATTAATCTTTAATTACTTCATTAAGTAATTATTAATCAATTAATAAATCCTTAATTAATTGCTTTTTTAATTAATTACAATTTTAATTAATTACCCTTAGTAATTAATCTTAAATTAATCTTATTCATTAATTAATTAATCACATTAATTAACTCTTAATTACTTACATAAGTAATTATCTCTAATTACTTCATTAATAAATCTTGATTACTCTCTTAATTAATTACTTAACAATAATTAATCCCATCATTAAATAATCTTTAATTCATTAATTAATTATTTAATTACTCCATAATTAATTAACTTCAAAATAATTATATTAATCAATTCTTAGATTAATAACATCATGTGATTATCCATTAATCACTTTAACTTAATTACTCCCATGAGTAATTTTACGTTAATTACTTCCATAAGTAATTACTCTTTCCATAATTACATTCAATAATTAACCATTAATTACTTCATTAAGTAATTACACTTAATTAATCCATAATTAAGTGATTATTTAAAATTAAATAAATAATTAACTAATTATTTAAAATTAATTAAATAAGTAATTAATTAACTTCTTATATTTCAAAATCTTTAATTAATTAAGAAAACATTAATCTTAACTAATCTTTACTTATTAACAAATCATATTTAATTATGCATTCTTAAGTTCATAACAAAGATAAGTTAACCCTATTTATCTTCATAAATAAATTATTTAAAATTAAAAATTTAAATAACTTGAAGTCAAATTATTGTATTGGTTTTCCAAAATTATAACAATATTCTTACTTGAAAATAAGGCATTTAGAAATCTAATTTAAAATTTAAACTCTTTAAACATCTAATTCAAACTTATTCATTTTCAATATAAATTGAAAACTTAGTTTTCAAATCATTATTTTAAAATTTAACTTAAAACTTTGATTCCATATTTTAAATTGAAAACACTTCTTTTTAAATTAGAATTCAAAATTAATTACTATAATTACTATCTAAGCAAACATCTTAAAACATTTTAAATTTGAAAATCAATTCAATTATCACTTTTAAAAAGTTTAATTTACATTTATTTTAAAGCAATAACTTTTAACTTTGAAAATTTGTTTATTTTATAAAATTTGTTTATAATTTTAATCTTGATCTTAATTTATTTCATCAATAAGTTTTAAATCTGTACTCCATTATTAAATTTTACAGAACTAACATTACACGGTACTAACTAAAAACAATTAACCCTAAAAACCCGATACAATCACGGCAACTCCACGCGTGCTACCCCGAGTAAACCCCCAGCTCCTTCCTTCGAGTCGAACGCGATAAAATCGCGAAAGCATACCGAGAATAACCTTCTTCCCAACACACAAGCATTCCAGTGCACAGACCCTACACGGTGCACGTACACCATCACCTCCGGCCAAACTTGGTCGTCACGACCATCGACGTCGGTCACACATTCACACGCGAGCACAACCATAAGCCCAGATCAAACGATATGCGCGCGAATCAAAATTCAAGCTTCAAACTCGAAACCTGCAGAAACAACGACCACCAAATTCCCCCACGGTCATCTACCACGACGTCGGTGATCTTTGCCGACCACACCATTGAAGCACCATGTCCATGAACTTCCACACCCCCAAACGCGATCGAACTCGATCCATTAACCGTGTCGCAAAACCCTCAGCAATCATGACAAACAAAACACAATGAAAAACCCTACTACCACCAATTCCAACCACCACATCGCATTAAAATTCATGCGACCAATTTTCCCTTGATCGCCGTTCAACTCTCCTCCTCTAATCCAAAGCCCATGGCCAATCATCACTTTGTTCGCTGGAATTTGGCGAAAGTACCTATTCCATTCACCACTGAAAATCACAATGAATACTGATCTAAATACCATCGTCTAAATTCATGATTTCATACAACAAACACAATTATACCCTTCCAAACTAAAGTTAGGATGGTTGATTTTTATCATAAATATGCATTTCTCTGATATCATCCCTTTAAACATTATCTACCAAATTTAAAAACATGTAACTATTTTATAACCATTTTAAATTTAAGCATTTTAAAGAAAACAAAACAAAACTTTATTTAAACTATCATATTAAAAATAAACAATTATCTTATGTTTTGAAAACAGTTGAATAAATCTTAAATTAACTTTTAGAAAATAATAATTCTAAAACAAAGCTTTAAATTACAATTCATACATATAAAAATTATCAATAGATTAAATTAAATTCAAAACAATATCAAATTATAACATATACATACATACATATATATATATATATATATATATATATATACACACACGAGTATGTATGCACGCCCAGGTGGGCCTGCATCTAATCGCAATGTGCATGTTTTAAGTCATGTATAATGTTTCGCTTACGAATATAGTACACATTCTCCATTCATGTCAAAGTGTCCATTAATTTCGGTTTATTTTTTAGGCATGGAACACGTTTTGGAATTAAAAGGCATTGATGAGTAGAAGGCTGTATGGTAGTCTTATCAAAATTTGGCAGGGAATATTGTCATTGTTCTGACTTATGTAGTATGTTCGAATATTCTAGAAACACATGTTTAGAGGATCCAATATAAGAAGCCTTTAGTACTACTACACATTTATATATAAAAATAATAATATAACATACTTGGTATGCAGAAGATGGACCACTAAATTTAAATTATGGAGAACAACATATTGACTTCAAGTGGAACGAATGTTGTTCGGTTGGTCTATAGAAGCAGTGCAGTCCTCAATCCAAATCAAATGCTTTTTGTATGATGACCTCTAAACATATCTCCTTTATTTCTTCCACTGCAAGAGTTAATATATTCATATAATACTAATAGTAACAAAATTATGAACTATAAATGCAGATGCAATTTTTTTGTTAGAAATGACTTAGCAATATGCTACATAATTGGTCCTTGAGCATTTGCTTGCATAAATAAATTATTTTTAGTTTATACACGTGATACTAATCCATACTTTTTGACTGCAACATTCAGGAAACCAAACACCATTAATACATAAAGGAAGTCTAAACTAATATGAGGGAAAAAAACGTGAGCCGAACACACCAATTTCTTTTTGCCATTATAATATAACTCAATATAAAAGTAATCGTTGTGCTCTGTTGCAAATGCAACTAAGTAGTGCGCTCAACTGCAAAATGCAACTGAGCATCTCAACTCAGTTGCAAATGCATTTTTCAACTGAGCACTTTAGCTAAGTTACAAATGCAACCGAGCACAGTGCTTAGTTGCATTTGCACTTGAGCAGTGTGCTCAACTGCAAGGCAACTAGGCACTGCTCTACTACAAAATACAACTAAGCAGTAGCGCAGTGCTAAATTGCAATATCCGTCCCTTCTAAATTACAGTATTGATACATTGCAGTATTTATATCAAGCATGATAACTAAGAATGCAATTTTTTTCTATTATCAAGCTATACGTAGGTTTTTATGCGAGGTCTAGATAGCAAGCTTATAGTTCATGTGAGGTTTATATACGATGTTATGAAACATGAAAACATATCAGAAAATATTTAAAGTGCATCATCTTACAGGTTATGATGAGATGCATTGGTTCAGGTTTCCACACTGCTTGGATCATTGCTCCATCGACCGTTACTTCCATCAACTGCAGCTCAATGCAGTTTGCAATGAGTGACTTCGCACCGAGTCGGTTTTTAACTCAATGAAACTGCATGGAGTCGAAAACTCAATGTAGTTTATAGAGCGCCCGTTGTTTTGAAAAAAAAATCCAATGTTAGTTGTGGCTACTAATAGGGTTCAAACATTTGAAGAAGTCGAGGACATCTGAATTAAGTTTTGCTGATAATTATAAAAACAGTCAGCATGTACACAAATACATGTCATAAACTGAAAGGGAAACAATCGATACAATGGAATCAGATATAAATAGGCGTTTGACATTTTTTTTTAAATCTAATGAAATTGGCAAGGCCCATAAACTCCTAGGCTATGTAATATGCTTATTTATTCCTAATTAACTTGTAGATTTGTTGGGAAGATTATGAAATAGATGCATCTACACATTTTCTAATAAGTATTCGTATAATATTCTAATTTTACATGACATTGCACAGTTTGCATATAAACCTTCACATGCATAGTATATACACCAATGTTAACACTGGGCATAATTCACATCAAACAATATAAGAGCTTCATGTATAATAATGTACATAATATAAAATATTTTTCACTGCATACTTTAGACGCAACCTGCTTGCAAATATGATGAGAAACCAAATAAAATAATATGTAAAATTACCTGAGGAATAACAGAATCAACATATCCTTAAGAACACAACAGGTGCAATCTTATTTATCAATTTGCCCACAAAAGGTGGAGCCCTGGAAAATGTGTATAATAATTTATCTTGTTATATTCTATCTTTAGTAATAATTTATACTCCACTATAAATCCATCATCTTAAATAATATATTATTCTATAAGCATATGCAGCTCCATATACATGGACCAAAATATACATTGTTGTAGGATTTTGTACATGAAAATGGTTATTAATATTTAAATATATTACATACCTTAACATGTCTATAGGAAAACGATAGAAAAATGACTGCAGATCACGATGTGAAGAATGGCTAAAACATCCATGAAGCCCAATACTTTCAAGTAAATGATAATTATGCATGTTGCTTTCAATATTTCTTATAGTATAACTGATTATTGGAAAATATAATAGTTGCAATAACACATTGTTCAAAAGTAAAGCAAAATATAATACTTAGGAATGAATCATATTTTCATCAGAACAAACAATACCAAAACGGTTACCATGAATCTCCCAAGTTCTCTCAAAATCTACAGCAAGATTTCAAGCTCTCCCAATGCTATAAACTATAGTTTTGCTGATGAACCAAAACATTTTTGTTTCATTTACAGTTCAATAACGAAAGAGAAGTAAATAAATAGAGGAAAATAAACCCAAGAAAACAAAAAATGATGACGACATTTCTCCGCTATGAACATGATATATAGTGGAATTTAGAGAAATGCATTTAGCTTGTTTGACTTAATTGGATGCGGTGAAATTCATCTAGGTTAAGTCTTGAATTTGTGACTGTTTCTTTACCCAGATCTCCTTTTCTTCTACAATAATCTTTAAAATATACCCAAGTACTTTAGAGGCTAAGCCAAACAAATGCCCAGATTCTTCACCGCCTTCACGGATTATTCTTCCTATCTCTCTTAAAAAATCATATTTTCATGTATAATTTTCATAAAAATGCGACCAAGGAATCTGCAACTCATGGGGCATCTGTAAGTGTATCTTCCAGCTTAGAGAGAACAGACTCAAATTTGTACAAAGGATACATGCATATTGCACATCATTGAATGACTATTGATGTATAGATTATCTAACACTCAAGCCAAGTGTAATATAATTTAATTAGTTCATCATCAACTTTTATGCTCCTACATTTGAAATTAGTCTATTATAAAAAGCAAAGAAAAATTTAACTGAAACAACCGTTGTCCGCATTTTTTTTCTTAATAGATGAAAAATAAAGAAAAAGTTCATTAAAATTTTAACCAAGATTTCCGGTAAAAATGATCCAACATATAATCTGACACTCTTCCATCTTTTCACATTATTTAGATGAACAATATAATCTTTTTGTAAAATATTTGTCCAAAAGCCCAGTGATTTTAATATAGTTTCATTTATAGTTTTAAGGTATTCCTGAAAATCTCTCAGCATTTAAAGATTATATCGGTGCTTCAACCTAATTAAGTGTTAAAATAAAAAGTTATTGTATCATTTACTAAAAAGCTTCATTATTTAGCACCATATTTAAAAATGAGAAGAGTGGATTATATAAACGGTTTATTCCTAATAATATACATGCATGCATGGATTACTGAACGAAAACCTAATATAAAAGTATGTATGAATAACCGATTGAAAAATGAACATGAACCTTATCCCATGTTGATAACTAAATTTGAGCTGATGTTTTTGTGTAAAATTCACTTGTTTTTGGACGCTTTCAAAATATTCATAGCCATTTGTTGTTCACTCATCGATAATATTCGTCCGTGCTTTATTGCATGGGAGTTCGATCTACCGATCAACTACTCCCTCTATCGCTTTATATCTCTCCTCAATAGCTAAATATCACCTATACTTTTCTCATTATGACCATCTTCATAATTACCGTGCTAATTATCATGATTATAAAGCATGCATGCCTACATTTTAATCCTTTATCTCCAGCATTTGAATTGAAAGTGTATAATCTTATAAAATTAGAGATACATTACTGGGTATCTCAAAACATTATTTACTAAAATATGCTAGGTACGCATAAATCTTCTCCATTTTTTCCTTTGTTCCCTAAAATTGAGAACTATATCATTTGAAAAATACACTTAATTCAATAAAAAGGTGATTTTATACTATATCATCTACTGCCATAGTAGTAGCAGCTGTTATAATATTTTTAAGTCACATGTAACCCAACTTAAACCTATATACTTCGTTTTTACCACTTAATTGGGTAATTACATATGTTAAGCAATCTATCAATAAGCATGCTTATTGCTCATGCCATGTCTATTTTAATTTCCAGTTCTTAGTACTTGACTATTCTTTAATTGTACATCTACATCATCATTTAGATCCCATCCAACTTTTGAGAAATATGTACAGAATAGAAAAAACGAATGATAATAATGAGCGAGAAATGAGTAGCACTGAACGTATGAAACAACAATACACGGGAAGATAATGAGAACATGATTATATCCATTTATTATTATGTTTGTCTGCTTGATAGTTACACACTACTTATAGCTAACAAAAACATGTGCGTTATAAAATGTAGTTTGAACCATCCACTAATATATTAATGTCATCGTGGCTACTTAACATTATAAAATATATTTTGTTTTCAAGCTATTTTGTATGTGAATTGAGAGTGAATAGCAGCTTTAGGTACCTCCCTAGCATTTTATATCGAAATTCATAGACATAAACATATTATATATTTATATATCATCACATAGCCACCAATAGAGTTAATCTCCACTGTTTGATTAGATAATTCATTCAAATGTACATGGAGAAAGATGTATTTGTGTGTAAGACGCAGATTTTTCTGTATTTTACTCTGCACAAATTAGTCAAATGTTAAGAGTTTGTATCTTTTAAAGGCTAAGCAAAAGCAGTTGTTACTTATTTCAGCTCCAATGTAATTAAACTTTGTTTTATTTCAAGGCCATAGTTCATATATTTTTGTGATTAAAACAATCTCATGAGCAAGATAGAGACTAACATAAACAAAAAAGGAGGGACTTACAATTTAATGATTCATTATCTATTTCTCAGAGCACTCGATTTATTGATATCAGCATCCAAGAAAGCTGACTAACTACCACGGAATCCTAACCGCCTACTCCATCGAAGTCGCCGTCCATGACATCAAGTGCTTCTTCTTAAAAACCGAATTCGAAATCATAATCATCGAAATCTGCATAAAGTTTGGATGTAAAGACCCCCAAATTTCTTCAGTTACATGACCGACAATCTTGGTGACTTAACAATCCATCAAGACGACTTCATATTCAATAAATCCATATCGGGTCTTTGCTAATCATGTTAGATGCTAAAGATGGATGTGATCTTTCTATTGTTATAGAGATTCAATTGATTTTGTGGAGAAATGAAATTTTGAGAGTGTAAAACAACGTAAGTTGGGATGTAGGAAGACGCACAGACTCAAGATTAAAGGGTATTTCGGGAATTCTCAAAAGACATGGTTGAAACCTATTGTTTGAATTTATATTATTAGTAGTAAAGATGTGTGTGTGTATGTATATATACAGGAAATGAATCTACAACAACCAATAAAGCAATAGGGAAGATAGACATAGGCATTAACTTTACATATGAATAAATACATACCTATTCTGAAAAGGGAAAATAACACGCTGAAACCTCTCAGTGCTCAACTGAAAGATAGGAATGTTCGACTTCAGAAATTGTCCCAGAATCTACTACTGAACCATTATAATAAGGAGAGGATTCATATTGCAAAGATCAAGCTGATGCTCTGGATTTCCTTAACAAAGACCTGCCAACAGAAATTAGAAGGTAAAAAATATACCACTGCCTATCATCAAATCGAAATTAGAACGTATAAATCAAATATCAAAACATCAAAATAAAAAAAAATCAGCATTTATGTGATAAATAAAAGGATTGTTTGATCGATAGTGATGATAGAGGATTGTTTGATTGGGAATGGTGAATGGTACTGAATTAAAAGCATAACCTACAGTAACAAATAAACTAAAAAATGAAATCAACAATTGCTTTGTATAAGCAATTTTTCATATCATTTAATCAATAGTGATAAGTAATGCTCACATAATTCAAATCCGAATGACTTATATTTTATAGCATATAGCATATTCGGATTAGTTTTGAGGTTTTGAATTATTTATAGTAGAATGATATTTTAATTAACCAAATGATCAGTGTTCTACTCATCCAAGCCTAAAGTATGATGAGCACTATTATGTCAAAAAGCAGGAGATGTGCACTATTATGTCAAAAAGAAGGAACATGAGTGGGCTGTGTATCAATATATTTATCCTGAATCCATATTCTCTATACAACCTGAAATTGCAAAAACACTCAAAAATTAAGGGTTTTGAATACAGTTTGCAAAAATCAAAATATTCATTGGTACATTAACTTATAGGGGAAATGGGATTTGGTCAGTCCAAATAAGTTAAAATTTTATAAAATAAGTTGAAGGAGGGTAAGAAGAACGGTAAATAAAACAATAGAACAATACGTGAATCATGTAAATAGCAAAAAATTATGTAAGCAAAGAGCTTAAATGTTTAAAATAAGTGTATGTCAAGTGCCTGTAGATCTATGATCATTATCATGCCTAACTTGTCATTGTGAAATTACAGTATAAATAATCCATTTTGTTAGTAGATTGCTTATTTTTAGCCAAACAAACCAAAGATAGGTGGTAGGTGTTGAGGAGTTTAATCACTTCATTCATCTTGAAATCATTGTTAGCTCCTCGTATATTCCACACAAATAAACTCATTTACCTTTTGTTGAGCTCTAAATGTATCTTTTAGGAGGAGCTTTTGTTTTGTTTTTGTCTTGTTTTTCTTACTTTTTTGACTGAATTTATGCACTATATTCAGGATTATCTTCTATGTAGGCTGACACATTTTGCTGATTTGTTTCATGTATGATGCTATCAACCATTTGTGCTGCAACATTATCTATAACTAATAAGATCATTTGAAAAGGTTTCAAAAGCAGGTACAAAATTTTAGGAACTATCATTTTCATTTAAGCCTTCTGTAGTAGTTCTAAATCTAGTCTCTCTTTTTTTTCTAAGGTTTTTAGAAATTCTTTAGGATTTGTGGTCATTGTGTTGTGCTGATCAGTAGATGCTATTTCATTCAATTTTCCAGATGTAAATTTCATTTTTTTTTGTTTCCTCAAGGACAATACATCTTCATGCTCTACTTCCTTTTCTCGTGCATTTAGATCTATGGTCATTATTATGTTTAAATTATGCATAATATTTAGAATATTTAAAATGCACATGACAGTCGATTAGAAAGAATTGTTTCAGCTTTCAATAATGATAAAATATGAAGGCAACGAATTCTATAATTTTGACTTATCAACAACACAGAAAATAGTTTCAACATATAAAGAAAATGATCACAGATAGCAACATAGGATCATAAAGAAAAATGAGTTCATGTTCATATCAAAGAATTTTACCGATTAAGCACTTGTAACAAATGTAGTTTGTAAGTATAATGCTACAATGGAAAAAACATGGATCACAATTCAGTGAACCAATCAATCGGTGTACGGAAAAGAGCGTGTAAGAAATAATATTTGCTTTGAATTAGACAAAACAGGTTTTGAGGAAACAATCAACAAAAACAGCTAAAATTGGCCACACGGTGAACTTTGAAGTTCGGATTCATGTTTGTTGAATTCTCATTATTAGTAGTAAAGATAAATAGATCCATTCTATCTTGTTACCAAATTATCTACATTTATTTTTCAAATTTAATTAGTTGTTAAAATTATTTAACTTATTTTTGATAATTTCCAAACACCAATATTGGAAAGAGTAAGAAAATAGGACAACAATATTGGGACAACATCTGCTCTGTGCAAAAACTCAGAGGAGTTGGGTGACTGTTCATTTTTTGAATGTGAACACTCAAAAGTATATAAACTCTAATCAGACAACACTTCAATATAGGTCATTCGCAATCACTGAAGCTAAATGAGATTATAAACTCACTAATATTAATATTTGCAGACATAAACAACAGAAAAACACTTCAGATGTATGCCTGGTACCTACAACATGGAATGTGTTGTGTGAAAGGACTAATCGACTACACAATAAGCCAGAGATGCCTTTCTATGTTAGATCTGAACTTATTAAACAGGATGCAGTTATTTTGTTATCTAAATCTAAGAGCATGAATTAATTTAATAATTTACTAATCAGAATCAAAACAAAAGTAATTTTCTGAATTGAGTAGCAGTTCCTTGGTTCTTCTGAAGTGATGCTTCTATAGCTGCATGGATTCCCTTCAGCTGTTGGTAGCTGGTATGATTTCTGAAGAAGTAAGCTGTTGAATTTGCAGTCTATATTTTCAAAATGCATGTCATTTACAACATTGTAAAATTGAAAAAGTAAACAAATAATTCTATACAATTGAAGTAACACTCACTATAAAAATCTGCATAATAACCTTCAACTCTTCAGAACTCCCAACAATATATACTCATTTCTATGTCAATCTAAAGGATGAAACCGGCTGAAAAAGTAACATATGCTATCAGTCATTTGCTTGTTGATTTTTTTGTTGAATCTAGCAGAAATCAAATTACCTACTAAATCTCAGATTGATATTTTTCTGATGCATCCTTCATAAACTGTCAGTATATATTTCAGTTTATATGTTACGTGATTTGTATCATTACAATAAGAATTAGTATAGCAAAATATCTGCCCGGTAACATTATAAAGTCTATTATACCTTCCATTTACAGCCATTCCAGTAACTGAATATAAATGATAACGAACTTGACCTCCTAGTGATGCATCCTGCAGAAAAAGCATCCATGAAAAATTAAGGATTGTTGTAGCTACAGTTATTTCGCAAAAAGAAAGATATCCTGTATAATTATTGGCCTCCATAATTAACAATATTATGTAAATCCACTGGGCTTCCATGCCCTTCCCTGTTAAAAAATATATGGATACGCCTTAAATATATGTAAATGAGAATTTCCCAATGTTAATGCATCTATATCCATCACTATGTACATTAATTAATTCTTTGAAACCCTCTTGAAAAAAAAATTATGTATGTTTAAGAGCAGATGTAAGCCCCTCAGATTTTATCCCTGAATCATTCACTTTTTTAATCCCATCTCAAGCAGTATGATAAAGTGTAACAAAACAACTCATAAGGAATTCAGTGATACATGGATGTGTATTACCATCTCTAATGGAATAAATGAGTAAAAAATATGTTCCTTTTTTAGTGATTACCCAAAATAATCTCAAGAGCCAAGTATTCATGAGTGCTAACAAATGACATAGATCTCAAATCAACAGGTTCAACAACACATTGAAGCGAATAAAAATTTGAGGGAGACACTGAAAGTGTTGTCTGTAATTAAATGTGTTATCATAAAGAGTCAAAAAACTGAATCAGGGGAAAGAAAAGAAATCGGTATGATAGAAGATTACCTTTCTTTACTGTATTTGAGTCGAAGCAATTATTTGGCATAGATGGTAGTTTTGTCACAATTATAGGACCTGTGTGTAACCAAGTTAAAAATGTCAATATAGCAAACATGAACTCCTTCACTGATAAAGAATTACTTATAATATATTTCTCAACCTGAAATGAAGCAAAATTTGAAAACAATATACTTAAGTCAAAGTTTTGAGAAATGGATAAAAACAATATCATATATATTTGTTTTCTCCTTATATTTGATGGTCATATATAAATCAAATTCCACATGTCTTTTGTTTTCTTCTTCTTATATAAGTTAAAATTTAATAGTAATATATATCTTTTATACACACAAACACACACCTAAAGCAGCTTCAAGTCTTTAGGAGAACAAAACCAATTTTGTGTATATTTTTTTGTTATCTAAAGAAAGTTTTTTACGTTTTTACATATTCATTAAACCTGCTCTTCTTTTCTTTACTGCAATGCAACTAAATTTTCATTACTATCACTTAATGGGCTTCTCATGTCTATTCGTTTGGGTTCTAATTGAGCGGATACTGATACTAATGAAAGTGGAGTGTTTAAGAGATAGAAAATTTGAAAGGACTACTGATTTACATTTTTGTTAAATTTTGTAAATTCCATTATCAACCTTACCTATTGCATTTTGGAAGTAATCAAACTGAAGACACTCAATCACAGTAACCTTTTTCAGTGTCTGCAGTAAAGAGAAAATAGTAAAACAAAATAATAAAGGGCGTACTCTTCTTGTGAATCATTAAGGAATCCGATAATTACTCAATATCTGAAGTAATGAAAATCAGTTAACAGTTACATGAGATTAGCATCTGAAGGATATAAGATCTAGATGGATATAAGCAATTCGTGCATAATCGTCAATCACCATTGTAGATACTAATTGCTGTTGTAGATTCTAATCGATAATCGCACTAATCAAAATCTTAAGCAGTTGATGAAAATAAGCAAATAATTACCTGAGTCCGACGCCTGATGGAAATTGATTGGTGATGCTTGAGCTTAATACTTAGGACATTTAGATTTCTTCAAACTTTTAGGTGATTTTAAGATGTTTTTTGCTTTTCCTAATGGAGAAGTGGTTGTACAAACCCATGAATCCATCCAGCTTAGCAAAAATTACACAAAGCAAAATTCATGGATCAAAATAGCAGTTCAATTTGCATATGAAGCCTCCCTTCTCCTTTTCTTGGAATCCTCCTTCCTCAAAATACCTACAAATTAGCCAAAAATATAAATGATATATTTAAAAGTAACTTGTTTCAATAACTATAAAGTTTAGATTTTCCAAATACAGTAGTATCATTTCCAATGAGTTAAACTAACAATCACGATGGAAAACTGATGTTTCTCTCTTAACCAAAATCTGGATTGCTTCTGCTATTTAGGCCATTGAAACAACAACTAATTAACAGGACATCAAATAAGTTAAAAAACTGTAAATTCATCATATTTGGGAACGAAGTCATAATAAAGTGAAAGCGTAGTCGTGTTGAATGTAATAATAAATATGAGAGTGAATATTTTGAATAAGTATAATGGATATATTTTAATAGACAAAAAATAAATGAAAAGGAACTGAAGTGAAAAATAAATGTAGCGAGGAAAGTGAACAAAAAAAGTCATGTTATTATACCTAAAAGCATTAGTGCATCAGTTATGCAGAAAAATTGCCATGACTAATGCATTGTTATTTGAAGAAGACACTGTTGTGAACCCTAACAAATTTTAGTTCTTGAATATGTAATTGTTCCTTCAATATACACATAGGTGTGTGTGTGTGTTAAATACGAAAAGTCAAAACAAAATGATCAATTTTCAAATATTTATGCGTGAAACAAAGTTCTATACGTGAATAAAAGGAAATTAGCAAAGGAAAAGTCATGTTATTCATAGGAATATGGGTAACTATATGGTTACATATAATAGGAGATTCAAGGACTCATAATAAAATAGGACGAATATTTCGTTTCATACAAATAAAGTACTAACTTCCATGGAAAATAATCAAAGAATTTTTCTAATAGAAAGCTGAAATGTAGGACTTTTCTAACAATATTTGTGCATAACTACGCCCATCTTTTATTAAAAAGTTACCTTCTTTGGAATTGTAGCAGTTCGAAAGAATAAAGTGGATGAGTGACATCAAATAAATGAAGTAAGATTCATCAATTATGAAGTGCCTATTTGAATTAGTACCAAATCATGATACACATTACACAAATAACCCATTGGACCACAAAGGAAGCCATAAACGTACATGATTACCTATATATAAATCCTACTCCTTTGTGAAGATGTTCTCTTTTGATTTTTTTTATATTTACATACTATAAATAGGTACTAATTTACCTTTGGATTGTGAATGAGAATCATTATCTCTTCCTTAGCCTTGGTTGCTTAGGTTGATTATGATTGTTCAAATGAGCCATTATTATAACTGATGAAATAGCCATTGATCTGTTATTTATAAATCATATTCTGTAAGTCATTCCAGAGTACCTATAAAGTTAAATTGATAGAAAGTACATAATTATCTAGTTTTTGAAGATGTACAGAGTACCTATAAAGTTAAATTGATAGAAAGTACATAATTATCTACTTTTTGGAGATGCACATAACTACTGAAGTGATTTAAGAAGGTCATGATAGATAAGAGCAACATATGTATGACCACTTCAACTCGTGTACAAAGAGTAATAAGAAATATCAATATATTTTCACGAAATCCAATATCGTGCATATTAACATTGCTTTGGGCCACAATTTAACTTGAATTTAGGATGACATGCTATTTTTTCAAGTTTATGCACTTAAGAAAACAGAATTTATGATTACTGTTTGAACCTTTTCTAGCTTGCACATTTTAAAATGAATTTGCATAGAAATATTGTGTACATCATGGCTAAGGTGTGAATAGAATCCAAAACATTAACATATCTAGGAATTTCAGTTAAACAATATTACTTACCATTTTCATGAACATATACTTGATATATATCAGTAAAGCATATATGTAATCGCACCTTACCATTAGAAAACATAATGACCACACCTTATCAAAATAAAAAATAAATAAAGCAGCGGGTAATAGTCTATTTAAAAACAACATTAATAGTTCATTTTTTAATTGAGTAAAAAAGGTAAAATAAGATGTTTTAGCTTCATATAGTAACAAAATAATGTTGTAGCTTTGTAATAATCGTTTTTCTTATGCATTCACTCTCTTCAATCTGTAAATACTGTTTGCAACATGTAAATTAAAATAGCCTGTAAACTAAACTAAGAGAACTACAACCACTATCCAAGCTTGTATTTTAACACAGTAAACTAATATGTAATGGAGCTTTTAATAAAAACCTGTAATGCAGTTGCCACCAAAAATGCACTGAATGCAACACATAAATTAAAATCGAGAATCAACATGTAAATTAAGATAACAGATAGTAAAATACAATTAGAATATTATCTGAATTCGCTAGATCGTGAATCAACACGCAAATTAGTATTAGGAGCAAGCATTGAGGAGAAAGAAAAAATCCAGAGCACAATCATGGCATAATGTTTTAACAGATTTGTTGTTCTCATGTGATCTGTCTCCAAAAAAAACTGAATATCTAAATACATGTTATCTTCCAATGTATTTCACATATGTCATTTCTTAAAAAATGATCATCGATTGCAGTGAATAATATTCAAAATACTGCATAATCAAAAGATAGAATCATCTCAAACCAAAAATTACTGTACGCAACTGTAAATGAGCTTGATGTAATTTTTGTTGCTTAGGGAAAACTGGAATAACTTGTACAGCTAAATCTCATAGGCAATAACAACTTTATTAATTTTATTTGAACTTAACAACAAATTCAAAGCAAAGGTACTGAGATATAAAACTTTAAATCGAGGAAAAGGTACAGTATAGGTATCACTAATCAACAGTAGTCTCCGTGAAAAATATAAGAGCAATCAAGCAAACATACCAATGTTAATCATAACAATATCAAAATGATTCCAACCGTTTAAAAAAAATTCACAATGGAATATAAAATAGTTTGATTACGGCTCATTTCACCATGTTTTAGAATTTTTATTTTAACACTGTCAAATTGTTTGACTTTGCTATACAAATCAAACTATTTACGACAAAATCTTTAGTATAGCATAAGAAACACATAGTATTGGTAAATGTTAAATCGAGAACCATAGATTAGTGACTAACCTTAATCAATCCGTAAACATTGATCGTACGCCGAAGTTGGAGAATATGTTGTTTGTAATAGCGTCGAAATAACCCTAGTTTGTGCGATTCGCTGGAGAAGACAGTGGCACTGCAATCGCCTTGGATGTGTAATCGCCCCCAGAGCATCTCGTTCGTTGCAGAAGACATTGGGTGAGGAACTGCCTGGATCGTGTCGCTAGGGTTTTCTATTTTTTTGTTAGCAGAGAAAAGCAAGAAAGCGAGGTGAGAACGTACGAAGGGCAATACAGGAATTTCAGAAAGACATGGTCGATTTTGTGTTCATTGAACTATTATTATTAGTAGTAAAGATATATATTACAATTTGGAAATTCAATCTTTAATTTTAAACAAAAGATATTTCTATTCACAATATATATGAAATATATATATTATAAATAAAATAAAATTTATTGGCTTTGAAAAAAATAAATCTTATCCATTTTAAATTGTTAAAAAGATATTGATCAAAATTACCAGATTAAATATTCATTAACCTTTAAAAGATTAAATTTACCAATTTAAATTAAAATTATAAAGAAAAATTATCAAACCAATTAAATTATTAATGCAGATTATTGAATTGATATTGCTTAAAATTCAACGTCGTTACAGAGATCTTTGAAAGAGAGTGGCGGAGAATCAGACTAGAGAAGATCGAGTTTGATTCACTTAGAACTTCCATAGAGTTTTGTTAAAGCATTTGAAATATAAGAGAATATTTGAATGGAGAAGAAGGAGTGAAGAAATGAAGAAAACCTAACTTTAAATTCGTTGAAAACAACTGGTATTTATAGGAGAATAACGGTCATGTCCTTTGGTCAAAGTTTATGACGAATAGACACTTCTTTTGAAAATTTGAAATTTGAATTCTACGGCTACCATGTCGACAAAAAGGGACGAGGGATGTCTACATGCCTATATAATTTTTAAAATAGATTTTGTTTTAAAATGATTTCTATTATAAAATTTTTCAAAATAATTTATAAACTTTGTAAACCATTTTGAATATATTTAAAACTTAAAAAACAGTTTAAGAAAGTAATCGTAAAATATATTATATAATATAAAAGTAATATTAAAAACCAAGTATTGATTTTTTTTTTAAATATATTAAAGCTAATATATTAAAATCAGGAGATAGTTTAAAAAAAGCAAGAGATGATTTGGAAATTAGTATGATTAAAAATAGTTTTTGAATTAAGGCTAACATACTTAAATTGATAGAGATGACTTTTAAAAGATAATCTTGCAAAAATAAATCATTTTGAAAATTTCGTGGATTCTATTTCACTAGAGAAGGTCGCGGGTTCCATCCCACTAATGAGGTTGTGGGTTCCATCCTACTATTAAAGCGAGAAGATGGATTCCATTCCACAATTAAAATTTAAATAAATATTTAGTGTTATTATGAAGTTTTAACATAAATATAGACTCTATTACTTATCTTGATACCTTGAACTCTTGAACTCTTAATACTCATGAATCTTTAGTCTTGAATTTCTATACTCAGTCTTGAATCTTTATGATGTATAGTCTTCATTCTTAGTACATATATATATATATATATATCCTACATATACATATATATCTAGAAAAGAATATTAGTATTTATATTTTATATCAAGTTATAAGGTTGTTGTCATCAAAACCATTATCTTCGAAACTAACAATCTCCCCCTTTTTGATGATGACAACCTATGTTTATAAAATATACTCCACCAAACTCTGATTCTACTCCGACTCCCCCTTATTCCAACAACTCCCCCTTAATCTATTAACTCCCCATTAATCTAAGCCTAACTAATCTATTTTATAATTCTCCCCCTTTGTCATCAACAAAGACTAATCCTAAACCACATAACTCCCCCTAAATCTTATGCTATAGCACTGTATAGGATAATAACACAGTATAGTAGAATATAAAAGAGATAAATAATATTATGAATAATATATAGTAAGGTAAATATGAGAGATATGAAAATTTTAAACATAATCAATCAATATATACATTACGTTCTTATCAAACCACATTATTTCAATCATATATTACACACCATATTCAAATCAATCCATACCATACCAAATCAAATCAAACCAAACAATTCAAACCAAGTTAAAGTAAATCAAACAACATATGTCAAATCAAACCAAACAATTCAAACCAAGTTAAAGTAAATCAAACAACATATGTCAAATCAAACATTTCTTGGAACTTGAACCCATCGTTCTTCACCGAAGATGGGATATGCCTTTATAGCATCTCATTCTTCATTATCTCTATTCAGAGTTCCTTCTAGATTCGCTTCAAGTTCTACTTTGGCGAGGGCTGAGATCATCCATTGAATGACATCGAAATGCCTTTCTTGTTCTTTTATCATCTGCATTTGGCTTAATTCTAAGTGATGTTGATTATGAAGGATAAAAGTAAGTATGTTCGTGAAGGATTTGAGAGTTTCTTCAAGATTCTCACTTAGATTATGAATAGGAGAGGCCATTTTTTGATAAAACATGAAGAAATTCCATAAAAAATAAAGAGAATTGAAAGTATGTGTTTTTCTGAAAGAAATAGGTGTTTAAAGAGTTAGAAGTTCGTTCGAAATGAAAAGACACAAAGTAGGTATGTCGATTTCAAAACAAAAACCATTTTCTAGCCGTTACATGTCAACATGGGGGGTAGGTGGATGTCGACATACCCTGTTAATTTTGGAAAATTTCTTTGTTTCTTTATATTATATACAAGTCTATATGTATAAACTTATATAATATAATAAAAAGCATTCCAAAGATATTTTAGAGCTAATAAACAGAAATAGTAGATTTTCATCAATAAATTTAGTTAACATTACATAAACAATACATAACATTAACTAAAGAAGGATACAAACTAATATAACATGAAATGAAACTAGTATTAGTTGGAGGATGATGAAGATGTTGATAATCCAAGATTGCGACTCACTTTCCCAAAGAACTTGTTTATTTTGGTTGAAATCTTGTCCAACTTCTTACTAACGGATCTTTTGAGAATCCGTTGGTTTTCCATGATAATTTTTTGATTCTTGAGAAGCGTTTTGTTGGATGGATAGATAGGAGTGATCGGGTATTCAATGCTTTCCAATGATGTCTCTTCCTTCTCCTCTCCTTCTTTTTCAATTTCCATCTCCTCCCCTTCCTCCTCCTCTTCTTCCATCTCTTCATGAGCCAATCTCTGATTCATTTCGGCAAGTGTTTCATATGGTTAAAACACAAATGGAATTTTCATGATAGAGATGTTAACATGGTTAAATACTTTTCTAAAAACAAACTCCTCACCCTTATAATCAACACCAAAGTAGTTAAAAATCCGAATGAGATAAATCCCACGACATAAAGTGTTTTCACCTAAAGTAAATTTTTTGGGATGAAGTTCATCCAAAATCACTTGCACTCAATTAATGTCATAGTGTCCAAAAATAGCAAAAAGAACCTTACAAACTTTTAAAGTAGGGTGATTGAAATTTCTCGATCTTGGAGTTATGGTATGTTGCAAAAGAAGGTTTACAGTTCTAGCTTTTGGATGGAAATTTCAGTTTTTAAACTCAAAGTTATCAACTCCTTCAAAATTGTCATGAAATGTCTCACGATCATGGTCATTAATTTGAAAATCCAAAAGATCCATTCTCGTATATTACAACCAAGAATGTTACCTAAAATCTCACTATTTTAAACAATACGTGTTCCTTTAATGCCTCCACAATTCCCCTTCATTTCCTTCATAAAAACCATAATTCAAATTTTCATAAAACATTTCAACAAGATTTGGATAACAAACAAAATCATTTTGAAAATCATCAATTAAGCTAAGAATTTTATTCTCTTCAAAAAGAAAATTGATTTCATAGGAAGAAAAATCATTAAAGATAACAAATTTTCCCGTATGTATCTTTCCAAAGTTTACATAGCTTATATAAGCCTTGATAGCTTCCGGATCATTGTGGAGGAACTCTTTGGTGGCCTTGAATAGTCTAATGAAGAATGTTGTGCTTGTGGAAGCCATTTTTGATGGAAGTAGAGAGCTTGATAGTTTGAAAGAGGGTTGATTTTTGAAATGAAAGTGAAAAGATAGGATAAAGTTAAGAAGATAAATTGATATCTAAGAGCCATGTTCTCTAGTCAAGAGACACATTTTAAGAGCTTTGGAGTTGGTCAAAAGGTGGAGGGAAGCTCAAAGTTTTGAATTCAAATTCAAATTTCAAATTTCTAGAGGGATATCAACATGGAGGGTAGGGTCATGTCAACATGGTCCCCTTAAATCATGTGACTTATTTTTCTTATTTTATTTAATATATATATAGATCCTATAATCTAATTTATTTTTTATTTGAAATAATATTGAATATAATAATACTTTAATATTAATATTTTAGTATTAAAAATATTATTAAAATAATATTATTTTGAAAATCAAAATTTTAATCAATATAATTTAAATGCGTACCTATTTTCAGATCCATATTTTGGAGATCATCAGAATCATGAATAGCTGTAAAGCACGTGTTTGAATTTTCCGTCTCTTGATCATCATCACTAGAGGATGAGTCTGAATCGTCCAGTGCAGCAGTATATGCTCCTTTTCTTTTCTTTCGCGAATCATTACTTGGATAAAGTTTCTGTTTATACGGATGCGGACAATCTCTTTTTAAGTGGCCTGGCTCATCACAATTATAACATCTACCATTTTTTTGAGCTTCATTATTATTTCCATAATTCTTGTGATCATTTCTTATGTAATTGTTCATCTTCCTATATTTCAGAAACTTTCTAAAATTCCTTGCCATCAAGGTTGTTTCTTCATCATCGTCACTGTTTGCGTCTGAACCATCTGTTATTGCATTGAACGCTATTGACATCTTTTCTAAGGCCTTGCTTTCTCTTCACCCTTGCATTTGTGCTTCAAACGACATCAAATTCCCAATCAATTCGTAACAACCCACTATTTTGGACCATTCAAATCGACAATGAAACCACACATGTCTAACTTGAATAATTCAAAACAGTTGATTGTAATAAAAATTAGAGCAAATAAAACCAATCACAGAATCACAGACACAGATAAATCAGAATACTTACAGCGGAATTAAAGATAAATATAGTGGTTCATGAAGCCACTAAAAACTTTGTCTCAAAACAAGTACAGAATACATAGTCTGAAAACAAATACAGTTCTGAAACAAGTACAATAGAAATCCCAAATACATAAGTCTTTAATACATCAGCTGAAACGAATGACTAAACTAAAATAGTAAACCAGATAAGAAGATAAACTCCATAAATCTCTAGATTCTAGAAGATGGATCCAAGCTATAATACTCAGGCTGACCCGAGCGTAAGAAAATAAACATAAACACTCAAGTCGGGACATACATACTTATACAGTGTAAACCAACTCAAGTGAACTGTAAATAAAAGTGCAAGTAACTTAAAGGATGCTTGGGATCGCCCATCCTCTAAGGATCCGTTAAACTATTTACTATGTGGTAATATACGCTATTATAATAATGTCTATTAGCAAAGTAAACTTACTTTAAAATAGCATTAAGGCTTTACATATTCCACCTAAACACATATATAGTGCCAATAGTCTATACAGCACTTGAGTACCTCCTGATCGGGAGGCTATGAGAAGATGCTCCATAGGTACGACACAAATCAAACTCGTACAAGGCTCATTAGGGTAGGTGACATGGAACAACTAGGCAGCGCCAGGGTAGATATACCAATTACGCATCTGGGCTGGTAGTGACACATAGCGCTCAGCTACCGCCTACCTCGAGCCACACTCCCAAAATCAAAGGTGTGCACCAATCAATCACGAAGTAATAGAATGGCATACGAAGAAGTGTGTCCGATAAGAGGAGCTACCTCACTGGCCCGTCAATCGCTTCTGTTTAGTCACCTTGTACCAACTCACGGGAGTGGGGTCCACGTACATACCTCAATAGAACGTCACCACCATCCTACTTCATTCTGGAATCTCCACCTCGTACACGGTTGTTAAAGTGGTTTTGGATGTCGATAGAGATATGCCCATATTCGATCTCGGTCTCTTTAACAACCAACGTTATTATTACCCGTCGTTATAAATTACAAAAGTGGTTTATATTCCGAATCAAAATAATTCATTTAAACCATTTAAATATGAAGTATTTATCCTTCCAAATCAATTATTCAATTTCCAAAATTTCAGCGATTTCTAAGTTCATTAATTCAATTTCAACATTTCAAAGCATTGAAATTTTCAAAGCTGCAGCACTTACAAAGTGCTGTGGTAGGTATATTTAGTACATATCAAAACATAGTTCAAATTCAGAAACTGTAGCACTTCAGAAGTGCTGTTATAGGTTTATTTAGTAATTTCAGCACCTAGTTTAAATTTTCAGAAACTACAACACTTCAGAAGTGCTATTATAGGTTTACTTAGTAATTTCAATACCTAGTTCAATTTGTCAGAAACTACAACACCTCAGAAGTGCTGTTACAGGTTTTGTAACGACCCGTAAATTTTGATAAATAAATTGGTTAGTTTAATTTAATTTTTGCAATTAAATTTAGGAAGAAATAAAAAATTTAAAATTAATAATGAAGCGAATGTTGAAAATGGAATGAAACCATGGAAATTAAAGATAAGTATTAACAGTTGAAATGAAATTACGAAGTAATGTAAATTGTTGTACTTGGCTAAGATTTGAATATAAGAAAACAAAGGTAAGTAGTGAATTAATTTAATGAATTAATAATATTAAATAGTAAATTGAATTAAATCAGTGTCCTGTAGTAACTGAAATATTGTTTGGGAATGAAAACTTACATAGGTAAACAAATGTAAGTATTGAATTAATATATGTTATTTATTTAGGGTATTGAACAAATTTGGTAATCCAATTGCAATTAAAGGTAATAATGTTGATATAAGCTAATAAATTAAATTTCAATGCAATACTCATTAATGGAGGGAATGAAATGGGATTAATGTAAATGTATACTAGGTTGTAAATCAAATGGAAGGAAACAAACGTAAATATCGAATTAATTAATGAATAAATACACATTGAATAGTAATTGAAAGTAAACTTAATGGTAATTGGATAATATCAGTATAACTAAAATGAATTGCAACTGTATAAATGGTAGTTATTTGTTAATAAGTGGATGAAAATATTGAATTAATTAATGAAAATAAAGTCTAAATGTTATGTTTGGATAGAACATAAGTGAATGCAATTAGTAGCATGGAAATAAATGCCAACATTGATTTGTAAGTAATAGAGGCTTGCTTATGTGACTAACGATTAACGATAATGTTTATTGTAGGTTACATATTCATTTAGACGGTTAATTGGAGGTAAATCGTAATAAATGTAAATAAATGTTACATTTGTGTGAAATGTAATACAATGGTCAGGAGTTGTTAGAATGGATATATTAAAGTAATGAATGGGAAAACAAGGTAACTAAGTTTATATAGTAGTATTGAACTTAATAAAAAAAGATTTGAATTAAACGAATCAATTGATATATGTTTTATTTCTTTAGTATGTTGCATAAAATTTGGAAATAGAATTGCAATTAACGGAAATTAGGTAGTACGTTATTTGGAAATAAATTTAATAAATACATTAAGGAAGTATAATATAATTCACTGTTAATTATACCCATAAAATATCAGTTTATTTAATAGCAAGATTTTAAATCAATAAACAAATTTACTGAGATTTCAGTTTATAATTAATAACATTTAATGGGAAATCAATTACAATTAATTGACTTAATTTGTGCAGATAGGGTAGGTGTGATTTGTCATTGAAAATGGTTAATTTTATAAGATGTAATTAATGCTAATTCTATTTATAATATGACATTTGGCTGATTTAAAGAATAGAAAGCAAGATTTATTTATTTGAAAAAAAAAATTCAATAATTGAATTTATTGCGAATAAATGAAATTTAACATTTAAATTTTACGTTGATAGAAATTTAGATGAAATTTGGAGATAGTTATATAATAAAGTAGGGATCCAATGTTAGTTTCATCTATTTGATACTAATGGGTAGAATAATGGAATGAAAATTTATGTAACGACCCGTAAATTTAACCGGTTTTAATAACGTTATTAATTGAAATTTTGTGGGATTTTGAAATGATAAAATTTTGAAATAAAAATTTGATATTTGAAATGCGTCTAATTAAACATAGCAACTGGTAAATTTTCGTCCAAAAATATGGAAGTTTATTTTGTGCGTAAATTTACTTAAATTTAATCAGTTAAAAAGCGATGAAATAAAACTTTTTTAAAACTAAAATATTTTTACATAGAAAAATTCTAAACCATCTTCTGAGCAACATGTCAGTTTGTCGTTTTTCCAAATTCGGACTTCTTTGGCTTCGTCGATCTTATTTTTCTACGTTTTTCATGCATTTTCCGCTAGTATAAAATTCGAATTTTTATAATTCAATCATACCACTGATATCCATATACCTTTTTAATCGTCTCGTCGTGCTGATCTCTACGGTATATTCCATCCTGTGTTCTGATGTCCGACACACAGCAGAATCTGTGAAATGGTCATACGTATCGGTATCACTTTGAACTTTCTAAATCCATTTGTCAGTTCGTTTATCATTTAATTTCACTGTGTAAATTCCAATGGTCATTACCATTTAATTTTCTTAAATTCAAAGACCTTTGCTTTGCCGTTAAATTTTTGTGACCGTTCATATTTGGCACGTTCATTTTTTCTACTAGCCTTTGGTTCTCATTCGTCATTTCTATATTACTTCTCTTTCGTCTTCCATTTGCCTGAGATCCACTTAGTTTCTTCCACACAAACAATTTTTTTTTACAAGTGCATGTATTTGTTTATCAAGCCTGCTACTCATTTGCTTGGAGAACCTAAACCATGCATGCCTCTACATCACCCACTGCCCCCTACCTGATGGCCGAACCCAAGGCCGAACAACTCCACACCCACACCAGCCGAGATCTCTTTCCACCTGTCGCATGCTTTCCAAGCCTACCCCTCACGCAAGCTTTGCCTCTCCCACTCGGCTTCAGATTTCCTTTAAAACAACCGAAGCAGCACCCTCCGATCCGAGCCACCGCGTTCCTCCTCCAACCTCACGCCTCCTCCGTCCTTCACCACTCGAGCTTATGCACCCCACTGCGTGCGTCTCCGCTGTTTTATAGAGGTAGCTTGTAAGTATATATTGATGATACACTTAAGTTTTGATTTTGTGTAATATCTATTTAGTATTTATATATATAGTCTGTTTGCAAAACTTCAGTTATTTATATATATAATGGTTTATTTATAAATTTTTTAGTGTATTATAATATTCAGTTATAGTGTGTATATATATATATATATGTTGTGATAATCAGATTTGAAGTATAGACAAAAGTATGGCTTGCTAGTACATATATATGTTGTTATAATCAATATTGTTTTCGCCTATAGCATACTTTTGCCTTTTTATATAGGTTTCGAAACTTGCACAGAGGCCATGCTTTGTATAAATATTTAGAATAATATATGTTATAATAATAATACAAAAGTTTTACAAACTATATTTCTTATAAATTGTTGTCTGCATATATACATTATTATTTAACGTAGGATAACAGTGTTTTATAAAGTATTATATATTATATTGTAAAGAGGTTTATATATGTACGCGTATGTATACGTGTGCTTTGGTTTTCAAAATAAAAATAAAAATAAGAAAAGAAAAGTTAAGGCATATACGAATGTTAGTTATATATAGGTATATAGCTTTCTTTCAATAGTTACAGATTTATTATTTCTAAGTATTATTTCGAAATGTAACAGATATCGAAATTTTGATTATACATGTTCTATACTGTTTTTTGCATAGTATGTTGATATTGTGGGTTGAAATATATTACATATGTATGAGTCTGTAGGTCATACACTTTGGTTAAAAGCATATTATACGTTAGTTTATAATAGTTATAGTTTTAATATGTTGGTTAGATGTTTACAATTTAAGACTTCTGGTTATATAATCATATTCTGAGTTATATATATGTATGTGTTATATACGTATTATATTTTGACATTATAAAAGTTATGTTTTGGGTTTTACGCATGTTTCAGTGGAATAAGTATACTAAGATTTGTATATATATGTGTTCTGTTATTCATAGGTGGATATATATTGGAACGGTGTTACACTAGCTTGTATACTTGGACAGAGTTGGGTCAGTATATTTATAATATTTTGTTGTATAAGTATACATTAGTCTGAATTATATAGCTTGAATTTAGCATGCATGTTTAAGAATATATATGTGTGTAAAATTTTGGTTCGTAAAGGGATACACGTGTATAGATTTAAGTGGTTGGTATATAAGTTTAAGTCTGTTCAGATAGAGTATTTATAATATAAGTCTACAACAAACTTTATTATTGACTTTTAATATATGGGTTTGGTTAAAGCAGTGATTTCAAATATATATACTTAGTTAACATGTGTTTAAATTAATTTGTAAAATAAATAAAATACATGTATATTTAATTTAAAATATGTTTGAATTTATAACGTCATTTCATCTATATATAGTTGTATATAAAGCTCAGACATCCTATTTGTCTTCCTCGATCCAATCCTAATTTGAATTCGTCTATTTCTATTATCAACTTCGATTGTCAAATCATGTCTGTCTAGCTTTGTTTCGGATTTCGTGCCTGGATTTCGTAACTGATTTCATTGCCTATCCTCAAGCCTTGAAAGGTGAGCAATCACTCACGATTAATATTCTTTTATTTATTAAATTTGATTTCAATTGAAATGACAATTGAAATAAACCGCAGTTATTTGTTGCACTGTTATTTATGTATCAGTTCACCTTTGACATCTGACACCGTTATCTGTTATGTAGCAATAATAATCCAGTTGGTTGATAATTGATTGATTGATTGTTTGTTGTTTATATTGGATGTTAAATTGTAATTTATAAAGTGATAAATATTATGCAATTGAATTTGACATAGGATAGTTAAAATTTGAATCGACATATGTGTTGAATTTGGTTAGTTAAATATGACCCCTTAAATGTTTAATTATTTGAAACGTAGAAATAGTTAAGTACCCTTAAACCATTTGAATTTATGTTTGAATTTATGTTGTATTGATTGATGAAGTATGATACTGAATAATCGATGTGAAATGAAGAACCGTAGGGAATAATCTTTAATCTACATGAAATGATAGTGTAGATTCTTGAAATAATTATATTAATTCGCACAAACAACAATGTGAATTAATACGATTATTTCGGGATTATTGAATTTATTATCGGATTGTCATTGATTGTTGTTATTGCTTGTTTATTTACTTTGACACCATCCCAGTTATCACACTGCAAGTTCCCTTTATTATGCTTGATCTTGAATTGAATTTGGAAGCGGGTTGAAATGATATATACCCAAATGAATTTGACCTAGGATAGAGAATTAAATAAAATCCGATTGGTCAATAAATTGATTTAAAAATAAAATAATGATTTTATTCGAGCAAAGAATAAGTTTGAAATGAAGTTGGAATTTGAATTTTATGTAAGGAAAATGTAAAGATTGAAATCTGAAACAAATATTAACGTAGAAATTGATGAAAGAACGTTGTTTGAAATTTAATTATATAATAATTAAATTTGGAATTATTAATAAATAATTTGGAATTAGAAATAATTAAGTTTTGGAATTATTAAGTTTGAGATCATTTAATAATTAAATTTGAAATTATAATCAAGTTGGAATTATAATTAAGTTTGAAATTATTAAGTTGAATTTATAATTAAGTTGAAATGATTTGATAATTAAGTTTGAATTAAAATTTAAGTGGAAATTATTTAATAATTAAGTTTGAATTTATAATCAAGTTTGTAATTATTAAGTTTTGAAATTATTTAATAATTATGTTTGAAATTATTTGGTAGTTGAATAAGATTTAATTATTTGATAATTAAATAAAAATTGAATTCTTTAATAAGAGAAATTGAACTTTTGAATAAGTGGATTTGAACTTCGTTAATAAATGAAATTGAGTTTCTTTATTTATTAAAGTTTTGGGAAAATTATTTAAGTAAGTTAATAAGTGAAAGTGAAACTCCTCGATTATGTAAAATTTAGTTCTTTATTAATTGAGTTTGAAATTTGTAACGAAGTCAATAAATAAGTGAAAATTGAATTTCTTTAACAAGAAATAAAATGTGATTTATTAAAATGAATAGGATTTATTGAAATTAACGTAAGACTTGTAATTTAAAGAATAGATTTGACGAATTTAATTTATTTCAATTTAAATTTTTGATATAATGAAGTTGAACTTAAGAATCGATTTAATGAATTGGAAATTTAAATGAAAATTGTTTTAAATGATAAATTAGCTTAGCGAATATTGAATGAAATCGATAAATGAATTTAAATTGATTTGAATGAAAATTAAACAATTCAAATGTTTCGGAATGAAACTTATATACGAACTTGAATCAATATTTGAATTGTTTTAAATAAAAATCGAAATTGAATTGTAAGACTTTGAAATGGTTATTTGGAAGCTATGAAACGTAAATTTTGGAAATTGATAGTGAAAGACAAATGAAATGTTGATTTAAATTCTAATTGAAAATTAAATTGAATTGGTTTTGAAATTTACTAAACAACCAATCGGTGTGATAATTACGAAAGTTATTAAAGAGACCGGAATCGGTTATGGATATACTCTCTATCTAAACCGAAAACCACTTTAATAACTATACGCGGAGTGATGATCCAGAATGAAGTGGTTGGAATGATGTACGTGATGACTGAAGAAAGAGAATGATAATGGATAGCCTTGACACTTGTGTCAAATTGGAAATGAATAAAATCAGGAGCCGTGCCGGGCCAAATGGGGTTAGCCACCTCGAGCGAACACACTTCTTCGTAACTACTACTCATTACTTATGATTGATTGGTGCACCCTCGGAATTTCAGGAGTGTTGTTTCGCGGTGTTGCGATCGTTGCGGCGATGCGTTCTCACCAGTCCGAACCAGGCAAACGGTAGTTTCACTACCTTGGGTATTGCCTCATGTGCCTTGTCATACTCGTATCCCTATATACGCGACCACTACGAATTTGATTTGTGTTATACCTATGGAGCACTCCTTGATATCCCACTAGTTTACGGTGGAGTTTACAGTGCTGTATAGACTATGACATTTATAAAAACGTGTTAAGGGGGATAATGGTAACGCCTTAACACTATTTTGATATTTTATATTACTGATAGACATTATCTATTTAGCGTACACTACTACATAGTAGATAGTTTAACGAATCCAAAGAGGATGGTGATTCCAACATCCTTTGAGTAACTTGTGTTACGATTGCTATTTCACTTGAGTTGGATTTACTGATATGAGAATATTAATCCTGACTTGAGTGTTTTGTGTTTGCTTTACGCTCGGGTCAGACTGAGTGGTTCAGCTTTTGAGACTCACCTTTGGAGTTGGAGCTTTTCTTGGAGATCCAGCTATCTATCCAGCTTTCAGATATCCAGTTGATTCCTGTGATGTATTCTGATTTGTACCTGTTGTATCATATTACTCTTCTGTTGTAAACTCTGATGTATCTTATATATTTATATAGTAGCTTCATGAACTACTATTTTTCTTTTACTTCCGTTGCATATTATTACTCTGTGTCTGTGATTCTGTGATTATTTATTTACTGTATATCTGAGTTTTGCCAAATTTAAATTAACAATTCGGTATTTTGAATTATCCAAGTCCGACATGTGCGGATGCGAATAGTCCAAAATAGCGGGTCGTTACAATTTAATTCAATGGAATTATTGAAAATTATTTTATAATCTCCGAATTTAACGAAATTGTAATTTGACGCTGAAATTGATAATTGAATCAGCATTCAAGGGACATCTAAATTTTTTGTATAAATGATTAAGAAATATAAAAGTGATAAAAATTGTTATTTATAGCATTGAATTTAAAAATTGAATTTAATTTATTGATTTTTAATTTATTAAATTAATATAAAAATAGCCATTTTGGCCACTGACTCGCATTTCGACGAAACCAGTTTCATCGGATCCATAACAGTGAATTATTATAGGGTTTCGAGTTTAGTAGCGATCAGGCTTGTCGTTTGATCGTACGGACTTGAAACGCCTTGAAATTAATGAAATTGAAATCAATTGCAATTAATTTGAAAACATTGTTTTGAGCATAACTTCTTCATACGATACAATTTAAACCTGAAACCTTTTCCATTGCGTTTAGAATATTTTAAAACATCTATTTTGATATATGGGTTGACCAAATTTCATTCTGGAGTTAGAACGGGTTTTTTGGGCCACTTTATCGTTAGCACATATATCCAACTTTATCCATCCATTCTAATTTCTGACCTACATGTATAAACCTGGTTATAAACCCTAGCCTACCTCTATTCTCATTTGTCTGTACGTATATCTCAACTATCGCCTCCTCAATGGCAGACAAACAAATTCTAGATCCAATTCCAAATCAAATCCAAAGCTAAAATTTCAACTCCTCTGAAAAATTTGAAAAAAAATTATATTTTGAAGCCCTCAAAGAGCGTAATCTTCTGGTGAAATTCATTTTCCAATTTGAATGACCGTTTGCCCAGAAATCGAGATTGAACCGTGGACGTTCGTATTGGATTTTTGATGATCCGACGGTGGATCGTCAAAGGTTCGACGATCAGGTAGTACCGTTACGAAGCTGTCGTCGAGTAGAGTATTGGGGTAGCGTTTGTTTGTACCTTAGGATGGGGAAGTGTGACGCCCCACCTCTATACCCACGCTAGCCAAGAACACTACGGTGTAGTGCTGTCAACTCGCACGGAGAATAAGGCTGTTGAGGAGCGACCATCAATAGTTAGGCCTTATACTAGTATTGGTTATCTCAATGGGAGTGGTATATAAATATATTTTCTTTCATTTTTCATCTCTGATTTATTTTCTCCCATCGACATACCCCAATTCCAGTATAAAACGAACTGCGATGGTTCGTAATAGTTTAGAACAGTAAATATAAAATATCACACAGATAATATAATGCGGAACACAAATCAAACAGAATGTCTCATATATACAATAACTGATGTCAGTTACAATACATTTGATACAATACATATGACACGGTACATATGATACAACTACAACAGTCGACTAAGGAAGTTACATATACAAGTACATTAACGTATCTAATATACATGAATACATATCTTCCTATACAATTTTACAGACTACTACAAATGACGACGACTACTCCAAAAGATATGAAAGAACTTCATAGCTCTAGCAGCAACCCAAAGCAGAATATCTACAACCTGAAATACTCGGTCTGACCCGAGTATTAAATTCAAAAGAAAATAATACTCGGGTCAGTCTAATTCAAACTTAGTTATTAGTGCACAGAAGCAATAATAATAAAATAATGAATAGACGACAGTAATTAAACCAAATCAGAATGCAATTCAGAATATTGAATTGAAATAAACAAAACAGTTCAAAACATTTAAATATCAATTAAAATATTAAGTCGAGTAGGGCTGCAGTACACGCGCGCGTGCACTGCCCCGCCACTACGGAATATGGAATACGCAAAAGATTAATAAATCACAACAAAAATAGAATATCACAAAACCAAACCGTGTGGCTGCAGTTCACGCTTGCGTGCACTGCCTTGCCACTACAGTGACGATGTACCCAATGAATACCGTGTGGCTGCAGTTCACGCTTGCGTGCACTGCCGTGCCACTACAGTAATGATGTACACAAACGGGCACAAGGTCAAACCCAAATTCCGGATTCAACTCAAGTGTAATTAGAAAACAAATCCAATGTACAAGCACAAAAGACTCAAGTAAAACAATTGACACAACAATAAAACTACACAGTTTTGAAAACAAAGCAAAGATACATCATGAATCCAGACCAATGGCGTATGTGAAGCTTATAGTCACTGGCCAGAGCAACTCACCAAAATGCATCAAGCAACCGAGAACAGTCATTTGAAAATATGAGCTGTCTCAAACCAAAACAGGTACAACATGTATGCATATACATGAAATCAGCAGTTTCACCAAACAACCCGAGTGCAACAGGCATAAAGGCCATAGGTTGGCAAAAATATTTACCCAAGCATGCAGCTAGTAAGTAAAGCATTTCAATAATGCAAAGTGCTTACACACGCATGCCGTAGGAAGTAAAACAATTCAACTATGCAAAAATAATTATGCACGTATGCAGCAGGAAGGAAAACACTTCAACTTTTATGAAACGATAAAAACTATATTTCTAAAGCTTGCTTGATGCCTCTGCATGTTTCACGGAGGCAAATGAACTATGTTCCAGATTTACCCTGAACAGCAAGGACAGAGTATCAGGCAAAAACAGGGAACAAGGGACACGCACGCATTGACAAGCTACACAAAACAAGATTGCCACCAACATAACAATCTCAGGCAAAAGTACACGGTTCTTCAACATGTACACTAGGGCAGTGGAACAAACATGTGTGCCCAAGATAAGGTAACCCAGTAACAAGCACAAAGCTCACTGCAACATGAATGACACAAAGGCAGTGAAGTGCTGACTGGTAACAACTACAAAGACATCAACAAGTATGACATGAAGAAGAGCAACAGAGGCCACCAAGTTCAATGTAATAAATGGTCAAAGTCGAGCACATGAATGAAACAAGTGATTATGCACCACTGACCATGAATGCAGTATGAGTCAATTTAAAAGCAAGTATTTCAAGAATGTACAAATGGTCAGTCCAGTTCTAAACATGCATCAAAAGTCGCTTTAAAAATGAAGACTGCAATTATCAAAAGTGAAGAATGGATGCAACAATACCCAAGACAAATGAAATGTGATACCAGCAACAAGTTCGAAAATGCTATCAGGGATGAACACAAGACAGCCAGAGTGATAAAATTGCATTTTTAAAATAATCGAAGTAGCAGGTTTCACCAAATCAAAGCAATACCGAAAATCAGATGGTAAACAAATCGAACCCATGATCAATTGAGTTCGAAGTCACAAAAGAAATCAACAACTTCAACTAAATTCTATGGTATAGATTCTAACCAAAACCATAAATCAATCAAGTCGAATACAAAATCAACATCAATCAAACTGTACCAAAGTTGCAATGAACGAAGAAAAAGGGTAACCACGATCAAAGTCAGAAATCTCAAGCAAACTACCGAAGTCGAACAGCGAGCAAAATGAATCGACCAACTCAAACAATGATTCAAACTCTAAACTGAAGCTTTGAATTAGATGTGAGTTACTCACCTCGATTGAAGCGAAGGCATCACGAAGACGAGCGAATGAATCGGCAGGAGCCTTAATTTGTGAAGACGAACGAATGAAAACGAGCCACCATTTTCAATTTTTCCTTTTTGATTTTAGGTTTTGGGTTCGAATGAAAATGGTGAAGGGGGGAGAACAGGTTTTATGTTTTTGCTAATTTTCACGGCCACAATAAACATGGGCCACTATTTAATGCTAAAGCCCAAAATTCCCTATTTTTTTTTAAATTTATAAAAGAATTTTAAATTCAAATTTTAAAACTTAAATTGGCAATAAGCGAAAATATTAATCGTTTAATGTCGATTATAAATCGACACGAAATACAGGGTTGTTACAGACTCCCCTTCTTAAAGAAATTGCGTCCTCGCAATCATAAGGAACAAACGGATAAAAGGTAACAACCATAAGAGCATATCATCACAAGATGAAGAAATATGAAATAGGAAGTTCACCACAAAGAGCACGAGAGAGAGAGAGAGCCTGAACGTGTTTTCTCGATAAATTCTCTGGATTCCAATGTGAAATCCATAGAATTTGAGAACCACTGAGTTTTCACGAGAAAACATCTTTATTTCGAGGGTGCTGAACCTCCGAAGCAATGATGTGAATAGAAGGTTGCTCAAGAATAAAAATCGGAAATCCCTAAGGCATTTTCGTAATTGGAAGACGTGGAAAACGTCATGAATAGCAGAAAATTGAGCCGGTACACCGGCGTAGTACAATGTAAACATCAAAGAATCCTTTTAATTTCATAAAAGAAATTCATAAATTCTCAACAAAATTTAATTATCAAATAGACAATCAGAATACAGAAATCACAAAACAGCAATATCTAATTATCGATAGATAATTCAGAAATCTCAAATCACAAATATTCGATTATCAAAAAACGATAATCAAATCAACAAGTATTCGATTATCAAAATCGAAAATCAATCTTAAATCACAAATATTTAATTATCACAATTGATAATCAAATCTCAAATCGCAAATGTTTAATTATCACAAACGATAATCAAACCACAAATATCTAATTATCACAAACGATAATTAGAAACAATAAATATTTGATTATCAAAAACGATAAATCAGAAATCATAAACATCCAATTATCAAAACGATAATCAGAAATTACCACAACGGTAATCAAATTTCAAATCACAAATATTTAATTATCACAATTGATAATCAAATCTCAAATCGCAAATGTTTAATTATCACAAACGATAATCAAACCACAAATATCTAATTATCACAAACGATAATTAGAAACAATAAATATCTGATTATCAAAAACGATAAATCAGAAATCATAAACATCCAATTATCAAAACGATAATCAGAAATTACCACAACGGTAATCAAATTTCAAATCACAAATATTTAATTATCACAATTGATAATCAAATCTCAAATTGCAAATGTTTAATTATCACAAACGATAATCAAACCACAAATATCTAATTATCACAAACGATAATTAGAAACAATAAATATCTGATTATCAAAAACGATAAATCAGAAATCATAAACATCCAATTATCAAAACGATAATCAGAAATTACCACAACGGTAATCAAATTTCAAATCACAAATATTTAATTATCACAATTGATAATCAAATCTCAAATTGCAAATGTTTAATTATCACAAATGATAATTAAATCTAAAATATCTGATTATCACAAGCGATAATCAGAAACAGCAAATATCTGATTATCACAAACGATAATCAGAAATAATAAATTTTCAATTAATGAGTCCGAAATTAACCGAAATAGCAAACGCACATGACCCATAACCACGAGATTTACTAAATCGTTTAATTCACTTCATCGTTTCCTTGAAAGTGCAAAATGGTGTATTTTAAATAAATAACATTTTACGTTCTCAAACGGACAAGTCCGGAATTAAGCGAATCAGTAAAAGAAAGGGGTCATAGTCCTCGATTTTTCTGAAACGTTTAATTCGCTTCCTCATTCTTTCGAAATCGCAAATCGTAAAATTTTTGAAAACAATTTTGATTTATATTTTGAAACATTTTTTAAAACACGTGATTAAAACAGCGACATCAGTAGCAACTTTGATTAGTGGATTTTCATTCATCAAAAATGTCACAAGAATCTTCTCAAAGATAGAAAGGGATATCATACCCTAAACTTGTATTCATAACAAGTCAATAACACACGAATTCACCAATGCACAAGAATTGATAAAACTTATCAATAGAAATCACGAAAATTGGTGAAGCACAAATTCTAGAAATCTACACAAGAAATCCAGAAATCACAAGATAAGAGTATAAGAACTCGAACGGGAGTATGAAAACTCGAACGGAGAATGAAAACTCGAACGGAGTATGAAAACTCGAACGGAGTATGAAAACTCGAACGGAGTATGAAAACTTTAACGGAGTATGAAAACTCGAACGGAGAATGAAAACTCGAATGGGAATATGACATAGAATAAAAGATATGGCATAACATAAAATATCCATAATGACATACTACTATAAGTATGTAAATAATGATCAACAGGAGATCAACCGATAAGAGGTATGGCATAAATATGAAATACCCATACTGACATACAACTATAAGTATGCAAATAATGATCAACAGGAGATCAACCGATAAGAGATAATCAATATCACAAGAATCTTCTCAAAGATCCAAAGAGGTATCATACCCCAAATTTGTACTCATGACAAATCAATAACATATGAATTCACCAATGCACAAAAATAGGTGAAGCATAAAATTTCCAGAAATCAACATAAGGAATCTAGAAATCACAGAAAAAGGGAAAGAGGCCTATCACATGACGGTCCGAAGACCAAGGGGAGCTACCCCGCATGTGTGAATAGAATCACACAGATTGAGGTCAAGACTAACCAAAAAGCAGAAAGGTATGTGTGAATGGAATCACACAAGTGGTGTCTAGTCTGACCATCAGAATGATCATCATGATCAACGAGGAGTGTCAATTACACTAAGCATGTGTGAATGGAATCACATAGATTGAGGTCAAGACTAACCAAAAAGCAAAAAGGTATGCGTGAGTGGAATCACACAAGTGGTGTTTAGTCTAACCTTGCAATGAAAGAGACATCGCGTAATTGCTAGTCTAATTCATAAAGCGATCATCAAGATCAACGAGAAGTGTCAATTACACTAAGCTAGTGAATATAAAAGTTTAGCTTCATGTCCCATAACCACTAGCTTAACTTAAATATTTACGAACAAATTGTAGATCTTCACTAAAAAAATGTCACAAGTGGTTCAATCGAACAAGTCCAAAAATTAACCGACGAAGTAAACGCGAGCGTTTCATACCACTTGTTTTGCTAAGCCATTTAATTAGATTTCTTATACGAGTGAAATAAAGGTTTGTATATACTAATAGATTGGAAAACGGTTTAGGAAAAGATTTCGATATTGAAAATAGAGTTGAAAACATTTTGATAAAAGAGTTTTGATATTTACTACTAGTATTAAAATGTTTATATTTTTTTTTTAAAGTGACAAATCACAAAAATGATTGTAAAAACAATCAATCACAAGAATTCACATACGAAGACGTGAATAGAATCCAAAGAAATCGATACCGAATTCATCGAAAGGTATGTTCACAAAAATTCCCGAAGAAATGGTCATCAAAGTTGCTAATAAATGATAGCAACAATTCGGGAATAATCAAAAATCGATTAAATTTGGAAACCAAATCAATTCACTAAAATTCACATTCGAAGACGTGAATAAAATCCAAAGAATTCGATTCTAAATCCATCAAAGTAGGAATATCCAAAAATTCCAGAAATAGAAGTTTTCAAAGTCGACAAGGAGATAACAACTAATTGGAAAAGAAGAATCGATTAGCAATTGGAAAACAAAGCAGAACGAGCATAAATGCATAGATGACTTCAACAAAAATAAAAATCAAGTCAATGTCGAAGTCAACAATTAATGGCCATAATAGAGTACAAAACGATTCAACATCATCATCAAAGGACTCAACGGCAAACCAAGTCAGAGTCTTGGAAATAAGGAATTTAGAAATTTCTCAAAAACAAAGTGACCGAAGTCGAATGGAAATCAAGCCGAGGAAAACATAAAATATCAAGTTCAGAATCGCTGAGATTCGAACAAAATCAATCATCGGCTAAATCAAATCAAAGCTGAAAACACAAGAATCAAAATCAAATGCATATGAATAAGCGTTAGGAATTAATACCTAACAATCAAAGACAATCATATGCAAATATGAGAGATAAAACGTCAACAAATAGTTGTAACATATGTACTATCTATGTTATGTTTTATATTTGTTCTAAACCCCAGGCTCTGATACCAAGCTGTGACACCCCACCTCTATACCCACGCTAGCCAAGAACACTACGGTGTAGTGCTGTCAACTCGCACGGAGAATAAGGCTGTTGAGGAGCGACCATCAATAGTTAGGCCTTATACTAGTATTGGTTATCTCAATGGGAGTGGTATATAAATATATTTTCTTTCATTTTTCGTCTCTGATTTATTTTCTCCCATCGACATACCCCAATTCCAGTATAAAACGAACCACGATGGTTCGTAATAGTTTAGAACAGTAAATATAAAATATCACACAGATAATATAATGTGGAACACAAATCAAACAGAATGTCTCATATATACAATAACTGATGTCAGTTACAATACATTTGATACAATACATATGACACGGTACATATGATACAACTACAACAGTCGACTAAGGAAGTTACATATACAAGTACATTAACGTATTTAATATACATGAATACATATCTTCCTATACAATTTTACAGACTACTACAAATGACGACGACTACTCCAAAAGATATGAAAGAACTTCATAGCTCTAGCAGCAACCCAAAGCAGAATATCTACAACCTGAAATACTCGGTCTGACCCGAGTATTAAATTCAAAAGAAAATAATACTCGGGTCAGTCTAATTCAAACTCAGTTGTTAGTGCACAGAAGCAATAATAATAAAATAATAAATAGACGACAGTAATTAAACCAAATCAGAATGCAATTCAGAATATTGAATTGAAATAAACAAAACAGTTCAAAACATTTAAATATCAATTAAAATATTAAGTCGAGTAGGGCTGCAGCACACGCGCGCGTGCACTGCCCCGCCACTATGGAATATGGAATACGCAAAAGATTAATAAATCACAACAAAAATAGAATATCACAAAACCAAACCGTGTGGCTGCAGTTCACGCTTGCGTGCACTGCCTTGCCACTACAGTGACGATGTACCCAATGAATACCGTGTGGCTGCAGTTCACGCTTGCGTGCACTGCCGTGCCACTACAGTAATGATGTACACAAACGGGCACAAGGTCAAACCCAAATTCCGGATTCAACTCAAGTGTAATTAGAAAACAAATCCAATGTACAAGCACAAAAGACTCAAGTAAAACAATTGACCCAACAATAAAACTACACAGTTTTGAAAACAAAGCAAAGATACATCATGAATCCAGACCAATGGCGTATGTGAAGCTTATAGTCACTGGCCAGAGCAACTCACCAAAATGCATCAAGCAACGGAGAACAGTCATTTGAAAATATGAGCTGTCTCAAACCAAAACAGGTACAACATGTATGCATATACATGAAATCAGCAGTTTCACCAAACAACCCGAGTGCAACAGGCATAAAGGCCATAGGTTGGCAAAAATATTTACCCAAGCATGCAGCTAGTAAGTAAAGCATTTCAATAATGCAAAGTGCTTACACACGCATGCCATAGGAAGTAAAACAATTCAACTATGCAAAAATAATTATGCACGTATGCAGCAGGAAGGAAAACACTTCAACTTTTATGAAACGATAAAAACTATATTTCTAAAGCTTGCTTGATGCCTCTGCATGTTTCACGGAGGAAAATGAACTATGTTCCAGATTTACCCTGAACAGCAAGGACAGAGTATCAGGCAAAAACAGGGAACAAGGGACACGCACGCATTGACAAGCTACACAAAACAAGATTGCCACCAACATAACAATCTCAGGCAAAAGTACACGGTTCTTCAACATGTACACTAGGGCAGTGGAACAAACATGTGTGCCCAAGATAAGGTAACCCAGTAACAAGCACAAAGCTCACTGCAACATGAATGACACAAAGGCAGTGAAGTGCTGACTGGTAACAACTACAAAGACATCAACAAGTATGACATGAAGAAGAGCAACAGAGGCCACCAAGTTCAACGTAATAAATGGTCAAAGTCGAGCACATGAATGAAACAAGTGATTATGCACCACTGACCATGAATGCAGTAGGAGTCAATTTAAAAGAAAGTATTTCAAGAATGTACAAATGGTCAGTCCAGTTCTAAACATGCATCAAAAGTCGCTTTAAAAATGAAGACTGCAATTATCAAAAGTGAAGAATGGATGCAACAATACCTAAGACAAATGAAACGTGATACCAGCAACAAGTTCGAAAATGCTATCAGGGATGAACACAAGACAGCCAGAGTGATAAAATTGCATTTTTAAAATAATCGAAGTAGCAGGTTTCACCAAATCAAAGCAATACCGAAAATCAGATGGTAAACAAATCGAACCCACGATCAATTGAGTTCGAAGTCACAAAAGAAATCAACAACTTCAACTAAATTCTATGGTACAGATTCTAACCAAAACCATAAATCAATCAAGTCGAATACAAAATCAACATCAATCAAACTGTACCAAAGTTGCAGTGAACGAAGAAAAAGGGTAACCATGATCAAAGTCAGAAATCTCAAGCAAACTACCGAAGTCGAGCAGCGAGCAAAATGAATCGACCAACTCAAACAATGATTCAAACTCTAAACTGAAGCTTTGAATTAGATGTGAGTTACTCACCTCGATTGAAGCGAAGGCATCACGAAGACGAGCGAATGAATCGGCAGGAGCCTTAATTTGTGAAGACGAACGAATGAAAACGAGCCACCATTTTCAATTTTTCCTTTTCGATTTTAGGTTTTGGGTTCGAATGAAAATGGTGAAGAGGGGAGAACGGGTTTTATGTTTTTGCTAATTTTCACGGCCACAATAAACATGGGCCACTATTTAATGCTAAAGCCCAAAATTCCCTTTTTTTAAAAATTTATAAAAGAATTTTAAATTCAAATTTTAAAACTTAAATTGGCAATAAGCGAAAATATTAATCGTTTAATGTCTATTATAAATCGACACGAAATACAGGGTTGTTACAGGAAGTGGCCGTGGTTGGCCTGAGAAGTGGCGACGGTCGCATGGCGCAAGGAGGCGCTTGAGGTCGTAGCATTTGGGGCTTAAGGGCGGCTCGACTCGAGTTTCATGATGGAGAGCTCCGATTTGGTCGACGTGGTGTCTGGAGGTGGCGATAATTCACGTGATTGCGGCGGCTGGGTAGGGTTTGTGTAAGATGAAGCAGAGGGACGTGCGTGATTACTGTTGGAAGACGTGAGTACAGGGATGGAGACGTGTTGTGGTAACGGTTATTATTTTTATTTTCTAGTTTAATTTTTTTATTCGAATTGCTCTAATTGCTCTAATCGCTATAACTCTCGCATACGAAGTCGAATTCACGCGCGGTTTTTTTATTAGGATCGTATCGGAATTCCAAACACTTTGGTGCTGGTTTGGACGAATTTTGAGACCGTTTGAATTTTGGGTTTAAATTGGATTTAAATTCAATTTAAATTCAAAAGGTGAGTGTTTTAACCCACTCACAACTTCTAAGATTTCTTATGTTTGTTAAATTAATTTTTGATGTGATTTAAAATTTATCTATGATTATTTGCCGTTTTTAAGCATCCTCAGTTAAATTGCATTTATTTAATTAAATTGTTATTTAATTATTCATTGCATATAAACTGCCAGTTAAATTGTATTTATTTATTATTGCATATAAACTGCCAGTTAAACAGTAATTTAATTTATTGTTGAATATAAACTGCTATTTTATACCTGTTGTTTATTATCCGTTCTGTATTGATGTTATTGTTTGAATTTGATGATGATTGTGATAAATGGTTGATGGTTGATATTGGATGAATGGATGTTGTATTTTATATGGTTATAAACTGCAAGTTATTATGCATTTTCATTTCATTCGGGATTACGGTTTGAAATGATATATAACCGTAAATTTTTATTTTTATATTACGGACTGAAATGATAAATATTGTTATCACTTGACCATAGGATAGAAAATTTTATACAGACACCGCGGTATATATATAGAAATATTTTGAAATGATTTTCTATGGTTTTGTAAAGAAATATATATGGTTTTATGAGATATTGATTCGGATATTTGATAAAGGTTATTTTGTATATAGTAAAATTCTTGGTTTTAAGCTATGTATAAAATTTGTTTAAAGTATAAGGAAGAATAATAATAAAGTTTGATTTTATTAGAATATAATATGGTTAAGTGTATATTTAAATTTTATTTCTGGAGTTTAAAATAAATTAAACGAGGGTAAGGTGGGAAGATAAAGGTGAATTTAATTTGAATTAAAGTATATAAGAATTTTTCTCGAAAAAATTGATTTGAATTTAAATAAATTGAGATTTTAAAAGGTATGATTTAACAACTTGATTTTTGGTTTAGAAGATTTAAATGAATATCAAGTCGTTTTAAATGAATATTCTCAAGTTAATTAAATTGAAAGAATATCCAGTTATTTGAAGTTTAAAGGTTTTACTTAAATGATTTATGATTTATAAAGTAAACATTTCAAATCTAAATAATAGTAATTGGATTTGATATATTTGAAATTATCAAAGAATTCGTTTGAAATGGTGGAATGCCTAAAGCTTTAAAATGTATGGAAATTGAAACGGTTTAATTGGGGATTTAAATCTATATTTGGAATTTATTTATGAAATTGAAGAAGCTATTTTATTATATAAAGTAATTTAATATTTAAACCATTTAAGTAATTGAAGTTATGTTTCAAAGCTATGGGTATCAAGATGTATAGATTTGAAGAGCTATGATTTTTGAATGTGATATATTTTGAAATTAAAATGATATCATATTGATTTGGGTTTTTAAAATAGAAATGATATCCTAATTATATGGTTTTGAAATGGATATTTTATTCTGGTTTTAAAGTATAAACTATTTTGAAAAGACCGCGGTGTTATAATAACATTTGGTTGTTGAAGAGACTGGGATCGGAAGTTGTCATACTCTCTGCCAACTCCGATAACCACTTTAACAACCGTGTACGCGGTGGAGATTCCAGAATGAAGTAGGATGGTGGCGGCGTTTCCTTTGAGGTAAATACGTGGACCCGTGTCCCGTGAGTTGGCATAAGGTGGCTAAAACAGGAGCGATTCTCGGGCCAATGAGGTCATTCCTCTGATCGGACACACTCCTTCGATATTATACTCTGAATTTTGGATTGATTCGGTGGCCACTTTTGATTTTTGATTTTTGATTTTGGGGGTGTTGTTCGAGGTGGATGGTAGTAGCTGCTACGCGTTACCACCAGCCCGGATGCGTAATTGGTATATCTACCCTGGCATTGCCTAGTTGTGCTGTGTCACCTACCCTATCGCGCCTTGTACGAGTTTGGTTTTCTCCCGTAGCCCGTGTGGTATCCTCTGGTGGCTTCCCGATCAGGAGGGACTATGATATTAGATGGACTACTGGGACTATTACGTGTTGAGGGGAATATTGGGTCACTCCTTAACGCTATTTAAAAGTAAGTTTATTTTACTAATAGACACTATTATAATAGCGAAATATTACTACATAGTAAATAGTTTTACGGATCCTTAGGAGATGTGAATCCTGAGCATCTCTTAAGTTACTACACTCACGTTAGACACTAGATAGGAGATGTCAAACCCCTTAAACATCTCCGATGCTGTTACACTTGTAACGACCCGTATTTTACGAGTCGATAAATCGTAAAATAATTGTAATTAGGTCGTTCGTATTAAGTATTTCGTCCAGAGTTTAAGTCGTGTAAAAGTTAACTCGTGTGGTGCTTAAGTCGTGGGTAGCTTGGGTCGTATGGAAGTTAGGGCGTGGACGAGTTAAGGAATGGAGTGACCTATAAGTTTGGACGAGTTAGCGTGTTAGTGTTAGAACGAGTTAACAACATGGTGGTGAGCGACTTAAGGTAGCTAACGAGTTAGGGAAGCCAGGGACTTAGGGGAATGACCGACCTAAGGAATAGACGACTTAAGAATTTGGACGACCTAAAATATAGTTAACGACCTAAGAGAGTTAGGTCGCGTGTAGGTGTTAAGGCTTAAGTCGTAAGCGATTTATGTTAGGTCGCGTAATGGCTTAGGTCGCTGGTTAGTAGATGGGTCGGTTGAACGACTTAGGGACTGGGAAGAGCTAGTAGTTAGCGAGTTAGTATGTTAGAACTAGTTAACGAGTTAGGGAATAGGTCGTTAACGAGTTATTAGTTAGAGTGGGTTAGCGAGTTACGACTTATAGGATGTTAGCGACCTAAGATAGTTAGAGGCTTAAGGGTTTAGGTCGTGAGTCATTTGTAACGACTTAACGGGATAGCGACCTAGTGGTTAGCCTGTGTTGGAGTTAGGTCGTAGGTCGCAGGACCTGTTGAGTCGTAGGTCGTGAGGTTTTTAGGTTGGCCTGTGTTTTAAGTCGCGTATATTCGTGTGTTGTTAGGTCGTGTGACCATGTGTTGTAGTTAGGTCGTGAATGACCTAAGGCTTGAGTCGTGTGTGTTTTTAGGTCGTCATATAGTTAAATCGTGTGGCCTGGGTTTGGGTAGGTCACGGCATTCGATAAGTCGTATGTCGCATGTTTGTTAAGTCGCGCCTGGGATGAGTCGTTGGGTCGGCATCAGGTTAAGTGGTTAGGTCGGCAGGGTATGTTGAGTCGCTAGGTCGGCCGTGTTTGTTAGGTCGCATAGGAGTTAGGTTGGTAGGTCGTGTGATTTCTTAGGTCGTAGGTTGGGGCAGTTGGGTCGGCGACGACCTAAGGGGGGGACGACTCATGGGGGATTTCAGCCTATAAACAGAGGGGTCTGGTTCACTTTTTGGCACCGGATTTTGAAGCGACGAAGTGCTGCCATTTTGAGAGCTCGACTACAACACTTCTTCACTTCTTTTCTCCACTCTAATCTTGTGATTCCTTCCATCTAAATTGAAGATCAAATCGAAGATCCAAGAGCCAAAGTTGAAGATCTCCATCCATCGAAGTGAGATTTCATCATTTGAAGCAGAATCTTGTCGGATCAAGCTTGATTCTTCGCTGTCCAGATCTGAAGTTGTTATCTTTTGAGGTGTTTAGGTGTTTTGGTGAGTGGTGGTTATCTCTCACACGGACCCAAAGGAGTATATTGGATCAGTGGTTTGTTTATGTGTTAAAGATAGAGATTTCTTGCATTTTCCTTAAGTCTGCATGTAGATCCATTGTCTATGAAGTTTTGGATACCCATTTTGCTACATGTTAACTTATATAAGTTTATTCATCAAGTTGTAGAGATATTGTTCATAATTCATGCTTGTTAGAATGCATGTTAGATTTGGACTCTTTATTTACGAAATTGCCATTATTGTTGTAATTGTTTATTTAGATCTTATTTGAATGATTGATTACTTCGATTAATGTTTGATTTGATGGATTAGTTGATTGATAACTTGATTTGGACAAGTTGGTCGAAGATGATTCAAAAGCTAAGTGGAAAGGCTCTTGAATTAGGAAAGCTGCTTGTGGCATATGAAGCGGATGTTGAAGCTCATATGGATAGATTTGATGATGATGTTGAGATGGGACTTTGCTATGATGAGATGAGGCGAAGCATGACGTGATATAGCCTTGGCATAATCCAGACGGGATCATTCCAAACACGTTGATAACTCGAGGGATGGTTCGAGTTGGTTGATAATGGATTGCTCGAGAGGTAGCTTGGGCTAGTATGAGAATAGTCGTCGAGGAGGATGACTAGGAGGCTTGGATTTCATCGTTGTTGAAGGTTCTAGTAAACTCAAAACAAGAGTACATGGGGCGCCCAAAACGACTACAGGTAGGTGGTCGGGACACCCAAAAGACTACAGGCAGGTGGTCGAGTACTCTGGGCAAAGTAGGTAAGTCCTAGGCACGGGTCACGATGACGTGCGGAGTTTGTCTAGAACCGGGGTTACCATTAGCCCTTGACTTACGGTTGAAAGAATGTGCCGGTCATTCAATTAACGGTGGTTTCGAGGCAATGATAACAGTGGTAGCCAGAGTCATGGATGTTTGGTTGTATCGTCACTCGGTCTCAAGAGCGATGTTTTGTGGGTGCTTATCTGATCTTGGTTTAAGCCTTGGGGGTTTGTACTTGGAAAACATCGACCTTGACTCGAGTGATAATTGCTTTACTTTAATTGTCTGCTTTGATATGTTTGTTTCTGCTTAGTGAGTATGGGGGCTATCACTGTAGAAAGAGGTGGAGTGGGATGGTTGGGTTCCTATTCCTTTGTACCCTTTATGCTCTTTTGGTATGTTTGATAGTTGATTTACTGCTCACTAAGACTTTTGTCTGACTCAAGGTTTTATGTTTAACTCTTATTACCTTGGGCTGTTCATCCATGTTGGGATGGGCAGACTAGGTAGCAGGTGACAGGTGCTGTTCATAGTGGCCAACGCTGTTGATGACGAAGACGAGCTGGAGGCTTTTGCATATTGTTTCCTTACTATATGTACTGGATGTTCCGCTGCTTATATATGTTTTGAGTGTTATGTAGTGAGGCTTGATGTATGGATTGTTTAGATGTTTGTATCAAACTTCTATGATGCTTATATGATGAGATTCTGTTCTATGGAGCTTCACTATATTCATATTTCTCTATTGTATTTTATCCACGCGTTGTGAGTTGTACGATAGAGTTTCCTGTTTTATCTTACCCTGACTATCGTCCATGGCGGCCTGGCACACCCTTCAGCGCACTACTACCTTGTTTAGTGCAGGAGTCATGGGCGGTCGTCACATTTGGTATCAGAGCATTGGTTAATCGATTTTAGCCAACGCTCGCTGACATAACTACGTATGAGAGACGTAATTGTAATTTTGATGGATGATTACTATATATAATATAGTAGTTAGAAGGATTTGAACTCCTTATGCAGTTGTTTCTCAAGGTGTTCTTAATCATTCCTTTTTGTTGATATTAAGTTTGAGTCGAGGAGGGAGACCAGCTGCTAGGGAAGGCCGTGCTGTTGATGGGGCCGCTGATTATGCTGCTATGTTCGAGGCCATGATGACTTCGATCATGAGAAGGATACCCGCTTCAGGACCATCAGTAGATGTTGGAGTTCAAGTTCAAGCTCCAAAACTAGTGGATTTTGCTAAGCTTTGCAAGGACTATACTGCTCTTGGAGGAAAGGTTTTCTTGGGAACAGAGTCAACCATTGAAGTCCAAAGATGGATAGATGATTGTCGAAGGATCTTTGGTGACTTGGGAATTGAGGATGTGACTAAGAGGAAGCTTGCATCCAGGCAGCTTCAAGGGAGAGCTTCAGATTGGTGGAACTCTATCACCATTGATACTCCAGAGGAAGAGATTACTTGGGAGCAATTCCAAGTCAGATTTGAAGCTAAGTTCATCTCTACAGCTCATAGTCAGTTTTGTTCAAGAAGTTTGTGAAGCTCAAGCAAGGAGGGAGATCAGTTCTTGAGTATGTTTCTGAGTTTGAAGCTTTGTCCAAGTATGATAGATCGTATATTGAGTCTTCATATCAGAAGAATGAGAAGTTTGTGACAGGCTTGGATAGTTACCTTGGGAGGCAGTTGGTGGATCATTTGGACGATCCGTTTGAGAAGCTTGTGGAGAAGGCTCTCAGGCATGAGAGTTTGTTTCCTAAAGAAGGATCTGTTGTTGCTGTGACCAAGGAGGAGTCCAAACCACAGCAAGGTGGGAACAAGAAGAGGAAGCAGCAGCAGCAAAGGGGTAAGAATGGCCAGAAGAAGACGAGGAGTGGAGTGACCTGCTACAACTGCCAGCAGAAGGGCCATCTCTCCAGAGATTGTAAGAATCCCAAGGTGCCGGGAAAGTGCTATAACTGCGATAAGCTGGGACACATCAAGAAGGATTGCCCAAAACCAAGGAAAGACAGGCAGATTGTACAAGCTTATGCTTTGGGAGCTGTGCCGTCGTCTTCAAAAACTCCTACTGCTGAAGAGAAGGGGAAGAATGTAGTGGTTCAAGGTACTCTTTCCATATGTGGTGTTCCAGTTAGAGTATTGTTTGATACTGGGGCGTCACATTCGTTTGTTTGTAATGATCTTATAGGCCGGTTGGGTTTGGAACCGGATATTGTTGATATGCCATTGGTTGTGACTAATCCAGTTGGGGGTTCGTCATGTTTGTGTATGATATGCCGTGGTCTGGTTGTATCGAGTCATGATTGCTCTTTTGTTTGTGATTGTTTTGTTCTGAACTTTGCGGGGTTCGGAATTATTTTGGTTATGGACTGGCTTAGGAAGTACGCGGCAAGGGTTGATTGTAAGAGGCTGGAGGTGACAGTCGAGAATGTGGAGGGGCGAAAGGTTGTGATACGATGTAAGCATGAAGAAGGCGTCTTCATGAGCGTCATGTATTCGCTGGTTGTTCCACGGGATGGACTGTCATCGATGCCTATTGTGAATGGATTTGGGGATGTCTTTGACGAGGTCAAAGGGTTACCGCCGCATAGAGAGATCGAGTTTCGTATCGATCTAGTTGAAGGAGCCAGACCTATTGTGATGCCTCTTAGGCGAATGGCGCCTAGGGAGCAGCAAGAGTTGAAGGTGCAAGTTGATGACCTTTTACGGAAAGGATTCATTCGGCGTAGGGTGTCCGAATGGGGTGCACCAGTTGTGTTCGCAACCAAAGCGGATGGATCGTTGAGGTTGTGTGTGGATTATCGTGAGCTGAATAAAGTGACTAAGAAGAACAAGTATCCATTGCCGAGAATAGATGACTTGTTTGATCAGCTTCATGAAGCTAGGGTGTTTTCTCAGATGGATTTGGCAACGGGATTTCACCAGTTAAGAGTGGCAAAGGATAGTGTGCCGAAGACTACTTTCAGGACACCATCTGGTTTCTATGAGTGGATGGTAATGCCGTTTGGATTGACTAATGCACCAACATATTTTGTGGATCTTATGAATAGAGTATTCAGGGATCAGTTGAACAAGTTCGTACTTGTGTTCGTGGATGATATTTTGATTTATTCCAGAACTGAAGAAGAGCACAAGACGCACTCGCGGATTGTTTTGGAAATCTTGTGAAAACATCAGCTGAGGGTTAAGTTTTCGAAGTGTCACTTCTGGAAGAGTGAAGTGAGGTTCTTAGGCCATGTTATCTCTGGAAATGGAATAGCGGTTGATCCCGCCAAGGTGGCAGCAATCCAGGATTGGGTTAGACCTAAGAATGCATTTGATGTGAGAAGTTTTCTTGGATTAGCAGGATATTATCGTCGGTTTATCAAAGACTTTTCCAAGATAGCTACACCGTTAACAGGATTGACGAAAAAGAACCAAGTGTTCAGATGGGATGATAAGTGTGAGCAAGCTTTCGTAATCCTAAAAGAGCAACTGACAAGTGCTCCTGTTTTGACTATTCCAAGTGGGAATGAAGAGATGGTGGTTTACGCTGATGCATGTGGTACTGGACTTGGAGCAGTGCTGATGCAAAAGGATAAAGTTGTTGCATATGCAAGTCGACAACTGAAGCCGCATGAAAGGAATTATCCGACTCATGATTTGGAGTTAGCGGCGATAGTTTTTGCTCTGAAGATGTGGAGACATTATCTATTGGGAGTTCGATTCGAATTGTTTACAGATCATAAGTCGTTGAAGTATCTTTTCTCCCAAAAAGATTTGAATCTTCGGCAGCAACGATGGCTAGAGTTTTTGGCATCATATGATTTTGGCATAGCATATACTCCGGGAAAAGGTAACGCAGTGGCAGATGTGTTAAGTCGAAGACATGCAGGATTGGAAGCCATGTTTTCAGAATGGAAGAGCCTTGAGTATTTAGCTGGATTTGACTTCAGGCCCAGGTGTGAATTGGAACCTGAGATATTGGCAAACTTATCGATAAGACCTACTCTTGTGGAAAGAATTGGCGAGAGCCAAAAGCGAGACGATAAGCTTGTCAAGATTATCCGTGATTTGGAATCTGGATTGGATCCAGAAAAGGATAAAGGATTCGAAGTTGATCGAGAGGGTTGGCTTCGGAAGCAAGGACGATTAGTTGTTCCCGATATAGATGAATTGAGAGATGAAGTTCTGAGGGAAAGTCATCACTCGAAGTTGACAATTCATCCAGGTGGAAATAAGATGTATCGGGATATGAAGAGAACCTATTACTGGGAAGGTATGAAGAAGGATGTTGGAAATTTTATTTCCAAGTGCATGAACTGCCAGATGGTGAAAGCCGAACAGAAGAAACCCAGTGGATTACTTCAGCCACTAGAAGTTCCTACATGGAAGTGGGAGCAGATATCGATGGATTTTATCGATGGATTACCTAGAACAAGAACGGGGAATGAAGGGATTTGGGTCATCGTAGATCTTTTGACTGAGAGTGCAAGATTCATTCTTGTTCGATCAACTAGAACTGCATCGAAATTGGCTGAGTTGTACGTTAAGTGGATAGTTCGATTCCATCGTATTCCGAAGAGTATAGTGAGCGATCGAGACCCATTGTTCACTAGTGGATTTTGGAAGAGCTTCCAGGAAGTTTTGGGAACCGAGTTGTGTTTGAGTACAGCTTATCACCCCCAAACAGATGGTCAGACCGAGAGAGTCAACCGAGTTTTGGAAGATCTCCTGAGAGCATGTGTTTTGGATTTCGGAGGATCATGGGAAGATCATCTTCATTTGGTGGAATTTGCGTATAACAACAGTTACCAGTCAAGTGTTGGTATGGCACCATATGAAGCATTGTATGGAAAACCATGTAACTCTCCGACATGTTGGTTGGAAACTGGAGAAAAGCTGATACTTGGGCCAGAGATGATTCGACGGACTTCGGATTGCATAGAGATCATTCGGCAACGAATGAAGGCAGCCCAAGATTGTCAGAAAAGTTATGCCGATAAGCATCGAAAAGATTTGGAATTCGACGTAGGAGATATGGTTTTTGTGAAAATTTCTCCACTGAAGAATGTTATTCGATTCGGGAAGAAAGGGAAATTGACTCCGAGATTTGTTGGACCATTCCCGATCATCGAGCGAATTGGAAAGTTCGCTTATAAGTTGGAATTACCAGAGAAGATGTCGGGCGTGCACAACGTTTTTCATGTATCGTATCTACGGAAGTATGTACACGACTCGAATACAGTGGTTTCTGCTGATAGCTATGAAGATTTAGAGCCTGATCCAGTTGTTACGAGACCTCGTAAGCCACTTCGTGTTGTGGAAACCGACACGAAACAGCTTAGGAGGAAGACGATTACGTTGCTCAAGATACAATGGAGTGATGATGTTAACGACTGTACATGGGAGGAGGAAGAAAGGATGAAAGCAGCTCATCCTGAACTCTTCGAGGTATGGCCCTAAGGTGTCGTGACATCTCATGAATTTGTAACTTGATTCTAATCTTAGAATTCTGCATGCTAGGTTAGTAATTGGATGTATGGTTTGATGTTTGCTATGGATGGTAGGCATGCAGAATAGTTATGATTGCTCTTGTTTGTTTGGAATTTCGGGGGCGAAATTCCTAAGGGGGAGACAATGTAACGACCCGTATTTTACGAGTCGATAAATCGTAAAATAATTGTAATTAGGTCGTTCGTATTAAGTATTTCGTCCAGAGTTTAAGTCGTGTAAAAGTTAACTCGTGTGGTGCTTAAGTCGTGGGTAGCTTGGGTCGTATGGAAGTTAGGTCGTGGACGAGTTAAGGAATGGAGTGACCTATAAGTTTGGACGAGTTAGCATGTTATTGTTAGAACGAGTTAACAACATGGTGGTGAGCGACTTAAGCTAGCTAACGAGTTAGGGAAGCCAGGGACTTAGGGGAGTGACCGACCTAAGGAATAGATGACTTAAGAATTTGGACGACCTAAAATATAGTTAACGACCTAAGAGAGTTAGGTCGCGTGTAGGTGTTAAGGCTTAAGTCGTAAGCGATTTATGTTAGGTCGCGTAATGGCTTAGGTCGCTGGTTAGTAGATGGGTCGGTTGAACGACTTAGGGACTGGGAAGAGCTAGTAGTTAGCGAGTTAGTATGTTAGAACTAGTTAACGAGTTAGGGAATAGGTCGTTAACGAGTTATTAGTTAGAGTGGGTTAGCGAGTTACGACTTATAGGATGTTAGCGACCTAGATAGTTAGAGGCTTAAGGGTTTAGGTCGTGAGTCGTTTGTAACGACTTAACGGGATAGCGACCTAGTGGTTAGCCTGTATTGGGGTTAGGTCGTAGGTCGCAGGACCTGTTGAGTCGTAGGTCATGAAGTTTTTAGGTTGGCCTGTGTTTTAAGTCGCGTATGTTCGTGTGTTGTTAGGTCGTGTGACCATGTGTTGTAGTTAGGTCGTGAATGACCTAAGGCTTGAGTCGTGTGTGTTTTTAGGTCGTCATATAGTTAAGTCGTGTGGCTTGGGTTTGGGTAGGTCGCGGCATTCGATAAGTCGTATGTCGTATGTTTGTTAAGTCACGCCTGGGATGAGTCGTTGGTCGGCATTAGGTTAAGTGGTTAGGTCGGCAGGGTGTGTTGAGTCGCTAGGTCGGCCGTGTTTGTTAGGTCGCATAGGAGTTAGGTTGGTAGGTCGTGTGATTGCTTAGGTCGTAGGTTGGGGCAGTTGGGTCGGCGACGACCTAAGGGGGGGACGACTCATGGGGGATTTCAGCATATAAACAGAGGGGTTTGGTTCACTTTTTGGCACCGGATTTTGAAGCGACGAAGTGCTGCCATTTTGAGAGCTCGACTACAACACTTCTTCACTTCTTTTCTCCACTCTAATCTTGTGATTCCTTCCATCTAAATTGAAGATCAAATCGAAAATCCAAGAGCCAAAGTTGAAGATCTCCATCCATCGAAGTGAGATTTCATCATTTGAAGCGGAATCTTGTCGGATCAAGCTTGATTCTTCGCTGTCCAGATCTGAAGTTGTTATCTTTTGAGGTGTTTAGGTGTTTTGGTGAGTGGTGGTTATCTCTCACACGGACCCAAAGGAGTATATTGGATCGGTGGTTTGTTTATGTGTTAAAGATAGAGATTTCTTGCATTTTCCTTAAGTCTGCATGTAGATCCATTGTCTATGAAGTTTTGGATACCCATTTTGCTACATGTTAACTTATATAAGTTTATTCATCAAGTTGTAGAGATATTGTTCATAATTCATGCTTGTTAGAATGCATGTTAGATTTGGACTCTTTATTTACGAAATTGCCATTATTGTTGTAATTGTTTATTTAGATCTTGTTTGAATGATTGATTACTTGGATTAATGTTTGATTTGATGGATTAGTTGATTGATAACTTGATTTGGACAAGTTGGTCGAAGATGATTCAAAAGCTAAGTGGAAAGGCTCTTGGATAAGGAAAGCTGCTTGTGGCATATGAAGCGAATGTTGAAGCTCATATGGATAGATTTGATGATGATGTTGAGATGGGACTTTGTTATGATGAGATGAGGCGAAGCATGACGTGATATAGCCTTGGCATAATCCAGACGGGATCATTCCAAGCATGTTGATAACTCGAGGGATGGTTCGAGTTGGTTAATAATGGATTGCTCGAGAGGTAGCTTGGGCTAGTATGAGAATAGTCGTCGAGGAGGATGACTAGGAGGCTTGGATTTCATCGTTGTTGAAGGTTCTAGTAAACTCAAAACAAGAGTACATGGGGCGCCCAAAACGACTACAGGTAGGTGGTCGGGACACCCAAAAGACTACAGGCAGGTGGTCGAGTACTCTGGGCAAAGTAGGTAAGTCCTAGGCACGGGTCACGATGACGTGCGGAGTTTGTCTAGAACCGGGGTTACCATTAGCCCTAGACTTACGGCTGAAAGAATGTGCCGTCATTCAATTAACGGTGGTTTCGAGGCAATGATAACGGTGATAGCCAGAGTCATGGATGTTTGGTTGTATCGTCACTCGGTCTCAAGAGCGATGTTTTGTGGGTGCTTATCTGATCTTGGTTTAGGCCTTAGGGGTTTGTACTTGGAAAACATCGACCTTGACTCGAGTGATAATTGCTTTACTTTAATTGTCTGCTTTGCTATGTTTGTTTCTGCTTAGTGAGTCTGGGGGCTATCACTGTAGAAAGAGGTGGAGTGGGATGGTTGGGTTCCTATTCCTTTGTACCCTTTATGCTCTTTTGGTATGTTTGATAGTTGATTTACTGCTCACTAAGACTTTTGTCTGACTCAAGGTTTTATGTTTAACTCTTATTACCTTGGGATGTTCATCCATGTTGGGATGGGCAGACTAGGTAGCAGGTGACAGGTGCTGTTTATAGTGGCCAACGCTGTTGATGACGAAGACGAGCTGGAGGCTTTTGCATATTGTTTCCTTACTATATGTACTGGATGTTCCGCTGCTTATATATGTTTTGAGTGTTATGTAGTGAGGCTTGATGTATGGATTGTTTAGATGTTTGTATCAAACTTCTATGATGCTTATATGATGAGATTCTGTTCTATGGAGCTTCACTATATTCATATTTCTCTATTGTATTTTATCCATGCGCTGTGAGTTGTACGATAGAGTTTCCTATTTTATCTTACCCTGACTATCGTCCATGGCGGCCTGGCACACCCTTCAGCGCACTACTACCTTGTTTAGTGCAGGAGTCATGGGAGGTCGTCACAACACTCATATTTATTTCAGTTAATTTAACTTATATAAGATCTTTTAGTTCTGAATCGAGTGTTTTGTCTTTTCAATTCGCTCGAGTCAGTCCGAGCGTTTCAGGATTTGAAGACTTTATTCTGGAGGACGAAGACGAAGATTTGTATTACTATTATCTACTATATTATTCCACTACACCATTTTATTCCGCTGCATTGTTATTATCCTTTGGTATGTGAACTCTGATATTTATTGTATAAAGAAAACTCGAATGTTTTGTAAAATAGTTTTATGAATTGCATATTGATTATTGTATTTTATTGTTCCGCTGCAAGATTCTATTTTGTTTTTTTCTTCTCTGCTTTTGTTATTTACCCCATAACAATCCGCCCTTTTGTATGTTTTAAGTCTGATGTGTGTGGTTTATCGTCGATTTGAAGCGGGCGAAAAGGCGGGGTGTTACAGGTTTACTTAGTAATTTCAACACCTAGTTCAATATTTTAGAAAATACAGCACTTCAAAAGTGCTGTTATATGTTTCTTTAGCATATTCAACACATAGTTCATTAAAACACGGCATTTCTGAAATGCTATAATTTCTGTTTTGCCTTTTAAAACAATATATCTTCAAATTTTTCTCATCTTTAACTTATCAAACTTATTCCACTTTTCAACGATTTTTATTTGGATATTACTTAACTTATAAATTCTAATAAAATAAAATTTATTTATAAATATCCAATTTAAATTAAGATTCCTTTGTTAAGTCAATACTTTAAAATTACTTAACTTTTATTTCAACAAATAACTTAAATTTTTATTTAACATACCCATCTTATATTCTTATCATCAAGTTAAGCTTAAATTTCCATTTAAACACCAAATTCTTATTTATTAAATCAAATCAAAATTTCCATTTAATCATTAGCTTGTTTATACAATTTAGAAATCACTATAACATTTATTTAAATCATTTAAATCCAATTTAAGTTAAAATTTCCTATTATACATTTTAAAATACTTAATAAATTTTAGAAAATATTTAAAATTAACCACGGGTCTGTATAAAATTTTCCAACCTAGTTCAAGTGATACGGATAATATATCATTTCAATCCGTAATAAAAAAGAAAAATCCGGGTTCTATCATTTCAAACTCGTAATCCCAAGTAAATCTAATACAACAAAAATCATTCAAGCCTATCATTTTTGCCCATAATGATTTTTCCTTATTCTAAAGTCTGTTCGGGTATGTATCATTTCAACCCATAGTGATAAGGAAACTTGCAGTGTGAGATACAAAAAATAAAATAATAGTATATCATATAATATTATAACAGATGACGTAATAGATATAAAATCAGGTTATACATCGTATAAACAGATCATAGGCATATATGGACATAGTATATCAATTATTACATATCCACTTGTCATCGTTTCACAACTATATAAGTACAGAATGTCTAGCGTGAAAAACTCACTTTTTGAAGCTAGAGATCAATTCAAAATAAAAACTCCACACTCCGCAAAGCACGAGAAGGCACGACAAGATTCGAGAAGAAGTAACAACCAAATTCAAATCTTGAAATCAAATAAATAAATCAAATATAAGTATATGTTTCAACATAACAAAATATGAATTCAATAATGAAACATATGAATAAAATTTGAAACAAATATGGATTCAATCAACAAGTGGGCTTGGCCACATCACCTATTGGCTCGGCCATACCCTTACATGGCTCAGCCATGATGTTTAATGGCAACCTAGGTTCGGTTAGGGATCACCAAGGCACGGCTATGGTAGGGAGAAGGGAAGGCAAAGCAATTAGAGGCAAGGAAGGGGTGCATATAGGCTAGGCTAGGGATTTAAACTTTATTTGGTAATGGATTTTTGTTCTATGGCTCACGGCCTTGGTGTGGGGAAGATGATGGTTGGTCATGGAGGTGGTGGAGAGGTGATGAGGTCGGAAATAAAGGGTGAGGCCGAGCACTTGACGAAGAAAACAAAAGAAAATAAAAGAAAAGGAAAAAAGAAAGAGAAAGAGAAGCCATGGAAACTTACAGTATTTTTCTCTCTGGAGATGTAAATGAAAATGTGATGAGATACTTTTCTTTTTTTCATGAATTAATAAGGGTAGGAGGCGACTAGGATTTTGTTACATGGCAGAAAATAGTGAATGGCTATGGTAGGAAATAAAGAGGGTAGGCAATATAAGGGCAAGAAATAAACAATGTAACGTATGCCCAATTAAAACAAAGTAACGTATGTCTAATTGATTTATTTTCCAGCTATAAATAAAAGGTAAAACACAAGAAACGTTCAATAAACAAAACAAAGTCTATACAGACAAAATACAAAATAAAGTAAAGAGATGGAGATAGGAAAGATATGGAATAAAATACAGAATTTAATTGCGTGTGAAACGCTATATTTTATCCAATTTAAAAAGTGTCAATTAGAATTTAATGAAACAAAATGCATAATGAATATTAGAATTATATCCAGCTTCAGTTAAAAAGATTAGAATTTAAAAATTTTAATTTTTAAATTTCAGATAAAAGTCAAAGTTTGACCAAAATATAAAATTTCAGAAATTGTTTATTTTATTGTATTTGGGAAAATAATTTATAAACAACTCCAAAATTATATTGGAAAATTTCAAGAATTCAAAATTTAAATAATTAAATATCAAAGTTTTAAATAAAATGAATTAAAAAAATTGATAAAATTTTTGGGTTTTTACACTCTCTCCCACTCAAAAATTTTCGTCCACAAAAAGGAACAAAAGAAAGAAGAAAAAGAAAAATAAGATAGCAAAGCAAAAGTACCTGAAACAAACAATTTTGGACTCGAAGCACATATGCTCTCCTCCATCTCCCAGGTACAATCTCGATCATCCGTGCTGCACCGCACTTTGACCATGTTGATATGTTTTCTTCTTAGCTGCTTCGTACCTCGATCGACGATACGAAGTGGCTTCCTTTCAACAGTCAGATTAGGCTCAATATCAAGACTATCAAGAGCAGAAGGCTGGACAATAAGGGATGGATCATGCAGGTACCGACGAAGATGCGAAACATGGAATACATTATGCTCTCCGGAAAATTTCTCTAAGATGAGATCAAAATAGAAGATTGAAAATATACCTGATAACTATTGTTATAGGTGAATTCGACAAGATGGAGATGATCTTCCTAAAATCCTCCATAATCCAGAACATATGCATGAAGAAGGTCTTCTAGAATCTGATTCACTCTTTCCGTCTGACCATCGGTCTGCGGATGGTAAGCAGTGCTTAGATTCAGACGAGTACCCAAGGATTCCTGGAAGCTTTCCAAAACTAACTGGTGAAGATAGGGTCCCGATCATAAAAAATACTGATAGGAACACCATGGAGACGAACAATCTCTTACACCTACATCTCAGCCGGACTGGAAGAAGAATGGGTAGATTTGACCGGAATGTAATGAGTTGATTTGGTCAATCTATCCATAATAACCCAGATGCTCTCATGACCCCTCTGAGTCCTCGATAAACCATCAATAAAATCCATGAAAATTTGTTCCCATTTCCAATTAGGAATCTCAAGGGGATGCAACAAACTAAGGGTCTTCTGCTGGTCTTCCTTGACTTGCTGACAAGTCGCACACCTACTAACAAAGAGAGAGATTTCTTGCCTCATACCACTTCACCAAAAGAGCTTCTTCATATCCTGATACATCTTCGTCATACCAGGATGAATAGAAAGTTTGGATCGATGATGTTCCCGAAGTAACTCCTGCCTCAAACCATCAACATTCGGGACACAAACCTATTATTAATCCTCAAAATCCCTCTATCATCGATCTGAGCTCCACTACCATCAGGACTACTACCACCAACCTTGCTACAAACACTCTCCTTAGTCAATCTAATGATCCTATCCTTATCTTGCTTAGCTTTGATACGATCCAAAAGAGGAGAAGAAGAAACGACAAGCTAACACAACATGGCCTTTTTTCGACTCAAAGCATCAGCCACAACATTAGCTTTCCCAGGGGTATAGTTAATGTCAAGATCATAAGAAGCCAGAAATTCAGCCAACGGACCTGACGCTGATTCAAATCCTTTTTGGTGAAGATATATTTCAAAGGCTGATGATCAGTAAAGAGCTCAAACTTAGCACCCAAAAGATGATGCCTCCAAAGCTTCAGAGCAAAGATAACAGTAAGCAATTCTAGATCATGAGCAGCATAATTGGCCTCATGAGCCTTCAACTGGCGACTAACATAAGCAATCACCTTCCCATCTTGCATCAGAACAGCGCCCAAACCTTCACGACAAGCATCACTGTACACCGTTAATCCCTCATTTCCATTCGAAACGGTAAGAAATGGTGCAGAAGTAAGCTTGCGCTTTAACTTATTGAATGCAACTTTACACTCATCACTCCATATAAACTTAGCATTCTTTCGAGTGAAAGCAGTGAGAGGTGTGGAAATCCGAGCAAAGTTCTCAATGAATCTTCAATAATAACCGGCAAGGCCCAAAAAATTGCGAATATCAGTTGGAGTCCTATCAGTTTCCCAATCCTGTAACAGAATAGGAAGAAATAAGGACTACATAAAAGATAGAACAATTAAATTAAGGGAAAAGAAGAAGGGAAAGACTTACATTGATCGTAGCGATCTTAACTGGATCAATAGAGACTCCATTACTAGAAACAACATGCCCGAGAAGTCAGACTTCATCTCTCCAGAAATGGCATATGGAGAATTTAGCCTTCAACTAATGATTTCGAAGAGTCTCTAGAACATTTTCAAATGCAACCCATGCTCTTTCCTTGACTTGGAGAAGACAAGGATATCATCAACAAAGACTAGAACAAACTTATTAAGTACATCTCGAAAGACGCGATTCATCAAATCAACAAAGAAAGCAGGAGCATTAGTCAAACCAAAAGGCATAACTAACCACTCATAAAAACCATTCTCAGTACAAAAAGCAGCCTTAGAAATTCTTTCCTCAGCAACTCTGAGCTTGTGAAAACCCATGGCAAGATCAAGCTCAGAGAAAACAGTAGCTCCATGGAGCTGATCAAACATATCATTGATACGAGACATGGGATATCTGTTCTTCATAGTGAGCTTGTTCAACTCCCTATAATCAACACACATCCGCAAAAAACCATCGGACTTAGTGACGAAAACCACCTCTTCTCCCCACTCAGAATGGCTAGGTCTAATCAGACCTTTGGAGAACAAGTCCTCAATCTGCTTTTTCAACTCAACCTTCTCACAGGGTGTCATTCTTCTAGGAGGAAGAACTATAGGTTGAGCTCGAGGGATAAGATTGATACGGAATTCGGTTTCCCACTCAGGAGGTAAAGAAGTGACTTCACCAAATACGTCGGGATAGAGTTTGACCACACGAGTCGAGTGAAGATCACCAAGAGAAAAACCAAGAGAATAAATAAAACTGCCAGCAAAATCCTAGGGCAAACTACACTGAATGGCCAAAGAATTACCAAGATCATCCATAAGAGAAATAGTTCGGGCACTACAAAAGAGGCATCATGCCTCTCTAAATAATCACCTTCAAGAAATATATCAAAAGCATCAAAACCCAAAACATAGAAATCACCAGAAAACCGATAGCCAGAGTAGAAGAGTTTTACATTTCTATAAATCCTACTAAGGTTCGTGGGACCACCAATAGGATTTGAAACACACAAAGCATAGGGGCCAACTCAGGAGAAAGAAGATACTCAAATTTATTACGAAGATCCATGGAAATAAAGCTATGCGAAGCTCCAATATTGAACAGAATAAGAACAGGAAAATAAAACAGAGAAAAAGTTCCCTGAAGTGTACCTTGGTTATCATTAGGAGCAGGAGCAGGCACAGAAGCAAATACAGGAGGTGGAGCTGGAGATGATGCAGAAGTCACAGCAAAAATACCAGATGCCTTGCCCTTCTTCTGAGTAGGGCAGTCCTTCTTGAAATGGCCAGGCTGTAGACAAATGTGACAGAGATCGCGCCTGGTTGGCTGAGCTGGAGGAATAGCAGCACCACCCAGAGTAGGAAAATTATTTGCATAGTGTCCCTTCTGATTACATCTGTAGCAAGTAATGGCAAAAAGGTAGATTGACTGCTTCTGAGATGACGAAGATGATCCCAACCCTGGAATCTTGCTCTGATTCTTCTTATGGTGAAATTTGGGCTTTCTCTTCTTCGGATTGCTAAAAGATGGCTAAGACGAAGCAGACTGAGCAACTGGAGGATCCCTAGAAATAGGATTCTCATATCTAATGGCCATGTCCATCTGAGTGGTGAAAGGATTATGCACATGGGCTATGAGTCGATCATAGTACTCCAGGCGTGCACCAGTAATGAACTTCTCATTTTCTTGAGAGGAGTGTCAATCAAATTAAGGCCAAATTTAGAAAGCTCATTGAACTTCCTCTCATATTCAGCAAAAGACATATCACCCTGTTTCAGATCCATGAATTCCCGATATAGCTGAGACTTTCCTGCCTCGGGCATCCACTTCACAAGAAAAGCCTCCCTAAAGCACGATAAAGAGCATAAGATAGATTTCAAAGGAGAAACTGAACCCAATTTGGAGCAAACATGGGATGATACCTAAATTGTTCCCAAGAGATGTTAGCCTCAGCGGTGTGAGCTATGACATTCTCCCACTAATCCAAAGTTGTTCCTTTCAATTGCCAAGCTGCCAACCGACGCTGCTGGCCATTAGTGATCTCAAGAACGGAGAAGATTCTCTCCAAATCCTTTAGCCACTGCTAAGCTTCAATGATGCTCTTAGATCCGGTGAACTTGGTGCCACCAAGCTTAGTGTATTCCTTACAAAGCTTAGTGAACCTAACTGGTACAGAAGGTTTAGGAGATGGGGTACCACCACATCCCCTACCTCTTGCATTCCTATGACTCATCCTGAAAAATCAAGGATGAATTTTAGGACAGAGGTAATTAAGACACAAAGACAATATTAGATAAGCTAAGAAAAAATTCAACTTGAACGAATGTCTTAAATAAAGACATTATAAACAAGGTGGATAAGAAAAGAAGGAAGTTAAGAAAATTTTGATTTTAAAACAAGAGAAGTTTTTATATCAAAATACTCTTTAAAAATCCTTTGAAAATCGTTTAAAAATCATTTTATACTTTAAAACACGTTCTCTCACAAAGAAAGGATTCTAGGATTGATTTGACTCATTCTAGGGTATTTCTACCCTATCTCTAATGAGTTTTTGCTCCACATGCTATAGTTTGCCTAAAACCAAAGCTCTGATACCAAATGTAATGACCCACTATTTTGGACCATTAAATCGACAATAAAACCACACATGTCTGACTTGAATAATTCAAACAGTAGATTGTAATAAAATTTGGAGCAAATAAAACCAATCATACAATCACAGACACAGATAAATCAGAATACTCGCAACGGAAATAAAGATAAACATAGTGGTTCATGAAGCCACTATAAACTCAGCCTCAAAACAAGTACAAAATACATAGTCTAAAAACAAATACAGTTCTGAAAAAGGTACAGTAGAAATCCCAAATATATAAGTCTCTAATACATCAGCTAAAACGGAATGACTGAACTGAAATAGGTAAACTAGATAAGCAGATAAACTCTAGAAATCTCTAGCTTCCAGGAGATGGATCTAAGCTGTAATACTCAGGCTGACCCGAGCGTAAGAAAATAAACACAAACACTCGAGTCAGGACATACATACCTATACAGTGTAAACTATCTCAAGTGAACTGTAAATAAATTTGCAAGTAACTTAAAGGATGCTTGGGACCGCCCATCCTCTAAGGATCAATTAAACTATTTACTATGTAGTAATATACGCTATTATAATAATGTCTACTAGTAAAGTAAACTTACTTTAAAATAGCGTTAAGGCTTTACATTTTCCACCTTAACACATAAATAGTACCAATAGTCTATACGGCACCTTCGTACCTCCTGATCGGGAGGCCACGAGAAGATGCTCCATAGGTACGAAACAGATCAAACTCGTACAAGGCTCGCTAGGGTAGGAGACACGGCACAACTAGGCAATGCCAGGGTAGATATACCAATTACGCATCCGGGCTAGTGGTGACGTATAGCGTGCAGCTACCGCCCGCCTCGAGCTACACTCCCAAAATCAATGGTGCGCACCAATCAATCACAAAGTAATAGAATAGCATACGAAGAAGTGTGTTCGATAAGAGGAGCTACCTCACTGGCCCATAAATCGCTCCTGTTTTAGCCACCTTATGCCAACTCACAGGAGTCGGGTCCACGTACATACCTCAATAGAACGTCACCACCATCCTACTTCATTCTGGAATCTCCACCTCCTACACGGTTGTTAAAGTGGTTTTCTGCATCGACGAAGAGTATGCAAATATCTGATCCCGGTCTCTTTAACAACCAACATTATTATTACTCGTGGTTATAAATTTCAAAAGTGGTTTATATTTCGGTTATAAATTTCAAAAGTGGTTTATATTTCGAATCAAAACTATTCGTTTAATCCATTTAAATATGAAGTAGTTATCCTTCCAAATCAATTATTCAATTTTCATAATTTCAGCAATTTCTAAGTTCATTAGTTCAATTTCAACATTCGAAGCATAGAAATTTTCAAAACTGTAGCACTTATAAAGTGCTACGATAGGTGTATTTAGTATATATCAAAACATAGTTCAAATTCAGAAACTGCAGCATTTTAGAAGTGTTGTTATAAGTTTGTTTAGTAATTTCAGCACCTAGTTCAAATTTTCAGAAACTACAGCACTTCAAAAGTGTTGTTATTGGTTTACTTAGTAATTTCAACACCTAGTTCAATTTTTCAGAAACTGTAGCACCTCAGAAGTGCTGCTATAGGTTTACTTAGTAATTTCAACACCTAGTTCAATTTTTCAGAAACTACAGCACTTCAGAAGTGTTGTTATAGGTTTCTTTAGCATATTCAACACATAGTTCATTAAACCACAACATTTTTGAAATGCTATAATTTCTGTTGTGCCTTTTAAAACAATATATCTTCAAATTTTTCTCACTTTAACTTATCAAACGTATTCCACTTTTTAACAATTTTTATTTGGATATTACTTAACTTATAAGTTTTAATAAAATAACATTTTATTTATAAATATCCAATTTAAATTAAAAATCCTTTGTTAAGTCAATACTTTATAAATTGCTTAACTTTTATTTCAACGAATAACTTAAATTTTTATTTAACATGCCCATCTTATACTGTTATCACCAAGTTAAGCTTAAATTTCCATTTAAACCCCAAATTCTTATTTATTAAATCAAATCAAAATTTCCATTTAATCATTAACTTGTTTATACAATTTAACTTATAGAAATCACTTTAACATTTATTTAAATCATTTAAATCCAATTTAAGTTAAAATTTCCTATTATACGTTTGAAAATACTTAATAAATTTTAGAAAATATTTAAAATTAACCATGGGTATGTATAAAAAAATTTAACCTAGGTCAAGTGATACGGATAATATATCATTTCAATTCTTAATAAAAAAAAGGAAAATCCGGGTTCTATCATTTCAAATACGTAATCATAAGTAAATCAAATACAATAAAAATCATTCGAGCCTATTATTTCAGCCATAATGATTTTTCCTTATTCTAAAGTCCGTTCGGGTATGTATCATTTCAACCCATAGTGATAAGGGAACTTGTAGTGTGAGATACAGAAAATAAAATAATAGTATATCATATAATATTATAACGGATGATGTAACAGGTATAAAATCAACATTGTATAAACAGATCACAGGCATATATGGATATAGTATATCAATTATTACATATCCACTTTCCATCATTTCACAACTATATAAGTACGGAATGTCTAGCGTGAATAACTCACCTTTTAGAAGCTAGAGATCAATTCAAAACAAAAAATCCACACTCCGCAAAGCACGAGAAAGCACAACAAGATTCAAGAAGAAGTGGCAATCAAATTCAAATCTTGAAATCAAATAAATAAATCAAATATAAGTATATGTTTCAACATAAAAAAATATGAATTCAACAATGAAACATATGAATAAAATTTGAAACAAATATGGATTTAGTCAACAAGTGGGCTTGGCCACATCACCTATTGGTTCGGCCATGATGTTTTATGGCAACCTAGGCTCGGTTAAGGATCACCAAGTCATGGCTATGGCAGGGAGAAGGGAAGGCAAAGCAAGTAGAGGCAAGGAAGGGGTGCATATAGGCTAGGCTAAGGTTTTAAACTTGATTTGGTGATGGATCTTTGTTATATGGCTCACACCTTGGTGTGGGGAAGATGATGATGGGTCATGGAGGAGGTGGAGAGGTGATGAGGTCGGAAATAAAGGAGGAGGCCGAGCACTTGATGAAGAAAACAAAAGAAAATGAAAGAAAAGGAAAAGGAAAGAGAAGCCTTACAGTATTTTTCTCTTTGGAGATGCAAATGAAAATGAGATGAGATACTTTTATTTTTTCGTGAATTGATAAGGTTAGGAGGCGGCTAGGGTTTTGCAAAACACGGCTGAAAATAGTGAACAACTATGGTAAGAAACAAAGAGGGTATGCAATATAAAGGAAAAAAATAAATATTCTAACGTATGCCCAACTAAAACAAAGTAATGAATGTCTAATTGATTTATTTCCCAACTATAAATAAAAGGATATACACAAGAAACATTTAATAAATAAAATAAAGTCTATACAGACAAAATATAAAATAAAGTAAAGAGATGGATATAGGAAAGATATGGAATAAAATACAGAATTTAATTGCGTGTAAAACGCTATATTTTATCCAATTTAAAAAGTGTCAATTAGAATTTAATGAAACAAAAAGCATAATGAATATTAGAATTATATCCAGCTTCAATTAAAAAGATTAGAATTTAAAATTTTTAATTTTCAAATTTCAAATAAAAGTCAAAGTTTGACCAAAATATAAAATTTCAGAAATTGTTTATTTTATTGTATTTGGGAAAATAATTTATAAACAACTCCAAAGTTATATCGAAAAATTTCAAAAATTCAAAATTTAAATAATTAAACATCAAAGTTTTATATAAAATGAATTAAAAATATTTATATAAATTTTGGGTTGTTACACTCCCTCCCACTCAAAACTTTTCATCCTCGAAAAGGAACGAAAGAAAGAAGACAAAGAAAAATAAGATAGCAAAGCAAAAGTACCTGAAACAAACAATTCCGGATTCGAAATACGTATGCTCTCCTCCGTCTCCCAGGTACAATCCCGACCATCCGTGCTCCACTGGACTTTGACCAGGTTGACAAATTTTCTTCTTAGCCGCTTCGCACCTCGAGCGATGATACAAAGTGGCTTCCTCTCACAGTCAGATTAGGCTCAATATCAAAACTATCAAGAGCAGAAGGCTATATAATAAGAGATGGATCATGCATGTACCGACGAAGATGCAAAACATGGAAATACATTATGCACTCCAGAAAATTTCTCTAGCAAATCTAGACGATAAGCTAGAGAACTGACTCTTTCCATAATGCAGAAAGGCCTGATGAACCTAGGAGCAAGCTTCCCTCTACGATCAAAATGAACTACATTCCTTAAGGGAGAGACCTTAAGGAAAACCTGATCACCAACAGCAAACTCCAAACTCCTCCTATGCCGATCAACATACTTCTTCTGCCTATCCTGGGCAATCCTCAACTTCCTCTTAATCTCCACAACCTTCTCTGAAGCTTCCAAGATCATTTCAGGACCAAGAACCAGACGATTACCGGATTCAATCCGGCAAGATGGAGATCTACAAGGCCTTCCGTATAGACGAGCAAACGTAGACATTTCAATACTAGCCTGAATTCAAAGATAGAATGAGATAGATAAAGATTAAGATGAGATCAAAATAGAAGACTGAAAATGTACCTGATTACTATTGTTATAAGTGAATTCGACAAAATAGAGATGATCTTCCCAAGATTCGCCATAATCCAAAACACAAGCAAGAAGAAGGTCTTCTAGAATCTGATTCACTCTTTCCGTCTGACTGTCGATCTGCGGATGGTAAGCAGTGGTCAGATTCAAACGAGTACCCTAGGATTCCTGGAAAGCTTTCCAAAACTGACTGATGAAGATAGGGTCCCGATCACAAACAATGTTGATAGGAACACCATGGAGACGAACAATCCCTTGCATGTTGATCTCAGCCAGACTAGAAGCAGAACAGGTAAATCTGACCGGAATGAAATGAGCTGATTTGGTTAATCGATCCACAATAACCCAGATGCTCTCATTACCCCTCCGAGTCCTCGGTAAACCATCAATAAACTCCATGGAAACTTGTTCCCATTTCCAATTGGGAATCTCAAGGGGCTGCAACAAACCAGGGGTCTTCCGGAGGTCTGCCTTGACTTGCTGACAAGTCGCACACCTACTAACAAAGAGAGAGTTATCTCGCCACATACAACTCCACCAATAGAGCTTCTTCATATCTTGATACATCTTCGTCACACTAGGATGAATATAAAGTTCAGATCGATGATGTTTCCGAAGTAACTCTTGCCTTAAACCATCAACATTCGGGAAACAAATCCTATTATTAATCCTCAAAATACCTCTATCATCGAACTGAGCTCCACTACCATCAGGACTACTACCACCAACCGTGCTATGAATACTCTCCTTAATAAATCTGATGATCCTATCCTCATCTTGCTTAGCTTTGATATGATCTAGAAGATGAGAAGAAGAAACGACAAGTTGACACAACATAGCCTTCTTCCGACTCAAAGCATCAGCCACAACATTTGCTTTCCCAGGGGTACAGTTGATGTTAAGATCATAAGAAGCTAGAAATTCAAGCCAAAGGGCCTGACATGGATTCAAATCCTTTTGGGTGAAGATATATTTCAAAGACTGATGATCAGTAATGTAACGACCCGATATTTTCAACCATTCACATCCACATATGTTGGACTTGAATTGCTCAAAATACTGCGTTGTAAATAAAATTTGGAAAATCTCAGAATATGCAGTAAATAAAAGTAATCACAGATCACAGACACCGAGTAAAATAATGTAGCGGAATTAAAAGAAATAGTAGTTCGTGAAGCTACTATATAAATATATCAGAGTTACATAAGATACAACAGAAGAAATAGAGTACAACTGAAGTCTCAATACATAGAAGTTCATTATTACATGAAATAAACTAGAACAACTGAACAGAAATAGATAAGTAAGCAGATAGATAAGCAGAATCTCCAGCAAAGACCAGATCCAGAAAGTGAATCCAAAGCTGTGAATACTCAGGCTAACCCGAGCGTAAAGCAAAACACAAAACACTCGAGTCAGGATAATATATACTTATATAATATAAACTAACTCAAGTGAACTGTAAGAAGGTACAAGTAACTTAAAGGATGCTTGGGACCGCCCATCCTCTAAGGATCCGTTAAACTATTTACTATATAGTAATATTGCGCTATTATAATAATGTCTATAGTAAAATAAACTTACTTTTAAATAGCGTTCCAGGCTACCCATATCACCCATCACACATAATAGTCCTAATAGTCCATCCAGTATCAGCATATCTCCGAGAGACTACCCTAAATACTCCATGGGCTACGGGAGAAAAACAAACTCGTAGTAAAGGCTCGATATGGTAGGTGACACGGCACACAAGACAATGCCAGGGTAGATATACCAATTACGCACACGGGCTGGTGGTAACGTAGCAGCCACTACGCCCACCCAGAATAACACTCCAAAATCAAGGGGTGCACCCAAATCAATCACAAAAGTAATAGAATGGTATCGAAGAAGGGTGTCCGGTCCAGAGATGCTACCTCCTTTGACCCGAGATCGCTCCTGTTTTAGCCACCTTAAGCTAACTCACAGGAGTTAGGTCCACATAAAGTACCTTAGGAACGTCGTCACCATCCTACTTCATTATGGACTCTCCACCGCGTACACATTGTCAAAATGGTTTTCGGTATCGACAGAGAGTATGCCAGATATCTGATCCCAGTCCCTTTGCCAACCAATCGTTATTATAACCCATGGTTATAACTTTTAAAATAATATATTTTATACTTCGAAATAAAAATATCATTTCAAATCCAAATCTTTACCAAAATAAAGATTAAATCATTTCCAAACCATTTCAATATATCAAAATAGCATATCCTTTCAAAACATCCTTTTCAAATCATTTCAATATATCGAAATATCATATCCTTTCAAAACTTCATTACAAATCATTTTAATATCAAAATATCATTTCAAAGATAGTTTATACTTCTAAAACCCAAAATCATTTTTATTTCAAAACTATATTTATTTCAAAAACAATATCATTTCCATTCCAAACATATATTCACTTTTCAAAATAGTTTATACTTTCAAAGCTATACTCTTTCGAAACCAAAACATTTGAAATCATCACACTTTGAAACCACAACATTTCGATATCATACATTTGAAATCATCCTTTAATTCATTACATTTTTACAATTTTTTTTAAATTAAACCCAAATTTCAAATTTTAATTTAATTTAATTCAAACCATCAATTTCAATTCAATTTCAGTTTACCAACAAACCGTTTCAAATCTTATCAATTTCAAATATAGATTTAATCCACAAAATACAATATTCAATCTTTAGTATATTTCAAAGCTTAAATATCTCATATTTCATAAATCTAATATCATTTAAATAAATCCAAATAATATATACTTCAAATATTCATTTATTAAATAAATTAAATAAATCAGAAATCAAATATCATTTCAAATCCATTTCAAAATATCAAAATATTATTCAAAATATCATTCATTTAATTTATTTAAATACCATTTAAATCACAATTTAAAAATAGTCATATTTCTAAACAAATATTTCCATTTAAATTATTTAAATCATTTAAAATTTTTTTTCCATTTAAATCATTTAAAATCAATTCATTATATTCAAAAATTAAATATTTAAATTTCCAAAGTTTAACCTTTCAAAGATCATTTATTCATTAAAATTCATTAAAACAATGAAAATTCAATTTTCGCAGCACTTAGAAAATGCTGCGGAAAGTTATGCTTTAAAACGGTTCATTTTACAAAAAAAAAACATCATTTACGTGCTGCAATAGATTTCTTATATATTCAACTAAACTTTAGTTATCTTTATCAACTATAGCACTTACAAAGTGCTATAATAGCTTTTAGTTCAAATTAACCCTTTTAGTTCATTTAAAACAACCACAACATTTGCAAAAATGTTGTAATATCTTTTACATTACATTTCGAAAATGCAATCAAATCAAATTCAGAGTTAAATTACAATTTCACAAGCAATTAACTTTTAAAATAAATCATTTTGACTTATAAAATCATATATTTTCACACTTTAAAACAATCATTTAAATACCTTTATTTTTTTAATGATTTTATAAAGTTAAATTTCTATACAAAAATCAAATTAAATAACAATTTACTTGTTTAAAGTCAATTATTAAATTTTCATTTCTTTAATAAAAATTTTAAATTAACATTTAAGTTTACATTTCTAAAATATAACTTATTCCATTTTATTTTACTTAAATAAAATTTCACTTTTAACAAAATTTCAAAATTTCAAATTTAAGTATATTTAAAAACTTTAACTTAAACATTTATTTGTTTAACATTTCAACTTATCCAAAAACCATTGTAAATTTTATAAAATCATTTAAAATACATTTTTAAATCAAAATATTATGTTTTTCTTACTTTACATAGTCTCCTTTTAAAAAAAACAAAACGTAAATTCCAAAATTTACTTATAGTTCAAATTCTACTTTACCATTTACTTAATTCATTTTTTATTTATAGAAAATCACAAATATTTCTATAAAAATCATTTTTAATTAAATTAAAATCAAAATATTATAAATTTACACTTTAAAATATTTTTAAAACTTTTCAGAAAAATATTATATAAACCACGGGTCTATATATAGTTTTCTAGCCTAGGTCAAGTGATACGGCTATATATATCATTTCAATCCGTGATTCACAAAGAAAAACCGGGTTCTATCATTTCAAACCCGCAGTCCCAAGTAAAATAAATGATTTGAAAACCGCTCAGGCCTATCATTTCAGCCCATAACGATTTTCCCTTATTCTAAAGTCCGTTCGGGTATGTATCATTTCAACCCATAGTGATACAAATCTACTGGAACTTGTAGTGTAATAAACTGATATAAATAACAGAATAACATAAAATAATAGTAACATATGATATAACAGGTGTAATAATAGGTGTGAACATCATATGACAATAATATAAACATATATAGCATGATGATATACTTTACAGATTCAAATGGTGTCGGTTTATCAGTTATATAAGTACATATTAGTCTGGTGAGATTTATTCACATGTTCAAAGCTGGAGATCGCTGCCAAAGCACACACACTGACACTATGAAGGCACAACAACACGGATACGATAAGAGAGTGGAGAGCCAAAGCTAATAGCCTTGTTCAAACATTTACACAAAACAATACAAATATATGTAAGTTTCAACACGATTTAAACATCAAATAACATTAGAATTCAAAGCCCAAAACAACAACGAATGAATTTGCACTTGTTCTCAACCTCATGTACTTTAGTTAAGCAGTGATTAGGCTCAGCTAACATAGGCATTGGGTCTGTTTTGGGTGTGCAAGAGGTCGTCCTACATGGTGTTAAATAGTGAAGAGGTATAGGTGCATCAATCTACCACTACAAAGCAAAGTTCATCATTTTCTAGGCTACAACTAGGTTCGGCCATGGGTTATGTGGGCCCAACCAGTGTTGCAGGTAGTGGTGGGTGAGGTGGCGGGGGTGGAGGTCAGGTCAAAGGTGGTGGTGGTGGAGGAAGTGGCGGCTAGAGGTGGTCGAAGGTGATGGTGAACAAACTAGGTCTAGATTTGCATGTAGGTAATGGATTCTTGGATTTTTGTGGAGATGCAAGCCATAGGGGTGCTTGGCCTGGGGATGAGGGTGGTCTAGGATGGTTGCTGGTCGGAATATCAGGTGGTCGAGGTTGGGTCAGAGCCGGCGGAGGAGGAGCCAATCAAATCTAGATGAGAATAAGTGCAAATTCAAGTAGAAAACAATAGAAAAAGCAAGAGAAGGAAGAAGAAATTTTTACCTAACCTTGAACTGAAATTGCTGTGCATTTTTTTGTGATGAGTAGAGTTTTGTTTCACGTGAAAATGGAGAAAGAAGATGCGGCTGGAAAGAAAAGTAAAGCACGGCCAAAGAGTAAATGTGTAGGTTGAGAAAATGAAATGGTGGAAGAGAAAAAGACTATGGAAGTTAAAGGGTTTAAAACCTTTCATATTTCCATCAATTTAATTTAACCTATATATATATATAATTGCTGATAATAAAGAGTAAATAAACTCAAAAATAACGTAAAGAAATAAATAAAATTAACCTTTTATTCTATTTACCTTTGTTAATCTTTTTTTTAACTAAAATTTAAGTGTATAACATTTGTAACAACCCGCATATTTATCAATTGTATATTTAAATATTTACCCGCATATTTATCAATTGTATATTTAAATATTTTATTTAAATATTTAATCGTCCGTCGGATTTTGGTCTGAAAAGCTACTTTCCACAAACAGTCGAATTAGGACTCGAGACCCCTCCCATTGAGTTCAAAATGCCGTTTGCAACCTTTTTGAGTATAAACATTGATATGTTTGGAGCTAGCTAAAAATTTGACCTTCTTCACTTTGGGTTTAGCCCATTAGCCAACTTAATACCCAAATCTGAACCACTTCTCCCCATTCACTCTCACTTCCTCCTCTTTTCAGTTCTAAAGCAAAAATGGTGGAAGAGAATGGGAAATAGAAATCCAAAACCCTAGTTCATTTGCAAAATCCAAGATCTAGCTCCAAATTTCAAGAGAACCCATTGCTTAGAATCAAGCTTCTTGTGTTGGATTTGAAGAGTGGTTAATTCTCCTTTGCTTTCAAGCTTCTTCTTCATTTGTTTGGGTTCAAAGGTGGAATTTTTATCTCACATCTATGCTTATATTTATCTTCGATTGTTAGGTATGAATTCCTAACACTTATTCTTGTGCAATTGCTTTTGGTTTGGATTGATTTGGTGAATATTCCAATTTTTGGTGTTTTGGGTTCAATTCTTTAAAAATCATAGCTTTGATGTTTTGATCATGTTTTGGTGATGAACCGAAGAGCTTCTATGGCCGGGTAGTCGATTGGCGTAAATCCTTAGTGCCGTTGCTCGACCGTTTGCAAATTGAGGGAGTTTGCACCTCTTTTGAAATAGGGTAGGAAGTGCAAGAATACTGGTTCGGCCGACCGAACTCAGGGTCCGGTCGACCGACCTGCTACCCGAGCACTTCCTGCCTCTGTTTTGGAAGTGCAGGTTACAGGCTCCGGTCGACCGAGCTCAGGATCCGGTCGACCGACCTGCTACCCGAGCACTTCCCTGCCTCTGGTTCGGTCAACCGACCCAGAAAGTCCCGTTGACCGACCTGCTCCTATTTGCAAGTTTTGCCTATTTGCTTATTTGCTTGAGAATTCCAACTTCAATCGATTCGTGTTGATTTCCTTTTGTTATTATCACTTATTATCGACTTTAATGACATTTTCTTCGTGATTTATGGGAATATCCATTTTGATGGATTCAGTATCGATTTCTTTGGATTTTATTCACGTCTTTGAATGTGAATTTTTATGATTGATTGCTTCAAAAATCACTTCTACGATTTGTCACTTTAAAAATATAAAGATTCTCTATACTAGTAGTAAATATCAAAAATCTTTCTTCAAATGATTTCAACACTATTTTATAACAAAGCTCGTTTTCTCAAACCGATTTCCAATCTATTAGTATATACAAACCTTTACCTCACTCGTATGAGAAATCTAATTAAACGACTTAGTAAAACAAGTGGTATGAAACGCTTGCGTTTACTTCGTCGGTTAATTCTTGGACATATTCGATTGAAACTCTTGTGACAATTTTCTAGTGGAGATCTACAATTTGTTCGTAAATATTTAAGTTAAGCTAGTGGTTATGGGACATGAAGCTAAGCTCATATATTTACTAGCTTACTGTAGTTGACACTTCTCTGTGATCATGACGATCATTTTTATGTTTTAGACTAGCATTGTGCGATGTCTTTTTGATTTGGTTCATCTTATGTACCGCTTGCACTACATCAATGTCTTTTCGTTTGATACATTGGATGTACCGTTTGCACTACATCATTGTCTTTTCCTTTGATACATTGGATGTACCGTTTGAACTACATCAATGTCTTTGCCTTTGATACATTGGATGTACCGTTTTCACTACATCAATGTCTTTGCTTTTGATACATTGGATGTACCGTTTGCACTACATCAATGTTTTTGCTTTCGATACATTGGATGTACCGTTTGCACTACATCAATGTCTTTGCTTTTCATACATTGGATGTACCGTTTGCACTACATCAATGTCTTTGCTTTTGATACATTAGATGTACCGCTTGCACTACATCAATGCCTTTTCTATTGATACATTGGATGTACCGTTTGCACTACATCAATGTCTTTGCCTTTGATACATTAGATGCCGTTTGCACTACATCAATGTATTTGCCTTTGATACATTGGATGTACCGTTTGCACTACATCATTGTCTTTGCCTTTGATACATTGGATGTACCGTTTGCACTACATCAATGTCTTTGCTTTTTGATTCATTGGATGTACCGTTTGCACTACATCAATGTCTTGGCCATCCTTTTCTTGTGATTTCTGGATTTTGTGTGTTGAATTCTGGAATTTATGTTTCACCAACTTTTACGATTGGCATTGATATATATGTCATTTATTGTGGCTTGGTGAATGAAATTAGGAGTATGACATTCCTTTTTATCTTTGAGAAGATCTTTGCGATATTGATTAATCTCTTATTGATTTTTCAATTATTTATTTATCACAGCTTGGCATTGTGATTATTATACGTTTAGTCATATCTCTTATTCTATATCATTTCATCTGATATTTATAGCTAGACTGATCCGTTTATTATTTTCTTCTTAAATAATACTCGGGTCAGACCGAGATGTTACAGGTGCTTCTGCTTGACTTCTCTTCTGGGGTTATCATCCTGACTTTTGGTTAACTACTTAGATTAGCAGTTTTTGTTGTATACACTTGAGATATAGACTCATAGTTGTATTCTTTTGTATAGCACGTGTTGTTATCCTTTTGTATTATTATGGATCATTTTGACCACTACTCTGATGTACACTTTCATGTGTTAGTTATATATTCATATCTTCTTCCGCCTTTGTGATATGGATGTCTGTGACTGATATGTGTTATGCTTATTTCTATGTTTGTTTCCGAAGATTATATATAGCCACTGTGTAGTAGCTTTGAGTTTGTATCGGTGAGTCGAATTTCCTCTCGAAATCAAATGCATGTTATACTATCCGACATAGCGGTGCTCGCTCAAAGCAATTGCATGGATGGTCGCTCCTCAACAGCCTTATTCTCCATGCTAGTTGACAGCATTACTCCGTAGTGTTCTTGGCTAGCGTGGGTATAGAGGTGGGGCATCACAGCTTGGTATCAGAGCCAAACTTTGGAACAATGTAGAATAATTTAACAAGGATCATCGTCCTAAGTCTTTCTTAGGAGTCGTGCTTTTGGATTTTATTTGAGGCTTCGTACCGATTCATCCTATTTTCTTTATGATTCCTTGTTTTATCTATCAAGATTTCTTGATATTTATTTTGAGAATAACTTTTTCCTCTTCTTTCTTTCTTTCTTTCTTAAAGAAAAGAAATGGTTGGTTCTGGCAATCCTAGCGTTGGTCAATCCAGTAGTCCTTCTCTGGATGGCGCATTCATGTCTGCCCAACAACTTTTGGATCTTATAAAGAATCAAGAGTTTATCTATTCTTTGAGTAAGAACCCCGAGATGATTTTACCTTTGAAACTTGAAGTTCCTTTCAATCAGCTTGTGGATATCACTCTTTGGAATGAAGAGGTTGGTAAAGGAAGTGATAGTGATATTGGGATTTCCAAGAAGAGGCATATTATGTTCAAAAGCCCTAATCCTAATAAGAAAGTGAAGCAAACTACTTTGGTAGTAAAGAATCCAATCCCTAATCGTGGAGGATGCTACAATTGTAATTCTAAGGACCACTATGCAAAGGAGTGTTCAGATCCACTCTTTTGTCGCTATTGCAAAAATACAGGTCATCATATTTCTGTCTGCCCCATACTTCAAAGCAAGAAGAAGGTGGAACAAGAAACTTCGGTAGCCAAGACTCCTACCCCAAGTCGTAAACAATGCTACAATTGTGGTTCCACAGACCATTATGTAATTAAGTGCCCGAAACCCCTTTATTGTCGCTATTGCAAAGACTCGGGTCATATTTTATCTGCATGTCCCAAACTTTTGAACAAGGACATAAGAAAGCTAAATATTGTGCAAGCCCCTAGCAACACTTCTCTTGGTCTATGTATTTCTCATTCAATCCTTGATGACATTTGCTTTGTGATTATCTTGTTCGTGTTCTTTTTGATATGGTTTCCATCTCACTATTTTATATCGAAAGAACTTGTTGATTCTTTTCCTTTAAACAATTTTGGGATTGATGTCTTCCTTGAGAATTGTGAATCCGGATGGTAGATCCGCAACACTCAATTTGCTTTCTATTGATGCCGAAACTATTTTATGTGATTTTTCTTTCCGAGCCGATATTTTTACTTAGGCCTCGGAATTGACTTTTTTCTGAAAGGATTGGCTTAATTATTATGAAGCCATATCCTTTGTCCCGTGTGGACTGTTCATCTTCGACATTTTCAATCTGTTAAGCAGATTTCTATTTTTTTCCTTTGTGATTTTGATTCCAACTTGATGGCATCATTTTATTCTTTAAGCTCACATGATGGGGAAAGTGTTATTTCTCTCATTCATGTAGTTTGAGAATTTTTTGGTAATTTTTGAGCTTGTCTTAGGATTATCACCTAAGAAATCTTTTGTGTGGTGTTAAGGTCTTTCTAGTTCGACCTTGCCACCGATTTTCATTTGGCTACGAGTTGCGGGAGTTAGCATTCCACTTACCGCATTCCACACTCATCATGATTCTTATGAATGACTTATTATGTCATTCGATTCGTCTAGCCTATTTCATCCATTTTATTAATCGAGTATTCTTTGAATATTTCGGTGAGACCATTCTTGAATTTATTGATTTTGGATGAAAATAGAAATTTAAAATCTTTGCAAATCTTTTCCATAAGATTTATTTATAAGCATAGTTGGATTTTGTTCTTACACGAGCAAAGAATATTCCTAACGGTTTTTAAGAAACATGTTTATTATATGGAAGATGAGTTTGTGATTGTATTGCCCACTGAGTGCTTTAAGAATTCTGGTCGATGCGCTTGATCAACGTTATCGATAGGAATTTCCTAAACGCTTAGATGTGACAGTCAGACACAATAAATTGACTTATGTAAATTTTTCTAGAAAGATTATTACATAAAGATAAATGCAATTTTGAAAGTTTTAACTTTTCAGGAAAGAAGAATTATTTAAAAGAAATTCTTTCTTTTCGATACTCTTGTTCTTGTGATTCCCGAAGGGAACCAAGACTTTATCTTTTGTACCAATGCTTATCGTATTGTTTTGGATGTCGTTCTCTTGCATAAGATAATGTGCTATCACTGGTGCTTCTAAATCATTAAAAGCCGATTGAGACTAGGTATGCCACTTATGATCTAGTGCTCGCGGCTATTGTTTTTTACTTTTAGAGTTTGGCATCATCATTTTTGGGGAAGAAATCTGTTCTCCACCTCGATCATAAATCTTTGGAATATTTATGTTCTCATAAGGAACTTCATGTTGACTCGAGTTCCTGGCATCTTATGATCTTGATATTCTTTTTATTCCCGGAAGGGAAATCGTGTTGCCAATGCGCTTTGTCGTAGGCAACAAGTGGTTGATTCTTTGATGATGTCTGAATGGAATTATCATTTTATCAAATTCATCGGACGTTTTGATATACATCGTTTTATTGAGCTTTATCTCATTTCTATTTTTGGACTAGCGTCCGATGTTCTTTTATGGTGTTCGGTTCATTGGACATACCGTTTTTGTACTACGTCGGTGTTCCGAATTATTTGGATTTCGGATCATTGGACGTACCGTTTTTGTACTACGTCGGTGTTCCGAAATTATTCAAGCTTTGGATCATCTGGCATACCATTTTTGTACTATGACGTTGTACCAAATTATTCGAGTTCCTCATTTCTCGGGCGTACCGTTTTTGTACTACGCCGTTGCACTGGATCAACTTTCTGCTATTCTTGACGTTTTCTGCGTCTTTTAATTATGGAAATGCTTTTAGGTTTTCTATTTTTATTCTCGAGCCGGTGTTATTGATGAAATTGAAGTCTCACCAGTTTTGACTTATGAGCAACATTCCATTCGCATCATTACTTCGGAGGTTGAGCGCCTTCAGAATAAAGATGTTCTTCTTGTGAGAGTTCAATGGTTCTCAAATCCTTAGGGTTGCTCTTGGGAATCCAGAGAATTCATCAAGCAATCCCGTTCAGGCTTACTCTTTCATGCTCCTTATGGTGAACTTCCTATTTCAAATTTTCTTTTGTGTTGATATGCTTCTATGGTTGTGACTTCTTATTTTCTTCTTAAGTATTGCGAGGACGCAATTTCTTTAAGGAGGGGAGTCTGTAACAACCCGCATATTTATCAATTGTATATTTAAATATTTACCCGCATGTTTATCATTGTATATTTAAATATTTTATCGTCCGTCGGATTTTGGTCCGAAAAGCTACTTTTTGCAAACAATCGAATTAGCACTCGAGACCCCTCCCATTGAGTTCAAAATGCCGTTTGTAACCTTTTTGAGTATAAACATTGATATGTTTGGAGCTAGCTAAAAATTTGACCTTTTTCACTTTGGGTTTAGCCCACTAGCCAACTTAATACCCAAATCTGAACCACTTCTCCCCATTCACTCTCACTTCCTCCTCTTTTCAGTTCTAAAGCAAAAATGGTGGAAGAGAATGGGAAATAAAAATCCAAAACCCTAGTTCATTTGCAAAATCCAAGATCTAGCTCCAAATTTCAAGAGAACCCATTGCTTAGAATCAAGCTTCTTGTGTTGGATTTGAAGAGTGGTTAATTCTCCTTTGCTTTCAAGCTTCTTCTTCATTTGTTTAGGTTCAAAGGTGAGATTTTTATCTCACATCTATGCTTATATTTATCTTCGATTGTTAGGTATGAATTCCTAACACTTATTCTTGTGCAATTGCTTTTGGTTTGGATTGATTTGGTGAATATTCCAATTTTTGGTGTTTTGGGTTCAATTCTTTAAAAATCATAGCTTTGATGTTTTGATCATGTTTTGGTGATGAACCGAAGAGCTTCTATGGCCGGGTAGTCGATTGGCGTAAATCCTTAGTGCCGTTGCTCGACCGTTTTGCAAATTGAGGGAGTTTGCACCTCTTTTGAAATAGGGTAGGAAGTGCAAGAATACAGGTTCGGCCGACCGAACTCAGGGTCCGGTCGACCGACCTGCTACCCGAGCACTTCCTGCCTCTGTTTTGGAAGTGCAAGTTACAGGCTCCGGTCGACCGAGCTCAGGGTCTGGTCGACCGACCTGCTACCCGAGCACTTCCCTGCCTCTGGTTCGGTCAAACCGACCTAGAAAGTCCGGTTGACTGACCTGCTCCTATTTGCAAGTTTTGCCTATTTTCTTGAGAATTCCAACTTCAATCGATTCGTGTTGATTTCCTTTTGTTATTATCACTTATTATCGACTTTGATGACATTTTCTTCGTGATTTATGGGAATATCCATTTTGATGGATTCGGTATCGATTTATTTGGATTTTATTCACGTCTTTGAATGTGAATTTTTATGATTGATTGCTTCAACAATCACTTCTATGGTTTGTCACTTTAAAAATATAAAGGTTCTCTATACTAGTAGAAAATATCAAAACTCTTTCTTCAAATGATTTCAACACTATTTTATAACAAAGCTCGTTTTCTCAAACCGATTTCCAATCTATTAGTATATACAAACCTTTACCTCACTCGTATGAGAAATCTAATTAAACGACTTAGTAAAACAAGTGGTATGAAACGCTTGCGTTTACTTCGTTGGTTAATTCTTGGACTTGTTTGATTGAAACTCTTGTGACAATTTTCTAGTGGAGATCTACAATTTGTTCGTAAATATTTAAGTTAAGCTAGTGGTTATGGGACATTAAGCTAAGCTCATATATTTACTAGCTTACTGTAATTAACACTTCTTTGTGATCATGACGATCATTTTTATGTTTTAGACTAGCATTGTGCAATGTCTTTTTGATTTGGTTCATCGGATGTACCGCTTGCACTACATCAATGTCTTTTCTTTTGATACATTGGATGTACCATTTGCACTACATCATTGTCTTTGCCTTTGATACATTGGATGTACCATTTGCACTACATTAATGTCTTTGCCTTTGATACATTGGATGTACCGTTTGCACTACATCAATGTCTTTGCTTTTGATACATTGGATGTACCGTTTGCACTACATCAATGTCTTTGCTTTTCATACATTGGATGTACCGTTTGCACTACATCAATGTCTTTGCTTTTGATACATTGGATGTACCGTTTGCACTACATCAATGTCTTTGCTTTTCATACATTGGATGTACCGTTTGCACTACATCAATGTCTTTGCTTTTGATACATTGGATGTACCGTTTGCACTACATCAATGTCTTTGCTTTTGATACATTGGATGTACCGCTTGCACTACATCAATGCCTTTTCTTTTGATACATTGGATGTACCGTTTGCACTACATCAATGTCTTTGCCTTTGACACATTGGATGTACCGTTTGCACTACATCAATCTCTTTGCCTTTGATACATTGGATGTACCGTTTTCACTACATCAATGTCTTTGCTTTTTGATTCATTGGATGTACCATTTGCACTACATCAATGTCTTGGCCTTCCTTTTCTTGTGATTTCTGGATTTTGTGTGTTGAATTCTGGAATTTATGTTTCACCAACTTTTACGATTGGCATTGATATATATGTCATTTATTGTGGCTTGGTGAATGAAATTAGGAGTATGACATTCCTTTTTATCTTTGAGAAGATCTTTGCGATATTGATTAATCTCTTATTGATTTTTCAATTATTTATTTATTACAGCTTGGCATTGTGATTATTATACGTTTAGTCATATCTCTTATTCTATATCATTTCATCTGATATTTATAGCTAGACTGATCCGTTTATTATTTTCTTCTTAAATAATACTCGGGTCAGACCGAGATGTTACAGGTGCTTCTTCTTGACTTCTCTTCTGGGGTTATCATCCTGACTTTTGGTTAACTACTTAGATTAGCAGTTTTTGTTGTATACACTTGAGATATAGACTCATAGTTGTATTCTTTTGTATAGCACGTGTTGTTATCCTTTTGTATTATTATGGATCATTTTGACCACTACTCTGATGTACACTTTCATGTGTTAGTTATATATTCATATCTTCTTCCGCCTTTGTGATATGGATGTCTGTGACTGATTTGTGTTATGCTTATTTCTATGTTTGTTTCCGAAGATTATATATAGCCACTGTGTAGTAGCTTTGAGTTTGTATCGGTGAGTCGAATTTCCTCTCGAAATCAAATGCATGTTATACTATCCGACATAGCGGTGCTCGCTCAAAGCAATTGCATGGATGGTCGCTCCACAACAGCCTTATTCTCCATGCTAGTTGACAGCATTACTCCGTAGTGTTCTTGGCTAGCGTGGGTATAGAGGTGGGGCATCACAGCTTGGTATCAGAGCCAAACTTTGGAACAATGTAGAATAATTTAACAAGGATCATCGTCCTAAGTCTTTCTTAGGAGTCGTGCTTTTGGATTTTATTTGAGGCTTCGTACCGATTCATCCTATTTTCTTTATGATTCCTTGTTTTATCTATCAAGATTTCTTGATATTTATTTTGAGAATAACTTTTTCCTCTTCTTTCTTTCTTTCTTTCTTTCTTAAAGAAAAGAAATGGTTGGTTCTGGCAATCCTAGCGCTGGTCAATCCAGTAGTCCTTCTCTGGATGGCGCATTCATGTCTGCCCAACAACTTTTGGATCTTATAAAGAATCAAGAGTTTATCTATGCTTTGAGTAAGAACCCCGAGATGATTTTACCTTTGAAACTTGAAGTTCCTTTCAATCAGCTTGTGGATATCACTCTTTGGAATGAAGAGGTTGGTAAAGGAAGTGATAGTGATATTGGGATTTCCAAGAAGAGGCATATTATGTTCAAAAGCCCTAATCCTAATAAGAAAGTGAAGCAAACTACTTTGGTAGTAAAGACTCCAATCCCTAATCGTGGAGGATGCTACAATTGTAATTCTAAGGACCACTATGCAAAGGAGTGTTCAGAGCCACTCTTTTGTCGCTATTGCAAAAATACAGGTCATCATATTTCTGTCTGCTCCATACTTCAAAGCAAGAAGAAGGTGGAACAAGAAACTTCGGTAGCCAAGACTCCTACCCCAAGTCGTAAACAATGCTACAATTGTGGTTCCACGGACCATTATGTAATTAAGTGCCCGAAACCCCTTTATTGTCGCTATTGCAAAGACTCGGGTCATATTTTATCTGCATGTCCCAAACTTTTGAACAAGGACATAAGAAAGCTAAATATTGTGCAAGCCCCTAGCAACACTTCTCTTGGTCTATGTATTTCTCATTCAATCCTTGATGACATTTGCTTTGTGATTATCTTGTTCGTGTTCTTTTTGATATGGTTTCCATCTCACTATTTTATATCGAAAGAACTTGTTGATTCTTTTCCTTTAAACAATTTTGGGATTGATGTCTTCCTTGAGAATTGCGAATCCGGATGGTAGATCCGCAACACTCAATTTGCTTTCTATTGATGCCGAAACTATTTTATGTGATTTTTCTTTCCGAGCCGATATTTTTACTTAGGCCTCGGAATTGACTTTTTTCTGAAAGGATTGGCTTAATTATTATGAAGCCATATCCTTTGTCCCGTGTGGACTGTTCATCTTCGACATTTTCAATCTGTTAAGCAGATTTCTATTTTTTTCCTTTGTGATTTTGATTCCAACTTGATGGCATCATTTTATTCTTTAAGCTCACATGATGGGGAAAGTGTTATTTCTCTCATTCATGTAGTTTGAGAATTTTCTGGTAATTTTTGAGCTTGTCTTAGGATTATCACCTAAGAAATCTTTTGTGTGGTGTTAAGGTCTTTCTAGTTCGACCTTGCCACCGATTTTCATTTGGCTACGAGTTGCGGGAGTTAGCATTCCACTTACCGCATTCCACACTCATCATGATTCTTATGAATGACTTATTATGTCATTCGATTCGTCTAGCCTATTTCATCCATTTTATTAATCGAGTATTCTTTGAATATTTCGGTGAGACCATTCTTGAATTTATTGATTTTGGATGAAAATAGAAATTTAAAATCTTTGCAAATCTTTTCCATAAGATTTATTTATAAGCATAGTTGGATTTTGTTCTTACACGAGCAAAGAATATTCCTAACGGTTTTTAAGAAACATGTTTATTATATGGAAGATGAGTTTGTGATTGTATTGCCCACTGAGTGCTTTAAGAATTCTGGTCGATGCGCTTGATCAACGTTATCGATAGGAATTTCCTAAACGCTTAGATGTGACAGTCAGACACAATAAATTGACTTATGTAAATTTTTCTAGAAAGATTATTACATAAAGATAAATGCAATTTTGAAAGTTTTAACTTTTCAGGAAAGAAGAATTATTTAAAAGAAATTCTTTCTTTTCGATACTCTTGTTCTTGTGATTCCCGAAGGGAACCAAGACTTTATCTTTTGTACCAATGCTTATCGTATTGGTTTGGATGTCGTTCTCTTGCATAAGATAATGTGCTATCACTGGTGCTTCTAAATCATTAAAAGCCGATTGAGACTAGGTATGCCACTTATGATCTAGTGCTCGCGGCTATTGTTTTTACTTTTAGAGTTTGGCATCATCATTTTTGGGGAAGAAATTTGTTCTCCACCTCGATCATAAATCTTTGGAATATTTATGTTCTCATAAGGAACTTCATGTTGACTCGAGTTCCTGGCATCTTATGATCTTGATATTCTTTTTATTCCCGGAAGGGAAATCGTGTTGCCAATGCGCTTTGTCGTAGGCAACAAGTGGTTGATTCTTTGATGATGTCTGAATGGAATTATCTTTTTACCAAATTCATCGGACGTTTTGATATACATCGTTTTATTGAGCTTTATCTCATTTCTATTTTTGGACTAGCGTCCGATGTTCTTTTATGGTGTTCGGTTCATTGGACATACCGTTTTTGTACTACGTCGGTGTTCCGAATTATTTGGATTTCGGATCATTGGACGTACCGTTTTTGTACTACGTCGGTGTTCCGAAATTATTCGAGCTTTGGATCATCTGGCATACCATTTTTGTACTATGACGTTGTACCAAATTATTCGAGTTCCTCATTTCTCGGGCGTACCGTTTTTGTACTACGCCGTTGCACTGGCTCAACTTTCTGCTATTCTTGACGTTTTCTGCGTCTTTTAATTATGGAAATGCTTTTAGGTTTCCTATTTTTATTCTCGAGCCGGTGTTATTGATGAAATTGAAGTCCCACCAGTTTTGACTTATGAGCAACATTCCATTCGCATCATTACTTCGGAGGTTGAGCGCCTTCAGAATAAAGATGTTCTTCTTGTGAGAGTTCAATGGTTCTCAAATCCTTAGGGTTGCTCTTGGGAATCCAGAGAATTCATCAAGCAATCCCGTTCAGGCTTACTCTTTCATGCTCCTTATGGTGAACTTCCTATTTCAAATTTTCTTTTGTGTTGATATGCTTCTATGGTTGTGACTTCTTATTTTCTTCTTAAGTATTGCGAGGACGCAATTTCTTTAAGGAGGGGAGTCTGTAACAACCCGCATATTTATCAATTGTATATTTAAATATTTACCCGCATGTTTATCATTGTATATTTAAATATTTTATCGTCCGTCGGATTTTGGTCCGAAAAGCTACTTTTTGCAAACAATCGAATTAGCACTCGAGACCCCTCCCATTGAGTTCAAAATGCCGTTTGTAACCTTTTTGAGTATAAACATTGATATGTTCGGAGCTAGCTAAAAATTTGACCTTTTTCACTTTGGGTTTAGCCCACTAGCCAACTTAATACCCAAATCTGAACCACTTCTCCCCATTCACTCTCACTTCCTCCTCTTTTCAGTTCTAAAGCAAAAATGGTGGAAGAGAATGGGAAATAAAAATCCAAAACCCTAGTTCATTTGCAAAATCCAAGATCTAGCTCCAAATTTCAAGAGAACCCATTGCTTAGAATCAAGCTTCTTGTGTTGGATTTGAAGAGTGGTTAATTCTCCTTTGCTTTCAAGCTTCTTCTTCATTTGTTTAGGTTCAAAGGTGAGATTTTTATCTCACATCTATGCTTATATTTATCTTCGATTGTTAGGTATGAATTCCTAACACTTATTCTTGTGCAATTGCTTTTGGTTTGGATTGATTTGGTGAATATTCCAATTTTTGGTGTTTTGGGTTCAATTCTTTAAAAATCATAGCTTTGATGTTTTGATCATGTTTTGGTGATGAACCGAAGAGCTTCTATGGCCGGGTAGTCGATTGGCGTAAATCCTTAGTGCCGTTGCTCGACCGTTTTGCAAATTGAGGGAGTTTGCACCTCTTTTGAAATAGGGTAGGAAGTGCAAGAATACAGGTTCGGCCGACCGAACTCAGGGTCCGGTCGACCGACCTGCTACCCGAGCACTTCCTGCCTCTGTTTTGGAAGTGCAAGTTACAGGCTCCGGTCGACCGAGCTCAGGGTCTGGTCGACCGACCTGCTACCCGAGCACTTCCCTGCCTCTGGTTCGGTCAAACCGACCTAGAAAGTCCGGTTGACTGACCTGCTCCTATTTGCAAGTTTTGCCTATTTTCTTGAGAATTCCAACTTCAATCGATTCGTGTTGATTTCCTTTTGTTATTATCACTTATTATCGACTTTGATGACATTTTCTTCGTGATTTATGGGAATATCCATTTTGATGGATTCGATATCGATTTATTTGGATTTTATTCACGTCTTTGAATGTGAATTTTTATGATTGATTGCTTCAACAATCACTTCTATGGTTTGTCACTTTAAAAATATAAAGGTTCTCTATACTAGTAGAAAATATCAAAACTCTTTCTTCAAATGATTTCAACACTATTTTATAACAAAGCTCGTTTTCTCAAACCGATTTCCAATCTATTAGTATATACAAACCTTTACCTCACTCGTATGAGAAATCTAATTAAACGACTTAGTAAAACAAGTGGTATGAAACGCTTGCGTTTACTTCGTTGGTTAATTCTTGGACTTGTTTGATTGAAACTCTTGTGACAATTTTCTAGTGGAGATCTACAATTTGTTCGTAAATATTTAAGTTAAGCTAGTGGTTATGGGACATTAAGCTAAGCTCATATATTTACTAGCTTACTGTAATTAACACTTCTTTGTGATCATGACGATCATTTTTATGTTTTAGACTAGCATTGTGCAATGTCTTTTTGATTTGGTTCATCGGATGTACCGCTTGCACTACATCAATGTCTTTTCTTTTGATACATTGGATGTACCATTTGCACTACATCATTGTCTTTGCCTTTGATACATTGGATGTACCATTTGCACTACATTAATGTCTTTGCCTTTGATACATTGGATGTACCGTTTGCACTACATCAATGTCTTTGCTTTTGATACATTGGATGTACCGTTTGCACTACATCAATGTCTTTGCTTTTCATACATTGGATGTACCGTTTGCACTACATCAATGTCTTTGCTTTTGATACATTGGATGTACCGTTTGCACTACATCAATGTCTTTGCTTTTCATACATTGGATGTACCGTTTGCACTACATCAATGTCTTTGCTTTTGATACATTGGATGTACCGTTTGCACTACATCAATGTCTTTGCTTTTGATACATTGCATGTACCGCTTGCACTACATCAATGCCTTTTCTTTTGATACATTGGATGTACCGTTTGCACTACATCAATGTCTTTGCCTTTGACACATTGGATGTACCGTTTGCACTACATCAATCTCTTTGCCTTTGATACATTGGATGTACCGTTTTCACTACATCAATGTCTTTGCTTTTTGATTCATTGGATGTACCATTTGCACTACATCAATGTCTTGGCCTTCCTTTTCTTGTGATTTCTGGATTTTGTGTGTTGAATTCTGGAATTTATGTTTCACCAACTTTTACGATTGGCATTGATATATATGTCATTTATTGTGGCTTGGTGAATGAAATTAGGAATATGACATTCCTTTTTATCTTTGAGAAGATCTTTGCGATATTGATTAATCTCTTATTGATTTTTCAATTATTTATTTATCACAGCTTGGCATTGTGATTATTATATGTTTAGTCATATCTCTTATTCTATATCATTTCATCTGATATTTATAGCTAGACTGATCCGTTTATTATTTTCTTCTTAAATAATACTCGGGTCAGACCGAGATGTTACAGGTGCTTCTTCTTGACTTCTCTTCTGGGGTTATCATCCTGACTTTTGGTTAACTACTTAGATTAGCAGTTTTTGTTGTATACACTTGAGATATAGACTCATAGTTGTATTCTTTTGTATAGCACGTGTTGTTATCCTTTTGTATTATTATGGATCATTTTGACCACTACTTTGATGTACACTTTCATGTGTTAGTTATATATTCATATCTTCTTCCGCCTTTGTGATATGGATGTCTGTGACTGATTTGTGTTATGCTTATTTCTATGTTTGTTTCCGAAGATTATATATAGCCACTGTGTAGTAGCTTTGAGTTTGTATCGGTGAGTCGAATTTCCTCTCGAAATCAAATGCATGTTATACTATCCGACATAGCGGTGCTCGCTCAAAGCAATTGCATGGATGGTCGCTCCTCAACAGCCTTATTCTCCATGCTAGTTGACAGCATTACTCCGTAGTGTTCTTGGCTAGCGTGGGTATAGAGGTGGGGCATCACAGCTTGGTATCAGAGCCAAACTTTGGAACAATGTAGAATAATTTAACAAGGATCATCGTCCTAAGTCTTTCTTAGGAGTCGTGCTTTTGGATTTTATTTGAGGCTTCGTACCGATTCATCCTATTTTCTTTATGATTCCTTGTTTTATCTATCAAGATTTCTTGATATTTATTTTGAGAATAACTTTTTCCTCTTCTTTCTTTCTTTCATTCTTTCTTAAAGAAAAGAAATGGTTGGTTCTGGCAATCCTAGCGCTGGTCAATCCAGTAGTCCTTCTCTGGATGGCGCATTCATGTCTGCCCAACAACTTTTGGATCTTATAAAGAATCAAGAGTTTATCTATGCTTTGAGTAAGAACCCCGAGATGATTTTACCTTTGAAACTTGAAGTTCCTTTCAATCAGCTTGTGGATATCACTCTTTGGAATGAAGAGGTTGGTAAAGGAAGTGATAGTGATATTGGGATTTCCAAGAAGAGGCATATTATGTTCAAAAGCCCTAATCCTAATAAGAAAGTGAAGCAAACTACGTTGGTAGTAAAGACTCCAATCCCTAATCGTGGAGGATGCTACAATTGTAATTCTAAGGACCACTATGCAAAGGAGTGTTCAGAGCCACTCTTTTGTCGCTATTGCAAAAATACAGGTCATCATATTTCTGTCTGCCCCATACTTTAAAGCAAGAAGAAGGTGGAACAAGAAACTTCGGTAGCCAAGACTCCTACCCCAAGTCGTAAACAATGCTACAATTGTGGTTCCACAGACCATTATGTAATTAAGTGCCCGAAACCCCTTTATTGTCGCTATTGCAAAGACTCGGGTCATATTTTATCTGCATGTCCCAAACTTTTGAACAAGGACATAAGAAAGCTAAATATTGTGCAAGCCCCTAGCAACACTTCTCTTGGTCTATGTATTTCTCATTCAATCCTTGATGACATTTGCTTTGTGATTATCTTGTTCGTGTTCTTTTTGATATGGTTTCCATCTCACTATTTTATATCGAAAGAACTTGTTGATTCTTTTCCTTTAAACAATTTTGGGATTGATGTCTTCCTTGAGAATTGCGAATCCGGATGGTAGATCCGCAACACTCAATTTGCTTTCTATTGATGCCGAAACTATTTTATGTGATTTTTCTTTCCGAGCCGATATTTTTACTTAGGCCTCGGAATTGACTTTTTTCTGAAAGGATTGGCTTAATTATTATGAAGCCATATCCTTTGTCCCGTGTGGACTGTTCATCTTCGACATTTTCAATCTGTTAAGCAGATTTCTATTTTTTTCCTTTGTGATTTTGATTCCAACTTGATGGCATCATTTTATTCTTTAAGCTCACATGATGGGGAAAGTGTTATTTCTCTCATTCATGTAGTTTGAGAATTTTCTGGTAATTTTTGAGCTTGTCTTAGGATTATCACCTAAGAAATCTTTTGTGTGGTGTTAAGGTCTTTCTAGTTCGACCTTGCCACCGATTTTCATTTGGCTACGAGTTGCGGGAGTTAGCATTCCACTTACCGCATTCCACACTCATCATGATTCTTATGAATGACTTATTATGTCATTCGATTCGTCTAGCCTATTTCATCCATTTTATTAATCGAGTATTCTTTGAATATTTCGGTGAGACCATTCTTGAATTTATTGATTTTGGATGAAAATAGAAATTTAAAATCTTTGCAAATCTTTTCCATAAGATTTATTTATAAGCATAGTTGGATTTTGTTCTTACACGAGCAAAGAATATTCCTAACGGTTTTTAAGAAACATGTTTATTATATGGAAGATGAGTTTGTGATTGTATTGCCCACTGAGTGCTTTAAGAATTCTGGTCGATGCGCTTGATCAACGTTATCGATAGGAATTTCCTAAACGCTTAGATGTGACAGTCAGACACAATAAATTGACTTATGTAAATTTTTCTAGAAAGATTATTACATAAAGATAAATGCAATTTTGAAAGTTTTAACTTTTCAGGAAAGAAGAATTATTTAAAAGAAATTCTTTCTTTTCGATACTCTTGTTCTTGTGATTCCTGAAGGGAACCAAGACTTTATCTTTTGTACCAATGCTTATCGTATTGGTTTGGATGTCGTTCTCTTGCATAAGATAATGTGCTATCACTGGTGCTTCTAAATCATTAAAAGCCGATTGAGACTAGGTATGCCACTTATGATCTAGTGCTCGCGGCTATTGTTTTTACTTTTAGAGTTTGGCATCATCATTTTTGGGGAAGAAATTTGTTCTCCACCTCGATCATAAATCTTTGGAATATTTATGTTCTCATAAGGAACTTCATGTTGACTCGAGTTCCTGGCATCTTATGATCTTGATATTCTTTTTATTCCCGGAAGGGAAATCGTGTTGCCAATGCGCTTTGTCGTAGGCAACAAGTGGTTGATTCTTTGATGATGTCTGAATGGAATTATCTTTTTATCAAATTCATCGGACGTTTTGATATACATCGTTTTATTGAGCTTTATCTCATTTCTATTTTTGGACTAGCGTCCGATGTTCTTTTATGGTGTTCGGTTCATTGGACATACCGTTTTTGTACTACGTCGGTGTTCCGAATTATTTGGATTTCGGATCATTGGATGTACCGTTTTTGTACTACGTCGGTGTTCCGAAATTATTCGAGCTTTGGATCATCTGGCATACCATTTTTGTACTATGACGTTGTACCAAATTATTCGAGTTCCTCATTTCTCGGGCGTACCGTTTTTGTACTACGCCGTTGCACTGGCTCAACTTTCTGCTATTCTTGACGTTTTCTGCGTCTTTTAATTATGGAAATGCTTTTAGGTTTCCTATTTTTATTCTCGAGCCGGTGTTATTGATGAAATTGAAGTCTCACCAGTTTTGACTTATGAGCAACATTCCATTCGCATCATTACTTCGGAGGTTGAGCGCCTTCAGAATAAAGATGTTCTTCTTGTGAGAGTTCAATGGTTCTCAAATCCTTAGGGTTGCTCTTGGGAATCCAGAGAATTCATCAAGCAATCCCGTTCAGGCTTACTCTTTCATGCTCCTTATGGTGAACTTCCTATTTCAAATTTTCTTTTGTGTTGATATGCTTCTATGGTTGTGACTTCTTATTTTCTTCTTAAGTATTGCGAGGACGCAATTTCTTTAAGGAGGGGAGTCTGTAACAACCCGCATATTTATCAATTGTATATTTAAATATTTACCCGCATGTTTATCATTGTATATTTAAATATTTTATCGTCCGTCGGATTTTGGTCCGAAAAGCTACTTTTTGCAAACAGCCGAATTAGCACTCGAGACCCCTCCCATTGAGTTCAAAATGCCGTTTGTAACCTTTTTGAGTATAAACATTGATATGTTTGGAGCTAGCTAAAAATTTGACCTTTTTCACTTTGGGTTTAGCCCACTAGCCAACTTAATACCCAAATCTGAACCACTTCTCCCCATTCACTCTCACTTCCTCCTCTTTTCAGTTCTAAAGCAAAAATGGTGGAAGAGAATGGGAAATAAAAATCCAAAACCCTAGTTCATTTGCAAAATCCAAGATCTAGCTCCAAATTTCAAGAGAACCCATTGCTTAGAATCAAGCTTCTTGTGTTGGATTTGAAGAGTGGTTAATTCTCCTTTGCTTTCAAGCTTCTTCTTCATTTGTTTAGGTTCAAAGGTGAGATTTTTATCTCACATCTATGCTTATATTTATCTTCGATTGTTAGGTATGAATTCCTAACACTTATTCTTGTGCAATTGCTTTCTTCTTAAATAATACTCGGGTCAGACCGAGATGTTACAGGTGCTTCTGCTTGACTTCTCTTCTGGGGTTATCATCCTGACTTTTGGTTAACTACTTAGATTAGCAGTTTTTGTTGTATACACTTGAGATATAGACTCATAGTTGTATTCTTTTGTATAGCACGTGTTGCTAACCTTTTGTATTATTATGGATCTTTTTGACCACTACTCTGATGTACACTTTCATGTGTTAGTTATATATTCGTATCTTCTTCCGCCTTTGTGATATGGATGTCTGTGACTGATTTTTATTATTCTTATTTCTATGTTTGTTTCCGAAGATTATATATAGCCACTGTGTAGTAGCTTTGAGTTTGTATCGGTGAGTCGGATTTCCTCTCGAAATCAAATGCATGTTATACTATCCGACATGGCGGTGCTTGCTCAAAGCAATTGCATGGATGGTCACTCCTCAACAACCTTATTCTCCGTGCTAGTTGACAGCATTACTCCGTAGTGTTCTTGGCTAGCGTGGGTATAGAGGTGGGGCGTCACAACATTTATTATAACCACTCAAATTTTATTTATAAAATCCTATTATTTTGTATATTATCCAATTACATTGTTAATTTCTGAAAATTAAAGGTAAGTTATATTTGAATGCAATTCAGTATTATACAAATAAAACCTTCCAATTCAATTATCTCAAGTTTGAATTATTTATCCAAAAATTTTGATTTTCTTTTTATAACTGAAATTATTCTTTAAGATAAAATGTAAGAATTAAATTTCTGATTCACTTCAAACCATTTAGAGATAAATAAATATATATATACACAGTATATATCAAATCAGATTTAAAATCATATATCTATATATCATAAATAAGTCATACTTTAGAACTCCATATCAGTTTAATTTCCAAAGCAAAACTGTAGCAAAACTACAGTATAGTCTCTCCACTTCGAAACTCGAAAATGAATGTCGATGATGCGGCCGTCATCACCGAAACTATTTTCTAGCGACAAAATAAGAGAGCATTGATTTAATTTTCAAAATTCTTTGAAACAAAATTCTATTCAAAAATACTTTAAATAATATATCATTTTAAAACTTGAAAACACAAGGTTTGAAACCATCGGAAATTAAATTCTCAAATTTTTGATTTAAATTCATTTCAGTTCCCAAATCAATTTATAACAACTACTTATAAATTCATTTATAGAACTATAAATGATAAATCAAGCATTATCATTTCAAATAATCAATTTAAATCAATTTATTAAGTTCCATAAATTTACTTATATATCAAAATTTATTTCATTACCAATTTTTAAAATAATATCGTGTTAGTTTGTTCTGTCAAAGTGTTTTAGAAATCCTATCGATTGCGTTGATCAGACGAATCGATCGGAAACCCAAATCAACATCAACAACTCAAACAACACAACATATAAAACAAAACATAGATTTACAAGTACAATTCAAAATGTTTGGAGATAGTTTAGAAACAAAAGACAAGATGGTTAAACAGAATAGTGGGATGGATAAGCTTAAATAAATCGCGGGAAATCTTAACCGGGTCAACCATGACTTAAAGGAAAAGATCGATGTGGATTGATTGTAGTAAATCTACATTCGATCTCAAGAGATAGAGTTTGGAACAACAAAAGATATTAGCATCTAAACCAAGGATATATATATATATATATATATATATATATATATATCTGGTGAATCGATGCTAATTGTAAAGGAGTTTCACCCCTTTACAAGTCATTAGAATATTGTCGAGGCCACCAATTCACAATAAAGTTCATTCAAAGTAGAGTTATGGGATACTCCATAATCAAAAAAAGATGAATAGTGAGGAACACAATTGGATTTTGGAATGGCAGGGAGCGTTCCAAAATTCAAAGGAAACCGAATCAAAAGGAAGAGATTCAAGCTCAAATGAAAGTGGTTCTGTAATTAAATTTACCATACATTCTAAGTTTTGCCTCATAGCCAAAGCTCTGATACCAACTGTAACGACCCGATATTTTCAATCATTCGCATCCACACATGTCGGACTTGAATTGCTCAAAATACCGCGTTGTAAATAAAATTTGGCAAATCTCAGAATATGCGGTAAATAAAAGTAATCACAGATCACAGACACAGAGTAAAATAATGCAGCGAAATTAAAAGAAATAGTAGTTCGTGAAGCTACTATATAAATATATCAGAGTTACATAAGATACAACAGAAGAAATAGAGTACAACAAGAGTCTCAATACATAGAAGTTCATTATTACATGAAATAAACTAGAACAGCTGAACAGAAATAGATAAGTAAGCAGATAGATAAGCAGAATCTCCAGCAAAGACCAGCTCCAGAAGGTGAATCCAAAGCTATGAATACTCAGGCTGACCCGAGTGTAAAGCAAAACACAAAACACTCGAGTCAGGATAATATATACTTATATAATATAAACTAACTCAAGTGAACTGTAATAAGGTACAAGTAACTTAAAGGATGCTTGGGACCGCCCATCCTCTAAGTATCCGTTAAACTATTTACTATATAGTAATATTGCGCTATTATAATAATGTCTATAGTAAAATAAACTTACTTTTAAATAGCGTTCCAGGCTACCCATATCGCCCTTCACACGTAATAGTCCCAGTGGTCCATCCAGTATCATCATATCTCCGAGAGACTACCCTAAATACTCCATGAGCTACGGGAGAAAAACAAACTCGTAGTAAAGGCTCGATATGGTAGGTGACACGGCACACAAGGCAATGCCAAGGTAGATATACCAATTACACACACGGGCTGGTGGTAACGTAGCAGCCACTACGCCCACCTAGAACAACACTCCAAAATCAAGGGGTGTACCCAAATCAATCACAACAGTAATAGAATGGTATCGAAGAAGTGTGTCCAGTCCAGATGTGCTACCTCCTTTGACCCAAGATTGCTCTTGTTTTAGCCACCTCAAGCTAATTCATGGGAGTTAGGTCCACGTAAAGTACCTTAGGAACGTCATCACCATCTTACTTCATTCTGGACTCTCTACCGCGTACATAGTTGTCAAAGTGGTTTTTGGTATCGACAGAGAGTATGCCAGATATCCAATCCCGGTCTCTTTGCCAACCAATCGTTATTATAACCCACGTTTATAACTTTTAAAATAATATATTTTATACTTCGAAATAAAAATATCATTTCAAATCCAAATCTTTACCAAAATAAAGATTAAATCATTTCCAAACCATTTCAACATATCAAAATAGCATATCCTTTCAAAACTTCCTTTTCAAATCATTTCAATATATCGAAATATCATATCCTTTCAAAACTTCATTACAAATCATTTTAATATCAAAATATCATTCAAAAGATAGTTTATACTTCGAAAACCCAAAATCATTTCTATTTCAAAACTATATTTATTTCAAAAACAATATCATTTCCATTCCAAACATATATTCACTTTTCAAAATAGTTTATACTTTCAAAGTTATACTCTTTCGAAACAAAAACATTTGAAATCATCACACTTTGAAAACCACAACATTTCGATATCACACATTTGAAATCTTCCTTTAATTCATTACATTTTTACAATTTTTTTTAAATTAAACCCAAATTTCAAATTTCAATTTAATTTAATTCAAACCATCAATTTCAATTCAATTTCAGTTTTCCAACAAACCATTTCAAATCTTATCAATTTCAAATATAGATTTAATCCACAAAATACAATATTCAATCTTTAGTATATTTCAAAGCTTAAATATCTCATATTTCATAAATCAAATATCATTTAAATAAACCAAAATAATATATACTTCAAATATTCAATTACAAATAAATTAAATAAATCAGAAATCAAATATCATTTCAAATCCATTTCAAAATATCAAAATATTATTCAAAATATCATTCATTTAATTCATTTAAATACCATTTAAATCATAATTTAAAAATAGTCATATTTCTAAACAAATATTTCCATTTAAATTATTTAAATCATTTAAATCAATATTTCCATTTAAATCATTTAAAGTCAATTCATTATATTTAAAAATTAAATATTTAAATTTCCAAAGTTTAACCATTCAAAGATCATTTATTCATTAAAATTCATTAAAACAATGAAAATTCAATTTTCGCAGCACTTGGAAAATGCTGCGGAAAGTAATGCTTTAAAACAGTTCATTTTACAAAAAAAAAACAGCATTTACGTGCTGTAATAGATTTCTTATATATTCAACTAAACTTTAGTTATCTTTATCAACTATAGCACTTACAAAGTGCTATAATAGCTTTTAGTTCAAATTCACCTTTTTAGTTCATTTAAAACAACTACAGCATTTGCAAAAATGTTGTAATATCTTTTACATTACATTTCAAAAATACAGTCAAATCAAATTCAGAGCTAAGTTACAATTTCACAAGCAATGAACTTTTAAAATAAATCATTTTGACTTATAAAATAATATATTTTCACACTTTAAAACAATCATTTAAATACCTTTATTTTTTTTATGATTTTATAAAGTCAAATTTCTATACAAAAATCAAATTAAATAACAATTTACTTGTTTAAAGTCAATTATTAAAATTTCATTTCTTTAATAAAATTTTTAAATTAACACTTAATCTTACATTTCTAAAATATAACTTATTCCATTTTATTTTACTTAAATAAAATTTCACCTTTAACAAAAATTCAAAATTTCCAATTTAAGTTATATTTAAAAACTTTAACTTAAACATTCATTTATTTAACATTTCAACTTATCCAAAAACCACTGTAAATTTTATAAAATCATTTAAAATACATTTTTAAATCAAAATATTATATTTTTCTTACTTTACATAATTTCCTTTTAAAAAATACAAAACATAAATTCCAAAATTTACTTATAGTTCAAATTCTACTTTACCATTTACTTAATTCATTGTTTAATTATAGAAAATCACAAATATTTATATAAAAATCATTTTTAATTAAATTAAAATCAAAATATTATAAATTTACATTTTAAAATATTTTTAAAACATTTTAGAAAAATATTATACAAACCACGGGCCTATATATAGTTTTCTAGCCTAGGTCAAGTGATACGGATATATATCATTTCAATCCGTGATTTACAAAGAAAAACCGGGTTCTATCATTTCAAACCCGCAGTCCCAAGTAAAATGAATGATTTGAAAACCGCTCAGGCCTATCATTTCAGCCCATAACGATTTTCCCTTATTCTAAAGTCTGTTCGGGTATGTATCATTTCAACCCATAGTGATACAAATCTACTGGAACTTGTAGTGTAATAAACTGATATAAATAACAGAATAACATAAAATAATAGTAACATATGATATAACAGGTGTAATAATAGGTGTGAACATCATATGACAATAATATAAACATATATAGCATGATGATATACTTTACAGATTCAAATGGTGTCGGTTTATCAGTTATATAAGTACATATTAGTCTGGTGAGATTTATTCACATGTTCAAAGCTGGAGATCGCTGCCAAAGCGCACACACACCGACACTATGAAGGCACAACAAAACAGATACGATAAGAGAGTGGAGAGCCAAAGCTAATAGCCTTGTTCAAACATTTACACAAAACAATACAAATATATGTAAGTTTCAACACGATTTAAACATCAAATAACATTAGAATTCAAAGCCCAAAACAACAACGAATGAATTTGTACTTGTTCTCAACCTCATGTACTTTAGTTAAGCAGTGATTAGGCTCAGCTAACATAGGCATTGGGTCTGTTTTGGGTGTGCAAGAGGTCGTCCTACATGGTGTTAAATAGTGAAGAGGTATAGGTGCATCAATCTACCACTACAAAGCAAAGTTCATCATTTTCTAGGCTACAACTAGGTTCGGCCATGGGTTATGTGGGCCCAACCAATGGTCCAGGTAGTGGTGGGTGAGGTGGCGGGGGTGGAGGTCAGGTCAGAGGCGGTGGTGGTGGAGGAAGTGGCGGCTAGAGGTGGTCGAAGGTGATCGTGAACAAACTAGGTCTAGATTTGCATGTAGGTGATGGATTCTTGGATTTTTGTGGAGATGCAAGCCATAGGGGTGCTTGGCCTGGGGATGAGGGTGGTCTAGGATGATTGCTAGTCGGAATATCAGGTGGTGGAGGTTGGGTCAGAGCTGGAGGAGGAGGAGCCAATCAAATCTAGATGAGAATAAGTGCAAATTCAAGTAGAAAACAATAGAAAAAGCAAGAGAAGGAAGAAGAAATTTTTACCTAACCTTGAACTGAAATTGCCGTGCATTTTTTTGTGATGAGGAGAGTTTTGTTTCACGTGAAAATGGAGAAAGAAGATGCGGCTGGAAAGAAAAGTAAAGCACGGCCAAAGAGTAAATGTGTAGGTTGAGAAAATGAAATGGTGGAAGAGAAAAAGGCTATGGAAGTTAAAGGGTTTAAAACCTTTCATATTTCCATCAATTTAATTTAACCTATATATATATAAAATTGCTGATAATAAAGAGTAAATAAACTCAAAAATAACGTAAAGAAATAAAAAAATTAAATTAAATTAATTAAATTAAATGAAGAAAAATAGCAATATATACAAAACTGGGCTTAATAAACTGAAACAAATTCAAATAATCTATGGCAAAATCTATTCAAATTTAAATACATGTAAAATGAATATTAATAAAGTAATAATGCAAAAAATAAAAGTGAATGTATAAAATAAATAAATAAATTTTAATTATATATAATTAAATTAAGAAAATAGCAAAGAAAATAGAAACTAGGCTTTAAAATTAGAAAATAAATTCAACAAGCTTTGGAAAAATTATATAATCACCTAAAAATATTAAAAGACAAAAATATACATAAAATAATATATTAACACATATTAAAATAAAATACGACAAAGAAAATATAATTTATATAATTTAAAATAGGCAGAATTGCAAAATAAAACAAATTACACGCAAAATTGAATTGTACATAACTTTCACAATTTAAGTCCGTTTTCAATGAAACAAAAAGCAGTGTTCAAGTAATTACATCTATTTTTATAATAAAAGATAAAATTAAAGATTTAAAACAATTTAAATTTGATGTTTAAAAGTCACAGTTTGAACAGTTTGACAAGAAATTCTCTTTACAGTAAAATATTCAAATTATACTAGTTTGAACTATAAATCACTTAGTAATCAACATTTATATTTTTTAAATGAAATGTTTGAAATAAAACAAGATTTTTTTTATAATTTAAAAATGAAAATAAAGTCAATAATAAAATATATGGAAAAATCTAGGGTTGTTACAAGTAAAGAGCTCAAACTTAGCACCCAAAAGATGATGCCTCTAAAGCTTCAGAGAAAAGACGACAACAAGCAATTCTAGATCATGAGCAACATAATTGGACTCATGAGCCTTCAACTGGCGACTAGCATAAGCAATCACCTTCCCATCTTGCATCAGAACAACACCCAAACCTTTACGAAAAATTGGTCTGTTTAATTTTGCTTGTTCCTTCATGAGTAACTTGCAAATTTTTCTAGATCTCATACGCAGACTTATAGATAGACACTCTATTAAACTCATTCCTATCAAGTGAAAAGAATAGAATATTTATGGCTTTGGAATTGTTTTGTGAAACATTCTTTTGCTCAGCATTCCACTGTGCAAAATCAGTTGTAGGTTCAATGTACTCAGTTTGTGTGATATTCCAAGTGTGTAATCCTATTGATTGTAAATAGATTTTCATTTTGCATGCCCAATATGCAAAGTTACTGCCATTAAAAAGTGGTGGTCTAGCAGTAGACTGGCCCTCTACAAATGAACTAGTGATAGTATTGACATTACCAGTGTTGGAAGCCATTTGACAACTTTTCAAAATTCAGATTATGAAAACTTTGAAAACCATTGCTCCGATACCAAATGTAGGAAATGCGGATTATGAATCTTAAGGTTGGATTAACACTAGAGGGGGTGAATAGTGTTTAATGGATTTTATGAAATTTTTGAAATCTTTTCAAATTAAAAAAATACAGATGAAACTCCACAAACAAAGACAATCACAGAATTAAACACAAATTCAAGTAATAAATGAAAGGAGTAAAGGAAAGAACACACCAGAATTTTATACTGGTTCAGAGTTACCCTACATCCAGTCCCAAAAAATTTCTTGCGTATATTTCTTTTCAAATATAATGTTGATATTACAACCTCGATTTCAAGGCCATAAGATACACCCTCTTGTCTCTGAGTCCAGGGAAAACTCCCTTTATTTAACTAGGCTGCAGATCACACTTAATTGATTTACGGGCTATAACCACACCCAATTAATTTACAGACCACAATCACACCGTTTCTAATCATACTTTGATAGAGAGACTCGATACACTCCTTTGATTATAAATGATCCTATAACTCTGATTAACACTGAGATCTTTGATAGTGAGTGGCAGAGAATCAAACTACAGATGATCGAGTTTGATTCACTTAGAACTTCGATAGAGTTTTGTTAAAGCATTTGAAATATAAGAGAATATTTGAGTGAAGAAGAATGAGTGAAGAAATGAAGAAAAACTAACTTTAAATTCGTTGAAAACAACTGGTATTTATAGGAAAACAGCGGTCCTGTCCATTTGCAAAAGGTTATGATGTATAGACACTTCTTTTGAAAATTTGGAATTTGAATTCTACGGCTACCATGTCGACATGGGGAGATGAGGGATATCGACATGTTTATGTTATTTTTGAAAATAGATTTTGCTTTAAAATGATTTCTATTATAAAACTTGTCAAGCCGATTTCTAAACTTTGTAAACCATTTTAAATAGTCGAAACTTATAAAAGAGTTTTAGAAAGTAATCTTGAAATATATAATCTATAATATAAAAGTAATATTAAAAACTAAGTATAGATTTTATTTAAATATATTAAAGCTAAAATATTAAAATCAAGAGATAGTCTAGAAAAAACAAGAGAGGATTTTGAAATTAATATGATTAAAATAGTTTTTGAATTAAGGCTAAAATATTTAAATTGATAAAGATGACTATGAAAAGATAGTTTTTAAAAAAATAAATCATTTTGAAAAATTCATGGATTCCATTCCACTAGAGAAGGTCGCTGGTTCCATCCCACTAAAGAGGTCATGGATTCCATCCCACTATTAAAGCAAGAAGGTGGACTCCATTCCACAATTAAAATTCGAATAAAGATTTTAGTGCTATTATGAAGTTTTAACATAAATTTAGACTCTATTACTTATCTTGATACCTTGAACTCTTGATACTCATGAGTCTTCATTCTTGAATCTCTATACTCAGTCATGAATCTTTATATTGTACACTCTTCATTCTCAGTACCTATATATATATCTTGCATATATATAGACAAGAGTATTAGTTCTTATATTTTATATCAAGTCCTAAGGTTGTTGTCATCAAAACCATCATCTTAGGAACTAACACAGGACTCATATCGTCGACAGTATATTTTGTTGTATCCTCTAAGGACTAACTAGTCGAGTATCGTTGTCTACTCATAGGACCACTCATCGAGGATTATTATATAGAGAGGCTTTCGTCAAGACGCTATATAGTTGGGAGTATTTGATATGGCTTTCATGAGGACTCATCGAGTTAAGAGTATTAGTTATCACTCTCAATAGGACTCATCAATTCGAGAGCAGTTTTTGTCACTCCCATCAGGTCTTCTAAAGTTGAGAGTACTAGTTATCACTCTCGTTAGGACTTATACAGTCAATAGTATTATCTGGAATCTACTTCATATGGTTCACACCACTATGGAGACGTGCAAATTAGACCTACCAAATAGGCAGTTATCCATCTTAGCGGTCCCGATTGCGGGGTCATGCCTCGGATCCGTGATGTCACCATGTTGAGTAGTAGGTTGAGAGCTATTTCTCTTATTAGAGTCATTACCCCGATGTCACTTAAGGACCAACAGTTCGTTACCACGTGCAAGTAGGAATAGTGGCCAATGCCCGACGTACTCCAGCAGCGTGTTTATGACATGCGATGGATACAAGTGTCACGATTCTGAGAGTAACTTAGGGACTGTAGGAAATAGGCTGCAGTCTTTAGCATTTCATGGAGCAGTGCTGCGATACGTCAGTCTCCCATCTGGATGACCTAGGCAGACCGTTATATGTTAGTTATTTAATATTATCACGTCATTGAGATGATGATTTGTTGTTAAGGTAACCTAACCCGAGACAACTATGTATTGTCTATCAATAATATAAGAAACATGTTGTAAGCATGTCTGCCATCCTCTCATAAGAGCTTATTGCTGAGAGATCTCCTTTTTGTATGATTTGTTGTTTATCTCCTAGGGCCATTTAGTCCAGAGTTTCGCCTCTCTAAGGACTGGAGGTCGTGATCTATGGTTTTATACATTGAGTATTTGGTTGATTTTTAGGTTTATTGAGTTTTAGTTTTCTTTACATCTCTGAGGGCCTAATAATCAAAGTTATCTCTTCCATTAGGAATGTAGGTCGAGATAATTACATGAATATTGTTTCTTATATTTCGTATTGATTGTTTTTTATTTAGGATTTGGATCTCTTGCTACGTCCTAGGACTAATAGTTGGGAGTATTTACTCCCATTAGGACTGGAAGCCGGGACAGTATTTTCGGATATTGATTTCTGTATTTGGAACCAAAGCAGAAGAGATGAAAGGTTTAAGTGTGGTTGAAGGAGGTATACTTCAAAAAAAATGGAAGGTTGTATGTTCCTGATTTAGGATGACTTCACAAAGCAGTCTTGAACGAAATCCATCATCAAGTTTTGCTATTACTTAGGAGGTACTAAGATGTACCAATACGTGAAGAGAAACTTCTTAATGAAAAGGGATGTTTGAGAGTGTGTAAAGAGATGTTTTATATGTCAACTGGCTAAGGCAGATTACCAAAAGCCAAGTGGACTTTTGTAACCTTTAGAAGTTCTATGTGGTATAAGGCTCAGTTTCTAAGGATTTTGCAGATAACTTGCCGAGGTTGAAGGCTAGGAATGAGAGCATGTGGGTTATAGTTGAAAGATTAACTAAGAGTGCCCATTTTATCCTTGTAAGAATCTAAAAGGACATTAACAAAATTGGCTAAGATCTATTTGAAGACTGCATTAAGATCACATAGAGTACATATTACTATAATTAGTGATGGAGGCCCATTGTTTGTAAAGTTTTGACTAAGCCTATAGAATGCTTTGGCTTCAGATTTATGTATGAGCACAACATACAATCTGCATATGGATGAACAAATTGAAAGAGATAAGCGAGTGCTTGAAGTTTTGTTGCAAGCTTGCATATTAAACTTTGGTGGACTATGGGACGTTCAACCTACACTTGGAGGAATTTTCATACAACAACAGCTACCAATCCAGTATAAGGATGGGACCTTTAGAAGTGTTATATGGAAGATCATATAAGTTACTTGTATATTGGTGTGAGAAGGAAGAGAGGATCATATTGGGACAAAATCTTGTTAGAAAAGGTTAGGAAAAGGTTGAGACATTTCAACAAAGAATGAAAGAAGCCCAGTCAAGGCAGAAGAGCCATGCCAAATAAAGGTGGAAAGACTTGGCGCTTGATCTTGGAGATCATGTATTTGTTAAGTTTCACCAATGAGCGGCATAATGAGGTTCGGAAAGGTGGGAAAGTAAGTACACCTAAGTATCCCATTTACGATACTAGAAAGAAGCGTAAAGGTAGCTTATAGGTTTGAGTTGTCGAATACTTTGGCTTTGTCCATAATTTGTTTCATATATCGCATTTGAGGAAGTGTATTCGAGACCTAGACACAATAGTAAATCCGAGAGCTATGGATGACTTGGTTTTTGAACCGAACATGGATTATGTTAGGATAGTTATTTGAATTATAGATTGGGATGTAAAAGGCTTCGAAATAAAGAGATGAAGTTTATACAGGTCCAATGGAGTGAGGACCTAGATGATTGTACTTGGAAAACAGAAGATAAGGTCTACGAGATTTATCCCAGGTTATTTGTTTAGGTGTAACAACATAGGATCGCAATTACCGAATAATAAATTAAAATTATGATTTTAATTTAAATGGAGCTAAAAATGGATTTTTTTGGATAGGCTAATTTCTTTAAAATAAAGTTATTTGAAAAAAAAGGGTGGTTTTATAATGGTGGGTTTTAGTTGGCTAATGAAGCATTAAATAGTTTTAGTGAACATTAGGATATCACTTCTCTTATTGGGTCAATTAGTGAAACCAAATCCATTACCCACCTCTATATATTATCTTAAACCCACCCTAAACCCTAACCCTGCTCTTCATAATTTCCTCAAACCCGAAACACCTAATTAATAGCCTCCATTTGGTAGAAGATCCATTTTCCTCTCCACATAGCTAATCTAGGTTAATGCGAGCTAAAAGCCTCTTGATCTCCTCTCTCTAGCTTTTCGAGTGCACACCAAGTGTTTATGCATATTTTTCTTGCATTGGTTGAGGTAAAATTGCTAGCTAAATCCCTTTTTACTTGATGCTAATGAGAGGGTTTCCAAAAAAAAAAAATTTAAAGATTATTTCTGTAATTTTCGTTTTGGAATTGTAGCTGAACCGAAATCAGGCATAACTTCTTCATTTCTCAGCCGAATTCAATATTTTTGAATGTTCTGGAAAGCTTAGACATAGAGCTATAAGTTTCATGTACATATTTTTCCGAAATTTTGCCATTTAATATATCAAAATCGCGCTTGTTGTTGCTATCCCGAGAGTAAATTGACAGCAACAACAATCTCAGGCCTGCGGATTGTATTGGCCATAAGTTACACGTTTCTCATCCGATTTTGATCAGGTTTTCTATGCTGCAAACTAGATTCAATAAGGAACACTTTCTCCTAGGTTATACTTTGATATTTTGCCATTTAGAAGACATGAAATGCGTTCGAAGACAGAAGACAAATTTTGTCTTTAACAAGTTATCCTGAGTTTCCATCTGATATTGTTTTGCCGGTATCTCTCTCGTTTTTGATCCGATTTAGATAATTTTGGATGTTCCAGAAATCTTAAAATATATGCTACAATTTTTGTTTAGTGTGTTTTCTATAATTTTGAGGCTAACTATGTCAAAAATTGATTTTTCTACTATCTTCCCGAGAGCGATACACATATTAGCTTTGTGGATGAAACTGAAACTATTTTGGTCATAACTTTTAAGCCGCTAGTCAGTATTGAATGATTTTAGGCTTTCTGAAAAGTCTAGAAACTAATTTTGCAACTTTCATGTTTTGTGTTTTGCAAATTTCTGAGGTTAAGAGAGTCGAAACCTCATTTATTTGTCGCTGTCTTGAGAATAAACGGCAGCGACAGTGAATTTACAAGTCTGAGAATTGTAATTGTCATATCTCATTCATACTAATTCTGATTTTGATGAACTTCATATTGTTGAAAAGCTTACACTTAGTAGAACAACTTTCCTTCAATAAGTATTTTTTTTGATTTTGAAGTTCGTTATATTCAAATATGAATTCTTTACAGCAGAGGTGAAATTAGTATAATGTGTAATCTCCGGATTTTTGATGATATTTTGACGATTTCGATAATTCCATTTGCATTCTTTTTAATGGAATAGAATTTAATTACCTAGCCTAAATGGGCTGGGGCTGCTGTTCCAGGCTTAAAGCCCGTTTGGGCCTGAGCAAATATTCCTTCAGCTGTATTTTATTACCCTGTTTCTGTTCAGGGTTGCGACTTCGTGACTCCTCCACAGCTACGTCCTTTATCGGAATTTGACATTTTTGGTCTCGTTGGAAAGATAGAGTTACGAACTCCATATCTGAAAAGTTTGGTCAATATCTGAGTTCAGTAGTCCCTTCGAATTTCCTGTCAAAGTTGAACCCAGATCGCTGTGCAAAACAGTGCATTTCATGTTTCTGAGTCCGACTTTGGAAAGTCGTTGAGCCTTCAAGTCGGAATCGTGCATTTCTTTTTGTAACTTGAAGTAGGAATGACGGACTACATTCTTGCAACTTTTCATGACATTTGGATTCGGTTTGCTAGTCCGAATTTTTTTCCAAACATGGGTTAGCAGTAATATTTGGCCTATTTTTCCAACACTTAAAATAAATTTTTTTTGAGGTTTTTTCTGGATTTATCGATTTCTTGAGATTTGCTTCTGGCTTTCGCGCACGGACTTCATAAAAATGTCTTAAAAGGATTTTTCACTCGAAATGGCTTTCGAAACTATTATTTAGTATTACTTCAATTATTAAATTAATTACTTCATAATAGGAGAATTTTTAAAAGGACGTTTTAAAAGCGATTTTAATCCAAATAAAAATCCATTTTCCATAACTATTTTCTGGAATAAAATTCCACAATCACTTTTGTGCACCTCAAGCAAAGTGGAGAAATGGTTGGGAAAACCCCCGGCCTATGGAACTGAGCGTATTTCCTTTCCGGTTAATCCCCGACCATTTCGATTGATCGTTTTTCCTTTTGGCGTAGTTTATCGATGATATGAGATAAACTTTTGCTTACTGTTTTGAGTGTGGAGTTGGCAGAAGGTAAGTAAACCGATTAGGGCGAACTAGTGGTATGGGACATTGCGTTAACCCTTTTTGGGTTCCTTTCTATATGTTTCTGACACATTTGCCTGTTGGCGGCCAGTACTGGACCTCTAGGTCATTTGCCTTTTGGCGTTCACTGGACATTCTGCTCATGTGAGCAGTATTATTGGTGCGTGCCTTTGGGCATTTACCCCCTGGGGTGTCACCAATCACTCGTTTTGCCCCTGGGTGTGTGGTACCACAAAACTACAGTACTTGGCGATAACGACTCTGGTCGTGCACGTGCATTTTTCTGATGATTTCTATGTCACTTTTGGAGTTGGTCCTTCGTCACCGCTCGAGTGATATGTGTTTTACTATGTTGTATTGTCTTTTGGGGTATGTTCCCTTTGCCTTTGGCGATATATCTTTGCTTTGGCATTGATTTATGTTAGATTTCATATTATGTGTTATCGCTTATGGGCAACTATTTATAGCTTTTGCTACGCCGATGATATGAGGCAATATTGTTTACTCAACACTTGAGTGTTGATTATCTCTTTGGAGAGTTTATTATTGGTTGATGATTATGTGATCGTCTATTATATTATATGGTTTACATCGCTCTTCTCTATGGAGAAGTATCTTATCCTCTATGTTACCGCATTATTATATCTCAGTTTATCTAACTGATTATTTAGCTAGCCTGACCCGAGTGTTTTATGCTCGGGTCAGACCGAGTTGTTTCAGGTTAGGTCTTTGGACGTAGCTTGCTCTGTCTTTCCGCTCAGGACTTATCTGCTATGGTGTTAGATAGCTTTCTTATTGTCCGCTTTATGCTACTTTGTTATTCAGACTTATCTATGCATATTTTTGACTCACATGTGTGAGCAGAGGCTTGTACCCACTTATGATATATTTGGATCTATATTGACTATGTATTGTTCTGAGACTCCGTGTCTGTTATGTTATTCTGTTCTGTGATGATTTTATCATTTAGTTATTATGTTTGTTCTAATAGATCTTTAGCCATTGTAATTTCGCTATAAATATTTATTGGATATGTCGAACTACTTGAGGAAAAAAATAGATACCACATTTTGACGTATTCAGTAGATAGTTATAGCTTGATTACACATGGTCGCTTCCATTATACTCCATTCTCTGCTTTAGCAGACCGTATTACCCTGTAATACTCTTTGCTAGAGTGGATCTAGGAGTGGGGCGTTACAGTTGATATCAGAGCAAGGTTCAGGACTAAGCATAATAAACACAGGACAGACACGTAGTACAATACATATTGATATGGTCCAAATTAAACAAATCTCTTCCTTGTGTCTTTTGATAGATAAGTTAGGAATATATGTATGAATTCATTTATATTCCGTAGTATTCCTTAATGAATTATCTATTATTAAATCGTGCATAACTCTATCTTCTTTTAACTTTCAGTATGTCTGGAAGGGGGAGAACCACACGTCAGACCGGTACAGCTGGGCAGCCCAACAATTCTAAGCCGGAGGGCGTGTATATGACCACCAACCTGATCATGGAGCTAGTTCGGAATTCTCAGTCTCATACTCAGTCACCAGCTCCAGTTACTGAGGTTCCACGCAAGTCAGCCTTTGCGCGTCTCTGCAGTGATTTTACTCATCTCGGAGGAAAGCCGTTCAGTGGCTCCGAGACTATTCTTGGGGTCCATGCTTGGATTCATGTATGCGAGCGTGTTTTTACTCACATGGCTTTCCCGGACCATGACCGCATTCTTGTTGCTTCCAGTCAGCTTCAGAGTCGTGCCTTGGATTGGTACGAGCTACATATATCTGAGACTGATGAGACCACACTTACTTGGGATCATTTCCGTGAGCGCTTTTTGCTCAAGTTCGTCCCAGAGTCTGAGAAGAACTCCCTTGCTCGCTGCTTTATTGATCTTAAGCAAGGGAAGTCCTCAGTTTTAGACTATGTTTCTTCTTTTGAGACCCTGTCCAAGTATGGCCTCGAGTTCATCAGCACACCACATAAGAAGAACCTCAATTTTGTGGAAGGTCTGAAGAAGTATCTGAAGAAGCAGCTCAAGCTTCAGCTCAAGCTTCCATTTGACGAGCTTATAGACGCGGCACTTCATCTTGAGTCAGTCAAGATGGAGAAGGATAGTGATGATGGTGGAGGCTCCAAGAACTCCAACCAGAAGCGTGGCCCTTTTCAGAAGTCCAAGTTCTTTAAGAAGAAGAAGACTGGCAATGCTACCGCTCAGCTTCAAGCTCACACTCAGACTCAGTCTCATCCCAATGGAACACGTCCCATGAGGAAGTGTTTCAACTACAATTCTCTGGATCACATGATTAGGGAGTGTCCCAAACCTTTTGCCGCTATTGCAAAAGGGAGGGTCACCACATTACTACTTGTCCAGTTGCTCATGCTACTGCTTAGCCCGGCAAGCTTAATGCTGCCAAGGCTCTACCGATTCTACTCAGCCTCGAGGTATGCATCCTTCCGTTCTTGAAGGCTCTATTTTGTTTCATGGTAGATCAATTAGAGTTCTCTTCTATACGGGTGCTTCTCACTCATTCGTATCAAAGGAACTAGTTGATATTTTGTCTCTGGATGTTTCTTGTATGATTACCTCTCTGAGGATTGTGAATCGGATTGGTGGATCCACGACCCTCAGCCTTTTAAGTGAGAATGTTGACATCGATCTATGTAGTTTTTCTTTTCGTGCGAATCTGCACGTTACGGCTCATTTGGGTTTTGATATGATTCTCGGTATGGATTGGCTAGTTCAGTACGACGCCAAGATTATTTGTTCGGAGCGGGTATTATTCCTTCGTCATCCTGTCTCGTCCGCTCCACTAGCTCTTGTTCTTCGGGATGTTGAAATTTCCGAAGCTACTCTATTTGCTATTGATTCACAAGATGATGATATGGACATATCTCATATTCCAGTTGTTCGGGATTTCCCCAAAATCTTCGAACCAGTATCGAGCCTACCGCCGAAGCGGGCTATTGAGTTCTGCATTGATCTCATTCCAGGCACTCATCCAGTTAGTCGTCTTCCAACGAGGATGTCTACTAAAGAGAATGAGGAACTCAAGAAGCAGTTGATTGAGCTCGAGGTGAAGCAGTTTATTCGGTCCAGTTCTTCGCCATGGGGTGCTGCAGTGGTCTTCGTTAAGAAGCCCGATGGCTCCCTTAGGCTTTGCATCGACTATCGCAAGCTTAATGAGGTGACCATCATGAATTGTTATCCATTGCGATGGATTGACGATATGTTCGATCAGTTAAATGGTGCGAAGGTCTTTTCCCATCTCGACCTCGCCACCGGATTTCATCAGCTCCGAGTCGTGGAAAATAGCGTTCTTCTTACTGCTTTCCGCACTCGTTATGGTTCCTTTGAGTGGTTGGTCATGCCATTCGGTTGGACGAACGCACCAGCATTCTTCGTCGATTTGATGAATCGGTTACTCCAAGAATATCTCGATAAATTCGTTCTGGTTTTCATCGATGATATTCTGATTTATTCTAAATCCGAGGCAGAGCATACTCATTATTTGAGGATCATCTTGGATACACTTCGTCAGCATCAGCTTAAGGCCAAGTTCTTCAAGTGTCATTTTTGGGAGAGCAAGGTCAAGTTCTTAGGCCATGTGGTATCTTCTGAGGGCATATCTATCGATCCTTCCAAGATCGAATCCATTCAGAACTGGAAGCAGCCTAAGAATGTGCATGAGGTTCGCAACTTCCTTGGTCTCGCAGGTTATTACCGTCGTTTCATCAAGAATTTCTCTCGTGTTGTTCTTCCGCTTACGAGCCTGACTCGTATGGGTGTTCGCTTTACCTGGTCAGATAAGTGTCAAGCTTCCTTTCAGCGACTGAAGGAACTTCTCACTCATGCTCCTATTCTAGTGGTTCCAGAGGGAAACCATGATCTTGTTGTCTACACTGATGCTTGTGGAAGCGGGCTCGGTGCTGTGCTTATGCAGAAGGATCGGGTAGTTGCTTACGCTTCTAGGCAACTACGTCCGAATGAGGTTCGCTATCCTACTCATGATCTTAAGTTAGCAGCCATCGTCTTTGCCTTGAAGATGTGGCGTCATTATCTATTGGGCGAACGTTTCATTCTGTACACTGATCACAAGTCACTGAAGTATCTATTCAGCCAAAAGGATCTCAATATGAGGCAGCGGCGATGGCTTGAGTTTCTCAGCTCATATGACTTAGACATTCAGTATACCCTTGGCAAGGGTAATCGTGTGGATGATGCGCTCAGTCGCAAACACTCGGTAGTAGTTTCTATGATGATAGCCGAGTGGGATATTCTTAAGACTCTTTCTGTGTGCGATATTCGAGATCGAGCTCCGTCTTCTGATTCTCCAGTCTTATTGTCCAGTTTGGAAGCTCGACCTATTTTACTGGATCGCATTGCCCATGCTCAGCGGCAGGATCCAGACTTGTTGCATCTTATCCATCTTCTTGAGTCGGGATCCAGTGATGAGGCTTTGCTGAACTATTCTATTGATTCTCATCAGTGTCTTCGCAGGAAGAACCATATATTGGTACCATCTGATTTATCGCTTAGGCGTGACATTCTGGACGAGTTTCATCGCACTAAGTACAACATTCATCCCGGTTAAAGTAAGATATATGTCGATATGTGTCGGTTATATTATTGGGAAGGTTTGAAGAGAGATGTTGCAAGTTATGTGAGCAGTTGCTGGACTTGTCAACAGATCAAGGCCGAGCATCAGCGTCCATCCGGTCTTCTTCAGCCTCTTGAGATTCCATTGTGGAAATGGGATCAGATATCTATGGATTTCATCGACGGTCTACCTCGATCGAGGTCAAGCCATACTTCTATTTGGGTTATTGTTGATCGCTTGACCAAATCGGCTCATTTTATTCTACTTAAGTCCACTCGGACTACACCTCAGTTGGCCAAGCTCTATGTGAAAGAAGTCGTCCGACTTCATGGCATTCCAAGCTCTATCGTTTGTGATCGAGATGCTTTGTTCACTAACCACTTCTGGAAGTGTCTACAGTCAGCTTTGGGCACAAAGCTGAACTTTTCTACTACTTATCACCCTCAGACGGAAGGTCAGACTGAGAGGGTGAATCGTGTATTGGAGGATCTTCTTCGCTGTTGTATTCTTGATTTCGAGGGTAGTTAGGAGGACCACTTACCACTTGTGGAGTTCTCCTACAACAACAGCTATCAGTCCAGTATTAGCATGGCTCCTTTCGAAGCTCTTTACGGAAGGCCATGTCGCTCCCTTCGTGTTGGTTAGAATCTGGCGAGAAACTCATTCTTGGTCCAGATTCAGTTCGGGAGCCTTCTGAGATGATTACTCTTATCCATCAGAGAATGAAAGAGGCGCAGGACCACCAGAAATCCTACGCGGACAACCGTAGGAAGCCTCTTGAGTTCTCCATTGGCGATCTTGTCAATATTCGGATATCTCCTATGAAGGGGGTTGTGCGTTTCAGTTCTACTGGGAAATTGGCTCCTCGCTATGTCGGACCATTTCCAATCACGGAACGCATTGGCCCTGTTGCTTATCGTGTGGCTCTACCTGCTCGTTTCTCTGGAATACATGATGTGTTCCATGTCTCTCAGCTTCGCAAGTGTGTGCGTGATCCTGATTCTATTATCGAGTCGCATATCGTGCCAGATTTGGAGAACTCACCCGATCTATCTTGGGAGCAGCAACCACTCCGTGTGCTTGATTCCGAGGTCAGACGCCTTCGAAACAAAGAGGTTCCGCTTGTGAAAATTCATTGGTCGCCCAATCCTAAGGACTGCACTTGGGAGACCAGAGAATTTATCGAGCGTACTTATCCTGGTTTTCTTTCATCTTCGGGTACGGGTGAGCATCTATATTTATCTTCTGTTGTTTCTTCGGTGGATTAGAGGTTATAGACGACTTCCATATTTAAGGAATTGCGAGGATGCAATTTTCTTAAGGGGGAGTCTGTAACAACCTGGGATTGCAATTACCGAATAATAAATTAAAATTATGATTTTAATTTAAATGGAGCTAAAAATGATTTTTTTGGATAGGCTAATTTCTTTAAAATAAAGTTATTTGAAAAAAAACGGGTGGTTTTATAATGGTGGTTTTAGTTGGCTAATGAAGCATTAAATAGTTTTAGTGAACATTAGGATGCCACTTCTCTTATTGGGTCAATTAGTGAAACCAAACCCATTACTCACCTCTATATATTATCTTAAACCCACCTTAACCCTAACCCTCCTCTTCATAATTTCCTCAAACCCTAAACACCTCCTAAAAACCTAATTAATGACCTCCATTTGGTAGAAGATCCATTTTCCTCTCCACATAGCTAATCTAGGTTAATACAAGCTAAAAGCCTCTTGATCTCCTCTCTCTAGCTTTTCGAGTGCACACCAAGTGTTTGTGCATATTTTTCTTGCATTGGTTGAGGTAAAATTGCTATCTAAATCCCTTTTTACTTGATGCTAATGAGAGGGTTGGCAAAAAAAAATTTAAAGATCATTTCTGTAATTTTCGTTTTGGAATTGTAGCCAAAACGAAATCAGGCATAACTTCTTCATTTTTTAGCCGAATTCAATAATTTTGAATGTTCTGGAAAGCTTAGACATAGTGATATAAGTTTCATGTATAGATTTTTCCGAAATCTTGCCATTTATTAGATCAAAATCGTGCTTGTTGTTGCTATCCCAAGAGTAAATTGGCAGCAACAACAATCTCAGGCCTGTGAATTGTATTGGCCATAAGTTACATATTTCTCATTCATTTTTGGTCAGGTTTTCTGTGCTGCAAACTAGATTCAATAAGGATCACTTTTCTCTTCAGGTTATGTTTTGATATTTTGCCATTTAGATGACCTGAAATGCATTCGAAGCCAGAAGACCAATTCTGTCTTTAACAAGTTATCCTGAGTTTCAATCTGATATTGTTTTGCCTGTATCTCTCTCGTTTTTTATCCAAATTAGATAATTTCGGATGTTCCGGAAAGCTTAAAACATATGCTACAATTTTTTTCTGTGATTTTTCGTAATTTTTAGGCTAACTATGTCAAAAATTGATTTTTCTACTATCTTCCCGAGAGCGATACACATATTAGCTCTATGGATGAAACTGAAACTATTTTGGTCATAACTTTTGAGCCGCTAGTCAGTATTGAATGATTTTGAACTTTCTGAAAAGCTTAGAAACTAATTTACAACTTTCATGTTTTGTTTTTTGCAAAATTCTGAGGTTAAGAGAGTCGAAACCTCATTTATTTGTCGTTGTCTTGAGAATAATCGACAGCGACAGTGAATTTACAAATCTGAGAATTGTAATCGTCATATCTCATTCGTACTAAGTCCGATTTTGATGAACTTCATATTGTTGAAAAGCTTACACTTAGTAAAACAACTGTCATTCAATAAATATTTTTTTAATTTTGAAGTTTGTTATATTAAAATATGAATTCTTTACAGCAGAGGTGAAATTAGTATAATGTGTAATCTCTAGATTTTTGATGATATTTTGACGATTTCGATAATTCCATTTGCATTCTTTTTAATGGAACAGAATTTAATTACCTTGCCCGAATGGGCTGGGGCTGTTCCAGGCTTAAATCCCGTTTTGGCCTGAGCAAATATTCCTTCAGCTGTGTTTTATTACCCTATTTCTGTTCAGGGTTGCAACTTCGTGACTCCGCCACGGCTACGTCCTTTATCGAAATTCGAAATTTTTGGTCTCGTTGGAAAGATGGTGTTACGATTTCCATATCTGGAAAGTTTTGTCATCATCTGAGTTCATTAGACCCTTCTTATTTCCTGTCAAAGTTGAACCCAGATAGTTGTGCAAAACAGTGCATTTCATGTTTCTGAGTCCGACTTTGGAACGTTGCTGCACCTTCGTTTCAAGTCATAATTGAGCAATTCTTTTTGTAACTTTAAGTAGGAATGTCAGACTACATTCCTGCAAATTTTCATGGCATTTGGATTCAGTTTGCTAGTCCGAATATTTTTCTGAACATGGGTTCGCAGAAATATTTGGCCTATTTTTCCAACACTTAGAATTTTTTTTTGAGGTTTTTTTTCTGGATTTACCGATTTCTTGAGATTTGTTTCTGGATTTTGCGCACGAACTTCATAAAAATGTCTTCAAAGGATTTTTTACTCGAAATGGCTTTCGAAACTATTATTTAGTATTACTTTAATTACTAAATTAATTACTCCATAATAGGAGAATTTTTAAAAGGACGTTTTAAAAGCGATTCCAATCCAAATAAAAATCCGTTTTCCACAACTATTTTCTAGAATAAAATTCCACATTCACTTTTGTGCACTTCAAGCGAAGTGGAGAAACAGTTGGAAAAAACCCCGGCCTATGGAACTGAACGTATTTCCTTTCCGGTTAATCCCCGACCATTTCGATTGATCATTTTGCCTTTTGGCGCAGTTTATCGATGACATGAGATAAACTTTTGCTTACTGTTTTGAGTGTGGAGTTGGCAGAAGGTAAGTAAACCGATTAGGGCGAACCAGTGGTATGGGACATTGCGTTAACCCTTTTCGGGTTCCTTTCTAGATGTTTCCGACACATTTGCCTGTTGGCGGCCAGTACTCGACCTCTGGGTCATTTGCCTTTTGGCGGTCTCTTGACATTCTGCTCATGTGAGCAGTATTATTGGTGCGTGCCTTTGGGCATTTACCCCCTGGGGTGTCACCAATCACGCGTTTTGCCCCTGGGCGTGTGGTAGCACAAAACTACAGTACTTGGCGATAATGACTCCGGTCGTGCATGTGCATTTTTCTGATGATTTCTATGTCACTTTTGAGTTGGTCCTTCGTCACCGCTCGAGTGATATGTGTTTTACTATGTTGTATTGTCTTTTGGGGTATGTTCCCTTTGCCTTTGGCGGTATATCTTTGCTTTGGCATTGATTTATGGTTAGATTCCATATTATGTGTTATCGCTTATGGGCAACTATTTATTGCTTTTGCTACGCCGATAATATGAGGCATTATTGTTTACTCAACACTTAAGTGTTGATTATCTCTTTGAAGAGTTTATTATTGGTTGATGATTATGTGATCGTCTATTATATTATGTGGTTTACATCGCTCTTCTCTATGGAGAAGTACCTTATCCTCTATGTTACCGCATTATTGTATCTCAGTTTATCTAACTGATTATTTAGCTAGCCTGACCCGAGTGTTTTATGCTCGGGTCAGGCCGAGTTGTTTCAGGTTAGGTCTCTGGACGTAGCTTGCTCTGTGCTTCCGCTCAGGACCTATCTCCTATGTTGTTAGATAGCTTTCTTATTGTCCGCTTTATGCTACTTTGTTATTCAGACATATCTTTACATATTTTTGACTCACATGTGTGAGCAGAGGCTTGTACCCACTTATGATATATTTGGCCTATGTATTGTTCTGAGACTCTGTGTCTGTTATGTTATTATGTTCTGTGATGATTTTATCAATTAGTTATTATGTTTCTTCTGATAGATCTTTAGCCATTGTAATTTCGTTATAAATATTTATTGGATATGTCGAACCACTTGAGAAAAAAAACAGATACCACATTTCAACGTATTCAGTAGATAGTTATAGCTTGATTACACATGGTCGCTTCCATTATACTCCATTCTCCGCTTTAGCAGACGGTATTACCCCGTAATACTCTTTGCTAGAGTGGGTCTAGGAGTGGGGCGTTACATTAGGCTTAGCAAATATGTTTGCTATGTATATATATGTGTGTGTGGGTGTGTAGGGGTGTATGTGTGTATGTGTGTTATTATGGAAAATTTGTTACATATTAGCAGGTGCACCAGTACATTTGGTTTTGATGCTTGGGTTGGGAACTCATGAGTTTATGCTAGAGAAGGCATGGTATAGTATGAGAATCATTAACGTGCCTTATTTGAATTTTAAAGATGAAATTCCTACAAAGGGAAGCCATAAATTAATAGAAAATTAATTAAAAAATTAATTTTAAGAATAAAGGTTGATTGATTATCTACAAAATTAAAAAAAAATGAATGAATTAAATAATGTAAATGTATGGAACATTCATTTACTTGATGTGTATACGGGACTAAATTAAAAGAAGGAAACAACTAAACGAAAATTTAGGGAATCTAATTGAATGAAATATAGTTAAATTCAACTGTAAATGGGTAAGGGGAGATTTAATATTTGAATAAAGAAGATCCGTAGAAACCTACCACCTACGACATCCCGACCTATATTTAAAAGAGAAACAGGCATCGCAGGCCTTGAAGACGGTGGATCATTTTTAGATTAATTATAAAACAAAACATAGAGATATCTACAATATTCTATATTTTTTGTATCTCAAAGTGGAAGGAATAAAATGTAATATTAATTAGTAATCCAATATTAAACAAATATAACAAATACAGAATAAATTAAATTCCAACAACAACATTTCTCTCTGTATTGATAAGGGAAATAGTATAATGTCTAGGAATAAACGAACTAGAAATAGTAGTTAACTAATAGGCAAAGAAATGCATGTCTCCGTCGCACCATCATGCCTCTAAGTCACCAAAACAGTCCTCTCTACCAACCTATCAGAATATAACTAAAAAAGAATAAAATGATGGAGGGGGTCAGACATTCATCTGCTGAGTGAAATACATCATATAAGCGTATAATATAAATAAGTCAGTAAAGCAATATTTATGCTCGAAAACCATACCTTAGCCTATGTCATCCACACTCAACAAGTCATCTAAATAAAATACAATACTATAGTGACAAAATATGATAAGGTTTCGCTAAATCTAACCCATATCTAATTATATGCACTCGATTGAACCCAAAGTTGTAACTTGCATGCCAAAGACCGACTGTTACACGATCAAGCCCAAAATTCCAACCCGTTATTGTTGAAAAATGTTTGTGACTCGCTACTGAGGAATTTCATGTCTCAGCACACTATTGCTAGTTTGAATGCGGCTCGCTAATGGGGAGCTACATGTCCCAGCCCACTGTCGCCAAAATCGTAGACGACTCGCTAGTGAGGAACTCTATGCCTCAACCCACTATCGTCAAATCGTAAGCGACTCGCTATCGAGGAATGCAATGTCCCAGACCACTATCGTCAAATCATAAGCGACTCACTACCGAGGAACAAGATGTCTCAGCCCACGATCGCTCAATCATAAGCAACTCGCTACTGAGGAATTAGTTGTCTCAGCCCACTATTGCCATATCGAACAACGTATAGCGAATCTACTAAAATAAGGCACTTTTCAGAAGTGTTTCAAAACACAGCAAGTAATATGCTAAAATGTTCCTTGTCTCTCCATGATCGCAACGTCATGAACCATGCATGAAATGGAGGTCTTATGTGGGAGTCATATGCCTTTAAATGTTAGGAGCAATATCGTAATTCTTAATATAATTATATTATTTAATTTACTTTCATCTCTGCTATAGTAGTCAACTCATCCTATCCTTACTTTGAAGCCCACCGTCGTATTAGAAATAACGCCGTTGCACCATGTCGGGGCCATAAGGCCTTAATCCGACACTGACGGTCGCTTTGTCCCATAAACTGCCTGACACCAACGAACACCACACCTTCGGCCTCCCAGATAATAACCATCGATATTGTCCCTTTAGCTTAGATCAAGGGCACCATGCCACTGTTTATCATGATTGGTTACCAGTATGAAGCTTTACTTTGCGATCATAGCCTTCGATTGTCCCATCATTTGCGTTTCACCATTGGATCAAAATAGAGAGTCTACATTCATCAAATTTCCTATGTGCTTTTTGATCAATTTGTATATACAATAGATGAACGAAAACCACATGTGGATTCACGTCGTCAAGAACTGCAATTTTGATATATAATATATGACAATCCAGAAATTTTAGATATTTGAAATTGAAATATTTAATTGATTTTAAATATTTGAAAGTTAGTTTAACTTGAATTTCAAATATAATATTTAATTGGCAATTCAATTATTGAATTTAATAAGTGAAAATTGGGTAAAATATTGAATCTTGTTAAGCTTGTTAAAAATAATTTGAAGGCTTATAAAATTTATATTGATAATACTGAAGGCAATAGAACTTTTAAAATTTAATTTAAAAATGTTTTGTTCAGTTTTAAAAATATATCATTTAAATCGATATTTAAAAATAGCCTTCCAAGGCACAGTCACGGAATTCAACGAAAAAAGTTCCATTGGAACCGTAATAGTGTATTATTATCGGATTTCAAATTTAATAGTGTTTGGAGTTGTCGTGTGATCGTACGGTAGATAAACGCACTAAAATTTATATCGAAAATTCAATATAATAACTGATCCAAAAAGCTATCTTCTCCATACGATCGAGTTAGGACTCGAAACATTTTCCATTACGTTCGGAATAGGGGTTTAACATTATAAACGCCTAGCGGCATGTCTCGATAGAAGATCGAGATTTTAGGCTTCGTTTTATAAACGATTTAAATTTAAATATAATATATATGTATTTAATAATGTTTTCATAAGACAAATTATACACGTTTCTTCTCTTCAAGCACTTGGCATCTTTTTTTGATAAGCGTCCTTTCTTATAAAAAATAAATAATGAGGGAAGAAAGAGTCAATCGAATTCATTTTACAAAAATGAAAACCATTTTTCGTTCAAAATCAAACACAGTAGCTTCAAAAGAACAAATGGCCAAATTCGATTAAAACTAAGCAAGAGCCTCTCCCTTTATTCCAATTTCATTCACGAGGTTTCATATCGAACTCGTGTATTCGAAATCGAATCAATTTATATTGGAGATCGAGATGTAGGCTGTGGCAACTTCGTTCAATCGAGATGGAACAAACTCAGAGCGGCGGCCACAATGTTTGCGTGTTTGATGAGGGTCGGCGCACGCGCGTACGTATGGAGGTCCACGACGAAGGCGACTGCAGCAAGACGACGAGACAAGGGAAGGTCGAAGCAGCATGGCCCGTTTGAGTCGCGCTATCGATTTAGAATTGGGTCGGCACGGCGGTGTTGCTCTTCGAGCGATTTTAGATCGCATTCGTCGTCATCAGTAACGTAGTAGTTTTTTTCATAGGTATTTGTATTTATTTATTTTTTCTGACCAATATGTATATATAGATTTGGGAAAAGCTTATTATAGTAAGGCTGTTGTTTTAATATATGTGTGTGTGTGTGTGTGTGTGTGTAAAGATTGGAAATTTTAATATATTTGCAGGGAAAAAAAATATAATAACTACAGTAAAGGTATTAAATATTCTATTAATTGTTAAATATATATATATATAAGTTATAAAAGTAATTTACTGTGAGGAAGATTTTTAAAAATCATATATATATATATATATTAAAGAAGGAAAGTTGTATAGTAAGTTAATCTCATTTTCTCTATTACATAGAATAATTACATGTTTTAATATACTTAGATAAATGTAAATTTTATATAGATAAGATTTTGGAAAGAAAATAGGAATTTTGAAACAATTTTGAAGTCAATATTAAAGTATATATTTGAAACCTATAATTTATTTTCATATACTATTTGAAAGGTAGATAAGTATACATATTCACATTCTAAATATACTAGTTATTTATATAAGTATATAATTTCAAAAAGAAAAAAGGATACATACATTCTAAAACTACTGGTTAAATTTTAAGATAACGGATTTGGAGATTAAATTGTTTCAATTAACTTATTTAATTATTTTTAGATACTAAAGATTTCAAGGGGAAAATTAGTTAAATCAAATAGGTAGTTAAATTTAAATAAGTAAATGGTGATTGATTGTTTGATATATTCAAATAGTAATAAATTGTGAATTATTTATACAAGGTCAAAATCATGAAGAAAACCATTTGAGATGGAAATGGATTGCAAACAAAATCAAAGGTGAGTTAATCTTTAAATGGTTAAATTTAAATTATTGGTTGTTTACTTGAATTGATAATTTATCATCAGCTTGGATGTGATATATTATATGTAGAGTGTGTGTGTATATATATATATATATTGGAGTGATTGATTTCCCGCATTATAGAGCGGATGAGACCCTATGCGCCCCTTATAATAGCGGATGACCCTTTTACCGTGATATCCCGCCTTGAAGCGGGATTGGTATTTTATTTGTTGTGCTAACATCCTTGGATGCAGGGAAACATGTTGGAGGGATCCAACTGGATTTAACAAAGGTTGAATTTATTTTATATTCAGCAATGTGATTTATGTGATAATCTATGATGGTTATATTGATTATATTGGAAATTGAAATTATTGAATGTTATGGCTTGGTTGAATATATATTGGTATTTGAGAGAATGAAAATATATAAGTTTGGATTTTAAAGGAAATAAAAAGGGCAATTTTTCAGTAAAATAAATATAGTGAAATTGGATAAATTAAAGATTGAATTTAGGAAAGGATAAAAAGTTTATTTTTAAATTATAGTAAATAAATTCCAAGTATGGAAAGGACATTTTTGAATAAATAAAAATAAATTTTTAAACTTAAGTGATATTATTTAAAGAAATAAAGGATTAGATTTTCAAATTCAAGGTTTAAAAATAGTTTGGGAAAGATAAGAAGATTTTTGGAAAAAAAGTATAAAATTGGTATTTTTAGTTTAAATAAGATTTTAAATCATAAAGAAAAAAGAGGATGAATCTAAATTAATGGGTTTTAAAATAAATTTGGGTTAGTAAAGGAATTTATTTAAAACGGGAGTTAGTATTGAAAATCGATTTGAAAATTGATTAAGTGTTTGAAACTGGGATTAAAGGAGAATGAGACTATGGAATTTATAAACGGGTTTTATAAATAAAGTGAAATATTTATCAGAGGATAATTTGGAAGTATAAATTCAGGATGGGAATTTATAAGGAAGGATGATTTATTTAAAAATGAATAGTAATTTATTTTTAAAGGTATGGAAAAGAAAGTGTATTTCCCTAAAAAGCCAAGTATATTTTCAAATAAAGATTTCCAAGTGTAAGTTAGAGGTTTTAAAGTGATTTAAAAAAAAATGTTTTAGAAAGAAATTATTATTTAGTGGTTTTTAAATTTTTTAAAAAGAAAATATTTATCAAGTTAACTATATACAAGTAAAGTATTTTAAGAGTTTAACTAGTATTATGACTTAAGAGATATTTATTTAATTGTACCCTACAGTATAATTTTTATTTTAGTTTTGGCTTAATTTTTTCATGAGAAGTCATTATAAAATTTCATAACTAGTATTTTAAACAAAGTGTATTAAATAGTTCTTATTTTAAGTGTTTTAAAGTATATTTTTTTTGGATAAAGTGTTTTAAATTATTTTAAAATCTAAAGTATTTAGACTTGGTGATTTTCGGTGGAAATAAACAATATTTGGGAAATTTATTCTGCGAGAGAAAAATCATTTGTAAACTGTTTTCAAAAGGTTGAAATAAAGAAAATATCTTGCGAAGATATTTTGAAACGAATAATTTGGAAAATTATTAAGGCTGATGGTTGTTTGTGGATGATAATTGATAGTCAAATAACCGACTATCATTATTAGCCAATGCGCTGATCGTTTCAAAGAGACCGGGATCGGGATTAATTTCCGAAAACCACTTTGATCTTGTTTGAACTTTTTCATGGGGAAGACAAGATCTTGGAGTCGAAGATGGAGCAGTGAAGTGCAAGGGCTAATCGCAACTAATCCTGAGGGTGATTCCAAAATGGATGTAGTAGTAGTATTGCCTTCGGTTCCGTTTGGACATGGAACAGACTTGTATGGATATATGCTTTTAGAATATCGTCAGGAGGACGATGAGCATTCTAGGTGAATGTGTGCTAAAAGAGTAACGCATAGCCTCGAGCCTCATCAACCGAGAATGGCCAAAATAGGGAGATGCACGCAAGGCTAAATGGCTAACAACCAATTAGGGTAAGGTCATCCCTGTCTAGATGTCCCTTATTTGGCTGTATGGGCGGTTGTTGATCCCAACCACGGGGTGATCTTATTCGGACTATCCAATAAGGGGTAGCTCTGGTCTTGTGTAGAAGGGGATCAGGGTTGATCCTCGGTACGGTGATCTAGACCACGTATTATAATGGGCAGTACCCCAATTGTAACAACCCGCATATTTATCGAGTTTATATTTAAATATTTTATTTAAATATTAAATCGTTAATCAGATTTTGGTCCGAAAAGCTACTTTTTTCAAACGGTCAAATTAGGACTCGAGACCACTTCCATTGAGTTCGAAATGCCGTTTACAACTTTTTTAAGTATAAACATCGATAGGTTTGGAGTTAGTGAAATTTCACTAACTTTTCCCGCTTTGGACTTTGGGTTAGTTTAGCCTATTAAGCCCAAGTTCCAACCCCTTCTCCTCACTCTTCATAAATTTTCTAACTAACCCAAGCTTTGGCATTAATGGTGAAGAGAATGGGAAATTAAAACTCCAAGCTCAAATTCAATTGCAACTCCAACATTCAACTCCAAATTCAAGTAGAAGATATTAGATTCAAGCTTTGGATTGCTTCTCCTTGCTTTCAAGCTTCACCTTCATAAATTTTAGTGCAAAGGTGAGATTTTTATCTCACAAATCTAGTCTATAACTTTATTGGACTGTTGGGAATGATTCCCTATCACTTTTGCATGCACATTTGCATTTGGTTTGGATTGGATTGGCGAAAAACTCCAATTTTTAGCGTTTTTGTGAATTTTCTGCATTTAGGTCGTTCTGGCCATTTTCATGAGTTCGGAGTTAGGTCGCTCGCGAGCTAACTCTTAAGTCGCTCGCGTGTTATCGCTCTAGGTCGCCCTGCACGTATTGTCATCTCGGAATTTGGTCGTTTGGCTTTAGGTCGTAGGTCGTTGGGCCTATAGGTCGTTAGGTCGCTAACACTTAGGTCGTTTCTGGCCTTAAATCCCCCTCTGCAGCGTTAGGTCGCTCGGTTTCCCCCAAGCCACTAGGTCTTTAGCTCGTTATCGAGCTTAGGTCGTAAGTCGCTCGGCCTTCATTCCTTAGGTCGTCCAACGTGCAACTCGGCATCCATTCCTTAAGTCGCTACAGGATAGCTCGTGCGCCTCGGAGCTAAGTCGTTTTCCCCTAGGTCGCTGGACCATTGGGTCGTTCAACCTTTAAGTCGCTCGCGTGTGAAAACCCTTAGGTCGCTCACGTGTGAGACCTGTTAGGTCACGGGATCATTAGGTCGTTCCGCCCCAAATTACTAGGTCGCTCGCTTAAGTCGCTCGTCCCACTAGGTCGCATGACCATTAAGTCGCGTCCTCCTAGGTCGCACGCTAACCTTGTTAGGTCACTTGGCCATTTCAGTTAGGTCGCATGACCACAGGGTTGCTCCAGTTAGGTCGCTTGACCTTATCCCCCTTAGGTCGTTAGGCCTCATTTTGTCTTCACTAGGTCGCACCGTTTTGGACGGGGCGCTGCCCCCTGGACCCCCGCGACCTGACTGGGCAGGTCGAACCCCGTAGCGGTGGCGTTGCCCCCGCACCCCCACCTTGGGTGGTTGCCACCCCCCTGGACCCCCCCCCCTCCGTAGGGGATCTTAGATGAAAGGTGCATTTTGAGCTGATTTCTTTGGATTTCATTCACGTCTTTGAGGGTGAAGTTTTTGTGATTTGTCACTTTAATAAAATAAAGGTTTCAATACTAGTAGTAAATATCAAAACTCTTTCATCAAAACAATTTTAACTCTATTATCAATACCAAAGCTCTTTTCTTAACCCGTTTTCCAATCTACTAGTATATACAAATCTTTACCTCACTCGGATGAGAAATCTAATAAAACGGCTTAGTAAAACAAGTGGTATGAAACGCTTGCATTTGCTTCGTCGGTTAATTCTTGGACTTTTTCGATTGAACCTCTTGTGACAATTTTCTAGTGAAGATTTACAGTTTGTTCATAAATATTTAAGTTAAGCAAGTGGTTATGGGACATGAAGCTAAACTTTTATATTTACTAGCTTAGTTTAATTGACACTTCTCGTTGATCATGACGATCATTCTTATGATTTAGACTAGCAATTGTGCGATGTCTCTTGTTTGCTTGGTTAGACTAGACACCACTTGTTTGATTTCATTCACACATACCTTTTTACCTTCTTGGTTAGTCTAGACATGTGTGATTTCACTCACACATACGTTTTTGTTTGCGAGTTTAGACTAGACACCACTTGTGTGATTTCACTCACACATACCTTTTTGATTTTTGGTTAGTCTGGACCTCATCTGTGTGATTTCGACTCACACATATGGGGTAGCTCCCCATGGTCTTCGGACCGTCATGTGATAGGCCTCTTTCCTTTTTCTGTGATTTCTGGATTTCATGTGTTGATTTCTGGAATTTATGTCATTGACTTGTTATGAGTACAAGTTTAGGGTATGCTGCCCTCTTTGGATCTTTGAGAAGATTCTTGTGATATCGATTTATCTCTTTTTGATTGATCTTCTGTTGATCATCATTTGCATACTTATAGTAGTATGTCAGTATGGATATTTTATGTTTATGCCATATCTTTTAATTTATATCATGTCATCTAATATTTATAGCTAGACTGATCCGTTTATTATTTTCTTAAATAATACTCGGGTCAGACCGAGGTGTTACAGGTGCTTCTGCTTGACTTCTTCCCGGGATTTGCTACTCTGACTTTTGGCTAACCATTTAGATTAGCAGTTTTTGTTGTATACACATGAGATATAGACTCATAGTTGTATTCTTTTGTATAGCACGTGTTGCTATTCTTTTGTATTATTGTGGATCTTTTTGACCACTACTCTGATGTACACTTTCATGTGTTAGTTATATATTCATATCTTCTTCCGCCTTTGTGATATAGATGTCTGTGACTGATTTGTGTTATGCTTATTTCTATGTTTGTTTCCGAAGCTTATTTATAGCCACCGTGTGATAAGCAATTACATGGATGTTCTCTCCTCAACAGCCTTATTCTCCGTGCTAGTTGACAGCACTACACCGTAGTGTTCTTGGCTAGCGTGGGTATAGAGGTGGGGCGTCATAGCTTGGTATCAGAGCCAAACTTCGGAACAATGTAGAATAACTTAACAAGGATCGTCGTCCTAAGTCTATCTTAGGAGTTATACCATAGGATTAATTCGAGTCTTCGTACCGATTCATCCTATTTCCTTTATGATTCCTTGTTTTATCTATCAAGATTGCTTGATATTCATTGGTGAATAACCTTCTTCCTTCTCTTCTTTCTTTCTTAAAGGAAGAGAATGTCTAGACCAGGCCGTCCCAGAACTGGATCATCTAGTGCTGCTCCCTAGGATGGAGTTTTTATGACTGCTCAACAGCTACTTGATTTAGTAACAAATGCTCAAGCAGCTGGAGCTAAACCGGAACCTACTCACCCAAAGTCGGGATTTGCATGCTTGTGCAACGATTACACCAACTTGGGTGGGAAGCCCTTCAAAGGTTCGGAAACTATCATCGAGGTCCAGGCTTGGTTAAAATCATGCGATCGAATCTTTTCTCGCATGAACCTTATCGATCTCCACCGCGTTCAGGTGGCTTCCAGCATGCTCCAGGAGAGAGCATTGGACTGGTACGAACTCCTTATTTCAGAAATTAATGAAGCGGATCTCACCTGGGAGCAATTTCAGGGACGCTTCGAGTTAAAGTTTGTACCAGAAGCTGGGAAAGTAACCTAACCTCGACGTTTTATAGACCTTGTTCAAGGTCAATCCTCTGTGACTGATTACGTCGCAGCCTTCGAGTCGCTTTCCAAATATGGGGTTGAATACATCAACACCCCATTGAAGAAGAACCAGAGGTTCGTTTATGGCTTAAATAAGAATCTTAAGAAGCCACTACTCCTGAAACTAGAAGTCGCATTTGATCAACTCGTTGATATCGCTCTTCGTCTTGAAGAGGCTGATAGAGAGAGTGATGTTGAAGTGGAAGGTGCTAAACCAAACTTCAACAATAAGAAGAGGCCAAACAAATTCAAGGGTCCTTATCCCAACAAAAAGGGTAAGCAAGCAACTCGTGCTGCAAAGGCTCCTTCTCCTAGTAGTGCGAGATGCTTCAACTGTGGATCTGGGAATCATTTTGCGAATAAGTGCTCGAAGCCCAAATCTTGTCGCTATTGTAAGAGCCCAGATCATTTCATGCATCAATGCCTCAAACTTAAAGCCAAGAAGGAGGGAAAGTTAAATGTGGCTCAAGCCCCTGGCAACACATCTCGTGACCAAGGTATTTCTCATTCCATTCTTGATGGTATTATTTTATTTCATGATCAACCTATTAGAGTTCTCTTTGATACGGGTGCATCCCATTCTTTTATATCAAAAGAACTTGTTGATACTTTTTCTTTAAATGTTGTTGCTTTAATGACTTCTTTAAGAATCGCGAATCCGGTTGGTGGGTCCGCAACTCTTAGTTTGCTTTGTAAAGATGTGGAGATTGTTTTATGTGATTTTTCTTTCCTAGCCGATTTGCATGTCATGCGTTACTTAGGCTTTGGAATAATTTTGGGAATGGATTGGCTTAACCGTTATCAAGCCCATATCCTATGTCCTGAGCGGACTATTCATCTCCGACATCCACTATCTGTTAAACAGATTTTTGTAAATCTTAAAGGTTCAGAATCCTGTTTGGTGGCATCTTTATATTCTTTAAATCCTCGTGATGACGACGATGATGATGATGAAGATGATATTATTTCTCGTATTCACGTTGTTCGTGAATTTTCCGACATATTTGAGCCCGTTTTAGGTATACCACCTAAACAAGCAATTGAGTTCAGAATTAATCTTGTTTCTGGAGCTCAACCTATTACTCGTCCTCCTTATCGCATGTCTAATAGGGAAAATGAGGAGATGCGTAACAATTATCCGAATTGGAGACGAAGCAATTTATTCGCTCTAGTTCCTCACCTTGGGGAGCTTCGGCTAGTTTCGTGAAGAAATCCGACGGTACACTTAGGTTTTGCGTTGGCTATCGCAAGCTTAACGATCTGACTATTAAAAATAAATATCCTTTACCTTGGATTGATGATCTATTTGATCAGCTTAGTGGTGCTAAGGTCTTTTCACAATTGGACTTGACTACCGGTTTCCATCAGCTTCGCATCGCAGAGGATAGCATTCCTTTGACATCATTCCGTACTTGATATGGATCTTATGAATGGCTTGTTATGCCATTTGGGTTAACGAATGCTACAGCTTATTTCGTTGACCTCATGAATCGAGTTTTCAAAGATTTCCTCGATCGGTTTGTTCTCATATTCATTGATGATATTCTTGTGTATTCAAAACCCGAGGAGGAACATGAGAAACATCTTCGGATTGTATTGGAAACTCTTAGGAGTAATCAATTAAAGGCGAAATTTTCTAAATGCCACTTTTGGAAATCTCGTGTGAAGTTTCTCGGTCATATTATTTTCGAATCCGGAATTTCCATGGATCCTTCAAAGATTGAAGCGATTCAAGATTGGAAAAGACCTGAGAGTGTGACTGAAATCTGTAGCTTTCTCGGATTGGCGGGCTATTACCGTCGTTTTATTAAAGACTTTTCTAAGATTTTCGTGCCTCTTACTGGCTTAACTAAGAAGGGAGTTAAATACATTTGGTTGGACAAATGTGAAGCCTCTTTTCAGAAATTGAAAGAACTCCTTTCCGATGCTCCTATTCTTGTTATTCCCATGGGGAATCAAGATTTTGTTGTTTATACTGATGCTAGTCACGTTGGTTTGGATGCCGTTCTTATGAAAAAAGAACATGTTATTGCTTATGCTTCTAGGAAATTAAAACCGGCCGAGACTAGATATGCCACACATGATTTAGAACTCGTGGCTATTGTTTTCGCCCTTCGGATTTGGCGTCATTATCTATTGGGAGAGAAATTTATTCTTTACACGGATCATAAGTCTTTGAAATATTTATTTTCTCAAAAGGAACTTAATTTGCGTCAACAGCGTTGGCTCGAGTTCCTTGCACCTTATGATCTTGATATTCTTTATACCCCCGGTAAGGGTAATCGTTTCGCCGATCCTCTTAGCCGTAAACAACAAGCAGTTGTTTCTATGATGATATCCGAATGGAACGATCTCGAGATTTTATCCACTTGTGAGATTCGAGAGCGCGTATCCGATTTATGCCCATCACTTGTTTTATGTAGCCTTGAGGCTCATCCTTCTCTTTTAGACCGCATTCTTGAAGCTCAAGGGCTAGATCCTGAATTGGCTCTTCTTGGTCAAAATGTTAAGGATAAAATTGATATTGAAGGTTTTAAAGACTTTGATATTGATTCTCGTGGCGGCATTCGAAAATTTGGTAGACTTATCGTACCAAATATTGGTGATCTTCGTAAAGATATTTTAGAAGATTCCCATCGTTCTAAATTCACCATTCATCCCGGTAGTAGTAAAATGTACGCTGATATGAAGCGACTTATTATTGGCAGGGAATGAAATCTGATATTGCTAATTTTGTTAAGTGTTGCATGACTTGCCAGCTTGTCAAAGCCGAACATCAAAGGCCCGGTGGGTTATTGCAACCTTTAGAAATTCCAATTTGGAAGTGGGATCAAATTTCCATGGACTTTATAGATGGCCTTCCCCGTTCTCGTTCGGGTCATGATAGCTTATGGGTGATTGTTGATAGACTTACTAAATCCGCCCATTTTATTCCGGTTTGGTCTAACCGAACCGTTCCTCTTTTGGCCAAACTATTTGTCAAGGAAATTGTAAAATTGCATGGAGTTCCTACTTCTATTGTTAGCGATCGTGATCCATTGTTTACTAGTGGATATTGGAAGAGTCTTCAAAAAGCTTTAGGAACGAAGCTTAATTTTAGCACCGCTTATCACCCCCAGTACGATGGACAAACTGAGCGTGTGAATCAAACTCTTGAAGATCTTCTTCGAGCTTGTGTGCTTGATTTTGGTGGAAGTTGGGAAGATCATATTTCACCTGTCGAATTTTCCTATAATAATAGCTTCCAATCTAGTATTGGTATGGCACCTTTCGAGGCACTCTACGGAAGGCCATGCCGATCTCCTTCTTGTTGGCTTGAGGCCGGTGAGAAGCTAGTTTTAAGTCCAGACTTTATTCGTGATTCCACGGAAAAGATTGAACTTATTCGACATAGGATGAAAGAAGCCCAGAGTAGACAAAAATCCTATGCCGATAATCGAAGAAGGAAATTAGAATTTTCTGTTGGAGATCCTGTTTTTATTCGTGTTTCACCTATGAAGGGTGTTGTACGTTTCAGTCGATCGGAGAAGTTAGCGCCTCGATATATTGGGCCATTTCCTATCACTGAATGTATTGGTTCCATGGCTTATCGCCTTGCATTGCCGGCTCAGTTTTCTACTATGCATGACGTATTTCACGTTTCTCAATTACGGAAATGCCTTCGGGATTCCGATTCTATTCTTGAGCCTGCTGTTGTGGAAGAAATTGAAGTTTCGCCGAATTTAACTTATGAGCAGCATCCTATTCGAATTATAGCTTCTGAGGTTAAACGACTTCGAAATAAAGATGTTCCGCTTGTGAAGGTTCAATGGTCCTCAAATCCTAAGGATTGTTCTTGGGAATCCAGAGAATTCATCGAGCGTACACATCCGAACTTGCTTACTCCTCCTCTTTGAGGTGAACTTCTTATTTCAAATTTCTCTTGTGTTAATATGCTTTTATGGTTGTTACTTTTTATTTCCATCTTATATATATATTGCGAGGACGCAATTTCTTTAAGGAGGGGAGTCTTTAACAACCCGCATATTTATCGAGTTTATATTTAAATATTTTATTTAAATACTAAATCGTTAATCGGATTTTGGTTCGAAAAGCTATTTTTTGCAAACGGTCAAATTAGGACTCGAGACAACTTATATTGAGTTCGAAATGTTGTTTACAACTTTTTTAAGTATAAACATCGATAGGTTTGGAGTTAGTGAAATTTCACTAACTTTTCCCGCTTTGGACTTTGGGTTAGTTTAGCCTATTAAGCCCAAGTTCCAACCCCCTTCTCCTCACTCTTCATAAATTTCCTAACTAACCCAAGCTTTGGCATTAATGTTGAAGAGAATGGGAAATTAAAACTCCAAGCTCAAATTCAATTGCAACTCCAACATTCAACTCCAAATTCAAGTAGAAGATATTGGATTCAAGCTTTGGATTGCTTCTCCTTGCTTTCAAGCTTCATCTTCATAAATTTTAGTGCAAAGGTGAGATTTTTATCTCACAAATCTAGTCTATAGCTATATTGGACTATTGGGAATGATTCCCTATCACTTTTGCATGCACATTTGCATTTGGTTTGGATTGGATTGGCGAAAAACTCCAATTTTTAGCGTTTTTGTGAATTTTCTGCATTTAGGTCGTTCTGGCCATTTTCGTGAGTTCGGAGTTAGGTCGCTCGCGAGCTAACTCTTAAGTCGCTCGCGTGTTATCGTGCTAGGTCGCCCTGCACGTATTGTCATCTCGGAATTAGGTCGTTTGGCTTTAGGTCGTAGGTCGTTGGGCCTATAGGTCGTTAGGTCGCTAACACTTAGGTCGTTTCTGGCCTTAAACCCCCCTCTGCAGCGTTAGGTCGCTCGGTTTCCCCCAAGCTACTAGGTCGTTGGATCGTTATCGAGCTTAGGTCGTAGGTCGCTCGGCCTTCATTCCTTAGGTCGTCCAACGTGCAACTCGGCTTCCATTCCTTAAGTCGCTACAGGATAGCTCGTGCGCCTCGGAGCTAAGTCGTTTTCCCGTAGGTCGTTGGGCCATTGGGTCGTTCAACCTTTAAGTCGCTCGCGTATTAAAACCCTTAGGTCGTTCGCGTGTGAGACTTGTTAGGTCGTGGGATCATTAGGTCGTTCCGCCCCAAATTACTAGGTCGCTCGCTTAAGTCGCTTATCCCACTAGGTCGCATGACCATTAGGTCGCGTCCTCCCAGGTCGCACGCTAACCTCGTTAGGTCGCTTGGCCATTTCAGTTAGGTCGCCTGACCATAGGGTTGCTCCAGTTAGGTCGCTCGACCCTATCCCCCTTAGGTCGTTAGGCCTCATTTTGTCTTCACTAGGTCGTACCGTTTTGGATGGAGCGCTGCCCCCTAGACCCCCGCGACCTGACCGGGCAGGTCGAACCCCGTAACGGTGGCGTTGCCCCCGCACCCCTACCTTGGGGGGTTGCCACCCCCCTGGACCCCCCCTCCGTAGGGGATCTTAGATGAAAGGTGCATTTTGAGCTGATTTCTTTGGATTTCATTCACGTCTTTGAACGTGAAGTTTTTGTGATTTGTCATTTTAATAAAATAAAGGTTTCAATACTAGTAGTAAATATCAAAACTCTTTCATCAAAACAATTTTAACTCTATTATCAATACCAAAGCTCTTTTCTCAACCCGTTTTCCAATCTACTATTATATACAAATCGTTACCTCACTCGGATGAGAAATCTAATTAAACGGCTTAGTAAAACAAGTGGTATGAAACGCTTGCATTTGCTTCGTCGGTTAATTCTTGGACTTGTTCGATTGAACCTCTTGTGACAATTTTCTAGTGAAGATTTACAGTTTGTTCGTAAATATTTAAGTTAAGCAAGTGGTTATGGGACATGAAGCTAAACTTTTATATTTACTAGCTTAGTGTAATTGACACTTCTCGTTGATCATGACGATCATTCTTATGATTTAGACTAGCAATTGTGCGATGTCTCTTGTTTGCTTGGTTAGACTAGACACCACTTGTGTGATTTCATTCACACATACCTTTTTACCTTCTTGGTTAGTCTAGACACCACTTGTGTGATTTCACTCACACATACGTTTTTGTTTGCGAGGTTGGACTAGACACCACTTGTGTGATTTCACTCACACATACCTTTTTGTTTGCGAGGTTGGACTAGACACCACTTGTGTGATTTCACTCACACATACCTTTTTGATTTTTGGTTAGTCTAGACCTCGTCTGTGTGATTTCGACTCACACATATGGGGTAGCTCCCCATGGTCTTCGGACCATCAAGTGATAGGCCTCTTTCCTTTTTTCTGTGATTTCTGGATTTCTTGTGTTGATTTCTGGAATTTATGTCATTGACTTGTTATGAGTGCAAGTTTAGGGTATGATGCCCTCTTTGGATCTTTGAGAAGATTCTTGTGATATCGATTTATCTCTTTTTGATTGATCTTCTGTTGATCATCATTTGCATACTTATAGTAGTATGTCAGTATGGATATTTTATGTTTATGCCATATCTTTTAATTTATATCATGTCATCTGATATTTATAGCTAGACTGATCCGTTTATTATTTTCTTAAATAATACTCGGGTCAGACCGAGGTGTTACAGGTGCTTCTGCTTGACTTCTTCCCGGGATTTGCTACTCTGACTTTTGGCTAACCATTTAAATTAGCAGTTTTTGTTGTATACACATGAGATATAGACTCATAGTTGTATTCTTTTGTATAGCACGTGTTGCTATTCTTTTGTATTATTGTGGATCTTTTTGACCACTACTCTGATGTAAACTTTCATGTGTTAGTTATATATTCATATCTTCTTCCGCCTTTGTGATATGGAAGTCTGTGACTGATTTGTGTTATGCTTATTTCTATGTTTGTTTCTGAAGCTTATTTATAGCCACCGTGTGATAAGCAATTACATGGATGGTCGCTCCTCAACAGCCTTATTCTCCGTGCTAGTTGACAGCACTACACCATAGTATTCTTGGCTAGCGTGGGTATAGAGGTGGGGCGTCACACCAATAGCCCTGCCATTGATGGAAATCCGTTCTCCCTACGTGCCCTTTGCTGTTTTTGATTGTAGAACCAAGTATTGCTGGAATTTAATAATGGCAACAATTTCGGCTATTTGAATAACTATTTTTATATAGACACTACTATAATATCAGAGGATTTGATAAGAAATGTTTTGGTTATCGTAAGGTAAAAACTCGATATATTTATTTATGGTGTGGTCTTACGAGATTACCTTTGATTTCAAAAGGATTTTGGGAACATTAATAATCCAATTGAGTGTGCTTTCTCACGTTGGTTTTTCCGACTGACTCGGGTATTTTTTATTTTGATGCTCGGGTCAGACCGAGTATTACAGGTACATGATAGGATGCTATGGAGCTAAGCAGATAAGCTGGGTGTCGAGGCATATTTCTGTAGATTTATATTTCTATTGTTACGGACAAGTTACTAGACTGTCCAGATTTGAAGTGACGAATATGTCATACTCTGGTGATTGTAAGAATTATACAGTTACAGATTCTTTATATAAAAATCTATTGTTACATATTATATGTTGTTCCTCTGCGATTGTTAGATTCTAATGTTATTTTCTATTTCTTTTTCTACCTCCTTCTTCTTTAACCCTAATGGTTCCGTTTTTCGGTATTCGATTGTTCGGCATTTGATACAGTGGATGTATTGATATCGATTTTTGGGCGTTGAAAAATCAGGTACTCAATAGAAATAGAGTCTGTAGTACTTCAAAATGAGATTCAAGAGTCTTCTATTGAGTAATCCCCACCAGAGCTGAAGGTTAAGCGAAAACCATGGCTCTGGTGGGGATTACTCAATAGAAATAGAGTCTGTAGTACTTCAAAATGAGTTTGAGTGTATTAATAGATACGAGAGCGTAATTGTTGGTGAATATAAAAATTGTTTTTGTATTGTGTTAACTTATTGGTTGAGTGTTTATGGATTCTGGTCGATATGTGGGACGCCTTATCATCGATACGGGTTTCTAAACTTTTAAACAAGATAAATCGACACAGTATTGTTTTAAAATAGGGTAGATGAAATAATTTTACCCAAATTATTTTCTATGTAAAAGAAACAATTTTTGTAAACTATTATAGTATATGGTTGCTTGGTTGTAAGGGAATGATAATATTAAACAATTATTATTGTTGTGTAGAAATTTAAAAATAAGAGTTGAAATTATAACAAAGGTTAAGGAAATAAATTTAGATAACAAAATGAAATTTGAAATATGAATTATAAACGTGATCTATAAATTGAAATAAGATGATAGAGTAATTTTTAAATGGGGACTAAGAGGATTTTGAATTGAAATTTTAGAAATTAAATTCCTTGATTTTGGAGAAATAATGGTGATATTATTTGGAAAATATTTTTGAATTGAACATGAAATCTGGTGAGATTTGGAATTTAAAAATATTTTTGAAGGGATAAAAGCATTAAACTCTTTTCGGTCGCTGGAAATTAATTCCGATGAAAATCATGACATCGTCGGTGTTCATTTTGGAGTTTCCAGGAGAGGAATTGCTGCCAAACTATTTTAAATTAGATTTGTTTGCAAAACTGGGTTTGGTTTTGAAATTCAAAGGGTAATTTGATATGCAAATGAATTATGTTTGTAATTGATTTCAAAAATAATTTTGAAATGTTGGGTAGTTGTTTAGAAGATTCTTAAATCTTATTTGAAATGTTTACATAATATAAATAAGTTTGATAACTTATAAAAAAAATTGAAATTTGTTTAGAATAAAATTTAACTTAAGAAGAGTTAAATTAAAATGAGTATGAAAACAAAATAAGTTGGAAAAGTAAAACCATTAAATGAAGTAAGTTTAAAGAGAATAGTGAATGGACTTTAAATAAGTGGGAAAAACATATGGAAGTTTAAAAATTTAAATGTAAATGAAATTTAATTGAATTAAGTTAAATAAAGTGAATTTTGAGGAAATGAATCTAAGTAGACTAAATGGAATGGTTATTAAAATAAAAAAATATTAAATTTGAAATAAACTTATGAATGAACGTACTTATTTAAAATTATAAGTAAATGGAATTTAACTGAATACTTGAAATTCAATTTGAATTGGGTTAAGTAAAGTGAAATTATAGAATTCGTTCGAAGGAACTAAAAGAAGTAATAAGCTTGGAAATAAAACTTTTATTTAGATTTGAAATTAAATCTGGAAATGAAGTGTTAAATAAAATAGTAAGTTAATCAGATTTGAAATTGAAATTGATTAGAAACGAATTAGTTAGCGAAACTAATTTAAAGAAATGGTTAATTAAGAATGGATTTGAAATAACATGAGTAGAATTCTATATTGAATTTGATTTGGAGATAAATTAACAATTGAAGGTAAATTTAATTCAAAATGGAATTAGAAATTTAAGTGAAATAAAATAGAGCTAAGTAGTAAAGTGAAAATAAGTATAAGAAGTGTATAAAATATTTATATTGAACTTAAGAAATGGATGGTTAAATTCTTAAGTAAATTTGGAATCGAGAAATATTCTAAGTTAATGAATGAAGATTTAATAGGGGTGTGTGAAATGATGATTGTGAATAAGTGAATAGAAATTAAAATAAATGTGAATAAAAGAAAATTGATGTAGATAATAATCAATTGGGATAAATACGAAGGATGTACATATGTTATTTTATTTGCATAGCGATTTGATCTAGATTCGAGCATAGAAATTCGAGATAGTTATATCGATCCGAGTTCGAATTTTTCACTCGATTTTCGACGGCGAACCCTGGATATGGATTTTTGATTGGTTCTGAAATTATCTATCATAGTTTAGGACTATGCAAAGAGAATGATAGTTTTTGATCAAGAAAACAGATCTGAGTCCACACTAGAGAGTCGGGTGAACAACACTAGTTCGGAAATGAAATTGTGTGATCGAGTGAACGATCAGATTTGATATTGCATACGAATAATATACGGACATCTTATGGGCTTGAATGAATTAAGTATTGAAACTTTTGTAAAGAAATGTATAAAAAGATTTTGAATGTTGTAATTGGATATTATTGATAAGTAGGATATGCAGGTATTTTAAAGGAAAGGAAATTGGTGTTTTGAATTCAAAAGATAAATTTGAATTGCTCGACAAAAAGGTATGTATTTAAATTTCTGTATAAAATTTGATGATTTTCTTATCTAGCCACTTCGCCTTTTGTTTTCTTTTGAAATTTAGGGGCCTGTAGAGGCATTTTGTAGTTGTACCGATCTTGCCGTGTAAAGGAGACTCTGGTGAAATTTTTCGAAAATTTAGGGAGTTAGAAAATTTTTGAGAAATTTTGATAATTTGAAATTTGATTTTTGAATTGTAATTTGAATGATTGAGTAAGTAGTGTTGTTTGGAAACTATGGATGAGTTTGGACGGTAGTAAGGATGTTAGTGTGTTCTTAATAAAAAGATGGTTTTGGAAAGTTGTTAAAAACTGTTTGGCTTTGGAAAGATAATAAACGGATATCGGATCATTCTTTTTAACTAGTAACTTCGAGGACGAAATACTTTTAAGGGGGGAGGAATGTGACGATTCGGAATTTTTAGATATTTGAAACTGAAATATTTAGTTGATTGTAAATATTTAAAAGTTAATTTAACTTGAATTTCGAATATCCTTATTTATTTGGCAATTCAATTATTGAATTTAATAAGTGAAAATTGGGTAAAATATTGAATCTTGTTTTTTAAGCTTGTTAAAAATTATTTGAAGGCTTATAAAATTTATATTTATAATACTGAAGGTAATAGAACTTTTAAAATTGAATTTAAAAGTGTTTTGTTCAGTTTAAAAAATGTATCGTTTAAATCGATATTTAAAAATAGCCTTCTAAGGCACAGTCTCGGAATTCAACAAAACTAGTTCCATTGGATTCGTAATAGTGTATTATTATCGGATTTCAAATTTCATAATGTTTGGAATTGTCGTGTGATTGTACGGTAGATAAACATGCTGAAATTTATATCGAAAATTCAATATAATAATTGGTCCAAAAATCTATCTTCTCCATACGATTGAGTTAGGACTCCAAACCTTTTCCATTATATTCAGAATAGGGATTTAACATTATAAACGCCTAGTGACACTCCTCGATAGGAGATCGAGATTTTAGGCTTCGTTGTCTAAACGATTTATATTAAAATATAATATATATATATATATATATATATATGTATTTAATAATGTTTTCACAAGACAAATTATACACGTTTCGTTTCTTCAAACACTTGGCATCTTTTTTTTGACATGCATCCTTTCTTTTAAAAAAATAAATAATGAGGGAAGAAAGAAACAATTGAATTCATTTTACAAAAACGAAAACCATTTTTCGTTCAAAATCAAACACGGTAGCTTCAAAAGAATAAATGGCCGAATTCGATTCATATTAAGCACGAGCCTCTCTCTCTCTATTCCAATTTCATTCACGAGGTTTCAAATCGAACTCGTGTATTCGAAATCGAATCATTTTATATTTGAAATCGAGATGTAGGCTGTGGCGACTTCGTTCGATCAAGATGGAACAAACTCGAAGCGGCGTCCACAATGTTCGTGTGTTCGATGAGGGTCGGCGTACGCACGTACGCATGGAGGTATGTGGCGAGGGCGACGACAGCAAGACGACGAGAAAAGGAAAGGTCGAAGCTGCATGGATCGTTTGAGTCGCAATCTCGACTTAGAATTGGGTCAGCACGACAGTGTTGCTCTTCGAGCGATTTTATATCGCGTTCGTCGTCGTTAGTAAGGTAGTATTTTTTTTCATATATATTTTTATTTATTTGACCAATATGTATATATAGATCTGTGAAAAGCTTATTATAGTAAGGCTGTAATTTTAATATATATAAAGATTGGAAATTTTAATATATTTAGAGAGAAAAAATATACAATAACTATAGTAAAGGTATAGTATATTCTATTAATAGGTAAATATATACAAACATAAGTTAGAAAAATAATTTGCTATGAGGAAGAGTTTTAAAAATCATATTTATATATATAAAAGAAGGAAAGTTGTACAGTAAGTTAATCTCATTTTTGCTGTTATGGAAAAGAAGTACACTTACATGTTTTAATATATTTAGATAAATGGAAATTTTATATAGATAAGATTTTGGAAAGAATATGGGAATTTTGAAACTATTTGTAAGTCTATATAAAAGTAGATTTTTCAAACCTATAATTTATTTTTATATATTATTTAAAAGGAAGATGAATATACATATTCACATTTTAAATCTACTAGTTACTTATATATGTATATACTTTCAAAAAGAAAAAAGGATACACACATTCTGAAACTGCTAGTTAAATTTTAAGATAATGGATTTGGAGATTAAATTGTTTCAATTAACTTATTTAATTATTTTTAGATACTAAAGATTTCAGGGGGAAAATTAGTTAAATCAAATAAATAGTTAAATTTAAATAAGTAAATGGTGATTAATTGTTTGATTTTTTCAAATAGTAATAAATTGTGAATTATTTATACAAGGTCAAAATCATGAAGAAAACCAGTCGACATGGAAAAGGATTGCAAATAAAATCAAAGATGAGTTAATCTCACTCATTTGGATTACTATTAAATTTAAATAGTTAAATTTAAATTATTGGTTTTTTGCTTGAATTGACAATTTATTATTAGCTCGGATATGATATATTATATATAGTATAGAGACATATATTGGAGTGATCGATTTCCCGCATTATATAGCGGATGAGACCCTATGCCCCCCGTATAATAGCGGATGACCCTTTTACTGTGATATCCCGCCTTAAAGCGGGATTGGTATTTTATTTGTTGTGCTAACATCTGTGGATGCAGGGAAACAGGTTGGAGGGATCCAACTAGATTCCTCAAAACGTTGAATTTATTTTATATTCAGCAATGTGATTTATGTGATAATCTATGATGATTATATTGATTACATTGAAAATTGAAATTATTGAATGCTATGGCTTGGTTGAATATATATTGGCATTTGAGAGAATGAAAATATATAAGTTTGGATTTTTAAAGGAAATAAAAAAGGAATTTTTTCCATAAAATAAATATAGTTAAATTGGATAAATTAAAGAATGAATTTGGGAAAGGATAAAAAGTTAATTTTTAAATTATAATAAATAAATTCCGAGTATGGAAAGGGCTTTTTGAATAAATGGAAATGAATTTTTAAACTTAAGTGATATTATTTAAAGAAATAAAGGATTTGTTTATCAAATTCAAGGTTTAAAAATAGTTTGGGAAAGATAAGAAGAATTTTGAAAAAAAAAGTATAAAATTGGTATTTTCAGTTTAAATAAGATTTTAAATCATAAAAAAAGAGGATGAATCTAAATTAATGGGTTTTAAAATAAATTTGGGTAAGTAATGGAATTTATTTGAAAATGGAGTTATTTTTGTAAATCAATTTGAAAACTGATTAAGTGTTTGAAACTGGGATTAAAGGAGAATGAGATTATGGAATTTATAAACAGGGTTTATAAACAAAGTGAAGTATTTATCAAAGGATAATTTGGAAGTATAAATTCAGGATGGGAATTTATAAGAAGGATGATTTATTTAAAAATAAATAGTAATTTATATTTAAAGGTGTGGAAAGGAAAGTGTATTTCCCTAAAAAGCCAAGTATATTTTCAAAGAAAGATTACAAGTATAAGTTAGAGGTTTTAAAGTGATTTTAAAAAAAATAGAAAGAAATTATTATTTACTGGTTTTTAAAAATTTTAAAAAGAAAATATTTGTTAAGTTAATTATATAAGTAAAGTATTTTAACGGTTTAACTAGTATTATGATTTAAGAGATAATTATTTAATATATGTACCTTATAGAATGATTTTTATTTTAGTTTTGGCTTAAGTTTTCATAAGAGGTCAGTATAAATTTCATAAATAGTATTTTAAATAAAGTGTATTAAATAATTTTTATTTTAAGCGTTTTAAAGTATATTTTTTTGGATAATGTGATTTAAATTATTTTAAAATCTAAAGTATTTAGACTTGATGATTTTCAGTGGAAATAAACAATATTTGGGAAATTTGTTCTGCGAAGAGAAAAGTTATTTGAAAACAATTTTCAAAAGGTTGAAATGTAGAAAATATCTTGCGAAGATATTTTGAAATAAATAATTTGGAAAATTATTAAGGCTGATGGTTGTTTATGGATGATAATTGATAGTCAAATAACTAACTATCAATATTGGCCAATGCGCTGACCGTTTCGAAGAGACCGGGATCGTGATTAATTTCCCAAAAACCACTTCGATCCGGTTTGATCGTTTTCGTGAGGAAGACAATAGCTTGGACGCGTAGATGGTGAAGTGAAGTGCCAGGGCTAATCGCTACTAATCCTGGGGGTGATTCCAAAATGGATGTAGTAGGAGTAGTGCCTTCGGTTCCGTTCGGACACGGAATGACTTGTTTGGATGAATGCTTTCAGAACATTGTCAGGAGGACAATGAACATTCTAAGTGAATGTGTTCTAAAAAGGTAACGCATAGCCTCGAGGCTCATCAACCAGGAATGGCTAAAAAGGGGAGGTGCACGCAAGGCTAAGTGACTTGCAACCAATTAGGGTAAGGTCATCTCCGTCGAGATGTCCCTTATTTCAACTGTACGGGCGGTTGCTAATCCCAACTGCAGGGTGATCTTATTCGAAATATCCAATAAGGGGTAGCTTTAGTCTTGTATAGCAAGGAATCAAAGTGGATCCTTGGTACGGTGATCTAGACCATGTACTTTGACGGGCGGTACCCCAGTAGCCCTGCCATTGATGGAAATCCATTCTCCCTACGTGCCTTTTACGGTTTTTGATTATAGAACCTAGTATTGCTGGAATTTCATAATGGTTACAATTTCAAATATTTGAGTAAGTATTTGTATATAGACACTGCTATAATATAAGAGGATTTGATAAGAAAAGTTTTGGTTATCGTAAGGTAAAAACCCAGCATGTTTATTTGTAGCGTGGTCTTACGAGATACCTTTGATTTCAAAAGGATTTTGGAAACTTTAATAATCCAATTGAGTGTGCTTTCTCATGCTGGTTTTCTAGACTGACTCGGGCATTGTTTATTACGATGCTCGGGTTAGATCGAGTATTACAGATATAGGATAGGATGTTGTGGAGCTTAGGAGACAAGCTGAGTATCGTGGCATATTTCCGTAGATTTATATTTCCGCTGTTTAAGGACATGTTACTAGACTGTCTGGATTTGAAGTGATGATTATGTTGTACTCTGATGGTTGTAAGAATTATACAATTACATATTCTTTGTACAAAAATCTATTGTTTTATATTATATGTTATTCCGCAGCAATTGTGAGATTTTAATGTTGTTTTATATTTCTTCTTCTACCTCCTTCTTCTTTAACCCTAACGGTTCAGTTTTTCGGCATTCGATTGTTCAATATTTGATACAGTGGACGTATTGATGTCGATTTTCGGGAGTCGAAAAATCGGGTCGTTACATAATATGTCTAGTTTGAAACACTTGTATACTTTGCACATTTTAATCAGACAACGATTAACTTTCTTAATTACATTTAATAAAAATTATATTTTTAAACATCTAGCCATGACATACATCCTATTCAGGTGTGTATATATAATCATTTTTTAATTTTTAATTATATTATTATAAATTGGTTTGAGATCATAAGAGGTGATTTACTCCGTCTTTGTAGTATATATACATAAATATGATAAATTTCACTCACCGTTTAATCGTGCCTCCTCTCCAATTTGATGTATGTCTTTCCTCTCCTTCACTATCTAGAAATTCCATGGCTTCAAAATGATAAATTTCTTGATAGATTAAATTTATTTGTGTAGCTCTCTTCGTGACGAACGATTTTATATATTCATACATTTAATTTAGGTTTGATTTGGTAGATTAGGAATTGATTTAGAGAATCTGTAACTAATTTGGTGATTAGGGTTTGAGAGGTGGAGTTAAGATTTTTTTTCAGCCTAAGAAATGATGTTAATGATCTCCTGTATCACGAAATGATGTCTAGGCTATATTTTTTTCAGCCTAATAAATGATGTCTAGGCTATATTTTCGAAATCAATATATCACGAAAATGACAGTGGGTTTGACTCCTTATAATTTCTAACCTTTTTAACCAAATTCAGCAAGTTATATAATTTTTCTAACTGTAAACAACATCTTGCAGCACTGGAGTAGGTCTTGAAGTCTAATTCCATCTCCTGTATAAATTTACGATTTTGCGCTTTATGTTAAAAATGCGGTTTTACCATTTTAATTTCATAAAATTACGGGATGTTACAGAAACTTATATTAAGGGTAATGGTATATAATTAAAATTGGCCATAAATTATGGGAATCAATTTGAATACGTAAATAAGGGAGATTTGGTATTAAGGGAAACAATTTAATATAATGAGGAAAGAAAGGATCTTCCAAATAAAAAACATTTCTATAATTATGTTATTAAACATAACCTTTTTCTCATATATTAATTCTCTCTTCAAATTAAAATAAATAAATAAATAAATTGCTAGTTGTAATTGCAAAGAAGAAAAGAAGAAGAAAAGTGGACAGGCTAAAGAAACCTAAGAAGATCAAAGATCAAGTAAAATCTTAAGACCAAAGTAAATAATATCATTTCTTTTACGATCGTGTTCATCTATGATTGAACGTGATCGTGTTTATACATGATAAAGTTCATATAATATGTATTTTCTAATTGTGGATCTCTATTTGATGAATTGTTGGGTTGTAATAGCTTAACTAGATGATGTTTTGCCATGTTTCTTACCTTAAATGTTACCGAAATGAAGCGAAAATTTAATATGTTATTGAAAATGAGTTTATAGAGATGATTTTTAATTTTGAAAATTTTCTAATGTTAAAATATCAAGTTATGAATTTTTGAAAGAATCCATAAATAAATGAGGAAAACTGTCTTAAAATTAGAAATGTGGGTAAAAATGAGCAAAAGAACTTATTTATGAATTCTTGGAATTTCAATAAGTATTTTCCTAATTAAAATAATTTTTTTCGAAAGTTAAATTTGCAACCGAATCAAAATAATTAGGCAACCAAGACCTAAGTATGCATGCAAATCACCTATTTAGTAATGAAGGGATAAGATCCTATAAAAGTGCTATAAAAAAATTGCCACTAACTAAAAGTGGGGGCAGAACGAATAAGGAGGGGATGCCTGTTCAGAGTTACAGACATTAAGAGTTAGTTATGCAGGCCTTATTACATATACTAGAGTGAGAGACTAGCCTAATATATTAAGCCAGAGGTATAACACCCGAAACCTAAAATGAACTATGAAGTAGTAAAAAATGTTCAAAGTTAAATGAAACAAATGACAACATAGCTGAAAGTGGCGGCCAAAGGTGTTCCCAAAGAGAGTAAAGTAAACCAGTCTTCCCTAGGACAAAACCCGGTGGTAGCGATTTGGTAGTCGAAACTTGTTGACCTTTAGGGAGAGTCAATATCGAGACCTATAAACTTTTGAAGTAAAGTTAACACCAAAATACGAGGCTTAAAATGGCCAACATAGGACTTATAGTTTTCTAAAGCATGATGTGTTGCGAAAATAATCCCGAGACTTAAGATACTTAAAGTTATGCTGGGAGCCTAATGAAGCTAAAAGAATAACTAAGCTGAAACCTAAGAAAGGAACAATTAAGGGAATTTTCATAAATTAAAGATAACTAAAAAGTAAATAAGTGAGAAACTACAAATAATGCGGGTTCGGAAGGGCTGTTGGCATCGAGTGGGGACAATAACCTAAATGCACCTACTTTAAGTGGTACAATTCGATATTCGACCCTCGTAGGGGCATGAGATTTCCAGCCAGATTGTACACTTTTGCAAGAGTATTTTTAACTCTCATATGGGGTTAAGGCTTAAAGAGAAAGCAAAAAGAACCACTTAAGGTTATACTTTGTAGTATAAAACTTAAAGAACCGAAACTTCTTAGGATAGTACTTTGTAATATAATACTTAAATAAAGATTGCTTAGGGTTGTACCATGAAGTATAAAACTTAAGGATATGAAATAGTTTAGGGTTGTACTTTGCAGTAAACCATAAAGAACCCAAACTTCTTAGTGATGTACTTTTCTAGTATACGCTTAAAGAAAGGAGATTGGATGGGATTGTACCTTGCAGTATATAACTAACAGATGACTAGACTAGGGGGTTGTATCTTTTGGTATGGAAATGATAATATACAAAGCCAAAAGGATAGTTTGGTAAATAGTTTTCTGAAACCTCAATTCAATCCCAGGTTAACTATTGTATTTTAAGACCCTAAATCTAAGATAGTTTAGGTTGTAATTTTGTTGAGACATGTTTTAGTATGTTAACATATGTTCTGTTGTTACCTACGATATATGATGGTCTTATATTGATTGTCCAATCGAGGCTAGTGTGCTGGAAAACTCATTCCGTGATTTAGTGACATAGCCTTACTAGCGGAGGAACTTGGATGGAAAATGATATTATTCATACCAAACTTATGTTTGATCTATGTGTTTATTGCAATTCCTCTATAAACCCATAATTACTCATTTGAGCAGCCTGAGTTTATGGAATTTTAGATTTCAATTATTAGCCGAAGGTAGAACTTTTGCGGAGACTACATTGAAGACGAAAGTGGGCAAGAGGCCTTCTTATTACTTTAGTAGTAGCTTCATTTCCGCATGTAAGGTAAATATTGTTAAATCCAAAAGACTGCATGAGTTCAGCATCATCATAAGTTGGATCTTTGATGCCATGATGTAATGATTTATGTTTTACCCCTTCATGACCACTATTGGGAATTATGAAAAACATTTTTATAAAGACTATGCTATGATGAACTTTATTTACTTGCTATGTTTACTATGACTATTATATATACACTGAACTTACTTTGTCTCCGAAAGATATTTCCAAGGTAACTGCAGCACATTGGGGTTTCATTTTTGAGTTTCAGATGTTATAGGATTTCCGGTTCAAACTGGCTATTTTAGAAATAAATTATTGAAAATGACTAGTTTAAACTAGTAGTCCTGTTTATGCTTGAATTTTCGATATCCAGTGGTACAAACTCATTGATGTTTTCTATAAAGAATAAGTATATAATATCATGTCATTTAAACTCAATTTAATCTTTGATCTTACAAGTTATTTAATTTTATATAATAAGTCTTTTCTATTAATATTAATTTGACAATAAGATCAAGGATCCGAATATGTTCAAATGATACGATATTATATATTTAAGCTTGTTGGGCAGCATTATTGGTATTGTACTACTGAATTTCGAAAATGCCAAACATGAACAAGAATGGAAGTTCAAACTATTCTTTTTTGATATAGTACTTCTTAACAAACCAGTTTTAATAGAAAATCTTGCTTACATTCGAATTTTTCAAAATCCGATCACATAAACTTTTTAATGTAATATGAGAAACTTAATTGTATGATATCATGTCATTTAGACTTAACTTGATCCTTTATCTTAAGTACATTTCAATCGGAACATTTTCACGTATTAACAATATGATTCATATGATTTTTCACATTTTTTGTAACCATAAAACAAAACATTATCTGATAAATTAGATACTGTCAGAAAATTAAAATGATATGTAATAACTATATATTTAAAATTCACAAACATATACATTAAAGCTATGCAAATGACTAAATAGTTAGCATCGAAAGGGTAGGGAAGGTGTAGATAGAACTATATAATATAAACACTACTCAAAATTTTGAACTAAAAATATTGGACAATGGAAAAATGTAGGGATTTCTACTCCTTTACTATGCCTTTCTTATGTTGTATTCTTAATCCCCCCTACACCCAAAGCCAAGCATAATATCTTCACTTCTATCACCTAAATAAAATAGGGCATGACAGATTTCCTCCTATATACTACCTCTACTTTAGCCTACCTCTACCTTCTCATGACATTTGCTCTAGTCTGCCATTGTCGAGTTTGTATCACTACCACCCAAAACCCACCCCACACATACACACAAAAAAATTTGCTGCCTTCTCCATACCACCACTTATTTTCTCCTTTAGACCACTGTTGATTAATGAGAAACTTCCTAAATGCATGCCACCAGTTAGGAGTAGGCAACTAAAATGGTTAACCAACCGACCTTAACTAACTATTTTCAGTTCGGCTAATTGTTAACAAATTTTGGTCAATCTGTTAACATTAACCAATTATATTTTTCATATTTTTTTTAGTATAAAACCCAATAATGGTAATTGTGTAACCGTAGTTAACCATGGTTAACCTCGATAATTAACTAACCAATAATGTTGAAAAATATGGCAAACAACTAGATTATCATAGTTAACCAGGGGTAACCGATCAATTGAATGATTAACAAATTAGAATGAGCTGCTAACCACTTAAAATGGGCGGTTAATCATGGTTATCACTGAATTGGTTAATTTCTTAAAATGTGCAGTTAATCACAATTAATTTTTTTCAGGTCTGTCGATTTAGATGGACCAAAATCAACCGATATTAGTTAAACCAACCACTAGTGATTGGCGATTAGTTGATTTTATTAATCACTTTGTTTGGTTAACCGACCATGCTCACCCCTACCACCAGTCGTGTAACGAACCACCTTCCTTACACTGAAAGACTAGTCATTAAGGGTGGAAGAAAAAGAAAGATAAGAATGAACTACACAGTCATAGAATCTCACCTCGAATCAGAACAATATATAATAGATAACATAGGATATTACATAGTTATTTCCATAATAATACATCAAAGTCATTACATTTCAACCTTCAACTGGACAGTTATAGCTACCTTCCCATACAAAATACATAGATCATACATAAACATAGCAGAGTAAGATAATAACTAGCTAACAACAAAGCCACCTGCTCCAGCTCCTTCAAAATGCTTGCGCGAGAAACCTGGATCACTTACCTACTCATAAAAATTTGAGTACCCAAGTGCTTTAAGAAAATAAAATAAAACTTCAGGCTAGACATGGGTATGGTGTGAATAAAATTTAACAACTGAATCATTACTTTAAAACTCATTGAAATTTAAAGGTATATCGTAAGACCACACCGAACATTAACACGGATGGGTTTTTACCTTACGATAACCAAAACACTTTATATAGAAATCCGGTGATATTATCATGATGTCTAGAGTTTTCAAGTAAATAATTAACATAATCGGAATTGTTACATTAGTATACAACTAAGACCAAAGGCACTTATTGGGAAATGGATTCCATAATGACCAGGTAAGGAACTACCTTTCGAAGGCGCACCTCTAGGTAAAATACATCCAGGATCTGACAAGAACATCTTGTGCCCCTACTACACAGAACCGGCCTACCACTTGACTAGTAATACCGAATACATCACCCCACGGTTGGGATCAACAACCGCACGGAGCATACAAAATGGGTCATATATCAATTCTAGATATAGTGATGACATACCATGATGGGAGCGACCCACATATTCTTGCTGTATACCCGATTTTGTTCATTTCCGATTGAAGAGGCTTGAGGCTACGTTTACCTTTACTATAGTACTGCCACTTGGACTTCTACATCGCCTTCCAGATGTTGACACGATGTCAGCATTTATCCATATAAGTCGTTTAGGAGAGTTACGAACCGAAGGCACTACCTCCAATACACCCATTTTGGTATCACCCTCAGGGTCAGTAACAAATAGCCCTTGCACTTCAAAGTCTTCATCCTAGACCTTGCCTTCACTATTTGTAATTCGAACGTTTAGGTTGATTCGAAGTGGTTTTCAGATAACAACTGTTATCTGATCCTTGTCTCTCCCCAATCCAAAGTTCGATAATTTAAAATGGGTCAAGTTTTTTATAGTGGACCATTCCACTATCAGGGTGTAAGATTTATGTATAAAGATACGTTCCATATGCTTAGATTATCTGGCCCGCTTATTAAAATTAACTCCCTTGTATTCATCACGTTCCCTAAGTGCGGTATTTGTGATAAGTAGAAGCCGACTTAGTTTCAATAAAACGTGTCAATGTTTTATTACAACTACTTTAATTCATTTGGCTACTTAATAGCATGGACAAGAGATCCTTTGGTTAAAATAATTTACTTAAATAGGAAAGTTGGTTAATGATAATTAACTGATAGGGTTTGAAAGAAACTTTGAAATAAAGAAACCTCAATTAAATCATAAGTTTAAAACTTAATTAAGCTTTAATTAATCTTAATTAAATCAAAATAAAATCATAAATAACCTTAATTTATCTTAGTTAAGCCTTTATTTATCTAACTAATGATTAAACCATGATTAAGCATGGTTAAGTCAAAATTAAACTTAATTAAATAAAAATTAATTAAAAATAAAATTTTAATTAACCTCAATTAAATAACATTCACTTATAATTGAACTCTAATTAAGTAATAATTAAGTAGATTATTACCCTTTTATTTGATAATAATTAAATAAATTATTAACTTTAATTAATAATAATTAATAAATAATTAACTTTAATTGATTAATTAATTAAAATAATTAGACTTGATTAAGTAAAAATAAATTTATTTTTATCATAATTAATCATATATTAGAACTCCCTTAGTTAAAAATAATTAACTTAGTTAATAAATTCTTAAACTCGAATTACTTAATAGAATTACTTTATTTATTAAATAATAATTACCCTAATTAATAAATTAAGTAAACAAATTATTAAGTAACAAAAAGTTTACCTTTTTACTTACTTAATTAGTTTAAAATGAGTTTTCAAAATAATCCAAAAGAAGACACTTTAAAATTTGAAATCGTTAAATCTTCCGAACTTTATCTATAGCGACTGTCACTATGAGAGCAGTTTGCTAGAATTGATTTCAAGGTGAAAACCTCACTTTAACTCTAACTACTACATATTCGAAACACAAACGGAAGAGTTTTAAAAACTTAAACAAATGATGAAAACTTGGAAAAATATTTACTAAATCCAAAACAAGAAAACAAGCTTTTGTTTTCAAAACAAATCTCAAGTCCTTTGCGACTTTTCAAGGCGCTAACTTCTCAACATTTACATCACATACATTTGGTTTTTTTTTCGTAACACAGTACCATCATATCATAACCAACCATTTAAACATCCATATCCATACATGTCACTTAAAGTGAGGTTTACTCACCAAAAACATCATGATATTTCAACACAACAAACACTATATTTTTATAACATACGGTTCATAAAAAACAAATCGTTTTCTTTTCCAAAAATAAGAGTTTTACTCATCGAAACTTTACTAACTCATGGCAAACTTTTGCTAAAACTTGAATATGAGCTAAAACTTGGTCTTAACTTGCAAAAATAGAGTCGTTGAGTGGCTAAGAACCAAGATTGGGCTCGGCCTAGTGGAGTTTGGCCCCATCCATATAGAGTTTGGGCTCATCCATATGGAGTTTGGCTCGGTCATATAAGCTAGTGGAGGATGGTGCTTGTATTTTGGAAGTGGAGGTGTTGTAATATCTGTAGAAGTGTTTTTAATGGAAAAGAAGTGGTTTTTCTCAAATTAGAAAATATGAACAGAAGTCATGGATGTATTCTCAAGCTCTTAGGAAAATTTTAAATGAAGAGGAGGATTGCACAATGAGAAATATGAGAGGTAAGGGGTATTTATAGGCTTAGAAAAATATTAAAAAATGTATAAGTGCTTGAATTAAATATGTATACAACTGCATGCACTCCTTCTCCATCCCCATGATTTCCATCCTCCCCTTGTACTCCCCCCACTCATCCAACTATTCATGCCATGATCTCATGTACTTTGAGTTGAAAAAGATATTTTTATACGTTAATATATATACTCTTTTTTATAAATAAAATCTCCTTTTATCATATATGTTTATATACTTAAGTGAGAAATATGTACATGCATATATTAATGTACACACAATTTTAAGATAGTTTGTAGGGTGTGCATGTGTGTTTACAATAGTGTTATGACTTTAGATAACTTTTAACTGATGAAAAATCAACATTTTGAAAAATAATTTCTGGTCATATTTTCCATTTCTCTATGAACTATATATATTGGTAAACAAAATTTAAAAATGATTTTATCATCATTTGTTATTATTTTAAATAGTCTTACTTGTTAATAAAAATTCATGTATTTATTATTTTAAATATATTAAAATATTCATTTATTTAGCAATTAAATTTTGGGTCATTACACTCTCCTCCATTAAAAGAATTTTATCCCGAAATTAGAAAATAAGGAAATAATTCAAACTACACGAAAAGCTATATATTCATTTCATAAAATAGATACAAAGACATATACTAAGCATCCATAGTAAACAAACACACTCTATACATACAACAGAAAAACAACTAACTATACTAATATCAACTCGAGATAGGCTTCTTTCATATAATCCACAGTCTCCCAAGTGTACTCTCTTGGATCCTCACTCCACTGAATCTTGACTAATCGCACCACCTTATTATGAAACCTCTTTTCCTCCTGATCCATAAATAAACTGGATGTCTAACCACTATCATGTTCAGCTCTATTTCCAATTCCTCTTGAACCGACAGTTCCACAATCAAAGATGGGTCATAAACAAATTTTCTCAAACGAGACATGTCGAACACATTATGAACACCCACCAACCTTTTTGGCAACTCAACCATATAAGCAAGCAATCTGATTCTCTCAAGAATACGGAAAGGTCCAACATACCTTGGAGCTAACTTTCTAGATTTTCCAAATCTAAAATCTCCTCTTATTGGTGAAATCTTTACGAACACCAAGTCTCCAACTACAGATTCCAATTCTATTTGCAACTTATCAGCAAAACTCTTTTGGCAATCTTGGGATTCCTTCATTCTTTTCTTAATCACTGCAAATTTTTAAGTAGCCTCTCGAATCATGGCCCAAGTACAAGTATATCTCCTATCTTAATCCAATACGTTGGAGACTTGCACGTTCTTCCATATAGGGCTTCATAAGGTGCCATACCGATGCTTGCTTGGAAGCTATTTTTGCAGGAGAACTCAACTAAATGCAAATGATCCTCCCATAGTCCACAAAAATCTGGAATACATGCTCTCAAGAGATTCTTTAGAATTCAATTCACTCGCTCCGTCTGTCCATATGTTTGGAGGTGATATGTCGTGCTTAGGCTCAACTTTATTCCTAGAGTTGTTTGCAATGCTTCGCAAAATTGACTAGTAAATATGGGGTCTCGATCACTTACAATACTCATAGGTACCCCATGCAACTTGACTATTTCTCTTACAAAAATTTCAGCTACAAAAGTAGCGGTTCTTGTTAGTTTTACTGAAATAAAATGCATACTCTTAGTTAACCGATCCATGATAAACCATACTCCTTCATTTCCTTTTTTCGTTCTGGGTAAACCATCGGTAAAATCCATTGATATCATCTCCCACTTCCAATTAGGTATCTCCAAGGGTTGTAATAGCCCGACTGTCTTTTGATGATCACATTTGATTGGTTGACAACATGAACACCTGCTAACAAAGATAGAGATATCTCTCTTCATTCTCATATACCAAAACATTCGCTTCATATCCTTATGCATTTTTAAGATACCTGGATGGATACTCAACTTAGAATGATGGTATTCTGACAAAACTTCCTACCTAAGACCGTTGACATTCAGTACACAAATCCATCCATTCATCCTTAAAACTTCTTGGTTATCAATCTTAATAGTACACCGTCCCTCCTTAACCTTCCTGATAATTGCCTCTAAGCTTCTATCCGCTTTTTACTTGCTCGCTGTTCTTTCCAAGATAGTCGGGGTAACCTCCAAAATAGTCAAAACGATATTCTTGCTTAGGGAATTTGCCACCACATTAGTCTTTCCTGGCGTATAAAGAATATCCAAGGTGTAAGCCGCCAGGAACTCCAACCACCTTTGTTACCTCAGGCTCGGATCCTTTTTAGAAAAATGATACTTCACGAATTTATGATCTATAAAGAGCTCAAAATTTTCAGCTAATTAAAGAAAGAAATTTACTCCTAGAATCTCTAAAGATTAGAAAGAAACCAAGAGGAATAGAAGGATCCTTACCAGCAAGTAGTGCCTCCACATTTTCAGTGCAAAGACAACAGCCAGCAAATCCAGGTCATGCGTAGAATAATTCTTCTCGTGAGGCTTCAACTTCCTGCTTGCATATGCAATCACTCTACCATGCTGCATCAAAACAGCATCTAGTCCCATTCCACAAGCATGTGTGTAAACTATGAATCCACTATTTCTACTTGAAACAACCAAAACCAGTGCAATGGTCAATTTCTTCTTTAATTCCAGAAATGGTTCTCCATACTTTAGAGTCCATACAAACTTTTCTCCATCCTTAGTCAGCTTAGTCAAATGGAAGGAAATCTTAGCATAATCATGAGTAAACCTCCTATAGTATCCAGCCAAACCTAAGAAACTACAAACCACCACGGTAGGAGTCCGCGGTCGCTTCCATTCTTGTACAGCTTCTACCTTCACCGGGTCAACTGAAATGCACTCTCTTGACACAATATGTCCTAAGAACCTTACTTCTGATTGCTAAAAATGGCACCTAGAAAATTCCTTCAGTACATGTCTCCTTAATGTTTCCAATACCACTTCTAAATGATATTTATGCTCCTCCTTAGATTTGGAGTAGATAAGAATGTCATCGATCAAATCTAACACAAACTTGTTAAGAACATCTCGGAAAACACAGTTTATGAGGTCTACAAAATATGCAGGTGCATTGGTTAGCCCAAAAGGCATAACCAACCACTCAAAGAAACAGTCAGGGGCCCTAAACACAGTTAAGGGTATACTATCTTCAACAACCCTTAACTGATGGAATTCAGTAAATAGATCCATTGGGGAAAATACCGTAGCTCCATGAAGTTTGTCAAAAAGATCATTGATGCAGGGTAAGGGATACTTGTTTCTAATGGTCAGCTTATTCAACTCTTTATAATCAACGCACAACCTTAAAAGTCCATCAAACTTAGCCGAAAAAACCATAGTACACCCTCAACTCGAATGACTAGGTCTAATCAATCCTCTTCTTAACAGATCCTGGGTTTGACTTACCAACTCCTCTCTCTCCCTCGGAGTCATCCTTCGCTTAGGTTGAACCATACGCCTTGTACCAGGGACCAAATCAATGTGAAACTCTATATTTCGTTGCAAGGGTAAACTTATAACCTCTTCGAATACATCGGATGACCTTAAATTGTCTTGAGCTGCTTCAGGGGCATATAAAAAACTATACATATGAATACCGAGTTCCTTACATTATACTTTAGCAATTCTTCCCAAATTGGTTCCTAATGATACAGTTCTTCCATTACAATCTAAAACAGCTTCATATTTTGATAATCAATCCGTACTAAGAATAATGTTAAACTCTTTAAAGTCTAAGACATACAGTTCACAAGAAAAATAACGAGAAAGGTAGGAAATTGGCATATTCTTACAAATCATACTCAAATGGGTTACCCCACCTATGGGGTTAAACACACACATAGGGTTTTCAATAATACTCAAAGTAAGATGAAATTTATCTATTGATTCCAAAGAGATAAAACTATGAGAGGCACCAATATTAAATAATGCTCAAACAGAAATACCATTAATCATTAAGATACCTTCAAGGACGTTGTTATCACGCCTTTTGGCAAGGCCGAGATACCAAGGAACTGACCAGAAAGAAACACGATCATACATCTTCAGCTTTGAATAATCATTGGGCAACTACAGATATCGACGAATTTTATCCGAGTCCGGATCGGGCTACAATTGATAAGACACGTCAAGCAAAGCTGTAGAAACCAACGTTCCAAATTTCGGGGAAATCCGAGTTCGTATACTCAAGATGTCGCAAAAAGAAAATAAGGAGGGTAGGCCTTATTTCGAATCCATACGAGAGACCCAGGCTCGAATCGATCAGAGTTCGAATCCCTCAGGGCACGCATAGCTTCGAACCCAGGGGCGAGCCCTCACCTCGAACCCATCTCACATATATACGTTCGAATCCATCTATGTATGTCTCAGTTCGACTCCATCCAAAGAATGTAGGTTCGAATCCATCGAGGGCACGCCTTGTTTCGAATCCATCAGAGTGTTCCTGTCTTCGAATCCATCAGAGTGTTCCTGTTTTCGAATCCATCGGAGTGCTCCTGTCTTCGAATCCATCAGAGTGTTCCTGTCTTCGAATCCATCAGAGTGCTCCTGTCTTCGAATCCATCAAGCGAGAGTTCATCGAATCCAACATACTGAAGCAACTTCGAATCGATCTGCAGTAGCTAACAACGATCGATCCGAACAAGTGCCAACATCATCGATTCGAAAGAAGATAACCCTCGAATCCAACACATCGAATCCATCAAGTTGTAACAGCTGAAGCCAAGGACTCGACCCTATCGATTCGAAGAACATGGATTCGAAGCACGCATATCAACTAAAAATGCAATCTTGAATCGATCATAACTTGAGATCTACAAGTCCAAATGCTATGAAATTTTCACAGGAGCTTGCACGTACATAGAAGAATGTCCATGCCAAGTTTCATCACGATTGGACACTTTTTTGATCGATTCGAACCAAGGGTCGAATCGATCCAAAAGTGGGCCCGGATCTCCAGAATTCGGCCATGTGGGCCCCCCACACGTGCCAGAAGTGGTCTTCCCGAATTTTAGGAGAAATATCAGCCTCCAGCACCTATAAATAGAGCCCCTGGTCATTCAGAAAGGGGATCGGAGAATATCTAGAGAAAAAGCACGCCCGGACGCTGCCAGAATTGCTTCAGAGCACCACCGCTGCCTTTGACTTTGAATTTTTGCTTAAGAACTGCTGTACTTAGCCATATAAAAGTTGTATTCTCCGAATATCGAGCAATAAAATAACAAAACTTCATAGTGGACGTAGGCAAATCGCCGAACCACTCTAAATTGTTGTCTTCTGTGCAATTTACTTTCTGTTGCTTGGAGTTTTTGTTAGATAACCCTCATTTTAATTTGCTTTCTTCATTTATTATCTCTTCAAAAACTTCCGAAGAGTGTTGTGCCCAATTTTGACACAAACACTTTGGTGCTTTCACTGAGAACAAACCCAGTTTTTTCTCCTGCTCCTTGGATCTATCTTCGATACCGGATTGCATAAATCTAAGAGAGAGATCCAGACCTCATATTCAAATTCCTTCCATTCTACTCAGATTTGTTAAAAGTCTAGGAAAGAATTCAACGTTTCAAAATGGTAAGTACAAGGACCACTTCTAACATTGGTGATCAAGAAGAACAGGATAGACAAAATCCTGCCCCTCTACCTCCATCTAATCAAGATGCCGCTGGGCAATCGGAACCGTCGGGACCGGTTACCCGACGAGAATTGCAGTTGTTACTCCAAGAGCTGACCCAGAGTCGGCGACAACTAGAAGAACAGCTACGCACTAACGCTGAGCTAATCAACAAGTTGGATCGCCAGAAACGAAAGAGATCCACGAGAGATCATGCTTCTCGCTCCTCTAGCGAAAGCTCTTCATCTTCTTATTGTCATAACCGGCCTCCGCGACCCCGGTTAGATAGGAGTCGTATGCCACCTGTTGGAAACCAACCGACGTTGACCGTTGGACAAATAAGAGTTGGTCCGTCAAACAGTATCCAAACTGGACCCTCCTCCCGAGGAGGTGCCGTTCCTCACTACGACGCAGAATACCGCACCACAAACGTTGCGAATGAACCAGGGGTCGACGCTCAAGATCAACCGGACCTGGACCGTCGTCGTAGCGGGCGTACTCCCGAACCGTACGTCTCCGAGGACTATGAGCCAAGAAGGCAAGACTTGGACCGTCGACGATATCCGGTTCAATCCCGAAGTATAGAACGTGATCACACTCCGGCGCAAATACCAGATCTTTCAAATATGATACGTCAGATGATCCGTGAGAGTCAGGGATTCACAAACGACGATTGGGGAATTTCCCGAAGTCACACTCCCTTTACAGACGATATTCTTAATGCTGAACCCCCACGGCGATTCCGAATGCCCACTCTACCCATGTATGAGGGAAACTCCGACCCCAACCAACATATTCTAAAATATGAATGGTCGATGACTGCTGTCAGAGCCGACGACGCAGTGAAGTGTCGTAGTTTTCCCATATCCCTGGGGGGCATCGCTACCATGTGGTTCACCCGACTACCACCTCGATCCATCTCTTCCTTCGATCAGTTAGCCACAAAATTCGTCGAGCAATTCCGCATGCACGTCGCAAGGCCGAAAGATGTCAACACTCTATCTAGTGTCACGCAAGCTCCCGGAGAGACGCTCAGGCAATACTTAGAGGGATCCCATACTGCATGCGCGGAGGTTAGTAATCCAAACGATAACTCCATCCTTATGGCACTGACTAAGGGGATCGACCCAGATTCCGAATTTGGCAACTGGCTAGCTGGGAAACCACCTGCATCATTGCACCGCTTCCATGCCAAAGCAGCTCAATTCCTGAGACGGGAAGACGCAAAACAGTTTAGGAAGCAAACTGATGCAGGACCAAATGCGGAAGGGACCCAAAGCAACGTTGCAATAAAACAGTCCGATGAGAGCTCCGGAAAAGTTCAATTGAATATTAAAAATAAACAAGCTCGGCGAAGGGAAAGCGTGAATCAAATTAAAAAACAAGATCAAAACCACGGCCCGCAGCGCAAGAATCCAATGTTCGACAACTACACTCCTCTAAATACATCACTAGAGGACTTGTACTTACAAACCCGCAGTACGATTCAATATCAAAAACCTGCCCCAACGCCGTCGTCGGAAAAACAAATCCAAACTGGAAAGTTTTGCAGGTTCCATGAAAGCTACGGGCACAATACAAGCGAGTGTCGCCATTTACAAGACCTCGTTGAGAAATTGATCAGAGAAAAGAAGCTGGAACAGTTTGTTCGGACGCCGCGGCCGGAAGAAGCGGGCCCATCAAATCTAAATAATGAATCCACTCACCTGATACAAGAAGACTCCACCCCCATCGGTTGGAGGTTTGTAGTAAATGCTGTTGGGAGTATCCCCCATCCAACAAAGCGAAACTGGGATGAGATGAGGTCACATGCCGGTCCTACTAGGCATGCGGATGCTACATGCTGTAGACATTCGAAAGATAAAGTTCTGATCAAATGACAGAAAGCAATGACCAACAACATCATATTTCAGTGTGATGATGATGACAAGATCATAGTCCCGACTACCGATCCATTAGTCATATCAGCACAGGTAGGCCATGTGTGGATGAAAAGGATTCTGGTTGACAGCGGAAGTTCTGTGAACATAATCTTTAAGCGAGCCTACGAACAAATGAATCTGAAAACCAAAGACTTGAAACCAAGCCAATCTAGTATTCGCGGCTTCGACGGGAGCGCGGCCATGCCCGTTGGGGAACTAGAAATACCAACGGAGTTGGGAACAGGACAATGCTGCAAAATCCGGACGTTGCGATTCGTGGTGATGGACATAGATTCACCGTACAATGCTTTCTTAGGCCGACCGGCCCTTGCTGAATTCAAGGTTGTTATCGCCCCATGGTGCCTAACCTTAAAATTCCCCACTGACAAAGGAGTTGGTGTTGTTATGGGAGACCATGCCGACTTAAGGACCGTCATACTCCGAAAGCGAGTCTCCCGGTCGCACGATGTCAATGATCAACCCCAAACCTTCAAAATTGGTGACTTCGTCTACGGAAAAGTACACTCAACACCACTGCACGTGAAACCAACGTGGGAAGGGCTGTGTGTAATTGAACAGAAGATCGGGGATGACCTTTTCTTGTTATCGACATTGGGAGGTCCTATCTTGCCAAGGGTCTGGAAGAGCAAAGGCCTTCATCATTGTCATACATGACAGGCTCCTTCAATCTATGAATACTTTGCAATTTCCTTTGTATTCTGAAATTTGAATTTGTAATAAGGCACTGACTTTGCCATATTTTCTTATTTCAGCAATAAAATAATATCTCTTCAAGATAGAGCTGTGATTCACCGAATGCAATAATCACACCACACGAAGAGCTAAGTTCCATCAAACAATGGAATTTATTCAAATAGCGAGTGACTGCAATGCGACCAGCCACTCACTAAGTGAAACCCCAGCTCGGGGGCAAGCCATCACGTCAAAAGGCTGAATCGGACCAACACATGACAGTCCATCCAATAATTCGTTCCCACAGCGTGAACGGACTCCAACTTCCCACAGCGCGAATTGGAGTATAAACATTCAATAATTCGTTCCCGGAGCGCGAACGGACTCCAATTTCCCAGAGCGTGAATTGGAGTATAAACATTCAATAATTCGTTCCCAGAGCGCGAACGGACTCCAATTTCCCAGAGCGTGAATTGGAGTATAAACTTTCAATAATTCGTTCCCAGAGCGCGAACGGACTCCAACTTCCCAGAGCGTGAATTGGAGTACAAACATTCAATAATTCGTTCCCAGAGCGCGAACGGACTCCAATTTCGCAGAGCGTGAATTGGAGTATAAACTTTCAATAATTCGTTCCCAGAGCGCGAACGGACTCCAACTTCCCAGAGCGTGAATTGGAGTATAAACATTCAACAATTCGTTCCCACAGCGCGAACGGACTCCAACTTCCCAGAGCGTGAATTGGAGTATAAACATTCAACAATTCATTCCCAGAGTGCGAACGGACTCCAACTTCCCAGAGCGTGAATTGGAGTATAAACATTCAACAATTCGTTCCCACAGCGCGAACGGATTCCAACTTCCCAGAGCGTGAATTGGAGTATAAACATTAAATAAATCATTCCCAGATTGCGAATGGACTCCAAACTCCCAGAGTGCGAATTGGAGTATAAACATAAATTACAGGTTCCCGGAGCACAAACCGAAGCATCCGTGCTAACTCCAAGTTCCCGAAGCACGAATTGTAATATAAACATAAGTTACAGGTTCCCGGAGCGCGAACCGAAGCATCCGTGCCAGCCCCAGATTCCCAAGGCATGAAGTGGAGAGTAAACATCAATTCCAGGTTCCCGGAGCGCGAACCATACTACAGACGTCGATAACTCTCAAATTCCCGTGGTGCGAACCAAGTTATCGGTTACAAATTATCCTAAGTCCCCAGAATGTGGACATGTGATCAGAGTTTGCGAAAACGCACTCAACCACCAAAACACACATGCTATTCCCCGAGACTAGGGAGCAAAAAAGCTAAGTGTTAATCGTTAATCAAAGTGACACAATATCCGAAGTTTGATTATTCACCGATTACAACTTGCGACCAAGATTCGTAGACTTGGCAAATAAAAACGAATTCTACTTGACGGTGAAAACACCACAAGTACACCGAACTGTTAACTACAAATTATGTTAAGTCCCCGAAGTGTGGACGTGTATACGAGGCTTATGGCATATGTGAGCATAAGCTAATTAATGCAATACTTGAGCAAAAAAGAGAAGAGTTGTTCTTCATGTTATCAACAAATAAAAAAGAAGTTCGATTACATGATAAACTAGAAACAATCCATAAGTGGGTGCCGAATCCACACTTATACACGGCCTACAAAGAAAAAAGAATTGCCCTGTCACAACTACATGGTAAAACAAGAATATCACTCTTTCTTCTTCCGGGGTTTCTTCTTCGAATTTGATCCACTGGATCCGCTACCCGGCTTTTTGCGAGATTTCTTGTCCTTCTTTGGAGCATCCTCAGGGTCTGGCATGATATCCACGTCTTCCTCAGAGCTAGAAGGGACAGAGATCCTTTTATGAGGACGAACCGGAGGCGGAGAAGCCGTAACAGGTGGCAAAGCTTCGACGCTAGAAGTTGCAGTTGTGCCGGTAAGGGAAGTAACGATTGAAGAAGTTAAGCTTGGTGGAGCAACATCGCCACCAGAACCACCAACTGTCGTCACCGTAGCCATTTCGGCGCTTATCTCAGCAAGAATTTCTTCTTCTCGGGTAGATCGAGCAGCGCTGGAAACACTGGCGGTCGGCATAAACGAGCTAAAAGATGAGGAAACTCCACCGATTGTGAAGGAAGGATTAGGAAAAGGCTCGCAGGGTTGCTTGAGAAGTTCCTCAATCATCTGAACATCAAACGACATTGAACTTCACTCTCCCATCTCGCCAGATATGGCAGTAGTTGCGATGGCCTCAGTAACTACGGCTCCTTGTATTAGCTGCGAAGTTTGTGGTATTGGAAGTGCTGGCGCGTCACTTTCAGTTACTGGTCAAAAAGAAACGAGAATGATTAGTCAAATGATCGGTTCCAAGTCCAACATTCTAGAAACACTTAAGTAACATTTAGGATACCTTCTTTGCCGTGGCTCGATGGTGGGACAAGTTCAGAAACGGTAGTTGTACCGAGAGACAGTTCCGGTTGATCCGAGTTATAAGCAGGGATAACATGTGGACCGACTGTAGTGGTGACTCCAGATGAGGTTGGGGCATCAACTGAAACATTCTCACTATAATTTGCGGCTCCAGAACCTTCACCAGTCTCTACATGATGAAACCCAAGTCTCTCTCTCTCAGTGGAGATCATCGCATCATGGAGGAGTTTCCTTTCCTCTTCACTCAACAAGCGAGATTCAAGTTCAAATTCGTCTACGGCGCCTTCAGGGAAAGATGCTCTTTTATTCGCCACCAATTTTTTCCAAGCGCTGAGTAGAAGCGTAGAATAATCCCCGAGCCATGAGAGATTCCTGTGCTCGAGTACATTAGCATTATAAGTGTCGAGAAGATCGTCAAACTCAGCTTCTACTCTGAATATCTCCGCTTGAACTCTCCCTTCTACCTCTACTTCCACCGCTTCAACCTTGGCAACCGCCGTGTCTCGCTCGGCTCGGAGAGACACAGCTTGCTCGCATGCTTCCTGTGCGGCCGCATTAGCGTCATCTTTTTCCTTGTTTAAACTGGCGAATTTAGCTTTTAACTCCTCAAGTTCCCTGACCGCCGCATCTTTCTCGGCCTCAACGTTTTTGTACCGATGGCCTAAATCCTCAACTAAGGTACAATGCGCTTGTTGCATTTTCACCATCTCGACTAGTGTCTCGTCGACCTTCTGTAACGACTCCAGTTCAGCCTTGCGAGAAGATTCCGTTTCGGATTGAAGTACGTCAACAATACGGTTCTTCTGAGCCAAGTCTGCTTCCAAGTTCTCAATAACTTTGGCTCGTTCAAAGGCTACTTTCGAGGCTTTAACAGCCGCCCTGTACCATTCTTTATACTGAGCATAAAAATCCCGGGTATAGCTGAGGGCGGTGTGCACGGCCTCTTCGGGGATTCTTTTAAGATTGGGTGGAAAGATATAGGCGTCAAAGCATATTTCTGGAAAGTCTTTTTTCAACTGAGCAATTCTAATAGCCCCTTCACCAGACGGTTCAAGAGGTGCCTCCTCCACGGTTACGGTCGTGGCCGTATCGGTCCTTGAACGATGTGGACCAGGTTTAGAAATTTGTTGAGATGGTTGTTGCCGCGAGGTTTCGACTGTAGGTGCTTGGCCCCTGGATGACGAAGGAGAACGAGAGGGTGAACGATACCTTCGGTCCCTATCAGAATGCTCCTGGCTAGAATATTGTCGGGAATGGTCCCTATCACGATGCTCCTGTTCATAATACCTCCGCTCACGATCTCGGTCAGAATCCCTGCGGCGAGACTCATAGCAGGATGAAGAATGGTGTACTCGCCGAAGTTTATCAAGTGTAGAAGGACGATTCGACATGGCACCTGTAAAAAAGGAACAATTCGATTAAGTACCAAGAAAAAACACTGCAATGCGTGTGGAAGTCGTGAAGTGTTGTGAAAAGTGTATAAATGCGCAAACCCCCCGACCAACCAGAAGCGTCGATTACACTAACGGGTAAAGATTCGCTTATATCAAGCGCTCCCCGGAGCTCTTCCAACCCAGACCCGTGGTGGAGAGATACGTAGTCTGGAATGGGAATATCATCCAACCCTATGAAAAGGTCTCCGGACTGGCAAGGAGAGGCGCTGGAAACAGTAACCCCAGGTTGGGAACGGGTTACGACTACGGACTTCCATCTCTTAAACTTAGGTACACCAGCCTTGCCTGTCTGGCCCTCCTCTATTCGGGAAAGGTCGGCTGCTATCTCAGTGTCTGTGGGCGTTCTTTCATCATCGCTCATTTCTCTTATCACAACGCCAGTTTCTCTTTTTGTCACTTTCTTCTTCTTCCTCGAGGCCAATTTCGCCAAACCTTCAATCATAATACTCTGGCCCATCTCAATCAAACCCAATGTCCTTAAGTTATCATCGGTCAATAGCAAATCTATGTGCCTTAAGTCATAGGGAACCCTTTGCAAGCTTTGAACGACACCCCTGTAATGACCACCGGTAGGTCTCGAAATGATGGCTGCAAGAGTAGCAAAGTATTAGTGTAAAGTATTAAAAGTGACCATTCAATAACGAATTAGGATGCTTACGTCTGGATAACCATCTCCTGGCAAACCCTGGGGGGCATCGAACAAAAAACCACTCGTTCTTGAAATAACTAAGCCTGGTCCAGGCCCCAGTCACGACCTGACAGTTCTTGACTGCCTCCAGAAAAGTGAAAGACGGGCTATCACCCCTACTCTTAAAGTTGAAGATGTGCCTGATCTCGTTAGGTCTTCGCGGGCGAAAAAGGCAATCCATAAATATAACGAAGACACTGTTTAGTAGTGCATGCCCGTTGGGATGAAGCTGTGAAGGAGCGATTCCTAAATACAACAGCATCTCTCTGATATATTGGTTAAAAGGAGGAAGAGATCCAGCCGCACAGGCATGGCGGTAGAAGGCAGTATATCCTTCAGGAGGGTTGTGTGGTCTATCACTAGCACTGGGTAATAAAACATCGTCCAGAGATATGTTGTGTTTCGAACATATCCGGCCCAACAGAGACTCTGAGATATTGGATTGAACAGAATCAACCGGATCTTCGATAAATATGGCCTCCGGCAATTCATCCGGGGCCGGATCTACGACTTCAGGAGGGTTGTCCGGAATCTCAAGCGCTGGAAGGGGCGAGCTTTGTGTTTCTTGTTGTTGAGAACCCGAAGACTCCATAATTAACTAACTCACCAGAAAGCGGCGTTAAAAACTAAAAAACCCATGCATTCCCGCGGTGCAAAGTGTATGAGTATGTTGTGCAATGCAAGTGCTAGGCAAAAAAAAAAATTAATTTAAGCAGATTTTACAAGATGAAACGAGGTGTCCGAACGACGAAACTTTGGAATTTGAGAATGAAAACGACCGTCATCGCTGACCCTCACTTTCACGCCACCCAGAAGCTATTGGCCAATTCAAGTAATAAATTCGTTATATTTTGTTTAAGTCATGGTGCCATCAACGAGCTTCAACGGAGAGGTCAAGTTAAATTCGATTATGCAAGGCCGAAGCTCGTCGGGGTCAAGTATGCTAAAGTTCATTAAGCTCGACAAAAAGTTCAAACTTGAAATTGGTTATAGCTCAGAAGTTGGAGCCAATCATGAATCAGAAGTTCCAGATGTTCGAACGTTCGAATCGATCGACTCGAATCGATACGAGTCGAATCGAAGACGTTCGAATCCATGCACCTCGAATCCAAGAAGGTCGACTCGATGCAGCTTTAGGGTGGAGAAGTACTTCAAATCCATGAGCTATCCATAACATCGAATCGATCCACACTGAGCACCTTCAAATCGATCAGGGTATTATCACCTCGAATCGATCGGCACGGTCTTTCGAATCCATCGGTTCGAAATCTCGCAATCTTGATCGATTCGAACTACCTATTCCTACATCGATTCGAAGTCTCGCCTTCTTGATCGGTTCGAACTACTTATTCCCTAATCGATGCGAAGCAAGGAAGGAAGACGACATCCAACATTGCCTACACTTCTCCCTGATAACACTCATAATCAATACGACTTGAATGGTTTCGATCCCCAGATCCATCGAGTCAACCCACTTCAGATCTCACTATCACTCATGGTTTTCGAAAGAAAAGATTGAAATCGATGTCAAATTTTCAGTTTTCATCGTTCTATACTCGGATCGATCCCTTGACTTACGTGATTGGATTCGATTACAGATAAAAACTTGGAAAAATTGGATCGATTCGTGCAGAATGCAGTTGTATCTGGCGTTGGAGGATCAATTCGGAGATATAACTACAGTAAAAAGTGAAAAGTAAGAAGTTAAAAATGAAGACGGCCTTGGATATTTATATGGGTTCCACAGAAAACGCGTGGCTTTTCGACTCCCGGTTGTGTTTACTCCCTACCGCCGGTCACTAGCCAAACCCCATCGATTCGAACAAACGCTCGATAACCCATTGCACTCGAATCCATCCCAGTTTAATCGATGCGAGGCACCATCGATTCGATGAAACACTGAGCAAAGGTAAGACCATTGATTCGAAAATACATGACTTCGAATCCACTAGGACAGCATCGATTCGAAGCACTTGAATAAGGACTGAGTTGAAAAATCCTATCGATTCGAACAACCTATTCCATAACCAGCAATTCCATCAATTCGAAACCCTATCGGTTCGAACAAGCATGCTTCGAATCCATTTAGCACCGTCGATGAGAATGAATACAACACTTCGATATGAAAAGTTAACTGATCTACCCTTTACACCGATTCAAGAGATGATCGATACATAAGGATGATCATAGATGGCTATAACAACAATACGTTAACCCTAATCCCAAATCGGTTCAGGAGAGGGCCGATGCAGAATTCAATAACAAACCAAACCGGCAACAACTTGCAATCACGCAAAGTTAACCAAGGTCAAAGCGATACACGTATACGCATATGTTTGACTAATATTTGATCTTTATCATTCACAGGGATCGGATATCCATCTTGTCATGGTCTCAACGACGAACAACCGATCACAATCATACGACAGTTGATAACAGCAATAAAGAATACAGCTTTCAGCAGAGCATGTCCTAATTGTCCGGCGTTGGATTTTATCTTTTCAAAGCACGTCATGTTTACACAAGACGTACTTTGGGGGGCAAATGTTATACCGCCTTTTGGCAAGGCCGAGATACCAAGGAACTGACCAGAAAGAAACACGATCATACATCTTCAGCTTTGAATGATCATTGGGCAACTACAGATATCGACGAATTTTATCCAAGTCTGGATCGGGCTACAATTGATAAGGCACGTCAAGAAAAGCTGTAGAAACCAACGTTCCAAATTTCGGGGAAATCCGAGTTCGTATACTCAAGATGTCGCAAAAAGAAAATAAGGAGGGTAGGCCTTATTTCGAATCCATACGAGAGACCCAGGCTCGAATCGATCAGAGTTCGAATCCCTCAGGGCACGCATAGCTTCGAACCCAGGGGCGAGCCCTTGCCTTGAACCCATCTCACATATATACGTTCGAATCCATCTATGTATGTCTCAGTTCGACTCCATCCAAAGAATGTAGGTTCGAATCCATCGAGGGCACGCCTTGTTTCGAATCCATCAGAGTGTTCCTGTCTTCGAATCCATCAGAGTGTTCCTGTCTTCGAATCCATCGGAGTGCTCCTGTCTTCGAATCCATCAGAGTGTTCCTGTCTTCGAATCCATCAGAGTGCTCCTGTCTTCGAATCCATCAAGCGAGAGTTCATCGAATCCAACATACTGAAGCAACTTCGAATCGATCTACAGTAGCTAACAACGATCGATCCGAACAAGTGCCAACATCATCGATTCGAAAGAAGATAACCCTCGAATCCAACACATCGAATCCATCAAGTTGTAGCAGCTGAAGCCAAGGACTCGACCCTATCGATTCGAAGAACATGGATTCGAAGCACGCATATCAACTAAAAATGCAATCTTGAATCGATCATAACTTGAGATCTACAAGTTCAAATGCTATGAAATTTTCACAGGAGCTTGCACGTATATAGAAGAATGTCCATGCCAAGTTTCATCACGATTGGACACTTTTTTGATCGATTCGAACCAAGGGTCGAATCGATCCAAAAGTGGGCCCGGATCTCCAGAATTCGGCCATGTGGGCCCCCCACACGTGCCAGAAGTGGTCTTCCTGAATTTTAGGAGAAATATCAGCCTCCAGCACCTATAAATAGATCCCCTGGTCATTCATAAAGGGGATCGGAGAATTTCTAGAGAAAAAGCACGCCCGGACGCTGCCAGAATTGCTTCAGAGCACCACCGCTGCCTTTGACTTCGAATTTTTGCTTAAGAACTGCTGTACTTAGCCATATAAAAGATGTATTCTCCGAATATCGAGCAATAAAATAACAAAACTTCATAGTGGACGTAGGCAAATCGCCGAACCACTCTAAATTGTTGTCTTCTGTGCAATTTACTTTCTGTTGCTTGGATTTTTTGTTAGATAACCCTCATTTTAATTTGCTTTCTTCATTTATTATCTCTTCAAAAACTTCCGAAGATTGTTGTGCCCAATTTTGACACAACAGACGTCATTCGCCTTCATATCCATTAAAGTCGATGGTCGTTTTAATGGCGTACAACTTGGGCTACTGCACCTTCTTTATGAGTGGGCAGTCCTTTACCATATGCCCAGGATGATGGCAATTAAAATAAGGAGTCTTCTAGACCATCGAATAGATAAGCCCACTTTGCTATTGCTGTTGAATTCAAGAATTCTTGCAAAACTTTGCAATGTGGCCCTTCTGCTAACACTTATGGCAAACAAAATCCTTAAAATGACTCCCTGAATCCCACCTCCTGGCTTTCCCTTTCCTTGATTCTTCCGATTAGGATTAAACTTCCTCTTGCTAGAACCGTTTCCATTGGTATTTCCACTAAGTGCTAGTGGAGTAGGCTTCTTCTTTTCCTAGGCCTCGTACCTTAGAGCCATATCAACTAATCCACAAAAGTACTCTTAACGTGAGTAGTCATTCTCTCATGGTACTCTTCTCTTATCCCAAAACAAACATCTCATTTTCCTTTAATGGGGTGTTGATCAATTCTGGCCCAAAATAAGATAGCTTGTTGAACTTTGTCCCATATTTTGCTATAGATAGATCCCCTTATTTTAAGTCCATGAAGTTCCTGTACATCCTGGTCCTTTCTACGGTTGGCAAGAATTGGTCCTTAAAAACTTCTTTAAATCGAGCCCATGAAAACTCTACTTCTGCAACGTTTACAGTAAGGGAGTCCCACCAAGCTGCTGCTCCCTCTTGTAATTGTCATGCTGCTAAGAACCTTTTCTATTCATCTACTAAACTAAGACCTTTAAAAATGTTTTCGCAAGATCGCACCTAAGCTTGCACTTCTATAATAGATTCGGTTCCTTTAAATGGTTTCCCTCCTAGATTGGTGTAATCCTTGCATAAGGTTGCAAAACTTACTCTTGGATGCTCTAATGCTGCATCTTCGGCAATCCAAACTCCTCTAAGATTTAAGGTTCGACCATTTGTACTCATAGTGCTACCCGCTCCCCTACCTTGTCTACCTCGGTTACTCATGTCTTACTACCTGGGTATAGCAAGATAATCTTCGAATACTTAGACAAGATAAATCTTGAAAGAAGGGTACTAATCAAACCTATCAAGTTGATCCATCTATCAGAGATATATATGTTTAGGTATACGAATAAACATTACAAATACGCACTCTCGAAGTTAACCCTAACCAAAAGCCTTGGTGTTCACTTAACCTCGCTCTAATACCAAAATGTAACAAACCTCCTTCCCTACTCCGAAAGATGATCATTAAGGGTTGAAGAAAATGAAAGATAAGAAGAAACTACACAATCACATAATCTCACCACAAATAGGAATAACAAATAATAGATAACATAGGATATTACATATCCATAATAATATATCAGAGTCATTACATTTCAACCTTCAACTGGACAGTTATAGCTACCTGCCCATATAATATACATAGACCACACATAATCACAGCGGAATAAGATAATAACTAGCTAACGATGAAGCCACCAGCTCCAGCTCCTTCAAAATGCTTTTGTGAGAAACTTGGATCATGTGGTTACACATAAAAATTTGAGTATCCAAGAGTTTTAGAAAAAGAAAATAAAACTTCGAAACAGACATGGAACTTGTGTGAGTAAACTTTAACAACTAAATCATTACTTTAGAACTCTTTGAAATTCAAAGGTACCTCTAAGACCACGCCCCACATAAACACAGACAATTTTTTGCCTTACGATGACCAAAACACTTTACATAGAAATCTAGTGTTATTATCATATTGTCTAGGGTTTTCAAGTAAATAAATAACATAGCCGAAATTGTTACATTAATTAAATTCTAGCATAATAGGTATACAATTAAGAACGAAGGCACTTATTGGGAAATGGATTCCATACATGCCAAGGTAAGAAACTACCTTTCGAAGGTGCACCTCTAGAAAAAATACACCGGAGATCTGATAAGAACATCTTGTACACCTGCTATGTAGAACTGGCCTACCATTTGACAAGTAGTACCGAATACATCACCATCACAGTTGGGATCAGCAACCGTACTAGAGCATACAAAATGGGTCAAATATCGATTCTAAGTATGATGATGGCATAATTTGATTGGAGCGATCCAAATAGCCCTACTGCATTCCCTGTGGTCGTTTATGGTTAATAAGGCATGAGGCTAGGTTTACCTTTACTATAGCACTGCCACTTGGAATGCTACATCGCCTTCCAGATGTTGACACAATGTCAGCATTCATCCATACAATCAGGGGATGAACGAACCGAAGGCTCTACCTCCACTACACCCATTTTGGAATCACCCTCAGGGCCAGTAGAAAATAACCCTTTCACTTCAAAGTCTTCTTCCTGGACCTTGCCTTCACTATTTCTAGTTCGAACGCTTATGTTGGTTCGAAGTGGTTTTCAGATAACGACTGTTATCCGATTATGGTCTCTCCAGTCCAACGTTCGATGATTTAAAATGGGCTAAGCTGTTTATAGTGGATCATTCCACTATTAGGTATAAGATTTACATATGAACATAAGTTCCACACACTTAGATTGTTATGGCCCGCTTATCGAAATTAACCACCTTTATTCATCACGTTCTCGAAGTGCGGTATTTATGATAAGTACAAGTCGGCTTACTCTTAATAAAACGTGTCAACGTTTTATTACAACTATTTTAATTCACTTGGCTACTTAATATGATGGACAAGAGATCCTTTGGTTCAAAACAATTTACTTAAACAGGAAAGTTGGTTACTGATAATTAACCGTGGGGTTTGAAAGGACTTTGAAATAAATAAACCTCAATTAAATCGTAAGTTTAAAACTTAATTAAACTTTAATTAATTTGCATTAAATCATAAATAACCCTAATTTATCTTAGTTAGGTCTTTATTTATCTAACTAATAATTAAACCTTGATTAAGCTTGGTTAAGTCAAAATTAAAATTAATTGAATGAAAATTAATTAAGAATAAAATTTTAAGTAACCTTAATTAAATAACATTCATTTATATTTGAAATATAATTAAGTAATAATTAAGTAGATAATTTCCCTTTTATTTAATAATAATTAAATAAATAATTAACTTTAATTAATAATAATTATTAATTAATTAACTTTAGTTGATTAATTATTAAAATAATTTAAATTGATTAAGTAAAATTAAATTTATTTTCATCATAATTAATCATATATTAAAAATCCCTTATTAAAAATAATTAACTTAATTAAGAAATTTTTATACTCTAATTACTTAACCTAATTAATTAATTACTAATTACCCCAATTAATAAATTATTAAATAAAAAAACTTAACCTTTTTACTTACTAAATTAGTTTGAAATTAGTATTTAAAATAATCCTTAAAAAAACACTTTAAAACTTGAAATCGTTAAATCTTACGAACTGCATCCATAGCGACTATGTTATGAGCGTAGTTCACTAGAATTGATTTCTAGATGAAAACCTCCTTTAAATCTAGCTACCACATATTCGAAGCAAAAATGGAAGAGTTTAAAAAACTCAAATAAAAGGTGAAAACTTGGAAATATATTTACTAAATCCAAAACTAGAAAACAAGCTTTTGTTTTCAAACCAGATCTCAGGTCCTTTGTGACTTTTCAAGGTGCTAACTTCACAACATTTACATCACATACACTTGGTTTTTGTTTCATAACACACTACCATCATATCATAGCCAACCATTTACATATCCATATCCAAACATATAAATTAACATCCAAATCAGAAATCCAAGCACAATCACAAACTTGTAATCGTACGCCATCAAAACAACATGACATTTTAACACAACAACATTATATTTTTGCAACATATAGTTCATTAAAAAAAAGTTGTTTTCTTTTCCAAAAGTAAGAGTTTTACTCATTGAAACATAACTAACTCAAGGCGAACTTTTGCAAAAACATAAGTATGAGCTAAAACTTGGTCTTAACTTGCAGAAATGGATTCGTTGAGTGGCTAAGCACCAAGATTGGGCTTGTCCTAGTGGAGTTTGCACTAGGCCATATGGAGTTTGGGGTCTGCCATATAGACTAGTGGAGGATGGTGCTTGTATATTGGAAGAGAAGGTGTTGTAATAGAAGTGTTTTCAAGTGGAAAAGAAGTGGTTTTTCTCAAACTAGAAAATATGAAGAGAAGCTATGGACATATTCTCAAGCTCTTAGTAAACTTTTAAAGTGAAGATGAGGATTGTAAAATGAGAAGTATGAGATGTAAGGGGTATTTATAGGCTTAGGAAAATATTTAAAAATGTATTAGTGCTTGAATTAAATATGTATACATATGCATACTGCAACCCCCCCTAATTTTTAATAACATTATTCAGGAAATTTAATTAGATAAATTAAATAGAATAATGAAAACATTAAAGTGATAAGGGGATTAACATTTGAAAATTTTAAATAGAGGCCGAGTTTAATTAATAAATTAAAGAATAGGCTTATAATTGGTTTTCATGTTAATTAGGAGATTAATTAACGCAAGGGTAATTAGGGTAATTGCGCATCATAATCCCATTACCTTATATTCTTGTTTCCTATCCATTCACGTTCGTATTTCTCAAAACATAAAATGCAAACGAAAGAAAGAGAAATCGGTCATTACTTAGGAGAAAAGGGGAGAAATTAAATCTAAAGCTAAGGATATAAACTAGGAGAAATTAATCTCAATCAAATCTAAAGTTCCTTATCCTAATCAAGGTGAATAATAATCAAAACCATCTCTATTTTGCTTTTATGATCATTTGATTTTCTGGTTTAAGATTAAAACCGTTATGATGATTTTTAATTGACAATATGCTTGGATTTTTATGGTACGTTGGATTCAAGTAAGATTGTTTGATAATTATTTATACACGGTCATAAAGGTAAAATCATTTAAATTGAATTTCGAATGCCATGAGGAAATTATATGTTATGTAAAATAAGATTTTGGAGATGGGTTTCCATTTTTACAATTTTTCAGAATATGGAAATTTTATTATGAATTTTCAAAAGAAAATATTAATAATTGGATTTAGAAATTAACTTCGGTTATTTTATGAAGAATTTAGGTCTAAAATTTTTATATATTAGATAACATATTGAAAGTGAGTTTCTTTAATTTTTGGGGATTTTTTCTAAGAAATTTATTATGGAAATAAAATTATTTTAGATGGAGGACTTAATTATTTTATTGCTTTTGCTTAATGGAAGGGCTTATTTTTTAAATTAATCCTTGTTTAGATCTAAAATCATGTGGCAATTATTTTTGTAAAGAATTTGGAAAGTAATGGCAAGCAATCAAATGTTTACAAACAGGTAGGATTGTTATAAAGTATTCACTTTAAATGGCACTAAATCAGACTTTACTCAGAAGATATGTTCCGTCTCTTTTAGAAGCCACCTTTCGACCCTATGCTTCCGCCTTCAACCAAGTCAAAACCTACCAGGTTGAAAACAACTAAGCCAAAACCAATACATAAGGTATCACAATGTTGGTACGTAGTGGATTGGAGAAAGGCAAAAGGCATGGTGTTGAAATATAGCTTTCGATGGGGTCGAAACCTTTGTTTTGTTTTCTAATGAAATGTGCTTTCATGTTCAACTAAATGCTTTCAAAGGATTCGAAACATATGCTTTCGAATGGGTCTTTTTAAATTGCTTTCAAAGGGGTTGCCTCCTCTTGTTTAAATTGTAGCTTCCGAATGAGTTATTTAGTTTTAAAACCAATGCTTTCGAAAATGGTAGTTTCGACTAAGTTGAAACCCTTTTGTCGTCCCTATGCCTTTCAAATGGATTGAAGTAATCAACCAATTCGAAAGGTAGCTTTTGTTTTAAACCTGTACTAAGCCACTCTTTAAAGCCTTCGAAAGGATTCAAGGGTTTCGAAGGCAATGGCTTCGAAAGGGGTTTTGAAGCTATCCTTCAAATGTTTTACTTAAATGTTTTGAGCTTTTAAAAGGATGGTTCTGAAACCGTCAATTTTCCCCAAACAATTTTATATGAAGATTAATGGTTTCGAAAGGGGTACTTTCGTGTATATTCACTTTGACCTAAAATATATTTTTAAAGATAAACTCAATGCTTTCGAAAGGGGTACTTTTAAGAAGTTTTGAAACTATGCTTTAAAGAGTTAATGAGTAATACTTTAATATTTTGGAAAACTATGTTTTGATGGTTTCGAAAGATGATTTAATGTGGTTCGAAAGGAATATATTTAGTGTTTGAAAAGAAGATTTGGATGCTTTCGAAGGAGGTTATCCAATGGTTTCGAAAGAAAAAGTTTAAGGTTTTGAAAGCATTAGTTTTCAAAACAAATAACCCAATCTCATTTTTAAAGGGAAACCATGGCATCATAAAAAGAGCTTTTAAATGCTTTTGAAGTGGAGTTTTTGAGGAAGCTAACTTTGATATAAATAATGGGTTAAAGGGATTAACCAAATTTCCTAGGGAAATTATTTCAATGATATTAAACCAAAGATGTTTCTTTGAGAAAAATGTGTGATCCTCTAATAAAAGAGGAGAGCACACATGAAACTATATATATAAAACATAATATGGTGCTTCCAACATGCCTGGCAGGTGACAAATCTATGGACTAGTAACATAGAAAAATATAGGTACCCCTAAAATGAGCTCCGGCAAAGCCACCGCCCATTACACCCCAATACCAAGCTCCGGCATGGCCACTGCCCGATAATAAAGTGTTAGAAGTACCTTAAAAACTAAAAAAAAAAAACTAAATCTCGAGATACTGGAAGTCTGCACCAACTAGAAGGAGACTCTATGTGGCTGCCTCTGAAGAAAAAGGCTAATCTGGATAAGAAACTGATCCCTAAAGTAGAACTCTACTCTGAAGACACAATAAACTGAAGGTGACGCCTGATGCCATCAGTACTCTTGGAAAAAGCTATCCTGTATACCTATACGAAGACGCAAGTTATCCTGCAAACTTGAAAAGAGACACTAGCAACCTATCTATTCCATACTTGAAACAAAACTAGGAAACAAATTAGTAAAAACCACATATATGTATATAAATAGAATTTATATACATATATGCTTGAATAAGATATTAAACCAAAGATGTTGGTACTATTTTTCACATATGCTTCTTCTATAAATGTATTCACATTATAATGGACTCATAACTGCATTTTGGGAGAAAGGATAGAATAACCAACAAGGTTGACCCAGTAGTGAATATAAATTGAATTAACTCCTGAATGAGTAGAATTACATCTAGGAGGTCAGATAGACCAGAATGTAGGATGCCTAAATATTGAAGTTGTCAGATAGACAGGTTCATAGTAAACCCATGAAAACTATGTTTAGGAAAAGTTATTGGCAGGTGCCAATAGGTTCGTAGTAAACCCATGAAAACTATGATTAGGAAGATTTATTGGTAGGGGCCAATAGGTTCGTAGTGAACCTATGAAAACTTTGTTCAGATTAAGTTATTGACAGAAGTCAATAGGTTTCTAGTCAACCCATGAAAACTAGGATAAAAGGGATGTTATTGGAGATACCAATAGGTTCGGAAAGAACCCATGAATAATGAATTTATTGTCAGGAGCCAATAGGTTCTTAGTGATTTCATGAAAACTATAAGACCGGACATGGAGTCCATAAGTATTAGACAAGTTATTAGTCAGCTCATGATAACTATTAGGTTAATAGTGGCCTTAGAAATTATAACTAAGACAAATAGTCAAATGAATGGAGATGGAAAATCCAGAATTGATTTACTTGTTTGCGTATCATCAAAATATTTGGAATTGCTATATTTTAACCGTTGTGGATGTAGGAGCACAACACATGATTTTATAAATTTTTGGAAGATACCAGTGAGATGAAAACCTGTTCCGCTAAGCGGCATTGTCTAACTAGATATCTAAACGGTTTGAGATGGTAGGTTATTGTTCATACCAGGTTTAATGTCTGGCTCGAAGTTTATGTTCTCCCCTTAAAATCTCGGGTGCTCAATTGATTTTGAGTAATTTAAGAGTTAAGGTTTTCAGGTACCTCATTAGACGAATAAGCTTTCGGAGATGTGCATGAGGCATGATGGCTATTTAGAGTTCTTTACTATTTTGATTTCGTTGTGTTATGATGTAAATGCAAAGTTGTCTAATTGGCTAATTATATAATCTGATCACCCAATGGGGCATCTTCATATGTCGCTCTTGGCGTATGTTGTAATAATTATATTTTCTTAATGTGTTCTCATGGGATTATGTAATGAATTTGAAATGCTTTGAAATGGAATGAGAAAGTCGTTGTTGATTTTAAATTTTTTCCATATCCATTGGTTTTCATTATATCAATGTACCTAACATTACCGCATTCGGTCGTCGAGGATTAATAACTATGGATGACTACAACATCTGTAGCTGTTAGTTTTGGGCCTCCAAGTAAGGAATGTTACACATACACTCCCTCTCCATCCCCGTGATTTTCGTCCTCCCTTTGTACTCCCCCTTCTCATCCAACTATTCATGCCATGATCTCATGCGTTTTGAGTGGAAAAGATATTTATATGTTAATATATATACTTTTTATAAATAAAATCTCCTTTTATCTTATATGTTTGTACACTTAAGTGATAAAATATGTACATGCATATGTACATGTCCACGCCATATATGGTAGTTTGCAGTGTGCGCATTTGTGTTTACAATAGTGTATGAACTATACATTTCTCTATGAACTATATATATTGGAAACCAAAATTCAAAAGTGATTTGTCATCATTATTTATTATTTAAACTAGTTTTATTTGTTAATAAAAATTCATCTATTTGTTATTTAAAATATATTAAAATATTCATTTATTTAGCGATTAAATTTATGGTCGTTACAAATCTCCTTCGGCACCACCTCCTCCTACTTTATGTCATTTCAGGCAATTTAGATGATAGTAATTTGATTAATGTAAAGTATTTATTCAAATTTGATAATTTTAATTTAATTTAGTTGATTATGTAAATTTAATTTAAATTATGTTAACTTGTATTAGTAGTTAGTTAATAGTAGATAAGCATTCCATCTCATTAAATTATAACTTTAATTAATTTTGGTCACTCATAAGTTATCCCTTGTCGATGCACGATATGTGTGTCCACTCCTTATCATTATGAGATTATATATGTAATCACTTATCAGTTCAAACTATTTGCAAAAGAAAATAATAATGTAGAAAAAATAATTAGTTACGAAATGACTTTGGATGTTTGGCCCCGTATGATAGGTATTATATATGGTCATTCTATAAATGTTTATTTTTATTGTTAAATAGGGATCAATATTCATTTGATACAAGCATAATGATAGTTTTACGTTTTATAAATCATTTCATCTCAAAAAGTTTACAAAATTCTAGCCATACTTCCTTTTTGTTCGACATGTATGTATACGATACGGTGTATAAGGGGGATTACTATCAAACTTTTGTTGAACCGTGTAAGGTAAAATTATTTATAAAATGTAAAACTATCATAGTGTTTGTAATAGTAAGTAGATTGATAGAAAAATAAAAAAGACATAAGATATATAAAAATATGTTTTAAATAATAGAACATAATATGTAAATAGATAATAAAAAATGAATTTAGGTAATAGAATAAATATATAAGTAATTAGTTAAAAAATTGATTATTACGCTGTTTTGAAGTTTTATTGAAATGTTTGAGAATTCCCGTTTAATGAATATTCTTTTTAGATAAATAACAAATCAATTTATAGAAAATCCTGCTAGTAATTGTAAAAAAGTTAATAAATGAAATCCTATTTGCATGTTAACAAATTTATTTACAATAATATGTAATATAATTTATATTAGTTATGTTAGAAAAGATGGAATATTTGAAGTTCGGCGAAAATGTACAAAAATGTTGGGCATAATGGAACAATATCATTACCTTTCCTGGGAGATTTAATGGAATTCTTCCAAGTGCCATATTGTAAATAAAAAAAATGACTGATGTCTAATGCCCTTACACGAAGTGTAAATTCAAAGACTTAACGAATATAATTTTTCAGAGTTATATTTGAAAAGATGCGAGTTTTTGGTAAATTATTATATACGGAAATTTCATAGTGAAGATTTTGAAAACACTTAATATGGCAGTGTTGTTGAATATAAGAACAAAAACATTGTTGTTGATTTTGATGAACATAGTCTAAAGAATAAAATGACTGAAATGATTCTTGATGTCAACGATTTGAGTATGTAGACGAGTTCACTAGATGTAGAGGAAAAACATAATCCAAAGGTTAATTTTTTAAACTTGAAGCACCAAAACAACCATATTTTTATGGATGTCTAATGGCATTTCTAGGTTAGTTATATAAAATCTACGATAAAATATGGAGAAAGTAATAAACGATATTATTAGTTTGGTTTGAGGTAACCCGTGCGGTCTATGGACCGGCTGGAAGAAACTAAAATTCATAAGAAAATATGTGTCATTTGATTTCATGTATGAAAAGTTTGGTACAAGTTAAAGTGGATGCATGTTATATTAGAAGGAAGATATAAATCTTACATGTTGTAAATGTCAGAACTAGGCTAGCCTACAGTAGAAGTAATGGGTGAATTTCAAAATTTTTTACCATTTTGGATATTTATCGGGCATATAAGGTCTAATTTATAACATTTCCAAAAAATTTTAAACAAAATCGTTATTTTATTTAAATTTATAATATAGTTTTATATTATGTAATAAATATTATATTATGTATAATATACACATATATACATGCATACATGTGTAACATAGCAATCCGTCCAAGGTTTGACATGCGCGTATATAAGAGCTGAGATTACACCACAACGGATATGTTTGCCCCTTTAACATATAGATATATCGTCTAAATGTATGTTCATATACTTTAATTTATGTATAGCAAACATTGAATATATATATATATATCTACAATTTTATTTTGAAATTATTTACTATATATATAATTATATATATGTACGTTTAAAATTATTAAAAATTTATTTATTTATTTTGCTGGAAAATTCAAAAAAAATTATTAAAATATACGTATATTATATATATCATATAAACAATTTAATAATATATGTTTATTCTAAATGAAATACATATAAAATAAATATATGCACCATTTATAATGCTCACGGTAAAAGATTGTTTTTTGTATTTTCTAATATTTTTTAAAAGTAAAATTCCATACTGAAAGTAATTAAAAATTAATTATCAAAAGATAATTCTAAATTTTAATTTTTTTAGAAAAATCCTATTGATATTTTGATGTTTAGATATTTCATATGCATTTTATAATTTAAAATCAACTTTAAATTCAATAAGCATTTAAATATTTAAAATGCATATAAAAAACTATTTTTTTGCTAAAAGCATTTCATGTGCAAATTTAATTTTATAGGATGTAAAACATATTTATAATACATATATTTATATAATTAAATACTATTAATTTATTGAATTAATTGATTTAAATAATATTTAAATTATATATATATATTATTTTGTTCATGCTGAAATTCTTATCTGTATGTTATTATGTTTATATAAATTTAAAACTATATTCTATATAGTGTAACATTTAATATTTAAATTATGAAGCTAGTATAATTAAATAATGTATATTCAATTAATTTAAATAAAAAAAATCAAATTTTTTTTTTAGCCGTGAGTATCGAAGGCATATGCATGTCATAAATTGTTTTTAGTTATATATAATCATATAAACTAACAACCATTCTTAGTGTGATGATATATTAATATCCTAAATTAGTTACCTAACTAGCAAAATAATATATGATATATAAATTATCTAAACATTAATATATAATTGTAGATCAGAAAATTACCTTATCTCTAAAGCATATCGGTATACATTGAAACAAAAATACGGACTCCTTGAATAAGATTCTAATTCAGCAAGGTGCTAGCTCCTGAACTGATGACTACCGATTGTCGAATAACGATTGTTTTAATTTGATTTGAGCCTGGAAATGGAGGAGGGGATAAAGATGTGTTTCGATTAGAATAGACATTATGAAGGCTCTAAAAGTTGGTAGAATAATAAGGGTTATGATCTATTTATAGAGGAGGGACTATAGAGATAAGTTAGGATCAAGATTCACATTTCTCTCATACCAGTTCTTTTCCTCCAATCCATCTAAACCCAAGCCCCTTTTGCCATCATATTGTCGCACCCCTCCTGGTCTCTCACGGCCGAAATACACATGCCTCTATATAGGCTTTAAACCCATTCAAAGCCCAAACAAATTATATTGCATTTAAATCCAATTTAAACGCGTATCGATATCGTATATCTATCAATATATTTATAACTATTATAAATATATTTATTAATATTATTCATTAAATCAAAATAAATTTTTATAATTAATATTATATATATATTAATTCATTTAATCAATTTATAACAATTATGAATCAGTTAAATCATTTGGTCAAAGAAGCATTTAATATTTCGGTTGTATGACCCTTTAGGGGTAAATTTTGTCAACGATTAATATTGAACCATTCGAATATTAATGTATATATGTCACTTAGCAGGTAGTGTGACATTCGGTCAAATTTATCGCTTACTTGGTTTCGGTAAAATCCAATTTTACTTTTATTAAGCGTTACCCGATTATGACTCTAATTTACGCCAATTCTCTTTGTCGAAACTATATCACTTCGGACTTATGAAATTTGATAACCATCCAAATTCCAATATCGTATTCAACTATATAGTCCAAATATAAAGTCGTTAGTTCAATAATAACAATTATTATTAACCGAACTAATCTGGCTAAAGATTTTGACTTTGAGTTGACTTAAGTTGACCGTGATACTAACCCCATATGACCAAGGAGACGAATCCTTTCTTGAATAGTGTTTCACTTCCAATACTTCCACTCAACCCATCTACAGTCACTCAATGGATGTCGTTCCATGATTTGACTATAATTAAATTAGAGCTATCGCATTGAAGATCAATAGTATTCTCAAGTCAGGGGAACTATGTAAATTAGTCACATCGATATTCTTTGTTTGACTTTAGTTATATTAACCATTAGAAAACCATCAAGTGAGTCATTCCATAGTTATCTAATAACTATCAGTACGTAACCTCGTGGTTCCTCCGGTAATTATAAGTAGCACACTAACCAACATTTGGGGAGTGTTACGAACTCTAATCTACACAGATGCATTGATATCCAGTCTCGATGCATCTTGACTAGGAATTTTTAAAATGTGTGATTATTATATTAGATACACTACTCATGAATACAACTATTTGTAATTACTATCACAAACACACCATTTATGGATTTTCTATTAAATATATTTCGAGTAAATATTTAATTATTTATATAAACAGATTGAAAAACACCTTTATTACGAGCAAGGATTGATTATCGAGTTAATTAATGTACAATAAATTATATAATTATCCCTAGGCATACCCCTAACCCTGCCAATCACCCACTTGCACTAAGGCCAATTATGGAATCTCAATCTCGTTCCTTCAATCAACTTTTTGAGAGCCAACCAAGCTAGACCCTTTGTGAATGAACATGCTATGTTATTCTTGGTATCTACCCATTATATCACAACTTTTTACTCCACAAATTTTCTAACGAGGTGGTACTTTCGAAGAATGTGCGGTGACTTCTTGTGAACTCTTGGCTCCTTTGCAATCTGAATCGCTGCATTGTTCTCCTAGAACAATGCTATAATATTCTTTGTACCGAGAATTACTTCGAGATCGTTCAAAACTTGCGCATCTAGACTACCTCTTTAGCTGCTTCATTGAGGGTTTACTCGGCCTCCATCGTTGAATTAGATACTGTCTCTTGCTTGGAACTTTTCCAATCGATGGCTTTGCTATTAAGTGTAATGACATAACCGGACACCAAGTTACTATCATCTAGATCACTTCGAAAGCTAGAGTCTATACCCCTTCGTAAGGAGGTCTCCGTTCTAGAAATTGAGGAATAAGTCCCAAGTATTTCTTAAATGCTTTAGTATACATATAGAACTAAGAATACGATAGCATTGCCATGTTCCTATTCATACACACATGCTTCCGCTGCGTTTTGATGAAGCCAAACTGTTTGATTATCTCATCAAAATACTTGTTCCAACTTATCAAAGCTTGTTTAAGTCAATAAATGGACTTTAACAACTTGCAAGCCTTTCCCTCACTCCTACTGAACATAAAACCCTCGGGTTGTGACATAGAGATGGTTTCTTTTAAATCATCATTTTGAAATGTTGTCTTAACATACTTTTGCCATATTTCGTAGTCATAGAATGCAGTAATAGCCAACATACTCCGAGTGGACATAATCACGACTACGGGCTAAAAGTTCTCATCATAGTCAACACCTTGAATATGATGAAATCCTTTCGCAACTACCCTTATCTTATAAGTCTTTACTTCCTTACCTGCATTTTGCTTTTTTAATAAAAATCCACTTGCAGCTTATGGGTTTTATCCCTTCAGGTACGTCCAACAAAGTTCATAATTTTTTTTCATACATGTAATCCATCTCGGATTTCATTGCTCCAAGTCAGAGTGCAGAGTCTTTACTCTGCAGTACTTATTAGGAAGATTGAGGAGTATTGTCATATAAGACACGGTCATCCTTTTCGCCATCAATGAGAAAACCACAGTATCTTTTTGGTGCGTGAGATTCTTTACCAGACCTTCAAATATGTTGTGTGTTTTCATACGCGTGTGAACTTGGTTCTTCCACTGGTTTGACCTTAGTGCTAACTTCTTGGATCTCATCTAAGTCTACAACTTCGCTATTAAGTTCCTTTAACTGACATTCATTTTCTAAAAAGATACCATGTCAAGAAATAATAACCTTATGTTCCTCGGTATTGTAGAAAGTATATCCTATTGAGTTTTTGGGTGTCCTATAAATTTATACAGTGATGATCTTACCTATAATTTATTCATATCAATGTTCTTAGCATACATCAGACAACACTACACCTTCAAATACTAGAGTTGAGGTTTCTTACCATATCACATCGTATATAGCGTTTTAGGCACATATTTAGTAAGCAACGAGTTCAGTATATGTTGCGATTTCTAACGTATATCCCCAATTGGACAGAGGTAACTCATCCTTAGTCATCATGGAACAAACCATACCTAATAAGGTTAGGTTCCTTTGCTCCGACACACTACCGTGTTGTGGAGTATAAGGTGGAGTAATCTTAGAGATAATCCTATTATCTTTTAAGTACTATTGGAATCCAGTCCAACATACTGACCTCCTTGATATGATTGACAAATCTTAATTGTATGGCTTGTTTTGTTTTCTACTACACTTTTATATTTAACAAATTTCCCATAGACAACGAATTTGTTCTTCATAAGATACACATCTAGTCTTAAGAAATCATCAATGAAGGTAACAAAGTAAGAACTATTGTCTTTGGTAATATGTACTAACCCTAAGAGTTCATCTACTCTTTCATTGCTTCCACTGAAAGGGTGCTTGGTCCTTTTACCTTTGAGATATCATTCACACTTGCCAAATGAATTGGAATCAAGTGACGTAAGAAAATCATCGGTTTTCAATTTATGCAGCCGTTTCTCACTAATATAACCTAGCCTACAATGCCAAAGATAATTATCATTTATATTGTTAGAAGAGTTATTTACATAACATACATAACTTATATTGATCACGTTAAGTCCTTTTCAAGAATACGATCATAGATTTTATTTCCATTCAAACTAATGTTCATAACATTCACAATGAAATATATATCCAGTATCAGATAATCTAGAAAAAGAAATAATCACACAAATAAAGTCTTTGCAAAATAGAAATTATTTAATGTCAAAACTACTCCACTAAAAAAAGTGATACATTCCTACTGTCACTGCATCCACAATAAATCCATCAGCAACTTGGAGCCTCACATCTCCTTTTCCATGCGGTGTTAGTTCCTAAACTCTTGTAATGAATTACATATATGAGTTCCAGAGCCAGTACCTAAGACTCAAGACATTCTGTTGGTTACAAAACAATTTTGAATCATCAATGTACATAATGGAGCCGCAGAACCATTACGCTTTCTTTCTCTATAATCTTTAAGTAATAAGGATAGTTCCTTTTTTGTGAGTGTTCTTGTGGTAGTGGCGACATTCACCATTGTCATCGGTCTTCTTACTGTTACTGTTCTTCTTACCTTCTCTTTTCTGGTTCTTCGAACCTTTCAAAGGCACCACCATTTATAACAAGCATGGTCCCTTGATCCTTAGATGCAATCTCAGCTAAACTTAACATATCGAGGAGCTCCATGAGATTCATATTCAATTGGTCATGCTGTAATTCAATATGAATGGTTCATACAGAGGTATAAGAGAACCAAAGATAAAATCAACTTGTAATTCGTTGATTACCTATACATCCAATTGCGAAAGCATATAGTATAGACCTTCATCAATAGTATATAATCATCTACTTTCTATCCTTTAGTCATTTTACTATTTAACAGCTTTTTTATAAGCTCCTACCTTGCAGAATGTGACTGCTCACTAACAGGGCCTTGAATATATCAAATATCTCATGGACATACATGTTTTTCGCGATACCTCTGCAATAGCTTGTCAAACGTATATAGCACAAAAACTTGGGTGATCTCTAGGTCTGAAACCAATTTCTCGTAAGCAAGTCGAAGTTCAAGGTCCGCATCACCAGCAAATTGTTTCTTTAGTTTCTCACGTAATAGCCAGCAAAAGATTCTCGTAAGTCAACGCTATCTTAATCGCTCTTAGTTAATTAGTGTAGTTAGGTCTGGTAAGCTTGTCATTTTAAGAAAGCAGTTTTTGGAGGAGACATTTTTCTACAAGTTTTAATTGGTAGATTATTTGGACAATATCTTATTTGATGTTCTTATAATACTAGTAAGGTTAAACATTATGTTTCATTTTACTAATAAGCTCCTACTAGACTTTTACATTTCACCAAACCCTTAGTCGAAATGTAGAAGTTATTCTGCTTCACCAGTAGGTGTTAGAACTTGTCTGTCTTGGAATTCTAACCTTGAGTTTGCTCAACAAGTCATATCTCTACGGACAATGGATAACTCCTTATCGGTTGTATCATATAAATCTCCTAACCCTTCGTACTTTGCCCTCATTTTACTTCAACCTTGAGTTTGCACAACAAATCGAAATGAAATTATTCACTCGTACCTAACATATTGCGATGGCCTAAGTATAGTATATATACTTTGAGTTTGCTCGGTAAATACATATAGTTATCTTACATCATATATTTAATAGATTAATAACACTACATGTGACATCCCTAGCTTGAGTTTGCTCAACAACTAAGGAGTATGTAAGTAATTTATTAATATATATATATATAGTAGAGGACAACATTATATTGAAGATTAGTAATCTTTTATATATTATACTGTGTGACATTTACTTTTGGAATAATATATTTCTTATGAAATACCCTCGTGATTCAAGTTTTGAACACATCGGAAATCATATGAACATACATTTATGTATTAATTTATTCCTTAAGTCTATTTAAGGTTTTTTAATATTCCACCTTTAATCTATACATTCATATTATATAAGTTTTATTATTATATAAGTTTTATACTTTAATTACTTGTATAATAATCTTATCTATAATCTTATATTAATTAATCTTATTTAATTAATTTTAATCAATTAATTTTATATTATTCTAATATAACATTTATATAGAACATTTGTTATAGTATAACACATGTATCATTTATTAGTGTATACTATTTTATTAATTAACCTTTACTTAATTTATTTAATTAACAACTTTAATTAAATTATATTAATTTCGAAAATTCATTTTATATACATACATTTATAATTATGTTATTCTAACATTTTAAAAATAACATATATCATAATATATGACACATATGTATGTTTATTTATTTATTTATTTATTAACCTATTTAATTAATAAATCTTATTAACCTTATTAATAAATTTTATAAATTTTAAATTTATTTTATATCAATGTTCAAAGATTTAAAAATATATCATATGATAACTTTTATAATATATGTATATCTTATTTTAATTTAACTTTTAAATTTAAAATCGTATATTTTTAATTTTCAAATATTTTTGAAATTACCCCAAGGCCCAATTCAAATTGGACCTTTTCTATTAGAGACAACTATTTGCACAAAAAATGGACAAACACCTCAAAGTCGTATGATTTAGTTGATTTTATGTTGTTCTTAGTAATTTGGGTGAGTTATGCAAATAAGTAAAAAACAGGGGCTAAATTGTAAAAAGACACGCAGATTTATAGTGGTTCGGCCAGAACGTGCCTACGTCCACTTTATATGTTATTCTCTCTTTTCTTTCAGATTACAAGTACAAAGCTTTGTATACAAGTATATGAAAGTTGTTTGAAAGTTCCTTCTGTGCTTGAGCTCTCAAACTTGTCTACCATTGTTGTACCCCTGCCCCTCTATTTATAGAGTTAGGCCGGGGGCAGGGGTCCTGGATGTATATAGCTGCTGGTGGGCTTGGGCTGAAGCAATCTGGTCTGGCACATCTGGTTCGGTAGTAGCTGGGTGGAGTTCGATTCGGTGGTGCCGCCTTGCGTTTGGTTCGGTGGTGAGTAGGGTTGGACCGGTGATGGGTGGTTGGAGATTTGGTTCGGCGAAGGCTGGTTCGGTGGAGGTTGGTTCGGCAGAGTGGAGGGAAGGTGATTCGGCAGTAGGTGGTTCGGTTGTAGTTGGTTCGGCAGAGTGGAGGGATGGTGATTCGGCAGTAGGTGGAAAGGTCTCTGGTTCGGCATGTAGGTGGTCTGGACCAGGAGTTTGTTGGTCCGACGATGGGTAGGGGGTTTGGATCGGCAGTGCAGGGAGGAACACGGAGAGGGTTTGGTTCGGCCCTGGCTTCCTTCATTTCTTGATTCGGTGGTAGGTGAAAACCCGCCCAACATTTGCCCCCCAAAGTAGGGCATATGCTAGTATATGTCGTGCTTTGTTTTAGCTAGGTGGTCTTCATTCGGTCCCTGAGTGCCAAACCAATTGGTCCGGTGTCCTACATTTGTCTATAAATAGGGGCTATACACCTTCGTTACCTCCTACCGAGCTCGATTGCCGAATCAGATCTTTCACAGCCGAATCATCCTTATTGCCGAATCACTTCAGGCCGCCGAATCAGGTAACAAGCCTTCTCTCGCCGAATGACTTACGTTGAGAATGCCGAATGGGGTTTCGCTTTTTATTGCCGAATGAGCTTGGGGGTTGGAGTGCCGAATGGACTCTTGCTTTGTTTTACGGAATGAACTTCTATATTTAAATCTTGAGTGATATCTTAGACTTACATACGCTTGCTCGCTTATATTTCCATACTTCTTGTTCTAACAACATGTCTTCCGCTTTCGTGTTTGCAGATAAATGTCGCTAAGAGTGGAGACCCGATCAAAGAAGAAGAGATCCCAGGGCAGGGAAGAGCCTTCGCCGTGCCCCCAGCTCAGCCAAGACCAGAACGTCATGGACCTGCCCTGAGGTCGTTAGTGGACGGATATGGTCTCCAGGAGCTTCTGGACTCCCCGCCCGACTGTTTTCCTAGCTCCCTCAAAGAGGAGCAGCTCGACGCCATATCTCGTTCTTTTGGGATTGATAGAGCGCTTATGATAGAGCGTCCATGAGTCTCTCTTCTCCTTCTTCTCCATTCTTTCTCTCTAGTTCCTGAACATTCCTTACGAGAGTCTGCATGCTCTTCATTTGATGATGAGGCCATCGAGGAATTCCCAACTCTCTGCATTTCTTCTTCAAAAGAGTTAGACCTATGTTTAATTCTTTCGTTGCTTGCGATATGGGCAAGTAAAAGTACTTCGATACTAGTTCAAATGTTAAGGCCGTTTTTTCCTTGTTCATCGTTAATTTCTTCTTATTTCTTTTTTTTGCCTTTTGATTCTTCCTTCTGATCATCATTAGATATCCTGTAGCTCAACTTGGACTTCTCTATCTCATAACTCAAGTCATTGAAGATGATATTGAACTCTTCAGAAAGGGTCAGAGAAGCTAAACGAGGATCTGAAGGATGGTTTAGAGGAATGACATTGATTATTTCATCCAAATCTGGTACTTCATTGTACAAACCACTGAATGATCCTTTACTGAAATCTAGTTGAGCATCATCAAATCCACTGGGCAGACCATCAATATCGTTCCAAAGATTATGATCATCTAAGTAGTGCAACTGGTTATTCATGACCGCAGAAGGACTGATCATGTAATTTCGTATACGATGTTGAAATGTGTAGCCAATGCAAAGAAGATTGAAGCTGGTAATGAATGTGCATTTCATCTTGAGTGTTCTGAGTTCAAGCCTTGCTTCCCCTTCTTTTCTTTTTAGGTTTTCATAACTTGATCGTTTACTGTTTGTTTAATGAATTCCTCTTCTGAAATGGACAGGTGGGACTTCCGATCAACATGCTGGGAGCTCCGACCCTGCGGCTAAGTACGCTTGGAGAGTTGGTAGGATGAGGGCGAAGCATGGACACAGCTGGTTCCTTGTCCGGATTCGGCCACCTTTTGATTTCTTTTTATTGCTGTTTATGTTAGTCCAAAACATTGATGTGACTGTAATAATATTGTCTGTGATGAACGACTTTATGTAATTTCATAACATAAGCTGATTCCTTTATGTTGGAATGTTATCGCTATTTTGTTGTGTTGTGTAAGTGATGTAACTATGCATGTTACTAGTGGTTTGACTGTGCCTGATGCCAAGTTTTTTGCTTAAAGTATAATTTTCTCATTTTGCAATGTAAATGTGATGTGTGAATATGAACTGCAGCTATGCATTAATGTATAAAAGTAGAAGGTACCGCCCTTCATGTTTCGGCTGTGGACGGCAACTTTGTGCGCCCTGTAAGACTAAGCACGGAATGTTGTTGAGTGTCTCGTCATCCGATTGTAAGTTTCTGTTCCCATTAGCGAGCGTTCCCTATTTTATGTCCTGTACTTTCAAGCACCGTTACGGAGAATAGGAGAAAAGTTTTAAATGAAATGGAAATATAGGAAAAGTAAAACTTCCAGTCACGGAAGGCCGTCGATGTGCTTAAGTTCGTGGCAAACGGGTTTTGTAGTCACTTTCCCTAGCTGTGGGTCTTGGAGACATTTGTCACCCATTTTACGCCTCTGAGGGGAGTTTTCTTTTCTACCACAGCCGCATTTAAGACACATCGGAGCCGATCGCGCACAGTAACTACACGGGCCATTATGGCCCATAATCGCGGCTATTATTCGATTTACTGTGGGCGGCTAGCATGGGGGCCGATCGTCAACTGTGAACTGCCCCTGGCTGGCCACACCTTATGTTGGGGCTTATGGTCGGTTCACAGTTGTCGGCGAGCCGAATCGCTGTAATGAGCTGCCATGGCATAATCGGCCTTCTCGTTGGCTTATACTCGGCTTATTACAGTCGGCTTTAAGGGCCGAGGCAAACAATGAGTTAACTCGCGGTAGAGGGATACCGGAGCAAAGTGTCTCATCGGCGAGGGCATAGGATCGTAGCGTACCTGTTAGATTTTGTCCAGGTGGAGTTGTGTTGTGAAGCTCTGAATTGAAATGTCATCTGCAAAGGATTTTGTTCAACAGCAAAGGATAAAGCTTAACAAGTAGCCAAGATATAAAGGAACAAGTTAATAAGAGCCAAGTTTTTTAAAGTGGTTCGGCACGTAAATGCCTACATCCACTGATTCTCTTTGTTAATTCACTTCATATGGGCAGTACAAGTTAAGAAAAGTATCGACGGAGGTGTCGGATGTTCCATGCCCTCTGGAACACCTCTCCGTCCACTGTTGACAAAATATAAGCTCCATTGTGGAGATCTTTATGAATTACATATGGTCCGTCCCAGATTGGATCCAGCGCTCCTGGGCGCGGAAAGATTCGCTTGAGGACAAGATCTCCTTCTTGTAAGCTGCGATGTTTGACTTTGGAGTTGTATAGTGCTGCCACTTTTTGTCTGTGAGTTGCTGCTTTGAGTGCTGCATCATTTCTTCTCTCCTCGATTAGATCCAAAGACATGTGGAGGAGTTCTTCGTTTTCTTCGGGGTTGTAGTGGATCCTACGATGGGAAGGTACAATAGTTTCAACTGGGAACATGGCCTCTAATCCGTATGCCAAAGAGAACGGAGTATGCCCTGTTGATGTTCTGAAAGAAGTGCGGTAGGCCCATAGTGCTGTAGGAAGTTCGTCCACCCAAGCGCCTTTTGACTTTTCAAGCTTCTTCTTGATTAGAGTCTTGAGAATCTTGTTGACAGCTTCGACTTATCCATTTGCCTGGGGATAAGTTACGGATGAGAAGCCCTTATGAATTCCGTGCTCTTGGCACCAGTCGGCAAATTCCTCGCTGTCAAATTGAAGCCCGTTGTCTGATATGATTCTGAGTGGAACCCCGTACCTGCACGGAACGTTTTTGATCAAGAAGTTGATAACTTTAGTTGAAGATACTTTATTCAGAGGCGCCGCTTCCACCCATTTGGTGAAATAGTCAACTGCCACTATAGCATGTCTGGCCCCGCCTCGGCCCATCGGCAGTTCGCCAATTAAGTCAATTCCCCATATTGCGAAGGGCCAAGGGCTGGTCATCTGAGTAATTTCATTGGTTGGTAGTCGAGGAATCTTAGCAAATTTCTGACATCTGTCGCATCTTCTGACGAAGTCTAAGGCATCCTTGTTTAAAGTGGGCCAGAAATACCCATATCGGAGTATCTTTTTTGCTAGGGTCTGCCCTCCGGTGTGGTCTCCACAACTTCCCTGATGGATATTGGATAGAATTTCCTTGGCTTCTCTTCCAGCAACGCACCTCAATAAGGGGTTAGAGAAGCCGCGCCGATAGAGGATGCCTTTTTGCATTGTGTAGCGGGAAGCTTTCCTTAGAATTTTCTTAATTTCATTTCGCCCGTCGGGTAGGGTGCCGTTTTGTAAGTATTCTCGGATAGGGGTCATCCATGTTTCTTCTTCGGTTGCAGCTATCAGATTTACTTGCTCGAAACTTGGTGACAGCTGTTTTGAGATGGTTAATGCTCCGAAAATAGTGATGTTCTTCATGCTAGCTTGTTTTGCTAGTTCGTCGGCCTTTTGATTCTCTTCTCGGGGAATGTGTTTGATTAAATAGTGATCTAATTGATTAAGCAGTAGCCTGGTCTTCTTTAGATACGCTGTGAGTCGTTCTCCTCGAGTCTGGAATTCTCCCAGTATTTGATTTACAATAAGTTGAGAATCACTATGGAGACATAAAGAACTAACTCCAATTTCCAGTGCAAGTTCTAATCCGGCTATCACTGCTTCGTATTCTGCGTCATTGTTGGTGGCAGCGAATTCCAATCTTAGGGCGTAGTGCAGCTTCTTTGCCCTAGGGGTGATTATCACAACACCTGCCCCCGAGCCTTATTCGTTCGACGCTCCATCTACGAAGAGATTCCACTTGATATCTTCTGCTATTTCAAATTGGTCCTTACCTTCGCTAGTAGTGAATTCGGCAATGAAATCAGCTATGGCTTGCCCCTTGATAGCGGTGCGAGGATGGTAAGTGATATCATATTGACTTAGTTCGATGCACCACTTAAGTAATCGCCCAGAAGTGTCGGGGCGATGGAGCACTTGCCTTAGCGGTTGATCGGTTAAAACTCTGATGGAATGAGACTGGAAATAGTGTCGCAGTTTCCACGACGTGATAAGCAAACAGTATGCTAGCTTTTCAAGTTTAGGGTATCTGACTTCTGCCCCTGTGAATCTCTTGCTTACAAAGTATACGGGTCGCTGTGCGCGGTTGTCTTCTCTCACCAAAGCGGCGCTCAAAGCGTGGGATGATACAGCAAGGTATATGTATAGTTCCTCGCCTTCATTTGGAGTTAAAAGTACCGGTGGTCTCTGAAGGTGTCCGATTAAGTTAAGGAAGGCTGTCGAGCATTCATCAGTCCATTCGAACTTTCCTTTGTCTTTCTTTAGAGCTTCAAAGAAAGGGATGCATTTGTCGGTTGCTTTAGAGATGAACCTACTCAGGGCGGCCACTTTCCCGTTTAGGCTTTGCATCTCTCTTCGAGTAGATGGTGTCTTGATATCTTGTAAAGCTCAGACTTGTTCGGGGTTTGCTTCAATCCCCCTGGCATGAACGATGAATCCCAAGAACTTTCCCGATGATACTCCAAAGGAGCACTTTAGAGGGTTCATCTTCATTCCATATTGGCGAAGTACTTGAAACATCTCGTCCAGGTGGTTTATATGGTCGTTGGCTTTCCTCGATTTTACCAGCATGTCATCCACATAAACTTCCATAGTTCGTCCTATCAGTTCTGCAAACATCTTGTTGACGAGGCACTGATAAGTAGCTCCGGCGTTTTTAAGTCCAAATGGCATTATCTTGTAGCAATACAATCCTCGGTCAGTGATGAAGCTAGTGTGGTCTTGATCGGGGGCGTGCATAGGGATCTGGTTATATCCTGAGTATGCGTCCATAAAGGATAAAAGTTCGTGTCCGGCAGCGCTGTCCATGAGTTGGTCGATTCGGGGGAGTGGGAAGCAGTCTTTCGGGCAAGCGTCATTTAAGTTGGAGAAATCGATGCACGTTCGTCACTTCCCATTAGCTTTCTTTACCAGTACCGGGTTGGCGATCCATTCCGGGTAGATGGCTTCACGTATGAAGTCATTGGCAAGTAAGTTCTTTACTTCTTCCTCGAGGGCTGCTGATCGTTCTGCCCCCATACTTCTCTTCTTTTGCTTTACCGGTACCTTGGTAGGATCGATGTTTAGTGCATGGCATGCTATGTCCGGGGAGATTCCAGTCATATCAGCGTGCGTCCATGTAAATACATCCAAGTTGTGGCGAAGGAAATCAATAAGTTGGTCTTTCAATTCTGTTTTTAACTGAGACCCGATTCTCAGTAGTCTACTCGAGTCACATTTGTCTACAGATACAAACTCCATAGCCTCTGCGGGCTCGGCGGTGGCCTCCTCCTCTCTGTCCCTAGGGTCTAATTCATTAAAGGGATCACTTGTATATCGAAGAGGAGGGTCTTTCTTTAGTTGCTATGCTTCCAAGCTTTTCTTGTAGAGAGCAGTCTCTGCATTCTTCCCTTTATCTCTCCTGCGGTTATTGCGAAGTTCGGTTACATAGCAGTCCCGAGCGGCGTCTTGATCCCCTTCTACTTCTCCTACTCTATTATTCGTTGGGAACTTCATCTTCAGGCACCATGGGGCAAGGACAATTTGGAAGTCGGACAAGGCTGGTCTTCCTAAAAAGGCATTGTAGGCCGAGTGGTTGTCTATTAGCACGAATGTTTGTTTCCGAACGGCGGAGCGGGGATGACTTCCCAATTCAACAAAGAGATCCAATTGTCCGAGGGGCATCTTTGCTTCTCCAGTGAAACCGTGTAGCGGTTTGTTGGAGGGAGACACGTCCTTCATTGACAGCTTCATTTTGTCGAAAGCATGCTTGAACAGAATATTCACTGAACTTCCAGTGTCTACTAGGATTCGAAAAACTTCAGCTGGGCCGAACCAGGCAGAGATGACCATAGGATCCATATGAGGGTATTGCCTTCCCTCTAGGTCGCGCCCACTGAATGTGATGTCATTATTTTCCTTCCGCTTAGGGTGGCGTTCTTCCATAACAGAATAGACACAGTCTCCCTCGCTTCTGAGCGAGTTTCCATATCTTTCCATTTCTGCCCAGCTTTTGTCGGCGATGGGTGGCCCCCCAGATCTTGTATGAACCACTATCTTCTCTTGGCTGGAACCGCTGGTGTTTTGGTTTGTTCCGCCTGTTTCTGGGTGGAGCTGCGCTGGGTTTTCCTTGGCGGGAGCTAGAGTCCTGTCCTGGCCCTTTACATAGCGTTCCAGCCTCTTTCTCCTGATGTGTTCTTCAATTAGGTCTCGGAGATGGCGGCATTCATTGGTATCGTGCCCATGAGACTCATGGAAACGGCAGAATTTTTCGGACTGGATTGCGCGATCTGACTCTTTCTTGTACGGGGGGCGCTTGTATGTAAGTTCGTCCTGGGTGGCCAGGAAGATGTTCTCGACTGTTTCATTCAAGGGAGTGTAAGCGTCAAATCTCGGTCTTGGTCGGTACAAGCGCTTTTCTCCCTTCTTGCCCCCCGCATTGTCTCTGGAGTCGTTTCTCCGAATGTCCTTCGCTGCGGCGGGGGCGTTTCCATGAGCCGTCTTAGCCTGTGGTCCTGTCTGCCTTTCAGTGGCAGCCTCTTCAAGTCTCATGTACTTTCCAGCTTCATGGAAGAAATCGGGAAAGGTAGCTGGTTTTTCTTTAGTTAGTCTTCTAGCAAACTTCGTATCCGGATGCACACCACTACAGAGGGCCATCAGGACAAGTTTCTCATCGGCATCTTGAACTGCTGCCGCTGCGGCATTGAACCGGGTTAGGTATTGCTGCAGTGTCTCTCCGGGTTTCTATTTGACAGTAGATAGGGAGTAAGCATCCTTGGGTTGTTCCACATGAATGCGGAACTGGCTGGTAAACTTCTCCTTCAACATTTCCCATGAACTGATGGATCCTTGGGGTAGATGGCAGAACCAGGAGGTAGCTAGATCTGCTAAAAATAGTGGAAAGCATTTGCATAATACTCCTTCCGTTGCCCCACTCATGAGCATATGTTGTGTGTATCTTTGCAGGTGTACAACGGGGTCAGAGGTTCCCTTGTATGTTCCATTGTCGGCATTTTCCACTCTCGGGGGGTGATGGCAATTTCAATATCGCGGGTGAAAGGGCTGGTTACCCTAGCACCTATCCCATGATCTCTTTGGTCCCGTTGAACGCATTCCCTGAACAATCGTGCCATCATCTCATCAGAATATGCGGCAGATAAGAAAGAGCTTGGTTCTTCCCTGCGGGATCGATTCTGTCTGGATGGCCTGTAGGGGTGGTATAGTCTATCACTCCTAACGTTTCCCAGCGGTTGTCTTTGGCTGTCCGGATGCATGCTAGGTTCAGCTATAGTTGTCCCTTGCCTTGATCTTCCCCTGTGGGGTTCTGTTTCAAGCATTTCCTCGGGGTCAACTTCGGGATGGATTCTAGCTCGGCTCCGTTCATGGGTGTTTCTCTGGCTAGGCAGCATGACTGGCTCAGCTACATCCGACCCTCGCCTGGTGCCTCCCTCATTGGGTTCGGTTCCAAGCGCTTCCTCGAGTCGGAGTTCGGGCTGAGTCCGGGCGCGGCCCCTATCATTGTTGTTCCTGTTGATAGCTTCTTCGAAGAGGGAAGACCTTTGTTGTCTCCGAGATCCTCCAGATTGAGACTCACCCCATGATTCAGTGTTGCGGTTGGATTCTTCGGCATCCCTCAAGCATGACATGAGTTGTTCACCAAAGCTTCTTGTTGGGATGCGAAGCGGTTAGTCACTTCAACCACAACTCTGTCTAGGTCTGCCCTAGTGATTGCTGCCGGTTGTTCCGCGGCAGGGGCTGTCGGAATTGCCTGATCTACATTTGGCACTGCTGTCGTAGTGGGATGGTTCTCTTGATCTGGATTCACTGGATCTGGAGCGCTGCTGGTTGCAACGTTCTTTCCCTTGTTGGCGTCTTTTCTCGGCCTGGAAGTCATGTCTCCTAGGCAATGAAGGGTGCTATTGGGAAAGAAGGTTGAATGAGGGAAGCTGAAGCTTCGAGTTCCAAGTTCTCAGTGAAAGCACCAAAAATGTATGCATAAAAAATGGGCAAACACCTCAAAGTCGTATGACTTAGTTGATTTTATGTTGTTCTTAGTAATTTGGGTGAGTTATGCAAATAAGTAAAAAACAGGGGCTAAATTGTAAAAAGACACGCAGATTTATAGTGGTTCGGCCAGAACGTGCCTACGTCCACTTTATATGTTATTCTCTCTTTTCTTTCAGATTACAAGTACAAAGCTTTGTATACAAGTATATGAAAGTTGTCTGAAAGTTCCTTCCGTGCTTGAGCTCTCAAACTTGTCTACCATTGTTGTACCCCTGCCCCTCTATTTATAGAGTTAGGCCGGGGGCAGGGGTCCTGGATGTATATAGCTGCTGGTGGGCTTGGGCTGAAGCAATCTGGTCTGGCACATCTGGTTCGGTCGTAGCTGGGTGGAGTTCGATTCGGTGGTGCCGCCTTGCGTTTGGTTCGGTGGTGAGTAGGGTTGGACCGGTGATGGGTGGTTGGAGATTTGGTTCGGCGAAGGCTGGTTCGGTGGAGGTTGGTTCGGCAGAGTGGAGGGAAGGTGATTTGGCAGTAGGTGGTTCGGTTGTAGTTGGTTCGGCAGAGTGGAGGGATGGTGATTCGGCAGTAGGTGGAAAGGTCTCTGGTTCGGCATGTAGGTGGTCTGGACCAGGAGTTTGTTGGTCCGGCGATGGGTAGGGGGTTTGGATCGGCAGTGCAGGGAGGAACACGGAGAGGGTTTGGTTCGGCCCTGGCTTCCTTCATTTCTTGATTCGGTGGTAGGTGAAAACCCGCCCAACAACAACCTTTGGACTCACATATTTGTTCGGGCAAGACCGTTAGCCAAATAGGGCAGAGTAGTTGATTGTCCAAACCTAATCCTCCGATACTACCATTCTAAACATCCTACTATTTAGGCCATGAGCATAATTAGTTAACCCTAACATGATAATTTTGACTGCATAGACTATTAGACTTTGGTACCATTGATGGAACTAGGCTAGCTCGCAATGAAAGTAATAGGTGAATTTCAATATATTTTTACCATTTTGGATCTATATTGGGCCTATGAGGTCTAATCTATTTAGAACATTTCAAAATTTCTTTTAAACAAAATCATTATTTTATTTAAATTTATAACATAGTTTAATGTTACGTAATTAGTGATATATTATATATACATGTATCATATACACATATATATGTATGCATGTGCATCATAGCAATTCGTACAAGGTTAGATATGCCCGTATATAAATGTTGGAATTTACACCACAACAGGCATGTTATCCCCACTTGTATACATATATATCGCCCAAGTGTATGCTTATATACTTTAATTTATGTATAAAAAATATTGCATATATATATAGTTTGAAATTATAAATATATATATTTGTGTGGGGGGGGGGAATTTATTATATATATATACATAATTATTTATATGTGTTTTTAAAATCATTTATAATTATATTAAAGATTTATTTGTTTATTTTGCTGGAAAATTTGAAAACAAAATCAAATTTTTATATATTAAAATAAATGTATAATATATATAGTGCGTGTATGTATATTTTACAAATAATTTAATAATAAATATATATTTATACTTAAATGAATTACATCTAAAAGATATAAAATAAATATATATACCACTTATATTGCATATAACAAAAGGTTGTTATTTCTTCAAAAGTAAATTTTTGCATGGAAAATAATTAAAAATTAAATAAAAATAATTTTTTAAAGATACTTTTAAACTTTAATTTTTCTGTAAATGTAACGACCCAGAATTCCTGTCATTTGAAATTCATATATTTAATTGATTTTAAATATTAACAAGTAAAATTTGTAAGTTGAATAAATTATATTTCGAATATCTAGATTTAGTTGGATAATTAAATCGATAATTTAATATTTGAAATTACAGAAATAATTGAAAATTGGGTTTAATGTGATTAAAATTGATTTGTAAAGTTGTATTAAATCGTATTGGAGTTAGAATGATGTTATAGAACTTTTAAAATTGAATTAAAAGTTAATTTGTGGAAATTGAATATTTTAATATTTAATTGACGAGTAAAAATAGTCATTTTTCAAACAGTCTCGGATTTCGATGAAACCAATTTCATCGGATCCGTAATGTTAAATTTTTGTAAGATTTAAAATTTCGTGTCAATCAGATTTACGGTTTGTCCGAGGCAAGCAAAAACGCGAAGAAATCGGTTTAAGTGAATTTTAAATTTAAATAGTCGATTTGAAAACCTATCTTTCAAATATGATCGAATTGGCTCCCGATATATATTCCATTGCATTCGGAATAGGGGTAAAACATTATAAACGCCAAGTGGCACGCTTCGTTTGGAGTTCGGAAAAATTTCCGGTGAATAGTGTGCGGATATTTTCTATATAAGGCCCCCTATTTTCACATTTTCAACCAAACCCTAGTTTCTAAACCCTAGCCGCCAGTTTTATTTTAATGGCCGAAAATTGTTCTTCTTCCTCTTCGTTTTTCTTTATATCTGTTAACAATTACCAGAAAGCTTCAACTACAAACTTCTAGAGCACGTTGAGATCTTTGAAAACAACGGTCATGATCGAAAGATACGAATTGGATCAACGGCAAATGGTGCTTGAACATCGCACGTACACGTACGTTTTCCAAGGCTAAATCGCAACCGAGCTCAGCCGGTTTCTGGACATTTGTGCTAGGAGATGGTGGCTTCGATGTGGAGGTGTCAGATCATCTTCAAGTTGCTTATGGAGGTCGTGAAAATTCGATTTATAATGGCGGCTATGGGTTCAAATTTGCGTGCCTAACCTAAGATGTACGCGGGTGAGAAGAAACGAAGTGCAGCCAAGATCTGGAGTGAATGGAATCGATGGCTGTGATGATTTCTAGGTTTAAAATAAAACAGATTTGTGAATTAATTTATATTAAAAATAGTACGAACTTCTAAATGCTGTAACTTTTTCATACGAAGTCTGTTTCGCACAAAACGAATTGCATTTGGTTCGTATTCGCGAATACTACGAGATGGAGCTAGATTGGGATTGATTGAAGCTTGTGTGAATTTTGGGTAAAATTAAACGCGCGTTTAATTTTATTCGGAATAAAACGCTGAAACCGCTATTGGAAGCAAGGTGAGAACTTCTCACTAAATCGAATTTGTTTCGATTTAAATTTTAAATAGTTAGATTTAAAATTGCTTGATTGTGTTGATTGTATGCTTGGATGATAAATTGTTATCTGTTGTATTGAAATAGACCCTATACTCCGCATATTAAGCGGAGGTTATTATATTAAACACATATACGGCGATATTCCACCTTGAAGTGGAATTGGTATTATATATGTACTTGGAGTTGATTTCCCGCATTATATAGCGGATGATATTTTATATAAACCCATGTACCGTAATATCCCGTCTTGAAACGGGATTGATATTGTGCTAACATTTGTGGATGCAGGGAAACAGGTTGGAGGGATCCAACTGGATTCCTTAAATAATTGGATTTGTTTCAATGTTGTGTGTTGATTATTTATAATCTCTGTGTGATTATCATTGTGATTGAAATCGTTTAAGGCTAAAGTTTAGCCGAATATAATTTTGGTATCGTTAGATACCGGAAATAAATAAAAATTTGATTTTTGAAAATTCAGGTTGAAAGTTTATAATAAAAAATTATTTTTGAGAATTGGATAAATTTAAAGGAAGAAATTCTAAAATAATAAAGTTTTATTTTTAATCTGATTGAATAAAATTTCGAAATATGGGAAAATCTTTAATAAATGGATTTCGGGTAATATTATTCAAAGGTTGAAGAATTTATTCGAAATATGGATTTTAAAGACTTTGAAAAATAAAGAAATTTATTTTCTTTAAAAGGAATTTATTTTTAAAAGGAAATAAAATTTGAAACCCATTTGGGAATTGATTTTTGGTGATTGAATTTAAATCTTTTGAAAATCCATTTGGAAATTTATTAGGTGTTTTGAAAAGAATTTGGAATCAATTTGAAACTTGATTTGGGGCTTAGTAAAAAAAATTGATTTCAATTTGAGATTTGAATGAAATTCACTTGGTGTTTAATTCTTGGAAAATCAATATGGAATTTGATTTGGTTGTTTTTGAAATCAATTGAAAAATTGAATTATTGTTGAAAGTGAATATTTGAAATCGATTTGAAAATCATATATCAATAGATATTTTGGAAATGTGAATTCACCACGGAATTTATAAAGGAAAGGGAAATTTTTTAAAAAAAATTAAACATTGATTTATTTTTGGAGTGTGGAAATAAATTTACGGATTTGGAGCGTAAGTTTTAAATAAATCGGTAAGGATTTATTTGATTGGTTTAAATGAACCATTTTGAAGTGAAAGTGCATTTTCCCTGGAAAGCCGAGTATATTTCCAAAGCAGCTTTTAAAGCATAAATTGGAAGTTCTAAAGTTGGGTTTTAAAGAATACTTAGGAGAAATTACTTCTTAAATTGTTTTAAATCCTTAAGTAAAGGTTTATTAAGTTTATTATAGAAATGATTATTTCTAAGATTTAATTAATATTTGAGTTAGAAGATAGTTATTTAAATAGTTATACTTTCTTATCCACTAATTTTATTTTGGAAAATTAGTTTGGACTTAAGTTATATATATTATTAGTATAATGTTTCTATAGCTAATATTTGGGAATAAAGTGTTTTAAAAGTAGACTTTATTTGAAGTGTATTCCAAATATATTTTGGATAAGTAATATAAGTTATTTTCAAGTATTCAGACTCGGCAGATTTCCAGTGGAAATGAATAAATATTTGGAAGTGTTTCCGTGAAAGGAAAATGATTTGAAATTTGTTTTCAAATAGTTGAAGTGTCAAAAATATATCTTGTAAATATATATTTTTTTGGAAAATAAATAATTTAGGAAATTATTTGGAATCTGGTGATGTTGTGCATATCCATTGATAGTTAAATAACCGACTATCAATATTGACCTTTAAATGGGTATTTGTCGTGATTTGCTCGAAAATTGAATGCTACGCTTATTTTTTTTTAAATAAGTGCTCATTATTCGGTTTAGCCGGGAGAGGACTTTATGTCATATAACCCATTTCGAATAGTGATACGTCGTAATGGATAGCATTTGAAGACCAGTGTTGAAGACCGGGTATTTGTGAAAACGATAGGATAACCTATCGATTGTCTCTGCACTGGTAGCTATGGTATGGAGATTTCCTTTGTGATGGGAAGTTCTATCGGGATTGTGAATACCCGGATTGTAAGGGCTTCTTCGGAAGTGCCTTCGGTTCTGTTCGAACCTAGAACAGACTTGTATGGAGTGTATGTCTGACATTACATTTTGAGATATAAAGCAGATTTCTTTCAAATACATTTCTGTTCGTGGCGGAGAATTTATTCTCTTAGCTTAACACTATTCTCTGAGACGTACGAGCTCCGAGGTTATGTAGTTGATGGTTATCAGTGATATACTTCCAATTTGGTAATGTGGCATGCTGAGTGTTGCTGATCATTTGTTGATCAAAGCGTAGCTTTTGTGAAAAGCGTAGCTTTACGGACGAGACTTCGTCGAACCTCACAACCCGGTTATGGTCGAAACAACAATCGTAGCAGCAAGGTTATTTAAGGGTAGCGCCCTCTGAGGGTATGTCATTTCCTTCTGGATTATGAGTGGTATCATGGTATGGAGCCTAGATACTTACTTTGTGGTTGCTGCAAACTTATTACTTTGTGGTTGTTGGTTGAGAGGATCCTCGGATAAAGGTCGCAAACGACCGGGGGATGGCATGCTCGTGTCAGTAGTTACCTATTATAAAGGTAACCCGGCCTTGTCTAGCAGAGATCCGATTAAGATCCAAGGATGTCCCTCCAGAGGCGTTCCATTTTATTTGGGAAGTTCCATTGCCCGACCATTTTTTGGAAATCCAATCTTCCAATACGTACCTTGTACGGTTTTAGTTGTAGAACCTGCCATTTACTTATGGTGGTCACCACTGTTTAGATGGTAGCTACAGTAAGCATAGTGCGAAATGCCTATGCTAGCTAAGATTTATATTATACTTTCGAAATTTTTTCTATAGTATGCACTAATAATAATAATAATCAAATGATTCTGCGTAGTAAGCATCTTTGGCTATCATAAGGGGAAATCTCCTCCAATTCTGCGTTTGCATTGTGTGTGCGGTTGGAGGCCTTATGGTAGTTTCATTTTCTAAAAGCATTGCGGATCTATTTTAAAATATTTCTTTATTTGTTTTTTTAAGATAAACTGTTTTAAGATCTCACACCAGTCTCATGACTGACCTGGAGTTTATTGTTCCCTTCCTAAACTCTGGGTGCCCACCAATTTCCACACGGGCAGTTTAGAGTCAGGTTATCAGGTCATTCTGGAATGCAGGAGATGCTATGGAGCAGGAGGCGAGCTGGATGGCGAGACGTATCACTTGTATATGATATTATCTTTTCCGCTGTGTATTCAGTTGTAAGGACAGGTTTATATAATTGTCTATTGTTGTGTTGTATATTGACCCTGATGATGTAATGTATAAAATGTACAGTTCTTTTGATTTAAAGATTATTCATTTATCTATTATATGTTGTTCCGCTGCGATTGTGAGATTTTGATGTTGTTCTGTTGCTTTTCTTTCTTTCTTTCTTCTTCTACCTCTTCTTCTTTAACCCTAACAATTCAATTTTCCGGCCTTCGATTGCTCGGCAGTTGATACAGTGGACGTATTAATGTCGATTTTCGGAAGTCGAAAATCTCGAAACATTACATGTGGTATCAAAGCATTTGGTTAAGCAACAACCTTGGCTCTGTTGGGTGTTACTCATTAGAGATAGAGTTAGTAGTACTCTAGAATGAGTGTGAGTGTAATGATAGATATGAGCGCGTATTTGTTAGTGAATAAAAAAATGTTTTATATTGTGTTTGCTTATCCATTGAGCTGTTTGTGAATTCTGGTCGATATGTGGGATGCCATATTATCGATAGGGATTTCTAAACACTTAGACGAGGCAAGTCGACATAGTATCATTTTAAATTGGGTAAATGATATAATTTTACCTCGATTATATTTTACATATAAAGGATATAATTTTTCAGAAATTATTAAAGTGTATATAAGTTGATTGTTTGGTTGTTGAAAATGTAAGAATATATATAAGTTAATTAAAAGATGTTTGAATAATCTAAATAAAAGAATAATTGTATAAGCAAATGAATTATTAAGTACGGAATTATAATTAATGTGATTTACAATTGTGAAATAATCTTACATATATAAGAAGTGAAACTATATGAATATATTTATAAATATGAGTTGTAAATAAAAAATGAATTTGAACTATGAATTGAAAATGTTGAATCCTGTTTATTTTGGAAATTATTTTCCAAAATTAAAAGTTAAATAGTGAAATTATATAAGAAAAAGATTTTTTAATGTGATTTATAAATAAAAAGGAAAATTTTGAAAGAATATTAAGCACTGAATTCACTACTGTTGCTGGGAAATAATAAGGGTGATGACTACAACATCATCAGTATCATTTTCGAGTTTCTGTGTGATGGATTTGCTACCATAGTAAATTGAAAATTGAAGTTTTGTTGTGATAAACAAATTTGAAATTAAAAATTCAGGTTGAAATTGATGAATATAAGTAAAGCGAGCTTTGAACTTATAATATGAGATAATAAATTTGACTTTGGTAAAAGTAAAATAGAATTACTTTAGAATTGGAATCTGAATTGGATTTATAAGTGGAAATTTAAGACAAGTTAAACAAATGATGTTTGAAATGGAATATAACTTAAGTAATGTTGAATGAAGTTAATTTTGGTATCGAAGTAAATTAATAAAGTGAAGTGATGAATACGAACTTGAGTTATGTAATGAAATTCAACTTTTGTGGTTAAATGAATTAGCAATTGAATTGGACTAATGAATTGAATATTAATCAATCGAATGTAAAAAAAATTGATATGGAATAATGGATGTAAGTGTTAATTCATTAGAAGCTAATGAAGTTAAAAAAATTGAATAATTGAAAGGAAGTCAATTTAATATCAACCAATTGGAATTAAAAGTGTTAAACCGAATTGAATGTAAATTTAATAATTTGGTTAAGTTAGTTATGATTTGGTTGTTATATGATTGTTAGTTGATTGTATATAATTCATTAAGTGTTAATGAAATTGAATTGATAAATGGAAAGCTATGTAATTGAATTTGAATTGAAAGTGAACTAATGTGAATTGGTTGTAAGCAATTAAAATTTGTATCGAAACCTTATAAAATGCTTATGGGAATCATTTTGATTGCATTGCTTATAAAAACTATGTGTTTTCTATTGAAAATTAGTGAAATGTAAATGAATTTCCTATATATGTCACTTGCATGTTTAAATTGAGTAAGTATAGGTACCGGGGCTGTAGTTGGCTGGATTTGGTCATGCTAAAATGTTAATAAATAACGGCTTTGCTTAAAAATGCTAAAAAGGTACGCCTACGCAATAAAAATAGGAAATATGAACTGTTATTCTGTTTTCCGACCGTGTGGGTCGATGTATATATATTTATATCTATTGTGATATTGCAAAAGCTCCTCCATACAAGGGAGACTCTGCCAAAATTTTCCGTAAATTTTGGGAGTTAGAAAAATTTTGAAAATTTTTGGAAATTTTTTTTAACAAGAAGCCAATTTCTAAATTGAAAAGAAAATGTAGGAATTAAACTAGAAAAGTGTAACCATCGGATTTTGGAAAAGTTAAGAAATTAAAATGAATCTGAAATCAAGTTGGAATGGTTTGTTTTTGAAACAAAAAAGTTAATGGATTCTGTAACTTTTTCTTACTTGGCAATTTCGAGGACGAAATTCTTTTAAGGGGGAAAGTTTGTAACGACCCAGAATTCCTGTCATTTGAAATTCGTATATTTAATTGATTTTAAATATTAACAAGTAAAATTTGTAAGTCGAATAAATTATATTTTGAATATCTAGATTTAATTGAATAATTAAATCGATAATTTAATATTTGAAATTACAGAAATAATTGGAAATTGGGTTTAATGTTATTAAAATTGATTTGTAAAGTTGTATTAAATCATATTGGAGTTAGAATGATGTTATAGAACTTTTAAAATTGAATTAAAAGTTAATTTGTGGAAATTGAATATTTTAATATTTAATTGACGAGTAAAAATAGTCATTTTTCAAACAGTCTTGGATTTTGATGAAACCAGTTTCATCGGATCTGTAATATTAAATTATTGTATGATTTAAAATTTCGTGTCAATCGGATTTACGGTTTGGCCGGGGCAAGCTAAAACGCGTAGAAATCGGTTTAAGTGAATTTTAAATTTAAATAGTCGATTTGAAAACCTATCTTTCAAATATGATCGAATTGGCTCCCGATATATATTCCATTGCATTCGGAATAGGGGTAAAACATTATAAACGCCAGGTGGCACGCTTCGTTTGGAGTTCGGAAAAATTTCGGGTGAATAGTGCGCGGATATTTTCTATATAAGGCCCCCTATTTTCACATTTTCAACCAAACCCTAGTTTCTAAACCCTAGCCGCCAGTTTTATTTTAATGGCCGAAAATTGTTCTTCTTCCTCTTCGTTTTTCTTTATATCTGTTAACAATTACCAGAAAGCTTCAACTACAAACTTCTAGAGCACGTTGAGATCTTTGAAAACAACGGTCATGATCGAAAGATACGAATTGGATCAACGACAAATGGTGCTTGAACATCGCACGTACACGTACGTTTTCCAAGGCTAAATCGCAACCGAGCTCAGCCGGTTTCTGGACATTTGTGCTAGGAGATGGTGGCTTCGATGTGGAGGTGTCAGATCATCTTCAAGTTGCTTATGGAGGTCGTGAAAATTCGATTTATAATGGCGGCTATGGGTTCAAATTTGCGTGCGTAACCTGGGATGTACGCGCGTGAGAAGAAAGGAAGTGCGACCGAGATTTGGAGGGAATGGAATCGACGGCTGTGATGATTTCTAGGTTTAAAATAAAATAGATTTGTGAATTAATTTATATTAAAAATAGTATGAACTTCTAAATGCTATAACTTTTTCATACGAGGTCCTTTCGCACGAAACGAATTGCGTTGGGTTCGTATTCATGAGTACTACGCGATGGAGCTGGATTGGGATTGATTGCAGCTAGTGTGAATTTTATGTAAAATTAAACGCGTGTTTAATTTTATTCGGAATAAAACGCTGAAACCGCTATTGGAAGTAAGGTGAGAACTTCTCACTCAATCGAATTTGTTTCGATTTAAATTTTTAATAGTTAGATTTAAAATTGCTTGATTGTGTTGATTGTATGCTTGGATGATAAATTGTTATCTGTTGTATTGAAATAGACCATATACGTCGCATATTAAGCGGAGGTTATTATATTAAATACATATACCGCGATACTCCACCTTGAAGTGGAATTGGTATTATATAAGTACTTGGAATTGATTTCTCGCATTATATAGTGGATGAGACCCTATTTGCGCCGCATAATAACAGATGATATTTTATATAAACCCATGTACCACGATATCCCGTCTTGAAACGGGATTGGTATTGTGCTAACATCTGTGGGTGTAGGGAAACAGGTTGGAGGGATCCAACTGGATTCCTCAAATAATTGGATTTGTTCCAATGTTGTGTGTTGATTATTTATAATCTCTGTGTGATTATCTTTGTGATTGAAATCGTTGAAGGCTAAAATTTAGCCGAATATAATTTTGGTATCATTAGATACCGGAAATAAATAAAAATTTGATTTTTGAATATTCAAGTTGAAAGTTTATAATAAAAATTTATTTTTGAGAATTGGATAAATTTAAAGGAAGGAATTCTAAAATAATAAAGTTTTATTTTTAATCTTATTGAATAAAATTTCAAAATATAGAAAAATCTTTAATAAATGGATTTCGGGTAATATTATTCAAAGGTTGAAGAATTTATTCAAAATACGGATTTTAAAGAGTTTGAAAAATAAAGAAATTATTTTCATTAAAAGGAATTTATTTTTAAAAGGAAATAAAATTTGAAACCCATTTGGGAATTGATTTTTGGTGATTGAATTTAAATCTTTTGAAAATCCATTTGGAAATTTATTAGGTGTTTTGAAAAGAATTTGGAATCAATTTGAAAATTGATTTGGGGTTTAGTAAAAAAAATGATTTCAACTTGAGATTTGAATGAAATTCATTTGGCGTTTAATTCTTGGAAAATCAATATGGAATTTGATTTGGTTGTTTTTGAAATCAATTGAAAAATTGAATTGTTGTTGAAAGTGAATATTTGAAATCGATTTGAAAATCGTATATCAATAGATATTTTGGAAATGTGAATTCACCATGGAATTTATAAAGGAAAGGGAAATTTGTTTAAAAAAAATAAACATTGATTTATTTTTAGAGAGTGGAAATAAATTTACGGATTTGGAACGTAAGTTTAAAATAAATCGGTAAGGATTTATTTGATTGGTTTAAATGAACCATTTTGAAGTGAAAGTGTATTTTCCCTGGAAAGCCGAGTATATTTCCAAAGCAGCTTTTGAAGCATAAATTGGAAGTTCTAAAGTTGGGTTTTAAAGAATACTTTGGAGAAATTACTTCTTAAATTGTTTTAAATCCTTTAAGTAAAGGTTTATTAAGTTTGTTATAGAAATGGTTATTTCTAAGATTTAACTAATATTTGAGTTAGAAGATAGTTATTTAAATAGTTATACTTTCTTATCCACTAATTTTATTTTGGAAAATTAGATTGGACTTAAGTTATATATATTATTAGTATAATGTTTTTATAGCTAATATTTAGGGATAAAGTGTTTTAAAAGTAGACTTTATTTGAAGTTTTTCCAAATATATTTTGGATAAGTAATATAAGTTATTTTCAAGTATTCAGACTCGGCAGATTTCCAGTGGAAATGAATAAATATTTGGAAGTGTTTCCGTGAAAGGAAAATGATTTGAAATTTGTTTTCAAATAGTTGTAGTGTTAAAAATATATCTTGTAAAGATATTTTTTTGGAAAATAAATAATTTGGGAAATTATTTGGAATCTGGTGATGTTGTGCATATCCATTGATAGTTAAATAACCGACTACCAATATTGACCTTTAAATGGGTATTTGTTGTGATTTGCTTGAAAATTGAATGCTACACTTATTTTTTTTTAAAATAAGCGCTCATTATTTGGCTTAGCCGGGAGAGGACTTTATGTCATATAAACCATTTCGAATAGTGATACGTCGTAATGGATAGCATTTGAAGACCGGTGTTGAAGACCGGTTATTTGTGAAAACGATAGGATAACCTATCGATTGTCTATACACCGATAGCTAGTCTATACACCGATAGCTACGGTATGGAGATTTCCTTTGTGATGGGAAGTTCTATCGGGATTGTGAATACCCGGATTGCAAGGGCTTCTTTGGAAGTGCCTTCGGTTCTGTTCTAACCTAGAACAGACTTATATGGATTATATGTCTGACATTACATTTTGAGATATAAAGCAGACTTCTTTCATATACATTTCTATTGGTGGCGGAGAATTTATTCTCTTAACTTAACACCCTTCTCTGAGACGTACGAGCTCAGAGGTTATGTAGTTGATGGTTATCAGTGATATACTCCCAATTTGGTATTGTGGCATGCTGAGTGTTGCTGATCATTTGTTGATCAAAGCATGGCTTTTGTGAAAAGCATATCGTTGTGGACGATACTTCGTCGAACCTCACAACCCGGTTATGGTCGAAACAGGAATCGTAGCAGCAAGGTCATTTGTGGGTAGCGCCCTCTGAGGGTATGTCATTTCCTTCTGGATTATGAGTGGTATCATGGTATGGAGCCCAGATACTTACTTTGTGGTTGCTGCAAACTTATTACTTTGTGGTTGTTGGTTGAGAGGATCCTCGGATAAAGGTCGCAAATGACGGGGGGATGGCATGCTCGTGTCAGTAGTTACCTATTACAGAGGTAACCGGGCCTTGTCTAGCAGAGATCCGGTTAGGATCCGGGGACGTCCCTTCAGAGGCGTTCCTTTTTATTTGGGAAGTTGCTTTGCCCTACTATTTGTTGGAAATCCAATCTTCCAATATGTACCTTGTACGGTTTTAGTTGTAGAACATGCCATTTACTTATGGTGGTCACCACTGTTTAGATGGTAGCTATAGTAGGCATAGTGCGAAATGCCTATGCTGGCTAAGATTTATATTATACTTTCGAAATGTTTTCTATACTATGCACTAATAATAATAATAATCAAATGATTCTGCGTAGTAAGCATCTTTGACTATCACAAGGAGAAATTTCCTCCAGTTCTGCGTTTGCATTGTGTGTGCGGTGGGAGGCCTTATGATAGTTTCATTTTCTAAAAGCATTGCAGATCTATTTTAAAGTATTTCTTTGTTTGTTTTTTTTAAGTTAAACTGTTTTAAGATCTCACACCAATCCCATGACTGACCTGGAGTTTATTGTTCCCTTCCTAAACTTTGGGTGCCCACCAATTTCCACACGGACAGTTTAAAGTCAGGTTATCAGGTCATTCTGGAATTCAGGAGATGCTGTGGAGCAGGAGGCGAGCTAGATGGCGAGACGTATCACTTGTATATGATATTATCTTTTCTGCTGTGTATTCAGTTGTGAGGACAGGTTTATATAACTGTCTATTGTTGTGTTGTATATTGACTCTGATGATGTAATGTATAAAATGTACAGTTTTTTTGATTTAAAGATTATTCATTTATCAATTATATGTTGTTCCACTGCGATTGTGAGATTTTGATGTTGTTCTGTTGCTTTTCTTTCTTTCTTTCTTTCTTCTTCTACCTCTTCTTCTTTAAACCTAACAATTCGGTTTTCTGGCCTTCGATTGCTTGGCAGTTGATACAGTGGACGTATTAATGTCGATTTTCGAAAGTCGACATTCTCGAAACGTTATAGTAAAAATGTGGATGGTATTTTAATGTTTATATATGCATTATATAATTTAAAAATCAAAATTTTAAATTCAATTTTTGATTTTTCAAGTATTTAAATATTTAAAATATATATAAATTTTTTCGTAGAAAGTATGTCATGTGCATATTTAATTTTATAAGATGCAAAACATATTTTATGATATATATCCATTTAATATCATTCATTTATGGAATTTATTGATTTAAATAATATATATATGTGTATGTATGTATGTATTTTATTTATGCCAAAAGTTTTTTAACTATGAAATTATGTTTATAATATTTGAATATTATTTTTTATATAGTATAATATTTAATATTTAAATTATGAAATTAGTATAATTAAATAATGTATATTAATTAATTTAAATAAGAAATCAAGTTTTTTTAAAATTTCAGGCTTGACTATCAAAAGCATATATTTGTCATAATTTTTTTGCAAAATTATATGCAAGCATATAAACAAATAACCATTTTGAATGTGACGATATGTCGATATATTAGATTCGTCTCCCAACTAACAAAATAATATATGATACATAAATTATCTTAACATTAATATATAATTATAGATCAGAATGTCTTCAAATCTTATTAGTACATGTTGAAACGAAGATACAGACTCCTTGAACAAGATTATAATTCAGCAAGATGTTGGCTCTTGAATTGATGACCATCCTTTATCAAATAGCGATTGTTTTATTTTGGTTTGAGCTTGGAAATAGAGGAGGGAATGAACATATGTTTCAGTCAGAAGTGAGGTAGATGGAGGCTCCAGTGGTTCGTAGAAGAATGAGGGTTATGGTCTATTTATAGAGGAGGGACTAGAGATATAAGTTATGATCAAGATCAACATTTCTCTCTCACCCATGCTTTTCCACTAATCCATCAAAACCAAGCCTCAATTACCTTCATATGGTCACACCCCACCTAATCTCTCATGGCCAAAATACACATGGCCTTATATGCGCTTTAAACCCACTTAAAGCCAAATCAAATTATATAACATTTATCCTATTTAAAGCCTATCGATATCATGCATTGATTAATATATTATAACTATTATAAACATATTTATTAATATTATTCATTAAATCAAATTAAAATTTTGTAATTAATATTTCATAAATATTAATTTAATTAATATATAATAACTATGAATTAATTAAATCGCGTGGTAAAAATGTCTTCAACATTTTGGTTGTGCGACCTTTTTAGTGTAAATTAGGTCAGCGATTAATATCAAACTATTTGAATATTAATATTTACATGTCACTCAATAGGTGACGTAACATTTTGGCCAAATTTACCACTTACTTGGTTTTGGTAAAATCTAATTTTACTTTTGTTAAGCATTACCCGATTGTAATTATTATTTACACCAATTCTCTTCGTCGAAACTATATCACTTTAGACTTATGGAATTGGTAATGGTCAAAATTCCAATATTTCCTATATTCAACTTATACTCCAAACAAAAAGTCCATGGTTCAATGATAATAATAATTATTAATCGAAATACGTTGGCTAGAGTTTTTCACTTTGAGTTGGCTGTGATACCAATCCCATATAGTTGAGGAGACAAATCCTCTCTTAAATAGTATTTCACTTCCAATACTTCCACATGACCCAGCTATAATCACTTGATGGTCATAGTACCATGATTTGACTATAAACAAAGATGAGCTTTCATATTGAAGATCAGTAGTATTCTTAAGTCGAGATAGCTATGTCAATTAGTTACATTAATATTTTCTGTTTGACCCTACTTATATTAACAATAAAAAACTATTGAGTGAATCATTTCATAGTTATCCAATAACTATGAGTACGTGAGACTTTTGCATCCCCAAGATCCATGAGTAGTACACTTCCAATAGCAGCTTAAAGTGTCTTGTTTGTTGGAAGTCAGATTTAAATCAAAGAAGGAAGGGTTAGAGATATTAACCTTCATAACCTTAACGTTTCTTTATTAAGAAAATGGCTATAGAAGTTTAATGCTAGTAACAATAATTTAGTTTGGGAAAAAATAATATCTACTCTTAAAATTTACATCACTTAACATCTACTAATAATAATTTATCACATTTTTAGAAATCAATTTTAAAAAGTTTGGATATTTTTAAACTAGGTATTATTAATACTATCCGTTTAAGTGAATGACACATCTTTCCAGCATGATTGTTGGATCTCTGCTATTCCTTTTAAAGTAGAATTTTTAAAAATCTACGATATTTGTAGTTTTAAAAATGTCTTAATTTCAGAAGTTTATAGACCTAACTTGAAATTTCCTTGGGAGTTCAGCTTCAATCGCTCGTTAAATGGAATTACTTTCTACTCCATTTTACTATAATTTGTGCTAAATTAGAATTATATAATACTGATAATAACAACGATATTAAAATTTGGTGTTGGTACAAGACTAACAACTTTACATCTAATTCACTTTATAAATTTCTTAGGAACTAAATATAATTTTTTTTAATTTAATTGGAAAGCAAATGCCATCCCTAAATCGAAGTTACATATGTGGTTAGTTTTTCAAAGGAAACTTAACACTATTAAGCATTTAAAATAGAAAATGTGCATATTAATAAAACATGTATTTTCTACAATAACAGCCTATTACAATTATGCACTTATACTATAAATGTTGATTCACTAATTTTACTCTCCTATACATTTTTAGAATTGGTTTTAGTATAACTAATAACGATATTAATTGTGGATCTTATCGGTGTAGTTTAAGATTTTACTTTACTTTTGGTCAACTATTTTTATTTGACACTATTTTCACATCGCAACGTGGTATATTTAATTCACTAAAATCAAATATTTTTCAATAATAATAATGCTTCTACAACAGATAATTTGACCTATACAGCGTTTTATTTGTTTCAACTGGATTTCAAACCTTACCTATAAATTAGCTAAAAAAAATTGCTTTAAAGTGTTCCTTAAAATAAAGTAAATTGTGTATTGATGTTTTAAGGGAGAGAATTGATATTAATAATAGAAATAAGAATACCTTAAGCATTGTCCTGGTAAAGGGGGCTGCACATGACTATTCTGATTCACTGCTTTTATTAGAAAACCAGCTGTTGTTTAGAATTTTTGTACCTTACCTATAAATATATGCGTTCATATGCTTGTTTGAGTTAGTGTAGGTACTAGATGGCTCTTGAATCATTCTTGGCCCTTTACACATCCATGTTTGCTTTGGAATATTAGTCAACTAGCTAATATTGCTTAAAAGGTCCTTTTAGTGTTTAAAATGTGTATATACTAAATGACATGCACATTTTATCAGGTATATATAACTTTATATTTGGATATCTAACCCGTACAGGTGGTTGTAATTGATATATTGTGTTTCAAATCATGTGTTGATCCTGTATATCTATCTTTCCTATTTGAAATTTTAATCGGTACTAGCCATGCAAAGGAGAGTCTGGAAATTTTTTTTTTGAAATTTAGACACTTCGAATATATTTGATAAGAAATCTTTAGTAGAAAATTTAATCTTCAAAATTTTTATAGTGAATCAAGTAACATTTCCTAATAATAAAAGAGTGTTTTCACTTCTCACTAATGCCACACCTATGTTACTGAATATCTAACATGTTTCCACTCTTTCACTTGCATATATATATATATATATATAATTGTTTTAGATATATATATATATATATATATATGTTTAGACCTTATATTGTCTATTGAGTATTTTCAATGCTAGCTGTTGTCGCGAGCAGTTTGGTTTAGGCATCCCCTTTCCTTGGATAGCTAAGTATCGATGGGCCATTGGGTCTTTTGCAGATACTTTGGATGTTCTTGTGACAGTTTTGTAGACAATCTATTTTTTGAGTTGTTTTCTTTTTCTCGCTTTTATTCTTTGTACTGGGGCTCTTGTTACCCGTTAGGCCTGAATGTGGAATAAAATTATATGAATGCTCTCCTTTATTTGAGGATAACCTGTTTTTATTTAAAACAAAAATAATAATGTAAGAGGTGTACATTTCATCCCTATGCATTATCTCTCGCTTATTCCTAGACCACAAAATTGTAGGATTTTATGCTACCATAAAGCACATGCAATGGAATTATGTACGAGTTCAAGAAGAAAGGGTTTCATGTCATACTTTAAATGGTGAAGCATGAAAATGTTTCATCTTGATTTTGCCAAAAATTTATGAAATTTCAAACTTTGTGTATGTATAGGTGGTTTCTAATCATTTACTCAATATAGAAGTTTTTATTGTTAACTTCCTTTTATAGGATGAATATGAGTTCATTTCTTCTGTCCTTAAAATTCATGTCCCTGTATTTCCATTGCAATCACAGTCTTTCATTTAATCAAATTTGTTAATTAATTAGTTAACAATGTGTAAGATGAAAATTACCTAGGTGGAGGAGACAAATTACTTTTGAGAGTAGCGAGGGATTGAGATATTTCAATCATTTTACTCTCCATTATCTATGACAGTCTCAAAAATGCCATTCAACCTTAGGGTGCATTCGCAAACAAGTTGAATTAGATGTTAGAGGTTAGAGTGTTCATGGACAACTTTTTTATTAGAGGTTGGTTAAAGATTGGGTAGAATATAAAAAATGTTGAGTAATTTAGAAATAGTTATTTATTTTGTAATAGTTAAATAATAATTTTAATAATTAGCAATTAATTGGTTAAATTTTGTATTTAATTATATTATTATTTTAGAATTAATGATGTAAATTAAAATTCAATTTAAACTTCAATTCTAATACAAATTCTAAAAACTACTACTAATTCAGCAAAAGAAATTGAAAAAACAAATACAAATAACGTGAACAATTCATGATTGTAGGAAAAAAAATATTTTTTGGAGGAAGCCATTTGTGAAGATTGGTTTTTTGATGAAAACTGTTAAGATGTGAGTGAACAACGTGGAGAGCAGTGTATATAATAGGGTTGTGGACGTAAAAAGTAAGTCCGGTGTATTAGAGATATGTCCGATGTATTTATTACGCCATAATTTCCTCTCCAATTCCAAGTGTAGAAACGGGGCTGAGGAAAATGTTGACGTAAAATTTACGTTCGACGTATCTCAAATACGTCGGATGTAATTTTCCGCTACCGCTTTCCATAGACCAATCCATTCGTTTACGAATGCATCTTAGTACTCTTGCCTTCACTCTTTTTATTTTAGAAATTGGGTACTTAGGTTGTAGTACATAGTTGTACCACAAAGCCGTAGGTAGTATATAGCATGCTACAAGTCAATATATGTCCAGTGGTTCAAATCAACAATATCCGAATTTGAATTCGTGACCTCATGAACCAAAGCCAAAGCATCTAATCATTAGGACAGTGGTGCTGGAAATTTGGACAACTTTACCTCATTTGTTGCCTTTCCCACCTCAATATTTCATAATAAAATGTCACATCCCACTTTTCACTGTTCCCACCCCTTTACATTCCAAAATTACCCAGCCTATTTTTTTATTGACTGCTTCCTTTCTTCCCCCCCCCCCTCTCTCTCTCTATTCTTTGCTTCAGCAAAAAGTTAGATCATGTTCTAATGGAGACAGAACTCCAATCTAAGCATCGCTGTAGTAATTTCTTTGATAGCATTTTTTTATTAAGTTTAAATTTGTTGTCGATGTTATCTATAATGATCTTAACAAAAAAGAAAGAAACTATTTCTATTCACTAGGAAAGAAAATAGTTTTATTAATTTCAATTCTACTTTGTGATTTGCTGTGTCTACTTTGTACTTTGCTATGTTTAAACAACTTCCATTTGCTGTGTTTGAACAACTTACATTGCAAGTTGATTATTAAATTATTGTTTTATTTTTATTACTATTATTGAATGATTAACATGAGGACTTAACAAGGAAGTTGAAGGTCTATTTTGGATAATAGTAAGTGATTGCTATTTTTGAATTACAGCAAGTTGTTCAAGCAAGGTTTTTGAATAATAGAGAGAATTTAATATTCATGTGGGAGTACTGAAACAACGTCAGAAAGAAACACCGTTTTTCCCACACAAAAATTCAGATAGAAACGTGGATTTTATGTAATGAGCGATATGTAGTGAGGACATTTGTAAATTGAAATGTATCGTAATTGCAAATTGTATATCTATAGTGAGAGCTCAAATTTGTACTATTCAAAATTGTAATAAATATTTGTTTGAATAAAATATCTGTTTGAATTTAAATTCTATGTCATTTATTTTATTCAGCAAACATTTATTTAATCTATGAAAATAAAATAGTACATTAACAAATACATTTAAATGAATATATATATATATATGTGTGTGTGTGTTAATTATCATCAAACAAAAATCATATACCCACAAATACAACAATCTCCTTCTTTTGATGATAACAAACATATATTTAAGATTTTGAATTTGTTAAATGTATTTGATCATCCAATTCGCTCCCCCTATTTGAATGCTCCCTCTCTACACAAAGTTCCCTCCTTCATATATGCATGTAAATAAAAATATGCAAATGTGCCTAGATACAAATAGTAAATATTTGACCTTTATTTGTCAAAATCTTAACTTTTCTCTACTCCTTTTGTTATCAGCAAAAGAGTAATAGTATTAGAGAAATACATATAAAGTGATAGACATTAATACAAGATTAAAACTCAATCGAATATTAATATTCAATTTCAGTAAAAAATCAAACAAAAATCATAAATACTCTGTTTGACGCATATTCCATTTAGAGTGATATGGATGATGTCATCATATAAAACCACATAGTTGTTCTATTCGTGGCATATTTATATCAGGAATTTGAATATCTACTAACAATGCATAACCGTTAGAACTTTTAAATGAGATTAGTAGTATTCAAAAAAAAATAAAAAAAATGAATTCAAGTATCTTCTAACCACACATAACTGTGAGGACTTTTAAATGGGATTAGAATCAACTTGTCTATTTAATTAGTCAATTTTGATATGCGTTCCATACATGCATAACTGAGAGGACTTTTAAATGAGAATGAAAGCACATAATAAAAAATTCCAAGTAATTCACCCATGCATAACCGCGAGGACTTTTAAATGAGAGTGAATACTTTGGATGTTTTTATTTGTTAAAAAAATAATGAGATGAAAAACCAATGATTGCCGTTTAAAATACCACATATTGACATACTATATTGGATTCTGATGAGTGATGGTTGACAGAAATATGATATAAATAGAAATGGTCATGGAATTTTTGCCAACAAAAAGTTTTTATAACTCTTGTTTGAATTTCTAAAGAAATTTACTAATTATACTATCTCGAGTTATAATATATGATCAATATCAACACTCATCACTTTTTCAATCACTATTTATCTTTTCGATAATCAGCAGGGAGTCAGATTAGTTAATGTAATCATTTAAGCTCAAATTCAAAAATAATTATTAAATTTTCTAAAAGTAACTAATCTGAAATAAGGTCAAAAAAATGATTTTCTGGAAGGGGTTTTATAAGAAAAATTCTGCTATTTGAAAATTATTTGAAATGAGAAACATGTAGATATTTTCTTTGAAAATGATGCAATTACTAAATGTCTCAACATAAATCATGTTCCATTAGTAATTTTTCTACCAACTAGATTACCAATGTAATCTGCATCTGAATTTTTCTTTCACTCGAGATTATCATTAATTGAATGTCATAGACCGGATCGTGAAATTTGCAACGATTTATTGAAATCCTTTTTTCAACTTTTTAAATGAAATTCTTTTATATTCTAATTGAAGTCGTGCCAATAAACAAAACCGTGAATATAGAGTCAGCCGTAAAATAACCAAATGTATTATCATCAACCAATAAAACACTATCATTAATCCAAACTAATATATATGAAGTAGTTCAAAGACTCTAAAGATTTTTATAGTGTTATTGGCATAAGAATATAATTGGCCAACAATTTTGAATAAGTAAGAATCAAAATCATCATTCATTTCATCATCATATTACTGGCTGATTCAATTCAGATTACGGTGCAGATTATCACATTTAATATATTGTTCAAAATAAATATACCATTACCTGTTTTACGTTTACGATATTTTTCGTTGTTGTCCATTCTGATTCTACCACCTTTATACTAGGCTACGGAACTTTGATTTGTCGCCCGTTGTATTTCTGAAACAGCCAAAATCCAAATAACACTGTTATTGTTCCTTAGCCTACCACCACGCCTACACCTTAAAAAAAATTTATGACCTATTTGTTTTTATAGGTCCAAAGATGTTAGTGGCAAATGATTTTAAAAAATAAGTTTGTGGAGACCCAAAACTATTTATATATATTTCTTTTGGCACCCAGATTTCTTTAATTTTAAGGGATTTTATTTTTGTGCCTTTTGGAACCCAAATTGGAATAGTTTTCACGTGTTTCGGTCTATACCAGCAATTGTTTTGATTGTGTCCAATTTTTCTACAAATTGTGCACTCAGATTTGAATTTACTAAATTTTCTTTCAATAGGTTCAAATTGACTATATCCAAGTCCTTGTCTAACTGTATTAACAGTTTGTTTCCCTAATGGCATATTCAACGATCATTCACCTTTGGAAAATTTTCCTAAAGTCGTGGATAGTTATTGGACTTGTGTTTTGAGTGATTCATTTTCGTTCAATAATTGTGTGCAATTTTTAATAGAGTTTTCTCTCCTAGTATTTTCACTTTTCTTCAAAATCGGAATTTCATTTTCAAGCGATTTTATTTTAATTTCTGATTTTTTAATCTCCTCTTCGAATGATGGACACTTATCACACTTAGGGAATCTACTTTGATAGTTTTTAACTAATTGGTCAAGTTGTTTATTTAAATCTATCAAAGTATCGTTTTGTGATTCAAGTTTGGTGTACTTCTCCCTAAGTTATTCAAAATAGCCATTTACTTCGTGGAAATATATAAGTAACTCTGAATGAGTGAATTTTGATACCCCGCTTGGCTCACCATCGTCGCTATCAGTTATATCACCTTGTAGGCACAAATCTGCTTTCTCACTCTTACTGCTAGTGCTTTTATTGTCATCATCACTTTTATTCCACGTGGCTGCAAAAATTCTCTTTTTTTATTTCTTTTCTTTGTCATATCGATTTAGAGGATAACTGGGTTTGATGTGTCTAGGTTTGTTGCACTTGTGATAGATGATCTCCTGTTCTTCTGGGTTGTCTAGTGCTTTGAATATTCTGCTTTTCAATTTTTAATTTAGAGCTGGATTTCTGTATTTGCGGTTCCTCTTTTTGAATCTCTTCATTAATAGCGCCAGCTCAGCTGCTCCGTCGTCGTCGTCGTTCACTTCCAGTTGTTCCTTTGAGAGCTATTGATTTCTTTTGAGTATCTCCTCCATCACGCTCTTCCTTGAATTTCATTTCTAGCTCATAAGCGGTGAGATTTCCTATGAGTTCTTCAACTTTGATTTGTTTTAAATTGTTCGATTCTTGAATGGCAGTCACTTTTTCTTCAAACTTTGTGGAAGGACTCTGATGATTTTTCAGACTATTTCCAATTCCGTGTATGATTTTCCAAGAGCTTTTTGATTTGTATACGATGTTGAAAAGCCGTTCGTATATATCTTTAACATTTTCTTTCTTGGCCATTGTAAAGTTCTCGTATTCGTTAGCAAGGCGAGATTCCTTGACTTGAAATGTTCCTTCGTGAGTCATTCTAGTGTGTGCCATATTTCCTACGCAGTTAGACAATGTGAGACACGATTAAATTCAATACGATCCAATGAACAAATAATAGAATTCATAGCCTTAGCATCAGCATTCTGTAACTTATTTTCTAAATTTGTCCATTGAGCAAATGGTTTTTCAATTTTTGATTATTTACAACTATAGTAGGTGCTCTATAACCTGTCTCAGCTATATTCCAAGCATCAATGGTTTTCAGAAAAATTTTCATTCTTTTTTCCAATAAGCATATTCACCATTGAACATTTGTGGTCTAATTATAGACCGACCCCCAGCAAAAGCAGTATTAAAAGAATCCATTTTAAAATTTCTATTTTTTAAAACAAAAATCGGTTTTTGAAAAATCAAAAAAAATTAAAACAAAAATGGCTTTTGTTCCTAGCTCTGATACCACTTATATGATCGATTTCACCCTAGAGGAGGGTGAATAGGGTGATACTATTAATTATAAAGATTATTGCGAAAGTTTATATAAAATAATTTCAACACGGATCACAGAATAATAACAGCACATATAATTGCAAAATAAAAACAGTACACACAGATTTATCCAGCTTTAGCAAAACCCTGCCTACGTGCTGCCCCAAGGTTTCTACTAGAAATTATATAGTCAGACGCTTACATACGTAAACTTGCGACACCCGCTATCGACTAACCTAATTCTATGCTCAAAACCCTACCACAACTCAGCCATTGAGTTGCGAATTCTCGAACTACACCACCGTAGTTCGTCCCCTAGTCACATGACTAAAATTTACACAAGTTTAAAAGAGAAATTAAAAAAACTTTAAAAACAATAAAAACAATTAAACCCCAATTTAAATAAATTAAACCTAAATGAATTTGTCATCCCAAAAATAAATAAATAGAGGTGATCGATCTTCTTGATTCCTATGGCCCAACTCCTTGTTTTATTTCTTCGACCTTTAATTCTTCGAGTTAAAAATGGGTGCTTCGTCTGTTGCTCTTTAGGTAAATTAGGGCTTCTGATATTTTGAAGTCGCTACTTGAATGTTAGTCGATTTCAGTAGATATTGTTTGTTTTGCTTTGAAAATCGACTCTCTATCTTTGATTTGCTTTCGGCTACTTCAATTCGTCGAGGATGCTTTGTTGAAAAAGTGGTACGTGATATTTGTTTTATATTTTGATTATACTCGACTTTTGATTCGAGTTCCTTATTGATTCTATGCTCTGTTATATTGCTTGAACTCGAATACTTTAGGTTGATGATGTATTAGGGTTTATATAGGATTTGAATTCATATTTCTTCGTTCGTCTGATAAATTGCTCGGCCGTTTGATTTTGAATGGATGAACGTGATTTTTTCTGACTTGTTCATGATCGTATATTTCATATTTCCTTGATTTGCACGACTTTGAAGATTTCTAACTTAGTTTGAACTTGTTGCCTTGGTCATCACGGTTTTGAAATCTCTGTTGACATCGGCCTTGACTTTGATCGTGGTTGGCTTCGGCCAGTGATTTGAATTTGTAAAATTTTGACTTTGTTTTGGTAAATTGCTGCTTGGATTTTTGACCCACGGCTTCTTCTGTCAACATTCTAATTTGTTACATTATTTTTGTAACTACTGTATATATGTACTTCTTGTGTGTTCATCTTGTCACTGTTCTTAACTTGGACTTGTTCGATTTTGATAAAAACTGCTATTTGACTTCAGTCATTTTTAAAACTTCCTGCTTAATTTTGTTTCTAATTGTACTTGTGCATTTGCATCATATATATAGACATGCGTTAACTTTGGGTTTCATGTATATTGTCATTTCTATTTTTGCACACGGCTGCTTCGATTCACTTGTGAATCAGGACATTGTTACTGCAACATTTTACATTGAGACTCCATGTCGTCTCTTGATTTGGTGTAGGTGTATGCATTAAGTTGTTGCCTCGAGCTGCTGTCTTCACTGCAATCATATTGTCGGTGTACCTGTTCATCTTATCCTCGTCCATTCTCCACGTATGGCTTTGGAAAACTCTCGGCATCAATCGACCCTGTAAACAACATGGATCTGATTGTGACCTTATTGCACTAAGCGCTGGAACAATTATCGCCATGTTGATTGTTGACGAAGTTTGTAGGGAGAACGCATTGGTTCTTGAGGATGTTTATATGGAAACCAGATCCTTCATTTTGATTTCTACTGTGTATTTTTGAAGCAGTTAAATTTCAAAGCCAATTAAATTCAAAACTAAGTATCATAACCAATAACATAACTAATATCATAACCAGTATAATAACACATGACATAATCAATACCATAACCAAATTTAGTCCAACTACTATAAGCGTAAGAATGTTATTTAATTTTATAAACAATAGCAGGGTGGGAAAGGAAAAAAAGAGGATAAGAATAAAATTAGTTAAGCTTTTTGTGATTTATATCCCTTCCCTTAACTTTCATTTCTCTATCACTAACTTGTGCTCATGTGTGCAATTAGTCATCAAAAACTCTAAAATATCAAACTTATTTGTCATTGACAAGAATGTTTTGTTATGAAGTGCAGCCCCTCCTTCCCTCCAAACCTGCTTCTTTTTATATTTTGCGGCAAAAATCTGTGTCGTTAGCATAATTCTTTAATGATGGGGTGTGCGACAATGAAAACTTGGATAAGGAGGTTGGTTTGTAAAATTAACGGCATCGAGATATTGATTTAAATGGAGCTATAGGCCTGGCCAAGTCTGGTAGCGAGCTGGATGTGTGCGTTAGGAGGTACATGAGCTATGGGGTAGTTGTTAAAAGAGGAATATCGGGCTGTGAAGAAAGAATAGACTGGCGACTAAGAGTGGCGGGGGCGTAGAAATAAAATGGTTGGGCTGTGTAAAAAATATGTGGAGTGGGCTGAAATGATGGGCTGGAAATGTTAATGTATAGGCAGCCGAGTCAAGCACTGTTTTGTCGCGTTGGGAAATGTTTAGATATCGGGGATCAGGGGAAAAAGTGTTGGGCCATGGTGCATTGTTGCACTGAATTAGGCTGGGCAATGGTCCAAGCCTACGGAACAGCAGAAGCAGGGTGTGCAGGTTAGTGGGCTGGACGACTGGATTATGTTGTGGAAGTATGCGGACTGCAGAGCACTAAAACTGGCCTGCGGAATTGATGAGTTGGGCTACGACAGGCCTATAGCGCTGACGGTAGCATGTTTGGTCGTAAAGTTGGGAGGCATGTGTGGAGAGGGATGCGACACCACTTTGGGTTGGAGGATTCGTGTGCGTTGGAAAAGTGGGCTAGCTTTTTTGCGTTGAACCACATGATCCCTGTTTGTGTCCAACTGTGTGGTGTTTAACGTAACATTCTAAACTATTTCATAGATGACCCTTTTCCAAAAAAAAATTCTCCCTGTGTTTGAGGGAGAACTTACCAAGCAATATATCAACCTCACAAAAGTGAGATAAAAAACCATCGGAAGCACATCGTCAATGAGTCAACGCGATGTTGGTCAAGTGCGCTACATCAAGGGTGTGAAGACCCGCAAATCCGTACTCCTTGAATATACACTAATCTCCGTAGATTAATTCAAGATGAACAGAAATACGAATTCTCAATATTTTAAAAAAAAAAAAAAGGATAGAAGGAGAGAGAAAGGATAGAAAATAGAGAGAAAAGGAAATGGAAAATAGAACGGAAACAGAAAGAAAACAACTGAACAATAACAGAATCTCACAATTCGCAGCGGAACAACATATAATAAATAAATGAATAATATTTAAACAAAGAACTATATCGGTTATTACATTTCATACATTATATTTCATTCATCATATCATCAGAGTGTACAACAACATCAAACAGCGGAAAAGAAATACTATATACTAGTAATACGTCATGTCATCCATCTTGCCTCCAGCAACTCCAGAATATCCTGATAAACCTTAACTCTCGACTGCCCGTGTGGAAATTGGTGGGCACCCAGAGTTTAGGAAGGAAAACAATAAACTCCGAGTCAGTCATGTGACTGGTGTGAGAACTCAAAACAGTTTATTTATCTTTGAAAACAAAATAGAGGAATATTTTTAAAGTAAATTCGCAATGCTTTTAAAAATGAGACTACCATAAGACCTCCCGCCACACACACAATGCAAACGCAGACTTGGAGGAGATTTCTCCTTATGATAGTCAAAGATGCTTGATACGTATTAAAAAGAAACATTTGATATTATTGCTAGTGCATAGTGTAGAAGACATTTCGAAAGTAGAGTATAAATCTTAGCCAGCATAGGTACCATTATAGTATGCTTACTATAGCTACCATATTAAATGGCAGGTTCTACAACTAAAACGGTACAAGGCTCGTATTGTTTCTTTGGATTTCCAACGAATGATCAGGCCAAGGAACTTCCCATTGCCACATGAGAATGCCTCTGGAAGGACATCCCCGAGAACCAAACCGGATCTCTACCAACACAAGGCCGGGTTACCCCTAACTGAGTAACAACTGACCGAGTATGCCATCCTCCAGTCCTTTGGGACCTTTAACCGAGCGCTCGTAATCAATTCACACAATCATAAAGTGTTTTCAACATGAGTAAGTATCTGGGCTCCATACCATGATACCACCCTTTTCCAGAAGGAAATGCACATACCCTAAAGGGCGCTACCCCTCATAACCTTGCTGCATCTTTCCTGTTTTGACCATTCCGGGGTGTGAGGCTCGACGAAGTCACGTCCACAAAAACATACTTTATACAAAAGCCATGCTTTTGGTCAACAAATGATCATAGAAATGATCACCAAGACAGACGATCAAATAAATGATCCTATCACAAATAATCAACACAATGATCATTTCACAGCAACACTCAGCATGTCACATTACCAAATTGGGAATATATTGCTGATAACCTTCAACTATATAACCTCTGAGCTCGTACATCTCAGAGAAGGGTGTTAAGCTAAGAGAATAAATTCTCCGCCACCAACAGAAATATATTTGAAAGAAATCGGCTTTATATCTCAATTTGTAATGTCAGACATACAATCCATACAAGTCTGTTCCGAGATCGAACAGAACCGAAGGCACTTACAAAGAAGTCCTTGCAATCCAGATATCCACAATCCTGATCGGATTTCCCATCACATATGGAGAACTCAATACCGGAGCAACTCGGTGCAAAGTCAATCGACAGGTCATCCTATCGCTCTCGTAAATACCGGGTCTTCAACACTGATCTTCAATGCTATCCATTACGTCGTATCACTATTCGGAATGGGTAATCCGAATAACGAGCGCAATAATTTAAAAATAAGTGTGCATTCAAATTCAAACAAATCACAACAAATACCTTTCAAAGGTAAATATTGATAGTCGGTTATTGAACTATCAATGGATATGCACAACATCACCAGATTCCAAATAATTTTCCAAATTATTTATTTTCCAAAAATATCTTTACTAGATATATAGTTTTCACACTTCAAAAATAAATCAATATTTATTTTTAAACAAATTCCACTTCCTTTTATAAATTCCATAGCGAATTTACATTCCAAAATATCTATGAATATACGATTTCAATTATTCATTTTCAATTTATCTTCAAAAAGATAAATTCTCTAAACGTTTCATTTCACATTGGAAAAACATTTCCATACTTATTTATTCATAAGTAATTCACAAATTTTATTTATTTTCTACACTTGGAAAATATTCAATATACTTTAATCGAAATTAAGCATATATTTCATTCTTTAAGGAAATCATTCTCTTAAACATATTTATTTGGGCCAAAACGAATGTTGCGTAAAACATCGTTACGGCAACCCAAAATCACTAGTATAGGTTCGAAATTAAAAATAGATATATAAATCCCAATACTATACAAAACATTTCCTTTCGGAAATCATTTACTATAACAACAGTGTTATAGTCCACCATTTCCTTCTATTTCTCGAAAACGTCTATTTCAACAATGAATGTTGAAATCTATGGTTTCGAACCATAACAAATTTAAAAACATCGTTAGATCGTTTAAATTCTATTTAAAATATCACATCCTAAACATTTTCTTTAACATATTATTCACTATTCAAAACGTGAATATATTACGTTAACAAATTTCATCCTTTTATTCATTTTATTTTAAAGGATTATTCACAGTCAAAAACGTGAATATAACTCCATTTATAGGTTTCAACAATTTACTTATCAAAATAAGTCGTTTGCGGATTTATAAAACAACGTTTATAAATTCCATTTCTATTTATTTTACCACAACTTCCTTTATAAATTCCTTTATTAACCTATCTCAGTTCATATCTCAATGATATACTAAAAGTTCATATTATAAGTGAAATACTTATAATTTATTTGTTTGCAAAAATCGTTCCTTTGAACTTCATAATTATAAATCTTATAACTTATAAGATTCAATTATTTATCCAAAACCATTCTTTTAATAACTTTATAAATTTTATAAACCTACTGCTTATAAAATTCCATTTATAACTTCACCGTTTATAATTCTATAAATTTCATTCATTTATGAATTTCATTCACAATTCATTCTAACACTTATAAAAACTCGTTTTATAACTCAAATATTTTTAATTTATAAATATCAATTTATAAATTCTTTTATATAAATCAATTTATATTATTCTTTTAGAACGTTTTTAATCTCCTTTATAATTTCACCATTTTGATTTATAAAATAATCAAATTTTATAAATCCTATATTTTCAACTTTTTATAATAATTTCAAAAATCCCGATTAAACTATTTTATAAAATCATTAGCCTCATATTTTCAAAAATCAACCTTTAAACTATATTTCTCAAAGATCATAGTTTTTATAACGTTAAACTTTGTACGTTTATTTATTTAAAATGAATCAATTCCAAAAATATTTTATAAATGTATACTTTCAAAAATCACTTTGAAATCCTTTTAAAATTCCAAAATTTGGTCCAATGATGCTACATACCAAATAGCCAATCACGACAACAACGATATCATATATCGTATATGATAATCCATCAAATATCAAAATATCTGAATTCAAATAAAAACTGTTGAGGAATCCAGTTGGATCCCTCCAACCTGTTTTCCTGCATCCACAAACATTAGCACAATACCAATTCCGCTCTAGTACGAAATTATCGCGGTATATGAGAATTAAAATATTATCCGCTTAATAGACGGCGCAATTGTGACGCCCCACCTCTATGCTCACAATAACAAAGAGTATTAAAAGAAATACTGTCTATTATTACGAAGAATAAGGCTGGATAGGAGCGGCCATCCGTAGTTAGGCCTTACACTAGTATTGGTTATCTCGATAGGAGTGGCATATATTTTTATTTTTCATCTCATATTTATTTACTCCCATCAACATACCCAATTCTAGTATAAAACGAACTACGATGGTTCATAATAGTTTACGACAATATATATAATAATAACACAGATAAAGTAAATGCGGAACACAAATATAACAGAAAGTCTCATATATATATATAACTGATGTCAGTTGATATACACGTGATACAATACATATGATACAACTACACCGTCGACTCTGGAAGTTACATATACAAGTACATTATCGTGAATAATATACATGGATATACAACAGCCTATACAAATACACTGACTACTAAACATGATGACGACTACTCCATAAGATATGAAGAGACTTCACAGCTCAAGCAGCAACTCAAAGTAAGATATCAACAACCTGTAAATACTCGGTCTGACCCGAGTATTAAATTCAAAAGAAAATAATACACGGGTCAGTCTAATTCAAACTCAGTTATTAGCGCACAGAAGCAATGATAATTAAATAATAAATAGACGACAGTCTCAATAAATCTCGTCTATCCGATCCTTAAATAAAGAAATCAGATAACGATAAATATAACACGTAATAGTGTTAAACAACAAATCAGCAAATTAAACCAAATCAGAATACAATTCAGAATATTGAATTGTATAAACAAACAGTTCAAACCATTGAAGAATTGAATAAACAAAACAGTTCAAACCATTGAAATATCAATTAAAATATTAATTCGGGTTGGGCTACAGCACACGCACGCGTGCACTGCCTCGCCACTACAGCATATGGAATATACAAAAGATCAGTAAATCAAAGCAAGATTGAGTATCATAAAAGTCATACTGTGTGGCTGCAGTTCACGCTTGCGTGCACTGCCTTGCCACTACAGTGACGATGTACCCAATGAATACCGTGTGGCTGCAGTTCACGCTTGCGTGCACTGCCTTGCCACTACAGTAATGATGTACACAACCGGGCACAAGGTCAAACCCGAAATACCGGGTTCAACACAAGTGAAATTTAACGAATGTACAAGTATAAGAGATTAGTCAAGACATCTAAACAAGTCTCGACTAAGAATCAACGTCTCAAGTCCACATGAACCAAAATGAACAAAGGCATCTAGGAATCATGACAGTGATCTGAAAGCATGATTCGCAACTCAAAAGAGCACGAATGTCCAAGCAACGGACAATAAAAATACTTCGACCACATAAACCTCATAAGTCAAAAATACATACCGTGACATGATCAAGGATGCATACTCAGGTACATCAGCAAAGGGATGACACATGTATATGCAGTGTATAACTAAGATACATATACAGTGGCAACATGTTACAGTGAGGAACAACATGAAATGGTGTTTATATGCACAAAGGTCAGAGGCATTGCTCAATGCACAGCTTAATATAAATCATGCTTACATATATACACTGCAATAGTTTGAAAATGCAGCCATGCATATGTACCAGTGAAATAGGGTACCATTACATACTACAAGAAACTAGAATTTGCAACTTAAATAGAAAATGCACATGAACTATGTAGAAGGCCCAAGGAACAGCAACCAAAATCAAGGCAAACAGTTCAAGTTGAAGGGAAGCCTACAAGATGAACCAGACTAAAAATGGTAACTGGCGACAAGTGATGTACACTTAAATGTAACAGTGTTTCACATACATGACAACCAGAATACATGAAACTGCAGCATGTATGCTCAAAGAAAATCCTAACCAAGTTTAAAAACAACTTAGTACAGCACCAATAGTCATAAACAAGTTATAAATGTAAAACAGACTGCATGCAATACAAGAACCCATAGATAACTTGAATAAACAACCTTCATTACTCATAGTGTCAAGGCATACTACAGGTTTGGGTAACATGAATGTTCGATCACACTTGTACAAACTTAACATGCAATGATATAAAACTAACTAATGAACACAGTGGCCAGAACATATACCCAGACTTCGATGCATTTACATGTAGGCAGTGCCAAAGTTAGGTAATGGTAAAGTCAAAGTCTACAGTGAACAACTACATGAGGCACAAGTATGCAAGTGAATTCAATGTGAACCAAACAATGCACTAGTAAGGTTAACAAGACTCGGCATGTATACAAGACACAGCATGTACACAAGACACAGCAAAACAGGTGCAACATAATGCAATAGTGGACATAAAAGTGTTGCAAGACCAGTGCAGTGAAATGGTTGACTACTGAACATTTTATAATATATATACTTGTGTTTTTAAGGCCAGAAATCAAGAAACATCTGCAACATTAACATGATAAGTCCATGCAACTGTGCAATTGGATCGAGCAAATGCAGACACGGGTGATACAAGACTAAAGCCAACCTCAACAACAATTAAAATATAATGCTTATAAACAAAAATGAAACTACTATGAACACACACCTTCAGGAATTTCCCATAACCAGTTCAATGTCGAAGAGACAAATTAAAGTCAAGGCCTAATGTTACAAAAATACAACTTGATTATCAAAGTATATACATTATGAAGCAACCCAGTAAGGTGGCCGAAATCAGCAATTTACAAAGATTTAACTGTATCAGTTTGTTTTTAAAACAACATCAAACGTTATCAATTAAGTGCAGACTACTACAAAAATCAAGTTCAAAATAGTCAAAGTAAATTCACCTTACAGCCAACATTAAACAAGTCAGAGATTAATCCCAGTATTAAAACAAAAATGGATTGGCCAAGATAAATCATCAACATCGAAACCCAATTGAACAGCCGAAAAATCAAGCCATTCAAGTCAAAGCAAAAATCATCAACGTTTAAACCCAAAATCAAATGACCGAAGTCACCAAAAATCAGCAAGATGATTTAAACCAAATATCACACGAACGAAAATCACCGCATTAGAACCCTACAAACCCAAGTCTGAACTGGATGTGAGTAAATAAATTTACTCACCTGGTTTTCGAATTCTAGAGCGGCCCCAAGCAGAAGAAGAGAGCCTCAACGCTCGAGCACTAAGTCGAGGCCCTAATTTTTCTCGAACGAACGAAGAGATTTGATGCCGCCATTTTTTTTTTTCGTTTGCTTTGTTTCTAGGGTTACTGAACGAATGGAAATACAAAGGGGAATCGGGTATACTTGAGATAACACGGCATCAAAAAAAATATGGGCCAAGAGAATTTTAAAGCCCACCGCTCTTTTTAACAAATTTTTTTGAATGAATTTAAACTTGATTTTCAAAAACTCCAAACAACAATTAACAACTAATTAAATCGTCATTTGACGATAATCAATTGTCACGAATTCCTGGGTTGTTACAGACTCCCCTCCTTATAAAAATTGCGTCCCCGCAATTTTCATAATTAAGGTCGTCACTACAATAAATTTTCTAACATAAACTGATTAAGCTAGAAAATAAAAGTCGAGAATATAAACGCCAAAGAATCTTTTAATTTCATAAAAGAAATTCAAATTCTCAACAAAATCTAATTATCAATTAGATAATCAGAATACAACAAAGGCCTAATTATCAAAAACGATAATTAGAAATCTCAAATCGACAAATATTTCATTATCAAAGGCGATAATCAAATTTCAAATCAACAAATATTTGATTATCTCAGTCGATAATCAAATTTCAAATCAACAAATATTTGATTACCAAAAACGATAATCCAATCTCAAATCAAAAAATATTTGATTACCAAAAACGATAATCCAATCTCAAATCAACAAATATTCGATTACCAAAAACGATAATCAAATCAACAAATATCTAATTATCAAAAACGATAATTAGAACTCATATCAACAAATATTCGATTATCAATGATAATCAAATCAACAAATATCTAATTATCAAAAACGATAATTAGAACTCATATCAACAAATATTCGATTATCAAAAACGATAATCAAATCAACAAATATCTAGTTATCAAAAACGATAATTAGAACTCATATCAACAAATATTCGATTATCAAAAACGATAATCAAATCAACAAATATCTAATTATCAAAAACTATAATTAGAACTCATATCAACAAATATTCGATTATCAAAAACGATAATCAAATCAACAAATATCTAATTATCAAAAACGATAATTAGAACTCATATCAACAAATATTCGATTATCAAAAACGATAATCAAATCAACAAATATCTAATTATCAAAAACGATAATTAGAACTCATATCAACAAATATTCGATTATCAAAAACGATAATCAAATCAACAAATATCTAATTATTAAAAACGATAATTAGAACTCATATCAACAAATATTCGATTATCAAAAACGATAATCAAATCAACAAATATCTAATTATCAAAAACTATAATTAGAACTCATATCAACAAATATTCGATTATCAAAAACGATAATCAAATCAACAAATATCTAATTATCAAAAACGATAATTAGAACTCATATCAACAAATATTCGATTATCAAAAACGATAATCAAATCAACAAATATCTAATTATCAAAAACTATAATTAGAACTCATATCAACAAATATTCGATTATCAAAAACGATAATCAAATCAACAAATATCTAATTATCAAAAACGATAATTAGAACTCATATCAACAAATATTCGATTATCAAAAACAATAATCAAATCAACAAATATCTAATTATCAAAAACGATAATTAGAACTCATAACATCAAATATCTAATTATCACAAGCGATAATCAGAACTCATAACATCAAATATCTAATTACCTGCAGATAATTAGATTCAACATATATCTAGAATCAATTAAGATAACTAGAAAATCAAACATAAAAGGTTGGATCGATCCCATCATATGGCGAGTTTTAGCTACGCCGCACGTGCATCTCATATGGCCGAAGCCTACCAAGTACCCATCATAATTTTGGCGCCCATCATATGACCCGAAGGTCCAACATATGACCCGAAGGTCTGGTACTGGTATTTGACCCGAAGGTCCATCATATGACCCGAAGGTCCTCATAGTGGCTCGAAAGCACACGAAAATCATCATATATTCAATTAACGATTCCGAAATTAACCGAAATAGCAAACGCACATGTCCCATACCACGTGTTTTACTAAATCGTTTGATTCTCTTCATCGTTTTCTTGAACGTGTAAAATCATCAAAATCATCAAACAGCAAATGTTTCAATTAACGAGTCCGGAATTAACCAAAATAGCAAACGCACATGTCCCATAACCACGTGTTTTAATAAATTGTTTAAATCTCTTCATTGTTTCCTTGAAAGTGTAAAATTGTGTATTCCAAAAATAACATTTCACAGTCTCAAACGGACAAGTCCGGAGTTAAGCGAATCAGTAAAAGAAAGGGGTCATAATCCTCGATTTTGCTGAAACGTTTAAATTGCTTCCTCATTCTTTTGAAAGCGCAAAATGTAAAACTTCTGAAAACAATTTCATTTATTTCATAAAAGTATTAATCTACATTCTCAAACGAATAAGTCCGGAATTAAGTGAATCAGTAAAAGAAAGGGTTCATAGTCCTCGATTTTGCTGAATCATTTAAATATCTTTCTCATTCTTTTGAAAACGTAAACTGAAAAATTTTGAAAACAAATTTTTATTTTAAAACGCTTTTTATAATCACGTGATTAAAACAGCAACATAAGTAGCAATTTCAATAAGAAAATTGTACTTCTCAAAACACCGTAGAAACGGATCCCAAAATCAGAATTGCGGGATAACCGCTTGAAAATCCACTTTAAAATATGACGGATACTGAAGTCAAAGCGACAGTAATTTTTAAACGTCAAAATCTCATCAAAATAATTCACATCGAAATACAATATTAGTGAATTTTCATTCATTAAAAATGTCAACAAAACACCTTGCTTCAAAATATAGCATTGGTGTAAAAATCCCGTTATAAGAATAACGACAACAATATACGTTTCATAACCAAGCATCGGTTCAACGTAAAATTAATGTAGTAACGTGCAACTCATGTTTGCACGCACACTACAAAATAAACAAAGAAATTACTCAAATATATCTTCGATGAAAATATTTTAAAACAGCAGAAATCTAATCAGATATGATTAGCATCAAAGAAAACCAGCAAGAATTTCAACAAATCAGAACCACTGGTTAAACAACATAATGAAATTAAATTCATTTTCATATTTTGATTTTTCAAATCAAAATAATTATCAGCTATACTCAGCGAAGCAGTTTTATTGTTTCCGCTGCGCACTCTGATAAACAAAACACAATTCAATCAATCATCAAAACACAAATTCACTTTTATTTTTAAATAAAGCTATTTAAAAATTTCCATCATATTTTCAAAACTTTAGTTTTGACTCAAAACACAACTAAAACATCGGCAAATAGTTGTAACACATGTTCCATCTAAGTTATGTTTTATATTATGTCCATAAACCCCATGCTCTGATACCAACTGTGACACCCCACCTCTATGCTCACAATAACAAAGAGTATTAAAAGAAATACTGTCTGTTATTACGAAGAATAAGGCTGGATAGGAGCGGCCATCCGTAGTTAGGCCTTACACTAGTATTGGTTATCTCGATAGGAGTGGTATATATTTTTATTTTTCATCTCATATTTATTTACTCCCATCGACATACCCAATTCTAGTATAAAACGAACTACGATGGTTCATAATAGTTTAGGACAATATATATAATAATAACACAGATAAAGTAAATGCGGAACACAAATATAACAGAAAGTCTCATATATATATATAACTGATGTCAGTTGATATACACGTGATACAATACATATGCTACAACTACACTGTCGACTCTGGAAGTTACATATACAAGTACATTATCGTGAATAATATACATGGATATACAACAGCCTATACAAATACATTGACTACTAAACATGATGACGACTACTCCATAAGATATGAAGAGACTTCACAGCTCAAGCAGCAACTCAAAGTAAGATATCAACAACCTGTAAATACTCGGTCTGACCCGAGTATTAAATTCAAAAGAAAATAATACACGGGTCAATCTAATTCAAACTCAGTTATTAGCGCACAGAAGCAATGATAACTAAATAATAAATAGACGACAGTCTCAATAAATCTCGTCTATCCGATCCTTAAATAAAGAAATCGGATAACGATAAATATAACACGTAATAGTGTTAAACAACAAGTCAGCAAATTAAACCAAATCAGAATACAATTCAGAATATTGAATTGAATAAACAAACAGTTCAAACCATTGAAGAATTGAATAAACAAAACAGTTCAAACCATTGAAATATCAATTAAAATATTAATTCGGGTTGGGCTGCAGCACACGCACGCGTGCACTGCCTCGCCACTACAGCATATGGAATATGCAAAAGATCAGTAAATCAAAGCAAGATTGAATATCATAAAAGTCATACTGTGTGGCTGCAGTTCACGCTTGCGTGCACTGCCTTGCCACTACAGTGACGATGTACCCAATGAATACCGTGTGGCTGCAGTTCACGCTTGCGTGCACTGCCTTGCCACTACAGTAATGATGTACACAACCGGGCACAAGGTCAAACCCGAAATACCGGGTTCAACACAAGTGAAATTTAACGAATGTACAAGTATAAGAGATTAGTCAAGACATCTAAACAAGTCTCGACTAAGAATCAACGTCTCAAGTACACATGAACCAAAATGAACAAAGGCATCTAGGAATCATGACAATGATCTGAAAGCATGATCCGCAACTCAAAAGAGCACGAATGTCCAAGTAACGGACAATAAAAATACTTCGACCACATAAACCTCATAAGTCAAAAATACATACCGTGACATGATCAAGGATGCATACTCAGGTACATCAGCAAAGGGATGACATATGTATATGCAGTGTATAACTAAGATACATATACAGTGGCAACATGTTACAGTGAGGAACAACATGAAATGGTGTTTATATGCACAAAGGTCAGAGGCATTGCTCAATACACAGCTTAATATAAATCATGCTTACATATATACACTGCAATAGTTTGAAAATGCAGCAATGCATATGTACCAGTGAAACAGGGTACCAGTACATACTACAAGAAACTGGAATTTGCAACTTAAATAGAAAATGCACATGAACTATGTAGAAGGCCCAAGGAACAGCAACCAAAATCAAGGCAAACAGTTCAAGTTGAAGGGAAGCCTACAAGATGAACCAGACTAAAAATGGTAACTGGCGACAAGTGATGTACACTTAAATGTAACAGTGCTTCACATACATGACAACCAGAATACATGAAACTGCAGCATGTATGCTCAAGGAAAATCCTAACCAACTTTAAAACCAACTTAGTATGGCACCAATAGTCATAAACAAGTTATAAATGTAAAACAGACTGCATGCAATACAAGAACCCATATATAACTTGAATAAACAACCTTCATTACTCATAGTGTAAAGGCATACTACAGGTTTGGGTAACATGAATGTTCGATCACACTTGTACAAACTTAACATGCAATGATATAAAACTAACTAATGAACACAGTGGCCAGTACATATACCCAGACTTCGATGCATTTACATGTACGCAGTGCCAAAGTTAGGTAATGGTAAAGTCAAAGTCTACAGTGAACAACTACATGAGGCACAAGTATGCAAGTGAATTCAATGTGAACCAAACAATGCACTAGTAAGGTTAACAAGACTCGGCATGTACACAAGACACAACATGTACACAAGACACAGCAAAACAGGTGCAACATAATGCAATAGTGGACATAAAAGTGTTGCAAGACCAGTGCAGTGAAATGGTTGACTACTGAACATTTTATAATATATATACTTGTGTTTTTAAGGCCAGAAATCAAGAAATATCTGCAACATTAACATGATAAGTCCATGCAACTGTGCAATTGGATCGAGCAAATGCAGACACGGGTGATACAAGACTAAAGCCAACCTCAACAACAATTAAAATATAATGCTCATGAACAAAAATGAAACTACTATGAACACACACCTTCAGGAATTTCCCATAACCAGTTCAATGTCGAAGAGACAAATTAAAGTCAAGGCCCAATGTTACAAAAATACAACTTGATTATCAAAGTGTATACATTATGAAGCAACCCAGTAAGGTGGCCGAAATCAGCAATTTACAAAGATTTAACTGTATCAGTTTGTTTTTAAAACAACATCAAACGTTATCAATTAAGTGCAGACTACTACAAAAATCAAGTTCAAAATAGTCAAAGTAAATTCACCTTACAGCCAACATTAAACAAGTCAGAGATTAATCCCAGTATTAAAACAAAAATGGATTGGCCAAGATAAATCATCAACATCGAAACCCAATTGAACAGCCGAAAAATCAAGCCATTCAAGTCAAAGCAAAAATCATCAACGTTTAAACCCAAAATCAAATGACCGAAGTCACCAAAAATCAGCAAGATGATTTAAACCAAATATCACACGAACGAAAATCACCGCATTAGAACCCTACAAACCCAAGTCTGAACTGGATGTGAGTAAATAAATTTACTCACCTGGTTTTCGAATTCGAGAGCGCCCCCAAGCAGAAGAAGAGAGCATCAACGCTCGAGCACTAAGTCGAGGCCCTAATTTTTCTCGAACGAACGAAGAGATTTGATGCCGCCATTTTTTTTTCGTTTGCTTTGTTTCTAGGGTTACTGAACGAATGGAAATACAAAGGGGAATCGGGTATACTTGAGATAACACGGCATCAAACAAAAATATGGGCCAAGAGAATTTTAAAGCCCACCACTCTTTTTAACAAATTTTTTTGAATGAATTTAAACTTGATTTTCAAAAACTCCAAACAACAATTAACAACTAATTAAATCGTCATTTGACGATAATCAATTGTAACGACCCAGAATTTTTAAAAATTTAAATTTGAATATTTAATTAATTTTAAATATTAATAAGTGAATTTTTAAGTCGAATAAATTTTTATTTGAATTATTGGATTTAATTGGATAATTAAATTAATAATTTAATACGTTAAATTATGGAAATAATTAAAAAAAATGAGTTAAAAATGATTGAAAATAATTTGTAAAATTTTATTTTATCATGTTGAAGTTAGAATGATATTTTAGAACTTTTAAAATCGAATTAAAAGTTAATTTGTGAAAATTGAATATTTTAATATTTAATAATGGACTGTAAAATAGCCAATTTTTGAACAGTCTCAGAATTGAACGAAACCAGTTCCATTGGATCCGTAATAGTTAGTTATTACCGGATTTCAATTTTCGTGTCAATCGGAGTTATCGTTTGATCGTGGCAGCTCGAAACGCATCGAATCGTTTTTAATTTAAATCTGGCGAGTGAAAATAGCCATTTTTCAAAAAGTCTCGGATTTCGACGAAACCAGTTTCATCGGATCCGTAATGTGATATTATTGTAAGGTTTCAAATTTCAAGTCAATTGGATTTACCGTTTGTCCTGTACAAATTAAAACGCCTAGAAATCGGTTTAAATCGGTTTAATTTAAATTGAGCGTTTTCAGCCATAACTCGCACATACTTCCGAATTAGCTTCCGAAACCTGTTCCATTGTGTCCGGAACGCGGGATAAACCCTAGGTACGCTGGTTACGGCGTCTAAATCGGAGTTCGGAAAATCCGGGATGAATAGTGTCGCTCGTTCCTTATAAATAGCCCTACCCCTTCACATAATTTGATAAAATATATTCCAAAACCCTAGTTCATATACTGCAGCCGCCACCTATAGATGAATGGCCAGAATTTACCAAACTTCTTCCCTCCAAATCTTCTAATCTATGCATCGATTCGAGAAAGTTTCAACTAGAAAGTTGTAGAGCACAACACGAACTAGAGATCCAACGGTTATGATCGCGAATGGCTTCACGGATTGATGGGAAATCGAGTGGAAAGGCAGCAAGTTGCGCACGCATCCCTAGGAGGAGGGTGAGGCCGAGTTCAACAGGTTTGGGGCCGAACCTAGCTTGTCTCGAGAGCTTCGTCATGGCGTTGGAGTGATCGAATTTCGTTGAGCGAGGAGACGGTGAAGTTAAAACCTAATTTCTTGTAATGGGTTAGTTTGTTGCGTGCTTGGCCTGTAGCCGTGTGCGTGAAGAAGAGAGGAGATGGGGGAGTTGCGTTCAAGGGCTAGGATGAGGGGGTTGAAGGATCTAAGGGCTGGGAATGAAATAGGTTTTATTATTATAAATTTAAGTTGTAAATTTAGTTATAAAAATTTGTGTAATGTTCAAAAATCAATATCTTTTTCATACGAGGTCGAAAAAATGCAAACTCAGTTGCGTTGGGATCGTATGGACGAGCACTACGCGATGGAGTTGGTTTGGAGTCATTTGGAGTTAGTGAGAATTTCGGGTAAAATTAAACGCGCGTTTAATTTTATTCGAAATAAATCGCTAAAACGGAAATTAAAACCAAGGTGAGAACTTCTCACTCAATCGAATAGATTTCGATTTTATTTTAAATAGTTAGATTTAAAATATTTGAATGCATGTTTGAATGTTGATTAATATCTATTGATTGTTAAAATAGACATTATACGCCGTTAGTAAGCGGATGTTATTTATTAAAAACATATACCGCGAATATTTCATAAACAGTGAAATTGGTATTATATATAATATCAATATATATATATTGGCATATGTATATATTGCAGTTGTTGATTTCCCGCATTTTTTGTTTAGCGGATGAGACCCTATTACGCCGTTATTAAGCGGATAATATTTATTAAGAACATGTACCGCGATAATTTCGTACTGGAGCGAAATTGGTATTGTGCTAATGTTTTTGGATGCAGGAAACAGGTTGGAGGGATCCAACTGGATTCCTCAACAGTTTTTATTGATTTCAGATATTTTGATATTTGATGGATTATCATATCGATATATGATATCGTTGTAGTCGTGATTGACTATTTGGTGTGTAGCATCATTGGACCCAGATTTTGGGATTTTAAAATGATTTTAAAAGTAATTTTGAAAATATACTATATTTTTGGAATTGATCCATTATAAATAAATAAACGTTATAATTTTTAAAGTTATAAAAATTATGGTTTTTGTGAAATATAGTAAAAAAGCTGATTTTTAGAAATACGATTAAAAGTCGATTTTTGAGAAATATGAACTAATGATTTTATAAAATAATTTAGATTGTATTTTTGAATATATGATAAAAGTTTAAATATAGGATTTATAAAATTTGATTATTTTATAAATCGAAATGATGAAATTATAAAGGAATTTAAAGACGTTTTAGAATAATAATATAAACTGATTTATATTAAGAGATTTATAAATGGATATTTATAAATTGAAATATAGACATTATAAAACGAGTTTTTATAAGTGTTTGAATGTAGTGAAAATGAATTTCATAAATGAATGAAATTTATAGAATTATAAACTGTGAAGTTATAAATGAAATGTATAAATAGTAAGATTTATAAATTTGTGAAGTTAATTGAAGAATAGATTTGGTTAAATAAATGAATCTTATAAGTTATAAGATTTATAATTATGAAGTTTAAAGAACGATTTTATAAAATAATCGTTTTATAAGTATTTAACTTATAATATAAACATTTAGTTTATAATTGAGTTATAAACTGAAATATGTTAATAAAGGAATTTATAAAAAAAGAAGTTTTTATAAATAAATAGAAACGGAATTTATAAACGTTGTTTTATAAATCCGCAAATGACTTATTTTGATAAGTTAATTGTTATAACTTAGAGATAGAGTTATATTCACATTTTGAACAGTGAATAATCCTTTAAGTTAAAGTGAATAGAAATGATGAAATTTGCTAAGGTAGTATATTCACGTTTTGAATAGTGAATAATACGTTAAAGAAATTGTTTTAGATATGATGTTTTAAATAGAATTAAAACGATCTAACGATGTTTTAAATGTGTTATGATTCGAAACCATAGATTTCAACATTTATTGTTGAAATAGACGTTTTCGAGAAATAAAAGGAAATGGTGGACTATAACACCGTTGTTATAGTAAATGATTTCCGAAAGGAAATGTTTGAATAGTATTGGGATTATATATCTATTTAATTTCGAATCCCTATACTAGTGATTTTGGGTTGTCGTAACGATGTTTTACGTAACATTCGTTTTGGCCCAAATAAATATGTTTAAGAGAATGATTTCCTTAAAGAATGAATTACATACTTAATTCGATTAAAGTATATTGAATATTTTCTAAGTGTTGAAAATAAAAAGATTTGTGAATTACTTATTTTTAATAAGTATGGAAATGTTTTCCAATATGAAGTGAATAATTAGAATTTATCTTTTTAAAGATAAATTGAAATGAATTATTGAAATCACATATGCATGGATATTTTGAAATATAAATTCACTAAGGAATTTATAGGTGAAAGTGAAACTTGTTAAAAATAAATATTGATTTATTTTTGAAGTGTTGAAATTATATCTCTTGTAAAGATATTTTAGAAAATAAATAATTTGGAAAATTATTTGGAATCTGGTGATGTGTGCATATCCAGTGATAGTTCAATAACTGACTATCAGTATTTCCCTTTAAATGGGTATTTGATGTGAATTGATTGAATTTGAATGCACACTTATTTTTGAATAAGCGCTCACTATTCGGGTTAACCGGGAAAGGACCATGGGGTCGTATAACCCATTCCGAATATGTGATACGTCGTTGTGAATTGCATTGAAGATCGGTGTTGAAGACCCGGTATTTGCGAAAGCGATAGGATGACCTATCGATTGTCTCTGCACTGAGTTGCAACGGTATAGAGACTCCCTAAGTGATGGGAAATCCGATCAGGATTGTGAATATCCGGATTGCAAGGACTTCTTTGTAAGTGCCTTCGGTTTTGTTCGAGCCCGGAACAAACTTGTATGGATTGTATGCCTGACATTACAATTTGAGATATAAAGCCGATTTCATTCAAATATATTTCTGTTGGTGGCGGAGAATTTATTCTTTGCTTAACACCCTTCTTTGAGACGTACGAGCTCAAAGGTTATATAGTTGAAGTTATCAGCAATATATCCCATTTTGGTAATGTGACATGCTGAGTGATGCTGAAATGATCATTGTGTTGATTTTTTGTGATAGGATCGTTTATTTGATCGTCTATCCTAGTGATCATTGTGTTGATCATTTGTTGACCCAAAGCATGGCTTTTGTATAAAGTATGTTTTTGTGGACGTGACTTCGTCGAGCCTCACATCCCGGAAATGGTCAAAACAGGAAAGATGCGGCAAGGTTATTAGGGGTTGCTGTAGCTCCCCTTAGGGTATGTGCATTTCCTTCTGGAAAGGGGTGGTATCATGGTATGGAGCCCAGATACTTACTCATGTTGAAAACACTTTATGATTGTGTGAATTGGATATCGAGCGCTCGGTTGAAAAGGTCCTAAAGGACCGGGGAATGGCGTGCTCGTGTCAGTAGTTACCCAGTTAGGGGTAACCCGGCCTTGTGTTGGCAGAGATCCGGTTTGGTTCTCGGGGATGTCTTTCCAGAGGCATTCTCAGTGGCAATGGGAAGTTCCTTGGCCTGACCATTTGTTGGAAATCCAATTCCCAATACGAAACTTTTACGGTATTAGTTGTAGAACCTGCCATTCACTTATGGTGGTCACCACTGTTTGGATGGTAGCTATAGTAGGCATAGTTCGAAATGTCTATGTTGGCTAAGATTTATATTCTACTTTCGAAATATTTCCCTACACTATACACTAATAATAATATCAAATATTATTTTAAATGCGTATCAAGCATCTTTGACTATCATAAGGAGAAATCTCCTCCGATTCTGCGTTTGCATTGTGTGTGTGTGTGCGGGAGGCCTTATGGTAGTCTCATTTTTAAAAGCATAGCGAATTAATTTAAAAATATTTCTCTATTTTTGATTTTAAAGTTAAATAAACTGTTTTGAGTTCTCACACCAGTCACATGACTGACTTGGAGTTTATTGTTTTCCTTCCTAAACTCTGGGTGCCCACAAATTTCCACACGGGCAGTTAAGAGTTAGGTTTATCAGGATATTCTGGATATTCTGGAGTTGCTGGAGGCAAGCTGGATGGCATGGCGTATTACTAGTTTATATAGTATTTCTTTTTCCGCTGCACTGGTTGATGTTGTATGTTGTTGTACACTCTGATGATATGATGTAATGAAATATGATGAAATGTAATAACTGTAGTTCTTTGTTTAAAGATTATCCATTTATTATTATATGTTGTTCCGCTGCGAATTGTGAGATTCTGATATTGTTCTGTTGTTTTCTTCTGTCCCGTTCTATTTTTAAAATGCTTCTATCTTCTATTTTCAAATTCTCTATTTTCTTTTCTTTCTCTGTTTTCTAAAAATTGTCTATCTTCTTTCCTCTATATTTCCTATCTCTTCTCTCTTCTTTCTTTCTTTTTCTTAAATTCTTTTTAAAACCCATAACATCTCGGTTTTCGGCCTTTGATTTCTCGGCAGTCGATAAAGTGAGTGTCGATGTCGAATTTTCGAAGAACGAAAATCCTCGTTTGTTACATTTGGTATCAGAACTGATGGTTAAGCGACAACCATGGTTCTGTAGGGTATTACTCATTAGAGATAGAGTCAGCAGTACTCTAGATTGAGTTTGAGTGTAATAATAGATATGAGAGCGTATTTGTTAGTGAATATAAAAAATGTTTTGTATTGTGATGATTGGTTTATTGAGTGGCATATGAACCTTCCTCAGCACGGTCAGTCAAACTATGCCGAAGGGGTTTCTAAACACTTGAATAGAACAACTCGACACAATATTGATTTTAAATTGGGTAAATGGAATAATTTTACCTTGATTATATTTTATATATAAAGAAATAATTTTTCAAAATTATTAAATTGTATGTAAGTTGATTGTTAGGTTGTTTGAATAATCTAAATTAAAGAATAATTGTATAAGTAAAAGAATTATAAGAATTGAATTATAATTAAAGTGATTTACAATTGTGAAATAAACTTATATATATAAGAAGCGAAACTATATGAAATTATATGAATATGAGTTGTAAATAAAGGTGAAGTTCAAGTTAAATGGAAATATAACTTAAGAGGTATTGAATGAAGTGATGAATATGAACTTGAGTTATATAAATGAAAATTCAACTTTAGCAATTGAATTAAATGAATGTTAAGCAATTAAATGTAAATCAAGTTGATATGGAATAATGAATATAAATGATAATTCATTAAAATCTAATGTTATTAGAAGTTGAATAAATTGAATGAGAATGAATATAAGCAAAGGAATTTGATTGTATTATATAAACGTTGGTTGTTATATGATTGTTGATTGATTGTATGTAATTCATTAAGTGTTAATGAAATTTAAAGCTAAAGTAATTGAATTCAAATTAGAAGTAAATAAATTTGAATAGAATTGAATGTGAATTGGATTTAATTAGTGAATGTTAACTAATTGAAACTAATTAAAATTGAGAATGAATGTGATAAAATCCAATGTAAATAAATCAAATGTGATTTAAATTGAAAACCATTTCATTAAATATTAATGAGAATATAAATGAATATTGATTGGTTATGGATGTAATTGGTTGATGGTTGAATATATATTTCTATTGTTGCATTTTCTATGTGACATGTATAGTTATTATGTTGCTATATGTTGTATATTGATACTATGGTTTATATGCATGGTTCTCATGTTGTTTGTTGAGTTTAGTAGGTGCGGATCGCGTTGCTTCGCATTTGGAGTTCGCTTTAGCGCTATATTAGCCGTATATGCTTGCTAATAAAATATAAGGTACATATCTCGGATTAAATATCGTACTTTTACACTTTTTTCCCTTCGGGATGCCTCATTACTTGATGAGATGTATATTTGTGATATATATACTGTCATTTTTTTTTCGGATCGAGCCGCGCAAAGGAGACTATGGCGAATTTTTCCGAAAATTTAAGGCGTTAGAAAAATTTTGAGAAAATTTGGAAAGTTTTGAAAACTTTAACTTTGATTTGAAGTTGAAAATTAAACAATGTAGTTTGTTTTTGAAAAGATAACTAAGTATGATTTGAAAACTTAGTAAAATATTGAAAGAAGTTTAATTATGTATTTTGGAAAAGATAATAGATTTTGTAACTTTCTTACTTGTAATTTCGAGGACGAAATTCTTTTAAGGGGGAAAGATTGTAACGACCCAGAATTTTTAAAAATTTAAATTTGAATATTTAATTAATTTTAAATATTAATAAGTGAATTTTTAAGTCGAATAAATTTTTATTTGAATTATTGGATTTAATTGGATAATTAAATTAATAATTTAATACGTTAAATTATGGAAATAATTAAAAAAAATGAGTTAAAAATGATTGAAAATAATTTGTAAAATTTTATTTTATCATGTTGAAGTTAGAATGATATTTTAGAACTTTTAAAATCGAATTAAAAGTTAATTTGTGAAAATTGAATATTTTAATATTTAATAATCGACTGTAAAATAGCCAATTTTTGAACAGTCTCAGAATTGAACGAAACCAGTTCCATTGGATCCGTAATAGTTAGTTATTACCGGATTTCAATTTTCGTGTCAATCGGAGTTATCGTTTGATCGTGGCAGCTCGAAACGCATCGAATCGTTTTTAATTTAAATCTGGCGAGTGAAAATAGCCATTTTTCAAAAAGTCTCGGATTTCGACGAAACCAGTTTCATCGGATCCGTAATGTGATATTATTGTAAGGTTTCAAATTTCAAGTCAATTGGATTTACCGTTTGTCCTGTACAAATTAAAACGCCTAGAAATCGGTTTAAATCGGTTTAATTTAAATTGAGCGTTTTCAGCCATAACTCGCACATACTTCCGAATTAGCTTCCGAAACCTGTTCCATTGTGTTCGGAACGCGGGATAAACCCTAGGTACGCTGGTTACGGCGTCTAAATCGGAGTTCGGAAAATCCGGGATGAATAGTGTCGCTCGTTCCTTATAAATAGCCCTACCCCTTCACATAATTTGATAAAATATATTCCAAAACCCTAGTTCATATACTGCAGCCGCCACCTATAGATGAATGGCCAGAATTTACCAAACTTCTTCCCTCCAAATCTTCTAATCTATGCATCGATTCGAGAAAGTTTCAACTAGAAAGTTGTAGAGCACAACACGAACTAGAGATCCAACGGTTATGATCGCGAATGGCTTCACGGATTGATGGGAAATCGAGTGGGAAGGCAGCAAGTTGCGCACGCATCCCTAGGAGGAGGGTGAGGCCGAGTTCAACAGGCTTGGGGCCGAACCTAGCTTGTCTCGAGAGCTTCGTCATGGCGTTGGAGTGATCGAATTTCGTTGAGCGAGGAGACGGTGAAGTTAAAACCTAATTTCTTGTAATGGGTTAGTTTGTTGCGTGCTTGGCCTGTAGCCGTGTGCGTGAAGAAGAGAGGAGATGGGGGAGTTACGTTCAAGGGCTAGGATGAGGGGATTGAAGGATCTAAGGGCTGGGAATGAAATAGGTTTTATTATTATAAATTTAAGTTGTAAATTTAGTTATAAAAATTTGTGTAATGTTCAAAAATCAATATCTTTTTCATACGAGGTCGAAAAAATGCAAACTCAGTTGCGTTGGGATCGTATGGACGAGCACTACGCGATGGAGTTGGTTTGGAGTCATTTGGAGTTAGTGAGAATTTCGGGTAAAATTAAACGCGCGTTTAATTTTATTCGAAATAAATCGCTAAAACGGAAATTAAAACCAAGGTGAGAACTTCTCACTCAATCGAATAGATTTCAATTTTATTTTAAATAGTTAGATTTAAAATATTTGAATGCATGTTTGAATGTTGATTAATATCTATTGATTGTTAAAATAGACATTATACGCCGTTAGTAAGCGGATGTTATTTATTAAAAACATATACCGCGAATATTTCATAAACAGTGAAATTGGTATTATATATAATATCAATATATATATATTGGCATATGTATATATTGCAGTTGTTGATTTCCCGCATTTTTTGTTTAGCGGATGAGACCCTATTACGCCGTTATTAAGCGGATAATATTTATTAAGAACATGTACCGCGATAATTTCGTACTGGAGCGAAATTGGTATTGTGCTAATGTTTTTGGATGCAGGAAACAGGTTGGAGGGATCCAACTGGATTCCTCAACAGTTTTTATTGATTTCAGATATTTTGATATTTGATGGATTATCATATCGATATATGATATCGTTGTAGTCGTGATTGACTATTTGGTGTGTAGCATCATTGGACCCAGATTTTGGGATTTTAAAATGATTTTAAAAGTAATTTTGAAAATATACTATATTTTTGGAATTGATCCATTATAAATAAATAAACGTTATAATTTTTAAAGTTATAAAAATTATGGTTTTTGTGAAATATAGTAAAAAAGCTGATTTTTAGAAATACGATTAAAAGTCGATTTTTGAGAAATATGAACTAATGATTTTATAAAATAATTTAGATTGGATTTTTGAATATATGATAAAAGTTTAAATATAGGATTTATAAAATTTGATTATTTTATAAATCGAAATGATGAAATTATAAAGGAATTTAAAGACGTTTTAGAATAATAATATAAACTGATTTATATTAAGAGATTTATAAATGGATATTTATAAATTGAAATATAGACATTATAAAACGAGTTTTTATAAGTGTTTGAATGTAGTGAAAATGAATTTCATAAATGAATGAAATTTATAGAATTATAAACTGTGAAGTTATAAATGAAATTTATAAATAGTAAGATTTATAAATTTGTGAAGTTAATTGAAGAATAGATTTGGTTAAATAAATGAATCTTATAAGTTATAAGATTTATAATTATGAAGTTTAAAGAACGATTTTATAAAATAATCGTTTTATAAGTATTTAACTTATAATATAAACATTTAGTTTATAATTGAGTTATAAACTGAAATATGTTAATAAAGGAATTTATAAAAAAAGAAGTTTTTATAAATAAATAGAAACGGAATTTATAAACGTTGTTTTATAAATCCGCAAATGACTTATTTTGATAAGTTAATTGTTATAACTTAGAGATAGAGTTATATTCACATTTTGAACAGTGAATAATCCTTTAAGTTAAAGTGAATAGAAATGATGAAATTTGCTAAGGTAGTATATTCACGTTTTGAATAGTGAATAATACGTTAAAGAAATTGTTTTAGATATGATGTTTTAAATAGAATTAAAACGATCTAACGATGTTTTAAATGTGTTATGATTCGAAACCATAGATTTCAACATTTATTGTTGAAATAGACGTTTTCGAGAAATAAAAGGAAATGGTGGACTATAACACCGTTGTTATAGTAAATGATTTCCGAAAGGAAATGTTTGAATAGTATTGGGATTATATATCTATTTAATTTCGAATCCCTATACTAGTGATTTTGGGTTGTCGTAACGATGTTTTACGTAACATTCGTTTTGGCCCAAATAAATATGTTTAAGAGAATGATTTCCTTAAAGAATGAATTATATACTTAATTCGATTAAAGTATATTGAATATTTTCTAAGTGTTGAAAATAAAAAGATTTGTGAATTACTTATTTTTAATAAGTATGGAAATGTTTTCCAATATGAAGTGAATAATTAGAATTTATCTTTTTAAAGATAAATTGAAATGAATTATTGAAATCACATATGCATGGATATTTTGAAATATAAATTCACTAAGGAATTTATAGGTGAAAGTGAAACTTGTTAAAAATAAATATTGATTTATTTTTGAAGTGTTGAAATTATATCTCTTGTAAAGATATTTTAGAAAATAAATAATTTGGAAAATTATTTGGAATCTGGTGATGTGTGCATATCCAGTGATAGTTCAATAACTGACTATCAGTATTTCCCTTTAAATGGGTATTTGATGTGAATTGATTGAATTTGAATGCACACTTATTTTTGAATAAGCGCTCACTATTCGGGTTAACCGGGAAAGGACCATGGGGTCGTATAACCCATTCCGAATATGTGATACGTCGTTGTGAATTGCATTGAAGATCGGTGTTGAAGACCCGGTATTTGCGAAAGCGATAGGATGACCTATCGATTGTCTCTGCACTGAGTTGCAACGGTATAGAGACTCCCTAAGTGATGGGAAATCCGATCAGGATTGTGAATATCCAGATTGCAAGGACTTCTTTGTAAGTGCCTTCGGTTTTGTTCGAGCCCGGAACAAACTTGTATGGATTGTATGCCTGACATTACAATTTGAGATATAAAGCCGATTTCATTCAAATATATTTCTGTTGGTGGCGGAGAATTTATTCTTTGCTTAACACCCTTCTTTGAGACGTACGAGCTCAAAGGTTATATAGTTGAAGTTATCAGCAATATATCCCATTTTGGTAATGTGACATGCTGAGTGATGCTGAAATGATCATTGTGTTGATTTTTTGTGATAGGATCGTTTATTTGATCGTCTATCCTAGTGATCATTGTGTTGATCATTTGTTGACCCAAAGCATGGCTTTTGTATAAAGTATGTTTTTGTGGACGTGACTTCGTCGAGCCTCACATCCCGGAAATGGTCAAAACAGGAAAGATGCGGCAAGGTTATTAGGGGTTGCTGTAGCTCCCCTTAGGGTATGTGCATTTCCTTCTGGAAAGGGGTGGTATCATGGTATGGAGCCCAGATACTTACTCATGTTGAAAACACTTTATGATTGTGTGAATTGGATATCGAGCGCTCGGTTGAAAAGGTCCTAAAGGACCGGGGAATGGCGTGCTCGTGTCAGTAGTTACCCAGTTAGGGGTAACCCGGCCTTGTGTTGGCAGAGATCCGGTTTGGTTCTCGGGGATGTCTTTCCAGAGGCATTCTCAGTGGCAATGGGAAGTTCCTTGGCCTGACCATTTGTTGGAAATCCAATTCCCAATACGAAACTTTTACGGTATTAGTTGTAGAACCTGCCATTCACTTATGGTGGTCACCACTGTTTGGATGGTAGCTATAGTAGGCATAGTTCGAAATGTCTATGTTGGCTAAGATTTATATTCTACTTTCGAAATATTTCCCTACACTATACACTAATAATAATATCAAATATTATTTTAAATGCGTATCAAGCATCTTTGACTATCATAAGGAGAAATCTCCTCCGATTCTGCGTTTGCATTGTGTGTGTGTGTGCGGGAGGCCTTATGGTAGTCTCATTTTTAAAAGCATAGCGAATTAATTTAAAAATATTTCTCTATTTTTGATTTTAAAGTTAAATAAACTGTTTTGAGTTCTCACACCAGTCACATGACTGACTTGGAGTTTATTGTTTTCCTTCCTAAACTCTGGGTGCCCACAAATTTCCACACGGGCAGTTAAGAGTTAGGTTTATCAGGATATTCTGGATATTCTGGAGTTGCTGGAGGCAAGCTGGATGGCATGGCGTATTACTAGTTTATATAGTATTTCTTTTTCCGCTGCACTGGTTGATGTTGTATGTTGTTGTACACTCTGATGATATGATGTAATGAAATATGATGAAATGTAATAACTGTAGTTCTTTGTTTAAAGATTATCCATTTATTATTATATGTTGTTCCGCTGCGAATTGTGAGATTCTGATATTGTTCTGTTGTTTTCTTCTGTCCCGTTCTATTTTTAAAATGCTTCTATCTTCTATTTTCAAATTCTCTATTTTCTTTTCTTTCTCTGTTTTCTAAAAATTGTCTATCTTCTTTCCTCTATATTTCCTATCTCTTCTCTCTTCTTTCTTTATTTTTCTTAAATTCTTTTTAAAACCCATAACATCTCGGTTTTCGGCCTTTGATTTCTCGGCAGTCGATAAAGTGAGTGTCGATGTCGAATTTTCGAAGAACGAAAATCCTCAGGACGTTACATCAATTGTCACGAATTCCTGGGTTGTTGCAGCAATAGGGTCTCATCCGCAATACAAATGCGGGAAATCAATAACTTCAATATATACATATGCCAATATATATATATTGCTATTATATATAATACCAATTTCACTGTTTATGAAATATTCGCGGTATATGTTTTTAATAAATAACATCCGCTTACTAACGGCGCATAATGTCTATTTTAACAATCAATATATAACAATCATCATTCAAACATGCATTCAGGTATTTTAAATCTAACTATTTAAAATAAAATCGAAACTGATTCGATTGAGTGAGAAGTTCTCACCTTGATTTCAATTTCGTTTTAGCGATTTATTTCGAATAAAATTAAACGGACGTTTAATTTTACCCGAAATTCTCACTAACTCCAAACGACTCCAATCTAATTCCATAGCGTAGTGCTCGTCCATACGATTCCAACGCAACTGGTTTCGTGCATTTTCGACCTCGTATGAAAAAGTTATGCATTTAACAAGTTTACACGATTTTTATAATTATAATTTACAACATAATTAACTATTTTTAAACCTATATTATTAACAGCCGTTAGATCCACTACTCCCTTCAGATCCATGTGCCCTCCCTTGTTTCTTCTTCACGCTACTTCACGCACGTACCAGATAGCAAGGCCGAACCCATAATCCACTTTAAACCCTAATACACACGACATATACAAGCACCTCCAGGCCGATCAGGGAACGCCAATCGATAGCCCACCTCCCATACTACACTCGGCCGGAATCCCCTTATGCTCGGTTCTGTTTATGCCTCGTAATTCGTGCTCGAAGTCGCAGCCTTCATGGGCGATTTGCCGTTGATTTGTTAATTTGTTTTAGATCATAGCCGTTGGTTTTAAAGATCTCGAGGAGATCTTTAACTTTGCAGTTGAACACGAACCTTGAAAGTGAATGGATTTGACGAATTTGAGGGAGGAAGGACATTAAATTCTGGCCGTGTATTTAGGTGGAGGCGGCTGCGTATAAACTAGGGTTAGGTTTTTTTTTTTTTATTTGTGTGAATGGAGCCCTATTTATAGAAGAACGAACGACACTATTCATTCCGGAAATTCCAAACTCCGATTCACGCACCGTAACCAGCGTTTCTAGGGTTTACCCCATGTTCCGGACACAATGGAACAGGTTTCGAAAGCTAATTCGGACATCTTTGCGAGTTATGGCTATAAATGTTCAATTTAAATTAAACCGATTTAAACGATTTTCTAGGGTTTTAATTTGTACCGGACAAACGGTAAATCCAATTGACACGAAATTTGAAACCTTACAATAATATTACATTACGAATCCGATGAAACTGGTTTTGTCAAAATCCGAGACTTTTTGAAAAATGACTATTTTAACTCGCCAAATTAATATTAAAACAATTTCGATGCGTTTCGAGCTGCCACGATCAAACGATAACTCCGATTGCTACGAAAATTGAAATCCGGTAATAACTAATTATTACGGATCCAATGGAACTGGTTTCGTCCAATTCTGAGACTGTTCAAAAATTGGCTATTTTCACTAGTCGATTAAATACTAAAATATTCAGTTTTCACAAATAAACTTTTAATTCGATTTTAAAAGTTCTAAAACATCTTTATAACTTCAATATGATAAAATAAAATTTTACAAATAATTTTCAATCATATTTAACTCAATTTTCAATTATTTCCATAATTTCACATATTAAATTATCGATTTAATTATTCAATTAAATCCAATTATTCAAAATAAAATTTATTCGACTTATAAATTCACTTATTAATATTTAAAATTAATTAAATATTCAAATTTTAATTATCAAAAATTCTGGGACGTTACAAAGGGGATTACAAAAAGCATAAAAAAAATTCTATATTTTTCTTAACACGGTTCATTAATGTCAACAAGTGTCAATCTCGAAAATCGAACTAAACCAACCAAGAAATCTTATAGTCTAAATTATTAACAACCGAGGCAATCCTGTTGGCAAAATTTTCTACAACACACTATTAAGCCAGCACCAAGCTTTGAAGGAAAATTTAAAGAATGTGAAGGGAAAACATAACGGACTCTATACCACTGCCACCAGGTTGAAAAAGATCCTAATGTCACTAGAGGCAAGGATATAACAACCTGTTATCAAGAAGCAATAAATTAATAATTAATAAACTAAATATGATTTGAATTAACTAATATGGAATTATTTGACGTTTTGGTAATTTGACAGGAAATATTTTATTTTATAAAGTTTGAATTTAATCAGTAATTGATTTAAATAAAATGATTAATTAATTAAATAAATTATGGAAAGTAATTTTTATTAAATAAATAATAAAATGATTATTACTAAAGGAAATTTGGTGTAATATAATTGGTTTTACTCAAGGAAAGAAAAGAAAGAAAGAAAGAAAGGAAGGAAATAGATTAGAAAATAAACAAATCTCAATATCATATGGCCTAAAAATCAAACCAATATTTCATGCTTTCTCTATCTCCAGAAAAATCATTTTCTAGAGGCTTCACTTTCAAATATAAATATAACCCCAATGCTTACATCACTCGACTTTAGAAAATCAAAATCTTACTCAAACCCTACATCTCTAAAATTCAAATTAAAATCAAAATAAATACTACAAATCTATAAAACCCAATTCAAGCTTCTTAACATCTCTACACCACATAGCAAGCAAGAATTCAAGGTTTTGCTCATCTTAATCAAAAAGGGGAACTTACAGTGTGATAAAAGAGGGGCAAGGAGAGGAGCGGGAAGAAGCTTGAAGAGAAATTGAGTTGCTTCAATCTAAGATGAGTAATTTAATTCACTTATATGCTTATTTTGATGATGAATTGATGTTTGAAATGGTGTATATGTCTATGCATTCAAATTTAACCGAATTACTGATACACTTCTTCCTCCTCTAACCGTTAATTGATGACTATTGAGCGATTGTTGATAGTTTGGACTTGATTATAGTCGTGCAAGGTCGTATGCACTTGAATGTAGAAGGAGATGGTAGGTCAAGGGGAGGAGATGGATTGAAATGGTCAGAAACAAGCGCACAAAATCGCGTCCTTTGAAGCTTTGACCAGTCGACTCCTTTGACCCAACCGGTTGATCGGTGGTAGCGACCGGTAAGGGAAAATAAAAAATAAAAGTAATATAACAAATAAATAAAATTAAAATAAAATATATGTAATATATACACAGATTTCTATATTATAATATATTAAATTCACACATAATTTAAGGTGTTTAATAATTTAATAAATTTGTTTAATAATATTATATTAATGAAAGGAATTCAATAGTGTTTGTAGAGTTATTTGGATACTGTTTTATATAATATAAATTAATATTGTATTTTACAGTAAATATATTGTTTTTGCTTTTGAATATGTATATATATTTATTTATATAAATTATTTTGATTATTGTGTATGTGTTTTTCATTTTTGTGTAACGAGGAATTTGAATAAATGAATTAGTGATACCATTTGTATGAGACTTTCAGTAACACTTTTTTGGTTATTTACCAGATTTGTTGCATAAGGGTATAGTGTCGTTTGAGTGCAGTTTGTCGGAATGCAATAAATAGATTAGTAACACACGTTGGTATGAGACGCCGATGAGTAACACACGTTGGTATGGGACGTCGACGTGATACTTGTTAGGTTATTTAAGTGTAAGTAGATGTCACTTATATGGCGGGAATAGTTATGATATGTTTGTACTTATGTGAGGTAATTCTCATAGGTGTGAGCAAGCTCATGGATGTGAGTGAAGGTTGGAGAATTTATATATATATATATATATATATATATATATATAATGTGACCGCTATTATCGTTTACTCCTGTTATTGGCATCTGAGAGAACTAGTTTAGGTTAGTTTCCACTTTGGTAGCTTGATCTTGGGGTCATGCCCCAAATTCGCGACACCTTTATATTTCGTAGGTTAGTTGACCTATAGGGTAGGTGCCCTATAGCCCCTTATGTCGCACAGGCTAGCGATTTTTTACATATAGAGGAAATTACAGGGTCATGATTGAGGCTACGCGTAGATGAGCCACTGTGGATATGAGTCACGATATTCATTGAGTTAATTGAAGACTGTAGGAGTAGATCCAGTTAGATGACCCTGGGTTCCTCGAGCAGGCATAAGGCCATCAGTCACCCATCTGGTTCTACATAGAGTGATAAATGGGAATATATTATTTATACTCATCACCTAAGTGTAGATAGGGGTTAGGTGACCCTCATATTGAGATGAATCTATATGGACCTTGGGCTAGTCGTACAGTCAATTCCTATCATCACTACATTTGATTTACACTTATATATATATATATATATATATATATGGATGGATTGATGAGTGTTCACTATATTACATCTTTATATGGTTTGTTAAAATGATTGATTTAAACATATCCATGGGCATATTATTACGATTTATAATCTCTAATACATCATTATAGACATAGTCTGGCTCATGTTTATACATATGATACTCGGATCAGTTCGAGAGATTCCAGATGCAGGTACCCAATGATTCAGAGCTTTCTAGACTTTTGGAGAGGCTAGTAGTAGAAGATATAATACATTCCCTATACATTTTGTGGCCTCATCGATTTATTTAGTACTTGTATATGATGATGTGTTGTATAGTAGGCTAAAGATTATCATTTTATGGCCCTGGACTACGTATTATGTTATCTATTATATATTTTCTGCTACATTCTGAATTTATGTATTTTGATATTATTCAATGATTATGTATCACTCGTCTTGGTAGCATACATGTTAATTGCTTTGTACTGAGACCGTGTACATTTATAGTGAGTGATATACGATATACGATATGTACCAGAATTAGTCTAAGGGAATATTAACATGTGTACCCCTTTTGCCTTATTGTTCGTATTATTTGACGGTATTACTTAGTAATACTCTTGGATAGTACGGGTATAGAGGTGGTGTATGAAATAGTGTAGTATAACATGAAAGGATCTTAAGGCACTTTAACACTAGAGGGAATGGTAAATAGTTTTTTATAACTTATATAAAACTGTTTTAAATTGTTTTAAGATTTATATTCAAACATAGGTAATCAAAATTTAATAGGTAACCACAGATACACACACACACGCATATAATTGTAATAAAATCAAAGTAAAAGCAAGAGAGACGACACTAGGAGTTTTATACTGGTTCGAATTAACCAGTCCTATGTCCAGTCATGTACAGTATATGTGCAAACTTCCTTTCAAATGCCTACTTTAATTTGGTAGCAAACAAACCGGAATGCAATCTTGATTTCAAGGCAAAAAGATACAACCTCATGACTTTCCGAGCTCAAGGCAGACTCCTTTGATTTAACCGAGAAATAAGCACACACACTTGATTTGAACGGGCGACAAGCACACTCACACAAACAGTAGTAGAGGGTTGTTGATTCCAAATACAAATGGTTGTATATTGGATATAGAATATCATATAGCTCTTTAATAGCATTTTGATCATTGAATTGATGAGAAAATGCTTGCAAATTAACGAGTAGACTATAGAGAATGAATGTATTAATATGGAGACTGAATTTGAAGAATACAGAAAGTGGATTTTTTGAAATGTAATGAGAATTTGGAGTAAGAAGAATATAGAGAAAGTAGTTTAATTTTTTTTTCCAGTCCTCTTTATATAGTGTTTGAAGGGACGTATCTATTCGCGAAGAGATGTAATCAAAAATCACAACTATTCAAAATTCAAAAGACACATCTTCAACAATACATCTATCGACATACATAAGTAGGGGAAGTCAACATACCATGTTTATTTTGAAATACAATAATATTTAAAGTGTTATAAAATTCTAATATTTTCTAAAATCATTTAAACATAGTTTCTAAATATTTTAATGTAAAAAATCATACAAAATATTTGTAGAAATATATTTTGAAAATAAAATAAATATTTTGATAAATAAATAAATACTTTGATAAAAGAGTATTTAAAGAAAAGAAAGTTGTTATTCAAGGACTTTAACAAATTAGTCTAACGTCTATTAACTATAAACTATAGTCTTGAACTCTTCATGTCTATGTCTTTAAACTCACGAGTCTCCAAATATCTTGATCATCTCTGAATCTTGATCTCTAATCTTTTTACTGATCAGTCTTCAAATTGCATTACCTTGTACTTGTATAAACCTGTATAATATCCTGAAAAATATTCTATACAACTCAGGAAAACATATATTTATGTGGTCGTTGCCATCCAAATCAATATCTATGGTATAATCAATCTCCCCGTTTTTGATAATGACAGTGATGTAAATATATTTATTATAAAATATAATATAACTCCTCCTAAATTAGTTAGCTCCCTCTTAGTATATGCATATAGTATATTTTATATTTTTCTCCTCTTTTTCATCAGCAAAATGGATAAAGAAAAATAAACTTCCCCTAAAAATGTGACATATTAAATATTATGAAATGCGATAATGTTGTATATGGAATTGAAATCAAAAGTAATTGCGAAATAATATTTTTGATAAATAACTATATATATGCGCAGTTATAATTACATCTTGTTTGAACCATACATCACAATCCATACACACTTTATGCAATTGTTTACGTATATATAATAACTATAGTTAATTATACAAACTAAAAATGTATAATAAATACATATTACAAATTAGAAATACAAATTAAAACCTAATATTCTTCTTAGGAACTTCAACCCATCCTTTGGAACCAAAGATAGGATTGGTGTTGATAGCTTTCCAATCTTCATGTTCCAATTTCGCTTCCGAGTTTAAGCATTCTAGGACATTGTTTTGAACTTCTTAGGCAAAACTAGAAATAAAACATCGAAGAGAATCAAATTATTTTCCTGTTCTTTAATCATTTGCATTTGACTCAACTCCAAGTGTCGTCGAATGCGAAGAATGAAGCAAAGTGCATTTTTGAACGATTGAAGAGTTTCTTCAACATTATCACTAAGTGTTTGTTTTGGTGGATTTATATTTGAATTCATTTTTATGAAAAGAAACATGTAGAAAGGAATAGTATAAGAAGATGAATTGTTTTCCTAGAAGAAAAATCAATTTATAGAAGTGAAAAGTTGAATTAGCAACAAATCCCTCCAAAAAACTAATTATTTGAATTTCAAATTCTAGAAAAAAACAAAGTATGTCCATATACATAAGGAGGCTATGTCGACATACATATAGAAATTTGCATGTTTTTGTTTTTTTGATTTAATTTCTGTTTTTATTTTATTTTGTTTTTTTAATGACTCTAGAGAACATAAGAACATATTTGACAATAGAAATGAAGACTCTAAGCAAATTGCATCAATAAGATAGTTAGATACATAAATAAAATGAAAAATACATGAAAATAACATAAGTAAAAACTATAAAACACAAAGATAGATAAATAGATCTAGAATGATAATGATGAAGTTGAAGAATTTCCACCAAGCTTTCTCATTATCTTCCTAAAGTATTTGTCGACTTTGTTTGAGAAGGTAGTGAACTTCTTGCTAAAGGAGTGCTTAAGCTTCTTTTAATTATTGAGAAGCTTCTCTTGGTTCCTAAGTATCTCTTTGTTTGAATAGCAAGATGGTTTGTCATAACTTTCAAGAGAATTATCCATTTCCTCATCCTTGTAACGACCCGTAAATTTAATGGTTTTAAGAATATATTTGATTGAATCTTTATGAAATTTTAAATAATAACATTTTGAAATAAAAATTTGATATTTGAATTAGTCTACTTAAACATAGCAAATGATAAATTTTCATCAGATAATATGGAAGTTTGTTTTCTTGTATAATTTTATTTAAATTCAAATCAGTTAAATTTGATGATAATAAAATGATTTCCAAACCTGAATAATTTAATATAATAAATTTGTAAATCATTTTATGAGTGAGATGTCATATTTCGTTCCTCTAAATTTTGACTGCTATTGCACCATCTATCTTATTTTTCGCAAATTAGCAGCATTTTCGGTACCGATTGTTGACTTTTGATAGCATGATCGTACACTGGTATATGTATACCGTTTTGACCGTCTCGTCATGCTGATCTCTACGGTACATTCAATTTTGTGTTTTAAAATCTGGTACGTAGCGGAATTCGTGTAAATGGTAACTGTATCGGTAACCAATTTATGTCTTTTGGTTTCTTACACCATTTCATATTCCACCGTTTAAACCAAAAGCCTTTGCCTTTTAAATTTCCCAGAATTTATTGCTAAATTTTATTTTTTCTGGTTTTAATACATTTCTTGTTCGCTTCCCCTTCTATTCGTTATTTCAAAACTTTAATTTTTTTTATAATATTTATGTTTAACTTTGTTTGAGTCTCCTCTGCTTCCCCTGCCTTTCTTTCTATTTCTCGGGCTATGCACGTATTTTCTACCTTGTTGCCCGTAGCCACCTTTCTCCCATATATACAGCCTTACCTGAGCTTCACTGGCCTCCTCTCTTCTTCTTCTGACGTCCGCAGTCATGCAGCCGAGTCCTCGTCCTTCCTCCGCATGCAGTCACCCTCCTCTTCCCCCTCTCTCCTCCATGCGAGCAGCAAATTCTAGACCCCAAGGTCCACCGGTGCTGCTTCTCCAAGCTCATACGTCTGACAGCATTATTTTTTTTTTAAAGCAAATGGTATAAATATATTTGAGTATTATAGTATTTTTTTTGAAAAAGTAGGTGTATGCATATATTTTATGTTTAAACAGATGATAGATGCTCGTATATATTGTAACAACCCGCATATTTATCGATTTTTATATTTAAATATTTTATTTAAATATTTTATCGTTAATCAGATTTTGGTCCGAAGCTACTTTTTGCAAACGGTCAAATTAGGACTCGAGACCACTTCCATTGAGTTCGAAATGTCGTTTGCAATCTTCTAAGTATAAACATTGATATGTTTGGGGTTAGTGGAATTTCACCACTTTTTCACTCGAGCCTTTGGTTTGGACTTTTAGCCCATTAGGCCCAAGTTCCACCCCCCTTCTTCTTCATTGCTTCATTTCATTTCCTAACACTAAAGCTTCAACAAAAATGGTGAATGGAATGAGAAATTAAAACTCCAAAGTCTTTGTTTTATTGCAACTCCAAATTCAAGAAGAAGACATCGGATTCAAGCTTGTGGTTGCTTCTCCATTTGCCTTCAAGCTTTGTTCTTCATTTTCATTGGGTTTTGGAGCAAAGGTGAGATTTTTATCTCACAATTCTAGTCTATAACTATATTGGACTGTTGGGAATGATTCCCCATCACTTTAGCATGTATATTTGCATTTGGTTTGGATTGGATTGGCGAAAAACTCCAATTTTTAGTTGTTTGGTGAACTTCCTGAGCTTAGGTCGCTCTGCCCAGGTATAGATCGCTCGGAATCATTAGCTCGCACGTGTGGAAAAGTCAAGGCCTGCATATTTCGTTCGCCTCGGATTTAGGTCGCCTCGGATTTAGGTCGTAGGTCGTTGGACTTTAGGTCGTTCGCGTATAGGTCGTTCGGCCTTGCCTGCCTCATTAGGTCGTGGGACCTTAGGTCGTAGGTCGTTAGGCTTAGGTCGTTAAGTCGTTCCCTCTGTTGGAAACGTCTCCTCGGTCTTAGGTCGTTAGACCTTAGGTCGCCCCCCCAGGTCGTTAGACCCTGAGTTGTTCCGCCTTCATTTAGGTCGCATACTCCTTTAGGTCGCATGACTCCCATCCCTTTAGGTCGTTGGACCTTGTTTTCCTTAGGTCGTTGGACCCTATTTCCTTTAGGTCGTATGACCCACTAGGTCGCTTGGCCCCTTAGGTCGCGACACCTTTAGGTCGTGTTACCTATATACCCCTAGGTCGAAAGACCTTAGGTCGTGCACCTTTAGGTCGCGAACCCTATTAGGTCGCGAACACCTTTAGGTCGCGAACCACTTTAGGTCGCATGACCTCGTCTCCGTTAGGTCGTGAACCTTGTTAGGTCGCTCATCCCTAGCCCGCGAACCTTCTTAGGTCGCGCACCCCCCCTTAGGTCGTAACATGTTAGGTCGCACGCCTTTCACACCATTAAGTCGCGAGTTTAATTAGGTCGCTCGGCCTTAAAACGTTAGGTCGCTTGACCTGTTCTATTGTTAGGTCGCTCGACCCTATTCCCCTTAGGTCGTTAGACCTCATTTTGTCTTCACTAGGTCGTACCGTTTTGGTCGGGGCGCTGCCCCCTGGACCCCCGCGACCTGACCGGGCAGGTCGAACCCCGTAAGCGGTGGCGTTGCCCCCGCACCCCCACCTTGGGGGGTTGCCACCCCCCCCGGACCCCCCCTCCATAGGGGATCTTATCTGAAAAATATTCAACAGAACTTGCTGAGCTGATTTCCTTGGATTTTTATCACATCTTAGAATGTGACCTTTGTGATTGATTGTTTCTACAATCGCTTCTGTGATTTGTCACTTTAAAATATAAAGGTTTCAAAACTAGTAGTAAATATCAAAACTCTTTCAAAAAAATGATTTCAACTCTATTTTTAATAACAAAGCTCTTTTCTTAAACCGTTTTCCAATCTATTAGTATATACAAGCCTTTACCTCACTCGGATGAGAAATCTAATTAAACGACTTAGTAAAACAAGTGGTATGAAACGCTTGCGTTCACTTCGTCGGTTAATTCTTGGACTTGTTCGATTGAACCTCTTGTGACAATTTTATTAGTGAAGATTTACAGTTTGTTCGTAAATATTTAAGTTAAGCAAGTGGTTATGGGACATGAAGCTAAACTTCTATATTTACTAGCTTAGTGTAATGACACTTCTCGTTGATCTTGATGATCGCTCTATGAATTAGACTAGCAATTGCGCGATGTCTCTTTCATTGCAAGGTTAGACTAGACACCACTTGTGTGATTCCATTCACACATACCTTTCTGCTTTTTGGTTAGTCTTGACCTTAATCTGTGTGATTCCATTCACACATGCGGGGTAGCTCCCCTTGGTCTTCGGACCGTCATGTGATAGGCCTCTTTCCCTTTTTATGATTTCTGGATTTCTTGTGTTGATTTCTGGAATTTATCTCTTTGACTTGTCATGAGTACAAGTTTAGGGCATGATGCCCTCTTTGGATCTTTGAGAAGATTCTTGTGATATTGATTTATCTCTTATCGGTTGATCTCCTGTTGATCATTAATTGCATACTTATAGTAGTATGTCAGTATGGATATTTTATGTTTATGCCATATCTTTTATTTTATATCATGTCATCTGATATTTATAGCTAGACTGATCCGTTTATTATTTTCTTATAAATAATACTCGGGTCAGGCCGAGATGTTACAGGTGCTACTGCTTGACTCCTCCCCCAGTGATTCACTACTCAGACTTTTGGCTACTTGTTTAAATTAGCAGCTTTTGTTGTTTACACTTGAGATATAGACTTATAGTTGTATTCTTTTGTATAGCACGCGTTGCTATTCTTTTGTATTATCGAGGATCTTTTTAGACCACTACTCTGATGTACACTTTTATGTGATATATATTCATATCTCTTTCCGCCTTTGTGATATGGATATCTGTGATTGATTCGCATGTTATGCTTACTTCTATATTTATTTCCGAAGAGCATTTTATAGCCACCGTGTGATAAGAAATTACACGGATGGTCGCTCCTCAACAGCCTTATTCTCCGTGCTAGTTGACAACACTACACCGTAGTGTTCTTGGCTAGCGTGGGTATAGAGGTGGGGCGTCACATATATGTTGAATATATCTATGTTTGTATATATACGTCGGCTCTTTGTATACGTGTGTTAGTATATATGTTTTATTTTGAAATAAATTTACATAATGTTTGTACATACGTTTTAAGAGATTTGCAAAATGGCTGGCATGTGTGTGTGTGTGTATATATATATATATATATATATATATATATATATATTTGCGGCTGTATACACACACGTAAGCAATATATGTTATAGTTTATATATTATAGAAAAAGTATAAATATATGTTTATACAGTGATAAGCTTTCGTATATATTAACTGTTTCTGTGTATAAGTTGTATAAGATTTTATATAAAGTTATTATCACTTATATATATACAAAGTATATAATGTTATAAAGTTTTTAAAGTTATAGAGTTCATACAGTTTATAATTGGTATGTTTATATATGGTATTATAGTATATCATATTATGGTACATCAGATTATTAGTTTTATTAGTTTCTGCATGTTTGAGTTTTAATACAAAAATTTATAAAAGCTTATTTTTATATATATATAAGCCGCTGTATATACATTAGTAGTTGCTTTGGTTACCTGAATATATACGTTACATGTGATATATATGTCATTCTAAATATGTAATTTAAATTGAATATTGGTTTTAAGAAAAATATTAATTATAATAATAACAGTTATATATATATATATATTCCATTTGCATCAAGCTAATTTGATTTATTTCCATCGTTTCTTTTTATCAGCCTTGTTCATCAAAATCGTGTCCATCTTGCTTTGCTTCGCAATTCGCGCTTGGATTCATAAACCATTTCATTGTCAAATTTTACTTGCCTCGAAAGGTGAGCAATCACTCACGATTAACGTTCTTATATTTATTAAATTTGATTTCAATTGAAACAACAATTGAAATATGCGATCGTTAGTTATTTACATTACTATTTATATGCTATTATCTATATCTGTTCACCTGTGACATCTGACGCCATTATCTATTATTTATATTGATGATATATGTCTGTTATAATATTATCATATCTGTTATCACTCTGCAAGTTCCCTGTTAGTTTAGAATTCCCTATGGGTCGAAATGTATATACCCGAATGATCTGTAGAATAAAATAAAATCGTTATGGGTTGAAATGATAAAACCAAGCGATTTTCATTGAATTGATTTTGGGATTACGGGTTGAAATGATAAAACCAAGCGATTTTCATTGAATTGATTTTGGGATTACGGGTTGAAATGATATATATACCCGTATACATTAAAATTGCAGATTAAAATGACAAATATCCGTGTATGTATATATATATATACATACTGAAATGATTTCCAAGGTTTTGAAATGAATATTTTGGTTCTAATAAATATTGATTTTAAGATGTATACATAAATGTTATTTCTATAAAGGTTTTAAATTTTGATTTTTAAAGTTATATGTTTGAAAATTTAAAATTCTAAGTTAGTTTTTGAATTATGAATTTTAAGATTTTACTTACAATTTTGATATTTTAAAATATATATATAAAATAAGTTAATAATAAGATTTGATTTTTTAAAATTGATTTAATAAAGTTGATTTAATTAATATATAATATGTTTAAGTATTTATTTAAAATTTATATTTTCAAATATAGAGTTTATAATGATTTTAATAAAATTCAGGTTGGAAAGAGAAATAGAAATTGGTTTGAAATTGAATTTATTTAAGAATTATACTCAAATAAGTTTGATTTGAAATTTATTAGATTTGGGATTTTAAAGATATGATTTTATAACTTGATTTTGATTAAAAGTGATTTAAATGAATATTTCAAATTTACATATATTGAAATGGTATATTTAGTATTATTTAAATTTGAAATTTGAAGTTTTATTTAAATGTTATTTGAATGATTAAGTAAATATTTCAAAATAAATAATAGTAAAGTGAATTTGATATATACATGAAATTATCAAATCTAATTTTGAAATGTTTGAATATTTAAAGCTTTGAAGTATACCGAAATTGAAATGGTTTATTTTGTGGTTAAAAAAATAATCAGTATTTGAAATCGATATAATTTGAAATGGTTTATTAAGAAACTGAATCGAGTTGAAATTGATGAATTGAGATTGAATTAAATTTGAATTTTGGATTTCGAGTTGATTTGAATCGATTTGTGAAATTTGAGGAAACTATTTTATTATATAAAGTATTTTTAAAATCATATTTAAAACTTTTTATATATTTTAATATAAATTATTTTAATATAAACTATTTTAATATAAATTATTTTTTAATATAAACTATTTTTAATATAAACTATTTTTATATACTAACTATTTTTTTTAAACTATTTTAACCTATAACTACTTTATATAAACTATTTTATTTTATGCACTATTTTAATATCTAAACTGATTAAGTGGGAATTATTGTGGTTTTCTGAAGTATTATGACTTCCAAAGTATTATGATTTCTAAATTATGATTTCCAAAGTGTTATGACTTTCAAAATATTATGATTTCTAAATTATGATTTCCAAAGTGCTATGATTTCCAAAGTATTACGATTTCTAAATAATGATTTCCAAAGTGTTTTGATTTCCAAAGTGTTATGATTTCAAAATTATGATTTCTAAAGTGTTATGATTTCCAAAGTATTATGATTTCTAAGTTATGATTTCTAAAGTGTTATGGTTTTAGAAGTTTTATAATTTCAAAAGTGTTATAACTTTGAAGTGCTATGATTTTTGGAAATAGATATATTTGAAATAGAAATGGTATCGTAATTGATTTTGAAATGGAAATGATATCATATTGATATGGTTCTGAAATGGCAGTAATATTTTGGTTTTGAAGTATAAACTATTTTGAAATGACCGCGATGTTATAATAACATTTGGTTGTCAAAGAGACCAGGATCAGATATTGTCATACTCTCTACCAATACCGAAAACCCCTTTAACAACCGTGTACACGGTGGAAATTCCAGAATGAAGTAGGATGGTGGCGATGATCCTATATGAGGTGTATACGTGGACCTAACTCCTATGAGTTAGCATAAGGTGGCTAAAACAGGAGCAATTGACAGGCCAAGTGAGGTAGCTCCTCCGATCGGACACACTCCATCGTATGTCATTCTATTACTTTGTGATTGATTTGGTGCGCACCTTTGATTCGGGAGTGTGGCTCGAGGTGGGCGATTGCTGCGGCTCTGCGTTACCACCAGCCTAGAAGTGTAATTGATATATCTACCCTGGCATTGCCTAGTTGTGCCGTGTCACCTACCCTATCGAGACCACTATGAGTTTTTTTGTGCCGTACCTATGGAGTGCCCTTTGATAGCTCCAATTTACGGGATATCATGGTACTATATAGACTATGGAACTATAAAATGTGTTAAGGGTGATATGGTTAACGCCTTAACCTTATTTTAATAACCCTATTTAACAGTTTACTTTACTATAGATATTACTATAATAGCTTATATTACTACATAGTAGATAGTTCCATGGATCCTTAGAGGATGGTTATCCCAAACATCCTTTGAGATACTTGTATTTCAGTTGATATTTCACTTGAGTTGGATTTATTGATATAAAAATGTTAATCCTGACTCGAGTGTTTTATGTTTTTCTTTATGCTCGGGTCAGATTGAGTGGCACAATATTTGAGACTCGCCTTTGGAGTTGGAGCTTCTCTTGGAGATCCATCTATATCTATTCAGCTTCCAATTATTCAGTTGGTTCTAGTGATATTCAGATTTTTTTATTTGACTATTATATTGAGACTTCTATGTATCCGAGACTTCTGTTGTATCTTTTTTAACTTTGTTATATGTATAGTAGCTTCATGAACTACTATTCATTTGTCCCCGCTGCTTATTATTATTATATTACTCTGTGTATATTATTTTAGTTACTTTATATGCTGAGTTTTGGCAAATAAAAAATTTACAATTCGATATTTTGAGCAATTCAAGTCTGACATGTGCGGATGCGAATGATTGAAAATATCGGGATGTTATAGTCCTCCTCTTCTTGTTCTTCTTCCTCATCTATTTCTATATCCTTACTTTCTTCTTCTTGAAGAATTTCTTGTTTATCTTCTCTTGCTAATTTCTCTTCCTTTTCGATAAGAGACTCGCAGGGTTTGAACTTGAGATGGAAGTGCATGAGAGAGAGGTTTATTTTATCAAAAATTTTATGAAGCAAAATGGTTTTACCCCTTAAATCAACACCAAAATAGTTGAAAATTCTAGTGAGGTACACACCACGATAAAGTGTGTTTTTCATATTTAGAATTTTTTTTGAACAAAGTCATCCAAAATCACTTAAGTCCAATTTATATCATATGTTCCAAAAGTAGCAAAAGGAGCTTTGAAATTTTTTTAAGTGGGGTTATTGTAATTACCCATGCTAGATGTAATACTTTATTTTAAAACAAGACTCATTAGTCTTACTTTTGACCAAAGATTCTTGGCTTTAAAACATACTCTTTATCATTTGGAAAAAATCATGCATAACTTATCTATTTGCATAATCAATTTCAAAAGTGGAGAGGCTATTTTCACTACTATTACAACCAATAATTTTGCAATTTAAAACAATAGTTGTATCTTCAACAATACTCTAGATATGACCTTCTTCTTCGTGATAAAACTTTCCATTCGAATTAGCATAAAACATTTTAAAAAAATCAACATAGCAATCAAAATCATTTTGAGATAAATCAGTTAGACCAAAAGTACAATTTTCTAAAGAAAGATCTTGTTTGCCCCAAAATTGGTCACAAACCCCAATATCGTGAAAGCACCCGTTTATGAACACAAATCAGCAATAATCAATATAGAACTCAGATCTAGGCAATAACAATCAGAGTAATTTAGCAATCACAATCACAAACACATGATTTATAGTGGTTCGACGATCTTGCCTACGTCCACTCTGAAGTTTATATCTTTATTGATATTCTCTTTGATGATTACAGTTAGTTACAACAAGTTACAATGGATTATAGCTTTGAAACTTGAATGCAACAACGATGATAAGGTGTAGAATTGAATCCAGTAGAGTCTTGGCGCTTCAGAATTCCGATCCCCTTTTCTGAATGACCTGGGGCTCTATTTATAGGTGTAGGAGGCTGATGTTTCGCTGAAAATTCGAGAGACCACTTCTGGCACGTGAGGGGGCCCACATGCCCGGCCTCAGGAAATTTGGGCCCACTTTGGGATCGATTCGAACTCCATTCGAATTGGTCGTAAAGTCATCCAATCGAGGTGAAATTTGGTGTGGTCATTCTTCATTATATACGCAAGCTCCTGTGAAAATTTCGTCGCATTTGGACTTACGGATCTCGAGATATGGTCGATTCGAAATGGAGTCTTTCGGTTGCTGTTTGGTTCGAATCGATTCCTTCGAATCGATGTCTTCGACTCCATCAGCTCACGTGGTTCTATGATGAGGTGGCGCGCGTCCTTTGAGTCGATCCGGTCTTTTCTCCGGGTTGAACGCTTCGATGCCTTAGATCTCGCCGACTTCGTATCTGGAATGACACATCATCCAAGCTAGTTGACTTGGTGGATACGAACGAGTGATTGTTCATGGATTCGAACAAAGGCTTCTGATGGATGCGAAGTGAAACTTTCCGATGGATACGAAATCACCTGATGAACTCGAGACAGATGGATGCGAGGGACTTGTGCCTCTGATCGATATGAGGTCAATGGATTCGAAGCGAGGCCATGCTTATGGATTCGAACAGTAGTTGCACCAATGGATACGAACCAATGACCATCGATGGTTACGAAATGCTCTGCCTAGATGGTTTTGCAGAGGGATTTCCGTGATGGATACGAAGCAGGGGAAGCCGATGGATTCGAACGTGATCGAGTCGAACTGAGGCATTGATGGGTTCGAACTCGATCGATACGAACGAGATCGGTTCGAAGTGATTGTGGATTCGAACCTGATGGATTCGAATGAACCACCACCTCGACTTCTTCATGGATACGAACAACATGCTTTTTCCTTAGATTGAATCGATCATAACTTGCACATACGAGCTCGGATTGACTTGAGATTTGAAACACTGGCTTTCATGGCTTTGCTTGTCATGTCCTATCAATTGCAGCCTGATCCGGGCTCGAACAAAATTCATCAATATCCATAGCGAAGCAATGTATAACCAATCTTTGAGACGAGCTATCTTCGGTTTCTGATCGATCTTTTGGTATCACGGCCTCTCCAAAAAGCGGGATAACAGATCTTGTAAACCATAAGCATAAAACTTATTAAAGTATGCAAATCTTCCTGAAAATAATTTTCTATAAATAATTTTCTATAAGTAGCATACCCAATATATGTTTCAATGGACTCTTCATCATTGAAAATTTGACTTATGATTCTTTTGATAAGCCTAATGGCTCTGAGTGATGGGGATTGATTTGAGGAAGACATTATTGGTTTGTTTTGCAGTAATGAGAGTGAAGAATATTTTTAATTTTGAAATAAATGTATATGTAGAAGATGTGGTAAAAAGGAGTGGATAAATAGAAGTTGAATTACCATGAGATAGTAAAAATGCGATGACCCATCTTTTAAACCCTCGAAGATCGACACTAATACATTCTCGACATTCACATGTCGCAAATTCAAGTGCCGCAGAGGCAGATAATCAGGGGTTTTTAAAAGAAATAAAGATAGCAGATAGAATAACAACAGAATCTCACATTCACATAATTATACACATGGAAAGTACATCAATCACTTAAAGTGATTCATTAGAGTTTTGATAAGTACTGACCCAGTAAGGGACAGTTATAACTGCCTATCCTTACAGAGGCTGGTAGATACCTTATAATACTACATGATACATCAGAAATTTGAAATGGATCACTATTGAAAAACAGAGCCTCCAGTCTTCATGCTCCATGCTCCTTCCAAAATGCTCCAAGCAACCTGACTACTTGGTTGCCCGAAAAGCAGGGCACCTGGAGTTTAAAGGAAAAGGAAAATAAACTTCGGTTCATTCATGGGACTGGTGTAAGAAACTCAAAATATGAGTATTTGGAAAACAAAAGGGTATCTCATAAGACCACACTGCACATAAACATGAAATGAGTTTGTACTTTATGATAACCAAATCATTTCTATGTAAAATCCAGTGATATTATTTTTAATGACATTCTTTGAAAACTTTTCAAATAAGCATATTCAAATAGCCAAAATTATTACATTGGTTAAATTTGAATACATAATAGGTTACAACTAAGACCGAAGGCACGTACTGGAGATTTGGATTTCCAATGAATAATGAGGTAAGGGACTACCTCCCATACGGTATATTTATAAAGGAATGTACCGAGGATCGACATATTCGGAACATCTATGAATTAAAATGGCCTATCCAAAACCAAAAGTTGATACAAATAGCACCAATACGATATCACTCTAGCCGTACTGACCTATCTGGGATCTCATAACATACACCACACAATTTAAACCCGATGCCATAGTGGATAGAAATAAATAGATCTAGAAAGGTGATATCATACCCTAATGGTTGCAATCCACTTAGCCTTAAAGCAACCTTTGTTTCACAATTCCCTAAATGTGGCACAAGTGGTAATGTTTTCGCTTAAAATACCATATTACCACTTCCAACAACAAATTTTGATTTCTACAAAAGTACAACTCTGAGCTTGTACATCTTAAAGAAGGGTGTTAAGCATAACAGGGGTTACTTCCTACACCACCAAACTGATGTATGTTTGTAGACATCAATGTACTGTGTTCTTAGGAATGCAATGTTTGACATTCATCCATTAAAGTTATCCAGGAACAAGACAAACCGAAAGCACTCTCCTACAACATCCTGTCGGGCATTACCCCTAGGATTAGTAGCAAGTAGTCCTTGCATATGAAGATCTTAGAACGAAGGGACCACTGCTATTTATTTATCTTAGGAGCTACTCGAAATTATCAGCAGGTAGTACTTCCATTATGATGATCCCCTCCTTCAACTTAGTTGGCTTTAACATATCTTCACTTTCGAACTCGTAAATTGGTTTGAATTTTTGAATAGGAATTATCCAAATCCAATCCTGGTTTCTCCAAATCAATTATAGGTAGAAAGATGTTAAGTGGGTGACTAATATTCCATTAATTTGTATCCTTTTATCCAAAATATCTTCTTATATATATATATATATATATATATATATATATCTTTTGAAACCATTTCTTTTAAGTATATGCGGGATTATTAAACCTCTCTTTAGCAGAATCAAAATCATTTCTCATAAATCATATTGCAAAACCTTTTTAACCAAAAAATGGTCAATAGAAATTATACTAACGCTAGTCAACACCAATTTCCGTAATCAACCTTTACTATCTGTCGAATAATGGTGAAATCATCTTTTAAATTCACATAGATAGTATGGGTTCCCTTCTTGGAATTTAATACCAAATATAAGAAGATTATTTCTATACAATCCAAGTTGTATTAAATTTGGAAAAATTAAATCTTTTATGCTTGACTCCTTTCCGACATTTCGACCTTATCTATTCCTTGGCCAAGAAAGAGGCCAGGTGAGCCGGGGTACTTTTTGCTCCTAAACATCTCCTTAGTTTAAGTACCACCCATTCGGATCTCACAAATAGAAAAATCCAGTCTACTCATCGACTTTTAGAGCCATGATCAAATCACTTAATTATAAACAGCTTTTCTTTAAATTATTTATTTAAATTCCTTAAAATGATTACGAAACCTTTGCATTATCTTTAAAATACTTAATTATTTACTTGAAAACATTTATAAAAGATTTGAGAAAGAATACTTAAGTTTAAAGCCATATTTCAAAAGTTGTTAAAATTGATGCAAATAATGTTTTTAAAGCTTATTTGATCAAAACAACTTTTCTATCATTTAGAATACACTTTTATAACTCAAATATCTTTTAAAACATTTTAAAATATTAATAGAATTTATTTCATATTTTTAAAGAATTAAAAATATCACTTTTAAAGAATTATTGCTTTGGTTTTTGAACTGCCAAACCACGACTATTTTGTAAACTTGTTTTGCTCATATTTCAAAATCTACTAAAAGAAATCTTGTTCCTTTTCTTTTATTTGTAAGCTATAATTGTACAAGTTGAAAAATTTATAATACAAAGAAATCGGACTCTGATTCCATCATATAAATAGATTTAACTTTCTACGACACAAAATCGCGAACTGCGCTTACGCTACACACCTATTTTTGACTAAACTTTCATAACTTGTCCAAACTTCACCAAATTGAGTTTTAGTGCTTATAAAACATTTATAAACCATTTTAGATCATTTCAACGGGGTCTAAATGATTCCATATCACTTTTATAACTTGATTCGCAAAGTGATTTCCTTGTGTAATATCGTTGTGTATTTAGTGTGACTTATTTAAACAATTAGACAACTATAGTAAACAACCAAACTTGATGATTGAAGCATAGTAAACATCCATAACAATCATATCATAGCATATATATAGTTTCTTACTTGATTTTCATCGGATTTACTTTAAAACGGTTATAACTCTGTTATCTTGAAATCGGAGCTAACGACTACTAGCACGAATGCTCCTAGGGGGTTCGGCCTTGGCCTTGGACGCTTGGAAGGGTTCATCCTTGCTTGGAAAATGGTGGTGGAGGGCATAGTTGCACACGACCTTGGTGGAGGAGAAGGAAGAGATTACTAATTTGAACTTTGGTTTATAGTGGTATAGATTTCGATTGATTTGACATGACTTTGTTTGGATTTTGTAATTTTTTCTTTCTTAGGCTATGAAAGCCATTAATGTAGAGAAGAAGAGGATGAAGAGCTTAGAAATTTTATTAAGAAGAAGTGTGAATGAAGTGAAGAGAGGCGGCTGCTATTTATAGGCAAATGTAAGGATGGAAATATCATGATATAATCACACAAACACATCACCATTTCATCACACCACTCCCCCCTCTTCCCTCATCATTCTCGGTCGAGCATGCCCCTTTATGTGTGTGGCCATGTGCTTGTACTCAGGGTGTAAGATGTTGGCTTTGATTTTACTTAAGAGTCAAGTTTTAGGAAAATATCTTAGATATTTTCTAGTATATATATATAATTGTATAATTATATTTGATGTGTATATGTGTTCATGTGCATGTGAATGTGTTCATGTATATGTACATGTATGTGTGCATATGTATATCTCAAATGATTCACAACGTTGCACAACTTTTCTACATTGAATCATTATGGATTTCGATTTCTGGTAATATTTTGACTTCTTATTTAGTATACGTATATTTGTAAATAAAATTTTAATGATATTAGTTCTATCACTATATAATAATTAAAAGGGATTATTTAATAATTAAAATAATTATTAAATCATTTAAACTAAATTTAAATTCAAAAACCATTTATTCCAAAATAGCGATATCATTGATGATGTCATAAAAGGATTTAAATTTAAAAATAAAATAATTACATATTCCTACTCATATACATAAAATGAGTTTACGTATCCTGCTCCGTGCACGATGTCGGATGGACTAAGAGTCGTTTATTAATGAAATGGCTTTTGTTCATTTTACCGATATTTCTTCCAAGGTATATATTTTGGTAAATATTTATTCAAAATAAGATTACTAATATTATTTATAGTTCAAAACATTAATCTTTTATGTTAAAATATCTTATATTTGAATATTTTAAAAAGTTTCTGAAGTAATGAATTTACCGGTCATTATAAACTTCCCTACTTAAAAGAATTTCGTATTCGAAATTAAAGATGATAAGAAGATAACTCAAATGAACTATATCATATATGATGAAATATATAAAGCTATGATAAGTGACTACACCATAGGCAGTGAGTACACTATCTCGATAAAATATATGGAATTTATGCATCCATCCTAAACTTTGGATATGCCTACTTTATCTTATCCTTTGTTTCGTATGTACAATCATTAGCATAACAACTTCATTGAAATTTAACTAATTACACAACCTTTCTTATTAATCATCTAACATCACGATCCACGATTTTGTTAGGTTATCTGATAGTTGTTAAATTGGTCTCTACTTCTAAATCCTCTTGGGCAGTTCTCTCTATGATTTTTTTCGGATCATACACATACGTAAATGAGATACATGAAATACATTATGTACACCCGACAACCTCTCTGGTAGTTCTACTCGATAGGCCAATGGGCCAATCAGCTCTGGAACAGGAAGAGGTCCAATATAACGAGGAGCTAGCTTGCTAGTTCTTCTAAATCTCATAACTCCCCTCATTAGAGAGATCTTTAGATTTATCTTATCTCCTACCAAGAATTCTAAATTATTACGCCTTTGATCGGTGTAACTCTTCTTTCTGCTTTGTGCTTCTTTTGGTTTCTTTCTGATTATGTCCACTTTCTCTGAAGCTTCTCGGATCATATTAGGACCAAGTACTAATCGATCTCCCGTTTCGATCCAATATGCTGGGGATATGCACGGGTGACCATACAAGGTTTCATTAGGTGCCATATCAATACTGGCCTGGTAGCTGTTATTATAAGAGAACTCTAACAAATGATGGTGGCATTTCCATGAACCTACAAAGTCTAATACACATGCTCTCAATGATCCTCTGATACCTTGTTTACTCTTTTGGTTTGCCCATCAGTCTAGGGATGATATGCATTTCTTATATCCAGCTTCATTCCTAAAGTTGTCTGTAAGGCTTCCTTGAACTGACTGGTAAAAATTGGATCTTAATCGCTTATGATGCTTGTTGGAACTCCATGAAGTCGAACAATCTCCCTTATATATATATATATATATATATATATATATATATATATCAGCTAAGCTTGAGGCTATTCTTTTGGGATTTACTAGGATGAAGTGTGCGCTTTAAGTCAATCTATCAATGATAACCCATACACCTTCATTCCCTTTCCTTGATCGAGGCAAGCCATTGATGAAATCCATGGATTTTGGTCCCATTTCCACTTTGGAATCTCGAGTGGTTGGAGTATTCCGGCAAACTTTTGCTGCTTACTCTTGATCTGTTGGCAATTTATGCACCTACTCACATGGATGGAAATGTCTCTCTTTATACCAACCCACCAGAAAGTCTTTTTCATATCTTTATACATCTTGGTAAATCTGGGATGTATTGTGAGTGAAGAATTGTGAAATTCGGTTAAAGCTTCCTGTCTAATCTCATCAACATAGAAACACATATCCTTCAATTCATTCTTAGAATTCCTTACTTATCCACTTTGAATCCTCTCCATTTTCCCAGTATCACATTCTCCTTTACTTCTTGAGCTATCCTTGCAATAATTGGATCCTTGAGCTAATTCTCCTTTATATGACAAATCTATGCTGGACGCACCATTAAATAAGCTATAATGGCATGCTTTCTGTCACAACATTAGCTTTTCTTAGTGTATATAGAATATCCAAGTCATATAATGCGAGGAATTCTAGCCAACATTGTTGTCTCATATTCAAGTCCTTTTGAGAGAAAAGATATGTCAAAGATTTGTGGTCCATGAAGAGATCAAACTTTTCACCTTTTTAAAGAAGGAATATTATTTATCATGGTAAATTAAAGTTTATTAAAATAAACCCTAAAGAATTCTTACCCAGCAAATAATGTCTCCATAATTTTAATGCAAACACAATGGCTAATAACTCCAAGTCGTGTGTCGCACAATTCCTTTCATGGATCTTCAGTTGTATGCTCGCATTGTGATGACCTTTCCATGCTGCATCAGAACTACACCTACTCCTTCCCCACAAGCACCGCTATACACGGTTAAACCGCCGCTTTCATCAACAATAGCTAATACAAGAGCAGTTGCTAACCTCTTCTTGAGTTCCTAAAATGCTTCTTCACATTTATGCATCCATTCGAACTTAGCATCCTTCATTGTCAGCTTCGTTAAGTTAGAGGAAATATTAGAGAAGTCTTGAAGAAAACTCCGGTAATATCTGGCTAATCCCAAGAAGTTATGCATGTCCTTGGGAATCCGTGGCTGTCTCCAATCTTTTATAGCTGAGATTTTTCCTGGGTTTACCGAAACTCCATCCCCTGGCATAATATGTCCCAGGAATCTTACCTCTTTTTCCAAGAAATGGCACTTTTAAAATTTTCCTTTCAGCACATTCCTTTTCAATATCTCTAACACAATCTCTAAATGTCTTTCGTGCTTTTCTTCAGTATTGAATATATGAGAACATCATCATATAGACCAACATGAATTTTTTGAGTACGTCTCTCTATACTTTATTCATAAGGTCCATGAAATAGGTGAGTGCATTGGTTAGCCCAAATGGCATAACCATCCATTCATAGAAACTATCTGACCCTCAAAATGCAGTCAAGGAAATGCAACCTTATGCTTTTCCCAACCAATGGAACCCAGTAGCTAGATCCATTTTTGAAAATAACCGAGCACCATGTAATTGATCAAGCAAGTCGTCTATGTGGGGGTAGATGATACTTTTTTTAATCGTTTACTTATTTAGGTCTCGGTAGTCTGCACATAGTCTAAGGGACCATCGGACTTTGCCACAAAACAACAACAGTGCCCCAACTCGAGGGACTTGGTCTGATTAGCCCCTTTCTTTAATAATTCATCAGTTTGTTTTGCCATCTCAAATTTTCTTATGGATCCATCATATGAGTAGGGTGAATAACAGGTCTGGCATTAGGGATTAAGTCAATATGAAATTCAATTTCCTGATGTGGAGGCAAACTTCTAATTTTCTCGAAAACATCTTGAAATTCTTTAACAATCGATATTCTTTCCTATTTAATTTGAGATGAATCTAACGCATACATGAAGTTGTCTCTTACTGGACCAGGTCCTTCACATATTATTCAGTCTAACACATTTTCCCGTCGTGGATTTCAATATAATCATTCGATTGTTGCAGTCTAGAAAAGCTCTACACTTGGATAGCCAATCGATTTCGAGCAAAATATCAAACCCAATGAAATCAAGGACAAATAGGTCGCACAAGAATTGGTGGGTTTGATAGGTAACTTGTACATTTACATAGATCATACAAAGATTGGTATTACTGCCTATGGGATTAGATACACGGATATGGGTTTTTACTATTTATGGGGTAAGGGTTCACTTATCAACCAATTTCTTAGCAATAAAACCGTGGGAAGCCCTAGTATCAAAAAATACTAACTGAAATATCATTAACACATAAATTACCTTCTAGGACTCCCTTGCCCTTCACATCTTTTGAGGTTAGAGGCTTATTCTTTATAGCATAAACCTTAATCTGTTCTCCCTTCCTCATTACCGTGAACTTGTTTTTCCAGTGCCCTGGCTGATGGAAATTGTAACAAATACTCTTTTGAATGATAGGAGAGACAGTTCCTTACTACTGTTTCTGCACCTTAGGATTCCTATAGTGTGTTGCAAGATGGTTTTTCTTTTGGCAATTATAAAAACAACATCCTTATAATGGTTCTTTCTCTTGTTCTAATGTTGCTATTTCCTTGGGCTACCATCAAATTCCTTTTATCCAATATTTCATATCAAAAACCCACATCTAATAGGTCCATAAAAGTTCCCTTCACATGTGCAGTCATTCGGTCCTGATATTGCTCCTTTATTCCAGCAATAAACATCTCATTCTTCTTTAAGGGTGTGTCTATTAGTCCCGACCTAAAACGAGATAACTCAGTGAACTTATTTGAGTATTCCTTCATAGACATGTCTTCTTATTTCAAGTCTATAAAATTTCTACAAAGACGGGATTTTCCGGCTGTAGGTGTATACTACTTTGTTACCATGAAAGAAAGCAAGCATCTCCTTATTCCTCAAAGTCATCTCAACAACTACATCACACAGATCCTTAATAAATGGTAAAGTTGCTTCAGCAAGCCCGACTCTTAGTCTATGGATGAACTTCTCATTCCTTTTGTTAAATGTGTCAACTGTATAATATCTATATCTCGATAGTTCCTCAAATCTGGTAGCATACTCAAGCACTGTCATGCCTCTTTGCACCATCCTAGCAAACTTTCTGAGCTGAGTTGACTTGGCGATCTCGGACATGAATCTTTCCTCAAACCTCCTTCTGAATTCCCCCCAAGTCATGGTTTCATCAGCTACTCCCATAGCAATACGATGTTCCACTAGTACAGTGCTGCTCCTTGCAACTGTCTAGATGCTAATCCCCTTTTCTACTCATCGTTAAGTCCTAAATCAGAAAAAATCCTTTTGCAATGAAGCAACCTATTCTCCACTTCAATTGCATCCTTAGTTCCAATAATCGGCTTCCCTTCAAGCCTAGCATAGTCTCTGCTCAACAATGCATAGTTATTGACCACTGGAGCTTCATGATTTTCTTCTCCAACATTTCCTCCAACTAACCCCACAGCGGCTCCATCTTGCATCATGTCGGCGAAAAACTGATACATAGTTCCCTTCGAAGGCATCCCCTTCGAAGGCATTAGGGAAAGCGACACTAAAATAACGAAAGGAGAAAGGTGGCATAACTCCTTTGTATATCTTGGGTAAACAAAAGCGCAACAATGATGTCAGAAGGGAACCAAGGTCAAAGCCTTCCTTCCGCATATATTGGTTTAGGGGTTTAAAAAGGCGGCCTTTAACAAAGGCGAAGGGTATCAATGCCACAACTAACATAGTGATAAGGGATAAGTGCGAAAGCACATCCCTTCGCAAGCATACATTAAAATAAAGGCAGGTCAATTGGTTCAAAGGCTAATAAAAGCGGCTTTAACCCCTTCGTAGGCCTGCTTTAGCCATTATCTCTTACTTCCGCCTAACTCCAATACACTACATACCAATGGCTTGATACAATGTATATTGGTTTGAAATGGATGCAGAGGGGATTATGGCGGAATTATGGTAACAGAAGCTTGCCTGGGTAAGTGGCGAAGCTGAAATTAAGTTAAAAACTATATTTTGTTTTTAAAAGAAACTCCTTTTCACCTAACCATCAATATTTGTCAAAATCCCATTGATTTGTAAAACTATACCAATTTCTTTCATTGAAAATACTACAACATGTTGTATGCATCAATACTCAAACAATTTACAGTTAAGCCCAAATTTAAACATTTTACTTAACCAAGTAAGCCCATGTCATTGAAAATAACTTATTTACTCATCCTGAGTTCTTAGGAAAAATCCCAAAACATCAAATTAAATCAAATTAATCATTCTCTTCCCCATATACAAATTTTTGGGATGAAAACATATTTTTACCATTTAAAACTGAATTAATCATTTTCTAAACTTAGGAAATTCACCATAAATCCATATTAACTTGGAAAATTATAAAACTTGAAAGTCACTTTTAACATAATGAGTCTCATATCATATCAAAATCTCAAGTCAATCGGATGTCATATATATGGTTTTCTAACTTAAACATAACACAATAAATCATATTTAAACCATAAATCATCAACACAGCATATAATCACTTTTAAACACTAAACATGGCATATACTTGTAAAAGAAAATGAGTTTACCTTTAAACCGAAATCATTCATAAACAATAGAGATGTAAACCAATTATTCACCTTGATTTTGATTAAGGAGTTGAGACTTGAATGAAGATTGATTTCCTAAGCTTTTCCCTTATTCTCTTAGCTTTAGTCTCTTATTTTCCTTCCTTGTAATGGCCGGCCGAACATAGTATTATTTTTGTTTAGTTTGTGAATGTTGAATGAATGAGGAAGTAAGGGGAATGGAAGGGTTTAAGGTATAGGAATAAAGACTCATCCTATTTTACCCTTCATTAATATATTGATTAAGGCATGGCTCAAGTTAATTATCAAATCTCAATTCCTTTAGCCTTTTACATTATTTTATTTATTTTATTTGTCTAATTAAATGTATAAATAATGTCAGCTAAAATTAGGGTTATTACAACTATTCCATTTTGAGTACAGATTGGGAATTCATGGTTATGCTTAGCGTAAGCATGGGATAGTTAGCAAATCATTATGGAGCCTCAATTGAATTTCAGGGGAGGAATTCTTTTAAGGAGGAGAGACTGTGAAAACCCATAAATTATGAATAACTTAATTAACTAATTAAATGGCCAAGATGGGGTTAAGTAAGATAGAAAAAAAAGACAATGAATTAATGAAAACGAGCATGTAGGCAAAAGCCCAAATAGTTGTGGAACAATAAATATGACACTTTTCCATTCACTCATTCCATTCTACTAAAAATAAATTAGAAGCTTAAAAGATATGTTAATGGCGGTGACTTAGAGAACCGAGAATAAAGAGAAAACAAAGAAAATACAAGCTAAGGAAAAGAGAAGAAGATCCACAAAAGATTTCTTAAAGATTTAACTGAGTAATACTTAACCTTTTATATAGTTCATTCTGCTTGATTCATATCATGTTATTTTGTTGGTATTCATACAAATTTATGTTCGAAATGAAAACCTGATATGATATCCTAACATTGTTCTAAAGATGTGTTAGTAATTTGAAAAGCTCATGGCTTAGGAATGAACTGTTATGAATTTCTAACGTAAACACTTAGAAAATATATAAGGAAAATAACTTGAAATCCAAAGGAAAGACTAGGTAGGGATAAAGGAATTATTCCTGAATTTTCTGGAATTTTATAAAACTTTCTATACGTAAAATAAGCCTGAACTAATGAAAATCCGCGTTGGTGGAAGGAGATCTGCATTGAGAGTTGATGGAACTGAATTATGCATTAAAATAATAATGTAAGGGGACAAGATCCATAAAATTGCCGAAAAGATAAACAAAGGACTCTATGGATGTCAGAAAATAATAAAGTAACGTATCTAACAGCGACATGTGTAAAGGCTGTAATGTGCTTTGTCAGAAGTGTTGGATATTGTCAGATACTGAGCCAAGGATGCGGTGGCAGAACTTCTTGGAAGAGAATGGCACTAAACAATACTACGTTGGGTAGTGATTTGCCAAAAGAATCAATGAACTTTTTCGGGAAAATAGTTCCATGCCGCTATCTTTACGAAAGATGAAGCACCACAATTAGGAGTAGAGTAAGAGAAATTACGCCACTATATCACACCGGAATTTGATAAAGAACACGCTCAATAAGTAAAGAGTGTGTTACGCACATGGGTCCGGGCAAGGTGTACTATGCGAAGTGTTGTAAGTAGAAGTGGAGAATGGAAAGGCTGTTGACATCGATTAAGGATGCTTGCACGAATACACAGCCAAAGCAACTTCAGATGAAGAGAGGCATTCAACTCTAGAGGTCGGCAGGTGGCTGATCATTGCAACCTTAAATTAAATATTACTACATGGGGATAATTCTATGCAGTAAGGTACTACATGTCGCTGATTCTTTGCAATCCAGAATTAAATGCTTATTAAATAGGACCGAGTGAATGATTCATAGTAGACCAGAAATGAATGGATAAATAATAAATAGGGGACTATAGGTTGCTATTTAATAGCGGTCCCATTTCCAAAAAAATAAAAAGAGGAAAAAGAGGATCTATGGGTGGCTATTTCATATTGGATAGAAAATAATGAATTTACAGGGATGTGGACTATGGGTGATGTATCATAGTCATCCAGGGTTCAGTAGTCAATATTGTGGGGGAGTGATTTCACATAATTTAATATTAAATAAATAAATAAAAATAATACCGAAGGGACCGAGGTCAAGTATAATAATAAAAAAAAAGAATTAAAGGGATGATTGCTAGAGGTGCTTCCATGCAGTATCAGATCTTAAGTATAGTCAGCATGGAATCTAGTAGAATCAGCGCAAGTGCGTAGTAGTAAGATGTATTAATTAAAACTTGGGAAGTTTCCAGGGTAAGTAATTATGACCTTTACTTGTAGACAGTATCATGTATTGTAAGTAGTGAATGGGAAACCCATTCCATGTTATACGACGAGTTTTCACTATGTATTTATGTTGATTTTCAAGCAAGTATTATTCACACCAGACTTTATGTCTGACCGGTGTTTTTATCATCGTTTTCCTTATAAACTCAAGGGTACTCATTTGAGCAGGCTGAGTTTATGGGATAGGCAGGTTTATTTTGGGCATAGGCCGAAGATCGAAGGCAGTGCTGAAGGCTTAGCAATTTGTTAATGTATGCCAATTCTGCTATTATAAGTGTTTGGGTGGCATCTTCACGTTGACTCGACGCTTTATTATGTACTTTTGATTATATTTTGACACTTGTGTGGGTACACCTTTGGGGTTAACATTGAAAATGTATGTAATAAATATTAGGACAAATTTGATGGAATGAAATTTTGCTACTATTTACTCAAACTGTTATGAATACAAGAAAACCACTCTTGGTCGTTTGGAAATAATAATGATGACGACTACAGCAAAATTGGCATTCATTTTTAGATCTCATAGTGAGAGATGTTACGGTAGATTTGCTTGATTTAATCAAGTAACAAGCACACCCATTTGATTTGAATGTGCAACAAGCATACCCACTTGATTTGAAAAGGCAAAAAGTACGCCTATGCAAGCAGTACTAGGCAGTAATTGAATCCAAATACAAATAGTTGTATTTTAGATACAAAATACCTTATAGCCCATTGATGCACTTTAATCATTGAATTGATGAGAAAATACATTCAAATCAGTAAGTAGATTATTAGAATGAATGTGGTAAAGTAGAGATTGAATTTAAAGAATATAAAAAGTGGATTTTGTGAAATATGTAATGAGAATTTGGAGTAAGAAGAATATAAAGGAAGTTAGTCGTAAAAATTTTGTTTTTTAGTTCCATTTATATAGTGTTTGAAAGGATGTGTCTATTCGCAAAGAAATGTAACCAAAATTCATAACTATTCAAAGTCATTTCTTCAATGGTACATATGTCGACATATATAGGTAAGGTATGTCGACATACCCTTGTTTATTTTGAGAAACAATAATACATTTAGAGTGTTATAAAATTCTAATATTTTGTAAAGTGGGTTAAACATAGTTTTTAAATATTTTAATATAAAAAATCTTATAAAATATTTGTAGAAATATATTTTGGAAAAAAATAAATATTTTAATAAATAAATATAATCTTTGATAAGTGAGTATTCAAAGAATAGTAAGTTGATATTCAATGACTTTAACAAATTAATTTAATGTCTATTAACTATGAACTTTAGTCATGAACTCTTCTTGTCTTTGTCTTTGAACTTATGAGTCTTCAAATATCTCAATCATCTCCGAATCTTGATCTTTATTACTTTACTAATCAGTCTTCAAACTCAATTATCCTATACGTGTATAAACCTATATAATAACTTGCAAAATGTTCTATGCAATTTAGGAAAACATCGGTAAATATATTTATATGTTTGTTGCCATCAAAATCGGTATCTGTGGTATTAACATGTGGGGGTTTGTATACTTGGTACTAGAGTAGGTCTAGAACAATAAATGTCATAAAGAGACATGAGTCATTAGCATAGATGGACCTAGTAGACTTTGTCCCTTGGCTATTAGGTAGATAGCCTATATATAATCTTGGTATACATGGTGATTACAGGGTGTAGTCATCTAGGTGACTATTTATTATTTGTATAATTTGATATATTATCACTATTCTTGAATATTCATAAAATGTAACTCACTTCTCTACAGTAGTGAGAGATAGCGGGACCTCGCTCTAGTCGTGGTGGCCCAAGTCAGCCTAGTGGATCTGACTCTGAGGGAGTATTCATAAGTATAGTGCAACTAATGGAGCTAGTGAGGATCACATGATACTCTAGTGTTTCCACACTCCGAATTCTCCCACTTGACTTAAGATGTGTGAGCATATCTTCACATGCATGGGGATTACGGATCAGCAAAAAGTTCAGATTACTTCTAGCCAGCTTTAAGAGAGAGCTCTAAATTGGTGTGAGTTTTGGTAGTTGGGATAGATTAGTTAGAGTTGACTTTGGATGATTTCAAGAGTCGATTTGAGTGGAGGTTCCCTCCAGAAGTTGAGAAGGTGGCCATGGCTTGTAACTTGATTGATCCGAAGCAGCGAACATGTCTGTATTATAGTACGTTGCCAATATTTGAAGCCTTAACTAAGTATGGTATTGAGCTCATCAACACATCTATGAAGAAGAATCACATATTTGTGTATGGGCCAAAGAAAGCTTTGAGGAAACCCTTACTACTTCATCTGGAGGTTACTTTTGAAAAGCTTTTTAACACAACACCGAGACTTAAGGAGGAGGAGAAAGGTAGCAGCAAAGAGGAAGAGCCTAGAAGCAAAGTCCTTCTGTGAAGGAAGAGTGGATTTTCGTTAAAAAAGCAAACGCCAAGGTTCTTTTAGCAGAATTAGGTAAAGGCCGATGTAAAGGAAGATAAAACTCGATTTAGGGATCATATAGTATGCTTTAACTATGGAGAGAAAGGTCATTACTCCAAGGAATGCTCTCAACCGCATAAAGTATCGTCACAGATTATATGCAAGATTTATAGGGCAGTTATACATCTTGCTAATGCTTGTCTATGGAAGGTTGGGAAGCTGAATGCTATTGGGGCAGTTGGTAGCACTTCTCCGGTCAATGGGAAAGCACCTACAGTCCTAGAAGGTACGATTCTATATAGAGATTCTCCTATTAGAGTTCTATTTGATAAAGATGTTTCATACTCATTCGTGTCGAACGAATTAGTAGATAAGTTTAATCTTGATATGGAATACTTAGTCACATCTTTGAGGATCATGAATCCTATTGGAGGATATGCAACCCTCAGGATGTTATATAAAGATGTTGAATTTCTTTTGGATGGTTGCCCCTTTTACTATAACCTTTATTTATTTGAATACATGTGACTTGGCATTACCCTTGGAATGGACATGTTTGATCGATATAAGGCACATCTATTATGCCCCAAAAGGATTGTGACCCTCAGCCATTTGATTCTGAGGAGTGAGTAAGTATCACTCTTGGAAGTGTTATTGAAGCTTCAAGTAGATCTACGTTTGTTTTGAAGACTCGATATGTGGATTACTTTACTCGTATTTAGTTACCAAGGAATACCCAGATATTTTTGAGCCTATTATAGATTTACTTCCTAAGAAGGTAACCCCTGTGCTCAACTTGTTAGTCGACTTCCGACAAAAATATCCACAAAAGAGAATGTGGAGCTTAGGAAGTAGTTGACAAAATTCAAGTTGAAACATCTTATCAGATCGAGCAGTTCACATTAGAAAGCCACAACTATATTTGTAAAGAAGGTGGATGGATCCCTTGGGTCATTTATCGACTATAGTAAGTTAAATGAGCTCACTATTAAGGACAAGTTTCCCTTCCTAGGATCAACGACATGTTCGATTAGCTAAGTGGAGCCAAGGTCTTTTCATAGCTAGACTTAGCTATGTGATTCCTTCAACTTAGAATTACTGAAGATAACATATCATTAACATCATTTAGAACTCGATATGGCTCATACGAATGGCTGGTGATGCCATTTGTCTTGATGAATGCTTAGTTTACTTTATGGATTTAATGAACAGAGTCTTCAGAGACTACTTGGATAAGTTCATCTTGGTTTTCATTGATGATATTCTAGTGTACTCTTAATTTGAGGAGATCATGAGAAGCACCTCAGAACAGTGTAAGAGACTCTAAGAAAGAATAAGTCAAAAGCCAAGTTCTCTGAGTGTCATTTATGGAAGAGGCAATTTAAATTCTTAGGCCATGTCATTTCAAAAGCAGGAATTTTGGTAGACCCAGCAAAGTTAGAAGCGGTACAAAACTGGAAATGGCCTAAAATAGTTTCAGAGATGAAATTTTTCAGGACTAGCTGGAAATTATAGGCGATTCATCAAGAACTTTTTGAAGATTGTACAGCCTCTGACCAACCTCACCAGAAAAGGAGCGAAGTTCCAATGGACAGATAAGTGTGAAGAAGCTTATCAGAAATTGAAGGAGTTTCTCATAAATGTACTAGTATTTATTCTACCAGAAGATAACCAGGACCTAGAGGTTTACACATATGCTTGTGGTTTTGGATTGGGTGTTGTACTAATGCAGAAGGTTAAAGTTGTGGGATATGGATCAAGACAACTAAGGCCTAAGGGGACCAGATGTGCTACACATGATTAGGAACTTGCAGCTGTTGTCTTTGCTTTAAAGGTTTGGCAACACTACTTTCTTAGAGAGTGATTTGTACTTTACACATATCATAAGTCACTGAAGTATTTATTTACATAGAAGGATCTTGACATGAGACAACGACGATGGTTAGAGTTTCTAGTAGGTTACGATTTTAAGATCCAATACAATCATGGTAAGGGTAATCGAGTTATCGATGCTTTAAGTTGTAAGCATCAAGTTGTAGCTTCTATGATGACTGCTGAGTGGAAAGATCTCAAGACATTATCCACGTATGGGATTCAAAATAGAAATGTTTAGAAGCAGTGATAGCTGGCCTTGTAGCAAGACTATCTCTGATCGATCGAGTCGTAGAAGCTCAAAAGAAATATCCAACTACTCTTGCACTTATTTAGAGATTAGAGTTTGGAGACGAGGGAGAAGAGTTAACTAATTATTCTCTTAACTCTCATAGATGCATAAAAATGAGGAACATGTTAGTAGTACCAGATGTTGATGGTATCTATGGAGAAGTGTTGGAAGACAGCTATAGATCACGATACGCTATCCACCTAGGTGGTAGTAAAATGTATATTAACATGAAATGTTGCCACTACTGGGAAGGTATGAAACGTGATGTTGGTAAATTCATCAAGGAGTGTATGACATGTCAACTAGTAAAGGCTAAACATCAGAAGCCCAGTGGTTTACTCTAGTCGTTGGAAGTCCCTCGATGGAAATGAGATCAGGTATGGGTGGATTTATATATCAATAATTCATTTGCATAAATCCCATCAAAATAGTTAACTTTTTAGAATTATGGTGTCGATGAATTTTGTAGAAGGTTTTCCATGGTCAAGGAGTGGTCACGAATAAATTTGGGTGGTAGTGGACCGATTGTCTAAGTCGATGCACTTTATGCCTATGAAATAGGACCGAACCACACCACACTTGGATAAGCATACGTGAAGGAAGTTATGAGACTTCATGGAGTTCCCAACTCCATGGTGTGCATCTATAATCCTTGTTTACCAGTAGATTCTAGAAGAGCCAAGAAGCATTGGGAATGAAGCTGAATTTTAGTACAACATATTAGCCATAGGTTGATGGAAAAATAAAGCGGGTGAACTAGATTCTTGAGGATTTGCTTCGTGCCGATGTACTAGATTTTGGCAGTAATTGGGAGGACCATCTATGTGACGACCTGAATTCGATGCCCGACAAATGACATCGAATCCGTATTGCCGGTGCTTGCAACAACATTAGATGATAAATAACACAGCGGAAACAAAAGATGATAACATTGATATGCAATATAGATACAATGTGATATACAACATTATGCAACAACCCAACATCATCAGAGAATATACAACACAACAACACAGCGGAAATATTGATATGAGCAAAGTCTTCAAGAGAATCCAATATCAAGCAACTCCAAACCAAAACTCCAAAGCCAAAGCTCTAAACTTCAAGCTCGAACCACCATCAAGCTGAACTTGTAGCAAATTGTGATCCTGAACGAGATAGCCAAACCAAAATCTTCAAATATCCAAATATGGAAGAAAATTTCCAAATACTACCAAACCAAAGACTTCGGAGGCTATCGAATCTACACCTACTATTGGATTATCTGAAAAACCCAACTCTAGACTGCCCGTGTGGAAAATTGTGGGCACTCAGAGTTTAGGAAGGGAACAATAAACTCCGGGTCAGTCATGAGACTGGTATGAGCAAACAAAAACATTTGGTTTGAATGAAAGAAATTTAAAATGAAATCCGCAATGCTTTTTGGAAAATAAAACTACCATAAGGCCTCCCGTCGCACACACCATGCAAACGCAAATTGGAGGAGATTTCTCCTTATGATAGTAAAAAATGCTTCATATGCGAAAACTATTTTGATATTATTATTAGTGCATAGTGCAAAAAACATTTCGAAAGTATAATATTAATCTTAGCCAGCATACAACCATTATTGTATGCCTACTATAACTACCATGTTCAATAGCAGGTTACCACCACATTCCATGGCAGGTTACACAACTAAAATCGTATAGGGCGCATATTGTTTCTTTGGATTTTCCAACAAATGGTCAGACCAACGAACTTCACATTGCCACATGGGTACGCCTTTGGAGGGACGCCTCGAGAACCTACCCGGATCTCTACCAACACAAAACCGGTTTACCCCCTTCCCGTGAGTAAAACCTAAGATATGCCACCTCCGGTTATTTGCGACCTTCATCTAAGGATCCTCAACCACAAAGCAACATCACACGGTAATAAATATATAGTGTCCACATGAGTTAAGTATCCAGGCTCCATACCATGATACCACCCTTTTCCAGAAGGAATAGACATACCCTAGGGGAGCGACCCCTACAACCTTGTCGCATCTTTCCTGTTTCGACCATTTCCGGCGTATGAGGTCCTGATGCAGTCTCGTCCACAAATCTATGCTTTTTTACAAAGCCATGTTTTGATCAACAAATGATCAGCAGCACTTCGTATGCCACATTACCAAATTGGGAATGTATCACTAGTAACCATCAACTACATAACCTCTGAGCTCGTACGTCTCAGAGAAGGGTGTTAAGCTAAGAGAATAAATCTTCGCCACCAAACAAAAATGTATTTGATAGAAACCAGCTTTACATCTCAAAGTGTAACGTCAAACACGCATCCATACAAGTCTGTTTCGGGTTCGAACAGAACGAAGGTACTTCCGAAGAAGCCCTTGCAATCCGAGTATCCCCAATCCCGATCGGACTCACCATCACATATGGAGATCTCGATACCGTAGCTACTCAGTGCAGAGTCATTTGACGGGTTATCCTTTCATTCTCGAAAACACCCGGTCTTCACCATCGGTCTTCAAATGTTATCCATAACGTCATATCATTATTCGAAATGGGTTATATGACACAAGGTCCTCTTCCGGCTAAACCGAATAATGAGCACAATATTTAAAAACATATGGATATTGGATTTCAGTTAAGTCACAACTTTAAAATCCAAAATCTTTCTTTTCAAATGGTTCAAACAAATTACCATTTTCAAATATTTAAACAAAAAGATTTACTTTACCAAGTTCACCCATTTTTCATAAAGATCCATTCACAGATTTCAAAACAATTTCCATTTCAATTTGGATTAACTCATTCAATCAAGATTTAACTTATAGCTTTCAAACCTGTTTCCAAAGATTCATTCATAACTTGAAAAACCATTACATTTCAAATTTGAAATCCCTTTAACACAAATTGTAAATCTTTCCTTATATGAAAGCTTTTATTATTTGAAAACAAATAGTCTTCGTTTTGGAAAAAATCCGATTTCATTGATGCAAGTTAAAGTCCTTGGGTTAAATTCAAATTCCCAAAACAATACTTTTAAAATGGTTTAAACCCATATAAACACATTTATAACCTGTGTAACATTTTTAAATCATAGTTTCCAAACAAAGAGTTCAATTTCAAATTTTGAATTCAAATTTAAATCAAATTATTTAAATTTCAAAACATAATTAAGTTATTCAAAATAACTTTCATCTTCAAAACTCCTTTTCAAAAGCTTTTTACTTTTAACCCAAATCCATTTCCAAAATCTTTTGGATTCAAAATTCAATTTTTAAAACCATTTCAAAAAATCTGTGACTTAACCAATTTCCTTGTGCAATCCATATTTATGTGTGTATAGTGTAGTCCAGGTGTTTTACACAATAGTGCAACATCATCAATCATCACAGATTCAAGTACATCAATATCGATAAGCGGTATAATCCTATAACTTTTCTCCACATACAGAGAATCACAGATAAATAATATACATTTATCACAGATAAAATAAATTACATTCATCACAGCTTGAATTAAAACAATTCAAATCACAAAGCATCACACAGTAGAGATATCAAATAACGGACAACATTCAATAGAATACAGTCATCAATAAGTAAGGTTGATTGATCATCTGATTAATTCAAATCAGGCTGACCACCAATCCTGGTTAATTAATATTAATTAATCACAATTTATGTTAATTAATTATTCTTTAACTATTTATTAATTAACCTTAATTAATGAATTAATTAACCATTAATTATAAAAGAAGTAATCTTAATTAATTACCCTTAATTAATTAATCAATTAATTAACCCTTAAATAATTATCATATAAGTAATTAATCCTAATTTATTTAAAATAAGTAATTATCCATAATTACTTAATTAACTTTAACCATTAATTAATTACTTTTATTAATTAACTAACCTTTAATTAATTAATTACTTCTTAAATTAATTACCTTAATTACATTAATTAATTATCCTTAATTAACCTTTAAACACTTGATTAATCAATCTTTAAATCATTAATTTATCTTAATCATTTTCATTAAGAAATTAACTTTAAGTAATTAATTTACTTTAACAAATAAATTAATTTAGACTTTAAAAGTTAATTTTAACAATTAAAACATTTGTGATATTTATTTACTTCTTTAATATTATTAAGTTTATTTAAAATAAACTTTAAAAATAAAGGTTATGTGTGTTTTAAAAACATTTTAAAATTTGGTTAATACTTAAAAACCTTCTTAACCAATTTTTAAAACTCAGATAACATCTAAGATTTAAAAGAAATTTGTTTTAACAAAATTTGTTTTCAATAATTTGATTTTATTTAAAGTTTAAAACTGTTTTCGTATCACCTCAACAAACTCAAGCAAAAACATGTTCTACCCGAACTTGACCCCGGGCAAAACCACGATCTCATCTGCTTCGAGCCAAATCTTGGTTTTCACATGCTTAAACTCGAGACTCCCTCGTCTTCCCAAACTACAACAACTCTAGCAACCAAATGTGCATCGTGCACATGCACGGTTCATTTGAGCAACGACGATCGTTGCCGTAACCTCCCACACGTCGCTGGTGATCGCCTCGACAACCCACATCACCCAACATCATTATCTTAGCCGTTTTTCGAAATCGAACACACCAACACCCCTGGACCCAAAAACCCGATCATCAGTTTCTTCCTCATGGAATTACTTCTGACCACCTGAACCCGAGCCACCAAGCAGAAACTTCGCCACACGACCACAAAACCAACTCCCCAGGTCTGATCGTCTGAAACTCTATGGCGACGACGAAAATGCCTCGTGAATACAATTGATAAAATACAGGGTTAAAACCCTAAATCGATTCCAATCTTCATTCATGATGAATTATAAAATCATCTAGCATTTTTCTCGAATTCAACGATCATTCCAGCGCCTACTGCCACGATCCCAAGGTCCGACACTTGGTTGATCATCAGAACTCACGAAAACCCATTTTCCCTTCATCTCGAATTTTCTCAATGATTATAGATTTAAAAATCATGATATCTATGTTAAAAATCATAATTTATAAACACGAACCCAATTCTATAATCAAATCTAAGAATTTTAACAGTCGTAGATTTGACTTGAATTAATTCTTCACTGTATATTTTTATTTCAAAGTATTTACTCAATTTAAACACTTGAATTTATTTTTAAAGATGATATTACAGCCTTACAAATATTTTTCATCTTGAAATCAAAGCTTAAAATTTATTATATGTAGAGCAATGGAATTTCTTCCCTTAATATAAACTTGGATATTTTTTTGTAGAGGTAAGTAAGTCTGTTAAAAAGACATGCACAAATTTATTCACACACATAAATGCATATATACTTACTAATACACACGTATACATTTTCCATTCCTAAGGCATTATCATCACAGATATTATAATCAAAAGAATGGGTGTTAAAAAACCAAGTTTGCTCATCGGATTCACTTGAAAGTAGAAAAGAACAAGGCTTGAATACTGGGAAGTTTTGAATTGCTGTGATCCTATTTTGCTTGCTAAGTTAATTTGATCTAACTTTTGTTTGATTCTAGAACTTGATCTTGTATTTGGTTACAGGTTAAATTTCCTGATGCTTTGCCTTGATACTTCAGATCTTGCTTGCTGTTTGCATGCTTGATCCTTGCTTTGATATTTGAGTTGAATGCATGTTGGGTTGATCTGCTACTTAGTTACTGGTTTGTAGTTTGTTTTAGATTTTAAATTGAAGATGGATTTGAATTTTTATTTCAAATTTGAGATGATTTTTTTTTACTGATTTCAGTTATCTTTGATGTTGAAAATATGAGAAAAAGATGAATGTATTTTAGTTTTCATCTTTCAATACAAAATTTAATTCATTTTAAACAAAATTTGTGCCACTTGTTTTAATTTGGCTAACACTTGTCCATTTAATTACACTTGTACAATTACTCCTTTTCATGTTTTACACTTGTTAAAAATTATAAAAATTATGTTTACACCTTTGTTTAAATTAATTTAAAATTTATGTTTTAACCCCATTATGCATTTATATTTTCATATCTTAACATATGTATTTTATTTTGTTTACACTTGTTATAAAAAATATTTTCATATATATAATTTCTATTATTCAATAAATACATTCTCCCTTATAAAATCTTAAGAAAATTTGAATTTTAAGATAAATTATACTTTAATAAATAACACACGTGTGTATATTATAAAATTTAGCTTTTAAACAACATTCAAACTTTTACTATATGTTAAACACTACAAATAATATTTTAAATATAACTTTATATCATATTTCTTATTTAAATAAATACATTTTCTTTATAATTCATTTATATAATCTTTTAAAGAAAATGATGGTTTTACAATTTTATTACACATGAATAAATAATTTTATTCTTAATTGGCCTTTGAAAAATCTATTATATCAAATTCAAAACTTCATTTTTAAATTATAATGCATCTTTAATAAAATTAGAAACAAATTCTTATTAACTTAAAAATAAAATTTCAAATCCAATTTATTTCCAATATATCTATTTTTAAATCTAATTTTTATTTATAAATACTTATCCTTAAATTTCAAACCAAAATCCTATTTATAATCTAAATTTTTATTTGTTCTGGAAATTTTCTAATTAATTCACAAATAATTTCACAATTTAAGTCCAAGATTAAATTAATTTCCAAATTAAACTTGGTTAATTTTCAAGAATGTTACAGAATCTGGTACGAACTTGAGCTCAAAACGGTCTCTAAAATGTTGCCAAGTGAGGGTGGACTCATCCATCTATGCTATAAGGAGCTCGTACCAGTCTATTGCCCGTTCTTGTAGCATACTGGATGCCATAAGAACTCGATGATGATCAGATATCTCCATGTGAGTGAAGAAGCGCTCACAAGTATGGAGCCAAGCCTGAACCTCAAGAACTGTCTCCGAACCTTTGAACGGCTTGCCTCCAAGGTGGGTGAAGTCGCTGCACATGCGTGCAAATTCGGATTTGCATGGAGGAGAGGAGTGAGCTGGGCCAGGAGGCTGAGTATTCTTAATAAGATCGAGAATATGCTCAGTTGACATATAAACTCCTTCGGGACGAGAACCGCTGGACGGTCCTGCCTTCGAAGTGCGACCTTTTGCTCTTCCAAACATAGCTGAAAGTTAAGATAAGATAGAATTATTCATAGGGGTAGATATTATCAAATCAAATGCATTAAATAAGGAATACTACGGAATTTAAAATTAACATTCCTAGACATATTCCTTTTTATCTACCCCCAAAGGAACTAAAAGGTGAGGACAAAGTCGGGTTTGTTTACGATTAGGGATGATGTTTACACTTATATTATACTTGATGTATGGTAATCGTGTATATTGTTCTGTATTTATTACATTTTTGTTCTGAATCCAGCTCTGATACCAACATCTATGCTTGATTGAGTTTGCTTATAATAACAGTTGTCAAGCTTGCATTGACATGTCTCAATTCGAAGCTCTATATGGTAGGCCATGTCGATCACCCTCCTGTTGGTTAGAGGCTGGAGATAAATTTATATTGGGTCCAGATTCTATCAGGGAAGCATCTGAGAAGAATGAGACAATCATATGGAGAATGAAGGAGGTCCAAGATCGATAGAAATCATATGCCGGTCGTAAGAGGAAAGAGAGAGAGAGTTTGCAGTTGGAGATCTAGTTTATGTGAACATATATCTGTTGAAGGAAGTCATGAGATTCCAAAAATTATGGAAGTCAGCACCTCGCTCTATGGCATAATACCCGATCATTGAACATGTTAGAAGAGTTGCATACAAAGTTGCATTGCCTAACAATTTCTCAAGAATTAATAATGTCTTCCATGTTTCCAAACAAACGATGTATCTATAGGATATAAAGACCATTGTCGAGCCTATAGACATTCAGGAACTTGAGTTGTCCAATTATCTGATGTATGTGCATCATCCTATTCAGATAGTTGACATTGAAATTCGACAACTCAGAAGTAAGGGAGTTCCATTAGTGAAGGTACAGTGGTCTGACAATCCATTGGATTATACCTAAAAAGCATAGGAGTTCACGAAACACTCATACCTTGAGTTATTTATTGATGCGTGAGAGTAAGGTATGTAATTCATATCTTATTTATTAATTAATTAGTGGTGTAGAGAGCTGGAATTTATCTAGGGGTTACAGATTTTCTCTAATAAGGAATTACGAGGATGCAATTTTCATAAGGGGAGTCTGTAACAACCAACTATCGAGAAGCAATAAATTAATAATTAAATAATAACATATAATAAATTAAATATGACTTGAGTCAATTAATATGGAATTATTTGATGATTTAGTAATTTTATAGGAAATCGTTTATTTTATAAAGTTTGAATTTAATTAGTAATTTATTTACATAAAATGATTTAATTAAATAAATAAATTATGGAAACTAATTTTATTAAATAAATAATATAACGATTTATTAATAAAAAAATTGGTGCAATATAAGTGGTTTTGAGGATGGGCTTGTATGTGTGTGTGTGTATTGTTTCATGAATCAAGGAAAGAAAAGATTGAAAGAAAGGAAATGGATTAGAAAATAAACGAAGCCCAATATCATATGGCCGAAAAGCCAAACCAATGTTTCACATTTCCTCCATCTCTAGACAATTCATTTTCTAGAGGCTTCTCTTTCAAATATAAATATAACATTAAGGTTTACTTTACTTGACTTTAGAAAATCAAAATCCTTCTCAAACCCTACCTCTCTAAAATTAAAATTAAAATCAAAATAAATCCTATAAATTCTCTTCAACCCAATTCAAGCTTCTTAGCATTTCTATACCTCATAACAAGCAAAGTTCAAGGTTCTGCTCATCTTTATAAAAAGAGGGAACTTACAGTAAGGGACCGAAGTGGAGCAAGAAGAGAAGTATAAAGAAGCTTGAAGAGCAATTGAGTTGCTTCAATCTAAGGTGAGTAACTTAACTCATTTCTATGTTTATTTTGATAATGAATTGATATTTTGAAGTGGTGTATATTTCAGTGCATTCAAATTTAACCCTGTTGCTGAAACATTGCTTCTTCCTCTTCTGAACTTTAATTGATTGTCATTAGTTAATTATTGATTGTTTGGACTTGATGAAACCATAGAATGTTTGTGGAAGGTTGTATGCACTTGAATGTAGAAGGAGATGGTAATAAAAGGGAGGAGATAGTCTGAAATGGTCAGAAGTAGGTACATAAAATTGTGTCACCTAAAGCTTTGACCGGTCGAACCCCGTGAACTAATCGGTCGACCCTTACCGATCGACCGGTGATAGCGATCGATCAGACGATTGATTAGGGAAATTAAAAAAATAAAAACAATAAAATTAATAGACCAAATTAAAAGTAAGATATATATATATATACATATATATATATATATATATATATAAACATATTACTATATTATAACATATTGAATTTATAATTAGTTTAAGGTGTTCAATAATTTATTAATCTTGTATATTAATATTATATTAATGAATTTTTATAATGATTTAACAAATTATTATTTTAAAGTTTATCAAGTGTTCAAAAAATATTTATTAATGATTATAAAACGTATATTATGGATTTATAAAGGTATTTTTATAGTGTTTATATAGTTATTTGGATATTGGTTTATAAAATATAAATTAATATCTATTTTATTACAGAAAATATTAATTCCAAATATATGTGTATATGTGTATTTATAATTTTTTTATTGATTATTATATATGTGTTCTTCATTTCTATGTAATGAGGAAGTTGAATAAACAAACCAGTGATGCCGTCTGGTATTGGACTTTCGGTAATACTTTCTAGTCATTCATTGAACTTGTTGCATAGGGGTATAGTGTGGTTTGAGTGTAGTTTATGGGAATGGAATAAACGAACTAGTAACATATGGTGGTATGGGATACCGATGAGATACTTATCCGGCTATTCAGTGTAAGTAGATGACACTCATATGATGGGAATAACTATGATATGTTTGTACTTATATGAGGTAATGCTCATAGGCGTGAACAAAGGTTGGAGCTTTATATATAGATATTATGTGGTCATCTATCATTGTGTACTCTTGTTATTGGCATTGGAGTGAGCCACACTAAGCAAGTTTCCACCCTAGAAACCTGATCCAGGGGTTGCACCTTAGATCTATGACAACTTTATATTTTTGGGTTAGATGACCCATATGGTAGGTGCCCTATAGTCACTTGTGTCACATAGGCCCGTAATTTGTTACATATAGGGGCAAAGCAGGATTGTGACTGAGGCTACGCATGGACGAGTCACTGTTGGATATGAATCACGATGTCCGTCAAGGTAGCTGAAGACTATAGGAACATATCCGATTAGGTGACCCTGGGTTTCTAGAGCGGGCATACGACCATCGGTATCCCGTTTGGTTCTATGTAGAGCGATAGATGGGAATATATTATTTATACCCCTCACCTAGGAATAGATAGGGGTTAGGTGACTTTGATATTGAGATGACTCTACTTGGACCTTGAGTCTATCGTACAGTTGAATCCCGTCACCACCGGATTTGAATTACATTTATATATTTAATATATATATTTATATATTTGTATGGTTTGATTGATGTATGTTTATTATATTACATCACTATAAGGTTTTCTCAGATGATTGATCTAAACACCTATCCGTGGACTTATTATTATAGTTTATCATCTCTAATACATCATTATCAACATAGTCCGACCCGTGTGTTAATTATAAACTCAGGTCGATCCGAGAGATTCCAGATACAGGTACCTGGTGATTAAGAGCTTGGTGGACTTTTGGAGAGGCAAGTAGTAGTTATAGGATGATACATTACCTATACAATTTTTAGCTACATTGATGTATTTAGAACTTATATATGATGTTATATTATATAGCAAGCTAGAGAATATCATTTTGTAGCCCTGGACTATGTATTATGTTATCTATTATATATTTTCTGTTTCATTCTAACTCTGTGCACTATGATATTATTTCTGATTACGTATCGTTCGCCCTAGTAGAATACGTGTCTATTGCTTTATGCTAAGACCGTGTATATTTATGGCAAGTGGTATATGATATATGATATGTATTGGTGCTAGTCCAAAGGAATATTCACGTATGTACCTCATATTCTTTGTATTATCTGATAGTATTACTTCGCAATACTCTTAGATAGTACGGGTATAGGGGTGGGAGTGTTTAAAAAACATTGAGAAATTTCTTAGGATACAGAATGTTAGGGAATTCCATAATCTTTCCCTATGCCTCTCTAGCTCTAAGCTTCTCTTATGACGACATCCTCATCGTCATTATTTTTAATATTTCTACCATTATTAATACTACTACTTCTACTATATTTTTCCATTAGACTATCCACTTTTATTTATTTATTGTTAAATATTGTTTTCAAATATTAATATTGTATAATTTATTGATTTTTTTATATTTTTATGTTGTTTTTGAAACTTATTCAAGAGTCAAAATTAATATTTTTTGATAATAAGATACTTAAGGTCAAGGATTAAATTTAGTTTGAATGACACCATATAATGTATTTAAGCTTCTCATAGAACATTAAAAGATTGGTATGGGCCGACTGCTAAAATTTAAAATATAAATAGGATCTCTAGTTTAAACTGGTTAGAAATAAGTTATCGATAATGGCTAGTTTATATTGTAAGTTTTCTCAGATTTGGAATTTTAAAAACGTAGTCATACAAAAAATAATTAAAATTTTCCAAAGAACCTGTAAGTTATTTGATTCTCTATGTTTAGACAACAATAATGATTTCATAAACCAGATTTTGAAAATGAAGACATGAAGCAGGACTTTCAGTTCAACCTAATCTTTTTTAATAACCTACTTCTAGAATGACCAGCTTAAACTAAAGATGTTGTTTATGTTCGAAACCTTAAAGTTCAACCAAATGAACCATTTAATGTTATATGAGAAGCTTATATATTATATCATCGAAAGAGTCAGTGGTATACCATAGGGGAAATTATATAATTTGTTAAATATATCTACCTCGATAATCAATCTTGTTGATAATAAAGGTGCTTGTATACTTTATATGCTTTGTTATATTATGATATAATTAATTAAGTAATTATTTTGAAGTATATAATAAGAAAATCCTTAGAAAAAATGTTATGTAATTGTATTTGCAGGCGATCTCGAGTAGTTAATACAAAATAAAAGGATTTTTGTTTTAAATATTCCCGATCAAAATGTCCCAATAAAAGGATATCAATTTTTCCGTTGAGAACAGAGTTTGTAATGCCATCCAAATGTTGGATAATGTATTTATTACTCATGGCGACTAGGGGAACCAAGGGACTAACTAGCTGTAATTATTGGATAATAATGGAATGACTTATCAAGAGTTTCCTATTAGTTAATAAAACCTAGATCAAATAAGAAATCTCAGGGTGATGATGTTACACAGTTCTCTTTATCTGAGAATACTATGGAATTTTAATGTGTACCCAACTTTATTATATCACGGTATGGCTATCCATTAAGTGACTATAGTTGGGTGAGTTGAAACATCAGAAGTAAAGCACCATTCAATAGAGAATTTTCCTACTCAGTTGCATGAGATTAGCATCACGGTTAACTATAGTCAGCTTAAAGTCAAAATATTTTTCCATGGTAGTATAGTTGATTATAATTGTTATTATTGAATCAAGGACTTTTTTTGGACTGACTGAGTTCAATATGGATAATATTATAATTTTGACCGACATAAAATTCCACATATCGTAAAATGATATAGTTTTGATGAATAGAATATGTAAAACCCCTAGATTTATATGTATATTTTATTGGTAGGGGAAAAATGAAAATTTTACAAATATTGGAATTAGGCGACAAGATTTTACCCTTATATAGAGCATATTTTTCTTATTAGAATGAGATATTTGTTTTCTAGATCGAAGTTCATATGAAGGAGATATGCGGGTTTTAAGTAAGTGTGTTTTGATTTGATTTAAATGGGCTAAAGCCCATTTTAGATGAAGCAACAGTTCAGGGTATTATAGCACATGGGCTAAAAAGTTTGAATTCATTTCTTCCATGTACATTTCTATTCTAACTACTCCTCTACATCAATCTCTCTGATTCACTATTCTTCTCCCAAATCACAAACCTTAGATATATATATATATATATATATATATATATATATATATATATGTCAAATCGACAGGCATAAAGAAATCTACAAGAAGATATCCATTATTTATGGAATCGAGGAATTTTAGAGAATGACTATTATGTACAATGAAGGATTAATGGCCAATTTGGTGATTTCTAAAGCTTAGCGATGTTAATTATTGGGTGGGAATCATGATTGGACTATATACTACTTACATGAAAGTAGTTGCATTATATTGATTGCCAATTTAGGTTAATGGATTTAGAATTTGGATAAATTGGAGTAGATGACAAATATTAATGAAATATGGGATTAGAGAGTGCTAGTGATAACTTAATTAGGATTAAATTGGTATTAGGCAAGAAGATTAGGGTTAAACGATTTAATATATGTTAATTAAAGTTGGATTATGGATATACTGATTATATATGATATACGAATGGTTAAGGCATTATGAGTTAAGGTATAGAAGAAGTAAAAACATGTAAAAACAATAAACGATGAAGGAAATAGGGGAGAAACAATTTTGATTTTCTATTTTCTTGCATTTTAGACGCACGTAGATCAATCGGTGTTGAGTACACGGTCCACCAATGCACATCAAGAATGCCAAGTTGACCATGGACTAAGCTGAAGCGTTTTTACTTCATCCAGGCCTATATGAAATGGAAGTGACATCATGTTGGTTTCATAGTAATGTAGGGAAGTGTCTAACGCCCAGAGACATGCTTCTATATTGTATGTTGTGACGATTGGGTCGGGTCATTTGCAAAGGAGTCGGGCTGTGTTTACCTATCCTTTAGTATACGTGAGTTAGTCTATGTTTATCTAACTCATACTCTTGTTGATGGTTATAGGATTAGTTTATGTTTAACTATATCCTGGGATTAGTCTTTGTTCAACTAACTCTTTTATGAATCGGTATGTTAGTATATGTTTAATTAATTATTTCCTCCTCTCGTGAATGTTGACGAGTTAGTCAATGTTTAACTAACTCTATTGTACATTTAATGTTGTTAAGTATGTGATAGTGAAAGTGACTGTGCTATAGGATCGAGTAATATGGAATATAATAAATAACTAGCGCAGAAAATAATAATAGCAGTAAAGTAAAATGACACCAGGAACTTTTATACTAGGTCGAACTCCCATTCTACGTCTTATCCTAGTCTGCTTCTGGAATTAAAGCTAGCAACCCTCACTTAACCCGGAGGAACATGTACTACACCGCCTAAGCAACCGAACATGACTTGACCATCTGAGCAATAGAACATGACTTTACCGCCTGAGAAATCGAACAGGACTTTATTACAAAATAGATAGTCTTGACTTTATGTGTTTTGGATAACATGGATTTGTCACTTGTAGTACACCCTTCCTATAATCTTTTCCTCAAGAATAATGTGTATAATTGTGTGTGTATGAAGAATAGGAAGATTAGAATTGCTTATGAGATATGGAAGTGAGATTGTAAGCAATGAATGTATGAATTTATATGAGCAATAGATTTGAGAATGTTATGCATGTTATATCATGAGAGATGAGAGAATTGAGTGATTTGGTCATCGAAACTTTAGTGAATTTGTAGTGTATCATGAGCTACAACCTTTGGTAAGAGTTCTCTATGAAAATCTAGTGGATGCAACACTTGAGAAAGGAGATAACCTTTGAGAAAAAGATTGTGCCTATTCATGATATTTGACTGTTATAGGATTCAGTCGACTGAGCATGATTACTCAGTCGAATGAATTCAAAAATCTGTACAAGTTATGTAACATATATAGACCCAGTCGACTGGATGGATGCCGTTAGTCGATTGGTCCGTGTTATATATAAAAATATATACACTGGTTCAGTCGACTGATGGCATCTGGTCAGTCGATTGAACTGTGTAGTTCAGTAAAAATGTGTGCGTTCAAATATGAAAAGAGATTATGACTGAATGAAATTTCATATGTGAATATGAATGAGTGAAAATGATGATTCTTGAGGAAAGATCATATCAAAACAAATAGAATAGACTCTATATACATATTTCATGACTCTAATTAATATATATATACACACACATTATATAAACCATTCTTCGAGTCGTTGAGTCTGGATGTTGTATCAGCCGTAGATTCATGAATCGTTGTTTCATGTCAGAAGTCATAACTTAAGGTCCAACATTCTCCTCCTTTTGATGATGACAACTCCCTTTGCAATGAATGAATCTCGACAAGCTTTATTGACCTATTTCTCCCCTTGAATGAATACTTGCCATTATGCTCGTTGTATCTCCCCATGAATCTATGCTTATATTTCCCTGTAAACAATAATTAAGCAATATCTTTCTCCCCCTTTGTCATCAAAAAAGTAGAGTTTATATGACGATATAATTCTATTAAATATATGGAACATCCTTTTAAAATTCCAAAATCTATCATTTTCCTTTTGTTTATCCTAGTACTTGCAATAAATAATAATCATTTTTAGTACCCACTTACTGTGTTAGGGTCTGGGGTTAGTTCTGGGGAAACCATACCCATTTGAGGGTGGTTGAACCTTTATAAATATATTTTTTATTATTAAATACCATATCAAAATAATCATCAATGTATTTTTCTCTATTTTTCAAATTAACAGGAACCCGAATACTTAGATAATTTTTATTCATATTTCCGCTCAATGATTTTGTACTTCCAGAGAAATTATCAACATTATTGGTCATAGCAGTTTTTGAATTTCTATGAAAATTGGATTTAGACTTTACTTGAAACCTGGTACTAGCACTAACATTTTTACTATACATGAAAGCATATCTAGTGCTATTTCTATGATCAATTTTATTATATCCAAAACCACTTTTATTATGTAAAGGTCTAGAACTAGATAAAATCATGTTTAAATCGTTTTGACCTTTATTAAATTTTGTGACTTCAGTTTTAAGTTTATCATTCTTAGCTTTAAAGTCATAATTATTATTTTCAAAAAAAATATACTATTTTTCAAAACATCAATTTCCTTATTTAATTCAGAATTCTCCTTTTTTAACGTACAGCTCTCATTCTTGGGAAGAAAATTTTGAGATTTTGAATTATCTAAAGATGATTTAATAAATCATTTTATCTTTTTAAATATTCTTTTGAAAATTTTTCTTTTTCTTTTTCGAACATAATATTTTATTCATCTAGAAAATCTTTAAGAACTTCAAAATTATTTTTCAAAACAACATGTTGATTTTCTAAATCTAATTTCTCATTTTTCAATTTCTCATTTTCAAGTTTGATTGATTTCATCTTTTTTAAAATAATAAAATTAAGCTTTGAGATCTTATCACTTATACTAACTAATTCATTATTCTCATTTAGTGAAATTTGTAAATCAAAAAGTACCTTTTTACAGTCCTCATTGGTCGTTGCACTGATATTCAAGCTTTTTGCTTGCTGTATTTCGACCAGATCTTTTTCTGGCCATTATTCTATGATGTTGTGACGGTCGATAGAATTCCAGGCTCTGATATCAAATGAAAGTGACTGTGTAATAGGATCGAGTAATATGGAATATAATTAATAACTAGTGCAGAAAATAATAATAGCAGTAAAGTAAAATGACACCAGGAATTTTTGTACTGGTTCGAACTTCCATTCTACGTCCAGTCCCAGACTCCTTTTGGAATTAAAGCTAGCAACCCTCACTTAACTGGAGGAAAATGTATTACACCGTCTGAGCAACTGACAAGAATTGATCTCCTGAGCAACAAAACAGGACTTGATCATCTGAGCAACCAAACATGACTTTATTTCAAAATAGATAGTCTTGACTTTGTGTGTTTTGGATAACATAGATTTGTCACTTGTATTACACTCTTCCTATAAACTTTTCCTCAAGAATGATGTGTATAATTGTGTATGTATGAAGAAAAGAAAGATTAGAATTGCTTATGGGATATGGAAGTGAGATTGTAAGTAACGAATGTATGAACTTATGTGAGCAATAGATTCGAGAATGTTATGCATATTAGATCAAGAGAGATAAGAGAATTGAGTGATTTGATCATTGAAACTTGAGTGCATTCATAGTGTATCATGAGTTAATAAAAGTTCTCAGCGAAAAGCTAATAGTTGTAACACTTGAGAAAGGAGATAACTTTGAGATAGAGATGTGTCTATTCATGATATTTGACCGTATAGGATTCAGTCAACTGAGCATGATTATGTAGTCGACTGAATTCAAAAATATGCATAAGTTATATAACATTCAAAGACCAGGTCGACTGAATGGATGTCGTCAGTCGACTAGTCCGTGTTATATATAAAAATATATACACTAGTTCAATCGACTAATGGCATTTGGTCAGTCAAATGAACTGCGTAGTTCAGTAAAAATGTGTGCATTTGAATATGAAATGAGTTTATAATTGAATCCAATTACATATGAGTGTATGAATGAATGAGAATGATTGTCACGAACCACAATTCCATTACCCTTTGATTCGATAATAAACCACACACGTCCAACTCAAATTGCATAAAAATACGGAACACGAAGGGTAATAAAGAAAAATAGACAAAACAGAATTTCACATGAATGGAATAACATATAAGTTTGAACAAATATCTTTACATCGGAAAACTTATAAATACATATATCAAAATTTAATCTAAATTCAGCTTGGACAGTTATAAACATATGTCCTTACAATTACTGACAAACATCAAATTTAAACTAACAAAACACAGTGGATAATAGAATATGTCCATACGCAGATGAATATCTCCAGCTCTCCTTTGGAAACTCCAACCGTCTTCGACTAACTTGAAACTGCTCGGACCTGACCCGAGTATTGAAACTACCTAGATCAGGTTTGAAAACTAGCATGAGAAAAACCCAATAATAAATGACAGTGTCATATATCAGCCTTTGAATAAAATCCTTTGAAAAGAAAGAGTATCTCATAAGACCAAGTCCGCACATAAACATGGACGGGTTTTTACCTTATGATAACTAAAACACTTTTATATCAAAACCTTTGATATTATTTCTAATGACATCTCTTTGAAAACATTTGCAAATAAACTTATTAATCTTATCCGAACTGGTTACCATATAGCATTTCGAGGCTATTCATTACACAAATACAAACAATACCGCCAGTTCTTATTGGAGAATTGATTTCCATACAAATGACCAGGTGAATGATCTACCTTCCGAATGGGTACACCTCTAGATGGATGTCCCGAGGACCATCACAAAGGATCCTCTATCAACATAAGACCGGCCTACCTTTATAACTAGATAGTACCAAATATGTCATCCCCTGGTCGTTACCGATCTTTAACCGAGCGCTCGTTTTCCATACACCACATTAATTTAAATCTCGAATGTCATAGTGGGAAGACATATATATAGAGGGGAACGATCATACCCTACTTGGGAATGACCTAGTTAGCCTTGCTGCATCTAATCCTGTTTCGGTTATTTCTGGTTTGATGAGGCTTGAGGCAACGATTACCTTTTCACATAGCACATATCACATCTTTGAATTCCATATTCCTATTTCTGTTGACTACTAATTTCCTTCTAAAAAAATACAAACCTTGAGCTCGTACGTCTCAAGGAGGGTGTTAAGCTAAGAAAAATTATCTTCTTTGCCACCATTGATGTACATTTGTAAAAACCAATGTACGTAATCTTTAGAAATGCAATGTTAGACAAACGTCCATTCAAGTTTTCTAGGAACAGGATAAACCGAAGGCACTCTCCTACTACCACTGGTAGTGTAACAACCCAGTATTTTGTAATTATTTTAATTGTTTATTTTAACTATTTAAATAGAAACTCCTGATTTAAAACTTTATTATATTTCTTAAAATGAATAAATTTTGTTATTTTAAAAGTATATTTTGATTTTTGAGCGAATTATAGTTTCAAACCAGAATAAATATGATATTTCCAAAAAAAGTGGATTTTTGGTCAATCTGGTCAAACTTTACTTTTATATTTAAAATTTAAATTTGAAATTTTGAATTTTATCTTCTATTATGAAAATAAATTAAATTTCAAGAATACTGCTTTTCGTTTCGTTGAAATCCGATTTATATTGTGAAAGTTATGCTTTTTACAATATTGTGTGTAAATTGATTTATTTAACAATATTGTTTATTTTAACTTATATAAATAATATTTTATTTGTTATATCTTATTCTAATTTGTATATATATGTTATGTTACAGATATTTTGTCTTTTAAATAATTTTAAAAGTGATTTTTAAATTTTTCTAAAGTTTATTTTATTTATTTTCAAAATTTTATGACATAGTTTCCATTTTCTTTGCTATTTTCTTCATTTAATTATATTTAATTAATTTTATTTATTTTATTTATTCAGTATTTTTCTGTGTTTTTACTTTATTTATATGCATTTTATATGTATTTTAAATTTCAAAAGAAATGGTGGAAATATGAAGAGTTTTGAGACCTTCTATATGCTAAGTCTTTTTGTATTCTTGCCTATTCATTTTTAAATCAACACCACTTCACTTTAGCCGTTCCTTTTCATTATTTCAGCCGACTTCATTTTTCATTTTTCATGCACTAACAAATATTTCTCATCTCCTAAGATCGGTCATCAAATCTGAGCAAGAAACTTTGGTAAATTCTTCTTCATCATCATTTTCTTTTGTTTTCTTCTTGGTTATATTGCTTTTGCTCTTGCCTTCTCACCTTCTATGCTCGGCTCCCATCTCCTCCATCACCTTGGCCGCCTCCACCACCACCTGAACCAGCCACCACCACCTCCTGTCCATCCCCAAGTCATAGCCGTGGCCATATGTGACTAGATCCAAAACAGGTTTGCACAAACTTCACCTATTCCTACCAAGCCGAGCACTATATGGTTCCACCACCTCAAACCTCCCCTTGGCCGACCCATACACCACCTCCACCACCCATAGCTTGACCTACCACTACTTCCACATCACCCTTGACCCACCTGAAGCCTGGCCGTGCCTGTCCATGCTTGGCTGTGACCTATATTTGCATTGAAAACATTATTTGTTGCTTTGTGTTGTTGTTACATGCACACAATCTTTGCTCCATCATTTTTCCCATGCTAGGCCAACCTGTTCAACCCTAAACCAGATCCAAACCCACTCCTTAGCCTTGTGTTTCTGATCTATAGCTGAAGCATAGGTGGTTGAAAGCAAGTGCAAAAAGTTTGGTGTTATTTGTTGTGCATATTCTTGCATTGTTTGATTTTATTTTGTTTTGAAACTTATGTTGTTTATATTTGTTTTGTTTGAATGTATTCAAGGAAATTAACTTTGGCTCTCCCAATCTCAAACCATATTCATATTGTCGTGCCTTCATGCTTTCCGGGTCTTTGCTTGTGTGTCAGAATCTGTTATCTCCAACTTGTAGAAGTGAGCAATTCTCACCAGACAATTTATACTTATATAAATAGTAAACTCATCGCAATTGAATTTGTAAACCATATCATCATGTTATAACTACTATTGCTATGATCATATGATGTTAACCCATTCTTATTCACCTATTATATCATATGTCACTGTTATATTATGTTATTCTGTTTATTTATATCAGTTTATCACACTGCAAGTTCCCTTTAGAATAGAATCACTGTGGGTTGAAATGATACATACCCGAACGGACTTTAGAATAGGGAAAAATCGTTATAGGCTGAAATGATAGGCCCAAATGATTTTATTATTTCATTTTACTTGGGATTGCGGGTTTTGAAATGATAAAAACCCAGATTTTTCCTTTTGTCAATTTCGGATTGAAATGATATATTATCCATATCATTGGACTAAGGTTAGAAAATTTTATACAGACTGTGCTTAGAATATATTTTTCTAAAATTTTAAAGTATTTTAGAAATGTAAATATTATAATATTTTGATTTTATACTTAATAAAAATGATTTTGCAAAGTATTATTGATTTTCTAAAAATTTATAAGTGAAATAAATTAATGGTAAAGTTAGAAATTTGAAATATAAGTTATTTTGGAAATTATGATTTGGTTATAAATGAAATTTAAATTAAGTGGGAAATATGATAAATAGATTTAAAATTTGAATTAAAATGAATTTAAAATGATTTTATAAAGTGTTAATGATTTTTGAATAAGTTAAAAGGTTAAATAAATGAATATTTAAGTTGAATTTTGAAATATAACTTAGATTGGAAATTTGTGAATTTTGTTTAAAAGTGAATTTTAAGTTAAGTAAATAAAATGAAAAATAAGATATACTTGGAAATTTAAACTTAAGTGTTAAGTTAAAAATTTAATTATAAAGAATTGAAATTGAATGTTGAAATATATAAGTAAACTAATATTAAATTGATTTTTGAATGAAAATTTAACTTTATAAAATCATAAATATAAGGGTATTTAAATGATTCTTTTAAAAGCGAAAATATATGATTTTATAAGTTTAAAATGATTTAAATAAAAATTTAAATGTTTGTGAAATTATATTGAATATTTGGAATTTAATTAACAGCATTTTGAAATGTTATTATCGCTAACGTAAAGGATATTATGACATTTGTAAATGCTGTAGTTGATAGAAATGAACTAAATGGCTAAATTGAATTAAGGGCTATTATAGCACTTTGTAAGTGCTGTAGTTGCTAAAATTAACTAAAGTTTTATTTGAACTAAAGTAACCATATTACAGCATATTAAATGCTATATTTTGTTAAATTGAATTGTTTTAAAAGTAACTTTCCGTAGCATTTTCTAAATGCTGCGAAAGTTTAATTTTTATAGTTTTAATAAATTTAAGTGAATAAATGAACTTTGAAAGATTAAAATTTTGGAAACTTAATAATTTAATTTTCAAATATAATAACTTCATTTTAATGATTTAAAATGAGGTGATTTGTTTTGAAATACAAACTATTTTGAAATGTGTGTTGAAATGGTATTTTAAACAAAATAAATGTGGTTTTGAAAAGATATGATATTTTGATATTTTGAAATGGATTTTTGAAATGATATAGAATTTTAAATGATATTTGATTTAGAAGTATAAAATACCATTTTGAAATTTTAACCACGGGAGGTATTTAATTTATATTTTAAACGATCCTTAAAGGATGGGCGATCCCAAGAATCCTTTAAGTTATTGTATATTACTACTACAGTTCACTTGAGTTGGTTTACATTATATAAATATATATGTCCGGACTCGAGTGTTTTGTGTTTTACTTTACGCTCGGGTCAGCCTGAGTATTTACAGCTTTGCTTTGGATTTCTTTTTCTGGAGCTAGGAATCGCTGGAGATTCTGCTTGTCTCGTTATCTGTTCCCTTTTAGTTTCAGTTGTTCTATTTCAGCTCTGGTATTTATAAACTGCTATGTATTTGAGATTTCTATTGTATATGTTTTCAGAGTGATATTATGTATTTGTTTGAGAGTTTGTTATAGTAGCTTCATGAACTACTATGGTAATTTATTTCTGCTGCGAGTTATTCTGATATTCCTGTGTTTGTGATTCTGTGATTGTATTTCATTTGCTCCAAATTTTATTACAATGCGGTATTTTGAGCAATTCAAGTCCGACATGTGTGGATGCGAATGGCCGAAAATATTAGGTTGTTACAGTTGGTATCAGAGCTTTGGTTAAACCTTAGCCTGCGGAGCAAAAAAAAAACTCATTAAAGATAGGGTAGAAATACCCTAGAATGAGTGAAATCATTCTGAGAATCCTTTCTTTGTGAGAGAACGTATTTTCGAAGTATAAAATGATTTCCAAATGATTTTTAAAGTATTTTCAAAGATTATATTGGTATAAAAATCTTCTTATTTTGAAATCAAGATCTTCTAAACTTCATTCCTTCGGTATCCATCTTGTTAGTAATTCCTTGGGTTAGAACTTAATTGGATTTGGAAATTCTATCTTATTGATCCAGACTCTTTTCTTGATAGGAAGCTATTTTTGTATGGCAAAATCAGAAGAGCAGGAAGCAGCTCACCGAGCACGAAGAGCACTGGCCCGTAAGGAACGGGAGGAAGCGATCGAGAAGTGGGAAAAGCTGTGGAGGGAAAGAGCAGGGCCTGGTCCTTACGACCATGTCATTTGTTATTGGTGTCAGGAAAAGGGTCACTTTGCCGCCATGTGTGGGAAGAGAGATGAAGGAAAGAGGAAGGAGGGCAAGCGTTTTCGATCCAAGATCTTCTGTTTTAGATGCCATAGTAAGGGGCACTTTCCTAGTCGCTGCCAGAAGGTGAAGAAAGTAAAATCTGCACCCACTACATCAGTCGACCAATCAACCATTTACTATCATTGCAGGAGGACTGGGCATATAGCCAGAAATTGTCCTGTGAGGGAATACGGAAGGAAGGCTGCGTACCCGCAGTTCGTTAGGGAAGATAGGAGTGTAGTGCATTTATGCAAGAAATGCAGAAGTTGGGGGCATATTGAGGGGGAGCGTTCTGGACCCGTTGAAGTACCGCCCGGTAGAATTAATACCGATGCTTTGTTTATGTAGGGTGGTATTATGTGGATTTGTTTGTTTTCAGCAGTTGTTAGGTTGCATTTGGTGAACTCTATTGTATCTTTTGCTTAGCTGAAGTTCTCAAACTAAGATATTCATGTTCCTGTTTTCATATGATATGAAATTTTAATCTCTGTCTGTTTTGAAATCTATCCTTGAATCATCCCTTAGAAATTTGTGTTTGGTTGTATTTTGAAATTGTGCATACGTCGAAATTATTATTTTGATAAGGATGGTCATATTTTATATATAAAAGTGAAATGTTTTCGATAAGGATTATATACCTTTTAAAAATGAAAATTTGATATTTTGAAAGGATTTGAAAATTTGAAAATTTTATAAGAATTTGACTTATAAAAAAATGATTTATAATTGAAGGGTTTTGAATTTGAACTTCGAGGAATCGAACTCCGGTGTTTTGAAATCAGTTTTAAAATTTTGGAAAATATATAATAATAATATGATTTTAAGATATTTTCTGAATTAGAAATGTTTCAAATATATTCGAATGAATTCCAATGATTTCAAAGAGATTTCAAAGAAGTTTCAAGGAAATAAAAGTCCAGAACCTACTTATGTCGCTGGAAAATAATTTTGGTGATGAATGCATGCATCATCGACATTGATTTTGAGTTTTTGAGTAGGGGAGAGGCCACTCTAGTAGCTTTGCTATGCGAGTGATTTTGTGAAACCAACTTTGATTTCAGATTTTAAAGTATGGTTTGATATTCGAAAGATATATGTATATATATATATATTTGAAATGATTTAAAGTAAACCGGTGTTTTGTCCTCGAGATTCAGATTTGTTTTAGTATAACCTTATTTATTGGAATTGATTTACTGATTTGTTGATGATTTCCAACTCTTGGATTTGAAAATATGATTTCTTCGACTATTTTGAAGGTTCGAGCACTTCCAAATCAAGGTTAACCTTTCAAAGCTAAGAAATTTTGAAAGGTATAAGGTATTTGATAAAGAATATAAGTTTAGTTTTGTATGATTTAAGTATACGGTAATATGATTTAAATAAGTTCGAAACTGTTTTGTTGAGTGAAATAAATAAGACTATTTTGAATTATATTGGTACGAAATATAGATTTGAAATGTTTTGAATAGAGTATATACATAGAATAATAATCTTTCCAATGGTAAATTGTATTTTTCATATTGAAATAAATAGTTGGAAGATTAAAAAAATGGTTTTAAACTTTGTAACCATTTTCGATGTTTTGATGATTGAAATGGTTTGGAAATGATTTAATCTTTATTTTGATAAAGAATGTGAAATTGAAATGATAATTGATTTTGATAAATAAATATTTGAAGTTTATGTTTGTGTGAAAGGATATTTGGTTTACTTGTAATTTAAGTTTATTTAAAAAAAAGGATTTATGAAATGAATATTTCAAAACTAAGTAATAATGAAGTAAAATTTGAGATATATGAAATTATAATTTAGTTTTGAAATATGGTTTATTTAGGCTTTGAAATGTATTAAAGATTGAATAGTTTATTTTGTGGATCAAATCTTTATTTGAAATATGATAATATTTGAAATGGTTTTGTTGGAAAACTAAATTGAATTTAAACTGATGGTTTGAATTGAATTAAAATTGGAAATTTTAGATCTCGGTTTAATTGAATAAATTTGTGAAATGTAAAGAATTAAAAGAATGTTTTATGATTTCAAATGAATGATTTCAAAATGTTATGATTTTCAAAGTGTAATGATTTCAAGTATTTTGGTTTCGAAAGATTTATAACTTTGAAGGTATTATGATTTTTGAAAGTGAATATATGTTGAAATGGAAATGAATTTGTTTGACATAAATTTTGTTGATTGGAAATCTTGATTTTTTTTCTAAATCTATTGTTTTAAGAAACTTTGAAACTGAATATATGTAAATTGGAAGAAATGATTTGACGAAATCACATATATTTTGAAATTGAATTGATATTGAAGAGGAATTGAAATTTGAGAACCTTGTTTTACTAAATACTGTGATTTAGGAGTTATCAAACTTATATAAAATGGATTTGTATACGTATGAAATTGACTTGTATATGTATGAAGTGATTTGAAAATGTTGAATTGAAAAGGTACTCAATTTAGAAAGTGAAATCTTATATAATCGAAGTCTATATAAGTGTGATTTGATATACTATTGATTTGGAAAGTATTTGATTTGGAAATGAAATCTTATATATAATGGACTTTATATAAGTATGATATTTGAAAGTGATTTTGAAAGGTACTATATGATACATATTTTCGAACTAAAGATATGGAAAGTGCATTCTGCTTGATATCCGCTTTGTGGCCACACTATGGATTCATTCTATCGATATTATTCTCTCTGATTTGGGTTTTTCGGATATGATACTCGAGTGTCCATCGAATTCCATGGCGATCTCCGTGGTCTTATTTTTGCGACTGCATAGCGCAACTGCCAGGCTGAGATGGCCTAGGGGTACGGATTGTTTCCTGGGGAATCCATGCATAACCATTATGTATCGTGCAATCTATGTAGGTCGCATTAGTAGCAAAACTGCCTGACTGAGATGGCCTAGGGGTACAGATTGTTTCCTAAGGGATCCAGTCGTAACCATTGTGTATCCTGCATTCTACTAGTCATCATGGCGTAACTCGCAGGGCTGAGAAAGCTTACGGATATGGATTATTTCCTGGGGGATCCAGGCGTAACCATTGTGTATCTACGATCCATGGTTAGACAAATGTTTTGGTTTGGTTGGTTTTCTTGGATTGTACTTTCCATATCTGTTTTTTAAAAGTTTTTCCAGTATTTTCACTGGGTGTTGAAATAATTCTACTAAGTACCTGGAGAATTCCAGCTTTGCGCCTGATCAACGCATTGCCAGAGTCTGCATGAATGAAAGTAAACTTGTTAAGACATCGAGTTATAAAAGTATTTTGATAAAGTATTATATAAAGGATATTTTGATCATTTATTTCACCTGTCTAAATAATTTTAAAATGTTTTAAATATTGTTTACTTCGAACTAACAAATTTGAATCAAATGACTATTCATCATATTATAAAATGTTTAAAATATTATAATATAAATTTTTTAAATTGAAATGTATATGATTTTAAAATAATGGTCCATCCTTGTCTTTCAACCTACTTTCTCTTCTAACTATTTCTACCTTCTTCCTCTTCGAGGGTCCTTTCTGCATTGTGGAAAGAGTTGGTTCCTTGGCTTATCATCTAGATTTGCCGAGAAGCTTTCTAGAATACATGATGTATTCCATGTCTCACATCTTCACTAGTATCTTCATAACTCGTCTCTTATTGTTCAGCCTTCTGCTTTTGATAGTTTGGATATTTAGCCTAATCCGACTGTCGAGAGTAAGCCACTTCGTATTGTCGACAGAGGTACGAAGCAGCCAAGAAGGAAATCTGTTAGTCTGGTCAAAGTGCAATGAAGTATTGATGATTGGGATTATACCTGGGGGACTGAGGAGAGAATTTGTGCTTCGAATTCGAAATTGTTTTTTCAAGTACTATTTGTTGTCCATCTTGCTTTTCCTTATTTTCCTTGTTCGTTCTTTTCGAGAACGGAAAGATTTGAGTGGGGGAGAGTGTAACAACCCAGTATTTTGTTATTATTTTAATTGTTTATTTTAACTATTTAAATTGAAACTCCTGATTTAAAAACTTTATTATATTTCTTAAAATGAATAAATTTTGTTATTTTAAGAGTATATTTTGATTTTTGTGTGATTTACAATTTCAAACCTGAATAAGGATATTTCCAGAAAAAGTGGATTTTTGGTCAATCTGGTCAAACTTTGACTTTTAAATTTAAATATTTGAATTTTTGAATTTTATCTTTTATTATGAAAATAAATTAAATTTCAAGAATACTGCTTTTCGTTTCGTTGAAATCTGATTTATACTGTGAAAGTTATGCTTTTTACAATATTGTGTGTAAATTGATTTATTTAACAATATTGTTTATTTTAACTTATATAAATAATATTTTATTTGTTATATACTATTCTAATTTGTATATATATGTTATATTACATATATTTTGTCTTTTAAATAATTTAAAAGTGATTTTTAAATTTATATAAAGTTTATTTTATTTATTTTCAAAATTTTATAACATAGTTTCCATTTTCTTTGCTATTTTCTTCATTTAATTATATTTAATTAAATTTTATTTATTTATTTTATTTATTCAGTATTTTTTGTGTATTTACTTTATTAATATGCATTTTATATGTATTTTAAATTTTGAAAGAAATGGTGGAAATATGAAGAGTTTTGAGACCTTCTATATGCTAAGTCTTTTTGTATTCTCGCCTATTCATTTTTAAATCAACACCACTTCACTTTGGCCGTTCCTTTTCATTCTTTCAGCCGACTTTATTTTTTATTTTTCATGCACTAACAAAGATTTCTCATCTCCTTAGATCGGCCATCAAATCTGAGCAAGAAACTTTGGTAAATTCTTCTTCTTCATCATTTTCTTTTGTTTTCTTCTTGTTTATATTGCTTTTGCTCTTGCCTTCTCACCTTCTATGCTCGGCTCCCATCTCCTCCATCACCCCGACCGCCTCCAACACCACCTCCAGTCCATCCTCAAGTCATAGTCGTGGCCATATGTGACCAGATCCAACACAAGTTTGCACAAACTTCACCTATTCCTACCAAGCCGAGCACTATATGGTTCCACCACCTCAAACCTCCCCTTGGCCGACCCATACACCACCTCCACCACCCATAGCTTGACCTGCCACCATTGCCACGTCACCCCTGACCCACCTGAAGTCTGGCCGTGGCTGTCCATGCTTGGCCGTGACCTATATTTGCATTGAAAACATTGTTGTGTTGCTTTGTGTTGTTGTTACATGCACACAATCTTTGCTCCATCATTTTTCCCATGCTAGGCCAACCTATTCAACCCTAAACCAGATCCAAACCCACTCCTTAGCCATGTGTTTCTGATCTATAGCTGAAGCTTAGGTGGTTGAAAGCAAGTGCAAAAATTTTGGTGTTATTTGTTGTTCATATTCTTGCATTGTTTGATTTTATTTTGTTTTAAAACTTATGTTGTTTATATTTGTTTTGTTTGAATGTATTCAAGGAAATTAACTTTGGCTCTCCCAATCTCAAATCATATTCATATTGTCGTGCCTTCATGCTTTCCGGGTCTTTGCTTGTGTGTCATAATCTGTTATCTCTAGCTTGTAGAAGTGAGTAATTCTCACCAGACAATTTATACTTATATAACTAGTAAACTGATCGCAATTGAATCTGTAAACCATATCATCATGTTATAACTGCTATTTTTATGATCATATGATGTTCACCCATGATTATTCACCTGTTATATCATATGTTACTGTTATATTATGCTATTCTGTTTATTTATATCAGTTTATCACACTACAAGTTCCCTGTAGAATAGAATCACTATGAGTTGAAATGATACATACCCGAACGGACTTTAGAATAAGGAAAAATCATTATGGGATGAAATGATGGGCCTGAACAATTTTTATTTATTCCGTTTTACTTGGAATTGCGGGTTTTGAAATGATAAAAACTCGGATTTTTCCTTTTGTGAATTTCGGATTGAAATGATATATTATCCGTATCATTGGACTTAGGTTAGAAAATTTTATACAGACCGTGGTTAAAATATATTTTTCTAAAATTTTAAAGTATTATAGAAATGTAAATATTATAATGTTTTGATTTTTAACTTAATAAAAATGATTTTGTAAATATTATTGATTTTCTAAAAATTTATAAGTGAAATAAATTAATGGTAAAGTTAGAAATTTAAAATATAAGTTATTTTGGAAATTACGATTTGGTTATAAATGGAATTTAAGTTAAGTGGGAAATATGATAAATAGATTTAAAATTTGAATTAAAATGAATTTAAAATGATTTTATAAAGTGTTAATGATTTTTGAGTAAGTTAAAAGGTTAAATGAATGAATATTTAAGTTGAATTTTGAAATATAACTTAGATTGGAAATTTGTGAATTTTGTTTAAAAGTGAATTTTAAGTTAAGTAAATAAAATGAAAAATGAGATATATTTGGAAATTTAAAGTTAAGTGTTAAGTTAAAAATTTAATTAGAAGAATTGAAATTGAATGTTGAAATATATAAGTAAATTATTATTAAATTGATTTTTGAATGAAAATTTAACTTTATAAAATCATAAATATAAGGGTATTTAAATGATTGTTTTAAAAGTGAAAATATATGATTTTGTAAGTTTAAAATGATTTAAATAAAAATTTAATTGTTTGTGAAATTATATTGAATATTTGGAATTTAATTAACAGCATTATGAAATGTTATTATTTCTAGTGTAAAGGATATTACAGCATTTGTAAATGCTGTAGTTGATAGAAATGAACTAAATGGCTAAATTGAATTAAGGGATATTATAACACTTTGTAAGTGCTGTAGTTGCTAAATTAACTAAGGTTTTATTTTTACTAAAGTATCCCTATTACAGCATATTAAATGCTGTATTTTGTTAAATTGAATTGTTTTAAAAGTAACTTTCCGTAGCATTTTCTAAATGCTGCAAAAGTTGAATTTTTATTGTTTTAATAAATTTAAGTGAATAACTGAACTTTGAAAGATTAAAATTTTGAAAACTTAATAACTTAATTTTAAATATAATAACTTCATTTTAATGATTTAAAATGAGGTAATTTGTTTTGAAATACAAACTATTTTGAAATGTGTGTTGAAATGGTATTTTAAATAAAATGAATGTGGTTTTGAAAAGATATGATATTTTGATATTTTGAAATGGATATTTGAAATGATATAGAATTTTAAATGATATTTGATTTGGAAGTATAAAATACCCTTTTGAAATTTTAACCATGGGAGATATTTAATTTATAGTTTAACTGATCCTTAAAGGATGGGCGATCCCAAGGATCCTTTAAGTTATTGTACATTACTACTACAGTTCACTTGAGTTGGTTTACATTATATAAGTATATATGTCCTGACTCGAGTGTTTTGTGTTTTACTTCATGCTCGGGTCAGCCTGAGTATTTACATCTTAGCTTTGGATTTCTTTTTCTGGAGCCAGGAATCGCTAGAGATTCTGATTGTCTCTTTATCTGTTCCCTTTCAGTTTCAGTTGTTCTATTTCAGCTCTGGTATTTATAAACTGCTATGTATTTGAGATTTCTATAGTATATGTTTTCAGAATGATATTATGTATTTGTTTGAGAGTTTGTTATAGTAGCTTCATGAACTACTATGGTATTTTATTTCCACTGCGAGTTATTCTGATATTCCCGTGTCTGTGATTCTGTGATTGTATTTCATTTGCTCCAAATTTTATTACAATGCGGTATTTTGAGCAATTCAAGTCCGACATGTGTGGATGCGAATGGTTGAAAATATCGGGTTGTTACAAGTAGCGAGTAGTCCTTGCAATCCGAAAAATCTCCGCAACGAGGAGACCACTGCTATGTATAACTCTATAATGGGTGTTACCCAGAGCAAGTCAACAAGCAGTCCTCACGCTATGAAGATCTACGGTCTTCAATAATCATCATCTTCAACATGTCTTCACATTCGAACGTATACATTGGTTGGAAGTGGTTTCTGGATAGGAATCACCCAAATCCGACCCTAGTTCCTTCAAAATCCAATTATCAATAAAAAGTGAATATGATTATACAGGATTTATTAATTCTCTTTTTACTTTAATTCTTTTCGGATGATTTCGAAATATCTTTCTTTTTGACTTAAAAGAATTCTAAGAAATTCATTCTTTTGCTTTGGAAAATATCTCAAATTTCCTCACTTAACTCTCGATCCAAATTCCTTAACTTTTAGACGGGTCAAAAACAATGTTATTTAAGACATCGTTTACGATAAACCCTAAAATCAATCTTAGCAAACTTTTTTGAGTAAATAGGATTGTAGAAATCATTCATTTTGGAGATTTCTTAAATTTTGGATAATACCAATCTTCTTTTATTTTGGAAACTCAATACGATCTTTTTATTTAAGAGCATTCGGCCTTTCCTTTCGATCTGTTACATCCCTTGCCTATGAAAAGAAAACATAGGCCAGGTAAGTTCAGGGCACTGGTTGCTCCATCCCTAACCTTAACTAAACATCTTGTTTTATCTTCCTAGATCTCATAGGCAGGACAAATGCACTAATCGTTTCTTCATACTCAGTTATCAACTTCATTTTGAAATTGATTTTAAATGTTCCAAATTATCTTTCAAAATGCTTGATTTTTCTTTCAAAACATTCACAATTGATTCCAGGAAAAACCGTTACTTTTAAACTCATATTCCAAAAGTTATACAATTCGCAGCATAAAATTGCGGCGGAAAGTGCTATATAAGCTTATTTGATTAAATCAACTTTTAACATTCGATAATTCATATTTTCCAATCCAAATCTCTTTTAAACTATTTACATATATTTATTAAATTTATTCCATATTTTTTTCATAATTAAAAACGTTCATTTAAACAGATTTCCTGTTATGGTCACTTAACTGCATTGGCGCGATTTTTTCTAGAATATTGATTTGGACTTAATTCAAAATGGGGTTTTTAGGCTCAAGGAAAAAGTCAGAGAAAAATTTAGTTTCAGGGACAAGAAGTTTGTTTTTTGGGCTGAAGGACACTTTTTAGTGTAAATCGCAGAATGATAGTTGTAACTATCATTTTCGGTTTACACTAAAAAGCGTCCTTCATACTAAAAAGCAAACTTTTGTCCCTGAGACTAAATTTTTTTGCAACTTCTTCCTAGTGCCTAATTATCTGATTCAAAATCTACTCATTGAAATTTTGATTTTCTTTCTTCATTTAGAAGATATGGAAATAATAGTCCGAAATTTTCTTATCTCGAAGCATTCCAAGCTATATTCCAATCTACACATTCATTTGAACTTTTTGGCGTGAAATCACGGACTACCGTTGCGCGAAGCACCTAGTTTTAACTTATTTTTCAAAATTTGAAATAATTTATTCAAATTGAATTCTATCACTTATAAAATCATTACAAATCATTTTAAACAATATTTTCATCTTTTAAAGTATTTAAAATGAATTTTCACTATTACCATATTATAATATTATCATATTCATATTATTTTAATATTCATATTATTTTAATATTCATATTATTTTAATATTAAATTTTAAATTCCAGTTTCCATTCTAACTTCAAATTAAACTTATTTAAAACTTAGATTTCAAATCTAATTTCAGTTTAAATTTCAATGAAACTTTAATCTCAACTTCAATTTTTCAAAATAGATTTCAATTTCAATTTCACTATTCATCTCAATTTCAATTTCAATTTAACTATCCTTTTTAAATCCATTTCACTTCAAATTTCAAATGCTCTTTTATTTTTACTTTAGTTTCACTTTTAATCGAAAAGTGACTTATTTTTCCAAAATATCTCATATCATTAAAATATGGTCTTATTAACAAAGGGATTATTAAATCAAAATGAACATAACCAATATCCATATTTATCACAAACATAACATCCATTCAACCAATCACATAACATATGATTTCAAATCCAACATTCACTATTACTACCATAACGGAATATATTATCACAATTCAATTATCTAATCAAATTATCAATCATCCATATTAATAATCAATTGATATAAACATTCATATTTTCATAAGGGTATAAATGTGATTGTTTTAACATAAGCAAAATAAGAATTCAAAAGCGATGAGGATTTCTCACTTTCATATCCACTCCGTCAAACTTTAACGTGAGATACGCATCTCTCGAGTTAACGTGCTATTTCCAATGTCTTTGAATTCGCCGCTTTCTTTTCCTTCTCATGTTCTTTTCTTTTCTTTTTCTTTTCATCTTTTTCTTTTTTTTTTTGGTTTTTTTCCTTTTTTTATTATTTTGACTGTGGGGTTAAGAGGAGGGTGTGTGGCCTAGGGTAGAGGGTACGGCCATGGGTGTGGTATGTTGGAGGCTTGTAAGGTGGTATAAGTGCTCAGATAGGTGGGGAGGAGGGGGTGTACATGGGTATTGTTCTCAGCCGTGGGTTGTAGTGGCGTGGGTGGTGGTGTGGTCGAGAGTAGACGGGGTTTAGGTGGTGTTGGAGCTTGGTGGAGGTGGTGGAAGGAAATGGATGAAGTTAAAGAAGTGGAAGAGGTATTCGATGCCATGGATATGCAAGTGGAAGAAGATGGAGAAAAAGAGCTTAAGCAAGAAAGTAGAAAATGATTTTATGAAAAAATGGAAGGTATAGTGTAACGACCCAGAATTTCTGTCTTTTGAAATTCATATATTTAATTGATTTTAAATATTAACAAGTGAGTCGAATAAATTTTATTTCGAATATCTAGAAATAATTGGATAATCTAATCGATAATTTAATATTTGAAATTACAGAAATAATTGGAAATCGGGTTTAATGTGATTAAAAATGATTTATAAAGTTATAATAAATCATATTGGAGTTAGAGTGATGTTATAGAACTTTTAAAATTTAATTAAAAGTTAATTTGTGAAAATTGAATATTTTAATATTTAATCGACTAGTGAAAATAGCCATTTTTCAAACAGTCTCGGATTTCGACGAAACTAGTTTCATCGGATCCGTAATGTTATATTATTACATGGTTTCAAATTTCGTGTCAATCGGATTTACGGTTTGTCCGAGGCAAGCCAAAACGCATAGAAATTTGGTTAACCGATTTAATTTAAAATTGTTCGTTTATTGCTGTAACTCGCACAGATGATCGAATTAGCCTCCAAAACCTATTCCATTGTGTCCGGAACGTGGGATAAACCTTAGAAACGTCAGTCGGCACGCTTCGTTTGGAGTTCGAAATTTTTTGGGTGAATAGTGTTTTTGGAAATTTTCTATAAAAGCACCTCTATATTTTCCATTTGCAAGAAAATCAAACCCTAACCCTAAATTTCTTCAGCCTCCACTTTCAGTTTAATGGCCGAAAATGCTTGATCTTTTCTCCTTAATTTCTTGCAATCCACACATCTATTCGATAAACTTCCAACACGAGAAACGTAGAGAACCTCGATACCTTTCCATCCATACGGTGATGATCGTGCGAAGTGGATCGGCATGGCGGCAGTTCGAGCGTGAAGTCACGACATTCCTTCATGTTTTTCGAAGGAAATACCCAACCGCGTGGGGCGGGACTGGGCGCGGAAGTCGAGGCGGGGTAGGGCTTCGTTGCGGCGAAGTTTGATCGTCCTCTCGAGGAATGGTGGAGGCGCAATAATTTGATGTCGAAGGGTGGCATGGGTTCGAACGTCACCTGTAAATCATCGTGAAGGAAGAAGAAAGTAAAACATGCGGCTTTGATGCATAGTAGAGAGAACGTGCGGCCTGGATTGAAATGGGTATAAAATATAAAAAGAAATTGGTTTAATTATTATATTAATTCGTTTAAAACTTTAAAACATTGTATCTTTTTCATACGGGATCCGTTTTGGACGAAACGAATTGCTTGGGCTCGTATTGACGAACACTACACGATGGAGCTAGATTGGAATCGTTTGGAGCTAGTATAAATTTTGGGTAAAATTAGACGCGCGTTTAATTTTATTCGAAATAAAACACTGCAACTATTATTGGAACTAAGGTGAGAACTTCTCACTCAATCGAAATTGTTTCGATTTGAATTTTAAATAGTTAGATTTAAAATTGCTTGATCGAATGATTGAATGATAAATTATTATCTATTGTTGAAATAGACCATATACGCCGTATATTATGGGGATGTTATTTATTAAAAACATATACCGCGATAATTCCAACTTGATATGGAATTGGTATTATATATGTATTTGGAGTTGATTTTCCTGCATTATATAGCGAATGAGACCCTACTGCGCCGCATAATAGCGGATAATATTTTATGAATCCCATATACCGCGATATTCCGTATTGGAATGGAATTGGTATTGTGCTAACATCTGTGGATATAGGAAAACAGGTTGGAGGGATGCAACTGGATTCCTCAACCGTATTGATTTATTTACAGATATTGTGATATATTCTGTTATCATATTGATATATGATGTTTGGATATCGTGATTGTTATATTTAGTGCTGTTGCAGCATTGGGCCTATTTTTGGAGTTTTAAAAAGGTTAAAGTAACGATTTTGAATTTAAAAGGATTTTCAAGTGATTTTTGAAATTATACGTTTAATTAAATTTTTGGAATTGATTGATTTTAAATAAATAAACGTTAAAATTTTAATGTTATAAAAATTATGATTTTTGAGAAATATAGTTAAAATGTGTTTTTGAAATATGGAGTTAATGAATTTTATAAAATAGTTTAAATTTGGATTTGTGAATTATTATAAACGGTTTATATAAAAGGCTTAAAAAAATTGATATCTATAAATCAAAATATTGAAATTTTAAAACGAGTTTTTATAAGCGTTAAAAAGAAGTATAAATGGATTTCATAAGTGAATGAAATTTATAGATTTATAAATTTTGAAGTTATAAAATGAATACATTTTGTAAAATAGAAAACTATAAATAATTAACTTTAAAATTGGATTTTTGGCATTTAAATGAGATTTAAATAGAATTGGTTAATAAAGAGATTTTGATAACTTGAAGTTTTTATAATATATAAATGTGAATTTATAAACATTGATTTATAAATTCAAGATTGATAGAATTTGATAAGTTAATTTTTATAGCTTATTGAAGGAGTATATTCACGATTTTGGGACAGTGGATATTTTTAAATTGAATATGTAAAAGTGTTGAATTTGGTTAATGATTTATATTCACGATTTTGAACAGTAAATAATATATTAAAAGAATGTTTAGGGAGTGATCTTTAGGAATTAAAACGATTTGAAGTTGTTTTAAAATGTGTTAAGGATCGAAACCCTAGATTTCAACATTCATTGTTGAAATAGACGTTTTCGAGAAACAAGGAAAAGATGGACTATAACACTGTTGTTATAGTAAATGATTTTCGAGAGGAAATGTTTTTGTATAGTATTGGGATTTATATATCTCTCTAAATTTCGAATCCTTATACTAGTGATTTTGGGTTGTCGTAACGATGTTTTACGCAACATTCGTTTGGACCCAAATAAATGTGTTTAAGAGAATGTTTTCCTTAAAGAATGAAATGTATACTAAATTATGATTTAAGTATATTGAATATTTTCTAAGTATTGAAAATAAATAGATTTGTGAATTACTTATTGTTAAATAAGTATTTGGAAATGTTTTCCAATGATGAAATTGAAATGGTTTAGAGAATATATCCTTTTAAAGGATAAATTGAAGTGAATATCTGGCAAGTTATTAATTTATGGAACATTAATAAAAAGGGCCTAGTGATTGTTATGGTGCTGGATATTTGGTTGTTGGCCTAGATAGTTCAATAACTGACTATCAATATTTACCTTTAAATGGCTATTTGTTATGATTGCTAGAATATGAATGCTACACTTATTTTGAAAATAAGCGCTCATTATACGGTTTAGCCGGGAGAGGACCTTTGTGTAATAAATCCCATTCTGAATAAGTGATATGTCGTAATGGATAGCATTTAAAGACCGATGTTGAAGACCGGGTATTTTTGAAAACCGAAGGATTACCGTCGAATGACTCTGCATCGGCTGATCTCCGATATAGAGATTTTATCACCCTTTGTGATGGGAAATCCGGTCGTGATTAGTGAATATCCGGATTGCAAGGGCTTCTTTGGAAGTGCCTTCGGTTCTGTTCGATCCCGTAACGGGCTTGTATGGATGTGTGTCTGACGTTACAATTTGAGATGTAAAGCTGGTTTCTATCAAATATATTTCCGTTGGTGGCGGAGAATTTATTCTCTTAGCTTAACACCCTTCTCTGAGACGTACAAGCTCAGAGGTTATGTAGTTGATGGTTACTAGTGATGTATTCCCAAATTGGTAATGTGGCATACGAAGTGCTTTTGAGCATTTGTTGATCAAAGCGTGGCTTTTGTATAAAACGTAGCTTTGTGGACGAGACTTTATCGGACCTCACACCCCGAAAATGGTCAAAACAGGAAAGATGCGGCAAGGATATTAGGGGATAGTGCCCCTTAGTGTATGTCATTTCCTTCTGGATAGAGGTGGTATTATGGTATTGAGCCCTGATATTTAACCTATGTTGTTGCTGCAAACTTATTACTTTGTGGTTGTTGGTGAATCCCGAGATTTAGGTCGGTTGCGACGGGGGGATGGCATATTCGTGTCAGTAGTTACCTAGCTAGGGGTAACCCGGCCTTGTGTTGGCAGAGATCTAACCGTAATGTTAGGTTAGGTTCTCGAGGGGTCTTTCCAGAGGCGTACCTATGTGGCAATGGGAAGTTCCTTGGCCTGACCATTTGTTGGAAATCCAAACTCCAATACGCACCCTGTACGGTTTTAGTTGTATAACCTACCATGGAATGTGGCGGTAACCTGCTATTGAACATGGTAGCTATAGTAGACATAAGTGCGAAATGCCTATGTTGGCTAAGATTTATATCTTTACTTTCAAAATGTTTTCCTACACTTTGCACTTATAATAATAATATCAAAGAAAATTTCTACGTATCAAGCATATTTGACTATCATAAGGAGAAATCTCCTCCGATTCTACGTTTTCATTGTGTGTGTGTGTGTGCGTGCGGGAGGAATTATGGTAGTCTCATCTTCTAAAAAGCATTGCGAATATAATTTAAAATATTTCTTTGTTGATTTTTAAAGATAAACTGTTTAAGTTCTCACACCAGTCCCATGACTGACCTGGAGTTTGTTGTTCTCTTCCTAAACTCTGGGTGCCCACCAATTTTAACACGGGCAGTCAAGAGTCAGGTTATCAGGTCATTCTGGAATTTAGGAGTTGTTGTGGAGATCAGGAGCAAGCTGGATGGAATGGCGTATCAATTAGTATATAGTATTTCTTTTCCGCTGTTTGTTGTTGTAAACTCTGATAATGTAATGTAATGACTGACATAGTTCTTTGTTTTAAAGATATTCATTTATCTATTATATGTTGTTCTGCTGCGATTGTGAGATTCTGATGTTGTTTCTGTTGTTTTCTTTTTCTTTCTTTCTTTTTCTTTCTTTCTTCATTTATCTTCTACCTCTTCTTTAACTCTAACGGTTCGATTTTCCGGCCTTCGATTGCTCGGTAGTTGATACAGTGGACGCATTAAGGTCGTCCTTCGTGGATGAAAAATCGCAACCGTTACATATAGATTCTTATTTATGCTTGGGCTTTGGATGAAAAATGTGACGACCCGAAATCCAACGTTCGAAAATTGACATCAAATACCTCACTTGTATTCGACTGCCAAAGATTCAAACATCGAACTCCAGTCGAATGGAGCTTATAACAACATTAGATGAATATAAAACAATGGAAACAAAATGAATATCATGCATCACATCACAGATACAACATCATCATAATATCTGTTACAACATCAGGGTATCATAATACATATATCACAACTCCAAATAGAACATCATAATAGAGCAATAAGTGATCATATGCCAAAAGTCTTCAAGGAAATAGTGTGATAATGAACTTCCAAAACTAGCACCTTGAGATCCAAAAGCTTTCAAAATATCCCCAAGGTAAAAGCCGCCAAAAACCGATAGTCTCCAAACCAAAAATCTCCAAAATACAGCTAATACCAAAATACGGAAAACCTACTACTAGGCTGCCCGTATAGAAATGATGGGCACCCAGAGTTTAGAAAGGAAACAATAAACTCTGGGTCAGTCATGGGACTGGTATGAGTAAAAAAAATAATTACTTTTAAATGAAATAGATTTATACAAAAAAACTGTTCATGCTTTTGGAAAATGAAACTACTATAAGACCTCCCGTCACACACACAATGCAATCGCAGAATAGGAGGAGATTTCTTCTTATGATAGTCAAATATGCTTCATACGTGAAAAATTCTTTGATATTATTTCCAGTGCATAGTGTAAAATCCATTTCGAAAGTATAATATTAATTGTAACCAGCATACAACCATCATTGTATGCCTACTATAGCTACCATCTAAACAGTGGGGCGCCACCATAAGTAAATAGCAGGTTATACAACTAAAACCGTACTGGGTTCATATTGGGAATTGGATTTCCAACAAATGGTTAGGCTAAGGAACTTCCTATTGCCACAAGGGTACGCCTCTGGCGGGAAGTCCCGAGAACCTACCCAGCTCTCTTCCAACACAAGGTCGGGTTACCTCTATAATTAGGTAACTACTACTCGAGTATGCCATTCCCCGGTCATTTGCGACCTTTATCCGAGGGCCCTTCGTCACAAAGCAACAACCACATAGTAAATGAGATTGAAGCAACCACATAGGTGAAATATCTGGGCTCCATACCATGATACCACCTTTTTCCCGAAGGAAATGACATACCCTAAAGGGTGCGACCCTCATAACCTTGCCTCATATTTCCTGTTTCGACCATTTCCGGGTTGTGAGGTCCGATGAGGTCTCGTCCACAAAGCTACGCTTTACACAAAAGCCATGCTTTGATCATAAATGATCAACAAATGATCATCAATACACAGCAGCACTTAGCATGCCACACTACCAAATTGGGAGTATATTGCTGATAACCTTCAACTACATGACCTCTGAGCTCGTACGTCTCAGAGAAGGGTGTTAAGCTAAGAGAATAAATTCTATACCACCAACAGATATGTATTTGAAAGAAATCAGCTTTATATCTCAAAGTGTAGTGTCAGACACACGACCATACAAGTCTGTTTCGGGTTTGAATAGAACCGAAGGCACTTCGTCCAATAAAGGAAGAAGCCCTTGCAGATCCGGGTATCCCCGATTTCGATCGGACTCCCCATCACATGTAGAGATCTCTATACCGGAGCGACTCAGTGCAGAGACAATCGATAAGTTATCCTATCATTTTCGAAGACACCCTGTCTTCAACACCATCTTCAAATATTATCCATTTCGTCGAATCACAATTCGGAATGGGTTATATGACACAAAGGTCCTCTCCCGGCTAATTCGAATAGTGAGCGCTTAATTTTAAAACACATGGGTGTATCAATTACAAGTAATCACATTCAAGGTTCGATGTGGGTTTCGGATAACTAACTAAAATACGACTCTCTGTCGCATCGAAGTTTAAATGCCGTTTTACGGGCAAAAGTGTTTTCACATACATATAAGAACAAATCACAAATCACAGTTCACTACAAAGCAATCACAGTATCACAACAGAAATGTCGATCCAGCGCACAGCATTTGATGATAGTCAATCATCTTCAGTTAACGTGAAATGGTTTACGTGAATTAACCATATAATTATCTTTATTAGTTATTTAAAATCATTGATTAATTTTACTTAATTATGATTTAATTAAATCTTAATCAACTTTATTAATTAATTATCCCTTTATTAATTATCTTAATTTATTAATTCTTAATTGTTAACTGATTAAGTTTAATTACTTTTAGTAATTGACTATTCTTTAATTAATTAATTATTAATTATAAAATCATTACAAAACATTAATTTTTAATTACTATCTCATCATTATAAATAAATTTGGTTTAAAGTTAACACTTGAATATTTGATTTACTTATAAATTTTTATTAAGTTAAATTTTAAAAAAACCTTTATTTAAAAGAAAATATAAGATTTAAAATATCTTTGACCTGCATAAATTTCAAATAATTGTTTCAATACCATTTACCTCGTATTCCATTAACAAATATCATTAATTTCTAAAGAATGAATTCAGAAAAATTATTTAACTTGTGTTTTCAAAATTTAGTTAAAACTGGATTTTTTTGCTGTTTTCATGACCAACCCGAGGCTGCCTCGAGTTGTCCCCGAGAAAACCACCCCCCTGCTTCGAGTTCTAACCCAAATTAACCTGGGTAACATTTTTTACCAAAATTTGTTTAAGTTTTTAAAACAACCCGATGCAACCCCAAAACGACGCGAACCTGACTTCGAGTCTTCTCTCCAAATCCCCACGTAGTGCTTCGAGTTACACCTCTCTTCTTTCCAACCATCAGAAACTGATACCACAACCACTACATGCACGTGCACGGTCAAAATCATCATCGCTGGTCGAAGCTGCAGCCACCATCGAGTCGACGACCATCCCCAAAACCCCATAAACACCCAGAACTTGAATTAATTTCGAAAACAAGAATCGAGTCGTCTCGACCCAAACTACCCAGCAGAACATCATCAGAAAAACGGCCTCGCCCCACCTCCTCTGGCCGTCAGCGGTCACCAGAACTTGACCAAGGCTTCGCCCACGTTAGACGCACCGATTGGCAACATTGACACGCAATCCAATCACCCATTGATGGCACAACACCATCATTTCGAATGTGAACAGAAATGGGTTCTTAAACCCTAATTTGATCTCGAATTGAAAATTTAAGGTTTTATAAATTCCACTGGTATTTTTTAGTGATGTCGAACATTAAATCTTGCTGTGACAACGAACTCGAGGCCTACAATTGCTTAGATCACCAGAATTTGACAAAACTTCATTTTTCAGATCATCCCAAATATCTCAGTGAAAACTTGATGAAAAATTTGAATTTTAGTTTCTAAAATCATTACTTTCAGAGGGCATTCAGATAGCACTACTGAATTTTAAATTCATGATATTCGAATTCTTGCCAAAATTGAGTGATGACTGCATTTCATAGTTTCCATAAAGAAAAAACTATATAACCTTTGCTTTAATTTGTTACTAAAATATAATACAGGGTTAAACAATATTTAAACTTGTTTATAATCATTTTCAAAAGCAAAGAGGGGGGAGAGAGATTTGGATTGGCCATGGTTTACTCTGTAAACCAGAGAATTAGATATGACTGTGTTTTCACAGTTTTCAAGAGAGAACAAAACACATTGCTGGCTTTGATTTATTACCACAATATACTGTGTGCTCAACAATACTTTAACTAGTTCTTTTAGGTTTCAATTTCAGAAAAGAATAGAGGGGGAAGATGTTGAATCTAGCATGTTTCATTTTGTAAACCAGGGACTAAAAAAAACAGAAGAACAGGAAAGTAAATCACGATCATAACCTTCCAGGCAAAAGAAAACACAAGCACGCAAACTTGTTAACATACAAAGTTTTTAGCATCATTCAAGCATTCCTACAATCAACAATTGATTGAAAAAAAAATCAAAGGTTTACTCGCCCTTTTTCCTGAAGACAGAAAAGCTCCTAACAGTTTCAAAAGTAGGATGAAAGCCTGTAAATTTTCTTCTTTCCCTACTCTAAATTTTGGAGTTTAGATCTGCAAGTTATAAATAAAAATTCTTGCTTACTCTTTGTTGTATTCATTTACTTAATTCATCAATAACTGCAATTTATAATTTTACTTACAGTTGAATTCTTCTTATATAACAGAGAAGCTTTTTTTCTTTTTCTGCAACTTGAAAACTAGAAATAGATATAATCTTTGAGCTTGATTTCTCCTGCAAATGATTAATATTATTGTTTTAAATTCTTTCTTCATTACTGATTATAACTTCAAATTCAAATTTTAAAAAGAAAGTTACTTGCCATTAATTATTTCCAGAAATTACCGCACTGGCCAAAACCTGATGCTCCTTTTTTTAAACCAATCTGCGGTTTTGAATTTTGTTTGTGTTAAAAACCTAGTTTTTGAAACTACAAATTCATTAAACTATAAAGTTAAAAATCTACCTGAGAGATGGAATCATAAACTATAGCTTGAAGTTTTAGAAAGATCTTCAGATTCTAATTTTTACTTCTGAATTGAAGAAGGTTGGTAGTTTTCTTTTTTTTCTTTCTGATTTTTTTCTCGAGTGTTGGAGTTTGGAATGCTAAATCTTTTGGTTACTGTACTTTCAGAGATTTGGAGGCTTAATAAATTTGAAATTGGAAGCTGAAAAGTTTTCTAAAATTTTTAATTTGATTATTTTATTCAAGTAATGATGTTGAATGCCATTTGTAAACAATAATCATGAGATCTAAATTTTGTTAATTTCTTTACTCTATCTCCCATGTGAATGTATATTTAACATTTGTTATTTTTACAAGACAAAAGAATTTTTAATTTTTTTTATATCATATCCATTGTATAAATGAATACACCCCCTTATTCATTTGTGTATATATGTATACAATGTTAAAAGAATTGTTTTTAGCCAATATTTACATTATATACATCACATCTTAATGATTTTAAATGCCATTTTTTTTAAATATTTATTTTAAATTTAAATTCAAATTTCAATTCAACCTTGAAATATAACCATTTATGTCCATTCGTATATTCACACATATCTCGAATAAATTTAAATTAAATTTCAATATGTATTCAATCTTACTCATATATGCAATGTACGTATGTATAAAATTTTAAATTCAAATGACTTTTTAAAACATTTGTTATTTTAAAATTTTAAACTCAAAATAAGTTGGAATTTTATTTATAAAAAAAATTCTCACTTATTTTATTTGTTTAAGATTTTTTCAATTTATTTTCAAATTAAATTCCAAGGGTTTAAAAATATATTGTTTATTTTAATTGATAAATTTTTGGGATGCTACAGATATCCCCCCTTAAGAAAATTTCGTCCTCGAAATTTGAAAGAGAGAGAAAAACAAACAAAGAATATACGAATTTAGAAAGAATAAGGAAATGGCTTACCAGCCTAAGCCGAGATATCCACTCTGCAATTGGGATATGATTTCTGCATTTTATCTTCAGTTTCCCAAGTGCAGTCCTTTGGATCGCCACTCCACTGAACTTTAACTAGCTTCACAACTTTGTTCCTCAATTGCTTTTCTTTATGATCCACAATCTTTATCGGTTCTCTTTTAACTGTTAAATTGGGAGTGATTTCGAGATCCTGTCGAGTAGCTTCTTCAATAATACAATCCGGATCGTGCACATACTTTCGAAGGTTAGAAATGTGGAATACATCATGCACGCCAGATAACCAACTAGGCAACTACACTCGATAGGCCAAAGAACCGATCCTCTCCAGAATAGGAAAAGGACCAATATATCGTGGTGCTAGCTTACCAGTCTTCCCAAACTTCAATACACCTTGCATAGGAGATACTTTAAGAATGATAGAATCTTCAATCTGGAATTCCAAAACGCTTCTTCAATGATCATAATAACTCTTTTGACAACTCTGAGCTGTCTTCAATTTCTTTCGTATAAAATCCACTTTCTCTGTGGCTTCTTTAATCATATCCGGTTCAAGAACGAGTCTATCACCTGCCTCAATCCAGCTTGCCAGTGATCGACACGGACGACCATATAAAGCCTCAAAAGGAGCCATCTTGATACAGGCTTGACAGCTGTTGTTATATGAGAACTCGACCAGATGCAAATGGTCCTCCCAAGAACCACCAAAATCAAGTATACAAGCTCGCAATAGGTCTTTTAAGATTCAGTTAATCCTCTCAGTCTGCACATCAGACTGTGGGTGATAAGCAGTGCTGAAATTCAGTTTTATTTCCAATGCGTCTTGAAATGCCTCCCAAAATCTACTAGTGAAGATCGGATCACGATCACTCACTATGCTGCTAGGAATGCCGTGGAGACGGACAATTTCTTTCACATATAATTCTACTAAACTCGTTGCCGTGCAGGTAGATTTCACTGGCAAGAAGTGGACTGTTTTAGTCAAACGGTCCACAATGACCCAAATTGCTTCATTGCCTTTCCGAGTACGAGGCAAGCCATCGATGAAATCCATCGATACTTGGTCCCATTTCCACTTGGGTACCTCTAAAGGCTGAAGTAAACCCGCCATTTTCTTTTGATCGCTTTTGATTTGTTGGCAAGTAGCACGGCGACTTACATATATAGATATATCCCTTTTCATCGCCTTCCACTAGAAAGTTCTTTTGATATCTCTATACATCTTGTTAACTCCTGGATGGATGCTGAATTCAGATTTATGACATTCGTCCAAAACTTCGCGTTTCAGATCAGGGATGTCCGGGACACAAATCCTGCCTTTCATCCTTATAACTCCATTATCATCAATCCTAAAACTAGAATTCTCCCCTCGACATATTCTTCTACGAATTTCCCGAAGAAACTTGTCTTATGTCCGCTATCTTGCAATCTTCTTAAGACGAGTGGGAGCGATAACAAGATATGCGAGAATAACATGTCTTCTGCTCAAAGCATCGGCAACTACATTGGCTTTTCCAGGAGTATATAGAATGTCTAGGTCATAAGATTCCAAAAATTCCAACCAACGTTGTTATCACAGATTCAAATCTTTCTGGGTGAAGAGATATTTCAAAGATTTGTGGTCGGTGAATAATTCGAATTTTTCACCTAGAATAAAGAGAGTTCAATAAGTATATTTTTTAAGTTAAATTAAATTCGTAGATTGTTAAGAAAGATGAAAAGATTCTTACCCAGAAGATAATGTCGCCATATTTTCAAAGCAAAGATAATAGCTAGAAGCTCCAAATCATGGGTTGGATAATTTCTTTCATGAGGACATAATTTTCTACTCGCGTAGGCAATTACCTTCCCGTTCTGCATCAATACCGCACCCAAACCTTCACCACAAGCATCGGTATAAACAGATAAACCCTTATTCCCGTTGATAATAGCAAGAACAGGAGCGGTGGTTAATCTCTTCTTCAACTCCTGAAAAGCTTCGTCACATTTTGGAGTCCAACTGAATTTTGCATTCTTCGTTGTTAGCTTGGTCAACGGACTAGCTAACCTAGAAAAGTCCTGAACAAACTTCCGATAATAACCTGCTAGACCCAAAAAGCTTCGAACTTCCTTTGGTGTAGTAGGTTTCCTCCAATCAAGAATAGCGGAAATTTTGCTAGGATCAACAGAAATCCCTTCTTTCACAACACCAAACAAGCCATTTTGTAACACTTTTTTCCGTTCAATTAGTAACAGTTATTACCTTTATAAATTGCTCACGGATATTTCCGTCGCAAACGTTTCTCACTGTTATTACCTTTACCAAATCCGGTATCTTCGTAAATAATTGAAAGTAGTATGGATAGGATTGTAATTTTATCCTTTATTCTTACTTACCGCATTTCTCTCATGCTTTACATTTCATCGTTTCAGTATTATTCCTTCTTCCATTCTAGGGTTATCACCTCTCCACCTTGCCCCGCCACCGTATTATTTTCTCTTCGGTAATATTTCCTCTTCCATTGTAGTTTTATCGCCCCTTAGCCATGCACTGCTTCTATATTATTTCATCTTTAGTATATTTTCCTCTTCCATTTCAGAGTTGTTGCCCTATTGCCTTGCTCTACCTTCGTCATTTTGTATAATTCGTTCGCAACTAATTAGATCAGATTAGTGAAGTAGTATAATTTCCCGTTTAATTTGATGAAGACAAAGGAAGACTAGGGCTTGTATTCTATCTCGCCAATCGATTGGATCCAAAGGTATGAAATTAAAACTTTAATTTTAAGCGATTATAATCACTTTTAGTCTATAATTATTATTATTTAAATGGTAATCGTACATTCAATGTTTAATTTGGATGCTTGTAGAGGGGAATTGTTAAATACGGGATACCTGTAGAGGAAAAATGCTAAGTATTCAGGTATTTCTTTTTCTCCTTCTCGAATTTAAATTAATATTAGACATTCTATTCAAGTTAATTTCAGTTTGAAGTTTGATTTTGACTTAGTTTTTAGTTAATTATATTTTTCGATTGAAATCGATAACATTTTTGGATTCTAGCCTATGTGTTGGTTGTAGTATAATTCGAATTTATGGTTTTCGGTTAATTTGATACAAATTCATTGGTTACAGTAGTGTGTTAAATTTTGGTGTACAAATGGTATCAGTATTTTTGTTTTGTGCTTAAAATGTTGTTACTTAAAGTTGAATGCGTCCATGCAATTAATAGTGAATGTTATTTTTCTGGTTATATTTACTTCGTGTAATTAAAAGGCCATTTAATGTGATGTCTCAGAAATTTGGTCAATATTTATTTAATAATTTCATTTATAATTATTTTAAAATGTGATATATTGATTTAATAATCTAATTCAAACATAATTTTCTTTTGAAAATTAATAATAGTAATTGAATTTGAGAATCTTATTGTTTTAAAATGTTAAAAATATTTTAATGATAAAATTTCCTTTCTAAGCTGATTTAAAAATATTTTATTTATAATGTATATATATATATATATATGTATACATTGTAAATAGGAGTTTTGATTTTTATTTTAAATTTAAATTTAATAAAGGATGTTTTCAACTTTATAATATAGGAATATAATTTATGAATTGATTAAATTAAATTGAAAATAGTATTGAAACTTTTTCATAAGTCAATTTATAAATCTATCTTGTATTTTCATAAAGGAAATTATAGTAAATATTTTGTTATAAATATAATAGTTAAAAATTGTATTTTATAATAAAGTTTATTTTGTTTTATCTTTAAAATTGTTTTGAAATAAATTTAGTTTATTTATATTAAAGTATAATATTTTAATTTGAAAACTTTTGAATAAAATGAATTCAACATTGTTCTTTTTTTTAAAAAGTTTCTCATTTGAAAATGGTTTTAAATAATTTTTTTTTAAAAAATTCAAGCAAATATTTAAATACGTAAAGATAATTCAATTTGTAATCCTTTAAAAGAATAAATGTAAATAAACATACAAAATATCTTAAATTTAAATTAGAATGGTTTTATCTTAAAATTAAAACATTTATAAACAAAGACATTTATCTTTATATTAAAATCTTACATGTGTTAAGATTCATGTTTTTAAAGTTGACACTTGTAATTTATTTTCATACTTAAACAACAAGTGGCATTTCTAGATCAATATTGAATTTATCACTTTAGACAAAACTTTAAACAAATCTTTTGTTTCAAACATTTTTATCTTCTACAATGAATGAAAATTCAGATCTATAGAACTGAAATCCCATTTCACTCAAAAATCCACAGCCAAACTTAATCAATATTCTGCAAATTTCAACTATATTAGATCAACTCAAGTAAAGTTAGAATTGGGTCTGCATGCAGTCTCAAAACCTGCAAAACAACAAACTAAATTCAAATGCCTGCAATCTGTAAGATCTGCAAATCAAAGTTTTTAAACCTGCAATAAGAAAACCCAAATCTGGAAATTCTGTAACCTGCAAACAAAATGTCTTCAACCTGTGAATTCAAATCTGCAATCTGTAAGATTTACTTAACAAAAATGAAAAGGGGAAGCATGCAGACCAAATCATTGTCAAATGCAGTTTCAAGGCCTGCAAGCATCAGGTTATCACCAATTTCAAACAGCATATTAGCTCTGATTCAATCAATTGCATTGGAATTTAGGTTGCAGGGAAATGTTTGACATCTGGAATGCTTTCTGTTTCCATTTTTATAGGTGAGTAAATCTATACTTAAAAACAGTTCTACCTTTAAAATCCAAGCTATTAAGATTTTGCAGAAATTAAAGTTTAAATTCAAATGCCCTTTAAATAAGCAAATTAAAACAGTAGCAATTAAAACTATTTTGTTCTTTCTCTTTAGTGAGTAATTCAAATTTATGGATTGTTTAAAGTTTTATATGTGCATGAGTTTGAATATATGCTTGACTGTTGTATGCCTGCATACATTAATCTTGAGTATGCAGAGAAGTGTGATGTGAATTTCTACAAACATACTTCTGTTATTTCTTGGATTTAAATACAAATCCACTTATATATGATTGAATCATAGTTAGAGTTTATTGTGTGAACAAATTATGTTGTTTAGCATAGATTATGTTTGTAAAATTTTAAGTTAGAAAAATAAACCTGTTACTTCTGGAAATAAGTAACAACAGATAATGGTTTCTAAAGGAAAGATTACCAAACATCTTTAAATTTGTCAAAACATGTTTTAAGCTTTAATGCATGTTTTAAAATCATGGATATAGAAACAAGCATCAGGTTTTAAAATCAACTGAGGGGTTAGGAATTTAGAACAGTGCAAAATTTGGTATTTTGATAATATCAAATCATGAAATAAATTTTGGAATTTGGATTCCTTCTGGAGGAGCTGTGTTAACTGAAGAGAGTAGGGAAGATAAGGGGAAGATAGTCAGGGAAGGAAGGTGAGAGTTGACAGAGTTGCTATGTATATTGGTGAAGTTTTTCCCAGGTTGAGTGTTTTGCTTGATTTTAAATTTCAAGCAACAGAGAATTTTATTGATGATTGTTAACAAGTTAAGGGATTGATTGCTCCTTGGAGAGGATGGTGGAGGTAACTGGAAGTCGCCGGAGTAGTGGTCGTAGTTGCACAGTGGTTTGTGGTCTCTGGTGAACTTGGGATAGTGTAGGGTTGGAGTGACTCGAAGATGCTTCCGTGCAGTTTTATTTTGACTCGTAGTGAGTAAGGTTTTGACACGAAGTAATTTAAGGGTGGTCTCAGGTTTAGTTGTGCAGGCCTGAGTGTTGTGTTTTTTTTTTTAAAAAAAATATCTGGAAAACTCATATTTTTAAAAGCTGTGATTTAAATTTAAGTATAGTTTGAATTAAACTCAAGTAAGCTTTTGAATTCAAAAATCTAAAATGATGAATTTAAATTTAAGTAGGATTTAAATTCAAATTTGAAATCAGTGTAAATATAATTTCAGGATTCTTTGAATCCAGATTTTAATTAAAACAGTTTGTTCCTTTTTAAAATTTAAAAGGGAATTCAATTTTTAAAACAAGATTCAAATTTTTGTATAGGATTGAACTGGATTCAGGAATAATTTTGAATTCAAAGTTTAAAATGAAACTTTTAAATTGTAAGCCAGATCTAAATTTGGTTTTGAAATCAAATTAAATATGATTTCAGTTTTACTTTGAAATCTGTTTGAATTTAAAACAGTTTTGGAAATTTTTAAATATTGGACAGCACATGTTTTATGTAGAATTTAAATATGAATATGATTTCAAATAAGGTTTAAATTTAGAAGAATTCTTTCCTTTAAATATTTAAATAAATTATGAAATGTTAACTTTAAATTGAAAGTTAAAATAATCTATCTATTTTAAAAGACTTGATTTATTAAAATTAAGTAATATAGATTTTTAAACTTTTCTTACATAATAATGGTAGTTCTTTACCTTTTGGTTTATTAATTATTTAAATTTGGAAATGTTTATATGGTTAAGCATTTTTAAATCTTAAATTTTTATAGTGGAAGTTGAATTAGATTTTAGAAATGTATTATTTAAAATACATTTTGAATATTAATTAAGTTATAAATAAGTAAATGAATTATTTTGGGAATAATTAAAAATTTACTTATTTATTTGATTTTAAATAATAACTTGAATTAATTTATAATTAGAAATGATTAATGAATAATTAAACTATGGTAATTTTTCTTAAGTACGGAATTAATGAAAATGTTGTTAATTAAATAAGATAATTATCTAAGGGTAATTAAATAATTAATTAATGTGATTAATTTAGATTAATTAATTAGATTAATTAATTTAAGATAATCAATTGTAATTTAAGTTTAATTACTTTATAAAAGTAATTAAGGGTTAATTGCTTTTTGTAATTAATTCCGATAATGTGTTTTGTTAAATTAATTAATTTAGTTTAATTAATTTAAGAAATAATTTAATAATTTAATGATAATAATTACTTGATGTAATTTATGGAGCAGGATTACTTAGAGAAGTAATAATTACTGGATTGTAACTAGGGAAAGGTGTTTTATTTTAATAAAGTAATTTGGATAATTACTTTTGTAATTAATCAAGGATTAATTAATGAAGATAATTAATTATTTGATAATTAATTTATTAACAAGTAATTAAGAGTAGTTAATTACCGGATTTAAGTATTAATCAAGGTGATTAATGATTAAATTAATTACTAAATGTAATTAATTTTAATGGAGTAATTAATTTAAATATTAATTAAAGATCATTAATTATTATAATTAATGATCTAATTAAGAATTGGTCAATTATGTAATAATAATTAATTAAGTGATTAATTAATTGTAATTAATTAAGGATAAATGTAATTAATTATAGTTAATTAATAAATGAAGTAATTAAATGTTAATTACTTGTGATTAAGGTTAATTAATTTTATGGAATTAATTTAAGACTAATTACTTATTGTAATTAGTGAATGATTAATCATAGATGTTTAATCAAGTTGAATACTTAGTGAATGATTAATTAACTAGGTCGATTAATCAATAGAATTATAAGCAAGATTTATAGGCGAGTAAATAATTTAATTTATTTTAAATTAATTAGAGACATAAGTAATTAATTTAATTCATTTTAAATTAATTATAGATGATGGATAATATATCATTGCTTATGAATGTTATTGATTGGATGGTTGTGATCTCAGAAATGAGATGAGTAGTATCTATAAGATATGGATGCTTAGTTATAGTATGATGGATTATTTTGGTTGTGATGATTGACTGTTGTGATGATTATCTGTTGTGATAATGTTATGGGTTATCTGTTATGATGAGAATATGTAGTTTATCTATCTGTGTGAAATAGATAAAAATAAAATGAGTTAATTGTTTAAAACCCTTAAGTATAACTTGGACATTAAAATGGCGTTTGGTTTCGGTGAGACCGGGATCGGGTTTCCATATTTGGATATCCGAAAACCACATCGATTCCAATTAAACGTTAGGTCGTTAATCCAAGTGGAGCAGGTGAAGACTCAAGGTGTAAGGGCTATACGTCAGTATAACTCTGTGGGTGATTCCGTAATGAGTTTGACGGAATAGTACTTATAGATTCGAGATGGTGGTTTAGAGTGCAAGGGTTATCGTCGTTAACTTTGAGGGTGATTCCAATACGAGTGTAACGAGATAATGCCTTCGACTTCGTTCGAACCCGGAACGAACTTGTATGGATTGAATGCTTTCAGAACATCGTCAGGTGGACGATGAGCATTCTAAGATAAATGTGTTCTATAAAGGTAATCGTAACCTCAAGCCTCATCAACCGGGAATGGCTAAAACAGGGGAGGTGCAGCAAGGCTTCGTGGGTAGCCCCCACTTGAGAGTGAGATTTACCCCTGTCTAGAGGTCCCTTTTATTTCGGCTGTGTGGATGGTTGAGAGCTCCAACTGTCGGGTTTGTCTTGTTCGGAACTATTCAGTAAGGAATGGGTCCGGCCTTGTGTTGCAGGGGATTGGGAGTAATCCTCGGTACGGTGATCTAGGCCACGTACTGTGTAACAACCCGCATATTTATCGATTTTATATTTAAATATTTTATTTAAATATTTTATCGTTAGTCGGATTTTAGTCCGAAAAGCTACTTTTTGCATACGGTCGAATTAGGACTCGGGACCACTCCCATTGAGTTTAAAATTCCATTTGCGACCTTTTTTTAGTATAAGCTTCGATATGTTTGGAGAAAGTTGATTTTTGCTACTTTTCACTTTGGGTTTGGGTTTGGGCTCAGCCCTATGTTTAACTTATGCTCAAATCTGAGCCACTCTTCCTCATTCACCCTCATTCTCTTCTCTTTTCAGTTTTTAAAGTATTAATGGTGGGAGAGATTGAAAATTAAAACTCCAAAACCCTAGTTCCTTTTGCAACTTCAAATTCCTAGCTCCAAATTCAAGAGAACCCATTGGTAAGCATTCTCTTCTTCTTCTCCAACTTATTCTCTTACCAATTTCAGAAATTCCTAAACCTAATTTTGGGAATGATCTTGTTTTGAGCATAGATTCAAGCTCATTTGGGTTGTGTTGAAGAGAGGTTGATTCTCCATTTGCATTCAAGCTTCTTCTTGTTTGATTTTGTAAAAAGGTGAGATTTTTAATCTCACATCTAGGTCTATGAGTTATCTTCGATTGTTAGGTATAAATTCCTAACACTTATTCTTGTGCAATTGCTTTTGATTTGGATTGCTTTTGAGAATATTCCAATTTTAGTGTTTGAAAGCCAAATCCTTAAAAATCATAGCTTTGAGGTTCAAATGTGATTTTGGTGATGAATCGAGGAGCCAATAGGGCCGGGTAGCCGTTAGGCATAATTCCCTAGCGTCCGTGCTCGTTCGGTTGCGAATTGGTGGAGGTTGCATATCAATTTATGGGCATCAATTTGCAGAGCATCAGGTTCGGCCGACCGACCCCCCTGGTCCGGTCGACCGACCTGCTAGTAAAAGTGCAGTTGCACTTCTCTGTTTCTGGTTCGGCCGACCGACCCCCCTGTTTCGGTCGACCGACCTGATGCCCGAGAAGTTTTCAAAACAGGGTTCGGTCGACCTAGATCTGTAGCCGGCCGACTGACCTGATGCATTTTGCCTATTTTCGCCTAGTCGCGTGAATTTCCAACTTTGATCGATTCGAGTTGTTTCCTAGTTGTTGTTATCATCTATTATGACTTTGATGACTCTTTTTAGGGATTTTTGAATATCCATTTCGATGGATCCTTTATCGATTTCTTTGGATTTTATTCACGTCTTCGTATGTGAATTTTAGTGATTGATTGTTCTTACAATCTTCTTCGTGATTTGTCACTTTAAAAATATAAAGGTTTTCTATACAAGTAGTAAATATCAAAACTCTTTCCTCAAACGATTTCAATACTATTTTAATACCAAATTCGTTTATAAAACCGTTTTCCAATCTATTAGTATATACAAACCTTTACCTCACTCGTATGAGAAATCTAATTAAACGACTTAGTAAAACAAGTGGTATGAAACGCTTGCGTTCACTTTGTTGGTTAATTCTTGGACTTGTTCGATTGAAACTCTTGTGACAATTTTCTAGTGGAGATCTACAATTTGTTCGTAAATATTTAAGTTAAGCTAGTGGTTATGGGACATGATTCTAAGCTCATATATTTACTAGCTTACTGTAATCGACACTTCTCGTTGATCATGACGATCATCTTTGTGATTTAGACTAGCAATGTGCGATGTCTCTTTGTCTGCGAGGGAGACTAAACCCCGTTTTGTGGAGTATCGACTCAATTTGGTGGGGTAGCAACCCATGGTCTTCGGGCCGTTTGTGGAGCTTCGGCTCAATTTGTGATGGTTAGCAACCATGGAATTAGCATTCCGTTTGTGATACACGTGTTGGTGGGCTTTATGCTCCCGTTTGTGATAGGCCTCCTCCCCTTTGTGATTTCTGGATTTATTGAGATGATTTCTAGAATTTGTGTTTAACCAATTTCCGTGATTTCCATTGATAAGTTTTATCAATATTTGTGCATTGGTGAATTTGTGCGTCATTGACTTTTGTGATTTCTGGATTTCGCGTATTGAATTCTGGAATTTGTGTATCATTGACTTTTGTGATTGACATTGATATTATTGTCAATATTTGTGCATTGGTGAATTTATGTGTCGTTGACTTGTGTGATTGACATTGATATTATTGTCAATATTTGTGCATTGGTGAATTTGTGTGTCATTGACTTTTGTGATTGACATTGATATAATCGTCAATATTTATGGTTTGGTGAACTAAATTAGGAGTATGACGTTTCTTTGATTCTTGTGTAGATTTTGTGACATTGAATAATCCCTTGATGATTTTCAACTACTTATATATATCACAGCTTGGCATTGTGATTATTATGTGTTTAGTCATATCTCTTATTCTATATCGTTTCATCTGATATCTATAGTTAGACTGATCCGTTTATTATTTTCTTATTAAATAATACTCGGGTCAGACCGAGATGTTACAGGTGCTTCTGCTTGACTTCTCTCTTGGGATTGATTTCTCTGACTTTTGGCTTACTACTTAGATTAGTAGTTTATTTTGGTGTATACATTCGAGATATAGACTCCATAATGTATACTTATTCTTTTGTGTAGTTCATGTAACTATTCTTTTGTGATATTGTGGATCTTTTTAGACCACTACTCTGATGTACACTTCCTAGTGTAATATTCATATCTATTTCCGCCTTTGTGATATGAATTGTCTGTGACTGATTTATGTTATGTTTATTTCTATATTTGTTTCCGAAGATATTATAGCCACCGTGTGATATCTTTGAGTTTGTGTCGGCATGTCGGATTTCCACTTAAAAAGAATTGCATGTTATACTATCTGACATATCGATGCTCGCACAAAGCAATTACACGGATGGTCGCTCCTCAACAGCCTTATTCTCCGTGCTAGTTGACAGCATTACTTCGTAGTGTTCTTGGCTAGCGTGGGTATAGAGGTGGGGTGTCACAGCTTGGTATCAGAGCCAAACTTCGGAACAATATGAAATATTATAACAAGGATCATCGTCCTAAGTCCATCGTAGGAGTCGTGCTTTAGGATTTAATTCGTGTCTTCGTACCGATTCACCCTATTTTCCTTATGATTCCTTGTTTATCTATCAAGATTGCTTGATATTCAATTTGGTGAATAATCTTCTTCTTGTTCTTCTTTCTTTCTAAGGAAGAGAAATGTCTAGACCAGGCCGCCCCAGAGCCGTGCCATCTAGTACTCCACCCCAGGATGGAGTTTTTATGACTGGTCAACAACTTCTTGATTTGGTAACTAATGCTCAAGCAGCTGGAGCTAACCCGGAACCTACTCACCCAAAGTCGGAATTTGCACGCTTGTGCAGCGATTACACTAATTTGGGTGGGGAGCCATTCAAAGGTTCCAAAACTATTATTGAAGTACAGGCTTGGCTAAGGTCATGCGATCGAATCTTTTCTCGCATGAATCTTATTGACCTTCACCGAGTTCAGGTGGCCTCTAGTATGCTCCGAGAAAGAGCATTGGACTGGTACGAGCTTCTTATTTCTGAGATTAATGAAGCGGATCTCACCTGGGAGCAATTCCGAGAATGCTTCGAATTAAAATTCGTTCCAGAAGTTGAGAAAGTGACGATGGCTCGTCGTTTCGTTGACCTTGTTCAAGGTGAATCCTCCGTGACCGATTATGTCGCGTCCTTTGAGTCGCTTTTCAAATATGGGGTTGGATACATCAACACCCCTTTAAAGAAGAACCAGAGGTTCGTCTATGGCTTAAATAAAAATCTCAAGAAGCCATTACTTCTAAAATTAGAAGTTTCTTTCGACCAACTCGTTGATATCGCTCTTCGTCTTGAAGAGGCGGATAGGGAGAATGATGTTGAAGTGGTGGGTTCCAAACCAAGCTTCAAAAACAACAAGAAGAGGCCAAACAAATTCAAAGGCCCCTATCCTAATAAGAAAGGGAAGCAAGCAACCTCCGTGGCAAAGACTTCTTCCTTTGGTCGTGGGGAATGCTATAATTGTGGTTCGAAGGACCATTATGCGAACAAGTGTCCCAAGTCTATCTCTTGTCGCTACTGCAAAGGTCCCGGTCATGTTATATCTTCATGCCCCAAGCTTCAGGGCAGGAAAGAGGGAAAGCTTAATGTTTCTCAATCCCCTGGCAACACATCTCGTGGCCAAGGTATTTCTCATTCTATTCTGGATGGAATTATTTTATTTCGTGATCATCCTATTCGAGTTCTTTTTGATACGGGTGCGTCCCATTCTTTTATATCAAAAGAACTTGTTGATACTTTTTCTTTGGATGTTTTGTGTTTAATGACTTCTTTGAGAATTGCGAATCCGGTTGGTGGATCCGCAACAATCAGTTTATTGTGTAAAGATGTCGAGATTATTTTGTGTGATTTTTCTTTCCGAGCCGATTTGCATGTCATGCGTTATTTAGGCTTTGGAATGATTTTGGGAATGGATTGGCTTAACCGTTATGAAGCTCATATCCTATGTCCTGAGCGGACTATTCATCTTCGACATCCTCAATCTGTTAATCAGATTTCTGTTATTCTTAAAGATTCAGATTCTGCTTTGGTTGCATCTTTATATTCTTTAAACCCTCGTGAAGACGATGATGATGATGAGGGTGATATTATTTCTCTTATTCACGTCGTTCGTGAATTTTCCGACATATTTGAGCCCGTTTTAGGATTACCACCTAAGCGAGCAATTGAGTTCAGAATTAATCTCATTCCTGGAGCTCAACCTATCACTCGCCCTCCTTATCGTATGTCCAATAAAGAAAACGAGGAGATGCGTAAACAATTATCCGAATTGGAGACGAAGCAATTTATTCGCTCTAGTTCTTCGCCTTGGGGAGCTTCGGCTATTTTTGTGAAGAAATCCGATGGAACACTTAGGCTTTGCGTTGACTACCGCAAGCTTAATGATCTTACTATCAAAAATAAATATCCTTTACCTCGGATTGATGATTTATTTGACCAACTTAGTGGTGCTAGAGTCTTTTCACAATTGGACTTGGCTACCGGTTTTCATCAGCTTCGTATTGCAGAGGATAGCATTCCTTTGACATCGTTCCGTACTCGGTATGGATCTTATGAATGGCTTGTTATGCCATTTGGGTTAACGAATGCCCCGGCTTATTTCGTTGACTCAATGAATCGAGTTTTTAAAGACTTCCTCGATCGATTTGTTCTCATCTTTATTGATGATATTCTTGTGTATTCTAAAACCGAGGAGGAGCATGAAAAGCATCTTCGGATTGTGTTGGAAACTCTTAGGAGTAATCAGTTAAAGGAAATTTTTTCTAAATGCCACTTTTGGCAATCTCGTGTAAAGTTTCTCGGTCATATTATTTCTGAATCCGGAATTTCCATGGATCCTTCAAAGATCGAAGCGATTCAAGATTGGAAGAGACCGGAGAGTGTGACAGAGATTCGTAGTTTTCTCGGATTGGCGGGCTATTACCGTCGTTTTATCAAAGACTTTTCTAAGATTGTCGTGCCTCTCACTAGCTTGACTAAGAAAGGTGTTAAATACATTTGGTCGGACAAATGTGAAGCTTCTTTTCAGAAATTAAAAGAACTTCTTTCTGATGCTCCTATTCTCGTTATTCCCGAGGGGAATCAAGATTTCGTTGTTTATACCGATGCTAGTCGCGTTGGTTTGGGTGCCATTCTTATGCAAAGAGAACATGTTATTGCTTATGCTTCTAGGCAATTGAAGCCAGCCGAGACTAGATATGCCACACATGATTTAGAACTCGCGGCTATTGTTTTTGCTCTTCGGATTTGGCGTCATTATCTTTTAGGAGAGAAATTTGTTCTTTATACCGATCATAAGTCCTTGAAATATTTATTTTCTCAAAAGGAACTTAATTTACGTCAACAACGTTGGCTCGAGTTCCTTGCTCCATATGATCTTGATATTCTTTATACACCCGGTAAGGGTAATCGTGTCGCCGATGCTCTTAGCCGTAAACAACAAGCTGTTGTTTCTATGATGATATCCGAATGGAACGATCTTGAGATCTTATCCAATTGTGAGATTCGAGACCGCGTATCCGATTTATGCTCATCATTTGTTTTACGTAGCCTTGAGGCTCATCCTTCTCTTTTAGACCGCATTCTTGAAGCTCAAAGGCTAGATCCCGACTTGGCTCTTCTTGGCCAAAATATTAAGGATAAAATTGATATTGAAGGTTTGAAAGACTTTGATATCGATTCTCGTGGCGGCATTCGGAAATTTGGTAGACTTGTCGTGCCAAATATTGGTGATCTTCGTAAAGATATTTTAGAAGATTCTCATCATTCTAAATTTACCATTCATCCCGGTAGTAGTAAAATGTACGCGGATATGAAGCGACTTTATTATTGGGAGGGAATGAAACTTGACATCGCTAACTTCTTTAAGCGTTGCATGACTTGCCAACTCGTTAAGGCCGAGCATCAAAGGCCCGGTGGGTTATTGCAACCTTTAGAAATTCCAATTTGGAAGTGGGACCAGATTTCCATGGATTTTATAGATGGCCTTCCCCGTTCTCGTTCGGGTCATGATAGCTTATGGGTAATTGTTGATAGACTTACTAAATCCGCCCATTTTATTCCCGTTCGGTCTAACCGAACCGTTCCTCTTTTGGCCAAGCTCTTTATCAAAGAGATTGTTAAATTGCATGGAGTTCCTACTTCTATTGTTAGTGATCGTGATCCATTGTTTACTAGTGGATTTTGGAAGAGTCTTCAAAAAGCTTTGGGAACGAAGCTCAATTTTAGCACCGCTTATCATTCTCAGTCCGATGGACAAACCGAGCGTGTGAATCAAACTCTTGAAGATCTTCTTCGTGCATGTGTTCTTGATTTTGGTGGAAGTTGGAAAGATCATATTTCACTTGTTGAATTTTCCTATAATAATAGCTTCCAATCTAGTATTGGTATGGCACCTTTCGAGGCACTCTATGGAAGGCCATGCCGATCTCCTTCTTGTTGGCTTGAGGCCGGTGAGAAGCTGGTTTTAGGTCCAGATTTTATTCGCGATTCCACAGAAAAGATTGATCTTATTCGACATAGGATGAAAGAAGCCCAGAGTAGACAAAAATCCTATGCCGATAACCGAAGAAGGAAGTTAGAATTTTCTGTGGGAGATCTTGTGTTCATTCGTGTATCACCTATGAAAGGTGTTGTACGTTTCAGTCGATCGGGAAAACTAGCGCCTCGATATATTGGGCCATTTCCTATCACCGAACGTATTGGTTTCATGGCTTATCGCCTTTTATTACCGGCTCAATTTTATGCTATCCATGATGTGTTTCACGTTTCTCAACTTCGGAAATGTCTTCGAGATTCCGATTCTATTCTTGAGCCTGGTGTTGTGGAAGAGATTGAAGTTTCGCCTAATTTAACTTATGAGCAACATCCTATTCGTATCATTGCTTCGGAAGTCAAACGACTTCGAAATAAAGATGTTCCGCTTGTTAAAGTTCAATGATCTCCAGATCCTAAGGATTGTTCTTGGGAGTCTACGGAATTCATCGAGCGATCACATCCGGACTTGCTTTCCCGTGCTCTTTAAGGTGAACCTTTTATTTCAAATTTCTTTTGTGTTGAATATGCTTTATGGTTGTTACTTTATGTTCTCTTCTTCAATATTGCGAGGACGCAATTTCTTTAAGGAGGGGATTCTGTAACAACCCGCATATTTATCGATTTTATATTTAAATATTTTATTTAAATATTTTATTGTTAGTCGGATTTTAGTCCGAAAAGCTACCTTTTGCATACGGTCGAATTAGGACTAGGGACCACTCCCATTGAGTTTAAAATGCCGTTTGTGACCTTTTTGAGTATAAGCTTCGATATGTTTGGAGAAAGTTGATTTTTGCTACTTTTCACTTTGGGTTTGGGTTTGGGCTCAGCCCTATGTTTAACTTATGCTCAAATCTGAGCCACTCTTCCCCATTCACCCTCATTCTCTTCTCTTTTCAGTTTTTAAAGTATTAATGGTGGGAGAGATTGGAAATTAAAACTCCAAAACCCTAGTTCCTTTTGCAACTTCAAATTCCTAGCTCCAAATTCTAGAGAACCCATTGGTAAGCATTCTCTTCTTCTTCTCCAACTTATTCTCTTACCAATTTCAGAAATTCCTAAACCTAATTTTGGGAATGATCTTGTTTTGAGCATAGATTCAAGCTCATTTGGGTTGTGTTGAAGAGAGGTTGATTCTCCATTTGCTTTCAAGCTTCTTCTTGTTTGATTTTGTAAAAAGGTGAGATTTTTAATCTCACATCTAAGTCTATGAATTATCTTCGATTATAAATTCCTAACACTTATTCTTGTGCAGTTGCTTTTGATTTGGATTGCTTTTGAGAATATTCCAATTTTAGTGTTTGAAAGCCAAATCCTTAAAAATCATAGCTTTGAGGTTCAAATGTGATTTTGGTGATGAATCGAGGAGCCAATAGGGCCGGGTAGCCGTTAGGCATAATTCCCTAGCGTCCGTGCTCGTTCGGTTGCGAATTGGTGGAGGTTGCATATCAATTTATGGGCATCAATTTGCAGAGCATCAGGTTCGGCCGAACGACCCCCCTGGTTCGGTCGACCGACCTGCTAGTAAAAGTGCAGTTGCACTTCTCTGTTTCTGGTTCGGCCGACCGACCCCCCTGGTTCGGTCGACCGACCTGATGCCCGAGAAGTTTTCAAAACAGGGTTCGGTCGACCTAGATCTGTAGCCGGCCGACCGACCTGATGCATTTTGCCTATTTTCGCCTAGTCGCGTGAATTTCCAACTTTGATCGATTCGAGTTGTTTCCTAGTTGTTGTTATCATCTATTATGACTTTGATGACTCTTTTTAGGGATTTTTGAATATCCATTTCGATGGATCCTTTATCGATTTCTTTGGATTTTATTCACGTCTTCATATGTGAATTTTAGTGATTGATTGTTCTTACAATCTTCTTCGTGATTTGTCACTTTAAAAATATAAAGGTTTTCTATACAAGTAGTAAATATCAAAACTCTTTCCTCAAACGATTTCAATACTATTTTAATACCAAATTCGTTTATAAAACCGTTTTCCAATCTATTAGTATATACAAACCTTTACCTCACTCGTATGAGAAATCTAATTAAACGACTTAGTAAAACAAGTGGTATGAAACGCTTGCGTTCACTTTGTTGGTTAATTCTTGGACTTGTTCGATTGAAACTCTTGTGACAATTTTCTAGTGGAGATCTACAATTTGTTCGTAAATATTTAAGTTAAGCTAGTGGTTATGGGACATGATTCTAAGCTCATATATTTACTAGCTTACTGTAATCGACACTTCTCGTTGATCATGACGATCATCTTTGTGATTTAGACTAGCAATGTGCGATGTCTCTTTGTCTGCGAGGGAGACTAAATCCCGTTTTGTGGAGTATCGACTCAATTTGGTGGGGTAGCAACCCATGGTCTTCGGGCCGTTTGTGGAGCTTCGGCTCAATTTGTGATGGTTAGCAACCATGGAATTAGCATTCCGTTTGTGATACACGTGTTGGTGGGCTTTATGCTCCCGTTTGTGATAGGCCTCCTCCCCTTTGTGATTTCTGGATTTATTGAGATGATTTCTAGAATTTGTGTTTAACCAATTTCCGTGATTTCCATTGATAAGTTTTATCAATATTTGTGCATTGGTGAATTTGTGCGTCATTGACTTTTGTGATTTCTGGATTTCGCGTATTGAATTCTGGAATTTGTGTATCATTGACTTTTGTGATTGACATTGATATTATTGTCAATATTTGTGCATTGGTGAATTTATGTGTCGTTGACTTGTGTGATTGACATTGATATTATTGTCAATATTTGTGCATTGGTGAATTTGTGTGTCATTGACTTTTGTGATTGACATTGATATAATCGTCAATATTTATGGTTTGGTGAACTAAATTAGGAGTATGACGTTTCTTTGATTCTTGTGTAGATTTTGTGACATTGAATAATCCCTTGATGATTTTCAACTACTTATATATATCACAGCTTGGCATTGTGATTATTATGTGTTTAGTCATATCTCTTATTCTATATCGTTTCATCTGATATCTATAGTTAGACTGATCCGTTTATTATTTTCTTATTAAATAATACTCGGGTCAGACCGAGATGTTACAGGTGCTTCTGCTTGACTTCTCTCTTGGGATTGATTTCTCTGACTTTTGGCTTACTACTTAGATTAGTAGTTTATTTTGGTGTATACATTCGAGATATAGACTCCATAATGTATACTTATTCTTTTGTGTAGTTCATGTAACTATTCTTTTGTGATATTGTGGATCTTTTTAGACCACTACTCTGATGTACACTTCCTAGTGTAATATTCATATCTATTTCCGCCTTTGTGATATGAATTGTCTGTGACTGATTTATGTTATGTTTATTTCTATATTTGTTTCCGAAGATATTATAGCCACCGTGTGATATCTTTGAGTTTGTGTCGGCATGTCGGATTTCCACTTAAAAAGAATTGCATGTTATACTATCTGACATATCGATGCTCGCACAAAGCAATTACACGGATGGTCGCTCCTCAACAGCCTTATTCTCCGTGCTAGTTGACAGCATTACTTCGTAGTGTTCTTGGCTAGCGTGGGTATAGAGGTGGGGTGTCACATACTGTGACGGACGGTACCCCGGTAGCCCTGCCACTGATGGAAACCAAAATCCAGTAAGTGCCAACGGTTTTGATTGTATTACCTACTTTTGTGGCTAGTAGCTGGAATTTAATAGATGTGACAATTTCGGCTATTTCATATTTATTTGAAAACCCTAGACACTATTATAATATCACTGGATTTCCTATCAAATGTTTTGGTTAGCGTAAGGTAAAAACTTTTCCATGTTTTTGTGTGGAAAGTCTTACGTGATACCTTTGTTTTCAAAGGATTTTATAAAAATTAAGCAACTTTTAAACCGTTTACTCACACCATACCCCTGTCTGACCCGAGTGTTTATTTTCTGTTTTATTAAACTCTTGGGTACTCATATTACGTATGAGTAGTCAAGTGATTCAGGATTGCTTTGACGAGTTCTGGAGGAGATAATGGAGCAGGAGGCTTCAGCGAGTAGATATATATAGTGGTTCCGCAGTCTTTGAGTTGTATCTGTTTCACTGATGTTCTTGAATTGTAATCGCTAGACAGATGTTTATAACTGTCTAGTTTGTGTTGTATTGGCTGTAAGATTCTGATGTATATGATACTATGTAAAGTATTTTGTGATATAATATAATTTATTCGTTCTGCTGTGAGATTCTGATGTTGTCTGTTTCTTTCTTTCCTTTCTTTTCTCTTTTTCTATCCCTTTCTTTCTTCTTAACGATGCGATTTCCTTGAGTATGGAAGTTGGGTCGTTACATTTAATCACCTTTCAATCTTGCCAAATTTGAATATAATTAAATGGTCGCTATTATTTTGTTGTCATTTTCATGGATTATTAATTATTTAAATATATTAAGAAAAAGGTCTTCGTTAAGTTGATATACTCATAAAAGTAGCCATAGTTCCTATTTCATTTTTTTGCTTTTGGCAAGGAAATATATTTTAATTATCTTATATTTTCTATCATATGCAATTATCACTTTTATACGCACAAAAATTGGTAACTATCTACTTGGTTAACCTTGAAAAGTCAGGAGTCCCTCACATAACTTACAGTTTATTCATTGTTTTACTATTAAGGAAAACTCTTTAATATCACCTAGCTACTATAATATGTTTTTTCTTACTCAAGTAATATTTCATTTTCCTTGGGTGAAAGTTTTGAAAGAATTGTTAGGAGAAATCTATTGTAATTTATCATGTTAGGAGCTTATTATTTGGTCTGCCATATTTCATGCCGAGGAATCTGCTTGAACATAGTATAATATCATGCACCTAATAGTATATTAGAGTTGTTCACTAATATATTTCACAAATGAGAGAATTAAAGTTTAAGGTAAATGAAGACAACAATGAGAATTAATAAGATCATTATAAGAGATTATATATTATAAATTTATGATATATCTTAGTATCAATGAATGATTGTGGCCTCAAGCATTCAACCATGAGAATTAAGAAGGTCATTGTTTTTGCCTTCATGTTGCATGACTTTTACATTTTTTATTACTTTACTTACTTATAAATTATGAATTGACTTTATTGAACTTTATTGAATTAAGAAGGCCATTATTTATCTTTCACAAAAGAATGAATTGACTTTATTGAACTGGCTTGGTTCATGAAAATGTTTGTGTTCGAAATAGTCGAGAAGTTATTTTCATTAAATAAATTTATGTAAAAGATGTTATAGCATGTTTACACTTTTTTAATATACATATTTTGTATTTTTACTATATATGTTATAAGTTAACTAATAGAAAAAAAAATTACTGTATTATTTTTGAATTATTATCATTTTGTATTGTAAAAGTCAACAAAATTGTTTCACGCCTCTAGCAACCCAAAGGTCCAAACCGGCCCTGACTACAGTTAAAATATTAGTTTTCTAATATAATTTGCATTTGAAACTATTATTCAAGAAGACAACCTTGTTTAAGGATTAATTTTGTAGAATTTCAGTGATTTTTCATATTTGTTAATCCTGAGATAAAAGTTTGTGCTGGTTTGAATCGGGCTAAAGTTGTACAACATGTTATATGCTAATTGCTTATGATCTAATTATTCTCCCAATTTGTTGTACTAATTTTTTTAAGTTTGGATTAGCTGCCAAGGAAATTGGAAAACGAATTTTAGTGGAAGATTTCTTTGTTCGTTTTCGTGTCTTGTCATAATTTTTCTGACCAAAATTATGACAGAATTAGCTGAGGTCTTTGTTTTTGGATTACTGTCCAAAGAATTAATTGAGGTATTACGATTTGTTAGAACACGATTTTATGATATATGATGTTGTTAGAATAGAAGCTGATTATTAATTTAAAAGCAGTAACTCTTTATCTGTGAACTTAACATTTAAATCATGTAGAATGAAAACATCAATAGGGAATGCTATTAGAAGTCAGATAGTTGTGACAACTGAACATTTGTATCATTTTCTTTGATAATAGTGTAAACTACTATGTAGTACTTTGCTAGTGCTTTTGGCAGCTTGGGCTATGTTTTTGTAAATTGAAATAATCAAAAAGTATACATCACATGAATAATCATATAAATCAGCAATTATCTTAAATTTAAAGTGTGTTTTTGGAGACTTGATTGTGGCAACTTAAATGGATAGTTTGCTTTAAAAATTCAAGAAGCATTTTTTTTCTTTGAGCTAGTTATAAAAATTGTAATATTGGTTTTGTAAGAGAAGTCAATATGCGTTATGTTATTTCTTTGAGTTAGAATGTAGCCTATTTGATTTTGTGTGCAACTATTGTTTATTTACCATCCTTTTCATCTCAAACAAAATATGCCAAGTGCAAAATAAAAATTATGTGTAGCTCTGGCAACTCATTATTTTTGTCATCTCTGAATGTATGTACGGATCTAATGGTTAATTGGTATTCCACTTTCCATTTGGTTACACCGCATAATTTGTAAGCACATATTGGCCATACTTCTTTTTACAGCTCAACTGCTCTCTTCGTAAATCTCACTTATTATTACTCGTTCAAATATGTTTTTACTGACAGAAACGAAAACTAAGTCAAATATCGGACTTTCTTGGGCTCCAAAATTACCTTCCATGCTAATTGATGTGGAAAAGAGCTTAGAGAAAGGGAAAGATAAGTGTCATTCTATTTCAAAACCTAAAGATGAACTTATTGATGGATTATACGTCCCACCTAGGGATCCAAAAAAGTTCAATAAGATGATGAGGAAAAATATTAAAAACACGGCTGGTAAAAGTTGGTTAGTGGGTGCTGGCTGTCAACATTGTCATAACATTTGCATCTTTTTGTTATTTGATGCAATTTATTTTCTACACAAATTTGACATGCCTGCTCCAACTATGACCCCTGAGTTGAAGAAGGATCTTGAAGTTCTTAAGGTATATCATCTAAGTGTTTATATTTTAGTTCAATGAATGATGCTTTTATACATGAAATCCCTTATACAAAGGGTTTGCATAAGGTAAATTCTGTACGAGGATAAACATTTTTTTGTCCAAAGCAAATAATATGACCTACCAAAACAAGTTTAGTTGGTTTAATTCATGTAATAAAATGTACCACATGAAACACAATTAGATATCATGTTGTTGAATCCATGTACAGTTGATCAAAAGAATTATTAACCAAAATCATGTTTCTACTATATAATTTTGAGAATAAAAGTCAAGCCAACCCAATCAAAATCATTAATCTCTTTATGAATTGCAAGATGTATTTGTTTTTGTGAGTTCACATGCATTACGCATGTATTATAGGTCAATGAGTTCGGTGATATATGATATGAATTCTCCTCCATGTTACTTGGCAAGGCATTTACTCATTTCATTATATCTGAACTATTAGAATTTGAATATTATGGTAGTTATAACATATGAATAATATGTAAGTAAATACCACAAACACATTATCTTATGAGCTAGATTTTGACTTGTTATCTTTGTCTTTGTAGGTATAAAAAAATGTTTTTGCAGTTGAAGAGAGATGAAACAATTCTGTACTTAACCTTTGGGCAGACACAAATTATACTAGAATATATTATAGTATGCTCTTCTAGAGTAGTTCTTTTATCATACACTACTTGTTACATACTGATACAAAATTTCACAGCGATATTTATGAATGGCTGTATGCTCTTTCAGATGCAGCATGTCAGTCAAAATATACAAACACTAAAGTCTCTCGCATAGGTTCCAGCATTAATCTTCTTGTACAAGGAAATCAAGAATTAACATGTATACATTCTGAAACATATGTGTTTGCTATTATTTGTCTTGAAATTCATTATAAATTTACTGTTTTAAATTTTATTCAACATCTGAATTTTGAATTTTGATTATATGTGCATGTAATTCATTGCAACAGAACTTTGCTTCAGGAATACAATACAAATTTCCTAGTGGTAATGGTTACAAATTTCATTGCAATAGAACTTTGCTTTAGGAATATATTTGCATTTTTCACGGTTATAAGTGTTAGAGTTTCCTTTTTGGTAATGGTTATAAATGTTAGAAACTATTGTTCTGTCACGGTTATGTGTTTGCTATTATTTAATATCAATTTACTTAATTAACGTGAAAATAGCCATTTTGGCCACTGGCTTGGATTTCGATGAAACCAGTTTCATCGGATCCGTAACGGTGAATTATTCTAGGATTACAAGTTTCGTAGCGATCGGACTTGCCGTTTGATCGTACGAACTCGAAACGCCTGAAAATTAATTAAATTGAAATCAATTGGAAATAAGCTGATTTTAACATAACTTCATACTACTATGGAATTAGGACTTGAAACCTATTCCATTGAGTTTAAAATCATCAAAAACATCTATTTTGATATATAGAATTATCCATTTTCGTTCCAAAGGCAGAACGGGCTTTTCGGGCCGTTTATCGTTCAGCTTTCAAATCCATCTTGTCCGTTCTTTCTATTTTCAGCTCTGTCACGGCTATCTAAGAGAATAAATCTCCGCCACCAAACAGAAATGTATTCGATAGAAACCAGCTTTACATCTCAAAGTGTAACGTCAGACACACGTCCATACGAGTCTGTTCCAGGTTCGAACAGAACCGAAGGAGCTTCCAAAGAAGCCCTTGCAATCTGGGTATTCACAATCCCGATCGGACTCCCCATCACATATGGAGATCTCTATACCGTAGCTACTCAGTGTAGAGTCATTCGACGGGTAATCCTTTCGTTCTCGAAAGTACCGGTCTTCACCACCGGTCTTCAAATGCTATCCATATGGTCGTATCATTATTCAGAATGGGTTATATGACACAAGGTCCTCTCCCGGCTAAGCTGAATGATGAGCGTAATATTTAAAATCATATGGATATTGGGATCTTAGTCAAGTCACAACTTTTTATCTCAAAACTTTTCTTTCAAATGGTTTAAACAAATTACCATTTTCAAATCTTTAAACATAAAGTTTACCTCACAAAGTTCACCAATCTTCCATAAAGATTCGTTCACGGCTTTCAAAACAATTTCCTTTCCAAATTGGATCAACTCATCCAATCATTAAATCAAAGACTCAATTCATAGCTTTCAAAACCATTTCCATTTCAAATATTTTATACAAAAGATACACCTTTTAGACCCTCTCCAATTTCAAAACAAAGTTCAATAATCTTTCACAAAGATTTATCCATAGCTTCCAAAACAATTCTATTTCAAATTTGAAATCTTTTCAACATAAATTGAAAATCCTTTCTTTATATGAAAGCTATTATTATCTGAAAACAAATAGTTTTCGTTTCGAAAATATCCCATTACATTTGTATAAGTTAAAGCCCTTCAAGTATAAAACTTAGGTTAAATTCAAATTCCCAAAGCAATACTTTTAAAATGGTTTAAAATCCATATAAACACAATTATGACTTGTATAACCTTTTTAAACCACAATTTCCAACATTGAATTCAATTCGAATCTTGAATTCAAATTCAAATCAAACTATTTAAATTCCAAAACTTTATCAAGTAATTCAAACTAACTTTTATCTTTTAAAACTTCTTTTGAAAAGCTTTTCATATTCAACCCAATTCTATTTCCAAAATCATTTACATTCAAACTTCAAATTTTAAACAAAATAATATTAGATTTCAAAATATCTGTGATTTTACCGATTTCTTCGTGAAATCCATACTTGTGTGTGCATGGTATATTCCTGGGGTTTTACGCAATAGTGCAACAACATCAATCATCACAATCCAAACGCAGCAATATCGATAAGCGGTATAATCTTATAACGCTTATCTTCATTCACAGATTCACAAATAATAATATAAATGCATCACAGATAAATAAGTCGCAGATCACAGCCCAAACATACAATTCATATCACAGAATAGCACACATCAGGGAAACCAAATAATTCAAAGAATTTCATACAATTCAATCATCCATAAGTAAGATTAATTACTCATCTGATTAATTTAAATCAGATTAATCACTTATGAATATGTTACTAATCCTAGTTAATTGGTATTAATTAATTACAAACTTTTATTATTAATTAACCTTTAATCATTTATTAATTAACCTTTAATTATTAATTAATCAACTTTAATTAATAAATTAATCAACCTTTAATCATTAAATAATTAACCCCTAATTATTTAATTATCCTTTAAATTAATTACCCTTAGTTGATTAATTAATAAATTAATTAGCCCTTAACTAATTACCGTTAAATTAGTTATCCTTAATTAATTATAATAAGTGATTATCCTGATCACTTATATTAATAAATCACAAATTAATTACTTTGAGTAATTATCCTTTAATCACTTAATTAATTAACTTTAATAATTAATTAATTACTTTTAATTAAGTAATTAATTACCTTTAATTACTTATATTAATCCTAATTAATTAATTATTCTTTAATATAATTACACAAAGTAATTATTCCTTGATTACATTAATTATTCTTTAATTTAATCAAAATAATTAATTATCCTTAATTAATTACATAAAGTAATTAGCTTTAATTTAATCACACAAATAAATTAACCTTTAATCAGTTATCTTAATAAATTAATTATTCCTTAAACTGGTTACATTTATTAATTAACCATCCTTTAATTAATTACATTAAGGGATTATCTTTTTAATTGCTTTTATTATATTTCAAAACACTTGTTAATTAATATTATTAATTAACGAATACATATTTATTCAACACCAAAACAATTTATTAACTTTAAATTTTCAAATTTTGAAACTTGGTTAGAACCTCGTTAAATAGTTTAGTTTTGAACTTGGAAATATTCGTTTGAAACCTTATTCATTTTTTTCCAAACTTTAAAACTTGGTTAATACAATTTGTATAAAACCCGAGCCCTAAACTAAAATTCCCGAGATTCCCCTGAGCTCCCTCCTTCTTCTTCCTTTCCTTTCCTTTTTAAAACATTATTTTAGTTTTAAAAAAATTACTGTTATTTTGTTTCAACATTTAAACTACCCGACGCAAAGCTCGAGAACGAACCCGAGGCAACACTTCAACTTTCCCGAGACATTTTCAAATTTTACCAGGAAACATCATCTTCTTCCACTCCATAAAAAAACCAGGCATGCACATATGCACCATGCACCTTCACTTTTGCTCCGACCAACCCTACGACCATCGACACATCGCCGACCATCTTCCTTAACCATCCGACCATCTAATTTGACGAACACAATGGAAAAACAAAATCGAGCTGCCTGATTCTTTAATGGATCCCAACCTATTGACCAAAAATCCATTCGCTCCAATGAACACATCAATCGAAACCCACGCCGATCAACTCACAACTGCCTCACACCTCCATACTCCGATCCCTCATATGCGATCGCCTCCGATGAGCCATCGATGCCTGAAAACGTCACGCAATCTCCAAGTACAAAACTAGGTTTCGAAACCTAGATCATCATTGTCTGATCACCACAGTCACTGCTAAAATCAAAAACCATTTTTTCAGAGATCAACATCACATAATTCATCTTCGACAACAGCCCCGAACTCCAAATCATCATCGATCGCAGACGATTGATGAGATACCCAAAATTATTCATCTCGAAAATTCCAATTGATTATCAAACTAAAAATCAAGTTATTGCCATTAAAATTCATTATTCACCATCACGAATAAGATAGGATGATCAAAACAGAGAATTGAAATGATTGATTTTTGACCACATTTGAGTTTCTACTGTGATTTTCCAAATTTGAATTAATTTTAAAATTTTGAAACCATTTTTATAATTAACATTATACTGTAACAATCAACTTTTATTTTAGAATCAAAGGTTAATGTGGATTGAGATGAAGAACTTGATTTTTAAAAAAATTTATGAATCGTGTAACCAAACAGAGGCAATATTGTCTATATATCAGACATGCACACCTATTTTCATACATATAAATATATACACAAGAATATTCAACAACTGAACACACATTTATCATAGCATACTTCAATACTAACCCAAGCATCAAGATAAATAACAGGGTTAAGAAGTTTGCTCACTTGAGATGAAAGTAGAAAAGAAGCCTGGATATATGAAACTGAGGTATTTTGAAATTTTGAGTTTTATCTGCCATTTGATTCTGATCTTTGTTGCTTTAGTTGAATCAGTTGCTTTCAAGATTTTGAAATTGAACAGTTTTGAATTTTGATCTCTGGTTGAACTTGCTTTCTCTAGTTCAAACTTCCCAGGTTAAAGCTCAATTGCTTGATGCCTGAATGCTTCAGTTCTTGAATGTTTTTCAAGTTAAAGTTTGATTTCATTTGATCTCAAACTCATAATCTTACTTGTCGTTTGTTTTTAGGTTTTGATTTTGTTCTTGTTAATGATATGGAATGTTTTTTCTTCTTTCTTTGAACATTTGAAAGAAAGTTGAGAAGAGAAGGGATAATCGTATATATACACATAGCTTTGATTATTCAATATTTTTGTAAATAAAAATTAATATTTGACACTTGTATTATTATGACGTAATTAACTTACATTTGTTTAATTCTTAAGTTAAAAACACTTACACTTGTATTTTTATGTCATTAAATAGTTACACATGTCCTATGCATGTGTCTAAATGTTTAACTTTTGTTTAAATGTCTTCTTATATTAATATACTAATTTATGTATTATTATTTATAATATATATCATGTTTATATACATCTATATTCTATTTTCAAAAATACTTTTCCTTTTATAAATACCTATAACTTTAAAGGAATTGATTTCAAAGTTTAGTTGCACATTAATAAATAAACACATGTACAGAATATATACATATATATATATATATATAACTTTTAAAGAAATTGATTTAAAATTAATCAAACACTAATATATATATATATATATATGAATATGTGTATATATTCGAATCTAACTTTTTGGGAAAAATGATTTTAAAACCAAAATAAGTAATCATATTAATTTTATATATAAGAATTTAACTTAGATTATCATATTTATTTTTTTAAATTCCAAATCAAAATTTTATTCATAATTTATTGAATTTTCAAATCAATTCCTTTATTTACAATCTTTTAACATATTTTTATTCCAAATTTTCTAATCAATCCATAACTAAGTTTATAATTAATATATTATTCAAAATATTTATTTCTGAATTTCCAATTATATACATTTATATTAGTAAAAAAATAAATATCTTATTTAATTTGGAAAATACCAAATTAATTCACAATTTTATTTCAAAAATTAAATAAATTACTAATTTAAATTTGATTTGAAGCAAGGATGTTACACAAATCGATAAACAAACAGTAGATTTGACTTGCCCTTGTCGAGAGCTTCAAATTGATATATAATATGTTATAGTTTGAGGAGCTTGAATTTTGGAATTTATATTGAAATTGAATTAGGGTTTGGGGTTTGAATTGGTTTCTGCCATTGACAAGAGAGGAGAAGATAAAATTGTACGTATAGGTAATAGGAATGAGCAATGATTAGGGTTTATAAAGTATTTATAGGCAGAGCTGAAAATAGAAAGAACGGACAAGATTAATTTGAAAGCTGAACGATAAACGGCCCGAAAAGCCCGTTCTGCCTTTGGAACGAAAATGGGTAATTCTATATATCTAAATAGATGTTTTTGATGATTTTAAACTCAATGGAACAAGTTTCAAGTCCTAATTCCATAGTAGTAAGAAGTTATGTTAAAATCAGCTTATTTCCAATTGATTTCAATTTAATTAATTTTCAGACGTTTAAAATTCGTACAATCAAACGGCAAGTCTGATCGCTATGAAACTTGTAATCCTAGAATAATTCACCATTACGGATCCGATGAAACTAGTTTCATCGAAGTCCAAGCCAGTGGCTAAAATGGCTATTTTCACGTTAATTAAATAAATTGATATTAAATTAATTAAATCAAAATTTCAGTTTCAATTCTATAAGTAACAAATTTTATCATTTTTGATTTCTTAAACATTTACAACAATTTAAATCAAGTTTACAAAAATTTCAATGTTAATTATTTCACTAATTACAGTGTTCAATTTCAACTGTAATTAAATCCAATTAATTATAATTTAATTCCAATAAATTGATTTAATCTGATTTCAATCTTTATATTCAATCAATTATTACTCTAATAACAGACTTATTATTTGTTGATGTCTTATTTCACTAATATGCTATAATTTCCATCTTTTATTTGTATTAACTACTTTATTTCAACTATATTGAATTTTTTTCATTTCACTTTAATTATAATTTAAAATCCCAATTAGTTTATTCATCTTAATTTCACTCTTTTATTAAATCGATTATAACATTATGAATATAATTAACATTTCTACTTCTTTTTTTAACATTTGCAATATACAGTTATTGTCTTAACTCACATAAATTTAGCCTTTAATTTCATTTAATTGCAATTGATTAAATATATTGGTAACAAACAACAATTATCACCATTACTCCATTTAATAACATTTGTATGTGTATTATATACAAACAATTGTTATAACTACTTATACAATACTACACTTATCAATTATAATTAATTACATCTATTTCATTAATTAATCACTTTTCAACTATCAATTGTTCTTTATATCCAATTATTAATCAATGCAAATATTACTGTAATTTATTTAAAATCTATATCAATTTTAACTCTTAATCATTTTAATTAATTGAAATTTAATTCAAAGTAATTATAAATTACCTTAAATTAATACTATTATATTTCATTTCAATAATCTATTTTTTTAATTCACAAAATTTTATATCTTCCAACATTAAATCATAATATCTTATTAAATTAACAATTTTTAATTGTCGAAAATTACGGGTCGTTACACTCTCCCCCACTCAAAACTTTTCATCCTCGAAAAGGGAAAGAAGAGAAAAGAAGGAACTAAGAAACCAATATATCTTATTCAAAATATTAAATTTATAAACATTTAATTTACATAATTAAATAATTTAAATTAAATATATCAATTTATAACAATTGAATTCTTATACATTCAAGTTAATAAAAGTTTGAAAACATTTCACAAAATATTTCTACAACCAATTTTCACAGAAAATTTTGGCAGAGTCTCCTTTATATGGAGAAGTCTGAAAGAAATAGTAATATCAATAATAACAATATATGTCATATTTTCAAAATAATAGATCCCAACAACGGGAAAATCATATAATATCGCTATAAACCGTAATCCAGAAACGTACCTATTTGTCGGGCAAAGAATGCTTATTTTTATGAAACCAAAAGCAGTAGCATTTATATAACGACCCTGACTCGACCTTCGAAAATCGGCACCAAATACATCAATCGTATTCGAATGATGCAGATTCAAATGTCGAATCTGGTTCGCCGAAGCTTATAGCACATTAAGTACAACAATATAGCGGAAGAAAAATGAATAACTTTATTGATACACAAATGATACAATATTCTGATACAAATGGATATCAATATCAGAGCCAATATACAACAGCGGAAAAAGATAACAAGGAAGAGATAACTTCAAGCCAGAATCTTCAAAAGGGAGCGAATCCACAAACTACATCTCCCATCCAAAGCTCCAAAGCTCCTTAGCAAACAGCTCACAAACCAAAAGCTTGAACCACCATCATCGTTGTAATGAAGCAAACTAGGTAACGGAATGTGGAAGTGAAACAAATGCGATTGCCAAATCTAAAGGCTTCTAGATTCACAACTGAACTAATTTCTGATTCTATTAGCTGATTATCTGAAAATATCACTCTAGACTGCCCGTGTGGAATATTGTAGGCACCCAGAGTTTAGAAAGGGAACAATAAATCCAGGTCAGTCATGGGACTGATGTAAGCAAACAAAAACAATTTATTTGAACAAAAACAACAAAAAGGTTTTAAAATTGAAATTCGCAATGCTTTTTGGAAAATGAAACTAACATAAGGCCTCCTCGCACACACACAATGCAAGCGCATAATTGGAGGAGATTTCTCCTTATGATAGTCAAACATGCTTGATACACGAAATCCTTTTGATATTATTATTAGTGCATAGTGCAGAAAACATTTGCAAATATAATATTAATCTTAGCCAGCATACGTACCATTATAGTATAGCTACTATAGCTACCATGTTAGATGGAAGGTTCTACAACTAAAACAGTACAAGGCGTGTATTGGTGATTGGATTTCCAACAAATGGTTAGGCTAAGGAACTTCCTGGGCCACATGGGTAAGCCTATGGAGGGATGCCCCAAGAACCTAACCAGATCTCTGCCAACACAAGGCCGGATTGCATCTGTAACTAGATAACCACTACACGAGTATGTCATCCCCCTTTCGTCATCGACCTTTATCTGAGAGCTCTCAACACCAACAACCACAAAGAAATATATTTGCAGCAACCACATAAGTTAAGTATCTGGGATCCATACCATGATACCACTTTTATACAGATGGAAATGGACATACCCTAAGGGGCGGTACCCCTAATAACCATGCTGCATCCTTCCTGTTTCGACCATTTCTGGGTTGTGGTGCTGGACAAGGTCTCATCCACAAAGCTACGCTTCTCACAAAAGTCATGCTTCGATCAATAAATGATTAGCAGCACTTCATATGCCACATTATCAAATTAGGAATGTATCACCAGTAACCATCAACTACATAACCTCTGGGCTCATACGTCTCAAAGAAGGGTGTTAAGCTAAGAGAATAAATTCTCCGCCACCAAACAGAAGTGTATTTGATAGGAACCAATTTTACATCTCAAAGTGTAATGTCAGACATACATCCATACAAGTCTGTTCTGGGTTCGAATAGAACCGAAGGCACTTCAAAAGAAGCCCTTACAATCCGGGTATTCACAATCCCGATCGAACGCCCCATCACATATGGAGATCTCTATACCGACACCACTCAATGCAGAGACATTTGACGAGTAATCCTTTCATTCTCGAAAATATCTGGTCTTCACCACTGGTCTTCACCATCGGTCTACAATTGCTATCCATTTCGTCGTATCATTATTCGAAATGGGTAATATGACATAAAGTCCTCTCCCAGCTAAACCAAATAATGAGCGATTAATTTAAAAAGCGTATGGATATTGGGATCTTTGTTAAGTCAGAACTTAAAGCCCAAACCTTTCTTTTGAATCGTTTAAATAGATTTTCACTTTTAATCTTTTAAACAAAAAGATTCACTTCACTTTGAAAAACAAAATTCACCAATCTTTCACAAAGATTCATTCATAACTTTCAAAACTACTTACAATTCAAATCACACAGCTTGAAATCCTTTCAACAAAAACTGGAAATATTTCCATTATACGAAAGCCATTATTAATTGAAAACAAATACTTTTCGTTTTGGTAAAAAAATCCGATCAAATAAGCACAAGTTACAGTCTTTAAAGTAAAAACTTGGGTCAAATTTAAATTCCCAAAACAATACTTTTATAATACTTTTAAAGATGGTTTAAAAGTCCATATATATTTTATATAACTTATATGAACCATTCAAACCAAATTTCCGAAATAATTTCAAAACTTAAGCAAGATATATTATATTGAAACTAAATTTCTGTTTCAAACTTCCTTTTCAAAAACTTTCATATTCAACCCAATTCCATTTCCATAATCATTTTGGATTCAAAATTAATTCATTAAAACCATTTTATAATATTAAATTCAATTATCTGTGACTTAACCAATTTCCTCATGCAATCCATATTTGTGTGTGGTGTAGTCCATGGGTTTTACACACAACAATACAATATCATCAATCATCACAAAATCAAGCATAATAATATCGATAAGCAGTGTAATCCTATAATGCTTATCTTCATTCACAGGTTCACAGATAAATAATATAAATTTGTCACTGATAAATATATTACATTCATCATAGCTCAAATACAAATAATTCATATCACAAAGCATCACACATCAAGGATATCACACAATTCAAAGCATTCTATACAATCCAAACATCCATAAGTAAGATCAATTAATCATATGATTAATATAAATCAGATTAATTATTTATGAATAAATTACCCATCCTGGTTAATTAACCATTAATTCATTACAAACCATTTTAATTAATTAACCTTTAATAATTTATTAATTAACGTTTAATAATAAATTAAGTAATCTTAATTAATAAACAATTAACTTTTAATCATTAAATAATTAACCCTTAATTATTTAATTACCTTTTAATTTATTTTCCTTAATTAATTAATTAACTCTTAATTAATTACCCTTTAATTAGTTATCCTTAATTAATTACAATAAGTGATTATCCCTAATCAATTTCATTAATTAATTAACCTTTAATTAATTAATTATCCTAAAGTTAATTACCTTAATTATTTAATCACATAAATTAATTATCCTTTAATTAATTATTCTTTAATCGCTTGATTAATCAATCCTTTAATCATAAATTAATTATCGTTAATTACTTTCATTAAGTAATTAATTATCCCTTTATCATCAAATAAGAAATTATTTAATTAATTATTCTTTAACTACTATCATTAAATAATTATTTTTTGAGTAATTATATTTTTAATTACTGACATTAATTAATTAATTTTTAATTACTTAAACTTTAATTAATTAAAAGATAAATCATTTATTTAATTAATCACTTAATTATCATTAATAACCATAAATTAATAAACCTTGGTAATAAATCATTATTAACAAATCATTTAACTTAAACTTTTAAGTTAACAATTTATAAACATTTGATTAACCTCTTAATTTCATTAATAAGTTTATTTAAAATAAACTTTAAAATAAAGGTTACATATATACTTTAACACATTTGAAACTTAATAATTTTAAAATGATTTATTTTCAAAATCCTTCACTAATCCCAATTTTAAACAAAATATTAGTTATTTAAAATGAATAAGTTAAACATTTTTAAATTTTAATTTGTTTTAAAGTTTAAAAAAAATCTGTAGCGCCACATACCTGAGACAACTTTGGGTCAGATCCGAGCCTTTTCAATTCTTTCCCGAGTGAAACCCGAGCCGTTCCCCTCTTTTATTTTATTTTCCTTTAAAAATTTGATCTGCTTAAATTTTTAAAACTATTATATTCATTTGTATATCAACCCGAACCCAACCCGAGCTATCATCCAATTTTCTCGAGAGCAAACTCGAAGCTACACTTTCTTCTCTGATCCCCAAACTTCCCAGATACACGAACACTCGCGCACACGTGCACCGATGATCGAAACTACTCTGATCGACCTCGCCATTACCAACATATCACCAATAATCACCTTGACTCACCCGACCACCCAATTTTGCGAATCCATCTGAAAATCAAGATCGAGCTAATGATTCCTCCTCGAACCCAACTCTTCCGATGAAATTTCCCCATGCCCCGTCGAACTAGTCCATAAGAGTCAACACCGATGAACACACACCTTCGCTAGAACCTCCAAGCTTCGTTTCTCCTAGATCTGATCCACCTCGATCCACTACTAACAACGAAATTAATTCGAGAATGACGCTGACAAAAATATGCCCTTAAACCCTACAACCTCATAGGTCAACATCCACGATCATTTAAAAAATCAACGATCATTTTTCCTGTAAACTCCATCACCTGAAATTCCTCTGACATCAAGCTCGAAACTCTACTTTATGTCGATCGTCGAAATTTGAAAAAAATGTATTTTACGTTCAACCCGAGAATTCACATGATTTACTTACCTAAAATTTATGAAACCTTCATCTAAATTCATCATTTGCTAATTTGAATATGGTTATGAACTTTAAACACGAATTTATGATGATCAAATTTTGACATGTATATGATTTTCACTATGATTTCTCATTTTAAAAATAATTGCTTAATATAAATGTTTGAGACTATTTTTAAAATATGAATTTGACAAGTACAAACAAAATTTATTTAGATATTAAAGCCTAATATTGATTCCTTTTGGGCGGTATGAATTTTTGAACAGATTTATCAAACCTGTCATGATAAATAGAGACATGTTGTTGCCTGTATGCACATACATATTTACATCTATATACCAGCATGCAGGAAACAAATCAAGCAATTCTTATATCATACATCAAGGATCCAACACAATAGCAAAATATAAGTGTGTTTGCTCACCTGGTAATGAAAGACAAAGGACCTGGAATTGAAGAACAGGTAAAACTTGAGCCTCGAAATGTAATTTGAATTTGAAAATCTGAAAGCTTTGATTTTGTTTTGTTATCTTGCTTGATCTTTGCCTTGTTAGCTTGCTCAGTTGAAATTTGGTTGAGTTGAAATTTGTCTCAGGTTGAAATTTTATTTCTGGTTTGATTTCTTAAAGCTTTTTGACTTAGGTTGAAGATGGTTTGGTTTCTTTTGTTTGAAAATTTGGAATTCCTAATTGAAACAGAAGCTTTGATTTTTGATTACATTTGATCTCAGGCTTGGGTTTTGTCTTGATTCTTGTTTTTCTCTGTTTTTTTCTTTCTTTTGTTTCAGATTAAGAAGTTTTTAAGCTGAGATTAATAACTAGGTTTTCTTCTCCGTAACAAAATGTTTATAAATTTAAATCGAAAGAAAATTTTGTTTTGCCATTTTTTAGTAAAGTTGACACATATAATCACATAAAAATGGTAAGCCTACACTTGTATTAATGCTTTATTAAAGTGTTTACAAATGTTAAATTGTTTCATAAAATGTTTACACATGTTCTCTTCATGTATTTATGTTTAAGTCCTTATTTTAAATTAATTTATAATTTCATGTTTTAAACCCTTTCATTTTATAAATTACTTAATTTTACATCTACATATGTTTATGTAATACATTTTCTATTTAGTTTAAATATATATATAACTAAATTTATTTCAAACATAAAAAAGAGTGTTTTAAACTTTTTATTAATTTAACCAAATTATACTTAGTTATGTTTTATATATTTTCTATTACTTTAAATCAATGCATTTCTTTTTATATATATGTGTATATATATAAATTTTAAGGAAATTGATTTTATAATCTAATTATACTTTAAATAAATAAACACACATATGTATATTATAAAATATAGAATTCATTTTTAAACAACTTTTGAAAATTCACTATATTAATTTCAAAATATAACTTTCGTATCAATATAAATACATATGTATATATTAAAATTCCAAAAGAAATTTATTAATCTTAAAATATAGAGTATTTAAATTCAATTTATTTTCTAAAAAAAATTGTTCTTGAATTTCAAATTCAAATTTTAATTAAAAATCAATTATACACATATATGTAAATAAACAACACATATTAAATTACAAATTATAATCTATTTATATAAATAAACAGGCACATATCTTATTAAATTTGAAAAATTCAAATTTATTCATAATTTAAATCTAAAATTTTACATTAATTACCAAAATTAAATTTGGCCCTAAACCCGAGAATGTTACAATTTGCTTCCATAACCTGTATTTCACTTATATAATCCGAAGGAGGTTAATAATTATATAAAATGAAATAGTTCAAGTTGTTTTCAACTAATAATGAACAAATCAATGCAACATAACAACAATTTCTTACAACAAGTCATACAATCATCACATATAGTCAAAATATCAATTTTACACCTATAGCAACCATTAATAGGTTTGTTCGGGTTTGGACACCTTTAAATCGTATTGAATGGCAAATAAACTATTAATTATACCATACACTCAATAGTCTTAGATAAAACACAAAAGATTATTCATACATTCAAACAATTAGAAGTATCATATCCCAACCAACCCATAAACCCAAACAAACAATGGCTCCAAGCATTAATCAAGCTCATTCTTATTAATTTCATTTCATATTATTTACCTTTCTTGAGTTTTATTCATATAATGATTATTTCATTCATTCACATTCATTTATTTACATATGTTACTCATGTACAATTACTTAAAACATATGTAAATTAATTCTTAAAGCACTATGTAGGTGTGTAAATAAATTCACATTCATTCATTCAGTGCTTATTTTCATTTATTTTCCTCTATTGTTTACAAAGTTCATTTTCATTTGTTCAAATAATGTCAATTTATTTTCATTACTTTATATTCATTTCTTACATAATTTATTTCCATTTAATTGTTTATAATAATCATTGAATTTATTATTCAAGTATTTCATACATTTTATTATTACAGTTTAATTCACATTAATTTATATACTTGATTTCAATTAGATAATAATATTCATTAGTGCATAAGTTCATACTTAAGTTTCTTACTTTTTAAATTTACATTCATTTTCTTATTTAATGTCATTGAATATTAAATTTATTTCCTAAATCATTTCAACTTTTCTGAAGGTATAACCATTTAATTTAATACAGTATTCATTTTATTATTTACTTTAATTACTAATAGCTTCAAACATTAACTTAAGTTTATAATCCTTTACTTATAACACTCATTTTCTATTACATTAACTAGTAGCATTTTCAATTATAATTAAGTTTATAACAACTTATAACGTCAGAATTCTTATTTATAAATGAAATTTCCATTGAACGCCTTTATAACTAAAAATTTTACTTGTATAATATTCTATTACATATCATTGTTAAATATTTCAACTTTTAATATTTGGTGAGTTATATATATTTTTAAGAATGCAATTAAAAGTTGCATAAGTTACCTTATTCATTTTAATTAATAAAAAATTTCAATAATCACATCTTTCTGAATTTCATATTTTTTTGAGTTGCAGGTTACAAAATTCAAATTTTCTTGTATATTTCATTGATAACTTAGATTTGATTTATTATTTTCATTTTAGAAGTTCCAATTATTAATTACTTAAAGTTTCATTTCATTTCAAGAACTAAATGTCGGGTTCCATTTCAAATCATCTAAAATAATATATATGTATATATGTACTCATAGCTTTTATATCCAATCATATTTAAATTTGATATTTGAATATAAATTTCAAAATAAATGTGCAGTATAACTACTACATTGGCGTTCCCACTTTGAAACTCGAAAATGAAGGTCGATGATGCATTCACTCATCACCGAAATTATTTTTCGGCGGTAGAGAAGGGAGTACAGAACTTATTTCCTTCCAAAATTCCTTTAAAACATTTTTTTCAAATTATATTAAAATGTTATTCAAAAAATACTTCCAAATAATACTGATATTATATTCAAAAATCCTTTGAAAGAAAATTTCAAAATATCAAAACCTAAGTTCTCAAATTCCAATTTATATTTATTTTATTTGCAATCTCACTTCTCAACCAAAATTTATAAATTTCACTACCAAACAAACAAATATAATACAACCAAATATATCATTTATAAAATTTATTATTTATATACAAAAATGTGTAGTAGGCAAAAATATTTCATTTACCTATATTTCAAAACAATATTGTGTCCGTTTGTCCTATTAAGTGTTTAGAAATCCCTATCGATAACCTAGCTTCCTATGCACCGACCAAAATTTATAAATACAAAATAGAACAAATTAACACAATACAAAAACCCTTTATAACACTAAAAAACACGCTTTCTCATATATATACACTCAGCAACTCATTCTAGGGTATTACTACCCTATTTAATACAAGTCTGACCCCACAAAGCTAAAGTTATCGCTAAACACAAGCTCTGATACCAATTACAATGTTCTGCCTTTTTGGACGTTTTAAGCAGATACACGTGCAAGACTCAAACCATTCAAAGGGGAAAATTGTTATGGGATAAATAATAAAAAGAGAAAGAAATAAGACAAATACAGAATCCCACATCAGAATGACAAAATATAATAATAATCAAATAACAATTTATGAAGCTGTTTAAAAAATACATTTGATTATTCTTTACAACACAAACATCAGAGTTACATAAACAGGAATAAATAAATAAATAAATAATTGTAGCGGAACAACATGATGCAGTAGAATACATATGATAAATAATAATAGTACAAATCTTCGTATTTGTCCTCTAGAAATAAGGTCTTCAACTCTGAAATGCTCAGGCTAACCCGAGGGAATTGAAAAGACAAAACACTTGAGTTAGAACTAAAAAGATCTTATGTAAGTTAAATCAACGGTAAATATGAGTGTTACGGCATCAGAAATGATTACGGGGTTTGACATCTCCTAACTAGTGTCTAACATGAGTACAGTAACTTAAGAGATGTTCGGGATTTCCATCTCCTAAGGATAAGTTAAACTATCTACTATGTAGTACAATACGCTATTATAATATGCCTACAGTAAAGTAAAAGTATTAAAATAGCATTAAGGCGTTACCCATATTCCCCTTAACACATTTTATATATTCTTATAGTCTATATAGTAACCTAATTGCCAGCGGAAACTGGAGGGCTATCAGAGGGCAGTCCATAGGTATGGTACAAAACAAACTCGTAGAAGGCGCTCTAGGGCATGTGAACATGACACTTGAGGCAATGCCGAGGTAGATATACTAACTGCGGATCCAGACTAGTGGTAGCGCATAACAGCTACTACCGCCCATCTCGGACACAATTCCAAATCAAAAATCAAGGGTGGCCATCAAATCAATCACAAAGTAATAGAATGGTATCGAAGAAATGTGCTCGATAGAAGGAATGGCCTCACTTGGCTCGGCATGGCTCCTATTTTAGTCACATCTATTCCGACTCACGGGATTCAGGGACACATCATACCTTATATATAAATCATTCGCCAAACCATCCTACTTCATTTCTGGAATCTCCTCCACGTACATAGTTGTTAAAGTGGTTTTTGGTATTGGCAGAGAGTATGACAATATCTGATCCCGGTCTCTTTAACAACCAATAGCTTATTACACACCGGATGGTTCTTTTAAAATTTCAAAACTTGATATCAAAATATCATACTCAATTCAAACCATATCACCTTCAAAATTATATTCACTTTGAGATCATATTTTCAAAATAGTTTGCAACCCTCATTTCTAAACTTCATATTCAAATCAAATATGTAATTTAATCCCAACTTAGGTTATAATATCATTTAACCGTATTCACTTTAAAATCGAGGATTTAAAATATAAATACATCCATTTTATTTAGTTTGAATTTTTTAAAGGATAGTTTACGTAGTTATAATTGGTTTAACAAGGTTAAAATACTCTAAAATAGTTTAATTATGGATTTAAAAGTATTATTAAATTAAATTAAGATAGTTAAATAGATTTAAAATAGGTTAAATAAAATTGAAGTAGATTAATTAGATTTAAAATAAGTTAAAATGGGTTAATTAGTTTTAAAATAAATTAAATGGTTTAAAATAGGTTAAAATAATTTAATATAGTTAATAAGGTTAAAATGGTTTAATAATTTGAAAATCTTAAAATTTAAAATCTTTTAAAACACACACACACATATCTTTAAAACAGTTTATATTAAAATATGAATTTTGAAAACTATATTAAATTACTATTTTTTTGTTTCAACACATTTGGACAAATGTCAAATTTTCAAATCAACAAAATCCAATTTCAACTCTTTAAATTCAAATTTCAATAAAACATTTAATTTTATATCAATTACAATCCATGTTTGAAATATCAATTTAAACTACTCCAATTCCGTTAAATTCCAATTTAAACTACTCCAATTCCCTTAAATTCCATTAAATTCAAATTTTCGTTAAATTCCAACTCCGTTAAATTCCAATTCCATTAAATTCCATGTTTGAAACTTCAGTTTAAACTACACTAATTCTGTTAAATTCCGTTAAATTCAAATTTCCAAACGATTTTAGTTATTCAAATCCGTTAAATTCCGTTTATACTTGGAAATTCGACTTAAAATTTCAATTAGCTTCCTTTAATCAATTTCTTTAAACCAATTCAAATTTCGACATAAACTTGATTATCAATAATAATTCAACTTATATAAATCAAATTTTATTTCAAAATATCGTTTAACTAAATTCAAATAATTTAAGGATTGAAAATCATTTAATTAAACCAATCCGGTATCCGTATATAATTCTCTACCCTAGGGTCAAGTGATACGGATATTTATCTTTTCAAACTGCATTTTAAAATTGTGTATCATTTCAAACCGCAATCTCAAATTTAAGAAAATCCATAAAATAGCTCGAGTCTATCATTTCAACCCATAATGATTTTTCCCTAATCTATAGATCATTCAGGTATACATCATTTCAACCCATAGTGATTTTCCAAATAATAACTAAGGGAACTTGTAGTGATAACATTTTATAAATCAAACATGACATCTAATCAACCAATATCAACAACCAAACATCCATCATAATCATTATTTAATTCAATCAACAAATATCAGCAATTTACTAATTATCAATAAGAGGTATTTAGCTGGCAATTTTAAATTCAATAATAAATTAAATAACGTTTTAATTCAAATAAATTCAAATTAACTGAGATGACAATTTTAAAGTATAGCAAACAACCATAAATAAATTTTTAATCACATCATAAATTAAATTTAACAAACAATTTTTTTTTAGAAGTTGTGAGTGGATTAAAACACTCACCATTGATTTTATTCGAATTGAATTCTAAAATGCGGCCAAAAAATTAAACAGCTTAGAATTCGTCCAACTAGCGTCCAAATATCCGAAATTTCAATACGATCCTAACAAAACAAACCGCGTCCAAATCCGAGTCCGTATGCAAATTTTTTGTTTGAGTTAGAAGTTATACGATTTGAAATTAAAAAACAACTCACCTTCCACATTGCTAACCTAATTTCACACGAGACCTCCCGTTGTTCGAGCATGCACGCCCGCTACCCGACCTTTGACCATGCCTCATGCCACCTCCAATCGCCATTGGCCACGTCGACCAACAGCATCCTGCTCGCTTTGCTCAACCGCCACCCCCTTTGGCCTCGACTTCCCCTCTGGGCGCCCAAAACAGTGTGCGCCGCCACCCTAACGTTTACGGTTTGGAACCCTAAATGGCAAATTCCAGATGCCTTCAACTACAATACAAGCTGCAACTACCCACAATCTGCTATACGTAGCGAGCTCCACAAAACCCCTCAACTGATTTGACGATCGGTCAAATTTGATCGCGACGCCATGAACGACCAAGACTTATTTCTCGAATTTCAACCATATATAAAACCAAATCGATAAAAAGATAGTAGATTTGACATGTGCTCATCGAGAATTTCAGATTGATATGTAATATGATATAGTTGGAGGAGTTTAAATTTTGGAATTGATTTTGAAAATGAATTTTCAATTGAATTTGGGTTTGGAGTTTGAATTGGTTTCTGCCATTGACAAGAGAGGAGCAGATAAAATTGTACATATAAGTAATAGGAATAAGAAACGATTAGGTTTAATAATGAACTATTTATATACAGAGCGGAAAATCGTAAGAACGGATAAGATCGATTTGAAAGTTGAACGATAAAAGGCCTGAAAAGCCTGTTCTCCCTCTGGAACGAAAATGGTCAATCTTATATATCAAAATAGATTTTTTTGATGATTTTAAACTCAATGGAATAGGTTTCAAGTCGTAATTCCATCGTATGAAGAAGTTATGTCAAAATCAGCTTATTTCCAATTAATTTCAATTTAATTAATTTCCAGACGTTTCGAGTTCGTACGATCAAATGGCAAGTCTACGAAATTTGAAATCCTACATTAATTCACCGTTATGAATCCAATGAAACTAGATTCATCGAAATCTGAGTCAGTGGCCAAAATGGCTAGTTTCACGTTAATTAAATAAATTAATATTAAATTAATTAAATTAAATTTTCAGTTTTAATTCTATAATTAACAAATTTTATCTTTTTTGAATACTTAAACATTTACAACAATTAAAATCAAGTTTATATAAACTTTGGTGTTAATTATTTCACTAATTACGGTGTTCAGTTTCAACTGTAATAAAATCAAATTAATTATATTTTAATTCCAATAAATTGAAATAATGGCGATAGCAATAAACGTTCGAGTTCAAGAAAATGGCAATCATTCTAACTCGACATCATCTTTTTTTTCGTTTCGATTACTATTATCCATCTTCATCGCACGGTCTTTTTAGCTCTAATTCTTATTCTAGAGCAAATAGGTATTCTCGTTCAAATTCTTTGTTCAAAATTCTAAATCTTCTTTTGTTCCAAATTGGAAAAGGGGTTTCAGCTATTTTAGATATGGAGATAATAACCATTTGGCCAAAGATTGTTGGAACCCAATTTGATGTTTTAATTATAGTGTGTATGGTCATAAGAGAATGTCTTGCCCTTCGATCTATAATCTGTTCCTTAATTTAGACCCTTTGTTTTCTTCTACTTTTTCGGAAACTTTGAGTCTTAAGTAACGTCATTACTATTTCACTCTAGAATTCTTAAGGTTAAATGGCTTGCTCTTCGATTGTTGTGTGGGGAATCTTAAGGAGTGCAGTTATCTCTTTAACAAAGTATATTGGCATTTTGACTGTTTAACGGCTGAAAACATTGGAAATTATCCTATTAATGGAAATTAGAATGGGTATCAATCCAAAGTGTCTTCGAAAAAGGATAATGTTTCTCATGTTAGTAGAGATTTGCTATGGGTTGATTTAGAGGAGTTATATAGAAATGATTTGGGTTGGAATAGTCAGATTGACATTCTACTTCTTGATCCTGTTGTCAATGAATATTGTTTTTCAAAGGCATATGGTAATGCTATAGATGTTATTAATTCCATAGCTTCAGAAGTTTCAAAGTTATTTGTTTAAGATGTTTTAAAGATAGATGGTTCCTACTAAGTAGATAGTTGTTGTTTTGTGAAGATTGTTTGTTATTGTGACGACCCATAAATTTTGACATTTGAAGTTGAAATATTTGGTTGAATTTTTAATATTTGGAAGTTGATTTAACTTGGATTTCAAATATCAGAATGAATTTGGCAATTTAATTATTGAATTTAATTTGTTGAAATTGGGTAAAATTTGAATCTTCAGTTTTAAACCTGTTAAAAATAATTTGATGGCTTAGGAAATTTATATTGATAATACCGAAGATAATAGAAGCTTCAAAATTGAATTTGAAATGTTTTGATCAGTATTGAAATTTATATCGTTTAAATCGATATTCAAAAATAGCCTTTCAAGTCACAGTCTTTGAATTCGATGAAACCAGTTCCATTGGATCCGTAATAGTGTTTTATTATCAGATTACAATTTTTGTAGTGTTTGGAGTGATCGTTTGGCCGTACGATAAGTAAACGCGCTGGAAATTTTATCGAAATTTAATTTTATAGCTGGGTCCGAAAAGCCATCTTCTCCATACGATCGAATTTGGACTCGAAACCTTTTCCATTGCGTTCGGAATTGTAATATCCCGGAATTTTTAACAATGTCAATTTAATAATCTGTATTTAAAAATTAAATTAATATTGATATTTTGTTAATAATAATTCAAATAGATTTAATAATCTTCTTCAATAATTATTTAAATTGGTTATTTTATCTTTTAAAAATAATAAATTAGTTTCTATTTACAATATAAATATATGGTTTATATTTTAAATAGATTGACATTGTTTTAATTTTAATAAATAAAGCATATTTTCTAGTTTTAATATTTGTAATAAATTGGAAAATTTGTTTTATTTAATATTAGCTTTTCAAAGATATTAAATAAATAAATCTTGGGTTAAATTTAATAAATGAATCATGTTTTAAAAATTCTAATATATACATTTTAATTTTGAAATTTTGATTTAAATTAGTATTAAGTTTTCAAAAACTATTTCATAAATAAATATATGATTTTTAAAATTGATAATAAAAATATTAAATGTTTAAAATGATTTGGCTTGAGTTTTAAATTTAGAATGAATTAACAAAAAGGTTTTATGGCTTAATAAAATAGATATTTTATTAATAAAAATATAATTTATTTTAAAATGATTTTAATTTAATAATAAGATATTTATCAAAACAATATTAATAGTGTATTGTCTTTATAAATAAGTTTTGAATAGAATTTGTAATTGTTATTTCAAATTGAATTTATATACATAACTTGATTTGGAAATAATTGATTTTGAATTTGATTTGAATTTGAAATTCCAAAGTATAAATTTTAATTGTTTTAATTTCTATATGTATAAGTTTTAATTTATAAACATGGTTTGTTTTTATTTCTATTGTAAATTTATATACATATTCAAATAAAAACTAACAAATTAAAAGTTAGGCTTAATACACACATTAGTTTGTAAATGAAGTACTAATTATTTTAAAGAGACAAGTGTTGCATTTTTAAACATTCATTTAACAAGTGTTCAAAAATTAGCATAACAAATTGACAAGTGTTGAATAAATTTTTACAAGTGTAAATTTTGTTTTAAATTTTCTTTTATTTGATTAAATTTGAAATTCATTTATATAAGCTTGCATCTTCATTCATATTTGTTTTTTTTTCATTTCCTTAATCAAAAAAGAAAACTTTAAAAAACCTCTTCAAAATCAAAGAGAAAACTTCAAGAACACATCCTTAAAAATCAAAACTCATCTTCAAGAACCAAATTCTGCTCAATGCATAAAACAGACCCTGCATATTGAAAAGAAAACTTTAAGCACCACTTCCAAAATCAGTTTACAAATTGCTAGTTAAACTCCTCATCAAAATCAAATCTGCACTTCCTCAAAATCCAGAAAATCTGCATACACAAATTCCTCAAAATCAAATAGGGCCTGCATTCTGTTTTTATAAGCTTGGAGATGAACAACACTGTCTGCATTTTATCTCTACACAATTTCAAATGTGAAGCTTGTCAAAAGCATCTGCATGCAAGTATTTTAGGCTGGAAACATGAGCATTCAAATTTCATCAGGGTTTGCAACTCAGATTTTAAAACAAAGATACTGCCTGCATTTTTATTTCTGCAAATTTCAAAAAGAACAAACAAAGCTCTGCTTCTTTTAAATATAAGGTGAGTAACTTCCTTTTAAAATGCTTATGTATATTTCTATATTGTTGCTTGATTTATGAATGAAGATAATCATGTTTTTTTGTTTATTTATTCTTGAAATTGGTGTATATGAGAAATATGATATCTGCATATTGTTAAAGTCTTGTAGACACCTTTGTTTAAATTTTCTAGTTCAAATTTGATTTTTTTTATATTTCCTTATCTCTTGATCTAGGCTTTGTTAAGATCTAAGTTACAAATGAAATATGATTGTTATATCATAAATGTTAGTTTAAAGAATTTAGTTAATTAAAATAACTTAGTATTGTTCTGGAAAAATAAATCATAGTGAAATCTTAAATTAAGTCAAATGTAATTTGTCATCATTTATAAATTCAGGATTATAAATCAAATATCTAAACTAAAACTTGATTTTTAAATCAAGAATTGGAATTTTTAGAGAAAAGTTAAAGTTGCAGTTTAGAATTGAACTATAAATGGATCTTTAGCAAGTTCTGTTGATTCATGGATTGAGAAGCCTTGGGTTTCTTCTGAGTGATGAAGAAGGTATAGGAGATGCTCAAAAAAATCTTGGATGATAATTTAATTTGCTAGAGTAGTTGCAGTTTGAATTTTAATGGTTAAACCGCAGTTTTGATGGGTTTTATGAAATGGGTCATTTTGATCTGGGTAGTTGATCGAGTGTTGTGATGTTTGGGGGATTGGTAGATGGTGTGTGGTTGAGTTCGAGGCTGGAGTGGGTGGACCTCAGGTGGTCGGAGCGGCGAATATTCGCCGTTGATAGGTTTTGACAGAAAGAAAACCTGATGTTCTGTTCCAGGTTTTGCTCATGGGCGTTCGATATTGATTCTTTAAATAATTGTTCGATCTGATGTTCGCATATGGGTATAGGAGTGTTGCTGGGATTATTACGATCATCTCTGATGATCAGAGAAGGCGGTGGTCACTGTGCATATGCACGGTGATGTAGTGGCGGATGAGTGTTTTAGGGTTTTGTTGTTTGCAGTGAAGTTTTTTTTGGGTTTTCTCAAAGTTATAGGGAGAAGGACTCGAAGTAGTTAGGTAGGAAACTCGAAGTCATTAGTACAAGTCTCGGGTCCTAAAATGGTTACTGGTTCCATTAAAAACATGTATTCTGTTATTTAGTTTTTTTTATCTGGAACTTTTTAATGTTAAGAAAAGTTTAAACAAAGTTTCAAGTTCAAGTTTGAATTTTTTTTGAATCTAAGTTAAATTTAAAAATCTTAGTTTTTTTAAAAAAAAAATTAAGTTTTCAATTTAAACTTAAGTTACTAGTTTATTATGGTAAAGTAGTTTGGACTCTTCGAAAATGAAGTTTTTAAAAATATGAGCAAGATTTGAAATTCAATTTAAAATCTGGAAATTAAAAATGAATTTCAGTTTTTGAAATTAAAGAAGGTTTAAATTTGAAAGTTTTAAACTAAAAATAAATTAAAGTTATTGAAATTTTGAAATGAATTTAACTTCAAAATTTTTATGCATTTCATTTCTAAGACAAACTATTGTTTATTTTGAATTTTTTTAAAAGGTTTTAAATTGTTAAACTTTGATTTAGTTTAAATATATTCATTTTAAATCATGTATTTAAAATGAAATTTTAAAAGTAAGTTCAAAGGAGAATTTGTTTTCAAATAAATTGTTTTAAACATAATTAATTTATGTTTTATCTTGAAATTAATTAAGATTAATGTTTTGAAATTAATTTAATTAATGAAGTAATTAGGGAATGGATAATTAATTTAATTAATTAATGATTTGAAATTAATGAATATTGATTAATGATTAATCAATTTAAAATTAAGATCATTAATTAGATTAATGATTAATGAATTATTAATTATGTAATTAAGTTTTAAATCAAGGTTAATTAATTAAATAATTAGAGTTTAATTAATGTTAAAGATGATTTAATTTGTAATTAATCTAAGTTAATTACTTAATGAAAATAATTAAAGAATGGTTAATGAAGGTCATTAACCAGGATTATTTAACAATTAATTAATGTGGTTAATTTTTATAATTAATTAGATTAATTAATTTAATAATAATCATTTGTGAATGATTTGAGTGTAATTACTTTATGAAGTAATTAAGAAATTAATTACTCAAGGTAATTAATTAAGTTAAATGTGATTGTTTATTTTAATTAATTAAGTTTAATTAATTTTAAACACTTGGATTTTAAAGATAATTACTGTATGTAATTAATGATTTGGAAATTACTCAGTTAAGTAATTGATTAATAATTACAGGTTGTAATTAAGTTGAGATGTTTAAGAATGAGGTAATTTGGATTAATTATTTAGTAATTAATCAAGGAATTAATTAAGAAATTAATTAAAGGATAATTAATTTGTTTTAATATAGTAATTAAGCTAGTTAATTACTAAATGTAATTAGTCTGTGAAGATTAATAATTATGAGTTAATTACTCAAGGTAATTAATTTAGGAAGATAATTAATTTAGGAAGATAATTTATTTAAATATAATCAAGGATCATTAATTATTATAATTAATGATGTAATTAAAGATGATTAATTATGATTAATTAATCAATGATAAGTAATTTAATTTAATTAATTAAAGTAATTAATTAAGGATTAATATAATTAATTATCGTTGATTAATTAATTGAAGTAATTAAATGTTAATTACTGTTTGGTTGAGAATAATTAATTTGTTAAATTAATTAAGTAAATAGTTACATAATTGTAATTAAGGATAATTAATAAAGGGTGATTAATTAAGGTGATTTATTTTGAATGATTGATTAATTGATTGTAATCAATTAAATGATTGGTAAGCAAGATTTATATTGGTAAAGTAATCAATTTAATTTATTTTAAATTAGTTAAAGATGAAGTAATTAATTTAATTCATTTTAAATTAATTAGAGATGGAGATAGTTAATTTAATTCATTTTAAATTAATTATATTGTGATGAGTAAATCTTTGCTTATGTATGAATGGATGACATTGATTTGTCTTGAATACTTTGAGATCTCAGAAATGAGATAAGTATTGTTGTGGGGTATGAATGCTTAGTTGCATTGTGATGATAATATAGATTATTTATTGTGATGGTGATATGGATTACCTGTTTATTTGATAATGTATGATTATCAATTGTGATTTGTGAGTTATCTATCTGTGTGTATATAGATACTGTATTGAATTGTTTTAAACTTTAAAACAACTTGGACCTAAAAGACACGCTTTGGATTTTGATGAGACCGGGATCGAGTTTCCATATTTGGATATCCAAAAACCACATCAATTCCAATTAAACGTTAGGTCGTGAATTAAAGTGGAGCTTTGTGAAGACTCGAGGTGTAAGGATTATACATCAGTATAACTCTGGGGGTGATTCCGTGATGAGTTTGACAGAACTAGTTCTTATAGGTTCGAGATGGTGATTCAGAGTGCAAGGATTATCATCGTTAACTCTGAAGGTGACTCCAAAATGAGTGTAACGAGATAATGCCTTCGATTTCGTTCGAACCCGGAACGAACTTGTATGGATTGAATGCATTCAGAACATCATCAGGTGGACGATGAGCATTCTTAGTGATGTGTTCACTAAAGGTAATCGTAGCCTTAAGCCTCATCAACCGGGAATGGCTAAAACAAGAGAGGTGCAGCAAGGCTTCGTGGGTAGCCCCAACTGGAGAGCGAGATTTACCTCTGTCTAGAGGTCCCTTTATATTCGGCTGTGTGGGAGGTTGCTAGCTACAACCGCGGGGTTGTCTTGTTCGGAACTGTTCAGTAAGGAATGGGTCCGGTCTTGTGTTGAAGGGGAGTTAGGGTGGCTCCTCGGTACGTTGATCTAGGCCACGTACTATGACGGGCAGTATCCCAGTAGCCCTGCCATTGTATGGAAATCCAAAATCCAATAAGTACCAACAGTTTTGATTGTATTACCCACTTTTGTGGCAAGTAGCTGGAATTTAATCATGTAACAATTTTGGCTATTTCATACTTATTTGAAAACCCTAGACCTATTATAATATCATCGGATTTCCTATCAAATGTTTTGGTTAGCGTAAGATAAAAACTTTTCCATGTTTATGTGTGGGAAGTCTTATGTGATACCTTTTTTCCAAAAAGGTTTTTAAAAGTTAAGCAACCTTAACCTGTTACTCACACCAGACCCATGTCTGACCCGGAGTTTATCTTCTGTTTTCTTAAACTCTTGGGTACTCAAATTTTTTACGAGTAGCCAAGGGATTCAGTTTAGCTTTGACGAATTATGGAGGAGCAATGGAGCAGGAGGCTTCTGCGTGTAGATATATATAGTTTTCTGTTGTGTTGTTTTCTCTGAGATGTTTTCTTGTACTGTATTCAGTTGTATAACTAGACAGGTGTTTATAACTGTCTAGTATGTGATGTATATCCGTGTAACACTGATTGTGATTGTAAACTATGTAATGTTTATGTTATTAATATAATTTATTCGTTTCACTGTTTAGATTCTGATGTTGTTTATTTCTTCTCTTCTTTCTTTTCTCTTTTCTATCCTTTCTTTCTTAAAAATGATGCGATTTTCTGTGGTAAGGAAGTCGGGTTGTTTCAGGAATAGGGGTTAAACATTATAAATGCCTAGCGTCACGCCTCGATTGGAGGTCGAGATTTTCGGCTCGATTTCGAGTCGTTTAAATTCAAATTAAATTTAATTTGATAGTTTAACCAGTCAAGAAAAAAATCCATTAATTCAACATGTTGTTATCTCTTCAAGCACGTGTCCTTCATTGTGTATACGCGTTCATTTTATCAATAAAAAATAATAATAACGCGACTGTAAATGTGACGACCCGGAATTTTCAAGTATTTAAAATCGAAATACTTAATAGATTTTGAATATTCAATAGAGTAATTTTAACTTGAATTGCGAATATCACAATTTATTTGATAATTAAAATATTTAATTATATAATTTGAAATTGAATAAAATGTTGAATCTTCAATTTTAAGCCTGTTAAAAATAATTTGAAGGCTTTTAAAATTTATATTGATAATACTGAAGATAGTAAAGGTGTTGAAATTAAATTTTGAAGTGTTTTGTTGAGTTTTGAAATTATATCGTTTAAATTGAATTTAAAAATAGCCTTCCGAGGGACAGTCTCGGAATTCGACGAAACCAGTTCCATTGAGTCCGTAATATAGAACTGTTATCGGATTTCAAATTTCATAGTAATCAAAGTGTTGTTATGTGAGCGCACGTTATATAAACACGCTGAAAATTTAATTGGTAATAATTTGATGAAATTTAATTTAGTTCATCAAGCTTCTGGTATACGCCATCTTCCTGTTATTGAGTCACGTACTTTTTCAATTTTTAGCCGTTAAATCAACAATCAAAATGCTCGAAAATAATAATAAAAGTAAAAATAATAATAAAAATAATAAAGAAATAAAAGGAGAAGCTTCAAGGAGAAGCTTTAAGTCACGTTCAAATAAAAAAAGAAAAAAAAAAGAAAAGGGGCAACTCAATAGGGCCGACCCCTCTTTTCTTCTCTTCAGTTTCAAATCTAAATACCTAATCCCGTTCCTAAAAAAAAAATAGTTATAAATCAATAATGGCCGAGAGCTTCAACTCCTCGAACCGAATCATCAGGTAAAAGAAAAAGAGGGGAGCCAAGCTTTCAATTCTTCTCGCGACTTGTTTGGGCGTAGGATTCGAGCTCGGCCGGCGCTTTGTGAAGCAGTGTTAATGGCGGCGGCGCAGTTGGCTAGCGTGAGGTCAGAGAGTTCGAGCAACCCAGACGGCAACCAAAGATCGCGTTCGAGTTGACCATGTTGTCGTCGATTTGTAGCTTCAAAGCCGTTAACCGGGGCGAGGCACTGGGGATTGAGACGCTAGTAATTAGGGTTTCGAATTTTGGGAAGGAGCGGGATTTAGGGGCGGCGTCGGTAGAGCAGTGAGGTATCGAGTTGTTTTTTTATGTATATATATATTAGAAATAATCACAGCAGGGTAGAAATTTATTTTGTTTTGAGTTTTCACTGAAATAAAAGAAAGGAAGTATAGGATATATATACATATACATGTAAAACAAGAACATATATACAATTCAAGGGAAAAATATATATGTTACAGTAAAGTATAAACTTTTCTATTTTAAAATTTATACGTATATAAGGTTTTAGAATTTTTTTTCCTCTTTTAAACCTATGTAGATTATTTAGTATATATAGTTGGTAAAAATATTTTTATTAAACGGGAAATCATTTGTTTAAAATTAAATTTTTAGTTAAATGAATTTATTAACGGAAAACTTGTTAAAATTAAATCATTGGGGAATTTATAATGATCAATAAAAATTGATAATTCGATTGTTTCGAATATTAATAAAATTTTATAATTGTTATACAAGGATTAAAATCAAGGATACAAACCAGTTTGGAATGGATTGCATACAGCAAAACGAAAAGGTGAGTTAATCTCACTCAGTTAAAACTAGATTTAAATGATTAAATTTTAAATAATTGTTGAATGATTGGTTTGACTGTTGTGCTATAGTGTGATTTATATTTGGAATGGGTATTTTACATTGTGCTAATATCTGTGGATGCAGGGAAAACAGGTTGGGGGGATCCAACTGGATCCCTCAACATTTATTTAAATTGTTTAATACCCTCTGTTGTGATTCCTTTATATTCTGTGATGAATATTATTGATATAATTGATAATTGGGATATTGGATGTTATGGTTCAATTGGATATAATTGGGTATAATGAATTACCAAAAATATAAATTGAATTTCGAAAAAAGAAAATAAAGAAGTGAAATTGTAAGTAAATTTGAATAAATTTAAGAATGAATTGGAGAAGAAATAAAGTGACTTTAAATTTATGATAAATAAATTGGGAGTATGGAAAGGAAAATTTAAACAAACAGGAAGTTAATGAAATTTAAAATTCAATGTTATTGTTTAAAAGAGCAAAATATTTATTTTAAATTGAGGATTTAAATTATTTAAGAAGAATTAAGAAGAAATTGGGAATAACCTGAAATTTGTATGTTTCAGCTAAAGAATTTATAATCAAACTGAAAATAATAATAAAGTCCATAATTAATGAATTTCGAAATGAACTGATGAGTAAAGAAATTTATTTCAAATGGAATAAATTGGGAATCAATTTGGAAAATTGATTTGAGTGATTGAGATTGGAAATTTCTCTCTGAAGAACCAAGTACGTTTTCAAAGTAAATTCTTAAATAGAAATTAAAAAGTTTAAAGTCAATTTAAGAAGTATGTTTTGAAAAATTAACTATTTCTAAATATTTAAATTCTAAAGTAAGTATTTCCTTTTAATCTATTATGGTAATAATTATTTAAAGAATGACTTAGTATTCATTTTTAAAAGTGAAATCTAGTTTTATATTTTATTTAGTGACCTTATTTTCAAATATTCATATAAGATGTATTTTTAACAAATTATTAAAGCAGTTTAAATCTAAATGTTTTAAAAGTATATATTTCAAAGTAAAGTGTTTTCAAATTATTTTAGAAAATCTAGTTTTGTGCTTGGTGATTCCAATGGAAATAGAAATACTTGGAATTTATTCTGAGAAAGGCAGATAGTTTTGAAAACTGTTTCCAAAGGAATTTGAAAAGTGAAATTATATCTTGTGAAGATAATTTGAGGTTAATAAATAATTTGGGAAATTATTTATTGTTGGATGGTTGTAGTGAATATTAATTGATAGCTAAATAACCGACTATCAATATTGGACAATGCGTTGATCGTTTCGAAGAGACCGGGATCGAGATTAATTTCTCGAAAACCACTTCGATCCGGTTTGTACGTTTCGTGAAAACGATTTTGGATTCGAAGATGGAGGAGTGAAGTGCAAGGGCTAATCGCTACTAATCCTGAGGATATCTCCAAAATGGATGTAGTAGGAATAGTGCCTTCGGTTCCGTTCGAACCCGGGACGGACTTGTATGGATGAATGCTTGTGAAACATCGTCAGGTGGACGATGGGCATTCTAAGTGAAAACGTTCTAAAGGTAACGCTTAGCCTCAAGCCTCACCAAATGGGAATGGCTGAAAATCAGGGGATATGCAGTAAGGCTTCGTGGGTAGCCCCCACTGGAGGGTGAGGTCATCCCTGTCTAGATGTCCCTTTATTTCAGCTTAGTGGGCGGTTGCTGATCCCAACCGCGGTGTGATCTTGCTCGGGACTGTCCAGTAAGGGATGGTTCCGGTCTTGTGTTGCAGGGGAGTTAGGGTGGCTCCTCGGTACGCTGATCTAGACCAGGTACTGTGACAGGTGGTACCCCAGTGCCTAGCCATTAGTTGGAATCCATTTTCCCTACGCGCCCGTACGGTTTTGATTGTGCCCAACTATTGCTGAAACGTGAGATGCAAGCATTTCAGCTAGATTCTATTTACTTTCTATAGACACTATTATAATATCAGAGGATTTCTATAAAAATTGTTTTAGCTATCGTAAGGTAAAAACCCGACATGTTTATTTGTGGCGTGGTCTTACGAGATGCTTTTGTTTTTAAAGGATTTTTGAAACTTTAATAATCAATTGGGTGTGATTTTCTCACGCTGGTATTCCAGACTGACTCGGGTATTATTTAACTGTAATGATCGGGTCAGACCGAGTATTATAGGATACAGGATGTGATGCTGTGGAGCTCAGGAGACGAGCTGGATGACGATACGTACTCACGTACTTGTATATATATATTGTTCCGCTGTTGAGTTGTTGTGTATCCATTGTATGTTATTGATGTGAGTTGTGACTGATGTACTCTGATGATTTAATGTATGTAAACAGTTATATTTGATTTTGAGTAAAGATTATTTACTATCTATTATATTTTATTCCGCTGCGATGGTTAGATTCTGATGTTGATTTTGTTTTCTCTTCTTCTACCTCTTCTTCTTAAACCCAAATGGTTCGTATTTCTGTGCAACTTGAGTTGATTGTTGTAGACTAGTGTTGACTCAAGGGGTACGGATTTGCAGGCTGTTACAGTAAAAAGGAAGAAGAAAACGAAATTCAAATTCATATGGCCGATACAAAAAATTATAATGGCCGTAGCCTCCAGTTGCACTCCTCTCTAAAACAAATTCGTTCCACTTAAGAAAAAAGAGAGAACGAACCGAATTCATTCGAAATACCTGAATTTGATTCGAATCGAACGCGAAGGAGGGAGACTTGCGATCACGATCTGGTGACCTCGTTTTCCTTTTCGAAATCGACATTTCAAGTATCGAAGCATAAGAGCCGATTTCGATTCATTCAACGTCGATCTGGGTAAATTTAAAGCTATCTCGAAGTCAAAGACCATTATCGCAATCTCGAGTTGGAGAGGGGAGCCGCCGTGTTCGTGTTCGTAAATAATAGAGCAGGCTCAGGAATTTCGTCGAATCGAGTATGGGATGTGGTCGCGATTTATTCGATCGACATGCGCGTGGAGTTTAGTAGGGAGCTCCATGGTCGCGAGGCAGGTCTAGGTGGCGGAAGCGGCATGGAATTGGTGAGTGGGTTCTGGCTTTCAGAATTTAGGGTATGGATTCGTTTTTTTCTGTTATCGCTTGAAATTTTTAAAAGAAAAATATAATGATAAAAATATATAATGATTATATACACACTTTAAAAATCCTATTGTTAAATTTTAAAGTAGTCAGTATGGTTATATATATATATATATATATATATATATATATGCATATCCACACATAATTTAATGTATAACAGTAAATGAATTTATGACATTATCTCTAGATAAGAATTTTTTTTCTTTTTTAGAAAAAAGGAAAAAAAGTTTATATATTTAGAAAAGACTTTGGAAGGTATATAGGAATTTTTAAATTGTTTGGAAAATTTATAAAAGTTAGATTTTTTGAAAATTTATAATCTATTTCTATAAGTGTATATGTAGTTCAAAAGAATATATATATATAATTTTAAAATTAAATCATTAAGTTAGATTGTTAGTTTGGATTAAATTTATAAAATGGAAAATAGATTATGCGATTGGTTCAAACATTAATAAATTTATATAATGTTTGATACAAGGTCTAAAATCAAGAAACAAGTCAAATTGGAAATGGATTGCAAAATAAAGGAGCAAAGGTGAGATCTTCTCATTCAATCGGATACCTGATTTAATTTAAATAGTTAATTTAAATTATTGGCTGTTTTCTTGGATGATGATTGTTATCAGTTGTATTGAATTAGACCCTATGCACCGCATAATAGCGGATGATATTATATTAAACCCATATACCGTGATATTCCACCTCGAAGTGGAATTGGTATTATATATGTATTTGGAGTGATTGATTTACCGAATTATATAGCGGATGAGACCCTATGCGCCACATAATAGCAGATGATATTTTATAAATCCCATATACCGCGATATTCCACCTCGAAGTGGAATTGGTATTTAATTATTGTGCTAACGTCTATGGATGCAGGGAAACAGGTCGGAGGGATCCAACTAGATTCCTCAAATATTTGAATTTTTTCCAATATTGTGTGTTGATTTATTTAAAATCCGTGTGTCATTATATTGTGATTGAAATCGTTGAACGCTAAAATTTAGTCGAATATATTTTTGGTGTCATAGGATGCCAAAAATAAATAAAATTGGATTTTTGAATTTAAGTAGAAAATCTATAGTGAAATCCTATTGAATAAAATTCCAAAATTATGGGAAAAAGGTTTAACAAATGGACTTTAAGCAATAATACTCAAAAGGTGAAGAATTTATTTTTTAAAAAATATGATTTTTAAATAATTTGGGAAAGATAAAGTAATTTATTTTAAAAATAAATTCGTAAATTGATTTAGTGTTTGAATGAAAATCGATTTAGTGTCAAAATAAATTTAGAAATCAATTTGGAATTTGATTTGGTGTTTAAAATAAAATTTGAAATCAATTTGGAAATTGATTTGGTGTTTGTAAATGATTTTTGAAATCGATTTAAAAATAATATATCAGTGGATATTTGGGAATTTGTATTCACAATGGGAATTTAAAAAGGAACGGGGAATTTGTTTAAAAATAAATATCGGTTTATTTTTAAGTGTGGAAAGAAATTTACGGATTGGAATGTAAATTTAAAATAAATCGAGGAAGGTTTATTAATTGACGTAAATGAACTATTTTTGTAATGGAAAGAGAATTCTTCCCTGGAAAGCCGAGTACATTTTTAAAATGGCTTTTGAAGTATAAATTGATTTGAAAGAATATTGTTGGAGGAATTATTTTTGGGAATCATTTTAAACCTTTGAAGTAAAGATGTATTTAAATAATTATAGAAAGGATTATTTTAAAGATTTAATTGATATTTGATTTAGAAAATAGTTATTTAAATACTTATACTCTATCTTCTAATTTTATTTTAAAATTAGTTTGGACTTGAAGTCTTATATTTGTGATATTTAGTATAATATTTTCATAACTAATATTTAAGTAAAGGTAGTTTTATTTTAAATATCTCCAAGAATATTTTGGATAAGTGATTTAAATTATTTTAAGATATTAGAACTCGACAGATTTTCAGTGGAAATGAATAAATATTTGGAAATATATTCCACATAAGGAAAATGATTTGAAATTTGTTTTCAAAAGATTGAAAGGTGAAAAGTGATTTGAAATTTGTTTCCAAATAGTTCAAGTGTTAAAATTATATCTTGCGAAGATATTTTGGAAATAAATAATTTGGGAAAATTGTTAAAACCTTGGTGATTGTCGTGAATATTATTTGATAGTGATTTTTGTGAATATTGATTGATAGATAAATAACTGACTATCAATATTGGCCTTCAAATGACATTTGAATTTCGATAAGACCGGGGGTCAGATTCCAAATGGATATTCGAAAACCACATCAAACCTTTGTGATTGTGATGTATCTTTTGTTTAAAAGGTCACAGTGGAAATTTTTGTGATTTGTTTGAAATCTGAATGTAACACTTATTTTAAAATAAGCGCTCGTTATTCGGATTAGCAGGGAGGGGACTTTGTGTCATAAAACCCATTCCGAATAATGATACGACGAAATGAGATTGCATTTAAAGACGGTGTTGAAGACCGGGTAGTTTCGAAAATGAAAAGATTACCTGTCGAATATCTCTGCACCGGGTTGCTCCGGTATAGAGATTTTATCCCCTTTGTGATGGGGATTTCGGATGTGATTAGTGAATATCTAGATTGCAAGGGCTTCTTTTGAAGTGCCTTCGGTTTCGTTCGATCTCGGAACGGACTTGTATGGATGTGTGTCTGACGTTACACTTTGAGATGTAAAGCTGGTTTCTATCAAATTCGTTTCTGTTGGTGGCGGAGAATTTATTCTCTTAGCTTAACACCCTTCTCAAAGACGTACGAGCTCAGAGGTTATGTAGTTGATGGTTAATATTGATATATTCCCAAATTGGTAATGTGGCATACGAAGTGTTGCTGATCATTTGTTGATCGAAGCATGACTTTTTGAAAAGTGTAGCTTTATGGATGAGACTTCGTCAGACCTCACACCCCGAAAATGGTCAAAACAGGAAGAATGCGGCAAGGCTATGAGGATCGCGCCCTTTAGGGTATGTCATTTCCTTCTGAAAAAGGATGGTATCATGTATGGAGCCTTTAACCTTTGTGGTTGCTGCAAATTTATTATACTTTATGGTTGTTGCTTTATGGTTGAGGATCCTCAGATAAAGGTCGCAAACAACCGAAGGATGTCATACTCGTGTAATAGTTACCTAGTTACAGAGGTAACCCGGCCTTGTGTTGGCAGAGAGTTGGTTAAGTTCTCGGGATGTCCCTCCAGAGGCGTACCCATGTGGCAGTAGGAAGTTCCTTAGCCTGACCATTTGTTGGAAATCCAAAGAAACAATACGCGCCCTGTACGGTTTTAGTTGTATAACCTGCCATGGAATGTGGCGGTAACCTACCATTGAACATGGTAGCTATAGTAGGCATAAGTGCGAAATGCCTATGCTGGCTAAGATTAATATTATACTTTCGAAATGTTTTCCACACTATGCACTAATAATAATAATATCAAAGGATTTTTTGTATCAAGCACGTTTGACTATCATAAGGAGAAATCTCCTCAAATTCTGCATTTGCATATGTGTGGCGGGAGGCCTTATGGTAGTTTCATTTTCCAAAAAGCGTAGCGGATTTCTTTTATTTCTTTGTGAAAATAACTGTTTTTAAGATCTCACACTAGTCCCATGATGAAGCTGGAAAGATACTATTATCAGAATGTGTGGAAGATGTTCTTAAGACTGGTTGTGATTGCTTGAATGCTTCTCACTGGGTTGATAATTGTATGAAGGCAGTTAATGCGGCAGAGTTCAGTTGTGATATTATTTCTTTAGATGTTTTGACTTCATAAGTCAGTGATGTTAGAGAGTCTTCAGTCTACCCCTTTGCAGTTGATAATGATGGTATTGAAGATTGTGATTTTTCTGTTGATATTATACCAGTGGCCGGTGAAGTTCTTTTAAAGTTTTCTGATGATCAGTGTGACAACCTAGAATTCTTAGGTATTCGAAATTGAAATATTTAATCGATTTTAAATATTTGGAAGTTTGTTTAACTTGAGTTTCAAATATCATTATTAATTTGGCAATTAAATTATTGAATTTAATAATTGGAAGTTCGGTAAAATATTAAATCTGGAGTTTTAAGCTTGTTAAAAATAGTTTAAAGACTTATAAAATTTGTATTAATAATACTGAAGGTAATAGAACTTTTAAAATCGAATTAAAAAAGTTTGTTTGGTTTTAAAAATATATAATTTAAATCGGTATTTAAAAATAGATTTCCAAGGCACAGTCTTGGAATTCGACGAAACCAGTTCCGTTGGATTTGTAATAGTATATTATTGTTGGATTTCAATTTTCGTAGTGTTTGGAGTGATCGTTTGGCCGTAGGTACATAAACGTGATGAAATCTATATCGAAATTCAATATAATAACTAGATCCAAAAGCTATCTTCTCCATACGATCGAATTAGGACTCGGAACCTTTCCCATTGTGTCCAAAATAGGGGTTTAACATTATAAACGCCTAGCAGCATGCCTCGATAGGAGATCGAGATTGTGAGTTGCGAGAATCGAGACGATTTAAATTTGAATTTAAATTTAAATATAAATTATATAATTGAAAACACTGTAGCAAGCAACAGGTAGAGGATTTTAAACATGTGTTCATCTGGTTAGCACGTGTCTCCTGCCTTATCTCCACTCAAACGAAATCTAAAGGATTCGTTTTCCTCTCAAAAATGAATTCGTATCTAAGAAAAAGAATAATGGTTGAAAGAAAAGTAAAACAAATACTGTTGTGCCTTCTCGTCTCCTTCCCTCCCTCCTTTCAATTTCATTCGCATTTCGAAATTGAGTAAACCCTGTTAAAATTAGGAACGACTGAATCAAAAAAAGTACGAAATCGAATTCGATTTCGGATCGAAGTCGACTCGACTTTGGAAGGAAATTGAGCGCGACTCGTTTGGTCGAGCTCGAGGGCGTCGCAGTGTCGTCTGGTTCTCACGAGCTTGTTTGTGCGAAGCCGAGGCTGTCATAGAGATTATGGGGAGCTCGAGCACAAGCGAGCTTGAAGGGCTACTTCGATTTCAGCGGTAGAGGCAGACGACTTGTGTACGCATGGTCTTCGGTGAAGTTGGAGAGGCTCGTGATGTGGTCGGGGGATTGGTGATAGGTTCGACAGCAGTGGTAATTGAGGTAACGCTGTGACTAATTAATTTTTTGCTTAATATCCTAAATTTGGGTTTGGTTTTACTATATAAAATAGTATGATAATTTATTTGGGGTTAGGAATTTTTAAATGTTGAAGGGTGTAATATAAAGTATATTTTATGAAATCTATATAGAATATTTTTTTAAGTATACAAATATATATATATATATATATAATTTCAAAGAAAATAAATATACATATTCACATTTTTAAACAACTAGTTTATTTTTTAAAACAATATATATATATATATATATATATATATATTCACTTAACTAGTGAGGAGTTAATTTGAGTAATTAATTTGTTTTAATTATCTTAGTTACTAAAAGATATTTAAAGGGAAAATTGGCTTAAACTAAATTGTTCGTTAATTAATTATTCAACCAATTCAAATATTAATAAACCGTATAAATAGTTTATTCAAGTTCAAAATTGGGAAACCAAGTCAAGATTGGATCAGATTTCAAGCAAAAATAAAGGTGAGTTAATCTCACTCATCTTCGATTTCTAGTTAATTTAGATCGTTAATTTAAATTATTAGTTAATGAACTGAATTGACTAGATGTGATGGTGTACATATATAGTAGTATATATAGTGTGTGTGTGTGTGTGTGTGTGTATATTGGAGTGATTAATTTTCCACATTATATAGCGGATGACCCCATATAACGCGATATTCCACCTTGAAGTGAATTGGTATTTTATATTGTGCAAACATCTGTGGATGTAGGAAAACAGGTTGGAGGGATCCAACTGGATTCCTTAAAATTATTTAGACTGTTTAGTATTCTGTGATCTGGTTTATTTGATAATTTGTGATAAATTATATTGGTAATTGAAAATATTGAATGCTATAGTTTGATTGAATATATTTGGCTATATTGAGTTGTCATAAATATATAGATTGGATTTTTGAAGGGAAACAAAAGGAAGAATTCTTAAGCAAATAATCATAGAGGTTTGGATAGTGGAAAAGGATAAAAGTTGATTTTTAAACTCTAATAAATAAATTCCGAGTATGGAAAAGGAGATTTTGAATAAGTAGAAATAAATGAATTTTAAACTTAAGTGAGATTATTTAAAGGAATAAAGAATTTATCTTCAAATTCAAGATTTAAATTTGAAAAAAAAAGATAAGGAAGAAATTTGAAAAAGTATGAAATTTGTATTTCGATTTAAATAAGATTTTAAACCATAGTAAAGAAGTTAAATTTGAATTTAATTAGTTTGAAATAAATTGAGTAAGTAAAGGAATTTATTTTTAAAATGGAGTAAATTTGGAAATCGGTTTGGAAATTGATTACATGTTTGGAACTATGTTTTGAAAGGTGATGAGACTATGGAATTCATAAACTGGGTTTATAAAGTGAAATATTTACCAGAGGATAAATTGGAAATGTAAATTCAAAATGGGTAGTTTGTTTTAAAAGTAAATAGTGATTTATTTTTAAAGGTGTGGAAAGGAAATTGTATTTCCCTGGAAAGCCAAATATATTTTTAAAGAAAGATTTCTAAGCATAAGAAAGAGGTTTTAAAGTGATTTTAAAAGGATGTTTTAGAGAAATTTTATTATTTTAAAATTGTTTTAGAATTTTAAAGTAAATATTTGTTTAAATTTATTATAGTAGTAATTGTTTTAAGGGTTTAGCTAGTATTATGATTTAAAAGATAATTATTTAATTTTTGTACCTTATAGAATAATTTTTATTTTAGTTTTGGCCTTAGTTTTACATGAGAAATAAGTATATACTTCTAATAAAGTGTCTTAAATAATTTTATTTCAAGTTTTTTAAAGTATATTTTTAAATAAGAGTTTTAAATAGTTTTTTATTATAAGTATTTTAAATAGTTTTATTTGAAGTGTTTTAAATCGTTTTATTTTAAAATGTTTAAAGAACATATATATATATATATATATATTTGGATAAAGTAATTTAAACTGTTTTAAAAGTCTAAAATATTTAGGCTTGGCGATTTTCAGTGGAAATAAAACAATTGGGTGGGAATTTTCTTCCGAGAGAGAAAAGTGATTTGAAAACAATTTTTTTCAAAGGACTGAAGAGTGGAAATATATCTTGCAAACATATTTTAAGATTAATAAATAAATTTGGAAAATTATTTAATCTATGATTGTTTGTGGATGTTATTTGATAGTTAAATAACCGACTATAAATATTGGCCAATGCGCTGATCGTTTCGAAGAGATTGGGATCGAGTTTAATTTCCCGAAAACTATTTTGATTCGGTTTGAACGTTTTCGTGAGGAAGACAAGAGCTTGGACTCGAAGATGGAGTAGTGAAGTGCAATGGCTAATCGCTACTAATCCTGAGAGGGATTCCAAAATGGATGTAGTAGGAATAGTTCCTTCAGTTCCGTTCGAATCCGGGATGGACTTGTATGGACGAACGCTTTCAGAACATCATCAGGAGGACGATAAGCATTCTAAGTGAATGTGTGCTAAAAAGGTAACGCATATCCTCGAGCCTCATCAGCCGGGAATAGCTAAAACAGGAGAGGTGCACACAAGGCTAAGTGGCTAGTAACCAATTAGGGTAAGGTCACCCCTGACTAGAGGTCCCTTTATTTCAGCTGTGTGGGCGGTTGTTGATCCCAACCATGGGGTGAACTTATTCGGACAATCTAGTAAGGGGTAGCTCCGGTCTTGTGATGCAGGGGATCGGGGTGGATCCTCGGTATGGTGATCTAGACCACATAATGTGACAACGGTAACCCAGTAGCCCTGCCATCGTATGTAATTCAATCTCCAATAAGCGCTTGTACGGTTTTGATTGTGCCCAACTATTGCTGAAATGTAAGATGCAAGCATTTCAGCTAGATTTTATTTACTTTCTATAGACATTATTATAATATCAGACGGATTTCGGTAAAAAAGTTTTGGTTATCGTAAGGTAAAAACCCGACATGTTTATTTGTGGCGTGGTCTTACGAGATACCTTTGATTTCAAAAGAATTTGAAAATTTTAGTAATCCAATTGAATGTGTTTTCTCACGCTGGTTTCCAGATTGACTCAGGTATAATGCTCGGGTTATACTGAGTATTACAGAGTACAGATTTTTGGATGGACTGTTGTGGAGCTCAGGAGACGAGCTGCATGACAAGGCATATTTCCGTAGATTTATATTTCTATTGTGCAGCGTAAGCTGTATATTCAGTTTTAGAAGGACAAGATATTATAACTGTCCTGAATTGTGTTGTGTTACTGTTTGATGCTGTACTTTGATGATGCAATGTACGAAACATATATAAAATTCTTTATTTCAAAGATAAGTCATTTATCTATTATATATTGTTCCACTGCGATTGTGAGATTCTGATATTGTTTTCTATTTCTTCTTCTTCCTCCTTCTTCTTTAACCTTAATGGTTCGGTTTTCCGGCATTCAATTATTCATCATTTAATACAGTGGTCATATTGATGTCGATTTTTCGGGCATCGAAAAATCTAGTCGTTATAATCAGGGCATTGAAGCAGTTGCTGGTATTCGTAATCTTGATACCGGTAATGATTTTCATCAATGTAATATTGATAATGATGATCGAGGCATTGAAGCAGTTGCTGGTCGTAGTTCATCCGAGTTTGTGAAGTTTTCTGTAACTGAAGAAATTGGTGAATCTATTTTGATGATGGTAAATCAAAAGTCTGGGCTTGTTCTGTGAATAAAGACAGTGATTTTGGAGGATTTTCTTATTCTGAGTCGGATGTTTGGGATGGATAATCAGTACTTCTGCTTGTTTTCTTCGATTTAGATATTTGACTTTTGAAAAATCCACATTAAATGTGATGACTGAATGATTGCTTTTTAAGTCCTGTCCGAAGAGACAAGACCAGAGTGCAAGGTGCAGGTCCCCTCATTGGAGAGCGAGCGAATGGACTTCTACGATATTGATCGCTTTAAGTCCTATCCAGAGAGACGAGACTAGAATGTAGGGTGCAAGCTCCCTTGCCGGAGTGCGAATGGGACGGCTTGTACGAAAAGTAAGTCCCTTCATCGAAGAGTGAGCAAATAGGCTTGCTTGGTTGTCAGGTTTCTTTTCCAGAGTGCAAGTGGAGTCAGCAAGGATCCGAAGAGATCAAAACCCTAGAGTGCACGATAAATCATCCAGAAAGTTGAACTCTAGGTTAAAGGTTAAATGGTCCTTAGAGATTGAATCCTAGATTGGATTATGAACAATTTATAAAGATCGTACGTTAAATAGGATGTAAAAAGATATGGAGAGATCGAACCAAAGAAAGAAAATAGATTTGATAAAAGGATTTGAACACCTTTTAATTAGAGTAAAGAAGATAAATCCCTAGTGAACACTGGATGATTTTGACATATGATGTAATAACTCCATATGAAATCAGAATGATTATGATGTATGCACAATACCTAATCAGAGACTAGAGTCTTTAGCTATAATAGGTTTGGAATTACCTGTGATTTGCAAGAGAATCCAAAGGAGTTGGATAGTTCACCGAGATTAAGATCAACGGATAGCCGTAGAGCTCAACTGTTGAAGAATGATTACTGGAATTCATTCTTGAGCTAAGCACCCTTACATTCGAAATGCATACTTTAGGAGACAAATGTCAACCTGCATTTGAGCCAAAGCATATTTCAAATACATTAGGAGATGAATACAAGAACGAAATGATTTATGAACTTGGAAATACAATTGGAAAAGATAAAGAAGCAACTTAATTTCGCTTGGATTGGAGCATACACCTTAGCTCGATACCAAGCTGGTAGCTATAGGTTGGCACCGACCTATCACATCTCCCTAATTCTCCTTCAAAACTTCACACACTCCTATACAACTCCAGTGATTCAGTAGCATTTTTCTTAGAGTTTGTACGATCAATTCAAAGATTGATGAGATGACGATAATAAAACTAGGATAGCCCAAGCGTTATCGAGAAGATTGCTAAAATCAACTCAAGGATGATGGACAAGAGCTCAGAACACATCAACTAGAGAAAAAGCCAAAGTTGGATTTGCACCCAACTTCTTAGCTCGATCCCAAGATGACCACCTATAGGTCGTTACCGAGTTGAGCTCTTAACTCATGGGGATCCACGATTTCTTGTATGACTTTGGGCTATCTTTCTGGACTTCATTGCAAGTGGGCTTCTTACTTTATAGCTCTGTTTCTCTATAAATACCAACCTACTTGCAACCAAAACTGGATTTGGATCTTCTTCTTCTCTTCACTCTGAATCTGATATCTCTGCCATTAGAGACTTCTTATTCTTCACTCCTATCCTCTACCTCCTAAGTACACTAGAAACTCAATCTAAATCTGACATCCACTAGACTATGGTTAGCTCTGAAGTAAATGGTTTTAATCCAGATATAAAACGATAATCCAGAGAGAGAATGACTAACAAAAGAGATTAAAGTGAATATAGGTAGGAGACTACGCCGAACCACGATAAAAATTCCCGTGTGCTTTAATTTTCTGCTATTCTTACTGGATAGGTCTGGGATTTCTACTGCTTTTACATCGATTATAAAAGAACTGATGCTTTCATCTGATTCTGCGTATTAATCCATTTTTTGGGTTGACGGTATATAATAAGAAAATCCTTAAACAGAATATTATGTGATTTTAGTTGAAAATATTTGCAATTATGAATAACTAATCATAAAGTAAAAGGATGTTTTGTTTTAAATATCCTAGTCAAGTTGTTTCGAGAAAATGTTATTGATTTGTCTGTTAGACGAGTACATAATGCACTCTAAATGTTGGAAAAATATATTACTCATAGTTGCCAAGGGAACTAAGGGGTTACGTGCTTGTAGTTATTGGATAACTATAGAATGCCTTATCTGGAAGATTTATATTGGTTAATAACAACTAGGTCAAACACGAAATCTCAAGATAACAAATTTACATAGTTCCCTCAATTTGAGAATACTATAGACTTCAATGTTAATACTCGCATTTGATGATAGTTAAATCATGGCATGTCAAACCATCAAATGATTATAGTTAGGTCTAAGTTGAAGCATTGGAAGTGAAACACTATTCAATGGATAATTCATCTCCTTAGTTGTATGAGGTTAGTATCAGAGTCAACTGTAGTCATTTCAAAGTCTAAATCTCTTGTCAAAGTAGTACAGTTAATAATAAATGTTATTATTGAACCAAGAACTTTATTTTCTGGACTAATCAAGTTAAAGATGGATGATACAAATTCCATATGTCTTAAAGTAATATAGTTTTGATGAAGTGAATTTCTGTAAATTATTGCTACTAAAGTCTCCGCTTAAGATAATGTGAAACTAGATTTTACCAAGAAGTTCTAAAAGCAAAGAATTTATGTTGTCCTTTAGATATTATATATTACCTTTCCGCTGTGAGATTGTGACATTGTGTTCTTTCTTTCTTTCTGGTTTTATTCTTTTTCTTTTTATTTACCCTAACTATCCATCTTTCCAACACTTGGGTACATGGCATATGAATACCGTGGATGTATTATTGTCAACATTCGAGGATCGAAAAGTCGGATCGTTATAAAAATCTTAGTTTTTCATATTTTAATATATGTGTAGTAGAAGTTTGAATTTGTTTTATGTCTTGGGGAATTTAGTTCACGAAAACCCTAAAACTAAAACCCTAAAATTCCTCTAAATGAAATGTCAATTCTTATGTCTATTGGAATCTCAACTGTTTTATATTAAAACTGTAGAATTTGTTTTGTTATTGCAATTTGAATATTTTATATTATTCCACTTCCAACTTTTCTCTATTATTGTTTTAAAGGTTTTCTAAAAATGAGTTTGGAAATGGTGTGTAAAGGATGAATTATCCTATTTGTAGTTTGTAATGCCTACTTCCATAATCTAAAAATGAATTCCTTTTCTACTTCATTTTCGTGTATCTAGAAGTTAAATAGAATATAAAGGGTTTAAGTATTAAGTTTTAAATCCTTGAAATAGAGGCATTGATTTTACTTCATCGATATAAAATAAATTTGGTATTTGTTTTATTTTATTAATGCAAGTCTATTTCTAGCTAAGGATATTAGCTAATTTGAAATTTATGATATGGAGTTAAACTTGTATAAATTGGAAGTTTTTACATTTAAAACGATTAGTATAGGACACAAAATTCTTCATATATTTAGGAATATTTAGTTAGCCTAAATTACGTACATATAAATATATATTAGCATATAAATATATTATTCATATATAATTAATAACATATTAATTGTATCATATAAAATAAATAGGTTAGTAATTAGCATTAAACCTCATAGGAAGGAAGTAAGCATAATTACGGAAATTAATCCATATTTGAAGGCAGAGTAAGGATTTTTCCTTATAAGGCCTTAATGCAAAATAAGGTGAGATGTAGATATGGTAGAATGTTAGAAGAGTGGAAATATGACTAAGTTTTAGGGACGCGAGGTCAATCAAAAGCATATAGAAGTCTATCTAGCTAATCTGGCTACCAATAGTGTGACTTTGAAACTGATGTGAGACATCATCTATAATAAGTATCCATGGTGGAAGCGTGGCAGGTCCCAATTCTGTAGTGTATATGTGCCTAGTTAATCTTGTTACCAGCACTTGTGAATAGTAAAACTAGTGTGAGGCACCATAGTTTGGGTTACGGATCATAATACATAGGGCCCGCTTCTAGGTCGAGGGTATTAAGTTGTTGTTGTAGGGTCCCATTCTTCCCCACTTAAGAATTATCAAATAGTCGAGATTATTGTTTAGGTGCGGTAGTAAGGATTCTCGGGAGGGGTCCACTTCAGGTTTGAGATAATAACCAGCTATTATCGGGTCCCTCTCTTCTTATAAAGAAGTATTAAGTGGCATGATCAGCTTTCGTGTGATGTTAGGTAGGGAGTACCAGAGAGGGGTTCGCCTTGGGTTAGGTATTAAATAACATGAATCTGCTTAGGATATAAGTATTAAATGGTCATAGTCTACTTAATTCCCCTTAAGTGGCTTTGGTACTTCCTCTCATATTATTAGGATATGATTGATGGTAGTTGCGTTGGATTGGGAAGGGCCTTAAGGCTACAGCTGAAAGTACGTTATGGAGTTGGATAGGAAAAGCCTTCGGGCTTGTATTTGGAGGTTACTTGGTAGGACATAGTATAGGTATATAAGACATATTTCTTATCTAAATGATACTATCTAAATACTATTATGGTAAGACTTGAGACTTTTATTCAGCAGATATTGTTGTTCTCACCCCCTCCTCATTACAACACACAAGTTACGGGAAATGATGCGGATTGAGAAGACGAAGGTTGAGGCCAAGACTTGTGGTAGTTTATCAATCTATTTATGTTTTTGATAGATTTTGATGTACCCAGTTTAAGACATTTTATTGTTGTATTTGAGATATTATATTTTAGATATTTGGTATAATATGTTATATTTCTAAGATTTAGGTTTTTATGAAATAGGTACTTATTTTTGATATTATATTTTATCCTTTCCACTGTGGGATTCTAATAGCATAAATAGATAGCTCTGCATATTGTTCAATTGTACCAACCAACAACTAGCTTGAATGGGCTTAAGGTTCGATAGGTTTTTATCAGGTCGAAAATTAGCCTTGTTTCGAGGTGGGTTATTACATTAGCACTTAATCCTTAAGGTGCAACTTACCAGTATCATGTGATTCATAATCATATGATTTAAAGAATTTTTCTTCTAAGTTATTGCTTAGTCTATAATCTTAAAAATAACTGTTAAAATTTTAGATACTTTGATAATATATATCTAACGCAACAAATAACATAATTTTAATTTTATTTTAAAATGAGCATTCATAATATTCATAACAAAATTAAACCATGCATATATATATATATATATATATATATATATATATATATATATATTCAATACTGATAATATTTATTGTTTCATAAATAGTATTTGGTTTATATATGAAAACAGTCTTTCATATCTTGATGCATCTGTTTAAGTGTCATATAGCATGCTCTAACTATTTCTACCACTAATATAATAGCATGTAAAATATGAAGCTAAATTCAACTACTTATTATAGACTATTTATTTCTTTTACTATAACTAGTTTACAGTTAAGAGTTATCGATCAAATATCTTATACTCATACAAATACCTTTTATACAAATCAGTTTTCTATAATATAATACTTCAAGAATAGAAATCATATTTCTCATTCCATACTAGGTATATTACTAAATTTTATACAATTATCATTTTCGACATCGGTTGTAAAGGAAATGCACCATTCACTCTCTTATCCCATGTATGACTATTTTACATTCACTCTCGAACATTTTCTTTCTATTCAAGTGGTCAAACCATTAAAAAGGTAACTGTACTACACGATTGCACCAAATTCTTTACAACGGTGCATTCGTATATTGTTAACGTTTTAAGAATATCAAATAGGTTGCACTTAAGCAAACCGTCGAAACTGAAATTTCAGTAATTGAATTCCAAGGTCCGTCTTTATTCCTTTGCCTTTTATTGTTACACAACAAAATTCTTGTCATATTCAGTCAAAATAAACGCTTTATTTTCATTATTGTTTACTTCCTCCTCTCGAGTGAACTAAATACTTCGAGATTTTGTACATTACACTACAACAAAACAGCCATTTTACAACGGGCAATGCCCGTTGTAATATATATTTCGCAACGGGAATGCTCCCGTTGTATTAGGCCTCGTTGTAATAGGTCGACCATATTTTACAATGGGCAATGAACGTTGTAATACACCTTTTTATAACGGTCATCGGCCCTTGCAATAGGCTCTATGACAACAATTAAAGCCCATTGTAATAGACTATAATACAACGGGTTATGCCCGTTGTAATACATGATATTACAACGGTTTCTGACCGTTGCAAAATAAATGCAAATTTTAAAAAAAATTACAGCAGCACCCATGCACTACAAACATACCAATAATGAATAATTTAATGAGTAGTAAATATTATCATAAAACAACCAAAATCACATACGGAAAAAGTAAAAGCTAGAGTCATAAAATTCCAACACATTCCGAAATCAATCAATCTCTCAGAAGTACCTCCTTGACATGAATCAACCTATGCTCTCGTGTAGGGAAAAAAACTGGACCCAAGCATCGATTTTACCTACATATACGTAATAAACAAAAATGTACGCTTTCAGCAAAGAAGAAAAACTCACTTTCCTAATATTAGATGTTGCCTTAAGCGACAAGATAAAATAATTCAACATAACATATGCTTACAGCATAGAATTAAAGAAAATAAGATATTAATAAATGAAATTATAGCTACAAAAACGTGACTAAATTGCAACTAAGTTACTGCCTAAGCAGATTCACCAGTCCAGTATGACTAAACAGCAACAAGGATCTTTTCTGGATTGAAAGGGCCACTTTCATGATCACTTGTATGACCTTTCCATCTCATCCCTTCAATCGTTTCCTTTATTTTGGTCAAAACATCTACAGTGTCTCGGAAAATAACAGTGCCTTCTGGCCTCAGTATTCGATCCATCCCTAGTAAAATGTTGGCAATGTCGCACCTACAAGTATTTCCCATATCATAAAAAGATATCTGACACTATAAACATATAATGATGTAAAAAATGCTCTTTAAAATATATGATTCGAATGTCTGATATGTGAATGTGCATGCAAACTTGTTGAGTTTGATTCGCCAAGTTAAAAATACAAGATTAAGGTTAAGATAATATGTGCACATTATTATGCAAAAGACGTCCTAACATTTTAGTACATGGTTATGTGATGTTAGCTGTTGTTAGACTACATTATTGTAACTATGCATAATCAGTCTCTAAAGGATGCGATGTGTGCATTATTGTAACTATACATATGGGGCAACAGTAAATAGACTACACTACAGTTATAGAAACTACTCTACAAATAATCAAACACTGGGAATGCTACGACAAATTTGAATACATTATAATGGTGAAATTTGCTTGAAAAAGCATGCAATGTTTAAACTTAATGCCATGTGCTAGGCATATAATACATAACATATGAATGCACTCACTGTTTGAGAAGTCATATACTATACATCGGACATGAACACTATTACTTTTGAGAAATTAATACTATATATGAGTCCTTGTGTAGTATACTGGTGCTCTCCCAGTATTATGTAATCATAACCTTGCATGTGTTTGGATTAACACGATTAATCCAACAACCATAGTTAGCTTTATTTTATCATTACAATTGTTCACATAAATCTACAAAACAATCATATAGCTAAAGTACTATAAACATACGTCTGTTGTAATGATAAATGTTCAATCTGCATTTTCTATATTCTATTTTCCTAGAAGTGCTGCAGCCATGTGTTTCTATAAACACATCTTCTATATTCTACAAAAAAATGGCATACACTACTATAGTAGTTATATGGTGATTTGCAAATAAAAATAAAAATAAATATTAGTACTTGCATAAATTAAAGCGATTGCAGAGATGGCATACCTTGTATAAGAGTATTAGTTAATGAGTTAAGAAAGGTAAACTGCACAAATAACACTAAAAAATATTTGCTTTTGGATATTATTGAAAATACCTCGGAAGATTTGGCTTCATGAGAAAGATCATGCACGAGTCATGTAGCTCATTTTTGCTTGAGCGTCCTATTATATAGCACGCAAAAAACAATATAAATAGTACATATTACTATTATTAATCGCACAATACTATTTATTTTTTTAAAAAATACCACAGTGCTAATTATACAAATTATACCTATTGATGTGAAAAGGACGGTTCTGTAGAAGTAGAGGCACATCCAATATTCGAAATATGATGTAAGTCTTCATTTTGTTTTCTTTCTCTTTATAGCTCTTTCTAAACAACCTTTGGCGTAACAGAACTAGCCAGTTTCTCTTTTTCTTTGGACTTTATGCCTCTCACATTATTGTTGTTCTCATTTATAAAGATGGGCTCTAATACATTACTATTTTGTAATGAAGTACATTGATCATTAACCTGAAGAGCTTCATTATGAATAACTTTTCAAAACAAGGGAGCATTAGAGAATCATTATTTCAACACCAAACTGCCAGCATCTCAGAAATATCAACACCAACAAAACTTTTCCATATTAGTACATCTTATTTCTACATCATCAACAAAGTATGTCATCTCTTCTCAACTGACACCGATCACTACATTGTCTAATGCCATCTCAGGGTCATTCACTAAACAGCAAACATATTATCAACTCAAGTTCATCCATTAAACACCACATTTTCAACTTCAATTATCATCGACATTCAGACCACTATATCACTATACTGACACCATCATCACAAAAATCTGATTCAGTCAGACATCAACTAAAAACAATATTCAGACATCAACTTATATGTATATTACAAATATATATTAAAAAAAATGGTATATGATACTCCATCCTATACTGATTTATTAAATATAATTTGTTAAGTTATATTCAATAAGACATGGCAGAGTATGAGCAGCCTGACTCGGTACAAAATGTTATGTATGTAACTAGGGGAGAGATGCTCCAAGTATTAGTACCAGATAAAGGTTGTGACCGGTAGTCTAGAGGACCAGGAAGCAAAGGCTATGAGAAGTGAAGAAAGTCGTAACATGGTGTTCGAGCCAAACATGGTATCTGATGCTGCCTTCGGAAGTGATACCTAACATTGGAAGAATGGTCGAAGCCCATGCAACAGGGAAAATAAGAATGGGCAACACAAGTGTCGAACAAAACCAAGTCACTGATCCAGTTTCATTTGCCACCTGCGATACTACATTGTTGGTTATACCTAAAGAAAAATAAAACTAGCAAAACCTATTATTTTTCCCAGGTGTAAATAATTGAATTCAACCCTCTATGCATAAAAAAAGAAACCAATATATTGTTTATACTAATAAAATGCTTACTTTCCTAAATTGTTGAGTTACAATGTAAATGATGGAGCAGGACTCAAAAAATAGTTGCGTTGTCTTTTTATCAAGTGAAAGTATAGCTGCAAAATAATTCTTTATTTCAAACTTTCATGGCTTATCCTCAACATCAACCATTCTTCCAGAAACACAAGCGGGTGGTGGATATTAGTTTATCACATTCGAATACCAAATTTTGGGACTGAGTTATTTATTCACGAGATGCAGTTTGGACGTCTTTGTTAAGCAATATAAAGCACTTAAACTATTTTTCTAGCTTCAAATGACGGTACTTCTGTTCAAATACATTGTGGATTTACAAGCGAACACGAATAATTGACTCGAATTATACGACATGTTCTTCACGAATTACACCTTTACATACCAAAAATACAGTTGTTATAATCTTTTTAATTTGTGAGAACGATAAAGTGAAATTTTAATGTAACATTCATTCAGAAAGCAATTGCACTTTATTATACCTTCAAGATTAATGCAATATGAGAAATATTCTAAAAGCATAATCTAACAGAATCATAAACTAAAACAAACGTATTAAAAATGAAAATTAACAGAAGCATACACAAAATCATCAAAAACCACCGCAAATTCCGAAAACCACCCTCCACCGCTCCTCCAACCTGCTGTAATCACTTGAGCAACCATCGCCTGAAATTGCACTTCAACCACGACCTACCACCTCGCGACCATCGACCGCCTCCACCTTTGCCAATCGCCCCGAATAAAAGCCCAACCTTCATCACTCCTTTTGAAACCCAAATCGCAATTAAATCTCACTGTTACAAAAGTCGCGAAATTGAGAATTCGCGAATTGAAAATTGGGGAGATTGAGAATCGTTCATTTGGTAAATGAGGATTTGTGGGTACATGAGGATTTGAGGTTTAGTTGTGAGGCTTGGGATTTAGTTGTGAAGTAGCGATTAGGGATTTGTGGTTACATGAGGATTTGGGGATTAGGGTTCTACTAAAAGTAAAGGTATACCCGTGAATGAAAATTTCAAGCGGGTTTTAAAATTTTGTTCCAGCGCCATGTTCACTTGTTTATAATTGTGTTCCAACGCTTGTTCCCTTGGTTTTCTAGTTTTTTTTTCATTTGTATTTTTCGTTGATCTGAAAAAAATTATGAGAAATGAAGGAAATGCTTAAAGCTAAAATTTGCAAAAAAGGGAAGTAACAAATATTATTATAAATTATATGTTAATAAGTATATATTATCACTAATACGTTATTATTGTAAATTATTAACTTTAATTTATTGATATTACCAACAAATTATAATAAAATATTAATCACAAACGGTTATTTATCAAAATATTAATTTTTAGCTATAAATTATTAATCATAAATTATTAATCATAAATTATTGGTTAATAATCACAAATTATTGGTTAGTAATCATAAATTATTAATCGGTATCGGATTGCCATGGAGAAGAGGTCGACAATCTAGGGATTCCAGATCTTGGGAAGGAACGTTTGATTTGGGATTTAGGGTTAGCGAAAAATAAAGTTTTACCAGCGAGGGAATGAAAGCAAACAGACGGTGGGCTTTAAAATTTAAGTTTTACTACCATACATTTTGTTTTATTTTATCAATTATCATTTGTAAATTAGTATTAAAAAATTATTAATAGTAATTTGCTAATTATAAAATATAAATTATTAATATATAATTTTTTTATTTATAAATTATTAATTATAAACCATTAAATATAATAAACAATAAATCATAAATTATTAATATTTATTATTAAATATGAATTATTATATATTTAATATTAATTACTTGATATTACTTACTAATAACTGGAAAGTAAAATTAAGTCTGTTGGAATACTAATAATATATAATAATTAGTAATTGGTGATTATTTATTAATAATCATTAATTATTATATTATAAATGATTAATATAATATTATTAATGATTAATTATTAAATATTAATAAATAATAAATATTAATTTTAAGAAAACATTGTAATTATTAATTATTGATTGTCGAAAATTGGCAATAGACATTTATTACAACGGACATTTTATGATCGTTGTAAAATTGGCATCGGTTAAAACGTGCATTTTATGGCCGTTGTAAAATTGGCATCTATTACAACGGGCATTTTGTGACCGTTGTAAAATTGGCATCTATTACAACGGGCATTTCGTGACCGTTGTACAATTGGTATCTATTACAACTGGCATTTTGTGAACATTGTAAAATTGGCATTAATTACAACGGGCACGAAAGGACCGTTGTAATAGCATTCTATTACAACGGGCAGTCAATGCCCGTTGTAAAAAGGGCATTGTATAAGACATCTATTACAACGGGCCTGAATGGACCGTTGTAATAGCCTTCTACTACAACGGGCAGCCAGTGCCCGTTGTAAAAAGGGCGTTGTAATAAGGTATTTTTGTTGTAGTGTTACAAATGCGACTGTTCACCATACAACTTTTTTATGTGATCTAATATAGATGAAATATCCATATCCTTATATCGTTTTAGGTTTCGAAACTCATAAATGACAGTACACGGTTTCAAATAAACAAATAGTTAAATGACCTAGTTACAATTGCATTTGGTAGTTGTATAATTTTTGGCACTTGCATGGGACTTAAAATGACATGTTAAAGATTATTGTTTAGTATATTCTATGTTTCATTGTCAATCTTAATTTAGTTCATTGGTAGATTCTTATTGATAAACAATTTTATCAATTTAATTGCTCAAATTCATTTATGTAGACAATTTTAATTTGTATACCATGCATTCTTACCATATTATAAAGGTTAAATTTTAGCATTTAATTTTTCTAACATAGCTCCTATTAGGCTTTAATATTCCTTAAAACCCTACATAGAGATCTTTTGGTTCCTCTAATCTGTTTTAGGACTTGTCTGCCTTGGGATTCTAACCTTAAGTTTTTTTCAATAAATCATACGCCTACAAGCAATAGAGATCTTTTCATTTGTTGCATCATTTACCACTCCTAACATGGTTTTTATCTTGATTTCAGTCTCAACTTTGAGTTTTCTCCGCAAGTCGAAAGAAATTATTCACATGTACCTCCATTTTGCAATCGCCTAAGTATAATGCACATAAATTTAGTTTACTCATAAAATACGTGCATATATCTTACCATACCTAGAAATATATTTATAGTACTAATATAAGATTCCTAGATTGAGTTTGTTCATTAACTAAAGTGTATGCAGTAGTCTATTAACATATAAATAGTACAGGACAACTCTATATTACAGATTTATAATCTTCAATATATTTTGAGTGATATCAACTAAGGAGATAACGTATTTTTTATGAAATAACCTTATGATTCAAGTTTTGAACACATTTGAAATCATGATATACATGTCATATGTATGTATTTACTTGAAAAATATATTTTTTGTTTATTTTAGTTTCATTTACATTATGTTCATACATATGTATATAGTTATATAAGAATAATTCATTTATAACTATTTGTTGTCCAGCCATTCGGCCAAGCAGTATACGGACTAACTTGATGAGTCAAACTTGCAAGCTATCAAGGCAGGAAACCTGGAGAGATAGACCTTGAGTACAGAAACCAAGTGCAAACAGAGCCAAGGAGAAAAGATAAACACACCATAAGAATCGAGGACTAAGAATCCACTAAACTGTGGATAGGTAGCAATTGGATCGGTACCGATCCAACCACTTGGATCGATACCGATCCATGAACCTTTGGCAAAAATTGCCCCACTCCTAGTACTCATAAGTTGTGGTGCCATGAGCCTATTCCAATTCTCATTTCATCAATCTCATGCAATTCTTTATCGATTTCCATAAACACCTAAAATCAGCTACTTCATTCTTCCATCAATCCATCATTTAGACTCAGGAGCAAGCTACTGATGATGCAAATATGTTTGGAATCATGAAGCTAACCACGAATCAAGCCAGGACAAAACATTCAAAACACTCTATATGACCATTGTATGGATTGGTACCGATCCAAGACTATGGATCAATAGCAATCCATGAATTTTGATAAGGCGTCCACCACTTTTTCTGGGGAATAGGTTTTGGGCGTGGAGAATGAGGTAAAGATCATGAAGGCGAGCTTTCAGGCCAGCTGCTGCTATAAATAAGAGGGTATGTCTCATTTTAAGAATTTTTTAGGGAGCTCTCTTGTTCTCTTACTCTAATTTCTTGTAATCGCTCATGGATTTATATTGATCTGTAATGGTTTATAATGATCCATAAGAATAGAAGTGCAAACAGAAATATAAACCATCAACAAAGTTAATGGACAAAGGCCAAGATTAGCCGAACTGCTATAAAACACTGTTTGTTCTTTTCTTGCTCTTTTTAGTACTTTTCTTCATATTTTATTCTTTATTATACTCAGTGTTTGTGCAATTTTTGGTTCAAACATTTTGTTGCTTTCATTGAGAAACACTTGAATTCATTGATTTGAGACTTGGCACGATTCAAAAATGACAAGGCAATTAACTAGAAATACCACTGTTAGGGGAAATCAATAAGGGGCGGCCAAGATGTGTCCTCAAGAGCTAACTCCTCATCCATCTATATATCCAGGGAAAAGATGGAGACTATGATGAATGGATTGTAAGAAAGGATGATTGCTCACTAGGAAGTGATGATGAAGAACTTACTTAGGAGAATGAGGCATAAAGGAACAACATGAGTTGTAGAAAATCAGCACTAATGGCCGAAAGCGGGAGTGAGTACACTAGAAAGTGGAATGGTGTAGATTAGAACTAACCTCTAACAGATCATATGGATCAGTACTGATCCACAGGTAAGACCGACACCGATCCATAAGAACTCGGGGCATTGGTAATTTTTGCTTAGTTGGAAATGATGCATGTCTGAAAGATAATGCGGTGTGTTTAAATGTGAATGAGAATGCAGAAACACGACTGAAGGAGTATGTGTCGGAATTTCCTCATGGGAACGGGGGGGGGGGGGGGGGGGGGTAAGATGAGAATGCTAACTTGAAACTTCCTTTGAATGACAATGATAGACTTATTGAGATGGTGAGACAAGCTATGAGGAGTGGATTGCCTAACTGGAGCCTAGAGAATGTGAATAGCAATCCAATCACTCCAAATGTTTAGTACGTTAGGAATTCCTTCGATTTCAAGTTACTAACATTGAAAACATATGACGGGAAGAAGGATCCCACAGTTCATTTGATGAGGTAGATCTAACACATAGAGGTGCTGGGCGCGTCTAAAGTGGTCATGTGGCAATGTTTTCTTTTATATCTAATAGATTTAATGACGTTATGAGGTAGACAGCTGGAGAATGGTTTCATCGTCACATGGGCCGAGTTGGTGAACAGATTTGTGAAATAGTTTCGGATCCATATTTCACGATCCAAAAATAATATGACGCTATCAAGTATGAAGCAGATGGCAAAGAGACCTTAAGGAGTTTTTTAACAAGCTTCAATGCAGTGATTGTCGTAGTCAATAAGCTAGACTCATTAATGGTTTTGATGGTGGTGGTTTTAGGAGTAGCTGCTAAGACGAATTTCAAGGTTACTTTGGAAGGGTTCCTCTAATGGATCTCATATAATTTTATCATGAGACCAATAGATACCTAGGTCAGAAGGACATTGTAGTGGATCAGGAAGAAATTAATGTTGTGTATAGCGGAGGATCGCTTGGAGAAGGATCCAACAAAGGCAAATGAAAATGAAAGATGTTTGATGGCTTTGAAGGATTAAAGAAACAAAAGATGGAACCTAAATTCACTTCTTACATGGATTCAAATGAAACCTCAAAGTGGATCTATTTAGATTCCAGAGGACGGATTTCCTATCGGAAGCTGGCGAGGAGAGAGTCCTTGGATAATGAGAAGACGTCCGGATCCATGAGCTGGATGGGCATAACAAAAATGATTACTAACGCTTATGCGATCTGATCGAAGAACGGGTTAGAAACAACCAATTACAACAATATATAAGTAGTTGAACTACGATAGTGGAACAAGAGCAGCCATTAACCGCAGCGAATGGAAACGACCTTGGATCAAGGACAACGAAAGTCATCTCTTGATCGAGATGGTAGGGAATCAGGTTCAGTTCTCATTCCCAGTGTTTGCTTCAATAAATAATGCAACATTATAGTCAAGCAACTTCCTCATGTATGGAATCTCGATCGTTCCTAAGCACACTCTAAGCCGGATGCTAGATTGCATAGCCCAGAAAGGCAGTTATCATGATGCTAAACTTTATGTTTTTTAATATTTGATTCGATTCTTGTAAAACCCTGTAACGACCCGAAATTTTCACACTCAAAAATTCCAGATAGTTATGAAAAAGAAGAAAGAGATAGAAGAAGAAGAACAGAAACATCAACAACTCGCATGCGCAGCGGATAAAATATAATAATAAATAATAATAATTTACAAAAGAATATTATATCTGTCGGTTGCACTTAATATACATCAGAGTTTCACATAATATACATTCACTGAATGTTTACAATTATCAAGTCTCAGATTAACAATAATATAACTACAGCGGATATACTCTATACGATTTTGCCATCCAACTCGCCTCCTGAGCTCCGGAACATCCTAACCTGAAAATCTGTAACACTCGGTCTGACCCGAGCACTACATCAAAGTAACACCCGGGTCAGGCTGGAAACCAGCGTGAGTAAACCCAACTAACATGGAATACAAAGCATACAACTTTTATAGAACCCGGGTAACTCAAACCAATTTTACAAATCCACAATATGTCATAGACATAATTTCTTTCACACATAAGTTTCCTAAGTGCCAACATTTCGATCAAATAGTCCGATTCACTTATAATGTTTCATTTCAACTTGTTAATCTCACATATCAATCTATAAGGATTCGAAGTGGTTCCGGGTATTTTCCAATACCCGATCCCGGCCTCCTCGAAACTCATGTTATCCTAACCCAAGGTATTCAAATAAAATACACAACCTTTCATATCAGAGATATTAACTTATCCAAAACATCCAATACCATTCAATCATCCATAGCAAAGCTTAATCACAAAAATCAATTCAATTCATTTTAATTGAATTTCAAACCTCAATCACTTAGATTCCTTCATTAAATTTTAATTAATGTCAAATCAATTAATAAATCAATCCTTCATTATTTATCTTAATTAGTCACACTAGACTAATTATCTTCAATTACATTAAAGAAATTTATTTCAAATAATTTCACAAGATCAATTATTCTTAACCAAAATTCAGTAAGTAATCTTAATTACTTCTTAAATTAATTAGCTATATTAATTTCATTAATCCTTAATTAATTAATTTCTCATAAGTTACTTATTATGGATTAATTAATCTTAATTAATCAAACCTTTAATTACTTCATTAATTTTATAAGTTATTGATTTCCAATTATATCTCAATTTATCTAAATCTAAATTAATTATATTTCTTATACCACATTATTAATCATACTTGGTATATCTCCACCTGAAATGTTCTACCCTTTTATTTACTTCATTAATAAATTAATTCTCTTTAATTTAATTAGCTAAATTTTCAAAGCAATTATATTTTATTAATTGAATTACATAACTACTAATTAAACCACCAAATGATCATTCTAATTAATTTAAACTTAAATTAATTATTCATTTGAATTATCCTACCTATTTAATGAATCACCAATCAATAAACCTTTATTGATTTTAAACTAAACTATTTCCTTATTTATAATTTAAGTTTGAAACTATTTAAAAATCCCAATGTTTCGAGTCAAACAACCATTAACTCGAGAATCAACCAAAAACCAAAGTCACATCATTATCAGTGTACAACCAATCCACTTAAACATTCAACCAATTATTTAAATTTAACCATATAAATTTTAAATAAAAATCCAACAGAGTGAGATTTACTCACCTTTGATTTGTTTTTCGCAATCCATTCCCATCCGGCTTGTTTCCTTTTAGATTCTAACCTTGTATAAACAGTTATACGATTTTATTAATATTTGAACTAATTGAATGATCAATTTCCATCTAGTAAATTTTAATTAAATAATCAACCATCCTTAATTATTTCCGTCAATCTCATTCTTCCATTTCTCATTAACAAATCCTATTCAGAAATTAACTAACCTTTAACAAATCATATTTCAATTAATTACTAAATTAATTACTTTAAGTAATTAACCCTTTTTAAATATTCAAGTATTTATTCCTTAACAACCCTAAACAATTATACATATTTGATTGTTAAGTAACTATCACTTGATTTATTAATTTTTGGTTTTAATTAATTAACTTTTAAAATATCATTTTATAGCTGATTTACTTCTCATTCCCAAATCACATTTAAAGGATTTTCTGTCAAATTCATTTTTTTTTAAATTTCAATTTCTTTCAACCAACACAGATAGAAATCAACAACCAATATAACCAAAGATTTCATAAATTCATAGTAGTAAATCAGTTGCACAGATCGAAGATTACTCACATAAATAAATGTTGCAGAAGTCGAAACCAGGCTACACTGCTTCGGTAATGTCGAGATGCCGAAGCCCTGATCGAAACCCTCTGTGTCGCCACCGCCTTCCCTCCCCCCCAAATCAGCGAACCCTAGCCCGCGCCTCGACCAGAACTAAGCCTACGCCTCCCCTTGACCAACGCGCGAAACCCAGACTCAACGCTGATGCACCCCCATGTGAAGACGCGCCTCGATTTGTAACCCTACTCGGCCTGCCTAATTGCAAGTCATGTCCTACCTCTTGCGCCGCCGCTCAATGTCGCCACTCTCCCCTTATTCAAACGCGACGTGAAAATTCGAGCGTCACCATATTTTTATTTGACTCGAAGGCTTCGACACTTTTTCTCTTGAATTGGATTTAGGAAAAGAAAATAAATTTAAGGAAGAGGGGATTTACAATTAACTGGAAGGAGGAGGAGATTATTTTGATTTTTTTTCTTCGAACGAAATTTCATTCGTTCTCTTATTTTTTTTTTTTAAGGAATCGGCTTCTGTTAGAAGATTAGAGAGGGGCGCGAATAAATTAGAGGTTGGGAAGCTTCCTGATTACGCTAGTTTTATAAATATCTCTGACATGTTGATTTTTTTAAAATTTTTATTATTTTATAAAACTCTCAACCCGTCTCGTTAAGCATAACGCGAAATTCCGGACCCGTATCAGACATACCGACAGGTGATTATAAGGTTTTACCCGCATTCCGAACCCAATGGAACATGTTTCGGAAGTTAATTCAATCATATGCGCGAGTTACAGAAGAAACGATAAATTTTAATTTAAATCGATTAAAATAGTTCTACGCGTTTCTAGCTGCCAGGGTCAAACGACAGCTCCGATGGCTGCGAAAATTGAAATCCGATAATAACTAACTATTACGGATCCAATGGAACTGGTTCGTCGAATTCCGAGACTGTGCCTCGGAAGGCTATTTTTAAATATCGATTTAAACGTTAAATTATTAAAATTGAACAAACCGTCTTTAAATTAAATTTCAATCATTCTATTATCTTCCGTATCCTTATTATAAATTTTATAAGCCTTCAAATTATTTTACCAGGCTTAAAATTCCAGATTCAACATCTTACCCAGCTTCCAGTAATTAAATCTAATAATAAAGTTCCAAATAATGGTGATATTTGAATGCAAGTTAAACATTAACTTTTTAAATATTTTAAATCAATTAATTATTCCAATTTAAATTGTTAGAAATTCCGGGTCGTCACATTCCTCCCCCCTTAAAAGAATTTCGTCCTCGAATTTACTAGTTAGGAAGAATGGTCTAATACCCATTTATTTATTATTATTATATTTTTCTAAAACTTACAATTCAACATCCTACCAATATCTTTTATTAAAGACCCACTATTACCTTATCCAACTTCCCAAACCTTCTATAGTTTCAACCAATACCCATTTTTTTGCTCAATCATCTAAATTTCAATTTAAAACCAAACTTTGAATTATCAAAACTTTCCTCAAAATTTTTCTAACTCTCTAAATTTCCAAAAAAATTTACCAGCGTCTCCTTTGCGCGGCTAGCTCGGTACAGCTACAAAAGACCTCTACGCGCTCCCAAATTCCAAAAGAAAACAAAAGCCAAGTGGCCACATCAAAAACCCAATCCAATTTCATACAGAAACTCAAATACATACCTTTTGTCGGGCAATTACATTTATCCTTTGGAATCAAATCCAATTTTCTTTTCCCCTTTTAATACCTGCATATCTTGTTTAACAACAATATTCAATTGTAACTTACAAATCATTTTAACATTCTCTTATATAGGTTTCCATATTACTTCTATTCAAATTCGTTTTACCCGTTTTTCAACTTAATTTAATTTTGAATATTAAATTTTATTTTCCACTTAACCGAGTCTTATTAGTTCCATCTACTAATCTATTTCGGTTTTTATTTAAAATCGTTTAATTGATTAACAAAAATTTTCTCAAAAATTTCCAAAAATTTTCTAACTCCCAAAATTTTGGAAAATTTTTGGCAGAGTCTCCTTTGTACGGAGGAGCTTTTGCCATTTGTAAATAGATATAAATATGTATACATCGACCCACACGGTCGGAAAAAAACAAAAACAGTTCATATTTCCTATTTTTATTGCGTAGGCGTACCTATATTTGGCATTTAAGCAAGTAGCTTATTTATTTTAGCAATTAGCATACCCCAAATCTAGCCAAACGGCTTCCCTGTACCTGTACTTACTCAATTTAAATATGTAAGTGCCATATATAGAAATTCTATTAGCATTTCACTTACTTTTAATGGCTAAACACAAGCATTTTCAAAAGCAACAAACACCAAACGCTTACCATAAGCGATTTATATAATTTAAAGCTAATCTAATTGCTTCCAACCAAATTTATATGCTATTTCATTCAATTTTAATTGTTTGAAATGCAATTGCTTACTTTCAATTCATTTTTAAGCAAAACAAACACATACTCACTTCAATTGATTCAAAAAAAATCAATTATATTTGCTTCCAATAATTCATAGAATTTAATTAAATCTCGTTTACATTAAACGACAATTATTTCTACGCAATTTGATAATATCCATGTGAATAAATAATTACTTAAGTTTTATAACCAATTAAAATTGATTCCAACTCAATTTTATTTAATTCAATTCCATTTTAATTTATTCACAATCATTTTATTTAGCTCGACACATTCCATGCTTGTGTACTACTAACCACTCCCAAATTAATTTAAACCGAGCTTTTATTTAATGGCTTTTACCCTTATTCGAAGCCAAGCTTCCATAAATTTTAAACTTACATTAATTTATTTAAATTTATTCCAACATCAACTTAAGTTTACTTTTATTTGATTCTCATTTAATCAACTTCCATTAAATTCAGCAAGCCCATCCATTTAAATTTTAATTTTAATCCATCTTCTCAATTTATCAAAATAATACCCAACCACATACTGAACTCATTTATACTTCAAAGTAATATACCACCAAATTTAAGTTCAGTCTGATACTCCAATTCCAATCATAGCTTTGATTTAGTTTTTATTCAATCAGACTTCATCCATTTATCATTTAACTCAATTAATCCGTTTTAAATTTTTAATTTGCTTACTTAATTCGTTATCGAATTTATTTTATTAATACAAGGCCATTCTCAATTGATTTCTATTCACTTGGGTTCTGTTTGCAACTCAAACCATTACTATTATAATCATTTTCGTTTCATTCAACAACACTTCCATTTTACCCAAGTTGCATGCACATTGCGTTAAATATTACTTATAACACGCTTAAATGTTCATTTGTAATTTAAACCATCACTATTTGATCCAACTCTATTTTGTTTAACTCAAGTTCATATCCAAACTCCCTTATTAACTTGCAATCCATTTATTTAACCGAGTTAAATTTTTATTAACATACTCTATCAAATAATTATTTGTTAGCTTACTTCCAACTTTTATTACAAAGAAAATTACTTCATTAAATTTTCCCGAGTTCAAATTTTATTTTATAATTCCCGTTTGGATTTCCCTTTTAATTATTAAATTTAGAAATGCCTTTAAATTCAGATAATACAATTAAAATAGCTTTTTATAAAAATATTTCTTATAACTCGATGTCTCAACCTGTCCATCCTTGTTCCCACAGAAATTCAGTCATATGTTGATCAGGCGTAGAACTGAAAATCTATAACTACTTGGTAAACCCGTTTTCAACATCAGTGAAAATATTTTTGAAAAATAATTTTATTGAAAATATCGAAAACAATTTTTTTTTTCAAAATAGAGGAAATATGTTTGGTGATAATGCTCTGGAAATCATCACCCCCATCCATGGTCACAGTTACATTCCAGGGTTACGTTGCCATCGCAGCAAAAGTCCATGTAACTGCAGGCTCTCCGCGGCCTCTGATATTCGCTGTCAAAATGAAACCTCTCCACTCCTACATAGGTCGCAGTCTGCCGATATAAAATCAAACGCAGACCGTTGGCTCTCAGCGGCACACACGACTTTCGCTATGTTATACCATAGGTCGCAGTTACATCGTGGGTTACGTTGTCATCGCAGCAAAAGTCCATGTAACTGTTGGCTCTCAGCGGCACACACGACTTACGCTATGGTATACTGAACTCATAATCCTCAGGAACTAGTTTTGTCTAGACTCCTCACAGGATCAACTTTAGAACCCCCTCTTGGGGCTCAAGGCAGCACCACCCGGTGGCACTCCTGAGAAGCACATTCCAAGAGAGCGCCTTTTTCCCCAGAGCCATCATCAAAACATTTTATACTATACACATATAGTATCTTTCAAATCATACACCTAGTATGATCTCATACAAAACTTCTTTACACAAAATCGATTATCCCAAAATCGATAATTCACAAACTTGGCTTTCCAAATTCAATATATTGATTTTACCCAAAAATCAAAAGCCTTTCCAAATCCAAAGGTTTCCAAAACCTTTTCCAAAATCCTCATAAGATCCTTTATATATATATATATATATATTCAAAAATATATATAATTTTTAAAACTTTGGATCATTTCAAACTTGCATAAAATCCCTTTTATACTTCAAACATTTTCAAAAACCATTCCCTTCTGGCTATAGATTCAACTAGTGGAGTCTTATCTTATTTAACAAAGATATACAACTTTGTTATTCAAAATCAAATATTCAAATTTGATTTCTCTTTCTAATATCAATTTTATCCTAATCCGTACGATGCACACATACCATCCGTACGCTATATCAACCTGATCGCTTACTCGATCACACAATTTCACTTCCGAACTAGTATCGTCCACCCGACTTCCTAGTGCGGACACAGATCTGGTTTCTTGATTAGAAAACGTCATTCTCCTTGCATAGCCATAACTATGATAGAGAATATCCAGAACCAATCAACAATGCATATCCAGGTTCGCCGTCGAAAATTGAGTGAAAAATCCCGACTCGGATCGATAAATTATCTCAAAATTCTATGCTCGAATCTGGATCAAATCACTATGCGAATAGAATAATATACGTACATCCTACGTATTTAACTTCATTGATTATTAGCCAATCAATTTCCTTTCCATTCACATTCACTTAAATTTCCATTGAATTATCACTTCAATTCGTATCTCAGTTGGGAATTTAATACTTAACAGTTTGAACTCCGACCAGTTTATATATAGAAAACAGCTTAAAAATTTTTAAAATAGAGAAGAAGTTGAAAAATAATTATTAGTTTACAAAATATCTATGAAATAGTTGGAAAATAGCTAAATAGTTATTGAAATCTTAGATAATTGCAAAATAGTTGTAAAATAATAATTAATTTGTAGCATAGTTAAAATATAGTAATGAGTTTAGAAAAATAGCTGAAAAATGGTTGAATAGCTCCAAAATAATTATAAAACAAGTATAAAATAATTTGGCTTTAAGAAAGAAACGTTGTATATATTTAATAGCTTAGAAAAATAAGTTTATATCAAAACATTTTATATTGAAAATAGTCTAGAGTCAAAACTGTTCACTTCCCCCACATTTTCAATTTAAATTTCCACTCCCATTTAAATTGACCCAATTCCAAATTGAATAATCTTCAATTTCCATTGAAATGGATTTAATCCCAATTCAAGGTGAATTGATTCTCAATTTCCTTCCAACTTCAAATCAAATCCCATTTGGTCTTTAAACTTGTACAACTTTAGTTACAATTTCTATTTATAATCAATTACATTCACATTTTGCTTTTAACTCGGAATTATACATTTTATTTAGCCAATATATTTTTATTATTCCATAAACATTTCAATCAAGATTCCAGAATTTAAACAAATTTCCAAAATTTCAGTAGCACCTTAGAATTCAACTATACCCAAAATTCTTTGGCAAATTCAATTACCCCTTTGAATTTCAAAACCAAACCCCGTTCACAAACAATTCCAATGTAAAATAGTTTGGTAGCAATTTCTCTTCTAGAAACTCGAAAATAAACATCGATAATGCTGCAGTCATCACCGACGTTATTTTCCAGTTACGGAAAGAGTTCAATGCTTTTATCTCTTTAAAAACATTTCAAATATTTTTAATTTCAAATCTCCCAGGTTTCAAATTCAACACAAAATTTTTTTTTTGAAATAATACAATTATTTTTCCAAAACTTTTGGAAACCACTTCCAAATCCAAAGGAATTTTAAATTTTGCCAAAAATTCCAAATTCCCAATCCATCCAATTCATATTTAAACATTACTCTGGAATTTTCATCATACTTTATTTCCAAATATTCTCTGGAATTCTATTTCAAATTATAATCTCATTTATTATGAAGTTTATTTCAATTTATAAATTACATTCACAATCTATATTTCAAATTCCATTTTGTCATATAAGTTTATTCTTCAACTTTGGTTATAAATTTCAATTTGGTCGTATTTTATATTACTTCTTAACTTAATTCCAATAATTTAACAACTAATCACCTAAATATTCATTAGAAGGAAAAGTTGCTATATATATATATATCAAAATATATTTTTATATAAAATCATTAAAAATCTTTATAAACAAATAACAAGTACGCTCTCATATGTATATATACTCAACTCATTCTAGAGTACGACGGACTATTCAATGAGTAACTCCCACCAGAGCCAAGGTTCCCGCTTAACCTGGCTCTGATACCAACTGTAATGACCCGAAATTTTCACACTCAAAAATTCTAGATAGTTATGAAAAAGAAGAAAGAGATAGAAGAAGAAGAACAGAAACATCAACAACTCACATGCACAGCGGATAAAATATAATAATAAATAATAATAATTTACAAAAGAATATTATATCTGTCGGTTACACTTAATATACACCAGAGTTTCACATAATATACAGTCACTGAATGTTTACAATTACAAGTCTCAGATTAACAATAATAAAAATACAGTGGATATACTCTATACGATTTTGCCAGCCAACTCGCCTCCTGAGCTCCGGAACGTCCTAACCTGAAAATCTGTAACACTCGGTCTGACCCGAGCATTACATCAAAGTAACACCCGGGTCAGACTGGAAACCAGCGTGAGTAAACCCAACTAACATGGAATACAAAGCATACAATTTTTATAGAACCCGGGTAACTCAAACCAATTTTACAAATCCACAATATGTCATAGACATAATTTCTTTCACACATAAGTTTCCTAAGTGCTAACATTTCGATCAAATAGTCCGATTCACTTAAAATGTTTCATTTCAACTTGTTAATCTCACATATCAATCTATAAGGATTCGAAGTGGTTCCGGGTATTTTCCAATACCCGATCCCGGCCTCCTCGAAACTCATGTTATCCTAACCCAAGGTATTCAAATAAAATACACAACCTTTCATATCAGAGATATTAACTTATCCAAAACATCCAATACCATTCAATCATCCATAGCAAAGCTTAATCACACAAATCAATTCAATTCATTTAAATTGAATTTCAAACCTCAATCACTTAGATTCCTTCATTAAATTTTAATTAATGTCAAATCAATTAATAAATCAATCCTTCATTATTTATCTTAATTAGTCACACTGGACTAATTATCTTATATTACATTAAAGAAATTTATTTCAATTAATTTCACAAGATCAATTATTCTTAACCCAAATTCAGTAAGTAATCTTAATTACTTCTTAAATTAATTAGCTATATTTAATTTCATTAATCCTTAATTAATTAATTTCTCATAAGTTACTTATTATGGATTAATTAATCTTAATTAATCAAACCTTTAATTACTTCATTAATTTTATAAGTTATTGATTTCCAATTATATCTCAATTTATCTAAATCTAAATTAATTATATTGCTTATACCACATTATCAATCATACTTGGTTTATCTCCACCTGAAATGTTCTACCCTTTTATTTACTTCATTAATAAATTAATTCTCCTTAATTTAATTAGCTAAATTTTAAAAGCAATTATATTTTATTAATTGAATTACATAACTACTAATTAAACCACCAAATGATCATTCTAATTAATTTAAACTTAAATTAATTATTCATTTGAATTATCCTACCTATTTAATGAATCACCAATCAATAAACCTTTATTGATTTTAAACTAAACAATTTCTTTATTTATAATTTAAGTTTGAAACTATTTAAAAATCCCAATGTTTCGAGTCAAACAACCATTAACTCGAGAATCAACCAAAAACCAAAGTCACATCATTATCAGTGTACAACCAATCCACTTAAACATTCAACCAATTATTTAAATTTAACCATATAAATTTTAAATAAAAATCCAACAGAGTGAGATTTACTCGCCTTTGATTTGTTTTTCGTAATCCATTCCCATCCGGCTTGTTTCCTTTTAGATTCTAACTTTGTATAAACAGTTGTACGATTTTATTAATATTTGAACTAATTGAATGATCAATTTCCATCTAGTAAATTTTAATTAAATAATCAACCATCCTTAATTATTTCCGTCCATCTCATTCTTCCATTTCTCATTAACAAATCCTATTCAGAAATTAACTAACCTTTAACAAATCATATTTCAATTAATTACTAAATTAATTACTTTAAGTAATTAACCCTTTTTAAATATTCAAGTATTTATTCCTTAACAACCCTAAATAATTATACTTATTTGATTGTTAAGTAACTATCACTTGATTTATTATTTTTAAGTTTTAATTAATTAACTTTTAAAATATCATTTTATAGCTGATTTACTTCTCATCCCCAAGTCACATTTAAAGTATTTTCTGTCAAATTCATTTTTTTATATTTCAATTTCTTTCAACCAACACAGATAGAAATCAACAACCAATATAACCAAAGATTTCATAAATTCATACTAGTAAATCAGTTGCACAGATCGAAGATTACTCACATAAATAAATGTTGCAGAAGTCGAAACCAAGCTACACTGCTTCGGTAATGTCGAGATGCCGAAGCCCTGATCGAAACCCTCTGTGTGGCCACCGCCTTCCCCCCCAAAATCAGCGAACCCTAGCCCGCGCCTCGACCAGAACTACGCCTGTGCCTCCCTTCGACCAACGCGCGAAACCCAGACTCAACGCTGATGCACCCCCACGTGAAGACGCGCCTCGATTTGCAACCCTACTCGGCCTGCCTAATCACGAGTCATGTCATACCTCTTGCGCCGCCGCTCATTGTCGCCACTCTCCCTTTATTCAAACGCGACGTGAAAATTCGAGCGTCACCATATTTTTATTTGACTCGAAGGCTTCGGCACTTTTTCTCTTGAATTGGATTTAGGGAAAGCGGATAAATTTAAGGAAGAGGGGATTTACAATTAACTGGAAGGAGGAGGAGATTATTTTGATTTTTTTTCTTCAAACAAAATTTTGTTCGTTCTCTTATTTTTTTTATTTTTTTAAGGAATCGGCTTCTGTTAGAAGATTAGAGAGGGGCGCGGATAAATTAGAGGTTGGGAAGCTTCCTGATTATGCTAGTTTTATAAATATCTCCGACATGTTGATTTTTTTTAAATTTTTATTATTTTATAAAACTCTCAACCCGTCTCGTTAAGCATAACGCGAAATTCCGGACCCGTATCAGACATACCGACAGGTGATTATAAGGTTTTACCCGCATTCCGAACCCAATGGAACATGTTTCGAAAGCTAATTCAATCATATGCACGAGTTACAGAGGAAATGATAAATTTTAATTTAAATCGATTAAAATAGTTCTACGCGTTTCGAGCTGCCAGGGTCAAACGACAACTCCGATGGCTGCGAAAATTGAAATCCGATAATAACTAACTATTACGGATCCAATGGAACTGGTTTCGTCGAATTCCGAGACTGTGCCTCGGAAGGCTATATTTAAATATCGATTTAAACGTTAAATTATTAAAATTGAACAATCCATCTTTAAATTGAATTTCAATCATTCTATTATCTTCAGTATCCTTATTATAAATTTTATAAGCCTTCAAATTATTTTACCAGGCTTAAAATTCCAGATTCAACATCTTACCCAGCTTCCAGTAATTAAATCTAATAATAAAGTTCCAAATAATGGTGATATTTGAATGCAAGTTAAACATTAACTTTTTAAATATTTAAAATCAATTAATTATTCCAATTTAAATTGTTAGAAATTCTGGGTCGTCACAAACCCCATATTTTTGGTAACATTATTTAGGATATTTAATTAGTTAAATTAAAAATAATAATGTGTTGATTAGGGGATTGAGATTCGATGTTATAAATGAGTAGTCGTTCCATTTAACCAATCAATTAAAATAAGAATTAAAAATAAATAGAGGAGGGGTAAAATAGGAAAGAGGTCAGTCTTATGCCCTAAACCCTCAGCCATGTGTCTTATACATGTTTATTTTCATTTGTTCAAAATTTTAAAAGCTTAAGGCCGACCACCATTAACAAGAGAAAGAGGAAGAAGTTAAGAAAAGCTAAGGAAGAAGGTTAATCAAATCCATTCACATCTCAGTCTCTTTAATCTCAAAAGCTAAATGGAATAATGTTTACATCTCATGTTTCTTTTGTTTTTGGTTTTAACATGCAATCCGAAATATTTTGCATTGATTTTCCGTGTTTTTGAATGATGGAATGATTATATAAACTTGTAGATGATTTATGATTGTTCGTATAGATTTTTTGACATGTTTGATATGAAAACCCTGTTAAATGAAATCCAAATGCCTTGGAATTTTTATATAGAAAATAAATATTATTTTGGAGATGGGTTTCACTTTTCATAATTTTCTAAATTTGTATGGAATTTATATAAATTTCTTGTGAAAAAATGTTATTTTGGGTTAAAAATTATTTGGGGTTAAATAATTAATGGTTTGGGTATGAAATTTATATATGTTAGAAAACATATCAAAGGTGATTTTTTGGAATTTTCATAGAATTTTACTAAGTGTTTTAATGGACATATAAATTTATTTAAGGTATGAGACTTAATTTTTTTATATTTATAAAAAGGAGAAGGGGCATTTTATGAAATAGTTCAATTTTTTGTTTTTGGAAAGTTGGCGGTGCTTTTAGAAAAGAGAAACTTGCAACCAATCATAACTTGACAAACAAGGCAGGTTTGGTATAAAGAAATAGTTTAAAAGGGACTAATTTGGATGGTTTTTACTGTTTTGATACTTTCGGCGCCAGGTTCCGCTTCCTTGCCTTCGCCTTCGACATTGTCTAAACCAATGCATATGGTATCAGGGAACTTATACGTAGTTAATTGCATGTAGGCACAAGGTATAGACTCGTAACAAAGGCTTCCCAACAGGTTAAGGAATTACTTTGCATTTAAATGAAAATGCGCCTGCTTGCTTCCGACTAGGTAGCTTTTAACTTGGTTAGCTTTTAACTTGGTTAGCTTTTGACTAGGTATAATGGGTTTAAAGAAATGGTTTCGATTGGGTTGTGCTATTGTTTTAAATGACTTCTTACAACTAAGTCAAAATCTTTTGCTTTCGCTTTCTTCCTTTCGACCCAGATGGTTTCGAAGGGGTTATTTTGTTTTTCTAAAATTTGACCACTTCTCTAATGCTTTCAAAGGGATAGTTTCGACACCATCACTTCTTTACTCAGGAATGATTATGAAAGGAATGCTTTCAACTCTAATGGGTTTCTGATCCTTTTGCTCTACTTGAAGGCATAATCGAAATGGTTTCGATCGAAACAATTTTCAAATGTTTCGAAGTAGTAAATTTTTGAATGGTTTCGAAAGGTTTCTACATGTTTTAAATTGAACCCATAGGATTTCTAAAAGTTTAGTGTTTTAATGCATTCGAAAGGGTTTTAAATGTAGGTTCCAAAGGGGTAGTTCTCTAATGATTTTGGAAGGTTTTGAAGGAAGGTTTTCCAATGGTTTCGAAGGAGTCGAAAGGGAAGGCTTTTCTAGTTGTTTTGAAGGGATTAAAAGGAAAGGCTTTCCTTAGGTTTCGAAAGGCAACGTTTAAGGGTTTTAAAAGAATGATGTTTTTAAAGCTTTCAAAAGGAAGGATTTCCAATGGTTTCGGAAGGTTTTCGAGAATGGTTTTGAAAGGAAGGTTTTGGCCTTTTGACCTAGATTAAGTAAATGGTTTTACTTGGTTTAGAAAGAGGCACTTTCAATGGTTTCGAAAGTGGTAGTTTCAATAGATTCGAAAAGGGGACTTACAAAGGTAAATGTTTTCATCAACTAAGATTTGAGTAAAGTATATATATGTGTGTGTAACATGGCAAGTTGATTTTGAGTAAAGCATAGGATATATATATATACATACATATATATAATTTCTTTGTTTGAGTTTGATTTAAAGGTTTTAAATAATTTTGAAAAGGTTTTCAAGGAAAATTATGGGAAGGGATCCCAAAGCTAAATGACTCAAGTATTAAAATACCTGATGGGACTGGTATAGGGTCGCGCCCTATACATTAGCTATTAGCCTCAGCTAATTTTGTCCAAAATTCCAATGTGTAAGGCTTTGTCACAGGTAAGACTAAAACTATCATTACACATAGAAAGGAATATATGTTTGTATACATATAGGTTAATGGTTAGCCCGCAAAACTATTAGGATCAGGTGACATCAGGAGATGTTAAGTTAGGGACAGGTCGTCCAGAAGAGAAGTGTGTAACATATAGTTTTAGGATAGACTGTCTAGAAGAAGAGTGTCTAACGGATGTTAGACGAATTTTGTTATATTGTCTGGTAGGCCCGAGTCTGCCAAATGTTAATAGTTAGCCAAACAAAACCATAATGTTCGAATAGATAGTTCATTTATTACCTGATATGTATGTTTACATAATGATTCTTTACATATTTTAACCGGTTTTGGTTGTAGGAAAAGATTTGCGAAAGATATGTTTTAAAGGATATTAGTGAGGGAAAACTCATTCCGCTAAGCGGCATGGTCTCACTTAATGTAATATAACCGAGATGTATAGAATTATTCACACTACGCTTTATGTCTGACTCAAAATTTTTGTTTCCCTTTAAACTCTCAGCTGCTCAAAATTGATTTGATCGGGCTGAGGGTTGAGATTTTCGGATTGTATTTTTTTTGGCAAATAAAGCTTCCATGGACGAGTGGATGTCTAACAGATAGCTATTTAGGAGTTGTAGTTTATTATATTTATTTCCACTGTGTATATTAAGTCATATATGACTATGTTGCTTTGATTAACTAAGGGGGTATTGTCATATGTTGCTCTTGGCGTATTATTGTATAAATATATTTGATCTTTACCTAGGAAACGATATGGGATTATGTAACTTGGATATGAATTTGTTTTGAAATATAATTAGTAAAATATTGATTTTGGAAATCTACGATTTTGTTCATATTCAAGTGCTTCTGATATTATGGACACCATTAGCATTACCGTATTTTGTCACCAGAAGTTAATACTATCAATGATTATAGCTTCTGTAGCACTTAGCTTTTGGCCTCTAGATACGGGATGCTACAGCTTGGTATCAGAGCCTAGGTTTATAAAAAACTTAAACTAAAAATGGTTTTTAAAAACATAATCTAAGGAATTAGAGTAAGATTGGGATATGGGATAATGCAATAGTAACGTACCTATATTTGTTGTATATAAGTATACGCTTTATCTTTAGTCTTCTATCTTTGTTAGGTTATTTTTCTTTATCTCATGAGGTTTGAATACAGATATGGATGGTAGAAGAGGAAGAGTTAACCCAAGAGGGTAAGGCACCGATGGGAATGCCAGACCTAATGCAAGGAGAACCCAAGGTCAGGCACAAGCAGAGAATGTGGGTGTTGGAGTCTCGCAAGTTGGAATAGAAGCTATGTATCAGTTTTTCATGAATACGATGCAAGCGGGTATTGCTGTTGGAGTAATAGGAGGAGGAGTTCAGGAAGCTCCAGTTGTCAATGATTATGCTAAGTTGAGCGGAGATTATACTAAGGTTGGAGGGAAGCCATTTGTCAAAACCGAGGGTACTATCGGGGTGGAAAACTCGTTATTACATTGCGAGAGAATATTTGCAAACTTGGGGCTCAATAATGAACAGAAGAGGAGGTTGGCATCAAGGCAACTTTAGGAAGCTGCTTTATTTTGGTGGAATAGCGTGACTTTGGTAGTGGATACAAAGACTATGAGATGGATAGTGTTTAAAAGGAGGTTCTAGGAGAGGTTCATGTCGATGATGGGGTAGTCTGTTTTGATTCGGAAGTTTGCTAAGCTAGAACATGGAGAGATGACTATTCTGGAGTATTCCAGTGGGTTTGAAGAGTTAGCGAGATACGGTAACGTCGCTGTGGACACGATGACGAAAAGGAATGAGAAGTTTATCAGGGGATTGAAGCCTGAGTTGGTCTGGGCTACCTTACCGCACATTAGTGATCCCTGTGATGTGGTTGTGGAGATGGCTTTGAGACATGAGGAGATGCTTACTCGTTTGGAGATGAATAAGGGGAAAGAAGTCCAGGTTGGGCAAGGTCAGAAGAGGAAGTTCTTTCACAAGAAGGATGCTCAGAAGGGTGGAGCAGCCAAGAAGGGCAAGTTTGAGATGGTCTGTTTCAAGTGTGACAAGAAGGGTCATTTCACTAATTAGTGTCGTATTGGAAAGGCAAAGGAAGTGGCTGGGAAGAATAATTTTAGTTTCTTCAACTGCGATTAGATAGCCTATTATAAGAATCAATTCAAGGAGCCCGCTAAGGATGGAAAGAGCAAGGTGTATGCATTGGAGCCTGCTACTTCGAAGCCAACAGCTCAAGAGAAAGGAAAGGCGGTTTGGGGAGGTATGCTTCATATTCTTGGTATGTCTTTTAGCATTCTATATGATACTAGCACATCGCATTCTTTTATATCTAGATGTTTGATAGATAAGCTTAACCTAGATCCTACATATTCAGTAACTTTCTTACTGGTTGCAAACCCAATATGAGGGTACGCAACTCTAGGGTTGAGATGTGACCAGTTAGAGTTTAACTTGTTAGGTCATACTATTGTGTGCAATTTTCAAGTGTTTGATTTTGTGGGTTTGGGGTTATTCTTCAGATGGATTGGTTAAGTGAGTACGATGCTAGGATATTTTGCTAGGATAGGAAAATATCTCTTAGACACCCTGATTGTAGTGAAAGGATTATTTATACTATAGAAGGTTCTAGTAGTGATGTGAATGCTTTATTGGGTGTTATGGAGTTGGATGATGAGCTGAGTCGAGTTTTCATGGTTATAGAATTCGCAGATGTTTTTTAGCCTATAGTTGGATTGCCACCGAAACAGGCCATTGAGTTTCAGATAGATTTGGTTCCGAGGGCAGGACCAGTAAGTAGGCCACCAAGCAGGATGACTCCTACAGAGATGAGGAAGTTGAAGGTGTAGTTAGTGGATCTGGAAGGCAAGAGCTTTATCAAACCGAGTACTTCTCCTTGGGAAGCAGCCGCAATGTTTGCTAAGAAGTCAGATGGATCGTTGAGGTTACGTATCGATCATCGTATGTCGAATGAGAGGACGATAAAAAATCAATATCTATTGCCCCGAATTGACAATTTGGTTGACCAGTTGAGTGGAGCCAAGATATTTTCTTAGTTATATTTGGCAAAGGGTTTCCATCAACTTGGAGTAGCAAGGATAGCATAACTTTGGTAGAATTTTGGACCAGATATGGATCGTACGAATGGTTAGTTATGCCGTTCAGACTGATTAATGCGCCGACATTCTTTATGGATTTCATGAACCAAGTTTTCTTAGAGCACTTGGATATGTTCGTATTGGTTTTCATAGATGATATCTTGATATACTCTAAGGATGAGAAGGAGCATGAAGTTCATCTTAGAGTGGTGCTTGAGATGCTAAGGCAGTATCAGCTGAAGGCGGTGTTTTTGAATGTCATTTCTGGAATAAGGAAGTGAGGTTTCTTGGGCATGTAGTCTCAGAGAAAAGGTTATCGGTAGATCCGACCAAGATTGAAGCGGTGAATTGTTGGTAGAGACCCAAAACGGTGACTAAAATAAAGAGTTTCTTTGGATTAGCTAGTTTTTATCGGAGGTTCATTAAGGATTTTTTGCGGATAACAGTGCCGATGACCAAGCAAACGAGAAAGGATGTGAAATTTGTGTGGAATGATCAGTGTGAGGAAGCATTCCAGAGTTTGAAATACTTATTGACCAATGCATCGGTGTTAGTTTTTCCGAAAGGGAAATAGGGTTTGGTGGTTTATACAGATGCGTGTAGAATAGGGTTAGGAGCTGTGCTAATGCAGAGAGGTAAAGTGATTGCCTGTGCTTCCAGACGACTTAGACCACATGAGGTCGGATATTTGACACATAATTTGGAATTGGATGCAGTGATTTTTTCATTGAAGGTTTAGATACATTACCTTTTGTAAGAGAGGTTTGAGCTATATATAGATCATAAGTTGTTAAAGTATTTGTTCTCTCAGAAGGAACTGAACATGAGACAGCAGAGGTGGTTATCGCTTATGATTTTAGGATTGAGTACACACTGGGGAAAGGCAACAAGGTTGCAGATGCACTTAGCTGGAAACATCAGAATGCAGTGTTGACAATGATTGCCGAGTGGAAAGATTTGGAAGCATTAACAAATTGTAGAATTCAGTGGACATCCGAGGCTGGGTCTAGTCAAGAGACTGTTACATTATCTTATTTGGAAGTTCGATCAGCGATGATGGAAAGGATTTCTTTTAAATGGAAGGAAGATCTAGAATTAGATGAATGAATCAGGGAGTTAAGAGATTGAACTGATAGCAATGACTTGAAAGATTTCAGTCTTGACCAGAAATGAGTGGTAGAGCAGTGCTCGAATTGCTAGTACGCAAAGGCTGAACATCAGAAGCCAAGTGGGTTGCTTCAGCCGTTAAATATTCCAGTATGGAAGTGGGATTCTATTTCTGTGGATTTTATTGATGGGTTCCAAGGTCGAATAGAGGAAATGAAAGTATATGTGTCATAATGGACAGACTGACCAAGAGTTCTCATTTCATTCCAGTTAAGTCAACCAGAAAGGCTTATGTTTTGGAATGTTATTTATGAAGAATGTAGTTAGAATGCATGGAATTCCTAGTAGCGTAGTTACGGATAGAGACTCCTGATTCACTAGCAAGTTCTGGAAGAGTCTATAGGAAGTTTTGGGAACCAAGCTCAAGGTGAGTACCGTTTACATCCGCAGACGGATGAGCAAACAGAAAGAGTTAACAAAATCTTTTAAGATATGTTAAGAGCTTGTATGTTAGATTTCGGGGGATCATTGGAGGACCGTCTTCATTTAGTTGAGTTCTCATACAAAAACAATTATTCGACTAGTATTGGGATGGCACCATTTGAAGCCTTATATGGAAGGCCATGCAAATCTCTCGTATGTTGGTTAGAGACCAGGGATAGGTTGGTTCTGGGTCCATATTTGGTTAGGGAAGCTGTAAAAAAGATTGAGGTCATTCGAGCTAGAATGAAAGAGGCTCAGTCTAGGTAGAAGAGTTATGTATATAGAAGACGGAAAGATTTAGAGTTCTCGGTTAGAGATTAGGTTTTCATCAAAGTGTCACCGATGAAGGGTGTGACTAGATTTGGCAAATTAGGAAAGTTAGCACCGAGATTCGTTGGACCTTTTCCTATTATTGAGAGGTTCAGGAAACTCGCATATAGAGTTGATTTACCGAGCAGTTTGGCAGTAGTCCATGATGTTTTCCATGTTTCTCATCTCAGAAGTATGTTAGAGACTGGGAGACTACTCTTGCACCGACTATGCTAGAGGACTTTATACTAGAACTAGACTTGATTATAGTGAGAAAGCCGATTCGTATTGTTGCGAGAGATGAGAGGAGGCTTAGAACCAAAATGGTCATATTAGACAAAGTCCAGTGGAGCGGCAATGACAGGGACTACTCAGGAGGTTGAGAGCGGGACTAAAGATGCTTATCTTGATTTGTTTGATGGTATTTTTTCCTCTTCGGTTGATGTGTTTTGTACCTTATCGTAATTTCGAGGAACAAATTCTTTAAGGAGGGAAGTCTATAACACACCATATTTTTGGTAAAATTATTTAGGATATTTAATTAGTTAAATTAATTACGTGTTGATTAGGGAATCGAGATTTGATTTTATAAAGGGGTAGCTGTGCCATTTAACCAATGAATTAAAATAACAGTTAAAATGAAATAGAGGAGGGGTAAAATAGGAAAGAAGCCATTCTTATACCATAAACCCTTGGCCATGTATTCTATACATGTTTATTTTCATTTTTCCAAAATTTTAAAAGCTTAAGGCCGGCCACTATTAACAAGAGAAAGAGGAAGAAGATTAAGGAAAGCTAAGGAAGAAGCTTAATCAAATCAAATCCATTCGCATCTCAATCTCTTTAATCTCAAAAGCAAAGATTAATGTTTCCATCTCATGTTACTTTTCTTTTTTTTTTAAGATGAAACCCAAAATATTTTGCATTGATTTGCCATATTTTTTAATGATGGAATGATTATATATACTTGTTGATGATTTATGGTTGTGCATATAGATTTTATGACATGTTTTGATACAAAAACCCTATTAAATGTTATCCAAATGCCTTGCGAATTTTTAAATAGGCCGAAAATATTTATTTTGGAGATGGGTTTCAATTTTCATAATTTTATGAATTTATGCGGAATTTATATAAATTTTCGGTCCGAAATTTATATGTTAGAAACATATAAAAAGTGATATTTTGGAATTTTTATAGAATTTTTCTATGTGTTTTAATGGATATATAAAATTATTTAAGGTATGGGACTTAAATGTTTTATATATTTATAAAAAGGAGAATGGGCATTTTGTAAATAATTCAATTTGCTATTTGTAGAAAGTCGGCGGTACTTTTAGAAAAGAGAAACCTGCAACCAATCACAATTTGACAAATAAGGCAGGTTAGGTATAAAGAAATAGTATAAAAAGGATTAATCTAGATGGTTTTTACTATTTTGATGCTTTCGGCGCAAGGTTCCGCCTCCTCACATTTTCCTTCGACACTGTTGAAATCAATGCATATGGTATCAAGGAACTGGTATGTGGTGAATTGGATGTAGGCAGAAGGTACAGAGTCGAAACCAAGGGTTCCAAAGGGGTTGAGGCATCAATTTTCTTTTAAAAGAAAATGTGCCTGCTTGCTTTTCGACTAAGTAGCTTTCGATCTGGTTAGCTTTCACTAGGTCAAATGGATTTAAAGAAATGGTTTCGATTGGGTTGCGCTTTTTTTAAATGACTGCTTTCGACTAATTCGAAAACTTTTGTTGCCGCTTACTTCCTTTTGACCCAGATGATTTCGAAGGGGTTATTTTATTTCTAAAATTTAACCACATCCCCAATGCTTTCAAAGGGATGCTTTCGACACCACAACTTATTTACTTAGGATTGATTATGTAAGGAATGCTTTCGACTTTAATGAGTTTTTGATCCCTTTGCTCAACTTGAAGGCATAATCCAAATGGTTTCGACCGAAACGGTTTTCAAAGGTGTCGAAGGAGAATTTTTTTTAGTGGTTTCGAAAGGTTTCCCTATGTTTTAAATTAATCCCAAAGGCTTCGAAAAGTTTATTTTTTTAATGCATTCGAAAGGGTTTTAAATGAAGGTTTTGACGGGGGTGGTTCCGCAATGATTTCGAAAGGTTTTGAAGAAAGGTTTTCCAATGGTTTTGAAGGAGTCGAAAGGGAAGGTTTTTTTGATTGTTTCGAAGGGATTAAAAGGAAAGGCTTTCCTAAGGTTTCAAAAGGCATGTTTAAAGGTTTTAGAAGAAAGATGTCTAAGGTTTTTAAAGCTTTCGAAAGGAAGGACTTCCAGTGGTTTCAAAAGGGTTTTGAGAATGGTTTCGAAAGGAAGGTTTTGGCCTAGATTAAATAGGGGGTTTTACTTTGTTTAGAAAGAGGTACTTTCAATGGTTTGAAAAGAGATACTTTCAATAGATTCGAAAGTGGGACTTTCAAAGGTTTAAATGTTTTCATCAACTAAGATTTAAATAAAGAGTGTGTGTGTGTGTGTATAACATGCAAGGAGATTTTGAGTAAAACATAGAATATATATATATATATATATATATATATATATATTCCTTGTTTGAGTTTGATTTAAAGGTTTTAAAAAAATTTAAAAATATTTTCAAGGAAAATTATAGGAATGGATCCCTAGGTAAAATGACTCATATACTAGAATACCAGATGGGACTGGTACAGGGTCACACCCTATACATTACCTATTAGGCCTAGCTAATTTTTTTCCAAAATTCCAATGTATAGGACTTTGTCATAGGTAAGACTAAAATTATGACTGCACACAGAAAGGAATATAGTTTGTATATAGATAGGTTATTGCTGATCCCGTAAACCATTAGGATCTGGTGACCCTGGAAGATGTTAAGTTAGGGACATATCGTTCAGAAGAGAAGTATTTAACAGATAGCTAAGGACAGACCATCTAGAAGAAGAGTATCTTACGGACGTTAGATGAATTTTGTTATATTGTCTGCTAGGCCCGAGTCAGCCAAAGGTTAATAGTTAGTCAAAAAAAACTATAATATTCAAATAGATAATTCATTTATTACCTGATATGTATGTTTACATAATAATGCTTTACAGATTTTAACTAGTTTTGGCTGCAAAAAAAGATTTGCAAAAGATATGTTTTGAAGGATGTTAGTGAGGGGAAACCCATTTCGCTAACCGGTATGGTCTCACTTAACATAAAATAACTGAGATATATTGAATTATTCACACCAGGCTTTATGTCTGACTCGAAGTGTTCGTTTTCCTTTAAACTCCCAGGTGATCAAAATTGATTTAAGTGGGATAAGGGCTGAGGGTTGAGGTTTTCAGGTTGTAGTTGTTTTGGCAAATAAAGCTTGCAGAGACGAGCTGGTGGCTGACGGATAGCTATATAGGAATTTCAGTTTATGTTATTTATTTCCACTGTGTATATTAAGTCAGATATGACTATGTTGCTTTGATCAACCAAGGGGGCAACGTCATATGTCGCTATTGGAGTATTATTGTATAATATATTTGATCTTTACCTGGGAAATGATATGGGATTATGTAACTTGGATATGAATTTGCTTTGAAATATAATGAGTAAAATATTGTTTTCGGAAATCTATGATTTTGATCCTATTCAAGAGCTTTTGATATTATGGATACGATTAGCATTATCTTATTTTTTTCACCCCAAGTTAATATAATGGATGACCGCAGCATCTGTAGCACCTAGGTTTTGGCCTCTAGATAGGGGATGTTACAATTCGATTAAATGAATTCTTGATTATTGAAATCCATTTGAATATGATGACTGATACCGATAGCTTTAAAGTCCCGTTCGAAGAGACGGGACGGGAGTATAGCATGCAAGTCCCCGTGCCAGAGAGCAAGCGGATGAACTTGTACGATATTGATCGCTTTAAAGTCCCATCCGAAGAGATGGGGCCGAAGTGCATGGTGCAATTCCCCTCGACAGAGAGTGAGCGAATGGACTTGTATGATATTTATCACTTTAAAGTCCCATCCAGAGAGACTGTACTGGAATGCAAGATGTAATTCCCTTGCTGAAGAGCGAGTGGATTGACTTCTATGATTTAGATCGCTTTAAGTACTGACAGGAGAGTTAGGACCGCGGTGCAAGAGTTAAGTCACCTCGCTAGAGCATGTGTGGATGGACTTACTTTCGCCGAGTCCCCTCGCCTGAGAGCAAGCAAATTAGGCTCAGCAAGGGTCTGAAGAGACCATGTATTTGATTATCAGCCCCAAACAGCCATGGATATGATTAAAGGTCCGAAGAGACCTATGGATTTAACTATCGGCTCTAAATGGCCATGAATTCAATTAAGATCAGAAGAGATCACGAACTTAACTATCCGTCCTGAACTACTACATATTTCACCAACTATCTAGAAAGGTCGAGATTTTAACATACGATTGCTAACTTCCGGATGAACAAAGGATGATTCTGGTTTATGGTATAATGATTGTAATAACAATTCCAAGGGAACAGAAAAGATTATCTATGACTGACACTCAAGTTAAAACTAGAATCCATAGCTATCATGGTCTGGAACGACCTTTGAATTACAGAAGAATCCAAAAGGACATGATGATTTGCAACAGCCTAATTGGTTGATAACCATAAGATTCAACTAATAATATTCAATCAACTTCAATATTTGTTATTGAGCAAAGCAACCTTCCACTCGTAAGGCATGCTTTGGAGGGAAAATGTTATCCAATCTATTAGCCAGGTAGTCTATGAACTGACTTGAAGAGTCAAACTTGCAAGCTATCAAGGCAGGAAGCCCCAAGAGATTGCCTCTAAGTCCAGAAACAAGTCAAGGGACAAAAAAACCACCATAAGTATCGAGGATCAAGAATCCACCAAAGTGGTGTCGGCACCGATTAAATCCAACCTCTTGGATCGATACTGATCCACGAACCTTTGGAAAAACTTGCCCCCACGCTTAACACTCATAAGTCATGATTCTAGAAGCCTATTTCAAATCCCATTTCATTTATCCCATGTAATTCTCTATCGATTTCCACAAGCACATGAAATCAGCTACTCTATTCTTCCACCGATCCATCATTTGGACTTAGGAGCAAGCTAATAATGATGTAAATACGTTTGGAATCAAGAAGCCAACCACGAATCAAGCAAGTACAAAGCATTCAAAATGGTTTATATTACCATTTTATGGATCGGTACATATCCAAGACCATGGATGGTATGGATGCGTGAATTTTGATGAGGTGTCCACTACTTTTTTTGGAGAATAGGTCTTAGGCATAGAGAACGAGGTTGAGATCATGGAGGTGAGTTTTCAGGCAATCTACTACTATAAATAGGAGGCCAAGGCTCATTTTTAACAATCTTTTGGGAAGCTCTCTTGTTGTCTTACTCTAGTTTCTTGTAGTCACTCGTGGATTTATACCGATCCACAAGAAAAGAATTATAAACAACACTATAAGTCATTAACAATGTTAAGTGGACATAGGCCAAGATTAGCTTAACTATTATAAAACACTGTGTGTTCACTATTTGCTCTTTTTAATTTACTTTTCTTCACTTTTATTCTTTACTATACTCATTTGGGTGTTTGTGCCATTTTTAGTTCACATACGACTAAAATTTAATTAACTTATATATATATATATTTATTAATTAATTGAATCATATCTAAGTAATTATATGTTTTATTTAACTATCTGATATAACCAAATTATATTAAAAGCTTTGAAATTTTGTATCATTGATCTTAACTATTTAAGAAAAATTAATCCACTAAACATTTATAGTTGTTTATATATACATAGTAATTTATGCAAATATATATTTATAAATTAATTAATTAACTATAATTTATTTATTTATTTGATAAATTATTTTATTTAATTAAACAATTTAAATAGAAAACATAATTTGACTTAGAAATTTAATAGTTATTCATCTGAAACAATGTTAATATAAATATATGGCTATAGCAATTATAGTCACATATATATATATATCACTATATATGTATATGTTTATATTTATTTTATTTTATTTAACAGTAAATTATTCATTTATTTAAATCATTTTTGATTAAACATTTTTACTAAAGTCAAATTTTTTATTTATAATTCACCTTAAACCAATTAAGATAAAATTTGTATATATATACCATTATATGTGTTTATTTTGATTATATAGCCTTTAATTATTTATTTATTTAATCTTATTAGTTAAATAGTTTTTTAAGACATCAAGTTTAGTTTCAAAACCATTTTGAAATATATTTTATGGCTTTCATAAAATTCATTTTACATTTTATACTTTTCAAACTAAATTTGAAATTTAGCCCAGGACCAAAAATCAATTTGTCCTTTACGATTGGGCCAACCTTTTGGACTTACTCTGTCTATTTGGACCAGGCCAGTAGTCAAGGAGGGAAAATACTTAATTATTCAGCTCTAAGCCTTAAGTACTACTTTTTTAGACACGCAGCTGCATAAGTAAGCTTTAGTTAGTTGGCTTAAAACTTGCTAGTTATGCAGCACAAGTCATTTGGGCTCTGATACCATTGTAGAACCACAGTCCATTTCACAGTGGGTGAGATGGGTAAATTAAAAAAATTCTAACCGGGTCCTTGTGAGCCTATGAATCTAATTTTACTACTAGATCCAGTCTGGAGGTTCAATAAAATCATATTTTATTGAGGTTGTTTCATCCACTATTAAATTTTTTTGGAGCTGTGTTTCTTTTTTTGTAAAGAAGAAGAGGGTGTGGAGGCCATGACTAGAAGAGAAGAAGGAGAAAGGAAATAAAACCAAGGGATTCTTAACATGAAGAATGGAACCTTTTTGATTCTCTTTACCAAAAATTCCCTAATTAATCTCTCCTTAATTTTCAATCAATCCATCATTACTAAGGATATAATTTTCCATTTATGGTGCAAAAAATTGGGAAAAATCTTTAAGTAAACATCTCTTATTTAAACCTCATTTATAAGTTTACCAATATTGTATATCAATTGCGCAAATGTAATTTTTATATATGCATTTAAATAATTACTAAAAACACCCAAAAAACATCAAATAAAATAATAATTGATATTTCTCGAATATTAATTAATTTAATAAATTTATAACATTTTTCAAACTATGTAAATTGTGTGAATCCCTTACAGAATTATGTATGGTTGTGGGATTTGAGTGGTGTTAATGCCAAAAATGGGAGTCAACACCGGATAGGATCTCGTGGATATTAAACAGTGAATGAAATTAAAAACATAGCAGTAAGAGTAAACGAACATACAGATTTTTATAGTGGTTCGGCAATCGTGGCCTACATCCACTTCATATTTTTATTGATCTTCCATTTGATTATCATTACAAGAATGTTTGGATCGGCTTTGAACCATTAGTACAAAATGAAGAATGAAAATGGCAGAGCCTCCATCCCCCCAAAAAGCCCTACCTTTTGAAGTTATGCTTACTGTATTTGTAGGAGAAGACGTGCATGGTTTGGGTTGAAACTTTGCAAGAAAGCTCTCTCGGTCCAGAGGGACCCATCATATAGATCGGTCATACAGAATCGAAGATTATGATCGAACGGCCTAATGTTGACTGATCCTTTTTCTTAGCTCCAATCATGGTGCGATCGTTCTCGAGGGGACTCATATGGCTCTTGAGATTGCTCGTAAATTATGGGATCATTTTGAGTTGTGCATTGTGAGATATGGGTCGATCTTGGTTGAAGTTGGAATGTAAACTGAACTATGCCGATCATTAGGATGGATCAGTAAGAACGTTCAATCATCCTCCCTCCTTCACCTTTCAATACGTGATCATTTTTGTAGGCTCTCCTCCTTATTTCATTGATTCTATAAATGTTTCACATAAATTGGCTTCATGGATTTCAAGATATTGAATGTTCTCTGATGATTTGAACTGTTCCATGGTTCGTTCTTGGTCGATTCATACAAATCCTTGCCTCATCCATGAATTGTGCATATCAACCCCAATCAACTCCAAATTTGAAATTTAACTTCACAAGGCCATGCTAGTTACATCATGCTAACTATGCTTCAATTGAGTCCACGTTCAAATTTTCTCGACCATCGTCTATAGTACTGTACGTAATTAGTCTCTAAGGCTGTTGACCATCCGTTTCTAGCCTAATCGATGATATCACGACTTTGCCAGAAGGCGGGATAACATTTTCCCTCTAAGTTACGTCTAGTTTTGAACATGACATGCTTTGAATCATTACAAGCTAGAATCGTTAGAAAGAAACCTATCCGGTTCACCGAGTAGTCGTTATCCTTTCATTGAGCTATTTTCTTATTGAGAGTCATATTCTTCCTATCCGCCGTGATGATTGCTCGATTTCCAATAGTATAAACACAGGATTACTACTTGTTAACTATCATATTGTTTTTACCCAAGCGATTTTCAGGCTTTGTCAACTTAACTTTTTCTTTCCTCTAGTCGCCTTCGAATGACTTCTTAGTCAGCTTTCTTTACTGATTTTAAAAAATTAAATTTCAAAATGTATACTCGTAAGTATATTTGTATGCACCTGACTCCTAATTACTATTACACGTTCACGAGTTATTGTCAAATTAACAGCGATAACTTTCTGTAAATAGTTTCCTCTAGTCATTTCATCATTCATTTTTTTATGTCTGTCCTTTGTTTAGAAAAAAATTTCAATCCAACCATGGTCATGGAATTGATCGACATATGCTAGGCAATGGAATGATCGGCATATAGCATGGAAATAGATCGGTCGGAATAAAGCTTGGAGATGGATCCGTCAGCTTAAAATTTGAAGATGAATCAGTATAAGGCTTAGACCGAAAACGATCGATATAGAGTTTTTGACTGAAAGCTATCAACATAGATTTTTTGACCGAAAATTATTGGCATAGAGTTTTTGATCGAAAACGATCGGCATACAGTTTTTGACCGAAAACGATCGGCATACAGTTTTTGACCAAAAACGATCGGCATATCTCTCTCCTATATAAGCTTCAATACTTAGTCATTCTCCTTCACTCTACTTCATCCCTCCCTTTTGAAGCAAAGACTAAGAGAGTTCTTCCACTCCTTCCTGTCGATCCTTCATCAAACATAACAGATTCGCCACTTTTCTAATCGTCTTGACATTCTCCTTTTCGGATTCAAATTTAGGTAACATGAATTCCATATTTGCTTCATAATCTTAAGATTGAAACCTCGAATTCGTGGCGATTCGGTTCATCTAACGGATCGCCTCCTTCTCTTCTCTCTCCTTACGATCGTGTGTAATGGAGATTGAGTGGTTAAAGAGTAGAGAGTCATGTCTTTAGCCGATCATTCATTGTTAGTTATGGTGCTTTGGATTATGAAGACGTCGTATGATCGATCGTCCATGGCCTCTTTTGGACGATGGGCATAATTCTAGGATGTTAAAGTTTGATAATTGCTAATAGATGATCTGCTATGGCTTGGAGTTATAGCCCTATAAGAACGATCGGTGGGAAAGATTGGCGGTAAATGATCGTCCAGTGCTGTCTTAGGGAAAAAATTGGCTATAGCATAATATTAGAACGATCGGCCTATATAATTATGCACGAATGATTGGTCTAAACTGTACATGAACCACTCCTCTATTTTATCAAATGGAACAAATTATGGAAACCAAAACTAAGCAATGAACTTGAGTCTTTTGTACTTGGACAAACACTAAGACTTGTATATGACTTGAATATGACATGAACTTCATTATAGGTTGCAAATCGCCTAAGAACAAATGACACGAACTAATGCCTTTAACTATCATGCTAAAACTCATCTGTAACTTAGACAATAACCAAACTTTAGTTGGCTAACAATCATCTATGAAAGTCAAGCTGCATCATTTCCTAATAATATGTAGAGGTAGTTGAGGCAGTCAGGAATGACAGTCCCTCTGGCTAACCTTTATACATCTTATTTTCTTTTCTATCTTCGATTTTGCACAACTTATTACTATACTAAACAACATTTTATCACACTACACTAGCACTCACTATGCACTGGAGGTACAGGTTATTTCTTCTAATTATGATTTTTACTAAGTTTAATAGCAATGGGATCTAGACGTTTTGGGCGCTCAGCGACTATGCCAGCTGGATCATCTTCCCAGATGAATAATTTTGACATAGATTCTAGTTTGGCAACTGACTATGATAGTCTGATGTCCAGTCATGATTTACAACAGCAGGAATGTCCTGGTCCTTAGCTTGATCGTTCTGAAATCGTCGTCGTCTTTTCGCCGAAGGTTATCAATCCTACGCCCGATACTCTAGAAGAGTTAGTCATCCTCGAAAATCCTCCTGATTCGGTAGCTTTAAAAATTAAAGAAGACACTCTCCAAAGAATTTTCATAAGGCACGGAATTCCTTTCGATGACGTGTTGGTTCTGTCGCGACATGGTAGGTATCATAGACCTCCTAAAGGGTATACAATATGTAACAAATTTATGTGCTGGGTGGGTGCATCCTGCCTTTCAACTCATATATCTGGGAAATCCTACATTATCTAAGGATAGCTCCAACATAACTCCATCCAAATGCATACGTGCTTCTTAATTGTACTTATGGTATTTATGGAGTTTCTGCATCGTCCTCCTACTATCAAATATATTCTATTTATTTTACCTTTAAAAGGAAGACATGAAATCTCTCATTCACACTTCTTGATTTGGTAAAGAGATGCTAAATTCTGACTGGCATGTGGAACAAACTTAGTGCCTTCAATAGCGAATGGTTCTTCGTTCGCTGCCCGCCTGGCTTCGTTCGACAATGGCTGGACAGACATAAGTGCTACCCACCAATTTTACGATAAAACAGGAAAATAATATGCAGGTTGCCTTTCTGACAATGTTAATCATTTACGGTTGTCATTACCTGGCCTATTGCGATATTTATAAAGAGGTGGTATCAATTCTGAAGAATGCTCCACCCGAGGATAGGAATATCGAAAATTTGCTCAGGGACGAATGCCTCGTCACATTTGGTTTGATAGAGGAGGGCCTCAACGTAGGGCTAACTAAAACTGCCCAGACAACAAAGATAAGGTCACGGGTTGCAATATGTCAAAGAGATACTCAATCCGGCCCGGTGATTCCCCCATTCACGAGTACCTAAGAGTTCGCTAATATTAATGCTGGAGGGCATGTGACGATGCACTTGGTCATAATGACGATAAATGTGATCTTGGGGTCAACGTCAGATCCTCACAAATATCACAACCCCCAGTTAGGGACAAGAGAATAAAGAAAACATTCGTAAACAAGCTTCCAAGAAGTCGCCTCTCCGATCAATCCAAGTCCTCGATAGCCCAGAAGACTGTTCAAGATGAATCTTTCTCCTAGCTGTCGGAGCATTTGTGTTTGCCACTAGACCCCTTATCGGATCTACCAATTCCACCTGATCTCGATGCCTTCCATTTTACTGATATGAGCATTGTAGGGTCAGAGTCCCTGATAAGAATTTGCTCGGAGATCCTTACTTCCGTAGGAGAGGTTACACAGATGAGCAAACTCCTGCCCCTGGTCTGTCAGGGGGTTACATAGGATTCTTACACACACTTGCACTATTCAACATGGCACGGTACTTGACTTGTACTCCCTAATGCTCAAAGTTGAATGATATCTGTTTTCAGAAACGATGGTGAGGATGAGGAACATGTTTGATTCTCTCTGGGATATTCATCAAAAGTCATCAGGTTGATGTTTCGGCTACTATTGTAACGTCCACCTATTTGGAGGCCTAAAACTAACGGCTATGGATGTTGCAGTCATCCATAATTATTAATCCTCGACGACCAAGTACGGCGGTGTTAGATACATTGATACACATATCACAAAAATATAGAAAAAAATTAACAAATCAAAAATACAGCTCCATATTCCATTCAAAATATTTCATATTCATTACATAATCCCACAAACGTTAACCATGTTTAGAAAAATGTAATTATTACACATACACCAAGAGCGACATATGAGGATGCCTCCTTGGTTGATCAGAGTGTATAATAAGGCCAATAAGTTTGCCTTTACATTTAAAATAAACATCAGAAAATGATAATTCTGAATAACTAGCTGCCTCTGGCATGCCATCGGAAGCTTTATTTGTCTGAGAAGAGAACCTAAAACCCCTAAACCTCAAACTACTAAAAATAAATTGAGTACCCATGTTAAGGGGAAAATAAAAACTTCGAGTCAGACATAAAGCCTGGTATAAATAATAATCTAATATCTCAATCCACTTAATGCCCAAATTGGTCGCGATTGAAGCATTTCACATTCTTCTTCTCTGTAGGCATCTTCCATTTTCCTATCCAGCACTCGTGAACATAATGACCCTTCTTATCACAGTTGAAGCACACCAAATTAGCCTTTGCCTTCTCGGCAGCCTCCCTTTTCTAGGATCCTTTCTTCTTAAAGAATTTCCTTCTCCTTCCCCCAAGGATTCAACTGGCTTCTCTCTAGCCGAAACAGCAAGCATCTCTTCATGGGGAAAAACTATCTTCACTACCACATTACAAGGTTCTCTGACATATGTCATTGTCATTCTAGCTAGCTCTGGCGTTAGTCAATGAATGAACCTCTCGTTCCTCCTGATGTCGTGTCTATAGTGGCATATCCATATCGAGATAGCTCATCAAACTTAGCAGCGTACTCCATTACTGACATATCCCCTTGGACAAGATCCATGAACTTCCTTATTAGCACCGACTTAGCTACCTAAGATAGAAACTTCTGCTCAAACCTCATTTTGAAATCATCCCAAGTTAGTTCTTCCTTTGGAACTCCGGTTGTCATACTATTCCACCAATGGAGGGCTGCCCCTTGCAACTGTCTAAGGGCCAGCCTCCTCTTTTTCCCATCGTCAAAGCCTAAATCAGTAAAAATCCTCTCACAGCTCACCGGCTAATTTTCAACCTCCACGGTATCCTCCATTCCCATAAACGGCTTTCCACCCAGACTGGTGTAATCCCTGCTCAGCCTAGCATATTTATATCCAGCTGGAGCTACAAGATTAGCTCCTCCAACATTACCAGTAGTTCCTGCTTGCAAAAGATTAGCAAATAACTGATACACCATCCCCACATCTACTGGCAGGTTTCCAGCACCTACATTGGCTTCAGCATTTGGATTAGCATTAGCCTATCAACCTTGTTTCTTCCTAGTATTAGGTCGAGCATTTTCGTTGGTTGCAGTGGTTCCTCCACCTATATTTCCTCTTTCGTTTCTTGCTTTCATATCTCCTTTCTCGTAAATATGCATACAAGCCATGGTAATATATAGAAGAACAGTCTAGGAGAGAGAGAACACGTACTTATATATACACACACATATCAAACACAACTACGTTACAATAACGTTAACCCAAACCCCGATCATATTTACACATTTATTGGATTATGTTTCGAAAAAGCTTGTAGGTTTAACCTTTTCTTTTAAAGTTTCATAAACCTATGCTCTGATACCAACTTGTAACATCCCTATGTTTGGAGACCTAAAACTAACGGCTATAGATGTTGCGGTCATCCATAGTTATTAATCCTTGACGACCAAATACGGAGATGTTAGATACATTGATGCACATATCACAAGAATATGGAAAAAAATTAACAAATCATAAACACAGTTCCACATTCCATTCAAAATATTTCATATTCATTACATAATCCCACAAACATTAACCATGTTCAAAAAAATATAATTATTGCACAAACGCCAAGAGCGACATATGAAGATGCCCGCTTGGTCGATCAAAGTATATTATAAGGCTAATAAGTCTGTCTTTACGTTCTAAACATACAACGGAAAAAGATAACTCTAACTAACTGCCACCTGCACGATTCCGGAAGCTTTATTCTTCTAAGAAGAGAACCTAAAAACCCTGAACCTCAAACTGCCCAAAATCAATTGAGTACCCGAGAGTTTAAAGGGAAAGCAAAACTTCGAGTCAGACATAAAGCCTGGTATGAATAATAATCTAACATCTCAATCCATTTAGATATCTAGTAAGACCACGTCGGTATGCGGAATGAGTTTTCCCCTCACTAGTGCCCTAAAACCATTTCAAAACCATATACTATGCTCCTACATCCACAGTGGTTAAAAACATAGCATTTCAAAAATATTCTGATGATATGTATGTGTAAACAATTTGGATATCCCATCCCCAATTTAATTGACTCCCTGTCATAATTTTGGTTTCTAGGGTCCCTATTAACCTATTAGTTTTCACGGGTCTACTAATAACCTTTTTATAATTTATGGACACCCTGCCCTATTTCATAGTTTCCATGGATCATTAAGAACCTATAGGCCCCTACCAATTAACTTAATCAGTTCATGGGTCCCCCTGAACCTATTGGTCATTCCAATAACTCATCTTTTATCCTAGTTTTCATGGGTTGAATAGGAACCTATGGATTACTCCAGTGACTTCCTTCTTAGCCCAGTATTCATGGGTTGACTAGAAACCTTTTGACAGATATCAATTCTTAATCCGGATATAGTTTTCATGGGTTCACTATAAACCAATTAGCCACTACCAACCATCTTTAAAACATAGTTTTCATGGGTTTACTATGAACTTGTTGGTTATTCCCAATAACTTCCTAATCATAGTTTTTATGGGTTTACTATGAACCTATCCCCGGACAACTTCATGGCTTAGGCATCCTATATTTTGGTTTTCCTGACTCCCCGGATGCAACTCTACTCATTCAAAAGTTTAATCCATTTATATTCACTACTGGATTAACCTACTGGTTCTTCTACCCTTTTATCCCTAAAATGCAGTTATGGGTCCTTTATTATGTGAATATATTCATATTTGAAGAAGCAAACATTACAACTTACAATACCACTCATGTGGGTTTAGAGTCCTTGAAATACTTTTCATATAAAGCATAGTTAATCCCTTTAATCCATATTTTTATGAAGGCAATTCTTATTCAAGTTTGCACACATAAAGTCATTTCAAAACTCTTTTATTTAGCCATGGGTTTTTTCCTTTAAAAATGAGTTTGGGTTTAAAAAGCCTTTCGACACCTTCGAAACCGTGCTTTCGACTTCATTGGACAACCTCCTTTGAAAGAATTCAATTCTATCTTTAGAACATTAGGCTCCAACCTTTCAATAGTTTAAAACATCTCTTTCAAAACCTTTCGACCTTGTTAAAGCATTGTCATATAAGTATAGAAGCATAGCTTCGAAATCATTCAAATATACCCCTTTAGAAACTATTGAAGGTTACCCTTCGAAACCAATACCTTTCGAAGCCATTGGGTTTATATTTAAAATAACATTTTTAGTTAAAGTGAACATAAGAAAAAGCATCTTTTTGAAACTATTCTTCACTTTATAAAATTATTGGGAAAACTTGATGGTGTCGTAACCATCCTTTCAAAAGCATTAAAACATTAGGGTAAAAACACTGAAACCATTGCCTTCGAAACCCCTACCGAAACCTTTGCCTTCAAAACCGCTAACCCCTTTCGAAAGCAGTAGGAAGTGGATAACATTTTTTAAAACAAACAGTACCTTTCGATAGCATTGATGTCTTTGATACCATCGAAAGGCATTAAATCACTGAAGGGTTCCGATTTGGTCGAAACTACCCCTTCTGAAAGCATTACTTTAAAAACTTATTAACTTCTTCGAAAGCTATTTAATTTAAAAACAATGGCGGCAGCCCTCCTTCGAAAACTTCTTTTGAAATGCATTTTCGTAACCATTAGTTTCGACTAGGTCAAAACTGCCTTGTAAACAGGCAAGTGGTTTTCTTTTGAAACAAAATAAAACAAAGGAACAAACCCCTTCGAAAGCTACGTTTCTACAGCCTACCTTCCGTCTTTCTCCAATCCATCACGTACCATCTAGATCATACCATGTGTATTTGTTTACTCATTTCGACCTAGAAGGTTTAAATTAGGTTGGAGGCGGAAGCTCTTGGTAGAAATGTCCTTCTAAAGAAGACGGAACCTACTTTTCTGAGCTAAGGCTGATTTTACTAAATAGAGCAAACTTTCGTAACTAACTTTCCCACTTGTAAACACGTGATTGGTTACATTAAACTTTTAAATTATTCACTAAAATTTGCCACATTTTCTCAAATCTAAAATTAAACAATATTTAACAAATATGCCCTTCCTATTAACAAAACAATTAAATCATTTAGGTCCTCCTTTTAAAATAATTTAATTTCCATGCAAAATTACTTAGTAAAAATCCTTAAAAATTCCAAAAATTCATTTTATTCATGTTATCTAACATATCAAAATTTTAGACCCAAATTCTAAATAAATTTCCCAAAATAAATTTATAAATCCAAATAACCATATTTTCCTTTAAAAATTCATAACTAATTCTCCACGGCTTGGAAAATTATAAAAATTGAAACCCAACTCCAAAAAACATGCTTTTCACAACATATAATTTTCCTTCGCTTTTAAATCATTTAACCTCGATTTTACCTGAAAACTGTGCATATCTCTTTTAAAACAATATTGTTTAATCTAAAAAAATTATAAATCAAGCATATCATCGTCTAATATCATAAAAATGAATTTACCCTTAAATCTGTAATCATATGATTATAGAACAAAAATAGAGATATTGTGATTATTATTTACCTAAGATTGAATAGGGAAATTAGAGATTGATTTCTTCTAGCTTGAACCTAAGCTATAGATTTTGATTTTTCCCTTCTTCACTTCTTCATAATAGCCGGCTTCACTTCTTTTTATGTTTATTTTTTTTCCTAAGATAAAATGAATGTGTATGGCTAAGGAATACTAGTGTAAGGTTTAGAAATATGGACGGCTATTTACCCTAACGCCTTTGTGTTTAATTAGTTAGCACTTAACCATTTATAAGTTCATTCAATTTAATTCAACACGGCTACCAATATACCAATCCCAATCCCCTTATTACTCTTCATTATTCTATTTAATTTATTCTAATTAAATCACCTGAATGATGTTATTAAATTTTAGGGGTGTTACACCTATAGCGGTAGTCGAGATTACTACGATTTTAGTTATCGTCCCAACCGCGATCGGGGTTATCAACAAAAAGACGACTGGGACAGGACAGCTCAGGGTAAACATAGATTGAGATCACGATCTCCTCCTTCAAAAGGTCCTGAAAGATCAGCTCACCATAGGGATCCGCCCATCGATCCCTCTTGCGGTCCTTCTACCATTTCAATGCCTCCACAATTCTTAGTTCCATCTCATTCTCAGTGGCCGTTCAATCACCGCTGCCATGGCGAATACACTATTTCTCATAAGCCTGGCAAAGAAAGATTCAAAGTCGAAGCTGCTATTGAAGATCCGATAATCGATCCTACTACTCGTATGGCACAGCTTCGTGAAGAATTTTCGAATTTATGCTTTGAGGATTTTATTTTCACTAACTTGAAGAGGATTCTAGATCATCTTCAGAAGAAAATGATCGATTACATCATTTACATTCATATGCAATATTGGGAGTTGATGAAGGCAGCGGAAAAATGTCAGAAGTTTCCTTCGAGCGCGTGGTAGAGACCAAAAAGCTAAAACGCCAAGAGGCCCAAGACAAAAGAATTATCAGCACTTTGCAAGTGAGCTAGAAGCCTCTAGAACTACCTTATCAGAAGCCGAAGGGGAAGCCAATGCTTCTATTAAATTGATGGAAGAGATGAAATCCAACCATCTCGATATGGTCAGAGTATTGCATCAACGGAACCAAGAGATAGCACTTGAGCAAGATGCGGCTTGGAATAATGAGTCTGCCGCCTTGAAGGAAATAGCCGATATCAAGGCTAAGCTTGCGTATGCAAATAAAGAAAAAGATGATGCTCAAAAAATCACTCAAGATCTTAAGAAGAGTTGATGCGTGCCACACTTGAGAGAGACACAGCTATTGAAAAGGCCAAAAATGTCGACGTGCTCATTCAATGTGAAATGGAAGCTACCAAAGACAAGGTAGATAAGAGAAAATGAATGAGCTTGACTTGCTTCTCATTCTTCACAATGCTAATGTTCTTAAGCGTAGGAATTTTTCATGGCTCAACAAGGACTATCCCTACCAACTCCATCGTGCTTGGAAATTTCTTATCAGGAAAGCGAAAAAAACATCATGACTCAGAGGATGTCGATGTATTTGAACTTGGAAGTGAAGTGTTATTGGGCGATGAACCCTAAATATTACGCGACATTCAAGTGTCACTCCAAGAAGAGTTTGTGATTGCACCTTCACACGAAGTAGGTTATGGATCAGGGTTGGAGCAACCTGATTTCACAGCTGAATTGCCCACGGTGTTTCAAGTCTAGCTCTACAGTAAGCTCTTCAACTATTACAAGGTATGATCTGGACAAGCCACGACTATCTCTGATTCTCGAGCGCAATTTTGAAGACGCTTTGGGTCAACCTAGGAGTCATATCAAAGAAGGTATTCCGTCGACCTTTCTCGTCTTTCACAAGGTTTGGGTGCTATCAAATGATATTGCTAATCTTTTTGACTATTGTTTCTCAACTTTGGACCCGTCAAGCATCACTCCTCTCCCTTTACAAGAGCTTCAGTTGGAATTGCAAATGGCTGCAATAGAATATGTCAAAGTTACGACTTCAGTGCCACTCAAAGCACTCAAGAAGATACCTTTCTTATTGACGATTAGTTCGTGGAGGCATTATTTGAGGAGGGAAGTGATCCGTACCATGAAATCCCTTTTGACGAGGAAGCCGTGATCACTGGTTCATCCGATTCCACTGCTGTGCTCAGTACGAAAGAGCGAATTAGGCAAGAGGAGATATCAAAAAGGAAGACAAAGGGTGAGCCTATTGATTCGATCTCAAATTAACTAATTCCTTCCCCGCTTTAGAAGATCCTTCATGGTGGGATGATTCCTGTGGATGATATTCCCCATGATTCCGGTGCTGAGGATGCCTCTATCCCTCCTACATTCAAAGACGATACTGCCCTGATTCATACAACTGAGGAGACTCCTTCAAAGAAAATTCGAGGTGGTAAAGTGTCAAAGAGGAGGTCGAGTGGTAGTTTAGAAGGATTCGCTCCAAAGAAACGAAAGAAAGATAGAAAATCCAAGGAGTAATCTTCGGGCATGTAAATAGTTCAGATGGTCATTTCTCTTTTTTGTTGGTTGTATTTGTTTGGGCATGGCCCTCTACTTTTTTCTTGCATTTTGAGTAGACTTGTGTGATGTACAACCAATTTCATGTGAATAAGAATTCTTTTATTCTTACGTACGATTTCTGCATTTACTTGTTCAAATGTCCAAACTATAACATTTTCATTTTATGCACTCTTGACTCGTTCTTCATTGAATTGAATGCAAATCTAATTAATCCATATCAAGGCCTCCTAGGTCATGGCCTCCAGTCGTACACAGTCATTCCTTGGACGATCAAACTTCTCCCTTAGCCTTGGGTTGATGAATGTACTGCACGGATGGTCGAGTCTCATCCTAGTCATGTTTATACTCCCAACTAAGCTTTGAAGGCTTAAATTTGATCAAAGAATGGTCGATTCACATATATGTAGTTATTCTTTTATGCACCTAAGTCTGGGGAGTACGTTGATGAGTAGGAAGGCAAGCCATGTCCACTTTAGCTTTATACTTTTTCCTGTGAATCGTGGGATCGGGTTAGTTGATGGAAGGCCAAGTCTCACTTATCCTGGATTGTATTCCTGTTTTTGCTTCCGGGGGGGATTCTTCGATGCTCCATTAGATTTCGGACATGAGTTAGGTACTGGGCGATCAATCACATCCACTTTTAGTGCAAATGTTGCAATACTCTGCACGAGAACCTAAAGCATAGATAGTCAAGTCACATTCAATCACTAGTTGGTGCTTTCTCTGCAGGACCAAGGGCAAGGATCAGTGTGCAAAAGGTCGAGTCACGTCCATTTTAATTCATATTCTTCGATTAGATCTGGGGACAGAGTTAGCTTAGGTATAGCTGAGTCATGCTCATCCAGCTCTGTACTCCTCCTGACGGATCGATGGAGGGTGTTGGCAAGTGAGTTGTCAAGCTGCACTCATTTGTGATTTACTTTCCTATTCGCACTTCGATTATCGAAGTTTTTCGAAGGATGTCCGGTCAAATCCATTTTTGTTTGGTGTGGGTCGATATTAATCATCGTCCTAGCAACGTGATATTTTCAGTCACCCATAACTTTGGATGTCGTTCTGATTAGTTTTGTATTAAGGCCTCCTTGCAGTCGTTTCCTTAAGTCGTAAGGAATGCCAAGCTAGAGCTACAGTGAGCTATTGTAATCACCTTTTAGTAGTTTGTATTCCTCTTATTCATGGAGTTTATATTCCAGTCCACATTCTTGGGACTATGAATCATTTTGTGAGTGGTGGGTCCATGCTCAATTTATTTTTAAACTCCAGTCCGCACTATGGGTACTTATAGCTATCTCGTGGGCGGTCGGTTCACACCTGATTTATGTTTATACTCCAGTCCGTGCTTCGGAGACTTAAAGTTATCTCATGGGCGGTCGGTTCACACCAGATCTATGTTTATACTCCAGTCTGCACTCCGGAGACTTAGAGTTATCTCATGGGTGGTCGGTTCACACCCAATTCATGTTTATACTCCATTCCGCGCTCCGAGGAATTAAAGTTATCTTGTGGGTAGCTAGTTCACTCCCAATTTATGTTTATACTCCAGTCCTCACTCTGGGGACTTAGAGTTATCTCATGGTTGGCCGGTTCATGCCAAAATCATGTTTATACTTCAGTCTGCACTCTATGGACTTAGAGTTTGCCGATGGGTGGTCAGCCACACCCATTTTTGATTTATACTCCAGTTGCAAGTCGAGGTGAGAGTTATTAAATGAACGGTCGAATCATGTTCTTTTATCGAATAGGATTCTGCCCCGAGTATGAAGGACTGAACTTGGCAAGTGAGTCGATCGATTCATATCCATTTGGTGGTTGTAGCTCCTCTTATCAAGTCAAGTAAGGGAGTAGGCAATGGATTGTCGAATCACATCCATGCTTGGATTGGATGGTTAGGCCACATCCACCTCAAGCTGCTGTCGTGTCCACATGTTGAGGGCGGCGATCGATGAGTAGGTAATCAATCCCGCCTCCCGCCTACTTTAGGTCGAGCTTTCAAACTACCCCCTATATCCAGGGTAGGAGTTGAGGTGTAAACGATCAAATCACATCCACTCTAGTTGGATCTTGGCATCACTAAGCTTCGGAAGAGGCATATGCATATTGTCGAACTTCATTTTATGATCCAAGGAGTGGATGATCAAGTCACATCTGCTACGACTTTTTCTTCTGTCCTTGAGTCAAATGTGGAGGTTGATGAGTGGATGGTCATCCGTGTTTGATTTGTATTGGATGCTGAACTTGTCGAGCTTTTCCATCTCAAGTTCTTGGCCCCAAGTTAGGGGCATATGGTAGACGATGAGTAGTTGAATCAGGCTTATCTTGATGAAACTCCAAAGGTCCTATCATGGTTTGCGGAGGTTGGTCGGAGCCTAATTCTAAGTACTTGGTCACCTGCATTGTTTAGAAATAGTTTAGTTCAAGTTGGTCATAGTTCACAACATAATTGAAATTGAAAAAGAAATAATTCAAAAAAGATCAAAATAAACCTCATTAATAAGTGAAGCAATGTCGTATGCTCGCTATTCTACTTTGTCTAAGCCCTTCTCAACTGGGAGTTAACCACGAATGGTTTAATTAATAGTCAGAGTTCTTTATTGGTAGGAGTTGGATGTTTTAGTCATCGTCAATCCAGTTCGCTTTAATTTATAGCTACTTGTTATGCTTGTGAATGCTATTTGCATGCCCGAGATATGAACAAAGAAAGATGGGCCATATTGATGGATTAGTGGCAAGTTACTTGGAGTCAGACTCGAGAAAATTTGCTAATTACTTCGAGTCAACCATTGGTTTGCTTGGGGAAAATATTGATCTTACCCGAGTTTGGCTTTCGGCCAGAATTTCTTGAGTTCTAAAATCTTGCTTGCTTTTGTACTTGTCAAAACTCACATGTAAATTTAGGCCAAATGATAAATGGATGTATAAGATGCTAAAATCGTGAGCTTGAGCAAGTTTAGGAAATATCAATTATTGTTGGATTATGGGAAGAAGCAGAAGAGAATGGCCAGGCATTTGTTGGTGGATATATTAACAGGAAATGATCGGTTTAGTAACCTTGGAATGATCAGTTAAGTAGCTAATCATGAATGGTCGGCTAAGATGCCAATAGAAATGTTCGACGAAGACGGCAACTAGATAGATTGGTGAAGAGGTCAACTAGAATGATCATAAAAAATGATCGTAAGAAACAATCGGAATGGACAATGATCGTATAGAAGAAACAATCGACCATACTCATGTTGGTGAAATGACCAATGTAAACCATCGTAAGGACGATCGTACATGATGATGTAGCATATGGATTTTTAGGAATAATCGTTCATGGAGTATGTATGGGCCATGACCAATGACCATCGTCCATTTATGTTTCGACAATTGAAAATGTATGCACTTTCATCAAACATATGGCTAATCGATCACTGGCATCATGATTTCCTTTTTCTACAAGAGAAGTAGACATGGATTCCTTGGCCATGGCTAATAGTTTCCTTGTAAATATCTTTCAAATTTAAGTAGAATAGGAAACTTTTTGATCGAAAACTGAATCTATCTTGCGAACATGAAAATCCACAAGTAAAAGATGAGAATTCATTTCTCAGTGAAAGCACAAAAATGTTGACTTCGAAAAGGGCATCAACACCCAATAGGATATCACAGAGATTAAACAATGAATAAATTAAAAACATAGCAGCAAAAGTAAAGGAACACACGGATTTTAGTGGTTCAGCAATCTTAGCCAACATCCACTTCATATTTTTATTGATCTTCAATTTGATTATCATTACAAGAATGTTTGGATCAGCTGGGATCCATTAGTACAAAAATAAAGAATGAAAATGGCAGAGTGTTGGTCCTCCAGAAGGCCCCACTTTCTGAAGCTATGCATGTTGTATTTATAGGAGAAGACGTGCATGGTTTGGTTTGAAACTTTACAATAAGGCTCTCTAGGTCCAAAGGGGCCCATCATATCGATCAGCCATGCTAACTCGATGATTAGGATCGATCGGCCTAATGTTGGCCAATCCTTTTTCTTGGCTTCAATCATGGTGCAATCGTTCTCTAGGGGTCCCACATGCCTCTTGAGATTGCTCCTAAAATATGGGATCATTCTGAGTTATGGATTGTGAGATATGGTCGATCTTGTTTGATGTTGGAATGTGTATTGAACTATGCCCGTCGTTATTATGGATCAGTAAGAACGATCGGTCATCCTCCCTCCTGCACCTTTCAATACGCAATCATTTTTGTAGGCTATTCTCCTCTTTTCATTGATGCTCTAAAATTTTCACAATAATTAGATTCGTGGATTTCAAGATATTGAATGTTCTCTGATGACTTGAACTGTTCCATGGATCGTTCGTGGTTGATCCATAAAAATCCTTGCCTCGTCCGTGAATTATGCATATCAACCCCAATCAACTTCAAACTTGAAATATAACTTCATGGGGCCATGCTAGTTACTTCATGATAACTATGCTTCGATCGGGTCCTTGTTCAAATTTGCCCAACCATCATTTATAGTACTTTACGTAATTGGTTTCCAAGGCTGTTGACCATCCGTTCCTAGCCAAATCGATGATATCAAGGCTTTCCCAAAAGGCAAGATAACAAGTGGTGAATTCATTCAACGGATAATTTTTAACAATCAAATATTAACATTCATACATCACCTTAGTTAGTGGCGTGTTATTTTGGTCGAATTCATCACTTAAAGATCTTTTTGGTAAAATTCAATTTCACACTTTTTTAGAGGTACCTTCAGTGACAAGGATTTAACATGTTCCCTTTATTAAAACTATGTCACTTTAAGATATATGGAATTTAGTATTGACCAAAATTATCAATATTCAACATGGTTAGTACATAAACAAAGTCCTTGGTTCAATAATTGCATTTATTATAAACCATACTATCTGGCCAAAGATTTTTACTTTGAGTTAGTTATGATTGACTGCGATACTAATCTCATACATTAAGGAGATGAATTCTCTATCGAATAGTGCTTCATTTCCAATGCTTCAACTCAGACCCAACTATAGTCGCTCCATTGATCACCAAACCATTATTTAACTATAATTAAAGTGGTGTATTCATATTAAAGTTCCATGGTATTATCAAGTTGAGGGAACTAAGTAACATCATCACTATGAGATTTCCTATTTGACGTAATTGTTATTAACCAATAGGAAACTCTTAGAAATATAATGGTCCATAAATTCATCACTTATAAAAAATATGATTGAATTTAAAATTTTAGTTTAAATGACTAAATAATGGTTTTTAAATAAAATTTAAAAGCTCTTTATTTAAAAAATAATAATAGAAATATATTTTCCAAACTTTTCTTACAATATATGTACATTAAATAAGAAGTGAAAATATGACCGGAAATCGAAATCGAAATCCATAACGACCCGACGTATAAAAGTGGTAGAACATTGTGAATTATATGTGACATCCAAATGAATACATACATATACCCATCCAAGAATCCATGTGCATATGTACATAAACACTTATATATGCACATATATACATATATACTAAATATATAAACATATAAGATATTATAATCAACTCTTTCTCACTTAATTAACCAACCCTTACCATCAAACATCACATCTATGAACGCACATGGCTTGATGTAACTTGATCAAGCTAGGAGATGATGTAAGGGACATGGCCGAGCTAAGGTGGTAGTGAAAGAAGGTAGCAATGCATATGGTAATGATGAAAGGAAGTGGAGCATGTAGTTGTTGAGTGAGAATCTAAACTAATTTACATATATTATCACTATCAAATGTCAAATCAAAGAGGCACATGCCTTGCCCCTCCATAATGTGACCATGACCGTACCTAGGAGGAGGTGGTCGACGCATGGTGATGGAGGGTGTAGGTGGAGTGATAACGTGTGGTGATGTAAGGAGGAGATGTTTACACTCTTCCATTTTCCTATAAATACCACTTCACTTCTTCACTTCATTCATTCATCTTCTTCTTCATTTTTCTAAAAGCTTCCTCCACATTTTAATGGCATTCATCTAAGAAAAAATATAAAGAAAATTATAGCAAATAATATCTAAATATATATATTTTACATATATAGGCACATACACACACATATAGCACTTCAAAACTTACCCAAACCCTTCCTCTTTCTATTCAAACCCACGGCCAACCACTCTGACTGAGCCTACCAACCTCACAAACCAAGACCGTGAACCTTACACCCTTCACAAGAAAGGTCGAGCCCTATAGGAGCTTCGACATGAGTGTTTGTGGGCTTTGATTCGAGTTAGAGAGGATAATCCATTTTCTAGTTAATCGTTTTATTCCAAGATGAGAAACTCTATTTAATATATATATATGTACGTACGTATGTATGTATGTATACGTATATGTATATGTATATACATACGTATATGTATATGTATATGTATATACATACGTATATGTATATGTATATGTATAGGTATATGTATGTATGTAATGAAATGATTGTTATGGATGTTTGTTCATATGTTGTTCATCAAGTATTGATTTTTTTTATATGGTTGTTTAACAAGTCACGTTAAATACACGTGGATATTACACAAGGAAATCACTTTCTGAATCAATTTATAAAAGTAAACATGGAATCTTTAAAACGCTTGAAAATGATTAGAAATGTTTTATAATCATTTAACTTGTCTCAACAAGATTTAAATGCAAATTGATAATCGAGTCAAAACTAGGCGCGTCGTGTAATGGTAATTCGCGATTTCACACCATAGAATTCAAGTGAGTATATAAAGAGGAATATAGCTTGTAATTCTTTGTAGTAAGAATTTTTTGGACTACTATGTCCATAGTTTTCAATTAAAGAAAGAAGGTCAAGTTTTCATCTTGTAGATTTTGAAATAAGTACAAAACAAGTTTTCAAAAATATCGCGATTTTGTAGTTTAATGACCAAAGTTAAAAATGATTTAAAATGGATATTTTAAATATTTAAAAATACGAAATAAATCTAATAAATCTTTTAAAATGTTTTAAAAGATATTAAATTTATATATATAAATTTCAAATGATATAAAAGTAGTTTCAATCAATATAACTTTTAAAACACCTTTCGCAGCACATTTTCAATAACTTTTAAAACGTGATTCAAAACTTCAAAATTCTTCTCCAAACTTGTGTAAATGTTTTCTATTAAATAAATAAGTGTTTTAAAAATTATTTAAAGGTTTTATATTTTATTTAAAAGAGTTTAAATAAATCAATTTGAAGAAAAGATGTTATAAGCAAATGATTTAATCTTAGTTCTAATAAGCCGACGAGTAACACATGATTTTTCTATTCATGAGATCTAGTTTAGATGCTTAAACTAATAAGATGTTAAGGAGAAATCAGTGTCCACGATCACCTGGCCTCCCCTGGATGAAGAGTAGATAAGATTGAAATGTCGGAAATGAGTTAAGTATAAAAAATTACACTTTTCAAATTTAAACAACTTGGATCGTGCTGAAATATTCTTCTTATACTTGGTGTTAAATTCCTAGGACGGAATTCGTAGTATTCATAAAAATTAAAAGGTTATTTCATCGTTATTCTGCCTATAGTACCTGTTGAATACAGAAATTAAAAATGAGTAAAAAGTAGTACAATTTCTCTTTACGCTATTTTGCTCAATAATGTATTCTAAATAATTTATGAAACTAATTTAGTAAATTTTCAGAAGGAGGTTTAATGAATTCCATATATTCTAAAAGGTAATGTTTTTCAAAAGATAAAAATCTCTAAAAGGTATCTTTGGATTAGAATTAAGAAAATAAATAAACGGAATATTTATTATCCACCCACTTAATAAATAAATGGGAAGGTCGCCGCTTATGCATGTAGATAATTAAAGATCCATGAAAGAAATTATGCAACACACGACTTGCAGTTATTAGCCATTGTATTTGCATTAAAAATGTGGAGTCATTATTTGCTGGAAAAGAAGTCCTATGGTTTATTTTTAGCAAACTTTAATTTGGCCCTGATATATAATAGTCCTTCTTTAAATAAGTGAAAATTTTGATCTTTTCATGGATGACAAATCTTTGAAATACCTTCACTCAGAGGTTTCAAATGTGAGTCAACAACGTTGGTTAGAATTCCTCGCATCGTATGATTTTGATATTCTATATACACCTGATAAAGCCAATGTTGTGGCAGATGAATTAAGGAGAAAACATGCTATCATAGCTTATACCGTGATAACTCCAAGCCTTTCTAAAAGGATTGCCAATAAGCAAAAAGAAGATTGGTGCATCGGAAAAAATATCAAAAGTATAAGAAAAGGATGAAGATCAAGGGTAGAATTAGATAACCATGGGTTGTTAAGACTGAATGGGAGAATTTGTGTACCAGAAAAAAATAGGTTAAGACAAAAACTGTTAACCGAATGCCACAAATCCAGACTAAGTGTTCATCTAGGAGAAAACAAAAGGTACAAGGATGTAAAGCGAACATTTTGGTGGAAAAGTATGAATAAAGACATTTCAATCCATGTGAGAGGATGCGTAAATTATCTGCAGATAAAGAGTGACCAAAAAAAGATTGTTATACTACTCAAACCATTTGAGATTCCAAAGTGGAAATGGGACTAGGTATACATGGACATTATCGATGGCTTGCCTCGATCAAGGAAAAGGAATGAAGGCTTTTGGGTTATTATAGACAGATTAACAAAAGCACCACTTCATCCTAGTAAAATCCACAAGAACAACCGCAAACTTGGCTAAGATACATATAGGGGAGATTTTCAGGTTACATAGAGTTCCTTCCAGCATCAAAAGTGATCGAAACCCAATCTTTATCTGTCAGTTTCGGGATGCCTTATAGACAGCTTTAGGAACAAAGCTGGATGTAGCACCACATATCATCCTCAAACTGATGGGCAAACAAAGAGAATTAACATTGTGTTGGAAAATCTTTTGAGAGAAAATGTATTAGACTTTCGAGGTTCTTGGGAAAGATACCTTCACTTAGTGGAGTTCTCTTACAATAACAGCTATCAGGCTAGCATGTCGGATCGAAACCGAAGAATAGTGGGGCACTTGGTCCCGACATGATTTTAGAAGCCACAAAGAAATTAGATATGATCGGAAAGAAGCTAAAGGCAATGCAAAGTAGACAAAAAAGTTATGCTGATCAAACACATAAAAATTTGGAATTCTCAGTTAGAGATTTAGTATTTCTTAAGATCTCTCCAATGAGGGGAGTGGTAAGATTTGGAAGAACTGGTAAGCTGGCCCCTCAATATATTGGATCTTTTCCTATTCTAAGCGAATTGGCCCATTAGCCTACGGAGTTGAACTATTGGAGAGGTTGTTAGGAAAATACAATGTTTTTCACTTATCTCATTTACGTAAGTATGTGTATGATTCAGACCAAGTCATAGAGACAGCTGCCCAAGAAGACTTAGAGGTAGAACAAAATTTAACCGCCAACGGATAACCCAATCGAATCGTGGATCAAGATGGGAAATGATTAAGGAGAAAGATTGTGCGGTTAGTTAAAATACAATGGAGTGGCAATGCTAATGATTGTACAAGGGAAACCGAGGATAGAATGAAGAAAGCCTATCCTGAGTTTAGGATGGATAAATAGATTGTATGTACTAGTGCATGTTGAATATGCGCTTATATGATTTTTGTTTGATGATAATAAACATATATACATTCGTTTAAATGTATTTGATAATGTACTATTTTATTTTTCACAGATTAAATAAATATTTGCTGAATAAAATAAATAACACGGAATTTGAATTCAAACGAATATTTTATTCAAACAAATATTTATTACAATTTTGAATAGTATACAAATTCAAGCTCTCACTATTCACTATACAACTTTGATACAAATTCAATTACATCACTATTTTACATATCATCACCTCACTACATATCACTCACACTCATATTTATCTTCAACTTCATTCAAGTTTGAATCCAGCATCTGAGAAATCTGCAAAAATATTCACTAAAGCAGAAAAATTGAAAAAGAAATATTTTTGCAATATAAAATAAAATATGGTTTTTGAAAATAATTTTTGCCTCAGTTATTTGGGTTATTCATCATCATTTATATTTGAATTCATCATACACGAACAACTTGTGACATACACAGTGTATTACTGTATATGCCACAAGGCCGTGTACGCCGATATATACACTTGATTGATTTACAGGGACAGGTGAGCACAGGTCAAACCCAAATGAAAAACCGGGTTCAACTCACATGCAATACACCAGGACACGAGCACAAGGTCAAACCCGAGTTTTTGTAACTGGATTCAACTCAAGCGCAAATCAAAAGTACACATGAATATGAAACTAAACAGTCAAGTTCAGTGGTCAAATGCAATAGGCCGAGAACCAGTCTCATGCATGCAACATGGAATGCAAAGATAATGCATCAATGCAAATTCAAATAATGTACAAAAACAAGTCCAGCAGCATGAAGCAGTCATCACAACTTCAAAAGACTCAAGCCAACATGAAACAAAACATGTGATATATACAATGAAACAACTCCACTGACTCAAATGAACTCGACCAAATAGCCAACATGATCAAAGAATGAATATGAGACCAAACTGCAGCAAGACCACATGCATGTAGACATCAAGCATAGAGACAAACAATACAATGCAACAACATGGTGAACAAGGCATAGCAACCACAAGATACTGCGACAAACACTCAAGTGAGTGAAACTCAAGTTACAATGCATCAGTGAGCCAAGAATACATGTACTCAAGCTCGACTAACAGTGAAGAACATGGACTGCAATATTCAAGTATATATTGAAAACAAGCTGCATGAATACATCATAAAGTACAGCAACACAAAGATGCAACAAAGACCAAGCTGCAGCATACCAGAAGGTGGAGACAACTCAAATGAACACAATGTCACTGAAACATGTGTAGTCAAATGATCAGAGGCATCAATATGGTAACACACTACAACATGCTCAAAGTAAACACTGAATACATATGGACACAACAATGCTCAATGGCATGGCACTGCTCAAGACCAAAGCAAACTACAAGATGAATAAGTGCAAACTGAACCACTGATACAAATGAATGAACATACATATATGGAACAAAACTGCAGAATGCAAATGAACTCGACCAAGTACACAAGTGCTACAGGCAGCAATGTGCAACTGCAAGTGAAAAAATATGCATATTCCAGTGATGCAACTAAGCACAAGTCAATTACTACATAACAACAGTCAGTACCAACATGGACAGAAGGCAGTGAAACCCAGAGCATATGAAATACAGACTAGAAGTGCAACTGCAATGGATACAAAAATGCTCAAAATTGCTAGAACAAAGCTACAGGAACGCAGACAGTGGCCGAAGCAAATTTACAAAATGTCGAAGCCGTGGAAGCATAACAAAGCCAAAAATCGTCACAGTCAATATTGAACGAGTCAATAATCAAAACCGTGTCAACCAAGCCGTGGGGATCAAGCATCAAGTATACGAATTTGACAAAGTCAGATTAATCATCAATCGTTCAAGCATAATCAAGCGGCAGAGAAACGAAAATGACAAATTCAAACATGATTATACGAACGAAAATAAAGGAGATCAAACTCCTATAAATACCCAAAATCATCATCGGCATAAAGCATAGAGTTCGAGAAAGCCAAAATCAGCAGAGCAAAAGGAATAAAACACATACCAGAAAATTACATACGAACTCAATCCAAATCGAAGAGCCGTGAGCTAATAGAAGAGAAACGAAGTCTACAACTATCTGTATCAAGCGGCAACTTCAATTTTCACAAACCCTAATTTGGAAATCAGGGACGAAGCCCTAAATTCAGAACTGAGAGGAACGAAAGAGAAGAACGGCCGCCATTTTTCACAAGGAGATAAAGGAACGGGCTAACAGATAGTGAAGGGGGCCGGCCTTGTTTATGTTAAAATGGGGTTTTAAAATTATAATAAGGGTTCTATTTTAAATTAGGGTTATTTCAATTTAAAATTGTTTATAATTTGTATTTTCTTTTGAACCGTTTTTAATTTTCTAGTCGTGTGACTAGGGGACAAACTACGGTGTGTAGTTTGGGAATTCGCAACTCGGTGGTTAAGTTGTGGTCAGGGTTTTGAGCGTAGAGTTAGATTAGTCAATAGCGGGTATAGCGAGTTTACGTGTGTAAGCGAGGGACTATCTAATTTCTAGTAGAAACCTTGGGGGCAGCACGTAGGCAGGGTTTTGCCGAAGCTGGGTAAATTCTGTGTTGTTCTGTTCTGTTATTTATATTCTGCTATATCTGTGCTGCTATTTTGTGATCTGAATTTAAATTAATTGATAAGCTTCCGCGATTAATTTTTATAATTTACACTATCACCCTATTCACCCCCCCTCTAGGGTGAAATCGATCCTACAAGTGGTATCAGAGCTAGGAATAGAAGTCAACATTTGTTTTAAAAATTCTATTTTTTTGAAAAAAATCAGTTTTTGTTTAAAAATTTGAATTTTTAAAATGGCTTCTTTTAATAATGCTTTTGCAGAAGGTCAATCCATAGTTAGACCACCAATGTTCAATGGTGAATATGCTTTTTGGAAAAATAGGATGAAATTTTTTTGAAAACCATTGACGCTTGGGATATTGTTGAGACAGGTTATAGAATACCAACTATAACTGTAGATGATCAGGAAATAGAGAAACCAAAGGAACAATGGACAGAACTAGAAAATAAATTACAGAATACTAATGCCAAAGCTATGAATTCTATTATCTGTTCATTAGATCAATTTGAATTTAATCGTGTCTCACATTGTCTAACTGCGCAGGAAATATGGCACATACTAGAAGTGACTCACGAAGGAACATCTCAAGTCAAAGAATCTCGCCTTGCCATGCTAAGCAGCGAATACGAGAACTTTACAATGGCGAAAGAAGAAAATGTCAAAGAGATGTACGGACGACTTTCCAATATCGTATACAAACCAAAAGCTCTCGGAAAAACATACACCGAATTGGAAATAGTCCGGAAAATCCTCAGAGTCCTTCCACGAAGCTTTGAAGCAAAAGTAACTGCCATTCAAGAATCGAAAGATTTAAAACAACTCAAAGTCGAAGAACTCATCGGAAATCTCACCACTTATGAGCTAGAAATGAAATTCAAGGAAAAGCGTGAAGGTGGAGATACTCGAAAGAAATCAATAGCTCTCAAAGGAACAACTGAAAGTGATGATGATAATGATGATGATGATGATGGAGCAGCAGAGCTGGCGCTACTAATAAAGAAATTCAAAAGGTGGAATCGCAAATACGGAAATCCAGCTCGAAATCATGAATTGAAAAGCAGAATAGGAAAAGCGCTAGACAACCCAGAAGAACAGAAAATCATCTGTTACAAATGCAACAAACCCGGCCATATCAAGCCACAATGTCCTCAAAAACGATCAAATCAAGGAAAGAAACTAAAGAAGAAAAGCTTTGCGGCTACTTGGGATGAAACTGACGAAGATGAAAGTGATAACACCGAGAGTGAGAGTGAAAAAGCAAACATGTGCCTTCATGGTGATGTTACAGACACTGATGACGACGAGCCAAGCGAGGTATCGAAACTCACTCATTCTGAATTACTAATTTATTTCCATGAAGTAAATGGCTGTTATGAACGACTTAGGGAAAAATATGCTAAACTTGAATCTCAAAAGGATACTTTGATAGAATGCAATAAACAACTTGATCAATTAGTTAAGAACTATCAATGTAGAATCCCTAAGTGTGATAAGTGTCCAACATTCGAAGAAGAAATTAAAAAATCGGAAATCAATATAAAATCACTTGAAAATGAATTTCTGATTTTAAAAGAGAATGAAAATACTAGGAGAGAGATTTCTATTAAAAAGTGCACACAGTTGTTAAACGAAAATGAATCTCTCAAAACACAAGTCCAACAACTGTCAACGACCTTAGATAAATTTTCAAAAAGTGAAAAATCGTTGAATATGCTATTAGGAAAACAAACTGTTAATATGGTTAGACAAGGACTTGGATATAATAATTCGAAAATTGTTGAAAGCAATATTAATCAAGTTAATTCTATGCGCACAATTTGTAAAAAATTTGGACACAATCACAATAATTGTTGGTATAGACCCAAACATATGAAAACTATACCGATTTGGGTTCCAAAAGGCACAAATATAAAATCTCTCAAAGTTAAACAAATTTGGGTGCCGAAGGGAACAATTATAAATAGTTTTGGGTATCCACAAAATTATCATTCTAAATATTTTGCCACTAACAATCATGGACCTATAAAAACAAATAGGTCACTAAACTCTCTTCTCGTGTAGGTATGCTGGCAGGCTAAGGAACAACAGCAATGGTACTTGGATTCTGGCTGTTCCAGGCACATGACAGGCGATAAATCGAAGTTCCTTAGCCTAGAAAAGTACAAAGGTGGCAGAGTCACAATGGGGAACAATGACAAGTGTAAAATTGTCGGTAAAGGTAAAGTAGGTAACAATACATTTACCTTGAATGACGTACTATATGTTGAAAATCTGCACCACAATTTGATATCAATCAGCCAGCTATGTGATAAAGGTATGAATGTTATCTTTGATTCTGACTTGTGCAAAATTGTTGACAAATCATCAAAAGAAATCTTATTTTCAGGAAAAAGGAAAGGTAATATATATTCTCTATCTTTTGATGATCTCATCCTCTCTAAATGTTTGGTAGCTAAGGATATAGAAGTGAATTTATGGCATAGACGTTTAGGGCATGCTAGTATGAACTTATTAAACAAATTAAAAAGGAAAAGTTTGGTAAGAGGGTTGCCACCACATGAGTTTGAAACTGAAAACATTTGTAAAGCATGTACTTTGGGAAAACTTAAAAAATCATCGTTTCATGCCAAAAACAATATAAGCACTTCTAGAGTTCTTGAACTAGTTCATATGGATCTATTTGGACCTAATGACATTGCTAGCTTAGGAGGTAAGAAATATTGCTTTGTGTTAGTTGATGATTACTCAAGATATACATGGGTATATTTCTTGGCTAAAAAATCAGAAACTTTTTCATACTTCACAAGATTCGCAAAATTTGTGCAAAATGAAAAAGAAGTCTCTAATGTTTCGTTAAGAAGTGATCATGGTGGAGAATTTGAAAATTATGAATTTGAAACTTTCTGTGATGAAAACGGAATCAAACATGAGTTCTCTGCACCACGTACTCCACAACAAAATGGGGTAGTTGAGAGAAAGAATCGAACTTTACAAGAATTGGCTAGGTCTATGTTAAATGAATATGAACTACCTCTGCATCTCTGGGCAGAAGCAGTAAATACAGCATGTTATGTAATGAATAGAGTTATCATTAGACCGATTCTTAACAAAACCCCCTATGAGCTATGGTTCAACAAAAAACCAAACATCGCTTACTTCAAAGTGTTTGGATGTCCTTGCTATATTCTTAATACAGGTGATCAGTTAGGAAAATTTGAAGCAAAGGCTGATGATGGCATCTTCATGGGTTACTCTTCGAGAAGCAAAGCTTATAGAGTCTACAACGAAAAGACTAAAACAATCGTAGAGTCAATCAATGTGAAATTTGATGAAGGCATTGACGATCAGGATACATCCAAAAGCAACGTTGAAGAGGAAAAAGAAAAAGATGAGTTCGAAAAATCAAAAGAAACTGCTGATGCTAGAGAAACTACCACAACTCAAGAAGTCCGAAGAAATCTGGATCCAGAAAAGCTGAAATACAAAACAGACCATCCACCAGAATTGGTAATTGGAAACCCTATAGCAGGTATACAAACTCGTTCATCCTTTAAAAATCTATGTGATCTGTGCTTATATAGTGGATTTATTTCAGAAATAGAACCAAATAACATAGATTCAGCCCTTAATGATGAAAACTGGTTCATGGCCATGCAAGAAGAGCTAAATCAGTTTGAACGAAATAATGTTTGAAGTCTAGCACCTAGACCTAAGGATTATCCAGTTATAGGAACAAAATGGATTTTTAAAAATAAATATGATGAATCTGGAAATATAATTAGAAATAAAGCTAGACTAGTTGCTAAAGGATACAATCAAATTGAAGGAGTTGACTTTGATGAAACTTTTGCGCCTGTAGCTAGACTAGAATCAATTAGAATATTGTTAGCTTTTGCTTGTTACAAAGGATTTAAACTAAGACAAATGGACATTAAGAGTGCTTTTCTTAATGGAATTTTAAAAGAAGATGTGTTTGTTGAACAACCAGAAGGTTTTGAAAGTCATGAATACCCAAACCATGTATACAAACTAAAGAAGGCATTATATGGATTAAAACAAGCTCCCAGAGCTTGGTATGAATGTCTTACTTCTTATCTCCTTGAAAATGGGTTCAAAAAGGGATGTGTAGATAACACACTATTTCTGTTGCATGAAAACGATGATCTTTTGATTGTTCAAATATATGTTGATGACATCATTTATAGTACTACTAACAAGTTATTGTATGAGAAATTTGAAAAAGTCATGCAGGAAAAATTTGAAATGAGCTTGGTTGGAGAGTTAAAATTCTTTTTAGGATTTCAAATCCAACAAAGCAATAAAGGCACATTCATTTCTCAAACAAAATATATTAGGGAACTTGTCAACAAATTTGGATTGAAAGATGCTAAACCAGCAAGAACTCCCATGAGTACAACACTTAAACTTGACAAGGATGAAAAGGGTAAGACAGTTGATCAAAAGCAGTACAGAGGTATGATTGGATCACTCCTTTATCTTACCGCCTCTAGACCTGACATCATGTTTTCTGTCTGCTTATGTGCGCGTTTTCAATCTAACCCAAAAGAATCTCATTTAAAAGCTGTTAAAAGAATTATAAGATATTTGTTGCACACCCCACGATTTGGTCTTTGGTATCCATCAAACGATAATTTTGAATTGAAAGGTTTTTCAGATGCTGATTATGCTGGAAATTTGGTTGATAGAAAAAGTACTAGTGGAGCATGTTTTATGTTAGGACATTCATTAGTTGCATGGTCGAGTAGAAAACAAAATTGTATTGCATTATCCACAACAGAGGCAGAGTATATTGCTTTGAGCGGTTGCTCTGCTCAAATCTTATGGATGATGCAAACCTTGCATGACTATGGCCTAAATTTTAAACGTGTACCACTAATGTGTGATAGCAAAAGCTCAATTGATCTCACAAATAATCCTGTACATCACTCGCGAACAAAACATATAGATGTAAGACATCATTTTATTAGAGATCATATTTCCAAAGAAAATATCTGCATAAATTTTATTCCAACTGATTCTCAATTGGCAGACATCTTTACAAAACCCCTACCAGAAAATAGTTTTTGTAAACTACGACTCAGTCTAGGTGTTTTAGAAATCTGTTGAATATTTAACATTTTTTTCTCTCCCTACAAATCATCGAAGAAATAAATAGTGATTGAAAAATTGATGAGTATTGATATTTATCATATATTATTACTCGAGACGGTATAATTAGTAAAAAAAAATTTCAAATTAAACAAGAATCATAATTTTTTTTGTTGGTAAAAAATTCCATGACCATCTCGATTTCTATCATATTTCTAACGACCATCACTCATCAAAATTCTATATAATTTGTCGATGTGTGTTATTTTAAACAGGAATCGTTCGTTTTTTCATTTTCACATTTTTATAAAATAATAATAATAATAATAATAATAATAAATAAATACCAATGTATTCACTCTCATTTAAAAGTCCTCACGGTTATGCATGGGTGAATTACTTGGAATTTGTTATGTGCTTCCATGCTCATTTAAAAGTCCTCACGGTTATGCATGTATGGAACGCATATCAAAAGTTGATTTTTTTTAAATAAACAAGTTGATTCTAATCCCATTTAAAAGTCCTCACGGTTATGCGTGGTTAGAAGATACTTGAATTCATTTTTTTTTTAAAAATAAAATTGGAATACTACTAATCTCATTTAAAAGTCCTAACGGTTATGCATGGTTAGTAGATATTCAAATTCCTGATATAAATATACCACAAATAGACACAACTGTATAGTTTTATATGATGATATCATTCCTATCATTCTAAAAGTGGAATATGCGCCTAATAAAATATTTATGATTTTTGTTTGATTTTTTTTGAAATTTAATATTTATATTCAATTGAGTTTTAATGTTGGATTAATATCAATTACTTTATCTCTATTTTCCTAACACTATTATTCTTTTGCTGATAACAAAAGGGGGAGAGAAAAGTTAAGATTTTGTCAAATAAAATCAAGCAAGGGTCAAATAATTTTCTATTTGCATCTAGACTCATTTGCATATTTTTATTTGTATGCATATATGTAGGGGGAGTTTTGTGTAGAGAGGAAGCATTTAAATAGGGGGAGCAATTAGGATATATCTATGATCAAATACATTTAACATATTCAAAATCTTAAATATATGTTTGTTATCATCAAATGGGGGAGATTGTTGAATATGCGCTTATATGATTTTTGTTTGATGATAATAAACATATATACATTCGTTTAAATGTATTTGATAATGTACTATTTTATTTTTCACAGATTAAATAAATATTTGCTGAATAAAATAAATAACACGGAATTTGAATTCAAACGAATATTTTATTCAAACAAATATTTATTACAATTTTGAATAGTATACAAATTCAAGCTCTCACTATTCACTATACAACTTTGATACAAATTCAATTACATCACTATTTTACATATCATCACCTCACTACATATCACTCACACTCATATTTATCTTCAACTTCATTCAAGTTTGAATCCAGCATCTGAGAAATCTGCAAAAATATTCACTAAAGCAGTAAAATTGAAAAAGAAATATTTTTGCAATATAAAATAAAATATGGTTTTTGAAAATAATTTTTGCCTCAGTTATTTGGGTTGTTCGTCATCATTTATATTTGAATTCATCATACACGAACAACTTGTGACATACACAGTGTATTACTGTATATGCCACAAGGCCGTGCACGCCGATATATACACTTGATTGATTTACAGGGACAGGTGAGCACAGGTCAAACCCAAATGAAAAACCGGGTTCAACTCACATGCAATACACCAGGACACGAGCACAAGGTCAAACCCGAGTTTTTGTAACTGGATTCAACTCAAGCGCAAATCAAAAGTACACATGAATATGAAACTAAACAGTCAAGCTCAGTGGTCAAATGCAATAGGCCGAGAACCAGTCTCATGCATGCAACATGGAATGCAAAGATAATGCATCAATGCAAATTCAAATAATGTACAAAAACAAGTCCAGCAGCATGAAGCAGTCATCACAACTTCAACAGACTCAAGCCAACATGAAACAAAACATGTGATATATACAATGAAACAACTCCACTGACTCAAATGAACTCGACCAAATAGCCAACATGATCAAAGAATGAATATGAGACCAAACTGCAGCAAGACCACATGCATGTAGACATCAAGCATAGAGACAAACAATACAATGCAACAACATGGTGAACAAGGCATAGCAACCACAAGATACTGCAACAAACACTCAAGTGAGTGAAACTCAAGTTACAATGCATCAGTGAGCCAAGAATACATGTACTCAAGCTCGACTAACAGTGAAGAACATGGACTACAATATTCAAGTATATATTGAAAACAAGCTGCATGAATACATCATAAAGTACAGCAACACAAAGATGCAACAAAGACCAAGCTGCAGCATACCAGAAGGTGGAGACAACTCAAATGAACACAATGTCACTGAAACATGTGCAGTCAAATGATCAGAGGCATCAATATGGTAACACACTACAACATGCTCAAAGTAAACACTGAATACATATGGACACAACAATGCTCAATGGCATGGCACTGCTCAAGACCAAAGCAAACTACAAGATGAACAAGTGCAAACTGAACCACTGATGCAAATGAATGAACATACATATATGGAACAAAACTGCAGAATGCAAATGAACTCGACCAAGTACACAAGTGCTACAGGCAGCAATGTGCAACTGCAAGTGAACAAATATGCATATTCCAGTGATGCAACTAAGCACAAGTCAATTACTACATAACAACAGTCAGTACCAACATGGACAGAAGGCAGTGAAACCCAGAGCATATGAAATACAAACTAGAAGTGCAACTACAATGGATACAAAAATGCTCAAGATTGCTAGAACAAAGCTACAGGAATGCAGACAGTGGCCAAAGCAAATTTACAAAATGTCGAAGCCGTGGAAGCATAACAAAGCCAAAAATCGTCACAGTCAATATTGAACGAGTCAATAATCAAAACCGTGTCAACCAAGCCGTGGGGATCAAGCATCAAGTATACGAATTTGACAAAGTCAGATTAATCATCAATCATTCAAGCATAATCAAGCGGCAGAGAAACGAAAATGACAAATTCAAACATGATTATACGAACGAAAATAAAGGAGATCGAACTCCTATAAATACCCAAAATCATCATCGGCATAAAGCATAGAGTTCGAGAAAGCCAAAATCAGCAGAGCAAAAGGAATAAAACACATACCAAAAAATTACATACGAACTCGATCCAAATCGAAGAGCCGTGAGCTAATAGAAGAGAAACGAAGTCTACAACTATCTGTATCAAGCGGCAACTTCAATTTGCACAAACCCTAATTTGGAAATCAGGGACGAAGCCCTAAATTCAGAACTGAGAGGAACGAAAGAGAAGAACGGCCGCCATTTTTCACAAGGAGATAAAGGAACGGGCTAACAGATAGTGAAGGGGGCCGGCCTTGTTTATGTTAAAAAGGGGTTTTAAAATTATAATAAGGGTTCTATTTTAAATTTGGTTTATTTCAATTTAAAATTGTTTATAATTTGTATTTTCTTTTAAACCGTTCTTAATTTTCTAGTCGTGTGACTAGGGGACAAACTACGGTGTGTAGTTTGGGAATTCGCAACTCGGTGGTTGAGTTGTGGTCAGGGTTTTGAGCGTAGAGTTAGATTAGTCAATAGCGGGTATAGCGAGTTTACGTGTGTAAGCGAGGGACTATCTAATTTCTAGTAGAAACCTTGGGGGCAGCACGTAGGCAGGGTTTTGCCGAAGCTGGGTAAATTCTGTGTTGTTCTGTTCTGTTATTTATATTCTGCTATATCTGTGCTGCTATTCTGTGATCTGAATTTAAATTAATTGATAAGCTTCCGCGATTAATTTTTATAATTTACACTATCACCCTATTCACCCCCCCTCTAGGGTGAAATCGATCCTACAATGTAGTGTACCCATCGCCTATGGTGTAGTAACTTATCATATCTTGTAAATATTTCGTCATACATATTATTTCGCTTGAGTTATCTTCTTCTCAACTTCAATTTCAGGAACGAAATTCTTTTAAGGAAGGGGAGTCTGTACCAACCCGTAATTTCATCACTTATAAAAAATATGATTGAGTTTAAATTTTAATTTAAATGACTAAATAATTATTTTTAAACCAAATTTTAAAGCTCTTTATTTCAAAAATAATAATAGAAATATTTTTCCAAACTTTGTTTACCAATGTATGTATACTATGTAAGAAGTGAAAATATGACCGGAAATCAAAATCAAAATCCATAACGACTTGACATATAGAAGTTGTAGAACATTGTGAATCATGTGTGACATCTAAATAGACACTTACATATAACCATCAAAGAAACCGTGTGCACATGTTACATATACACATATATACATATATACTAAATATATAAACATATTAGATATTATAAACAACTCCTTTTCACTTAAGCAACCAACCATTTCCACCAAACATCAAATTTATGAAAGCATATTGCTTGATGTGATTTTCCAACCTAGGAGGTAATGGAGGGGACATGGCCGAGCTAAGGTGGTGGTGGAACGAGGCAACCATGCATAAGGTAATGATTAAAGGAGGTGGAGCATGTGGTGGTGGAGTGAGAGTCTAAAGTAAATATCACATATTATCACAATCAATGTCAAATCAAGAGGGCACATGTCCTTGCCTCTCCATGATATAACCACGACCGTACCTATGGGGGAGGTGGTCGGTGCATGGTGATAGGAGGAGGAGGAGGTGGCGTGATGATGTGTGGTGACGTAAGGAAGAGATGTTTACACTCTTCTATTTGCCTATAAATACCACTTCAATTATTCACTTCATTCATCAACTTCTTCATTTTTCTAAAAGCTTCCTCCTTATTTTAATGGCTTCCATCTAAGAGAAAACAAAGAAAATTATAGAAAATTATGTCCAAATTAATTTAATGTATACACGCACACACACACACACATATAGAACTTCAAAACTCACCCTAACCCTTCTTCTTTCCCTCCTAACCTACGGCCAACCACCCTAGCTGATCCTACCACCCATGCAAACCAAGGCCCTGGACCCCTACCCCTTTCACAAGCAAGGCTGTGCCCTAGAGGAACTTTGGGATGAGTGTTCGTGAGCTTCGATTCGAGTTAGAAAGGATAATCCATTTTCTAGTTAATCGTTTTATTCCAAGGTGAGAAACTCAATTTAATATATATATATATATGTGTGTGTGTGTGTGTGTGTGTGTGTGTTTGTGTGTTGATGTGAAATGATTGCTATGGATGTTTGTTTATATGTTGTTCATCAAGTATTGATTATTTAATATGGTTGTTTAACAAGTCATGTTAAATACACGTCGATATTACATATGTAAATCACTTTCCGAATCGTGTTATAAAAGTAAATATGGAATCATTAAACCCCTTGAAAATGATTATAATTTTTTTATAAATGTTTCATAATCTTTTAAACTTGTCTCAACAAGATTTAAATGAAAATTGATAGTCGACTCAAAACTAGGCACGTCGTGTAATGATAGTTCGTGATTTCACACAATAGATTTCAAATGAGTATATACAGAGTAATATAGCTCGGAATTCTTCGTATAAGAATTTTTCGGACTTTTATATCCATAGTTGCCAACCAAAGAAAGAAATTCAAATTTTCATCCTGTAGATTTTCATATAAGTCCGAAAAAGTTTTCAAAAATATCGCGGTTTTGCAGTTTAATGACCAAAGTTAAAAATGATTTAAAATGGATATTTTAAATATTTAAAAATATGAAATAAAACTTATATATCTTTGAAATTGTTTTAAAAGAGATTTGAGTTATATGTATAAACTTCCAAATGATATAAAAGTCGTTTGAATCAATATAGCTTTTAAAACACCTTTCGCAGCACTTTTTCAAAAGCTTTTAAAATATGATTTATAGCTCACAATTCATCTCTATACTTTTATAAAAAAATTCTAATAAATAAATAAGTATTTTAAATATTATTTAAATTTTTAATAATTTATTTAAAATAGTTTAAATAAATTAATTTAAAGAAGAGCTGTTATAAGAAAATGATTTAATCTTCCTAATAAGCCGACGATTATAATAGATTTTCTATTCATAAGATCTGGTTTAGGTGCTTAAACTAAAGAGATGTTCAGAAGCAGCCAATACCCTGGCTCACCTAGCCTCTCCCAGAACAGCGGTAGATAAGGTTGAAATGTCGGAAGCGAGTTAAGTATAGAAGATTACACTTTTCAAATTTAAACAACTTGGATCGTATAGAAATAATCTTCTTATACTTGGTGTTAAATTATGAGGAGGGAAATTATACTATTTATAGAATTTAAAAGATGATTTCACTGCTATTCTTTCCATAGTACCTGTTGAATACAGAAATTAAAATTGAGTAAAAGTAGTACTATTTCTATTTGACCTTATTTTACTTAATAATGTATTCTAAAATAATTTATAAATTTTCATAAGGAGGTTTAATGAATTCCGTATATACTAAAAAGAAATGGTTTTAAAAGATAAAAATCTCTAAAAGGTATCTTTGGATAAAAAAAGAAAACAAATAAATGAAATATTTGTTATTCACCCATTTAGTATCTTTTTATCGACGATTAGTTCATCGATACTGGAGTCAAATTTGGGTAATCCCTATCTGAAAACAACTTTGAACTAATTTCCCTTTCGAAAGTGAAGAAGATATATTGAAGATCATGATTTTAAAATATATGGGATCTTCATTTCGAAAGGGCTACTTGTCGATAATCTCTTGGTAGCTCCTGAAATAAATAAATAACAGCGGTCCCTTTGTTTTGAAAATCTTCAGAACACGAGGACTGTTCGCAACTAATCGTAGGGGTGATTCCCAATAAGATGTGGTAAGAAAGTGCCTTCGCTTTGTCCTGTTCCTGGACAACTTGTGTGGACGAATGTCCAATGTTGTATTTCTAGATCATATTGATTGACCTCTATGAATGTATCATCTGTTTAGTGGCGAAGAAGACAACTTCTCTTAGCCTAACACCCTTTCTTGAGACGTATGAGCTCAGAAGTTATACATTGGTAGAAATCAGTTGTGTGATTCTGGAATAGCAAGTGACATTCAAAGTGGAATATGTTCAATGTAAATAGTTAATCGATACCTAAAAGCATCACAACCGGGAATGGTGAAACAAAGGATACTTTAAGGCTAAGTAGCTCGCAACCATCACGGTATGAAATCTATATCAATAATATTTATACCCACTATAACATCGGTTTTAAATTATGTGGTCTATACTTAGGGATCCTAAATAAGTCGGTAACGACCGAGTGATGTAATATTCAGTGATATTCGTGTAATTTTAAAGATAGGCCGGTCTTAATTTACATAAGGAACAATATAAGGCTTCGGGTGCATTCTTCTAGAAATGCACTATGCGGATGGTTGCCCCTTACCTCGCTATTCTTTCATTTTGATATGCAATCCCTAGGGTAGGTTTCTTAGGGCTATATACCTTGCTCTCCAAATTTAATAGGGATTTGACTTGTTGACCTCATGATATTGATCATTGTATGCAAGAATGCACTTGAACCTTGATGGATGTCGATCCCTCTTCAGCGTAGCCTGCCGATCCCTCTTGACAAAATATGCCAATCCCTCTTAACAAGCCACGCTATACCAATCCCTTCCATCCAAGGAGCCACATTCCACACTTTGAGCATTCTACGACGCACATCTATCAATTCCATTCAATTCTGACTTTATACAATCATTTGTACTTGACTTTTGGGCCCCACAATCATCACTCTAGAGTTGTCGGCCTTGATGGCATTCAGATCGAACTCATGCAAACAGCTTAACATAGCTAGGCTAGAATGATGGATAATGCTTGCTCCTCAAAGTACGTCCTATGACTAACATGACGTGCTTTGAATTATCGAAAAGAGACCCAATTAGCTTCCTAAAAAGTAGCTATTATAAAATTGTTTTCTCATGGTGCTGAATGTCTTATTGACCCCCATGATACTTGGTTGATTTCCCTCAATATAAATTCAGTGCTATATTTCATTAGCTAATATATATAAGTCTGGTTTCGCAAGACTAATAAGCTTTTGTTATCTGGTCCAGCCTCGAACCAGAAGTTCCCAGGTTTTAATTTCAATTTCAGTCGATTTCAAAGGTTGAACTCTTGGTTCATACATGTGCATGTTCATATACATGTATTTGTTCGAACACTCATGGGCCATTGCCAATTTTCATAGCATTTTGTATGTACATGCTTTCAATAATTTTTATGCCTATATTTATTCATGTATATACGAGTAGCCATTCCCCATCATTCATTCATTCTTTTTTTTAATTATTCATACATCATCATTTTTTTTGTCGCAGGGATCGGCATGCTTTTAGCCGATCGCTCTCTCTCTTTATTTTTTAAAATCTTTTGTAGGGATCAACATGTATGTATGTCGATCCCTTTTTTGGGTCCATGCTAACTGGGATCAGTGGGCTTTCATGCCGATCCCTCTCTCCATGCTATGTGCCAAGGGCTTGGGCCTATCCTTCCATCCATATATACATACATACATACATACATACATACATACATACATATACATACATATATATATATAGCAACTTTTCATCACTTCACTCTCGCTTATTACATTTTCTCTTTCCCTTCTTAAGCACCGTATTCTCTTTCTACCCCAAAACGAAGTTTTTTCATGATTCAACCTGTGTGAACAAACTAACTCCCATACTTTCTATTTTCATCGCCTTCAAACTCCTCGCCAGCTTCCTCAATATAACCAAATAAAGGTGAGCCTTCTTGACTTCATGTTTTTGTTTCATGGTGAGATAAGGAATTCGTTAATGATTTTGATGGCGCTCGAGGTTGTGATGACACAGTGATCGAAGCGGCCTAGAGAAGATGAATCATTGGTGGTTAGGGTTCGGTTAAATAAATAAGAAGATGGAGATATAAGAGGATAAAGAAGGAAGAATATAAAATGGAGGAGGGATCGGTGTTGGATGTTTGGTTCTATGCCAATCCCTCGGCGTAGAGACTAGATGAGTTGAGGATGAAATAGAAGGGGTTGGTATGATTTGGCTTTGGCAATGTTTGCTGTAAGAAAGGGATCGATGGTAAGTTGAGGAGAGGGATCAGTCGTGAGGCATTGGGGATGGGATCGATATAACCATAAGTACTGGCATAAACATAGGGATCAACACTAAAATAAAGATCGACATAAGAAACTTTTTAAACTTGCAATCTTATCCAACCTTAATTGCATAGACAATCATCAATAATTCACCTTAGCAAACTTTGATATACGATGATGATGAAAAATAAAACTTTCATACTCACTACAAAACTTGAGATTGAACAATCAAATCCTTGGAACATTCAACATATACTAAAACTTGTATATGGACTTAAATGTCAAACTTTACACTTTGACATGCCGACAGTCGATCCCAAACCATTCGCAACCAATCAATCTTTTTGCCAGCTGTGACTGTTAGCGATGACGGTCACTATGGTCAAATTCAAAGTTTCGTCATTTAAATTCCTTTTCTCATTTTAAGCATTTTATTTCTACTATACACTTCACTACACTGCACTAGCTTTACACTTAACATGAGGGGAAACATATAAACTTTTCTAACCTCGATTATCTACTGAGTATAGCTAAAATGGACTACAGACGCTTAAAACATTTAGTTGCTATGTCTTTCGAACTGGCCATGTAGCATATTGATCCTGAAGCAAAATCAGCTCTACGATTATATCCGGTAGGCTCTCCTCTAGTCATCAAACAGAATAGATGGAAGTTTCTAACCCGTTGGTCATCCTTTTCTCAAATGTTCCGGTCCTCCCGACGGAGGATATAAGTCCTACTCCCCATGCAGTAGAGGGTGCCATTCTTCTAGATAACCCTATAGATTCTCAAGCCTCCCGAATCGGTGAGGTTGCCCTTCGCAATTTGTGTTCCATACATGGAATTCCATTTGTAGACGTCTCCTTCATTAAATGACAGGCCTCACTGCCCCTGAAGAGGTAAATGGCGTGTAATAAATTTATGTGCTGGGCTAGATTCGTACCGCTCTTTAATTCATTTATTCGAGAGATGTTGAGATATCGTGGAATAGCTCCCACTCAACTCCATCCGAACAGTTACGCCTTCCTACATGGAACTTTTCTGCTATTCATGGGAGTTCTATTTTGTCTGTCGGCTGCCTGGGCAAAAGATTCATTTACAACTTTAAACAGCATTTAGGAAGCCCTTCCTACATTTTTTTTGAATCCTTACCTAACTGCAAAGTCAAAACAGATGCTTGGAATAAACTCTCTCTGTTCAAGCATGAGTGGTTCTAAGTTCGATGTCCACCTGGTTTTGCAAGGCAATGGTTGGAAGGACGTAAGTATTACTTTAATTTTATTCTTAAGTTCATCAATCCAAGTCACTTTTTTGAATCTATTAACATCCGGGATTCCCAAGGGTATCCACCCACGCCTTGAAGGCATTAGTTTTTCAAGAGTGGTCGGCTCTATTCACGATACCCCTATCGAAGACAGGGACATCAAACAACTTATAACCAATGAGTTACTATCTTTACTCGGGCTGTTAGAAGAGGGTCATAACATTGGGCTCCCTAGAAGTGCAGCATTGCTGAGAAATGTCACAGAGCAAGAAAGGGATGCCATCAATCTTGTTGTGCCCCCAACTGAAGGGACTCGGGATGATAATGAAAAAGGTGAGAATAGGGATTCCCAGGCCAATAAACTCGACGACGCTGATGCGGGTCCAGGAAAGGCTCTTATTCTCGAACCACCACAAGGCGCACAATTTCAAACACCTACCAAGAAAAAGAAGAAGCTGGCATATAAACTTCGCCGAAGAAAAACTACTATGGACCCAAAATTCGTAATCACTCCTATTGAAGAAAAATCATCTTCCCAACACTTTGAAAGTTTACTGAAGGGATTTTTGAATATCCAAATTCCTGAAGATATCATAACATATGAGTTTCCAAATATCAATATCAAAGGGATCAATTCTCCTATTAGGAGCGATGATGGCATTCATCCTATTGATAGAGGAGAGATAACACCTATAAGCAAGGCTATAGCTATCGGTCTGTCAAGGGGGAACATTAGGACACTCCCAACCATGTGCACTTCACTACACGTTCTTCATTAATCCTTTGCACAATAGTTATCACATGTTCTCATTTGGTATTTGCAGGTGCAATGACTCAGTCCCTGGCCTTCAATGACTTAAGCGGTTCTTCAACATATTATCGGTCTAGTCACGACCTAGAGTCTAGCAGGTGTAGGGAGAAAGGCGACGGACAGGAAAGAAGCTATCATTCAAGGGAATCCTCCTCTTCTAAGCACAAGTACCAATCTCAAAAATCTCGCTAGATAAACCACCCTAATTTTCCTGTGTATAGTGGAGACTAGCGTCCCTTCTACGGCCCTCAAATTGCCGCATCACATGAGCAACACTCTAGTTCTTCAAGCTCAAAGCAGTCTTGTGACTGTAGATTGAGCAAGCATTCAATTGCCGCTTTTGATCCGTCCTTGCCGACCGCTGCTTTTTACACTTCTTCAGTGGAGAAGTTGGCCGAGCTTAAGGCCATTTTTCCTACAATCTGTTTCGATGGGCTTAAATTCCTTCCCACGGTACATATGATCCTAGGGCATACCAAAGAAAGTTCTCTCGCATGTGTTAATGATGTGTTCATTCAACGTGAATTGTTTTAACACTTTGCGAAAAAATATCTCTAAAGTGTCAATCGAGTGACAATATGAAATAGATCGTCTCAAGCTAGAGGCGGTACATGATAAAGACATAATGAAACATCAAGATGACGAACTGTCAGAGTTGATAATAAAATTCGCCGAGTTGGAGAAAAGTTCCAAGAAAATGTCGGAGATAGTGAGTCGTTTAAAAGCTTCCCATAAGAAAGAACTCGATGCTCAATTGCAGCGGGGAACTCACTCTGGAAAAAGAGTCCTTGAAAAAGGAAAAAGTTGTCTTGGCCCGCCGCATCTTGGAACTTGAAAGAAAGGGAAGAGAAAATTGGGGCTTAGCAAGAATCACAAAGGCACTGTGAAGACGCTATCAAAGCCAGGAGCATAAAAATAGAAACTGATGAGAAATTTGCCAAAATAGAAGCCCTCAGTGAGGAGGCACGAGAGGAAGGTCGCAAGGAGATTATGGAACAAATTGAAAGCCAAGTAGAAGATGCTAAGGAGTCCGGTCAAAATGAAATCAGGACTTGTTTGATCCATTGATCGTCAAATACAACACCAAAGTCATCCTCCACCACGACTTGAGTTTTCTTAGTGTAGCTGTGTAGTTAATGCCCCGCTATTACCCCGCTACAGCCCCGCTATATCTCATAGCGGATTTCTACCGCTACGATTTTTCCATATAGCCCCAGAATATAGCCTTTCCGCTTTAATCCTCGCTATTTCCGCTATATCCCGTTATTTCCGCTATATTCCGCTATCCCCGCTATATCTTTTTTAATAAAATTAATTGAAAAATGGCGTTTATACATTTTAAATTATGAAACTAATTTATTTGATCTAATTTTTAATATATTTTCAGAAATGAAAATACTTTAATATTCTTCCAAATTCAATTATGTTATATAATAGTTTTTCGTTTATTTAAAGTATATTCGCACATGTTTTATTTAAAATTATTTATGTATTATTTATAATTCAATTGAATGATATTTTTCATTTAATTACCATTTATATATTTGTTAAAACATTAAGTACGAGTTTTATATGCTATTTTAGAGCCATCCGCTATATCCTGCTATATCCTCGCTGTATCACCGCTATGACTTTTTGCACCTCCACCGCTTTGAATCTACCGAGCGCATTAACTGCACAGTAGTGTAGGTTATCTCGAGTCACTTGTTAAAGCCTGGGAGCATATCATTGAGTTGAAAAGGAAGGAGTTGGACGAAGTTGAGTTTGATGAAGAAAAATTAGTGTGGGAGATCCTCCTTGGAAACGAACCCTTAGATCTTACTGCCACGAGACTTCGATATTTTAACATTTCCGTGGCTTCTAACAAAAGGAAACATATTGTTGGATCCTTGGATGCTGATTCTAAAGGACCCTCTTCTTCCCAAGCGACTGGAGCATCGATTTCCTTTTCCTCAAAGCAGGACTTGGGCTATGATCCAAATTAGCCCAGTTATCAATCTAAAGCATTGTCCCCTATTTTGGAAGGGGGTACTCCAGCTACCACCGAGAGCAAGAAGGATGGGTATTCTACTTTACTCTTATATTTATGAGAGGTTTTGTTCTTTGCGCCAATGATTTTAGGCTTATCTCCCTATTTTAACAAATTTTGCAAGTCTTTCGGGTCTCGGTCAAACTCCTAAAAGTGAAGCTGCTGTGGAGCAACAAGAGAAACTAGTAGAGATTCTGACGGCCACTAATGTACCAGGGCCCGATGCTCAAATCATTGAAGGTCTTAATGATGATATGGTTGAAGATCCGCTCCCAGTAGATGAATCCGATGATGTCATGATTATCGACGCTTCTAAATGCACTAATGAGATTAGCTGGAAAGAGCGTATCGAGAAGAATGAATTATTGAAGAAAAAGGCTAAAGTTGAGCCCATCGAAGTGGACATCGATGATCCACACCTTGTGCCACAGTAAGTTATTCTACGTAACGGGTCGATTTCCAATGAACTCCCACATATCTTTGTAAGCTCTCATGAAAAAGGTGGTACAGGATCTTGGAAGAGAAACATCGGGGGCTTAGGTGGGACCACTCTTGAAAAATTCAAAAAGGAGGGGTGGTCAAAGAAATAGCCGCCATTTCGGCTCGACGTGTACATAGTTTGCATAGCTGTTTGTTCGTTGTTTCTTTTATTAGTAGTGGTTGTATAGGTATGATTCCTAGTTTTATGAAATGACTTATAACAGAATCTTCAAACCTATAATGTGAATAAAAGTTTTTGTTTTATGTTGAGCTTTCGTGTGAATTGCTATTTCAGTAGTTGAATTATTACTTTCCATTATGTACTTGTAATTCATTGTTCATTAATTCTAGTAAAACCCACTAACTCTATCCCAAGGCCTCCATGCAGTTGTGATCTTGAGTTGTATCAAGCGCTAGGTTTGAGCCTTAGTGTTACGCCGTCGAATTCTGTAGTTTTTGGGTAACTATATTCCTGCCCCCAGTCTTAGTTTAGCGCGGTTAGATGTTGGATAGTCGAACTCTATCCTTAGCGAGTTTATACTCCTCCTCTCGGTTTCTGGTAGGATTACATGGCATAGTGAATGGTCGAAGCTCATTCAGCTATCTTTTTATGCTAATATCCACACTCTAGGGATAAAAGTTAGTTGATGGGTGGCCGAATCGCATCCAATTTGTATTTATACTCTAGTTTGCACTGTGGGGACATAGATTTATTTCGTGGATGGTCAATTCATGCCCTGTTTACGTTTATACTCCAGTCCGCACTTTGTGGACTTAGAGTCATTTCGCGGATAGTCGATTCACACCTGATTTATGTTTATACTCTGTTCTGCACTCTAGAGACATAAAGTTAATTCGTGGGTGGTCGATTCACACCCGATTATATACTCTGGTCCGCACTATGGGGACTTAGAGTTATTTCACGGGCGGTTTCACACTCGATTTATGTTTATACTCTGGAGACTTAGAGTTATTTTAGAGAATAGTCGGATCATACTCTCCTTAATTGATTCATTTGCCCCCCCCCAAGGTCTGCGGTTTGATTTAGCGAGTGATCGTCCGTATTATGGTCCCTCTCATTTTACTTCAGTTCCACTATTTGTAAGGATTTATTCGATCATCAGATGGTCAAGCCACATTTATTCCTTATTATTTTTCTCGTCCGTTGGATTATGAATGTGAGTTATCAAATGAACAAGTGGACCAAGCTCATCTTGTTTAGTCCCATTGGGAACTAGCACGATTGATTAATTTCAAACTCTAGGAGCATGTTCATACAAATCGACATTAATCAATATCGTCATGTAACTAATACATAATACTACAGTAAACATAAATATAAAGGAAATTTGAAACTTTATTCATCAAATGGAAAGGAATAACATAAACTTTCGTATTACACATCCGAAAAACCAAATGATAAAGCAAATTATGAAAGCAAATACAACTGAAATAAAAAAGAAATAAACCAAGTGAAATAGCATCATAGATACTCACTATTCCACGCCCTTGGAAGTGTGATGCCATCGACAGTTGCTAGCGTGAAAGTTCCCTTTTCAAGCCTCTATTCAACGACGTATGGTCCTTCCCAGATTGGATTCATGTGCGATGGGGTAGGAAAAACCCGTTTCAGGATGAGATCGTCGATTTCAAAGGTTCTAGATCGAGTTTAATGTTGTAATACCAGGAAACTCCATGTTAATGCACAGCTGCCCTTAGATAGGCTTCCTCGTGCTTCTCATCTATAAAATCGAGAGATTCCAACAGGAGATCTTTATTTGTTTCCAAAACATAGTAAGTCACTCGATGGGAAGGAATTTAGAGCTCAACAGGAGTGACAGCTTCGAAACCGTAAGCAAGGGAAAATGGAGTATGGCCAGTCGTGGACTTGTGGCTTGTCCTGTAAGCCCATAATGCTATCAGGAGTTCATCCACCTGCTTCTAGCCTTCTCCAAATGCTTCTTCAGAATGGCTTTTATGATTTTGTTTACAGCTTCAACATGTCCATTTGTTTGAGGGTGAGCAAGTGTTGCAAATCTCTTTTCAATACGATACCTTCAATATAAGTCTTTGAATTCAACGCCGTCGAATTGAGTCTCATTATCTATTACAATAGTTTGCGGAAGACCAAAATGACGTATGATGTTTTAGTCAATAAAGTTGATTGCTTTCTTTATCACGAACGTGGCTAATGGTTCTGCTTTGGCCCATTTGGTGAAATAATCTGCTATGACAATAACATACTTCGCGCCACCTTTAGAGATCGATAAGGAACCGATAACGTTTATACCCTACATGGAAAATGGCCATGGGTTGACCATTTGCTTGATTTCCATCAGCGAAGCTCTTGGAACTTTTTCATATACCTGGCATTTATCGCATCATCTTACATAGTCAGCGGCATCTCGATTGACATTTGGCCAATAATGCCCGTAACGGAGTATTTTCTTTGCCAAAGTTTGTCCCTCGGTGTGGTCACCACATTCCCCTTCATGAATTTCCTTTAGGAAACATTTTATCTCATCATGAACAACACATTAGAGTAGGGGAATTGACAAACCTTTTCTGTGCATAATTCCTTCCCGCATGACATATCGCGAAGCTTTGCGGAGGACCTATCGCTTTTCATTTCTTTGATCTGGTAGGACTCCATGTAGCAAATAGTATTTGATCATAGCTATCCACGATTCCCTCTCAGGTTCTGCTTCCAGGGTCCAGTCGATTTCTATCATGTTCATACTTAGGGCATTTAATACTTCGACCGAAACCAAGCCCATCCGTTGTGCATTACCGGTGCTAGCAAACTTTGCAATGAATCAGCCTCTCTGTTTCGATCCCATGGAATATACATAATATCATAATACTCAAATTCTGCCAGCAACTCTTGGACTTGGGTAAGTTATGGGGCAAGCCGTTTTCCCTTATCTTAGTAATCTCCCTTGACTTGGTATACTACCAACTGTGAATCGCAAAAGATTTCAAGAGATTTATTTTGAATTCTTAGCGAGTTTAAGTCCAGCAACCAAAGCTTCAAACTCAGCTTTGTTGTTTATCATAGGAAATCAAGCTTTAAATCATAATAGATTGACCAACCTTCGGGAGTTACAAGCACAATTCCAGCTTCAGAATATTGATCATTAGACACTCCGTTAGTATACAATTTCCACCGTATGGAAGGGATTTCGCTGCCTTCCGAAGAGTCATCTTGCGCAGTAAACTCTACTATAAAATCTTCCCATGCCTGACTCTGGATAGCCCTCGGAGGGAGATAGGTAATATCTAAGCTTGATATTCCACTTGAGTAACCTTCCAGACATCTCAGGTTATTATAGGACCTGCCGTAATGGCTAGTCGGTGTTTGATCGGGCGTGCCTGAAAGTATGGACGAAGCTTTAATGATGCAATCAGCAGGCAGTAGTATGCCAGTTTCTCTATTTTTGGATCCTTTCAGCTCCCATTAAGGATATAATACACCCACCTCTGTATTGATCCTCATCGCGGAGCAATGCATCACTTATAGTTTGTGCCAATATGGCCAAATAAATGTAAAAATCTTCATGATCCACTGGCTTTTACAAGATAGGGTGTCTCTCCAAATGATTCACAAAGCTTGAAATGCGTCTCATACGTCCATTCGAAGTTTCTTTTCCATTTCCTAAACAAGTAAAAAGAAAAGAGTGCATCTGTCGGTAGCTCCGGAAATAAATCGGCTTAAGGCATTAACTTTCTCATTCAGACATTACACTTGTTTAATAGTCATCGGAAGTTGGATACCGCAAATAGCCTAAATCATCTCGGGATTAGCTTCAATTAAACAAGTATTAACAATAAAACACAAGAATTTCCCATATGCACAACCAAAAGAACACTTCAAAGGTATAATTTTCCTCCTGTAATATCGGAGGATGTCGAACATTTTCACCAAGTCTCTAATATGGTCGGTTGATCGTCATGACTTCACGAGCATATCATCCACTTCCATCATTTTTCCAATCTGATCTTTAAACATCCTGTTGACTAAGCATTGATAAGTTGCTCCCATATTCTTTAATTCAAAAAGAATTACAACGGTATAATCCAACATCATAATGAAACCGGTGTGCTCCTGATGGGGAATATGCATTGGAATTTGTTATATCTCGAGTACGTATCCACGAAAGATAGAAATTCACTTCCTATGGTTGAATCCACCAGCTGGTCAATCCTCGAAAGGGGAAAACTGTCTTCTAGACACGCCTTTTTCGAATCAAAATAAACAATGCATGTTCTCCACTTCCCATTCGTTTTTTCACAAGACATGCATAGATGCCCATTTAGGGTAGAGGGTGTCACGGATAAACCCTTTGTCTTTTAGTCTATCCACCTCCTCTTAGAGAGTGGCTGATCTCTCCGGATCCATGCTGTGTCTTTTTTACTTCACTAAGATATGCCTTGGGTCGATATTCAATGCATGTCTCGCAATGGCAGGCGAGATTCCATACATGTCAGAGTGAGTCCAAGCAAACATGTCTAGATTCACTCAGAGAAAACTAACAAGTTCTTTCACCATTGAAGGGCTAAGATATGATCCAATCTTTAGGACCCATGATGGGTCGTCGTGGCTTACCGTGATATAAATTGTCAGCTCAGTCGATATAGCCTTGGTCTCTTTGGGCTCCTCTTTATCATCTCTTGGATCTATTTCTATATAGAATCAACTATGGCGCCCAAGCAAAGGCTTAGGTGCTAATTGTCAATCTTTGGTAACTTGGATGCGCACAGTCTTGCCCACACCCTTACCTTTTTCTTTGAGCTGAGCATCCCTCGACTTAGCTACATAACAGACACGTCCATTCACTTAATCGCTATGAACAACTCCAAAACCATTATCTGTTAGAAACTTCAAAGTCAAATACCATAGGCCAAGAGCTACCCATAATTCAACTAGGGCCGGTCAACCCAGAACAACGTTGTATGGAGGATCAACATTCAAAATAACAAATGGCAAGATCTGCACTCTCCTTCGTTCACCTTTTCCCAACTCTATAAGTAATTCCACATAACCAACAACTTTAGTTGCAACGCCGTTAATACCATGTATACGAGCTTTAGACGGTTTTAAATATTTGGCTTCCATCCTCACCTAATCATAAGATTTTTTTAAGATTATACCTACTGAACTTCCACAATCAATCAATATCCTTATTACCAAAGCACGGCCAATCATTGCAGAAATGACCATTGGTTCGATTGTCAAAGCCTCTACTTTGTCTGCATCCCAGTTCCTAAACATAATATCATCTGCCATCGTACATTGTTGTTTTGTCGATACTCCATCTTCTGTATTCGAATCACATTCAAAATCCATAAGCCTAATTGCGCTTGCATAGTGCTCCATCTTTTACCAACTCTTATCTGCTGGGTGTAGTCCTTCGACTATCGTATTTATCACCAGTCTTCCACTAGTCCATGTAGGCTCCTCAGCCCTACGCGGTGCTTGTCCTCGATTGAGGTCAGATGTCCCCTACCAGCCATCTACCAGCTTTCACAAATTGTTGTAATTTCATTTCTCGAATCAGCTTTTCTATAACATCGTGGAGATGCCTACATTCATTTGTATTGTGCCTATAGCACTCGTAAAATCGACAATATTTCCCGGTCTGTTTCTGCTTCTCTATTGATTCTTTCGGAAGCGGCTTCCTATACTACATGGTATTGCAAGTAGATAGATATTCTCCAAGGAAGCATTCAACGGTGTGTTAGTATTATACATTGAAGTCCTAAGCTTCCCTCGTCTGAAATCCCTCTTCCATTCACGGTTCCTATCTCCGCCACCCTTTTTGCTGATTTAATTTATTCTGGACATTCACTTGGACTTTTTCAGAACTCTCATCAGACTATTTTATTGTAATGTTACTTTGTACTTCCTCTCCACTTGGTCCCACAACATTCTTTTTCCTAGAGAACCAAGCTGCCTTCTTTCTCAAATACTAAGCTGCTTTTGCTTAAAAGTTCTCTAATGTTATGGGCGGCTTATCAACTGACTAATCGCCAATGTCAGAGTCCAGATCAACCCCACTCGTTACGGCCATGAGTATAACATGGTCACTCAGATTACCAGTCTTCATAACAGCTATATGAAATCACTCCAAATAATCTTTCAATAACTCTCATAGAGCCTAAATCATGCTGGAAAGGGAAATCACATCTTTGGAACGAGTCGCGTGCATCCAGAACCGCTCCACAAACTTGATTGCCAAGTCATCGAATCTAGAAATTGATCGTCAAGGTAATCTTGTGAACTACATCGTTTCTATTCTAGGGAGAGTTATGGAAAAACATCAACACTTGATTACATCATATGCTTGTGTAGAATCCATCTACCATTCATATCTCATAATGTGTTGCTTGGGGCCGGTTTTTCCCTCATAGGCAGGCACTGACGGCATGTTGAACTTCCTTAGATACCGTGCATGTAATACGCTACTTGTTAATGGGTTATGACTTCTTGAGATTCCCCGATCATTGTGGTTAAGCCTTGGCTCTCCTTCACTAAATATTTGACCATAGTTGATAAGTCCGGCGTTTGGATGGTTGGTGCCAAGCGATGGTTGCGCTCCACCTTATTTTAATGGTTCAATCAATGTCTATGGGCCTTTTCAAGCCTTTTTGATTCACCATCTTACCAATGTGTATCTTATAAATTCTCTTCATCGTCATTCCGGAGCACGATTAAATTGAACTCCAACATCTAAACCAACCGAGCAGCTCCAGCTTGATTGCCATAAGGCATGGAAGAATTCCCCCTTCTGGTGGAGGAATCGGTACCGATCTCTACGGAGGGGTCGACACTGATCAATCCTAGCAGACCACAATAGTTTGCCAGATGAAGCCCCAAAATTTATGCGCGATATTCGTCTATTCTATGATGCCTATGCCTGTGATACTCAACTTATTAGCTAGAACTCTCCAATGTGGAGTAAGGAGTGGGATCCCTCCTAGCATTCCACCACTGTTGCAAATTGATTTGGTTCATCAAGTTGATATTAGTCTGAATTTGTTGATTTAGTCATCGACGGCTCCCCATCAGCTCTCTCATTAAGTTATAAAATTCAGCTCTTGTAATAGAATCAGTGGGATTTTGAACTTCAACCGGATCAGCATTCACATTTGTTGGTTGATTGCTTGGGTCTCCTTGCTAAATGCTAGTATTCTCATTTCCTCTTACGTTCTGAGAAGTAGTTCTAGTATGTATCACCATTCTTAATAGGCCTGCTTAGATTTCTACAAATATAAGTAGCATTAGCAACTTCTTAAAGATAATTTCATATCCCCTTAGGAGGATTTATCCAATCCAGTAGCAGCAATGGGATCCTAGCAAGATGAGAATCAAAGTTCTCAGTGAAAGCACCAAAATGTTTGAAACTAAATTTTTCCCAAACACCCAAGAATAGATTTTTTTTAGAGAAGTAAGTGAAAAAAATTAAATCAAATTGAGGAAATGCTTAAGACCATAACAGATAAAAAGCAATGATTAGAGACACAGAGATTTATAGTGATTCGGCATTGTACGCCTACGTCCACTTTGAAGATTTTCCTTTATCAATCACTTATAAATCTGATTACAACAGTAGAAATAGAAAATACTTGATTATAATAGAGTCTAGAGTAATAATCAGCATAAAAGATCCTCAGAAGGACCAGTATTTATAGGTGAAGATGACTTGCAATCTCTTTGAAACTTCGATCGAAGGACTTCCTAATCCACATGGGCCCACTAGAGGGATCGCCAGGCCCTATTCCCGGTAAGGAGGGATTGATACCAATCCTTCCATTAGTTAATTTTTGGGCAGCAATCCCTATAGTGGTGTCTCTATGCTAAAATATGTTTAGCCTCCAATTTTCATATCATTTGGACCATTATAACTCAAGTTATTGCTCGATCTTTCATTTGATATGACTTATGTACTACTTGCATTCTTGATGTGCACGTAAATATGCATATTTTTACCACCATATTTATTCTATTTGAATTAAATAAATGATCATATCGGGTATTTTAACTTTTTTAAACCAAAAACTCAAATTATTCCAAATTGTCACATATTCATCTTCATATATGGGCAAAACGGTCATTTGTGTACATATATTTCTTTGAGAAAAATTAATTGAAAATTTGTATATATTTTTGTAAGAATTTGATTTCAAATAGAAGTGGTTTCATGAAGATATGCATGCACAAAATTAATCCAAAGGAATGAAGATGGAAATAATTCAAAGTGAAGATCATGGAGGACCCCAACCACCTACCTTAATGTACAAATTAAAGGCTAAAGCACATGCTTTTGGAGTTAATGGTTTCATGTACACTTAATGGGGGATTAAGACATGCTAATGATTACTTGGCCTCCACACTTCCTAAGGGGCATTTTGGGCATTCCCCAAAAATATGAATTAGGGTTTCATACATGTATAAATACCCATATGTTTCATGTAAGCTCCTCTTAGTTAGTTAGTTTTAGTTTAGAAAATAAATCAAAGCTCTCTTTCTTTCCATGGCTACTTAGCCATTTTATTTCATGTAATTTTCTTTTCTTTTATGCAATGTTAGTTCTCTTTTATTTACATGCTTCTTCTCTTCTTATGTAATAGTGTAGATTTACCTTTATTCAATTAGATTAGTTGTCTTTTCCATTAGCTTTCATTTTCCCTTCTTTTTGCTTTCATGTTGATTTCTACATTTGTTGATTTGATAACAAATATGAGAGCTTAATCCCTACAATTTAGGGGTAATGAAGCTCTCTAGTATGTAGATGCAACATTTTGATGTTTATACTCTCTTTTTGTGCTTTTATGGAAACACTTGAAGTGGTTTAATGATGTTGTTTATCTTTGAATTTGATAGTCTATGTTGTTCATAACAAATGGGCTATGCTTAAACAAACATAACACAAATTGCCTCTTCATCTAAATATGATTATGGCAAAGAAGTGAATGTTGAAATTGAAATTTGATAGCCTATATTTCTAAACAATAGTTAATAGCCTATGCTTAAAATAGATTTTTATTTCAACTTTGTTGTCATATTTCATGAGAGTTAAATGTGTATTAGTGGTTGTGTTATAGTTTGATGGTTTATATTGAGCTAATTAATAGCACAAATATACCATACTTATGATAAGCACATCAACTAATTCACTAATGACAAGAAAAGAGAGATCATAACTTCATTTTGTTGATTTATATGATCTAGAGAGTGGATTTATCTCTAAATTGTTCTTTTAACTCTCACATTTTTATCATTTTCTTTTGCTAGTTTTTGTTAGTTTCTTACATTTCTAGCTATTCACTCTCGACTTCGGTATAATTTGATTGAATAGAATTTTAAAATCATCAATTCCCTGTGGATCGACCCGTACTCGCCGCGTGCTACATTCGTACACCGTGCGCTTGCGGTTATTTTTTAATTTAAATTCGTTCGACGGTTTTATAAACCGATAGAATTTCCGTCGACGAATAAGTTTTTAGCGCCGTTGCCGGAGAGTTGTTTTGATTTTGATTTTTTATTCTTCGGATTATTTTTGTATGATTTTATTTGTGTTTTTATTTTGTGTCTTTGTTTGCATATAAAAAAATTGTTGTGTGTGTTGTTGATTTTGTTGTTGTTTTCAAGTGTGTCATTTGCATTTGCATATTTCTGTACAAAAAAACGACATACAAAAGAAAAACAAAAAAAAAACAAAAAAAAATAATAAAAAAAATCTTTTTGTTTCATTTTCATCTTGATTTTACAATTTCAACTTTGTTTTTACAAAATCTCATCCTCATTTTACATTTCTGTGCAACTTCCTGTGCACTTCTGTGCACACTGCCTTCACATCCACAACACTTCAGTTCATTACTGTCAACCAACCATTTGCCGTATCCACTCATCTAACCACCATCTACCATCATTCCACCTCCCTGATCAACAGCTTCAACCTTACTGCAGCAAGCATCTCCACTGCTTCCCGCAAGTTCCACAAACTTTCACCACTGTTACCATCTACATTTCCACCAATCATCCCCTTGCTTGCCACTGTCTAAAACAACCACCCACACTTGCATCCCCAAAACATCTCCTACAACCAGCCACTGTCACATACACATATCAACTGTTCTTTTGCCATTGCAGCTCCACAAACCAAACTACTGCACTCCTCACATCATCTTCAAACTTCCCTACTTTCCACTTCCCACTATTCTACATCAATCAGCAATACAACAGTGCATTTCCCATTCTCACTGTCTCATCTACCCTTTGCCACTACCATACATTCACTGAACCATTCCCATTCTAGCTCTGTAACTTCCATACATACTACTATCTACAAACTTTCCACAATACAAACTTTTACAAATCACCGTTGTCACCCATACAAACCAAACAACAACTCGAACGCCTGAATTCCAGCAGCTCCTAACGCAACTACAAGAAAATACCTGACTTCACCTTGCTCTACAAACATCAAGTCCACTCTCACCTAAGCCTCTTCCTCTTACATCACCGATATCACAGCTCACTGATTCCACCATCTAATTCTCTTCTCTGACCCGCGACCTCCCTCTCCATCAATTACTGATAAGCACCCAAGTCGCGGCAACCCCAAAGCAACTTCAACCCACTGTGACAGTAACACTGCTTCAACATCACGTGAATCATCCTTGAAACCATCCTCGAACACGCCTGAAATCCAACCCACTGCAGTCACTGACAATCACCAGTCAAGCAACTTTAAACCGCAATCCTCCATACGCGACCAAATCAAACAACAACAAATCACTATGCACTGCTTTTTGTGCACATATCACAGTGCAACGTCAACACTGCCTGTTTCTCCTCCATTTCCTCTTCCTGCCATCGAAACACCGCAGCAGTCACCATAAGTCCCCTGCAACATCCATTCAACGACCACAACTTCACCTCCCACTTCATCATCCCCCAACCGCAGCAATTGTGAAGCAACAAATCGCCTGCCTCCCTGATCCACTGCAACCAATCACCGCCTCAACCTCAAGATCCACCATCGCCAAACCGAAACCCACCCCTGACAGCTTCCACAATCACCTCACCCAACCTCGAACTCGCAAAACTCACTTGTCAAGCTACCTGAACCACCAAAATCACCACAGTTACTTCACAGACCTTATCTCCTGTTGTCAAGCATCCTCCTACAGCCTATCGCGACATTTTCCTCAAACCCGAATCGGCCATTCTTTATTGTATTTTCGACGGAATGCATTGAAGTAAGGAAATTATTGGTTGCAAAATTTTGATTGAGGAATTCGATTGAGTAATTTTGATCGAGGAAATTGAGCAAGTTGCGTTTGGGTTTTAATATTGTTTGGGTGCAAAAGTCTTTCTCTAGCTGATTGTTTAGTGGGCTGTGCCAGTGAGTAGTGAAGTGCGTTAAAAAAAAATTATTTTTATTTGTTTGTTTTGTTAAATTACCCTTTGAGTTCCTTAAAAAAATTCTTTTAGTGTGTTTTCTTTAGTTTAATTTGTTTTTAGTTCAATTATTAAAAAAAAAATCCATTTGGTTTTATTTTGTTTTGTTTTTCCTTTATTTCAGTTACTTTTTTTCATTAATTTATTTTTTAAGTAAAACCCTACTTTTAAGTTTCCTTTCAAAAAAAAAAGTTGTATATATCTTGCTTTATTTCAGGTTGCCAAAGCAGAACTACAGAAGGAGCAGAAGTGCTTGTTAAATAAATTGCTTCCTTAGCTAGCCAAAATAAATTGCTCTGCTTGCTAAAAAATTCTGCTTTCATTTCTAGTTTTATTTGAATTGAATTGTTGGTTGCTTGCATTTGCATTTTAAAAAATAAAAAATTCATTCGTAGTTGCATTGTTAATACACGTTTAGTTTCTGTTCTGCATTTCATCTTAGATTTTGATTAATAATAACGGTTAGACATCGATAACACTTAATTGTATACTAACAATTTGTCTTTTTTAAACAATTTAATTTCTTGGTGTCTAGGCTACGGCAGAGTAATAATCATTTATAAATATTACGGTGATTCGTAAATATTATAATGGTTGTTCCTCTGAAGGTACTTAAACCTTCGGCTGCATTGCTACGGTGATTCATGGTGCACCGATAAATCCTGCCCGTTACCTGGCTGAGAACTATCTTGTTTATCTAAGACAAATTGTGAATATACAATTTTGGGTTAACTTAGGATAAATCATTTGTAATTAACCCTTGCATTCATTTAGTTGCATTTGTTCATGCATATTTAAAAAAAACAAAAAAATTTCAAAATCCAAAACTAATTTTTTTTTTAAATATTCGTTTTCTTTTTCTTTGAAATATTTAAATCCTTTTCTTTGAAATTTCAAAAAAAAATCCAAAAAAAATTTAGAAAAAACCAAATTTAAAAAAAAATTGAAAAACAAAAACAAAACAAAAATCGATTTCCCTTTTCAAAAATCAATTTTCTTTGTAAATATTTTTCGTTTATAAAACAAAAAACCAAAAAAAAACATTCTTGAAAATGTCTGAATATCCATATCCACTTGAATTTTACAATAGTTGTGAAAATCAATATAATCCATACGATTTCAGTCCAAATTCGTATGGATATTTTAACAACAACTATTTTGTAAATAATTCAAATTTTGAACAACAAAATTTTCAAAATGATGACCAACGTTCGACTCTTGAAAATAGCATTGAAATGATTTCATCTTTACTCGAACTTTCTGCACGACAAAATCAAGAGATAAATGACTTATGTAATTCTGATTTGTGTAATAACTCAAGTCAAGGATTTCAAAATTTGAATTCAATTCAAAATTCAAACGATTACGATTATAACCCATGCCAATTTAATTTCGAACTCCAAAATGAATTCCAAAATCAACATGAAAATGGGAAAAACTTTTCAAACGAATTTGGCAATGGGGATAATCTTAACCATGTTACGAGTGAAAATTTTTGTTCTCAACAAATCCAAATCCAAATCGAAAATTCTCAATTTAATAACTATAAATTGGATTTTGTTGAACAAATGAATGAAATTTACGATGATCACACGGATTTGTTGTTGGAAACTTATATGAAACAACGTGAACAACAAAATCAAATCTCAACGTGTGATGAGTCAAGTGATAATCCACCTTTTACCCAAATCGATGATTTTCAAATAACAACTTTTGAATTTGATGATGACGATCATAATCAAGTTGTTGAAAATACGGTAATTGAGTTGGATTTCAATTCTTTTGAGGGTGCGAAACTCGATTTAAACTTCGATCTTCCTTTTTCTGAAAATTTGAATACGACAACTTTGAAACTCGATTTACATGATGAAGTTGTTGATAATCCAACAAATGAAGTCGAATTTAACGAACATGAGTTTTATGGACTTTTTGAAAACGAGTTGTTGAATTTTGAAGGGGAAAATTTCGATCACCATTTTGGTTTTGAAATCGATACTTTGAAAGAAATTGAACTTCAACCAATTTTTCTATCTACCCCAAAAATCATCGAAAATTAAACAACTCATACGATTTTCAATAAAATGACTTTCGTTTTTCCAAATCCACACTCAACTTCGAAATCTTTTGCGATTTGGTTTTTCGAGCTTAAGCTGTGTCTCATATACTCGACGAGACAAATGAATCGGTTTTTGGAAGACCGTTTCATTTACTTTTTGACAATATACTTTTTGATCTCGTGTAAATACCGTTCGTTTTCATGTAAATAATAATAAACATCCCTTTCACTTGGGTTGACTGTGGGGACACAGTCAAAATCAAGTGTGGGGGGAGACTCATCTTCATTTTTTTTCATGGTTTATTTTTACTTTAAAATCACAAAAACAAAAAACAAAAATTAAAAAAAAATCCCAAAAACAAATTTTCTTTTGATTTATTTTTAAAAGAAACACTATAAGATAAATACATGTCTTTGGTTTATTAAATTGAAATTTTTGGAAATTTGTTTGCCTAAACAAAAATAAAAATGAAATTTGATTACAAATAATAATGGTTTAACTAGTATATAGGAAGATTCATACGTGTTAATTATGAAGTATATCCTAATTGAAAATCTTTGTTTTAAAAAGTGGTTGATTTAAAGTAAAGGATATAACATTTTTTTTTGTCTTCTTAGTTAAATGGTGCTAAGATGATTTTACAAAACTCTCTCTCTCTCTTAAAAAAAAAAAAAAAAAAAAATAACATCCAAGTATTCACTCTCATTTAAAAGTCCTCACGGTTATGCATGGGTGAATTACTTGGAATCTTTGATTATGTGCTTTCATACTCATTTAAAAGTCCTCACGGTTATGCATGTATGGAATACATGTAAAAAAAACAAACATAACAAAAACCACCTACGGTCGATAGGTGTATGCACGAAAGTGTGTGCACTCTCCATGCTCTGTACTTCCCTCACATAACCCTGAAAGGCAGTGCATGGGTGGTATATCTAGCCTCAGTTTATCTGAGCTAGGTGTGTAATTTTTCTTGCAAAAAATGAGAGAGCAAGCAATTGAAATCCAAACACTATTTTTACTAATTTGATTTGATTTGTTATTGAAAAGAAATAAAAATACCACTTTGATAAACTTTGATAATCAACTAAGGATCCATTTTATAATTACACTTTGTTATCAACCGAAACAACAAGTTAAACTATTGTCTATTTGTTATGATAACTTGATTTTTGTTGGAAATTTGACAAGTAAATGACTTAAATTTTCAAGATAATGACCAAAACCAATATTTAACTTATCTGTGTCGATTTAAAAATAAATCCTTAATTTTGTAAATATTTCAAAAACTTGCATTCATCTCTTTGTAAATAAATCTTGCATTTGTAAATATTTTCATCCTGCATTTGAATTTTGTGGGTAGTATCCGCTGAAAACCCTCACGAGACAACACTCGTCCTACTGGGGACACCCAGAGGTTTAACGGCTGGATGCATATGCTCAATGCAATCGTGCTCCCTACGAAAACGGATTTATCTTGGTTTTTCCTTTATTCTAGGACGAATAAAAAAATAAGTGTGGGGGTATTTGATGTGCACGTAAATATGCATATTTTTACCACCATATTTATTCTATTTGAATTAAATAAATGATCATATCGGGTATTTTAACTTGTTTAAACCAAAAATTCAAATTATTCCAAATTGTCACATATTCATCTTCATATATGGGCAAAACGATCATTTGTGTGCATATATTTCTTTGAGAAAAATTAATTGAAAATTTGTATATATTTTTGTAGGAATTTGATCTCAAATAGAAGTGGTTTCATGAAGATATGCATGCACAAAATTAATGCAAAGGAATGAAGATGGAAATAATTCAAAGTGAAGATCATGGAGGACCCCACCCACCCACCTACCTTAATGTACAAATTAAAGGCTAAAGCACATGCTTTTGGAGTTAATGGTTTCATGTACACTTAATGGGGGATTAAGACATGCTAATGATTACTTGGCCTCCACACTTCCTAAGGGGCATTTTGGGCATTCCCCAAAAATATGAATTAGGGTTTCATACATGTATAAATACCCATATGTTTCATGTAAGCTCCTCTTAGTTAGTTAGTTTTAGTTTAGAAAATAAATCAAAGCTCTCTTTCTTTCCATGGCTACTTAGCCATTTTATTTCATGTAATTTTCTTTTCTTTTACGCAATGTTAATTCTCTTTTATTTACATGCTTCTTCTCTTCTTATGTAATAGTGTAGATTTACCTTTATGCAATTAGATTAGTTGTCTTTTCCATTAGCTTTCATTTTCCCTTCTTTTTGCTTTCATGTTGCTTTCTACATTTGTTGATTTGATAACAAATATGAGAGCTTAATCCCTACAATTTAGGGGTAATGAAGCTCTCTAGTATGTAGATGCAACATTTTGATGTTTATACTCTCTTTTTGTGCTTTAATGGAAACACTTGAAGTGGTTTAATGATGTTGTTTATCTTTGAATTTGATAGTCTATGTTGTTCATAACAAATGGGCTATGCTTAAACAAACATAACACAAATTACCTCTTCATCTAAATATGATTATGGCAAAGAAGTGAATGTTGAAATTGAAATTTGATAGCCTATATTTCTAAACAATAGTTAATAGGCTATGCTTAAAATAAATTTTTATTTCAACTTTGTTGTCATATTTCATGAGAGTTAAATGTGTATTAGTGGTTGTGTTATAGTTTGATGGTTTATATTGAGCTAATTAATAGCACAAATATACAATACTTATGATAAGCACATCAACTAATTCACTAATGACAAGAAAAGAGAGATCATAACTTCATTTTGTTGATTTATATGATCTAGAGAGTGGTTTATCTCTAAATTGTTCTTTTAACTCTCATATTTTTATCATTTTCTTTTTCTAGTTTTTGTTATTTTCTTACATTGCTAGCTATTCACTCTCGACTTGGTATAATTTGATTGAATAGAATTTTAAAATCATCAATTCCCTGTGGATCGGCCCGTATTCGCCGCGTGCTACATTCGTACACCGTGCGCTTGCGGTTATTTTTTAATTTAAATTCGTTCGACGGTTTTCTAAACCGAGAGAATTTCCGTCGACGAACACTGCTGAACCCTCTACAGGGATGTATGCTGATCCCTTCCATTCTATCGTTTTGATATGTGATCCCTAGGGTAGGTTCTCTAGGGTCCATATACCTTGCTCTCCAAATTTCATAGGGATTTTACTTACAGATTTCATGATATTGATCATCATATGCAAGAATGCACTTGAACCTTGATAGGTGTCGACCCCTCTTCATTGAAGCTGTCTGATCCTTCTTAACTAAGTATGCCAATCCCTTTTAATGAGCCATGTTATACCAATCCCTTCCATCCAAGGAGCCACATTCCAAACTTTGAGCATTTTAAATTGCACATCTATCAAAGCATTTGATTCTAACTTTATATGATCATTTGTACTTGACTTTTAGGCCCCACAATCATCACTTTAGAGTTTTCAGCCTTGATGGTAGTCAGATCTAACTCATGCAATCTGATTAATACAATCGACCTAGAATAGTAGATGACAATGATATTTCAGTTGGTTTTATTTGATACTAGAGCTTCCCATAGTTTCATTTCTAAGAAATTAGTTGACAAATTGAACCTTACCCTAGAAATAGTATCAATCCCCCTCCGCGTATCTAATCCCATAAGCGGTATGACTAATCTCTGTATGTCCTGTGAAAATGTAAGAGTTACCTACCAAAGCCATCTATTCTTTTGCAACCTATTCATCCTTGATTTCATTTAGTTTGATATTTTACTCAGAATGGATTGATTATCCAAGTATAGAACTATTCTAGACTACAATAATCGAGTAGTCATATTAGAAACCATGGCTGCAAGAATGTTGGACAAAATAATATGTAAAGATCTAGTCCAACAAGAGATAACTTCATGTATGAATTGGATTCATCTCAAGTGGACGTAGGAAGAATATCTATCATTAAAGACTTTCAAAATATTTTAAAGGAAGTAAAGAGTTTGCCCTCCCATCAGAAAATAGAATTCCAAATTGAATTAATCCCTGGTGCCAGACCTATTATACACCCTATTCATAGGATGGTTCCAAAGGAAAAAGGTGAGCTGGCAAACCAAACTGATGAATTATAAAAGAAGGGGGTAATTAGACCAAGTCACTCAAGTTGGGGCGCAATTGTAGTTTTGTAGCAAAGTCATATGGTTCCCTTAGACTTTGTGTAGACTACCGACACCTAAATTAAAAAACATTTAGAAACAAGTATCCTCTACCCCGCATAAACAACTTGTTTGATAAACTACATGGTTCTCGAGTATTCTCAAAGATGCACCTAGCTATGGGATTCTATCCTTTAAGAATAGCAGAAGACTGCATTCCCTTTACTGCATTTCGAAGGCTAGAGAGTTTCAATGAATGGTTAGTTTTGTCATTCGAACTAACTAATGTACATGTCTATTTCATAGACATTATGAATAGAGTATTTAGAGTTGTACTCAATAAATTTATGTTATTCTTAATTGATGACATGCTCATTTACTCAAAGACTAAATAAGAACATGAAAGACATTTGGAGATCGTGTTGGAAATATTAAAGAGGAATGTACTAAAAAAGTTCTCAAAGTGTCATTCCTGGAAAAAAGAGGTGAGATTCCTAGGACATATTGTGTCAGGAGGTGGAGTTTCAGTAGACCTAGGGAAAATTTCAACTATACAGGATTGGAGGCAACCACGGACTCAGAAGGACATCGGCAGCTTCTTAGGATTAGCCGAATATAATCGAAGATTTATTCAAGATTTCTCTAAAATTTCTTCTCACTTGATAAAAATCACTATGAAGGATGCTAAGTTTGAGTGGACGTAGAAATATGAAAAAGCATTTCAGAAACTCAAGAAGTGGTTAGCCACTACTCCCATATTAACTGTTGCTGATGAAAGTGGTAGTTTAACCGTTTATACTAATGCTTGTGGAGATGGAGTTGGTGTAGTCTTAATATAACACGAGAAGGTCATCGCTTATGCATGTAGACAATTAAAAATCCGTGAAAGAAATTATGCAACACACGACTTGGAGTTATCAACCATATTATTTGCATTAAAAATGTGGAGACGTTATTTGCTAGATATGAAGTCCTTATGGTTTGTTTTTAATAAACTTTAATTTGGTCATAATAAATAATACTCCTTCTTTAAATAGGTGAAAAGTTTGATCTCTTCATGAATCACAAATCTTTGAAATACCTTCACTCAAAAGGATTTAAATATGAGGCAACAACATTGGTTAGAATTCCTTGCATTGTAGATATACACCTGGTAAAGCCAATGTTGTGGCAGACGCACTAAGCAAAAAACATGCTATCATAGCTTATACGGTGATATATCCAAGCCTTTTGGAAAGGATTACCACTAACTAAAAAGAAGATAGGTGCATACGAAAAATTATCAAAAGTATAAGCAAAGAACGTAGATCAAGGCTGGAACTAGATAATCATGGGTTGTTAAGGTTGAATGGGAGAATTTGTGTTCTAGAGGTAGATGAGTTTAGGCAAGAAGTTTTAATTGAATGCCACAAATCCAGACTATGTATTCGTCCTGGAGTAAACAAAATGTATAAGGATGTAAAGAAAATTGGTCGGTGGGAAGGTATGAATAGAGACATTTCAATCCATGTGAGTAGATGCGCAAATTGTCAATAGAAAAAGAGTTACCAATGAAAGATTGCTAGACCACTCCAACCACTGGAGATTCCAAAGTTGAAATGGGACTAGATATACATGAACATTATCAATGACTTACCATGATAAAGGAAAGGGAATGAAGGCGTCTGGGTTATCATAGATAGATTAACCAAAATTGCACATTTCATCCTAGTAAAACCCACAAGAATAGCGACAAGCTTGGCTGAGATATATATGAGGGAGACTGCCAAACTACATGGAGTTCCCAGCAACATCATAAGCGATCGAGACCCAATCTTTACCGGTCAGTTTTGGGATGCCTTACAGACAGCTTTGGGAACAAAGTTGGATGTAAGCACCACATATTATCCCCCAAACTGATGGGAAAATGGAGAGAGAGTCAACAGGGTGTTGGAAAGTATTTTTAGAGCAGGTGCATTATACTTTAGAGGTTCTTGGGAAAGATGCCTTCACTTAATGGAGTTCTCTTGCAATAATAGCCGTTAACCCACCTTTCGGTAAGGCCACAGACAGGCGGATTTAACTAAATCAGATTCTTGTTCATCAAGGCTGGAGTTCGATGGATTCTATTTAAAATGATGAAGTTCACTCGGAGATGTTGTTCGGTCGAGAGGTGGAGAGGTTACATGGTTCGGTCTAGAAGTCAAGGGCCGGGTCGGCCCTGGTAATGTCGCTTGGCATTGAGGATTCGTCATTATGGCTCGGCGTTGTCGGCACGACTCGACCTTGGTGAGCTGGTTCAACAAACGTAAGGTCGCTCGGCATTGCAGAGAAGTCAGGGTCGCTCGGCATTGTAGAGAAGTTAGGGTCGCCCGACATAAGGTAATGGTTCGGCAGATGCCGCTCGGCATCGTAACTCGCCCGGCATCGTACCTTGCCCAGCATCGTACCTCGTGCGACATCGTACCTCGCCCGGGATCGTACCTCGCTCGGCATCGCACCTCGCTCGTCATCATTCTCTCGGCATCGCACCTCGCTCGACAATGGCGAGACGGCTCAACATTATAAAGGTAAGTCGCTCGGCATTGCAGTGAGACCGGTGTGGCTCGTCATTGTGGTGAGACTGGTGTGGCTCGACATTATAGAGGTAGGTGGCTTGGCATTGCGGTGAGACCGGTGTGGCTCGACATGGAAGAGGTATGTGGCTTAGTGGAAGGCCTTGATGGGCCTACGCCATTTAACAAGCCCAACAACTCAGGATTTGTCTATAAATACAGTGCATGGGGGTTCAGAAAAAGGATCTTTTTCTGGCTCTCTGACTTTCTATTTCCTAAGGCTAAGGTTACTCTACCATTTTGTAATTGTAACTGATTCTTACATCAACAAAAAGTAAACTTCTGGAATGGACGTAGGCCGGAGTTAGCTGAACCACTATAAAATATGTTGTTCTCTACTGCTTTTATTTTAGTTTTGATTGTTCTTCATATTATTATTCTCTATATATATTCTATCTGTTATCTATGACTGTTAGTTGGCACTTTCATTTACATTTGGGTGTTAGTGACCATTTTTGGCTCTAACATTTTGGTGCTTTCACTGAGAAGGCAAGCGCTCGAGGATTTTGGAGATAGGAACTTGGATTCTAGAAAGCAATGGCTAGGCCATCAACAAGGAAGCAAGTGATGGAAATAAGCAATCAGGAGGGAAGTCAAAAGGCCTCCTCTGGATCTGGAGAAGGTCAAGCATCCATCTACATCACCAAAGGTGGGATGCAAGCAATGTTGAAAAGACAAGAGGGGATGATGCAGGCTCTTCTCAGATAATTTGCACAAGTAGGAAATGCAGGAGCTCAGATTCGTGGAGCTGGATCAGAAGCGCTCAACCAGCAAGCGGAGGGAATGGCTCAACAAGGGCAGCCTCTAATCAGCAGATGACTATCAACCTGGATGGATCTAGACTCGGGGGCATACCATCAGGAAATGCTGGACCAATCCATGGAGGGATACCAAAATGATGATGTGCAACCCGACACCAACAGGAGTGAAGGAGTACAAGATGAGGAGTATGTGTCAGAATTTCCTCATGAACTCGGAGGGCAGACTGGAAGTAATAAATAAGGATTACAGCTTTGGGACAACGATGGACTAGCGGAGATGGTCAGACGGGCTGTGAGAGGTGGATTGGTAAATAAAGACTTAAAGGATGTGAATAGGAGCCCCTTTACTCCTACTATCAGGCAAGCCAGGAATCCACCAGTCTTTAAGCTACCAACGTTGGATATGCATAATGGGAGAACGGATCCCACCGTTCACTTAACAAGGTTCATGAGGCATATGGAGGTGGGGGCATCAGATGAGGTCATGGCTCGATGCTTCCTCTTGTATTTGACGGATATCACAACTATGTAGTTCAGACAGCCGGAGAGTGCCTCTATCGGCACATGGATGGAGCTGATTGAAAGGTTTATCAGACAGTATCGGGTCTATATAGTCAGATCCAAGAACGTAATGACCTTGACATCGATGAAACAATGGAAGGGAGAGTCACCCATGAACTTCTTAACCAGATTCAATGCAGCGGTAGCCTCAGTGGATCGACCCGATCCGTCAATGGTTTTGATGGCAGCAGTCTCAGGAATCGCGGATAATTCGGATTTCAAGATACCATTGAAATGCGACCCACCGAGGGATCTCGGGGAGTTCTACCATGAGGCAAAAAGGTTCCTGAGACAGGAGGATGCATAGGTTGAGATAGTAGGAAGAGAGACTGAAGCTTATGTAGTGAGGGGTGGAGGTCCACCCAAGAAGGATCTAAGTAAAGACGATAAAGGTGTGACGACCTGGAAATTTTAACATTTGAAATTGAAATATTTAAATGATTTTAAATGTTTGAAAGATAGTCTATCTTGAATTTCAGATTTCAGAATGAATTTGGCAATTTAATTTTTGAATTTAATTATAGAAATTTGGGTAAAATTTCAAATTTTCAATTTTAAGCTTATTAAAAATAATTTGATGGCTTAGAAAAATTCATATTGATAATACTTAAGATAATAGAAACAACAGAATTGAATTTGAAAACTGTTTTGTTCGGGTTTGAAATTTTATTGTTTAAATCGATATTTAAAATAGCCTTCCGAGGCACAGTCTCGGAATTCTACGAAACTAGTTCCATTGGATCCGTAGAATTGTATTATTATCGGATTTCAATTTTCGTAGCGATTGGAGTTGTCGTGTGGCTGTACGATAAGCAAACGCGTTGAAAATATTATCGAAATTCAATTAAATAACTGGTCCAAAAAGCTATCTTCTTCATACGATCGAATTTGGACTCGGAACCTTTTCCATTACGTTTGGAATAGGCGTATAATATTATAAACGCTTAGCGGGACGCGTTGATTGGAGATCGAGATTTTGAATTGGGAAATTGAACGATTTAAATTTAAATTTGAATTTAAAATGATATATATTGCGTGTTTAATATAATATTATTTCTCAGGGTAAATTTCATGTCTCATTTTTCCTACACTTGGCAAAAGTTGAAAACACACGTTCGTTTAAAATTAAAAGAAATTATTTTTATGTCGTTAAAAAAAAGAAAGAAAGAAACGAGAACCCCCATTCTTTCGTTCGAAAATCGATCTTTAATTTTTCAATGGTCGCTTCCTATTCGAAATCAAATATCAATTCGTTCGAATTCAATCTAAAAAGAGGGGAATGCCAAGACTTTTTCGAAATCCAAACGCGTTTCCTCTTCCATTTTTTTCTATTCAAATCGGAGCTATTCGATTTTTGGGGCTGCGGGTTTCCCCTACTTTCTGTAATCTTAATTGGTTCGAATGGAGTTCACACCCAAATCGAGTAGCCTCCTATCTTCGGGTTCGAATCCAATGAGGTCAAGGCACTCATACGAAGCGGTTGGCGAAGCAGTGCAGGGGCTGTTCGATTGAATCAGTTACAGCATGCTTTGGTACGAATGATGTGAGGTTGAAGTCACATCATGTTCTGTTGGGCAGTTCGGCAAGGCTTGGTGATGGGTCGTGTGTCGACCTCGTACTCGTTGGAGAGGCGCGATGGGGAGGTTGCAAGGGCAAGGAGTTCAGCGGCGCATCAATGTCTCGATGAGGTTTTTGCTGATCGTTCTTCGATGCAAATTTATTCAACAAATACATATATGATTTTTCTTTTCAATATAAATACATGCAGAGAGAAAAAATTTATTAAAAGGAATTGATTTAAAATAAAGATATTAGTTTAAAATAAAATCATTGGTTAATTTAAAATTATCAAATGAAGATTTAATTGTTCGAGTGACTCAAATATTAATTAAATCTATTAAATGGAAATTTATTATTCGATTTATTTTGAATATTAATCAATTGTATAAATTATTTATATAAGGTCTTAACAATCGTCAAAACAAGCTGGAAGGTAAATGGATTGCGTGCATAGTTAAAGGTGAGATCTTCTCACTCAATCGCTGATTTAATTTTTATAGTTAAATTTAAAATTGATTGATTGTGTGCTTGAATAATAAATTTATTATTAGTTATATTAGTTTAGACCATATGCGCCGCATAATAGCGGAGGTTATTATATTAAACCCATATGCCGCGATATTCCACCTTGAAGTGGAATTGGTATTATATATGTATTTGGAGTTGTTGATTTCCCACATTATATAGCGGATGAGACCCTATTGCGCCGCATAATAGCGGATAATATTTTATAAATCCCATATACCGCGATATTCCACCTTGAAGTGGAATGGGTATTTAATTGTTGTGCTAACGTATGTGGATGCAGGGAAACAGGTTGGAGGGATCCAACTGGACACCTCAAATATTTAATTTGTTTCGTATGTTGTGTGTTGATTATTTTTAATTCGTGTGACTATTTGTGATTGAAACCGTTGAAGGATGTAATTTAGCCGATTATATTTTTGGTATTGTAGGATACCAGAAATAAATAAAAATTTGATTTTGAAATTTGGGTAGAAAATTTATAATAAATTCACTCAAAGGAATCGGGTGAATTTTAAAAGAAGGAAATTTAAATAGATAAAGTTCTACCTTTGAAAACTTATTGAATAAATTCCAAAAATATGGGAAAATATTTAATAAAGGAATTTCGAGTAATGTTGTTTAATAGTTGAAGGATTTATGTAAGATACGTATTTTAAATAATTGAAAGAGATAAAGAAATTCATTTCAAAAGGAAATAAATTTAGAAATTAAATTTGGAATTTTATTTAGAGTTGAAATTAATTTTAGAAATTGATTCGGGAATTAATTTGGAGTTAGAATAAACCTTAGGAATCGATTTGGAAATTTGGTTAGGTGTTTAGGAAATAATTTGGAAAATCAATTTGGGATTTGATTGGGTTTGAAGATGATATTTGGGAATCGATTTTAAATTCGTATATCAGTTGATAATTGGAAATGTAATTTCACAATGGGAATTTGTAAAGAAAAGGGAAATTGTTTAAAAATAAATATTGGTTTATTTTTAAAGTGTGGAAAGAAATTTACAAATTTGGAATGTAAAATAAATCGAGAAGATTTATTAATTTATTTGAATGGACCATTTTGTATTGGGAAAAGAATTCTTCCCTGGAAAGCCGAGTATACTTTTAAAATAGCTTTCGAATAAAATTTAAAAGTTTTAGATTTGGTTTTAAAATAATATTGTTAGAGAAGTTAGTTTTGGAAATTGTTTTAAAGTAAAAATTTATTTAATTAATTATTTAAGGAATTATTTTAAAGATTTAAATTGATATTTGAGTTGGAAAATAGTTATTTAAATATTTATATTCTATTTACAAATTTTTATTTTAAATTTAGTTTTGGACTTGAATTTTTATATGAGATATTAGTATAATATTTTTCATAACTAATATTTAAGCAAATATTCTAAAATAGTTTATTTTAAATGTTTCCAAGTATATTTTGAATAAGTATTTTATATTATTTTAAATATTTGAACTCAACAGATTTTCAGTGGAAATGAATAAATATTGAAAATGTTTCCCACGTAAGGAAAAATTGATTTGAAATTTATTTTCAAAGGATTGAAGTGTGAAAAAAATTGATTTGAATTTATTTTCAAAGTGTTGAAAAGTAAAATTTTATCTTGTGAAGATATTTTGAAAGTAATAATTATTGGGGGAAAAATTTATATGAAATCCAGTGACTGTTGTGAATGATGACTGATAGTTAAATAACCAACTATCAATATTGGCCTTTAATCGGCATTTGAATTTCGATGCGACCGAGAGTCGAATTCCAAATGGATATTCGAAACCCACATCGAACCTTTATGATTGTGATGGATCTTTTATTTAAAAGATCAAAGTGGAATTTGTTGTGATTTTTTTGAAACTGAATGAACGCTTATTTTTAAAAATAAGCGCTCGTTATTCGAATTAGCCGGGAGAGACCTTGTGTCACAAAACCCATTCCGAATAACGATACGACGAAATGGGATTGCATTTGAAGATGGTGTTGAAGGCTGGGTATTTTTGAAAGCAAAAGGATTACATGTCGAATGTCTCTGCACCAGGTTGCTCCGGTATAGAGATTTTACCACCCTTTGTGATGGGGATTCCGGACGTGATTAGTGAATATTCGGATTGCAAGGGCTTCTTTTGAATTGCCTTCGGTTTCGTTCGATCCCGGAACGGACATGCATGGATGTGTGTCTGACGTTACACTTTGAGATGTAAAGCTGGTTTCTATCAAATACATTTCTGTTGGTGGCGGAGAATTTATTCTCTTAGCTTAACACCCTTCTCTGAGACATACGAGCTCAGAGGTTATGTAGTTGATGGTTACTAGTGATACATTCCCAATTTGGTAATGTGGCATACGAATTGCTGCTGATCATTTGTTGATCGAAGCATGGCTTTTGTGAAAAGCGTAGCTTTGTGGTCGAGACTTCGTCGAACCTCACACCTCGGAATGGTCAAAACGGGAAGGATGCGGCAAGGTTATAGGGGGTAGCCCCCCTTAGTGTATGTACATTTCTTTCTGAATAAAACTAGTATCATGGTATGGAGCCTAGATACTTAACTTATGTGAATATCGCAAATATATATTACTTTGTGATTGTTGTTGATGAGGATCCTCGGATAAAGGTTGTTTACAACCGGGGGATGGCATACTCGTGTAGTAGTTACCTATTTTTGCAGACGTAACCCGGCCTTGTGTTGGCAGAGATCCGGTTAGGTTCTCGGGGCGCCCATCCAGAGGCGTACCCATGTGGCAGTAGGAAGTTCCTTAGCCTGACCATTTGTTGGAAATCCAAAGAAACAATACGCACCCTGTACGGTTTTAGTTGTATAACCTGCCATGGAATGTGGCGGTAACCTGCTATTGAACATGGTAGCTATAGTAGGTATAAGTTCAAAATGCCTATGCTGGCTAAGATTAATATTATACTTTCGAAATGTTTTCCACACTATTCACTAATAATAATAATAATAATATCGAAAAGATTTTGCGGATTAAGCATGTTTGACTATCATAAGGAGAAATCTCCTCCAATTCTGCGTTTGCATTGTGTGTGTGGCGGGAGGCCTTATGGTAGTTTCATTTTCCAAAAAGCATTGCGGATTTCTTTTTCCTAAGGTTACTCTACCATTTTGTAACTGTAACTGATTCTTACATCAATAAAAAGTAAACTTCTAGAGTAGACGTAGGCCGGAGTTAGTCCAACCACTATAAAATCTATTGTTCTCTACTGCTTTCATTTTAATTTTGACCATTCTTCATATTATTATTCTCTACATATATTCTATCAGTTATTTGTGACTGTTAGTTGGTGCTTTCATTTACATTTGGGTGTTAGTGACCATTTTTGGCACTAACACTAGCTATCAGACTAGCAAAAATATGGCACCTCAAGAAGCATTGTATGCTCATCCATGTAGATTCCCAACATGTTGGATCGAAACCGAATATCAGTTGGTACTTGGCCCTGACATTATTTTAGAAGCCACAAAGAAAGTAGATATGATCAAAAAGAAGCTAAAGGACGTGCAAAGTAGACATAAGAGTTACGTCGATCGAAGGCATAGAAATTTAGAGTTCTCGATTGGAGACTTAGTATTTCCAAAGATCTCTCCAATGAGGGGAGTGGTAAGATTTGGAAGAGCTGGTATGTTGGCCTTTAGATATATTGGACCTTTTCCTATTCTTGAGATAATTGACACATTAGCCTATAGAGTTAAACTACTAGAGAGGTTGTCAGACGTACACAATGTTTTTCAAGTATCTCATTTATGTAAGTATGTGTATGATTTAGACCAAGTAAGTCAAAGAGACAACTGCCCAAGAAGACTTGGAAGTAGAACCAAATTTAACAGTCATCAAACAACCCTATCAAATCGTGGATCGCGATGAGAAATGATTAAGGAGAAAGGTTGTGATTAGTTAAAGTACAACGAAGTGGCGATACTAATGGTTGTACAAGGAAAACTAAGGATAGAATGAAGAAAGCTTATCCCGAGTTTAGGATGGATGAATAGATTGTATACATTGTATCGGTGTTGTAACTTATCTTATCTTGTATGTATTTCATCACATATGTTATTTCTCTTGAGTTGTCTTCTTCTCATCTTCAATTTCGAGAATGAAATTCTTTTAAGGAGGGGGGTTTGTAACGACCTGTAAATCCATCACTTACAAAAAATACGATTGAATTTAAAATTTTAGTTTAAATGACTAAATAATGGTTTTTAAATCAAATTTAAAAGCTCTTTGTTTAAAAAATAATAGTAGAAATATTTTTCCAAACATTGTTTACAAATATATGTATATTAAATAAGAAGTGAAAATATAACCAGAAATCAAAATTGAAATTCATAACAATTCAACGTATAGAAGTTCTAGCACATTGTGAATTATATGTGAAATCCAAATAAGCACGTACATATACCCATCCAAGAAACCAAGTGCACATGTACATGAACACTTATATGTACACATATATACATATATACTAAATATATAAACATATAAAATATTATAAACAACTCCTTCTCACTTAAACAACCAACCCTTACCATCAAACATCGCATCTATAAAGCACATGGCTTGATGTGACTTCGCTGAGCTAGGAGGTGATGGAGGGGACATGGCTGAGCTAAGGTGGTGGTGGAAGGAGTTAGCCATGCATAAGTTAATGATGAAAAGAGGTGGAGCATATAGTGATGGAGCGGGAATCACAACTAATTATCATATATTATCACCATCAAAAGTCAAATTAAAAAGGTACATGGCATTACCCTTCCATGATGTGACCATGTCCATACTTGAGGGGAGGTGCCCGATGCATGGTGATGGAGGAGGAGGTGGCGTGATGATGTGTAATGATGTAAGGAGGAGATGTTTACACTCTTCCATTTGCCTATAAATACCACTTCACTTCTTCACTTCATTCATCTTTTTCTTCATTTTTCTAAAGGCTTCCTCCATATTTTAAATTCCATCTAAGAAAAAATATAAAGAAAATTATAGCAAATTATATCTATATTTATATAGTGTATATATGTATGTATGTATACACACACACACACACGTATAGCACTTCTAAACTCACACAAACCCTAGCCGAGCCTACCACCCTTACGAAAGAGGCCATGAACCCCTATCCCCTTCACAGCTAAGGCCGAGCCCTATAGGAGCTTCAGGACGAGTGTTCGTGAGCTTTGATACAAGCAAGAAAGGATAATCCATCTTCTAGTTAATCATTTTATTCCAAGGCAAGAAACTCTATTTAGTATATATGTGTGTTTGTGTGTGTATGTGTGTGTGTGTTAATGTGAAATGATTGCCATGGATGTTTGTTTATATGTTGTTCATCAAGTATTGATCATTTAATATGGTTGTTTAATAAGTCACGTTAAATACACGTCGATATTACATATGAAAATCACTTTCCGAATCAAGTTATAAAAGTAAATATGGAATCATTAAACTCATTGAAAATGATTAGACATTTTTAATAATTTAAACTTGTCTCAACAAGATTTAAATGGAAATAGATAATCGAGTCAAAACTAAGCACGTCGCATAATGGTAGTTCGCGATTTTGTACCATAGAATTCAAATGAGTATATAAAGAGGAATATAGCTTAGAATTCTTTGTAATAGGAATTTTCTAGACTATTATTTCCATAGTTTTCAATCAAAGAAAGAAAATCAAGTTTTTGTCTTGTGGATTTTCAAGTAAGTCCAAAACAAGTTTTCAAAAATATCGTGGTTTTGCAGTTTAATGCCAAAGTTAAAAATGATTTAAAATGGATATTTTAATTATTTAAAAATATGAAATAAATCTTATAAATCTGTTAAAATGTTTTAAATGAGATTTGAGTTGTATACAAAAATTTCCAAATGATATAAAATTCGTTTTAATCAATATAGCTTTTAAAACACCTTCGCAGCACTTTTTGCAGCACTTTTTCAATATCTTTTAAAATATGATTTAAAACTTCACAATTCTTCTCCAAACTTTTATAAATGTTTTTAATAAATGATTAAGTGTTTTAAAAATGATTTGAAGTTTTTATAGTTTATTGAAAAGAGTTTAAATAAATTAATTTTAAGAAAAGCTGTTATAAGCAAATTATCTAATCTTGGCTCTAATAAGCAGACCAGTACACCTATTTTTTCTATTCATGAGATCCGGTTTAGGTGCTTAAACTAAGGAGATGTTCAGGAGAAACCAGTGCCCTGGCTCACCTCGCCTCTCCTAGACAAGGGAAAGATAAGGTTAAAATGTCGAAAGCGAGTTAAGTGTGAAGATTACGCTTTTCAAATTTCAACAAATTGGATAATATAGAAATAATCTTCTTATACTTGGTGTTAAATTCCATGGAGGGAACTCATACTGTTAACGGTATTTAAAAGGTGATTTCACCGTTATTTGTTCTACAATACATGTTGAATATGGAAATTAAAATTGAGTAAATGTAGTACAATTTCTATTTGACCATATTTTACTTAAAAATGTATTCTAAAATAGTTTATAAATTTTCATAACGAGGTTTAATGAATTTTGCATATACTTAAAAGAAATGGTTTTTAAAAGATAAAAATCTCTAAAAGGTATCTTTGGATAAAAAAAGAAAACAAATAAGTGGAATATTTATTATCCACTATCTTAACTTTTTTTTATGGATGAATGGTTCATCGAAACTAGAGTCGGATTTGAGTAATCCCTGTCCGAAAACCACTTTGAACCAATTTACCCATTCGAAAGCAAAGAAGATATATTGAAGACAATAATTATAAAAGATTGAGGATCTTTATTTTGTAAGGACTTCCTGTTGATAATCTCTAGGTAGCTTCCAAGATAAATAAATAGCAGTGTTCCCGTCATTATGAAAATCTCTGAAACACTAAGACTATTCGCTACTAATCCTAGGGGTGATTCCCGACAGGATGTGGTAGGAAGTGCCTACGATTTTTCCTATTCCTGGACAATTTGTATGGACGAATGTCTGACGTTGCATTTCTAGATCATATTGATTGATCTCTATGAATGTATCATCTATTTAGTAGCGGAGAAGGCAATTTCTCCTAGCTTAAAAATGTTTCTTGAGACGTACAAGCTCAGGTGTTATAGGTTTGTAGAAATCAGTTGCTTGATTATGGAATAGCAAAGCGGCATTCAAATTGGAATATGTTCTATGCAAAAAGGTAATCATTACCGCAAAGCCACACACCCGAGAATGGTGAAACAGGGGATGCATTAAGGCTAAGTGGCTCACAACCATTATGATATGACATCACCTTCAAGATCTATAAAATTTCTACCCACTATAACATCAGGGTTAAATTATGTGGTGTATACTTTGGGATCCTGGATAGGTTGGTAACGGTCGGGTGATATAATACTCGGTGCTATTCATGTAATTTTTTGGATAGGCCTATCTTAATTTGCATGAGGACAAACATAGGGGCCTTGGGTGCATTCCTCTAGAAATGCACTTTACGGGAGATAGTCCCTTACCACGCAATTAAATTGGTAATCCATTCTCCAATAAGTGCCTTCGGTTTTGTTTGTAGAACCTTAAATGATAGAGTCTGGAATTTAATATGGTAACAATTTCGGCTAAGATTCATAAGTTTACTTGCAAAATGCTTTTTCAAAATAATGTCATTAAAAATAGTATTTCAAAATCTTGCATATCAAAGATTTTAGTTACCATAAGATAAAAATCCATTCCATGTTTACGTACGGCGTGGTCTTATGGGATACGCTTTTATTTTCAAAACATCTGTAATTTGAGTTTCTCACACCAGTCTCATGACTAACCAGGAGTTTTTTTCTTTTCCCCTTAAACTCTAGGTGCCCTATTATTTGGGCAGTCAAATAGTCAGATAGCTTGGATCATTTTGAAAGGAGCCCGGAGTATGAAGACTAGAGGGTCATTTGTCCATAGCTATCTATTTTCAACTTTCCCTTATAACGTGTATCATGTATCTTTTATCTGCCGGCCCATATAAGGAAATGCAATTATAAATATCCTAGGTTGGGTTAGTACTTATCGCAACTCTGATGAATCACTTGGAGTGATTATATGTACTTTCCATATGTATAATTATGTTGTTTAATACGATGTGAGATTCTATTGTTATTCTATTTTCTACATTTATTTCTTACTCTGATTATCTACCTTTCCGGCACTTGAATTTGTAGCACGCGAATACCATAGATGTATCAGTGTCGATCTTTAAAGGTCGAAAATGTGGGTCATCACAAGAACAGTCATTCTACTGTCATCCAATAACAACAATTACGTGAACCCTTGGTGCTCTTAGCAGCCACGAGTAATACACTTCCCAACATTTGGACAGAGTTGCATACTATGGTCTCAACAGATGTATCGTTATCCTTTCTGGAAACATCTTGACTAGGAATATTAAAAATAATATTGTATTTTTTATTGTGATAATTTTCTCTTGATTACAATCCTTGTAATTATTATCACATACCATATCACTTCAGGATTTTCTATTGATATACTTCAAACTAATTACTTAATTAGTTATATCACGATATACTAAATTATATAATATAAATTAAACACCTTTATCATGAATATGATTGGTTATAGAGATAGGTATATGTAACATATTATATAGTTCTCCATAGTGCATGCCCTTAACTCTCTCAAGGTCAACTACAGTCAACTCAAAATCAAAATCTCTAGCCATAGTTGAATAGTTGATAATAAATATTATTATTGAATCATGGACATATTAAATGGACCGAACGGTTGAATATGGATATTATTGGAGTCTTGACCGATATTGAACTCCATACATCCTAAAGTGACATAGTGTGATAAGGAGGCCATATGTATATTATATCTTTACTTAACGATACTACTTAAGATGGTAAAAAATATGATTTTACTGAAAAGATATATAAGCGATGAAATCAACAAAATTGTCACAGCATCAGCTAAGGTGATGTATGAACATTTTGAATTTTTCAATATTAATCAGTGACTAAATATACACCTGCGAGTCACACAACTGCATTTATGAATTCTCTAAAGTAACACAAGATTTAAGTAGCTTATAAAGTGTTATAGATTAATTAAATTAATTAGTGTTTAAGAAATATTAATCGTTAGTGCATCAGATCTTTAGGACATTTTTAATAATGGGTCAACTCCTATGGATGTTTTGGCGCCATTGGTAATTGCTTGGATATTATATATATATATATATATATATATATATATATATATATATATGTATGTATGTATGTATGTATGTATGTATATCTGTGTGTGTGTGTGTTATATGTACATGTATCGTTATACGATATCGATATATATATTTAAATGGATTTTAAATATAAAAGGTGGGTTAACGGGCTAAAGATGTTTTTCACCTATGAATAGTCATAAGTATGGATGGAAATATGGGAAAAAATAGGGGTGGGTCTAGTTTGAATTGGTATTAGAGATTGGGTAAAAGGTGGAAGATATTTCTCCCTTTGCTCCCTCTATAAATACCAATACATACTAACCTTTTTATACATGATGCTTCATCCCTTGGCCTACATTGCTTCTAGCTGACCCCATAACCTCCCTAGGTTGAACGCCCTTGGCTCTCAAACATTCAAATACAAACTCTAAGAAGGTAGCATTCGCGTTGTTGCAAATTCAAGTGAAGGAAAGGAGATCCTAGTTAGAAGTGAATTCCAGATCGAAATGTTACGAATGGCAAGATCAACTAGATAAACTCTATTTATTTTTGGTTCTATATACATGTATACACACCATAACACTAGTATATATTGTTAATTCCATATGAATATATATGTACACATAATATAATTTTAAATACAATAATTCATATAAATATGCATTATAAACCAATATACAAATAAAAGTTAAAATTTGCTAATCTATTTAAATATTATTTTCAGCCGTAGATTAAATTAGTTTTGCACAAAATTATTTTTTAAAATATTAAATTACCTTTATTATATAAATTTAAATAGTTTTGATCTAAATTATAGATATGTAAATAAGTATATACAGATATACATATATATATATAATAAATATTTTACACATATATGTTCTTGGATTTATAAATGAAACTATTTTGTATAGCCGAAAAAATTATGTGTGTATATATATATATATTGAATTTTTTTATTAATAATATAAATATATTTATTTTTTAGGGAACTAGGGAGAAGAACAAAAAAAAATTGGCTGAAGGATATCAAGTTTTATTTTTAGGCTAAAGGAAAGAAGCTAGTTACAACTAGCATTATACACAATTTTTACGCTATACAGAATGATAGTTATAACTAGCGTTATATTTAATTAACTCTATATAGAATGCTAATCATAATTAGCATTATACTTTAGCCCAAAAATAAAACTTGTTATCTATCTGCCTAAATTTTGTCCAAAGTTTTCCTTGTACCTATTTTTTTCTTTATTTTTTATGTAATACAAACATTTTGATCGAAATAAATATTATAAATATTTAGCAAAACTATGTATATATGAATTAGTCATAAAATTAGATATTTATATTTTGAATTTAAATATATGTATTATTTTGAAATGGTAAAAAATATTTCAAATTAACATAAAAATATTTTAACCTAATCGAACTAAAAATTTAAATTATGATATTTTCAAATTCAAAATTAATATTTTACATAGTCAAGTTAAATAGATTTGAATAAATTTAATATATATGTGTGTGTGTGTGTGATATTTTCAAATTATACAATATATGTAAATATATGTCTTATAACTTTGTAATTTGTGTATGTGTGTGTGCACATTCATGGAAATACATTATATACATATGTATGTGTATAATATATATATATATATATATGTACTAATAATATGTGTGTACAAACCATATACATATATTTATTATTTTTAAACAAATTTTTTTAGACATGTATATTCCCTATGAAATAAATATATATATAGGTATATTACACACACACACACACACATACACACACAATAGGTATAAATCCCAATCTATATAATGCGCACACACACGGACACACACTTGTTGATTGCTATATATTATACCATGGTATTGTATATAATGGATATATCATATATCAAACAAATAGGTATAAATTTTTAAATAAAATAAGATATTATTTTAAAATGTAAATTGGAACTAATGTTTAATAATAGTTTATATAGGCTCACAAGACCGAAATAGGATTTTTTTTATAAAAAAAAATTTAATCATTTCACCCATTGCCAAACAGGCCAGATCCAACAATGGTATCTATGCCAATTGGTATACGCAAATATATAAGTCAGTATTTAGGTCTAACTAATAATATTATTTGTTTAATGGGTATTAAGAATAAAAGTGTATAGGCTTGGGATTAGATAATAAGTATTCCCCTTCCTCGGCTCTAGATTTGGCCTAATTGGTGCAGTAGGTGCAAAAGGTGAGCCCAAATATAAGTTCCAAATTTAGTCTGACCTTGGGCCAATTTCAAATTTAAGATTTGAAATTTTTTAATGTATATATATTTTAAATTTAAGCGTTGAGTTTAAAATATAATAGGATTTTATAAATGTTATAAAATAAAATTAAAATGTTTAGTTTTTCAAAATAGTTTTAACGAATTAATTTAAATAATTTCTGAAATTTTTATTAAAATTGTTTAATTAAATTTTTTAGTTAAATAAAGAATTAATTAAAATTTAATTAGTTATATATACATATATGTCTATATGTATGTCTTGATATATGTATGTGTGTGTGTGTGTGTGTATCTATAATGGTTACAGTTAAATATTTTTCTTAAATTGTGACGACCCCCAATTCTGTACCCTTTGTGCCGATAATAAATCACACAGTTCAGACCCAAACTGCATGGAATTGTGGGTTATCAAGAGTAATAAAGAAAAATAGAAAGAACAGAATCTCACATGAATGGAACAACATATAATACTGAACAAATATTTTTACAGCGGAAAACTTTTAAATACATATATCAGAGTCTAACCTAAATTCAGCTTGGACAGTTATAAACATATGTCCTTACAATTGCTGACAAACATTAACTAAAACAAACTAAGCACAGCGGATAATAGAATTTGTCTGTACGTAGATGAATATCTCTAGCTCTCCTCTGGAAACTCCAACCGTCTTCGAATAAACATGTAACTACTTCGCTCTGACCCGAGTATTGAAAATACCCGGATCAGGCTTAATAAATTAGCATGAGAAAAACTCAATAATAAATGACAGTGTCATATATTAGCCTTCGAATAGAAATCCTTTGAAAAGAAAGAGTATCTCATAAGACTACGTCCGCACAAAAATACGGATGGGTTTTTACCTTATGATAACTAAAACACTTTTCTATCAAAACATTTGATATTATTTTTAATGACATTCTCTTTGAAAACATTTGCAATTGACTTATTAATCTTAGCCGAAATTTTTACCATTATTAAATTCCAGCATACTAAGCTCTTCAAACAAAACTGTAGGTTCTTATTAGAGAATGGATTTCCATACAAATGACCAGGTGAAGGATCTACCTTCCGAAAGGGCACACCTCTAGATGGATGTCTCGAGGCACAAAACATCTGCCCTCTACCAACACAAGACCGTCCTACCTCTGTAACTAGATTGTACCGAATATGTCATCCCTTGGTCGTTTCCAATCTTTAACCGAGCACTCGTTTCCATACACCACATTAATTTACATCCCGAATATCATAGCGGGAAGGAATATATCTACAAGGGGATGATCATACCTTAGTTGGGAATGACCCACTTAGCCTTGCCACATCTAATCCTGTTTCGGTCATTTCCGGTTCGATGAGACTTGAAGCTACGATTACCTTTTCACATAGTACATATCAAATATCTGAATGCCACATTGCCATTTCCGTTGACTACTGATTGCCTTCTACAAAAATACAAACCTTGAGCTCATACGTCTCAAGGACGGTGTTAAGCTAAAATAAGTTGCATTCTTTGCCACCATTGGTGTAAGTTTGTAAAAACCAGTGTACATAATCTGTAGAAATGAAAAATTATACAAACGTCCATACAAGTTGTCTAGGAACAAGACAAACTGAAGGCACTCTCCAACTACCACTAGTAGCGAGTAATTCTTGCAATCCGAAAAATCTCCACAACAAGGAGACCACTGCTATAAATAACTCGGAAGCTACCCAGAGCATGATCAACAAGCAGTCCTCATGATATAAAGATTCATGGTCTTCAATAATCATTATCTTTAATAAATCTTCACATTCGAACGTATATATTAGTTCGAAGTGGCTTTCGGATAGGTATCACCCAAATCCGACCCTAGTTCCTTCGAAATCCAATTATCGATTAAAAGTGAATATGAGTATACTTCATTTATTATGTCACTTTTCACTTTAATTCTTCTCGGATGATTTCGAAATCTCTTTCTTTTGTCTTAGGATAATTCTAAGTAATTCATTCTTTTGCTTCAGATAATATTTTAAATTTACTCACTTAACTCCCGATCTAAATTTCTTAACTTTTAGGCGGGTCAAAAACAATGTTATTTAAGACATCGTTTACGATAAACCCTAAATCAATCTTAACAAACATTTTTGAGCAAATAGGACCTTAGAAATCATTCGTTTTGGAGATTGCTTAAAATTTGGATAATGCTAATCTTCTTTACTTCGGAAAACTTAATAGAATCTTTTTAGAGCTACTGGGCTTTCCTTTTGATCTGTTCCACCCCTCGCTTAAGAAAAAAACTTAGACCAGGTAAGTTCAGGGCACTGTTTGCTCCATCCCTAACCTTAGTTAAACACCTTGTTTTATCATCCCAGATCTCACAAGCGGGACAAATGTACTAGTCGTTTCTACATACTCAGATTTTCAACTTAATTTTGGAATTGATTGTAAAAGTCCCGAATTACCTCTCAAAAATGCCAAATTTTCTTTTTAAAAACATTCTCAATTGAATTTGGAAAAAATCATCACGTTTAAACCCATATTCAAAAAGTTATACAATTTGGAGCATAAAAGTGCTGCGGAAAGTGCTATATAAGCTTCTTTCATTAAATCAAATTTTGAACATTTGATAATTCATATTTTCCAATCCAAATCTCTTTTAAACTATTTAAATAGATTTATCAAATTTATTTCATTTTTTCATAATTAAAACATTTAATTTAACTGCTTTCCTATTACGGTCTCTTAACTGCACTAGCGCGATTTTTTCTACAAAATTGATTTGGACTTAATTCAAAACCTACTCAACGAAACTTTTATTTTCTTTCTTAATTTAGAAGATATGGATACAATAGTCTAGAATTTTCTTATCTCGAAGAATTCCGAGCTATATTCCACTCTACACATTCATTTGAACTTTTCGACGCGAAATCGCGAACTACCGTTGCGCGACGCACCTAGTTTTAACTTGTTTTTCAATATTTGAAATAATTTATTTCAATTGAATTCTATCACTTATAAAATCATTTTAAATCAATATTTTCACTTTTTAAAGTATTTAAAATGAACTTTCACTATTACTATATTATAATATTATTATATTCTCATTATTTTAATATTAAATTTTAAATTCCAATTTGAATTCTAACTTCAAGTTAAACTCATTTAAAACTTAGATTTCAAATCTAATTTCAATTTAAACTTAAATTCAACCTTAAGCTCAAATTTAATTTTTCAAGATCAATTTCAATTTCACTATCCGTCTCAATTTCGATTTTACTTTAACTATCCATTTTATTTCCGTTTCACTTCAAATTTAAAATTCTCTTTTACTTTTACTTTAATTTCACTTCTAATTGAAAAGAGACTTATTTTTTTCAAATATCTTATATCACTAAAATATGGTTTTATTAACAAAGAGGTCACTAAATCAAAATGAACATAACCATTTTCCATATTTATCACTGACATAACATCCATTCAATCAATCACATAACATATGATTTCAAATCCAACATTCACTATTAATACCATAATGAGATATATTATCACAATCTAATTATCTAACCAACTATCAATTATCCATATTAGCAATCACTTTGGTATAAACATTCATATGTCATAAGGATATAAATGTGATTGTTTTAATATAACAAAAACATGAATTCAAAAGTGATGAGGATTTCTCATCTTTATATCCACTCCATCAAACTTTAATGTGAGATACACGTCTCTCGCTAACGTGCTATTTCCAACATCTCGACTTTTGCCGCTTTCCTTTCCTTCTCTTTTCTTTCTTTCTTTTCTTTTGTTCTTTTTTTATTAGAGAGGAGGATGTATGTCTCGGCTAAAGGGTGCATGGCCTAAGGAGGATGGTATGTGGGGTGTGTGTGTGTGTTTTGAGGTGGGTAGGTGGTTTGGAGGGCTCGGCCTTGGTGGTATGGAGGGGGTACAGCCTTGTAGGGTGGAGGTGGAGTTTGGGTGTGAGGTAGGGAGCTCGATCGTGGGTTTTACGAGGTGGGTATGTGTTGTTGGAGGAGGAGTGTAGGTGGTAGAAGGTGAATGGCTTGGAGGTGGAAGAGAATGGAGAGGTGGGAAGCCATGGAAATGGAGGTGAAGGAGATGGAGAAAGTGAAGAAGGAAGGTAGAGAATGAAGTGTGCAAAATGAAAGGTAAGGATGCTTACTTACACTTGAGCTTTGGATGGAAAATGACTATAATACCCTTCACTACTTTTTGACTTTTAATTTACCTTTCTACCCTTGATTTAACCTCTTAAGGACATGCATTAATGGAGATGTTAAAGCTAGGAATGATAACTTAGTTTTCCTTTCTTAAAATTTGAACTTAAAAAGGAGACTTTTGCCTTTGATTTTATTTGCATTAATGGAAAGCATATGTAATGACCCGTATTTTTAGCTATTTTAATTAGAAAATTTAAGGTGATTATTGAAGGAAAATGATTATTAATGTAATTTGTTGAATAATTTAATATTTGAAATTATTTGAATAATTGGATAACGGGTTTAATATGATTAAAAATGATTTGTAAAATTCTATTTTATCATATTAAAGTTAGAATGATGTTGTAGAACTTTTAAAATCGAATTGAAAGTAAATTTGTGAAAATTGAATATTTTAATATTTAATTGACGAGTTAAAATAGCCATTTTTCAAACAGTCTCGGATTTCGACGAAACTTGTTTCATCGGACCCGTAATTGTAAATTATGGTAGGATTTCAATTTTCGTAGCAATTGGACTTGTCGTTTGGCCCTGCGAGCTTGAAACGCGTAGAAATTTAATTTCGAATTTAATTAAAATAATCGACTTCGAAAAGCTATCTTCCAGATATGATCGAATTAGGCCTTGAAACTAGTTCCATTGCGTCCGGAATAGGGGTAAAACCTTATAAACGCTTGGCGGCACGTCTCGATTGGAGTTCGGATGATTTTGGACCTACCTATATAAATACGCACGCAAACCGAGACAGTTTTATTATTATTTTAATCCAGAAACCCTAATTCTAAATCATGGCCGCCACCTATTCCATGGCCAGAAATTGCCGATCTTCTTTCCTTAATATCTCTCAATCCGTTCGACGAAATCGAAAAATTCCAAAAGCAAAAGTGTAGATCTCGACGATCTCTTCAAATCCATACGGTTGATGTATGCTAATTTTTCATGGATTCGTCCAGATCTGACTTGGAAGTGTGTACGTATTTCCTTGTATTGCGTGCAAACGACGGCGAATGACGGGATGAAACTTGGCGCGTAGGTGGCTCTGGTGAAGGGCTTCGTGGTGGCGCTAGCTGATCGTTCTGGAAGTCGACGAGGTGGTCGTGAAAATTTCTTGAAGATCGGCGGCTAATGGGTTTGCATACGTGAATTTCACGTTGGGGAAGAAGCGCCGGAATCGCGGAGATGAGAGATGCGCTGCAGTGTAGATCCGAAAGTGTTTGGAGCTCATTAAAATTTTATGTTAAATCGAACGTCGTTCGATTTGATTTAAAATCGTAAAATCAAGGTGAGTGTTTTATAACGCTCACAACGTACTGAATATTTTTATGCTAGTTAAATTTGACATTATGCATAATTATGATTTTTATTTGTTGTTGTTTGATAAAATTTAATTATCATATTGATTGTCATTTGAATTCACCGTTAAAAATATTAAATTGACAGTTAAATTAAAATTAAAATTGAATTGCGATTAAATTACCTGACATTGATAAATATGAAATTGCCGTGAATTGTATTGCCTATTGGATGATGTATTTCAATGGATGTTATTGGTTGATATTTAAATGTTTGGATGTTTATTTGTTTATATATATATCCTGTTATGCAGACATATGACACTGTGATTGATTTAAATGATATATTCATCCCTGACATTTAATTGTAATAACTAATCACTTGGCCATAGGTTAGAAAATTATATACGGACACCGAGTTGGATAAATTAAATGATTTTAAAAGTTGTTTTGAAATTATTTAAATGAATTGATTTTAAGAATAAAATCCAATTTATGGAAATTGAATTATTTTGAATTGGAGCTCGAAATGTTAGAATTTAAACTTGGTAAGCGAAATTATTAAATAAAATCGAAGTTTAGATTTAAATAGAAAATTGAAATACGGTGTAAATTTTTGAAAGTTGATTTGTTTTAAAAGATTGGACTTTTAATCGAACTCTGAATATTTCTAAGAAAATTGATATGAAATGGTACTTCAAGTTTGAGTTTGGAATTGAAAATTTATTTGAAATTTAGATTTAAATTAATTTGGAATTGAATTGAAATTTAAAGAAATTTGTGAATTGAAATCGAAATTTACGTGGAATAGAAATTTATTCAAGTTGAAATTGGAATAAATCGATCAAATCGAAATGGAATTTGGATTTGATTTGGATAGGAAATTTGGAAAGTTGACCGGTTTGACTTTGGAATTATTTATCAAATAATTTTTGATTTTTTCCAAACTATTTTATATATAAACCATTTTATATTCAAATTATTTTCGATTAAACTATTTAAATATTTTCTATTAAACTATTTTGAATTATTTAACTATTTTAAACTATTTAAACTATTTTCTTAAATTCAAACTGGTTAAAGAGACGGAAATGTTTATATTTAAACCTTTGGTTTAAATACGAACTAGGTTAAAGTAGAGATTATAACCTAAATTGAATTCGAATCAAATTTTGAAGTGAAATTGATTTATCGGACAAAATTGATAATTTTGAATATATAATGATTTTGAAATGGATTTGATTTTAAAGCGAATATGATATTTTGTTATCAATCATGAATCAATTTGAAATATAAAAGAGCCATCAGTGTAATAATACGTAGTTATTAAAGAGACCAGGATCGGATATGGACATACTCTCTGTCGATACCGAAAACCACTTTAATAACTATTATACGCGGAGTGTTGATCCAGAATGAAGTGGATGGTTTGGTGAACGCGTTGACTGAAGAAAGAGAACGATATTGGATGACCCCTGACATGACTAAAACAGGAGCCGCGCCGGGCCATTGAGGTTCGCCACCTCTAGCGGACACACTTCTTCGATACCATATCTATTACATTTGTGATTTGATTTGGGTGCACCCCTTGATTTGGGAGTGTTGTTTCGCGGTGTCGAGGTAGTAGCTGCTATGCTCAACATCAGTCCGGATCACGCAACTACTAGTATCCTAGTTGGTATCGCCTCATGTACCTTGTCATACTGATTATCCTATTCGCGACCACTACGTTTTGGTTTGTACATTGAGTATATGGATTGCCCTCTGGTGACTTCCGGTTTTGGGGAAACTACGGTCTTGTATATGCTTTTGGGAATATAAAATGTATTAAGGGGGATTATGGTAACGCCTTAACGCTATTTTGATACTTTATATTACTGATAGACATTATCTACTTAGCGTACATTACTACCTAGTAGATAGTTTAACGGATCCTTGAAAGGTGGAAAATCCCGTAACATCTCTTAAGTTATTGCACGCACGTTGACACTGGATATGAGATGTCAAACCCCGTAAACATCTCTGACGCCGTCACACTCATATTTATTTACGATTGATTTAACTTTCATATGGATATTTTAGTCCTGACTTGAGTGTTTTGTCTTTTCATTACGCTCGGGTCAGTCCTGAGTTTTCAGATTTTTGAAGATCTATTCTGGAGGATGAAGACGAAGATTTGGTATACTATTACTATTATTATCTGTGCATCATGTTGTCTGCTGCATTATTTATTTGTTCTGTTGTATATGTATAACTCTGATAAATGTTGTATAAATAATTGTCCAAATGTAGTAAACAGCTTCATGAACTGTTTATTTGACCATTATATTTTATCGTTCCGCTGCGAGATTCTGTGTTATTTCATTTCCTTTATTTCTTTCTTTTCTTAATTACCCCCAATAACCATCTGCCTTTTTTTAATGGTTTGGAACCGGCATGTGTATTTGATCGTCGGTTTAAACTGTCCAAAAAGGCGGGTCGTTACAATTGGTATCAGAGCTTTGGTTTAGCGATAAACCTTGGCTCTAATGGGGAATAACTCATTGAAATAGAGGTAAACTATATGAATGAGTTGAGTGTATATGAGAGAGCGTACTTGTTATTTGATATAAAATGGTTTTATATTGTGTTAATTTGTTCCGTTGAGTATTTATGAATTCTGGTCGATACTTGGGACGCCAAGGCGTCGATAGGAATTTCTAAACACTCGAATAGGACAAACCAACAAAATATCATTTTGGAATATATTTTATATAAAAGAATTATTTGAATATTTATTCATTTTGATTGAATTGATTGTTAGGAGATGATAATATTAGATTATTATCGTTATTGTTTGATCAGTCAATATTTACAACAATTGATTAAATAACAATGGATTTAGGAAAATGAAATCTTGTAAACACAATTGATAATGAATATAAATGAATTTTAACTTGGATTTGGGAATTTAAATTCCGGTGTTTGAGATTGACTTACAAGAATTTGAAAAATATAATATGAGCATTATATGATAGTATAATTGAGTTGAAATTGTTTTCGAAGGATTTTTTTTATGATAAGTGTTATATTCCCTTCTGTTGACGCTAGAAAATGATTTCGATGATGTGTGCACGCATCATTGGCGTTTATTTTCGAGAGTCCGAGTGGGGGAGACCACTTAATAGCTTGTCTAAACCTTGTTTTGACTCAAATTTTATTTTGTTTTGCATTCTCTATAGTATGATTTGATATATAAATTATATAAGTATATATTATTTCAAACCTTGATTTGAAATGAAACCGGAATTGGAATTCTTAAGTTCTTTAATAATTAATGATTTTTTTTTATGATTGAAATGAATTTAGACTTGAATCATTAAGGAACTTCTGAATTGTGAAATGAGAAATGAACCTAAGAGCTAAGTGAAAATATCAATTGAAGTAGAAATCCTTAGAATTAGGAAATTATGAACTTAAAATAAAATTGAAACTGTAAAACTCGCATAGTATTAAATTTCATTCTATAGCTTAGATATAACTTACCAAAATACTTAAGAAGTTCAAAAATGTTATATGAATTGTTAATTGGATAATATACAAGTATAGGTTTGAATAATGAAATATGCATTTAATTAATGGTTTGCAAATATAAATAAAATTGTTATTAAATAATTGGAATTTAAATTAACATTTAAAGGTGATTCACAATTATGTTAATATAAAATGAAAATACTATATGTGAATGTAAATGTGAAATTAAATTATAGTGAAATTTAAGTAATGACTTAAGAATTGATAAATTGAAAATTCAACTTTAATGAAAAGAAGTTGTATGTTGTTTAACTACATTCTATTTGCATAACTATAACTTACCAAATACTTAAAGGGTTTAAAATGCTAATAAGGATAAGTAGAGAAATAATATACCAGTGTGAGAGTGAAAAATAAAATGTAAAGATCTATTGATAGTTGTAAATATAAAAGAAATTTAAGCTGTAAAATGAATGATACATGTATAAGTGAATGAATAAAATTTAAACTTAATGAAATATAAAATTGGTAAATGGAAACTAATTAAATTTGAATATAACTAAATGTCAATAAACTTGGAAGTGTATGAAATTAAAATTGACTTGGAAATGTATAATTGATTTAGTGTAGATTTTGGATGGATGTTAATGTTTGATATGCATTGGTTGTTAGATGGATGATAATTGATTAAGTAGAATTCATTAGTGTTAATGGAATTGAATAAACGGAATAAAATTTTAAATAATTAAATTCAAATTGGGAGCAAATTGACTTGAATTAAAAATGTGAATGAAACAAACTTGAATAAATCGAAAACAAATTGAATGTAAACCTATTGCATGGATGAATAAGAAAATAGACGACTTTGTGTTTATGATTGTTCTTTAGAAAATTTGAAGTTTTGATGTTTTGTACTTTGAAATAATAAAAGCAAATTTTTGGAAAAAAAAAAAAATCCAACATTGTCCAATATATGCTGAAACGAAAACAACCATAACTTTTAAATGGCTGAACGGAATTCGCGATTTGGATTTTTCGGAAAGCTTAGAAACTATAGCAAAACTTTTGTTTAGATAACTTGAGAAAATTCCTTCGTCTGCTTGGTTAAAAAACTTGAATGTTACTCGCTGTCCTGTGTAAAAATAAGTAAAATCAGTAGTATACACCCTTAGTATTTTCGCCATATCTTTTGACTGGTTTATCGTATTTTAATGATCTTGCACTTTCTGAAAAGCTAAGAACTTAAGCTAAAACTTTTGTTTTAAGTGTTTTGTGTTTTGATATCGTTTAGAAGGTCGAAAACGTGGGTGAACGTCGCTGACCTGCGCAATTCATTGCCCAGGCTGAGGCGTATCCTCTAAGTAAAACGGCCGTAACTTTTGAATGTATGGTCCGAATTCGATGATTTTGGACATTTCGGAAAGCTTGAAATGAATACAACAACTTTTTTTAGATTCTGTTGCCAAATTTTATAGTTTAGGTGACCTAAAACTGAGATTTATTTGCTGTCCTGAAATTGGAATCTCAGTTTTGAAGCTAAATAGGTTATATATATGTTGTGTGGGCTAAATATATCGATCTATCTTTATATGCATGGTTCTAACTTAGTTATTGAGCATTTTAGTAGGTAGCAAAGGGGTTGCGCTTCGTTGTAGAGCTCGCTTCTGTGCTAAATACAAAATGTAAGTAAACTGCTAATAAATGCTATATAAATGGTACGCTTATGGTTTTATATGGTATTGGTGATATATATATGTTGTTTCCCCAGATATGGAATGCCTCATCATTGAGATAAGATGTATATTTGATATATATAGGTTATATTTGTGTTATATATTGAATTGTAAAATTTTTCGATCGAGCCGCGCAAAGGAGACCCTGCCGAAATTTTCCGTGAATCCGGGTGTTAGAAAATTTTTCAAGTTTTTAAATTTTATAACTTGTTTTGATAACTAACTTTTAAATTTAGAAAGCCGTTCGGAGTAACATTGTGGAAGCGTAGTTATGACTTTATAAATGGAATTTCATTGTTTTATAAGTGAGTAACTTTGAATAAAATATATCTAATGTTGAATTCTATACTTAGTTCCTTTTCCCTTCTTTTCCTTTTCGGGGACGAAAAGTTTTGAGTGGGGGAGAGTGTAAAGACCCGTATTTTTAGCTATTTTAATTAGAAAATTTAAGGTGATTATTGAAGGAAAATGATCATTAATGTAATTTGTTGAATAATTTAATATTTGAAATTATTTGAATAATTGGATAACGGGTTTAATATGATTAAAAATGATTTGTAAAATTCTATTTTATCATATTAAAGTTAGAATGATGTTGTAGAACTTTTAAAATCGAATTGAAAGTAAATTTGTGAAAATTGAATATTTTAATATTTAATTGACGAGTTAAAATAGCCATTTTTCAAACAGTCTCGGATTTCAACGAAACTTGTTTCATCGGATCCGCAATAGTAAATTATGGTAGGATTTCAATTTTCGTAGCAATTGGACTTGTCGTTTGGCCGTGCGAGCTTGAAACGCGTAGAAATTTAATTTCGAATTTAATTAAAATAATCGACTTTGAAAAGCTATCTTCCAGATATGATCGAATTAGGCCTTGAAACTAGTTCCATTGCGTCCGGAATGGGGGTAAAACCTTATAAACGCCTGGCGGCACGTCTCGATTGGAGTTCGGATGATTTGGACCTACCTATATAAATACGCACGCAAACCGAGACAGTTTTATTATTATTTTAATCCAGAAACCCTAATTCTAAATCATGGCCGCCATCTATTCCATGGCCAGAAATTGCCGATTTTCTTTCCTTAATATCTCTCAATCCGTTCGACGAAATCGAAAAATTCCAAAAGCAAAATTGTAGATCTCGACGATCTCTTCAAATCCATACGGTTGATGTATGCTAATTTTTCATGGATTCGTCCAGATCTGACTTGGAAGTGTGTACGTATTTCCTTGGATTGCGTGCAAACGACGGCGAATGACGGGATGAAACTTGGCGCGTAGGTGGCTCTGGTGAAGGGCTTCGTGGTAGCGCTAGCTGATCGTTCTGAAAGTCGACGAGGTGGTCGTGAAAATTGCTTGAAGATCGGCGGCTAATGGGTTTGCATACGTGAATTTCACGTTGGGGAAGAAGCGCCGGAATCGCGGAGATGAGAGCTGCGCTGCAGTGTAGATCCGAAAGTGTTTGGAGCTCATTAAAATTTTATGTTAAATCGAACGTCGTTCGATTTGATTTAAAATCGTAAAATCAAGGTGAGTGTTTTATAACGCTTAACAACGTACTGAATATCTTTATGCTAGTTAAATTTGACATTATGCATAGTTATGATTTTTATTTGTTGTTGTTTGATAAAATTTAATTATCATATTGATTGTCATTTGAATTCACCGTTAAAAAAATTAAATTGACAGTTAAATTAAAATTAAAATTGAATTGCGATTAAATTACCTGACATTGATAAATATAAAATTGCCGTGAATTGTATTGCCTATTGGATGATATATTTCGATGGATGTTATTGGTTGATATTTAAATGTTTGGATGTTTATTTGTTTATATATATCCTGTTATGCATACATATGACACTGTGATTGATTTAAATGATATATTCATCCCTGACATTTAATTGTAATAACTAATCACTTGGCCATAGGTTAGAAAATTATATACGGACACCGAGTTGGATAAATTAAATGATTTTAAAAGTTGTTTTGAAATTATTTAAATGAATTGATTTTAAGAATAAAATCCAATTTATGGAAATTGAATTATTTTGAATTGGAGCTCGAAATGTTAGAATTTAAACTTGGTAAGCGAAATTATTAAATAAAATCGAAGTTTAGATTTAAATAGAAAATTGAAATACGGTGTAAATTTTTGAAAGTTGATTTGTTTTAAAAGATTGGACTTTTAATCGAACTCTGAATATTTCTAAGAAAATTGATATGAAATGATATTTCAAGTTTGAGTTTGGAATTGAAAATTTATTTGAAATTTAGATTTAAATTAATTTGGAATTGAATTGAAATTTAAAGAAATTTGTGAATTGAAATCGAAATTTACGTGGAATAGAAATTTATTCAAGTTGAAATTGGAATAAATCGATTAAATCGAAATGGAATTTGGATTTGATTTGGATAGGAAATTTGGGAAGTTGACCGGTTTGACTTTGGAATTATTTATCAAATAATTTTTGATTTTTTCCAAACTATTTTATATATAAACCATTTTATATTCAAATTATTTTCGATTAAACTATTTAAATATTTTCTATTAAACTATTTTGAATTATTTAACTATTTTAAACTATTTAAACTATTTTCTTAAATTCAAACTGGTTAAAGAGACGGAAATGTTTATATTTAAACCTTTGGTTTAAATACGAACTAGGTTAAAGTAGAGATTATAACCTAAATTGAATTCGAATCAAATTTTGAAGTGAAATTGATTTATCGGACAAAATTGATAATTTTGAATATATGATGATTTTGAAATGGATTTGATTTTAAAGCGAATATGATATTTTTTTATCAATCATGAATCAATTTGAAATATAAAAGAGCCATCAGTGTAATAATACGTAGTTATTAAAGAGACCGGGATCGGATATGGACATACTCTCTGTCGATACCGAAAACCACTTTAATAACTATTATACGCGGAGTGTTGATCCAGAATGAAGTGGATGGTTTGGTGAACGCGTTGACTGAAGAAAGAGAACGATATTGGATGACCCCTGACATGACTAAAACAGGAGCCGCACCGGGCCATTGAGGTTCGCCACCTCTAGCGGACACACTTCTTCGATACCATATCTATTACATTTGTGATTTGATTTGGGTGCACCCCTTGATTTGGGAGTGTTGTTTCGCGGTGTCGAGGTAGTAGCTGCTATGCTCAACATCAGTCCGGATCACGCAACTACTAGTATCCTAATTGGTATCGCCTCATGTACCTTGTCATACTGATTATCCTATTCGCGACCACTACGTTTTGGTTTGTACCTTGAGTATATGGATTGCCCTCTGGTGACTTCCGGTTTTGGGGAAACTACGGTCTTGTATATGCTTTTGGGAATATAAAATGTGTTAAGGGGGATTATGGTAACGCCTTAACGCTATTTTGATACTTTATATTACTGATAGACATTATCTACTTAGCGTACATTACTACCTAGTAGATAGTTTAACGGATCCTTGAAAGGTGGAAAATCCCGTAACATCTCTTAAGTTATTGCACGCACGTTGACACTGGATATGAGATGTCAAACCCCGTAAACATCTCTGACGCCGTCACACTCATATTTATTTACGATTGATTTAACTTTCATATGGATATTTTAGTCCTGACTCGAGTGTTTTGTCTTTTCATTACGCTCGAGTCAGTCCTGAGTTTTCAGATTTTTGAAGATCTATTCTGGAGGACGAAGATGAAGATTTGGTATACTATTACTATTATTATCTGTGCATCATGTTGTCTGCTGCATTATTTATTTGTTCTGTTGTATATGTATAACTTTGATAAATGTTGTATAAATAATTGTCTAAGTGTAGTAAACAGCTTCATGAACTGTTTATTTGACTATTATATTTTATCGTTCCGCTGCGAGATTCTGTGTTGTTTCATTTCCTTTATTTCTTTTCTTTTCTTAATTACCCCAATAACCATCTGCCTTTTTTTAATGGTTTGGAACCGGCATGTGTATTTGATCGTCGGTTTAAACTGTCCAAAAAGACGGGTCGTTACAGCATATGTATCACTAATCCCTTTAGTTAGCTTTCTTTTCATACTTTATTTTTATTGAATTATATGTGTATAAGTGCCATCTTGCATAAGAGAAAAGAAATGTGTGTAATGATGTTGTTTTATTTGTTTACTTTCGCACTTTTTGTCAAATCATGTATTAACATTATTTTTATCGTTTTTTTAATTAATTTATAAAAAGTGCCATTTTGATTTTCTAATATGTAAATGAAAGTGGTGTATAGTTTGTAAAGTGATATTATGTAAGTTATAAAGTGCATATGATCATTCGACGTTGCGACAACTTGTTTTGGTTGAAAACGGTGTTTTTGTCGACAAATTTTACAATAAATATTTGACGCTTTTGTTAAGCTATATATTGAAGTAAACCAAACTTTAAAATGAAATTTTTTACTTCTTGAAATAAATTAAAACATGTCTCTTTATTTTTAAAAATCATACTTAATTAATATCAAAATCTCTAATTTTACAGTGTATGTAATACTGACAAAATGCGACAAATTTTAGTTATTCGTGAAAAACAATTATTAGCATATTTTTAAATATATTAATGTACTTATATTATCTTTATTAGATGTTTTAAATAAGATTTAAATTTTCAAATAAATATTTAAACCTATTTATTTAAGCCTTTATTTATTATTAACAAAACTTAACTTTTATTGATTTGTTTTAAAATCCAAATTTATACTTTTAATTATTAATTATAAGAATAGATAAATATTTATTATGTATAACATAATTATTTAAGTTTTAAATTTCTTTTAAACTTAAAACGAACGAAATCTCTCATTTCCGAAGTAGCAAAATTACGGTCGTTACATTCTCCCCAACTTAAAAGCATTTCGTCTTCGAAATGAAAGTTAGATAAAGGAATCTATCTCATACTCATCTCCTCAAACATTCTAGATTAAATATACTAATGATAAAAAAGAAGAAGGTTGATATCATAACAACACTAAAATAAATGATGTCAATCATACATATAGAGATTTCGCACACTAACTTGAGTACTTATCACGTACTTAAAGTTATATATACATACATCAAATCATACTTTTAGCGTACCCATTCTAGAGCATACTACACATATAAGATAATATATACAGCAACCAAACAAGACTATACACCCAAAAATACCCAAATTAATACTATATCAATATAAATGAATACATCCACATAACACATCCCCTGACCTGAGCATGTACTACACCTGAGGTCTATATATGTACACATATCAAAAACATAAGTCCAACCACTATATCTTAGTGACTACTATTTAAGATAACTATCCAACTACTATACAGAAAGACCCAAAACATCATACTATATGTGATATTTGATTTGATCTATTATTTAAATCCACAACTTTTCTTTTGAACTAGTATCGATCCCCCGATTTCCTAATGCAGACTTTGATCAGACTTCTTGATCACAAACCCTTGCTTTTCTTGCATAGATCTAAACTATAATAGAAAACTCATGTACATAACCAAAAACTATCTTCAATGCTCGCCATCAAGAATCGAGTGTTAAATTCTTTTTCGGATTGGTGGGAAAACCTCAAAGTTCTGTACTCAAATTTTAGATCAAAATTTGTAATGACCCGTAAATTTTAACGGTTTTAGTAACGAATTTAGCTGAAATTTTATGGAATTTTAAACAACAAAATTTTTAAATAAAAATTTGATATTTGGAATGCATCCAGTTAAACATAGCAACAGGTAAATTTTCGTCCGAAAATATGAAAGTTTATTTCGTGCGTAAATTTACTTCAATTAAATCAGTTAAAAAGCGATGAAAATAAAACGTTTTCAAAATCAAAATATTTTTACATAGAAAAATTCTAAAGCATCTTTTGAGCAAGTTGTCAGTTTGTCGTTTTTCCAAATTCGGACATATTTGGCTCCGTCGATCTTAATCTTCTGCGATTTTTATGTATTTTCCGCTAGTAGAAAATTCGATTGTTTTAAAATTCAATCGTACCATCAATATGAGTATACCGTTTTGATCGTCTTGTCGTGCCGATCTCTACGGTATATTCGATTGTCAAATTCGAAGTCCGGTGTACGTTGCACTTAGCGAAACAATAACAGTACCGGTTTTGGTGACTTTTGGTTTTTACGACCTTTTGAATTTCTCTTACGTTCAACTCTCTATCGTACAACTCAACTCAAAGGTCTTTTGATTCATTTTGAACAGACTTTATTTTCCCGATACGCTTCATTCATTAATTAGTTTGGAAAGAATATGTGAGACCGAAACCATCAGTTACGAGACCAATATTATTATCTTTAAATTTTTTTTAGTCCATTCATTTACTATAACTCATGCATCAGTTCCCACTTCTTCCTTCAAGCAAAACGCCACCTTTCTTCACTTTCCATTTTTCCTCCGCACTGACTCTAACCCCACTTCCTCACCGCCATCTCCAGCCCTCAATCTGCTCGGCAGCCGACCCTCACAACCATCCGCCACCTTGCTTGCCCATCTTCTCCCTAACTAACATCAACCGAACACCCCACATGCCAACACCCGAGTGTTCCTCTTTTCCCCTCGCTCATCCTCCCAGTGCAAGCTCACTCGCTCGACAGCACTCCGCCACGCGAATCGCCTCCGCCAAACCTTGCCCATGCTTCAATTCGCTTCCTCCTCTTCCACCCGTGGCCACAACTGTCGCAGCCACCACCCATGCGCAGCTGCCCATCTCGGGCCATCGCTACCTCTCGAGCGCACAAACCCATGGCAGCAACCCGAGCTGCGTCGGCACTTCTCCACCGTTCTTTCTCAAAACTCCTGTAGCCTTTTATGCTTTGTCCTAGGTATGATACAAATTGCATTATATTTATAAGAGTGTTAAATTTAAACGTGTATTTTCAGTTCTATGTAAATGGATTTTTTGAGTTGAGATATGAACGGTTAGGTAAGTTTATAAATATATATGTTTAAGTGTTGAATCTATATTGTTTGCATATGTATATTAGTTATATATATACTAGTTGTTTTAAAATTATATATAAACGTTACTATATATACTACTGAGTTGCGTATAATATATAAGTATTCATTTTTCCTTACTGTATATGTATATAAATGCAATATATCGGTGAGTGTGTGTACATATAGGTTTAATTATATTCAGGTATATAGATATAACAGTTTGTTTTAATATTAAAGGATACATAAGCAAACGTTTATTTGGTCAGTCAGTATGCATGAGTACGTAAGTCTAGGTAAACGAGTTATAATCTTTCCATATTTCATATAGGTGATTTTATACTTTGTAGTTTTAAGTCTTTTGCTTTGATCAGACTAAAACATTTCTAAATGGTTATATTAGTCATATATAAAATATACACTGTTGGTTGCGGTTTCATATGTTAGTCATAGTATATAAGCATATACGTTTATTTTTACTTTTTAATTATATGTATATATAACAGTTGCTCATATTTTGAGTATAAATACATATAGCAGTTTTGGTCAGTATGTATATAAATGTCTAGAATTCTCATTGGTGTCAGTGTATATATAGATATATGTAGGTATGTGTATACGTGTAATTGAAATAAGTAAGTTATATGCTTTTTCAGAGATTGTTTGGGATGGCGTGTTTTATATTAAGTGATAATATTATATAACTGCCACTGTTTACATGATTTTATACATATTTCTTATACAAAGGTCTGACTTTGATTTATGATATATTAAAATTTTGATTTTTGTACAATATGTTTTAAAGTATCTATACTTGCAGTCAATATGCGTACAACGTGATATTTAAGGTCTACATATATTTATAGCTTATATGTGTATGCCATACTGTTGTTTTTCTAAACTGCATAAGTTCATAAATTATACATTTTATATATGTGTAAGTTAAATATGATTTTGAAATTTTATTTTATTATTTTAATATTTGTCTTAAATTAATTTTTTGAAGACATATATATATATATATATATATATATTAATAATGTATATATTTTCAGTCTATGTTAAACTGATTTATTATTCTCATCGATCCATTTCTGATTTGTTTTCGCCAATGCTTATTTATCAGCTTCGCCGTCGTGCCGGGTTTCTCCATCGAATGCGTGTCCATCTCACTTTGCTCTGAATTCGTAGCCCGTTTTTGTATAAAATCTCTAGCCTCGAAAAGTGAGTAATCACTCACGATTAATATTCTTTTATTTATTAAATCTAATTTCAATTGAAACGACAATTGAAATATGCTGCTGTTAGTTGTTTACACTGTTATGTATATTATTACCTGCATCAGTTCACATGTGACATCTGACACCATTATCTGTTAATTATTCGATGTTAATTCGTTTGGTTGATAATTGATTAATTGTTTGTTGTTTATATTGGATGTTAAATTGTAATGTATAAAGTGATAAATATTAGGCAATTGAATTTGACGTAGGATAGTTTAAACTGTGAATCGACATATGTGTTGAATTTGATTAGTTAATTTGAATAATATGACCTCTTTTAATTGTTAAGTTAATTGACACGTAGAATTTGACAAATTATACTTAGAACCTTTGAACGTATATTGGATTAATTGTTGTAGTATTAAATTTGAATTTGAAATTGAACGACAAGTGGGGAAAATCGTAATGTAATAATCTTTAATTTACACGAAATGATAGTGTAGATTCTAGAAATAATTATATTAATTCGCACAAACAACAATGCGAATTAATACGATTATTTCGGGATTATTTGAATTGTTTATTGAATTGTTGTTGATTGTTGTTTTGCTTGTTTATTTACTTTGACGCCATCCCTGTTATCACATTGCAAGTTCCTATTGTTATGCTTTGATTTGTGAATTGAATTGGGATCGGGTTGAAATGATAAATACCCAAAATGAACTTGACTTAGGATAGAGAATTAAATAAACCGATTGGTCAATAATTTGATTTGAAATAAAATAAATATTTTATTTGAATAATAAGGTTTTGAAATAAAATTGGAACGTAAATTTTGAAAAAGGAAAATGTTAATATTGAAATCTGAAACAAATATTAATGTAATAACTGATGAAAGAGCGTTGTTTTGAAATGAATTATTTAACAATTAAATTTGGAATTATTCATTGAATTAAGTTTGAAATGATTTAATAATTGAGTTTGAATTTATAATCAAGTTTGAATTATAAATTTTGAAATTATTAATAATTAAGATTGAAATTATTTAATAATTGAATGAGATTTAATTATTTGATAATTGAATAAAAATTGAATTCTTTGATAAGAGAAATTGAACTTTTGAATAAGTGGATTTGAACTTCGTTAATAAATGAAATTGAGTTTCTTTATTTATTAAAGTTTGAAAATTTAAGTAAGTTAATAAGTGAAATTAAACTTCTCGATTATGTGAAATTTAGTTCTTTACTAATTAAGTTTGGAATTTGTAACGAAGACAATAAATAAGTGAAATTGAATTTCTTTAACAAGAAATAAAATATGATTTATTGAAATGAATGAGTTTATTGAAATTAACGTAAGACTTGTAATTTAAAGAATTGATTTGACGAATCTAATTTAGTTAAATTTGAAGTTTTGATATAATAAAGATGAACGCAAGTAATTGATTTAATGAATTGGAAATTAAATGGAGAATTATTTGAATGATAAATAAGCTTAACGAATATTGAATGAAATCGATAAATAAATATAAATTGATTTGAATGTTAAATTAAATTAATTTAACCATTTCGGAATGAAACATATATATGAACTTGAATTAATGTTTGAATTGTTTAAATAAAAAATTTGAAATTGAATTATAGATTTTGAAACGGAAAGTTAGAAGTTTTGAAACGTAAATTCTGTAAATTGATATTGAAAGACAAATGAAATGTTGATTTATAAATACTAATTGAAATTGAATTTGTTTGGTTTTGAAATTTATTAAACGACCAATCGGTGTAATAATTACGGAAATTATTAAAGAGACCGGAATCGGTTATGGATATACTCTCTATCTAAACCGAAAACCACTTTAATAACTATACGCGGAGTGATTATCCAGAATGAAGTGGTTGGAATGATGTACGCGATGACTGAAGAAAGAGAACGATAACGGATAGCCTTGACACTTGTGTCAAATTGGAAATGACTAAAGCAGGAGCCGTGCCGGGCCAAATGAGGTTAGCCACCTCGAGCGAACACACTTCTTCGTAACTACTAATCATTACTTGTTATTGATTGGTGCACCCTCGAAATTTCAGGAGTGTTGTTTCGCGGTGTTGCGATCGTTGCGGCGATGCGTTTTCACCAGTCCGGATCAGGCAAACGGTAGTTTCACTACCTTGGGTATTGCCTCATGTGCCTTGTCATACTTGTATCCCTATATACGCGACCACTACGAATTTGTTTTGTGTTATACCTATGGAGTACTCCCTGATATCCCACCAGTTTACGGTGGAGTTTACAGTGCTGTATAGACAATGACATTATATAAAATGTGTTAAGGGGGATAATGGTAACGCCTTAACACTATTTTGATACTTTATATTACTGATAGACATTATCTATTTAGCGTACACTATTACATAGTAGATAGTTTAACGAACCCTTAGAGGATGGTGATTCCAACATCTTTTGAGTTACTTGTATTTTGATTACTATTTCACTTGAGTTGGATTTATTGATATAAAAATATTAATCATGACTCGAGTGTTTTGTGTTTTGCTTTACGCTCGGGTCAGACTGAGTGTACCAGTATTCGAGGCCCACCTTTGGAGTTGGAGCTTTGCTTGAAGACCCAGCCATCTATTCTGCTTTCAGTATTCGATGATTCCAGTGATGTATTCTGATTTGTACTTGATGTATCATATTTCTCTTCCGTTGTAAACTCTGATGTATATTATATATTTATATAGTAGCTTCATGAACTACTATTTTTCTTTTACTTCCGCTGCATTTTATTACTCTGTGTCTGTGATTCTGTGATTATTTATTTATTGTATATCTGAGTTTTGCCAAATTTGAATTAACAATTCAGTATTTTGAATTATTCAAGTCCGACATGTGCGGATGCGAATAGTCTAAAATAGCGGGACGTTACAGTTGGTATCAGAGCTTTTGGTAGCTCTAGGCAAAACTCAGCATATATGGTAAATGTATTTACAGAATCACTCTCATTCGAGTTTCAATCTCTTCCTTTTGATTTAATTCCTTTGAATTTTGGAACGTTCCCTCAGTTCCGAAATTCATTCTTGCCCCTCACTATTCGTCTTCGTTCAATTCCGGAGGATTCCATAACTCCACTTCGAATGATCCATAATGAATCGGCGGTCTCGCCAACCTTCAAATGATTTGAAAATGGGTGAAACTCCTTTACAATAAGCATTGGTTTACTGGAGATTTCTGTACCTTCGGTTTACGATGATATTTATTCCTTGTTATACCTGAATTCTATTTCTTGAAATCGAATGTTGATTTACCTTGGAATTCAGCATCGATCTTATTCTTGAAGTTACGGTTGACCCGAAAGGTTGCCCGTGAATTAAATAAGCTTATCCATCTCCCGATTCTGTAAATTGAATTATCTTACCTTCTGTTTCGAACTTATCATCGAATCAAAATTCTCTTTGATTTGATTCCCATCAAATTTGAATCTCTATACTTATTTTGAAATCCATCCTTGTATCGTTGAGCGAGGAAGTGTATTTTTATTTATATTAAAGATGTTTTAAATGTTTTATATATTGTGTTGTTTGAGTTGTTGAGGTTGATTTGGATTTTCGATCGATTCGTCTGATCAACGCTATCGATAGGATTTCCAAAACACTTTAACAGAGCAAACTGACACAATATTATTTTCAAATTTAGTAAATAAAATAATTCTGAATGATTATATTGTATATAAGTATAAATTTTTCTGAAATTTAAATGTTAATGAATCTGTTGTCTGAAATGTGAAAATTAAAATTTTCATTTATTGTTCTATAAATCATTGGCCATTTCATAAAATAAATAAATGAATTTATAAAACTTGGATATAATTTGATTTAGAATATAAAATGAATTTAAAACAAGAATTTAGGAATTTAATTTCCGATAGATTTCAAACCTTGTATTTAAAGTTTTAAAAGGTATATTATTTAAAGTATTTTCGAATAGAAATCATTTGAAAGAAATTTAGATGTTTAAATCAGTGCTCTTCTCTTTGTCGCTAGAAAATAATTTCGGTGATGACGGCCGCATCATCGACATTCATTTTCGAGTTTCGAAAGGAAGAGACCAATTCCTAGCTTTGCTACAGTTTTGTTTCGGAAATTAAATCGATTTAAATTTCTTAAGTAAGTTTTGATTTACATATATAGGTATATTATTTCAAATTTAATTTGATTTGATATATTGTATATACATAATTATCTCTAAATGGTTTAAAGTGAATCGGAAATCAAATTCTTGAATTTATGTTAAAGAATGATTTTATTTATAAATAAAGCTTAAATTTTGAATAAATATTTAAAAGTTGGAATAATCGAACTAGAAAATTCTATTTGGATAATAATCAATTGCATTATATATAACTTACCTAAATTTTTAAAAGTTAACTATGTAATTGAATATTATACAATATAAATGATATCAAAGGAATTTTTAAATAAATTTGAGTGGTTTTAAATAGTGTAAATATACTTAATATTTGTGACATGATATATTAAGTAGAATAAATTTAATAATAATTTGGAACAGAGGAAATTAAAATAAATATGATTATAATAAATGACTATTCAAATTTATGATTTTTGAAATTGTTAATTTAAGATAATTGGATAATATACAATGTAAAGTGTCTTTATAAATAAAATGTCGAATGCTTATAATAAATGCTATACACTTAAAGTTTAATTATAAAATGGTTAATAGAGATAAATAGAATAATAAGTTGATTGAATAATAAATGAGACAAATTAAATGAAATTTTGTTTTGAAGAAATCGTTCGTATCAAATATAAATAAATTGAAATGAAATCAACTTAATAAATTATCTTGAATTTAAAGTCGATTGATAAATATAAATTAATAGAAATTGAAATTTATATGGTTTAAATTAATTGTTTATTACGTAATTCAAGTCTATTTTCTTTTGATTGTTTCTATTCTCCTACCTTCTCCCTTTTCGAGGACGAAAAGTTTTGAGTGGGGGAGAGTGTAACGATCCGTAAATTTTAACGGTTTTAGTAACGAATTTAGCTGAAATTTTATGGAATTTTAAACAACAAAATTTTTAAATAAAAATTTGATATTTGGAATGCGTCCAGTTAAACATAGCAACAGGTAAATTTTCGTTCGAAAATATGAAAGTTTATTTCGTGCGTAAATTTACTTCAATTAAATCAGTTAAAAAGCGATGAAAATAAAACCTTTTCAAAATCAAAATATTTTTGTATAGAAAAATTCTAAAGCATCTTTTGAGCAAGTTGTCAGTTTGTCGTTTTTCCAAATTCGGACGTCTTTGGCTCCGTCGATCTTAATCTTCTGCGATTTTTATGCATTTTCCGCAAGTAGAAAATTCGATTTTTTTAAAATTTAATCGTACCATCAATATGAGTATACTGTTTTGATCGTCTCGTCGTGCTGATCTCTACGGTATATTCGATTGTCAAATTCGGAGTCCGGTGTACGTTGCACTTAGCGAAACAATAACAGTATCGGTGCCGGTTTTGGTGACTTTTGGTTTTTACGACCTTTTGAATTTCTCTTACGTTCAACTCTCTATCGTACAACTCAACTCAAAGGTCTTTTGATTCATTTTGAACAGACTTTATTTTCCAGATACGCTTCATTCATTAATTAGTTTGGAAAGAATATGTGAGGCCGAAACCATCAGTTACGAGGCCAATATTATTATCTTTAATTTTTTTATTAGTCCATTCATTTACTATAACTCATGCATCAGTTCCCACTTCTTCCTTCAAGCAAAACGCCACCTTTCTTCACTTCCCATTTTTCCTCCGCACTGACTCTAACCCCACTGCCTCACCGCCATCTCCTGTCCTCAATCTGCTCGGCAGCCGACCCTCACAACCATCCGCCACCTTGCTTGCCCCATCTTCTCCCTAACTAACATCAACCGAACACCCCACAAGCCAACACCCGAGTGTTCCTTCCCCTCGCTCATCCTCCCAGTGCAAGCTCACTCGCTCGACAGCACTCCGCCACGCGAATCGCCTCCGCCAAACCTTGCCCATGCTTCAATTCACTTCCTCCTCTTCCACCCGTGGACACCACTGTCACAGCCACCACCCATGCGCAGCTGCCCATCTCCGGCCATCGCTGCCTCTCGAGCGCACAAACCCATGGCAGCAACCCGAGCTGCGTCGACACTTCTCCACCGTTCTTTCTCACAACTCCTGTAGCCTTTTATGCTTTGTCCTAGGTATGATACAAATTGTATTATATTTATAAGAGTGTTAAATTTAAACGTGTATTTTCAGTTCTATGTAAATGGATTTTTTGAGTTGAGATATGAACGGTTAGGTAAGTTTATAAATATATATGTTTAAGTGTTGAATCTATATTGTTTGCATATGTATATTAGTTATATATATACTAGTTGTTTTAAATTTATATATAAAGGTTACTATATATACTACTGAGTTGCGTATAATATATAAGTATTCATTTTTCCTTACTGTATATGTATATAAATGCAATATATGGGTGGGTGTGTGTACATATAGGTTTAATTATATTTAGGTATATAGATATAACAGTTTGTTTTAATATTAAAGGATACATAAGCAAACGTTTATTTGGTCAGTCAGTATGCATGAGTACGTAAGTCTAGGTAAATGAGTTATAATCTTTCCATATTTCATATAGGTGATTTTATACTTTGTAGTTTTAAGTCTTTTGCTTTGATCAGACTAAAACATTTCTAAATGGTTATATTAGTCATATATAAAATATACACTGTTGGTTGCGGTTTCATATGTTAGTCATAGTATATAAGCATATACGTTTATTTTTACTTTTTAATTATATGTATATATAACAGTTGCTCATATTTTGAGTATAAATACATATAGCAGTTTTGGTCAGTATGTATATAAATGTCTAGAATTCTCATTGGTGTCAGTGTATATATAGATATATGTAGGTATGTGTATACGTGTAATTGAAATAAGTAAGTTATATGCTTTTTCAGAGATTGTTTGGGATGGCGTGTTTTATATTAAGTGATAATATTATATAACTGCCACTGTTTACATGATTTTATACATATTTCTTATACAAAGGTCTGACTTTGATTTATGATATATTAAAATTTTGATTTTTGTACAATATGTTTTAAAGTATCTATACTTGCAGTCAATATGCGTACAACGTGATATTTAAGGTCTACATATATTTATAGCTTATATGTGTATACCATACTGTTGTTTTTCTAAACTGCATAAGTTCATAAATTATACATTTTATATATGTGTAAGTTAAATATGATTTTGAAATTTTATTTTATTATTTTAATATTTGTCTTAAATTAAATTTTTGAAGACATATATATATATATATATATATATATATATATTAATAATAATGTATATATTTTCAGTCTATGTTAAACTGATTTATTATTCTCATCCATCCATTTCTGATTTGTTTTCGCCAATGCTTATTTATCAGCTTCGCCGTCGTGCCGGGTTTCTCCATCGAATGCGTGTCCATCTCACTTTGCTCTGAATTCATAGCCCGTTTCTGTATAAAATCTCCAGCCTCGAAAAGTGAGTAATCACTCACGATTAATATTCTTTTATTTATTAAATCTAATTTCAATTGAAACGACAATTGAAATATGCTGCTGTTAGTTGTTTACACTGTTATGTATATTATTACCTGCATCAGTTCACATGTGACATCTGACACCATTATCTGTTAATTATTCGATGTTAATTCGTTTGGTTGATAATTGATTAATTGTTTGTTGTTTATATTGGATGTTAAATTGTAATGTATAAAGTGATAAATATTAGGCAATTGAATTTGACGTAGGATAGTTTAAACTGTGAATCGACATATGTGTTGAATTTGATTAGTTAATTTGAATAATATGACCTCTTTTAATTGTTAAGTTAATTGACACGTAGAATTTGACAAATTATACTTAGAACCTTTGAACGTATATTGGATTAATTGTTGTAGTATTAAATTTGAATTTGAAATTGAACGACAAGTGGGGAAAATCGTAATGTAATAATCTTTAATCTACACGAAATGATAGTGTAGATTCTAGAAATAATTATATTAATTCGCACAAACAACAATGCGAATTAATACGATTATTTCGGGATTATTTGAATTGTTTATTGAATTGTTGTTGATTGTTGTTTTGCTTGTTTATTTACTTTGACACCATCCCTGTTATCACATTGCAAGTTCTCTTTGTTGTGTTTCGATTTGTGGATTGAATTGGAATCGGGTTGAAATGATAAATACCCAAAATGAACTTGACTTAGGATAGAGAATTAAATAAACCGATTGGTCAATAATTTGATTTGAAATAAAATAAAGATTTTATTTGAATAATAAGGTTTTGAAATAAAATTGGAACGTAAATTTTGAAAAAGGAAAATGTTAATATTGAAATCTGAAACAAATATTAATGTAATAACTGATGAAAGAGCGTTGTTTTGAAATGAATTATTTAACAATTAAATTTGGAATTATTCATTGAATTAAGTTTGAAATGATTTAATAATTGAGTTTGAATTTATAATCAAGTTTGAATTATAAATTTTGAAATTATTAATAATTAAGATTGAAATTATTTAATAATTGAATGAGATTTAATTATTTGATAATTGAATAAAAATTGAATTCTTTGATAAGAGAAATTGAACTTTTGAATAAGTGGATTTGAACTTCGTTAATAAATGAAATTGAGTTTCTTTATTTATTAAAGTTTGAAAATTTAAGTAAGTTAATAAGTGAAATTAAACTTCTCGATTATGTGAAATTTAGTTCTTTATTAATTAAGTTTGGAATTTGTAACGAAGACAATAAATAAGTGAAATTGAATTTCTTTAACAAGAAATAAAATATGATTTATTGAAATGAATGAGTTTATTGAAATTAACGTAAGACTTGTAATTTAAAGAATTGATTTGACGAATCTAATTTAGTTAAATTTGAAGTTTTGATATAATAAAGATGAACGTAAGTAATTGATTTAATGAATTGGAAATTAAATGGAGAATTATTTGAATGATAAATAAGCTTAACGAATATTGAATGAAATCGATAAATGAATATAAATTGATTTTGAATGTTAAATTAAATTAATTTAACCATTTCGGAATGAAACATATATATGAACTTGAATTAATGTTTGAATTGTTTAAATAAAAAATTTGAAATTGAATTATAGATTTTGAAACGGAAAGTTAGAAGTTTTGAAACGTAAATTCTGTAAATTGATATTGAAAGACAAATGAAATGTTGATTTATAAATACTAATTGAAATTGAATTTGTTTGGTTTTGAAATTTATTAAACGACCAATCGGTGTAATAATTACGGAAATTATTAAAGAGACCGGAATCGGTTATGGATATACTCTCTATCTAAACCGAAAACCACTTTAATAACTATACGCGGAGTGATTATCCAGAATGAAGTGGTTGGAATGATGTACACGATGACTGAAGAAAGAGAACGATAATGGATAGCCTTGACACTTGTGTCAAATTGGAAAAGACTAAAACAGGAGCCGTGCCGGGCCAAATGGGGTTAACCACCTCGAGCGAACATACTTCTTCGTAACTACTACTCATTACTTGTTATTGATTGGTGCACCCTCAAAATTTCAGGATTGTTGTTTCGCGGTGTTGCGATCGTTGCGGCGATGCGTTTTCACCAGTTCGGATCAGGCAAACGGTAGTTTCACTACCTTGGGTATTGCCTCATGTGCCTTGTCATACTTGTATCCCTATATACGCGACCACTACGAATTTGTTTTGTGTTATACCTATGGAGTACTCCCTGATATCCCACCAGTTTACGGTGGAGTTTACAGTGCTGTATAGACTATGACATTATATAAAATGTGTTAAGGGGGATAATGGTAACGCCTTAACACTATTTTGATACTTTATATTACTGATAGACATTATCTATTTAGCGTACACTACTACATTAGATAGTTTAACGAATCCTTAGAGGATGGTGATTCCAACATCCTTTGAGTTACTTGTATTTTGATTGCTATTTCACTTGAGTTGGATTTATTGATATAAGAATATTAATCTTGACTCGAGTGTTTTGTGTTTTGCTTTACGCTCGGGTCAGACTGAGTGTACCAGTATTCGAGGCCCACCTTTGGAGTTGGAACTTTGCTTGAAGATCCAGCCATCTATTCTGCTTTCAGTATTCGATGATTCCAGTGATGTATTCTGATTTGTACTTGATGCATCATATTTCTCTTCTGTTGTAAACTCTGATGTATCTTATATATTTATATAGTAGCTTCATGAACTACTATTTTTCTTTTACTTCCGCTGCATATTATTACTCTGTGTCTGTGATTCTGTGATTATTTATTTATTGTATATCTGAGTTTTGCCAAATTTAAATTAACAATTCGGTATTTTGAATTATTCAAGTCCGACATGTGCGGATGCGAATAGTCTAAAATAGCGGGACGTTACAAAATTTATGTGCCGAAATGATCTACGTTTAACTTATATACTTATTCACATTCATTTTTACCTAATAAATTTTTTCAAAATTCCTATTAATCCAAGTTTTTTTTCCACAACCATTTACTTTCTACCAAATACATTATTACTTAAGCTTACAAATATGACTTAACTTGTATAATATACCTTTACTTCCTAAGTGTATATATACACATCACCAAACTTCAAACCGTTATAACTTCAATTAGGGTGTTTAACCAATGTGGAATTTTACTGTTACCTCAAATTAATAAGTTATAAAACTTAATCCTTAGTTTTATTTACCTAAGGTCTTAATTTAGCTAACATTGTTTATCTTATCCATAACAAGACAATTTTACTAAGTATACATCTTTTTCTTACTAATTTTATGATTATCTACTTAACTTATTTACCTATCCATTTTCAAGATCAAATTTATTAACCTTAAATCCATACCTTGTAGTCAAATTATGAAACTTAATTCACATGGTATTTGTTAATTAAACATTTTCATCCAACAATTAACCTACTCACCGTATTATTCACAACTATCCACTTTTAATCTTACTTCATTTTGAATCATAAATGCTACCTTAAATGTATCATTAATTCGAAGTTTTATATTTGGATGATATTTCCTATATATCTTATTCCAAATTTTTGCTTTGACTTTTAACATAATCAAAGCGTCTAAATTATAAATTATCTTAACTCCTTTATAAGTTATAGAACTTACCCTTTTATATTATAATCACCCAAAGTCTTAATTTAGGCTTATCTTTTCTATCTTGTTGATAAGAATATTTCTAAGTATGCATTTTCTTTTGACTTTCTCAAATTACAACTTCTAGCTTCAATATTATCGTCAAAATATCTTATTGTCAAATCGTGAATTTTACTTCATAAGATATTTGTACTTAGCTTTTAAATCCATCAATTTTGATAATCATTAAATCATTATTTCTTAATAACTAAATGTCTAGGGGTATATGATTATTGTTCTAAATTCTAGCTTTCAACTAATTGATTCTATATGGAATATCTTATAGTCAAATTGTGCAATTATAATCATAAGATATTCATATTTTAGTTTTACTAAGCTAAATTATAATCAATCCTTAATTTCCAACCAGAAAAAATAATATCCTTTTTGTATATTTGAAATATAACCCAAGGTAAAATTATTTTATTTACCAACTTTTTTGAAAACAAAACCATTTTTATTTAATTAACAAATACGCACTCATATATATATATATATATATATATGATACTCTCATAACTCATTCTAGGGTGTTAATAACCCTATCTCTAATGAGTTACTCATCCTAGGATATTACTAATCCTATCACTCATGAGACTTAACCCTATCAGGCTTCGGTTTTCGCTTAACCAAAAGCTCTGATACCAAATGTGACGACCCCTAATTCTGTACCCTTTGTGCCAACAACAAACCACACTTGTCAGACCTAAATTGCATGGAATTGTGGATTATCAAGAGTAATAAAGAAAATAGAAAGAAAAGAATCTCACACGAATGGAATAACGTATAATATTGAACAAATATCTTTACAGCGGAAAACTTTTAAATACATATATCAGAGTCTAGCCTAAATTCAGTTTGGACAGTTATAAAAATTTCCTTACAATTGCCGACAAACATCAATTAAAACAAACTAAGCACATCGAATAATAGAATATGTCCACATGTAGATGAATATCTCCAGCTCTCCTCTAGAGACTCCAACCGTCTTCGACTAAACCTGAAACCACTCTAATCTGACGCGAGTATTGATAAACCTCGGATCAGGCTTGATAAACCAGCGTGAGAAAAAATCAATAATAAATAACAGTGTCATATATTAGCCTTTGAATAGAAAGAGTATCTCATAAGACAAGGCCCACGCATAAACACGGACGGGTTTTTACCTTATGATAACTAAAACATTTGATATTATTTTTAATGGCATTCTCTTTGAAAACATTTGGAAATAAATTATTAATCTTAGCTAAAATGTTACCTTTATTAAATTCCAGCATACTGGGCTCTACAAACAAAACTGTAGGTTCTTATTGGAGAATGGATTTCCATACAAATAACCAGGTGAAGGATCTAACTTTCGAATAGGAACACCTCTAGATGGATGTCCTGAGGAAAATAACATATGCCCTCTACCAACACAAGGTCGGCCTATCTCTGTTACTAGATAGTATCGAATATGTCATCCCCCAATCATTACCGACCTTTAACCAAGCGCTCGTTTCCATACACCACATTAATTTACATCCTAAACATCATAGCGGGAAGAAATATACCTAGAAGGGGATGATCATACCTTACTTGGGAATGACCCATTTAACCTTGCCATATCTAATCCCGTTTCGGTCATTTCCGGTTTGATGAGGCTTGACGCTACGATAACCTGTTCACATAGTACATATCACATCCTTGAATGCCATATTGCCATTTCCGTTGACTACTAATTGTCTTCCACAAAAATACAACCCTTGAGCTCATACGTCTCAAGGTGGGTGTTAAGCTAAAAGAAGTTGCCTTCTCCGCCACCATAGATGTACGTTTGTAAAAACCAATGTACGTAATCTTTAGAAATGCAATGTCATACAAACATCCATACAAGTTGTCTAAAAACATGACAAACCAAAGGCACTCTCCTACTACCACTAGTAGCGAGTAGTCCTTACAATTCAAAAAATCTCCACAACGAGGTGACCACTGCTATAAATAACTTGGAAGCTACCCGTAGCATGTTCAACAAGTAGTCCTCATGCTAAAAAGATCCACGGTCTTCAATAATCATCATCTTTAACAAATCTTCACATTCGAATGCATATATTGGTTCGAAGTGGTTTTTGGATAGGAATCACCCAAATCCGACTCCGGTTCCTTCGAAATCCAATTATCCATAAAAAAGTGTATATGAGTATACAAGATTTATTAAGTCTCTTTTCACTTTAATTCTTCTCAGATGATTTCGAAATCTCTTTCTTTTGTCTTATGATAATTCTAAGTAATTCATTCTTTTGCTTTGGATAATATCTCAAATTTCCTCACTTAACTCTCGATCCAAATTCCTTAACTTTTAGACGGGTCAAAAACAATGTTAGTTAAGACATCGTTTACGATAAACCCTAAATCAATCTTAGCAAACATTTTTGAGTAAATAGGATCATAGAAATCATTCATTTCGAAGATTGCTTAAAATTTGGATAATACCAATATTCTTTTATTTTGAAAAACTTAATAGAATCTTTTTAGAGCATCCGGACATTCCTTTCGATCTGTTCCATCCCTCGCCTAAGAAAAGTAAACATAGGCTAGGTAAATTTAGGGCACTGTTTGCTCTATCCCTAACCTTAGTTAAACACCTTGTTTTATCTTTCCAGATCTCACAAGCGAGACAAGTATACCAGTCGTTTCCGCATACTCAGATTTTCGACTTAATTTTGTAATTGATTGTAAAGATTCCAAATTATCTTTCAAAAACTCTAAATTTTCCTTTTAAAAACATTCGCAAGTGATTCTGGGAAAAATCATCACGTTTAAACTCATATTCAAAAAGTTATACAATTTGCAGCATAAAAGTGCTGCGGAAAGTGCTATATATGCTTATTTTAGTAAATCAATTTTTAAACATTCGACAATTCATATTTTCCAGTACAAATATATTTTAAACTATTTAAATAGATTTATCAAATTTATTTCATATATTTTTCATAATTAAAACATTCATTTAAACTGATTTCCTGTTACGGTCACTTAACTACACCAGCGTGATTTTTTCTAGAAAATTGATTTGAACTTAATTCAAAATCTACTGGACTAAAATTTTATTTTCTTTCTTCGTCCAAAAGATATGGATATAATAGTTCGAAATTTTCTTATCTCGAAGAATTCTAAGCTATATTTCACTTTACACATTCATTTGAACTTTTCGGTGCGAAATCGCGAACTACCGCTGCGCGACGCACCTAGTTTTGACTTATTTTTCACTATTTGAAATAATTTATTCAAATTGAATTCTATCACTTAGAAAATCATTATAAATCATTTTAAATCAATATTTTCTCTTTTTGAAGTATTTAAAATGAATTTTCACTATTACCATATTATAATATCATTATATTTCCATTATTTTAATATATTAAATTTTAAATTCCAATTTTAATTCAATTTTAATTCTAACTTCAAACTAAACACATTTAAAACTTAGATTTCAAATCTAATTTCAATTTAAACTTCAATTCAACCTTAGACTCAACTTCAGTTTTTCAAAATCAATTACAATTTCAATTTCACTATTCATCTCAATTTCAATTTTACTTTAACTATCCCTTTTAATTCCATTTCACTTCAAATTTCAAATTCCCTTTTATTTTTACTTTAATTTAACTTCTAATTGAAAAGTGACTTATTTTTTCAAAATATCTCATATCATTAAAATAAGGTCTTATTAACAAAAAGATCACTAAATCAAAATAAACATAACCAATATCCATATTTATCGCTAACATAACATTCATTCAACCAATCACATAACATATGATTTCAAATCCAACATTCACTACTAATACCATAACAAGATATATTATCACAATCCAATTATCTAACCAATTATCAATTATCCATATTAACAATCAATTTGGTATAAGCATTCATATGTCATAAGAATATAAATGTGATTGTTTGAACATAACCAAAATATGAATTCAAAAGCGATGATGATTTTCCACCTTTATATCCATTACGTCAAACTTTAACGTGAGATATGCGCCTCTCGCTAACGTGCTATTTGGAACGTCTCGACTTTTGCCGCTTTCCTCTCCTTCTCTCTTTTTTTCTTTCTTTTCTTTTGTTCTTTTTTATTAGAGTGGAGGGTGTATGGCTCGGCTAGAGGATGCCTGGTCTGCAAAGGAGGGTATGTGGGGTGTGTGTGTTTTGAGGTGGGTAGGTGGTTTGGAGGGCTCAACCTTGGTGGTATGGAGGGGGTATGGCCTTGTAGGGTCGAGGTGGAGTTGGAGTCTGGGGTAGTGGAGCTTGGTCGTGGGTTTTAGGAGGTGGGTATGGGTTGTTGGAGGAGGAGTATAGGTGGTAGAAGGTGAATGACTTGGAGGTGGCAAGCCATGGAAATGGAGGTGAAGGAGATGGAGAAAGTGAAGAAGGAAGGTAGAGAATGAAGTGCGCTAAAAGAAAGGTATAGATGCTTACTTATACTTGAGCTTTGGATGGAAAATGACTATAATACCCTTCACCACTTTTTGACTTTTAGTTTACCTTTCTACCCTAGATTTAACCTCTTAAGGACATGCTTTAATGGTGTTGTTAAAGATAGGAATGATTACCTACTTTTCCTTTCTTAAATTTTGAACTTAAAATGGAAACTTTTTCCTTGGATTTGATTTGCATCAATGGTAAGCATATGTGTCACTAATCTCTTTAGTTAGCTTTCTTTTCATACCTTATTTTGCTTGAATTCTATGTGAATAAGTCTCGTCTTGCATAAGAGAAAAGAAATGTGCATAATGATGTTGTTTTATTTGTTTACTTTTGCACTCTTTTGTCAAATCATGTATTAACTTTATTTTTATCATTTTTCTTTTATTAATTTATAAAAAATGGCATTTTGATTTTATAACATGTAAATGAAAGTGGTGTATAGTTTTTAAAGTGGTATTATATAAGTTATAAAGTGTATATGATCATTCGACGTTGCAACAACTTGTTTTGGTGAAAACAGTGATTTTGTCGACAAATTTTACAATCAAAATTTGACATTTTGTTAAGCTATATATTAAAGTAAACCAAACTTTAAAATGAACATTTTACTTCTTTAAGTAAATTAAAACATGTCTTTTTAATTTTAAAAATCAAATTTAATTATTATCAAAATATCTAATTTTACAGTGTACGTAATACTGACAAAATGCGGCAAATTTTAGTTATTTTTGAAAAACGATTATTAAAATAGTTTTAAATATATAAATATACTTTTATTATCTTTATTAGATGTTTTAAATAAGATTTATCTTTTCAAATAAATATTTAAATCTATTTATTTAAGCCTTTATTTATTATTAACAAAACTTAACTTTTGTTGATTTGTTCTAAAATCCAAATTTTTAATTTTTAGTTTTTAATTATAGGAATAGATAAATATTTATTATGTATAAAATATTTATTTAAGTTTTAAATTTCTTTCAAATTTAAAACGAATAAAATCTCTCATTTTTGAAGTAGCGAAATCACGTGTCGTTACATAAATTATCTAAGATAAATAAAATAAAAATTTTGAAATTTATTGAATATTTAAATAAAAGGTGTAAATAAATAAATAGTTAAATAACTAATTAATCAATATTTTTATACATACACCAACTAAATATGTGTATATACATATCATTTATATATATATAAACTATAAAAGTTACAGTTAAACATTTTGAAATTAATAAAAAAATTGAAACTTTTCACAAAATTAAATCGAATTAGTTAGTCAAGTTAAGAATTAAAATTATTCAAAATTATTTTGATTGATGCGATAAAAATATATATAATACAAGTAAATTAAATTATAATAGTTATAAATAAATTAAACTTATATAATTATATGTATAAATTAAATCAAGTGGAACTGAAATAAATCTAAAATGGATTTTTTAGAATAAAAGCATAAGTATGGTATGTATACCGTGATGTCAAATGTGTTTGACACTTGTATCATGAGGATATTTCATAAGAAATATATCATTAAATTGATATCACTCCAAACGTATTAAAGGTTATGTATCTTTAATATAGTTGTCATCTATCATTTATATATTAATAGATTATTTTCACATTCACCAATTGTTAAGCAAACTGAAGCTATGGTTGTTATGTGAATGAATTATACCGACTGTTTAAAAGCAATAAAGATAGCGTTAACTTATGAACGAATATGGTCAACCTTTAAAAACAAAACTCGTTGCAAATGAGGATCCTGAAGTAGTAAAGTCATATAATGCTTAGGTAGTTGCTTATGACATAGCCCAAGCTTAAGTGTTATGTGAAGAATAGGTTTTTGACCCTCGAAAATCAACACTAATACATCCTTCATATTCACATGCTACAAATTCAAGTGCTAGAAAATTTGACCGTTAAGGGAAAGAAGAAAATAAAGACAGAACGTAATCTTACATTAATGGAATAACATATATTATTTCAACATATAATCTTCAAAAAAATTTAAACACATTCGTAAGAGTTTTAACTTAACATCAACATGAATAGTTATAAATCTATGCCCCTACATATGCAGAGTACAATGGTACATAAATGTGGTGGAAATGGGTAACGGTCCTTAGAAGAATCTTCTAGCTCCATACTTTGGCACGTTCAAATTGCTCCAAACTAAACTTGACTACTAGGCTTCCCAAAAAATAGGGCACCTAGAGTTTAAGGGAATGAAAATAAACTCTAGATCAGTCACGGGACTAGTGTGAGAAACTCAAATTTTGAGTATTTAGAAAAGAAAGGGTCTCTCATAAAACCACACCGCACATAAAACACGGAGTGAGTTTTTACCTTATGATAACCAAAACATTTCTGCGCAAAATCCATTGATATTATTTTTAATGAAATGCTTTTAAAACCTTTCAAGTAAACACATTCAAATAGACGAAATTGTTACATTAGTTAAATTTGATAGCATAATAGGTCTACAACTAAGGTCCGAAGGCACTTATTAGAGATTTGGGTTTCTAATGAATAACGAGGTAAGGGACTACCTCCCGTACAATACATTTTTAGTGGAATGTACGGAGGATCGACATCTTCGATACCCTTGCGAATTAAGACCGGCCTACCCGAAACCAACAAATTGTACGTATTGCACCGAAGAAGATATCACCCCCACCGTTTCCAACCTTCTGAGAGCTCTCATACCATACACTGCATACAGTTTCCTAGGTGTGAGGCTAGAGGTAACGTTACCTTTCTTAGAACATTTTAACTTAAAATGCTACATTATTATTTCCAACAACACACTATTAATTTCAATAGAAGTACAACCCCTGAGCTCGTACGTCTTAGAGAGGGGTGTTAAGTATAAGAGGGGTTACCTCCTACACCACTAAACAAATGTACATTTGTAGAGACCAATGCACTATGACCGTAGATGCAATGTTAGACATCCATCCATAAAAGTTGTATTGGAATAGGAAAAATCGAAGGCACTCTCCTACCACATACCGTCGGGTATTGCCCCTAAGATTAGTTGCGAGTAGTCCTTGCATATGAAGATCCTAGAATGAAGGGACAACTGCTATTTATTTATTTTGGGAAGTACTCCGAAATTGTCGATAAGAAGTCCTTCCATTATGAAGATCCCCGCCTTCAACTTCATTATCTTTAACTTGTCTTCACTTTCAAACTTGTAAATTGGCTCAAAAGTGATTTTCAGATAGGAATTACCCAAATCTGATCATGGTTTCTTCAAACCAATCATCGATAAAAAGATGTTAAGTAAGTATGCACTTATCATTTGATTAGTTACTTTTCTCTTTATCAAAATATCTTCTAGAGATATATATCTTTAAAACATTTCTTTTCGATATATATGAAATCATTAAACCTTTCTTATCAAATACTTTTGCTACTTAAAACCTTTTTAAATCTTCGAGTAATTCAAAATCATTTCCTCCTTTTCTTAGGAAAATATCTTCAAATGATAAATCTTAACAAACATTTCTTATTTCCAAATCATAGCTTTTGAACGGGTCAAAAACAATGTTATTTAAGACATTGTCTACTATAAACCCAAAACAATTAATTTTGAGCAAAAGGATCCTTAAGAATTAAAATAATCCCAAATCATTCATTTAAATCTTGACAAAATATTGCTTATTTCCAAAACAAGTCTTTTTAATAGGTTGAAACCATGTTATCTAAAACGGTATGTCAAAATTAGTTTGAATTTGAGTAAAATAGATCCATAAAAATTGTACTCATTCTACTCAACATCAATTTCAGTATTCAACCTTTACTATTCGTCGAATAATAGTGAAATAACATTTTAAACTCACATCGATAGTATGGATTCGCTCCTCGAAATTTAATACCTAGTATAAGAAGATTATTTCTTTACAATCCAAGTTGTATGAAATTAAATTTGTAAATTGAATCTTTTATACTTGTCTCATTTTCAATATTTCAACCTTACCTGTTCCTCACCTAGGAAAGAGATTAGGTGAGCCAGGGCATAGGTTGCTCCTGAACATCTCTTTGGTTTAAGCAACTTCCATCCGGATATCACGAATAGAAAAAATCCAGTCTATTCATCGGCTTTTAGAGCCAAGATCAAAACACTTGATTATAACAAATTTTCTTTAAATCATTTGTTTAAACTCTTTTAAAATATTTAGTTATTTATCTGAAAACATTTGTAAAAGATTTAGGAAAAAATACTTAAGTTTAAATTAATATTTAAAAGTTATTAAAGATGCTGCAAAAAGTGTTGCGAAGGGTGCTTTTAAGCTTATTTGATCAAAACAACTTTTCTCTCATTTAAAGATCCATTTTTATAACTCAAACCTCTTTTAAAAAATTAACATATTTATAGAATTTTATTCCATATTTTTAAAGAATTAAAAACTCCGCTTTTAAAGAATTTATCGCTTTGGCTTTCGAACTGCCAAACCACGACTATTTTGAAAACTTGATTTGCTCATATTTCAAAATCTACTAAACAAAATCTTGATCATTTTCTTCTGTTTGAAAACTATGATTATAAGAGTTTGGAGAATTCTTATTATAAAGAATTCCAACTTCGAATCCATCATATAAATGGATTTAACGTTCTACGGTGCAAAATCGCGAACTATCGTTATGTGACACACCTATTTTAAACTCAATTTTCATTACTAGTTAAAGCTTCATCAAATTGGTTTTTTGTGTTTATATAACATTTATAAACCATTTTATATCATTTCAAAGGGGTTTAATGATTCCATATCACTTTACAACTTGATTCGAAAAGTGATTTCCTTGTGTAATATCGACATGTACTTAACGTGACTTGTTTACACAATTAAAGGACTATAGTAAACAACCAATGTTTGATGACCAGAGCATAGGAAAGTTCTGTAGCAATCATATCACAACATTACATATTATATATATATATATATGTGTGTGTGTGTGTGTGTGTGTGTAAATAGAGTTTCCCTCCTTCATTTGTTTTTAACTTTACAAAAATTCGCTATAGCTCCACTACGATCGATTCAAAGCCTACGAAATTGAGCCTTGGACCTTTGAATGGGATAAGCCTATACTTACAAATGGAAATGGGCTCAACCTTGGTGGTTGGAGGTGGTGGGCGTGGGTTATGAGGGAGGAAAGGAGTGATTTGCATTGGTTTTAAAGTGTATTGCTTATGTATATATACTTATATAAATTCACTTTCTCTTTGCAATATTTTTCTTCATAATTTTATAAGGTAGATAGCCATTGAAAAACTTGAGAATAAGGAAGAAGATTAGTAGAATAGTGTGTAAAATTATAAAGAGAATGGTGGGTATTTATATGAAAAACTTTGGAAATAAATATCCAAATGTGTAACGACCAAAATGCCCTTGCCCACACCCCTCCTCTCCCATCTATGTGCACGGCAAGGCCACCGTTCCCTTGTGCCTCCATGTATGTTATGATGATCGTGTATAAGTGAGTTGGTGTTTGCTTTTTAGGGTAGAAAATATCTTAGATATTTATACTTTTTACTATATGTAAATCCTAGTGTAAATGGTAAGTATGTTTTTTTTACTTTTCTACACATTTTAATTGCATATGTATGTGTTAATGTATGCATGTGTTTGTTAGATATATGTGCAAGTGACATAAATAACATTGTACAACTTCTATACGTTAAACTGTTGAAAATCGGTAAGCCGATTCTCTGTCACATTTTCACTTATAAATTAATTTACATATAATGTAAACAAAATTTGAAATTAATTTCTTATCATTTCTAACTAATTAAAAAGATCAAATTCGATTCATAAAACCTTATAAATTAATATTAAATAATTGTTTACAAAAACCGTTCTTATATTGATTAAGCAATATGAAATTTCTTTATAATTTCAAATCAAATATACATCTTTATGAAACTATTATAAATGATTTACTATTACTACATAACTAATGAATTATTATGATTTCAAAATCAATTATATGAATAATTATAATAATTATTAAATCATTAAATCTTAATTTAAATTCATAAATCAATTATTAAATATGATGCCATTATTGATAATGTCAGATATGCATTTTATTTATCAAAAATAAAATAAATAATTTTATTTCATAATCTTTTTTAAATATGTAAATAACTTTATGTATCTAGCTCTGTGTGCAACTTCTGATAATTATATAGTTGTTTATTGATAAAACGATTTTCGGTCATTTTATCGATATTTTTCCCTAGGTATATATTTTTGTAAATACTTATTCAAAATAAGATTACCAACATTATTTATTTTTCAAGACAACATAATCAATGTTAAAAAGCTTATATTTGAATATTTTAAATATAAATATAATTTTTCAAAGTGATAAATTTGCGAGTCGTTATATGTTGTCTACTTTAAACAAAATGATGCAAAGACAAAATAAAAACTTAACATTCCATAAATCTTTGATTGCCTCAAATAATTGTTCTGGAAGCAATCTATTCTACAAAGTATAATATGGCTTAGAAATTATTTAGCATGAAGATGAGTAAGGGCAGCAGTGTGGAGGACTACGTCACAATGATGGAGGCTATATTGATGAACTTTTTGAGCTTGGTGCTAAGATTAGAGAACGGCCGTAAGTATGCTAGATCTAGGCTCCCTGACCCTGTAGTTTGGGCTATTCATATTGAGTTACAAGGTAAACTATATGGAAGTAAACCTTGTTGAGCTCCTCAATATGTTTAGGCCGGCTGAATGTTCACTAAAAGATCAAAGTACGGTTGTAATGCCTCGAAAATTTTACAAATATTTTAATAAAATAAAAAAATACAATAATGTGAAAATAATTGGAATCGATGAATTAATTGAATAAATTAAAAATAAGGAGGGGTAAAATGTTCATTTTTTAGATGTTGGAATAAATTAGTTGTGACTGTCTCATTATTCCGAGTTGTGCAGTATTTTCGTTTACATCATTTGGATTTCGAAGGAGCTATGGTTGAAACAGCGTTGGGTCTAACGGGCGTCAAAGAACAAGGTTTATGTTTGAATTTGAAAATAAGCAGATTGTTTTCCCTCCAATTATTTAAGAAACTAACACGTACAATTCGGTTCAGAAAAACCACTTGACACTTATTCTTCCTCCTCCTTCCTTTCAAACAACTAAGACCAACACTTAATAACTCTCTCAAAACTGCATTAAATCGAATGAGACCAAAAGTTTTGCAAAGCTATCAGACAAGGCTACGTAAACAGTTGTGATTTGGAGGTGGAAAATTAAAGTGAGGAGATGCAGTAGGCGGGAGAGTAAGGATCTAGGCAAAAGTAGGCATTTCGGTGAGTAATTCATGCTCTCTTCTTCACATAATGCAATCATGATCCTCTAATTATGATATATTGGCTACAATAGAGTAGACAAACACCTATAACCATCTAAAATCAGATTAACTTGGGATTAGCGATGGATTTGGATAATAACAGTACTTAGAAACTAAGTTAGGTTAGAATATAGTAATTTGATGAGTTAAAATTGATGAAACAAATGGTCAAATTGGACTTAGATATGAAGGGCTACGATCTAGGTACGTTATTAGATGATTGGAGGCAGAGCGAAGGTAACTAGAGGTGAAGCGATGACAAAAAAATTTCCCAAAATATGAAACATCCAAAAAGCACGTACACCAGTCCTCCAGTAGGCTTGGACCAGTGCACCAGTGGCCGACGCTGGGAACAGGTTGAACCTGGACTCAGAGGAGCCTATAAAAATAAATAACGAGCGATTCAAGTCTGGTTTCTCTTATGTTATAGAAGATGATCTAAGGCTAGTGACGAGAAAAGTGATGGAGCAACGAAGTAAATAAATGTGTGCGATTATTGGTTGTTATTTGAAGTGAATATATATATATATATAGTTACGTTATGGGAAGATGTTACAATTATAGATGCAGAGGTGAATGATTCTGGGGAACAGTTAGATGGCCCAGATTGTGTATGTGGATATGAATGTGGTTCCATGACACAAATATGTGTTCCAGAAATGACGTTGCCCCCATGTAGTACTTCATTGGGTTGGGTGGAGGAAATGGATGTTAAGCGACCATGTAGGCTACGGGCGGATCGGGACATGAGTCAAATTAGGTAGCAAGAAGACAACAAGCTTTCCCATAGGTTACGGGCGACCCAATGAAGTTATCCCTATACGAATTTGCATTATGACGGACATTAGGAGACCCTATAGGGCTTGAGACCGACCAAGGAAGTGAGTTTGCATGAATATGATATGATATGATATGATTAGATGTACATGACAATTAGGCATGAAATGGTAACAAAATGTGTGGTGGTTGAGTGATTGACTCATGTCATGTTATAGTACTATTTCTGTAGTATAAGTAGAGCAGTGTATAGCTCACTCACAAGATTTATGTCTAACCCACTTCTATTTTTCTTTTTTACACGTATATCCAGGTTGATGGAGTCTAGTGATGAGAGAGTATCAGAGGTGGAGATTCATTTACGTATTGGATTTACGGTGCATATAGGTGTCTTACTTGGGCTTGAGTTAGTCCATGGATTGGGTTGTTACAACGGCGCTCACTGTTAAAGAATAAACATCATCTTCAAAAATTTAGAGGAAAGAAAGTGATGGGTTTGATGGAATCGGGATGGTCGAATGCAAGTTAAATAGGTGAATTTCAAAAAAAAAAATCATTTCGATCTTTGTTAAGTCTATAAAGGCGAGATGGATTTTACATCCAATTAAAATATTTTAAATAAAATCTTCATTGTATTTGATATTGTTTCAAAAGGTCTTTTTTGTTTACAAGTTTATCAAATACACTTGTTTGTGTGAAGTGCATGTACTGCAAATAATAGTATATATAGTTAATGGGTACGTATGTAAGTGTTGGAATTTACACCACGATGGACTCATTCCCCCTTTGCATATGCCTTTGTTGTCCATGATACTGGTGTATATATGTGTTGTGTGTGTTAAAATCATAATAGATAAATTTATGTAATTGAAATTGAAAATTAACGTTAATAAATTTTGTTTTGATTGAAGAAAAGTTTGAAATAAAAAGTTACATAATTATACAAGCTCTTATTTATAAATTTGAACTGAAACATCATATTTATAATTTTATGTATATATGCAAAATCACAACTTAACACATAAGATTTTAAATAACATATATTAATGAACTTTTTATTTATACTACACACACATAAACATATATGTAAACAAGCTGGACTAAAAAGTAAACAATCTACGACAAGTTTTAATTTAGAAATGAAGCAAGAGTTTAGGAAAGGTTTTTTATTTTTTTTAAATAATAAACTTAGAGAAGGAGAAAAATATTTAAAATTTTCATAAAAGATCACTTGTAAATTTTGGACTGTAAAAATTTCATTCTTACATGAATTATATTTAATTATTCGTATCCTAAAGTTAATCATATAACTATAGGGATTGATCTTAAAGGAATAATAAATTACTAGTGTAAACAAATCAATTAAAAATATGTATATTAATTTTATAAAAGTATAAAATTGATCTGAATCAAAAATTAACCTCTAAATTTCTTTTTTTAACAAAAACACCCAAAAAAAATTAAAAGAAATTGGATGAGCTAGGCACATGTAAATTCATTATAAGAGCAAACGGACATAAACATTACATATAATAACAACAAATATGCAAAGGTGATGAAGAATCCAATCAAATCGATTTGAAATAAACATATATAATAGATGAGTAAAGAACATATATGGATCTAAAATAAAACAATACAACTGTCACATAATCGATTGAGATGAAAGAGGATTTCAAAATGATCAACTGAAGATATAACAAGTCTTATAAAATCCTAGAATATAAATGATAAAACATATATAAACTAACCAAAGAATTGCCTTGGATGTTGCTTGTAATCGCACTTTGAAACTACGAATCAAAAGCTCATATAGCCAATAGAATCAATCTCCAAAATTTGCAAGAATCAAGAGATAAGGATTACCTTTTGTTTTTTATTTTGATTTTAAACTTTTTAAACATAGAATGCCATTGAAATTCAGCAATGGCATAGGAGAAAGAGGGAGAGAGCAATAAACAAAATGACTGAACGAATGAAAATCTCATTAAGGAAGCAATACAAGATAATTAAAGATAGGATATGCATTCCTTTAATTATGTCTTACCCCGTTATTTCAAATTCAAAAAGACTCCTCCTTTCCCTTATTATAACCAGCCTTAGAAAGGATGGTATAGGCCTTAAAAGGTCCAAAATCCTATTAGCATTAATTCCATTTCAATCCAGTATACATGTTCTAACAATATCGTATATCGATGCTTGCATTTATAACTTTTATATACGCACTTTATTCAAAAGTAATGGCATTCAAACATCAAATAAAATTTGATAATAATTAATATTTTACAAATATTAATTAATTTAAAAACACACTTAGTCTTTTTTACGTCCAATTTAAATATTCTACCGACATCATATATCGATACACACGTTCATAACTTGTACTTACTTACATTATTAAACATTAATAATATTTAAACAAATCAAATAAAATTTAGTAACTAATATTTCATAAATAATAGTTAATTTACAATGATTATAAATTAACTAAATCATGTGGCATTCGGAGTATTCATCATTTCAGTTGTGCGACCCAAAGGTGTGAATTCAATCTATCATTAATATCGAGCAATTCGAATAGAATATCCACACATCACCTTAGCTGGTGGTGTGACATTTTGATGAATTTATCATTTACACATATTTCAATAAAATACAATTTTACTTATTATAATGGTACTTGGTAGTAACGATTATTACAGCAATTCTCTTCATCAAAACTATATCAAATTAGAACTTATGGAATTTGGATTTGGTCAAAAATTAAACATCGTCCATATTCAAATTTTATAGTCCAAAAGAGTCCTTGGTTAAATAATAACAATTAATACCTACCATACTGCTCTGGCCAGAGATTTTGACTTTTAGTTGACTACAGCTGACCGTGACACTAACTCCATAAAACTGAGCCGATGTATTCTCTATTAAATAGTGTTTAACTTTCAATGTTTCAACTTAGACCCAACTATAGCCATTCGATGGAAACAATGCCACAATTTAACTATAATCAAAGTGGAGTGTTCAAATAGAAGTTCAACAGTATTCTCAAGTCGAGATACGTGTGTAGCATCATCACTTCGAGATTCTTCGTTTAACCTTAATTATATTAACCAATAAAAAAGCTCTTGAGTGAGTCATGCCATATATCTATTAACTATTTGTATGTAACCCCTTGGTGCCCTACTAGCCATGAGCACTACACTGTCCAACATTTGGATAGCATTATGCACTCCAGTCTTAATGGATGTATCGATTATCTTGAAACATCTTGACTAGGAAAATTTAAAACAATATGTCACTTTAACATGATAAATTTCTTGTGATTATAATACATTGTAATTACTATCACCTAACATATCATTTATGGATTTTCTATTTAATACGCTTTTAAATTAATTACTTAATTAATTATGTCATAATGTAATAAGCATATAATAGAAAGAACCCACCTTTTATGTAACATTCCTGGATTTTAGCTAAGAATAATCTGATAATTAATTTAATCTTTGGAATTAAATTTTGAAATATTTGGTAATTTATATGAAATTTTGGATCTAATTATGAAATTATTTGTGAATTAATTAGGAATTTCCAAAATAAGTAAAAATTATAAATTATAAATAGAATTTTCGTTTGAAATTGAAGGGTAAGTATTTTATATATAAAAATTGGATTTAAAAATAAATATATTGGAAATAAATTGGATTTGAAATTTTAATAAGAATTTGTTTCTAGTTTTATTAAATATGCATTATAATTTAAAAATGAAGTTTTTGAATTTGATATAATAGATTTTTCAAAGGAAAATTAAGAATAAAATTATTTATTCATGTGTAATTAAATTGTAAAACCATCTTTTTCTTTAAAAGATTATATAAATGAATTATAAAGAAAATGTATTTATTTAAATAAGAAATATGATATAAAGTTATATTTGAAATATTATTTGTAGTGTTTAATATATAGTAAAAGTTTGAATGTTGTTTGAAAGCTAAATTTTATAATATACACATGTGTGTTATTTATTAAAGTATAATTTGTTTTAAAATTCAATATTTCTTAAGATTTTATATAGGAGAATGTATTTATTGAATAATAGAAATTATATATATGAAAACATTTGTCATAACAAGTGTAAACAAAATAAAAAAAATATGTTAAGATATGAAAATATAAATGCATAAAGGGTTAAAATAATATTTATAAATAAATTTGAATTAGGGATATAAACACAAATTTTTTCACATAGGACATTTGTAAGGAAATTAAAATGTGTAATTACAAGTGTTAAACTAAGTATAACATAATAATACAAGTGGCAAAACAAAATATTCTTAAGATTTGAAAGACATGAATAATGTGAATGAAAGGAGTAACCAGGCAACATTTTCTTCAATTCATTTTCAAATCTGAAAAATGAAATCAAAGTAAACTTCAGCCATGAATCCAAATCAAACCTAGAAAAAACAAAAGCCTATAATAAAGAAACCAGATCAAAAGAAGAATAGAGATCAGAAGCAAAGCAAAAGAAATGATCAGTTTCAAAATAGAAAAATAGGATTCAAACTCAAGCAAGGCAGCAATCATAAATCTGGAAGCTACAACCTGAAGCAAAAAAAGATCAAGTTTCCAAATCAAAAGAAAGTAGAAAAAAGAATTCAACTTGGGATCAAATCTTCATCAAAGTTGCGAGTAATTAATATTGGAAATCAAACAATAGCAAAACCTGAGGGATTCAGAGCAAACAAAGTTTAAAGTATTCAAAACTAAAGCGTATAAAAAAAAGATTCAAACTTCAAGTTCCAGGCCTCAAATCTGTCTCTGTTCCTCCCAAACTTCAAGGTGAGTAAACTGACTTATCTTGAGTTGAATCTATTTATATCTACAGATGCGTGTGATTCCCTTTGAAATTTGATATGAACGATGCCTGTGTGAATATATGTATAAGGTTTTTGTATACATGTTTGGGAAACAGAAGAGTAACACTTCTGTTTCAGTGTACAGGCTTTGAAAGTTTAGTTCAAAATTCTAATTCTCTCCCTCTGATCTCTTTTAACCTATGATGTTTAAAAGAAAATTGTTTGTTTTGATATATACAAATTTTAAAAATAAAAAATAGGGAAATTATTAAGTAATTTATCTGGAAAATTGAAAATACAGTCAATGTATTAAGATAAAAAACTGTTCTCAGATTAACTTCTCAAGCCTCTTTCATTTATTTCTCAACCTGAAACAAAATCACAATTCAAAGATAAAGTAAAATAAAATCTGGGAAAACAGCAAAGCTAAATTCAAAACCTGGAAAATCAAAATAATCTTCAACCGGACTCGATCCAGAGCAAAGCAACTCAAATAATCTACAAATCAAACTCAAAGGCTTTAAGTCTGGAAATGAAGCCATCAGATCAACTTCAACAAGCATCAAATTCCAGGGCAAGCAAGAATTCCAGATCAAAAACAAATAAAAGAAAAATCATTTTCCAGTTTTTTTCACAGACTCTTCTTCTCTGTCTGGTTCTCTGCTTTCAAGTCGAAGGTGAGCAAACCTTATTTTATAACCTGATATTTATGATTAATACTTTATGTGAAGTGATTGCATCGATGTGATTATGTTTATGAATATGCAAATGTTTTGGTATGAATGTCTGTATATGTTTATATGCATATATCTCTGTTAGATTATAAGGACAAAAATCTAAATTTAATTCAATTGCTCCTTCTATGATCAATTATAGGTTATGATTCCCAAATGAAAATTGATTAGAAAAGTATAACCTTATTTTTTAAAATGGTTTCGAGATTTTATATCCAGTAATCAATTCAAAATTATAAAATTCACAGTAAACCCATTTTTAAAGTTAGAAATCAATAAACTTAATTTCAGGCCTGGATCCTATAATGAGATTTGTGTTAACAAATGATGATTTTGAAAGAAATTTCATGATTTTTAAGATTGCAAATAATAAAATTTTCGAGTTGAAAGAGAAATCTGTTTTGAGTAAATTCTGATGACCAATGACCACTAGTCCACCGTGCTTTGGTTAAAATGTGGTTCGGGCACAAGGGTAAAAGGAAAAATGGCTACAGAGTTTTATGATCATCGGGGTGGTCGAGCGACGCCATTTTAGGGTTTAAGAACCAAATTTGGTCGATGCTGTTCTTCATGCTCGTGCAGAAACGTGGATTAATCAGAGTCGTTCGGTCCGGTGGAAATGGAAAGTGGGGAGTGTGACGAAGTTCCAGTCGAAGTCGTAGGGTCATCGTAGGTCGGTGATGATCAGGCGAGGCGATTTTGGGTGTTTGAGTTGGTTCCAAAGGAGTTTCAGACAACCAAAATATCGATATCGTGTTTAACTCAGGAGCTTGATGGCCAGAATCGAGGGAGATGGTCAAGAACGAGTTGTCGATGATGGCGACGATGATCAGTGGTGGTCGTGACAGTGTGCACGGTGCACGTATATGTGTTTGTGTCAGAAAGTAAGGTTTGGGAAAGAAGAAGTACACTCGAAGTTGTTCTCGAGAAATTCATGTGTTGACTCGTGAATGGGTTCGTGTATTTTGATGGCATACCGCACATAAAAGTACTTAAACAAAATTTATGTTTTAAAAAGAAAAGGTACGAGTTGGTTTTGGTGAAGACTCGAAGTCAATCTCGTGTAGTTATATGGTTGTCTCGGGTAAGGCAAGAGTTGGCCCAAGTTATCTTGCATAAACATTCAGGTTTTAAATTTTCAAATAAATCAAGTTTAATTTTTTTTAAAAACAACAAGTTTGAACCATCTTCTTAAAATAAATTACTTTTGAATAAATAATGTTGATTCAAAAAGTTTGGATAAATAAAAGATGAATAAATTGTTTTAACTTGGATTAGTCAAGTTTATTTAAAAAAAATTCCTAAGTTCTCAAATGGGATTTAATTATGTTTAATTAAATATGATTAAGATAAAATAGCATATCTTAAATAATGTTTTAATTTAATTAATTAACTCAAGAGTCTTAAATTTTATTATTAAAGGTTTATTTTATAAATGAAAATAATTAAGGGAAATTATTTCCTTAAAGATAACTATTTAATGAAAGTAACTAACGATAATTACTTAATTAATAAATGATTAAGGTTGATTAATCGAATGATTAAAATTGATTTGTGATTTAATTAATATAAGTGATTAGGGGTAATCACTTATGGTAATTAGTTAAGAATGATAATTAATTGAGGAGTAATTTATTTATGGGATTAATTAAATGAAGGATAATTAAATAATCTAAAGGTTAATTATCTAACGATTAAAGGTTAATTATTTATTAATTAATAGTTGTTTAATTTATTAATTAAGGTTAATTAATTTATTGATTAGTAAATAAGTAAAGGATTATTAATTTAAATGATTTTTAATTAATTAATATTAATTAACCCGGATTAGTGTTTATTCATAAATAATTTATCTGGTTTAAATTAATCAGATAATTAATTGAGCTTACTTATGGATGGTTGTATTCTATTGAATGCTATGAATTCTTTGATATCTCTATTGTGTGATGTCTTGTGATATGAATTGTTTTAATTCAAGCTGTGAAAAATGTAATTTATTTTATCTGTGATAAATGCAAATTGTTTATCTATGAATCTGTGAATGGAAGATAAGCGTTATAGGAATATACCGCTTATCTATAATTGTTGTGCTTGAATCTATAATGATTGATGATGGTGCACTATTGTGTAAAACTCCCTGGACTACACCATACACACACAAATATGGATTGCACAAGGAAATTGGTTAAGTCACAGATTTTCAGTAATTTTGAAGATTGAATTTTTGAATCCAAAATAGTTTTGGAAATGGAATTGTAAGCTTTTGAAAAGGAGTTTCAAAAATAAAAGTTATTTTGAATAACTTGATTAAGCTTTGGAATTTAAATAATTTTATTTAAATTTGAATTCAAAATTTGAAATTGAATTCTATGTTTGGAAACTATGGTTTAAAGATGTTATACAAGTTATACATGGGTTAAACCATTTTAAAGGTATTGATTTGGGAATTTGAATTTAACTCAAGGGCTTTAACTCGCGCAAATATAATTGGATTTTTCCGAAATGAAGACTATTTATTTTCAAATAATAATAGCTTTCATTTAAATAAAGTATTTCCAATTTGTATCGAAAGATTTTGAGTTTAAAATGAAATTGTGAATTGTTTTGAAGCTATGAATGAACCTTTGTGAAAGATTGAAATCGAACAGGATTTTAAATGGTGTATCTTTTATATATAAAAGATTTGAAATAGGAATTATTTTGAAAGTTATGAATAGATCTTTGGAAATAGTTTTAAAAGCTATAAATTGAGTCTTTGGGTTAATAATTGGATGAGATAATCCAATTTGAAAAGGAAGTTGTTTTGAAAAGCTGTGAATGAATCTTTGTGAAATATTGGTGAATTTTGTGAAGTAAATCTTTTTGTTTAAAGATTTGTAAATGGTAATTTGTTTAAACCATTTAAAGAAAGGTTTTTGGGTTTTAAAGTTGTGACTTAACTAAAATCCCATTATCCATATGTTTTTAAATATTGCCCTCATTATTCAGTTTAACTGAAAGAGGACCTTATGTCATATAACCCATTCGAATAATGATACGACGTTGTGGATAGCATTTGAAGACCGGTGGTGAAGATCGAGATCGGGTATTTTAGAGAACGAAAGGATAACCCATCGATTATCTCTGCACTAAGTCGCGTTGGTATAGAGATCTCCATATGTGATGGGGAGTCCGATCGGGATTGTGAGTACTCGGATTGCAAGGGCTTCTTTGAAAGTACCTTCGGTTCTGTTCGAACCCGGAATGGACTTGTATGGATGTGTGTCTGACATTACACTTTGAGATGTAAAGCTGGTTTCTATCAAATACATTTCTGTTTGGTGGCAGAGATTTATTCTCTTAGCTTAAGACCCTTCTCTAAGACGTACCGCGTACGAGCTCGGAGGTTATGTAGTTGATGGGTACTAGTGATACATTTCCAATTTGGTAATATGGCATATGAAGTGTTGCTGATCATTTGTTGATCGAAGCAAGACTTTGTGAAAAAGCGTAGCTTTGTGGACGAGACTACATCAGGACCTTACACCCGGGAAATGGTCGAAACAGGAAAGATGCAGCAAGGTTTCAGAGTTCACGCCCCTAGGGTATGTCCATTCCTTCTGGAAAAGGGTGGTATTATGGTATGGAGCCCAGATACTTAACTCATGTGGACACTGTAAATCTAATACTATGTGATGGTTGTGGTTGAGAGCTCTCAGATAAAGGTCGCAAACGACTGGGGATGACATATCTTAGGTGTTACCCCCGGGAAGGGGGTAAGCCAGCCATGTGTTGGTAGAGAGCCGGGTAGGTTCTCTGGGCGTCCCCCCAGAGGCATACCCATGTGGCAATGGGATGTTCCTTGGTCCGACCATTTGTTGGAAATCCAATCATCCAATACGAGCCCTTTACGATTGAAGTTGTATTACCTGCCACCTTAGGTGGTAGATATAGTAGGCATAGTATAATGGTACCTATGCTGGGTAAGATTAATATTATACTTTCGAAATGTTTTACACTATGCACTAATAATAATAATCAAAATGGTTTTCGCGTACCAAGCATTTTTGACTGTCATAAGGAGAAATCTCCTCCAAGTGTGCGCTTGCATTGTGTGTGTGGCGGGAGGGCTTATGGCAGTTTCATTTTCCAAAAAGCATTGCGGATTTCAACTTTTAAAATCTTCTTTTGTTGTTTGTTTTAAAGAAAAAAATTGTTTTTGTCTGCTCATACCAGTCCCATGACTGACTCGGAGTTTATTGTTATCTTCCTAAACTCTGGGTGCCCACAATTTTTCACACGAGCAGTCTATAGTTGCGTTTTTCAGATAGTCGAATAGTAGGAGTAGATTTGGTAATCTTCAATCTCTGGAAATCTTCTTCAGTCTTTGGACGACTGACCTTGTTTAATATCACTGGATTAAGAGTTCGAGCTATCTATGGATTGGTGCTTTGGAGATGGAGATCGCTGATATGGGAGTTCCTTCTTTGTAGTTCAAGTTTATGTTACTGTTCCTCTACTGATATTGTATATCTTCCACTGTGATTTGTTGTATCATATCTCTGATATATGTTGGGGGTTGTATCATTGTTATATATCATTGGATATTGTATTCATTTGAGTCAATGATATATTATTCATTTATTCCACTGTGTTGTTGTAGTTATTGTGTTATAAGCTCCGGCGAACCAGATTCGGCGTTTGAATCTGCGGCATTTGAATACTGGTGAAGTATTCGATGCCGATTTTCAAAGGTCGAGTCAGGATCGTTACATTTTACTTTGAACAAGTTTGGTTATTGAGTTAGATATATGTAACAAATTATATAATTGCCCCTAGGGCTTACCCCTAACTCCAACTTCCCACTTGATTTTGGGGTCAATTATGGAATTTTATTCCACCTACTTCGATCGGTTTTCTCAAAAAATAATTGGGCCTTTTAGTGAATGGTATACTATATTGTTTTAGTTATCTGTTCTTTCAATCAACTCTCTTCGACGGTGATAAACTATATTTATCATTTTTGGAGTATGTTTTTCAATTTCTAGCGAACTCTAAGTTCTTTTACGAACTGTATTGTTGCATTGTTATCGTAACAATGCCATGGTATTCTCAATATTTGGAATCACCCATTGCTCAATTATATATTTATGCATTTATTTATACTTTTTTGTTACAGCGCTTATTTAAGGTGATATACTTTGCCCTAGGTTGAATCACCCACTATTTATTATTTGGAATATTTCAAATGTAAAGTTCTTAACTTAAAATTGAACATGAGCTGAGGATTGACACACGTTACGGGATATTACTCAAGAAATTCAAGCCCACGCACTCCTTCATAAGGATTCGATGTTTCGATAAACAATTATATAGTATTTCACTCGAGAACACTAAAAACTATCATTCGGTAACCTTAATTCAGATTTGATAGCCACTATATATCAATAACATAAGAAAAATGTGATATTATTGACAACTTAGCATGTATGATATTTTCTATTACCAATGTTGGATCTAAGAAAACACGTAGCGGGTTAAATAGGTAAGTTTTAATTTTTTGCCATTTTGGATCTTAATAGACCTATGAAGTCTATGTTTATTTAAATTTGGTCATAATTTTAGATAAAATAATTCTTTTATTTAATCTGTAAATAAAGTTTTGTTTTGATATTTTATTTATGTTATATAATACGAACATGCATATCATGTACACATGTATGTGTACGTGCACTTGGAACATATACAGTGTACATGATTTAACATGCCCGTATATAAATGCTAGGATTCACAGTGCAACAGATATGTTAGCCCCTCCATATACATATGTATTATCTAATACACAAACACACACAAGCATGTAATGTGATACAAAAATAAATTTATAATAATACAAATATTGGGGTGTGTGTGTATATACATATTTATAACATTATAAGATAGTAATATTATAAATACAAAAAATAATAAGTATAAATTAAAATTAAAATTTCAAATTTCATATCTATAAGGCTTTAGATCGAAAAAAATATAAATATATAATTATCTTGAATCATATTATATTTACAATTTTTTTTTTATAATCACATTACATAAGTATATGTTCACATCTAATCTTGACAGCACATATATAAGGATTCATAATATCATTATCTAATTTAAGCATATATGATTCAGGATAATTATCAAATAAATGTATAAAATTGTAAATATATTTGTTACCATGAGTGTAGTATAATTACTATACGTTGAATGCTGAATTGATCGACTCCTCTTGAATCTGAATTCAAATCCTTCTAAAGAGAGCTACAAACTGAAGCACCACACACTATTGTCCTAATTTAATTTTTTGTATTAAAGCTTGAATTGAAGGAGGAGGATGGCCACAATTTTCAACCATAGGAGGGACTGGTAGGAGCTAAACAATATAATCGCAAAATAAGGGGTTAAGGCTGGTTAAATAACAAAGAGAGAGAGGAGTAAATAGTGGATCTAGATCCACTATTTTCTCTTTCCATTTAAAATCCTTTTGAATCAAATTCAACCCCTTTTTAACCTCAACCATCCTTGAACCAAATCATTTTAAGCCCGATTAACGTAAAATGCTTTTAAATCTAATTTAAACATACATCGATATTGTATATCGATACATGTGTATACAACTTTTATGTACACACACTATTTTCAACAAAAATAAAATAGAATTTCATGGTTAGTGTTTCAAAAATATCAATTAATTTATAATAATTATAATTTAATTAAATTAGGTGTTAGGCGAATTATTCAGTATTTCGGTTGTGTGACTCTTAGGTATAAATTCAGTAAGCAATTAATATCGAACAATTTGAATATCAACGTTCGCATGTTACCTTAGCAAGTGTTGTGACATTATTGCCAAATTTATCGCTTATATAATTTCGATAAAATCCTACTTTACTTATTTTAAACGGTACCTAATAATGATAATTATTTACACCAATTCTCTTTATCAAAACTATAGCACATCAGGACTTATGGAATATGGTAATGGTCAAAATTCCTTGATTCAATAATAAAAATTATTATTATTTTTACTGCTCTGGCCAGAAACGTTGACTTTGAGTTTACTTCAGTTGACCATGATACTAACCCCATGTAACTGAGGAGACGAATTCTCTATTGAATAATGTTTTACTTCCAAAGCTTTCACTCAACCCAACTGTAGTCATTCAATGGACACTGTGCTAAGATTTAACTATATCAAAGTGGAGTTTTCACATTAAATCTTGATAGTGTTCTCAAGGTCGAGGGAGTTGCGTATTATTTCTACATCGATATTTCTTGTTTGACCTTAGTCATATTAACCAACATAAAATTATCAAGTGAGTCATTTCATATTTGTCCAATAACTATCAATATGTAACCCCTTGGTTCTCCTAAATAGCCATAACTACTAAACTGCCCCACATTTGGAGAGCGTTACATACTTTAGTCTAAAAAGATGCATCACTATCCAATCTCCATACATCTTGACTAGGAATATTTGAATGATGTACTTATTATATTATGATAAATTTCTCATGATTACAAAACCTTGCAATTACTATCAAAAACACACAATTTATGGATTTTCTAATAGGTTGCTTAAATTAAATGATCAATTAATTATAATACATCATAAAAAGTATATACCAGAAAGAAAATCACCTTTTGTTTCAAATGATATTTTATTACTAAGGAATAATTTAAAATAATGATAGAATTTCCCGTAGGTCATACACTTAACTCTATCAATTATACACGTGGGGCTAATTATGGAATCTCAATCACATCCCTTCGATCGAGTTGATGAGAACTGATTGAGCTAGTTTCTTCATAAATGGGTATGTTATATTATCCTTAGCATCTACCCTTTGTACCATGTCCTCTTTCTTCTCAATGAATTATCAATTAGGTGGAAATTTCGAAGAATATATTATGATTTATATTATGCTCTAGGCTTGCGATCTATATAGCCACATTGTTTTCACAAAACAATTCCATTAGATTCTCTATGTCGGGAATCACCCTGAGCTCACGTAAAAAATACACATCCAGAACACTTCTTTAGCTGCTTCATTAAGAACGATGTATTCGGCTTCCATCGTGGAATCGGTTATTGTTTCCTCGTTGGAACTTTTCGAACTGACAACCCCACTATTAATATTAAAGATGTAATCCGACACTGACTTACTATCGCCGATATCACTCTAAAAGCTAGAGTCAGTATACCCCTTCATAAGGAGATCTCCATTCCCATACACTAGGAATAAGTCTTTGGTATTTCTTAAATACTTCAGTATATATTTTATAGCTGTCCAATGCTTTTCTCTATGATTAGACTGGTATCGACTTACGCATCCTAATGCTTATAACATATCCTGTCTAGTACATAGCATAACGTACATTATGGAATCAATTGTCGAAGCATACAGCATCCTCTTCATATGCTCTTTCTCTCCTTCTAAAAAAGGACTCCAGGCATAGCATTCTCCATATTGAAACTTTCAGCTAAAGCATATACCATATCCAGTCTAGTACATAGCATAGTGTATATTATGGAACCAACTGCCGAAGCATACAGTATCATCTTTATGCGCTCTTTCTCCCTATCAGTTTGAGGAATGTCCTTATTAAAAAGGACTCCATGCTTGGGATTCTCCCTATTGAACCATTTCATTATGGTATCTATGTACATGGAATGGGACAATCCCAACGGCCTTTTGGATCTATCTCTATAGATCTTCAAACCTAGTATAGAGGCTGATTCTCCCAATTCCTTCATGAAAAAGTTCTTCAAAAGCCAAGATTTCATTGATTTCAATAAAGAAACATTATTTCCAATAAACGTATAATACTAAGAATATTATAGCATTTTCCTATTCCTTTCAGCATACACACGCTTTCTTTGTGTTCTTATGAAAACCAAACTTTTTGATTACCTTATCAAAACACTTTTTTCGACTTCTTGAAACTTATTTGAGTCCATAAATGGACCTTAACAACTTACAAGCCTTACCCTCACTCCCAATGACCTTGAAACCCTTAGGATGTGACATAGAGACGATATCTTCTAAATCACCATTTAGAAATGCCATATTTACGTCCATTTTCCATATTTCATGGTCATAGAATGCAGCAATAGCTCGCATTATCTGAAAGGAAATAAACATTGCTACAGGAAAAAGGGTCTGTTCATAATCAACACCTTAAATTTTATGAAATTCTTTCAGAACTAGCCTTGCCTTATAAATCTCCACTTGTCTATCTTCATTAATCTTTTCTTAAAAACCTATCTTCAATCAATAGGTTTTATCCCTTTGGGTGTGTCAAAAAAAGTCGACAATCCATCATCCTAGACACAGTCCTCCTTCTCGTCATCCATCTAAAAACCTTAGTATGTCCCTAGCGCATGAGATTCCCTACTAGACCTTCTAATGGGTTATGTTTTTTTCGTATATGGGTGAATTTGTTTCTCCCACCGGTTTCACTTCAATGTTAATTTCTTGGGTCTCATCAAAGTCTACGGCCTCCTTGTTAATTTCCTTCGATGGAAATTCCTTTTCAAAAAAGATGGCATGTTGAGAAACTATGACCTTTTGTTCCTCGATATTTTAGAAAATATATCCTATCAAAATTTTAGGATATCCTATAAATTTAAACAATGCCAATGTTACCTTAAGTTTATTTAGACAAACGTTGTTAACATAGGTCAAACAACCCCAGACCTACAAATACTTGAGTTGGGGTTACTTCCTACACCACATCTTATATGGTGTCTTAAGCATAGATTTAGTGGGCATCAAATTCAATATATGCGCTGTGTTTCTTGCGCATTCCCTAATATGATAGAGGTAACTAAGCCTTACTCATTATGGAACAAATCAAATCTAATAGGGTATAGTTCCTCTGCTCAAAAACACCATTGTGCTATGGAGTATATGATGGAATAATATGATAAATAATCCTATTATATTTTAAGTACCGTTGGTCATCTTATCCAACGTACTCATCTCCTTGATCAGATCAAAGTATTTCAATCTTTCGGTTCATTTGATTTTCAACCTCGGATTTATATTTGATAAATTTCTCATAGATATCAAATTTATTCTTCATAAGATACACATGTCGTTTTTTTGAGAAGTCATTCATAAAAGTTACAAAATAAGAACAATTGATTTTAGTAACTATAGGCATCAGGCCACATACATCACTATGTGCGAGACCCATGAGTTCATTAACTCTTTCATTGTCCCACTGAAGGGATGCTTTGTCATTTTATCTTTGAGAAATGATTCACATGTATCAAATGATTCATAATCAAATAATGGTAGAAATCCCTTGATTTCCAATTTATGTGGTTGTTCCTCACTTGTCCGACCTAACATACAATGTCAAAGATCATTTTTATTTATATCGTCATTCAAAGAATTACTCATAACTAAGGTTTTAAATCTTGAATTTCAATCACGTTTCGTCTCGAAATTTTCACACAAGCTATCTCGTATTGGAGGAGATCTCGGATGAGATGGGGGTATCTTGGATGTACATTTTGGATTGACATCTCAGATCTTAATGTATGTCTCAGGATATCTCAGAGTAACTTCTGTTTCTACAATCAATGTTTTAATGATTTATTAAACATTTCAAAGAAAAATAAAACTATAACATACTTATTTGTACAAAAAAAGAATTAAAATTAAAGTTTGGAGAAGAGTGGTAGCTTGATTAACTTAATTATTGACAATGATTGAATAACATCCTCCAATTTGAACATAAAAAAAATGAAGTCTTTTATTTTGACTTTGTCAAGACAAAAAATAAAAAATATGTTAAGGGATTTGGTAAATTCTTAATTGATTTAGTAGTTTCTTTTTAATCTAACTAAAAATGAAAATATATTTCATAAAAGAAAAAAGATATAATTTTGGATGAGATCTCGGATTGAGATTCTGATCCATACTTCAAGTAAGAATCGAATATTTCAAACGAGATGAATGACAAGGCAGATATGGATGAGATTTGATGTCTTGTTTCATCTAAGTGTGGAAAGGAGATCTCAGAGGAGATCTCGGGTAAGGTGTAGGAAATTTGAAACCATGCTCACAACACATACATAATTACAATTGATCATGTAAATGCCATTATTTAAAATTCCATCACAGACTTTAGTACCATCTGGCATAATGTTCATAGCATTATTAGCACAACGAAAAATATAAATGTTTGCACCAGAATTGGGCACAACACTCGTCGTAAGTTTTTGAAGAGATAATAAATGAAGAGTGCAAATTAAAACAGAGGATTATCTAACAAAAACTCCAAATAGCATGTAAATAAGCGCGTAGACAAGCAATTTATAGTGGTTCGGCGTATTGCCTACGTCCACTGTGAAGTTTTTATACTTTTATTGACTTTCTTTCGATGATTACAAGTCAGTACAGCAAACAACAGCGAATTACAGTCAGGAATTCGAATTTAACAACAAGTTTATGATGTCAAATGATGGAGATCTCAATCCGGCAGAGTCTGGATGCTTCAGAATACCAAAAGTCCCTTTTCTACTAGCCCTGGGGCTCTATTTATAGGCGTAGGCTGCTGATATTTCGCTGAAAACTCGGAAGACCACTTCTGGCACGTGAGGGGGCCCACACGCACGGTCTCGGGAAGTTTGGTCCCACTTTGGCATCGGTTCGAACTCCATTCGAACCGATGAAAAATTTGTCCAATTGAGGTGAAATTTGGCGTGGATATTATCCAACATGTACGCAAGCTTCTGTGAAAATTTCATGGCATTTGGATCAGTAGATTGGAAGATATGATGGATTCGAAATGGGGTTCATTGCATGGCTGTTTGGTTCGAAACCATGCTTTCGAACCGATGGTTTCGAACCCATCATGGCACGTGACTTCGTGGCGACGTGGAGCGCAAACTTCGAACCAACCCGGTCTCCACTCCGAGTTGACCGCTTCGACTCCATGGATCTCGGCGAATTCGAACCGAAGGAAGACACGTCATCACGGTTGGTTGACCCAGTGGATTCGAATGAGGCTACACAGGATGGATTCGAACTTGGCATCATGGATGGGTTCGAGCATGGCTTCGGGGATGGGTTCGAACGAGGTTCCATGTTTGGGTTCGAGCAATGATTCTTGTTTGGAGTTGAACTAGGCTTTGTGGTGGATACGAACTATGTCACTTCTCCATGGACACGAGGCCCATCGGTTCGAACACGATGGGTTCGAACACGATGGATTCGAAGGTGACGTAGACGAACCCGAGGCGGTTCGGTGGATTCGAAGCTTATGGATTCGAACGTGATGGTTTCGAAACGTTGGTTTACGATGGCTTCGAAACCTAAGCTTTCCCCTCCAAATTGAACCGATCATAACTCGAGCGTATGAACTCGGATTGACTTGAAACTTGAGATGTTGACTAATATGGTCTTTCTTGCCGTGTCCTATTGATTGCAGCTCAATCTGGACTTAGACGAAATTCAGTGATATCCATAGCGAGACGAAGCATGACCGGTCTCTGAGACGAACTGTTCTCTGTTTCTGATCGATCTTTTGGCATCGCGGCTTTGCCAAAAAGCGGGATAACATTTTGCCCCCCAAAGTACGTCTTGTGGGAACATGACGTGCTTTGAACTGCTGCAATTTCTTTGAACAATCATTGCTCTCTTTTTTGTTGAAACTCATATGCTGTATTGTTGTAACCTTGCGCTGACGTGATTGATTGCTGTATAATAGTGCTTAACCGTTGGCTGTTGCATTTGTAACAGGATGAATGTTTGATCCCTGTAAATGTTTAAAATCGATTGTTAGTTGCGACATATATGCACATATGTTAGTTTGAACCTTGTTAACGTCGTGCGTCCATGAGTCGTTGTCAGTTCGGTTTGCTATAGAATTTCATATCGATTCTCTCCTGAACCGACTTGGAAATTTGAGTTGAGACAACGCATGATGGTTGTTTTGAAAAGTCCCTTCGTATCGATCCTCTCTTGAACCGATAATGAAGGCTGAAGGAGTTGAATTTGCATTGTGCGAGTGTAACATTCCGAACCGATGACTTAGGGCATCGATGGATTCGAAATCTGCGTTCGTTATGGACGCGGTACGCTTGCGCTATGATGGATTCGAAATGGACATTCGAACCGATATGAAGGAATGGATACGAAGCAGTTGACTTGTATGAGAGCTTCTCGAACCGTTGGTCCCATCGTGCGTTTCGCATCGATGCAGCTCGTCGCTTTGTTATGCGCTTCGCACCGATGACACGCGGGGGTAACTTCGGAACGACAGGGTCCTAGGCCGATGGCTTCGAAAGGAGGCTTCGAATCGATAAACCCTTAGGCATATGGGTTCGAATGGAGATTTCGAACCGACGCGCGTTTTGACTGGTTGCGACCGGTCAAGTTTACTGGGTGGCAAATCGACCCGGTCATCTCCAACCCCCCATATAAATAGCAATGATCTCGACCTTTTTTACTTTTCACTTTTTTACTGTTGCCTTGTTTTACTGTGCACTCGAAACTCCAGAGAAGAAGGTGACGTGCTTTTGTGTTCGAACCATTTGAGATCCAAACCTTCAATTCCTCAAACCCATCATTAAAACTAGGTAACTAATCTTGAATTCACACGGCAAAGCTACCTCGAACTCACCACTTCGTCATCGATCAGCCTTTCTTGGGGTTTGGTAAATCCAGATCTGGCTTTTGGAGGAACTTCGAATTGATTCAGAAACTCGTGTACGAATCGATGGGGGGCAGCACCATTCTCTCTCAGACTTTGAGTCGATCCTTGTGATTCCCTTGGAGGGGGTGCAGTTTGCACCAAGCTAACCATGGTGTTGAGTTGTATCGGTGCCCAACGATCGATACAAGAAGCAGCCGTTGATTGGAATGAAGCTCTCAACTTCGCATCGATACGAAACATTCCTTTACGACCGATACGAAAGGCATCGAGTCGAATTCGAGCGATGTTTAGTTGAGGCTTTCCTGATCGGTACGAACTAATTAACCAAGGATCGATTCGAAGTTATCCCCCACTGATCGATTCGAGCTCGGCGTTTTGATGGATTTGAAGTGTGCCCCTCCGTATCGATTCGAAGTCACCCTTCACTGATCGATTCGAGCTTGGCACACTGACTATCGATTCGAAGCTCGCTCCTTCGGATCGATTTGAAGCGGTGCGATGATGGGTTCGAACAAGTCACTTGTGATTGGTTCGAAATTCCATATAGTGGATACCAAAGTTTGATACTTTCTGAGAATAATTCCGACGAGCTTCACTCCTGCATATTTGGACATGTTAAACTGCATACTTGACCACCTTTCGAAGCTCGTCGACGGAACAATAACAATTTTTATTTGAATCAATTTTCCTTATGCGAAGGGTTTTGCGATAACGACCATCACAACTGGGCTTTGTAGCTTTGTCGTTTGCATGTTTTCTTTAATTCTGCGATATTCATCCAAGTAATGCACAGCACCGCACGACACACATTCATACACTATACACTGGGGAATTCACGGGCCCCTTGTCATCTAATGATGGTTTCTCATGAGTTAGTCAGTTATGGAGCCTTCGAGTTCGCATCAGCAGGAAACCCCACAAGATACTCAGAGTATAGTTCCTCCAAGGTTAGAGGTCCCGGACATTGATCCTGAAATTATCGACCCAGCGCCGGATGAACTTCCCAACGCGTCATTCATTGCTAATCCATCAGATTCCGTCCCATCTCATATTTCCGAAGATATGCTGGGGAGGATATGCCAGAGGCACGGTTTGTCACTAGACGACGTGTTACTACCGGGGGCAAGCGACAGACCACACAATCCGCCGGAAGGGTATACCGCATTCAATCGCCATGCGTGCGCGGCCGGGCCGCTTCCTCCGTTCAATGAATATATAAGAGAAGTGCTATCTTTTTTGGGAATCGCACCATCCCAACTTCACCCGAACGGGTATGCTTCGGTGAACAGCCTGTTCATCGTCTTTATGGAATATCTTCATAGACCACCGGCCCCGATGGAAATCAGATACTTGTTTAACTTCAAAACTCGAAACGATTACCCATCTTTTACATTCTTGGAGGCAGTACGAAATTGTCAAGTGGTTACCGGGTCCTGGACTAGGTTAAGCTATTACAGGACGGAATGGTTCTACGTCAGATGTCCTCCGGGCTTCGCCAGGCGATGGTTATTTAGACGTGAGTATAGCTGAGTTTCCAAACAATTTCTAAGACGATTGCAGTTGAAGTGTGACTTATATATTTTTCTTTTGTACAGCGATGATCCAGCGCCCCGACGGTGAGAACTTTAAGGAGATAGTACGAGTGCTCCGAGAGATCCCGAGCGTCGACAGGGATATCGACGTGTTATTGACGGATAGGAATCTCCGGGCCTGTGGATTAATCGAACGATGGCAGAGTATAATATTCGACGGGGTGCAAAGAATTGTTTCGAAAAAACACGCCAAGCACAAGAAACCCAAAGTCATTGTAGCCGAGGAAGTTGATTCCGAAAGAACTCACACTGACGACGAGCCGTTGTTGGAGCCTACAGACGTGGCTCAAGATGTTGAAGAGCAAAGAAAAGGCAAGGCGGCCGTCGTCACATCAACTAAGAAGGGGAGATGGAAGTCGGTTGTCACAGCCCGGTCCTCCCTCGGAGTTAGAATTTCCGAGACGTCTCCTCCGCGAACCGAAAGTCTTTACGAAGGGCTTACTGACCTTCCAATCCCGGATGATGTGTCCTTTCAGCATGACGCCGGGTTGGAGGAGTTTCATCATACTCTTGAACTGAGCGAGCCTTTTATTACTAGCTCGGTCGACCCTTCGGGTTGGTCGGGGGAAATGCACATTCATACACATTTCACGACACTACATAGTCCCGATCTTGTGTCATCTGTTTTGAGAAACCACTAACTCTGTTCTCCTCTTTGCTTTGTAGGTACCATGTCCAGGCGCGGTTCGATGCTAGGGAGTCTGCGACATGCTCGGAAACCATCGTATCGTGACTCGCGCAGGCGGGAAGGGGATAGGGACTATGATTAGGAATACTCCGGATATTCGAGCCGTGAAAGATATGACACAGATAGGGGTTATAAGCGTCGATCCCGATCGCGTACCCCTCCTCCTTCCAGAGATCCCGTACAACCTCCGGCCCATATTTCTCGCCCCTCCGAGCCTTCACATCATACGTCCACTTCCCAATCTTCCAGGCACGAATCTCACCGTTCTAGAAGCGAGGCATCGACCGCCGTAGTTGCGGAACAGCCTCCTGTGGGAATTTTGGGTGAAGGGGCGCTCAGGCTTGCCCAGTTGAAAAAAGACTTCCCAACTATTTGCTTCGACAACTACATTTTTCCCCCACACTTGAAAAGAATCCCTCCGTCGGCGGAGCAGGTGGTGCATGACTATGTGCACGACTTCTACGCTCAGTATAAAGTATGGTTTAAAGCGGCGGAGAAGGCATCGGAGCTGGCATTTGAGCGTGGGGCCGCCAATGAAAAGTTACAGGCGGAGTTGGCCCAGAAGAGTCGCATTATCGATGTGCTGAACACCGAGGCCGAAACTTCCGGAAAATCAGAGATGGAAGCCATCAAAAAGGCCGATGAAGCCCAACTCACGATGGATAGAATGAAGCGTGAGCATTACGCCACGGTTGAGGACATGGGCCATCGGAATACTCTGGTCACTACCGAGAGGGATGCGGCGCTAAAGGAGCTAAATAAGCTCAAATCCAAATTTGCCGAAATCGCCAAGGATAGGGACGATGCAAACAATGCAGCCCAGGAGGCGTGCGAACAAGCGGTGATACTCTGGACCGAACGGGATGAGGCAGTGGCCAAAGTTCAAGCGGTCGAGGCGGAGATTGAGGAGAGAGTTCAGCAAGCCGAGGCCAGGCTAGAGGCTGACATTGAAGATCTGCTTATCACATACAATGCCAATGTATTGAAGCACAGAAACTTGGCCTGGCTTCAGGATTACCCAGTGCATCTCCGCAGTGCTTGGGAACGATTGGTTGAGGGGGAAGAGGAAGCGCACCCGGACGAATCGGTCGACCGATTCGAGCTTGAAAACCGGTTGCTAACAGATGAGGAAAAAAGGGTCCTCCATGATGCTATGATCGTTTATGAGAAGGAGATGGTTTGCGGTCGATCTTTGGAGGCCGGAGAAGGGTCAGGCGTTGAGCACCCATTCGTGAGCCTGTATCTACGGTTAGCTCACAGACCGTTCCTGCTTACGACCCAGAGGAACCGCGGTTATCACCCATTCGTGAGCACGTCTCCGAAGTCGTTCCACCATCAACAAGCCGAACTGAGGAAGGTATTCTGAACAAATTTCAAGTGCATTTTCGCTAGAACTCTCGTTTCGAAGTGATTGTTCTTAACCCCTTCTCTTCTTTATCCAGTGACCAGGACTACCCCGGTGTCTTCGACCCAGGAGCCGAGTCAAGGGCAGAAGGCTATTACTACTGAAACGACTGTCGTGACAACGGCAGCGTCTACTGGAGCGGCGCAGGGAAGCTCTTTGTCTCTTGACGAGCAAATGGTGAGTGAATTGCTCGGTCACCAGGGTGGCTTCTCTACAGACTTGCCATTTATCATTAGTGAGTTACCGCCAGCTTCTAGCCCCCTTGTGGAGACCGGAGTTGCCTCCAGCCAGGCCCCATCAACTCGAGAAGAAGAAATCTTGGCCGAAATCCATGCTGAATTAGAAGCTGAGGGGCAGAGCGGTAGTGTCGGTGGCGACATTATTCCACCTTCCGTTGCGGGTCCGGTCCCTCCTACTTCTCCGGCGGGGAGTCCTCATTTAGATTCAAGTTCTGAGGAGGACGTAGATATTATGCCCCCTGCTGGAGAGCATCCACCGGAGAGGAGGCCGTCAAAGCGAAGGATTTCCGTTCCTAGCGATTCTGACGATGAACCGCTGATATGGAAGCCGAGAAAGAAGGAATAGAACGGCCCCCCAAGCAGAATTTTTGGTAGATAGGGACTTGTCTTCATTTTTTGTTAGTAGGCCGTGTATAGATGCAGGTTCGGCCCCTGCTAGTAGGCATTCTTTTTTGGAAGAACTTATTTGCGTGTAAGTCCTTGTTTTAAGTTAGTTGAAATAAAATTTAGTTTCTTTGTTTCAACTTTCATTTCCTTTGCGCTTAAGTGTTTGTAGTGCCTTGTTTTCAGTCCGGCGCACTTGTGGTGTTTTTTACCGCCAAGTGGAGTTCATTTTTATTTGCCAAGTTTGAGAATCTTGGTCGCGAGCTGTGATCGATGAATAACCGAACTTCGGACATTGCATCACTTTGGTCAGTAATTAACACTTAGCTTTTTCGCCCCTTAGTCTCGGGGAACAACATTTGCATTTTTGTGGTTGAGTGCGTTTATTGCAAACTTTAAACACATGTCCACATTCTGGGGACTTAAGACAATTTGAGATCGATAATCCGGTTCGCACTCCGGGAACTTGAGGGTTATCGATGCTTGTAACACGGTCCGCACTCCGAGAACTTGGAAATGATGTTCACATTCCAACTCGCACTCTACGAACTCGGAGTTAGTATTAACATTTCAGTTCGCACTACGGGAACTTTAACTTGGTGTTCATGCTCCAATTCGCACGCCGGGAACTTGGATAAAACATGTATATTTGGGTTCGCACTTCAGGAACCTGAAATTGATGTTTGTACTCCAACCCGCGCTTCGAGAATCTGGAGCTAGCACAGATGCTCCGGTTCGCGCTCCGGGAACCTGTAACTTACGTGTATACTCCAATTCGCGCTCTGGGAAGTTGGAGTCCGCTCGCGCTCTGGGAACGAATTATTGAATGTTTATACTCCAATTCGCACTCTGGGAAGTTGGAGTCCGTTCGCGCTCTGGGAACGAATTATTGAATGTTTATACTCCAATTCACACTCTGGGAAGTTGGAGTCCGTTCGCGCTCTGGGAACGAATTGTTGAATGTTTATACTCCAATTCGCACTCTGGGAAGTTGGAGTCCGTTCGCGCTCTGGGAGCGAATTGTTTAATGTTTATACTCCAATTCACACTCCGGGAAGTTGGAGTTAAAGGAGGGATTGTCGTGTATCAATCCCTGTAAATATTCATATGGTGTCCTGCCCCCGAGCTCGGGTTTCACTTAGCGAGTGACCGGTCATATCGCAGCCACTCTCTATTTGAATAAATCCCACCGCATGATGGAACTTAGCTCTCCGTGCATCGTGATATTGTGCGTCACACTTGATAAATCACAGCTTTGGCTCGAAGAGATGGCATTTTATTGCTGAAACAAGAAAATATGGCAAAGTCAGTTGCCTTATTACAAATTCAAATCTCGGAATGCTAAAATAAAATGCAAAAGAACAAATTGGCAGAAAAAGCAAAGTCTTTCATGTGTAGTAGCGACGAAGACTCTCGCTATTCCAAGCCCTCGGCAAGGTGAGACCGTCAACGGTCGATAATTTGAATGTGCCGTCTCCGAGCTTTTGTGAAATCACGTATGGCCCTTCCCAAGTTGGCTTCATGTGCGAAGGAACCGGGTAAACCCTTTTGAGCACGAGATCGCCGAGTTCAAAGGTTCGCGGACGGACCTTGGCATTGAATATTCGGGCGACTCGACTCCGATATGCGGCTGCCCTCAAATCAGCTTCTTCACGCCTCTCATCCAGTAAATCCAGAGATTGAGCAAGTAATATGGCATTTGTCTTCGGATCATAATACATCGCACGATGAGAACGCACTGCCAATTCGACTGGAATAACGGCCTCTGAGCCATACGATAGAGAAAACGGAGTGTGACCGGTTGCAGTTTTGTGAGTTGTTCGGTAGGCCCATAACGCCATAAGGAGTTCGTCGACCCACTTGCCTCCGGCCTTTTCTAGTCGCTTCTTCAGAATGGACTTTATAACTTTATTAACGGCTTCGACCAGACCGTTTGCTTGAGGATGTGCCACTGCAGAAAACTTCTTATGTATGCGAAATCGCTGGCAGAAATTTTTGAACTCGATACTGTCGAATTGGGCTCCGTTATCGGTGATGATAGTATGCGGGAGACCGAATTGGAAGATGATGTTGCGCACTACGAAGTTGGTCACTTTCTTCGTTGTAATCGTTGCAAGAGGCTCAGCTTCGGCCCATTTGGTGAAGTAATCAACCGCGACGATGGCGTATTTCGCGCCTCCTTTAGCCAGAGGCAATGCTCCAATTATATCGATTCCCCATACCGCGAACGGCCAGGGGCTAACCATTTGGGTTATTTCGGTAGGTGGAGCTCTGGGAATCCGAGCATGTTTCTGGCATTTGTCACATTTTTTGGCGTAGTCTGATGCATGTCGATTAACGGTAGGCCAGTAATATCCGTATCGGAGTACCTTCTTGGCGAGTGCCTGCCCCCCAGTGTGATCGCCACATTCTCCCTCGTGTACATCGTGCGACACTCGCTTGATTTCATCGTGTGCGATACATCGGAGTAGAGGGACAGAATACCCCCTTCTGTACATAACTCTGTTTTGAATGACAAACCGTGAGGCTTTTCGAAGGACCTGCCTCTTCTCACTCCTGCGCTCAGGCAGTCCCATGTTCAATGTAATTTCAATAGGGGGTCATCCACAACTCCCTACTTGTGGTAGCCTCGAATGCATGGCTGACCTCACTTTGAACAATGCTCGGAGAAGGTAGGGTTTCAACTGGAACAAGCCCCAACTGTTGAGCTTCGCCCGTACTTGCCAACTTCGCCAATGAATCGGCCTTTTGATTGTGCTCCCGGGGGATATAGAAAATGGCATAGTAATCGAAACGATCAAGGATTTTCCTGACTCGAGATAAGTAAGCATATAGTCTTCGATCCTTAGCTTGATATTCACCTCGGACCTGACATACGATTAATTGGGAGTCACAATAGATCTCTACAGCGACAATTCTCAGGTCGTGGGCCAGCTTCAACCCAATGAGTAAAGCTTCATATTCAGCCTCATTATTAGTTGCACGGAACTCGAACTTTAGGGCGTAGCATATAGATCGGCCTTCAGGGGTTTCAAGCACTACCCCTGCTCCCGAACACCGTTCATTGGAGGCACCGTCAATATATAACTTCCACATGTGTTTAGGAGGTTCGCTACTCTCAGGTAATTCCTCGGGCACAGTGAATTCAGCGACGAAATCTGCTAGAACTTGACCATGTATGGCCCTTCTCGGAGTATAAGCAATGTCAAACTGGCTCAATTCGATATTCCATTTTAGTAGCCTACCAGACGTCTCAGGCCGCATGAGGACCTGTCGTAACGGCTGGTCGGTGTACACGGTGATAGGATGAGCCTGGAAATATGGACGGAGCTTTCTCGAGGCAATGACCAGGCAATATGCCAACTTTTCCAGCTTGGGATAGTTCCTCTCGGCTCCGGTCAACCGTTTACTTACGTAATATACCGGTTTTTGCACTCGGTCTTCCTTCCGGATTAATGCTGCACTGATTGCGCTTTTAGACACCGCCAAGTAAAGATATAATTTCTCGTGATCGACAGGCTACGAAAGAATCGGCGGTGTAGAAAGATGTTGAACCAGTGACTGAAACGCACCTTCACCTTCTGCGGTCCATTCGAAGTTTCGCTTCCCTTTTCGGATCAGATCGAAGAAAGGGATGCATTTGTCAGTTGACTTCGAGATGAACCTACTTAATGTTGCGACTTTCCCATTGAGACTCTGGACCTGCTTTATGGTCCTTGGAGTTTGAAGATCCCTGATGGCCCAAATCTTTTCAGGGTTAGCCTCTATCCCTCGGGCGTGGACGATGAACCCAAGGAATTTTCCGGACGCAACTCCAAAATGACATTTTAGCGGATTGAGCTTCATCCCATATCTCCGGAGGATATCAAACATTGACCCTAAGTCCTTTACGTGATCAACAGAATACCATGACTTTACTAACATGTCATCCACATAAACTTCCATGGTCTTCCCGATCTGGTCGTAAAACATCCGGTTAACCAAACGTTGATAGGTTGCGCCGGCATTCTATAACCCAAAAGGCATGACTTTGTAGCAGTATAGTCCCAGATCAGTCACGAAGCTCGTATGTTCTTGGTCGGGCACATGCATGGGTATTTGATTGTAGCCCGAGTAAGCATCCATAAAGGATAACAACTCGTGTCCGACGGTTGAATCAACAAGCTGATCGATTCGAGGAAGTGGAAAACTGTCCTTCGGGCAAGCCTTGTTCAAGTCAGAATAATCGATACACGTTCTCCATTTCCCGTTCGGTTTCCGGACAAGTACCGGGTTTGACACCCACTCCGGGTATAAAGCTTCTCTAATGAACCCATTTGTTTTCAACTTATCGACCTCCTCCTTAAGGGCGGCAAATCTCTCTGGATCCATACCACGCCTTTTCTGCTTGACTGGGATATACCGCGGGTCAATGTTTAAAGTATGGCTCGCGATATCCGGCGAGATCCCACACATGTCGGAATGCGTCCAGGCGAACACGTCAAGATTCGCCCGGAGAAATTCAACCAATTCCTGTTGTGCCCTTGGCTCAATTGAGACCCAATTTTTAACATTCTCGAATCATCGCCATCATCATCGATCGGGACATTGATAGTTAGTTCAGCCGGGGAAGCCTAACTTTCTGTAGATTCCCCATTGTTGTCGTCATCCCTTGGGTCAAGGTCTTTCTGGAATTGGTTGTGGTGCCCGGGCCGAGGCCCAAGCACCAATTGTCAATCATCGGTAGAACGGACGCAGAGAGATTCCTCTACGCCCTTCCCTTTCTCCCTTCGCTGCGCCTCTCGCAGCTCCGCAACATAACAGGCTCTTCCAGCAGCCTGATCTCCATGAATCACACCGATACCACAATCGGTAGGAAATTTCAAAGTCAAACACCACGGGGCAATTGCCGCCCGAAATTCAGCAAGGGCCGGTCGGCCCAGAAACGCGTTGTACGGTGAATGTATGTCCAAAACAACAAATTGTAACATGCGTACTCTTCTGCACTCACCGATCCCCAACTCCACGGGTAACTCTACAACCCCCGTGGGTATATTAGCACTTCCATCGAAGCCATGAATCCTGGACTGACAGGGCTTCAGATCTTTGGCTTCCATCTTCATCTGATCGTAAGCTCTCTTGAACAAAATATTGACTGAACTTCCACTATCCACCATTATCCTTTTCATCCAAGCAGGACCAACCTGGGCGGATATAACAAGTGGGTCAATGGTCGGGGCTTCGACCTTGTCTGCATCACGGTTCCGGAACACGATGTCATCTGTCATCGTCCTTTGTTGTTTTGCCGGAGCCCCTTCGTCATAACTACTGCAACATTCAAAATCCATATGCCTAACCGAGCTAGCATATGACTCCATCTCTTTCCAACTCCTATCCGCCGGGTGAGGACCACCGCTGACGGTGTTTATCACTAGCCTTTCGCCCGTTCGGGCGGGCTCTTCCTACCTTGGCTGGTTTTGCCGATTGTTCTGGTTTGACAGACCCGCACCGCCAGACTGCGGCGCCCGTACAAACTGGTCCAACTTCCTTTCCCTGATCAACTTCTCAATCAAATCCTGCAAGTGTCTGCATTCGTTGGTATCGTGGCCGTAACTGTCGTGAAATCTACAAAACTTGCCCGTTTGAATCTGTCTCTCCGACGCGGCTTCGGAGTAGGCTTCTTGTATTGCATGGCGTTACAAGTTTGTAGATATACGTTCTCCAACGATGTATTCAGCGGGGTATAATTGTCGAACATAGGGGCCCTACACCTTGGCCCACGGTTTTGATCCCGCTTCCTGTTCTGATTCCCATTATTCTTCGGTTGTGATTGCTTGTTCTGGATATTTAACTGCACTTTCCCAGAACTCTCTCCCGATTGTTTAACAGCCACATTACTTTGAATCCCCTCTCCACTGGGTCCTGCGTCGTCCTGTTTCCTAGACTGCTTCGCGTCCTCACGCCTCAAGAACTGGGCGGCTTTGGAATAGAAGCGTCCAACGACGCAGGAGGTTTTCCTGCCAACCAATTTCCAAAATTCGAATCAGGGTCAATCCCTTTCATCAATGCCATCAGAATCGAGTTATCATTAGGATTGGTGATTTCCACACAGGCCTTATGGAATCTCTCCAAGTAGTGTCTAAGAGTTTCTCCTGGGGCTTGGGTAACACTAGAGAAAGTGTTGACGTCATTGGGCCTTGCAACATGCATGCGGAACTGTTCCACGAACTTCCTGGCCAGCTGATTGAAAGAAAAGATAGAACGGGGTGGCAATCGCGTGAACCACATCGTAGCAATGCCCCCCAAAGAGATAGGAAAGCTCCTACACTTGACCGCATCGTCTGCTCTAGCGGCGCTCATGGACCATTCATACTTCAGTATGTGTTGATTAGGGTCCGAGTTTCCCTCGTACATCGGTAACGTGGGCATCCTAAATCGCCGAGGGGGTTCGGCATACAGAATCTCGTCTGTGAATGGGGTGTGACTCCGGGAGATTCCCCAGTCGTCGTTAGTGAGCCCCTGACTTTCACGGATCATCTGCCTGATCATTTCCGGAAGATCCGTCACAGCTGCATTCTGTGCATGCCGAGCCAAGGTGTGGTCGGGTTCCACAATGCGGGATTGGACCGGATGCTGTCGACGGTCCAGATCTCGCCTCCTTGGTTCGACATCTTCCGGTACATACGGCTCAGGAGTTTGCCGTCGTCGGTGGTGGTTCTGATCTGACAAAGTATGGATGTCAACCCCTGGATCCGTAGCAATGGATTCAGGACGGTTGTCGGTGGTGTGTTGAGGAACAGTGCCTCCCCGGGAGGAAGGCCCTGTATGGAAGCTTGCAGATGGGCCGACTCGTAGTTGCCCAACCGTCAATGCCGGAAGGTCTCCGGTAGCCTGTACATAATTCCCATCCATTCGGGGTCATGAAGGTCGGTGATGATAATCGGTGGAAGCCGAACTCTCCGTGGAAGACTGGGATGCGTAATCCCTCCTAGACCGCCTACGCTTATGACTGTGCAGCTGGCGGGTTAATTCAGCGTTAGCACGTAGTTGCTCCGTCAACTGCTGCCGACTCTGGGTCAGCCCCTGGAGCAACGTTTGAAACTCTTGCCTCGTTACCCGTCCGGAAGACTCCGAAGGCCCGGCGACGTCCTGAGTAGATGGTAGCTGCGCGGGATCTGGCCTATCCCGGCCTTCCTGGTTACCAAGGTTAGAGGTGGTTCTAGTACTCACCATTGTGAATAGTAAGATTCATTCCTAGACTTTTATCAAGCCTGAATAGAATGGAAGGAATCTAAGCTTGAGATTCGGATCTCTCTCTTAGATTTACGCAATCCGGTATTGATGACAGATCCGTGGAGCGAGAGAAAATATCGGTTTTCTCAGTAAAAGCACCAAAGTGTTTGCACCAGAATTGGGCACAACACTCGTCGGAAGTTTTTGAAGAGATAATAAATGAAGAGTGAAAATTAAAACAGAGGATTATCTAACTAAAACTCCAAATAGCATGTAAATAAGCGCGTAGACAAGCAATTTATAGTGGTTCGGCGTATTGCCTACGTCCACTGTGAAGTTTTTATACTTTTATTGACTTTCTTTCGATGATTACAAGTCAGTACAGCAAACAACAGCGAATTACAGTCAGGAATTCGAGTTTAACAACAAGTTTATGATGTCAAATGATGGAGATCTCAATCCGGCAGAGTCTGGATGCTTCAGAATACCAAAAGTCCCTTTTCTGCTGGCCCTGGGGCTCTATTTATAGGCGTAGGCTGCTGATATTTCGCTGAAAACTCGGAAGTCCACTTCTGGCACGTGAGGGGGCCCACACGCACAGTCTCGGGAAGTTTGGGCCCACTTTGGCATCGGTTCGAACTCCATTCGAACCGATGAAGAATTCGTCCAATCGAGGTGAAATTTGGCGTGGACATTCTCCAACATGTACGCAAGCTTATGTGAAAATTTCATGGCATTTGGATCAGTAGATTGGGAGATATGATGGATTCGAAATGGGGTTCATTGCATGGCTGTTTGGTTCGAAACCATGCTTTCGAACCGATGGTTTCGAACCCATCATGGCACGTGACTTCGTGGCGACGTGGAGCGCAAACTTCGAACCAACCCGGTCTCCACTCCGAGTTGACCGCTTCGACTCCATGGATCTCGGCGAATTCGAACCGAAGGAAGACACGTCATCACGGTTGGTTGACCCAGTGGATTCGAATGAGGCTACACAGGATGGATTCGAACTTGGCATCATGGATGGGTTCGAGCATGGCTTCGGGGATGGGTTCGAACGAGGTTCCATGTTTGGGTTTGTGACGCCCCACCTCTATACCCACGCTAGCCAAGAACACTCCGGAGAAGTGCTGTCAACTAGCACGGAGAATAAGGCTGTTGAGGAGCGACCATCCATGTAATAGCTTATCACACGGTGGCTATAAATAATCTTCGGAAACAAACATAGAAATAATCATATCACAAATCAGTCACAGATATCCATATCACAAAGGCGGAAGAAGATATGAATATATAACTAACACATGAAAGTGTACATCAGAGTAGTGGTCAATAAGATCCACGATAATACAAAAGAATAGCAACACGTGCTATACAAAAGAATACAACTATGAGTCTATATCTCAAGTGTATACAGGAAAAACTGCTAATCTAAACAGTTAGCCAAAAGTCAGAGTGATGAATCCCTGGGAAGAAGTCAAGCAGAAGCACCTGTAACATCTCGGTCTGATCCGAGTATTATTTAAGAAAATAATAAACGGATCAGTCTAGCTATAAATATCAGATGACATGATATAACATAAAAGATATGGCATAAACATAAACATCCATAACGACATACCGCTATAAGTATGTAAATAATGATCAACAGAAGATCAATCAATAAGAGATAATCAATATCACAAGAATCTTCTCAAAGATTCGAAGGGGGCATCATACCCTAAACTTGTACTCATAACAAGTCAATGACACAAATTCCAGAAATCAACACGAGAAATCCAGAAATCATAAAAAGGGAAAGAGGCCTATCACATGACGGTCCGAAGACCATGGGGAGCTACCCCACATGTGTGAGTGGAATCACACAGAATGAGGTCAAGACTAACCAAAAAGCAGAAAGGTATGTGTGAATGGAATCACACAAGTGGTGTCTAGTCTAACCTTGCAATGAAAGAGACATCGCGCAATTGCTAGTCTAATTCATAAAGCGATCATCAAGATCAACGAGAAGTGTCAATTACACTAAGCTAGTAAATATAGAAGTTTAGCTTCATGTCCCATAACCACTTGCTTAACTTAAATATTTACGAACAAACTGTAAATCTTCACTAATAAAATTGTCACAAGGGGTTCAATCGAACAAGTCCAAGAATTAACCGACGAAGTGAACGCAAGCGTTTCATACCACTTGTTTTACTAAGTCGTTTAATTAGATTTCTCATCCGAGTGAGGTAAAGGCTTGTATATACTAATAGATTGGAAAACGGTTTAAGAAAATATTTACTACTAGTATTGAAACCTTCATATTTTAAAGTGACAAATCACAGAAGCGATTGTAGAAACAATCAATCACAAAGATCATATTCGAAGATGTGATAAAAATCCAAGGAAATCAGCTCAGGAAGTTCGGTTGAATGTTCTTCAGATAAGATCGCCTACGCAGAGTTATACGGGGTTCGACCTAAAGAGTTCGCGGCCTAAGGGATACGACCTAAGTGGCGCGACCTAGTGGATGACAGGTCATACGACCTAAGGGTAAGGTCGGAGGCGACCTACGACTTAGTGGGGTCGAACGACTTAAGGACAGCCGACTTAACAAACAGGTCATACGACCTAAGGGTAAGGTCGGAGGCGACCTACGACTTAGTGGAGCATAGGTCGGAGACGACTTACGAGATAACACGCGAACGACTTACTGGAGCTTAGGTCGGAGACGACTTACGAGATAACACACGAACGACTTACTGGAGCTTAGGTCGGAGACGATTTACGAGATAACACACGAACGACTTACTGGAGCTTAGGTCGGAGACGACTTACGAGGTAACACACGAACGACTTAACTCTTAACTCGCAGCCGACTTAGCACTCTAACTCGTGAACGACTCAACACAGGCGAACAGAAATACAAAGGCGGTGACTTTTCAACGCGCGCGACTTACGACTTAGGCTTAACTCGTGGACGACTTAGCGATGGCCAGAAACGACTTAAGGCCAGAACGACCTAACTCCGAGGCAGTGCGACCTAACTGCAGTTTTTTGTCAAAAACGCTAAAAATTGGAGTTTTTCGCCAATCCAATCCAAACCAAATGCAAATGCACATGCTAAAGTGATGGGGAATCATTCCCAACAGTCCAATATAGTTATAGGCTAGAATTGTGAGATAAAAATCTCACCTTTGCACTAAAATTTATGAAGATGAAGCTTGAAAGCAAGGAGAAGCAATCCAAAGCTTGAATCCAATATCTTCTACTTGAATTTGGAGTTGAATGATGGAGTTGCAATTGAATTTGAGCTTGGAGTTTTAATTTCCCATTCTCTTCACCATTAATGCTAAAGCTTGAGTTAGTTAGGAAATTTATGAAGAGTGAGGAGAAGAGGGTTGGAACTTGGGCTTAATAGGCTAAACTAACCCAAAGTCCAAAGCGGGAAAAGTTAGTGAAATTTCACTAACTCCAAACCTATCGATGTTTATACTTAAAAAGTTGTAAACGACATTTCGAACTCAATGGAAGTGGTCTCGAGTCCTAATTTGACCGTTTGCAAAAAGTAGTTTTTCGGACCAAAATCCGATTAACGATTTAATATTTGAATAAAAATATTTAAATGTAAACTCGATAAATATGCGGGTTGTTACAGGGTTCGAGCAATGATTCTTGTTTGGAGTTGAACTAGGCTTTGTGGTGGATACGAACTATGTCACTTCTCCATGGACACGAGGCCCATCGGTTCGAACACGATGGGTTCGAACACGATGGATTCGAAGGTGACGTAGACGAACCCGAGGCGGTTCGGTGGATTCGAAGCTTATGGATTCGAACGTGATGGTTTCGAAACGTTGGTTTACGATGGCTTCGAAACCTGAGCTTTCCCCTCCAAATTGAACCGATCATAACTCGAGCGTATGAACTCGGATTGACTTGAAACTTGAGATGTTGACTCATATGGTCTTTCATGCCGTGTCCTATCGATTGCAGCTCAATCTGGACTTAGACGAAATTCAGTGATATCCATAGCGAGACGAAGCATGACCGGTCTCTGAGACGAAATGTTCTCCGTTTCTGATCGATCTTTTGGTATCGCGGTTTTGCCAAAAAGCGGGATAACAATAAATAGCCTCATATAGTCTAGACACAAATATAACCCTACAAATAAAGTGTTTTACATAATAGCAGTTATTTAATATCAAAACTAGTCCACCAGGCAAACTTAAATGAAAATCTCCAACTTCCATTGCATCTACTAGATAACCATCAGCAATTTGAAGCCTTATCTCTCACTTTGCCACATGAGCCTCTTCCAAAGCTCTATAATGAATTTTAAATATGAGTTCTAGATCCAGTATCTAAAACCCAAGATAGTTTATTGATTACTGTAATGACCCGTAAATTTTAACGGTTTCTTTATAACGTAATTAACTGAAATTTACTTGAAATTAAAATAGTAAATTTTTGAGATGAAAATTTGATATTTGGAATACGTCTATCTAAACATAGCAAATGTTAGATTTTCATTAGAGAATATGAAAGTTTATTTTGCTGTGAAATTTTATTTAAATTTAAATTAGTTAGAAATAAAATATTTTTAAAACCTGAATATTTTTTATACAATAAAAATTTAATCATTGCTGAGTGAGACGTCATATTTTGATTCATCGAATTTGGACTGCTTTAGCCCATTTATCTTATTTTGGCGTTTTAGCAGCGTTTTCGGCAGCGAAAAATTGAGTTTTGATAGGATAGTCATATCGCTGATATCTGTGTACCATTTTGTTCATCTCATCGTGTTGATCTACCTACATTCATTTGTCAATTTTGGCATTTGGTGCAAGGTGGAATCTGCGAAACGTGTAACCGTATCGGTACTCGTTTTGTGCCTTTTTGTTTCCTATATCCATTCATTTACCTATCGTATTATACCAACAGTCATTTGATTTGTTAACTCCTGAATTCAATACGTGGCTTTACATTTTCTCACTTGTTTTCATTATATAATTGTGTGTCATTTCAGTAGTCCATCTACTTCACTCTGAAAAAAAATATGTATATATAATATGCATTTGATTCTTCTTCTTCCCCTCCCCTCCCCCCAGCTCGTGCTCCTCTTATTTTGAACGAAGAAAACCCACTCCCTTCTAAAAGTTTTCCGAAGCAAACCATTATTTTTCTCGTGCCTCTCCTATATTGCTCGAACCAAACCCATGTTGTGCCTCCATTTTCTGAAAGCAACCTATCCTCTTTCACCAAGCAAACCCCCTCATACAGCAGCCTTCTCCCTTTCACCTCTGACCTGAAGCTGGCCCACGCATTCCTCTCCATGACCCGAAGAGAAATGCCTAACGACCACAATAGCCAACCGCCTCCGCCATATCACCTTCGAGTTCACAACACAATAGCCGCCCCTTCTTAGAACCACCCACATAGGCCAAATAACCTCCAGCCGAACACTTGAACTACATTTGCCTGCCACCCTGCACTGCTCCGATTACCCACCCTGCTGCCATCAACTTTCCACCATCATTTCGGACCATCCCCATGCCTTACGACCGCCCCCACAACTCAAATGCCCACAACCTAACAACAGCCGATCCATCATCCCCCTCCATTTTCTCCTACCACCTCCACTCACGAACCTACCATCGACAGCCACTCCTGACTCGCCATGTGGCGCCTGCCTCTGTTGATCTCCTATAAGCAGCATGACCCCTAAAGCCCACACTCAAGCACCACTGCCACCTATGCATATCCTTCTTGCAACCCCAGCGTGATCATCCCTCCTTTGCTCAGTCATTGCTCCGCCTCAAGCAACCCCTACCCCACATCGAGCAACACTACAACACCTTCCGACCGCACACCATTACTTATGTGGCAGTATCTCACCACTCTTTTCACTTCTCACATTTCTTATATATATATGGATAGGTACGAGTATTATACATTTTATTAAGTCCTATTTTTTATATATAAAAGTTTATATATACTATAGATCGGTTTATATATAAATGCTTATATAAGTTATGTGATATATTGTGTTATATATATAAGTTCATATATTTGATTCATTTTGAAATGTGTTTATGTTATGGTTCTCTAATATTTTGAAAAGTGTACAGTATATAAATATATACAGTTGCTTATTTGGTATATGATCTGTTTGTTTATATTTAAACTAAAATAAGTATTTAGTTTCAGACTCTATTGTTTTATAATAGCTTCATGAATTACTAGTTATCTATTCTGCTGCTTGTGGTTCTAATACTCAATGTCTGTGATTCTGTGATTGATTTATCTATTGTATATGCCAAGTTCAGCCAAATATAAATTAACAATCTGTTGTTTTACGCAATTCAAGTCTGACATGAGTGGATGATTGTCGATTTGAACAGTTCGAAATACCAGGTCGTTACAATTACAAATCAATTTTGAATCATAGATATACCAATCGGAGCAGCATAACCATTTTATTTCTTCTCTCTACCAATCTTTAAGTACTCTAAACAATTTCATTTCCAGTAACCCTTCTTGTGATAGTGATGACATTCACTCTTGTCAGCTGGAGTAGTCTTCTTGTTCTTCTTATTAACTTTTTTTCACTTCTTCAATGCTTTGGAAGATGACGTGTTCCCCTTAACTTTAGGCAATGAATTCTGATCCTTGGATGAAGACTCGGAAAATCTCAACATATTGAGTTTCTCCATGAGGCTTTCATTCAGTTGGTTCATATTGTAGTTTAATATGAACAGCTCAAACCGAGGAGTAAGAGACCTTAAGATCAGATCTACTTGTAGCTCATTGCCTATCGTAACGTCCAATTGAACAGGTCTATCAATATAACATTTCATCAATATAATGTAATCATCCACCTTTGGCCCCTTCATCATTTTTGTACCGAATAGTTTCTTTATATGTTCATACCTTGTGGAATGAGACTGTATCGAAAATTTAATTGCTAGTTATGTTTTCATGTTGTCCCTACAATGGTTTGTCTAACATAGACAGCACGTAACTTGGGCGATCTCTAGGTCTGAGACTATTTGTTTTAGACTAATCTAAGTTTGGAATTCACATCATTAGTGGGTCTAACCCTAGAAGGTTCAACTATCGATGACCTAAGATGTTTATAAGTTAATGCTATCTTTATTTCCCTTGGCCAGTCTATATAATTAGGTCTGGTGAGTTTTTCATTTTCAGAAAACAACTTGGGTGGAGACATTTTTCTACAAATTTTAACACAGTAGATTAGGTCAGTGTTCATAACGGATGTTCATAGAATATTAGTAAGGTTAAACGTTACATTTAATTTTACTAATAAGCTCTCACTTGTCTTTTATGTTTCTCCAAACCCAAAGATGAAACATAAAAGTCTTTTTGACTTCACTAATCGGTGTTAAGACTTGTTCATCTTAGGGTTTTGACCTACTCAACAAGTCATTGTCTCAAATAAATACCTATTGTTTGCATCATCACAACTCCTAAATCAGTGTTCCTTATCCTAGTCTCATTTCGACCTTGAGTTTGCTAAACAAATCGAAAGAGATTGTTCACTTGTACCTACCATTTCGCGACAACCTTAGTATAGTATATTTACCTTGATTTTCATGAAAAATACATAACTATCATACTTCTCATATAATAATAATAATGCTACACATAACATCTCTAGGTTGAGTTTGCTCAATAACTAGTGTGCATGTAGGTAATTTAATAATATAGAAATGGGAGGGGACAAAATTATATTAAAGATTAAAATCTTTAATATATTTAATTAAGTGATATCAAATTATGGAATAATACATTTCTTATGAAATACCCTCGTGATTTAAGTGTTGAACATATCAGAAATCATGGTATACGTAATATATGTATGGATTTATTCCTTAAGTCTATTTAAGGTTTCTTATTATTCTACCTTTAATAATACATTCATTTCACATAAGTATTAGTTATTATATAACTTTTACAATTTAATTAACTTATACAAAATTATTATGTATAACATTGTATTAATTAAATATTATTTAATTAATTTAATTAATTAAAATTTTAGTTAATTTTATATTATTCAATTAAACAATTTATATTGAATATGTATACTATCACATTTATAATTACACACATATATTTTATATAATGTATTATATAATTTATTAACCAACTTTAATCAATATATTTAATTAAACAATTTTAATTAATTATTAGGTTTAGAAAATTTCATATATATACATATATACTTACATTATATAAAACAATTAAAGTAATGTAACATATATCTTAAAATGTTATATATAAACTTTAACTAATTAACTATTTATTTAATTTATTAATCTAAAATTGAAACATATTTATTATATTTTCAAAACACTTTTGAAAATTGTATTACAATGTTTGTAATATATTTATTATTCAAATTTGACTTTTAAATTTAAAATTTATTCTAATTTTAAATAATTTTGGAAATTAGCCCAAGGCCTAAAATAAAATTAGGCGTTTTCTACTATGGACAACTTTGGGCTCATTTCACCTTTTGGGTCAGGCCGGCAGCTAGGTTAGGCAGGATACTTGATTACCCAAACCCAATCTAGACACTACTTTTTCTAGATACCGTACTAAATGGGTAGCTTAAATGGTCAATCCTAATATGGCTTACTTAAACCGCATAAGATATTGGAGTTTGATTACATTATTGTATCTGTGCTACCACCCAGTAGGTTAAGTACGTAAATTTCAAAAAATTTGCCATTTGGATTTATTGGGCCTATGAAGTTTAAATTTATTTAGACCTAATCTGAATTAATTTTATATAAAATCATTATTATTTTATTACTAAATAAAATATTATGTTGGTATTATATTAATGTTATATCATATGTACATGCATATCATATACACATGTGTGTGTGTATGTGTGCACGTGCAATAGATATAATGTACATGGTTTTACATGCCCGTATATAAATGTTGAGATTTACACCGCAATGGACATGTTAGCCCCTTCATGTACATTTGTTTTGTCTAATATATATAAATATATGTGCGTATGTGTGTGTATAATTTAATGTGATATAAAAATATATTAATAATAGCACAAATATTTGTATGTGTATATAACATTATAAAATAGAAATATTTATAAATACGAAACTTAATGATTATAAATATAAATTCACATTGAAATTTTAAATGTCAGATTGAGATCTAGATTTTCAAATTTGGAACGATAAATTATATTTTGATAAAACAAGTAAATAAATATGCATATATATAGATTTATGGAATTAAAAGATTTTTTTAGGAAATACGTGTGTGTGTATTAATTAACATTTAAAATTTGAATATAAAAATAACATTACATATTTAAGATATAAATGAATAAAAAATATTGTTTTCATATATATTTTGTGCCAAAAAATATCTTCACAAAATCTAATGTAAATAAAACCATATGGGTTTTAAAAAAATTTGTTTCATTATGGTGAATAACAGTAATATGGGGTATTTTCAAAGTAAACAGGGAATAAGGCAGGGTGACCCAATGTCTACTTACCTATTCATTATTGTGATGGAAGTATTAACTCAAATTCTTATTCAACAAGTTAAATAATGGTTGTTTCTCTGTCCATCCTAAATGCAAAATTCCCCTCATTGCATCTTTAATGCTTGCTGATGACATAGTAATTTTCTTCAAGCCCACTATGCCCACAGTTACCTCTATTATTGATGGCCTTGATAAATTCTTCCGAATTACTGGCCTATCCATTAATTTGGCTAAATCTGATTTGATGATAGCTGGTGTAGGCAATGATTTGGTAAATCAAATAACTAACCTTACCTCCATCATGCAAAGATCCGACACATCCATGTACTTAAGAATCCCCTTAGCTACATCTAGGATTTCTTATTCCCAATGCATTTCATTGTATGAGAGGATCACTGCTAGGCTTGCTGTGTGGTCTAATAGAATGCTTAGTCAAGCTGGCAGACTTACTCTCATAAATTCTATTATCTTCTCCATGACTATGTATTGGTCTAGATCCTTTATCCTTCCTATCAAGCTGATAAAGATGATTAGGAGTGCTATGTCTAATTTTTTCTGGCATGGAACTGTCATCTCCATGAAGATATCTCCTTGTGCCTTCTCCAAACTTGAATTGCCTAAATCCAGAGGGGGTCTAGGAATTAAAAATATGCTTCTTTGGAATCGTGCAGCCATTGTTCAACATATTGACAATCTTCTGAATCATAAAGACAATGTCTGGGTGAGGTGGTCTTAAAAGTACATTATTGGTAACAAAATTTTTTAGACTATGAATGTTCCTCATTCTTGCAGTTGGACATGGAGATGTATGCTAAACCTTAGGTCTGATATTCTTCCTTGCGCTTGGAATATGATTGGCCTTATTAGTTGTATCTCTTTTTGGAATGATCCGTGGGTGAAGGAAGGAATTATCCTCCATAACTTACTTTCTTACAACCAGCAAGTTCAAACTAGTATTGGTAGGAATGCTTTGGTGAAAGACTTTATTCATCATGGTCGTGTTGTTCTCCCATACTCCAGTAATCAACATGTCAGACAACAATGGAATCTGCTGAGTAGTTATAATATTTCCCAATCTCAGCGTGATGGTATTTCATGGTCCTTCTGTCAGGACAAGTACAAGATTAGTGGCATGTACATCCATCTTGCTAAAAGGAGGAATAGTGTGTCTTTCAGCTGGCATAAGCGAATATGGCTTAATCATAACTCGGAGAGACAGAACCTATTCCTTTGGAAAATATTAAGAAATGCATTGAAAACTAAAGCTTTGTTGAGAGAGAGGAGAGTTAATATTGATACTACTTGTAGTTTTTTCCAATCAGCTGAGGAGAGTACTCTTCACTTATTCTTGAACTGTCCATTTGTTTTCATGTTATGGTTCTTTTCCAATAACCTTACCACTGGTAGGAGAGTTGAATTTGTTAGTGAAATTGAATGGGACTTAATTCACAAGGCAACGAGATGGAAATGTGAGGCGACTTATATTCTTCTTTTCACCCTTAAAGTTTTTACCATGATTATCTAGGATGAAAGAAATGCAATAATCTTTAGTTCTAAAAGAAAATCTTCTATGCAAATGAAGCAATCCATTGTTGAGGGATTACGGTATGGAATTGTTGCCTCCAGGCATGTTTTCGACCCTGGATTGCTATCTGCTCTCTCCTGATTTGAGTGGTTTCTTGCTTTGTGTTCTTGTGTTGTTATTCTATTAATTTTTTCTATTGGTATGCATGTTTTCCCTTGTTTCTTGTTACTTGATGTTATGCTTGCCTAATTGTTAGGTGGCATGTTTCTTCTATCTTTGTACTTCTTTCTCGGTAAATCAATAAATGGTAGGGGTCCATTTTTTAACCCCGATGGCCTTGCCAAAAATATTAATTTTTTTATTTAAATCATTTCCGAACAAAAATGCTTAAAATATTTTTAAAAAATAAATAAATTTCATAGTCATTAGTATAATTATTGAATATTATAAAACATATTTGTTTGAACCAAAAATTGCATAAATACCCAAATGAGTATAGTTGAGGAATGAGTGAAGAAAATAAATAAAAATACATAGAAACGAGACATTAGAATTTTATAGTGGTTCGGCTAATTATTTCCTACATCCATTTAACTTTGTTAATGATTTATAGTATAGTTTACATTCTATTCTTATGGATCGGTATGGATCCGTGGGAGTATAAGAGAATTATAGAAAAATTGTAAAGAAGTGAAAAAGATCATAAGGAAGTAGAAGGATCCTCTAAAACGAGCCTATACCCTCCTATTTATAGTTGTAGATTGCCTGAATACTCACCCCATTACCTCTACACCGTTTTTCCATGCCCAAAACTAGTTCTCCACAAAAAATGGTGGCCACCTCATCAATATTCATAGATCAGTACTGATCCATGGACTTGGATCGGTACCGATCCGTAAGATCTTCATATGGATCACTCTAAATTCATTGTCCTGGCTCGATTTGTGGTTTGCTTCATGATTTCCATCTTGTTTGCATCATTATTAGCTCTGAGTCCAAATGATGGATCGGTGGAAGAATGCAATTGTTGACTTCAAGTGCTCATGAAGATTAATAGAGAATTGCATGGGATCGATGAAATGGAACATAAAATAGGTTTTTGGCATCATCCCTTCCAAGTATGAAGAGTTGGACTTAAATGGATAAAATATTGTGTATTGTAACTATTAATTGGGTTTTTAACCCAGAAGAAGTCAAAAGAGGTTAGAAAATTCGTGCTAAGCAAGAATGACTCGGAACTTGATTGGAAAACCCAAAAGCACGTGACAAAGGAACCTAAGGAGCTTGAAATCAAAATATGCTAAATATTTGGATCGGCCCTGATCCAATCCAATTGGATTGGTACTGATCCAAATTATTGGCTCGTGAATGTTCCAATCCATATATGTTGTGTTTCCTACATCTCTTCTAAGCCTATCGACCAAGTTTGATAACATTCCTAGCATCCGAGTTGAAGAAATGAAGAATTATCTGATTCGGGTTATAGGTCAATCCAACCTACTGATGAAGCATCGTCAAAACAGCCTAACAAGTCATGAAATTACAAGAGAAGCCTCGCAAGAAAATAAGAAAGCCCGTAGGATGGAAGTTGTGCAAAAATCATGCAACTATTTGGATCGGTAGATCCGTTCCAACAGGATCTGTACCGATCTAAACAGTTAGCTCGGATAGCTCCCAAACTCTATACGCTTCCTCCTACCAATGACTACAGGGCTCTGGTGTATTAGTTTTGATCCAAGTGCTCTTAAAATCCTTAAAACTCCATCCTACCTTCAACAAAAAGGTGGCAGGATGTTCTGATCTCTTAAGAAACTTTGTTATGAAGATTCTTCAACTCTCTTCATCCTCACAATGCTACCAAGGGACAATTGAGATTCTTCCTTTTTTTCTCCATCTCCATCAATGGTGGTCTGATCTCTCTTTAATCAATAGTTAGAATTGTAATCAATTTTGTGCTTATGATCAATGGTCGATTAACAAAAGTCATAAAGTGGACGTAGGCTTCGTTAATAGTCGAACCATTATAAAAATATCTTGTTTATTTAATTTTTTTGCAATTTACTATTGTTTTTTCTATTTTCTATGCCTTGATAAACAAGGCTAGTGATTTCATACTCAATCCACGGTGTTGATCCACTTTTTAGGTTAACCTTTTGATGATTTCACTGAGAGCCCAACTCAAGCTTAGATCAGGCTATTTACTTTGGATTAGATAGGTTCAAAAGTTAGCTCATAAATCTCTATTTAGAAGACTTGCTATTAAGAACCAATGTCGCCAAGAAGAAAGAAAATGACTTTCGAAATATCTATAAGAGCTACCATTACTGGAGAAGAAACAAACCCCTAGCAAATTGAAGTAAACAATCCTAAAATCCGCAGTTAGGAGCTAACTCCAGCGATTGGATTCTAGGATCCTCCACTAGTATGAAGTTGTCACTAGAGATGAATTAAATAAAATGGTTAACGAAATCCATCAATAAACATAAAACAGCCAAAGGTCTCTAATGGACAAACTGAATGTCTATTGACCTTGAAGACTCGTACTGCTCACAGAGCCCGCGGCTGTCATGGAATAAGAAAATTCTTCCATTTCTGGCCTAAACAGAAGGAACATGAAGCAACCGTAGAATGGAATTATAGGTGGAACCGTGGGAATCAATATAGAAGGAAACACAGGCATTCCACCAACCGTGAGGCAGCCGACTACGAATTTAAATCTAGGAGTGAAGGCCCACAGGAGGATATAGCCATAGACCTCTCCAATTCAAAAGATGGAGAGAAACTTAACGATGGCAAGTTGGAAGGAAATAACAATGCATTTGATAATGCAAGGGAGATCCAAACTCCCCCAATTAGGCCAATCGCAAGCCAACGGAACCTCGAAGGAGTGGCCCTCCTAAAGATAGGAGAGCCTAAGCTTCAGTCCACTCACCAAGAACGTTTGCAAAGCCAAACACTCGGTGTAGTTAGTGATAGCTGACCTCTGGATTATCGAAGATCTGAGGCTTATATCGCAGATATGATCAAGCAACTGATGGATGAGAGTAAGGATAGAAGGGATGATTAAAGGGGATCCACTCCATGTCGGACTCCTTTCATTGATGAGATTTTGGATGGGCGGTACCCATAAAAGTTCACTATGCCAACTATTCCATCTTATGAAGGAACGAGAAACCTAAAATCTCACTAATATAAGTACATTTGGTACATGGATGGAGCGAATGCTTCGGATGTCATCCGATGTAGATGTTTCTCGATTTTTCTGGAGGGAATTGCTTCCATGTGGTTCACTAGACTTCCACCAAGATCCACTTTTGATACACTAGCAACGAGATTCCTTGATCAATTCAAACTTCACATGGTGCAGCCTAAAGATGTGATGTCCTTGTCCGGTCTATTCCAAGGATGAAATGAATCTCTAGAGTCTTCCATGAATCGTTCTACGCCATGGTGACTGAAGTAAGCAATCCGAATGAGGATATGGGTTTTATGGCCTTGGTCCATGCCATTTACCCCAAAATTGAATTTGGAAAATGGATCAAAATGAAACAACCTACCACTAGAAAAGACTTCAACCGAAAGATGAGTCAATACTTGAGATTGGAAGAGGTGTAAAAATTAGAAGAAAATCTGATAGCTTACAATCGACAAACACTGGGCAGAGTGGTATGGTGATGAACCTGGACATAAATACCTCCAGGACCACTGAAGGAAATGCGGGAAAAGATTAAAATCAAAAAAAGGAAAAATCAAAATTCCAACAAATGAAATGGTAACAAAAAGCATCTTAAAGGCTTCAGACTCGAAGATCACACCCCACTCAAAGATATTCCAAAGAACATTTATCTCGCAACACAGGGGATGAAGGAGTACGAGAAGCCACCTAAGAAACGAGGCGACCGAGCAGTAAAAGTGCATTGGGAAGTATTTTTGTTTCCACGAAACACATGGTCATAACACAAATGAGTGCCAACACTTGAAGAACCTGATTGAAGAATTGATTCGGGAAAATAAGCTTCAGTAGTATGTAAGGAAGCCACAAAACCTTGATCAGCCTATGGCACCCCAAGCTCCCCAGGACTGTGGAAACCAAGCGAGAACCAGCAAAGGGGGAACTAGGAGGAGTGACTAGAGGCTAATTATTGGAACAATATTTGGAGGACCTCATCCCGCGCAGAGGAGTTTGGGAGAAATAGAATGGTATGCAAGCCCACTGAAGCATGCTCTGAAAGATAAGTGCTTTGCTATCGAAGATGGAACCCCCGCCAAGTAGCAGCAGACCTTAAGTGATGACAAAGTATTCCAAAGTTGAGACATTAAAGGGATAGAGGCTCCAACTCTCGAACCCATGGTTGTGACAGTAGGAATCGGACTGCCGTGGTCCAATAAGTATTAGTAGACAACGACAGCTCTGTGAATATCCTCTTCAAACGCACCTTTGATAAGATGAAAATTAGTATGACAGATGTATCTGCTTGCGGGCCCAAGATGAGGAGTTTACGGCGGGCCCAAACAGCCCGTCGGAACGATTGACTTACCCGTAGAGCTCGGAGAAGGTGTCTCAAGAGTCACCCTCATCCAAACCTTCGTGATTGTAGACAAAACATCCGCCTATAATGCTTTCATTGGACGGCTTACCCTAGCATATTTCAGGATTTCTTTAGCCTGATGGTGCTTAACCATGAAATTTTCAATGGAGGATTGAGTTGGAATAAATACTGCTATAGAATGTTATATCACGGAGCTATATCTAAGATGAGGGAAAAGAGGAATGATATGGGGAGAACTCTCCACATTTGTGAACCTACCAAACAACAACTACAAAGCCACCCCTGGCTCAAGGAGCATAGCCGATTAAATAAGGCTTTGGACTATAGAAAGAAGAGTTCATGGAAGGAATGGGTAGCACCGGCAGAACTGGCGATGTCTATCCCAGTTGATATGGATGACCCAACATGGGCCTTGAAAATTGGATCACATCTTGGATATGAGATTTGAACTCATTAAATTTCTCCACACCAACCTAGATGTATTCACTTGGATGCATTCCAATATGTGTAGGGTATCGCCAGAGATCACTTGTCAAGCACTTAATATCGATCCCAAGTACCCTCTAGTAAAGCAGATGAGACGTGGCCTAGGGCCGAAACGGTCCAAAGTGCTGAGAGAAGAAGTGGATGAGCTGTTGGCGAACGTCTTCATCCGTGATGTAATCTACCTTGAGTGGGTATCAAACTCGATCTTGGTCAAGAAATCCAATGGAAAATGGTGAACCTGCATCAACTACTCGAATCTAAACAAAGCCTTCCCGAAAGAAAGCTTTCCTCTGCTCAAAATCGATCAGCTCGTGGACGGGATGGCTGGGCATGAATTGTTATCATTTATGGATGCATACTTGGGATACAACCAGATCATGATGCACGTGATCAGGAAAACACCCATTCATTACCGATCCAAGGTTATACGGCTAAAAAGTGATGCCATTTGGCTTGAGGAATGCAGGGGCAACTTATGAACGATTAGTACATGCCCGGTTCAAGCGTAAGGTTGGGAAAACCTTAGAAGTCTATGTGGATGACATGTTGGTCAAATCATGAATAGCCGCTAATCACCTAGATAATCTCGCCAAAATGCTTGAAATACTCCAAAAATATGGGATGAAGCTCAATCCACTCAAATGTCACTTTGGGGTAGCCTCCGAATAGTTCTTGGGATTCATAGTGAAAGCCTGAGGCATAGAAGCAAATTCAGAGCAAATTACTGCCCTACGACAAGTTGAAGCCCCAAAGAATAAGGAGTTACAAAGTTTGAATGGAAAGGTAGTAGCGCAAAGTTGGTTCATCTCAAAAACAATCGATAAGTGTATACCATTCTTTGATGAGCTAAAGAAAGAAAAGAAGAACTTAGAGTGGAATGAGGCATGTCAAACAGCATTTCAAGAGTTACTATGACATATGGAAACCCCACCGATCTTATCCAAGCCAGTGGATGGAGAAGACTTGTTCATCTATTTAGCAGTCTCACCTCACGCATTAACTGCCACGCTTGTACATGAAGAAGCAAGGATCCAATGATCCGTATACTACATTAGTAGATGGTTCGCTGGAGCCGAGAAAAATTATCCGAAATTAGAAAAGCTAGTGTATTGTCTCTTTATTGCATCCAGGAAGTTACAACCATATTTCCAGGCTCACCCGATTAAAGTATTGGCAGATCAACCCTTAAAGAAAGTATTGTACCGCCTTGAGACTTTCGGGCGGCTCATCAAATGGAATATCGAATTGAGTAAATATGAAATTACTTACCATCCTCGAAGAGCGATCAATGGGCAAGCGTTGGCAGATTTTATTGTCGAATTTACCACATGGGATGATGATGAAGAAATTATTCCGAAAGTGGAAACATGATGGAAGCTTTACGTCGATGGTACATCTAATAACTTCTGCTCGGGGGAAGGCGTAGTGCTCGAGGCTTCCAAAGGACGAGCCATTTGTTGTGCCTTACGATTAGAATTCCCAACAAAAAATAATGAAGTAGAGTATGAGGCATTGATAGCAGGGCTGAAAATTATGAAAGAGCTGGAGATAAGATCCATATACATCTATAGCAACTCTCATTTAGTCGCCTAATAGGTGAAAGGTGAATACCAGGCTCGAGGGTAGAACCTTATCCCAGATCCATCTAAAGTGTAAGAGTTGCTGAAGGACATTGAACATTAACCCAAAACTCACATCCCAAGGGAGCAGAATAAGAACGCTGACTACTTAGCTAAACTGGCCACTTCCAGAGAAGCTCAATCATTGGGATTAGTCTCGGTTGGAACCCTGACCACTCCAACATAAGCGAAATGGATGTTAATTGGATTTTTGACACCACAATTGAACCAGAAACAAGGATGATGCTAATCAAAGACTACTTGCTTACAGGAACACTTCTCACAGATAGGAACAGGTAGAAAAGGCTTCTCTATAAGGCACCGCGATTCATAATACAAGATGGGATACTCTACCGGAGGGGGTTCTCTACCCCCTCGCTTAGATGTGTGATCGTTGAAGCTCGAAGGATCCAAACAGAAGTTCACGAAGGCCATTGTGGAGATCACACCGGGAAGCAAACTTTGGTAAAGAAAATTCTCCGGTATGGGTATTTTTGGCCAACATTGAATCCTGATGCGGCAGTTTACGCAAGACGATGTGACCAATGCTAAAGATTCAGCAAAATCAAAAGAACCCTTTTGATGGAGCTAACACAGATGCTCAGTCCATGGCCATTCGCAATCTTCGGAATCGATCTAATTAGTGTATTACCGATGGCAAAAGGAGGAGCTAAATACGTTATTGTTGCTATTGACTACTTCACTAAGTGGGTTGAAGCGGAACCGCTATCTACTATTTCCATAAAGAAAGTCATTACTTAGTTACTGAAAACATTATTTGTAGGTTTGATGTGCCATAGAAAATCATCATGGACAACGGGACTCAATTCGAAAGTACCAAGTTCAGAGAATTTTGCAAGTGCTTCCGAATCAAGAAGAGCTTTTCAACGGCTGCTTGTTTGTAAGAAAACAGGTAGGTGGAAGCAGTGAACAAGATTATCAAGTCCACCATCAAAAACCGACTAACTAAAGCTAAAGGGAATTGGGTTGATGAACATCCACTCGCATTATGGGCTTACAGAACAACATAGAAATCAGCGATCGGGCATACTCCATTCACATTGGCATATGGTTCGGAACTAATGATCCCTATTGAATTAAAAGTTCCCTTTCATCGAAGGTAGAATTGCAATCAGAGGAAACGAGCAACCCCTACTCGAGTCACTCGATATGATCATCGAGAAGAGGGAAGAAGCCGAGTTAACAACCGCAGCTCACCAAGAAATGATCGCACGGTACTTTAACTCTAAAGTGCACAACCATACCTTCAAAGTGGGAGATCTTGTCCTTAAAAGGGTCTACCCTATACCAGGAGCATTCGACCAAACTTGGAAGGACCCTATGCGATTAGTCAGAAGCTAGGAGATGGCACATTCAAGTTAACAACTGTCGATGGAACCGAAACTCCCCGAGAATGGAATAGTGAATTGCGTCCATACTTTATCTAAAATTATTTTATGTATTTCCTATTTTTAGCAATTAAGTTATCCCAGAGTACCAAGGGCATTGTAAATAGGCTGAACTTGCTAATTGTATATTAATAAATTTGCTTTGATTTTTGAACAAAAGAAACTGTGTTCATAAAGTAACCCTCTGAATCATGGGGTCAAATCGGCTCAAAACCATCCAATTGCTGGCTGGGATAGTAAATCCACACTCAAGTAAGCCTTATCTACCCGCCGAGTCGATGAAAGCAAATTGACTCAAATTGCTAGATTGGAGGAACTCGATCTTCGCCTTCTAAGAACCAATGTTGCTTCAGCAACACTGGGAAGGTCCAAATCAAAGCCGCGTATCTTGTAAACCACACATTACATCTTAGATTGTGGAATCCAAGTAAGCATAACTTTATAAGTCGTGCATCCCCATAAGTTGTGCATCATTTCTTTAGCCGTGAATCCAAGCTCTTGAAGCATGAACTCCTCACATTACCCAAAGATTAGCAGTATCATGAAATTCTAAACCGTTTCAGATCGATGGCTCATATCGATCTTAAAAGCCACGCATTTCATAAGCTGTGCACATTCTTAAGTACCAGAATTGTCCTGGCAATGCCGGAAAACTCAACCATTGCAGGAATAACAGAAATCCATACCTACTATCAAGAGTGAAGTCACATGAATCCAATAGAGTGCAATCTCTCGAAACGCGAGTTCGCGAAGATAGGAACTGAAAAATAGACTCGATAACAAACATCCGAGGAACCACTCGGATCAACCGATTGGAAATCCGGTGTTTGAAGTAAATGGCCTCGTGAACTAGGCGCACACACCAATACTCAAATAATAAATAGTAAATAATAAATCAAATAATTCACAGTTCTGTTACTCCAAACAATGAATTTTGGCCATAAGTACAAGGCTAAACAGAATAAGTTATGAATAAAATCGACATAAGTGCATGAAAAGTAGAGAAGTAGACAAGTAAAGTTTCAATCAAAATGTCAACATTGTATTACTTATACCGTTCTTTATACAAAGTCAACATGTGGGGGCCGTACACACATAATATCGGCCAAAAGATAGAAAAACACAAAATATCACTATGAGAACAGTAAAAGAATATTAAGCGCAAACTTTGCACTTCTACAGTAGGTGATAAAAAAACGGTAAAAAGGGAAAAGGACAAGTAAAGATGTCTCTTCACTGCTGCCCCAATCACCTTTCCCACCTCTAATTTGCAGCTTCCCAAGCCTATCTTTACTCAGGGCTCCCTCACACTCTAAAGCATGAACACTTGAGGAACCTCCTTTCCCCTTATGCTTACGGAGTCGATGAGAGCCCTTTGATGACCTCCTTTGTGCTTCGACTTTCTCCTTCTTCACCGCAATCATCTGTTCCTCATTCTTCAACTACTTTGTTTTTGTTTTCTTTTGTTGGCTTCCTTGGTCTGCCTTCTCTTGCACACCGGTAGCTACGAACCTCTCCTCTTGAGGAATAGAGGGGTCATCCAAACCATGTAGAGCCTCAATTTCCTAGAATGCGGACCAGGCCGCAAGCCAGAAACAAAGACAATGGTTAACTAGTTAAAATAGTAGCAGACGCGGCATCGTGATAAGAAGGTAATCTAGCTGGAAGAGGAGGTAGATCTACGATATCAAAATAAAGGGCGGTTATCTCAGCAATTTCATTCTGCCATGAATTGAAAATCTTCAAGCACGGGAAAGAGGAGAAAGTTACCTGCCATGGGGTTTGTTCGTGCACAATGACTTTGAAGCCTTAGCCGTTGCTATCCTTCGACGGTTGCACGATCATGGAAGAAGTGGCAATGATTCCCTCATCGGCATTAATTTGCAATGATGGCTCGCCCGGGCCGGAAGGGAAGTATTTGGGAGCAACCTCAGTGCTGGCCATGATAACGGTGGATTCATGCTCTCTCTCTCTCTCTCTCCAGTTTTAAGATTTGCTGGCCTTCTGCCAGAGCTAGGTAGGATTCCTCATTTAAGTAAGCATGAAATAACTCCTCCTTGGTATATCCGCTGCCCATGTCAAGCCTGAAATAACTCCTCCTTGGTATATCCGCTGCCTATGTCTTCAAATCGGGCCATAACTTCATCCTATACCTCTACGAGCGTGCGAGGGAAAGATGGACCCAAATAACTAACGCAACCCTAACGAAGCATAGAATTGACAAATAAACCTAAGATAGTGGCATCCAAGCCTTCCATTTGTCATGCAAAAATATCTTGGAACTCTAAAAAGCTAGTCTCGGTGCTAGCCTTGCCTACGACTAACTGATTTTTCTTGGCTTCAAAGGTTAAAATTTAAGCATGCAGAGAGGCAATTTCTTAGGATTTGTAAGAGACAACTTTCTTTTTCGCCTCGATGGTCGCCTCACTTGCCTTTAATTTCACTTTCAGAGCCACCTTATCGGTATGGCACTTGTTTTATCTCATCTCTTAATATGAGAGCGGTTGGATCAATCGCTTGCTTCAGTTCCTTAAATAAAAAAGCATTCTTACTTTTTCTTTTTAAGGCATCGTCTCTCTCCTTCTTCAACATTCTAATTTTCGAGTCGCAGTCCGCAAGCTGCTTCTCAAATTCATTTTTTTCAAACTCAAAAAGCTATTTTGGTTAATAGTAGAAAGTTCCATGCACGGTTTCTCCCACCCCTCGGCCAACTCCAAGCCGCATTGAATTTCCTGAAGATGGGATGACCAAATTCTGTGTGAATCAACTTCGAGTTGGGCTTGTCGAAAACAACCTCCCTTAAGAATAAGTAGGGAAATACAGCCTGTAGAAGAGAGGGACCGACAAGGAGAATGAAAGAGGATCACCTTGAAATCTGGTGAGGAGAAGTAGCAGCATGATGGAGGAGGTCATGGCTCCGGAAGTGGAAGCGGGAAGATGTTCTTGGTCTTTCTTTAACTTCATAGACGAGTCTTCCTGCTCAGTCGGGCTTTTCCTTTTTTCTTGGCGGCTTCCCCTATAGCAATCTTGATACAACTTAGCCCGTCGGTGCTCTTCTACCTCCTTATCGTTTCTCCTCCTTCTCTCTTCATTGGTTTCATGAGAGGAATAATATCGGGATGAATGTCTTTGCGAACATTGAGACTCAAGCGCTTGGTTAAGATCGCCATAGGAGTCCCGAGACATGATCCATGCGGCAAATAACAAAATGACCTTAGGAAAATAGACATTTGACGGATTAAAAAATTCAAGGTGAATAATAGTGAAGTGCATGATCCTAGCATAGTGTGTGCTACAGTTTAACGACCCCAGCAGAATAACACAAACCGGATCAATCGCCAATTAATGTCGGGATACCTGTTTTGGTGGGAATGATTTTGTAACAACCCTATATTTTGTGATTATTTTAATTATATATTTTAATTATTTTAATTGAATTTTGATTTAACTTTATTTTATTTATTTAATTTAGATAATTTTTTTATTTCAAATATAAACTTTGATTTTGATGTGAATTAGAATTCCAAACATGATTAAATTGAATATTTTACAAAAAAAATGTATTTTGGTCAATATGGTCAACTTTGAATTTTAAATTTAAAAATTTGAAAGTTTGAAAATTTAAATTTTATCTTTTATTATTAAAGTAAATAAAATTTTAAGAACACTGCTTTTCATTTCATTGAAATCTGATTTATAATTTGAAAGTTATGTCTTTTTAACTATTGTGTGAAATTTGTTGTATTTAACAAAATTGTTTATTTTAAATTATAAAAATAATATTTTATTTGGTCATGTAATGTTCTAATTTATATTTATATGAGTAAAATAACATGTTATGTATATATTTTGGTTTTTAAACATTTTTGAAAGTGTAATTGACATTTTCCAATGTCAGTTGTATTCTGTTTATAATTTTTAATTTCTAGTTTCAATTTATTAAAGAAATTCTATATTTATTTTTGTATTTTCTTAAGAACTTATTTTCTTCTCATTCCCACTTTATTTTGTTCCTTATTTATTTTATTTAATTGACTTCTTATTTGTTTTAAAGTGATATAGAAATTTTATAAGGCTAGTGATATTTTATTTGTAAATTTTAAGTCTTGTTTCCAATTTTTAAACAATTTCTTTAGTTCTTTTTCTATTTTCAATAATTTAAATTATTTATTTCATTTTCGAAATGATAAATAAATTATTTTATTTCAAATTTTGTTTTAGAATATTTTTAAAATGAAGTAAACAAAATTTCCAAAGTCGATGGTGATTTATTTGTAATTTCTGGACACTGTTTTGGATTTTTAAGCAATTTCTTTTATTCTTTTTATATTTTCTTTAAAATTAAATATTTATTTTCATATTTTTTTTACTTGGTTTTGGTTTATAAAAGTAAATTTCTGATTTTAATTTGGTTTTACTTGAATTAAACAAAAGAAATATGAACGGTTTTAAAAGCTTTGAAACTTAAGCCTTTTTATTTCCCAAAACTCTTCATTTTCTTTAACTCCTCATTTGTTATTCTTTAGCCGTGTAATTTTTCTTGTTTAGCCGTGTATATCATTTTTCTTTCATGTCAAAAAATAATCGTCTTCATCTTTCTTCACGGCTAGAAGGAAAATTGGGTAATGGCTCCACTTCTTTTATGCTTTTTCTTCTCATTTTTTATGTCATATTGCATTGTTTTCTCATGCTATTTGATAGGCCTCTCCTCCATAGCCGCTGCCACAAACTCCTACATCTCTTCGCTGCCATCACCACCACCTGTACTCCAGTCCATGACCATAGCCGAGCCCTCCATAGTGACCAAACCCCTCAAAAATGCAACCAAAGACCTAAAAACATGTTATTTGACCACTACTTGCTCATCCACCTTCAACCACCACCATAACCACTACCTTTGGCTGCCACCACCTCATTATCCTGACCACTACACATCACCATCTCCTCTGTCTAGACCTGGAGCACTACTTGGCCGAACCAAACAACCTATGGCCAAGCCCAAAAAGTTCACCAAACTCCACTTTAAAGCCTTGCCTCCTTACCTTCTTGTGTTATAACTCCTCCACCACTTCCTATTCCTTGTAGCCATGACTTTTAGGTCCAAACCTGAACCAAAACCATGTTATGGCCGAGCTACATCACCCCTAGGCTGAGCAAAGAGTTGTGGATAGCAATGCAAAAGTCGTCGCATTCATATTTGTTTTCATTCCAAAGTTATTCCATTTCAAGTTGCATTGAAATTTATAATTTGTTTGATTTTGTATTGGGTTGTAACACAAGATCTTTAGCTTGGATTCACTCTCCACTCAAGTCCATAGGCTTGTCATTTTTCTCTTGATTCCGTTGTGTCATTTGTATTGCAATCTCCAGCATTTTGAGGTGAGTAAAGCTCACACGACATTTATACTTATGCAGTTGTGGAACAACAACAACTGAATGTGTAGAAAAAAAAATAATGTTATAACTGCCATGTGATTATTTATATATGATGTTCAACCTGTTAAATTTCATGTCATATCATCTGTTACTGCTATATGTTGTTAACCTTTCATTTATATCTGTTTATCACACTGCAAGTTCCCTGTAGATTAGGTTCACTATGCGTTGAAATGATACATACCCGAACAGACTCTAGAATAGGGAAAAGTCGTTATAGGCTGAAATGATAGACCTGAACGGTTATTATTTATTTTATTTTAACTTGGAATTGCGGGTTTGAAATGATAGAACCCAGATTTTTCTTTCTAAACTGCGGATTGAAATGATATATATCTGTATCACTTGACCTAGGTTAGAAAACTATATACAGGCCCGTGGTTATATTTTATAAAGTATTTTAAATATATTTTTTAAAAGTGAAAATTTATGAAATTCGATTTAAATTGGATTTTAATGTTTAAATAAAGAAATTTTGGATTTTTCTAGAAGTTAAAATGTAATTCAAATGAATGGTAAAAGTGAATTTGTGAAATATAACTTAAATTTGGAAATTTGGACTTTGGCTTTTAAAATGACATTTAAGTTGTATAAATAAAATTTTAAGTGGTTTAAATGTAAATTTATGATAATTTGATTTAAATAGATTTTAAAGTGTTTTAAATAAAGGATTTTTGATTTTTGTATAAGTGGAAAATGTTTAATAAATAAATGGTTAAGTTGAATTATTGAAATATAACTTAACATCTGGAAATTTGGGTTATGGCTTAAAAAGTGAATTTTAAGTTATATAAATAAAATGGAAATTTAAATATATTTGGAAAATGGTAAATATGGTGATTTGATTAAATTTGAATTTAAATGAATTAATAAAGTATTATTGATTTTTCTATGTATTAAAACGGTTAAATGAATAAATGCTTAAAAGTGTAACTTTAAAATGAACTTGACCTGGAAATGTGAATTTGGTTTTAATTAAGGGTTTAAGTTAATTAAATAAATTGGAAATTTAGTTTAATTTGTGAAATAATAATTTGAAAATGTAAATGTTAACAAAGTGTTAAATGTAAAAATGGGAAAGTTTACACTTGAATTTATTAAGTGGATTTGTGAAATTTGATTTAGTTATAAAATGTTGCTTTAGAAAAAAATCATTAATTAAAAGAGTATTTTAATGAACATCTTTGAATGTTAAAATATAAAATTTTATAATGTTTAAATGGTTTAAATTGAAATGTTTTCAAGTATAATTTTCAGCAGCTTTTTCTGAATGCTGTGAAAGGTTGAAATTTTCAATGTTTATGGTTTTAACTTAGTAAATGAACTCATAATGGTTTAAAACTTTGGAAATTGAATACTTGATTTGAAAGTATATAAACTTAAATTTTAAATGGTTTAAATGAATTATTTTGATTAAAATATAAGCTATTTAAAAGGTGTTTTGGAATGATAATAAATGAATGATATCTTTGAATCTAAAAGGTATTTAAGGTTGAATATTTGGATTTGAACTTGTATGATGATTTGACATTGAAGCTTTGGAATGATATGATATTTTGATATATATTAAATGTTTGAAATGAATTTTTGAAGGATATGATAGTTTGATATTAAAAATGTTTTGAAATAAAGCTTTTGAAAGATATGATATTTTGATATTAAAATGATTTGAAATAAAGTTTTGAAGGATATGATATTTTGATATTAAAATGTTTGAAATGAAGTTTTGAAAGATATGATATTTTGATATTAAAAGGATTTGGAAATGAAGTTTTGAAGGATATGATATTTTAATGTATTAAAATGATTTGAAAGGAAGTTTTGAAAGGATATGATAATTTAATATATTGAAATGGTTAGAAATAACTTGATATTTATTTTGATAAATATTTGAATTTGAAATATATGGCATGTTGGTATATTGAAATGGTTTGGAAATAATTTAATCTTCATTTTGATAAAGATTTGGATTGAAATGATATCTATATTTTAAGTATAAAATATTATTTAAAGTTATAACCACGGGTTATAATAACGATTGGTTGGCAAAGAGACCGGGATCGGATATGGGCATACTCTCTGTCGATACTGAAAACCACTTTGACTAACCGTGGACGCGGTGGAGATCCCAGAATGAAGTAGGATGTTGGCGACGTTCTTAAGGTATGTTACGTGGACCCAACTCCCGTGAGTTGGCTTAAGGTGGCTAAAACAGGAGCGATCTCGGGCCAAAAGGGGTAGCTCCTCTGGTCCGACACATTTCTTCGATATCATTCTATTGCTCTTGTGATTGTTTGGGCGCCCCTTCAATTTTGGGAATGTGTTCCGAGGTGGGAGTATGTGGCTATTGCATTACCACCAGCCCGTGTGTGTAATTGGTATATCTACCCTGGCATTGCCTTATGTGCCATGTCACCTACCATATCGAGCCTTTACTACAAGTTTCTATTTGTGTCGTACCTATGCAGTATCTTCTCGTAGTCTTCCGATCAGGAGATATGCAGGTATTGTATAGACTATTGGCATTATTTGTGTTAAGGTGGAATATGTAAAGCCTTAACGCTATTTAAAAGTATGTTTATTTTACTATTAGACATTATTATAATAGCGCAATATGCTATATAGTAAATAGTTTAACGTACCCTCAGAGGATGGGCGGTCCCAAGCATCCTTTAAGTTACTTGCACTTTTACTATAGTTCACTTGAGTTGGTTTACATTGTATAAGTATGTATGTCCTGACTCGAGTGTTTGCACTTTTATTTACGCTTGGGTCAGCCTGAGGATTCACAGATTTGGGTTTCCACTTTCTAAAGATTGGAATCGCTGGAGATTATCTGCTTGTCCAGTTTTATCTGTTTCACTTCTAGTTATCCTGTTGATCCCAGTGTTGTATTCATTTTGTACTTGGTTATTATCTTGAGACTTCTTTTGTACTTTATTTCTTCTGTTGTATCTTATGTAACTCTGATATATTACATAGTAGCTTCATGAACTACTATTTCTTTTACTTCCGCTGCACTATTATTACTCTGTGTCTGTGTCTGTGATCTGTGATTTTATTTACTGTATATTCTGAGATTTTGCCAAATTTTATTTACAACATGGTATTTTGAGCAATTCAAGTCCGACATGTGCGGATGCGAATGGTTGAAAATACCTGGTTGTTACATTTGGTATTGGAGCTTTGGCTTTGAGGCAAAACTTGGAATGTTTGGTAAATTTAGTTACAGAATCACTTTCATCCAAACTTGAAACTCTTCCTCTTTGATTCAAATTTCCTTTGAATTTTGGAACATTCCCTACAATTCCAAAATCCATTCGTGTCCATCACTATTCATCTTCTTTTGATTCTGGAGTATCCCATAACTCCGCTTTGAATATTCTTTTTAGTGAGTCGGCGGTCTCGCCAATTTCAAATTGAATCGAAAACGGGGGAAAACTCCTTTACAATTAGCATCGATTCACTAGAGATTTATATCTATTCTTGGTTTAGATGCTAATATCTTTTGTTATTCCAAACTCTATCTCTTGAGATCGAATGTGGATTTACCCTAGAAAAATCCACATTGATCTTATTCTTTAAGTCACAGTTGACCCGGTTAAGGTTGCCCATGATTTACTTAAGCTTACCCGTCTCCCTACTCTATTAATTAATCATCTTTTCTTTTGTTTCCAATCTATTCTACCAAACATTTTGAATTGTACTTATATATCTATGTTTTGTTTTATATATTGTGTTGTTTGATTTGTTGATGTTGATTTGGGTTTTCAGTTGATTCGTCTGATCAACGCTATCGGTAGGATTTCTAAAACACTTTGACAGAACAAACTAACACAATATTATTTTAAAATTTGGTTAGTGAAATAAAATTTGATATATAAGTAAATTTATGGAACTTAATAAATTGATTTAAATTGATTATTTGAAATGATAATACTTGATTTATCATTTACTGTTCTATAAATGAATTTATAAATAGTTGTTTATAAATTGATTTGGGAACTGGAATGAATTTAAAACAAGAAATTTGAGAATTTAATTTCCGATGGTTTCAAACCACGTGTTTAAGTTTTAAAGTATATTATTTAAAGTATTTTCTAATAGAAATTTGTTTCCAATGAATTTTAAAGTTTAAAATTAGTGATCTTCTCTTTGTCGCTAGAAAATAACTTCGGTGATGACCGCGGCATCATCGACATTCATTTTCGAGTTTCGAAGTGAAGAGACCGCTCTGTAGTCTTTCTACAGCTTTGTTTTGGGAAATCAAAGTGATTTGAATTACTAAAATATGACTTGATTTATAATACATATAGATGTATGATTTAAATTTGATTTGATAAATTATGTATATACATTTATTTATCTCTAAATGGTTTGAAGAAATCAGAAATTTAATTCTTAAATTTTAATTTAAAGAATCATTTCAATTATAAAAAGAAAATCAAAATTTTAGATAAATGATTTAAACTTGAGATGAGGGAACTAGAAAGTTTTATTTGTATAATACTCAATTGCATTTAAATATAACTTACCCAAATTATACAGAAGTTAACAATGTAATTGGATAATATACAATATAAAAAGATTTTATAAATAAAATTTGAGTGGTTATAATAAATGTTATACACTTAAATTTTAGTTATAAAATGATTAACAGAGGTAAAAATAATAAAAGGTAAACTGAATAACTTACAATAAAATAATGTTAAAAGAACTAAGAATAAAATAAAGCAGTTATAATGAGTGTAAGTATATTTAACATAAGTGATAAATATATTGGGAGGAATAAATTTAATTTTAATTAGGAATAAAGAAGAATTAAATTTATTAAATATATTATGAGTACAATAAATGATTATTTTTCAAACCCATGGTTTTTAAAAATTGTTAATTTAAGGTAATTGGATAATAAGATAATGGAATTTGAGATAGTTAAGATTTATTTAACTTGTGTAAAAAAAAGAATTTATTTTCTATTTAAGTTGAAATTTTCATGGTTTCAAACTTATTTCCTTATTTTGTTTTTCAAACTATCTTTTGGTTGTCCTTATTATCCTTATCTTGCTACAGACTGGTATAGGCATCTTTCTATAATCTTTCTGTTTAGAAATCTTTCCATAATCTCTGTTAATCTTTGGTACTCATTTTGAATCCACCTTTTTCGTGCTTGTGCTCTTGATTCTGGAGAATCTTGGAAAGATCATCTCCACCTTTTTAAACTTACCTATAACAACATTTATTAGGTATAATCTCAATCTTTTTGTCACCTTGTCTTAATCTTATTTCATTTCTATCTTTTCTGTGCTTTCTCGTACCTCATTCCTTTTCGGGGACGAAAAGTTTTGAATGGGGGAGAGTGTAACAACCCTATACTTTGTAATTATTTTAATTATATATTTTAATTATATATTTTAATTATTTTAAGTGAATTTTGATTTAACTTTATTTAATTTATTTAATTTAGAATTTGTTATTTCAAATATAAACTTTGATTTTGATGTGAATTAGATTTCCAAACATGATTAAATAGAATACTTTACAAAAAAATGTATTTTGGTCAATATGGTCAACTTTGACTTTTAAATTTAAAATTTTGAAAGTTTGAAAATTTTAATTTTACCGTTAATTATGAAAGTAAATAAAATTTTAAGAACAATGCTTTTTGTTTCGTTGAAATCTGATTTATAATGTGAAAGTTATGCCTTTTTAACTATTGTGTGAAATTTGCTGTATTTAACAAAATTGTTTATTTTAAATTATATAAATAATATTTTATTTGGTAATGTAATGTTCTAATTTATATTTATATGAGTAAAATAACGTGTTATGTATGTATTTTGGTTTTCAAACATTTTTGAAAGTGTAATTGACATTTTCCAATGTCAGTTGTATTATGTTTATAATTTTTTATTTCTAGTTTCAATTTATTAAAGAAATTCTTTATTAATTTTTATATTTTCTTAAGAACTTATTTTATTCTCATTCCAACTTTATTTTGTTCCTCATTTATTTTATTTATTTGACTTCTTATTTGTTTTAAAGTGGTATAGAAATTTTATAAGGCTAGTGATATTTTATTTGTAAATTTTAAGTCATGTTTCCAATTTTTAAATAATTTCTTTAGTTCTTTTTCTATTTTCAATAATTTAAATTATTTATTTCATTTTATAAATGATAAAAAAATTATTTTATTTAAAATTTGGTTTTATAATATTTTTAAAACGAAGCAAACAAATTTTCCAAAGTCAATGGTGATTTATTTGTAATTTCTGGACACTGTTTTGGATTTTTAAGCAATTTCTTTTATTCTTTTTACATTTTCTTTAAAATTAAATATTTATTTTCATATTTTTTTACTTGGTTTCGGTTTATAAAAGTAAATTTCTGATTTTAATTTGGTTTTACTTGAATTAAACAAAAGAAATATGAACGGTTTTAAAAGCTTTGAAACTTAAGCCTTTTTATTTTCCCAAAACTCTTCATTTTCTTTAACTCCTCATTTATTATTCTTTGGCCATGTAATTTTTCTTGTTTAGCCATGTATCTCATTTGTCTTTCATGTAAAAAAATATCCGTCTTCATCTTTCTTGACGGCTAGAAGGAAAATTGGGTAATGGCTCCATTTCTTTTATGCTTTTTCTTCTCATTTTTTATGTCATATTGCATTGTTTTCTCATGCTATTTGATAGGCCTCTCCTCCATAGCCGCTGCCACAAACTCCTACATCTCTTCCCTGCCATCACCACCACCTGTACTCCAGGCCATGACCATAGCCGAGCCCTCCATGGTGACCAAACCTCTCAAAAATGCAACCAAAGGCCTAAAAACATGTTATTTGACCACTACTTGCTCATCCACCTTTAACCACCACCATAACCACCACCTTTGGCTGCCACCACCTCACTAGCCTGACCACTACACATCACCATCTCCTCTGTCTAGACCTGTAGCACCACTTGGCCGAACCAAACAACCTATGGCCAAGCCCAAAAAGTTCACCAAACTCCACTTTAAAGCCTTGCCTCCTTACCTTCTTGTGTTATAACTCCTCCACCACTTCCTATTCCTTGTAGCCATGACTTTTAGGTCCAAACCTGAACCAAAACCATGTTATGGCCGAGCTACATCACCCCTAGGCTGAGCAAAGAGTTGTGGAAAGCAAAAGTCGTTGCATTCATATTTGTTTTCATTACAAAGTTATTCGATTATAAGTTGCATTGAAATTTATAATTTGTTTGATTTTGTTTAGGGTTGTAACGCAAGATCTTTAGCTTGGATTCACTCTCCACTCAAGTCCATAGGCTCGTCATTTTGATCTTGATTCCGTTGTGTTAGTTGTATTGCAATCTCCAGCATTTTGAGGTGAGTAAAGCTCACACGACATTTATACTTATGCAGTTTTGAAACAACAACAACTGAATGTGTAGAAAAAAATATATGATGTTATAACTGCCATGTGATTATTTATATATGATGTTCCTGTTAAATTTCATGTCATGTCATCTGTTACTGCTATATGTTGTTAACCTTTCATTTATATCTGTTTATCACACTGCAAGTTCTCTGTAGATTAGGTTCACTATGGGTTGAAATGATACATACCCGAACGGACTTTAGAATAGGGAAAAATCTTTGTGGGCTGAAATGATAGGCCTGAACGTTTTTTATTTATTTTATTTTAATTTGGGATTGCAGGTTTGAAATGATAAAACGCGGATTTTTCTTTTTAAACTGCGGATTGAAATGATATATATCTGTATCACTTGACCTAGGTTAGAAAACTATACACAGGCCCGTGGTTATATTTTATAAAGTATTTTAAATATATTTTTTAAAGTGAAAATTTATGAAATTTGATTTAAATTGGATTTTTAATGTTTAAATAAAGAAATTTTGGATTTTTCTAGAAGTTAAAATGTAATTCAAATGAATGGTAAAAGTGAATTTGTGAAATATAATTTAAATTTGTAAATTTGGACTTTGGCTTTTAAAATGACATTTAAGTTGTATAAATAAAATTTTAAGTGGTTTAAATGTAAATTTATGATAATTTGATTTAAATAGATTTTAAAGTGTTTTAAATAAAGGATTTTTGATTTTTGTATAAGTGGAAAATGTTAAATAAATAAATGGTTAAGTTGAATTATTGAAATATAACTTAAAGTCTGGAAATTTGGGTTTTGGTTTAAAAAGGGAATTTTAAGTTATATAAATAAAATGGAAATTTAATTATATTTGGAAAATGGTAAATATTATGATTTGATTAAGTTTGAGTTTAAATGAATTAATAAAGTCTTATTGATTTTTTTATGTATTAAATGGTTAAATGAATAAATGCTTAAAAGTGTAATTTTAAAATGAACTTGACCTGGAAATGTGAAATTGGTTTTAATTAAGGGTTTAAGTTAATTAAGTAAATTGGAAATTTAGTTTAATTTGTGAAATGATAATTTGAAAATGTAAATGTTAATGAAGTGTTAAATGTAAAAATGGGAAAGTTTACACTTGAATTTATTAAGTGGATTTGTGAAATTTGATTTAATTATAAAATGTTGCTTTAGAAAAAAATCATTAATTAAAAGAGTATTTTAATGAACATCTTTGAATGTTAAAATATAAAATTTTATAATGTTTACATGGTTTAAATTGAAATGTTTTCAAGTATAACTTTCAGCAGCTTTTTCTGAATGCTGTGAAAGGTTGAAATTTTCAATAATTGATTTTAACTTAGTAAATGAACTCATAATGGTTTAAAACTTTGGAAATTGAATACTTGATTTGAAAGTATATAAACTTAAATTTTAAATGGTTTAAATGAATTATTTTGATTAAAATAAAAGGTATTTAAAAGATGATTTGGAATGATAATAAATGAATGATATCTTTGAATTTAAAAGGTATTCAAAGTTGAATATTTGGATTTGAACTTATATGATGATTTGAAATTGAAGCTTTGAAAAGATATGATATTTTGATATGTATTAAATGTTCGAAATGAAGTTTTGAAGGATATGATAGTTTGATATTAAAAATGTTTTGAAATAAAGCTTTTGAAAGATATGTTATTTTGATATTAAAATGATTTGAAATAAAGTTTTGAGGGATATGATATTTTGATATTAAAATGTTTGAAATGAAGTTTTGAAAGATATGATATTTTGATATTAGAAGGAATTGGAAATGAAGTTCTAAAGGATATGATATTTTAATGTATCAAAATGATTTAAAAGGAAGTTTTGAAAGGATATAATAATTTAATACTTTGAAATGGTTAGAAATGACTTGATATTTATTTTGATAAATATTTGAATTTGAAATATATGGCATGTTGGTATATTGAAATGGTTTGGAAATGATTTAATCTTTATTTTGATAAAGATTTGGATTGAAATGATATCTATATTTTAAGTATAAAGTATTATTTAAAGTTATAACCACGGGTTATAATAACGATTGGTTGGCAAAGAGACTGGGATCGGATATGAGCATACTCTCTGTCGATACAGAAAACCATTTTGACCAACCGTGTATGCGGTAGAGATCCCAGAATAAAGTAGGATGGTGGCGACGTTCTTGAGGTATGTTACGTGGACCCCAACTCCCGTGAGTTGGCTTAAGGTGGCTAAAACAGGAGTGATCTCGGGCCAAGAGGGGTAGAACCTCTGGTCGGACACATTTCTTCGATACCATTCTATTGCTCTTGTGCTTGTTTGGGCGCCCCTCCGATTTTGGGAATGTGTTCTGAGGTGGGCGTATGTGGCTGCTGCGTTACAACTAGCCCGTGTGCGTAATTGGTATATCTACCCTGGCATTGCCTTGTGTGCTGTGTCACCTACCATATCGAGCCTTTACTACGAGTTTCTATTTGTGTCATACCTATGCAGTATCTTCTCGTAGTCTCCCGATCAGGAGACATGCAGGTATTGTATAGACTATTGGCATTATTTGTGTTAAGGTGGAATATGTAAAGCCTTAACGCTATTTAAAAGTATGTTTATTTTACTATTAGACATTATTATAATAGCGCAATATGCTATATAGTAAATAGTTTAACGTACCCTCAGAGGATGGGCGGTCCCAAGCATCCTTTAAGTTACTTGCACTTTTACTATAGTTCACTTGAGTTGGTTTACATTGTATAAGTATGTATGTCCTGACTCGAGTGTTTGCACTTTTATTTACGCTTGGGTCAGCCTGAGGATTCACAGATTTGGGTTTCCACTTTCTAAAGATTGGAATCGCTGGAGATTATCTGCTTGTCCAGTTTTATCTGTTTCACTTCTAGTTATCCTGTTGATCCCAGTGTTGTATTCATTTTGTACTTGGTTATTATCTTGAGACTTCTTTTGTACTTTATTTCTTCTGTTGTATCTTATGTAACTCTGATATATTACATAGTAGCTTCATGAACTACTATTTCTTTTACTTCCGCTGCACTATTATTACTCTGTGTCTGTGATCTGTGATTTTATTTACTGTATATTCTGAGATTTTGCCAAATTTTATTTACAACGCGGTATTTTGAGCAATTCAAGTCCGACATGTGTGGATGCGAATGGTTGAAAATACCTGGTTATTACAGATTTGGTTAGGCTAGGACGGCAACCCTTCTGAAGTAATATTACCTATCAGATCCTTCATATCTACAAGGATGTCACTCGCATCATTGAAGTCAAATTCGGCATCCACCGACGAATGGTTGGGAGCAGGTTCACTTTAGGAGGGACTTCTTCAAAGTGTTCTTTTGGAGGGGGCAATGGAGTGTGCTCGAGACTCGGCTCCACGGCCTTGTCACCCAAATTGACATCGCTTTCATCGATGTTTGTATCCAAGTCTATTTCATCGTCAATAGATAGGAGTCCTCCATCGGTTTCTTCTTTCTCCCTTCTCACGATTAACGAAGTTTACCCTCCTAATGAACCAACTTCTCTTCCTTCTCCTTCGGGATTGGAGGCATCTTGGGCGGACTGTCGATCTTAGTTTGAATTTAGGTTTCCTCGGAAGTTTCTACCAACTCGCCAGACGAGTCGCTATCTTTTTTCTTCATCATCATCTTCTCAGAATCATAGGAGGCAGAAGCTGACTGAGCCTGAGCTTTGAAGCGAGAAGGGGCATTAACAAACCCAATTGATCTCCCAGGATGTAAAAGCCCGCATCGGTGAAGATTCTCGTCAGTGAGCAGAAATCGAATCATGCGCTCTCGAGCATCGACCGCTTTAAATGCACTAAGGACAGGCCCGAGTGCTGGATCTTTGTTAATCCTCAGGAGGACTTCAAAAGAATAGATGATCGCTCTGAAGACTTTCTAGTAGCTAAAAGAAAATTCTTGCATAGTGAGAGAAACTTACCTCCCATGGTCCATAGATGAGTGAACCCTTCGCGATAATTGATGAAGAAAATTTGATTTTTGAATGAGGGGACCTTGCTAGGAAGATCGAGTAGGAGCTTTCATCCATGTTGCACCTCAATATAAATAAGAGATTGGTTAGCCTCCCTCTTTTTAAATAATAGAAGATACTGCAGCTCGGCAAATTTTGGAGCACGATTGAGCATTTGCACAAACAAAACATATGGGCAGGTTAGCATGGCATATCCATTCGAGAGAATCTGAAATGAGGTCGGCCCCGTACTCTGTAGGGTCAACATCAAAAAATGATTAAACAGGGGCACTGCACCATACATGAACATGTAGCAATGGCGGGCCACATATCTGGAAGGTGGCCGATGAGCGAATTGACCACTTGATGGCAGAAGTACATCATCCTTCGGAATGCCGTATTGTGAGCAAATTCTTTGCAATTCCCTATGTGTAAGAATCGAGCAGGATTTCTCCGAGGGATCTAGCAGAACCCTGAAGTTGGAGGAAGTGTGGTCGACAACAAGGCCAACTGGAATTAGGCGGCCATACAGTCCTGAAGTTATAGAGGTAGCAGGTCCAGCCAGGATCAACGAGGACTCCACTTTGAAAGCATGTGAACTCCCCTCGATTGACTTACGGCGGAAACAGTTACACATCATTCTATATAAGAAAGCTTGTGTTCAAAATAGTCAGGTGGCATAATTTCTAAACTATAAACCCTTTACATGTATGATACTTGCAATTCGAAAGATGATCGACGTGTATCAATCACCGATCAGACTCCAAACATTAAACGTGAGTGTGTGCGATGTGTAATCTATGCGAGAATGGGAAAGAAGTCCTGAACGTGACGAGCGAACCATTACGTGTAGGCGGCTCACTCATACTGGGAAAATCAATCCGTATTACCTCATTTCTTCTGCACTTACCCATTATGGAGTAGCGATCGATAACGGATCCGTTGTCCAAAGCGACATGGCAAGCTCTTCCTGCTCTACGAACACTGACTATGCAATAACAAGACTAGCCTAAGTCAAGCGACTATGAGTTAAATGGTCCGAATCAGAAAGGAAATTATCAGCATAAGTCTATTTTAGTTTCCTGGAATATGATAACAACCTAAGCTGCATACAAGATGTCGTCCCGGGTCATTATAACCTCAAAGAAAAACCAAAATCAATCGGCAAGAACAAATGCTGGGATCAACTACGTCACTCGATGCAAGTCAATTCTGATTTTACAGATGGAAATAGTAAGAAATGTCAACCACCAGGGCAAAACCCTAGTTTCATTCTGTGAAAATCCAAAACTTGATTTACTATTCCCTTCCACAAAATCATAATAAACTCGATTCTTCAGCTAGGTCCTTCACTGATGTGACTCTATCACAAATAATTAAGAAACTATGAAAACAACTTCTCCAACCTGCGAGAGTAAGAAAAGTGATGATGAGGTCCTCAAGCCATGGTAGCTTGAACCACGATGCATTGGATCAGCAACGACTGGGTCGATAACAGCTTGGGGAAGGCGAAGTCATGGCAGGAGCTCCTCAAGATGATAGTTAGTGGAACTACATGTGGTGATCGTTTGGAATCATTTGGACCGGCTTAGCTCGAAGTATGAAAATAACGAATAGGAGATCTGATCCCCGTACATAAAAAAAGAGAAAGGAAAGCTGAAAAAATTACCAAGTACTTGGATCGGTATCGATCCAAATTATTTCCCCTATATGGCCATAAAATTTCCAACTTTACTCAACTTGATAATCGTATTCATTTTGGAAGTTATCAAGTTAAGTTCGTTCCATAGTAACGACTAATGGAGAATCTTATTAAGGACTAAATAGCAGGTCGGAATGTCATAGGAAGCTACTCAAGAAACTTAGGTGTGACCAATAATGATCCATGAAATGTAACCTGCAAGATGAACGATTCTGGAGCATGCCTTGTTTCCAACTAAAGCATGCTCTAGGAGGAAAATGATAACTAGGTTTTTAACCCCGTAGAAGTTAGAAGAAGTTAGAACATTCAAGCTAAGCGGAATGACTCGGAACATGACCGAAAGACCCAGAAGCATGTGGAAAAGGAACCCAAGGAGTTTGAAGTCAAAATATGCCAAGTGTTTGGATAGGCACTGATCCGATTCAACTGGATCGGCATTGATCCAAATTATTGACTTGTGAATGTTCCAATTCACATGTGTTGTATTCCTATATCTCTCCTAATCCTATCGACCAAGTTTGGTAACGTTCCTAGCATCCGAGTTGAAGAAATGAAGACTTATCAGATTCGGGTTATAGTTCAATCTAACCTACTAGTGAAGCATCGTCAAAACTACCTAATAAGTCATGAAATTACAAGAGAAGTCTCGCAAGCAGATAAGGAAGCCAATAGGATGGGAGTTGTGCAAAAATTATGCAACTATTTGGATCGATACTGATCTGATCCCACTGGATCGGTACCTATCCAAACAGTTAGCTCGGATAGCTCCCAACTTTATATGCTTCCTCCGACCAATGACTACAAGGCTCTTGTGTAATAGTTTTGATCCAAATGCTCTTAAATCCTATAAATACCATCCTACCTTCAACAGAAAGGTGGCTGGCTGTTTTGATCATTGAAGCAACTCTGTTATGAAGATTCTTCAGTTCTTTCCTCCATCACAATGGCTGCCATGGGATAGTTGAGATCCTTCCATTTGTCTCCATCAATGGTGGTCTGGTCTCTCTTTATTTAACTGTTAGAATTGTAATCAATTTGTACTTGTGATCAACGGTCAATTCAATAACAAAAGTTATAAAGTGGACGTAGGCTTCGTTGATAGCCGAACCACTATAAATATCTCTTGTTCATTTACTTTTTCTGTGATTCACTATTTTTTTCTATTTTATTTTCTTTGATAAACAACGTCGGTGCTTTCATACTCAATCCAAGGTGTTGATCCATTTTTTGGGTTAGCAGTACTGATCCACCACTTGTGTGGATTTTGTTTTCTTATCTTTTGTGGTGGTTTTATCTTCATTTCATGGCTTTGTTTGTACTTGGTTTCTGGACTCTGGGGCTATCTCACCAGACTACCTATCTTAATAACTTACAAGTTTGATTCATTAAGTACGCCCATATACTACCTGGTCAAAAGGCTAGATAACACTTGACTACAAAGCACACCTTACGAATGGAAGATGTGCCGTGCTTAAGAACAAATGTTGTCATTGATGAAATAATAGTAATTGAATCTTCTGGTTAACAATCGACCAAGCTATTGTGAATCATCATGTTCCTTTATATTCACATGTAAATTAAAGATCATTTCAAACGAGATAGCTATGGATCCGAGTCCTTACTTGAGTGTCAGTCATAGCCAATGATCCCATGTTCTCCCAAAATCGATAAGTCGTAGGCTGCATCATTAATCAGGATCATCCTATGTTCATCAGGGGGCTAGCGGCCATATGTTGAAATCTCGATCTCTCTGGATCATTAGTGAAATCCTTGCCTCTCTGGACTGACAGTCAAACACACAAACTCAGTGAATCATTAATCAAATTCGTGGTCGTTTAGAGCTGATAGTTAAATCCGTGATCTCTTCGGATCGTTAATTGAACTCATGGACGCTCAGGGCCAGTAGTTAAATCTGTGATCTTCCTGGACCATTAATCAAATCCATGGTTGTTCGAGGCCGATGACTAAATCCATGGACCGTTAATCAAATCCATGGTAATTCAGGGCCGATAATCAAATCCATGGTCTCTTTAGACCATTAATCAAATCCATGGCCATTCGAGGTCAATAATGAAATCCATGATTTCTTCGGGAGGTTAATCAAATCCATGGCCATTCGGCACCGATAATCAAATCCATGGTCTCTTCGAACCGTTAATCAAATTCATGGCCATTTAGGATCGATAATCAAATCCTTGGTCTCTCCGGATCGTTAGACAAATCGATGACTGTTTGAAGCCGATAATTAAATCCATGGTCTCTCTGGACCGTTAACCAAATCCGTAGTCCTTCGGGACTGATAATCAAATCCATGGTCTCTTCGGATTGTTAATCAAATAAATGGTCGTTCGGGGCCGATAATTAAATCCATGGTCTCTCCAAACCCTTGTTGAGCCTAATCCACTCATTCTCTAGCGAAGGGACTCAACGCAAGCCCATCTACTCATGCTCCAATGAGGTGACTTACTTCTTGTACTCCGGTCCCTGCTCTCTGACCGAGATTTAAAGAGATCAATATCGTATAAGTTTATCCACTCGCACTTCGATGAAGGGACTTGCACCTTGCACTCCGGTCCCGACTCTCCGGTCGGGACTTAACACGATTAATATCATACAAGTCCGTTCACTCGCTCTTTAATAAGGGGACTTGCACCTTGCAATATGGTCCTATCGCTCTAGACAGGACTCGATTGTGATCAATGTAAATCATCTCATTTAAACAGATTTCAATAATCAAGGATTCATCTAATGGAACCGAATTAAAAAGTTAAAAATATAAAGTCAAATATCATGATAGCCATCTCACCGGACGTTACAACAAATCTCTAACTCAGAGCTTGCTTAAGGACCGATCGAGATCCCATTCACGAGTGAGTGGCTCGACTGCAATAATGCATTGTTTGTTAAAAGTGAAGGTAGGATGTGAAAATCAAACCTGATCCCCTTCCATCCCAATCAAGAGATGACTATCCTTGACCTTGATCTAAGGCCATTTCCATTCGCTGTGGGTGATGGTTGCTCTTGTTCCACCACCACAGCTCGGCTTTTCACATACTACTATAATTAGTTGTTTCTAATCCGTTCCTCGATCAGATCGTGGAAGTATCTACAATCATGTGTATTATGCCCATCCAGCTCATGGGATAGGCAATATTTTACGGATGTCCTTTCATGGTCCGTGGACTCTCTCCTTGTTGTCTTTCAACAGGGGATTTGTCTCCTTGTATCAAGGTAAACCTGCTTTGGGGTTCCATTCAAATCCATGTAAGAAACGAATTTTGGTTCCCTTCTTTACCGCTTTGATCCCTCAAAGCCATCATCCATCGTTCTTTTTTCCTTTATCCTTATCAGACCTTGCTCTATATGGTCCTCCATCACCTACTACATTAATTTCTTCCTTATCGGCTTTAGCATCCTCCTGACGTAGCTTTCTTTCGACCTTATGATAAAATTCGGTGAGGTATATCAGTGGATCCCACTCCAAGGCGACCTTGAAATTCTTGTTATCCACAACTCCTCAAACTGCCGCTATCAGAATCACTAATAGATTAGGCCCGTAAATCGCGGTAATGGCTACGTTAAATCTTTTCATAAAATTCCTGAGGTTCTCTCCGGCCCTCTACTTCACACTGGACAACATTATTACATCCTTGGGCCTTGAAATATGAACTCGAAACTACTTCATGAATTTGTTCACTAACTCGGCATATATGCTTATGGAACCATTCTCTAGCTGCCTAAACCATAATGTGACCAATTTGTTATATATAAAGGAAAATACCATCCCATGACCTCTTTAGACGCACCCAGCACCTCCATAAATTGGATGTACCTCATCAAATGAACCATTGGATCAGTCTTTTCATCATACGTCTCTAATGTTGGCAGCTTGAAATCAAACAGATTCCTAGTGTATCGAATGTTGAGAGCTTGTTCACATCTTCTAGGCTTAGGTTAGGCAGTCCACCCTCATTGCCCGTCCCACCATCTTAGCAAGTCTATCGCTGTTGTCTAAAGGAATTCTCAAGTTTTCATTCTCAGCCTGCCCCCCGTTTCCACAAGGGAATTTCGATACGTACTCCTCCGGTCGTGCTTCTACATTCCGATTCACATTCAAACACTCCATATTATCTCCTAGATGTGCAACATTTCCATCCAAGTCAACATTGGCCATGCCTCCATGTTCTTATGGACCGGCATCGATCCGTACCAATGGATCAGCACTTATCCATATGACTTGTTTGGGGTTCGTTCTGATTTGATCTACTCGGGTCCTAGGTGCATTTGCTCCAGCTCATGGCCTTTGGTTCTGATTTGCAATGACTCCAGCTGTTCCAACCTGTCTCACTCTCCTAAAAAAATTCCATCCTTTCTTCCTAATGGGACATCATCCATTCTTGCATTGTATTCATCATGGTTTCCATCTCATCCTTAGTTATACATATGGATGGGAGATTGGCTTCTAAGGACGCCTCTTGGCTGCTCCTTGTTGATTTCCTTCAATGGTGGTTTTCCTAATCGATTGTCTCATCATTTTGAACTATTTTCAAATCCTAAATCAGTGAATTCAAGTGGTTCTCAGCAAAAGCACAAAAATGTTTGAACTAAAAATGGCATAAACACCAAAATGAGGATAGCAGAGAAAAGAGTGAAGAAACTAAATGAATACACATAGAAACAAGACCCTAAAGCTTTATAGTGGTTCAGCTAATCATTGCCTACATCCACTTAACTTTGTTGATAGTTTATAGTGTCGTTTACACTTCTGTTTTTACGAAGCGGTATGGATCTGTGGGAGTACAAGAGAATAATAGAGAAGTTGCAAAGAAGTGACAAAAAATCAGAAGAAAGCAAAAGATCCTCTAAAATGAGCGTCTGTCCTCCTATTTATAATTATAGGTTGCTTGAAAACTCACACCCTATGATCTCCACATTGTTTTCCATACCGAAGACCAATTCTCCAGAGAAAATGGTAATCACATCATCAATATTCATGGATTGGTATTTATCCATGGGCTTGGATTAGTATCAATCCATAAGATCTTCATATGGACCACTCTAAATGCTTTGTTGTGGCTATGTCCATGGTTAGCTTCATGATTTCCATCTTATTTGCATCATTATTAGCTTATTTCTGGGTCCAAATGATGGATCAGTGGAAGAATGGAGTTGCTGACTTCAATTGCTCATGGAGATCGATAGAGAACTACATGGGATCGATGAAATGAAACATGAAATAGGCTTTTGGCATCATCACTTACAAGTAGGAGGATGGACTTAAAGATAAAATATTGCGGATCAATACCGATCCAACTACATCCAAGTTGGTATATCAGTACCGATCCACCACTTGTGTGGATTTTGTTTTCTTGTCCCTTATGCTGGTTTTTTCTTCCTCTCAAGGCTCTATTTGTATTTGGTTTTTGAACTCTGGGGCTATCTCTCCTGGCTACCTGCCTTGATAACTTCCAAGTCTGATGCGTTAAGTTCGTTTGCATACTACCTGGTCAAAAGGCCGGATGACATTTACATACATATTTTATACTATATATATATATATATTAAAGTAACATTTATATTTTTAAATAAATAAAATGTAATATATATATATATATATATATATATTTAGGATTTTTTAAAATGCACACACACATATATAAATTTATTTTATTTTTGGAAATGATTACATGTGTACGATTTAACAAAATATATATATATAAGTCGATTTTACTTTGAAATCCTTTCAAATTATTATTAAATAGGAAAATTCATTTTTTTCTAGATGAAAGAAATATGCTTATATGTATAAAAAAAATTATAATCATATTACGTATATACATATTCACGTCTAATGTTGACAGCACATATATATAGGGATTCATGATATCATGATCTAATTTAAGCATATACGATTCAAGATAATTATAAAATAAATATATAAAATTGTAGACATGTTAATTACCTTGAGTATAGCCTTATTAGTATACACTGAATGCTGAATCAATCGACTCTGCTTGAATCTGAATTCTAATCCTTCTAAAGTGAGCTACCAGATGGAAGCATTATACACCGTTGTCCTAATTTTATTTGAATTAATGTTTTGAAATTTTGAATTAAAGGATCAGGATGGATGCAATTTTCAGCTAGATGAGGACTGGTAGGAGCTAAAAATAGAATTGGAAAATGAGTGGTTAAGGTTATTTAAATAACAAAGAAGGAAGCAAAAACTGAATTTAGATCCACTATTTTTTGCAATTTCAAATCCTTTGAATCAAATTCAACCTCCATTTTAACCCCTATGGCTATTTATCCTTGATCCAAATCACTTCAAGCCCAATCAAAATAAAATACACTTAATTCTAATTTGAATGTAAATTGATATCATATATCGATATGTATGTATACAACTTTTATATATGCACTATTTTATACACAAATCAAATAAAATTTCGTAATTAATATTTCACAAATATTAATTCATTTAATTAATTTATAGCAATTATAATTAAATTAAATTAGGTGCTAATCGGAGTATTTAACACTTTGGTTATGTGATGCTTAGGCGTAGATTCGGGCAGCAGTTAGTATCGAGCAATTCGAATATTAATATTTACACATTACCTTAGCTAGTGGTCTGACATTATGACCAAATTTACCACTTACATAGTTTTGGTAAAATCTAATTTTACTTATTTTACGTGGAACCCAGTTGTGATAATTATTTACACCAATTTTCTTCATCAAAACTATATTACACTAGGACTTATGTAATTTAGTAATGGTTAAAATTCCAACATCATCCATATTTAATTTATAGTTAAACACAAAGTTCTTGGTTCAATAAATTTCTTTTTAACTATACCGCTCTGGCCAATGACTATGAGTTGACTTCAGTTGGCCGTGATACTAACCCCATATAACTGAGAAATGAATTCTCTATTGAATAGTGTTTTACTTCCAATATTTCTACTCAACCCAACTTTGGTCAATCAATCAACGCTATGCCAGATTTAACTATAATCAAAGCAGAGTTTCCATATTAAATTTGGATATTATTCTTCAGTCGAGAGAATCGTCACATCGATATTTTCTAACTAACCTTAATTATATTTACTAACGCAAAAACTATTGAGTTAGTCATTTTGTAATGATCCAATAACTATCAATACATAACCCCCTTGTGCCCCCAACAACCATAAGTAATACATCTCCTGACATTTGGAGAGCATTATGTACTCTACTCTCAACAGGTGTATCAATATTTGGTCCCGATACATCTTGACAAGGAATATTTTAAAAGATATGTCTATTATATTATGATAAATTTCTGATGATTGTAACGCCTTGAAAATCCTATCACAAAATACACCATTTATGAATTTTCTATAAAAATACTTGAATTAAATAATCAATAATTATAACACATTATAAAAAGTATATAACCGAAAGAAAAACACCTTTTGTTTCGAGCGAGATTTTAGTTTACAGTTAACTAATTACAATAAATTACAGAATTGCCTGTAGGACATACCCCCAACTCTATCTGCCACTACGTAAGGAACCCATCTTACATGCTCCATATTAAACAATTTTAGTATCATGTCCATGTACATTGTTTGGGACGATCCCAATATCCTATTATACCAACTGTAAAAGATGTCATTTTTAAAACCAATGTCAAGTGTTACACAATCAAACTAACATGACGTAAAAATAAGTGCATCACTAACAATTTTAAGTATGTTGTATACTTATAGTTTTGTAATTTTATTTTACCTATTGATACTACTTCTTACAGACACACGCTTCCTGTGCATTTTGATTGAAAATCAAACTATTTAATCTCTTTACCAAAATATTTTCTCAACTCCGATGTTAATCGAATAATACTTTTGATCACTCATCATATCCAATAACCCACAAACTCAAAGTTGCTTCCATTAACTGCGAGACAATTTAGTTGATAAGTGTAAACAACACATTCTAAATCATTATTTAGAATTTCTTTTTCATATACCAAAACTCAAAATAGTATTAAGCAATAATTTTATGAGTAAAATCTAAATTAACTTAAGTACGTTGAACAATGAATCTGTTACATTAATTCCAACAACTGAAATTTACGTTATTCTTATTTTTAACATAGCTTACTATATTCCAAATGCATTGGTCCATTTCTCAAAAATACTTTTGCATCCAGTGGATCATATCCTTTTGGGTACTACGATCAAAATCATATTTTGATGATACACTTGGAATCCATTTCAGATCTATGCATCATGCCATAAGGTGGAGTCAATACTTTTAATGGTCTATTGACGACCAAAGGAATACTTTTCTGCCATTAATAAGAAATCATAGTTCTCTTTAATGTGCGAGAGATCTTATTAGACATTCTAATTAATTTTGCCCATTTAGGTTTAGTCAACTTCATACCATTATTTCTAATCAGTTTTTCTTTAGATCGTATTCAAATCCATTTTACTACCAATAATTTTAAAAATAAATTTCTTCAACATGAAGCCGGTGTTTTTTGTAATAACAGAATATGTATTCATAAATATTTTACAAGTTGCATTTATATATATAACTAATTTGGTTTTAGGTTAATTAACTTATGTTTATAACATAAATTGGTTAGCCAACAATGATCGGTCCCAAACTGCTTTGGGGTGGTTCACACAAGATCACTCACGGTAAATATTACGTGCAGCCTCTCGACTCAACAACCTATCAACTTCTTGACTTAGGATACGTAGAGGTCGTTTAATCAACTCTTATCTTGTACGATTTTGTAGACTTTGTTTTGGATGAGATTGAACTGAACTTATAACAATCTTGCTTTCTACGCCATATAAATTAATTAATTAATTAAAATAAAAATGTTTGAATTTGATTTGTGATAATTAATATTTGAAACCAAATTTTTGGTTAAATAAATTATGTTTTATAAGAGATTTTTTTTTAATAAACTAAATTAAATTAATAAATTATTTTTGAATAAATTATTGAAATCGAATAAATTGTTTTAATTGAATATAAAATCTTTTTAAAAGTAAATAATTAATATATGATTAAAATAGTGAAAAATGGTAAAAGTGGGAATTGAATTGGAAGAGATTGTGTGGTTATCGAATTATAATATATAAAATGAAGTGTTAATCAAATTAAATTAGATTGGAATTTATTTACAAATGAATAGAAAGAAGTTACTAGAAGAAAAGATAATTAAATGGGGAGAATAAGGTAATTTAATTTTGTTAATGAAAATTTATGGCCCAAGCCCATTTATACCTTTTTCCTTCTTTTTATAGAATACACCACTCCCTTTTCTTTTCTAAAAGCCAAGCCCGTTACCCATTTTCCCTTTCACCCTTAAAATCATCGAATGGCAACCCCTAAAAATATCAAGTTGATGCGGCTAGAAGCTTAAACCATGACTTGTAGTTGCCACAATATCTGATTGCAACCATAAAGGATTGCACGATTGCGATGGCAGTAGCAGCAAGTGAGAGTGGTGCAAATACGGGCTAGCGACTAAGGCATTGCGACATGGGGTTGCTGGAAATGGCCAAGGTGTGTTTTGTGGGCCTAGTTGCGATCACAGAGGGAACTGTGGCTGTTTGAGTAGAGCAGATGTGCATGTACATGCTTAGAAGGACGATGCTTGTGCTGGAAGTAGTATTGGTGGACGTGATGTAGTGAACATTGGCTATTTAGGATCAGGTGAACCCAGGCATGACTTTGTGGATCTTATGGGGGCAAGGGAGGCAGATTGTAGTGTTGTTGGGTTTAGCAGTGATGCTATGGTATAGTAGCTTGGAATACAAGGTGAGTAAAATTACATACTCGCATCTACAATCTAGTATATTCCCTATTTGCTTTAATTTGATTTTCGAATAAATGAATGATTTTCCTATGGTATTGTTATTAGATGAAATTTATAGTCGTTGGTTGATATTGACTGAAATAGTGTGTATACCTTAGTCGGGCTATGTTGAGTTTAGTAATAGTCGAACACAGCATTTGATATTGATCAGAAATAGGGTAAATAAATAAAATTATTTTGGATATAAATTATGAATTTTGGAATAATTTTCTTATTTAATACTAATGGTATTATAGTTAGCGAAAAAAATGAAAGTTAATAATTTGGAAAAATATAAAAGTATAATAATTTTGAGGATTGTGTGAATTGAAATTATTTTGAAAATGATGAAATCAGGTATTTTATTGAATAAGTGAATTCTAAATGTTTATATTTTTATTTATTTCCCAATTATTATAAAATATTTAAGGGATATTTGTGAAATGATGTTTGAAATCTATATTTTTAAATTAATTAGTTAATTTATTTGGATTTAATAAATTGGAAGTTTATAAAATAATATTTTGAAGTAATAGTGGTTAAATGTAATTTATTATTGAATGAAAATTATGATTTATGGGTTTTTTTTATATATATCGTTAATTAAATTTTTGGAATTAATGAATTGTCGTATTTGATCATTAAATTTTTTCGAGAATGTATTATATAAGGTAGAATCCTAGTTGATGAGTTAGTTCTCGATAATATTAGTTTCTGAAGTATTTCAAAGGTAATGCAAGTCTTAATGTTTGAAATTTTATATTATGGCCTTAGGGGATTATTTTTAATTGAAAATCCTTATTGGAAAAGTATAAATTCGTTGTTTATAGGAAATCGTGAATTGCAAAACCTATTTGATATTATTCTTATTATCAATTATTAGGTAAGAACTTCAAAACATACGAATTATTATAAAAGGTGTTCAAAGGATTTGAAAGTGAACGAAGTTTAAATCCATAGATTTCCTCATAATTGAAAAAGATGTTTGCAAATATTTATTTTTGAAACTGTTAATTCATTTTGAAGAAAGACAGAGAATTTAAAATTTAATTTCATTTAATTGAATGTTGATATTTGAAATTGTATTGAAGATTTTAAGAGAAGTGGATTTTTGATAAAACCCTTTCGAAATTAATAAATGATTGAATTGTATGTTTTGAATGATTTATATTTCTGTGTCATTAGGATATAAAATAAACAAAGTTATAGTACCATTTGGTATGAGACTTTTGGTAATATTTCTCTAGTTGTTCTTTAGATCTGTTATATAGAATAATATTATATGAAATTCTAGATTGTGAGGGATTTCGAGTTAAACGGATTAGTAATACCGTCTAGTATGAGACATTCGGTAATGTTATTTTGATTACTCTATTAACTCATGATATAGAATAACCGTGTGAAGTTCTGTATGGTGAGAATTTTGAAAATGGATTGATAACACCGTCTAGGATGCGACATTAAGCAATATTATTTCGGTTACTCTTTTGACTCATGGTATACAATAGTTTTCTTAGTAGGGAGTGTAGTTTATGAGCATCGAGTAAACGAGGGAGTAACACCAGGTGGTATGGAACGCCCGCGTTGATATTTGTTCAATACTTTCTATAAGTGAGGGGCACTCTTATTGTACGGGTTAATGTCTAGGAAAAGGGTCTGTTGTTTTTTGTTTATCTAAAGAGACTATAATCCATCCTAGTTGGATGACATACCTTGATGCTACATTAGCCAAACTGTCTATTACCATTAGGTAATAGGCTCGTGAACATAGTGTATAGATGGACATAAAATCATGATGACTAGGAGTAACCAAGACCGCGGGAAGTGCTGTCCCCTAGAGCATGTTATGTGCTGTGAGGATCACATTTGGAATATATGAGATTATATGATTATACTATATTATTTAGATACCCCTTTAGACATCTATTCAGGGGAGAGGACCTCTTAACCTATTGAAGTGTGCTATATGCTGTGAGTCTCCCAACTGGAATATGTGATTTGAGATATGTAAAAATACAATACCACACTTATAGCACCTCACTTGTGTGTTAGTTGATGATTTGGAATATTTGGTTGATTCACCCACCATGTTATGTTTCTACTGATTGGTAGTATGGATTGAGATATACACTTTTATATATATATATATATATATATATATATATATATAGACACACACACACATATATATATATATATGATGATCTTATGTCACTTTGTGAGATACGTGCTATATCATGCCACTCATTATCACATATTGACATCTATATTCTAGACATAATCTGACCCATATATTATTTATATAATACTCAGGGTCAGTCCGAGACAGTATAGATTTAGGGATGAAGTGATCGGGTAATGATTATTGGCATAGAGGAGGATAGTTATATTATAGAGGGGTATCATTATGTATATTTTTAGTTACATGTGTTGTTAAGATGCATATATTGGACATGTTATGCATATTTTTGATGATAGTGGGAATTTGACTGTTTTTGTAGACCCATTTGGACAAGTTATATTCATTATTATATGTTACCGCTTTGTAGATGACTCTGTGTTATATATGATTCATTTTACATTTGGTACTATTCTATCCTAGAAGCCCATGTTTTTATTGCTTTGTGTCGATACTGAGTACGTTTAACTGAGTTGTTTATTCGATTTTTGAATGCGTACTATAATTAGCCCAAGGGAATATTTACATGTGACGGCTTAATATCGCCTCATTCTCTGTATTATCAGACAGTATGAATTAGTAATACTCTTTGGTGGTATAGGTATATAGGTAGGGTTTTACATAACCTTATATGTTTAATTTTAAGTAATCGACCTTACAAAAAGAAGTTAACTCACTTTACTCATTATCAATCGTGCTTTATTCAAAAAGTCTAATTACTATTTATCGATACATCATTATGTATTATAGGAAGATATTAGTTTTGAGATTGAATCTTTATTCATTTCTATGTACTTTTAGAACCGTTTTCTTATATACTCACCTATTCGATCAAATCGAATTTTGCATGTTACATTTTATACTTCCATTTTATATTCATTGAACTTATCGTGAACACATTACTTGTGTATCAAATAAACATGTTAATTTTATGCCAGTTCATCTGTGAATTAAAGGAAGTATATGGTGCTATTTTAGATCTCATTAGACTTTCTGACTACTCGCGCCCACTAAAGGGTGCTTTATCTTTAATTCCAAAATAATTGTAAAAAATTATATATACTTCTATGCTATGTAAATAATGCAACAAATATCGTTAATCTAATATATTTTTCTTAAAATGAATATTTAAAAGATTCATAACAAAATAAATCTATATTCACTTTCAGTTAAACTTAAAATTAATTATTATTTCATAAATAAAATTAGGTATATTTACGAAAATAATTTTTCGTATCTTGATGCATTCATTGATAAGTGTTATATAACATGTTCCTATTAATTCCGCCACTACTATAATAACATATGAAATACGAAGTTTATTCAAAAACTTATTATGGGCTATTTATTTCTTTTACCGTAACTAGTTTACGGTCGAGAGTTTTTGATCAAATATCTTGAACTAATAGAAATGAATTCTATATAAAACAATTTTATATATGGAAAAAAATTGGAATAAAATTACATTTTTCATTTCATATTAAGTATCAACTAGTACTTTATACAATTATCATTCTCGATATAACTTCATGAAGTAGAGTTGATTATTCACTCTCTATATTCCAACCATGCTTAAGTTACATCCACTCTTGTACATTCGCTTTCCGTTTCCAAAAGGTTAAATCATTCAAAAGGAAATCCTTATTGTAACTAATCATGTTGAATATACTTTTTATTTTCCATTTAATTTGCTAATTTCCAATGAACTAATTCATTAAAATTTCATACATTATGAACTGCGATTATCTATCATATAACATTTATATTTGATTAAATGCATATCAAATATCTATAAGCTTATATGGCTTAAGAGTTCAATACTCATGGAAACAAGACAAGTCTTGGGAAAATAAACGATTAAGCGATCAAGTTACGAATGTGTTTTAGTATTGTATAGTTAGGCTCTTGAATGGGTCTAGAAGCAAAAACATGCAAAAATATTTAATATAAGTACATTTTATATTTATTTACCAGTATTTAATTAAGTTCATTCATATATCTCAATTGATAAAAATATTGTCAAATTTTGTATTGTACAAATTTATCATTGCATGTTATCTTAACATTATATAACAAATGTTCATATAATATTAGTAAGATTAAATGTTACCATTTAATTTTTCAAATAATGCTTCCACTAGATATTTATATTTCTCAAAACTCTAAGAAAAACAAATAAATCCTTTGATTTCACCAATGGGTGTCTGGAATTGCATGCCCTGAGATTCTGGCCTTGAGGAAACTCAACAAATCATAGTCCTACATGCGTTGGATAACACATTATTGTTTGTATCATATACAACTCCTAACTTATGGTCTTTATCCCAATCTCATCTTGACCCTTGAGGAAACTCAACAAAGCAAAAAAGTTAGTCACTCATGCCAACCATTTTGTGACGGCCTAAGTATAACACACGTACCTTGAGGAAACTCAATAAATACGTGCATATAACTAACCTCATCTAGTCAACGTATTACTACGCATAACATCTCTAGCCAGAGGAAACTCAACAACTAAAGAATATGTAAGTAATCTGTTAACATATAAATGGTGGAGGACAACTTATATTAGAGATTCATAATCTTCAATATACATTTATTTGAGTGATATCGATTCAGGGAACAATATTTTTTTTATGAAATACTTTCGTGATTCAAGTGTTGGATACATCAGAAATCACAATATATGTACAATATATATGTACTTATTCCATAAATCTAATTTGGGTTTCTTTTCAGTTCCACTTAATTTTATACATATACACTTATATAAGTATTTATTTATTTATAATTTTTATAATTTAATTACTCTTTCATCAAAAAAAAATCATAATTTAATTTAATTATTAAATATGTACATGTATCGCATTAATTAAATCTTATTTAATTAGTTCTAATCTAATTCTTAGTAAGTAAATTGTATTTGATTAATTTAACTAATTATTTAATTAACATTTTAATTAATCTAAATTAAATTTTAACTACTAGATTTTAAATTATTCATTCTTAACAATTTAAAGATAAAGATGAACTATAGCATTTATAGTAATTATATAAATATATCATTATTCATGTATATAATTTATTAGCTAACTTTTTAATTAATTTAATTAACTAAAATAAATTTTTATTAAAATAACATTAATTAAATTCAAAATTTTATCTTCATTTACCTTAAATAGTTTAAGATCAATATACGTATATCATTATATATGTTTTAATTTAATTAATTAACTTTATTTATTTATTTAATAAAATTAAATGAATAATTAAGATAAAAGAATTTTAAATTAATATATTAAATTTCATAACCAATTTTGAAAATTTTATAACACTACAACATGTCATATTTTAACCTTAACCTTTAAATTTGAAATATAGTTTTTTTTATTTTCAAGACATATTTTGAAATATTAGCCCAACGCCTAAAATTATTTGGCCTTTATATTATAGATAACTTTTAGGCTTACTTTATCCTTTGGGCTAGGCCAATAGCCAAGTCCTATAGAGATTTGATTACCAAAATGAATCATTTGATTCCACTTTTTAGACACCCTAGTAAATGGGTAGACTTTAAATTGGTAGGGCAAAGTTTAGGAAAGTTTTTTTTCTTTTTTAAATAATAAATTTAAAGGCGGAGAAAAATATTCAAAATATGCACCGAAGTTCACCTGTAAATTTTAGACCCTCAAAACTTTCATTCTTATATGAATAATATTCAAATGTTTATATCCAAAAGTTAATCATATAATTATAGAAATTAATCTTCAGAGAATAATAAATAGTTAGCATAAACAGTTCATTTATAGTTGTGTATTTAAATTTTAAAGCATAAAACAGATCTAAATTAAAAAATAACTTTCAAATTTCCTTTTTATAAAACAAAAACACCAAAACAAAAGGAAAAAGTTGGACGAGTTAGGAAAATGAAAATTTGCTATAAGAACAAATATATCTAAACTTTACATAAAATAACAACAAATAAGCAAAGCTGATGAAGAATCCAATCAAATCAATTTGAGATAAACATATATAAGAGGGGTAAAGAAAATATGTGGATCTGAAACAAAACAATACAATCGTGACATAACAAATTGAGGTGAAAGAGGATTTCATAATGTTCAATTGAACATATGACAAGTCTTACAAAATCCAAGCATATGAATGATAAAACATATATAAATAAATTAACTAAAGAATTGCCTTGGATGTGTCTGTAAATCACCCCTTGAAATGATGAATAAAAAGCACCTAGACTAAATAAAATCAATATCCGAAATTTGCAAGAATTAAGAGATAAGAACCACTTTTTTCCTTTTCTTTTCCTTTTTTTATGATTTTGATTTTGAAATTTTTAGTCATAGGAGGCCATTGAAATTTGGTCATGGCATAGGTGAAAGAGAGAGAGAATAGGACAAGTAACCAAATGAATGAAAATCCCACAAAAGAGGAAATAAAAGATAATTTAAGATAGGGATGATACACTGTAGCATCCCCCACTTGGAGGTCCAAAACTAATGGCTATGGATACTGCAGTCATCCATAGTTATTAATTTTCGATGACCTAATAAGGTAGTGTTAGATACATTAATATACAAAAACACATGGATATGTAAAAAAATTAAAATCATCAAATAATTTTCACATTCCATTTCAAAACATTTCAATTTCATTGCATAATCCCAACACGAGAACCACGTTTAGATAAATATAGTTATTACAACATATACCAAGAGTGACATATGAAGATGCCCCTTGGTTGATCAGAGCATATAGCTAGGAAATAAAACAAATTAGCCTTCACAAAAAAAGTAGAATCAAGAATAAAAAGGAACTCCTACTAACTAGATTGCCTCATGCATGTCTCCGAAAGCTTATTCATATAAGAAGAACCAGAAATCCTCAACTCTCAAACTACTCAAAACCAGTTGAGCATCCGAGAGTTTAAGAGGAAATCATAAACTTCAAGTCAGACATAAAGTCTATTATGAATAATAATCTACCATCTCAAACCATTTAAATATCTAGTGAGACCATGCCGCTTAGCGGAACGGTTTTTCCCCTCACTAGTATCCTAAAAACTTTATGAAACCATATACTATGCTCTTGCATCCACAAAGGTTGAAATAATTCAAAAAAATATGATGATATGAAAACAAGTTAATCACTTCTATGTTTCACATCCCCATTCATTCTAACTATATGTCTTAGTTATAGTTCCTAGGGTTACTATTAATCAATTAATTTCATGGGCCGGCTAATAACCTGTTAAAGTTTACGGACTCACAGTCCAGTTTCATAGTTTTCATGGGATAGCTAAGAACGTATTGATAACTCCAATATCTTTACTTTTATCCTAGTTTTCATGGGCTGACTAGAAATCTATTGGTAACTCCAATATCTTTTCTTCTTATCCTAGTTTTCATGGGCTGACTAGAAATCTATTGACATCTATCAATACCTTAATCCAGATATAGTTTTCATCGGCTAACTACAAACCTATTAGCCACTGTCAATATCAAATCATGGTTTTCATGGGCTTTTATGAACCTATCTTGCTGACATCTTCATTTATACATAGTTTTCATGGGCTTACTATGAACCTATCGGCCCCTGCCAATATTTTTTCCTATATATAGTTTTTATGGGCTTACTGTGAACCTTTTGGCCCCTGCCAATATCTTTAAATAATGTTTTAGGATCCTTAATCTATATTCACTACCGAGTCAACCTATCTGGTTATTCTACCATTCTCCAAAGTATCGATAGGGATTCATTACAATGTGAAGAAATATATAAAGAAGCATTCATAACAACATAATAATACTAATACCAGTGATTTAATATTGTCGAAGTCATTTTATATAAAACTTGTTTAATCCCCTTAACCTGTTAATCAAGGAAAAACTTCTTCAAAAACTCCATTTCAAAACACTTTATTTATACCATGTTTTTTCCTTTAAAATGAGATTGGGTTATTTATTTTAAAAACTAAGGTGTTTGAAGCCATTGGATCATTTGAAAACAGTAAAATCCCCTTAGACATACCTTTCAAAAACATTGGGGTAATTCCCCTTCGAAACCTTCATAAAAGACCTTTCAAAATCATTGGGTTTTGCTTTAAAACTTATTTTAGGTCAAGTGAATATATACGAAAGTATCTCTTTCGAAACCCTTTATCTCTATATAACTATTTGGGGAAACTTGATGGCTTCGAAACCATCCTTTCGAAAGCTTAAATCATTTAAGTAAAATATAGAAGGATAGCAACGAAACCTCTTTTCAAAGTCATTGCTTTCGAAACCTTGCGAAAGCTTTTAGAAAGTTGTTTAGAACAATTTTGAAACAAAAGCTACTTTTCGAAAGCATTGATGACTCCAATACCTTCGAAAGGCATAAGATTCGAAGTAAGGTTTCAATTAAATCGGAACCACTCATTTCAAAAGCATTTGCTTTATAATTAAGGAAACTCATTCGAAAGCTTTATTTAAACAAAGAAAAGGTGGCAATCAGAATCGAAATCAATAGGGTATCGACTTGGTCGAAAACACCCTTCTAAAAATAAGGCAGGTGCATATCGTTTGAGAACAAGTAAAGGTTTCAGCCCCATCGAAAGCGTTGGTTTCGACACCTTGCCTTCCGCCTTTTTCCAATCTACTACGTACCATTCAGATTGACACCATGTGTATGGGTTTCGACACTGGTTGGTTTCAACTTAAATGGTTTCGACCTCAGTTGAAGCGGAAGCATTGGAGTTGAAAGCACTTCTGATAGAGGCAGAAGCATTGAAGTCGAAAGCACATCTGATAGAGGCGAAACCCATTTTTCTGATTAAGGCAGAATTAAAGCTATTTTTAGTAAGTTCTTTATAACTAACCTGCCCATTTATAATCATTTAATTGATTGCCTTAAAATATTTCAAATTCTTTACAAACATAACTGCCACATAATTCCAGATCTAAATCAAGAATTTTTTTAACAATTAATCCCTTTCATTAAATAAAACCAATTATGCAATTAAGCCTTCTTTTTAAAATAATTTAATTTCAATAGTAAATCACTTAGAAAAAATCCCCAAAAATTACAGAAATTCACTTTCATCACGTTATCTAGCAGATTAAACTTCTAGACCCAAATTCTTCCTGAAATAATCAAAATAAAATTTCTAACCCAATTATTCATATTTTTCTTTGAAAATTCATATTAAATTTTCCATTGCTTGAAAAATAACAAAAATTGAAACTCATCTCCAAAATCGTTATTTACATTACGTATAATTTGTTCCACGTCGCTCTAAAAACAATTATAATTAGTTTTACTCTAAAACTGTATAATTTATTGTTTAAGCTTATTTATCTAATTCAAACATATTATAAATCCAACCATATCATCATTGAAAACATCATAAAATGGATTAAACCTTAAATCTAAAAATATATGATTAAAAACAAAATAGAGATGGTATAAATTATTACTCACCTTGATTAGGATAAGGACTTTAAGATTTGATTGAGGTTAATTCTCTTTGAGAGGTGGTATAAATATTTTCCCTAAGTTAAATGTTATAGCTTGAATACAAGAAATCTGCGATCAAGATTTAATGAATGATTTGGAAAAGTTTTCCTAAGTAAAAGAGAAAATGATTAAGATTTAAGAAAGGTTTAAATAAACCAAATGATTTGATAAATGAGGCTTAATGATTCCATATATTGATTTAAACTGAAGATGAAGTAATTGATTGATGATTGATATCCACGTTTGAACTTAACATCTTTTTAAAAGCGATGATTGGTTTCGAAGGAACCGGAGTCAGATTTGGATGATTCCTATCCGAAAACCACTTTGAACCAATGTATACGTTCGAACGTGAAGACATGCTGAAGATGATGATTATTGAAGGCCGTGGATCTTTATAGCGTGAAGACTGCTTGTTGAACATTCTCTGGTTGGCCACCATTATAGAGTTATTTATAGGAGTTATCTCCTCGTGATGGAGATTTTTTGGATTGCAAGGGCTCCTCGCCTAGTAATGGTCGTGGAAAGCACCTTCGGTTTCGTTCAATCCCATAACAAACTTGTATGGATGTTTGTCTGACATTGTATTCTAAATCACATTTGAGTGGTTTCTATAAACGTATATCAGTTGGTGGCGGAGAAGGCAACTTCTCTTAGCTTAACACTCTTTCCCGAGGCATATGAGCTCAGAAAGTTATACTTTTCTGGAAATCAGTCGTGTGAAGTGGAATGATAATGTGACATTCAAAGTGGAACCTATTATGATCAAAGCGTGGTTTTGTATGAAAACGTGGCTTTGAAGAAATTGAGCGTAGCCTCACAAGCCTCACACCCCGTTTATGATGGGATTCTGTAACGACCCACCTTTTTGGACAGTTTAAACCGACGATCAAATACACACATCGATTCCAAACCATTAAAAAGGGCAGATGGTTATTGGGGTAAATAAGAAAATAAGAGGAAAGAGAAATAAAAGAAAGGAAACAACACAGAATCTTGCAGCGGAACGATAAAATATAATAATCAAATAAACAGTTCATGAAGTTGTTTACTATACTTTGATCATTATTTATACAACATTTACCAGATTTATACATATACAACAGAACAAATAAAATAATGCAGTAGACAGCATGATGCAAAGATAATAATAGTACGAGAATACCAAATCTTCGTCTTCGTCCTCCAGAATAGATCTTCAAAATCTGAAAACTCAGGACTGACCCGAGCGTAATGAAAAGACAAAACACTCGAGTCAGGACTAAAATATCCTCATGTAAGTTAAATCAATCGTAAATAAATATGAGTGTAACGCCGTCAGAGATGTTTACGGGGTTTGACATCTCATATCCAGTGTCAACGTGTGTGCAATAACTTAAGAGATGTTACGGGATTTTCCATCTCTCAAGGATCCGTTAAACTATCTACTATGTAGTACAATACGATATTATAATATGTCTACAGTAAAGTAAAAGTACTAAAATAGCGTTAAGGCGTTACCATAATCCCCCTTAACACATTTTTATAATGCCATAGTCTATACGGCACCGTAAACCCCACCGTAAACTGGTGGTTATCAGAGGGTACCCCATAGGTATAACACAAAACAAAAGGTAGTGGTCGCGAATAGGATAATCAGTATGACAAGGTACATGAGGCGATACCAACTAGGATACTAGTAGTTGCGTGATCCGGACTGATGTTAAGCATAGCCAGCAGCTACCCCCAACACCGCGAAACAACACTCCCAAGTCAAGGGGTACACCCAAATCGAATCACAAATGTAATAGATATGGTATCGAAGAAGTGTGTCCGCTAGAGATGGCGAACCTCAATGGCCCGGCGCGGCTCCTGTTTTAGTCATGTCAAGGGTCATCCAATATCGTTCTCTTTCTTCAGTCAACGCGTTCACCAAACCATCCACTTCATTCTGGATCAACACTCCGCGTATAATAGTTATTAAAGTGGTTTTCGGTATCGACAGAGAGTATGTCCATATCCGATCCCGGTCTCTTTAATAACTACGTATTATTACACCGGTGGCTCTTTTACATTTCAAATCGATTCATAATTGATATCAAAATATCATATTCGTTTCAAAAATCAAATCCATTTCAAATATCATCATATCTATTCAAAATGTAAGATTCCGTTCAAAATCATTTTTCACCTCAATATCTCATTTCGATTTAAGATCATTTCGAATTTCAATTTAGGTTGCAACTTCATTTAACCCAATTCGTATTTAAATTCAAGATTTAAATATAAACATTTCACTTTATTGACCAGCTTGAAATTTTAGAAAAATAGTTTTAGGTAGTTTAAAAGTAGTTTAAATAATTAAAGCAGTTAAAATACTCAAAGTCTTAAAATGGATTTAAAATAGATAAATTAGTTTAGAATAATTTAAAATGGGTTAAGTAGATTTAAAATAGATTAAATAGTTTAAGTATTCAAAAATGGTTTGTATAACTGAGTAATTTGGAAAACAAAATAAAACAGCTTTAAAACCAAACCATTTCAATTATAACTTCCCAATTCAAAACAATTTCAATTTCCCTTCTACCGATTCAATTTCAATTTCAATTCAAATCAATGTCAACTTTGACTTCAAATTTATTCAATTTTACATTCACCTTTAATTTATTCAATTTCAATTTATATCGATTTGGAGCTTGATGTTCAAAATACCAATTTATAACACTTAACAAAATTATCCTTCAATATTCAAATTTAAATCCAAATTTCAAATATAATTCTATTTCAAGCTCAATTTCAAAATATCATTTTTATATCACTTTTACTTAGTAATACTCAAAGCTCGAATTAAGGTTAAATCTTTAAACAAATCAATTTTCGAAATTCAATCATATCCCGATTTTAAATTCCAAAGTCCCCACTTTAATTTTTTAACAATTTCTTTTAACCAAAATTTATTTCAACATTCCAAACTCAATTTTTCGACAAATTCGATTTTTATGAATTGATTTATATTTATAACTTTTAAATCAAAACATTCAAATAAATTTCAAATCAACGATTTTAAAATTATTAATTTAGCCAATTCGATGTCCGTATATAATTTTCTATCCTATGGCCAAGTAATTATTTATTTCAATTAAATGTCAGGGATGAGTATATATCACTTAAATCAAATCACAGTTTCATATGTATGCATAACAGGATATATATATATAAGCAAATAAACATCCAAACATTTAAATATCAACCAATAGTGTGACGACCCGACTTTTTCTCCCCAGAAAAGTCGTATCATCATGAAGAAGAAAGGGATAGAAAAGGGAAAAGAATGAGAAGAAAGAAGAACACAACATCAGAATCTCAACAACGGAACGAATAAATTATATTAATAACATAAATATTACATAGTTTACAACCACTATCAGAGTACACAGATATACAACACATAATAGACAGTTATAAACACCTGTCTAGTATTTACAACATAATACAACTCAGAGACAATCACAGATCACACAGCGGAATACTATATATCTAACGCAGAAGCCTCCTGCTCCATTACTCCTCCAATATTCGTCAAAGCTAACCTGAATCCCTTGGCTACTCGTAAAAATTTGAGTAACCAAGAGTTTAAGAAAACAGAAGATAAACTCCGGGTCAGACATGGGTCTGGTGTGAGTAACAGGTTAAAGTTGCTTAATTTTGAAAATCCTTTTGAAAAGAAAGGTATCACGTAAGACTTCCCACACATAAACATGGAAAAGTTTTTACCTTACACTAACCAAAACATTTGATAGGAAATTCTGTGATATTATAATAGTGTCTAGGGTTTTCAAGTAAATAAGAAATAGCCGAAATTGTTACATGATTGAATTCCAGCTACTAGCCACAAAAGTGGGTAATACAATCAAAACCGTTGGCACTTATTGGATTTTGGATTCCATACAATGGCAGGGCTACTGGGGTACCGCCCGTCACAGTACGTGGCCTAGATCAACATACCGAGGAGTACGCCCGCTCCCCTACAACACAAAGCTGGACCCATTCCTTACTGAACAGTTCCGAACAAGACAACCCTGCAGTTGGTGTACATCCAACTACCCACAAGCCGAAATAAAAAGGGACCTCTAGACAGGGGTAAATCTTTCTCTCCAGTGATAGCTACCCACGAAGCCTTGCTGCACCTCCCCTGTTTTAGCCATTCCCGGTTGATGAGGCTTGAGGCTACGATTACCTTTAGAGAACACTTCTCTTAGAATGCTCATCGTCCACCCGACGATGTTCTGAAAGCATTCAATCCATACAAGTTCATTCCGGGTTCGAACGAAACCGAAGGCATTATCTCGTTACACTCATTTTGGAATCACCCTCAGAGTTAACAACGATAACCCTTGCACTCTAAATCACCATCTCGAATCTATAAGTCCTATTCCGTCAAACTCATTACGGAATCACCCACAGAGCTATACTGACGTATAGTTCCTACACCTCGAGTCTTCACTTGCTCCACTTGGATTCACGACCTAACGTTAATTTGGATTGATGTGGTTTTCGGATATCCAAATATGGAAACCCGATCCCGGTCTCATCGAAATCCAAAACGTGTCTTTTAAGGCCAAGTTGTTTTAAAGGTTTCAAAGCAATTCAATTATCTATATATACAAATAGATAAATCACAGGTTCACAACAGATAATCAACATTATCATCATATCAGATAAACCATATTATCATTATCCAAACAGATAATCTATATCAACATCACAATGCAACCAATGTATCCAAATCACTCAACATTATCTATCTCATATCTGAGATTCAAACCATCTAAGCAAACAACATCATCCAACCATATAAGCCATGATTTAATATAACACCAAATATAATTAATTTGAAATGAATTAAATTAATTACATCATTCTATTAATTTAAATTAAATTAAATTAATTACTTCACCAATATCAACTTGCTCATATCACTATTGATTAATTATCAATCAATTAAGTAATCATCAACCAATTATTTATTTCAATTAATCATCGCTGATTTATTAACCTTTAATTATATTCAAGTAATCATCCACTAATTAATTTCTCAAATTAATTATATTTAACCAAATACAGTAATTAATCTTTAATTACTTCCTTTATTAATTAACTATAAATTAATTACAAACTTCTTAATTAATTACTTTAATTAATTACCTTTAATCGTTTATTATTGATTAATTAATCTTAATTAATCAATCTTAATTACATCATTAATTATATTAATTAATGATCTCTAATTTTATTTTAATTAATTACTTTATTTAAATTAATTATATTAAGAAATTAATCTTAATTTAAACTATAATTGTTAATCATCATTGATTAACCCCATTCAGTAATTAATTTCCCTTAAATTACTAAATAAATTAATTACTCCTTAATTAATTAACTCAAATTAATCCCTTGATTAATTCACAAAGTAATTATTCTTAAATTACTTCAATTATCAAATCACCTTCAAGTAATTACATCCAGTAATTATCCATTAATTACTATCCTAAGTAATTTCTCTTCATTTAATTACATTAAGCAATTCTACTTCACAAATCATCAAATGATTATTTTAAATTAATTAAACTGAATTAATTAACTTAATCTAATCAAATTAACTCAATTAATTACAATAAGTAATTAATTCCTTAATTACTTCCATAAGTAATTATACTTAATAACTTACACAATTGATTATCTTTTAAATTAATTAATCCAATTAATAATTAAAATTAATCACATTAATTAATTATTAAATAATCCTTAGTTAATGACCTTCATCAACTATTAACAACTCATTAATTATTTTTCTAAAATAATTAACTTATTCTAATCATTATTAACTACACATTAATTAATCATTAATTAATCCCAAATTAATTAAATAATTAAGTGTTGATTTAAAACTTAATTAATCTATTATTACTTGATTAATTTATTATTAATAATTAATTAGAAACTAATTTTATTTAATTAATTATTCTTAAATTACAAGTTAATTATTCTAAGAATAATTAATCTTAAACCTTTAAGATTAAACCCTTAATTGCCCTTTTATTAATTTATTAAATAAATTAATTATTCATTTAATTACCCTAATAATTAAATGAAATACAAACATTAAATTATTATTTAGCTTTAATAAATTTTTAAAAAATCAATCTAAAACCTTTAATTGCTAAATAATACTTTTTATTTCAAAAGAAATTTTACAAAAGTTAAAACAAATTTCTTTTAAAATTAAAACCATTTAAATTTTAGCATTATCATTCAAATTTGGTTTAAACACTTAAATTTATAAAACTTAAATTTATTTTTAAACAAAGATTCAAATCCAAATTTGAATCAAATTTTACATTTTGTTTAAACATTACTTTATATTTCAAATTCAAATTTAAATTCAAATTCTTTAAAAACATTTTAAACAATAAACTTCTTTAAAGTTATTTTAAAGCAAATTTGAATTTAAATACTTCATCATTTCCTACTTGTGATTCAATTCAACTTGAATCCATAATTTAAGTTAGATTTAAAACTTACTTTAAATTCTTGCTTCCATTTTCAAATTTAGTCTTAAATTTAGTTTTAAGTTTTTGAAAACAAGACAAGTTTTCAAATTCCAACAAACCAACCCGAGCTAAAACTAAAATAACTCGAGTAACTCGAGTAACAATTTCCTTTTAAATTTATCTTAAAATCAATTAAATCCCAAATAAAATCAGGTTTATACAAAACCTGTGCTAACAGGTTTACCCAATCCTTGAATCAACTAAACCCCCGAGCCCAATCAGCAGTGACTTCGAGTTTGATACCCCCCTGCGTCGAGCAAAAATACAGAACAACCCGATACAACCACGAGATCCCATCTCCCCCAAAATAGCTGACACCCAAAGCCCTCCGTGCACATGCACCACCGCTACCGTCTCCTCCGCCATCTCGCGACCACTCGCGCACGTCGACGGTCATCATCCAACACCAATTCGACCTTCTAACTACTTGCAGAATCCAAAAATAAAAATTTAGCTTCGAGCTCCAAAAAACTGAAACAATGGTCGAAACTGGAATCACCAGAAATCACTTGCCTCTGGTCACCTGGGTGACTTCACCTCCGGCCACGAACTCCCCCACCCTTCATCAATCATTCATTTGAATCTGGATCAATTCGATCAAACATAGGAGTTACAGTGATTTAATTTCCAGATGAACCTCAAAACTAGGGTTAAATGCCTTAATTCCAAATTCCCACCGCCTTAATGCTTTAACCCATCAACTTCCATTTTTCCATACAACTATGATCATAAATCCATCACCAGAATCAAAATTAGCCACTCCGGTCTCCTAGTTTGATGATTCAAACCCAAAGTAAGTTTTCTGCTTAAACCAGAATTTCCTAATCCATCTCAATCTATAAGTTAAAATTTTAGTTTTAAAATTCACAACTTGGATCTTGTAGCATGTCTATACTCTTAAATCAAAGAATTAAGGATGATTAAATTCTATTTTCAAAGATTGCTCTGTTGTAGTTTGTTTTCAGAGAAAATACAGTTTCATTAATTTTATTTTTTAAATTTAATAAAATTAAAACTTAAACTTATGATACAAATCATATTTTGTGTAAATCATAAACTGTAACAAAGGTTTGAACATGAACTCATGGAATTTAATCAGGAATAAAACTTGGAATTCTAGTAACATGCAGTAACATATATTCTACAGCAAGCATAAATACTCAGCAACCATACATAAGAACTTCTATCCTATGCTTTCATATAATTATGAATATATCAGTAACTCATTGCAAGCAACTAAATTTACTTAATTTAGTTTTGAATAAAAAATGTTACTCACTTGGTATAGGAGCAGAGCACATAAGCTTCAGATTTTACTTTTAATTTTTGCTTATGACTTGAACTTCAAATTGCTATTGCACTTACAACTTTAACTCCAGATTAACAGAAGCATGTTTCCCCTTTTATTTTAAACTGCAGTTGCTTATTAAAATTTCACCTTGTATTTGCTGTAATGCTTCTGATCCTTGATGTATACATGCTTCCAGAAAATAATGCAGTTTTCTTCTACTTCCAAATTTAAAGTTGCATGCAGGGTTTTTTTTTAGAGTTGCAAATTGATTTCAGGCCTTAGAATTGAAGAGCTACAGGTTTATAAGGTTTTGCATTACAAGTTTGAGTATGATTCAGATGGTTTTGGTTTAGAGGAACACTGTTTCCAGAGAAAGAAATGCAGGCTTGAATACTGTTTTTAAAACTGAAAAGGAGACTGCAGGCTTAGTTGCATGAAGATTTTTGAATTGCAGAATTGCTTCAGGTTAATATTTGATTTGCATTTCAATTTTGGAAGATTAATTTAGATAGCTTTGAAGAAGATTGGTTTGAGGAAAATTATTGGTTTCAGATTTGTGTTTTGAAGGGATTTAAAGATTTTGCTTTGAAAAATAATAATGAAGATTACAGATTTTGTTGAAGATTTCAGATTTTAGATCTGAATAATTTTCTTAAGTTTTGAAGAGGAATTGCAAAAAGTAAATGAGATGAAAAGAAGTGTATTAATACAAGTACATTTTTTATTTTAATAAAAATAAAAGAAAAAGAAAATTAAAAGGACACTTGGTTTAAGTATAACATTTGTCACTTAGATTAATTTATGGTAAACACATGTCAATTTGTATCTTAAGAAACTTACACATGTACTAAGTGTATTTTAATTTTAACTTAAATTGTTTACAAAAGCTTTTAAATCTAAATTTACTATTCTTATGTATATATAAATGAGTTTATCTCTTTTTAGATTGAAAAGAAATGAAAACAAACAAATTAAAAATATAGCTTATTCAAAAATATTGAAGTATTTATTCTATTAAATTTCAAAACATCAAATTCAAATTTTAGATTAATTTATCAAGTCAAATTTTAATAATCAAGTTACATATATATAGATGCATCTATAACTTTTGTTAAAATTAAAGATAACAAATCTATTCCTTACAAAATCTATTTATGTTCATAAGAACTTAAGTATTAAAATTTTTATTTAAAAATAACAAGTTAAACAATATTAAATAATTTGTAAAAGAGATTATAACAATTTATGATCATTTGTAATTTGTTTTGTGAATTCTTATATAAAAATCTCAAATAAAATAAAACTCTGCTTTTATATTTATCTATTTTAAATTCATATTTTTAAGCTAAATAAAATTTTAAAACAAATAAGATTTATCATAGTATAAACTATAACATTATTTATTAAATTGCTTTGAAAAGCCAATTCTTAAATCAATTTTTTAATTTTCTAAAAATAAATTAGAATTAGAAAATAAATTCATCTACTAAATTCAAAATCAAAGTTTATCAACTTACAATATATACAAATATATATTATAAATAGAAAACAATTTATTTAAAAAGATAAAATCTTTCGATTTAAATATTTATTAAAACATGATTATTAAATCAAATTCCAAATTTGTTATTAAAATTATCAAATCCAATTAAATTTATAACACAGATTATTAAATTTATATTGCCCAAATTCCGGGATATCACATTCCTTCCCCCTTAAAAGAATTTCGTCCCCGAAATTTAGAAGCAAAGGTTATTCAATAATCTATCTTAAGATTTTATTTTAAAACACAAGCATATATTATCAAACATATGCTAACAACCATAGCAACCAATTCATCCAAAAAAAACAAATCTTATTATCCAGAAAAATTCTGGATAAAATTTTCACGAGTTTCCTCGGTATAAATATCGAGATACTCGCTCTACAGAATCTAAACAATCAATACTATTAAGCTATAGAGCTCCTATCCAACTAGATCTAAAAAACTAAATAGGATATCAGACTACAGACGAGTCTGAATCAACAATCACATCCTCCTGAACTGTTGGTTCCACAACCAGAAATAAACCATACACGTACTCCCTCAGAGATACGTAAAACACATCGAATTCCAGTTATTCAAACTGACAATTCAACTTTAAAAATCAAACACCAATCCTCACGAAACGCAGAAAAGATCCAAAACATCTCGGAGCTGACTTACCCAGTCTTATTCCATCTTATAGCTCTTTAGATCGGAGAAAACTTTCCCAAAACCAAATCTCCGACTTCGAAATCCAAATTCCTTCGCCTCTTATTCACCAAACACTCTTGACGATCTTTGGCTGCCTTCAACTATCTTGATCAGCTCAACCTTCGCTGATGTCTCTAAAAAGAAACTGGACCAAAACAATCCAACAAAGTGATCTCCTCAAGATCAATCCCAAACCAAGAACACCAACTCTACTCCACAAATACCAGAAAACTTACTTACTTCTCTTATCCGGAAAAGATAAAACAAAAGCACTTCCAATCTGCTTTCGCTGCACAACTCTGATCTGAAGCAGAAGAAAAACTCGAGCACAAACTGGATAACACATCACAGAAATATGGTTTAACAGATCCATAAAAGAAAACTCAGATGTCCCATCTGATCCAAAGCTGCTTCACCAAACCTTCGGTATCACTCCTAGAATCCAGTCGATAAGAAAACTCAACCTCCAAATATGGACAAACTTCCCATAGCTCAAGAGAACATTCAAACTATCGCAAGTCACTTTTGCAATCAACCAGTCCAATATCCAAAGAAAATTGTTCTCTCTTTACCAATCAGAACAGCTTACGCTCATCTAGTCAATCCATCGTAGAAATGAAATCCACTATGCTGCTTCTGAACTCTATCTTCAGAAACTGCTAACCAGAAAATCTTCTTGCTGGCACACAGAACACTCCGAGCTGCACTACTAACTCCGATGCCCAAGACTTCCTAAACCAAAGCTCTTCGAGAAACTTGGGCCTCAAACTGGACAGAAACATCCTGCTGAATCTAGCCACAACCCTGAAGCAGACTCACCTCCTTAACTTGTTCCAAAGAAAAATCTTCGGAGGTATCTATAGTCACTGCGTCTCATCATGCAGCTACTAATTCCTGGGGTATCAAAATACCACTATTCTCTTCTACCTAGCCGATAGATCCAAATTCTACTCATCCAACTCAAAGATAGACTCCGAACCTTAACAGGTTACCTTCAGAGATCTATGAAATCCTTACTCCAAGCAAAAATCACTCGAGACGGTATTAGGTCTACAGTCTCAACAAATACACTTCCAACTTCAACACTCAAACTCTAACCAATGGTAGTAGTCGTGTTACACACCCCACTACCTTATCTACCTTTATAGCCTATATTGGAAAACCCAAACAGGTAACCCAACAAATAGGTAGAAGTAATTATATAAATATATATATAATAAAACTACAAATACGCTCTCTCAAGATAGACACCACTCCAGAGCCTAGGTATTCACTCAACCTAATGCTCTGATACCAACTGTGACGACCTGACTTTTTCTCCCTAGAAAAGTCGTATCATCATGAAGAAGAAAGGGATAGAAAAGAGAAAAGAAAGAGAAGAAAGAAGAACACAACATCAAAATCTTAACAGCGGAACGAATAAATTATATTAATAACATAAATATTACATAGTTTACAACCACTATCAGAGTACACAGATATACAACACATACTAGACAGTTATAAACACCTGTCTAGTATTTACAACATAATACAACTCAGAGACAATCACAAATCACACAGCGGAATACTATATATCTAACGCAGAAGCCTCCTGCTCCATTACTCCTCCAATATTCGTCAAAGCTAACCTGAATCCCTTGGCTACTCGTAAAAATTTGAGTACCCAAGAGTTTAAGAAAACAAAAGATAAACTCTGGGTCAGACATGGGTCTGGTGTGAGTAACAGGTTAAAGTTGCTTAATTTTGAAAATCCTTTTGAAAAGAATGGTATCACGTAAGACTTCCCACACATAAACATGGAAAAGTTTTTACCTTACACTAACCAAAACATTTGATAGGAAATTCTGTGATATTATAATAGTGTCTAGGGTTTTCAAGTAAATAAGAAATAGCCGAAATTGTTACATGATTGAATTCCAGCTACTAGCCACAAAAGTGGGTAATACAATCAAAACCGTTGGCACTTATTGGATTTTGGATTCCATACAATGGCAGGGCTACTGGGGTACCGCCCGTCACAGTACGTGGCCTAGATCAACGTACCGAGGAGTACGCCCACTCCCCTGCAACACAAAGCCGGACCCATTCCTTACTAAACAGTTCCGAACAAGACAACCCCGCAGTTGGTGTACATCCAACTACCCACACAGCCGAAATAAAAAGGGACCTCTAGACAGGGGTAAATCTTTCTCTCCAGTGGGAGCTACCCACGAAGCCTTGTTGCACCTCCCCTATTTTAGCCATTCCCGGTTGATGAGGCTTGAGGCTACGATTACCTTTAGAGAACACATCTCTTAGAATACTCATCGTCCACCCGACGATGTTCTGAAAGCATTCAATCCATACACGTTCGTTCCGGGTTCGAACGAAACCGAAGGCATTATCTCGTTACACTCATTTTGGAATCACCCTTAGAGTTAACGACGATAACTCTTGCACTCTAAATCACCATCTCGAATCTATAAGTCCTATTCCGTCAAACTCATTACGGAATCACCCATAGAGTTATACTGACATATAGTTCCTACACCTCGAGTCTTCACTTGCTCCACTTGGATTCACGACCTAACGTTAATTTGGATCGATGTGGTTTTCGGATATCCAAATATTGAAACCCGATCCCGGTCTCATCGAAATCCAAAACGTGTCTTTTAAGGCTAAGTTGTTTTAAAGGTTTCAAATCAATTCAATTATCTATATATACAAATAGATAAATCACAGGTTCACAACAGATAATCAACATTATCATCATATCAGATAAACCATATTATCATTATCCAAACAGATAATCTATATCAACATCACAATGCAACCAATGTATCCAAATCACTCAACATTATCTATCTCATATCTGAGATTCAAACCATCTAAGCAAACAACATCATCCAACCATATAAGCCATGATTTAATATAACACCAAATATAATTAATTTGAAATGAATTAAATTAATTACATCATTCTATTAATTTAAAGTAAATTAAATTAATTACTTTACCAATATCAACTTGCTCATATCACTATTGATTAATTATCAATCAATCAATTAATCATCAACCAATTATTTATTTCAATTAATCATCCCTGATTTATTAACCTTTAATTATATTCAAGTAATCATCCACTAATTAATTTCTCAAATTAATTATATTTAACCAAATACAGTAATTAATCTTTAATTACTTCCTTTATTAATTAACTATAAATTAATTACAAACTTCTTAATTAATTACTTTAATTAATTACCTTTAATCGTTTATTATTGATTAATTAATCTTAATTAATCAATCTTAATTACATCATTAATTATATTAATTAATGATCTCTAATTTTATTTTAATTAATTACTTTATTTAAATTAATTACACTAAGAAATTAATCTTAATTTAAACCATAATTGTTAATCATCATTGATTAACCCCATTCAGTAATTAACTTCCCTTAAATTACTTTACTAAATAAACTAATTACTCCTTAATTAATTATCTCAAATTAATCCCTTGATTAATTCACAAAGTAATTATACTTAAATTACTTCAATTATCAAATCACCTTCAAGTAATTACATCCAGTAATTATCCATTAATTACTATCCCAAGTAATTTCTCTTCATTAATTACATTAAGCAATTATACTTCACAAATCATCAAATGATTATTTTAAATTAATTAAACTGAATTAATTAACTTAATCTAATCAAATTAACTCAATTAATTACAATAAGTAATTAATTCCTTAATTACTTTCTTAAGTAATTATACTTAATAACTTACACAATTGATTATCTTTCAAATTAATTAATCCAATTAATAATTAAAATTAATCACATTAATTAATTATTAAATAATCCTTAGTTAATGACCTTCATTAACTATTAACAACTCATTAATTATTTTTCTAAAATAATTAACTTATTCTAATCATTATTAACTACACATTAATTAATCATTAATTAATCCCAAATTAATTACATAATTAAGTGTTGATTTAAAACTTAATTAATCTATTATTACTTGATTAATTTATTATTAATCATTAATTAAAAACTAATTTTATTTAATTAATTATTCTTAAATTACAAGTTAATTATTCTAAGAATAATTAATCTTAAACCTTTAAGATTAAAGCCTTAATTACCCTTTTATTTATTTATTAAATAAATTAATTATTCATTTAATTACCCTAATAATTAAATGAAATACAAACATTAAATTATTATTTAACTTTAATAAATTTTTAAAAAATCGATCTAAAACCTTTAATTGCTAAATATTACTTTTTATTTCAAAAGAAATTTTACAAAAGTTAAAACAAATTTCTTTTAAAATTAAAACCATTTAAATTTTTACATTATCATTCAAATTTGGTTTAAACACTTAAATTTATAAAACTTAAATTTATTTTTAAACAAAGATTCAAATCCAAATTTGAATCAAATTTTACATTTTGTTTAAACATTACTTCATATTTCAAATTCAAATTTAAATTCAAATTCTTTAAAAACATTTTAAACAATAAACTTCTTTAAAGTTATTTTAAAGCAAATTTGAATTTAAATACTTCATCATTTCCTACTTGTGATTCAATTCAACTTGAATCCATAATTTAAGTTAGATTTAAAACTTACTTTAAATTCTTGCTTCCATTTTTAAATTTAGTCTTAAATTTAGTTTTAAATTTTTGAAAACAAGACAAGTTTTCAAATTCCAACAAACCAACCCGAGCTAAAAATAAAATAACTCGAGTAACTCGAGTAACAATTTCCTTTTAAATTTATCTTAAAATCAATTAAATCCCAAATAAAATCAGGTTTATACAAAACCTGTGCTAACAGGTTTACCCAATCCCTGAATCAACTAAACCCCCGAGCCCAATCAGCAGTGACTTCGAGTTCGATACCCCCCTACTTCGAGCAAAAATACAGAACAACCCAATACAACCACGAGATCCCATCTCCCCCAAAACAGCTGACACCCAAAGCCCTCCGTGCACATGCACCACCGCTACCGTCACCTCCACCATCTCGCGACCACTCGCGCACGTCGACGGTCATCATCCAACACCAATTCGACCTTCTAACTACTTGCAGAATCCAAAAATCAAAATTTAGCTTCGAGCTCCAAAAAACTGAAACAATGGTCGAAACTGGAATCACCAGAAATCACTTGCCTCCGATCACCTGGGTGACTTCACCTCCGGCCACGAACTCCCCCACCCTTCATCAATCATTCATTTGAATCTAGATCAATTCGATCAAACATAGGAGTTACAGTGATTCAATTTCCAAATGAACCTCAAAACTAGGGTTAAATGCCTTAATTCCAAATTCCCATTGCCTTAATGCTTTAACCCATGAACTTCCATTTTTTCATACAACTATGATCATAAATCCATCACCAGAATCAAAATTAGCCACTCCGGTCTCCTAGTTTGATGATTCAAACCCAAAGTAAGTTTTTTGCTTAAACCAGAATTTCCCAATCCATCTCAATCTATAAATTCAAATTTTAGTTTTAAAATTCACAACTTGGATCTTGTAACATGTCTATATTCTTAAATCAAAGAATTAAGGATGATTAAATTCTATTTTCAAAGATTGCTCTGTTGTAGTTTGTTTTCAGAGACAATACAGTTTCATTAATTTTATTTTTTTAAATTTAATAAAATTAAAACTTAAACTTATGATACAAATCATATTTTGTGTAAATCATAAACTGTAACAAAGGTTTGAACATGAACTCATGGAATTTAAATCAGGAATAAAACTTGGAATTCTAGTAACAGGCAGTAACATATATTCTACAGCAAGCATAAATACTCAGCAACCGTACATAAGAACTTCTATCCTATGCTTTCATATAATTATGAATATATCGGTAACTCATTGCAAGCAACTAAATTTACTTAATTTAGTTTTGAATAAAAAATGTTACTCACTTGGTATAGGAGCAGAGCACATGAGCTTCAGATTTTACTTTTAATTTTTGCTTATGACTTGAACTTCAAATTGCTATTGCACTTACAAATTTAACTCCAGATTAACAGAAGCATGTTTCCCCTTTTATTTTAAATTGCAGTTGCTTATTAAAATTTCATCTTGTATTTGCTGTAATGCTTCTGATCCTTGATGTATGCATGCTTCTAGAAAATAATGCAATTTGCTTCTACTTCCATATTTATAGTTGCATGCAGGGTTTTTTTTAGAGTTGCAAATTGATTTCAGGCCTTAGAATTGAAGAGCTACTGGTTTATATGGTTTGCATTACAAGTTTGAGTATGATTCAGATGGTTTTGGTTTAGAGGAACATTGTTTCCAAAGAAAGAAATGCAGGCTTGAATACTGTTTTTAAAACTGAAAAGAAGACTGCAGGCTTAGTTGCATGAAGATTTTTGAATTGCAGAATTGCTTCAGGTTAATATTTGATTTGCATTTCAATTTTGGAAGATTAATTTAGATAGATTTGAAGAAGATTGGTTTGAGGAAAATTATTGGTTTCAGATTTGTGTTTTGAAGGGATTTAAAGATTTTGCTTTGAAAAATAATAATGAAGATTACAGATTTTGTTGAAGATTTCAGATTTCAGATCTGAATAATTTTCTTAAGTTTTGAAGAGGAATTGCAAAAAGTAAATGAGATGAAAAGAAGTGTATTAATACAAGTAGATTTTTGATTTTAATAAAAATAAAAGAAAAAGAAAATTAAAAGGACACTTGGTTTAAGTATAACATTTGTCACTTAGATTAATTTATGGTAAACACATGTCAATTTGTATCTTAAGAAACTTACACATGTACTAAGTGTATTTTAATTTTAACTTAAATTGTTTACAAAAGCTTTTAAATCTAAATTTACTATTCTTATGTATATATAAATGAGTTTATCTCTTTTTAGATTGAAAAGAAATGAAAACAAACAAATTAAAAATATAGCTTATTCAAAAATATTGAAGTATTTATTCTACTAAATTTCAAAACATCAAATTCAAATTTTAAATTAATTTATCAAATCAAATTTTAATAATCAAGTTACATATATATAGATGCATGTATAACTTTTGTTAAAATTAAAGATAACAAATCTATTCCTTACAAAATCTATTTATGTTCATAAGAACTTAAGTATTAAAAATTTTATTTAAAAATAACAAATTAAACAATATTAAATAATTTGTAAAAGAGATTATAACAATTTATGATCATTTGTAATTTGTTTTGTGAATTCTTATATAAAAGTCTCAAATAAAATAAAACTCTGCTTTTATATTTATCTATTTTAAATTCATATTTTTAAGCTAAATAAAATTTTAAAACAAATAAGATTTATCATAGTATAAACTATAACATTATTTATTAAATTGCTTTGAAAAGCCAATTCTTAAATCGAATTTTTAATTTACTAAAAATAAATTAGAATTATAAAATAAATTCATCTACTAAATTCAAAATCAAAGTTTATCAACTTACAATATATACAAATATATATTATAAACAGAAAACAATTTATTTAAAAAGATAAAATCTTTTAATTTAAATATTTGTTAAAACATGATTATTAAATCAAATTCCAAATTTGTTATTAAAATTATCAAATCCAATTAAATTTATAACACGGATTATTAAATTTATATTGCCCAAATTCCGGGATATCACAAATAGCATCCATCGAAATACATCATCCAATAGACAATACAATTCATGGCAATTTCATAGTTATCAATGTCAGGTAATTTAATCGCAATTCAATTTTAATTTCAATTTAATTGTCAATTTAATTTTCAACGGTTAATTCAAATGACAATCTATATGACAATTAAATTTTATCAAACAACGACAAATAACATTCATATCACTTCATAATATTAAATTTAACTACCATAAAGATATTTAGTACGTTGTGAGCATTATAAAACACTCACCTTGATTTCAATGTAGTTCCAGCGTTTTATTTCGAATAAAATTAAACGAGCGTTTAATTTTACCCAAAATTTCCACTAGCTCCAAACGGCTCCAGTCCAATTCCATAGCGTAGTGCTCGACAAAACGAAGCCAACGCAATTCGTTTCGTTGAATTCCGACCTCGTATGCAAAAGTTAGAGCATTTTAAAGTTCGTACGAGTAAATCTAAATCAATTTACAATTTAATAAATTACTTTTTCTTTCAGATCTAATCCCTGCCGTCCATCCCAGAAAAGAAAATCCAGGTCGCTCCCCTTTCTTCCATCTTCGTTCGTTCGAGCTCCAGTACGTTCGAACCCAAGGAGCCGCCCAAACCCTAATACACGCACCAACCTACGTTCGACTTCGCTCCGATCAAGATGCTCCACCGCGTGCGCCTTCGCCTAAGCTACCTCCAGCCTCCAACCGCACCGCCATAGCGCCACCAACACCTCGATTTCCGTGTGCGACCTGTAGCCATACGCGGCCCCCTAGCGCCTCCAAACAACAACGATGCACGCAATCAACCGTATAGATGCAAAGACCCTGCTCCACTCTACAACATTCGTGTTGATAAGTTTTCATAAATGTTTACGGATAGAAATGAATTTGAGGAAGAAAATGAGACAATTTCAGCCGTGGGTTTCTATGGTGGCAGCTACGAATAGAAACCCTAGGGTTTTCTTTCTGGTTTGCAAATGAGAATTAGGTAGGTGCCTTTATAGAAAATATAACGAACACTATTCATTTTGGATTTTCCGAACTCCGATTTACGTGCGGTGACCGGCGTTTCTAGGGTTTATCCCATGTTCCGGACATAATGGAATAGGTTTCGTAGTCTAATTCGATCATCTGTGCGAGTTACGGAAATAAACGATCAAAATTAAATTAAACCGATTAAACGAATTTCTATGCGGTTTGGCTTGCCCCGGACAAACGGTAAATCCGATTGATATGAAATTTGAAATCTTACAATAATATCACGTTCCAGATCCGATGAAACTGGTTTCGTCAAAATCCGAGACTGTTTGAAAAATGGCTATTTTTACACGTCAATTAAATATTAAAATATTCAATTTTCACAATTTAACTTTTAATTCGGTTTTAAAAGTTCTACAACATCATTCTAACTTTAATATGATGAAATAAAATTTTACAAATCATTTTTAATCATATTAAACACGTTATTCAATTATTCAATAAATTCCAAATATTAAATTTAAACAATTTTGATCATCCAATAATTCATTATCCTTTGAAATATTTGAAATTGAACTTATAAGATTCAACTTTTAAAACCAATTCACATGTTAGAACACTATTTCCATTTTACAGTTATTCAATTATTCAATAAGTTTTAAATATTTACTTTAAACAATTTACCTGTTCAATATTCAATTATTTGATTTGAAATAGATTTTACTTATCAATCAAGTTACTCTATTATACCCAATGAATTCAACATTTATTATCCTATCCAACTGTTGATTGCAAAGGCATCCACTAAGTAGCATTTATTTTTCAATACTTATTACTATTCAAATCATGGAAACCAATCGATTAAAATTTGTATTTATACCTAAATAATTCACAATCCTTATTCACTTATTTACATTTGTTTTTCCATATATTCCCTAAACCAAGTTATAAAATTTGAGTTAATTCAATTAGATTGGAACTCCATTCAATCTATAAATAATTACTTAGATAGTTATTGTCGCAATTCATTCCAGTTATTATTATTCCAAACGAATTACAAATTTTTTTCTAACATTAAATCATGAAATCTTATTAAATTAGCTATTTTAATTATCGAAAATTTACGGGTCGTTACACTCTCCCCCACTCAAAACTTTTCGTCCCCGAAAAGGAAAAAGAAGGGAAAAGGAACTAAGTATAGAATTCAGCATTAGATATATTTTATTCTAAGTTACCAACTTATAAAACAATGAAATTCCATTTATAAAATCGTTACTACACATCCACTACGCTACTCCGATTAGCTTATGAAGTTTACTTGTTAGTTATCAAAATAAGTTATAAAATTTTAAAACTTGAAAATTTTCTAACACCCGGATTTACGAAAAAATTCGGCAGAGTCTCCTTTGCGCGGCTCGATCCGAAAAAAAATGACAGTATATATAACACAAATATACATCTCATCAAGTGATGAGGCATCCCGCAGGGAAAAAGTGTAAAAGTACGGTATGTAATCCGAGATATGTACCTTATATATTATTAGCGAGCATATACGGCTAATATAGCGCGAAAGCGAGCTCCAAATGCGAAGCAAGCGCAATCCGCACCTACTAAACACTCAACAAACCATGAGAAACATGCACATATGAAAATAATATCAATATACATCATATAGCAACAAAACAACTACATGTGCCAACATAACAAATGCAACAAAAACAACAAATGCATCCACCAAATCAATTATCATCCAACTATCACCCAACAAATCCATAATCAATCAATATAAATTCACTTCTCATTAATATTTATTCACTCGGTTTTCAATTTTAATCACAGTTGATTCATTAACGTTGGATTTTACTAACATTCATTCTCAATTCAATTAGTTAACATTCACTAATTTATATTTACATTAGTTTACTTCCAATTTGAATCAAATTAATTCTATTTAAATTCATTTAACTTCCAATTTGATTTCAATGACTTATAGCTTTCAATTTCATTAACACTTAACGAATTATATACAATCAACAAACAATCATATAACGACCAAATCATATAATTTTAAAAGAATCATTTTGTATTTGGCATCATAAATTTCCAATATTAACTTTAATTAAGTCCGTAAGTCGTATATATATCATTCGTGAGCAATATCAATCTAATCGCTTATTCGATCACACAATTTCACTTCCAACTAGTATCGTTCACCCGACTCTCTAGTGCGGACTCAGATTTGGTTCCTTGATTGGAAACTGTTACTCTCCTTGTATAGCCATATACTATGATAGAGAATTCTAGAATCAAACCAAAAATTCATATCCAGGGTTCGCCGTCGAAAATCGAGTGGAAAATCCTAACTTGGATCGATATAAATCATCTCGAAATTTTGTACTCGAATTTGGATCAAATCGTTATGCGAATAAAATAATATACGTACATTCTCATGTATTACCTTCCAATGGATTTCTATCCAATTTATCTATACTAAATCATTTTATTGACTTCTATTTTTTTTCACTTAATTACTCACAATCCATTATTCGGTTAGTATATTCATTTCTTTACATAGCATATTCTTTAACATTATCTTTTCTTAAACATCATATCAAAGAATTTGCTTACTCAAGTTCATTTTAAACATTCTATATAATTTAATTGAACTCAATTTCTTTTCCCAATTGATTCTTAGCTATAAGAAATTCCTTTGTTTACATTTATTGCATTTTCATAATTTCAGTTAATAACGAATTCATTTGTGGAACATTTTATTAATCATCACTTTAGTTTATAGTCATTCCATAAAAGTCTAACTTCTCATATATGACTTTTCTTAGTTTATAGTTATCTCAAAAGTTACAAATTTATCATTACATATTTTTCTTTTTTGTTGCAAATTTATATTTAATTTTACAACCAGTTTACAAAGACATTGCTTGACTCAATGACCTTTTCTTAAGTTCACTTACTTGTTCCATTTATCCATTCATCATTTCATGCTATAATTAATTATATAACATTTTTATCACAACCAAATTTCCCATTTATATACATTTTAATTCCTTTTGAGTTTTCCTTACTTGTATACTTCAATTATTTTCAGGTTCTGTTTAGTTGTACAATATCTCATTACATATCCAAAACATCATTTCAACTTCTTAATATTTGGTAAGTCATATTATATGTTATTAGAATGCAAATTTGGTATTATACAAATTTATAGAATTTCATTTTACTTAATTAGAATGTTCACAAATTTGATCCATTTAATCCTCTTTACCTTTCAACTTTAAAGGTACACTACAACTCTAAAGTTTTCCCAAACATAAGCTTAGATATCTTAATCCTCTTATTTCATAAATTCTGGTTATTCATTTTCATTCAAATAATTTGAAAATTATTAATTAACAGAACTTAGAAATTTAAATGCCCGGTTCTTTTCAAATCGTTTGAAATAAATATATACACTTATATCTTTAATATATCAAATCATACCTTTGGAGTTTAAACCAAAACCATTTATCCAAATAATTTCGAAGAAAAGCAAAGCTTCTCTGAAGTCTTCCCCACTTTGAGACTCGAAAATGAACGTCGATGATGCTGCGCAGTCATCACCGAAATTATTTCCCAGCGATAGAAGCGAGGAGTACTTAACTTATTCCTTCTTAAAAATCCTTTCAAAATATTTCCATAAACATTTTCCAACTAATATTACTATATATTTCTTCTGAGCTTTGAGAACCATTTTCAAAATCCCAGGTCTTAAATTCAATATTTCTCAATTTAACTCTATTTTAATTTATAAGTCATCTTTATAAAATATTCTTATAAGATTTTTTTTTATAAAAAAAAAACATTCCACTAGTGTCTTATTACTGTTTATTTTTCAGTAAACCTTATTTATTAAAACACAATATCCAATTAATGATAACAATCAATATTATCGTTTCCAACAACTAAATAAGCTAGATAGATCACAATAATTTTTGAAAATAAATTCTTTATATACAAAATATAATTAGGGCAAAATTATTTCATTTACCCAATTTCAAAACAATACTATGTCGAATTGTTCTGTTCGAGTGTTTAGAGATCCCTATCAATGACGTTAATTACTCGTATTGACCGGAATACATAAGCCACTCAACAAATCAACCGACACATTATAAAACATTTTATATCACTAACAAGTATGCTCTCTCATATATATACACTCAGCGACTCATCATAGGGTATTACTACCCTATTTATAAAGAGTCAAACCCCACAAAGCTAAGGTTATCGCTAAACCAAAGCTCTGATACCAACTGTAACGACCCACCTTTTTGGACAGTTTAAACCGACGATCAAATACACACGTCGATTCCAAACCATTAAAAAGGGAAGATGGTTATTGGTGTAAATAAGAAAAGAAGAGGAAAGAGAAATAAAAGAAAGGAAACAACACAGAATCTTGCAGCGGAACGATAAAATATAATAATCAAATAAACAGTTCATGAAGTTGTTTACTATACTTTGACCATTATTTATACAACATTTATCAGAGTTATACATATACAACGGAACAAATAAAATAATGCAACAAACAGCATGATGCAAAGATAATAATAGTAATAGAATACCAAATCTTCGTCCTCGTCCTCCAGATTAGATCTTCAAAATTTGAAAACTCAGGACTGACCCGAGCGTAATGAAAAGACAAAACACTCGAGTCAGGACTAAAATATCCTCATGTAAGTTAAATCAATCGTAAATAAAAATGAGTGTAACGGCGTCAGAGATGTTTACGGGGTTTGACATCTCATATCCAGTGTCAACGTGCGTGCAATAACTTAAGCGATGTTACGGGATTTTCCATCTCTCAAGGATCTGTTAACTATCTACTATGTAGTACAATACGCTATTATAATATGTCTACAGTAAAGTAAAAGTACTAAAATAGCGTTAAGGCGTTACCATAATCCCCCTTAACACATTTTTATAATGCCACAGTCTATACAGCACCGTAAGCCCCACCGTAAACTGGTGGTTATCAGAGGGTATCCCATAGGTATAACACAAAACAAAAGGTAGTTGTCGCGAATAGGATAATCAGTATGACAAGGTACATGAGGCGATACCAACTAGGATACTAGTAGTTGCGTGATCCGGACTGATGTTAAGCATAGCCAGCAGCTACCCCAACACCGTGAAACAACACTCCCAAATCAAGGGGTGCACCCAAATCGAATCACAAATGTAATAGATATGGTATCGAAGAAGTGTGTCCGCTAGAGATGGCGAACCTCAATGGCCCGGCGTGGCTCCTGTTTTAGTCATGTCAAGGGTCATCCAATATCATTCTCTTTCTTCAGTCAACGCGTTCACCAAACCATCCACTTCATTCTGGATCAACACTCCGCGTATAATAGTTATTAAAGTGGTTTTCGGTATCGACGGAGAGTATGTCCATATCCGATCCCGGTCTCTTTAATAACTACGTATTATTACACCGGCGGCTCTTTTACATTTCAAATCGATTCATAATTGATATCAAAATATCATATTCGCTTCAAAAATCAAATCCATTTCAAATATCATCGTATCTATCAAAATGTAAGATTCCGTTCAAAATCAATTTTCACCTCAATATCTCATTTCGATTTAAGATCATTTTGAATTTCAATTTAGGTTGCAACTTCATTTAACCCAATTCGTATTTAAATTCAAGATTTAAATATAAACATTTCACCTTATTGACCAGCTTGAAATTTTAGAAAAATAGTTTTAAGTAGTTTAAAAGTAGTTTAAATAATTAAAGCAGTTAAAATACTCAAAGTCTTAAAATGGATTTAAAATAGATAAATTAGTTTAGAATAATTTAAAATGGGTTAAGTAGATTTAAAATAGATTAAATAGTTTAAGTATTCAAAAATGGTTTGTATAACTGAGTAATTTGGAAAACAAAATAAAACAGCTTTAAAACCAAACCATTTCAATTATAACTTCCCAATTCAAAACAATTTCAATTTCCCTTCTACCGATTCAATTTCAATTTCAATTCAAATCAATGTCAACTTTGACTTCAAATTTATTCAATTTTACATTCACCTTTAATTTATTCAATTTCAATTTATATCGATTTGGAGCTTGATGTTCAAAATACCAATTTATAACACTTAACAAAATTATCCTTCAATATTCAAATTTAAATCCAAATTTCAAATATGATTCAATTTCAAGCTCAATTTCAAAATACCATTTTTATATCACTTTTACTTAGTAATACTCAAAGCTCGAATTAAGGTTAAATCTTTAAAAAAATCAATTTTCGAAATTCAATCATATCCCGATTTTAAATTCCAAAGTCTCCACTTTAATTTTTTAACAATTTCTTTTAACCAAAATTTATTTCAACATTCCAAACTCAATTTTTCGATAAATTCGATTTTTATAAATTGATTTCTATTTATAACTTTTAAATCAAAACATTCAAATAAATTTCAAATCGACGATTTTAAAATTATTAATTTAGCCTATTCGGTGTCCGTATATAATTTTCTATCATATGGCCAAGTAATTATTTATTTCAATTAAATGTCAGGGATGAATATATATCACTTAAATCAAATCACAGTTTCATATGTATGCATAACAGGATATATATAAGCAAATAAACATCCAAACATTTAAATATCAACCAATAACATCCATCGAAATACATCATCCAATAGACAATACAATTCATAGCAATTTCATAGTTATCAATGTCAGGTAATTTAATCGCAATTCAATTTTAATTTCGATTTAACTGTCAATTTAATTTTCAACGGTTAATTCAAATGACAATCTATATGATAATTAAATTTTATCAAACAACGACAAATAACATTCATATCACTTCATAATATTAAATTTAACTACCATAAAGATATTTAGTACGTTGTGAGCGTTATAAAACTCTCACCTTGATTTCAATGTAGTTTCAGCATTTTATTTCGAATAAAATTAAACGAGCATTTAATTTTACCCGAAATTTCCACTACTCCAAACGGCTCCAATCTAATTCCATGGCGTAGTGCTCGACAAAACGAAGCCAACGCAATTCGTTTCGTTGAATTCCGACCTCGTATGCAAAAGTTAGAGCATTTTAAAGATCGTACGAGTAAATCTAAATCAATTTACAATTTAATAAATTACTTTTTCTTTCAGATCCAATCTCTGCCGTCCATCCCAGCAAAGAAAATCCAGGCCGCTCCCCTTTCTTCCATCTTCGTTCGTTCGAGCTCTAGTACGTTCGAACCCAAGGAGCCGCCCAAACCCTAATACACGCACCACCCTACGTTCGACTTCGCTTCGATCAAGATGCTCCACCGCGTGCGCCTTCGCCTGGGCTACCTCCAGCCTCCGACCGCACCCCCATAGCGCCACCAACACCTCGATTTCCATGTGCAACCTGTAGCCATACGCGGCCCCCTAGCGCCTCCAAATGACAACGATGCACGCAATCAACCATATGGATGCAAAGACCCTACTCCACTCTACAACTTTCGTGTTGATAAGTTTTCATAAATGTTTACGGATAGAGAGGAATTTGAGGAAGAAAACGAGACAATTTCGGCCGTGGGTTTCTGTGGAGGCGGCTACGAATAGAAACCCTAGAGTTTTCTTTCTGGTTTGCAAATGAGAATTAGGTAGGTGCCTTTATAGAAAATATAACGAACACTATTCATTCCGGATTTTCCGAACTCCGATTTACGCATGGTGACCGGCGTTTCTAAGGTTTATCCCGCGTTCCGTACATAATGGAATAGGTTTCGGAGTCTAATTCGATCATCTGTGCGAGTTACGGAAATAAACGATCAAATTTAAATTAAACCGATTAAACGAATTTCTATGCGGTTCGGCTTGCCTCGGACAAACGGTAAATCCGATTCACATGAAATTTGAAATCTTACAATAATATCACGTTACGGATCCGAAGAAACTGGTTTCGTCGAAATCCGAGATTGTTTGAAAAATGGCTATTTTTACACGTCAATTAAATATTAAAATATTCAATTTTCACAATTTAACTTTTAATTCGATTTTAAAAGTTCTACAACATCATTCTAACTTTAATATGATGAAATAAAATTTTACAAATCATTTTTAATCATATTAAACCTGTTATTCAATTATTCAATAAATTCCAAATATTAAATTTAAACAATTTTGATCATCCAACAATTCATTATCCTTTGAAATATTTGAAATTGAACTTATAAGATTCAACTTTTAAAACCAATTCACATCTTAGAACACTATTTCCATTTTACAGTTATTCAATTATTCAATAAGTTCTAAATATTTACTTTAAACAATTTACCTGTTCAATATACAATTATTTGATTTTAAATAGATTTTACTTATCAATCAAGTTACTCTATTATACCCAATGAATTCAACATTTATTATCCTATCCAACTGTTGATTGCAAAGGCATCCACTAAGTAGCATTTATTTTTCAATACTTATTACTATTCAAATCATGGAAACCAATCGATTAAAATTTGTATTTATACCTAAATAATTCACAATCCTTATTCACATTTGTTTTTCCATATATTCCCTAAACCAAGTTATAACATTTGAGTTAATTCAATTAGATTGGAACTCCATTCAATCTATAAATAATTACTTGGATAGATATTGTCGCAATTCATTCCAGTTATTATTATTCCAAACGAATTACAAATTTTTTTCTAACATTAAATCACGAAATCTTATTAAATTAGCTATCTTAATTATCGAAAATTTACGGGTCGTTACAGATTCTATGTGGTCAGATGTATGCTCGCATTTCGAATAGCAGTGATTTGGGTAATCAGATGTTCCGATTCCCAAGTACCAGATATGTCTAGGCCTCATGGCAGGGATGCGCGAAGTCCAAATCCTTGGATTTTATTCACAGATTGCATCCACTTTTAGCCATTTGTGTTGTTGTATAACGACGTCTGAGTCATGGACGCAAGTCGTGGATACGGATTGATCTTTCCACTAGTTTCCTATCATGTTGGAAATCCAACCCCAATACGAGATTTACGATTTTGATTGTATTCCCAAAATAGTTGTAATGACTTGCAAACATTTCAGCTACCTTTTTTGGTATCATATATTCGGTTGGGATATTCCGTTGACCTAGTCCGGGATATTACCTTAGACTTAATCCAGGTATTGATACCTTATTTGAATAAGTTTATTTGAAAAGTGTTTTCAAAAGAATGTCATTAGAAATAATATCAAACGTTTTGATACATAAAAGTGTTTTGGTTATCATAAGGTAAAAACCCCTACGTGTTTATGTGTGGGCATGGTCTTATGAGATACCCTTCTTTTCAAAGGTTTTGATAACATAGTCATTTTAAATTTCGAGTATCTTACGCTGGTTTATCAAGCCTGATCTGGGTATTTTCAATACTCGGGCCAGATCCAAGTAGTTTCAGGTTTATATTGAAGACGGTTGGAGTTTCCAGAGGAGAGTTGGAGTTCTTCATCATCGTATGGACGTATTCTATTATCTGATTTGCTTAGTGAGGTGGTTTGTATGTTTTTATGTCAGCATTTGTAAGGGCAGGTGTTATAACTGTCCAAGCAGAATTTAGGTTAGACTCTGATATTGTATTTTAAAATTTTCCGCTGTAAAGATTATTATTGAAATAATATATGTTATACCATTTGTGTGAGATTCTGTTCTGTCCTTATTTTCTTTCCACCCTTAATGATCCGCTTATTCGTGTAATTTGAGTTGGACATGTGTGGTTTATTGTCGATTCAATGGGTACGGAAAAATGGGTCATTACATATGGTATCAGAGCTGAAGGTTAAGCGAGAACCTTGGCTTTGGTTAGGTAAAGACTCATTAGAGATAGGGTTAGTAAAACCCTAGGATGAGTAACTCATTAGAGATAGGGTTAGCAACATCCTAGAATGAATTTGAGTGTATTATATACGAGTGTGTATTTGTTAGTGACTAATAAATTTTTTTTGTGTTGATTTATCTATTGAGTGATTTATGGATTCTGATCGATGCGCCCGATCACCGATATCGATGAGGGTTCCTAAACACTTAAACAAGGGAACCGACACACTGATTTTGAAAAGATTGGCAAATGTAATAATTTTACCTAGGATTGTATTTTGAATATAAAGTATATGTTTTGAAAAGTTGTATAGTTAGCAAGCAGGATTACTGAAATTTAAATATGAACATCTTATGATTAGAATTTCACAGTTTGACTATAGGATGTTTCATAAGGTTATCGATAAGTAAGAAATCTGATAATGTAATTAAGATCTTTTTAATACCTGTTCCAAAATAAAAAATAAAAAAATAAAAAAACGATAATGTTAAGTTGCTATCATAAATTGATCAATTGTTTGATTTAAAAAGTTTAAGTACAAATACCTTGTGAATTAAGTTTCACGATTTGACTATAAGGTGTTTGATAATAAGTTTTGTTAGGAATGAACATATAAGATGAAAATGTATTTAAATAATAGAAAATGATTTTGTAAAAGTTATATATAAAAGGAATGAGAATTTAAGTTCGATTAAAATAATTGTGGTAATTTAAATGAAGCTAATTAATATAAGATAAAATGAATTTATAAGATAGGTTTTACAAAGGAATCTCTAAAGGATTTTGAAAATGGAATTATTTCAAATAAAAAGAGGTATTTTATGATAAATAATTTGATTGGCTATAAAATAAACTAAAAATGGGCAAGTGATGTGTTCGGATGGTAAGCGCTTCTCTTAAGTATTACTCTTCTTGTTAAGAGGATGTATGATACTATAGGTAGTACCCAGTTCCTAGGATTGTTTTGGAGTTACTCGATCTATATAATTTTCTTAAGTTAAAGAAATAATGTGAATCGTTGATTAGTAATCTTTATAAAAGTGTTTAAACCAAAGATAAATTGGGATCACTAATTGATAAGATAAAGTGGGATTCTCAACGATTTTGGATAGTCAAAAATTTCTGAATCATATATAATCGAGAGCTAAGAAATTTAGGAAAACTTTTGGTAAAAGATTGTGAAACATTATGAGTAAATGAAATTGGATAAGTATAATTTATAAATGTGATTATAAAAAAAAAAGGAAATTATAACCTAGAAAATGTTTTACTAATGAATTCCAGAATTAATAAGGATTTGGACTTAAGTATTTAAAATATGATTGATTTGCATAAGTTATAAGATGTAATAAACTTAAGTAATAATTTTAAGAAATGATTCATAAATAATATTAGTGCTAAAGGAAATATACTGAATTAAAATATTGTGGGGAATTTTTTTATAAGGATAAATTATCTTTTGAGTGAAAAATGGTTTCTTTAGAATATTTTCCTTTAATAAGAATATTTGGAAATAATTAATAAAAGGGGATTATATAAAGAAGCACCTTTATAAAGTGTTTGAACTTAAGATAAAAGTTAATGAAAGTTTTTGCGAGTTAATCAATACATATGTTATATGTAAATCATTTCATCACACAAATTTTGTTCCAAGATTCGAGTTTGGAACTTTGAGGTGTTTACACTGATCCAAAAAAGGATTTATCACTCAATTCTTGACGATGAACATTGATTACGGTTTATGGTTAGGTACTTTAGTTTTCTATCATAGTTGAGCACTATGCAAGGAAAGCAAAGGTTTCTGAGCAAAGAGCCCGGTTAAAGTCCGCACTAGAGAATCGAGGGATCGATACAAGTTCGGAAATAAAGTTGTGTATTCGAATAGGAAATCGAATAAGATATTTCATATGGATGATCCGTGTATATTATATGGAATTAAATTTAAAGATAAATGTTTTAGGTAAACTTTTGTTTGGGTAATTTCGAGGACGAAATTTTTTTAAACCACTTGAAAATATAGTATTTAGAGTGATTTTAAATATAAATATTAAAGGTTTTATGATTTAAATAATATTCGATAGGATTTGGAAGTAGAAACATACATAAAAATAGTAACATTTGCCTATAACGACAAAAGTGACAAAATGTTGATTTCAGAAATGTATGTTTCAATGGTTAAATAAATTATCTTGATTAATTTATGAGTGCTTATATTTTTAAATAGCATTATACAAATTTATTTTTAAATTTGGTTTACATAAATAAACAGTTTAACTAAAACGTCAAAATGTGACCGTAAAACATTTTCTCGAAAAAACGACGTTTTGTCGATTAAAAGTTGTCGCAAAGTCGTCGCACCTTTATTTTCTTATATAGAAACATATACTCAAATAGTGTAAGTACTAATTAATTCACTGAACATGGTTACTTTTACTAAATAAGATTCGAAAACTTCTAGAAAACAATTAAGAAAAAGTAAGCACAAAAAGACAAAAATGTCATTTCAAAGCAAAAAGTAAAACATCAAATCAAAGAAACATAATTATTACTTGCTTTACTTAATATCTAAGTGAAAATGACATAAAATAATGATTTAAAATGTGATGTTAAGTGTTGAAAAAAAATAAGATTACTTTATAAGTAAGTAAGGGTATTTTAGTCTATTTACAAAATATTATTTTAATCCAAAACTTTTCAAACATCCACTTTCTCACTTTTTTCACACTTTTCATTCTTCTTCTTTTTCTTCCTTTTCCAAGCTTTTCTCTACCTCTTTAATGGCTTCTTCTTCTCTTCCAAATACTTACTAACTTTTTCAAAACCATATCAAATCAACTCCAAACATCATCAAACTTTGCCAAAGACCTTAGAATACCATTAGAACATGGTTTAGCATCTAAGAAGTGAAGAAATCATGGCGGAAGGGATGGAATAGGGTGAGTCCAAACATATTGAAGAAGGAAAGCAAGTCGTGAAGCTTCGGAGCAAGAAAAAGAGAAGGAAGTGCCGCCGATTTCATTCCAAGGAGCTAGGAGCAAATGCAAGGTGCCACGGAAGCTCTACCGGATTTTCGAGAGTTTGAAAGAAGAGGTCGATGGCATAAAGAAAAAGAAATGGAATAGAAGTCAATTAGTTGAAGTTTAAGTGAAGTGTTGTTAGAAAGAATGTTGGTAGGAAGTTAATCTTTTGGTAAAAGGTGAGAAATTCTATTTAGCATCTCTATTTATATATACATGTTTAATGTTGTGTTATGATTGCTATGGATGTTTATATATGCTTTGACCATCAAGTATTGATTGTTTGATATGATTGTTAAATTGTTTTATCAAGTCACGTTAATACACGTCGATAAGCACAAAGGAAAACACTTTCCTTTTGAAAATAAAATGGTGTATATGGAATGCTTAAACCTTTTGGAAACAGTTTTAAAATGAATTAGAAATATTTTATAAACATTTAAATATGTATAAAGAAATAAAGGAAGAAAATCAAGATTTTATCTTGTATATTTTAAATATGTCCATAACAATTTTTCAGAAAAACGCGCTTTTGCAGTAAAGAGACCAAAGTTTAAAAATGATATTTTAAATGCTTTGAAAATATGAAATAAATCATAAAAATCTTTTAAAATGTTTTAAAAGAGATCTACTTTGAAAATATGGATTTCTAAATGATATAAAATTCATTTTGAAGAATATAGCTTTTAAAACGCTATTTCCTTACACTTTTCGCAAGGATTTTCGCAGCAGTTTGAAATAACTTTTGAAATGCAGTTTTAAACTTAGCAATTCTTTCCTAAATCTTTTGTGAATGACTTTAAAGGAATAATTAAGTGATGTAAAGATGATTTGGAAGTTTTAATAAGAGTCTGAATAAATTGTTAAGAAGAACAGTTTATACCACGTAAACAAAAAAGTGAACAATACCGAATGTAATAACAAACTGAGTATGCGGAAACGACTAGTACATTTGTCCCGCCTGTGAGATCTGGAAAGATAAAACAAGGTGTTTAACTAAGGTTAGAGATGGAGCAACCAGTGCCCTGAACTTACCTGGCCTATGTTTTCTCTTCTTAGGCAAGGGGTGGAACAGATCGAAAGGAAAGCCCGGATGCTCTAAAAGATCATATTTAAGTTTTTCTAAGTTAAAAGACAAAGATATTCATGATGTAGGAATACTTGCCATTAGTCCCTCGAGGTGAAACTTGCCATTGGTCCCTGGAGATGAAACTTGCCATTAGTCCCTGGAGGTGAAATTTACCATATCTAAGATAGCAGTAGTGCTCTATTATGAAAATCTTTGATTTGCAAGAATATGATTTGAAGTTAAGAAAGAAATCTTTGATTAATATTTAATAGATGATTTTGGAATATTTCCCCTAAGTTAAATGTTATAATTTGAATACAAGAAATCTTCGATTAACATTTAATGAATGATTTGGAAAAGTTTTCCCAAGTAAAAGAGAAAATGATTAAGATTTAAGAAAGGTTTAAATAAACCAAATGATTTGATAAATGAGGCTTATTGATTCCATATATTGATTTAAACTAAAGATGAAGTAATTGATTGATGATTGATATCCACGTTTGAACTTAACAACTTTTTAAAAGCGATGACTGGTTTCGAAGGAACCAGAGTCGGATTTGGATGATTCCTATCCGAAAACCACTTTGAACCAATGTATACGTTCGAACGTGAAGACATGTTGAAGATGATGATTATTGAAGACCGTGGATCTTTATAGTGTGAAGACTGCTTGTTGAACATTCTCTGGTTGGCCCCCATTATAGAGTTACTTATAGCAGTGGTCTTCTCGTGATGGAGACTTTTCGGATTGCTAGGGCTTCTCGCCTAGTAATGGCCGAGGAAAGTACCTTCAGTTTCGTTTAGTCCTAGAACGAACTTGTATGGATGTTTGTCTAACATTGTGTTCTAAATCAAATTTGAGTGGTTTCTATAAACATGTATCAGTTGGTGGCAGAGAAGGCAACTTCTCTTAGCTTAACACCCTTTCCCGAGACATATGAGCTCGGGAAGTTATACTTTTCTGGAAATCAGTCATGTGACGTGGAATGATAATATGTCATTCAAAGTGGAATCTGTTATGATCAAAGCATGGTTTTGTATGAAAACGTGGCTTTGAAGAAATTGAGCGTAGCCTCGCAACACTCACACCCCGTTTATGATGGGATTCTATGTGGTCAGATGTATGCTCGCATTTCGAATAGTAGTGATTTGGGTTATCAGATGTTCTGAGCCCCAAGTACCAGATACATCTGGGCCTCATGTCAGGGATGCGCGAAGTCCGAGTCCTTGGATGTTGTTCGCAGATAGCATCCACTTTTAGCCATTTGTGTTATTGTATAACGGCGTCTGAGTCATGGACGTAAGCCGTGGATACAGATTGGTCTTTCCACTAGTTTCCTATCATGTTGGAAATCCAACCCCAATACGAGATTTACGACTTTGATTGTATTCCCAAAATAGTTGTAATGACTTGCAAACATTTCAGCTACCCCTTTTGGTATAATATATTCCGTTAGGATATTCCGTTGGCCTGGTCTGGGATATTACCTTAGACTTAGTCCAGGTATTGATACCTTATTTGAATAAGTTTATTTGAACAATGTTTTCAGAAGAATGTCATTAGAAATAATATCAAACGTTTTGATATATAAGTGTTTTGGTAATCATAAGGTAAAAACCCGTCCGTGTTTATGTGTGGGCGTGGTCTTATGAGATACCCTTCTTTTCAAAGGTTTTGATAACAAAGTCATTTTAAATTTCGAGTATCTCACGCAGGTTTATCAAGCCTGATCTGGGTATTTTAAATACTCGGGTCAGATTCGAATAGTTTCAGGTTTATATTGAAGATGGTTGGAGTTTCTAGAGGAGGGCTGGAGATCTTCATCATCGTATGGACGTATTCTATTATCCGCTTTGCTTAGTGAGGTGGTTTGTTTGTTTTTGTTAGTCAGCATTTGTAAGGGCATGTGTTATAACTGTCCAAGCTGAATTTAGGTTATACTCTGATATTGTATTTTAAAATTTTCCGCTGTAAAGATTATTATTGAAATAATATATGTTATTCCATTTGTATGAGATTCTGTTTTGTCTTTATTTTCTTTCTACCCTTAATGATCCGCTTATTCGTGCAATTTGAGTTGGACATGTATGGTTTATTGTCGGTTTAAAGGGTGTGGAAAAACGGTCCATTACACCTTCCTAGATCCGCTTAGACTCTCAAATCGCTATATTTTCTTTAATCTCGTTCTTTTATTTTGATTTTATTTTTGTTTATTTGTTTGTAAATATAGGAAATAACGGAGGAGAGGTAAGAAAATGACAACAACTAGGATTAGAGAAAAGAGTCAAGAGGTAGGTTAGGTTTGTGGTTTAATTTATAGGAGATTTATATTAATCCCAACCATTAATTGATTGATTTCTTTCTAAGCAATTCTATCTTATTAAACCTAGACCATTAGATTTAATCCAATGAACCTAGACATGTTTTTAAATAATATGTCAAATCTCCTTCTGTGGTTAAGAATATGTGTACATGCCTATAACTTCAATCAATCCATAAATCAATAAATCAATTTTTATTTTCTTTCCTTTCTAAATAAAATCTTCTCATTATCATCGTTTATGTTACGCTAATTAATTCATTTATACCAATTTAGTCCATAATACTTATTCACATTTTACACCTTACTACTAAATTTAATATGGAAAAGCACTATGTATTTAATTCAAAAGTATATTCACACACACACACATGTTGTTTCCTTTTTAATTGTTGAAGAACTCCAGTGAAGATTTATGTCTACAAAAATCATTTCTTTATTCGCAAAACCCTTTTCCTTTTCCAAAAATTACATTGCCCAAATCAGTGCAACAAATTTACCACTTAAGTCAGTCAGTTAAGGTTCTAATCTTAATTATTATCTTAATTTTCATTCCATATTTTGTTAACTAACATCTTTCTCTATATTTACTTTAAAACAATTTATTATCCAAACGTATAATTTTTAAACAGATCTTTCAAAATGTTTAACTTTTATTAAATGCTGGATTTTAAAAATAACCTTTTCCTCTTGCATAAACTGTTATTCTTTTCAAGCATGCATTAATATCTTCCTTTTCTTTGATTAAAATTTCACTACCTTAATTTATTGTGTTCCTTCTGATAACGTGGAATGCACCCTTATTTAAACATATTGACGTATTTCCACTCAAACCTGGACTTTCTATGTTTGGTAATAAACATTTTTATTAGTGGAAATTAGCCACAAGGGTCTCTTTAGCAAGTGCAATTAGTTTCTAGGACACACAACTGAAATAAGTACTTTTAAGGACAAAATGCAAAATAATTAGTTTCTAAGGCCTAAAAACCTATGAAATTATGTCCTTGAAAGTAATTGGACTACTGACTTTGTCCTTAAAAGTAATTGTTCTGCTGTCTTTGGCTATGAAACTAATTTCCGTGGAAGTGTGTCCTAGAAACTAATTAGACTGCAAAGTTTGTCCTTCTAGTGAAGTGCCCCATCTTATTATTAGTATCCATGTTTACATACTTCTTTTAAGATATTTTCTATTTTCTGTACATATATTTTTCAAACTTACAATTGTGTAACTTTTATAAAATGATCCCTTTTCAAAATAAATGCTTACATTTGCACAAATGGATATCTTTCCATTTTTCTCCTTTAAATGCACATACAACATCATACCCCTTTTTCATTCGTTTCTTTTATTAGTGTAATTCATATGTTATCCCGCTTTTTGGCAAAGCCGTGATCCCAAAAGATCGATCGAAAACGAAGGACAGTTCGTCTCAGAGATTGGTCATACTTTGTTTCGCTATGGATATCGCTGAATTTTTTCCGAGTCCAGATTGAGGTACAATTGATAGGACATGACAAGAAAGATCATAGAAGTCCGCATCTCAAATTTCAAGTCAATCCGAGTTCATACGCTCGAGTTATGATCGTTTCAATTTGAAGGGAAAAACCTGGATTTCGAATCCATCACCGAACACTGGTTCGAACCGATCACCTTCGTATCGATCAACTTCGAATCCATCGAAGTGCCTCGGATTCGACTCCATCAACTTCGAATCCATCGAGTTCATATCGATGGACCTCGTAACCATCAGCCAGTGTTTGCTTCGTATCCATCAGATCATCGTACTTCGAATCCATCGAAGGGTTCAAGTTCACATCAATTGACTTCGTATCCATGGAGAAGTTACAAAGCTCGTATCCATCAGAGAAAGGCTAGTTCGTATCCATCAAGCATCGGTCGTTCGACTCCATTAGTGAAGCCTTGTTCGAACCCATCGATGAAGCTTCGTTCGAATCCACCAAGTCAACTAGCCATGGTGACGTGTCATTGGTCGATACGAACACGCCGAGATGTATGGAGTCGAAGAGGTCAACTCGGAGCGAAATCCGGATCGAGGCGAAGTGTGCGCTCCACGTCAACACGAAGGCGCGTGCCACCATCGGTTCGAAGCAATCGATTCGAACGCATCGATTCGAACCAAACAGCCACACAGGGAATCCCATTTCATATCCATGATAACTCGAGATCCACAAGTCCAAATGCCACGAAATTTTCATAGAAGCTTGCATCCATGTTGAAGGATGTCCATACCAAATTTCATCTCGATTGGATGATTTTCTGATCGATTCGAATGGAGTTCGAATCAATCCCAAAGTGGGCCCAAATTTCCTGAGGACGGGCGCGTGGCCCCCCTCACGTGCCAGAGGTGGTCTTCCGAGTTTTCAACGAAATATCAACATCCTACGCCTATAAATAGAGCCCCAGAGCCAATGGAAAAAGGAGCTTTCGACTCTCAAGCGCCCAGACTCTGCCGGATTGAGATCTCCATCATCCTACATCATAATTTTGCTGTTGATTTCGAATTTCCAGTTGTAACTCGCTGTTGATTGCTGTAACAACTTGTAATCATTGAAAGAGAATCAATAAAACTGCAAAAAACTTCACAGTGGACGTAGGCAACACGCCGAACCACTATAAATCACTTGTCTACACATTTACTTTACTGTTGATTGGAGTTTTTGTTAGATAATATTTGTTTTGAATTTACATTCTTCATTATTATCTCTTCAACGACTCCCGAAGAGTGTTGTGACCAATTTTGGTGCAAACACTTTGGTGCTTTCACTGAGAAAACCAAAATTTTCTCCTGCTCTTTAGATCTGTCATCGATACCGGATTGAATAAATCTAAGAGAGAGATCCAGATCATCAAGTCCAAGTTCCTTCCCTTCTATTCAGATTTGCATAAAGTCTAGGAAAGGAATTCAACTTTCAAGATGGTTAGCACAAGAACCACCTCAAACGCTGTCAATCAAGAAGAACAGGATAGAAAGAATCCTGCTCCACTACCTCCATCTAATCAAGATGCTACTGGACACTCGGAACCATCAGGTCCGGTTACCTGACAAGAGCTACAGCTGCTACTCCAAGAGCTGACCCAGAGTCGGCAGCAACTAGCAGAACAGCTACGTGCTAATGCCGAGCTGATCAACAAGCTGGATCGCCAGAAGCGGAAGAGATCCAAGAGAGACCACGCTTCTCACTCATCCAGCGAAAGCTCTTCCTCTTCTGATTATCATAATCAATCTCCACGACCCCGGCTAGATGGGAGTCACATGCCAGCCACTGGAGATCAACCGGCAATGACTGTTGGACAACTGAGAGTTGGTCCATCAGCCAGCTTCCAAACCGGACCTTCCTCCCAAGGAGGTGTCGTTCCTCGTCAGCATGGACGTATTCCTGAACCATACGTCCTAGGGGACTATGAGCCAAGAAGGCAAGACTTGGACCATCGACAACATCCGGTCCAACCCCAAAGTATGGAACGTAACCACACTCCGGTGCAAGCCACGTAAAACGGGCAAATGCCGGATCTTTCAACTATGATACTTCAGATGATCTGTGAAAGCCGGGGACTCACGAATGACGATTGGGGAACTTCCCGGAGTCACACTCCTTTTACGAATGATATTCTTGCTGCTGAACCCCCATGGTGATTCAGAATGCCAACTCTACCCATGTGTGAGGGGAACTCCGACCCCAACCAGCATATTCTGAAATATGAATGGACGATGACTGCTGCCAGAGCCGACGATGCAGTGAAGTGTCGTAGTTTCCCCATATCCTTGGAGGGCATCGCTAACATGTGGTTCACTCGACTGCCACCTCGATCCATCTCTTCATTCGACCAGTTGGCCACAAAATTCGTTGAACAATTCCGCATGTACGTCGCAAGGCCAAAAGATGTCAACACTCTATCTAGTGTCACTCAAGCTCCTTGAGAGATGCTCAGACACTATTTAGAGAGATTCCATACTGCATGTGCGAAGATCAGCAATCCAAATGATAACTCCATCCTGATGGTGTTGACTAAGGGGATCGAACCCAATTCTGAGTTTGGCAACTGGTTAGCTGGAAAACCACCTGCATCGTTGGACCGTTTCCATGCCAAGGCGGCTCAATTCTTGAGAAGGGAAGACGCGAAGCAGTCTAGGAAGCAAACTGATGCAGGACCAAGTACGAAAGGGATCCAAAACAATGTTGCAATCAAACAGTCCGGTGAGAGCTCCGGAAAAGTTCAGTTGATCGTTAAAGACAAACAAACTCAGCAAAGAGAGAGTGTGAATCAAACTAGAAAGCGAGATCAAAATCGTGGCCCACGGCGCAAGAATCCTATGTTTGACAGTTATACACCCTTGAATACTTCACTGGAGAATTTTTATTTGCAAACCTATAATACAATTCAATATAAAAAACCTGCTCCAAGACCGTCGTCAAAGAAGCAAATCCAGACGGGAAAATTTTGCAGGCTCCATGAAAGCTACGGGTACAATATGAACGAGTGTCGTCACTTACAAGATCTCGTTGAGAAATTGATCAGAGAAAAGAAGCTGGAACAGTTTGTTTGGATGCCGCAGCCAGGAGAAGCGGGCCCATCAAATCAAAGTAATGAATCCAATCAACTGATGCAGGAAAACTCCGCCCCCACCAGCTGGAGGTTAGTAGTTAATGCTGTTGGAGGTATCCCTCATCCAACAAAGCGAAGCTGGGATGAGATGAAGTCATATGCCAGTCCCACTAGGCATGTGGATTTTGCATGCTGTAGAAATTTGAAAGATAGAGTTCCGATCAAACGACATAAAGCAATGACTGACAACATCGTACTTCAGTGTAGTAATGATGATAGAATCATAGTCCCGACTACCGATCCACTAGTCATATCAGCTTAGGTAGGCCATGTGTGGATGAAAAGGATTATGGTTGACAGCGGAAGTTCCGTGAATACAATATTTAAGCGAGCCTACGACCAAATGAATCTGAATGCCAAAGACTTGAAACCATACCGATCCAGTATTCGCGGCTTCGATGGGAGCGCGAACATACCCGTTGGAGAACTAGAAATACCGATGGAGTTGGGAATTGGACAGTGTTGCAGAGTCCGTACATTGCAATTCGTGGTGATGGACATAGATTCACCGTACGATGCTTTCTTAGGCCGACCAGCCCTTGCTAAATTCAGGGCTGTTATCGCCCCATGGTGCCTAACCTTAAAATTCCCCACTGACAAAGGAGTTGGTGCTGTTATGGAAGACCAGGCCGACTTAAGAACTGTCATACTCCGAAAGCGAGTTTCCCGGTCGCACGATGTCAATGTTCAACCCCAAACCTTCAAAATTGGTGATTTCGTCTACGGAAGAGCACACTCAACACCATCGCACGTGAAACCAACGTGGGAAGGGCCATGTGTGATTGAATAAAAACTCGAGAATGACCTATTCTTGCTGTCGACATTGGGCGGTCCTATTTTGCCAAGAGCCTGGAGAAGCGAGAACCTTCTCCATTTCTACGCATGACAGGCTCTATTCAATCTATGAATACTTTACAATTTCCTTTACATTCTGAAGTTTGAACTTGTAATAAGGTGCTGACTTTGCCATATTTTCTTATTTCAGCAATAAATTACTATCTCTTCCAGCTAGAACTGTGATTCACCGAATGCAACATTAAACAATCACGATGCACGAAGAGCTAAGTTCCATCAAACAATGGAATTTATTCAAATAGTGAGTGACTATGATACGACCGGCCACTCACAAAGTGAAACCTCAGCTCGGGGCAAGCCATCACATCAAAGGCTGAAATGGACCGACACACGACAGTCCTACAACTAACTCCAACTTCCCAGAGTGTGAATTGGAGGATAAACATCATACAAATCGTTCCCAAAGTGCGAATGGACTCCAAATTCCCAGAGTGCGAATTGGAGTATAAACATCCAATAACTCGTTCCCAGAGCGCGAACGGACTCCAAATTCTCAGAGTGCGAATTGGAGTATAAACATCCCATAAATCGTTCCCAAAGCGCGAACGGACTCCAAATTCCCAAAGTGCGAATTGGAGTATAAACATTCAATAACTCGTTCCCAGAGCGCAAACGGACTCCAAATTCCCAAAGTGCGAATTGGAGTATAAACATCCAATAACTTGTTCCCCGAGCGCGAACGGACTCCAACTTCCCAAAGTGCGAATTGGAGTATAAACATCCAATAACTCGTTCCCAGAGTGTGAATTGGAGTATAAACATCCAATAACTCGTTCCCAGAGCGCGAACGGACTCCAACTTCCCAGAGTGCGAATTGGAGTATAAACATCCAAGAACTCGTTCCCAGAGCGCGAACAGACTCCAAATTCCCAGAGTGTGAATTGGAGTATAAACATCCAACAACTCGTTCCCAGAGCGCGAACGGACTCCAAATTCCCAGAGTGCGAATTGGAGTATAAACATCAAATAACTCGTTCCCGGAGTGCGAACGGACTCCAAATTCCCAGAGTGTGAATGGAGTATAAACATCAAATCCATCGTTCCCATAGTGTGAACGAATTACTAAAAAGCCTAAACAGGTGGGACTGACCATTTATCGGCTAACTCCAACTTCCCAGAGCATGAATTGGAGTATAAATATAGATTACAGGTTCCCAGAGCGCAAATTGAAGCATATGTGCTAACTCCAACCTCCCAGAGCGTGAATTAGAGTAAAATATAGATTACAGGTTCCTGGAGCGCGAACCGAAGCATCCGTGCTAACTCTAACTTCTCAGAGCATGAATGGAGTATAAACATAAGTTACAAGTTCCCGGAGTGCGAACTCAAACATACATGCTATCTCCAAGTTCCCAGAGTGTGAACTGGAGCACAAATATCGAGTCGAAGTTCCCGAAGTGCGAACTGAAATATCGATACTAACTCCAAGTTCCCAGAGTATGAAGTGGAGTAAAAACATCAATTTCAGGTGCCCGGAGCGCGAACCGTGTTACAAACATCGATAACTCTCAAATTCCTGGAGTGCGAACCGGATTATCGATCTCAAATTATCCTAAGTCCCCGGAATGTGGACATGTGTTTAAGATTTGCAATAAGTGCGATCAATCACCGAAATACAAATGTTGTTGCCCAAGACTGGGGGGCAAACAAGCTAAGTGTTAGTCACTAACCAAAGTGATACAATGTCCGAAGTTCAACTTATTCATCACAACATGTGTGACCAAGATTTTCAGACTTGGCAAATAAAATGAACTCTACTTAACGGTAAAAACACCACAAGTATACCGGACTGAAAACCAAACACTACAAAAACTTAAGCACAAAAGAAATGAGAATTGAAACAAAGAAACTGAATTTTATTTCAACTAACTAGAGACAAGGACTTACATGCAAATAAGTTCTTCCAAAAAAGAATTCCTACTTGTAGGGGCCAAACCTGCATCTATACACAGCCTACTAGCGGAAAACAAACACAAGTTCTTATCTATCAAAAAATCCGCTTAAACAGCCCATCTATTTCTTCCTTTTCAGTCTCCTTATCAGCGGTTCGTCCTCGGACTCGCTAGAAACAGAGATCCTTCATTTGGAGTGCTTCCTCTCCGGTGGCTGCTCTTCAGCTGGGGGGCATAATGTCAGCGTCTTCCTCAGAGCTTGAATCTACATGAAGGCTTCCCGACGGAGGAGTAGGAGGGACTGGATCTGCGACAGAAGACGGGGCGGACACCCGGGTATAAACCACAGTGCCACTCGGTGATATTACATTTAAAGGTGCTGGACGTGCGTCGTAGTCCTAATTCCAGCGCTGCCACCTTGCCCCGCAGCCTCTAATTCTGCATTAATCTCGGCCAGAATTTCTTCATCGCGAATCGCTTGGGCCTGTCTGGGGGCATCTGCAGTCTGCATTGAAGAGCTAGAGGTTGGCGGGAGGTCACTAACGATGAACGAAAAGTCTTTGGAGAAGCCACCCAGCTCGCCGAGCAGCTCGCTCACCATTTGCTCATCAAGAGATATTGCGCTCCCCTGCGTCACCTCAGTTGACACTGCTGTTACGACGGTAGTCTCAGTGGTGATGGCCTTCTTCCCTTTACTTGATTCTTAAGTCGCGGCAATCGGCGTAACTCCAGTTACTGGGCAAAGATAAGAAAAGGTTATTAGTAACTGCTTTAAAACAAACTCCCTATTTGGAATACACTTGAGATAAGTTCGGAATACCTTCCTCGACGTGGCCTGCTGACGATGGAGCAGCTTCAGAAACATGCTCCCGGATAGGAGATAGCTGCGGTTGCTCTGGATTATAGGCAGGGACTGACTGTGAGTCAACCGCAGATGTGGGTTCTGACGGAAGTGGAGCGGTGATCTCAAGAACTGAAGCCCGATGTTCAACACCAGAACCTTCTCCGACTTCCAAATGACGGGCGCCGACCGTCTCCTTCTCATGAGAAATTATAGTGTCATGAAGGATTTTCTTCTCGTCTTCGGTCAGCAACCGGTTTTCAAGCTCAAACTGGTCAATTGATTCATCAGGATGCGTCGTTTTCTTCTCTTCAATCAACCGATTCCAGGCGTTGTGAAGATGTACTGGATAATCCTCGAGCCAAGCCAAATTCCTATGCCTTAGCACGTTGGCATTATAAGTGATGAGGAGGTCTTCAATGTCGGCCTCCAGCTTGGACTCGACGATTTCAATTTTTCTATCAACATCGGCTTCGATCTCCATTACTTTAGCCATCGCAGCATCACGCACGGTCCGGAATTCTACCGCCTGATCACATGCCTCCTGTGCAGAAATATTGGCGGTATCCCTTTCCTTCATAATTTCAGAAACTTTAGCCTTAAGCTCATTAAGCTCTTTCAAAGCCGCATCTCGCTCGGCATTGACGATGGTGTTCCGATGGCTCATGTCTTCCACCGTGACATAGTGCTCTTTTTTCATCCTATCCATAGCCGCTTGAGCTTCATCGGCCTTCGTAAGAGCCTCCATCTCTGATTTTCGAGATGATTCAGCTTCTGCGTTCAGCACTTGTATGATGCGATCTTTTTGAGCCAGCTCGGGTTGAAGCTTATCGATGGTAGCCGCTCGTTCGAAGGCTAATGACGACGCTCGCTCGGCCGCCTTATACCATGCCTTGTATTGGGCATAAAAGTCGTGCACATAATCGTGCGCCACCTGCTCGGCCTCCGGCGGGATTCTTTTCAAGTGAAGAGGAAAGATGTAGTTATCAAAGAAAATATTCGGGAAGTCCTTCTTTAATTGCACAAGCCTGATTGCTCCTTCCCTCGAAATTTCAGTAGGACGCTGTTCCTCAACTATCGGAGACATTGCCTCAGACCTGGGATGGTGGGGCTCAGATCTAGAAGACTGATAAGCTGACTTGTATCGAGAAGATTCGAAAGGACGAGACACATAGGCAGGAGGTTGTATAGGAGCTCTGAGAGGAGGAGTGCGAGATCGAGACCGACGTTTGTAGTCCCTATCTCTTTCATACCGATCTTGGATAGAATACCCGGAGTACCTACGATCATAATCCCTATCTCCTTCTCTTCGTTGTGACTCGTAATATGAGGAAGATTTACGAGCATGTCGCAGACTTCCTAACATCGAACCGCATCCAGTCATAATATCTGCAAAGCGAAATGAGAATAAAGTTAGTGGTTTTTCGAAACCAACGACCTACGACTAAGGGTTGGGTAGTGTCGTTAAATGTGTATGAATATGCATTCCCCCGACCAACCAGACGTGTCGACCACGCTAGTAATAAAAGGCTCACTCAATTCTAGAGTACGATTGGAATTCCTCCAACCCGGCATCATATTGAAAAGACACATCATCCGATATTGGAAGATCGGCAAGCCCTTCAAAGAAACTTTCTGTTCTTGGGAGAGACCTCTCCGAAATTCTAATTCCGGGGGTGAGCCGGGACATGACGATCGACTTCCGTCTTCCCTTTTCAGGTGACTTAAAAACGACGGCCTTGCCTTTTCTCTGATCTGTAACATCCTGAACTACATCTGTAGGCCCGGCCGACGGCTCATCATCAGTATGGGTTCTTTTAGAATCAGCTTCCTCGGCTATAACAACTTTGGGCTTCTTGTGCTTGACTCGTTTTTTCAAGAAGGTCCTTAGTTCCCCATCAAACTTTATACTTTGCCCTCGTTCGATCAACCCAAAAGTCCAAAGATTCCTATCCGTCAAGAGCAATTCGATATCCCTATCTTCGCTCGGGACTTCTCGGAGTACTCGTACTATCTCCTTAAAGTGTTCACATTCGGGTCGTTGAATCGTTGCTGTAAAAAGAAAAAATATAAGTTTCACTTCGACTGCAATTGCCTTAGTAATTATTTGAGAACTCAGCTGTACTCACGTCTGAATAACCATCGTCGGGAAAATCCCGGAGGACATCTGACGTAAAACCATTCTGTCCTGTAATAGCTTAGCCTGGTCCAGAACCCAGTGACCACTTGACAATTCCTCACCGCTTCCAAAAATGTGAAGGAGGGGTAATCACTTCGAGTTTTGAAATTGAACAGATATCTGATCTCGGTCAGGATCGGTGGCCTATGAAGGTACTCCATGAAGACAATGAACAGGCTATTCACGGAAGCATATCCGTTCGGGTGTAGTTGGGATGGGGCGATCCCCAAAAAAGACAGTACTTCTCTTATGTACTCATTGAACGGAGGAAGCGTCCCGGCCGCGCACGCGTGGCGATTGAATGCGGTGTATCCCTCCGGCGGATTGTGTGGTCTGTTATTTGGCCCCGGTAATAACACGTCATCCAGTGACAGGCTATGCCTTAAGCATATCCTCCTCAGCATATCTTCAGAAATATTGGATCGAACAGAGTCCGATGGATTGGCAATAAAAGACGCATTGGGAAATTCGTCCGGGGCTGGACCGATGATCTCAGGTTCAATATCCGAAACCTCTAGTCTCGAAGTAACTGTACTTTGAATATCCTGCTGCTGCGAACTTGAAGGTTCCATGACTAGCTAACTCATGAGAAACCATCGTTAGACGGCAAAGGACCCGTGCATTCCCCAATGTAAAGTGTATGAATGTGTGTTGTGCAGTGCTGTGCATTACTTGAATAAATGTCGCAGGGTTAAAGGAAATATGCAAACGACGAAGCTACGGAGTCCAGTTATAATGACCATCATCGCTGACCGTCATCACTAAACTATTTATATGATGGAAATTGATTCGGATAGAAGTTGTTATGGTTCCATCGACGAGCTTTGAAAGGTGGTCAAGTATGCAGTTTAATTATCAAGTCCAAATATGCAGGAATGAAGCTCATCGGAATTATGCTAAGAAAATGTCAAACTTTCGTATCCATCATAGAGGGTTTCGAATCGATCGCAGGAAGCTCGTTCGAATCCACCATGATACCACTTCGAATCGATACAGAGGGGCGCGCTTCGAATCGATAATCAAGTGCCGAGTTCGAACCAATCAATGAAGGATGACTTCGAATCGATCCTTGGTTAACTGTTTCGTACCGATCAGGAAAACCTCAACTTAACATCGACCACGTTCGAATCGATACCTTTCGTATCGGTCATAAAGATGTAGTTCGTATCGATGTAAAGTTAAGGACTTCGAATCGACCAATACCTATTTCTCGTATCGGTCATTTCGTATCGATGCGACCCATCACAATAGTCAATCGGTGCGAACTGCGTCCCCTCCAAAGGGCATCCTAGGGATCGATGCGAAATCCAAGGAAAAATGATGCCGCCCTCATCGATTCGAACACGAGTCCCCAGATCGATTCGAAGCTCCTCCAAACCAGATCTGGTTTTACCAATCACCAGAGTGGCCAATCGATGAAGAAGAGGTAGGTCTGAAATAGCTTTGCCGTTTGGATTCGAGGTTAATTACCTAATTTGAGTATGGAATTCGAGGAATTAAAGATTTGGATCTTGATTGGTTCGAAGACGTGACATAGTGCTTTTCTCTCTGAAGCTTCGAGTCGATGCAAAACACAGTAAACACAAGGCAATGGTGAAAAGTGAAAAGGTGAAAAAAATGGCAATGCCCCTACTATTTATATGGAACCTTGAAAGTGACCGGGTCGTTTCGCATCCCAGTCAACTCGACCGGTCGCAACAGGTCAAGCCACAGATCGGTTCGAAAGCTCAATTCGAGTCCATGCGCATGAAGCATCATCGATACGAAACACACAGCAAAGCGTTGAGTCACATCGATGCGAAGCGCACAGTGGGCACATCGACTCGAAGCCCCTGTTCACATCAACAAATTCACAACTCCATCCACAACCTACCGATATGAACGACGTTTTCGAATCCATCATTTCCTATCGGTACGAACGACGATTTCGTATCCATCATTTCCTATCGATACGAATGACGGTTTCGTATCCATCCTTTCTCATCGGTACGAATGGGTGATTCGTACTCATCCAAGCCATCGATAAGAATTTCGATTTCGTACCCGTCATAGCATAAGCATACTTCACCAATACGCATGTTGATCTCGTATCCATTGATGGTCATACCCATCGATTCGAAATATTACATTCGCGCAACACAAAGTCGATTCCTTTAACCTTCTATATCGGTTCAGGAGAGGATTGATACGAAGGGACTTTTCAAAACAACCATCAAGCGTTGTCTCAAATCAAATTTCCAAATCGGTTCAAGAGAGAATCGATACGAAATTCAATAGCAAACAAAACTGACAACGACTCGTGGACGCACGACATTAACAAGGGTCAAACTAATAGATGTGCATATATGTCAGACTAACATTCGATTTTAAACATTTACAGGGATCGAATACTCATCTTGTTACGAATGCAACAGCCAACAGCTAAGCATTATTATACAGCAATTAATCATATCAACGCAAGGTAACAGCAATACAGGGTAAGAATCTCAACAAAAGAGAGCAATGATTGTTCAAAGAGAAATTGCAGCTCTTCAAAGCACGTCATGTTTCCACAAGACGTACTTTGGGGGGCAAATGTTATCCCGCTTTTTGGCAAAGCCGTGATACCAAAAGATCGATCGAAAACGAAGGACAGTTCGTCTCAGAGATTGGTCATACTTCGTTTCGCTATGGATATCGCTGAATTTTGTCCGAGTCCTTGAGCTACAATTGATAGGACATGACAAGAAAGATCATAGAGTCCGCATCTCAAATTTCAAGTCAATCCGAGTTCATACACTCGAGTTATGATCGATTCAATTTGAAGGGAAAAACCTGGATTTCGAATCCATCACCGAACACTGGTTCGAACCGATCACCATCACATCAATCAGCTTCGTATCCATCGAAGTCCCTCGGATTCGACTCCATCAACTTCGAATTCATCGAGTCCGTATCGATGGACCTCGTAACCATCAGCCAGTGTTTGCTTCGTATCCATCAGATCATCGTACTTCGAATCCATCAAAGGGTTCAAGTTCGCATCAATTGACTTCGTATCCATGGATAAGTTACAAAGCTCGTATCCATCAGAGAAAGACTAGTTCGTATCCATCAACAATCGGTCGTTCGACTCCATCAGTGAAGCCTTGTTCGAACCCATCGATGAAGCTTCGTTCGAACCCACCAAGTCAACTAGCCATGGTGATGTGTCATTGGTCGATACGAACACGCCGAGATGTATGGAGTCAAAGCAGTCAACTCAGAGCGAAATCCGGATCGAGGCAAAGTGTGCGCTCCACGTCAACACGAAGGCGCGTGCCACCATCGGTTCGAAGCGATCGATTCGAACGCATCGATTCGAACTAAACAGCCACACAGGGAATCCCATTTCGTATCCATGATAACTCGATAACCACAAGTCCATGAAATTTTCACAGAAGCTTGCATACATGTTGAAGGATGTCCACACCAAATTTCACCTCGATTGGATGATTTTCTGATCGATTCGAATGGAGTTCGAATCGATCTCAAAGTGGGCCCAAGTTTCCTGAGGACGGGTGCGTGGGCCCCCTCACGTGCCAAAGGTGATCTTCCGAGTTTTAAGCGAAATATCAGCATCCTATGTCTATAAATAGAGCCCTAGAGCCAACGGAGAAAGGAGCTTTCGACTCTCAAGCGCCCAGACTCTGCCGGATTGAGATCTTCATCATCCTACATCATAATTTTGCTGTTGATTTCGAATTTCCATTTGAAACTGTTGTTGATTGCTGTAACAACTTGTAATCATTGAAAGAGAATCAATAAAACTGCAAAAAAACTTCACAGTGGACGTAGGCAACACGCCGAACCATTATAAATCGCTTGTCTACGCATTTACTTTACTGTTGATTGGAGTTTTTGTTAGATAATATTTGTTTTGAATTTACATTCTTCATTATTATCTCTTCAACGACTCCCGAAGAATGTTGTGACCAATTTTGGTGCAAACATCATACACATTTACTTATTTCTTAGCAAGTAAGTTTTCCTTTATTCTAGCTTTAATTCCTTGTTTTGAAAATAGACGCAAAACGAAAAATGCGAGCTACAATAAATGCTCTGTATCTTCTATATATGGTATTCATTTATTTCTGATAATTTATATATATATATATATATATGAATTTGGGCATGAAAAATCTACTTAATACAATGGAAAAGTCTAAATTTTGAATTTCATTTATTTGTGAAAATTTATTATTTCGTCCTTTTATGTAAATTTACATTTTTTTAATATTTTTATTTATTTCTTTTATTAACATTTTAATTCATTATTAAAACTCATGGGGTGTTACATACACATTTCTTTAAATATGTTGGATTTACCCAGTTGCTTGGCCTGGCTACATGATGACAGACCTAGAGGTTTTTGATTTGGTTAGGGCCAGACTCAAGCCAGCATGGGGCCGGAGTTGTATGGACCGGGCCCAAACTATGTGGATCAGCCTATATAGATGGGTCGGCCTATAGGCATGGTTCGACCGAGGGAAGAGAGGTGTGTGTCGCACGGTCTTATGAAATATTGTATGCCACTCGGCCAAAAAGAGATTTTGTTAGGAACTACGCATATATATCGCTTGGCATCGAGAAGACGTTTGTCGCTCAGTCTAGGAGAGGGGATCATCGCTCAGCCAAGATAGTAACAACAAAGTGGCTCGATTAAGATTGGTTCGGCCTCAGTCACTCAGTATAGTTGAGACTAATCTTGATGGTTCATTTGGTCATGGACCGGCCTCAGAAGGACTGAGACACATGCCGCTCGGTCAAGATAGTTTGGTGTGCATCGTTCGGTCAAAAGAGTTGAGGTAACATGGCATGCATCGCTCGGTCAAAGACGCAGAACCAAGACAGTTTGGTCAGTTGAGTATCGGTGCCTGTAGTTCAAACTGGATGGTTCGGCATGCGTGGTGCAATGGACTTGGGACAGTGAACTTTTATGATGGCTCGTGATCACTACATCCTACAACAGAGTGGCTCACATACACTTCTTTGCTTTTTGTCGTATTGCCGCTTCATCGAGCCCTTTCACAATCTGCTTCGTGTAAATGGCGAGACTCCTACTGGACCGGTCGAGGAGGCTCGGCAACCGCCGTTGGACATGCCTGGCTCAGTGCGTGGAAGTCACCTACTATAGGCCAAAGTACCTTGTTTCTGGGCCCATGAAGGAAGTCCATCCTAACTTCACCTATAAACAGAGGAGCAAGGGCGCAGTGAAAAGGGACCTTTTTTCGTGAACTCCGAGGAGACTTTGCCATTTTCAAGACTTATTACTTTTCTGTTAGAACTTGTATTCAAGTTGTTGGTGTATGGATTGTATTTGTATTCAATTATTTGAAAAGGCACTCAAAGTGGACGTAGGCAGTTACGTCGAACCACTATAACTCCGGTGTTCTGGTTTTGCAGTTAATTTAGCATACATTCCTCTGTTTTAATTTTCTATCTTCATTAATCTCTCTAAAAATCTTTATTTGGGTGTTAGTGACCAATATTGGTGCTTTCATTGAGAACCGTTCTCTGGTTGTTAGAATCTACTTTGTAGCTATTGGATTGAAAAGATGCCTCGAAAGAGATCTAAGTCATTCACGGGAAGTCCGTTGATTCTACTCAGAGTTCCAACCAATAACTCCATAATGGGAAGATCTCATACTAGATCAGCCTTACACAACGAGGGTCAACGAGACTGCTAGTGTCCAACAAGTAGGACCCAACAATCAACAAGTTAACCCAGGTGCAGGGACTGTCACTGCCCAAAACCAGATGGAAGTTGTCACTAGAACAGAGTTCAACGAGCTGATGAGAGAACTCATGGAAAGCAGGAGACAACTTAACATACAGATTCAGGCTAACACCGACCTCATGACTCAGATTACTCAACAAAAGCGTCAAAATGATGGAGGAAGCCCCGCTTCTTACTCTTCATCCGATTGCTCTGCTTCATCTGATGAACCTCCCAAGTGTAGATGTCGTCGAAATGAAACAACGCAAATAGGTGTTGCTGACAGACCAACCAGGGATGGTCCAAGTTCCCTACCTGGAGCCATGGCCCCTCATGTACACCAAGAAATCATGCCCAAGCCAAAATAGGAAACTTGTCCCTAGGGTACACATTTGGTAGATCGCCAACAGAGGAGATACCAACCAGAATGGTCTCGTGGGACAGATTCCAACCTGCCATCTTCTATAACCCCAGACCTTTTCGCTATGGTCAGACAGTTGATGAGAGAAAATCAAGGCTTGACTAATGATGATTGGGGGATATCCAGGAGTCATACTCCATTCATAGATATTATTCTACAGTTCGAGTACCCCAGAAATTTTAACACGCCAACTATCCCGGCCTACGAAGGGAACTCCGATCCCCGACAACATGTGATGAGATATGAATAGATGATGGATTCAGCTAAAGCGAATGACGCAACTAAGTGTAGATGCTTCCCTATAACTTTTTCTGGAATTGCCACTATGTGCTTCACCCGACTTCTTCCATGGTCTATTTCCAACTTTGATGAATTAGCAACGAAGTTTGTGGAACAGTTCAGGATTCATGCCACTCGTCCCAAGGACGTGATGTCCTTGTCCAGTGTGATTCAGGCTCTAGGGGAGTCATTAAAAGAGTACTTACAAAGATTTCACGTTGCAGCTACTGAAGTTAGCAACCCAAATGACCATGCCATTTTGATGGTTGTGATGCGAGGAGTAGATCCGGATTCGGAGTTTGGCGATTGGTTGGCAGAAAAGCCTCTGACTACACTAGAACGTTTTTATTCAAAGGCATATCAATTCATAAGAAGAAAGGAAGTCAGGTGGACGAGGCGATACAATACATTAGGGCCTGGTAAGGAGATGATAAAGAGCAACATTACTGTAAAACAATCTAGTGATAACTTGGGGAAGGTCTAGGTCAATGTCTAGAACAAGCCAGAGAAATCTAAAGGATCCAGAGGAGAAAATATCAGAAAGAAAAGGGAAGTGGGAAAGTGGAAACCAAGGATTCCGACTTACAACGAATACACTCCTCTGAATGCATATCTGATCTATCTATCAACTTGCAATACATTTCAATATCGAAAGCCACGCCCAAAAGAGTCCATTGAGGAACAAAAGCGGACTGGGAAGTATTGCCGCTTCTATGAGACTTACAAGCGCAATACCGAGGATTGTAGGCACCTCCATGATGCTATGGAAAAGCTAATTCGACAGAAGAGGTTACAGAAGTTTGCTAAGAATCCACAGGAAGGAGGACAAGAAGCATCATACCCTGGTCATGGGCAAGCTCCACGCCATCCTAAAGAACCTGCTCGGACTGTGGGAAGACTAATTATAAACATGATAGTCGGTGGGCCTCACCCGACATACAAGAATTATCAGGAGATGGAGCGTTATGCCAGTTCCCTAAAGCACATAGATTTTGAATGTTGTTCAAATACGGAAGATGAGTCCCCGGCTAAATAGTAGTGGACGATGATGGACGATATAGTGTTCAGGAGTAGAGACGCTGATCAGGTGGAGGCTCCAACCGTTGACCCGATGGTCATCTCCACGATGATCGGGCCAGCATTCATGAAAAGAATATTGATTGATTGTGGAAGTTCTGTTAACATCATCTTCAAAAAAGCATATGACCAAACGAAGATGGAGACAAAGGATTTAAAACTATCTAAAACCCATATCCATGGCTTTAATGGTGCAGCTATTGATGTAGTGGATTTTTGTTGAATTGCCAGTTGAACTCGGACAAGGTTAACGTATGAGGGTGAGAATCCTGACTTTCATCGTTCTGGATGTCGATTCTCCGTACAATGTGTTTCTAGGTCGACCGACATGGGCAGAGTTTGGGGCAGCTTCGGCCTCTTGGTGTTTAACCTTGAAATTTCTGACAAACAGAGGAGTTGGTGTTGTGAATGGCAATCAGGCAACCGGTTGTGCATGTTATGTGGCTAAGCTAAGAGAGGCCTAGCGAAGAGAGAAGGGAAAGGTTGTGGACAGCTCCGTCCGCACCTGAGTCACTGAAAATTGGCAAGTAATGCCCAAGCCCTGGCTCGGGAAACATGATTGGATCTATAGAGACATAGATCCGAGAGATGATGATGGGGAACCCAGGGAGGCAAAAGCAGCACCGGCTGAACTGACGATTGACATTCAGTCAGCCGAGATGACCCATCATGAGTACTTAATATTGGATCACAACTCAACCCCTCGATGACTGAGTATCTCACTGATTTCCTTCGAGCGAATCTGGATGTTTTCGCTTGGACGCATTCTGATATGTGTGGAATTTATCCCGCCATTGCAAATCATATGTTGAACATAGACCTGAGGTACGTACTAGTAAAGCAAAAAAGGAGGGGCATGGACCTGAAGAGGTCCGCTGCTCTCAGAGAGGAGGTGGACAAACTAAAAGCCAATGGGTTCATCCCTGATGCCCTCTACCTTGAATGGTTGTGTAACCTCGTGCTAGTGAGAAAAGAAAATGGGAAATGGAGAACCTGCGTAGATTACTCTGATCTGAATAAAGCATGTATTAAGGATAGTTTCCCTTTACCTAGAATTGACCAGCTGGTCGACTCAACGGCAGGACACGAAGTATTGTCATTTATGGATGCATACTCGGGATATAGTCAAATCCCGACGCACATTCCAGACTAAGAACACACTAGTTTTGTCACAGGAGTTGGGTTGTATTGCTATGTAGTGATGCCTTCTGGATTGAAAAATGCGGGAGCAACTTATCAGCGTCTGGTGAATCGGATGTTTAAAGAGCAAATTGTTAAAACAATGGAAGTATATGTGGATGGCATGATCGTGAAGTCACGGCAGTCAAATGACCACATACAAGACTTGGCGGAAATGTTTGATATACTCATATGTTGCGGAATAAAAATCAATCCTATGAAGTGCTCTTTTGGAATTGCATCAAGGAAGTTTTTAGGTTTCATTGTTAATGCATGGGGAACTGAAGATAACGCAGAGAAGATTCAGGCTATTCGAGACATACAAGTGCCCAAAACTATAAGGCAAGTACAAAGCCTGAATGGAAAAGTGGCCACGCCGAGTCGATTCATATCCAGAGCGACAGATAAGTGTATTCCCTTCTTCGATGTAATAAAGAAAGGAAAGAGAAATTTAGAATGGACACCTGACTGTGAGGATGCGTTCTGAGATCTGGTAAGGCACTTGGAAAGTCCTCTGGTGCTGTCAAAGCCAGTAGACCATGAAGTGTTATATGTGTACTTGGCCGTATCCCAACATGCCATCAGTACGGCTTTGGTTCGCGAGGAGGACCGAGTTCAGAAGCCAGTGTACTATGTCAGTAAACGTCTAACGGGGGCAGAAAGAAATTATCCTAAAATTGAGAAGTTAGCCTACTGCTCGATGATCGCATCACGCAAGCTTCGTCCGTACTTTCAGCCACACTCAATCAGTGTTTATACTAATCAACCATTGCGACGGGTACTGCAACGACCGAAAACCTCTGCAAGGATGTTAAAATGGAATATTGAGTTGAGCCAATTCGATATCACCTACCTGCCATGGAGGTCCATACAAGGGCAAGCGTTGGCGGACTTCATCGCTGAATTTACCGTAATAGACGAACCAAACAGTGATGATGTTATTCCCTCCATTCGATGGAAACTATACACCGATGGGGCATCCCACGATCGATGTTCTAGGGCTGGTGTAATTCTTGTGACTCCCGAAAACCGATCAATTTGTTATGCTTTGAAGCTCGATTTCCCAGCTATAGATAACGAAGCTGAATATGAAGCACTGATTGTTGGATTGAAAATTATCAGGGAACTTGGAGTGAAATCGATTGAAATCTTTTGCGACTCACAATTGGGGGTGTACCAGAGGCGAGAAGATTATCAAGCAAAGGTGCAGAGGCTTTCTCCATACCTTGCTTGGGTTCATGAACTTTTGGCAGATCTAGAATATTACAATATTTCGCATGTCCCACGTGGGCAAAACAGAGAAGCTGATTCACTGGCAAAATTCGCAAGTACTGGTGATGCACAACAAATGGGATTGGTTCCCGTTGAAATCTTACTTGCTTCGAGTATAAATGAGATGGAGGTATATTTCATGTTAGAAACGAAAATCGAGAAGGAGTCATAGATAACCCCTTTCAAGAAATACCTGCTACATGGGGTTTTGTCCGAAAAAAGAACGAATGACGACAAGTCATTTATAAAGCTTCACGATATATAATGCAGGAGGAAATAATGTATCGAAGGGGATTCTCAGTCCCCTTAGTTCGGTGCATTTCCAACGATGAGATAAAGCGAGTCTTGAAGGAATTTCATGAACGAGAATGTGGTGACAATACAGAGGGGCAGACACTGGCAAAAAAGATCCTCCACTATAGAAACTATTGGCAAGCTGTAAATCGGGATGCTGCGAACTATGTAAGGAGATGTGACAAATATCAAAAGTATATGAAAATCTTGAGAGCTCCGCCAATGGAACTCACACAAATGGTTAGTCCCTGGCCGTTTGCAATATGGGGAATCATATAATCGATTCCTTACCTATCCCCAAAGGTGGTGCAAAATACGCAATAATTATGGTCGATTACTTTATCAAGTGGGCGAAAGCAGAGCCCTTAGCTATAATCACCATCAAAAAGGTCATTAATTTTGTTGTTTGAAACATCATATGTCGTTTTGGCCTCCCGCGAACTATCATCACGGACAATGGAACTCAGTTCGAAAGCAGGGAGTTCAAAGTATTTTGTCAAAAGTATGGCATTGAGAAATGTTTTGCAGCAATTGCTTATCCAGAAACCAATGGACAAGTAGAAGTCGTGAACAAAATAATCAAATCCATATCGAAAAAAGTCTGGAAAAGGCTAGAGGCAAGTGGGTAGATGAGCTTCCAACAGCACTTTGGGCTTACAGAACCACCCACAAGTTCACGATAGGCCACACTCTATTCACATTGGGATATGGCACGGAAGCCGTTAAACCCGTGGAACTTGAAGTTCCTTCACATCAAGTAACTCATTATGACCCTAAGACGAATCAGGATCTTTTGCAGGAATCACTGGACTTTGTCGAAAAACCTGAAGAAGTTGATTTAAGGGCAACCGCATATAGGCACAGGGTTGCTCGATATTATAATGAAAAAGTCTGACCGAGAATCTTTGATGTGGGTGATCTCGTTTTAAAGCGAGTTTTCTCGGTCCCATCGCATATGAATCCCACATGGGAAGGTCCTTAGGTCATCGAACGAAGGCTTGGAAAGGGAACTTTCAAGCTAGCGACCGTTGATGGCGTGACACTCCCCCGAGCATGGAATATCCAGCATCTGCAACGTTATTATACTTAGTCTATTTCTTTCGCATTTTATTTGCAATTATTTCTAGTGTATTTTTATTTCGTTGATTCTTAGTTTTCAGCATGTAATAAGGCAATTCAATTTGTTTTTCATTAATAAAGGCTTGAAGCCATCTTTTCTATCAACTATTGATGTTTTCGTGTGTTGTAATTCTATGGAGAAAATTAAAGTTACATTATTCTGTTTGTCATATGAGCGCACACAAAAACTAAAAATCTCTGAGTCCCCGGAGTGCGGACCGGAGTACTCTGAGTCCTAGTGCGCGGACTAGAGTATAAACGACTTAAAATCTCCAAGTCCCCAGAGTGCGGACTGGAGTACTCTGAGTCCCCAGAGTACAGACTAGATTATAAACGACTAAAAATCTTTAAGTCCCCGGAGTGCGGAATGGAGTACTCAGAGTCCCCAGAGTGCGGACTAGAGTATAAACGACTTAAAATCTCTAAGTCCCTAGAGTGCGGACTGGAGTACTCTAAGTCCTCAGAGTGCGGATGAGAGTATAAAAGACTAAAATTTTCTAAGTCCCAAGAGTGCGGACTGGAGTATTCTAAGTCCCCAAAGTGTGGACTAGAGTATAAACAACTAAAAATCTCTAAGTCTCCAGAGTACGAACCGGAGTGCTCTGAGTCCCTAGAGTGCGAACTAAAGTATAAACGACTTAAAATATCTAAGTCCCAAAAGCGAGGACTGGAGTACTCTAAGTCCCCAGAGTGCGGATTGGAGTATAAACAACTAAAAATCTCTGAGTCCCCGGAGTGCGGACCGGAGTACTCTAAGTCCCCAGAGTGCAGACAAGAATATAAACGACTTAAAAATTTTTAGGTCCCCAAAGTGCGGATAAAATATATTCTAAGTCCTCCAAGCATGGACTAAAGGATCTAAGATTCCAAAATTTTCTGAGTCATATGGATGTGAACTAGGGCTTGTGTAACTCACAAGATTTAGAATTTCAGTTACAAGTTATATAGTAAGTTGGAAAACAAAAATCATCGAAAGGAAAAAATGAAGTTTTATTCACTAATCCTAAAATAAAGTTCCACTACAATTCCTCCTAAACTCGGAGTCAAAAGTCTATGTAGGATCGATTTCACCCTAAAGGGGGGTGAATAGGGTGATGGTATAAATTATAAAAATTAATTGCGGAAGCTTATAAAATAATTTCAACACAGGTCATAGAATAATAGCAGCACAGAAAAATAGCAGAATAATAAAATGCAGAAATAGAACGACACAGAATTTACCCAGCTTCGGCAAAACCCTGCCTACGTGCTGCTCCCAAGGTTTCTACTAGAAATTAGACAGTCAGACGCTTGCACACGTAAACTCGCGACACCCGCTATCGACTAAACCTAACTCTACGCTCAAAATCCTACCACAACTCAGCCACTGAGTTGCGAATTCTCAAACTACGCCACGTAGTTTGTCCCTAGTCACACGACTAGAAATTTAAACGGATTAAAAAGAATTACAAATTAAAAACAATTAAAATAAAAATAACCCTATTTAAAATTAAAAGCCCTTATTAAAAATGTCGGCCCTATTGTCTTTTTATAGTTCGGCCCATTCCTCCTTTTTTTTTGAGATAGCAGCTGTTCTCTTCTCGTCTTTGCAAATTAGGGCTTCGTCCCTTCAATCCAATTTAGGGTTTTGAAAAAGAAGCTGCCGAATTTAAATTGATCGAATTAGTGATTATTCGCGTATAGCCTTGATCGATCGCTTTCCTTGTTGCTCACTTCGACTGCTTCGTTGATCGAGTTCTTTCCTTGCTTCGGTATGTAATTTAAGCTTTTGTGCTTTAGTGTTTTCGTACTTGAACTCGATGGTTATGCCGATGATGATCTTAGGGTTTTTATATGGGTTTGTAACCCTTGATTTTCGTTCTAACAAATGTATTTGAATTCGTCAATTTTGTGTGATCGACCGCTTGATTATGCTTCGATGTTTGAGATGATTTCTGACCTTTTCATATATGTATATTTTCGTTGCTTGCTTCCCACGGCTTTGATGTTTAACTTGGTCAATTTTGACTTGTTCATCATATCCACGGCTTGTTGATTGTTTGATCTCCTTGGTCATTACAGTTTGATTCGTGGATTTATGTTACTGCTGCTACACGTTGTTGTATTTGGACTTGTACTCATGTGTTTCACTTGCACTTGATCATTGTATTGGGTAGTGTTCTGGTAGTACTCGAGTCTCTGTTGATGCCAGACCCTTGATCATATTGTCTTCATGTATACTTGATGTTGTCCGGTTGTTCACTGGTCTTTGAGGCATGTTACATTTTGGACATTGTTTCATCTCTACTTGATTATTGTTTGCTGCCTATTAGACCATTGCAATTCACAGGTCTTGGCCTTTGTATTAATTTGAGCTTGCCTGTTTTTTACTGCTTATTTGTTTATTGTCAAATGCACACTTTTTTTTTGGGTCTGCATTCATGTATAAGTCTGATTTGAGTCACTGTTCTCTGTAGCATCTCCTTTTCACTTGCCTATTATTGGTCGAAACTGGTCATTCATTTGTATCACTGGTAGCTGCATGTTTTACTGTAGTCGAGTTGTATCCATGTGTTTACTTTGAGCATGTTGCAATGTTCATTCGTGTTGTATTTGCCTGTTCGGTCTTGCATCTTGATTCATGTATATTGTCACTGAATTCATTATGTCTGGATTTGTGTTCTTTGTTGCCTTCATGTGCTGTTGACATGTGCATTTGTCTTTGTGGTCTGAACTTGCACACTGCTGCTTGTTGCACTTGTGTACTTCATATACATGTGTGTCAGTGCTTGTTGTAGTTCGGTTACTTATGTACATACTTTGTCGAATTCATTTGCATTGTGTTGTTTGGTATGGATTGCTTTGCTACTGCATATTTGATGTGTGGTCAGACCTGAACTTCACTTGAGCATTGCTGGTCTCATATGCATTGAACTCTGGTTTTATTTCATTGATAATCATGTTACCATATTGCGTTGTTCAAGTCTATTTGCATATATGCTATTTACTGGTGTTTGGTCTTGCTTTCTTGATGGTATTTAATCCAGACAATTTTTGTATTGTGATTTGTACATTGAGTTGAATCCAGCTTAAACGCTCGGGTTTGACCTTGTGCTCGTGTCGAGAACTTATTTATATTGCACCTGAGTTGAACCCATCCTTTTATTTTGGGTTTGACCTTTGCTCACCTGTCCCTGTAACATTATCAAGTGTATATCGGTGTGCACGGCCTTGTGGCATGTACAGTGATACACTGTGCATGTCACATTGTTCGTGTGTGATGAATTGAAATGTAAATGATGACAAACAACCCAAATAACTTAGGCAAATAATATTTTCAGAATCACATTTTATTTTATACTACAAAAATATTTCCTTTTCAATTTTACTGCGTCAATATTTATTTTTGCAGATTGCTCAGATGTTGAATTCATATTGGAATGAAGTTGAAGATAAATTATGAGTGTGAGCGATATGTAGTGAGGACAACTGTAAATATAAAATTGTGATGTAATTGAATTTGTATCAAAGTTGTATAGTGTATAGTGAGAGCTTAAATTTGTACTATTCAAAATTGTAATAAATATTTGTTTTGAATAAAATTTCTGTTTGAATTCAAATTCTGTGTTATTTAATTTTATTCAGCAAATATTTATTTAATCTATGAAAATAAAATAGTACATTAACAAATACATTTAAACGAATGTATATATGTTTATTATCATCAAACAAAAATCATATAAGCGCATATTCAACAATCTCCCCCTTTTGATGATAACAAACATATATTTAAGATTTTGAATATATTAAATGTATTTGATCATTGATATGCTCTAATTGCTCCCCCTATTTAAATGCTTCCTCTCTACACAAAGCTCCCCCTACATATATGCATACAAATAAAAATATGCAAATGAGCCTAGATGCAAATAGAAAAATTGTTTGACCTTTGCTTGATTTTATTTGAAAAAATCTTAACTTTTCTCTCCCCCTTTTGTTATCAGCAAAAGAATAATAGTGTTAGAGAAAATAGAGATAAAGTGATCGATATTAATTCAACATTAAAACTCAATTGAATATAAATATTAAATTTCAATAACAAATCAAACAAAAAACATAAATATTTTGTTAGGCGCATATTCCACTTTTAGAATGATGGGAATTATGTCATCATATAAAACTATACAGTTGTGTCTATTTGTGGTATATTTATATCAGGAATTTGAATATCTACTAACCATGCATAACCGTTAGGACTTTTAAATGAGATTAGTAGTATTCTAATTTTATTTTTTAAAAAATGAATTCAAGTATCTTCTAACCACACATAACCGTGAGGACTTTTAAATGGGATTAGAATCAACTTGCTTATTTTAAAAATAACTTTTGATATGCGTTCCATACATGCATAACCGTGAGGATTTTTAAATGAGCATGGAAGCACATAACAAATTCCAAGTAATTCACCCATGCATAACCGTGAGGACTTTTAAATGAGAGTGAATACTTTGGTATTTATTATTATTATTATTATTTTACTATATAAATTTTTTTCTATTATTTTTAAAGAAATGTAAAAATGAAAAATGAAAGATTCCTGTTTAAAGTACCACATATCGACAAACTATATAGAATGTTGATGAGTGATGGTCGTTAGAAATATGGTAGAGATAGAGATGGTCATGGAATTTTTACCAACAAAAAGTTTTATAACTCTTGTATAAATTTCTAAAGAAATTTACTAATTATACCGTCTCGAGTCATAATATATGATAAATATCAGCACTCGTCACTTTTTCAATCACTATTTATCTTTTCGATAATCATTAGGAGTCAGATTAGTCAAAATAGTCATTTAAAATCAAATTCAAAATATGAAATCAATATTTCAAAATGACTAATCTGAAAATATGGTCAAAAATGATTTTCTCGAGGAGGTTTTATAAGAAAATTTTCTGCTATTTGAAATGAAAAATATGCAGATATTTTCTTTGAAAAACGATGCAGTTACTAAATGTCTCAAAAAATCACGTTCAACTAGTAATTTTTCTATCAACTAGATTACCAGTGTAATCTGCATCTGAATTTCTTTTTCACTAAAAATGATCATTAATTGAATTTGATTGATCAGACCATGAAGTGTGCACCAAAAATTTCCAATTCAATTTTAACAGCAATTTAAATGACATTCTCTTGAATTTGAAATGAAGTCGTGTTAATAATCAAAAACCGTGAATATAGTGTTAGCCGAATTATAACCAAATGTATTATTATCCAACAAAACACTATTTTTAATCCAAATTTATATATGAAGTAATTTAAAGAATCTAGAGAATTTTATAGTGTTTTTGGCATAAGAATATAATTGGCCAACTATTTTGAATAAGTCAGAATCAAAATAATCATCTTTTCATCATCTCAATATTGGCTGATTTTAATTCAGAATATGGTGCAGATTATCACATTTAATATATCGTTCAAATAAATATACCATTACCTGTTTTACCTTTACGATATTTTTTTTTGTTCTCCATTGTGATTCTGTCACCTTTATACTAGGCTAAGGAACTTTGGTTTGTCGCTCAGTGTGCTCTTGGAACAGCCAGAATCTAAGTAGCACTATTGTTGTTCCTTAGCCTGCCACCACACCTACACGAAAAATGATTTATGTGACCTATTTTTTTTATAGATCCATGGTTGTTAGTGGCAGAATATTTAGAAAAATAATTTTGTGGAGACCCAAAACTATTTATAATTGTTCCCTTCGGCACCCAAATTTTTTTAACTTTGAGAGATTTTATATTTGTGCCTTTTGTAACCCAAATCGGTATAGTTTTCACATGTTTGGGTCTATACCAACAATTATTGTGATTATGTCCATATTTTCTACAAATTGTGCACATAGAATTAACTTGATTAATATTGCTTTCAACAATTTTCGAACTATTATATCCAAGTCCTTGTCTAACCGTATTAACAGTTTGCTTTCCTAATAGCATATTCAACGATTTTTCACTTTTTGAAAATTTATCTAAAGTCGTTGACAATTGTTGGACTTGTGTTTTTGGAGATTTATTTTCATTTAACAATTGTGTGCACTTTTTAATATAATTCTCTCTCTTAGTATTTTCATTCTCTTTTAAAATCAGAATTTCATTTTCAAGTGATTTTATATTGATTTCTGATTTTCTAATTTCTTCTTCGAATGTTGGACACTTATCACACTTAGGGATCCTACTTTGATAGGTTTTAACTAATTGGTCAAGTTGTTCATTTAATTCTATCAAAGTAACTTTTTGTGATTCAAGTTTAGCATATTTCTCCCTAAGTCGTTCAAAACAGCTATTTACTTCGTGGAAATAAATAAGTAATTTAGAGTGAGTGAGTTTTGATACCTCGCTTGGCACATCATCGTCGTTATCAGTTATATTTCCATGAAGGCACATATCTGCTTTCTCACTCTCACTGCTAGTACTTTGATTATCTTCATCACTTGTATTCCACGTGGCTGTAGCATTTCTCCATTTTGATTTCTTTTCAAAATCGCGTTGAAATCGGGGATAATTGGGTTGATATCACATGGTTTGTTGCAAATGATCCCGTGTTCTTCCGAGTTATCTAGTGCTTTGATTATTCTGCTTTTTAATTTTTGATTTAGAGCTGGATTTCCGTATTTGTGGTTCCACATTTTGAATTTCTTCATTATTAATGCCAGCTCGGCTGCTCCATCATCATCATCCTCATCACAACTGCTTTTTACCAATCCTGTTAAGCATATTTCTTTAACTGAGTCGGTTGTGGAGGACTTTTCATTGCTGTTGACTGTTGCACCATATATTGCAATTAAAGTATTCTAGATTTTTCCTGTGCATTTTCACAATGAGAGATGAAATTAAAATTATCTTGATTAATATGAGAATACAATATATGCATAGCAAGAGCATTAATCGAGATAATTTTCTCGTCATTTATATCACACCCATTTTCAATAATATCCCAACATTTAATATTAACAGATTTTAAATAAAATTCCATTTTCAATTTCCAATTCAAAAAATCTGTTCCATCGAAAATAGAAGGAATAATGTTGTAACGACCCTCAATAAAAGTATTATTAAAAGAAGCCATTTTAAAATTCAAATTTTTAAAACAAAAATTGGTTTTTGAAAAACGAATTTTTTAAAACAAAAGTTGACTTCTATTCCTAGCTCTGATACCACTTGTAGGATCGATTTCACCCTAGAGGGGGGTGAATAGGGTGATGGTATAAATTATAAAAATTAATTGCGGAAGCTTATAAAATAATTTCAACACAGATCACAGAATAATAGCAGCACAGAAAAATAGCAGAATAATAAAATGCAGAAATAGAACGACACAGAATTTACCCAGCTTCGGCAAAACCCTGCCTACATGTTGCCCCCAAGGTTTCTACTAGAAATTAGATAGTCGAACGCTTACACACGTAAACTCGCGACACCCGCTATCGACTAAAACTAACTCCACGCTCAAAACCCTGCCACAACTCAGCCACTGAGTTGCGAATTCTCAAACTACGCCACGTAGTTTGTCCCCTAGTCACACGACTAGAAATTTAAACGGTTTAAAAATAATTACAAATTAAAAACAATTAAAATAAAAATAACCCTATTTAAAATTAAAAGCCCTTATTAAAAACGCCGGCCCTATTCTCTTTTTATAGTTCGGCCCGTTCCTCCTTTTTTTTTTGAGATAGCAGCGGCTCTCTTCTCGTCTTTGCAAATTAGGGCTTCGTTCCTTCAATCCAATTTAGGCTTTTGAAACAGAAGCTGCCGACTTTAAATGGATCGAATTAGTGATTATTTGCGTGTAGCCTTGATCGATCGCTTTTCTTGTTGCTCACTTCAGCTTCTTCGTTGATCGAGTTCTTTCCTTGCTTCGGTATGTAATTTAAGCTTTTTGTGCTTTAGTGTTTTCGTACTTGAACTCGATGGTTATGCCGATGATGATCTTAGGGTTTTTATATGGGTTCGTAACCCTTGATTTTTGTTCTAACAAATATATTTGAATTCGTCAATTTTGTGTGATCGGCCGCTTGATTATGATTCGATGTTTGAGATGATTTCTGACCTTTTCATATGCGTATATTTTCGTTGCTTGCTTCCCACGGCTTTGATGTTTAACTTGGTCAATTTGACTTGTTCATCATATCCACGGCTTGTTGATTGTTTGATCTCCTTTGTCATTACAGTTTGATTCATGGATTTATGTTACTGCTGCTACACATTGTTGTATTTGGACTTGTACTCGTGTGTTTCACTTGCACTTGATCACTGTATTGGGTTGTGTTCTAGTAGTACTCGAGTCTCTGTTGATGCCAGACCCTTGATCATATTGTCTTCATGTATACTTGATGTTGTCCGGTTGTTCACTGGTCTTTGAGGCATGTTGCATTTTGGACATTGTTTCATCTCCACTTGATTATTGTTTGCTGCCTATTTGACCATTGCAATTCACTGGTCTTGGCCTTTGTATTGATTTGAGCTTGCCTATTTTTTACTGCTTATTTGTTTATTGTCAAATGCACACTTTGTTGTTCAGTCTGCATTCATGTATAAATCTGATTTGAGTCACTGTTCTTTGTAGCATCTCGGTTTCTCTTGCCTATTATTGGTCAAAACTGGTCATTCATTTGTATCACTGGTAGCTGCATGTTCTATTGTAGTCGAGTTGTATCCATGTGTTTACTTTGAGCATGTTGCAGTGTTCATTCGTGCTGTATTTGCCTGTTCGGTCTTGCATCTTGATTCGTGTATATTGTCACTGAATTCATTGTGTCTGGATTTGTGTTCTTTGTTGCCTTCATGTGCTATTGACATGTGCATTTGTCTTTGTGGTCTGCACTTGCACACTGCTGCTTGTTGCACTTGTGTACTTCATATACATGTGTGTCTGTGCTTGTTGTAGTTCGGTTACTTGTGTACATACTTTGTCGAATTCATTTGCATTGTGTTGTTTGGTCTGGATTACTTTGCTACTGCATATTTGATGTGTGGTCAGACCTGAACTTCACTTGAGCATTGCTGTTCTCATATGCATTGAACTCTGGTTTCATTTCTTTGATAATCATGTTGCCATATTGCCTTGTTCAACTCAATTTTCATATATGCTATTTACTGGTGTTTGGTCTTGCTTTCTTGATGGCATTTAATCCAGACAATTTTTGTATTGTGATTTGTACATTGAGTTGAATCCAACTTAAACGCTCGGGTTTGACCTTGTGCTCGTGTCGAGATTTTATTTATATTGCACCTGAGTTGAACCTGTCCTTTTATTTTGGGTTCGACCTTGTGCTCACCTGTCCCTGTAACATTATCAAGTGTATATCGGTGTGCACGGCCTTGTGGCATGTACAATGACACACTGTGCATGTCACATTGTTCGTGTGTGATGAATTGAAATGTAAATGATGACGAACAACCCAAATAACTGAGGCAAATAATATTTTCAAAATCACATTTTATTTTGTACTGCAAAAATATTTCCTTTTCAATTTTACTGCATCAATATTTATTTTTGCAGATTGCTCAGATGCTGGATTCATATTGGAATGAAGTTGAAGATAAATTATGAGTGTGAGCGATATGTAGTGAGGATAACTGTAAATGTAAAATTGTGATGTAATTGAATTTGTATCAAAGTTGTATAGTGTATAGTGAGAACTTGATTTGTACTATTCAAAATTGTAATAAGTATTTGTTTTGAATAAAATTTCTGTTTGAATTCAAATTCTGTGTTATTTAATTTTATTCAGCAAATATTTATTTAATCTGTGAAAAATAAAATAGTACATTAACAAATACATTTAAACGAATAAATATATGTTTATTATCATCAAACAAAAATCATATAAGCGCATATTCAACAGTCTATTTACATCGACGATGGAAATAAAAAGAAAGAATTACATAATCCGGGCTTACTCCCGTTGAACGAGGCATGATAGCTACTTCTTTGACTTCTTCACCTTCCTTGGTTTCTTAGACGACTCCTCCCCCAAGCGTTTTCTTTTGGACACCTTGTTTGCTAGGGAAGTAGTGTCCAAGGATGGAGGAGGAACTTCCAGTGGTCTGGTCCCATCGGGGAGAATAACCTTCAAAGGTCTATTCAAAGGATAATCCAGTTCCACTACTTGGGGCTCGACCTTGATTTCAACTTTTTTCTACTTCTCTTCGATAAGTTGATCCTCCATGCTTAATTTTGAAGTGTGTTTTGAGATATCCATAATTTCAACCTCATCGTGTTCTTCGACGGCGTTGGATTTTTAGATTTGTCTTCGTTAAGCACCTCGATCACATGAGCGTCGGGTCCGGGAGTCTCTCCCGTTTAATTGCCACTCCTATTTCCTCCTTCTCCATGGCGACATCGCTCCTTGGAGTGGGTTCAGAATCAGAATGGCCTAACGAGATCATAAGAGACAAGAGTTAGACATTAACTACTCACCGAAAACGACGGCCCTTAGAACTTTGAGAAGAAAAGTTATGTACTAGTTTCTGGCTGGCTCTCAACTGTTCAGGGAGTTTCACCTTCTAGAATGGGAGATAGAACGTGAATATCTCGTCCAAGATCTCCGGGTTGTACCCAATATGTTGCTTTAAGGGGTCAATGATGGGCGACCAGTTAGCTGGATTGGGAGAGGAACTTGAGACTCGGTTCCGGATGGACCGGCAGTGTCATTCTTTCCTTTTGATGAGGAGGAGTCTCTTCTATAAAGAGCCATCGCTGCAGACAAGTCCGAAGGCTCGTTCCCCCGGAGGAATTCATTCACTAAAGCTTCTTCGTCAACCTCTTCGGTTCCCGACTCAACCTTTTTGATTTTTATTAAAGTGTCTCATGATTCTGCCAAAGATTCAAGGTAATCCTCGCCAAGAAATGTTAGGTCGTGATGCATGAGAACTCGAGCATTGTACTCGGATATGAGCGGATCAAACATGCACTTAATCTCCTCCCTACCATCCTTAGCAGCCGCTTCGAGGCGAGAGTCAATTTTCAAAAGTGCCACTCTTTTGCCCTCCTCACAAGCTTCGTTCTTTTGTGCTTCAGCCTTGGAGAGCTCCTCATCGAGTTTTGTTTTTAGGAGTCAAGTGGAAACAATCTCGTCACGTTATCTTTGTGACTCCTCTTGAGCGGCAGTCTTTTCTTCTTTTTCTTTGGTGAGTAGCTCTTCCAATTCTTTGACTCGTTAATCGAGTGTATCTTTCTCCTTTTGAACGGAGTCTTTCTCTAAAGCTAAGGCGTCGAAGCGTTGAACCGCTTCATCGATCTCTTTCTTATGTGTGACCTCCAGACGATTAACTACCTCAGATGTGTCTTTAGCATTTCTCTGAGCAGTTTCAAGCTGAGACTTATATGAGGAAAAGCTCTACATCCTGGGACTTAATAATGTCTTTGTCATGGATGGCTTCAATAGATGATCAATTTCAGGCTGGCATTCGATAGAAACTTTTGAAACTTTTTCTACCGAATGAACAAATGCGTCGTGTTGGACGTAGACATCATTTTTGCAAGCAATGGAACTTTGTTTAACATGCCTTAGAATATGATGAATCGCTGGAAGAAACTTCAGGTCGTCGAAGCATATTTTTGGGAACGTGGCCTTAAGCTCGGTTAGATTTTCCGTTATCGACGGATCATGTGCAGGAGCAGAAGAAGTTTGTATAGAGACTACAGATTTTTTTTGAGGTTTCCGAGATCGCGTGGTGCTAAATGAACCAGAGTGTTGGTCGCGGTGAGTCTCAGACTGGGACCCCTTGTGAGCAGATCTTTCCCTGTTTTGCTCTGGTTGAGAGGAAGGATCGTGGGAGTATGCAGAGTGACTGCAAATTTTCCATCGAGACAATGAATCCTGGGGGCGAAAGTCTCTATCGCTGTCCTCGTCTCTATCTCGACATTTGCTGGATCCCGAATCTCGGTTGGAATAATGGAAAATGGAGGACCCGCGAAGGCGGTCGAATCTGTGAGAGCATCCCATATCACCTGCATAGAAATTGAATGAGCACGAGTTAGCAAGAATAACATAATGGCTGAAGTTTAAGTGCAAGGTGAGGTGTAAGTGTTAGTGTGTGTGTTCCTAGTGTTTCCCCTTGACGAACCAGTTTCTTTAGCTTTACTTTTCGGATTTTTTTCTCCTTGATTATGGGCTTGAACGTCTTCATCACCTCTCGTGGGCGAATGGAGTTTGAGGGCTTCTGGATCATTGAAGCCATAATTGAGCAAGTCGTCGGGAAAAGTAAGGTCAGATAAACCTTTTAGTGAACCCTCAAAGTGTTGTGGAGACGGCTCTTTCTCCATTGGAATGATTGTGACCTTTGAGGTCCGGCCTAATGTCTTTTTCCTCAGTTTGTAAGCTAGTTTCATTTTTCCCTTTGAAGGGGGAGGCAGTTCATTAGTGCCATGTGCCTCAACCACCGTTTTCGGAACAGGACTTACATTCTCACCCGATGCTTCTGACACCCCAGTCTCTCTAATTTGACCTTCCTCGGATACATCGGGGGTCTCTCTTATCAAGGGCATCGAAGGCCCAGCTTGCCTGTTGCCTTTATCTAAGGCAGGTACGGCTGTAATGATGCTGTGAGGGAGACTTATTCGGCGACCTTCCACCAACAAACCAAATCTTGAATGCATTCGATTGGAGATGATGGATTTGATGTCCTGGTCTCTCATGGGAATAGCTCGAATAGCTTCGACGGCTTCAGAGTATCAGAAGCCTTCGAGACGCGGGCTGATACCTTTAAGAATCGAGAAAAGGTTTAGTAAAAACGCACTTCCTACCGCATAAAAATATTAGCTCAGAAAAGAAACTTACTCCCTTCCGGCCATCTCCTCGCAAAGCCAAGGGCAGCGCACGTAAAACCATTCCTGCTTATACTGGAGGAATTTGCTCCATGCCCCCACCAGGATTTGGCATTTAGAGTGTGGCTTGAGGAATATAAAATATGGGCTATCGGACCGTCTCTTGAAACGGTAGATATAGAGGATATCACCAGGAGTGGGGAGCCTGAATAGAATGCTCATGAAAAGGATACACATGTCATAGAGGAACGCGTGACTATGGGGATGTAACTATGTTGGGGCGATCTCAATATACTGCAATACGTCACGGAGGAATGAATTGAAAGGTGGCACGCTACCAACCCAGGACATGAATTTGTTGCATGTTGTATATCCAACTAGGGGCAGGTGAGGACAATCTTGTCCCCATGGAACCAATACATCATCAAAAGAGATTCCGAGAATTGAACACAGTCGACGAAGGGCAGTTTCATTGATTCTTGAAGCTTGAGAATCGGTCGGATTGTCGAGGATAGTTGCTCCATCTATAACATCGGGTGCTGGGTCAATTATTGTAGTGGATGGACACGGAATACCCTGCATGAATGTCATCGGTGGGTTCAAAGTACTTATTACCTCTTGTTGAGAGCCTGGATCAGGCTTATCGAAAACTGTAGCAGAGCTCGACTTTCTGGACATCTTTAAGCAGCAATGATTGTAGGTGAAATCCTATTTAAACTACACTTGAAAGACAATCAGTGTCAGATATAACAAATAATAAAATATTCCCCCCCCTCCCTGTGGTGTGTGAACTAGTGCAATCGTTCAAGCATGAGTATAAAAGAATTAAAGATCTAAAGATCGATGAAGTATGAATGAGCATTAAATTGTCATCTTCGAAGACCGTCATCGTTGACCATATCCGAGAACTTGTCCTATGTTCGGTAGTGTGGGCCTCGGCATCAGACCTTGGCATTGTGTGTTAAGGGTCGTTTTTTTCTTTTGTTAAGTTGAATTTGTGTTTATAATCTTTAACACTATGGAGTCACTAGTCAAAATCAATCCCATATGCATATGTGTTTGGATTCTTATCATTATTCATTGTTTCACGAACAAGTGTGGGAACATGTATATTTGGCATAGGTAAAGTTCGAGTTAGGGTGACTTTGATTATCAATGCCGATCCCGCAGTTCGAAGCCGATCGACACCCTAGACCAGAGGCACCGACCCACTCGCTCTTCTCCCTCCTGCTTCCTCAAATCACCCAACCATTCTTCTAGATGCCCACTGACCCACACTATCCCTTAAAACCAAATGATCACATTCGTAAACATATGATGACCGACCCACTCCACCAAACTCTGACCGACCCACAATGGCAGGCGGAGTTGGCAAAACACACTCAAGCTCCCTTAATGTGGCTGAACCACTCTCTTACTCTTAATGCTAGACTGGTCTCGCTCGGTAGTGCCAATCCTTATCTCCAACCAGGGTTTATCGACCTAGTCCTGCTCCAAAAAGTTGCTGTCTTGACTCCCTAACTCTCCGCAACATCGACCTCAAGACTAATGCTACCCAACTTCTCTTAATAACCCCTAAAAGAGCTTCAGTCCTAGAACATGACCTCCACCATGGTTTTCTTCTCTTCACCATCTCCTACTCAAACTCAGAATAAGAATCTAGACCTAGAGGAATGGACAGGACGAGAAACTCATACCTATATGAGAAGCGTGAGACTCGTAACGATTGTGGGGCTAAGGGATGGGTATTGTTTGAACTAATCGACTACCAGAGTTTCGATGTTAGAGATCTAGGTTTGAAGAAGGGAAGGATGGATTAATTGGTAGACGGTGATTGGAAGAGAAAAGGTTGGCTGGACTGTGAGAGAAGAAACAAAGTAGGAAGAAGATAAAGAAATAGAGGGAAGGGGTTTTTTATATGATGAGCAGGAAAGGAGAATAGGCTTTAACCGGTAGAACCGATCAACTCGTCTAAATAGGTCAAAGAAGGAAAGCCTGGTTCAAACCAACACATGGTTCAGTATCGGTACGCCGAGCTGCGTTTTTCCTTGCAATAAAAATGGACCAATGAAGATGCACTTATACTTATGTAGGTACACGTATGTTTACATATACGTATGATGTTCTCGAAGTTCTCCATGATCCAGTCTTCTAGAAATTGGATTCACCCGGTTTTCGAATAATTAAAAATAAGGCTTAGATGTATGCCATTACCGGATGGTTACCGTTCCGAACAAGTTAACATCTGAGAGTGAAGACTGACCACAAATTCAAAGTGCATCACATTGGTCCACATAATGCACTTTTGGGGGCAAATGTTACCCGGTTGCTTAGCCTGGCTACATGATGACAGACCTAGAGGTTTTTGATTTGGTCGGGACTAGACACAAGCTAGTAAAGTGTCGGAGTTGTATGGACCGTGCCCAAACTGTGTGGATCAGCCTATATACATGGGTCGGCCTATAGGCATGGTTCGGCCGAGGGAAGAGAGGTGTGTGTCGCACGATCTTATGAAATAGCATATGCCGCTTGGCCAAAAGAGATTTTGTTAGGAACTACGCATATATATCGCTTGACTTGGAGAAGAAGTTCGTCGCTCGGTGTTGGAGAGGGGATCATCGCTTGGTCAAGATAGGAACAACAAAATGGCTCGGTTAAGATGGGTTCGGCCTTAGTCGCTCAGTATAGGTGAGACTAATCTTGATGGTTCAGCTGGTCGTGGACCGGCCTCAGAAGAACTGAGACACATGCTGCTTGGTCAAGATAGTTTGGTGTGCATCATTCGATCAAAAGAGTTGAGGTAACATGGCATGCATCGCTCGGTCAAAGACGTAGAACCAAGACAGTTTGGTCAGTTGAGTATCAGTGCCTGTGGTTCGAACTGGGTGGTTCAACATGCGTGGTGCAACGGATTTAGGACAATGAACTTTTATGATGGCTTGTAATCACTACATCCTACAATAGAGTGGCATACATACACTTCTTTGCTTCGAGTCATACTGTTGCTTGCTTCGAGCCCTTTCACAATCTGCTTCGTGTAAATGGCGAGACTCCCACTGGACCGACCAAGGAGGCTCGGTAACCACCGTTCGGCATGCCTAGCTTAGTGTGCAGAAGTCCCCTACTATGGGCCAAAGTACCTTGTTTCTGGGCCCACTAAGGAAGTCCAGCCTAGCTTCGTCTATAAATGGAGGGGTGGGGCACAGTGAAAAGGGACCTTTTTTCGTGAACTCTAGGGAGGCTCTACCATTTTCAAGACTCGTTACTTTTTTGTTAGAACTTGTATTCAAGTTGTTGGTGTACGGATTGTATCTGTATTCAATTATTTGAAAAAACAATAAAAATTAAACCCAAAGTGGACGTAGGCAGTTACGCCGAACCACTATAAATCCGATGTCTAGTTTTGCAGTTAATTTAGCATGCATTCCTCTATTTTAATTTTCTATCTTCCTTAATCTCTCTACACAAATCTTTCTTTAGGTGTTAGTGACCAATTTTGTTGCTAACATATGTCTTAGTCGCTTCATTTCAAATTCAAATGGAATCTTCCATTCCTTTATGATGGTCGGTCATAGAAAGGATGGTATGCGCCTTAAAAATTCCAAAATCTCTTTAGCATTAATCCCATTTAAATTCAATTAAAATGTTCTGTTGATATCGTATATCGTTGCGTGTGTTTATAACTTTTATATACGCACTTTATTAAAAACTAATGATATTCAAACATCAAATAAAATTTAATAATGATTAATTTCAAAAATATTAGTTTTAAAACAAATTTAGAATTTTTTCTTTTTAAATCCAATTTAAATTTCTACCGACATCTTTTATCGATACGCAAGTTCATAAATTTTATATACATACATTATTAAACAATAATGGTACTTAAACAAATCAAATAAAATTTTACAATTAATATTTCATAAATATTAATTAATTAATCAATCTACAATGATTACAAATGAATTAAACCATGTGATTCAACTTGTAGTATTCATCATTTCGGTTGTGCGACCTAAAGATGTAAATTCACTTAGCGATTAATATCAAACAATTCAAATATCGACATCCATATGTCACTTTAGCTAATAATGTGCCGTTTTGACTGAATTTATCGCTTATACATAATAGGTCCAATTTTTTATTTTAAGCGATTTTCGATAATGACGATAATTTACACAAATTTTCTTCATCAAAACTATATCACAATAGGACTTATGAAATTTGGATTAGGTTAAAATTCCAACATCAACCACATTCAACTTTGTATAATCCAAAAAAAAGTTACGATAATAACAATTATTATTAACTTAATTGCTCTTGTTAGAGGCTTCGACTTTGAATTGACTTCAGTTGAAGTAATATTAAACGCATATATCCAAGGGACAAATTCTTATTGAATAATGTTTCACTTCCGATGCTTCAACTCAGACCCAACAATAATCGTTCGATAGATGTCTTTCCATAATTAACTATAATCAAAGTACAGTGTCCACCTTGAAGTTCAACAGTATTCTCAAGTCAAGAGAACCGTCACTAATACACAATCTACATGTTGCATCGTTTTATTTGCATCGGTTGAGTTAGAAACAGTGGAAAATAGTATCATTTGCGTCGGTCCTTCTTTAACAACAATAGTAATTGGTCTATGAAAAGCATTAGAAGATTAAAAAACAATTTGCAATGGTTGTCGTCGACAACTGTAGCAAAAGTAAACAAAAATAGGGTTATTTTGGTCTACTATATGTATACCCGAAGCAAAAACTGTAAACCAAATGCAGCCACCTTAATTTTGCCAACCCCATCCAGAACTTATATCATTATTTGAGTTGGCATTGAAAATTTTCATTTCCGTTTTAAACAAAACTAAACCCTAGATATAACATAGAAGATCAAACTATCGTCGATTTACATCGGAGATCAACATCGAACCATCGTCCATTAACGTCGGATCCATTGCCACTTGCCGCCTACCTCCTTTTCCACTTGCCACTACCTCCGTCTCTGCCTGTCTGCTACCGCTTGTCGTCGATTAACACCGGATCCGTCGTCACTTGCCGCCTACCACCGTCTCTGACTGTCTGCTACCACCTGTCTAATACTAGGTATATATGCTAGTACTTTGAGTTTCTTTTTTGTTGATTATGTGGAAATATGCAGTTATATTTTCTGTGGACCCAAGATTTTAATTTATTAACTATTAGGATTAGGATTTCATTTGGTATTAATTAATGATATTTGTCAGGAACTGTTGGAATTCGTAAATACAAAGTGTAAATGAAACACACTTGTCCCACATCGCCAAATATTAAAAAAAAGCTAAGTATATTAATAGCTTTCTAATGAAGGGGTTGGGACCTTGGGGCACCTAAATGTTTGTTTCGTTGTAAGGAGGAAGGTCATGCATCACCACCACACATGCGCGCGCCGCCGCCGCTGACCGGCCGGGTCGGGCCTGGGTTTGGGTTCGGATCTAAATGATCTTATTTTTACTAGAAAACTAGACCGGGGTTTCTAACAGTTGCAAACTATACGAGCAGACGCAACTGTTCAGAAGCGGACGCGGATTGACTGAGAAGGTGCGACTTCTAAAACGGACGCGTGTTTTTTGACGAACAGACGCATCCATTAGCAGACGGAAGCGGGTACGAACCGTTAGACGCGAACGGGCCTGACTGAAGAAGCGCGGGCAAACAGAAGCAATGCGACACGAACGGATGCGAGGAGCATGCGGGTGCGACCCATTAACGAATAGTAGCGGTTCAAAAGGCAACGGGTGCGACCCGTCAAGCGGACGCGACTGTTTGAAGGGATGCAGACGAAATTATAAATAGAAGAGAATCATGATCACATTCTCATTCTATTCCAATTCTAATTTCTTCTGCTTCTTCTTTTCTACTGCTCTATACAATATGTCACAGAGTCGACATACTCATTACAATCTCGTGCAGATTACGTCTGTTGTATCTTGGGAGACTTTAAATAAAGTCTTAAGGAAATTGTTACGACAAGCCTCAGACGGAATTTCTTTCTTTAAACCGGTTAGGTTTTTAACTGATTTTATATTTATATATATCATTTTTGTTTCTACGTTATACTAATTGTTTTTAATAGTATAACGTTTGATCTATTGCTATAGTTATTGTTACTATAGTTGTTAGTTTGTGGTTGTAATTTAATTATGACATACCTATTGCTTAATTTAGCTAATACAGACTTTCAGAGTAGTGGAAATCTGATTGATAAACTTGTGAAACAAGTTTATAATTGATTATTCTCTGTTTTGTTCTACTTAACGTATAACAGAAACCACTTGCTTGTGCGGTAAGACATTGGATTGTGGTTCTACTCTTTTAGACACTACAAAAAAAAGCTTCGTATAGAGACGGATCCTAGCGATGGCTAGCGACGGCTAAAAAAAGCGGCCGTCGCTAGCCGTCGCTATACGCAATATACAGGTCCAACCCGAGAGCAGCAGATTCATTTTGCTTCCTCCTCAAAACCCTTCCTTCTTCCCCCAATCCATCGCCCCCCGTCACTGTAGCCGGCACCTCATCCTTCAACGCCTCCAAATCACCCAAATTTGTGTCGGTATGCTCCTAATCTCTTATTTGCATGTAAATTTGATGTTTTTAGGTTTAGTTTAAACCCTAATTCAATTATGATTTATTGTAAAATTGAGATTTGTTGTTAAATTAGGTATTAGTAGTGTTGTTAAATTAGGTATTAGTAGTGTTGTATGTTGATTTGGTAGATTAATTAGTTTATTATCATGAACTTGAATAAAGTATTACATATTAATTAGTTTATCATGATCAAGTTGAATAAATGGTTGATGTACATAATTAGTGTTGGCGATTAACATGGTTAGTTGTTTTAGGTGAAAAAATAGTGTATATTAATGATTAACTTGGTTATTAATAAATTTATATGAAAGTATTTCATAGTGTATGAAATTGATAAATTACAAATTTAAGTTGTTAAGTGAATTTAAATTGACAAATTTTTATTTAATAATTAGTTTTTTATTGTTTTCTAATTATCTATTTGATAATTAGAATTTGTTATTTTGTAATTATATTCATTGATAATTCTTATATTTACCGTGTTGATTGAGCGACGGCCATTTTAATAATTTTAGCGATGACTAGCGATGGCCAAAATGCAAAAGGTTGTATATATTGTAAAAAATAAAGTGTGTACAAAAAAATAAAAAATGAATATGATAACATTAAAAATTCTGCAAATATCTAATTTATTTGAAAAAAAATAGGAAACGACTTTAAACACAACTGATATTGTACTAAAATCGATTTTGTAAAGAAATTAAGAAATGAATATAACAACAACAAATAGTCACATAAAATCTATGTCGTAAAAAAATAAAGAAATGAATATTGAACTAAAATTGTTAATTGAATGTTGAACTAAAATTTAAGTACACAAATTTTTGAAATAAAATATAAATAGTTGAAACATTGTCAAAATTTGAAAAGAACAATAATATTTGATAAAATTTAAAGAAATTTTTTTATCCCTTAGATTGGCTTTGGCCCCGTCTGGCAAGTGTTGTATATGATCGTTATATGAATGTTTGTTTTGTAACGGAACGGACATTTATATTCATTTGATACAATATTTTTCGGATTTGTCCCTGTATTGGACAAGTTACAAACACAATAAAGTAATTACATATTATAAATCATTTCATTTTAAACGGTTACACAATTTCGACAGCACTTCCTTTACGTTCCCTGTGTACACGCATTTGTGTACGATACAGGGAACATAAGGGAAGTGCTGCCGAAATTTTGTTGAACCGTTTAATCTGAAATGCTTTATAAAATGTAATTACATTATTGTGTTTGTAATGGAAAGTAGGATGACTGACCCACCGAAGTGTAAACCAAAATACCAAAAATTAAAAAAATAAAGTGAAGTTCATATTTTGAATTTTCTGGAACGATGAACATTTTACAATGGAGAATGGTTGATTTAAAATGTCTAACATACATTTTCAAATCAGGAAAAATGTTCAATTTTTTTCTCGACCGTACTTGGATGTATGAAGTCGGAACTGGAAAGAAGGGATCAATAAAGCAACATTTCTACAACGGTGTACACGAATTTATAAGATTTGCTAAATCTAATAACCGAAACAATACAGAAATTTGTTGCCCATGTAGTAAGTGCCAACGTTTGAAGCATTGGAAACCGGATATAGTTGAAGTACATTTGTATCAATACGGTTTCGTGTCTGATTATTATTTCTGGGATCGTCATGGAGAACTTGTTGAACCTACACATAATACTGAAGTTTTAGAGGACGGTAATATGATGACGAATCCGATAGAAAATATGGTGGATGATGTAGCACGATCAATGTTTTCTATAACTGAAGCTGTCGATGAAGACGAAAATGTCGAAGAAGAACCGACAGCGGGAGCTAAAAAATATACGATTTGTTGGATTCTGCTAAGAGGCCGTTATGGAACGGATGTAAAATTCAACCTTACGGAAGCTGCATTTACAGTGTACAAGCTGCAAAACGACACATGCCACCTAATAATCTGATGTGCAATAGTCATTATAAAGTAAAAAAATTGATGTCCGCTTTCAGTCTACCGTACGAGAAGATAGATGCATGTGTGAAAGGTTGGATGTTGTATTGGAAAGATGACGTTGACCTTAGAAAATGCAAAATATGTAACGAAGAAAGATACAAACCAAGAAAGAAGAAAGGGAAAGAAGTCCCGTACAAGAGAATGCATTATTTACCCATCACTCGCAGACTTCAAAGATTATATGCATCTTCTGCTACGGCCTATCATATGCAATGGCATAGTGTGAGAACAGCGGAAGAAGGAATTTTGATACATCCATCCGACGATGAAGCATGAAAACATTTCGATAAGACTTATCCCGCATTTGCTGCGGAAAGCCGTAATGTCAGACTTGGTTTATGTACGGATGGATTTTCACCATTTTCACAGTTTGGTAGTAAATATTCATCCTGGCCAATTATCGTTACTCCCTATAATTTACCTCCATGGATGTGTATGAAGACACCATATATGTTTCTCACCACTGTCGTTCCCGGCCATCATGATCCAACCCAAGGAATTGATGTTTATTTACAACCATTGATCGAAGAGTTGAAGAAACTGTGGAATGAAGGAGTCGAAACTTACAATGTATCAACGAAAATTTTTTTGGTTATTCGCTTCTTTGTTATGGACGATTAATGATTTTCCTGCATACGGGATGCTTTCTGGTTGGAGTACGGCAGGTCGTCTAGCATGCCCTTATTGTATGGAAGAAATACGAGCATTTTCGTTACGATATGGGAAGAAAGTTTCGTGGTTTGATTGTCATCGGTGTTTTCTTCATCCCAATCATAGTTTTAGAAGAGATAAGAAAATTTTCATAGCTAACAGAGAAGAGAATCTGAAACCACCTAAGGTTTCGTCAGGCGAGGAAATATACGAAATTGTAAGAGACTATCCAAAGATACATGAAACTGGAGTCCAGACTGAAATCCCAGGAAAGTTAGACATTCATAATTGGTGCAAACAAAGTATATTTTGGGAGTTACCATATTGGAAAGATCTCTTACTCCGACATAATATTGACGTGATGCACAACGAAAAGAACGTGTTTGATAATCTGTTTAATACAATTTTGAATGTAAAGGGCAAAACCAAGGACGATTTGAATTCGAGGCTCGATATAGCAAACTATTGTAAGCGCCCGGAACTTCATATGAAGCCTAATGACAATAAAAAACCGAAAGCATGCTATGAGCCAGACAATAAGCAAGTAAAACTCGTGCTAAAGTGGGTGGAAGAATTAAGATTTCCCGATGAGATTTCTTTCAATCTTCGTAGATGTGTTGACTTCAAAAATAGTAAATTGAGTGGGATGAAAAGTCACGATTGTCATATCATGATGGAATATTTACTCCCCGTGGCTTTTAAAGAACTGTTGCCCGTAAAAGTATGGAACGTCATAACAGAGTTATGTTTGTTTTATAAACAGCTTTGTTCGACAACATTAAAGGTGGATCGTATACGTAAACTTGAAGTAGAAATACCGATATTGCTATGCAAACTGGAGAAAATACTTCCGTCTGGTTTCTTTAGCGTAATGGAGTATTTACCTATTCATCTTCCATCCGAAGCACTTCTTCGAGTTCCTGTGCAATATGGATGGATGTATCCATTTGAGAGGTAAATTAACATGTGCAACGTTCATGTCAATTTCAAATTCAAATTTGTATATCTAAATATGTAATAAATATCTTAATAGGTACTTGAATCATCTGAAGAAGAAGATTCGACAAAAAGCCCGAGTTGAGGGTTCGATATGCAAATCGTATCTTGAAGAAGAAGCCTCATTTTTTTTCTCTCACTACTTTAAGGACGATGTGAACTTAACGTTTGTAACTGTTCCTCCAAATGAGGAAATCATTGAACAAAATTCTTCTCAAACAATGTTATCTGTTTTTAGACAACATGGTGACCTGGTGGAAAATGTGTTGAAATATGGTTGGACGATAGAGACCACCATGTAGCGCACACGTATGTTCTTTTAAATTATGTCGAAGTCGCACCATTTGTCAGGTAATAATTAATTCACTTGTAATTTACTTGTACGTACATAATAATAACACATATTACATATATGCAGTATCTACGAATCACAATATCCATCTGGCGATCTCAGTAAAGAATTTGCCAAATGGTTTTTGAACTATGTTTATGAGCCAAGAAACTGTGTCGTTGATGAAGGCTTAAGACATCTTGCGATTGGACCGAAAAGAAATATGAAGACTTATCCAATATTCTTCGTCAAGGGTTTAAGTTCAACACAAAAGATTACAGTGCTGAAAAATTAACATATAACAGCGGGGTATTTGTCAAAGGCAGTGATGATCCAGATGAGCATTTAAAAGATTTTTACGGCGTCTTAACACAGATTCTAGAATTGACATATTATGTTGAACCTTTAGAAAAGGTTTTTTTATTTAAGTGCAATTGGTTCAGTAACGTTCCTGGTTCCGGAATCAACGTGCATAAAGAGTACAAACTTATTGAAATAAGGCATACATCACACTACTATAAATACGATCCTTTTGTATTAGCCAAGCAAGCGTTACAAGTTTATTTTGCTTCGTATCCATCTTTAAAAAGAGATAAAGCGGATTGGTCCGCTGTTTTCAAAATGAAACCAAGGTTTACGTTTGACGGAAATAATATTCCAGATGAAGCAGCATATCAAGCCGATCTTGAATCAAATACAGAAATAATAATAACTGATGATATTGATGTAGGGCCTTTGAATGATGAATCGAACGTCCTATTTGATGCATTCGAAAGTACCGAAGAAAATGAGATAGAACACGAGACTGAATCTGAATCAGAAAATGATGAAGACTGACCGTTATTGATATAATTGTTATGTGATAGTGATTGAAACATGCGATGTAATAGTAAATTTCCATAATTGTTCTGTAATGATCATTTAGTTAATTTTTATCCATGTTTTGTATTAGTAAATTTTTATAATTGTTATGTGAAAGTGATTGAAACATGCTATGTAGTAGTGAATTTCTATTATGGTTCTGTGATGATTATTTATATAATTTTTATCCATGTTTTGTACTAGTAAATTTTTATAATTGTTTCTGTGAAAGTGATTGAAACATGCTATGTAGTAGTGAATTTCTATAATTGTTCTCTGATGATATTGTTTTTCTATAGCAGATATGTCTGGCAGGAGACGGAGTGTAGGTGGTGGTGGCACGCCATCCCCATCTTCCGGTGCAGGTGGTAGTGGCACTGCATCGGACTTACGTTCGATTGCAGAAGTCGTTCCTAGAAGTGCTGGGTAAGTATCAATTTTATTTAAAGTATAAGTTTTAAAATCCACTAAACATGTATATCATAACTTTTGCAGTGACTTTGAGGTGGAGCCATCAGATTATATTTTACAGGTTTCGAGGAAGGATTTTCAGAGCCGGATGGATGGTTGTTGGCCTCGCTGGGACGACATTCCCCCTCATGTCAAGAACGCCATACAGGCGGATTTACTTGTAAGTAGTAGTTTGAATTTCAGTTGTAAATTAATATAATCTATATAACTTAAAATAATTTTAATTTACAGGCTGCAGTCCGCGTCGACCCTGATGACTTGGACGTTTTTTAAAATCACTGGAACAAATGAATGAGAAAAAATTACAGGGATACATTGTCCAAGACTAAGAATTCAGGGAAAAAGCTGAACTGGATGGGTGAGGGTGTATGGAATGATTTTCTACGGCTTTGTGACAGTCCGGCAGCAAGAGTAAGTAATATATGTTTGCTTTGTTATTTAAATCTAATATAAATCTCGCAAGATATATACGTGATAATTTATTTTAATTTGTAGGAGTTATCTGCGCGGAACCGGGCAAACAGGAATAAAAATCCTACATTGCACCGTGGTGGCTCCAAATCCTTTCAGGAGCATAAGAGAGAGATGGTAATTAAATTTATAAACCGTGTTTACATTTTATTACAATATTTTATAATCAGATTAGCAATAATATTTATATATTTTCAGGCCGCGAGATACAACCGCGAGCCCACTATGGCCGAGCTGTTCAAGGCCACGCATGCCGTGGAGAGGATGACGAAGAGGGCAATGTTTCGTACGAGTGGACGGATGACAAATCACAATCCGTAATGGTAAATTAATTTATTGTTAGTAACAATATTTTGTCTTATTTTATTTTCAAAATTTTGAAATTCGGTTTTTATCGTGTAAAACAATTGTTTGTAATCGTAGGAGAGGTACGAAGCAGAGCGGGCTCGTGTAGCACAGTCCACTGGTCGGAAAGAGCTTACGTTAGAAGAGGAGAACCATATTTGGGATGCTATTATTGACCCGCCTTCTCGGACCAGTCGACGGTATAGCTATGGAAATGTGGAGGTAAATTTTGACATGTACTAATATATAAATTTACTCATGCATATGAATAGTTAAATAATTTTAATAATATTATATATATATATATATATACTAATATACAAATAATTATGAATTATTTTACAGGCGATGAGAATGCAGAGTGCGTACAGGGGGTCGCAGCAAGAGGCGGAGATTGCTCAGTTGAGGGCGACAGTGGAAGAAATAAATGATTGGAGAAAGAGTTTATTTGAGCAACAGCTAGATGAGCGGATTGCGGCTTATTTGCAACAGCATGGGAGGATGCCTGGAGAGGACAGCAGCGATGGCGAGGAGTAGGTATGTTTGTTTGCTTATAGTTTGGTATATACACATTTTGGTTGGTATGGTGTATATATATTTCAGGATACTATGTACATATTTAGATGACTTCTAGTTGATGGATTTGGTTGGATGTTATGTCGGGATATTATGTAGAAATTTCGGTTTACTATGTACATATTCTGGTTAATGGATTTGGTTGGATTTGAAAATGAGATTTGGTTGGATTTTATATTGTTTGAATGTATAGTGATATTATATGATGGATATATGATGGTTATACTTGATGAATATAGTGTATAGCGGTTGTTTGGTCCAGATTGGCTGAAGTGTATATGGGCTGTGCATGTGCACAGAAATTTACCCAGATTAGCGACGGCTAGCGACGGCTAAATGATTCAGATTAGCGACGGTTAGCGACGGCTAAATGGTTCAGATTAGCGACGGCGAGCTACGACTACCGACGGCATTTAGACGTCGAAAAAATTTCCACATGGCACATTTGTCGTCGCGAACCGTCGCTATTTATGTGACGGAGCCGTCGCTAAAGCCGTCGCTATACTATTGGATGACGACCATTATAGGGACGGCTTAACGACGACCGGCGACGGCTAAAAGCCGTCGCTATCTGTTACCGTTATTGTAGTGAGAGGTCTTGTATTCTCATATCTAGGAGACATTTTTCAAACAAGATAAAGGATGGAGAAGTTGTTGGCATCCATTAATATGAAATGAGTTTCAAATACGTGTAAAATGTAAACTCTGTTCATAAAAGCTGTTGGTATTCAATAATTTAAAAAAGATAAATGGATATACTTTTAGGCATAAACAAAAAGTTTAATTTCTTTTGATACCGAACATGTATTATATACATTATACATTGAATCATGAGATAAACAAACCCATTTATGCAATTAGCTTGTATATATTAAGTTTTATAGGAGATATCAGATATGTATAATAATGCTTCATTAGAAATTTTTTGGTCCTTATATGATTCAGATTCAATGTTAAATATGTATTTCTATTTTGAACTCATGTTAAAGGAATATCATATTTGGCTTAGAATTCCATTGCTAGCTAGTTCAGTTTCACCACTCTTTCACCTTTTATTATTTTGTTTTCTTTCAGAGATGTTGTGTATTATTATTTTGTTGACATTTTCTCTTTGCCATTTCCCTAGCTTTTCTTTTTCCGCTTGATTATTGATGCTGGCTTAAAATAAAATGGGAACAACTTACCATCTACAGTTTTATCTGTGTCTGCCTTTCATCTGATTTAGTTTGTATTTGCACATTTCGTAACCCTTGTATTTCAGTTATATTGTACGGTTTCATCTCTGTCATCTTTTATTTGTTATTTAAACTTGTTTTGAGAACAAAATCTGCTTTGGATCTTTGATCTATAGTTTGAGAACAAAATTTTGTTAACATTTTCTTTTGGATTGTTACAAGTCACTTTTCAATTTATTTATTTTGTACTCTTACTTTTGAGCTTATTTACCAAATTTTATGAAGTGTGAACAAAATCGGGATTGGATTTTAAATCAATATTTGAATCGAGATGCTTTCCAGTTTTTCGTAAACGATGAAATGCAATCTTTCTTCAAAGTTTCGTACAACGTTTTTAATTATTATAACATTTATTATCGAGTTTGCGACAAAATTTAATCTTGCAATTGTTATTGTTATTATTATCATTATTATTTTGGTTAATTTAGAAATCGTGATTTTTTTTTTTAAACATAATGTCTGTTTAATTTAGATCATTTGAGGTGGCAGTGACTACAAATTTAGGTGTTCAACAAATGAAGCATAATGTCTAGTCATGTTTCTTGTTTCAGAGTTTATGTGTTATAGCTTAGCTTGCTAGAACTCCATCTTCCAGTACGGTGAGGTCATATAAATATAAACAAACTTAAATTATAAATTTATTACTTTTCAAGAAACAGTGACTTCTGGAAAATAACTTGAACGCACTCTGTGTTCAATAATACGTTGAAGTAGTAGTAATTTTTTGAAGTACAAATTCAGTCATCTTTAACAAAACTTCATGGGACCGTTTGTATGCAATGCAATGTACAGTTTTAGTATAGCAGGTTTAACGTAAGATATATGTATGAATAAACTTCACAGGACCCAATATGTACGAATAAACTTAATTTTCTAAAAATAATCTCCATTTCCATTTTATTTGTTTACAGTAAGATATATACATCCATAAGTATACATCTATAGCTAAACGAAATAAATTACATAGCTTGATTTCGCACATAAATTTTTGTAGGGAGCGTTCGGCATATATCCCTATAAGATTTGAAAATACATAAAACATCGATTCGTTTTTTAATAAGTTTCTGGTCTCTGTTTTCAAATTCACGCATGTATAAAGACCCAAATACCTTTTACGTTTTTTAACATTTCAAACACGTATAACTTCCTGTAGAAACATCGGACAGCATACCGTTTTCATCAAAAAATCAAAAAAAATATGATGTTTAAAATGAGATCCATTGTTAATACCAAAAATTCATATTTGCAGTAAAGGTACAATTATTTCATATATTTGCAGACAATTCTGCAAATTTTAAACATCTTCGATTTTTCTTCAAATCTGCAACTGTTGTATATAATTGCAGATATGTCTGTAATTATTGCATACAGTTGTAACTATTGTATATAATTGCTGACATTTTTGCATTTATATGGTATAATTGTAAACATGTTATTATTGCGTACAGTTGCAAATATTGCATGTAATTGCAATGTAACGATCCACCCTATTGGACAGTTTAAATCGACGATAGACCACACACATCAGACTCAAACTATTAAAAATGAAGGATTGTAATGGGGCAAATAAGAAAAAACAGAGAAAGAAAGAAAACGAATACTGAATCTCACAGCGGGATGACAAAATATAATAATCAAATAAACAGTTCATGAAGATGTTTTACAAATAACATTTTATTAAATTTTACAGTACATAATCAACTCCACCTATATAGTTTTCTATGCAGCCTGTCCCAAGACAGGATAAAGGTGGAAGGTTGTGATAGGCTTGGCGAGTCAACGTAAAAACCACAGCCTCTCGTATGAAAATGGAACATAATTATATTTCATTGGGGTTAACTCTTTTTGTGACGCGCCATATCGAGGCTCGGGTATGGCGAAAAGTGAGCAAGAGCTGGGTCGTCACTCCCTTAGTGGCGCGCCATATCGAGGCTCGGATATGGTGATAAATATGCAAGGGCTGGATCGTCACTCTTTTGGTGGCACGTTGCGTCGACGCCCTGGTGTAGTGATAAATGAGTAAGCGTCTTCGCACTTTACTCGGCGGGTGCGAGGGGCAAGGAAGCTAGTCAATGATAGTAGTATTCGGTTAGGTAGTTGGAATGTATGATTATTAACAGGAAAGCTAAGAGAGATAGTTGATACTATGACTAGGAGATGTGTAAATATCTTATGCGTTCAAGAGACCAAATGGACGGGTCAGAAGACGAAGGGGTAGAGAATACAGGCTTCAAGTTATGGTACGCGGGAAAAGAGCGTAACAAAGATGGGGTAGTCATCTTAATTGACAAGAAGTTTAGAAACAGAGTTGTTGACATTAAGAGACAAGTGGACATGATCATCCTAATAAAGCTGGTAGTGCACGATATGATCTTAAACGTCATTAGTGTATATACCCCACAAGTAGGTCTAAGTGAAGTTGTCAAGAGGAATTTTTGGAAAGAGTTAGTTGTTATAGTTAGAGGTGTGCCTCGTAGCGAAAAGCTTTTCATGAGAGGAGATTTCAACGGGCATGTTGGTACGGCTAGTGGTGGGTTTGAGAGAGTGCATGGTAGTTTTGGATATGACGGTAGAAACCAAGAAGGAGAAAAAATACCGAGTTTCATTGCTTATGACTTCATGATAGCTAATACCTTCTTTAGAAAGAGACGGTCATACTAAGTTACTTTTAGTGGTGGTCAACCCTATAGCCAGATTGATTTTTTCCTTACTAGAAGAGATGACAAACGATCTTGTGTAGATTGCAAAGTCATACCTGAAGAATGTGTTGTCTCACAACATCAGCTTTTGATATCCGAGTTTCGTCTTCGGATACATGTTCGACGGGATAAAGGAGCCAAGATTAGTCGGATAAAATGGTGGAAGCTCAAAGGAGACACTTCACGGGTGTTTAAGGATAGAGTGATGGGAGAAGGGGCATGAAATTTGGAAGGAGAAGAAAATCACATATGGAATGAGATGGCAATGCGCATTCGGAATGTGGCAACCTAAAGATTCGTGATGGTGGAACGGTGATGTGCAAAAGGCTATCAAAGAGAAAAAAGAATGCTATAAGTGCTTGCATCATCACATGAGCGAAGACAACATGCAAAGGTACAAAGTTGTAAAAAAAAAGGCAAAGAGAGCGATGAGTGAAGCAACGGGTCGAGCGTATGAAGACTTGTATCATAAGTTAAGTACGAAGGAGGGTGAAAAAGACGTCTATAGGATAGCTAAGCTCCGTGAGTGGAAGACAAGAGACTTTAACCAAGTTAAATGCATCAAAGATAATAATAATAGACTTTTGGGGAAGGACGATGAGATAAAAAATAGATTGAGAGATTACTTTGACGAGCTATTTAATGAAGAAGGTGATAGCACATTGATCGAGATAGATGACTCCTTTGATGGCAACAGTAGGCATTTTGTTCGAAGATTTCAAGAATTTGAGGTAAAGGAGTCGCTAAAACGGATGAAAATAGGCAAGGCATTGAGGCCTGATGGCATCCCCATTGAGGTGTGGAGATGCCTTGGAGATGCAGGGATAGTCCGGTTAACTAAGTTGTTATATAATATTTTCATATCAAATAAGATGTCAGATGAGTGGAGGAGAAGCATATTAATTCCAATTTTTAAGAATAAATGAGATATAAAAAGTTGCACAAACTAGAGGAATTAAGTTTATGAGTCATACGATGAAGCTATGGAAGAGTATCATCAAACATCGATTAAGAAGAATGACAAGCGTTTCAAAAAATTAATTTGGTTTCATGCCTAGGAGGTCGATCATGGAGGCTATTTTCTTGATAAGACAACTTATGGAGAGGTTTAAGGAGCAAAAGAAGGATTTACACATGGTTTTTATTGATTTGGAGAAAGCTTATGACAAAGTACCATGAAAGGTGATGTGGTGGGATCTGAAAAAGAAGAGAGTCCCAACAAAGTACATTACTCTTATCAAGGATATGTACGATGATGTTGTGACTAGTGTCAGAGAATGCGATGGTGTAACCAGTGACTTTTCCATTAACATAGGATTACATCAAGGGTCAGCTTTGAGCCCCTACATTTTTACCGTAGTGATGGATGAGGTTATGAAGAGTATACAAGGAGAAATTCCTTGGTGTATGCTATTTGCTGATGATGTGGTGCTAATTGATGATAGTAGGATTGGGGTTGTTAGACAACTCGAGCTGTGGAGACAGACTTTAGAATCTAAGGGATTTAGGATTGGGGTTGCTAGACAACTCGAGCTGTGGAGACAGACTTTATAATCTAAGGGATTTAGGCTTAGTGAAAATAAAACAGAGTACATGAAGTGCGAGTTTAGCAGTGTCATAACATAGGATGGAGATGTTATTCTGGCCGGACAAATATTTACTAAAAAGGAATCCTTTCGATATCTAGGATCAATGTTGCAGCGTAATGGTGAGATTGATGAAGAAGTTATTTTTCGAATTCGAGCGGGATGGGTGAAGTGGCGACAAGCATCTGGCATTCTCTGTGACAAGAAAGTCCCACAAAAGCTTAAAAGAAAGTTCTATAGAACGGTAATTAGGCCTACGATGTTGTATGGTGCAGAATGTTGGCCTACTAAAAACCAACACGTCTAGAAGATAAGCGTAGCAGAGATGCGTATGTTGCGATGAAGTTGCGGTCATATAAAAAGAGACCAAATTAGAAATGATGATATACGTGAAAAATATGGAGTAGCACCAATTGAGGAGAAACTAATTCAACATCGCTTAAGATGGCTTGGACATCTCCAACGAAGGCTGCCCAAGGCACCTGTGCGTATTGGAATTATAGGCCGTGTCGTTTGTGTGAGAAATGCGGATTACGGATCTTAAGGCTATGATTAACACCAGAGGGGGGTGAATAGTGTTTATAAAGAATTACTAAATCTTTTTGAGTTTATATTAATTTAAACACAGATGTGTGCAATATACAGACACAGGTATGATCACAGAAACAAACACAGATGCAGAAATAAATTAAAAACCAGTAAAGGAAAGAACACACCGGATTTTATACTGGTTCGGAGTTACCCTACATCCAGTCCCGCAACACAAGTACGGATTTCCTTTCAAAAGCAATCTTTACAATTACACCCTCGATTTCAAGGCTACGAGGTACACCCTCCAGAATCACAATCCTCTGGGTAGAGATACTTGATTTTCCAGGCTACAAGTTCACCCACTTGATTTTACGGGCAACAAGTTCATCCAATTGATTTCCTACAATCACACCTTATCATGCTTGATTGATTTTCAAGGCTAAAATCACATCTTTTCTCGCTAAGTTGATTACCAAAGCCCTATAACTCAGAATAGCACTGAGGATCTTGTTGAGATAGTGATAGGGAATCAAACTACGAATGATCGAGTTCAATTCAATGTAGATTTCGGCAGAGTAATGATAAGAATTTTTATTAAGAAAAGTGGAAGAAGAAGAGGAGTGAAAAACCAGAAAATCTGATGTAAAATTTGTTGAAACTGACCCCTATTTATAGTAGAACAATAGTCATGTCCATTCGTGAAGAGTTATGGCGAATAGACACTTCTTTTGAAATTGAAATTTTGAACTCAACTGACACCATGTCGACATGGTCACCATGAGTATGTCGACATCCCAAAGAATTTTTGGATGATTTGATTTTCTTTCAAAATAACTTTTATCTTATATTAACATTATTTTAAACTTTATAAATATACTTGACTATAGTTAAAATTCATAAGTAAATATAGAGAATAATATATATAGAATTTAACTATAATTTTATATTTAAATTTAAGTACAAATATTTAAAAGTTAAATATATTATATTAAAAGATAGTTTAAAATCAGGAGTAATTTGACTTTGAAATTAAAGATGATTTTGAGGCCAAAATTATTTAAAATCAGGATAGATGTTTTTGATGCTTTTAAAAGGAATGTTTTGAAATCATTTTGAAAATTAGATATAATTTTGAAAAATCATTTTGAATAAAAGGTTAGCGGATACAAAATAATGTTCCACTAGATTTTTCGTAGGTTCCATCCTACTTAGGGTTCTATCCATTTAACAGGCTCGAAGTCCATTCCACGAATAAATTGGATTTTAAGATGTCAGTGCTTTTCTAGGAGTTTTAACAAAATTTTCTAATTAAAGAATAAATTACTTGAATTCTTGAACTCTTGATAATCTTGATACTCATGAGTCTTCAATCTTGATACCTTGAATCTCTATATTGTACAGTCTTCATTCTTGGTACCTGCATGGTTAAATCCTGCATACACATATATATCTAAACTTATAATGTTAGTATTTATATTTTATAATGTATTATAAGGTTGTTTTCATCAAAACCATCATCTCACGGACTAACAGTTTGCTCAAAGAGAGGCAGAGGTCGACCAAAGTTGACATGGGAAGAAGTTGTTGAAAGGTACTTGAAGGGTTGTAATATAGCCAAAGAGCTAGTAACGGATAGAAGCGCGTAGAAGTTAGCGATCCACATATCAGAACCATGAGCTGTGAGTCTTCTAAGTTTTAGATTATAGGAGTAAGGGGAAAAGAGCCTAAGACATAGCGTTTGGTCTTTGATCAATGTTACTATAAGCACCATTATCACTATTTGTGATGTTATCATCATTTTTATTTTTTATTTTATTTTATTTTTTACTTATTATTATTATTATTTACATATGTATTTCTATCTTTATTTTACTTAGTTACTATTATTATTAAGTTACTTATTTGATTTAATTTTATTATTGTTATTGTTATTGTTATAACCTTTAAATTACTTTTGCCATTTAGTTTCGGGTTCCATCTCTAGCCAACCCCAACTTGTTTCGGAATAATGGCTCTATTGTTGTTATTACAATACATAATCAGAGTTACATACAACAGAAATCAATAACAATGCAGCGGAATAATATGATGCAGTAGTATGAATATAATAAATAATAATAGTATACAAATCTCTGTCTTCGTCCTCCAGAAAGCAGTCTGACTGATCCGAGCGAATTGAAAAAAATAAAACACTCGATTCATAACTAAAAGGTCTTACATAAGTTAAATCAACAGTAAATGAATATGAGTGTAATAGCGTCAGAGATATTCACGGGGTTTGACATCTATCCAGTGTCTAATGTGAGTGCAATAACATAAGAGATGTTCGGGATTACATATCCAAAGGATCCGTTAAATTATCTATATACATAGTACAATACGCTATTATAATAGTGTCTATAATAAAGTATTAAAATAGCGTTAAGGCGTTACCCACATCCCCTTAACACATTTTATGTAATGTCGTAGTACATACAATACTATAAACTCCACCACAAACCGGTGGACTATCGGGAAGCACGCCATAGGTACAATACAAACAAAACTCGTAGAAGGCGCGATAAAGCATGTGACAAGGCACGCGAGGCAATGCACAGGGTAGGATACTACCGTTTTTCAGATCCTTATTAGTGGTAACGCATAGTAGTTACTACCATCCACCTTGGAACACACTCCCATAATCAAAATCGAGGGGTGGCCCCCAAATCAATCTCAAAGTAATAATATGGTATCGAAAATATGTGTCCGATCGGAGGTGCGACCTCACTTGGCCCGGCATGGCTCCTGTTTTAGCCACATCAAGCTAACTCACGAGAGTCAGGGCTACATAAGTACCTCATACAGAATCGTTCGCCGAACCATAATACTTCATTCTGGAAACTCCACCACGTACACAGTTGTTAAAGTGGTTTTCAGTATTGGTAGAGAGTATGACAATATCTGATCCCGGTATTTTTAACAACAAAACGCTTATTTCACACTGGGTGGTTCTTTTATATTTTCAAAATCAAATGACAATTGATATCAAAATATCTTATTCAATTCAAACAATACTCTTTCGAAATCATATTCACTTTTTAAATCATATTCACTTTCGAAATCATATAGATTAGATAATGTAACGACCCGTAATTTATCCACTTCGAAAAAGGAATATTTAATTTATTTAAATATTCAAATGTAGAATTTTCAAACTTAAAAAATCAAATTTTATATGATAAATAAGAATGGTAAACTTATTTTTGATATTGAATAAAGATTTTGGATATCCATTATAAAATTGACAAAAGTCGGATTCCAATAAAGTAGGATAAATATTCGTGAAATTTGTTTAGAGGTTAAATAATTCCTTTTAAATATGTATATATACATATAATCGATATCAAACTCATTTAATAATAATGTAATTTAACTTATAATGGTTTAATAAATATATAAAACTTGTTTTATAAAGTTGATAAATTTTGTCGCATATCGATAAATCAATGTCGTATTTTTATAAATAGATTTGAATATTATTTCATAAGCCAAATATACTTGTTTTAACTATTTAAATATAATAACAAATAAATTTTGAAGTTTGATTTACATAGATAAATAGTTTAACAAAAACATCAAAATGTGACCGTAAAACGTTTTGCGAAAATCAACGTTTTGTTCAAAATAAGTTACCACAACATTATCGCACCTTTGTTAACATGTTTTAACATATATATTTAACATTTTAATAACTAAGCATGATTACTTTTATTAAATAAGATTAGAAAACTTGTAGAAGTCATTAGTAAAAGTAAGTAAGAATTAATAAAATTAAGAAAAAGTAAACATTAAATCAATATCACATCAAAAACCAACATAATTATCATTTTACTTAGTTTACTTCTTAAGGGATTAAGACATAAGTAAGGATGTGAAAGGTGATGGTAAGTGTAACCATCTGCATATTTTACGATTGTATATTTAAATGATTTATTTAATAATAGCATCGTTGGTCGGATTAAAGTCTGAAATGCTACTTTTTGCAAACGGTCGAATTACGATACGAGACTACTTCCATTGAGTTCAAAATAACGTTTGTGGCCTTTTTGAGTATAAAACATCGATATGTATAGAGTTGAGTTGAATTTTGCTATTTTTCTATTGGGTTTTGGGTTTGGGTTTCAGCCCATTAACCCAATATAATATCCTAACTCCATCCCCTCTCCTCTGCATTCATTTTCATTTCCTAACACTCTCGAGCTAAAGTAAAAATGGGGGAAAGAAAGGGGAATCAAAATTCCTAAGCCCTAGTTTACTAGGAAATTCAAATTCGAGTTCTAAAAATCAAGGAGAAGCATAGGTAAGCATCCTCTTCATCTTCTCCATCTCAACCTCTCTTCAATTTTCAGAAATTCCTAAACCTTAACTTACAAAATATTTGCTTATGAGCTTAGATTGGAGCTTCTTGAGTTGAAGTTGAAGAGTGGTTGATCTTGCCTTATCTTAAAGCTTCTAATTTGTTTTTTTAGGTTTAAAGGAGAGTTATTGAACTCACATCTATGTCTATGCCTTCGATACCTGATAGTTGTTAAGTATGAATTTTTAACATCTATTTCATGTCCATTTGCTTTTGAATTGAATTGGTTTGGAGAATTTTTCAATTTTTGGTATTTTGAAGTCAAAATCTATGAAAATCCTTGTATGGATGTTTGGACATGTTGTTCGGAGTGTATTTGTGAGCCTATAGTGTTAGGTTGTCGCTTAGCATACGTCCTTAGCCATCGTTGCTCGTCCGATCGCTTTCGGTATGATTTGTTCATTAATGGCCTAGGCAAAATATTGCCCGGAGCTTCAACTCAGACGTCTGGTAGTATGCTCAGACGTCCGGAGCTACGGAATAAAAAATTCTAGACCTTCAGCATAGACGTCCGGAGCTACAGAAAATTCTAGACCTTCAGCATAGACGTCTGGGCGGTTTGGAATAAAATTTACAGTCTTTCAGCTCAGATGTCTGGGAGAACCACCAGATGTTCGGAGCTGCTAATTTCAGCCAACTTACCTGTTTTTGATGGGTTCTCGTTTTAATCAATTTTTTGGTTGATCTGATTTGTCGTCGTCATTCATTATCGACTTTGATGACTTCATTTTGGATTTTTGGGAATATCTATTTGATAGATTTGATATCGATATCTATGGTTTTGATTCACGTCATCGAATGTGAACTTTTGGTGATTGATTGTTTTTAAAATCATTTTTGTGATTTGTCACTTTGAAATACAAAGATTTCTATACTAGTAGTAAATATTCAAACTCTATCACAAAATTGACTTCAATGTTACTTTTAATACAAAGCTCGTTTTTAAATTTTTTTTCAATCTATTGGTGTATACAAACCTTTACCTAATTCGTATGAGAAATCTGATTAAATGACTTAGCCAAACAAGTGGAATGAAACACTTGTGTTTTCTTTGTCAGTTAATTATTTGACTTGTTCGATTGAACTATTGTGACAATTTTCGAGTGAAAATCTACAATATGTTCGTAAATATTTAAGTTAAGCCAGTGGTTATAGGAAATGAAGCTAAACTCATTTATTTACTAGCTTAGTGTGTAATTCACACTTTTTATTGATCAATGGTGATCATTTTATGGTTTAGACTAGCAATATGAGATGTCTCTTTGTCCACGTGGGGGACTGTACCTCATTTTATTGAGCTACGTCTCATTTCTTTTATGGGCTAGCAACCTATGGGTTCTTCGAGTTTCGACTCATTTTTATAGGCTAGAGACCCATGTTCTTTTATGGAGTTCGGTTAATCGGGCATACCGTTATTTTACTACGTCGTTGTTCCGGCTTATTAGGTTCATCGGGCATACCATTATTGTACTACGTTGTTATTTCGAATTATTCGAGTTTTAGGTTCCTCGGGCATACCGTTATTGTACTACGTCGTTGCACTGGCTCTATGGTTAGCAACCATGGGATAGCGACCCATTTGTGATATACGTGTTGGTGAGTTTTCGTGCTCCCATTTTGATAGGCCTCCCCTTTTTGATTTCTTGATTTCTAATTGATGATTTCTAAAATTTGTGTTTCACCAATTTTTTTGTGATTTATATTGATAAGCTTCATAAATATTTGTGGCTTGATGAGTAAAATAAAGAACATGACATTCTTTTTGGTGTTTGAGAAAATCTGATGTATTGTATGATTTTTTTTTGTTATCCAATGTATACTTGTCACAGTATGACATTTTTGTTTTCATACATTTTTAACATATCTCTTATCCTATCTCATTTTATATGATATTTATAGCTAGACTGGTCCGTTTATTATTTTCTTCTTAAATAACACTTGGATCAGACCGAGATACTTCAGATGCTTCTGCTTTACTTCTTATCAAGGTCCGTCACCTGACTTTTGGCTAACTACTTAGCTTAGTAGTTTTTGCATTTATACATTTGAGTTAGAGACTTCTTGATGTATATATATTCTTTTTTCTAGCTCTTGTACCTATTCTTTTGTGGTGTAGTGGATCTTGTATGACCACTACTTTGATGTACACTTTTATGTGTTATATTCATATTTGTTTCCGCCTTAGTGATATGAATATCTGTGATTGATTTATGTTATGCTTATTTTATACTTGTTTTATGAGGAACACACAGCCACTGTGTAGAATTTTGAGTTTGTAATTGATGTGTCAGATTTCCTCTTGAAACGAAATGCATATAATACTATCTGAAATGTCGGTACTCGCACAAAGCAATTACACAGATGGTCGCTCCTCAACAGCCTTATTCTTCGTGCTAGTTGATGGCATTACTCCATAGTGTCCATGGTAGTGTGAGTATAGAGGTGGAGTGTCATAGTAAGTGTTGAAAAAGTGGAGACTGCTTTATGTTGAAGTAAGTTTAGTTTGGTAGTTTGGTAATTTGGTAAGAGGTTATTTTGGTAAATTTACCATTTCTTTCTTTTTCTAAAAACACCCACCTCCTTCTCAGTTTCATTCACATTTATTCTTCTTCTTTTATCAAGCTTCTTCACCTTCTTTCTATTCTCTTTAATGGCTTTCAAGCAATAGGAAAACATTAGAAAGACATAATGTCAAAATATTTACAAAATATTTAAAAGAAATCAATATCATCCTCTTCAAATCAAACTCCTCTTTTCTCCTTATTTTACCTCTTCTTCTCTTGGCCATAACTTCTTCAAAACAGAACCAAAATACAATTTTTTTCAAATCATTTATTTATTCAGTGGCTACAACATTTATGTTGACAACTTTGTCTCATTCTGGAAGTAACCATGTTAAAAATCCACTTCTTTCCAGTGCATTCTCTGGCCCAGTTTTTAAGCCAGAGAATAGGCTAATTTGTTTTGATCATAACTCGATCATAATAGATCCAATTTATGAAATTATTTTTTTAAAGCCATATAAAATTCCATTGGCTAAAATTTTTATGTTGATCGCCTTTTTTAGTTTTGGGGTTTGCTATACCTGAAACTCGATTCTTTGAAGTACATTTTCGGGCTTCATTTTTGTCTATCCGACAATACCTCTTCTTCATTCTATCATATCTCCCTCAAAAAAAGTTGGACTCAAGTTATTATTTTTTTCAAATTCAGGAGAAAAGAATTTTCAGAAATTTTATAGTTTACAAATTTTCTAAATTTTTAGATTTAGAGGGCCTAAAACCAGATACAATATTACTTATTTTTCGGGTCTAATTTTGAGAATTCAAGGTCAAAGCTCTACCGCTTCTTCTCTATACTTTCCGTCAACCTCCATCTCAAGCCTCGGCAAAGCTATTGGAAGAGAGAGGGTGTTATTTTCTAGTGTTTAGTGGAATAGAAAGTAGTTAGTGAAGCATAGATTGGTTTGAATGTTGATAGGAAGTTAATCGCTTTGGTTTATGGTGAGAAACTCTATTTAACATCTCTATTTATACATATACATGTTTGACTTTGTGTTATGATTGCTATGGATGCTTATATATGTTTCGATTATCAAATATTGATTGTTTGATATGATTGCTAAATTTTTTTACCAGGTCACATTAATACACATCGATAAGCACAAAGGAAATCATTTTCCTTTTGAAAATGAAACGGTGCATATAGAATGCTTAAACCTTTTAGAAATAGTTTTAAAATGAGTTTGAAATGTTTTATAAACATTTAATATGTTTAAAGGAATAAAGAAAGAAAATCAAGATTTGATCTTGTATATTTTAAAATATGTCTAAATCAATTTCCTAGAAAAATCGCGTTAGGGCAGTTAAGTGACCATAACAGAAAATCTATTTAAATGAACGTTTTCAATTATGGAAAAATATAGAATAAATTTGATAAATCTATTTAAATAGTTTAGAAGAGATTTGAAGTGGAAAATATAAAATTTCAAATATTAAAAAGTTGACTAAATCAAATAAGCTTATATAACACTTTCTGTAGCACTTTTATGCTGCGAATTGTATAACTTTTTGGATATGAGTTTAAACGTAACGATTTTTCCCAGATTCAATTGTGAATGTTTCTAAAAGAAAAATTAAGCGTTTGAAAGATAATTTGAAATATTTATAATCAATTCCAAAATAAAGTTGATAACTGAGTATGCAGAAATGACTAGTACATTTGTCCCGCCTGTGAGATCTGGAAAGATAACATAAGGTGTTTAACTAAGGTTAGGGATAGAGCAACCAGTGCTCTGAACTTACTTGGCCTATGTTTTCTCTTTTTAGGCGAAGGGTGGAATAGATCGAAAGGAAAGTCCGGATGTTTTTAAAGATCATACTTAAGTTTTTCCATGACAAAAGAAAAGAAACAAGTTATTTGAATTTTATTTAACTACTTAACATCTTTTATTCGATGATTGGTACAAAGGAACCGGGATAGGATTTGGGTGATTTCTATCCAAAGAACCGGGATCAGATTTGGATGATTCCTATCTGAAAAACCCTTCAAACTAATTTTCGAAATAAAATATACTGAAGACAAAGATATTTAAAGACAAAGATCTTCATGAAATAGGATTACTTACCATTAGTCCCTGGAGGTGAAATTTATCATATTTAAAGTGGCAATAATACTCTGTTATGGAATCTTCGATTTGCAAGATTATGATTTAAAGTTAAGAAAGAAATCTATGATCAAGATTTAATGAATGATTTGAGAATATTTTCTCTAAGTTAAATGTTATAGTTGAATATAAGAAACATTCGATTAATATTTAATGAATGATTTGGAAAAGTTTTCCTATGTAAAAGAGAAAATGATTTGGAATTATTCCACGATTTAAGAAAGGTTTAAATAAACCAAATGATTTGATAAATGAAGCTTAATCTTTCGAATACTCTTGAAAAGAAAATGGAATATATTGAAAAGAATATATCTAAGAAAGATATTTTATAAAAGATGAAATAATTGATTGATGATTGATATCCATATATAAACTTAACATCTTTTAAATCGATAATTGGCTCCGAAGGACCGGGGATGGATTTGGGTGATTCCTACCCAAAAACCACTTCGAACCAATGTATACGTTCGAAAGTGAAGACATGTTAAAGATGATGATCATTGAAGACTGTGGATCTTCGTAGCATGAGGATTGCTTGTTGACATGTACTGTGTTGGACCAGAAGAGTAGTCCCTTTACCTAGTCATTTGTATGGAATCCAAAATCCACTACATGTCTGCCATGTTGTTTTGTAGAGCCTAGTATTGCTAGAATTTAATAATTGTAACAAATTCAGCTATTTAATCTATTATTTTCATAATAGACACTATTATAATATAATCGAATTTGATATAAGATGTTGTGGGTATCGTTAGGTAAAAACATGTCCGTGTTTATGTGTGGACGTGTCTTACGAGATACCTTTTGTTTTGAAAGGAAAAGTTTTGATAACTTTATAAATTCAGTTGAGTGTGTTTTCTCATGCTGGTTTACCAGACTGATCCGGACGTTCTTCCCTTTCAATGCTCAGGTCAGACCGAGTAAATTTACAAGTTCAGATTTGATGCTTTTGCGGCTTCAGAAGGCGAGATGAAGATCTTCATGTCGTATACACGTATCCATTTATTATTTCACTGCATTGCATTGGTATAGATTGTTGTTATTGTAAATCATCATCATTTGCGAGGACGGGTTATTATAACTGTCTAAGCTGATGATTATTTATTATGTACACTGATATTGACTTATGTGTATTACAGTTTCTCTTTGTAAAGATTATTGATTTATATTACGTGTTTTCCGCTGCGATGTGAGATTCTATATTGTTGTTTGGTTTTGCTTCTCTCTTCTTCTTCTCTTCTCTTCTTCTTTCTTCTCTTTTTCTTCTCACCCTCTTTTTTCTTTCTCATGATTATCTGCAATCGGTGCACTCTGGTTTGGACATGTACAGTTTATTGTTAGATTTAGAGGGTGTCGGGTGCGGGTCGTCACAACTGGTATCAGAGCTTAGATTTAGTATATTCCTACACTTTGATGTGTACTCAGTATAGATAGTGTCAGTAGCACCCTAGATTGAGTCTGAGTGTATATTATATGGGCGCGTATTTGTTAGTGATATATAAAAATGTTTTAGATTGGGTTGTTTGTTTTGTTAAGTTTGAATTTTGGTTTTTGGTCGATGTGTCTAGCTAACGTCATCTGTTGGGATTTCAGAACACTTGAGCAAGAAAACTAACACAATATTGTTTTCAAAATTGGGTAAATGAAATAATTTTACCTTGATTATATTTTATATAATTGTATATAAATTAGTTGATTGTTAATGAATGGTAATAGCTGATTATTATCATTTGTTATTTGTTATGTTTAAATAATAAATGTTGTTATTATTATAAATCCGAACAAGGTAAATAAATTGGAATGAACTTATATAAGTAAAGCGAAATAAGAAATGAAATTATACAAGTATAAGTTTATAAATGTGATTTATCAATAAATGGATTTTAAAAGAATATAAAGCATTGAATTCACTACTGTTGTTAGAAAATAATAAGGACGATGACTGCAGCATCATCAATATTATTTTCGAGTTTCTGTGTGATTGATTTGCAACCACTAATAAATTGAAATTTAAAGTTTAACTAAATAAAAATTGAATAAATTGAATTGAATTTGAAATGAATCAAATAAAATAAATATACACTTAAGATAGTAAAGTGATTATATAACCATGAATTGAAAAATAGCGTGTAAATGAAGTAAACTTAAGTAAATATTCATGAATCTTAAGTAAACAAGTTTGTAAACTTGTAAAATTGAGAATACCGAGTTAAAACAATTTCCTATTTTGTTGAATGTAAGAAATGAGGAATCTAAATTTGAATTATAAATTGGAAGTTAAGTTAAACAAAATGAATGTTGTAAAGGAAGTTAACTTAAGTAAAGTTAAATTAAGTTGATTTTGGTATCAAAGTAAATTAATAAAGTGAATTATTCAAATAAAGCAAATAAATGAAGATTAATTTAAGTTAAATGAAAAGAAGTAAACGAGCTAGGTGTAGAAATTGGAATAAATTTGAACTTGAGTTAATAAATGAAATTCAACTTAAGTATATATACGAATTGAATATAAGTTGAAATGTAGTTGAATAAAAATATTTAAGCATACTTAAGCAAATTCAAAATGAAATAAAACAATTGTTATGATTTATTAGTATTAAAGGAATTTTGCTAAGTGAATTGGAAAGTAAACGTGAATTGAATTTAAAGTGAATGTGACTATATATAATCCAGTCTAAATTGAATATAACCAATTGTGATTAAGGAATGTGAATAAATTGAAAACCGGATCAAGTGAATGTTAATAAAATTTGGAATGTATATTGATTTGTTTACGAACCAATTTGGCTGTAAATTGTTGGATGGTTTCATTTGTTGCTTTTTGTTGCATTTGCTATATTGGCATATATAGTTGTTATATTAGTATGTGTTATATGTTGATATTATATGCTATATACATGATCTTATGGTTTGTTGAGTGTTTAGTAGGTGCGGATGGCGCTGGCTTCGTATTCGCATCTCGCTTTCGTGCTATATTGATCGTATATGCTCGCTAATAATATATAAGTTACATATCTCGGATTACATATCGTACTTTTACACTTTTTCCCTACGGGATGCCTTATCCCCTAAGATGAGATGTATTGTAACGACCTGTAATTTCGCTACTTCGAAAATAAGAGATTTCGTCCGTTTTAAATTTAAAAAGGAGTTTAAATCTTAAAATAAATATGTTATATATAATAAATAATTATCTATTCTTATAGTTAATAAATTAAAAAGTATAAATTTGGATTTTAGAACAAATCGACAAAAGTTAAGTTTTGTTAATAATAAATAAAGGCTTAAATAAATGAATTTAAATATTTATTTAAAAAGGTAAATCTTATTTAAAACATCTAATAAAGATAATAAAAGTAAATTTATATATCTAAAAGTATGTTAATAATCGTTTTACAAAAATAACCAAAATTTATCGAATTTTGTCATTTTTACATACACTGTAAAAATAGAGATTTTGATATTAATTAAATATGATTTTAAAATATAAAGAGACATGTTTTGATTTATTTAAAGAAGTAAAAAGTTCATGTTAAAGTTTGGTTTACTTGAATTTATAGCTTAATAAAAACATCAAATTTTGACTGTAAAGTTTGTCGTCAAAAACGCCGTTTTCAACCAAAACAAGTTGTCGACGAGTTGTTGCAACTTGATACATTTTCTAACTTATAAATACAAGTTTAAAACTATTTAAACACTTTACATTTAGCACTAAAAGGCAAAACGAGTTTACTTTTTAAAAGTTTAAATAAATGTATAAAGAGTGAAAAGACATGATTTAACATAAAAACAACATCATTACTAAACCATCTTTTTTCATTAATGCACATCCTTTCTCATCATGGAAAGGAAAATAAGTAAGTTAAAAATTCAAAAATTAGAAGGGTATTTTAGTCATTTTGGCTAAGGTTAAAAATGTAATTTACATAGGAAATTTTTGCTATAAATACCACTACACTTTCACTTATTTTCTTCACACCTCTCATTCTTCTTCTTCTTCATTTTTGAGCTTTCTTTTCCTCATTAATGACTTCTCCTCTTTAAGAGATGTAGGAGGGTTAAAAATAGTGGAGTGCTTAAGCACTAATCCACTTGTTACTCTCTAACCTCTTCTTAATTCACTTCTTCTTCTTCTCTTCTTAAAAGAGGGCCTTAGGCCGTGAGTTTGGAAGTTGATAAGGGGAGGACGTGAGCAAAGCAAGTAGAGATGGAGATGGTCGAGCATTTAGAAGCATGGTTATGATAAGGTTTAGAAAGGTTTAGTGAAGCGTTGAATTAAATGAATGTTGGTAGGAAACGTTTTGGTTAAAGGTGAGAAATTCTCATTGCTTTTGAATGTATATTTTAGTTATGTTAAAACAATCACATTTACACCCTTATGACATATGAATGTTTATACAAATTGATTGTTAATATGGATAATTTGATAGTTAGTAAATTAAGTGAATTGTGATAATATATCCCATTATGATATTAATAGTGAATGTTAGATTAAAAATCATATGTATGTGATTGGTTGAATGAATGTTATGTTAGTGATAAATATGAATATTGGATATGTTCATTTTGATTAAGTAATCCCTTTGTTAATAAGACGATATTTTAGTGATATGAGATGTTTTGGAAAAATAAGTCTCTTTTCATTTAGAAGTGAAATTAAAGTTAAAATGAAAGAGAATTTGAAATTTGAAATGAAACGGATTTGAAAAGGATAGTTAACTAGAAATTGAAATTAAGATGAATAGTGAAATTGAAACTGAAATCGATGATGAAAAAGTAAAGTTTAGTTTGAGGTTGAATGAAAGTTTAAATTGAAATTAGATTTAAATCTAAGTTTTAAATGTGTTTAATTTGAGATTAGAATTGAAATTGAATTGAAATTGGAATTTAAAATTTAATATTAAAATAATGAGAATATAAAAATATTATAATGTGGTAATAGTGAAAATATATTTTACATACTTTAAAAAGTGAAATTATTGATTTAAAATTATTTGTAATGATTTTATAAGTGTTGAAATCCAATTTGAATAGATTATTTCAAATATTGAAAAACAAGTAAAAACTAGACGCGTCGCGCAACGGTAGTTCGCAATTTCACGCCAAAAAGTTCAAATGAATGTACAGAGTGGAATATGGCTCGGAATTCTTCGAGATAAGAAAATTCCGGATTATTATATCCATATCTTCTAAACGAAGAAAGATAATCAAAGTTTCGATAAGTAGATTTTGAAATAAGTCCAAATCAATTTTTCAGAAAAATCGAGCTAGTGAAGTTTAGTGACCATAACAGGAAATTTGTTTAAATGTACATTTTTAATTATGGAAAAATATGAAATAAATTTGATAAATCTATTTAAATGATTTAAAAGAGATTTGGATTGGAAAATATGAATTATCGAATGTTTAAAAGTTGTTTAATTCAAATAAGCTTATTTAGTACTTTCCGCAGCACTTTTCTGATGTGAACTCTATAACTATTTGGAATATGAGTTTAAATGTAACGACATTTTTCAGAATAATTGTGAATATTTTAAAAAGGATAATGAAGCATTTTGAAAAGATAATTTGGAATATTTATAAGCAATTCCAAAATAAAGTTGAAAATCTGAGTATGCGGGAAACGACTAGTACATTTGTCCCGCCTGTGAGATCTAAGAAGATAAAACAAGGTGTTTAACTAAGGTTATGGATGGAGCAACCAGTGCCCTGAAGTTACCTGGCCTATGTTTTCTTATCTTAGGCGAGGGGTGGAACAGATCGAAAGGAAAGCCTGGATGCTCTTAAATAAAAAAGATTCTGTTAAGTTTTCCAAAATAAAAGAGGATTGGTATTATCCAAAAGTTAAGTAATCTCAAAAAATTATTGATTTCTATGATCCTATTTACTTCAAAATGTTTGTTAAGATCGATTAGGGTTTATCGTAAACGATGTCTTAAATAACATTATTTTTGACCCGCCTAAAAGTTAAAGAATTCGATTAAGAATTGAGTAAGGAAATTTGAGGTTTTTCCAAAGAAAAAGAATGAATTTCTTAGAAATTATCCTAAGTCAAAAGAAAGAGATTTTGAAATCACCCGAAAAGAATTAAAGTGAAAAGAGACTTAATAAATCATGTATACTCATATTCACTTTCTTTCGATATTGGATTTTGAAGGAACCGGGGTCGGATTTGGGTAAATCTCATTTGAAAACCACTTCGAACCAATCTATACGTTCGAACATGAAGACATGTTGAAGATGATGATTATTGAAGACCGTGGATCTTTGTAGCGTGAGAACTGCTTGTTAACTTGCTCTGGGTAGCTCCCGAGTTATATACAGCAGTGGTCTTCTCGTTGTGGAGATTTTGCGGATTGCAAGGGCTTCTCGCCTAGTAATGGCCGAGGAAAGCGCCTTTGGGTCGTCCTGTTCCTGGACAACTTGTATGGACGTTTGTCTGACATTGCATTTCTATCGATTACGTACATTGGCTTCACAAACGTACATCAGTGGTGACGGAGAAGACAGCTACTCTTAGATTAACACCTTCCTTGAGACATATGAGCTCAAGGGTTGTATTTTGTGGAAGGCAATTAGTAGTTAAACGAAAATGGCAATGTGGCATTCAAAGATGTGATATTTGCTATGAGAAAAGGTAATCGTTTGCCTCAAGCCTCATCAAACCGGAAATGACCGAAACAGGATTAGATGCAACAAGGCTTAGTGGGTCATTCCCAATTAGGATATGGTCATCCTCTTCTAGATATATTTCTTCCCGCTATGACGTCGGGGTGTAAATTAATGTGGTGTATGCTAGAGGGCCGTTGATAAAGGTCGGTAATGACCGAAGGATGTCATATTCGGTACCATCTAGTTATAGAGGTGGGCCGGTCTTATGTTGGTAGAGGATCCTTTGTGATGGTCCTCGAGACATCCATCTAGAGGTGTACCCCTTCGGAAGGTAGATCATGCGCCTGGTCATTTGTATGGAAATCCATTCTTCAATAAGAACCTACGGACTTGATTGTAAACCTATTATGCTAGAATTTAATCAATGTAATAATTTCGGCTAAGATTAATAAGTTTATTTGCAAATGTTTTCGAAGAATGTCATTAGAAATAATACCAAACGTTTTGATATAAAAGTGTTTTAGTTATCGTAAGGTAAAAACCCGTCCGTGTTTATGTGTGGGCGTGGTCTTATGAGATACTCTTTTTTTTCAAAGGATTTTATTCAAAGGCAGATATATGACACTGTCATTAATTATTGAGTTTTTCTCACGCTGGTTTATCAAGCCTGATCCGGGTATTTTCAATACTCGGGTCAGATCCGAGTAGCTTCAGGATAGTCGAAGACGGTTGGAGTTTTCATAGGAGAGCTGGAGATATTCATCGACGTATGAACATATTCTATTATCCGCTTTGTTTACTGAGGTTCGTGCATGATATGGGGTTCTCGCTTCTTGTTAGGTAGCGAACGGATGACTCTTACTCCTGCATGTCCTTGAGATCGAGTATCAAAGGGCTGTAAAAGCAAAGCGTGAGGTACCAATATAAGCTACGGTGGAAAGTGGCCGTTGTCGATGGTTGAAAAACCTAGATCTCTACATTTGCTATCAGAGCTGAAGGATAAGCGAGAACCTTGGCTCTGTTATGGGTAAAATCTCATCAGAGTTAGGATTAGTAATATCCTAGGATGAGTAACTCATTAGAGATAGGGTTAGTAACACCCTAGAATGACACTACTACAAAATACGCATGTTGCTTCGCCTCATTTGCATCGGTTGTTACCACAACCGATGCAAATAGAAGTATTTGCATCCATTACATTTTAACAACCGATGCATTTGGTATGTGGAAAGCAGTAGATAGTAAAAAAATACAATTTGCATCAGTTATCATCGACAACCGATGAAAATATACCGATGCAAATAATGTTATTTGCATCACTTTTATTTACAACTGGTGTAAAAATAGTATTCCCACGTTGAAAGCCGTGATGAAAAGTTGGCGGTAAATGACTTCGTCTCCCTCTCATTTTCACATTTCGCCGAGAGCATCTTCTTTTTGTCCTTCACTCCAAAACCCTAAATCCCTCTCCCCCTTTTCATCTTTCCCTTCAATCCATTCAATTATCACTCGAAAACCGTGATGAAAAACCTATGCGTCGTATGCCACAAACAATATTCGATTATACTCGGATCCAATTCTTGTAAAATTTTATCTTTAGACGATTCATGGGCAATTAGAAGGCGCTGCAACCAGAACGTTATACTAAGAGGTAGATTATTGTTCGTTCCTCTTTCCCTTTTTACAGATTAGCGTAATATGACTGCAAACTATTTTGATCGGCTGTGTTTGATAAAGCTAGAGCTCGAAAATCATTATCTGAAATAATCTAATTATCGCGACCCTTTAACTAAATGCTTAAAGCACAGTAATGTCAGACGAAATGCCACTGTCCATATTTGGAAAAGGGTAAAATTGGCGTTTGAGCTATAGAAATATCGAAAGAAGTTGTTCCGTAAAAGATCGATGTTGCTGTAGTAGGAGGTATACTAAGGCAACGTTTTGGACCAGTGATTTGTAGAGCCAGTTTAGAAGCAATTTCTTGGTAATAGCCATGTTGAAAGTTTAACAAACTTTAGCTGTACAAGATGAATATCAACTTCTAAACACAAGTAATTAACTTTTAGTTATCCTAAGATCATCTCCGACAGCTTACACGCCTTAAAATTACGGTGCATAAATGGTAGAATACTTCGATGGACATGTCGTTTGTTTACAAATGTTTGATTCGAACTTTTGGAAAGTAAATTCTTTTTTGTTCTGATGTTGATTTATCATCATTTGCCCCTATTTAAACAACTATTAAAACGATGATTATCATTATATATAATGCGACGAATGGCCAGAGCATCCATTAAATGTCGTACTCGAATCTGTAATATGCTTAATACTATTGTGAAAGTGCACTAATAGTCATTCATTATTGTTTCTGTTTGATATGTTCTTCAGTATGCAAACAGTTATTTTTATTTACCTTTTTATTTTTATTTTTATTTTAAATCAAACAAATGGGACTATTCTGGCAGAAAACCTGTAATCTTAAACTTGCAAATTTTGCAAAAATGATGCTTCCATCTAAGATAACAAATTAATTTTCCCATGCTGGTGTGTTTTTTCCATTTTGGTACAAAACCTGGATATTTGCACAAATCTTTTTCAAGTTGGGCATCACTCATGATTGGTTAGATTTGTTCTTTAAACATGAATCCAAAATTTCAACTGTTCATTCATTGTTAATCAATTAGTAGCTACTGTCTTTATTTATTTATTTGTTATCTTGGCCCCTTCTATTTATAACAAACTTGTACAAAAGTCACTTCAATGTACGGATTCAGCGATGTCAAAGTAGGATCTGCTTTTATGGCCATGTGTCGCAGGCTGAGATGAAAAAAAATTATCAGAGTGATAAAATAAATGCTACCGATGTTTTAGCATAATTTGTATGTAGTAATTTGTATTTTACTAGCCTAAGTTGGATAGAAAGTGATTTAATTATGCACTTATTTATGAGAAATTAATATCAGCTGACAAAATGTCACTGTAATTTTGCACTTGCTATGGTTCATTCATGATATTTCTTTGTGATATTAAATGTGTGTTTTATGTAAGTTTATGCTCAATTAAATGTAAGTTTAGTATGAAGTTGGTCATAATTTACAGTTTGCAACTGGTCATAATTTATACTCTGTTTGATGGACTATATATGATTAAAGGTCAGCCAGCCCACTGGAAAAAAGTTTGTTAAAGTAGCAAAAAAGAAGTTGAATTTGTAAAAGTTTAAAAATTACCTATTTATTTAGAGAAATCATTTTGGATTTCAATTTTATATTAATGTACAGTGGGCTCCTATGTTAATAATTTTAAAATTTTAATAATTTATGTAAATTACTAAATGAAACCTGTGCTTAGCACGTTGGAAATAAAGGCTACAGTGCTGTCAGTATGAAAAGGTATGCTCGACTTATTCGGCAAATATCATCATATCAAACTACCTGTCTGATTGTTATGATATTATGTAGATGGAAAACTGATAATTATTGATCAACTGCAACAGATAATTTTTTTTTAAATTTTTTTTTAAAAATAAAATAAAATCAAATGTTCAACTTAGCTTAACATCAAATTGATTTAGAAATAAACAAAAAAAATTAGTTCAACAGACCAAAATTACTAAACATAATAATAACTCAAGGGAAAAACATATGATAAACTTCTAAGTCGGAAAACATGATAAACTTGAATATCATCAAAAGCAGAAAAGAAGTTACATTGTTAAAAATGTAGAAAGAAAGCAGAATTGATGGCTAAAATCCTAGTTGTACGTGAGGATATAGATAGGTAACACTGTAATAGATAAAGTGAATTTCAAAGGTTCAATTTACAATATAAAAAGCAAGAGGTTTTTTTGTTTTGTTTTTTTTACCTGATAAATAATATGGTGTTTTCCAAAACACACAGTTTGTAAATGTATGTATGTAAGTTTTCATACTTCTCGTTATATAAAGTTTATGATTATATGATGCTTATTTGAGAATGTATGTATGCAGGCATCTTCTGTTTGTGCTACTGTTCCACTGAAGAAGAGGAAAGCAGTGACAAATTGGAGCAATATAACCACTGATTTGGTTTTGGCCACTCCACAACATTCTTCTTTTTAAAGATTGTCCTAGTCACTGTTAGTTGATTTCTAGCTTCTTTTACTTATAACCGCTTCAGTACTTACTTCTACCGAAAGAAAAGAAAAGATATATAGCATATGGTAGCGTTTTATATTGATATATGTAGTTAACTATTAGGTTACTATGACCTTTTGTTTTGGGGGCTGTTATTGCTGCTAAGTACTAGATGACTATGCTAGTCAATTACAGAAATTTTAATTGGTGTGTTTGTAAAATAATGAACTAGCTTGCATCTTATATTGGGGGAATGTTGATATGAAACTTTAACTAGTTGTATTTTGTTTTTCTTCAGAAAAACAATGTCATAGGTGTATGCACATAATTAGTAACGAGTATATATGCACGTCCATATGGACTTGCACTAATCACTAAGGATTTTGAATTTATATATCATAACATCTACACTATAGTTTCATCGAACACGTTATTTTCTGCTTTTCATTTCAACATATTAGATTCTTAAATTAGTTACCATTAGGTTAAGATGATTAAAGTTTATAGGAAGATTCAACCTGAAGGAATCTAGGTAAGTATTGCATTCTTAATGGGTTTATAAGCTATGTTATTTGTATCTTAGCTTTAATGACTTTGTGAAGTAGCTATTCACACCTTTACTGTTAATATATTAGTTATTGTATTTAAATATAATTTTAGTGGTATTTCAAAATATTTTGAAATACATGAGTTGAGAAAAAACTATATGTTTATTAATAAATTAGAATCCATTTGCAGCTATAATTATTTTCATAGTTTATTAGCAAATTAATTTAATAACTGTTAAAGGAAAAACCATATGCAAATTAATAAGAAGCATAGGAAGGATATACTAAGTGTTTAAACTGTGTCCCATTTTGGCTATCAGTTACCATTCCAGGAGTGGACGCAACAAATGAGGGACATTAATTTAATAACTGTTAAAGGAAAAACCATATGCAAATTAATAAGAAGCATAGGAAGGATATACTAAGTGTTTTAAGCCATCTCCATGGTTATCTCACCAGTTTCAACCCTTGTTTTCTATATCTAATAACATTTGAAGTGGATTGTGCATTAGATGTCAGTGTGCTACTTGAAGATCCAAATAATGGATGAAGCCTTGGGATTCAATCTAAATGAATAAAAATTGGTACCTTCTACTTACTCAGCTGTGGATCCTTTTTATTGGTAGCTAAAACTTCAAGTTTATTCCAATTTTTTTGTAAAAGGTTTTATGCACGTATCTTTTCTATTTTTTTCTTCAGTTGCATATGATAGAACCATCATATATGCTCGTATTCCTGAATATAGCCAACACATAAAATAATTTATCATTATTATGCAAATAGGACATGCAAGAACTGTAGAAGAAAGTTCATAATGGAATAATAATCCTATAAGTAATTATAGACATGTAATATTAATTTTATTACACAAACGCATACAAAATAATTATGCTACATAACATCACATTTGGTAGCCTTGTCTAACACTCTTACTTTCAGCATGTGTGGAGGCAACTAAGGAGGCATAAGTATTAGTAATGGTATCAAAAAATTGTCTTTATATGCATCTATGAAAATAGTATATTGTGGAAGCATATGACTATCTCAGTTGAAAGTTGAAACCAAATAATGTTACAAAAGTCTCTGTATTTTAAACCATATTATGTTTTTTGACCACTTTTCTTCATTATACTTCTTCAAAGGTTTCTGGAGAGGGTCAACAAAAGGCCGGAAGTCCGTTGTGCAGAGTTAGTTTTTTAATCTATTACTTTGAGTTTGTTTCTTGATATATACTAATATATGTCTTTGCTGGCTAATGTGGTTGTATTAACTTCTTTCATGTTAACTTGAATCATGTTAGAGTTAATAAAACCCTGTATTATTCTGGAGTTATTGATGTCAGAACTTCCTTTCTTGAAGTTCTGGATATGTTATTTGATCTGCATTTCATTTCATAATAGTGTTATGATACGTATACACAAACCTGAATGGTATCTTGTGGAAGCATATGTGTTGTCGTCCTAATTTAAGGAAAATAATATTATAAGTGTCTCTTCATTTTAAATCATATGATGTTATGATTAATTCTTCTCCACTTTTCTTCATTGATGTTTCTTTGACGGTTTCTGGGGAGGATCAACAGGGCTGGAAGTCCAATATGCAGAGTTAGTTGTGTTATCTATTACTTTGAGTTTGTTACTTGACATGTTCTAATGATTGTCTTTGCTGGGTACATGTATTTGTATTAACTTCTTACATTTACACTTAATGAAACCACACAATATTCCTCATCACTTTCGTAATTTCAACTGACTTTACTTTACTAAGCTTTTCTCTCAGAAACTTTAAAGCCTTGTTTTTTTTTTCATTCTATCATGGGTCTATTTAATAATTTGTTCGGCATGTTTCTTAGTTGATAGCATGCTGGTAATATTTATTGGCGTCTTACAATACTATTTAATAAAAAAAAATCATGTTTCTTAGCTGATAGCAATGCTGATAGTAATATTTGTTGGTATCTTGCAGTACCGTTTATCACCTGTAGGTTGTATGTATGGAAATACCTGTCACTTTCCTCACCATCAAAATAAAGTGAATGAAGGACTGAACAAATCGAGCTCTGTAAGTTAATGTTTTATTTTTATTTTTGGTGCAGTCTTACTACTATTATTTGTCATATCACTGGGCAAATAACTACAAGACTAGAGAGGCCTTGAAAATCAAAGAGGTGAACAATATTTTCAGTTATCTTACATATGATGCATTGTGTTTTTGGAAGTACAGGATGCAGGGCACACAGCTCCAGAATATAAGCCAGAGAATTGCTTAATGATGCTTAAGAGGTGGATTTTACATATGCCTCTTTGATTTGGTGTAAAATATTTTACATATGATTTGGTGAATAAGAAGGGCATGCTACCTTCCAAGTATATAGTGAATTAGTGCAGTCACTGATTTCGGTATGATTCTATGAATGGATGTATTAGATATACTATGAAATTAGATATGCTAATGTGATTTCTTAAATTCTCGAATCCTAAGACTTGGCTCTCAGGTAAAACAATAAGCTTTGGCTCTTAGGTGAGCAGTATATTGGTCACACGTTGGATTGACCACAAAGTCTTTGTCCTCTGCTGCATTAAAACCAAGCCCATTTCCTACTATTCTTGATTCCATGATATGTCTGGTCCACACTTCATTGAGTACGTTGTGTCTCAGGTTAAGCTGCAGGAGCGGATTGGGAGCTGTGCACATCAAAATTAGTAGACTGTCCTATGTATTGAGTGTGGTGACTTGTATGTGACAACTGCAGTTGTGAGTGGTATTGATATGCAGCAGAGAATGGTACAGTGAAATGTTGGCTGGTGATATGCTCTTGTAGTTGTAGTTGTGTAGATTAGTTGATGTTGGCAGTGGGAAGATTAGGCCAAGGTAGTGCGACAGTGGTGGATGTGTGGTATGGTGTTAAGGTGATAAGCAATGTTTTAGTGAGTGAAGGCAAGTCGTATAGGGAGTTCATGGAAGTATGGGTGAACTGCTGTGGTTATGTAATGGATTGTCGAAGTGAGGTGGCAGCAATCGGGGGGAGTTATCTGACAGCAGTATTAAGTGGTGATGGATTGTTGATTTTGTATAGCAGATGGTGGTTTGATATTGTAACCAGGGTGGTTTGTGGTATGTCTAAATGTTGTGCAGTTTAAAAGTGTCTGAATGGGTGTGTTATGTTGCAGGCAGAAGAAAGGGTAGAGATGAATCGAACAGTTGCTGTGATTGGGGATGTTATGTGGTGGAGCAGTGATATGGTAGTGCAGTGACAAGGGAATGCACTGATATGGCAAGGGGATGCACAGTTCGAGGTAGAATTCAGTGATGAGGCAGGGGATATTCTGTTGTGGCAGAAATTGAGTCGAATGCAGGCAACAGTTGTATTGAGAGGCATATGTGTGGATTGTTGGTAAGTGATGGAAGCAAGTCGTTTGAGTGATGGTTATCAGTTGGAGGAAGTTGTGGCAGTTGCAGATGTTTGGAAAAGAAGATGGTGGAGTTCAAAGTGTGAGAGCAGTTAGAAGTTCAAAGATGTTGCACAGTTCAAAGATGGCAAAGAAGATGTTGTAGTGGCTGATATGATGTTGGTAATGTTTGATGTAGGGAAGACTGTGATGTGTATATGAATCATTTATTTTTTACTACTGACTGTCTGATTATGTACCGTGGAATTTATTTATGTTTTTCATTCTTTTGTAGAATTATTAAATCTGATTATGTATTTGCCATCAAATTTAATTTTGAATGATAGTAATATTGCATGCAATAATTGTTTGTTATAATCAATAATATATAGTCTATATGAGTACTGTAATAATGGTATCTGAGAATGGTTTTTTTGCATCAGGTATAAATAGTTGATGCAATAGAGGGATTAGTTTGCATCGGTTGTTATAAAAAACTGATGCAATAGAGGGATTAGTTGCATCGGTTTTCATTACAACCGATGCAATATGGGGGCTGTGTCCAAGCTAGCAACCACGATATTTTGCATCAGTTGTTAGTAACAACCGATGCAAAAAGGACCTTTTTGCATCAGTTTCAGAACTGATGCAAAAGTGTTAAACCTGTTGCATCGGTTGCATATGCATCGGTTGTTGAACTGATGCAAAAGGGGGGTAAACAACCGATGCAAATGGCCTGTTTTGTAGTAGTGTGAGTTATGAGAGTGTTATATATATGAGAGCGTATTTGTTAATTTTATAAAAATGGTTTTGTTTTTAAAAATAAATTGATAAATGAAATAATTTTACCTTGGGTTTATATTATAAATATTAAAGGAGATATCATTAGTTTTGGGTTAGAAATTAAGGATTAATTGTAATTTTGCTTAGTGAAACTAAATATGAATATCTTGTGATTAGAGTTGCATGATTTTACTATAAAATATTCCATATAGAATCAATTAATTGAAAGCTAGAATCTAGAATTTTGATTATATACCCCTAGACCTTTGGTTATTAAGAAATAATAATGATTAAGTGATTATCATAATGGATGGATTTGAAAGCTAAGTACAAATATCTTGTGAAGCAAAATTCACAATTTGACTGTAAGATATTTGATGATAATATTGAAGCTACAAGATGTAACTAAAGAAAGTAAGAGAAAATGTACACATAGAACAAAAAATTGTTATCAATAAAATAGAAAAGGATAATCCAAAATTGAAATTTGGGGTAAATATAATATGAAAGGGTAAGTTCTATAACTTATAAAGGAGTTAAGTTAATTCGAAATTTAGACACTTTGACTAGTTTAAAATCAAAGTGAAATTTAGAAATAAGAGGTATAAGAAATATCATCCTAATATAAAAATTTGAATCAGTGATACATTTAGGGTAACATTTGTAATTCAAAATGAAGTAAGAATAGAAGTGGATATTTTTGAATAATATGGTTAGTAGGGCGATTGTTGGACGAAAAAGGTTAATAACAAATACCATGAGAATTAAGTTTCACAAATTTGACTATAAGGTATTTGATGGATTGAAGATTAAGAAATTTGATTTAGAAAATGGATAGGTAAGTAAGTTAAGTAGTTAATCAAAGAATCGGTGAGAAAAAGGTGTATACTTAGTAAAGATGTCTTATTAATATATGGATTGGATAAATAATATCAGTTAAATGAAAACCTTAGGTAAAGAAAACTTAGGATTGAGTTTTATAACTTATTAATTTGAGATAATAGCAGAGTTTCATATTAGTAACACCTTAGTTGAAGTAATAACAATTAAAGTTTGGGGATATGTATATATACTCTTAGGAAGTAAAGATATATTATACAATTTTAAGTCATATCTATATGCTTAAGTAATAATGTATTTAGCAGAAAGTAAATGGTTGTGAAATAAACTTGGATTAACAGAAGTTTTGAAGAAATGTATTAGGTAAAGATAAATGTGAATGAGTACATAAGTTAAACATAGATTATTTCAGCACATAAATTTCGATCTAAGATTTGAGTACAGAACTTTGAGGTGTTTGCACCAATCCGAAAAAAAATTTACCACTCGATTCTTGACAACGGGCATTGATGGGAGTTTATGATTATATACATGAGTTTTCTATCATAGTTGAGAGCTATGCAAGGAAAGCAAGTGTTTGTGATCAAGAAGTCTGATCAAAGTACGCACTAGAAAATCGAGGGATCGATACTAGTTCAAAAGAAAAGTTGTGGATTCAAATAATAGATCGAATCAAATATAACGTATAGTATGATGTGTTGGGTCTGTCTACTTAGTAGTTGGATAGTTATCTCAAATAGTAGACACTAAGATATAGTGGTTGGACTGATGTTGTGGTATGTATATATAGACATCAGGTATAATATATGCTCAGGTCAGATAATGAGTTATGTGGTGGTATTCGTTTATCTTGATATAGTATCAGTGTGGTTGTTTTTTTATAATCTTGTTTGGTTGTTGTATATATTATCTTAAGTGTACAGTATGCACTAGGATGGGTATGATAGAAGTTTGAGTTGATGTATGCATATATAACCGTAAGTACGTGATAAATACTCATGTTAATGTGGGGAATCTTTATATGTGTGTTTGGCATCATTTGTTTTAGTGTTATGATATCGACCTTCTTCTTTTCCATCATCAGTAGAAATAAGTCAAATTATTTAAGGATATGAGTAGATTCTTTTGTCTAACTATCATTTCGGGGACGAAATGCTTTTAAGTAGGGGAGAATGTAACGTCCCGTAATTTCACTACTTCGAAAATAAGAGATTTCGTTTGTTTTAAATTTAAAAAGGAGTTTAAATCTTAAAATAAATATGTTATATATGATAAGTAATTATCTATTCTTATAGTTAATAAATTAAAAAGTATAAATTTGGATTTTAGAACCAACCGACAAAAGTTAAGTTTGGTTAATAATAAATAAAGGCTTAAATAAATGAATTTAAATATTTATTTAAAAAGGTATATCTTATTTGAAACATCTAATAAAGATAATAAAAGTAAATTTATATATTTAAAAGTATGTTAATAATCGTTTTACAAAAATAACCAAAATTTGTCGCATTTTGTCAGTTTTACATACACTGTAAAAATAGAGATTTTGATATTAGTTAAATATGGTTTTAAAATATAAAGAGACATGTTTTAATTTATTTAAATAAGGAAAAAGTTTATTTTAAAGTTTGGTTTACTTCAATATATAGCTTAATAAAAACGTCAAATTTTGATTGTAAAATTTGTCGTCAAAAACGTCGTTTTCAACCAAAACAAGTTGTTGCAACTTGATACATTTTCTAACTTACAAATACAAGTTTATAAACTATTTAAACACTTTACATTTAGCACTAAAATACAAAAGGAGTTTACTTTTGAAAAGTTTAAATAAATGTATAAAGAGTGAAAAGACATGATTTGACATAAAAACAACATCATTACTAAACCATCTTTTTTCATTAATGCACATCATTTCTCATCTTGGAAGGGAAAGAAAGTAAGTTGATAATTTAAAAAGTAGAAGGGTATTTTTGTCATTTTGGCTAAGGTTAAAAATATAATTTACATAAAAAATTTTTGCTATAAATACCACTACACTTTCACTCATTTTCTTCACACCTCTCATTCTTCTTCTTCTTCATTTTCGAGCTTTCTTTTTCTCATTAATGGCTTCTCCTCTTTAAGAGAGGTAGGAGGATTAAAAATAGTGGAGTGCTTAAGCATTAATCCACTTGTTACTCTCTAACCTCTTCTTAATTCATTTCTTCTTCTTCTCTTCTTAAAAAGGACCTTAGGCCATGTGTTTGGGAGTTGATAAGGGGAGGACGTGAGCAAAGCAAGCAGAGATGGAGATGGTCGAGCACTTGGAAGCATGGTTATGATAAGGTTTAGAAAGGTTTAGTGAAGCGTTGAATTAAATAAATGTTGGTAGGAAGTTAAACGTTTTGGTTAAAGGTGAGAAATTCTCATTGCTTTTGAATGTATATTTTAGTTATGTTAAAACAATCACATTTACACCCTTATGACATATGAATGTTTATACCAAATTGATTGTTAATATGGATAATTTGATAGTTAGTAAATTAAGTGAATTGTGATAATATATCCCATTATGATATTAATAGTGAATGTTAGATTTGAAATCATATATATATGTGATTGGTTGAATGGATGTTATGTTAGTGATAAATATGAATATTGGATGTGTTCATTTTGATTAAGTAATCCCTTTGTTAATAAGACCATATTTTAGTGATATGAGATATTTTGAAAAAAATAAGTCTCTTTTCATTTAGAAATGAAATTAAAGTTAAAATGAAAGAGGATTTGAAATTTGAAGTGAAACGGATTTGAAAATGATAGTTAATTAGAAATTGAAATTAAGATGAATAGTGAAATTGAAATTGAAATCGATTTTGAAAAAGTGAAGTTTAGTTTGAGGTTGAATGGAAGATTAAATTGAAATTAGATTTAAATCAAAGTTTTAAATGTGTTTAATTTGAGATTACAATTGAAATTGAATTGAAATTGGAATTTAAAATTTAATATTAAAATAATGGGAGTATAATAATATTATAATGTGGTAATAGTGAAAATATATTTTAAATGCTTTAAAAAGTGAAATGATTGATTTAAAATGATTTATAATGATTTTATAAGGGTTGAAATCCAATTTGAATAGAATATTTCAGATATTGAAAAATAAGTCAAAACTAGACGCGTCGCGCAACGGTAGTTTGCGATTTCGCGCCAAAAAGTTCAGATGAATGTATAGAGTGGAATATGGCTTGGAATTCTTCGAGATTAGAAAATTCCGGACTATTATATCCATATCTTCTAAACGAAGAATGATAATCAAAGTTTCGATAAGTAGATTTTGAAATATGTCCAAATCAATTTTCCAGAAAAATCGCGCTATTGCAGTTTAGTGACCATAACAGAAAATTTGTTTAAATGAACATTTTTTATTATGGAAAAATATGAAATAAATTTGATAAATCTATTTAAATGATTTAAAAGAGATTTGGATTAGAAAATATGAATTATCAAATGTTTGAAAGTTGTTTAATTCAAATAAGCTTATTTAGCATTTTCCGCAGCACTTATCAGCTGTGAACTCTAAAACTTTTTGGAATATGAGTTTAAATGTAACGAAATTTTCCAGAATAAATTGTGAATATTTTAAAAAGGATAATGAAGTGTTTCGAATAGATAATTTGGAATATTTATAAGCAATTCCAAAATAAAGTTGAAAATCTCAATATGCGGAAACGACTAGTACATTTGTCACGCCTGTGAGATCTGGGAAGATAAAACAAGGTGTTTAACTACAGTTTGGGATGGAGAAACCAGTGCCCTAAACTTACCTGGCCTATATTTTCTTATCTTAGGCGAGGGGTGGAACAGATCGAAAGGAAAGCCCGGATGCTCTTATATAAAAAAGATTCTGTTAAGTTTTCCAAAATAAAATAGGATTGGTATTATCCAAAAGTTAAGCAATCTCCAAAAATGAATGATTTCTATGATCCTATTTACTTCAAAATGTTTGTTAAGATTGATTTAGAGTTTATCATAAGCGATGTCTTAAATAACATTGTTTTTGGCCCGCTTAAAAGTTAAAGAATTTGATCAAGAATTGAGTAAGGAAATTTGAGATATTTTCCAAAGAAAAAGAATGAATTTCTTAGAAATTATCCTAAGTCAAAAGAAAGAGATTTCGAAATCATCTGAAAAGAATTAAAGTGAAAAGAGACTTAATAAATCCTGTATACTCATATTCACTTTCTATCGATGTTGAATTTCTAAGGAACTAGGGTCGGATTTGGGTAAATCTCATTCGAAAACCACTTCGAACCAATCTATACGTTCGAACGTGAAGAAATATTGAAGATGATGATTATTTAAGACCGTGGATCTTTATAGCGTAAGGACTGCTTGTTGACTTACTCTAGGCAGCTTTCGAGTTATATATAGCAGTGGTCTCCTCGTTGTGGAGATTTTGCGGATTGCAAGGGCTTCTCGCTTAGTAATTGCCGAGGAAAGCGCCTTCGTGTTGTCCTGTTCCTGGAAAACCTGTATGGATGTTTGTCTGATATTGCATTTCTAACGATTACGTACATTGGATTTTACAAACGTACATCAGTGGTGGCGGATGTTAGCACCAGAATTGGTCACTAACACCCTTAAGAGAGATTGTGTAGAGAGATTGATGAAGAAAGTAAAGTTAAACAGAAGATAGTACGTAAATTCAAATGCAGAAACAACGAACACCAGATTTATAGTGGTTCGGCGTAATTGCCTACGTCAACTTTGAGGTAGATTTTTATTGCTTTTCTCGATAACCGATTATAGATACAATCCGTATGTTAATCACTCAAATACAATTGCTAAGCGAAAAAGATTAAGTCTGGAATGAGTCTTGAATGCGGCAGAGTCTCCCCGGTGTTCTCGAAAAAGGTCCATTTCACTGTGCCCCTGCCACTCTATTTATAGACGAAGATGAATTGGACTTCCCTGGCGGGCCAGGTAGCTAAGTAGCTTGGCCCAAAAAGAGTAATCTCTGTATGCCGATCCATAGATGTCGAACGGCAAAATGCCGAACCTGGGACGAATGCCGAACGGTATCCTCCTGCCGAACAAAGTGATGCCGAACACCCTGATTGCCGAACAAGGTATTTGTGCCGAAAGACACTAGATGCCTAACGATCCTGAATACCGAACGAGATTTATGCCGAAAAGAGTGATGTGCCGAACAAGGTTTGGATGCCGAGCAATATGGAATGCCTAATGACTCTGCCATGCCGAACGTCCATAGATGCCAAACGATATACAATACCGAACGTCACTCAATGCCGAATGCTCACACATGTTGAACGTCCCATAGATGCTGAACGATATGCAATATCGAACGTCTCTCAATGCCGAACGCTCACGCATGCCGAACGTCCCACAGATGTCGAACGATATACAATACCGAACATCTCTTAATGCCGAACGCTCACACATGCCAAACGTCCAATAGATGCCGAACGAACTTGAATGCAGAACAAATCATATATGTCGGATGACTCTGGAAGACTAGCGATTTCTAATGCCGAACGCTCCTAAATGCCGAGCGATCCTGAATGTCGAGCGTTCTCTAATGCCGAACGATCTGGATGTCGAACGACTCATAAATGCCGAACTGTATGTTAATGCCGAGTACTTAGTTTCCTGGTCAAATCTCTAGGTAACACTTTGCCCCCCAAAGTGCATCACGTGGTCGAACGTGGTGCGCTTTGAATCACATGTCCATTGTACTTTACTTCGAGATGCGGTTTAGTTTCCTCGATGGTGACTTCACTTGATCACTAGTTGAGGTGATGCGTGTCGAACGTCATGTAAATGCCGAACGGTACAGCCGAAGCCGAACGCTCCATGTATGCCTAACGAATTTTATAGCCGACGCCGAACGAGGCCGTCTTGACCGGTTCTACCGGTCATTATCTCTTCATCTTCCCCTCTTCTCCTATAAAAGTCTACATTTTCCTTCTTCTTCTCTTTTTACTTTTTACCTCTGTTACTTCCAAGAACTCGTAACTTACCTCCCTGGAATCCATCAAGCCTTTCCTAAGTCAGGTTCTAACAACCTTCAATCCTAAACCCATAGATCCCTGAGCTCTCTCCGTACTCTTCGGTAAGAAGCTTTCGATCACCCTCTCAAATTAGGAGACACTAGATATTACTCGAATTTGCGAATTTTTCATAGGTCGTAGAAAGTAGGGGGCGTGTGAATAAGGGTGATGAATTGAGGCTCGGTCGTGTTCTAGGGATGGAACTTAGTATGCTCTTGGGTGGTTTCAAGGTGGATGGGTCGGAAAAGAGAAAGGTGGAAGGTGCATTGTAGCGGCTCGCCATGATCTTTCAATGCCGAGCGGTCCTATGGTAGCATGAACATAAAGTTAGAGGTCAGGCCTGTTGGTGTAGGTCGATACGGCCATGGTTCGACCTAACCTCCCCATGCCAAACAAAATTGGAGTGGAAAAATTGAAGGGAAGAGGGGAATGGACAGGATGCCGATCGATATCTAGGCCGAACGATATTTCGGTCGAACGATACTTAGGTCGATCGACATTTAAGCCGAATGATAATTTGGCCGAACGACACTTAGGCCGACCAACATTTAGACCGAACGATAATTTGGCCGAACGATACTTAGGCCGACCAACATTTACTTTGCCTAATCCTATGACAAACAAGCACAAGGACCTAAGCCAACTTGCATATCGAACTAATCTGGACTGATAACTTCCTAATTTCAGTAATCATAAGCCTGAAACTAAATCGACAGAAATGGATAATTTCCTCTAACATATAGCGCCAATGTTTGAGTCCGAAATCGAAAACACCATAGGGCAAGCTTTTGGAGACGGTCAGCGATGCTGGTCTTCGAAGGCGACGATTCGAAGCTCAACTTTATACCATTAACTCCGTGACTTTCAATTTCTCAGCGCTTTTTCTTGAATTATCACACTAGTCCACACACCACACGGGGGGAATATTTGTGTTGTTAAGTTTAACGTCGATTATTTTTCAAGTATAGTTCAAACAGGTACTCTACTAGATTCAATTTCTACCAAAGATGTCTAAGAAATCTAGCTCCGCTACGATCTTGGATAGACCTGGGCCGTCTTCTAAACAAGGAGTCGCAGATACTTCGAACCCGTCGACTTTCCCTGCTCATAATTTGGCTCCCGATGCCCTGGAGGCATCAATTTTCTAGGACAACCCGATCGATTCACAGGCTTCGAAGATTAATGAAAGTGCACTCCGTCGGATATGCTCCGTCCACGGAATCCCCTTCGACAGCGTATTAGTTCCATCAGGGCACGATCGTCCACACCTGCCCCCAGTTGGATATACAGCTTGTAATAATTTTATGTGCTGGGTCGGCAGTGTGCCACCATTCAACTTATTTCTTTGGGACGTGCCGCAATACATCAACATTGCCCCATCACAATTGCACCCGAACGGTCACGCCTTCATCTACGGTACCTACATCCTCTTAGCGACTGTCCTCTCTAGGCCTCCAACCCCGGGTGACATCAGATATACATACATATATATATATACATATATATATATATATATATGATCAAGAAGCGGAGAGATAGCCCCTCTTTCATATTTCTCGAGTCGCACCACAAATGCCAAATCGTAACTGGGGCATGCAGCAAGTTCGCCCTGTACAAACAGGAATGGTTTTATGTGCGTTACCCTCCTGGTTTCGCAAGGAGATGGGTGGAAGGAAGTAAGTCTTTTCTCTGGATCGATATTCATGCTTGGTCAAAGCCATGCCTCTTCTAACTTTTTTTTCCATCTTTTCAGGTATCAATCCGGCCGCGGGTATTCTGAAGCCGTCGAAGCCATTAGAGCCCTTCCTACCGACGAACGGGACATCCGAACTCTCATTTCAAATGATTCACTTTCGAGGGTTGGACTGTTAGAAGAAGGCCGTCGGATAAGCCTTCCTCAGGGCGTTTCCATACCCAGGCGGCCTCCGATAAAGGGAAAAAACTAGCCGAGTCTTCAGCATGCAACGCTCCTGGCGCACTAGAAGAAGGAAAAATCAAAGAAAATGAAACACCCGAAGCACAAGATGAGAACATTGGGCCTACTTAGGACCCACTAGTTGAAGTTCATGACATCGAAACGTCATCCTCCCCTTCGAAGAGGAAAAAGAAACCGACGTACAAGATAAGGAGGGAAAAAGTTGGTGCAACCTCTAAAGTAACTCTTATTCCAACAGAGAAAGAGGCTTCCTCACAACGTTTAGAAAGTTCTTTAAAAGGCCTCTCGAACCTCTCGATACCTGACGATCTACTTAATTATGATTTTGATGATCCGGAGGCACTTAAGCTTCACTCGCCCATCAGAGGTGAAGCAGGCGTTCAAGCCCAAAACTCAGGGAGAAAAAACTCCCATTAGTAAAGAAACTGGTCTGTCGGGGGGAAACACTAGGACACACACACAAACACATGCACTTAACCTTGCACTTAAATTTCCATCGTCACACTACTCTTTGCTAATTCGTTGTTATTTTAATTCTATGCAGGTGAAATGGGGCATACACACAGAATTGATCGCCTCCACGGGTCATCTGTCTTCCATCACTCTGGACGTGACTCAGGTTCCGAGAGACGTCGGGACAGAGACGGTGATGGCGATAGGGATTATCATTTCCAGGACTCATCATCTCGGAAGAAAACATATTATCAACCCAAGTACCATCAACATCCTTCTTCTCACTCGGAACAAAGCAAAGATAAGTATGGCTATAAGGGGTCGCAGTCCGATGTCCCCCGAGACCAACACTCCGATTCCTCTTCAACACGACAATCCCAGGATCCTCACAGGAGAGCTGAACTTTCAAAGCCGTCTCCCCTTGTTCCCGCAATAGATCCTACAGTATCGGAGAGACTGGCCGAGCTTAAAGCTAAATTTCCAAAGATCTGCTTTGATGGTCTGAAGTTCCTTCCGGCGATCCACCATATACCCGGATATGTTAAATAGACCGCCATTGCTTGTACCAACGACGTCTATGTTCAACATGATGCGTTTGTTCATTTGGCTGAAAAACTTTCAGAAGTCTCCATGGAGCGCCAACATGAGATCGGTCGCCTGAAGCTTGAGGCTATCCACGATAAAGATATCATTAAAGCTAAGGACGAAGAGATTGCGACTTACAAATCTGAACTTGAGGCCGCCCAGCAGAGCGCCAAGGATACCGCCAAGGCCGTAACTCGTCTGGAATAGACTCACAAAAAAGAATTCGACGAGGTGGTACAACGCTGTGGGGCTTTGGCTTTGGAAAAAGATTCGGTGCAAAAAGAGAGGGATGCATTCTGTCTCCGGGTTAAAGAACTTGAAGAGCAACTCCGCAAAGAACAAGAGGAGAACGTTGCTGCCCAAGAAGAGTCGCAACGGTATTGCGACGACATTGTTGCAACGCGACTCCTAAAGGCAAAACTTGAGGGCGAGCTTTCTAAAGTTGAGGCGCTGAAGAATGAAGCCCGTGAAGAGGGAAAAAAGATAGCCTCTGCGGAATTCGACCCCCGTCTTGAGGCGGCCAATGATGAAGGTAGAGAAGAAATCGAAACCATGTTCGACCCGCTTATTGCCGAATTCAATGCCCGTGTTCTCATGCACCGGGACTTAACTTTCCTGGACGAGGACTATCTCGAATCTTTGGCCGAGGCGTGGGAGACCAAGAAGGCCGAACACAGTATCGAGGAGGTTGATGAGGGGGCCTTGATAAAAGAATTCCTCAGTGGAAATGAGCCTTCGGACCTGTCAGGGGCTAAAGCTATTTATTGCGAAGGCTCTCCTTCAACAAAAGGGAAAGAAGTTATCGTCGGTGCATCCGAGATTGAGTCTCCAACTCGTGTGCCTACCCAACCGACCAGTCGGCGATACTCGATCCTTTGGAACAGTACATCAGCTATGACCCGGAGGACCCTGGCCTTGGTGTTCATGTTTGTCACTTATTCCAGAGGGCAAGAGCCCCCTGACGATTGAGAGCCAGCCGGAACCGGTAGGCAACTCTTTCATTTTAACATTCCCAGAGTTTTTGCTTTCTACCAGAAGCTATCGCATTCTAATACTTGCTTTTCGTGATTTTATGCAGGCCGTTCTGATCTTGAGCCCACTCCGAGGAGCGATGTCACCAAGGAGGTTAGGGGAAAATGAGTGAAGCCACCCATGCAGGAGAGGCTCCCGGTCCCGATGCGCAGGTGATCGGAGCGCTTGACGAGGACAAATCCGAGACTTCCTCCCCCATCGATGGGAGTTATGAAGTTGAAATTACAGGCGTCTTTGAGAACACGTACGAACTAAGCTTGAAGGAGCAGCTTGATAAAGAGAAGTAAAAGACGATCAAGATCAAGGTCGAACCTCAAGCTATGGACCCGGATGATCCTTTGAACAAGCCGTTGAAGGTCATTCTCCCAGGCGGGTCCAAACCCATGGATGTTCCTCATACTTCTTCGGCTGTCGCTACCCCGTCAAAGAAAGCCGTCAAGGGTAAACGTACCGGGGAGGAGTCATCGGGCAAAAAGTCGAAGAAGTCAAAGAAATAGTCTTCGCTCTCGTTCAACAAGAGCTAATTTAGATTATGTAATTATTTATGTTTTCATAGTTTATGTAAATAAACTTTTGACTCCGAGCTTCGGAGAGTTATAGTAGAAACTTATTTTTGATGAATAAAACTTAGTTCTTTTTGCCTTTCAGAACATTTCTGTTGTCCGGTTTTCAGTGTAATCATGGTCGAAACCCAAGCTATTGCGAGTTACATAAGCTTCTTGATTCATTTAAAAATAAGTTGATAATCTTTTGGCATTGCACATTCTTTATTCCATGCTTCGGGTACTTGAATATTTTCTAGTCCGTACGCCAAGGGCTCGATGACTTCAAGTCATTTATATCCAGTCCACCTTCAGAGGACTTGGACATTTAAATCGTTTATACTCGAGTCTGAACTTTGGGGACTTAGAGTACTCCAGTTCGCACTACGGGAACTTGGAGGTTTTGAATTGTTTATACTTGAGCCCGCACTCTGGGGACTTAGGGTACTAGTCCGCACTCCGGGGACTTGAAGGTTTCGAGTCGTTTATACTCGAGTCCGCACTCTGAGGACTTAGAGCACTCCAGTCCGCACTCCGGGGACTTGGAGATTTCGTGTGCTCGTGCGTGTTCGTTCGTCGGACAGAGTAATGTATCTTTTAGTCATTTGTTATAGCGTTATCATATACAGAAATATCGATAATTCATGGGAAAAAGAAATGGCTTCAAGCCTTTATTAATGCAAATAAGCTAAATTGTCTTTGTACACGCCGTAAACTAGGAATAAAAGCTTGCTGGAAATAAATGCAACTAAAATATGATAGAAATGAACTAAGTGTAATAGTGCCGCAAATGCTCACTATTCCATGCTCGAGGAAGTGTCGCACCATCAACGGTCGCTAGCTTGAAAGTTCCTTCTCCAAGCTTCCGTTCAATGACGTATGGACCTTCCCATGCGGGGCTCATGTGTGACGGAGCTGGGAAAAATCATTTCAAAACGAGATCGCCCACTCCAAAGATTCTCGGTGGACCTTTTCATTGTAATATCGAGTAACTAGGTGCTTGTACGCAGCCGCTCTTAAATTAGCTTCTTCGTGTTTTTCATCAATGAAGTCCAATGATTCCAGCAAGAGATCTTGGTTTGACTCAGGGTCATAATAAATTACCCGATGTGAAGATACTTCAAGTTCCACGGGTATGACAGCTTCCATGCCATATGCTAATGTGAACGGAGTGTGGCCAGTCGCGGACTTGTGGGTGGTTCTGTAAGCCCAAAGTGCTGTTGGAAGCTCATCCACCCACTTGCCTCTAGCCTTTTCCAAACGTTTTTTCAATATGGATTTGATTATCTTGTTTACGGCCTCCACTTTTCCATTAGCTTTCGGATGAGAAACTGCTGCGAACTTTTTCCCAATACCATATTTTTGGCAAAACTCTTTGACTCTTTTCTTTCAAACTGAGTTCCGTTCTCTGTGACGATGGTTCGTGGAAGGCCAAAACAGCATGTAATATTTCTTACAACGAAATTAATGACCTTTTTGGTGGTGATAGTGGCCAAAGGTTCTATTTCTGCCCACTTGGTAAAGTAATCGACCGCAACAATCGCGTATTTCGCAACACCTTTGGATAGGGGAAGGAACCGACTATGTCGATTCCCCATATTGCAAATGGCCAAGGACTAACCATTTGTGTGAGTTCCGTCGGTGGAGCTCTATGGATTTTCGCATACTTCTGACATTTGTCACATCTTCTCACGTAGTCTGCGGCATCCCGATTTACAGTTGGCCAATAGTATCCATAGCGGAGGATTTTCTTTGCTAACGTCTGCCCTCGGGTATGGTCGCCACATTCACCTTCATGGACTTCCTTCAGGACTCGTTTTATCTCATCATGGGAAATGCATTGGAGTAATGGGGTCAAGAATCCCCTTCGATACATTATTTCATCCTGCATTACATAACGAGAAGCCTTACGAATGACTTGTCGTCTTTCGCTCCTTCTTTCGGGCACGACCCCGTGTAACAAGTACTGCTTGAATGGGGTCATCCATGACTCCCTTTCGACTTCTGTTTCTAACACGAAATCTACCTCCATCATATTTATACTCAGAACATGTAAGGTTACGACAGGAAACAATCCCATCTGTTGCGCATCACCAGTGCTTGCGAATTTTGCCAATGAACCGACTGCTCTGTTTTGCTCACGCGGGACATGTGAAATATCATAATACTCGAGAATCGCTAGCAGCTCCTGAACTTGGGCCAAATACGGGGCAAGTCTCTGCCCCCTTGTTTGGTATTCTCCACGCACTTGATACACCACCAGTTACGAGTCGTAAAAAATTTCAACCGATCTTATTCCTAATTCTTTGATGAGTCTTAAACCGACGATCGATGCTTCATACTCGGCTTCGTTATTCATTGTTGTGAATTCGAGCTTCAAAGCATAGAAAACTGATCGGTTTTTAGGAGTTACTAAAACTATGCCAACCCCCAAACAACGGTCGTTAGATGCCCCATCGGTGTACATCTTCCATCGGACGGGAGGTATGACATTGCGGCCGTTTGTTTCGTCTGTCATGGTGAATTCAGCGATGAAGTCCGCTAGCGCTTGTCCCTGTATGGCTTTTCGTGGTAGATAGGTAATATCGAATTGACTTAATTCGATATTCTACTTTAACATCATTCCGGAAGTTTCCGGTCGTTGGAGTACCTGTCGCAGGGGTTGATCAATGTAAACACTGATTGAGTGTGCCTGGAAGTATGGACGAAACTTGCTTGATGCAATCACTAAGCAATAAGCTAATTTCTTGATCTTGGGATAATTTCTTTCTGCCCCCGTCAAGCGTTTACTGACATAATATACTGGCTTTTGAACTCGGTCCTCCTCGCGAACCAGAGCCGTACTGATAGCGTGCTCGGATACTGCCAAGTATACATACAACATTTCATGGTCCATTGGTTTCGATAGCACCGGGGGCTCTCCAAATGCCTTACCAGAGCTCGAAATGCTTCCTCACAGTCGGATGTCTACTCGAAATTCCTTTTTCCCTTCTTTATCACATCGAAGAAGGAAATGCATTTATCCGTGGCTGTGTATATGAATCGGCTCAGCGCTGCCACCTTTCCGTTCAAGCTTTGTACTTGCTTTATAGTTCTGGGCACTTGTATGTCCCGAATAGCTTGAATCTTTTCCGGGTTAGCTTCAATTCCACATGCATTCACAATGAAAGCCAAGAACTTTCCTGATGCCACACCAAAAGAGCACTTTAAGGGGTTGATCTTCATCCCGTAATGCCTGAGTATGTCAAACATCTCCGCTAAGTCTTGGATGTGGTCGTTCGACTGTCGTGACTTCAAGAGCATGTCATCCACATAGACTTCCATTGTCTTACGTATTTGGTCCTTAAACATTCGATTCACCAGACGCTGATAAGTTGCTCCCGCGTTTTTCAATCCAAAGGGAATTACAACATAGCAATATAGCCCCATATTTGTGACAAAACTGGTATGCTCTTGGTCTGGAATGTGCATCGGGATCTGATTGTATCCTGAGTACGCATCCATAAATGACAGTAATTCGTGTCCGGCGGTAGAGTCAACGAGCTAGTCGATTCTAGGTAAAGGTAAACTATCCTTCGGGCATGCTTTATTCAAATCGGAGTAATCAACACAAGTTCTCCACTTCCCATTTGCTTTCTTCACTAGCACTGGGTTAGATACCCATTCAGGGTAGAGGGCGTCACGGATGAACCCATTGGCTTTGAGTTTGTTCACCTCCTCTTTGAGAGCCGCGGACCTTTTCGGGTCTATGTTCAACATATGACTCGCAATTGTTGGAGAAATCCCACACATATCAGAATGTGTCCAAGCGAAAACGTCCAGATTCGCCCGGAGAAAATCAGTAAGATCCTCGGCCACTAAAGGGTCGAGTTGCAATCCAATCTTAAGAACTCGTGATTGGTCATCCCTGCTGACTAGGATGTCGATCGCTAGCTCAGCCGGTGCTGCATTCGTTTCCCTGGGTTCCCCATCATCATCTCTCGGGTCTATGTCTCTAAGGATCCGAGAATGCTACCCGAGCCAAGGCTCGGGCACTACTTGTCAATCATCAAGTCTTTAGGATGCGGACGGAGCTGTCTGCAACCTTTCCCTTCTCTCTCTGTTGAGCTTCTCTCAATTCTGCCACATAACATGTGCGACCGGTCGCCTGATCTCCATATACAACACCGACTCCTTTGTCTGTCGGAAATTTTAATGTCAAACACCATGGGGCCAAAGCATCCCTAAACTCTGCCAAGGCTGGATGACCCAAAAAGACATTGTATGGAGAGTCAACATCCATTACTATGAACGGTAGGACTCGCACTCTCCTACGCTCACCTTCCCCCGGTTCAACTGGTAGCTCTATATACACCATCGCGTCGGTTGCAGCGCCGTTAAAGTCGTGGATACGTGCTTTGCATGGTTTCAAATCTTTCGTTTCCATCTTCATTTGGTCATAAGCCTTCTTGAAGATGATGTTAACAGAGCTTCCACAATCAATCAGGATTCTTTTCACGTAAGCTGGCCCTATTGTTGTAGATATAACCATCGGGTCGATAGTAGGAGCCTCCACCTTGTCCGCGTCTCGACTCCTAAACACTATATCATCAGTCATCATGCATTGTTGCTTTGTGGGGGTTCCATCTTCCACATTCGAACAACATTCGTAACCCGCATGCCTCAAGGAGGTAGCATATCGTTCCATCTCCTGGCAATTCTTGTCTGCAGGATGAGTTCCTCCGATAATAGTGTTTATAATTAATCTACCCACAGTCCGAGCAGGTTGTTCTGGTTGGCGTGGAGCCGGCCCGCGTCCGGGGTCTGACGTTCCTTGCCTTCCATCTTGCGGGTTTTTGACAAATTCTTGCAATTTTTTCAATCTGATTAACTTTTCTATGGCGTCATGGAGGTGTCTACACTCCTCAGTATTGTGCCCATGGGTCTCATGGAAGCGACAACACTTCCCTGTCTGTTTCTGTTCTTCAGTGGACTCCTTTGGGTGTGACTTTCTGTATTCAAAGGTGTTACATGTAGATAGATAAATGTTTTCAAGAGAAGTATTCAACGGGGTGTATTCATTGTAGGTCGGAATCCTTGACTTCCATTTCCCTGCTTCTTTTTTCTTTCTGGGATTTCCACCTCCGGATCCTTTGGACTGCCCAGGCTTATTCTGGACGTTGACTTGAACTTTTCCTGAACTATCGCCGGACTGCTTCACGGCGATGTTACTTTTCACAGTCTCCTGAACAGCCCTTGGTGCTTTATCTCATCTCGTCCATCGAGCCTCCTCCCTTCATATGAATTGGTGAGCTTTGGAATAGAATCGTTCCAATGTAGTTGGGGGCTTTCCCGCCAACCAATCTCCAAACTCTGAGTCTGGATCTACACCTCGCGTTACCGCCATCAAAATTGCATGGTCGTTAGGATTGCTGACTTCAGTGGCGGCAACATGAAACCTCTGTAAGTATGCTTTCAAAGATTCTCCCGGAGCATGGATTACGCTTGATAAAGACATTACGTCCTTTGGACAGGTAGCATGTATCCTGAATTGTTCGACAAATTTCATTGCTAACTCGTCGAAGATGGATATAGATCGCGGAGGAAGCTGAGTAAACCACATAGTGGCGATTCCGGACAGAGTGATTGGGAAACACCTACACTTAGTTGCGTCGTTTGCCCTTGCCGAATCCATCATCCATTCGTACCTCATCACGTGTTGCCTAGGGTCAGTCTTCCCTTCGTAGGCTGGGATAGTCGGCATATTGAATTTCTTGGGGTACTCAGCCTGTAGGATAACATCTGTGAAGGGAGTATGACTCCTGGACACTCCCCAATCTTCGTTGGTCAGGCCTTGGTTCTCTCATCAACTGCCTGACCATGGATGATAAATCTGGAGTTTGTATGGAAGGTAGGAGGTTGAGTTCCGTTCCACGGGACCGTGCGGGTTGATGTCCCGCTTGATTTAGGTCTTGGTGATCCGGGCGTCCGGTCTCATCACGTGCCTAATCCCTGGTGGACCGATCAGTGGCACCTGCTTGTGCAGCTTCATCCTTACGGCGTCTATGCCTAGGAGGTTCATCAGCTGAGGTTGAGCTATCAGATTCAGAATAAGGAGTAGGACTTCTTCCAATATTCTGATGCTGCTGCTGGGCAAGCTGAGTCATGAGATTAGTATTGCCTTGAATCTGCTCAGCAAGTTGCCTTCTACTTTCCCTGAGTTCTCTTATCAAGTCGTTGAACTCTGTTCGAGAAACGACCTCCGCTTGGTTCTGGGTGGAGGTTCCTGCGCCTTGAATTACTGGTTGGTTGCTAGGTCCCATCTATTGCACACTAGCAGTTTCGTGGACATCTGCATTATGAAAGGCCGATCTAGTTCGTGGTCTCCCCATGGTAGAGTTGTTGGTTGTAACTCTGAGTAGAATCTACAGATGTCTTGTGAATGATTTGGATCTCCTTCAGGGGATTTTTCAATCCAGTAGCTGCAAAGTAGATCCTATCGTCCTGAGAATTCGGTCCTCAGTGAAAGCATCAAAATTTTAGCACCAGAATTAGTCACTAACACCCTTAAGAGAGAATATGTAGAGAGATTGATGAAGAAAGTAAAGTTAAACAGAAGACTGTATGTAAATTTAAATGTAGAAACAACGAACACCAGATTTATAGTGGTTCGGCGTAATTGCCTACGTCCACTTTGAGGTAGATCTTTATTGCTTTTCTCGATAATTGATTACAGATACAATCCGTATGTCAATCACTCAAATACAATTGCTAACCAAAAAAGATTAAGTCTTGAATGCGGCAGAGTCTCCCCGGTGTTCTCGAAAAAAGGTCCCTTTCACTATGCCCCTACCTCTCTATTTATAGACGAAGATGGATTAGACTTCCCTGGCGGGCCAGGTAGCTAAGTAGCTTGGACCAAAAAGAGTGATCTCTGTATGTCGATCCATAGATGCCGAATGGAAAAATGCCGAACAAGGCATGAATGTCGAACGGTATCCTCATGCCGAACGAAGTGATGCCGAACACCCGGATTGTCGAACGAAGTATTTGTGCCGAAAGACACTGGATGTCGAACGATCCCGAATGTCGAACGAGATTTATGTCGGACGAAGTGATGTGCCGAAAAAGGTTTGGATGCCGAGCAGTATGGAATGCCGAATGACTCTGCCATGCCGAACGTCCATAGATGCCGAACGATATACAATACCGAACGTCACTCAATGCCAACGCTCACGCATGCCGAACGTCCCATAGATGTCGAATGATATACAAAACCGAACATCTCTCAATGCCAAATGCTCACGCATGCCGAACGTCCCACAGATGCCGAATGATATACAATACCGAACGTCTCTTAATGCCGAACGCTCACGCATGCCGAACGTCCCATAAATGCCGAACGAACTTGAATGCCGAACGAATCATATGTGTCGGACGACACTGGAAGCCGAGCACTTTCTAATGCTGAATGCTCCTAAATGCCGAGCGATCCTGAACGCCGAGTGTTCTCTAATGACGAACGATCTGGATGTCGAACGCCTCATAAATGCTGAACAGTATGTTAATGCCGAGTACTTAGTTGTCTGGTTAAATCTTCAGGTAACAGCGGAGAAGGCAACTTCTCTTAGCTTAACACCCTTAAGACATATGAGCTCAAGGGTTTTATTTTTATGGAAGGCAAGTAGTAGTTAAACGGAAATGACAATGTGGCATTCAAAGATGTGATATGTGCTGTGAGAAAAGGTAATCGTTTGCCTCAAGCCTCATCAAACCGAAAATGACCGAAACAGGATTAGATGCAGCAAGGCTAAGTGGGTCATTCCCAATTAGGATATGGTCATCCTCTTCTAGATATATTTCTTCCCGCTATGACGTCGGGGTGTAAATTAATACGGTGTATGCTAGAGGGCCCTCGATAAAGGTCGGTAACGACTGGAGGATGTCATATTCGGTACCATCTAGTTATAGAGGTGGGCCGATCTTGTGTTGGTAGAGGATCCTTTGTGATGGTCCTCGGGACATCATCTAGAGGTGTACCCCTTCAGAAGGTAAATCCTGCGCCTGGTCATTTGTATGGAAATCCATTCTCCAATAAAAACCTACGGACTTGATTGTAAACCTATTATGCTGGAATTTAATCAATGTAATAATTTCGGCTAAGATTAATAAGTTTATTTGCAAATGTTTTCAAAGAATGTCATTGAAAATAATATCAAACGTTTTGATATAAAAGTGTTTTAGTTATCATAAGGCAAAAACCCGTCCGTGTTTATGTGTGGGCGTGGTCTTATGAGATACTCTTTGTTTTCAAAGGATTTTATTCAAAGACTGATATATGATACTGTCATTAATTATTGAGTTTTTCTCATGCTGGTTTATCAAGCCTGATCTGGGTATTTTCAATACTCGGGTCAGATCTGAGTAGTTTCAGGATAGTCGAAGATGGTTGGAATTTCTAGAGGAGAGCTGGAGATATTCATCGACATATGAACATATTCGATTATCCACTGTACTTAGTGTATTTTGTTTGATGTTTGTCAGCATTTGTAAGGGTAGGTTTTATAACTGTCCAAGCTGAATTTAGGTTAGACTCTGATATATGTATTTAAAAGTTTTCCGCTGTAAAAATATTTGTTCAATATTATATGTTATCCCATTCGAGTGAGATTCTGTTCTGTCTACTTTTCTTTATTACCCTTAAAGATCCGTCTTTTCATGCAATTTGAGTTGGACATATGCGGTTTATTGTCAATTCAAAGAGTACGGAAAAAGGGGACTTTACATGTATGTATGTATGTGTGTATGTATGTATGTATGTATTGTGATATGTATATGTTGTGATCCTACTATGATCGAACCACGCAAAGGAGACTCTAGTGAATTTTTCTGAAAAAACTTTTTGGAAACTTTGGAAAAAGAATTTGATAAGTTAAATATGGAAGTTATAAAAGGGAATATATCTAAAATTTTGAACAGTGGATAATCCTTTAATAAATAGGTTAAAGTATTGAATTTGGTAAATGAAGTATATTCATGATTTTGGATAGTGGATAATCCTTTAATAATAGGTAAAAAGTATTGAATGTGGTAAACGAAGTATATTCACGATTTTGAACAGTGAATAATCTTTTTAAAATAAAATGGATATGTTTTGGAAAGTGGTCTTTTAAATTTAAAAACAAGTTTTGAAAGTGATATTTTAAATGAAGTTAAATGGTTTGAAGATGTTTTAAAATGTGTTAAGTAACGAATAGCCAGATTTCAACATCCGTTGTTGAAATAGACATTCATGAGAAGTAAGGAAATGATGGACTATAACACTGTTGTTATAGTAAATGATTTTCGAAAGAAGATGTTTTGTATAGTATATGGGATTTATATATCTATCTTATTTTCTAATCCCTATACTAATGATTTTGGTTTATCGTAACGATGTTTCACACACCAATCGTTCTGATCCAAATAAATATGTTTAAGAGTATGTTTTCCTTGAAAAATAAACATATACTTAATCATGATTTAAGTATATGTGATATTTTCTAAATGGTGAAAATAAAAGAGATTTGTGAATACTTATTATTAAATAAGTATATGGAAATGTTTTCCAATATGAAGTATTGAAATGGTTTGGATTTATACCTTTTTTAAAGATATTTGAAGTGAATATTTAGCAAGTGATTTAATTAATAAAAGATTAATTAAAAGGGCTTAGCGATTGCTTATGGTGCTAAATATTTGTTGTTTTCTTTGATAGTTAAATAACCGACTATCAAATTTGGCCATTTTAGTTCCTCTACTTGATGTGGGAACTATTTAGTCGTACACTTAGCATGTAGCCTTTTGTGTAGGCTTGATTATCGTTTGTGTCGAGGATGTTGATTCGTGTAGTGCGGACTATTACTCCAATCTACCGAGCTTTTTTCTTGGCTCGAAGGATAGCAAGTTGAAAGTTGGAGACGTGATAAGTCTATAAGACTTAGTTTCCGTATGAGGTTGAGAAATGCTTTTGCGTTGTTGGTGCGAAGAGACCGGGATCGGTTTATCCGAAAACCGCTTTGGACCAACATTTATGCGACGATTGTGCAGGTTGGTCGATCATATTGATATTCAGGATTTTCATAGCGCAGGGATGCTTATTGATCGTTTGAGGTTAAAATCCCAATATACATATAGTAGCAGTGTTCTCTTCATTATGAAATATCCAATGCAAGGACTATACGCTACTAATCCTTGAGATTTTCCGATAGGATGTGGTAGGAAAGTGCCTTCAGTTTGTCATGTTCCTAGGCAACTTGTATGGACGTTTGTCTGACATTGCATTCTAATATTACGTACATTGGTTTTTACAAACGTACATCAGTGGTGGCAGAGAAGGAAACTTCCTTTAGCTTAACACCCTCCTCGAGACATACGAGCTCAAGGGTTGTATTTTTGTGGAAGGCAATTAGTAGTCAACGGAAATGGCAATGTGGCATTCAAAGTGATGTGGTTTGTGATATGTGATATGTGAAAGGTAATCGATGCCTCTTTGGCCTCAATTCTCGAAAAATAACTGAAACAGGGATAGAAGCAGCAAGGCTAAAATAGGTCGCTCCCATTAGGAGATGTCATCACTCTTCTAGACATACCTTTACATGCTATGACATCGTGTATCTGATTATTGTTGTGTATACTCGTGGCCATGAATTAAAGGTCAGTAACGACTGAGGTGATGACATATGCGGTACTATCTAGGATGGGGTAGGCTGGTCTTGTGTTGGTTTATGAGTTCAGTGTCTGGACCCTAGGTGCATCCCTCTAGAGGTGTACTGTGTTGGATCGGGAAGGTAGTTCCTTTACCTAGTCATTTGTATGGAATCCAAAATCCACTACGTACCTGCCATGTTGTTTTATAGAGCCTAGTATTGCTAGAATTTAATGATGATGGATAATCATGAGAAAGAAAAGAGATGATGATTTTACAGTCATTTTACAGTGAAATAACCGGTGTACTCTACTTCAGACATTTTACAGTCATTCTGATGATGGATGTCTCTTCTTTTTCGCAGGTTTGACCAAGGTTTCAATCATATCCATTTAATGATAGTATGGATATGATTGAAATATTGATAGAATCTGCAAAAAAAGGACCGATGCCAGTCATCATAAAAAGAAATCATTATATTATATGGTGAAAAACAAAGACGGCCTAAAGCCATAACGGTGGTGACTGGGCATGTGTAATAGTGTTGGTGTAACTTATGATGGTGGATTGGGGAAGTGTTAGGGAGGTGCTGCTAACTCTAGAGTTGTTGACCATCAATGATGGTGGTAATCACCACTAGTGGTAGCAGTATCGTCACTAGCACTTCCCTTTGCACCATCACCAATTATAACAACACTACCATGCATGTCTCTGGTTACCGCCTTGGTCATACGGCATGGAAGCACGATAGTATTAACAAAGCAGGTGCCAGGGCTTACATCGTAGTGTTGTTATAACTGGCGATGGTTGGTTGGGATAGTGCTAGAGGGGATATTGTTAACACTAGGGTCTTTGACTGTCAATAAGAGTAGTTATCGCCATTAGTGGTAACAGTACTGTTAGCACCAAAATTGTTCATTAACACCCTTGACAAGAGTTGTGTAGAGTGATTAATGAAGACAGTAAATTAAAGCAGAGATGTAACACAGTCGAATGCAAAAAGGACAACAAAAATGAGAGCACCAGATTTATAGTGATTCAGCGTAATTGCCTACGTCCACTTTGAATATACATCTTCATTACTTTTCCAATCACTTGAATATAGATACAATCCATAAACAAACAACTTGAATACAAGTTTGAACAAAAAAGAAGTAAGAACAGAAAATGGCAGAGTATCTCTGGAGTTCTCGAAAAAAGGTCCCCCAACTGGACCCCTGCCCCTCTATCTATAGAAGAAGATAGACTGGTTCCTCTGTCCAGGCCCAAGACCAAGATAGCTTGGCCCATAGCTGATAGGTTAGGGTGACCAACCCAGGCAGGCCGATCCACTACCATTGATCCACCTATTGTCGATCCAGGGGTTGTCTCGTAGCTGACTCGAAGCAGGCTTTCAAGGAACTCGGAGTAGCTAGTGGCGCATCTTGAAGCAAAACACTATTGACCACATCACCTTGTTGTATATCTAAGAATATGCTAACTCTCCTGATATGCACCGACCTAGGTATGCCGAACCACCTAGGCCGACCCAACATGGTCAACCCACTAGGGCCGATCCACTAAGAGTCGAGCCATATGAAAGCATACTTATGAGGCCGATACCACTCACACTAAACTACCTAGGCCTACCCAGAACTGTCGACCCACGCTCGTCGACCCTATGCCGATCCAATACACAATAGACCCACCTCTATTTAAGTACCTTGACCGATCCATTACCCAATACCGAACCACTATAAACCATGCACCGACCAGCATCTGGCTTTGATACTGGAACCAGTCCCAAGAATACCGAACCACAAACATACCGAGCCACCTCAAACATGCCGAACCATAAATATACTAAACCAATCGAGTTACACCAAACCCTTATACTTCTATATCTATCTTGGCTTGAGTCTCGTCTAGGCTCAACCACAACCTCTACAACTGTGGCTTTATATCCGGGTAACATTTGCTCCCCAAAGTGCGTTGTGTAACCCAATATGACGCGCTTTGATTCAGCAAGTAATCCCTACTTTCAGAGGCTAGCTCATCCAGAATGATAACTGACTGTTGCATTTTCATTGTCCTCCGAGGAAGCTTCGTGTCTCTAAACGTAATAGATCAGTCTCGAAGAGGTTCTTAATGTCTTGCTTTAACTTTTCGAAAGCTGAATGTGTACAACCTTTCGAAGGCTAAATCATAGTTGGTTTTCTAAACCCATGCATTTCCACTTATCTGATAGTGTTCGTCTCATTATCACACTAACATCGTCAATTACCATTACACATGTAAACATTCATATATACACATTTTATCATATTATCATTCCATTTATTATATATATATATATACATACATTTTTTTAAAATGAGGGATTGGCATACTAAAGCCGATCCACTCCATCAGTTATCTGGGTAGGGACGGTATGTCATTTTGCCAAACCATTGAAGCAGGGTGACCGAGTCATTAGGAAGATGCCCATTCACCTCCCCTTCACCATATATAAAATCCTATACTTCTTCTCTTTCTTCCCACTTTTACTTCTCGATTTACCCTCTTCGACTTCACTCAAAACAGAGACATCCTCCCTCCACCAAGCCGCCCTTACTCTTTTTCTCTCCTCTTTCCACTATCTTACCAAGTACCTTCCAACTTCCTTTTGACTTCAAGCTTTAGAGATTACACGCCCCAACTATAACAAACATCGTAGGTAAGGATCTGAATTCTTGCATAATTTCCTTGCCCATGTTCCTTTAAACTTGGCCTGGACCCAAGCGGCACGGGTACTCGATCTTCCTTGATGGGAACAAGAAGAGTATGATAATGGTAGTGATAGCATGTGTAAGGAGTGCAGAGAGTTTGGGAAAGAGAGAGAGTGTGGGGTTCTGTGAAGAGGACAAGTTCGATACTTTGAGTGTTCGCGGGTCAGTAGAACACTGGCAGCAAAGTGGGTCGGTGGATGTTTGGTAGAGGAACTGGGTCAATGCTGAGAGAAAGAGAGTGGATCGATAGGATTCTCGCAATGGAGTGGGTCGGTAGGAGTTTAGAAAAGAAGTGGATCGGTAGGATTCTAGTAGAGTGAATCGGTGTAGGCTTATGAGGCTCGGTCGGTCATTACAGTGAGAGGGATAAAGAGTGAGTGGGTCGGTTTTTTTGAAGGAGCAAATGGATCGGTTGTTAAGGTCTTGAGAAGCGTTCGGTAGTCTGTAGGAGAGTGGGTCGGTATTGAGTGAGACAATGTGGCTCTGTATTTAGCTTTAGAGAGACGATCGGTATTGGGTGTTGGGTCGGTATTGGCAATTAGGATCACCTCATCTTGAACATAGCATATATTAAGACCACACATTCCCACGCCTGAGCATAAAACAATGGACAATGAAAAGAACCAAAGTATATGAACAAACGAACCTGATTCGGACTAACAATACCATAGTTTTAACAATTGTAAATGCAAATTTAACCCAACAAAAGAGTGTAATAGCCTTCACGATATATGATGCCAGTGTTTGATCCCCGGACTTCTACTACAGAACATAGGATAAACTTTGGTGGCGGTCAGTGATGACAGTCTCCGAAGATGACAACTTAAAGCTCCATCATGCCATATCAGTCTTTAGAACTTTAAGTCTTCTATACTCTTGAATGGTTGCACTGTTCACACACCACTCGGGGGGATATTTTGTTGTTATATTTTGTTGTCGATCATCTATCAAGTATAGCTTAAACAGGTATCTATTCACATCAATCGCTCTTTGAAGATGTCCAAGAAGTCAAGCTTCGCTATTGTTTCTGACAAGCCGGGACCAAGTTCACGACAAGAGGTAGTGGGATGTCAAGTCCATCATTCATCCCCATTCCTAACATTCCAGTCCTCCCTGCTGAGGTTATCGGTATGGCCCTTAATGCCGTAGATGAAGCTATCATTTTAGATAACCCTATGGAATCCCGCTCTCCATCAATTGTGCTTTATCCATGGAATCCCTTCTGATGATGTCCTGGTTTCATCAGCTCAAGATCGGCTCCACTTGACCCAGCTGGATACACTGCATGCAACAAATTCATGTGTTGGGCCGAAAGTGTGCCACCTTTAATTCATTTATTTGTGAAGTGTTACAGTATAAAGGGATTGCTCCTACACAACTACACCCTAACAGCCATGCATTTATTTACGGTACATATGTTCTCTTCATGAGCTTCCTATTCAGACCTCCAATTCCTAAGGACATCCGCTACATCTATTGCTTCAAGCAAAATAATGATAGTCCATCCTACATATTTCTCGAGCCATATCCTAAATGTCACGTTCTAATGGGTGCGTGGAACAAGCTTTCACAGTTCAAATAGGAGTGGTTCTATGTACGTTGTCCTCCTGCCTTTGCAAGAAGATGCCTGGAAGGATGTAAGTCTCATCCTTATCTCACTCTTCATTCTAAGACTTAAGGTGCATTTCTCTTAAAGTCTAATCTTCTTTTAATCCTTAATGGTATCCGCCTACGACCCAAAGGCGCCGAGTACTCTGAGGCAGTTAAGGCTATTCGAGCTACTCCTCTGGAAGATCGGGAAATCAAATCTATAGTTATCAATGAACTGCTTTCGAGGTTCGAATTACTAAAAGAGGGTCGCGGGACTAAACTTCCAAGTGGAACCATAATTGCAAAAACAACCGTGGAAGCGATTAAAGAACAATATGATCCTTCGATGCCCCGGCCGAAGGGGTCCCCGATACTACCGTGGAAGGCGAGATTAAAGAAACTGAGCCGCCAGTGGAAACAGATGAGAATATAAGTTTCGATCAAGCGCCATAGCTGATGCACCCGGCGCCGACCAACTACCGCCTCCTTCAAAAAAGAAGAAGAGCTTAGTGTATAAGCTAAAAAGAAGAAAAGTCGGTGGAACTTCAAACGTCACAATAACTCCTATCAGAAAGGATCGCCTTCTTAAAAATTGGAAAGCTCACTCAAGGGACTATCTGACTTGACCATCCCCAACGATCTGTTGAATTACGACTTCAATAATCCTGGTGCTATGGGATTTAATTCTCTTGTGAGAAGTGATGAAGGCGCTCAACTTCATGATCAGGGAGAGAAAACTCCGATGAGTAAAGCAAAAAACACTGGTCCGTTAAGGGGATGCACTAGGACACACATGAACACTTACACTCCACCATGCACCTGAATTCAATTCATCGTGTGACTCTACTAATTCGTTCACGTTTAACTTTACATACATGTGGAATGGGGTGCACACATGGTATTGATCATCTTCGTAGATCCTCCACTTCTATCATTCTGGTCGAGACTCAGCATCAGGTAAACAAAGAGATAGGGACGAAGGCCACTCTTCATATCCAAATGATCCTCCCAATCTTCCAACGTGTAGTGGGGACAAGTCTGCTCAAAAAGGTTCCCAGTCCAAAGTCCCTCGTAACCAACATTTTGGCACTTTGAGCATTAAGCAAACCCACGAGCCTCACAAGAAATCTGTGACTTCATTAAGGCAGACTCCTCCAGCTCTCACTCACGATCCAACCACGGTAGAAAGATTAGCCGATCTCAGAGCTACATTTTCGAAGATCTGTTTCGATGGACGAAAATTTCTCCCCGCAATTCATCCTATTCCTGGGCACGTCAAACAGAGCGCTATTTCTTGCAACAACGACGTGTATTTCCAGCACGACGCATTCTTACACTTAGTGCAAAAAGTTTCGAAAGTCTCCATCGAGTGCCAGCACGAAATTGACCGCCTTAAGCTCGAAGCCATTCACCACAGAGAAATTATAAAAAGCTAGGATGAGGGACTACTCTCATACAAATCTCAACTCGAGACTGCCCAAAAGAATGCCAAGGAGACAGCCGAAGCGGTCAGACGCTTAGAGGCCAGTCATAAAAGAGTGTTAAACAAGGAAGTTCAACGTGGTGGAGCTCTAGCTCTGGAAAAAGACTCTCTGCAAAAAGAGAAAGATGTCCTGCCCGTCGGGTCAAAAAGTTGGAGGAGCTGCTTAATGGAATAAAAAATCAAAGCGTAGGAAGAATCACAAAAATACCTCGACGAAATCATCGAGATGAGGGATTTGAAAACAAAACTCGACGAAGAGCTACTCAAGGTTGAAGTGCTAAAAGATGCAGCTCGCGAAGAAGGCAAAAAGAGAAACTTTCAGAGGTAGAATCCCGAATCGAGGAAGCAACCGAGGCTGGCAGAGAAGAGATTAAGTGTTTCTTTGACCAACTCATTGTCGAGTACAATGCAAGAGTTCTCATGCACCGTGACCTATCTTTCTTGGGCGATGGATATCTCGAATCATTGGCCGAAGCATGGGATACTTTGATAAAAATTAAGAAAGTGGAGCTGGGCATTGAAGAGGTTGATGAAGAGGCTCTTGCGAGGGAAATGCTTCGAGATAATGAGCCTTCGGACTTATCTACGGTGAAAGCCCTCTTTGGAAGAGACTCCCCGTCGTCGAAGGGTAAGGAAGATATTATTGGCCCGTCCAGCATTGAGTCTCAAGTTCCTCTTCCTGTTCAATCAACCGATACTTCGTCACTTGGGCCTTCTGAGCAGCACGTCGGTTATGACCCGGAGAAGCCCGAGATTGGCATTCACATTTTATCCCGAATCCCTAAGGGTGATACTCCGAGGACCACTAAAAGTCGTTAGAGGCTGGTACGTGGCTTTACCTTCTAGAGTTTAGGAAATCATCGCTTTTGGCAAGTGATGGATGTGTTCTAGCATTTTCTTTTTATGAATTTGTATAGGTCACTCTGGTCCCAAGCCTACTCCAAGGAGCGATGTCATTACAGAGTGGGAAGAAAAATAGGCCGAGGCACCTTACACCGAAGATACCCCTGGTCCCAATGCTCAAGTGATCGGGGTGCTAGATGATGATAAACCTAAATATTCCTCAACTATAGAAGAACACAACGAACTTGAAATCACAGGCACTTCCGAGCACACTTCCAAGCTTAGCATAAAGGAGCAACTTGAGGAGGAGGAGAAAACAGAATCAAAGTTAAGGTAGAATCCAAGGTGGTGGAGCTTGACGATCCCCTAAATAGGCCGTTAAAGGTCATTCTCCCTGGTAGGACCACACCTTTGGAAGTTCCTCCTCCTTCCTTTTGTACCACGTTGTCGGGAGGCAAAGGGTCCAGGAAAAGATGCTCAGATGAGGAGGTTCGGAAAAGCCGAAAAGGGAAATAAAACTGAAGAAGTAGCAGTCGCCTCGCAATATTTTTCTTAGCTCAAATAGTTGAAAATCATGCAGTTGTTTTCCTTTTTCCCCCTTTTTTATCAGTAATCATTGTAGGTAGACCTGGCCTCCAAACTTTCGAAGGAGTTGTAAGAAATTTTTTTGATAAGTAAATAATTTTTTTTCTACATTCACAGTTTCTCGTCGCATAACTTATAATGTAGTTTGAAACTAAAATTCAAAATCTTGCGGGTCATTTAAACTCCAGTACGTCTTCAAAGGACTTTTAGTACCTCTATCCACATTCTGGGACACACGAATTTTTCAAACCGTTTATACTCCAGTCCGCACTCTGGGGACTCAGAGCACTTTATCCTGTACTCTGGGGACCTAGAGATTCTTGAATTGTTTATACTCTAGTTCACGCTCTAGGGACTTAGAGTACTCCAGTCCACACTCTATGGATATAGAGATTTTTGAATCGTTTATACTCCAGTCCACGTTCTGAGGACTTAGAGTACTCTAATCCGCACTCTGGGGACTTCGAGATATTAGAATCGTTTATATTCTTGTCCACGCTCGGGGGACTTAGTGTACTCCAGTCCTGAATCATTTATATTCTAATCCATGCTTTGCGGTCTTAGAGTACTCTGGTCCGCACTCTGGGGACTTAGATATTTTCGAATACGTAGGCGGTCGACTTTTAGTTTTGCGTGTGCGCCATACAGATTAATGCAAATTAATTTTGTCATAAAATTACAAAACATGGAATACCAACAGTTCACAGAAAAACAACTTCAAGCCTTTATTGATTGTAGAAATCAGGGACAAATTGAATTGTCATATTATCTGTCGGAAATAGAGACAACAAAAGAAACATATACCGGAAACAAATGCTACTAAAATGCAAAAGAAATAAACTAATTATAATAGCGGCGCAAATGCTCACTATTCCATGCTTTGGGGAGTGTCACGCCATCAACAGTCGCTAGCTTGAAGGTTCCTTCTCCAAGCCTCCATTCGATGATGTAGAGACCATCCCATATGGGATTCATATGTGATGGGACCGGAAAAAATCTCTTCAAAACAAGATCGCCCACATCGAAAGCTCTTGGTGGAACTTTTTCATTATAATATCGGGTGACTCAGTGTCGATATGCGGCCACCCTTAAATCATCTTCTTCACGCTTCTCATCGACAAAGTCCAACCCAATAAAAGATCTCAGTTCGTTCTAGGATCATAATGAGGCACCTGGTGAGAAGGAACTTCAAGTCAACAGTTATAACAACTTCAGTGTCGTATGCCAAGGCGAAAGGAGTATGGCCAGTCATAGACGTGTGGGTGGTTTTGTAGGCCTAGAATGCTGTTGGAAGCTTATCCACCCACTTGGCTCTAGCCATCTCCAAATGTTTTTTCAAGATGGACTTGATTATCTTATTTACGGCTTCAACTTTCCTATTTGCTTTAGGTGAGCGACTGCTGCAAATCTTTTCTCAATGCAATATTTTGATTGAACTCTTTGAATTCTCTACTCTCAAATTGAGTTCCATTGTTAGTAATGATAGTCCATAGGAGACCAAAGAGACATATGATGTATCGCACAACAAAGTTAACGACCTTTTTGGTGGTGATTGTAGCTAATGGCATCGATTCTGCCCACTTGGTGAAGTAATCGACCGCGACAATTGCGTATTTCGCACCACCTTTGGAGATTGGCAAGGAACCGGTTATATCGATCCCCTATATCATAAATGGCCATGAACAAACCATTTGTGCGAGTTCAGTGGGCGGCGCTCTAGGGAATTTTGCGTACTTTTGACATCTGTCGCATCTCCTTACATAGTCTGCAGCTTCTCGATTCATGGTCGGCCAATAGTATCCATAGTGGAGTATCTTTTTGGCTAGTGTCTGCCTTCCAGTATGGTCGCTACACTCTCCTTTATGGACTTCTCTTAAAACCCTCTTTATCTCGTCGTGGGCGATGCACCTAAGTAAGGGAACGGGTAATTCCTTTCGATACATCATTCCATCCTACATTATATACCGTAAGGCTTTACGAATGACTTGTCGTCTCTCGTTCTTTCTCGGGCAAGGTTTCTATACCAAGTATTCTTTGAACGGGTTCATCCATAACTCGCTTTCATTCTCCACCACTGCTAGAAGATCAACCTCTATCTTATTGATACTCGGGGAATGTAAAATTTCAATGGGAACCAAGCCCATCTATTGCGTCACCAGTGCTTGCAAATTTCACCAAGGAATCGTCTTCCTCCTTTCGTTCGTATGGAATGAGAGAAGTATCGTTGTATTCGAGGTCCGTCAATAATTCTTGAACCGAGTGAGGTATGGGGTGTGCCTTTGTCCCTTTGCCTGATAGTCTTCCCAGACTTGGTACACCACCAGTTATGATTCACAAAAGATTTCGACCGATTTTACTCCAAGTTCTTTGACAAGCTTCGGTCCGGCGAACAGCGCCTCGTACTTGGCTTCATTGTTCGTAGCGGGGAAATTAAGTTTCAAAGCATAAAAAATCGATTGGTTCTCAAGAACCACAAGAACAGCACTTGCCCCAGAACAATGGTCGTTGGATGCTCCATCGGTATATAGTTTCCAACGTATGGTGGGAATCGTGTCACTTCCATTCGGTTCATCCTACATAGTTAATTCTGCTATAAAATTTGCCAACACTTGTCCCTGGATAGCCCTTCGAGGCAGGTAGGTGATGTCAAACTGACTGTGCTCAATGTTCCATTTAAGTAGCCTTCTAGAAGTCTCTAGTCATTGGAGCACCTGCCGTAAAGGTTGATCGGTATGGATACTGACCGGATGTGCCTGGAAATACGGGCTAAGTTTTCATGATGTGATTACCAAATAGTAAGCCAGCTTCTCAACCTTGGGATAATTTCACTCTGCCCCCGTTAAACGCTTACTAACATATTACACCGACTTTTGTATTCAGTCCTCCTTACGAATCAAAACCGCGCTAATGGCATGCTGGGATACTGCCAAGTAAACATACAACTCCTCATGGTTTACAAGTTTTGATAGAATATGGGGCTTCTCCAAGTGACTCACCCGATCTCGGAACGCGTCTTCATAATATGATGTCCATTTAAAATTTCTTTTCCCTTTCCTTATCAAGTCAAAGAAGGGAATACACTTGTTGGTTGCCCTGGATATGAATCGACTGAATGCTGCGATCATCCCATTCAGACTCTGCACTTGCTTTATAGTTTTGGGTGCCCATATGTCTCGAATAGCTTGAATTTTTTTTGGGTTTGCTTCAATCCCTCGTGCATTGACAATGAAACCCAAAATTTCCCTAATGCAACGCCAAAGGAACATTTCAATGGATTGATTTTCATTCCATAAAATCTAAGTATATCAAACATCTCTGCTAAATCTTAAATGTGGCCATTTGATTGTCGTGACTTCACGAGCATATCATCCACATCGACTTCCATCGTTTTACTAATATCGTCTTTAAACATCCGATTCACTAAACGTTGATAAGTTGCCCCTGCGTTCTTCAACCCGAAAGGCATCAATACATAACAGTACAATCCAATGTTTGTGACAAAACAGGTATGTTTCTGGTCCGAAATGTGCATCGGGATTTGGTTGTATCCCAAATATTCATCCATAAATGACAATAACTCATGTCCTATTGTTGAGTCGACCAACTGATCAATTCGGGACAATGGGAAACTATCTTTAGGGTAGGCCTTTTTTAGATCAAAATAATCAACATATGTTCACCACTTCCCGTTTGCCTTCTTCTACAACACAGGATTGGATACCCATTCAGGATAGAGTGCACTGCGGATGAAACAATTGGCTTTGAGTTGATCCAACTACTCTTTGAGAGCAACAGACCACTTCGGCTCCATGCCTCACCTCTTTTGTTTCACCAATACATACTTAGGTTAATGTTTAACATATGACTTGCAATAGCAGGAGAAATCCCACACATATCAGAATCGGTCCAAGAGAAAACATCAAGGTTTGCTTGGAGGAAATCGGTAAGATCCCTCCTTAGAGAGGGGTTGAGCTGCGATCATATCTTTAGTACCCGCGATGGGTCATCATGGCCGACCGTGATGTCAATCGCCGGTTCAACCGGTGCCACCTTGGCTTCCTTGGGTTCTTTATCGTTGTCTCTCAGATCTATGTCTCTATGGATCCGACTGTGTTGCCCAAGCCTAGGCTTAAGTGCTACTTGTCAATCTTCTGCAACATGGATGTGGACAAATTTGTTCACACCATTTCCCTTCTCTCTTCGTTCGGGTTCTCTCAGCTTAGCCACATAACATGCACGACCGGTCGCTTGATCGCCGTGCACCACACCAACTCCGTTGTCTATCGAAAATTTCAAGGTCAAACACTATGAGACCAAAGCTACCCTAACTTTTCCAGGGTCGGTAAGCCCAAAAAAACATTATATGGGGAATCAATATCCAAAACAATGAACAGTGGGATCCGTATCCTCCTACGTTCACCTTCTCCTAGTTCAACTAGCAATTCGAAAAAACCTATTACATCAGTAGCTACACCATTAAATCTGCGAACGTGGGCTTTATATGGTTTCAGATCATTCGCCTCCATCTTCATTTGGTCATACGCCTTCTTGAAGATAATATTAACGGAACTCCCACTATCAATTAGTTTCTTCTCACAAGCTTCGGTCTGATCATAGCTAAGATAACCGTCGGGTCAATGGTAGTGCCTCCACCTGATCGGCATCCCTACTCCTGAATACTATATCATCGGTCATCATTCGCTGATGTTTCACTGAAGTTCCATCTTCTGTGTTCGGGCAGCACTCGAAGTCCGTATGCTTCAAGGAACTAGCATAGCATTCCATTTCTTGCAAACTCTTGTCTGTCGGATGAGGTCTACCGTTTATCGCGTTTATGACTAGCCTTCCTCTAGTTCGAGCAGGCTCCTCAGATCAATGTGAAGGTTGCCCGTTATTGGGGTCGGATGTCCCCTATCCACCTTCCTATGGATTCTTAACAAACTGCTATAACTTCTTCTGGCGAATCAGCTTTTCTATAGCATGATGATGGTGTCTACACTTTTCAGTATTATGCCCGTAGATCTCATGAAACCGACAATACTTTCCCGTCTGCTTTTGTTCCTAAATCGATTCCTTTGGGCGTGGCTTTCAGTATTGGAATGTATTACAAGTTGATAGATAAATATTCTCAAAAGATGCATTCAGAGTTGTATATTCACTGCAGGTTGGGATTCATGGATTCCACTTTCCTGCTTTCTTCTTTCGTTTGGAATTTCCTCCTTCGGATACTCTGGACTGCTCTGGATTATTTTAAACAATGACTTGGACCTTACCAGAGTTTTCACCAGATTTATTTACCGCAATGTTGCTTTACACCGCTTCCTTACAGGGTCCTGGCGCACTGCTCCATCTTGACCACCTGGCCTCTTCCTTTCTCATGAATTGGTTCGCCTTTGAATAAAATCATTTCAAGGTAGTCGGTGGTTTGTCTGCTAGCCAATCTCCAAATTTTGAGTCTAGATCTACTCCTCGCATCACGGCTATAAGGAAAGCATAATCATTCTTATTGCTAACTTCGGTAGCAGCAACGTGACATCTTTGCAAATAATCCTTCAATGAATCCTCCAAAGCCTGGATCACACTGGATAACGACATCACATCCTTTGGGTGAGTGGCATGGATACTAAACTGCTCCTTGAACTTCGTTGATGACTCATCAAACATGGAGATCGATCGCGAGGGAAGTCTGGTGAACCACCTGGCAACGATTCCGGATAGGGCTATTGGGAAGCATCTGTATTTGGTAGCATCATTTTCCCTAGCCGAGTCCATCATCCATTCGTACCTCATTATGTGTTTTCGGGGTTCGGTCTTCTCTTCATAAGTTGGAATACTAAGCATGCTAAATTTCTGGGGGTACTTAGCTTGTAGAATAGAATTTGTAAACGGAGTATGGCTCCTCGATATGCCCCAATCATCGTTGGTTAAGCTATGATTCTTCCTCATTGATTTCCTGACTATGGCTGATAAAATAGGAGTCTGGATGGGAGGTGGCAAGTCGGTATTTGTTCTGCACAATTGCTCTGGCTGGTGCCTCCTTGGTAAGCGATCACCTAGGTGTGTATCCTGAGGACCCGCTTCATTACGACCCTTGCGAGGTGGTGGACAAGCTCCCAAGCATGCTCCAGATCCTAAGTTTCCCACTTGAGGTTGGGTGCGACTCCCTAGGTGCAGTTGAGAGGCCAAGGTTCCAGCTAAGGAGTCTAGACCATTTCTGTTACTTTATTCTTGGCAAGTCGTCACCAATTGATTTGTTGCACCAGTTTGTGTCCTTTCAATCCTATGGCGTCTACACTTGGGGTGTTCATCTGACGAAGCGGAGCTGTCGGATGATGAGTAGGAAGCAGGGCTTCCTCCAGGGTTCTGACGCTGCTGTTGAGTGATCTGGGTCATTCAGGTTGGTGTTTGTTTGAATCTGCTCATTAAGTTGTTTCCTACTTTCCATGAGCTCCCTCATCAGTTCATTGAACTCTGCCCTGGTGACAGCTTCTTCTTGGTTTGGGATGATGGCGGGTTCTGCACCGGCATTAGCTTGCCGATTGCTAGGTCTTACTTGCTGGACGCTAGCTGTAACAACCCTGCTTTGGAGATTACGTGTTAATATTAAATTATAACTAGGTATCATTAGCATCGGCGCCGTGGGAGGTGGATCTGGTACGTGATCTAGTCATCTTAGAGTTTTCTGTAGGAACTCTGAGTAGAATCTATGAATTATTGAGAATGAACTTGGATCTCCTTCGAGGGATTTCCTCAATCAAGTAGCAACAAAGTAGATCCTAACAGCCTGAGAGTGAACTTGTAAGTGAAAACATTAAAATGTTAGCACCAAAATTGGTCATTAATACTCTTGAATAGGGTTGTGTAGAGAGATTAATGAAGAAAGTAAATTAAAGCAGAGAAGTTAAACAGTTGAATGCAAAGAAGAATAACAAAAACGAGAACACCAGATTTATAGTGGTTCAGCGTAATTGCCTATGTCCACTTTGAATATATATCTTTATTACTTTTTCAATCACTTGAATACAAATACAATATGTAAACAAACAACTTGAATACAAGTTTGAACACAAAAGAAGTGAGAACAGATAATGGCAAAGTATCCCTGGAGTTCTTGAAATAAGGTCCCCCCAACTAGACCCCTACCCCTCTACTTATAGACGAAGATAGACCAGTTCCATTGTCCAGGCCCATTACTGAGATGGCTTGGCCCATAGCTGTTAGGTTAGGGTGGCCGACCCAGGCAGGCCGATCCACTACCACTTATCCACCTGTTGCCGATCCAGGGGTTGTCTCATAGCTGACTCGAAGTAGGCTCTCAAGGAACTCAGAGTAGTTAGTGGCATGTCTCGAAGCAAAAGACTGATGACCACATCATTTTGCTATAGATCTAAGAATATGCTAACTCTCCTGATGTGCACCGACCAAGTATGCCGAACCACCTAGGCCGACCCAACATGGCCGACCCACTAGGACCATTCCACTAAGAGTTGAACCACATGAAAGAATTCTTCTGAGTCCAATCCCACTCAAGCTGAACTACCTAGGCCTACCTAGAACTACTGACGCACACTCACTGATCCACGTATGCCGATCCAATACACGACCGACCGACCTCCTTTTAAGTACCTTGATTGATCCATTGCCCAATACGGAACTACTATAAACCATGCACCGGCCTACACCTGGCTTTGATACTGGAACCAGTCCCAAGAATGCCGAACCACAAACATACCGAGCCACCTCAAACATGTCGAACCATAATTATACTAAACCAATCGGATTACACCAAACCCTTATACTTCCATATCTATCTTGGCTTGAGTCCCGTCTAGGCTCAACCATAACCTCTGCAACTTTCACTTTGTAGCCGGGCCAAGTAGTTGGGTAATAAGTACCACCACCAGCACCACCCCAACTATCACTACCATTTATATTAGCATTACCATGCAAGTCTTCCAATGTCTCATTATATCAATATTACAATATTATGCAACCAATACGGGTGTTTGAGTTTCTTAGGAATGGGAGCTGGAGGAGTGAGCTTGAGGATGAGTCCACCGCCACTAGTTGGGTAGATGATGCTTCCACCGAGTTTGTAGTATGTGTACATGTATTTGTATAATATTTACATACATACATGTTTAAAATTCTAATGATACGAAAAATGCGAAATATGTGAAAATATATGTAAACATGCAATATAAATGTGTAGTATACTATATGTATGTATAAATTGGTTTTAAATCCTAAGAACCACATAATATATGTATTCTATACGAATGCTTCATATAAATAAGTTTTAGTCATTTTAAATTCCAAGAACCACACGTATGCTATATGCAGCCCATAAATCTTCATTTTAAAAATAAATTGAGTTTGAGTAAAAACATATAAGTTAAGTAACTTAATAAATTAAACTAATATATTATTAGGTTAAATTATAAATTTTGTTTCGATAAATTAAACAAGAGATATAGATTTTTTTTTTAAATCACACAACAAATTAAACAAATATATAAGTTAAACACTCAATAAATCAAAAGGACGTATATATAATTAAGTTTAGTGATAAAAAAATTCAAAAAATTAAACAAGAGTATGAATATTTAAGTTAGATCGCTCAAAATACTATATATTAGGTTAAATTATAAATTACATTTCGGTAATTATATAAGAGTCTATTCGAGTTAAATTATAGATTTTTTTGAACTACACAATAAATTAAACAAATATATAATTTAAATCACTCGATAAATATTGAGTTAAACTATAAATTATGTTAGGTAATTTGTTTTGGGATTACGAATTTGGTGTCATGAGATAGATATACGAATTTGTATAACAATATGTCATGTTGATTTGAATGTGTGACCGAGGTTAGAAATGCAGCAGAAATGCAAACCAATATGTTTCAATTGAGGCATCGGCAAGGCGTCTCAAGAGCGTTGGAAAACCTGATTTTGAAAATTTAATGTGTTGTTAGGGTGTTGGAAAGTCATCGAAATGGCATTGAAAAATTTAGATTACACAATTTTAACAATAGTCGGCAAGGCGTAGCAATGGCGTTGAAAAATAGGCGTTTGAAAGGTGTCGAAAAAAGGCATCTATATGGCATCAGTGACGACCACATGCAAGGTGTCTACAAGGCGCCAGAATCCATTTTCTGATCTACTTTTTACTGGTGTCATTTTAGGTGCCTGTATAGCCTTCACCAACGTCGCACCAACGTCTTTTTGGCGTCGGCAAAGTGCCTTATTTTTGTAGCCCTCCTTCATAATACAAACGCTTAATCTGTCATTTCCTCCTCACAACCTTAGCCTTTGCCTACCACCGTTGAATCCATACCCCCCACCTTCCACCACCTTCATACCATCACTGATTTCGTTCTCTATACCACCGTGGATTAGGGCAAAACTTTCCATCTATGCGTTGCCAGTCCCTTTTTTGTCGCTTCCTCCAATCACCCTTTAGTTAATTATTAGTAATTTTAATTTGATTAATATTAGGTAATTTTAATATAAGTTAGTTGATTAGGCAATTTTAATTCAGATTTAAATTAATTCGTGGAGTGAATTATTCAAAAGGAAAAACATGAAATTGATTTTTGTCTCAAGGACATGTGTTTTAAATTTTAGTCCAAAGGACCATAGAATGCTAAATTAAACTAGCATAAGATAAAATAGAACGCTAAATTAAACAACCATCGGATTAACTAGCACTAAATTAACTAAAACGCATTCATTTTCACAGTATTTGTAGTGATTTGATTTAATTTAGCATTGCTTTTATCTGATGTTAGCTTAATTTAACATTTTGTTTTATCTAATGCTATGTAATTTACTATTCTATTGTCCTTCACACCAACTTTTAAAACTTGCATCCTTTAGCTCGAAAATATAAATATATTATTTCTTGGCCCTATTTTTCTGTTGATTCGTGTTAACAATTGATTAGTAGTAGATTAACACCCCTTGTCATCAAATCATTTTAACTTTAGTTAATTTAAGTTATTTATATATGTCCAACTGAGAATAAAAAGAAATTTGATTAATTTTAAGTTGACTAAATATGGAAAAGAAAAGAAAATAGCTAATATTCAAAATAAAGGATTAAGACAATGCAAAACATAACAGGAAAAAAAGTTAGAACCTCATTATTTGATATTTTGAAAGTGACAACTACACAATAATATATTGTGTATATAATCGACCTTTTCAGGAAATAATATCAACTACCAAAGGGATCAATATGACGAAGGCAAGACAAGATGACACATAATGTATTATTAGTCATAACACTTTATAGTTTAGAGTTTAGAAATGTTAAAATATCTTTACAGTGGTATACACACATGCGCGAAAATTAATAAGTTTGTTCATATTTTAAAAGAAAATTCATAGATTTAGTTGACTAAATAAACGTATTCAGCTGACTAAAGTGTTATCCAATCGATTAAACAAACAATTTCAGTTGACTAAATCTAGTTTTTTTTTACACTGTTTTCTTTTTGTTTAAAATTATCAAGTTCGGCTGTAATTCAGTCGGCTAGTCGTACTCTTTCAGTCGACTGGTCGATGAGTAATAGATTTTTTATTTTGAATTTCTAAAAGGATCCTCTTCTCCATGAAGAGTCATTTCTCCTCGTTAATGGCTGCAACTCTTTCATAAGTCATAATGCTTCACAAACAGTTTCAACTACTCGTTTATATAAAAAGCAATCAACTACTTGATCTCAAATACCACTTCTCATTTTTTGATTTCTACTCTCTATCTCTTGTTGAAGTTTCTTACATTCAAAATATTTATATTGTGAAATATTGATTACTTGTGTTAACTCGCCTTTTGGCAAGGCCGAGATATCAACGAGATGACTGAAAACCAAGGATTGCTCATCCTGGATATCGAATGCGCATAGGTTCACTATGGATATCGATGATTTTTGTCCGAGTCCAGATCAGACAACAATTGATAAGACATGACAAGCGAAGCCATTGAGGCCAACATTCCAAATCTCAAATCAATTCGAGTTCGTACGCTCAAGTTACGATCGATGCAAGTTGGAGGAAATAACCTCATTTTCGTATCCATCAGTGAGCCACATTTCGAATCGATCAGATTCGTATCCATCGTCACGTTGCAGTTCGTATCGATCATCCGTCGTCGTGCCATAGTTCGTCTCGACCAGCTTCGTATCCATCGTCATACTTTAGTTCATATCGATCTATTACGCTTACTTCGCATCGAAAGGCCATGTTCGAATCCATTAGTTAACCTTAGTTCGTATACACCAAACAATCACTGCTTCGTGTCCATTAAGTAAGCATTGTTCGTATCCATTACAATATTGCTTGTACGTATCCATCAAGTTAAAGTGACTTTGATACGAATTGCACCACCATCATTGATACGAATTGCACCACCATCATCGATACGAGCTAAGCCATCTCCATCGATTCGAACAAGGCATACTATAGGTCGATACGAAAAGCATGTTGTTGATCGACTCGAACAAGACAACGGCTATCGATATGAATGAGGCGAAGTTCAAGGAACGACTCGGTCAATTCGGAGTGAAAGGTGGATTGCTCCAAGGAGTGTGTGCCATGTCATCGCGAGGGCACATGCTATCATCGATTCGAACGGATGGATTCGAAGTAATCGATTCGAAATGAATGGCCTACCGAAAAACTCCATCTCGTATCGATCATAACACAATATCTACAAGTTCAAATGCTATGAAATTTTCATAAGAGCTCACGTACAAACTAAAAAAAGGTTTAAACCAAGTTTAGACTCCATTGGACAAAATCTCGATCGATACGAATTACATTCGTATCGATCGCAGATCGAGTCGAAACCTTCCAGGATCGATCGCGTGGGCTCACTCACGTGTCAGAAGGAGTCTCCCAAAGTTTGAGCAAGATATCAGCATCCGACGCCTATAAATAGAGCCCCAGGGCCTACAGAAGAAGGATCTTTTGGATTCTGAAGCGCCGAGACTCTGCTGGATTCGACCTTGCACTCTATTGCTGCTGTTGTACTCGAATTTCAGAGTTGTAAATCACTATTGTTTGTTGTAATTAAGTGTATTCATCAAGAAAGAATCAACAAAGCCATAAAACTTCATAGTGGATGTAGGCAACACGCCGAACCACTCTATATCGCTTGTGTTCGTGCATTTCTTATTCAGTTTTTTGGAGTTTTTGTTAGATAATCCACCTTTTAAATTTATATTCTTCATTTTTTTTCTCTTTAAAAACTTTCGAAGAGTGTTGTGCCCATTTTTGGTACAAACACTTTGGTGCTTTCACTGAGAAAAACACAGCTTTTCTCCTGCTCCTTGGACCTACCATCGATACCGAATTGCGTAAATCTAAGAGGAAGATCCAGATCTCTACTCCAGAATCCTTCCAACCTATTCAGATTTGCATAAATCTAGAAAAGGACTTCACCTCTCATAATGGTAAGCACAAGGACCATCACCAATACTGCCGATCAGGAAGGCAGGGATAGATAGAATCCCATGCAATTGCCTCCATCCAACCAGAACTCTACCGGACCCTCAGATCCGTCGGGCCCGGTTACGTGAAAAGAATTCCAAATGTTGCTTTAGGAATTGACCCAGATTCGGCAACAACTAACCGAGCAGTTACGCACCAATGCTGAGTTGACCAACCAGCTAAATCGCCAAAGGCGCAGAAGATCCAGAAGGGATCATGCTTCTTATTCCTCCACAGAAAGTTCTGCTTCATCTGACTACAACCACAGATCCACCCATCCTCGGCTAGGCGGGAGTTACGCACAAGCCACCGGACATCAACCTGCAATGAACGTTGGGCAGCTGAGAGTTTGCCCGTCGTCTAGTTTCCATACTGGACCCTCCTCCCGAGGAGGTATTGCCCCTCAATACACTACAAACAACTGGGCTACCACCGCCTTGGGGGTTGATTCCCGAAATCAATCGGATCTGAACCATCGACAGCATGGACGTACCCTTGAACCATACGTCCTAGAAGATTATGAGCCAAGGAGGCAAGACTTGGACCGTCGACAGCGCCCGGTCTAGCCTCGCACTATGGACCCCGACCACACCTTGGCTCAGCATGCACAGAGTGTCCAGATGTCTGACATTCCGACTATGATTCGGCAAATGATTCGTGAAAGCCAGGGTCTTACTAACGACGATTGGGGAATCTCCCGGAGTTATACCCCTTTTACAGATGACATACTTTATGCCGAACCTCCTCGGCGATTTAGAATGCCAGCTTTGCCAGTTTTGTGAAGGGAATTCAGATCCAAATCAGCATATCCTAAAGTATAAATGCTGCAAAAGCAGATGATGTAGTGAAATGTCATAGCTTTCACATCTCTTTGGGGGGCATTGCTACCATGTGGTTTACACGATTGCCACCCCGTTCCATTTCTTACTTCGACCAAATGGCCGCCAAGTTCGTGGAACAGTTTCAAATGCATGTGGCAAGGCCTAAAGATGTTAATACTCTATCCAGCATCTCTCAAGCTCCCGGAGAGACGCTTAGATGCTACTTGGAGAGATTTCATGCTGCATGTGCAGAGATAAGTAATCCCAAGGATAACTCGATTCTGATGGCACTAACAAAAGGGATTGATCCTGACTCCGAGTTCGAAAATTGGCTAGCTGGGAAACCCCCCCTCCCCCGTCATTGGACTGTTTCTACTCCAAAGCTGCGCAATTCTTGAGACGAGAGGACACGAAATAGTCTAGGAAAAAGGATGACGTGGGATCCAACATGGAGGGCATACAAAGTAATGTTGCGGTTAAATAGTCTGGGGTGAGCTTCGGGAAAGTTCAGTTGAATATATAGAACAAGCAAACCCAGCAGAGAAATAGTGACAATCCTAGCAAGAAGCGAGATCAGAATCGTGGCCCGCGACGTAGGGCTCCAATGTTTGATAATTATACTCCCTTGAATACGTAGCTAGAGAACGTGTATTTGCAGACCTGCAATACAAGAAGCCTTCTCCGAAACCATCAACGGAGAGGCAGATTCAGACAGGAAAGTTTTGTAGGTTTCATGGAAGCTATGGTCATAATACAAATGAGTGTCATCATTTACAGGACCTCATTGAGAAATTAATCAGGGAGAGAAAGTTGGATCAATTCGTAGGGATGCCACAGTTAGGAGGTGCGGTCCCATAAAATCAACATTGTGTGCAAAATAAAGAAAGGGAGGAGGAACCCGCTCGTACTGGCGGGAGGTTAGTTATAAACACAGTAAGTGGTGGTCCTCATCCAACCGACCGAATCTGGAGGGAAATGGAGTCGTATGCCAGCTCTATCCAGCACGCGGACTTCGAGTGTTGTAGCAATTCTGATGACGAGGCTCCGTCCAAGCAACAAAGGCCGATGACTGATGACATTGTATTCAGAAGCCGAGATGCTGATAAGGTCGAAGCCCCCACTATCGACCCACTAGTCATTTCTGTCCAGGTAGGTCCTGCATGGATGAAGAGGACCCTGGTTGACAGTGGGAGTTCTATAAATATTTTGTTCAAAAGAGCGTATGATTTGATGAAAATGAAAGCCAAGGATTTGAAACCTTATCTATCCTGAATCCACGGCTTCAATGGAAGTGCTACTATACCCATTGGAGTGGTGGAACTGCATTTGTAATTGGGGGTTGGAGGACGTCGAAGAGTCCGGATTTTGTAGTTTTTTGTTTTAGACATTGATTCACTCTACAATGCCTTTTTGGGCCTACCGGCCCTTGCTGAACTCAGGCAGCCATTGCCCCGTGGTGTTTGACTTTGAAGTTCTCCACCGATCGTGGGGTCGAAGTCCTTTATGGAGATCAGGCTGTTGGGAGAGCCTGTTATGTTGCTGAGCTGCGCGAGACGCAACGAAGAGAGAAAAGAAAGGGCGTAGAGGAATCTCTCTACGTCCGTTTTTCCAACAATTGACAATTGGTGCCTGGGCCCATGCCCGGGCACCCTGACCAATTCCAGAGGGATCTTGACCCGAGAGACACTGAAAATAAAGATGAGTCCAAAGAAAGTCAAGCCTCCCCAGCCGAATTGACGATCGATGTTCTGATCGATGATGATGATGATTCAAGGATGATAAAGATTGGGTCTCGGTTAAGCCAGCAAACGCAACAGGAATTGGTTGAATTTCTTCGGGCGAATCTTGACGTGTTCGCCTAGACGCACTCTGACATGTGTGCGATCTCGTCGGACATCGCGAGCCACACTTTGAATATTAATCCGTGGTGTATCCCGATCAAACAGAAAAGGCGCGGTATGGATCCAAAGAGATCTACAACCCTTAAAGAAGAGATTGATAAGCTGGAAAAAAATTGGTTCATTCGAGATGCTTTATACCCGAAGTGGGTATCCAATCCCGTACTTGTTCGAATGCCGAATGGGAAATGGAGGACTTGTGTTGACTATTCTGATTTAAATAAAGCTTGCCCGAAGGATAGTTTTCCACTACCCTGAATTGATCAGCTCGTAAATTCAACGGCTGGACATGAATTATTATCTTTCATGGATGCTTATTCCGGTTACAGTCAGATACCAATGCACTTATTTGATCAAGAACATACCATCTTCATAACCGATCTAGGGTTCTACTGCTATAGAGTCATGCCCTTTGGTCTCAAGAACACCGGAGCAATGTATCAATGCCTAGTCAACCGAATGTTCGACAACCAGATCGAGAAGACCGTGGAAGTATATGTAGACGACATGCTGGTAAAATCGTGATTCTCCACTGATCAGATTAGAGATTTGGAATCAGTGTTCAACATTCTTCGGGAATACAAGATGAAGCTCAATCCATTGAAATGCCATTTTGGAGTCGCATCTAGAAAGTTCCTTGGGTTCATTATCAACGCTCGAGGAATAGAAGCCAATCTCGAAAAGATCTAGACGATCAGAAATCTGCAAACTCCAAGAACTATAAAGCAAGTCCAGAGTCTCAACGGGAAGGTAGCAGCATTGAGCCGGTTCATTTCAAAGTCCACTGACAAGTGCATTCCCTTCTTCGATCTAATCCAAAAAGGAAAGCGAAACTTTGAATGGACAACAAAATGTGAAGATGCATTCAAAGCATTGGTTCAACATCTCTCCACACCGTCGATTTTGTCGAAGTCTGTTGACCACGAGCAATTATATCTTTACCTGGCAGTATCAGAAAACGCGATCAGTGCTGCCATAGTCCGGAAGGAAGACCGAGTGCAGAAACCGGTCTATTACGTGAGTAAACGACTAACCGAAGCTAAGAGAAATTATCCAAAACTAGAGAAATTGGCTTACTGCCTAGTCATTGCCACAAGGAAGCTCCGTCCATATTTCCAAGCTCGTCCTATAACTGTGTATACCAATCAGCTGTTACGATAGATCCTTATACGGCCTGAGACGTCTGGTAGGTTACTCAAGTGGAACATTGAACTGAGTCAGTTTGACATCACTTATACTCCAACGAGAGCCATTCAAGGACAAGTCTTGGAAGATTTCATAGCCGAATTTACCATTCTAGAGGACTAGCCAAAAACCAACAAATCTCCCAAAACATCTGGAAGCTGTATACCGATGGTGCATCCAATGATCGGTGCTCGGGTGCTGGAGTAGTAATTGAAACCCCCGAGGGCCGATCCATATGCTATGCTTTGAAATTTGAGTCTCGCGCGACCAATAATGAAGCTGAATACAAAGCCTTGCTTGCTGGATTGAAGCTCACCCATGATCTGATAATTCTTGCTGTGGAAATCTACTGTGATTCCCAATTAGTCGTATGCCAAGTTCGGGGTGAATATCAGGCCAAGGACCGAAGACTAGTTGCGTATCTAGCTCGAGTCCAGGAAGTACATGATCAGTTTGATTGCTACACCATCTTCTACATACCCCGTGAGCACAATCAAAAGGCTGATTCATTGGGAAAGTTAGCGAGTACGGGCGAAGCACAGCAAGTGGGACTTGTTTCTGTGGAAACATTATCTTCTCCGAGCATTGATCAGATGGAGACGGACTTCGTATTTGAAACCATTTCCGGTAGGAAGTCATGGATGACTCTATACCAAGATTACATCGAGCATGGAACACTGTCTGAGCGCAGGAGTGAGAGAGGACATATTCTTTGAAAAGCCTCGCGGTTCACTATTCAGAATAGAGTCATGTATAGAAGAGGATATTATGTTCCTCTCCTTCGATGTATCACGCACCATGAAATTAAACGAGTGTTACATGATGTGCGCGAAGGAGAATGTGGAGATCATACCGGAGGGCAAGATCTCGCTAAGAAAGTGCTCTGATATGTGTATTACTGGCCCACTGTAAACTGTGATGCAGCAGACTATGCCAAGAAATGCGATAAATGCCAGAAACATAATCGAATTCCTAGAGACCCACCTACTGAGATAACCCAAATGGTCAGTCCGTGGTCGTTTGCAATATGGGGCATTGATATTATTGGCACTCTACCCCTGGCCAAAGGTGGAGCGAAATATGCCAACGTCGCAGTTGATTATTTTACCAAATGGGCTGAAGCTGAACCTCTTGCAACAATCACGACGAAGAAAGTAATAAACTTCGTAGTTCGCAACATTATCTGCGATTTGGTCTCCCACATATCGTTATCACTGATAAAGGATCCCAGTTCGACAGTGTTGAATTCAAGAATTTCTGTCAACGCTTTCATATCCACAAGAAATTCTCTGTAGTTGCACACCTTCAAGCGAATGGCCAAGTTGAACCTGTTAATAAAGTTATCAAATAAATTCTGAAAAAACGACTGGGAAAGGCCGGGGGAAAGTGGGTTGATGAACTTCCTATGGCTTTATAGGCTTACCGAACGACCCACAAGTCCGCAACCGGGCATACTCCATTTTCTCTATCTTATGGCTCCGAAGCTGTTATTCCAGTCGAGATGGAAGTACCTTCTCATCGCGTGACTTATTATGACCCAAAAACGAATGCCATATTACTTGCTGAATCTTTAGGTTTATTGGATGAGAAGCGTGAAGAGGCTGATTTGAAGGCAACCGCATATCGAAGTCGAGTCACCCGATTGTACAATGCTAAGGTTCGACGAACGTTTGAACTTGGCGATCTCGTTCTCAAAAGAATCTATCCGGTTCCTTCGCATATGAAGCCAAATTAAGAAGGACCGTATGTGATTACACAAAAGCTCGGAGATGGCATATTCAGTTATCGACCGTTGACGGACTTATTTTGCCAAGAGTCTAAAACAATGAGAGTCTTCGTCGCTACTACACATGACAGGCTTTATTTACTTCAGTCTTTTTTTTCATTTACAATTTGTTTTCGCATTTCGAAATATGAATTTGTAATAAGGCAGCTGACTTTGCCGTATCTTCTCATTTCGGCAATAAAATGCCATCTCTTCGAGCCAGAGCTGTGATTTATTAAATATGACATACAACATCACGATGCACGGAGAGCTAAGTTCCATCATGCGGTGGAATTTATTCAAATAGGGAGTGACTGTGATACGACTGGTCACTCACTAAGTGAAACCCAAGCTCGAGGGCAAATCGTTACACTAAAGTCAAAAGGGATTGATATACGAATCCTTTGACTGACTCCAAACTACCAGAGTGCGAGATGGAGCATAAAACTCATAAACACGGTTCTGGAGAGGGTAGACTCGTCCACCTAACGACTTCGACCGTATCCTAACCAAGTTCAAGGAGGATCAACCAATCCATCTAACGACCTCATTTGTTAACCTGGGGTGGATGTGAACGGACCATCCACGATCCCAATAAATCCCTCGTTCCCAGAGTGCGAACGAACTCCTAAAAAGCCTAAACAGATGTGACTGGCCATCTTTCGGCCAACTCTAGGTTCCTAGAGTGCGAACCGGAGTATAAACACTAACTCTAAGTTCCCGGAGTGAGAACCGAAGTATAAACACTAACTCCAAGTTCCCAGAGTGAGAATTCAAGTATAAACACTAACCCCAAATTCCCCGAGTGTGAATTGGAGTATAAACGCTAAGTCGAAGTCCCCAGAGTGTGGTCAGAGTATAAATATAACTCGAGTGCGCATAATCACTCATAAATTAACCTAAGTCCCTGGAGTGTGGACCTATGCTTAAAAACCTCAATAGGTGTGACTGATCACCGAATTACGGATGTAAATCCCCGGAGTGCGGATGTGACTACTATGAGTAAGCGAGTGTGGTTTAACCGCTCGACTCTTACTCGATTTAGCATCGATTTCAACGATGTTAAACTCGAAAATATAAGGACAAAAGGCGATCTCCAGCAAATCTTTACAACCCATCCCCGAAATAAGGTGCAGAGATTAAGTGTTAATCATTGACCGAAGCAGTGCAACGTCAAAAGTCCAACTCAATATCCAATCACGACTTGTGTTCGCGCTTTTCAAACTTGGCAAATGAAACAAACTCAGCTCAAGAGTTGAAGCTCCATGGGTGCACTGAACTGAGATTCAAACGGTGTTGCACTTAAGCATAAGAGACAGGATTAACAGTTGAAACAAGAAAAAAACATTTTATTTCAACTAATTATAAGTGAAGAGTTGTATACAAGTTCTTCCAAAATTCCTACTAGCAGGGGCCGAACCTACATCTATGCACGGCCTATGAAGGAAAAGAAAAAAAATAAACTTCCTACCAACCAAAAAGTGCGCCAAAGAGATCTTTTTACTCTTTCTTCTTCCTTGGCTTCTTCTTCGGAGTAAGCCCACTGGAGCCGTTGATGATCTTTCGTTTCGAACTCTTGCCTTTTGGCAGGTTGTCTTCGAACGGGGGCATGATCCCCACATCCTCCTTCGAACTTGAGTCGAGAGGAATGCTCCCTGCAGGAGGAGTCGGAGGAGTCGGATCTACAATCGGGGGCGGAATGGACACATTGGTATCAACAAGTGATCCCCCAGGTGATATCATTCTAAGCGGAGCTGGGCCAGGCGCCGCCATCCCACCGTCAGAACTACCGCTATGTGTTGCTGCCTCCAACTCAGTGTTCATTTCAGCCATTATTTCTTCTTCACGAATAGATCGGGCTTCACCGGGGGCAGCAATGGTTTGTGTCGAAGCACCAGAGGCGGGCGCGAATCCACTAATAGCAAACGGTAAGTCTGCGAAGGGGTCACTGTGATGACCTAGAAGCTCGTTCATCATTTTCTCGTCAAAAGAAAGCGAACCCCCTTGCATGCCTTTGAGGGGTGCGGTCATTGACATGGTGGTCGCTTCAGTAGTAATGGCCTCTTGCACTTGATGTGATACTTGGATTGCAGGAGGTGCTGTTGATATTACTCCGGTCACTAAACAAAGAAAGAAGGGAAAGTGTTGGCAAACGCTTCAGAACAAGTCCTTCATTTAGAACACACATAAGATTTGTTCAGAGTACCTTCCTCAATTTCACCCGTAGATGGTTGGGCAGCTTCATAAGTGTGCTCCTTGATAGGGGATAAACGTGGTTGTTCTGGGTCATAAGCCGGGACAGGCTGGGGTTTAATCGCTGAAACAGGCTCAGATCGAGATGGAGTGGTAATCTCAGTACTTGTAGCATGATGTTCAACGCCTGAGCTTTCCCCAATCTCCTGATGCTCGGTGCCGAGCTTCTCTCTTGCATGTAAGATCATCGTGTCATAGAGAACTTTCTTTTCATCTTCGTTCAATATGCGGTTCTCGAGTTCGAGCTCGTCAAATGCTCCGCCCAGAGGCACCGCCTTCTCATCTTCGACCAATAGATTCCAAGCATTATAGAGATGTATTGGGTAATTATCAAGCCAAGCCAGGTTTCTGTGTCTCAACACGTTGGCGTTGTAAGTGACGAGGAGTTTGTAACAACCCTGTATTTTGTAATTATTTTATTGTATATTTTAATTATTTTTAATGTAAGATTTTGATTTAAAAAAACTTATTTTACTTATTTGAAATGATTAATTTATTATTTAAATATAATCTTGATTTTTATATGAGTTATAATTCCAAACTTGTGTAAGTTGCATATTTGCCTGAAATGCTGATTTTGGTCAAAATAGTCAAACTGTGACTTTTAACTTAAAATTTTAAAAGTTTAAAAAATTTAATTTTTTCTTTTATTATGAAAGTACATAAAATTCTAAGAACACCACTTTTCGTTTCGTTGAATTTGGATGTAAATTGTGAAAGTTATACCCTTTACAATATTGTGCGTATATAGGGTTATTTAACAATGACTATTTTAAATTGTATAAATTACTTCTTCTTTGTTATATTTTATTTTAATATGTGATAATATGTTATATTATGTATATTTTGACTTTTAAGTATTTTTAAAGTGATAATATAATTTTTCTAAAGTTTATTTGAATTTATTTCAATTTATAAAGCCTAGTTGGTATTTACTGCATTTTTCTTTATTTAACTTTCTATTTAATAAAAATTAAATTATTATTTTACCTTGAAAATTTTTTAAACCCATATTTAATTCAAATTTTGTGTTATAATATTTTTTTGTGAAGTAATAAATTTTCCAAAGTCATTGGAGATTTTCTTGTAATTTTTATGTCAGGGTTGCTATTTTTAAGCAATTTCTTATTTCCTTTTTCTATTTTACTTAAAATAAATTATTTATTTTATTTTATTCTTACTTAGTTTCGGTTTTCAATAAAATTTCTGAGTTTATTTTGTTTTTATAAAATTAAAAAGAAAAGGAAATGCAAAAGGTTTAGAAAGTTAAGAGATCTTAAAAGCCTGAAACGTAAAGACGTTTTATCCGTTTCTTTTTGCAATTAATACATCAATTTATCTTAGCCATTCCTTTCCTCATCCTTTGCAGCCGACTCCCTCATATTATTCACGAATTTTCAAGCTTCAAAACCCTAAAAATCATGGCCTCCGTCTTGAGAAAAAAAATTGGTAATGGCTACATCTTTTTTCTACCTTTTTCTTCTCATTTTCTATGTATTTTGCCTAGTTTTCTATGCTTTCTGGATTGGCCTCTACCACCCACCATCACCACCATACTCTCCACCATCCCCTACCACTCTTCCTTGGCATCATCTCCAGCCATCATTTCAGATCCATCCATGGCCACACCTCCCTTGGTGACAAAACTCCACAAAATTGCAAATAATGTCCAAAACAATGCCCTAGCCACCACTATTACTTCATCACCTTCATACTTCACCATGGCCACCACCTCTAGCCACGACCACCACCTTGCTACCACCACTACACTTCATCTTAGCCTCTGTCCAGATCTGAAATTGACATGGCCAAGGCTCCATGAACCAAAACTCCACAAAAACAATGCATAAAGCCTCGAAACATTCATGATAGCCACCTTATCACTTCATATCTTCATCCACCACCTTGACCACCACCATAGGCCGCTACCACCACCTTTTCCAGACCTCCCCACACCCCTCCATCTACTTTCCAAACCTGTACAAGTATGGCCAAGCCCCTCTTGACGCAAGGTCGAGCCTTGTTGTGCTCAAAAACTTCATATATGTTGCCTTGACCAATTGTATGCTTCATGTTATAACCCTACCACTCCATACTCCTTCTAACCGTGAGTTATGGTGCCAAACCTGAGCAATATCATCATCATGGCTGAACCCAAGAACCTCGTAGGCCAAGCATTTGAATGGTTAAAGCAAGGTTAAGTAATCTATTCCTTTGTTGCTTCGTATTTTCATTGTTTCAACATTGTTTTGCGTTGAATATTTATGTGTATATTATCTTGTTTTGGTTATTGTTTACAAGAAAAATATCAAGACTCTCCATTCATTCAAATCAAAAGTCATGCTATATCGTGCTTGTCGTGCTTTTGGAATTGCACTTGTGTTTGTTGTTTGGTCTTCAGCTTGAAAAAGTGAGTCTTTCTCACTCTGACATTTATACTTATGAAAAGTGAATTGATGACAAGTGTTTAGTAATAAAAAATGTTTATGCAAGTTAATGATGATCATATGATATGCTATGCCATGTTATTACCATATTATTACCATGTTAAAACTGTTAATTTTCACTTGACATCTGATATATGACTGTATATTGTGATATTGACCTTGCTTATATTATTTCTGTATATGATCACACTGCAAGTTCCCTGTTAGAAAAAAATGTTATGGGCTGAAATGATAGGCCTGAATGGTTTTAAATTTTTTCATTTTAACTTGGGATTACGGGTTTGAAATGATAAAACCCGGATTTTCTTTGTAAATTATGGGTTGAAATGATATATTACCCATATCACTTTACCTAGCGTAGAAAATTATATACAGGCCCGTAGTTAAAATATGTTTTTCTAAAATTTTAAATATTTTAGAAATTTAATTATTATAGTATTTTGATTTTAAATTTAATAAAAAAAGGGATTTTGTAAATTATTATTGATTTTCTAAATAATTGTAAGTGAAATGAATTAATGAAAAAGTTAGAAATTTTGAACGTAAGTTATTTTGGAAATTTTGATTTAATTATAATTGGAAATTTAATTGAATATGAAATTATGATAAATTTATGATAATTTGAATTTAAATGAATTTAAAGTGATTTTATATCATATTAATGATTTTAATAAAGTTGAAATGTGAAATGAATGAATATTGTAAGTTGAAATTTTGAAATATAACTAAAACTGGAAATTTATGAAATTGACGTAAAAGTGAACTTTTAGTTAAGCAAATAAAAATAAAACTAAGTTATATTTGAGAATTTGAACTTAAGTGTTAAGTTGAAATTTAATGTAATGGATTTTAAAAATTCAACATTGAAATTTAATAAGTGAATTATTATTAAATCTTGATTTTTGAATGGAAATTTAACTTTATAAAATCATGAACCTGAGGAAAAAATTAAATGATGTTATAAATGTGAAAATGTATGATTTTATAAGTTAAAAATGTTTTAAATAAAAATATAATTGGTTGAGAAATTATATTGAATATTTGAAGTTATTTGACTGTATTTTTGAAATGCTATTAATTACAATGTAAATGATATTACAGCATTTGAAAATGCTGTAGTTGATGATAATGAACTACAAAGCTAAATTGAATTAAAAGCTATTATAGCAATTTTTGTAAGTGCTATAAATTGTTAAATTTAACTAAGTTTATTCGAAATTTAAGTAAACCCTATTACAACATTTTAAATGTTGTCTTTTGTTAAATTGAACTGTTTTGAATGTATTTTTCCGTAGCATTTTCTAAATGCCACGAAAGGTGAATTTTCACTGCTTTGATACACTTAAGTGAATAAATGAACTTTGGAAGTCGAAAATTTTGGAAATTTAATAATTTAATTATTAAACATAATAACTTCATTTTAATGATTAAAAATGATTTTTGGAATATATATTGTTTTGAAATATGGATTGAAATGATATTTTAAATTTAATAAAATGAATAATGATTTGAAATGAATGTGGTTTAGAAAAGATATGATATTTTGATATATTAAATGATTGAAATGTGGTTTTGAAAGGATATGATATTTTGATATATTAAATGAGTGAAATGTGGTTTTGAAAACATATGATATTTTGATATATTAAAATGGTTTGAAAATGGAGTTTTGAAAGATATGATATTTTTGATATTAAATGATTTGAAAAACGGAGTTTGAAAGATAGGACATTTTGATATTAACATGATTTAAAAAAGAAGTTCTGAAAGATATGATATTTTGGAACTGAAAGGTATTGTTGAAAGGGTATGAAAATTTAATATATTGAAATGGTTAGAAATGACTTGATATTTATTTTGATAAATATTTGAATTGAAATATATTTTACGATGATATATTGAAATGGTTTTGGAAATGATTTAATCTTTATTTTGATAAAGATTTGGATTGAAAAGGGTATTTTATTTTGAAGTATAAAATATTGTTTTAAAGTTATAACTACGGGTTATAATAACGATTGGTTGTTAAAGAGACCGGGATCGGATATTGTCTTATAGCCGGCCAATACCGAAAACCACATTAACAACTGTGTACGCGGTGGAGATTCCAGAATGAAGTAGGATGGTGGCGACGTTCTTGAGGTATATTACGTGGACCCAACTCCCGTGAGTTGGCATATATGACTTAAACATGAGCTATACCGGGCTACACAAAGGGTCACACCCTTTCATCGAGCATGCTCCATCGGAAAACCATTCTATTACTGTTGTGATTCGATTCGGTGGCGCCACTTTGATTCGAGGGTATTGTTCGAGGTGGGCGGAAGCTGCTGGCTTGCCGTCACCACCGGTCCGGGAGTGCAAACGGTGTATCCACCCTGGCATTGCCTCGCGTGCCGTGTCATATCCTTATATCGAGCCCACTACGATTTTGGTTTTAAAGATCCGACCGCGTTAAGGTTCACCATCCCTTTAACGCTATTTTCTATATGATTATACTTTACTGATTAGACACTACCATATATAGCGTATATTACTACATAGTAAATAGTTTAACGGATCCTTAGAGGATGGGCGGTCCCAAGCATCCTTTAAGTTACTGATGCATTTTGTTACTGTTCATTTGAGTTGATTTACAGTTTATAAGTATTTATGTCCTGACTCGAGTGTTTTGTGTTTTGCTTTACGCTCGAGTCAGATTGATTGAGTTAGCATTCAAGATTCACCTTCGGCGTTGGAGCTTTCCTTGAAGATCCTGCCATCTATTTTGTTTCAGTGTCCAGTGGTTCAGTGATTTGTACCTGATGTATCCTGTTACTCTTCTGTTGTATCTTATTTAACCCTGATGTATCTTATATTTTATATAGTAGCTTCATGAACTGCTATCTCTTTTTCTTCCGCTGCATTTTTATATACTCTGTGTCTGAGATCTGTGATTTTTATTTACTGTATATTCTGAGGTTTGCCAAAATTTTATTTACAACACGGTATTTTGAGCAATTCAATTCCGGCATGAGTGTCTGCTTATGCACTTATAATGGATGCGAATGGTTGAAAATACCTGGTCGTTACAGAGTTCCTCTATATCAGCCTCCAGCCTGGTCACCACCAGCCGAACCTTCTCCTCAACCTCGGCCTCCACCAAGCGGATTTTAGCCACAGCCACATCTCTCTCACCGTGGAACACCACCGCCTGATCACACACTTCTTGCGCGGAGACATTGGCAGCGTCCTTGTCTTTAATAATCTCGAAAAATTTGGACTTAAGCTCGTTGAACTCTTTAAGGGATGTGTCCCGCTCAGATGTGACGGTGGTATTCCTGTGGCCCATGTCCTCCATCATGGCATAGTGTTCCTGCCTCATTCTATCCATCATCGAGTGGGCATCATCGGCATTTTTGAGGGCTTCAATCTCAGATTTTCATGAAGATTCATCTTCGGTACTAAGCATCTGAATGATCCGGTCTTTCTGAGTCAGCTCCTTCTCCAACTTCTCAATGGCAGCAGCCCGCTCAAACGCCACCTTCGACGCTTTTCTCGTAGCTTTCGACCACTCCTTATATTGGAAGAAAATATCTGCAACATAATCATGAATAGTGTTCTCGGCCTCCGCCGGAATTTGCTTTAGGTGCGGGGTGAAGATGTAACCATCAAAACAGATATCTGCAAAATCTTTTCTTAGTTGAGCAAGCTTGATGCTTCTTCCCCCTGGGCTCAGTGAGGACCTACTCTGCGGTTGTGGAGGTCACTATTTCAGTTCTACGATGAGAATCAGACCTTGGAGCATGGGAAGGCGGCTTGTGCCTGAAGATTCTAGAGGTCGTGAAACGTAGACAGGAGGTTGTACAGGATTTCTGGAAGGTGGTGAGCAAGATCGAGATTGGTGCATGTATCCCCTATCTCTTTCATACCGCTCTTGACTAGAGTATCCCCGATCATACTCCCTGTCTGCATCTTTTTGGCGCGACTCGTAGTAATTTGAAGAGTGGCGAACCTTTCGCAGATGACCCAACATTGAGTCTAGGCTAGACATTATATCTGCAAAATCGAGCAAGAATAAAGTAAGTAATCTTCCAAAGTAGGCAATTTATGGTCAGGAACTGTGTTGTGTCGTGAAGTGTGTATGTATGTGCAACCCCCGACCAACCGGAAGTGTCGACCGTGCTAGTGGAAAGAGATTCGTTTAAATCTAAAGCGTGCTGAAGTTCATCCAATCCGACATCATGTTGAAAGGACACATAGTCCGGAATTGGAATATCGGCGAGCCCTTTGAAGAGGTTTTCCACTCGTGGGGGAGAAGCCTTCGAAATTCTAACTCCAGAAACAGGCCGAGACCATAGATTTCCATCTCCCATGTTTGGGACGTTTAAAAGCAGTTGTCTTGCCTTTTCTCTTTCCTTCAGAATCCAAGGCTGTATCCGAAGGCCTAGCTAAGAGCTCATCATCGGTGTGTATCCTCTCTGAATCAGCCTCCTCGATTAAGACGAGTCGGGGTGTCTTGTGCTTAACTCGTTTCTTCGAGCTAGTCCTTAGTGTCCCCTCGAGCCTTATGCTTTGTCTTCGCTCAATCAGCCTGAGAATCTCAGGTTCCTGTCTGCCAGAACCGAATCGATGTTTCTCTCCTCACTCGGGATTTCTTGGAGAGTCTGAACTATCTCCCTATAATGAATGCCTTTGGGTCGTTGAATTACCGCTGTAAAGAAAAAGGGACATAAGTTTGGCTTCAGTTATAACTGTCTTATCAGCTGTTTGAGAAGACTGCAATACTTATGTTGGAATAGCCATCGACTGGCGAACCCCGGGGGACATCGCACATAAAACCACTCCGTCTTAAAGTAACTCAGCCTGGTCTAGGATCCCGTGACTACCTGACAGTTTCTCACTGCCTCCAAGAATGTGAAAGATGGGCTATCTCCCTGATTCAATAAAATTAAATAGATATCTGATCTCAGTCGGGAGCGGTGGTCGAAAGTGGTACTCCATGAATACGATGAACAAACTATTCAACAAAGCGTATCCATTCGGGTGCAGCTGAGGTGGAGCAATCCCCAGAAAAGATAATACCTCCCTACTATACTGGTTAAATGAAGGGAGCTTCCCGGCTGCACACGTGTGACGGTTGAATACGGTATATCTGTCAGGTGGAAGGGCGGCATATCATTCAGACCCGGTAGTAACACGTCTTCGAATGACAGGCCATGCCTCAGACATATCCGTCCCAACATGTCTTTGGAGACAATAGAGGGAACAGAATCTATCGGATTAGTAATGAAAGATGCACTATTTGCTTCATCCGGGGCTGGATCAATAACTTCGGCCTCAATGACCGGTATTTCGATTGTAGGAGGGATTAAACTCTGAGCTTCCTGTTGCTGCGGGCTTGAGGGTTCCATAACTAACTAACTTACGAGAAATCATCACTAGATGATAGTAAGCCCATGCACCCCAGTGTCAAGTATGTGAATGTGTTGTGCAGTGCAGTGTTGTGCATTACTTGAATAGATTCTACAGAGATAATGAAAGTATGCAAACAACGAGACTTCGAAATCTAGTTGGGATGACCGTCATCGCAGACTGTTACAACCATGCCATCCAGACTCTTGGCGACCGATCCAAGTTAGAGTTCATTATATTTTTGTTAAGTCGGATTCCATCAAAGAGCTTCGAAAGGCAGTCAAATATGCAGTTCTACAATCAAGTCCGGTTATGCAAGGCTGAAGCTCTTTGGAGTCAAGTATTTGATTATGCAAGATTTCGTATCCATCGAGATTCAGATTTGGATCGATCGCTCGGCACCCTCACTTCGCATCGATTGTATTAATCTAGTTCGAATCGATACGCTTCGTATCGATGATGTTCAGATCGATATGTTTCGTATCAATGATGTTTGAATTGATACTTTTCATATCGATAATGGGAGTGTATCTCGTATCGACCAGAATACCTTAGTTTCGAATCGATCAGGGCATACAGCTTCGTGTTGACCAGATCCATTGGTCTCGCATCAATCTGAAACCTTTAGCCTCGTATCAATCACCGCCCCAATCTTCGTATCGATCGTTGGAGCCAGAACTTCGTACTGATAGTACAGGCCAGTCCCTCGAATCGTTCATTTCAGATCGATATGAGATCCGACCATCTTCGATCGATGTGAACCTCATCATCCCACTTAGCCTTTCCAGGATCGATACGAACTCTGAGACAAAACCTTATCATCTAGATCGATTCGAATACTACCACCCTAGATCGACACGAAACGAGGAGTAAGCCGTCCTTCTCCACACTCCTTCTTCTCCAAATAGCCTAACTCCATTTCCATGCTCCATCCTCGACCTTACTCTGGCCCATCTCTGGCTTTGATTTCATCAGAATCGATCGCAAAAGCAAATAGAATGGTGAAAATTTTGAGTCTCGTCGCTTAAATATTGGATTCTCTTAATAGATTACCTAAATCTGATAGTTAATGAGAAGATTTGAAGGTTTGGATTGATTTGACAGCAAGCAGTGTTCTTCCTTTATCAAGTTTCCAAGTGACACGAAGGTGAAAAGCAAAGTGAAAGTAAAAAAAGTGAAAAATGGCTAAGGCCAAAGGTATTTATATGGACCCAAGGAAAGGAAGAAAAACAATTTGCCTCCCAGTCAAAAATGACTGGTAACAACGGTTTCTCCAGAGCGATATGAACGAGCTATTCGAATCCATAAGCCAGAGCCTTCATCGTCACGAAATTTTCGCAAGGGTCCATCGATTCGAAACCATTGGTTCATGTCGGTTGTTTTCGACTCCACCCACGGTGCAGTAGTTCGAACTATGCTGTTCGAATCCATCAAATCACAGCTTCCAAAGACTAGTACTTATCGATACGAGATGCTTTATTCGTATCCATCAGCACTCAACCCATGAGAGTGCAAATTCCTCGATATGAAATAGGGTCCACCGAAACTCGTGTCCATCGATACGAAATGGCAATTTCGTATCCATCGGAGCTCACAACTATCGATACAAACGATCATTTCGTATCCACCAAGACTTCTATCTTTCGATGCAAAATGACCATCTCATAACCATCGATACGAAATGTTTATCTCATATCCATCAATGCAGAGTATATCGATGCAAAAGCAATCTTTCAACCTTTTATATCGATTCAGGAGAGGATTGATGTGAAGGAATGTCCAAAAACAACCATCAAGCATTGTTGTAACTCGAATTTCACATCGGTTCATGAGAGGATCGATACGGAACTCGATGCGGGAAAACTGACAATGACTCGTGAACGTGCAACGTTAACAAGATCCAGGTTGACTCATGTGCATATATGTCGGACTATTATTCAGTTTTCAACATTTGCAGGAATTAAATACTCACCTGATATCGATTATGGTGGCAAACAGCTAATCACTATCATACAGCAATTAGCTACAACAATACAAGGTACAACAGTTAACAGTCAGCAGTTCACATTACTGAGGAAATCAGTCAAAGATTACAACCTTCAGCGAAAAGACAATAACTGTTTAGAGTGAAGGATGATGCTATTCAAAACACGTCATGTTTCCACAAGACGTACTTTGGGGGCATATGTTATCCTGCCTTTTGGCAAGGCCGAGATATCAAGGAGATGACTGAAAACTAAGGATTGCTCGTCCCGGATATCGAGTACGCATAGGTTCACTATGGATATCGATGATTTTTGCCCGAGTCCAAATCAGGATACAATCGATAAGACATGACAAGCGAAGCAATAGAGGCCAGCATTCCAAATCTCAAGTCAATCCGAGTTCGTATGCTCAAATTATGATCGATGCAAGTTGGAGGAAATAACTTCATTTTCATATCCATCAGTGAGCCACATTTTTAATTGATCAGATTCGTATCCATCGTCACGCCACAGTTCGTATCGATCAGCTTCGTATCCGTCATCACGCCATAGTTCATATCGATCAGCTTCGTGTCCATCGTCAAACTTTAGTTCGTATCGACCGATTACGCTTACTTCGCATCGAAAGGCCATGTTCGAATCCTTTAGTTAACCTTAGTTCGTATACACCAAACAATCACTGTTTCGTGTCCATTAAGTAAGCACCGTTCGTATCCATCACAATATTGCTTGTTCGTATCCATCAAGTTAAAGTGACTTTGATACGAATTGCACTACCATAATTGATACGAATTGCACCACCATCATCGATACGAGCTAACCCATCTCCATCGATTCGAACAAGGCATACTATAGGTCGATATGAAAAGCGTGTTGTTGATCGACTCAAACAAGACAACGGCTATCGATACGAACGAGGCGAAGTTCAAGGAACGACACGGTCAATTCGGAGTGAAAGGTGGATCGATCCGAGGAGTGCACGCCACATCATCGCGAGGGCACGTGCTATCATCGATTCGAACAGATGAATTCGAAGTAATCGATTCGAAATGAACAGCCTACCAAAAAACTCCATCTCGTATCGATCATAACTCAAGATCCACAAGTTCAATGCTATGAAATTTTCACAGGAGCTTAGTACAAGCTAAAGAAGGTTCACACCAAGTTTCGACTCCATTGGACAAAATCTCAATCGATACGAATTACAGTCGTATCAATCACAGATCGAGCCGAAAACTTCCGGGATCGACCGGTGGGCCCACTCACATGTCAGAAGGAGTCTTCCGAAGTTTGAGAGAGATATCAGTATCCAACGCTTATAAATAGAGCCCTAGGGCCTATAGAAGAAGGATCTTCTGGATTCTGAAGCGCCAATACTCTGCCGGATTCGACCTTGCACTCTACTGCTGTTGTTGTACTCGAATTTCATAGTTGTAAATCACTGTTGTTTGCTATAATTAAGTGTATTCATCAAAAAAGAATCAATAGTCATAAAACTTCATAGTTGACGTAGGCAAAACGCCGAACCACTCCAAATTGCTTGTGTTCGTGCATTTCTTATTCAGTTTTTTGGAGTTTTTGTTAGATAATTCACCTTTTAAATTTATATTCTTCATTTTTATCTCTTCAAAAGCTTTCGAAGAGTGTTGTGCCCATTTTTGGTACAAACAACTTATACATTCAAATTACATTTCTAGAGTTATTATATACTTCCAATTCTTCACGAATCACTTCATACCACTAAAGAAAAAATTATATGAAGGCTGTACTTATCGACTCATTCATTCTATAATAGAGCATGCAAAATCACAAACCTATTTACTACTTTTGTATTTGAAGTCATATTCTACTGCTTAGGAAAAAGTGCTGAAGTCCCGTTCGGCTGCTTGGAAAAGTGTATTGAAATCATGTTCTGCTGCTCTGGTGCCTATTTCTCCGGACGAAGTGAGAGAGTTATCTAAATGCAGAAGACTGGGATTGGACGTAGAACGGAAAGTTCGAACTAATATAAAAATCTCTTGTGTTATCGTTTTTACTTTCTTTACTTTCTTTATTTCCGCTGCTACTATATAAACTATTCATATTACCCGATCCTTAATTTCTTAAAAAAAATAGTTAGCTATAAATAGATTAGAAATATCAATCAATCCAACCTTTTAAAGTAACAAAAAAAATTATGAAAATGTTGCACAAGTGATAATGTAAAAAATTGACATATAACTAAAAAAACGTAATATTAAAACAAATCATCTTTCTAATTGAAAATATTCCTATTTCGTCAAATATAAAAGCTTATTATTATGTTAATGTATTAACATTAGCAATATCTCATTACAGAAAATTATTGTGAAGGACAAAAAATTTCAGCATTTTAGGCTCAAGGACAGACCTTCAGTATTTTAGCCGGAAGGACAATTTTCTTTGGGTATCAGTTTCTATTTATTGATAGCAATTTTTAGGTATCAGTTTGTAGTTATCAGTAGCAGTTTTTATGTATCTTCTTTTAGTTCCGTAGTAGTTTTGAAAGAATGTTTGTCCTTATAAATAATTTTGGATGAATGTTTGTCCTTGTGGATAATTTTTAGAAAAATGTTTGTCCTTGCGGTTAAAATATTGAGGTCGTGTTGCTAAAATATATGAATTTTTGTCTTTTAAATTAATCCCCCCTATCTATTAATTAAACATAAAAAGCACAACTAAAAAAATGCATAGGTGGCATTACGAAATCCAGTTATTTCAGAAAATATGGGTCCTGCTCCATATGCGAATTTGTTAATAACCACACAAATATCGACCCTCCGCTATTGCAAGCACGACCAACATTTTTGACAAGTCTCTTAAGTTGGTCCAACATTTTTAATCCTCTTTCTCTCCTCCTCCCATTCATTCAACGCCATCATCACCAAATTTTACTTCAATCCCCCTGTCTTGGCTACTACTTTCAACTCTAACTTTTGATCTAACTTCAACTCACAAACTTTCAATGTGGATTTGACATGATTTCATCATATATGAGAAAATCTATCTCTGTCTAATCGATCGAAATTGACTCATAATTTCACCGCCTTCTCAAGGATTTATTTTAGGAATTCAATTTGGATGTTATTGTACTGAATTGTACTTTTTTCCTTTTCGAATTAACGACACTGGATGTTGTATTGTCACTGCTAGAAAGGCTTCGTATAGCGACGGAGACTAGCGACGGCTGGCGACGGCTAAAAAAAGCGGCCGTCGCTAGCCGTCGCTATACGCAATATACAGGTCCAAGCCGAGAGCAGCAAATTCACTATCTTCCTCCCCCAAAACCAATCTACTTCCCCCAATCCGCCGCCCTCCGTCACCGCAGCCACCGCTCCACCTTTCAACGCCTCCAAATCATCCAAATTCGTGTAGGTATGCTCCTAATCTCTCGTATGAATGTAAATTTGATGTTTTTAGGTTTAGTTTAAACCCTAATTCAATTAAGATTTGTTGTTAAATTGGGATTTGTTGTTAAATTAGGTATTAGTAGTGTTGTTAAATTAGGTATTAGTAGTGTTGTATGTTGATTTGGTAGATTAATTAGTTTATTATCATGAACATGAATTAGGTACTACATTAATTAGTTTATCATGAAGTTGAATAAATGGTTGATGTAGATAATTAGTGTTGGCGATTAACATGGTTAGTTGTGTTATGTGAAAAAATAGTGTATATTAATGATTAACTTGGTTATCGATAAATTTACATGAAAGTATTTCATAGTTTATGAAATTGATAAATTACAAACTTAAGTTGTTAAGTGAATTTAAATTGACAAATTTTTATTTAATAATTAGATTTTTATTGTTTTCTAATTATCTATTTGATAATTAGAATTTGTTGTTTTCTAATTATATTCATTGATAATTCTTCTATTTATCCTGTTGATTGAGCGACGGCTATCGACGGCCATTTTAATAATTTTAGCGATGACTAGCGACGGCCAAAATGCAAAAGGTTGTATATATTGTACAAATAAATTTTGTACAAAAAAATTAAAAAATGAATATGAGAACATTAAAAATTCTGCAAATATCTAACTTTTAGAAAAAAATAGGAAATGACTTTAAAAACAACTGATATTGTACTAAAATCGATTTAGTAAAGAAATTAAGAAATGAATATAACAATAACAAATAGTCACATTACTAAATCTATGTCGAAAAAAATAAAGAAATGAATATTGAACTAAAATTGTTAATTGAATGTTGAACTAAAATTTAAATACACAAATTTTTGAAATAAAATATAAATAGTTGAAACATTGTTAAAATTTGAAAAGAACAACAATGTTTGATAAAATTTAAAGAAATTTTTTTATCCTTTAGATTGGCTTTGGCCCCATCTGGCAAGTGTTGTATATGATCGTTATATGGATGTTCGTTTTGTAACGGAACAGACATTTATATTCATCTGATACAATATTTGTCGGATTTGTCCCTGTATTGGACAAGTTACAAATACAATAAAGTAATTACATATTACAAATCATTTCATTTTAAACGTTTACAAAATTTCGACAGCACTTCCTTTACGTTCCCTGTGTACACGCATTTGTGTATGATACAGGGAACATAAGGGAAGTGCTGCCGAAATTTTGTTGAACCGTTTAATCTGAAATGATTTATAAAATGTAATTACATTATTGTGTTTGTAATGGGAAGTAGGATGACTGACCACCGAAGTGAAAACCAAAATACCAAAAAATAAAAAAATAAAGTGAAGTTTATATTTTGAATTTTCTGCAACGATGAACTGTTTACAATGGAGAATGGTTGAAAATTAATGATTTAAATTGTCTAACATATATTTTCAAATCAGGAAAAATGTTCAATTATTTTCTCGATCGTACTTGGATGTACGAAGTCAGAACTGGAAAGAAGGGATCAATAAAGCAACATTTCTACAACGGTGTACACGAATTTATTAGATTTGCTAAATCTAATAACTGAAACAATACAGAAATTCGTTGCCCGTGTAGTAAGTGCCAACATTTGAAGCATTGGAAACCGAATATAGTTGAAGTACATTTGTATCAATATGGTTTCGTGCCTGATTATTATTTCTAGGATCGTCATGGAGAACTTGTTGAACCTACACCTAATACTGAAGTTTTAGAGGACGGTAATATGATAACGAATCCGATAGAAAATATGGTGGATGATGCAACACGATCAATGTTTCCTACAACTGAAGCCGTCGATGAAGACGAAAACGTCGAAGAAGAACCGACTGCGGGAGCTAAAAAAATATATGATTTGTTGGATTCTGCTAAGAGGCCGTTGTGGGACGGATGTAAAAGCGGAACCGAACTTTCAGTAACCGCCGAATATATAACTATGAAATCAAAATTCAACCTTACGGAAGCTGCATTTACAGCAGTTGTACAAGCTGCAAAATGACACATGCCACCCAATAATCTGATGTGCGATAGTCATTATCAAGTAAAAAAATTGATGTCCGCTTTCGGTCTACCGTACGAGAAGATAGATGCATGTGTGAAAGGTTGCATGTTGTATTGGAAAGACGACGTTGACCTCAGAAAATGCAAAATATGTAACGAAGAAAGATACAAACCAAGAAAGAAGAAAAGGAAAGAAGTCCCGTGTAGCACAGTCCACTGGTCGGAAAGAGCTTACGTTGTAAGTAGTAGTTTGAATTTCAGTTGTAAATTAATATAATCTATATAACTTAAAATAATTTTAATTTACAGGCTGCAATCCGCGTTGACCCTGATGACTTGGACATTTTTTTAAATCACTGGAACAAACGAATGAGGAAAAATTACAGGGATAAATTGTCCAAGGCTAAGAATGCAGGGAAAAAGCCGAACTGGATGGGTGAGGGTGTATGGAATGAATTTCTTCAGCTTTGCAATAGTCTGACGGTAATAGTAAGTAAAATATGTTTTCTTTGTTATTTAAGTCTAATATAAATCTCGCAAGATATATACGTGATAATTTATCTTAATTTGTAGGAGTTATCTGCGCGGAACCGGACAAACAGGAATAAAAATCCTGCATTGCACCGTGGTGGCTCCAAAACCTTTCAGGAGCACAAGAGAGAGCTGGTAATTAAATTTATAAACTGTGTTTACATTTTATTACAATATTTTACAATCAGATTAGCAATAATATTTATATATTTTCAGGCCGCGAGATACAACCGCGATCCCACTATGGTCGAGCTGTTCAAGGCCACGCATGTCGTGGAGAGGACTGACGAAGAGGGCAATGTTTCGTACGAGTGGACGGATGACAAATCACAATCCGTAATGGTAAATTAATTTACTGTTAATAACAATATTTTGTCTTATTTTATTTTCAAAATTTTGAAATTCGATTTTTATCGTGTAAAACAATTGTTTGTAATCGCAGGAGAGGTACGAAGCAGAGCGGGGTCGTGTAGCACAGTCCACTGGTCGGGAAGAGCTTACGCTAGAGGAAGAGAACCATATTTGGGATGCTATTATTGACCCGCCTTTTCGGAGTAGTCGACGGTATAGCTATGGAAATGTGAAGGTAAATTTTGACATGTACTAATATATAAATTTACTTATGCATATGAATAGTTAAATAATTTTAATAATATTATATATATATATACTAATATATAAATAATTATGAATTATTTTACAGGCGATGAGAATGCAGAGTGCATACAGGAGGTCGCAGCAAGAGGCGGAGATTGCTCAGTTGAGGGCGACAGTGGAAGAAATAAATGTTTGGAGGAAGAGTTTCTTTGAGCAACAGCTGGATGAGCGGATTGCGGCTTATTTGCAACGGCATGGGAGGATGCCTGGAGAGGACGGCAGCGATGGCGAGGAGTAGGTATGTTTGTTTGCTTATAGTTTGGTATATACACATTTTGGTTGGTTTGGTGTATATATATTTCAGGATATTATGTATATATTTTGATGACTTCTAATTGATGGATTTGGTTGGATATTATGTATATATATGTCGGGATATTATGTAGAAATTTCGGTTTACTATGTACATATTCTGGTTAATGGATTTGGTTGGATTTGAAAATGAGATTTAGTTGGATTTGAAAATGAGATTTGGTTGGATTTGAAAATAAGATTTGTTTGGATTTTATATTGTTTGAATGTATAGTGATGTTATATGATGGATATATGATGGTTATAGTTGAGAATATAGTGTATAGCGGTTGTTTGGTTTAGACTGGTTGAAGTGTATATGGGCTGTGCAGGTGCACAGAAATTACCCAGGTTAGCGACGGCTAGCGACGACTATCTGGTTCAGTTTAGCGACGGCCAATTGGTTCAGGTTAGCGACGGCTAGTTACGGCTAGCGACGTCATTTAGACGTTGAAAAAATTTCCACATGGCATATTTGCCGTCACGAGCCGTCGTTATTTCTGTGACGGAGCCGTCGCTAAAGCCGTCGCTATGCTATTGGGCGACGACCAATATAGCGACGACTTTTAGCGTCGGCTTGCGACGGCCGGCGATGGCTAAAAGCCGTCACTATGTGGTGCCGTTCTTGTAGTGTGTTTGATTAACATATTGTACAGATTGTTGTTACTAAACAAAGTTTTACTCCATTTTTAAATCTGGTAATTTTGCTTCTTTTCTGCTTGGCAGTAGTATACCTACATAATCAATGCTAAATTGATTCCTCATAATGGACCAGTTATATTTATGTTTGATGTGACAAAAATTACCATGTTATTGTATTTAAAAACAAATATGTTATTATTTTCATATGAAGTTCACTTTGATTACTTAACTAATGTGCAAATAATGCCTTGTGTTTTGAACAAAACAATTGAACTAGCATTCGTTAGTTAAGCTGATGTATGTTGTCCCAATAATTAATGTGTTTGTTGTAGTCGTAACCAAATATATATTAAAATGTAATCCTGCATCACTCATAGTCGTACTAACACCAACTAATCGTTGTTTATAATTTGTTTCTATTCATACAATTTTTATTCCTGTTGGTTGCAGTACTTTTTTTACACAATACCCATTAGTATGTGTTCCGCTGTGGCTTGTAATTTGATCCCCATTTTCTTCCAATATGTCATTCACTTAAGTAGTCATATTCATTTATTTACTGCCTACACATGATATTTTCGTGTTGTACTTGCATGCTAAGTTTGTTGAATTAGTAATAGGTATTCACAGTGTTAAAGTCTGTAGTAACATTGCAGGTTGAAAATATTTGTTTGTTTGCGGTTTACTACGATTCGATTAGTTAATTCTGCCTTCGACTGATCAAGCTTTACCGACTTTTGTAGGAAAAAAAAATTGTTCTGTGCGAATGCTGACGTGTATTTAACATAAGGTTTGACATTTCTATCGCGTTCTTCTATCTCCCATTTCGTAAATCTAAGTCAAATAGTAAGAAATATACTCTCTACAAAACAAAAAGATTGCATCTCATTCGATCTCCTCTTCTTCAACGATATATTTTACTGACAACCTTCCTTTTTTAACGATTTATTTTCTGGATGACTTGCTCTTCTTCATCAAATTTTTTTTTTTTTGTTTGACGACATCTTGTTTGATGAAAGAAAGGTGAATTTTTTTCTCCGTGTTTAGTATGATGATACATGTTTATCAGTTTCAATTTTTCATATGTGCACTTTGTGAATTGATGCCCATTTCTCTTCTTTATCTCTTCCCGCTATTGATTTCGATCAATTTTTTGTTGGAAACATCTGAAATTGGAATTCCTATTTGATTCTGTTCCAGTCGCTGCTGGAACGAACAGCTAGAATTCTGACATGCCTAACGGAATCTCAAACCTTGATTTAATAAACGATCATGCACAGATATATGATGAAGCATTTGGGAGGAGGGCACTTGCATACATGAAACATATAATGTCATATATCAATAGTTATTTTTAATAATTATGTCATTTAATTTAAGTTTACTTAATGTACTTATGTTGTTAGGTTAATTACATACATACGCTGAAAGACATATTCATTTGCGTGCTTATATTGTAGCTATCTAATAGTTGGTTTGCATACAGTTTGACATTATATCCATATAAATGGGTAACATTTTCTTTCGTACGGATATTTAATTCATCTTTTGTAGCAAAAATATTGTATTCTACCTATATTGGTATATATGAACCGCGTTGCCACGTTCTATGTAAAATTGAGAAAAGTTGTATTTTTATTATGTAAAAATGTAGGAAAATAAAATAACCATTTTTATACAAGCTAAACATGTTTTTTGAATAATTTTAACTAGGGATCATAACCTATTTTCAATTATCATTCCGTTTTTTGAAGAAAAACTTAAATTGATGTTGTTTTTTATCCTTGCCTGTATGTTTAATCTTTTTCTCCATTTTTCTTTTGGGTTTCAGCTATGTATCAAAATGTAACTCTTTAAAAAGAAATATTCAAATCAAGTAAACATTACATAAATAGAAAATGTGTCATGATCCACTCGAGTAAGTAACTGTAGCATATAAATAAGCTCACTATTGAAAAAGCAGAATAATAGTTCAGATACAAATAAAGCAAAGATATTTCCATAACTTGACTAAAGGAGAATGCGGCTATTGTATTGTAAATAGATGAGCAGTCCAGCATATTATGTAACATATCGTTACAATTTGCAATGCTCTCAATCTTACGTTTCATCTTCTTTCAGTTTTACATTTTATCCCCTTTTTTAACTTGGCATTGGAGCAAATATTTCCTCACGGCAACATCATTCAATCTGATCATGCCTTGTCGGAACTCCATCAAAAAAGTGTAATCACTTGGAGCTGGCTGCACCTTTTCTCCTGAATCTCATCATCGGGGAAGTTTTTCTTTTCCTCATAACTCTGTTACCCCTCTCAAGAACTCAATTCTTGATGCTGAATCCGCAGTGCCTCGCCAGAAAATGAGTCAGAGTTCATTATCATCACCCTCGCTTTTGGCTGCACCACCTCCGATTATCGGCTTTCTTTCCTTTACCATCATTCGATCAGTTTCTCCCTGTTCTTGATCGATGGTAGCACGAGATGAAGATCACTCCTCAAATTCCTCTCTACCACCACCAAGATCCAGTACTTCTCAGTAGAATCCACCGGAAGATCCAGTAAAATCCCGTATCAACCCCAAAGTCAACTCATCGCCATTCAATTTGATGTAAATTGCAAATAGAGACTGCTACAAGGAGATACCGACTGGAAGAGTTCGTTGTTGGGACTGCAAAAATTCCAGCAAAATTTACTGCTGACAGTGAAGGAAAACTAATCAGTAATAAAGAATTCATCACATATACAAGACAAGATAGCCTATTAAGTTCTTAGTTGCTATCTTCTATAACAGTTAATCTTCTACCATAAATTAAATAATAAGGTGCATGACTACTCAAGAAATATGGAACACAATTGCATAATTTTTAAATCATAATCAGCAGTTAAAGTGATGCATTACAAGAGACAACTATAGAATTCAAAGAAGGAAAACATGTCAATAAGAGAATACCTCACAAAAGTAATGACACTGTGTGACCTGCTTGATGCAGCTGGCCATAAAATATCTAAAACTGAACAAGTCTTGACCATTTTAAATGGTCTCAAAATGAAGAATACGAAGCATTAGTTGCATTATATCCTTAACAAAAACACTACCCACAATGCAATATGTTCATTCGACCTTCCTTATTCATGAGAGAAGAATTGAACAAAAGAAACCACTTGATTCATATTTTTATATAAACTTTGCAGCAAATTTCAAGAACAAGAATCAATAAAGAAACTTCAACAGCAGAAATTACTCAAACAGCTAGCAATATCAAAGAGGAGGTAGATCATTCAGTTCAAGGGGCAGAGGTAGATGGAGCAACAATAATAATATACCAAAATGTTAAATTTGTGAAATAATGGAACATACATGTAATAACCCAATTTTTAGGGGAATAATAATAATTAGCTAGTTAGTTAAAAGATGAGTTTTGGGAGTTTAAAATAAATAGTTTGGATTTATTTCGAATATTGCAATTTTTTACAAGGTAACTGGTAATGGAATAAAATGGTTTGAGAATAAATATTTGTTCTAAGAATTGTAAAACTAATTAATTTGAAAATTATTTAATAATGGGTTTAAAATATGAACATTTGAATGTTAAAACTTAATAAATCCTGGAAAACCTTATAATGTTTGTAAATTGAATAAAGTTGTAACGTAAAAAGTGAATCTGTAAAGGAAATAAATTGGTAAAATAATTAAATAATAATAGATAATGAACTTACGTAGGACTTGTATTTAATGATTAGAATTATGGTGGTAGTTTTGGAATTAAAAAGAAATATCAAAATTGAAAAGAATAAATTTATTAATAAACTTTTGAATTAATTAGTAAATGATTAAAATGAAATGATTAATTAATTGAATAAAAGAATGGAAAATTATGTTATACAATGAGAAACTTATAATTTAGTGAAAAGTTACTTAATGAAGGAATCAAATTTTATTTGGGCTTATAAGTTTACAAAGCAAACAGAAGAAAAGAAAAAAAATGAAGTGAGGTCCAAGCCCAACGAACCAAAGCCCAAGATAAGTCTCCAAATATTTCCGTATCTCCATATCATTATTTTCTCTCGATTCTTCTCCTTTACGTAACATCCATGTCATACTTTAGAAGGCATCCTGATTCTATTATACATATGCAACTACGACTGCTAGACCCAAACGTGATACTGTGCTACCTGCAAGTTACAAATGTGAGCAGAAGCTACTACACCAACCTGACAAATAATGGAGCATGCACTTGTAGACAAATAGTTTGTTATTGCGGTTTCCTTTTTATACTGTATTTTCTTTTTCTGTTAGAGTTATATGGCTCTGAATGATTACATTGCCACTAGTATTGACGCTTGGCATCAAGAAGCATGTATGAGTAGTCTACATAAGATGTTGTAATGAATGGAAAAGCGGACTGGAAATTAAGTATTCATCTTCCTTACTGTATTTCTCTTTCTGTTTTCTGTGTTTCTTCTTTCTTCTCTTCTCCTCCTCTAAAACCTCTATTATCTTGCTTAGACCGTATCATTTGGCGCTTTCATCATGATTCTCACCTCCTCGAAAACCATAAGCAACAACACCATCGAAAACTCCATCGATCAACTCCGTGAAATCACCACCCAACAACAAATCGCCATTAACTCCTTTCAAGCCACTCTCGGCACTCAACAAAATGACACTGCCAACATTAAAACCACAATTGTCGAGATGTGAATCTACATTAATCATATCATCCACTCACTATCTGAAGTCACCACAAAACTCGGCCTTCAAATCATGTTACCACCACCTCTCCTATTCCCTTCGGCTCATCCAACTTCGCTGCCTACTACTATCGCCGGTTCTACGACAGCAGCTCCTCCAACCTCGGCTACAACAAATGTCGCTTCCCTTGCCATCAACACCCCACCACCCTTTACTTCATCTCCTGCAGGCACATATTCCTTGTTGTCATTTCATCAAACATTAGTAGCATATCTTATCCCAACCAACAATACAACTTTCTTCTCAAAAACCAAAGTTGTCACCACCACCATCGCCAATGAGGCCCTCTTCGACAACAACATCGATACTTCTTTCTCCATCCTCACAAACTCCGACAACTTCGTCACAGTCCAGTTCTTTTCACTCTCTCTCATGTTTCCAAGATCCAACCCACACCTTATGTATTCTCATTCGCATGCTTTTCCGATCTCTACTCAAATCATCGATGCTTGTTTGTAGCCACGGTTGGCAATTGCCAAATGATTCGCATCGAAGAAGTTTATATTTTCGATCCCGGTGGTAAATTATACATAGATAACATTTTCGACCTTGAGGACAAGCTCGATTTCGAGGGGCCGGTAATGATACTATTATACATATGCAACTACGACTACTAGACCCAAACGTGATATTGTGCCATCTGCAAGGTACAAAATGTGAGAAGAAGCTACTACACCAACATGGCAAATATTGGAGCAAGCACTTATAGACAAATAGTTTGTTATTGCTGTTTCCTTTTTATACTGTATTTTCTTTTTCTGTTAGAGTTATGTGGCTCTGAATGATTACATTGCCACTAGTATTGACGTCTGGCATCTAGAAGCATGTATGAGTAGTCTGTATAGTATGCTGTAATGAATGGAAAAGCAGGCTGGAAACTAAGTATTTCTCTTCTTTACTGTATTTCTCTTCCTTTTTTCTACGTTTTCGTTTTTTTTCTCTTCTCCTTTTCTAAAATCTCTATTATTTTGCTTAGACCGTATCATTTGGTGCTTTTACCATAATTCTCACCTCCTCAAAAACCATGAGAACCAACGCCATCGAAAACTCCATCAATCAACTCCATGAAATCACCACCCAACAACAAATCGCCATTAACTCCAATCAAGCTACTCTCGACACTCAACAAAATGACATTGCCAACATTAAAACTACAATTGCCGATATGCGAATCTCCGTTAATCATATCATCCACTCACTATCCGAACTCATCACAAAACTCGGCCTTCAAATCACGTTACCACCACCTCTCCCATTCTCTTCGGCACATCCAACTTCGCTGCTTACTGCTCGGTTCTAGGACAGCTGCTCCTCCAACCCCGGGTACAACAAATGTCGCTTCCCTTGCCATCAGCACCCCACCACCTTTTACTTTATCTCCTGCAGTCACATATTCCTTGTTGTCATTTCATCAAACATCAGTAGCCCATCTTATCCCACCCAACAACACAATTTTCTTCTCAAAAACCAAAGTTGTCACCACCACCGTCGCCAATGAGGCCCTCTTCGGCAACAATATCGTTACTTCTTTCTCCATCCTCACAAACTCCGACAACGTCGTCATAGTCCAGCTCTTTTCTCTCTCCTGTTTCCAAGATCCAACCCACACCTTATGTATTCCCATTCGCATGCTTTTCCGATCTCTACTCAAATCATCGATGCTTGTTTGTAGCCACGGTTGGCAATTGCCTAATGATTCGCATCGAAGAAGTTTACATTTTCAATCCCGGTGGTAAATTATACATAGATAACATTTTCGACCTTGAGGACAAGGTCGATTTCTAGGGGTCGGTAATGACACTATTGTACATATGCAACTACGACTACTAGACCCAAACATGATATTGTGCTACCTGCAAGGTACAAAATGTGGGCAGAAGCTACTACACCAACCTGGCAAATAATGGAGCAGGCACTTATAGACAAATAGTTTGTTATTGCGGTCTTCTTTTTATATTGTATTTCCTTTTTCTGTTAGAATTATATGGCTCTGAATAATTACATTGCCACTAGTATTGACGCTGCATCTAGAAGCATGGATGAGTAGTCTATATAGGATGTTGTAATGAATGGAAAAGATGGCTGAAAATGAAGTATTTCTCTTCCTTGCTGCATTTCTCTTTCTTCTTTCTATGTTTTCTTCTTCATTCTCTCCTCCTCCTCTAAAACCTCTATCATCTTGCTTAGGCCGTATCACATCCACTTATACAAAACCCCACCGCTCAAATTAAAATCATATTAAATTCTATGAATAAAAATACCTTTCTACTTCTCAACCCTCTACACCTATACGCAACCAAAGAAGCAGGGAGCGTTCACCGATTCTAGAAGCGTGCATTTATAGTGAGCGGTAGCAGAGAAGCAAAAGAGAGGAGGACCGATACAAGAGAGTAGCTCTAACTCACAAACTATGTCAGTGAATTATCATCTTTGATGCCAGAAACAATGCAATGCCTGCATTCTCATTTGAGCCCAACCCCTAAACAAATAATGCACGCATTGATCACAAAATGGATTAACCTATCACCTTGCAAATGAAGCTAGAATGATAAAATCATCGCATAAGAGGTGGTATAGGTAGATATGGTGATCAAGGCCCATCCCTGAGACAACAGTCGAAGCCTAAAATTTCCTCTCCTACCTCTGATCGGTCACATTGGACCGGTGTATTGGTAGAGGAAGGGGTGAACTGCCAAATCGACACCTCTTTGCCTCGCTTTCTTGCGTGTGTGACTAGCCTAGACAAGTGTGTTTGTTCAAGCGTGGGTTTATCCGAGTATGTGAGGCCACGTATGTGTACACTTTACATGTCAAGCCTGGATATAGTTGTAAGCGTGAGTGCTTCTTCCTCTGCTATGTATTATGGAAGTGAATGTGCTGTGCTCCTCTAGATATATGTACTTATATGCGCTACCATACTTAGGAAAGAGAAAGTGAGCACTTGTCAGAGAGGAAGAAGGTAGTTGGAACACACACACGCTCATATATTAAACTGAACATGGATTTTATTAAAGATATTAAACCAACTAAATATAAGTATTATAGTGAAGGAATTAAGTGGAAATATGATTCCGTATATTAATCTAAGAACGTGATTTTGGTTCTGAGAATGCAGAATAGTAAGGGCCCAGTAGTGTGTGGTAAATGTAAATAATAGTCGCTTATAATTAGACTGAAATACATACATTGTTATAATATATGTATATTATGAAGTGAATATGCTTGTACATTGTTTTGTTTAGTCCCACATCGTGGGATAAGTTCAGTCCTTACCTCTGAAGCCCTTATATAAAGTAGGCCATGTAATGTAAATATATATCTATTCTCTGAATGAATAAAAATGTCTCCACTCTTTTTCTCTAATGGCTTCTGCTCTTGTTTATTTATAACATATTCTTATTTGTTTATAACACGTTATCAGCACGATGTTTTATTTTTAAGATTTTATTTATGCATTTGAGATCTGTTTCTTTTCTCTTGGGATCTAATTTTATTTCATAGATCAAATTTCGTTTTGTAAACATTTGTTTTGATCTTATTTCTTTTTCCTGGATCTCATTTTGTATATCTTATAATTTGATCTAATTATGTGAATCTAATATTATTTATTTGTATAGATCTAACTTTGTAGACTTCATTTTTCAGATCTCATTTGTAGACTTATTAAATTGATTTTATTTGTAGATGTTATTACGTTGATCTCAATATGATCTAATTTTTCTGATCTAATTCTATTATAGATCTAATTTTATAGATCTATAACATTTTATATTTTATATACTGTTGCTTTTCTTTTCGATCCACAACCTTGATATGGTACAATGATTGATTTTAGATCTCATTGATCTTTCATTATTTTTAATTGACATTCTTTGTTATGAAGGATTCTATATAAAAATTTCTACCAAATTAATGTTGATTATCAAATATCTACATGAAATATTTTTGATATTTGTAGCATGTATAATTATATGTATTATTGCTGATTTAATAATACAGAGAGGTTTGAGTTGCAGGAGAAGCAAGCAGATTAATTTCCAATGACTCCAGTAATGGGAATCGAATAGATGGTACTTATATTTTTGACTTATTCCATTTTTTCATTCGTCGATGTATAAAACACGTTTCCTTTTAATGGAAACACGCACTTTTGCTCTTACTATGAGATTTCCGGTTTCATTCATGCATTGAGTAAAACAAAGTTCCATGATGTTTATATTTTCATTTAGAAATAATTTAGAATTTATATGATTATATCTGTTTTTTTTGAATTAACCATATTCAGATTGTCTAGTGATTTAACTGAAAAAGAACATCTTTACCTATGGAACTCCCTGAAGGAGCGTTATGACCACCAAAATATGGTCACACTTTTAAACACTAGACATGAGTGGTTGAACTTGAAGTTTTAAGTCTTTAAATCTACTAGGAAATACAATTCATCTATATTAAAATTACTTCTAAACTAAAATTATGTGAAAGGATTGTCTAGTGATGCTAACCTGAAGTTAGATCATTTCTTCGACGATGAAGGAAACTTCATTAATGATGAAAATCTAAGTACGTTAATAAATGATATGGTCGAATTGATCAATAATAGCAGCCTGAAGTCTGCTATGTGGATTTTATTTTATTTCAGTTCAGTAAATCAGTTTAAAGTTGGTAAAACCCAAGTTTTGATAATCTTTGGGTGTGTTTGCCAAACTATATATTTGAAGAAGTACATTTTAATATTCTCCAGAAGAGATAATCCATATGACATACTCTTGAAGAGATGTTTTATGATTTTTATATTTCAAAATCCAAACATCCTAGAAGAGATGTTGTAGAATTATGTCAATTATGTAGAAAAAGATATTGATTATTGATGACATCCCAAAAACAATGCATATAAAGTATCTTTAGAAGTGATATGTACCACTCTAGAAGCGGTGTTTATGAAATATCCCCAGAAGTGATATTATATCATCGTATAGCACTATAAAAGAATTGCCTATAAAATATTGTCAAATGTGATAATAAATTATCCAAAATTCAATCGTCTATTGTCATGGACCCGTAGCTCCATTAGACAAATAGTGATATGTAACCTTTTACTTTTCAGAACTTACGATGAATCAAATATTATATGCATAACTATTCTTGAAGAAATATCTTTAGATATGCTCCTGAAGAGATAATCTATATGTCATATCATAATTTTCACTAAAGCTATATAAATATGGTCTTGAACAAATCGGTATGTGCAACCATTATAATTTCTTATTTTTATAACATTTCAAGGGTCCAGAAGATACTCTTATTTATGTTGTAAATGTATCTATTTTACTGAACTCTCTAGAGGAGATGTTTATATATAATTATAATTATATATATATATATATCTAGAAGAGAAAGTTCACTCCAGAAGTGGTGATACTAATATATCTCTAGAAGAGATTTATAAATTTGAAAATGATAACATATCTCTAGAAGAGATTTATTTATATATTTGGTAATTTTATTAAACCAAATAAGTGTACATAAATTTGATTATAAAGGATCCTAATTTAGCTTAGATTAGATCCTAAAAGTTTGAGAGCTAAGAGGAAATCTGTATCTGTAACATTCCAAGTATCTAGAAGATACTATTATTATTTTTGCTGTATTTTTTTTTTACAGAACTCTCAATAGAGATGTGTAGAAATTACTATATGCAATTAAAAATTACTCCTTGATAAGTAATCATAATTATTGTTCAAAACTGATATTTGAGATATAATTGAGGAATAAAACTTAACAACTTGAAGTTGTGTGTATATTTTGTTCGAACCAGAAGTTCGATATGGTTTCAAACCAAATGTTTTGAACATTATCATGCGGTTTTGACAGGTTTGCATTGACATTGATTTATAAATAGAAATTAATAGTTTTGATCCTTGTAATAGTTTGTTCCAAAAATCACTAATTCAAATGAGAAAGAATATGAAAATTTTACAATATACATGTGATACGTGGACGCACGTATACATCCATATATGTAAATATTTAGCTAACAACCTGAAGTTTGTTATAAGCTATTATTTAGTGATTATGCATAGATATTATTTAGTGATTTAAAATTCAATCAACATAAATGCTGAATGACCTGAAGTCATGTATGTATTCAAATGATCTACACAATAAGTAAATTCCTCCAATAGCTTAGATCAATGAATGAGAACAAACTCTAATAATCAATATCAATTGGATGCATCTTATCAATGAATAAAAGAATTATCCTCCTATTATTAATATGTATGGTGTATTTGCTAGTAGCAATATCATAATGGATCAAAATGAGAATCCAAAGATGATTATTATTTAATGTGACAATGTTTGTCAACATTGAGGGGGAGGATAAAGGGATACAAACTCATTTTGATCATCAATGTTAAATATTTGTTAAAATATACAATGATGCAAAATATTAAGTAACTTGAATAAATTATCGGTAATATCCCTAGTAGACTTTCTCCAATATAGATTTGAATCCCTGAAGGATCAAAATTTGTAAACCACATTTGAAATATGGTTCAAAAGTCAGTTCAAAATATTTTTGGAGTAAGTAATAAAGATGCCAAATAAAGGAGGTGAGTGTTCTTGAAGAAACACTTAAGGATGCTCTGAAAGAGATCCATGACATGATTCTTAAATAACCCTAGAAGTGGGATAGGTACCTAAAACATGATAATTAAAGAGATCTCAATACATCATGTCTAGAACTGAAAAGAAATAATCATCGATGATAAATTTATAAATAATAAAGCGCTTATATTTATAAATAGATTAAGAATCTTAAATTAGGGGAAAACATGACTGGCCATCATGAATCTTTTAATAGTAGAGAAATATGGACATGTAGTCCGCAAAGTACCGAAAGTACTTGAAATCCTTAATATACCCTGAAGGTATAAATGTGGTTTAAAATCATATTAAATAATGAAAGTATACAAATTCCTGAAGAATATAAATAACTTTCATTGTTATAAAGAATGCAAAGAACAAGGAGAATAAATTTCAACCTACTTTTAAGTATTGTTGTAATGAAAATCTTGATATAATTCATGATGAGTAGATTACTTCCTATTTTTAAGTATCGTTGCAATGAAACTCTTAATATCCATTGAAGTGATAGTTGCGATATGAAAATACTTATTAAAGTATACAGATTTCTGAAGAATATATATAACTTTTGTAGTTATAAAGAATGAAAAAGACATGAAGTGTAGATTACAAATTTCTTCTAAGTATTGTTGTAATGAAAATCTTGATACATCAAGATGAGTAGATTACTTCCTGCTTTCTAGTAATGTTGTAATGAAATTTTTAATATTCATGAAAGATATATAGTTGCAATGCGCAAAACTAATTTGAAAAAAATAAATAAATAATGAAAGCATATGAAGTGTGTTTCACAAAAGTAGCATACAAATGCATAAAATGCAAACCATATTTGGAAGAAACAATCTTAGAAAATTTGATTGTATCGAAGGAAACTATTAATAAATTGTATTATTAATGAGATTCATATTTATAGATCCAGAAGTATCTATAACCAATTTGAGTTATCGAAAGACGAATATGAATTCAGAGGAAAATTTTAAATCAGGGAGAGCATCCATAAGTATTTTATAATGCACTCTTTTTCCTTAACTAAGATTTTTCCCACTGGGTTTTTATTAGTAAGGTTTTAGCGAGGCATTATCTTGATCCAGAAGTATCAACTCCCTGTAACATTTGAAATAAGCTATAATGTACTCTTTTTCCTTATTTAAGATTTTTCCCACTGGGTTTTTCTTATTAAGGTTTTAATGAGGCATTATCTTGATCTAGAAGAATCGAACGTCTTTTCAAGAAATAACATCTCAAATATGTTATTTAAGTTAAATTATATTTTTATCCTTGACTAAGGTTTTTCCCATCGGGTTTTCCTTTGTAAGGTTTTTACTGAAGTATTAAATTGATCCAGAAGTATCAAACTCTATCTGATGCAGTAAATTATTGAAATATGACATACTATATTGTACTCTTTTTCCTTCACTAAGATTTTTCCCATAGGGTTTTACTTAGTAAGGTTTTAATGAGGCATTAGTTTGATCCAGAAGTATCAAGCTTTACTTGAAGAAATAAGAAAATAAAATATGTCATTGTACTCTTTTTCCTTCACTAAGATTTTTCCCATTGGGTTTTTCTTAGTAAGGTTTTAACGAGGCATTATTTTGATCCTGAAGTATCAAACCCTTATAAGAAATATCATTTTTAGTATGATATTTATGATTTCACAAGTTGCACTCTTTTCCTCGTTCAAGGTTTTTTCCCACTGGGTTTTTCTAATAGAGGTTTTTAATGAGGCAAATCTATATCGAATGAATCGATAAATGCAAGCAAGATAATAATGAGGGGGAGCAATCATCATACATGTTTCGAAACGGAAATTTCCAAATTATCTGAGCATTCAAGATTTTGAAGACGCATATTCAAGGGGGAGTGTTATAATATATGTATATTATGAAGTGAATATGCTTGTACATTGTTTTGTTTAGTCCCACATCGTGGGATAAGTTCAGTCCTTACCTCTGAAGCCCTTATATAAAGTAGGCCATGTAATGTAAATATATATCTATTCTCTGAATGAATAAAAATGTCTCCACTCTTTTCCTCTAATGGCTTCTGCTCTTGTTTATTTATAACATATTCTTATTTGTTTATAACATACATATACATATACATATACATATACATATACATATACATATACATACATACATACATACATACATATATATATATATATATTATTAAACTAAGTAAATATATTTATACACACACATAGTTATAGGCTTATATGTGTATATATATTATTATTGCAATGGTGATATATGTGTGGGTTAGTTTATGCGTATATGTACCAGGTCTAGGAGGGAAGAATGAAGCTTTAGTGAAGAAAAGGTAACCTGTTGCCATATATATAATAACTAAAATCACTTTAACACACATAGATATAAATATATATTAAAAGTGTAATCAAACGAAATAAACACGCATAATAAATATGCTAAAATATTGGTAACTATATACATAACTGTGTGAGTTTCTTCTTTACTGTACACTGCAGATATAGAAGAATGGGCAGTGCACATACGTACAATAATGAATAGGATGTGTGAGAATAAACATAATAATACACCACTGCGTTAACTAAGTTTGAGATGGTAAGTTTAGTTTTTTTTCTAAATCTAAGAATGCAATGTATAGGATGTTGATACGGCACTGCCCGGGGAAGATAGATAGTGAAATATAGAAGAGATGAAGATTAACAGAGAAGGAAAAACATGAGGGAGAAATAGAAATTCAGCAATAATGTTTTATTTCATTTTCTTTCTTTCCTGGTACATATATAGCAGTTTCTCAAACAACCTTGCCTACGTGGCCTGCTATAGAGTCATTCTCTGAAAACAACTTTTTAGCAAGGACCATAACAATAACAGAAAATAGAGAAAAAAAAGAAAATACACGTCTGCATTGTCTAACAAACTATCAACAATTCCTAACAAACTGTCAGCGTCCTCCTTTGCCTTTTTAGTCCAATAATCTTCTGGGTAACTGTATGATCCTTTTAGGTCTTGCATGAGCGGTAGTACTGCCTTCATGTAACGTATCAATACCCACCCCTTCAAGATAGACCTGTCCCCGAGGTAGCTATGATTGGAATGTTGCGGTAGTGGTTGTGGTGTCGTCACTGTAGGGTTTGGGCACAATTTGAGGAGGGAAATATGAAAGACTGGGTGGATGCAGGCTTCTTCTGGTAGGAGAAGTTTATAGGCTCTGGGGTCTATTCATTTAATGAATTGAAAGGGACCAAAATATTTTGAAAGTTTATGATGATTGTTACGGATGGTGGTTTGGCGACAGGGTTGGAGGTTGACGAATATCCATGAGCCGACGGTGAATTGTTTGTCGCTGCGGTGGTGATCGGCTTGATTTTTCGTACGGTTTTGAGCTTCCTATCAATTGGTCTTGATAATATGGAGTAGTTGATTTCCTCAAGAAGCCCACTTGTCCAGCTCTTATATTGGGGTAGTGGAGGTAACGCAATTGGAGAGCATTGATGGTGGTCTGCCATAAACGACCTGAAATGGTGACATGCCGATGGACGTGTGTTTTGTGGTGTTGTACCACCATTCCGTCGAGGAAGACATTTAACCCACTTTGTAGGCACATCACCGACTATGGCACGCAAATGTGTTTCGGGACAGCGATTCACAACTTCAGATTGTCCATCAGACTGCGGGTGGTATGCGCTACCCATTTGAAGCTTTGTTCCATGTAAGCAAAATAGTTCTTTCCAAAATTGGCTTGTAAATAAACGATCCCGGTCAGATACGATTGAGCGAGGGAAGCCGTGCAAACATACATATTCCTGGAGGAAGTGTGAGGCAAGTTGGGAAGCAGATACTGAAGTGGGTAATGCAAAAAAATGCGCATACTTCGAAAGTCTGTTGACGATTATCCAAATTGCAGTTTTTCCAACAGATGGAGGAAGATGCGTAATAAAATCCATGGCGATATCTTCCCAGATTTGAGCAGGAATTGGGAGTGGTTGGAGCAACCCTTTGTATGGAGTGTCGTCAGGTTTGGTTTGGAGGTAGGTGGGGCATTGTTTGACGAATGTTTGAAATGTTGAAGCTAAATTAGGTCAAAAAAATTGCTCACTGCTCTGGATATCGTTCCCTTAATTACAGAATGCCCCCAATTTTGGAAGAGTGCAGCTCAGTGATAATTTTGATTTGTAGTTCGGCGTTATCAAGAATATATATTCGATTACCCAAAATAATAGGTCATTACGCAATTGGAAGTTCGAGTTTGAACATGTACCTTAACACAGCTGATTGATGATGGATTGAGCTTCCTGGTCATTGCGCAACGCTTCCTGGATATCGGTTAATAGAGGAAATGTAGGCCCTGAGATTGCGTTCATTGTTGCATCGTTGGTGATGCGGTAGAGACCATCAGCTACTACGTTCTACTTACCTGGACAGTCGTCGATTGTAAAATAGAAGCCCAAAAGTTTCTTAAGCCGCTTCTGTTGTTCTGGCGTTTGTATAGTTGGGAAGCTAATTCGCGGAGGCTCTGGTGATCAGTGTAGCACTGGAATGGACAGCCAAGTAAATAATGGCGCTATTTTTTTACGGAGGCGGCTATCGCGAACATTTCTCTAGAGTAGGTGGAGGCTTTTTGGAGATGGCGCGGTAGTTTGAGGCTGAAATACACTATCGGGTGGTCGACTTGGGCAAAGACATCTCCAATCGCTGATGTGGAGGCTTCAGTGGTAAATGTGAAGGTTGGTTGAAATTTGGAAGGGATAAAGTGAGGGTGTGGGTTACGGACCATTTTAACTTTTCGAACGCATTTTGGGCTTGTGGGCTCCAAGAGAAATTGTTTGCTTCAGTAAATCTGTTAGTGGGCTTGCAATGAGGGCATAATTTTTGATAAAGCGGCAATAATATCCGGTGAGGCCCAGAAATCCCCGAACAGCGGTGACTGAATTAGGAGTTGGCCATTTTACCATTGCGTCAATTTTTGATGGTCTACTCGTACACCTTTATGCTTCGTAAGGCCGTAATTGCATTTTGCTAAGCTGATGAAGAATTGGTGTTTGGTCTGGAATTTTTAAAGTGGTGTGAAGATGATCTAAGTGGGCCTCTCATGATGAACTATAAATGAGAATGTCATCAAAGAAAACGAGCACAAATTTTCTCAAGTGTGGGCCAAATATATTCTTCATCGTAGCTTGGAAAGTGGATGGTGCATTTGTTAATCCTAATGGCATTACTAGGAATTCGTAATGGCATTCGTGAGTATGAAAAGTGGTTTTTGGGATATCGGGTGGATGTATGCGAATTTGGAAGCAGCCACTGTGGAGATCGAGTTTGGAGAAAAAAGTTGCACCATAAAGTTCATCTAATAGTTTGTCGACCGTTGGAATTGGAAAGCGGTCTTTAACGGTGATGGCATTAAGTGCCCGATAATGGACGCAAAACCGCCATGATCCATATTTCTTTTTGAGAATGGGCTAGTTGATGGTTTAATAAGTTTAGAGTGGAGCATTTCTTGGATTTGTCGCTCGATTTCATTTTTTTGAAAGTATGGGTAACGATATGGTTTGGAATTGATTGGTTTGGAGTTAGGAATGATCTATGTGGTGGTTAACGGTACGATCTGGTGGAAGGTTTGTGGTTTGATAAACATGTGTTTATAGGATGATAATAATTGGTGGAGTTGTGGGTCAGTGTGGATTATGGTTTGGATTTCCTGTGAGGAATGGATAGGGTAGAAGTGTAAATAAAGGAAGCTTTCCACCGAAGTAGTGGCGTCAAATCTTTTTAGTTGCTGTAGTGAAATAGGGGAGGGGTGAAAAACCAGGCCCAGCCCGGTTAAACAAATGGCCTGATTATTGAAATTAAAAGCCATTGTTAATTTCTTGTAGTCCATCGTTATCGGGCCTATCTCAAGCCATTGTATGCCACAAACTGCGTATGAGCCCACTATTTCCAGCAAATGAAAATCAATGCAAAATTGATGGCCCTGAATATCAACACTGACATTTAAACAGTAGCCCGAGCTTCTCAATTTTTCACCATTGCCAACTGTAACTACGAAAGGCTTGCGTGTTCTTTTTCCACGCCTAAGAACTTTACGATTTTCGGATGCAGATAATTATGAGTGGATTCGGTATCCACGAAAATCGAAATTGGGTTACCCTTAATGAAAGCAGAAAGACGAATTGCGTGTGGGTGGGATGAACCAGTTAAGGCGTGGAAGGAGATTTCCTGTGGTGCATCTAAGGTTGGGTTTGTGTTGCCGGCTGAATCAGTGGTTGGCGGAGGTTTAGTTTCAAGTTCGAATGACGGTGATGTGCCATCCAGTTGTATGTCGGGAAGAATCATAAGGATATGGGTTGGTTTGCAACGGCGACCAAAGTGGTATTTTTCATCACAATTAAAGCATAAATCTTGCTGTTTGCGAATGTTCATTTCCGCTGGGGAGAGTTGTTTGATAGGAATTGGTGGTTTGGAAGTTTGCATTTGAGGTGTTTGATGAAATGGTTGATTGGTTGTGAATTAGTGGTGGGTTTAGGAAGCTGGTAATTGTTTTTTGGAAATGCGAATCTGATTTGGCATTGTGTTTGCGTTCAATGAATTTGGCACCATCGATTGCTTCGGATATGTTGGTGGGTTTGATAAGGTGAAGTTCGTTTTATATTTGGGTTTTGAGGCCGGAAATAAAACATTGAAGGATGGACTCGGGGGGTAGTGTGGTGATACGATTGCAGAGTGTTTCGAAGGTGGATTGACAACTTTCAACAGTTGTGATTTGTTTAAGTTTGAATAATGTGACTTGGGGGTTGATGAAGGTGGGTGGTCCAAACATTGCTTGATTGCTTTTGTTAGAGCTATCCATGAGGTAAGTTGCTTATTCCGATGCATCCATTGGAACCATGATAATGCTTGACACCTTGCATATGAAAACTTACAAGATCGATGCATTGGTCTTCCGGTGTGGAAAAATAAGCGAAAAATCAATCGACTTGAAATATCCAATCGTATGGGTTGGATCTATCGAACAAGGTTAAGGTGCATTTGGGTGTTGGGGTTGATAGGTTAGATGGTTGCCGGTTGTTAGGTGAAGGGTGGTATGTGGTTGATGTTTGGTTATTTGGAGAGAGAGGTGGTAGGTTGTCTAGTCTTCGGGTGAGGTCGATCATGGATTTGGTGAGGTCATGGAGGGCTGTTTTAATGTCGATGATGTCGGCATGTTGGTTCTCCAGCATGGAGCTGTGGTTTGTTTGGTTTTCTTGGATGGTGGTGATGACATCTTGGTGTTGGGCGAGTTGTTGGAGTGCTTCATCTACTTTGGTCATGATGGTGGAGAAGTTTGGATATATTAGGGGGAAGAGAGGAGAGATCAAGTGGTGAAAGCACCAAAATGATACGGCACTACTTGGGGAAGATAGATAGTGGAATATAGAAGAGATGAAGATTAACAGAGAAGGAGAAATGTGAAGGAGAAATACAGGAGAAATAAAAATTCAGCAATAATGTTCTATATCATTTCCTTTCTTTCCTAGTATACATATAGCAGTTTCTCTAACAACCTTTCCTACGTGGCCTGCTATAGAGCCATTCTCTAAAAACAACTTTTTAGCATGGACCATAACAATATACGAAAATAGAAAAAAAAGGAAATACACATCTGCATTGTCTAACAAACTATCAACAATTCCTAACAAACTATCAGCGTCCTCCTTTGCCTTTTTTAGTCCAATAATCTTCTGGGTAACTGTATGATCCTCCTAGGTCTTGCATGAGCGGTAGTACTGTCTTCATGTACTGGTGGAATAGTAGTATATGTATCAAATGTTCAAGGCATGAAAGATAGCAAACCATATGTGTATAATTAGACTGTAATTTATGTTTATAAGTACAGAAATATACTAAAACATTTAAGGTTTAGTTATACTTATACTTTCATGTATAAATACGAAATATAAATTATAGTTGATAAACAAACTAAAAGGAGTTATCAACAATATTTAAATAAAAGATTAATAGATTAATAAACTTTCATTTTTACACATACATATATTGTTGTTGTCCAATGCATTTATAATAAATGTAAAGATTATATAACTAGTATTATAAACTTACAAAAGAATTGTAAGGTGAATGGGTATTTTTATTAGGTATTTCCTTATGAAAAATAAGTTTTCTATAGTAAAATAAAATTATTATGTTTCTCTAGCATAATGTATACATGCTTATTTATTGATACTTTGGATATTATTTGTATGTTTTTTGTTTCTATTTGATGAGGAATTTGAATAAATGATTTAGTGATACCGTCTGGTATGATACTTTCGGTAACACTTTTTCGATTATTCATCGAACTTGTCATATAGAGATTTTAGTATGGATCGAGTGTAGTTTATGATTTTGGAATAACTATTCGAGTAACATGTGTTGGTATGCGATGTCGTTATGTTATTTGTTTGATTTTTCACGGTAAGTAAATGACACTCGAATAGGGATATGCTCATGTATACATTGTGATACCCGTCATAGTGAGAGTATATTATCGCCATGTGTTGGCTTATGGTTAAAGCCGTGTGACGGCAAGAGATGAGAGCTCAAATATATTACAGTCATGTGTTGACTTATTTGAAGCTGTGTGTCGGCTTACATCTAGAACTATATGTTGATATAGGATATGAGTACCATATATCGTCTACCTATGTCCAGCTCCCTTTATGGTTCGGGAGTGAACCAAATTGGCCAATATCCACCCTGGCGGCCTGATTGTGGGGTCGTGTCCTAAATCCATGACATCTTTGTTATATATTATATCGGATGCACGTCAAGAGGTTTGGGTTAGGTGATCCGTAGCATAGGTGCCCTATAGCCCCTTATGTCACATAGGCCAGCAGTCTGTTACCATAAGGGCAAGTGCAGGGTCGTGATCGAGGCTATACATAGACGAACCATAGGTGGATATGGGTCATGATTTCCGTCAAGGTAGTCGAAGATTGTAAAAATAGATCCAGCTATTAGTGGAAGACCAGTAGACCTTGGGTTCTTGGAGCGTGTTGTGTGCTATCAGTATCCCTTTTTGGTTTGGGGTTATGTGTGTTGGGGATTGGCATATATTATTCACCATCCAATAAGCTGGCTATACTAGAGACTGTGTGTCTAAAGTGTATTCAATCCCTGTTACATCCATAATTTTGATGATTTAAGATAACCTTTGTGTATGGTTTATGGTTTTGATTGTGATTATTCATTTTTACGATTTATGTGACATTAGATTTTGATTGGATAATTAGAAGGGCTATCTCAGATTACATTCGGCATATATGATATTCTCATTTATTTATGGATATTACCATGCCATTATATTACAAAGAGACATAGTCTGACCCGTGTGTTCTTTGTAAAACTCCGGTCAATCCGAGAGTCTTCTAATGCAGGTACTCAGGGTTCATGGAGCTGAGTGTGGACTATGTGAGGCTAGTAAGAGTTATAGGACATTGTGTAGCCTCGTTGTTGTATCTATTATGTAGTAAATGATGATTTATGATGTATTGGGCTAGATACTGTCATTTTGTAGCCCATGGACTTATGTATTGTATTGTGTATTATATATTGTATATTATATTTTTTTGTTGTGTATGGACTCTGTGATCTCTGGTTGATATTTATTATCTGTATTTATATATCGTTCATCCTGGAGGCACATATGTTATTGCTTTGTACCGAGATCAAGTATGAATATGGTAAGTAATATTGATATTTGAGTTGCGTACCGATGTTGGTCCAAAGGAATTTTCACGTATGTGCCCCATATCGCTTCATTCTCTGTATTATTTGACATTATTACTTAGTAATACTCTTGAGTGGTATGGGTATAGAAGTGAGGGCGTTACAATACACCAGCAAGATGCTACTTCAGATTCGGCAACAACTTCATACCACAACAAAATGTAAGCAATCAAAGAAATAACAACCGCATTGCAAATCTAATTGAATCAAGAAATGCTCCTGAAGATACAAGAAATCATAACCTGAGTCTCTGTGAAAACTCCAAGATTGGAGATATTCTGGATGACTGCTAGTACCCAAGTTCTGGTGCCACCAACCACATCACTCAAAATCTTCAAAACCTGAATGTAGGAAATAAATAATATAAAAGTAAACAGTCAATTCTAGTTGGAAATTGGGAGTTTATAAAAAAATACACATACTGGTCATGTTATCATCAAAGGAAAAAAGATACTTCACCTTAACAATTTACAGAGGGTTTCCCAAATTAAGAAGAAGCTTATGACTGTCTCTCAATTTGCTAATGATAATAATGTGTACTTTGAGTTTCATCCTCAATTCTACTTAGTCAAAGATTTATTGAATAAGGAAATATTGCTAGAGAGTAAAGTGGACAGTGGATTCTACAAATTTAACTTGATAAAATTCAAGAACTCAACAAAGCAAAAGAAATGGTGCAATCTTGTAGAGTCAAGTGTGATTTAAAGTAGTATAAGTGTGTTTGTTTTGTGGCTTTGCAAGTTAGGGCATCCTAATCCCAGTATTGTAAGACAAATACTAACCAGCAATAATATTAGTTTTGGAAAACTATCACCCATACATATGCACTTATTGTCAAATGGTAAGAGTCACAAATTAGCATTTTATGACTCACTTATTGAATACAGCAAGCCACTAGAACGAGTGGTAATCGATTTATGGGGACCAGCATTAATCAATTCTGACTATGGTTTTAACTACTACATTACTTTTGTTGATGCATATTCAAGATTTACTTGGATATATTTTCTTCAAACCAAATCAAGAACATATAATTTTGTATTGCAGTTTATTACTTATGTAGAAAAGCAGATCAAATGTCAACTGAAGATTCTGCAAACTAATGGAGGCACAGAATTTGAACCACTTAAAGAATACAGTCAAAAAAGAGCAATAATACACAGAATTACCTGCCCTCGCACATCTAAACAGAATGGATTGGTCGAGAGGAAGCATAGATAGAGAAATAGTGGAATTAGGACTCACCTTACTTGCTCAAGCATCCTTGCTAATAAAGTTTTGGCCATATTCTTTTGCCACCTCTGTCAACCTGATCAACAAACTACCAACAAAGGTTCTGATGAACAAGAACCCAACTGAAGTTCTGCTGAACATCAAACCAGATTACTCAAGCCTAAAGACTTTTGGATGCCTATGTTTTTCTTGCTTGAGACCCTACAATTCTCACAAATAAGCCTCAGAACATCTCCATGCACTTTTATGGGCTATACTAGCAATCAAAAAGGACACAAGTTCCTAAAAAGCAAAGGTAAAATAATAATATCAAGACATGTTGTGTTTAATGAGTACGTCTTTCATTTTGCAGGCACTGATGTCAAAACCACTCAGTAAATATACAATGCCAAGACATCATTCCGGCAATACCTATATATGAAGGCAATTATGATGAAATGTATGACAAAGAGATTCAAGACAAAACTGGCTCATAACACACTGTGTCCTGTTCAAGACTAGGTCATGAGACTTTGGAATTATCAAGAAATCCCAATATTGCCTCTCAAAATGATCACCATTAAATGCATGGTGAAGACTATGAAACAATGAATCTTAGTCATCCAACACTCAGCATTCGTCTAGCAATAACACAAATCCTAAACTAGCACTTGCAAAGACAGAACATCACATGATGATTAGGGCAAAAAGTTGCATATTCAAACCAAAAATCATACAGCAGCTATAGAATCTGAAAAACCAACCACATATGAGCAGGCAACAAAATACAGAGAATGGAAATATGGTATGGATGAACACTACAATGCCTGTATGGAAAATAAGACTTGGAGTCTTATTCTACTGCCAAAATGCAAAAACTTAGTTGGATGCAAATGGACATACAAATTAAAAAGAAATTCAAATGGCAACATTGTAAGACATAAGGCCAGATTAGTAGCTAAAGGCTATACTCAACAATATGGATTTCACTTCACTGGAGCATTCTCCCATGTTGTTAAACCCACAACATGGGGATAACTCTAACTTTGGCACTACACATCAAGTGGAGAATAAAGTAGCTCGACGTAAACAATGCTTTTCTAAATGGAGAACTACAAAAAAAAAGTATACATGGAGCAACCACATAGCCATGAGTAGACTGAGAATGCTGATACGGTATGCAAATTAAACAAGGAAATCTATGGACTCAAATAATCCCTTTGAGTATGGTATAACACTACAACAAATATAGCTTATTACAACATTTGTATCAAAGATACGTTGTAAAACACCTCTTTTACAACGTCTTCTAAAAAATGTTGTAAAAACATCTATTTTACAGCATTTTTACAAAAACGTTGTTAAACAAAACCTTTTACAACTTTTCCTTCAAAAACGTTGTAAAAAACTACCCTTTTACAACGTTTATTGTAAACACTATCATACTACCTTTTAACAATAGTTTTAATGCCCATCTCTAATGCCCTCTCTCCTCCTCAGCCCCCCTTCTTTTCTCTTCCCCCTACCCCCTCTTCGACTAGATCTGTCCGTGTATTCAGCGTCCTCCCCTCTGTCCTAGATTGCCATATGCCTCAACTCCATTCCACCTCTGAGTTTCCTCCCCGCCATGCTTCGTCCCCTACAACCCATGCATCTTCTGAGCCTGGTCGAGTTTATTGTCTACCGGTGAATGGTGATGCGCCTTCGTCTGGTGTGTCCTTGTCGCCTGTAGCTTACAGTGGTTTGTCTGTAGCTGATGCAGTTCCGAAAGGCAATATGGGTATAATTGAGTCTGAATCAAATTTGTGTGAATCGCCTGATGTTCATGAGGTTGGAAATGGAGGGCATGCCGTGCGTATTTCGCCTGTTGGTGGTGTGCGTGTATCGCCAAATGAACGCGGTCTTGGTTTGGATGTTGTTAGTGCGAAGGTTGGTTTGGCTAGCAGTGATATTGGTCTTGGCACTGCTGTTTCTTCTAGCAAGGCCCTATGCGCATCTAGTGTTTGTGTTAATCCCACTGTGGAAGTTGGCTCTGCCCTTTGCCATGTGAAGTGGTCTCCTCTGGCATTTTTGCCGCCGCAATTGAAAATCGATTCCCTGTGGTGCCCCCTATTCCATCACCTCCCAAACTATTTACTGCTTCTGCTCCTGTTCAGGCTTGCTCCAAATCGTGGTCTTCCCTTTTCTCTACCCTTCCCCGTAATGAGGGCGATTATTTGCCGATTGACTTTGATATTGTTGCGGAGAACGGGGTGATGATTCCTCCTCCTATTGTCATTCAAGCTGGTTTGGACTTTTGGTATGATTACCTGGTTGGCTTTTTTCTGGACCCTAATCGTCGTCTGCATGATGCGTCTTCTGTTTGTCGTCGGGCGTGGAAATTTCGTGGTGATTTACGAATTAAGCAGGTGGACTCCTTGTATTTCATTAAGTTTTCCTCCGCTGAGGAGCGTCGTCTTGTTCTTGAAGCCGAGCCTTCCTTTTTCGATGGGCAACCATTCATTATTACTCCTTGGTCGCCTACTGTTGCCAGAGCTCGTGAGCAAGTTCGTTCCATTCCCGTTTGGGTCTATTTTTCGCATATTCCCTCTGCTCTTCAACCTTTACTTGGTTTGAACTCGCTAGCCTGTAACGTTGGTAAACTGAGGTGCTTTGACTCTAATACTGTTGCTCGAGAAAAATTGGTGTATGCTAAAGCTCTGATTGAAATTTCCCCTGATAAGCCTCTTCCTTCCTCTATTCCTGTCCAACTAGCTGTTGGGCATGTTGCGGAGGTCCGCGTTCGCTGCGGTTAGGTCCCAGATATGTACTTCCTGTCACTCCTTTGGCCACCTGGCTATTGCATGCATTCACTCTGATGTCTCCGCGGCTGCTCCAAAGATTCCTCTGCCACGCCCCCCGCTCTGGATTTGGGTCCCTAAAGTTTCTGCCTATGTCCTTCCTCCTGTTGTTCCATTATCTGTCCCGGGCTCGCCTCCTTGCCCAGTTGATTCGCCTGCCACTCTTTCTTCTCCTGAGGTCCCTTGTATTGATTCTGCGATTCCTTTAGCTGCACCGGTTCCTTCTACGCCTCGATCGCCTATTGTTTGGGATGACTCTGAGAGATGTTGGGTTGACCTCAAATCTGATGTGAGATTTAATCCCATTGCTGATTCCTTTTTTAGATTTGTCTCAGATGATATTTTGGACCTTAGATGCCTTCATTATGTTCCTTCTGGTGATTCCTTAGTCCCTGATTTAAATGGACTTTTTGCGTCATCTAATGCAAACATGTTAGCTGATTCCTCCTGGGATCGTTCCTTTGTTTACTCAGCGGCTTCTATTGATTATGATCCTTGTTTAGCTAGTCTCTTCCGCCCATTCGCTGGTATTCTTGGGAAAGTTCCCTTGGACTCTTCTAAGGAGTTGGTGGAAGATGGTGACTCTACCTCTTATGAGGAAGCTTAGTCTTGTTTTTTATTATAGTAACTGTGACATGTCGGTCACATTCCTGTGCATTACTTTTCTTCTTAGTAGATCAGGCGCTTATGCCTCTCTCCTGTACTTTAATTTTTATTACGTGCGTAATAAAAAGTGGACGGTCCACTATAAAACCGGCTGGCCTTGCCAAAAAACAATAGTTTTAGAAGGTTGTAAAATCATTGTTTTTACACCTATACAGTAATTATCCACTACCTTTTTAAAAGTGGTTTTACTCATAGGTTTACGTTAAATTTGAATATTTTTAGTTTGCTTAAAATATTATAATATTAATAATTTATAATTTATAATAAATAATTTATACTTACTTAAATAATTTATAAATGTTAGTTTATAATTAATAATTTATAAAAAAAAACTTAGAAAGGTAACTATTTATAATTTATAACCAATGATTATTAATAAATAATTTATAATTATAAATTATCATCTATAATTAAGAATTAATTTTTATATTTAATAATGTATTAGAATTAATTATTAATAATTAGTAAATTATAGTTAACGTTTATTAATTATAATTTAATAATCATAATTAAAAATTAATATTAAATAACTAGTACTTAATATTAATAAGTAATATTTAATAACTAAAAAGTAAAAAGTATTATTTAATAACTAATAAGTAATAAGTAATAATTGATAATTAATAATTAATAATTACTATTAAATAATTAATAATTACTATATATAATTAATAAGTAATCTTTAATGAATAATAAGTAATATTTATCAACTAGTATTTAATTTCAATGATTAATAAATGCATTTGATCTTAGTTCTTGCATGTCCTAGCACTATCATGTTAGCCAAGTGCATAAATCTGCTTCAATGGGATGTGCAGTTCTATGCTTTAGCATGTTGAAGATCCACTACAACAATACCCGTAAGGCGAAAATACATAAACTCGGCAATCTACTTTTGTAACCTTAGCAATTGCGGCTATGGATATAGATTATATAAATAAGCATTTACAATTGAATTATACATAAATAATTACTATTTCTTAATAAAATAAGCATTTTACAATTGAATAATATACAAGTATGCCATTTACATTTGAATAATGTATGCTAGTCCAGGACATGGGTGCGCAACTACTGTTTATAATGAAGTGGGACCAACAGCCCACTTTCATGCTAAATGAACGTGAATGTAGTGGTAAAAGTATTGCATGTCAGTTTGAAACATGAATATTTTTTGCTTTTCTAAATATGTAGCAACAACAAACATCAGAATAACATACTATGTCATCATTTTATCAACCGCTGCAAAATTGCAAATCAATTCAGTATAGAAACCTAAAGCATATACTTTTGTAGGTAGAAATCCAAATAGGTTCTTCCTTGAATAGTCATAGTTAGGATTCAAATTCAGAACGGTAATAGAAATTATAAGAGTTAATTTTTTTTACATAAATCTTGAACAGAGTTGGTGAAAATGAATGAATCAAATGTAGTAATACCTTGTATCATAGTAGTAAACAGTGGAGGAAGGGAGCAATGAGTTAGAGGAAGATGGTTGCGGTGAGGACTGATTAGGCAATAGCTGCTGGTGAATCGTGTGTTGTAATCAGAAAGGAAGGCGATGAGAGCGAGATTTTCGTTCGAGTACGGCGGTGGAGAGGCTATGGATTCGATTTAGAGGTTTAGAAAGAATGTGGTGTGGAGAGAGATAAGAAGGACGATGAAGGAGTTTGGATCTAATAGCGATTTAGGATTTGATGAGAAGAAACGACAAAGTGATTTCTACCGAAGGCTATTTTCGGTAATCCAAAAAGACACCATTGAGATTAGTTCATGGAATTCTCATTATTAGTAGTAGATATATATATATATATATATATATATAATAATCAACACTTAATAATTAAAATTCAATTATAATTAAAAATAATAATTTATTATCGATGATTAAAAAATAAGATGCAATATTTAATATTCAATATTTAATAACAATTACTATTAAATAATTATATTAAATAATTAATAATTAAGACTGATATTTAATATTTGATATTTATAATTACTTTTTAATATTTCAATATATTTGAAATTTTAAGGTTTTCTGAAATAAATTTTAAATTTGAATCTAAAATTTTAAAATTTTTATAAAATTCAAAAACAAAAAATTATTTATTACAATATTCAAATTTTATAAAATATACAAAATAGTGTAACTCTTTTCACTAATATATACAAGTTTTCATTTTTTTAAGATATATTAAAATTTGAAAAAAATAAAATAATGTAATTCACTTCATTGACATGTGCAAGTTTTTGTTTTGCTTCAAATCCTAAATTTTTGGCTCCAAAATTCGATTTTTTTGCTCCAAATACCACACCTTTCAGATTATCTATCACCTTACATTTATTTCTTTAGCAAATTATAATTGAACCTCCATAGTTTCTAAGTTGCCTTCATTTTTTCTCTAAGAGAAAACTACCCCAGTCAATTTTCGTTTCCTTCCTTCTTCTTTCTCTCTTGTTTTCTATGCCTAAACCCTTTCCACCAACAATAACAAAATAATACATTGATTAAACAGTTCATGCTTTATTGTAAAATGCAATCCAACTCTGTGGTTCTTATTTTTTCCACGCATTGAGACTACATGGTAAAAATAAGAACCATACAAGCCTAATGCATGGTAAAAATAACCAAGCAGTTCTATTGAGTGATTCATATTTCCACCACTATTTGGGCAGCGTCGTTCGTCTTCCCACTACTTCTTCCTTGTCCCCTATGCTTCCCCAAACACATAATAAAATTGATTTTTTGGATTGGCACTATCTAAATGTTTATCTGTCTTTGTGTTTGAACATGGTATTTGGTCGAGATGCATGCGAGTTGATAGGATAAGGTTTGTTGGGACAGTGGTGGTCTACGGTTGATGGGTGACATCGACTTGATGATGAGCGCGAACTCTTTTGGAGGGTTTGTGTAAAGGCCCGTATCTTCGTACCCTTTATGTCGACAATAAATCACATGTGTCCAACGCAAATTGGATGGAAATACGAATCTTTAGGGTGAAGAAGAAAATAGATAGAAGAAAATAGTACAACAACGCAAAATCTCACAATCGCAGCGGAACAATATATAATATATAATAACTGATCTTTATGCAAAAGAAACTATATCAGTTAATATACATACAATCATCAGAGTACAACAATCAACAAATAAACTGGACAATTATAATGACTTGTCATCACAGGTGCTAATATACAGCATACAGCGGAATATAATAAAGTACGTGTAATACACCTGAAATCCTCCAACTCATCTCATGAGCTCCATAGCATCCTAACCTGAATCTGTAATAATCGGTCTAACCCGAGCATTATAATAAAATAGCACCCGAGTCAGTCTGGAAAACCACCGTGAGAAAAACACACTCAATCTGAATTGTTACTATTATCGAAATCCTTTGAAAACCAAAGGTATCTTGTAATACCGCGTCACACATAAATACGAAGGATTTTTACCTTATGATAACCAAAACATTTTATATCAAAATCATCTAACTATATAATAATGTCTGTAGAAAATAAATTAGAAAATAGCTGAAACGCTTGCATCTCACGTTTTAGCATAGTTGGGCACAATCAACATCGTACAGGCTCGTAGTGGATATTGGATTTCATACAACGACTAAGCTACTGAAGCACCGCCCACCACAGTACACCTCTAGAAAAATGTACTGAGGACCTCGTCTAGATCCCCTGCCAACACAAGACCGGCCTACCCTTGACCTGGATAGTACCGAATATGTTATCACCCCGGGGGTTCCCACCCTAATCGAGCGCTCTCTTTTTCATGCACAACCATACCTATAATTTTATAATATATCCAAGGGTATCTAGAAAAGTGATAACATATCCTAATTGGGTGCGACCCACTTAGCCTTGCTACATCTCCCTTGTTTTAGTCATTCCCGGTTGATGAGGCTTGAGGCTACGCTTTACCATTAAAATAGCATTTATGCTTGGAATGCTATCACTGCCTTCCAAGCAACGATGAAAATGATAGCATTCATCCATACATGTTGTTTTGGGTCTGAACAAACTGAAGCTCCAAATCACAGTCCCCATTATCTTCATGATATCACAATTCGTAATGCATAAATCGGATCGAAGTGGTTTTTGGATAATTAAATCTGATCCCGATCTCTTCGAAACGATCAACTAATTTGGCCAAAATATAATAGTCGGTTATTTAACTATCAAATAACATCTGTAAGCAGTCACTGGGCCTTATTTCATAAATCCTCAAAACATTCATTTAAAATATATTTACATAGATATATAGTCCAATTTCTTCCAACATTTTAATATTTGAAAACAGTTTCCAATTCTTATGTACATAATAAGATATATTTTCAACCAAATCAGTTCATAGAACTATTTTCAAATTCCATTTTATAATTCATTACTTAGAAGAAGAAAAAATTCTATATAAATCATCACGTAGTTAAAATATTTCTAAAACCTTCCAATCCAACATTTAAGAAAATATCTATTTTCCAAAATTATTCCAATTACCAACACTTAAGAAATATTCCGTAACTTATTCTACAAATTTCCAGAATTTTTGTTAATTCCTTTTTAACCATTTCTAAAATCGATTATACTCATATATAACCTTGTTTAACCATTTATAACTTCTGTTATGAATTCAGATTCATTTTAGAAGTTCTCTTCTAGAAATTTTTGGAATTTCCTTAAGTTTCAAAATTCCGTTATAAGATTTCTCTTATAAAATCACATCTGTCCAAAAAAATCCGGTCACAAATCTCGAAAGAATTTATAAATAAAAATCCAACCACTTACTTTTAAATTCTAAATAATAATAATAAGTATTTTAAAGAATAATAATTTATTTTCAAAACATGTTTAAGTAATTATTTGAAATAACAAACATTTTTGAAGAAACCATGCAAACTGAGTTCCAACTCATTTAAATAATATTAATCGACTTACAAAGTTTATTTATAATAAATTTAATTTATTCTAATAGTTAAATTTTCCAAAATATTTAAATACAATTAACGGTTTTAAAACAACACTGTTCAATAAATAATTTCATTTTAAAACAAACTTTACTTCTCGATACCCAATTCATTTTAAAATTATGACTCCAATTTCACTTTATAAATCTCTCTCGATTTATACACATCGATTTACGATTCCAATTTCATAACCATTTCCATTTTTCCAAACAGAATCCATTATTTCTCTCTTTCTAATCAAAATTTCCATATCTCGTTTTTAAATCTATGCTCTAGATTTATACCTTTAATTTATCAATTGATATTAATTTCATACTATTTATAAACATTGGTTATAAATTTATATTTTCTGATTCAAATATCCTTATTTATAAAATCACCTTTAGCTCTACTCTTTGATAACTCTCATTAGTTTACTAAGTTCATTCAAATACCTATTTAAATCCTTTTCTGATTTTACCGATTTATAACCATCCCACTCTATTTATAAATATCGTTTATGAGCTCATAAACTCATTCTTGGTTTTCGTTGTTGATAACAGGTTCGTATAATAAAATCCATTTATAATCGATTTCAAATTGAAATTCCATTTAGAAATCTATTTCTTAATAAATCTTAATTAAAATTCAAATCCACTTGAAAACTCAACTTCAACTTCCAAATCATTTTTAATAGATAGCATTGAATTTATTGTTTAAAATTCCTTTGTATAAATTATTTTTCGAAAATATCTTTTTGAACATTTAATAAAATAGTTAAACAAAATTTCAAAAATCAAAATTTTTATTTAATTCAAATCCATTTCTTATAAAATACTCTAATTTTATATAAATGTCTTAAATTCCAAAATTTTCCTTTTTATTTTCTTTTTAAATTCAAAAATATTATTTATGGTATTTAAAATACCAAAATAAGGCCAGTGCTACTATAGCATCCAATAAATCAAATCACATACACAATCCTTACAGATTATTCAACCACATCATATGTGACCATGTATGAAAAATAAACCAATATATTTGAGGAATCTAGTTGGATCCCTCCAACTTATTTTCCTGCAATCACAGATGTTATATAACATAAAATACCAATCCCGCTTCGAAGCGGAATATCTGGTAGTGTAGGGTCATCCGCTATTATGCGAGGCGCATAATGTCTCATCCGCTCCAATGGCGGAAAATATATCCAACTACTAATATATATACTACTATACATATAATAATATTCAACTGATAATAATTTATATATTCATCCAATCGATAAATAAATAATTTAATATTTTTAATTTTAACCAGCAATCCAAAATGAGAGAGATTTACTCACCTTGATTTTTATTTGCAATCCATTCCAATTTTAATTCTATTACGTAGTATTTGCTGCTGCGAATCCAACATGGCTCGTGACGTTAGTTTTGAACCTCGAACAGGATGCACTGGATACGACTGTTCTCACACTCTATTTGGATAAGGGATGGTTTCATATACTCTTGAACTAATTTGTTTCCTATCCATCATTTCAGGCCTACGTTCTCTAACATTATCATTTGCATATCTTCTCACATTACCATTTCGCCATCACCCTTCTTGTATGCTGCTTCACTTATTGTATTCCATAAATCATCGTCTTCATTATCGACCTCGTCTCTATTTGTTGGCTCAACTCGTGAACTAAGCTTATAAGCTTTAGATGAATGAGTGATGCTATTTGACGTTCCTTCGTCCTCCATAATAGTGTTATTGTCTGACACCAATTTGTCTTCTATATCATCAATAAGCTCTGTGCTCGGCTCCCTTTTGGTTGATACAATTTTAGAAGCTGACAAACTAGAGCCAACCATGCTATTTTCTCTTGTTTCTTTCTGACAATCTTTATCTTCTTTGTTTGTGCTTTCGCGTCTTCCTCGACGAGAACCAAACCAATCACTCTCTCTTGTTTGCCTTCGAGCATACCCAAATCCAAGAACCTTCAACCGCCTCCTCGTCTTCCTTCAAGCCGACATCTCCATTTGATCGCGCCTCCATCCCTCCATTTCTATCGCCGTCGAGGTCCCATCCTCATCGTGATTTTATCATGAAATCTCTTTTTTTTTCATTTTGATTCCGTTCGATAAAAGGAAATTCGTATTTTTTAAAAGGAAAGGAGGTGGCTTCTGTACGCATAGGGTGGCGCTGTGTATGTTTTAGGGTAGCCGTGAAATAGAAAGGGTTTTAACTAACCCTTTCAATTATAATATATTATTAAATTTCCAAAATATCTCGTTTAGCATAACTCGAAATCCCGAACCCCTATTGAGGCATGTTGCCTGGCGTTTCTAATGTTATACTCCTATTTCGAACGCCATGGAACAAGTCTCGAAGCCTAATTCGATCGTATGGAGAAGATGGCATTTTAAATCTATGTATAGTACTAAATTTTCAGTATTAATTTCAACGTGTTCCTATCCCGTACAACCAAATGATAAATCCAAATGCTACGAAATTTAAAATCCGATAATAATATACTATTACCAATCCAATGGACCTTGTCTCATCGAATTCTGTGACTGTGCCCCGGATCGCTATTTTAAGGCATCGATAAAATGGACGATTTCAAAAATTTACGAAATCACTTGAAAATATTCAGTTTTTAAAAACTTATCAATTCAATTCAAATTCAAATAGAATTTATATCAACATTAAAAAAATTGATTCATATTCAATTCAAATTTCAACTATTCATAATTTTCGTATTACAATAAATCGCTATTTTTGAAATTTAAATTCATTCTATAATTTTAACCAAAATCTTCATATTCAGAAATCAATTTCTATTCCAAATCCAATATTTAAAACCATTTAAATATTCAAAATCAAACGATGGAAAATCTGGATCGTTACATTCCTTCCCACTTTAAAGAATTTCGTCACCTAAATTGCTATGTAGGAAAAATGCACAAACCCATTAACTTATCAAGACCTACTTAATTAAAACTCCACATTTCACCTTTCTAATCTTTTAGTTCCCACCAAAAAATTAGTTTTCATTCCTAAATCAAAACTCTTTATTTCAATTACAACTCAAAATCAAATTTTAGTTAACAAAAAATTTCAAAATTTTTCTAACACACTAAATTTTCGAAAATTTTTGGCAAAATCTCACTTGTACGGAGGGCCTTTTGCAATATTACAAAAATAATAAAAAGACATACATTTTCTCTCATGGTCGGAAAACATAATATATATATATATATATCAATATTTTTATATTTTCACGCGCTAAATCGTAAGCGTACCTTATTTTAGCGTTATTAAGCGAGCTCGCTCAATTTATATGAAATTTCGTAGTCAAATCTAGCCTAATATCCTCCTGGTACTTGTACTTACTCGAATAAACACATCAGTTTCATAATTTACGAATTTTAGTAACTTTACATCCCTTTAATCATTTTAAACACATGATTTCATAATGCTAACTGGCATATCATGTATTTCAGAAGGTACATGCAAATATAGAGTTCCAACATTTAGTTATTCACTTCAAATTCAATTTATACGCCACTTTATTTAATTCCAAAAGATTCACATAACGTTTATTAACATTCAATTCATATTTACACTCAATATATTCATATACATTTAAAATTGATTCAAAATTAATTTATTCACTTTCCATTGATTCACAAAATTTTGTTTACTTCCGTTTATGTTAAACGAAAAAAAAAATCGATGCTATTTGGTGATATTCATTAATAAAGTAGCCACTTTAGCTTATAAACCGTTTAAATTGATTTTAAATCAATTTATCAACTTCTATTAATTCATATTCAATTCATTCACAAAATCTTGTTCGCTCAATTTAATATTCAACAACAATCCAATCCATGCTAATTTATTTGTGAACCATTTCATAAATTTATTTGAACTAAGTTTCCATCCAAAAACATTAACTTAAGTTAATTCGTTTACTTTCAATTATTTCAACCATATAACTTAAGTTCATTTCCATTACAATCAAATTCCATTTCACTTTAAATTGATTGTTATTCAATTTATTTACCTTCAATTGATTCGCATTTCCATTTACTTGGTATATCTCAATTTACACTATATTATTTGAGAATCATTTCATAAAATTAATATTAAGGTTTATTATTACCTTTTATACAACACATATATTCATTTTCATTTCAAAATTTAATTTCATACTCGAATTCATTTAAATAATATCCTAAAGACATATTCAATTTATTTACGCTTAAAATTGAATTTATTTATAACTTAAGTCATCACCATTTCAATCCATTTCTAGTTTATTTGACAACATTTCAGAATATATTTAATTCACTTATATTTAAGCCGAATTTCATTTATAACTCAAGTTCCATATTCAACTTCAATCCACACTCCAATTTACTTAACCAAGTTAATTTCCATTTCTATATTCAATTAACTAATTAAATTATCTAATTAGTTCACTTCCATTTTTAATTCAACATCTGATTTTTATTTCAAAAATCACTTCAATTTGTTCGACTTGAATTCAAATTCATTTTATAATTCAAGTTTGGGTTTCCATTTCTTTACCGAAATAACAAGCCACTTCCATTTTGGTTGTACCATTCCACTTTTTCAATTTATAGGTTACACAACTTATTTTTCACATTTTCATAAATTCTATACTTGAGTTGATTCTGTTCAATAATTATAACTTATAGTTATATAATCATTTTACAACTCAAATTTGTTATTCAATTCAATATGGTTTCAAATATAATCTAATTTTATTTAACTTAGCTTAAGTTAAATTTTAATTCATTCCATCCATTTACTAGCTCAATCCATTTAACTGTCTTAAGCTAAATTTTAATTCCTAGATTAAAATTCTCACTTCGTTTCCCATTTGCATCATTCTCAATTTATAAGTTCAAAAACTTATCCTCTTTTGGTTTCACTAATGATTTAAATGGAAATTCAGAATTCAAACACTCAGTTTCATTTCAAATCATTTTGAAATCATAAATGTATAGCATACACTCTCTTTGTATACCAAACCTCACTTTAAAACTTAAACCATATTTGGTTTTGCCCAAAACAAATTCCTCTTTGGAATTTCTAAACAAACTTGTTTTTCTCAAAACAATCCATAAACAACGACCATGGTAGCAATCCATCACTTAGAAACTCATAAATGAATACCAATGATGTTGCGATCATCATCGAAATTATTTTCCAGCGATTGAAGTGAGTTCAGTGCTTTATCACTTTCAAAATCCATTTAAAACAATTTTCTATTCAAAAACATTCCATAATAAGACTACCATTATTTATTTCAAAAATATTTCCAAAATGACACCAATTTCATTTCCACAACACTTCTGAAAATATTTTCCAAATCTTCTGTGATTTAAATTTCTAAGTTCGAGTTTGAATCCATTTTAATTATAATTCATTTGTATAATTCATATTTATACAATTTTCATTTGGTTATATATAACTATTTCAATCTATTATCTTGTTTTGATTATAATAATAACTTCCAATCACATCAATATACTATAATGATTTTAGAAAATTATTTCTTCTATATCAAAAATATAATTTGGATAAAATTATTTCATTTAGCCTCTTTTCAACACAATACTATGGCAGTTTACCTAGTTTCAGAGTTTAGAAATCCCTATCGATACAGTAGTATTTCCTGTACCGACCAGAATTTATAAAAACTCAACTGATAAATCAACACAATATAAAACTTTTTATATTCACCAACAAATATGCGCTTATATCTATTAATACACTCAAACTCATTCTAGAGTACAACTGACTCTATCTCTAACGAGCCCTACTAAAGCCAAGGTACTCGCTTAACCTTCAGCTCTGATACCAAGTGTAAAGGTCTATATTACCGTACCCTTTGGGTTAACAATAAATCATACGTGTCCAACTCAAATTGAACGGAAATATGAATCTTTAGAGTGAAGAAGAAAAGAGATAGAAGAAAACAAAACAACAATGTAGAATCTCATAATCGCAGTGGAACAATATATAATATATAATAACTGATCTTTATACAAAATAAACTGTATTAATTAATATATATACAATCATCAGAGTAAATCAACAAATAAAATGGACAGTTATAATGACTTGTCCTCACAAGTGCTGAATATACAGCATACACACACAGCGGAATATAATAAAGTACGTGTAATACGCCTTAAATCCTCCAACTCGTCTTCTGAGCTCCATAGCATCCTAACTTGAATATATAATACTAGGTCTGACCCGAGCATTATAATAAAATAACACCCGAGTCAGTCTGGAAAACAAGTGTGAGAAAAACACATTTAATTTGAATTATTACTATTATCGAAATCCTTTGAAAAACAAGGGTATCTCGTAAGAACTCGTCACACACAAATACGGCAGGTTTTTACCTTATGATAACCAAAACATTTTATATCAAAATCATGTGATATTATAGTAATGCCTATAGAAAATAAATTGGAAAATAGCTGAAATGTTTACATCTCATGTTTTAGCAGTTGAGCATAATCAAAATCGTACAGGATCAAAGTGGATATTGGATTCCATACATTGACAGGGCTACTAGGGTACCGTCCGCCATGGTACATCACTAGAAAAATGTACTGAGGACCTCGCCTGGATCCCCTGCTAACACAAAACTGACCTACCTCTGACTTGGATAGTACCGAATGTGTTATCACCCTTGGTGTTTCCAGCCTAATCGAGAACTCTCTTTTTCATGCACAACCATATCCATAATTTTATAATATATCCGAGGGTATCTAGAAAAGTGATAACATATCCTAATTGGTGCGACCCACTTAGCCTTGCTGCATCTTCCATGTTTTAGTCATTCCTGGTTGATGAGGCTTGAGGCTACGTTTTACCTTTAAAATAGCATTCATGCCTAGAATTCTAACACTGCCTTCCAAGCAACGATGCAAATGATAGCATTCATCCATATAAATTAACCATTGATGTGACGACCGCCCTATATTACCGGCATAAATAATAACAAAATAGTATGCTGTAGTCGTGATCAGTCGATATAGGACGATCATCTAGATAAGTAATAACAAACACAGCATATAACCAGTCATATCTCACAACGCATGGATAAAATATAATATCATAGATATAATATAACAGACAGTAATAATGATGTGAACAAATCATCAGACTATAGATTCGCAGAGTTATACATCAAATGTCATAGAGTTTATACAATGAATAAAGACTCAATAATTATCTCAAATACAAGTACTGCTAAGGCTCGCCAGTGTTGCATAGTGGAATAAGTGTAGAATACATATAAGTATGTAATACGAGATAGTCGCTATCAACTCGTCCTCCAAACAACTACTGCATCACTTAGGCCTGTTATCTGCTTTATATATTTAAGAGTACCCGAGATAATAAGAAGCAAAGCATAAAACCTCGAGTCATACAACACTCTAGTGTGAGCGGTAAATAAAACTCAAAATACCATATAGGTAAATATGGAAAGCAATAAGAGTATACGAACCATACCTGACATGTCCCTACAACAAAAGAATTAGCACATAACACTATAACATGCTACCTTATAATATCATAAAGTTACTATACATGATACAATAGTGAGTATCTAAATGTTCCCATCTCCAGTACATACACCCAATGAAATCCCTGAGTGATAGCCCACTAAAGAAAGAAATCAAAGCAACAATATCATCCATCAAACAATATCCACTATCACTCACATTTGTGCCTCAAGTATATGATATCGAGTATATAATAACTTGTATGGCCTCCTTTTTTCCAGGGACTAATTGAGACCTTGGTTTTCTGTGTACCCACGTATCATGCATCCCAAAGCTCGATGCGTTTCCCATAGCACAAAGCTAGACGCTAGACCCTAAGCCACTGGTCCTGGGTATACAGGTCTCTCAATTAACCTATGGACATCCCAACTTACTATACCCCTGCTTCGTGGATATAATAAAACACCCTGAGCATCAATCATTCCTTAGCATGTACTCATCTGAGCCCTCCTTTGCTCCTTTTAGACACTGCCCTTCTTGCTCAATTCAATTTTCATTATTCATAAGGAACCCTTCCACATATCCTAATCCTATGGCTCCACCATTACAGAGTCACCATCTTCGAAACCTACTCCTAATATGAGCCAACATCCGAAGATTTTATCTTTCCATCAAACTATAACATCGCCATCCAACCTTAATGTGAATGAGCCGACACCACCAGCACGATCTACAGAACCACAACAATAGTCCCTAGAAGTTCCAACTCCATACCCTATACCATGATAACTCGATATCGAGTTATAGTTATAACTCTGTGCCGAGTCATACACTTAGCTAACCAATGGCTAATTCTTCTTCCATGCCTCTAGTACTACCCTTCAAGCACTTTGGACCCTTACTCATCCACCCTAGATAACTCGTCATCAATCCAAAACTCCATCTTCATGTTTTAGATATAACTCGATATAGCATCCAATCCTTAGCTAAATACCATGCACCTTGCTATGGAACATCTCATCTAGCCAAGCTCTATCCATCCATGTCAACTACCGAGTTATATGTCCCTATGATAACTTGTCACCGAATCATCCTCGAAAGTTAGTACCGACTTTAGCTCTTAGCTTCTCATGAGATGCAACTTACAATGTAGGCTTCTATTATGCTCCAGAGCTTCTCCTCCAAGTTTCATCCAATCCGACCAACTTTACCTTTGATTTGCACAGTTCACTAACCTATTTTCCTATGCATCCAAAACACTAACAAACAATATCAAAGCACAACACACATTCATAGAATAACACGTATCCACATCCAATCACAAAGGAAACAGATGGAATTATAGAAATTAAACAATTTCTAGTCCAATTCTAAGCAATCAATGAGCATATGAGTATGGTGAAGGTATATGACAAGGCCAATTCTATAAATCATATTAGAATTCATCAACATGGGTCATAAACATATGTTGACATGTGGTTAAAATTAGAAAAGGGTTTTAATGGTCAAAGTTTATATTAAACCCCATAATTTTACCATACAAACATGCATAGGATAGTAAGAAATCATAAACCACTCACCAATTACCAAATTCAACCAATTCTCCTATCGATCTAATGTGGGCAGCGATGAAAAGCAATGCAAATCAACCAAAATAATGTCCCCAAACTCAATTTGACTATCTATTCACTAGTCTACCAATTCGGTTTGATTTAGTCGGTAATTTGGATGATTTTGGATAAATCTAGGGTTAATGGGGTTTAGATCTAATTTGAAGAGAGAGAGAGAGAGAGAGAAAAGTTTTAATTTTACTCTCTAGCCCTCTATTTATAGTGGCTCTCAAATTAGACTACTAGGCTTAATTAATTACACATTAATTTTGGCTAGTATGTTTTAAAACTTAAAACAAGCACAACTTTATAACCTTAAGTTTGTTTTTCTATTTTGACCACTCTAGGAAGAAACCACCATCCTAATCCAATAGAACTGTTTTGAGACCCTAATTCAACTCCTATCAAAAGTTATAGCCCAAACAAGGTTTTCTGGGTCAAAATGGCACTTAGAAATTCGGAAAAAATCATAGGTGTGTAAAATGTCTCTAAGAGTCGTATCCCAAAATCATAGAGTAGTACGACCTCATGTGAATAAAATAAGAAATATTTTACGATCCTTCGATACATAAAATACGTGTCGTTGCATTCTCCCCCACCGACCTCCCCCTCAAGGAATTTCGCCCACGAAATCCCCAAACAAGCAAAAGTATAAGCAACCATAGTTATCTCGCATGCCTACCAATTTTAAGCAGCCATCATACATACCAAACAAACAGCCATGCAACTAATAGTGTAGGTGAACTTACCCTAGCATGCGGAATACTATCTGAATAGAATATACAATGGTGAAAGTAGATACAATAAATGATGGGTCTCTCCACTCAAAGAGCTTCAGACACAGTCATTATGCCCACCTCCATCCCCCATGTAAAATCGTCATCAATTTCGCTCCATTGTGCTTTTACTAGCTTCACCTTTTTCATTTAAGCTGTTTCTTATCGTACTTAACAATACGAAGCAGCCTAAGAGATCTAGGAAATTCCTGTTCTACTTCAACATCTATTAGATGATTCGGTGTGATCATCACGTCTGAGTCATGCGAAAACTTTAATAGATAAGAGACATGAAAAAAATTTGTGCATGCCCACCATCTTCTAAAGTATGTCGACCTTATATGCTAGAATCCTCTAAATTATCGAAAATGGACCTGCGAATCTCGGTGCCAACTTCCCCTCACCGAATTGAACTACAATTTTAGAGGAGAAAACTTTACAAATATCTTATCTTTGATAGACAATTCCAAGTGTCTTTGTCTTTTATCCGCCTAGCTTTTGTATCTATCTTGAGCAGCTTTCATCTATTGCCGAATGATCTCTATTTTCTCCAATATCTCTGTAATCATATATGGTCCAAGTATCGATTTCTTGCTCGCTTTCCACCAACATGAAGAGCATTACAAGGTCGGCCATACAATGCTTCATGCGGAGCTATACCAATACTCGACTGATAACTATTATTGTAGGCAAATTTCACTAGATGCAAATGATCATCCCATAATCCTCCAAAGCCTACAATGCATGCTTGCAATAGATCTTCAAATATACGATTTACTGCTTTGGTCTGCCCATCCATTTGCGGGTGATAAGTTGTACTAAGATGTAGCTCAGTTCCTAATGCTTCTTGTAAGCTCTTCCAAAATCCACTAGTGAACAATGGGCCTCGATCGCTCACAATGCTTTTTGGCACATCATGAAATTGTACTATTCATTTCACATACAACATAGCCAACTTGGATGTCATTCTACATGACTTGATGGGTATAAATCTCGCACTCTTGGTCAACCGATCTACTATGACCCAAATGTCATCCTATCGTGTTCGAATCCTCGGCAGGCCATCCACCAATATTGGGACACAAACATCCTCCCTTCTTTAGGAAGCCAACCTTCTCGGTCGAGTTCGTATTATTTCATTTCTTCATATTCTACTTCTTCCTCTATCTTTGCTATTATCTCCGCTAGCCTAGCATCTTGCTTCTGACTAGTATCGATCCTTTCGATCAGAGTATGTCTAGTCGTTAAGCTTGCCAATATTTTAGGTTCTAGCTTGCAGTGAGACCTAAAATCAATTCGACCATATACTCTATCTACTTCCGTTCCAAGAACATGTCTCCCAACCCAGCATGTCTTCTTCTCAGTACTTCGATGATTGCGTTTCCTTTACCCGGTGTATAGGAAATATTAAAGTAGTAAAAAGCTAAGAACTCTAACCACTATTGCTGACTCAGGTTAAGATCATTTTGAGAGAAAAGACACTTCAAGGATTTGTGGTCCGTAAATAGCTCAAACCTTACTCCTAACAAATAGTGTCCCACATCTTCGAAGTAAAAAAAATTACTGCCAATTCCTAAGCATGAGTTGGGTAATTCCTTTCGTGCGGCTTTAGCTGTCGGCTAGCATAAGTGATAACCCTTCCCTTCTGCATTAACAGCGCACCCAATCCATTACCACGGGAATCATTGTATACTGTTAATTCTTCATTTCCACTTGGAATGGTCAATATTGGTGCACTCGTCAACCTCTCCTTTAGAATTACAAATGCATTCTCACACTTCGCATTCCAAACAAAAATTTGACTCTTCTTTGTCAAATTGATCAACAGTACTGCTATGTTTGAGAAGTCCTTGATGAAGCATCTATAGTATCCCACCAATCCTAGGAAACTCCTCACATCTGTTGCATTCTTCAGTTCTGGAGTAGATTATAATATCATCTATGAGAACAAGCACAAAATTATTCAGTTGGTCTCTGAAAACTCGATTCATGACATCCACAAATTATGTCGGAGCATTGGTCAACCCGAATGTCATTACCAACCACTAATAAAAATCTGACGGCATACAAAACGTAGTAATAAGCACACTCTCCCTTGCTACTCTAAGATAGTGAAATCCTGTTGCCAAATACATTTGAGAGAACGCCTTCTCACTGTGCAGCTGGTTGAAACAATCATCAAAATGCAGGAGTGGATACATGTTCTTCATTGTTACTTTATTCAGCTTACGATAGTCCATACATAGCCTCAAAGAGCCATCCACCTTAGTTTCGAATACAACATGCATACCCTACTCGGATATGCTTCTTTGAATGAACCTACTCCTTAATAGGTCACTCACTTACACCTCTAATCCCTTACGCTCTCTGGGTGTCATATGCTTCAAAGGCACAACTATAGGTCTGGCTTCCTTTACCATGTCTATTTGAAACTCGATCTCTTTACGCGGTGGCAATCCAGTTACTTCCTTAAAGACATCTGGATACTCTCTAGCGATCGACACCAATGACTACCCCTCCCGTGGAACCTCAAGCAAATATAGAAAGCTAACCATTTCCACATCCTCTGGTAGGCTGATAATCACCACCCTTCGCACATCCACATCTCCGATTTTCACCAACAGCTTTTTGCAATCCACTATAGCTGCATGCCCCTTTAGCCAATCCATTTCCAATATAATTTCAAACCCAACACAATTCAAAACAAAGAAATCACAAACAAAAGAACATCCATGATTCGATAAGACTAAACCACTACAAACCATGCGTTGGCTAGTGGAGCCTCTAACGGGGTCAGTTATGATCATGGGTTGCTCTAATATCTTAGGTCTCAGTCCCAATCTATCTAGTAGGTTACTACATATGAATGAATTAAAGCATTGGTATCAAATAAAACTTGAACAGGAAATGTCACCAATAGAAAGCATACCTTGAATAATGACTCCCTTCCTCTTCTCCTCCGTCGAGGGAGCACTCGATGAAGTCGAGACTGCATCCAAAGCATATGCCTTCACAACCGGCTTATCCTTCACCAGTTCTGAACAATCCTTTTCAGATTCTCAGGCTTATCATAGTTGTAGCACTTCTTCTTATTCCTCACTTTGCAATCTCTGATTAAATGGCCTTTCTCTTTGCATCCATAGCAAATAGGTTCCCATTTATCCTTCTTCTTATCACCCTTCTCCTAGGACACTTCCTTTTTTCATTCCACTTCTTCTTGCCTTCATTGTCTTGTTACGGCTTTGGCTCCTCCATCATAGCAGAATCAACAATAGTATTCATAGCCTTAGGTTATAGGTTCTCATGACAAAGTTCTTTCTCCATAAACTTCTCGAACGACTTATCAATATGATACACTAGCTTCTCTCCCAAATAGTCATCCAAGCCAATAATAAATTTCTCAGTCTTTCTAAAGGGAGTATCAATGAATGACATTCCATACTTTGACAAAGCATTAAACTCCACAACATATTCCGAGACTACATCTCTCCTTGCTTTAGCTCAGTGAACATTCTAAATAATACTAACTTTTGGGTGGTCGGGATGAACTTTTCTTCGAACCTTGTCTTGAAATGGTCCCAACTGAACTGATCCTTTGGAGTAGCGATAGTAACAGCATTCCACTAGTTTATAGCTCGCCCTTGAAGTTACCTAGAAGCCAACTTCCTCTTCATAGCGTCATTTACTTCCATATCACTGAAGACGCGCTCACAAGTATCAATCCAATCTTGTACTTCTATGGATGATTCCTTTCCGTGGAATGGCTTCCCTTCAAGAGTAGAGTAATTCTTGCACAACTTAGCGGAATCAGCTCTAGGCGCTTACATTGGATCAACATCATTAGCCGTACAAGGAGCATTCCTCGTCATCGTTCCATCACATCATTGAACATAGCTTGGAAATCAGGTGTAGTAGCTCCTGATGATCCCACTCCCTCTTCAACTCCTAACCAGATCAAACGGTACTCCTTGTATGCCGGCTCATCCTTATTTGTAACAAGAATAATCGGTCTCTCATAAAGAAAACTGTGTTTATAGTTCTCATGTGCATGTGACTTATACTATATAATATATTACTATATAGTTTTTAAACCAAAATATATAACAAGTATGCACTCTCTCGTATATATACACTCTAGATCAAGTTTAAAGCGATAGTTCCTTCCATATCTCTATTCGATCATGGTATCAACTCAGGTTAATCATGTAACCAAAGCTCTGATACAAAATGTGACAATGCCCTATGCCACCAATACAAATAATAACTAAATGGTGCGATGTAGTCATGTCCGACCAATATAGGATGACCTTCTGGATGAATAATAACAAACACATTTTACCTGTCATATTTCAACAGTGCATGGATAAAATATAATATCACAGATATAGAAGAAGAGACAGTAATAACTATGTGCACAAATTATTAGAGTAGAGATCTAAAGAGTTATACATCAAATGTCATATTATACAATGGAAACAAACTCAATAAGTGTCTCAAATACAAGTATAAGTAGTCACTGCTAAAGCCTCTAGTGTTGCACAATAGAATAAGCATAGAATATATATAAATATATAAAACGAGTTAGCTCCATCCAACTCGTCCTTTGAATAGATACTGCAACATCTAGACCTATTATCTACTCTACTTATTTAAGAGTAAACGAGATAATAGAAAGAGAATCATAAAACTTCGAGTCAGACAACAATTTGGTGTGAACGGTAAATAAATCTCAGAATACTATACGGGTAAATATGGTGAGGAACAAGAGTACACAAACCATACCTGGCGTGTCCCTACAACCAAAGAATTACCACATAATATTATAATATGCTACTCTACAATATCATAAAGGTACTATATAGGATACAATGGTGGATGTCCAAATGTTCCATCTCTAGTAACTACTCCCAATTATATCCCTGAGTGATAGCCCACTAAAGAAAGCAATCAAACCAACCATAGCATCCATTAAATAATACCCACTATCACTCACACTTGTGCCTCTAATATATGATAACTCGTATGGCCTTCTAACCGTCAGGGCTAATAGAAATCCTGCTTTTCTATATACTCTTTTTTCACATAGCCCAAAGCTCGATATGTATCTCATAGCCCAAAGCTCGACACTAGAACCAAAGCCACTGATCCAGAGTATACAGGTCCCTTAACTGACCCATAGGCATCCCCACTTATTATACCCCTGCTTCGAGTACACAAGAAACACTCCGAGCATCAACGATTCCTTGGCACTTACTCATCCGAGCCCTTATTTGCTCTTTTTGGACATCGAGTCCTTCTTGCTCAATCCAGTTTTCGTTATTCACGAGGAACCTTTCCATGATCCTCAATCCTATGGCTCCCTCCATTACCGAGCCGACATCTTCAGAACCTACTCCAAACACGAGCTAATATCCAAAGATTCTAGCTTTTCATCATATTGTTACATCGCCATCCAACCCACCTCCAGCACTATCTACAGAACCTCAACAACAGTCTCCAGAAGTTCCAACTCCATACCCTCTACCATAATAACTCAGTACTAAGTTGTAGGTATAACTCGGTGTCGAGTCATACACTTAGCTAGCCAATAGCTAATTATTCTTCCATACCTCTAGTATTCCCTTTCAAGCACTTTGGACCTGACTCACCATCCTAGATAACTTGTCGTCAATCCAAAACACCACCTTCAAGTTTTAGCGATAACTCACTATAACATTGTAACAACCCGCATTTTTTTCGATAATTAAATCTTTGAATTTATAAAGTTTTGTAATTTAATATTGAAAGAAATTAAAATCTGAGATTTATTAATGAAAAAATAACTAGACTGAAATGTAATAGTTTTAATATAAGGTAATTGATAACCACTTTAACGCAATTTCAAAATGATTAAAATGATTGTAAATATAAAATTTGGTTATAAATTGTAAATAAGTAAATAAACCAAATGTTGTATTAAACGGTGAAATAATATGTAATTAATTTTCATTGGATAAAATCAATGTTGTGTAACTAGTTATAACATTTTTTTTAGATAATAAACTTATAAATGTGATTAAATTAAGTAAAAGGTGACAATTGTTATACGTTACCCATTTATTTAATCTGTTGAATTAAATTTGAAATCAATTGCAATTAATTGTAATTAAATATTATGTTAATATGAATTAAAATGAATTGTAGAATATTAATGTAATAGGATATAAAACCAATGTTAATTATGTCCATAAAGAAAATGATTGATTGAAAAATAAGATTTAAATCAAAATAAATAAATTTATGGGAGTTTAAATTATAATTAATGAATTTATTGCAATTAAAACTGAACACTGCAATTAGTGAAATATGCAACATTGAATTGATATGGAAATTTGTTTTGAAGGATTTTAAATTACTAAGTAATCAAAAATGATAAAAAATAGTTAATTAGAAATTTTGAATTGAAAAGGTGATTTAATTAATTAAATAATAATTTGTTTAATTAACGTGAAAATAGTCATTTTGTCTACTATCTTGGATTTTGACGAAACCAATTTCATCGGATCTATGATGATGAATTATTGTAGGATTTTAAGTTTCGTAGCGATCGGACTTGTCGTTTTATTGTAGGGACTCGAAACGCGCAGAAATAAATTTAATTAAATTCAATTGAAATAAGCCGATTTCAAAAGCTAACTTCTTCCTACGATGGAATTGGGACTTGAAACCTATTCCGTCGAGTTTAAAAATATCAAAAACGTCTATTTTGATATATGAGATGACCTGCTTTCGTTCTGAAAGCGGAACGAGCTTTTCGAGTCGCTATTGTCATTCGTACCAATTCGATATGTGTTTATTTTATCCGGCCTTGTTCGTATAAATAGTTTTGTTCTAACCCAGGCAACCTTTTTAATTCTCATTATTGTATGTGCTGAAATTTTCGTCGTTCCTCTCTTCTTAATGGCTGAAAACCTCAATTCCCAAATCTAAATCCAATTTCAAATCAATTTCAAAAATTCAAACTCCTCCAAATCTTATCATATTATATACCGTTTCAAAGCTCTCGATAAGCATAATTCACTACTGCTATTCGTTTTTCGATTTAAATCAACGTTTGATCAGAAATTGAGATTGAACCTCAACCGTCCATATTAGGGTTTTGATTATTTAACGGTGGATCGTCGACCGTTTGACGGTCGGTTTGTGCTAGAGCGTAGAGGAAAGCATGTGCTTTTGATCCATGTGGCTATCTAATGTCAACTGTGCTTGGATTCTCCGTGGTTGATCTTTGTTCATTAGCTGCGGCGGCAGCCATATGGGCGATCGGAGGCGACGTTTTGGGTCGGGGGAGGGGGCGCGGTGGACCAGGGGAAGCTCGTAGGTAGTGGTCGATCAGGGTGTAGGTGCCTGTAGCGGCGGTGGTTGATGGATATAGGGTGGCGGCCGCTGTTTTGGAAGGTCGATCGAGTTACGAGAGTAGTTAGGATTACATACAGGAAGGTATAACGTGGCTTAGTTTTTGATTTATTTTTATTTAATTTGAAATTTATATCTTCAAACGATCATAACTTTTACGTACGATGTTGGATTTACGTGTGGTTTGTTCAGCTAAGATCAAATCAAAATTCCGAACATTATGGAACTGGTTTAGACGAATTCCGGAACTATTGAATTTTAGGCCTTATTTTGGATTTCAAATCGATTTGAAATCAAAGGTGAGTGTTTTAACCTACTCACAACTACTAAATTATCTTATGTTTGTTAAATTAAATTTATGATGTGATTTGAAGTTGATTGATTGTTGTTTGGTATATTTAAATTTTCATTCCAGTTAAATCTGAGTTTTTTCGAATTTAATTGCCATTTTAATTTAATTAAATTGTCAATTGAATACCTGTTGATGATAATCAATTAATTGATGTCATTTATTTGTTGATTTGAATGATGATTCTAATGGATGTTTAATTGTTGAGATTGGATGGCTGGATGTTATATTTATTTCATATGCTATTGCAAGTTCCCTTAGTTTATTGTCAGTAAATCACTATGGGTTAAAATGATACATACTCGAATAGTTCTGATAAATTAGCGAGAAATCTTTATGGGCTGAAATAATAGAGTCAAAAGATTTTATGGATTTCGAGTTTTTATTCGGGATTGCAGGTTGAAATGATATATACCCGTAAAAAAAATTTGCGAGTTGAAATGATATATATTCGCATCACTTGACCATAGAGTATAAAATTATATACGGACACCGAATTGGTTAAATTAAATGATTTTTCAATCCTTAAATTTTTTGATTTCAGTTACGTGATATTTTGAAATGAAATTTGAACTTATATAAACTGAATTATTTTTAAAATCTAAGCTTTAAAATGTTAAAATGGAAAAAAAATTAATGGAATTGTCAAAGGAATTTAAATTGAAATTTCAAATTGGAATTGTAAAATATAAATGAAATTTATCGAAATTGAGTAATTGAAATGTTCGAATATTTAAACTTTAAAATCTATGAACTTGAAGTATTTTACAAATTATAGTTCAAACATGAATTTGAATCGATATAAATTGAAATGATTTTTGGGAATTTGTATTGAAAGAAAATTTAGTTTTGGATATGGTACAGATTTGTTAAATTAAAAGAAATAGTTTAATTTGATATTAATTTCAAACTAATTATTTTAATGTAAACTGTTTAAAGACATATATTATTTTAAATTCAGATTTATTTAAATTTTCAAATTATTTACTATATAAAGAATTTCCAATAATCAAACCATTTTATATGAAGCTATTAAAAATGTGTCAAATCTATTTTAAACTATTTTAACTTATTTTAAACTATTTTAATCTATATTTAAACTAATTTAATATTTTAAAGTATTTTAAACCATTAAACTATTTTAAAGTATTTTAACCTATTTTAAACTATAAATCATTTAAACTACTTTAAAGTATTTTAATTATTTTAAACTATTTTAAAACATTTAAACTATTTTAATTATTTTAAACTATGCTAAACTATTTATAACTATCTAAACTATTTCCTAAATTTCAGACTATGTAAAGTGGAAGTGTTTATATTGAAATCCTTGATTTTTAAAACGAATACGGTTAAATGATGTTTTAACTTAAGTTCGGATTTGAAATGATGTTTACTAGTGAAATGCCATATATGAGTAAATATGATGATTTTGAAATGAGGATTTAATTAACCTATCTTATCGATATGGTTTCGAAAGTGAATCTGGTTTCGAAAGTGATATGGTTTGAATTGAAAATGATATTTTGATATCAGTTATGAATCTGTTTTGAAAATGTAAAAGAACCATCCGGTGTGAAATAAGCGTTTGGTTGTTAAAGAAACCAGGATTAGATATTGTCATACTTTCTTCCAAAACTGAAAACCACTTTAACAATTGTGTACGTGGTGGAGATTGCAGAATGAAGTAGGATGGTTTGGCGAACGATTCTGTATGAGGTATTAACGTAGCCCTGACTTCCATGAGTCAGCTTGATGTGACTAAAACAGGAGCCACGCCGGGCCAAGTGAGGTCGCACCTCCTATCGGGCACATTTCTTATATATCATATTATGACTTTGTGATTGATTTGGTGGCCACCCCTTGAATATGATCATGGAAGTGTGTACCAAGGTGGGTGGCAGTAGCTGCTAACCGTTACCACCAGTACAGATATGCAAAATGGTAGTATCCTACCCTAGGCATTGCATCGCGTGCCTTGTCACATGTCTTATCGTGTCCACTACGAGTTTGTTTTGTATCGTGACCTATGGAGTGCCCTCTGGATAACCCACCGGTTTGGTGGAGCTTACGGTACTGTATAGACTATGAGAATATATAAACGTGTTAAGGGGGATATGGGTAACGCCTTAAGGCTATTTTAATACTTTACCTTGTTGTAAACATATTATAATAACGTATTGCACTACATAGTAGATAGTTTAACGGATCCTCGAGAGATGGTAATCCCGAACATCTCTTAAATTATTGCTCTCACGTTAGACATCGGATATGAGATGTCAAATCCGTAAACATGTCTGACATCGTTACACTCATATTTATTTACTGTTGACTTAACTAACATAAGATCTTTTAGTTCTGACTCGAATGTTTTGTCCTTTCAATTCATTCGGGACGGTCTGAGCTTTTCAGTGTATTGAAGGCCTTATTTCTAGAGTATGAAGACGAAGATTTTGTACTATTATTATTATTTATTTTATTTATTCCACTACATCATGTTGTTCTACAGCAATTATTTATTTATTTATTCATGTTGTATGTGACTCTGATCTGTATGTAAAGTGTAGTCAAATGTTTTTTTGTAAATAGCTTCCTGAACTGTTTATTTGATTATTATATTTTTTCATTCCGTTGTGAGATTCTATGTTTGTTTTTCTTTCTTTCTCTGTTTTTTCTTATTTACCTTATAACAATCCTTTCTTTTGAATGGTTTGAGTTTGACATGTGTGGTTTATTGTCGATTTATATCGTTCAAAAAGGTGTGTCGTTACAAGCATCCAATCATTGACCAAATACCCTGCACCTTGCTATGGAACATCTCGTCTAGCCAAGTTTTATCCATCCATGTCAAATACCGAGTTATAGACCTCCCTATGATAACTCATCAGCTGCTCATCCCCATAATTCAGTACCGATTTTAGCCCTTAGCTCCTCTTGAGATGAGACTTATAATCTAGTATGCTCCAGAGTCCCTTCTTCAAATTTCATTCAATTCCGACTAACATTACCTCTGATTTGCCCAATTCACAATCCTATTTTCCTATGCATCCAAAACACCAACAAACAATTTCAAAGCATAACGTTCAATCGTGGAATAACATGCATTCACATCCAATCACATAGGAAATACATGGAATTATAGCAATCAAACAATTTCTAAATCAATTCTAAGAAATAAATGAACATACAAGTATGATTGAGGTGGATCACAAGGCGGATTCTATAAATCAAATTAGAATTCATCAATTTAGGTGGTAAGCACATGTTGATATGTGATTAAAGTTAGAAAATGATTCTAGTGGTAAAAAATTATATTAAAACCTATAATTCTACCATACAAACATACATAGGATAGTGAGATGTCATAAACCACTCACCACTTACCAAATTCAACCAATTCTCCTCTAGATTTGATGTGGGCATCGATGAAAAGCAATGCGAATCAATCAAAATGATGATCTTCAATCCTAATTTGACTATCTATTCATTAGTCTTCCAATTCGGCTTGATTTAAATAGTAATTTGCGTGAATTTGGATGAATCTAGGGTAATGGAGTTTTGTCATGATTTGAGAAGGGAGGGAAAAGTTTTAATTTGATTCTTTAGCCCTCTATTTATAGTGGTTCTCAAATTAGACTAACGGGCTTAATTAATTACACGATAACTGTGGCCAGTGGGTTTTAAAACTTAAAAGAGGCACAATTTTTAAACCTTAAGTTCGTTTTTCTATTATAACCACTCTAGAGAAAGAGAAACCATCATTCTGAACTAATGGAATTGGTTTGAGAACCAAACAGGTTGTTTTAACTGAAGCGTACTCCAACCTCAGTCCCAACAACAGATCCTCCATCACCAGATCTCAGGTGAAATCTAGCAACCAGAACGTAACCCGAACCCACAATCCATCAAAGCTGAACATGACCCATCACCAGAACGAGCAACCCAGGCTGTTACATTGGATCTGAATTGCCTGTTGGAGTTTGGCCAATGCTCGCTGGACTGATGTGCCTTGGTTCAACGCTCGGATGCGTGCTGGAACTCGAACTGCCGTGCCTTGCATGAATGCTCACTGGAATGTCGGACGTCAGGATATGGTGGACCTGGTCAAGATACGGTGGGCCTTACTTGAGTGCCCACTGGATATGGGCCTGAATGTGGGCCTGGTCAACCGAAAAATCAGGGAGATGGTGATCGTTCGGTTTTTTTACTGTTCGCATTGCACAATCGTGATATGGTGGGCCTTGCTTCTTTCTTTCATTCCGGATTAGCCATCGCTCAATTTATGCTAACTACTGCAATTTATCTCTTTGTAAGTACATCCCTCATTTGCTTTAAAATCTTTTTAATGTGCTGGTCACATACAATAACTTATCATCAGCTTTAACTTTCTCATGTCGCTTATTTTTCTATCTCTGCCATGCTTGTTTCAGATATCATACCGAGTTTTTGGATTTGACAAATGCACTCAAAATAGCATTTGTTCCCGTTAAAGATGACAGGCGGCTTTTGCATCTTTTTATTGTTGCAGCAGCAATATCCATGACCTTGTACTATATTTCAGTAGATTCAGTTTCTGTCCCATAGTTACTGGTATGATTTTCGTATATTTTATACACATCTATAAACTTATATTGAGATTAAATAATATTTATCAAAATTGTAAAATTTATCAATCTATACAGGTATGATGCGCGATGATGTGATTTTTGTTTATTGGTCCATATATCTTTCACTCAATTCTGACGAGAATGAACATGGAGAGCTCAAGCTCTTGTATCTTTTGATAAAAGAAGAATAATTAATTTGGAAGGAAATGTGGCATGGTGGTGAAGCATAAAGTGGTAGTGTATATTTTTCTTTTATCTTTTTTTTTTAGTTCACATCTTCTATGTTACATCGATCAGTTTATGCAAATCATGAAGTGGGGAATGGTCTTAGTTTTTACATATCTTCCATGTTACGAGATTGTTCAAGCTTTTCTAATCCAATGTATTACATTCCTTGATTTGGTTTTTTTTTATGTGAGGAGGCTATTGGAATTTGTTAATTATTGTTCTGAAACAAGGGTTGGCAAAATGCAAGAACCTTGATTCATTCATTCTGGAAATTAAGAAAGATTACTTTGTGATCTAAAACATGATTCTACTTTTTATTCCTGACTTGATGATTTTTGGTTTTTGCCTTTGTTTGATTGATTTACCGGTGAAATTATCGATTGTAAGATTATTGATTGTAGAGAAAAATTTGTTGTAATGTAGAAATAAAACATTGTCGTTTTAAAGGTTCTTCTTCAATGTAATTATCAAATTAAGACACAGCCGGGTAGATAAAAATTGTAGAGGCCGCGACATGAAGTTAGCATAGCCATCCATTATGTCTATAGTCCCCCTTATATCATCAGTTGTGAATAAAAAGGAAAAGTAATTTATGATAGACATTGCTATGTTAATGCGGTGTGCAATATTTCAATGACAGTGTCTTATGTTTCAATTCAAACGGCATAGGAATTCAGGAATGCAAAGGCAAAAGGAATACAATGATCATTGGTTGAAGTAACATATATAGTTATATAACCTTTTGTTCATGTTACGTTTTGAGCAACAACCAGGACTGAACGTGATCGTTATTTAACTTTTATTACAACATTTCTTGTAAAATCTAAAAAATGTTGTAAAAGACGTCGATCATGTTACAACTTGATATAGTATTACGTTTGCAAAAACATTGCGAACCCCATATTACAACTTTTTTCTGATGTTGTAATAGGATATATTTGTTGTATGATAAAGTAAAGGCAATTTTTTAACCTCGATAAAGTAATACATCATAATTGCAAAATTTAGGGGAACAGGGGAATAGGTTTAACAAGGAAATTTTTTAACATCTATTTCCTCACACAAAGTGTAATATCACACAGTTCATATAAAAATAATGTTATATCGAGGATAAGTAAATATTTCATTTTGGACTTTTCCTAATTAAAATTTATTAGATATACTTGGCTAATCGGTGAATTATTTCATCTTGAACCGTCAGTCGTTATTGTATAACCAGACAATAAGTTTTATAAAGGATCATTTTCCTTCACATCCAATCTCTTGGTTGTGTTCATTTTGGTCTTGAACAATTTTTGGTTCTGCGGGTGATTTTAGAGAATAAAAGCCTTTAATATTCTCAAAGAGCCGACTGAGCTCACACTACATAGGTGATCAAACCATTAAGAGTATCTACATATACCCCACTTGTTATTTTCAAGATATGGTCATCATTTAAAAACATAAATTTATCCTTTTAATACTTCTGTAGGCTTGCATTTATATTGTCCACCATAGGAATGGAGTAGGACTAAGTCCAAACAAATGCATTACGTCTTGAGATATTCAGAATTGTTTTGCCTATTGTTCCTAGTCCGTGGGGATCTCAAGTCGTTAGGATAGGTTTTCGCATAAGATAACTCTTGTTGGTTTAGGCTTTTAAACTCATTCCCCTCGATGTGCAGTTAATTTTCTCTCTTGATAAACCTTTAGTAAATGGATCCGCTAGGTTATCGTTTGTTCGCACATAATCTATGAAAATAGTTCCATTTGAGAGTAACTGCCTAACGGTGTTATGGGTCGTCGAATGTGTCGTAACTTTCTATTATACACAAAGTTTTGCGCTTTGCTTAATGCTGCTTGGTTATCACAGTGTATGCATATAGCCGGTACAGGTCTAGGCCAGAACGGAATATCTTCCAAAAAGTGACGAAGTCATTCTACTTTTTCGTCTGTTTTATCTAAAGCGATGAACTCCGATTCCATAGTGGATCGAGCTATGCATGTTTGTTTAGTAGATTTACGTGACATCGCTGCCCCTGCTAAGGTAAATACATAACCACTCGTTGATTTTGATTCCTCTGAATCAGCAATCCGGTTTGCATCACTATATCCTTCTAAGACGACGTGTGTAACAACCCTAGATTTTTATGTATATTTTAATTTTGACTTTATTTCATTTTTACATTTTTTTAACCGGTTCCATTTCAAACTTTTCATTTTTAAATATAAACTTTGATTATTATGTGATTTATAATTCCAAAATGGTATAAATTGAATATTTTCCTGAAATGTTGATTTCGGTAAATTTGGGTCAAACTTTGATTTTTAAATTTCAAATTTAAATATTTAGATTCTTAAATTTTATCTTTTATTATGAAAATAGACTTAATAACTTGAATACTGCTTTTTGTTTCGTTGAAAACAGATTTAAATTGTGAAAGTTATGTATATTCCAATATAGAGTGTAATCTGGTTTATTTAGCAATTCTGTTTATTTTAAATAATATAAACTATATTTTTATTGTCATATTTTATTTTAAAATGTTTCAATATGTCATGTTATATATATTTTGTCTTTTAAATTTTCCCAAAGTCTATTGCACTTATTTTCTATTTTTAAAGGCTGGTTTCCATTTTTCTGCTATTTCCTTCATTAAATTATATTAAATTGATATTTATTTATGTATTTTGTGAATTCATTTTTATTTTGTGTGCTTATCTTTATTTATAAATATTTTTCAAGTACATAAAAATTTTCCAAACTTCATTGCATTTATTTTCATATTTTCATGACTAGTTTGCAATTTTTACTGTTTTTATTAATTAAATTATATATAATTAATATTTATTTATTTATTTTTGTTTATTTACTATATTTTCGTGTTTTTATCTGTAATTATAAGTAATTTTTCATTTATTAAAATTTGCAAAAGAAATTAGAGAAATATGAAGAGTTTTGACCTTTAACATACCATTGTCTTTTCACCTCCTTTTGTCCTTTCAAATTCGATAACACTTGCATTAATCATTTGCTGACCATATCTCTTTGTTTCAGCCGACTCTTCCATTGTTTCTCACGTGAAAATTTTCCCTCAAACCCTAAAAAAAGTATCGGCCATCTCCAAGAAGAAATTTTGATAAAAACTTTCATTTCTTTTTACATTTTCTACTTGATTTACTTGATTTTTGCACTTGCAATCTCTTATGCAGTTCGGCCCCTCCATCTCCAGCGCCTTGGCCGCCTCCACCACCACCTATTCCAGCCACCATACCCTCCTCTCCACTGCCATTCTAGAGCCGAGGCCATCCATGTTGATGATCCACCAAAATATGAAGCAAACTCCACCTATATCCAACATAGCCTAGCTACCTTGCTTCCATCACCTCCTCCATCACTTTGGCCAACCATACACCACCACCACCACCAGAAAATTCCTGACCTGTGCCCACTGCCACATCATCCTCAAGCCCACTATAGACCTGGTCGTGCCCTCCTTGGCCTTGGCCGAGCCCTCTAGTGCATAGGAATCCATGATATCTGCCTTGTAGTGTTAGTTCATGCTCATATATCTTTGCTCTATCATTTTGCCATGCTAGGCCGACCTTTAAGAGCCCAAACCAAATCCAAACCATGCCTTTAGCCGTGCCATTTCAGATCTGGAGTTGAAGCATAGGTGGTAGAAAGCAAGTGCAAATAGTTCGGTGATGTTTTGTGTATTCATTTCTAGCTTTGTTTAATTGAATTTGGGTTGAAAACTTATGTTATATTTATTTGTTTTGTCTCATGTATCCAAGGAGAATTAATCTTTGGCTCTTCCACTCATCTTTGTGTCGTGTTATCGTGCTTGTTTGGATCTCATTCGTGCATTCGTCGTTGTGTCTCCAGCTCAATACAGTGAGTTATTCTCACCAGACAATATGTACATGTATAACAAGTAAATTGACCCCTTTTGAATCTGTAAAATGCATTATCATGCTACATCTGCTATATTTATGATTATATGATATTCACCCAAGCTTATACACCTGTTATAACATCTGTTACTGTTATGTTATGTTGTTTTGTTATTTTTATCAGTTTATCGCACTGCAAGTTCCCTTTAGATTAGAATCACTATGGGTTGAAATGATACATACCCGAACGGACTTTAGAATAGGAGAAAATCATTATGGGCTGAAATGATAGGCCTGAATGATTTTCAATTATTTTCATTTACTTGGGATTGCGGGCTTGAAAAGATCAAACCCGGGTTTTCTTTGTAAATTACGGGTTGAAATAATATATACCCGTATCACTTTACCTAGGCTAGAAAATGAAATACAGACCCGTTGTTAAAATATGTTTTTCTAAAATTTTAAAATATTTTAGAAATGTAAATATTATAATATTTTGATGTAAATTTGATAAAAAATGATTTTTTTAAAGCATTATTGATTTTCTAAAATTTTATAAGTGAAATAAATAAATGGTAAAATTAGAAAATCTGAAATGTAAGTTATTTTAGAAATTATAATTTGGTGATAAATGGAATTTAAATTAAATATGAAAATATGATAAATTTATGATATTTTGAATTTAAAAGAATTTAAAATGATTTTATAATATATTAAAGATTTTTTAATAAAGTTAAATGTGAAATGAATGAATATTTAAGTTGAAATTTTGAAATATAACTAAAATTGGAAATTTGTGAATTTGTCTTAAAAGTGAATTTTAAGTTAAGTAAATAAAAATGAAATTGAGTTATACTTGAAAAATTAAACTTAAGTGTTAAGTTAAATTTAATTTAATGAATTTAAAATTTAATGTTGGAATTTTAATAAGTAGTTATTATTAAATTTGATTTTGAATGGATATTGAACTTTATAAAATCATGAATATAAGGGTATTTAAATGATTGTTTTAAAAGTGAAAATGTATAATTATAAGTTAAAAATGAATTAAATAAAAATTTAATTATTTGTGAAATTATATTGAATATTTGGAATTTAATTAATAGCAATTTTGAAATGCTATTATTTTCTAATGTAAATGATATTACGGCATTTGTAAATGCTGTAGTTGATAGAAATGAACCAAATGGATAAATTTAAGTAAGGGCTATAATTGTTGAATTTAAGTAAGGTTTTATTTGAACTAAAGTAACCCTATTATAGCATTTAAATGCTTTCTTTTGTTAAATTGAATTGTTTTAAAAGTAACTTTCCGTAGCATTGTCTAATGCTGCGAAAAGGTGAATTTTCACTGTTTGATAATTTTTAGGGAATGAATGAACTTTGAAAAGATTTAAAATTTTGGAAATTTAATAATTTAATTATTAAATATAATTACTTCATTTTATGATTTAAAAGGAAGTAATTTGTTTCGAAATATAAACTATTTTGAAATGTGTTTTGTAATGGTATTTAAATTAAATAAAAATGAATGTGGTTTGGAAGATATTATATTTTGATATTATGAAATGGATTTTGAATGATATTGAATTTTGAAATGATATTTTATTTTGAAGTATAAAATACCATTTTGAAATTTTAACCACGGGATGTGTTTAATTTATAGTTTAACTGATTCTTAAAGGATGGGCGATCCTAAGCATCCTTTAAGTTATTGTGCATTTCTACTACAGTTCACTTGAGTTGGTTTACATTATATAAGTATATATGGTCCTGACTCGAGTGTTTTGTGTTTTACTTTACGCTCGGGTCAGCCTGAGTATTTACAGCTTAGCTTTGGATTTCTTTTCTGGAGCTAGGAATCGCTGGAGATTCTGCTTGTCTAGTTATCTATTTCCTTTCAGTTTTTGTTGTTCTATTTCAGCTCTAGTATTTATAAACTTCTATGTATTTGACATTTCTATTTCATATGTTTCAGACTAATATTATGTATTATGTTTTGAGAGTTTATTATAGTAGCTTCATGAACTACTATGGTATTTTTATTTCCGCTGCGAGTTATTCTGATATTTCTTTGTCTGTGATTATGTGATTGTATTTCATTTGCTCCAAATTTATTTACAACGCGGTATTTTGAGCAATTCAAGTCCGACAAGTGCGGATGCGAATGGCTGAAAATATCGGGTTGTTACATTTGGTATCAGAGCTTTGGCTTTAGGCAAACCTTAGCCTGCGGAGCAAAAACTCATTAGAGATAGGGTAGAAATACCCTAGAATGAGTGAAATCAATCTCAGAATCCTTTCTTAGTGAGAGAACGTATTTTCGAAGCATAAAATGATTTCCAAATGATTTTTAAAGGATTTTCAAAGATTATTTTGGTATAAAAATGTTCTTATTTCGAAATTAAGATTTTCTAAACTTCATCTCTTCGGTATCCACCTTGTTAGAAATCTCTTGGTTAAGATTCTTATCGACTAGGATTCCTTGAACTTTGGAACACTCCCACTTGTTCTGCAATCCAGTCTTGTTTTCCCCATTTTTCCTTTTAATTTTGGAGCATTCCGTAACTCTACTTTGGAATGACCTCTCTAAAGAGTGGTGATTCCGTAAATCTTTGAATGATTTGTAAAGGGGTGAAACTCCTTTACAAATGGCATTGATTCACTGAAGATTTTTGTATCCTCGGATGTCGATGCTATCTATCTCCTGCTCTACCCGGATTCTATCTCTGGCGATCGAAGGTCGATTTGCCTTAGATTTCCGTATCGATTATATTCCTAAAGTCTCGGTTGACCGGTTAAGGTCGCCCGCGATTTATATAGGCTTATATATCCTCTGTTTGGTAATTAAATTATCTCATCTTCATTTAAGTTTATCTTCGAACTAGAATTCTATTTGATTAGAGTTCCTCTAATTTTGAATCTTTGTTTGTTTGAAATCCTTCCTTGAATCATCCTTTGGAAATTTGTGTTTGGTTGTATTTTGAAATTGTGCATACATCGAAATTATTAAGGATAGCCATATTTTTATATATAAAAGTGAAATGTTTTCGATAAGGATTATATACCTTTCAAATGAAAATTTGAAATTTCGAAAGAATTTGAAATTTTGAAAATTTTATAAGAACTTGATTTATACAAAAATGATTTATAACTGAAGGGTTTTGAATTTGAATTTCAAGGAATCGAATTCCGGTGTTTTGAAATCGGTTTTAAGATTTTGGAAAATATATAATAATAATATGATTTAAAGATATATATATATATATTTCAAATAAGAAATGTTTCAAATGTATTTGAATGAATTTCAATGATTTCGAAGGAATTTCAAAGAAGTTTTTCAAAGTTAATTGAAGTCCAGAACTCACTTATGTCGCTGAAAAATAATTTCGGTGATGAATGCATGCATCATCGACATTGATTTTTGAGTTTCTGAGTGAGAGAGAGGCCACTCTAGTAGCTTTGCTATGCGAGTGATTTTGTGAAACCAATTTTGATTTCAGATTTCGAAGTATGGTTTGATATTCGAAAGATAGATCTGTATATATATAATTGAAAATATTTAAAGTAAGCCGGTGTTCAGTCCTCGAGTTTCAGATTTTGAAACCTAACTTTTGAAATTGATTTACTGATTTAGTGTTGATTTCCAACTCTTGGATTGAAAATATGATTTCTTCGACTATTTTAAGATCCGAGCACTTCCAAATCAAGGTTAACTTTTCAAAGCTAAATTTTTTTTGAAAGGTATAAGGTATTTGATAAAGAATATAAGTTTAGTTTGTATGTTTCAAGTATGAAATAATATGATTTTTATAAGTTGAAACTGTTTTGTCAAGTAAATAAATAAGACTATTTTAAATTATACTAATATGAAATTTAGTTTGAAATGTTTTGGATAAAAATTAGTCTTCAAATGTTTGAGAAAAATTTGGTTTTAAATGTTTTAACTTAGTAACATCTTTATCAAACTATTTATTTAACAAGTTGGAATAGATACATAAGTTGTATGTATGCTGTTTTATTTGCATAATTAATTTGATCCAAGTTTGAGTACACAAGTTCGAGGTAAATTACACCATTTTGTATTAGGATTTTTCATTTGATTCTTGATGGCAAATATTTGATATGGATTTTGGGCTTGATTCTAGAATTATCTATCATAGTATATGGCTATGCAAGGAGACTGATGGCTTCTAGTCGAGAAACCATATCGAAGTCCGCATTAGGGAAGTCGAATGGACAATACTAGTTCGAAAGTGAACTTGTGTGATCAAGCGAGCGATCGAATGTAATGTTGCGAAATAATGACATATGTAAGTAATAATGAAGTAAAATTTGAGATATACGAAATTATAAAATTTAGTCTTGAAATATGGTATATTTAACCCTTGAAATATATTTAAGACTGGATAGTTTATTTTGTGGATCAAATCTATAAAAAAAATATTAAGTGAATTTTACTGATGGTTTGAATTGAATTAAAATTTGAAAATTTTAGATTTAAGTTTAATTGAATAAATTTATGAAATGTAAAGAATCAAGGGAATGTTTTATGATTCCAAATGTATGATTTTCAAAGTAGAATGATTTCAAGTATTTTGGTTTCGAAAGATTTATAACTTTGAAAGTATTATGATTTTGAAGTGAATATAGGTTTAAAATGGAAATGAATGTGTTTGACCAAAAATATTGTTGATTTGGAAACCAGGAGTATTTTCTAAACCTATTGTTTTAAGAAATTTTGAAAATGAATATATATAACTTGAAAGAAATGATTTGGTGACATCATATATGATTTTAAAATTGAATTGATATCGAAATGGTTTGAAATTTAGAACCTTGTTTTATTAAATACTTGATTTGGGAGCTATCGAACTTATATAAAAATGATTTGTATAAGTAAACTGTTGAATTGGAATTGTTGATTTGAAAGGGTACCCAGTTTTGAAAAGTGAAATCTTATATAATCGAAATCTATATTAGTGTGATTTGATATACTAGTATTTTGAAAAGTATTTGATTTGAAATGAAATCTTATATAAAATGGACTTTACATAAGTATGATATTTGAAAGTGATTTTGAAAGGTACTATGTGATACATATTTTCGAAGTAAAGATATGGAAAGTGTCTTCTGCTTGATATCCGCTTTGTGGTCACACTGTGGATTCATTCTATCGCTATTATTCTCTCTCTTTGATTTGGGTTTTTCGGATATGATACTCGAGTGTCCATCGAATTCCATGGCGATCTCCATGGTCTTATGATCGCGACTGCATAGCGCAACTGCCTAGCTGAGCTGGCCTAGGGGTACGGATTGTTTCCTGGGGGATCCAGGCATAACCATTGTGTATCCTGCACTCTATGTAGGTCGCATTAGTAGCGCAAATGCCTGGCTGAGCTTGCCTGGGGGTACGGATTATTTCCTTGGGGATCCAGGCGTAACCATTGTGTATCCTGCATTCTACTCGTCATCATGGCGTAACTTGCAGGGCTGAGAAAGCTTACGAATATGGATTGTTTCCTGGGGGATTCAGGCGTAACCATTGTGTATCTGCGATCCATGGTTAGACAACTGTTTCGGTTTGGTTGATTTATTTGGATTGTACTTTCCATATCTGTTTTTAAAAGTGTTTTCATTATTTTCACTAGGTGTTGATACAAGTCTACCAAGTACCTGGAGAATTCTAGCTTTGTGCCTGATCAACGCATAGCCAGAGTCTGCAGGAACGAAAGTAAACTTGTTAAGACATCGAGTTATAAAAGTATTTTGATAAAAGTATCTTGATAAAGTACTATATAAATAATATTTTGATCAGTTATTTTCCCTTCTAAAGATTTTAAAATGTTTAAAAATTGTTTACTTTGAACCATCAGATTTGAATCAAATGACTATTCATCATATTATAAAATGTTTAAAATATTATGAAATTTTAATTGAAATGTATAATGGTTTAAATAATGGTTCATCCTTGTCTTTCAACCTTTTTTCCCTCATAGCTACTTTCTCCCTACCTTCTTTCGAATGTTTTCCAACCTACTTCTCTTTCTAGTTGTTTCTCCACATCCTTCCTTTTCGAGGACGAAAAGATTTGAGTGGGGGAGAGTGTAACAATCCTAGATTTTTATGTATATTTTAATTTTGACTTTATTTCATTTTTACATTTTTTTAACTGGTTCCATTTCAAACTTTTCATTTTTAAATATAAACTTTGATTATTATGTGATTTATAATTCCAAAATGGTATAAATTGAATATTTTCCTGAAATGTTGATTTCGGTAAATTTGGGTCAAACTCTGATTTTTAAATTTCAAATTTAAATATTCAGATTCTTAAATTTTATCATTTATTATGAAAATAGACGTAATAACTTGAATACTGCTTTTCGTTTCGTTGTAAACAGATTTAAATTGTGAAAGTTATGTATATTCCAATATTGAGTGTAATCTGCTTTATTTAGCAATTCTGTTTATTTTAAATAATATAAAATATATTTTTATTGTCATATTTTATTTTAAAATGTGTCAATATGTCATGTTATATATATTTTGTCTTTTAAATTTTCCCAAAGTCTATTGCATTTTTTTCTATTTTTAAAGGCTAGTTTCCATTTTTCTGCTATTTTCTTCATTAAATTATATTAAATTAATATTTATTTATGTATTTTGTGAATTCATTTTTATTTTGTGTTCTTATCTTTATTTATAAATATTTTTCAAGTACATAAAAATTTTCCAAACTTCATTGCATTTATTTTCATATTTTCATGACTAGTTTGTTATTTTTGCTGTTTTTATTAATTAAATTATATGTAATTAATATTTATTTACTTATTTTTGTTTATTTACTATGTTTTCGTGTTTTTATCTGTAATTATAAGTAATTTTTCATTTATTAAAATTTGCAAAAGAAATTAGAGAAATATGAAGAGTTTTGACCTTTAACATACCATTGTCTTTTCACCTCCTTTTGTCTTTTCAAATTCAATAACACTTGCATTAATCATTTGCTGACAATATCTCTTTGTTTCAGCCGACTCTTCCATTGTTTCTCACGTGAAAATTTTCCCTCAAACCCTAAAAAAATTTTCGGCCATCTCCAAGAAGAAATTTTGATAAAAACTTCCATTTCTTTTTACATTTTCTACTTGATTTTTGCACTTGCAATCTCTTATGCAGTTCGGCCCCTCCATCTCCAACGTCTTGGCCGCCTCCACCACCACCTATTCCAGTCACCATACCCTCCTCTCCACTGCCATTCCAGAGCCGAGGCCATCCATGTTGATGATCCACCAAAATATGAAGCAAACTCCACCTATATCCAACATAGCCTAGCTACCTTGCTTCCATCACCTCCTCCATCACTTTGGCCAGCCATACACCACCACCACCAGCAAATTCCTGACCTGAGCCCACTGCCACATCATCCTCAAGCCCACTACAGACCTAGCCGTGCCCTCCTTGGCCTTGGCCGAGCCCTCTAGCGCATAGGAATCCTTGATATTTGCCTTGTAGTGTTAGTTCATGCTCATATATCTTTGCTCCATCATTTTGTCATGCTATGCCAACCTTTAAGAACCCAAACCAGATCCAAACCATGCCTTTAGCCGTGCTATTTCAGATCTGGAGTTGAAGCATAGGTGGTAGAAAGCAAGTGCAAACACTTCGGTGACGTTTTGTGTATTCATTTCTAGCTTTGTTTAATTGAATTTGGGTTGAAAACTTATGTTATATTTATTTGTTTTGTCTCATGTATCCAAGGAGAATTAATCTTTGGCTCTTCCACTCGTCTTTGTGTCGTGTTATCGTGCTTGTTTGGATCTCATTCGTGCATTCGTCGTTGTGTCTCCAGCTCAATACAGTGAGTTATTCTCACCGGACAATATGTATATGTATAACTAGTAAATTGACCCCTTTTGAATCTGTAAAATGCATTATCATGCTACACCTGCTATATTTATGATTATATGATATTCACCCATGCTTATACACCTATTATAACATCTGTTACTGTTATACTATGATGTTCTGTTATTTTTATCAGTTTATCACACTGCAAGTTCCCTTTAGATTAGAATCACTATGGGTTGAAATGATACATACCCGAACGGACTTTAGAATAGGAGAAAATCATTATGGGCAGAAATGATAGGCCTGAATGAATTTCAATTATTTTCATTTACTTGGGATTGCGGGTTTGAAAAGATCAAACCCGGGTTTTCTTTGTAAATTACGGGTTGAAATGATATATACCCGTATCACTTTACCTAGGCTAGAAAATGAAATACAGAACCGTTGTTAAAATATGTTTTTTTAAAATTTTAAAATATTTTAGAAATGTAAATATTATAATATTTTGATGTAAATTTGATAAAAAATGATTTTTTTAAAGCATTATTGATTTTCTAAAATTTTATAAGTGAAATAAATAAATGGTAAAATTAGAAAATCTGAAATGTAAGTTATTTTGGAAATTATAATTTGGTGATAAATGGAATTTAAATTAAATATGAAAATATGATAAATTTATGATATTTTGAATTTAAAAGAATTTAAAATGATTTTATAATATATTAAAGATTGTTTAAGTAAAGTTAAATGTGAAATGAATGAATATTTAAGTTGAAATTTTGAAATATAACTAAAATTGGAAATTTGTGAATTTGTCTTAAAAGTGAATTTTAAGTTAAGTAAATAAAAATGAAATTGAGTTATATTTGAAAAATTAAACTTAAGTGTTAAGTTAAATTTAATTTAATGAATTTAAAATTTAATGTTGGAATTTTAATAAGTAAATTATTATTAAATTTGATTTTGAATGGAAATTGAACTTTATAAAATCATGAATATAAGGGTATTTAAATGATTGTTTTAGAAGTGAAAATGTATAATTATAAGTTAAAAATGAATTAAATAAAAATTTAATTGTTTGTGAAATTATATTGAATATTTGGAAATTAATTAATAGCAATTTTGAAATGCTATTATTTTCTAATGTAAATGATATTACGGCATTTGTAAACGCTGTAGTTGATAGAAATGAACTAAATGGCTAAATTTAAGTAAGGGCTATAATTTTTGAATTTAAGTAAGGTTTTATTTGAACTAAAGTAACCCTATTATAGCATTTAAATGCTGTCTTTTGTTAAATTGAATTGTTTTAAAAGTAACTTTCCGTAGCATTGTCTAAATGCTGCGAAAAGGTGAATTTTCACTGTTTGATAAATTTTAGGGAATGAATGATGAAAAGATTTAAAATTTTGTAAATTTAATAATTTAATTATCAAATATAATAACTTCATTTTATGATTTAAAAGGAAGTAATTTGTTTCGAAATATAAACTATTTTGAAATGTGTTTTGTAATGGTATTTAAATTAAATAAAAATGAATGTGGTTTGGAAGATATTATAATTTGATATTATGAAATGGATTTTGAATGATATTGAATTTTGAAATGATATTTTATTTTGAAGTATAAAATACCATTTTGAAATTTTAACCACGAGATGTATTTAATTTATAGTTTAACTGATTCTTAAAGGATGGGCGATCCCAAGCATCCTTTAATTTATTGTGCATTTCTACTACAGTTCACTTGAGTTGGTTTACATTATATAAGTATATATGGTCCTGACTCGAGTGTTTTGTGTTTTACTTTACGCTCGGGTCAGCCTGAGTATTTACAGCTTAGCTTTGGATTTCTTTTCTGGAGCTAGGAATCGCTGGAGATTCTCCTTGTCTAGTTATCTATTTCCTTTCAGTTTTCGTTGTTCTATTTCAGCTCTGGTATTTATAAACTTCTATGTATTTGACATTTCTATTTCATATGTTTCAGACTAATATTATGTATTATGTTTTGAGAGTTTGTTATAGTAGCTTTATGAACTACTATGGTATTTTTATTTCCGCTGCGAGTTATTCTGATATTTCTTTGTCTATGATTCTGTGATTGTATGTCATTTGCTCCAAATTTATTTACAACGCGGTATTTTGAGCAATTCAAGTCCGACAAGTGCGGATGCGAATGGCTGAAAATATCGGGTTGTTACAACATGATATTTTCCATAATGTAAGTAATAGTTTGTGGTATCTTTTAAATATCCAAGCACTCTCATTTGTGTTTTTTAGTGTTCCTTCCCTGAGTTGATTGTATACCTGCTTAATCAACTTACCGCATAAGTTATATCTGGTCTTGTGCAATTCATGAGATACATGAGACATCTTATTACACGAGAGTATTGCAGTTGCATTATACTCTCATTAGTGTTTTTATGTCGTACTTCTGATGGATTGTACGGTGTTCGTACTCCTTTAATTTCAAAATTTTAAAAAAATTCAATTATTTTATCTACATAATGTGACTGAGATAATTCAATTCCATTAGGTGTTCTTATTATTTTGATTTCCAAAATAACATCTGCAACTCCTAGTCTTTCATATCGAAATTGTTGATTAACGTCTGCTTAGTGGTCTCTATCGTCTTAGTATTTGGGCCGAAGATTAGCATATCGTCTACGTATAAACAAATCATCACGTATGATTATCCAATTTGTTTGTAATAAACACATTTATCACATTCATTTATACGAAAACCATTTTTCATCGTGACACTATCAAATTTTGCATGCCATTGTTTTGGAGCTTATTTTAGTCTGTATAATGGTTTGACTAATTTACATACTTTGTTTTTATTCCCTTTGGATATAAAACCCTTAGGTTGCTCCATGTAAATCTCCTCATCGAGATTTCCATTTAAAAATGTCGTCTTTACATCCATTTGATGAATCTGTAGATTATACATGAATGCATTTGTTATTAACATTCTTATAGAGGTTATTCATGTTACCGGTGAATAGGTATCGAAAAAGTCTACATCTTATTTTTGACGATATCCTTTGGCTACTAGTCTTGCTTTGTATTTGTCAATGGAGCCATCTGGTTTAATCTTCTTTTTGAAGATCCATTTACAACCAATTGGTTTTATTCCAGGTGGAAGATCAACTATTTCTCTAGTTTTATTACTCAGAATTGAATCAATTTCACTTTGGATTGTTTCTTTCCAACATGAGGATTCAAAAAATGATATTGCTTCACTCTACGTTTGAGGTTCGTGTACTAACATATATATCAAAAATTCCAAACCAGATGTCTTGGAAGTTCTTGCCCTTACGCTTCTTGTAACAACCCTAGATTTTTGAATATAAATTTAAATTTGACTTTATTTCATTTTAAAATTATTTTAAATTTGTTTTATTTGTGAGATATCATTTCTAAATATTTTTTAAGTGATAATAGAATTTTTCCAAAATTTATTGCATTTATTTCCTATTTTTATAGGCTATTTTCTATTTTTCTGCTATTTCTTCATTTAAATTAAATTTATTTATTTATTTAGTGAATGCATTTTTATTTTATGTTATTATCTTTATTTTTAAAATTTTCCAAGTCCATATAAATTTTTCAAAGTTTATTTTCAAATTTTCTAGACTAGTTTTCACTTTTGTGTTATTTTATTATTTTTATCTTATATAATTAATAATTATTTATTTATATTTTATAATTTTGTTATATTTTCGAAATTTAAACTGAAATTATAATTATTTTCAGATATTTAAACTTATATAAAGAAATAAAGGAAATTTGAAAGGGTTTGTGTCTTTTGATTTTCCTAAGGCCTTTTATATTCCACTTTTTCACATTTTCAATATTTCTTTTCATCAATTAGCCTTTACTCCTCATTTCTTTCAGCTGACCACCTTCCTTCCTCTCTTTTTTATGAGGAGAATGAATCTTTTTATTGAAAACAATAGATATAAAGAAAAAAATCTTAACTAAGTGGGGTCATAAAAAGAACAGGTTCCAAATCGCGATCGATTCCTTTTTCAAATCCTGCTGCAGCTGCACGGGCCCTTCCCGCATGCCACAAATGACCCACAAATAGAAAAAATCCACGTACATTTTATTTCTCATTTCTGAAAAAATAGTCGGCCATTACTTTGAGAAATTTTGGGTAAATTCCTTTTCTTTTCTTTCGTTTTTACTTTTATTCTTCTTTGATTTGAGTTTTGCACCTGTTCTTCTTCATCATAGGTTTGGCCATGGTCCTCTCCATGCCCTGCCGCCTCCACCATCACCTGAGAACATCACCACCTCCTCTCTGGCCAAACCCCAAGTCGTGCCTCCTTGTTGATGATCCTTCACCAAAATTCTAACAAAACTCCAACAACATGTTTTAGCCGAACTACATCCACTTCCACCACCTTCATCGCCCCATAGCCGCCACCATCTCCAACACCTCCAGCGCCACCTAGACCCTTTTCCACATGACTACTTGGACCCCACAGTGAAGGCCGTGCCCATAGTGGCCTTGGCCGAGCCTAGTTTTGGCCTTGAAACCATGTAGCTTGATTGTTGTGTTGTTGTTTTCATCTCCACACTTTCGCACCATGTTAACCTATGTAGGCCGACCCTTAGGAAACCAAACCTGACTCAAAAACCTTGCTTTATCCTTGTACTACACCAATGGCCGAGCCTAATGTATGTTGGAAGCAAATGCAAAGCAATTCTGCTTTGATTTGTGCGGTTATTTATAGCTCAGTTTATCGTATTTGCATTTGAAAGCTTATGTGTATTGTATTGTTTTTGTTTGACTTGTATTCAAGGGAATTGATACTTTGGCTCTCTCACGCGTATCTTGTCGTGCTATCGTGCCTGTATGGATTCCTTTTGTGCATTCGTCGTTGTGTCTCTAGCTCAAACCTATGAGTTATTCTCACCTGACAATGTATACATATATAACTAGTAAATTGACCACTTGTGAATCTGTAAAATGCATAACCATATCACATCTGCTATATTATAATTATATGATGTCCATCCATGCTTAAACACCTATTATATCATATGTTACTGTTATATTATGTTGTTCTGTTATTTTTTTATCAGTTTATCACACTGCAAGTTCCCTTTAGATTAGAATCACTATGGGTTGAAATGATACATACCCGAACGGACTTTAGAATAGGGGAAAATCGTTATGAGATGAAATAATAGGCCTGAGCGATTTCCAATTTATTTCATTTACTTGGGACTGCGGGATTGAAATGATAAAACCCGGGTTTTCTTTGTAAATTACGGGTTGAAATAATATATTACTCGTATCACTTTACCTAGCGTAGAAAATTATATATAGACCCGTAGTTAAAATATGTTTTTCTAAAAAATTTAAAATATTTTAGAAATGTAAATATTATAATATTTTGATTTAAACTGAATTAAAAATGATTTTTGTAAAATATCATTGATTTTCTGAATATTTATAAATGAAATAAATTTATGGAAAAGTTAGAAAATTTGAATATAAGTTATTTTGGAAACTTAAATTTGGTGATAATTGGAATTTAAATTAAATATGAAAATATGATAAATTTATGATAATTTGGATTAAAATGAATTTAAAGTGATTCTATAATATATTAATGATTTTTGAATTAAGTTAAAATGTGAAGTGGATGAATATTTAGGTTGAAATTTTGAAATATAACTAAAATTGGGAATGTGTGAATTTGGCTTAAATGTGAATTTGAAGTTAAGTAAACAAAAATGAACTTAAGTTATATTTGAAAATTTAAATTAAGTGTTTAATTCAATGAATTTAAAATTGAATGTTGAAATTTAATAAGTGAATTATTAATAAATTAGGATTTTTGAATGGAAATTTAACTTTATAAAATCATGAATTTAAGGAAAATTAAATGACGATTATAAAAGTGAAAATGTATGATTTTATAAGTTAATATTGATTTAAATAAAAATATAATTGTTTGTGAAATTATATTAAGCATTTGAATTTAAATAACAGCATTTTTGAAATGCTATTTATTTTAATGTAAATGATATTACAGCATTTGTAAATGCTGTAGTTGATAATAATGAACCAAATGGCCAAATAAGATTAAAGGCTATTAAAACATTTTGTAAAGTGCTATAATTTTTGAATTAAACCAAGTTTTATTTGAAACTAATGTAAACCTATTACAACATTTTAAAAGCTGTCTTTTGTTAAATTGAACTGTTTTAAGTGTGACTTTCCGTAGCGTTTTCTAAATGCTGCGAAAAGTGAATTTTCACTATTTTGATAAAATTAAGTGAATGAATGAACTTTGAAAAGTTTAAATTTTGGAAATTTAATAATTTAATAATTAAATGTTATAATATCATTAAATGATTTAAATGAAGTAATTCGATTTGAAGTATAAACTATTTTGAAATGTGAATTGAAATGGTATTTTAAATTGAATAAAAATGAATATGGTTTTGAAATGAAATGGTAAGTTTGGTATTTTGAAATGATTTGAAATTATTTTGAATTGTTAAATGATATCTTATTTTTGAAATAAATACCATTTTTAAATTATAACTACGCGTTATAATAACGATTGGTTGTTAAAGAGACCAGGATCGGATATAGACATACTCTCTATCGGTACCGAAAACCACTTTAACAACAGTGTACGCGGTGGAGATTCCAGAATGAAGTAGGATGGTGACGTTCCTAAGGTACTTTACGTGGACCTAACTCCTGTAAGTTAGCTTAAGGTCGCTAAAATAAGAGCAATCTCGGGCCAAAGGAGGTAGCACCTCTGGCTGGACACGCTTCTTCGATACCATTCTATTACTGTTGTGATCGATTGGGTGCACCCCTTGATTTGGAGTGTTGTTCGGGGTGGGCGTATGTGGCTGCTGCGTTACCACCAACCAGTGTGCGTAATTGGTATATCTACCCTGGCATTGCCTTGTGTGTCGTGTCACCTACCATACCGAGCCTTTACTACGAGTTTGTTTTTCTCCTGTAGCCTATGGAGTATTTAGGGTAGTCTCCCGATCTGAAGATATGCTGATACTGGATGGACTACTGGGACTATTATGTGTGAAGGGTGATATGGGTAGCCCGGAACGCTATTTAAAAGTATGTTTATTTTACGGTAGACATTATTATAATAGCGCAATATTACTATATAGTAAATATTTTGACAGATCCTTAGAGGATGGGCGGTCCTAGGCATCCTTTAAGTTACTTTTTCTTATTTACAGTTCACTTGAGTTAGTTTACATTATATAAGTATATATTGTCCTGACTCGAGTGTTTTGTGTTTTTCTTTACGCTCGGGTCAGCCAGAGTATTCACAGCTTTGGATTCTCTTTCTGGAGCTGGTCTTTGCTAGAGTTTCTGCTTATCTACATAAATATCTACTTCTGTTTCAGCTATTCTAGTTTATCTCATGTATTAGTGAACTTCTATGTATTTGGGATTTCTATTGTGTTGTTTTCAGACTGTATTATGTATTTGGTTTGAGACTCTACCGTAGTAGCTTCATGAACTACTATGTATTTTAATTTTCACTGCGAGTTATTCGGTTTGTTCTGTGTCTGTGATTCTGTGTATTTTATTCCATATGCTCCAAATTTATTTACAATTTGTTATTTCGCACCATTCAAGTCCGACATGTGTGGATTATTGTCGATTTGAATGGTAAGAAATGGCGGGTCGTCATAGTTGGTATCAGAGCTTTGGTTTTTGGCAAACCATTGCCTCTGCGGAGCAAAAACTCATTAGAGATAGGGTATTTCTACCCTAGAATGAGAGAAATCAATCTCAGAATCATATCTTTGTGAGAGACGTATTTTCAAAGTACAAAATGATTTTTTTCAAAATGTTTTCAAAAGATTTTTCAAAGATTATTTTGATATATAAAATTTTCCTTGTTTTAAAGGAGTTTCAAATGTTTTCTAACTTCTTTTCTTTCGTATCTGCCTTGTTAGATTTTTCCCTTTCTTTAGGATATTCATCCAAGTGTATTACCTTGTCTTATCTTAATTCATCTTTGGCTTTTCTTTATATTATCCTAAATTCATTCTTGATATTCTTCAGGATGAATCGAGGAAATGCCAGAGGTAGGGGTCGTGGTATTTCCCCAGCTCCTTAACCTGTTGCTCCTGTTCGTTTCACTGTTCTTTGTAAGGAATTCACTCAGCTTGATGGTACCCCATTCACTGGTTCAGAGAGCATCATTAAGGCTTGGCAGTGGTTGTAGAGTCTCGAGGGGATATTTACTGGTCTTGATATTACTGAAGCCCAGAAGCGTTAGTTAGCAGCTTGGCAGTTGCGTGATTCTGCTTTAGATTGGTGAGAGTCCGTTACGGCTAACACCATCGAGGCTGATATCACTTGGGAGCAGTTCAAGTATCCTTTGTGTTATCCTGAATTTTTGTTCCTATTTTTCCTTTCTTTTTGAATCTACCTTAAGCTTGTTTCTGTATCTCTTTTCCGGGGAGGATTTTGTGGCAAAATGGATGCCAGAAGCCGGGAAATCTCAGCTTTATCGTAAGTTTATGGATCTTAAGCAGGGTAACATGTCTTTTGCTGAGTATGAGAGGAAGTTCAATGAACTTTCCAAGTTCGGTCCTAGCTTGATTAATACTGTAGGATCTAGATTAACCCTAGAAGGGGGTGAATAGGGTTATAGCAAATTTTCTCGAGTTAAACGCAAAAACAAACTGCAGAGAAATAAATATGCTGAAAGTAAATCACACACAAAATTTACCCAGCTTCGGCAACCCGTGCCTAATGCTGCATTCCCAGATTTCTATTAGAATTAAACAGTCTCCCGCTTACAAACACTCTAATAGACTCGCACACCCTACTACCGCCTATAGAGTTTTGCAAACTCGCACACCCTGCTCACTAAACTAATTCTAACTAGACAATCTGACACTACCTAAAACCTAGGTGGTGATTTACCAAGACTTGATTCGAAAAGAACAGAAAAAAACTAATAAACAAAACCCCTTTTAATAAAATAAACCCAAAAGAAAACTTTATAAAAAGGGGAAAACTCTTTTAACAATAGGCCGGCCCTATTTCCTCTTTTCTTTTCTTTGGCCCATTCCTTTTCTTTTGCTATTGAAAAATTGCGGCCATGTTGTATCTTCGTTCCCTTGCAAAAATTAGGGCTTTCTTCAAATATGATTTCTCTGGTTTGTGTTGCTCTTTGCTCGCTGCTTCTCTGATGATCGATTCTCTGGTTGCTTTGCTTGCGCTCGTTCGCAACTGCTTCTTTGATCGAGTTCGATAGATTGTGGTATGTAATTTTTTCCCTTTCGTTGCAGGTTTAATTGCTTGCTTGAACTCGATTGATTAATTATCTTGCCGATGATGATTGTGGGTTTATATTCGATTCGATTTTTCCACACCACAGATGATGATTTGGGGTTTGGTATTTATATGAATTCCGAGATCCTAATCAATTCGATACTTTCCTAAATTTTGCTTTCCTAATATTGTTACAACTTGATACATACGGTTTTGATTTTCAAACGTTCGATTTTTCTTGATTAATACGGCAGAGACTTTCCTCTTTTAATTTGCTTTACGGTAGAGACTTTCCTCTTTTAATTTGCTTTGACTTTTTCAAAAATTGCACAAACTTGATTATTTGACTTGGTCATCTCTACACTTTTAATCTTCTGTCATCTTCGACTTCATCTGGCCATCTTTGTCACATTGTTTCTCGGCATTGACATTTGTTTTATGACATTGTACTTGCTGATGTTTGTTGTCGGTCACTTGTGCATTGTTGTACTTGGTGGTCTTTCATGATGTACAACTCTGGTTATACTTTGTACTTGGCTCTGAAATATTTCGACCTGATGCATTTGGACTTGAGCATACTTGAGTCTTGTTGTCTGCTGTTGTACAAGTTGACTTCGGCACTTATTTGGATCTGCAGTGGCATTGTACTCTCTGTTTTGATTTGCATTGCATCACTGGTATTCTTGTTCAAAACTATTGTGTCACTGCATACATGTGAACTTGTGTATTTGGTCTTGTCTCCATGTATTCATGTACACTACTGTGTTCATAATGTGGTTTCATGTTGATTCCATTTTTGCTGTGTCATTTCTCCAAATCTGTCTGCACTTACATACTCATTTGCCACTGCTGGAGTTGTTGTATACTTGTGGTCTACATTTTTGCTGTTATGTTGGTTTATTGATGTTGCATTCATGTCTGCTTTGTATCACTGCAAAATTGTTGTTGCACTTTGGATTGTATTTACACCATTTTCTGTTGCATTCATGTACACTGCATAGTGATCTTGAGATGTTTGCATTGTGCAGTTGGTCTTGATGTTTGGTCTGACCTGAACTTTTGATATTGTAGTCTGTTGCACTTTGGTCTTGCATTTGGTCTGCACTTGCATGCATTGCTGTTGGGTTGCTTTCTTCATTTGATTGTTTGAGTCTTGTTCATCCAATTCAATGCTGAGTTGTTTCACTGGTGCATTGCCTTACTGTTCATATGAACTTGGTCTCTGTCTGGTTCTTAATCATTTCATGTTGATTTTTGAAATTTCACTTGAGTTGAATCCAGTTTCAAAACTCGGGTTTGACCTTGTGCTCGTGACGTGATTTTAAATATATTGCACGTAAGTTGAACCTGGCTTTTCATTTGGGTTTGACCTGTGCTCACATGTCCCTGTAGCATTATCAAGTGTATATCGATGTGCACGGCCTTGTGGCATGTACAGTGATACACTGTGCATGTCACATTGTTCGTGTATGATGAATTCAAATTCAAATGATGACGAACAACCCAAATAACTGAGGCAAATAATATTTTTAAAAACCATATTTTATTTTATATTGCAAAAATATTTCTTTTTCAATTTTACTGCTTTAGTGAATATTTTTGCAGATTGCTCAGATGCTGGATTCTAACTGGAATGAAGTTGAAGATAAACTGCGAGTGTGAGTTTATGCAGTGAGGAATTTATGTAAATTGAATTATGATATAATTAGAATCAAAATTGTATATGTATAGTGAGAGCTTGAATTTGTACTATTCAAAATTGTAAGAAATATTTGTTTGAATAAAATTTCTGTTTGAATTCAAATTCTATGTATTTAATTTTATTCAGGAAATATTTATTTAATCTATGAAAAAAAATAGTACACTATCAAATGCATTTAAACGAATGTATATATGTTTATTATCATCAAACAAAAATCGTATAAGCGCATATTCAACAATCTCCCCCTTTTGATGATAACAAACATATATTTAAGATTTTGACTGTGTTAAATGTATTTGGTCAATGATATACTCTAATTGCTCCCCCTATTTAAATGCTTCCTCTCTACACGATGCTCCCCCTACATATATGCATACAAATAGAAATACATAAATGAGCCTAGATGCAAATGGAAAAATATTTGACCTTTGCTTGATTTTATTTTACAAAATCTTAACTTTTCTCTCCCCCTTTTGTTATCAGCAAAAGAATAATATTGTTAGAGAAAAATAGAGATAAAGTGATCAATATTAATCCAACATTAAAACTCAATTTGAATATAAATATTAAATTTCAATAAAAATCAAACAAAAATCATAACTACCCTTGTTAGGCGTATATTCCACTTTTAGAATGAATGGAGATGATGTTCTAATAAAATCATACAGTTGTATCTACTTGTGGTACATTTATATCAGGAATTTGAATATCTACTAATCATGCATAACCGTTAGGACTTTTAAATGAGATTAGTAGTATTCCAATTTAATTTTAAAAATGAATTCAAGTATCTTCTAACCACGCATAACCGTGTGGACTTTTAAATGGGATTAGAATCAACTTGTCTATTTAATCAATTAATTTTGATATGCGTTCCATACATGCATAATCGTGAGGACTGTGAAATGAGCATGAAAGCACATAAACAAAAAATCCAAGTAATTCACCCATGCATAACCGTGAGGACTTTTAAATGAGGGTGAATACTTTGGATATTTATTTATTTTTACAAACAAATGTGAAATGAAAAACAAATGATCCCTGATTATAGTACCACATATCGACAAACTATATTTAATATTTGATAAACAATGGTCAATAGAAATGTGATAGATATAGAAATGGTCATGGAATCTTTACCCAACAAAAAGTTTTATAACTCTTGTTTGAATTCCTAAAGAAATTTTCCAAATATACTGTCTTGAGTAATGTATGTTAAACATCAACACTTATCACCTTCTCAATCACTATTTATCTTTTTGATAATTAGTAGAGAGTCGGATTAGTCAAAATTTGTCATTTAAAATCAAATAAAAATGACTAATCTGAAAATATGGTCAAAAATGATTTTCTCGAAGGGGTTATATGAGGAAAAAAAATTCTGCTATTTGAAAATTATTTGTAATGAAAAATATGCAGATATTTTCTTTGAAAAACGATGCAGTTACTAAATATCTCACCATAAATCATGTTCAACTAGTAATTTTTTTTGTCAACTAGATTACCAGTATGATCTGCATCTGAATTTCTCTTTCGCTTCAAAAACATCACTAATAAAATTTGATAGACCAGACCATGAAGTGTGCACAAAAACTCAAAATCAAATTTTTTAACAGCATTCTTGAATTTGAATTGAAGTCGTGTAAATAATCAGAAACTGTGAATATAGAGTTAGCCGTATTATAACCCAATGTATTATCATCCAACAAAACACTACGTTTAATCCAAACGTATATATATGAAGTAATTCAAAGAATAGTGTTTTTGGCATAAATATGATTAGCCAACTATATTGAACAAGTCAGAAAAAAAAATCATCATCTCTTTATCATCACATTATTGGCTGATTTAATTCAGAATACGGTGCAGATTATCACATTTAATATATCGATCAAATAAATATACCTTCACCTGTTTTACCTTTACAATAATTTTTCGTGGTTGCCCATTGTGATTCTGTCACCTTTGTACTAGGCTAAGGAACTTTGCTTTGTTGCCCGTTGTGTTTCTGCAACAGCCAAAATCCAGAGAACACTGTTGTTTGTTCCTTAGCCTACCACCATACCTACACGATGAAAGATTTTTGTGACCTATTTGTTTTTATAGGTCCATGGTTGTTAATGGCAGAAGCATTATGAATAAACAATCCCTTTGGAACCCAAACTTGTTTTGTCCTTTCATTCTTGTTCTAATAGACATGAAATTTGTTTGTAGAATTCTTAGGAGCCCAAACTTGTATAAATTTTGTGCTCTTGTTCCATGACTACAATTATCAACACGATGTCCAATTATTTCACATCCAGTACAGACACTCTTACCTTTTGCATTATCATCAACTTGTGTTTTCCCAAAGCCTAGTCCATTTCTGTTGTTAGCAAAAATTTGATTTCCCAATAACATGTTGAATGATTTTTCTCCTCTTGAAAAATTATTCAGAGATTTCTCAAGATTTTAGACTTTGGTTTTGAGTTTTGTGTTTTCAGTTACAAGTGAGGTGCATCTATTCATAAAATCCTTTTTCCTAGTGTCAATGGTTTCCTTAAGACTCAAGTTTTCTTTTTCAAGATTCTCAAAGGTATTCTTAAGTCTTGATAATTCTGAATCTAAAATTTTACATTTTTTACAGTCTAGCTTTTGAATATTTTCAAGTTCAGTTTCTAACCTAAAATTTTCACGAGCAAGTTCTCTCCTATCAGATTTCAGTTTTTCAATTTTAGCTTCAAGAGTAACAATTACTTTAGTAAGATCACAACACATAAAAACAAGTTCTTTATAAGAATAGTGACCTACCTCACTAGATTCCTCTGAACATGCTTCTGAATCTGTTTTTGCCATAAGACACAAGTTAGCCTCCTCTGAGCTACTATTCGAAACTTCCTCTCCTTCTTCATCATCCCAAGTCGCTGCAAAGGCCTTCTTCTTCTTTTTCTTTCCTTTATTGTTTTTGAGAAGTGGGCATTGTTGTTTGAAGTGGCCAGGCTTGTTGTAGTTAAAGCACATCAGTTCATTATCAGAATTGTCATAATCTTTTGGCCTATTACCATTTGTTTTCTTCTTACGTGGCCTGAATCTTGACCATTTTCTAAGATTATTGACAGCCATTGCAAGCTCTTCAATTGGATCTTCTTCTTCTTCATCGCTCTCTTCTTGGCTCTTTAAGGCAATCGTCTTCTTCTTTGATTCGGAGTTGTTGCGTTCCTCCTTTGCTTTTAGCTCAAGCTCATATGTCATCAAGTTGCTGATCAACTCCTCCATGCTTAGTTTACTCAGATCTTTCGATTCTTGTATTGCCGTGACTTTTGCCTCAAAGTTCATCGGTAAGACTCGTAGCACCTTCCTTACAAGCTCTACCTTAGTGAATACCTTCCCAAGGGCTCTAGCATTGTACACCAAAGTTGAAAAACGTCCAAACATGTCCTTTATGCTCTCGCCTTTGTCCATCACAAAGTTCTCGTATTCATTGCTGAATAGGGCTAGACGAGACTCCTTGACTTGAGAAGTTCCTTCATGTGTCACCTCCAAGGTATGCCAAATTGCCTGTGCAGTTTTACAATGAGAAATTCTATTAAATTCAGTCTTATCAAGAGCACAGATCAAAGCATTCATGGCTTTAGCATTTGTAGGTTTTAATTTCTTATCATTAGCATCCCACCTATCCTAACTTTCCAATAAGCATAATCATTCCCATTAAACATGGGTGGCCTAACAATAGATTTCTCCTCAGAAAAAGCATTATTTGGTGGATTCATGATTCTAGAGTTATAGAAAAATACCGTGCTCTGATACCACTTGTAGGATCTAGATTAACCCAAGAGGGGGGTGAATAGGGTTATAGCAAATTTTCTCGAGTTAAATGCAAAAAAAAAAACTGCAAAGAATAAATATACTGAAAGTAAATCACACACAAAATTTACCCAGCTTCGGCAACACCTGCCTACTGCTGCATTCCCAGATTTCTATTAGAATTAAACAGTCTCCCGCTTACAAACACTCTAACAGACTCACACACCCTGCTACCGCCTATAGAGTTTTGCAAACTCGCACACCCTGCTCACTGAACTAATTCTAACTAGACAATCTGACACTACCTAAAACCTAGGTGGTGATTTACCAAGACTTGATTCGAAAAGAACAGAAAAAAAAACTAATAAACAAAACCCTTTTTAATAAAATAAACCCAAAAGAAAACTTTATAAAAAGGGGAAAACTCTTTTAACAATAGGCCGGCCCTATTTCCTCTTTTCTTTTCTTTGGCCCTTTCCATTTCTTTTGCTATTGAAAAATTGCGGCCTTGTTGTATCTTCGTTCCCTTGCGAAAATTAGGGCTTCGTTCCCTTGCGAAAATTAGGGCTTTCTTCAAATATGATTTATCTGGTTTGTGTTGCTCTTTGCTTGCTGCTTCTCTGATGATCGATTCTCTGGTTGCTTTGCTTGCGCTCGTTCGTAGGTGCTCCTTTGATCGAGTTTGATAGATTGTGGTATGTAATTTTTTCCGTTTCGTTGCTGGTTTAATTGCTTGCTTGAACTCGATTGATTGATTATCTTGCCGATGATGATTGTGGGTTTATATTTGGATTCGATTCGATTTTTCCACACCACTGATAATGATTTGGGGTTTGGTATTTATACGAATTCCGAGACCCTAATCAATTCGATACTTTCCAAAAAAAATCTTTCCTAATATTGTTACAACTTGATACACACAGTTTTGATTTTCAAACGTTCGATTTTCCTTGATTAATACGGCAGAGACTTTCCTCTTTTAATTTGCTTTGACTTTTTAAAAAATTGCACACACTTGATTATTTGACTTGGTCATCTCTGCACTTTTAATCTTCTGTCATCTTCGACTTCACTGTGAATTACTTAATTGGCTTCGACTTTATCTGGCCATCTTTGTCACATTGTTTCTCGGCATTGACATTTGTTTTATGACATTGTACTTACTGATGTTTGTTGTCGGTCACTTGTGCATTGTTGTACTTGGTGGTCTTTCATGATGTACAACTCTGGTTATACTTTGTACTTGGCTCTGAAATATTTCGACCTGATGCATTTGGACTTGAGCATACTTGAGTCTTGTTGTCTGCTGTTGTACAAGTTGACTTCGGCACTTATTTGGATCTGCAGTGGCATTGTACTCTCTGTTTTGATTTGCATTGCATCACTGGTATTCTTGTTCAAAACTATTGTGTCACTGCATACATGTGAACTTGTGTATTTGGTCTTGTCCCCATGTATTCATGTACACTACTGTGTTCATAATGTGGTTTCATGTTGATTCCATTTTTGCTGTGTCATTTCTCCAAATCCTTCTGCACTTACATACTCATTTGTCACTGCTGGAGTTGTTGTATACTTGTGGTCTTCATTTTTGTTGTTATATTGGTTTATTGATGTTGCATTCATGTCTTCTTTGTATCATGAAAAATTCTTGTTGCACTTTGGATTGTATTTACACCATTTTCTGTTGCATTCATGTACACTGCATAGTGATCTTGAGATGTTTGCATTGTGCAGTTGGTCTTGATGTTTGGTCTGAACTGAACTTTTGATATTGTAGTCTGTTGCACTTTGGTCTTGCATTTGGTCTGCACTTGCAAGCATTGCTGTTAGGTTGCTTTCTTCATTTGATTGTTTGAGTCTTGTTCATCCAATTCAATGCTGAGTTGTTTCACTGGTGCATTGCCTTACTGTTCATATGAACTTGGTCTCTATCTGGTTCTTGATCATTTCATGTTGATTTTTGAAATTTCACTTGAGTTGAATCCAGTTTCAAAACTCGGGTTTGACCTTGTGCTCGTGACGTGATTTTAAATATATTGCACGTGAGTTGAACCCGGCTTTTCATTTGGGTTTGACCTGTGCTCGCATGTCCCTGTAGCATTATCAAGTGTATATCGATGTGCACGGCCTTGTGGCATGTACAGTGATACACTGTGCATGTCACATTGTTCGTGTATAATGAATTCAAATGTAAATGATGACGAACAACCCAAATAACTGAGGCAAATAATATTTTCAAAAACCATATTTTATTTTATATTGAAAAAATATTTCTTTTTCAATTTTACTGCTTTAGTGAATATTTTTGTAGATTGCTCAGATGCTGGATTCTAACTGGAATGAAGTGAAGATAAACTGCGAGTGTGAGTGATATGTACTGAGGAATTTATGTAAATTGAATTGTGATGTAATTAGAATCAAAATTGTATATGTATAGTGAGAGCTTGAATTTGTACTATTCAAAATTGTAATAAATATTTGTTTGAATAAAATTTCTGTTTGAATTCAAATTCTGTGTATTTAATTTTATTCAGCAAATATTTATTTAATCTATGAAAAAAATAGTACATTATCAAATACATTTAAACGAATGTATATATGTTTATTATCATCAAACAAAAATCATATAAGCGCATATTCAACAATCTCTCCCTTTCGATGATAACAAACATATATTTAAGATTTTGACTGTGTTAAATGTATTTGGTCAATGATATACTCTAATTGCGCCCCCTATTTAAATGCTTCCTCTCTACACGATGCTCCCCCTACATATATGCATACAAATAGAAATATATAAATGAGCCTAGATGCAAATGGAAAAATATTTGACCTTTGCTTGATTTTATTTTACAAAATCTTAACTTTTCTCTCCCCCTTTTGTTATCAGCAAAAGAATAATAGTGTTAGAGAAAAATAGAGATAAAGTGATCAATATTAATCCAACATTAAAAATCAATTTGAATATAAATATTAAATTTCAATAAAAATCAAACAAAAATCATAACTATCCTTGTTAGGCGCATATTCCACTTTTAGAATGAATGGAGATGATGTTCTAATAAAATCATACAGTTGTATCTACTTGTGGTACATTTATATCAGGAATTTGAATATCTACTAATCATGCATAACCGTTAGGACTTTTAAATGAGATTAGTAGTATTCCAATTTAATTTTAAAAATGAATTCAAGTATCTTCTAACCACGCATAACCGTGAGGACTTTTAAATGGGATTAGAATCAACTTGTCTATTTAATCAATTAATTTTGATATGCGTTCCATATATGCATAATCGTGAGGACTTTGAAATGAGCATGAAAGCACATAAACAAAAAATCCAAGTAATTCACCCATGCATAACCGTGAGGACTTTTAAATGAGAGTGAATACTTTGGATATTTATTTATTTTTACAAACAAATGTGAAATGAAAAACAAATGATCCCTGATTATAGTACCACATATCGACAAACTATATTTAAGATTTGATAAACAATGGTCGATAGAAATATGATAGATATAGAAATGGTCATGGAATCTTTACCCAACAAAAAGTTTTATAACTCTTGTTTGAATTCCTAAAGAAATTTTCCAAATATACTGTCTTGAGTAATGTATGTTAAACATCAACACTTATTACCTTCTCAATCACTATTTATCTTTTTGATAATTAGTAGGGAGTCGGATTAGTCAAAATTTGTCATTTAAAATCAAATAAAAATGACTAATCTGAAAATATGGTCAAAAATGATTTTCTCGAAGGGGTTATATGAGAAAAAAAAATTCTGCTATTTGAAAATTATTTGTAATGAAAAATATGCAGATATTTTCTTTGAAAAACGATGCAGTTACTAAATGTCTCACCATAAATCATGTTCAACTAGTAAGTTTTTCTGTCAACTAGATTACCAGTATGATCTGCATCTGAATTTCTCTTTCGCTTCAAAAACATCACTAATTAAATTTGATAGACCAAACCATGAAGTGTGCACAAAAACTCAAAATCAAATTTTTAACAGCATTCTTGAATTTGAATTGAAGTCGTGTAAATAATCAGAAACTGTGAATATAGAGTTAGCCGTATTATAACCCAATGTATTATCATCCAACAAAACACTACGTTTAATCCAAACGTATATATATGAAGTAATTCAAAGAATAGTGTTTTTGGCATAAATATGATTAGCCAACTATATTGAACAAGTCAGAAAAAAAATCATCATCTCTTTATCATCACATTATTGGCTGATTTAATTCAGAATACGGTGCAGATTATCACATTTAATATATCGATCAAATAAATATACCTTCACCTGTTTTACCTTTACGATAATTTTTCGTGGTTGCCCATTGTGATTCTGTCACCTTTGTACTAGGCTAAAGGAACTTTGCTTTGTTGCCCGTTGTGTTTCTGCAACAGCCAAAATCCAGAGAACACTGTTGTTTGTTCCTTAGCCTACCACCATACCTACACGATGAAAGATTTTTGCGACCTATTTGTTTTTATAGGTCCATGGTTGTTAGTGGCAGAAGCATTATGAATAAACAATCCCTTTGGAACCCAAACTTGTTTTGTCCTTTCATTCTTGTTCCAATAGACATGAAATTTGTTTGTAGAATTCTTAGGAGCCCAAACTTGTATAAATTTTGTGTTCTTGTTCCATGACTACAATTATCAACACGATGTTCAATTTTTTCACATCTAGTACAGACACTCTTACCTTTTGCATTATCATCAAGTTGTGTTTTCCCAAAGCCTAGTCCTTTTCTGTTGTTAGCAAAAATTTGATTTCCCAATAACATGTTGAATGATTTTTCTCCTCTTGAAAAATTATTCAGAGATTTCTCAAGATTTTAGACTTTGGCTTTGAGTTTTGTGTTTTCAGTTACAAGTGAGGTGCATCTATTTATAAAATCCTTTTTCCTAGTGTCAATGGTTTCCTTAAGACTCAAGTTTTCTTTTTCAAGATTCTCAAAGCTATTCTTAAGTCTTGATAATTCTGAATCTAAAATTTTACATTTTTTACAGTCTAGCTTTAGAATATTTTCAAGTTCAGTTTCTAAGCTAAAATTTTCACGAGCAAGTTCTCTCCTATCAGATTTCAGTTTTTCAATTTTAGCTTCAAGAGTATCAATTACTTTAGTAAGATCACAACACATAAAAACAAATTCTTTATAAGAATAGTGACCTACCTCACTAGATTCCTCCGAACTTGCTTCTGAATCTTTTTTTGCAGTAAGACACAAGTTAGCCTCCTCTGAGCTACTATTCGAAACTTCCTCTCCTTCTTCATCATCCTAAGTCACTGCAAAGTCCTTCTTCTTCTTTTTCTTTCCTTTATTGTTTTTGAGAAGTGGGCATTGTTGTTTGAAGTGGCCAGGCTTGTTGCAGTTAAAGCACGTCAGTTCATTATCAGAATTGTCATAATCTTTTGGCCTATTGCCACTTGTTTTCTTCTTACGTGGCCTGAATCTTGACCATTTTCTAAGATTATTGACAGCCATTGCAAGCTCTTCAATTGGATCTTCTTCTTCTTCATCGTTCTCTTCTTGGCTCTTTAAGGCAATCGTCTTCTTCTTTGATTCGGAGTTGTTGCGTTCCTCCTTTGCGTTTAGATCAAGCTCATATGTCATCAAGTTGCTGATCAACTCCTCCATGCTTAGTTTACTCAGATCTTTCGATTCTTGTATTGCCGTGACTTTTGCCTCAAAGTTCATCGGTAAGACTCGTAGCACCTTCCTTACAAGCTCTACCTCAGTGAATACCTTCCCAAGAGCTCTAGCATTGTACACCAAAGTTGAAAAACGTCCAAACATGTCCTTTATGCTCTCGCCTTTGTCCATCACAAAGTTCTCGTATTCATTGCTGAATAGGGCTAGACGAGACTCCTTGACTTGAGAAGTTCCTTCATGTGTCACCTCCAAGGTATGCCAAATTTCCTGTGCAGTTTTACAATGAGAAATTCTATTAAATTCAGTCTTATCAAGAGCACAGATCAAAGCATTCATGGCTTTAGCATTTGTAGTTTTTAATTTCTTATCATTAGCATCCCACCTATCCTAACTTTCCAATAAGCATAATCATTCCCATTAAACATGGGTGGCCTAACAATAGATTGCCCCTTAGAAAAATCATTATTTGGTGGATTCATGACTCTAGAGTTAAAGAAAAATACCGTGCTCTGATACCACTTATAAGATCTAGATTAACCCAAGAGGGGGGTGAACAGGGTTATAGCAAATTTTCTCGAGTTAAACGCGAAAACAAACTGCAGAGAAATAAATATGCTGAAAGTAAATCACACACAAAATTTACCCAGCTTCGGCAACCCCTGCCTACTGCTGCATTCCCTGATTTCTATTAGAATTAAACAGTCTCCCACTTACAAACACTCTAACAGACTCGCACACCCTGCTACCGCCTATAGAGTTTTACAAACTCGCACACCCTGCTCACTGAACTATTTCTAACTAGACAATCTGACACTACCTAAAACCTTGCTGGTGATTTACCAAGACTTGATTCGAAAAGAACAGAAAAAAAAACTAATAAAAAAACCCTTTTTAATAAAATAAACCCAAAAGAAAACTTTATAAAAAGGGGAAAACTCTTTTAACAATAGGCCGGCCCTATTTCCTCTTTTCTTTTCTTTGGCCCTTTCCTTTTCTTTTGCTATTGAAAAATTGCGGCCTTGTTGTATCTTCGTTCCCTTGCGAAAATTAGGGCTTCGTTCCCTTGCGAAAATTAGGGCTTTCTTCAAATATGATTTATCTGGTTTGTGTTGCTCTTTGCTCGCTGCTTCTCTGATGATCGATTCTCTGGTTGCTTTGCTTGCGCTCGTTCGTAGGTGCTCCTTTGATCGAGTTCGATAGATTGTGGTATGTAATTTTTTCCCTTTCGTTGCTGGTTTAATTGCATGCTTGAACTCGATTGATTGATTATCTTGCCGATGATGATTGTGGGTTTATATTTGGATTCGATTCGATTTTTCCACACCACTGATGATGATTTGGGGTTTGGTATTTATACGAATTCCGAGACCCTAATCAATTCGATACTTTCCAAAAAAATTCTTTACTAATATTGTTACAACTTGATACACACGGTTTTGATTTTCAAACGTTCGATTTTCCTTGATTAATATGGCAGAGACTTTCCTCTTTTAATTTGCTTTGACTTTTTCAAAAATTGCACACACTTGATTATTTGACTTGGTCATCTCTGCACTTTTAATCTTCTGTCATCTTCGACTTCACTGTGAATTACTTAGTTGGCTTCGACTTTATCTGGCCATCTTTGTCACATTGTTTCTCGGCATTGACATTTGTTTTATGACATTGTACTTACTGATGTTTGTTGTCGGTCACTTATGCATTGTTGTACTTGGTGGTCTTTCATGATGTACAACTCTGGTTATACTTTGTACTTGGCTCTGAAATATTTCGACCTGATGCATTTGGACTTGAGCATACTTGAGTCTTGTTGTCTGCTGTTGTACAAGTTGACTTCGGCACTTATTTGGATCTGCAGTGGCATTGTACTCTCTGTTTTGATTTGCATTGCATCACTGGTATTCTTGTTCAAAACTATTGTGTCACTGCATACATGTGAACTTGTGTATTTGGTCTTGTCTCCATATATTCATGTACACTACTGTGTTCATAATGTGGTTTCATGTTGATTCCATTTTTGCTGTGTCATTTCTCCAAATCAGTCTGCACTTACATACTCATTTGCCACTGCTGGAGTTGTTGTATACTTGTGGTCTACATTTTTGCTGTTATGTTGGTTTATTGATGTTGCATTCATGTCTGCTTTGTATCACTGCAAAATTCTTGTTGCACTTTGGATTGTATTTACACCATTTTCTGTTGCATTAATGTACACTGCATAGTGATCTTGAGATGTTTGCATTTGCAGTTGGTCTTGATGTTTGGTCTGACCTGAACTTTTGATATTGTAGTCTGTTGCACTTTTGTCTTGCATTTGGTCTGCACTTGCATGCATTGCTGTTGGGTTGCTTTCTTCATTTGATTGTTTGAGTCTTGTTCATCCAATTCAATGCTGAGTTGTTTCACTGGTGCATTGCCTTACTGTTCATATGAACTTGGTCTCTGTCTGGTTCTTGATCATTTCATGTTGATTTTTGAAATTTCACTTGTGTTGAATCTAGTTTCAAAACTCGGGTTTGACCTTGTTCTCGTGACGTGATTTTAAATATATTGCACGTGAGTTGAACCCGGCTTTTCATTTGGGTTTGACCTGTGCTCACATGTCCCTGTAGCATTATCAAGTGTATATCGATGTGCATGGCCTTGTGGCATGTACAGTGATACACTGTGCATGTCACATTGTTCGTGTATGATGAATTCAAATGTAAATGATGACGAACAACCCAAATAACTGAGGCAAATAATATTTTCAAAAACCATATTTTATTTTATATTGCAAAAATATTTCTTTTTTAATTTTACTGCTTTAGTGAATATTTTTGCAGATTGCTCAGATGCTGGAGTCTAACTGGAATGAAGTTGAAGATAAACTGCGAGTGTGAGTGATATGTAGTGAGGAATTTATGTAAATTGAATTGTGATGTAATTAGAATCAAAATTGTATATGTATAGTGAGAGCTTGAATTTGTACTATTCAAAATGGTAATAAATATTTGTTTGAATAAAATTTCTGTTTGAATTCAAATTCTGTGTATTTAATTTTATTCAGCAAATATTTATTTGATCTATGAAAAAAAATAGTACATTATCAAATACATTTAAACGAATGTATATATGTTTATTATCATCAAACAAAAATCATATAAGCGCATACTCAACAGATACTCCTCTCAAGAAGAATGAGAAATTCATTGTTGGTGCTCGTCCAGAGTATTATAGTCGCCTTATTTAGCATGTTCATGGCTCTTTCACCTAGCTTATGGATATGGCTATTCGCTATGAGAATCCCACATCCAAAGGTCCTGCTGTTTCTGGTGCTCAGTCTTCATCTGCTAATTCCAAGAAGCGTAAGTTTTACTTTCGGCAGCATAAGAAGATTTGGCAGAAGCGTTCTGGTTTGGGATCTTCATCATCAGCTCCTGCTCAGAGGCAACCAGTTGATCTCTCCTCCATCACTTGCTTTAGGTGTGATCAGAAGAGGCACTATGCCAATAGCTATCTTAATCTATCTGGTGCTGCTATTCCTCCACCTGCTCAGTTGGTTAGGCGTGCTCTTTGCCATATCTGTCTCCAGCCTGATCATTTTAAGAAGAACTGCCCTACCCAGTAGAGGGGTACTCCTTCTGGTATATTTGCTATCACTTCTGCATCATCTCCAGTTCCTCCACCTGCTCCTGCTCCTAGTGATGACCAAGGTACTCTCCAGGTTTCATTTACTTTATTCCATCACCCTGTTCGTGTATTGTTTGATACTCGTGCTTCACACAGTTTTATTTCTATTGCTTTGCATGATAAGTTTGAGCATCTCCTATCTCCTGAGTATGCTTCTGTTCCATTATGTGCTTCAAATCCTATTGGGGGTCCTGCTAACCTTAATCGGATTTGTCGAGAAGTGAAACATCTCCATTCTGATCATCGCTTTTGTGGTGATTTTTTATGTTTTGGGCTTCAATGCTTTTGATTTGCTACTTGGTCAGGATTGGTTGGTGCATCATGATGCCCATACCTCTTGTAAAGCCAGAACTGTTCGTCTTGTTGATGATCAAGGGAATTCCTTGATTATTCAGTGCCGCTTGCCTCAAGGTTTTGCTGGAAACTTTATTTATTCTCTGGATTCTTCTCCCAGTGATCTTGATTCAACTCCTGTGGTTAGATTATATCCCGATGTATTTGGTGAAGTCGCTTCTTTACCTCCAAAGTGGGAAATTGATTTTCGGATTGATCTTATTCCCGGTGCTCGACCTGTTGTTCTTCCTCCTAGAAGAATGGCACGCCGCGAGAAGGTTGAGTTGGGAAAGCAAATTGAAGACTTGTCTTTCAAAGGTCTGATTCGGCCTAGTTTTTCTGAATGAGGAGCTACGGTGGTTTTTGTCACCAAGTCTGATGGTTCTCTTCGGATGTGTGTTGATTATAGGGAGCTGAACAAGCTCACTATGAAAAACAGATATCCAATGCCTCGTATCAATGACATGTTTGATCAGCTTTATGGTGCCACAGTTTTCTCTCAGCTTGATCTTGCCACTAGTTTTCATCAGCTCAGGGTTGCCGAGGATAGCATTCCCAAGACTGCTTTCCGCACTGAGAATGGTTTTTATGAATGGTTAGTCATGCCTTTCGGTTTGACTAATGCTCATGCTTTCTTTGTTGATTTGATGAATCGTGTTTTTCGTGTTGTGCTTAATAAATTTGTGCTAGTCTTTGTTGATGATATCCTTGTCTTCTCTAAGATCTAGGAAGAGCATGAGTCACATTTGAAATATATTCTTGAGACTCTCAGAAATCATCAGTTGAAGGCTAAATTTTCTAAATGCCATTTCTGGAAGGATGAAGTCCGATATCTCGGGCATATTGTTTCTAGTAATGGAGTTTCTGTTGATCCAGCCAAGATCGTTGCGATCAATGTAAGTCTTTCTTTCTCTTTTTTCTTTATCATTTAATAATTCTATCTGTCTGTTGTCCTTATTTTCTCCCTATTCTGTTTCGGTATTGGGAAACTCCAAAGACTCCATCTGATATTCGTAGTTTTCTGGGCCTTGCCGGTTACTACCAGAGATTCATTGAGAGTAAGGCTGCATTCAATGAGTTGAAGAGCAAGCTAACTTCCGCACCAATTCTTACTATTCCGAATGGAAGTGAGGGATTTACAGTATATACGGATGCTAGTCGTGAGCGTTTGGGTGTGGTTCTCATGCAGGATGGTAGGGTCATTTCCTATGCCAGCCGTCAGTTGAAACCCCACGAGGCAAATTATGCTGCTCATGATTTAGAGTTGCTTGTTGTTGTCTTTACTTTGAAGCTTTGGAGGCATCATCTTCTTGGAACCAAGTTTGAGCTTTTCACCGATCATCAGTCTCTAATATATATCTTCCCCAGAAGGATTTGAATCAGAGGCAAGTTCGTTGGCTTGAGTTTCTGGCTTCTTACGACCTTGATATTAGCTAAAATCTCGGTAAAGCTAATGTTGTGGCCGATGCTTTGAGTCGGAAGAAGGCTTTGTTGTGTCAGCTTGTTGTTTCCTCTTCTCCTCTTTTGGATCGTATCATGGCTAAGCATGATGAGGATGAGATGCTTAGATTGATGAAGGGGAGTGTTCGTAGTAGAGTTGGTGGTAGTAGTGGTAGTAGTGGAGCTCAGATTGATGATAGAGGGATTTTGAGGATTAATTGCAGGATTTGTGTCCCGAATGTTGATGGTTTGAGGCAGGAGTTGCTTCAGGAGAATCACCGATCCAGGCTTTCTATTCTTCCTGGTATGTCGAAGATGTATCAGGATATGAAGAATCTTTATTGGTGGAAGGGGATGAAGAGGGATATTTCTATCTTTGTTAGTCGGTGTGCAACTTGTCAGCAAGTCAAAGCCGATCACCAGAAGACCCCTGGTTTGTTGCAGCCCCTTGAGATTCCCAATTGGAAGTGGGAACAGGTTTCCGTGGATTTCATCGATGGTTTACCGAGGACTTGGAGGGGTAATGAGAGTATTTGGGTTATTGTGGATAGACTGACCAAGTCCACTCATTTTATTCCAGTGAAGTCTACTCGTTCTGCTTCTAGCTTATCTAAGATCTATATGAGAGTGATTGTTCGTCTCCATGGTGTTCCTCTCAGTATTGTTTGTGATCGTGACCAATCTTCACCAATAAGTTTTGGAAGGCTTTTTAGAAATCTCTGGGTACTCGTCTGAATCTGAGCAATGCTTACCATCCATAGACCGACGGTTAAACGGAAAGAGTGAATCAGATTCTCGAGGATCTTCTTCGTGCTTGTGTGCTTGATTATGGAGGATTTTGGGAAGATTATCTCCATATTGTCGAATTTACTTACAATAATAGCTATCAGGTATAATCTTATCTTCTGTTTTTCAGTCTATTCTTGATCTTTTTATCTATCTCATTCCATATTTGCATTCAGGCCAGTCTCAAAATGTCTCCATTTGCTGCTCTATACGGACGACCTTGTAGATCCCTATCTTGCTGGATTGAATCCGGTAATCGTTTGGTTCTTGGTCCTGATGTGATTTTGGAAGCTTCAAAGAAAGTTGAAGAGATTAAGAAGAGGTTGAGAGCCGCTCAGGATAGGCAGGAGAAGTATGCTGATAGGCGTAGGCGGAATTTGGAATTTTCTGTTGGTGATCAGGTGTTCCTTAAGGTTTCTCCCTTGAGGAATGCCATTCGCTTTGGTCGTAGAGTGAAGCTTTCTCCTAGGTTCATTGGTCCTTTCCGCATTGTGGAAATAGTTGGTTCTTTGGCTTATCGTCTGGATTTGCCCGAGAAGCTTTTTGGAGTGCATGATGTATTCCATGTCTCGCATCTCCGTCGTCATCTTCATGATCCATCTTTTATTGTTTAGCCTTCTGTTCTTGATGGTTTGGATATTGAGCCTAATCTAACTGTTTAGAGGAAGCCACTTCGTATTGTCGATAGAGGTACGAAGCAGCTCAGAAGGAAATCTGTTAATCTGGTCAAAGTACAGTGGAGTACTGACGATCGAGATTATACCTGGGAAATGGACGAGAGCATTCGTGCTTTGAATCCGGAATTGTACATTTCAAGTACTATATTGTTTTCTATCTTGTTTCTCTTTATTTTTCCTTTCCGTTCTTTTCGAGGACGAAAAGATTTGAGTGGGGGAGAGTGTAACAACCCTTGATTTTTGAATATAAATTTAAATCTGACTTTATTTCATTTTGAAATTATTTTAAATTTGTTTTATTTCTGATATATCATTTCTAAATATTTTTAAAGTGATAATAGAATTGTTTCCAAAATTTATTGCATTTATTTCCTATTTTTATAGGCTATTTTCTATTTTTCTGCTATTTTCTTCGTTTAAATTATATTTAATTAAATTTATTTATTTATTTTTGTGGGTGCATTTTTATTTTATGTTATTATCTTTATTTTTAAAATTTTCCAAGTCCATATAAATTTTTCGAAGTTTATTCTGTTTATTTTCAAATTTTCTATACTAGTTTTCATTTTTGTGCTATTTTCTTATTTTTATCTTATATAATTAATAATTATTTATTTATATTTTATATTTCTGTTATATTTTCGAAATTTAAACTGAAATTATAATTAATTTCAGATACAGGTAATTAGGCAGAAGGAAGAAGTTGCAAAAAAAATTAGTCTCAAGGACAGCAAGTTTACTTTTTAGTCTGAAGGACACTTTTTAGTGTAAACTGAAAATGATAGTTACAACTATCATTCTGTGATTTACACTAAAAAGTGTTCTTCGGCCTAAAAAAAACCTTTGTCCCTGAAACTAAATTTTTCTCCAACTTTTTCCTTGAGCCTAAAAACCCCTTTCAGATATTTAAACTTATATAAAGAAATAAAGGAAATTTGAAAGGGTTTGTGTCTTTTGATTTTTCTAAGACCTTTTATATTCCACCTTTTTACATTTTCAATATTTCTTTTCATCAATTAGCCTTTACTCCTCATTTCTTTCAGCCGACCACCTTCCTTCCTCATTCACGTACATTTGAATACTAAAAATCAAGTTACAAAACTTAATTAACGAAGAAGCATTTTCAATTTGTTTCTTCCAATTAAACTCATATTAAAATATTTTGAAATGTCGGCACATATCAACCACTAAGGCCACAAATGCTGTTAACAATCAAACTAATATTAATACTTATATTAATACTTACCCAAAGATATTGTACACACCAACAAATCAACAGTTAACTATCAAACTGTACCTAGTTATTAAATAAATGACTGTAGAAATAACCGCTATAACAATCCATCAGTTGATCTAGTTGGTACGATGCGGAGGTCGGTGACAAAAGACTATGGAAGTGCAGAGGCTGAATTGAGAGATTCCACCCATAATTAATTACTAGAATACCAGTTAAGTTACTAGACCAAGAATAAAGCCAGAAAGCTCTGCAATTGGGTTGTTCTACCCACATGTATAGAAGTCAGCAAGCTCTGCAACAACGTATGTGAACCACTTGATCTCGCATCTTGATATCTGACAAAGTATAAATCCATGCTCCAGTATATTTCACCAGTCACCAGCAAATGCTACAGTTTTGTTCCTGATGTACTATGTAATGCACTGATTGGACGTTTCAATTCATGATTTGTTGGAATTCCTTAAACAAATAAAATGAATGAAATATACAAAGTCCCACATCGCCAAATTATTGAAGCTATATTGGTTTATATATGGCTTTCTCATGAGTAGATTGGGGGCATGCGGCTCCCAAATGTATGCTTCGTTGTGAGGAACAAGATCATGCATCTCCACCACACGCGCGCGCGCGCCGCCGTCCTACCGAACCGGGCCGGGCTCGGGTACGGGTCTAAAATGACCATTCTTTTTGCTAGGCCACTGTTTAACGGTTTTGGGCTTCGTCTGAAACTGGACTGGGCCTGCGATTTGAAGAGAAGCGGGCGGGTGAAGACGGACGCGGGTTTTGGCCTGAAGAGGTGCGACTGTTGGCAGCATTTTTCTGAACGGCTGCGACCCGTTATGGCATGCGGCCCGTTAGCAGGCGCAGTTTAATTTTGGCAAACAGATGCGGTTTTGGCAAACGGATGCGGCCTATTCAAAATGAATGGGCGAAACCGATAAACAGCAGAAGAAACAGGCACGATCGTTTGGACAAATGGGTGCAGACGCGACCGTTCGAAGGAATTCAAACCAACTATAAATAAAGAGGAAAACTGATCACTTTACTCACTCACTTCCGATTTGAATATCTCCTCTCTTCTAACTGTTGTTCTTATATATTCAAATCACAGAGTGGTATACTCATTACAATCTCGAGCAGAATACGTATGTTGTATCTTGGGAGAATTTTGAAATAAAATTCTTAAGGAAATCGTTACGACGAGCCTCAGACATAATCCGGTTAGAATTCTAGTCTGATTGTATATTTATGTACATTATTCTATATTCTATCCGTTATTCTGGTTATACTATTCATTCAAAATAGTATAACGCTGTTGTTGTAATTTATTTACAACATTCATATTGTTATAATAATTACTACAGAATTCCAGTATAGTGGAAATCTGAGTTATAAACTTGTGCGACGAGTTTATAATTGATTATTCTCTGTTTTGGTATACTAGACGTATAACATCTTAAGAATTTTACTGTTTTCTTACTAAAACAGAGATGGCAACAGTAGAATTTTCAAAGAATACTACTCACAACAGACATGAACCGTTCAAGGGAGATGATGATGATTTCTTGACATGGCAGAATCATATGTTGTTTTATCTCACCACATTCGGTCTGCAAAAGTACCTCGACGAGGAGGAACCGATTCGTGCACCAGGAAAGGAAGCAGAGGTGAATACGTGGAAGCATTCCATTTTTTATGCAGAAACTATATTCTGAATTGTCTCGACAAGGTGCTATACAAAGTATATCAGCCTTCAGAGACATCAAAAGCACTCTGAAATGCACTTACCACAAAGTACAAGACGCAGAATATCAGTCTTAAGAAATTCATTGTAGACAAATTCATGGACTACAAGATGGTTGACTCCAAACCGGTGACTGCTCAACTGCATGAACAACAAATCATCATTCATGAACTCGAGGTGGAAGGTCATAAGGTTGGAGAATCATTTTTCGTTGAAGCCATCACGAGAAAACTGCCGCCGTCATGGAGGGATTACCGCAATTATCTAAAGCATAAAAAGAAGGAAATCTCTTTACAGGATCTCATAGTCCGATTGAAAATTGAGGCAGATTACCGTGGAATAACAAAACAAAGCAAGGAGGCATTTGTGGCTGAAGGGTCAAAGACCAAAAACAAAAAGAAAAATTTCCAGAAGAAAAGGAAAGCTCAAGACAACAAACCAAAAGACAACAAACGAACCAAGAAGTTTAATTGCGAATGTTGGGTTTGTGGAAAAGTAGGACATGCCGCTAAAGATTGCAGACACAAGAAGGAACGCAATAAAGAGGTAAATATAGTGGATAACATAGAAGTAGAGGAGTCCAACTTCTCGGCGGTGGTATCTGAATGCAATCTGGTTCAGAATCCTAACCAATGGTGGGTAGATACAGGCGCTACTCGTCATGTTTGTTTTGACAAATCCATGTTTTCTACATATGAGAAATTAGATCACGAAGAAAAACTCTACAATGGTAATTCTGCAGTTTCCATGATCGAAGGCAGCGGCACAGTAATCCTCAAGTTTACTTCTGAAAAAACTATTAAGTTGAATAACGTGCTCCACGTTCCAGACATACGCAAGAATCTCATCTCTGGTGCAGTCCTATCCAAGAAGGGATTCAAGATGGTGTTCGAGTCAGACAAGATGGTTATGTCCAAGGCTGGAATGTATATAGGAAGGGGATATTTATGTGATGCCTATTTAAGGCAAATGTAGCCGTTGTCGGCAACAAAAATATGTATTCTGATTGTGCTATTAATAAAACTGAAGTTTCTTATTTGCTTGAGCACGAAATTTTACTATGGCATGACAGATTAGGACACATAAATTTCCGTAAAATGAAAACATTATCAAACTTGGGATTAATTCCAAAATTCCAAGTATATAAGAACTACAAATATGAGACATGTGTAAAAGCAAAAATGGTCAAACAACCATTTAAATCTGTTGACAGAAGCACCGAACCATTAGGTTTGGTACATACAGATTTATGTGATTTTAAATCACTACCTACAAGAGGTGGAAAAAAGTATTTCATTACTTTTATTGACAATTATACGCGATATTTCTATGTATATCTTTTTAATAGTAAAGATGAAGCAATAACAGTGTTTATAAAATACAAGACTGAGGTAGAAAATCAGTTAAATAAAAAGATCAAGATACTAAGATCTGATCGAGGTGGAGAATATGAATCACCATTTGAACAGTTATGTGCCGAAAATGGTATAATTCATCAAATAACAGCTCCATATTCACCACAACAAAATGGTGTAGCCGACAGGAAGAACAGAACGTTAAAAGACATGATTACTGCCATGCGTTTAACTTCTGGTCTACCGACGAACTTGTGGGGGGAAGCCTTAAATATGTCTAATCACATATTAAACAAAGTTCCTCACAATAAAACGGGAACAATTCCATATGAGATATGGAAAGGACACGAACCAAGTTTTAAATACCTCAAAGTGTGGGGGTGCTTGGCAAAAGTTCCAGTTCCGCCTCCCAAGAGAGTCAAACTTGGACCAAAAACAGTAGATTGTTATTATCTTGGGCCAGCCCAAAATAGTAGTGCCTACAGATTTTTGGTATTCAAGTCTAATATAGCTAATATTCATGTAAATACAATCATGGAATCTAGAGATGCCTCATTCTTTGAAGACGTGTTTCCACACAAATGGAATGAAGGAAATAATGTCCCTAAAAGGACAAGAGAAGAATTAAGCAATTCTCATGAAGATGAAACTCATCATCAGATTGAGGAAGTTGAACCAAGAAGAAGCGTAAGGGCTAGGACTTCCAAGACATTTGGTTCGGATTTTTTCACTTATGTGTTAGAACACGAACCTCAAACGCGCAAGGAAGCAGTGTCATCTTCTGAATCTTCATGTTGGAAAGAAGCAATCCAAAGTGAGATTGATTCAATTCTAAGTAATAAAACTTGGGAAATTGTTGATATTCCACCTGGGATTAAACCTATTGGATGCAAATGGATTTTCAAGAAGAAAATGAAAGCAGATGGCTCTATCAACAAGTATAAAGCCAGATTAGTAGCCAAAGGATATCGTCAAAAAGAAGGAGTATACTTTTTTGATACATATTCGCTGGTAACACGAATAACCTCTATAAGAATGTTAATAGCAGTTGCATCCATCTATAATCTAGAGATTCATCAAATGGATGTAAAAACAGCATTCTTAAATGGAAATCTCGATGAAGAAATTTACATGGAGCAGCCTGAGGGATTTATTTCCAAAGGAAATGGGAAAAAAGTCTGTAGATTAGTCAAACCATTATACGGATTAAAACAAGCTCCAAAGCAATGGCACGCAAAATTTGATAGTGTCATGATGACAAATGGTTTTCGTATAAATGAATGTGACAAAAGTATTTATCATAAACAACTTGGACAATCACATGTGAAGATCTGTCTATATGTGGACGATATGCTAATATTCGGTCCAAATACTCAGGTAATTAAGACCATAAAGAAAATGTTGATCAACAATTTCTACATGAAAGACTTGGGTGTTGCAGATGTTATTTTGGGAATAAAAATAATAAGAACACCTAATGGAATTAAGTTATCTCAATCACATTATGTAGAAAAAGTGATTGAAAGATTTCAAAATTTTAGAACTAAAGGAGTAAATACACCTTTTAATCCATCAGAAGTACTGAGTAAAAACACTGATGAGAGTGTAATGCAACTGGAATATTCTCGTGTAATAGGATGTCTCATGTATCTCATGAATTGCACAAGACCAGATATAGCTTATGCAGTAAGTCGGTTGAGCAGGTATACGAGCAATTCAGGGAAGGAACACTGGAAAGCACTAATGAGAGTGCTTGGATATTTAAAAAATACCACTACCTTTTTCTTACATTATGGAAAATATCATGCCATCTTAGAAGGATATAGTGATGCAAACTGGATTGCAGATTCAGAGGGATCAAAATCAACAAGTGGTTATGTCTTTACCCTAGCAGGAGCTGCAGTGTCATGGAAATCTACTAATAAACATGCATAGCTCGATCCACTATGGAATCAGAGTTCATTGTATTAGATAAAGCAGGCGAAGAAGCAGAATGGCTTCGTCACTTTTTAGAAGATATTCCATTTTGGTCTAAACCTGTACCGGCCATATGTATACAATGTGATAACCAAGCTGCGCTAAGTAGAGCGCATAACTTTGTGTATAATGGAAAGTCACGACATATTCGTCAACGCCATAACACAGTTAGGCAGTTACTCTCAAATGAAACAATTTCCATAGATTATGTGAAACAAATGATAACCTAGTAGATCCATTTACTAAAGGTTTATCAAGAGAGAAAACTGACTGCGCATCGAGGGGAATGGGTTTAAAAGCCTAAACCACAAAGAGTTATCTTATACGGAAATCTATCCTAGCGACTGGAGGTCCCACGGACTAGGATCAATAGGCAAACCAGTTCTGAATAACTCAAGACGTGATGCATTTGCATGGACATAGTCCAACTCCATTCTTATGGTGCACAACATAAATGCATGCCTACAGAAGTATTTAAAGGTTAAACTATGTTTTTTAATGATGACCATATTTTGGAAATAACAAGTGGGGTATATGTAGGATACTCTTAATGGTTGCGATCACCTATGTTAGTGTGAGCTGGGTCGGCTCTATGAGAATATTAAAAGGCTGTTATTCTCTGCAACACTCGCAGAATCAAAAATTGTTCAGGACCAAAATGAACACAACCAAGAGATTGGATGAGAAGGGAATCAATGCTTCGTAAAGCTTATTGTCTGGATATACAATAAAGGCTGACGGTTCAAGATAAAATAATTCACCGATTAGCCAAGTAGATCCAATAAGTTTTAACTAGGGAAAGTTCAAAGTGAAATATCTACTTATCCACGATAAAGCATTATTCCATATATACTCTGTGATATTTCGCTTTATGTGGGGGATATGTATATTATCATTCATGTGGGGGATTGTTGGAATTCCTTAAACAAATAAAATGAATGAAATATATAAAGTCCCACATCGCCAAATTATTGAAGCTATATTGGTTTATATATGGTTTTCTCATGAGTAAATTGGGGACTTGGGGCTCCCAAATGTATGCTTCGTTGTGAGGAGGAAGATCATGCATCTCCACCACACGCGCGCACGCGCCGCCGTCCGTCCGACCGACCGAACCGAACCGGGCTCGGGTACGGATACAGGTCTAAAATGACCATTCTTTTTGCTAGGCCACTGTTTAATGGTTTTGGGTTTCGTCTAAACTGGGCTGGGCCTACGATTTGAAGAGAAGCGGGCGGGTGAAGACGGACGCGGGTTTTGGCCTGAAGAGGTGCGACCTGTTGGCAGCATTTTTCTGAAGGGATGTGACCCGTTATGGCATGCGGCCCGTTAGCAGGCGCAGTTTAATTTTGGCGAACAGATGCGGTTTTGGCGAACGGATGCGGCCTATTCAAAATGAATGGGCGTAACCGATAAACAGCAGCAGAAACAGGTGCGACCGTTTGGACAAACGGGTGCAGACGCGACCGTTCGAAGGGATACGAACCAACTATAAATAAAGAGGAAAACTGATCACTTTACTCACTCACTTCCGATTGGAATATCTCCTCTCTTTTAACTGTTGTTCTTATATATTCAAATCACAAAGTGATATACTCATTACAATCTCGAGCAGAATACGTCTGTTGTATCTTGGAAGAATTTTGAAATAAAATTCTTAAGGAAATCATTACGACGAGCCTCAGACATAATCCGGTTAGAATTCTAGTCTGATTTTATATTTAAATAAATTATTCTATATTCTATCCGTTATTCTGGTTATACTATTCATTCAAAATAGTATAATGTTGTTGTTGTAATTTATTTACAACATTCATATTGTTATAATAATTACTACAGAATTACAGTGTAGTAGAAATCTGAGTTATAAACTTGTGCGACGAGTTTATAATTGACTATTCTCTGTTTTGGTATACTAAACGAATAACATGATTAACATATGTAAAATGGGTTATTGTGTTCTAAAATCTGGCGAAGTCGCAGGTCTGAAGTAGCAGAATTCATAAAATGAAGGATATAACAAAGCCAGGAGGAGAGAACAGTATCGGTGGAAAAAAAATCAAAAAGTACATTCCATTGCCGGGATTTGAACCCGGGTCGCCTGGGTGAAAGCCAGGTATCCTAACCGGGCTGGACTACAATGGATTATTGCTTTAACTAAAAATTCACTTTATTTAAACAATTGCGATCAAAATTTACCATCCCATCAACGGTAAGAATTTTGACCAAAATCCGTCATACTAATGTGGATCCGGGTTTTGCTTAGGGCTGTCAATGGATATCCGAAAAATCTACTATCCGTCTGAATCCGTATCCGAAAATATGAAAAATATCCGTTATCCGAAAAGCGGATACGGAATTCCGATATCCGAAAAACTTTTCGGATACGGATATGGTTATTGCAGTATCCGTATTCGGAAAATATCCATCTGATTAACTGATGCATATATATATATAATTAAAATTATATTTAATTAATATATGATTTTTCAACTATTTCCTAACCATTGGATGTTACTACGATATAGTTTTTTGCTCATTTTTAGTGAAAACGGACAATTTTAGTGTTTAATTTTCGAATATTTTTAGATACACATACGAATATTGGTATAAAATAATGTTTTATCATCACATTTTTTTATTCCTTGGTTTTTTTATGAACATTAGTACAAAAACTGTTTTATGTTGATCCAAAAGTTTTCATTTATAGTTTTAAATTTATTGATTATGGACGGAGCGGATAAATATCCAATATCTGTCCGTATCCAAAAATTAAATGGATACAGATATTTGATATCCGAAAATCAAGCGGATACGAATATCTGATATCCGAAACGAAAATGATTTCGGATACGGATACGAATATGGCACTATTCGCATTCAAAAGTATCCGTTGACAGCCCTAGTTTTGCTCTTACTATGTAAGCCCGATCCGGTTGCTATTTGGGTCGGATATGGTTTGATCAAAACTCGTTACAGTTTAGATTCGATTATTTGTTTTCTATGGTATCAAAACCGAGTGTGTATTATTTGTTTAACATTCTGTTTGTACATTGATATTTTTACGTACTTTAATTGTAAATTTGGCAACTTCACCCTTCAATTTATATGTTAACATTGTTTTGTATAATTTTTGCAAAAACTACGAGTTTATGTTATAGTTTTAACATAAATATTATGAGCTTAGTATACGAATATTAAACTGCGGGCTTGAAAAGCTAAATATGTCAGGTTCAGGTATTGGTTTTGAAATATCCAATGGGTTCGGGTCGAACTCGGGTTTTGATTACAGTAACCAAGCTCGGTCCCGAGTTTTAAGATACCTAGACTGAACCCAGCTATTGAAATGCCAAGACTGCACACATTGAACACCGATTATCACTACGTGTAAGGTTAAACAAACCTGGCAACCTTTATATATTCTATAACCATATATGTTTTTCAAATTTGTAGACTCACAAGATTATATAGAAAACTGAAAGTGATTATTGTTATGTATTGCTAGTTATCCAAAATATGTATGTTATTTAGTATATTTTCATAGATTGTAAGGTTATAGAACCCATCATTTGGTCTGCTCTTGCACTTTTTGAAGTTTTGATCCTTTTAAATTGTATTTAATCCTGAAATTTAACCAACAAAATCTAAAACATAGTTCCAAACAAACCAACCTGTTCAATAAAAATTGTGGTGTAAGATAAATTTGGTATTGTTGAAGGCTACTAATCATTCCTTGGGTGCTTGATCAAAATTGACATATCTTGCATTCAGATATAACTGCTGAAAATTAGACTCGCCTACTTCCATTTTATCCACCATATTTGCCTCTACGTTGCGTTCTTTCTTATGTGTGCAATCTCTAGCGGCGTGTCCTGCTTTTCCGCAAACCCAACACTCGCGATTAAACTTCTTGGTTCGTTTGTTGTCTTTGGGTTTTTTTTCAGGCGCTTTTCTTTTCTACGGGAATTTCTTCTTCTTGTTTTTCTTGAAATGCCCTTTGTTCTTTGACTTTTCTGTCATAAATGCATCTTCGTTTTGTTTTGTCACTCCGTTGTCACCCTGGAGCTACATGTCTTGTGTTGTATGCAAGTCAATTGCTCAAAAAGAAGACACAATGTGTTTGCATAAGTGTGAATTCTCAATGACTAGCCCTATCATCAGGTGCAGAATAAACAACGTGTGCTTTAGCTTTATTTACTATAACATCTAATCTTTCCCTCAAAACCAGATACCGTTCTCGGACTATGGTTAGCGGATAAATTCATACTGTTCTCTGACTACATGCAGTCCGCAACAACTGGTAAATATTCACCACGTTACCAGTAAAGTAATACTTGTACAATTGTTGATGTTATCACAGTCTTGTTTGCCTTTAAACCTTTTGACATGTTGACTTTATTGCAACACTTGCGATGCCTGCAACACTTACGATGCCTACAAAATATATTACTTCTGGATTGCAATTAAGCACACGATGATATGCACATGCATATAAAACACTTAGTAGCTCAGTTGGTTTTCAGGTAATGCCCAATTACTGAGTGGCCAAGTCCTTGTCACAAAATATCTCTTCAATTTACATGAAGTGTGTGTTATCTCAATGCATATATTTATATAGTTGTTTGGTTACATGTTAATTATTATGGTAATGAATAAGGATTAAACTAAAAGCAATGCTACACAAACATTTCCTGCAACTTACAAGGCAATCCAAAAACAACAAGGCCGATGATATCGTCATACAATTAATAGAAGTTTTCTTATTCAAAGGTGATCTATATCCATAACCAATTACTCTTCTGTGTACTTCATTATTAATATATTTCACAATGGTGTGCAAATTATCTTGATATTGATATCATCGGTTCATGTTTATTCCCAATATTAACTTATTGATACTGATATGTTTGCAGGTTTACCAGCAATATAATGTGCTAGGTAATCTTGTTAGAGCGTAGACTGCCTTAATTAGATATCATTGATCATTGTTCGTTATGATAATTAACTGTTACTACTAATATATTTCATGTATTATCACTACTAGAAAAACAGTAAATTCCAACGCCCATGTTCCAACGGCCGCCAACGCCATTTCCAACGGCTTACAACGGCTCGTTAATTTTTTACGTAGCCGTCTTAAACCGTTGGAAAATAGCCGTTTGCGGCCGTTGAAAGCCGTTGGAAAATTTCCTCAATATTTCCAGAGACCGACCTTCAGCTCATTATTCATCTTCTCAACCGAAAATTACCCACAAATCCACCATTCCATCATCCCCAATCTTCATTTGCCGGCCCAAACACCATCCCAACAACCCCCGACACCATCTAGAAGCTACTCCGGCACATCTCCACCGTTCTAGCTCTCCAAATCGGTAATTTTCCTAAAGCTAATATTTAGGTTTTTTTTGATTTAGGGTTTAATTTGAATGTTGATTGATTCCTACTTGTTAGTGTATGCATATTACATTATATTATCCTCTAATTGCAACCATTATAACATAATGAACAAGTTATTATAATTGATTGAAAATTTTGTAATTTAAGATATTGCATTAGTTTATGTTATTTGGTTAGTATATTAAACGTATGTGTGTGATAGAGTTTATTGCATTTGGAAGCCGTTAAAACGGATATTTCATATGTGCGAATACGAGCTTTGTATTTGTGTGAACACGCGAATTAATTTAGTTTATAAATGAATTTTGTGTACAAATTTAGCGTATAAAATGAATTTAGTACTTATGTAATAAAACGGTAAAATATAAACCAATATTAATTAAACGAATTATATATTCGAATTTAATATAAACAAATATTTAAATCCTTAGATATTATTCGGCCCCGTCTGACAAGTGTTGTATATGATCGTTTTAGGGATATTCGTTTTTTCCACAAAACGGACAACTTTATTCATCTGATACATCATTTGTCGGATTTGTCCCAGTATTGGACAAGTTACAAACACTATAAAGTAATTATATTCCGTCAATCATATCACTTTAAACGGTTCACAAAATTTCGACGGCATTTCCTTTACGTTCCTTGTGTACACGCATTTGTGTACGATACAAGGAACACGGAGGAAATGCTGCCGAAATTTTATGAATCGTTTAAAATGATATGATTTACGGAATATAATTACTATTGTGTTTGTAATGGGAAGTAGGATGACCGACCATCAAAGAAAGACACATAAGTGGCAATGAAACAATAGTTGCTTATTTAAAATATTCAGTTTGTGAAATAAGCAGTTTGCGGCCGTTGGAAAATTTCGTGCAAAATTTAAAATGAATGATTTATAACATTTTTACTCTATCATAGGTTTTCTAGTAGGGAAACATGGTCAATTACTTTAATGATCGGAGCTGGATGTATCAAAGACGGGAAACTAGTGGCGCAATAAGCGAACATTTTCTAAAAGGGGTACAAGTGTTCATCGAATTTGCTATAAGTAATATTGCAAACGATGAAGAAATTCGTTGTCCGTGTAGTAGATGCAAATTGTTGAACTATTTAGAACCGAATATGGCTAAGGTTCATTTGCGCCAATTCGGCTTCGTACCCAATTATTTGCTGTGAGATCGTCATGGAGAAATTGTAGCCCCTAATAATCAAGAACAGTCGGTGGAGGTCATCAGCGAAGAAGGTAGTACGAATCTCATAGAACATATGGTCGAAGATGCAGCGACCACCAACGGTTTGGTCAAGCGAGGATATATATGAACTTGTAAAAGATTATCCAAAGATACACGAGACCGGACAACAAGAAAAATTCAAGGTAAATCGACGTTTCATAATTGGTGCAAACAAAGTATATTCTGGGAATTGCCTTATTGGAAAAATCTGTTAATCCGTCATAACATTGACGTGATGCATAACGAAAAAATGTATTTGATAATGTGTTTTATACAGTTTTGAATGTGAAGGGCAAGACTAAGGACGATTTGAAATCTAGATGTGATATAGAGCAAATATGCAATCGTCCTGAGCTTCATATGACTCCCGACAATAAAAAACTCAAAGCATGCTATGAACTAGACAGCAACCAAGTTAAAGTACTGTTACAATGGGTGGAAGGATTACGATTTCCCGATGGAATTTTCTCTAATCTTCGTAGATGTGTCGACTATAAAAATGGGAGACTGAGTGGAATGAAAAGCCATGATTGACATGTAATGATGGAAAATTTGTTACCCATCGCTTTCAAATAATTGTTACCGGTAAAAGTTTGGACGGTAATAACAGAACTTAGTTTATTTTACAAGGAGCTTTGTTCAACTACGTTAAAAGTTGACCGTCTACTTAAACTTGAAGAAGAAATTCCTATACTGGTCTGCAAACTGGAGAAAATATTTCCTCCGGGTTTCTTTAATGTAATGGAGCATTTACCTGTTCATCTTCCATATGAAGCACGTCTTCGAGGTCCTGTGCAATATGGATGGATGTATCCATTCGAAAGGTATGTTACTATATTGAGTATGTAAATGTTGATTTAAGTATAAATATAGTAGTTAATACTTAACCCAAATATTTTTTATTAGGTACTTAAATCATTTGAAGAAAAAAGTGAGACAAAAAGCTCGAGTTGAAGGTTCTATTTGCAAATCATATATCGAAGAAGAAGGTTCTTTCTTTTTCTCTCATTATTTTAAAGACCATGTGAATTTATCATTTGTAAGTGTTCCGCGTAATGACGATCAGGCCGTTGAACAAGCTTCTTCTTCTGAATCGGTATTATCTATTTTTAAACAATATGGCCGACATGCTGGCAAAAGTGAGGAAGTATGGCTAGATGATAAAGAATACCATGTAGCACACACATATATTCTTCTTAATTGTCCTGAAGTTGCACCATTTGTTAGGTAATTAGCACATTTCAAGTTTTGTTAAATTTAATACTACACGTGTGAATAAATAATAATGTAATATATCATGTTTGTGTTTGCAGTATTTATGAATCACAAAATCCAGGTGGCGATTTAAGCAAAGATTTCAGTACTTGGTTTTCGAAATACGTTTCTGATCCCACAAATAATGTGCTCGATAAAGGACTGAAACATTTGGCGTTTGGACCGAAAAGGAAAGTTAATACGTATCCAATATATTTTGTTAATGGATATAAATTCAACACCAAAGAATACGGTGCTGAAAAATTAACAAACAATACTGGTGTATTTGTTAAAGGCATTGATGACCCTAATAATCATATAAATGATTTTTATGGCGTGTTAACTCAGATATTGCAGTTGATATATTTTACAAGACCCATGGAGGATGTTTATTTGTTTAGATACAACTGGTTTAGCAATGTTTCAGGTTCTGGTATTAACGTTCATCCAAAATATAATCTTATAGAAATTAAACATACCTCGCGTTATCAAAAGTACGACCCATTTATACTAGCCAAACAAGCCCTACAAGCTTATTATGCCCCTTATCCATCTCTAAAAAGGGATAAAGCAGATTGGTCTGCGGTTTTAAAACCAAAGCAAGATTTACGTTTGATGGACAAATATTCCAGACGAACAAGCCTATCAAGCAGATCTGGAGGAAAATGCTGAAATAGCAATTACAGACGATCAAATCGATTTTGGACCTTTAAATGATGAGACAAATGTATTAGTCGAAGCATTTGAGAGTGTAGAGGAAAACGACATAGAGCACGAAACCGAGTCTGAATCAGAAAACGATGAGGACGACTGAGTAATATCCGGTAATTTTTAAAAGTATTCACATTACACTGATCTCTGATTAATAATGCATTTATCTAATTTATACAATTTTAATGACAACAAGTGTATACTCACACACTCAACACGTACACAACATGACACATTTGTAGCATATTGTATTACATTTTTTAATGGTTCATCATATCATGATTATTATAATGTGTATATGTATGTATATATGGCAGGTATATATATTATGTCCGGTTTCGGTTCTGGTTCTGGGTCTCGGCGACGTGGCTCTTCACGTCATATTGGAGAGAGTAGTGGTGAGCCACCAGCTCGGCCACTTGTTTGCTTACAGCCTAAGACTGATGGGACGTAAGTATCATAATTAGCGAGCATAGCATTTTAATTTTTTAATTGTACATGATATATCTACAATTGTCTAAAGTTCAATTTTATATTTAACGCAGTGGATTTGAGTTGGAGCCATCCAAAGTGGTTCTGAGCATTTCGAAGCAGGCGTACATGGCTAGGATGACCGATTGCTGGCCCAAGTGGGGCAAGATCCCCGACGACGTGAGAGAGACGATTTGGCAAGATTTTATGGTAAGTTTATACCGCTTTACAAGATGATTAATTAAATACAAATAAATAATTAGTAATATTTTCTCATTGTACAGGGCGCCGTAGATTTGCAAGAGCCTGACGTCAATTTAGTTCAGCGACACTAGAACTCCAGGATCGCGAAGAACTATAGAGAGACTATGTCGGAGATTAAAAAAGTAGGAAAGAAGCCCAAGTGGATGAGCGCGACTGTATGGGAGAAATGGGTTGATTGGTGGAACTCTGAGGAGTTCAAGATAAATCTACAATAAATCTCAGCATTTTTTTACTGTTTAATAAATAATTAATCATTGTAAATTTGCAGGAGGAGTCAGCTAGGAACTCGGCATACAGGAGCAGGAATCCTGTATCACACCGTGGAGGCTCCAAATCTTTCCAGCATCACCGCGAAGATTTGATAAATTTATCTATTATCACATTTGTATATTGATCAGTTCAGTAATTAGTTATGTACAGTTAAATTATCCAAATTATCAATTGCAGAAACGAGCTCGTGGAGGCTCTGTTGGCTTAATGGACGTGTTTGCTCACACCCACGCGTCTAGGCAGGTAGATGAGGCTGGCAATATCATATATCAGTGGGGTGAGCAAGATAGGGCGACCGAGGCATATGTATGCATTTTTTAATTTTTAATACTTACACCGATAAGTTTATTAATTTCTAGCTACGCAAAATTATTACATGCTACTATTTTTCAACTGAAATTATTTTTTTTCATTATAGTCGAGGTTGCAGGAGGCACAGGCTTATGCGCTTGAGCAGTCTGGTCGTGATGCGCTGACACAGGAGGAGCAGGATAACATTTTTACCGCTGTTATGGATCCGGCGCAACGGAGTAGACGTTTTGGCTTCGGGAACCTAACGGTAATTAATCCTTTTACATATGTACAAAAATTCATCGTTTAGATATATAATGTTACAATATTGTATATGCTGAGACAACCCTTTTGCTATTAATTTTATTTGCAGGCTCGACAGGCTCGACAAGCTTAAAAAGACCGAGACAAAGAAGAAATCAAGGAGCTTAGAGCTATGGTTGAGCAGCTACGGGAGGAGAATCGTCTACGAGCCATCCAGGTGGAGCAGTTGGATCAAAAGCTTGCGCAGTATTTGCAGAATCATGGTACCCTTCCTTCGTCGTCTGGTGCTTCTGGAGGCGACGAGGATCCTTGAGGAGGTATGTTTTTGAGTATTTGTGTCTGAACAATGTATATATTGACTTGAAGATGTTTTGATGTTGATGGTGATGTTGTATATATTGGTACGGAGTGGGTGAGAAGTATTTTGATGGTATGATCATGGTTTAGTGACATTTGTTGATGGTATGTACGTTGATGGTATATTTTGTGATGTTTGATCGGTTTGGTTTGTTTATATTGGTATTTTATTGATTTATGTGCATTGTTTGTATTGATATTGATATATATATGTGGAATTGATTGGAAATGGAATGGAAATTGAATGGATTGGAAATGGTGTGGTGGAAGGTAAATAGGCTTGCTGTTGTACAGCAAAATAAACCCAGTATTTCCAACGACTTCCAACGGCTTCCAACGGCGTATTGGCCATTTTATTGTAACGGTTTCTAACGGTTTCCAACGGCTATAAGCCGTTAGCGGCCGTTGGAAACGCCGTTGGAAATGGTCTGTTGTTTCCGTTGGAAAGCTTATGCAGTAAGTCGATTGAGCAGGTATACGAGCAATTCAGGGAAGGAACACTGGAAAGCACTAATGAGAGTGCTTGGATATTTAAAAAATACCACTACCTTTTTCTTACATTATGGAAAATATCATGTCGTCTTAGAAGGATATAGTGATGCAAACTGGATTGCAGATTCAGAGGAATCAAAATCAACAAGTGGTTATGTCTTTACCCTAGCAGGAGATGCAGTGTCATGGAAATCTACTAATAAACATGCATAGCTCGATCCACTATGGAATCAGAGTTCATTGCATTAGATAAAGCAGGCGAAGAAGTAGAATGGCTTCGTCACTTTTTAGAAGATATTCCATTTTGACCTAAACCTGTACCGGCCATATGTATACACTATGATAACCAAGCTGGCGCTAAGTAGAGCGCACAACTTTGTGTATAATGGAAAGTCACGACATATTCGTCAACGCCATAACACAGTTAGGCAGTTACTCTCAAATGAAACAATTTCCATAGATTATGTGAGAACAAATGATAACCTAGTAGATCCATTTACTAAAGGTTTATCAAGAGAGAAAATTGACTGCGCATCGAGGGGAATGGGTTTAAAAGCCTAAACCACAAAGAGTTATCTTATACGGAAATCTATCCTAGCGACTGGAGATCTCACGGACTAGGATCAATAGGCAAACCAGTTCTGAATAACTCAAGACGTAATGCATTTGCATGGACATAGTCCAACCCCATTCTTATGGTGCACAACATAAATGCATGCCTACAGAAGTATTTAAAGGTTAAACTATGTTTTTTAATGATGACCATATCTTGGAAATAACAAGTGGGGTATATGTAGGATACTCTTAATGGTTGCGATCACCTATGTTAGTGTGAGCTGGGTCGGCTCTATGAGAATATTAAAAGGCTGTTATTCTCTAAAACACTCGCAGAATCAAAAATTGTTCAGGACCAAAATGAACACAACCAAGAGATTTGATGAGAAGGGAATCAATGCTTCGTAAAGCTTATTGTCTGGATATACAATAAAGGCCGACGGTTCAAGATAAAATAATTCACCGATTAGCCAAGTAGATCCAATAAGTTTTAACTAGGGAAAGTTCAAAGTGAAATATCTACTTATCCACAATAAAGCATTATTCCATATATACTCTGTGATATTTCGCTTTATGTGGGGGATATGTATATTATCATTTATGTGGGGGATTGTTGGAATTCCTTAAACAAATAAAATGAATGAAATATACAAAGTCCCACATCGCCAAATTATTGAAGCTATATTGGTTTATATATGGTTTTCTCATGAGTAAATTGGGGGCTTGGGGCTCCCAAATGTATGCTTCGTTGTGAGAAGGAAGATCATGCATCTCCACCACACGCGCGCACGCGCCGCCGTCCGTCCGACCGACCGAACCGAACCTGGCTCGGGTACGGATACAGGTCTAAAATGACCATTCTTTTTGCTAGGCCACTGTTTAATGGTTTTGGGCTTCGTCTGAAACTGGGCTGGGCCTACGATTTGAAGAGAAGCGGGCGGGTGAAGACGGACGCGAGTTTTGGCCTGAAGAGGTGCGACCTGTTGGCAGCATTTTTCTGAAGAGATGTGACCCGTTATGGCATGCGGCCCGTTAGCAGGCGCAGTTTAATTTTGGCGAACAGATGCGGTTTTGGCGAACGGATGCGGCCTATTCAAAATGAATGGGCGTAACCGATAAACAGCAGCAGAAACAGGCGCGACCGTTTGGACAAACGGGTGCAGACGCGACCGTTCGAAGTGATACGAACCAACTATAAATAAAGAGGAAAACTGATCACTTTACTCACTCACTTTCGATTGGAATATCTCCTATCTTCTAACTGCTGTTCTTATATATTCAAATCACAAAGTGATATACTCATTACAATCTCGATCAGAATACGTCTGTTGTATCTTGGAAGAATTTTGAAATAAAATTCTTAACGAAATCATTACGACGAGCCTCAGACATAATCCGGTTAGAATTCTAGTCTGATTTTATATTTAAATAAATTATTCTATATTCTATCCGTTATTCTGGTTATACTATTCATTCAAAATAGTATAATGCTGTTGTTGTAATTTATTTACAACATTCATATTGTTATAATAATTACTACAGAATTACAGTGTAGTGGAAATCTGAGTTATAAACTTGTGCGACGAGTTTATAATTGATTATTCTCTGTTTTGGTATACTAGACGAATAACATGATTAACATATGTAAAATGGGTTATTGTGTTCTAAAATCTGGCGAAGTCGCAGGTCTGAAGTAGCAGAATTCATAAAATGAAGGATATAACAAAGCCAGGAGGAGAGAACAGTATCGGTGGAAAAAAAAATCAAAAAGTACATTCCATTACTGGGATTTGAACCCAGGTCGCCTGGGTGAAAGCCAGGTATCCTAACCGGGATGGACTACAATGGATTATTGCTTTAACTAAAAATTCACTTTATTTAAACAATTGCGATCAAAATTTACCACCCCATCAACGGTAAGAATTTTGACCAAAATCCGTCATACTAATGTGGATCCGGGTTTTGCTTAGGGCTGTCAATGGATATCCGAAAAATCTACTATCCGTCTGAATCCGTATCCGAAAATATGAAAAATATCCGTTATCCGAAAAGCGGATACGGAATTCCGATATCCGAAAAACTTTTCGGATACGGATATGGTTATTGCGGTATCCGTATTCGGAAAATATCCATCTGATTAACTGATGCGTATATATATATATAATTAAAATTATATTTAATTAATATATGATTTTTCAACTATTTCCTAACCATTAGATGTTACTACGATATAGTTTTTTGCTCATTTTTGGTGAAAACAGATAATTTTAGTGTTTAATTTTCGAATATTTTTAGATACACATGTGAATATTGGTATAAAATAATGTTTTATCATCACCTTTTTTTATTCCTTGGTTTTTTTATGAACATTAGTACAAAAACTGTTTTATGTTGATCCAAAAGTTTTCATTTATAGTTTTAAATTTATTGATTATGGACGGAGCGGATAAATATCCAATATCTGTCCGTATCCAAAAGTTAAATGGATACAAATATTTGATATCCGAAAATCAAGCGGATACGAATATCTGATATCCGAAACGAAAATGATTTCGGATACGGATACGAATATGGCACTATTCGCATTCAAAAGTATCCGTTGACAGCCCTAGTTTTGCTCTTACTATGTAAGCCCGATCCGGTTGCTATTTGGGTCGGATATGATTTGATCAAAACTCGTTACAGTTTAGATTCGATTATTTGTTATCTATGGTATCAAAACCGAGTGTGTATTATTTGTTTAACATTCTGTTTGTACATTGATATTTTTACGTACTTTAATTGTAAATTTGGCAACTTCACCCTTCAATTTATATGTTAACATTGTTTTGTATAATTTTTGCAAAAACTACGAGTTTATGTTATAGTTTTAACATAAATATTATGAGCTTAGTATACGAATATTAAACTGCGGGCTTGAAAAGCTAAATATGTCAGGTTCAGGTATTGGTTTTGAAATATCCAATGGGTTCGGGTCGAACTCGGGTTTTGATTACAGTAACCAAGCTCGGTCCCGAGTTTTAAGATACCTAGACTGAACCCAGCTATTGAAATGCCAAGACTGCACACATTGAACACCGATTATCACTACGTGTAAGGTTAAACAAACCTGGCAACCTTTATATATTCTATAACCATATATGTTTTTCAAATTTGTAGACTCACAAGATTATATAGAAAACTGAAAGTGATTATTGTTATGTATTGCTAGTTATCCAAAATATGTATGTTATTTAGTATATTTTCATAGATTGTAAGGTTATAGAACCCATCATTTGGTCTGCTCTTGCACTTTTTGAAGTTTTGATCCTTTTAAATTGTATTTAATCCTGAAATTTAACCAACAAAATCTAAAACATAGTTCCAAACAAACCAACATGTTCAATAAAAATTGTGGTGTAAGATAAATTTGGTATTGTTGACGGCTACAAATCATTCCTTGGGTGCTTGATCAAAATTGACATATCTTGTATTCAGATATAACTGCTGAAAATTAGACTCGCCTACTTCCATTTTATCCACGATATTTGCCTCTACGTTGCGTTCTTTCTTATGTGTGCAATCTCTAGCGGCGTGTCCTGCTTTTCCGCAAACCCAACACTCGCGATTAAACTTCTTGATTCGTTTGTTGTCTTTGGATTTTTTTTCAGGCGCTTTTCTTTTCTACGGGAATTTCTTCTTCTTGTGTTTCTTGAAATGCCCTTTGTTCTTTGACTTTTCTTTCATAAATGCATCTTCGTTTTGTTTTGTCACTCCGATGTTATCAGACTCAATTACTAATCTGACAATAAGATCTTCTAAGAAAATCTTCTTTTTCTTATGTTTCAGATAATTGCGGTAGTCTTTTCAGGATGGTGGTAATTTTCCTGTTATCGCTTCAACTAGAAAGGATTCTCCAACTTTATGTCCTTCTGCTTCAAGTTCATGAATTATAAGTTGGAGTTCTTGCGCTTGACTAGTTACGGATTTGAAGTCAAGCATTTTGTATTCCATAAACTTATTACGGTTAACTTCTTCAAACTGACATTCTGCGTTTTGTATTTATGTGCAAGTGCAGTCCATAAGGATTTTGCTGTCTGGTGTGGCTGATATACTTTATATACTACTTTATCTAGACAAATCAGAATGTAGTTTCAGCACAGGAAGTCTGAATGTTTACATGAGTCAATTCCGAGAAAAACAGCTGCATCTTTTTCTCTAGTTTGTCCATCTTTAGGCTTTGGTTCATCATCCTCGATGCACTTCTACCGCTCTAGCGTGGTGAGATAAAACAGCATTTGATTTTGCCATGTTATGAAGTCATCACCATCTCCTTTGAATGGATCAGGTCTGTTGTGAGTAGTACTCTTTGTTGATAGTTCAACTGTTGTCATCTCTGTTTTAGTGAAAATAGTAAAGTCCTAAGATGTTATACGTCTAGTATACCAAAACAGAGACTAATCAATAATAAACCCGTCTCACAAGTTTACAAATCAGATTCCCATTACTTTAAAATTTTGTATTAGCTATTTTTAACAATAAGCATGTTGTAATTAATTACAACAACAAATTATCAGCTATAGCAATAATAACTATAGTGATAAGTCAAACGTTATACTATTTAAAGAAATAACACATCATAGAAACGAAAATGATATATTATATATAAATCAACTAGAAATCTAATCAGTTGAAAAAGGAAATTTCGTCTGAGGCTTGTCGAAACAATTTCCTTAAGATTTTATTCAAAGTCTCTCAAGATACAACAGACGTAAGCTGCTCAAGGTCGTGATGTGTATGATACTCTGTACGATAGGACTGATTATGATTTAATAAAAATGAAGATAAAGAAGAGATAATTCGGTTTTAAAATTGAGTGAGGAAAGTGATCAGATTTCCACCTTATTTATAGCCGAATTTCTAATGGCTGCACCCCGTTGAGAAAAGTAGCATTCCTTCATTTGCAACGTCAAAAAGTGTTGTTGTTCGCAACAGTTGCGTCCGTTCGTTTACGATGCCAAAAAGTACTACTATTCGCAACAATTGCTTTCATTGGGAATCCGCATCCGGTTCGGTCGGACGGACGTTAATGTACGTGTGTTAGTCAGTGATCATATAGGTCATTTTCTTCGCACAAAATTACCTGACCTAAGGATCAATATAAGGATCGAGAGTATACTATATAAATAAGAAAATGAGGTTATTTTTGATGATGTGTGATATAACACATTCATTATTTTTAGAATTCTAACAATAAATTAGGAAAACAAAATACACTGTAACTGCAACCACAAAGAAACTGAGTACGTTGTCACCCTGGAGCTACATGTCTTGTGTTGTATGCAAGTCAACTGCTCGAAAAGAAGACACAATGTGTTTGCATAAGTGTGAATTCTCAATGACTAGCCCTATCATCAGGTGCAGAATAAACAACGTGTGCTTTAGCTTTATTTACTATAACATCTAATCTTTCCCTCAAAACCAGATACCGTTCTCGGACTATGGTTAGCGGATAAATTCATACTGTTCTCTGACTACATGCAGTCCGCAACAACTGGTAAATATTCACCACGTTACCAGTAAAGTAATACTTGTACAATTGTTGATGTTATCACAGTCATGTTTGCCTTTAAACCTTTTGACATGTTGACTTTATTGCAACACGTGCGATGCCTGCAACACTTACGATGCCTACAAAATATATTACTTCTGGATTGCAATTAAGCACACGATGATATGCACATGCATATAAAACACTTAGTAGCTCAGTTGGTTTTCAGGTAATGCTCAATTACTGAGTGGCCAAGTCCTTGTCACAAAATATCTCTTCAATTTACATGAAGTGTGTGTTATCTCAATGCATATATTTATATAGTTGTTTGGTTACATGTTAATTATTACGGTAATGAATAAGGATTAAACTAAAAGCAATGCTACACAAACATTTCTTGCAACTTACAAGGCAATTCAAAAACAACAAAGGCCGATGATATCGTCATACAATTAATAGAAGTTTTCTTATACAAAGGTGATCTATATCCATAACCAATTACTCTTCTGTGTACTTCATTATTAATATATTTCACAATGGTGTGCAAATTATCTTGATATTGATATCATTGGTTCATGTTTATTCCCAATATTAACTTATTGATACTGATATGTTTGCAGGTTTACCAGCAATATAATGTGCTAGGTAATCTTGTTAGAGCATAGACTGCCTTAATTAGATATCATTGATCATTGTTCGTTATGATAATTAACTGTTACTACTAATATATTTCATGTATTATTCAATACAATATTAGTAGTGAGAATATATTTCATGTATGTTTATGAGTACAAAATGCCAACGCATGCGGTCAGTTGTGATGCATATTCTATATTGTACTGAAATAATTAAATTTAGCATTATATACCAGTACATTTAATACATATTCTATTGGTATATCATTGAACTATATAAACATCTTTGCCGAGACATTATCATGTATGTGTTCAAGCTCATCAATCGTGTACGAGAACAAGTAATATACCTATGCCTTGGTGTCATCTTACGTGGAATAAGATTTGTCCCAAAAAAATGTCATAGAGTGTATTTTTTAGCCATTTTAAATAAATTAAATACTGAAGACAGAATAAGTAATCGGAGCAACATTCAAAGCACTGCATGTAAGCTATGCGATTTGTAGAAGAAAACAAGCAATCATCTATTCTTTCAATACGTTTACTCTAGCATAATATGGGAACGAATCAGAAACAGATTACTCATGCAATCAACACACGATAACATCTCCAAAATCTTTTAGTGCATAGAAGTCAGTCATTCAAGTAATTGCTTTATAACTGATTCAACTGATGCAAGTATAGTACTAATAGTGTGGCATTTCTGGTAAGAGCAAAACCCAAATTACTTCACAATAAAGCTGTACCAACAGAAACAAGGACCGAACCAATCTTATAGGATTGTAAAAGCATAATGAATAAATAAAAATACTTTAAAATGCAAGTTAAAATCACAGAAATCTATGTCAAAATTTTAAGCTTATTTGAACCACAAAATACAAAGGTAATGCAATCAAATACCTGCTGATTGTCAAACCAGATAAAGCTCAAAACAATAAAATGAAGGTTTTTTCAACTAACTAGAGTTGAGCTCCGCTGAACTTCTTTTCTATTTTAATGGGAAAAATTAGGATCGATGATTACATCTTAAACTGTAGCTTCGTTCTAATTATACAATAAGTTGCATGCAATTTATTTATAAACCTATATTTTTCATAGAGTACATATATGCAGCTATCTATTAAATAGTCCCTGAAATTGTATAATCTTCCTGCAAATGTTCACGCTCACGAAATTGATCGTTTTTTTTTTTTTCCACCTCAAATTTATGTGTGCAAAGGCTTAAATCTTTTCGTGCTTGTGCCTACTTTTTTTGCAACTTCAATATCACAACATAGCCTGAGATCAAATTGTTGTATATACTATATACTAACATACAAATATGGGATTCTCAATTCAATCTAAACCTGAATTGAACAAGAGTCAATTGATTAATAGCAAATCAAGGAGATGAAAATGAGCAACCGTACAACATGTATCAGCAGCCAAAAGTTGAGAATTGGAAGATCTGCGTTCCAACGGCTGAGGCAAAAGCAGAGATCTGCATGCAACGTTGCTGATCGAGGCGGTAGTACATGGATGACACTGGTTGTTTACAGGGTACAGTGGTGGATAAAAGATGGTCTGAGTAATTCTGTTTTTTTCATATATAGGTTTACAGACTAGATCTGAGGAAAAAAAGAAGAAAAAACAGGAATTGTAGGGATAAAAACACCTGAGTATTGTTTGTATGTTTTTGAGTTTCAGAGTATTTGGTTTTGGTGAGTAACAGTAAACAAACCTCCTTACGACCGATTTGATGAATATTCAAGAAACTACATCAAATAACCAAAGACACAAATTGCAGCTTTCATTTACATCATATCTCAAAATTTTAATTTATTTGTATTACTCCCACTAACATCAATGTTTACATAACAACAATGTTTACAGCGAGTTTTATAATATTCATTTAAATCAAATTTCAAATTTCAAATTTTTTTTTCGATTACTCCCAGTAAGTTTTATAATTTTCTGGAAACTAGAGTTGGTAAGGTTGAAAACACATACAACCGCAACAACAACTTCAGCAAGGAAAGAAACACGAAAAGGCATAACTATCACTGTGATTAACTGCTCATTACACAAACTTTGTCCGCACACTAAGTGAGATTTTTACATGAAATAACAATTACAATAAACTCCACCCAACTGTTTTATGGTCAAAACCTGCACTGCCAAAATATTTCATAATAGTTGGTGCTGTTACTATACTTAATATATAAATGGCCTAATTTCTGCCAGTTTAGTCACTGCTGCTTCCAAGCATCACCTGGCACCCAAAATGTTAAAAATCATGTTACAAAACTTAATTAACGAAGTAGCATTTTCAATTTGTTTCTTCCAATTAAACTCATATTAAAATATTTTGAAATGTCGGTACTAATCAACCACTAAGGCCAAAAATGCTGTTAACAATCAAACTAATATTAATACTTACCCAAAGATATTATACACACCAACAAATCAACGGTTAACTATCGAACGGTACCTAGTTATTAAATAAGTGACTGTAAAAAATAAAAATAACCCCTATAACAATCCATCGGCTGATCTAGTTGGTACGATGCGGAGGACGGTGACTAAAGATTATGAAAGTGTGGAGGCTGAATTGAGAGATTCCACCCATAATTGATTAGTAGATTACCTGTTAAGTTACAGGACCAAGAATAAAGTCAGAAAGCTCTGCAATTGGTTTGTTCTACCCACATGTATAAAGTTAGAGAGCTTTGCAGCAACATATGTGAATCACTTGATCTCTCGTCTTGATATCCGACAAAGTATAAATTCATGCTCCACTATATTTTACCAGTCACCTGCAAATTCTACAATTTTGTTTCTAATGTACTATGCAGTGCATTGATTGCACGTTTCAATTCATGATTATCATATGTAAAATGGGTTACTGTGTTCTAAAAACTTGAGAAGTCGCAGGACTGAAGTAGCAGAATTCATAAACCGAAGGATGTAACAAAGGCAGGAGGGGGGAACTCTATGGTCGGGAAAAAAAATTTAAAAAGTACATTCCATTGCCGGGATTTGAACCCGGGTCGCCTGGGTGAAAGCCAGGTATCCTAACCGGGCTGGACTACAATGGATTAACGCTTTAATGAAAAATTCACCTTATTTAAATCATTGCGATCAAAATTTACTACCTCATCAACAGTATGAATTTTGACCAAAATCCGTCATACTAATGTGGATACAGGTTTTGCACTTTTGCTCTTGTTATGTAAGACCGATCCGGTTGCTATTTGAGTCGGATATGATTTGATCAAAACTCGTTACAGTTTAGATTCGATTATTTGTTTTCTATTGTATCAAAACCGAGTGTGTGTATTATTTGTTTAACATTCTGTTTGTACATAGATATTTTAACGTACTTTAATTGTAAACTTGGTAACATCACCCTTCAATTTATATGTTAATATTGTTTTGTATAACTTTTGCAAAAATTACGGGTTTATGTTATAGTTTTAACATAAATATTATGAGCTTAGTATACGGATATTAAACTGGGGGCTTGAAAAGCTAAACATGTCAGGTTCAAGTGTTGGTTTTGAAATATCCTACGGGTTTGGATTGAGCTTGGGTTTTGATTACAATAACCTAGCTCGGGTCCGGGTTTTAAGATACCTAGACTGAACCCAACTATTCAAATGCCAAGATTACACCCATTGAACGCCAAGTATCACTGCATGTAAGGTTCAACAGACCCGGCAACTTTTATATATTCTATAGCCATATATATTTTTCAAATTCGTAGACTTACGAGATTATATAGAAAACTGAAAGTAATTATTGTTCTGTCTTGCTAGTTATCCAAAATATGTATGCTATGTAGTACGTTTTCATAGATTCTAAGGTTACAGAACCCCTCATTTGGACTACTCTTGCACTTTTTGAAGTTTTGATCCTTTCAAATTGTATTTAGTCTTAAAATTTAACTAACAAATCTAAAACATAGTTCCAAACAAATCAACTTGTTCAATAAAAAATGCAGTGTGAGATAAATTTTGTATTGTTGAAGGCTACTAATCATTCCTTGGGTGCATGATCAAAATTGACATATCTTGGATGCAGACTGCACTACACATTTTTCTGTTATTTTTTTTAAGAGAGCGGTCACTGGGAAACAAAATAAAACATAAAATTTGATACAGTGATTATTGGTTATTGGATCGTTTTGTTTTTACACGAGAGGTGAATTCATAATATATCTAATTTTTAAGATCTTTTGTGTTCCATTTTAAATAAAATTTACTTTTTTTAATTTATTTTTTTCTATATTATGGATCTCACGATATAAGTAACATTGCTGAAATTTGGGGTACAAAACATTTAGTTTTTTTTTCATTTTAAACACAAGTTCCTTGAACTAATTTGTTAAAGTGTTGTCAAAAATTAGTCGACTATTTCTTAATTAATGGCTACAAAACCTTTTATCCCTTTAAAATCGCAAGTCAACATGAATAGCTCAAAGAGATTTATCTGAATCGTTCATTTGAAAATTAATTTTAAAAGGGTAAACTATTTTGAAATAATTCAAAATTTTGAATAGATGATTCGACTGATAAATATAGTCAATCTGCAAAAAAATTATCTTAATTTGAATGTTTTTACCATAAAAATATCAAGGGGGATGGAAGAAGGATAAATATGAGGGGAGACCTTGATCCTTCTCTACATTCACACACATGGAAATCAGGTCCAACAGCTTGTCTATTCATTACATTAGTCTAAAGGACATTATTATTATTATTATTTTACCTTTTCCCCATGCTATAGCAATGTCGATTTGAGATAGGGGAATGGAAAGAAGTGGGAATTTTCTCCATTTTTCTTAAAGCGTAGGTTTGTAAACGGTTTTTTGAAAACCGTTAAAACATAAAAGGTTTTCAGATTGCCTTTTAAATCAAAGAATCTTATAAATCCATTTTAATACATAATTGGTTTTTAAAAAACCAACCATCTTCATTAATGTTTATATATACGAGCACTATGGCACGCTCTTCGCGTATAATGATGGCGTTTATTATTCGATAGCATTTAGTATTTGTTAGATCCTTTTTTTGAGTAATAATGTTATATAATATTTGCATAGGAGCGTTTTGAATTTGTAAATAAATTTTACTTATTAGATCATATTTTTAAGGGATTAGATTTTGAAATATTTGTAAAGAAGTCAAATCCACTTTTTAAGTGATATTAAGACAGAGGAGCATTTTTGGTAATTTGTGCTGAAACCAAAAAAATGAGACACTAAAGGTATTAAACCTATGTTTAAGCGTTACGGCACGTGCTTCGCACGTGATGATGGTAAGCACATCGCGCGTGAATTTTTTCTACAAATTGTATATATTTAACTCATTTGGCAAAATATATGATTTGCATAAATATTTAGTCAATTTTTGAGGTTAAATGATACGCAGTTAGTTTTAATTGTTCTTTTTAAATTGTAGCCGCTAATTTTTTGTTAGTTTGAATTTTCATTTTTATTGTTAATTAATAAAGAATGAATTTAATTTTTTGTTAGTTTGAATTTTGTTTTCCATTATTAATTAATAAGGAACGACTTTGGAAAGAAAGTTTATTGGTTAGATCCTACTTTTAAGTGGTATTGAGATTTTAATAATATTTATAGGCGAGTGTTTCGAATTGGTAATCGAAAATTATCTGTTAGATCATATTTTCAAGTGATATTAATATTTAATAAAGAGGCATTTTTGGTAGTTCACATTGACACCAAAAAAGTGTGACTCCAAACATATTACAACTATTATTAAAGAATTTTTACGGCACGCATGTAAATTGTATATGTTTAAATTAGTCAAAAGAATAATTTTTTATTTTCAAGTGATATTATGATTTGTGTATTTATAAAGATGTATTTTGAATTTGTAAATAAAGTTTGATTTTAAATCCTACTTTTAGGAGCGTATTGAATTTGTAAAACATGTCTAATTATTAAATCTACTTTTATTGGTGTTTGAATTTGTAAAAGAAGTTTAATATCAGATCCAATTTTTAACTGTTTAATATTTGATAATATATAGAGGGACGTTTTTGGTAGTTCAAGTTGATACCAAAAAAGTGTGACACCAAAGCTATTACAATTATTGTTAAATATATATATATATATATATATATATATATATATTGATATCATCGGTCAAATTTAAATATTAATATTAATAGAACAGTGGTGTTGGAACCGGGCAACTCGAAGGCGTAGAAACATGTGGATATAAAAAAAAAATCATATTTTGGATATATTGGGTCTATGAAGTCTAAAAGATTATTAGATCCAATATAATGAAGTTTTAAATAAAATGTGAATTTGGATAAAAGAAAGTTCAAATTTAAATTTGTACGTATCATTATGAACGTGTCAAGTACTTTCATATGCGTGAAGTTAAGTGCAGCACAAAAGCAGTGTACATTTGAGTAACCAAAAAAAGAGTTACAGGTGTCTATTATTTATGTTGCTACAAGAAAATTTCCTGTAGATATGAATATGTAAATTTGGTCCCTATTTTTAAAAAATAGAATACGCAAGGTGTCTTGCACTTTTCTGACAGAAAACGCAAGCTTTGTAATTTCTATCAGGAAAGCCAAGCTAGTTTCCGTTTTCTATATTTCAAATTTTTTTTTGAAATTTTTAAAATTTTTGAAAAATGCAAGTTAACTTTCGCTTTCTATCAGGAAAACACAAGTTAGTTTGCGCTTTCTAATTTTAATTTTTTTTTAAAAAAATCTTGAAGTTTTCGAAAATTTTAAAATTTTTGAAAAGTTTAATAGGAAATCACAAGCTAGTTTGCGCTTTCTATTTTGAAATTTTTTTGAAAATTTTAAAATTTTCGTGAATTTTTGAAAAGTGCAAGTTAACTTACATTTTCTATAAGGAAAGTGCAAGCTAGTTTGCACTTTCTGATTTAGAAAAACCAGGGACATAATTTGCATACTCATTACCATAGGGACTTTTGTTATAACAACATTAAAAATAGAGACCTTCTGTGCAAATCCTCTTAACACATGCCTTTATTGTCAAAAAATTTGACTAATAAAATATACATGTATAAAAATGGATAAGTTTATATATATACACACATGTTAAAATAAGTTTCCCTATATTAAAAAAAATTAAATCAAAAATTAATAATTATAATAATAGTTACAATTAAGAAATAGTTTGAAAAATAAATTTTACAGTCTCACACAAAAGTGTTTTTTGATTTATGTTATAACGACATGTATAACTATTGTTCTATAATGGTGGTCTGACCAAACCCCTCATCTCCAACATGTGGTTTACGCATATAAGTTGGCATAGACTTTGCCATATAAAAAAGAATTTCTTATGTAACACGTCTACCAATCTATATTTCTATACAACTTCTTCAAGTTATTTAGCGATGTGGGATTATTCCAAATTCAAACCGTCATTTCTGCTAAATACATGTAAGACAACCTTAATAATCTCCTACTTGACTTGCATCTTGGAGTAATTTGAGACATTGTTTGTCTGCATGACCCGGTTTGCAGCCTTTAACTCTGATACCAATTGTTATGCAACGGCGGTCGGACCAAGCTCTCTATCTTCAACACTTCCCGTACGCTTATGAGTTGGTACATACTTTTTTGTAATAAAAGAAAACCATATTTATGCACCATTTCTCCAAGTTATTTAGCAATGTGGGATTATTCCAATTTTAAACCGTCGTTTGTCCTTGCAACATGCATAACAATCCTAACTATCTCCCTCTTGACTCGCACCTTCTTGAAGTACTTTGAGAGCATTGTTTGTCTACATGGCCTAGTTCGCAATCTTCGACTTCGACACCAATTGTTATGCAACGGTAGTCGGACAAAACTCCCCATCCTCAACCTGTAGTCTACATATATGAGTTGGCACACACTTTGGTGTGAAAAAAGGAATCCTAAAGGTTATATGCCTACCAACCCATATTTATACACCACTTCTCCAAATTATTTAGCGATGTGGGATTATTCCAATTCTAAACCATCGTTCCTCCTTACCAACATGTAAGGCAACACTAACAGTCTCCTCTTAACTCGCATCACTTTTGAGAGCATTGTTTGTATGCTTGACCCAGTTCGTAACCTTCGGTTTCGATACCAACTGTTGCATAATGGTGGTCTGACCAAGCTCTCCATCTCCAACACGTGGTGTACGCATATAAGTTGGCACGCACTTTATTGTAACAAAAAGAATCGCTTATGTTACGTATCTGCTAACATATTTTTGTACACCACTTCTCCATGCTATTTAGCAATGTGAGACTGTTCCAATTTTAAATTATCATTCCTTCATAACACATGTAACACAACCCTAACAACTATATATATAAATGATTGCAAGTTATATATTAAGTTTAAATAACACATGTATATATAAAGATTGCAATTTAAGTAACATATATGTTTAAATTTAATGTTAACAACTTTAATTCAATCTTTTAACTTAGGTAAGAAATAAAAGTCTACAACTTTATGTAAAAGACAACTTATGAATTCTAGAATAAAAGGAAACTTTTAATTTCATGAATATAATAACCAAAAGAAAATATTTCCTAGAAAGTAACCATGTAATACTGGAAATCAAATTTCAATGTATATCTCGTAAATTCACTTCATCGACATTCCGGGGAAGTATTTGGTCAACATTTAATTGAATTCCAACATCCAAACCAACTGAAGTAGCTCCAGCTAAATCCCCATGACGCATGGGTTGGTTCCCTCTTCTGGGGGAGGGATCGGTACCGATCCCTATGGAGGGATCGATATCGATCGATCCTGGCAGACCATGATGGTCTACCGGTCGAAGCCATGAAGTTTCTTTACAATATTCTTCTATATTGCGATGCCTATGCCCATGATACTCGTCTAATGAGGTAGAACTCTCCGATGTCGAGTAAGGAGTGGGGTCCTTCCTAACTTTCCCTCGTTGCTGCTAATTGAGTTGGTTCATTAAGTTGATATTGGCCTGAATCTGTTGATTTAATTGTTGACGGCTCTCCATCAGCTCTCTCATTAAATTCTAAAATTCAGCTCTCGCAATAGAATCGGTAGGATTTTGAACTTCAACTGGTTCAACATTCACATTCATTGGTTGATTGCTTGGGCCTCCTTGTCGAGTGCTAGCGTTCTCATTTTCTTCCACATTCTAAGAAGTAGATCTAGTGTTCCTCGCCATTGTTGATAGCTTTACGGAGATTTTTGCAAATCTGAGTAGAATGAGAAAATTTTCTGAAGATAATCACGGATCTATTTTGGGGGATTTATCCAATCCAGTAGCAAAAAAGGGATCCCGATAAGCTGAGAATTAAGGTTTTTCAGTAAAATAACCAAAATGTTTGCAACTAAAAAGGTCGCAAACACCCAAAAATAGTATTTGTAGAGAAGTAAATGAATAAAAGCAAAATTAAACTGAGTATATGAATAAGTAAGCAAGAGAGAATAAGCAGTAATCAAAGATACAGAAGTTTATAGTAGTCCGGCGTTATATGCCTTCGTCCATTTCAAAGAATATTCTTATTACTCTCTTACGAATCTGATCACAACAGTAGAAATAAGTTAGCACTTGATTACAATGGAGTCTAAAGTAACAAGCAATGTAAAGATCCTAAGAATGACCCATCAAGCCAGTATTTGTAGATGAAGATTGTCAAATATCTCTCTAAAATCTTGACTAAAGGACCTCCAAAACCATATGGGCCAAATATAGGGATCGCTGGACCCAATTGCCAAAGAGGAGGGATTGGTATCATCCCTTCTTTGGTCGAATCTTGGGCAGCGATTCCTATGGTGGCTTTCTTATGCAAATTTAATGTCATTTGGATCATTGGAGCTTAAGTTATTGCTTGATCTTTGATTAAACATAGTTTGTATGTAACTTTCTACCGATCCCTCCAACCCGAGTAGGTTTCCTAAGGTCCTTATATCTTGCTCTTTAAATTTCATGGGCATTGGACTTGTAGATCTTGAGATATTGATTTCCTGCACAAAAATGCTCTTGTACTTTGAAACATGCTGGTCCCTCTTGCTAGAGCCAATCTTTGCCAATCCCTTCTATGTGTTGATCAATATTTCATACTTCGAACATTCTACATTGCCCCTCTATCAATCTCATTCAATCCTTACTTCATATGATCATCGGTACCTGACTTTTGGACCTCACAATCATTACTCTGGAGTTATCAGGCTTGATGGAAGTCAAATCTAACTCGTACAATCGGTTCAATATAGCCAGGCTAGAATGCAAGATAACAAGTATGTTATTTTTAATGCGATAAATTTGTCATAACTATAACACATTCTAGTTACTACTACATAACATATAATCTAATGATTTCTCTTTAATATAATTAAATTAAATAATTAATTAACATATCACAATATGAAAAATACATAAAAGAAAGAAAAATATTTTTATTTCGAACAAGATTTTATTACAGAGTTGATAATTTACAATAAATGAATGAATTGCTCCTATGGCATACATTTAACTCTATCATAGAGATCATTGTAATATAAGAGTAGAAAAGGGTTATTATTATAAGGTTTCAGAGATTGAGATTTCTTCTCAATTTTTAGAGATTTTCTTTGTTATTTTTTGGTGGAGTCGATAAAGTTTATTTGGAGAAATCGATTGTTTATTATTTTTCTGACTTCTTTTCTCTTCTCAAATCTAGTTGTCTATGGATTCACCCTTATAGTACCAATGTTCATTCACTTTTCCCAAAGTAATATTTTGATCTCGAATGAATGTTAGAGGGCTTGCTATGACCTAATATTATGACACATTTACAGTGGGTTACATCAAATATTTCTACTTGTTTTATTTATACATTACAACAATAAATCTTTGCTAAACTAACAATTTGGACTTTTCTTTGATTAATTTATTTTTCTTTATGAACCAGAACTTATATAGTTGAATGGTAGGCAAGTATGTAGAAGAAGTGGATGCTAGAAGTGAAACTAATAACAAATAAAGCTTGAGAAAAGCCGAAAAGCTCCTAATGTTTATTTTATGAGAATTTGATGAGTTCATTAGATAGCTGGAAAATCCAAAAGCTTCTTTTTGAGATTATTCAAATGGAGCTGTTATAGAGCAAAGAACATATGAAAATCACATCAAGAATTTTTTCTAAATGGGTTCAAAATGATTATAGATGCTTTCCATTGTTCCGTTTTGAGATTATTCAAAGCTTTCGTTGTTTAATTATACTATATCGGTGCTCTTTACTATGTTTTTTTATTTTATTTAACAAATTTTTTACACCTTAATGCAAAGAGTTTTATTGAAACAAGTCTAAAATGAAATGCAACGACTCGTATAAATTTGAAAATTTAATTTTAGCATTTGTTTTGTTTAGAAAAAGGATTAAAAAAATGGGGTAACTTCTCAAAGGGCATGCATCCTTGAGTTGTGAGCAAGAAGAATAATTTTTTTGGGGTAAAAAGGTAGAAAAGAAAAAACTGCAAAAATTAGGGTAAATTTAGTACATCGCGATCGAAGCGAGACTTACGTTGGACACAATCTAACCAAAATACCTAATTTGTCCAAAAAAAACCTTTTATGCTTACGTTGAACACATTGAACATTGCATCTGACGCATCCGACGCAAATTGCTCCAATGGACAAACGGACTATTCGCGAATGCACCCATGATAGTGTAATACTAAATTGAATGCAACGTTATTTGTTAATTCTATTTTACTAAGGAAAACAGTGCTGTGTAGTTAGCCATGAATGATTATCAAAATATTTCTAAATATACGGGACATAAACAAAGCAGTAGCTACATGATTCATGTATGTTAAATGGAATTAGAGACTAGTATTTAGGCATGTCAACGGATACTTTCGGATGTGAATAGTGTCATATCCGATCTGCATCCAAAATCATTTTCGGATATCAGATATCTGTGTCCGCGGATACGGATGGATAGCAGATAATTATCTAATCTGCTAATGACCGGTAAATCAATAAATGTAAATGGAAAATTTTAGTTCAACGTAAACTTTTTTCAATCCCAATAATTATAAAAGTGTTTAAGATAAACAAATTTAATGATAATAAATAATTTTGAGTGTTTAATATGCATTTAGTGCGTGTAATATAAACTTCTAAATTAATAAAAGCATAATAAATATTTTTCACTGTACTAAAATATACAAAATTTAAAATATAATCTTTAAAAATACCGAACAGATAATTTTTGAATGCGGATGTCTTTATATCCGCATCCGCATCCATTTTTTCGGATATCGGATATTTATCTGCTTTCGGATGCGGATACGGACGGATTTCGAATTTTTCGGGTATCCATTGACAACCCTACTAGTATTGCATCCTTAATTTTAAACTTAACTCAAAGTCGACCTTCTTAATCGAATAGTCCTAATTGTCCCCTTATAATTTTTTACGTTTTTTCACACTTGATACTCACACTAAGTTGCGACTATATTTGAGCATAAATCGAAAAAGAATTGATTACCTTTCAAAAATTTGCAATTTTTGCCGCAAATAAGAAATGTTTTTTCTGAAAATATCCACAAACAAAAGCGCAAGTATAAACAAAATTTCTTCAATATTTGCAAAATGCTGAACTAAAACATCGTTCAATCAATTTGACCGGTTTTTTGGCGACCAATTGAAATATAAGTGGAGAAAAACCAGGAGAAGAAATATGTATTACTTCATGTAGATTTTTAAACCTTTCCACGGTTTATGTTAGTTCCAAAATTAAAGTAATGTTTGGTTTGTCATTTTTAGTTTTAGATTTTCATCCATATAGAAATGCGCACGGCGCATTTATATTGTGGAAAAGGACCAACATAGAAAACAAAGTTAACGTACAAAATAAAAAACGGTTTTTTTTTTAATGTTTTGAGAAATAAGAGAAGCACGAGAAACAATCCATCATTCCATCGTTCGTCCCTTCCATCCTCCTTCCATCCTATCCATCTTCCCTCCACTCCTCTCAGATTTTGTAATTAATGCTGAAAACTTAAAAAGTAAAATTCTTTTTAAACCAAACACTACTAATTTATACGATTTTATTAAGATGGAGATTTTGCATATTTTCTGATGGTTTTTATCAATGAATCAGCTTCTACACACAAATTTATTGTACATTTCAAAAACAAGAATTTAACATGAGGAACTTATAATCACATAATAATAGTTCCACCACCGTTTAATGTTTGTTTTCGTTAGCAAAAAATGCTATTGTAAACGTATTCTTTTTGTTTCTCTTCATAGTTGTTTTCCAATGCCCTACTTTGGTAGATCAAACATATCCTCTGCTATTTATTTTCTTCAGTAAATACAAAATTTGATTATGCAAGTACCGAATAATCTTACTTTCCCTTTTGTCGCAAGTTAGGTATGTTAATGTTTGCTTTGCAAGTTTCATATATTAATCATTTTGATCATTTTTATAAATTTGGTCATTTATATCCTTGGTATCTTTCTCCGCAAAATTAAAGAGAAATAGTTAACATTAGGACGATTATTTATTGAATTTGTATGATTCAAATATCTATTAAAGAGGAAATAAATTGATTAATTGATTCAATCAAATCAATTAATTTGGCTGGTATATGAAAGGATATTTTGAAGAAAACTAATTAATTAGTCAATCAATTAATTAGTTAATGTATATTTGCTATATGAAGAAATAAATGATTAGGCATGGAGAATAAAGGACAGATATGAATGTGAAGATTACGCCATCTATTTGTACTAAAATCAAATCATGCAAATTGGAAAGATATCTGGGTAATTAGAAAATTGATTTGCTTAATCTCCAAGCAACCCTTCATTATCAAGTCTATTTAAATGAAGAAATTTCTCATCTTCATATGTAACAAGCAAATGTGTGAGAGTATCCATCATATTTATTCCCTCTCTTGTACTCATTTCTTTAGTGAAATGAAAAGTTGTTGGTTCTCCGTGGACGTAGAATATTCATATCTGAACCACGTTAAATCTTCTGTATCGCTTATTTCTGTTATTATTTCTGTGAGACTGCATAATTTTTTTAAGTGTCATTGGTATCTAAATAGACTATACTAGATCCTGATCGATTAAATCGCTTCCGCTCAGACTAAAACAAAATTCACTACAGTTTGGTATCGGAGCTAGTGTTATTGTTCCTTTTTGGATATTAATGGCTACTTCTAGTAAGTCTGTTGGTAGATCTGGTGTCAATTATGGAGTAACACGTTTTGACGGAAAAGGAGATTTTGGTACTTGAAAGATGAAGATGGAGGTTGTATTGAAGAAGGAGAAGACTTACAAGGTTGTTTCTACGCCTGAGAAATTGAAAGGTATTGATGCAGCTGATTTGAAAGAGATGGAAGATGAAGCTCTCACAAAAATTCCGTTGAGCCTTTCAGATGAAGTTCTTAGAGAATTCTCTAGAAGAAGACGACGAAAGAACTATGGGATGGATTATCGGATGCATATCAAGACAAGTCTCTCACTAATCAGATTATTCTTCAGCAACAACTCTATTCGTTCAAGATGAAGCCTAGAGCTGATCTCATGGAGCATGTAGATGCTTTGACGAATTTGATTATGAACCTGAAGGCAGTGGAAGTTGATATTACCAATGAGGCTCAAGCTGTGATCCTCTTATGTTTCTTGCCTAAGGAGTATACTGCTTTCGTTAATTCCATAATTTATGGTCGTAGTAAAATTAGCCTGTCTGATGTAAATGTTGGTCTTCATAATGTACTAAGAGGTAGATTGGCGAGCACTAGCTTGGATAGTAATACCGAAGGCTTATATGTTCAGAGAGGTAGAGGCCAAAGCAGGTCGAAGAAAGGTGGAGGATGAAATTCTACACGGTCTCAGTCTAGGGAGCCTAAGAATTTGACTTGTCATTATTGTAAGAAACCATGGTACTTCATAGCGCAATGTCCCAAGCTTGAAGGTAGAAGAAAAGATCCAAAGCAAGCCTCAGCTTCTACAGCAGAGAAATCAGATACAGAAAGTGACACCGATGTATTTACAGCTTCTGCCTCTTTTGGGAAGAGCAACTTATGGCTGATTGATTCTGGCGCATCCTATCATATGACACCTGATATGAATTGTTTTTCCACTTACCGTGAAATTGATGGAGGAGAAGTTCTGATGGGTAATGATGCTTCTTGCCGTATGGTGGGTGTTGGTAGCGTGATGATTAGGACGTTTGATGGTGTTATTCGTATGATCACCGATGTTAGACATGTACCTGATTTGAGGAGGAGCTTGATCTCTGTTGGGGCATTGAGTAGACTTGGCTTGAAGATTATAGTGGAAGGAGAGAAAATGAAGATATCAAAGGGTTCCATGATTGTTATGAGAGGTGTGAGGGCAGGAAATCTTTATCTATTAAAGGGCACTACTGTGATTGGTGACTCAGCTTCTGTTACATCTGTTGATTCAGATTCTTCCATATTATGGCACTTACGGATGGGTCATATCGGTGAGCGCAGCATGAATCAGTTGAGAAAACGAGGATTGATTGTTGGAGTTCATCATTCAAAACTTGGTTTTTGTGAAGAGTGTGTTCTTGGAAAGCAGAAGAAGATTTCTTTTGGTATAGGAGAGCATAAAGCAAAAGCTGTCTTGGAGTATGTTCATACAGATGTCTGAGGGTCTCTCCCCTTGTCCGTCTTTAGGTGGAGCCAGATATTTCGTTTCATTTATAGATGATTTCTCTCGTAAAGTATGGGTATACTTTCTTCAGCCAAAGAGTGAAACCTTTGCCAAGTTTCGGAAGTGGAAATCTATGGTTGAGAAGCGGTCAGGGAAGAAATTGAAAGTTCTCCGTTCAGATAATGACGGTGAATTTGTATCACAGGATTCATCAATTATTGTGAGTCTGAAGACATTAAGAGGCATTATGCCACCCCAGGCGACCCCCAGTTTAATGGAGTTGCAGAAAGGATGAATCAGACATTATTGGAGAGAACAAGATGCCTTAGACTGACTGCTAAATTGAAGAATGGATTTTGGGCTGAAGCTTTATCTATAGCGACTTTCTTCATCAACCGCACACCTTCTACTGCCATAGATATAAAGATCCCTGAAGAAGTCTGAAAAGGAGAGTCTGTTAGCTATTCATTTCTCAAAGTGTTTGGTTGCCCAGCTTATGTGCGTGAGAGCAAATGGAAGCTGAAACCTAAAGCTCGCAAGTGTATTTTTCTAGGTTATAGAAGAGGAGTGAAGGGATATATGTTGTGGTGTACTATTAGTAAGAAGATCATTATGAGCAGGCATGTGAATTTTGGCGAGAAGGCTATGTTGAAGGTGGAGCCTTCCTCATCGGCTGACAATGAGAGGACATGTAAAGAATACCAGACACAAAGCAAGTCATCTGTTGATTCTTTCCATAGACGTTCAAATGGTGTTTCCGATGACACCGTGGTTGATGAGGATAATATTGATATTGGCACAGAGGATCAAACTCAAGGTGGAACTCATTCGAAACCTAGGCCTGTCAGACAAAGAAGAAAGCCTAAGTGGCTTGATGAGTTTGTTGGATTGAGCATCGAAGATATCAACTTCGATGATATGTCAACATATGCTTTGAATGTTGTCCATGACGAGCCCTGTGATTATAGAGAAGCTATCACATCAGTTAACGGTTCTACTTGGTTAGTTGCTATGGAGGAGGAGATTGAATCATTGCAGAGAAATCATGCTTGGAATTTGGTGTCTCTTCCCACCGACAAGAGAGTTATTGGATGCAAGTGGATCTATAGAGTGAAAGACGGTGAAAATGGTAATCTCAGATACAAGGCAATGTTAGTTGCAAAGGGGTATGTTCAGAAGAAGAGGGCAGAGTATCATGATATCTTTGCTCCAGTAGTTAGGCATACTTCTATTCGTATTTTTTTGGCATTAGTTGTTCATTATGATATGGAATTAGAGCAACTAGATGTCAAAACTGCATTCTTTCATGACAATCTGGATGAGGAGATTTATTTAAAGCAGCCAGAAGGGTTCACTGATAGTAACAAACCAGACTATGTTTGCAAACTAAACAAATCTCTATATGGACTGAAGTAGTCTCCTAGACTATGGTATAAGATGTTTGATAAGTTTATGCTTTCACAGGGATACTCCAGAAGTTTCAAAGACCAGTGTGTTTATTTCAGGAGGTGTGATGATGATATGATTTATTTGTTGTTATATGTTGATGATATGCTGATTGCATCTCGGAGTATGGTCAGAATTAAGGAGTTGAAACGGAGCTCAGTAGAAAGTTTGACATGAAGAATTTGGGAAAGGCACAAAGAATATTGATTATGGAGATAAGCATGGATAGGAAGCGGAGAGAGTTAAGGCTCACTCAAGCGCAGTACATTGAGAAGGTCCTCGCTCGATTTAGAATGAAGCACTCCACTAGGCTCTCATTTTAATTTGTCAAAAGAGTTATCTCCCTCATCGGAAGAAGACAAGGGGCATATGACTGATATACCTTATTCTAGTGCTGTTGGTAGTCTTATGTATGCGCTGGTGTGCATAAGACCAGATCTGGCCCATGCAGTGAAGTGGATTCTTAGATATCTTCGAGCCACTTCTTTGGTGGGCTTGTTATATGGTGGAGTGGATGGTGACATCTTTCTTAGAGGATACCGTGATTCTGATTACACTGGGGATATAGATGCTAGGAAGTCAGTGTCGGGCTATGTTTTTACACTTGGCATAGGCTCGATTTCATGGAGATCAAAGCTGCAATCTATCGTAGCTTTATCGACTACCGACGCAGAGTTAATATCGATTGTGGAAGCAAAAAAGAAAGGATTATACTTACTTCAGTTGTCGGATGATCTTTCAATGGTGCAGCGGACAGTAGAGCTATTTTTAGACAGTTAGAGTGCGATCCATCTTGTAGAAAATCAGGCTTATAGTTCACGGACGAAGCACATTGATGTTAGAAGTTTCTTTCTTATGCTTGAGGAAGAACGAAGCAGGATCAAATTGTTGAATGTGAGTACTTTGGATAATCCTTCAGATATGATGACAAAGTCACTTCCTAAGGACAAGTTTGAGCATTGCTCAAACTTGATCAGTTTGATACCTGTTACTTGAGCGCCATGGGACGCTAGACCCAACAACTTATATGTCGATTGCTTGCTGATAAGATGATGAAGAGAGATTGTTATATTTGAATCAAGGTGGAGTGCTGAATTTGGATGAACCAAATATCTGTTAAAGAGGAAAGAAATTGATTAATTGATTCAATCAAATCAATTAATTTGGCTGGTATATGTAAGGATATTTTGAACGAAACTAATTAATTAGTCAATCAATTAATTAGTCAATGTATATTTTCTATATGAAGAAATAAATGATTGGGCATGGAGAATAAAAGAAAGATACGTAAACGAAGATTACGCCATCTATTTGTACTAAAATCAAATCATGCAAATTGGAAAGATATCCGAGTAATCGGAAAATTGATTTGTTTAATCTTCAAGCAACCCTTCATTATCAAGTCTATTTAAATGAAGGAATTTCATCTTCATACATAACAAGCAAGTGTGTGAGAGTATCCACCATAATTCTTCCCTCTCTTGTACTCTTTTCTTTAGTGAAATAAAAAGTTGTTGGGTCTCCGTGGACGTAGGATATTTATATCCGAACCATGTTAAATCTTCTGTGTCTCTTATTTCTGTGAGACTGCACAATTTTTTTTAAGTGTCATAGGTATCTAAATAGGCAATACTAGATCTTGATCAAATAAATCACTTCCGCTCAAATTAAAAGAAAATTCACTACATTATCAGTACTTATTCACAAGTAGTTCTATTAATAAATACTCAAAAATTCTTAAATCCGTCCGCATCCGTAAAGTGGATAAATATTCGATATCCGAAAAAGCGAATACGAATGCGGATATGAAGGTATCACATTCAAAAATTATTCATTCGATTTTTGTTAAGATTATAGTTAATATTATTTACAATGTTAAATATGTGTTTAATTTTTTATTAAGTTAATAGTTTGTATTATATAAATTTAATGCATATCAAATGCTCAAAACTATTTATTATCATCATATTTGTTTATTTTACACGCTTTCTATGGAACTGAAAAAAATTATGCTAAACCAAAACTTACTGACCTATTTACAAGCCAGAGTAAAATAAACTAAATATAAAGGTGATTAAATGTAGCAATTAACCTTTGGAATTGAACTTCGTGAGTCATCATTAATCTATAGATGTTTGTATGGTGATAGGGTATGGTGTTCAGTTGCATCAATACATTTCAATGTTCAAAATTGAAGCATGTTATAATTACATCTTTAACAATAGTTGGTTCGGAAGCGCAAACTTTTGGTCCGACAGTGAACTTTCGAAATTGCCCTTTAATTGTAATTCTTAATTAACAGTTGTAATATATTTGCTGTCACACTCTTTTGACATGGGTATCAAATACAAAAAATGTCCCTCTCGAGATATTATTAAAATTTAGCACCATTTAAAATTAAAATCTGAGAATTAAGCTTTCTTTAACAATTCAATTATTCATCTACAAATATTTACTAAGTCTTAATATTACTTAAAAATAGAATCTATCAAATAAATTACTTTACAAATTTGTTTGGTATTAATTAATAATATAAATAAAAGTTTAAACTCACAATAAATTAGATAATTTAACTTAGAAATAAATTTCAAATTAGCTACATATGATTCAACACAAAATATGATTATATATATGTGGAAATTATGTTCCTTTGAACGTATAAAATAAATACAATTTGTAGAAAAACAATTTAGCCTTCTTCATCATGCGTGAAACGCGTACCGTAACGTCCGTAGTATATAAATAATATTAAACTATAAACCATCTCTTCAGAATACACGGTTATGCTGCTTATATCAGTTCGTGAATCCAATGAAAGCTTTGTTATTTTGCATATTATATTTAACATGTATGCCAGAAACTGCAAAAGGCCTTTTGATAGTGCTAATGTTTTTTTTTTTTACTTCAAATTTTATTGTGTGGTTTTCTATTAAATGCTATCTTCGTGGATTATGTACTGAAAATAGGCCTGTCATACTGCTAGTTGGGCTTATAAATTAAGGTTAATTTACAAAGAGATTGTAAACAGTGGAAATTTGGTTCTCTCCTCCAGTCCTTCTCGTTTACGGGTAGGCATTTCAAATTATGTCCTTATTTTTAATTTCCGTGAATTTTTTATTTTGTTAAAAATTAAATTCTTTATTTTTAATATTTACTGCAGATTCTTCTTCAAATATTGTAGCTTGGAAATTTCAACCATTTGAGTCGTGACGCGAGCACTAACCTAATCAACTATTTGCGAATATTTGGTTGGTTTGTGATTTTAACTTTCACCACGTTTTTTCAGCTACATGGTAAACCACACGATTCTTTGGTGATAATATACTCCCTAAACTATGTTTGCAAAGTGTAACACGATTGTGCTACATAACATGGACAAATAGACAATTACAGCAGTGGTAATTTTAAGTTAATGTCATGATGCATAATATGGCAAAGCCAAGAATTACAAGAGAAGTAACGTTTAGTTCCAGCAATGTTTATGTTTGATTTCATTAAAGCTACACGAGGATGTTTCCTCTTAGGAAGAGGATGAAAAATAGCGTAAATTCTTCTAATAATAATACACGGTATTCATAAAACCGTTTATAGAGGTATATGGATTTCAGCAATATAATTTATTTGTAAATAGCATTCGAAAAATCATTTAGGGCATAGACAATTTTTAGAAAAGCAGTTAAGAACTTACGCTTAACAAATAAAATGGAAGAAACTCATATTTTATTTTCTTTCTCAAGCTCAAATGACGCTATTGAAGCATGGGGAATCGAAAAGAAGAAAAAAAGGAGGTTTCCTCCATTTTCCAACAAATCGAGATGCTCTTAGCAAAAGAAAATGCTGTTGCATAATATGTCCTATTTGTTTCTCTTTATAGAAGCGTTTCAATGCTCTAGTTTGTGTAATTAAACATTCCATGAGTATTTGTTTTCCTTGGTAAATACAGAAATTTGATCATGCAAGTAAAGGATGATATTGGATTCCATTTTGCTGGAAGTTTGGAATGTCAATGCCCTTATATGTGTTGTAAGTTTTACATATTAATCTTTTCGCTAAAAAATTTAAATTTGGTCACTTACACCCTTCGTATCTTTCTCTGCAAAATGATAGAGAAAGAGTCAACATTAAGACAACCAATTAGTCCTCATTTACAATACAGTATAAATAAATAAATATACAGGTTCATGGTGATTAAAAGTAGCAATTAACCTTTGGACTTGTGTTCTCTGTGAGTTCATGATGTATTTTTGCTCTTATAAATATTTTATAGCAATTAACCTTTGGACTTGTGTTCTCTTCGAGCTTTTGTTGGGTTTTGATTGTTTTATAGCACTTAAAAAAAAAAGCATTCTTAGAGTGGTTTTTTTGGGAAAGAAAATGAGAAAGGGGCATAATGAATGGGTACGGGTCAAGAAAGTTCGCCGAAAGGATTTCGTTTTTGAGCTGCAAAACAGCAAGCTTAAGGGGAATAATTGTTTGTATTTATTTGAAGTTTTAATTGATTCAACTATTTTAAGTATTTTTGAATAAACTTTTGTAGTTGATTTTAAATTAAAAAACAATGTGAAAATGCGAAATCATAAAGCATCCACATTAGAAAAGAAATTGGTACATCAAGACTTGAAAGAAAAAACAAATAAAATATAAATAAATGAAAGAAACCACCAAGTTGGTCAGGCCGTAGGAGTAGAAGACAGTTCCTATCGAAAAAAAGAATGTATGCTATCAATATGTTTATTTTATTTTTAGAAATATCGTTAGCGTCAAAATTGGTCGCCAACACTCAAATCCAAATGAAAGCACCAAATCACAGTTATACATCACAGATAAAATGTATATAGAGAATACAAATATGAAGAACGGTTAAAATTAAAAATAAATAAGTAATAACAGAGAATTTATAGTGGTTCGGCTGACTCTGTCCTACGTCCACTCTAGAAATTTCCTTTTTTATTGATACAAGAATCAATTACAGTTAAAATCCAGAGTTTGTAAAACGATAATGGCAGAATAACCTTAATAAAGAAGAAGAAGGGAAGCAGAGTGAAGATCCTTTTTATGAAGTCTTGCCTGTTGTGTTTATAGGCAAAATGCTGGTTATTGGGCTTCCTAAGTAATACGGGTCCACTAAGACCATAGCCGAACCCACACCCTTCATCACGACCAATCCAAGTTCTCAATAAGCTGACCCAAAGTAGCTAGGGTACTAAACCGAAGTGACCCTAACCCTCACTCGAAGTAAAGTTCCCAACGACTAGAAGCAGCTCCAACAGCCCGATCCCTAAGAGTATTGCTACCCTGACCTTATGCCGACCCAAGTACCCGCTAGTGTCAATTCAAAGTCCATCTCGAAGCCATCCCAGAGCAAAGCTAAATGCCAATCCCAAGCTCAATATGCCGATCCCTTAAGTGAATGTCGTCCCCATGTCTCGCTTGTCGACCCGAAGCCACTTGCATGCCGACCCGGAGCTAGACGAGTGTCGATCCAAAGATCCACGAATGTCAATCCCTTTTCCTACTCACAACCTCCTGCTATACCGACCAGCTTACTACGACCGAACCATATATGGTCGATCCATATGCTCCAATCCCCTTAAGGCCAGAACCATTCATACCGAACCACTTTATCTTATCCTCCCTGACGAATCTTATATGACCGAGCGACGCATACTGAACCATGCATTACCGATCCACCTAAGCTTTCACACCATGACCGAATGACATAGCCGATTCACTCCACTGCTGATCCACTCCAATGCCGACCCACTCCACGCCGACTCCTAAACTTCCTGTCGATCCAAAACCTTCACAACACCGACCCACTCGTGAACTCCTACCAACCCAGAGCAATTCGAAGCACAACTCAATGTGACCCGAAGCAAACTCCGTGAAAACTCGAAGCAAATCTAGGAATGACTCGAAGTAAACCCTGGATGACTCGCGACAGCTCGACTTTTGTCGAAGCCCATATTTCGAGTATCGCATGACTTTTGTCCATCGACTATACCGAACCCTGGCTTCATAATCATGATTTTCATCCGTGATTGGTCGTCTATCCATCCTGTTGACTAAAACCTTCATATTCCAGCCTCGACAAACGAGCAATGGATTTAGTTAAATCCGCATGTCTACGGCCTCACCAAAAGGCGGGTCAACACTTGCCTCCAATAAGACCCTTTTTATTGGAAGATGTATTTTGAATAGCCTCAAATCCGATATCCGAAGTCCATGTTCCATTTGTTATCAAGCAATTCCGTCCAAATCCGATAGTCTACTCCACGGCCGTTTTAAGTCGTTATCCAATTCCGATTCCATCCCAAATCCATTAATCGAATCCATGATCTCTCTGAATCATTTAATCCGAGTTCGGGACCTCTCCGGGTCCGGTAATCTAAATCGAGGACCTTTCCGAGTCCAAATCCAAAGCCGAGACCTCGTCGGATCCTAAAATTCATACCCGGGACATTACCGGGTCCAAATCCAAAGCAGAAATCCGAATCCGATAGCTGAGTTCTAATCCATCCATGTCCAATGACCAATGCCGAAGCCATGACCTCTCCGGATCGATATACAAATTCGGAACCGCTCCGGGTCCACGCCATAATCGTTATCTGTTTATAGCCATTATCCAAATTTGTAATCTCTCCATGTTCTTGCCAAGCGTAATCCACGCTTGGCGACCTGCATTAATCAATCCTTTGGTGTTCTTGGTTCAGTGTCTCCGAACGATGAGCGATGCTATGGCTTAAATCCTAAGCCGAATCCCTATCGCTCCGGACCTTTGTCGAGCATAGTCCATACCCGACGACCTGTTTTAGTAATCAATAGATAATACGGAGCCTAAGTCGTAGGTTGAATCATGTTCTCTCTAGACCCTTACTGAGCATAATCCATTCCCGACGACCTTTTATCCAAAAACTAGATAAAAGTCAATCAAAATTAAATCTGAAACCCAGAATCAGACTAGATATCCATATCAAAAGTCCAAATAAAAATCCAAATCAAAAATCAAGCATCCAAACCAAAATTCAAACCAGAAAACCAGCAAAACCGGGACTTCAAACCGAACTCCAAAACCAAAGCAGAAAAATCAAGTGTCCAAGCCAAAAAGAAAAAACAAATTTCATAAATCGGAGCGTCACGGTCTATCATCATCTTAGAGCATGCCGAAGGATTATCTCCGTCGAATAAGTGATTTAGCCGTTTGCCCGGAGTTTATTTCTTATTCCAAACCATCATGATTAGTTGATGACCAACTGACCACCATTTCTAGGTCTCGCGCCATCATCATTCAAGGTAGGAGGTGGCTGCTCTTGTTCCACCATATTTCGAGTTTCAACATACTGCCACAACTGACCATTCCTTACATGCTCCTTTGTTGTATCCTTTAGATGCCTGCAGCTGTTAGTATCATGCCCGTCTAGACTGTGAAAGAGACAGTGCCTTTCCGATGCTCTTTTGCATTCTGAGGGTTCCCTCCTTTCCAGACTTTGCTAAGGAAGGCGATCCCGATAATCCAAGTATATTCGTTCCAATGTCTCATTCAGTCTTGTGTAAGTGGAGAATATTGATTCTCCCCAGTGCTTCCTTTTCATCTCCCCTTTATCCTTGTCTTTACCTGAGCATTCACCGGATGATTCTCCATCCTTAACCATGTTTACTTATTTTGACTTCATATCCTGTTAGCACCAAAATTGGTCACTAACACCCTTAAGAAAGATTGTATAGAGAGATTAATGAAGATAATAAACTAAAACAGAAGATAGTATGTAAATTTAAGTGCAGAGAGCAAGAACACCAAATTTATAGTGGTTCGGCGTAACTGCCTACGTCCACTTTGAAGTTAATTTCTATTGCTTTCCTTGATAGTTGATTACAGACACAATCCGTTTCCAATTACTTGAATACAATTGCAAAGTAAAAGAATAAGTCTTGAGTGAGTGTTGAATGCGGTAGAGTTTCCCCAGTGTTCTCCAAAAAACCGATCCCTTTCACTGTGCCCCTGCCTCTCTATTTATAGACGAAGATGGGTTGGACTTCCCTGGTGGGCCTGGTAGCTGAATACCTCGGCCCAAATGGAGTAACTCTATGCGCCGAACCAAATATGCCGAACGGCCAAATGCTGAACAGGGCATGAATGTCGAACGATCTCCTCTTGCCTAGCAGAATGATGCCGAACGATACCGGAAGCCGAACCAGTGTGTTGTGCCAAACGACTAAATGCCGAAACACCATCTTCATGCCGAACGAAGTGAGATGCCGAGTGGCGAGTGTATGCCGAGCAATGATTGATGCCGAACGGTAGGTGAATGCCGAGAGATATTTAGGCCGAACAGTAGGTGAATGCCGAACGAGATTTAGGCCAAACAGAGTGATGTGCCGAACAAGGCCTGGACGCCGAGCAATATGGGATGCCGGACGATCTTCGAATGCCGAACCTTCCTTAACGCCAAGCGTTATCTAATGCCGGAAGCTCTCTAGATGCCGAGCGTCCCTGAATTGCCGAACGTCGCTAGATTGCCGAGCGCTCCTGGATGCCGAACGGTATGTAGGTGCCGAATGATCCATACATAGCCGAACAGTGTGCTAATGCCGAGTACCTAGTTGCCTGGTCAAATCTCCAAGGAACACTTGCCCCCCAAAGTATATCACATGACCGAACGTGATGCACTTTGAATTACGTGTCCTCCGTGCTCCTCTTCGATCCTTGTTTTGTTTCTCTCGACGGTGCGATGGTGTGTGAGTGCCAAACAGAACAGCTGAAGTCGAACGCTCCTTGTATGCCGAACGACTTCTTTTTGACCGGTTCTAACGGTCACCGTCTCTTCGACTTCTTCTTCTTCCCTATAAAGGCCGGCCTGCTCCATCTTCTTCTTTTTCACTTTTTACCTCCGCTACCTTGTACTTGCAAACCTCGCCTGTTAACAGCCTCCAAAGATTTAACAATCCTTCCCAATCCATTCGGTATTAATCAAAATCGCGCCCTCAATTCCAGAATTCTCCAAGTATCGATCTACTAACTAGGTATCGATCCCTCTATTTAAATCCTTTCCCAGAATAAAAGGGTTTTAACATGAGGCTCGAGTTCGTAAATTAGAACTGTAGCCGATTGGTGTAGCGTGGATGAAAGAATCGTAGATGATATGGAGGGAAAGAGAAGTGGCCAGAGCCGAGTACATGAGGGAGTTCCTGGGAGGTGTACTGTGGTTCAGCATGGTTCCCTCGCGCCGAACGAGATTGGAGGGAAGATTATAGGAGGAGAAGGAATGGGCTGGAATGCCGAACAACATGGTTCGGCATAACTCACCGAATGACTCGTCCTCGTTGTTCGGTATGGTTAAGGATGGAGTGTTGAGCGTTGGGGCTCGGCGTAACTCTGGTTCGGCATGATTCATGTGACGCCCCACCTCTATACCCACGCTAGCCAAGAACACTACGGTGTGATGCTGTCGACTAGCACGGAGAATAAGGCTGTTGAGGAGCGACCATCCGTGTAATTTCTTTGCGCGAGCATCGATATGTCAGATAGTATAGCATGCATTTCATTTAAGGAGGAAATCCGACATACCGATGCAAACTCAAAGCTATCACGTGGTGGATATATATAATCTTCGGAAACGAATATAGAAATAAGCATAACATAAATCAGTCACGGATAATTCATATCACAAAGGCGGAAATAGATATGAATATACCACACTTAAAAGTGTTTATCAGAGTAGTGGTCTAACAAGATCCACAATAACACAAAAGAATAGATCACAGAATCTCATATATATATATATATATATACACAATAACTGATGTCAGTTACAATACACGTGGTACAATACATATGATACAACAACAACTGTCGACTCTGGAAGTTACATATAAAGTACATTAACATATATAATATACATGAATACATATCTTCCAATACAATTACAGACTTCTATAAATGATGTCGACTACTCCAAAAGGTATGAAAGGACTTCATAGCTCTAGCAGCAACCTGAATCAAGATATCTACAACCTGTAAATGCTCGGTCTGACCCGAGTATTAAATTCAAAAGAAAATAATACCCGGGTCAGTCTAACTCAAACTCAGTTATTAGTGCATAGAGGCAGTAATAATCAAATAATAATTAGACGACAGTCGCAGAAATAAATTTACCTATCCGATTCTTAAATAAGAAATCGGATAACAGTAAATATTACGCGAACTAATTCAAAACAATTGGAACATCAATTAAAAGGTCAACACGAGTAGGGCTGCAGTATACGCACGCGTATACTGCCTCGCCACTACAACATCTGGAATACGAAATAGATCCATAAATCAAAAGCAAAAGAGATAACACCAAAACCAATACCGTGTGGCTGCAATTCACGCTTGCGTGCACTGCCGTGCCACTACAGTGATGATGTACCCATTGAATACCATGTGGCTGCAGTTCACGCTTGCGTGCACTGCCTTGCCACTATAGTGATGATGTACCCAATGAAAATTCACGAGCATCGCCGCGAATGTCATAAGGCCAAGTGTCGATTAAAATTGCAGAGACAAATGCGAAAGCGGTCAAGAAAAGATGACAACAAACTGCAGCCGAAAACCCAATTACAACAATCAAACGAATGCAGCAGGGGTACTGCACAGTGTAAATGGTGAGCAAACAAAATGCCACCAAGTGAATAAAACAACACTGCAACATTCAGGAAGTAGCAAATGTAGTAAACAAGTGATGCAGGCAACGAGTGCACCAGCAAAACAAGTTGAAACAAAGTGTATAGGAACAAGTCAAGGTGAACAATGGCAAATACTGCAATGAAGACTACTGCAAATTTCAGAAAGCACCACTGAACCATCAAAGCACATGTGTGCAGGCCAGGTACACAGTAAAGAACAAGAATGTCACAAGTAACAATATGGTTTAATGTCACAAACATGAACAACCCAGTATGGAAAATGAATGGAGCAATGAGCAAGCCAACATCAGTGACACAGCCTCAACAAAAGAATGGCTTTGGATAACCATATATGAACATGAAGTAGTGACAATACACAAAGAGAATGCAAAGCAAACTGGCCAAAAGAATGACATGAACAGTGAACATCAAGTGATAACATGCACATGTATACAACATAAAGTATGAATGACTTGAATAATCATCATATAAAACTGCATGAACAAGAGTAGAAACGGCAGCAACTCGAAGCACTTATCAAATTGCCAATCCCAGTGTACATATGAAGACCAAAGTGCAATACTAGGTGAATGGATTCATATTTACACACGCATGTTAACATAACCAGGCAGCAGGTCAACTCAGGACATCAAAACAACCCAGTGGAGCAATCACATAAAAGTCGAACACATTATCAAGTCAGAGCCGAGTTTGACAGTGTCAAACATCGAATTGATAAGCTTATAACACGTACCACTTCAAGTTCAAAGGGGACATGATCAAGACGGTGGCCAAGGAAATCAAACAAGACTGAGAATATCTGCAGTGGTACAACTCAAGGGTTTACCAGAAGTCAAAATGTGAAGTCACGAAAGAAATCAAAGTCTCAGGTCAAAAACAGTCGACAAATCCAAGTTAAAACTCAGCAAGGTACAAGTCGAAGTCAACCTCGTGGTGGCCACGAAGTTAATCCAACTCGATACACAAAAATTCATATGGCCGAAGTCATTAATGTATATGGAAGTGAAGTCGAGAGTCAACGTATCAAAGCCGTGAAATCATTGCCGTAGATATCAAATCACACAAATATACGAAATTGCCAAAACCAGAAATCATCTCCAACATCCATACGAAAATCCAAAACATCAACATCTCAACAAAACAGTGCCGAGAAAACCAAGTAGAAATAGATGTGAGTAAAACTCACACAAGTTCAAATCGAAATCACTAAAATTCGAAGCAATAATCAGCCAAGAATTCAAGCAACAAAACACACAAATAACTCGAGCCAAGAATTAGATGTGAGCAAACTCACCTTTGCCACGAACGGAAGCGAAGATGAACGAGCGCGAGGGCGAGCAGCCATTAATTGATGAAGCCCTAATTCTCGAACGAAGGAGAACGAATGAAGACGAGCCCCATCGAGCAGCCAGGACGAAGTTGAACTCGAACTGACGAAGCCGATCCTCCCGAAGCCCTAATTGGTGATGACGATCGATTGAGCACGAGGCCGCCACCATTTTTGTTCTCTCGGTGGTTTTAGGTTTCGAACGAATAATAGAAAATGAGAAAGAGGGGATCGGGTTTAAGTCGAAGAAAAAGGAAAGAGTATTGGGTTTTTAAAAATTTCACGGCCCAAAAACAAATGAACCACTATTTAAAAATCAAAGCCCCTCAAAATTTATAACCATTTGTAATTTAAAATTTAAAAACTTCAATTTGAAAATTGACGAAAATATCGGGTTGTTACAGACTCCCCTCCTTAAAGAAATTGCGTCCTCGCAATCTTAAGGAATAAATGGGCAAAAGGTAACAACCATAAGAATATATCAACACACGATGAAGAAATTTGAAATAGGAAGTTCACCATATAGAGCATGAGAGAGAGAGAGAGCCTGAACGTGTTTGCTCGATGAATTCTCCGGTTTCCTAAGTGAAATCCATAGGATTTGAGAACCAATAAACTTTCACGAGAAAAACATCTTTATTTCGAGGGTGCTGAACCCCCGAAGCATTGATGTGAATAGAATGTTGCTCAAAGTCAAATCTGGTGAAACTTCAATTTCTTCAATAATACCGGGCTCAAGAATAAAAATCGGAATCCCTAAGGCATTTCCGTAAAAGAAAGACGCATGAAACACGTCATGAATAACAGAAAATTGGGCCGGTAATAAGAGGCGATAAGCCAAGAAACCAATACGTTCAGTGATAGGAAATGGCCCAATATATCGAGGCGCTAACTTTCCCGACCGACTGAAACACACAACACCTTTCATAGGTGAAACACGATTAATTTGGAACAACAGTGTAGTACAATAACGATACGCCAGATGAATCAAAGCTTCATTAATTCGGAACGCCGACGTAGTACAAAAAGGGTACGTCCAATGAACCGATCAACATAAAAGAACATCAGACGTAAGTCCCTAAAAGGAATTAGACGAAGCTCAATAAAACGAAGTACATCGAAACATCTGATGAACCTGGTGAAAAGATGATTCCATTCGGACATCATCAAAGAACGACCACTTGTTTGCCTACGACAAGTGCATCGGCAACACGATTTCCCATCCGGGAGTGGTAAATAATATCAAGATCATAAGATGTATGGAGCTCGAGTCAACGTGGTTGACGCAAATCATGTTCCTTATGAGAAAATAAATATTACCAAGATTCATGATCAGGGTAGAGAACAAATTTCTTACCCAAAATAATGATGCCAAATCTTGAAGAACGAAATCAATAGCCAAGAGCACTAAATCATGAGTGACATATCTAGTCTCAATAGGCATTAATGATTTAGAAACACAAGAGACAGCACGTTCTCTTTTGCAAGAGAATGACATGCAAACTAACACGATTAGCATTGGTACAAACGATAGAGTCTTGGTTCCCACGGGAATCACCAGAATAGAAGTGTCGGAAAAGAGTTGTTTTAAATAATATTCTTTCCCGAAAAGCTAAAACTTTCGAAATTTACAATTTACTTTATGTAATTATCTTTTCAGAAAAATTTACATTTTAAAATTCAATTTATTGTGTCTGATTGTCTCATCAAAGCGTCTAGGAGATTCCTATCGATAACGTTGATCAAGCGCATCGACCAGAATTCTTAAAGCACTCAATGGGCAATACAATCACAAAATATTCTCTTAATTTCATAAAAGGAATTTACAAATTTTCACCCTCAAACGGACAAGTCCGGAATTAAACGAATCAGTAAAAGAAAGGGGTCATAGTCCTCGATTTTGCTGAAACGTTTAAATCGCTTCCTCATTCTTTTGAAAGCGTAAACTATAAAAATTTTGAAAACGATTTTTATTTTGAAACAATTTTTAAAACACGTGATTAAAACAGCGATATCTGTAGCAACTTCAATAAGTGGATTTTCATTCATCAAAAGTGTCACAAGAATCTTCTCAAAGATAGAAAGGGATATCATACCCTAAACTTGTATTCATAACAAGTCAATAACACGCGAATTCACCAATGCACAAAAATTGATAAAACTTATCAATAGAAATCACGATAATTGGTGAAGCACAAATTCTAGAAATCATCACAAGAAATCCAGAAATCACAAGATGAAAGTATGAAAACTCGAACGGGAGTATGAAAACTCGAACGGAGTATGAAAACTCGAACGGAGTATGAAAACTCGAACGGAGTATGAAAACTCTAACAGAGTTTGAAAACTCAAACGGAGTATGAAAACTCGAAGTAGAGTATGAAAACTCACCTACACGCGAGCATGAAAATTCATCAACACATGTAACGCATAAAGAGAACGGGAGCACGAAAACTCACCTACACGCGAGCATGAAAACTCATTAGCACATGTAACGCAAAGCGAGAACGGGAGCACGAAAACTCACCTACATGCGAGCATGAAAATTCGTCAGCACGTGCAACGCATAACGAGAACGGGAGCACGAAAACTCACCTACATGCGAGCATGAAAAATCATCAACACGTGCAACGCAAAGCGAGAACGGGAGCACGGAATCTCACCTACACGCGAGCATGAAAAATCATCAACACGTGCAACGCAAAGCGAGAACGGGAGCACGGAATCTCACCTACACATGAGCATGAAAATCATCAACACGTGCAACGCATAACGAGACGCTATCTCATGGTTGCAAGCCATTAATTTTGACACACGAATGGCCCGAAGACCGTGGGGCGCTACCCCACATGTGTGAGTCGAAATCACACAGATTGAGGTCTAGACTAACCAAAATTCAAAAAGGTATGTGTGAGTGGAATCACACAAGTGGTGTCTAGTCTAACCTCGCAAACAAAAGGAAAGTATGTGTGAATGAAATCACACAAATGGTGTCTAGACAATCCTCAAAGCCCAAGAGATATGTGTGAGACGAAATCACACCGATGAGGCCTAGTCTAACCGAAAAGGTATGTGTGAACGAAATCACACAAATGGTGTCTAGACAATCCTCAAAGCCCAAGAGATATGTGTGAGACGAAATCACACCGATGAGGCCTAGTCTAACCGTAAAAATGATCGTCATGATCAACGAGAAGTGTCAATTACACTAAGTTAGTAAATGTAAAAGTTTAGCTTCATGTCCCATAACCACTTGCTTAACTTAAATATTTACGAACAAACTGTAAATCTTCACTAGAAAATTGTCACATGAGGTTCAATCGAACAAGTCCAAGAATTAACCGACGAAGTGAACGCAAGCGTTTCCTACCACTTGTTTTACTAAGCCGTTTAATTAGATTTCTCATCCGAGTGAGGTAAAGGTTTGTATATACTAGTAGATTGGAAAACGGTTTGAGAAAAAGAGTTTTGTATTGAAAATAGAGTTGAAAACATTTTGATAAAAAAGTTTTGATATTTACTACTAGTATTGAAAACCTTTATATTTTTAAAGTGACAAATCATAAAAATGATTGTAGAAACAATCAATCACAAGAATTCACATACGAAGATGTGAATAAAATCCAAAGAATTCGATTCCAAATCCATCAAAGTAGGAATACCCAAAAATTCCTGAAATAGAAGTTATCAGAGTCGACAAAGGTGATAACAACTAATCGGAAAAGAAGAATCGATTAACAATTGGAAAAATCAAAGCAAAACGAGCAAGGTACTCGAGACAGAAAATAGCAGGGCAAAAGTCGATCAAGTCAGCGACTCTATCTCAACTAAGCACAGATAAACTTTTGATTCTTTACAAGATCCAAAAGTTGTTGGGCAGATATGAATATGCCATCCAGAGATGGACTACTGGATTGAATAGCGCTAAGACTGCCAGATTCAACCAATTCTTCTTCTTTAAGAAAAGAAAGAAGGAAGAAGAAAATGATATTCACAAAAATGAATTTCAATCAAACTCGATTGATAAAACAAGGAATCATAAAGAGAATAGGATAGAATAGTACGAAGACCCGAATTAAATCCTAAAGCACGACTCCTTAAATAGACTTAGGACGACGATCCTTGTTATAATATTCCATATTGTTCCGAAGTTTGGCTCTGATGCCAAGCTGTGACGCCCCACCTCTATACCCACGCTAGCGAAGAACACTACGGTGTGATGCTGTCGACTAGCACGGAGAATAAGGCTGTTGAGGAGCGACCATCCGTGTAATTTCTTTGCACGAGCATCGATATGTCAGATAGTATAGCATGCATTTCATTTAAGGAGGAAATCCGACATACCGATGCAAACTCAAAGCTATCACGCGGTGGATATATATAATCTTCGGAAACGAATATAGAAATAAGCATAACATAAATCAGTCACAGATAATTCATATCACAAAGGCGGAAATAGATATGAATATACCACACTTAAAAGTGTTTATCAGAGTAGTGGTCTAACAAGATCCACAATAAAACAAAAGAATAGATCACAGAATCTCATATATATATATATATATATATATACAATAACTGATGTCAGTTACAATACACGTGGTACAATACATATGATACAACAACAACTGTCGACTCTGGAAGTTACATATAAAGTACATTAACATATATAATATACATGAATACATATCTTCCAATACAATTACAGACTTCTATAAATGATGTCGACTACTCCAAAAGGTATGAAAGGACTTCATAGCTCTAGCAGCAACCTGAATCAAGATATCTACAACCTGTAAATGCTCGGTCTGACCCGAGTAATAAATTCAAAAGAAAATAATACCCGGGTCAGTCTAACTCAAACTCAGTTATTAGTGCATAGAGGCAGTAATAATCAAATAATAATTAGACAACAGTCACAGAAATAAATTTACCTATCCGATTCTTAAATAATAAATCGGATAAAAGTAAATATAACGCGAACTAATTCAAAACAATTGGAACATCAATTAAAAGGTCAACACGAGTAGGGCTACAGTATACGCACGCGTATACTGCCTCGCCACTACAACATCTGGAATACGAAATAGATCCATAAATCAAAAGCAAAAGAGATAACACCAAAACCAATACCGTGTGGCTGCAATTCACGCTTGCGTGCACTGCCGTGCCACTACAGTGATGATGTACCCATTGAATACCATGTGGCTGCAGTTCACGCTTGCGTGCACTGCCTTGCCACTATAGTGATGATGTACCCAATGAAAATTCACGAGCATCGCCGCGAATGTCATAAGGCCAAGTGTCGATTAAAATTGCAGAGACAAATGCGAAAGCGGTCAAGAAAAGATGACAACAAACTGCAGCCGAAAACCCAATTACAACAATCAAACGAATGCAGCAGGGGTACTGCACAGTGTAAATGGTGAGCAAACAAAATGCCACCAAGTGAATAAAACAACACTGCAACATTCAGGAAGTAGCAAATGTAGTAAACAAGTGATGCAGGCAACGAGTGCACCAGCAAAACAAGTTGAAACAAAGTGTATAGGAACAAGTCAAGGTGAACAAAGGCAAATACTGCAATGAAGACTACTGCAAATTTCAGAAAGCACCACTGAACCATCAAAGCACATGTGTGCAGGCCAGGTACACAGTAAAGAACAAGAATGTCACAAGTAACAATATGGTTCAATGTCACAAACATGAACAACCCAGTATGGAAAATGAATGGAGCAATGAGCAAGCCAACATCAGTGACACAGCCTCAACAAAAGAATGGCTTTGGATAACCATATATGAACATGAAGTAGTGACAATACACAAAGAGAATGCAAAGCAAACTGGCCAAAAGAATGACATGAACAGTGAACATCAAGTGATAACATGCACATGTATACAACATAAAGTATGAATGACTGAATAATCATCATATAAAACTGCATGAACAAGAGTAGAAACGGCAGCAACTCGAAGCACTTATCAAATTGCCAATCCCAGTGTACATATGAAGACCAAAGTGCAATACTAGGTGAATGGATTCATATTTACACACGCATGTTAACATAACCAGGCAGCAGGTCAACTCAGGACATCAAAACAACCCAGTGGAGCAATCACATAAAAGTCGAACACATTATCAAGTCAGAGCCGAGTTTGACAGTGTCAAACATCGAATTGATAAGCTTATAACACGTACCACTTCAAGTTCAAAGGGGACATGATCAAGACGGTGGCCAAGGAAATCAAACAAGACTGAGAATATCTGCAGTGGTACAACTCAAGTGTTTACCAGAAGTCAAAATGTGAAGTCACGAAAGAAATCAAAGTCTCAGGTCAAAAACAGTCGACAAATCCAAGTTAAAACTCAGCAAGGTACAAGTCGAAGTCAACCTCGTGGTGGCCACGAAGTTAATCCAACTCGATACACAAAAATTCATATGGCCGAAGTCATTAATGTATATGGAAGTGAAGTCGAGAGTCAACGTATCAAAGCCGTGAAATCATTGCCGTAGATATCAAATCACACAAATATACGAAATTGCCAAAACCAGAAATCATCTCCAACATCCATACGAAAATCCAAAACATCAACATCTCAACAAAACAGTGCCGAGAAAACCAAGTAGAAATAGATGTGAGTAAAACTCACACAAGTTCAAATCGAAATCACTAAAATTCGAAGCAATAATCAGCCAAGAATTCAAGCAACAAAACACACAAATAACTCGAGCCAAGAATTAGATGTGAGCAAACTCACCTTTGCCACGAACGGAAGCGAAGATGAACGAGCGCGAGGGCGAGCAGCCATTAATTGATGAAGCCCTAATTCTCGAACGAAGGAGAACGAATGAAGACGAGCCCCATCGAGCAGCCAGGACGAAGTTGAACTCGAACTGACGAAGCCGATCCTCCCGAAGCCCTAATTGGTGATGACGATCGATTGAGCACGAGGCCGCCACCATTTTTGTTCTCTCGGTGGTTTGAGGTTTCGAACGAATAATAGAAAATGAGAAAGAGGGGATTGGGTTTAAGTCGAAGAAAAAGGAAAGGGTATTGGGTTTTTAAAATTTTCACGGCCCAAAAACAAATGAACCACTATTTAAAAATCAAAGCCCCTCAAAATTTATAACCATTTGTAATTTAAAATTTAAAAACTTCAATTTGAAAATTGACGAAAATATCGGGTTGTTACAATTCACCACATGCCGAGCAGTGGGATGGAAGGATAGGAAGGTTGTACAATTTAATAGGATACCGAACGTTATATCGGCCGAGCAGAACCTAGGCCGGACGATACTTTGACCGAACGACGCCTATGCCGAACAATTCCTAAGCCGAACAATGTTTCGACCGAGCGATATGAACGCCGAACCTTATTTAGGCCGGACAATACTTAGGCCGATCAATCATGAATGCCGAACCATACTTTAGTCGAACAGTATTTAGGCCGAACAATCATGAACGCCGATCCATACTTTAGCCGAACCAGTACTTAGGCCAAACACTTATTCACCCTGCCTAATCATATAACAAAACAAGGACAAGGACCCCAACATACTAACATATCGAACTGATCTAAACTGATAACTTCCTAGTTTCAATTACTCATAAGCCTGAACTGAAGTCGATAAAAACAGATAAAAGCTTTTGACATACAATGTCGATGTCCGAGTCCAAAATTGAAAACATTGCCAGGCTGGCTTTCGGAGACGGTCAGCGATGACGGTCTTCGAGAATGACAGTCCAAAGTTCAACTTTATACCATCAACTATGTGACTTATATTTTCTCAGCGTTTATATTTGAGTGATTGCACTAGTTCACACACCACACGGGGTAGGGGGAAATTTATGTTGTTAAGTCTAACGCCGCTTATTTTTCGAGTATAGTTCAGAGAGGTGCTCTGCCAAGTTAAATATTTATTGGAAATGTCTAGGAGATCTAGCTCCGCCACGATTTCAGATAGACCGGGACCGTCCTCCCGACAAGAAGTCGCAGATGTTTCAAATCCATCAACCTCCCCTGCGCATAACTTAGCTCCCGACGCTCTGGAGGCAGCAATTCTCTTGGATAACCCTGTTGATTCATAGGCTTCGAAGGTCAACGAAGTTGCGCTCCGGTGAATATGCTCTATCCATGGAATCCCTTTCGACGACGTGCTGGTTCCATCGGGGCACAATCATCCACACTTGCCCCCAGTTGGATACACAGCTTGTAATAAATTCATGTGCTGGGTTGGCAGCGTCCCTCCATTTAACTTATTTCTTTGGGATGTGCTGCAATACATTGACATTGCCCCGTCACAACTGCACCTGAACGTCCATGCATTTATCTACGGTACCTACATCCTCTTCATGACCGTCCTCTCTAGGCCCCCAACTCTGGGCGACATCAGATATATATATATATATATACACACATATGATCAAGAAGCGGAAAGATAGCCCCTCTTTTGTGTTCCTCGAGCCGCACCACAAATGCCAATTTTTAACCGGGGCGTGGAGCAAGTTTTCCCTGTACAAACAGAAATGGGTCTACGTGCGTTGCCCTCCTGGTTTCGCGAGGAGATGGGTTGAAGGAAGTAAGTCCTTTCTCTAGATCGATATTCGTTCTTGGTTGGAGCCGTGCCTTTTCTAACTTTTGTTTCGCCTTTTCAGGTATCAACCCACGTCCTGATGGTCGAGGATATTCTGAGGCTATCGAGGCTATTCGAGCCCTTCCTGCCGAAGAACGGGACATCCTGACTCTCATTTCGAATGAGACACTTTCAAGGTTTGGGCTATTGGCTGAAGGTCATCAGATAAGCCTTCCTCAAGGCGTCACTGTACCCAAGCCTACCTCTGGAAAAGGGAAGAAATTAGCTGAGTCGTCGGCACGTCATACTCCTGACGCACCAGAAGAGGGGGAAATTAAAGGGAATGAAACACCCGAAGCACTAGGTGAGAACTTGGGTCCCACTCAGGATCCGATAGTCGAAGTGCATGACATCAAAACGTTATCTTCCCCTTCGAGGAGGAAAAAGGGATTGACGTACAAGATTAGGAAGGAGAAGTTTGGCGGAACTTCAAAAATTACACTCATTCCAACGGAGAAAGAGGCTTCTTCACAGCATGTAGAAAGTTCTTTAAAGGGCCCATCGAACCTCTCCATTCCCGACGACCTGCTCAATTATGACTTCGACGATCCGGAAGCATTTAAACTTTATTCGCCCATCAGAGGCGATGCAGGCGCTCTTACCCAAAGTCAGGGAGAAAAACTCTGATTAGTAAAGCAACTAGTCCGTCGAGGGGAAACACTAGGACACGCACAAACACTTGCACTCCAATTTGCACTTAGACTTTCGTCGTCACGCTACTCTCTGCTAATTCGTTGTTATTTAAATTCTGTGTAGGTGACATGGGGCGTTTACACGGATTCGATCGCCTTCATGGTTCGTCTATCTTTTATCAACCTGGATGGGACTCGGGTTTCGAAAGACGTCGGGACAGAGATGGTAACGGCGATAGAGATTATCATTCCCGGGACTCGTCATCTCGGAAGAAAACTTACTATCAGCCAAAATACCACCATGATACCTCTTCTTACCCAGAGCAAAGCAAAGATAAGCGCGGCCATAAGGGGTCGCAATCTGATGTCCCCCAGGACCAACACTCCGACTCTTCTTCCACTCGACAGTCCCGAGATCCTTACAGGAGACCTGAACTTTCAAAGTCGTCTCCTCCTGCTCCTGCAGTAGATCTAACAGTATCGGAGAGGTTGGCCGAGCTTAAAGATAAATTTCCAAAAATCTGCTTTGATGGCCTGAAATTCCTTCCGGCGATTCATCCTATTCCCGGACATGTCAAGCAGAGCGCCATCGCCTATACAAACGACGTCCATGTTCAACATGACGCGTTTGTTCATTTGGCCGAAAAACTTTCTGAAGTCTCCATGGAGCGCCAACATGAGATCGATCGCCTGAAGCTTGAGGCTATACACGACAAAGATATCATTAAAGCTCAGGACGAGGAGATTGCGACTTACAAGTCTGAACTTGAGGCCACGCATCAGAGCGCCAAGGACACCGTCGATGCCGTAACTCGTCTGGAATCGACTCACGAAAAAGAAATCGACGAGGCGGTACAACGCTATTGGGCTTTGGCTTTAGAGAAGGACTCGATCCAAAAGGAGAGGGACGCATTCAGCCTCCGAGTCAAGGAACTTGAGAAGCACTCCGCGGAGACAAGGAAGAGAAAACGGCTGCCCAAGAAGATTCACAACGATACTGTGATGAGATCGTTGCTACTCGACTCTTAAAAGAAAAACTTGAGGACGAGCTTTCCAAAGTTGAGGCGATAAAGAGTGAAGCCCGTGAAGAGGGCAAGAAGACAGCGTCTGCGGACATCGACTCCCGTCTTGAGGCGACTAGAGAAGAAGGTAGGGAAGAGGTCAAAAGCATGTTTGACCCACTAATCGCTGAATTCAATGCCCGCGTTCTCATGCACCGAGACTTGACTTTTTTGGGCGAGGGCTATCTTGAATCTTTAGCCGAGGCATGGGAGGCCTTGATAGAAATCAGGAAGGCTGAGCACGGTACCGAAGAGATTGATGAGGGGGCCTTGATAAAATAATTCCTCAAGGGAAATGAGCCTTCAGACTCGTCAACAGCTAAAGCTATTTATTGCAAAGGCTCCCCTGCAAAGAAAGGGAAAGAAGTTATTACCGGTCCATCCGGGGTCGTGCCTCCAGCTCATGTGCCTACTCAATCGGCCGATCGGCTGATACTCAATCCATTTGAGCAGCATATCGGTTATAATCTGGAGGGCCTTGGCCTTGGCGTCCACATTATGTCTCCCATTCCAGAGGGTGAGACCCCCTTAATGGCTGAGAGCCTGCCGGAACCTGGTAGATAAACCTTCACTTTAAGATTTCAAAAGTCGACATTCTTTATGAAGGACTATTGTATTCTAATGCTTGTTTTTCATGATTTTGCGCAGGCCGTTCTGATCCCGGGCCCACTCCGAGGAGCGATGTCGCCAAGGAGGTGAAGGGGAAGATAAGTGAGGCCACTCATGCAGGAGAGGCTCCCGGGCCAGATGCTCGGGTGATTGGAGCGCTGGATGAGGACAAATCTAAGACTTCTTCTCCCATCGATGGGAGTTATGAAGTAGAAATTACAGGCGCCTTCGAACACACATCTGAGCTGAGTATGAAGAAGCGGCTTGAGGAGGAGAAGAGAGAGACAACCAAGATCAAGGTCGAGCCTCGAGTTGTGGATCTGGATGACCCTTTGAATAAGCCAATGAAGGTCATCCTTCCTGATGGGTCCAAGCCCAAGGATGTTCCCTGTACTTCTTCAGTTGCTACCCCTCCATCAAAGAAGAGTACCAAGGGAAAATGCATAGGAGAGGAGCCGTCCAAGAAGACAATGGAGGCGAAGAAGTCGAAGAAGCACAAGAAGTGATCATTACTCTCGTTCAACGAGAGTTAGTTTAAGTAATGTAATTATTTTCATCTACGTCCGTAGTCTTTGCAAATAGATTGTCGACTCCGAACTTTGGAGGGCTTGTAGTAGGAACTTTTTTTGAATAAAGCTTAGTTCCTTTTTCTGTCTTTCAAAAGGCTCTTGTCGTTCAATTTTTGTATGATTGTGATTTAAATCCAAGCTGTTGTGAATAACATGGACTTCTCGGTTCACCTTCATATAGCTTGGAGATTCTTTGAGAGTTGTTCGTTTTTCCTTTCGTGCTTCAAGCACTTAGAATATTTTTTAGTCCGCACATCGGGGACTTGGAGTACTCCAGTCCTTACTCTGGGGACTTGGAGATTTGAGTCATTTATACTCGAGTCCGCGCTCCGGGGACTTAGGGTACTCCAATCCGCATTCTGGGGACTGGGAGATTTTGAGTCGTTTATACTCGAGTCCGCGCTCTGGGGACTTAGAGTACTCCAGTCCGCACTCTGGGGACTTGGAGATTTGAATCGTTTATACTCGAATCCGCGCTCCGGGGACTTAGAGTACTCTAGTCCGCACTCTGGGGACTTAGAGATTTGAGTCATTTATACTCGAGTCCGCGCTTCGGGGACTTAGAGTACTCCAGTCTGCACTCTAGAGACTTGAAGATTTGAGTCGTTTATACTCGAATCTGCGCTCTGGGGACTTAGAGTACTCCAGTCCGCACTCTGGGGACTTGGAGATTTGAGTCGTTTATACTCGGGCTCGCGCTCTGGGGACTTAGAGTACTCCAGTCCGCACTCTGGAGACTTGGAGATTTGAGTCATTTATACTCGAGTCCGCGCTCCGGGGACTTAGAGTACTCCAGTCCGCACTCTGGGGACTTGGAGATTTGAATCGTTTATACTCGAGTCCGCGCTCCGGGGACTTAGAGTACTCCAGTCCTCACTCTGGGGACTTAGAGATTTGAGTCATTTATACTCGAGTCCGCGCTCCGAGGACTAAGAGTACTCCAGTCTGCACTTTGGGGACTTGGAGATTTGAGTCGCTGCACGTGTTCGTACGTCGGCCAAAATAATATAGTTTCATTTGCCTGTCACAGGATCATCATAAGCAGAAACACTAGTAATTCATGGAAAAGATGGCTTCAAGCCTTTATTAATGAAAGCAAGATAAATTGTCTTACTACATGCCAAGAACTAGAAATAAAAGCATACTGGAAATAAATGCAACTAATACATGAAAGAAATAGACTAAGTATAATAATGCCACAAGTGCTCGCTGTTCCATGCTCGGAGGAGTGTCGCACCATCGATGGCCGCTAGCTTGAAAGTTCCTTCTCCAAGCTTCCATTCTATGACGTATGGACCTTCCCATGCGGGATTCATATGAGATGGGATCGAAAAAACTCGTTTCAAAACGAGCTCTCCCACGCCAAAAATTCTCGGTCGGACCTTTTCGTTATAATATTTAGTGACTCTATGTTTGTACGCGTCCGCTCTCAAATTTTCTTCTTCGTTTTTTTCATCAATGAAGTCCAACGATTCCAATAAAAGATTCTGGTTCGACTCGGGGTCGTAATAAGTTACCCGATGCGATGGAACTTCAAGTTCCATGGGTATGATAGCTTCTGTGCCATATGCCAATGCGAATGGAGTGTGGCCAGTCGCGGTCTTGTGGGTGGTCCTGTAGGCCCAAAGCACCGTTGGAAGTTCATCCACCCACTTGCCTCCGGCCTTTTCCAGACGCTTTTTCAATATGGAATTGATTATCATGTTTACGGCTTCCACTTGTCCGTTGGCTTTCGGGTGAGCAACCGCTGCAAACTTCTTCTCAATGCCATATTTCTGACAAAATTCTTTGAACTCCTTGCTTTCGAATTGAGTCACATTGTCTGTAATGATGGTCCGTGGAAGGCCGAAACGGCATATGATATTTCGTACGACGAAATTAATAACCTTCTTGGTGGTTATTGTGGCTAGAGGCTCTGCTTCTGCCCATTTGGTAAAGTAGTCGACCGCCACTATTGCATATTTCGCTCCACCTTTGGCTGTGGGTAAAGAACCAACTAGGTCGATCCCTCACATTGCGAATGGCTAGGGACTAACCATTTGCGTGAGTTCCGTCGGCGGAGCTCTCGGGATTTTTGCATATATCTAGCATTTGTCACATCTTCTCACATAGTATGCAGCATCTCGATTCACTGTTGGCCAGTAGTATCCATAACGGAGGATTTTCTTTGCTAATGTCTGCCCCCCCAGTATGGTCACCGCACTCTCCCTCGTGGACTTTCTTTAATACTCGCTTTATCTCATTGTGGGCCATGCACCAGAGTAAGGGGGACGAGAATCCCCTTCGGTACAACACCCCATCCTATATTATATATCGTGAAGCCTTATGAAGGACTTGTCGTCTTTCGCTCCTTTCTTCGGGTAAGATCTTGAATAGCAAGTACTGCTTGATTGGGGTCATCCACGATTCCTTTTCGATTTCTGTTTCTAATACGAAATCTACCTCCATCATATTTATACTCGGAACATGTAAGGTTTCGACAGGAAACAATCTCATTTGTTGCGCATCACCAGTGCTTGCGAATTTTGCCAATGAATCGACTGCTCTGTTTTGCTCACGCGGGACATGTGAAATATCATAATACTCGAGATTCACTAGCAGATCCTGAACTCGGACCAAATATGGGGCAAGTCTCTGTCCCCTTGCTTGATAATCTCCTCGTATTTGGTACACCACCAGCTGCGAGTCGCTAAAGATTTCACCGATTTTACTCCCAGTTCTTTGATAAGTCCTAAGCCGGCAATCAACGCTTCATATTCGGCTTCATTATTCGTTGCTGTGAATTCGAGCTTCAAAGCATAGCAAACTGATCGATTCTCAGGAGTTACAAGAACTATGCCAACCCCCGGACAACGGTCGTTAGATGCCCCATCGGTGTACATCTTCCATCGAACGGGAGGTATGACAGTGCGGTCATTTGACTCGTCTGACATAGTAAATTCAGCAATGAAGTCTGCTAGTGCTTGTCCTTGTATGGCCCTTCGCGGTAGGTAGGTAATATCGAATTGACTTAATTCGATATTCCACTTTAACATCCTTCCGGAAGTTTCCGGTCATTGGAGTACCTGTCGCAGGGGTTGATCAGTGTAAACACTGAATGAGTGTGCCTGGAAGTATGGACGAAGCTTGCGTGATGCAATCACCAAGCAATAAGCTAGCTTTTCGATCTTTGGATAATTTCTTTCTGCCCCCTTCAAGCGTTTACTAACATAGTAAACTGGGTTTTGAACGCGGTCTTCCTTGTGAACCAAGGCTGTACTGATAACGTGTTGGGATACAGCCAAGTATATGTACAAAATTTCATGGTCTATTGGTATCGACAATACCGGGGGACTTTCTAAGTGCCTTACAAAAGCTCGGAATGCTTCCTCACAGTTTGACATCTATTTGAAATTCCTCTTTCCTTGATTTATGACATCGAAGAAAGGAATTCACTTGTTTGTGGCCTTGGATATGAATCGGCTCAGCGCGACCACCTTTCCATTCAAGCTTTGCACCTGTTTTATAGTTCTGGGCAATTGTATATCTTGGATAGCCTGAATCTTCTCCGAGTTAGCCTCGATTCCCCGCGCATTCACAATGTAACCCAGAAACTTTCCTGACGCTACGCCGAATGAACACTTCAAAGGATTGATCTTCATTCCATAATGCTTGAGTATGTCAAACATCTCCGCTAAGTCTCGGATGTGGTCGTTTGACTGCCGCAACTTCACGAGCATGTCATCCACAAAGACTTACATCGTTCTACCAATCTGATCTTTGAACATTCTATTCATCAGACGCTGATAAGTTGCTCCCGCGTTCTTCAATCCAAAGGGCATCGTTACATAGCAATACAACCCAACGTTTGTGACAAAACTAGTGTGTTCTTGGTCTGGGAGGTGCATCGGGATTTGATTATATCTAGAGTATGCATCCATAAATGATAGTAACTCATGTCCGATAGTTGAATCGACCAGCTGGTCAATCCTGGGCAACATGATTCGGGCATGCTTTGTTTAAATCAGAATAATCAACACAAGTTCTTCATTTTCCATTCGCTTTCTTCACTAGCACCGGGTTAGATACCCATTCAGGATAGAGGGCGTCGTGGACGAACCCATTGGCTTTGAGTTTTTCCAATTCGTCTTTGAGAGCCGCAGACCTCTCCGGGTCCATACCTCTCCTTTTCTGTTTTACGAGAACGTACTTTGGGTTTATATTCAACATATGACTCGCAACTGTTGGAGAAATCCCGCACATGTCAGAATGTGTTCAATCGAAAACATCAAGATTCGCTCGGAGGAAGTCAGTGAGGTTCTCGGCTACCACGGGGTCGAGTTGTGATCCAATTTTAAGAATTCGTGACGGGTCATCCCGGCTGACTGGGATATCAATTGTTAGTTCAGATGGTGCTGCATTTGTTTCTTTGGGTCCCCCATCATCATCTCTCGGATCTATGTCTCTATAGATTCGAGAACGTTGCCCGAGCCAGGGCTCGGACGCTACTTGTCAATCATCAGAATTTTGAATGCGGACAGAGCTGTCCGCAAACTTTCCTTTCTCTCTACGTCGAGCCTCTCTCAGCTCAGCCACATAGCATGCACGTTCGGTCGCCCGATCGCCGTGTACCACTCCAACACCTCTGTCTATCGGAAGTTTTAATGTCAGACACCAAGGGGTCAATGCTGCCCTAAATTCTGCCAGGGCTGGACGTCCTAGAAATATGTTATATGGAGAGTCAACATCCAACACTATGAATGGTAGGATTCGCACCCTCCTACGCTCGCCTTGCCCCAGCTCAACTAGTAACTCCACATATCCCACTGCATCCGTTGCTGCGCCGTTAAAGCCATGTATTCTGGAATTAGATGGTTTCTAATCCTTAGTCTCCAGCTTCATTTGGTCGTATGCCTTCTTGAAGATGATGTTAACGGAACTTCCGCAATCAATTAGAATTCTCTTCACAAACGCCGGCCCGATTGTCGCAGATATGACCATCGGGTCGATGGTAGGAGCCTCCACTTTATCCGCATCTCGGCCCCTGAATACATTATCATCATCCATCGTGCGCTGCTGCTTTGCAGGAGTCTCATCCTCCACATTCGAACAACACTCATACTCCGCATGTCTTAAAGAGTTAGCATATCGCTCCATCTCCTACCAATTCTTATCCGCAGGATGAGGTCCGCCAGCAATCGTGTTGATAACCAATCTACCTACAGTTCGGTCAGGTTGTTCTGGTTGGCGTGGAGCTGGCCCGCGTCCAGGGTCTGATGTCTCTTGTCTTCCGTCCTGTGGGTCTTTGACAAACTCCTGCAGCTTTTTCTGTCTGATCAACTTTTCTATAGCGTCATGGAGGTGTCTGCACTCCTCAGTGTTGTGCCTATAAGGCTCGTGAAAGTGGCAATACTTCCTAGTCCGCTTCTGTTCCTCCGTTGATTCCTTTGGACGTGGTTTTCTATATTGAAAAGTGTTGCAAGTTTACAAATAGATGTTCTCAAGAGATGCGTTGAGCGAGGTGTATTCATTGTAGATCGGGATCCTTGACTTCCATTTCCCCATCTCTTTTCTTTCTGGGATTTCCACCTCCGGATCCTTTAGACTTTCCAGGCTTGTTTTGGGCGTTGACTTGAGCTTTTCCCGAATTATCGCCGGTTTGCTTCATGGCGACGTTACTTTTCACAGTCTCCTTAGCAGGCCCTGGTGCCTTGTCTCGTCCTGTCCATCGAGCTTCTTCCCTTCTTATGAACTGATGAGCTTTCGAATAAAAATGCTCCAGCGTGGCTGGGGGCTTTCCCGCCAATCAATCTCCAAATTCAGAGTCTGGATCCACTCCACGCATTACCGCCATCAAAATTGTGTGGTCGTTTGGATTGCTCACTTCAGTAGCAGCAACATGAAATCTCTGCAAGTATGCTTTCAATGACTCTCCCGAAGCTTGGATTACGCTCGATAAGGACATCACGTCCTTTGGGCGAGTGATGTGTATCCTGAATTTTTTTATGAATTTCATTGCCAATTCGTCGAAGCTGGATATAGATCGTGGGGAAAGTCGAGTACACCACATGATGGCAATTCCTGATAGAGTGATTAGGAAGCACCTGCACTTGGTCGCATCATTAGCTCTTGCAGAATCCATCATCCATATGTACCTCATCACATGATGCCTGGAATCAGTATTCCCTTTATAGGCTGTGATAGTCGGCATATTAAACTTCTTGGGATACTCAGCCTGTAGGATATCATCTATGAAGGGAGTATGACTTCTGGACACTCCCCAATCTTCATTGGTCAAGCCTTGCTTCTCTCTCATCAACTGCCTGACCATAGCTGTTAAGTCCGGAGTTTGTATGGAGGATGGAAGGTTGGGTTCCGTTCCACGAGACCGTGCGGGTTGATGTCCCACCTGATTTGGGTCTTGGAGATTCGGGCGTCCGGTCTCCTCACGGGCTTGATTCCTAGTCGATCGATTCATGACACCTGCCTGTGCACCTTCATCCTTACGGCGCCTACGCCTAGGAGGTTCATCAGCTGAGGTTGAACTATCAGATTCAGAATAAGGGGCAGGGTTACCTCCAGCATTCTGACGCTGCTGCTGAGTGAGCTGAGTCATGAGGTTAGTGTTGGCTTGAATCTGCTCAGCAAGTTGCCTTCTACTTTCCTTGAGTTCTCTTATCAAGTCGTTGAAATCTGCTCGGGAAACAACTTCCGCTTGGTTTTGGGTGGAGGGCCCTGCACCTCGAGTTGCTTGCGGATTTCTAGGTCCAACTTGTTGCATGCTAGCAATCGCATGGACATCTGCGTTGTGAGAGGCCGATCTAGTTCGTGGTCTCCCCATGGTAGAGTTGTTGGTTGTAACTCTGAATAGAATCAACAGATGCCTTATGAATGATCTTGGATCTCCTTTGGGGGATTTATGCAATTCAGTAGCTACAAAGCAGATCCTAACAGCCTGAGAATTCGATTTCTCAGTGAAAGCACCAAAATGTTATCACTAAAATTGGTCACTAACACCCTTAAGAAAGATTGTGTAGAGAGATTAATGAAGACAGTAAATTAAATCAGAAGACAATATGTAAATTTAAGTGCAGATAACAAGAACACCAAATTTATAGTCGTTCGGCGTAACTGCCTACGTCCACTTTGAAGTTAATTTCTATTGCTTTCCTTGATAGTTGATTACAGATACAATCCGTTTCCAATTACTTGAATACAATTGCAAAGTAAAATATTAAGTCTGGAGTGAGTGTTGAATGCGGCAGAGTTTCCCCAATGTTCTCCAAAAAACCGATCCCTTTCACTGTGCCCCTGCCTCTCTATTTATAGACGAAGATGGTTTGGACTTCCCTGGTGGGCCTGGTAGCTGAATACCTCGGCCAGAATGGAGTAACTATATGCGCCAAACCAAATATGTCGAACGGCCAAATGCCGAACAGGGCATGAATACCGAACGACCTCCTCTTGCCTAGTAGAATGATGCCGAACGATACCAGAAGCCGAACCAGTGTGTTGTGCCGAACGACTAAATGCCGAACCACCATCTTCATGCCGAACGAAGTGAGATGCCGAGTGGCGAGTGTATGCCGAGCAATGATTGATGTCGAACGGTAGGCGAATGCCGAACGAGATTTAGGCCGAACAGAGTGATGTGCCGAACAAGGCCTGGACACTAAGCAATATGGGATGCCGGACGATCTTCGAGTGTCGAACGTTCCTTAACGCCGAGCGTTATCTAATGCCGGACGCTCTTTAGATGCCGAGCTTCCCTGAATTGCCGAACGTCCCTGGATTGCCGAGCGCTCCTGGATGCAGAGCGCTCCTAGATGCCGAACGGTATGTAGGAGCCGAACAATCCATACATAGTCGAACAGTGTGCTAATGCCGAGTACCTAATTGCCTGGTCAAATCTCTAGGGAACATATCCAATCATGCATCATCTTGTCGAAGAAACCTCTCGGCTTCGTGAAAGAATTCCCCGAGATCCATTGGTGGATCCCGTATCAATGATACTTTAAAATCCAAATTATCCCTGACTCCTGATACTGCCGCCATCAGAACCATTGATGGATCTGGCCAATCCACCGAAGCAACTGCTGCATTAAACCGAGTTAAAAAATTCAAGAGCATTTCATCCCCCCTTTGCTTAACTGACGTCAGTTTCATCACATTCTTTGGCCTTTTTTTGTAAACTCGAAACTGCTTCAAGAACCTATCCACCAATTCTGTCCATGTTTCACATAGCAGTTATACCGGTCAAGTACAAGAGGGAACACTAGGCTATAACTTCCTCTAATGCACCCAGCACCTCCATAGGTCTTATGTTCCTCATCAAGTGGTCAGTGGGATCAGTCTTACCGTTGTATACTTTCAAAGTGGACAACTTGAAATCGGGTGGATTCCTTGTCATCCTAATGTTACGGGTAAATGGACTTTTGTTTACTCCCTCCAAATCTTTGTTTGTCAGACCTCCACGAAAGTTTGCTTGATAATGTCAGCTAATCCAGTGTTACCTACCAATGGTTTCCCTCCATCCATATTTCCTAACTGCCCTCCAAACCCTTGGGAGAATTCTGGTACATACTCCTCGTCACGCACTCCCGTATTCCTGCTGGCATCGGGCTGTGCAGCATCATCTTGTATCCCTTTATGGATCGGTCCAGCATTACCTAGTGATGTGCCCCCGAGTCTACGTCCATCTAGATTGATAGTTGTTTGCTAATTGAGGGCTGCCCCCGCTGAACCACTCCATCCGCTTGTCTGTTGAGTCCTTCTAATCCAACTCGATGGATCTGAGCTCATGCAGTTCCTGCTTGTCTAATTGGCTTAAAAGTGTCTGCATCATTTCCTCTTGCCTTTACATCAATTTCTCTTGCATGGAATCCATCATAATCTACATCTCGTTTCTAGTGATGTAGATGGATGCCTGATCTGACCCAGCTCTAGAAAAGGCCTCCTGCCTTCCCTCTTGATTTCTCCTTTCTGTCACTTGTCCCTTGTCGATGACCTAACTATTGCTTTCCAGAATTCGGTTTCCTAAGCCTTTAAATCCAAAATCCAAGCTTCAGAATATCTGAGTGCTAGCGCTCTCAATGAAAGCACTAAAATGTTAGCGCCAAAATTGATCACTAACACCCAAAATTAGATGAAAGCACCAAATCACAGTCATAGATAACATATAGAATATCTGTAAAGAGTACAAATATGAAGAACGGTTAAAATTAAAAAGAAAGAAGCAATAAGAGAGGATTTATAGTGGTTCGGCTGACTCTGGCCTACGTCCACTCTAGAAATTTCTTTTTTATTGATATGAGAATCAATTACAATTACAATTCAAAGTTTTTATAAAGATAATGGTAAAGCAGTCTTAATGAAGAAGAAGAAGGGAAGCAGAGTGAAGATCCATTTTTTGAAGCCTTGCCCATTGTATTTATGACTGGCTACTGAGCTACCTAAATGATACGGGCCCACTAAAACCATAGCCGAGCCCATACCCTTCATTACGACCGATCCCAAGTTCTCAATAAGCCGACCCGAAGTAGCCAGGGTACTGACCCGAAGTGACCCTAACCCTGATTCTAAGTAAAGTGCTCAACGACTCGAAGAAGCTCCAACAGGCCAATCCCTAGGAGTATTGCTACCCTGACCTTATGCCGACCAAAGTACCCGCTAGTGTCGATTTGAAGTTCATTTTGAAGCCAACCCAAAGCAGAGCTAAATGCCGATCCCAAGCTCCATATGCCGATCCATTAAGTGAATGTCGTCCCCATGTCTCGCTTGCTGACTCGAAGCCACTTGCATGCCGACCCGGAGCTAGATGAGTGTCGATCCGAAGATCCACGAATATTAACCCCTTTTCCTACTTACAATCTCCTGCTATGTCGACCGACCCACTACGGCCGAACCACGTATGGCCGGTCCATATGCTCCAATCCCCTTGAGGCTAGAGCCATTCATACTGAACCACTTTGTCTTATCCTCCCTGACCAACCTTATGTGACCGAGCGACACATACCAAAGCATGCATGACTGACCCACCTTATCTTTCACACCATGACCGAACAGCATGGCCTTCCTTCCTTCGTCCGACCGACCCTCCTTAGCCGATCCACTTTGACTCATCTACCCTGACTGACCCTACATGAACGATCCACTTCACTGCCGATCCACTTCAATGCCGACCCACTCCACGCCGACTCCTAGCCTTTCTGCAAATCCAAAACCTTTACAACATCGACCCACTCATAAACTCCTACTGACCCAGAGCAACTCGAAGCACAACTCAATGTGTCCCAAAACAAATTCCGTGAAAACTCAAAGCAAACCTAGGAATGGCTCGAAGTAAACCCCGGGTGACTAGCGACAACTCGAATTTTGTCGAAACCCATATTTCGAGTATCCCACGATTTTTGTCCGTCGACTTTGCCAAACTCCGGCTTCATAATCATGATTATCATCCGTGATTAACCATATATCCATCCAGTTGACTAAAACTTTCATATTCCAACTTCAAAAAACGAGCAATCGATTCGGTTAAATCTGCCTGTCTACGGCCTTGCCAAAAGGCAGGTTAACAAATGTCCTATTGATATTAGTGCTGTTTTTTTTATAAAAAAAATATGTATTAGTTTAGTTCTTACAAAAATCTTATTTTTTTAGTACAAAAATGTGTTTGAGTATTGACATTTTTCGACGGTTTTGATTTTGAAAATTTATAAGAACTATAATTTTCTATACGAGTGTAATGGCACGTGCTTCGCGCGTGAATTATTTTTGTTATAAATCGTATATATTTAAATCAGTCAAAAAAATAATTTTTTATTTCAAGTGATACTAAGATTTGTATATTTGTAGAGAAGTATTTTGAATTTTAAAGAAAGTTTAATTTTATATCCTATTTTTAGAAGCGTTTTGAATTTATAAAGTATGTTTAATTATTAGATCATACTTTTAGGGGTGTTTTTATTTCTATTATTAATTACTAAAGAATGGATTTAATTTTATACTGGTTTAAATTTTCATTTCTATTATTAATTCGTAAAAAAACGACTTTGAAAGAAAGTTTATTCATAAGATCCTATTTTCAAGGGATAATAAGATAAGTATGTTTTGAATTGTTAAAAAAATTAATCGCTAGATCCTATTTTTTAGCAATAGTAATGTTTAATAATATTTGTAGAGGGGCATTTTTGGCAGTTCACGTTGATACCAAAAAAGTGTGACACCAAAGGTATTACAACTATCATTAAAGATTATCCAAATTTGAATATGAAACCACTTTCAAAAGTATATAATGATTTTTCATTCCGCGAAATGGTCTTACAGTTTGAAATATACGGTTGTTTGAACTTAGATAATTTTTAAACGAATTAATGAGCAAGTTGAATAAGATGTTGGCATCTGACGCTGCCTCCAACGCATCCAATGCCTTAGACGCAAACAAATCTTTCTTTCCACATCAATTCAAATGAGCCAAGGACGATGTAGCCCATTTTAGACATCTAAACCGGAGAACGCACCCTTAGTTTCTTATATAACTGCACGAGCGCATGCACACGTATAATATATGTGTGTATGTATATATGTATATATATGCGTTATATGTATATATGTATCTACGTTATACGTATATATGTATATATGTATCTGCTCATACATATACCTATTTCAATATTCAAAATGAAAGAATGTTATAACTATGAACTATCTAAATTACATTAAACAATAAACAATAAACTGTCACTTCAGAATAAACGGTTATGCAACTTTATATCAGTTTGTGAATCTAAATGAAAGATTTGTTATTTTGCGTATATTATATTTACCATGTACGCATAACCTGCAAAAGGCCTTTTGGTAGCACTAAACTTTTTATTTATTTATTTATTTATTTATTTACCGTTGTTGTTTTCTATTAAATAAATGCCATCTTTGCGGATTATGTATTTAAAATGGGCCAGTTATACTGTTAGTTGGGTTTACAAATTCAGTTAATTCACATATAGATTGTAAACAGGGGAAACGTGGTTCCCTCCTTCTCAGCTTATTTTGAATTATGCCCCAATTTTTCATTTGGGTAAAAATTTAATTTTATTTCAAAAATTAAATTCGAAGAATAGTTGTATGGTTACCTAATTAAAACATTTTATAAAAAAATTCAAAAAAACTGCAAATATTTGCTGAGAAATATACAAATATTTGTATAATTCTTTGCTAATATTTGTATTGCAAATTTTTCTGCAAATACATGCAACCTGAAATTTGAAACATTAGAGTCTTGACGTGAGCTCTAACCTAATCAACTGTTTGCAAATATTTGGTTGGTTTGTGATTTTGACTTTCACCACGTTTTATCAACTACATGGTAAACCACACGATTCTTTGGATCACAGTCCTTCTCAATCAATTATGTGGTGATAACATACTCTCTAGACTATGTTTGCAAAGTGTAACACGATTGTGCTACATAACATGGCCAAACAAACAATTACAACAGTGTCAATTTTAAGTTAATGTCATGATCATAATATTGCATAAATCTAGGCTTGTACATCACTTAGTTAGGGAGATGCATAATAAGGCCAATAAGGCCAAGCAAAGAACTACAACAGAGGTAATGTTAAGTTCTACCAATGTTTAATGTTTGTTTAACATTATATATCTCTATGTGAGTAGCAGCTTTTAAGAGGGAAAGGAAGAAAAAAAAAACTTAAATTCTTCTCTTTTTCAGCCACGATAGAAAAGAATTGTCCTTTCTTTTAAAAAAAAAAAAAAAATCTATTAACAGTGTTAATAAAACTGTTTATATAGATATATGAGTTTCAAAACCATTATTTTTTTCTTCCGTAAACTGCTTTCTTAAAACCGTTTATGCATAAACGGTTTTAAAGAAAAAATCTAAATAAGAACTCATATTCAAATAAATAGAATGGGAGAAACTTCCCCTTATTCTTTCTCACGTTCAAGTCGATTTTGCTGGCGCATGAGAAATCGCAAAGAAATGCTGTTTTTGCTATTTTACGAGCAAAACAACGAGGATCTCTTAGGGAAAAAATGATGTTGCATATATGTCCTATTTGTTTCTCTTAAGAGAGGTGTTTCAATACTCTAGTTTGCTTAATTAAACATTTCATGAGCTATATATTTCACTCAGTATATACAAAAATTTGATAAATACAAAAATTTGATTATGCAAGTAATGGATAATCTTGGATTCCATTTTGTTGGAAGTTTGGAATGTTAATGCCCTTATACATGTTGTAGGTTTTATATATTAATCATTTCACTAACTTTTTCAAATTTGGTCACTTATACCCTTCGTATCTTTCTCCTCAAAATGATAGAGAAAGAGCTAACATTAGGAACACCTATTAGTGCTTATTTACAACATAGAGTAAAATTAAATACAGAAAAATAGACACAAGTACGAATTTAGAAAAAAAATTAGACTGAAAAATGACATGTTTGATTTTTAGCTGAAGGACAATGCTAACTATAACTAGCATTTTGAATGGTGTAAAACAGAATATAATGCTAGATATAACTAGTATTTTGTATAGTGTAAAAGTTGAATATAATGCTAATTATAAATAACATTTGTCCTTCGGGTTAAAAATGAAATTTGATGTGTTTCAGGCTAATATAAATGTGTATTGTGTTTAGAAGTAGCAATTAATCTTTGGAATTCTGTTATCTGTGAGTTCATGATATTTTCTGCTCCAATAAATATTTCGCAGTATCAATTAACCACAATTGGTTTAAAGCTTATGTTATGCTACGATTGAAGGACGTCAACTCTTCAGGCTTCTTGATGAGTTTTGATTGTTTTATAACATATTTTTATACAGAAAAAATTCTTAGAGCGCCTTTCTTTTGTTAAAAAGAGAGGAGCACAAGAATGAATAAAGTTCAACCGAAGGGAAATGGGTCTCTTTGCCCTGCAAAGGGGGCAGCTAAACAAGAATAATTGTTTGTATTTGTAAGCACTACTAATCTTGTTTTATTTTTTTTACAAAAGTATGTTTATTAATTTAACTTTTACAAAAATATCACATTGTTTTATTTTTACAAAAATTATCACATTTATGTGTGTTTGAGTATTGAAAAAATAAATATTGGACCGTTTTAACTCTGAAAACTTGTAAGTACCATAGAATTGATATGAATAGGTTTGGATTTGAGAATATTTTTTAAATAAAGAGACGATGGTTTCACATTCCGTAAACACGTCATATTTTTTTTTTTCACATAGAGTTTAAAAGATATGGTCATTTGAAGTTAAACAGCTTTTTAAATAGATTACTCGGGTAAGTAAATAAGACATTGACGTTTAACGCCATGTCCGACTCTTCAGACATAGACGAATCATTCTTTCCACGCCAATTCAATGGACCCGAGAAGTAGTCTAGTTCAGACGTCCAACACGGCAGATGTCTAAACTAAAAGTCCAAGTTTTAGGTAAATTGTATATATTATTTCTGTCCTTAATCTATATATGTTTGTATGGTTTCATAGGTTACGGTGTTCAGCTGCATCAAATACATTTCAGTGTTCAAAATGGAAGCTTGTTTTAACTTTTTAGTATATAAATTATATTAAACGATAAAATATCTCTTCGGAATAAACGGTTATGCGACTTTGTATCAGTTTGTGAATCTAATGAAAGATTTGCTATTTTGCATGTTATGTTTAACTCATATGTCAGTCACTGCGAAAGGCCTTTTGAAAGTACTAAAAAAAATTGAAAATTAAATGCGTGGTTTTCTATTAAATGCCATCGTTAAACATCTTTGATGCCACACTCCGTTTATATTGCATCTGACCCTCTTTGTTCTTTTTTTCCCCTTTCTTGCATTTCTGTTTCTTTTAGGTTTTTTTCAAGGATTTCTTTTTTTTTTTTTTTTTTTTTTGGGTATAAGATTCAAAGCCATGTTATACTGTAAGTTGGGATTATAAATGTTATTAAATCAAAGATAGAAAGAGTGTATGTGATACAGTAAGTTACCGCAGTGATGATGGGTTGACTCCTTAAAAATGTCTGCATCCAGTATAACACTGCTTTCTTCAAACAATATTACTCCCTATATGACATAAAGGATACAAGCAAATTGTTTCACAATATGAAACAGATGAACTCCGCTATGCAATGTTTGCAAGCGGAGCGGCGACAAACGAAAGAGAATTCAAGTTAAGAACAATGGAGGAAGGAGATGATTTCGGAGTGATTATGACAGTATGTTGCTTAGAAATCTAAGGCCTATTTATAGCAGAACTGACATCCAACGGTCATGTCTTTTCGGAAAGGTTGCGACTCTTTAACCAACTTTTGACCGTTGAGATGACGCTTCTTTTGGTTTGGAGATATACGACGGTTTTAACCATTTTTTTGAGTTGACGCAAAAATAAAAATCTTGTTCTGATTTCAAACTGCCAACTACTACAGTACACCTCAAATGCCCATTAGTCCACGAACACGAGTTCAGACACACAAATGTGGGCTAAGTTGGTCTCTCTGTAACCCTTTAATAACCATACAACTATTATGGCCATCACACGCACATTCATATTTTAATATTTATGACAAGATGTTGGACCATTCATATTTCCTAGATAATTAATGTTTCATTTATAATCCCTTTTTTCAATAATAAACTCAAGTTAATTTACGTAGAGTTTGTAAATAGCGAAAATTTGGTTCCTTCCTTACGTTCAGAATTGATACGTGAAAAAACTCTTCTTGAAAACATATTTTAAACTAGTGCGAACTCGTGCTATGCACACAGATTGAAATTATATTTTTTGCAAAATCTATTTGAGTATATTTTTATGATTAACTCAAGTAATACGATTATATCCAAATGTATTGTACATTTAAATATTCTTTATATTTTGAATATTCAAAATTATTTATGCAGAAAATACATTTGTATGTCGTTGTGTACGTCTGTACAACTACATTTATGCATACAAAAGGAGACTTAAATAAATATGTAATATAGCTACAAATAATTATGTAAATGCACACATCAAATAGTAAGCTATAAGCCTAGAATGTTGGTTTGGGAGATCATTATTGATAAAATAACTCATACACAACGGATCGATTCAAGTAACTATGCACATATAGTAAACCATAAAAAAGAATTGTATATGCATACGCTACCACTGTACGATAATAGAAAATTATGAATTAGCCTACACGCGATTAGCAGACTAAAAGGAATAAGGTCAAACCCACAAAACATTTGACCTATAAAACATATTACAATAAAACTAAAAATCTTAGGAATGTCCAATGATAATATATAACTATATGGTTTAGTCTTCGAACCATTGTTTCATATCCCACAATTTCAGTTACTAGGAAAACTAGTATTGCTAGTCACCAAAATGAAACTACAGTATAAAGATTGATATTACAATATAAAGTGTTAGAAACATTAAAATATGAAAGAACGGATCAAATGGGAAATAACGACACCAGAACTTCCCAAATTGTTAAATTGGATTCCCTCCCATTTCTCCTTTACTGCTACCTTGTCTTTATTAGTATCAAGTAAACAACAAATGAATTAGAAAAAACAATTGCTGGATCAAGTGAAACTGGTAGAAAGTTATTCAATATTAAAAATATATAAAATTTATCAAAATATTATAGGAAAGTATAAAACAAAAAGTATGTAAATATTAAACTTAGTGTACATGGTTTTCGTGGAAAGCTAAAGTATAACATGGCTAAAATGTAGAATATAATCAGGAATTTATTTATTTATTTAGAGGTTTAATTTTTGTTAAGATTGTGTACAAAATAAATTCCATTAGGTAAGTAAGATATTATTTGAATTTGTTATTATTTTATAAAGCTTTTATTCGTTACGTGAATGTTATGAAGTTATTATTTCAATTTAAATCTAAAAATATAAATTTTTGTTGTAATAAATAATTTTTTCGATAAATTTTAGGTTTCTTAGTTACGTATAATAAATTTGTTTGGATAAATGAATGACACATTTGTAAATATTAACATTATTCAATCTTAAAGTTTTAAATTTGAAAACACTCAAGTGAAAATGTTTATAATGATTTTGAAGTGATCAGATAAGAATATAGAATACAAAAAAAATTATTTTATAATAGTTAATGACTGGACCAAGAAAACATGCAAAAAAATTGGAAATAAGGACGATGCAAATGAAAATATTATAAGAGAATTAGAAGGAGAAGAGTAAGTTATTTTATTTTACAATTTTATAATATGATTTGAGTTTAAAAGTCACTTTCAACACATGTGTACATGTCCCAAAGCATAAAAACAAAATCATATAATATTTTGAGAAATATATGTGTGTAGTGTGTATATATATCCACCATGTAAAAGGTATTTAAAAAGGAATAAATTAGTTTTTTTATAACATTATGGATATCAAGGTTATTGAACCAACTTGAATATATATTTCATCAAGCATTATTCATTTTTCCCACATTTATACCTTTTACTTCTTTTATTTTGTCTATTCAAAATACTTTATAAAAGGCCAAGTTAAATGAAATCAAAATAAATGGATGAGTAACTCATATTGACATTAATTACCTCATTCGTTACCATATTAATTACACTAGTTAATGAATTTACTAATTGTATTCATGCCCTAAATTTAGTTTGATTGAATTAAATTAGTGAAATTAAATCAATTTTGGCTCTAATATTAAAGAGTATGCTTAATTTTCTCAAATAATAATCCAATTTTCATTAAATACTTCTTATACAATCATCTGCTAAAAAGGTAATATGATCAAAAAAGAATAAGAATAAAATACAAATCCTTTCTTTTTTTTCTTAGAAAAAATAAGCACGTATTATTTTGATTCATATGTCGAATTTAGCTATATTACAAAATCAATTTCTTTTGACATATTATCCTTTAAAAGTTAAAAGACAAATGATATAAAAAAAGAACTGTCAAATGAAGAATCTCAAAACCTATAGCCATTTTTAGTATAGAATTATAACTCTTTATATCAATAATATTCCCCTACCATTTCAAAATCTCATACCCTAATTTAATGTAAAACCTCGTACCTTGATTTAATATTCAATCAAAACGAAAGATAGTAAAATTCCTCCAAATACATAATTGGAACCTTGAATTGAAGAAAGAAATTAATATCCATGTCATTTTGATGAATAACGAGAAAATTAAGATTAAGATTGAGATTAGTTTTCCTCTACGGTCATAATTAGGGTTTAGGGTTTGGAGATGAAAAGACAAATTTTACGGTGCAATAATGTACATGAACTGGAAATTAAGAAGAAAGAGAAATATATTATATTAATGACAATCTAGTAATTTTAATAAGATTTTATAAGAGGAGAACGTGCTGTTTTAATAAGATTATATATATGAAAATTAAACCTTTTTAATTTAAAAATTGATTGTTTCCATTCCTCTTAGTCAAAGTGATTCACCATTTAACAATTCACTATGAATAATTATTGCTCTTTCTACTAACACAAGGAATTATTACTTTTATTAATCTTATTTTGTAAAATTACAATTCATTCAACTCATAAATAAAAAGTGGAAATTTAAATATCTATTACTAACAATGCATGCAATTTTTAATCGTTAGCGTGACATTCAGCTACCGTGGATAATTTTGAAATCCAATGCCTAAAAAGATGCAGTGAGAAAGAAGAAAAGGTTCTTTAACAACAATTAAAATGCTTTAATATAACTAAAATAAATTATATCAAGCACTAAACCATGCTCATAAGCTCTGTACATTTTGCGCAACATCGAACCGTCATGAGTAGTCTTGAAATTTAATACCTTGAAAGAAGGAGAAAAAGTATCGAACCACTATAGGCAATTACCGCATAATTATAATAAAAAATTTAGAAGCAACTAATGTAAGATTCAAAATTATGAAACATAAAAGTAAATTTTTACTGTAACGTATAAACATACTCATAAATATTAATTTTGCAATATTAGTAGGATCAATAAAGAAATTATTTGTAACGTCCCGCCTTTTCGCATGCTTTAAATCGACAAACGTGCCAATTCAAACCATACGGAAGGGCGGATTGTTATGGGGTAAATAAGAAAAAGCAGGGAAAGAAAAACACAAAATAGAATCTTACAGCGGAACGATAAAATATAATAATCAAATATACAGTTCATGAAGCTGTTTTACAAAATATTTGATTTTATTTATACAATACATATCAGAGCTACACATACCATAGAACAATAATTATGCAGCGGAATAAAATGGTGTAAGGGAATAGTATAGTAGATAATAGTACTACAAATCTTCGTCTTCGTCCTCCAGAATAAAATCTTCAAATCCTGAAACGCTTGGACTGACCCGAGCGAATTGAAAAGACAAAACACTCGAGTCAGAACTAAAATATCTTATGTGAGTTAAATCAACAGAAATAAATATGAGTGCAGTAACTTAAGAGATGCTCGGGATTCACATCTCTAAGGATCCGTTAAACTATTTACTATGTAGTAATATTTCGCTATTATAATAGTGTCTATTAGTAAAATAAACCTACTTTTAAATAGCTTTAAGGCTTTACATTTTCCACCTTAACACGTAATAATGCCAATAGTCTATACAGTACCGTAATACCTCCTGATCGGGAGGCTACCAGAGGATACTCCATAGGTACGACACAAATAGAAACTCGTACAAGGCGCGCTAGGGTAGGTGACACGGCACAACTAGGCAATGCCAGGGTAAATATACCAATTACGCATCCGGGCTGGTGATAACACGTAACAGCTACTACCGCACACCTCGAACAACACCCCCAAAATCAAAAATCAAAAGTGGCCACCGAATCAATCCAAATGTCAGAGTATAATATCGAAAGAGTGCGTCCGATCAGAGGAATGGCCTCATTGGCCCGAGAATCGCTCCTGTTTTAGCCACCTTATGCCAACTCACAGGTGTCGGGTCCACGTATTTACCTCAAAGGAAATGCCGCCACCATCCTACTTCATTCTGGAATCTCCACCGCGTACACGGTTGTTAAAGTGGTTTTCGGAATTGGCAGAGAGTATGACAACTTCCGATCCCGGTCTCTACAACAACCAAACGTTATTATAACACCGCGGTCATTTTAAAATAATTATACTTCAAAACCAAAATAAAATATTCATTTCAAAGCCATATAAATACGATATCATTTTCGTTTAAAACCCAAATCAATTTGATATCATTTAGACCCATATCAATATAATATCATTTTAATTTCAAATATACCCTTTTCAAAAATCATAGTGCTTGCAAAGTATAACATCTAGAAATCAAAACTCTTGAATATAATACTACCAAATTATAATACCTTGAAACTCATAACTTTGAAACAAACTTCCACCTCTTAAATGGTTAAATATTTAATTACCTTATAAAATAAAATAGCTTCTTTTAATTTCACAAATCAATTCCAAATACCGATTTAAACTTCCAAATAAACCATTTCAATTCTTATGTTTCAAAGCTTTAAATAATCCACCATTTCAAAACAAATTCTTTGATAATTCCATATATATCAAATTCAATTATTATTATTTAGATTTGAAATGTTTACATAATGAATTCAATATAATTTAAGTAAAACATTTAACTTCACATAACTGGATATTCTTTCAATTTATTTAACTTGATATATTCATTTAAATCAACCTGATATTCATTTAAATCACTCAACACAAAATCGAGTTTTAAATATCATATCCTTTAAAATTCTAAATTTTATTAAATTCCAAATTAATTTAATATTCATCTTCTAACCTTATTCTCATTTAAGTCATTTAAACTCCAGAAATTAAATTTAAATGAATGCTTAATCATATTTGATCTCAAAAAATATCAAACTTGACTATTAACCTCTTTTATACTTCAAATTAATTTTATACATAGCTTAAAAACCAGAATTTAACTATATATAAAATAACCTTTATCAATAACCAAATCAATATACCATAAATCATGTATATATATCTTTACAAAACAATAGAAATCACTTTAAAATATTTTTATATATATAGACCGTGGTGTTTGTATAAAATTTTCTATCCTATGGTCAAGTGATACGGATATTTATCATTTCAATCCGCAATTTAAAAATAAAAATTACGGTTATATATCATTTCAAACCGCAATCCCAAATGAAATAAGAATGAATAATAACTTGCAGTTTATATCAATATAAATAAACATCCATTCATCCAATATCAATCATCAAACACTTATTATCCCAAACATCTTCCAATCCAAACAATATCATTAATATATAACGGGTAATAAATAACAGGTATTAACTAACAGTTATATTCAATAATAAATTAAATAACTGTTTAACCGGCAGTTTATATGCAATGAATAATTAATTAACAATTTAACTGGCAGTTTAAATGCAATGAATAAATTAAATAGCAATTTAATTTAAATAAATGAAATTAACTGAGATGATGATTAAAAATATGCCAAACAGTTATAAATAAATTTGAAATCACATCATATATTAATTTAACAAATATAAGAAATTTTAGAAATTGTGAGTGGGTTAAAACACTCACCTTTTGAATTTAAATTGAATTTAAATCCAATTTAAACCCAAAATTCCAACAATCTCCAAATCCATTCAAACCGGCGTCAAAATGTCCAGAATTTTATTACGATCCTAAAAAAAATCACGCGTGAAAGGGACATCGTATGTGAAATATATTCGAATTAAAAGACTTGGAATCAAAATAAAAAATTAATAATAAATTAAAAAAAAACAATACTCACTCACTCCTTCCATGTCACAGCAAGCTAAGCAATTTACAGAACGCAGATTCCACCCCCAGGCCGATGTCACACGCGAAAACCAACCCTGTCTCACGCGTTCAAACGAAGCCGCCACCACGTAATTCCGATCGCACACCTCACCCGCGACCACCAAAATCTCTCCGCCACCCATCCCACGGTAGCGAAGGCCATCCACGTTTCGCACAAAGCTCAACCGCCGCATGAAAAAAAGAAACCCTAGCCCATTTCTCGCGACGATCCGACCACTGATTTGCCAAACAAGCAACACTGATGAAGTCCCCTCGGTCCACTCTACAATACCCAGAAACGGTTCGTCGATCCGTCGAGTTTGATTTCGACGTGATGAACGGCCGAGACTTCTTCGATTTTTACCGGTCAAATGACAATCCAAAACGAAAAACGAATTTCACCAGAAGATTACTCACTTCGAGAGCTTCAACGTATTTTTTTTCTGAATTTTTCTGAAGAGTTGAAATTTTTGACTTTGATTTTGAAATAGAATTGGATCTGGAATTTTGTTGTTTTCCATTGAGGAGGAGAGATAGTTGAATTGCATACAGACAAATGAGAATGAGGGGAATTAGGGTTTATAACCGGGTTTATATAGGTAGGTCAGAAATTAGAATGGATGGATAAGGTTGGATATACGCGCTAACGCCAAAGTGGCCCAAAAAGCCCGCTTCGACTCCAGAATGAAATTGGGTCAACCCATATATCAAATTAGATATTTTAAAATATTTTAAATGCAATGAAAAAGGTTTCACATCCAAATTCCATCGTATGAAGAAGTCATGCTAAAATCAATATTTTTCAAATTGATTTCAATTCAATCGATTTCCAAGGCGTTTCGCGTTCTTACGATCAAACGACAAGTCCGATCGCTACGAAACTTGAAATCCTACAATAATTCCCTGTTACGGATCCGATGAAACTGGTTTCGTCGAAATCCGAGTCAGTGGCCAAAATGGCTATTTTTTCATTAATTAAATAATTTAATAGTAAATTAATTAAATCAAATTTTTAAATTTCAATTCTATAATCGACAATTCTTGTCATTTTTAATTTCTTAAACATTTATACTAATTTAAACAAATTTAACTGTTGATTTAAAATTGATAAATTCCTCAATTTCCTTAAATTCAACAATTATAAATTAAATTTCTAAAATTCTATTTAATTAAACCCATCAATAATTATTCCATTCATTATTGTTAAATAGATGGCTTAAATATTGGATTTAAAACTATTACATTAATTTTTCTCATATTATCTTTATTTCAAATAATGTAGTAATTAATTTCATTCACAATAAATCCAATGAATTATAATTAATTTTAATAAATAAACTTGATTTAACTCCAAACCCTTTTTATCTAATAAAAAATTATTCAATAAACAAAGGTACCTTTGTTTACCCTATTATACATTAGTAAGTTCAAATTTTCATCTTTCCTTTGTACTAACTACCCTATTTTCATTTTATTTCATTTCTACGAATATACACGCTAATTGCGTTTTACACTCTAAATAATTTCATTTACTTGGGTTCATACTTCCCATTATATCGATTACTACACTACTCATAAATTTACAATTCCAATTATTCCATTATTACATTTACACCTTCCGTTATTATATTAAAAATCACTAAAGTAACGTTTATTATCAACTATAAATACTATAACTACTTAACGGACATTGATTTTATAAATTTACAATTTATTACGTATTCTTCACCACTTAACATAATTTTGAATTCCTTTCCCAATTTACTAATTTCAATAAATCCTAACTTTACCATCTGTTTCAATTAATATGGTGTGTACTAATTTAGTTATTGCGTTAATTCTTATTAATATACCATGAAGGTTCCTTTACTCTAATTGATTTCAAATTTTATTATAAAACGAAATAAACAGGTAACCTTAATATACCCAAATTTCCATCTTTATTTATGTTGACCAATTTATTTCCATAAATCTATTATTATCTTTTGTTCAATGTCTATTCCACTTAAGTCTATATTTCCAACCAATTATCATAGTTGCCTACATAATATTTACTCTAATATTTACACACAAACGTTACTATTTTCATATGTCAAACCTTTATACAATGGTCATTTTATTTTTATTTATTATAACATTTATTACTTAAATGTTTGCCTTGGTTTTCTTACATTAATAGGGTTTTTTTACTTCTTACAATATCAATGTTACCATTTATTTTCATAATACTAATTTCATTCACTCTATCCGTTACTACATTTATTTCCTTTATACTATCTTATGAAAACAATATCCATTTCTAATACTTTATTGCATTTATTAGAATCAAATTTCCAAATTTACTAGGTACAATAAATTATAACCTTACAGTTATTTCAATTAAATGGGATTGCGCTAAATTATTTATTTATTAACTTATATTAACATATTTGCATTAATTTACATTCAGTTACAAGTAAATCAATATATTATTTCACACATAAATACACTGATTGCATTTGTTTATATTATATTCCATTTAAAACCAAGTCATAATATTTGAATTATTATATTAAATTGGAATATTCATTCAAGTCCATAAATTATTAACTTGTAATAACGTACTTCATTCATTTACATCCAATTTCTGTTAACTATGCTTTATTACATTAATCAACTCAATACTTACCTCAAATTTCACATATTCAATTTATGTCTAGGTATAAACATTTCATTACTTCATTTATCAGAATTTTATTCAAAATTACAAATAAATAGGTTTTAATTACCATAACTATATCGTTTATTTCAATATTAATTTATAAAGTTTTTCTTTCTTTCTAAATTAAATTACAAAATTATATAAATTCAACCAAATTAAATTATCGAATTTCACGGGTCATTACACTCTCCTCCACTCAAAACTTTTCGTCCCCGAAAAGGAAAAAGAAGGGAGAAGAAAGATTAAGAAATCAATATATCTTATTTTAAAATATTAAATTTTATAAACAATAAATTGCAAAATTAATCAATTTAAATAAAATATATCAATTTATAACCATTAAATCATTGTACACTCAAATTAATAAAGTTTGGAAAACATTTTCAAAATATTTTCTAAGTCCAAAAATTTATGAAAAATTTCGGCAGAGTCTCCTTTGTACGAGGAGGCTCGGAAGAAAATATAATATCAAATATAACAATATACAACATAAATAATATATATCCCAACCTGGGAAAACAATAACGCTATAAACCATAATCCGAAAACGTACCTATTAGTCGGGCAATTAACGCTTATTTAATGGAACCAAAAGCAGTAGCAATTGCTTCCATAACCTGCATTTCACTTATATAATCCAAAAAGGTTAACAATTATATAAGATGAAATATTATTTTTGTTTCATCCACTAACAACCAAAGCAAGGTCAAACACAACAATCACTTGCAATCACAACATACAACCATCATACAGAATCAACATAATCAATCATTCATTCATATCAAACACAACAAATAGTTGTTCAGGTTTAGACACTTTTAAATTGTATAAACTGACAAATAAACTATTAAGTATACCATTTACTCAACATTCTTAGATAAAACTGAATAGGTTATTCATACGTCCAACCAATTGTAAAGTATCCTTCCAACCATAAACCAACAAACAACAATTTCACACAATAAATCAAGTTCATTTTTATTAATTCCATTCATACATTTGTTGTTTGTTGTCTCCTTTCCATTCATATAATAGTGTATCTTTTTATTTTACATTTTATTTCTTACATTTTTCATTTATCAATATACAATGCATTACATTCATTTATTCATCACTTAATTTCTCTTTTTTACAGTATTCATTTTCCTACTTATTTTATTTATAAATAGCTTCAACTGTTTAGTTAAGTTTATAACCTTATACTTACAATACTTACTTCTTATTACCTTAATTACAGTGACATTTCAATTATAACTTAAGTTCACAACAATTACATCATCAAATTCATTATTTATAAAGGAATTTCCTTACTTACGATATATGCCTCTATTATATTTAATTAGTAATATTTCAATTATACTTGAGTTTATAACACTACAACACCAAATTCTCATTTATTAAACCATTTCATTAATTACTTTCATTATCTCAAGTTTATTACTTGTATAATATCAATTACAATTTCTTATTAAACATTTTAACTTTTATTATTTTGGTAAGTTATATATATGTTTTGAGGATGTAATTGAAAGTTATACAAGTTTATTCTATTATCTTTAATATTACTAAATGTTCAATAATATTATTCTTTGTTTCATAGGTTACAGTTTCAACTTACCTTTAATTTCATTCATAACCTAGCATTAAATTCTCTTATTTCCTTTAGAGGTTTCAATTATTAATTACTTACGTTCAAATTCACTATAATAACTGAAACTATTAATTAATGGAAACTTAAGAATTAAATGCCGGGTTTTATTCAGAAATCATTTAAAATAATAGATAAATGTATATTATATATCCAATTATATTTAAAACAATTTAAATTTTATATTTGTTTATCAAAACAACTCTGCAGTAAAACTACTACAGTGGCCTTCCCACTTCGAAACTCGAAAATGAACATCGATGATGCGTGCACTCATCACCAAAATTATTTTCCAGCGACAGAGAGGGGAGTACAACTTATTTCCTTTTAAAATTTTCTTTTAAAACATTTCGTTCAAATTATATTGAAATATTTATATCAGAAAATACTTCTAAAATATTATTAGTATATTCCAAAACCATTTTAAAGAAATTTTCAAAACCCCGGAACTTAAGTTCTAAATTCTCAATTTCATTTATTTTATTTTCAATCTTATTTCAACTATTATTTATAGATTTCATTACCTAACAATCAATATATTGCAACCAAGTATATATCATTTATAAAACTTTATTTTATATATATAGAAAATATAATAGGCAAAATTATTTCATCCACCTATATTAAAACAAATATTGTGTCAGTCTGTCCTATTAAGTGTTTAGAAATCCCTATTGATGTCATAGCATCCCATGCACCAACCAGAATTTATAAATACAAAACGGAACAAATTAACACAATATTAAAACCTTTTATAACACTAACAAATACGCTCTCTCATATATATACACTCAGCGACTCCATAGGGTATTAGTACCCTATCAATAAAGAGTCAGACCCCACAAAGCTAAGGTTTATCACTAAACCAAAGCTCTACTACCAGATTGTAACGTCCTTCCTTTTCGCACGCTTTAAATCGACACACGTGCCAATTCAAACCATATGGAAGGGCGGATTGTTATGAGGTAAATAAGAAAAAGCAGGGAAAGAAAAACTGAAAATAGAATCTTACAGCAGAATGATAAAATATAATAATCAAATATACAGTTCATGAAGCTGTTTTACAAAACATTTGATTTTATTTATACAGTACATATCAGAGGTACACATACCATAGAATAATAATTATGCAGCGGAATAAAATGGTGTAAGGGAATAATATAGTAGATAATGGTACTACAAATCTTCATCTTCGTCCTCTAGAATAAAATCTTCAAATCCTGATATGCTCTGACTGACCCGAGCGGATTGAAAAGACAAAACACTCGAGTCAGAACTAAAATATCTTATGTGAGTTAAATCAACAGAAATAAATATGAGTGCAGTAACTTAAGAGATGCTCGGGATTCACATCTCTAAGGATCCGTTAAACTATTTACTATGTAGTAATATTTCGCTATTATAATAGTGTCTATTAGTAAAATAAACCTACTTTTAAAAGCGTTAAGGCTTTACATTTTCCACCTTAACACGTAATAATGCCAATAGTCTATACAGTACCGTAATACCTCCTAATCGGGAGGCTACCAGAGGATACTTCATAGGTACGACACAAATAGAAACTCGTACAAGGCGCGCTAGGGTAGGTGATACGGCACAACTAGGCAATGCCAGGGTAGATATACCAATTACGCATCCGGGCTGGTGGTAACGCGTAGCAGCTACTACCGCCCACCTCGAACAACGCCCCCAAAATCAAAAATCAAAAGTGGCCACCGAATCAATCCAAAAGTCAGAGTATAATATCGAAGAAGTGCATCCGATCAGAGGAATGACCTCATTGGCCCGAGAATCGCTCCTGTTTTAGCCACCTTATGCCAACTCACGGGAGTCGGGTCCACGTATTTACCTCAAAGGAAACGCCGCCACCATTCTACTTCATTTTGGAATCTCCACCGCGTACACGGTTGTCAAAGGGGTTTTCGGAGTTGGCAGAGAGTATGACAACATCCGATCCCGGTCTCTTCAACAACCAAACGTTATTATAACACCGCAGTCATTTTAAAATAATTATACTTCAAAACAAGAATAAAATATTCATTTCAAAACCATATAAATACGATATCATTTTCGTTTAAAACCCAAATCAATTTGATATCATTTAGACCCATATCAATATAATATCATTTTAATTTCAAATATACCCTTTCCAAAAATCATAGTGCTTGCAAAGTATAACATTTAGAAATCAAAACTCTTGAATATAATACTACCAAATTATAATACCTAGAAAATCATAACTTTGAAACAAACTTCCACCTCTTAAATGGTTAAATATTTAGTTACCTTATAAAATAAAATAGCTTCTTTTAATTTCACAAATCAATTCCAAATACCGATTTAAACTTCCAAATAAACCATTTCAGTTCTTATGTTTCAAAGCTTTAAATATTCCACCATTCAAAACAAATTCTTTGATAATTCCATATATATCAAATTCAATTACTATTATCTAGATTTGAAATGTTTACTTAATGAATTCAATATAATTTAAGTAAAACCTTTAATTTCACATAACTGGATATTCTTTCAATTTATTTAACTTGATATATTCATTTAAATCAACCTGATATTCATTTAAATCACTCAACACAAAATCAAGTTATAAAAATCATATCCTTTAAAATTCTAAATTTTATTAAATTCCAAATTAATTTAATATTCATCTTCCAACCTTATTCTAATTTAAGTCATTTAAACTCCAGAAATTAAATTTAAATAAATACTTAATCATATTTGATCTCAAAAAAATCAAACTTGATTATTAACCTCTTTTATACTTCAAATTAATTTTATACATAGCTTAAAAACCAGAATTTAACTATATATAAAATAACATTTATCAATAACCAAATCAATATCCCATAAACCATATATATATATATATATATATATATATATATATATATATATATATATATATATATATCTTTACAAAACCATAGAAATCACTTTGAAATATTTTTATATATATAGACCGCGGTGTCTGTATAATATTTTCTATCCTATGGTCAAGTGATACAGATATTTATCATTTCAATCCGTAATTTAAAAATAAAAATTACGGTTATATATCATTTCAAACCGCAATCCCGAATGAAATAAGAATGCATAATAACTTGCAGTTTATAACAGTATAAATAAACATCCATTCATCCAATATCAATCATCAAACACTTATTATCCCAAACATCATCCAATCCAAACAATGTCATTAATATATAACGGGTAATAAATAACAGGTATTAACAAATAGTTATATTCAATAATAAATTAAATAACTATTTAACCGGCAGTTTATATGCAATGAATAATTAATTAACAATTTAACTGGCAGTTTAAATGCAATGAATAAATTAAATAGCAATTTAATTTAAATAAATGAAATTAACTGAGATGATGATTAAAAATATGCCAAATAGTTATAAATAAATTTCAAATCACATCATATATCAATTTAACAAACATAAGAAATTTTAGAAATTGCGAGTGGGTTAAAACACTCACCTTTTGAATTTAAATTGACTTTTAAATCCAATTTAAACCCCAAATTCCAACAATCTCTAAATCCATCCAAACTAGTGCCAAAATGTCCGGAATTTTATTACGATCCTAACAAAATAAATCACGCGTGAAACGGACATCGTATGTGAAATATATTCGAATTAAAAGACTTGGAATCCAAAAAATTAAAAATAAAAATAAAAATAAAAATAAAAATAAAAAAAACAATACTCACTCACTCCTGCCACGTCACAGTAAGCTAAGCAATCTACAGAACGCTGAACCAACCCCCAGGCCGATGTCATACGCGAAAACCAACCCTGTCTCACGCGTTCAAAAGAAGCCGCCACCACGTAATTCCAATCGCACACCTCACCTGAACAACCGCGACCACCAAAATCTCTCCGCCACCCATCCCCACGGCCGCGAAGGCCATCCACGTATCGCGCAAAGCTCAGCCGCCGCATGAAAAAATGAAACCCTAGCCCATTTTTCGCGACGATTTGACCACTTATTCGCCAAACAAGCAACACTGATGAAGCCCCCTTGGTCCACTCTACAATACCCAGAAACGGTTCGTTGATTCATCGAGTTTGATTTCGACGTGATGAACGGCCGAGACTTCTTCGATTTTTACCGGTCAAACGACAATCCAAAATGAAAAACGAACTTTACCATAAGATTACGCACTTCGAGGGCTTCAACATATATTTTTTCTGAATTTTTCTAAAGAGTTGAAATTTTTGACTTTGATTTTGAAATGGAATTGGATCTCGAATTTTGTTGTCTGCCATTGAGGAGAAGAGATAGCTGAATTGCATAAAGACAAATGAGAATGAGGGGAATCAGGGTTTATAACTGGGTTTATATAGGTAGGTCAGAAATTAGAACGGATGAATAAGGTTGGATATACGCGCTAACGCCAAAGTGGCCCAAAAAGCCCGCTTCGACTCCGGAACGAAATTGGATCAACCCATATATCAAAATAGATATTTTAAAATATTTTAAACGCAATGGAAAAGGTTTCACGTCCAAATTCCATCGTATGAAGAAGTTATTCTAAAATCAATAATTTTCAAATTGATTTCAATTAAATCGATTTCAAGGTGTTTCGCGTTCGTACGATCAAACGACAAGTCTGTTCGTTACGAAACTTGAAATCCAACAATAATTCACTGTTACGGATCCAATGAAACTAGTTTCGTCGAAATTCGAGTCAGTGGCCAAAATGGCTATTTTTTCATTAATTAAATAATTTAATATTAAATTAATTAAATCAAAATTTTAAATTTCAATTCTATAATCGACAATTCTTGTCATTTTTAATTTCTTAAACATTTATACTAATTTAAAAAAATTTAACCGTTGATTTAAAATTGATAAATTCCTCAATTTCCTTAAATTCAACAATTATAAATTAAATTTCTAAAATTCTATTTAATTAAACCCATCAATAATTATTCCATTCATTATTGTTAAATAGATGGCTTAAATATTGGATTTAAAACTATTACATTAATTTTTATCATATTATCTTTATTTCAAATAATGTAGTAATTAATTTCATTCACAATAAATCCAATGAATTATAATTAATTTTAATAAATAAACTTGATTTAACTCCAAACCCTTTTTATCTAATCAAAAATTATTCAATAATTAAAGGTAACCTTTGTTTACCCAATTATACATTAGTAAGTTCAAATTTTCATCTTTCCTTCGTACTAACTACCCTATTTTCATTTTATTTCATTTCTACGAATATACACGCTAATTGCGTTTTACACTCTAAATAATTTCATTTACTTGGGTTCATACTTCCCATTATATCGATTACTACACTACTCATAAATTTACAATTCCAATTATTCCATTATTACATTTACACCTTCCGTTATTATATTAAAAATCACTAAAGTAACGTTTATTATCAACTATAAATACTATAACTACTTAACGGACATTTATTTTTAAATTTATAATTTATTACGTATTCTTCACCACTTAACATAATTTTGAATTCCTTTCCCAATTTACTAATTTCAATAAATCCTAACTTTACCATCTGTTACAATTAATATGGTGTGTACTAATTTAGTTATTGCGTTAATTCTTATTAATATACCATGAAGGTTCCTTTACTCTAATTGATTTCAAATTTTATTATAAAACGAAACAAACAGGTAACCTTAATATACCCAAATTTCCATCCTTATTTATGTTGACCAATTTATTTCCATAAATCCATTATTATCTTTTGTTCATTGTCTATTCCACTTAAGTCTATATTTCCAACCAATTATCATAGTTGCCTATATAATATTTACTCTAATATTTACACACAAACGTTACTATTTTCATATGCCAAACCTTTATACAATGGTCATTTTATTTCTATTTGTTATAACATTTATAACTTAAATGTTTGCCTTGGTTTTCTTACATTAATAGGGTTTTTTCATTTCTTACAATATCAATGTTACCATTTATTTTCGAAATACTAATTTCATTCACTCTATCCGTTACTACATTTATTTCCTTTATACTATCTTATGAAAACAATATCCATTTCTAATACTTTATTGCATTTATTGGAATCATTCCAAATTTACTAGATACAATAAATTATAACCTTACAGTTATTTCAATTAAAATGGGATTGCGCTAAATTAATTATTTATTAACTTACATTAACATATTTGCATTAATTTACATTCAGTTACAAATAAATCAATATATTATTTCACACATAAATACACTGATTGCATTTGTTTATATTATATTCCATTTAAAACTAAGTCATAACATTTGAATTATTATATTAAATTGGAATATTCATTCAAGTCCATAAATTATTAACTTGCAATAACGTACTTCATTAATTTACATCTAATTACTGTTAACCACGTTTTATTACATTAATCAACTCAATACTTACCTCAAATTTCACATATTCAATTTATATCCAGGTATAAACATTTCATTACTTCGTTTGTTAGAATTTTATTCAAAATTACAAATAAATAGGTTTTAATTATCATAACTATATCGTTTATTTCAATATTAATTTATAAAGTTTTTCTTTCTTTCTAAATTAAATTACAAAATTTTGTAAATTCACCAAATTAAATTATCGAATTTCACGGGTCGTTACATTGTTAGGGTGCCTAAATAGAATAGATGTTAAGCAATCAACAACATAAGTGGAATAAAGACTTTCGTCCTAATTATATATTCAGAAAGTTAAGGAAAAGAAAAGGAAGGTTGAATATGAAAAAGACAAATGTACTTTTGATAATATGTGATAATTACATATTAGTAAAGAGTCTAGAAGATAAAATGAAGCGAGTATGCGATAAAATAATTATAAATGTGGTAATTAATGTAAGCATGAGAAACATGTAAAATAGATGAAAGAAACAAACTCATAATCTTGCGAAGGAAACAAACTCAGAAGAAAACACAATTTAAGGCCAAAAATCCTAAGCAAAGTTATGAAGTTAGCAATTTAAAACAAAAGCAACAAATTCAACATTGAATTAATTGAAAAGAAATATTACAAAATAAAAGTCAAAATTTTTAATGATCTGGATGGAATCAAACAAAACAACAAATTGAATACTGAATTAAATGAAAAGAAAAATAGAAAATTAAACTTTTAAATCAATCTCTATCGAATTAGAGGTTTTTTTGGAGGTCTTTAAATAATGTTTCCATAAAAAAAAATTAAAAGTAAGTAAGATAGAAACATATTTTCTATAAAATATGTATATATTGACAAATAATTTAAGATAAAAATAAAGTGAATAACAATTAGTCAATTAAATTTAATTCTATCAAAATAAAAATCAATCAAAGTTTTTTTTGCAAAGAATCCTTGCATTGAAACTATTTAACATGGAAAATAATTGAGGAAATACAAAAATTCTTTTATTCAAAATGAAGGGAAGGAAAAGAACTATTTTTAGAATATAAAGAAAATATAAATGCATGATTATTGTGGTAATGACCCACCATCTTGGACCATTCAAATCGACAATAATCCACACATGTCTCACTTGAATAATTCAAAATAACAGATTGTGATAAAATTTAGAGCAAATGAAATACAACCACAGAATCATAGACACCGAAATATCAGAATAACTCACAGCGAGAATTAAAATACCATAGTAGTTCATGAAGCTACTATAACAAACTCTCAAAATAAAATGCATAATATCAGTTTAAAAAACATATACAATAGAAATCTCAAATACATAGAAGTTTATAAATACCAGAGCTGAAATAGAACAACTGAAACTGAAAGGGAATAGATAACTAGACAAGCAGAATCTCTAGAGATTCCTAGCTCCAGAAAAGAAATCCAAGCTAAGCTATAAATACTCAGGCTGACCCGAGCATAAAGTAAAACACAAAGCACTCGAGTCAGGATTAACATTCTTATATCCATAAATCCGACTCCAGTGAAATATCAACTGAAATACAATTAACTTAAAGGATGTTGGGATAACTATCCTCTAAGGATCTGTGGAACTATCTACAATGTAGAAATATACACTATAACACCATGGTCATTTCAAATTAATTTATACTTCAAAACTTAAATATCATTTCATTTCAAATATATCTATTTTCCAAAATAGTGTATATATATATACTAACTAATTTATCAAGTAAAGTATTTGTAATTTCCTCAAAACTTCACAAATCGCTTCAAAAATCAATACGACTTTTCCATTCAAATTTAATTCAATCTAAATTTATCAATTCCCATTCAATTCAGTTTCTGACTAAACAAATTCAAATTTTATTGATTTCAAATACAGATTTGAACCACAAAATAAACATTTAAATTCCAATATATTTCAAGGCTTTAAATATTCAACATTTTCGAAACTAAATTTAACATTTTCATATAAATGTTGGTTTAACTTCATTATTTTATAGCCCTGGAATATTCACTTAATAAATTCAATATCGTTTATATAACCTTGAATTACAGTTTACTATATTTTCCTTCAATTTCTTTAATCGGGAAATATTCATTTAATTTCCTAAATCAAAATCAAGTTATAAGATCATATCTAAAAATTCCAAATTCAGTAGTTTCAAAACGATTTAATTAAGTAAAATTCTTAAGTAAATACAATTTTTATAAATTCAACGTTATCTTCCTTACTTATACAAATCATTGAAAATCGATTTAAGAATTTACTACTTAACATAATATATTAATTAAATCACTTTATTTTAAAACTTATTTATATATCAATCATTTCCAATATTAAATAAAACCACATATATATTCCCTTTCAAAAGCATAGAAATCATTTTCAAATATTTATATATAGACCAACGATGTCTGTATATAATTTCCTATCATATGGCCAAGTGATACGGATATTTATCATTTCAATCCGTAATTTAAATATATATGGGTAGATATCATTTCGACCCGCAATCCCAAATTTATTTCAAATGAAAATCGCTTGGGTCTATCATTTCAACCCATAACGATTTTCTCCTATTCTAAAGTCCGTTCGGGTATGTATCATTTCAACCCATAGTGAATTCTATACTAACAGGGAACTTGCAGAGTGATAACAGATAATATAGAATATAACAACAGACATATATCATCAATAATTATATAATATAAACACAGGATATGGTGTCATATCCCATAGGTGAACAGTTATAGATACTAGCATATATAATAATTTAAATAAATAACAGTTCAAACTAGCAGCATATTTCTATTGTCATTTCAATTGAAATCAAACTTAATAAATATAAGAACATTAATCGTGAGTGATTGCTCACCTTTCGAGGTTAGAGAGATGGACAATGAAGTGAACTACGAAATCTAAAGCAATGCTGGATGGACAAGATTTGATGTAGAAAATAGGCACGACGGACAAGGCTGATAATGGAAAATTGAAGAGAACGATTGAATCAGTCGATCTAAATTTGAACTAAATATATATGAAATCAATATTTAGTTTAAAACCAATAAATAAAATTAATCATCGTATATTCATAAGATTGAAATAAATACTCGTATACTACATTACCCATATTTCAAACCAATATCCGAACACCATCTAAAATTTAAATCTTTATAAAAGTAACCTTATATATATAATATAAAAATCAATTTTCATTTAATATCATATGTATTCTTTCAAAATTATACGGCAACGCAGGCATGAATTTATATACATTATCTTTATACATTACAAACATGCAGACTAAAAATTTAAGTGCAGACCTTAAATCACACTTAAAACATATATACAATATATATATACCGAAACAAATACATATATATTTTTAAATCAATCTTAAACTTTAAACATAAATATTGAATTTAAAGCATATCTATAATAAAAATCAAAACGTCTATGGGTATATACAAAATCATTATTATATCCAAACCCAGATTTAGAATACATACCTAATATATAATTTAAACTCAATACCCCTTATAAAATCAAAGTGACTTACTTTAAAATCAACATATAATTCTTATGCAACCCAGGTAGCAGTATATAACCATAACTATATATGTAACCACATAAATGTTACACTTAAACACGTTACATATTTAAAACTTATACCTTCCATTTTAAATCCATGTATAGAAACAATAGGCCATGACTTAAAATGTCACATATATGAAAAATGTAGGTCGTATATGTGTATAGGTGTAAACTATGTATGCAAGCTATTCAGACACGTGCCAATTAAATCAAAACATGTGTATATATATTATATGTTAAAACAAGATATGAACATAGAATTCAAACACATGTACACAATATATAGACTAATATGTGTTCATGATATTTATCTGATGAAATCATACAGATTGAAATCCAATTATTCTAAACTTCTTATGTGATATATAAAAGTATGCAGACTTCTAAACTTCTTATATTATATATAAACAGTATGCAACAACCAAATGTATATTCAAATGTCAGACTAAACAAATTTCAATAAATACTCATATAAAACTAACCATAGAACAAATGCAGATGTTTATAACTTTAAATTTAATGTATACTTGTGCTGCACTATATAAACATACTTATATTTTAAAATATATACTTGAAACATGTTATACATAAAATAAAGGAAAAGCAAAAGCAATATAAACAAGAAGAAAACAAAAGAAAAGGATGAAAAAGAAGAAGAAAACGAAAATGAAGGAAAAGCATGCGGCCATTTACCTGCTGCTTTACGCGAGAGAGGAGATGAAGGTCTATTGATATGGAGTAAGGTATGTACGTGTGATTTGTATTTATAAGAGAAGCCTCAAATTGATAAAGTGGAAAGAAATTTTGTTTAAAGTGGCAAGAGAAAATGAAGAGATTTAATTCCTATTTTTTTTTTAAAAAGAATAAATGGAAAAATGAGAACTCTTTCTATCTTCATGTGAATTGATAGGCTACATGTAAGGAACGACTATCGGTATTGAGGAATAAGTTAAGGTAGGAAATAAATAAATAGGTAAATAAAGAGGTAGGAAATCAAAAGGTGGGGAAAAAAGGGCAAGAAATAAAGATAGTAACGGCTAGAGGAAATTTAGGAATTTATTCCTATTAATTAAGGAGAAGTAAAAAGGAAAGAGGAAATTCTCACACGTGAATGACAAGGCAAGCTTTTCATTTCTTTCCTATAGAAAAGCACGGATGTTGAATGATTTGATTTTTTTCCAGCTAAGGTAAGAAATTAAAGAGTGCGTACAATAGACGCAATAATTAAAACGAAACTACGCCCAAAATAATTAACAAAGTAACGTAATTTAAATTTATATGTTTCTTATTTATTTAGTAAATATGCTAAAGAATATATCAGGAAATAACGTACCATTAATAATGCCAAATAATTAAACAAGAATTGATATAAAACGTGTCATGTAAACGTATAATTTATTGCCTTTTTACACATTATTTATTACTATATTTAAAATTTGATGGAATAGACGTTACTTTCAAATATTATCATAATTTACATTAACAAAATATTTAATTATATTTATTAAAATTTATTTCCCAATTTTCTATATAAAATCAATTAAAATCTTGCAGTTGTGCATTAACTATAATTCCCACTTATATTGAAATTTTGTCAAATATAACATTTGCTTTCTTTTCATTAATTGGTATTCCCTTCAATACATAAATTCATTAACCTTGACTATTGTTTACCTTTTATTTACTTAACACATTCTCATTCCCATTAATGTAACCTTTAATTATATTTTTTATTAGAATTTTATTTCCCATTCCAATTCAATTAACAAATTAAACAGGTAACTTATAATAATTGTTTACAAGCCAAGGTTACACTTAGGTTTATCATACTTCAACCAAATTTTATAATTACATACATATTACCGAATTCATTCAATTACTATTAATAATATATAAATTCCTCTAGTTATACAGCACTTACACTTATTTACTTATTTTATATTTTTATTTTATACCATGTACAACAATATACACAATTTCATTTTCATTGTGATTTTACTTAAATTGTCAATAATTAGTTCTTAATAACCATGAGTACAATTCATTCCTAACATTTACTTCAATATAAATTATAAAATTTTTATTTCTTTCTAAATTTAATTACAAAAATCTTATCAATTCAACCAATTTATTTATCAAATTTTTTATTTCTTTCTAAATTTAATTACAAAAATCTTATCAATTCAACCAATTTATTTATCAAAATTTTACGGGTCGTTACACCCTCCCCCACTCAAAACTTTTCGTCCCCGAAAAGGAACGAGGTACGGAAAACACAGACAAAAAAAAAATGAAATAGGACTAAGACAAGATGACAAGAAGATTAAAATTATACCCAGTAACTGTTGTTATAGGTAAGTTTATAAAGGTGGAAAGTAGGAATGGCTAGAAGGTAAGATAGAATGAAAGACAAGGATGAACTATTATTTTAAAATTATATAAATTTCAATTATTTAGAAAGGTAAAATAAATTGTCAAAATATCCTTTATGTGATACTTTATCAAAATACTTTTATAACTCGATGTCTTAACAAGTTTATCCTTGTTCTTGTAGACTCTGGCAGTGCGTTGATCATGCGCAAAGCTAGAATTCTCCAGGTACTTAGTAGACTTGTTTCAACACCCAGTGAAAATACTTGAAAAACTTTTAAAAACAGATATGGAAAGTACAACCCAGACAAATCAACCAAATCTTTTGTCCAACCATGGATCGCAGATACACAAAGGTTACGCCTGAATCCTCCAGGAAACATTCATATCCGTAAGCTTTCTCAGCCCTGCGAATTTCGCCATGATGACTAGTAGACCGCAGATACACAAAGGTTACACCTAAATCCCCCAGGAAACATCCGTATCTGTAAGCTTTCTCAGCCCTGCGGATTTCGCTACTGAAAACGGCCTACGTAGATCATAGGATACACAATGGTTACGCATGAATCCCCCAGGAAACATCCGTACCACCGGGCCATCTCAGCCAGGCGAATTACGCTACGCAGTCGTGCCAAGAAAAAAAAACCATGGGTTACGCCACGGTGGGACACTCGAGTATCACATATGAAAAACAAAAAATCAGAGAGAATAATATCGATAATGAATCCACAATGTGGCCACAGAGCAGATATCAAGTAGAAGGCATTTTCCATATCTTTACTTCGAAAATGTATATCATATAGTACCTTTTTCAAATTACTTTCAAATATCATACTTATATAAAGCCCATTATATATAAGATTATATTTTCAAATCGAATACTTTCCAAAATCAATAGTATATCAAATCACACTTATAAGATTTCTCTTTCCAAATTGAGTACCTTTCAAATCAATAGTTTTCAAATCAACTGCATGCTTATACAAATCCATTTTATATAAGTTCGACAACTCCCAAATCAAGTACTTAATAATACAAGGTCCTCAATGTCAAATCATTTCAATAACAATTCTTTTTCAAATCATATACGATTTCACTAAATTATTTCTTCCAAATTAAATATCTTCAGTTTCAAAGTTTCCAAAAAAATAGGTTTAGAAAATAATCCAAGTTCCCATATTAACCTAATTTAGGTCAAACAAATTCATTTCTAAAATCATCATATAAGTACTGGGTTTACATTCCAATCTATTTTCAAAACCAAATATTTTTCTCGAAATCAATTTTACCTAAAAGGATTTCCAAGTTTATAACTATCCCTTTAAAACCTTTAAACTATTTATTTCTATTCAAAAGATCCTTTACCTTTTGCAAATTATTTACTTAACAAAAGTTTCAAATTTATTTAAGTCATATTCTTCATACTTTAAGCATACAAAACCAAACTTATATACTTTATTAAATATTTTATACTCTTCGAAATTTCTTAGCTTTGAAAATTTAACCTCGATTTGGAAGTGCTCGAACCTTCAAAAAAAATCGGTGAAATCAATTTCAATAGATAAGCTTATACTGAAACAAATCTGAAACTCAAGGACAGAACACCAGCTCACTTTAAATCATTTCAAATATACACACATACACACACACACACACACACACACATCTTCCGAATGTCAAACCATACTTCAAAATCTGAAATCAAGATTGGTTTCATAAAATCACTCGCATAGCAAAGCTACTAGAGTGGCCTCTCCCCCACTCAAAAACTCGAAAATCAATGTCGATGATGCATGCATTCATCATTGAAATTATTTTCCAACGACATAAGTGGGTTCTGGACTTTTATTTTCTTGAAAACTTCTTTTGAAATTTCTTCAAAATCATTGGAATTCGTTTAATTACATTTGAAACATTTCTTATTCGAAAAATATCTTTAAATCCTATTATTATATATTTCCCAAAATCTTAAAACCAATTTCAAAACACCAGAGTTCAATCTCTCAAATTTCAAATTAAAACCCTTCAGTTATAAATTATTTTTATATAAATCCAAGTTCTTATATATAATTTTCAAAATTTCAAATCCTTTCGGAATTTCAAATTTTCATTTTTAAAAGGTATATATTCCTTATCGAAAATATTTCACTTTTATATAAAAATGATCATCCTTATCAAAATAATAATTTCGATGTATGCACACTTTCAAAATACAACCAAACACAAATTTTCAAGGGATTTTTCAAGGATGGATTTCAGAACAAGCAGAGATTCGATTTTCAGATCATATGAAAACTGGAGCATAGATATCTTTTTAGTTTCAAAACTTCGGATAAACAAAAGATACTATAGAGTTCACCGAATGCAACCTACCATATTGCTGATAACAAACAGATCCACAGAATACCAACCTACATGAACAGGGCATCAGTATTAATTCTTCCGGGTGGTACTTCAACGGGTCTCGAACACCCCCCCTCAATGTGCCCCCAACTTCTACACTTCTGGCATAAATGCACCACAGTCCCATCTCCCTTCTCGAACTGTGGGTACAAAGCTTTCTTCCCATGCTGCCTCTCTAAACAATTCCTGGCTATATGCCCAAACCTCCTACGGTGGTAGCAAACAGTTGGTGGGCCAACTGATGTAGTGGGTGCAGATTTCACCTTCTTCACCTCCTGGCAGCGACTAGGAAAGTGCCCCTCCTGACGGCATCTAAAACAGAAGATCTTGTATCGGAAACGCTTGCTCCCCTTCTTCTTTCCTTTACCTCTCTTCCCACACATGGCAGCATAGTGACCCTTTTCCTGACACCGATAACAAATGACATGGTCATAAGGACCAGGTCCTGCCCTTTCTCTCCATAGCTTTTCCATCTTCTCGACCGCTTCCTCCTGCTCCTTACGGGCCAGTGCTCTTCGTGCTCTACGAGCTGCTTTCTGCTCTTCTGATTGTTCCATGCCCAAATAGTTTCCTTTCAACAAAGAATCCGGATCAAACAAGATAGAAGATGGATAAGCTTATATAGATCGTGGGCGACCTTAACCGGTCAACCGTAACTTCAGGAATATAATAAATGCGAAAATCTAAGGCAAATCAACATTCGATCGCCAAGGATAGAATCCAGGTTGAGCAGAAGGTAGATAGAATTGTAAACCGAGGATACAGAAATCTCCGGTAAATCAATGCCAATTGTGAAGGAATTTCACCCCTTTAAAAATCATTCAAAGATTTGCGGAATTACCGATCTTTATAGAGATCATTCCAAAGTGAAGTTACGGAATGCTCCAAAATTCAAAAGGAAAAATAGGGAAGACAAGACTGGATTTCAGAATAAGTGGAAGCATTCCAAAATACAAGGAATCCCAATCTATAAGAATCCTAACTAAGAGATTTCTAACAAGGTGGATACAGAAGGGATGAAACTTAGAAAATCTTGATTTCAAAATAAGAAGATTTTATACTAATATAATCTTTGAAAATCCTTTAAAAATCATTTAGAAATCATTTTATACTTCGAAAATACGTTCTCTCACAAAGAAATGATTTTGAGATTGATTTCACCCATTCTAGGGTATTTCTACCCTATCTCTAATGAGTTTTTGCCCTACAGGCTATGGTTTGCCTAAAAACCAAAGCTCTGATACCAAATGTAACGACCCACTATTTCGGACCATTCAAATCGACAATAATCCATACATGTCGGACTTGAATAATTCAAAATAACAGATTGTGATAAAATTTGGAGAAAATGAAATACAACCACAGAATCATAGACATCGGAATATCAGAATAACTCGCAGCGGAATTAAAATACCATAGTAGTTCATGAAGCTACTATAACATACTCTCAAAACAAAATACATAATATCAGTTGGAAAAACATATACAATAGAAATCTCAAATACACAGAAGTTTATAAATACCAAAGCTGAAATAGGACAACTGAAACTGAAAGGGAATAGATAACTAGACAAGCAGAATCTCTAGCAATTCCTAGCTCCAGAAAAGAAATCCAAAGCTAAGTTGTAAATACTCAGGCTGACCCAAGCATAAAGTAAAACACAAAACACGCGAGTCAGGATTAACATTCTTATATCCATAAATCCGACTCAAGTGAAATATCAACTGAAATACAATTAACTTAAAGGATGTTGGGATAACCATCCTCTAAGGATCTGTGGAACCATCTACAATGTAGAAATATACACTATAACACCGTGGTCATTTCAAATTAATTTATAATTCAAAACTTAAATATCATTTCATTTCAAATATATCTATTTTCCAAAATAGTATAAAGTATTTGTAATTTCCTCAAAACTTCACAAATCGCTTCAAAAATCAACTCGATTTTTCCATTCAAATTTAATTCAATCTAAATTTATCAATTCCCATTCAATTCAGTTTCTGACTAAACAAATTCAAATTTTATCGATTTCAAATACAGATTTGAATCACAAAATAAACATTTAAATTCCAATATATTTCAAGGCTTTAAATATTCAACATTTTCAAAACTAAATTTAACAATTTCATATAATTGTTGGTTTAACTTCATTATTTTATAGCCTTGGAATATTCACTTAATAAATTCAATATCGTTTAAATAACCTTGAATTACAGTTTACTATATTTTCCTTCAATTTCTTTAATCGGGAAATATTCATTTAATTTCCTAAATCAAAATCAAGTTATAAGATCATATCTAAAAATTCCAAATTCAGTAGTTTCAAAACGATTTAATTAAGTAAAATTCTTAACTAAATACAATTTTTATAAATTCAACATTATCTTCCTTACTTATACAAATCATTGTAAATCGATTTAAGAATTTACTACTTAACATAATATATTAATTAAATCATTTATTTTGAAACTTATTTATATATCAACCATTTCCAATATTAAATAAAACCATATATATATATATATATATATATATATATTCCCTTTCAAAACCATAGAAATCATTTTAAAATATTTATATATAGACCAATGGTGTCTGTATATAATTTCCTATCCTATGGCCAAGTGATACAGATATTTATCATTTTAATCCATAATTTAAATATATACAGGTGTATATCATTTCGACCCGCAATTCCAAATTCAATTCAAATGAAAATCTCTTGGGTCTATCATTTCAACTCATAACGATTTTCTCCTATTCTAAAGTCCGTTCGGGTATGTATCATTTCAACCCATAGTGAATTCTATACTAACAGGGAACTTGCCGAGTGATAACAGATAATATAGAATATAACAACAGGCATATATCATCAATAATAATATAATATAAACACAGGATATGGTGTCATATCCCATAGGTGAACAGTTACAGATACTAGCATATATAACAATTTAAATAAATAACAGTTCAAACTAGCAGCATATTTCAATTGTCGTTTCAATTAAAATCAAACTTAATAAATATAAGAACATTAATCATGAGTGATTGCTCACCTTTCGAGGTCAGAGAGATAGACAATGAAGTGAACTACGAAATCCAAAGCAACGCTGGATGGACAAGATTTGATGTAGAAAATAGGCACGACGGACAAGGATGATAATGGAAAATAGAAGAGAACGATTGAATCAGTCGATATAAATTTGAACTAAATATATACGAAATCAATATTTAGTTTAAAACCAATAAATAAAATTAATCATCGTATATACATAAGATTGAAATAAATACTTGTGTACTATATTACCCATATTTCAAACCAATATCCGAACACCATCTAAAACTTAAATCTCTATAAAAGTAACCTTTTATATATATATATATATAATATAAAAATCAATTTTCATTTAATATCATATATATTCTTTCAAAATTGTACGGCAACGCAGTCATGAATTTATATACATTATCTTTATACATTACAAACACGCAGACTAAAAATTTAAGTGTAGACCTTAAATCACACTTAAAACATATATACAATATATTTACTAAAACAAATACATATATATTTTTAAATCAATCTTAAACTTTAAACATATATATTGAATTTAAAGCATATCTATAATAAAAATCAAAACGTTTATGGGTATATACAAAATCATTATTATATCCAAACCCATATTTAGAATACATACCTAATATATAATTTAAACTCAATACCCCTTATAAAATCAAAGTGACTTACTTTAAAATCAACATATAATTCTTATGCAACCCAGGTAGCAGTATATAACCATAACTATATATATAACCGCATAAATGTTACACTTAAACACGTTACATATTTAAAACTTATACCTTCCATTTTAAATCCAAGTATTGAAACAATAGGCCCTGACTTAAAATGTCACATATATGAAAAATGCAAGTCGTATATGAGTATAGGTGTAAACTATGTATGCAAGCTATTCAGACACGTGCCAATTAAATCAAAACATGTGTATATATATTATATGTTAAAACAAGATATGAACATAGAATTCAAACTTATGTACACAATATATAGACTAATATGTGTTCATGATATTTCTCTGATGAAATCATACAGATTGAAATCCAACTATTCTAAACTTCTTATATGATATATAAAAGTATGCAGATTTCTAAACTTCTTATATTATATATAAACAGTATGCAACAACCCAATGTATATTCAAAAATCAGACTAAACAAATTTCAATAAATACTCATATAAAACTAACAATAGAACAAATGCAGATGTTAATAACTTTAAATTTAATGTATACTTGCGCTGCACTATATAAACATACTTATATTTTAAAATAAATACTTGAAACATGTTATACTTAAAATAAAGGAAAAGCAAAAGCAATATAAACAAGAAGAAAACAAAAGAAAAGGATGAAAAAGACGAAGAACAAGAAAATAAAGGAAAAGCATGCAGCCATTTACCTGCTGCTTTACGCGAGAGAGGAGATGAAGGACTATTGATATGGAGTAGGGTATGTACGTGTGATTTGTATTCATAAGAGAAGCCTCAAACTGATAAAGTGGAAAGAAATTTTGTTTAAAGTGGCAAGAGAAAATGAAGGGATTTATTTCCTATTTTAAAAAAAAAAGAATAAATGGAAAAAATGAGAACTCTTTCTATCTTCACGTGAATTGATAAGCTACATGTAAGGAACGGCTATGGGTGTTGAGGAATAAGTTAAGGTAGGAAATAAATAAATAGGTAAATAAAGAGGTAGGAAATCAAAAGGTGGGGAAAAAGGGCAAGAAATAAATTTAGGAATTTATTCCTATTAATTAAGGAGAAGTAAAAATGAAAGAGGAAATTCTCACATGTGAATGACAAGGCAAGATTTTTATTTCTTTCCTATAGAAAAGCACGACTATTTAATGATTTGATTTTTTTTCCAGCTAAGGTAAGAAATTAAAGAATGCGTACAATAGACGCAGTAATTAAAACGAAACGTACGCCCAAAATAATTAACAGAGTAACGTAATTTAAATTTATATGTTTCTTATTTATTTAGTAAATATGCTAAAGAATATATCAGGAAATAACGTACCATTAATAACGCCAAATAATTAAAAAAGAATGGATATAAAACGTGTCAAGTAAACATATAATTTATTGCCTTTTTACACATTATTTATTACTATATTTAAAATTTGATGGAATGGACATTACTTTCAAATATTATCATAATTTACATTAACAAAATATTTAATTATATTTATTAAAATTTATTTCCTAATTTTCTAAATAAAATCAAGTAAAATCTTGCAATTGTGCATTAACTATAATTTCCACTTATATTGAGATTTTGCCAAATATAACATTTGCATTTCCTTTCATTAATCGGTATTCCCTTCAATATATAAATTCATTATCCTTGACTAGTATTGTTTACCTTTTATTTACTTGACACATTCTCAGTCCCATTAATGTAACCTTTAATTATATTTTTTATTAGAATTTTATTTCCCATTCCAATTCAATCAACAAATTAAACATGTAACTTATAATAATTGTTTACAAGCCAAGGTTACACTTAGATTTATCATACTTCAACCAAATTTTATAATTACCTACATATTGAAGAATTCATTCAATTACTATTAATAATTTATAAATTCCTTTAGTTATACAACACTTACACTTATTTACTTATTTTATATTTTTATTTTTATACCAAGTGCAACAATATACACAATTTCATTTTCATTGTGATTTTACTTAAATTGTAAATAATTAGTTCTTAATAACCATGGCTACAATTCGTTCTTAACATTTACTTCAATATAAATTATAAAAATTTTATTTATTTCTAAATTTAATTACAAAAATCTTATCAATTAACCAATTAATTTATCAAAATTTACGGGTCATTACAATTGTATGAGGAAATAAGAATGTCACAAAGGGAAACAAATGAAATAAAGAGCTGTATGCTATAAAAAAAATTTACTTTTAAAATAGCATTTATAAAGCCAATAACATACTGCAAATAAATAACCAAACTCATAATCCTACAAGTCGAAACAAAAATAATAAAAGACATAATTTTATGCATAAAACTCAAGAAAAGATAGTAATTTCGAACGAAAATAATAAATTCAACATCGAATTAAATAAAAAGATAAATAACATAACACAATTCAAACCTTTAAATTGATTTTGATCGATCCAGTCAGCCAATATTTTCGGGGGTGTTTAGATTAGTAATATTGAAAGCAAGGTTGAAATACACTGTAAAATTAAATAATTTAAAATGATTGCAAATTTAAGGACCGTTGGTGAATTGAATCAAATTCTTGTTAGAATAAAAAAATTCAAAAGATCGATCAAAACTTGTGTACTGGAGTTACCACAAAAATAAAATCTAAATCTCTTACCTACAGAAAGATGATTGGAGTAACCTTTGGTTGAAGATATTTATTAACATGATTTTTCCAACCATGATCTATAAAAAAGACAATTTCTTGAAGATTAAGCAATATTTTATTTAACATGTTAATTTCTCTAATTCATATCGACCAACATAAATCAAATAAAAATAGTACATATTCAAAAGAGTGAAGCATTTCATAAAACATGAAAGAGGGAATTCTATTATTGCAGCCATAAGAGTAAATTTTCCACTTGGATTCAAAAGGAAAAAACGTAGGATATGATAATATTTATAGATTTAAAAATTTATTTTAGATAAGAAGTTGAGAAAATGAAAGTAAGAAGAGAAAATGGACGTGAAACATTTCTTAGTAGTTGAAATAGAAAATGATTTATTTTAGATAAAAAGATGAGAATTTGAAAATAAAAAGAGAAAATGAGTGTGGAACAATCCTGAAGCGGCATATTGTTATTAATATATAAATTTAATTTGAAGCTTAGAGTGGTAAGTAATCTATTAAATAATAGTAAAGCAGAAGAAATTCTAACTCTCACATTAATTCTAGCATTTCTCTCACCTCTCCTTAATTTTCTCTAGATATTTATTTAAATTTTATTTTAAAGATCTAATACAATGCATTAGTTTTGAGTTGTTTATAAGATTTTATTAATTTTACACTATTGTTTTACATTCAAAAATCTACACTTTCTGCTTTCTACAATTATTTTCAAAGTCCTCAATTTTCATGTACAATTTATATTTAAGTTCGTATATTTAAATTAATTAAATAATTTCATTATAAATTATTTAAAAAAATTAATTAACCATTATTTATTAATTTGTCTAATAAATAATATAGATAACCATGCCAATAAAATATCATGCTCATTGTAACAAAACAATGTAAATATGGAATACATAAAAAACAATACGAACAACTTTAATGTATAATTATTTATTTTAATAAATTATTAGTTAAATGATTGAACTTTAAAGATCACAAATCATCGCAATAATTATAAAATTTTCACCCTTACTCATTAATTCTCTTCATTTTTTTTGAATCCATATAAATTATCATTTTATAGTCATCCAAAATATTATGTTAATTTTTTCCATGATTTTATATTCATATATACCGAGATTTTATAATTTCTACAGTCATTTACAAAGTTTTCACCAATTTTCTTTTATTATTTTACATTCAAATCTATGTATTTAAATTAACCAAACACTATAAGTCTATACTATATAAATAAATTCAAGTAATTAATACTTATTAAATTCTTTGATAATTTATAAACAAAATGACAATTTCAATTTATATACCGCATTAGTAGTAACACATGGTAGATATTTCTTTCAAATATAAAAACATCTGAATCACTTAACAAAAATTATAGGCATAAACAATAATAAAACGTTTAATTTATGATTGATATCGAACATTGCATAACAAAATTTTATTTTAACCACATTTAAAGCATGAGTACCATATTTTTACAAAATTAGCGTGTGCAGTGCATGAGATACGTTCTATTACTTTATTATTATTATTATCCACAATTTTAGTAAATTAAAAAAAAATAGTTTTTCCCTTAAGATCTCATGTTACATTTAAAATTCTTATCAATACAGATTTGCAATTTGACATCTAAAACTCATCATCATGCACATGTGTGGGTGTGCATGCACATCAAAACACACATGATCATGAATTTACTAAATATTACTTTAAAAAGGAACATATTACATCTATATTTTTCTTTGAAATTTATCGTATACATAAACATTAAAAATTGTTTCATATGCATCGGTATATCGGTCATATTTAACGTATAATTTCTTAATTCAAAATATAAATTACATTTATTTTACAATTACACAAAATATTTTAAAGTATAAAATTTTGAAAATAACAGTAGTATATATATACATACATTTTTTAAACTTATAAATCAATAAAATAATATGTTTAACATATAATTTCCCTAAACTTTAGAAATATTATCATAAAACTAATTTGAAACAAAATCTATCATTTTAAATAGTTAGAATATGAAAATAATGAATATATGATTATTTTTAACTATTCGAAAATAATTTTTGAATATATTTTACTATGAAAACATAACATTTTAACATGCTAAAATAAAAAAAAAATATGTTTAACATTAGCATATTACATTGTATGTCGACTATTTAACTATGTATATTTGACAATTTAATTTACAACACTACCGTGTGCAATGTACAGGTTACACACTAGTTATTAGAGGGGTAAGTGAAATTTTTTCTCTCAAATCAACCAGAAAAGATGATTGGAAGTAAGAATGAACGAGAAGTAAGAATATATATGGTCTCATATTCTACTTTATGTATAATAGAATAAATTATGTCTATATTTTTAGTTTTGATAAAAAGAGCTTGTTTTTTTCTTTTCAAAAAGTTAAATAAGAACGATAGTTGCAAGTTTTTATAACCAGAAGAATTATTTTTTAACTTTTTTGAAACCTGCAAAATATTTGTAGCGAAATGTGTAAGTATTTCAACGTTCTTTTGTAAATATTCGTGGAAAATTCAGCAAATATGATAAAGGTTTTTAAGAATATGTATAGTGTGTAAACTTCAAACATTTTGACTATCATGCGAGCTCATACCTAATCAACTGTTTACAAATATTTGGTTGGCATGTGATTTTGACTTTCACCACGTTTTTTCAACTACATAGCAAACCACACGATTCTTTGAATCAGAGTCCTTGTCAATCGACTATGTAGTGATAATATACTCCCTAAACTATATTTGCAAAGTGTAACATGATTATGGTCCACAACATGGCCAAACAAACAATTACAACAGAGGTAATGTTAAAGTTAACGTCATGATCATATTATTTCATAAATCTAGGCTTGTACGTATCGCTTAGTTAGGAAGACGCATACAATTATATCGTCATTTATTTCACTACAATAGCGTTTGCAGACATGATTAATACGTTTTCAACTAATTTGATTTGCAAGGGAAAGAGACATCCCACCGTATAAAGTAAAAAGCTACTGTTACCTTTTTCATGCTGTTATTATCAACCCATTTTTTATTTTTAACGAAGCCAAACGCTTTTAATGTTGAAAATGACACCGAGATATTTTCCTTCCTAAAGACCCACCCATGATAATAATAACTAGAATAATAACACTGGCTGCTTTTTAAGTTGTCGATTTAACCGAATATAATAATGGGAACTCTTTTGCTTATCATGGTCCATAAAGTCGTACATAACATCTAGAACTGAAACCGAAGACTTCGCGTTGAAGAAAAACGCGCGCTATGTTTGAATGAATTCTAACAACTGAATCTTCCACCCTTACAGTTTTGACCACCGTTATCTCAAGAGCTGCCTCATATTTATTTTTTATAAACCATGAGCATTTGAATTTCATGTGACAAGAGATTGAAAATATTTTTCATTTTTTCAAGCATTTTAAAATAGAGAGAATTAATTTAAATAACAAAAATTTGCATACTTTTAGCCTCAAGAACACGACCTTAATATTTTAACCAAAAAGACAAACATTCTCCTTAAAATCAATCAAAAAGACAAACATTCTTTTAAAATAAATGATAAGGACAAACATTCTTCTAAAACTGCTACCGAACTAAAAACTCATACTGATAAGTATAAACCGATACTTAAAAATTGCTATCAATACACTACTATAACTACAGTACATAGTCACGACAGGTTTCCACCGGCCGCCAACGGGAGTTGGTAACCGTTGGAAAAATAGCCGTTTGCGGCCGTTGGAAGTCGTTAGAAATATTCGCGTATACCTACAGCGAGGCCGAGACTGAAACATTATTATCTTCTTCCCTAATTACACCAAAACCCTCCTCCCCTCCCCCTCCTCCTTTCTTGCTTCCAGCTTCCTCACGCAACCGGCAGCCGCTCCGATGCCATCACTTAGCGCCAGCAGCCTCTCTCCATCCCCAGACATCTCCAAAATCAAGTTTGCCTAAAACCCTAAAAATTTTAATTTTTCTAATTTTGTGTTTATTTGTAGTTATAGTTGTATCTAATGGCCTATTGATTGTTTATTATACCAAAGTAAGTGCTAATTACAGTTATTACCATCAAAATGTCCAAATTATTTGTGTATATATATTATGCACATATATACATATGTTTATAATTTAGTGTAAATGCGCATTTGAGTTAGCATTAGATTAGTTAGGATTGATTTAAATTATTCTAGGTATTTGTAAAATATTAGGCAAACATGAATTAGTCGACTATTTTACGAACATGAATTATATATTTTACAAAATATATTAGCATTAGATAAATAAGTATATAATTTAGTGTATATATATACACATGAATTATATATTTTGTGAAATAGTAAAAATCATATAATTTACTATATATTTAGTAAAATATTAGAATATAAATAAAATAATGCATAATATGCTTTATTTTATATATTTAATAAAACAGTAACATATAAACAAAATTTAAATCCCTTAGTGAATTTTTGGCCCCGTCTGACAAGTGTTGTATATGACCGTTGTATGAATATTCGTCTTTATTGCAAAACGGATATTCATATTCATCTGATACAATATCTGTTGGATTTGTCCCTGTATTGGACAAGTTACAAACACTATAACGTAGTTACGTTTCGTAAATCATATCGTTATAAACGGTTCACAAAATTTCGACGGCATTTCCTTTTCGTTCCTTGTGTACATGCATATGTGTACGATACAAGGAACACGGGAGAAGTGCTGCCGAAATTTTAAAAATTCGTTTATAATGATATGATTTAAGAAATGTAATAACTATTGTGTTTGTAATGGAAAGTAGGATGACCGACCATCACAAAAGGTACAAAAATGTGAACAAAATATCAAGAAATATAACTTTGTATATAAACGAAAATGGATTATAAAAAACAGTAAAATCTAAATGTGTTTATCGAATTTGATTAATAATTTATTTACTATTGATCATAGGTTTTACAGTAGGAAAAATGGTCAATCATTTTATTGATCGGAGCTGGATGTATCAAAGAAGAGAAATGGGAGGCTCAATAAGTAAACATTTTCTTAACGGGGTAAATGTGTTTGCCGAATTTGCTTTAAGTAATATTAAAAACGACGTAGAAATTCGTTGTCCATGTAGTATATGCAAATTATTGAAGCATTTAGTACCGAATATGGTTAGGATTCATTTGCGCCAATATGGTTTCGCAACCAATTATTTGGTGTGGGATCGTCATGGAGAAATTATAATACGTAACGAAGAACAGTCAATAGAGGTCATTAGTGATGAAGTTAGTACGAAAAATCTCATAGAACATATGGTCGAAGATGCAGCACGATCAATGTTCCCCACTGTTGAAATTAATAGCGACGATGTTAACGTCGAAGAGGAACCAAATGTTGGAGCGAAAAAATATATGATTTATTGAATGTTGCTAAGAAACCTCTTTGGAATGTTTAGTAGGTGGACAAATAAAGCTTCCGAAGACGTGCAGGAGGCAAAATTAGCTATTTAGAAGTTGGTATTTAGTTTTATTCCGCTGTGATGTATTAAGTCTTTTATGTATATTTGGTACTCTGATCATCCAATGGGCATCTTTATATGTTGCTCTTGGCGTATTTTGTAACAGTTACATTTGATCAAAACTTTGGAATGGATTATGGGATTATGTAAATTGATTAGGAAATATTGCTTTGAAATGGAATCGGAAAAGTTGTTTAAACTGTGATGATTTTATTTCATATTCATGTGCTTCTGATATTATGAATACCATTAACATTACTGTATTTTTTCACTGGAAGTTAATATTATAGATGACTGCAGCATATGTAGCGCTTAGCTTTGGGCCTCAAGATAGGGGATGTTACAATTACTCATGGCTGTTAGGGGCACTAAGATGTAACGTATTGATTGTTATTGAATAATTATGCGATGACTCACTTGATAGTTTTCTGTTGGTTAATATTACTAAGGTCAAAAAGAAAATATCGATCTGACAATGTTACACAATTTTCTCTACTTGAGAATACCATCGAGCTTCAATGTGGAAACTATGCTTTGATTATAGTTATAACGTGATACGACGTCCATTGAACGACTGTAGTTGGATCAAAGTGTAAGCATTGAAAATGAAACACTATTCAATTGAGAATTTTCCTCCTCGGTTATATGCAATTAATATCACAGACAACCAAAATTAACTCAAATCCATAGTCTCTGACCAGAGCAGTTTGGTTAAAAATAACTATGAAGCAAGGTGTTTGTGTTTGGAATAAAAATTTGAACATAGATAACATTGGAATTTTGACCATTACCAACTTCCATAAGTCCTAATATGATATAGTTTTGAGGAAGAGAATTGGTATAAATAATTTTCATAATGGGCACCGCTTAAAATAAGTAAAATTGGATTTTACTGAAACTATGTAAGCGATAATTATGACTGTAATATCACACCACTAGCTAAGATGACCTATGGACGTTAATATTCGAATTGTTCGATATTAATCGCTGATCGAATTTACACCTAAGTGTTATACAATCAAAATGTTGAATACTAAAACTACTACCTGGCGTAATTATATTATAATTGTTATAAATTAATTAATATTTGTGAAATATTTATTATAGAAACTTATTTGATTTGTGTTGAAAATAATGTGTGTGTGTGTATAAGTTGTATACACACAAATATCATTATAAGATATTGATGCACGTTTAGATTATATAAATGTATATTATTTGATTGGACTTGAAGCGAAGTGGAAGCTCATATATGAGGCAGGCATGGCCAATCGTACATGGTGAGAAAAGCATGCTGAATATGATCCAAATAGGTTTGAATTAGTAGAGACGATGGTGGAACTATATCCATAATTTTCTCCTTTCCTTCTCTCATATTCAAACTCCTTTATGTTAGAACTGTGCCGCCTGCAACGGAAGTAATGGGTAAATTTCTAATTTCTTTACCATTTTGGATCTTCATTGAACTTGTGAAGTCTAATTTATCTTGAAATTTTTTAAATTTCTTTTAACTAAAATCATTATTTATTGAAATTTATAAAACGATTTTATATTATTTACTTAATGTTATATTACATATATGTGGGTGTATGTGTATCATATACATATATATGTGTGCATCTATACATGTGTAAGATAGCAATTCATGCAAGGTATAATATGTCCGTGTATAGGTGTTGGGATCTGCACTGCAACAGGCACGTTAACTCTCCTATTATGCAAATATTTTGTCCAAATATTTGTTTATATACTTTAATTTATGTATATCACATATTATTGTTTATAATATATATATATATATATATATATATAAATACATACTTGTATATGTATAAACGATATTTTATTTTAATTATTTATATATATATATGCACGAATTGAATTTTAACATTATATATATTATTATATGTATACGTTTAAATTATTTATATAAACGATATTATATGTATATGAGTGTGATGACATCAGAGATGTTTGCGGGTTTTGACATCTCCTATCCATTATCGAACGAGAGTGCAATAACTTAAGAGATGTTCGGAGTTCACATCTCCTAAGGATCCATTAAACTATCTACTATGTAGTACAATACGCTATTATAATATGTATACAATAATGTAAAAGTATTAAAATAGCATTAAGCCGTTACCTATATCCCCTTACCACATTTTATATATTCCATAGTCTATACAGTACCGTACGCTCCTCCATAAACTGGAGGTTTACCCAGAGGGTACTCCATAGGATGGTACAAAATAAACTCATAGAAGACGCGCTAGGGCATGTGAACACGGCATTCGAGGCAATGCTAAGGTAGACATACCAATTGCATATCCGGACTGGTGGTAACGCATAGCAGTTACTACCGCCCATCTCAGAACACATTCACAAATCAAAATCAAGGGTTGGCCACCAAATCATCACAAAGTCATAATATGGTATCGAAGAAACGTGTCTAATCGAAGGTGCGAACTCACTTGGCCTAGCGTAGCTCCTGTTTTAGTTACATCTAAGCCAACTCACGAGAGTCAGGCCACGTCATACCTTATACAGAACTCGTTCGCCAAACCATCCTACTTCATTTCTAGAATCTCCACAATGTACACAGTTGTTAAAGTGGTTTTCGGTATCGGCAAAGAGTATGACAATATCCAATCCTGGTCTCTTTAACAACCAAACGCTTATTTCACACCGGATGGTTCTTTTATATTTTCAAAAAGTCAATTAAAATTGATATCAAAATATCATATTCTCAAACCATATCACTTTCGAAATTATATTCACTTCCGAAATCATATTTCAAAACGAGTTAAATCCTTATTTCAGAACTTCATATTCAAATCAAATATGTAATTTAAATCCCAACTTTGGTTATAATATCATTTAGCTATATTCACTTTAGAATCGAGGATTTAAAATATAGACACATCCATTTTATTTAGTTTGAAATTTAGAATGATAGTTTGGATAGTTATAAATAGTTTAAATAGTTATAAATAGTTAAAACGTTCTAAAATAGTTTAATTAAAGACATAAAGATATTGTTAAATTGATTTAAGGTACTTAAATAGATTAAAAATTGATTAAGTATAATTAAAATAGATTAAATAGCTTTAAAATAGATTAATTAAATTTAAAATAAGTTAAAATGGGTTAATTAGTTTAAAATAAATTAAATGAATTAACATAGTTTAGGATAGGTTAAAATAATTAATATGGTTAATATAGGTTAAAATAGTCTGAAAATCTGAATGATTAAAGTCTTTAAAATAATATATTTTTAAACAGTTTATATGAAAATATGAATTTGAAGTTAATATCAATTTAAACTATTTATTTCATTTCAACATCTGAACCAGTTCAATTTCCAAATCAACAAAACTCAATTTCAAATCTTTCAATCCAAATTCACAATGAACTATTAAATTCTATATGGATTTAAGTCCATGGTTGAAATATCAATTTAAATTACTTAAATTCCAATATATTTCAAAGTTATATTCCAAACAATTCAACTAACTCATTTCTGACAAAGTTCAGTTATATTTCAAATTCAACTTTGAAATTTCAATTCCATTCTTTTAAAACAATTCCTTAAAATCAATTCCAATTGAACGTTAACTTGATTTTCAATAGTAATTCAATTTATATAAATCAAATTCTTATTTCAAAATATCATTCAATTCCAAAAATCAATGATTTAGAAATCATTTAATTTAACCAATCCAGTGTCCGTATATAATTCTCTACCTTAGGGTCCAGTGATATGGATATTTATCATTCCAATCCGCAATTTAAAATTTTACGGTTATATATCATTTCAAACTGCAATCTCGAATTTAATATTAAAAAATCCATAAAATCGCTCGAGCCTATCGTTTCAACTCATGACGATTTTTCCTAATCTATAGATCATTCGGGTATATATCATTTCAACTCATAATGATTTTCCTAATAGTAACTAAGGGAACTTGCAAAGAGATAGCATTTCATACATCAATTATAGCATCCAATCATCCAATAATAAATTCAAACATCCATCACAATCATCATCCAATTCAGCCAATAAATATCAATAACTAATAGATTATTATATATGGATAATTAACTGGCAATTTAACTTCAGTAATAAATTAAACGACAATTTAATTCAAAATAAATTCAAATAAACTGGAATATCAATTTAAAAATATCAAATAGCCATAAATAAATTCCTAATCACATCACAAATTTAATTTAACAAACATAAGAAATTTTATAAGTTGTAAGTGGGTCAAAACACTTACCTTTGAATTTAAATCGATTTAAAAATCCAAATTAGTGCCCAAATTGAAATAGTATTAGAATTCGACCAAACCAGCATCAGAATGTCAAGAATTTCAATACGATCCCGACAAAACAAACCACGCATGAAACAGACCTCGTATACAAAAGTTACGTGAGTTAGAACGAGTTGAAATTAGAATTATAAATAAATAAAAACAAAACAAAACCTTTACAAGAGCCACATCATCATCCTTCACTTCGCACACTAGCCTGTACAAACCCTTACCCCGTTCGAACCAGGCCGCCACCATCCAATCGCGACTGCCCTAGGCCATCGCGGCCACCACCAGGAGCGCGACCCTCCACCTCTCGGCCTGCTGCCTCACCAGTGGCGTGACACCCCACACCGCCAATCGGCGTCAATGCTCCAGCCGCCGCCCCTTTTTGCCGAAAGCCCACGCCGCCGATCGGCGTCAAATCTCCAGCGCTCGCCCCTTTTTGCCGAAAGCCTAATCAAATTTTTTCGATGATCTAGCCAATGAATCGACTAACGGCTAGCACAGACGAACTACGCACTGCACTCTCCATCCACCCATGCCAACGATTCGACGATTGGTCGAAGTTGATCGACGGTCAATGAATGACCGAGAATTATTTCTTGAATTTCGGACACAGAAACCCAATTTGATAAACTATCTACAGATTTGATTTGCGCTCGTCGAGAGCTTCAAATGGATATATAATTTGATATATTTTGAGGAGTTTGAATTTTGGATTTTGTTTTGAAATTGAATTTGAGGGACTGAGAATCAGAATTTGTTTCTATCATTGGAAAGGAGAAGCCATAGAGAATTGTACGTACATAAAAATAAAAAATAAGAAGTAGCTAGGGTTTATAATAGGTTGTTTATAGGCAGATCCAAAATAAAATGAATGGACAAGATTTGTTTGGAAGTTGAACGATAAACGACCCGAAAAGTCCGTTTTGTCTCCGAAACAAAAATGGGTAATCCCATATATCTAAACAAATGTTTTTGATGATTTTAAACTCAAGAAACGGGTTTCAAGTTCTAATTCCATATTATGAAGAAGTTATGTTAAAATTAGCTTATTTCCAATTGATTTCAATTAAATTAATTTCTAGGCATTTCGAGTTCGTACGATCAAATGATAAGTCCGATCGTTAGAAAACTTGAAATCCTACAATAACTCACTATAGCGAATCCGACGAAACTAGTTTCGACAAAATCCAAGATAGTGGCCAAAATGACTATTTTCACATTAATTAAATAAATTAAATCACTTTTCAATTCAAATTTAGTAATTAACAAATTTTCATCCTTGTTGATTACTTGGACATTTATAACAATTTAAAGCAATTTACATGTCAAATTCATTGTTTAATATTTCATTAATTACAGTGTTCAATTTCAACTGTAATTAAATCCAATAAACATAATTCAATTTCAATAAATTTATTTAATTTGGTTTTGATCTTTTAATTCCATCAATTATTTCTCTACATACATAGTTAACATTGTTATATATTTTATTACATTAATATTTTACCATTTTTCTCTTACTTTTCATTAACGTAATCTTTAATTACATTTAATTGTAATAAATCCGCTTATTAAAATTTAAATTCCAATAATTTGGTCAAACTTGATTCCAATTCTTTTTTCAATCAATTGTTATATTATGCATAAAATTTTATTGGTTACATCTTATTGAATTAACATTTTACCATTATCAATTTTACCTACATTGACTGCACTAATTAAGTGAATTAATTGCGATTGATTCCCAATTTAATTCAATAGCCAAATAAATAGGTAACATATAATAATTGTTACCATTAACTTTTAATCATACTTACAAGTTCATTATTTACAAACAAATGTTACAATTTCTTACATAACACTAATTTTATCCCGTTTCCATTAATTATATACTAGTTCCTTAATTTATACAACATTCACATTTATTTACTTATATCCAAATTCTAACCAAGCATAATATTTAAATTATTTCAATTAATTTGACTTTCATTCAAAGTATTAATAATGAACTTAAATTAACATTATTACATTTCATTTTAGTTAATATTTCATTAAGATCTCACAAATTTTTATTTCTCCTAAAATTTAATCACAAAATCTTATTAAATAAAACAAAATTAATTGTTGAAAATTACAAGTTGTTACATATTTTATTTCGATCGAATTTTTTTTATATATGAAACAATTTATATAAAATTATAAAAACATATTTTGTGTTGAATATAATATAGAATTTAAATTATAAAGCTTATGTATGAATAAATAATGTATGTTAAATTAACTAAGTAATGAATAAATGTATTTTTTTGAAATTTTAGTTGTGCATATTATAGGTAGATATATGAAAAAATAATTTTTTATTTACATATTAATACACACACACAAAAGCATATATAAATATTAAACCAATCCGATTGTGATAATATATTGATATAACACCTAACTAATATAATAGAATATGATGTATTAATAATAATTCAATAAAGTACAAATGTAGGTCAGATTTTACCTTATATCAATGCCAAAAACTCAGAACTTTAAGCATTGAAATGAACTATTGAATGGAATTCTAACCGTGAAGGTGTTATCTCCCAAATTAAAAACCACCGGCTATCGAATAATATTTAATTTGATTTGAGTTTGAAATAATGGAGAAGAGGATATTAGGGTTCGGCCAAAAATATGAGGGTTTGGAGGCTTTCAAAAAGTTCTCTCATAGATATGGATCGAGATGCTTATATAGGGAGGAATGGAGACATGTTAGGAGATAGATCTCTTATCAATTCTCTTTCCCTTATCTATACATACCTGGACCACTTATTTTCCATCAAATGGCCGCACCTACATAGCTCCATCATGGCCAAAACCAACTAGCCCCATATAGGCTTCAAACCCATTTAAAGCCCGAATAAAATATTTTACGTTTGAATCCAATTTAAACGCGTATCGATATCGTATATCGATTAATTTTATAACTATTATAAATATATTTAATAATATTTTTTCATCAAATCAAAATAAATCTTTTAGATGTAATATTTCATAAATATTTATTAATTTAATTAATTTATAACAAATATAAACTAATTAAATCATGTTTTCTAAGAGTATTCAACGATTCAGTTATGCAAATCTTTAGGTAAAAATTTGGTCAGCGACTAATATTGAACTATTTGAATATTAACGTTCACACATCCCTTAGCGGACGTGTGACATTTTAGCCAAATTTATCGCTTACTTGGTTTCGGTAATATCCAATTTTACTTTGTTAAGCGTTACCCCGTTGTGACAGTTACTTACACCAATTCTCTTTATAAAACTATATCACTTTGACTTATGGAGTTTGGCAATGGCCCAAATTCCAATATTGACCATATTCAACTCTATAATCCAAACAGAAAGTCCTATGTTTAATAATAACAAACATTATTGACCGAACTGCTTAGGTAAGAGACTTTGACTTTTAGTTGACTTCAATTGACCATGATACTAACCTCATATAACTAAGAAGATGAATCCTCTATTGGATAGTATTTCACTACCAATGCTTCCGCTCGATCCAATTATAGTTGTTCAATAGATGCCATGCTACGATTTAACTATAACCAAAGCAGAACTTCCATATTGAAAATCAATCGTATTCTCAAGTCAAAAAAACCGTGTAATTTTGTCACATCGATATTTTTCATTTGACCTTAGTTATATCAACCAAAAGAGAACTATTGAGCGAGTCATTCCATAGTATCTGATAACTATCAGTACATAACTCCTTAATGCTCCCAACAGCCATGATAATACACTGTTCGACATTTGGAGAGCGTTATGTACTCTAGTCTCATCGGATGTATCGATATCCAGTCTTGATGCACCTTAACTAGGAATACTTAAAATGTTATATTTATTTTCATTGTGATAAATTACTCATGGTTAAAACACTTTGTAACGACTATCACAAAACATACCATTTATGGATTTTCTATTAAGAATACTTTTAATTAAATTAACTAATTACTATAATACATTATTTCCAGTATATAATAGAAAGAAAACACATTTTATTTCAAACAAGATTGATTATCGAGTTAGACATATGCAACAAATTATATAATTTTCACTAGGGCATATCCTTAACTCTATCAATCTCCTACTTGCACGTGAGGTCAACTATAGAATCTTATTCCAACTTCTCTAATTGGTTTTTTCAAAACCGATTGGTTCGGTCACACAGTGAATGGGTTTGCTATTATGTTTCAATTACCTACTCTATCAATCAACTCTCTTTCACATTGATAAACTACCTTTATCATATGGAACAATTCGGAGTATGTCTCTCGACTTCCAGTGAGCTCTAAATTCTGTTATAAACTATATCATGACATTGTTATCAGATAACAGTGTTATGAGATTCTCAACATTTCAAATCACCCTTAGCTTGGTAATAAATTTGTGCATTTATATTTATATACATTGCTTTTATTGTATTGCTATTTAATACAATGTACTTGGTCTTTTTCATTTAATCAGCCACAATCTTTCATTTGGAATATTTCCAACTTAAAGATTCTTAACTTGATTTTATTATTGACATATTATACTCAATATCACTTATAAAAGTTTGAGTTTGAGCATTCTTTCATAACGAGTATTCTGTTTCAGTAAATAAATTCTCTAGTATTTCATAAATATACAGGAACACCTCAAACAACCACTTAGTGATGTCAATTTGGATTTGACATCTGCTTCATGTATCAAATACATAAACGAATCACGATATCGTAGGTAACATAACATGTATGATGATTCTTATTATCAATGCATAATGAATCCATCATGTTCTGTATTAAACTTTTTAATAATGCGCCTTTGCATATTGCTTGGGACATTCCATATATCTTTTATACTATAAACAAAACCATTTACAAATCCAATGTCGAGTATTAAACAACTAAAGCTAATTTTAGCACACGTACATCGTTAACAATCAACAGTGCATTGCTTACTTATGGTTGGAAATATCTATGTACCTTTTAGCGTTCCTTCTTATGAACACACCTCTGCATTTTGACAGTTAATCAAACTATTTGATATTTTATCAAAATATTTATTCAATTTCGGTGCTTCAAAAATGATAATTTCAATCATTTCTTTGGTCATAACCAAAAACTCACAAACTCAATATCGCTCTCCCTAACTTCGAAATACTTTGGTTGTTATGTGCTAATAGTCTATTCTAAGCTATTATTTATAATTTTCCAATTCAGCACATATGTACCAAACACATATTTATACTAAGCAATAATTTTGTGAGTAAATTTGAACCAACTTGAGCACATCGAAAGGTGAATCTATTACGTTAATTTCAATAATTGAAATTCACGGTATTACTCTTATCAATGCAGCTTACGATATTCCAACTATATTTGCCTTTATATTAAAAACATATTTGCGGCCAATGGATCATATCCTTTCGGGTACAACCGACAAAACCGTATTTTGATAAAGTACTTAGAATTTTTTTTAGATCTATGCATCGTGCCATATCATAGAGTGCGTACTCTCAATGATTTAATTAAACATTCGAGAATTATTTATTCTTGACATTGACAATAAACTCATCGTTTCTCTTTTATATACAAGAATACTCATTAGAGTTTTAATGTACTATGTTTATTTAGGTTCGGTCAATTTCATTTCATCCCTGTAATCAGTTTTATCCTTAGATCGTATCAATTTATTTTATAACAATAATTTCTCAAAGAAATTCCTTTTCTATGAAATTGGTACTTCTTAAAACAACAATTGTTTCTTAATGCAGTGGGACGTGCATTCATAAGCATTTTATGAATTGCCTTATATAAATATATTTTGCATTACTTGACAATATATTTATGTCCGCCACTTAAATTAGTCATCTATTGACTATCATTCCCAAAATTCTCCTGGGATGTTTTATATAAGATCCCTTATGTATAATTATTATATGTAGTCTTTCGACTCACATAACCTACCCACTTCTTGGTTTAGAATGTGTAGGGGTTTCTTATAAACCCTTATCTCATATAGTCTTGTAAATTATTCTACGGACTATATTAATTTTAAACTTGCGTGGTACTCTTAAGTACCCACCTTACAAAGAGAGTATAACTCAACTTTACTCATCATTAATCGTGCTTTATCCAACAAAGTTTGATTACTCCATATCAATACATCATTATATATTATAGGGAGTAACCTTTGAGACTAAATGTTTATCCATATTAGGTATATATGGAACTATTTCCTATATACTCACGCATTCTATCAAATCGAATCATATATGTTGCATGTTGTATTATTTATTTTTTGTTTTATATTCTATGAGCTTATCATAGACTTATATATGGATATCAAATACACATGTTCATTTTTTTGATAACTCATCGGTGAATATGATGAAGTATATGGAACCGTTTTGGTATTAGTAGACTTACGATTACATACATCTATATGTATTAATCCAAAAAGTTCATCAACTCTTATGATGCTCCCAATAAATGAGTGTGTATCCCTTATTGTTTGAGATATAATTAACCAGTATTATATAATTCACAATCACATAACAAAAATTATTTCTCAAAACTATGGCTTAGTATATAATTCTAAAATAGTTATAAATAATTTAAGATACTTCAGTATTTTTCAATGCACCACTTTTGTTATGAAAACAAATACTACGTTATAGTTTTATTTCATAATATTTAGCCTTGGATATTTGGATTTCTCGTGGAAAAGTGATTTTTAGCCTTGGATGTTGAAAAGTAGGCTTGAAAAAGGGTGTTAAAGGTTGGTGTGGGCTCGTTTTTAGGAGGACGAAGGTGTAAGAAGAAGAAATGAGTGATTTTTAAGTGTTTTTAGGAAGTAAAAGGAAGAAAAGAAGTGATTATTAAAGCTTTGAAAATATTTGGAAGCTATTAAAATGGGTTGAAAACTTAAGGAAGAAGATGTAAAATTTTAAAACGTTGAAAATGAAAATAATGATGGGGAGAGAAATTTTATTTTGCATTTATGGATAAAGAGTTTAGGAAATTACATAATGCCCTTAAGTACCACTACACTCCACTAATTTATTGCCACATCATCCCACCCTCCCCTCATCCTCCCTTCCACATGCAACACCCATGGCACCCCCTTGTGATATCTATACAAAACACTTCCCCTCGTACTTAAAATGTTAAATGAAAGTGACATTTCATACTTTACATTTTATTCAGGCTTTAATTTGAAAAGGTGTCATATCTCCTACTTTTTAGTTAAGTAAGCCATTATTCACCATATTCTTTTACTCGCCACACATATGTATTCAATATATACATACATACATACATATATATATATATATATATTTGTGAATAAGATAACTAAGATATTTACAATCTTTCCGACAACTTTTAGATGACGAAAAATCAAAAATTTGAAAAAAGATTTCCAGTCACATTTCCTATTTTTCTTCAAACTAATTAGTTTTGTAAACACATTTTGAAAACCATTTCAACGTCGCTAGTTATTATTTAAAAGGGGTATTTTGAGTAATAAAATACATTTATTAATCATTTAAAAATATAAATATCCATATTTAATGTGATTAAATTCTGGGTCATTATACTCTTCCCCCTTTAAAAGAATGTCAACCCCGAAATTTCACCATATGAGTACCCACAATTAATCATAAGTCCGTATGATGTTCACAAATCATCCATATGCAAAATCTAATTCGATCTCTAATTGAAATAACCTCTCTTCCGAACTAGTATCACTTACCCGATTTCCTGGTGCAAACTCCATTCGGGCTTCTTGATTGGAGACCTCTTTCTCCTTACATAGCCATATATTACAATAGAAAACTTTGGTTCCTTATCAAGAACCCCTCACCGGATGTTCGACATCAAAAATCGAGTGATAGATTTTTATTTGGAAAAGTGTGAAAAACCTCAAAGTCATGTACTTGCATCTTGGATCAAAACATTATGAAAAAGAGAAATGATCTACATTCAACCTACATACTTATCCTTATTGGTTATTATTAGTACCAATTCTTTTTCTGGTGAAAATTATTTATAAAACTAATTCATCAAACTAAAATTTATGTTCAACTTGCATAGTACCCTACTACGTTCTAAGAGTATATGCCACTATTTGGTTCAATTTTTTTTTCATTTTGAATTTATTAGGTAAACTCAAAATCCAAATACCTGGTTTTATTCCAAAATCCCTTTTTAAATAAAAAAATATATTTAACCGAGGAAAATGCATACATATACCTCGAGTAACCCCAAAATGATATTAAGGAACTGGGTACTACCAAATAGTATCATACATTCCCTAACCATGAAGGATTGTACTTAAGAGAAGTGCTTACTATCCAAACACATCTCTTTTCCATTTTTAGTTATTCTTGGACCACTTTCACTAGTTAACCTAAATATTTCTTCTATTTCAAACTACCCGTTTTGAAATAATATTGTACGAATTTCCAAACAAATAGTTTTAATAAAATACAACTTTCTTTTTGTTTATTTGGATTTGAACTTGTTTTGGTCGTACAATGATAAAGAGAATAATGTACTAAGTGCACTACAACATTCACCTAGGCTAACGTCTGATCGTCATTTAGAGGATTATTATAATTTTCACAAAACAAATTGAGACTCATTCCACGAGCCAATCCAAAGAAAATACTTAAATAATTTCTTTTCCAAAATATTTATACTTAAAAATATTTTCAGGTAAAACTATTACTAATATTTTCCGCAAAACATTGAAATCTTCTTCAAGACTCCAGAATTTAAATTCCCAAAACCTTTTATTTATAAAACATATTTTTATGAACCAAATTTATATAAATTCACTTCTTTGTACAAAACTTTTTCTTAAATATTTTTTATAAAACATTCAATAGTATTCAATGCTCCAACTAGACGAGCTTTACTAAACAAACCCTAAATGATAATAATTAAATATTACCATTTCCTAACAAACAAGCACCTTAAAATACTACATTATTTTTCAAAATCATTCTCCTATATCTAAAATATATTCCTAGGTAAAATAATTTCATTTACCCATTTTAAAATAATATTGTGTTGTTCGGCTTTGTTCAAGTGTTTAGAAATCCTTATCGATAACATGAGCCCGTTGAATCAACCAAAATTCTAAAACCACTCAACCGGTCAAAAAACATAATATAAAACATTTTTATATCACTAAAAAATATGCGATCTCATATATACACACACTTAAACGCATGTAGGGTGTCACTTAACCTATCCTACTGAGTTTACCCCACCAAGGCTAAGGTTCTCACATAGGCTTCAGCTCTGATACCACATGTAACGACCCGCCTTTTCGATCCTCGAAAGTCAACACTAATACATCCATGGTATTCACGCGTCGAGCATTTAAGTGTCGGAAAGGCAGATTGTTGGGGAAAAAGAAAAGAAGAGGGAAGATAGCATCCCACAAAAGCACGACGAGTAATATAAAAAACTAAAGAAGCCTTTACAAAAAGTAAGAGACTTTAATATACATACATAAATCAGAGCACGAGACAAAATCATCACCAGCCTAGATAGTTATAACACTTTGCCCTTACAGTTGCTAATAACTGCTACAAGAACAAACAAGGTAAAATAACAAAAATATGGAAGTACATCTTGGAGAAATCCGGCTCGTCTCTTGAAATCTCCACAGTGTCCGGCTAAATCTGGAAAATATGCTTGGGTTGATCGGAGCATTATAAGGAAACAATGCCTAGGTCAATTTAATAAAACCAACATGAGAAAAAATCAAATGAATCACCAATGTTACAAAAACTTTTTAGAAATAAAGGTATCTCGTAAGACCAAGCCGCACATAAACACGAACGAGCTTTTACCTTATGATAACCAAAATATTCTGTAGAAAATCCAGTGATATTATATAATGTTTAAGGGTTTAAAGTAACTTATGGATATTATAAAATGCTTGCATCTCACATTCCAACATATTTGGGTACAACAAAGTCGGTAAGGCACTTATTGGAGAATGGATTCCACCAATGATAAGGCTATTGGGGTCTCACTTGTCACAGTACATCTCTAAATAAAATGTACCGAGGTCAAACCTATCGATCCATGCATGGCAAGACCAGCCCACTCCTAACTAGAAAGGACCAAATATTTCATCACTTTGGTTGCTTTGCAACCTATCCCTGGAGCTCTCATGCACGGCCAAATCCATAAATAATTATCCAGAATGTTGATGACAATATCCTAATAGGTGCGACCCATATAGCCTGGCGGCATATCTCCGGTTTTAGTCATTCCTGATTGATGAGGATCGAGGCGATGTTTTACCTTTCAGATAGCAATCCCACTTGGAAAGCAAACACTACCCTCCAAGCAGCAATGTAGTGCCAGCATTCATCCATACAAGTTGTTCAAGATATGAACAAACCGAAGGCACTACTTCTACTACATCCATTTTGGAATCACCCTTTAGATTATAGAAAGTGACCCTTGCACTTCGAAGATCTCCGTCTTCAATCATCTTCATTATGTCTCAATTTGAAATGCTTATGCCGGTTCCAAGTGGTTTTTGGATAATATGTTTGATCTCAGTCTCTCCGAACCAACATTTTATAGTTTTTGGTAAAGATTACTCTAGTTCTTTTGGAAATATATAGAAAATACAAAAGAGCAGGGGTCACTCCTTAACTGTTTAAGTGGACTCTATCATTTGTCCTAGGAGAATAGGACGAGATTTATATGCACAGTATAGCATCATCGAAGATAATGGTGCCATATAACTCTCATGTTTCTCCTAGATATTCCAAAGTTATATTTTGATCCAAATTTGGTAGTTGGTTATTTAACAGTCAAACATAGATTTAATTTCCTACGGGGTCTACTAAGCCTTTATTAATTAATATTTCCATAAATCAAATCACTTTTCATAACTTTGATGCAAAATACCTTTATAAAAGATATTTTCCCAAACTCCTTAGACTCTTTTCATCACTTAGAAAACATTTATATACTTATCTGACCAGTATAAGTATATTAACAAACCATTATATTTTTAGTACTTAGAAAATATCCATATATTTGTCTCAATGGTATAAGTATATTAACAAAAAATATGGGATATTTTCTCTTTTCCACAGTCATATTTAAATGGGCCAAAATAAATATTATTTAAAATATTTCTTACTATAAACCAAACCATCATCCTTCGGTGTTGAGTATGGAAAGAGTGTTTCCATACCACCATAATTAAAAAGGATTAATGGTCAAACAAATTTGATTCCTTATAAAAATTCCTTTCCTATAAGCCCATTTCATATGTAAAATGCTTTTATAAATCTCTAAATTTATTTACAAAATTCTTTTATAAAACTCTAAAATGTTTTATAAAATCCCTTTCTACCAGTAAAACTCTTTTATTAATCTTTCTTTATAACTCCTTTATAAAATAGCGTTAACCACATATCATTTGAAAACATCCTTCAAATAAATCCCTTTTTCCCAAGTATAATCCTTTCTATAAAACAATTCATCATTTATAAACATCCTTATTCAATTAGTTAATTACCTTTGAACATTGTAAGTAAATAATTGTTTAACTTCAAATCACCATTAATACAATAATTAGTTAATATAAATATCATTATTAAACACTTAAATTGAAGTTAGTTTGAATTCATAACTTTAAAGATTTGAAAAGAGGCTTAGTCACCATAATGGTACTAAAACAAATTACCATTTTATTCGATTTGACTTTTCAAATCACATAACTAGTATTTACATAAGCCAATGAATATGTAAATAAAATCCATAATTAGCCATTAATAGCTAACACATTACTTTCTCATTGTTAATCAACTAACATACAGTTTAATGTTTAGATTAATATAATGGCAACATAGGGATTTATGTTGCTAAATAGATGTCCATATAATCTATTTAATTAAGTTATAGCAAAACAGGAAATTTTTTTGCTAAACAGTTGTCAAAATTTGGTATAACTTGTACATTTGTTTGGCTACTTAATAACACAGACAAAGAGATCCCTTGTTTTTTAATCCCATTTATTTATAAAGGAAACTGCTTTTTTATAAAACCGACAGAGTTTTAAAAATAGACCTATATTTAATTAATAATTAAATCTTAATTTAATTACTTGTAAATATTAATTAAAACTAATTTAAATATTAATTATACCTTAATTGAGTCTTAGTTAATTGACTAATAATTAAACCCTTCCTGATTAGTAACTAACTAAAATTAAACCCTAATTAAATAATGATTAATTAAATAGTGATTAATTAAATAATTAAATTAATTAAATAATTAAAATTAATTAAATAATTAAAATTAATTAAATAAAATTAATACTTAATTAACTCTTTACTTAATTAATAATTAATTAAAATTCTCTTAACTAACTAACTAACTATAATTAACTGAATTAATTCTTAAGTACCAATTTTCTTTTACTTAATTACTAATTAATTAATAATTATCTTCAAATAATGAGTTAATTAAATAATATTTAAAACTCATACATAGTATGGTTATTATTAACTTTTATACTTAAATTACGTTTGAAAATACTTTCCAAAAATATTTAAGATAAAACAGTTTGAGTTTGGGAAAAGAGATCGATTTCTCGAACTACATCCATTGCGACTATCGTAATGGATACCATAACTCAAAGTTAGTTCCTAAGTTAACATTTGAACTAGAACTCTTTAAAACTTTACATATTATATAAAACATAGTAAGAGGTTTTGAAAATTAAAATAAACTTTGAAATATTTTTAGTACATTAAACTAGGAAAAAACATGATTTAGTTTAAGGGATCCCAAGTCACTTTAACAAGTCAAAATGCTAACTTCCTTAGTAAATACAACACATAGGCAAGAGCACAAGTTATATATTCATGCCATGGCACCACATATTAATAATGATCGTAATTTTAACATCAATTAACAACCAAATTACAATTTCAAGTTCATAACCAAGTAATACATATAATTCCACATATTAGCAACATCAAACACACACACACAAATACACGCACACACACATACACACACATGTATATATATATATATACATACACACACAACCAAGAGCACAATAATAACAACCGGCATAAAAGTTTAAAACTTAAAATAAATGGTGAGTTTAACTCACCAAAAGCTATATAACAAACCACGCTAGGACTAGAAATTTGAAACGGCCTTGGATTTCTCCTTGAAAAACTTATTTTTAGACTTGGATCTTGAAAAGTGGGATCGGCCAAGGGTGTAGAGATGGGTGTAGGCTAATTTTTGGAGGAAGAAGGTGTAAAAAGAAGAAAAGACTGATTTAAAGTGCTTTTAGGAATTAAAGGAAGAAAAGAAGTGATTATTAAAACTTTAAAATATTTGGAAACCATTAAAAGGTTTGAAAACTTAAGGGAGAAGATGTAAAATTTTAAAACGTAGAGAATGAAAATATGATGGAGAGAAATTTGAATTTTCTTTTACAGAAAAAGAGTTTTAGAAATTACCTAAATGCCCTTAAGTACCACTACTCGCCACTAATTTAATGCACATAATCCCACCCTCTGAAGAAGTATAGTATGATATGCTTCGACCCGGATGGACTTGGGGAATCCAGGAATGGATTCGACTGATAAACCCTAATATACTTGGGTGAATTCAGAAATGAATTCGAACCGATATGGTTGTCTGGACTTAAACTTCCTCGATTGTTAAGGTAGATGGTTCTTTAGTTTACCCAATGGGGGCGCTTTCGATCCTGGGATCTGTTGTTTGTGGATATTCCGAGAAGGAAGTGTATCCATTTGCGTAAATCATTGAATCGGTAGTTACCACTGCAGCAGGGGTCGATGGTCCATTGTTTACGAAATGGCTATGATATTTTTCTAGAATCTAGAAGGTGGAAGGATCTTCTAGAAAGTTTTGTGTCCATTGCGTAAACACTGGATCAGCAGCGGGCCACTAATAGTGTAACATCGTCGTTTGACATCAGATTTTGAGCGGTACTTCTCATACCCGTTTTTAAGTATTTTTCACTAGGTGTTGAAACAGGTCTACTAAGTACTTAAAGATTTCTAGTCTTACGCCTGATCAACGTACGACCAGAGTCCGTAAGAGCGAGGATAAACTTGTTAAAGCATTGAGTTATAAACTATTTCGATAAAGTATTATATAAAAGATATTTTGGTCATTTTTATCATTTCTAAATACTTTAAAATGTTTAAAATATTGTTTATTTATGTACAACATGGTATAATAATAAATTATTAGTGTGTAAATATTGTGAGAAGTTATTAATTAAATGAAACATATTTAAAGTTAATGATCATTGACTTATTAATGATGTTTAAAAGAATTTCGAGATTTAAAACTAATAAAATTTATAAATAATGCATTTATGGTTTTCAATAACTTCTTTTTGAAATAAGTAATGTGTAAATAATTGTTTTCAAATAGTTTACATATATTTATAAAGAAGTTATTTAAAAAAAATTAAATGGTATTTATAAATGAAGCAAGAAATTTTACAAATGAATTTTTCCGTATAGTATTAAAGTATTAAAGATGATTAATTTGCAAACGAGGTTTTCAAATGAATATTTCAAGTAAAATTTATAAAAATATCTTCGAATGGATAATTTAAAGATATTATATAAATTAAAATAATTGATTTATGAAGTTTATTTATAGTATTATACTCGACAAATTAATTTGAATCTTTATTTTGGAAGTATCGATTGAAATATTTACTTGATTTCGAAGTAGTAACAGTAAATTTATAGGTTTATTTACTATTTGAATTTTGTATTAAACCATAATAAATGTTTTCCATGGTTTGAATATTCATTTTAAAACAAATATGTAAAATTAATTATGAAGATATGAAATTTTATACTTTTATTTGGATATTTAATGTAAGATTTGTGTATGCTATTAGTTTCAGTTTAATAATCTGGAGTTTGTACTTATTTTAAAATAATAAGCCTAATAAATCATCGAATTTAAGAAACTTTATTTTTTTTTAAATGCTTATCATAATGTTTTGATATAAACTTCTAACATTGTTAAAACCTTTTGGAAAATCCTTGCAAAATGCTATGAGGATGTTTTAAATATATCTTATATTCTTACTAAGTGAATGAGGTTAAATGTTTTAATTGAATTTTTAAATATATTGAACTATATTTTTTCTCTTCAAGGCCGAATACCAAAAACTTAAATTTTTATTCTATAACAGAATTAAGTTATAAACTTAAGTAAGACAGTAGTAGCTTATGTAATATTTTATGAAATGATTCATTAATGATACAAATCTTTAATGGAAAACAAATTTTGGTAGTGATTGAGCTTTATATAAATAAATGAATGGAAAGGTAAATGATGAGAGAGAAAAACCAGTAGAGTAAACTTAAGTATATTTAAAATTCTTGTTGTTTGGCTGATGGGAAGTATGAGAAAAATACTTCTAATTGTTTGAGGTTGTATAAATAATCCATTAATTGATTATCTATGGCGGTTGAGCATAAGGTACACTTATTAGTTTATTTATCACCCTTGTAGATTAAAAGTTCTAAACCTGAACAAACCATTAGTTTTGGTTGCTATGGATGTATGATGGATTCTTTGTTGCCTATGATGGTTGTATAGTTTTGTTTGCATATGATTCTAATATATTGTATGTTGTTTGTTCTATTGATTTATTACAGCGTTTTAATTTATTATTGCCTGAAGCTTTCAAAATAAAACAAGACATTAATTTTTGTCTCTCTAACTTTATTTCATAATTATTAAATATCATGCAGCTTATTTCTTTTGTTGTAGTGTATATTTGTATTCTCTTTTTTTTTGGCTAAGTCTTATTAAACCAGGAAACCCAAGAAACCCTATGAGACTTTGGACCCTTCCTTTTTCCATCCGTTGACCTTCTATTTCTTATCTGACTAAAACCAAGTACCTATAGAAATTCCTCATTTGAGAAACTTTCTATGTACTCTTCTTCTTCTTATTCTTGCTCAAATCTACAGAAAACTCCAAATCCTAAAACTCCTAAATCTCCAAATCAAATTCCATCCTTCATCCTTCAAAACCCTAGCCTGCCTCCCTCCTCTTGCCTCCACCCATTACTTACGGTAGTAACCCATGGCCAAAGCCCCACCATCCCTCTCCTCTTCTTTCCCCTTTTTTCCCTTCCCTTTTCCCCTCTTTCTTCCCCTTATTTCCATGGCTTCTATATTCCACTTAACTACTTTGAATTAAATAATTCTTTTTTGAAACCGTGTATAATTTCAATGTCAACAACTTTGTTGTTGAACCCTTCTTCCCATTTGGAATATTTCTATATCAAAAACTCCATTTTTCAAGTCCTTTCTCGGGTCTAGTGTTGGCCGAAAATACTCCATATTTTATCAATCATATATCCTCTAGGAATGAAGAAAATTATATGATCCTTTTTTCAAACCATTTATTTTTCCAGTGACATCAACTTTCTTTTATATCAGTTCTTCAAATTCTTGAATTTCCTATGCCAAAAACTCAAATCTTTTCGAAAACACCTCTATTTGTTTTGACCACAACTTCCTCAAAACTGAAGCTTTATGAGTGATTCTTTTCTTTAAAGTGTAGGGAAAAGAATTTGCAACAACTTTCTAGTTAGTCACTTTTACAGATTCAGTAATTCTAGTCTGAATATTTTTTAAAGTTGACCTAGTTTCAGGTTTGTCCGTAGTTTGGATCTTGGGTTGTTTGGAAGTTCGAAGTAGTTGAAACTTGTTTATTGATTCGTGTTTGTGTCTAAGATTTGTTGGACTTGCTTTGCATTTTGATCTTTGTAGGAATCTCCATGTTGCTCCATTTTTATCATCACCTTCGTTTCTACGAAAGGGGAGCAAGCACTCACAACTACTAGAGTTTCTCATGTCAGTTAAATTGAATTTATAATGTGATTAGAAATTGATTGGTTACTGTTTAGTATATTTTAAATTGTCATTCAAGTTAAATCTGAATCTTATTGAACTTAGTTGCCTTTTAATTTCATATTGAAATTTAAATTGCCAGCTAATACCTATTAATAATAACCGGCAAAATGTTGGTTGTTATTGGTTGATTTCAACGATGAATGTGTTTTATGTTCAATTGTTGATGTTTGGGCGATTGGATGGATGCTATTGATTGGCATTTTGGATGATTGGATGTTATTTATGTCTATATCTTTTTTATCCCTATGGGTTGAAATGATACATACTCGAACGATCTTATAGATCAGAGGAAAATCATTATGGATTGAAATGATAAACCCGAGCGGTTTTCATTGATTTGGAAATGTTGATTTTTGATACTGGTTGATATAACATACCCATATAATTTCTTGAATTTTGTTTTTCATTTGGAATCAAATTATTTGAAGGGTTTAAGTTAATTCAAACTTCGGATTTATTTTAATTAGATGATTAAGATTGATTTTTCGAATTATTTGAAACATTTAAATAATTATATTCACGTTGTACACTTGAAAGAAGATGAAAATCCCGTGACATCTATGAAACATTGCACTAATATTTCTATTTTACTTATTTTGATCTGATTTACATAAGATTTTTTAGTTCTGACTCAAGTGTTTTGTCTTTTCATTACGCTCGGGTCGGTCTGAGGTTTTAAGCGTATTGAAGACTATTTTCTGGAGGACGAAGACGAAGATTCAGTATATTATTACTATTTATTATTCAACTGCATTACATGTTCTGTTGCATTAATTGTTTATTTATGATCTATGTATAACTCTGATTTGAATTGTAAAATTGTAATCAAATGTTGTTTGTAAAACAGCTTCATGAACTATTTATTTGATTATTATATTTTGTCGTTCCGCTGCGAGATTCTATGTTTTGGTTTTCCTTCTTTTTCTCTTATTTTCTTATTTTCCCCATTAACAATCCTCCATTTTAAATGGTTTGAATTAGACATGTGTGATTTATTGTCGATTTAAACCGTCCAAAATAATGGGTCGTTATATAAGCACTTAGGCGAATCCATACATGGAGTAAATGGAACAAAACCTTTATTATTCACATGAAATCTGGGAAGCTAAGTATGAGTGTTATTGACACTAGAAACAAAAAGGAAAAACTGGGTACAAACCCACCCAAAGTCGGCCAAAAACAAAAGTAGACTGCTACTACTACTAAAAACCAAGCATATCTACACCAAACAAACCGACGCTCACTTCTTCGGTATCATTCTCCTTTGTTTCTTCTTAAAGCCAGGAGAAACATCACTCACCTTGTCTTTTCCCTTCTCTTCCTCCACTTCCTTTGCCCCTTGTTGGACTGCTCTATGACAATCTAGCAGGTACGCTTTGAGTGCTGCCAGGCATAGGTATATAGACCGAAGTGAAAATAGTTTTCCTGCAAGGCAAAGGATAGAGGAGGAGGAATAAATTTAAGTTTCACTACCTTGACCTTAGTGGCAAGGAGGATGTCTTTCTCAAGTTCTTACTCGAGCTCGGGCATGGTGCGACCCAACAGGGCCTTGGTGACCCAGTAATAACAAGGTCTTCATCAGTTTGAGTTTCCTGAGTCCCACTAGCTCCTTCGTCCAACAAAGCATCGATCACATTCCCATCAAGGCGTGAAGAATCATCAACCGAGATGGTTGGAACCATTGTTGAGGTGATAGTGGTAACTGATTCTGTTACGGATGCTTGGTCCTTGTCGAGAAGTAGAGCGATGTGAGGCTGACACAACAAGAAAATCATTCTTTAATTGCAAGAATGAACAGCGTGGGAAAGCAAGGCGTTGTTTCCCGTTATTCATATTTTAAACAATCGCCGTATTCATGCTATCAATTGGGTCAAACGTTAATAGAATGAAAATAAGACACTTATGCGGCAAAATATTTTCATTCCCTCTCATTAATCAAATTCTGACTTTCATGTCAAAACCCCTTTCTTCCTCAACTTCTCTCTAAAGAACCCTAATTTCCTCCTTTCTTCATGAATCCAACATCATCAGATTGATCTTCATAAATATAAAAATAAATCATGTATAATCAAGCTGGTAAAGCAATCTTTTTGGGCGACCTAGATCTTAGGGCACCAGCTTCAGCTCTTATTATATCAAACACGCAACGAAAAATGAGAAAAAAAAATCCTGATCCGGAGCCAAGAGGAAAAAGAAAAAAATCACAATTGATTCAGATTCGCTACTCAGGAAAGGCTAGAGCAGCAGCATGCCCAGACATAACACACGACGCGACTCCAGACTCAGATGGTGGTGGCGATTTAAATGCAACGACAACTAGGCGGTGTCGCGGTGACTCGAATCAGATGTGAACCCAATCAGGTGGCCCACGAATGCTAGGACTCGAAGTCTTCAGCTAATCAGACGGCAATAGGCAACTCTACATTGCATAGATCTTCGATTGTTAATGGTTGCTTCCTTTTGAAAAGGACCAAAATGCACTTAATTCGTTGAGGGTTTTTGACATTTTTAAAATCCTGAACAAAATTTGATTGGGTAGACAAATTTGAGTGACATTGATCCAGGCAGTCAAGTTTGGGTTGAAGATCTTGACATGGCTTGGTTCGATGAAGTACTAGAAGTTAATCGTGACCAAATTAAAGTCAAATGTTCAAACCAAACGGTTGTAAGTTACTAAGATTGGAGTTTTGAGTTGATCTTATGTGTTGTTTGATCTTTGTAAATATGTGTTTCTAATAATGCTGCCATGTTCAGTAAGATCATAATAATATTCAGTATACTGTTAACTAAGTTTGTATAAATATGTGAAAATGGTCATTTGATAATGATGTATTAGACAAAAATAGTTAAATCAATTGCTAAATAATATATGTAAACTTTGCAGTGTTAAACATGAAACTAGATCGATTAGATCATCAACATAGTAAGAATATGTCATCTTTATTCAACTAAATAATCAAATTCATTTTCAATTGGGTATACTGTTAAAAATCCCAGACTATTGTACTGACATGTGAAAAGGAATATGTAATCTTCATTCAACGAATCATACGAAGACAATTGTTCTCAATCCTATGGCAGTTCTTGTTTAACTACTGTTGCTAATTATGGCTATCGACTGAAAAAGTTTTCAAGCAATATTATAAAGATGAAATTACGATGGGTGTAGGTTAATTATTCTCACGTGCAAACGAATTCATTGAATATCAGAGCTTATTCTTGCAGACATGGATTCAAAAGTATTTATGTGTGACAACAATTTCTCCCTTCTATTTATTTGGGAAGGATATAGGCATCCTTTATTTTAATGTGCACACACACTAATAGGATTCATCATGGTGGTCCATGCATTGTTCTTTTAGTGAATTCATATCACGTATTGTTCAATAAGTAATTATACGATAAAGTATTTTTGAATCGTGATTAATGTTAGTATCGGCAAAAAAGTATGACACGTTAGGTTATCGCCAAAATTATGGTATGTCGACATGTCAATACTGGATAAATTAAATGCTTATGTGAATTCTATAAATTTATTAAAAAAATAAACGTATGCTTCATAGAGAGATATTTTAATGATATTATAATAAATTCGGTAGTAAAATTCATAATCTACTTATTTGTATCAATTATTTCAATTGCTCTTCTCATTACTGAAATTTATTTTAGTATATTACTTGTATTTCTTCAAAGAGAAGATAGTATTACTCACAAATTAAAGTTTCATTTAATTAAGAAAATGGACATAGGAAGAAAAAAATAAAAAAAAGTGCAAAAACAAGAATAATTATAGACACAAGAAGAAGGGAAAGAAATAACCTATGTGAAATTTAAAAGAACCTAAAAAAATATGTAAATGAAACTAGGAAAACTAATGTAAATTATCTTCCAAAAGAGTCTTAATTTGTATATAAAATAAATTAGTTCCTTGATGATCTGAATCTAGAGAATTTGTTGCCTGATGATCAAGGTAAATTAAGGGTTCAATAGACTTTAGTGATTTATTTGCAAATTTTGGTCATTTGATTTCGGATCTGCCATTGATTTTCTATTTGTTATGAGCTACTTGACATATACATATGTACTACAAGACACTTGGTAAAAATGCTCCTTTGTTAGATTCTTGGTAACTCACTGTTGAGAAACATACAAAATGAGTAGTGCCCTTAACACATTGTTAAATGATTTTGTGATGTATCCATTGCTAACTGATCAATTATTTTGGTTACGAGTAATGATTGTTGAGAAATAGTTTGTTCCTAATTGTGTAGGAAATTTAAATATAGCTGACTTTAGTCTTAGTGCATTTGCTGGAGCGAATGGTTTGCTCCATACGACATGTGGGACTCCAGCATATGCAGCACCTAAGGTTGCTGAAAGGAAAGGATATGATGGTGCAAAGGCTGATATATGGTCCTATGGAGTCATCTTGTTTGTCTTACTTACTGTTTCTTTTCCATTTTAGGTATAGTTGCATGCTTGTTAAATAAAATAAAAGTTCCATTTCAAAAAAAAGATACAGGACCGAATGTCATTAGCTACAAGTAATGAGCAAAAAATGTTTTCATTGTAAATTTTAATTGATGCTAAGGTAAATGTTTATCCCTTAACAGTCTCCGAATCACCTAGACTTAATGTATTTCGATAACTTATTATCTTCAAGCATGCAGTCCAGTCCATGTTTGTAGTGTATAATAAGAGAATTTTGAGTTAAGTAACACTTACATTTAATAATATGGCAACATGTGTAGATGGCCTTGAACATAATATAAAAGAGTCATAAAAATGAATGAAGAAAGTATATGGTTAAGAGTTAATATGAAGATAAGAGTCCCATGCTCTAGTATTCTGTTTCCTGTCAGCAAGAGGAGGTCCTCACAGCTCATAAAAACAAGGCTGCATCATAAAGAATTAGGTGCATCCATTTCCATTTGTTCATTTTTACGTTAAGTTCTATGTTTGTAAAATTACACATTTACAAGTGCACAAACATCCTATGCAATCTGAAAGTTAAAACATCAATTGTGTCGTTAATTAATTGTTGTTATTACATATTGTATACTTTGTATTAGTCAATCACCTAATGAAACAGTGTGATGAATATTTAGTGTTTGCATTATAAATTCGATTTAACTTTGTGTACACTTTTTTTATGAATTGATTCTCAATCCTTACTTTTGCTTTACAGGTAGATAGATGACTGTGATGCAAAAAAAGCTTGCAACGAGTTATGGATCGAAGTTATTTTTGCTGCTAAAACTACTTTTTGGTTTTAACATATGTACTACTTGCTTTTGTTTTGCTATTGCTACGTGTTCTATATTTTGTTTATGAACTATTGATGACGAACTATTTATGTTTGGTGTAAGAATATTGTATATTTTGATTATGAAATTTCATACATTGGTTACCAAACATGTCTCCAAAATGTGGTATTGATACAATATGTAGATTTTTAAATGTGGTATTGGTATAGTATGCTAATTTTGAAATGTGGTATGTTACACATTGTAACCGATGTTTACTGAAATGGAATTCATAGAAAAGTAGAAAAAGCCTAATTGACTTAGCTTTGTATACAATTTAACGGCATTTTTATAAAACGCTTTTAAAACGTTCCACGGTCTTTTTTAAACGTCGTTGAATGTTTTAAATGCATTTTAAAAATGCCATTAAATTGTTTCTAAAAACATAAAGCACAATTTCATGACACCAGAGAAACGCAGTTAAATGGTATAATGACACCATGGAAACGCTATAAAAAAGGACATTTAACATCGTTTATTCCTTATCATTGTATATCTCTGACATATAACTGCATGTCGATATACAGCGTATGTAAAAACACTATTAATAGCTTTTATAGCATTTTTAAAACGCTGTTAAATGTCCTGTTTGTTGTAATGTGACCTGAGGCTTGGGAAACAAAGAGAGAGAAATTAGCTATGTTTATTGGCGACATCTCAACTTTCTAGAATACGGGACAAGTTAATGAGATACCTTCTATGCCTTGGAGCTCTGTATGGGCTGGAGGGCTATCGGATTTCCCCTTAAGAATTGAAGAGGGAATGGTAGGCATATGGATCTCAGCCCTCTCCGGACCATACCCAGGTGTTGGAGCAGCTTAAGACCCTAGCGTTTGGCAAGCAGTAGCATTGTGTGGTGTCGACTCGGAGCCTTTGCCCAATTCTTTAGGCACTATCGATGCAAGCTCTGGATGAAGAATAAACCAGCCGTCTTTTAGAATCTTGGGCTTGTCTCCTATCAAGACTTCTTTCTCCAGCTGCTCTAAATCTACCTCTCCATCTTCAAGGAATGCTTTTTCTTCTTTAACGATTCGCTCCCAGGTGAGGGCGAGGGTTCTGGGATAATCATCTTTGAACCACTCGAGATTTTGGAATTTGAGCATGCTGGTAATATACTAGTTCAGCGATAGTTCAAACTTCTCCATCGCATGCTCTTCTGCCCGCTGTTCGACAACCTCAACTTCTATTTTGACGAGTGTGTCAACATCTTTAACACGCTTAAGCGCGTTTTGTCTTTCCTCCCCGGCATTGAGCAACTCATCACAATAAGTTTGAGCTTGTTGGAGAGCTTCATCATTTCTTATGTTTCATGCTCTAGCTTGGTTTTAAGCTCAGTCGCATTTCTATTTGTGGTATCCCTCTCCTTTACAAGAGCATGATTAGGATGCAAAGCTTTCTCCATTTCATTCCGATGTTTAATCCGTTCCTCTTCGAGTGCCTTGGTGGCCTCCTTGGCCTTCTTCTTGACTTTGGCTTGGGATGTTCTCAGTTTCTTGACCTCAACATCGATATTAGCAATTCTTATTATCAGTTTCGAAGAGTTTCTACTTGTTGATCTCTAGCGGCCTATCCTTGGAGACTTTGGAAATTTTCTCCAGTAACTTCGAAAATTCGTTATACTGATTGTGAACGTCAATCACACCATTAGTGGTCATCTTTTATAAGTCAGTGGGGATTCTTTTTAGATTAGGCACAAATAAGATATCATCAAAGTAAATGTTTCAAAATTCTTCTTTTAGTTCGCCAATTCAGGAATTGACCGCAAACTGTTCTTCTCTGGAGATATGTGGGACTATAGCAATTTCTTTGCTAGTTAAAAATTTAACTAAAATTGTTTAATTAAATGAATTAACTAAAGGTTAATTAATAAATTAATATATATAAGATATATGTGTATTACTATAAAGGTTATGGTATATATGTTCAATATTATATGTTATAATTGAACAACATAGTAATTAATTAATGTGTTAACTAATTAAATTAATTAATCAAGATTTATTTAATTTAATGTTATACATTAATTTTTATAGAAGTTAAATAAAATATAAAAGTTATATAGTAAGTAAACTTATATAATATAAATTTAGAAACTAAAGGTGGGGTGATGACCCTAAATTTTAGGCATTTGAGATTGGAATATTTAATTAATTTTAAATATTTAAAAGTTAGTTTCTAACTTGAATTTCAAATATCGTTGTTTATTAGATAATTAAATTATTTAAGTTAATAATTTGAGATTGGTTTAAATGGTAAATCTTGAGTTTTTAAGCTGGTTAAAATATTTCAAGGGATATAAAATTTATAATAGTAATACTAAAGATAACAGAGGAGTTAAAACTGAATTTGGAAGTGATTTGTTCAGTTTTAAAATTCTATAGTTTAAATTGGATTTAAAAATTACCTTCCGAGGCACCGCCTCGGAAATCGACGAAACTAGTTCCATTGATCTGTAATATTGTATTATTATCGGATTTTAATTTTCGTAGTTTTTAGAGTGATCGTTTGGCCGCACGGTAGATAAACACGTTGAAATCTATATCGAAAATTTTAATAACTGGGTTCAAAAAGCTATTTTCTCCATTCAATCGAATTAGGACTCGAAATCTTTTCCATTGCGTTCGAAATCAGGGTTTAACATTATAAACGCCTGGCGGCATGCCTCGATAGGAGTTCGCGATTTTAAGCTACGTAAATCGAGACGATTAAATATAAAATATAAATGCTTTGACTGGTCAATTGTTCACATCAGAAACTTTTCAAAACTTTTCCTAACATTTCAGATCACTGTATCCCTTCTCTTATATGCCAATTCATTTCCTGTCTCCCTTTTCTTTTTGACCAAGCCGAACGTAGTGCAAAGCAAGAAAAATAATAATAACGCCGCTTATTTCCATTCCTCTTCTCCTCTAAGCTTCTTCAAAATCGAAGTCGTATAGAAACAAAATGGCCGAATGAAACTCCTCTTCCTTCAAATTCATTCTGGAAACCGAAACCCAGTTTTCCACTCTCTCAAAATCGAAAGCGAATCTCAATCGTGAGAGAGGGAAAGGTCGCAACATCCTGGATTGTGCGAAGCTAGGCGCGGCGATGATTGAGGCTGGGTTCCCGTGATGGTGGGGAGGAATTGGCGGCGTCGAAGCAAGGGTTTGGCATCGATCTGGACCCACGTGAGCGTCATCGAGGCCACTATGGGTGACGAGGCATTGGGAGGCTCGTGCCGTGTTGGTGAGTTTAGCTTTTCGGGGAGTTCGTGAAGCTGGAGGAGGTCGAGGAGGGTTGTGGTGGCGTTCGATGTTAGGGGCTGCGATCTGGTGGCTTCGGCAGTAAGGTATAGCTGCGGGTTATTTTCTTTTTTCCAATTTAATATATATATATATATATATATATATATACGAAAATATGCAAACAAGATTTTGGAAAAAAAATATAAAGTCTGGAAACAGGAATTTTTTTGGTTGAAAAGAATAAAAATAAAATAAATTTAGATACTGTTTATGTAATCAGGGTTAGACCGGAATATAACATAGATAAGATTTGTGAAACAGGGATTTTAAAATGTTTAAATCGAAAGGTTACATAAAAATTAGATTTTTGAAATCGTATAGATCATTTTATATATCGAATGTGATTTTCAAGGTAAATTTTAATTGGTTATAACAATCTAAAATTTGTAAGTCAGCTTTAATTTAAAACAAAAATTTAATTACCTTAGTGATTAATAAAGATATGTAATTTGGTTATACAAGGTCTGAAATCGAGAAGGAAACAAGCCGTTTGGAATGGATTGCAAATTAAAAAGCAAAGGTGAGTTAATATCACTCATCTGGGTTTTATTTAAATTTAAATGGTTAAATTTAAATACTTGGTTGAATCATTGAGTTGATTTGGTGTGCTATATTATATTATATAGTATATATTGGAGTGATTGATTTCCCGCATTATATAGCGGATGAGACCCTATGCGCCGCATAATAGCGGATGATATTATATAAACCCATATACCGCGATATTCCACCTCGAAGTGGAATTGGTATTGTGCTAACGTTTGTGGATGCAGGGAAACAGGTTGGAGGGATCCAACTGGATTCCTCAAACATTAATATTTGTCTAATATTCTGTGATTAGATTTATCTGATAATCTGAGATAGATTATATTGGTAATTGAAAATATTGAATGCTATGTTCGATTTAATATAATTGGGAATGCTGAATTATTAAAACATGTAGATTGGGTTTTGAAAAGATAATAAAAGAGGGATTCTTAAATGTGATAATTATAGAGAATTTGGATAAATTAAAGGATGAATTGGAATAAGATGAAAGTTTTTTTTTTTAAATTCTAATAGATAAAATTCCAAATATGGAGAAATGATATTTTGAATAAATGGGAATCAGTGATTTTTCTTAAAAACTCAAGTGTTATTATTTAAAGGAATAAAGAATTTATTTTAGATTTCAAGGTTTAAATTAATTTGAAAGGATAAAGAAGAAATTTGGGAAATCTGAAATTGGTATTTTCAGTTAAAAAGATTTTAAATCATAATTAAGAAATAAAATATGAAGTTAATGGAATTTTGAATAAATTGAGTAAGTAAAGGAATTTATTCAAAATGGGGAAATTTGGAAATCAGCTTGAAAATGGATTTAAGTGTTTGAAATTGGAAATTTTAAGAAGGATGGGATTAAGAAATTTATAAACTGGGTTTATAAAGGTGAAGTAATATATCAGTGGATATTTAAAGAATAAACTCACGATGGAAATTTATTAAAGGAATGGGTCAATTTGTTTAAAAATAAATAGCGATTTATTTTTAAAAGATGTGAAATAGAAGTGTATTTCCCAGGATAGCCAAGTACGTTTCGAAGCAAATTTTAAGTATAAGTAAAAGTTTAAAAGTTGATTTAAAGGTATGTTTTAGAGAATTTATTATTTTCTAAATGTTTAAATTCTGAAGTAAGTATTTTTCAAATCTATTATCATAGTAATTATTTAAAGGTGACTTGGTATTTTGTTTTAAAGGAGAAAATCTAGTTTTATATTCTATAAAGTAACCTCATTCTAAATATTCCTAAAGTATATATTTTTAATAAAGTATTGAAGTAGTTTTCAATTTAAATGATTTAAAGTATAATTTATAATAAAGTGTTTTAAATTATTTTAAAGATCTCAAGTATTGTACTTGGTTTTTTCAGTGGAAATAAATATTTGGGAATTCATTCCATGAGAAGAGTGTGGTTTGAAAACTATTTTCAAAGGGTTGAAATGTGGAAATATATCTTGTGAAGATATTTTGAGATTAATAAATAATTTGGTTAAATTATTTATGTTTGACGGTTGTTTGTGAATGTTATTTGATAGTTAAATAATCGATTATCAATATTGGCCAATGCGCTGATCGTTTCGAACAGACCGGGATCGGGATTTATTTCCTGAAAACCACTTCGATCCGGTTTGAACGTTTTCGTGTGGAAAACAAGAGTTTGGATTCGAAGGTGGAGCTGTGAAGTGCAAGGGCTGGTCACTACTAATCCTGAGAATGATTCCAAAATGGATGTAGTAGGAGTAGTGCCTTCGGTTCCGTTCGACCCCAGGACGGACTTATATGGATGAATGCTTTCGGAACATCGTGAGGTGGACGATGGGCATTCTAAGTGAAACGGTCAAAAAGGTAACGCTTAGCCTCGAGCCTCATCAACTGGGAATGACTGAAAATCAAGGGTTATGCAGCAAGGCTAAGTGGGTAGCACCCATTAGGGTGAGGTCATCCTTATCTAGATGTCCCTTTTTATTTCGGCTGTGTGGGCGGTTGCTGATCCCAACCGCGGGGTGATCTTACTCGAGATTATCCAGTAAGGGGTAGTGTCGGTCTTGTGTTGCAGGGGATTAGGAGTAATCCTCAGTACGATGATCTAGGCCACGTACTGTGATAGGTGGTACCCCAGTGCCTAGTCATTAGTTGGAAATCCATTCTCCCTACGTGCCTTTACGATTTTTGTTCGTATAACCCACTTTGTGGCTAGTATGCTGGAATTTAATCGTGTAACAATTTTGGCTATTTGAATAAGTACTTGTATATAGACACTATTTTAATATCAGAGGATTTTGATAAGAAATGTTTAGCTATCCTAAGGTAAAAACCCGACATGTTTATTTGTGGCATGGTCTTACGAGATGCTTTTGATTTTCAAAAGATTTTTGGAACTTTAACAATCAATTTGAGTGTGATTTCTCACGTTGGTTTTCCAGACTGAATCGGGTGTTATTTAACTATAATGCTCGAGTCAGACCGAGTATTACAGAATACAGGATATGATGTTGTGGAGCTTAGGAGACGAGCTGGATGGCGATACGTACTTCCGTACTTGATTATTATTCCACTGTGTATTCAGTTTTGAGGACAAATTTATATGACTGTCCAGTTGTATGTTATTGATGTTGTTGAACTCTGATGATGTATTCTGGTGATGTATGTATAAAAAAGATATAGTTTTCTTTTGTGTAAAGATATGCTATTATCTATTTTATTTTATTCCGCTGCGATGGTAAGATTATGTTGTTGTTTTGTTTTCTCTTCTTCTATCTCTTTCTTCTTTAACCCTAGCGGTTCGTATTTCCATTCACCTTGAGTTGATGTGTTGGATAATAGTGTTGATTTAAGGGGTACGGATTTGCGGGTCGTTTCACTTGGTATCAGAGCTTAGGTTGGTGATAACCTTGGCTCTGGTGGGAATTACTCATAGAATAGAGTCTGTAGTATTATAGAATGAGTTTGAGTGTATTAATAAATATGAGCGCGTATTTGTAGTGAATATAAAAGTTGTTCTTATATTGTGTTCACTTATCGGTTGAGTGTTTATGGATTCTGGTCGATGTTTGGGGCGCCATGTCATCGATAGGGGTTTCTAAACTCTTAAACAAGATAAACCGACACAGTATTATTTTAAGTAGGGTAAATGAAATAATTTTACCCAAATTATTTTTGCATATAAAGAAAATAATTTTTCGTAAATTATTATAGTTATATATGGATGCTTGGTTGTTAGGAATGATAATATAAAATTATTATCATTGTTATGTAAAATTTAGTAAGATATTGAAATTATAACCAAAGCTAAGGAATAAATTCATATACAAAGGAAATTTGTAAATGTGATTTATAAATTGAAATAAGATTTCAGAATAATATTTGAATATGAGTTGAAAGAATTTAGAACTTGAAAGTTTAATTCCTTTGGGTTGAAAATGTGATTTATAAATTGAAAGTTTAATTCCTTTGGGTTGAAAATGATATTCAAAGATTTTGGGAAGGAATAATAGGAATATTATTCGAAAATATTTTGAATTAGATTTGAAATCTGGTGAGACTTGAAATTAAGAATATTTGAAAATGTTTTTAAAGAGATAAAAGCATTGAACTCTTTCGGTCGCTAGAAAATAACTTCGGTGATGACTGCAGCATCATCGATGTTCATTTTCGAGTTTCCAACGGAGGAATTGCTACTTGAATGTTTTAAATGGGAGATGTTTGCAAAAACTGGGTTTGGTTTTGAAATTCAAAGAGATAATTGAATTTACCAAAGAATTTTGGATATAATTGATTTCAAATGATTTTTGAAATACTTAAGTGATTATTGAAGACTCTGGAATTGGTTTAAATGTTTTGAGTGTCTAAGTAATGGCTTAAGCTCTAGAGATTTAACTAAAAATGTTTATGGATTATAAAAAGATTTGGAAATTTATAAAGTTTGAAAATTTCCTGGAATGAAATTAACTTGTAAAAAGTTAATAAGTTAGAAGAGTAAGTCGAATTTAAATGAACTTAAGCTAAGTTTAATAATATTGTGATTGGATTTGGATTAAAGTTGAAATATATTTGAAATGGAAGTGTATCACGTGGTGGATACATTAAACGAAGTTAAGTTCTTAATAAAATTTAAATGGATTGTGAGGTTAAAAGAATAGTATGAGGTTAGATTTAACTTGCGTTTAGTTAAATAAGATCGAATGGGAATAAATAGATTTCGATGGCTTACAAAAGAATTGAAAACCCATTGAATAAAAATATATACTTGGCTAAATAAAATGTATAATCCCGAGTTAAAAAGTAAAATGTAAACGGGATTGATGGTAAATGGATGAAAGTATGGATATAAATAAGTTGCGACTTATAAAACATAGAAGTGGAATAAATAAGCCAAAATAAAATTGTTTGTATTTTGAGAAATGAATAAAAAATCCAGAAACTTGAATTATAAAATAGGTTGAACTCAAGAAATTAAGTGAAGTGATTTTTGGAAGGTAAAAATCAAATATTGAATTAAAAGTGGGCAATGAACTAATTTGAATAAATTGGTTAAGTGAGTATGTTAATGGAATTTTAAATTGGTTAAATAATAGTTGAAATGTGAGTTAATAAAATTGATTTGTGAATTAAATGATAGAAATAGAACTTGAGTATAAATAATATTCATCGCATATTGTAAGTGGATTAATTATGAATCAAAGTTGTCAAATGAAATGGAATTGGATTATAATAGAAATGATTTGAGTTGCAAATAAAATCCAATTCGAGTATAAATGAGTTAAATATGTGCTTGGATATTATTTTAATTAATTGAGAATGGGGTTATTGAATTTGATGAGAATCAAATTAAATAGAAATGAACTTAAGTTATGAAGTTGAAAAAGTTTGAAGAAAGTAAATTAACTTAAGTTTAAAAATAATAGAAGCTTGGCTTCGAGTAAGGGTGAAAGCCCATTAAATAAAAGTTTGGGCTAAATTAATTTGGGAAATGGTTATTAATATTAGCATGGAATGTTGTCAAGCTTAATGGAATGCGGTTTAAATGAAACCAACGCGGGAATGAATGATATGCAAGTGAATGGTTTGTAAATAAGTTAGAATGGAATAAAATTTAATATAAATTATATTGGAATCAATTTAAAATGATTATAAGCTTAAGTAATTGTTTATTCACATAAATATCGCTGAATTTGCGTAGAAATAATTGTCGTTTGACGAAAATGAGATTAACTAAAATTCTATGAATTAATAGAAGTAAATAACATTGATTTTTGAATCAATTGAAGTGAATATAAGTTCGTTTCGTTTGAAAATGAATCGTATGCAAGCAAGTGAGTTGTAAATCACTTAAATTGAATAGTATGGGTTGAGAGTTGATTGAAAGCAATTGAAATAAGTGTCGAAACCTTACAGATGTGCTTATGAAAGTATATAACATGCATTGTTATAGAATCCATGTTTTAGCTATTTAAATATAAGTGAAATGCTATGAACTTCTTATACATAGTGCTTATATGTTTAAATTGAGTAAGTACATGTACCTGAAGGCCGTTTGGCAGGATTTTGGTTGCGTTAATTACTAAATAATAAGTCGCTTGCTTAAAAATGCTAAATAGAGGTACGCCTACGCAATAAAAGTTAGAAAATATGAACTATTGTTTTTTCGTTTTTTTTCCGACTGGGTGGGTCGATGTATATATATATATATATATATATATATATATATATATATCTTGTCAAATTGCAAAAGCTCCTTCGTACAAAGAAGACTCTGCCAAAATGTTCCAAAAATTTTGGGAGTTGGAAAAAAAAATTGGAAAAATTTTTGTTAGCGAAAAACGATTTCAAATTGGAAATTGAAATAAATTAGTGGATGAAACTAATTTAAAATAATGATATGAATCAGTTATAAATGGAAGATAAAATTCAATATTCAGAGTTGAAGATAAATTGAATCCATATGAAAATGGGAGAACCAATTTGAATAGAAGTAGATATAAACTAAGTGGTGAAGTGAAAATAAATATAAGAAGCATATAAAATACTTTTATGGAACTTAAGAAGAAATGGTAGAATTCTTAAGTAATATGGGTGTCGGGAAAATGTATTGAATAAGCATTTGGGTGAAGATTTAATAAAAATATGTGAAATGATAAGCGTTGTTAAGTGAATAGAAATCAAAATGAATGTAAATAAAAGAGAATTGATATGGTTAATAATCAATTGGGGCAAATACGTAGGATGTACGTATATTATTCATACACATAGCGATTTGATCCAGATTCGAGCAAAAAATTTAGAGATAGTTATATCAATCCGAGTTGGGATTTTTCACTCGTTTTTCGATGGAGAACCCTGGATATGGATTTTGATTGATTCTGGATATTCTCTATCATAGTTTGTGGCTATGCAAGGAGAATGACGGTTTCTGATCAAAAAACCAGATCTGAGTCTGCACTAGGAAGTTGGGTGGACGATACTTGTTCGGAAGTGAAATTGTGTGATCGAGCAAGCGATCGAATGTGATATTACGTACGGATGGTATATGTGCACCGTACGGATGCGAATGAAATAGATATGAAAACTTCTGTAAGGAAATGTATAAAATGATTTTAAAATCTATGGTTGGATATTATTGCTAAGTAGGATATGCAGGTATTATAAAGGGAAAGGAAAATTGGTTTTGATTTCAGATGATAAATTTGAATTGCTCGACAAAAATTTATGTGTCTAAATTTCTGTATGAAATTTGATTGGGTTTTGATCAAGCGATTTGGCTTTTTGTTTTCTTTTGCAATTTGGTGGCCCATAGAGGCATTTTGTAGTTGTACCGAACTAACCGCGCAAAGGAGACACTGATGAAATTTTTCGAAAATTTAGGGAGTTAGAAAATTTTTGAGAAAATTTTGATAATTCAAAATTTGGTCTTAAATTGAAATTTGAATGATTGAGCAAATAGTATTGTTTGAAAACTATGGGAGAGTATGGGAAGTTAGTAAGAATGATAATGTGTCTTTTATAAAAAGATAGTTGGTAGGATGTTGAATTTTTGGTTTTAGGGAAAATAGTTAACGGGTTGTGGACCATTCTTCTTAACTAGTAATTTCAGGGACGAAATTCTTTTAAGGGGGAGGAATGTGATGACCTGGAATTTTAGGCATTTGAAATTGGAATATTTAATTAATTTTAAATATTTAAAAGTTAGTTTCAAACTTGAATTTCAGATATCGCTGTTTATTAGATAATTAAATTATTTAAATTAATAATTTGAGATTGGTTTAAATGGTAAATCTTGAGTTTTAAGTTGGTTAAAATATGTCATGGGCTTATAAAATTTATAATAGTAATACTAAAGATAACAGAGGAGTTAAAACTGAATCTGGAAGTGATTTGTTCAGTTTTAAAATTCTATAGTTTAAATTGGATTTAAAAATTGCATTCCGAGGCACAGTCTTAGAAATCGACGAAACCAGTTCCATTGGATCCGTAATATTGTTTTATTATTGGGTTCTAATTTTCGTAGTGTTTGGAGTGATCGTTTGGTCGTATGGTAGATAAACGCACTGAAATCTATATCGAAAATTTTAATAACTGGGTTCAAAAGGCTATTTTCTCCATACGATCGAATTAGGACTCGAAACCTTTTCCATTGCGTTCGGAATGGGGGTTTAACATTATAAACGCCTGGCGACATGGCTCGATAGGAGTTCTCGATTTTAAGCTACGTAAATCGAGACGATTCAATATAAAATATAAATGATTTGACTGGTCAATTGATCACATCAGAAACTTTTCAAAACTTTTCCTAACAATTCAAATCACTGTATCCCTTCTCTTATACGCCAATTCGTTTCCTGTCTCCCTTTTCTTTTTGACCAAGCCGAACGCAGTGCAAAGCTAGAAAATAAGTAACAATGCCGCTTATTTCCATTCCTCTTCTCCTCTAAACTTCTTCAAAATCGAAGTTGTATAGAAACAAAATGGCCGAATGAAACTCCTCCCCCTTCAAATTCATTCTGGAAACCGAAACCTAGTTTTCCTCTCTCTCGAAATCGAAAGCGAATCTCAATCGTAAGAGAGGGAAGGGTCGCGACATCCTGGATTGTGCGAAGCTCGGCGCGGCGATGATGGAGGCAGGGTTCTCATGATGGTGGGGAGGAATCGGCAGCGTCGACGCAAGGGTTTGGCATCGATCTGGACCCACGTGAGTTCATTATCGAGGCCACTATGGGTGACGAGGCATTAGGAGGCTCATGCCGTGTTGGTGAGTTTAGCTTTTCGGGGAGTTCATGAAGCTGGAGGAGGTCGAGGAGGGTTGAGGTGGCGTTCGATGCTAGGGGCTGCGATCTGGTGGCTTCGGCAGTAAGGTATAGCTGCGGGTTATTTTCTTTTTTCCAATTTAATATATATATATATATATATATATATGAAAATATACAAACAAGAATTTGGAAAAAAATATAAAGTCTGGAAACAGGAATTTTTCTGGTTGAAAAGAATAAAAATAAAATAAAGTTAGATACTGTTTGTGTAATCAGGGTTAGACCGGAATATAAAATAGATAAGATTTGTGAAACAGGGATTTTAAAATGTTTAAATCGAAAGGTTACATAAAAATTAGATTTTTGAAATCGTATAGATCATTTTATATATCGAATGTGATTTTCAAGGTAAATTTTAGTTGGTTATAACAATTAAAGATTTGTAAGTCAACTTTAATTTAAAACAAAAATTTAGTTACCTTAGTGATTAATAAAATATGTAATTTGGTTATACAATGTCTGAAATCGGGAAGGAAACAAGCCGTTTGGATTGGATTGAAAATTAAAAGGCAAAGGTGATTTAATCTCACTTATCTGGATTTTATTCAAATTTAAATGGTTAAATTTAAATAATTGGTTGAATGATTGAATTGATTTTGTGACGACCCAACTTCCAAAACACCAGAAAGTCGCATCGCTAATAAGAAAGAAAGGGATAGAAAAGAGAAAGAAAGAGAAGAAGAAGAAACAACACATCAGAATCTAAACAGTGGAACGAATAAATTATATTAACAACATCAAATATTACATAGTTTACAACCATTATCAGAGTACACAGATAATACAACACATACTAGACAGTTATAAACGCCTGTCTAGTTATTACAACTCAATACAACTCAGAGACAACACAGAACACACAGCGGAATACTATATATCTAACGCAGAAGCCTCCTGCTCCATTGCTCCTCCAATATTCGTCAAAGCTAACCTGAATCACTTGACTACTCATACATAATATGATTACCCAAGAGTTTAATAAAACAGAAAATAAACACTCGGGTCAGACAGGGGTCTGGTGTGAGTAACAGGTTAAAGTTTCTTAACTTTCAAAAACCTTTTGAAAAGAAAGGTATCACGTAAGACTTCCCACACATAAACATGGAAAAGTTTTTACCTTACGCTAACCAAAACATTTGATAGGAAATCCAGTGATATTATAATAGGTCCAGGGTTTTCAAGTAAATATGAAATCGCTAAAATTGTTACATTATTAAATTCCAGCTACTAGCCACAAAAGTGGGTAATACAATCAAAACCGTTGGCACTTATTGGATTTTGGATTCCATACAATGGCAGGGCTACTGGGGTACCGCCCGTCACAGTACGTGGCCTAGATCAACGTACCGAGAAGTACGCCCGCTCCCCTGCAACACAAGGCCGGACCTATTCCTTACTGAACAGTTCCGAACAAGACAACCCGCAGTTGGCGCGCGATTCCAGCTGCCCACACAGCCGAATAAAAAGGGACTTCTAAGCAGGGGAAAATCTTGCTCTCCAGTGGGAGCTACCCACGAAGCCTTGCTGCACCTCCCCTGTTTTTAGCCATTCCCGGTTGATGAGACTTGAGGCTACGATTACCTTTATAGGACACATTATCTTAGAATGCTCATCGTCCACCTAACGATGTGCTGAAAGCATTCAATCCATACAAGTTCGTTCCGGGTTTGAACGAAACCGAAGGCATTATCTCGTTACACTCGTTTTGGAATCACCCTCAGAGTTAACGACGATAACCCTTGCACTCTGAATCTCCATCTCGAGCCTGTAAGTACTATTTCCGTCAAACTCATCACGGAATCACCCCCAGAGTTATACTGACTAATAGTCCTTACACCTCGAGTCTTCACTCTTCACATAAGATTCACGACCTATCGTTAATTTCGATCGATGTGGTTTTCAGATATCCAAATACGGAAACCCGATCCCGGTCTCATCGAAATCCAAAGGGTGTCTTATAGGTCCAAGTTGTTTTAGAGTTTAAAACAATTCAATTACATTATCTATATACACACAGATAGATAATTCACAGATACACAACAGATAATTATCATTATCATAACAACAGATAATCCATATTATCACTATCAAAGATAATCAATATCATCATCACAATGCAACCAATGCATCCATATCACTCAACATTACTAATCTCATAGCCGAGATTCAAACCATTCAAGGCAACTATATCATCCATTCATAAGCAATGATATATAATCATATTATCTATAATTAATTTAAAATGAATTAAATTAATTACCTCATCTTTAATTAATTTAAAATGAATTAAATTAATTACTTACACAATATAAATCTTGCTTGCATCATCATTAATTAATTACAAATTAATTAATTAACTAACCTCTAATTTATCATCTTAATTAGTCACCCCTGATTAATCATACTTTAATTAATTTCACAAAATTAATTATCCTAAACCAAATACAGTAATTAACCTTTAATTACTTCATTAATTAATTAACTATAATTAATTACATTAAACCTTAATTAATTATAATTAATTACCCTTAATTACTTATTATTGATTAATTAATCTTGATTAATCAATCTTAATTACTTCATTAATTATATTAATTAATGATTCTTAATTATATTTAATTACTCAATTAAATTAATTACTTTCGGTAATTAATCTCACTTAAACCATAATTATTAATCACTTTTGATTAATTAACTGCCCTTACTCACTTCATCCAATTAATTATTCCTTAATTAATTTTTAATTAATCCCTTGATTAATTATACAAAATAATTTAATCCAAATTATTTCACAATTCCAACATTATCCACTAATTACAACCAGTAATTATCTTTAATTACTTCACTGAGTAATTCTTCCTCATTAATTACATCAGGTAATTATTATCAAACCCAATGTTTAAAATTAATTAAACTTAATTAATTAATTTAAACCAATCTCAATAAACCCCATTAATTACATTAAGTAATTAATGTCTTAATTATTTTTATTTAAGTAATTAACTTAAATAAATTTCACAATTTATTATCATCTATAATTAATCTAGTTAATTATTAAAATTAATCATATTAATTAATTGCTAAATAAACCTTGGTTAATGACCATCATTAACTATTATTAATTCTTTAATTACTTTTCCTTAATTACTTCTTAATTATCTCAAATTTTAAATTAATCCAAATTATTAATTTTAAATTAAATAAGTAAGTCATTCCTTCATTTTCTTATTTATTAAATTATTTTAGCACCTTAATAATTACTAAGATAATCTATTCCTTATTAATAATTTATTAATATTAAAGTGTACTTAGAACATTTCATTTTTAAAATTTAAATTCAAATTTCATTTTGAATCTAAAATTCGAAATGATATTTATTTAAGTATAAACCAAATTTAGATTCCATTTAAAACTTATATAAGATAAGTCTTAATTTACTTAATTTAACTAAAAATTAAGTTTTAAATAAATTACTATTTAAATTACAAATTCAAGTTAACAAATCATTTAACTTTCTATTATAAACCTTTTATAAATGATTTTATTCAAAAAGGAAATCAAGTTTCAAATATTTGTTTGAAAACAAATTTACTTCTAATAAACAATTTAAATTTAAACTTGTTTGAATACATTCAAATTTTAAAACTTATTCAAATATCCAGATTTTTAAATTCAATACATTTGAACCATTCCTTATTTAAAATTATTTGAATTTAAACTTGCATTAATCTTTTGATTTATACCTTGATTTTTATTCTCTTTATTTAAAATTCAAATTCCATTTTTAAAAACTTGAAGATTGAAGGGTCTTAAGAAAACCTAACTTAAATTTGAAATTCAAACTGCGGTTTTTAAATTAGTTTCAGATTTCAAATGAATTTCAATTTCCAGAAAGAAACTGTCAGGTTCTTTTTTTTTTTTTTAAAACTGAAAACCACTTTCAAATTTGAAAACTTATAAGATTTCAAAATCATTTGAAACTCTAATACATACTAGATTTAAACTTAACTCGGATTTAAAACTAGATTTAAATCTCATTTAAAACTTTACTTTACTTTTTAAATGCAGGTTTTAAATTTTATTTTAAAAAAATAAACGGAGTAATAGGTTTCTGTTTAAACCCTGTTACCATACTAAACCCCACCCTGTCCAAAATCTGCTTCGAGTCATCAGACTCACTTCTTCGAGCAAGACACAGAAATTCTCGAGTTATACTTCAAGTTCAAAAACACTACTATACCCAGAAAAACATCAGACCAAAAAAAATATGCACGGTGCACGTGCACCGTGCCTCCGGCAATCATCCTCCTTCTCCGGTGACTTCAACACATCAACATTCAACCCCCCAGTCCAATTCGACCATCTCCTTACTCTTATCCACCTCGAATTTGAATTCGAGTTCAAAACATAAAACCTGGAACAGAAGATACAGGTTTCACCCCCAAACCTGTAACACGCTTCCACCTCCACCTTCTAACCACCGGAATGGCTGCGACTCCGGCCACGTGTTCATCAACTAACCTACCAACATCCCCTAGAATCTCAAACAACTCGATCACTCCAATAAGCCATGCCGCCCAAAACAAATGTCCTAGTTAAAACTAGGGTTCTGGTCAAAAACTCATCACCGCAGCCACCACGATGAACTGCAACACCACCCCACATTTTCCCGGCACCACTGACTACTCCTCTACCTACCAGAAGAACCTCATCACCCTAAATTGCCTAGATCACCCATTAACCTAAAATCCCCCTTTTAAGTTCAATCTAGGACTGCATGTTAAACTGTATTTTAAAAACTGTGAATTTAGTTTTAAAAACCATAATTTTGAATAATGTTTTTGATCTTGTTCCTGAAACAATGAATTAATATATCTGGTATTTCATATATATATACAATTTGGTCATGTTATTCTGAGTTTTCAGAGAAAATTCAAATATATTTTTTTATTTGACTTGAAAAAAATTTTAAACATAAATCTCTGACTCAACAAACACATTTGTATGAATCTAAAACACTAACATATATTATATTATGAGATGATGGAGGTTGAACAGATTTTTGATCCTGGAAATAAAATACAGAGGACAGCATGATCAAGTTATCCATACATTTCTACGAAAAAAAACAACTGATATAAATGCATATATCATTCACACTGAAACATGGAAATCAACAAGCAACATTCTAAAATACTTAAATTTCATTAAATAGGATGTTACTCACCTTTTTCTTGATGTGCAGAGCAGTGAATTTTGAAAAAGACTTGAGTTACTGAAGCTTAAAGCTTGATTTAAAATCGGCACTTGCTCCTTGATATGCAAATTACATGTATGCTTCTTTTTAATTTGAAACTGCAGTTGCTTGCATTCCAGATGCTAAATGATGCAGGTTTCAAATAAATTTGCTCCTGATTTTCCAATACAATTACATGCATGCTCCATATTTTTGAAATTCAGGCTGTTTTGATGCAGATTTTATTTTTTAAAAATGAATTACAGGCAAAAAGGATTGCATGTTTGAATTGAGGCTTTTGAAGATGATTACTGACCTTTGTTTCAGGTCTGTGAAGTGGATTTTCAAAGTTGAAGATGTTTACAGATTTATGTTTTTGAATGGAAGTGATTTTTATTTTAGATTTGCTGGTCTTCAAATTTTTGGAAGAAGAAAAGGAGATGAGGGAAAGAAGTTTTTATGTAAACTGAAATTATTAAAAATAAAAACAAAAGAAAATGTTAAATTAAAATTTTGACACTTGTCTCACAATGTAAAATTTGTCACCTTGTCAAGTTTATGGATTAACACTTGTTCTTCTAATTAGTATAATGTTTACATTTGTATTTAATGTTAATTTGTTATAATTATGTTAACTTATATTTTAATCAGATGTTTAATATAAGATATATGAAAATTCATGTTTAAATAAATTAGTTAACATGTATTTTTTTACATGTATGTAAATTTTAAAATGAATAAATCAAATTTAACTTATAAAATGAAACTTATACAAATAATTCAAAATCAAAACAAATTAAAAACATTTACACTTTAGATTTCCAGCTTTGAATTCAAGTTCAAATTAAATTTTGAAATCAAGTTTATTTACAAAGATAATTACACAATTAAATTTTGAAAAACAGTTATTTTTATTAAAAATTTATTTGTTAAAACAATGTATTATTATATTTAAAAAAATAACCACATTTAATAACCATAAATAACTTATTAAAAGAAATTGTTTTCTTATTAATAAATTATTTATTTTATCACATTATATTTAAAAGAAAATCAAAATAACCTTATTGCTATTTATTTAAATTTTAAACTTGAATTAAACATATTTTAAATCAGTTCAATATTTATCTTATGTATTTAAAACCATATTTATTTATTAAATAACCTTTTTAAAAGTTTAACTTTTAAATAAAATCATAATTCACAATTTACTAAAGATACATATTTTATAGAAAATACGATTAATTTATTAATTGAACTTAAAACAATACATATTTACAATATATACAATATTCTATATATATTATAAATAGTAAATAATTATTAGATTTAAAAAGATAAAATCTATCAATTAACTATTTATTTTATTGGATTATTAAATTAATTCAAATCTCATTACAAAGATTATCAAATCAATTTAATTTTTATTTCAGATTATTAAATTGATATTGCTTTTAAATTCCGGGTCATCACAGATTTGATGTGCTATATTACATTATATAGTGTATATTGGAGCGATTGATTTCCCGCATTATATAGCGGATGAGTCCCTATACGCCGTATAATAGCGGATGATATTATATAAACCCATATATCGTGATATTCCACCTCGAAGTGGAATTAGTATTGTGCTAACATTTGTGGATGCAGGGAAACAGGTTGGAGGGATCCAACTGGATTCCTCAATCATTTAGATTTGTTCTAATATTCTATGATTGGATTTATTTGATAATCTGAGATAGATTATATTGGTGATTGAAAATATTTAATGCTATGTTCGATTCAATATAATTGGGAATGCTGAATTATAGATTGGATTTTGAAAAGATAATAAAAGAGAGAATCTTAAGTAAGATAATTATAGAGAATTTGGATAAATTAAAGGATGAATTGGAATAAGATGAAAGTTTTTTTTTAAATTCTAATAAATAAAATTCCAAATATGGAGAAATGATATTTTAAATAAATGGGGATAAGTGATTTTTCTTAAAAACTCAAGTTTTATTATTGAAAGGAATAAAGAATTTATTTTAAATTTCAAGGTTTAAATTTATTTGAAAAGATAAAGAAGAAATTTGGGAAATCTGAAATTGGTATTTTCAGTTGAAAAGATTTTAAATCATAATTATGAAATAAAATATGAAGTTAATGGATTTTTAATAAATTGAGTAAGTAAAGGAATTTATTTCAAAATGGGGAAATTTGGAAATCAGTTTGAAAATGGCTTTAAGTTTTTGAAATTTTAAGAAGGATGGGACTAAGAAATTTATAAACTGGGTTTATAAAGGTGAAGTAATATATGAGTGGATATTTGAATAATAAATTAACGACGGTAATTTATTGAAGGAATGGGTAAATTTGTTTAAAATAAATAGTGATTTATTTTTAAAAGATGTGAAAGAGAAGTGTATTTCCCTGGATATCCAAGTACGTTTCGAAGTAAATTATAAGTAGAAGTAAAAGTTTTAAAGTTGATTTAAAGGTATGTTTTAGAGAATTTATTATTTTCTAAATGTTTAAATTCTAAAGTAAGTATTTTCAAATCTATTATCGTAGTAATTATTTAAAGGTGACTTGGTATTTTATTTTAAAGGAGAAAATCTAGTTTTATATTCTATAAAGTAACCTCATTTTAAATATTCCTAAAGTATATATTTTTAATAAATTATTGAAGTAGTTTTCAATTTAAATGTTTTAAAGTATAATTTATAATAAAGTGTTTTAAATTATTTTAAAGATCTGAAGTATTGTACTTGGTATTTTCAGTGGAAATAAATATTTGGGAATTCATTCCATGAGAAGAGTGTGGTTTGAAAACTATTTTCAAAGGGTTGAAAAGTGGAAATATATCTTGTGAAGATATTTTGAGATTAATAAATAATTTGGTGAAATTATTTATGTCTGACCTTTGTTTTTGAATGTTATTTGATAGTTAAATAACCGACTATCAATATTGGCCAATGCGCTGATCGTTTCGAAGAGACCGGGATGGGATTTATTTCCTGAAAACCACTTCGATCCGGTTTGAGCGTTTTCGTGTGGAGCAGTGAAGTGCAAGGGCTAGTCGCTACTAATCCTGAGGATGATTCCAAAATGGATGTAGTAGGAGTAGTGTCTTCGGTTCCGTTCGAACCCGGGACGGACTTATATGGATGAATGCTTTCGGAACATCGTCAGGTGGACGATGGGCATTCTAAGTGAAACGTTCAAAAAGGTAACGCTTAGCCTCGAGCCTCATCGACCGGGAATGACTAAAAATCAGGGGTTATGCAGCAAGGCTAAGTGGGTAGCACCCATTAGGGTGAGGTCATCACTGTCTAGATGTCCCTTTTTATTTCGGTTATGTGGGCGGTTGCTGATCCCAACCACGGGGTGATCTTACTCGGGATTATCCAGTAAGGGGTAGTCCCGGTCTTGTGTTGCAGGGGATTGGAAGTAATCCTCAGTACGGTGATCTAGGCCACGTACTGTGATATGTGGTACCCCAGTGCCTAGTCATTAGTTGGAAATCCATTCTCCCTACGTGTCTATACGATTTTTGTTTTTATAACCCACTTTGTGGCTAGTATGCTGGAATTTAATCATGTAACAATTTCGGCTATTTGAATAAGTACTTGTATATAGACACTATTATAATATCAGAGAATTTTGATAAGAAATGTTTTAGCTATCGTAAGGTAAAAACCCGACATGTTTATTTGTGGCGTGGTCTTATGAGATGCTTTTGATTTTCAAAGGATTTTTTGAACTTTAACAATCAAGTTGAGTGTGATTTCTCACGCTGGTTTTCCAGACTGACTCGGGTGTTATTTAAATATAATTCTCGGGTCAGACCGAGTATTATAGAATATAGGATATGATGCTGTGGAGCAAAGTAGACGAGCTGAATGGCGATACGTACTTCCGTACTTGATTATTATTCCGCGGTGTATTCAGTTTTGAGGACAAGTTTATATGACTGTCCAGTTGTATGTTATTGATGTTGTTGAACTCTGATGATGTATTCTGGTGTTGTATGTATAAAACAGATATAGTTTCTTTTGTGTAAAGATCTGTTATTATATATTATACTTTATTCCGCTGCGATGGTAAGATTCTGTTGTCGTTTTGTTTTCTCTTCTTCTATTTCTTTCTTCTTTAACCCTAACAGTTCGTATTTCCGTTCACCTTGAGTTGATGTGTTGGATAACAGTGTTGATTTAAGGGGTACGGATTTGTGGGTCGTTTCAGGTGGAATAGTAAGAAATCCAATTAGACTTAAGGAATAAATACATATGTATAGTATGCATACCGTGATTTCTAATGTGTCCGACACTTGAGTCACGAGGGTATTTCATAACAAATACATTTTTCCATAAGTTGATATCACTCATTAAATATATATTGAACATTATGAATCTTAATATAAGTATTGTCCTCTACCATTTATATATTAATAAATTACTGGCGTACTTTCTGGTTGTTGAGCAAACTTAAGCTAGAGATATTATGTGTAGTATTATTAATATACTGACTAGAAAAGGTAAAATAACTATATGTATTTGTTGAGCAAACTTAAGGTACATATATTATAATTAGGCCATCACGAAATGGTAGTTACGAGTGAATAACTACTTTCTATTTTTTGGCAAACTCAAGGTCAAAATGAGATTAGAACCATGGGTTAGGAGTTATATACAACACAACTAATAAGGAGTTAGCTATCGTTTGTGGAGCTAGCTTGTTGAGAAAATCTAAAGTCAAAATTCCAAGACCGATGAATGCTAACACCCAGTAGTAAAGTTGAAAGACATCCATGTTCTGCCTTAGGGTTTAGAGAAAGATATAAGACTAGAGGCAGCCTTATTAAAAAAATTGAATGGTAACATTTGACCTTTACAAATATTGTAAGAATGTCCGCTATATAAAGTTATAATAATCTACATCTATAAATTTGTGCATTAAACATAGTTAATGCAATGTTTATTAGTTAGAAGATATACAAATGAATTGAAATAATATTAACAAATAGAAATATAAGTGCTGGGAAGTTTCAGAGCCACTCATGTGATGCCTACGGTCGGAGGACGGACTGGAGTGAGAAGGCACCAGAGGTTGCACAGGGATAGAAGCCAGAGGTGGGGAACGAGAAGCGTCAACGGGCGGGATATCATCGTGACGGTAGGGTTGTGTGTGTAGACCTATAGATGAAGGTGTTCTACACCGAGGGCGACGTTAAGAAGCGGAGTCATGTGATGAGCCGTGTATGTGCATATCCAATATCTGATAGACAAGACCAAGGGGAATTAAAGTTCAAATCTAAGAAATATATGGATGGAATCGGTTTAAAATCATCAAATTTGTAATGACGAATCACAAAGATATGTCCCAGATCTATAATCCCAGATGATCGCAGTAGATGACAATGGACATAACTTTTCGCAACAATGTTTCGCAAGAAGGATGATGACCATTTGACACAGAGTGGAGTCCTTCACAACTATTTGGATTTATCTCTTTTCAAAGCATATCACACTTTAAAAAGATGTACTTTGAGAGGCAAATGTTATCCAGCCTTTTGACTAAGAAATATTTGGACAGAGTGGACGAACTGAACTTGGAATTATCAAGGCAAGAAGCCCAGAGAGAACCCAGGAGTCTAGAAACCAGGGACATACAAAGTCATAAGATCAAGACCTATTCAAACCAAAACAACACATTCCCCAAAGTTAGTGGTCGGTACCGAACCCACCGTATGGTTGGTACCAACTCCTGCTTCTACCTCAAATTGACCCCATCTTCTGCCTATGCCTCCTGTATGATTCCTCAAGCTTATTTCTAATGTTGGTTAGTTGATTCAATGCAATTCTTCATCATTCTCCACGATCACTTGAAGCTGCAACCCTGTTCTTCCACAACTCAATCATTCAAACAAGCTAATATTATGCAAACAACTATGGAACCACGAACCAACAACAAGACGAGCCAAGATGAAGAGATGAAGAAAACCATTTTAGCCAAGTTAGGGATTGGTACCAACTCCTACCCAGGGATCAGTACCGACTCCTACTTCCTAATGATGTAGGATCTATTTTTGTGGGAGATTTGGTCTAGATCTTGTGCGATGGATTAGAGATATTTTGTGCGAGTTTTAGGTTCTCTACCTCTATAAATAGGAGGGGTTGGCTTATTTTTAGGATCTTTTGGCTCTAGTTCTATTCGAAGCTATATTCTTGCAATTCTGAAAATCTAAGCTTCGAAGTTGTACTGACCCCTAAGAACTTTTGCCTCTAAGTCAAAAATAAGCAATAAAACATTAAAGTGGATGTAAGCCTTGCTTTTTCGAACCATTATAAATTGTTATGTGTTCTCTTTTCCTCGTTTTTCCTTTACTTTCTACATATTTTATTCTCTATTCTTGGGTGTTTGTACCATTTTTATTTCAAACAGCATAAAAAACACTTCCCCATGTACTTATGATGTTAAATGAAAGTGACATTTCATACTTTACATTTTATTTAAGTTTTAATTTGAGAAAGCGTCAGATTTCTTACTTTTTACTTGAGCAAACCATTATTCACCATATTAATTTACTACCCACAGTTATGTATTTAATATGTGTGTGTGTTAACTAAAACGTTTACAACCTTTCTAATAACTTTTAGACGATGAAATATCAAAAATTCGAAAAATGATTTCCCGTCACATTTTCAATTTTTCTTTGAACTAATTATTTTTGTAAACACATTTTGAAAACCATTTCACTATCATCAGTTATTATATAAAGGGGTTATTTGAGTAATAAAATTCATTTATTAACTAGTTAAAAACATATTAAATATCCATATTTAGAGTGATTAAATTTTGGATCGTTACAGATCTCTCTTCTAAGCATCATCAAATAGAATATTTGGGTCAGTATCGAGTTGTATTATCTTGGTACCGAGTTGTTTTTTTGCGGGGGGAGCGCTCCTACTTCCTCCTGCAACATATCCTACAGCTCCAAGTAGTTGCTTCGTTCTACTTTTGGTTCCCATTTCTAATGTTTATGCCAGAAACCGAAGAGTTAACTTATTCTATTGCAGGAGGTTTCTCTTCTAACTCTTCTAGCCATTGGTGGCTATATTGTTAGCAATACGTCAATTTTATCCATGAGAGCTTTCTAGCTATTCACCATTCTCTAGTTAAGTTTATGAATCATCTTGTTAAGGTCTCCTCTAATGACAATTTCCTATTGAGTCGATGACTCTGGTATTGCATTTCCATTATTTACTTCCGTTTGGTGAGTGCTTCCTTCATTACTATTAGCTACCACTCATGCAGATCTTTCAAAAGCAGATCTTCCTTTTCTAGGCACCATTGATCTTCAACAACAAGTTCTTAAACTTCTTAGAGCAAGTTTTGGATCTAACCACTAGATCTCTTCAAATTCATAATTAGAAGCTATATCTAAGGCAGGATCCAGTTTTCTAAATGAAAATACCAAAATATTGATGCTAAAAATGGACCGTCACCCACGAATGAGTTGTAGGGAACCCATGAGACATAGGTCTGGTTGATAGTATTAAAAATAAACGAAAAACAATAAGGAGGAACAAAATTTTTATAGTGGTTTGGTAATCACAGGCCTACATTTACTTTATATTTTTATTGATGATGGATTTGAGAGAGTTTATAAGAGATTACATAGAATTAGGGTCAAAAATACAAGAGGTTGACAAGTTATAAGGCCTAAAACTACCAAGAGTATATGCCTTGGTGACTATTATAAGGGAGGAAGATGATGAAGAGCAATGGAGTTACAGCTTCGGAGTGTAGAAGAAAGGCCAGGGAGAAGATCCTTCTTTGGTTGCATATTGGTTTGTATTCATAGGGAAACGTGCGTATTGGGTCAGAAGCTTGCTTGAACTAGAGTCCAAACGTCAGCCCAAGGTCACACATGAAAACTCAGGGGCAACAAAGTTAAAAGATTAACTCAGTATCTTGTCAATTGAATCGGTGCCGAGTTATTTCCTTTAGTGGAAAATTGGTTAACTCCTTTGCTCTGCTCTCCTACCCTCTAATTCATGTGTTTCATGCTATTTTCATCGATAATTCTAGCGATCGATCCATCATCACTTGTGTTATCCTGCTATCTTGGCTTTTTTCTCTTTAATCCTTGGATTTAGTCGTCCAAATTTAAGGAAAATCACTTGGTGATGATTAGATGGAGTAAGGCATAAGATGTAAGAATATTGGAAGGTGATTGGAGAAAGGAAAATGACTCGGTGCCGAATTATTCCTTAGCATCATTTCTGGTGAAACTTTCCCAAGTTGTTTCTCTGCCTTTTCTAAGTGTGCTTCCAAGTTTTCAGGTCATTTGTTCTTTGCCTTGACGTTCAACTTCCGCCGACTTCTACTTAGTTAAAAACCAGTTTAACATATATTATTCAACAAAAACTACCAAGCGAGTCATTTCATAGTTATCCAATAACTATCAGTACATAACCCTTGGCACCCCTCCAGCAGCCAGTACACTGTCCAATATTTGGAGAGCGTTATGTACTCTAGTCTCAACGGGTGCGTCGATATCCAGTCTCGATACATCTTTACTAGGAATATTTAAAATGATATGTTTAATTTCATTGTGATAAATTACTCATGGTTATAACACATTGTAACTACATCACAAAACATACCATTTATGTATTTTCTTTTGAATATACTTTTAATTAAGTTAAATTAATATAACATATTTTGAACCTAAGATTGATTATCGAGTCAGATATATGTAATAAATTACGTAATTGCCCCTAGGGCATATCTTTATTTTTGAATCATAAGTTTTGATTCATGACAAGCTTCAACGATCAACGATGAGATTAGATGATCAAAAGCGACAAAAAGAGAAAGTTGTACATACGTGGTGAACTACAGAGGAAACAAGACTTCAAACCTGAGTACGCTATAAAAAATTTATTGTTTGAGTCATAATTATAGTTTATAATTGTTAAAATCACTCCTCAAGTAGTTTACACACACTATACAAAAGTTTGAAATACACACACACACACATAAACACATAAAATAGTGTGCACAAGTGCTCACTGTGCAAAAAAGCACAGTTCAGTCGACTGGACTGATTTCACCAGTCGACTAAATCTGTATTCTTTGCACATACATGCACACATGCACACCACTTTGAATATTCAGTCAACTAGATATTTTTGACCAGTCGACTAACCGAACACAACTTTCATATTTTCTGAAGGGTTGCTTCTCTTTATGAAGAGTAACGATCCAATTCAAAGAGTTACGGATGCAACTCTTGATTGAAACTCTTTGTGAACGGTAGCAACCATATATACTATATATATATATATATCTAAATCCATGACTTTAATCATCCAATTTTACTTCAGTCTATTCTATTCTCTGATCTATGTTTCTTAACTATATTTATGCATTCTAAAAGCTTTGAGAAAAGATATATTGCTTGAATCTCCGAGTTAATTATTATATACTTCGATTCAAAGCAATATCTTCCTTTCTAATCTTCACACACGTAATATATACTTGAGGATCTGATTATAGAAGGGTGTGCTATCAAAGAAAAATCAGTGTTATCAAGAACACAAAGTGTCAACAACTTTATCGAAATTGTAGAAGTCCTGTTAGTTTGTATCAGGCGGAAAAGTCCTCTTCGCCTGCTGAGGCGGAAAAATCATGTTCGGCTGCTCAGGTATTGTACAACTATTCCTCCGGTTTATGTGAAAGGTTATTGAGTTAAATTCCAGAGGAAGTCTGGGACTGGACGTAGAATGGAAAGTTCGAACCAGTATAAAAGCTCCCGGTGTGCTTATTATTATTTACTTTACTATTATTATTATTTTCCGCATTAAGATTATAATACATTCCATATTACATGATCCTAAGTATTAGCTATACGGCATACGCACTTTCATCTATCAATCTCCCACTAGCACTTGGGGGCAATTATGGAATCTCTATCCTATCCCTTCAATCTATTTGATGAAAACTGATCAATTTATAACCTTCATGAATGTGTCTGCTATGTAAGTTTAATTATCTACTTTATCAATCAACTCTTTTTGACGCTGATAAACTACTTTTACCATGTGGAACTATTCAGAGTATGTTTCTCGACTTCTAGTGAGCTCTTATCATTACATTGTTATCATCAAACAATTATATAGTATTCTTAATACTTAGTATCACCCCAAGCTTAGCTATAAACTTTTTCATTTATATTTATACATTGCTTTAATCGTAGTGCTATTCAAGGCAATGTACTTAGCCTTTTCATTGAATTAGCCTCAACTTCCTATTTGGAACATTTTCAACTTAAGGCTCCTTAACTAACATTTAAACATGGACTTAATGTTGACATATTATACTCAACATCACTTGTGAAACTCTAATCCAAACTCTCCTTCACAAAGAGTTTGTAGTTTCTATAAACAATTTTCTTGTATTTCTTAAATACTCGAGAATATTCTAAACTACCATTTAGTGATCTTAATTCAGATTTGATATTTTCTTCATTCATCAAATACATAAGAAATTTACCATATTGTAGATAACACAACATGTATGATAATTACTATTGCCAATGCATAAATAATTCATCTTACATGTTCCATATTAAACATTTTAGTAAGGTATCTTTGCATATCATTTTAGGACATTGCCAACATCCTTTATACCTAATATAACAGATATAATTAATAAATCCAATATTGAGTATTAAACAACCAAACTATTACCGATTTTAACATAAATACATCACTAACAATCAGCACTATGTTGTTCATTTATAGTCTAGAAATATATATGTACCTCTTAGTGGTTTTTTCTTAAGAACACGTGCTTCCTCTGCATTTTGATTAAAAATCAAACTATTTGATATTTCTATCAAAATAGTTATTCAATTTTGATGCTTATAAAATGATACTTTCGTATAGTTTGTTGTATCATATCCTAAAACTCACAAACTTTACATCGCTCCGCCGACTTCGACACAATTTAGTTTTTATGTGCAAAAGGTCCATTCCAAATCATTATTTAGAATTTTCCAATTCAACGCACATGTACCAAAAACAAAGTCATACCAGATGACAATTTTTTGTGTAAATCTGAATTAGATTGATCCCATTGAATAACGAATCTATTACGCCATTTTCAACAATTGAAATTTACGATGTTATTCTTATTAATGTTGCACATTATATCCCAACTGCATTAGTCTTGCTTTTAAAGACACATTTGCGGGTTATGGATCACATCCCTTCAGATACAACTACCAAATTCATATTTTGATAACATAATTAGAATCCTTTTCGGATTTATGCATCATACCATATCGTAGAGTCAATACTCTTAATGTCTTAATTGATAACAAGGATTATCTATTCTCAACATTGAAAAAAAATCATAGTTTTTCTTCAATTTGTGAGAATTCTTATTATACACTACATTGTGGTCAGATTTGTTTCATTTCATCCCATGTAATCAGTTTTATGTTTGTACCACATTCAAATCCATTTTACTACCAATAATTTCTCAAATAAATTCCTTGGCTGCGGAGTTGGTATTTCCCGAAACAACGGTTATTTCTCGTGCAATAGAATAGATATTCATAAACACTTTATGAGTTAAACTAATTTGTTTATAATTTATGATACTTATGTTCAAAATATAAATTGCTTATCTAATGACGATCGTTCCTAAACTCCTTTTGGGGAGATTCATTCAAGATCCCTTACGAATAATTATTACATGCAGTCATTCTACTAAAACAACCTGCCTAATTCCTTAGCCTTGAATATGTTGGGATTTCTTATAAACCCTTATCTTGTTTGATTTTTCAAACCATTCTTTAAATGAAATTAATTTTAACCTTGTTTACTATTCTTAAGTACACAGACTTATAGAAAGAAGTTAACTCAACTTCACTCACAACTAACCATACTTCGTTCAACAAAGCTCAATTTCTCCTTATCGATGCATCATTATGTATCATAGGAAGAATGACTTTTGAGATTGAAACTTTATCCATTTTTTAATTATGTTCGGAATTCTTTCCAATATATTCATATACTCGACCAAATCGAATCATTTTATTTTCTTTTGCACGTTTTTTAGTTTACTTTTGTCTTATATTTTATAAGCTTATCGTAGACATACTACACGTGTATCAAATATATATGTTCATTTTTGTTATAACTCATCAGTGAATACAACGAAAAACATGGAATTATTTTGGAAATGACTAGCTTTCGATTGTTTATACATATATACATATATATGTGTGTATATATGTATGTATGTATGTATGTATTAATCCAAATAATTCATCAACACCTTTGTCGCTCCCACTAAATGGGTGATTTACCTTTAATTATTTGATATGTAAGTCACTTATACCATATGATTCATAATCATATATTCAAAGAATTATTTCTCAAACTTTAGCTTAGTCTATAATTCCAAAATAATTATAGCTAAATTTAGATACTTTTGTAATTTCCAATGCATCAAAAATGCTACTTTTATATTTTTATTTTATAATGAATATTCATATTGAAATAAAACCATGCCTATTTTTAAGTCAACGTTGAAAAATGGTAATTATTTCCTAAATAATGTTTGATATATTTTACAAAAATAATTTTTGTAACTTTATGCAACTAAAAAGTGCTACATGGAATGCTCCTACTATTTTCCATCACAATAGTGGTGTTAGAAATATGAAGCTCCATTCAAAAGCTTAATACATGTTATTTATTCCAAATACTGTAACTAGTTTACAGTTGAGAGATTTCCCATCAAATATCTTGAACTCAAATACATAAGTTGCATGGAAAACAATTTTCTCTGCGAAAATACATTTGGAATAGATATCATATTTCTCATTCCTTGTTAAGCATCTATAATTATTTTACAATTCTTATTTCCGTCTTTATGAAGCTGAAGTGAACATTCATTCTCTTCACGCTAATTGTGCTTCAGGTTACATTTACTCTCATACATTCTCTTTCCTTTCAAAACGGTCGAACCATTCAACGAAAATCCTTACTTATAAGGAATTTCACTAGGACAAACTTTGCAGTCCAATTAGTTTCTAGGACACACATCCACCGAAATTAATTTCAAGGCCAAAAGCAGAATAATTACTTTAAAGGACAAAGTCCGCAGTTCAATTACTTTCAAGGACATAATTTCATAGGTTTTTAGGCCTAAGAAACTAATTACTTTGCATTTTGTCCTTAAAAGTAATTATTTCAATTATGTGTCCTAGAAACTAATTGCACTCGCTAAAGAGGCCTATGTGGCTAATTTCCACTTATTTTAATGTATACATAGCAGATGTTCTTACTATATTAGAAATGCTAAATGTTACCATTTCATTTTTCTAATAAGGCTCCTACTATCTTTTATGTTTCTCCAAAACCTAAGATGAAATATAGAAGTCTTTTGACCTCATTAGTGGGTGTTAGGATTCGTCTATCTTACTCCGACCTTGAATTTGCTAAAAAAGTCATAGCCCCTCAAATGATGGATAACTCCTTATCAATTGTATAATATACAACTCCTAAACCATGGTTTCTTGTCCTAATCTAATTTCGACATTGAGTTTGCTGAACAAATCAAATGGAATCATTCACTCGTACCTACCATTTTGTGATGGCCTAAGTATAGTATATGTACCTCGAGTTTGATCAACAAATACATATAGTTATCTTAACCCGTCTAGTTGATAAATTAATAATAGTACGAATAACATCTTTAGCTTGAGTTTGCTCAACAACCATAGATTATGCAAGTAATTTATTAATATACAAATGGTAAAGGAGAATTTAATATTAAAGATTCATAATTTTTAATATATTTAATTAAGTGATATCGACTTATGAAATAATGTATTTCTTATGAAATACCCCGTGACAAGTGTGGGACACATTAGAAATCGTGGTATGCGTACTATGCATATGTATTTATTTCTTAAGTCTAATTGGGTTTTTTACCGTTCCACATTTAGTTTATACATTTATATTATACAAATTTTACTATTATATTGACTTTTATACATTATTTAACTTATATAATATTTTATGTATAACATTATATTAATTAAATATTATTTAACTAACATTTTAACTAATTTTTGTATTATTCAATTATAACATATTTTATTGAATATATATACTATAACCTTTATAGTAACACACATGTCTCATATATATGTATTTTAATTTGTTAATTAACATTATTTAGTTTATTTAGCTAAAAGATTTTATTTAAATTTTATTAATTTTGAAAATTCTTTTATACACACATATATATACTCATATTTCTTAAACAATTCAAGACAACATATATATATATATCATTATATATGTTATACATGTATATATATATTTAATTAATTAACTTATTTAATTAACTCATTAATTTTATTAATCTTATTAAAAATTAATATTTTCTAAATTAATCTTATAACACTTTCAAATATTTTGAAAAATTATATTATAACTTTACAATATATATTTATTTTATATTTAACTTTTAAATTCAAAGATTTTATTTTGATTTTAATTTTTTTAATTAACCCAAGGCCTAAATCAATTTGGGCCTTTATATTGGGGATAACCTTTAGGCTTATCTCATCGCTTCAGACCAGGTTAGTAGGTAGGTAGGCCATAGTACTTGATTACCCAAACACAACCTTAGAAAACACTATTCTAGACATCTGACTATATGGGTATGATTTAATAAGTTAGACCTAATACTGCTAATTTTGAGCGCATAGGCTGTTTGGCTCCGATACCATTGTTGAAAATGAACTAGCCTGCAATAGAGTTATTGGGTAAATATCAAAATTTTAACCTGTTTGGATCTTTAATGGGCCCATGAAGCCTAAATTTATTTAGATCTTATTTAATTTATTTAAATAAAATCAAAATTTTATTTAATTCACAAATAAAGTTTTGTTTATTATTGTATTTATATTATATAATATAATATGCATATCATATATGCATAAGTGTATACATGCATGTGCAACATAACTAGTGTACATGGGTTAAAATGCCCGTATATAAATGCTGGAATTTACACCGCAACAAACATGTTAACCTCCCTAGATACATGTGTATTCTCATGTGTATGTGTAGGTTAATATGTACATTGTTTAGGTGCATATATAATGTAATTGGTTATATAATGTATTTACACACACATACTTTATTATAACATAAAAATTTATAGACAATAATATAAATAATTACAAGATTGAATTCAATTTTAAAATTCAATTTTAAATTTGGATATGGGTGGACTTGAAAAAATTTAATAACTATAAAAATTCTAATTTAATATAATAAAATTTGAATAAATAATTTAGTCACTCATTGGGTTCGACGTCAACACTTATGCTTTTGCGTTGAACCCTTGCTGGTGCTTAGTGTTGACGACCTTTCAATTTGATCTTCTTTAGCTGCCTAGGATATTCCTACACTGGCTATTTTAGCAATGCTTCTAATAAACACAACGTCAAGCTCTACCCAATCATTTGTCATTTTCCTGGGTTCTGACCAAGTGTCAGGGGTTGGTTTTCTTCGACAATAGCAGCAAGAACTCTTCATCCTATATCCTCATATTATTTCTTTATTCGCCCTGATAATCATCCAATATCTTCATCATATTTTCAATGAACGCTGGTATCTGTTATTCGGCAATTTAACCTGGCTATCTTGACTTAATTACATAAGTTAGTTTCGACTTCCATCAAGGTCGATGACTCCAAAGTGATGATTGTCGGGCCCAGAAGTTGGGTACAGATGGTAACATTAAGTCAAGGTTGAACGGACTCGATAGATATGCAAGGAAGAATGTTCAAAGCATGAAATATGGTTCAACACATATGATGGATCAGCATAAATTAGTTCCAATAATAGGGATCGGCATGTTTCGATGTGTGAGAGCATTCCTATAGAGAATGATTAATATCTCAAGATCCACAAGTCCAATGCATATGAAATTTTGTGAGCAAGACATGGAGACCCTATGGAGCCTACCCTAGAGATTGCACCTCAAGGAGATGAAGTTGGAGGGATCGATATACTTCCCTTGGATGGGATCAGTAGCAATCAGCAAGCAAATCATGATGGAATAAAGATTGAGCAATATCTTAGGACTACTAATCCAATTAGCATGAAATTATGAGGCTAAGTGTATTTCAGCATCAGCAAGTCACCATAAGGATCGCTCCCAAAAATTCAACCAAAGAACATTGGGATTGAGCCGTATGATCCTTCTTGTTGGCCCATATGGTTTCGAGGATCCTTTTTCCATGTTTTCACAGATATATTTGGCCATCTTCATTTACAAATATAGGTTTGGTTGACCTTTTATGCTGCTAGTTGCTTTATATTCTTCCGTAACTAAGGATTTTCATTTGATCCTTATTATACTTAGATAATAAAGTGATTAATAAAGCAATATATTCAAATTGGATGTAGGCAAACAACACTGAACCTACTATAAATCATTCTGTTGCGTGTTATTCTTTCAATTTGCTAATATTTTCTTGTTATTATCCTTTGTTTTCATTTTATAGTCTTCATTTATTTATTTTCAAAACTTTTATTGGGTGTTTGTATCATTTTTTGGCGTAAACATTTTCTAGAGCCAAAACCGTTCGTCGGTAGAAAGCGGAGGTTTAAAACCTCCAATAGTAGTTGGATTAGCCATATCGGTAGGTCTTTCTTGAATATTTTCCTTAACCATTGGAGACTAAGGATTTTTCTCGTAGAAGGCTTAGATTTCATCGTCAAATAGAAGGAGATCCATTATGGTGCTTCCAATGAGAACCTTGATTCTCAGCTTATTTGGATCACTTTATTGCTACTGGATTACATAAATCCATCGAAGGAGATCCATAGTTATTTTCAAAAAGTTTGCTCGTTCTATTCAGATTTGAGAGGATCTGAGCAAAGCTATCAACAATGGTGAGGAACACAAGATCTACTTCTCAGAACGTAGAAGGAAATAGGAATGCTAACATCCAACAAGGAAGCCCGTGTAGTCAACCAATGGATGTGAATGCTGATTCAGTTGAAGTTCAGAATCCAACTGATTCCATTACAAGAGCTGAGTTGCAGAATTTGATGAGAGAGCTAGTATATAGTCGTTGACAATTGAATTAGGTAATTAGAAGATTCAAACCTGTATCAACCCAATGAACCAACTCAATCAGCAATAGCGAGGAAAAGCTAGGAGAGACCCTACCCCTTACTCGGCATCGGGGGGTTCTAGTTCATCGAATGAGTATCACAGGCAAATACGTCATAGAACAGACAAATATTGCATAGAAACTTTGGGGCGTCAACAAACAGACCACCGTTGTCTGCCAGGACCGATCGATGCTGATCCTTTCATAGGGATCGGTAACGACCCCTCGTCCAATAGAGGGAACTTACCTATGCATCATGGGATTCAAGATGGAGCTACTACGGTTTATTTGGATGATGTACTTCAATTGATTATTTACATGTTGCAACCCTAAATGATGATGAAGTGAATTTATGAGATATACATTTAGAAGATGTCAAACCAAGAAGGCATGGAACGGCCCATACACATCGACTAGACCATTCACGAGAGGTGGAACACGACCATCGCTTAGCACCACCTATCCAAACGCTGGACATTTCGGCTATGGTTAAACAGTTACTGAGAGAGAGAGAGCCAATGCTTAACAAATGATGATGGGGGAATATTGAGAAGCCATAGCCTATTCGGTGACAATGTCCTACATGTAGAGTATCCAAGGAGGTTCAAATGCCATCAACGCCTGCCTATGAGCAAAAAACCGACCCCAGTCAACACATCATGAGAAATAAATGGCCGATAGAGGCTTGCCCTAAAGGTGTAATGTCCCTGTCCATCGTGATCCAGGCTCCGAGAGAATCCTTGAAAGATTATTTGGAGAGAATCCATACAGCTTTTATAGAAATCGGTAATCTAAATGACCATGCAATAGATTGTTTAGCTCGCAATTTCTACATAGAGCATTGGAGCGCCTTTATGCGAAGGAAGCTTAGTATTTGGGGAAGGAGGAAGTCAAATGCTCTAGGAAGAAGAATGTTGCGGGACCAAGTGGAGAGGGAGTATAGAGCAATATTGTAGTGAAGCAGTCTAATGATAGCTCTAGAAAAGTTCAAGTGAATGTCCAAAATAAACTAAATCAACAAAAGAAAGGCGGAGATAGGAGCCGAGAATGAAACAAGGGTTCTAAAAGAGGGAAGCCTAGGATTCCAATATATGATACTTACATGCCACTGAATACATCACTAAAGAATATCTCTTTGTCTACTTGTAACACCATGCAGTACAGGAAACCGCCTTCGAAAGAATCAACGGAGTAGCAGAAACAGACTGGAAAGTATTATTGATTTCATGAATGTTATGGTCATAACACAAATGAATGCAGGCATCTCTAGGATATTATTGAAAAGTTGATTCGAGAAAGAAAGTTACAGCAGTTTGTAAAAACCCACATGATGGTGGGCAGTGGACATCCGACCCCAACCAAGGACAAGCACCGCATAAGGCTGAGGAGCCTACATGGACTAGTCGAAGATTGGTAATTAACACAATAGTTGGAGGACCACGTCAGGCTGATAAGAGTTGGCATGAGATGGAGCACTACGCTAGCGTGATTAAGTATGTGAATTTTGAATGTTGTTCGAGTACGAAAGATGGAGCTCTGGAAAATAGTAACATACAATGGTGGATGATATCGTGTTTAGAAACAGAGGTGCAGACAGGGTGGAGGCTCCAATGATCGACCCAATGGTCATTTCGGCCATGATCGGTCCCGCTTTAGTGAGAAGGATATCGGTTGACTGTGGAAGTACTGTAGATATAATTTTAAAAAAGGCTTACGATCAGATGAGGATGTAAGCCAAGGACTTGAAACCATTTAAATCCTGCATTTATGGCTTTAATCGTGCTGCAACCGAAGTTGTTGAATATGTTCAATAACTTATAGAGTTGGGAGAAGGTGACCGTAGCAAACTGCAGAATCTGCCTTTTGTTGTTTTGGATATGGGCTCTCCATACAATGCTTTTGAGGGCAGACCAGCGCTAGCTGAGTTTCAGGTAGCTCTCGCTCCATGATGTTTGATTTTGCAGTTGCGAAAGATAATGGTGTTGGAGTTGTTCATGGTCACTAGGTGACCGGACGTGCCTGTTATATAGCCGAGTTGAGGGATGCTCAACTGAAGGAGAAAGGAAAGGGTGTGGACAAGTCAGCCCGCGTCCAAGCCACTGAAGATTGACAACTAGGGCCCAAGCCTTGCTCAAGCTCCACAGTAGGTTCCACAGAGATATAGATCCGAGAGATGATGCGGAGGAGCCCAAAGAGACCAAGGTTGCACCGGCTGAGCTGATGATTGACATCACAATCAGCCACAAGGACCCGTCACAGGTCCTAAATATCATATTAGCTCAGCATTCCGATGATGAAAGAACTTGCTAGATTTCTCTAAGCGAATCTCGACGTGTTCGCTTGGACTCACTCTAGCATATGTGTGATATCGCCTACCATTGTGAGCCCTGCATTGAATATCGACCCGAGGCATGTCCCGGTGAAACAAAAAAGACATGGCATGGATTTGGAGAGACTACCGCCCTTATATAGGGGATGGATAGACTTAAAGTCAATATGTTTATTCACGACTCCCTCTACCCTAAGTGGGTATCTAATCATGTACCTATGAGAAAGGCGAATGGGAAATGGTGGACATGCGTTGATTACGCAGACTTGAACAAGGCATGCCCAAATGACAGCTTTCCCCTTCTAAGAATCGACTAGTTGGTAGACTCAATTGCGGGACACAAATGATCGACATCCTCCGACATTATAATAAAGATTAACCCATTGAAGTGTTCTTTTGGCATAACATCAGGAAAGTTCTTAGGTTTCATCGTTATTTCCCATGGAATCGAAGTAATCCCTAGAAGATCTAATCTATTCGCAATATCCAAGCGCCAAAGACTATCAAACAAGTACAAAGCCTGAATGGAATGTTTGCCGCTCTAAGCCGATTTATTTCCAAAGCTACTGATAAATGCATTACTTTCTTTGACTTGATTAGGAGAGGAAAAATGAATTTTGAATGGGAATAAGTTTGGAAATACGTATTCCAAGATTTGGTAAATAACTTAGAGAGACCTCCCATCTTGTCAAAATCGGTGGATCATGAATATTTATATATCTATTTAGCCATGTCGGTATACGTTATAAGTGTCGCGTTGCTCTACGACAAGAATTGAATCAAGAGACCGATCTATTATGTTAGCAAGCATTTGATAGGAACTAAAAGGAACTATTCGAAGAGAGAGAAATTGGTGTACCATTTTCTGATTGCTTCACGAAAGCTCTGCCCTTACTTTCAGCCATATCCTATCAACGTTTACACAGACTTGCCGTTACGATAGGTCCTATAGTGGCCAGAGACGTTGGAAGGTTACTCAAGTGGAATATCGAACTTAGCCAATTCGACATCACTTATCTTCCTCGGAGGGCTATCCTGAGTCAGGCACTGGTGGACTTTATAGCAGAATTTACTACAGAGGATGATTCCTCGGGGAGCAGTGAAATCTCTTCCATACGGTGGATGTTCTACACAAATCGAGCATCCAATGATCATTTTTCCAGAGCTGGAATTGTGCTTGTAACTCTCGAAGATCGGTTGATTTGTTATGCTTTAAAGCTTGATTTTTCTGCAACAAACAACAAAGCTGAGTATGAGGCTCTGATTGGTGGACATAAACTCGCCAAAGAACTGGGAATAAAGTCTCTTGAAATCTTTTTCGACTCACAATTGGTAGTATACCAAGTCAGGGGAGATTACCAAGCTAAAGGACAACGACTTGCTCTGTACCTTACCCAAGTCCAAGAGCTGTTCAATGACTTTGTGTACTATGATTTTACACACATTCTTCGGGACCAAAATAAAAAGGCCGATTCATTAGCAAAGTTGGCTAGAACCGGGATGCATAACAGATGGGCTTGGTTCTAGTCAAAGTATTAAACGCTCCAAGCAAAGGCTTGATAGTCATCGACCATATATTGGAGATAGAGCCTGAGAAGCAGTCATTGATGACTCTGATTAAAGACTATTTACTATAGGGAATCCTTCTTGAGCGAAGGAATGAAAAATGACAAGTCCTTCGAAAAGCTTCACGATATATCATACAAGAAGGAGTTATGTACAAAAAGGCTTTTTCCATTACCATGCTCTGGCGTATCGGTTATAATGAAATAAAATTAGTCCTAAAGGAAGTTCATGAAGGAGAATGTGGCGATCACATTGGAGGGCAAACTCTAGCAAAGAAAATATTCCGTTATAGGTATTATTGGTCAACTGTCAATCGAGATGCTGTTGATTATGTATAGCGATACGATGAGTGCCAGATATACGCAAAAATCCAAGAGCTCTGCCAACAGAAATTACACAAATGGTCATCCCACGGTTGTTTACCATGTGAGGTGCAAATATTATCGGTTCCTTACCAATCTCTACAGGTAGTGCGATGTTATCGTCATATTTGATTACTTCACAAAATGGGCTGAAGTAGAACCATTAACTATGATCACAACAAAGAAAGCAATCAACTTCATCATTCGGAACGTCATATGTCATTTCGGTCTTCCACGAACTATTGTAACAGATAATAGGACTCAATCTGACAGTGCTAAATTCAAAGACTTCTGCCATCGGCATCATATTGAAAAGAGATTTGCAGCACTCGCTTGAGCTCAAGCCAATGGACAAGTTGAAGCTATAAACAAAATCATAAAGTCCATTCTAAAGAAGATTTAGGAGAAAACCAGAGGCAAGTGGGTATATGAACTCCTAACAGTCCTATGGCCTTATAGGACCACCGACAAGTCTGCGACTGGCCATACTCCATTCGTCCTTGCTTACTGTTCTGAAGCCATTATTCATGTTGATCTCAAAGTTCTCTCTCATCGGGTGACCTACTATGATCCTAGAACAAATGAAGATCACCTCTTGGAATCTATAGACTTTGTAGTTGAGAAGCGTGAAAAAGCTGATTTGATGGCAGCTACACACCGACACCGAGTTGCCTGATACTACACACCAAAGCCCGACCTAGAACCTTTGAAATCGGTAATCTCATATTGAAATGTTTTTTTGCCCCATCGCATATGAATCCAACTTGGGAAGGACCGTACATCATTGAACAAAGGCTTAGAGAGGGAACTTTCAAGCTAGCTACTGTTAATGGCATCACACTCCCAAGGGCATGGAATAGCAAGCATTAACGACGCTATTCAACTTAGTTTATTTCTTTTTCATTCAATTGTATTTAATTTCAGGATATGATTTAGCATTTGAATTTCAAAGATATGTAACAAGACAAATTATGTCATTTCTTTCCGTTTGGCAAATAAAATTTTGAATTTCCTTTATGTCTATTTTGTTATAGTAGTACATATTAGTTACAATACTGGACAAACTAGTATTAACATGTCCGAGCAGGTTCCCAGAGTTTGGAGCTTGCCGAGTACAAAGTTCACGTTTGAACTAAATGAAATGATAATAGTCTGACCATTCATTTGAAGATTCACTCTCATAGCCCGATGGATGGAATGCCCAATGAGGGATGGATGAGACTCGACCATTTGACAACCAAATTAATCCCACCAAGTGATGGGACATTCAAGAATCAAAAGTGATCGTGATATGACTGATCGCTCGCTAAGTCAAACCTAGGACATTGGGGTAAATCAACCGATTATGGAAAGTACGATCCGACTATTTTTTGAAATAACTCTAAGTCCCAGAGTGTGGACTGGAATATAAACACAAGCCGAGTGCGGTTCGACCACCCGCTAGCTAATATTATCCCTAGAGTGCGTACTGGAGCATAAATAAATAGACGAGTGTGGTTCGATCACTCACTATTCCATGAACTCTGGCCTAAAACCGATGGGAGGAGTATAAACTCGCAAAGGATGGAGTTCGACCATCCACCGTTTAACTCCGCTAACCCAAGGCTAAGGGTAGGAGTATAATCATTCAAACCGCTAAAGTAAAAGGCGTAGGGTTTGCTCTTGAACCCCATGTTTGGTACGACACAAGACTATGACTACATGAAGGCCTTGGGATAGAATCAACGGATTATCATCTAAAGCTATGGGCAGTGAATTACAAGTACATTGAATGGAAAGTAATAGCTCAACCACTTAAATAAAAAATTCATAGAAGAATTCGATAGAAAACAAGTAACTTTTATTTACATATAAACTCCAAAAAGGGTGATAAAAGTTTATTAAAAAAATGGAGGCCGCACCCACACAATAATGGCCAACAAAAGTGAAAATAGCTATACATATTATGTATAAATAGAGCCAAAGCGATGACTATTTCTTCTGTCTTCTCTCTTTTTTGGATTTTTTGAGAGTGGCGCCACCCGGGCTTTCGTCCGTTCGTTTCCTCAACCCTTTACCGCCTTTGGCGGGAGAGCATTCCAAATTAGGAGGGAATTTTTCAAAAGTCGACCCACCAAGTAGAATGACATGTAATGGGACGAGATTTGGATCGTCGATGTCCATGTCGACAGGTTCAGCCTTAGTTTTTCTCTTCAATAATTCCTCCCTTTCAATGCGCTCTTTTAAGCTTAGCTCATCGGTATTTTCACTGGCGTCGGTAATAATAATGTCATCTAGATCATCAGCCAACGGTGGGTTTTTAGCTTTAACACCAAGCGCTGCGATAACTTGAGCATCGGGTCCTGGAGCATCGGTGGCTACTGGAATACCAGCTGATGTCGATTGTTGCTCTACGTCGGCACTACATTTTGGAGTTTGGATGGGACCCAGAAGACCTATAGTTTCATGGAAATAATATAAGCCCATGTCTATTAGACATGAAGATTGAAATCTCTCGAAAAGTAGAGAATAGAGCGGAATACTTAAGTCAAGTTGATTTTCAATTATCACCGGAGTGCTCCCTTCCAGAATAAGGATCAGCACTTTAGATTGATAACCGAGTTTGTCCGGATTGTAGTTCAGATCCTGTCTCGAGTTGAAAGAAACTGATGCTCTTGCAGCTTGAAAAGAAGGGATGCCTTTGGGATCGGACTCCGAAGACTCGAGAGTGTTGTTCCCTTTGTCGGAGGGTGCTAGAAAGTCAAAATAATGAAGTTTCGAAGCAGCAAAGTCTAAAGGCTCATGGATGTGGAGAATCTCCCATACTAGTTTTTCTTCATCTAAATCGGCTTCGCCGAGGGTTCCCTATTTCATTTCAACAATGTACTCCCTGGCCTCAGCAAGCGACTCAACATAACTCTCACCAAGAAAGCTCAGATCACGCTGGATAAGGTCTTTAGCATTGTATTCAATGATCAGAAGATCGAACAGGTCATTGATTTCATTCCGACTGGCTTCCTAGGATCCTCTACCTGGGCCTCGATCTATTCCCTCAACTCATTGCGGCCTGCTTCCCTCACCACTTATTTGAGGACTTCAATTTGAGCAAGTTGCTCATCAAGCTTAATCTTCAAAGTCTGGGCCTCAACAGCCTCTTCGCATTATCTTTGCGATTCTTCTTGAGCTTCTATTTTCTCTTTCCTTTCATTCTTAAGAAGTTCTTCAAGCTCCTCAACGTGGCAGGCTAAAATATTTTTCTCCTTTTGCAAGGATCTTTTTTCAAAGCAAGTGCTCTGTTGTGGTTGAGAGCAGCATCAAGTTCCTTTTTATGGGCAGCATCCAGATGACTTACCACTTTCGATGTTTTCTTAGCACTTTTTTCTAACTCGTTTAGCTTCTCCGTTAAATCCGAGATCTCGGTATCTTGGTCTTTAATTATATCTTTATCGTGCATAGCTTGAGACGATCAATTTCATGCTCTTCTCGATAGACACCCAGATATCTTCTTTGCTAAGTGCTGGAATAATTCATGTTGAACAAAATTTTCATTGAAGCACGCGAGAGAACTTGCCTTAACATTCAATGGGATTGTATGAATGGAGAGAGGAATTTAAGCCCGTCAAAACAAATATTTAGGAAAATGACCTTAAATTCGGCCAACTTCTCTTCTGTAGAAGCTTCAGCAGCTGTAATCAGCAAAGATGGATCAGAAACTATGATTGAACATTTGCTTGACATGCAGCCATGGGACTGCTTGGAGATGGAGGAACCAGAGCACTACTTGCGCGGTATGGTGACTTAGGGACCATGGAAATGTAGGATCGATTTCACCCTAGAGGGGGGTGAATAGGGTGATACTAATAATAATAAAAATTAATGTGGGAATATATAAAATAAATGCAGCACAGATAATAGCAGAATAATAAAAGCAGAAATAGAACAACACAGATTTACCCAGCTTCGGCAAAAACTTGCCTTCATGCTGCCCCCAAGATTTCTAATAGAAATTAAGTAGTCGGACGCTTACACACGTAAACTTACGACACCCACTATCGACTAACCTGACTTTATGCTCAAAACTCTGCCACAACTTAGCCACTGAGTTGTGAATTCTCAAACTACACCACCGTTGTTCGTAACCTAGTCACATGACTAGAATGTTACAAAAGTTTAAAAGAAAATTAAAACAAAAAACAATACAAAAACCCAAATTTTAAAATTAAAGCCCAATAGAATTAAAAGATCGGCCCAAAGAAAACACTGTGATAAAAATAAGTCTATTCCCTTTTTCTTTGGTTAATGCCTTCGGCCGCTCCCTTTCCCCACCCCTTTTTGAATGCTAGGGTTTTTGTAAAATTGAATATGCAACTTAGATATATTGATCGACTGAAGTGATATTATGGTTCGATCTTTGTCAATCATCTCCTTGGCTTGAGTGCATGCGGTTGATCCAATTTAGTCCAGTTCAATTTGTGCTCCAAGTTAGTATGTGAATTTTTCCCCTTTTAATTCTCAACTTTGATTTGAGTTGCAAATTTGTTTTTGATTTAAAAGTATGCTCTGGATTTTTTTGCCGTGTACTCAAATACCTTTCTGTCGATGATGATATGGGTAATTTATAGTGATCGAGCCCTAAATTATCGTTCGTATTTATTTTGTTTGAATTCTTCACGTTGTTATGCTTGACTACTGATTTTTGATTGAATGCTGGTGAGTACTCTGACTTGTTCATTATTGACTTGCTTAGTCAGTTCCTTCTTTTCCCTGATGTGTTTGAATTTTGGTTCCGAAGTTTTCTGTTATGACTTTGGCATTGTGAATTTTTGAGATAAATCTGAATTCGAATTGTTCAATTCCTTTTTGCTTTGATTGAAAATGTGTGACCCACGGCTTTGATTCTGGCATGACATGATCATTGACTTTGTTTGAAAACCCTTCATCACAGTTTCAATTGATAATATCCTTTTTTTTAAACTTCTTATGTTAAAATCCACAGCTTTGTTATTTTTGGCATTTTGAATTTCTGTTAACTGTTGTTACCTTCTCTTTCAAACCATGACCTTGTTATTGCTACTATGTATACTTCATGTTTCCATATCCTTGTTTTCACTTCAAGTTACATCGCATTTATTTGGGTTGGTAGCCTTTGATGTTGCTGTCTTCCTTTTTACGTGGTTGCCACTATTGCTTGAAGTCTGTCTTGTTCTTGACCCTGGTTTGAGTTTGACTGCATTGTGAAGTGGTTCTCTGGCATCATCCTTTGTACATATTGATGTTATATGTTGCAAATTGGTGTGTAAATGTTCATGTGACTTGCCATTGTCTGGTTAAATTGTCTATGGTTTGCGTTCTTTCCAGTTTCTTCTACTAAAGTTTGGTTCTGGCCATATCACTTGTATTCGAACCAGTCTATGTTGCATCCCTTGTTGTCACTGCATATATATGTGTATACATGTGTGTTTGCGCATGTGTGTGTATATATATATATATGTATGCTTGCCTTAATTGTGTCTTGGTTAAAGCTTCACTTGTCATTGCATATATATGTATACATGTCTGAATGCATGCATATCCTCTGTCCTCTTTGAATACTTGCATTTTGAACTTGTGTGTTTTTCATTTTAATTGCTGTCTTATTAAAGGGCGGCCATCATGTTGCTTTTGAACTTTTATCTTATTGTCATTTGAAGTGACCTGCCTCGGATTAGAATGGTCTGGTTCATGTTGGTCTTCATGTTGCACTGCATGTTGTTATGTACAATTGTTTGAGTGTATTTATGGTGCACTACCCTGGTCTTGTTTTAATGCTTTGTCCTTTGGTTCATTTAGTTGTTCTCACACTTGACTATGTACATATGAGCTGGTCACCTTGATTTTTGTGTATATTATGGTCTGATATATGTTTGTGAGCTCTGATTGATACTTGTGTCTTTGAGTCTATACTGTTTTGTGTTTTCATGTTGCTCGAGATTCATATGCGTCCGAACTGATATATGTGTGTTCATGCATGTATGCCGGTGCCTTGTTGAGTGCACCTATATTTGAACCTATCTTATAGTTTGGTTTTATTTTAGATCATGTGTACTTATGTCTCTTGGCCGAAATTCGAGATGCTGAGGCAATGCACATGTGTACATGTACTCATATGTATGTGCATGCTCTAGTGTATTTGAAACTTTGTGACTTGTTCTCATGCTGCACCTGAGTTGAATCCGGCCTCGGCTCGGGTTTGACCTTGTGTTCACCTGTTCCTGTAGTTTTATCAAGTGTATATCGGTGTGAACGGTCTTGTGGCATGTACAGTGATACACTGTGCATGTCACAAGTTGTTCACGTATGATGAATTCAAAAGAAATGATGACAAACGACCCAAATAACTGAGGCAAATAATATTTTCAAAAACACACATTTTATTTTACACTGTAAAAATATTTCTTTTTCAATTTTACTGTATTAGTGTTTATTTTGCAGATAATTCAGATGTTGGATTCAATCTGGAATAAAGTTGAAGGTAAAATACGAGTGAATGAGTGATATGTAGTGAGGTGAACATTGTAAAGTGCATTTTGTGATGTAATCGAAATTGTAATGTAATTGAAAAATGTATATATGTAGTGAGAGTTCAAATTTGTACTATTTAAAATTGTAATAAAATATTTGTTTGAATATGACTTTTGTGTTATTTATTTTATTCACCAAATATTTATCTAATTATGTGAAAACTAAAATAGTACAATAACTAATATATTTAAATCAATATATATATATATATACATATACATATATATATATATATGTTTATTATCATCAAACAAAAATCATATAGTAGCATACTCAATAGGAAAGAGGTCTGATCGCCACTGTACATAGGAAGATTAGGTTGAGTTCCCTAATGGGACGACTAAGACTGGGACTTATACTTGGAAGATGAAGATTCCTTCAAATGATGACTTCTTTCTCGATCGTCATCCCTCTCTCTATGGCGACCCGACTCTAAATCATGTTTGGATCATTATTGCATCGAGGAGCCCTTCAAGAAATCAAAAGCTTGGGATTGAGACATCACGCCTGCAAAAAACCAAATACCAGAGTATAAGTGATCATTGCACAAAAGGTAGATTGAAATCGTGTGGTGAAGTGCATGTGATTGTGAGTGTCCTAGTGTCCCCTTTAACTGACTGGTTGATGCAGCCTTGCTCATGGGAATTTTTTTGTCCTTTGCCGGTAGGAAGAATTCCGTCGTCACTTTTGGTGGGAGAATTGAGTCAATCGATATTGGTGTTAGAGAAGTCATAAGTCATAATGTCATCAGTGATTTAGAGATTTGAAAGCGCTTTCATCCGGCTTTCTAAATGTTGGAAAGATGACTCTTCATCGACGAAAGTAATAAGAAACTACGGATCCTTAGCTGTTTTTCTCTTGCGGAGCTTATATGCAAGCTTCTTTCTTATTTTAGCTGGCATGTGAGGTTATGTGCCTTATGATGATCCGACCACAGGCGCCTTGCCCGAGCCTACATCAGCGTCCTCGGCTTGTTGGGCTGGGCACCCCTAATTTCGCCTTCTTTGGCGTCATCCTAAGTCCCCTCAACTGAGGGCAGATAGGGTTATTGATATCCCCTTCTTGTTCTATAACGTTTCTTGGTAGTGCAGAACTTCCAAGAAGCCCAATGCTGCGGCCTTCTTCCAGTAGCCCGAATAGAGATAACCACGCGTTGGTTACGAGGAATCTATGTCCCTGTTTTCGACCGGGGTGGCGCAAATTGCAGAAATTATTGTTAAAAAACTATTTCCCTCTAGACGTGGGAAGACGCCTGTATATTTTCAAAATGTTAGTTGAGTTAGAATATGACTTGGATTAACGAATTTGAGAATAAAGCGAAGACGACACTTACATCCTTCCAACCATCGCCTTGCAAAGCCGGGAAGACATCAAATGTAGAACCATTCGTGTCAAAAGGGTGAGTTTGTTCCAAGATCCCATTAAGACTTTACAGTTGGGTGAAGGATGAATTCAAATGGAATTCCATGTCTGGGGCATATTCTGCGAAGGGTGGCCCCACCAATTCTGGAGGTTTGAGAATCTATCGGGTTATCTAAGAGTATAATGCCTTCCACATCATTAGGTGCAGGACTTACATCTTCCGCCAGGAGGATGGGAACATCATAAAAAGGTTGGCTAACGGGCAGGAAACTTCCGTTTGTTCAGTTTGTTGACCAAGGAAAGCTTACTAGATATGGTTGCAGAACTCGACATAGCTTCAGGATTACTATATTGTGAGGCTGGTTCAGAAGACTTTGCAGCTAGACGCTTTGAATGTCTAAAGTCATGTCAACTATACTCAGTAGATAATCGAGATTAGAAAAGTTTACTTATCCTTCCTTGCTAAGTGTAAGCTAGTTTGGTGCAGTGTAGTGCAGTGCAGAAATTAGCAGCTTAAAATAAGAATGCAAAGTTAAGTGACGAGACTTTGGATTACGACCAGAGTGACCGTCATTGCGGCCATCTCGACCGGAAAGAAATTGATCGGTTGTGTTAGCTTTAGGATCGACTATCAACATGTTAAAGTCTGAAATTCATTATTCAAGTCCATATGTTAAGTTTTAGTTCATGTTCTAAGTCCCAAGGATTTGGTTGTTCAATTTCGAGCTCAATAGTGAATATGCAAGCCCTGCTGTTCATCGTTGTCATAAGTTCAAGTTCATTGAGATGGGATTGGTTCTAATTGCTCAAACAAGTGATTATGGATTGGTTTTCGAGTTTAATTAAATCCTAAGAATTAGCCAAGTGTATGTCAATCACAATATACCAACCCTTATATGTCAATCTCTATTTGCCAATCCATATCCTAGAGCATTACAACAGATCCCTCTCTCCAAACAAAAAATGTTGATCCCACCATGCTAACCATTTCCACTCGATCCCTCCACTTACCATTTTCAACCTTCCACCGAACTTCCAATACCGATCCTTCCACATTATCCCACTCTACCGATCCCTTCCTCCCATCAAGTTTCCACCGTTCCCTCCTCCACCCAACCTGCATCTTCTCTACCTACATAACCGAACCCTTCGTCATGCACTCCCTTCTTCTTCCTCCTCTTCTTTGTTTCGCCGAAACCTATCAAATATCACTCCTCCCCCTCTTCAAGGCGACGTCAACCATCATTTCAACATTGCATTAGACTTCACCCTCGTCGCTAGCAGTGTGGAATCCATCTTATCGTCATAAGATAAAAATCAAAGGCGAGTAACCTACCTGAATAAATCTAAGACGAGCAATTCGGGGTGAAATTTTGGATTATGGTTCGAATGGGAGGCGAAATGACAATATACAGCTAAGTTGAAAGGTTAATGTGTGGACGAAGACGATGTTTGAGTAGGGAAGGAAGGATTTGGATATTTCAGAGGTAAAGGAGGGTTCGGTCTTAAAGATGTGAAAAGGAAATAGTTAGAAATGTTGGATATGTAAAGGATGGGAAGGAGGGATGTTAGCTTATATAAAGAGAGAGGGGTCGACACTCGAAGAAAGGAGAGAGGGTTCAGCATAAAAGGTACCAATCCCTGCAAACATAAGAAAGGGAGAAGAGGTATCGGCTAAACATATGCTGATCCCTACAAACACTTAAAAAAAGAGGGATCGGCTATGAATATGCATGCAAATAAACTTAGGCATAGAGATAATTCAAAGCACGTACATACAAAATGCAATGAAAATTGGCGATGACCTGTGAGTATGAAAACGAATTCGGGGGCCAAAAACAAGATCATGCATATGAACATGCACGTATGTGACTTAAAAGTTCAATTTATGAAATCGACAGAAATTGAAATCGAACCTGAAGCTTTCAGGTTCGAGGATGGACTAGATAACCAAAGTTTATTAGTCTCAGGAAACTGGACTCATACATCAACTGACAGAATACAACCCTGGATTTATACTATCGAAGATCGACCAAGCGTCATGACGATCAAAAAGAGATGCAACGCTTTGGCAAAATAGTCTGGCAGAACGATAGCCATTATTCAGGATGGATTTCTTTTCGACGATTCTAACTTGCTTCGATTCAGAGCACATCATGTTCAACATGATGTGCACGTAAATGTGCATGTTTTTACTTCCATATTTAATCTACTTTTATTTAACTTAATTTTATAATTCGGTATTTTTACATGTTTTTACCAAAATCCAAATGTCATCAAATCGTCATTCATTCATCTTCATTTAGGGCCAAAACGGTAATTTTGTGTATGTATTAATTTTAAGAATATTTATTTGTACAGTTAATTTTATTTGTAGGAAAATGAAAGTAGTCTTCATGGAAATATAAATGCATAAGAGAAGAACGCAAATGAAGATGGAAATAAATGAATTTATGAAATCATGGAGGACCCTACATACCCACTTACATTGATCTACAATTAGAAGTTAATGCACATATTAGTGGGGATTAAAAGCACATGCACACTTAATGAGAGTGGATTTGCCTCTAAATTATTTTCTTATCATATTTTCAATCACTTTTTTCTGGTTTAACTTTTGCTAATTTTCTTAGTTTAAACAAACTTACAAATTTGGGTTAATTTGATTGAGTAGAATTTTAAGTCACTTCAATTCCCTGCGGATCGACCCAAACTCGTTACGTATGAAAATTGTATGTCGTGTGCTTGCGGTTAATTTTTATCACATAATTTTTCAAAAAATTTTCTAATTCAATAGAAAATTAGTTATTTAACAAGTTTTTTGCGCCATTGCTGGGGAATTGATTTTCTATTTTAATTCTACTCTTAAAATTATTTTAGTTTGATTTACTGTGTTTTCATTTTGTGTGTTAAGTTGCAAGTAAAAGAATATGTTGTGTGTGTAATTTTTTTTCATTTTGTTTGTGTGCTTGTTGCTTTTCTAGTCGCATTTGCATATTTTTAAAAAAAATACACAATTTCATTTCAAAAAGAAAAAAAGGTTTTTTTTTTTATTTTCATTTACTTTCCATATAATTAAAAATTTTCCTATTGCTTTTGCTTTCTACACTTCACTGTGCACAATTTTCTATGTGAATTTTGTTTATGTGATTTCTTTTGTGTATTAACTGAATTCAACTTAAACCATCTTCCTCACTCCCTCAAATACCCATCCCATTCCATGTGCATGCACATATTAACTACTTACACAATCTTCCATCTGCCTTCCATCTTTTCAACTATTATACTTCTCCTCACAGCTACTACACCTTCTGCCATCACATTGGCTACTCCTTCACAAACTGTCTCCACCATCACCTCGCTGATCAAACCACCTCCTTTATACATCTACAACTACAAACCATCAACATCATCTTATATCAACCATATACATACAATCAACTGCCACTAGTCATACAACCACCAACACAGTTCCACTTGCATACTACTGCCAATTATCTCTCACTTCTCTAGAAAAACTTCCACAAACATACAACACAACACTGTTGCACCACCGCCTTCCTTCACTGACACTATTTCAACTTAACTGCACATTTCACACCCGAACTTCAGCCATCTCACCACAACTTTGGTCATCCACTTACTACCTGCCCATCACTGCATCACTCAAACATCTTTCCCATATCCGAACTGACATAGTCAAATACTTCAACAAACAGTGCCTCATTGCCTTGCCATAGCAAACCAAACTACATTTTCTACCATCACAAAACTGCACACAATCTACCGCCATCTCTGTTCGCCCTGTCATCACATAAGATTACCGCTTCATCACAAATCCAACTTCACCTCCAATATTCATCTCTACTCCACCCTTCACGACATCCTCACAGTGCCAGTCATTGTCATCTAACATCATCTAATATCTTTACTTCAAAACATCATCAACAACCCATAGCCATCCAGTCACTGCACTCCAACCATCCATTCACCCACTACTGCCACAACTTCAACCAATACAACACTACCCATCACCATCTTCAACACCCCTAAATTTCCCATTGCTACTTGCCTCTACCACTCACACCACAACCTGCCTCACCATAACAGTGCAAAAACACCAACTACGGCATTCTTCCTCTGCCTAACAATCCTTCCTTCTCTTGTGCATCCCTCCAGTGCCTAACAATCCTTCCTTCTACAAATATTTCGGTGGGTTATTGCATAGAAGTGGTAATTTTAAAAAATATAAAATCGAATTTTTAGTGCAATGATTATTTTATATATAATAAACAATTCAAATAATCAATAAAAGACAATTTAAATTAATTTGTATACATAAAAAAATTATTTTCGAATTTGATAATTCATATAATGTGTAAATAGGTGTAAGGAAAAATTCTAAGCTATTTGTACATTATAAATAGACATATATGCAATTATATGTTTCAAATATACATTAGTCTATATTTAAATTAATATATAAATATTCATAAAATAATTAATAATAACATAATTTAATATTTTATAGCAAATTAGATTTTTATACATAAATTATAACACATAATAATATAACCTTGCACATAACCAAACTAATTTTTGACAACTATATATACTTACGAAAATCTTACCTAACTAGATATACAACATTAATATATATACAGATTTGGGATTAATCAATATTAAATCAAAAAAATATGATATGATTACTGTCAAACATAAATAAAATACCAATTGATGATGCCTTTGAGTTCACTTGAATCAATGAATTCCCTTCTCTAGTTATGCTCGATCCGCAATTGCGAGTCTGGAATCGTCGACCTTTTCTATCAAATAGTGTTTTAACTTAATTTGAATTGATTTGAGATTCTTAGAACTGATATGGGGAGTAATTTCAGCCAGCGAACTTGATAATTATGGCAGCCAAAAATTGTGTTTGATTAAGGGTTTAGAGATCCATATATATAGCCTTATACAAGAGAGATATTTGGACAATCTCATTACCTATTCTCCCTTAATCTTAGCAATCCATCTTTAGGTCTAATCCTAAGTTTTAGCCACCTTCAATAACTTTTCAAAACCATTGCAGCCCTAATGATGGGCTTTATACCCTTTTGAGCCAAAGCCAAAATGCTATGCAATTAAATCTAATTTAATCGCTTATCGATATCGTATATCGATTGGTACATTTATAACTATTATAAATATATAACAATTTTTACTTCTCAAACCATATTCAGATTATATAGTTAATGTTTCATAAATTCTAATTAAATCATTTGGTCTTAAGGGAATTCATCATTTCAGTTGTGTAACCCTTGGGTGTAAATTTGGTCAGCAATTAACATCGAACTATTTGAATGTTAACATTCAACGTCACTTTGCAAGTGGTGTTACATTATAGCCAAATTTATCGCTTACTCATTTTTGGTAAAATTCCAATTTTAATTTAATAAGCGTCACCCAGTTGTGACATTTGTCTACACCAATTCTCTTCATCAGAACTATATCACTTTGGACTTATGGAATTTGGTAATAGTCAAAACTCCAACCTCATCCACATTCAACTTTATAGTCCAAATACAAAGTCTTTGGTTCAATAATAACAACTATTATTAACTGAAATGCTTTGGCTAGAGACTGTGACATGGAGTTGACTGTGATACTAACCGTATAAAACAGACGGATCCTCTTTTGAATAGTGCTTCACTTCTAATACTTTCACTCGACCCAACTACAGTCGCTTGATGGACGCCATGCCATGATCTAAGCGGAGCTTAGTGAATGGGTATGCTATTATGTTTTAATTATCCAATTAGTTTTCTCAAAACCAATTAGGTCAGTCCCTTAGTGAATGGGTATGCTATTATGTTTTAATTATCTACTTTGTCGATTAACTGTCTCAGACACTGATAAACTGTCTTTATCATATGGAACGATTCGAAGTATATCTTTCGACTTCTAGCAAGCTTTAAGTTGTATCATGACCAATTTCATGACATTGTTATCTTATAACAACATTATGGGATCCTTAACATTTGGAAACACCTTTGGCTCAATTATAAATTTGTGCATTTATTTTTATATATGGTGGTTTATTGTAGTGCTATTCAAGTTAATGTTCTCAACATTTTGTTGAATCGACCACAGTCACTTTTGTTTTGAAACATTTTCAAATTAAAGATTTTAACTTAAATTTTATCATTGACATGTTATACTCAATATTACTTATAAAAGTTTGTGTCCAAACGTTCCATCATAACGAGTTCGTTGTTTCTATAAACAATTCTCTAGTATATCATAAATACACAAGAACACCTCAAACAACCATTTAGTGATGTTAATTTGGATTTTATATTTTCTCCATGTATCAAATACATAAACAAAACACAATATCATACACAACATTATCTATATGATAATTCCTATTGCTAATGCATAAGGAGTCCAACTTACATGTTCTCTTTTTAATAGGGTGCTCTTGTATATCATTTTGGGACAATCCCTATATCTTTTATACTCACCATAAAAAGACATCATTTACAATCCAAAATTGAGTATTAAGACAACTAAAGTTGATTTTAATACAAGCATGCTGTTAAAATCAACAACGTATTGTTTACTTATAGTAAAGAAATATCAGCGTGCGTTTTAACGTTCTTCTTATGAACACACGCTTCCTCTGCACTTTAATTGAAAATCAAACTATTTGATATTTCTATCAAAATACTTATCCAATCTTGATGCTTATAAAATGATACATTCGTATCATTTCTTGGATAATATCCAAAGACTCACAAACCCAATATCGCTCCCACTGACTTCGAGGCATTTTTGGTTAATATGTGTAAACGACTTACTCAAAATCATTATTTAAAATTTTCTGTTTCAATACATAAGTACCAAACACTAAGCCTTATCGAGCGATAATTTGTGAGTAAATCTGAATTAACTTCACTGTGACGACCCAACTTTCTATCTCCACGAAGACGCGTCGCTAATGAAGAAAGAAAGGGATAGAAGAAGAAAAGAAAGAAGAAAAAGAAAAAAACAACAATAGAATCTTAACAGCGGAACGAATAAATTATATTAATAACATAAGTATTTACATAATATACAACATCATTCAGAGTTACACAACATACACAACATATACTAAACAGTTATAAACACCTGTCTAGTATTTACAACTCAATACAAACACAATACAGAGAACACACAGCGGAAACTATATATCTATAACGCAGAAGCCTCCTGCTCCATTGCTCCTCCAATATTCGTCAAAGCAAACATGAATCCCTTGGCTACTTGTAAAAATTTGAGTACCCAAAAGTTTAGGAAAACAAAAGATAAACTCCGGATCAGACATGGGTCTGGTGTGGGTAACAGGTTAAGGTTGCTTAGCTTTTAAAAAAACTTTTGAAAAGAAAGGTATCACGTAAGACTTCCCACAGATAAACATGGAAAAGTTTTTACCTTACGCTAACCAAAACATTTGATAGGAAATCCGATGATATTATAATAGTGTCTAGGGTTTTCAAGTAAAATACAGAAATAGCTGGAATGCTTACATCTCACGTTCCAACGTAGTTGGGCACAACTAATACGTACGGCTCTTATTGGATTTTGGATTCCATCAATGGCAGAGCTACCGGGGTACCGCCCGTCACAGTACGTGGCCTAGATCACCGTAACAAGGAGTACGCCCGCTCCCCTGCAACATAAGGCCGGAACGATTCCTTACTGAACAGTTCCGAACAAGACAACCCCAGCAGTTGTTGCAATCAACCGCACACACAACCGGATATAAAGGGACCTCAAGACAGGGGAAAATCTTGTCCTACTTGGGCATGACCCACTTAACCTTGCTACACCTCTCATGTTTTATCCATTCTCGGTTGTTGAGGCTTGAGGCTACGATTACCTTTAGAGAACACATCTCTTAGAATGCTCATCGTCCTCCTGACGATGTTCTAAAAGCATTCAATCCATACAAGTTCGTTCCGGGTTCGAACGAAACCGAAAGCATTATCTCGTTACACTCATTTTGGAATCACCCTCAGAGTTAACGACAATAACCCTTGCACTCTGTATCTTCATCTTCACTTGAGATTCACGACCTATCGTTAATTTGGATCGATGTGGTTTTCGGATATCCAAATATGGAAACCCGATCCCGGTCTCATCGAAATCCAAATCGCCATCTTTTAGGTCCAAGTTGTTTTAAATGTTTAAAACAATTCAATTCAATATTATCTATATGCACACAGATAGATAATACACAACATCACAATAGATAATTAACATTATCATCATAACAGATAATCCATATTATCATTCCAAACAGATAATTCATATTATCAACTCAAATGCAACCATAGCATCCAAATCACACAACATCATTTATCTCATATCTGAGATCTCAACTATTCAGGGTGACCAGTATTAATCAACATTTACAAGCAATGACGCATGAATCACCATTCTATAATTAATTTAAAATGAATTAAACTAATTACTTCTTCCTTAATTAATTTAAATTAAATTAAATTAATTACCCATCCATATAAATCTTGCTTACATATCCATTAATTAATTACAAACAAAAAATTGATTACTCTCAACAAATTACCCTAATTAATCATCTTGATTAATTATCCCTTAATTACATTCAAGTAATTAACCTCTAATTAATTTCTCAATTTAATTATTCTAAACCAAATTCAGTAATTAACCTGTAATTTCTTCATTAATTAATTAATTATAATTAATTACATTAATTCTTAATTAATTACATGAGCTAATCCCTTCATTTATTAATTGTTCTTATTAATCAATCCTTAACTACATCATTAATTATATAAATTAATGATCCTAAATTATTCATTTATAATTAGCCCATTAAATTAATTATCAATTATCCATATTGATTAATCACTCTTGATTAATCACATTAGGTAATTAATTACATTTAATTAATTACATCTCTTAATTATCTTCAATACAACTCAATTAACAAAAATCTAAATTAATTACACTAAGTAATTAATTATTAATTACTTACTTAAGTAATTATTCTGCATACTAATTACCTATTAATTACACAAAGTAATTAAATTCCAAAACTCCTCCATTATCCAATTATTCTTCAATTAAATTACATTAAGTAATTTATCTTCTTAATTACTTCACTAAGTAATTATTCATTTTTATTTACATTAGGTAATTACTTCTTAAATTAATCGGTGATTGGTTTAAATTAATTAAACTTAATTAATTAACTTAACTAATAAAAAATAACTCAATTAATTACAATTAGCAATTAATTTCCTTAAATACTTTCATTAGGTAATTTCAATTAAACAATTCAAATGATTATCTTTAAATTAATTAATTCAATTAATCATTAAAATTAATCACATTAATTAATTATAAAATAATACTAAGTTAATGACCTTCATTAACCAATAACAAATCTTTAATTACTTTTCTAAAGTAATTAACTGAATTAATCAATATTAATTACAATATAATTTATCCATAAAACCCATTTATTACTCTAATTATTTAATTAATCATGTGATAATCAAAAATTTTAATTAATTTTTAATTACTTGATTTATAAATTCAAATCATTAATTAAATTAAATCAAATCTTATTTAATAATTGATTTCTAAAATACAATTTAATCAATCTTAATTAACTTACTAATCCTTTAATTAATTAAATAAAACCCTTAATTATTTAATTAATTAACCCTAAATTATTAATTAATTAAATTAATTAATTACAAAACTTAATTACCTTAATCAATTAATGAATTATAAATTATTAAGTTCTAATTAACTTAACATAAACATAAATCTCATTAATGTTTAAATCATCATTATTAAAGTACTCAAGAAAATAATTTGCTTTTAAAATTTCATATAAACCCCATTTTAAATTAAGATCTAAATTGAAATCAAATTTTAACTTAAACAAGGTTTAAGTATTCAAAACCTTTTAAATTTCATTTTAAATATTAAATTATACTTTAAATATTCCAAGTGATTTTGAAAACATTTAAATTCAAAACTTATTTAATTTCAGACTAGAATTCAAAATCATGCTTTGAATTCATATTAAAAAAAACTTAAATTTAAAATCCGGTTTTAAAATCTCATTTCAGATTTATAAAACACATGTTATAAAATACTATAATATTCAAACTTAATTATAACATTGGAATTTATAAACTTATTTCCTTCCAAATCCTAAGATTCAAATTCATATTTGAATTCAGATTTACCATTCAGATTTGTAAACTTAAATTTAAATCTTGTTTTAAATCTCATTTTTTTCTTTCAGATTTTTAAAACCTCGTTATAAATACTGTAAACAAGTTTCAGTTGTTAAACATTTCATTTTATAAAATTTATTTATTTTGACAACAAGAATTTAAATTCATTTTGAATTCATATTTAAACTTGCTTCAACTCTTGTTTAAATCTGGCTTTGCTTTCCTTTTAAATTTAGTTTTAAAATTTTTTAAAACCTGAAACTGTCAGGTTTTCCTGAACAAAACCTGCAAACTGTAATATACTCGAGCCCAGCCCTTTTACTTCGAGTCAACCCTTACTTGACTTCGAGTAAACCCTCAAATGACTCGAGTACTTACTCGAGTACAATCTGCACTTTCCCAAACCAACAAAAACACCCAAATTTCAGATCACTAGAAAAATAAGGGCACCGTGCACATGCACGGTGGCTCTGACCATCACCATCCAACACCAGAACTTTGAACATGTCCAAGATCACCCAAGCACTCCACCCCGATCACCTGAACTACACCATCCACCAGAAAACAAAAATCCGGCCTCAACCAAAAACCTGGAAACTCAGCGCTCCACCAAAACTCAAACCTGTCAATGGCGAAACCCAACTCCTTCGACCATCGTAGAAGTTGAAACTCCGCCCACTTCTTCGTCATGGACCCATCTACCATTTCCCAAAGCAGCTTAACACTAGAACACACATTGAGACAGAACCGATCGAATTTCTTAACCTGTTATAAAACTAGGGTTACAGATTAATTTTGAACACCGCCGTCTCCATATCAACCTGATCACCATACAACTAATTTTCCTTGATCCCCCGATCACCCATCTTCCTTCATACAAAAACATGACCCCCAAATCCACTTGAATCAACTAGCTTTGGTTCAGATTTTTCTCTTTTTTATTCAACTAGCTTTGGTTTAGAGAAAAAAAAATGAATGGAAAATAAAAATTTTATAAGGGTTGAAAATACTTGAATTAAAATAAAAGAAAAAAAATATAAAACATAATGACACTTGTCATGTAATTTAGTTCCTACATTTACACATGTTATTTAGATTACTAAATTGTTAACACTTGTCTTTTATTTAATTTAGTTATATTTTTAAATGTTTATAAAGGGTTTTCTTTAATTTATTTTATACTTATATAAATATATATGATTTTCTTATTTAAAGAAAATGTAAATAAAACAAATTATAAATTAAAACTTATACAAATATTTTAAAGAATCCATAAATTTGAATTCCAAATAAAATTCCAAATTCATATTAAACTTTGAAAATCCAAATTAAAATTAATTTATTCAATTTAAAATGATAATTCTATTTTCTTATTTTAACTCTTTTTATATTTATGGAAAAATAACACATTATAAATAGGGCTTGAAAATAAAAAATTTAAATTTTTTTAAATGATTTATAATGAGATTATAAATCGCTTTTATTAATAAATAAATTTAAACCATATGCTATTTGTATTTTCAACTTATATATAATATTTCCAAATCATATTTATATCAATTAATATTTAAAAAGAAATAAAACAAACTTTTATTTAAATTTAAAACAAAAATTAAGCCATGATAAATTTTAAACAATTTAACATTTATTTTAAATATTTTCAAACCGTATAGTTATTAAGTTAAATAACTTTGAGAAACTTAAGATTAATTTAAAACATAATTTCCCAATTACTAAATATATTATTAGAATTTAAAAACAAAACTTCATTTATTTATTAAATTCCAAAACAAAGATTATCTATAATATATACAAATATATCTACACATTATAATTTAAAACATTTATTTTAACTTTTAGAAGATAAAAAATCACAAATAAATATTTATTTAATCAGATTATTAAACCAATTCATATATAATTAATCCATTATCATCAAATCAATTTAATTTTATATAAAGATTATTAAATTGATATTGTCAAAATTTCCGGGATATCACATTCCTTCCCCCTTAAAAGAATTTCGTCCCCAAAATTTAAAACAAAGGTAATTTAATAATCTATCCAAGATTTTAAATTTCAAAACACAAGCATATATCAAACATATGCTAACAACCATAGCGATCAATTCATCCAATCAAACAAAATTAACTATCCAGACAAAATTCTGGATAGAGTTTCCTCGAGTTTCCCAGGTAAACACCGGGATACTCGCTCTATAAAACTCAAACAATCAACACTACTAAGCTACAGAACTCCTACTTATCTAGATCTACAACTGAACAAGATGTCAGACTACAGACAAGTATGGCTCAACTACCAAATCTCCCAGAACAGCAGATTCCAAAACCAAAAATAGATCATACACATATTCCCTTAGAGATACGTGAAACACATCGAATCCCAGTTGTCCAAACTGGCAATTCAATCCAGAAAATCAAACACTTATCCAAAACAGAACACAAAAGAAATCCAAAACATCTCGGAGCTAGCTTACCCAATCTTACCAAAATTTATAGCTCCTAAAAACTAAGAAACTTATCCAAAATTAGATCTCCGACTTCAGATCCACAAAACTCTTCAGACGATCACGGGCTACCTACCTCCTACCTGATCAGCTCAATCCTCGCTGATGTCTCAAGAAACAAACTGGACACAACTCAATCCACCAAAATGATCCTCCACGATCAACCAAGATCAAGAATAAACTCCACTCACAACCATTAGAAGATAACAAACTTATCCTATCCGAAAAAGAAAAGTAGATGCACTCTCAAACTGCTTCCGCTGCACAACTCTGATCTGGAGTAGAAAAGAATACCGATGAAGAACACAAGCACATATGGACAACATAACCAAGAAGATCTCTGATAACCAAGAGAAAATTTTAGAAGTTCCTCAAATCCTGAGTTGCTTCATCAAAATCCATGTCAAGGAACCAACCTTCAACTGGTTGAACCACCGGTACCACACTTGGAATCCTGGTCGATAAGAAAATTGAATCTCTAGATGCGGAAACCTCTGACTTCCCTAAAAATATCCAGAAAAATCTCCAACAATCCAAGAGAATACTCAATTATCGCAAGTCACTTTTGAGATCAATCCAAACTTAAAATCCAAAGAAAACTATTCTCTCTTTACCCATCAGAACAGCTTATACTGCTAGCCAATCCGTCGAAGAAATGGATTCACCCTACTGTTTCTGAACTCCTCCTTCAGAAACTGCTAACCCAGAAAACTCTGCCGACACACAGAACACTCCGAGCTGCACTGCTGACACCAATGCCAAAGAATTCCCAATCCAAAGCTCTTCGAGAAACCCGGACTTCAAACCAAACAGAAACACCCTACTGAAATCAGCCACAACACCGAAGCAGACCTACTTCCTTAACTCATTCCAAAGAAATCATCTTCGGAAATATCCATAATCACTGCATCTCATCACGCAGCTACTTCTCTGAGATATCAAGATATCACCACTCGCTTCTGTCCAACAGACAGATCCAAACCCTACTCATCCAACTTCAAAGATGAACTCCAAACCTTAATAGGTTACCTTCAGAGATCGATAAAGACTTTATACCACTACAAAGCTCACTCTAGACGATATTAGGTCTACAATCTCGACAGACGCACTTCCAACTTCAAACATACAAACTCCAACCAATGGTAGTCGCGTTATACACACCACTACCCCAATCTACCCTTATAACTCATATTGGAAAACCCGAACAGGTAACCCAATAAATAGGTAGAAATAAATAAATATATAAAAATATATTAAAATTTACAAATACGCTCTCTTAAGATAGACACCACTGCAGAGCCTAGGTATTCACTCAACCTAATGCTCTGATACCATAATGTGACGACCCGGCTTCCTATCTCCAGGAAGACGCGTCGTTAATGAAGAAAGAAAGGGATAGAAGAAGAAAAGAAAGAAGAAAAAGAAAAAAACAACACTAGAATCTCAACAGTGGAACGAATAAATTATATTAATAACATAAGTATTTACATAATATACAACATCATTCAGAGTTACACAACATACACAACATATACTAGACAGTTATAAACATCTGTCTAGTATTTACAACTCAATACAAACACAATACAGAGAACACACAGCGGAAACTATATATCTACAATGTAGAAGCCTCCTGCTCCATTGCTGCTCCAATATTCGTCAAAGCAAACCCGAATCCCTTGGCTACTCGTAAAAATTTGAGTACCCAAACGTTTAAGAAAACAAAAGATAAACTCCGGGTCAGACATGGGTCTGGTGTGAGGAACAGGTTAAGGTTGCTTAACTTTTAAAAAACTTTTGAAAGAAAGGTATCACGTAAGACTTCCCACACATAAACATGGAAAAGTTTTTACCTTACGCTAACCAAATCATTTGATAGAAAATCCGATGATATTATAATATTTCTAGGGTTTTCAAGTAAAATACAGAAATAGCTGGAATCCTTACATCTCACGTTCCAACATAGTTGGGCACAGCTAATACGTACGGCTCTTATTGGATTTTGGATTCCATCAATGGCAGGGCTACTGGGTACCGCCCGTCACAGTACGTGGCCAAGATCACCGTACTGAGGAGTGCGCCGCTCCCCCTGCAACGCAAGGACGGAACCATTCCTTACTGAACAGTTCCGAACAAGACAACCCCGGCAGTTGTTGCAAACAACCGCCCATACAGCTGAATATATAGGGACCTCTAGACAGGGGAAAATCTTGTCCTACTTGGGCTTGACCCACTTAAGCTTGCTGCACCTCCCCTGTTTTAGCCAATCCCGGTTGATGAGGCTTGAGGCTACGATTACCTTTAGAGAACACATCTCCTAGAATGCTCATCGTCCTCCTAACGATGTTCTGAAAGCATTCAATCCATACAAGTTCGTTCCGGGTTCAACGAAACCGAAGGCATTATCTCATTACACTCATTTTGGAATCACCCTCAGAGTTAACGACGATAACCCTTGCGCTCAGAATCTTCATCTTCACTTGAGATTCACGACCTATCGTTAATTTGGATCGATGTGGTTTTCGGATATCCAAATATGGAAACCCGATCCCGGTCTCATCGAAATCCAAATCGCCATCTTTTAGGTCCAAGTTGTTTTAAATGTTTAAAACAATTCAATTCAATATTATCTATATGCACAAAGATAGATAATACACAACATCACAATAGATAATTAACATTATCATCGTAACAGATAATCCATATTATCATTCCAAACAGATAATTCATATTATCAACTCAAATGCAACCATAGCATCCAAATCACACAACATCATTTATCTCATATCTGAGATCTCAACTATTCAGGGTAACTAGTATTAATCAACATTTACAAGCAATAACGCATGAATCACCATTCTATAATTAATTTAAAATGAATTAAATTAATTACTTCTTCCTTAATTAATTTAAATTAAATTAGTTACTCGTCCATATAAATCTTGCTTACATATCCATTAATTAATTACAAACAAATCAATTGATTACTCTCAACAAATTACCCTAATTAATCATCTTGATTAATTATCCCTTAATTACATTCAAGTAATTAACCTCTAATTAATTTCTCAATTTAATTATTCCAAACCAAATTCAGTAATTAACCTGTAATTACTTCATTAATTAATTAATTATAATTAATTACATTAATTCTTAATTAATTACATGAGCTAATCCCTTCATTTATTAATTGTTCTTATTAATCAATCCTTAACTACATCATTAATTATATAAATTAATGATCCTAAATTATTCATTTATAATTAGCCCATTAAATTAATTATCAATTATCCATATTGATTAATCACTCTTGATTAATCACATTAGGTAATTAATTACATTTAATTAATTACATCTCTTAATTATCTTCAATACAACTCAATTAACAAAAATCTAAATTAATTACACTAAGTAATTAATTATTAATTACTTACTTAAGTAATTATTCTGCATACTAATTACCTATTAATTACACAAAGTAATTAAATTCCAAAACTCCTCCATTATCCAATTATTCTTCAATTAAATTACATTAAGTAATTTATCTTCTTAATTACTTCACTAAGTAATTATTCATTTTTATTTACATTAGGTAATTACTTCTTAAATTAATCGGTGATTGGTTTAAATTAATTAAACTTAATTAATTAACTTAACTAATAAAAAATAACCCAATTAATTACAATTAGTAATTAATTTCCTTAAATACTTTCATTAGGTAATTTCGATTAAACAATTCAAATGATTATCTTTAAATTAATTAATTCAATTAATCATTAAAATTAATCACATTAATTAATTATAAAATAATACTAAGTTAATGACCTTCATTAACCAATAACAAATCTTTAATTACTTTTCTAAAGTAATTAACTGAATTAATCAATATTAATTACAATTTAATTTATCTATAAAACCCATTTATTACTCTAATTATTTAATTAATCAAGTGATAATCAAAAACCTAATTAATTTTTAATTACTTGATTTATAAATTCAAATCATTAATTAAATTAAATCAAATCTTATTTAATAATGGATTTCTAAATTACAATTTAATCAATCTTAATTAACTTACTAATCCTTTAATTAATTAAATAAAACCCTTAATTATTTAATTAATTAACCCCAAATTATTAATTAAATAAATAATTAATTACAAAACTTAATTACCTTAATCAATTAATGAATTATAAATTATTAAGTTCTAATTAACTTAACATAAACATAAATCTCATTAATGATTAAATCATCATTATTAAAGTACTCAAGAAAATAATTTGCTTTTTAAATTTCATCTAAACCCCATTTTAAATTAAGATTTAAAATGAAATCAAATTTTAACTTAAACAAGGTTTAAGTATTCAAAACCTTTTAAATTTCATTTTAAATAATTACTTATCTCCTAAGATAAGTTTAAAAATAATTTTAACCCATAATCAATTTAAATCAATTTAAATTATACTTTAAATATTCCAAGTGATTTTGAAAATATTTAAATTCAAAACTTATTTAATTTCAAACTAGACTTCAAAATCATGCTTTGAATTCATGTTAAAAAAACTTAAATTTAAAATCCTGTTTTAAAATCTCATTTCAGATTTATAAAACACATGTTATAAAATACTATAATATTCAAACTTAATTATAACATTAGAATTTATAAACTTATTTTCTTCCAAATCCTAAGATTCAAATTCATATTTGAATTCAGATTTACCATTCAGATTTGTAAACTTAAATTTAAATCTTGTTTTAAATCTCATTTTTTTCTTTCAGATTTTTAAAACCTCGTTATAAATACTGTAAACAAGTTTCAATTGTTAAACATTTCATTTTATAAAATTTATTTATTTTGACAACAAGAATTTAAATTCATTTTGAATTCATATTTAAACTTGCTTCAACTCTTGTTTAAATCTGGCTTTGCTTTCTTTTTAAATTTAGTTTTAAATTTTTTTAAAACCTGAAACTGTCAGGTTTTCCTGAAAAAAACCTGCAAACTGTAATATACTCGAGCCCAGCCCTTTTACTTCGAGTCAACCCTTACTTGACTTCGAGTAAACCCTCAAATGACTCGAGTACTTACTCGAGTACAATCTGCACTTTCCTAAACTAACAAAAACACCCAAATTTCATATCACCCGAAAAATAAGAGCACCATGCACATGCACGATGGCTCTTACCATCACCATCCAACACCAGAACTTTGAACATGTCCAAGATCACCCAAGCACTCTATCCCGATCACTGAACTACACCATCCACTAGAAAACAAAATCCAGCCTCAACCAAAAACCTGGAAACTCAATGCTCCACCAAAACTCAAACCTGTCAACGGCGAAACCCAACTCCTCCGACCATCGTATAAGTTGAAACTCCGGCCACTTCTTCATCATGGACCCATTTACCATTTCCAAAGCAGCTTAACACTCGAACACACATTGAGACAGAACCGATCAAATTTCTTAACCTGTTATAAAACTAGGGTTACAGATTAATTTTGAACACCGTCATCTCCATATCAACCTGATCACCATACAACCAATTTTCCTTGATCCCCCGATCACCCATCTTCCTTCATACAAAAACATGACCCCCAAATCCACTTGAATCAACAGAGACACTCCAAAACCCAATTTTGGGTCAAAACAGTAATGCACAGTCAAACCCAACTTAGAATTTATGGTTTTACTCTTAAAAATCATGAATTGGTCTAAGGTTTTGATTTGTATACCTGAAATGCTAGATTAACAAGTTTGAATTTTAACAGTGACTTGAGTTTCCCCCTTTAAACTTGATTTCCAGAGCAATTTCAGTTTCTATTTAAGTTAAGATAATTTTTAAAATTAAGTTTATAACCAAACAAACAATATTTGTTCTAGATCCAAAGTCTTAAAAATTTATTAATAAAGAAAAAATGAATTTAAATAGGAAACTGGGTTGAAATTTTAGATCAGGGATGTTATACAGGCAATTCAAATTCAACATATATCACACATCACAAATGCACAGGAGATTTTCAACATGTATACAAAAACAACTTATTTTAAACAAATTTAAACAACCAGATCTACCTTAAACTTTTAAAAGAAGTGTTACTCAGCTTTATCTTCAGAAAAACAGAGCCATCATTGATATAGAAAAGCCTTTTTAATCCTTTAAACTTTTAAAACTTGAGTGTTGAGATGTTCAGAAATTAAAATGCTTTTGCTCCCCTGTTCAAATTACATGCATGCAGGCCTTTAATCTACAGGTTGATGAGCTGATGATTTTCCAGAGTTAAAATGCAGTTGCATGCAGGTCCTTGATATCTTTGGTTTTTGAAAAATGCAGACTTGATTTTATGCAGGAATTGAATTTCAGGTTTGCAAATCTTGTTTCAAGTTTTTGGTTTGCAAATCATAATTTTGAGGAGTGAAATTTTGGATTTGCTTTTGAGAGAATTTTTGAGTTTCGGATTTTTCTCTTTTTGATTCAACTAGCTTTGGTTTAGAGAAAAAAAATGAAAGGAAAATAAAAATGTTTATAAGGGCTGAAAATACTTGAATTAAAATAAAAGAAAAAAAATATAAAACATAATGACACTTGTCATGTAATTTAGTTCCTACATTTACACTTGTTATTCAGATTACCAAAATGTTAACACTTTTCTTTTATTTAATTTAGTTATATTTTTAAATGTTTATAAAGGGTTTTCTTTAATTTATTTTATACTTATATAAATATATATGATTTTCTTATTTAAAGAAAATGTAAATAAAACAAATTATAAATTAAAACTTATACAAATATTTTAAAGAATCTATAAATTTGAATTCCAAATAAAATTCCAAATTCATATTAAACTTTTAAAATCCAAATTAAAATCAATTTGTTCAATTTAAAATGATAATTCTGTTTTCTTATTTTAATTCTTTTTATATTTATGGAAAAATAATACATTATAAATAGGGCTTGAAAATAACAAATTTAACAAATTTTAAATGATTTATTAAGAAATTATAAATCACTTTTATTAATAAATAAATTTAAACCATATGCTATTTGTATTTTAAACTTATATATAATATTTCCAAATCATATTTATATCAAGTAATATTTAAAAAGAAATAAAACAAACTTTTATTTAAATTTAAAACAAAAGCTAAGATAAATTTAAAACAAAAGCTAAGATAAATTTTAAACAATTTAACATTTATTTTAAATATTTTCAAACCATATAGTTATTAATTTAAATAACTTTGAGAAACTTAAAACTAAATTAAAACATAATTTCCTAATTACTAAATATATTATTAGAATTTAAAAACAAAACTTCATTTATTTATTAAATTCCAAAACAAAGTTTATCTATAATATATATACAAATATATATACACACATTATAATCTAAAACATTTATTTTAACTTTTAAAAGATAAAAAATCACAAATTAAATATTTATTTAATCAGATTATTAAACCAATTCATATATTATTAATCAATTATCATCAAATCAATTTAATTTTATATAAAGATTATTAAATTGATATTGCCAAAATTTCCGGGATATCACATTGAGCATGTTGAACACCGAATTTGTTATGCTAATTTCACAAATTGAAATTTGCGATATTATTCTTATCAACATTGCTCATTAATTCCACCCACATTAGAATTTCCAATAAAGACACAATCTCGGTCGATGAGTCACATCTCTTTGGTTACGACCACCAAAATCATATTTTGATAGTGTACTTAGAATTCTTTTAGATCGGCGCATCATACCATATAGAGTCAACAATCTTAATGGTTTAATTGAACAACCAAGGGTAATGTATATTTTCGACATTAATAAGAAACTCATTGTTTCTCTTCGATGTACAAGAATATTTATTAGACATTCGAATGTTATGTGTTGATTTAGGTTAGTTAATTTCAATTCATCTTATATAATCAGTTCTATCTACGGATCAGATCCAATTCCATTTAACTACCAAAAATTTATCAAAGAAATTCCTTCATAATGAAGTTGATATATCTTGAAATAACAATTGTTTCTTAGTGCAAATAGAATAGGGTTTCATTAATGCTTTATGAACGTTTTTATTTGTAAAATTGATTTTGGTTTATAAAAATTATGTTTAAAACATAAATATGTAATTGATAACATACCTTTCCAAAAAACATTTTGGAGATTCATACAAGATCCCTCATTAATAATTATTACGTGCAATCTTTTGACTCGCATAACCTGCCAACTCATTAGCCTAAGATATGTTCAGATTTCTTACAAACCCTTATCTTGTATGATTTTTAAACTATTGTTTAGATGAAATAATATTAACCTTGTGTACTACTCTTAAGTACATGACCTTATAGAAAGAAACTAACTCAACTTCACTCACAATTAATCGTAAATTGTCCAACAATGTCTGATTACTTTTTATCGATGCATCATTATGTATCACAAGGAGGAGTGACTTATGAGATTGAATCTATATTCATTTTTAGGCACATTTGAAACTCTTTCCAATATACTCACTTATTCTACCAAATGAAATCATTTTATTCTATTGCATGTTATTTTATTTACTTTTCTTTTATATTCTATGATTTTATCATAAACTTACTACATGTGTATCTAATACGCATGTTCATGTTGGTAATAAAACATCGATGAATATAACAAAGTATGTGGAACCCTTTTGGTATTAATAGACTTGTGATTGCATACATCAATATGTATTAATTCAAAGAGCTCATCAACTCTTATGATGCTTCCATTGCATGGGTGCATAGCCATTAATTGTTTGAGATATAATTAACCTGTATCATATGATTCATAATCATATAGTAAAATTATTTCTCAAAATTACGGCATAGCTATAATTCCAAAAGAACTGTAAATAATATTAGACACGTATGTATTTTTGTTGCATCACTTTTACTATGAAAAAAAATTCCATAATATAGTTCTATTTCATAATAAATATTCATAATACTCATAGTGAAATATAGTTATATCTATTTTTCAATCAGTACCAAAAATAAACATTATTTCACAAAAATGTTCGGTGCATTTTACGAAAATAATTTTCGTAATTTGATGCAATCATTAGGTTCTATATGGCATGCTCCCACTATTTTCACCATTGGTATAATAGCGTACTAAATTTAGAGGTCCACCATTCACTTAATATTATTAATATCGTTTACTTATTTCATATGCTGCAACTAGTTTATAATGGAGAGTTCTTTGATCAAATATCTTGAACTCAAAGAAATAATTGTTATAGAAAATAATTTTCTATATGAAAGTACATTTCGGAATAAAATCATATTTCATATTCCAATATTAAGTATTAATTATTATTACAATTCTAGTTTCTAATGTTTCTCTATGAAGCAGAAGTGACTATGCATTCTCTTCATTCCAACTTTACCTTAAATTACATCTATTCTTATACATTCGTTTTTCTTTCAAACGGTCAAACAATTCAAAAGAAAACCTTACTACAATATCATAACAAACTTTTTACAAAAGCTCATTCGATTGTTCTTAACATTTAAGGCATCAAATATGTTGCACTTTATATAAACCTATCAAGATGATATTTCAACGATCGAGTTCTTAGATGTATCTCATAGTTTACAGTCGTGTGTTATATTAACACTATATAATCCTTTTGAAATCGTTCAAGTTAAATACATGATCTTAAAATACTGTTAATTTGCTTATTTCGAATGAACTAACGTTATTGAAATATTGTACCACACAAACTATGACTTTTCACCATATAACATTTGTATGTGAAAGTACATGGATCAAATAACCATAGACTTGAATTGCAATTAGAGTTTAAAAACTCATAAAATGCAATACACGGTCTAAACCAAATAGACATATAAGTGACCAACTTACGAATGTATTAAGTGTTTGAAATTAGGCACTTGCATGGGTATGGAAACATTATATAACATGCATTTAGAATTATTAGTAAGTATATATTATATTTCTATTTGTCAACTTTCAATTTAGTTTGTTTATATATGTTAATTGACAAGTGTTTTATTAATCATATTAGATGCATAAATTTCTCATTGTAGATAATTATAACATTATATAACATATGTTCTTACAATATTAGAAAGGTTGAATGTTACCATTTCATTTTTCTAATAAGGCTCTGACTAGTCTTTTATGTTTCTCCAAACCCTAAGATGAAATATATAAGTCTTACAACTTCACTAGTGGGTGTTAGGACTCGTTTGTTTTGGTATTCTGACCTTGAGTTTGCTCAACAAATCATAGCCCCAAAACGATGGATAACTCCTTATCGGTTGTATCACATACAACTCCTAACCCACTTTTCCTTGTTCTAATCTCATTTCGACCTTGAGTTTTCTCAATAAATCATAAGAGGTTATTCACTCATACCTACCATATCGTGATGGCCTAAGTATAGTATATGTACTTTGAGTTTGCTCAACAAATACAAAAAGTTATCTTACCTCATCTGTTCAATATGTTAATAATACTACGCATAACATCCCTAGCTTGAGTTTTCTCGATAACTAATTAGTATATAAGTAATTTATTAATATATATATATATATATATATATATATGGTAGAGGACAATATTATATTGAAGATTTATAATCTCCAATATATATATTGAGTGGTATCGACTTACAGAGTAATATATTTCTTATGAAATACCCCAGCGATTCAAGTGTCAGACACATTAGAAATAATGGTGTATGTATATTTACATAAGTATTTATTTCTCAAGTCTATTTGGGTTTCTTTACTGTTCCATATTTAATTTATACACATATCATATAAGTTTTATTGTTATATAACTTTTATATTTCATATTACTTATATGATAGTCTTACATGTAATATATCTTTAATTAAATCTTATCTAATTAATTTTAATCAATTAACCCTTTAATTAATTTTAAAATTAGTATTCCTATACAACTTTTATATTGGACATATCTACTATAACATTTATAGTGTATACTATAACCTTTATAGTGTAACACACACATGTCATATATATGTATATTTTATTTATTAATTAACCTTTAATTAATTTATTCAATTAAACAATTTTTATTAAAATCTATTAATTTTGAAATTTATCTTATATGCATATATGTATACTTATGTTATCTTAAACATATTAAAATAACATAACATATATTAACATATATAATACATGCATATATGCATTAATTAATTAATTAACATATTTAATTTATTTATTTATTAATCTTATTAATAAATTTAAAATTTGAAATTATCATATAAATATTTTCAAACATTTTGAAAATATCATTATCCTTTCAAACATTTGGAAAGCTTATGTAGTATTATAATATTTATAATAAACATGTTTTATTTTAAATTTAACTATTAAATTTAAAATATTTAACATTAATTTTCAAAACGATTTTGAAAATTACCCCAAGGCCCAAATTAAGATGGGCCTTTTCTATTTGGAGCAACCTTTGGGCTCACTTCACCTTTCGGGCCAGGCTGGTAACCAGGTAGGACAGAGTACTTGATTACCCAAGTCCAATCCTAGACATTGTCTTTCTAGACACCGTACTAAGTTGGCAAGCTTGATTAGTTAGCCCCAATTTGACTAATTTAGACCACATAGGCTATTGGGCTCTGATACCATTGTTGGACCTAGACTAGCCCGTAGCGGAAGTTATGGATGAATTTCAATTTTTTTTATCATATTGGATCCTTTATTGGGCCTATGAAGTCTAATTCATTTAGAGCAATTCTAATTTTTTTAAATAAAATCATGTATTTTATTTAAATTTAAGTATTTTGTAATGTAAAGTTCATTTGTATGGTTTAATTTATATATATACATGTATCATATACATATACATATGCGTATACATATGTGTGCATGTGTAACATAATAATTCGTTAAGGATATAACATGCCCGTTTATAGATGTTGGGATTTACATCGCAACAGACACATTAACTCATTTCATATGTATTGTATATTTTCTAAATATGTGCATAAATCTATAATGCAAAGTATATTTAAATAAATATGTATAGATATATTTAAAATATAATTTATAACTAAAAGCCTCAAAATTAAATATATATATATATATATATATATATATAATTTAAAACATTTGTACAAATATATATACATAATTAAACATATAAAATTATATGTACATATATGTATATAATAATAAAATTAAATATATATATATATATATGTAAGGTTAAATAAAATGTGTATATATATACGAATAATCAATTACATTCAATTACTTAAAATATAATTATATATATTTTAAAATTATTTCCAGATCGATATTAGCATAACAAACATAAATAAAAAATTTATAATTTTATAATAATTATACATATATAATAAATATTTTTGATCATAATAATTAAAATTATTAGTAAAAATTATTAAAGAAATAAAATTTTAAAATTAATGAATATTTACGATCATAAAATACAGGTTCAAAAAATTTTCCATGATTTTTTGAAATAAATATTATTTTAAATAAATAAAAGAAATGTTTAACCAAAGTAATTTAATTATTAAAAATATTAAATTTTAACAAAAAAATTTGAAATTATTTTTGTAGGTTACTACATAGAAGTAGTAATTTAAGAAAAATATAAAATCGAATTTTTAGTGCAATAACTATTTTACATATAATAAACAATTCAAATAATCAATAAAAGATAATTTAAAATTATTTTTATATTTAAAAAAATTATTTTCAAATTTGATAATTCATATTATGTATACATAGGTGTAAGGAAAAATTCTAAGCTCTTTATACAATATAAATATACATATATGTAATTAAATGTTTAAAATATACATTAGTGTATATTTAAAGTAATATATAAATTTACATAAAATCATTAATAATAACGAAATATAATTTTTTTACAGCAAAATAGATTTTTATACATAAATTATAACACATAATAATAGAACCATGCACATAACCAAACTAATTTGTGACAACTATATATACCTACGAAAATCTTACCTAACTAGATATACATCAGTAATATATATACAGATTTGGGATTAATCAATATTAAATCATAAAATATTATACGATTACCGTAATATATAAATAAAATAGCAGTTGATGATGCCTTTAAGTCCACTTGAATCAATGAATTTCCTTCTCTAATTTTGCTCGATCCGTCAGATTGCAAGTTTGGAATCGTTGACCTTTTCTATCAAATAGTGTTTTTACTTAACTTGAATTGATTTGAGATTCTTAGAACTGATATGGAGGTTAATTTCGGCCAGCAAACTTGATAATTATGGCAGCTAAAAGTTGTTTTTGATTAAGGGTTTAGAGATCCATATATAGCCTTGTACAAGAGAGGTATTAGGACAATTTCATTACCTATCCTCTCTTAATCATAGCCATCCATCTCTTGGTCTAATCCTAAGTTTTAGTCGCCTCAAATAACTTGTCAAAATCAAAATTTGCAGCTCTAATGATGGGATTTAAACCCATTTAAGCCCAAGCCAAAATGCTATGCAATTAAATCTAATTTAATCGCTTATCGATATCGTATATCGATTGGTACATTTATAACTATTATAAATATATAATAATTTTTACTTCTCAAACCATATTCAAATTTTATAATTAATAATTCATAAATATTAATTAATTTATTTTATTTATAATAATTATAAACTAATTAAATCATTCGGTCTTAAGGGATTCATCATTTCAGTTGTGTAACCCTTGGGTGCAATTTGGTCAGCAATTAACAGCCAACTATTCGAATGTTAACGTTCACACGTCACTTAGCAAGTGTGTGTGACATTATGGCCAAATTTATCGCTTACTCATTTTCGTTAAAAATCCAATTTTAGTTTAATAAGCATTACTCGGTTGTGACATTTGTTTACACTAATTCTCTTCGTGAAAACTATATCAATTTGGACTTATGGAATTTGGTAAAGGTCAAAATTCCAACCTCATCCACATTCAACTTTATAGTCCAAATACAAAGTCCTTGTTCAATAATAACAATTATTATTTACCGAAATGCTCTGGTTAGAGACTTTGACTTTGAGTTGACTTTGATATTAACCGCATATAACTGAGGAGACGAATCCTCTCTTGAATAGTGCTTCACTTTCAATACTTTCACTCAACCCAACTATAGTCACTCGATGGACGTCATACCATGATTTGATTATAATCAAAGCGGAGCTTTCATATTGAAGATCCACGGTATTCTTTAGTCGATAAAACTATATAAATCAGTCGCATCGATATTTTCTGTTTGACCTTAGTTATATTAATCAACAAAAAACTATCGAGTGAATCGTTCCATAGTTATCCAATAACTATTAGTATGTAACCTCTAGGTGCCCCCAGCAGTCATGAGTAACATATTGCCCAACATTTAGAGAGTGTTACGTACTCCGGTTTCAACGGATACATCGATATCCAATCTCGATGCATTTTGACTAGGAACATTTAAAATAATATATTTGTTTCATTGTGATAAATTACTCACGGTTACAACACTTTGTAACAACTATCACAAAATATACCATTATGGATTTTTCTATTAAATATACTTTTAATTAAGTTAATTAATTAATATAATCACATTATATCAAGTATATAATAGGAAGAAAATACCTTTTATTTCTAATAAGATTGGTAAACGAGTTATACATAACAAATTACATAATTGCCCTTAGGGCATACCCCAACTCTATCACTTAAACTTTTGATTGCATTGCTATGGTGATTCGTGATACACCGATAACTCCTGCCCGTTACCTGGCTAAGAAATATTTTATTGGTTTAAGACAAAGTGTGGTTATACAATTTTGGGTTAGGAGCTACTAAGGACAAAAATTTATAAATAAGTCCTTGCATTCATTTAGTTGCATTAGTTCATGCATATATAAAAAATAATGAAAATCCAAAACTAAAAAAATGTACATTTTACTTAACTTAGTTCTTGTTTAAACCAAAATTTTAAAAAAATATCTTTATAAAATCTTTTCCTTCGAAAATTTTCAATAAAAATCCAAAATCCAAAAAAAATCTGAGTTAGATTTTATTTTAAAAAAAACAAATATCCAAAAAGTAACATAATCTTTAAAAAATAAAAAATAAAAGAAAACTAAAAACAAAAAAACAAAAAACAATAAAGAAGGAAATTTTTTGTAAATCCAAATAAACAAAACATAAATCAAATCTTTCTTTTGAAAAACAAATTCTTCTTGGTAAATATTTTTCTCTTAAAAACAAACAATTTCTCACTTCATTTTCTAAACCTTGCTTCTTTCTTTTAAACTTGATTCTACTTCTTTCTCTTCTTGCCTTTTAATTATGCATGAGTATTTGGACTCCTGACATAATAACAAATCATTGGACTCGTGACATAATAACAAATTGTTGGACTCGAACAAACGATCCTCCTGAAATGGCGAACGAGAACGTGCCTTGAACTCTTATGGATAGAAACTTTCCTGATAGAGTTTCTATTCCCTCTTGCATTACGTTACCCGTCCCTATGGGTAATCACTTTTAAATTCATTCAAATCATATTACCACACTCCTAAATTTTGGCAATTTGAACACGATGACCCATACATTTTCTTAACAAAATTTGAGCAAGTTTACACAACCGTTAAACTTCAATAGCTCTGTGATGACGGAATCAAACTTCGATTAATTCCATTCGCTCTGACCGATTACGCTGAAAAATGGTTGTACAGCTTACCTTCAAACTCTATTAAAACTTAGGGAAAATTCGTTAAAGCATTCTCAAAAAAGTTCTACGCTTTGGAAAAAACAACTAAAATTCGAAAAGAAATCGTAAATTTTTATCAATTCAGGGGTGAACCATTCGAAAAATATTTTGAAAGATTTAAAGAGCTTTGGATAAAATGTCCACACCGTAATTTCGAAAAATAGACCCTTTGCCAAATCTCATACGATCGACTTGAAAATAGCTCAGGAACCATGCTTGAATCGATGTGCCAAGGCAATTTTCTTGCCCAACATCAAGATGATGCTTGGCAATTTCTTTAAAACCTACCCGAAAAATCATCCCAATAGGAACGATCTAACGAAAAATCAATTTACTCACGATCGAGCGCACACTCGATAGGATCATCTTTGGCTTTGGAAGCTAAGATCGACGAAATGATCAATAAATTGAACAATGTTTTTTCACTGAACCAAATGAACCAAACTTCCCAACCGACGCGTTATAAATGCAACGATCCGAGTCACATTGCCGATCAGTGCCTTAACTCAATTGAACGATTCAACGCTTTCAGCAAGGTTGAAAATGATCCGTTTTCTCCAACGTATAATCTTGGTTGGGGAAATCATCTAATTGCTTGGAACCAAAATAATCCCAACACAAATTTGATTCCTCCCAATTTTCAAACATTTTCAAACAATGCTTCGAATCCTCCCATTCAACCCAATGAGTTTCAACTAAATTTTGCGATTCCGTCTCAAAATCAACCGCAACAATCTTTTGCTCCTCAAGAAGATAAATGATTGTCTTCTCTTGAAAAAAGTCTCGAAATGTTGGCTAAGGAAACAACTCAAAATCTCCAATCAAATAGAAATTTGCAAAATTTGTTAACCTCGTACATACGAAATATAAGTCAATCGATTGCTAAACCTGAAATGCAAATGAGTCAATTAGCCACGTCTGTAAGTGAACATGAACGAGGAACATTCCCAAGTCAGCTAGTTTCGTATCCCAGAAATCAAAATACGAATTTGAATAAAGCCCATGTCGTGCAAGATAGCAACGTGAACCAAATAAATGCTATCATGACTTTGCGTTCTGATAAACAAATCGATAATCAAGTCGTTAATCCAAATGATTTATCGGAAATCCCTCTCGACACTTCTAAAACAACAAATAAATCTGAACAGAACGTTGAGCTAAACATCGAATCAAACTCCAATTCAAGTACTTCTTCAACTCAAGTAAACCCACTACTGAGTATTGTGTTCCATTTCCACATCACCTTCGACCTAAGAAACATTCTGACCAAATGTAAAAGATGTTGGAAATTTTTAGATAAGTTAAATTAACATCCCGCTTCTTGATATCTTCAACAAGTCTCAAAGTACGCTAAGTTTCTCAAGGACTTGTGTACCCAAAAACGACACACTCATGTACCCAAGAAAGTTTTCTTAGCCGCCGGATGTAGTGAAGTCTTGCCCCAATCAATTCCTATTAAATACAAAGATCCTGGATGTCCGACGATCTCGTGCATGACAGAAGACAAAACAATGAACAAATGCTTGCTAGATTTGGTGCGAGTGTGAATTTGATTCCTTAGTCCGCTTACCAAGTACTTGGTTTGGGTAAACTTAAACAAACAAATAACTCTTCATTTGTCGATCGTTCGATAAAAAAACCCGTGAAAGAAATCGAGGATATACTCATCTAAATCGATCAATTTATATTCCCCATCGATTTCGTCATTTTGGAGACTCAACCAGTGAATAATCCAATGAGTCAACTTCCATTGATTATAGGCCGACCCTTCTTGGCTACTTCAATTGCTTTAAGTAATTGTCGGAATGGTTCGATGAAAATTTCTTTTGGAAACATGACTTTTGGATCTTAACATTTTCAATCTACAAAACCAATCGAATGAACCACGTGACCAAAAGTTGGAAGCTAGTTCCATTCAAGAAAATTTTGACAATGAAACAGTTGACGTTAACAACGAACGCGATATCGAATACGAACAACTGTTTCAAGATGAGCCTAACGAAATTGAAATTACGCTTCCATTTGAAGTACTTACCGTTGAACCAGAACTTCCACCGAATTCTTTGATTGAGAAACCCCCGAGGTTGGAACTTAAACCCCTTTTCGATCACCTTAAGTACGCATACTTAGGTGACAACGAAACTTTTTCCATCATAATATCTATAGCTCTCTCTTTTGATCAGCAGCTTCCCTTCTTTCAATTCTGTCGAAAAATAAAGAAGCAATTGTATGGTCGATCACCAATATAAAGGAAATTAGTCCAACTCTTATTCAACATTGCATCCATTTAATTGACTATGCAAAGCCTATTCGTAACGCACAACGAAGGCTTAACCCTAAAATGAAGGATGCGTTTCATGATGAAATTCTTAAACTTCTTGACAATGGAATCATACACCCAATCTATGCTAGTTCATGGGTTAGCCCAATTCGTGTTGGGCCTAAAAAGTATGGACTTATCGTTATCAAAAACGACTCTAACGAACTCATTCCAACTCGTTCTAAAACGAGGTGGCGTGTTTGCATTGATTATCGGAAATTAAATGCTGCAACATGTAAGGATCACTTCCCTCTTTCTTTTATGGACAAATGCTTGAACGATTAGCCAGTCTTGAATTCTATTGATTTCTTGATGGTTATTCCGGCTATAACCAAATCCCAATTGCTCCCGAACATCAAGAGAAAACAAATTTCACGTGTCTCTTTGGCATTTTTGTGTATCAACGTATGCCTTTTGGCCTTTGCAACGCTCCTGCTACGTTTCAAAAATGCATGGTCGGCATATTCTCTGATATGATCGAATGTTTTCTTGAAGTGTTTCTAGACGATTTTTCCACCTTTAGAAACTCTTTTTCAGAGTGCTAACACCATCTTGAATTGGTTCTTAAATGGTGCAAGGGTAAGCACTTAACTTTATATTGGAAAAAATGTCACTTTATTGTCACTCAAGGCACAGTCTTGGGACATGTCATTTCAAATAAAGGCATTGAGGTTGATAAAGCAAAAATCGATGTCATCGCAAATCTTCCCATTCCAAATCTGTCAAAGACATTCCTTCATTCCTTGGACGTGTTGGTTTCTATCGACACTTTGTGAAAGACTTCAGTAAAATCAGTTGACCTTTGACGACTCTTCCTGTAAAAGACGTTCTATTCCACTTTAATTCTAACTGTTTTTCTTCTTTCGAACGTCTCAAATACGAATTCATTTCCGCTCCCATCATTTGCTCACCTAATTGGGATCTTCCCTCTGAAATAATGTGTAATGGTTCTAACCTTGCGGTTGGTGCTGTCTTAGGACAACGCATCAACAAAATTCTTCATGTCATCTACTACACTAGTATGACTCTTAACAATGCACATTACACAACCACTGAAAAATAGCTTCTAGCAGTAGTCTTTGTGCTCGAACAATTCTGACCTTATTTGATTGGCTCACATATTACGGTTTACATTGACCATTCCGCTCTTAGGTACCTTTTCGCTAAAAAGGATGCTAAGTCTTATTTGATCAATTGGATCCTTCTCCTCTAAGAATTTGATCTTATAATCAAATACAAAAAAGCATCCGACAATGTCATCGCTGATCATCTATCGCGTCTTCCAAACACACCATCTCATTTACCGATCAACGAGAACTTTCCCAACGAACAACTTCTTTCTGTTTCTGTTAATCCCTTGTATGCCGACATAGTGAACTATTTAGTCGCTAAGGAACTCCTTCATTTTAGTCGAAATAAGATAAATATAAATTTCTTTCCCAAGTCAAGTACTTCTATTGGGATGACCTACACCTGTTTAAATACTGTTCCGACCAAATCATTCGATGTTGCATTTCAGATTGTGAAATCAAAAGTGTTCTTTCGTTTTTCACGACCAAGCTTGTGGTGGTTATTTTGATCCTCAAAAAACTGCTGAAAAAGTACTTCGATGTGGCTTTTAGTGGCCCACTCTTTTCAAAGACTCAATCAAATTTTGTAAAACTTGCGATCGCTGCCAAATGGTAGGAAGAATCTCTCGATGAAATATGATGCCTTTGAACCCCATTCTTACAATCGAAATCTTTGACGTTTGGGGTATTGACTTTATGGGATCGTTTCTCAATTCTTTCGAAAATCTGTACATTTTTCTTGCTGTCGATTACGAATCTAAATGGGTTGATGCCATTTCGTGTAAAACAAATGATCATAAAGTTGATCTGAAATTCATAAAAGAAATCATCTTTTCGAGGTTTGGCATACCTCGCACAATAATAAGCAACAATGGAACTCATTTCTGTAACTGATCATTTGAAACATTAATGAAGAAATACTCGATAACCCATAAGTTATCCACTCCATATCATCCTCAAATTTGTAGCCAAGTTGAAGATTCAAATCATCAAATCAATCAAATTTTGGAGAAAACTGTAATTAAAATTGAAAAGATTGGTCTCAAAAATTGACGGACACACTTTGGGCTTACCGTACCTCTTTTGAAACTAACCTTGGGATGTCCCCATTTCATTTAGTCTACGAGAAAGCGTGTCATTTACCAGTTGAAATCAAACACAAAGCTTTGTGGGCAATTAGGAACTTAAACTTTGATCTTGAAAAAGCTGGCGAAATAGAAAATTACAACTGAACGAATTAGAAGAGGTTAGGAACAATGTGTAAAAATTTATAAAGAAAGAACAAAAGTTTTCATGATAGGTCAATCCTAAGAAAAACATCTTTTCCAAACCAAAAAGTTATTTTTTATGACTCTAGACTTCACTTATTCCCTGAGAAATTAAAATCAAGACAGACCGGACCATTTGTAGTACGAACTATCTTTCTACACGGTGCCATAGAAATACAAAACCCCAGGGACAGAATAATTTTCAAAGTCAACGGTCATCGTTTAAAGCCATGCTTGGAATTAAAGTAATCAAGATGAGAAACTAATGATTCATCATGAGTCATACTACGCCTGATAAGAAATTTTAACCCACTTTATTATCATGCATTGACTGTGGGGACACAGTCTAAATTAAGCGTGAAGGGGATTCCCATATTCAATTTTTGATTTTTCATGATTTATTTTTTGAATTTTCTTTCCAAAACGCAAACTTTAAAAAATCCCAAAATAATTTTTTTTTACCATATTGATTTACTTTTAAAGAGACACCATGGGATAAGTATATGTTTTGGTTATTAAATTGAAATTTTTGAAAATTTACTTATCTCAAGAAAAATAAAAATAAAGTTTGATTACAAGTACCTATGGTTTAACTCGTATATAGGAAGGTTCATCGGTGTCAATGATGAAATATATCCTAATTGTAAATCTTTGTTTAAAAGAGTGGTTGATTTAAAGTAAAGACAATAGCATTTTTGATCTTCGAAGTTAAGTGGTGCTAAGATGATTTTGTTAAACTCTCTCTTCATAAAAAATAAAAAAACATAAAAGAAAAAATGGTTTTTGTGAAAATAAGAAACAGCTAGAGTTATGTGTTCGCACGCAAGTGTGTACACTCACCATGCTATGTATCCTTCTCACGTAAGCCCAAAAGGCAGTGTAGGATCGGTATTTCTGGCCTCAGTTTATCTAAGTTAGGTGTATGTAAATAGATTTAATAAAAATAACCACCTAGAGTCATGTGTTCATACGCAAGTGTGTACACTCCCCACGCTCTGTACTCTTCTCACATAAGTCCAAAAGGCAGTGCATGATCGGTATATCTAGCCTCAGTTTATCTGAGTTAGGTGTGTAAATATTAATAATGTTAATACTTTTAAAAAATAGAGAGAGTAAGCAACTGAAATCCAAGTGCTATTTTCACTTATTTGATTCGATTTTTTATTCAAAAGAAATAAAATGCCACTTTGAAAAACTTTGATAATCAACTAAGAATCCACTGCATAGCTGCACTATGCTATCAACCGAAACAACTAGCCAAAATCAAGTCTAATTGTGATGTTAACTTAATTTTTATCGAATGTTTTGACGAGTGAAAGGACTAAATCTCTTGATAATGACCAGAACTTACATTTAACCTATTCGTGTCAATTTAAAAGTAAATTCTTTATTTGTAAATATTTTTAAAAACTTACATTCATACCTTTGTAAATAAATCTTACATTTTGGAATTTTTTACGTTGCATTTTGATTTTCTAGGTAGTATCCCCTGAAAACCGTCACGAGACTACACTCGTTCTACTGGGGACACCTAGAGGTTTAACGGCTTGTTGCATACGCACAATGCAATTGTGTTTCCTATGAAAACGGATTTTTTTAGTTTTAGTTTATTCGAGGACGAATAAAAAAGATAAGTATGTGGGTATTTGATGTGCAGGAAAATGTGCATAGTTTTACTTTCATATTTAATCTACTTTTATTTAAATAAATGTTATAATTGGGTATTTTTACATGTTTGTTTACCAAAATCCAAATGTCATCAAATCATCATTCATTCGTCTTAATTTATGGACAAAATGTTAATGTTATGTATGTATTAATTTTGAGAATATTTATTTGCACAATTTAGTTTTATTTGTAGGAAAACGGAAGAAGTCTTCATGGAAATATGCATACATAAGAGAAGAAGGCAAATGAAGATGGAAATAAATGAATTCATGAAATCATGGAAGACCCCACCTACCCACTTACCTTGATCTACAATTAGTAGCTAATGCACATGTTAATGAGGATTAAAACCACATGCACACTTAATAGAGGATTAATGACTTACTCATGATAACTTGGTGGTCACACTTAGCAAGGGATATTTTGGGTAGCCCACTAAAATATGGATTAAGATTTTAGGCATGTATAAATAACCTCTTATGTTTATGTAATGGGCTTTTATCTAGTTATAATATTATGCAACTTATAGCCACAAATTAAATGAGAAATAAAATGGATTCCTAAGCCTTTTCTTCTTCCTTCTTATTCTACATGCTTTTATTTCATTTTATACTCATTTTTATTTACATGCTCTCTTTTATTTTATGTTAGTAGCTTAGTTTTATTTTTATGCAAGTAGTTTAGCTCTCCTTTTGTTTTTAGCTTGCACTTTTTTTTGTTTATTTTATGTTTAAATTTACACATTTTGAAATGATAACACAAATGAATATTTAAACCCCTTCAATTTATGGGTAATGAAGCTCTCTAAAATTATGTAAATTCAAAATATTTTGTGATTTATGATCTCTTTCAAAGGCTTCATTAAAAGTGGATGTTGATGTAAGTTTATTAGTGAATTTGATAGCTTATGTTGTAATCGCAAATAGGCTATTCTTACTCAAATATAAACATAATTTACATCATCATTGTAACGACCCAGAATTTTTATAAATTAAAATTTGAATATTTAATTAATTTTAAATATTAAAAAGTGAATTTATAAGTCGAATAAATTTTTATTTGAATTATTGGATTTAATTGGATAATTAAATCGATAATTTAATATGTTAAATCATGGAAATAATTGAAAATAGGGTTAAATATGATTTAAAATGATTTGTAAAATTTTATTTTATCATATTGAAGTTAGAATGATATTTTAGAACTTTTAAAATCGAATTAAAAGTTAATTTGTGAAAATTGAATATTTTAATAATTTAAATCGACTAGTAAAAATAGTCAATTTTTGAACATTCTCAGAATTGAACGAAACTAGTTCCATTGGATCCGTAATAGTTAGTTATTACCGGATTTCAATTTTCGTGTCAATCGGAGTTACCGTTTGATCGTGGCAACTCGAAACGCATCGATTTATTTTTAATTTTATTTGGCGAGCTAAAATAGCCATTTTTCAAAAAGTCTCGGATTTCGACGAAACCAGTTTCATCGGATCCGTAATGTGATATTATTGTAATGTTTCAAATTTCAAGTCAATCGGATTTACCGTTTGTCCTGTACAAATTAAAATGCCTAGAAAATCGTTTAAATCGGTTTAATTTAAATTGAGCATTTATAGCCATAACTCGCACAGATGTCCGAATTAGCTTTCGAAACCTGTTCCATTGTGTCCGGAACGCGGGGTAAACCTTAGAAACGCTGGTTACGGTGCGTAAATCGAAGTTCGGAATTTCCGGGATGAATAGTGTCGTTCGTTCTCTTATAAATAGCCCCACCCTTCATTAAAGAAAAAAGAAAAAGAAAATTGTAACCCTAGCCGCCAGTTCACCCCATGAACGGCCAGAAGCTTCTCTCCTTCCTCCCTTATAATCGTCCAATCTATTCACCATTTGCAAAAACTTTCAACATAAAAGATGTAGAGGGCAACGAGACGAAGAGATCCATACGGTTGTGATGTAAAATGGAGCAACGTGGGAGGAGCTACAGGGGGCCAACAGTCATGACTTGCGCACGCAATTCCATGCGCAGATGAGGGCCGAGTTGGTCAGTGCTTGGGCCGAAGGTAGAGGAAGTCGAGAGCTTCGATTTGCAAGTGGTTTGATCGAGTTTCGTCGAGTATCGGCGGAGTTTTATTTAACCCTAATCTATGGTTTGGGTTTGGTGGTTGCGGCCTTGTGCCTGTAGAGGAACGTGAAAGAGGAAGAAAGAAGGGGACGGTGGAGATGAGGGGGTGCTGGATCTTGTGGCTAGGATTTGCTGTTAGGTTATAATATAAAGTTTATGTTGATTTGTTTATATAAATCGTGTACAAACTTCAACAATTCATAACTTTTTCATACGAGGTCGAAAAAATGCAAAACCAGTTGCGTTGGAATCGTATGGACGAGCACTACGCGATGGAGTTGGTTTGGAGTCATTTGGAGTTAGTGAGAATTTTGGATAAAATTAAACGTCCGTTTAATTTTATTCGAAATAAATCGCTAAAACGGAAATAAAATCAAGGTGAGAACTTCTCACTCAATCGAATCAGTTTCGATTTTATTTGAAATAGTTAGATTTAAAATATTTGAATGCATGTTTGAATGTTGATTGATATCTATTGATTGTTAAAATAGACATTATGCGCCGTTAGTAAGCGGATGTTATTTATTAAAAACATATACCGCGAATATTTCATAAACAGTGAAATTGGTATTATATATAATAGCAATATATATATATTGGCATATGTATATATTGGAGTTATTGATTTCCCGCATTTATTTGTTTAGTGGATGAGACCCTATTACGCCGTTATTAAGCGGATAATATTTAATAAGAACATATACCGCGATAATTTCGTACTGGAGCGAAATTGGTATTGTGCTAATGTTTGTGAATGCAGGAAACAGGTTGGAGGGATCCAACTGGATTCCTCAACAGTATTTATTTGATTTCAGATATTTTGATATTTGATGGATTATCATATTGATATATGATATCGTTGTTGTCGTGATTGACTATTTGGTGTGTAGCATCATTGGACCCAGATTTTAGGATTTTAAAATGATTTTTAAAGTGATTTTTGAGAATATATAATATTTTGGAATTGATCCATTTTGAATAAATAAACGTTATAATTTTTAAAGTTATAAAAATTATGATTTTTGAGAAAAATAGTTAAAAACTGATTTTTGAGAATATGATGCTAACGATTTTATAAAATAGTTTAATCGGAATTTTAGAATTATTGTGAAAAGTTTAAATATAGGATTTTATAAAATTTAATTATTTTATAAATCAAAATGGTGAAATTCTAAAGAAGATTAAAGTCGTTTTAAAGAATAATATAAATTGATTTATATTAAGAGATTTATAAATGGATATTTATAAATTGAAATATTGACATTATAAAACGAGTTTTTATAAGTGTTTGAATGAAGTGAAAATAAATTTCATTAAAGAATGAAATTTATAAAATTATAAACTGTGAAGTTATAAATAAAATTTATAAATAGTAAGATTTATAAATTTGTGAAGTTATTGAAAGAATAGATTTGATTAAATAAATGAATCTTATAAGTTATAAGATTTATGGTTTGGAAAGTCTTTAGAGGAACGATTTTGTAAAATAATCGTTTTATAAGTATTTAACTTATAATATGAACTTTTAGTTATAATTGAGTTATAAACTGGAATAGATAAATAAAGAATTTATAAAAAGGAAGTTTTTATAAATAAATAGAAATGGAATTTATAAACGTTGTTTTATAAATTCGCAAATGACTTATTTTGACAAGAAAATTTGTCGAAACCTATAAATGGAGTTATATTCACATTTTTGAATAGTGAATAATCCTTTGAATTAAAATGAATAAAAGGATGAATTTGTTAACAAAGAATATTCACGTTTTTGAATAGTGAATAACACGTTAAAGAAATTGTTTTGGATTTGGATGTTTTAAATAGAATTAAAACGATCGAATAATGTTTTAAAATGTGTTGAGATTCGAAACCATAGATTTCAACATTTATTGTTGGAATAGACGTTTTCGAGAAATAGAAGGAAATAATGGACTATAACACTGTTGTTATAGTAAATGATTTCCGAAAGGAAATGTTTTGTATAGTACTGGGATTTATATATCTATTTTAATTTCGAATCCCTATACTAGTGATTTTGGGTTGTTGTAACGATGTTTTACGCAACATTCGTTTTGGCCCAAATAAATATGTTTAAGAGAATGATTTCCTTAAAGAATGAAATATATACTTAATCTCGATTTAAGTATATTGAATATTTTCCAAAGGTTGAAAATAAAAAGATGTGTGAATTACTTATTTTTAATAAGTACGGAAATGTTTTCCAATATGAAGTGAATAATTAGAATTTATCTTTTTGAAGATAAATTGAAATGAATAATTGAAATCGAATATTCATTGATATTTTGGAATTATAAATTCACTAAGGAATTTATAAAGGAGGTGGAATTTGTCTAAAAACAAATATTGATTTATTTTTGGAGTGTGAAATTATATATCTTGTAAAGATATTTTGTGAAATAAATAATTTGGAAAATTATTTGGAAACTGGTGATGTGTGCATATCCAGTGATAGTTCAATAACCGACTATCAATATTTCCCTTTGAATGGGTAATTTATATGATTTGTTTGAATGTGAATGCCACACTTATTTTTGAATAAGCGCTCACTATTCGGGTTAACCGGGAAAGGACCATGGGGTCGTATAACCCATTCCGAATATGTGATACGTCGTTATGAATTGCATTGAAGATCGGTGTTGAAGACCCGGTATTTGCGAGAGCGATAGGATGACCTGTCGATTTACTCTGCACCGAGTTGCTCCGGTATAGAGTTCTCCATATGTGATGGTGAATCCGATCAGGATTGTGAATATCCGGATTGCAAGGACTTCTTTGTAAGTGCCTTCGGTTTTGTTCGATCCCGGAACAGACTTGTATGGATTGTGTGTCTGACATTACAAGTTGAGACATAAAGCCGATTTCATTCAAATATATTTCTGTTGGTGGCGAAGAATTTATTCTTTTAGCTTAACACCCTTCTCTGAGACGTACGAGCTCAGAGGTTATATAGTTGAAGTTATCAGCGATATATTCCCAATTTGGTAATGTGATATGCTGAGTGATGCTGTAAATGATCATAGTGTTGATTATTGAGATAGGATCATTTATTTGATCGTCTATCTTAGTGATCATTGTGTTGATCATTTGTTGACCCAAAGCATGACTTTTGTATAAAGTATGTTTTTGTGGACGTGACTTCGTCGAGCCTCACACCCCGGAAATGGTCAAAACAGGAAAGATGTGGCAAGGTTATGAGGGGTAGCACCCTTTAGGGTATGTACATTTCCTTCTGGATAGAGGTGGTATCATGGTATGGAGCCCAGATATTTAACCTATGTGGTTACTACGAATTTATTACTTTGTGGTTGTTGGTTTTCGGGATCCCGTGAGAAAGGTCGTTTACGATCGGGGAATGGCGTGCTCGTGTCAGTAGTTACCCAGTTAGGGGTAACCCGGCCTTGTGTTGGCAGAGTTCCGGTTTGGTTCTCGGGGATGTCTTTCCAGAGGCATTCTCATGTGGCAATGGGAAGTTCCTTGGCCTGACCATTTGTTGGAAATCCAAAGAAACAATACGAGACTTGTACGGTTTTAGTTGTATAACCTGCTATGGAATGTGGCGGTAACCTGCTATTGAACATAGTTAGCTATAGTAGGCATACGATAATGGTCGTATGTTGGCTAAGATTTATATTCTACTTCCGAAATAATTTTTCCTACATTATGCACTAGTAATAATATCAAATGTTATTTTAAATGCGTATCAAGCATCTTTGACTATCGTAAGGAGAAATCTCCTCCGATTCTGCGTTTGCATTTTGTGTGTGTGCAGGAGGCCTTATGGTAGTCTCATTTTTAAAAGCATTGCGAATTGACTTTAAAAATATTCCTCTATTTTGGTTTTAAAGATAAATAAACTGTTTTGAGTTCTCACACCAGTCATATGACTGACTTGGAGTTTATTGTTTTCCTTCCTAAACTCTGGGTGCCCACCAATTTCCACACGGGCAGCCAAGAGTTTAAGGTTTATCAGGATATTCTGGAATTGCCGGAGGCAAGCTGGATGGCATGGCGTATTACTAGTTTATATAGTATTTCTTTTCCGCTGCACTATTTGGTGTTGTTGTTGTATACTCTGATGATATGATGTAATGAAATGTATAAAATGTAATAACTGATAGTTCTTTGTTTAAAGATTATTCATTTATTATTATATGTTGTTCCGCTGCGAATTGTGAGATTCTGATGTCGTTCTGTTGTTTTCTATTTTTTTTCCATTCTCTATTCTCTTTTTCTTCTATTTTAAAATATTCTGTTTTCTTTCTGTTCTATCTTCTATTTTTCTTTTCCCTCCATCTCCTACCTTATCTATTATCCTTTTTCTCTCTTCTCTTTTCCTAAATTCTTCTTTTTAAAAACCCTCAGTGTTCGGTTTTCCGTCGTTCGATTCCTCGGCAGTCGATAAAGTGAGTGTCGATGTCGAATTTTCGGAAGACGAAGAATCGTGTCCTGACAATCATCTACTTAAGTGATTTTTATTATGAAATTAAAATAGAAACAAAATTTGATGATCTATGCTACTAATCAAAAATAGTAAACAAATCATGCTTAATATAGATTATTATTTTTCAGTTTCATTTTCATAAGAGTTGACAAGTGGTTTTATTTGTTATATTATATTTTAATGGTTTAAGTTATGTTAATTAATTACATAAATAGACCATACTTATGATAAATACATCTCTAATTCATCTTAGATCAAAATAGAGAGATCATAAATTATTTTTGTGTTGATTTACATAAAAATATGAGAGTGGATTTGCCTCTAAATTATTTTCAAATCTCATATTTTCAATCTCTTTTGTTCTAGTTTAACTTTTGCTAATTTTCTTAGTTTAAACAAACTTGAAAATTTTGGTTAATTTGATTGAGTAGAATTTTAAATCACTTCAATTCCCTACAGATCGACCCATACTCGAACCGTACCAAAACTGTACGTGGTGCGCTTGTGTTTAATTTTTATCATAATTTTTCGGTAATTTTTTTAATTTGATAGAAAATTATTCGTTAAACACATCACAAACGTACTTTAGGGGCAAGTATTATCCGGCATTTTAACCTGGCTATATTGAACTAATTGCATGAGTTAGATTCGACTGCCATTAAGGTTGATGACTCCGAAGTGATAATTGTGGGGCCTAAAAGTCAAGTGCAAATGGTAACATGAAATCGAGGCTGAATGGACTTGATAGATATACTAGGAAGAATGTTCAAAGCATGAAATATGGTTCAACACATAGAAGGGATCGGCATAAATTAGCTCCAATAATAGGGATCGGCATGTTTAAGGTGTGAGAGCATTTCTATAGAAAACAATTAATATCTCAAGATCCACAAGTCCAATTCATATGAAATTTTGTGAGCAAGACATGGAGACCCTAAGGAGCCTACCTTAGAGATCACACCTCTAGGAGATGAAGTTGAAGGGATTGGTATACTTTCCTTGGATGGGATCAGCAACAATCAGCAAGCAAACCATGATGAAATAAAGATCGAGCAATATCTCAAGATTTACTAATCCAATTAGCATGAAATTTGAAGGCTAAGCTTATTATAGCATGAGCAAGTCACCATAGGGAAATCTCCTTAAAATTCAACCAAAGAAGGGATCAGTATCGATCTTTCTTCTTTGGGAATTGGGCCATGCGGTCTCTCTTGTAGGCCCATATGGTCTTGAGGGACCTTCTGCCGAGTTTTTGGAGAGATATTTGACCATGTTCATCTATAAATATAGGCTTGGTTGTTCATTTTCGGGACCTTTACGCTGCTAGTTGTTTTATATTCTTTTGAAACTATGGATTTTCATCCGATCCCTATTGTATTCGGATAATAAAGTGATTAAAAAGCAATCAATTCAAAGTGGACGTAGGAAAACAACGTTGAACCACTATAAATCATTGTGTGTGTTATTCTTTTAATTTGCTACTATTTTCTTGTTATTATTCTCTGTTTTCATTTTATATTCTTCATTTATTTCTCTTCAAAACTATTATTGTGTGTTTGTGTCAATTTTTGGTGCAAACATTTTCGGGAGCCAAAACTGTTCGTCGGTAGAAAACGGAGGTTTAAAACCTCCAATAGCAGTCAGATTAGTCATATCGGTAGGTGTTTCTTGATTATCTTCCTTAAACCATCGGAGACTAAGGATTTTTCTCGTAGAAGGCTTAGATTTCATCGTCAAATAGAAAATTGGTTGGAATTGGGTGAGCGAACCAATATACCAGAACAGAGGTACGAGCCCTCTATCTAAAGTTAAAAATGTTAGCATGATTTTTCATCATAAGCCAACACCTTAAATTTTTGTAAGTGAGTTCTGGAAAGAACAACACAATAACCAAGTTCAGCCGAAGGTGAAATTCCCTAGTTGAAAGTAGTAATAAATGAGATGTCAAAATTAAAGACAAAGAATTTTTAGTAACATTAAGATTTGGCATGTTTCATCATTTGGTTTATTGTCGATTTACATGGATTGATGATGATTCAATTCAACATATAGCTCTAGTGTTGTAACTCGTGCACTTCATTCAAGTTTTAGGCTATTTGAGCCGTTGATCTTGGTTTCGTATTGAGGTGCTTAGGCTTTGAATGGAGGCAACTTTGTTCTTGTTTATTGAGTGAGGTGATCTCGTCCTGTTTAATTGGTTATGACAAACTAAGGCCATTTCTTGAGGTAATGATAAGAAAGTCTCGAAAGATAAGTTGAAGGCAATCTGTAGTCTTAGAATTTTATCCTACTTGGATTCCTTCAGTATTTCGATTGTAGACCTGCTTTGTGGTGCATGCTTTTGGGTTGTAGACTATTATTCTTTGGACATTAACTTGTCATTTAATTCTTATGAGAAACGTATACACAATTAATTTTTTGAGTTTAAGCCGAGGGTTACCTCTTTTGGTGTTTATGATAAGAAAAAATTATGGTAGAACAGGTTTAAGGATCAAGTGTAAGCAAGTAAAAATTATGGTATAACATGTTAATTGATATAATATATACATTAACATTTAAATCTTACTGTATAAATTAATATAAGATAATTAAAACTAATTTAATTAAACTTGTCCTGATCTATCATTGACAACTACGGTTGTGAGACTCTTAAGTGCGACACTTCCATCCTTTGTAATAGTTAAACAATTCAAATATCAGTATTTTGTAAAAACCCTTACTGAAGCATGGCAGTAGATGTGATGTAAAATGTTACAGATCATATAGAGGAAGCTCAAATTCATATTCTAAAACTATATCTTAGAGCAATGGTATGTTTTGCACATTGTGTCTCTTTGTCAACATTATATCAGTTAGACGTATAAAACTCAATCAACGATCAACGCTCGAATAACATCCACAGTATAGTGAAATTCATCTTTTAAAATCACTTGGTTCAATTTGTTAACCTTACCAAGCTTTTTCTTTAGCCAAGATGCTCTCGGCTTTATGCCTATCACCAAAAACGGTGACATTAATACTCTTTAGCGAGAGACATAAAGCTTGCAGCATCTCTGATGGTGATGATGGATGTCCTTGGATGCATTTTTCAATGTGAAGTTATAGAATTTGAATGGTAATGAGAGGTGTTAAGATGGATACCGGAAAGTGTGGATCATAGCAGGCAACCGACCGGTTGTGCGTAGAGAGGCTATAAATGATCAAGAAAGTAGGAATTGGTGATCAAAAGTTGCTCAAGAATTATTTACAAAGTTAATTGTAAAAACTTAAAATATATATGTATATACACACAAACTACGTTTATATAATTAATTCTTGATGGAAGTAATGTATGGCAAACTTACACTTCCACAATTATTGTGGTAGGACCCAATGCAACTAAGGTACCCTACGCCGTCTTATTTTATCATGTTTCCATTTCCAAAGTTTTTGACGCTGAAATGGTCTATTTCTCTCAAATGGACCACTGTCCTGAATGAGGGGGAAATGGTGCATTTGCGTCGGAAGCATCCGACGCATCTTATCAATTGCCCCTCAACGGTTACTCTTTCTTCCTCCTCTCTTCTCCTATATATTTCTTCATTTCTCAGCATCAACTCCACACCTCTAATCCGAAAATTCAAGGAATTTTTCCTGCCAATCTAATTATCTTTTCAGGTATAATTTTACATTTTCGTTTTTGTGTATATTATGTTTGTATCTATAACATATAATTTTTTGCTTAATTTGCAGTTTTCAATTTTAAAAATATCACACGTTCATTTGCTTCTTCTTTCTCTTCGGCTAAAATCTGTACCTCCTTCTATCAGCTCGAAAGTTTTTCTTCTAATAATTTTCAAAATTAGGAAAATCAGCTAAAGGAAAACTTAGCATTTTTTTGGAATGAAGGACGCAACAATTACTTTTACGTCTTAGGGACGCAAGTTTTATTCTTTCGTCTGAGGGAAATTATTCACAAAAAAATTAGACTGTTTTCAAATCTCATTCTCAAATCAATAGGACAGGCGGCGACATCACAAGAATAGACGGCGCTGCATCATAAGAACAGGCGATGGCGACGCAACTGTAGATGAAGGCAGAGCTCGTTCAGGGGAAGGCGGAGCTCGTTCGTCTAGTGAAGGCAATGGGCTGTAGGTGGCGGCGACTACTTTGAAGGTCTGTGGTGACTTGAGCCATGACTTTTATGGCCGATTTCAGTTGAGCGACGGTGAAGTGGAAGTTAAGGTTACTAGTGATGCTAAAAGTAACGATGGCGATTACATGGGCCGAAATGAACTAAGAAAAAAATGCTATATGAAATTATCATTCTAATTCTATATGTATAATAAATAACTGAACATTGTATTTTGTATTGTAGTTGTTATAATTTATGCATTTGTAATAGTACGATTGAATGTTTCTAATTTTCAAGGAGCTGAAGTAAGTTTTGTTTTCAAAATTTGCAAAAGATGCGATTTTGATTAGATAAAATTGCTTATATGTTTCACAAGATGATAAAATATGCATAAAACATAATGCATCTGTTGTTGTTTACTTGTTTATTGAGTTGCTTTATTTTGAATGTTACAAATATCTTAAATAAAATGCTAGTGTACTTCATAACTAAAATGCTATATTAAACTATCATTTTGCATATCCTAAAATTCTATATTAAACTATCATTTTGCATATCCTAAACATGCTTGTGGACTTTGTAATTGAAATGCTACATTAAACTATCATTTTGTATAACTTAAACATGCCGGTAGATATTGTAATTAAAATGATATATTAAATCTCATCTTGCATATTGTAACTTTGGTTTTAGACTTCACAACTAAAATGCTGTATCAAGTTATCATTTTGCATATTTTAAACATGATAGTGGATTTTATAACTTAAATGCTATATTAAACTATCATTTTGCATATCATAAACATAGTGGTGAACTTTGTGATTAATATGTTACATTAAAAATACATATGCTATATGCAATTAACATTTTGCATTTGGTAGTTCTCCTTAGGAATACTTATTCCATTTTGTCTATTCTATTCATACTATTTTTCTTTAAATATACTTATGTAAATTCAAGTTCATTTTGCATATTTTTTCATCCTTATTCAATTGAAATATACTTATGCTATATCCAAATATCATTTTGCATAGTCAGATAATTATACTATATTTTAAAGGTATAAATGTTATATTAGTCTATCATTTAGCATATTAAACACAGTCTATTGTGTCTCAAATGTAGAAATGATATATCTAAATATCATTCAACTTGTGATTAAAACTTTTTGACTTTCTTCTTCTTCTATGTTTTGCTTCTCCATTTGTTTCTTACCTCTAGATTTAGTGGCACTTGACTTCAATTTTCATGAAATTTCTGATTTACGCTTGCATTGGAGTGTAGAATTAGGTTTTTTTCAATTTTGGAATGGATGGCGGAAGTTTCGATGATGGCGGCGGCTTGGACGATGGTGGCTTGGGCGACGGCGGCTACGGCAGGGTAGGGCTAGGGCGGCGGCAGCTACAGCAGGTTAGGATATGGCAGTGGCGGCTATGGCAAGCTTCGGGCGATGGCTTCGGACGATGGAGGAAACGGTTGAAGTTAGTTGAATTGAACGCGCTACTGTCCTTGAGCCTAAATTTTAAAAGTTCCGTTCTACATTCAAAAATTAGCATAAAGTTTTTCTTTTAAACTAATTTCCTCTTTCAAAATATCATACAGTTTTCAATTGCCTTATGGATGCCTGGAAGGTTTTAAGTTTTCATAGACTTTTGCTTAGAAGTTTTGCCTGAAAAAAGAGTTCAGCCATCTCGTATTATGCAACAGTGACAAACACTTTAAACAATAGAATGAATCTCAATTGGTTGGTGACGCAAATCAAAAACAAATGGGAAAATCTAAAGCGTACATGGGTTGACTATGACGGACTACTACAGCTTGAAGGAGGAGTTTGGATTCCGGAGAATGATCACATTAATGGCCCAGAAGAGTGGTGGAATATGACTGCTCAAGGATATGAAAGATTCATAGAATAGTCTATTTTCAAATTTAGACGGTTGGATGAACTTTTTGAGGGCTATATAGGTTAGGAGACCAGCAGATATCTGATAGCTTTTAACTCACTTGCTCGTCCTTTTACTGTTGTTGATATGGAATATTATTCCAGTTAAATAGCCGGTGACATCGACCCCCTCTCGTTACTCAGCTGGCTAGACGTAGTAGAAATGCCAAGTAGGACAGTTCGAGTAGGCATGATGCAGGAATGTCGATTGTGAATATGGATCGTTCAACAATGCCATGTAATGTTGTTATCCTTTACTGGCTTATATTACACATGTTCAGTGGTAGGAGCTTATGCTAATTTTTCGCAACGAAGTTACAAATTAGAAAATCGTAGAAAAATTGAGCGATGAAGAAACATCAGGATTTATAATGCATGAGTTGGATTTGTTGCGTAGTCGTATTTAGTTTTAATTTATTTTTTGCATATTCTTTTATATTTCTTTAAGTATTTGAAATTGAAAATGTTTTAGTTCAATTTAATGAAATTGTCCAATTTATTTCTTATTATTTGCAATTATTAAATGCATGTTACACAGAAAAACAAATAATTAATTAACTATAATTAAAATAGAAATCACATTTCAAATACTTTGTTGAGACATACCATTAATATCACTTTTGCATCATCGGACACATTCCTCTCCTAACCAAATGTTTTGTTCAAATATCCCGCTTAAACTCATCTCTTGTTTTGTAAAGAGTGGACTCTAAATAAATTGTTTTCTTTCACATGATAAAAGATACTTATATATTTTAAACAGGAAATTATTGTCAATGACAAAATTTCTTAGCATTTTAGGCTCAAGGACAGACCTTCCATCTTTTAGCCTTAAGAACTACTTTCTTTAGGTATAAGTATTTAGTTATCACCACAAGAGAGAATGGCTATTCCAACGGCTCCATGCCGTTGGCGGCCGTTGGTAGCCGTTGGAATAACGTTCGCGCTTTCCAACGGCTTCCAACGGAAGCTACGGGACATTTCCAATGGCATTTCCAACGGCTACTAACGGCAAATAGCCGTTGGAAGCCGTTGCAATAAAATGACCAAACAGCCGTTTGTAGCCGTTGCTAATCTGGGTGTTTTTTTATAACAGCAAGTCATTCGCCTTCCAACCACACTTAATCAATATATATCCATTTCCACTCCATTTCCAGTACATTTCACATATATATCACATATCCAACACATTATACCACAAACAATATAAACAACCAAAAATTAACATCAAACATTACATTTTCAATCCAAACTACAAGTCAATATGTACATAAACACAAAACCCTCACCAACACCAACTCCAATCCATATTCAAGTCAAAATATACAATGCAAACACTTAAACCTCACCATCTCAAAGTCAATATATACACAACAACCATCAAACACGATCCTCACCACATCAAAGTCAATATATACAATAATCAAACACAAAGACAATAATCATCATACCTGTCAAGCATCATCCTCACCTTTGGAAGCACCAGACGACGAAGGGAAGGAACCATGCCTATGTGCGTACTCCGCTAAACGTTGATTCAGCTGCTCCATTTATATAGCACGAAGACGGTCCTGCTCTTGCAGCTGCTCAACCATGACTCTAAGCTCTTTTATTTCTGCTTTGTCACACGCCTTTTGAGCTGCCCAAACCTGCAAATAGAATGTGAGATGTTCACATTTGTATTATAATCATTTTATTAAGCAATGCATATTTTAAATATAGAAACGTAAATGACGTGATCTTAAGCAATGCATATACCATAAGGAAATGCATATTTTATTAAATGATAATGGTGCAGGATGGTAAATCACGTATATGTTAGATTTAACTTAGGTAGAAATCATCATATGCTTATTGTATCTATAGGTTAATTTATTAAATATAATATTGCAATGTTTATAAGATTACCGCTTGGTTTCCATAGCCATAGCGCCCATTCCGCTGCGTCGGATCCATGATAACGTCGAAAATATTATCTTGCTCCTCTATCGTCAACTTATCGCGATCCGATTCTAAAAGCAGCTCTGCCCGTGCCTCCAGAAACTTTGCCTGAATTAAAAAACAATTACAGGTTAAAAGTAGTACAATAGGATTTTAAATTATCGATATTAATAAAATAAGATTTAAAATATGCATACATATACAGTCGTCGCCTTATCATCATCATCCCACTTATATGTAATATTGCCAGCATTGTCTGCTTGTCTTAATGCGTGGGTTCGGGTAAATACCTCCATCATAGACACGGGACATCCAAGCGATCTTTCCTGCAATAAATAATTTATATATTATAATTTTTCATAGCTAATTACTGAACTGATTAATATACAAAATGTAATATCGGTTTAAATTCGTAATTGATAAATTTACCAAGTCCTTACGGTGATGCTGAAAATACTTGGATCCGCCACGATGCGTTACAGGATTCCTACTTCTATTGGCGGAGTTCCTCTCCGACTCCACCTGCAATTTAAATTGAATATTATATTTACTAATTGCGAAATATTAACTATATATTTCGTAGATTTACCTTGAACTCGTCGGTCTCCCACCAACTAATCCAAGAATCCCATACGGAAGCGCCCATCCAGTTCGGTTTCTTCCCCGATTTTTTAAGAGCTGACATTACCTCACTGTAATTTTTTGCGATCTTCAAATTCCAATGGCGCTGAACCATGGCGACATCAGGCTCCGCCAAGTCCACTTGCCCCTGTACAAAGAGAAAATATTACTAATTGTTCATTTATACTTATTCATATAGTAAAGTGGTATAAAATCACCAGAAAATCCTGCCAGATGGCCTCCCTGACGTGGTCAGGGATCTTACTCCACTTAGGCCAGCAATCTGTCATCCTGCTCATATATGATTGCTTGGAAATGTCAAGCACAATTTCTGAGGGCTCCAAATCAAATCCCCTGTGTTAAATATAAAACAAAGCTTTAGACAAGTATATATATGTATGAATAAATTTATATTGTTATAATTTTAATTTTGATACTTACGCTCCATCAGCCTTCGGCTGCAAATATACAAGTGGTTGGGCCGGAGGCTCACCACTACTCTTGCCGGCAGAGCGAGAAGAGCTACGACATCTGCAGCCTGACATAATACCTGTTGAAAATATCTATTTTTAATCATAGACATAGATAAAATGATGATGATATGTGGTGCATGTAATAAAGTCATTTTTAATTGGTAGTGCGCATGTAATGATGATGATGATATATGATGCGTGTGCGTGAATGGTTGTAAAAATTAACGGATATTACTTAGTCCTCGTCATTTTCTAATTCAGACTTGGTCTCGTGTTCTATATCGTTTTCCTCTACACTCTCAAATGCTTCGACTAATACATTTGTCTCATCATTTAATTGTCCAAAATCAGTTTAATCGTATATAATTGTGATTTCAACAATTTCCTCGATATCTGCTTAATAGGCTTGTTCTTTTGGAATATTCTTTCCGTCGAATGTAAATCTCGCCTTAGTTTTTAAAACCGTAGACCAATCCGCTTTATCACTTTTTAGAGATGGATAAGGGGCGTAATAAACTTGTAGGGCTTGTGTGGCTAGTGCAAAAGAATCGTACTGCTGATAACGGGAGGTATGTTTTATTTCTATAAGATTATAATTTGGATGCACGTTAATACCAGAACCTGGAACATTGCTGAACCGGTTGCATCTAAACAAAAAAACTTCCTCTGCGGGTCTTATAAAATATGTCAATTGCAAAATCTAGGTTAACACGCCATAAAAATCATGTATATGATTATTAGGATCATCACTGTCTTTAACAAATACACCGGTACTGTTTGTTAATTTTTCAGCACCGTATTCTTTGGTGTTGAATTTATATACATTAACGAAAAATATTGGGTACGTTTTAACTTTCCTTTTTGGTCCCAACACCAAATGTTTTAATCCTTCATCGACCACATTATTTGTAGGATCACAAAGGTAGTTCGAAAACCAAGTAGCGAATTTTTTGCTTAAATCGCCGTTTGGATTTTATGATTCATAAACACTGCAAACAAAAACATAATATGTTGATTTATTATTAATTTACACATGCAGTATTAAATTAAATTTACCAAAACTTGTAATCTGATAATTACCTAATAAATGGTGCAACTTCTGGACAATTAAGAAGAATATATGTGTGTGCTACATGGTAATCTCTATCATCTAACCATACTTCTACACATTTTCCAGCATGTCGACCATGTTGTTTAAAAATAGATAACATTGCTTCAGAAGAAGAATCTTGTTCAACGACCTCATCATTACGTGCAACACTTTGAAATGATATATTCACATGATCATTGAAATAATGAGAGAAAAAGAACGACGCTTCTTCTTCGATATATGATTTGCAAATCGAACCTTCAACTTGATCTTTTTGTCTCACTTTTTTCTTTAAATGATTTAAGTACCTAATAAAAAATATTTCATATCAATAGTGATTTTTATTTACAGTTAAATTAACATTTACATACTTAGTATTAATAACATACCTCTTGAATGGATACATCCATCCATATTGCACAGGACCTCGAAGACGTGCTTCAAATGGAAGATGAACAGGTAAATGCCCCATTACATTGAAAAAAGCTGGAGGAAATATTTTCTCCAGTTTGCAGAGCAATATAGGGATTTCTACCATAATTTTACGAAGATGGTCACCTTTTAACGTAGTTGAACAAAGCTCCTTATAAAATAAACTAAGTTCTGTTATAACCTTCCAAAATTTTACGGGCAACAATTCTTTGAAAGCGACGGGTAACAAATTTTGCATCATTACACGACAATCATGGCTTTTCATCCCACTCGGTCTTCCGTTCTTATAGTCGACACATCTACGAAGATTATATGAAATTCCATCAGGAAATCGTAATCCTTCCACCCATTTTAACAGTACTTTAACATGGTTGTTATCTAGTTCATAACATGCTTTGGGTTTTTTAGTGTCATTTGGCTTCATATGAAGCTCAGGACGATTAAATATTTCTTCTATATCACGTCTTGATTTCAGATCGTCCTTAGTCTTGCCCTTAATATTCAAAAGTGTATTAAACACATTATCGAATACGTTTTTCTCGTTATGCATCACGTCAATGTTATGACGGATTAAGAGATTTTTCCAATAAGGCAACTCCTAGAATATACTCTGTTTGCACCAATTATGAAACGTCGATTTACCTTGGATGTCAGTTTGTCGTCCGGTTTCATGTATCTTTGGATAATCTTTTACAAGTTCATATATATCTTCACTTGACCAAATCATTGGTGGTTGTAAAGTCTCATGTCTATTAGCTATGAAGTTTTTTTTGTCCCTTCTAAAAGTATGATTAATATGGAGAAAACGTCGATTACAATCAAACCATGGAATTTTCTTCCCATGCCATAAAGAAAATGCTCGTGTTTCTTCCATACAGTAAGGACAAGCAAAACGACCGGCCGTACTCCAACCCGAAAGCATTGCATATGCAGGAAAATTGCTAATAGTCCATAACAAAGAAGCGAACATCCGAAGAAAAAAATTTCGATACGTCGTATGTTTCAACTCCTTCATACCACAATGTTTTCTACTCTTCGATTAGTGGTTGTAAGTAAACATCGATACCCTGTGTCGGATCATCAGGGCCAGGGACGACAATTGTGAGAAATATATATGGAGTATTCACACACATCCACGGTGGTAGATTGTAAGGTGTAATGATTATAGGCCAAGATGAATATTTAGAACCAAACTAAGAAAACGGTGAAAATCCATCAGTACACAAACCTAGTCTTACGTTACGGCTCTCCGCTGCGAAATTGGGATATTTCTTATCAAAATACTTCCATGCTTCTCCATCAGATGGGTGTGTTAGCGTACCTTCTTCAGGTGTTCTCACACTGTGCCATCTCATATGATGCGCTGTTACAGATGATGCATATAACCTTTGAAGTCTAGGAGTGATAGGTAAATAGTGCATACGCTTGTATGGAACTTCTTTTCCCTTTTTTTCCTTGGTTTGTATCTTTCTTGATTACATATTTTACACTTCCAAGACTGACACCATCTTTCCAAAACAACATGCAACCATTTAGACATGTATCAATTTTTTGATATGGCAAACCGAAAGATGACATAAGTTTTTTCACTTTATAATAATTTTCGCACATTAAATTATCTGATGACATATGGCGTTTAGCAGCTTGTACAACAGCCGTAAATCCGGCTTCTGTGAGGTTGTACTTTGATTTCATTGCAATGTACTCTGCAGTTGCCGATAATAGAGTGTCGCTAGTACATCCATATAAAACCTCAACTCTCAATCTACTCAAATTAATTTTAAGCACCTGAGAGTTTAAAGGGAAAAAAACTTCAAGTCATACATAAATCCTGATGTGAATAATACTATTACATCTCGGTTTAATGATATTAAGTGAGACCAGCCACTTAGTAGAACGGGTTTCCCCTCACTAATATCCTTTTAAAACATATCCTTTTGCAATTAAGAATCCGGCAATCAGACTGATTAAAAAAATAATAGCAATATCATGTATGCTTATAAAAAGGTAATAAATGGACCATCTGTCCGAAAACATATAGTTTTGTTTTGCTAACTACTAATTATTGGCTAACTCAGGCCTACTAGACAAAGTAAACAAATAATCTAACAACTGTTAGACAAACTTTTGGACGGTATGTCCTTAATTTACTTCACTAAGGATCACCTGATCCTCATGGTTTTGCAGACTCACCAATAACCTTTCTTTTCCTCTGTATATATTCCTTTCTGTGCGTAATCATCATTTAAGTCTTAACCGTGACTAACCCCTCCACACTGGAATTTTGGACTAAATTAGCTAGGGGCTATAGCTAATGTATAGGACGCAACCTTACACTAGTCCCATCTGGTATTCAAATATCCGAGTCAATTACTTAGGGTTAACTACCCATCAAATTTTCCTTAAAAACCTTTCATTTTGATTAACCCTTTAAATCATATTTAAACAAGGAAAATATACTTTTGCTTTACTCAAGGCTATTTGCCATGTTATATAAATACTTTACTCAAAACAATATTGATGAAATATATTGAGGGTTACCTATCACTCCAAAGTAAGTTAAAACCCTTTTTAACTTAAAAATTCTTAGGCCATAAATCCAAGTTAAAAATTTCGAAACCTTTACTTAAAAACTTTAAGCAACCCTTTTGAAATCATTGAAGGTATCTCTTCGAAACTCTTTATACGCCTACGACATCCTCTTTTCAAAACACTTTAACCTTGCCTTTCGAAAGCAATTGGAAACCTTCAGCTCAAAATACTTTAAGTACCTTTCGAAACCATTAGGGAACCTCCCCCTTTGAAACCTTCATTTAAATCTTTTGAAAGTAGTAAAGTTCTTTACTCAAAATAAACCTTTCGAAAGTATTGGGTTCAAGTAAAACTTGTGGAATATTGTTTCGAAACCATTAAAAACCATTCCATTTGAAACCTATGGGTTTATCTTTCAATAGAACAAAGGATCTGAAAATAACTAAGTCAAAAGCACTCTTTCGAAAGCAATTTCCTAAGTAAAAGAAGTGGATGGTGTCGAAACCAATCCCATCGAAAGAATTGGAGAAGCGGCTCTAATTTTGAAACAAAGGAACTCTTCCGAAGGCACTTGTCGAAAGGTAAAAGGCGGAAGGTTGGGGTTTCGATCCCTTCGAAAGTAATTTCTTAAAACAATGGAGCAACCTCTTTCGAAAGCTCTTTCTTTTAAAACCATTTAATCAATTCAAAAGCAACCTTACTCGAAAGCAATCATTTCTATAGCAAAGCAAGCACATTTACTTTTGAAAGAAAAAAAAGTCTCGACCCCTTCGAAAGCCTTGTTTCGACTCTATACCTTTCGCCTATGTCCAATCCACTACGTACCAAGTCTTTGATCCCATGTGTATTAGTTTCAACCTAGATGGAGGCGGAAGTATGAAGTCGAAAGGTAGCTGCCGAAAGTAGTGAAACAACAAAACCTTTATAAAACTAATTTTTAACTTCAAAAAGTAATTTCTTTTCAACTAACTTGCTTTTTTGTCGACATATGATTAGGTACCAATCTCTTTTCCAAATTCTTTTCTAAAGTGCTGTCGAATTTCAAAAATAACAACTTAAAACATTGGTAAATTGCTCCTTCTCCTTTTATAAACATATAAAACATTTAAGTCTCATACCTTAAATAATTTTATATACTTATTAAAAAATAGGAAAATTCTCCAAAAATTCCAATAAATCACTTTTAATATGTTTTCTAACATATTTAAATTTCTAACCCAAAGCTAATATATAATAGCCGTAATTAATTTTAAACCCAAATTAACCATTTTCTTCAGTAGAAAATTCATAATAAATCAACATTAATTCAGAAAATTATGAAATTTGAAACCCATCTCCAAAATATCATTCCTGACCATATATTAAAATTACAAGACATTTGGACATTATTTGATAGGTTTTCAAATCAAAACTTGTCATGAAAATCAATATGAATAAGCATAATTCATCAACAAGCATATATATCTACCTAACGTTCAAAACATGGCAATACACCTGCAAAAACATTCGAATCTGATTCTAGAAACCAAAAACATCTATAACACGAGATGTAACTTATTATTTACCTTTAGCTTTATTGTTAAGGATCTGAGATTTGATCTTGAATGAATTTGATTAAACTTTTCCTCTTGGTTCTTGCTTATCTTCCACTTGCTTCTTCTTAATGGTGGCCGACCTCTTCTTAGGTTGTTTTAGTTTGTGAACGTGTAAATGAATATGGCTTATTGGTTTAAGATGCAAGAATGTAACTCATTTCTATTTTGCCCTCATATATTTCCCTTACTTATTTCATTTAACCCCCTTAGTTCATTAGTTTAAATTGGCACGGCTACCCTCTATTAACACAAATCTCAATCTCTTAACCATTCACGTTATTTCATTTAATTTAGCTAATTAAATGTCCTGAATAATGTTAATCAAAATTAGGGTCATTACAGACTCCCCATCTTAAAGAATTTCATCTTCGAAATTACGATAAGGCATTCATCAAAATCAATCATAAAGGTAAAACATACCATGAAACAAGTCAGGATAAGAATCTCCAATCCTGTTTCAGTTTACCAAGCACGGTCTCTCTTGTCGTCACTCCACTAGCCTTTAACTGACCGTCTTGTTCCTTAATCTCTTCTCATCTCTCGCGATTGTACTAACTGGCTTCCCAGCTATAGTCAAATTCGGTTCCACTACTAAATCCTCTAACATAGTAGGTGCTATATTTGTCTTTGGAATGCACATCGTTATATGAGAAATATGAAAAATATTGTGGAATCCTGTCAAACTATTCGGCAACTCTACTCTATATGCGAGTTTCTTGGTCCTCTCTACAATAGGAAATAGTCCAATGAATCTCGGTGCCTACTTTCCCGATTTCCCGGACCAGATCACACCCTTCATTGATGATACTTTAACGAAAGCAAGATATCCAACTGAGAATTCTATGTCTTTCTGTTTCTTATCAGCATAACTCTTCTCCTTAGACCGAGCTTCTTTCATTCTAGCTCTAATTAACTCAATCTTTTCTGCAGCTTCTCTAACCAAATATGGACCAAGAACTAAGCTATCCCCGGTCTCTAACCAATATACTGGAGATTTGCATGGCCTTCCATACAAAGCTTCAAATGGTGCTATCCGTATGCCAGTCTGATAACTGTTGTTATATGAAAATTTGACTAAGTGTAGATGGTCTTTCCATGATTCCCCAAAATATAGCACATAAGCTCGTAACAAATCTTCTAAGACTTAATTAACTCTTTCTGTTTGCCCATCTATCCATGGACGGTAAGGGTATTCATCTTAAGCTTGGTACCTAAAGTATCCTGTAGAATCTTCTAGGACTCGCTAGTGAATAAGGAATCTCTATCGCTTACTATGCTACTTGGAATTCCATGAAATTTAACTATATTTTTCATAAATAACTTAGCTAGTACAAGTGCAGTTCTGGTTGACTTGACTAGAATGAAGTGGGGACTCTTGATCAATCTATCCACTATGACCCATTTGCTTTCATTTCTTCTATTTGACCTTAGCAACCCATCTATAAAATCCATTGAGATCGATTCCCATTTTCAAACTGGAACATCTAAAGGATGAAGTAACCCACTCGGTTTTTGATGTTCGGCTTTTACCTATTGGCAGTTCGAACACTGCTTCACCCATAAGCCCGTATCTCTCTTCATACCTTTCCAGAAGAAACTCCTCTCATATCCTGATACATCTTAGTTCCTCCCGGACGAATAACGTACTTCAAACGGTGGCATTCCTCAAAACTTCCTTCCTTATGTTTCCTATATTCGGAACACACAATCTCTCTTTCTTCCTCAACCACCCATTCTGGTCAAGCCTGAAATCTTTCAAGTCATTGCTCTCTATTCCATCCCTTAACTTATCCATTCAACTAATAATGGATCCTCCTTCTACTTAGAAGCAATATTTTCGATCATCACCGGTCGAAATTCTAAGCATGCAACATAGCAGTCACCCTACTAGATCTAGCTTCAGATCTCCACTGCACACTGCATGTCATGAATGCTTCTAAATATCTCCATTCAACTATTATTGCCAACATTGCATTATGATGTTTTCTACTAAGTGCATCAGCAAACTTGTTGCCTTTTCCATGTGTGTACTCAATACCAAAATCATAAGCAGCTAAAAACTTTAACCACCTCTACTATCACATATTCAACTTCTTTTGAGAGAATATATACTTTAACGGCTTATAATCCGTATACAGCTCAAATTTCTCTCCCATAAGGTAATGTCTCCACCTTCAATGCAAAAATTACCTCAGCTAATTTCAAATCGCAAGTCGGATACCTAACCTCATGCGGTCTAAGATGTCGAGATGCATAGGCAATCACTTTACCTCTTTGCATTAACATAGCTCCTAATCCTATTCTACATACATCTGTGTACACCACTAATTTCCGATTCCCCTCTGGAGCAACTAACACATATGAATTAGTCAATGAGTTTTTCAGCTTTTGGAATGCTGCCTCACACTTATCGGTCCAGACAAACTTCATTTCGTGTTAGCTTGGTCATCGGTGCCGCTATCTGCGAAAAATCCTTAATGAATCTCCAATAATACCCAGCTAATCCAAGAAAACTCTTTATCTCAGTCACTATCTCAGGTCTCTTCCAATTATTCATTTCCTTGATCTTAGTTAGATCTACAGACAACCCTTTTTCTGAGACTACATGACCAAGAAACTTCACTTCCGTATTCCAGAAATGACACTTCGAAAATTTTGCTTTTAGCTGATGCTACCTCGACATCTCAATTACCACTCTAAGATGAAGTTCATGCTCCCTCTCGTCTTAGAGTAATCAAAATATCATCAATGAATACCAACATGAACCTATTCAAGTGCTCTCGAAAAACTCGGTTCATCAAATCTCCAAAAATTGCTGGCGCGTTTGTTAGTCCAAATGGCATTACTAATCATCCGTATGATCCATATCTGGTTCTAAACACTATCAAAGGAATACTATCCTCTGCTACTCTAAGTCGATGGAAACCTGTCGCCAAATCCAACTGGGAAATTACTTTGGCTCCACTCAACCGATCAAACAAATCGTCAATTCTAGACAACGGATAACGATTCTTTATCGTCTTCTCATTTAGCTTATGATAACCGATACATAACCTTAACGATCCATCCGACTTCTTAGCAAACACCGTGGCTACTCCCTAAGGCGAATTTCTTGGTCTAACAAAATTCTTGCCTTCCAAATCCACCAACTGCACCTTGAGCTCCTTCATCTCGGTAGGTGTCATTCTACTTGGCGGTCTACTCACCGTTCCGCTCTTGGCACTAATTCTATCCGAAACTCAATGGCTTATTTCGGTGGAAATCCTACTATAGGTTCAAAGACATGTAAAAATTCTCTAATAATGAAAACTTGATTCAACTCGTCTTCTACTTCCATAATACCCAATAAAGGACTAACCTCAAAAATAGGATTTTCTACGGTATATACAATCTGATCACTACAATCAGGGTGTCTTAACGATATTTTCCTATCATGGAAAAATATCCTGACATCGTATTTACTTAACCAATCCATACCCAAAATAATTCCAAACCCTATGAAATCAAACACATGCAAACTGCAAACAAATGTTTGACCTAACAATTCAAACTTTAAGTGGTCACACTTCATCCCAAGTGTCGCATAACCATCTATCGGATTTGCAATCCTTAAGAAAGTAACTAGGTATGAGGTATCTAGGTTAAGCTTATCTACCAAACAGTGAGATACAAAAGAATGCGATGCACCGGTATCAAATAGAACTCTAACTGTTACACCATAAATCAAAAGCATATCTTCCAACACATCTTTTCCCCTCTCCTCTGCTGTTGGTCTCAAGGTAGCTGGTTCTAATGCAAACATCTTGCCTTTCCCATCCATGGCTGGCTCCTTGCATTAATGCTTATAGTGCCCAATCTGATCACAGTTGAAACACTTTATTTCTTTCTTCTCAACAGCTTTCTTTCCCTTACTGTCTGGCACTCATTGGCATAGTGTCATTTCTTATCACATTTGTAATAGACCACTTCTGTCTTTCCCTTCTTAGCAGTTCCACCCTTTTGAGCTCCTTTCTTATGGAAAATCTTCATTTTCTGACTCTGCCCTCCTTGAGTTTCCTCTTCCCTATTTCTTCCTAGAAAAGCTTGCATCTTTTCATGCCTTAAGGCCATTTCCACAACAATATCACATGGATCTCTAATATGTGATAACATGACATTAGCAAGCTCAGGCTTCAACCCTCGAATGAACTTTTCATTCCTCTTAATAACAGTATCAATCGTAGCATAGCCATATCTTACTAGCTCCTCAAACCTTATTGCATACTCAAGTACAGTCATATCTCCCTGCTCCAGCTCGAAAAACTTTCTGAACAGAGTGGACTTAGCAATTTCTAACATAAACCTTTCTTCGAACCTTCTCCTGAACTCAGTCCATGTCATAGTCTCCTCATTAACTCCAACAGTCACACTATTCCACCAATACTATGCCGCTCCTTGTAGCTTTCTAGAAGAAAGCCTTCTCTTCTGCTCGTCATTAAGCCTAAATTAGTGAAAATCCTCTTGCAATGGAGCAACCAATTCTCCACTTCAATTGGTTTTTCAGTACCAATAAACGGCTTTCCTCCCAACGGGCATAATCTCTACTCAAAATAGCATATTTGTTGACCACCAGAGCTTCTTGATTTCCTCCTTTAGTATTTCTACCATCCACTCCAACAGCAATTCTCGCTTGTATCGTGTTTATGAAGAACTGATACATTGCTCATCAACGTGCGGAACTCCAGCACCTACATTTGCAGCTTGTGCTTGACCTTGATTTCTCCTGGCATTTGGTTTGGCATTTCCATTAGTTGTGGTGCTTCCCCCACTAATATTAACTCTTCCACTTCTAGCATCCATATCTGCATTCAAGTCCTCGTAGGATATAGAAGAATTGCCTAATAGAGATAGTAGAATAGAGCTATAGCGTATACTAATATATAGCAAATACAAGTATGTTATTATAGCATTATCCCATACCCCGATCTTTTCTCTAGTTCCTTAGGATTATGTTTTCAAAATCATTTAAGTCTAAAGTTTTTCACAAACCTATGCTCTGGTACCAAATTGTAGCATCCTCTATCTAGAGTCCCGAAGCTAACGCTACAAATGCTGTAGTCATCTATAATATTTACTTCTGATGATAAAATACGGTAATGTTAATTGTATCAATAATATCAAAAGCACATAAATATGAAATAAAATCATCACAGACTAAAACAACTTTTTTGATTACATTTCAAAGCTATATTTCATATTCAGTTTACATAATCCCATAATTGATTCCCAGGTTTTGATCAAATATAATTATTAAAAAATTCGCCAAGAGCGACATATGAAGATGCCCTCTTGGATGATCAAAGTAATAAACAGACACAAAAGTCTTAATACATCACAGTAGAAATAAAACTAAATAGCAACTCCTAAAGAGCTAATTTTGCCTCCTGAACATCTTCGGAAGCTTTATTCGTTCACCTACTAAACCTGTAAAACCTTAACTCTCAATCTACTCAAATTAATTTTGAGCGTCCGAGAGTTTAAGGGAAAAAACATAAACGTCGAGTCAGACATAAAACCTAGTGTGAATAATACTATTACATCTCGGTCTACTGATATTAAGTGAGACCATGCCACTTAGTGGAACGAGTTTCCCCTCACTAATATCCCTTAAAAACATATTTTTTTGCAATTCAGAATTCTGCAATCAAATTGATTAATAAAACTGATTATAACAATAATAGCAATATCACATATGCTTAAAAATTGGTAACAAATGGACCTATGTCCGAAAAAAATATAGTTTTGTTTGGCTAACTACTAACAATTGGCTGACTCGGGCCTACCATACAAAGTAAACAAATAATCTAACAACTATTAGATAAATTTATGGATGGTATATCCTTAACTTACTTCGCAAGGATCACCTGATCCTAATGGTTTTGCGGGCTCACCAATAACCTATTCTTTTCCACTGTATACGTTCCTTTCTATGTGTAACCATCATTTAAGACTTACCTGTGACTAAGCCCCACACATTGGAATTTTGGACTAAATTAGCTAGGGGTTATAGCTAATGTATAGGGCACGACCCTACACCAGTCCAATCTGGTAGTCAAATATCCGAGTCATTTACTTAGGGTTAACTACCCATCAAATTTTCCTTGAAAACCTTTCATTTTGATTTAACCCTTTAAATCATACTTAAACAAGGAAAATATACTTTTGCTTTCCTTAAGGCTATTTCTCGTGTTATATATATACTTTACTCAAAACAATGTTAATGAAATATGTTGAGGGTTATCTATCCCTCTAAAGTAAGTTAAAACCCTTTTTAACTTAAAACCTCTTATGCCATTAAGCCGTGGTAAACCTTTCGAAACCTTTTCTTAAAAACTTTAAACAACACTTTCGAAATCATTGAAGGTATCCCTTTGAAACCCTTTATAAGCCTTAGACTTCCTCTTTTCAAAACTCTTTAATCTTGCCTTTCGAAAGCAATTGGAAACCTTCCTTTCAAAATACTTTAAGTACCTTTCAAAACCATTGAGGAACCTCCCCTTTCGAAACCTTTATTTAAAACTTTCGAAAGCGTTAAATATCTTTACTCAAAATAAACCTTTAGAAAGTATTGGGTTTAAGTAAAAGCTTGTGGAACATAGTTTTGAGACTACTAAAAATCCATTCCATTCAAAATCTATGGGTTTATCTTTCAACAGAATAAAGGGTCTGAAAATAACTAAGTCAAAAGCACTCTTTCGAAAGAAATTTCCGAAGTAAAAGAAATGGATGGTGTCGAAACCAATCCCTTCAAAAGCATTGGAGAGCGGTTCTAATTTTAAAACAAAGGTACGCTTTCGAAGGCACTGTTTCGAAAGATAAAAGGCGGCAGGTTGGGGTTTCGAACCATTCGAAAGCAATTTCTTAAAACAAAGGCGCAACCTCTTTTGAAAGCTCTTTCCATTAGAACCATTTGACCAAGTCGAAAGCTACCTTATTCGAAAGCATTCTTTTCTAAAGCTAAGCAAGCGCATTTTCTTTTGAAAGAAAAACAAGGTCTCGACCTCTTCGAAAGTCCTGTTTCGACTCTATGCCTTTCGCCTATGTCCAATCCACTACGTACCAAATCTTTGATACTATGTGTATCAGTTTCGACCTAGATGGAAGCGGAAGTATGAGGTTGAAAGGTAGCTGCCGAAAGTAGTGAAACAACAAAACCTTTGTAAAACTGATTTTTAACTTTAAAAGGTAATTTCTTTTCAACTAACTTGCTTTGTTTGTCGACATATGATTGGGTGCCAATCTCTTTTCCAAATTCTTTTCTAAAGTGTGGCCGAATTTCATAAATAACAACTTAAAACATTTGCAAATTGTCCCTTCTTCTTTTATAAACATATAAAACATTTAAGTCCCATACCTTAAACAATTTTATATACTTATTAATACACTTAGGAAAATTCTCCGAAAATTCCATTAAATCACTTTTAATATGTTTTCTAACATATTTAAATTTCTGACCCAAAGCTAATATATAATAGCCGTAATTAGTTTTAAACCTAAATTAACCATTTTCTTCAATATAAAATTTATAAAAAATCCACAATAACTCAGAAAACTATGAAACTTGAAACCCATTTGTAAAATATCATTTTGACCATATATTAAAATCGCAAGACATTTGTTTGTCATTTGATAGGTTTTTAAATCAAAACATGTCATAAAAATCAATATGAATAAGCATAATTCATCAACAAACACACACACACACACACAAATATATATATATATATATATATATATATATATATATATATATATATATACATGGCAGTATACTTGCAAAAACATTTGGATCTGATTGAAACCAAAAACATGATATGTAACTTATTATTCACCTTTAGCTTTATTGTTATGGATTTGAGATTTGATCTTGAATGAATTTGATTAAGCTTTTTCTCTTGGTTCTTGCTTATCTTCTCCTTGTTTCTTCTTAATGGTGGCCGACCTCTTCTTAGGTTTGTTTTAGTTTGTGAACGTGTAAATGAATATAGCTTAATGGTTTAGGGTACAAGAATGTTACTCGTTCCTATTTTACCCTTATCTATCTCCCTTACTTATTTCATTTTAATCCCCTTAGTTAATTAATTTAAATTGGCACGGCTACCATCTATTGACACAAATCTCAATCTCTTAACCACTTACATTATTTAATTTAATTTAACTAATTAAATGTCATAAGTAATGTTAATCAAAATTAGGATCGTTACAGTAATACATTGTTCAACATTTGGAGATCGTTACGTATTTCTCAACGAATGTATGATATCTCGATACGTCTTGACGATGAATGTCTAAAACGATGTGTTTATTGTAGTTGATAAATTTCTCATGATTACAGCACATTATAATTATTATCACAATACACATCATATAAAGATTTTCTGTTAAATATACTTAAATTAAATAACCAATTAATTATAACACAATATAACAAGTATACAACAGAAAGAAAAATACATTTTATTTCAAAAGAGATTTTATTACAGAATTAATAATTTACAATAAATTACAAAACTGCCTCTATGACATATCACTAACTCTATCAGGAGTATTTTACATTCTCTTATACGTCGCAATGTGTGTAAACATACAATGTGCTTAAACGCAACAATCAGCTGTTGGAATCTCGTAGTGGTGGATTAAAGTATTACAACAGGTAAATTATAATTTGAATGTTTAGGGCCACTAATTTAAGTAGTAAATTTTTTAGACCGTGGTTCTGAAGGTCTTGAATTCAAACATTCGATGCACTAAAATTAATGTTTTGCTTAATTAAATTAAGTATCACTCTTTTTATAAATTGTAATTTGAATTATCTATAATTTAGATATCCGTTTGAATTTACATTGAATTTAATATGTATATCTATATTAATTTAATTTGAACAAAATGTTAAATAAAAAATGACTCACTTTCACAAACTCGACTATGTGCTAATTCTACATAGAAGAGCAAAGACACATCTCAACTATTTTGGATGCTCTAATGGTTAAACAATTTTTAAATTTTCATATTTTAGTAGGTTTTAGCAACATCCTATTTAAAAACTCATATCACAACATATATTCAACTTAAGCTTTCAGATTGGGGATCCGACGTATTCAAATCTGATCTGAATGTTGCTTTAAACTGAAAGCAATTAATGCTAGGTCCATGAATGAACTTCAAAATTCACAAACATATAACCGACAAAACCTTCATTTAGAAAGCGTAGAATATCACAATTGACTTTTTTGAACCAGAAATCTTAAACCATGTGAAATTCGTTCACACTTGCCTGCATATTTTTGAAAATAACGAACTCTTTTGCTTATACAATTATTCGCATGTGCCTTGATTATAATAAGCAAAGCCATTGCTTGCAAGTTATTATCAATGTGAAAATCAAGTTTATTTATCATAATTGCAGTCCTGCTGCACTTGGAAATAGAACACTTATACTAAAAGTAACCATGATAAGATTAGCAATAGCATTAAATGTTTAATATCTCATGAGTTGTAAAGCTTAATTTTATATCTCAATCATTTTCTTGATGCCAAATTTTGTGTATTAAAACAAGACCCTCATTAAATTAGTGGAAAAAAAATAAATGAATTTCTGTACCCATATGTAATTAGTATCCATTAATTTTATACAAGTGTTAGCTGTTCATAACTAATTAATATAATTACACACAACAACTTTACTAATGAGGACTAGCCAGTGATGTTTCTTCCCCTTCTATCCCGAATTAACTTCATTGCTACAAATCCATCATTAACGAACTAATTTACAACTAATCTGTTGTATTATTTATTCTTTTCTCCATTAATTACATCATTAGCAAGCCAAAAGCATTCTTTTTCCAACCAACAAACAACAAAATTATTATAAAACATAAGAACTTTATTTCGAAAAAAAAGAAATTTTGATCTTCATTGATCCGCCCAATATCTTTACACCTCACTTTCAAGTATACCAAAAAAAAAATAGTAAACTATTTACATCTCCCATGGTTTCATCTTCATGGACTGCAACCAGAACAGACCTCCAAAAATTCATTCATCCGCAATCCACAAATTGCCGCTATCCAACAAATCGTAAGGCGCCCAAAGAAAATCCAAAGGGCAGGGCCGGCCCTGATCGAGCCTGACCCAAGGCTTCCCTTTCCCACTCCAATGCAAAAGACTTACCGGACCCGGGTGCAGCTCCCTGCACAACCCGTTATAGTTGTCCCCGCCCAAGCCGTGTTGGTTCCATCTGTGATCCACACCCGCTATCCTACCAGCGAAAACCAAAAGAAACGGAGGCAGCGATCCCAATTCGTAGATCCTGAACCTCTTCTGCGCGTCCATCCACTGCTCTATCAAACGCGTGTACCCGTTAGCCCGCCACAGACCCAAATCCATCACCATCACCCCTGTGTTGAAGTAGCACGGGTTTCTCCCTTCGAATGTAGCCGTCATGGATGAAGTCGACCAGAACGAATCCGTGAAGTACGCGGTGAAGTTCGCGTTGCAGTACTCAGGTGCGGCTAAGGCGATCCCTTCCGGTAGATGCGTGGAGTACAGATTGGCAATGTCGTCGACTAGGATCAGATCCGAATCGAGGTATATGACGCGTGTAACGCATGTGGGAAGAATGTGAGGGAGGTATGAGCGCGCGTAGTTCAATGGTCGATCTAGGGCTTCGCGGATGGAGGTGGAGATCCGACCGGAGACGCGGGCTTCGTCGAAGGGGTAGATTCGGAAATTCAGGTAGGGGAAAGAATTGAAGATCGTTGAGTTGAGGTAGTTGATTGAGTAGGAGGCGATGAAGTGGAACTGGATGGATTGGGGGCAAGAAGAGTGACGGAGGATGGATTGGATGGCTGCGATCGAGCCACGTAGGTAGGCAACGTCAAGGGTGAGGGACACGTGGACGAGGGTGTTTGGGTTGCAGGTCGCTGACGAGGATGCGGGAAGCGGCGGTGGGCAATTGGGGGAGTTGTAGAACTGGGGGGCCTCTTTGAATTTCGGTGAAGCCGCTGTGGTGGAGGCGGCGGAGTAGATTAAAAGGAGGCAGATTAGGATTGGGAGGTGAGCGGACCTCATGAGGTTTTGATTTAAGGTTTCTTTGAACTGATATTTGAAAGTTGAGGAGTGAAAAGGTCGGGAACCGAGAATATGAATATTTATAGACAGATTGCAATTACTGTCAAGAACTATTAATTAATTTTAAATAAAGTTGGATTTCAAGAAACGCCGACAATCTTTAGTGGCGCGTAATTACGGAATTGGTCTTGGTAAAGTGAGTGTTTACGCGTATTCAGTAAGGGTAATTTTGGTAGAGTGATGATAACCTGTAATGGCGTGCCACGTGGCCACGTTGTGGCACGTTCTAGGAAGAATGAAATGTTGAATGTGGGGTCAAACCCTGTGTAGGTCCCACCAGGCCGAGTCGTACTTAAGTACCAGTAAAAGCTTGGAACTTTTATTAGCTCAAATTCAGTAGTTTATGTAACAGTTTCGCCGTTTGTATTATTGCGTGTTTGCATGGGGAAGGTAACAAGTCGGCGAGTAAAGAATACCTTTTAACGTCCTGAAAATGATAATTCTTCGTTTATTTAAATGTTGTTTGAGATCTCTTTATCAAAGTGCTATGCAATTGGTATTAAAAATTCGATGCATATCTCAATTTAACATGTACTAGACAGAGGATCAGTTCATGTATTTTGAACTTCCTTTTTTTCCCTACTTGATTTTTTTTTTTTTTCTAATGAACAATATAATTTGGCATTGGTTACAAAATACAAACAATCAAGCCTTTTCGATTACATGTCAGAAATTTTAAACATAAACATCCTAGAATTAAAAGAATAGCATAACAGGGCTTTATTAGCATCTGATACTGACCAAATGATAATAGAATTTACAACTCCATGGTGAAAATTATCCTAAAATTGAATGTGGTCAATCATTATTGAAATTATAAATGAAAATAACAAATAGCATGGTTGAAACATGGAGACATGTGTTCTGAGTTTTTCTGTATAGAGATGTTTAAAGAGGAAACATTGAAGTTGGAGAGCCAGTACGTGATTAACAACTTATACAATAGAAAGTCATTAACTATTAGAATCAACGATATAATATTTCCAAATCGAAGGAAAAAAGAGTCATCATCCGATTCGTGAAGATGATCGTTTGGAGCAGCAGAGGAGCGCTGATGTATAGTGGAAGGATGGGAAGAAGTGATAGAAGTTCGTGGCAAAAGCTACAGACTTCCACTCGGTTGATTGGGTACCAATCAATTGCTTGTTTGAAGTTTTTTTTACCCGACCACACTACTGACTCAGAGTCAACTGTAAGTCTTTGCCAATCGATTGGACCAGTCGATCGGCCATTTCCATTCGACTTGATAAATATTTGCTGGAGCAAACTAGTGTTTGAATTCTAGGGGCTATTTTGTCTTTTGTCCGATGTTTTGAAGTTTCCATCATGGATTTCTACAGAGTTTTGATCCAATAACAGTGATTATATCATGGCACTATAAATAGACAAAGCTAGGATTTATTGTTAGTATTCAATATGGAAAGACACGTTTATGTTTATATCTTCTTCTTTAAGGTTAGCATCTATTATCAATCATATAACTATTTTCTTTCAAAATGCAGTAAAATTTTCTCTTTCCAAAATGAACGTATATTATCCCACGATAGTGAAACTACTATAAATGTCGTGTTTTACTTTTTTATTTTTGCATCTATGATCTGTGATTTTTTGAGTTATTAGTTTTATGATTGTTCTATCTCACCATAAACAAGATCATAATTATTGTTTCCGTGATGTTTTTGGACGATTATGTGTAATTTTACCTCAATAGTCTGATATCAGAGCCGGTTTGAAATTAGTTTCATGGAGTTTAAAAATATTGAAAACCTATATTTCGATATATGAGATGGCCTATTTTCGTTTCGGAAGCAAAACGAGCCTTTTGGATCGTTGTTATCACTTTGACCCAATCGATTTGCTCCATCCATTCTTCTTTCAAATTTGTCTATTTGTAGGCTATTATAAACCCTTGCAGTGCTTTAGTTTCATTTTATGTACGTACAATTTCTATCTCATCTGTCCTTTCTCAATGAAAGACATCGCAAAACTTTATTTACAATGCCGAATCAAATCGAAAATCCAAACTCCTCAAACCCTATCTATAATATATCGTTGCGAAGCTCTCTATGAACGTAATCTACATCTACAGTTCGTTTTTTGATTGAAGGTTCCGTTTGTCCATAAATTGGTGAAACAGTTTCGTCCATCCATCCTACGATTTCGCGATTAACGGTGGATCGTCGACCAATCGACGATTGAGAAGCGCATCGTGTAGAGGGGGATAAGTTGACCGCATCCATATTGGCCGATCATCGTCAAGCGGCTCGAATTTGCCTGAAATTGCAAATGAAGGGAGGCGATGACTGTTCATTTTCTGACGATGGTGGGGGTCGTGCGACCACATGGAGGGTCAGTCGGAGGTGTGGAGCTCGAGGGTGGCTTCGGATCTTGGTCACGTAGCATGGGACGTCACGATTTTGGAGGTGATGTCGGCGGTTTTGGGTCTATTAGTTCGTGTTCATTAAAGCCCCGTTTGAGAAGGTGATGCATAATTTACTTCATTACCCTTCATTTTTTTAATTTTATTTCAAATTTCAAGCCTTCTAACATCAATAATTTTGCATATGAACTCGCATTCGCGAGTAGTTTCTTCTTTTGGGATCTTATCGAAATTCTAGACAATATGAAACTAGTTTGGTTGAATTTAAAGACTGTCAAATTTTTGGGCTTTTATAAGATTTTAAATGGACTTCAAATCAAAGGTGGGTGATTCAACTCACTCACTCAATACTAAATCTTCTTATGTTAGTTGAATTAAATTTATGAAGTGATAAGAATTTTATTGATTGCTGTTTGGTAATTTAAATTGTCATTTAAATTTAATTCGAACTTTATATTGAATTAAACTGACATTTAAATTAGTATTGGATTTAACAGCTAGCTAAATATCTGATATTGATAACCAATTAATTGTTGTGATTTATTGGCTGATTTGGATGTTGATTGTGACGGATGTCTATTTGTTGACATTTTGGATGATTTGATGTTTATTTATTTTTAGATATCTGTGTTATCACTCTGTCTATTAAGTGATAGCATATAAACTTTTATTTGAATTATTTCAAACAAATTGAGAAATAGGTTGAAATGATATATACCCATGACACCTTGATTTGGATTGTAATGATATATATCCAATCCCTGAAATTAAAAATTGAAATAACTATTTACTTGGCCATAGGATAGAAAATTATATACGGACGCCGGATTGGTTAAATTAAATAGTTTTTAAATCTTGAATTTGGATTTTGGTTAAAGGATTTGGTTTAAGGAAAATAAATAGTGAATTCATATGAATTGACTTATTTCTAATTCAAGCTTAGGATTGTTGGAATCGAAATTGGTTAAAGAAATTATTTTAACGAATTAAAATTGAAATGCGAAGTTATAATCGATACATGACATTGATTTTGAAAATTGATTATTTTTAAGTTGAACCTTAAATTGAACAATGAAGTTTAAATTAATTTAAGGGGTTTGAATCAGTAAGTTGAAGTTGGACTTGAAATCGATATGAATTAAAATGGCTTAAAATAAGAATTGAATTGGAATTTTAAATTATTGAATTGAATTGTTGAATTGAATTTGAAGTTAAAACTAAATGTTTTGAAAATTGAAGTTAATTTGAATTGAAATTGAAATTGAAATTAATCAAAATTGAGTCAATTGAATTGAAAGGTTAGAAATTATGCTTGTTGATTGGAAATTTGGACAGAGGTACAAATTTGTTGAAATAGAAGGAAACAGTTTGATTTGATACTATTTTCAAAATAAATTATTTTAATATAAATTGTTTAAAATCTATCTTTTTAACATTCAAATTATTTTGATTTTCCAAACTATTTTACTATGTAAACCACTTACAATACTCAAACCATTTTATGTTAAACCATTTTAAGTCTTTAAACTATTTAAAACCATTCAAACTATCCTCAAAAATTTCACACTGTGCAAACTTGGAAAGTTTATATTAAAATCGTTGATTTTAATGAGAATGTAGTTAAATGAGGTTATAACCTAAGTTGGAATTTGAAATGATATTTGCAAGTGAATGACATATTTTGAGTAAATATGATGATTTTGAAATGAGGGATATTTTGATTTAGATATGATATTTTGATATCAAATATGAACCAATTTCAAAATGTAAAAGAACTGAGTGGTGTGAAAAATAACGTTCGGTTGTTAAAGAGACCGGGGCCTCTTATTGGCATACTCTCTATCAATATTGGAACCACTTTAACAAGAGTGTACATGGTGGATGATCTAGAATGAAGTGGTTAAATTGAAGGCATTGCTGAATTTGAAGAACGAGAATGATGAGGGATAATCCCGACACTTGTGGCAATTTGAAATGACTAAAAAAGGACGGCTTATCGAGGCCAAGTAGGCTACCAATCCCTAGCGGACACACCTCTTCGTATTAATATATTGATGCTAGCTTGATCGGTGCAGCTTGATTCGATTTTGGGGGTCTTGGACGCGATGGGTGGTTTTGGCTACGATGCCTTACCACTAGCCCTGCGATCCGAACTGGTAGTATCCTACCTTGGGCATTACTTCATGTGCCGTGTCGTACTTTTATCCTTACATGTGCCCACTACGATTTTGTTTTAGTATGATACTTATAAGGGACTCACTGGCTACCGACATTACTGGTTTTGTTACAGGACCTGCATAGATTACCTGCTTAAAAATTTGTTAAGGGGGATCAATGTAAAGCCTTAACGCTATTTTATTACTTTACTGATAAACACTACATATGTAACGTATCTTACTACATATAGACATTTTAACGGATCCTTAGAAGATGGAAAATCCCGTAACATCTTTTAAGTTATTACACTCACGTTGTACACTTGATAGGAGCTGTAAAATCCTCTTAAACATCTCTGTAGCAATTACACTCATATTAACTTGTTGTTGATTTAACTTACATAAGAACTTTTAGTTTTAACTTGAATGTTTTGTCTTTTTATTACGCTTGCGTCAGCCAGAGCTTTTTAATGTTTAAGGACATTATTTCTGGAGGATGAATACGGAGTTTGGTATATTATATTATTAGTATTATTCCACCGCATCATTTTGGTATGTTGTTGATTGTACTTTGATTGTGTTGCAAAAATTGTGCAATCAAATGTATATTGTTAAAATCTTCATGAACTACTTATTTGATTATTATATTTTATCACTTCGCTACGAGATTCTGTGTTATGTTTTCCTTCTTTTCTCTTATTTTCTTATCAAATCCCATTGACAATCCTCTCATTTGAATTATTTGAAATAGATATTTGTGGTTTATTGTCATTCAAACCATCTAAAAAGGTGGGTCGTCACAGTTGGTATCAGAGCTTTGGTTTAGAGATACCTTAGCCTGTTAGGGTTTAATTCATTAGAGATAGGGTTAGTAATACCCTAGATTGATTTTGAGTGTATATGAGAGAACATATTTGTTAGTGTAATAAATTTTTTTGTATCGTGTTAATTTGTTCTATTCAGTATTTATAAATTTTGGTCGGTATATAGGATGCCATGACATCGATAGGGATTTCTAAACACTTGAACAAAGTAAATCGATAAACATTGCTTTGAAAATAGGTATACGAAATAATTTTACCTGATTTATATTTTGTATATAATTGGATAAAATTTTCATAAATGGATATAGTTGTATGTGATATGTTTGTTTGTTAGGAAGTGAAATTCTATAAGTATTGGCTGTAAAACAGGATTTACAAAAAAATGAATATGAATTGAAAATTTAAGAACTTAAGTTTCGGTGTTTTGAAATTGGTTTTCAAAGATTTGGAAAAAAAATTAGTATTATTTGGAAGTATTTGCAAATAGAAATGTTTTCAAAGCGTACTTGAAAGGAATATTTCAAAAGAATTTTAAAAAGAAAATAAGTTATGTACCCTCCTCTTTTGTCGTTGAAAAATAATTTCGATGATGATCGTGCAACATCATCGACGTTCATTTTCGAGTTTCAAAGTGAAAAGGCCATTAAAATAGCTTTGCTACCCATTTTTCTTAATAGACAAGATTTGATTTCAATTTTCTAAGTATGATTTGATAACAAAGGACATAAGTATATATTATTTCAAGATGATTTGAAATAAAACTTGGTATTTAGTTCTTAAGTTTTCTATAAATTAGGGATTTCAATTATTGTAATGAAATGAAATCTTTCCTATTTTAATAGTTGGAAACTTTTAAAATGGGAAATAAGAAATTAGAAGCAAAATGTTCAATGAAACTGTAAAAAAATTGGAGATTTGCCACTTGTAAATCAAAAGATAACGAAAATTAAGAAGACGTAAACTATTGAACATTTTTGTCAACTGAAATGAATAAGCTAAATTTGTATAACACTCGATTACAGTGTAAAAACATATATGAAACTTAACAGAAAGTTTTAAAATGTTGAAATGTAAAATGCAATGACCCGTAATTTCGCTACTTCGGAAATAAGGGATTTCTTCATTTTAAAATTAGAAGAAATATGAAACTTAAATAAATATGTTATATATAATAAGTAATTATCTATGCTTATAATTAATAATTACAAAAAGTATAAATTTGGATTTTAGAACAAATCAACGAAAGTTAAGTTTGTTAAAAATGAATAAAAGCTTAAATAAATGGATTTAAATATTTATTTAGAAAGCTAAATATTATTTAAAACATCTAATAAAAATAATAAAAGTATATTAATATGTTTAAAAGTATGTTAATAATCGTTTTATAAAAAATAACCAAAATTTGTCGCATTTTGTCTGTTTTATATACACTGTAAAATTAGAGATTTTAATACTAATTAGATATGATTTTAAAATATAAAGAGACATGTTTTAATTTATTTAAAGAAGTAAAATTTTCATTTTAAAGTTTGGTTTACTTCAATATATAGCTTAAAAAAAGGTCAAATTTTGATTGTAAAATTTGTCGACAAAACACCGTTTTCAACCAAAACAAGTTGTTGCAACTTGATACATTTTCTAAAATATGAATACAAGTTATCGAACTTTTTAAACACTTTATATTTAGCACTAAAAGAAAATGGAGTTTACGTTTGAAAAGTTTAAATAAATAAAAAAGTGTAAAAGTGTGATTTGATAAATTTAAATTTAATTAAAGACTTTATAAACAACATCATTACCTTACTTCTTATCTCATTAATGAGATGTTATGCTTATACATAGAAAAAAAGCAAAAATATATGATTTAACAATTACAAACCATAAGAATGTGACACCTCTTCACCTCTTAACACACTCTTCTATAACCACCATTCCATACATTAAATGCAACTCAAATCAAGTCTAATCAACGTTCAAAAGTAAACAAGGCTATTCACGTCATTTACTACCAAAATCTTCACTTATAAGTACAACCTCGAACCCCTGCATTTTCACTTCAGTTTCATTCTACAAAAATTCCTAAACTCTCTCTAATTCCTCCATTTCTCTTCCAACTTCAAGCTATCACGTCCACATCACCAAAACTTAGCCACACCATCACCTAAATCACCCTAACTCCCATGCAAACCACCCTACACCCCCCTATGGCACACGCCCTCCCCCTAAACCACCAACCCGAGCTCCACCTCCACCCTACAAGGCCCCCTCCTTACCACAAAGGCCGAGCACCTACAAGCCAACCCGAGCCCAAACTTCCACCTACCTACCTCCCACACACATCTACACACCTCTACCCCATAAAATCCAAGCCAAAAGCACCTACTACCTTCCTATAGCCCATGGTCACACCAATAAAAAAATAAAAGAAAAGAAAACGAGAAGGAAAACAAATTAATGCGAGAAATCGAGAAGTTCGAAAAAATCGCATTAGTTTGAGAAGCATGTTAGCCTACAAAAAGAATGACGGAGTGGATATGAAAGTGAGAAATCCTCATTACTTCTGAATTTATATTTTGATTATGTTAAAATAATCACATTTATACCCTTATGACATATGAATGTTTATACTAAATTGATTGTTAATATGGATGATTTGATAGTTGGTTAGATAATTGAATTGTGATAATATATCCCTTATGGCATTAATAATGAATGTTGGATTTGAAATCGTATGTTATATGATTGGTTGAATAGATGTTATGTTAGTGATAAACATGAAGATTGGTTATGTTCATTTTGATTTAATAATCCCTTTGTTAATAAGACCATATTTTAGTGATATGAGAGATTTTGGAAAAATAATTCTCTTTTCAATTAGAAGTGAAATTAAAGTAAAAATAAAGAGAATTTGAATTTTGAAGTGAAATGGGTTTAAAAATGATAGTTAAATTGAAATTGAGATGAATAGTGAAATTGAAATTGATATCGATTTTGAAAATTGAAGTTGAGATTAAAGTTGAATTGAAGTTTAAATTGAAATTAGTTTTTAAATCTAAGTTTTAAATGTGTTTAATTTAAAGTTAGAATTGAAATTGAATTGAAATTGGAATTTAAAATTTAATAGTAAAATAATGGTAATATAATAATATTATGATATGGTAATAGTGAAAGTACATTTTGTATACTTTAAAAAATGAAAATATTGATTTAAAATTATTTGTAATGATTTTATAAGTAATAGAATTCAATTTGAATAAATTAATTCAAATATTGAAAAATAGGTTAAAACAAGGTGCGTCGTGCAACGGCAGTTCGCGATTTCGTACCAAAAGTTCAAATGAATGTCTAGAGTAGAATATAGCTTGGAATTCTTCGAGATAATAAAATTCCGAACTATTATATCCATATCTTCTAAATGAAGAAATAAAATCAAAATTTCGTTCAGTAGATTTTGAATTTTGTCCAAATCAATTTTCTAAAAACATCGCGGTTTTACAGCTCGAAATCCAAAAAGGAATTTTTATTCAAATGATATTTTTAATGATTAAAAATATGTAATAAATTTGATAAATCTATTAAAATGGTTTAAAAGAGATTTATGGAAAATATTAATTTTCAAATATTAAAAATTTGTTTAAATTATATAAGCTTATATAGCACTTTCCGCAGTTTTATGCTGTGAATTCTATAACTTTTTGAATGTACGTTTAAACATGATGATTTTTCCTAGAATCAATTATGAATGTTTTTAAAAGGAAAATTAAGTGTTTTTGAAAGATAATCTGGAATCTTTATCATCAATTCCAATATTAAGTTGAAAAATCTGAGTATGCGGAAACGACTAGTACATTTATCCTGTCTGTGAGATCTGGAAAGATAAAACAAGGTGTTTATCTAAGGTTAGGGATGGAGCAACCAGTGTCTTAAACCTACCTAGCCTATGTTTTCTTTTCTTTGGCGAGGGGTAGAACAGATTGAAAGAAAAGCCCAGATACTCTTAAATAAAAAGTTCTATTAAGTTTTCAAAATAAAAGAAGATTAGTATCATCCAAAATTTAAGCAATCTCCAAAACGAATGATTTTTATGATCTTATTTACTCAAAATCTTTGCTAAGATTTATTTTAGGGTTTGTAAACGATGTCTTAAATAACTGTAACGAACAGGATTTTTGACTTTCGAAAATCGACATTTATACGTCCACTGTATCAACTGCCGAGCAATCGAAGACCGGAAAACCGAGTTGTTAGGGTTAAAGAAGAAGAGATAGAAAAAGAAAGAAAGAAGCAATATAAACAATATCAGAATCTCACAATCGTAGCGGAACAACATATAATAGATAAATGAATAATCTTTAAATCAAAAGAACTGTACATTTTATACATTACATCATCAGAGTAAATATACAACACCACACAATAATGGGAAGCTATATTAACCTGTCCTCACAACTGAATACACAGTGGAAAAGATAATATCATATACAAGTGATACGTTTCGTCATCCAGCTCGCCTCTTGAGCTCCACAACACATCCTGAATTCCATAATATCCTGATAACCTGACTCTACGCTGCCCGTATAGAAAATGATGGGCACCCAGAGTTTAGGAAGGGAACAATAAACTCTAGGTCAGTCATGAGACTGGTGTGAGAACTTAGAACAGTTTATCTTTAAAAACAAACAAAGAAATATTTTAAAATAGATCTGCAATGCTTTTGGAAAATGAAACTACCATTAAGGCCTCCCGCACACAAACACAATGCAAACGCATAATCGGAGGAGATTTCTCCTTATGATAGTCAAACATGCTTGATACGCAAATTTCTTTGATATTATTATTATAAGTGCACAGTGGAAAACCTTTCGAAAGTATAATATAGATCTTAGCCAACATACGACCATTGTCGTATGCCTACTATATCTACCATGTTCAATGGCAGGTTACCGCCACATTCCATGGCAGGTTACCGCCACATTCCATGGCAGGTTATACAACTAAAACCGTACAGGTATCTATTGTTTCTTTGGATTTTCCAACAAATGGTCAGGCCAAGGAACTTCCCATTGCCACATGGATACGCCTCTAGAAAGATGCCCCGAGAACCTAACCGGATCTCTGCCAACACAAGGCCGGGTTACCTCTGTAAAAGTAGGTAACAACTGACACGAGTATGCCATCCCCCGGTTGTAAACAACCTTTATCCGAGGATCCTCAACCAACAACAATCACAAAGTCATATATAATTGCGATATCCACATAAGTTAAGTATCTGGGCTCTATACCATGATAGCACTTCTATCCAGAAGGAAATGCACATACCATAAGGGGCGCTACTCCCTATAACCTTGCTGCATCTTTCCTGTTTTGACCATTTCGGGGTGTGAGGTCCGACAAAGTCTCATCCACAAAGCTATGCTTTATACAAAAGCTATGCTTTGATCAACAAATGATCCGCAACACTTCGTACGCCACATTATCAAATTGGGAATGTACCACTAGTAACCATCAACTACATAACCTCTGAGCTCATATGTCTCAGAGAAGAGTGTTAAGCTAAGAGAATAAATTCTCCGCCACCAATAGAAATGTATTTGATAGAAACCAGCTTTACATCTCAAATTGTAACGTCAGACACACATCCATACAAGTCCGTTCCGAGATCGAACGGAACCGGAGGCACTTCCAAAGAAACCCTTGCAATCCGGATATTCACTAATCACGTCCGGAATTCCCATCACAAAGGGTGATAAAATCTCTATCTCGGAGATCAGCCGATGCAGAGACATTCGACGGTAATCCTTCCGTTTCCGAAAATATCCGGTCTTCAACACCAGTCTTCAAATGCCATCCATTACGACGTATCACTATTCGGAATGGGATTCATGACCCAAAGGTCTTCTCCCGGCTAAACCGAATAACGAGCGCGTATTTTAAAATAAGTGTAGCATTCAAATTCAAGCAAATGACAACAAATACCTATTTAAAGGTAAATATTGATAGTCGGTTATTTAACTATCAATAGATATGCACAACATCACCAGATTCCAAATAATTTACCAAATTATTTATTTTCCAAAAATATCTTTACAAGATATATTTTTCCACACTTCAACCATTTGAAAACAAATTTCAAATCACTTTTCACCTTTACAACTTTTGAAAACAAATTTCAAATCATTTTCCTTACGCGGAAACACTTCCAAAATATTTATTCATTTTCACTGGAAATCTGCCGAGTTCAAATACTTTTAAAAAAATAATTTATAACACTTATCCAAAATATATCAGGGAAACACTTTGAAATAAAACTATTTTTCTTTAAACACTTTACTTAAAATATATTTTTTTGAAAACGGGTTCAAACTTTTCTATTAAAAAACAAAGATAAAAATATTTACATAAGCCAAAAGGCAAGTTCAAAACAAAACAAAGACATCCACAAAAACAAATACAACAGACTATAACGTCTCACATGCCACTAAATATCCAAGGCCTACCAAACATAAACTACCAAAAGCCCAATTGCCTGAAGCTTCGAGACAACCCTCAAAGTAAAAAAGGCAAATCGACACTTCCATCTGCATCATTAACTCATCTCAGCAAAAAATTAATTAAAAGAAGCGTTAATGGCAGCGACTTCTACTTCCGGATCTAGTCGAGAATCGCTACAAAATCAACTATAACTCTGAGCTACGACTCCCACTTACATATCGAAACAAGCTTAGAACCAGAGGAAGCAAATCCAGATACCAGATCCTCCGCAAGAAGAACAATGAAAGATAAGTCTCTGACACCCAAAAAGATGTAGTCTTTTAACTTTATAAGAGAATCTAACAACCTTTTCTTTGTGAGAAGAAAACACGAGACTGCATCTAGGAATCGGAGGACGACAACAAACAGAAAGTCTTAGAACCAGCAATTGCAGTCTTGCAAACTCCTCAAGCAGAAAAGAGAAAGATAAGTCGCTGATACCCTAAAAGGTATATTTTTTTAGCTTTATTAGATAAACTGATCAAAATTTCTTTGTGATTAGAATGCTCGAGACTACAACAAGGTTGCGGAGGACATTAATAGGCAGAAGATCTTAAATCCAACAAGAAGTGCAGACTGCAACCTTACAAACTAGATCAATAAATATTAAAAATTGTAAATTATTATGTAAATTAAAGGAGAGAAGGTGAGGATATTGTAATTAATACAGGTAAATGAGATCCTAAACCAGGACACAGAGAAGCAAGAAGGGAGCAGAAGAACGGAACATATGATAAAGCAGTTGATGCCCCAAATCAGCGTTGGGAGGTAAATCCCCATTTTAGTGCTATAGTTTCATTCTTACCATTAATGTTCTTAAAGTGCTTCGATTTTGCCATTCTTATGATAATTGTCTGGTAAATTTTAGTACAAATCTGAGTGCTTTCAGTGAATCGATTTTGAAAAATCCTGTCGTTCCTTTCTCTCCATAAATGCCAGACACAAACCGAGAGTGAAAGTTGAAACAAATCTGAATTGAGACTTTTTACGTTTATGATAGAAACGATTTTCTGTAAATCATCTTTCAGAGAAAAAGAAAATAAGCTTTTCGGCGAATTAATTTTTTTTTACTGCTCCAAAGCCAAACGTTTTCTGTATATTTACATTGAAAAATAGGTGGTCTATATTTTCAATGTGGTTATTACAAAAAACACAGTTAGGATCCACAACTATCTGCTTCTGAAGTAATCTTTCTTTTGTCAGTAGGTAGTCGTTTATGGCTTTAAACTGGCATACCACCATTTTTGGAACGTGTATTTTATTCCAGACCAAAGACGTCCAGTATTTAACTTCATAGCTTGATCAAACCGTGTTCCAAACTTTTTTGAATTGATATAAACCATCCTTAGAACACTTCCAAGACCAGTAATCCCTCTCCCTGTCATTATGTATCCTGACGCCTTCGATTTCTGCGTGAATTTGATATAGAAAACTGTACGAGTCCCATTTCCACTCACCGTTCTTTAAAATCCTGCTAGGAGACAAATTTTCAGTACCAGTTCTAAAAGCGGTGTCTCTGCCAATACGTTCCATAATAGAACTGCTGTTCAACCATGGGTCAAACCATAGAGAAGTAGTTTTACCATCAATAATGTTGAGAGAAAGGCATTTCAGAGCTACATGTCTATTCTTTAAAATGAATTTCCACACTCCCGAGTCATCCGATCGCTGGTTAATTTCCCAAAAACTTTTATGACCAATATATTTACGGTGTATGAGATCCGCCCAGACACCTTCTACATTAATTACTTTCCGTATCAGTTTGATAGATATCACTCGATTCATCTCTTCTAGGTTTCTCAATCCCATTCCACCTTCTTCTTTTTGTCTGCACAAAATTTCCCATGGAACCTTACTGCTACGACTTTTCCAAAGAAAGTTAAGAATCAAATGTTTAATTTTTTGGACAGTAGAGGCTGGGAGACAAAAGCATTGCATCCTGAATTGTATTATGGGATAAATGGTAGATTTAATGAGTTCGAGTCTCCCAGCTAAGCTAAGCATTCTTGTTTCCCATCCTCCAATTCTTAACTTGATCTTCTCTATTAAAAAAGAACAATCCTTATCCCTCAATTAGCACTAGACAAGGGAATACCCAAATATCTTATTGGGAGATCCGATTGCTGAATGTTGAGAATTGTACTAATATCAGTGCAACAATCCACCCCTTTTCCAAAGAAAACGTTAGATTTCTCGCAACCTAATTCCAGGCCAGTAACTCTCTTCATAGACTTAAATACATCACTAATAGCAATTGCAGATTGTGCATTGGCTTTAGTAAAAACAACAATGTCGTCGGCGTAAATAATGTGAGTCAACTTATTATCAAAGTCTGTAATTGTAGAGATAAGACCAGCCCTGACTTTTTCATCCATCAATACCATGACTAAGGTGAAAAGAATAGGGGAAATTGGGTCGCCTTGTCTAAGTCCATTTGAACTCTTGAAATAACCGTGCGATTCCCCATTTGCAATGATAGAAAACACAGGAGTCGTTATAATGTTTTCAATAATTCTCACCCATTTGTCTGGAAAACCCAAGCTTATTAACATATGTGTAACAAAAGATCTATTGATCGAATCATATGCTTTCTTTAAATCAACTTTGATACACATATATTTATTATCCTTTCTTCCGAGACCCCTGATAATTTCATGAGAAAACAAAACTCCATCCCCTATTGATGTACCTTTAATAAATGCCATCTGATTCGGGGACACCAACTTATCTAAAAAAGGAGCCAGTCTGTTACAGAGAATTTTGGCGAAAACCTTGTATAAAGTATTACAGCAGGCAATGGGTCTGAAATCATGAATACAAGTGGAATGGTAAGGATCAAGTGCAAGAAAGTATGGTTCCACTCTTTGATTATAAAACCCTTTTGAAAAATATCATTCAAGGCTTTGAAAATTAGGTTTTTCGCAAGATTCCAATGAGTTTTGAAAAACTTCGAATTAAAACCGTCTGGACCTGGAGAAGTAGTATCTTTAATATCCCACAATGCAACTTTAATTTCTTCCAGCGATATACCATCGTTCAAAAAATTAGCACCATACTTCGTAATGATCGATTTACAAATAACTTCTGGGAACTGATCATATAATGGAAGGTTAAAGATTCGTTTATAGAAATCAATAGCCGATTCAGCGAACGTATCTTCCGAAACCGCCTTTCCATCTACTACAATGCTACTCAAACACTTTCTACTTCTTCTGCTAGACATTTTAGCATAAAAAAGGAAGAAGCCTCATCACCCGTCGTCAGCCAATCACATTTAGCCTTTTGTTTGGTATCCAGAAATTCTTTTTTAAGTGCCATTTCTAGATTACTTTTGGCATTTTGAAATTCCATTGCTAAATTATGATCATTTGATTTTTCCAGAAGTTTCTGAAGTCTAGAACAATTCTCTCTCTGAACATTAACCTCTTGTTTAGTATTCCGTAGTTTAGCACTCCAAATCTTAAGCTCTCTCTTAACATTCTTAAGAATATTCATGTTTTGATATAGAGGTCGGTCTTCATGATTAGAAATCCAGAATTTCTCAATCAGAGGAAAGTATTGATCACATAAAGGCCAATGATTCATGAACCTGAAAGGTCTATTCTTGTCCCTAGGTTTAAGAAAAAGTGAGACAAGAACTGCATTATGATCACTCACAGAAGGAGGCAAATATTCGACCAATAAGTCTGTAAATAAGTTGATCCAGTCTAGGTTTGCGAAGACCCTGTCAATCTCAAAAAATATGTTGCGTCTAGGGCCGGACCACCAAGAAAATTCGTAACCTTTAATATTGATCTCATTAAGACCTGTGTAGTTAGACATATCATCTAGTTCAAACAGGTTTTCAAATGACACTGGATTACCTCCCTTTCTTTCTGAGGGACTGCAAATACAATTGAAGTCCCCAAGAACCAACCATGGTCTGTAGATATTGATAGCATCCTCCTGTAAATTCTTCCATAATCTTTTCCTTAGTTTAGCATTGTTCTGAGCGTAGACAAAGGTTAAATTACATTTGAACTTCAAGTTGTTGATCAGTTCAATGGTAATATGTTGGTCACTCATACTAATGTAGTTGAAATCCCAAGAATTTCCATCAATGAGAGCGAAAATTCTGCATTTAAAATAACAAGAAACATTACTTTTATTTTCCATCCGTCATCCAACTCTCTTTCCAGCTTCAATATATCCGAAAACATCAGCTTATTTTCCAAAACACCGAAACAACTTATTTTATACTTGTCAATGAGATTTCTCACTTCTCTCATTCTGTTGGGGTTATGAAACCCTCTAACATTCCAACATGCAAAAGACATTATATAACCTTGTTATTGCGAGTCCTCTGCAACCTACTGCTAGAGGACTCCCCTTTGTCTTTCGCAGGAATGCCCAGCATCTGAACCCACTTGGGATTCTTACGAACAAGCTTTTCCTTCTGAATATTCTCAAATTCTATACCCTGGGGCTTAGGAATAAGTTGCTCCTCCTGAGCTGAGTCTGCATTATCATATGTATACTGTTCCTCTACCACTTTTGTCGTTCCTGTATCCTGACCCAGATTTTCCTGTACCTGTATAACAATACAAGGTTCAGTGCCTCTCCTAAAATTAACATTATTAGTTATACAATCATCAATACAAATATCATTAGAAAGTAAAGTATTAGGAGATGAAGGAGTATCCGATGAGGACGAAGGGCATTTGAGAATAGTTATGTGGGTCGAGGGAGACTTCGGAGGTGATGGGCTCAATTCTCTGACTCCCGAGGTAGTCGATCTCACAAGGATAGTCGTCTCATTGTTTCCTAGATCAGGAAGGACATCTGACCTGGCCACAGGGTTTTGTTCCGTAAAGGACTTTCCCCTGATTTCTGTCTCCAACGTATTAGAAGCTATCTGATTACTATCCTGAGACCCATCCATAAGAGAGCAGTTAACATTTAGATCTAAATCTTCTTGGTGCTCCTGTGGTTGTACCTCTTCGCATGAAACCTCCTCCACGTTATTCCTGGTTTCTCCATTGGATAAATGACCATCGTTCGTTAACTCAGTATTGAGGGGTTCAGTGGGACTTCTGTCGTTCACCTGTTTTTCCGGATCGTTAGTAATGTCATTTCCGCCTTCCTTCCTTACTATTTTCAAACAACCAACAAGACTTGGGTCCACAGGGCTTTCCTTATCAGAGTCAACAGCTTGAGTCTGTTTAGGAACCCAAGACTTGGTCACTGGGCATTCGTCAGTTACATGTCCAAAACACACGCACTTACCACATATGGAAGGGGGGTTCTCATATTCCACTTCCTGAATGAAACTCCTCCCTTTGTCCTCCATACTTCGATGGTGTTCGGCATACCAAAGGTAGCGTTAACCTCGATCAAAACTCTGGCGTAGGCTAATCTAGATTTTTTTTTCGTGGCCTCGTCCATCTTTATAGGAACTCCTATAGTACTTGTTAGAGCACTAATTGCCTTATTGCCCCACAGCTTAAAACTTAAACCAGGAAGTCTTACCCACATAGGCAAAGATGTAAGTAGATCTCTATCTGTTTTCATGTCTGGGGACAAACGCTTCGTGGTGATCAGGTTCCGGTCCATGAACCAAGGACCTGATTTCAAAATCTTGTTGCAATCCTCCTCGGAACCAAATCTCACCACAAAGAATCCGTTGTTCTTTGAGTGAACTAAGAACGGTTTCTGTGTAGACCATACTCTGTTGGCATATCCTTCAAAAGTTTCAAGCCATGGTTTATAACCAACCACATACAGTAATATACATAAGTCCCAGCCATCCTCCGCTTCTTTGACAGCTTCAGACGAAAGGGTACCTATCCTTTTACCATCAGCTATTTTAGGCTCAATAAATTCAAGATCTAGGTTTCCTAAATCTCCAACTGCACCTATTTTAATTGCCTCACTATAAGAAATTTTTTTAGCGTTCTCTGAGACAGTGAATTTGATTTTCGAGTTGCTTTCTGATTGAAAGGCGTTCGGCTTTGTAGTTTTCGAAAATTTTGTTGATGTCCGTCCAGCAATGGCCGCCTGAGCACTTCTCCCCGTATTCTGTTGTGGAATAGCCCCAGTTCTGCTCGGTCTATGTCCTCCCAGATTGAGACTTATTTCAGGTCCCGAAGAAGCTGGAGCCTTGCCCCTTTTCCTTCTCACCTCCTCCCAGCTTTCATCGTCCCGCAGAGATCCCATGATTTAGCAACGACGTCCAGGTTTGAGGAGAAAGGATTGAAGACAGAAAGTAGAATTAAACACAAGATTATGGAATAATCGGAAGAAATAGGAGAGAAGGGAAAAACCCTAATCTCCAGATCTAGATCTGGAAGCCATTGAAGAAAAAACAACTCTCTACTGTTTGGTTGATTGTACTTAAAATATTAGTTATAAAAATATTATACCAATATTACATATAACTTAAGTCCAAACTAATTTTCAAAATAAAATTAGTAGATAAAGTATAACTATTTAAATAACTATTTTCTAAATCAAATAACCATTTAATCTTTAAAATGATCCCTTATATAATTAATTCAATAAATTATTACTTTAAAGATAAAAAAAAATTTCAAAACTAATTTCCCCAACAGTATCATTTTAAAGCCCAATCTAAAACTTTTAAATTTCATTCAAAAGCTATTTTAACAATATACTCGGCTTTTCAGGGAAGAATTATTTTGCATTACAAAATGGTCCGTTCAAATAAATTAATAAATCTCCTCGATTTATCTTAATTTACATTTCAATTCTGTAAATTCCTTTTCACACTTTAAAAATAAACCAATATTTATTTTTCAAACAATTTCCCTTTTCTTTACAAATTTCTGTTGTGAATTTACATTTCCAAAAATCAATCGATATACGATTTTCAAATCGATTTCCAAATATCACCTTCAAACCAAATCAAATCCCAAATTTATTTCCATTTTATTTCAAACACAAAATCAAATTCCAATTTGATTTCCCAAATTAATTTTCAAATATCAAATCAATTTCAAATTTATTTTCCAAGTTATTTCCAAAACACCTAACCAAATTTCCAAATCGATTCCTAAGATTTATTCTAACTCCAAATTTATTCCCGAATCGATTTCTAAAGTTAATTTCAACTCCAAATTAAATTCAAAATTTTAATTTCTAAATTTATTTCCTTTTGAAATTGATTTCTTTATCTCTTTCAATTATTTAAAATCCGTATCTTAAATGAATTCTTCAACTATTAAACAACATTCTCGAAATTCATTTATTAAAACGTTTTCCCATATTTTTTGGGATTTATTCAATAAGATTAAAAATAAAACATTATTATTTTATAATTCCTTTTTTAAATTTATGCAATTCTTAAAAATAAATTTTTAATATAAACTTTCAACCTGAATTTTCAAAAATAAATTTTTTTATTTATTTTCGGTATCTAGCGATACCAAAATTATATTCGGCTAAATTTTAGCCTTCAACGATTTCAATCACAAAGATAATCACACCGAGATTATAAATAATCAACACATAACATTGAAACAAATTCAATAATTTGAGGAATCCAGTTGGATCCCTCCAACCTTTTTCCTTGCGTCCACATAAGTTAGCAAATACCAATCCCGTTTCAAGACGGGATATCGCGGTACATAGATTTGTATAAAATATTATCCACTATTATATGGCGCAATAGGGTCTTATCCGCTATATAAAGCGGGAAATCAACTCCAAGTACATATATAATACCAATTCCACTTCAAGGTGGAATATCGCTGTATATGTGTTTAATAAAATAAACTCCGCTTAATATGCGGCGTATATGGTCTATTTCAATACAACAAATAGCAACCACCATTCAATCACACAATCAAGAAATTTTAAATCTAACTATTTAAAATTTAAATCGAAACAAATTCGATTGAGTGAGAAGTTCTCACCTTGCTTCTAATAACCGTTGCAGTGTTTTGTTCCGAATAAAATTAAGCGACCGTTTAATTTTACCCAAAATTCACACTAGTTCCAATCAACTCCAATCTAGCTCAATCGCGTAGTATTTGCGAATACGAACCCAACGCAATTCGTTTCGTCATTTTTCGACCTCGTGACAAAGTTATCACGTTTTAAACATCGCATGAATTTATAATATAATAATTTACATTTTCTTTTTATTTTTAAACTGTAACAACCCGCATATTTAACGATTTTATATTTAAATGTTTGATTTAAATATAGCGTCGTTATTCGGATTTTGGGGTCCGAAATGTTACTTTCTGCAAATGGCCGAATTGGAGCTCGAAACCATTTCCATTGAGTCCAAAATGGCGTTTGCGATCTTTTTGAGTATAATCTTGGATATGTTTGGAGTTTGTGAAATTTTGGCTACTTTTCCTATTGGGTTTGGGATTGGGTTCAGCCCACTAGCTCACTTAACCCCTAGCTCAACCCTTCTCTTCATTTCATCTTCATTTCATTTTATTTCTCATCTAAAAACAGAAATGGGGGAAAGGAAAGAGGAAATAGAAAATTAGCAAGCCCTAGTTCTCCTTTGTATCTTGATTCTTGCTCCAAAATCAAAGAGAATCCATTGGTAAGTTCATCTCCATCTTCTCCATCTCTTCTCCTCTTCAATTTCTGTAATTTTCCTAACCCTAACTTAGGAAATACTTGCTTTGATTCTAGATTGAAGCTTGTAGTGTTGAAGTGGAGTGTAGTTGGTTGATTCCTTGCAATTGTGCTTCTTCATCTTCTTTGTTTTGTGTAAAAAGGTGAGTTTTGAACTCACATCTACTTCTCTTGATTTCATTGATGTTAGGTATGAATTCCTAACACCTTGTTCATATGCACTTGCAATTGGTTTGGGTTGAATTGGGGAATATACCAATTTTTAGTGTTTTGGGTTCAAATCTTTGAAATCCTAACTTTGATGTTTTAATCATGTTTTGGTGATGCATCGAGGAACATATAGGGTCGGGTTGTCGATTGGCATAAGCCCTTAGAGCCAATGTTCGTCCGATTGCATTTTGGGAGAGTTTGCTCTTCATTTGAATAAGGCTGAAAAACAGCCCAGGCATGATTCAGTCGACTGAAAACTCTGTTCAGTCGACTGAACCTGAAACCCGAGAGTTTCCAAGCATGATTCAGTCGACTGAAAAACTCTGCACAGTCGACTGAACCTGGAAACAGAAAGTTTCCTGAACCTGGAAAATTTTCCAGGTATGGGGTCAGTCGACTGAAAACTCTGTTCAGTCGACTGAACCTGCTGTTTGAGCCCAGTTTGCCTTTTTGGATTGAATTTCCAATTTAAATCGATTCATGATGATCCTATGTATGATTATCAATTGTTTTGACTTTGATGGTTCCTTTTAATTTTAATCCACGGGTTTTTATAAAATAATCTCTCGAATCGCATTTAAAAGTTCGTTTCTCTAATTTATAAATTCTATTTAAAACACACACACTTTTGCACTTCGAACGAAGTGGAAGGGTGATTAAATGGTTGGGCAAAACACGAACCATGAATCTGTGCGTTTATCCTTCCGATTAATCCTTGACCTATTCGATTGATTGTTTTGACCTTCGGGTTTGGTTTATCGATGATATGAGGTAAACTTTGTACTGTTTTGAGTGTGAAAGGAACTGACGGATAGTAAACTGTTTAGTGCGAACGAGTGGTTATAGGACATACGTTAACACTTTTCGGATTCCTTTTCGAGAGTTGTGACACATTCCGCCGGTTAGTGGTGTCCAGTACTGGGTCTTCGACCTTCACCACTACGGTTTGTTGCCTCTGGGATAGTGTCTTCGGACTGTCTCCCTAGGTTTGTTGCCTTCGGGTATGTTGCCTTCGGGTGTGTGCCTTCGGGTGTGTGCCTTCGGGTTTGTTGCCCTATATAGTTTCGCTCTGATGTTGGCCTTATGTGCCGCATGGGTGATACTTGGGTTTGGAGTCTTCGGGCTCATGGATCCTTGTTTGTACAGTACTGAGCTCGAGCAAATTTTATGATGTTTCATTGATATGTATATTCCCTTGGTATCGCCCTTCGGTATTGGTCTTTTTGAGCCGCATGGAGTATAGCGTTTACCTTGTGGAACTTGTATACCTTATTGGTATTTGTTGTTTGCCTATTGGCTTGTTTTGGGATATTTGTATCCTTTGTTTCTATATGTTGCCGATGATATGAGGCTTGTTCTATATGATTCATCTCTTGTTGATGATTGTGTTATCTCCCCTAGAGATATTTATTATACTGTATGACCTTGCAGGTTTATTAGTGTTCAGTTTATCTAACTGATTTGTTATCTAGACTGACCCATGTATTTTATACTCGGGTCAGACCGAGATGTTTCAGTTTAGGTGCTTTTGAGGACTTAGCCTATTTTGCTTCCGCATGGACTATTCGCTAGCTTCATTTTGTTATAGCGTCTTTTGTAGTCCTGATCTGTTGTAACTCTGATTTATACTCTTTCGTCTCGTCTGTATATTGTGGTCTCCAGTACCACTTGACATGTATTATTTTGTATACTCTGTGGTGTATCTGTGTATGTGTATATTATGATCGACTGTTCTGTGATGTATATTACATTTGAGTTGTTATATTTTCTTTTGCTAGATCCTATAGCCATTGTAGTTTTGCTTTAAATATTTATTGAATAGGTCGAATTTTAATGTGTTCTACTTTTCGACATATTTAGTGAATAGTTAAGGTAAGATTGCACATGGTCGCTTCCATTATACTCTATTGTCCGCGTTAGCTGACAGTATTATCTATGTAATACTCTTTGTTAACGAGGCTCTCGGAGTGGGGCGTCACAGCGTGGTATCAGAGCTGAGTTCAGAACAAAATATGATAAACACAGAATAGATGCACATATTATGGTACATCAAAGTGTACAAGTGATACAGATCCTTGAGTCATCGTGTCTCTTTATTCCATCAAGGTTAGATAGATATTGGAAATACGTCTAGGAATGCATTTTATTCCGTAGTATCCCATATTGTAATATCTACCATGTGAATAATCTTGTTCTTATCTTACTTTCAGCTTATGTCTGGAAGAGGCAGGGGTCGACGTTCGGATGCTGGGCAATCTAGTGGCTCGCATCCGGATGGCGTATATATGTTTGCCGATCAATTTTTGGAATTGTTTAGGAGCACTCAGCCTCTCGTTCCTCCTCGAGTGTCTCCACCTCGCAAGTCTGCTTTTGCACGTCAGTGCAGTGATTTTGCTCATCTTGGAGGAAAGCCGTTTAAGGGCTCCGAGTCTGTTCTTGAAGTCCAAGCTTGGCTTCGCACGTGCGAGCGTATTTTCTCTCGCATGGATCTTTCTGACCATGATAGAGTTCTTGTAACTTCTAGCTTATTACAAGAGCGTGCTCTTGACTGGTATGAGCTTCTTGTAGCTGAAATTGATGAGTCTACTCTTTCTTGGACTCAGTTTCGAGGATGATTTGAACTCAAGTTCGTTCCTGAATCTGAAAAAAATTTATTGACCCGTCGCTTCCTTGAGTTGAAGCAAGGGAAATCTTCTGTTTCTGAGTATGTCGCATCGTTCGAGGCTTTATCTCAGTATGGTCTTGAATTCATCAGCACTTCTTATAAGAAGAATTTGAAGTTTGTTTCTGGCCTTAAGAAATATCTTAAGAAGTCCTTGTTGCTCCAGCTTAAACTTTCTTTTGAGGAATTGGTTGATTCGGCGCTTCATCTCGAGACCGTCGAGAAAGAGTGTGATAGTGATGTTGATGTTGAGGTTTCCAGAAACCCCAACAAGAAGCAGTTTCCAATTCAGAAGAAGCCTTTTCCTTATAAGAAGAAGAAGACCGGTGGTCCTAGCTCTCAGCCTCAATCTTCCGGAACACCTTTCGTTCGAAAGTGTTTTAATTGTGGTTCTCCGGATCATATTATTCGAGCTCGTCCAAAGCCTCTCTTCTGCCGTAATTGCAAGAAGGAAGGTCATCATGTTTCTGCTTGTCCTACTGCTCCTGCTAATGCAAAATCTGGCAAGCTCAATGTGGCTAATGCTTCTGGAGGTCCTTCTCAATCCAAAGGTATGACTCCATCTATTTTGGAGGGTTCAATTCTATTTCATGATCATAGTATACGAGTTCTTTTCGATACGGGTGCTTCACATTCTTTCGTATCGAAGAAGCTTGTAGATGATTTATCTTTGGATGTTTCTTGTATGGTTACTTCTTTAAGGATTGCGAATCCTATTGGGGGATCGGCGACCCTTAGTTTGCTTTGTGATGATATTGAGATTGTTTTATGTGGCTTTTCTTTCCGTGCGAATCTGCACGTTGTTTCTCATTTGGGTTTTGATATGATTTTTGGTATGGACTGGCTAGTGAGGTACGATGCCAGGATTATTTGTTCCGAGAGAATTTTATATCTTTGTCATCCTGATTCACCTTCTCAGTTATCTCTTGTTCTTCGGGATGTGGATAATTCCGAGATGGATTTGTATTCTCTTGATTCGCGAGATGGTGATGATGTATCTCGTATTCCTATTGCTTGTGACTTTTCTGATGTTTTTGAACCTGTTTCGGGTTTGCCACCCAAACGGGCAATTGAGTTCCGCATTGATCTCATTCCAAGCGCGCAGCCAGTTAGTCGTCCTCCCACGAGGATGTCCACAAAGGAAAACGAGGAACTCAAGAAGCAGCTTTTAGAGCTCGAGTCCAAGCAGTTGATTCAGTCCAGTTTTTCTCCGTGGGGATCCGCGGTCGTTTTTGTGAAGAAGTCTGATGGAACTCTTAGGCTTTGCATTGACTATCGCAAGCTTAACGAGTTGACCATTAGAAATAGGTATCCATTGCCTAGGATCGATGATATGTTCGATCTATTGAGTGGTGCCAAGGTCTTTTCTCAGCTTGACCTTGCCACAGGTTTTCATCAGTTACGAGTCGCGGAGGATAGCATACCTCTTACCGCTTTCCGCACTCGTTATGGTTCTTTTGAGTGGCTCGTTATGCCGTTCGGTTTGACGAACGCTCCTGCTTTCTTTGTTGACCTCATGAATCGGGTATTCCGGGAATATCTTGATAAGTTTGTTCTTGTCTTCATTGATGATATCCTTATTTATTCTAAGTCTGAAGCTGAGCATGCTAATCACTTGAGAATTGTCTTGAGTACTCTTCGTCGTCATCTTCTTAAAGCCAAATTCTCCAAGTGCTGCTTTTGGGAGAATAAGGTTAAGTTCTTAGGCCATGTTGTATCTTCCGATGGCATTTCTGTCGATCCCTCAAAGATCGAAGCCATCCAGTATTGGAAGAGGCCTGAGAATGTGCATGAGATTCGTAGTTTCCTTGGATTGGCGGGTTATTACCGGCGGTTCATTAAGAACTTTTCCCGTGTTGTGCTTCCTCTCACAAGCCTTACTCGGAAAGGCATTTGTTTTATTTGGTCCGACAAGTGTGAAGCTTCCTTTCAGACATTGAAAGAACTTCTCACTAATGCTCCTATTCTTGTGGTTCCCGAAGGGAATCATGATCTTGTTGTCTACACCGATGCGTGTGGTAGTGGTCTCGGTGCTGTGCTTATGCAGAGAGATCGGGTAGTTGCTTATGCTTCTAGGCAATTGCGTCCGAATGAAGTTCGCTATGCCACTCATGATCTTGAGTTAGCCGCCATTGTCTTTGCTTTGAAGATTTGGCGACATTATTTATTGGGCGAGCGCTTCATTCTCTATACCGATCATAAATCTTTGAAGTATTTGTTTACTCAGAAGGAACTCAATATGAGACAACAGCGTTGGCTCGAGTTTCTTGCTTCCTATGACTTTGATATCCAGTTTACCCCTGGTAAGGGTAATCGTGTTGCAGATGCGCTTAGTCGTAAACATTCGGCTGTTATTTCTATGATGCTTGCCGAATGGAATATTCTTGAGACTCTATCTTTTTGTGAAATTCATGATCAAGGTTCATCTTCTGATTCTCCTATTCTATTATTTAGTTTGGGAGCTCGACCTATTTTATTGGATCGTATTGCCGATGCTCAGCGGCGTGATCCTGATTTGTTGCATTTTATTCAGCTTTGTGAGTCTGGATCTTGTGATGAGGCGTTGCAAGATTTTAGCATTGATTCTAATAGGTGTCTTCGTAAGAAGAACCGTCTTTTTGTGCCTTCTGATTTTGCACTTAGGCATGACATTCTTGATGATTGCCATCGTTCTAAGTATACCATTCATCCCGGTAGTGGTAAGATGTATGCCGATATGTGTCGTCTTTATTATTGGGAAGGCATGAAGCGCGATGTGGCGAGTTATGTGAGCAATTGCATGACATGTCAACGTGTGAAGGCCGAACATCAGCGTCCTTCTGGACTTCTTCAACCTCTTGAGATTCCATTGTGGAAGTGGGATCAAATTTCTATGGATTTTATTGACGGCCTACCTCGTTCGAGATCAGGTCATTCTAGTATTTGGGTTATTGTTGATCACCTCATCAAGTCTGCTCATTTTGTCCCTATTAAGTCTAATAGGACAGCTTCGCTTTTGGCTAAGTTGTATGTCAAGGAAATCGTGAGACTTCACGGTGTTCCTAGTTCTATTGTGAGTGATCGTGATCCTTTATTCACGAGTCATTTTTGGAAGAGTCTTCAGCAAGCTTTGGGAACAAAGCTTAATTTTTCTACAGCTTATCATCCGCAGTCTGACAGACAGACTGAACGGGTGAATCGTATTTTGGAAGATCTTCTCCGTATTTGTATTTTTGATTTCGGTGGTTGTTGGGAGGATCACCTACCTCTTGTAGAGTTCTCCTACAACAATAGTTTTCAGTCTAGTATCGGTATGGCTCCTTTCGAAGCCTTATACGGAAGGCCATGTCGATCACCTTCTTGTTGGTTGGAATCTGGGGAGAAGCTTATTCTTGGCCCGGACTTTGTTTGTCATTCTTCTAAGAAGATTGATCTTATTCGATTGAGGATGAAAGAGGCACAGAGTCGCCAGAAATCCTACGCGGACAACCGTAGGAAGCCTCTCGAGTTCTCGATCGGCGATCTTGTTTTTATTCGTGTTTCTCCTTTGAAAGGGGTTATGCGTTTCAGTGCGACTGGAAAATTGGCTCCTCGTTATATAGGACCATTTTCTATTACTGAACGTATTGGCCCTGTGGCTTATAGAGTTTCACTTCCAGCTCATTTATCTGGCATTCACGACGTGTTTCACGTCTCGCAACTTCGGAAGTGTCTTCGAGAATCGGATTCTGTAATTGATTCTCCTGATTTGCAGGAGCTTGAGATCTCAACGGACTTATCTTTTGTACAGCAACCTATTCGCGTGCTTGACACGGAGGTGCGACACCTTCGTAACAAGGACGTGCCGCTCGTTAAAGTTCAATGGTCCGCTAATCCCAATGACTGTACTTGGGAAACCAGAGAGTATATCGAGCGATCTTATCTAGGTTTTCTATCCTTGCTTCGTAATGGTAAGTCTATTTCTGTGTCTAAAGTTTATTCTTTCTTTTGTATGTTGTATGTATGTAGTTGTTACAAATATCGTCTCTAGGAATTGCGGGGACGCAATTTTGTAAGGAGGGGAGATCTGTAACAACCCGCATATTTAACGATTTTATATTTAAATGTTTGATTTAAATATAGCGTCGTTATTCGGATTTTGGGGTCCGAAATGTTACTTTCTGCAAATGGCCGAATTGGAGCTCGAAACCATTTCCATTGAGTCCAAAATGGCGTTTGAGATCTTTTTGAGTATAATCTTGGATATGTTTGGAGTTTGTGAAATTTTGGCTACTTTTCCTATTGGGTTTGGGATTGGGTTCAGCCCACTAGCTCACTTAACCCCTAGCTCAACCCTTCTTTTCATTTCATCTTCATTTCATTTTATTTCTCATCTAAAAACTGAAATGGGGGAAAGGAAAGAGGAAATAGAAAATTAGCAAGCCCTAGTTCTCCTTTGTATCTTGATTCTTGCTCCAAAATTAAAGAGAATCCATTGGTAAGTTCATCTCCATCTTCTCCATCTCTTCTCCTCTCCAGTTTCTGTAATTTTCCAAACCCTAACTTAGGAAATACTTGCTTTGATTCTAGATTGAAGCTTGTAGTGTTGAAGTGGAGTGTAGTTGGTTGATTCCTTGCAATTGTGCTTCTTCATCTTCTTTGTTTTGTGTAAAAAGGTGAGTTTTGAACTCACATCTACTTCTCTTGATTTCATTGATGTTAGGTATGAATTCCTAACACCTTGTTCATATGCACTTGCAATTGGTTTGGGTTGAATTGGGGAATATACCAATTTTTAGTGTTTTGGGTTCAAATCTTTGAAATCCTAACTTTGATGTTTTAATCATGTTTTGGTGATGCATCGAGGAACATATAGGGCCGGGTTGTCGATTGGCATAAGCCCTTAGAGCCAATGTTCGTCCGATTGCATTTTGGGAGAGTTTGCTCTTCATTTGAATAAGGCTGAAAAACAACCCAGGTATGATTCAGTCGACTGAAAACTCTGTTCAGTCGACTGAACCTGAAACCCGAGAGTTTCCAGGCATGATTCAGTCGACTGAAAAACTCTGCACAGTCGACTGAACCTGGAAACAGAAAGTTTCCTGAACCTGGAAAATTCTCCAGGTATGGGGTCAGTCGACTGAAAACTCTGTTCAGTCGACTGAACCTGCTGTTTGAGCCCAGTTTGCCTTTTTGGATTGAATTTCCAATTTAAATCGATTCATGATGATCCTATGTATGATTATCAATTGTTTTGACTTTGATGGTTCCTTTTAATTTTAATACACGGGTTTTTATAAAATAATCTCTCTAATCGCATTTAAAAGTTCGTTTCTCTAATTTATAAATTCTATTTAAAACACACACACTTTTGCACTTCGAACGAAGTGGAAGGGTGATTAAATGGTTGGGCAAAACACGGACCATGAATCTGTGCGTTTATCCTTCCGATTAATCCTTGACCTATTCGATTGATTGTTTTGACCTTCGGGTTTGGTTTATCGATGATATGAGGTAAACTTTGTACTGCTTTGAGTGTGAAAGGAACTGACGGATAGTAAACCGTTTAGTGCGAACGAGTGGTTATGGGATATACGTTAACACTTTTCGGATTCCTTTTCGAGAGTTGTGACACATTCCGCCAGTTAGTGGTGTCCAGTACTGGGTCTTCGACCTTCACCACTACGGTTTGTTGCCTCTGGGATAGTGTCTTCGGACTGTCTCCCTAGGTTTGTTGCCTTCGGGTATGTTGCCTTCGGGTGTGTGCCTTCGGGTTTGTTGCCCTATATAGTTTCGCTCTGATGTTGGCCTTATGTGCCGCATGGGTGATACTTGGGTTTGGAGTCTTCGGGCTCATGGATCCTTGTTTGTACAGTACTGAGCTCGAGCAAATTTTATGATGTTTCATTGATATGTATATTCCCTTGGTATCGCCCTTCGGTATTGGTCTTTTTGAGCCGCATGGAGTATAGCGTTTACCTTGTGGAACTTGTATACCTTATTGGTATTTGTTGTTTGCCTATTGGCTTGTTTTGGGATATTTGTATCCTTTGTTTCTATATGTTGCCGATGATATGAGGCTTGTTCTATATGATTCATCTCTTGTTGATGATTGTGTTATCTCCCCTAGAGATATTTATTATACTGTATGACCTTGCAGGTTTATTAGTGTTCAGTTTATCTAACTGATTTGTTATCTAGACTGACCCGTGTATTTTATACTCGGGTCAGACCGAGATGTTTCAGGTTAGGTGCTTTTGAGGACTTAGCCTATTTTGCTTTCGCATGGACTATTCGCTAGCTTCATTTTGTTATAGCGTCTTTTGTAGTCCTGATCTGTTGTAACTCTGATTTATACTCTTTCGTCTCGTCTGTATATTGTGGTCTCCAGTACCACTTGACATGTATTATTTTGTATACTCTGTGGTGTAACTGTGTATGTGTATATTATGATCGACTGTTCTGTGATGTATATTACATTTGAGTTGTTATATTTTCTTCTGATAGATCCCATAGCCATTGTAGTTTTGCTTTAAATATTTATTGAATAGGTCGAATTTTAATGTGTTCTACTTTTCGACATATTTAGTGAATAGTTAAGGTAAGATTGCACATGGTCGCTTCCATTATACTCTATTGTCCGCGTTAGCCGACAGTATTATCTATGTAATACTCTTTGTTAACGAGGCTCTCGGAGTGGGGCGTCACTAAACCTTCTTTTATTCAAGGCCGTTCAATCTGAAACTCCAAAATCTGGGCCGCGCATAGTCTTCTTCTTCGTTGCGTTCGAACGCAATAAAACCCAAGGCCGCCGTTCTTTTCGTGATTTATGCGCCTTCAACGATCGCCGAGGGGACGATCGAGCACTCCCACGACGAAGTCTATCCCCAGGCGCACCCTCTCCTCGAATGATGCGAAGCTCGGCAACACCGTCTGCTCGTATTTTGTGCTTGAAAGCACGACTTCATGGCCCATTTGCCGATGATCCACCGCATTATTTTCAATCATTACCGTTGATTTCGTAGAACTTGACGCACTCTTCAAAGTTGTAGTTGAACACTTCTGATAATTCTTCACGGATCGAGAGATTTTGAGGGAAGAAGATAAGAAAATTTCTGCCATCAAATCTGTAGGCGGCGGCTAGGGTTAAGCAATTAGGGTTTGAGTGAAAATAATGAAATATGGAGGCCTTATATAGAAAATTACGCGACACTGTTCACCCGAATTTTTCCCGAACTCGAAACGAAGCGTGCCGCCTGGCAATTATAATGTTTTACCCCCATTCCGAACACAATGGAATATGAATCGGGAGCCAATTCGATCATATTTGAAAGATAGGTTTTCAAATTGACTATTTAAATTCAAAATTCACTTAAACCGATTTCAACGCATTTTAGCTTGCCCCGGACAAACCGTAAATCCGATTGACACGAAATTTGAAATCTTACGATAATTTAACATTACGGATCCGATGAAACTAGTTTCGTCGAAATCCGAGACTATTTGAAAAATGACTATTTTTACACGTCAATTAAATATTAAAATATTCAATTTTCCACAAATTAACTTTTAATTCAATTTACAATTTCAATCCTATTTGGATTCAATTTACCTTCTGAATATTGAATTTTATCAATTATTTTTCGTTCACAACTGATTCATCTTGCTATTTTAAATTAGTTTCTTTTACTAATTCATTACAAGTTCTTACTCATTTCATCTCGCACAATTCAAATTGGTTTTCGATATTCAGTTTTCAATTTCAGTTTTTATTCTTTTGTTCGTTCCCAGGCACAATTCAATTCACTATTTCGGTTTATAACCACTTATATTTAACCTGGATTTCAAATTCCATATGAATTTAATTTACCCTTTATTTATAAATGTTGAATTCAATTCATTTCAACCCATATTCAATTTGTCATTTCTTCAATTAGTTTTACTTACTAATTTTATTTTGATACTTAGCTTCATCTGATCCAACTTGACAAATTTTCAATTTACTTGCAATTTTAAGATGAATTTCAACATTTAATTTCCAAATTCATTTACTCGCAATTGTAAATTCATTCATTCATAAATTTATTTTCATAATTCAAACTCAATTTCAATTCATTTGTTTCTACCCCAAATTTATTTTCAACTTAACAAATTTTATTCCGTTACTATTTTTATCAGATTCCAGAGTCTTTCCAACATTTCAAAACCATTTTTGAAATCAATTCAAATTATCCTTTGAATTTCAAAACCAAACCCAGTTTTCCAACAACCTCAAATTTTAAATAATTTGACTACAATTCCTCTTTTGGAAACCCGAAAATGAACACCGATGATGTCGCGATCATCATCGGAATTATTTTCCAGCGACCGAAAAGAGTTCAGTGCTTTCTTCCCTTCAAAACAATTTTCCAAAACCCTTGAAAATCATTTTCAAACTCCAAAGAATTTAAATTTCCCAAATCTCAAAATTTCAAATTCTTTAAATTTGTTTTCAAATATTACTCTGGAATTCCATTTCAAATTATGGATCGTATTTACAACTTATATTTACAAATCTCATTTGTATATGGATTTATTTCTCATTTTTTGATTATGATTTCAATTTCTTATTCAATAATCGATGATAATAATTTAATATTATCACTTTCTAGCAACCAAGCAATCATACATTATAATAATTCATAGAAAATTTTCCTCTTTTATATACGAAAATAATTTAGGTAAAATTATTTCATTTACTCTATTTTAAAACGATATCGTGTCGAATTTGTTCTGTACAAGTGTTCAGAGATTCCTATCAATAACGTTAATTACTCGTATTGACCAAAATCCATATAGCACTCAACAAATCAATCAACACAATATAAAATAATTTTTTTTATATTTACTAATAAATACGCACTCATATCTATTATTACACTCACACTCATTCTAGAGTAATGCTGACTCTATCTCTAATGAGTAACACCCAACAGAGCCAAGGTTGTCGCTTAACCAATTTCTCTAATACCAAATTTTTATTGCTTACAACTAGTTCACATTAGTTCACTTTCAATTCAAATTCAATTACATAGCTTTCCATTTATCAATTCAATTTCATTAACACTTAATGAATTATATACAATCAACTAACAATCATATAACAACCAAATCATAACCAACATAGCCAAATTATTAAATTCACATTCAATTTGGTTTAACACTTTTAATCTCCAATTGGTTTAATATCTAATTGACTTTTCCATTCAACTATTCAATTTCCAATTTATAAATTTTTTTATGAATTAACACTTACATATATTACACTGGATTTCCAATTCTATATGAATACAATTTACTTTCATAAAAAAATATTGGATTCAATTCATTTTAAACCTTATCCATTTAGTCATTCTTCAATTATTTCTGTAATTTCAAATATTAAATTATCGATTTAATTATCCAATTAAATCTAGATATTCGAAATAAAATTTATTCGACCTGAAAATTTTACTCGTTAATATTTAAAATCAATTAAATATACGAATTTCAAATGACAGAAATTCTGAGTTGTTACAATAACACTGTTTTGACCTGCCTAAAAGGTAAAGGAATTTGGATCGAGAGTTAAGTAAGGAAGTTTGAGAGATTATCCGATGTAAAAGAATGAATTACTTAGAATTATTCTAAGTTAAAAGAAAGAGATTTTGAAATCACCTGGAAAGAATTAAGTGAAAAGACACTTAATAAATCCTGTATACTCATATTCTCTTTTTATCGATAATTGGATTTCGAAAGTACCGGGGTCGAATTTGGGCAAGTCCTATCCGAAAACCACTTCGAACCAATGTATACGTTCATACGTGAAGACATGTTGAAGTTGATGATTATTGAAGACCATAGATCTTCATAATGTGAGAACCGCTTGTTGATTTGCTTGGGGTTGCACCCATTATAGAGTTATACATAGAACTGGTCTCCTCGTTGTGGATATTTTTCGGATTGCAAGGACTACTCCCTACTAGTGGTAGTAGGAGAGTGCCTTCGGTTTGTCCGCTTCCCGGACAACTTATATGGACGTTTTTTTAACATTGCATTTCTAAAGATTAGGTACATTGGATTTTACTAACGTACATCAGTGGCGGCGGAGAAGGCAACTTCTCTTATCTTAACACCCTCCTTGAGACGTACGTGCTCTAAGGTTGTATTTTTATGGAAGGCAATTAGTAGTCAACGAAAATAGCAATGTGGCATTCATAGATGTGATATGTGCTATGTGAAAAGGTAATCATTGCCTCAAGGCTCGTTAAACCGGAAATGACCGAAACAAGATTAGATGTGACAAGCCTAAGTGGGTCATTTCCAAGTAGGGTATGGTCATTTCCTTCTAGATATATTTCTTTTCACTATGACGTTCAGGATGTAAATTAATGTGGTTTGTATGTTCGGGCGCCCGGTTTAAAGGTCGGTAACGACAGGAGGATGACATATTCGGTACTATCTAGTTACAAAGGTAGGCCGGTCTTATGTTGATAGAGGATCCTTTGTGATGGTCCTCGAGACATCCATAAAAAGGTGTACCCATTTGGAAGGTATCACCTGGTCATTTGTATGGGAATCCATTCTCCAATCAGAACTTGCGGTTTTGTTTGTATTGGTGTAATGAATAGCCTCGAAATGGTATATGGGTTGCCATTTCGGATAAAATTAATAAGTTTATTTGCAAATATTTTCAAAGAATGTCATTAGAAATAATATAAATGTTTTGATATAAAAGTGTTTTAGTAATCATAAGGTAAAAACCGTTTGTGTTTATGTGTGAACTGGTCTTACGTGATACTCTTTCTTTTCAAAGGATTTTATTTAGAGGATGATATATGATACCACATTCATTATTGAGTTTTTTTCATGCTGGTTTATCAAGCCTGGTCCGGGTATTTTTGATACTCTGGTCAGATCCGAGTAGTTTTAGGTTAGTCGAAGATGATTGGAGTTGCCAAAGGAGAGCTGGAGATATTCATCTACGTATGGACATATTCTATTATCTGCTTTACTTAGTTTTTTTTAGTTCGATTTTTGTCAGCAATTTGTAACGATAGTTTTTTATAACTGTCCCAGCTGAAATTAGGTTAGACTCTGATATATGTATTTAAAAGTTTTCCACTGTATAGATATTTGTTCAATATTATATGTTATTCCTTACGTATGAGATTCTGCTCTGTCTATTTTTCTTTATTACCCTTGATTATCCATAATTCCACACAACTTGGGTCGAACATGAGTGTTTTATTGTCAGCTCAAATGGTATGGAATTTTCGGTTGTCACATTTGGTATCAGAGAATTTGGTTGAGCGAATACCGAAGCCTGATAAGGGTAAGTCTCATCAGAGATAGGATTGGTAATATCGTAGGATGAGTAACTCATTAGAGATAATGTTAGTAACACCCTAGAATGAGTTGTGAGAGTGTTATATATATGAGCGCATATTTGTTAATTTTATAAAAATGGTTTTATTTTAAAGAAATTGGTAAATGAACTAATTTTACCTTGGGTTTATATTTCAATATATAAAAAGGGGATATTATTATTTTTGGGTAAAAATTTAGAATTGATTGTAATTTTGTTTAGTAAAACTAAAATATGAATATCTTGTGATTAGAATTGCACAATTTGACTATAAGATATTTCATATAGAATCAATTGTTTGAGAACTAGAATTTAGAACTTTCACCGTATAACCCTAGACAATAAGCCTTAAGAAATAATAATGTCTTGATTAGTATAAAATGGGTTAATTTAAAAGGACTAAGAACAAATACCTTATGAATTTAGTTTCACAATTTGACTATAAGGTATTTGATGATAATATGTAGAAAAAGAATATTCTTATTAGGAAATACCAAACCCACTGAACTTCGCTTCACTTTGTTAGGAATTCGAGTTCCTAAGTCAAAGAAAGTTTTTGGGATCGGAAAAGATTATGAAAGTTAAGGATTAGTTAACCAAGTGTGATGAGATCCAGAATAGCATAGTGACCTTCATCCATGGATCATTTAGGGAGATGATAAGCAATGCCCTAAAATTCGAAGATGTTGTTCCACAGCCAACAACTCAGGTACCAGCCAAGAAGAAAAGGCATAAGAAGAACAAAGTTTATTGTTTCAAATATAGAAAAAAAGGTCACCTCGCAAAAGAGTGTAGATCAGGAGTAAACATCAAGGCCTTTAAGAAAACTGTCCCAAAGAGTTGTTATTACTACCATATTATAGGACATATCGCTAAAGGCTGTCCAATGCTCAAGACGACAGAATAGCTTAGGCTTTTTGTTTCCCTTATTCGTCCACCTACCGCTGCAGAAAAAGGAAAAGGGATAGTGGAAGCATAAGTTAGTTAAGCATGTATTAGTAAACGCCATCTAAGTATTTTAACCGCATGACTTTTGTAAAACATTTTGAGTGTACTATGTAGAAGTCACTTAGTATGAATGTATTTTGGAAATTAATATATATAGACTATCATTTTGCAGCTTAGTCAATATCAAATTCTGTTAGAACTTATTAGAAAAGCTAAAAAGATTTAATCCCATTTAAAAAAAAGAATGAAAAGAAAAATGATACTAATTAAGTAAGAAGCACTTAATAAAATTAGATGAAATAAGTAAAGTTGAGATAGGATCTATGATAAGAAAGGATAATTGATTTTAAGATCTTTTATAAATTGTAGAAAGTAACCAAGGTCAAAAGACTAGCAATTAGGCAGAGATTTAGGGAAGCCTTGTCTAAATACGAAACTTAGAAGTTTTGGATACACCGATTTCGAGTGATGAGGAGAATATGAAAGTAGGGGAGCCCTCGAGGATAGTACCAGGATAATTCGACCACCCGATAGATATCTCAGAGGATGAGGAGTTGATAGTTATTTTAGATGAGGAGGATGCGTTGCCGGTAGACACAGTTATTGATGTAGGAGCAGAGGCCGATGATGAAGCTGATGATTGGATGTTGGATCCTTTGAGTGAGGACGGGGAGCCTGAGGAAGAAGAGCTTATAGAGGAGCCCATGGAAATATCAAAGGAGATCGAGCCGATGATTGAGGAACCCATGGTAATGGAGATGGAAGATTCAGGGATTTACGATGTATGGTTATATGAGGATGATGATTCAGAGAGTGATGAGCGGATCATTTGGGAGATGGGTACGCTCATTTAGGAGATAGATCTCCCATTACAGAGGTATTTGAGGATCTTGGTTAAGAGGATATTGAGATGGAGGAGCATGAGTCGTGGATTCCGGGAGGCCAGCAGTGGCAGCCTCTAGGTTGGGACATAGCTCCAGAGATGATAGATGATGAGGAGACAGTTGAGGACATAAAAGAACCAAAAGAGATCGACCTGAAGGCACCATTGGAGGGTCCATTCGATGAATTGTCTTTCACACTTACGGATATTGTGTGTTTGTATTATAGCAGTTGTTATTATCTTAAGCACGTAGTACGCGCTAAGATATGGGATTTAGTCCTTTAGTATGATATTTTGTTAGATTGATGTAGATAGTTGACTTATGACTATGTTTTATCTCAAGTGTGTAATACGCATTCAGGTTGGGACTAGGATCGATGATTGTATTTCATGATCAGTACTTAGTTATAGTATTTGTTTTGACATATATTGTATACCTTTATAGATCTATATTTTTGATTTCATTTCCAGGATGAAATGATTTTAAGTAGGGGAGGATGTAACGACTCGTAATTTCACTGCCTCGAAAAGAGAGATTTCGTTCGTTTTAAAATTAAAAGTAATTTAAAATTTAAATAAATATGTTATATATAATAAATAATTAGCTATTTTTATAGTTAATAAATTTGAAATATATAAATTTGGATTTTAGAACAAATCAACAAAAGTTAAGTTTTGTTAAAAATAAATAAAGGCTTAAATAAATGGATTTAAATATTTATTTAAAAAGATAAATATTATTTAAAACATCTAATAAAGATAATAAAAGTATATTAATATATTTAAAAACATGTTAATAATCGTTTTACAAAAATAACCAAAATTTGACGCATTTTGTCAGTTTTACATCTATTGTAAAATTAGAGATTTTGATATTAATTAAATATGATTTTAAAATATAAAGAGGCGTTTTAGTTTATTTAAAGAAGTAAACAATTCATTTTAAAGTTTGGTTTACTTCAATATATAGCTTAACAAAAGTCAACTTTTAACTGTAAAATTTATCGACAAAAACACCGTTTTCAACCAAAACAAGTTGTCATCAAGTTGTTGCAACTTGATACATTTTCTAACATATAAATACAAGTTTACAAACTTTTTAAACACTTTACATTTAGCACTAAAAGTCAAAAGGAGTTTACATTTGAAAATTTTAAATAAAAAATTGTAAAAGTATGATTTGACAAATTTAAATATAATTAAATACTTAATAAACAACATCATTACCTTACTTCTTATCTCATTTATGAGATGTTATGCTTACACATAGAAAAGGAGCAAAAATTTATGATTCAAAAATTACAAACCATAAGAAAGTGACACCTCTTCACCTTTTTAACACACTCTTCCATAACCATCATTCCATACATTAAATGCAACTCAAATCAAAGCTAATCAAAGTTCAAAAGTAAACAAGGCTATTTGCGTCATTTACCACCAAAGTCTTCACTTATAAATACAACCTCAAACCCCTACATTTTCACTTCACTTTCATTCTACAAAAATTCCTAAACTCTCTCTAATTCCTCCATTTCTCTTCTACGTTCAAGCTATCACTTTCACATCACCAAAATTTAGCCAACCATCACATAAACCACCGTAACTCTCAGCCAAACCACCGTACATCCCCCTATGACACACGCCCTCCCCCTAGACCGCCAACTCGAGCTCCACCTCCGCCCTACAAGGCCGTACCCTCTTTTTACCACCAAGGTCGAGCACCTACAAACAAATCCGAGCCCAAACTTCCACCTACCCAACTCCCACACCCACCTATACACCTCTACCCCCACAAAACCCGAGCCTAAAGCACCTACCCCCTTCCTATAGCCTACGGCCATGCCAATAAAAAAAGAAAATAAAAGAAAAGGAAAAGGAAAATAAATTAAGGCGAGAATTCGAGATGTTTGAAAAAAGCGCATTAGTTCGAGAAGCACGTTAGCCTACGAAAAGATTGACGGAGTGGATATGAAGGTGTGGAATCCTTGTCTCTTTTGAATTTATATTTTGGTTATGTTAGAACAGTCACATTTATACCCTTATGACATATGAATGTTTATACCAAATTGATTGTTAATATGGATGATTTGATAGTTGGTTAAATAATTGAACTGTGATAACATATCCCAATATGGTATTAATAGTGAATGTTAGATTTGAAATCGTATGTTATGTGATTAGTTGAATGGATTTTATGTTAGTGATAAACATGGATATTGGTTATGTTTATTTTGATTTAATAATCTCTTTGTTAATAAGACCATATTTTAGTGGTATGAGATATTTTGAAAAAATAAGTCTCTTTTCAATTAAAAGTGAAATTAAAGTAAAAATAAAAGAGAATTTGAAATTTGAAGTGAAACGGGTTTAAAAAAGGTAGTTAAATTGAAATTGAAATTGAGATGAATAGTGAAATTGAAATCAATTTTGAAAATTGAAGTTGAGAATAAGATTGCATTGAAATTTAAATTGAAATTAGATTTGAAATCTAGGTTTTAACTGTGTTTAATTTGAAGTTAGAATTGAAATTGAATTAAATTAAAATTGGAACTTAAAATTTAGTATTAAAATAATGGGAATATAATAATATTATAATATGGTAATAGTGAAAATAACTTTTGAATACTTTAAAAAGTGAAATTATTGCTTTAAAATGATTTGGAATAATTTTAAAAGTATATAATTCAATTTGAATAAATTATTTCAAATATTCAAAAAATATGTTAAAATTAGGTGTGTCGTGCAACGGTGGTTCGCTATTTCACACCGAAAAGTTCAAATGAATGTATAGAGTGGAATATAGCTCGGAATTCTTCGAGATAGGAAAATTTCGGACTATTATATCCATGTCTTCTTAAGGAAGAAAGAAAATCAAAATTTCATTGAGTAAATTTTGAATTAAATCAAAATCAATTTTCTAAAAACATCGCGGTTTTGCTGTTCCAAAATTAAGTTTAAACATGACGATTTTTCCTAGAATCAATTATGAATATAAGTTTAAACATGACGATTTTTCCTAGAAAGAAAATCAAAATTTCGTTAAGTAGATTTTGAATGTAAATTTGAACATGACGATTTTTCCTAGAATCAATTATGAATGTTTTTAAAAGGAAAATTAAGCGTTTTTGAAAGAAAATTTGGAATCTTTATAATAAATTCCAAAATTAAGTTGAAAATTTAAGTATGCGGAAACGTCTAGTACATTTATTCTGCCTGTGAGATCTGAGAAAATAAAATAAGGTGTTTAACTAAGGCTAGGGATGGAGCAACCAGTGCCCTGAACTTACATGCCTATGTTTTTCTTTCTAAGGCACATGGTGGAACAGATCGAAAGGAAAGCCCGGATACTCTTAAATAATAAGTTTCTATTAAGTTTCCAAAATGAAAGAAGATTGGTATTATCCAAAATTTAAGCAATCTCCAAAACGAATGATTTCTATAATCCTATGTACTCAAAATGTTTGCTAAGATTAATTTTAGGTTTATTGTAAATGATATTTTAAATAACACTGTTTTTGATCCACCTAAAATGTAAAGGAATTTGGATCGAGATTTAAGTAAGGAAATTTGAGAGATTATCCGAAGTAAAAGAATGAATTACATAGAATTATTCTAAGTCAAAAGAATGGGATTTTGAAATTATCCAAAAAGAATTAAAGTGAAAAGAGAATTAATAAATCATGCATACTCATATTCACTTTTTATCGATAATTTGATTTCGAATGAATAAGGATGGGCAAGTCCTATCCGAAAACCACTTCGAACCAATGTATCGTTCGAACGTGAAGACATGTTAAAAATGATAATTGTTGAAGACCGTGGATCTTCATAGCATGAGCACTGCTTATTCATTTGCTCAGGGTTGTACCCATTACAGAGTTATACTAGAAGTGGTCTCATCGTTGTGGGGATTTTTCAGATTGCAAGGACTACTCGCTACTAGTGGTAGTAGGAGAGTGACTTCGGTTTGTCCTATTCCCAGACAATTTGTATGGATGTTTGTCTGACATTGCATTTTTAAAGATTACGTACATTGGTTTATACAAACATACATCAGTGGTGGCGGAGAAGGCAACTTCTCTTAACTTAACACCCTCCTTGAGACGTACAAGCTCAAGGGTTGTATTTTTGTGAAAGGCAATTAGTATTCAATGGAAATGGAAATATGGAATTCACAGATGTGATATGTGCTATGTGAAAAGGTAATCGTTGCCTAAAGCCTCATCAAATCAGAAATGACCGAAACATGATTAGATCGGCAAGGCTAAGTGGGTCATTCCCAAGAAGGGTATGGTCATCCCCTTCTAAATATATTTCTTCTCGCTATGATGTTTGGGATGTAAATTAATGTGGTTTGTATGCTCGGGCGCCTGGTTTAAAGGTCAGTAAAAACCGGTGGATGACATGTTCGGTACTATCTAGTTATAGAGGTAGGCCAGTCTTGTGTTGGTAGAGGATCCTTTGTGATGGTCCTCGTGACATCCATCTAGAGGTTCACCCATTCGGAAGGTAGATCCTTCACTTGATCATTTGTATGGAAATCCATTCTCCAATAAGAATCTATGGTTTTGTTTGTATTGGCATAATGAATAGCCTCGAAATGCTATATGGCTAACCATTCGAATAAGATTAATAAGTTTATTTCAAATGTTTTCAAAGAATGTCATTAGAAATAATATCAAACGTTTTGATATAAAAGTGTTTTAGTTATCATAAGGTAAAAACACGTCCGTGTTTATGTGTGAGCGTGGTCTTATGAGATACTCTTTTTTCAAATGATTTTATTCAAAGGCTGATATATGACACTAGCATTCATTATGGATTTTTTCCCACGCTGGTTTATCAAGCCCGATCCGGGTATTTCGAATACTCGGGTCGGATCCGAGTAATTTCAGATTAGTCAAAGACGATGGGAGTTTCCAAAGGAGAGCTGGAGATATTCATCTACATATGGACATATTCTATTATCCAATGTACTTAGTTTGCTTTAGTTTGATGTTTTTCAGTAATTGTAAGCACGGATGTTTATAACTATCCAAGCTGAAATTAGGTTAGACTCTAATATATGTATTTAAAAGTTTTCTGCTATAAAGATATTTGTTTAATATTATTTGTTATTCCTTTCGTATGAGATTTTATTATGTCTATTTTTCTTTATTACCCTTGATTATCCATACTTCCACGCAACCTGGATCGGACATGAGTTTTTATTGTCGGCTCAAAAGGTACAAAATTGTGGGTCATTGCATTAAATATGAATATGTAATAGAATATTATACAAGTAAAGGCTTAATAATAAAAATACTTCAAAATGGACATATATGTATTAAACAAAAATTAAGACGTACAAGGAATGTATAACCATGAGTTAATATTTTGAAATTCTAATAATTAAATTAAAAAATAAAAAGTGAATTCTATTTAAATAAGTGATTATAAACTTAACAAAATGACTGAAATGATTCATAAATTAGTTTATTATTGAATGATACTATATATGAAGAAATAAATGAAAATTTAAAAGTGAAGAAAACTTAAGTATGAAATGGTTCATGAATGAATATTAGTAAATAATGGAAATCAAGTATATAAGTAAATAATAAATGTGAATTAAACTGCAATGAAATGTATGCAATACTTTAATAATTGATTCATTGATGATTTCAAATATTGAATGGGAAATAAATTATGTAAGTAATGAATGTACATTAAAAAAGGATGACATTGTATGAATGAATTTAAATGAATGAAAAGTAAATGATGTGTTAAAGAAACCAATAGAATAAACTTAAATAACATTAAATTCTTTATTGTTTGGCTTATAGGATGTGTTGGAAAGGATACTTCAAGTTGTTTAAGGTTGTATGAATAATTTATTAAGTAACTATCTAAGGCCGTTGGGCGTAAGGTTCATTGGGTAGTTTATTATTCACCCTTATACGGTAAAAGCTTTTAAAACTGAACAAACCATTAGTTTTGTTTGATATGGATGTGTGATAGATTCATTTGTTGCATACAATGGTTGTACTGCTTTTGTTTGCATATAATTATTATATACATTGTATGTTGCTTGTGCTATTCATTGAATCAACTAAAATATTGCTCTTTTACATAGTTTTAACTCCTTTGGATTATGTAAGTGTAATATAGGTTTATGGAAGCAATAACAATTACTTTTGTTTCATAAATAAAGTTTTTTTTTGCCTGACAAATATGTACGTTTTCGGATTATGGTTTCTCATGGTTTGGGATGTTTTATTATTGAAATATGATATATATATATATATATACATATATATATATTGTAATTTTTGATATGATTATTTTTCCGGACCTACCGAATTTTTTTGCAAATTTAAGACTTAGAATTTTTTTGTTGAACTTGAGTTATTTTCAAATTTTTGTTAAAGTTAAATATGTAAATTAAATTGTTATAAATTGACTATTTGAATAATGTATATCAAACCACTTGATTCTTTCTTGTTCCTTTTCAGGGACGAAAGGTTTTGAGCGGGGGAGATTGTAACGACCCGTATTTTTTATAATAAAAAATAAGTTAATAAGATTTATGGAATTTAATATTGTGGGAAATTAAAATTTATGATTTATAAATGGAAGAAATTATTAGAATATAATTTAATAATGTTGATTGAATGAAATTGACAACTGTTTAATGTAATTTCAATTAATGGTACTAATAAGGGTTAATAATGAGTAAATTAAATGTTGTATAAAATGGGGAAATCAATGTTATTTAATTGGAGTTGGTTTCAATATTTGTAAGTAAATTTATAATCATCGTTGTAAACAATTAATGTATTAATGTGTTTAAATTATATAAATGTGACAACTATTCATTTCTCATCTAATTATTTGGAATTAATATGAGAATCAACGAAATTAAATGTAATTAAATATTGTAGTTAATATAAGAAAAGATGTTAACCATAAAATAAGGGATGTAATAAAATGAAATTTATGTTAATAAATTTCATAAAGGAATTGTTGATTTAATAATAAGAATGTAAATCAAAATAAAAAATTGTTGGAATTTAAATTATAGTAAACTAGAATTTTGTTACAGCTGTAATTAAATGTCAAAGTTAATTTAATATTTAATGTTAGATTTAATATGGAAAATTTAATTGTAGAAATATGTTAGATTTCTGCGTAACCAAGAATGATGAAAAGTATTTACTTTTAAATTTGAATTTAAGAGTTTTTAAATTGATTTTAAAATAATACTCCATTCGATTAACGTGTAAAAGTAGCCTTTTTGGCCACGGTCTCGGATTTCAACGAATCTAGTTTTATCAGATCCGTAAATAGTGAATTATTATAGGATTTCAAGTTTCGTAGCGATCGGACTTATTGTTTGATTGTGCGAGCTCGTAACATGTCTAGAAATCAATTTGAGAAATTTGATGAAAATAGTTTGATTCTAAAAGCTAACTCTATATACGATAGAATTAGGATTTGAAATTAGTTTCATTGAGTTTAAAAATATTGAAAATCTATATTTCGATATATGGGATGACGTACTTTCATTTTGGAAGTAAAACGGGCCTTTTGGGTCTTTGTTATCACTTCGATCCAATCGATCTGCTCCATCCATTCTTATTTCAACTTCGTCTATATATAGGCTGTTATAAACCTTAGCAGTTGTCTATTTTCATTTTCTATACATAGAATTTCTATCTCATTTGTCTCTTCTCAACGGCAGACATCGCAAAACCCTAATTACAATTCCAAATCAAATCGAAAATCCAAAATGCTCAAACCCAATCATATAATATATCGTCGTAAAGCTCTTGACGAACGTAATCTGCATCTGCAATTCGTTTTTTGATTGGAGGTTCCACTTTTCCATAAATTGGTGAAACGTTTTTGGCCATCCATCCTAGGGTTTCGCGATAAACGGTGGGTTGTCGACCAATTGACCATCGGTAAGCGAGGGCGTATAAAGAGGGATGAGCAGACTGCATCTTTGGTGGCCGATCATCGTATTGTGGCTTGGATTCACCTAGGGTTGTAAATGAAGGGAGGCGAAGGCTGTTTGTTTTCTGTCTATGGTAGGCATCGTACGACCACAAGGAGGGTCAGTTGGAGGTGGCGATCCCGAGGGTGGCTTCGGATCTTGGTCACGTGGCACAGGGCATCTCGATTTTGGAGGTGATGTCGGCGGTTTTGGGTCCCTTTGTTTGTGCTTCATTAAAGCGGCGTTTGAGAAGCTGTCGTATAACTTACTTAATTGCCCTTCATTTATTTTTAATTTATTTTAAATTTCAAATCTTCTAGCATCGATAACTTTTGCATACGAACTCGGATTCATGTGCAGTTTCTTCCATTGGGATCGTATCAAAATTCCAGACAATATGAAACCGGATTGGTTGAATTTGAAGACTATTGAATCTTCAGGCTTTTATTGGATTTTAAATAGACTACAAATCAAAGGTGAGTTATTTAACCCACTTACGCAATACTAAATCTTCTTATGTTAGTTGAATTAAATTCTTGAAGTGATAAGAATTTTATTGATTGCTGTTTGGTAATTCAAATTGTCATTTAAATTTAATTCGAATTTTATATTTAATTAAATTGACATTTAAATTACTATTGGATTTAATTGCTAGTTAAATACCTGATATTGATAAACAGTTAGTTGCTGTGATTTATTGGCTGGTTTAGATGTTGATTGTGATAGATGTCTATTTGTTGACATTTTGGATTGTTGGATGTTTATTTATTTTTATATATCCCTGTTATCACTCTGTCTATGAGTTGACAGCATATAAATTGTTATTTGAATTATTTCAAATAAATTAAGAAATATGTTGAAATGATATATACCTATGACACCTTGATTTGGATTGAAATGATATATATCCATCTCTGAAATTATAAATTGAAATAACTATTCACTTGGTCATAGGATAGAAAATTATATACAAACACCAGATTGGTTAAATTAAACAGTTTTAAAATCTTGAATTGTTTTAAAGAAAAAAAATTGTGGATTTATATGAACTGAATTATTTCTAATTCAAGCTTGAGTATGTTTGAATCGAAATTGGTTAAGAATTTTTTTTAACGAATTAAAATTGAAATGTGAACTTATATTCGATATATGACTTTAATTTTGAAAACTGATTATTTTTAAGTCGAACCTTAAATTGAACAATGAAGTTTATATTGATTTACGGGGTTTGAATCTATAATTTGAAATTGAAATCTATATGAATCAAAATGGTTTAAAATTAGAATAGAATTGGAATTTTAAATCATTGAATTGAATTTGAAGTTAAAACTGAATGTTTTGAAAATTGAAGAAAATTCGAATTGAAATTGAAATTAATCGACATTGAGTCGATTTAATTGAAAGTTGGAAATTGTGTTCGTTGATTTGAAATTTGGACGGGGGTCCACATTTGTTGAAATAGAAGGAAACGGTTTGATTTGGTACTATTTCCAAAATAAATTATTTTAATACAAATTTTTTAAAATCTATCATTTTAATATTCAAATTATTTGATTTTCCTAACTATTTTAAAATGTAAACCACTTTCAATACTCAAACCATTTTATGTCAAATTGGTTTAAGTCTTTAAACCTTTTAAACTATTTTAAAACCATTCAAACTATCCTCTAAAATTTCAAACTATGCAAATTGGGATGTTTATATTAAATCTTTGATTTAAATGAGAATATGGTTAAATGGGGCTATAACCTAAGTTGGAATTTGAAATGATAAGTTCAAGTGAAAATGAAATATTTGAAGTAATTATGATGATTATGAAACGAAGGATATTTTGAATTGGATATGATATTTTGACATCAAATGTGAATCGGTTTCGAAATGTAAAAGAACCAACTGATGTGAAAAATGACATTTGATTGTTAAAGAGGTCGGGAACTCTTATTTGCATACTCTATGTCAATGTTGGAACCACTTTAACAACTATGTCCATGGTGGATGATCCAGAATGAAGTAGTTGAATTGGAGGCATTGCTAGATTTGAAGAAAGGGAACGATGATGGATGACCCCAGCACTTGTGCCAATTTGAAATGACTGAAATAGGATGGTTGTCTGGGCCAAGTGGGCTAGCTGCGCTTAGTAGGTGGTGTTGGATGCGGTGGGCGGTCGTGACTATGATGCATTTCCACCAGCCTTGTGACCCGAACTGTTAGTATTCAACCTTGGACATTTTCTCACGTGCCTTGTCATACTTTTATCCTTATACACACTCACTACGATTTGTTTTAGTACGGTACCTACAGAGGACTCACTGGCTACCGACGTTGCTGGTTGTGTTACAGAACCTGCATAGACTACCTACTAAAAAATGTGTTAAGGGGGATCAATGTAAAGTCTTAACGCTATTTTAATACTTTAATTTACTGATAGATATTATAGATATCATGTATCTTACTACATATAGACAACATAACAGATCCTTAGGAGATGGAAAATCTCATAACATCTGTTAAGTTATTGCACTCACGTTGTACACTTGATAAGAGGTGTAAAATCCTATAAACATCTTTGAAGCTATTACACTCATATTTACGTGTTGTTGATTTAACTTACATGAGAACTTTTTGGTCTGACTCGAGTGTTTTGTCTTTTCATTATGCTCGGGCCAGCCTGAGCATTTCAGTGTTTGAAGACATTATTTCTGAAGGACGAAGACCGAGTTTGGTATATTATATTATTAGTATTATTCCACTGCATTGTTTTAGTATGTTGTTGATTGTGCTGTGATTATGTTTCAAAAATTGTGTAATCAAATGTACATTATAAAACAACTTCATGGACTATTTACTGGATTATTATATTTTGTCATTCCGCTGCGAGATTCTCCGTTTTGTTTTCCATCTTTTCTCTTATTTTCTTATTAAATTCCGTTGACAATCCTCCCTTTTTAATTTATTTTTGATTTAAATCGTCCAAAAATGTGGATCATCACAACAACTTAAATTTAAAAACCCATAGCCAGAATAATTCAACTAATCGATAAATGTCATCAGATTAAACCAAGGTCTTTGAAAGTTGTACCGTGCAATTAAATATAAATATTATTAGAATTTTTCCGTATATCAAGTTCTTAATATCTTAGAGATATATCGACGACAAAGAGAAAGTGTGTGCAATATAACATTACTTATAGTGTAGCTTAGATGATTGGAAAGAGGATTTCACCTTGATGACCTATAAGCGCCTAAACTCATATCTGTACTGTGCTTCTGTAAATTCTGTATAGGCTTTAATATTTATATGCTTAAATATTAATATAATACATAATTTTTGCATAATATAAAAAGTGAATGGAATTTTGGGTAGGAGTAGTAGAAGATGATTGTGGTATGAAGACACTAATATAGCCGATGTAGATTGCAACGAGATTGCTAGTAGAGGTAAAAGAAATCGTTTAAAAGGTAGAATTAATGAAGATAAGGCCAACAAGAGAAAATATGTAGGTCTTAGAATTTCTTAGTAAAGTCACCCCAAAATCAATGTTGCCAAGAGCACAGCTAAGGCACCATTGAGCGCAACTTAGGTGTCATTTGGAAATTCTAGCACTGCACTTTTTCCCTTGGTGCTTTATTTTTCCCGCTGTCTGAGGCGTCGTTTGAGTGCTATGTTTTTCTTGGGACGCTAAAAATATAGGCATTTTTGGTTTAACTTTTTTTATTTTGACTTAAACATAATTACACCAAAAAAGACTAGATTATTTTGTTTATTTATTGAAGTATCAAATATAATTTTAAAACTTATTTACATTTTGTAATTCATGTAAGATTATATATAAAGATTATTCAATTAATATTCTTTCTAAAATTCAAAATAAACGTGAATTTTCAAGTTTCTCAAAGCTTGCTTAATTAATTTTTCGATTCAAAAAATAAATATACAATAATGACTACATATTAACTTATCACTTCTTTGTAATGAATTTAATGGTTCTTTCTTTCACTTCCTTATTCCATTAATTGTTAAATTCCATTCTAAATATTTTTGGAATATAACCTGGTGTTTTCTACTAAAATATTAAAAAAATCATTAAATATTATTGTGGTTTTTGAAAACAGGATTATTAAGCACATAAATATTTAGTTATAGTTATAGCATAAATTTCATTATGTATAAAATTTATCATGTATAAGTTTTATTAGTGTTATAGGTGCAGATCATTTCCAATAACTATTAAAGGTGCTGTTAGTAAATGGTGCAAAGGATATCGGGAGAAAATGATTTATTCTTAGAACCAATTTACTCATGATTGTCTTTCCAAAACTATACTTTGAAGTTCCTTATTGTATACTCAAAAGTACTGGAAAATATAAAACTACGTCGAGGAGAACAATTAAAAGAATAGTTAAAAAGTTCAGTGTAGAAGCTATTGAAGCTAGAAAAGAGGTCAGATCTAGAAAAGCTAATGGCTATAAATTCGAGGTTGATTCGAGAATTTCTGACTATGGACAGAGCTGTAAATGTTAGACCTTCAATTTATGTTTCAATGATAACAACTATATAATCATACACACACACACACTTTATCAAGATTACATGTATATGCTACAAGAAGACACCATTCTTGAAGATATTAAGACTCAAAGTGAAATAAAGTTCTATCGACCATACTATAATTAGTCAGGCTATTCTACAATTAAAGAGTCTTAGATAAAATATTGTTAAGGTCTCCTTGAGTATGTTTACTTATACAATCACACACGATTTTGTATACGTCAAAATTAAGTTGAAAAACTGACTTTGCTACTTACAAACATCTGAGATAAAACCACAGATGTTTGTGACAATTCTCGAGTTAATATTTTCTAAAGCTACAAATGTCTTAGGTTTTATTGCAAATGTCTATTATGTGTAAAAATGTCAATTTTGAAAACACACTTCTGTTTGAGACAAAAACAAATCACCCTTCATCGAAAGGTTGCAGCCATTAAAATGAATAGATCTTCTCAGACAGTTACAACTCTTTATCTACATACTTTTGAATCTATAAATACTACTTTGATTGAGATGTAGTAGAAAACTAACTTGAATTATTTTAGCATTATCTCTCTTGATTTCTAAGCACTTTCTTGTGTATACATTGCTCATACACTCCCAATCTATTATAACCATAATAAAATTTTGGTTCAACCATTTCCTACAACTCAAAGCATTCACATTCGCATACTCAAAGAAGAACATAGGAAGATTTGTACCATCAGTCAAAAACCATGATATTTGGAAAACCAGATTGTCAGATATATACTTTTGTACCAGCCTATTCCTTTGGACGAAGCGAGGGTCAGTTGGTTAAAGGAAATACAGAAGGGGAGTTTCGGGACTGGACGTAGGACGAGAGGTCCAAACCAGTATAAAATATCCGGTGCGATTGTTTCCATTATTTATCTTATATTTAATTATTATACTCTGCTTATCATTGTCAGTAATACACAGACATATATAAGTTGCATTATTTATAAAGATCCTTTAGATTTTCAGTTGTTATCGGAGCAAGGCCATTTCAATATACAGTAACACGTAATTGAAATCATGAAAATGGCATGTACATTTCCAGAAGGTCAATCAACTGCTCATCCTCTACTATTTATTGGTTCTAATTTTGCTTATTGGTCAATACACATGCAAATTTTTATGGAAGCAAATGGTTTAGAAATACAACTAGCAACTCAAAACAATTATAAGCATCTAACTCTAATTCTGGCATATAGGCCGACGCACAAAAAGCAGAGGCATCTAACAATGCCAAAGCTATGAATGTATTATTTTTCTCACTTGACAAAAATGAGTTTTCACGTGTCATGCTCTACAAGATTGCATGTGATATATGGTGCACTTCACAAGTCACACATGATGACACAAATAGATTTAAGCAAACTAAAATTTTGATTTTACAAACCAATTCTTATCTTTCAAAAAGAAAACAAGTGAATAAATTATTGATATGTATGCTAGATTTCAAAAAATTCAACACGATCTCATGGCACTTGGAGTCAAGTTCATTGAAATCATGTTATATGAAGCTAACTTGCAGGTTTGAAAGGATCAAAATCATGAAAAGAAAAACATAGCATTCCTAGCAAATAACGAAGATTCAAACTTTTAGACGAAGAGGAGACTGTCTGCCAAAAACTACAATAAATTCAAGAAGTTCAAGAAGATGACCAAATTTCAAAATGGCGGCAAAACAAACTCTTCTAATCAAACGTCGATTAAATGCTATGAATGTGGGGAATTTGGCCACATGAAGAAGGATTGTCCATAGCTCAATAATGATAAAAGGAAAAGCAAATTCGAAATATTCAAGAAAAAGAAATGAGCTTTTCTACTAATATGGGATGATTAAGATTCATAATCTTCTTTAAATATTGATAGTGAAAGCGACTCGGAACAAGCAAATTTGCGTTTTATAGCTAACACTGATGAGGTAAGCCTTGAACTTACTTATGATGAAGTAATGGAAATAAGTATTGAATTAGTTGATAAATATAGAGAAATAAAAAAATAAATAAGGAATATGTAGGAAAGTTACCTAAATTAGAATTAGAAATCAAATTATTGAAGATGAAAATATTATCATAGAAGAGGACTAAGAAATTGTTCGAAAGAAGTATGCAATACTAAAGTCTCAAAATGAAAAATTATTAAAGGATTTAGAATATTATCTATACTATAATATTATTATTGAGTTTGATTTCAAGAGCACACAAGCCTCCATCATATTTTAAAAAATGAACAGTCACGTTTTTAATTTCTTTTTATTCCAAATTTTAAAACGTGATAACTTTTTCTACATTAATTGGATTTAAGAATCGATTTCATTATTAAATCTCAAATTTAATATGCTTTCCAATGATATCCATTGTTGATAGCTAAAAATAAAATTTTTAAAATCATAGTTTTTGGATTATTCATATTATTAAAGTTATTAAATCTGTTTGACTTTATTTCTTTTAACTAATCTATGTCGTTGATTGTTTTGAAAATTTTCAGCCACTGATTCTACTTTGACAAATTGCAGTTAAGTCCGATGAAATCCAACAATACCAAAATACAGCAACAATGTTAGATGGAATTAGAAATGGAATCAGAAAGCTCAAAAGCATTAAATACAATTATATGTTTCTTATTATATTGAATTTTCTTTGACTGTAAAAGAAATACAATGATACTCTTCACATTAAAATAAATATTGTTGAATAATGGTTGTTAGTTTCAACACTTCAGACATAAAATATGTATGTTTTAGATTTAGCATATTTTTCACAAGAATCGTTCAAAAAAGAAATAAATCTCTTTATCCTCTAATCCTATCATTCTACAATAGTATGATGCTGCATAATGTGTTCCTAGACATAGTAAGTTATGGGATCATGATCAACACTTGCGTTCTCATGAATCATGTCAACGTTGCTTTTGGTATTTTTGGATCAATGGTCAAGTGTAAACCAAATGTTGTTACCTGCAATGCTCTTATAGATAGTTATTACCGAAGCAGCAAATGGAATCAACGACATCAAGTATTAATGGAAATGATTAATAAAGGTATTTCTCCAAATGAATTACATATAATACAGCTGATGCATGAAGCAATAGCTGATGCACACAATAAATTTATATGCGTATAATTTATATGTGTATTGTGTGGAAATTTTATCTTTGAAATCATTTTTGCTCGATATTTTATAATTGTTTATCAAGCACCAGTACTATCTGCATTACCGTTTTCAAAGATTTATACAAAAATTTTAGACAAAATGCAAACTTATTTGAAAATTGATAAAAAAGATCACTATTTCTTAATCAATGAACCATATAAATAATTTAAACATGTTATGATGATAAGAGGTTGAGTGTGGTCCGTATGCGAAGCACGGGTTCGCACTAGTAAGTTAGAAAAAGTTAATCTGGAAAAGGAAAAACTAGAATTACAAGCAAATTTAAATTCTACAAACTGTTAAATATGTGATCTTAAAAGTAAACTAGAAAAAATGACAAATAATATGACAAAATTCAACAAAGGAAAACAAAATTTAGAAAATTTGATTACGATATCTAAGCCATCTGGAAATCGAAATGGATTAATTTTTAAAAATGAACAAAGGCCAATGCAATATAGCACATTATACACAAAACATAAAAAGCCAAAGTTAAAAACCAAGGTTAAGAATTCATATAAAAATATGGTCATGATATGGATTCCAAAAACAAATAATATACTAATCAGACAAAAATATATTGATGAATATTTACAAAAAGTTGTATATAACAAAAATTATATTTCTAAGGGAACCAAATCCTCATGGATATGGTTAGCTACATCCACTAATACGTAGGACCCCCATTCAATGAAGGTGGGTACCGATTAAATTTTTCTTATTTTGCAAGTATCCAAAATCAAATAAAAAATAAAGAGAAATGGATATTCGATATCGGTTGTTTTAAGCACATGACTAGAAATGAAAATATGTTATCAAATATAACATATATCGACGGTGGCATCATCACATTTGGAGATAACTTAACGGGATTTGTCATCGTCGTTGGAGAAGTCATCAATGTCGGTATTTCTAGTTCTCCTATAACTACTAATGTTTTATTAGTAGAAAATTTTAAACATAACTTATTAAGTATAAGTCAACTATGTGATATGGGATTTCAAATTAATTTCGAGAAAAATAAATGTATTATTTTTGATCAAAAAAAATTTGAAGGTTCCAAAAATTGAAACATATATGTCTTAAACATGAATGTCAAAAACAATACAAATTTCTACTTAGCGGCGAATCATGGTGATCCTTGGTTGTTGCATACGTTTTTGTCAAATAATTTTTAAGAATATCAACAAACAAGCTAAAAATGAATTAGTGAGATCATTAACTAAAATCCATTACAAAGCAAAAAAATTATGCGATGCTTGTCAATTCGGAAAATTAAAGAAAAAGCTCCTTTAAATCTAAGAGGGAAATTTCGACAAAACAACCTCTTAATTTACTCTTTCTAGATTTATTCAGACCAGCTCAAGTACATTCAATAAATCATAATAAATATGTTTTTGTGATTATTGATGATTTTTCAACATATACTTGGACATTATTTTTAAAACATAAAAGTGACACTTCTGAAATGTTCAAATTGTTGTACGAATAAAAAAGTTAATAAATGTAAAAATTAAAAACATACGAAGTGAACATGGTGGTAAATTTGAAAATGAACTATTCACCAACTTTTGTAACAAAAAGGGAATTAATCTGTAACGACCTAGGATTTTGAACAATTTAAATTTGAAAATATTTAATTAATTTTAAATATTTGAATAATGATTTGAATTGAATTTTCAATATAACTATGAAATTGGCGATTAAATTTTAAAATTTAATCTATTGAAAGTGAATAAAAATTTGAATCTTCAATTTTAAAGCTGATTAAAAATATTTCAAAGGCTTGTAAAATTTATATTGATAATACTGAAGATAATAGAAGCTTCAGATTTGAAATTAATAGTGAATTGTTCAGTTTTGAATTTATATCGTCTAAATCGATATTTAAAAATAGTCATTTTTCATACAGTCTCGGAATTCGACGAAACCAGTTCCATTGGGTCCGTAATATTGTATTATTGTCGGATTTCAAATTTCGTATTTTTCGGAGTTGCCGTGTGAGAATACGACACGAAAACGCATTGGAATTCGAATCAAATTCAATTTGAATTTAAATATATAATTGGTCAAGTTCATTTCAAATCACAACCACCCTATATTTTTGTACTTCAGCCACCCTATTACCTGCAAGCGAAGAAAACACGTTCCCTCTGCAAAGTCGCATACTCCTGTCTCCCTCTATCTCTTTTTAATTAAACACGCAACATCTCCTCTTCAGATTCAAAGAAATCTTCATTCAAAATGAAAAAAAAATGGCCGAAGCCAATTTTCGTTCTCCCTCTATCTCAATCGAAACAAAAGAGCCGAAGCCCTTCTTCTTTTTCATTTAAAATCAAAATCCTCTTCAGTAAAAAAAAAAAGAAGCGGCGACTGTAAGCAATCGCGATGATGAGAACGCGTGGGGGGCGGCAGATCTAGGGCAAGATGTCGCGGCCGTAGGCGGTGGCGCTCGCGCGTAGGGGGGAATCATCGGCATCGCGTATGGGAGTAGGGGGCGTGCCACGTTCAATTTTCACTCGCGGTGGCGAGTGCGGCAGGGGGGCGCGGGCATTGACGATCGCGTGGAGGCTAGAGCAGTATTTGGGGATATCGGCGAAGCTGGGGTTCGTGCATCGCAATTCGCGATGGTGGCGTGGGTCGCAGGTGAATGGGCGGCGATGCTCGATCGATTTATACTGTGAGGTATAATTTACTTCTTAGACCTAAAGTTTTTTTTATATTATTACAGTAAGATTATTACTGTTTAAAATTGCAGAAGAGTTTACAGTAAAAGGAAAAAAAATTGGTTTAAAAAGAGTTATCAGCCAATCAAAAGTTATTAAACAGAAGTTAATTATTCAGTTGATTCGAATATTAATGAATTGTATAATTATTTATACAAGGTATAATCTGTGAAGAAAACAACCTGAAAAGGGAATGGATTGCAAATAAAAAGCTAAGGTGAGAACTTCTCACTCAAAAGGGTTATTTAAAATTTTAAATAGTTATATTTAAAATTTGTTGATTGATTGATTGTTTGCTTGATTGTGATATTAGATATAGTAGGATATATCTATATATAGCAATATATATATATATTGGCATATGTATGTATTGCAGTTGATTGATTTCCCGCATTGTATAGCGGATGAGACCCTATTGCGCCGTTATTAAGCGGATATATATTTTATAAATCCCATATACCGCGATATTCCACGTTGAAGTGGAATTGGTATTGTGCTAACATCTGTGGATGCAGGAAAACAGGTTGGAGGGATCCAACTGGATTCCTCACAAATATTTATTTGATTATAGATATTGTGATGATTGTGATTATCATATCGATATATGATATTTGTGCAGTGATTGACCATTTGATGCTGTGGCATCATCGGATCCATGTTTAAAGTTTAAAGTAGCAATTTTTATTTTAAAAGGATTTTAAAGTGATTTCTCAAAGTATATGTTTTGTTAAATTTTCGAATCTGATTCACTTTAAATAAATTAAGATTTTAATTTTAAAGCTATAGGATTAATATTTTTGTGAAATATAACCAAAGGTAGTTTTTAAAAATAAATAGATTTATATAATAATTTAAAATTGGATTTCTGAATTATTATAAAGGATGAATATAAAAGATTTTATAAATTGATATTTATAAATAAAAATATTGGAAGTATAAACGAGTTTATTATGTGTTAAAATGAAGTATAAAATGGATCATTGAAAATTATAGATTTGTAAATTGTGAAAGTTATAAAATGAATAGATATTGAAAATAAAAGATTCATGAGTCATTAACTTATAAAATGGATTTTGGGCATTTAAATGAGATATTTATAGAAATTGTAAATAAAGGAAATTTTTTTAAAGTTGAACTTGTCATGGAATATAAAAGAATCTTATAAGCAATAAGTTTTGGAAGTTGTGAAGCTTAAAAAGAACGACTTCGTAAATAAATGATATTATAAGTGTTTAGCTTATAATATAGACTTTTGGTATAAAATTAAGTTATATAAATTGAATTGGATTGATAAAGGAAAATTATAAATCGAAGTTATAAAATAGGAATGGAATTTATAGAGATTGTTTATAAATTCGAAAATAAATTGAATTTGATAAATTTAATATTGGAATTTATTAAAGAAAATATATTCACGATTTTGAACAGTAAATATATTATTAAAGAAAATGGATATATTTTGGGAAAGGAATGTTTTAAATGGAATTTAAAACAATTTAAAGGTGTTTTAAAATGCATTAAGTATCGAATACATAGATTTCAACATTTATTGTTGAAATAGACGTTTTCGAGAAATAAAAGGGAATGAAAACATAGATTTCAACATTTATTGTTGAAATAGACGTTTTCAAGAAATAGAAGGAAATGGTGGACTATAACACTGTTGTTATAGTAAATGATTTCCGAAAGGAAATATTTTTGTATAGTATTGGGATTTATATATCTATTTAATTTCGAATCCCTACACTAGTGATTTTGGGTTGTTGTAACGATGTTTTACGCAACATTCGTTTTGACCCAAATAAATGTGAATAAAAGAATGATTTCCTTAAGGAATGAAAAATATACTTAACTATGGTTTAAGTATATCGAATATTTTCAAATTGTGAAAATAAATAATATGTGTGAATCACTTATTTTTAAATAAGTATGGAATTGCTTTTCCAATATGAAATGGAATGTTTTTAAGAATTTATCTTTTTGAAGATAAATTGGAATTGAATATTTGAAATCTATTGAAAACTGTAGATCAGTAGATATTTTGAAATATAAATTTACTATGGAATTTATAAATGGAAAGGGAAAATTGGTTTCAAAATAAACGTTGTTTATTCTTGAAGTGTGGAAAATTATATATCTTGTAAAGATATTTTGGGAAATTAAATAATTTGAGAAATTATTTGGAATCTGGTGATGTTGCGCATCTTTATTGATAGTTAAATAACTGACTATCAATATTTACCTTTAAATAGGTATTTGTGTGATTGCTTGAATTTGAATGCCACACTTATTTTAAAATAAGCGCTCACTATTCGGGTTAACGGGGAAAAGACCATGGGGTCGTATAACCCATTCCGAATAGTGATACGTCATTATGAATTGCATTTGAAGACCGGTGTTGAAGACCGGATAATTGTGAAAACGGAAGGATTACCGTCGAGTTACTCTGCATCGGCTGATCTCCGGTACAGAGGTTTTATCACCCTTAGTGACGGGAAGTCCGGACGTGATTAATGAATATCCAGATTGCAAGGACTTCTTTGTAAGTGCCTTCGGTTCTGTTCGAGCCCGGAACAGACTTGTATTGATTGTATGTCTGACGTTACAATTTGAGATGTAAAGCTGGTTTCTATCAAATATATTTCTGTTGGTGGCGGAGAATTTATTCTCTTAGCTTAACACCCTTCTCTGAGACGTACGAGCTCAGAGGTTATATAGTTGATGGTTACTAGTGATACATTCCCGAATTGGTAATGTGGCATACTGAGTGATGCTGTGAAATGATCATTGGTTGATCGTTTGTGATAGGATCATTTGTTTGATCGTCTATCTTGATGATCATTGCTTTGATCATTTGTTGACCCAAAGCACTGCTTTTGTAAAGCGTGGCTTTGTGGACGAGACTTCATCGAGCCTCACACCCCGGAAATGGTCAAAACAGGAAAGATGCGGCAAGGTTATTAGGGGGTAGCGCCCCTTTAGAGTATGTCATTCCTTCTGGATAGAGGTGGTATCATGGTATGGAGACCAGATACTTAACCTATGTGGTTACTGCAAATTTATTACTTTGTGGTTGTTGGAAATCGGGGATCCTCGGATATAGATCGGTTACGATCGGGGAATGACATATTCGTGTCAGTAGTTACCCAGTTAGGGGTAACCCGGCCTTGCGTTGGCAGAGATCCGGTTAGGTTCTCGGGACGTCATTCCAGAGGCGTTTCCATGTGGCAATGGAAAGTTCCTTGGCCTGACCATTTGTTGGAAATCCAAAGAAACAATACGAGCCTTGTACGGTTTTAGTTGTAGAACTTGCCATCTAATATGGTAGCTATAGCGGGCATAATATAATGGTACCTATGCTGGCTAAGATTTATATTCTACTTTCGAAAATGTTTTCTACACTATACACTAATAATAATATCAAAAATGATTTGATTTTGCGTAGTAAGCATCTTTGACTATCATAAGGAGAAACCTCCTCCAAGTCTGCGTTTGCATTGTGTGTGTGGCGGGAGACCTTATGGTAGTTTCATTTTCAAAAAGCATTGCGAATTTTCTTTTAAAATTTCTCCTATTCTTTGTTTAAAAGATAAATAACTGTTTTAAGTTCTCACACCAGTCACATGACTAACCTGGAGTTTATTGTTCCCTTCCTAAACTCTGGGTGCCCACCAATTTCCACACGGGCAGTCTAGAGTTAGGTTATCAGGTCATTCTGGATTCAGGTATTGCTACAGATATCTGGAGGCGAGCTGGATGGCGTAGCATATTACCTATTGTATATAGTATTTCTTTTTCGCTGTTTGTTTGTTGTACACTCTGATGATATGATGTAATGTAATGCGATGTAATGTATAAAATGTACAGTTCTTTTGTTTTAATAAATATTCATTTATCTATTATATGTTGTTCCGTTGCGACTGTGAGATTCTGATATTGGTCTGTTATCCTGTTCTGTAGTTTGTTTTCTGTTCTTCTTCTATCTTTTCTCCCTTCTTCTACCTCTTTCTTCTTCTTCAACCATAACATTTCGGTTTTTCGGCAACGAAAAATCGCAAACGTTACATAATCATAATTTTTCATTTCCTCGAACATCACAACAAAACGGTGTTATAGAAAGGAAAAATCAAACCTTATAAGAATGTGCATGAACTCTACTAGGCCGAAGACATTGCTACTACTTTATGTATTAAATCGTATAACACATGCTATGAAATATTTTTTAACAAAAAACCAAAAGTATCATACTTTCGTGTTTTTGGGTCGAATTGCTTCATATTAAACATTAAGGATAATCTTGGAAAATTCGATCCTAATGCTAATGAAGGATACTCGTTAACTATTCAGATCAAAGCAAAGCATATAGAGTCTTTAATAAAAGAATAAATATTATAGAAGAAAGTCTTCATGTGTTAAACTTTTAATGAAAATAAATACGATAATGATGAAGAATTAATAAATAAAACAAATATACCTATATATATAAACATAATAATAATGTCAATACCTGTAATGATAATATTATAACAACATCATCTAGAGTATCAAGAGACCGTCCTATTAATAATATTATTGGAGATTTCAGTACAAGAGTATCAACCAGAAAACAATTAAACCGAATGAGTCATGTTGCATTTATATAAAATTTTGAACCGGAAAATTAAGAAGATGCATCAAAATATGATTTTTGGATTATTGCAATTCAGGAATAACTTAATCGCTTTTAAAGAAATAATGTTTGGGAACTTGTACTAAGGCCCGACGATCAATCTGTATTTGGAACAAAATGGGTTTTAAAAAATAAAGCAGTTGAAAATGGAAATATTGTATGAAATAAAGCAAGATTGGTATCTCAAGGATATAATAGGTAGAAGGAATTGATTACAATGAGACATTTGCCCTTGTAGCACGTCTTGAAGCAGTGCGAACATTACTGGATTTTGTATGTCGTCATAATTTTGAAATTTCCAAATGGACGTAAAATGTGCATTTTTAAACGGACTTTGTAACGACCCACAAATCCGTACCCCTTGAGTCAACACTATTCTACATCAATCAACTCAAGTTGAAGAGAAATACGAACCATTAGGGTTAAAGAAGAAGAGGTAGAAGAAGAAAATATGAAACAACATCAGAATCTAACCATCACAGCGGAATAAAATATAATAGATAATAAATGACCTTTACACAAAATCAAATATATCTGTTTTATATATTATATCAACAAAGTACATCAATCAGAGTTCAACATTAATAACATACAACTGGATACACAGCTATTCAACACAGCAAAATATATATGAAACAAGTACGAAATTACGTATCGTCATCCAGCTCGTCTCCTGAGCTCCACGACATCATATCCTATATCCTATAATACTCAGTCTGACCTGAGCATTATGGTTAAATAACACCCGAGTCAGTCTGGAATACCAGCGTGAGAAATCACACTCAAATTGATTATTAAAGTTTCAAAAATCTTATGAAAACAAAAGCATTTCGTAAGACCACGCCACAAATAAACATGTCGGGTTTTTACCTTACTATAGCTAAAACACTTTTTATTAAAATCCTCTGATATTATAATAGTGTCTATAGCAAGTAAAATAGAATCTAGCTGAAATGCTTGCATCTCATGTTTCAGCAATAGTTGGGCACAATTAAAAACGTACGGGCGCGTAGGGAAAATGGATTTCCAACTAATGACTAGGCACTAGAGTACCACCTGTCACAGTGCCTCGTCTAGATCAGCGTACCGAGGACCCACCCTAAGTCCCATGTAACACAAGACCAGAACCATCCCTTACCGGAAAATCCCGAGCAAGATCACCCCGTGGTTGGGATCAGCAACCGCCCACTAAGCCGAAATAAAAAGGGACATCTAGACAGGGATGACCTCACCTTGAAATGGGTGCTACCCACCTAGCCTTGCTGCATAACCCCTGATTTTCAGTCATTCCCAGTAGATGAGGCTTGAGACTAAGCGTTACCTTTTTAGAACATATCCCTTAGAATGCCCATCGTCCACCTGACGATGTTCCGAAAGCATTCATCCATACAAGTCCGTCCGGTGTTCGAACGGAACCGAAGGCACTATTCCTACTACATCCATTTTGGAAATATCCTCAGGATTAGTAGCGACCAGCCCTTGCACTTCACTGCTCCATCTTCGAATCCAAACTTGTTTTCCACGAAAACATACAAATCGGATCGAAGTGGTTTCCGAGAAATAAATCCCGATCCCGGTCTCTTCGAAACGATCATCGCATTTGGTCAATATTGATAGTCGGTTATTTAACTATCAATTAATATACACAAACAACCATCAACCAATATATAATTTCCCAAATTATTTATTAGTCCCAAATATATCTTCACAAGATATATTTTCACTTTTCAAACCTTTTGAAAACAATTTCAAACCATCTTCCTTTCACAGAATAAATTTCAAATATTTTCTATTTCCACTAGGATCACCAAGCACAAACTTTAGGTTTTTCAAATAATTTAAAACGCTTCACTTTGAAATATACTTTAAAACATTTTATTTAAAACTACTTCAATAATTTGTTAAAAATACATACTATATGAATATTTGAAAATAAGGTTACTTTATAAAATATGAAACTAGGTTTTACCTTTTTAAAACAAAGTACTAAGTTACCTTTTAAATAGTTACCTCGATAATAGATTTGAAAAATATTTACTTTAGAATTTAGATATTTAGAAATAATAAATTTCCTAAAACATACTTTTAAGAAAAACATTAAACCTTTATCTTATATTTAAAAATTTGCTTTGAAAACGTACTTGGCTATCCAGAGAAATATACCTCTCTTCCCGTTCTTCTTTAAATTTTCCAATTTCAAACACTTGAATCGATTTCCAAATTGATTTCCAATTTACTCCGTTTATTCCAAAATCCATTAATTTTCAGATTTTATTTCTTAACTATGAGTTAAAATACTTTAACTGAAAATACGACTTTTAGATTTCTCAAATTACTTTTTAATCCTTTCTAAACAAATTTAAACTTTAAATTTAAAATAATTCTTTATTCCATTAAAATAATATCACTTAATTTTACAATTCATTAATTTCTGTTTATTCAAATTTTGTTTCTTTTCATACTCGAAGTTATTTATTAGTATTTTAATATCACTTCCATTTCTTTCAATTTATTCTTAATTTATTCCAATATGCTATAATTATTTCACTTACAAATTCACTTCCTTTATTTTCTTTTCAAAATCCCATTTATATATTTTTGGTTACTCCTTTATACCCAAATATTTTCAATCAAGTCATAGCATTCAATATTCTAATATAATTCATCATAGAATATCAAATAATCACAACAGAGAATATTAAAAAGTTTAAATAAGTGTTGAGGAATCCAGTTGGATCCCTTCAACCTATTTTTCCCTGCATCCACAGACGTTATCACAACATAAATACCAATTCCACTTCGAGGGGGAATATCGCGGTATATGGGATTAAATATAAATCATCCGCTCTACAATGCGGGAAATCAATCATTCCAAGATGTAATATATATTATAATATAACACATCAATCAATTCCACCATTCAACCAATTATTTAAATTTAATCATTTAAATTAAAATTAAAATTCAGTTGAGTGAGATAAACTCACCTTATTCCGTTTGCAACCCATTTCCAAACCAGCTTGCTAGTCACAATTCTTCACAATTTACCTTATGTAAACATTTTACATTTTATTATTATTTTGAACTTATTGAACAATTATTTCCCTTTGATAATTTTACCAAGCTAATTATTTATTTAAATTACTTTCCCTTTAATAAAATATTCTTTGATAACTAAAACAAATAAATAAGTTTTATTAAACAAATTAATTACCTTTAAATAAATTAATCAACTAATAATTTAGTTGAACCAATTTTTCTCTTACAAATTCTTTTAGTAATTAAATAATTTAAATAAGTTTATTAATCGTCTAAATCGCTAATATACATTATTAAGTAAACTTGTAGATTTCATTTCTAAGCTGCATATAATTTTTTTTTCATTTTCCAGTACCTCCAAAAACAAGCATTTACTATACTGTTACCACTATATTTTTATTTTATTTTATTTTATTTTTTTCCTAATTAGCTTGCATTTATATGTGCAAAATATTTTTCTGTAACCTATCTGCATTTTCCTTTATATACACAATATACTTACTTATAATTAGCCACCCCAGAGTTAAAAAGCAAAACTAACAACAGTAAATGCCTGATCACACGAGCGCCACAAATAACCACACGACCTCCTCCTACTCCTAGGAGAAACGTCGACGGCCTCGCATACTTCGACACGAGCCGTAGGCCACATCGTCCACAATCAAGCTCGAACGTTCCAGCTGTCCTACGCGAGCCACTCGACAACCCTCGTGACATGACCTAACCATGCGCTACTGCCCTAGTCGCGATCGAGACCTACGCGATCGAACCCTCCTTTTGAATCGAATGCGACCATCTTCGTCTAAATCGAACGCTGACGACCTGTCAAATCGACTCCTTGCTGTCGTCTCGGCCTCTTCAACTCCCAACTTCACCCCCAAATCGCGAGCGCCCCATCCCCTAATGACCTCAATTCGAATATCAGAAAGGACGAGAGATGAAACAGGCATTCTAGGGGTTGAATTCGACCTTGCTTTACTTATTCGAGTATAAAGCAGTGGCGGCCATTTTTTTTGATTTCGATACTGAGAGAAGAGGAAAAAAATTTGTGCATATTAAAAGGAAGGAAAAGGAATCGCATGTTGAATACGCTTGTGTAATTGAATGGATTTGCTACAGTGATATGAGGTGAAGTAAAAACAGCTGATGGGAAATTAAAGGTCAACTCAGATATATATATTTATATTTTAAAACGTTAGATTCCCACAACTCAAAATCCCGAACCCCTACCGAGGCACGCTGCTGGACGTTTGTAATGTTATACGCTCATTCTAAACGTAATAGAATAGGTTTCGAGTCCTAATTCGATCGTATGAGGAAGATAGCTTTTCGAACCCAGCTCATATATTAAATTTCAATTTAATTTTTCAATGCGTTTACTTATCGTACAAGCACACAACAACTCTGATCAATACAAAATTTGAAATCCAATAATAATTCAATATTACGAACCTAATGGAACTGGTTTCGTCGAATTCCGAGACTATGCCTCGGAAGGCTATTTTTAAATTCAATTTAAACGATATATTTTCAAAGCTGAACAAACCACTGTTAGATTCAATTCTAACACTTTTATTATTTTCAATGTTATCAATATAAATTTTATAAGCCTTCAAATTATTTACAACAGGCTTAAAACTCAAGATTCAACATTTTACCCAACTTCAAATTGTTTAGTTTAATAATTTAATTGTCAAATAAATAGTGATATTTGGAATTCAATTTAAAAATTAGCTTTTAAATATTTAAAATTAATTAAATATTCCAATTTCAAAAGCTCAAAAATTCCGGGTCATAACATTGCTCCCCCCTTAAAAGAATTTCGTTCCTGAAATTACTAATTAGGAAGAATGGTCCAATACCCGTTTACTTTTTTTTTCAAAACCAAACAATTTTTATCTACTTTCCAAAACAATCTTTTTATTAAGAACATCCTATCACAATTCCTAACTTTCCAAACTTCTTTCATTAGGTTGCTACCAATATCATAAACCCAACCATTCAAATTTCAATTTAAAACCAAGTTTTAAATTTTCAAAATTTCACAATAAAATTTCTAGCTTCCTAAATTTCCGAAAAATTTCGCCAGCGTCTCCTTTGCGGAACTAGCTCGGTACAACTACAAAATACCTCTACGGGCCCCCAGATTTCAAAAGAAAACAAAACGCCAAGTGGCTCGATCAAAAACCCAATCAAATTTCATACAGATATTTAAACACATACCTTTTTGTCGGGCAATGGAAATTTATCTTCTGAAATCAAAACCAATTTTCTTTTCCTTTTACATTACCTACATATCCTGCTTTGCACTAATATCCAATCACAACTTTCAAAACATTTTATTGACTTCCTTACCAATGTCAATATCTATTCATCCAAGTATTAATCTTAGAATATATTTGTAATATCAATTTCCAATCAAGAATTCACCATTCCTTTCTTAACTTTAGTATAAGCATTTTATAGGCTTCTTTATTTATTTTCACTTCACCACTTAGTTTATAACTATTTCTATTCAAATTGGTTCACCCATTTCCATATGGATTCAATTTATTTTTCAGTTTTTGAATAATAAATTTTATCTTCCATTTATACTGATTCATGTCATTATTTTAAATTAGTTGCTTTCGCTAATTTATTTCAATTTCAAATCTGAAATTGTTTTGCTGTTAACAAAAATTTTTTTACCAAAAATTTTCTAGCTCCCAAAATTTTCGAATTTTTTTGGCAGAGTCTCCTTTGTACGGAGGAGCTTTTGCAATTTGACAAAAGATATATATATATATATATATATCGACCCACACGGTTGGAAAAACAAAAAACAATTCATATTTCCTATTTTTATTGCGTAGGCGTACCTTATTTAGCATTCATAAGCAAACGGCTTATTTATTTTAGCATTTAGCACAATCAAATCCATCCATACGACTTCCCTGAACCAGTACTTACTCAATTTTAATATGTAAGTACAAAATATATGCAATTTATTAACATTTCACTTATATTCAAATAGCTAACACATAGATTTCATAAGTAATGCATGTGATATACATTCATAAGTACATATGCAAGGTTTCGACACTAGTTTTAATTTGTTTGCATCCAAATTACATACCATTCCATTCAATTCATTTTTAAATGAAATGAACTCATATTCATTTCAATAGATGTAAAAATCAATTTATTAAACCTGCTATTGATTCATATAATTTTGTTTACTTTCGTTTACGTCGAACGACCAATTTTCTAATGCAATTCGATAATATTAATATAAATAAATAATAACATAAGCTTTATAACCAATTTAAATTGATTCCAACTCAATGTATATAGATTCCATTCCAATCTAACATATTTACAAACCATAGTTGGATTCCATCCCGTTTCACATTGGTTTTGCTCAAAGCCATTTCGTTATACTCGACATCTTCTCATGCTTCTATTAACTTTAAACTTAAGTTATTTATTTCAATTCACTACCATTTCATAACTTAAGTTCATTCTCGTTTTAATTTATTCATACTCGAATTGGATTTATTTCATCTCAAATCATTTTGATTTAATCCAATTCCATACAACTTCAATTCATATTTAATTCACTTACAATTATAAGTTGAATTTCTATTTATAACTCAAGTTTCATTTCCAAACTCAATTATCTATTCACAATTCAATTTTAAGTTAATAATTTCGAGTACCATTTCCATATTTCATCAACTAATTTATTATATAATTAGTTCTTTCCCTGGTTAAAATTCAATACTTGATTTTTAATTCCAAATATCATTTCATTTAATTTTCTTAGTTCAATTTAATTTATAATTCAAGTTTGGATTTTCGTTTCATTATCCAAAACATTAAACAATATTTATTTTGGGATTTTGTATCCACTATTCGATTTTATAAGTCACAACTTATTATTTACACAATCCCATTCATTCTAGGCTTGAATATATTCTTCTTTTATTTTTAACTCGAAATTTACGCTTATTTATAACTTAAGCATATTTTTATTACCATGGATTTTTAATTCTTTTATAAGTTATTTTGATTTATTTATTTCAATCCAATACTTATCCAACTTATTTTCCATTTATTCAGGTAAGAATCTAATTCCATTTAATATCATTCATGACACAACTGACTTTTGATTCAATTCAATCCAAATTTAACTAAATTTTATTTCTCAATATCTGAGTTCAAAACTTATTTATTTATTTAAACGCTTATATTGCTCATTTGAGTCATTTCATCTTATAACCAAATTTCGGATTATATATATAACACTTACTAGCTTAAGGTATAAATTTTCATTTCACAGTTATAATCATTGTACCTTTCAACTTTATATCCAATTCAATTTCAATTTCAATTTTATTTAACTTATCTCAAGTTAAATTCAAATATATTTTCTTCACTTTCATTCACTTAAGTTAAATTTTAATTCCCGGATTAAAATTTCCAATTTCTTCTTATTAATATCTAATTTACTTTATAAGTTCAATAGTTGATCCATTTATTCATTCACAAATTCATTTTCAACCAATAAATTTTATTTCCAAACATTAATTATTTTTTGTCCATTTGAACTTATTCTACACCTTATTTTACACATTTAAATCAAGCATCATCCAATATTGAATTTCATTTCATTTGCATACCATATTAATTAATCAGTTACTTCTAAATTTTTATCTTAAAACTTTGTTTATTTAATCCAACTTGACTAATTTTTTTTTAAACTTAAGTTCAACATTCAATTTTGAAAAAAACATATATATCTAAGCAAACTATTCCTTTGCGTTTTCAAAATCAACCAAATTTCTCCAAAACATTAATCCAAAACATCCTGGTAGCAATCCCTCTTCTCGATACTCGAAAATGAACTCCGATGATGTCGCGATCATCATCGGAATTATTTTCTAACGACCGGAAAGAGTTCAATACTTTTCTCTCCTTTAAAACCCTTTAAATTCCAAATCTCTCTAGATTTCAAATCCGATTCAAAAATATTTCTGAATATACATTACCTTCCCAACTTTTGGGAATCAATTCCAAATTCAAAGGAATTTGAATTTCCAAATTTTCAAATTCCAAATCCTTTAAATTTATATTCAAACAATACTTTGGAATTTTATCTTATTTTAATTATTAATCACACTATAATTCACATTTATAATTTATTATTTACAAATTTCATTTGTATATGAATTTTTTTCTAGTTCTTAATTACGTTTTCAATATCTTATTCAATTTCGAATCACATTTACAAATCTCATTTATTTATTCATTTATTCCTTAATCTTTGTTTATTATCTCAATTCCTTTTCCAATTCTCATACAATGATAATAATTTAATATTATCATTTTCTAACAGCCAAGCATCCTTATATAACTATAACAATTACGAAAATCATTTCTTTTATATACAAAAATAATTTGGGTAAAATTATCTCATTTACCCTAGTTAAAACAATATTGTGTCGGTTTATCTTGTTTAAGAGTTTAGAAATCCCTGTCGATAACATGGCGTCCCACATATCGACCAGAATCCATAAACACTCAACCAATAAATCAACGCAATATAAAAACAATTTTATATTCACTAACAAATATGCGCTCATATCTATTAATTACGCTCAAGCTCATTCTAGAGTACTATGGACTCTATTTAAATGAGTAATTCCCATCCGAGCCAAGGTTATCACCAACCTAAGCTCTGATACCAAGTGTAACGACCCGCAAACCCGTACCCCTTGAGTCAACGCTATTCTACATCAATCAACTCAAGCTGAACAGAAATACGAACCGTTAGGGTTAAAGAAGAAGAGGTAGAAGAAGAAAATAGGAAACAACATCAGAATCTGATCATCGCAGCGGAATAAAATATAATAGATAATAAATGATCTTTACACAAAATCAAATATATCTCTTTTATATTTTACATCAACAGAGTACATCAATCGCAATTCAACATCAATAACATACAACTGGATGCACAACTACTCAACACAGCAGAATATATATAAAACAAGTACGAAAGTACGTATCGTCATCCAGCTCATCTCCTGAGCTCCACGACATCATATCCTGTATCCTATAATACTCGGTCTGACCCAAGCATTATGGTTAAATAACACCCGAGTCAGTCTGGAATACCAGCGTGAGAAATCACACTCAAATTGATTATTAAAGTTTCAAAAATCATTTGCAAACAAAAGCATCTTGTCAGACCATGCCACAAATAAACATGTTGGGTTTTTACCTTACGATAGCTAAAATATTTTTTTATTAAAATCCTCTGATATTATAATAGTGTCTATAGAAAGTAAAATAGAATCTTGCTGAAATGCTTGCATCTCACGTTTCAGCAATAGTTGGGCACAATTAAAAACGTACGGGCGCATAGGGAAAATGGATTTCCAACTAATGACTAGGCACTAGGGTACCACCTATCACAGTACCTGGTCTAGATCAGCTTACCGAGGACCCACCCTAAGTCCCCTGCAGCACAAGGCCGAAACTATCCCTTACCGAAAATCCCGAGCAAGATCACCCCGCGGTTGGGATCAGCAACCGCCCACTAAGCCAAAATAAAAAGGGACATCTAGATAGGGATGACCTCACCCTGAAATGGGTGCTACCCACCTAGCCTTGCTGCATAACCCCTGATTTTCAGTCATTTCCGGTTGATGAGGCTTGAGGCTAAGCGTTACCTTTTTAGAACATATCCCTTAGAATGCCCATCGTCCACCTGACGATGTTCCGAAAGCATTCATCCATACAAGTCCGTCCCGGGTTCGAACGGAGCCGAAGGCACTATTCCTACTACATCCATATTGGAAATATCCTCAGGATTAGTAGCGACTAGCCCTTGCACTTCACAACTCCATCTTCGAACCCAAACTCATTTTCCACGAAAATGTACAAACCGGATCGAAGTGGTTTTCGAGAAATAAATCCCGATCCCGGTCTCTTCGAAACGATTATCGTATTTGGCCAATAGTCGGTTTTTTAACTATCAATTAATATTCACAAACAACCATCAACCAATGAATAATTTCCCAAATTATTTATTAATCCCCAAAATATCTTCACAAGATATATTTCCACTTTTCAAACCCTTTTGAAAACAATTTCAAACTATCTTCCTTTCATAGAATAAATTTCAAGTATTTTCTATTTCCACTGGAATCACCAAGCACAAACTTTAGGTTTTTCAAATAATTTAGATCGCTTCACTTTGAAATATACTTTAAAACATTTTAGTTAAATCTACTTCAATAATCTGTTAAAAATACATACTAGATGAATATTTGAAAATAAGGTTACTTTATAAAATATGAAACTAGGTTTTCACTTTTTTAAAACAAAATACTAAGTTACCTTTTAAATAATTACCTCGATAATAGATTTGAAAAATATGTACTTTAGAATTTAGATATTTAGAAACAATAAATTTCCTAAAACATACTTTTAAGAAAAACATTAAACCTTTATCTTATGTTTAAAAATTTACTTTGAAAACGTACTTGGCTATCCAGAGAAATATACTTCTCTTCCCATTCTTCTTCAAATTTTCCAATTTCAAACACTTGAATCGATTTCCAAATTGATTTCCAATTTACCCCGTTTATTCCAAAATCCATTAATTTTTAGATTTTATTTCTTAATTATGAGTTTAAATACTTTAACTGAAAATACCAATTTTAGATTTCTCAAATTACTTCTTAATCCTTTTTAAACAAATTTAAACTTTAAATTTAAAATAATTCTTTATTCCATTAAAATAATATCACTTAATTTTACATTCATTAATTTCTGTTTATTCAAATTTTGTTTCTTTTCATACTCGAAGTTATTTATTATTATTTTAATATCACTTCCATTTCTTTAAATTTATTCTTAATTTATTCCAATATGCTATAATTATTTCGCTTAAAATTCACTTCCTTTATTTTCTTTTCAAAATCCCATTTATATATTTTTGGTAACTTCTTTATACCCAAATATTTTCAATCAAACAATAGCATTCAATATTCGAATATAATTCATCATAGAATATCAAATAATCACAACAGAGAATATTAAAAAATTTAAATAAGTGTTGAGGAATCCAGTTGGATCCCTCCAACCTTTTTTTCCCCTCATCCACAGACGTTAGCACAACATAAATACCAATTCCACTTCGAGGTGGAATATCGCGGTATGTGGGATTAAATTGAAATCATCAGCTCTACAATGCGGGAAATTAATCATTCCAAGATGTAATATATACTATAATATAACACATCAATCAATTCCACTATTCAATCAATTATTTAAATTTAATCATTTAAATTTAATTAAAATTCAGCTGAGTGAGATTAATTCACCTTATTCCGTTTGCAACCCATTTCCAAACCAGCTTGCTCGTCACAATTCTTCACAATTTACCTTGTATAAACATTTTACATTTTATTAATATTTTGAACTTATCGAACAATTATTTCCCTTCGATAATTTTACCAAGCTAATTATTTATTTAAATTACTTTCTCTTTAGTAAAATATTCTTTAATAACTAAAACAAATAAATAAGTTTTATTAAACAAATTAATTACCTTTACATAAATCAATCAACTAATAATTTAGTTAAACCAATTTTTCTCTTACAAATTCTTTTAGTAATTAAATAATTCAAATAAATTTATTAATCGTCTAAATCACTAATAGACATTATTAAGTAAACTTGTAGATTTCATTTCTAAGCTGCATATAATTTTTTTTTTCCATTTTCCAATACCTCCAGAAACAAGCATTTACTATACTGTTACCACTATATTTTTTTTCTTCTAATTAGCTTGCATTCAAATGTGCTAAATATTTTTCTGTAACCTATCTGCATTTTCCTTTTTATATACACAATATACTTACTTATAATTAGCTACCCTAGAGTTAAAAAGCAAAACTAACAACATTAAATGCCTGATCACACGAGTGCCACGAACAACCCCACGACCACCTCCTACTCCTACCAGAAACGCCAATGGCCTCGCAAACTTCGACACGAGCCCTAGGCCACGTCGACCACAATCAAGCTCGAACATTCCAGCTGCCCTACGCGAGCCACTCGACAACCCTTGCGACATGACCTAACCACGCGCTACTGCCCTAGTCGCGATCGAGACCTACGCGATCGAACCCTCCTTTTGAATCGAATGCGACCATCTTCGTCTAAATCGAACCCCGACGACCTGTCAAATCGACTCCTTGTTGTTGTCTCGGCTTCGTCAACTCCCAACTTCACCCCAAATCGCGAGCGCCCCATCCCCTAACGACCTTAATTCGAACATCAGAAAGAACGAGAGATGAAACAGGCATTCTAGGGTTGAATTCGACCTTGCTTTACTTATTCGAGTATAAAGCAGTGGCGGCCATTTTTTTTATTTCGATCCTGACAGAAGAGGAAAAGGGTTCGTGCATATTAAAAGGAAGGAAAAGGAATCGCGTGTTGGATACGCTTGTGTGATTGAATGGATTTGCTACAGTGATATGAGGTGAAGTAAAAACAGCTGATGGGAAATTAAAGGTCAACTCAGATATGTATATATTTATATTTTAAACGTTCAATTCCCACAACTCAAAATCCTGAACCCCTACCGAGGCATGCTGTTGGGCATTTGTAATGTTATACGCTCATTGTGAACGCAATAGAAAAGGTTTCGAGTCCTAATTCGATCGTATGAAGAAGATAGCTTTTCGAACCCAGCTCTTATATTAAATTTCGATTTAATTTTTCAACGCGTTTACTTATCGTATAAGCACACAACAACTCCGATCAATACGAAATTTGAAAAATCCGATAATAATTCTATATTACGAACCCAATGAAACTGGTTTCGTCGAATTCCGAGACTGTGCCTCGGAAGGCTATTTTCAAATTCAATTTAAACGGTATATTTTCAAAACTGAACAAACCACTGTTAGATATAATTCTAACACTTCTATTATTTTCAATGTTATCAATATAAATTTTGTAAGCCTTCAAATTATTTTCAACAGGCTTAAAACTCAAGATTCGATATTTTACCCCACTTCAAATTGTTTGATTTAATAATTTAATTATCAAATAAATAGTGATATTTGGAATTCAAGTTAAAAATTAACTTTTAAATATTTAAAATTAATTAAATATTCCCATTTCAACAGCTCAAAAATTCCGGGTCGTCACAGACTTATAAAAGAAAAGTATATGTTGAACAACCTCCTTTATTTATTTCTTCATGAAAAATATCCCAATCATGTATTTAAACAGAAAAAGGCCTTATATGAGTTAAAACAAGCACCTCATGCTTGGTATGAAAGATTAAAAACTGATTTGCAAAGTTTGGTTTTCAAATTAGTACAATTGATTCAGTTATATTCATAAAAGATGAAAATAATAATATTTTAGCCATACAAATAGATGAAATATTTTGCACTGAATTTTCTAAAATAATGAAAAGATGAATTTGAAATGTCATATATGTGAGAATTAAACTATTTCTTAGGATTACAAATAAGACAGTTAGAAAATGGAATTTTTATAAATCAAGAAAAGTACCGTCAAGATCTATTAAGCCATTTTGGAATGGAAAATATATTATGTAAGCCAACTTCAATGAGCACTACTCTACATTTAGATAAAGATGAAAATGGTAATGATTTCGACCAAAAATTATATCGGAATATGATAGAATCTCTGTTATACTGAACAGCTAGTAGACCAGGTATTATGATGAGTGTATGTTCATATGCTCATTTTCGAGTGCAGCCAAAAGAGTTACACCATCAAGTGGTAAAACGAATCTCTGGACATTTTATAAATACTAGAGATTACATACACTTTTATCCAAAAGGAAGCTCATTCAAACTTGTGTCATATAGCGATGCGGATTTCGGCGGTTGTAAAATGGATAGAAAAAACACAAGTGGGACATGTCATTTAGTTGGTCAGCCTTTAGTATCATGGTTTAGTAAAAAAGCTAAATGGTGTTTCACTCTCTATATGTGAAGCCAAATACATTTTAGCGGCTTTAGCATGTGCATAAGTAAGTTATACGCAACAAACTCTTCTAGATTTCGGTAAAATCATAACAAATTCTCTTATATACTAGAGCCATAAATTTATCAAAAAATCATATTACCATTTTCAAACAAAGCATATTGACATTTGTCATATTTTCCAAGAGATAATGTGGAAAAAGGAACGATGTCACTAAAGTTTGTAAACACCAAAAATCAAATAACTGGTATTTTTACTAAACCATTAAGTGAACTAACTTTTATTAAGTTAAGATGAGATCTAGGGATTTGTTCGCACAACAAATTGATTAACTAAATTTGTAGAAATAGTTTTTTTACACTTAAATTTGTAGAAATAGCTCATGTGCATTGAATTTGTTTGTACAGTTTGTTTTATACACTTAGATTATACCACATAAAAATAAATTAATAACAACCATAAAACCCTAATCTCTCTCTGAAAATTTATGCGGTTATAGTCCTTTTCCGCAAATAGCTCTCCAAAAATAGTAAAAAGGCACATTATAAATCACTTTATATTCAACTATTCAACCAACTCCTTTTGTCAAAACTTTGTTGTGATTGTTCTAATTATTAAAACAAATAATACTCAAAATTGCCTTTTGATCATGACCCTACCTATTCAACTATCGACTATATATCACTCTTGTTAGATAGCACTTACGTTTCACCAACTAAATCCACATCTTTATCAATTCGCTTAGTTTCTCTAAACATTGTTGCGTCACCTATGTACCACACTGGCTTTTCTTCTAAAGAAAAGAAAGCCAAACTTTCGATTAATCTGCAATGAACACCTCTCATCGACAAAGTTGATGAAATATATCGCTATCAACAAGAAATGATAGGCGTTCAACGTGAAATGTATTACGTGCAACAACATCAAGGATCCCATCTAAATTTTCTCAGAAAGTGCATTAGCTATTTATGGTCATTCACCAACAAAAAACTACATACATAAAAGATCTCCCTAATTACAAGAAACTCCAACAAAAGCATATAATATTATTTCGAGAAATCTATGAAAACCGAGACCATTAAATCAAGCTTGGATTGACACTAAAAGCCCATTCGGATTTGTCTCCACTGAAGCCGTTAACTGTCGATACTAAAATTGAACCAAATTCATGAGCTATACAACAAATCAACCATTCTAAATTCCTAGACAAAAACTAAACTTATACTACACGTCATATAAATTATGTTTATTTGTTCATTTTTTGTATATCTATTATTTTATTGTATTTAAATTTCAATAAACTTTCATTGCAATTTAAAAAAAATTCAATATTAGAAAATACATACAACAGACGTTTATGAAGTTACCACAGAAGTCTGTCAAAAGTTATGGGAAAAAATTTCCTACAACCACAGACGTCTATCAGATTTCGCAAACGTCTATGGGACTTCGCAGACATCTATCGACGATCTCTATTTATTTTTACTACAACCACAGACGTCTATTGAACCATCACATACATCGGTCGAATCTTTCTTTTTTATGTTTTTGCTGAAGTCACAAACGTCTGTCACTCCCTCACAGATGTTTGTCGCTGCTCCGGCCATACATTTTCAACAACCATATATAAAGAAATTTACCTCATTCTTCAATTTTACCTCCATTTCAATTCCCAATTTCTGAAACTTTAGCCTCCATAACTTTCAAATTCATCAATCAATGGCTCCCAAGATGATGACCATCTCTAAAAAGCAAAAAAAGGATGGTCTTCCTCCTTCTCTCAAACCCATGTTACACAATCTCACATAAACCAATGAATCTACAACAATCCCACTGCCATCAATTGATTTGAGGTGCTTTACCAAAAGAAAAATCCATTCCAGTCACTTTAATTGCCTTATAAATGTGATAGAATACAATATTCCAGGATTAACTACGGATGTCGATTGCTACAACCTAATTAGCTGTGATGAAAACAAGGTAATTATCGATCCTCTAGCTATTTACCTTTTCTTTTCCAATTTATGTAGTGCGGAAATTTGGAATCCAAAAAATGAGGATGGATGGTTGTGGTCAAGTGTTTAAGGAAAAGAAATCAAAATTGATGTATATATGGTTGGTTGTATACTAGGATGTTCTTATGAGGGAATCGGCTTAATGGATACACCGGATCATAGTCTTTTACCCAAAGATAAAGTTACTCATCAGATATGGGAAGATAGGATGCCCAAATGGAAATCCATTTACCTCCACCCACGTGCTAGTCTATCAAATAGAATGATAATCAACATAATCATTCCACGTATAGGTAGCCACAAGCAAATTTATCCCAATGACCAGCGAGCTTCATATGTAATATTTGGTCATCTCTCGGTAAATTGGGCAACACAATCATTCCACGTTAGGTAGCCACAAGCAAATTTATCCCATAACCATCGAGCTTTTTATGTAATATTTGGTCGTCTCTCGGTAAATTCGGCAAAATTTGTTCATGGAAAAATTAAAGGTTTTTAGACTTAGTATCATCGATCAATTGTCTATGCTCCGTTCATGATGCATATCTTGCAAAATCGTGGAGTTCTTTCGTACTTATCACAATATGAAGAAATTCCAACAAAAGAGAATGGTCCAAGATATCTATCCTTGATGCAATTTCACAATAATCCCCTTCTTATCATCCACTCTGACAAATAGACTATACAACAACATCACTAAGAGCATCATGTTCCTTCTCCAACTAGTGCTCCTTAGAAAACGTATTCACCTCATCCTTCACAACAATCAACTTCATCTAGTCATGCTACCGAATATTATTCGGATTCTAAAATAAAAGAAGCTCACGTTAAACCAATGCAAAACGAATCTCTTTGTGATTTGGCACTTAAAAATCAAAAGATAATCATGGCTAATCAGCGAGCCTTAAACAAAAAGATGACTAGATTGGAACGTTCTTTCTTAACAAGGATGACAAAAATGGAAAAGACTTTGGACAAATTAGTTTCCACTTTAGGAAAGGTTATGTGCAAACTGCATGGTCGATCGTCGTCTCTCTAATCCTCGTCGCCTTCACCTACACCTCCACCTTGGGCTCGTACACCAATTTATCGCTCTCAAGCTTCGCCCAAAGGTACGTCTCACAATAGACGTGATAGATGGAAGACTTGTATGCAAGAAAAACTTAAGGAAGAAGAGGAAGATAGGGATGACATGTATGTGTCTGATACTCCGCATCTCCAATAACAATTGTGCATGGCATTTGAAGGCCTCTCAGTTCAAGAAGATGAGAAGTACAATGACCAAACACAATAGCGGAGCACATACGAGGAGGATCCATATTCTTATTGGGAATACTACGAGAATTATAGAGGCTTATCTTACTCACATAATTAGTACAATTAGCATTTTTATTTTATAATTATCCATTCTCATGCTTGTTTGTTTCTCTATTTAAAACATCTGCTATATTTGTTTCTAATTTTATTTGAACTTCCCAATTTGATTTTTAATGATCTTAATATATGATATTTTACATCTACTTAATACTTTATGTATAGGGGGAGATGTCATCATTAAAAAAAGAAGATTGTTAGAATCTCCAGTTTATGTTTCAACGATAATAGCTACATAATCATATATGTACACACTTTATCAAAATTACAGGTATATGCTACAAGAAGACACCACACTCGGAGATATTAAGACTCAAAGAGAAACAATAATCTATCATCTATATTATAGTTAGTATGGTTATTCTAATATAAAAGAGTCCTACAATGAGATCTCCATGAGTATATATGCATATATGATTACACACCATTTCATATGCATCAAAATTAAGTTGAAAAACTGATTTTACTACTTACAGGCGTTCGAGACAAAACCACATATGTCTGTGACAATTCTTCCGTAAGCATATGAGTTTTAACATAGATGTCCATCGTATGCACAGACTATAAATTTTGAAAAGGCATTTCTATTTGAGATAAAAAGAAATCACCCTTTATCGAAAGATTGCAGCCACTAAAATGAATAGATCTTCTCAGATAGTTACAAATCTTCATCTCCATCCTTTTGAATCTATAAATACTACTTTGATTGAGATGTAGAAAAAAACAAGCTTGAATTATTTTAGACTTAACTCTCTTAATTTGCAAACACTTTCTTGTGATTCATTTCTCACATACTCTTAATCTACTATAACCAAAATATAATTTTGGTAAAACCACTTCCTACAACTTAAAGCCTCCACATTCCCATACTTAAAGGAGACTATAGGAAGATTTGTACTTTCAGTCCAAAACCTGTTATTTGAAACATACGATTGTCAAAGATATACTTTTGTATTAGCCTATTCCTTCGGGGAAACGAGGGTCGGTTGGTTGAAGGAAATATCAAAGGGGAGCTTCGGGGATGGACGTAGGATAGGTAGTTTGAACTAGTATAAAATATTTGGTGTGATCGCTATTATTTATCGAATATTCAATTATCATTATCTACTTATCATTATCAGTAATATACACATATATATAATTTGCGTTATTTATATAGATGTTATAAACTTTTAGCGTATACATGGGTGTAGAGATTTAAGGACTTCCACTTTAAATTCGACAAGTTTGTTCAATTCAGTGAACTTTATCATGAAAAGAAGAGGATATAGAGGAAGGGGAGAGATGTGAAGAGAGTGAGATTGCCAGTTCCTAATAGAAGGGTGAAATGGGATGAAACTCAAAGAAATAATTTTATGGCCTTAAATAAACCACATCATAAATGTATGCAGTTTACAAAGGACATGAAGGAGTAACCTACCTCCTTGAAGGCCATATTAACCAAAATCGAATAAGGAAGGAGATTATTACATGTTTCGCAAAGCAAATGGGCATAAAATTTATAGCTTTATGTCCTAGCTTTTATAATCCGTGGAATGATTAGGAGCGGTGAGTTGAAGGAATTCATAAAGATGGACTTAAGGTCCATTCAACTTGCTGCTCATACGATTCCACCTACATGTAGTGCTTATATCTTGGAGACCCAATCCCCAGGTAAATTTCACCCATATAGCTATCATATTAATGCCATTCAAAGGGTATCATATATTGTTGGAACAAGTAATAGAGCATTGAATAGATATATCTAGGAAGACAAGGAAAAAATATAATCTATAGGGATTGAGCCAAAAACAAAAGTCATCGAGACTGGAATCCTAGAACCGATTATAACCACTAAAGAATTAGGAGGAATAATGCAACCTTACAATGACCTATAGCTGATAATTATGCGGATTAAATTGCCCGCTTTACCCGAAATTCTAGAAAATAAATGTGATATTCAAAGTCACTTTCAATTAAATGGAAATATTCATTTAGAAACCTAAATCGAGTCGTGAACCAATTTATAGATTTAACAAAATACCTCGATGGGACAATCAAAACTATAGGCATAGGTTGGAACACCTTCAACTATAGAATCATTTAAAACATTTTCCCTCATAATGGGTTAACCCTCACATTACAAGGAATTCTATGTAGTTAACCCTCATATTACAAGGAATTCTTCTATACTGGATAAGATGGATGCCTTCATTTTACAAAAATATTTTCATAAAAATCCCTTCTAATATAGGTTGAGGAACTATCAAAGGAGAATAATTTAGTGCCAGAGGGACGAACTTTGCAAATTTGGAGCAATTAAATAAAGAGAATGAACATGTTTATGATTTTGAATCGAACAAATCCAATGAAATCCAAACCAAAAAGCCCATAACTATCATATGTTTGGAAATGATAACCAAATCAACTTATTTTGAAGCCCTTTATCCTTCAATACATAAAGCAATGAAATGTAGGCAAAATTAAGAATTACTGGTTATTAAAGAAAGGAAAAAATTTCTTAAGAAGGAGTTGTTTGTTAGAAAGGTAGGTTCAATCTAGAAGAAGCAATGTTTAATAAGATATAGAAAGCAAACCAAAAGGAAATCAAGAGGAAAAGGAACCAAAGACCGTAATCATTAAAATTGACGCTCAAGGTGACAAAACTATTATTAAATCAGTACAAGGTTTAATTTTTTTTCCATATCTTCCTTAGATCCAACAAGATGCTAAAAATTAGGAAAGAAGCCACGAAGGATATGAGATAGAAACTGATCACAATTTTCTATTAAGGACGTCTTTACTTGGTTCCCCTTGATATGATTAGAACTAATTAATCTATAATGTTCCATGCTTTGAATATAGCTTTAAGTTTTATTCAAATCGGGAAAATGAAAAGGCGGTTGAATAGAATTCAATCGCTCACCTTATAGAAAGAAGTAAAATAACTATTTGAAATATGGATTCATTCGGCAACTTTATTATCCAAAATGCTTGGAAAATCCAGTCCTAGTCAAAAATCTAAATTATGGTAGAGTATGTATTTCCTTACAAACTTAAATAACGCATGTTCGAAGGATTATTACCCGCTTGCCTGGATTGACTCATTTGTTGATACCACAAGTGGACATAATTTTTTTAATTTTTTTGTGGATGTGTATTCTGGTACAACCAAATTTCCATATTTAAGCCTAACGAAGAGCACACAATACTTATAACTAACGGCGGAACTTACTGTGATAAGATTATGTGCTTTAGACTCAATAACATTGGCGCAACTTCCCAGTGATTGGTTAATAGAATATTTAAGAATCATACTTGGAAATGCATGGAGGTCTACGTAGACAATATATTGGTCAAATAAAAGGAAGATGTCTATCGCGTAAAATATTTAGATGTAATGTTGGAAATATTTCATAAATACAACATGAAACTAAATCCTGAAAAATGTTCCTTTGGAATATAGTAGGGAAATTTCTTATAAAACAGTAAGTGCATGATGATTAAAAGCCAATCCTTAACCAATAAAGGAAATAAGAGATACGGTTGGACCGAAAACTAGTAAAGATGTGATGAGCTTAAATGAGAAAGTCATAGCATTAAATGGATTTATTTCGAGAGCAATGACTAAATGCAATCCTTTGTTAGATGTAACAAATGTACATAGAGCATTTTAACGGATAGAAATGTGTCAAAAAACTTTCCAAGAGTTAAAGGATCACTTAGAAAAACCTCCAATATTATCTAGCCTTTTCGAAGGAAAATATTTTCTTTTATGCGTCGATATCAAAACATGCAATGAGCTCGGAATTAATAAGAGAAGAAAATGGGTTGTAATTACATACCAGCTAGACGCTAAAGGATGTGAAAATCAAGTACCTAATCATTGAGAAACTTGCGTATTATCTACTTTTAAGAGCTCGGAACTTTATGTCCTACCTTTAAGCGCACCTCATAAAGGTCTTGACCAATTATCCACCTAAAAGAAGTATTAAGTGAGCCATAGACTTTAGGATGATGAATAAAGTGGAGGTGGAATTAAGCTCGTATTACATAGCATACCTACCGAGAGTTGGAAAAATGGCAAGCACTGGCCAATTTTATATTCGAATGTATGAGGTTCATTAAAGATCAAGAAAAAAAGGAAAAACACAATGTGGAAAAATGCCATATGTTTGTAGATGGAGCTTCGAATGATCAAGAAGCTGGCACTGGATATGTAATAATTGCCCAGGTATCATTTATGTTATGCCACTAAATTGGGATTCCCTGGCACAAATAATGTTACTTAGTACGAATGGACTATAGATCGCTTAATATTTAGCCACAACTGAAGGTTTCTGGGATGGAAAATTTTGTTATTCTTAACTAATGGTGAATATACAAATCAAAAGATTGTATGTTATCCCGATATATAAAGAAGGTCAAAGATATGTTTGTTACATTTGATATCTTTTTAGTTAACCAAATACCAAGGGGCAAGAATGCCTGTATTCCTTGGAAAGTTAAAGTTCATGAGGAGCACTTGAACTAAAAATTGTATTGGTAGGGTTCCAAAATAAGCTAAGCACATAACAAAAGGAGAAGGAACTTAACAAATAAGTTTTGGATATGACCCGACCCTAGGCTGTTCAGCAAAATACATATGTGGTCCTATACAGGGAAGAAATCAAATAGGAATTGAATCATAATGACTCATCTGCAAGCTCAAGCACAGATAACCCACAATGAACGCACAATTGGATGTTACCCATAGGGGAATACCTAAAGATATGAATTTTGCCATGAGATAGGATTGACTTGAGATGGTAAGATACTAAGTGTCATCGTTCGCAATAATCGATGGGATGCTATATAAAAAGCGTATTTGGTTCTGTAATTATAGTGCATAATCATTAAAAAATGGGCAAAATTGTTAATTGAAGCACATGAAGGATTTTATTAGGATCATTTTAGTGGAATGAAACTAGTAAAGAAGTGATAAGGGAAGGGTGCTACTGACCTTGAATAACCGATGATGCCTTATCTAATGTAAATTAGGTAGCAAGTGCCAAAGATATCAAGAATCCCTTAATAGCCTTCAAGTGCTCTCATACCTATAACAAGTCTATATCATTTTGAAGGTTAAGGAATAATCTAATCGGACCATTACTTTTCTCGAAAGGAGATGCTAAAATTTGCAGTAGCTACTCGAACCGTTGCCTAATATAACACAAAAGGTTGTTGTGTTGGTTAACTAAAAAACTTCTCCAATAATGGGTCTATGTTCGAAAGCAAAGAGTTCATCCGAATATTTCAAAAGAAATTGGACTGATAAAGTTTATTCATTGCTAGCCCACCATTTGACCAATGAAGCAATTGAAATAGCTAGTGGAACCATTAAAAATACTTTCAAGAAGTGATTAAGTTAGCCAAAGTAATTAGATTAATGATCTGCTAATTGTTTTAAGGTCTTACAGAACTTTAGCTAAAATGGAAACAAGGCATATACCATTTTCTTCAACATACAAAATTGAAGCTATGTTGCTAGTAGGTGTTGAATTTCTTCTAATGAGAAAGTCTCTTGCACATATGACCTAATCTAATAACTAAAAAATAGTCTTTGGATTCAATTAATAAGTAGAGGTATGAAACCTTAAGAGTATTAGAATATGAATGCAGAATTTCTAAGAACAATAACTCAAGAGTAAAGGAAAGGGTCTTTTAGAAAGGAGATTTGGTGCTTAGACGAGTGATGACAAACACTAGAATTACGTCAGATGGGCTCCTTAGGCCTAATTGATAAGTACTTCCTGGTCATTCATGAAGCAGCCTCTTCGAGGGAGTATCAATGAATTGATTAGTTTTTAGCATTATATTCAGGACATGAATGAGAAACATTTTAGTCCATATTTTACATTGTTAGATGATTAAAGAATGAGTGTCTTCTATGATAATGAATTTACAATTTATTAAAGATTCGATTTTACTCTAAGAGAGATTTCAAGAACAATTTTAAAGACTTTGGGAAACAACCTAAGTAGAATCTAAACATGGGGCAACCTTGGAAAAGCTACCTCAAGTGTTCCTAAACCATTTAATCATCTTAGTTTTCTAAATCCCTTCAATATTTTGGATCTTCTAGACTTTTGACAATAAAGGGTGATATAGATACTTCTATAGAAATGGGGTGTCCTAAAGTAAAAATATCATTTCGCCTAATAATGACCAGATCAATTTTATAGGAGCGTTTAAAATAGAAAATTTTGCTAAAACAATCTTTTTGGTTTACCAGTAGAGAGACATGCAAGGTGGAATATTTAAAAGATGCAATTCTCAATAAACTTTCAGGGTTTATCAGCTGAGAACTATGCCAAAAAGTAACTTTTCAAAATCCAATTTTTGAAAAATCTTTCTCGATTTTTCAGTTTAGAACCATGCAAGGAAGGAGTCCTTACAAATTCTAACTTTCAGAAAATCATTATTTATTTTATAGGCGGAGAACCATGATAGGAATAATCTTTACAAAATCTAATTTTCAAGAATTTGTCTTGGTTTATCGACTAAAGATCATGTTGAAAAAGAACTATATGAAGAAAAAACTAATTTTCTCCCTTACTCCATAGGTTTTGCTTCATGATGTGGAGAATCTAACTGCTTCTTCAACTCTTGGCTGACTCCATGATGAAGTGACACTTGGTTCAACTTATACAAAATCTAATGAATCTACTAGTCTAACTTGGATGGTGAGGTGTTTTAAACAAGAATAACCCTAACACCCGACAACGTAAGGCTCTTTGGCCCATTCCAAAGAACCCAACAATGGAGTTGGCTTAGTTATCGTTGCTAAGTAACCATTTGAATGTTCATAGGAAAATACTAAGGATGGTCCATAAAATACTAACAATCATACCACTAATCGTGACTCAACTCTCACACATTTGGCTAGTGGGCCATGTGTCTTCTAGAAAGGAAAAAACTTAGCAAGCATGCTCATTAATATAATATAGATACTATGATGCTTCAATGCATCATCCACCATATAAAATCGAATCAACATGAAACGATGTATACGTGCCTAATCTCTACCATTTGTTTACCAATAGGACAATAGGGTAACTCGAGGTTGACAGCCCTTGGTACAACATAGCCTTAGGTCTATTTCCTATGTCGCCAAGATATAACAGTTTCTTTCTATATATTGATGTTGCACTAACACATGAACTCAACGTATACACACATCGTGAAATAAATAGCCTATATATATCAAATATGAATATGGTGGCTATGGGGAATGGACTTACTCCATATATGAAATATCATTTGGAATCATATATTACAATACCCTAGTCGTCACATGTCAAACCCACCCTACGACTTTAGAAAACCACCATATGAACTAATATGCATCATAAATATTTCCTATAACCTCCTTGTAATGCAATGCTACTGACATACCCGCCTCGGTTTCCCCCAAGTCTTTAGCTTTGGAATATATATCGAAGTGGACTCCACTTAATCCTTGAAATAAACCTATACTAAATTTTACCAAATTTTATGCATTCCATCTGTTTAAAAATAATGTGCATAGGTCCAAAACATGCCACAATCCGAGTTATTATGTGATAGTTATTGCATTTTGAAGTTTTAATCGAATCGAAGATGGATAACCGAACAATCAACTAAATAGGATTGTCAGTCGATTGAACAACAATTCAGACTTTCTACCCATTTCAAGTTGATTGAACGTGCCTTATATTGCACTAAAAGTTCTCAAGTTCACTCGGTATTCAACTATTTGTTAAGTTTATCCCATTAGTTGACTGATTGGTTGTACCCATCCTACTTATGCTAATGAACTTCAAACATCCATATCTTTCGATTCATAGGTCCAAATGATAATGTTTCCTCCATTGTGATTGTAAAAAAATTCGATTTGATTTGTACATCTCAATTCCGAAATTGTTACACTTTTTGATGTGGTTTCGTCCCCTTTAGCATCTTTGACGTACGACTCAGTTAAGATACGTTGCATTAACATTGGTCAATAGGGCTTTATTCTCTTATCATAACCCACTCAACATTGCAATCGCAACTTCATACTCGATGATTAAAGTTTGAGGCAATAAATGAGTTTCACCGTCTATCTATTTCAACCACTTGCTTTACCACTTCAACTATATACTTCATTTACAATGACAACTTCAATTTTCAAAAATAATTTCTTAACAATTCTATCAACCGCCAAATCAACAATTAGGCCCACAATCTTAACAAACACAGGATAATTCATACCCAATTACATAACACATTCAATTATATACTATTTCTCTCAAGAGATTCACTGATAAGATTCTCATCTCTAAAATCCCAATTCAAGTGCCTTAGCCGAGCCCATACCAACATTTGACTACTTATCATGATTTCTTACAATTATGTAATCAAATATCATAGCTTATAAATCCTACCCACCAAATATCAAAAATCTAAACTCTAATGTAACACATTTTTAAGCTCCTCTTTAATTTTGGAAAACCAACTCCAAACTTCTTTAACATGTGAATTTGAAGATATGATTGTAGAGAATCTTTTTGTTGATTTTAGATATTTGTTTCATAGTATTTGGTGAAGAGATAAAAGAGTTATGTTCATTTAAAGATTAGAAAAACCTAATTCCTAAGTTTGAATAAGTTTTAGTTGAGAGATGAAAGGGTGTGCACTACACTTCTGTCAAGCACACCTTGGCCTAATTGAACTATAGAACACATTGCATACTCTGGACATCTCTTTGAGAATATCGAATCTATGTGCAACCTTTCTAATCTGTTCCACATTTGGAAATGACCCAACGAATCTAAGTGCATGCCATCCTAAATTGCCAAATCTTACAACTCTATTTAATGGTGATGTATTCACAATGGTATAATTACCAACTCAAAATTCAAGATCAATGCATCTTATGTCGACATAAGACTTTTTCCGATTTGAGATGCCATCATCCTTATCTGTTTCAGCTTGATTTTCCTCAAAAATTTCGTGGATGATATTTGGCCCAAGTATTACCTTATTTGTTATTTTCCAAAAAAATATAGGCTACATACAATACCTTCCATGCAAAGCTTTAAAGGTTCCATGTCAATATAAGCTTAATAGCTATTGTTGTATCCAAACTCAATAAAGGACAAGTAAACCTCTAATGCTTCTCTATAATCAAGAGTACAAGCTCCCAAAAAGTAATTAGGTACACAGTTCACTCTCCCTGTTTGGCCATCAATTTGGAAATGATAGATGTTGTTCAAGTTCAATTATGTCGTTAATGCATATTGCAAGTCCTTCCAAAACTCACCCATGAAGAGTGGACTTGATCACTCACAATACTAGTTGTAACATCATGCATCCTCACTGTAGCACGTACATACGATGTCTGAAAGATGGAGCGGTTCTCAAAACCTGCTTTGGAATTAAATAAGTGCTTTTCGTTAAGCGGTCTATGATGACCCATATGCTCTTATTTCCTTTCAAACTCTTTGGAAAATCATCAAAAAAGAAGTCCAAGGAAATATGTTTCGAATTCCAATGCAGAACTTCTAAAAGAATAAAAAACCATCGTGCTTCTTTTGATTGGCTTGGCTCGTTAAAAAGCCATACATGTCTCTGTGAGTTCAAAATCGTGCCTTTTCTTCCACTTCTAATAATAAGTACGCTTCAGTTTAATACACATCTTGTTGCCACTGGGATGAATAGTCATCCTGGAACTATGGAACTCTTGATGTATCTCATCAATTAAATTTTCCTCTTTGGGATAACGCAATCAACCATCCTTATGAATCTATCCCTTTACATCAATTGGATACTGGTCTACATGATTGGACTTCTCCCCTTCCCATTCCTATCCAAAATCTCCAGAATGCTTGCATCAACCCTTTGGCTAGAGCTGATTAGTTTGATAGTAAGGGTCTAATATCTAATGCTATGGACATATCGAGAAACACATCATAGGAAAATAGGAAATAAAACCACATAATATACTCCAAACCTCTCTATTTAACAAATATAGAGCCCAAGATGGAATGCCTCTAACTAATGTATCCGCCCAACGTTTCCCCTTCTAGGAGTATAGGAAATTCTAAACTTCATAAAATTATAGGAATGCATCTTGTTTTCTTTCGAAGACTGAGATCTTTTTAGGAGAATAAATATTTCAAAGATTTTTTTTGATCGAATTTCTTAAAGCTCTCACCTAATAAATAATGCCTCCATGGCTTCAAAGCTAAGACCATAGCCACCAACTCCAAATCATAAGTTGGATAGTACTTATCATGGGTCTGAAGTAACATACTAGCATACATAACTGCTTTTCCATCTTAGATAAGAATGGCACCTAGTCAAGTACCATATAAATCCGTATGTACAAATAACGGTTTTGCTTCTCTCCATATAACAAGAACTGAAGCATTAGTTAAAAATCGCTTCATCTTAATTAAAGGGTTTTTACAACGTACTTCCCATAAGAAGAGGTGCTTCTTCCTTATTGGCAATGTTAACCTTTGCAATGTCCACAGTGAAATTCTGATAAATCCACTATCCAAAAAACTACAAGTTTTGGCCGTACTGCTCTATGCCTTCCGATCTTTCACTATAGAATGAATAATCCATGCTTGAATAGTAGATGGCCAAAGAATTGAACTTCCCATCGCCAAAACTGACTTTTTTAGAACTTCACCTTCAAGCGATTAAGTCTTAACACCACAAATGCATCTCTCAAATGTAAAATTTCCTCGTCTTCACTTTTAGAAAGTATTTAAATTTCATAAATGAAAACCAGTAGAAATTTATTGAGTTTTTCGCAAAAGAGATCACACACAAAATCTACAAATCATGTTGGTGTGTTCATGAGAGAAAATGAAATTACTAACCACAAATAAGGTTCATCATGAGTTATAAAGGAAAATTTCAAACTATTATCTCTAACTGCCTTTCGTTGATGAAAACTCAAAGCATGATTGAGTTGAGAGAAATATTCGCTCCTACGAGTTGGTCAAACAAATCATCAATATGAGGAAGAAAAATCTTGTTCTTTCTTGTTAACTAATTCATTCTCTATAGTTGTTATATAATTTCAAAGATCCATCCACTTTAGTAGAAAATATGACAAGTGTTCCTCACTCTGATGTACTCCTACGAATAAGATCCTTTATCAAAAGCTCAAAATTTTGATTTCTATTTCTCTTCTTTCTCATGAAGCTATGTGTCTCAACTGTAAGGCAACTAATCTTTCATCTCGCTCTGAATTAATTTTAAAATCAATTTTCAATGAGAAGGTAAATTTGAAGCCTCTTTAATTCATCCACAAAGTTAGGTAAAATTTTGTGCCATCTCATCTTGAGACATCCAAGGAATATGAGGAGCTCAAAATCATGTAATTCTTAGGCTTACCATAACCATTAATGTCGTTACCACCATTATCCTTCATATAAACTACACGAACATCATAATCAGTAATAAAATAACCATATGTCTCATCATCCAATCCATTACTCGTATAAGTCCATGCCTCAAAAATATAGGTAAAAAGCATCGCAAGAAAATCCGAACTCATCTTGAGAAATATTTTTGTCTCTATGTATCAAAGAAAGATGCGTTGACCCCCCTTCCCCAATGAGATTCAACATAATAAGAAATTGGTTAACAACATGGGGAACCAGGCATAAGCTATTTGCAAGACGACTAGCATTGAAGGGATGTAAGTACTATGTATCAAAAATACACGAATAAGAAAGTCATAAATAGAAAACACACCTTCCATTATGATGTTCTTCCCCTTGTTAGTCTTTGGCAAAGTGCTTGAACTATGATTAGCTTGGATAACATATGCTTTGACTACCTGTCAACTCTTCGAAAAAGAAGACAATCTTTCTTGAAATGCCTATGTTGATAAATTATAACATTTATTCACTTGCAGTTTGACTCTACAAAATAACATACAATTCCAAATTTCATCCATGGAAAATCAACCATCCTTGATTTCCTTGGCTTGATCATTCTTATTTCACTTGCTTTTTCTCTTTTCTAGTAAATTGGCTTGACTTCCACTTTACTTCTTCTTCGTAAGGAGCCTCTTTACAAATATAATTTGAGAAGGCCAATTCAACAAGATTTTCGAAGGTAGCACCAATAGGAATATATCTAAGAGCAAGATTTTTGAAAGATTAGTCAAGGCCTATTGCAATTTCTTGACTTGTTTAGCTAGGTTTTAGATCATGTCTACCCTGAAATAAGCCAAGAGTGTGAAATCATTGATGTACTCCTTTATGGTCTTTTCACCTTGTTATTTGTCGTTCAATCCCCTCTCGGCTTAAGAAATAAATTGAGCCATGAATCTCTTTCAGAATTATGCCCAAGTCATAGCATTCCATTCCACCTCTCTTATTGCAATATCCCATTAACATAAAGCTTCCTATTGATGTTGCCTAGAAGCAAATTGTCTCTTTGTCAATTTCTCAAGCAATATGTCATCAATGATTCCATTAACTAATACGGAGAAATGATTGATTATTAATGAACAACTCTGTTCTCAAATAATGCTTGCCACTTTAAGAAGGTAATCTCCACAAATCTAGAGGGAAATTATGAACAGTGGTGGAAGCAACATCCCTAACTACTTTGACTCCTAATGGAGGTGGGGTTCCTTCTACTATAGCCTGGTGATATCTCTGGAACTATGCTGGCATATGAAGTTTTGGAGCCTTAGCACTGGTCTTAGTGATTTATTCATGATAGGTAAACTTCATAGTAGTTACCTATAGAACGAAAATTTTAGAAAATTTTCCAAAAGGTAGTATATCGCACTAGAAACAAAAGTATATGTGCCTAGATAATATATGCATAAGCGTATCAAAAATATAAGAATTCTCTCTCGAATTATCCTAGTTTACAATGATCGGGTAGCCTAAGCTCTAGTACCAAATGTAATGAGCCGCCTTACATAACAACCAGAATTTATGCATACATGCAATTAAATTCCCAGTAGTTCTAAGGATGAAGTTCCATTAAGGTTATGATGTAAAATGATAACAACAAGCATATACATATCATAATTCTTAGTTGACTAAATCTCACATTGGATGGATTAAATATAATATCGACATAACCACGTGAGACACAAAATGCATATCATATCAAGGGGCATAAGATTCGATATCGTAATACAACATGCCAATGGTACATCAAATCCCTATGCACAATATATCTCAAAATGAATATTAATAGTCTACATATTAATACACCCAAAGCTGGATACATATCAGTATTGCGGAAAAATAGTTATGGCTCTATGAGTTGCCACCAACTAGCTAGCATAGATCCCTGTCTCTAAGTCAAACTACTCAAATGATAGAAAGAAAAAGAAACAACAAAGAGGGAGTTAGAAATAAAGTTTGGTGAAAAGGAAATATCACCAACCTACATGATTACCGATATGCCACTATATCATGAATAATGACAAATGATAATACCTGAGGTCGTAAAACCATACCACAACCCATGTCTTTACCTACTCCTAATTATTTCACACAATTATACTATAGTGCTATGCTATATGATATGACTATCAAATAACAATTATCGTAGCATCAATCATGACTCAACCGTCACACACAAGGCTTGGAGGCTATGGGACTTTCAGTATGGCCGAAGCACGTCAAGCATGGTCAAAATGTAAGCCTAATGGTACGATGCTTCAATGAAACGTCCACTACTCACAAGCTCATTGAATCTGAATATATGTAGATGTGCCTAACCGTTGTCATATATTTATTGCGAGGACTGAGAGGGTAACCTAGGGCCAATAGCAATGACTATAAAAAAGCTAGGGATCTATTACCTACGCTACCAAGATAAAACATCTTCTTTCTATATATCGATGTCCCCTAACACTTGAAATCCACATAACAACACATCATGCAACAAACGATCTATATCAATTCAAAAGTCTTAGCCCAAAGGTATATAATGATTGTATACATGCAATATCATATGGAAACGTATATCGCGTTACCCTAGTTGGCACATTTCAATGTCACCGGACGATCATGAGCATTACATATAACCTCCTTGTCATTCAAAGTCGCTGATGCATCCTCCCAAGCACCCGCTTCTATGAGTCTTAAGATTTGGAATACGTGGCAAAATGTTTCCTACTCAGACCTTGAAATAAATGTACTCTAAATTTCACCAAAATTTCATAGATTTTAGTAATGGAAATTGAATATTAGTCTAAACCACATCTTCATTCGAGTCCATATTCAAAAGTTACTGCATTTTGATGTTTCAGCCAAATCATGTAACATACAGCTATATAGTTGACTGCATAATAATTTAGTCGATTGTTACTCATTTCCAATCAACTAAAAACCCCCTAAAATGCACTAAAGAACTTATTTTTCTTAGAATTGCAATTAGTCGGCTAATTGGCCCTACCAGCCGAATGATTGATTGTACTTAGCCCATTTTGTTCCCTTGATCTTCAACATCTACATTTTTTGATTCATAGGTCCAAAAACGACACCTTGTTTTGTCCATTACGATCGTGATAAAATTACATTCAGTCTTGTCATCTCGTACCACAAAGTACTATAGATTTTTATGTATTTTGCTTCCCCTTAGTATCTTCGACATATAGCTTTGTATTCTTTGAGACACTTTTCACTAACATTGCTCAGCACGCTTCACACCCTTATTATAAATCATTCAACATTCGGACGAGTGAAACTTCGCACTTAGCAAACAAATTTGAAGTAACGAATAAGTTTTACTACCATTTGAGTTTAACTACTCGATCCTCCACTTCAACTCTATACTTCATTCATAACGATGATTTCAAATGTTATGAATCATCTCTTAAACATTTTATCAATTCCCAAACCTGCAATCAATCCATAGTTGGACAAAACACAATTTAGTTCATATAGAATTACTTAACTCATTCTTTTATATAACCAACTATTTCATAACGTTCATTGACAAATTCTCATATTTAAAACTACAATTCAAGTTCACTACTCAAGCTGTAATCAATATTTGAGTGTTTTCATAGTTGGATTGTTTATACCGTAGAAAACCCATATTGTGAGGTTAATGCTTTAGTGGGTGTTGTTGAGTTGGAAGACGAGTGATTCAAGTTTTCATGGCTAGATTATTCACAGATGTGTTTGAGTCTAGTAGGATTTCCACCAAAATTAGCCATTGAATTTCAGATAGATTTGGTGCCTGGAGCAGAATCAGTGAGTAGACCGCAGGATGACACCTACTGAGGTAAGGGAGTTAAAGGTGCAGTTGGTGGATTTGGAGGGCAAGAGTATTATCTGACCTAGTAGTTCACCTTGGGGAGCAGCCGTAGTGTTTACTAAGAAGCCGGATGGATTTTTGAGATTGTGTATCGATTATCGTAAGTTGAATGAGAAGACAATAAAGAATCGATACCCATTGCGAAGGATTGACGATTTTTTTGATCATTTGAGTGGAGCCAAGGTATTTTCCTTCTTGGATTTAGTGACAGGTTTCCATCTGCTTAGAGTAGCAGAGGATGGTATTCCTTTAATGACATTTAGGAGTCGATATGGATTGAATGAATGGTTAGTTATGCTGTTTAGACTAACTAATGAGCAAGCTTTCTTTGTGAATTTGATGAATCGAGTTTTCCAAGAGCACTTGGATAGGTTCGTGTTGGTTTCCATAGATGATATCTTGATATTCTCCAAGGAAGAGAAGGAGCATGAAGTTCATCTTAGAGTTGTGCTTGAGATGCTGAGTCATCATCAGCTGAAGGCAAAGTTTTTGAAGTGTCATTTCTAGAAGAAGGAAGTGAAGTTTTTTGGTCATGTTATCTCAGAGAAAATGATCTCTGTAGATCCGACTAACATTGAGCGGTGAATAATTGAAAGAGACTCGAGACAGTGGCTGTGATAAAGAGTTTCCTTGGATTGGCTGGATATTAACGGAGGTTCATTAAGAATTTCTCACGGATAGCAGCAACGATGACCAAGCTAACCATAAAGAATGTGAAGTTTATGTGGACCGATAAGTGTGAGGAAGCATTCCAGAGCTTGAAACACTTATCGACGCATGCACCTGTAATTGGTTGTTCCGGAAGGGAATAATGATTTGGTGGTTTATATAGATGAGTGTGGAATTAAATAAGGAGCTATGTTGATGCAGGAGGTAAAGTTATTTCCTGTTCTTCTCAATAGCTTATACTGCACGAGGTTAGATATTCAACGCATGATATTTTTGCATTGAAGGTATGGGACATTACTTTTGGGAGAGTGATATGAGTTATATATGGATCGTAAGTCGTTGAAGTATTTATTCTCTTAGAAGGAGTTGAGCATGAGACAACAGAGATGGTTAGAATTTATTGTTGCTTATTAATTTGGAATTGAGTACAAACCAAGGAAAAGTAATAAAGTCGTAGATGCACTTAGCAAAAAGCATCAGAATGTAATGTTGGCGATGATAGCCAAGTGGAAGGATTTGGAAGCATTAAAGGCATGTAGAGTGCATAGAGATCTAAGGCTAGGTCAAGTGGAAGACTACTGTGTTGTCTTGTTTAGACGTTGACCTGTGGTGATTGAAAAGATTGCTTCTAAGCAGGAGGAGGATCTATTATTGGTTGAATGAATCAGGAAGTTAAGGGATGGAATGGAGAGTGATGGCTTGAAGGATTTCGGTCTTGACCAGAATGGAAGCTTGAGATAAAAAGGAAGATTGTGTGTTACTAATGTAGGATGCTTTAGGAAAGAAACTTTTTAGGAATGCCAACGTTCACTATTCATCCAGGAGGAACTATGTTGTATCGGGATATGAAGATAAGTTTCTTCTGGGAAGGTATGAAGAGGGATGTAGGCTTATGGATGATGCAATGTTTGAACTATCAACAGGTAAAAGACGAACATCAGAAGCCAAGTGGGTTGCTTCAACCATTGGATATTCTGACATGGAAGTGGGATTCTATTTCTATTGATTTTATAGACGGGTTTCCAAGATCTAGTAGAGGAAATGGAAGTATATGGGTCATAGTGGACGGATTTACCTAGAGTGCCCATTCCATTCCAGTTAAGTCGACTAGGACAACACCTATTTTTGCTAAGTTATTTATAAAGAATTTGGTTAGACTACATGGTATTCCTAGCAGTATAGTATGCAACAGAGATTCATTGTTCACTAGTGAGTTCTGAAAGAGTCTACATGAGATTTTAGGAACCAAGCTCAAGATGAGTATCGCATACCATCCATAGACTGATAGGCAAAAGGAAAGAGTTAACAAAGTCTAGGCGGATTTGTTAAGAGCTTATGTGTTAGATTTTGGAGGATCATGGGGAGACCATCTAAATTTAGTCGAGTTTTCATATAATAATAGTTATTAAGCTAGTATAGGGATGACACCATTTGAAGCTTTGTATGGAAGGCTAGGCAAATCTCCCATTTGTTTGTTAGAGACAAGGAATATGTCCGTTCATGGTCCAGATTTAGTGAGAGAAACTGCATTCCATTGATTCGAGTTAGAATGAAGGAAGCTTAGTCTAGGAAAAATAGTCATGCAGATATAAGAAGAAAGACTTAAAGTTCTCTATTGGAGATCATGTGTTTGTCAGAGTATCACCGATGATGGGTGTGATTAGATTTGAAAAATCAGGGAAGTTGGCATCGAGATTCGTAGGACCATTTTTCATATTATAGAAAGGATCAGGAAACTCACATTTAGAGTAGAGTTACCGAACATTTTGGTAGGAGTACACAATGTTTTCCATGTTTCTTATCTAGGGAATTGTGTTAGATATCCAGAGGCTAATATAACACCGACTGTGTTAGATGACTTAGTAGTAGAGCCGAACTTGACTATATTTTGAAAGCCGATTCGAATAGTCGCGAGAGATTAGAAAGGCTAGGAAACAAGATAGTCAGATCAATGAAAGCCTAGTGGAACGATGATGAGAGAGATTGTACTTGAGAGACTGAGAGCCGGACGAGAGATGTTTATCCTGATTTATTTGATGGTATCTTTTACCTTTTTGATTGATTTGTTGTGCACCTCATCGTAATTTCGAGGACAAAATTCTTTAAGGAGGGGAGTCTGTAATGATGTTGTTTTTAATTAACATTATTTAGGATATTTAGTTAGCTAAATTAAATAAAATAATATGATGATTAGGGGATTGAGATTTGTGATTAATAGGGGTAGCTGTGCCTTGTTAATGAAGAAATTAAAATGAGCTAATATGAATTAAAATAGATAAGAGTAATAGGTGAGGGCAAAGTTGGAACAAGAGCATTCTAATACCTTAAACCCTTAGCCATTCTCATTCTATACTATCATTTGCAAAACTAAAATCAAATAGTGGCCGGCCATCATTTTAAAGAACAAAAGGAAGAATGCTAAAGGAAGAAGATTAATCAAATCAACTTTATTCAAATCTCAAACACCTTAATCTCAACCTAAGGTGAATAGTGGCTACATCTCATATTTTTATTGTTTTTAGTTTTAAGGTGAATTCGAACTAATTTGCAATATTTTGCCACGTTTTTGAATGTTGAAATGATTATATATGCTTGTTGATGATTTATGCTTATTCATATAGATTTTACGATACATTCTATTATGAAAACCCTATTAAATGACATCTAAATTCCTTGCGAATTTAGATTTAGATCGGAAGCGATATTCTAGAGATGGGTTTCAATTTTCATAATTTTCTGAATTAATGTGGATTCTATGTTAATTTTCTAGTGATGAAAATGATTATTTGGTTTTAAAATTACTTACAGCTAAATAATAGTTGCTTTGGGCTTGAAATTATTATATGTTAGGAAACATATTAAAAACGATTTACTGTAGTTTTTATAAATTTTCCAAAGTGTTTTAATAAATATAAAAAATTATTTAAGATATGGGACTTACATGTTTTATATAATTATAAAAGGAGATGGGGTATGTTGTAAAGTACTTAAATTCATTGCTTCTAAAATCTTGGCAACATTTTTAGAAAACAAAATTAGCAATCAATAATATTTTGATTAACAAGACAGGTTTGTTGAAAAGAAATTCTTTGTAAAATAAAAATCGGTTTTTACACGCTTTTGGCATGTTTCGCCACTTGCTATACCAGGGGTTTCGATTAGGTTCTTCTGCCTTCATCACCTTTGAAACAATTGCACAAGGTATCAAGTAATTAATATGTAGTGAATTTGACTATGACGGAAGGTACAGGGTCGAAGCAAATGGTTCTGATAGCGTCGAAATGTTGCTTTGCTTTTAAATGAACTCATGTCTACATTCAAAGTGTATGCTTTCGACTTGGTTGGCTTTTGACTGGGTCAGTGCGTTTTAAAGGAATGGTTTCGAAATGTGTTTCACCTTTTGTTTTAAGTAAATGCTTTCGAAGGGGTCGAAACCCCTAACTGCTGCTTTCTACTTTTGAAGCAAATGGTTTCGAAAGGAATGCTTTGTTTTTAAAATCTAAGCCACTTCTCTAACGCTTTCGATGGGTTGGTTTCGACATCATCACTTCTTTACTTAGGAATAGATTTCGAAAGAGTGCTTTTGGCTTAAATGTTTTATGGCCCTTTTGCTCTATTGAAGGTAGAACCTAAGGGTTTCGAAGGAGTTAATTTTAAAAGGTTTCGAAAGGCTTCCACGTTTTCAATTGAACCCAAATACTTTCAAAAGGTTTGATGTTTATAGAGGATTCAATGGTTTCGAAAGGTTTAAATGGAGGTTTCGAAGGGTTGGTTCCCCAATGGTTTTGAAATGTCTAAAAGGAAGGTTTTCAGTGTTTTCGAAAGGCGATGTTTAAGTATTTTAAATATAGGATGTCTAAGGTTTTAAAGCTTTCAAAAGAAAGGTTTTTCAATGGTTTCAAAAAATGATTATGAATGGTTTCAAAAGGAAAGCTTTGGCCTTTCGACCTAAGTTATAAAGGGTTTACTTGGTTTGGAAAATAGTACTTTCAATAGGTTCAAAGGGTTACTTTCAAAGGTCTAAATGTTTTCATCAACAAAGGTTTGTGTAAAGTACATATATATACACATATATATAACATGTCAAGGTTATTTGAGTAAAGCATAGAGTATATATTTTCTTTGTTTATGTTTGATCTAAAGGTTTTAAATCAATTTGAGAAGAAATGGTTTCAAAGAAAATTTAAAAGAAGATTACCCTAAGTAAAATAACTCAGATATTTATATACCAGATGGGACTGGTATTGGGTCGTGCCCTATACTTTAGCTATTAGCCCCTAGCTAATTTAGTCCAAAATTACAGTGTGTAGGGCTTTTTCACAGGTAAGACTAAAATGAGGATTACAAACAGAAAGGAATATATTTGATAGAGGTAGGTTATTAGTGAGCCCGCAAAACCATTAGGATCAGGTGACTCAAGGAGAAGTTAAGTTAGGACAGACCGTCTAGAAGAGGAGTATTTAACAGATGTTAGATTATTTGTTTTTGTATTCTCTGGTAGGCCCGAGTCACCCAATGGTTGGTGGTCAGCTAAACGAAACTATAATGTTTGGACAGACAGTCCATTTGTTACCTGATATGTATGTTTACATAATAATGATTTACAGTTTCAACCAGTTTTGGTTGCTGGATTATGATTTACAAAAGATATGTTTTAAAGAAATGTTACTGAGGGGAAACCCGTTTGTTAAGCGGCATGGTATCACTTACTATCAAATAACTGTGATGCATAGTATTATTTATACCAAGCTTTATGTCTGACTCGAACTTTATGTTTTTCCTCTTAAACTCTTAGGTGATCAAAATTGATTTAAGTAGGTTAAGGGTTGAGCTTTATGGTTTTTTAGTCGGATGACGAATAAAGCTACTAGCTACAAGCAGGAGGCTGACAAATATCTATAAAGGAGTTGTTGTTTATTTTGTTTGGTTCCGCTATGTTGTATTATGCCAGTGTTGAAGATATAGTACTCTGGTCAACCAAGGAGGCATCATCATATGTCGCTCTTGGCATGTTTATGTAATAACTATATTTTATCTGAATTGGAGAAACGATTATGGGATTATGTAATTTGACATAAAACATGTGTTTTGAAATGTAATCGGAAATGTTGTTTTTGAAATCTGTGATTTTGTTTTATATTAAAGTGCTTCTAAAATTATAGATACCATTAACATAGCCGTATTTTATCACCGGAAGTTAATACTACAGATCACTGCAGCATCTGTAGTGCTTAGCTTTGGGTCTCAATATAGGGGATTTACAACATCCGACTTCACATTTTCCTCTAAATCAACATGAAATTAGATTTCCTAATGAAAGGGTAGACTTGTAACCCCTTTAGATACATCCGCTAAAATTTGCACAATAGGAACTTGGACCAACTCAGCATATGAGAAATTCTAGTAGTATAAATAGGTCAGTGTCATGGAAAGTTGGGGCTTCACAATAAACATTAAGCCTTTTACCACCACTATCCTTCATACAAATTACATGACCATCACAATTAGTAGGAACCCCATGCTTTGTTCTCCATTCCTTTTGTAGTACAAGTCCATAAACTAAAGACCATAACACTAAATCATCATAAGAAAACCCAGACCCGTCCTAAGTAATTTGATGTCTTTACATTTCATGGAAAGGTGTGCCCACCCCTAAAAGGATTTGACACAATAAGAGAGTCATTGATATACTGGGGCACTAGACTCGAACTATAACAAGATGACTACAAATAAAATAATGCGAAGCTATCATATCTAATAAAACATGAGTAGGAAAGTCATAAATAGGAAGCATAAGTTCCATGACGATTTTTTATCCCTTTTCGAGCTTTGACAAAGCTCTAAAATAAGATAGCTTGAATCGCATAAGATTTGAAAAATTGCCTATTCTTCGAAAGAGATGGAAAATTATTCTCGAATGTCCCTATTAGTCAATTTCTTCATTCAGATATTAATTCTACAATCTTCAACAATGTTCCCCTTCAATCGGCATGTATGGTAGACTACCCCTCCTTTCATTTCATAGCCTTGGTCATTCTTGTTCCGCTTGACTTTTCTCTTTCCTTAGAACTTGGGTTTGACTTTCGCTTTATATCTTTCTTCTTATGGAGCCCAACTAGAAATAGAATCTAATAAGGCCACTTTGAGAATTTTTTCGAAGGTAGCACCAATATAAACATGGCTAATAGTGAGGTCTTTGAGAGTTTGATTGAGTCCCATAGAAAATTGCTTAGCTTTCTTAGTGGGAGTATTGGTCTTATCCATCTCGAAACGAGCCTAGGGTGTGAACTGTTGATGTACTCATTCATGATTTTTTACCTTGTTGGAGATAAAAGATTTTCTTGGCTTGCATGCTGCTCTCGGCCTTAGGGATATAACGATAATTAAATCTCCTTCGAAACTCTTCCGATGTCATAGCATCTCGCCTACCTCTTCCATGAGAACATCCTACAGACACAACTCTTTCGCTTAAAGTTTCCTTAAATTAAGTCATCTCTTTGTTGATGTTTCGAGTGCCATGCAATAAAAGATCGGCTCACTGGTGCGGAGCCACAGTTAAATCCAAATGAATAACTCTGTCTCCATATATGCTTGCCTCCTATGCAAATGTAATCTCTATAAAGGTGGAGAAATCAAGAAAAAGTAGTGGCGATGGAGGAATAGGGATAACCCCAACTGCAGTCAGCATAGGAGGGAGTATGGTTAGAGGTGGGGTACCCAAAGTTGTAGCCTGAAGATATCTCTGAAACAATGTTGGCATACGCATCCAGATTGCTCCTGGTGGTTGTTGCACAAGTGACACAACTAGAAGTAGCCATCAGTAGATGGAAATTATTAGCAACCTTTTCTAAAGATAGTATAAGACGCTATAAACAAAAATCTGAGTGTCCAAATACAATATTCAAAAGTATATAAAAATACAAATACGCTACCTCAACTTACCTCAATTTATGGTGACTGGATAACTTAAGATCTGATATCAATGTAATGACACACTCTGTAACACCTGAAATCCACGCATATAAGCAACTAGATTCTCAATAGTTCCATGGATGGCATTTATTTAAGAGCAGAATATAAAAAACATAACCACATAAGCATATCCATTACAGTAATCAATAATGTTAATCTAACAACGGAAGGAATACAATATAATATGGACATAAAATGCAAGAGACAAAATGCATATCATATCAAGAGACATAAGATTTGGTATCATAATATAAAGTGAAAATGGTCATCACATCCCACGCATAACATATCTTAAGGTGAATATATAGAGTCTACATATCAATATTCCAAATGCTGAATAGATATGAACATATAAGTAAAATGTTATGGCTTTATGGATAGAAGATAGCTAGGGGAGATCCTTCATCTTTATGTCAAACTACTCAAATAATAATTAACAAAGGAAACAACAAAAAGAGGGTTAGAAATAAAGTCTAGTAAAAAGGAAGTATCACTAATTTGCTTGATTACATATATTCTACTATATCATGAGTAATATTAAGCAGCAATAATCGAGGCACCAAAACCATACCTCAATCTGGATCTTTACTTACATCTAAAAAGTTCCATAGTTCTATGTTATATGATAGGTCTATAAAACAATAATCACTACGGCACCGATCATGACTAATTCATCACACACTATGCTAGTGGGCCAAGGGTCTCTGGTATGGTCAGAACCTACCAAGCATGGTCATTAAGGTAAGACCTACACTATGACGCTTTGACGCTTCATCCACCATCTATAATTGGATCGAAGCCAAACTGATATACAAATGACTAGACGCTACTAATTTCTTACCACGAGGACTAAGAGGGTAAAAAAGGGCCAATAGCCTTTCCTATAATGTAGCCTAAGTTCTATTACCTGTATTTCGAAGATAGAACAACATTTATCTATGTATCGATGCTACCATAACATGTGAAATCGATATAACAATACCTCATGCAGTAAATGGTTTATCCACGTCAAATCCTAAAGTCGTAGCTAAAGACTTACTCTATATTCCCAATATCGTACAAAATAATATATCGCATTACCGTAGTCAGCACATCCCAAAACCACCGATGACTGTAGATAACCACCATATGAACTACAACACATTGCTAGCATTACTAGTGACCTCTTTGTCATCTAACGTCACTGCACCCTCCGTTGCTCCTCTCAACTCTCTGGTTTTACAATATGCATCGAAGTGAGCTTTACTTAGACCTCGAAATCAAAGTGCTCTAAAGATTACAAAAAATTCATTTGTGTATCTCTTAAAAACTAATAAACACTAATCCAAATCGTGCCTCAATTTTTACTCTGTATGCGAAAGTTATCGCATTTTTATTTTGCAGCTAAACTAACAACGAACATGCAACCAGTTGACTAAACAAGGTTGTTAATTGACTGAATAGCTATTTAGTCAACTATTCACACATTTCTTTTTGACCGAACACCATCCTAAAAGACACTATATGTGCTAAGATTCGTTCAGGACTTCAATCAACCAACTGGTTGGTCCTATCAATCCGTCGATTGGATGTACCTAGCCTATTTGAGCCTTTGAACTTCAAATGCCCATTTATTTTGATCCCTAACTCCAAGTAATTCGATGTTTCTTCCATTGAGATCATGATGAAATTTGCTAAAATTATTATATAACTAATTCTCGTAATTTTCGATGTGGTTTCATTCCCCTTAGCATATTCGACATATGGCTATATGTCATTGAGACACTTTACATTAAAATCACTCTGCATGGGTTCACATGTTTGTTATAAATCATTTGACATTCGTACGAGTGCAACTTCACACTCGATGAATAAATTTAAGGAATGAATCGGATTCATAACCCTTCGAGTTGAACCACTTGATTCACCACTTCAACACTAAAATTCATTCATAATGACAACATTAATTGTCATGAATACTCTCTTAACCATTTTGGTAACTCCCAAACCTACAATCAAGTAATCAAACCAAAGATAATATGATTCATGTAAAATGTTTTAACATATTTGGTTCTTAAAACGACTCTTTCAAAAATTCATTAATAAGATTCTTACTGCTAATACCCCAATTCATTTTCATTATTCAAGCCCAAACAACCAGTTGAGTATTTATGAGGATTTCAAAAATATATAGTAATCTTATATCATAGCGTATAAATCCTAGTCATAAAAACTAAGAACTCTATATTGTAGTGAAGCCAAATTCGAAGTTACTATTTGATTCCAGAAATCTAGTTCCAAACATCCCTAAAACATGAAATTGAAGGTATAAATTAGTAGAGAATCTCTTAGCTTAAATTTATATATTTATTTTGTAAATTTTGGCAAGGAGATGAATGACTTTGGGCCAAAAATTGACACATCACCCCAATAAATCCAAATTAAATAAAGATAAAGGTGCAGAAAATCAAAAGAAACGAAATCGAACACATAAATTTTATAGCACTTTGGCAAATTCTCTAGCCTACATTCATTTAATCCTTTTATTGATAGTTTCTCTCTAGAACATAATGATTACAATCAAAATCCAAGCATGAATCGAGCTACGAAGGCTTGAAAACGTCTTAATTCCAATTAAAAAAAATAGAATGATTAATAGGTAGCGTGCCAACCATATTGGTACCAGCATGATTCACATCCATACCAACATGATTTTATGCACCCATACTATGTCCTTTTCTTCATGACTTATGTCCCAAACCTCCAAAGCAACCAACTCAGGTTCTAAAATCATGTTGGGACCAACTTGATTCATGTTGGTATCGACATGATTTTTTTGTCTGGAACTTTTTCAAACTTGATGTACTCCTTGTCTTGGCCATTCTTGATGGTTCCAAAATCATATCAGTACGAACATGAATCATGTCAATACCAACCTGATTTGCATTTCTAAAATTTGTCCAAACCTTTGATGACTTCAATATTGACATATTTCAAGCTCCTTGACTCTTTCCTTTATTAGTTTGTACTCCACTTCATCTATTTGAGTTTTTTTCTAGGAATTGTAGAAAATTTTCGGTAATATTTTCCCCTAAAGCACACCTTGTGAATATAAGGTACCCTTTCCCCAAGAACAAACTTTGAGGCTAGCCAATTGTCATCATTTTGCACCACCTGACTATCCATCAATCCAAATCATGGAGAATCATCTGGTTCCTTCAGATTCACCTAGAAATCAAAGGTCATTATAGAACATCGTAGCTAAAGGTTCAAATCCATGCTTATGTGCTAGTCATAAATCATAATCATTATGCCTTCACTTGAAATATAGCATATAATGCATCAATATTGTCCTATGTTTTTCTAGGATTTATCAATCTTAGGTTAATCATTTACCATGCTACCATGTATCCTAAATCAAAAGGGTGCATTGATACCGATTGAAATGTTAGTTATTAATTGTCCAGTACCGCCTACAATTCTATTATAAGTAAATCCAACCAAAACGAGTTAATGGCATTCATTAATCGTTCAGTAAACATCATCAAATCATAAGTTATTCTAATCCTAAAGTTAAATTTGGATCTCTCTACATTAGATTATTATTATTACTCTTAATAAAGCCGAATCTGCCCACACTCCAAAGAGGGGAGCCAATATCTAGGCACGTCTATCTGCTCACTCCTTGGTGAGGGGACTCACTATCCGAGCGCGTCTATTCACCTACTCTTGGATGAGGGGACTAGCTATGATATACAAGTGCATCCACTCACTCTTCTATAGGGAACTTGCACTTCAGGGTTCATCGCCCGTCTTATTGGTTGGAAGAACCAAGTCCTTTCAGTTTAGATATCAGGTTTAAGGGATAACAACATTTGATAGCATCTATTAACTATAATAAAATGAATTTCATGTTTCAATAATTTCTAAATCAAAATATGCATCAATCACTTATTCATGAAGTAAATCAAACGCATCAGGAAAAAATAAAATAAAAACTTAATCTAATAGAAGAGTACCTTTAGTTCCTAACCCAGAACATGTTTTGGGACCGATCGAGATCCCTACACAACTAAGTAGCCTAGTGGTAACCCTTCACAATTTATCCAAAAAAAAGAAAATTGTGAAAATTAAACTCGGCCCCAATCCATCCCGATCATGGAAAAGTCATTCTAGACTTAGATCCATGATCGCAATTGAGTGCCACTTCATAGACAGTGGTCAGTCCTATTGGACCATTAAGGTTTGATTCCTTATACATTGCTGAAGCCAGTTGCCTCAAACCGGCTCCTCTATTAAGTCATGTAGATGTTTGCATTCCTTAGTCTCGTTCCCATCCAGCCCGTGGAATAGGCAGTATTTTTAGAATTTCTCCCCTAGTATGCAGCTCTCACTCTACTAGTTTTCCATCAGGAATAAACCCCAAGCATCTTAGTATGTCCTCTATAGGGTCGTCATTAACAAAGTGTAGGACATTATCGCTTCTGTATTCACCCTTTGTCTCTTCGGTCCTTTGAAACCATTGTTAACATTCCTTTTCCTTTTTGTATCTTGCCTTAGATAGTCCTTCATCCTCCACAGAGTTAACTTTGGCACCTTTATTTGCTTCATCATCCTCCTCGTGTTGAAACCCATCTACTTGGTAGTATAAATCTACAAGGTCTATTGGGGAGCTCTCTCCAAAGAGATCATGAAATCTATTTTATTGGCAATCGTAGGAACCACCGCCATTAGAATTATCAATGACTCTAGCTTTTAAACTACAACGGCAACTGCATTGAATTTAGGTGGGAAAAAACACATGGTCTCACTGGCCCATTGGTTCACACTCGAAAGCGTCAACACATCCATCGGTTGTGTTATATAGACTCTAGATTGTTTCATGAATCTGTACACTAATTCAGTCTGATTGACCTATTCTCCAGCTTACGAAACCATTTCGCTGCTAAATACGTTAAGTATAATGGGAAACACCATCTTATCACTTCCTTCGAAGCACCCAACACTCTCATATGTTGGATATATATCATCAAGTGAAAGTTCGGATCCATTCTTCCACTATACATCCCCAAAGTTAGTTGTTTAAAATCAATTGGATTCCTAATGTATTAGATGTTTGGGGTACACATTTCAGTACCATCTCATCATATCAACAATGATATGATTATTATTCCATGAACGGAGGCTCCGAATGTGCTTGTCTTAGGTTTTCATCCTATCCCCACTCCTATTGGATGTTTCTGGTCCATACCCCTATGGCTATACATTCGGAGGGATTCTTAAGCCCATGTTATCACTCAGTAGGGCTACATCATGCTTAAGGCTTAAATCAACTATGCCCTCAGACCAAACATGTCGGTATCGACATATTTCATGTCAGTACCGACAAGATAGTGCGATCGAGGAATGGTTCTAACTAGATCTACTCATACTCCTTATGCATTTGCCATGCCTTCGGGCCTTTGATTTTGAGTTTCAAATGCTTCCTTCTACAGAAAAATCAATTGAGATTCTCCTTTTGCCAACGCATCAATCTTGCCCATATCTCCATCGTCATTCCTTCCATCTCCTCTTTAGTAATATGGATAAAAGTTGGGTTTCAACTTGGGGACACCTCCTAGCTACCCCTATGTGTTTGATGGCTTATTTTAGCAATCACTCGATAACACCCCTAATTTTTAAAAGCATTGTTCAAGAGTTTTAATCAGATAAATTAAAAAGAATAATTTTGAGTGATAAGGGGATTGAAATTGGAAAATGAATTTAGTGGCCATGCTTATTAAAATGAATGGCCTATAAATGGTTAAATGATAACTAAAATAACCTAAGGGCGTTAGGGTAAGTAACGACCCATAGTTCACTACCTATACTCACGTTACCTTACCATTCACGTTCATTTTTATAAGCAAAAATGTAAACAAAAGAAAAGGAGAGTCGGCCATTAAGGAGTAAGAAGTGAAGAGGAAATTCAAATTAAGCTTAGGATTCAAGCTAGAAGAATTAATCTCCAATCAATCTCCAATTTTATTACCCAATCTAAGGTGAATAATAGTCATTACATCTCTATTTTGGTTCTTATATGATCAATGATTTTCGATTTAAGAAAAAATCTAATATGATGATTTTTGATGATATGCTTAGATTCATAATATGTTTGATTTAATCCAATGGTTTAAATATGTATATATACGTTTTTAGGGAAAAACCGAGGGTAAATGATTTTTAAATGCCATGGAAAAATTATATGTTATGAAAAACATGATTTTGGGGTAGGATTCCAGCTTTTATAATTTTCATAGCTGTGGAGAACTAATTATGACTTTTAAAAGGAAAACATGTATTATTGGGTTTAAAAATTATTTTCTGTTGTTATATGATGAATTTGGGTCTAAAATTTATATATGTTAGATAACTTATTAATAGTGAATTTTTGTGATTTTTAAGGTTTTTTACTAAAAGATTTATTATGGAAATTAAATTATTTTGAAAGGATGATTTAAACGATTTAATTGATGTTAAATGGGAATAGCTTATTTATTAATGTTAATCATCTTTTATGTCTAAGAAAATACGACAATTATTTGTGAAATAATTTCCAAGTTTATGGTAACCAATCAAGTTTTACATGTGGGCAAGTTAGATACAAAAAGATTTCTTTATTTGGTAAAAACAGCTTTTTGCTCAGAAAAGTAGGTTTCGCTTCCTTTAGAAGTAGCATTCGACCTAGGGCTTCCGCCTTCAGCCTAGTTGAAACCTTTGAAACCAATTATCATGGTAGCACTTAATTGGTACGAAGCAGATTGGAGGAAGGCGAAAGGTAGTGTGTCGAAACGTAGCATCCGATGGGGTCGATATCTTTGTTTTGTTTTCTAAAGACAAGTGCTTACCTGCTTACAAAGAGTTTCGAAGGGGTCGAAACCAATGCTTGTGAAAGGGTATTTTAAAACAAGCTTTTGGAGAGCTGCCAACTTTTTAAAGTAGTAGATTTTGAAGGAGTTGCTAAGTTTTTAAATTAATGCTTTCAGAAGGGTAGTTTCGACCAGGTCGTAACCATTCTGCAACCTTGTACCATTCGAAGGTATTGAAGATATCAATGCTTTTGGAAGGTGATATTTGTTTTAAATGTAAGTCATTTCCCATAGCCTTAAAAAAAGGGGTTAATGGTTTCAAAGCATGGATTTGAAAGGGGTTTCGAAACCAACCTTCAAATATTTCTACTTATATAGTATAAGCTTTTGAAAGGATGGTTTTGACACCATCACAATTTCTCCAAATACTTATATATGATAAAAGAAAGGTTTCGAAAGGGGTACTTTCATTTATGTTCACTTTGACCCAAATGATATTTAAAATATAAACCTAATGGCTTCGGAAAGGATACTTCCAGTGATTTCGAAAGAGGGTCTTTCAATGTTTTCGAAAGTGGTACTTTCAATTGGTTTCGAAGCTATGCTTTTAATGTTAAATGTTAATACTTTAATACATTGGAAAGGTTTCGGAAGAAAGACTTTAAAGTGTTCGAAAGGCAGGAGCCTAATGTTTTGAAGATAGATTGCTAGGCTTTCGATGTGAGGTCGAAATCTTAGTTTCAAATGTTTTGAAAGATTTTGTTCTTCAAAACAAATAACCTAAACTCATTTTTAAAGGAAAACCCCATAGCTATATACAGGAGTTTTGAAAAGATTTTAAGTTTGAAAATTTGAAGAAGTGTTGCCTTGATAAAATAATTGGTTAAAGGGATAACAAAGTTATATATGAAAACGATTTCAAGGGTATTAAACCCACAGGTGTGGTGTTGCTAAGTTATTGTATTTGCTTCTTCAAATGTAATATATTCACATAAAAAGCACCCATAACTGCATTTTAGGGATAAAGGGTACTAGAACTAGTTAGGTTAACCCTGTAGCAAATATAAATTGATTAAACTCCAAAATAAGTAGAATTGCATCAAAGAAGTCAGGGAGACCAGAATTTAGGATGCCAAAATACTTGAAGTAGTCAGGGAGATAGTTTCATAATAAACCAATGAAAACAATGATTTTAAAGATATTGGAGTAACTAAAAGGTTCATAGTGATCCTATGAAAACTATGATTTTAAGATAGGTTGGCAGGGGCCAATTAGTTTGTAGTGAACAAAACTATATCTGGATTAAGTTATTGACTGATGTCAAATGGTTCCTAGTCTACTCATGAAAACTAGGGCAAGAAATAAGTAATTGGGGGTATCGATAAGTTCCAGGAGAACCCATGAAATTAACTAAGTCATTGGCAGGGGCCTATAGGTTCTTATTGATCCCATGAAAACTATAAAATAGGGTAAGGAGTCAATGAAATATGAAAAGGTTATTAGTAAGCCCATGAACTTATAGGTTAATAGTGACCCTGGAAAATGTAAATATGACAAGTAGTTAATTAAACAGGGATGGAAAATCCAGAAAGTTTTTATTTGTATGTATATCATCATAATATTTATAAATGTTATGTTTTAACCATTGTGGATGTAGGAGCATAGCTATGGTTTTATAAAGGTTTTAGGATACTAGTGAGGGAAAACCCTATTCTGCTAAGCGGTGTGGTCTCATTAGATGTCTAAATGGATTGAGATGTTAGATTATTATTCATACCAAGCTTTATGTCTAACTTGAAGTTTTTGTTTTCCTCTTAAACTCTCAAATACTGAGTTAATTTTTAGTAGTTTGAGGTTTAGGGTTTCTAGGTTCTCTTCTTAGATGAATAAAGCTTTCGGAGACGTAGATGATGCATACCTGTTATGTAGGGTTTTCTTTTTCCGCTGTGTATTTTGGATGTAAAGGCAGACTGGTTTTATTGCCTTAGTATACTCTGAGCAACCAAGGGGGCATATTCATATGTCTCTCTTGGCATATGTGTAATAATTATATTTTTTTAAATGTGGCTTACGTTATAAGATTATGTAATGAACATGAAATATTTTGAATGGAAGGTGGAAATGTGTTTTAATTTGTTAAACTTTTTCCATATTCTTGTGGTCTGTGTATCATGTATCTAACACGGCCACACTTGGTCACCGAGAATTAATAACCATGGATGACTGCAACATCCATAGCCGTCGGTTTCAGGCCTCCAAGTAGGGGGATTCTGCGCACTCTTCTCGTTAATGGCCTTTTCATCTTCTTCAACTCTGGTATGAAGCTCCCAAATCCAAGTTCTTTTTAGCAAAAGTACCAAAAATGTTGGGATAAAAACTGACACAACACCCCAAAGCTGGTTCAATAAAAATTAAACAAAGATGAAAGTGTATAAAATTAAAAGAAAGAAGATCAAATACGTAATTTTATACTGATTTGGTAAATACTTTGACCTATGTCCTCTTAATCCTTATAATTGATTGTTGTCGCTCTAGAATACAATGATTATAATAAAAATCCAAGCCATCCTCTTGTCGATCTCGAATATGCTTAGAGGTTCTAAGAGTAAAAGATAGAAAGACCCAATGTGCCAAAAGTTCTCTTCAAGTTGAAATCACCATGTTATTTATAGATGCAAGCACCAATTTCACCATGTGGATTTGAAAACATCTTAATTCAAGATTCGAAAACACAGCATAAATAACAGGTTGACCCTGACTAAAATTGAGCAAGCCAATCATGTCGGTACCTAATTAAATCATGTCATAACCTACATGATTTTATGCTCCCATACGCCATCGTTTTCTTCATAGCTTACTTCCAAAACCTCTAAAGTAACCAACTCAAGTTCCAAAATCATGCCAGTACCAACATGGTTAATGTCAATACCAACATGACTTGGTTGTCCAAAATTTAGTCAAATTTGGTACACTCCTTCCTTTGGTCATTCTTGATGGTTTCCAAATTGTGTTGGTGCCAACATGAATCGAGTCGGTACAAGCCTGATTTGCATTTCTTAAACTTGGTAATACCTTTGATGTTTTTAATATTGACATCTTCCAAGCTCCTTGACTTTTTCCTTCATTAGTTTATAGTCCAGTTCATCTGTTTACATTTTTTGTAGACTTTTCAAAAATTTGCTACAAATAAAGGAGTTATGTAGATTTGAAGATTAGCAAACCAAATTTTCCTTTTAAGGGAATGGGGAGAAGGAGAGAATGAAGAGTAAGGGAGAAAGTTCTCCATTTAGAAATATAAAGGCATTGGATAAAAGACCATTTAGCTCTTATCTTTTCTCTTTTCTTTTAATTTTAGCATTCTTATGCGATTTCATCAAATTTTATATATTTGTGATAAATAGAAGCCATTACACATGCAATGGAGTATGTCATGAGTCCTTATTCGCTCATATTTCAAACGTCATCTTTTAGGCATTTGATTCATGTTGTTCAATTAAAATGATACATTTCCATTACCATTAAGTTTAAAATTATATGTTATTACAAAAAGCATAGAAGGGGTGCACGAATAAGGACGCGATATTAAAAGGTATTTTAAAGACATCAAAGAGTTTCCATTAGGTAAAGCACAAGCAGCTTCTTCAAATGGTAAATGTTGTACATAACTTTTACAACATTAAAAAACAGAAAGGACTTTTGAGTAATAGTCACTAAATTTATTTACAGTCAGGAAGGTACTAAAATAGCTAATGAAGCTTGCAATATGTAGCAAAGATAAAATAAAGCCATCATAATGAAAGAATGAAGTCACCTTAACAATGATATGAAGTAAGTTCCATCATGAAGACATTAAGCAAGCTTCTTAGCAAAGATATGAACTAAGTTCCTTAATGAATGAAAGAATCATGTTCCTTAAGGAAATAAAGTAAGGTACTCAATGAAAGTATGGAGCGAGCTCCTTAAGTAAGTTCTTTAATGAAAGTAAAAGGCGAGCTCCTTAAAAGAAGTACGAAGTTGATGTCTTAACTAAAGCATATGAAATGCCTTAAAGTTTGTATGAAGCAAACACTTTGTAGAAGGACATGACAAGTTGTAACGAAGATATAATATTAGAATACTAATGAAAGTATAGATCAAAGCTATTGGAGATATGAGTTAAGCCATGTGTTAACATCCAAGAGGTCAACTTTTTCCATATTAGCATAAAGTATAAAGTTTTTACAACTCCTAAGCGAGTTCCACCCCTTATGCCACCTCTAGGATGTGCCATGACATCATTAATTAAAAGAATCTCAGCCATCCAAATCACCACATGTTCAAAATCCAAGAAGAAAGAATTGAAGTAGTATATTCAAGACACATGTCAAGTAGTTAACTATCATGCACTATTATAAATAATGGTCTACCCATATGTAAGAAAAGTTTTTTTTTCTTGAATTGTTCCCGTCTCACATTTTCATTTATTAAAAGTTTGTACTTGATTTGGTTATTAATGCCCCTCCTAGGTTAAATCCTAATTAGAAACTTTTATTCAAGGACTAATAAATAAAAATTTGCACATATGACAATCATGACCATCTTCTACGTGCGTTTTTTAATCTTTCTCAACTTCTCCTTTATTCATGTCCACACCAAGGAGTCATAGAACCGTAGTAATCAACATATTTCCAAACTTAGCTTGGTTTAATTAATCTATAATTTTCATATATTAAAATATGTGTGTGTTGCATTAATTTTATTATAGATTTTTGTTATTATTATAGGGCTTAAAAATAGTTGAAATTATATACAAAGTGTTATGTATTATTAAATTAATTAAGGAAAAATAATAATTATATAGTTTTTTATTATACTAAAATGGATGAAATTAGCTTATTTATTTATAATTAGATGATGACCATAATTATTGGGGAGGAGGGGCCAATTTAGTTACTTTGTAAATTGTTTACTTGGTAATTAATTGTGGAGAAAGAAAGTGCTAGATATTTAGCCTAATTCTCACCTGAAATTAAAGAGGGGTTATCTCTCATTCTGGACAAATGCAGAATCCCAAAACCTCCATTCGTGAGAAAAAACGAGCTTGGTGTTGAAAGTCAAGTAGAATGAAGGACAAGGTGTTCCTCAAAGATGAAATTGCATGTAACTCATGGTGTAATCAATATAATCAAGGTACAATATTTTTATTCATTCATGTTACATCAAAAAATTTATATACATATATAATTTTTTATTTTAAATATACTTGTTATTTTGTTTGTTATTAATTAATTATCATTAATATATGTATTAGTCAAAATAAAATTAGATATATGTGTGTATGTACAAACACACACACACACACACACACACACACACACACATATTTATATTAGTTCGGCCAAAATTATTTATAGAAATAATGTGTTTTAATTTTATTATGTTATACACATTTATATTTCGATAATTATAAATATAATTTACTACACAAACAAAAATATATAACATAGCAAGGAAATTATTTTATATTGGAATTATTTTATATATATACGGAAAAATAAGATTTTAAAATCTAAAGTTATAGAATATAAATATCATAATATATATTAAAAAAAATTCTGACTTGGTATCATATTTAAGCATAAATTTTTATACAATCCTATGTTTTTTTATTTAATAATTCATTTAAAGGTCAAATACAATTGGTTACCAATGTATTTGTATTGATGTATTTAATTATATATATGACTAGTAATTATGCATGCACATGGTGTTACACACACATATAACCAATTATAAATATGCCAAAAAACATTGTACATATTATATGTTTATCTATATAAATGTATATATGTGTCTATATATATTAAATATGATTTTGTATGCAAACCAAATACATTCATATGTAGTGTATGATTTCTAATGCATGCACATGCATAAACACACACACAAACGCACATATTGTATAAATTATGTGACTATAAATTTCAATAATCATATGCATATATACTTTTATACCATAACATTTATATATAAGAAAGTAATACACACACTTACATATATATATATATATTTATAGGTATGTGTATATATAAGTATTTCCTTGAATATTACTGTAATACTATTAATGGACATGCAATGCCCATTAATATATATATATACTATAATTAAATAAGTCGTATTAAAAATTATCTTATTATGTCAAATCAAACATGAAATAAGATTTGACATAAAATTTATTACCTATGGTAGTGTTTTAATTGATCTAATGCATAATGAACAAAAACTACCTTTTCGTAATAAAACCCCCCTTTTAAACAGTTGCTTGATGCACCTATCCAACATCCTCGAATTTACTAGGGTTCACACTCATAATAGTGAACGAACAACCCAAAACTTTAAGGTATTTAAGGTGGGGTTTCTTCCCAATTTATTTCTCATATGATGTCGTGACTATTACTTTAGATAGGATAAAGTTCAGATATATGCAGTAGTTTCTGGGGCATATCCCCGAAAGGAAAGAGTTAATGCAACATAACTCTTCAATAATAGAACCATATCGAATAAAGTTTGCTTTCTCCATTATAAGACGCTATTGTGCTGTAGAGTATATGGAGGAGTGACTTGAGAGATAATCCCATCCTCATTTAGGTATACTTCGAGTTCATATCCAACCTACGTACCCCTTAGTTTGATCAATTTTTTTATTTTTTTGAATGTTTGATTTTTATTTCATTCCTGTATTCTTTGAATTTACTTACGACCTCTAAGTTATTGATTAATTACACATGTCCATATCAGGAAAATACATTAGTGAATGTGGTGAAGTATGTGGAACCACCTTCAATTGTAGTTGACATTGGATTACATATACCAGCATGTGCTCATCCGAAGAGTTTAGCAACACTTTCATTGATCCCATTTAACATACACTTAGCCAATGTACTTGTGAGACAAGACTTATATGTATCGTATGATTCAAAATCATATAAAGGAAGATAATGTCCTTTTATCATCTTGGTTAATGTTTTCTCACTAATATGACTCAATCTATAATGCCAAAGCAATCTTTCATCAATTCTATATTTATTAGTAGTTTTAACTACTAACACATTATTACAGCCAATAACATATATGCCATCATTTAGAGGACTACACTAATAGTCTTACTTGCGTGACAAAAATTCATAACATTGTCATTCAAAGTAAAACTCTCTACCATCAGACAAGAGACGGAAATTACCCCCTAAATAAAATTGTACATAATAACAATTATTCATGATTATTTCTTTCCACTAGCTAAAGTCTTGTGTAAAATTTAAAGGGATATTCCTAGGGGAAGTTATATAATTTGTTACATATTCTAACTTTGAGACCATTCTCGTTTGAAATAAAGTAAACTTTTTATGTTTGTTTTTTTATTATATACAATGTTATATTATGACATAAATTAGTTATTTCATTTAATGAACAAAAAAAATCCTTAAATAAATTATTATATGATTGTAATTACAAATTTTATAACCATGAGTATATAATCGTAAGTCAAACATTTCATTTCTTTTGAGACTAGAGTATGTAATGCTCTCCAAATGTTAGGTGGCTTTTTTACTCTCGGCCGCTAAGGCATTAAGGGTTACATACTTATAGTTATTTAATAAATGTAGAATGACTCAAATAAGAGTCTCCTTTTCGTTGATAGTAACTAAGGTCTTATAGGAAATCTCTATGTGGTGATATTGCATAGTTCTTTTTCCTTGAGAATACTATGGAACTCTAGCATGAACACTCGGCTTATTATTATTAAATCATGACATGGCACAATCGAATAACTATAGTTTGGGTCTAAGTTAAAGCATAGATTGGGAAGCACTAGTCAAAAGGGAATTCGTCTGTTCTATTGGGGGATATTAGTTCTTAGACCAATTTTTGACCCAACATCAAAATATTTTAAAATAAATAAAATCTAAATTAAATTCCAACTCATAATAAAAAAAATCCAAAATCTCTTATAGGTCCAAGGTTCGAGTCATCTTTTGCTCATATCCAAATGACATGAAATTCGAGTACATATGCATGATTTATTGCCCGATGGCCAATATGCAAAAAAAACCGGTTATCTCTTTTTTATAGTCCAAAGAATAAGGATGGAATCAATATGCGAATTCCTATGCTTAAAGGTCCTTGTGTTCAAAAGTTCAAATCTTCCTCTTCCTTGTTGGCCATTAAAGGAGGTCTCAAGTTCTTTAGGTGGCTTAGAAATGTCAAGTCCTCAATAATGGTTTGTGATAATAAAGAGGAATAAGAGAGGAGCTCCTTCTCATGTAGGGTTGGGTCTCCATTTACAGTGGTGGGAGAGTAGCATTACTTTCCTGGATTGGTTGATTGAAGTTGACGTGGATCGTGACTTTGTAAGATGGATAGGATGATGGTGCTATTTGCTATCATTTCAGGTCTATAGTAGTTTACGCAGATCATTATCTTGGCCATGGTATCAAGAAAGGAGGTATGGTTTTATATTAGTGCTTTGAAGCTTTACTATATAGAATTTCCTGCACATTATATATTACCTCTCCGTATGACTCATTATTGTCACTTGATATTAAACTTTTTCCCCCATCTTTCTTTTTATATATCATTGTATTGATTTCCTTGAGGTCGAAACACCATTTCACTCTAATTAATATTCCTTATTACGGTTTCCTTAGCTTTTCCTTTTGTTTAATATTCCTTTTCAATTTAACATAGTTTATTTCTGATAGCTCATCTATATTGACAATGGCTTTACTTTCCAACACATGATAGCTTAATACAACATCGTGCGAGAGCCTTGTAAATATCATTACTCGATAGCTTGACCAGTCATCATCCGATAGCAATGGAAAAATCATCCCTCAATAGTTTGATTTCTCAACTTGCGTTAGCATTGGAAATATCATATATCATCCTTCAATAGCTTGATTTCTCAACATGCGATAGTCTTAGAAATATATCCCTCGATAGCTTGATTTCTCAAAATGTAATAGCCTTGGAAATATCATCCTTCAATAGCATTATTTCTCAACAATCGATAGTCTTGGAAAATATCATCCCTTGATAGGTTTATTAGTCATCATGTGATGGCTATGTAGACTTCAACATGAGATAGCCTACCTAATTTAATAGCAGTTTCGACTTTTGATGGTTCGTTGATATCACCTTGCAATGGCTTGTTCCTTTAACTTTCAAAATATCTTATTTTTAACCTTTGATATCTCAACTTACAATAGCTCATGTATTCTCGGCCTATGATGGTTCATCATTCAATGGCTCCTTCAATCTTGACTTTCGATAGTGTTTATATCATTCAATGGCTCTAATTGCGATGGCTCGTAACATCAATCTACGATGGCTATAACATCAATCTGCAATGGCCTATAGCATCAGTCTCCAATATCTTTTTCTCAATATTCGATACCCTTTAGAGTGCAATACCTCCAAAGTATTATAGCCTTCAAAATGCGATAGCTCTAATGTGCAATAGCCTTCAAAATGCGATATCTTCAAAGTGCAATAGCTTTATACTACCAACTTTTAATAGTTTCACATTTATCCATTTTTGGGGATTTTGGGTATAACACTTGGCCCCTTCCCCAAAATAAGAAATTTTCTTATCCTCTAGCTTGAGTAAACTTTTGCTTCTTATCTTCTCGAGTTGTCGTTCTTTCTTATTGGATTTTTCATCATTAAACGTTTGTTCTTCTTGACTTACGATAAATTTTGGTTTTAAAAACCATGACTTTCCTACTAACTATTTTATTGAAATGTTTCCCAAAACACATAGATTTTTGTAATATTTTGAATACGTTTTATTTGCAATATCTATTTTCCTTGAAAATTTTCTTCTCTAAAGAATATTTTCCTTAAACCGTTCGAAAATATTTTTTGCAATATGGAAAAATTTCAAAACTCCACCTGGAAATCCTAAATGCAAAGACAAAATATATCTTTTAAAAATAGATCTTTAAAAATAAGGAAATATTCTAGAAACATTTTTGAAAATAGTTTTGTTAGAACTAATTGATATTACTGCTTGGTAGGAATTCCCATAATCATGAGGGAACAATCATTATCCTTGCCTATGTTGAGTAGGTTGTTCATCGAATCAAGAGTTAAGTTCATCATCCTTCTTTCATCAGTTATTTTTGAGATATTACTTAATCATTAGCGTTTCAATTGGCAATCTTCCTTGGATGGGTGCTTTGGCTAGACCTAGGGGTGGGAGCAAAAGCTTAATTGATCATCACACTTTGGAAGAGTACTTCCACCAGGCCTTACAACGGGACTGAAGGCCTTTTATCCACCTCTCTTGAATGAGTGCTTTGACCAGGTCCGACTGGGGACCAAAGGGTTAATTGATTATTACTTTTTTTATTGTTGCTTCGGGCAGGACTTGTGGTGGGACCGAAAGCTTCTCGTCTATCTCCTTTGGATGTGTGTTTTGACAAGGCCTGACAATATGATCAAATGCTTGATTGATTTTCACTCTTTAGATGGTTTCTTCGGCCAAGCTTTATGGTGGTATCAAAGATTTCTTATATATCTCCATTTGATAGGTGCTTTGGCCAAGCCTGACAGTAGGACCAAAGGCTTAACTTTCCTCTTATAGGTGTGAGGTGTGCATCTACATAACAAATCTGCTAACCTTGTCAGGTTAGGAGGAAAGTCAAACATATTGCATCTTAGTTCGAGGGTTATTTGTAGGAATAAATATTTCAAAATACTTTATCTCTTTTCTCAAATTGTTTATTTTCCACATACTTACATTGCAGTTCCATTTTTATATACCAACCGACATTTAGGAATAAAGAGTCTTTCGAGTTTGAACGTTGGAGGTTATTTGCCTTATTTTTTTTATACTTTTCACTCCTTTTTTGAATATTAAACTTTTTCATTTGTAAGGATTTTTGAATTGTGATGCCCAAAGACTCTGTGACGACCGCCCATGTCTCCTGCACTAAACAAGGAAATAGTGCGCTGTAAAGTGTGCCAGGCAGCCATGGATGATCGTCAGGGTAAGGTAAACAATAAACTCTATCGTATTACTCACAACGCATGGATAAAATACAATAGAAAAGTATACATAGTGAAGCCCCACAGAATAGAATCTCATCATATAAACTCATAATAGTTTGGTACAACAATCTGAAAAGTCAATACATCAAGCCTCACTACATAACACTCAGAGAATCATACAAGCAGTGGAACATCCAGTACATATATTAAGAAGAACAATATGCAAAAGCCACCGGCTCGTCTTCGTCATCAACAGCGTTGGTCACTAAGAACAGCACCTGTCACATGCTACCTAGTCTGCCCATCCCAAAATGGATGAACAGCCCAAGGTAATAAGAGTTGAACATAAAACCTTGAGTCAGACAAAAGTCCTAGTGAGCGGTAAATCAACTATCAAACATACCAAAAGAGCATAAAGGAAAAAGGAATAGGAACCCAACCATCCCACTCCACCTCTTTCTACAGTGATAGCCCCCAGACACACTAAGCAGAAACAAACATAGCAAAGCAGACAATTAAAGTAAAGCAATTATCACTAGAGTCAAGGTCGATGTTTTCCAAGTACAAACCCCCAAGGCCTAAACCAAGATCAGATAAGCACCCACAAAACATTGCTCTTGAGACCGAGTGACGATACAACCAAAGCATCCAAACATCCATGACTCTGGCTATCACTGTTATCATTGCCTCGATATCACCGTTAATTGAATGACCGGCTCATTCATTCATCCTTCCGTCAAGGGCTAATGGTAACCCCGGTTCTAGACAGAACTCCGCACGTCGTCGTGACCCGTGCCTAGGACTATCGAATCTGCCCAGAGTACTCGACCATCAACTATTAGTCGATTGGGACTATCGAATCTGCCCAGCGTACTCTTGCTTTGAGCCTGCTAGAACCTTCAACAACGAAGAGATCTCAGCCTCCTAGTCATCCTCCTTGACAACTATTCTCATACTAGCTCAAGCGCCTCTTGAGCCAACCATTATCAACGAACTCGAACCATATCACCGAGTTATCAACATGCTTGGATGATCCCGTCTGGATTAAACCAAGGCTATCTCACATCATGCTTTGCTTCATCGTATCGTAGCAAAGTCCCATCTCAACATCATGCTTTGCCTCACCGCATCATAGCAAAGTCTCATCTCAACATCATGATCAAATCTATCCATATGAGCTTTATCATCCGTTTCATATGCCACGAGCAGCTTTCCTTATTCAAGAGCCTTTCCACTTAGCTTATGAATCATCTTCGACCAACTGGTCCAAATCAAATCATCAATCAACTAATTTATAACAATCAATCAGATCAATCATTAATCCAAGTAATCAATCATTCAAACAAGATCTAAATAGGCAGTTTTAACAATAATGGCAATTTCGTAAATAAAGAGTCCAAATCTAACAAGCATGAATTCTAAGTAATATCTTGATGAATGAACTAGCATAGGTTAAAATGTAGTAAAGTGAATATCAAAACTTTATGAACGATGGATCTACATGCAGACTTAAGGAAAATGCATGAAATCACTATCTTTAACACACAAACAAGCCACCGATCCAATATACTCCTTTGGGTCCGTGTGAGAGATAACCACCACTCACCGAATCACCTAAAAACTTCAAAAGCAACAAACTTCAGATCTGGACAGCAAAGGATCTAGCTTGATCCGACAAGATTTCCCTTCAAATGATGAAATCTCCCTTTGGATGTAGATCTTCAACTTTGGCTCTTGGATCTTCGATTTGATCTTCGACCTTGGATGGATGTAAGCACTAGATTAGAGTAGAGAAAAGAAATGAAGAAGTGTTGTAGTCGAGCCCTCAAAATAGCAGCACTTCGTCGCTTCAAAATTTGGATCCCAAAAAGTGAGATAAGCACTTCTATTTATAGGTCGAATCCTTAAGTCGTTCGCCCCCCCTTAAGTCGGTCACGACTTAACAAGGCCCCAGGACTTACGACTCATCAACCCCACAGCCTACCGACTCAAGCCTCTACGCGACCTAACTTAGACACGACCTAACGACTCAAGCCATCATGCGACTTACGACCTAACACATTGTCGCATTTCTACCTAAGCCCTAAGTCGTTTGGACGACACAACGACTCAACAACTCAACAGTTCCACGACCTACGACTTAGCAGTGCCCCCGACCTAAGACTTAACCTATGCATCCTTAGCGACTTAACTATGGTCGCGACCTAACACTAAGTCACCTCACGACCTAACTAAACATAGCGACTTATCATAGGTCGCTTATGACCTAACTTCAACACATCGCTAACCACTAGGTCGCTACCCTCCTTAAGCCGCTACCTGCCTTAAGTCGCCTCACCGACCTATCTCCTATACCACTATCCCTTAGGTCGCTTACTAACTTAAGCCGTTAACTCCTAACTCGTTAGTTCCCTTAGGTCGGCCAAACCCCTAAGCCGCTAACCACTAAGTCGTTAACTCGCTCCGATCTCTTAAGTCGTCTAATCTCTTGAGTCGCTCACCTCCTTAAGCCGTTCACTTTCCTTAGGTCGCTCCATCCCCTAAGTCGCTCCACCGACTTATGCTACGACACGACCTAACCCTGGACGACTCATCTCTGGACGACTTAAGCTCCAAACGACTTAACAACACTAACAACCTAATGACAACAGTTCTACGATCCTTCGATCTGTAAAAAATATGGGTCAGTACATTCTCTCCCCCTTAGGAATTTCGCCCCCGAAATTCCAAACAAACAAGAGCAACCAAAACTATTCTACATGCCTACCATCCATAGCAATCAACAAACCATGCATCCAATTACTTGCCTAGCATGCAGAATTCTAAGACTAGAACAAGTTACAAATTCATGAGATGTCACGACACCTTAGGGCCATACCTCGAAGAGTTCAGAATGAGCTGCCTTCATCCTCTCTTCCTCCTCCCATGTACAGTCATTAACATCATCACTCCATTGTACCTTGAGCAATTTGACTACCTTCCTCCTAAGTTGTTTCGTGTCAATTTCCACAACATGAAGCATCTTACGAGGTCTTCTAACAACTGGATCAACTTCTAAATCTTCATAGCTATCAACAGAAACCACTGTATTTGGGTCGTGCACACACCTTCGTAGATACGATATGTGAAAAACATTGTGCACACCCGACATCTTTTCTGGTAACTCCAATTTATACGCGAGCTTTCCAATTCGCTCGATGATCGGGAATGGTCCAACAAATCTCGGAGTCAATTTTCCTTTCTTCCCGAATCGAATAACATTCTTTAGTGGAGAAATCTTCACAAAAACCCTATCGCCTACGTCGAATTCCAAATCCTTACGATGCTTATCGACATAACATTTCTGACAATCTTGGGCTTCCTTCATTCGTCGTCGAATGATCTTTATACAATCTGAAGTTTGTCGAATCGTTTCTGGCCCAAGTATCAACTTTTCTCCTGTTTCCAACCAACATGTCGGAGAGTTACATGGTCTTCCATACAATGCTTCATACGGTGGCATACCAATGCTTGACTGGTAAGTGTTATTATATGAAAACTCCACCAAATGAAGATGATCTTCCCATGATCCTCCGAAGTCCAAAACACATGCTCTTAGGAGATCTACCAAAACTCGGTTGACTTTCTCGTTCTGACCATCTGTTTGGGGATGATAAGCTGTACTCAAACACAGCTCGGTTCCCAAAACTTCCTGGAAGCTCTTCCAAAATCCACTAGTGAATAAGGGGCCTCGATCGCTCACTATACTTTCCGGAATACCATGGAATCGAACTATCCACTTAACATATAGCTCAGCCAATTTCGATGCAATCCTGGTTGATCGAACAGGAATTAATTTTGCACTCTTAGTCAAACGATCTACGATGACCCAAATCCCTTCATTTCCTGCCCTGGTTCTAGGTAACCCATCGATAAAATCCATCGATATTTGCTCCCACTTCCATGTAGGAACTTCTAATGGCTGAAGCAATCCACTTGGCTTCTTATGCTCGGCTTTTACCAACTGGCAGTTCATGCATTTGGAAATAAAATTTCCAACACCCCTCTTCATACCTTCCCAGTAATAAGTTCTCTTCATATCCCGATACATCTTATTTCCACCTGGATGAATTGTCAGCTTCGAGTGATGACTTTCCTTCAGAACTTCATCCCTCAATTCATCTATATCGGGAACAACTAGTCGTCCTTGTTTCCGAAGCCAACCCTCTCGATCGATTTCGAATCCTTTATCCTTTTCTGGATCCAATCCAGATTCCAAATCACGGATAGTCTTGACAAGCTTATCGTCTCGCTTTTGGCTCTCGCCAATCCTTTCCACAAGAGTAGGTCTTATTGATAAGTTTGCCAACATCTCAGGTTCCAATTCACATCTAGGCCTGAAGTCAAATCCATCCAAATACTCAAGACTCTTCCATTCTGAAAACATGGCTCCCAATCCTGCATGTCTTCGACTTAACGCATCTGCCACTGCGTTACCCTTTCCCGGAGTATAGGCTATACCAAAATCATATGATGCTAAAAACTCTAGCCGTCGTTGCTGCCGAAGATTCAAATCCTTTTGGGAGAAAAGATACTTCAACGACTTATGATCTGTAAACAACTCGAACCGAACTCCCAATAGGTAATGTCTCCACATCTTCAGAGCAAATACAATCGTCGCTAACTCCAAATCATGAGTCGGATAATTCCTTTCATGCGGCTTCAGTTGTCGACTTACATACGCAACAACTTTATCCATCTGCATTAGCACTGCTCCAAGTCCAGTGCCACATGCGTCGGTGTAAACCCCCATCTCATCATTTCCACTTGGAATAGTCAAAACAGGAGCACTTGTTAGTCGCTCTTTCAGGATTCCAAAAGCTTGCTCACACTTAGCATCCCATCTGAATACTTGATTCTTTTTCGTCAATCCTGTTAATGGTGCAGCTATCTTGGAAAAGTCTTTAATAAACCGACGATGATATCCTGCTAATCCAAGGAAACTTCTCACATCAGATGCATTCTTAGGTCTAACCCAATCCTGGATCGCTGCCACCTTGGCGGGATCAACCGCTATTCCACTTTCAGAGATAACATGGCCTAAGAACCTCACTTCGCTCTTCCAGAAGTGACACTTCGAAAACTTAGCCCTCAGCTGTTGTTTCCGCAAGATTTCCAAAACAATCCGCAAGTGCGTCTTATGCTCTTCTTCAGTTCTGGAATAAATCAAAATATCATCCACGAACACAAGTACAAACTTGTTCAACTGATCCCTGAACACTCTATTCATAAGATCCACAAAATATGCTGGTGCATTGGTCAATCCAAACGGCATTACCAGCCACTCATAGAAACCGGATGGTGTCCTGAAAGCAGTCTTCGGCACACTATCCTTTGCCACTCTTAACTGGTGAAATCCCGTTGCCAAATCCATCTGAGAAAACACCTTAGCTTCGTGAAGCTGATCAAACAAGTCATCTATTCTCGGCAATGGATACTTGTTCTTCTTAGTCACTTTATTCAGCTTACGATAATCCACACACAACCTCAACGATCCATCCGCTTTGGTTGCAAAAACAACTGGTGCACCCCATTCGGACACACTACGCCGAATGAATCCTTTCTGTAAAAGGTCATCAACTTGCACCTTCAACTCTTGCTGTTCCCTAGGCGCCATTCGCCTAAGAGGCATCACAACAGGTCTGGCTCCCTCAACTAGATCGATGTTTGCACCAAAAATGGGCAAACACCCTTCGGAAGTTTTTGAAGAGATAGTAAATAAAGAACTTGAATTGGAAATAGGGACTATCTAACAAAAACTCCAAGTCACAGAAAAATAAATTGCGCAGAAGACAAGGATTTAGAGTGGTTCGGCTATGCGCCTACGTCCACTATGAAGTTTTTTCACTTTATTTCTTGATACTTGAAGATTACAAGTGCTTTTCAGCAAATTACAGCGGGAAATGGACTTAAATTCCAAATTGACAGCAATTGAGACAGCATGGAGTGATCCTGGCAGCGTTTTAGACTTGTTCTTCTTCCCCAAATTCTCCGACCCCTTTTCTGAATGACCAGGGGGCTCTATTTATAGGTGTGGAAGGCCAAAATCCCGCCTAAATCATGGAGAGACTGCTTGGCACGTGACGGGGGGCCCACAGGCCCGCGTCCTTGAAGTGCGTGCCCAGTTTGGGATCGATTCGAAGTTAACTTCGAATCGATCAAAAAATTGTCCAATTGCGATGAAACTTGGCGTGGACGTTCTTCATCATATAGACAAACTTCTGTAAAAATTTCATGGGATTTGGATCAGTAAATTGAGAGTTATGATCGGTTCGAAATTGGGTGTTCGGCATGCTGTTTGGTTCGAATCGATGGAATCGATTCGTTCGAATCGATGCATGGCCGAAGCGAATACTTTGAACCGATTGGGGCGCGCCTGTCTTCGAGCCGATCCATGTTTGTGCTAGCTTAGCTGCTTTGTTGGATTCGAAGGTCGTCTTCGAATCGACGGAGTGGATTCGAAGTTGTCGAAGTCGATGGAGTCGAAGGTGAGTGACGGAGTCGAAGACGATGGATGGATTCGAAGGTGAGCGATGGAGTCGAGGCTGTGATGGGTTCGAAGCTATTAATGGATTCGAAGCTGTGGTGGATTCGAAGCATAGGAAGGACTCGAATTTGTGATGGATTCGAAGTGGGGAGTTACTTAGATGGATTCGAATGTCGCCTCTTCCTATGGGTTCGAATATGATGGGTTCGAAATAGATGGCTTCGAACACGATGGTTTCGAACACGATGGGTTCGAATATGATGGGTTCGTACATGATGGGTTCGAACCGAGCAATGTGCACCTTCTTAACTTGAATCCATCATAACTTGAGCATATGACCTCGGATTGACTTGAAATTTGAAACGCGGACTTCTATGATCTTTCTGGTCACGTCCTATCAATTGTAGCTCAATCTGGACTCGGACAAAATTCATCGATATCCATAGTGAAGAGAAGTGCAACCAATCTCTGAGACGAACTGTCCTTTGTTTTTGGCCAATCTTTTGGTATCACGGCTTTGCCAAAAAGCGGGATAACATTTTGCCCCCCAAAGTACGTCTTGTGGGAACATGACGTGCTTTGAATAGCTGCCATTTCTTTCTGAAAAATCATTGCTCTCTTTTTGTTGAGACTCATATACCGTATTGCCGTAACCTTGCCTTGATATGATTGATTACTGTGCGACTGTGCTTAATCGTTGGCTGTCGTTGCTATAACAGGGTGAATATTTGATCCCTGTGCATGTTCAAAATCGAACGTTAGTTCGTTATGTGTGCACATACATTAGCTCCGCCCTTATTAACGTCGTGTGTCCATGAGTCATGTCGGTCTTTGTTTGCTGCCAAACTCCGTCCCGGTTTTCTCCTGAATCGATTTTAGATTCAAGCCAAAGTGTTGCTAATTAGTGGTATTTGATGGGTTCGAAGCTTAGAAGGATTCGAAACTCCTGATGGATTCGAAGCTTAGATGGATTCGAATCAGTGATGGATTCGAGGACTCTGATGGACTCGAAGCCCTTGATGGATTCGAAACTTGGATGGATTCGAAGTTTCCCATGGATTCGAAACTTGGATGGATTCGAAGTTTCCCATGGATTCGAAACCTGGATGGATTCGAATCAGTGATGGGTTCGAAGACTCCGATGGATTCGAAACTGGGATGGATTCGAAAGTGGTCGTTCGAATCGATGGGAGTCGAAGTGACACTAATCCCTCTTGGAATCCGTATAAATACATGAGGTTGACTTCATTTTCACTTTTTACCTTTTACCATTGCTTTAGCTGCTTCTCTGAATCGATTTCCCAGAGCCAAATCAAACGTGCTTTTTCACGAATCGACCAAATTCCTTCTAGCTTCCATTTGTAATCAAACTAAACCAGGTAATCAAGGGGTCGATTCGGTTTTGAGAATGATAGATTAATCTTTTTTGGCATTGATTCGACCCCTTCTTCTGGAAATTTTTGGAGAGTGTCGAGGTTTGAACGAAGTAGGCCGACTCCGTGGGACTGAGGAATGCAAACCTTTGAGCCGTATCGATCAGGGGTGCGCGCTTTGAGCTGGTTTCGAATGTGTAGCTTCGAACCGATGATTGCAGGAGAACACAACAAAAAAGGCGTGCGGTGATGGATTCGAAACAGTGGCATTCTGATCGATTCGAAGGAGCTCACTACTGATCGATTCGAAGCAATGATACGTTCATCGATTCGAAGGAGTTCAACTCCGATGGATTCGAAGCTAGGTGGGACTCCGTGGATTCGAACCGCCCTTGATGGATTCGAAGGAGCACGATTTCGATGGACTCGAAGCTCCGTGGATTCGAACCGCTCTTGATGGATTCGAAGGAGCCCGACTTTGATGGATTCGAAGTCAGGTGGGGCTCCATGGGTTCGAGCTGCGCTGATTCGAGGTTCACCGATCTGACTCGTGTCGAATCAAGTCGATCGATTCGAACGTTCTTGCTTCTGAACTACGACCACTTTTAAATCGAACTTTTAACGAACTCACCAAATTTTTAGCATATTTGATTCCGACGAGCTTCGTCCTTCGCATGATCAAAGTTGACCTGACCTGCCTTTTTGAGCTCGTCGATGGCATCGTGACTTAAACGAATTCACACTTGAATTGGTCAGTAGTATCCGAGGGACGCGAAAGCGACGGTCAGTGATGACGGTCGTTTTCGTTCTCTGATTCAAAAGCCTAGTCGTTCAGACACCGTCTTTTACTCTTGTAAAATTTGTTTTAGTTATGTATTTGAATTGCACGGCATATCCATATGCTTCACACCGGGGAATATACGGGCTTTCTTCATTTTTAACACTGCTTTTTCGTGAGTTAGTTAGTTATGGAGTCTTCGGGTTCTGAACAACAAGAGTTACAAAGCTTGCCTCCTCTGATGCTAGAAATTCCAGAGATCATTCCTGAAGTAATAGATCCTGCTCCGGACGAATTGCCGGAGGCCTTATTTATCGAGGATCCCATAGATTCCGTCCGATCTAATATTTCTGGAGCATTATTGGGTCGGATATGTTCGAAGCATAGCTTATCCCCGGATGATGTTTTGCTACAGGGAGTTGATGATAGGCCTCACAATCCACCCGAGGGCTATACTGCTTTTTATCGCCACGCTTGTGCAGCTGGAACTCTCCCCCCGTTTAACCAATATATCAGGGAGATGCTATCGTTCATTGGAATCGCTCCCGCACAACTTCACCCTAACGGACACGCGTTACTGAACAGTGTTTTCATCTTATTCATGGACCGCCTTTTTCGTCCGCCTAGGCCAGCTGAGATTAGACATATATTCAACTTCAAGAGCAGGGGTGATAGTCCATCGTTCACCTTTCTGGAGGCAGTTAGAAATTGCCAGATTGTGACGGGAGCCTGGACCAGACTCAGTTACTTTAAGAATGAATGGTTCTTTGTCCGATGCCCCCCAGGATTCGCTAGGCGATGGCTGTCCAGACGTAAGTATCGTAAATCGGGTTAGCCTTCTTTAATGGTCATTGTCAACACTTGAACTGACATCAGGTGTTTTTTTTTTTTTTTTGCAGCTATCATATCAAGGCCAGACGGTGGTCGATACAGAAACGTCATCCGAAGTCTACAAGAGGTTCCGAGTGACCTGCGGCACATTGACTTGGTCTTAACCGATGATAACTTAAGGACGCTGGGCCTAATTGAGACGAACCAGAGTATTGTCGTTGAAGGGTTTGTGAAATCGGCTCCGAAGGCAAAGAAGAGGACCGGTGTAGCGATAAGAGGAATGGGCGATGATGAGAGGACGCCTACTGACACCGGGCTAGCGGCTGATTTTCCCCAAGCAGGAAAAAAACGGAAAGGCAAGGCCGTTGTTCCTAAATTTGCGAGACAGAAGTCTGTAATCGTGTCTCGCTTGATTTCTGGAATTATTTCTTCTGACTCCGCTCTTTGTCCATCAGGAAACATTTTCACAGGACTGGATGACGTTCCCATCCCGGAATGCGTTTCTCTTTATCACAAGTCCGGGTTGGTTGAGCTCCGAGAAGCGTTAGACATAAGCAGGCTTTTACCCATTAGTGCAGTCGAAACCTCTGGTTGGTCGGGGGCTTTGCACATTTGCATACACTCCCATGACACTACATGACTGCTTCACTCGCCCTACTGATTTTTCCTGGTACTTAACTGAACTGTATCTCTTTTCCAGGTAACATGGCTGGTCGTCAGACTACATTGGACAAACTCCGGAGAGTGCATCACCCCTCAACCTATTATGAATCTCGTCGTGGAGGCCCCGATCATGATCGTGACCGGAGGCAATATGGCCAGGTGTATTATGCAAAGGATCATCGCCGTGGTAACTCCAGCCAGGAACGATCAGACAGAGATCGTAGGCATCGCTCCCCATCTCGATCTCCTCCGCAATCCCGAAGTCATGTCCAGGTATCCGAGCCTTTGCGACATCAATCATCTTCGCAGGTTTCGAGGCCTGAGCCACATCATTCTCGAACCGGGGTCGCAACGTCTATGTCTGAGGAGGAGACCCTTATTGGGTCTTCTGGCGAAGGGGCCATCAGGCTTGCACAACTGAGGAAAGATTTTCCAGAGATTTGCTTTGATGCTTGTATTTTTCCTCCCAATCTTAAAAGAATTCCCGATGATGCCGCGACTTCGGCGCTCAACTACACCCGTGACTTTTTTGCTCAGTACAAAGAATGGTACAAAGCGGCTGTTAAGGCTTCCAAAGCTGCCTTCGACCGGGCCCAAATCATTGAGAAGCTAGAGGCCGACTTGGCTCAAAAGAGTCGCATCGTCGACATACTCCAATCTGAGGCGGAATCTTCCCGCAAGGCCGAGGTTGAGTCGTTACAGAAGGTTGATGAGACATTAGCTGAAATGGCGAAAATGCAACAGGCACATTGTACTTTAGTTGAAGATTTAGGCCATCGATACAAGAACGTTGAATCTGAGCGGGATGAGGCAGTGAAGGAACTAGAGGAGCTAAAGGCTAGGTTCGCTGACATGAATAAAGAAAAAGACGACGCGAACGTGGCTGCGCAAGAGGCGTGTGAGCAGGCTGTATCTTTTCGGGCCGAGCGCGATGCGGCAATTGCAAGGGTTAAGGAGGTTGAATCGGAGTTGGAGGAGAGAGTCCAAGCAGAGAGGTTCAAGATGGAGGCCGAATTCGACGATCTTTTGGACACATATAATGCCAATGTATTGGAGCATAGAAATCTCTCCTGGCTAGGGGATTACTCGATGCCTCTCTACAATGCTTGGAAGAAATTAGTGGAAAACAAGAGGATGTCTTGCCCGGATTCGGTATTAGATGAGTTTGAGCTTGAGTCACGTCTACTCAGCGAGGATGAGAGGAGGACCCTTCATGAAGCAATCATTTCTGTTGAAAAAGAAAGGCTTGTCGTCCATCGAACGGAGGTTGGCGAAGGTTCGGGTATCGTGCACCATAGCGAGAATACTGAAGTCCCTGTTTCGACTTCACCCGAAGCTGCTGCCGTGGTTGATTCACAAGCTATTCCCGCCTACAATCCGGACCAACCGGAACTGTCTTCGGGCGAGACGCTCGTCCCCGAGCTTGTTCAAGCTCCAAGGCAAGGTAAAGTAGGTATTTCCCTTTACGACTTAAAACATTGATTTTCGAGGGAATTTCTTGGTCTGATAGCTCTAATTTTGGTTGTTTAGTGACCGAGAGTGTCGCACCCGTGCTCCTTGTCCCTTCGGCTTTACATCCTACACGTGGAGTTATTGTCACCGAGGCGATTTCAACTGCCGACATGGTTGGTGATACGGGAGAGGGAGGCTCAATATCATTCGATGTCCAAATGTTTGAAGAGCTATTTGGTCATCCTCTTGACCCCATGCCCGACCTCTCTTTTGTGACGAGCGGAGCTGCTCCAGTTTCTGGTTCGATCGTGACGACCACCGGCGTACCTAGCGCAGCTCAACTGTCTCGAGAGGAGGAGATTTTAGCAGAGATAAGTGCCGAGATGGCCAAGACAGTGACAGTTGGTCCCGGTGGTGACGCCGTTCCTTCAAGCTTATCTTCTCTAATGATGATTTCTCCTGGTGGCACAGTAACCGTTTCGAGTGTTGCTGAACAAGTATCCGTTACTGCTCCCATGCCCCTGGCTCGTCCTTATAAAAGGATCTCCATCCCTTCCAGTTCTGAGGAAGATGTTGATATCATGCCGGAACCGGAGGATGTTCCAAAGAAAAGCAAAAAGCCTCGTAGGAAGCCAGGCAGTGGGTCTAGCGGCTCAACTCCGAGGAAGAAACACCGGAGGAAGAAAGAGTGAGCCCCTCGCTTTGTCGTGAGATTTACAGATAACAATTCTTTTGCCTTTTCTTTTGTTCTTTCTTGGGCCATGTGTATGTATGGATGCGGCCTCCACTTAATTGAAACATCTTTACTTGCCATGTAATCAAACTTGTTTTTGTTGGTTGATGAAATGGGAAGTTACACTTTTCTTCTTACCTGAATGCCTTGCAGTATTTGTATTGTATCTGCTCAGTATTTATATAGCTTCGTGTCGTGATTTAATGAATGAGTCGGATTCTGAGTATGTTATCACTTAAGCCAGCGATTAGCACCCAGCTTTTTGCCCCTTAGTTGCGGGGAATAATACTCATATTCTGGTGGCTGACTGCGTTTATTGTAAGCCCTGAACACATGCCCCCCCCCCCCTTCTGGGGATTCATGACAATTTGAGATTGATAATCTGTCCTGCATTCCAGGAATCTGAGGGTTATCGATGTCTACACTCCATTCCACGCTATGGGAATTGGGAGTTGATATTGATATCTCGGCCCGTATTTCGGGAACTTTGAATTGTTACTTGTACTCTGATTCGCGCTTCGGGAATCTGGATTAGATGTTTATACTCCAATTTGCACTCTGGGAAGTTGGAGTCCGTTCGCGTTCTGGGAACGATTTATTGGATGTTTATACTCCAATTCACACTCTGGGAAGTTGGAGTCCGTTCGCACTCTGGGAACGATTTATTGGATGTTCATACTCCAATTCATAATCTGGGAAGTTGGAGTCCGTTCGCGCTCTGGGAACGACTTATTGGATGTTTATACTCCAATTCATACTCTGGGAAGTTGGAGTCCGTTCGCGTTCTGGGAACGATTTATTGGATGTTTATACTCCAATTCACACTCTGGGAAGTTGGAGTCCGTTCGCATTCTGGGAACGATTTATTGGATGTTTATACTCCAATTCACACTCTGGGAAGTTGGAGTCCGTTCGCACTCTGAGAACGATTTATTGGATGTTCATACTCCAATTCATAATCTGGGAAGTTGGAGTCCGTTCGCACTCTGGGAACGATTTATTGGATGTTTATACTCCACTCACAATCTGGGAAGTTGGAGTTAGTAAAAGGATTGTCGTGTATCAATCCCTGTGAATGCTGGTATTGTGTTTTGCCCCCGAGCTCGGGTCTCATTTAGTAAGTGACTGGTCGTATCACAGTTACTCCCTATTTAGATAAATCCCACCGTGTGATGGAATTTAGCTCTTCGTGCAATGTGATATTATGTGCTATTTTCAGTGAACCACAACTTTTGGCTCGAAGAGATGGCGTTTTATTGCTGAAACAAAAGAAGCATGACAACATTAGTTGCCTTATTACAAGTTCAAATTTCAAGATGCAAAAAACAAAATGCTAAGGAAGAAATTGATAGAAAGATAAATGAAGCCTGTCAGGTGTAGTAGTGACGGAGGCTTCCGCTATTCCAGGCTCTTGGTAAGGTGAGACCATCAACAGTCGACAACTTGAATGTGCCATCTCTGAGTTTTTGTGAAATCATATGCGGCCCTTCCCAATTTGGGTTCATGTGAGAAGGAACCGGGTAAATTCTTTTGAGTACCAGGTCGCCGGGTTCAAAAGTCCGTGGGCGGACCTTGGCGTTGTATATTCGAGCGACTCGACTTCGATATGCAGCTGCCCTCACGTCGGCTTCTTCACGTTTCTCCTCAAGCAGATCTAGGGATTCAGCAAGTAATATAGCATTCGTTTTCGGGTCGTAGTATGTCACACGGTGAGAGTGAACTTCCATTTCGACCGGGATAACTGCTTCGGAGCCATAGGATAGAGAAAAAGGGGTGTGTCCGGTCGCGGTTTTGTGAGTTGTTCTGTATGCCCACAGAGCCATTGGTAGTTCATCGACCCATTTGCCCCCGGCTTTCTCCAATCTCTTCTTCAATATAGACTTGATAACCTTATTGACGGCCTCGACCTGACCGTTTGCTTGTGGGTGCGCTACTGCTGAGAATCTCTTATGGATGTGAAATCGCAGACAGAAATCCCTGAATTCAGTACTGTCGAATTGGGCTCCATTATCGGTGATAATAGTATGCGGGAGACCAAATCGGCAGATTATGTTGCGCACCACGAAGTTGATCACCTTTTTTGTTGTTATCGTTGCAAGGGGCTCAGCCTCAGCCCATTTGGTGAAGTAATCAACCGCAACTATGGCGTACTTTGCACCCCCTTTAGCTAAAGGCAATGCACCGATTATATCCATTCCCCACATTGCAAATGGCCACGGGCTGACCATTTGGGTTATTTCAGAAGGCGGGGCTCTAGGGATCCGAGCGTGTCTCTGGCATTTATCACATCTCTTGGCATATTCCATAGCATCGCGGTTAACGGTAGGCCAGTAATATCCGTATCGAAGTATTTTCTTGGCAAGCGCTTGCCCCCCAGTGTGATCGCCACATTCTCCTTCGTGCACCTCACGCAACACTCGCTTGATTTCGTTATGCGCGATACACCGGAGAAGAGGAACAGAGTAACCTCTCCGATACATAACTCCGTCTTGAATGACAAATCGTGACACCTTTCGAAGAATCTGTCTTCTTTCACTTCGCCGTTCGGGCAGTGTGCCATGCTTAATATAATCTTGGTAGGGAGTCATCCATGATTCCTTCTCGGAGGTAGCTTCTAATGTGGATTCATTCTCCGTTCGATCAATGCTCGGAGAGGATAATGTCTCGACAGGGACGAGTCCCGAGTGTTGAGCTTCGTCTGTACTTGCCAGCTTTGCCAATGAATCGGCTTTTTGATTGTGTTCTCGGGGTATGTAGAAAATGGTATAATAATCAAACTGATCCAGTATTGCTCGGACCCAGGCTAGATAAGCGGCTAGCCTTCGATCCTTGGCTTGATATTCACCCCGAACTTGACATACCACCAACTGGGAATCGCAGTAGATTTCCACAGCGATAATTTTCAGGTCTCGGGCCAACTTCAACCCGGTGAGCAAGGCTTCGTATTCAGCTTCAATGTTGGTTGCCCGGAAATCAAACTTTAAGGCGTAGCAGATGGATCGGCCCTCGGGGGTCTCAAGCACAATCCCTGCGCCCGAGCATCGATCGTTGGATGCGCCATCAGTGTATAGTTTCCATATATCTTCGGGGGAGTCACTAGTTTCGGGTAAGTCTTCAGGAACAGTGAATTCGACAATGAAATCTGCTAAGACTTGACCGTTTATGGCTCTCCTTGGAACATATGTGATGTCGAATTGACTCAGCTCAATGTTCCACTTTAGTAACCTGCCAGACGTCTCAGGTCGTGTGAGGACCTGTCGTAACGGTTGGTCGGTGTATACAATGATAGGGTGAGCCTGAAAATATGGACGGAGCTTCCTCGAGGCGATAACTAGGCAGTATGCCAACTTTTCTAGCCTTGGATAATTTCTCTCGGCCCCGGTTAATCGTTTACTGACGTAATAGACTGGTTTTTGTGTTCGGTCTTCCTCTCGAACCAATGCACCACTAACAGCGTTTTCAGATACAGCCAGATAAAGGTATAATTGCTCGTGATCAACAGGTTTTGAAAGAATCGGTGGTGTGGAAAGATGCTGGATTAGCGATCGAAACGCGCCCTCACATTCCGTAGTCCATTCGAAGTTTCATTTCCCTTTTCGGATCAGATCGAAAAAGGGTATGCATTTATCCGTTGATTTCGAGATGAACCTGCTCAGTGCTGCAACCTTTCCGTTGAGACTCTGGACCTGTTTTATGGTCCTCGGGGTTTGAAGATTCCTAATTGCCCAGATCTTCTCGGGGTTGGCCTCTATTCCCCGGGCGTTGACGATGAATCCAAGGAACTTTCCGGAAGCAACCCCAAAATGACATTTTAACGGATTTAGCTTCATCCCATATTTTCGGAGGACATTGAACATTGACTCCAAGTCCTTGACATGATCAATGGAGTATCGTGATTTTACCAACATGTCATCCACATAAACCTCCATGGTTTTCCCGATCTGATTGGCAAACATCCGGTTGACTAAGCGTTGGTAAGTGGCTCCGGCATTCTTTAAACCAAAAGGCATGACCATGTAGCAGTATAGTCCTAGGTCAGTTACGAAGCTTGTATGTTCTTGATCGGGTACATGCATGGGTATCTGATTGTACCCAGAGTAAGCATCCATGAAAGACAATAATTCGTGTCCGGTCGTCGAATCCACAAGTTGATCGATTCGAGGAAGTGGAAAACTGTCTTTTGGACAAGCCTTATTTAAGTCAGAGTAGTCGACGCACGTTCTCCATTTTCCATTCGATTTGCGGACAAGTACAGGATTGGATACCCATTCCGGGTATAAAGCATCTCGGATAAACCCATTCGCCTTCAACTTATCGACTTCTTCTTTGAGGGCGGCAGATCTCTCTGGATCCATACCGCGTCTCTTTTGCTTGACCGGGATGTATCGCGGGTCAATATTTAAGGTATGGCTCGCGATGTTCGACGAGATTCCACACATATCGGAGTGCGTCCAGGCGAATACGTCTAGATTCTCTCGGAGAAATTCGACCAATTCCTGTTGTGCTTGTATGTTTAGCTGAGACCCAATTTTCAATATTTTCGAATCGTTATTGTCATCAATTGGAACATCGATCGTCAGCTCGGCTGGAGAAGCTTGGTTTTCTTTGGATTCATCATTATCTTCAGTGTCTCGAGGGTCAAGATCCTTCTGGAATTGGTCGTGGTGCCCGGGCCGAGGCCCAGGCGCTAATTGTCAATCGTCGGCAAAGCGGACGCGGAGAGATTCCCCCACGCCCTTTCCTTTCTCCTTCCTTTGCGCTTCTCGTAGTTCAGCAACATAACAGGCTCTCCCGGCAGCCTGGTCCCCTTGAATGACCCCAATCCCGTGGTCAGTAGGGAACTTTAGAGTCAAACACCATGGGGCAATTGCTGCCCTAAATTCTGCAAGGGCTGGTCGGCCCAAAAAGGCATTATAGGGTGAATGGATATCCAGGACAACAAACTGTAACATTCGGACTCTACGGCGTTCTCCGTTTCCCAATTCTACTGGCAATTCCACCATCCCGGTGGGTATATTAGCACTTCCATCGAAGCCGTGGATCCTACATTGACAAGGCTTTAGATCTTTAGCTTCCATCTTCATCTGATCATATGCCCCTTTAAACAAGATGTTTATTGAGCTTCCACTGTCTACCAGGATCCTCTTCATCCAAGCAGGACCAACCTGTGCGGATATGACCAGTGGGTCTATGGTCGGGGCTTCGACTTTGTCAGCATCTCGGTTTCTAAAGATGATATCATCCGTCATCGTCTTCTTTTGTTTAGCCGGAGACCCTTCATCAAGTGTACTACAGCTTTCAAAACTTACGTGCCTGATCGAATTGGTGTATGATTCCATTTCCCTCCAACTTCGATCCGCTGGATGAGGGCCACCACTGACTGTATTTATGACCAACCTTCCGCTTGTACGGGTGGGCTCTTCCTGTTTTTCTTGGTTCTGCGCACGATTTTGGTTTGACGGGCCCACACCACCGGTTTGTGGTGCTCGCACAAATTGATCCAACTTCCTCTCTCTGATTAGTTTTTCAATAAGGTCTTGCAGATGCCTGCAGTCATTGGTGTTGTGTCCATAGCTTTCGTGAAATCTACAAAACTTCCCCGTTTGAATCTGTTTCTCCGATGATAATTTCGGAGTCGGCTTCTTATATTGCATTGCATTACAGGTTTGTAGATATACGTTTTCCAATGTCGTATTCAGTGGTGTATAGTTTTCAAACATTTGCGCCCTACGTCGGGGGCCACGGTTCTTATCCTGCTTCTTATTCCTATTATCGCCATTCCTTGGCTGGGTTTGCTTGTTCTGAATATTCAACTGCACCCTTCCTGAGCCCTCTCCTGACTGTTTAACCGCCACATCGCTTTGAACCCCCTCCTTGTTGGGCCTTGCATCGTCCTGCTTCCTAGATTGTTTCGCATCCTCACGCCTTAGGAATTGGGCGGCTTTGGAATAGAAACGATCCAACGACGCGGGAGGTTTTCTAGCTAGCCAGTTTCCAAAATCAGAGTCGGGGTCAATCCCCTTAGTAAGAGCCATCAAGATTGAATTATCATTGGGGTTAGTGATTTCTGCGCAGGCGGCGTTGAATCTTTCCAGGTATCGCCTGAGTGTTTCCCCAGGAACTTGAGTGACACTAGATAAAGTGTTTACGTCTTTAGGCCTGGCGATGTGCATACGGAATTGTTCGATAAACTTGGTTGCCAACTGGTCAAACGAGGAGATAGACCGTGGTGGTAATCGTGTAAACCACATTGTCGCAATCCCCCCCAAGGAAATAGGAAAACTACGGCACTTTACTGCATCATCAGCTCTTGCAGCAGTCATTGACCACTCGTACTTTAGAATATGCTGGCTAGGGTCGGAGTTTCCTTCATACATGGGCAAAGCCGGCATTCTGAATCGCCGGGGAGGCTCAGCATATAATATGTCATCGGTGAACGGGGTGTGACTTCGAGAGATCCCCCAATCGTCATTCGTCAAACCTTGACTTTCGCGAACCATTTGGCGGACCATAGCTGAGAGATCAGGTGTTGCTGCATTTGAAGGGTGTCGAGCCAAAGTGTGGTCGGGCTCCACAGTGCGAGGTGGGATCGGGCGCTGTCGACGATCCGAATCTCGCCTCCTTGGCTCGACATCTTCTGGGATATTCGGTCCCGGGACACGTTCCTGTGGGTGGCAGTTTGGACTGGAGTGATTTCGGGTGTCGACTCCTGTGCCAACTGCGGTGGCTTGGTTATCTGCGGTGTGCTGTGGCACAGTGCCTCTTCGAGAGGAGGGTCCCGTATGAAAACTGGCGGAGGGGCCAACTCTTATTTGCCCTACAGTCAATGTCTGCCGGAGGCCAGAAGCATGCGTATGATTTCCGTCTAGCCTGGGGCGCGTAGATCTGCCGTTATAGTCGGATGAGGCAGAGCTTTCCGCGGAAGAATGCGGAGCGTGGTCCCTCTTTGATCTCCTTCGCCCTTGATGGTTTAGTTGGTTAGCTAATTCAGCATTGATACGTAGCTGCTCAGTTAGCTTTTGTCGGCTTTTAGTTAATTCCTGCAGTAATGTTTGGAACTCCTGTCTTGTAACCGGACCCGACTGATCCGCTTGCCCAACGGCATCCTGATTGGCTAACTGTAGCTGTGCGGGATTCTGCCTATCCTGACCTTCTTGGTTACCAATGTTGGAAGTGGTTCTCGTACTAACCATCCTGTAGGTTAGATTCCTATCCTAGATTTTGAGCAAACCTGAAAAGAATGGGTGGAATCTGAATTTGAAGTCTGGATCTCCCTCTTAGATTTGTGCAATCCGGTATCGAAGATAGATCCACGGAGCGGGAGAAAGAACTGGTTCTTTTTCTTTCTCAGTGAAAGCACCAAAATGTTTGCACCAAAAATGGGCAAACACCCTTCGGAAGTTTTTGAAGAGATTGTAAATAAAGAACTTGAATTGGAAATAGGGACTATCTAACAAAAACTCCAAGTCACAGAAAAATAAATTGCGCAGAAGACAAGGATTTAGAGTGGTTCGGCTATGTGCCTACGTCCACTATGAAGTTTTTTCACTTTATTTCTTGATACTTGAAGATTACAAGTGCTTTTCAGCAAATTACAGCGGGAAATGGACTTAAATTCCAAATTACAGCAATTGAGACAGCATGGAGTGATCCTGGCAGCGTTTTAGACTTGTTCTTCTTCCCCAAATTCTCCGACCCCTTTTCTGAATGACCAGGGGGCTCTATTTATAGGTGTGGAAGGCCAAAATCCCGCCTAAATCATGGAGAGACTGCTTGGCACATGACGGGGGGCCCACAGGCCCGCGTCCTTGAAGTGCGTGCCCAGTTTGGGATCGATTCGAAGTTAACTTCGAATCGATCAAAAAATTGTCCAATTGCGATGAAACTTGGCGTGGACGTTCTTCATCATGTAGACAAACTTCTGTAAAAATTTCATGGGATTTGGATCAGTAAATTGGGAGTTATGATCGGTTCGAAATTGGGTGTTCGGCATGCTGTTTGGTTCGAATCGATGCATGGCCGAAGCGAATACTTCGAACCGATTGGGGCGCGCCTGTCTTCGAGCCGATCCATGTTCGTGCTAGCTTAGCTGCTTTGTTGGATTCGAAGGTCGTCTTCGAATCGACGGAGTGGATTCGAAGTTGTCGAAGTTGATGGAGTCGAAGGTGAGTGACGGAGTCGAAGACGATGGATGGATTCGAAGGTGAGCGATGGAGTCGAGGCTGTGATGGGTTCGAAGCTATTAATGGATTCGAAGCTGTGGTGGATTCGAAGCATAGGAAGGACTCGAATTTGTGATGGATTCGAAGTGGGGAGTTACTTAGATGGATTCGAATGTCACCTCTTCCTATGGGTTCGAATATGATGGGTTCGAAATAGATGGCTTCGAACACGATGGTTTCGAACACGATGGGTTCGAATATGATGGGTTCGTACATGATGGGTTCGAACCGAGCAATGTGCACCTTCTTAACTTGAATCCATCATAACTTGAGCATATGACCTTGGATTGACTTGAAATTTGAAACGCGGACTTCTATGATCTTTCTGGTCACGTCCTATCAATTGTAGCTCAATCTGGACTCGGACAAAATTCATCGATATCCATAGTGAAGAGAAGTGCAACCAATCTCTGAGACGAACTGTCCTTTGTTTTTGGCCAATCTTTTGGTATCACGGCTTTGCCAAAAAGCGGGATAACAATCGATGCGAAACTCGATCTGTCTATGCGGCGGTAACCCTTTGACCTCATCAAAGACATCCTCAAATCCATTCACAATAGGCACCGATGACAGTCCATCCCGTGGAACAAACAGCGAATATATGAAGCTCATGAAGATGCCTTCTTCATGCTTACATCGTATCACAACCCTTCGCCCCTCCACATTCTCGACCATCACCTCCAGCCTCTTACAATCAACCCTTGCCGCATATTTCCTAAACCAGTCCATACCCAAAATGATTCCGAACCCCGCAAAGTTCAGAACAAAACAATCACAAACAAAAGAGCAATCGTGACTCGATACAATCAGACCACGTCATAGCATACACGAACAGGACGAACCCCCAACTGGATTAGTCACAACCAATGGTCTATCTACGATATCCGGTTTCAAACCCAACCGGCCTACTAGTTCATTACAAACAAAAGAATGCGACGCTCCAGTATCGAATAACACTCTAACTGGAATACCAAAAATGGAAAGAGTACCGTGTACCACCACACTCTTTCATTTCTCTTCCGTAGTAGGAGCTTTTGAAGATGATGGAACAGCCCCTAAAGCATAAGCTTGCACAATCTGCTTGTCCTTCCTCGGTTCATGACAATTCTTCCTGATATGCCCCAGCTTGTCACAGTTGTGGCACTTCACCAGCACTCTCGGATTCTTACAATCTCTGGAGAGATGACCCTTCTGCTGACAGTTGTAGCAGGTCACTTCACCCTTCGGCTTCTTCTGGCCATCCTTACCCTTCTGCTGCTGCTGCTTCCTCTTCTTGTTCCCACCTTATTGTGGTTTAGATTCCTCCTTGGTCACAGCAACAACAGATCCTCCTTTAAGAAACAGATTCTCATGCCTGAGAGATTTCTCCACAAGCTTCTCAAATGGATCGTCCAGATGATCCACCAATTGTCTCCCAAGATAAGTGTCCAAACCTGTCAAAAACTTCTCATTCTTCTGATAGGGAGGTTCAATATATGACCGAGCATACTTGGACAAGGCTTCAAACTCAGAAACATACTCAAGAACTGGTCTTCCTCCTTGCTTGAGTTCCATAAATTTCTTAAACAGAACGGATTTCTGAGCTGTAGAAATGAACTTAGCTTCAAATCTGGCTTGGAATTGCTCCCAAGTAATTTCTTCCTCTGGAGTATCAATGGTGATAGAGTTCCACCAATCAGAAGCTCTTCCCTGAAGCTGTCTTGATGCAAGCTTCCTTTTGGTTACATCCTCGATTCCCAAATCACCAAAGATCCTTCTACAAGCATCTATCCATCTCTGGACTTCTATGGTTGACTCCGTTCCCAAGAAAACCTTTCCTCCAAGAGCAGTATAGTCTTTGCACAACTTAGCAAAATCCACTGGTTTTGGGGCTTGAACCTGAACTCCAACATCTATTGATGGCCCTGGAGCTGGTATTCTTCTCATGATCGAAGTCATAATGGCCTCAAACATAGCAGCATAATCAGCAGCCCCCTCAGAATCACGGCCTTCCCTAGCAGCTGGTCTCCCTCTTTGACTCATTCTTAATATTTATAAAGGAATGATTAGTACACCTTGAGAAACAACTGCATAAGAGGTTCAAATCCTTCTAAAGTACTATATTATATATAGTAATCATCCATCAAAATACAACTACGTCTCTCATACGTAGTTACGTCAGCGAGCATTAGCTAAAATCGATTAACCAAAGCTATGAAACCAAATGTGACGACCGCCCATGTCTCCTGCACTAAACAAGGAAATAGTGCGCTGTAAAGTGTGCCAGGCAGCCATGGATGATCGTCAGGGTAAGGTAAACAATAAACTCTATCGTATTACTCACAGCGCATGGATAAAATACAATAGAAAAGTATACATAGTGAAGCCCCACAGAACAGAATCTCATCATATAAACTCATAATAGTTTGGTACAACAATCTGAAAAGTCAATACATCAAGCCTCACTACATAACACTCAGAGAATCATACAAGCAGCGGAACATCCAGTACATATAGTAAGAAGAACAATATGCAAAAGCCTCCAGCTCGTCTTCGTCATCAACAGCGTTGGTCACTAAGAACAGCACCTGTCACCTGCTACCTAGTCTGCCCATCCCAAAATGGATGAACAGCCCAAGGTAATAAGAGTTGAACATAAAACATTGAGTCAGACAAAAGTCCTAGTGAGCGGTAAATCAACTATCAAACATACCAAAAGAGCATAAAGGAAAAAGGAATAGGAACCCAACCATCCCACTCCACCTCTTTCTACAGTGATAGCCCCAGACACACTAAGCAGAAACAAACATAGCAAAGCAGACAATTAAAGTAAAGCAATTATCACTAGAGTCAAGGTCGATGTTTTCCAAGTACAAACCCCCAAGGCCTAAACCAAGATCAGATAAGCACCCATAAAACATTGCTCTTGAGACCGAGTGACGATACAACCAAAGCATCCAAACATCCATGACTCTGGCTATCACTGTTATCATTGCCTCGATATCACCGTTAATTGAATGACCGGCTCATTCTTTCATCCGTCCGTCAAGGGCTAATGGTAACCCCAGTTCTGGACAGAACTCCGCACGTCGTCGTGACCCATGCCTAGGACTATCGAATCTGCCCAGAGTACTCGACCATCAACTATTAGCCGATTGGGACTATCGAATCTGCCCAGCGTACTATTTCTTTGAGCCTGCTAGAACCTTCAACAACGATGAGATCTCAGCCTCCTAGTCATCCTCCTTGACGACTATTCTCATACTAGCTCAAGCGCCTCTTGAGCCAACCATTATCAACAAACTCGAACCATATCACCGAGTTATAAACATGCTTGGGATGATCCCGTCTGGATTAAACCAAGGCTATCTCACGTCATGCTTTGCTTCATCGTATCATAGCAAAGTCCCATCTCAACATCATGCTTTGCCTCGTCGCATCATAGCAAAGTCCCATCTCAACATCATGATCAAATCTATCCATATGAGCTTTATCATCCGTTTCATATGCCACGAGCAGCTTTCCTTATTCAAGAGCCTTTCCACTTGGCTTTTGAATCATCTTCGACCAACTTGTCCAAATCAAATCATCAATCAACTAATTTATAACAATCAATCAGATCAATCATTAATCCAAGTAATCAATCATTCAAACAAGATCTAAATAGACAGTTTTAACAATAATGGCAATTTCGTAAATAAAGAGTCCAAATCTAACAAGCATGAATTCTAAGTAATATCTTGATGAATGAACTAGCATAGGTTAACGTGTAGTAAAGTGAATATCAAAACTTTATGAACGATGGATCTACATGCAGACTTAAGGAAAATGCATGAAATCACTATCTTTAACACACAAACAAGCCACCGATCCAATATACTCCTCTGGGTCCGTGTGAGAGATAACCACCACTCACCGAATCACCTAAACACTTCAAAAGCAACAAACTTCAGATCTGGACAGCAAAGGATCTAGCTTGATCCGACAAGATTTCCCTTCAAACGATGAAATCTCCCTTTGGATGTAGATCTTCAACTTTGGCTCTTGGATCTTCGATTTGATCTTCGATCTTGGATGGATGTAAGCACTAGATTAGAGTAGAGAAAAGAAGTGAAGAAGTGTTGTAGTCGAGCCCTCAAAATAGCAGCACTTCGTCGCTTCAAAATTCGGATCCCAAAAAGTGAGATAAGCACTTCTATTTATAGGTCGAATCCTTAAGTCGTTCGCCCCCCCTTAAGTCGGTCACGACTTAACAAGGCCCCAGGACTTACGACTCATCAACCCCACGGCCTACCGACTCAAGCCTCTACGCGACCTAACTTAGACACGACCTAACGACTCAAGCCATCATGCGACTTACGACCTAACACATTGTCGCATTTCTACCTAAGTCCTAAGTCGTTTGGACGACACAACGACTCAACAACTCAATGACTCAACGACTCAACAGTTCCATGACCTACGACTTAGCAGTGCCCCCCGACCTAAGACTTAACCTATATGCCCTTAGCGACTTAACTATGGTCCCGACCTAACACTAAGTCACCTCGCGACCTAACTAAACATAGCAACTTATCATAGGTCGCTTACGACCTAACTTCAACACAGCGCTAACCACTAGGTCGCTACCCTCCTTAAGCCGCTACCTACCTTAAGTCGCCTCACCGACCTATCTCCTATACCACTATCCCTTAGGTCGCTTACTAACTTAAGCCGTTAACTCCTAACTCGTTAGTTTCCTTAGGTCGGCCAAACCCCTAAGCTGCTAACCACTAAGTCGTTAACTCGCTCCGATCTCTTAAGTCGTCTAATCTCTTGAGTCGCCCACCTCCTTAAGCCGTTCACTTTCCTTAGGTCGCTCCATCCCCTAAGTCGCTCCACCGACTTATGCTACTACACGACCTAACCCTGGACGACTCATCTCTGGACGACTTAAGCTCCAAACGACTTAACAACACTAACAACCTAATGACAACAGTTCTACGATCCTTCGATCCGTAAAAAATATGGGTCGTTACAGACTCCCCGTTGATACTACATGCTTTATAACACCACTTTGGTTAGATCTATGGATTCCTTGTCGATTCTTGGTTTAGCTCATCAGATTATGCGATTACTTGGTGTGATGCAACCTTTATTTGTTTACTAATCTTTGCTTCAAGTAATTATGTTAATGAAAGTGATAGTGGCTAATTTTGTTCGAGTTCCCTATGACTACAAGATTAAAGATAGTTCCTTTACTCAATCTCCTGACCGAATTACTTTTTGGGGGTAATCTTGATCATTCTACTTGTAGATCTATCAAAAAGGATAAACGTTAATGGTGGAATTTAATTCAACTAGGGTAACTAATATCTTCGTCTTATTGATTGTCTCTGTCGTCTTCGTATTACCGAAATACTATCCATGAAATCCTTTATTGAGCCCGAATTAATAGTCATATCTACTTCTTTCAAACTTACTCCTTTAGATATTAGACCAACTTATCCTATCCTATAGTGCTACTTTGATTATAGTATATGAAGGCGCTTAACATTTTTAACTTCTTTGATTTTTTCATATCTCGTGATGGTGTTTTTCCTTATGAATGTTTATCCAACCATCCATATGCTAATAATTGAGACCACTTATTCTTTATCCTCTTTAAATTACTTTGTTATCACTTTACCTTTCTATAATATCCTTTTTTGAAATATGTTTACACTAAAATTTCCTGAGGGTGTGTATTAAACATGGGATCATAATCCGATTTCACGTTGATCATGAGGTGGAAAGCATTTGCTATCTAGATATTAGCATAGAAGTCAAGTAATCTTCATCTCAATGTTGAAGATTGGGCCTTTATTACTAAAATAAGATCCACAATTGATGAAGAGATCCAAATTTTTTGTAGACTTATGCCTTTATAAGATGAAATCTAAGGTTTTGGATATGGAAAATTCTTTACTTATCAAGAAACTTGTCCGTAAAAGAGAACAAAGAAAATACTTTTTATGACGAGTCTTGTTGACCACTATGCTAGGTGTAGCATGCTTTTATAAAGTGTATTTTCCATTTAAAAACCTACTTCAATGGTTGATTTAATTCTTTCTTTCAAAATAGAATATTTGACCTCTTAGTCAAACCAAACTAAAAATGGTACTTTCGAACCTCGATGCTAGATGGGGACCTATTCTTGGTAAGAAAATCTTATCATCACATTGATTGTGCGAAGACGAACTATTTCTTTTCCGATGATTACCATCACAGTCAGGAGGAGCTATGCCTTAAATCATCATTGAATAGTAATCTATTTCTAACAAAAGAATCCATGAATTTATAGTCTTTTTTCACAATTACGAGGTATGCAGTGCACATAAATAGCTTTATTGACACAAATTTAGCCAAAAATGTTATCACCCATTTTTATGGGATGAGCACCCGTATTCCAACGATGAGATTTGTAAGTTTATATAATAAGCAATCTATTCTTCTTCATATTTCTAGGAGTTTTTCTAAAATAATAGGTTGACCATAATTTATCTTAGAAATTCCATTAATCTAAACATGGGATGCATGTATTTAGTTGTAGGAGTTTTGTCATCCAAGGAATAATAAATAAGGTCAGAAACCTATTCAATAAATAATTCACTATTGCATAGTAGGAACTCAAACTCTTGTTTAGAAATCATAATCTAAGACCTTATTTGACATATCAACTCAAAGAATGATATTTCAAGCTCCATTGTTAAACAACAATTAGCGCTAGATAAAGTAATCAAGAACCTCGTAAATTCACCACTTTGATGATAAGGTATATGTCCTTGAATACTCAATAGCCCTTGCTTTCTTTTTTCCATGCTTGGAAATCGAGGATTTATGAAACAGGAGCCTATAATAACATCCTACCCCAAAAATCTTACTAATGGCAATAAAAAGAACATACTCCAATAATACGAGTTTTATCGTCCAATTGATAATAATAAAGAACCAAAAGCCCATAAAGAAATTCAGCATCATATAGAAGAGAGTTCAGATCAAGGCCTTTTAGGAATTTGTTTGAATTAGAGACCGTAATAATCTTATCTCTAAAATTCGGTTAGTCATGATAAAAAGAGGCATTTTTCAATAATATGAGTTTTATCATCCAAATAATGAAAATAAGAAAACGGTAAGTCAGTATAACAAAAAAAATTCATCATCACATGGGAATAAGAAAACTAAAAGTCCACATAAAGAAATTTTCCATTGCTTAATAGTATGCCCAGACCCACGCTCAGAAATAGAAGATTTCCTTCTAGGAATTTGGCTGAAGTATGAGTCTATAGTAATACCTTATCTCAAAATTCCATTAATCATGATGAATGGGTAAACACCAATAGTAGGAGTTTTATAGTCTCAATAAGAAAACCAAAAGTCTACAAGGAAATCCATCTGACATAGAAGAAAGCCTAAATCCAAGCTCTTTGTAATTAAATAATGACTCATATTTGGTAGCCATAACCAAAATATTGTGATTTTTTCTTCGATGACAAGATTCGTAGCCCTGAATAATTTATAGCCTATGCCTTTTCTTCTCTCATGAATTTTCATTGCTTGGGAAGAAATTCAATTCTATGTTCAAAAATAACAGATAGAAATTCCTTAGCTTGATTATTTAATTCAACAATTCTAGAAATGGTATTTCAAGCTTTATTGTTTGCACAAGACAAGAAAATTCAGAATTGCGTAGCTTTATACCTACAAAGAACTAGAATCCCGGTTAGAAAATCATAAATTTTAATACAAATTATTCATACATATTCCTATTTGATGATATAAAAGGAACCAAAACCCAAATTCGATAACAAAAGTCTATTTATGAACCTACAGTGGACATATATGATCTATAGCTTTTAGGATTTGGTAGATTATGTAGGTTCATTATGATTATAATTATTCCTTTTAAAACCATATTTTATTGAAGTAGTTTTGGCATAGTATCATTTTTTTTGATTTAACAGATGCATGATTTAAGGATCATGTAACTATAATAAGCATATATATATATATATATATATATATATATATATATATATATATATATATATATAAGTATGGATGTCCCAGGTAAGAAGCCCTAATAAAATATAACAGACAACATGCCTGGCCAGCTAGCATAAATAATAAAATAAGCACAAAAGAACCGAACATGACTAAGTACAACAATAAACAAAAGAGGTAGAATTCCAATTCAATTAGACTAACTACTTAAAATAACTAGATAAATATCATGACTAAATAACGGCATATCAACGAAACAAGCCAATGGGCTCGGGGCAATAAACTGGAGTGCATGGCAAAAAAATAAACTTCCTGTCCCAATCCGGTGCAGCCAGAATTTCTTCGTTATTGGCACCTAATTCACCATCATTATAAAGGACTAGCTCATCATCCAAGAGCCAGTAGAAGAGTTCCCACTCGGCCTTCTCATCATCTAAGATCCATTTTGAGAATATCTTCTAGTCCGAGTAGAAGTGTAAGCCGCTATCCTTGTGGGGCTAAGTCCTAGCCTTACTGTTTCAAGACAACTGCGCACCTTCAGCTAATTTTTCAAACAAATCAACCATAATAGCTTCGGCACTTGGAGGATCAAAAATGACAGTGCTGATAAATTTCTTCTTTATGAAAGTAATAGGGGTATAACAAGGTAGATCAAGACCGGGTGAGGATTTACAGCTAGAAGGCTTAGGTGTGTGGAGGCAGGAAGACAGGATGAATGGAAGCGAGATTTAGATGATCCAAAGCAATGGGGCTTTAGGGATGTGGAGGGGGAACTTTGACTCTCCAGCGCCAGCCAGAAGGCTTCAAAATGGGATGCTTTTGGGGGAAGGGAGTCCTGGTCGATAGTAGAAAGGGGGATAATCAAGATAATATGGCCGAAAGACCGATAAAGGCCGCAAATAGGCGATTTCGATTGGTAAGTGACGTCAACATAGGCAACCCTACCCTTGGCGAATGAAACAGAAGTGCGATTAGGCAACTACCTAATAGGTGAGTTCTCAATAACAGCCTTAGCATAACGGAGGATATGCCTAGGCTCGGTGAAAATACCAAAGCACGTTTAGTTTACCAATATAATATGCTAACCAGTTTCCCTCCTTTAGAGATTTAAAGACCTATAGCATCTACGACAGATGCATCCAGACGGAAATATGGAAGACCGGCTCATGAGCGGGGTCAACATAAGGGTTCAATAAGGTAATAATGAACAATTTTCCTTTAAAAGTAATCAGATTAGATTCTAAAACATGAGCTCTTTCTTGCGGGTAGAAGAACTTAAAGAAATTTATAGAATTTTCGCGCCTAATATTGACCAAACCCTTTATATGCCATACTACAAGAACATGATTTTCACAACTAAAAACCAAGGAGCCTCGTCTAAAAAGAATCCAACTAAGTATTCTCTCCAAAACGCAGTACTTATGTCAATGATTTCTTTCGGTAGGGGGATAAATTTGTTTGAAAAGTTGACGGAATATTGCCTGGGCGAGAAACAACAATCATTACCAAGCCTATTATTAAATAGGGATGACCAATTACTAATAGGAATGGAATTGTCATCGCCAAGCTTAGAAATAGGCAAAGAAGGAGGATTTACCTTAGAGCTATGATAAAGGAGAGTTTGAGCTGATTTTTGGTAGTTTCCCTTGAATTTTAAATGAGTGGTCATTGCGAATTTGGCCTCTAATGATGGATAGTTTTGCTGATGAAAACCCAATCATGTTTCAATTTTTTTATCATAACTATGATCGATTTGGGGCAAGCGGATATTAGGGCATAGAGTTGTTAGGTTTTAAACTTACGCTTGGTAATTTTTATGTCTGAATTTGCAAGAAACCATCGACAATCAAGTTAGTTGGAGCCAATGCTATGGATGAACTACACTCTTTTTAAAAAAAATTCAAAGCTACTAGGTTGTCGCTGGTTGAAGTTGTTGGGTTATTGCAAGTTGATGGAGGGGTTGTCGCATGATGGAAAAGTTGTTGCAAGTTGGTTATCGAAGGCTAAAGAAGGAGGAGTAGCCATTGCTGGTTGTTGGGGAAGAGTGCCATTGCCAGTTAAGGGAAATTAGTGTTGTTGCACATTAAGATCAAACGTTCTAGAATCCATCGCAAGTTGAAATCAACATCCAAAAAGACATCGAAGGTTGAGATAAGGAGAAATAACATTTTCCTATTGTCGTTGCATGTTGAGATCATCCTACGGTAGAAAAATTTTTACTTCAAAAATTAAAACCTTTCTTCGACCATCATACTCATAAAAGTATTTAATTTTTTTTATTTTAGCTTAAATCAAGGGTATTATGTTCATTTTGGAAAAGTTGGCCTTGAGTTCAACTCTCAATGAAAGCAGCAAAATGTTATACCAATTTTTGGCCCAGCATCAAAATATTTTAAAATAAATAAAATCCAGATAAAATTCCAAATATGCTCATAATCAAAATAATATAAATCCAAAAGGTGTAAGGTTCGAGTCATCCTTTTCTCATATCCGAATGATATGAAATTCGAGTACATATGCAATATTCATTATCTAACGGTCAATATGTAAAAAATACAAGTTATATCTTTTGTTCTAGTCCAAAGATCAAGGATGAATTCAATATGCAAATTCGTATTTCTTAAGGTCCTTATGTTCAAATGTTCTAATCATCTTCTACATTGTCGACCTTTAAAGGAGTCCTGAAGTTCTCACGGGAGCTTAGAAATGTCAAGTCCCAAATACTGATTTGTGATATAAAAAAAAGATAGAAAAAAAAAAGCGGAGGCTCTTCTTATGTGGGGTGAATCTCAATTTATAGTGGTTGAAGACTGGCATGGCTCGCTTGGATTGGTTGATTGAAGTTGACATGGATCGGTGACTTTGCAAGATGGATGGTCTTGACATTGTCATTTATCATCATTTCAAGCATATACAAGTTCACGCGGATCACTATCTTGGCCATGACATCAAAAAAGGTGGTATGGTTGTATAGAAGTGCTATGAAGCTTTATTGTATAGAATTTCCTTCGCATCAATATATTTCTACTTCTCATGGCTCATTGTTATCCCTTGATGTTGAGTTCCGCCCACATCTTACTCTTTTTATATCTTTGAATTGATTTTCTTAAGGTGGAATAACATTGTACTTCAATATATATTCCTTATCATATTGTCCTTAGCTTCTCCTTTGTTTAAGATTCCTTTTCAACTTAATAGTGTTTATTTCTAATAACTCTTCTATATTGACAATAGCTTCACTTTTCAACACATGATAGCTTAATTCCTCATATATGATAGCCTTGTAAAAAATCATCTCCCGATGGTTTGAATAGTTACCATGCGATAACCTTCGAAGAATCATCACTTGATAGCTTGATTTCTTAGCATGCGATATACTTAGAAATATTGTATATACTGCCTCAATAGCTTGATTTCTCAATATGCGATAGCCTTTGAAATATCATCTATCCGTAGCTTGATTTCTTAATATTCAGTAGCCATTGAAATATCATCCCTCGATAGATTGGTTTCTTAATATGCAATAGCCTTAGAAAACATAATCCCTCGATAGCTTAATTAGTTATCGTGCGATGGCTATGTAAACTTCAACACGTAGTTGCTCCTAAAATTCAACAGCCGCTTCAATCTTCGATGGTTCATGGATATCACCTTATGATTTCTTATTCCTTCAACTTTCAATAGTTCTTATTTTCAACCCATGATAGCTCAACTTATGATAGACTTTTTTCCTCCACTTACCATGGTTCATCTTTCAATGGAATCTTTATTCTTGACTTTCAATAGTGTGCTGGCTGTACTTGTGATGGCTCATAGCATCAATTTATGATGGCTTATAGCATCAACCCGTGATAGCACGTTCTCAACATTTGATAGCCTTTAGACTATAATAGCTCTCTAGTATGATAACCTTTAAAATGTGATAGCTCCAAAGTGCGATGGCGTTCAAAATGTGATAGCTTCAAAGTGCGATAACTCCATACTATCAACTTTCGGTTGTTACAAACTCTATCCATTTTAGGGAAGTTTTGGTATAGCACTAGTAGTAAGGTTAACCGTGGTCGACTCAAAGTAAATGTCTCCAACTAAGGCATGTTGGTTAATAATAAATATTATTATTAAACCAAGGCCTTTGGAGATGAATTAAATAGTTATATACAGATATCGTTGGAGTTTTTACCATGGCCAAACCCTAGATATCGAAAATGATACAATGGTGAAGAAGGGAAAATGCGTACAGTATATCGTTGCTTAAAGGTGCTACTAAATTGATCTAAAATACGATTTTACTGCAAGGATCTATTAATGATGAATTTGGCTGAACTATCACATCATGAGCTAAGGTGACGTATGAATGTTAGTATATGTAATATTCAATATTAATCGCTGATTGAATGCACACCTTTAAGCCACACAACTAAATCTGTGCATTCTTCAAAATATCACCTGATTTAATTAGTTTATAACGTGTTACAAAATAATTAAATTAATTGATATATACTTATATATTAATTATGAATGTTTTTAGCAGTTGGGGTTCCACTAGTAATTTGGGTAGTACTTGGGAATTTTATGGATGCCTTTAGTAATTGTTTAATTGTATGTATAAGTGTTATAATATTGGTATCAGTATATGTTGAAAAGGACTTAAATATATGAATAAATGCCTAAATATAATGGGGCAGCCACACTTATGGAAGGTGAAGCAGTTTGACTTTGGCTTTTAAGAGTTCTAAGTGGTAAATAACTCTCATTCCGACTCTTTTATAAAAGGCGTCTCAAACTCCTTTAATATTGTATTTATTTAAATGAAAGAAAAATCCACCTTCATAACAATAGCCAGCCCCAATTATGGTTGCCTCCACTTCCAAATACAACACTCAAATGGTGATTGAACACGATATCTTGAAGTTCGAGTAGCAAATTCAGAATCATATGAGACAAACACAGATCAACGTATAATGAGCAACCTAATCATTGAAGGAAATTTTATATTTTTATAGATCCACATGTATGTTATCCCCAAACCTTTGTGTATAATGATACTGCGATACATGTGATTTTTTTAGTTAGAAAATTAGTAATATATGCAATATATATTATCAATTATAAGTCATTTAAATATAAATAAAGTTAATTTTCGGCCAATGATAAAATTAATATTGTGAAAACTATTTTATAAGAAATATAATGTAGTTTTACATATTTACCATTTAAAATATTAAATATATTTTTAGTATATGTATATATATTCAAATTGAACAAAATATATGCATTTTTTATCCATAAAGCATTTTCAGCTAGAATGCATAATTCCATTTAGTAACTATTATTTATTTGCCTTAGTCAAATTATAATATATTCAAATTCATGATTTTGAATTTTAAATTTGTATGGTATTTTGAAATTATCAAATTTTTTAAGATTCAAATATAAAATATATTTGACTTTGTTAAGCTAAATTTGATTTAAGATATTTTAAAGTTTTAAATTTTGAATTTAAATAAGCTTCTTCCTATTTAGTCGAACCAATAAGATAGTAATTGATTATATATATATCAAATGATTTTTGAATTACATATAACAGATATAGGGTTGTATATATATGATATTTTAATTTATTAAATGTAGCAACACATCGTGTATGTTTATATATTGTTCACATGTCATGTTATTGTTTTATATTACTATGTTACATACACACTCATACATACATACATATATGACATTTTGAATGTACATCATATCTGTGAGAAACGTAAGCACATTAAATTGGAGGAAATGTGACTACCATTAGTAGTTTAAAATGTGGAATGTCAAACTCTTTAATCCATGTGTATATTAGACAACAAAATCGATAGGACTAGTAATTATAGATGTTTCATATACAAAAGGTGAAAGGTTTAAATTTATATGCATACAATATAAAGACGTTTAAATTGAAACAAAATATTAACCTAAAATGTTGGATCTAAATGCTAACTAGCTATTCATATAGCCCATTAAGATCCGCTTAAGGAATATTTTTTGAATTTTATCATGTTTCATTCGTTGTCAAATAGACCTAAACTAACATTATGGTACTTACCCACTGCCTGTGTTACTATTGAGAGCCGTCAGCTATAGGAAGTCCCACAGATCCTGTGTGACATGCATGCTTCCTTCTCATAAGTATGTAAATTATTACAATATTAGTTCCATATTCAATATATAAACCTTATAAGAAGTGCACATAGAAAGACAATTGTCTATGACAAATATACTTTTAGGACGAAGTCATATTCCATTTTATCCTTTAACATCTTCGAGTAATTCGAACAATTCTTCTTCCAATGTCCCTTTTAATGGTTAATACATTTTGTCCACCATTCCATCACCTTTTCCTTTCTTCTACTCTCTTCTTTTATTCTTTGAGGTCTTACTTTTATAAAAATATGTCATTACTACACGTACCAATTTGAACGCCTTTGCAAAAGTGCTTTCAGTGGTCCTCAACATATTGAGACGGTCGACCACATTACATCTAAATGAGTTTGTACTGTAGTTCAATATTAATAGACTTAACCGACGGGTTAGTGGTCCAAAGATCAAATTGACTTATAGTTTTGGTCAAGTATTTTTTCCAACTTCGTGATATCTTTGCTCATTTTTGGGCGAAATAATGTCATCAATTTTTTTTTATCTTACATCATAAGATTTCTCACCATATAAATTTTACAGGTGGTCAGATATGGATTGGATATTGGTGTTTTTAAATTTCTCTTAGAGCTGGGCTCATTATGAGCAACAAGCAACATTGTGCAAGGAGGACAAACACCATTGTCCAAGTGGTTAAGTGATTCGACCTTGGTGCGAGATGTCACAAGTTCAAAACTTATGTAGCGTGGTTCGAACATTTATTGACACATGATTTGTGGTTTGTTGTCTCAGGTGACATGTTGTATCTAAGTACCATTTTTCAAAAAAAAAAAACATTGTGCAAGGATATGGGTTATCTACCAATTTTCGAAGGCCATTTTCTTGTCATTGGTGGTATTTTCATATCTTTCTTTTGTGGGTTTATAGGTTAACAAATACCAGAGTTTTCAATAGTTGAGTGCAATTTTAACATTACATAGCTAGTCTTTATAGTTGTGTCATTAAATAAGTGTTTCTTAAGAAATAATTTCACTATCACCCATGTACCTACGTAAATTTATTAAATGAATTAGATTAGATTGCATATATTAATTTACTTATTGAATAGTTTATTATATTTTTCCATTATGGCTCCCATTATATTTTTTGTATATCTTAGAACCCTAAAAGTGAGATGAGAATCATCCCAAAATCGCATTTGTGGGTATTGGCACCCATTTATCAAATTATCATATATGGTAATGGATGCTCAACAAATTGTAATAACCCATAAATTATAAATAACCCTTTACTCGTCAAATCATATGTAAATCATAGAAAGTTTTATTGTTTTTCTCCTAATCGTGTTTGTGACCTTGAAGATTCTCAATAAATCACAAGGCATATTGCGCACTCACGATCCATCATTTCGCGATTGCATAAACCAAAATTACAACCCGAGAGAGTACTTTATAGATTAAAAATATTGATTCATCATTCTTTAGACAATCGAAACTTCACCATACATAGTAGTAGCTTGAAGGTGCCCAGCTACCAAAAGTTTATCTCGAATTCTATTTTTAATGTAAATAATGAAGAGAATCTTACCTTTAAAAATTCTTGAATTAAAAATATTTAAAGAGTGATATAGATAATAAGGGTTTATAAATATTCTAGATACTCAACGACATCAAATGTCATTTCATTTATAATATGCATTATGTATTTAAATTAGGGAATTTTTGTAAAACACCATATTTATATTTCAAAATATATAGTCATCCCTTCTCAAAATCTTGTTATAAGAAACACACATATTTTTAGTTACAAGCAAACTGCAAATGGTTACGGTTTCTAAATCTGCAAATTTTTGTTGTGTAACTTTGTAATTAGACTTCTAATTAAAATGGTACAATATATTTTCTATCATGCATTAAAATATATAACTTCAAATATATTTAACCTAAAAGATAACAAAATCCAATATAAGTCAACTTTAATTAAAGCTACAAATTTGGAAATATCATTCTAAAGGTCCTATTGATTGATTATCAAAGTCCCTAGCTAGCACAATGGATAAGTACGCTCTGCTAAAAAAAATGAAAATGAATGCAAGATAAACCCTTATTATCAATATGGTGTTAATTTTGAAATTAAATAACTTAAAATTCTGATAATAGAATTAAAATGCAATGCATATTTTGCAAATTTTGAAAACAGACTAAAATTTTATAGGTGCCATGCATGCATATTTTGCAAATAGACTAAAAATTCAAGTAATGCCTTTCTATATATCAAGCACTAACAAACGTATATATGAACATTTGAAAATGACTTAGTTTGCACTCAAATTAGTGGTTCCATCTCGCATATACATGGTGTTAATAATGCATAATAAATGTAAGATCGCGTGAGCAATTAAAGATGAGTATGGAAGGTGGAAGCAAGCATGTGGTATTGTGTTGGGTTTCATGCAATGCAACAAATGGGCTGTTCACGTGCCCTCGTCTCATCACATGCAAAATAATCGTAAATTCATTTACAATATTGGGAGCTTTGATTACAGCAATGGTATACATAGCGTATGAATATGATACACTGTTAACTTGGTATTTTAATAATAGTTTGACGGAGCATTGAATAAAATGATACTGTTTAGTAAACCGACGAACTTTAGCCTTGTCCATTTCCAATGGTAATACGTATGTCAACTTATAAGGAAACTAGAATATAAGATCTGACCGATCCTCCTGCCACTAGAATATTTTTTTCTTATCCGATCCTGTCTGACTTCCATTTGGCTTGCAATTACCCATGCATTAATTAGAAATTATTTGACAAGTAATGTAAACATAAACGTTAAATAAAGGATAATTTTATCCAGTAGTTTATTCAACGGATTTTGAGCATCAGGTCTGTATTTCTGATATAGTTATAAGAAAATTTTCAACAATGATATATATATGTAAATGGTCGTATTTTTATTTTATTCTTATTTGAAAGTGGAACAATCTATGATTTTCTAGTCGGAAGTTAAAAATTAATTGTGCTTTTCAGAAAGTATTTTGAAAATAATAATGAAATTTAATTTGGCAACTCATAAGTATGTATATTGTCATTTAAGCATGTTTTTTTTTTGAATCTTTTTTTTTTAAATCACTTGCAATTTTGTAGAAAGTTTGAAAAACTTTTGAAAAAACATATTTAACTCGTTCTAACTGTGGGAAGAGCGCAAGTTAAACCAGAGTTTCAATTAGGGATTTTTAAGCACAAGAAAGAATTTGCAAAAAATTTTAATCTCAGAATCATCAAGTTTGTTTTTTAGTTTGAAGTACATTTTAAGTTTAAATCACAGAATGATAGATGTAGCTATCATTTTCTGTTTACACTATAAAGTGTCATTCAGACTAAAAAACAAACTTATCGTCTTTGAGGCTAATTTGTTTGTAACTTTTTCCTTATGCCTCTTTTTCGGTTTCAATTAGGAGTTTTTAGACACAGGGAAAAAGTTGAAAAAAAAATTTGTCTCATGGACATCAAGTTTGTTTTTTAGTTTGAAGAACACTTTGTAATGTAAATCACAGAATGATAGATGTAGCTATCATTTTCTGTTTACACTATAGTGTCCTTCAGACTAAAAAAACTTACCGTCCCTGAGACTAAAATTTTTTGCAACTTTTTCCTTCTGTCTATTTTCCTGTTTCAATTAGGGTTTTTAGTCACAGGGAAGAAGTTGCAAATTTTTTTTAGTTTTAGGGACACCAAGTTTGTTTTTTAGTGTGTAAATCACATAATGATAGATGTTTCGGGACTTTTCTGACTATAAACTAAAAAATTTAACATCCATTCAGGAAGCTACTTACTACTTTAGATTGGTACGAATACGCTAGTAAGAGATTTGTAGTAAAATAGTAAAAAACAGTGTATTGGAATCCTTGGAAAAATGTTGATTTCTACTGTGTAGTAGTCCATTGTCCACGTAGAACAGTTGTCCACGTAAAACAATTGGCCACATAGATGATCCATTTTATTTTTGCATTTGAATCTACACACCGCTAGTGTTCCGTTCCACTTAGCATGCTTCAACAAGTATGCATTTTCAATTTACAGCTATTAAATAATTGATCCGTTCAATGCTCTGTTATTATTAGCTAAGCCCAATAAATTGCGATTCTCACACCCATTTTAACAACTTTAACATAAAAGATTAATTTGATCGGTTCTTTTATAAACCAAATCACAAAATTAAGGATATGTGTCTCAACTCAAGTTTTAAGCGCTTAACAAAAATCAAAACTTTATTTTATTCATCAAGCCTGAAGTGCATGGATGACGATATTTCTTAATTTGATTACACAAGTGCGAAACCGTGCTACGCACACGACCATATAATTTATTTAATAGTCTATCTTTCAATATTTTAGTTATATGCAAGTTTATGGATTGTACTTTACCCTCATTCCTAAACATTGTTGATAACCGATTATTTTTAATTCTACTTAAGTAATCTCAAAGTAACAAATCTTTATAAATTGGATAAATTTATGCATCAATCACCGACAAATTCTCACTTGAAAAGCCTGACACTAATGAGCATGTCAAGTAACTTTTAAACATAAGATATGCATAAACATAACATTGTATCACCTTGTATATAACATATAAATAAAAAATATACACATTTTATATGATAATAGTATTCTAAATCTAGTATAGAAAAATCATACTTGAAGTGAAATATTGTTTCAACTTTATTTTAAATTATTAATAATCCAACATTTGATGCTTTTTAACAATATATAACTAAATTAGCAAAATATTATTGTAGCACATGTTCATATTTTCTAGCGACTAAAACAAAACATGACATGAGAAATGTCAATAAAACATAGACTTTAGGTTGTTTAGCTTTTGAAACAATCAAATAAACTTTTGTCTTTACTTCAAATACGTGTCGGAATAATGATTGCACCAATATGAAAATTAAGCTATGTCTAAGTGAAATCATGTGTTACCATAAGAAAAATTATTTTTGATACCCATAAAAAAGACCCAAATGACAGTACATCGATGATAACTGTAATATCAAATACTGTAATAATCACCGTCAACGAAGTTAACAATCAATGTAAAATGTAACTATAACCCAATACGATTATAGAAATATTTCTGTTACCATTTATAACCCAACATTGTACTGTATTATAATTACAACCCAATACAATTTATGTCTATAATATATATAATATTCACTTTCAAGCATAAGCAAATATGTCACAATATCATGTTGTCATTAAAGCGTAAGCAAATATCACCCAACATTATTTTGTAAAATTTCATTGAAGGAATTATCAACAAATATATATATTTGTCTTAAATATTTTAATTTTTTACATTTTTTTTGTAAAAGTGTTACTAAGAATAGATAATATTTACTACTATGTTGTGATACATACATTTCTTAGAGGTAGAAAATATTTATTAATTTCTCGTAACATTTAATGTGACATATTACCCTTGCAAGTTAGAGCATCTAAAAAGTTGACGATAAAAGGGAATAACTAAAAGAATTTACATATTAATCCTATGATCGATTACAAATAAAGGGAAATAATACACAGCTAGTTTTATCAATTTGAATTAAAATAATAAAAGATTCAATTGAAATTGGTTCTTTGATTATTTTGATTTCACTTGATTAGAATTGAAGGAAATTTTGTTTTAAAAAATATGCAGTAATAATATTTAAAAAGTTCGCTTATAAATTTATAAATAATAACATCATTTATTTCAATATAATTATCTATGAACATTTCCAACCGGCAGAAATATGCCAGACAATGTAATATAAAATAAAACATAAAAGAAATTATTGAGATTTGATTCACCCCCTTGTTCAGGAGATCACGAAGAATTTGGATGGAAAAGTAAATGTATGTCTCTTATGAATATTTTTCTATTATATTAAGCAAAAAACAGAAAAATATAATGTATAGTTTGGTTAAAAAGAAAAAGAATTAGAAAAATATAAGTCCAAGTTGACTAAGACTATATTAAGTTGAATAAGAATTTGGTTTTAAATATGTTTCTAATACTAAATTTTAGGTGAAAATATTGATTATCCTAAAATATTTTATACAAATTATTATTTAAATGTTATTTTACTACAAATAAAATTTGCTCCACCTAACCTGATATTCTTGTTTGCCTATGTTTGACAATAAAAATGAATAACTTTACCTCTACTTTACTATAAAAAATAACTTAACGTTTTTTGAAATCTCCGTGTTATTATACTAATAAATCCTTTTAAACTAAATGAAAAAAAATACAAATTCATATTCTCTGCCGGAATAAAAGTCAAATAAAGATAGAATTTGAAAATGTAAGAATAGAAAAAGTAATCAATTTTACCTTTAAAAGAATTTACAAAACAATTTCAAATTATAAGATGCTCATGTATAATGGAATCCAATGAACTCCTACATGATATGAGGAAAACTAAAGTCAACACCATGCCAATAAAACAAAAAATCATATGAGACTAAAAATTCCGACACAGAATCTGAATCAAAGAGATGAAGTCATAAGTATAGAAAAAATATCCCAAATCTAAAAGCAACCGATAAAAAAGAAAATACTACAAAATATGAATAAAATAATTAAGGATAATATAACGGTTAAGAAATATTGAATTCAACCAAATTATAATCATTTAAAATAATTTAAGATCATTAAATAAATTGTTTGGAACAATTCTCTACTTTATTTCGATTAAGAATTGAATATTTATAGATGAAATCATAGAAGGGGAAGAAATAAAATTGCAAGAAGAGGAAGAATAAGGTGAAGGTGGAAGAAATAAGAAGTTTTTTCTTGAATGAATAAAAATTGTGAAGAAGAGGAAAAAAATATTCGTTGAATTATAAAAGAATAAAGAATACAGAGAGTGGGGTAGATTGAAATAAGAATGTTGTGAACCAAACTACGTTTAGGATTTTATTATCAAATTTATGAGAAGCAAACTTTCTATGTAGTATAATAGATTAATTGATATAATATATTCGTTTATAAAATGATATCAAACAAAGTAAAGAGCAAATTGGTCTAAGCATAAGTTCTCTACCATTGGGACATATTTTACTCCCATAGAAATTAACCCATGCTTGTCACCCTTTAAGGTGGTTTCCACATAGGCCATCTTGTAATAGGTCACTAATATAAAAGGATCACTAAAGAAATTAAAACACAAAATAGAAATTTCAATTATATTATGTTGAAATATGTTAACTATTCTAGATACTTGAGAACCAAATGAGATATGCACAAAACATAATTAAATGGCCATAAAAATGTAACGAAGTAGAACTGATGAAGAATTGATACAAAATATTATAAACGATGATAAAATTGACTAATAGCATGTGTACAAAAGTTGCCATAGAAGTTGAATCAAAATCGCTTCTAATATCTTTACTTTGAAATTTCAACAGATAGATTACCTACAAAAAAATAGGTAGTCACGGTACTTTTTGGAATAATAATATCATTTAGCTTGTTTTTCCAAATCAAACAATATTATACAAAATGGCCACATATTGGAAACTGAAAATTGGTTTATTTTACGGATTAATTTAAAAATAGAAGTCAATTCTCATTCTTATAAACTCAATTAATAGAAAAAATATCACATTTCCAAAGACATAGCATATTCGATGAAGGAAGAGAGGAGATTCTATGGCTCCAACAAAAGCAATAGGAAAACACATATAACAAATGAAGCAAACTTTCCTTTTTGTTTCAAAAGAAAAAGAGCATAGATAGATGATAATACATGATAATTTAAGATTATTTTTTAAAATGAAAAGGAAACAAACATGAAAGCAACAAAGAAAAGTGAAATGGAAGATATATCCAAACAACGCAAAAGAAAATGAAAAGGCACATGGTTATTATCTTATAGTGGAAATTTTACCTGCACACGAAGCATTATTATACCTTTTACAAAAAGGAAAATTATAGCATGATGCATTAATAGTTTGCGTGATCACAAATCTTTTGCATTAATTGTATTGAAAGTTAAGAATATATGAAAATGCATTAGTAGATATACATCAAAAAGGAGAAAATATCGAGGGAGTAAATGTAAAATTTCATCAAGAAATTTTGATAATTAAGTTTTGGAATTGAATGGATGAGGTAAGAGATAAGTTGTTATCTTATATTCACCATCTTCAATTTCATATATACTAGAATATATATATATATATATATATATATAATAGAATATATATATAAATATACATACTAGATAATAGATTTTTTTGAATGAAAACAATTTTATTGAGAAGAGTAATATAGGTTTTAATGGATGTGAGAAGGAAATAAAAGCGTAGCGCAAATTGGAGGAGAAATATATAGATTAAAAAGTGTTATAAATTGAAGACCATTGAAATCTATGTCAATTTATTTGGCATTGTTAATTTAAAGATTAATGTTGGTTTTAATATATATAATATACTTTCCTCAAGTAAGAAAATGGTTTAATTTAGAAGGTTAATGTAGGTTTTAATGGATGAAAGAAGTGATCATAAGCATGTAAATGTAGTGAATTTTGTTTTAATTTGAGCGAAAGCGATTTATTTGATCAGGATCTAGTATTGCCTATTTAGATACCAATGATACTTAAAAAAAATTCAATTACGCAGTATCATAGAAATAATAGCAGAAATAAGAGACACAGAAGATTTAACTTGATTCGGACATGAATATCCTACGACCACGGAGACCCAACAACTTCTTTTATTTCATTAATGAAAAGAGTTCAAAAGAGAGGGAAGAATAATGGTGGATACTCTCACACACTCGCTTGTACATATGAAGATGAAATTCCTTCATTTAAATAGACTTGATAATGAAGGGTTGCTTCGAGATTAAGAAAATCAATTTCCTAATTACCCGGATATCTTTCTAAATTGCATGATTTGATTTTAGTACAAATAGATGGCATAATCTTGGTTTCCATATCTTTCCTTTATTCTCCACGCCTAATCATTTAATTCTTCGTATAGCAAATATATTGATTAATTAGTTGATTGACTAATTAATTAGTTTCTTTCAAAATATCCTTCCATATAGCAGCCAAATTAATTTGAATGAATCAATTAATCAATTTCTTTCCTCTTTAACAAATATTTGAATCATCCAAATTCAACACTCCGCCTTGATTCAAATATAACAATCTCTCTTCATCATCTTATCATCAAGCAATCGACATATAAGTTGTTGGGTCTAGCACCTCATGGCGCTCAAGTAACATATATCAAACTGATCAAGTTTGAGCAATGCTCAAACTTGTCATTTGAAAGTGACTTAGTCATCATATATGAAGGATTATCCAAATTACTCGTCTTCAACAATTTGATCTTGCTTCGTTCTTCCTCAAGCATAAGAAAGAAACCACTAACATCAATGTACTTCGTCTGTGAACTATAAGCTTGATTTTCTATAAGATGAATCGCACTCTGACTGTTTGAAAATAGCTCTACTGTCCGCTGCACCATTGAAAGATCATCCAATAACTGAAGTAAGTATAATCCTTCCTTTGTTGCTTCCACAATCAATATCAATTCTTCTTCGGTAGTCCATAAAGCTACGATAGATTGCAGCTTTGATCTCCATGAAATCGAGCCTTTGCCAAGTGTAAAACCATAGTCCGACACTGACTTCCTAGCATCTCTATCTCCAGTGTAATCAGAATCACAGTATCCTCTAAGAAAGATGTCACCTTCCACTCCACCATATAACAAGCCCACCGAAGAAGTGTCTCGAAGATATCTAAGAATCCACTTTACAGCTTGCCAATGCTTTCTGCCTGGGTTAGACATATATCGACTCATAACGCCCACTGCATGGGCCAAATCTGGTCTTGTGCACACCATTGTAGGATCTAGATTAACCCTAGAGGGGGGTGAATAGGGTTAATGGCAAATTTTCTCGATTTAAACACAGAAACAAACTGCAGAAATAAATATGCTGAAAAGTAAATCACACACAAAATTTACCCAGCTTCGGCAACCCCTGCCTACTGCTGCATTCCCATATTTCTATTAGAATTAAACAGTATCCCACTTACAAACACTCTAACAGACTCGCAAACCCTTGCTCCCGCTTACAAACACTCTAATAGACTCGCACCCCATGCTCCGCCTATATAGTTTTGAAAACTCGCAAACTCTGCTCCTGCCTATAGAGTTTTGCAAACTCACACACCCTGCTCACTGAACTAATTCTAACTAAACAATCTGACACTACCTACAACATAGGTGGTGATTTACCAAGACTTGATTCGAAAGTAAAAACAACAAATAAAAAACAATTAAACTTAAAACCCTATTTGAAAATAAAAACTAAATCCCCTTTATTATAATAAAGGCCGGCCCAATTCTTTTTCTCGTTCCTTTTTCTTTTGGCTTGGCCGTTCCTCTTTGTCGAATTAGGGCTTCGGTTCTTATGAGAATTAGGGCTTTGTGATTCTCTTGTTTGCGGCTTCTTTGATGATTGATTCTCTGATTCTCTTTCTTTATTTGTTGATCGTCACTTGAGATGATGTCGGCCGCTCCTATTTGATCGAGTTCACTGGATTATGGTATGTATTCTTTCGTTGCTGGTTTATGCTTGCTTGACTCGATGCTCTAACTTGCCGATGATGATTGATATTTATAGGAGATGAATTCCTTGAATTTGTTCGTATCAATTCGATACTTTCGTAAATTATTTGACTGGCTGATGCGCACGCTTTCCTGATATTTGCGACTACTTGATGCACACGGTCTTGATTTTGAAACGTTCGATTTTCTTGAGTTATACGGCAGAAACTTTCCTTTTTTTTTTACTTTGCTTTTGACTTTTTTTCAAAGATACGTTTTTGTGTTGAATTCTGACTTTGGCTTGATTTGTATTTTACTTCGTGACTGCCACGGCTTCGGCCATCGTTGTGTTCATCCCTGTGAGCTTCGTCTCTGGCCATTCCTCATATGAATTGATTCATATTTGATATGATGGCTTGTACTTGCATTATTCATGTATCACTGTTTGTTCACCTTGATTCTGCATCACTTGTAGCTTGTTGTACATATAAATTTGCATTATATCACTGCAACATTCTTGTTGCACTTTGGGTTTAGTCTGCACTTTCACTTGATATTGTAGTCTCTGCTTTGGTTTGACCTGTACTTGCTTCACTTGAACTTTTGTGACTTGTGATTTGAGCCTTGTTGTTCTATGTTTGGTCACTGATGCATACATGAACTGTTGCTCCAATTGTCATTGATGTATCACTACTTGTGTCTGCATTATCATCACTGACTCTTGACATTAAGCTTGATCTCTGTTGTTTGTTACATTGCTTGGTCTCTGTTGCCTTGAATTTCTGGTTGGTCTGCATTGGCCTTGAATTTGCATTGTAGTTTGCATTGTAGTTTGCTGACCTGATGGCATTTGATTTTTGCTTCACTGTTGCACTTGAGTCTTGATGTTTGGTCTGACCTGAACTTTTGATCATGTTGCCTTCATGTGGTCGACTGCATTACCGCTGTCTCATTTACTTGTGGTTTCACTGAGTTGTTGTGTTGATTCAGCTTGCTACTTTCTGGTCTTCATTTGGTCTGCACTTGTGTATATTTGGCTTCACTTGTGAACTTTGGCTCTGGTTGTTGCAGTATTCATTTGTGCTGTTATGTTGGTGGCAATTCTGTACAAATTGCACTAGCTCACTGAAGTTTTCACAGTTGCACATACTTATTTGAGTTTGCATTATGTTAATCTGGCTTGAACTTGATAGTCAAGTTGCACTCAAGTCCACTGCTTAGTGGTCTTCATTGTTGCTGTGTCATTGTTTACCATGTTGTTGTTCCCTGTACTTTCCTTGTACCACTGCAAAACTGCATGTTACTGTCTTGTGAGATGGTCTCTGGTATTGCTTGTGACATTCATGTTGCAGCTGGTCTTTGCATCCATTCATGTTGATTTTTGAAATTTTACTTGCGTTGAATCCAGTTTCAAAAACTCGGGTTTGACCTTGTGCTCGTGTCGTGATTTTAAATATATTGCACGTGAGTTGAACCTGGCTTTTCATTTGGGTTTGACCTGTGCTCACCTGTCCCTGTAAATCGATCAAGTGTATATCAATGTGCACGGCCTTGTGGCATGTACAGTGATACACTGTGCATGTCACATTGTTCGTGTATGATGAATTTAAATGTGAATAATGACGAACAACCCAAATAACTGAGGCAAATCATATTTTTAAAAATCATATTTCATTTTATATTGCAAAAATATTTCTTTTTCAATTTTATTGCGTTAGTGAATATTTTTGCAGATTGCTCAGATGCTGGATTCAAACTGGAATGGAGTTGAAGATAAACTACGAGTGTGAGTGATATGTAGTGAGGTTATTAATGTAAAATTAATTGTGATGTAATCAAAAATGTATGTGTATAGTGAGAGCTTGAATTTGTACTATTCAAGATTGTAATAAATATTTGTTTGAATAAAATTTCTGTTTGAATTCAAATTCAGTGTAATTTATTTTATTCAACAAATATTTATTTAATCTATGAAAAACAAAATAGTACATTACCAAATACATTTAAATGAATGTATATATTTATGTTTATTATCATCAAACAAAAATCATATACTCGCATATTCATACAACCATCGCATACATAAGACTACCAACATCACTAGAATAAGGTATATCATCCATATACCTCTTGTCTTCTTCCGATGAAGAAAATAAGTCTTTTGACAATTTAAAATGAGAGCCTAATGGAGTTCCAACCGGTTTAGCTTTCTCCATTCCAAATCAAACGAGGACCTTCTCGATGTACTGCGCTTGAGTGAGCCTTAACTCTCTCCGCTTCCTATCCCTGCTTATCTTCATACCCAATATTCTTTATGCCTTTTCCAAATACTTCATGTCAAACTCTCTACTGAGCTCCGCTTTCAACTCCTTAATTCTGACCATACTCTGAGATGCAATCAACATATCATCAACATATAACAACAAATAAATCATATCACCATCACATCTCTTGAAATAAACACACTGATCTTTGAAACTTCTGGAGTATCCCTGTGAAAGCATAAACTTATCAAACCTCTTATACCATAGTCTAGGAGACTACTTCAGTTCATATAGAGATTTATTGAGTTTTCAAACATATTCTGGTTTGTTACTATCAATGAACCCTTCCGGCTGCTTTAAATAAATCTCCTCATCCAGATCACCATGTAAGAATGCAATTTTGACATCTAGTTGCTCTAATTCCATATCATAATGAGTAACCAATGCCAAAGGAATACGAATAGAAGTATGCCTAACCACTGGAGCAAAGATATCATGATACTCTACCCCTTCTTCTGAACATACCCCTTTGCGACTAACCTTGACTTGCATTTGAGATTACCATTTTCACCGTCTTTCACTCTATAGATCCACTTGCATCTAATAGCTTTCTTGTCGGTGGGAAGAGGCACCAAATCCCATGTATGATTCCTCTACAATGATTCAATCTCCTCCTCCATAGAAACTAACCAACTGGAACTGTTAACTGATGCGATGGCTTCTCTATAATCACAGGGCTCATCATGGACAACATTCAAAGCATATGTTGCTATATCATCGAAGTTAATATCTTCGATACTCAATCCAACAAACTCATCAAGCCACTTAGGCTTTCTTCTTTGCCTGACAGGCCTAGGTTCCGAATGAGTTCCACCTTAGTTTGATCATCTATACCAACATCGATATTATCCTCATTAACCATGGTGTCATCGAAAACACCATTTGAATGTCTTTGGAAAGAATCAACATATGACTTGGTTTGTGTCTGGTATTCTTCACATGTCATCTCATTGTATCCGATGAGGAAGGCTCAACCTTCAACATAGCCTTCTCATCAAAAGTCACATGCCTGCTCATAACGATCTTCTTGCTAATAGGACACCACAACCTATATCCCTTCACTCCACTCCTATAACCTAGAAAAATATACTTGCAAGCTGTAGGTTCCAGCTTCTCTTTGCTCTCATGCACATAAGTTGGGCAACCAAAAACTCTGAGAAATGGATAGCTAACATGCTTTCCTTTCCATACTTCTTTAGGGATCTTCATATCTATGGCAGTAAAAGGTATACGTTTGATGAGGAAAGCCGCCATAGATAAAGCTTCTGCCCAAAATCCTTTCTTCAATTTAGCAGTCAGTCTAAGGCATCTTGTTCTCTCCAATAATGTCCGATTCATCTTTTCTGCAACTCCATTAGGCTGGGGGTCGCCTGGAGTAGTGTAATGCCTCTTAATGCCTTTAGATTCACAATAATCGATGAATTCCTATGATACAAATTCACCACCATTATCTGAACGGAGAACTTTCAATTTCTTCCCTGACTGCTTCTCAACCACAGATTTCCACTTTCGAAACATGGCAAAGGTCTCACTCTTTGATTGAAGAAAGTATACCCATACTTTACGAGAGAAATCATCTATAAATGAAACGAAATATCTGGCTCCACCTAAAGACTGACAAGGGGAGGAACCCCAGACATCTGTATGACCATACTCCAAGACAGCTTTTGCTTTATGCTCTCCTATGCCAAAAGAAATCTTCGTTTGCTTTCCAAGAACAAACCCTTCACAAAAACCAAGTTTTGAATCATGAACTACATCAATCAAACCTCGTTTTCTCAACTCATCCATGCTGCGCTCATCGATGTGACCCATCCGTAAGTGCCATAATCTGAAGAATCTGAATCAACAGATGTAACAGAAGCTGATTCACCAATCATAGTAGTGCCCTTTAATAGATAAATATTTTCCGCCCTCACACCTCTCATAATAATCATGAAATCCTTCGATATCTTCATTTTCTCTCCTTCCACTACAATCTTCAAGCCAAGTCTACTCAATGCCCCAACAGAAGTCAAGCTCCTCCTCAAATCAGGTACATGTCTAACATCGGTGATCGTACGAATAACACCATGAAACATCCTAATAATCACGCTACCAACACCCACCATATGGCAAGAAGCATCATTACCCATCAAAACTTCTCCTCCATCAATTTCACGATAAGTGGAAAAGCAGTTCCTATCAGGTGTCATATGATAAGATGTTCCAGAATCAATCAGCCATAAGTTGCTCTTCCCAGAAGAGCCAGAAGCTGTAAATACATCGGTGTCACTTTCTGTATCTGATTTCTCTGCTGTAGAAGATGAGCTTGCTTTGGATCTTTTCTTCTACCTTCAAGCTTGGGACATTATGCTATGAAGTGCCCTGGTTTCTTACAATAATGACAAGTCAAATTCTTAGACGCCCTAGACTGAGACCGTGAATAATTTCGTCCTCCACCTTTCTTCGACCTGCTTTGGCCTCTACCTTTTTAAACAGATAAGCCTTCGGTATCACTATCTAAGCTAGTGCTCGCCAATCTACCTCTTAATACTTCATTATGAAGACCATCCTTTACATCAGACATGCTAATTTTACTGTGGCCACAAATCATGGAATTAACAAAAGCAGTATACTCCTTAGGCAAGGAACATAAGAGGATCACAGCTTGAGCCTTATTGGTAATATCAACTTCCGCTGCCTTTAGGTTCATAATCAAAGTCGTCAAAGCATCTACATGCTCTATGAGATCAGCTCCAGGCTTCATCTTAAACGAATTGAGTTATTGCTAAAGAATAATCTGGTTAGTGAGAGACTTGTCTTGATATACATCCGATAATGCATCCCATAGTTCATTCGCCGTCTTCTTTTGAGAGAATTCTCTAAGAACTTCATCTGAAAGGCACAACTGAATTGTTGTGAGAGCTTTATCTTCCATATCTTTCAAATCAGCTGCATCAATACCTTTTAATTTCTCAGGCATAGAAACAACCATATAAGTCTTCTCCTTCTTCAATAAAGCCTCCATCTTCATCTTCCAAGTACCAAAATCTCCTTTTCCATCAAAACGTGTTACTCCATAATTGATAGCAGATCTACCAACAGATATACTAGAATAAACCATTAATATCCAAACAGGAACAATAACACTAGCTTTGGTACCAAATTGTAGTGAATTTTGTTTTAATTTGAGTGGAAGCGATATATTTGATCAGGATCTAGTATTGCCTACTTAGATATCAATGACACTTAAAAAAAATTCAATTGTGCAGTATCACAGAAATAATAGCAGAAATAAGAGACGTAGAAGATTTAACGTGGTTCGGATATGAATATCCTACGTCCACGGAGACCCAACAACTTCTTTTATTTCATTAAAGAAAAGGGTACAAAAGAGAGGGAAGAATAATGGTGGATACTCTCACACATTTGCTTGTACATATGAAGATGAAATTCCTTCATTTAAATAGACTTGATAATGAACGGTTGCTTGGAGATTAAGAAAATCAATTTCCTGATTACTCAGATATCTTTCCAAATTGCATGATTTGATTTTAGTACAAAAAGATGGCGTAATCTTGGTTTCCTTGTCTTTCCTTTATTCTCCATGCCTAATCATTTATTTCTTCATATAGCAAATATATTGACTAATTAATTAGTTTACTTAAAAATATCCTTCCATATACCAGCCAAATTAATTGATTTGAATGAATCAATTAGACAATTTCTTTTCTCTTTAACAAATATTTGAATCATCCAAATTCAACAGTAAATTATCAAAACAATAAAGATATAAATTAACAAAGTGTTATAAATAGAAGACCGTTGGTCTTTGTGGCAATTGATATGACAATGTCAATTTAGAGGTTCAAATTGTTAGGACCATACTATAAAAGTAGTGAAAGATAAAAGTAAACAAAAATACATTAGTGACATATATCATCTAAAATGAGAAAATATCGAGGGAGTAAAGTGTAAAATTATATTTAGAAATTGTTATAATTCACTTTCTTATATATTAGAATAGTAGGCAATATACATAGATAGATATACATAATAGATTTGAAATGAGAATGAAAATTATTCGAGTAAGAAGATTACTGTAGGTTTTAATGGTTGTGAGAAGGGGAATAAGTGTATTGTCAATTCAAGGAAAAATAATGAGAAAATTATGAAAGTGGCATAAATGGAAGACCGTTGGTTTATATGACAATTAATATGATAATGTTATTTTAAAGGTATAAATATTTTGGGACTTTAGTGTAAAATTTATGATAGAAATGAGAAATTATTGAAATGAGAAGGTGTTCCAAAAAGTTGGTTTCTTCAGCAATTAATGTGACAATGTCAATTTAAATGTTTGAGTGTTTAGGACCGTAGAGTGAAAAGCAGTGAAAGATAAGAATATACAAAAAGACATAGATATATCATCTGAAATGAGAAATTATTAAGGGGTTAAAATGTAAAAATCACATAATTGATTTTGAATGAGAGTGAAAATTATTTGAGTTAGAAGATTAATGTCGGTTTTAATGGACATGGGAAGGATATATAAGTATCATGTCAATTAGAGGAGAAATAATGATAAAATTATGATAGTGTAATAAATGGAAGACCATTGGTTTTTATGGCAATTAAGGTGAAAATGTTAATTTAAAGGTACAAATGCTTAGGGACTCTAGTGTAAAATGTATTCTAGAAATGCTAATAAATCACAATTTGAGATGAGACTTAATATGGTGAAAGATAAATATTGAATCCATATTTAGTTTCTTATAAATATACAATAGATTTCCTCAATTGATAATACAATTTGAGCGAGAAGATTAATGTAGGTTTTACTTGATTTGTGAAGGGGAATAAGTGTAAACTGGAGGAATAATAAAGATATAAATTAAGAAGCAGTCATAAATGGTTGGTTTCTATGGTAATTAATGTGACAATGTCAATATAAAGATTCAAATGCTTAATTAAGACCATATTGTAAGAAGTTGTAAAAAATAAGAGCATACAAAAATACATTAGTGAGATATATCATCTAAAATGAGGAAATATTGATGGGGTAAAATATAAAAATTCATCTAGAAATTGTAACAATTTAGTATTTTGAATGAAAATGAATGTGGTGAGAGATAAGCTATTTGTCTTATATTTAGTTTCTTATATATAAATTTAGTTTCTTATATATAATAATTGATAAAATAGTAAGTACAAATCATAGATAGATATACACAATAGATCTTTCCTCATGTAAGAAATTTATTTGTGTGAGAAGATTAATGAGGTTTTAATGAATGTGAAAAGGAAATATAAGTGTAGTGTGAATTAGAGTAGAAACAGAAATAAAATAAAGAAATTTTAAGGATACTGTTGTTTTCTACGGCAATTAATGTGATAATGTTGATCTAAAGACACAAAATCTTAGGGGCTATAATGTAAAATATATGCTAGAAATGCTAATAAATCACCATTTGAGATGAGTTTCATTTATGTTGAAAATACATTTTAAGCACCATATTGGATTTATAAACATACTTTCACGAATTAATGTAGGATAAAAATCAACTTCAAAATTGCATAAACCTTATTAAACTTATATTATAACTTATCTAGATAAACATAAATGGATAATAGTTAAAAGTAGTTATCGTGAAACAAATAACAAAATCAATAATCTGAATCCATTTCATAAACATAGAGTACATGGTTGGATTTACAAAAAGTGTTATATAAATCATTTATTCATACAAAGATATTCATATAATTACCTCTAAAAATAAAGTGAGCATAACTAAATATAAAAATTTGAAAAAACAAAAAGTATTGAATTAATAAGTCTACTTTTGTTCTTATTAAATATAAGAAATTAAGAACGATAATAAAAATTAAAAAAATCCAAAATAAATAAATTTAATAACTTAAACTTACCTTGAGATGTTCTCAAAATATAGACTTCCTTACTCAAAGTTGAAACACTGAAGGTTATGGGAGAGAAATTTGAGTTTTGAAATGATTTTAGAATTTTTTTAAAGAACTAAAGAACCAAGCTTTGCTTCTAAACTCTAAAAAAGTATATATCAAACTAAAGACAAATATTTCACATAGTTCACAGGGAGAAAATATTTATTGGATGTTAAATAATCACTTGAATTAAGAAGAAGAATTATGATATAAGTTGAGAATGAATATGGAAAAAGAATAAGAGTTAAGAAGAAATGGCAAAATATGCACGTAATAGATTTTATAACATCTTGAGATGTATCATAGGAATTTCAAGAGTAGGAATTAATATCTTTATGGTTTGAAAATAAAATGATAACATGTAGAGGGTTAAAATGGAAATTTGATCCTGGAACTAAGGAGAATTGAGTATATTGACTGAGAATGAATGAGAGAGCTAATGGTCAAATATTGAATTTATCTCAAATTACATTTTTACACTCAGCTATTTTCCGATATATCTTCGCATTATCACCGCTATAATTTTTTACACCTCTACCGCTATAGAACCGTAAATGCTTTAATTACGTAGGCTTGAGTAGACATCATCCATAAGGTTGGATTTAGAGACTATGTTCGAAGAATGATGTCGGAAAAGGCTATAGAGATATTAACTGTATAGACCTTAGGGTTGAAGGTTTTAGAGAATATAATCTAAGGAATGAGGTCTTAGAGATTCTTCTTCAAAGGTATTGAGTTTGAGAGATCTTATAGTTTGGTTCCAAAAGTTGAAGGTAATGAATTAGGTTAGTTGGCGGGTTCTCGTAGTCAAGAGGGACGTGCTGTCATCGGGGTCATTTTGAAAGAGATCCTCTATGTTGGTCAAGAGTTATGATTCAAAAAATATATTCCTTGAGCACTTTCATCTTAGGTTTCTTCCGGTGAAAGTCTAAGATGAAACAAATTGTTAAAGCAGTTTATCCAACGCGTTAAATTGCTCTCTACCTATAAGCTATTTAGGAGATAATCACTTGGTCTCAATTTTCCCTATCCCATGGAACCCTTGAAATTCAGCCATTCATTTTCTAATTTTATAAATTTTAATATATTAATAAAGTAGAAATGAGTAGTAAAGTTTTATTTTACCCAGAAACACCAAAAAATAGGACCATAGGATTTTATCCCCAATCATTCAGTAGCTAGCATTGCTGAATGGTCATGTCTAGTGTTTCCAAAAATAATCATCGATGGACAATGATACGTCGATCGAGATTCCTCAAATAGGCATCTTATATATGTTCTATTTCCTTTTTCTTCATTTTATCATATCTTTGGTCAAACTTATCAAGATCGTAATCATTACTATCTTTTAATATTGTGAATAAACACAACGGTTAATTTGTCATACTCTTGTCTTTCAATAAATTATTCTATTCTTTGACTAAATGCATAATTCCCAACTATGGAGTTATGTTTGTCCAAGATTTCAAAACTCTTTCATAAACAAAAACAACTTCAAGTAATCAACTAATAAAAAATCAAGAAAACCAAGCATTAAATTCTAAGTTTATAATCCCTCCTTATTTTGTTAATAAATTTAGGGAAGAAGAATAATAGCAAAAAAATTATGGATGTTAAGAGTATGACCCACAAAATTTTAAGAACTATATGGGATTTTTATAAAAGCATTTGTATTGGGTTTCTTCATTTCACAAAATATAAAAGTGAAAAAATCATGGATGCTAAGAGTAGAGCCCATAAAGTTTTAAAAACAGTATGGGATTTTTGTAAAAGCACTTGTATTAGGGTCCTTCGTTTCTCAAAATATAAAATTCTCCTTATGATACTTCTCTGGTAAGTCTAGTTGGCATATTCAAGACATAAGCTACTAGTTGACCCTTTCTAAGGGACATCTTAGATTTGTCATATTATTCAACCAACCTTGTTCATATCATATGCTTGGTGTGGCTCCAATTAGTGGGTATATAAATTAAAGTTGATGAAGTCCCATATTACAAAAAATGTAAGATATATGTGATACATACGGGATTGGTAGCATATAACACTAAAAATTCCATATGTTACAATCAAGTGTTGCCATGACAGATTATATGCCGGTTGGGCAGCAATATAGGATGTTCAATTGAGTTGGCACATTGGAAACTTCGCAGGGTGGTTTATCCTCCGACACAATAACCACACATTCATGATACACTAGTGTGCCGAAAGTTAACAAGATATCAGCGATAATGGTTCAAGCGATCATTAAATGATGCGACAGTGATCGAATCATGACTCCCTAAGGTTTGAGTAGCTTGTCACGATGAAGACTTGGTTAAGAAGTTTTACCCACTGCTGGAAGAGGACTCATTGGTTACGCAACCTCACTCCACTATGTTGAAGACTTGGTATCTCTTAAATGATCTGAGTAGAAGAACTCTCCTGAAGGTGTAGATTTGGTAAAATTTATAACTACGAAAAAGAAGACTCTTAAAAGAAACCTGGTCAAATTGTAGAGTTTCTTCAGAATGCTTCGAGGAAGGCTTGAGGAAACAGTGGCAAAGTTGGAGACTATTAGGTGTCTTTCACATTAGAGCGTGCGTGGATTGAACTTGACAAAGTATCACATCTTGAGAAATATGTGATAAACATGGCATATATGGGTTTCATTGCACATAACATTGGAAATTTTTATTGTTACAATCAAGTGTTGCTGCGAAAATTATATGCCTGTTGGTCAGCAATATGGGATGTTCAATCGAGATGCTTACACAATCGAAGATTTGTTGGGTGATCTATCCTCACATACAAAATTCTTGTTCATGGGGAATAAACTAGAGTGCTAAAATTTAACACATTTTATAAATAAATTATAGTTTTTAATCTGTAACACCCCATAAAATTAATAATAATTAATTAAAAAATTAATAATTAATCAATAAGGCTTAAAAATAGAATTTGGGCAAACATTGGAATTGACTACTTGCAACATTGCATTTGGTGTGATTTTCTGAGCAACGTTCGTATATATAGTTTTGCGATCGGAGTTCACACGAAGAAGTTATTGATGTTTAAAGTTTTTGGGTTGAAAATATTTAAAAAGGAAATAAATAATAAATAAATGTGTAGAGCCCACTGGTCAAACCCTCCTTGGGTCGGTTGACCGCTACAGTGGAGCAGTCACCGATTAAAGTGGTGGCGGCTACGGTTGAATCTACGGCACATATTTAATTATTATTAATTGAATGAATGGAATTGATTTAGCGCCAATAAATATAGGCCCAGCCCCTCGCTTTTCTTCTTATATTTTCTTATCAAAGCAGCGAAGCTGTAATATTTCCTTTTCAACATTTCTAGAAATTATATAAATATTTTATATATATATTCACACAATATATATATAATCGAAGAAGGGCGGAAAATAAAGAAGAAGAAAAGGAGTGAATCAATTCTACGAAAAAGGTAAATTTCATAAATTCCACTTAATTTAAACCCCCCTCAGATTCATAATACTAATAGGTAAGTGTGTGTATATTAGGCATGGAAAGAAAAAATGAATTATTTAATAGCATGGATTCGAATTTGAGAGATTTGAAAAGCTAGATGTAAAGGCCCGCAAATCCGTACTCCTTGAAGTCGATAATATTTCACCTCAGCTCAACTCAAATTTGACGGAATTACAAATTTTTTGGGTAAGAAGAAGAAAGAGGTAGAAGAAAGATAGGAACAACAACACAAAATCTCAAAATCGCAGCGGAACAAAATATAATATATAACAACAGATTTTTATACAAAAAATCTGTAACTGTTTAACACTTACACTCATTAGAGTACATAATCATTACATCAAATATGGACAGTTATAACAAATTGTCCTTATACATCGGAAATATCCAAGTACGTAATATATGTCCATACCCCTCCATCTCGTCTTCTGAGCTCCATAGCATCATATCCAAAATCTATGATACCCGTTTGATCCGGACATTATAATAAAATAACACTCAAGTCGGTCTGGAAAACCAGCGTCGAAAACAGACTCAAATTGGATTACTAACTTTTCAAAATCCTTTGAAAACTGTTTGTGTCAAAATTGGGCACAACACTCTTCGGAAGTTTTTGAAGAGATAATAAATGAAGAAAGCAAATTGAAAATGTAGATTATCTAACAAAAACTCCAAGCAACAGAAAGTAAATTGCACAGAAGACAACAATTTAGAGTGGTTCGGCGATTTGCCTATGTCCACTATGAAGTTTTGTTATTTTATTGCTTGATATTCAGAGAATACAACTTTTGGATGACAAAGTACAGCGGTTCTTAAGCCAAAATTCGAAATCAAGGGTAGCAGTGTAGCACTGGAGTGATTCTGGCAGAGTCTGGGCGTTCCTTTTTGCTAAAAATTCTTCGATCCCCTTTCTGAATGATCAAGGCCCTATTTATAGGTGTAGGAGGCGGATATTTCGCCTAAAATCCGGGGAGAACGCTTCTGGCACGTGAGGGGGCCCACATGGCCGAAATCTGGAGGTCCGGGCCCACATCAGGATCGATTCGACCCTTGGTTCGAATCGATCAAGGAAATGTCCAATCGTGGTGAAACTTGGTGTGAACATTCTTCTATGCATACGCAAGCTCCTGTGAAAATTTCATAGCATCTGGATTTGTAGATCTCGAGTTATGATCGATTCAAGATGGTGCTCCTCGTCCTATGGATTCGTTCGAATCGACATGGTTCGAATCCATAGGGTCGAATCCATGCTCCTGCGCGTGAGAATGGTGACGTGGCGCGAATTTCTCGGGTTGATCCTCTTGTTTCTCCGAGTTTACTGGGTCGAATCCTAGGTTTTAGCCGCGTTTACTAGGTGGATTCGAGGTGTTGGATTCGAAGGTTCGTTAACTTCGAATCGATGGAACCGGTACTCATTCGAATCGATCAAAATATGTTACTGTGGATCGACTCGAAGTTGTCTCAACATGGGGATTCGAAGACAAGTAGGGAATGGAGCCGGAGCTCCCCCAATTGCATGGATTCGAAGGACTCTTCCTTGATGGACTCGAAGGTGGGAATGCTCCAATGGATTCGAACTTTAGGGACGCGTGGATGGATTCGAAGCATGGTTATCTCTTCCACTTTTCATTGGTGATAACCTGAGCATACGAACTCAGATTGTCTCGAAATTCGGAACGTTGGCTTCTATGGCTTTACTTGACGTGCCTTATCAATTGTAGCCCGATCCGGACTCGGGAAAAATTCATCGGTATTTGTAGTTGTCTGGCAATCATTCAATGTCGAGGACGTGTGATCCTGTTTTTCCAGTCAGCTCCTTGGTATCTCGGCCTTGCCAAAAGTCGGGATAACATTTGCCCCCTGCTTGCGCCAAAATTGGCCACAAACCCCAAATACCGTGAAAGCACCAGTGTATGAATACAAATCAGCGATATTCAAACACAAATCACAGATCTCAGCAAATAACCCAAATATGTTTGCGCAAAAAATGGGCAAACACCTCCAAGTCGTATGATTTAGTTGATTTTATGTTGTTCGTAGTGGTTTGGATGGTTTATGCAAATCCGTAAAAAACAGGGACTAAACTGTAAAAGACACACAGATTTATAGTGGTTCGGCCAGAATGTGCCTACGTCCACTTTATATGTTATTTTCCTTTTCCGATCCGATTACAAGTACAAAGCTTTTATTCCTAGTATATGAAAGTTGTTTGAAAGTTCTATCCGTGCTTGAGCTCTCAAACTTGTCAGCCATTGTTGTACCCCTGCCCCTCTATTTATAGAGTGAGGCTGGGGGCAGGGGTTCTGCATGTATATAGCTGCTGGTGGGCCTGGGCTGATGCAATTTCGCCTGGCAAAGTTGGTTCGGCAACACCTTGGTTCGGTAGTAGATGGTTGGAGTTGAGACCTTGGTCCGGTAGTACTTTGGTCCGGTAGTAGAGGAGAGAGGGGTTGGTTCGGTGTGGTTGATTCGGTGATGGTTGGAGCGGCAGTTGGTTGGTCCGGTGATGGTCAATTGGGGTTTGGTTCGGTAGGCGTTGGTTTGGTTGGGCAGTGAAGCAGTGAGGTTTGGTTCGGCTTCGTAGGGGAAGATGGCTGGTTCGGCTATGCTTTGGACCGGCATTGTTTGGTTGGACCGGCATTGTTTTGGACCGGTAGTAGGTAAAAACGTGCCCAGCAGATCATTTCTCCTTCATACGAACTCCGATTATCCTGAAAATTGAAACATAGCTTTTCCTAGTCCTTATCATCATTTCCAATCAATTTCGTCCCGATCGGAACTCAACCAAATTTTGGTAATATCGACCGTAGCCTTGATCCCAATCGATTTCCAATCCCGACATCCATCATTCCTTGCCAATTTGTTGATATTCCAGTTTTTACCCAAAAAGTGGGATAACACCCCCAAAGTACGTATTGTGTAAACATGACTTGCTTTGAAAAATCGCAGTCTCACGTTGGACAATTGGGACATGCTCTTTTGAAAGTTGTATTCTTTATTGCTGCAATTAACCGTCGTATGATTGTGATTGACTGTTAGTCGTTGAAACCATGACGAGATGAACATTTGATCCCTGTAAATGTTAAAGATCAAATATTGGTCATACATATGTGCGTATATGTGTCACCTTGACTTTGGTTAACGTTGCATTATTGCAAGTCGTTGTTGGTTCGGTTCGTTATCGAATTCCGCATCGGTCCTCTCCTGAACCGATATGAGATTCGAGTCATAACATTGTTTTTATGATTGTCTATGATCATCCTCTTGGTTCGATCCTCTCCTGAATTGGTATAAAAGGTAGACAAGTAATTTCTCAAATCGAAGCAACGCGTTCATTCTCATCGTCAGTTCCTGGTGGATTCGAAGCATGTTTGTTCGAATCGATTATCCTCGAGTCGATAGGATTTTTAATCCAGCTCTTGTTCAATCACCTCTTCGAATCGATGATGCCTCGCATCGATATTGCATGGGTGGATCCGATGTTGTAAGGGGTTCGAAGGCAAATGGATTCGAAGTAGTTGAAGGATTCAATGTTGTGATGGGTTCGAAGCTCTGTTGTTTGAATCGATGGAGTTGTGACCTGTGACAATCGGTCAAAATGACCGGGAGACGAAACGCCACGAGCCATCCTTGGAACCCATATAAATACACGAGGCCAACTTCATTTTCACTTTTTACTTTTTACTATTGCTTTAGCTGCTTTTTCGAATCGATCTCCCGGAGCCAAATCAAACGTACTTTCCACGAAGCGGTCGAACTCTTTCACGCTTCCACACGTAACCAAATCAAATCAGGTAACCAAGGGATCGACTCGAGTTGAGAATGATGAAACTGGAATTTTTTGGCATCGATTCGATCTTTTCTTCTGAAATTTTGAAGAGTTTAGAGATCTAAAATGGGTCGATTCGATGGTTTTGAGAAATGATTCTTTTCGAATCGTATCGACCCAGAGCGTTGTCTTGGAGGAGCAGAGCTTTCGAAGGACATTGTCTTTCTCTGCCTCGTATCGATTCAGAAAGTTGTCATTCGAATCGATTCACATAGCAGGGTTTCGAATCGATACTTGTGAAGGAGCTTCGTGTCGATCAATTTGAGGTAATGATACCCCGATCTATTCGAAGGTATTCAATATTAATCGATTCGAAGTTACTCAGTGCTGATGGATTCGAAGTGCTTTTCCATCCCAAAGTTACATCGAGTCGAACCACATGGATTCAAATCACATCGATTCGATTTGCATCGATTCGACTCGTATCGACTCGAGTCGATCGATTCGAACGTCTTCGCTCCGGAGACTGCTACTCTTCTGATTTGTTCCAACATCTGAACTATGACCAATTTCAAGTTGAATTTTGATGAGCTTAATGAACTTTAGCATACTTGACTCCGACGAGCTTCGGCCTTGCATAATCGAACTTGACGGTAAGACTTGACTTCCTTTTTGAAGCTCGTCGATGGAACTGTGACTTAACCAAAACATAACAGATTTATGCTTGAATTGGTCAGTAGCGTCTAGATGGCGTGGAAGTGACGGTCAATGATGACGGTCATTTCCATTCTCAATTTCCAAAGTTTTGTCGTTCGGACATCTTGTTTCAACCTATAAAATCTGCTTAAGTAATGCACAGCACTTGCACTGCACGACACACACTTTACACTGGGAATGAACGGGTTTTTTACGTACTTAATGTTGCTTTCTGATGAGTTAGTTAGTTATGGAATCCTCGAGCCCTCAACAACAAGAAGTACATACTTCACCCCCTCCAGAAATACTTGAAATTCCTAACATTCCTCCCGAAGTAGTTGGGCCGGCTCCGAACGAAGTGTTGGAAGCCATATTTATCAATGATCATATCGACTCCGTTTCGTCCAGTATTTCTGAAGCCTTACTGGGCCGGATCTGCTTGAAACACAACTTATCCCCAGACGATGTTTTGCTACCGGGCGTTGATGACAGACCTCACAATCCGCCCGAGGGGTATACGGCTTTCTATCGTCATGCCTGTGCGGTTGGAACTCTCCCTCCATTTAACCAATATATCAGGGAGACGTTATCGTTCATTGGAATCGCCCCCTCACAACTTCATTCCAATGGACACGCATTGCTGAACAGTGTTTTCGTTCTATTTATGGATCATCTCTTTCGTCCGCCAAGGCCAACCGAGATTAGACACATATTCAACTTTAAGAGCAGGGGTGATAGCCCATCTTTCACCTTCTTGGAAGCAGTTAGAAACTGCTAGATTGTGACGGGAGCCTGAACCAGACTCAGTTATTTTAAGAATGAATGGTTTTTTGTTCAATGCCCCCCAGGGTTCGCTAGGCGATGGCTGTCTAGACGTAAGTGTCGTAAATAGCACAAGCCTTCTTTAACAGTCGTTGTCAACACTTGAACTAATATCAAGCGTTTTTCTTGCAGCTACCATCTCAAGGCCTGACGGTGGACATTACAAAGGCATTGTCCGAAGTTTACAAGGGGTCCCGAGTGATTTGCGGCACATCGACTCGGTGTTAACTGATGATAACTTAAGGACGCTGGGTTTAATTGAGACGAACCAGAGTATTGTCATCGAAACTGTAGCGACCCGACTTTCTATCACCAGAAAATCGCATCATTAATTAAGAAAGAAAGAGATAGAAGAAGAAAAGAAAGAGAAGAAAGAGAAAACAACACATCAGAATCTCACAGCGGAACGAATGAAATATAATATATAACATAAATTTAGTATCATATACATCAGAGTACACAACTAAACATCTCAATTTAGACAGTTATAACATTTCTGTCTAATATAATACAAGACATTATACAGAATAACACACAGCGGAAACTCTAACCATATATCTACATGCTGAAGCCTCCTGCTCCAAAGCTCCTCCAGAATTCGTCAAGGATAAGCTGAATCACTTGACTACTCATACATAATATGAGTACCCACGAGGGGTTGGCGAAACCGGCTTCGAAGACAAAGAAGAAGACGGTGAAAAGAAAACCCGGCATAGTGATAAGAGAAATGAGCGATGATGAGAGGACGCCTACTGATACCGAGTTAGCGGTTGATCTTTCCCAAGTAGGATAAAAGCGGAAAGGCAAGGCTGTTGTCCCTAAACTTAAGAGACGGAAGTCTGTAGTCGTATCTCGTTTGATCCCCGGAATTACTACCTCTGACGCTGCTCCTCGTCAATCAGGAAACATGTTTATAGGACTGGATGACATTCCCATCCCGGAATACGTATCTCTCCACCACGAGTCCAGGTTGGATGAACTCCGGGAAGCTTTAGAAATAAGCGAGCCTTTACCTGTTAGTGCAGTCGACACTTCTGGTTGGTCGGGGGTTTTGCACATTTGCATACACTTTCATAACACTACACGACTTCCGCACAAATCGTATTGCATTCGCCTGGTATTTAACTGAATTGTTTCTCTTTTTCAGGTGCTATGTCTGGCCGTCAATCTACACTAGACAAACTCCGAAGAGTGCACCACCCTTCGTCTTATTACGAATCTCGACGTGGAGACTCCGATCGCGATCGTGAACGGAGGCATCATGGCCAGGAGTATCATGCAAGGGATCATCATCGTAGTTACTCTAGCCAGGAGCGATCGGACAGAGATCGGAGATATCGCTCCACTTCTCGTTCTCCTCCGCCACCCCGAAGCCATATTCAGGTATCTGAGCCTCTGCGACATCAACCGTCTTCGTAGGTTTCGAGGCTCGAGCCACACCATTCTAGAACTGAGGTTGCTACGACCACGGCTGCGGAGGAGGCCCCTATTGAACCATCTGGTGAAGGGGCCATCAGACTTGCTCAATTGAAGAGGGACTTTCCGGAGATTTGCTTCGACGCTTGTAATTTTTCCTCCTAATCTTAAAAGATTTCCCGAAGACGCCGTGACCACAGCACCTAGCTATACCCGCGATTTCTATGCTCAGTACAAAGAATGGTATAAAGCGGCTGTTAAAGCTTCAAAAGCAGCCTTTGATCGGGCCAAAATTATCGAGAAACTGGAAGCCGACTTGGCTCAGAAGAATCGTATTGTTGATATACTCCAAGCTGAGGCGGAATCTTCCCGTAAGGCCGAAGCCGAGTCATTAAAAAAGGTTGATGAGACATTAGTTGAGATGGAGAAGATGCAACAGGCACATTGCACTTTAGTTGAAGATTTGGGCTATCGATACAAAAATGTTGAAGCCGAGCGGGATGCGGCATTCAAAGAACTGAGGAATTAAAGGCTAAGTTTGCTGATATGAACAAAGAAAAAGACGATGCTACTATGGCCATGCAAGAAGCGTGTGAGCAAGCTGTGTCTCTCCGAGCTGAGCGTGATGCGGCAGTTGCAAGGGTTAAAGAGGTTGAAACGGAGGTGGATGAGAGAGTCCAGGCAGAGAGGTTCAAGATGGAGGCCGAATTTGACAAACTCTTGAACACATATAATGCCAATATGTTAGAGCATAGAAATCTCTCCTAGCTAGGAGATTACTCGATGCCTCTCTACAATGCCTGGAAGAAATTAGGGGAGAATAAGAGGATGTCTTGCCCGGATGGAGTATTAGATGAGTTTGAGCTTGAGTTACGTCTTCTTAGCGAGGATGAGAGGAGAACTCTTCACGAGGCGATAATTTCTGTTAAGAAAGAAAGACTTGGCATCCATCAAATGGAGATCGGCGAAGGTTCAGGTGTCGCGCATCATAGTGAGAATATCGAAGTCCCTATCCCGACTTCATCCGAAGCTATCGCCGCGGTTGATCCACGAGTTATTCCTGCTTACAACCCGGACCAACCGGAGTTGTCTTCTGGCAAGACTGCTGTCTCCGAGCCTGTTCAAGCTCCAAGGCAAGGTAAAGAAGGTACTTTGATTATTTCCCTCATGTCTTAAAGTATCGATTTTCGAGAGAATTTTCTGGACTGATTACTTTTGTTCTCCTTTGTTCAGTGACTGAGAGTGTCGCATTCGTGCCCCCAGTTCCTCCGGTTCTATATCCTACGCACAGAGTTATTGTCACCAAGGCGATCTCAACCGCTGCCATGGCCGGTGATATGGGAGAGGGGAGCTCGATGTCATTCGATGTTCAAATGATTGAAGACCTACTTGGTCACTCTCTTGACCCTATTCCTGATCCTTCATTTTGCGACGAGTGGAGCTCCTCCAGTTTTCAGTTCTGTCGTGACGACCACCAGCGTATCCAGCGTAGCTCAATTGACTCGAGAAGAAGAGATTTTAGCTGAGATAAGCGCTGAAATGGCCACAATGGTGACGGTTGGTGGTCCTGGTAGCGACACTGCTCCTTCAAACTTATCTTCTTTAATGGTGATCTCTCCCGGTGGCACGGTAACTGTCTCCAGCGTTGCTGAACAAACACCTGTCACCGTCCCATGCCTTCAGTTCGCCCTCACAAGAGGATCTCTATCCCTTCCAGCTCTGAGGAAGACGTTGATATTATGCCAGATCCTGAGGATGTTCCAAAGAAGGAAAAAAGTCTCGCAGGAAGCCGGGTAGTGGGTCTAGCGGCTCGACTCCGAAGAAGAAGCCCCGGAAGAAGAAGGAGTGAGCTTCTTGTTTTATCATGTAGTTGTGAATAGCGATTCTTTTAACTCTTCTTTTGCCCTTTTTAGAGCCGTGTATGTGCGTGGATTCGACCTCCACTTAATTGAAACTTTTTGACTTGCCATGTAATCGAACCTGTTTTTCTTGGTTGACGGAATGGGAAGTTGCTCTTTTCTTTCACTTAAGTGTTTTGCAGTGTATTTTTTATATGCCATGTATGAAAACAATAATTTCGTGTCATGATTTGATGAATGAGTTGAACTCCGGACATAGTATCACTTTGGTTAGTGATTAATACTTAGCTTTTCTGCCCCTAGTCTTGGGGAGTAACATTTGTATTTTGGTGGCTGATTACATTTATTGCAAATCTTAAGCATATGTCCACATTCTGGGGACTTAGGATAATTTGAGATTGATAATCCGGTTCGCACTCCGGGAATTTGAGAGTTACCGATATTCGTAACACGCTTCGCGCCCCGGGAACCTGGAATTGATGTTTGTACCCTGACTCGCGCTTCAGAAATCTGGAGTTAGCCGCTGGATGGTCAGTCACATCTATTTGGGCTTTTTAGGAGTCCGTTCACACTCTGGGAACGATAGATTTAACGTTTATACTCCAGTTCACGCTCTGGGAAGTTGGAGTCCGTTCACACTCCGGGAACAAGTTATTGAATGTTTATACTCCAATTCACGCTCTGGGAAGTTGGAGTCCGTTCGCACTCTGGGAACGAGTTATTGAATGTTTATACTCTAATTCACGCTCTGGGAAGTTGGAGTACGTTCGCACTCTGGGAATGAGTTATTGAATGTTTATACTCCAATTCACGCTCTGGGAAGTTGGAGTCAGTTGTAGGACTGTCGTGTATTGGTCCTGTTGAGCCTTTGATGTGATGGCTTGCCCCCGAGCTAGGGTTTCACTTAGTGAGTGGACGGTCGTATCACAGTCACTCGCTATTTGAATAAATTCCATTTTTTGATGGAATTTAGCTCTTCGTGTATCGTGATTGTTGAACGTTGCATTCGGTGAATCACAGTTCTAGCTTGAAGAGATAATAATTTATTGCTGAAATAAGAAAATATGGCAAAGTCAGTGCCTTATTACAAATTCAAATTTCAGAATGTAAAGGAAACTGCAAAGCATTCATAGATTGAATGAGCCTGTCATGTGTGATAGTGACGAGGATCTTCGTCGTTCCAGGCTCCTGAGTAAGTAGGTCCGCCACTGATGGCGTTTATCACCAATCTTCCACAGGGACAAGTCGAGTCCTCCTGTCTCGGTCGATTGGGTTCATTGTTTTGATTTGATGGGCCCGCTTCTCTGGGCTGTGGCGTCCGCACAAACTGTTCCAGCTTCCTTTCTCTGATCAGTTTTTCAACGAGATCCTGTAAGTGACGACACTCGTTCGTATTGTGCCCGTAGCTTTCATGGAACCTGCAAAACTTTCCCGTCTGGATTTGTCTCTCTGACGACGGCCTTGGTGCAGGTTTTTGGTACCGAATTGTATCACAGGTTTGTAAGTACAAGCCCTCTAGTGACGTATTCAGAAGGGTGTAACTGTCAAACATTGGATTCTTGCGCTGCGGGCCAGGATTTTGATCTCGTTTTCTAGTTTGATTCACGCTCTCTCTTCGCCGAGCTTGTTTGTTTTTAACGTTCAACTGAACTTTATCGGAGCTCTCACCGGACTGTTTGATTGAAACATTGCTTTGGATCCCTTCCGTACTTGGTCCTGCATCATTTTGCTTCCTAGACTGTTTCGCATCTTCCCGTCTCAGGAATTGAGCCGCCTTGGCGTGGAAACGGTCCAATGATGCAGGTGGTTTTCCAGCTAGCCAACTGCCAAATTCAGAATCGGGGTCGATCCCCTTAGTCAACGCCATAAGGTTAGAGTTATCGTTTGGATTAATAATCTCTGCGCATGCAGTATGGAATCTCTCTAAGTAGCGTCTGAGCGTTTCCCCAGGAGCTTGAGTGACGCTAGACAGAGTGTTGACATCTTTGGGCCTTGCGACGTGCATGCGGAATTGTTCAACGAATTTTGTGGCCAACTGGTCGAATGAAGAGATGGATCGAGGTGGCAGTCGAGTGAACCACATGGTAGCGATGCCTCCCAAGGATATGGGGAAACTACGACATTTCACTGCATCGTCAGCTCTGGCAGTGGTCATTGACCATTCATATTTCAGAATGTGTTGATTGGGGTCGGAGTTTCCTTCGTACATGGGTAGAGATGGCATTCTGAATCGCCGTGGAGGTTCAGAAGTAAGGATATCGTCTGTAAAAGGAGTGTGACTTCGGGAAACTCCCCAATTGTCATTCGTGAATCCCTGGCTCTCACGGATCATCTGACGTATCATAGTTGAAAGATCCGGCATTTGCGCCGGAGTATGATCACGTTCCATACTTTGGGTTTGAACCGGATATCGTCGACGGTCCAAGTCTTGCCATCTTGGCTCATAGTCCTCTGGGACGTACGGTTCAGGAGTACGTCCGCTATGATGACGGTCCAGGTCCGACTGATCCTGGGCGTCGACCCCTGGTTCAGCCGCAACGTTAGTGGTGCGGTATTCTACGGTGTGGTGAGGAACTTCACCTCCTCGGGAGGAGGGTCCGGTTTGGAAACTGGCTGACGGACCAACTCTGAGTTGTCCAACGGTCATTTCCGGTTGATTTCCAACGGGTGGCATACGACTCCCATCTAGCCGGGGTCGTAGAGGCCGGTTATGATGATCAGAGGATGAAGAACTTTCGCTGGAGGAGTGAGAAGCATGGTCTCTCGTGGATCTCTTTCGTTTCTGGCGATCCATCTTGTTGATTAGCTCAGCGTTAGCGCGTAGCTATTCTTCTAGTTGTTGCCGACTCTGGGTCAGCCCTTGGAGTAGCAACTGAAACTCTTGTCGGGTAACCGGATCTGATGGTTCTGAGTGCCCAGCAACATCTTGATTAGATGAAGGTAGTGGGGTAGGATCCTGTCTATCCTGTTCTTCTTGATTGACAGCGTTTGAGGTAGTTCTTGTGCTGACCATCTTGAAAGCTGAATTCCTTTGCTAGACTTCGTGAAAATCTGAATAGAAGGGGAGGAAGTTGGATTTGATGACCTGGATCTCTCTCTTAGTTTTATTCAATCCGGTATCGATGACAGATCCAAAGAGCAGGAGAAAATCTGGGTTCTCTCAGTGAAAGCACCAAAGTGTTTGTGTCAAAATTGGGCACAACACTCGTCGGAAGTTTTTGAAGAGATAATAAATGAAGAAAGCAAATTGAAAATGTAGATTATCTAACAAAAACTCCAAGCAACAGAAAGTAAATGGCACAGAAGACAACAATTTAGAGTGGTTCGGCGATTTGCCTACGTCCACTATAAAGTTTTGTTATTTTATTGCTTGAAATTCAGAGAATACAACTTTTGGATGACAAAGTACAGCGGTTCTTAAGCCAAAATTCGAAATCAGGGGTAGCAGTGTAGCACTGGAGTGATTCTGGCAGAGTCTGGGCGTTCCTTTTTGCTAAAAATTCTCCGAATCGATGGAACCGGTACTCATTCGAATCGATCAAAATATGTCACTGTGGATCGATTCGAAGTTGTCTCAACATGGGGATTCGAAGACAAGCAGGGAATGGAGCCAGAGCTCCCCTAATTGCATGGATTCGAAGGACTCTTCCTTGATGGACTCGAAGGTGGGAATGCTCCAATGGATTAGAACTTTAGGCACGCGTGGATGGATTCGAAGCATGGTTATCTCTTCCACTTTTCATTGGTGATAACCTGAGCATACGAACTCGGATTGTCTCGAAATTCGGAACATTGTCTTCTATGGCTTTGCTTGACGTGCCTTATCAATTGTAGCCCGATCTGGACTCGGGCAAAATTCATCGGTATTTGTAGTTGTCCGGCAATCATTCAATGTCGAGGACGTGTGATCCTGTTTTTCCAGTCAGCTCCTTGGTATCTCGGCCTTGCCAAAAGGCGGGATAACAAAAACAAAGGTATCTTGTAAGACCGCATCACAAATAAATACAATGGGTTTTTACCTTACGATAACCAAAACAATTTTTATCAAAATCATCTGATATTATAATAGTGTCTATAGAAAGTAAATAGAATATAGCTAAGGGCTTGCATCTCACGTTCTAGCATAGTCGGGCATAATCAAAACTGTACGACTCTTATTGGAGAATGGAATCCATAAAATGGCAGGGCTACTGGGGTACCGCTTGTCATAGTATACCTCTAACATAATGTACCGAGGACCACTTCCAATCCCTTGCAACACAAGATCGAACTACCCCTTACCGGATAGCCCGAATAAGATCACCCCATGGTTGGGATCAGCAACCGCCCACATAGCCGAAATAAAGGGACTCTAGACAGGGGTAACCTTACCATACTTGGGAGCTACCCATTTAGCCGTGCTGCACCTCTCCTATTTTAGCCATTCTCGATATATAAGGCTTGAGGCTACGATTACCTTTTTAGAACACATTCACCTAGAATGCTTATCGCCCTCCAATGACGATGGTCTGATAGCATTCATCCATATAAGTCTGTTCCCTGTCCGAGCGGAACAGAAGGCACTATTCCTACTACATCCATTTTGAAAACACCCTCAGGATTAGTAGCGATTAGCCCTTGCACTCCATTGCTCCATCTTGGACTCTATGTTCTTGTTTTCACATCGAAAACGTACTCGCTTGATTGAAGTGGTTTTCAGATAACTTATCTGATCCCGGTCTCTTCGAAACAACATTTGAAATTGGCCAATATTGATAGTCGGTTATTTAACTATTAAATCAACATCCATAAGCAATTATCTGGCCTTAATATAATCTTCCTCAAAATATTTATTTTCAAAAGTATCTTTAAGGACATATCAATTTCTTTGAACATTTTAAAACATTTTTTCAAATACTCAAATCCGTAACAGAATACTTCCAACATCTCAACACTTAGAAATATTCACGAATTTCCAAAATCTCTCAATATTTATTCCCCAAGAGATTATTCCGTAACTTATTCCAAAATCCTCGAAAATCACAATTAATTTCCTCTCCTCAAAATCATATCCTTTTATAAGTCCTTTTTCGAATCTCGAGAGAATTCATAAAATAATTTTTCTTTCAATTACTTTAAAACTATATATATAATAAGTATTTGAAAGATTAATAATTTATTTTCAAAAATATGTTCCAGTAGTTATCTAAAATATCGAAAACACTTTTATAATATAAATTACTCATTTTTAGTTAAATAAATAACCTTCAAAACTGATTTTTTAAAAATTAGCATTTACTAGAATAAATACTTCATATTTAAGATCTACTTACCCAGTGTTTAAATCTCAACTAGATAAAATTCCAAAGTTTTAGAAAAATAAAATTTTCCTTTAAAACAAATTCGCTTCTTAAAATTTAAAATATACCTTTAAAATTTCAATAACCAATTTTTAATTTATAACTTCCCCTCGATTTCACAACACATCGTTTCATTGTCGATTTCCTAACCATTTTTTCTTCAAAAATAGATTCTACTATTTTTCTCAACCCTATTACTATATCCCAATATAAATCCTCCCTATGAATTTATATTCCAAATACCACGAATTTCTTTATCTATAAATAACGTTACTAATTCTATAACACCTTTGGTTTCACTTGTTTATAAAAACAAATCTTATTTATGAAAATCCATTATATAAGTTTATTTCTTATAAATTCCATTAATACTTCCGAACTATTTCCAATATTGATTTTGACTCCTTTTCATATATTTCTAGAATATTGTTTATAAATTCCCAAATATAATTTATTTTAAAAAATCTCCATTTATTTATCCGAAATAGTTAAGTATAGCCAAAACAATTATATTCTTTCCAAATTCATTTTCCTTAAAGTAACTCCAATTCCAGTATATATATATATATTATCAAATTCTCTTCAATTCCATAAATTTTAAAATATATTTATAGTCTTAAAATTTATCAAAATTCAAGCCAGTGCTACAATAACATTCAATAATTTCAATCATCGCAATTATCTATACTAGATTATTCTACACAATTCATATATTGTGATATATGAAAAAAACAATATATTTGAGGAATCCAGTGAGTTCCCTCCAATCTGTTTCTCTGCATCCACGGATGTTGATACAGCATAAAATAAATACCAATCCCACTTCGAGGGGTATATCGTGGTATAAAGGTTCATCCATTATTATGCGGACCGTATAGGGTCTCATCCGCTATAGTATGCGGGAATATCACTTCAAATACTATATATATACTACTATATATATTATATTGTTCAACAGACAATTTATAAATTTACATAACAACCAAAATTAAATTTTCCACTATTTAAAAATTTAAACTTCGGTAATCCAAAAGAGCGAGAATTTTTTCTCTCACCTAAATTACACCAGAATGTGGCCTACGTCCCTATGAATAAATTTTTGGCCGTCGATCGAAAAATCCCTAACCAAACCAATTTCGAATAGCAAGGTTATTAATTTTCCATTTATCGATTTATAGTAGAATCAATTTAATCAATTGCTTAATAAATAACTTTTTTTGTGTACAAATCTTAATTAACAGAAAACTGAATAATCGTTAATTGAATGAGAATCCTATATTCATCAGCTCTAATACCAAATGTATTTTTATTTTATTTTTAATTAAAATCCTATACCTTATTCCGCGTACAGATAGGCTAGGGCAAACTTGAGGCCAGCTTGCAACCGATGACCGCACCCTCGACCATCTCGCCGCCCTCAGCTCCGCCTTGCCACAATGCCAATGCTTCTTTGATCGCGACTGTTCACCATGCTCCTTCACTCCCCTCCATGACTCGGCCGCCTCTAATTCGAAGTCTTCCAACCCTAGCTTTTGCTTCCCTCGGCCTTGTGCAACACCATGCCACCCAAGACATCGCGACCCAAACATTAATCGCCCACTAGCTAGGCATCTTCCTCGCCTTCCTCAATCGCCGCCCCCCTTCGCTCGCGAGCCATCGAGTTTGTTTAGTTTTATCTTTTCTTTTATTTCATTTGGTCCTTCATTTTTTTTGAGAGGAATGAGTTCGATCTGAAGAAAGAATAAATCGCGATTTATATTTAAAGGTAGGACCAATTTGTGAATGTATCTGAAGGTAGGGAGGGAGATGAGAAGGCACTACAGTTTTCTTCTTATTTGGCCATTTTTTTTCTTCTCTTATTTTTTTTCGAAATGATGTGCTTGCGTGTGTTTTTAAAAAGGGAATAGGTGAGACAAGATAAGATGTTAACGTGCCTTTATCTACTTGCTCTAGTGACTGAAGTGAAGTGTAAAAGGTTGATGTAAATATAAATGTACATCAATATATATATATATATATATATATATATATATATTCATTTAATTTTTAATCGTCTCGAAATCGTAACTTAAAATCTTGACCTCCTAGCGAGGCATGCCGCTAGCGTTTATATGGTTATATCCCTATTCCTAATTTAATGGAAAAGGTTTCAAGTCCTTATTCGATCATATGGAGAAGATAGCGTTTTGGATCGGATTATTATATTGAATTTTCAATATAAATTTTAACACGTTTTTGTACCGTACGATCAAACGATAACCCTTAATGCTACGAAATTTGAAATTCGATAATAATATACTATCATGGATCCAATGTAACTGGTTTCGTCGAATTCCGAGCGTATGCTTCGGAAGGTTATTTTAAAATGTCAATTTAAATGATATATTTTTAAAACTGAACAAATCATTTTTAAATTCTATTTTAAAACTTTTATTATCTTCATTATTATTAGTATAAATTTTGCAAGCCTTTAAATAACTTTATCAAGCTTAAAACACTAGATTCACTATTTTAACCAATATTCAATAATTAAATTAAATAAGTATACTATTCAACAAATCGCTGTATTTAAAGTATGAATCTATTTTATAAATAACAACCAACCTTTCATATTCAAAAATCAATTTATAGTCCAAATTCAATATTTAAAACCATTTAAATGTTCCAAATTGAATCGAAAATTCTGGGTCGTTACACTAGAAAGGTAAGTGGAAAATTATTTGATTTATATGTAACGCTTAAATTTATATCCTTGAATTTTATTCGATTATTGTGCCTATGCAATAATGTTGAATTGTAAGCTTAAATTGAATAGATTTAATTGAAATCTTGCATACATGTTCCGTAAGTTATGTAATTGTAACGGAATGACATATGCACCATAATCTGAAAATTATATAAATTAATCCCTTAAAATTTTAAAGTATGATGTTATCAGATTGTGAAGTTTATTCTTGGTTTGTGTTAATTGAGTTGTAGATTGTTTAGTAACCATTTGGAATACCGTAATCTGCCTTGAAATGTAAATTTCTTTGTTTTAATTTATTGGGAGCATTGAATGTATAATTTAATTGAGCCTACTTCCATTCAAATTTACAATCTAACTTTATAATTTAAAGTGCACCGATTGGAATAAAAAGGAATATACCTAAATGAAAGAGATGTGTAAAGTACCGATGTCCTTCTTCGTAGTTTGCATTATCTATTTCAATAAAAAGGGATAATTCCTTGTAATTTCAAATGGAGCAAAATTCACTTTTATGTAGTTTATGGAAAGTTATAACGACAATAATTTCTTTCTTTTTAAAGGGGTAAATCCAATATGTTAAAATGTAGAAGCAAACATTCCTTCTAGAATTCACACACAAGTGTATATTTAGAGATTTCTTAGCGCAGAAATTAATGAGTTATATATATGCATATAACGTACAACCATGCCAAATAATTGAAAATATAAATATATATAGCATAATGAATAAAGCATAATAAATAAATATACATCGGCACTCGTATTGATTATAATTATGATGATTAAATATTATTAATGTAGTAAATCATACGATTAGGAGGTTGCAATGAAAAAGAGGCAGTAACTCCAACATTTAGTAAAAATGACAGTAGTAACAACGAGCAATAAATGCACAATTAATAGGGACTTACAGAAATCAGATCGGCACATAAACATGTTTAAAGGGATTAATTACAGAATTAAATATGATGATTAGGAGGAAACATGACAGGCATAATAAGTTAGATTTAAAATGGATGAATGTTATTAGTGATTATTCACTTTGAATAATAAGGACCATTTATTACAGAAAATTAATTGGAGGTAAAGGAATAAGTGACATGGAAAGGAAATGAGGAATGTAGGAAATATGCTTATCGCTGCGAATAAATAAACGAGTACTGATAAACATACTTGTGAGGTAATATAGTTTCCATAGTCAAATTTATATGGCCCCAATAATATGTTTATAACGAGAGTGAATTAGTGAGACTAGCCAATATTTAGATTTAGGATAAATGGCTTGGTTTAGAATGTATTGGGATGCGATGTCAGTAGAGTTACACAATCGAAGTCTACCCTTCACTTAGAGGCTACCAGTAGTTCTGTATACGTATTACCGATGTCCGACATCTCCAACTATTGGATCCATGGGGATAGAATATATGTTCGCGTATAGGTGTGGAAAAATATACCAAAGTTTTGTATCAGATTTGAAGTATTAAATGGCTCGGTGCCTTTTTGGATGTCAAGGGGTTTACTTTGGAGTGGAAGGTATTAAATGACCATTGGGTCTGCCTCCCCCCTATAGTCCTAAAAAACCTACGACGGTACTTAATAGGAAAATGGGGTCTGCTTTATTTTCGAATAATAGATATTAAATAACTAGAATGGGCATTAAACTTGACTTATATTAGGCAAGTCTAAATGGTATTTTGGCTATGGGGGTCGGCGAGATATGTCAGTTTTGTTAATAAACTGGTACTTAGAAGTAGGGCTGGCATATGTGCTTAGACTCCAGCTGTCTCGTACGTTTGTTAGGAAAGATTTGGGTTATGCCCCAGTTGTCAAGACCCGTTTTCCCGTACCCTTTGAATCGACAATAAATCACACATGTCCAACTCAAATTGCACGAAAATACGGAACATGAAGGGTAATAAGAGAAATAAGGCAGAATGGAATCTCACACGAATGAACTAACATATAATATAGAATAAATATCTTTACAGCGGATTTTTTTTAAAATACATATATCATAGTTTAACCTAAATTCAGCTTAGACAGTTATGAACATTTGTCCTTACAATTGCTGACAAACATCAACTAAAACAATTTAAGTACAGTGGATAATAGAATATGTCCATAGGTCAATGAATGACTCCAGCTCTCCTCTGGAAACTCCAACCGTCTTCGACTAACTTGAAACTACTCGGATCTGACCCGAGTATTGAAAATACCTGGATCAGGCGTGATAAACTAGCGTGAGAAAAACTCAATAATAAATGATAGTGTCATATATCAGCCTTGGATAATATCCTTTGAAATAAAGAATATCTCATAAGACCACGTCCACACATAAATACAGATCAATTTTTACCTTATGATAACTAAAACACTTTTATGTCAAAACATTTGATATTATTTCTAGTGACATCTCTTTGAAAACATTTGCAAATAAACTTATTAATCGTAGCCAAAATTGTTACATTGATTAAATTCTAGCATAATAGGTTTATAATCAAGTCCAAAGGTTCTTATTGGAGAATGGATTTCCATACAAATGACCAGGCGAAGGATCTACCTTCTGAAATGGGTACACCTCTAGATGGATGCCTCGTGAAACCATCACACAACTTCTCTACCAACACAAGACCGGCCCACTTCTATAACTAGATGGTACCGAATATGTCATCCCCCAGTCGTTACTGACCTTTAACCTGGCGCTCGTTTTCCATACACCACATTAATTTACAACCCAAAACATCATAGCAGGAAGAAATATATCTAGAGGGGGATAATCATACCCTAATTGGGAATGACCCACTTAGCCTTGCTGCATCTAATCTTGTTTCTGTCATTTCTGGTTTGATAAGGCTTGAGGTAACAATTACCTTTTCACATAGCACGTATCACATCTTTGAATGCCACATTGCCACTTCCGTTAACTACTAATTCCCTTCCACAAAAATATAACCCTTGAGCTCGTATGTCTCAAGGAGGGTGTTAAGCTAAGAGAAGTTGCCTTCTCCTCCACCACTGATGTACGTTTGTAAAAACCAATGTACATAATCTTTAGAAATGCAATGTCAGACAAACGTCCATACAAGTTGTCCAGGAACAGGACAAGCCGAAGGCACTCTCCTACTACCACTAGAAGCGAGTAGTCCTTGCAATTCGAAAAATCTCCACAACGAGGAGACCACTGCTATATATAACTCTATATTGAGTGCAACCCCGAGGAAATCAACAAGCAGTCCTCATGCTATAAAGGTCCACGGTCTTCAATAATCATCATCTTCACTACACCAAATTGATGATTTTGCAACATTTTGTATTTGTAAATTTCTAACACTTACAAATGTTACAAACTACTAACAGTTAATAAGTGTTAGAATAGCTGAAAAAGCATTGGTAAAAATAAATAATTTTCTATATAAACTTTACAACACATTACTTATGATATATAACACAAATAAGTGTTACAATGATTGGTAAATTTGTAAATAATTCATGACCAGTGCACTTGTTTGTAATTTAGCGTACATTTCATTTCCCACGCTTATCCATTCCCATTCTCATTTTTGGCCGCACTTTTTTTATTTCCAATTTAGGTTTCTCCTTCTCAGCTACTACCAAATTGAACCTAAACCCTAGTTACCCTCATTTCAACCATGGCCATGCCATACTACCAAATAAGTCCAAACAACCATGGCCATGCCTCATTCGCGTTTAAAGGAGGAGGTGGATTTGGGTTTGAGCAAATTCGTGGATTGAAGGTGGCCGGTCTGTGGTAAGGAGGCGATTCAGTGTTCCTCTCAGCTCTAAATGTCTCCCTATGCACCAATGGACGCATCATCTGCTCATTTATTGTGCCGCCTCATCTCACTGTGAGTAATTCTGTTCCCAGTCTTGTCTAATACTACTTGGATTATTGGGATTAATTGGTATGGTGTAGGATGAAGAGGGGAATTGGGCGACGGGAGCAATCGCTGCACTAATTGATGGACTTGGAGCTGTCACCATAAAAATAGTTGATTGGCATGCTTGGGTCTCTGTTGACCTTTCCATCTCCTATTTCTCTCCTGCTAAAATCAACGTATGTCGTTTTATTTTATTCATTTGCTCCAACTTTTGCATTATTGTTGTATAATCTTGTATATTCTCGACAATGGTATGTTGATTCTCTTTAATAAAAGATATATTGATTTATCAAGTATAACTTAGTCCTCTATATCAAGCCCCAAAATTGCACAAAATCCTATTTTGTTTGTTCATCTTATTTTATTTTCGGGTTGTTTGTAAAAATATTGATGGTCTAGTCTCCGTAAATAATAAGTTGTCTAACGACATGTATTTGGGAGCCCAAACTGGGAATGATGCTTTATGGTTTATAAGTCTTAGAATGACTGGATATGTAGGTTTATAATTGGAGTCATTCAACCTATACATTACCTTTACTGAAAAGAAAATTTCCATTTGCTTAACTTTGGAGGTAGGTCGGTAATGAAATTCAACAGGTACGTGCCCTAGCAAAATAATATCATAACAATGGAATAACTTGTTGGACATTTCACAAATCAAAACTCTATTTGGCTCAACTTCATGATAACAAATTGAGTACTCTCGTATAGGGGATCAATGAATCACAGAAACTGCTAATAGAATTAAAATTTCTATTGATACAGGAGAAGGTGGAGATTGATGCAAAAGTTATAGGGGAAAAAGGGTACCGTAGGGTGACATTAGTTATTGTAGATATTAGAAAGAAAGATGGTGGAGTCTTGGTTGCATCAGGGAAATTGTGGATGACATGCCTGGACCTCATTTATGCAACAATCTTTAGTTTTCTTTATTTTTCTCTGCATTCTTTTTTGCAGACTTTTATGTATGTTGTTTAAGATGCTTTTCTCAGTTGCATCAATCAATGTATATTAAAGTGGAAAGCAAGCACAACAACGTGGCTTGTTTTGACCTCAGGCTGACACTTTTTCCTTCGGATTTGAAAATGTAGAGAAAATTTCATATGAACATATTTATGTGTGCAAGTTTTTGTGTATGTATATGTCAATGATATTTTTTAAATTAACGACTTTGGCATATATAAAAATTCTCGCTAGGTGTAATGTATACATCACCACTGTCCACTGATATGTTTGTCTGTTAACCACAAAAGATAAACGTAAACTAGAAAGTTCCTATTCAAAGATGTAAAAAGAACCAAGATTACATAGATTAATTAGAACATGGGTTGTGATAACACAAAATGAAAACGTAATAACCGGGAACCATTGCCTACAACTCAAACTTAACTATTCCAGATTTTAACATTATGGGACCAAGTTATGAAGTCTGCACATCTAATGTATCGAAGAAATGAAGTCGCAACCTACTTATTTTTGTTGTAAATTCTATGGTGGACGCATAGGTAAGGTAAACCGCCTTAATATTTTTTTCTTTTATTGGTATTTGTTCGTTTTTACAACTTTTATAAATACGAGTATATATGCAAGTCTACGATGGTTTTCATCCGGTCGCGATTTTTTTTTGCTTCGAGATTAGGGATTTGCTATCATCGACAACAGACTGATGGGGAAGAGTGGATTGATGTGAATCATATTGAAGCTGGATTAATACAAGTTCCTGGATACAATTCTTCATCCTTCTTTATCACATCCAGTGGAGTTCATCGATCTTATAATCGTGTAAAAGGCAAGAAAGGTACAAGAAAGGGAGTTCCTTGGACCCAACTGGAGCACAGGTATTTTTCCTTTTTCTGTACCACTTTTTTTTTAAAGGGAAGTTTATGACATAATTCTGTGATATATGGAAAACTGCATGGTTATAGAACATATTCATAAGACATATGCAGTACTGGTATGTTGTATATTCAACTAATTAATGGTTGCTTTCAGTATTCATTAACTATGCAACTACGTAAAAGATTTTGGTTTGACATAGGATTTTTGTGATGTATTTACTGCAGACTATTCTTAGTGGGTCTAGAAAAGCGTGGAAACTGAACATAGCAGACTATTTATAACTGTATCACTGATACAAACTGTTACAGAATAAGTTTAACTCTACTACTGTGACCATATAGCTGTAATTTAAATGAATTAAATACCAATCTATCTTCTTCTGATGATCTTCCTAAGAAACAATTTTTCTATATAGCTTTCCACAATTGACAGCTCCAAATGTACTTGAAGCCAAGTCTCTTATTTCTTTAACGTCCACATTCTTTTTATATTATGTTACATGTAACATTACAGAATTCAGTACCTGCCAATCACTTGATGCGTAGATATTATACATAAAAAATATGACGAAGAAGGTTTGCTTGAGATGATCCTACCAAAACCTATATTGAATAGAATATGGAATGCAACTTCTGGAAAAAAAATAAAGGTATGTTTTAACCCTTTATATCACTCATTAACAAATGCACAACTTAAGGATATCTTATTAGATTACACGTCTCCGCTGAAATAAATATTTAACTAAAAGCTAAGCATACTTAGGTTGGAAACATATTAATATTTTTAGAACAGCAATAACTTACTCTTTTTTCAATTCTTTTTGTAACAGAAATGTACATTGTATGCATGACATACACTCTGTATATTTAAATTTCAAGCAGGGTACCAGTCATTACCACAAACTAATGAATCAATTAGTTTTTTTAAGGTTGTTTGTAGAAGCATGGTTATTAACAAGACACCTTATATGTTAAACAGGTCTGATAAAGATATTACATGCAAGCAATAATTTTCTCTAAAGTGATTCTTTTTTATCTAGAACTTATTAGTGTCCTTGTTAAAGTAGTGTCATCGTATCTCACTAATATTAAGTGTCTAGCTAGTGTCATCCCATTTCACTAACACCATCCCATTTCACCAACATCAACTTTATATATAACACAAGTTTCATGACTTTAACCGGCAAACCAATGCACTTGCTTCTTTAACTGCTATAACAACATTTGTGAAAGGCTCCTCCATCTCTTATTCTGCAACATCATACATTGCATAAATAAATCAAAAGAAACCCCACTTAAATGAATTAACCAAAGAGTGCCATCGGTCAAGAATATCATCCATATATTCCATATAAAGGAAAGTGATGAAGATGCCCAACAAGTACTTGATGATTGTTAAATGTGCACATCATTTTATAAAAGGTGTATTGCATTGACTTGAACCGAGTAAACACTAAAGAAGTTACACCGTAACTAGCTCAAAACCCACTAACAATATGGTTCTAGTGATACCACACATTTCACCCCACTTAATGATCAATTTGTGTAATAAAATTATGCAAAATGGCAATATGACCACTTGGATGTATACAATAGAATAAAATATTTAGCGAAATAATATATGATTACAAATAGTATGGTAAGTTCATTTTATATTCTAGTAATATGTTGTTAGTTTAGCATGAGTAAGCTTCAAGTTATGGATGATTAGGAAGAAGAATTATTCATAATGGAGGAATAAAATATCCATTTCTTAGGAAGTAAGCTCTTACACTTGTATAATTGTAGCTAGATTTAATGTAAACACAAAGATTTTAAGATTAGTTTAGTGCATGGTAGGATATTCCACTGCAAAAAGCAATTTGACTATACTCCAAAAAGAATTAAACTTAATTTAAAATTCAAGTCACTAATGTAACTGAAGCTATATATAAAGTTACACACAGCATCTATTGCTTTATACAGCAAAAATTTCTAAAAATTAACCAGCATGGCTAAAATAATCATCTCCTACATAATAAATTTGTTGTTAGTTTCATTTATTGTAAATTTCAACTTAAAAATAGAAGCTTTGTCTATGGAGTACTACATACTGAGATGTCCATTTGCAGAGATGATAGTGAGGAACACTGTCAATCAAGCTTTGAGTGATGATCCTACTCTTGCCGCTGGCCTTCTAAGAATGCATTTTCTTGATTGCTTTGTAGAGGTTTGTATTATCAGTTAACCTTTTGTGTGTGCGTGCACGCACAAAATTTTGAAAGAATTTACTAAAATTTGTTGAATAGGGATGTGATGGGTCAGTTTTGCTTGATTCAACAAAAGAAAATACAGGTGAAAAGGACTCACCTGCAAATCTAAGCTTGCGAGGATACGAAATAATCGATGCAGCGAAGGAAGCCATTGAAAATCAGTGTCCAGGAGTTGTTTCTTGTGCTGATATTATTACCATGGCAGCTAGAGATGTTGTTTTCTTTGTATGTTTTCATTATTATCATCTTCTTCTTTTTTTTTTCTTTACAAAAAAATAAGAAAACAAATAAATAGTAGTATAGTACTAAGTTATTGTTATGAATTGGAATGATAATCAGGCAGGAGGACCATTTTATGATATGCCAAAAGGAAGGAAGGATGGATGAAGATCGAAGATAGAAGACACAATCAGATTGCCTGCACCAGTTTTCAATAGTACTACACTTATCAAAGTTTTCGGTCAGCATGGATTTAGTGCTCAAGAAGTGGTAGCCTTCTCTGGTAAGAATCAGATATTACATGCTATTTTTTTCCTGAAAAATTTGCAATACACCTTTTATAAAAATGATGTTTATGAGGATATTGGATAGTTCACTGTAAAATTGACAAGCTGTGTCATGAATAATCCATCATTTAATGTAAGGAAAGATTTGTAGTAATGAATAGTTAAATATTTGTAATAGAGAAAGAACCGTATGAAACAGACGATTTCAGATATTAATGATAAAATTTACTATAAATTCTATTTGCTAACATATACAAATATGTATCCTTATAGAATCTACAAAATTCGACCTATCCATTAGACAATCCTCCAAACTTGGATTGTAATGGTTCATTTAAGCTAAAGAAGTCACAGATCTAGGGGTTGATGATGTTTAGAAGAGAAACTCTATTTTGCATTAGACGCTTGAACAATACTGCTATATTGGGGTAGATACTCACAATCAATGGCTTTTATGCAAGTTTCTTGACTTAATTTCACAATTTAATTTAAACAGAGACAAAACAAATTCTATATGTAATGAACATAACATATAAGGTGTGTTTCAAATCTTTACATAATAAGATAAACTTAATTTATATTTAACTAATGATTCAATTGTTTCCATAATATAATTATGCATAGAAATAGATAAGTGAACAAAAAAATTGTAGGATATCTCCTTCAGACTTAAAAAGTGTGGTGGGTACTTGGATATTATGCCAAGGATGAATGCTAGTTTATTGGTTAAACATAAGTTGCTATAAATTCACATAGAATATAATTTTAAAAATGCATTGAATAAAAGTATTGGATAATTACATATAATTTCTTTTAAATCTTAATTAAAACAGCTCCTGACATGAATAACTGATAACAAAATAGGCAATTACAGATGCAATGAAGTAATCTGCTTGGTTTAGCAAATGTATTATTGCTGCATATTAACCAACCTATGAATGTGTGAATTTTCTACCTAAATTAGCCAAACTAAAGTAAACTTCTTGTTTTATGTGATTACGTATTACGAAATATATATACATGGAGTCTGCTACTAATCTTATTGATTGGATCTGCTATTAATTTTGTTTGAAATTTCCATGTGATGCTCAGGTCCATGTGATTGTGTAAAAGATATATAGTCTTAATAATTACATTGAAGAGGTAAGTATCATAAATGTCAACAAAGGCTTTCAATAGACTATTAGTGGTATGCCGTGTTCTATTTTTTCCAAGCGTGTGTTGCATTGACATTCAATACTGAACACTGAATAAAGAAGCACCCTAAATACAAGACCAATAATGCAAATAGTGTAACTTTAGCACACAATATACTGATATTCCAATACAAAAAAAGGGCATGTATATGATGCCTGCCCACACTATCGTATGTGTTTCCGCTGATGCCAGTTTTTGGTGTGGTAAAAAAGAGAAAATCGTTTAGTATGTCATTCAAAAACCTTTAGTGTATTTAGCATTGAAAATTTTATTTACTTCTAAAAGACTTTCCTAAAACTGTCTATGAGCATGGAAAAACTCACTGTTTCAGTATCTTGTTCTCTTGTTTTGTTCTAAGTTTCCAAATTTTTTTTTGATTCTTTTAAATTTTATTATAAATTTCTAAATATCACTGCCCTAAGTAAAATCTAATAAGATGAGCACTATATTATATGTTGCCATATGCCAAATATTGGTATATCTGGAATGTATCCCCTTTCCTTGAGCACCTTGTCAGTGTAGTTTAACGATGATAGGGTTGTGACCACTAAGTGCTGATGTAGTGGTAGTGGCTATGAAATCTTAGAAGTGGAAGTGTTGCGGAAAGGTGTCAGTGATTAATACTTTGTCTATACGTATGGCTACCCCATTTTATCTTCATGTAGTTTGATTAACATGCATTTTGCATACTAAGTGCTGATGTAGTTTGATTAACATGTATTTTGCATACTAAGTTTGCGAATTCATAAATACAAAAAAAATTAGAACCTGAGTTGTAACTCAGTCTTTAACCTTTTGATTTTGAAGGTATAAGTTTTTATCGAGTGTTTATATTAAATGTAGGAACTTGAAAAATGATGCTTTGGATTGTTGTATTGGACGTTGAAGAATATTCAAAACCATAAGAGTTTGGAGTGGATGATCAGGAATGGTTAGGTTAACCGTAAGTTAAACTTTAAGTGTATTTTGAAATATATTTTTTGAAGCTTATGTTGTAATAATATTTGAATATATGACATTGTGGTATTTTAGATTTGTAAATAATTGTTTATGATATATTATACTACATTTGCAGAGTGTTTAAAGTTTGCATTGAATATGTATGATGAATTATTTGTGATATGGAAATCATTATTTGCAGTGTGTTTATATTTAAACTTTGCGTTTAAGTTTTGGTACATATATATATGGGTTACTAAATAATCATTTTCCAACACTTATAAGCGTTACCGTATATTTCTGTACCAACACTTATAAGTGTTACCGTATATTTCGTTACCAACGCTTATAAGCATTACCATATATTGCTGCACCAACACTTATAAGTGTTACCGTATATTTCGTTACCAACACTTATAAGCGTTACCGTATATTTAGGTAGCAACACTTATAAGTGTTAGTAATACGTATGTTTGTAACACTTATAAGTGTTACAAATTTGGCCGCTCCATCCCTCACAGTCCATTAGCAACACTTAAAAAGTGTTACTGAAATTATTTGTAACACTTATAAATGTTAGAATTTGCCTGTTTTGGTGTAGTGCTTCAACATGTCTTCCTATTCGAAACGTATACATTTGTTCGAAGTGGTTTTCAGATAGGAATTATCCATATCCGACCCCGGTTCCTTTGAAGCCAATTATCAATTTAAAAGATATTAAGTTCATATATGGATATCAAACATCAATCAATTACTTCATCTTTTATTTAAAATACCTTTCTTAGATATATTCTTTTCAATTTATTTCATTTTCTTTTCAAGAGTATAAGAAATAATTAAGCCTCATTTATCAAATCATTTGGTTTATTTAAACCTTTCTTAAATCTTGGAATAATTCTAAATCATTTTTTCTTTTGCTTAGGAAAACCTTTTCAAATCATTCATTAAATCTAAATCAAAGATTTTCTTTCTTAACTTTTAACTTAGGGAAAATATTCCCTTTTTATAATATCACTTTCCAGAACATCCATTTAATTTAAAGGATTATTAACTGTCCAAAATCGCGAATATAATTCTTTTAACAAACTTTCACATTTAACTTATCAATTTAAACTGATTTCAGATTTACAAAACGTTATACATTCCATTTTTATAAACTTCCATATGCAAAATTTCTTTACTAACAAATTCCAATTATATCTTATTTATAAGTCAAAATCCAATTATAATTCAATTACTTATAAAACTCTTATTTAAAAATTCATTCCTTTCAGATCTTATTATTTATAAAATCCATTACAAATTCTTTTCTAAATTTCAATTATAAACCCATATATTGATTACAATCCCATTTTTAATATTTATAAAACACTTTTATAATTCCGTTGCTTTTATTTATAAAATATCAATTTTATAAATCTTATATCTAGACCTTAAATTAGAAGAATTTATTTCTTTTCTTTTATCTTAGAAAAACTTAATTATGATCTTTTAGAGCATCTAGGCTTCCTTTCGATATGTTCCACCCCTCGCCTAAGAAGAGAAAATATAGACTAGGTAAGTTCATGGCACTGGTTGTTCCATTCCTAACTTTAGTTAAACATCTTGTTTTATCTTCCCAGAACTCACAGACGAGACAAATGTACTATTCGTTTCCGCATTACTCAGTTTGTTATTATATTCAATCTTCTTCACTTATTGTTTAAGTGGTATAAACAATTCCTCTTTTCCATTTATTCAAACTCTCATTGAAACTTCCAAATCAACCTTAAATAACTTAATTATTCTTTTAAAATCATTCACAAAATATATAGGAAAAAATTGTTAAGTTTAAAACCACATTTCAAAAGTTATTTCAAACTACTGCGAAAAGCCTTGTGAAAAGTGTTGCAAATAGCGTTCTAAAAGCTATATTCTTCAAAACAACTTTTATATCAATTAGAGTTCCAAATTTTCAACTTAAATCTCTTTTAATAAATTTTAAAAGATTTTTACGATTTATTTAATATTTTTAAAACATTTAAAATATCAATTTTAAACTTTGGTCACTTTACTACAAAAGCGCGATTTTTCTGGAAAATTATTTTGGACATATTTAAATATACAAAATAAATCTTGATTTTCTTCCTTTATTTCTTTATACATATTTACATGTTTATAAAACATTTCTAACTCATTTTAAAACTATTTTCAAAAGGTTTAAGCATTCCATATACACCATTTCATTTTCAACAGGAAAGTGCTTTCCTTTGTGCTTATCGATGTGCATTAACGTGATTTGGTAAAACAGTATAACAATCATATCAAATAACCAATACTTGATGATCAAAGCATATATAAGCATCCATAGCAATCATAACAAAACATCAAACATGTATATATATAAATAGAGATGCTAATAGAGTTTTCTCACCATAAACCAAAGCGATTGACTTCCTACCAACATTCTAATCAATCAACACTTCATTAATTAATTCCTACTCCACTAAACACTAGAAAAAAACACCTTCTCCCTTTCAATAGATTGGCCGAGACTTAAGATGGAGGTTGGTCGAAAATATAGAGAAGAAAGGGCAGAGCTTTGAACCTGAATTCTCAAGATTTAGATCCGAAAAATAGGTCATTTTCTCTCTTGTTTTTGACTCCCTTACTCTCAAAATGTGAAAAACTTGTTAACTGAAAAGTAGTTGAAAATTATTTTCTCTTGAATCTATAAAAAAGAATCATTTGATTTCGTTTAATAATGAGGAATATATGATAGAATAAAGAAGATGTATTGTCGGATTGACAAATTGAAGACCGAAAATGCACTTTAAAGAATTGAGTTTCAGGTATAGCAGACTTCAAAACTAGAAAAAGTAATCAACATAAAAGTTGTAGCCACTGGAATTTAATAAGGTTCTAAAAAATAATTTCTTAATTTGGATCTGTTATGATCAAGTTATGATCAAAACAAAATGACTTGTTCTGTGCCTTGAAAACTAGGCCAGAAAATGCACTAGAAAGAAGTGTAATTTTGACGTAGTAAGCTTTAGAATTTGATAGATTGGTCAACATAAAAGTTGTAGACATTATAAAAATACATGATTTGGAAAAAATAATTTTTCATTTTGATTCAGTTTTAAAGAAATTATGGCCGAGAGAAGAAGATGTAAAATATGGAGAAAAGAGGAGTTTGATTTGAAGAGAATGGACATTGATTTCTTTTAAATATTATATAAATATTTTGACATTATTTCTTTCTAATTTTTCTATGGCTTGAAGCCATTAGAGAGAAGAGGAATACGATGAAGAAGCTTGAGAAAAGAAGAAGAAGAAAAATGTGAATGAAATTGAAGAAGGAGGTGGATATTTATAGAAAAAGAAAGAAAGTGGTAATTTACCAAAATAACCTCTTACCAAATTACCAAACTAACCTTGTTTCAACCTAAAGAAATCTCCACTCTTTTAATACTTAACATCACCTTTCATATCTTTACTTTATGTCTTAATCCCTTAAGAACTAAGCTAAGTAAAGTAATAATTATGTTGGCTTTTGATGTGATATTGATTTGATGTTTACCTTTGACTTTTCTTACTTACTTTTTGTTAATTCTTACTTACTTTTCTTAATGACTTCTAGAAGTTTTCTAATTTTATTTAGTAAAAGTAAACATGTTTAGTGAATTAACTAATACTTACACTATTTTAATATATGTTCATATATAAGAAAATAAAGGTGCGATAGCGTTGCAACAACTTTTAATCGACAAAACGTCGTTTTTCGAAAAAATGTTTTACGGTCACATTTTGACGTTTTAGTTAAACTATTTATTTATGTAAAAAAAATTTAAAAATAAATTTGTATAATGCTATTTAGAAATATAAACACTTATAAATTAATTGGAATAATTTATTTAACCATTGAAACATACGTTTCTAAAATCAGCAATTTGTCACTTTTGTCGTTATAGGCAAATGTTACTATTTTTGTGTATAATTATCTTTCCAAATCCTAACTAATATTGTTTGAATCATATAACCTTACTTATTTTACATTTAAAATCTCTTTAAATGTTATATTTTAAAGTGGTCAAATTCTGGGTCGTTACATTCTCCCATACTTAAAAGTATTTCGTCCTTGAAATTACCCAAACAAAAGTTTACCTAAAACATTTATTTTTAAACTTAATTCTATATAACGCACACATATCATCCATATGAAGTATCTTATTCGATCTCCTATTCGAATACACAACTTCATTTTCGAACTAGTATCAATCCCCCGATCCTCCAGTGTGGACTTTAATCAGGCTCTTTGCCCAGAAACCTTTGCTTTCTTTGCATAGTGCTCAACTATGATAGAAAACTAAAGTACCTAACCAAACATCCTCATCAATGTTCGTCGTCAAGAATCGAGTGGTAAATTCTTTTCTGGATCAGTGTAAACACTTCAAAGTTCGAAACTCGAATCTTAGATCAAAATTATGTGATGAGATGATCTACCACTACTAGAAAATACTACAGTTTCTTACGCAAAATTTCCGACGTCTTTCCTACGCCAAAAGGCGGGGCGTATGGTAGGCGTAGGAAACTGGTAGAAAGAGGTAAAGCCGTAGAGAAGACGTAAGGAAATTTCCTACGCTTCTCCTACGCCAAATTCAACATGTAGAAAAAAAATCGTGGCGTAAGTAAGGTGTAGGAAATCGTCTACAGTAAAATGACACCGTAGAAAAGGCGTAGATAATCTCCTACGCCATTTCCACGCCTCTGTCGATTTTATACAATTGCAGGTTGACGTAGGAAATTTCCCACGCCGTCCCTACATATTTTTTTTTAAGGTTACTCACGGTATAATTCCCTCTCCTAAAATCAGTTTTTAAATAAAAAAAACTTTTTGTGCAATCTGGCGATGCTTGAACCCAAAAAAACTAGGGTTTCTAAAATCAACGCCTTCTAAATAATCATCGCTGCATATTCGGCTATTCCATCAGCCATCGTCGGCTCATCCTTGCCTCCTACGTGATATTTTCTACTGCTGATTTGCGTCGTCGGCTCATCCTTTCCTCCTCCTACGCTATATTTTCTACTGCTGATTTGCGTCGTCGGCTCATCCTTGCCTCCTACGCGATATTTTCTACTGCTGATTTGCGTCGTCGGCTCATCCTTGCCTCCTACGCGATATTTTCTACTGCTGATTTGAAGTCCGCATCGTCGGCTCATCCTTGCCTCCTACGTGATATTTTCTACTGCTGATTTGAAGTCCGCTACAGTCTCTTTATACTGCCACGTGATATTTTCTACTGCTGATTTGAAGTCCGCTACAGTCTCTTTGTACTGCCACTGCTAATTAGGTATGCGAATTTCTTGTTTTGAGTTGTCTAATTTTCTAAAATTGAGTCGCCCTTTTACTGCTTTAGACTTCATGCGACTATGTCTAATTTGATTGGTAAAAGAAGGTCAGTGCTTAGTTTACAAAAATGGTCAGTAAAATTACCAAATTCAAGAATAGAGCATGAACACCAATTTATTTTACGCTAACAAAAGAGTTGAAAAAACCAAAAAATGAACATAAAATTTAAAAGTATTTATGAAGAAAATAAAATAAAAAAACAACAAAACAGAATGGCTCCAGTTTGTTTCTTTTTCGCTAATATCAACACCAGCTTGCTGTGTGCTATAATAATAATTGAACAAAATAATAAAAAAAGTAAATTCAAGTTGCTTGTTAGCAAAGATATCAAATATAGTTTGCCAGTAGAATATGCAATAATGAAAGATCCTGCTCAAAATTTTTGCTCCTGACATCATAAACCTGCACAAAATAAATTAGCTGCCTTTGTTACATCCTAAATTAAATGGATAAATTATATGTAGTCAGGGACGTACAAGAGTTAACATGTATCATATATATTTGAAAATAAATCATCCCCTCCTCTTGCACTCAACACCCTATTTGCTGCAGATATATTTAGCACCATCAACATTAGAACCCCCTACACAACCCACATCTAAAACCAATACTTCATGATGATGTCTCCACATTAGTTAGTTCCCTTTTAATTTATTTGTAATTATGCAGTAAAAGATGGATTATATGAAAGTTCGAACTTGGATGTATGAGCCTGGATGGAAAAGATGATCAATATCATTGCATTTTAGAAATGGTGTGGAAGCATTTCTAAAAGTGGCGTCTTGTAATAAAACGAAGATGATAGAAATTCGATGCCCGTGTAAGAAATGCCATTGCATGAAACTTCAAGATTACGAAACTACAACTTTTCACTTGCATAATTATGGTTTTATGCCAAATTATTACGTGTGGAGATATCACGGTGAATCGGGGACAAAGCATGATTCGACAGTGGTAGTTGAAGATGCAACCGAAACCATCGATGCTAATTTTGATGACTATAGTATGGAAGATAGAATGACAGAAATGGTCCATGATGCTGCCGGTCCAAGTTTGTGGACTGATGAGCCTGAAGCAAAAGAACTTGACTCGGAAGCTAAAAAGTTTTTTGATTTGTTAAAAGCATCGAAACGACCGCTTTATAAAGGTTGTACAATGACACACTTGTTGGCTACATCTAGGTTAATCAGTATAAAATCCGAATACAATGCGTAGGAAAACATGATGAATGTGATTTTAAGTCTGTGTAAAGAAATGCTTCCACCTGACAATGTGTTGGCATGTAATTGGTATTCATTAAAAAAGGAAGCATCTGCATTTGGTTTGCCGTATAAAAAAATTGATACATGCCCAAGTGGATGCATGATATCTTGGAAGGAAGATCAAAACCTTACGAATTGTAAATTCTGCAATAAAAAAAGATATAAGTCTACAAAAACCAATGGAAAAGGTGTACATTTCACTCGTATGCATTATTTTCCGCTTACACCCAGATTACAAAGGTTATATGCATCTTGTGCTACCGCAAAACACATGCGATGACACAATGAACGACAACGAGAGGAAGGGATTTTATGTCATCCTTCTGATGGCGAGGCGTGGAAACATTTTGATAAAGTTTATCCCGATTTTGCTAAAGAATCACGAAATGTACGACTTGGTTTGTGTACGGATGGTTTCGCGCCTTTTGCGTCGTTCGGAAAACCTTATTCGACATGGCCAGTTATTGTAACACCTTATAATTTACCTCCGTGGATGTGTATGAAGAATTCATACATGTTTTTAACTGTGATTGTTCCTGGACCAAAGAATCCCAAAAACAGAATAGATGTATATGTGCAACCTTTAGTTAATGAGCTGAAAAAACTGTGGATAGATGGCGTTGTTACTTACGACGTGTCAAGGAAAAATAATTTCAGAATGTTTGCTTCTTTATTATGGACAATAAGTGATTTTCCAGCATATGGGATGCTTTCTGGCTGGAGTACTAGCGGCAAGTTCGCTTGTCCTATCTGTATGGATTCGAATGAATCCTTTCGATTCAAATATGACGGCAAACAGTGTTGGTGGGATCGTCATCGTCGTTTTTTGCATCCAAACGACCGTTTTAGATTTGATAAGAAAAACTTCAGGGAAAATACAACTATTACTTTAGAGCCACCTTACATTCTGAGTAGCGAACAAGTGTACGAGATCGTGCAAGATTATCCTAAAATGCATGAGATAGGAAGAGAGCCAAAAATCCCTGGTAAAGGACAAATTCATAATTGGTGAAAACAAAGTATATTTTGGGAGCTACCATATTGGAAGAATATGAAACTTTGGCACAATCTGGACGTAATGCACAATGAGAAAAATGTGTTTGAGAACTACTTTAACACAATTATGAATGTTAAGGGAAAAACAAAAGATGATTTGAAGTCAAGGAAGGATATTGCATTCTACTGTAATCGTCCTGAACTAAAAATTGATAGTGAACGTCCAAATTTCAAACGTTTAGCTTGTTATGAGTTGGAAAATATTCGTCGTAAAAAAGTATTGGAGTGGGTAGAAAATTTGAAGTTACCAGATGGAATTGCTTCTAATATGAAACGATGTGTTGACATGAAGGACCTTCAACTATCGGGAAAGAAGAGTCACGATTGTCATGTATTTCTTGAGACTCTATTTCCGATAGTTTTTAAGGAGCTATTACCACAAAAGGTTTGGATGCCCATAACTGAGCTTAGCTTAATGTACAAAGATTTATGTTCGACTGCTCTTATTAAAGCTCATTTGCAGAAATTAGAGAAGGATGTACCGAAGTTATTGTGTAAATTGGAAAAAATATTTCCTCCTGGAGTTTTTAATAGCATGGAACATCTACCTATACATCTACCAACTGAAGCTTTAATGCGAGGACCGGTACAATATGGATGGATGTACCCTTTTGAGAGGTATATATATATATACATAACTAAGGTGGACTTTTTCTTCTTCATATTTTCATCATATCATTATGAGAATGTTATATTTAATATTTCATGTATTCATATTAAGGTATCTTGGTCACCTTAAAAAAGGTGAAACAAAAAGCACGCGTTGAAGGTTCAATTTGCCAAGCATACATTACTGAAGAAGCATCCACATTTTTCAATTACTATTTTGAAGACCATATCAAGATTTCTAGCAGTGGCCACCGTAATGAGGATGAAATGGATGATTCATCTGATATATCTCTATCCATATTTCAAAAACGGGGACGTCCATATGGTAAATGGAAAGATGGAGGTTTTCAGACAATTAAAGATTTTACTTTAGCTAAATCAACCGTGCTTCTCAATTGTGAAGAGCTATCAAATCTTATTTGGTATGTAACACAACTTCAATCAATTAAAATGATTTATGTTTTATATTATAAATTTTTCTTGGTAATTTTAATCGTCCAACAGTCAATTTGAAGAAGCAAATCCTAATGTTGAGCCCAGTAAAGGATTTGAGAAATGGTTTAAGAAATATGTGAGCATAATTTATTATATATTAATTGCGTTTTATATCATAAATCTTTATAATATTATAATGTATGTGAATTTATTTTAATAGGTTGATGCTAATGGAATCACTGATGTTTGTTATGCAAAACTTGCATTTGGTCCTATGATGAAGTATAGAAAATGTCCAATTATGTACGTTAACGGCTATAAATTCCACACAACTGAATTTGGAGCAAATAAAACAACTTACAACAGTGGGGTGTGTGTTAAAGGAGGCAACGAGGATAATGATCTAGAAGATTATTATGGCATGTTACAGGAAATAATTGAACTTACTCGATGGCACTAGAGCTTAAAACCTTTTTGTTCAAATGTGAATGGTTCGACCATAGAAAAGATGTAGGAATACGTCGTGCACATAAAGACTATCCACTTATTGAAATAAATCACAAAAGACGATACCAAGGTTATGATCCATTTGTGTTAGCGATGCAAGCGACTCAAGTTTATTATGTACCATATCCTGCTATGAACAACAATAAAGCGGATTGTTGGGATGTCGTTAAAACAAAGCCAAGATGGCCATTCAATTCGAACATGATCGTAAGCGAAGATCAACCATATCAGAATGATTTGGACCATAACGGACTACTGCAAATCACTGAAGACATTGACGACATCGGACCACTTCATAATGAAGTATTTGATGGAGTAGAGGTTGACGATGATGTCGAAGTTGATTATGATATCGAATCTGCTGAAAATGATATTGAAGATGAAATTGTCGAAGTTGATGAATGTGAAGATGAATATGATAGTGTAACTAATGGAAGTTATGATGATAATGTTGATTGGTAGCATGCTTTCATTAATATACTTGTTTGATTTTTCCACTAGTATGAATTTTTACTTCAAATCAATCTTGTATGCTTAGTTATCTTTGGGTATTTAGTCTTCAGTTCATGTTGTTTTAATTGGTTTGTTGTATATTTAATTCTTCAAATCATATGTATTTCTCTTTGTTATAGTAATTGAATTTAACAGGACATGTCTACTCGAGCTGATCGTAAACGTCGTTCCGTGAAACGACCCGCTCTATGTCTTTCTAGCAATAACACATCTGACACAATACAACCCAGTGCATCTCCTATCGGTCAAGATGGATCAGGATCACAGTCAGCAGAGCAGCATAATATCATGTCTCCCGTTGTACATCCTACTTCCCATGAAGTTGATGCTACCAATCCATCGACTAATGCATCCGTGTCGGACTCCTCCTCCGTAACAAGGGTCGGAGTTTTCTGGCAAGCCAATGTTGGGTAAGAATTCTTGTAAAATAAGTAATCGATGTTGACTTTTGCAAAATAAGTAATTAATTGATGTTGACTTTTGTGACTCTGTTTAATTTACTTTGACTAATTTGAAATAAGCTAGGTGAGAACATAAATATATATTTATGCTTTATATTTGTATGTTTCAGATATGAGTTCACTTCCAGGGCTACATCTTATGCTATTCGAGTAGGTTTGTTAGCACGGATTAACGATTTTTGGCCCAATTTTAAAAGTATACCCGATGATGTCAAGAAAGTGATGTTTCAGGAGTTTCTGGTAAAATAATATTAGTGTATTTGTGTTACATCTATTTTTTTGGTCATTACATTTTCCACTACATGTACAAGAGTCATTTCAATAGACAGATGATGCTTCACCAGCAATTGTGAAGCAGATATGGAATAGAAAAGCAAGTTTGAAGTATCGGGACTGGATTCACAGTATGAAAGAGTCAGGCAAGAAGAATCCGAACCTACCCCAGGAGATATATGAGTAGTTTTTGGCATATTGGGAGCTTCCTGAAGTAAAAGCTCAAGCAGAAAAAGCTGCAAACTCTAGGGCTCAAAACCAAAAGCGACATTGTGGTGGTTCGAGATCCTTTGCAGATTATCGAAACGATTTGGTTTGATCTCTAAAATCTTGTTTTAACGTTAATTTACACCAGCTTTCACATTTTTACTCTATTTTTATCTTTATTTTCTAGACCGATGAACTTAATAGGGAGCCAACTATTTGGGAAGTGTATTGTAGGACTCACAAGGTCACTTCGGACAGCGGATCTACCACTAGTGGATGGATTGATGAAGCATCGATGGAATTTGCAGTAAGTGATTCTTATATCTTGGTTTTAGTAACTGGTTAATAGTTATATTTATGGAGTGACTGGTGGAATTTGCAGTAAGAATTCACTTGACGTTCAAATTTTGAAAAGTGAATATGTCATTGTTGTAATGATATACCAAGTTTAGGGGGTAAAAAATGTAAATATTTATTTGTAATGAAATACCAAATTTAGAAAGAAAAAATTATGTGTGTATTTCTCTATATTAAAATATTAATTTGAGAAACAAAGAAATTTTGTGGACTTGAATGTATGATATTATAAGAGAATTAAAGAGAATTTTGTACATAATTGAGAAAATTTTAAACCATATGGACTTAAATGAAAAAATAGTTGTACCATTTTTGTCAATATGAACGTGACGTACACAATGAATTTTCATTTTTATGTTAGATAAATTAATAATTATTTGTTAATTGAATTTATTTAAAAGGATAAATTTAGGAAAACCTAGGAGAAGTTTGCAAATTATTGTAAAAATGTCCCTTTTGTAGATAATTAAACAGGGGGTTTCGAGTTGTGGTAGTTTGCCAAGCAGCTGCTGCAACATGGTTATACCCGTTATAAGTGATCGTTCATAAGATATAGTGATCGTTCATAGAATGATTCATGATGTGATAAGAGTACCCTATGGGAATTGTTCTAGTCAATTCGGTATATCCGGGATGATGTTGAAGGCTGATATCAGTTTTGTGATAAGGGTGGTTGTTCTATGGAGTGACTGGTGGATGATGTGGGTGAGTAAGGGGCTGTTATATGGAGTGTGAAGGCAATGCAACAGTGAAGGGTGGTAATTGCTTGCTGTAGGGATATGGAACACCAGTTTGAGGATGGACAGTGTTTATGAGGCAGATGGTTGAAGTGGAGACGCTCAACAGTGCTTCAGGTGGTTGTATGAAGATGGTTGTCTGCAGCTGCTAGATGATTGGTTGTAAGGGGGAGTAGTGGTGATTGCTTGTGACTATGAAGTGGATGTTGTGTTGTGCAGAGGTAATGTAATGGTGGGTGCTTGTATGTGGCTTGGTAGAGATGTTATGCAAGGATGTGGCGGTAGGAGTTGATGAGATGATGGTTAACTGGTTGTGGTAGCAATTAGAGTGGATAGGAGGAAATGTTTGGTAGTGATTATGGGTAGAAGCAGCAACTGTAGGGGAAGTGTGACTGTTGTTTGCAGTTTTTTATGGGAAGTTTTGTGACTGTATGGTGGAGTTTGTAGTGCACTGTGTATCTGTGCACAGATGTGCAATGATGGGGTGGTTGTTCCAGTGAACAATGACAGTGTATGTTTATGGTTTAAAGTGACTGATCAGTAGAGTTTTTTGGAGTGGTGACAAGAAGTGGTCAGGGTGTTTTGGAGTGTTGAACAGAAGTGGCTGGTCAGGTGGTGACTAGGTCAGTTGATGGTGAATGATGTAGTGGGGGGTTGTTGGATATGTGCAGGGGTAATGTTGTAATGACCCGTAAATTTCGTATATTTAATTTGGTTAAATAAATAAGTTGTAATTAAAGGTTAACAATATAAAAATGAAATTCCAATTCAATAAAATAATGTAAAAAGTTGTGATTTGATTTTTAATGGAATATGAGAAAACAAGAGTAATTATGGAATAATATGTTATTTATTTAGAGTATTGAAAAAAAAAAATTGTAAGCCAATTTTAATTAATGGTAATAATGCGATATAAGCTAATAAATTTGATCTCAATACGATAACCATTTAATGAAGGTAATGAAACAGGATTTAGGAAAATGTATACTAGGTATAAATCAAATAGAAGGAAACAAACGTATATATCGAATTGATTTATGAATAAATACTTTGGATGGTAATTGAATGTACAGTAATGGTAATTTAAAACCTATTTATAGTAAGACTGCATAAGATTAAGTAAATTAAGTGGTGGAAAGATTTTTCCTAGATATACTTTGAAGATGTGAAATTAAAGGTGAATATTAAAATTGGTTAATGTAAATTAACATTGATTAACCGTAAATGGGAATAAATTTGAAAATAAAAATTTATGTTACAAGTTGGTGAAAGTAAAGATAAGGGTTAAGAGTGTTGGAATAGGTATATTAGAATAACTATAAAGTGTAAATGTACGTATTTATAGCAACATGAATTATTGAAGGAAAATAATTGGTAAACGGGGTTTGGGCTAAGGAAATGTTATTGATTGTTTTGAAACCTTATTTATTATGGAAAATTAATTTAGCATAAGCAAAACCAATGCAAATATCTAATTTATCAGTAAAGCAATAATAATAAATAGTAATCAATGCAAATTTATGTAACAATAGAATGTGAAATTTGGGGAATAGACGCAAAGTATATATGAGTTGCTAAAAGTATGCATAATAAGTGCAAATTTAATAAATTAATGTCCTGTAGAGGTTGGAGTATGGTTAGTAACAAAACCTTTTAAAGGAAAAAACCTTTAATTTATAAGTGAAAATCAATGCATTAAATTAGGTGTAACTGAATGCATGTAAATAATTTTGTAAGAATAAGTTAATAAACAATTTATTTGTGCATACCCGATTTAATTGAAATAACAGAAAAGACAAGAACTTGATTTGCCTAGGTGTATATATATTGATAAACTATAACTAAATAGAAAGTTTGGTAGTAAACAGGATATAAGAAGACAAAGGCAACTAGTAAATTAATAAATGAATTCATAGTAACAAGTAGTAATTAATGCATATATATTTGGCATTAGTGACAACTACAAAACTTTACCCATTTATCTAATTTATTTAATTAAATCTAAATCTATGGCAACATTTTTGTAATGATGGTTGTAAGTGAATTTGAATGTAAAAGGCTAACAATTATTTAGGTTAACCATTTTGAGTATGTTAAGTTAAGAATGGCAATCGATTGAAATAAATCTAAATTAATTATTTTGTTTTGGTTAATGTGTTCTAGTTAATAAAGGGGAGTTTATAAGAAATGAAGCATGCACTAATGACATGTATTATAATTCAAATGTTATTTATACCCATAAAAGTGTCTATTTACTGAATAGAAAGATTTTAAATCAATAAGCGAATTTATTGAGGTTCCAATTTATAATTTATAACATTTAATGTAGACTCAATTACAATTAATTGACTTAAATCGTGCAGTTAGCGTAGATTTGTTTTGTAATTGGAGTAGTTAATTCTATAAGATGAAGTTAATGCTATTTCTATTTATAATTGGACCATTTGTTGATATAGATTATAGAAAGCAAGATGTATAAATTTAATTAAAGTATCAACATTCAACAATTGTAATTATTGAAAATTAAAATGGAATTTGAGGATAATAAGGTGAAACCATGAACAAATATTAATGCATCCTTATTACTGGTAAAAGATGAGTATATAAAAGTTTGAAAATCAAAAATAGGTTTTTGAAAACTTAATTTATAATTTCTAAATATAAGGAAGTGGAGAAATTAAAACTACAATGGATAGACTTATCAGCTTTTAATTTATATCTAAATTTGTTTAGATCAATTTGGAAATTAATAAAATTGTGGATATATTTTGAAACGTAAACGAAACGTCTAGATTTACATTTGTATATACGTTAAAATAAAATGTAAATGATAAGGAATTTATTTATTTCCTAAATCCGTAACGTGTGTAATTAATATTATTTATCTTTTGGGACCACTTCCGTTTGCACGTTAAAATTCGTGCACACCTATTCTTTTGCGATCTATCTATAAATAGACGATCAGAAACCCTAGCCTCCATCTTCTATCATTTGTCTGTACGTTCTTTTCTTCAACTCCTTCTCCTCCTCAAATGGATGCAAACCTAGATCTATTTCTATTCAAATTTCAAATGAAAATTCAAACATCTCAGAAAAATTCCAAAAAAATATATATCGTAATTTTCATCAATATGAATCTACATCTGCTGTTCGTTTCTCAAGACAGTGAACGATTTTACTAGAAATCGAGGTCAAACGTTGGAAATTCGAAACCCTATATGTGATTTGGGCGTTTTCGATTCGTGAAGCAATCAGGGAAATCAAAATATGGGTTTGGTGGAGATCGTCGTGGCGAGTTCAACTATGATGGTGGCATCACCTGTTTTCTACTGTGGCAACCGGAATCGGCAAAATAGGGATCGAAACCCTAGCTTTTGAAGGCGGCGGCTGAGGTGATAGGAGAGGCCGAGCTCGAAGGCCTTCAAGGTGGAGATGCGGCAGGGGTAGGCGGTCGTAGTGGTGGAGGCGCGTCACTCTCTGGTGGCCTGTGGCGGCCGAAAGGCACGGTCAAAGTTTGGGTTTGGGCGCGTGAATTTGGGTTCGAACGTGAGTTACAGGCGCGTGATTTTGGGGGAGAGTAACGTCTCGGCTGACGTGGCTTTGATGTTTGGTTTGTTTGTTTTTTTTTATTTTGTTTTCAAATTGTTTATATTGAATATCTTTTCATACGATCTTCGATTCACGCGAAATTTCTTTTGTTAGGATCGTAATTAAATATCAGATCTGTTGACGCTAGTTTGGACTGATTTGGAGACCGTCGAATCTTGGGTTTAAATCGGATTTAAATTCGATTTAAATTCAAAAGGTGAGTGTTTTAACCCACTCACAATTCTAAAAGTTTTTATGTTTGTTAAATTTATTTTAGATATGAGTAGAGATTTATTTATGACTGTTTGGCATGTTTTATTCATCATATCTGTTAAATCGCATTTATTTAATATAACTGTTCATTAAATTTTATTACTGCATATAGATTGACAGTTATAGTTATTTATTTGCAGATAAACTGTTAGTTAATAGTTGTTAAATTTATTTTTGAATATAATTGCCAGTTATTACCTGTTATATATTATCGGATATATATTGATATTGTTTTGTTATTGGATGATGATTGTGATTTGGATGATGGATGATGATGGATGAATGGATGTTTATTTTATATCATTAAACTACAAGTTATCATGCATTTTTCGTTCCATTCGGGATTGTGGTTTGAAATGATATACAACCGCAAAATTTTATTTTTAAATTGCAGATTGAAATGATAAATATCCGTATCACTTGACCATAGGATAGAAAATTTTATACAGGCACCGTGGTCTATATATAAATTATTTTAAAGTGATTTCTATGGTTTGGATGGGATACGGTTTATAAAAATTTTTAATTTTGATATTTTATAAATGTTATTCTTCTATATATATACATATGAAGTTAAAATTTTTGAATTTAAGCTGTGTATAAATCTATTAAATAAAAATGGGAAAATTGAGAAATGGAATTTGATAATTCATATTATATGTTTAAGTTTGGAAAATTTTAAGGTATGATATTTATAACTGGATTTTTCCAAGATAAATTTAAAATGAATATTCTAGTATAATTTAATTGAAGAAAATATTTAATTGCTAGAAATTGGAGTTTTATTTATGGATTTTTATGTAAATATTCAAGACTAAATAATAGAACATTTAACTTGGTTGAAGGAATAAATTCCAACTTTAGTTTTGAAATATTAATACTCCAAATGGATATATATATATATATATATATATATATATATATATATATATATATATATATATATATAGAAATTGAAGTGGTTTTGGAACTTGAAAGTGGTATTTAAATTTTGGTTTAGACTTTAAATAAAAAAAAAATTTGTAAAGCCATGGAAATTATTTTCTTTACAAAGTAACCTTAAAGTTAAACCATTTATTTCGTATACCGTTGAATATCCAAACCATTCAAGTTTTAGAAGTTATGGTTTTAAAATATATGAATTTCGAAATATTATGCTTTGAAAGTATAAGTCAAATATTTGGTTTCCAGATATTTTAAATTTTAAAGCAGTATGATTTTGGAAAAGAAATATATTTGGATAAAATGATAGCATATTGTTTTGGGTTTTAAGATGATATCGTACTCATAGTTTTGAAATGGAATTTTTATTCTGGTTTTAAAGTATAAACTATTTTAAATGACCGCGGTGTTATAATAACGATTAGTTGGCAAAGAGACCGGGATCGGATATGGACATACACTCTGTCGATACCGAAAACCACTTTGACTAACCGTGTACGCGGTGGAGATTCCAGAATGAAGTAGGTTGGTGGCGGCGTTTCCTGTAAGGTAAATACGTGGACCCGACTCCCGTGAGTTGGCATAAGGTGGCTAAAACAGGAGCGATTCTCGGGACAATGAGGTCATTCCTCTGATCGGACACTCCTCTTCGATATTATACTTTGACTTTGGATTGATTCAGTGGCCACTTTTATTTTTGATTTTGGGGGAGTTTGTTCGAGGTGGGCGGCAGCTGCGCGCTGCGCGTTTCCACCAGCCCGGATAGCAATTGGTATATCTACCCTGGCATTGCCTAGTTGTGCTGTGTCACCTTCCATACCGAGCCTTTACTACGAGTTTTGTTTTGTACCATACCTATGGAGTGCCCTCTGACAACGCCCATTACGGGGGAGATTACAGTACTGTATAGACTATGGGAATATATTCCGTGTTAAGGGTTATATGGGTAACCCCTTAACGCTATTAAAAAGTAAGTTTATTTTATAAATAGACATTATTATAATAGCGCAATATACTACATAGTAAATAGTTTAAAGGACCCTTAGGAGATGTAAATCCCGAGCATCTCTTGAGTTACTGTACTCATATTTATTTCTGTTAATTTTACTCACATAAGATCTTTTAGTTCTGACTCGAGTGTTTTTGTCTTTTCAAATTCGCTCGGGTCAGTCCGAGCGTTTCAGGATTTGAGGATTTAGCTCTAGAGGACGAAGACAAAGATTGTATTACTAGTATCTACTATATTATTTCACTACACCATTTAATTCCGCTGCATTGATAGTATTGGTATGGGTAACTCTGATATTCATTGTACAAGCAAAATAAAATATTTTGTAAAACAGTTTCATGAACTATATATTTGATTATTATATTTTATCCTTCCGCTGTGAGATTCTGTTTTGTTTTATTTCTTCTCTGTTTTTCTTATTTACCCCATAACAATCCGCCCTTCCGTATGGTTTGAATCGTTATGTGTGTCGGTTTAAAGTGTGCGAAAAGGCGGGGTGTTACAGTTGTTATCAGAGCTTTCGTTTAGCGATAACCTTGGCTTTGTGGGGTTTGACTCTTTGTTAATAGGGTAGTAATACCCTATGGGAGTCGCTGAGTGTATATATATGAGAGAGCGTATTTGTTAGTGTTATAAAAAGATTTTAATATTGTGTTAATCTGTTCCGTTTTGTATTTATAAATTCCGGTTGATGCATGGGACGCTGTGTCATCAATAGGGATTTCTAAATACTTAATCGGACAGACCGACATAATATCTGTTTTAATATAGGTGAATGAAATAATTTTGCCTATTATATTTTCTATATATAAAATAAATTTTTAAATGATATTATATATATATATTTTTTGTTGCAATAGATTGGGTGTTAGGAATAAAATTTATATATAATAGGTAAAAATAAGATTGAAAATAAAATCAATGAAATTTGGAAATTTTAGAACTTAAGTCCGGGATTTTGAAATTTGCTTTCAAAGGATTTTGAAGTATAATAATATTGTTATAAATATTTTCCGATATAAATATTTCAGTACAATCCGGAAGAATTGTTTTAAAGAAGATTTTGGATAAAATAAGTTTTGTACTTTCCTCTCTGTCGCTGGAAAATAATTTCGGTGATGGCGGCCGCATCATCGACTTTCATTTTCGAGTTTCGAAGGGGAAAGGCCACTGTGGTAAATTCTACTGCAGATTTATTTTGAAATTATTTAAAATTTTAATTGTTTTAAATATAATTAGAGATATAAAAGTTGTAAGAAATTATTTATCTATTATTTTTAAAATAATTTGAAATTTGACCCGGTATTTAATTCTTAAATTTCCATTAATTAATAGTTTAAATTATTTTAGTGAAATAAAAGGTAAGTAATTAATGAATTTAAACCTCTAATTTAGGTAAGAAAATTTATGCAAAGTTATAAAGGGAAATTTGAAAATTTTAACATATGAGACAAAAAGTAATTTTGTTGAACATTAAATTTAATTAAAAGAAGAGATAAAACTTGTATAAGTTCTTTTGCATTTTCTTTAACATATATAACTTACCAAATATGAAAGGTTGAAATGTTAAATAAGTGATCGGAATAGAATATTATACAAGTAGAAATTTTGGAAATAATGAAGTATTCAATGAATTGCTGTTATAAATGAGGATTTAATGTTATAAACTTAAGTTAGAAATTCGAAAATTTTCCATAATTAAAGGTAAGTATTATAAATAGGTGATTTTAAACTTAGGTAAATAAAACGAAATTCTTTAATAAATAAGGATTGATGTGTAGGGTTATTAACTTAAGTATGATAGAAAGTAGGTAATATAAATAAATGACTGCAAACCCTAAGTAATAAATTAATAAAATCCTTTATTTAAAAGAATGGAGGTTATAAGGTTAAGAATTTAAGTGTAATTAAAAAGGGTTGCTGTAATTAAATATAATAGAATGTAAGCATTTAATAAATGATTTAAATTGAGAAGTGCATTAAATGTAATACAAATAAAAGAAACTTACATAACATGAATAAATATAAATGAATAACTGTAAGTAATAAGTAAAAATAAAGGAAACAACCACTGATGAGTAAATAAAATTAAAAGTTGTTAGAAATAGATGTAGATTATAAAAAGATAATTTATGTGGTATATGAATGAAAAGATCAAACAACTAATGTATGAAATAAAAATTTATAATGAGTTAATTTGATTTGTTGGTTTGAATTGTTATTGTTTGATTTAGGGTTGGTTGGGTAAGGAAATTTGAAGTTGTTGGATGAATAAATAATCTATTTTGTCCCATCTAAAACTGTTGAGTAAATGATGCACTTGATAGTTATTTTTCATTCCGTACCATTTCAAGTTTTGAACCCGAACAACTATTTGCTTGTTTGATTGAATGATTGTTTGTTTTGTTGTGTATGCGGTTTGTTGAAATTGATGGTCGTTGTATTCTTTGTTGTTAGTGATCGTAACCACTTAAATATTTCACTTGTGATAAATTGTTAAACCTTTGGATTTTTATAAGTAAAATGCAGGTTATGGAAGCAACTGCTACTGCTTTCGGTTCCATAATAATAAGCGTAAATTGCCCGACGAATAGGTACGCTTCGGATTACAGTTTATAGCGCTATTTTGTATATTTTTTCCATGATGAGATATAATATTTTGGACAATATATGTAATATAATTGTTATATTTTGATATTATATTTTCTCCCGAGCCTCTCCGTACAAAGGAGACTCTGACAAAATTTTCAGTAAATTTTGGACTTAGAACTATTTTGAAATGTTTTCCAAACTTTAATAAATTTAGTAAATTATTGTTTATAAGTTAAATATTTTGAATAAGATGTATTGTTACTTAACTCTTTCTTCTCCTTTCTTTTTCCTTTTCGAGGACGAAAAGTTTTGAGTGGGGGAGAGTGTAACGACCCGTAAATTTCGTATGTTTAATTTGGTTAAATAAATAAGTTGTAATTAAAGGTTAACAATATAAAAATGAAATTCCAATTCAATAAAATAATGTAAAAAGTTGTGATTTGATTTTTAATGGAATATGAGAAAACGAGAGTAATTATGGAATAATATGTTATTTATTTAGAGTATTGAAAAAAAAAATTTGTAAGCCAATTTTAATTAATGGTAATAATGCGATATAAGCTAATAAATTTGATCTCAATACGATAACCATTTAATGAAGGTAATGAAACAGGATTTAGGAAAATGTATACTAGGTATAAATCAAATAGAAGGAAACAAACGTATATATTGAATTGATTTATGAATAAATACTTTGGATAGTAATTGAATGTACAGTAATGGTAATTTAAAACCTATTTATAGTAAGACTGCATAAGATTAAGTAAATTAAGTGGTGGAAAGATTTTTCCTAGATATACTTTGAAGATGTGAAATTAAAGGTGAATATTAAAATTGGTTAATGTAAATTAACATTGATTAACCGTAAATGGGAATAAATTTGAAAATAAAAATTTATGTTACAAGTTGGTGAAAGTAAAGATAAGGGTTAAGAGTGTTGGAATAGGTATATTAGAATAACTATAAAGTGTAAATGTACGTATTTATAGCAACATGAATTATTGAAGGAAAATAATTGGTAAACGGGGTTTGGGCTAAGGAAATGTTATTGATTGTTTTGAAACCTTATTTATTATGGAAAATTAATTTAGCATAAGCAAAACCAATGCAAATATCTAATTTATCAGTAAAGCAATAATAATAAATAGTAATCAATGCAAATTTATGTAACAATAGAATGTGAAATTTGGGGAATAGACGCAAAGTATATATGAGTTGCTAAAAGTATGCATAATAAGTGCAAATTTAATAAATTAATGTCCTGTAGAGGTTGGAGTATGGTTAGTAACAAAACCTTTTAAAGGAAAAAACCTTTAATTTATAAGTGAAAATCAATGCATTAAATTAGGTGTAACTGAATGCATGTAAATAATTTTGTAAGAATAAGTTAATAAACAATTTATTTGTGCATACCCGATTTAATTGAAATAACAGAAAAGACAAGAACTTGATTTGCCTAGGTGTATATATATTGATAAACTATAACTAAATAGAAAGTTTGGTAGTAAACAGGATATAAGAAGACAAAGGCAACTAGTAAATTAATAAATGAATTCATAGTAACAAGTAGTAATTAATGCATATATATTTGGCATTAGTGACAACTACAAAACTTTACCCATTTATCTAATTTATTTAATTAAATCTAAATCTATGGCAACATTTTTGTAATGATGGTTGTAAGTGAATTTGAATGTAAAAGGCTAACAATTATTTAGGTTAACCATTTTGAGTATGTTAAGTTAAGAATGGCAATCGATTGAAATAAATCTAAATTAATTATTTTGTTTTGGTTAATGTGTTCTAGTTAATAAAGGGGAGTTTATAAGAAATGAAGCATGCACTAATGACATGTATTATAATTCAAATGTTATTTATACCCATAAAAGTGTCTATTTACTGAATAGAAAGATTTTAAATCAATAAGCGAATTTATTGAGGTTCCAATTTATAATTTATAACATTTAATGTAGACTCAATTACAATTAATTGACTTAAATCGTGCAGTTAGCGTAGATTTGTTTTGTAATTGGAGTAGTTAATTCTATAAGATGAAGTTAATGCTAATTCTATTTATAATTGGACCATTTGTTGATATAGATTATAGAAAGCAAGATGTATAAATTTAATTAAAGTATCAACATTCAACAATTGTAATTATTGAAAATTAAAATGGAATTTGAGGATAATAAGGTGAAACCATGAACAAATGTTAATGCATCCTTATTACTGGTAAAAGATGAGTATATAAAAGTTTGAAAATCAAAAATAGGTTTTGAAAACTTAATTTATAATTTCTAAATATAAGGAAGTGGAGAAATTAACACTGCAATGGAAAGACTTATCAGCTTTTAATTTATATCTAAATTTGTTTAGATCAATTTGGAAATTAATAAAATTGTGGATATATTTTGAAACGTAAACGAAACGTCTAGATTTACATTTGTATATACGTTAAAATAAAATGTAAATGATAAGGAATTTATTTATTTCCTAAATCCGTAACGTGTGTAATTAATATTATTTATCTTTTGGGATCACTTCCGTTTGCACGTTAAAATCCGTGCACACCTATTCTTTTGCGATCTATCTATAAATAGACGATCAGAAACCCTAGCCTCCATCTTCTATCATTTGTCTGTACGTTCTTTTCTTCAACTCCTTCTCCTCCTCAAATGGATGCAAACCTAGATCTATTTCTTTTCAAATTTCAAATGAAAATTCAAACATCTCAGAAAAATTCCAAAAAAATATATGTCGTAATTTTCATCAATACGAATCTACGTCTGCTGTTCGTTTCTCAAGACAGTGAACGATTTTACTAGAAATCGAGGTCAAACGTTGGAAATTCGAAACCCTATATGTGATTTGGGCGTTTTCGATTCGTGAAGCAATCGGGGAAATCAAAATATGGGTTTGGTGGAGATCGTCGTGGGGAGTTCAACTATGGTGGTGGCATCACTTGTTTTCTACTGTGGCAACCGGAATTGTCAAAATAGGGTTCGAAACCCTAGCTTTTAAAGGCGGCGGCTGAGGTGATAGGAGAGGCCGAGCTCGAAGGCCTTAAAGGTGGAGAGGCGGCAGGGGTAGGCGGTCGTAGTGGTGGAGGCGCGTCACTCTCTGGTGGCCTGTGGCGGCCGAAAGGCACAGTCAAAGTTTGGGTTTGGGCGCGTGAATTTGGGTTCGAACGTGAGTTACAGGCGCGTGATTTTGGGGGAGAGTAACGTCTCGGCTGACGTGGCTTTGATGTTTGGTTTGTTTTTTTTTTATATTTTGTTTTCAAATCGTTTATATTGAATATCTTTTTCATACGATCTCCGATTCATGCGAAATTTCTTTTATTAGGATCGTAATTAAATTTCAGATCTGTTGACGCTGGTTTGGACTGATTTGGAGACCGTCGAATCTTGGGTTTAAATCGGATTTAAATTCGATTTAAATTCAAAAGGTGAGTGTTTTAACCCACTCACAATTCTAAAAGTTTTTATGTTTGTTAAATTTATTTTAGATATGAGTAGAGATTTATTTATGACTGTTTGGCATGTTTTATTCATCATATCTGTTAAATCGCATTTATTTAATATAACTGTTCATTAAATTTTATTACTGCATATAGATTGACAGTTATAGTTATTTATTTGCAGATAAACTGTTAGTTAATAGTTGTTAAATTTATTTTTGAATATAACTGCCAGTTATTACCTGTTATATATTATCGGATATATATTGATATTGTTTTGTTATTGGATGATGATTGTGATTTGGATGATGGATGATGATGGATGAATGGATGTTTATTTTATATCATTAAACTACAAGATATCATGCATTTTTCGTTCCATTCGGGATTGTGGTTTGAAATGATATACAACCGCAAAATTTTATTTTTAAATTGCGGATTGAAATGATAAATATCTGTATCACTTGACCATAGGATAGAAAATTTTATACAGGCACCGTGGTCTATATATAAATTATTTTAAAGTGATTTCTATGGTTTGGATGGGATACGGTTTATAAAAATTTTTAATTTGATATTTTATAAATGTTATTCTTCTATATATATACATATGAAGTTAAAATTTTTGAATTTAAGCTGTGTATAAATCTATTAAATAAAAATGGGAAAATTGAGAAATGGAATTTGATAATTCATATTATATGTTTAAGTTTGGAAAATTTTAAGGTATGATATTTATAACTGGATTTTTCCAAGATAAATTTAAAATGAATATTCTAGTATAATTTAATTGAAGAAAATATTTAATTGCTAGAAATTGGAGTTTTATTTATGGATTTTTATGTAAATATTCAAGACTAAATAATAGAACATTTAACTTGGTTGAAGGAATAAATTCCAACTTTAGTTTTGAAATATTAATACTCCAAATGGATATATATATATATATATATATATAGAAATTGAAGTGGTTTTGGAACTTGAAAGTGGTATTTAAATTTTGGTTTAGACTTTAAATAAAGAAATATATTTGTAAAGCCATGGAAATTATTTTCTTTACAAAGTAACCTTAAAGTTAAACCATTTATTTCGTATACCGTTGAATATCCAAACCATTCAAGTTTTAGAAGTTATGGTTTTAAAATATATGAATTTCGAAATATTATGCTTTGAAAGTATAAGTCAAATATTTGGTTTCCAGATATTTTAAATTTTAAAGCAGTATGATTTTGGAAAAGAAATATATTTGGATAGAATGATATCATATTGTTTTGGGTTTTAAGATGATATGGTATTCATAGTGTTGAAATGGAATTTTTATTCTGGTTTTAAAGTATAAACTATTTTAAATGACCGCGGTGTTATAATAACGATTGGTTGGCAAAGAGACCGGGATCGGATATGGACATACTCTCTGTCGATACCGAAAACCACTTTGACTAACCGTGTACGCGGTGGAGATTCCAGAATGAAGTAGGTTGGTGGCGGCGTTTCCTGTAAGGTAAATACGTGGACCCGACTCCCGTGAGTTGGCATAAGGTGGCTAAAACAGGAGCGATTCTCAGGCCAATGAGGTCATTCCTCTGATCGGACACTCCTCTTCGATATTATACTTTGACTTTGGATTGATTCAGTGACCACTTTTATTTTTGATTTTAGGGGAGTTTGTTCGAGGTGGGCGGCAGCTGCGCGCTGCGCGTTTCCACCAGCCCGGATAGCAATTGGTATATCTACCCTGGCATTGCCTAGTTGTGCCGTGTCACCTACCATACCGAGCCTTTACTACGAGTTTTATTTTGTACCATACCTATGGAGCGCCCTCTGACGACGCCCATTACGGGGGAGATTACGGTACTGTATAGACTATGGGAATATATTCCGTGTTAAGGGCTATATGGGTAACCCCTTAACGCTATTAAAAAGTAAGTTTATTTTATAAATAGACATTATTATAATAGCGCAATATACTACATAGTAAATAGTTTAACGGACCCTTAGGAGATGTAAATCCCGAGCATCTCTTGAGTTACTGTACTCATATTTATTTCTGTTAATTTTACTTACATAAGATCTTTTAGTTCTGACTCGAGTGTTTTTGTCTTTTCAAATTCGCTCGGGTCAGTCCGTGTGTTTCAGGATTTGAGGATTTAGCTCTGGAGGACGAAGACAAAGATTGTATTGCTAGTATCTACTATATTATTTCACTACACCATTTAATTCTGCTGCATTGATAGTATTGGTATGGGTAACTCTGATATTCATTGTACAAGCAAAATAAAATATTTTGTAAAACAGTTTCATGAACTGTATATTTGATTATTATATTTTATCCTTCCGTTGTGAGATTCTGTTTTGTTATATTTCTTCTCTGTTTTTCTTATTTACCCCATAACAATCCGCCCGTCCGTATGGTTTGAATCGTCATGTGTGTCGGTTTAAAGTGTGCGAAAAGGCGGGATGTTACAAATGTAGTGGTGGTCAGGTATAATTTTGTGGAGAAGCAAGGGGTAGGAGTTGTGAAACTGAGCAAGTGAAGTGTAGTAAGGAGAAAGTGAAGTGCTAGCAGGGAGACCATTTGATGAACTGTGCGCAGTGCATCGTGTCAAAACTTTTTTTGGTATTGAAAGCAATGTAAATCAAAAATATAAATGCAAAGATTTGTAGATGTAAATTGAAACTTAAATCAAATGTAATATTTTTTTAATAAATTGTGTATGTTTTTTTATAGAAATAGAAATGCAAATGCAAAACAGAAAAGCAACAAATGCAAACAAACACATAAACAAAATGCCACAAAAATCACACACAAAAACACAATCTTTTTAAATGCACTCTACACACAAAACTAACACAAAACAAAATCAAACAAAATTTAACTGTCGAAGGGATATTTTAACCGTTGACGAGAGAAATATTGTTTGGTCAGAGGAGGTGCAATGTTGGTGATGAACTGTTTGTTGGATGGGGTGAACAGAAGTAAGATGAAGTGCTGTGGGGTGAACAGAAGTATGTTTGAATAGTGGTTTGTAGTGGTTCCTGAAGTGGACTGTAGTGGGTACTGCAGTGTAATATTGTTGTGGGGTTGTATGTTATGTCAGTAGCTGGATGGCAAGTAAAAGGCAATGCTAGGTAATGGACAGAGCAGTGACAGTCTTACTGTGTTAAGGAAGATGGTTTGGTGTTGGAGGATGTTTGGTTGCGGTTGAAAAAGTGTAGGCAATGTTGACAGGAGGAAGCTGTAGCTGAAGTGAGGTGATGTAGCAATAGGAATGCAAGGGTGATTGAGTGTAATAGGCAAAGGAACCTGCAACAGTGTGGATGAGGGTCAGGGTCAGGATGAGTGGTACTTGATGAAGTGGAGTGATGAGCAACGAATGTAGTGGTGGTGGGGATGACCTGAAGGCAGTATGGTATGATATGAAGGAAATGGTACAAAGAATGTAATGACAGTGAACAATGAGGCAGTTGTGGATTAGTTTGAATTTTCTGTAAATAGAAATAATTTGGTATGAATTGACTCTACCTTCTTCGTTCATAGTTTAAGATGCTGGAAAACAATGCTAGACTTGGCCACGTGCACACGTCCAATCTCATCAAATTCTTTTTTGCAATGAACAATAATGCGATGAGATCAAATAAGTTGATCGAAAAATTCTGAATTAATATGTACATTAGACCTTAGGTCACGTCTTGATTATTTTATTAAAGGATCCGATGGCAAATTAATCATAGAATAATAAGATAGCTAATAAGGTTATGACTGGGAAGTCATGTGCCAATTAAAGAAGAATCAAATGAAGTTAGGTAATCCATAGTTTGATTATATATACATGTGTCGCAATCGCACCAACTAATTGATGTGATAGACTAAATACTTAATTTAGATATTCAACAAAGCTGGGGTATATTTCCCATTTAACAATAGGAAGATTAATTAACCAATGTCACATTCAGAATGAAATGACTAACAGCAATTATATCTCTCTATGAGAACAGTGCATGTAATAAAATTCAATTTGAATTTCAATATGTGTATGGAATACAAAAGGGATCCAATTAGATGCATAACAAGAACAGTGTGTCAATGATGGCCACTGCCTAAAAACATGCAGGCTAGCAAAATATATCGGAAATTCGATTAAAACTTAGATAGTTTAACTTATGGGATTAAGCTCCCATAGGCTATGATCATAGAGACCAAGCAAAATGCTAACGTGGCCTAGTATGTTAAGATCGTATAGTTACATAAATAATCTGTATAATTACATAAATAATCTGTATAATATTCAATATCTCGTTTAATTGATTGCAGATTTTCGAGTCCAAAACTATTTAATGTTTGTTTTCAGCTTTAGCTTCCATTTGATACACATTGACATAACCTTTGATGGTTAGTGGATTTGAAGGGTACTGATAATATTATGGAAGATCCCATTATTGTTGAGGTCGTTTGAGGATGATCTATGATTCTAGTTATATATGTTTATTTTTTCCTAATCAAGATTATATTTGATTAATGTTATTTAGTACTGTGCACATATAATTTCTATCCATGATTATATGCGTGTCAGATAAATTTCAGTTGAAAGATTATGGTATGGTTGTTTTCACGATCAATTCCATCTTTGCTTGACTGTTACTGTCTCTGTATAATTCAATTTATTACAGGCAGAATTTGGTAGAGAGATTTTGTTAGTTTAGAGAACCACTCATCTATCACAAACCAATTGTTATTGGAAAGGGTGGTATCTTTATATTTATACAAGAATTTATATTATTTATTCCCTGTAGCAGGACATTTTTTTCGTCGTATTTGAAATATAATACATAACGAAACGAGAGAATTTCATTATTAATCCAATACCTGCGTAAAAAATTAATTGTTCATAAAGCAAAATGACATATTGCTGAAGCACCTGAGTGTGAAGAATTTGTGATATGCACTTATACAGCTATTTTAAAATGAACATTTGGTCTCGCCAAGCTACTGAAATTTGAACACGTTAAAAAAAATGGTTCTGAAAGTGTTCTTACTGTTAGTAAACAATTTTGGCTGATTGATCCAAATTATTTCTATTTATAGCAACTTTAGCAGAAGCATATACTGAAATTAATTATAAAATGGCTGTATTCCTACAATTATGTATAATTATAAAATGGCAACTATCAAGTCAGGATTTTTTGCTCAAATATGTATATTTTTTTTACCTATTCCTTAATATCTTTACCACAGCACGTTGAGACTCAAGTTCAAATATGTATTTATGTTTTTGTTCTTGTATTTGAAAAAACACAAATACAGGTACAATATCAAGCTAGAATTGAAGAATTGAAAAGTCAAGGCGCAATAATTTCGTATGATGTCAAGGAAGAAGTATTCGACAAGCTTACCGGTGCTATAGCTAAAAGAAAGGACCGTAGGCCATATTATGGCAATATCCCTGGAGTAAGTATTTAAACTTTCAACAAAACATTATTTTAATTAGTTTAAAATGCAGAAATTGATGCAATATTTGATAAAATGCAGAAATACAAAGACGCTACTTATAGCATTAATGAAGGAGAAGCACAGACTAGAGCCAAACTAGAGGAAAAAGTGGAGCGTCAACAAGGGAAGATTCAAATGCTGAAGATGCAGTATGAACAACTCACCGAGATGCTTCGACAGCGATTTGATGAAGAGCCGAACGATCGTCATGAGGAATGAGGGTATTGAAAACTTTTTGATGGTATCTGTATGATGTCATGTATCATGAACATATTATCATATTATTTTAATATGTAGGAACTTGATTAATATTGTTTGACTTTGTAATATGAATGAAATATTTGTTTTTTGAATTAAAGATGAATGGTTTGACGTTGATCTTTTTGTTGGAATGTGTATATATATGAAATAAGTTGATTTTAGTTTCTATTTAATGTGGTGAAATGAAATAGAATAGTAATATATCAAAATTGCTTCAGAAAAGACGTAGGGAAGGTGTAGGTAAGGCGTAGGTAAATGAAATATTAATGCAGCAAAAAGTCGTATGCATGGCGTAGGAAAAACAATAAAAACACAGGCGTAGGTAAACCGTGGATAAATGAATGACGTAGAAAAGACGTAGGAAACGTAATATGTAAGAATCACGTAGGTAAAGCGTAGGAAAACTGGACGTAGGGAAGACGTAGGTAAACAAATGACGTAGGAAAGACGTGAGCACTTAAAGAAGTAAAAATGTCGTAACAAAACCGTAGGTACAACATGGCGTGGGGAAGACGTAAGAAAATTATGGCGTAGGAAAGGCGTAGGAAACAACCCAACGGATGGCGTAGGTAAAGCGTAGGTATTTTATTAGCTACGCAAGTTTTACCCACGCCAAAGTTGGCGTAGGGGTTACGTAGTTAATACATTTACCTATGCCCCGCCTACGCCATTTTGGCGTAGGTAAACCGCAGTTTTCTTGTAGTGTACATATAACATATGTATTTATTAACCCTCAAAACTTTCATAAACTTTTATCTTAAGCTCAAATACTTTATAAAGGTGTTTTTTTATATAATCCCTTTAATTATTTATTTCCAAATATTTTTATTAAAGGAATATATTCCAAAGAAACCATTTTTCACTCAAAAGATAATTTATCTTTATAAAAAAGCCTTCCCACAATCTTTTAATTTGGTACATTTCCTTTAACACTTATATTATTTATGAACCATTTTATAAATCTATTACTTAAGTTTATTACATCTTACAACTTATGTAAATCAATCACTTTTAAAGACTTAAGTCCAAATTCTTAATTAATGCTAGAATTAATTAATAAAACATTTTCCAGGTTATAATTACCGTTTGAGGAGTCATTATTTTACTTAATAGTTCATGACTTAAATCTACATTTTATGATATACTTTTACATCCTACGAGTATATACAAATCCCAAATTCCAAATTGGTTTTACTTAAATTCGTCTGTCTAACAAATTTAGACTTTGTTGTAATTTACTATTATCTCAAATTCATAAGTTATAAAACTTATTTCTTATTTAGTACTATTGTTAATTTTCTAGCTTTGAAAAACAAATTTTAAAACCACCCGTATTTAAATCTTTATTATACTCTTAAATCTTTTTTTCTTTATAAATTAGATTTATAAATTATCCTTATCTTATTTCACTTACTCAAAGTATTTCACAATGGTTTATCTTTTACCAGAATATTCCATAAATTCCTTAGCTTTGAGTTTGATGCGATTCAGAAATTTTTGACCGTCCAAAACCGTCGGAAATTTCGCTTTATTTTAGCAATTAACGGTTCCAAATTTATCTTTACTTAAACACTTTTATAAGATTACTAATCAATGGTTCATATTATTTCATTAACTTAAGAAAATTATATAGATCGAGTAACTCTAAAACAATCCAAGGAACTGGGAACTACCAATAGTATCATATATCCCCTTAACAAGAAGAGTAATACTTAAGTGAAGTGCTTACCATCCGAACACATCTCTTGCCCATTTTTAGTTTATTTTCGAGTAATTGAATTAGTTATCGTAAAATACCTCTTTTTATTTGAAATAATAACATTTTCAAAATCCTTTAGAGATACTTTATAAAACCTATTTTATAAATTCATTTTATAAATTTATCTTATATTAATTAACTTTATTTAAATTACCACAATTCTTTTACTCGAATTTAAATTCTCATTCCTTTCATATTTATCTTTTTACACAATCATATTCTATTATTTAAATACATTTTTATCTTATATGTTAATTCCTTAAACCAATCTTATTATCAAACATCTTATAGTCAAATCGAGAAACTTAATTTACAAGGTATTTGTACATAAACTTTTAAATCAACAATTGATCAATTTATGATAGTAACTTAACATTATCATTTCTTAATTTATTATTTTGGAATAAGTATTAAAGATCTTAATTACCTTATCAAATCTCTTACTTATCGATTATCTTTATGAAACTTCTCATAGTCAAATCATGAAATTCTAATCATAAGATGTTCATATTTAAATTTCAATGATCTTGATTTCTAATTATACAACTTTTCCAAATATATATTTATAATCAAAATATAATCCTAGGGAAAACTATTTCATTTACCATTTTTTTTAAAATAAAACCTTTTTTATAAAATTAACAATTACGCACTCATATATGTAGCACTCTTATAACTCATTCTAGGGTGTTAGTAACCTTATCTCTAATGAGTTAGTCATCCTAGGATATTACTAATCCCATCTCTGATGAGACTTACCACTATCAGGCTTCGGTGTTCGCTTAACCAAAAGCTTTGGTACCAAATGTCAAGACCCGTTTTCCCATACCCTTTGAATCGACAATATACCACACATGTCCAACTCAAATTGCATGAAAATACGGAACATGAAGGGTAATAAGAAAAATAAGATAGAATAGAATCTCACACGAATGGAATAACATATAATATTGAACAAATATCTTTACAGCGGAAAACTTTTAAATACATATATCAGAGTCTAACTTAAATTCAGCTTAGACAGTTATAAACATCTATCCTTACAATTGCTGACAAACATCAACTAAAACAAAGTACAACGAATAATAGAATATGTCCATAGGTCGATGAATATATCCAGTTCTCCTCTGGAAACTCCAACCGTCTTCGACTAACCTGAAACTACTCGGATCTGACCTAAGTATTGAAAATACATAGATCAGGCTTAATAAACCAGCGTGAGAAAAACTCAATAATAAATGACAGTGGAATATATCAGGCTTTGGATAAAATCCTTTGAAATAAAGAGTATCTCATAAGACTGCGCCCATACATAAACACAGACGGGGTTTTTACCTTATGATAACTAAAACACTTTTATATCAAAACATTTGATATTATTTGTAGTGACATCTCTTTGAAAACATTTGCAAATAAACTTATTAATCTTAGCCGAAATTGTTACATTGATTAAATTCCAGCATTATAGGTTTACAATCAAGTTCGAAGGTTTTTTTAGGAGAATTGTAACGACCCAGAATTTTTAGAAATTAAAATTTGAATATTTAATTAATTTTAAATATTTATAAGTGAATTTTTAAGTCAAATAAATTTTATTTTGATTTATTGGATTTAATTGGATAATTAAATCGATAATTTAATATGTTAAATTATGGAAATAATTAAAAATTGAGTTAAAAATGATGGAAAATAATTTGTAAAATTTTATTTTATCATATTGAAGTTAGAATGATATTTTAGAACTTTTAAAATCGAATTAAAAGTAAATTTGTGAAAATTGAATATTTTAATATTTAATAATCGACTGTAAAATAGCCAATTTTTGAACAGTCTCAGAATTGAACGAAACCAGTTCCATTGGATCCGTAATAGTTAGTTATTACCGGATTTCAATTTTCGTGTCAATCGGAGTTATCATTTGATCGTGGCAGCTTGAAACGCATCGAATCGTTTTTAATTTAAATTTGGCGAGTCAAAATAGCCATTTTTCAAAAAGTCTCGGAATTCGACGAAACCAGTTTCATCGGATCCGTAATGTGATATTATTGTAAGGTTTCAAATTTCAAGTCAATTGGATTTACCGTTTGTCCGGTACAAATTAAAACGCCTAGAAATCGATTTAAATCGGTTTAATTCAAATTGAGCGTTTACAGCCATAACTCGCACATACTTCCGAATTAGCTTCCGAAACCTGTTCCATTGTGTCCGGAACGCGGGATAAACCCTAGGTACGCTGGTTACGGCGTCTAAATCGGAGTTCGGAATTTCCGGGTGAATAGTGTCGAACGAAACTCTATAAATACACCTCTCTCTTCATAAATTTGATAAAATATCATTCCAAACCCTAATTCATTCATGTAGCCGGCCCTAAAACTGAATGGCCAGAAATTGATCTCATTTCTTCCCTTTGATCTCTCAATCCATCAAGTTTTGGCTAAAACTTTCAACATGAAAGATGTAGAGGGTGATGAGAGCTACGATCTGAACGGTGGAGATCGCGAATGGCTTCACGGATTGATGGGAAATGGTGTAGGAAGTGGCCGACCTGCGCACGCACTCCCAGGTGGAGGAGATGGCCGAGCTTCAGGCCAAGGAAGGTGGAGGTAGCTTGCGTCGTGCTCTTCGTCGTGGCGTTGGAGTGATCGGATTTAGTCGAGTGAGGTGAATGCAATGTTTAACCCTAGTTTGGGACTAATTGGGTTCTTGCGTTCAAAATTTATGCGTGAACGACCTGGGAGCTGTTGTGCGTGCGGAAGAGAAGGTGTAGTGGAGTGGGGCCCGCGTGTTAAAGTGGTGAGGTGTTTTCTTTTTTTGTTTTTGTTTTTTTTTTTTGTTTGAATTTAAAATTCAAAATCGTGTAACTTTAAAACGTGATATCTTTTTCATACGAGGTCGAAAAAATGCAAATCCAGTTGCGTTGGAATCGTATGGACGAGCACTACGCGATGGAGTTGGTTTGGAGTCGTTTGGAGTTAGTGAGAATTTCGGGTAAAATTAAACGCGCGTTTAATTTTATTCGAAATAAAAGCTAAAACGGAATTTAAAACCAAGGTGAGAATTTCTCACTCAATCGAATAGATTTCGATTTTATTTTAAATAGTTAGATTTAAAATATTTGAATGCATGTTTGAATGATGACTGTAAATTATTGATTGTTAAAATAGACATTATGCGCCGTTAGTAAGCGGATGTTATTTAATATAAACATATACCGCGAATATTTCATAAACAGTGAAATTGGTATTATATATAGTATCAATATATATATATTGGCATATGTATATATTGCAGTTGATTGATTTCCCGCCTTTTTTGTTTAGCGGATGAGACCCTATTACGCCGTTATTAAGCGGATAATATTTAATAAAAACATGTACCGCGATAATTTCGTACTGGAGCGAAATTGGTATTGTGCTAATGTTTTTGGATGCAGGAAACAGGTTGGAGGGATCCAACTGGATTCCTCAACAGTATTTATTTAATTTCAGATATTTTGATATTTGATGGATTATCATATCGATATATGATATCGTTGTTAGTCGTGATTGACTATTTGGTGTGTAGCATCATTGGACCCAGATTTTGGGATTTTAAAATGATTTTAAAAGTGATTTTGAAAATATACTATATTTTTGGAATTGATCCATTTTAAATAAATAAACGTTATAATTTTTAAAGTTATAAAAATTATGGTTTTTGTGAAATATAGTTAAAAAGCTGATTTTTAGAAATACGATTAAAAGTCGATTTTTGAGAAATATGAACTAATGATTTTATAAAATAATTTAGATTGGATTTTTGAATATATGATAAAAGTTTAAATATAGGATTTATAAAATTTGATTATTTTATAAATCGAAATGATGAAATTATAAAGGAAATTAAAAGATGTTTTAAAGAATAATATTAATTGATTTATATTAAGAGATTTATAAACGGATATTTATAAATCGAAATATTGACATTATAAAACGAGTCTTTATAAGTGTTTGAATGAAGTGAAAATGAAATTCATTAATGAATGAAATTTATAGAATTATATAACGGTGAAGTTATAAATGGAATTTTATAAACAATAGGTTTATAAAATTTGTAAAGTTCAAAGGAACGATTTTTGCAAATAAATAAATTATAAGTGTTTGACTTATAATTTGGACTTTTGGTTTATAATTAAGATTATAAATCGAATAGGTAAATAAAGAAGATTTATAAAGGAAGTTGTTATGAAATAAATGGAAATGGAATTTATAAACGTTGTTTTATAAATTCGCAAACGACTTATTTTGATAAGTTAATTGTTATAACTTATAAATGGAGTTATATTCACGTTTTTTTGACAGTGAATAATCCTTTAAAATAAAATGAATAGAAAGGATGAAATTTGTTAATGAAGTATATTCACGTTTTTGAATAGTGAATAATACGTTAAAGAAAATGTATTGAATGTGAATGTTTTAAATAGAATTAAAACGATTTAACGATGTTTTAATTGTGTTGAGATTCGAAATCATAGATTTCAACATTTATTGTTGAAATAGACGTTTTCGAGAAATAAAAGGAAATGGTGGACTATAACACTGTTGTTATAGTAAATGATTTCCGAAAGGAAATGGGTTGTATAGTATTGGGATTTATATATCTATTTAATTTCGAATCCCTATACTAGTGATTTTGGGACGTGTAACGATGTTTTACGCAACATTCGTTTTGGCCCAAATAAAAATGTTTAAGAGAATGATTTCCCTTAAAGAATGAATAATATACTTAATTCGATTTAAGTATATTGAATATTTTCAAAGGTTGAAAATAAAAAGATTTGTCGATTACTTATTTTTGATAAGTATGGAAATGTTTTCCAATATGAAGTGAATAATTAGAATTTATCTTTTTGAAGATAAATTGAAATGAATTATTGAAATCGAATATGCATGGATATTTTGAAATATAAATTCATTATGGAATTTATATGTGAAAAGTGGAATTTGTTTGAAAATAAATATTGATTTATTTTTGAAGTGTTGAAATTATATATCTTATAAAGATATTTTGGGAAGTAAATAATTTGGAAAATTATTTGGAATCTGGTGATGTATGCATATCAATTGATAGTTCAATAGCCGACTATCAATATTTCCCTTTGATTGGGTATTTGATATGATTGTTTGAATTTGAATGCACACTTATTTTTGAATAAGCGCTCACTATTCGGGTTAACCGGGAAAGGACCATGGGGTCGTATAACCCATTCCGAATATGTGATACGACGTGAATTGCATTTGAAGATCGGTGTTGAAGACCGGTATTTGCGAGAGCGATAGGATGACCTATCGATTGTCTCTGCACTGGGTCGCTCCTGGTATAGAGATTCCATAAGTGATGGGAAATCCGATCAGGATTGTGAATATCCGGATTGCAAGGACTTCTTTGTAAGTGCCTTCGGTTTTGTTCGAGCCCGGAACAGACTTGTATGGATTGTATGTCTGACATTACAAGTTGAGATATAAAGCCGATTTCTTTCAAATATATTTCTGTTGGTGGCGGAGAATTTATTCTTTGCTTAACACCCTTCTTTGAGACGTACGAGCTCAAAGGTTATATAGTTGAAGTTATCAGCGATATATCCCATTTTGGTAATGTGACATGCTGAGTGATGCTGAAATGATCATTGTGTTGATTATTTGTGATAGGATCATTTATTTGATCGTCTATCTTAGTGATCATTGTGTTGATCATTTGTTGACCCAAAGCACGGCTTTTTGTACAAAGTGTGTTTTTGTGGACGTGAATTCATCGAGCCTCACATCCCGGTAATGGTCAAAACAGGAATGATGCGGCAAGGTTATGAGGGGTAGCTCCCTTTAGGGTATGTGCATTTCCTTCTGGAAAGGGTGGTATCATGGTATGGAGCCCAGATACTTACTCATGTTGATACACTATATCTTTTTCTGTGTGGTGTTGTTGGTGACGAGCGCTCGGTTAAAGGTCCGATGGGACCGGGGGATGCCATATTCGTGTAGTAGTTACCTAGTGATAAAGGTAACCCGGCCTTGTGTTGGCAGAGAGCTGGTTAAGTTCTCGGGACGTCCAGCCAGAGGCGATCCCATGTGGCAGTAGGAAGTTCCTTAGCCTGACCATTTGTTGGAAATCCAATTCCCAATACGAAACTTGTACGGTATTAGTTGTAGAACCTGCCATTCACTTATGGTGGTCACCACTGTTTGGATGGTAGCTATAGTAGGCATAGTTCGAAATGTCTATGTTGGCTAAGATTTATATTCTACTTTCGAAATGAATTTTTCTCTACACTATGCACTAGTAATAATATCAAATGTTATTTTAAATGCGTATCAAGCATCTTTGACTATCATAAGGAGAAATCTCCTCCGATTCTGCGTTTGCATTGTGTGTGTGTGCGGGAGGCCTTATGGTAGTCTCATTTTTAAAAGCATTGCGAATTGAATAAAAAAAAATATATTCCTATTTTGATTTTAAAGTTAAATAAACTGTTTTGAGTTCTCACACCAGTCACATGACTGACTCGGAGTTTATTGTTTTCCTTCCTAAACTCTGGGTGCCCACCAATTTCCACACGGGCAGTTAAGAGTTAGGTTTATCAGGATATTCTGGATATTCTGGAGTTGCTGGAGGCAAGCTGGATGGCATGGCGTATTACTAGTATATAGTATTTCTTTTTCCGCTGCACTGTTTGTTGATGTTGTATGTTGTTGTACACTCTGATGATATGATGTAATGAAATGAAATGTAATGTAATAACTGATATAGTTCTTTGTTTAAAGATTATTCATTTATTATTATATGTTGTTCCGCTGCGAATTGTGAGATTCTGTTGTTGTTCTGTTGTTTCCTTTCTGTCCGTTCTATTATTAAAATGCTTCTATCTTCTATTTTCAAATTCTCTATTTTCTTTTCTGTCTTTTGTTTTCTTTTTCCTCTATTCTCTTTTTCTTTCTATTTCTTCTATTTTTAAAATTTTCTATCTTCTTGTTTCTTCTTTTTCTCTCTTCTTCTCTTTTCTTTTCTTAAATTCTTTTTAAAACCCATAACATCTCGGTTTTCGGCCTTTGATTTCTCGGCAGTCGATAAAGTGAGTATCGATGTCGAATTTTCGAAGAACAAAAATCAGCAGACGTTACATTTGGTATCGGAGCTGATGGTTAAGCGACAACCATGGTTCTGTTGGGTATTAATTCATTAGAGATAGAGTCAGCAGTACTCTAGAATGAGTTTGAGTGTAAAAATAGCTATGAGTGCGTATTTGTTAGTGAATATAAAATTGTTTTATATTGTGATGATTGGTTTATTGAGTGGCATATGAACTTTCGTCAGCACAGCCTCGAAACTGAGCCGAAGGGGTTTCTAAACACTTGAATAGAACAATTCGGCACAGTATTGTTTTAATTGGGTAAATGAAATAATTTTGCCTTGATTATATTTTATATATAAAGGAATAATTTTAAAAAAAATTATTAAAGTGTATATAAGTTGATTGTTAGGTTGTTTGAATAATCCAAATAAAAGAATAATTGTATAAGCAAAAGAATTATAAGAATTAAAGTTATAATTAATGTGAATTACAATTGTAAAATAAACTTATATATAAGAAGTGAAACTATATAAAATATGAGTTGTGAATAAAAGTGAATTTAAAGTTAAATGGAATATAACTTAAGAGATATTGAATTAAGTTGATATTGGTATCGAAGTAAATAATCAAGTGGATTAAAAGAATATGAACTTAAGTTATGTAATAGAATTCAACTTTGTAATTGAATTGAATGAATGGCTTGGCTGTTAATCAATTGAATGTGAATAATTGATATGAAAAGATGAATATAAGTGTTAATTCATTAAAATCTAATGTTATTGGGAGTTGAATAAATTGGAATGGAAATCAATTTAATGTTAAACCAAATTGGATGAATATAAGCAAAGGAAATTTGGTTGTAATAAATATACATTGGTTGTTATATGATTGTTGATTGATTGTATATAATTCATTAAGTGTTAATGAAATTGAAAGCTATGAAATTGAATTCAAACTTGAAGAAAATAAGTTGAATAGAATTGAATGTGAATTAGATTCAATTAGTAAATGTAAACTAATTGAATTGAAAATGAATGTTGATAAAATCCAATGTAAATAAATCAAATGTGATTTAAAGTGAAAACCAATTCATTAAATATTAATGAGAATATAAATGAATATTGTTGGTTATGGAATGTAGTTGGTTGATGGTTGAATATATATTGCATTTGCTATATTATGTAGTTGTTATGTTGCTATATGTTGTATATTGAGATTATTTGCATATGTGCATGTTCTCATGTTGTTTGTTGAGTGATTAGTAGGTGCGGATCGCATTTGCTTCGCATTTGGAGTTCGCTTTTGCGCTATATTAGCCGTATATGCTTGCTAATAAAATATAAGGTACATATCTCGGATTAAATATCGCACTTTTATACTTTTTCCCTTCGGGATGCCTCATTACTTGATGAGATGTATATTTGTGATATATATACTGTCATTTTTTTTTCGGATCGAGCCGCGCAAAGGAGACTATGGCGAATTTTTCCGAAAATTTAAGGCGTTAGAAAAATTTGAGAAAATTTTGGGAAAATTTTGAAAACTTTAACTTTGATTTTGAAGTTGAAAGTTAAACAATAGTAATTGTTTTTGAAAAGATAACTAAGTATGATTTGAAAACTTAGTAAAGTATGGTAAGAAGTTTAATTATAAATTTTGGGAAAATTAATAGATTCTCTAACTTTTCTTACTTGTAATTTCGAGGACGAAATTCTTTTAAGGGGGAAAGATTGTAACGACCCAGAATTTTTAGAAATTAAAATTTGAATATTTAATTAATTTTAAATATTTATAAGTGAATTTTTAAGTCAAATAAATTTTATTTTGATTTATTGGATTTAATTGGATAATTAAATCGATAATTTAATATGTTAAATTATGGAAATAATTAAAAATTGAGTTAAAAATGATGGAAAATAATTTGTAAAATTTTATTTTATCATATTGAAGTTAGAATGATATTTTAGAACTTTTAAAATCGAATTAAAAGTAAATTTGTGAAAATTGAATATTTTAATATTTAATAATCGACTGTAAAATAGCCAATTTTTGAACAGTCTCAGAATTGAACGAAACCAGTTCCATTGGATCCGTAATAGTTAGTTATTACCGGATTTCAATTTTCGTGTCAATCGGAGTTATCATTTGATCGTGGCAGCTTGAAACGCATCGAATCGTTTTTAATTTAAATTTGGCGAGTCAAAATAGCCATTTTTCAAAAAGTCTCGGAATTCGACGAAACCAGTTTCATCGGATCCGTAATGTGATATTATTGTAAGGTTTCAAATTTCAAGTCAATTGGATTTACCGTTTGTCCGGTACAAATTAAAACGCCTAGAAATCGATTTAAATCGGTTTAATTCAAATTGAGCGTTTACAGCCATAACTCGCACATACTTCCGAATTAGCTTCCGAAACCTGTTCCATTGTGTCCGGAACGCGGGATAAACCCTAGGTACGCTGGTTACGGCGTCTAAATCGGAGTTCGGAATTTCCGGGTGAATAGTGTCGAACGAAACTCTATAAATACACCTCTCTCTTCATAAATTTGATAAAATATCATTCCAAACCCTAATTCATTCATGTAGCCGGCCCTAAAACTGAATGGCCAGAAATTGATCTCATTTCTTCCCTTTGATCTCTCAATCCATCAAGTTTTGGCTAAAACTTTCAACATGAAAGATGTAGAGGGTGATGAGAGCTACGATCTGAACGGTGGAGATCGCGAATGGCTTCACGGATTGATGGGAAATGGTGTAGGAAGTGGCCGACCTGCGCACGCACTCCCAGGTGGAGGAGATGGCCGAGCTTCAGGCCAAGGAAGGTGGAGGTAGCTTGCGTCGTGCTCTTCGTCGTGGCGTTGGAGTGATCGGATTTAGTCGAGTGAGGTGAATGCAATGTTTAACCCTAGTTTGGGACTAATTGGGTTCTTGCGTTCAAAATTTATGCGTGAACGACCTGGGAGCTGTTGTGCGTGCGGAAGAGAAGGTGTAGTGGAGTGGGGCCCGCGTGTTAAAGTGGTGAGGTGTTTTCTTTTTTTGTTTTTGTTTTTTTTTTTTTGTTTGAATTTAAAATTCAAAATCGTGTAACTTTAAAACGTGATATCTTTTTCATACGAGGTCGAAAAAATGCAAATCCAGTTGCGTTGGAATCGTATGGACGAGCACTACGCGATGGAGTTGGTTTGGAGTCGTTTGGAGTTAGTGAGAATTTCGGGTAAAATTAAACGCGCGTTTAATTTTATTCGAAATAAAAGCTAAAACGGAATTTAAAACCAAGGTGAGAATTTCTCACTCAATCGAATAGATTTCGATTTTATTTTAAATAGTTAGATTTAAAATATTTGAATGCATGTTTGAATGATGACTGTAAATTATTGATTGTTAAAATAGACATTATGCGCCGTTAGTAAGCGGATGTTATTTAATATAAACATATACCGCGAATATTTCATAAACAGTGAAATTGGTATTATATATAGTATCAATATATATATATTGGCATATGTATATATTGCAGTTGATTGATTTCCCGCATTTTTTGTTTAGCGGATGAGACCCTATTACGCCGTTATTAAGCGGATAATATTTAATAAAAACATGTACCGCGATAATTTCGTACTGGAGCGAAATTGGTATTGTGCTAATGTTTTTGGATGCAGGAAACAGGTTGGAGGGATCCAACTGGATTCCTCAACAGTATTTATTTAATTTCAGATATTTTGATATTTGATGGATTATCATATCGATATATGATATCGTTGTTAGTCGTGATTGACTATTTGGTGTGTAGCATCATTGGACCCAGATTTTGGGATTTTAAAATGATTTTAAAAGTGATTTTGAAAATATACTATATTTTTGGAATTGATCCATTTTAAATAAATAAACGTTATAATTTTTAAAGTTATAAAAATTATGGTTTTTGTGAAATATAGTTAAAAAGCTGATTTTTAGAAATACGATTAAAAGTCGATTTTTGAGAAATATGAACTAATGATTTTATAAAATAATTTAGATTGGATTTTTGAATATATGATAAAAGTTTAAATATAGGATTTATAAAATTTGATTATTTTATAAATCGAAATGATGAAATTATAAAGGAAATTAAAAGATGTTTTAAAGAATAATATTAATTGATTTATATTAAGAGATTTATAAACGGATATTTATAAATCGAAATATTGACATTATAAAACGAGTCTTTATAAGTGTTTGAATGAAGTGAAAATGAAATTCATTAATGAATGAAATTTATAGAATTATATAACGGTGAAGTTATAAATGGAATTTTATAAACAATAGGTTTATAAAATTTGTAAAGTTCAAAGGAACGATTTTTGCAAATAAATAAATTATAAGTGTTTGACTTATAATTTGGACTTTTGGTTTATAATTAAGATTATAAATCGAATAGGTAAATAAAGAAGATTTATAAAGGAAGTTGTTATGAAATAAATGGAAATGGAATTTATAAACGTTGTTTTATAAATTCGCAAACGACTTATTTTGATAAGTTAATTGTTATAACTTATAAATGGAGTTATATTCACGTTTTTTTGACAGTGAATAATCCTTTAAAATAAAATGAATAGAAAGGATGAAATTTGTTAATGAAGTATATTCACGTTTTTGAATAGTGAATAATACGTTAAAGAAAATGTATTGAATGTGAATGTTTTAAATAGAATTAAAACGATTTAACGATGTTTTAATTGTGTTGAGATTCGAAATCATAGATTTCAACATTTATTGTTGAAATAGACGTTTTCGAGAAATAAAAGGAAATGGTGGACTATAACACTGTTGTTATAGTAAATGATTTCCGAAAGGAAATGGGTTGTATAGTATTGGGATTTATATATCTATTTAATTTCGAATCCCTATACTAGTGATTTTGGGACGTGTAACGATGTTTTACGCAACATTCGTTTTGGCCCAAATAAAAATGTTTAAGAGAATGATTTCCCTTAAAGAATGAATAATATACTTAATTCGATTTAAGTATATTGAATATTTTCAAAGGTTGAAAATAAAAAGATTTGTCGATTACTTATTTTTGATAAGTATGGAAATGTTTTCCAATATGAAGTGAATAATTAGAATTTATCTTTTTGAAGATAAATTGAAATGAATTATTGAAATCGAATATGCATGGATATTTTGAAATATAAATTCATTATGGAATTTATATGTGAAAAGTGGAATTTGTTTGAAAATAAATATTGATTTATTTTTGAAGTGTTGAAATTATATATCTTATAAAGATATTTTGGGAAGTAAATAATTTGGAAAATTATTTGGAATCTGGTGATGTATGCATATCAATTGATAGTTCAATAGCCGACTATCAATATTTCCCTTTGATTGGGTATTTGATATGATTGTTTGAATTTGAATGCACACTTATTTTTGAATAAGCGCTCACTATTCGGGTTAACCGGGAAAGGACCATGGGGTCGTATAACCCATTCCGAATATGTGATACGACGTGAATTGCATTTGAAGATCGGTGTTGAAGACCGGTATTTGCGAGAGCGATAGGATGACCTATCGATTGTCTCTGCACTGGGTCGCTCCTGGTATAGAGATTCCATAAGTGATGGGAAATCCGATCAGGATTGTGAATATCCGGATTGCAAGGACTTCTTTGTAAGTGCCTTCGGTTTTGTTCGAGCCCGGAACAGACTTGTATGGATTGTATGTCTGACATTACAAGTTGAGATATAAAGCCGATTTCTTTCAAATATATTTCTGTTGGTGGCGGAGAATTTATTCTTTGCTTAACACCCTTCTTTGAGACGTACGAGCTCAAAGGTTATATAGTTGAAGTTATCAGCGATATATCCCATTTTGGTAATGTGACATGCTGAGTGATGCTGAAATGATCATTGTGTTGATTATTTGTGATAGGATCATTTATTTGATCGTCTATCTTAGTGATCATTGTGTTGATCATTTGTTGACCCAAAGCACGGCTTTTTGTACAAAGTGTGTTTTTGTGGACGTGAATTCATCGAGCCTCACATCCCGGTAATGGTCAAAACAGGAATGATGCGGCAAGGTTATGAGGGGTAGCTCCCTTTAGGGTATGTGCATTTCCTTCTGGAAAGGGTGGTATCATGGTATGGAGCCCAGATACTTACTCATGTTGATACACTATATCTTTTTCTGTGTGGTGTTGTTGGTGACGAGCGCTCGGTTAAAGGTCCGATGGGACCGGGGGATGCCATATTCGTGTAGTAGTTACCTAGTGATAAAGGTAACCCGGCCTTGTGTTGGCAGAGAGCTGGTTAAGTTCTCGGGACGTCCAGCCAGAGGCGATCCCATGTGGCAGTAGGAAGTTCCTTAGCCTGACCATTTGTTGGAAATCCAATTCCCAATACGAAACTTGTACGGTATTAGTTGTAGAACCTGCCATTCACTTATGGTGGTCACCACTGTTTGGATGGTAGCTATAGTAGGCATAGTTCGAAATGTCTATGTTGGCTAAGATTTATATTCTACTTTCGAAATGAATTTTTCTCTACACTATGCACTAGTAATAATATCAAATGTTATTTTAAATGCGTATCAAGCATCTTTGACTATCATAAGGAGAAATCTCCTCCGATTCTGCGTTTGCATTGTGTGTGTGTGCGGGAGGCCTTACGGTAGTCTCATTTTTAAAAGCATTGCGAATTGAATAAAAAAAAAATATATTCCTATTTTGATTTTAAAGTTAAATAAACTGTTTTGAGTTCTCACACCAGTCACATGACTGACTCGGAGTTTATTGTTTTCCTTCCTAAACTCTGGGTGCCCACCAATTTCCACACGGGCAGTTAAGAGTTAGGTTTATCAGGATATTCTGGATATTCTGGAGTTGCTGGAGGCAAGCTGGATGGCATGGCGTATTACTAGTATATAGTATTTCTTTTTCCGCTGCACTGTTTGTTGATGTTGTATGTTGTTGTACACTCTGATGATATGATGTAATGAAATGAAATGTAATGTAATAACTGATATAGTTCTTTGTTTAAAGATTATTCATTTATTATTATATGTTGTTCCGCTGCGAATTGTGAGATTCTGTTGTTGTTCTGTTGTTTCCTTTCTGTCCGTTCTATTATTAAAATGCTTCTATCTTCTATTTTCAAATTCTCTATTTTCTTTTCTGTCTTTTGTTTTCTTTTTCCTCTATTCTCTTTTTCTTTCTATTTCTTCTATTTTTAAAATTTTCTATCTTCTTGTTTCTTCTTTTTCTCTCTTCTTCTCTTTTCTTTTCTTAAATTCTTTTTAAAACCCATAACATCTCGGTTTTCGGCCTTTGATTTCTCGGCAGTCGATAAAGTGAGTATCGATGTCGAATTTTCGAAGAACGAAAATCAGCAGACGTTACAAGAATGGATTTCCATACAAATTACCAGGCGAAGGATCTACCTTTCGAAATGGGTACACCTTTAGATGGATGCCCCGAGAAGCCATCACACAGCTTCTCTACCAACACAAGACCGACCCACCTCTATAACTAGATGGTACCGAATATGTCATCCCCGGTCGTTACCGACCTTTAACCGAGCGCTCGTTTTCCATACACCGCATTAATTTACATCCCGAACATCACAGCAGGAAGAAATATATCTAGAAGGGGATGATCATACCCTAATTGGGAATGAGTCACTTAGCCTTGCTACATCTAATCCTGTTTCGGTCATTTCCGGTTTGATGAGGCTTGAGGTAACGATTACCTTTTCACACAGCACATATCACATCTTTGAATGCCACATTGCCACTTCCGTTAACTACTAATTGCATTCCACAAAAATACAACCCTTAAGCACGTATGTCTCAAGAAGGGTGTTAAGCTAAGAGAAGTTGCCTTCTCCGCCACCAGTGATGTACGTTTGTAAAAACCAATGTACATAATCTTTAGAAATGCAGTGTCAGACAAACGTCCATACAAGTTGTCCAGGAACAGGACAAGCCGAATGCACTCTCCTACTACCACTAGCAGCGAGTAGTCCTTGCAATCTGAAAAATCTCCACAACGAGGAGACCACTGCTATATGTAACTCTATAATGGGTGCGACCCCGAGAAAATCAACAAGCAATCCTCATGCTATGAAGGTCCACGGTCTTCAATAATTATCATCTTCAACATGTCTTCCTATTCGAAATGTATACATTGGTTCGAAGTGGTTTTCAGATAGGACTTATCCAAATCCGACCCCGGTTCCTTTGAAGCCAATTATCGATTTAAAAGATGTTAAGTTCATATATGGATATCAAACATCAATCAATTACTTCATCTTTTGTTTAAAATATCTTTCCTAGATATATTCTTTTCAATTTATTCCATTTTATTTTCAAGAGTATAAGAAATCATTAAGCCTCATTTATCAAATTATTTGGTTTATTTAAACCTTTCTTAAATCTTGGAATAATTCTAAATCATTTTCACTTTTTCTTAGGAAAACCTTTTCAAATCATTCATTAAATCTAAACCAAAGATTTTCTTTCTTAACTTTTAACTTAGGAAAAATATTCCCTTTTTAAAATATCACTTTCCACAACATCCATTTAATTTAAAGGATTATTCACTGTCCAAAATCGCGAATATAATTGCTTTAATAAACTTTCACATTTAAGTTATCAATTTAATTGATTTTAGATTTACAAAACGGTATACATTCTATTTTTATAAACTTCCATATACAAAATTTCTTTACTAACAAATTCCATTTATATCTCATTTATAAGTCAAAATCCAATTATAATTTTATTACTTATAAAACTCTTATTTACAAATTCATTCCTTTCAAATCATATTATTTATAAAATCCATTACAAATTCTTTTCTAAATTTCAATTGTAAACCCATATATTGATTACAATCCCATTTCTAATATTTATAAAATGCTTTTATAATTCCATTACTTTTATTTATGAAATATTAATTTTATAAATCTTATATCTAGACCATAAATTGAAATAATTTATTACTTTTCTTTTATCTTAGAAAAACTTAATTATGATCTTTTAGAGCATCCGGGCTTTCCTTTCGATTTGTTCAACCCTTCGCCTAAGAAGAGAAAATATAGGCCAGATAAGTTCAGGGCACCGGTTGCTCCGTTCCTAACCTTAGTTAATCACCATGTTTTATGTTTTCAGTTCTCACAGGCGGGACAAATGTACTAGTCGTTTCCGCATTACTCAGTTTGTTATTATATTCAATCTTCTTCACTTATTGTTTAAGTGATATAAACAATTCCTCTTTCCCATTTATTCAAACTCTCATTAGAACTTCCAAATCATCCTTAAATAACTTAATTATTCTTTTAAAATCATTCACAAAATATATATGAAAGAATTGTTAAGTTTAAAACTTCATTTCAAAAGTTATTTCAAATTACTGCGAAAAGCCTTGTGAAAGTGTTGCAAATAGCGTTTTAAAAACTATATTCTTCAAAACAACTTTTATATCATTTAGAAATCCAAATTTTCAACTTAAATCTCTTTTAATACATTTTAAAAGATTTTTATGATTTCTTTCATATTTTTAAAACATTTAAAATATCAATTTTAATCTTTGGTCACTTTGCTGCAAAAGCGCGATTTTTCTGGAAAATTGTTTGGGACATATTTAAAATATACAAGATAAAATCTTGATTTTCTTCCTTTATTTCTTAATATATATTGAAATGTTTATAAAACATTTCTAACTCATTTTAAAACTATTTCTAAAAGGTTTAAACATTCCATATACACCATTTCATTTTCAAAAGGAAAGTGCTTTCCTTTGTGCTTATCGACGTGTATTAACGTGACTTGGTAAAACAGTTTAACAATCATATCAAACAATCAATACTTGATGATCAAATCATATATAAGCATCCATAGAAATCGTAATACAACATCAAACATGTATATATATATATATATATAAATAGAGATGCTAAATAGAGTTTTCTCGCCATAAACCAAAGCGATTAATTTCCTACCAACATTCTAATCAACCAACACTTCATTAATTAATTCCTACTCCATTAAAAACTAGCAAACAACACCTTCTCCCTTCCAATAGCTTGACCGAGGCTTAAGATGGAGGTTGGCCGAAAATATAGAGAGGAAGCGGCAGAGCTTTGAACTTGAATTCCCAAGATTTAGATTCAGAAAATTGGTCATCTTCTCTCTTTTTTTGACTCCCTTACTCTCAAAATTTGAAAAACTTGTTAACTGAAAAGTTGTTGAAAATTCTTTTTTATTGAATCTAAAAAAAATAATCACTTGATTTTGATTAATGATGAGGAATATATGATATAATAAAAAGAGGTATTGTCGGATTGACAAAAATGAAGACCGAAAATGCCTTTTAAAGAATTGAGTTTCAGGTATAGCAAACTTCAAAACTAGAAAAAGTGATCAACATAAAAGTTGTAGCCACTGGAATTCTATAAGGTTTTAAAAAAATAATTTCTTAATTTGTTTCTGTTATTATTAAGTTACGTTCAAAACAAAATGACATATTCTCTGGCTTAAAAACTGGGCCAGAAAATGCACAGGAAAGAAGTGCATTTTTGACATAGTTAGCTTTAGAATAAGATAAAGTGGTCAACATGAAAGTTGTAGCCACTAGAAAAATACATAATTTGAATAAAATATTTATGCATTTTGGTTCTGTTTTGAAAAAGTTATGGCCGAAAGAAGAAGAGGTAAAATATAGAGAAAAAAGGAGTTTGATTTGAAGAGAATGGACATTGATTTCTTTTGAATATATAATAAATATTTTGAAATTATTTCTTTCTAATTTTTTGTATGGATTGGAAGCCATTAAAGAGAAGAGGAATAAGATGAAGAAGCTTGAAGAAGAAGAGAAATGTGAATGAAAGTGAAGAAAGAGGTGGATATTTATAGAAAAAGAAAGAAAGTGGTAATTTACCAAAATAACATCTTACCAAATTTTCAAACCATCCTTACTTCAACCTAAAGCAATCTCCACTTTTTCAATACTTAACATCACCTTTCACATCTTTACTTTATGTCTTAATCCCGTAAGAACTAAGCTAAGTGAAATAATAATTATGTTGGCTTTTGATGTGATATTGATTTGATGTTTACTTTGACTTTTCTTACCTACTCTTGTTAATTCTTACTTACTTTTCTTAATGACTTCTAGAAGTTTTCTAATTTTATTTAGTAAAAGTAAACTTGTTTACTGAATTAATTATTAATTACACTATTTAAATATATGTTCATATATAAGAAAATAAAGGTGCGACATGTTGCGATAAGTTATTAATCGACAAAACGTCGTTTTTCGAAAAAATGTTTTATGGTCACATTTTGACGTTTTAGTTAAAATATTAATTTATGTAAACCAAATTTAAAAATAAATTTTTATAATGCTATTTAAAAATATAAACACTCATAAATTAATTAAAATAATTTATTTAACCATTAAAACATACTTTTCTGAAATCAGCATTTTGTCACTTTTTTCGTTATAGGAAAATGTTACTATTTTTGTGTATAATTCTCTTTCCAAAACCTAACTAATATTGTTTGAATCATATAACCTTAATTATTTTACATTTAAAATCATTTTAAATATTATATTTTAAAGTGGTCAAATTCTGGGTCATTACACCAATGGATTTCACTTTACTAGTGTAGAATTCATATGGGATATACAAAGTCCTTAAAGTTTAATTAGTTGTTGTTTGTCGAAAGTAAGCCGGTTAACCCTTAGATAAGTCTTTGTGATGTGTTACTAATACGACAATTTAAATTATAAAGCCATATCTAGGGGTCATCAGCCTTCGTGGCTAGGGCCGGTTGACTAACGATTATATTATAGAGAATCCTTTCCGGGGTTGAGGCATTAAATGGTTATCGGGTATGTCTCCTTCCTATTTAACAAGTATTAAGTGGTCGGGGTTTCCTATTGGGTAGTACAACAATATATATATATATATATATATATATATATATAACTATATATATATATAGTTATACGTCATGGAAGGCAAATAATGACCCTATTTATGTTTGTTGGTTAATATAGCTAAGGTCATATAGACGATCTCAAAGTGATGATGGTACATGATTCCCTCGATTTGAGAATACCGTGGACCTTCAATGTGGAGACTATTTTGAATATAGGCAATTCTAAGCAGAACATCCATAAAATGACTATAGTTAGGTCCCAATTGAAGAACTGAAAGTGAAATACTATTCGATAGAGAATTTATCTCCTGGATTGCATGATGTTAGTATCACGATCAACTGTAGTCAACTTAAAGTCTAAGTCTTTTGCCAAAGCAACATGATTAATAATAACTATTATTATTGAATTAAGGATTCTGTGTTTGGAATTATGAAGTTAAATGTTGAAGATATTTCAATTTTGACAAAAACCAAATCTCATAAGTCCTAATATGATATAGTTTTGATGAAAAGAATTAGTATATATAATTGTTATTACGACACACCGCTTATAATATGTAAAATTAGATTTTACCAAAAAAACGTGTAAGCGATAAATTCAACCAAAATATCACATCACTAGCTAAGGTGACATGTGAATGTCAATATTCGAATTGTTCGATATTAGCCGTTGACATAATTTACATATTTGAGTCGCACAACCGTAATGATGATAACTTCAAAGGCGAATTCTATTTCAAGCCGAGTATATACTTAGTAGCCTCGAAAAATTAAAAAGTCAACCCAAAAAATAACTTAGTAGCCCTCTACCATTTCCATAACTACCCTTCCCCTCACGCAAAATGTAAAAAATTGAATTTTTTTCACCGATTTAGAAACTAAGGTTAGTATTTTTTTCTTCACCGATTTAGAAACTAGGGTTTTGAAGAAGAGGTGGTTTAGACAGTAAGAAACTGACCTAAGAAGATAATGGAATTGGGAAGAAAGAAAGTACGCAGCTTTATAAAGGTATTTTAGTCTTTAAAATTTTATTTATTTTCGAGGGGATACTAAGTAATTATCTGTGTTGAAATAGAATTTGCCTACTTCAAAAATGTCGTGCGATTTACTTAGTTTATAACTGTTGTAAATTAATTAATATTTATGAAATATTAATTATTTAATTTTATTTGATTTGTTTGAATACGAGTAGTGGTTAACAATGCGTGTATATAAAAGTTATAAATGCCCGTATAATATTTAAATTGGATTTGAATAGAATAAATACTTAATAAGCTTTTAAATAAATTAAATTGATTAAAATTTGTGAAATAATAATTATAAATTTTCTTTTTGATTTATTTGAATACCATTAATATTTAATAAAGTACGTATATAAAAGTTATAAACATGTGCATCGATATATGATATCACTAGAACATTTAAATTAGATTAGTGCTAATGGGATTTTGAGAATTTGACAGGCCACTTAGTATGTCTGTGGCAGGCCATGCATGTAGAAAAAGGACACGCTTTTATTGTGATTTAAAGAAAAATTAAAGAGAAAGGTTTTAATGATGGAAAATGAAAGGTTTCTACCATTTCTTTAAAACAAATCTCCCTTCATTACTTTCATCATTTATTCTTTTCTGAAATTACTTTTGCTCTCTTCTGTATCTAAGTGATGGCCTAAAATTAATGCAGTCCTAGAGCCTAAAAATTCTAAAATCAAATACAAATTAAATTAATTTATAGAAGGTGGTTAGACATATGAAGGTTGGTTTCTAAATTTAAAGCCTTTGATTCATCGTTTAAGGTGTGATATATAGACCAAATTTAAAGGTAATTTTCTAGTTAAAATATTCTTATGTTTTATCATTTATATGGTTGAATCATCCACCTCCTATATATCTTTTACCGATATGTTCTTTTGCAATATAATTTAGATCCATCATTACTTTTGCTCATTTATCATTTTTACATGTTTAGTTTAGATTTGAATCATATTATCTTGAATTTATATATGAATGAGTTGTCTAATTCTTTTATGTCTTAAAATTTACCATTTGAACAATTTTTACTGAAAACTATTTGGATTGATTGATTAAGTTGTATGTTACAAGTTGGGGAATTAAATACACATGTTAGATGTTGTTTTGATTAAATATTATATATATGTATATGTATTTGTTTGTGTATTCTTAATTGAAAGTTTACAAAATGGCCTTTTATGTAAAATTGTAATTGTGATTTTAAACCATTCCATATTTAAATAGCTTCAAGTTGTTTGCTTGAATTTGAAAATTGACAAATAATAAAAATCAAATTTAATGCAAATAAATATATACATATATGTGTGCATGTGTATATGTGTATGCATATTTATATAAAATAAATGTTGTTTTGTTTAATGGAAAACAACAAAGGCATACGTAAAACGCAAATGTTTCTATTGCGAAGTAGATCTCAGCACTTAAATACATACACATTAACTACGTACAATTTTCATATGTTACACTTACATAATATATAGTAGAGCATATATGGATATACTCACATTTTATTTTATGTATGAATTGTTTATTGATGAAATTATATAATTCAATCAATTTAATTAAAGAGAGAAATGAAAGGTTTCTTTCCCCAAATAAAGCAAAAAATCACGCCTTAATTAATTGCATAAATTTTCGAGAAATAAATGAAAGGTTTCCTTTTTTAGATTAATTCTTGTAAGTAGCTGCTATACACATCGATGTATTTGATACAATATACATTTAAATTTAAACTTCATTTTAACCAATTTTAAATAAAATAAGATTTAATTTAAAACTTTATTGGATTAGATCTAATATACCTTTAGACATCGTATCCCCAATAGATTGAAAATAAGAATTTTTTTGAAATCTATATATTTCGCCCACTTCTAACTAGTCTGATTCCTTTACTCACAAACATGACAAAAACGTTTAATCTTTTGAAATCCTCATTTTCATATGTTGATTCAATATTTATAATTATAACCCAATTAGGATTCCAAAAGAATTAGAAAGGCCCAACAATCAACCTAAAGAATAGGGAGCATGGACCTTGCTTCATTGTGTAGTTGAATCCACTATCCGCTGCATGCATACTTTAGGGATTTTGAGGATTACATAAAGGTGCTCCTTTTTTATTAACTCAATATAGTAACTGTCATCTAGCTTCAATGTGCATTTTTTTTGAATTATAACATATTAAATTTCTACATACCCCTCAAGAGACACTTTTTTACACAGCCTAAGACCTAGGCTAGAGAATGGTTTTTTAATTTACAACTATGTCTTGGGTTAAACTAGTACAAGTTCCCCCACGAAAGAGGATAGTATTTCTTATTACTTTTTTTACACACTATGGGAAAAAACGCATCAGATGACAGATATGCTCCGTTGTCTCATTACATATCTATCTGCCTTAAATCTCGTGTCATCTCATTGTATGTCAAAACGCAGATATGCCCCGTCGTCTAATATGCGCTAACATAACAAAAAAAACCATATGTTGTCTGATGCTATAGCATCGTTTCAAGAATTTCCTATTAGACAACATATAATTATTGATTGATATAAATAATTGTCCACATAATGAAATAAATATTTGCAGCATGAAATAAATGAATCGCAATTTTATTGAAACAAATATTTTATTTCAAATAAATTCAAATACAATACAACTTTCATTATCACTCTACTTACATTTTCAAATACAATACAACTTTCACTATCACTGTCATGTATACAACATTTCTCTATGCTCTCATATACAATATTTTTTTGCTCACACTCACTCGAGTTTATCTATAATGTTGATCTTGATTTGCTTGCTCGAGCTTGAATCTAGCCATTTCCTATACCTGACAAATTACCAATGTAGTAAAATGAAAAAAGAAACAAACCTAAATTGAAAAAATAGAATTGAATTTTGATATTAATATTGCCTCAGTTTATGTGTGACGCCCCACCTCTATACCCACACTAGCCAAGAACATTACGGTGTAATGCTGTCAACTAGCACAGAGAATAAGGCTGTTGAGGAGCGACCATCCGTGTAATTGCTTTGTGCGAGCACCAATATGTCAGATAGTACAAGGAAGTCCGACATGCCGATACAAACTCAAGGCTACTACACAGTGGCTATATATTCTTCGGAATCAAACATAGAAATAAACATGACACAAATCAGTCACAAACATCCATATCACAAAGGCGGAAAAAGATATGAATATAACACATGAAAGTGTACATCAGAGTAGTGGCCAAACAAGATCCACAATATCATAAAAGAATGGTTACAAGTGCTAGAAAAAAGAATATGTATACATCTAGGAGTCTATATCTCAAAGGTATACAACAAAAACTACTAATCTAAGTAGTTAGCCAAAAGTCGGGATGATGTTCCCAGAAGTGAAGTCAAGCAGAAGCACCTGTAACTTCTCGGTCTGACCTGAGTATTATTTACAAGAAAATAATAAACGGATCAGTCTAGCTATAAATATCAGATAGAATGATATAGAATAAGAGATATGACAAAACATATAATAATCACAATACCATGCTGTGATAAGTAAGTAATTGTAAATCAACAAGAGATTAATCAATATCACAAGAATCTTCTCAAAGATCAAAAGGAATGTCATACTCCTTATTTCATTCACCAAGCCACAAATATTGACAACATATAAATGCCAATCATAAAATTGGTGAAATTCGAATTCTAGAAATCATCAATAGAAATCCAGGAATCACAAAAAGGGGGAGGCCTATCACAAAACTGGAGCATGAAAACTCACAAACACGTGTATCACAAATGGGACGCTATCCCATGGTCGCTAACCATAGAGCCGGTGCAACGACGTAGTACAACGGTACGCCCGAGGAACCTGAAACTCGAATAGTTCGGAACAACAACGTAGTACAACGGTATGCCCGAAGATCCGAACTCCATAAAAATGTGGGTCGCTAGCCCACAAAAATTGGGTCGAAACCCCAAGAAATAAACAGGTCGTTAGCCTATAATAAAAATGAGACGAAACTCAATAAAACGAAATACTATCCCCTACGTGGACAAAGAAACATAGCATATCGCTAGTCATAATCACAAAAATGATCATCATCGATCATTAAGAAGTGTCAATTACAATAAGCTAGTAAATATATGAGCTTAGTCTCATGTCCCATAACCACTAGCTTAACTTAAATATTTACGAACAAATTGTAGATCTCCACTCAAAAATTGTCTCAAGAGATTCAATCGAACAAGTCCAAGAATTAACCGACGAAGTAAACGCAAGCGTTTCATACCACTTATTTTACGAAGCCGTTTAATTAGATTTATCGTACGAGTGAGGTGAAGTGACAAATTAGAAAAATGACTGTAGAAACAATAGGTCATAAAAATTCACCTTTGAAGACATGAATAAAATCCAGAGAATTCGATTCTAAATTCATCCAAGTGTAAATACGCCTGCGACATAACATAGTTCAACACGGGAAATTGGCGCGACCTAACAGGGCGCATCCTAAGGGGGTGAACGACCTAACACGGTCGAGCTAAACAATGGTGCGACCTAACGAGGTCGTAAGGCCAAGCGACCTAACAGGGTGAGCGACCTCGTACCGAGCGACTTAAGGTGGTAAAAGGGGCGCGACCTAAAAGCACTCGCGACCTAACGTTGCGAACGGCCTAACAAAAACAAGGCCGAGCGACTTAGGAAAGGGTATGACCTAACATGGCGCGACCCAGCATAGCGCGACCTAAAAGCACGCGCGACCAAAGGTGGTAAGGATAGGCCGAGCGACCTAAGGGGTATGGCCGAGCGACCTAACGACCTAGGGAGTATAAGGCCGAGCAACGACCTAACGACCTAACTAATGCCGAGTGGCTTAAGGAAGTGAAGACGGCCGAGCGACCTACGACCTAGGGACGAGTGACCTAAAACCGAACGGGCTAACTGCAGGCCGAAAGTCCTTCATATGCAGGCTGAGCGACCTAAGGGTTTTGGAGCTCAAAACTCGCTCAATTTGCAACCGATCGAGCACGGACGCTAGGGGATTATGCCCATTAGCTACCCGGTCGTATTGGCTCCTCGGCGCATCACCAAAAACGTGTTTAAACATCAAAGATTGGATTTTTAAAGATTTAAACCCAAAACACTAAAAATTGGTATTTTCACCAATTCAGTCCAAATAAATGGCAAATGCATATGTAAAAGTGTTAGAAATTCATACCCAACAATCAATGATAGTTATAGACACGATGTGAGATAAAAATCTCACCTTTACACAAAATTTATGAAGAAGAAGCTTGAAAGCAAAGGAGAATCAACCCAAGAAGCTTGAATCAATGTCTTCTCTTTGAATTTGGAGTTGGATGTTGGATTTGCAAATGATCTTGAGCTTGGAGTTTTAATTTCCCATTCCTTCCCCTATTTTTGATGAAGCTTGAGTGTTAGGAAATGAAAGTAAAGTTATGAAGAGAAGGGGGTTGAGTTAGAATTAATAGCTTAGGCTAATGGCTAAACCAAACCTAAAGTCCAAAGTGAAAAAGTGGCAAAATTCCACTAACTCCAAACACATCAAAGTTTATACTCAAAAAGATCGCAAACGGTGTTTTGGACCCAATGGAAGTGGTTCCGAGTCCTAATTCGACCGTATGCAAAAAAGTAACTTTTCGGACTAAAATCCGACTAATGATAAAATATTTAAACAAAATATTTAAATATTCAATCATAAAATATGCGGGTTGTCACATTATGAGTTTATTTTCCCTTCATGTTTTAGACATAGACAAATATATCTCTGTAAGGACCACTTATAATATGCAGTATATAACTATGAATATCACAAGGTTGAGCATCGATTAAATCTCATGGATTGTTGCAAAGGCCTAGCCCGAAGGCTTTACATAGTGCAAATGTGCATAAGGTCAAGCCCAAGTCTCCTCAAGATCAACGTAGGCACACATATACCCAAGTACAAACAAGGCAGCAAAACAATCAAAGGTATCTCAACATTACCTTGAACCAGGCAGCAAAACAATCAAAACAAACCATGCATGTATATAAGTGCAAGTACGAACCTGTCGTATGGGATTCAACCAACTTGTGCACACACATTGCAATCGAATTAGCAAACATTCATACATATATATATATACATACATATGTGTGTATGTGTATACATGAAAATGCACACGTGCACATCCAGGAAATGCAAACAAGACAACTAGCCAAGAATTCGTGATGGTGCGCATAAACAAGCTCAGGCAATGCAATAAGTGCAATTGCATATAAAATGGTTCAGAAAATCAAAACAGTTCAGAACTGAATTCAAGATAGCGTACATAAACAAACTTAGGCAAGATAGCAAGTGCAAATGCACAAAAAAGGGTTCATAAACTCAAAATGGTTTAGAACCGAACTCAAGATAGTGCACATAATCAAGCCTAAGGCAAAACAACAAGTGCAAACGTACATAAAATGGTTCAGAAACTCAAAATGGTTTGGAATTGGACCGACAAAAGCTATATGGACCTGTGTAATATACAAGTTCAAGTATATACAAGTGTATACAAGTATATGAAGAACTGGACAAGTATATAAGTTCAAGTACAATATGGACCACTGTAATATACAAGTTCAAATATATACAAGTGTGTTAACGCTAAAATTTAAACGCTAACACCCTGGTGTATAGGATGTAATTGTGAAAGCACCACCCGTTTGTACGGGAATTAGAAACAAGTAGAAAACTAGCAGAAAAGCAGTAAAAGACACGATATTTATAGTGGTTCAGCTTATAATCAAGCCTACATCCACTTTATCTCCTTTATTACTGATTCGATTACAATTCTTTACAAAACACTTCGATTACAACACATTTTGACGAATAGCTCAAACTTCGATGAAAAGCAATCTCTTGAATCCATGATGAATTATGTAGATCCTTTCTCGGAGTTCATTGTATTGCTTGAATTCAGAAGTGGCAGGGTGTAGTTTTCTTCAAGAAAGTGATGGCCAAAAAGTCCCCTCAATGTTATAGGTGGTTGCGTATTTATAGGCTCTGCTCGGAGTTAGGTCGCAACTTTAGACCGGTCTAAAGTTGGGTCGTAGGTCAGCTCCGGGTTAGGCTAGGTCGCAGGTTATTTTCCTTTTCTAATGCGAGGTCTCCGGTTTTAGGTTGAAGTCCTAGGTCGGGGCTGAGATAGGTTAAGCTCTGGGTCGTTGCCGAGATAAGTATGAACCACTTTACTTTTAGCATTTAGGTCGGCCATTAGTTCGAGTAAATAGGTCGGCTTCCATACTAGGTCGGAATTCTCCTTAGGTCGGCATAGCCTCGTTAGACCGGCATCCCTTCATGCCTTAGGTCGGTAGCACCTTTAGGTCGGCATCCCATCAGGCCTTAGGTCGGCATCCCTTTTAGCCTTAGGTCGGCATCCCTTTTAGCCTTAGGTCGGCATTCCATCAGGCCTTAGGTCGGCATCCCTTTTAGCCTTAGGTCAGCATCCCTTTTAGCCTTAGGTCGGCATTCCATGCTATGTTACTAGGTCGGCACCCGCTTATCTCGTTAAGTCGGTTGACCCTTTAACTCCTTAAGTCGGTGCCACCTCTTGAGTCGCCACTTATTGAGTCGCCCACTTCTTGAGCAGTTAGGTTGCTGGCCTCGAATAGAAGATAGGTCGCTTCATTCTTTAAGTCGTATACCGTTTTGGTCGGGGCGCTGCCCCGCACCCCGCCGGGGGCGCTGCCCCCTGGACCCCTGCGACCTGACCGGTCAGGTCGAACACCGTAAGCGGTGGCGTTGCTCCCGCACCCCCACCTTGGGGGGTTGGCACCCCCCCTGGACCCCCCCTCCATAGGGGATCTTATCTGAAAATACATTCAACAGAACTTGCTTTGTTGGGGGGTTGAGTTGACCATCCTTCGAAATGAACTATCATTAGCTTCTCGGTCGATTTTTGATATCACGGCCTTGCTGAAAAAGTGGAGTTAACACTTGCCCCTCGAAGTATACGCCTAGGGACTAGGTCGTGTGCTTCGATTCTTCTTAACTCGTGCTTACTGAGCTGCTGAGCTTGTACTTAGGCAACTTTGCATTGCTTTTGAACTGAAGCCTTTTAAACTTGACCAATGCGATTCAATGGAACTTTGACCTGAACTTGCTGCATCTCTTTACAGATTATTTTAACAACCTGTTAAACGCAACATTTGTAGAAAAATAGGGCGAATATACTCATCACCGATTGCCCATATCGAGTGATGGATTAGATCGAAGAACTGGTATTTTACTGTAAGCAAATTAGTATGGTTTTGATGAAGTGTTGCGAATCAACTGTCTTGAATGAAGTATCAACACAAAGTTTACACAGTTATAACTGCTATCTGCATTGACACCGCACTTACTTTCAAATAACAAGCCTCGAATTTTTCTGAATTGACATATGCCAACCAGTATTATTTCAAGTATTGCTTTAATTACTTGTTATTTTAGTAGCCTTGCACAACACTTCATACGCTTTTAGAAAACGTGCACCTTTACTTTTGAATATTCAGTTCTTCATATAGAATATCCTTTCGATAAGAAGAGTAGTGGGGCAAACTGGATCTTTCCATTTCTGGGATTTTCAAAATCCAAGTTGTCCGGTACCAATTTCATTCTTTACTTTTGCAGCACTTCCTTCCTTTTTCCAAATATTCCAGTCACAAGTCAATTTTTAAAAGACTAAGTGCTGTGACGGTTAAGGAGAGGAGTGTTGAATTTTTGCTGAAAGATGAATTCTTGCACTAATTCGGACTTTTGCACTCCTTTTGGTCGACTTAGCTTCACGATGCCCCTGGTTTTCAAGCACAAACTTCAGATGCCCCAACTTTCGCAAAGGAACTTGCATCAATGGAACCTATTGCGGAAGCCTTATTGGTGTAATGTTTTACTCCATTTGACGGTGTGGGGTCATCCATCTTGTTTTGCCTTTTGAAACCTGCACGTGCATAACAAATTTTATAGAAATTTTTGCCTGTATTTGAGAATGTATTTATTCCTCATTTTCATACAAGTTTCTTTATTCTCTTTTCATGATATTGCAGTGAGCTTGTGGTACGTTGCTTGGGTTCTGCTTTTATTAATGTAGCAATACTATATTGCCCCATACCACAGCTCATTGTAATATTCTCCTTTTTGAGGAGATTTGTGGAGAACAATTCTTCTGTTTTTAGAAGACTTGTACTCTTACTTTAGAGAATAACTCTTCCATTTTGAGAAGGCATGCACTCTTTCTTTAGAGAATAATTTTCCATTTTTGAGGAAATATTATTCTTGCTCTGGTAGAGTGCGCCTTGTATTGGAGAAGCCTTTTTCCCTTTTTCTTCTTTTTCTTTTTTTTGTTGCGCCTCGCTAGAGGGCTTTGATTTGACATTTCAACTCTGGAGGAGTGGGCCTCCACAGAGATTGCACTTCAGCTCCGGTGAAATGTGCCCCCGAAGAGGTCTTTATCCTTTGAAGGGTTGTGCCTTTGCGTAGGGCTTTAGTTTAAGTTTTAAACATGGGAAGCGTGCCTCATTGGAGGGCTTTAGTTTAAGCTTTAAACATGGGAAGCATGCCTCATTGGAGGACTTTAGCTTGCGCTTCAAACATGGGAAGCGTGCCTCATTGGAGGACTTTATTTTGCACTTCAAACTTGGGAAGTGTGCCTCATTGGAGGACTTTATTTTGAGCTTCAAACATGGGAAGCGTGCCTCATTGGAGGACTTTGATTTGCACTTCAAACTTGGGAAGTGTGCCTCATTGGAGGACTTTAGTTTGCATTTCAAACTTGGGAAGTGTGCCTCATTGGAGGACTTTAATTTGCACTTCAAACTTGGGAAGTGTGCCTCATTGGAGGACTTTAATTTGCACTTCAAACTTGGGAAGTGTGCCTCATTGGAGGACTTTAGTTTGCACTTCAAACTTGGGAAGTGTGCCTCATTGGAGGACTTTAGTTTGCACTTCAAACTTTGGAAGTGTGCCTCATTGGAGGACTTTAGTTTGCACTTCAAACTTTGGAAGTGTGCCTCATTGGAGGACTTTAATTTGCACTTCAAACTTGGGAAGTGTGCCTCATTGGAGGACTTTAGTTTGCACTTCAAACTTGGGAAGTGTGCCTCATTGGAGGACTTTAGTTTGCACTTCAAACTTGGGAAGTGTGCCTCATTGGAGGACTTGTGCCTCCGAAGAGGGCTTGTGTGTTTTCTGTCTGCTTGCCCATGCCTCTTCACCATCTGCTCCTTAGTGATTCCTCGTTATCTTTTCCACAGCCATGTTCTTTTCTTTGCCAGTTATTTGTCTCTTTTCCAGAGAAATGCTCCTCATTGTTAAGTGAATTCATAGGGTAGAACCAAACTACCCGACTAGATGTCTGTTTGCACAAACGATCTTTGTCGGTTAGTGAGGGCCTGAAACCTTCGCGTTGGGAAGGTGCCCTTTTGGTTGTATCAACTGTTCGTGAGGAACATTTCTTATGCAGGAATCCAATTTGGAACCTTTTCTGGCTTGAAATTTATTTGCTCAATGACTTATAGGAATCACTTTGCTTTGCGATGTGCTGACTAGGTAAGCTTTGCTTTAATTGCCTGCAATATTAAATCAACATTTTAGCAATATATTCAAGATATTTGGCATATCGAAATGAAACAGGTCTTTTATAGTAATAGAAAACACAAGATTTATAGTTCCTATCTTTCATTTGCAATGTTTTTACAATGACTTTTAATATGAGAATGATAAATCCATCATTCTTTTACAAATTTGTAACAAAGCCTTAAAGTAAAACATGGGTGCAAGTCATTGCTGTCCCAAGCATCTCGGGATCGAATCTCCAGTGTGAGAATAGGAACATTCTCTTCCTTCGGGGCTTTTCTTAGAGCATGAGCGTATCCTTCCATCCCATCATGATTCCTGACTGCCGGGTGAGGGCCTCCCCTGAGTGGATGAGGATGGGTCATTCCTGTCTCTTTTGACATATTGCGGAAGTTTATTCTGTCTCAATAGTTCTTCAATCAAATTCCTTAAATGACGACATTCATTGGTGTCATGACCAGGTTGGTTGTGGAACTGACAGAACCTCCCATTATGCATGGCATTTTTCCCAACCTTCAACTCAGGTGGCTTAGGATAATCAAAAGCATCCTTGGTTGCGAGAAAGATGTTCTCCAATGTATCAGTTAAGAGAGTAAAGTCTGAAGGTTTAAAGCGGCGAGCTTTCTTCAAGTCTCTCTGCTTTTTTCCATCATCGTTCTTCCTCTTCTGTCCTCTAGATTCTTTTTTATCAGAAGTAACACCGACATTCAAAATTTCAGCCTCGATTGCTCTTGATGTCGTAGGAAAGCTTTCCAAACGCATAAATTCATCAGCCTTCTTATAGAATTTCTCAAGTGAGTTTGGCTCCTTCATTTTTAGCCATTTACCGAATTCACTCGATTTATCGATAGCCCGCATTAGATAAGTCAAAACTATCCTTGGCTCTGCGTTCTCGACTTCAGCTAGGGCTATATTGAAACGATTTAAGAATGATCTGGTAGATTCTCCGGGGTTTTGTTCTAGACTAGAGAGAGACATTATATCCTTGGCTTTTGTAGCATATAGCCTGAACTGATCCTTGAACTTCCGTGTTAAGTCAGAGAATTGATCCACGGATCTAACTGGCAGCTTTGTGAACCAAAGTAAGGCCACTCCCTCTAAGTATACCGGAAAGTAACGGCACTTGATCTCATCTGTTGCTCTTGCCCCGGTCATATGCCAATCGTACTTGTACAGGAATTGGTTAGGGTCACTTGTTCCTCGATAAGCTGGGATGGTAGGAGGTGCAAATTTCTTGGGAAACTCTGCCTTTAAGATTTTTTCGGTGAAAGGTGTCTTACTTGGGGCAAATCCCCAATCATTTTCATCCTCTTGCCTTTGCATGCTTTCTTTCATAATCGAGCGAACCATCCCTGATAAGTACTCCTCATCGTTCAAAGGTCTTGCCGGGCAGACGTCTGTGTCCGCTGTTCTTTCGGAAGTTTGCCTGGGCAAATATTCGCGAAAAGTTGGTTGCGGCCTTGAACCTTCAGCTTGGGAAGGTCCCCTTGCAGTGGTGTTGTCCGCTTTTTGGGGAATACCTTTCTCTTGGGGGTCACGGGCATCTTCAGCATAGATTGTTTCATTATCCTGTCGTTGGTGATTTGCCTCAAGTAGGGTGTTTAACCTATCCATAATCAAGGCATTCTGGGCATTCTGGGCTTCCAACTGCGCATTTTGAGCATTTAATTGCTGATTCAATCCCAAAACTACGGCGTCCAATTCTGCTCGTGTAACTCCAGCAGTTGGAGCTGCTTGACTTGAAGGAGGAGAGGTAGCAGTATTCTCTTGAACATTATCAGATCTTGCGGAACTTCGCTTTCTCCCAGGAGCCATTATTTCCAATGAACTTCTGGTCTTTAGAGAGATTCTTTCAACAAACTTTCGCGAAGCAATGGTGAAAGTATTCCTGAGTTGGGTTCTCAGTGAAAGCACCAAAATGTTAACGCTAAAATTTAAACGCTAACACCCTGGTGTATAGGATGTAATTGTGAAAGCACCACCCGTTTGTACGGGAATTAGAAACAAGTAGAAAACTAGCAGAAAAGCAGTAAAAGACACGATATTTATAGTGGTTCAGCTTATAATCAAGCCTACATCCACTTTATCTCCTTTATTACTGATTCGATTACAATTCTTTACAAAACACTTCGATTACAACACATTTTGACGAATAGCTCAAACTTCGATGAAAAGCAATCTCTTGAATCCATGATGAATTATGTAGATCCTTTCTCGGAGTTCATTGTATTGCTTGAATTCAGAAGTGGCAGGGTGTAGTTTTCTTCAAGAAAGTGATGGCCAAAAAGTCCCCTCAATGTTATAGGTGGTTGCGTATTTATAGGCTCTGCTCGGAGTTAGGTCGCAACTTTAGACCGGTCTAAAGTTGGGTCGTAGGTCAGCTCCGGGTTAGGCTAGGTCGCAGGTTATTTTCCTTTTCTAATGCGAGGTCTCCGGTTTTAGGTTGAAGTCCTAGGTCGGGGCTGAGATAGGTTAAGCTCTGGGTCGTTGCCGAGATAAGTATGAACCACTTTACTTTTAGCATTTAGGTCGGCCATTAGTTCGAGTAAATAGGTCGGCTTCCATACTAGGTCGGAATCCTCCTTAGGTCGGCATAGCCTCGTTAGACCGGCATCCCTTCATGCCTTAGGTCGGTAGCACCTTTAGGTCGGCATCCCATCAGGCCTTAGGTCGGCATCCCTTTTAGCCTTAGGTCGGCATCCCTTTTAGCCTTAGGTCGGCATTCCATCAGGCCTTAGGTCGGCATCCCTTTTAGCCTTAGGTCAGCATCCCTTTTAGCCTTAGGTCGGCATTCCATGCTATGTTACTAGGTCGGCACCCGCTTATCTCGTTAAGTCGGTTGACCCTTTAACTCCTTAAGTCGGTGCCACCTCTTGAGTCGCCACTTATTGAGTCGCCCACTTCTTGAGCAGTTAGGTTGCTGGCCTCGAATAGAAGATAGGTCGCTTCATTCTTTAAGTCGTATACCGTTTTGGTCGGGGCGCTGCCCCGCACCCCGCCGGGGGCGCTGCCCCCTGGACCCCTGCGACCTGACCGGTCAGGTCGAACACCGTAAGCGGTGGCGTTGCCCCCGCACCCCCACCTTGGGGGGTTGGCACCCCCCCTGGACCCCCCCTCCATAGGGGATCTTATCTGAAAATACATTCAACAGAACTTGCTTTGTTGGGGGGTTGAGTTGACCATCCTTCGAAATGAACTATCATTAGCTTCTCGGTCGATTTTTGATATCACGGCCTTGCTGAAAAAGTGGAGTTAACAAAGTGTATACAGAATGGACCAGCAAAAGCAACAGAAACTGAAAATAGTTCAGAAACTCAAATTGGTTCAAGCTCTAGTATATACAAGTGTATACAAGTATATATAAACAATTCATAAACCAACAACATGTATGGATGAACCAAGACAGCATAACACGAAACAAGAAAAAGCAACTGTACCAGCAAAAGCAACATGGACCATCATAGCAAAAGCAACATGGACCATCAAAAAGCACAAACAAGGCATCACTAATGTGCACTACCTTGATAAGGCAGTGCATTGGCTTGTCATAAATTAAAACAAGCAAGTGCCACAAATTAAAATAAGGCAGTGCCACAAACATCCACACATATATACATACATATGTATGTATGTATATACATGAAAATTCAAGCCATCAAGAGTACAACAAGTACAAGGCATGGACAAGCGTACACATGAACTTAAGTGTACACTAACTTCGACATGAACTCAAGTGCACACATGAAATCAGACATGGTAATACAACTGGAACTCAAGTATATACATGAACTATAAAATGAAGTACATATATTGACATATGGAATATCAAATGAAGTACATATATGTACATATATGCACATATATCTCAAAACAGTTCAAGCATGTGGTAGATCAAGAGAAGGATTGAATTTTTCAAAGTCAAATATACAAACGAATAACCAGGCACACTAATATACATAAATACACATATGTATATATGTACATAGTGAGTAGAAAGGCAACTCAAAAGCATGGTTCAGAAACTAAAAATGGTTCAGAGCAGAACTGGTTCAAGCTCAAGTACATACAAGTGTATACAAGTATATACAAACAATAAACAAGCCAACAAAATGTATGGATGAATCAAGATAGCATAACAAGAAACCAGTAAAAGCGACATGGACCATCAAAGTGCACAAATAATGCATCATTAGTGTGCACTGCCTTGACAAGGCTGTGTTGTGCATTGCCTTACACTGACTTGTCACAAATTAAAACAAGCAAGTGAAACAAATTAAAACAACAAACGCCACAAATTGAACAAGGCAGTGCCACAAATTAAAACAGCGCAGTGCCATAAATCATACCAAAATGAACAAGAAAATTAAATAGTAGAGAAATCCATAGCTGAAGTAAAGATCAGTACACATATCAACAGCCAAAGTGCAGTCCATGTTCAAAGTTAAAAGCATATATACGAAGAACAAGAAATTAAAGCATAAGAACCATTTCTAATCAAAATCTCAAATGAAAATATAGGAAATCAAATCCTATACCCATATCATCATATGCATAATTGTAGATCGAGTTTCAGCAAAATCAAAAGATAATAAAAAATCATAATGGTTAAGTGATTTGACATAGGTGCGAGATTTCACAAGTTCGAAACATGCGTAGCGTGATTCGAACATTTAATGACACATGATTTGTGCTTTGTTGTCTCAGTGACATGTTGTATCTAAGTACCATTTGAAACAAAAATCACGTACCAATCAGAGGTAATCGAGTTCAATCAGGAACCCAAATTCCAGAAGACGCGAGAGAACCCAAATTGAGAGTAACAGAGTATCAGATTTGCATGAAGACGAGAATACGAGATGCAGACAACTTCAATTTCATAAAATATTAAGTTGAATATGAGAAGGAGACGGGCATTTGCATTGTATCGAGATATGGACTGAACAAAAATAAAAAGGAGGAACAAAAATATAAAGAGGGAAACAAAAATAAAAGGTGGCCAAGAAATAATTGAGAGGGAAAAGTTAGAGCCAAAACTGAAAAAATGATAATTTAAATCAGACGACGGATAAAATGTTGTCTGAATGACAAACATTATCATAAAAATTTCACTGGCTATTCAGGTAACAGTAGAAAGATTTCATAGGCTCTTCAGACAACATATAATTTTTTATGTATTGTGTGCAATTGTGGGTTAACAAAAAATCTACCTTATGTTGTGTGATCATCGTTGTCTGATTCAATTTGTGGCATAGTGACTAAAAAAGTAAGGTTAAACACTTTTCTTTTTAATTGGTAGTTAAATTTTATCTTAGTTTAACTAAACTATTTATTTTGTGCACATTCAACACTTTACATTTTAGTACTTTGAGTGGGTTTCACCATGGAACATGTCCATATAATGAAAAAATGAGAAGGATGGGTCAAACATTATAGAAGTGCTTGTTAGTTGGCTAGTTTACAAAAACAGATAGCAAGTAACTATAAACTCGTCGCACAAGTTTATCAATTAGAATTCCACTACGCTGGAATTCTGTATTAGATAATTGTAACTATAAGTTGCGTTGTAAATAAATTACAACAACAGTGTTATACTATTTTTAACAAATAGTATAACCAAAATAATGGATAGAATATAGAATAATGTATATAAATATAAAAACAAACTAGAATTCTAACCGGATTATAAAGGATATTCCGTCTGAGGCTTGTCGTAACAATTTCCTTAAGAATTTTATTCCAAAATTCCCCCAAGATACAACAGACGTATTCTGCTCGAGATTGTAATGAGTATATCACTATGTGATTTAGAGTATAGTAGCAGAAGAGAAGAAGAAGATTCGGATTCTGAAAATGAGTGAGGAAAGTGATCGGTTTTCCTTATATATAGTTGGTCCGTATCTCTTCCGAACGGTTGTGTCTGCACCCGTTCGCTCTAACAGTCGCGTCCGTACCACTTCGTACAGTCGCACTCGCCAGCTATTTGCTTCTGTTTGCCCGCGCCACTTCAATCGGGTCACACCCGCTCATGCCGCATCCATTCACCCACGTCTGTCGCACCCGCCTATGTTCAACCCGCGTCCGCTTCCGAACATATCTGCATCTGTTCGTATGGCCTGCACCTATCAGAAAGCCCGGTCCAGTTTGCAGTAAAAATACGAGTATCATATTAGACCCAAACCCAAACCCAGACCCGAGCCCGGCCCGTCCCGACTCGGTTCGGTCGGACGGCGGCGCGCGCGTGTGTGGTGGAGATGCATGATCTCCCTCCTCACAACGAAGCATACATTTGGGAGCCCCAGGCCTCCAACCTCTACTTGAGAAAGCTATTAATATACTTGGCTTTCTGAGTATATTAGGCGATGTGGGACTTTATGTATTTTTCATTCATTTTGTTCTATAGGAATTCCAACAATCCCCTACATGAATGATAATATACATATCCCCCACACAAAGCGAAATATCACAGAGTACATATGGAACAATGCTTTATCGTGGATAAGTAGATATTTCACTTTGAACTTTTCCTAGTTAAAACTTATCGGATCTACTTGGCTAATCGGTGAATTATTTCATCTTAAACCGTCGGCCTTTATTGTATATCCAGACAATAAGCTTTACGAAGCATTGATTCTCTTCTTATCCAATCTCTTGGTTGTGTTCATTTTGGTCCTGAACAATTTTTGGTTCTGTGAGTGTTTTAGAGAATAAAAGCCTTTTAATATTCTCATAGAGCCGACCCAGCTCACACTAACATAGGTGATCGCAACCATTAAGAGTATCCTACATATACCCCACTTGTTATTTCCAAGATATGGTCATCATTAAAAAACATAGTTTTAACCTTTAAAACTTCTGTAGACATGCATTATATTTTGCACCATAGGAATGGAGTAGGACCAAGTCCAGACAAATGCATTACTTCTTGAGTTACTCATAACTGGTTTGCCTATTGATCCTAATCTGTGGGATCTCCAGTCGCTAGGATAGTTTTTCGTATAAGGTAACTCTTGTTGGTTTAGGCTTTTAAACCCATTCCCCTCGATGCGCAGTCAATTTTCTCTCTTGATAAACCTTTAGTAAATGGATCCGCTAGGTTATCATTTGTTCTCACATAATCAATGGAAATAGTTCCATTAGAGAGTAACTGCCTAACTGTGTTATGGCGACGACGTATGTGTCGTGATTTGCCATTATACACAAAGTTTTTCACTCTACTCAGCGCTGCTTGATTATCGCAGTGAGTACATATGGCCGTCACAGGTTTGGGCCAAAATGGAAAACTCAGATTCCATAACACTACTGCTCCTGCAAGGGTAAAGACATAACCAATTGTGGATTTTGATTCTTCTGAATCTGCAATCCAGTTTGCATCACTATATCCCTCTAATACTGCAACATATTTTCCATAATGTAAGGAAAAGTTAGTGGTATCTTTAAATATCCCAACACTCTCATTAGTGCTTTCTTAGGAGACAGAACTGGAACTTTTGCCAAGCACCCCCACACTTTGAGGTATTTAAACTTGGTTTGTGTCCTTTCCATAACTCATATGGAATTGTAACCATTTTATTGTGGCGAATATGGTGATGTTGTTTGATGAATTATTCTATTTTCTGCACAGAACTGTTCAAACGGTGATTCATATTCTCCACATCAGAGCTCAATATCTTGATCTTTCTATTTAACTGATTTTCTACCCCAGTTTTGTATTCTTCAATTTTGGAAAATTTATGTATCCTAATCTATCATGCCATAGTAAAATATCGTGTTCAAGCACATAAGAAACTTCAATTTTATTAACAGCACAATCAGAATACATAGTTTTATTGCCAACAACGGCTACATTTGCCTTAAATAGGCCATCATGCTGAGATATCGGACTCGTCCATTTCCATGTTGTCAACTATATTCGCCTCTGAGTTGCGTTCCTTCTTGTGTCTGCAATCTCTAGCGGCGTGTCTCATTTTGCCACAAATCCAACGTTCACCATTAAACTTCTTGGTTTGTTTGTTGTTTTTGGATTTGTTTTCAGGAGTTTTCCTTTTCTTATGGAAATTCCTCTTTTTGTTTTTGGTCTTTGACCCTTCAGCCACAAATGCCTCATCGCTTTGTTTTGTTATTCCACGGTTATCTGCCTCAATTTTCAATCGGACTATGAGATCCTGTAAAGGGACTTCCTTCTTTTTATGCTTTAGATAATTGCGGTAATCTCTCCATGACGGCGGCAGTTTTTCCATGATTGCTTCAACCAAAAACAATTCTCCAACCTTATGACCTTCCGCTTCGAGTTCATGAATGATGATTTATAGTTCATGCAGTTGAGTAGTCACCGGTTTGGAGTCAACCATCTTGTAGTCCATGAATTTGTCTACAATGAATTTCTTAAGACTGATATTCTGCGTCTTATACTTTGTGGCAAGTGCATTCCAGAGTTCTTTTGATGTCTTTAAAGGCTGATATACTTTGTATAGCACCTTGTCGAGACAATTCAGAATATAGTTTCTGCATAAAAAATCGGAATGCTTCCACGTATTCACCTCTGCTTCCTTGCCTGGTGCAGGAATCGGTTCCTCCTCCTCGAGGTACTTTTGCAGACCGAGTGTGGTGAGATAAAACAACTTTTGATTCTGCCATGTCAAGAAATCATCACCATCTCCCTTGAACGGTTCAGGTCTGTTGTGAGTAGAATTCTTTGAAAATTCTACAGTTGCCATCTCTGTTTTAATAAGAAAACAGAAAAAATTCTTAAGATGTTAGTTGGCTAGTCTACAAAAACAGATAGCAAGTAACTATAAACTCGTCGCACAAGTTTATCAATTAGAATTCCACTACGCTGGAATTCTGTATTAGATAATTGTAACTATAAGTTACGTTGTATATAATTTACAACAACAGCGTTATACTATTTTGAACAAATAGTATAACCAAAATAACGGATAGAATATAGAATAATGTATATAAATATACAAACAAATTAGAATTCTAACCGGATTATAAAGGATATTCCGTATGAGGCTTGTCGTAACAATTTCCTTAAGAATTTTATTTCAAAATTCCCCCAAGATACAACAGACGTATTCTGCTCGAGATTGTAATAAGTATATCACTCTGTGATTTAGAGTATGGTAGCAGAAGAGAAGAAGAAGATTTAGATTCTGAAAATGAGTGAGGAAAGTGATTAGTTTTCCTTCTTATTTATAATTGGTCCGTATCTCTTCCGAACGGTCGTGTCTGCACTCGTTCGCTCAAACAGTCGCGTCTGTACCACTTCATACAGTCGCACCTACTTGTGTTCAACCCGCGTCCGCTTTCGAACATATCTGCATCTGTTCGTATGGCCTGCACCTGTCAGAAAGCCCGGTCCAGTTTGCAGTTAAAATACGAGTATCATATTAGACCCAAACACAATCCTAAATCCGTGTCCGGTTCGGTCGGACGGCCGCGCGCGCGTGTGGTGGAGATGCATGATCTCCCTCCTCACAACGAAGCATACATTTGGGAGCCCCAGGCCCCCAACCTCCACTTGAGAAAGCTATGAATATACTTGGCTTTCTTAGTATATTAGGCGATGTAGGACTTTATGTATTTTTCATTCATTTTGTTCTATAGGAATTCCTACAGGGCTAAAAGAGGGTGAAGAAGTTGGGTACTAGAATACATACAAGCACTTATATTAATGTGAATTATTCGTCGATGATAAATTCCTTGAGTGAGACTCAAAGAGCCTCGCTAGAATGGGTATTTTTTGCAGTGTAGTTTGGGGAAGTCTGATCTTGATAATGCCATGGACAATGGAAGGTTAAGGTGTTAGACTTGCTAAAAACAATCTATGATTATAGCTCTAACTAGAAGGATTGAATATACTAAATAAATAAGCATATGCAAAACATGCAAGACATCATATGAGATAAGCAGTGTTTTATAGACCTAACATAACCTCCGTTCAATCACGGTTAACCTACGACTTCAGTGAGATAAAGTTCTAAAAATAATGTAACCTTTCGTGTACATAAACTCGCGGTTTAACCTCAAAACCCTAAAATAATTTTCAGACCAACATCTTTTAAACCCATGGTTCTTCAAATTTGAGGAAAAATTATCGCTTCATTTTTCATTTTTTTACAAAATTAATTTAACGAATAATTTCATAATCTTAGCCACTAAATTATTGGATTATCTTATCAATTTTGGATGACATAATACATCATTATTGTACATGTTACGAATTATCGTTAAATTGAACATTTTTCATCTTGAAAAAAAATCTTTTTTTGCAATTTTACGCTAAAAAAAGTGGTATAGAATTATTTCAATTAACACTTGTTATGAAATGTCTAAAAATAATTGTTTTAATAGTAAATATAATTGATTAACATTTTAAAATTGATTGAAATAATTAACATTTAAATCAATAAAATAAAAATTTGTGATTAATGCAGTTCTCATACGGTCTGATTGGTTGAACGAGTAGAACCTTTGTCGTTGGATCAACACAATTGGACTCGCTTTTCGGTCTTCGAAACTAGGGTGATAAGTATGAAGGAGACTGATATTGAAATCTGATAACTACCCCCTTAGACCGGAATACAAAAGCCCTCGTATCCAATGATAGTACCGATCATGTGATAAGGCCTGATCTGAAATAACTAACAGTTGAGAAATTTACAGAGAAGAGATGAGAAGATGAAGAATAAGAAAAAGCTTAAGCAAGAAGAGAAATAATTTTCCAGCCTCCCGCAAGCATTTTCATTTCATTGTATATATAGCACGTTCACATACACTTTTGTAACAACTCTGACAGCTGTTCCAATGAAATTAAAGAGCCATATTTGGCCATACAAACTTTGCAAAAAAAATACTATAAAAAGAAAAAGCAGTAACTGTCTTCTGCCATGCAGCCTATTAAAATATATGTGTACTATATTTGTGTTGCTCCCTCCTTTATTTAATGCTGCAGTATTTGTGAAGTGCTGAGTTGATCCAAGTACCGTGCTGGTTTATGAATATTGCGTTTAGGCCTAGGTGTGATACTTGTGGGTGCAACATTGCTTCCCTCTTCGAGATCAACCTTGTCCTCAAGGTTGGTATCCATGGTGAGTGATGGTGGTAGTGGAGTCGGGGTGATATTTGTAGGGTTGGGGCAAAGTTTGAGTAATGAAATGTGGAACACCGGGTGAATACGAGCTTCAGGTGGTAAGAGAAGTTTGTATGCAACTGGTCCTATTTTCTCAATAATTTGGTAAGGGCCAAAGTATTTCTTGGAAAGCTTATGTTGTGCAGATCGTAAGGTATGTTGGCGGTACGGATGGAGCTTGACAAATACATAGGCACCAACAGCAAAATCTTTGTCGCAGCGATGTAAATCTGCCTGTATCTTCATGCGAGAATGTGCTCGCGTCAAGTTGTCTTTTATGGTTTTTAAAAGTTGATCTCTAGAAGCAGTCCAGTCATTAACATCCTGAACTTGAGAGTTTGCATGAATATAGTCCGCAATGATTGGTGGAGCTCGTCCATAGATTGCTTGAAAAGGTGACATTCCAATGGAAGAATGGGTACAAGTATTATACCACCATTCCGCCCACGGTAGACATTTCGTCCATTGCGATGGTAAATCACTACATATAGCTCTCAAGTAATTTTCCAAACAACGATTTACTACTTCCGTTTGGCCATCACTTTGTGGGTGATAGGCACTACTCATGTTGAGTTGTGTACCGTGTAGACGAAAAATTTCTTTCCAAAATTTGCTAATGAAAATCCGGTCACGGTCGGAGACTATGGAGCGGGGAAATCCATGTAAGCGGACGTACTCTTGGATGAAATACGATGCTAGTTTGACTGCAGTAAAAGAAGTGGGTAATGCGACGAAATGAGCATATTTAGATAGGCGGTCGACTATTACCCAAATACATGTCTTCTCGGATGATGGTGGTAAGTGCGTGATAAAATCCATAGATATGTCTTCAAAAATTTGATTGGGAATCGGTAACGGCTGTAGCAGCCCCTTCGGTGCCGAATTTTCAGATTTGGTTTGTAGGCATGTGGTGCATTCACGTACAAAGTTTTGTACAGAGTTGAAAAGGTGAGGCCAATAAAAATTACTCGCAATTCGAGCTGCTGTTGCTTTGACGCCTGAATGCCCACCAATTTTAGAAGAATGATATGCATTAATTATCTCTTGTTGCAGCAACTCATCATTTGGTACATATACACGTCTACCTTTAAACAGCAATCCATTGTGAAAAGAGAATTGAGTGCTAGAGTTAGTATCTGACTGAATGTTTTTTATGATTTGATTTGCTTTGACGTCCTGGACCAAGGAATTTTTGATTCGAGCAGTCCAATCGAAGGACGGGGAAGAAAACGCAGCCAACGTTGCTGCCTGAGTCCAACGTGAAAGTCCGTCGGCTACAGTATTTTCGCTGCCAGGTTTGTATTTGATGGTGAAGTCAAATCCCATGAGCTTGGAGACCCATTTTTGTTGTTCGGGTGTTTGTATTGTTTGGCTTAGGAGTTGACGGAGACTTTGGTGATCGGTAATGATGGAGAAATGACGACCAAGAAGGTAATGGCGCCATTTTTGTACTGCTGCAGTTATGGCGAACATTTCTCGAGCATAGGTGGATGCTTTAAGGAGGCGTGGTGGAAGCTTCTGGCTATGGAAAGAGATGGGGTGGCGGCCTTGAGAGAGAACAGCACCACAAGCGGTACCAGATGCGTCAGTGTACAAATCAAAAGATTGTGAAAAATTTGGTAATGTGAGAACAGGGGCAGTGGAGATGGAGTGCTTAAGAGAGGTAAAGGCTTCATGGGCTTGTGCGGTCCAAGAGAAAATTTTATCTTTCTTTAGCAATTCGGTTAATGGGCTTGCGATAGAAGCATAATGACGAATAAAACGACGATAGTAGCCCGTTAGACCGAGAAATCCGCGGACAGCGGTAAGAGTGGTAGGCGGAGGCCAATTGATTATGGCGTCCACTTTAGATGGATCTACGCGAACTCCTTCCTTAGAGATAATGTGGCCCAAATAAGATAACTCCATGAGTCCGAATATGCATTTGGAAAAATTAGCATAGAATTTGTGCTCATCTAGAACGTCAAGTGCGGTCTTCAGATGAGTGAGGTGAATATCCCATGTTTTGCTATAAACGAGAATATCGTCAAAGAATACAAGAATGAATTTTCGAAGATAGGGTCGAAATATGCTGTTCATTGTAGATTGAAATGTCGACGGCGCGTTAGTGAGACCAAATGGCATCACGAGGAATTCGTAATGACCCTCGTGTGTGCGAAACGCCGTTTTTGGTATGTCGGTTGGAGATACTCGAATTTGAAAATATCCACTACGTAAATCAAGTTTAGAGAAATATGTAGATCCATATAATTCATCGAGTAACTCATCAACGGTCGGAATAGGAAATCGATCCTTTATAGTGATTGCATTAAGGGCGCGGTAGTCGACACAAAAACGCCAAGTACCATCTTTCTTTTTAACAAGTATGACGGGTGACGAAAATGGGCTTGTGGATGGTCGGATAATTTGGGCTTTGAGCATTTCTTGTACTTGCGATTCTATTTCATTCTTTTGAAAGTAGGGATAGCGGTAAGGCTTAACGTTGACGGGTTGTGAATTATTGTGGAGGTTAATATGGTGGACAATAGTACGATGTGGAGGAAGCTTGGAAGGCTTGTCGAATAGGGTGGGATATTGGGCCAAGATAGATAGGATATCTGGATGTATATGGTCAGATTGGATGCTTTGGTTGGAGTTTTGAAGGGGTTCAGTAATAAGGTGAAAATAAGAGCAAATGGAGGCTTTAGACTGCATGCGTTTAAGTTGGTGAAGAGAGATCTCATTTGGGCTTGCTACACCATCCTGGCCTGTTAAAATAATAGGCATATTCTTGTAATTAAAAGATAAAGTTAATTTTCTTGGATCAAAAGTTACCGGCCCGAAGTTTTGTAGCCATTGAATGCCGAAGACAGCTTCAGCACCAGCAATAGGCAGTAAAAAGAAATCTGCTAGAAAATCAAATCCCTGTATTTGGACGAGAACGTGACGGCAAACTTCGTCGCAGCATAGTTTCTCTCCATTTCCCACCGTAACAACGAAATCTCGATGTTTCTCAGTTCGAAGCCCTAAAAAGCGTGCTGTCTTCGGGTGAATGTAATTATGGGTGCTCCCTGTGTCAACTAGTATAGAAATGAGTTGATTATTTACGTGTGCTGGCAGGCGCAAGGAACGGGGGTGGGAAGAACCGACAAAAGCATGGTAGGAGACGGCTGGGTCATTATGAAGCTGTTGATCTGGTGCATCTGGAGGATCTGGATCTGGATGGTTGTCTTCATCATCAGGCAAGAGTAAGAGAATTTGTTTGTTGTTGCATTTGTGGCCCGGAAAATATTTCTCCTCACAATTGAAACATAGGCCTTTAGCTTGACGATTTTGGTACTCGGTTTGGGTGAGTCGTTTGATTGGGTAGTTGGTGTTTGGTGTTTGGGTCGGCGCAGGAATTGGGGGTAACGATAGCAGGGGAGGTGGTGGTCGGGTAGAAGGGTATCGGTTCTGGAAGTGTTTGGTTTCGGTTATTTTGGTTTCAATGAGTTTAGCAAGGTCGATTGTATCTGATAGAGAGTTGGGTTTAAAGGGTTGTAGTTCATTTCGAATGTTAGTTTTGAGGCCAGAGATGAAGCAATTGAGAAGAGCGTCGTGTGGAAGGTTTGTGATTCTATTGCTTAGGGATTCAAATTGGGATTGGTAGTGCTCGACGGTTGTAGTTTGACGGAGTTTGAATAGGGTGGCTTGTGGGTTTAGGAAGGAGGAAGGGCCAAAACGTTGTTCAATGGCTTTTGTAAGGCTATTCCATGATGTGAGTTGATTATTGCGGAACATCCATTGATACCATGTCAAGGCTTGACCGGCCATGTAGAAACTAGCTAGGTGGATACGTTGGTCATCGGGGGTGGAGTGATATGAGAAGAACCGTTCCGCTTGAAAAATCCAATCCAATGAATTAGATCCGTCAAAGTGAGTTAGCTCACATTTAGGGGGGCGAGTATTTGGTGGAGTTGGGAAGTGAGGAGGGTGAAATGGAGGATGAAGAGGTGTTGTAATGAGAGGAGGAGGTTGTACTGGTCTCTGTACTGTTTCAGATTGTGTTGATGGGGACGGAGAGGACAGTTTGGATGTGAGCTCGGCTATGGCGGTGGTGAGTTGTTGGATGGAGGTTTGTTGTGTGGCGAGGGTGGTTTTGATGTCGAGTATGTCGGAGTGTTGTGATTGGAGAGCGTTTTGTTGGTTAGAGAGGGATGTTTGCTGAGTGTTAAGGTTGGTGTTGATGGCTTCGATGGAAGCTTGGTGTTGGGTAAGTTGAGTGGCGAGATCATCTAATCGGGTCATGGTGGAGGTCGGGAGTAATGAGTGTGGGGTGAAAGCACCAAAATGATAAGGCCTGATCTGAAATAACTAACAGTTGAGAAATTTACAGAGAAGAGATGAGAAGATGAAGAATAAGAAAAAGCTTAAGCAAGAAGAGAAATAATTTTCCAGCCTCCCGCAAGCATTTTCATTTCATTGTATATATAGCACGTTCACATACACTTTTGTAACAACTCTGACAGCTGTTCCAATGAAATTAAAGAGCCATATTTGGCCATACAAACTTTGCAAAAAAAATACTATAAAAAGAAAAAGCAGTAACTGTCTTCTGCCATGCAGCCTATTAAAATATATGTGTACTATATTTGTGTTGCTCCCTCCTTTATTTAATGCTGCAGTATTTGTGAAGTGCTGAGTTGATCCAAGTACCGTGCTGGTTTATGAATATTGCGTTTAGGCCTAGGTGTGATACTTGTGGGTGCAACATCATGTGAATAAAGAAGTTCTAATTCTCAAATACAAAAAATTATTGACAACTAATGCATTAGTGCACTAGTAGTAAATAGCAATTTCTCCAGAAGATCATCTATCATGCTGGCATTAAACTCTTAAACATCTACTTTCATCTTACTCATGAGAGTAACCTAGAGGTGTCATAAAAGAAGCAAAGACAAAAAGCACGTCACACATAAACCTGTGTGAACAGATATAACCAAAATACTAGGTATGTAAAATGGATATACGTAACGAGGAATAAAAGCTAATAAGATAATTATGATGGCAGGCGACATGTTTCTTCTCCTGCAGCATATAATTAGCAAAACAAACCATATTAATGCTGTTTCTAAAAAATACAACAGCTATAATACACTACTAGTATAGGATGTCAAAAGATGCGTAACTTGTCAGACCAACTAATTGATACACCAAATATATCCATGTAGGGGTTCCTATAGCATCTACCCTCAAAGTATCAAGATTATGTGTAGTACTAAACAATTAGATTTGATTTTTGGGTCAAGGGATTTGACGTCAGTTGTAAATTCTCCCCTAGTGCTATGGATACACAGTCCATCGAGCTGCCCCTAAAATGTAGGAAATATAAGTGTGTGCCAACTGCCAGTCAATGCATGTCTCCTCATGCAACATGTGCTAATTACGCACATAAAGTAACAGTGATCTCCAACCAGCAACTCATGCATGTCAAACATCTACACGATAATCTTGATAGACTATTACCTCAACCTAATTATTACATACCAAAGTTGATCCAAGGCAATTGGCCAAGGACACACAAAGAGTCGTTTTCTTTGGTAAGGTACTGAATCAACTACCAAAACGGCCTTCATCTACATCTCCCGGACTGTGACCACACTTCTAGGAAATGTAGCCTAAAATGAATCATGAACATACGTCAAATGTCTTCTTGACCGTGAATTTTACTTACCTTCAAAATAATCTATTTGAGCCCTCAATCTGACGTCTTATGGTCGATCATAATCTATAATACAACCAGACTAATCTTGGAAGTCGAAGCATATGGATCTACAATCGATTTCACATACAAATGGCCTATCATAATACTAGCTAGGTCAATCGAATATGGTTGGACAAAGACTTATTGAAGTAACCAGCCTTAAAATAGATTATGCACAATGGACCACTGAAGAAAAGACACAGCAACATACAATAATTCAAATGCTATGAATATTCTATTTTGTGACTTGAATAAAATTGTGTTTAATAGAGTGTCGGCCTATAGAAGTGCATATGAAATTTCGAAGACTGTACAAGTTATGCATATGAAATTTGTAGGCCGACACGCTATGCATATGAAATTTGTGATATGTCTTATTTTACATGGCCTATAAAATAAGCAACATACAAAACGAGTATACTGATATGTATGCTAAATTTTAGAATATTTTACATGCACTAGAATCACCTCAAATTATTTTTGAAGAGGACCAATTAGAAATATCTTATATTCATACTCCAGTACCTTGGCCATAACAGAATCAAATGGTATTAGTGCTATGAAAATTGAATATTCTGTTCAAATCTTACTGTTAGAATTCTCAAAAAATGGTGAATGAAGTATATACCCTATCGTCAAAAATATGTTAATTTTCTGTTTTGTATAGTATACTCTCAATCTCTATATTGGCCCTTACGGTTAGGTAATTTTGTGCAAGGGAAAGAACCTATATGGCCATGGACTAACACGCGCGCCGTCGGCCACCCACCGACCGAACCGGGTGCGGGTCCAATAAGAGTGGACCGTGTTATCTTTTTACTGTACAGAAGTAAACAGTTTTCTACTGTTTAAATTCAAAAAGAAGCGACTACTGGATTGGACGCGACCGTTGCAAACCGCAACAGTTTCTTACCGTTGCAAACGAAGAGACGCGCCCGTTGCAAACCGCAACAGTTTCTGACCGTTGCAAACGAAAAAACGCGACTGTTGCGAACAACAACAGCTTTCGACCGTTGCAGACGAAGAGGCGCGACTGTTGCGAACAACAACAGCTTTCGACCGTTGCAGACGAAGAGGCGCGACTGTTGCGAACAGCAATGGCTTTCGACCGTTGCAGACGAAGATGCGCGACTGTTGCGAACAGCAATGGTTTTCGACCGTTGCGAACGAAGAGGCGCGACTGTTGCGAACAGCAACAGTTCTCGACCATTGCAAAACAAAGAGGCGCGGGTGTTGCGAACAGTAACGCTTTTTGGCATTGCAAATGAAGGGATGCTACTTTTCTCGATGGGTGTAGACATTGGAAGTTCGGCTATAAGTAAGGAGGAAACCTGGTCACTTCCTCACTCAAAATTAATTCTGAATTTTCTCTTCTTCCTCTTTGTTTCTTAATATCTACAATCCGTACGCTTTTGCATATCACACAGAAGATCATATACATCACAATCTCTAGCAGATCACGTCTGCTGTATCTTGAAAGACTTTAAATAAAGTCTTAAGAAAATTGTTACGGCAAGCCTCAGATGTAATTTCCTTTTTCAATCGGTTAGATTTCTTATTGAAATATATATATATATATATATATCATTTTCGTTTCTGCGTTGTACTATTCCTTTAAATAGTATAACGTTTGATTTATCGCTATAGTTATTATTGCTATAGTTGTTGGTTTGTTGTCGTAATTAATTACAACATACTTATTGTTAAAATAACTAATACAGAATTCCAAAGTAGTGGAAATCTGAGTTGTAAACTTGTAAGACAAGTTTATTATTGATTAGTCTTTGTTTTGGTATACTAGACGTATAACATTTTAAGACTTTCGTGTTTTCGCTAAAATAGAGATGACAACAGTTGAACTATTAACAAAGGCCACTACTCACAACAGGCTTGATCCGTTCAAAGAAGATGGTGATGACTTCATAACATGGAAAAATCAAATGCTATTTTATCTTACCACACTCGGTCTGCAACGGTATCTCGAGGAGGAGGAACCGATTCCTGCACCAAGCAAGGAATCAGATGTTAATATGTGGAAGCATTCCAATTTTCTATGCAGAAACTATATTCTGAATTATCTCGACAATGTGCTATACAAAGTATATCAGCCTCTAAAGACGGCAAAAGCACTCTGGAATGCACTTGCCACGAAGTACAGAACGCAGAATATCCGTCTTAAGAAATTCATTGTAGAAAAATTCATGGACTACAAGATGGTTGACTCCAAACAGGTGACTGCTCAACTACATGAACTGCAAATCATCATTCATGAACTCGAAGCGGAAGGTCACAAGGTTGGAGAATCGCTTTTGGTTGAAGCCATCATGGAAAAACTGCCGTCGTCATGGAGAGATTACCGCAACTATCTAAAGAATAAGAAGAAGGAAATCTCTTTACAGGATCTCATAGTCCGACTAAAAATTGAGGCAGATAACCGTGGAGTTACAAAACCAAGCGAGGAGGCGTTTGTGACTGAAGGGTCAAAGACTAAAAGCAGAAAGAAGAATTTCCAAAATAAAAGGAAAGCTCCAGACAACAAACCAAAAGACAACAAATGAACCAAAATGTTTAATGGCGATGTTGGGTTTGTGGAAAGGTTGGACACGCCGCTAGAGATTGCAGACATAAGAAGGAACGCAACAAAGAGGCAAATATAGTAGACAACATGGAAGTAGATGAGTGCAACTTCTCAGCAGTTCTATCTGAATGCAATTCGGCTCAGAATCCTAACCAATGGTGGGTAGACATAGGCGCTACTCGTCATGTCTGCTTTGAAAAATGTATGTTTTCTACATACTCGAAATTCGATCACAAAGAAAAACTCTATATAGGTAATTCTACAGTATCCATGATCGAAGGCAGCGACACAGTAATCCTCAGTTTACTTTTGAAAAAACTATCAAGTTGAATGACATGCTCCACGTTCCAGACATACGCAAGAATCTCATCACTAGTGTAGTACTATCTAAGAAAGGATTCAAAATAGTGTTCGAGTCAGACAAGATGGTTCTGTCCAAAGCTGGAATGTATATCGGAAGGGGATATTTATGTGATGGCATATTTAAGGCAAATGTAACCGTTATCGGCAATAAAACTATGTATTCTGATTGTATTATTAATAAAATTGAAGTTTTTTACTTGCTTGAGCATGAAATTTTAATATGGCATGAGTGATTGGGACACATAAATTCTCGAAAAATGAAAACATTTTCAAACTTGAGATCAATTCCGAAATTCCAAGTAGATAAGAACTACAAATGTGAGACATGTGTAGAAGCAAAAATGGTTAAAAAACCATTTCAATTTGTTGATAGAACCACCGAACCACGAGGTTTGGTTCATACGGATTTATGTGATTTTAAATTGTTACCTACAAGAGGTGGGAAAAATTACTTTATCACATTTATTGACGATTATACGCGATATTTCTATGTATATCTTTTGAATAGTAAAGATGAAGCAATTACATCTTTTATAAAGTACAAGGCTGAGGTAGAAAATCAGTTAAATAAAAAGATCAAGATATTGAGATCTGATCGAGGTGAAGAATATGAATCACCATTTGAATAGTTCTGTGCCGAAAATGGTATAATTCATCAAACAACAGCTCCATATTCACCACAACTGTAACAGCCCTTGCATCCGTACCCCTTGAGTCAACACTATTCTACAACAACCAACCCAAGTTGCATAGAAATACGAACCATTTGGGTTTAAGAAGAAGAGGTAGAAGAGAAGAAAACAAAAATCAACATCAGAATCTAACCATCGCAGCGGAATAAACTATAATAGGTGGTAAATAATCTTTACTCAAAACCAAATATATCTGTTTACATATATTACATCATCAGAGTACATCAGTCACAACTCACATCAATAACATACAATGAATACACAACAACTCAAACAGCGGAATATATATATACAAGTACGAGAATACGTATCGTCATCCAGCTCGTCTCCTGAACTCCACAGCATCATATCCTGTATCCTATAATACTCGGTCTGACCCGAGCATTACAGTTAAATAATACCCGAGTCAGTCTGGAATACCAGAGTGAGAAAATCACACCCAATTGATTATTAAAGTTTCAAAAATCCTTTGAAAACCAAAAGCATCTCGTAAGACCACGCCACAAATAAACATGTCGGGTTTTTACCTTACGATAGCTAAAACAATTTTTATATAGAAATCCTCTGATATTATAATAGGGTTTATATACAAATACTTATAAAATAGCCGAAATTGTTACATTCATTAAATTCCAGCTACTAGCCACAAAAGTGGGTAATACAAACAAAACTCGTACAAGGCTCGTAGGGAGAATGGATTTCCAACAATGACTAGGCACTGGGGTACCACCTGTCACAGTACGGGGCCTAGATCACCGTACCGAGAACTACTCCCTTCATCCCGTGCAACACAAGGCCGGAACCATTCCTTACTGAACAGTCCCGAACAAGATAAACCCCGTGGTTGGCGCGACCAACCACCCACTAAGCCGAAATAAATAAGGGACATCTAGACAGGGGAATTATCTTGTCCTGCTTGGGCATGACCCACCTAACCTTGCTGCATATCCCTTGATTTTCAGTCATTCCCGGTTAATGAGGCTTGAGGCTAAGCGTTACCTTTAGAACGTTTTCACTTAGAATGCCCATCGTCCACCTGACGATGTTTTCGCAAGCATTCATCTATACAAGTCCGTCCCGGGTTCGAACGGAACCGAAGGCACTATTCCTACTACATCCATTTTGGAAATATCCTCAGGATTAGTAGCGACTAGCCCTTGCACTTCACTGCTCCATCTTCGACTCCGAACACGTTTTTCGCACGAAACGTACAAATCGGATCAAAGTGGTTTTCGAGAAATAATTCTCGATTCCGGTCTCTTCGAAACGATCAACGCATTTGTCCAATATAGATAGTCGGTGATTTAACTATCAATTAATATTCACAAACAACCATCAACAAATAAATAATTTCCCAAATTATTTATTAATTTCCAAAAATATCTTCACAAGATATATTTCTATTTCCAATCCTTTGAAAACAGTTTCAAATCCCTCATTCTTTTCAGAATCAACTTTCCCAAATATTTTCCATCTTCTCTGAAATCACCAAGTACAAAACTAGATTTAAAAATAATTTAAAACACTTTACTTTGAAATATATACTTTAAAAACATTTAAATTAAAACTACTTTTAATAATTTAGTAAAAATACATCTTATATGAATATTTGAAAATAAAGTTACTAAATAAAATATAAAACTAGAATTACACTTTTGAAACAAAATATTAAGTCACTTTTTAAATAATTACTACTATAATAGATTTGAGGAAATACTTACCTTAAAATTTAAATATTAGAAATAATAAATTTTTGAAAACATACCTTTTAAAGACAATTTTAAAACTATTAACTTATATTTAAAATTTACTTGAAAGCGTACTTAGTGATCCAGGAAGAATTCCAGCTTCAAACATTTAAATCAATTTTCCAAATTGATTTTCAATTTATTCCATTTGAAATAAGTTTATTAAATTACTCAATTTATTTCAAATTTCATTTAATTATGCACTTAATTATTATTGTTATTCCTTTCCATTTGATTTTAAATCTTTTAACTGAAATATACAAATTTCAGCTTTTCCCAACTTCTTCTTTATTATTATATATTTTTTTTCAAAAATTTAAATCTTACATTTTAAATAAATGTTTTGTTCTTTAATTAATATCGTTGAAGATTGTAATTCAATAACTTCCTATTTATTCAAATTTCCTTTCTATACTTCACAATTTATTTATTAGCAATTTAAAGTCACATTATTTCTTCTCCAATTCATGCTTAAATTTGTTCAAACTTTCTATAACTATTTCGCTTACAAATTTACTTTCGTTTAATTTCTTTTCAACAATCCAATTCATAAACTTTGGGAATTCATTACAACCGAATATCCAATCAATCCATAACATTCAATATTCCAATATAACTCATCATAGGATATCAAATAATCACAACAGAGAATATTGAATAATTTAAATAAATGTGAGGGGTCCAGTTGGATCCCTCCAACCTGTTTTCCCTGCATCCACAAATGTTAGCACAATACAATATACCAATTCCACAGTATCATACTATATCTCATCAATTCATTCAACCATTCAAACAATTGTTTAAATTTAATCATTTTAAATTTAATTATAAACTGAGTGAGATTAACTCACCTTTGACCAAAGATTTGCAATCCAATCCAAACCAGCTTGTTCTTCATTATTTTCGACCTTGTATAAACATTTATATGGTTTATTAACATTTTAAACACATCGGAAAATTAATTGCCATTTTCAAATTTAATTAACTAATGACTTAGTTTTAAAACTGATTTTCCTTTAATAAATCCTTTCAGTAACTTAAATAGTGAAATAAGGAAATTAAAACAGTTTAATCTTCAATCCATTTATTTTAAAATTAAACCAGTAGATTAAAATATCCATTTTTATTTCCTGCTTGAAATCACTTATACCTAAAAATCAGATCTTTATAAACCCTACAACATTTTTGTTTTAAACCTTAGCTACAACCATGTTATTCCTACCGTTGACTATATATATATATTTCCTGCTTTACTTATATACATACTGGAATAAAAATCCTTAAGTGTGAAAATAGAAGCAGTAATTAACTTGAAAATTTTAAAACTACTAAAAATAAAATTTCTGCTTTACTGTGAGAATTACACATAAACAGATTATAGTTTTTATTTTATTTATATATACATTTTTTTTCTCTTCTCAAAATCTTTCATATCTATATACGTATATTTACTGTAATATACTATACTGCTTTAAACTTTTTTTTTAAAAAAAAAACTATTTATAACTTGCTGTAAATTTCTGATAAATGAAAAAATGACCATTAATTCATTTACACATTTAAACTATGAATATGTTTAGTTTATCTCAGTAAAAAAAAACACAGATAGCGATTCACTCTACTGAAAAAAACAAATTACCTACTCGAACGCTAGGCGCGGCATCAGAGCAGCCATCCCCAGCACATGCCCCCATGTCGAACGCGCTCCTCCACGAAGCAGCTTCAACATCCCAATCTCAACTTCGCCTCGCTCCTCATTTCGTCGCCGAGCCTACTCGTGATGGCTGAATCAGGTCGCGAGCGCCACCAAAGATTCAATGAAAACCGCGAAGATAACCCCCTTCGAATACGCGAACCCTATTGCTCTAAGAAATCCATAGACTCGAACGTCCACCATCTCCTCTTGCGTTCGAACGAACTCGGCAATTAAGGAAGAAGATTGATTGCGATTCGAATGAGAATTGCGTTCAATTGTTTATTTAATTCGATTGCTAAAAACAGAGGGAGCGACCATGATGATAACTCGATTTCCTCGCGTTCGAGTACGCGAGTTTCCCCCATTTTTTTTTTTTTTTTTAGCTTTGATTGATTTGAGAATAAGGGTTCTAAAGATTCGGCCCTTAATTATAATTCTCTTTGAAAAGCTTGAACGAGACGCTAAAGCACGAATCTGTAGAGAGAATAGAGGGAACATGAAGAGATATTCGCGTGTACGATGGTTTCATCATGTCAGCTTTACAGAGTTAGGTTGGCTTCTGATAAAAATTTATATTTTTGTATTCAAAAATATCTCGTTGAGGTACCTAGTTATTAAATTTGATTCGATATAGATTTCAGCGCGTTTTTATAACGTAAGCTCACACAACAACCCCGATCAATACGAAATTTGAAATCCGATAATAATACAATATTACGGATCAAATGAAACAGGTTTCGCCAAATTCCGAGACAGTGCCTCGGAAGGTTATTTTAAATTCAATTCAAACGATATAAATTTTAAAACTTAACAAACCATTTTTAAATTTGATTTCATCACTTCTATTCTCTTCAGGATTATCAATATAAATTCTACAAGCCTTCAAATTATTTTTCATAGGCTTATAATTCCAGATTCAGTAACTTACCCAACTTCAAATTATTTAATTCAACAATTTAATTGTCAAATAAATTATGATATTCATGATTTAAGTTAATAATTAACCTTAAATATTTAAAATCAATTAAATATCCCGACTACAAATGCTTGAAAATTACGGGTCGTTACATTCCTCCCCCCTTAAAAGAATTTCGTCCCCGAAATTACTAGTTAGGAAGAATGATCCAATACCCGTTTATTATTTCCCTAACCCAAACAGTTTTCTAACAATTCAACATCTTACCAATTATCTTTTATATAAAAGACTCATTATCTTTCTTACTAACTTCCAAACCTTTCTCTAGTTCCAAACCATACCATTTGTTTAACCATTCAAGTTTCAATTTAAAACCAAATTTTGAATTATCAAAATTTTCTCAAAATTTTTCTAACTCGCTAAATTTTCGAAATTTTTTGCCAGCGTCTCCTTTGCGCGGCTAGCTCGGTACAACTACAAAAGGGCTCTACGGCCTCCCAAATCCAAAAAGAAAACAAAAAGCCAAGTGGCTCAATCCAAATCCAAATCCGAATCCCAATCAAATTCCATACCAAATTTAAATACATACCTTATTGTCAGGCAATTCAAATTTATCTTCTGAATCAAAAACCAATTCTCTTTTCCCCTTTTACAATACCTGCATAACCTGCTTGGTACTAATATCCAATCACAATATCCCAATACATTTATCGATTTTCTTACAAAATGTCAATATCTATTCATTTCAATATTATCTTAGATTATATTTGTAATATCAATTTCCAATCTAGAATTTTACCACTCCTTTCTTAAGTTAGTATAAACATTTTATATGTTTCTTATCTTTATTTCTCTTTACCTCTTTTAGTTTATACTTACTTCTATTCAAATCGATTTCCACATTTCATATGTATTCCATTTATTTTCAACTTTGAATTTTTAATTTTTAACTTTTATTCTCCATTTATAACTAATTTAAGTCATTACTTTAATTAGTTTCATTTGCTAACTTATTTCAATTCCTAGTTAGAAATCGTTTTGTTGTAAACTAAATTTTCCAAAAATCTTCAAAAAATTTCTAACTCCCAAAATTTCTGAAAATTTTTGGCAGAGTCCCCTTTGTACGAAGGAGCTTTTGCAATTTGACAAAACAGATAAATATATATACATCGACCCACACGGTCGGAAAAACCAAAAACAGTTCATATTTCCTATTTTTATTGCGTAGGCGTACCTTATTTAGCATTTTAAGCAAGCAGCTTATTATTTTTAGCAAATAGCCCAACCCAAATCCAGCCACATGGCTTCCAGGTACCTGTACTTACTCAATTTAAACATGTAAGTGCCAAATATATGCATTTTAACTACATTTCACTTATTTATAATAGTTAAAACATATAAATTCTAAAAGAAACTCATACCAAACATTTTTCTGTAAGCAATTTATATAGTTTCCATGCTAATTCAACTGTTCCAATTCATTTATAACCATTTTCACTCAATTCGGATGGTTTTCGATTCATTCGTATACAATTCCATCAATTTGAATGGTTTAGAATTCAATTGCTTACTTTTAATTTATTCTTAAGCAAATTGAACTCACATTTAATTCAATTGCTTACAAAATCAATTTATTTTACTTCTATCCATTTATAGAATTTAATTACTTCCATTTATATCTAATAATAATTTATTCTATGAAATTCGACGAGATTTATGTGAATAAATAAGCACTTGAGTTCTATAATCAATTTAAATTAACTCCAACTCAACTTACACTTAGTTCAATTCCATTTCGGATTTATTCACAATCCACATATTCTCAGTTTTATTGCATTTAAATTTTTTTGACCAAACTAGTCCATTCAAAACCATTAACAATTTAAGTTCATCTTATTTACCAATTAATCTTCCCCTTTATTTTAATCCATTCACAATCATTTATTTAGCTCGACACATTCCATTTAAATTTTATTTACAATTCATTTATTTACATTTCATTCCATATTTGTTTATTTCGAACTACTTTATTTAGCTCAAAAATAATCCAAGCTATTTCATTTAATAACCATTTCTCAACTTATTTAACCACATTTCATTTGATTCTTATTTACTTCATCCATTTATATTTATTCAATAATATTAATTTATCCACATTCACTTAAACCATTCTAATAAACTTGAAACATTCTATTTTCCTTATTGTCTCAAGTTATTTCAATCCCTAAATAATTTTAAATGGTTTACAATTATTTATTCTGGAATTTCATTCCATTAATATTAGCTAATACTCATCGAATTTTATTTCGATTAACAATTTATTTTCACTTAATTTCAATCCAACCCAATATCATGAAACTTGGTTCAAGTTGAATTCAATTCAACTCTCCTCCATTCATTTAGCTTAAGTCAATTTATTTTGATTCAATCAAATTTTACACTTAAGCTCATTCTCATTTCGCAAATAAATTTTTTTTTCTCTTTTATTCAACTTGATTCCATCTCAATTAAATATCATTTTAAATTTTCAATTTCATTTGATTGGTTATTATAAAATTTAACTTTCCAAATTCAACTCATCCCATTTATTACCTGGCTATTTTCCAGGTTATCTTCACTTATTTGGATTTTATTTGCACATTCAAACCATCACTATTTTAATCCATTTCCATTTTTATTCTATATATTCCCAATTATATTTAATTTGTTAACACTTCAAGTCTAATTTTTAATTAATAACTCAAGTTCTGATTCTATTATCCATTTTATTTACCATCCAATTTATTAACTCATAATTCAACTCCATTCTTAATTACTTTCCTTTCATCAACAATTTGAATCGGCTTTAATTTATAATTTAAGTTTATTTCCAAACTTCATCATCAACTCACAATTCAATTTTATTAACTAATTTATTATCCAATTAGTTCTCCCATTATTCATAATCCAACATTTTAAATTTTATTCAAAATATCACTCCGTTTAATTTTCTTAAGTTCAATATTTATTTTATACTTCAAGTTTGGATCCTCATTTCATTTTTCAATTTATCAAAATATTGATTTTGGGCATTGTATTCCCTTTTCAATTTAATTTTAACTCAGATTTATTTAATCCAATTCGATTTCAACTTATTCAATCAATCTCAATCCAATCAAATCTTTATTTCCAAATTCAAGTTAATTCCATTTTTAACTTTTCTTTAAAATTTAAGTTCCAACATTCAAAGCTTATATTCCATTTCTGATTTTAAAAAATCATCTCAATTTATAAGCTTACAACTTATCTCATCAGAATTTTATACACTCGGCTTTTGTCTTCAAATCATTTTGAAATCTCCAATTTCCCAAATCACACTTCTCAAATTTTTAAACCAATCCTGCTTTTATTCCCAACAAATTTCCTTTGGAATTTCAAAAACAACTTGCTTTTCTAAACAAAATCAATTTGGTAGCATTACTTCACTTAGAAATTCGAAAACGAATACTGATGATGCGGCCGTCATCATCAGAATTATTTTCCAATAATCCAAGTGATTTCAATGCTATATTACTTTCAAAATCCATTTAAAACAATTTCCTTTCAGAAATATCTCCAAAACAACAATACTATTATGTATCTTCAAAACACTTCCAAAATCTCCGGGATTTTAAACTTTCAAATCCTGCTTAAATCAAATTTAAGTATAATTCATTTGCATGGTTTATGTTCATACAAATTCTCATTTGGTTTTTATTTCAATTTATAAATTACCTTTATAATTCATATTTATAAATTTCATTTTTTTATTATCTTATCTGTTCAAAATATTATCATCCAAACATCCAAATAATGTATAATTTAAGAAAATATTTCTTTTATATCAAAATATATTTTGGGTAAAATTATTTCATTCACCCACATTTAAAACAATATTGTGTCAATTGTTCTATTCTAGTGTTTAGAAACCCCTTCGATACAGTTTTCGAGGCTGTGCCGACGAAGGTTCATATACCACTCAATAAACCAATCAACACAATATAAAACCATTTTATATTCACTAACAAATACGCGCTCATATCTATTAATACGCTCAAACTCATTTTAGAGTACTACGGACTCTATTTGAGTAATTCCCAACAGAGCCAAGGTTATCACCAACCTAAGCTCTGATACCAAGTGTAACAGCCCTTGCATCCGTACCCCTTGAGTCAATACTATTCTACAACAACCAACCCAAGTTGCATAGAAATACGAACCATTTGGGTTTAAGAAGAAGAGGTAGAAGAGAAGAAAACAAAAATCAACATCAGAATCTAACCATCGCAGCGGAATAAACTATAATAGGTGGTAAATAATCTTTACTCAAAATCAAATATATCTGTTTACATATATTACATCATCAGAGTACATCAGTCACAGCTCACATCAATAACATACAATGAATACACAACAACTCAAACAGCGGAATATATATATACAAGTACGAGAATACATATCGTCATCCAGCTCGTCTCCTGAACTCCACAGCATCATATCCTGTATCCTATAATACTCGGTCTGACCCGAGCATTACAGTTAAATAATACCCGAGTCAGTCTGGAATACCAGAGTGAGAAAATCACATCCAATTGATTATTAAAGTTTCAAAAATCCTTTGAAAACCAAAAGCATCTCGTAAGACCACGCCACAAATAAACATGTCGGGTTTTTACCTTACGATAGCTAAAACAATTTTTATATAGAAATCCTCTGATATTATAATAGGGTCTATATACAAATACTTATAAAATAGCCGAAATTGTTACATTCATTAAATTCCAGCTACTAGCCACAAAAGTGGGTAATACAAACAAAACTCGTACAAGGCTCGTAGGGAGAATGGATTTCCAACAATGACTAGGCACTGGGGTACCACCTGTCACAGTACGGGGCCTAGATCACCGTACCGAGGACTACTCCCTTCATCCCCTGCAACACAAGGCCGGAACCATTCCTTACTGAACAGTCCTGAACAAGATAAACCCCGTGGTTGGCGCGACCAACCACCCACTAAGCCGAAATAAATAAGGGACATCTAGACAGGGGAATTATCTTGTCCTGCTTAGGCATGACCCACCTAACCTTGCTGCATATCCCCTGATTTTCAGTCATTCCCGGTTGATGAGGCTTGAGGCTAAGCGTTACCTTTAGAACGTTTTCACTTAGAATGCCCATCGTCCACCTGACGATGTTTTAGCAAGCATTCATCCATACAAGTCCGTCCCGGGTTCGAACGGAACCGAAGGCATTATTCCTACTACATCCATTTTGGAAATATCCTCAGGATTAGTAGCGACTAGCCCTTGCACTTCACTGCTCCATCTTCGACTCCGAACACGTTTTTCGCACGAAACGTACAAATCGGATCAAAGTGGTTTTCGAGAAATAATTCTCGATTCCGGTCTCTTCGAAACGATCAACGCATTTGTCCAATATAGATAGTCGGTGATTTAACTATCAATTAATATTCACAAACAACCATCAACAAATAAATAATTTCCCAAATTATTTATTAATTTCCAAAAATATCTTCACAAGATATATTTCTATTTCCAATCCTTTGAAAACAGTTTCAAATCCCTCATTCTTTTCAGAATCAACTTTCCCAAATATTTTCCATCTTCTCTGAAATCACCAAGTACAAAACTAGATTTAAAAATAATTTAAAACACTTTACTTTGAAATATATACTTTAAAAACATTTAAATTAAAACTACTTTTAATAATTTAGTAAAAATACATCTTATATGAATATTTGAAAATAAAGTTACTAAATAAAATATAAAACTAGAATTACACTTTTGAAACAAAATATTAAGTCACTTTTTAAATAATTACTACTATAATAGATTTGAGGAAATACTTACCTTAAAATTTAAATATTAGAAATAATAAATTTTTGAAAACATACCTTTTAAAGACAATTTTAAAACTATTAACTTATATTTAAAATTTACTTGAAAGCGTACTTAGTGATCCAGGAAGAATTCCAGCTTCAAACATTTAAATCAATTTTCCAAATTGATTTTCAATTTATTCCATTTGAAATAAGTTTATTAAATTACTCAATTTATTTCAAATTTCATTTAATTATGCACTTAATTATTATTGTTATTCCTTTCCATTTGATTTTAAATCTTTTAACTGAAATATACAAATTTCAGCTTTTCCCAACTTCTTCTTTATTATTATATATTTTTTTTCAAAAATTTAAATCTTACATTTTAAATAAATGTTTTGTTCTTTAATTAATATCGTTGAAGATTGTAATTCAATAACTTCCTATTTATTCAAATTTCCTTTCTATACTTCACAATTTATTTATTAGCAATTTAAAGTCACATTATTTCTTCTCCAATTCATGCTTAAATTTGTTCAAACTTTCTATAACTATTTCGCTTACAAATTTACTTTCGTTTAATTTCTTTTCAACAATCCAATTCATAAACTTTGGGAATTCATTATAACCGAATATCCAATCAATCCATAACATTCAATATTCCAATATAACTCATCATAGGATATCAAATAATCACAACAGAGAATATTGAATAATTTAAATAAATGTGAGGGGTCCAGTTGGATCCCTCCAACCTGTTTTCCCTGCATCCACAAATGTTAGCACAATACAATATACCAATTCCACAGTATCATACTATATCTCATCAATTCATTCAACCATTCAAACAATTGTTTAAATTTAATCATTTTAAATTTAATTATAAACTGAGTGAGATTAACTCACCTTTGACCAAAGATTTGCAATCCAATCCAAACCAGCTTGTTCTTCATTATTTTCGACCTTGTATAAACATTTATATGGTTTATTAACATTTTAAACACATCGGAAAATTAATTGCCATTTTCAAATTTAATTAACTAATGACTTAGTTTTAAAACTGATTTTCCTTTAATAAATCCTTTCAGTAACTTAAATAGTGAAATAAGGAAATTAAAACAGTTTAATCTTCAATCCATTTATTTTAAAATTAAACCAGTAGATTAAAATATCCATTTTTATTTCCTGCTTGAAATCACTTATACCTAAAAATCAGATCTTTATAAACCCTACAACATTTTTGTTTTAAACCTTAGCTACAACCATGTTATTCCTACCGTTGACTATATATATATATATATTTCCTGCTTTACTTATATACATACTGGAATAAAAATCCTTAAGTGTGAAAATTGAAGCAGTAATTAACTTGAAAATTTTAAAACTACTAAAAATAAAATTTCTGCTTTACTGTGAGAATTACACATAAACAGATTATAGTTTTTATTTTATTTATATATACATTTTTTTTTCTCTTCTCAAAATCTTTCATATCTATATACGTATATTTACTGTAATATACTATACTGCTTTAAACTTTTTTTAAAAAAAAAAAAACTATTTATAACTTGCTGTAAATTTCTGATAAATGAAAAAATGACCATTAATTCATTTACACATTTAAACTATGAATATGTTTAGTTTATCTCAGTAAAAAAAAACACAGATAGCGATTCACTCTACTGAAAAAAACAAATTACCTACTCGAACGCTAGGCGCGACATCAGAGCAGCCATCCCCAGCACATGCCCCCATGTCGAACGCGCTCCTCCACGAAGCAGCTTCAACATCCCAATCTCAACTTCGCCTCGCTCCTCATTTCGTCGCCGAGCCTACTCGTGATGGCTGAATCAGGTCGCGAGCGCCACCAAAGATTCAATGAAAACCGCGAAGATAACCCCCTTCGAATACGCGAACCCTATTGCTCTAAGAAATCCATAGACTCGAACGTCCACCATCTCCTCTTGCGTTCGAAAGAACTCGGCAATTAAGGAAGAAGATTGATTGCGATTCGAATGAGAATTGCGTTCAATTGTTTATTTAATTCGATTGCTAAAAACAGAGGGAGCGGCCATGATGATAACTCGATTTCCTCGCGTTCGAGTACGCGAGTTTCCCCCATTTTTTTTTTAGCTTTGATTGATTTGAGAATAAGGGTTCTAAAGATTCGGCCCTTAATTATAATTCTCTTTGAAAAGCTTGAACGAGACGCTAAAGCACGAACCTGCAGAGAGAATAGAGGGAACATGAAGAGATATTCGCGTGTACGATGGTTTCATCATGTCAGCTTTACAGAGTTAGGTTGGCTGCTGATAAAAATTTATATTTTTATATTCAAAAATATCTCGTTGAGGTACCTAGTTATTAAATTTGATTCGATATAGATTTCAACGCGTTTTTATAACGTAAGCTCACACAACAACCCCGATCAATACGAAATTTGAAATCCGATAATAATACAATATTACGGATCAAATGAAACAGGTTTCGCCAAATTCCGAGACAGTGCCTCGGAAGGTTATTTTGAATTCAATTCAAACGATATAAATTTTAAAACTTAACAAACCATTTTTAAATTTGATTTCATCATTTCTATTCTCTTCAGGATTATCAATATAAATTCTACAAGCCTTCAAATTATTTTTCATAGGCTTATAATTCCAGATTCAGTAACTTACCCAACTTCAAATTATTTAATTCAACAATTTAATTGTCAAATAAATTACGATATTCATGATTTAAGTTAATAATTAACCTTAAATATTTAAAATCAATTAAATATCCCGACTACAAATGCTTGAAAATTACGGGTCGTCACAACAACAAAATGGTGTAGCAGAGAGGAAGAACAGAATATTGGAAGACATGATTAATGTCATTCTTTTAACCTCTGATCTACCAACGAACTTGTGGGGGAAAGCCTTAAATATGTCTAATCACATATTAAACAAAGCCCCTCACAATAAAACAGGAATAATTCCATATGAGATCTGGAAAGGAAACAAACCAAGCTTTAAATACATCAAAGTGCGGGAGTGCTTGGCAAAAGTTCCAGTTCCGCCTCCCAAGAGAGTCAAACTTGGACCAAAAACAGTAGATTGTTACTATTTAGGGCCAGCCCAAAAAAGTAGTGCCTACAGATTTTTGGTATTCAAGTTTGATATAGCTGACATTCATGTAAATACAATCATGGAATGTAGAGATGCCTCATTCTTTGAAGACGTGTTTCCACACAAAAGGAATGAAGGGAATAATGTCCCTAAAAGGACAAGAGAAGAATCAAGCAATTCACATGAAGATGAAACTCATCATAAAATTGAGGAAGTTGAACCAAGAAGAAGTGTAAGGGCTAGGACTTTCAAGACATTTGGTTTGGATTTTTTCACATATGTGTTAGAACACGAACCTCAAACGTACAAGGAAGCAATGTCATCTTTTGAATCTTCATATTAGAAAGAAGCAATCCAAAGTGAAATTGATTCAATTCTAAGTAATAAAACTTGAAAAATTATTGATATTCCACTTGAAATAAAACCTATTGGCTGTAAATGGATTTTCAAAAAGAAAATGAAAGTAGATGGCTCTATCGACAAGTCTAAAGCCAGATTAGTAGCTAAAGGATATCCTCAAAAAGAAGGAGTGGAATTCTTTGATACATATTCGTCGGTAATACGATTAACCTCTATAAGAATGCTATTAGCAATTGCAACAATCTATAATATAGAAAATCATCAAATGGATGTAAAGACGGCATTCTTAAATGGATATCTCGATGAGGAGATCTACATGGATCAACCTAAAGGTTTTGTTTTCAAAGGAAATGAGAACAAAGTCTGTAGATTAGTAAAATCATTATACGGACTAAAACAAGCTCCAAAATAATGGCATGCAAAATTTGATAGTGTCATGATGAGAAATGGTTTTCGTATAAATGAATATGATAAGGTTGTTTATTATAAACAAATTGGACAATCATATGTGATGATTTGTTTATATGTAGATGATATGTTAATATTTGGTCCAAATACTCAGGTAATAGAGACCATAAAAAATATGTTAATTAGCAATTTCGATATGAAAGACTTAGGAGTTGCAAATGTTATTTTGGAAATCAAAATAATAAGAACACCTAATGGAATTGAATTATCTCAGTCACACTATGTAGACAAAGTGATTGAAATTTTTTAAGATTTTGGAATTAAAGGAGTAAGAACACCTTTTAATCCATCAGAAGTACTGCATAAAAACACTAATGAGAGTGTAATGTAACTGGAATACACTCATGTAATAGGATGTCTCATGTATCTCATGAATTGCACAAGACTAGATACGGCATATGTAGTAAGCCGACTGAGCAGGTATACAAGCAATCCAGGAAAGGAACACTGGAAAGCACTAATGAGAGTACTTGGATGTTTAAAAAATACCACAAATTATTCCTTTCATTATGGAAAATATCCTACCATCTTAGAAGGATATGAAAAAAAATGCGGATTACGGATCTTAAGGCTAGGATTAACACTAGAGGGGGTGAATAGTATTTATAAAGAATTACTAAATCTTTTTGAGTTTATGTTAATTTAGACACAGATGTATGAAATCTACATATACAGGGACAATCACAGAAACAAACATAGATGCAAAAATAAAATAAAAGCAGTAAAGGAAAGAACACACCAGATTTTATACTGGTTCGAAGTTACCCTACATCCAGTCCCGCAACATAAGTACGGATTTCCTTTCAAAAGCAATTGTACAATTACACCCTCAATTTCAAGGCTACGAGGTACACCCTTCAGAATTTCAATCCTCTGGGTAGAGATACTTGATTTTCGGGCCACAAGTTTACCCAATTGATTTACCAAGACTACAATCACACCTTTTCTTGCTTGATTGATTTTCAAGGCCACAATCACACATTTTCTCGCTTAATAGATTACAAAGAAGTCTATAACTCTGAATAGCACTGAGAATCTTGTTGAGATAGTGATAGGGAACCAAACTAGAAGTAATCGAGTATGATTCAATATTGATTTCGGCAGAGTAATGGTAAGAGTATGTATTAAGAAATGTGGAAGAAGAAGAGGAGTGAAAAACCAGAAAATCTGATATAAAATTCGTTGAAACTAACCCCTACTTATAGAAGAACAACAGCCATGTCCATTCATGAAGGGTTATGGTGAATAGACACTTCTTTTGAAATTTAAATTTTGAACTTAACTGACACCATGTCGACATGGTCACCATATGCATGTCTACATCCCAAAGCAATTTTTGATGATTTGATTTTCTTTGAAAATAACCTTTATCTTATATTAAAACTATTTTAAACTTTTCTAATACACTTGACTATAGTTAAAATTCATAAGTAAATATAGAGAATAATATATATATAATTTAACTATAATTTTATATTTATCTTAAGTATAAATATTTAAAAGTTAAATATATTATTTTAAAAGATAGTTTAAAATCAGGAGTAATTTTGACTTTTGAAATTAAAGATAATTTTGAGGCTAAAATTATTTAAAATCAGGATAGAGGTTTTAGATGCCTTTAAAAGGAAGGTTTTGAAAACATTTTGAAAATAGGATATAATTTTGAAAAATCATTTTGAATAAAAAGTTAGCGGATACAAAACAATGTTCCACTAGATTTATCGTAGGTTCCATTCTACTTAGGGTTCCATCCCTTTAAGAGGCTCGAAGTGGATTCCATTCCACGAATAAATTGGATTTTAAGATGCCAGTGCTTTTCTATGAGTTTTAACAAAATTTCTAATTAAAGAATAAATTACTTCAATTCTTGAACTCTTGATGTTCTTGATATTCATGAGCCTTCAATCTTGATATCTTGAATCTCTATACTGTGCAGTCTTCATTCTTGGTACCTTCATGGTTAAAACCTGCATATACATATATATCAAAACTTATAATGTTAGTATTTATATTTTATAATCTATTCTAAGGTTGTTGTCATCAAAACCATCGTCTCATGGACTAACAATCTCTCCATTTTTGATGATGACAACCTTTGTTTATAAAATATTACTTTTATCCTAATAACTCCCCTTTAATCTATAACTCCCCCTTAATTTATGCCGAACTAACCTATTTTATATTTCTCCCCCTTTGTCATCAACAAAAACAAACTCTAAACTTTATAACTCCAAACTATACAACTCTCCCTAATTCTAATATACTATTTGGTTATAATAATAGTGTTATCATAAATAATCAACATTTGGATCTAATAATAAATCTAATCCTAAACTACTATCTTAAGTATATAATAACCGTATAGTTATATGCATTAATAAGAACACATATAAGAACACAATTAATTTATTAATCATATAGTTGAATGTACATTTTTCGTTGTAAACGCAAGAAGAAATAAACAACAATGGTAAAGAAAGAGAAGAAACTAATGTGTGTTTTTAAACATAGAAGATCTATGAATCGAACAGTTTGCATAGTGGAAACAGAAATTTCCACGTTGTTCGACAAGATTCTCATTCTTGTCAAAACACACTTCTCCAACACACACGACTTGGTCATCATCCTTCGCGTGCGCTTCTTCCATGGGTTCTTCTTCTTCTTCTTTGCTGGCCTCTTGATTGAGTGAAGAATCTTCATCAATCAAGACAGGGTTGGCTTGATTATCCATTATAAATTTTTGCAAATTCCTAAGAATCTTGCCTTGCTTCTCTTGTTCCTTTGTCATACGGAGTTGAATCACTTGAATTTCAGTCATCATCTGAAGTGCATCCTTCAGAGAGTCCTCTATTTTAGTCACACGAGCGAGAGCAGTACGTTGAAATGGACCAGATGTAGGAGAGGGGAATGAAAATGTTGATTTTGTGTTTGATTTGGAAGAGGAGGCCATTGATTATTTGATTTTAGAGAGAAGAACAGAGAGATAACAGAAATGATGAACATAATTTCGATAATGTGAAGAATATATAACCAATTATTTTGAATTTTGGTGGGAAAAGAATTTAAAAAAGAAAAACGTTGCATGTTGACATGGGTATATGGGGATGTCAACATGGTCCTTTTTTTTAATATTTGATTTATTTTAATGTTAATTATTAATTATACTTGTTATTTATATTTTATATTTCAGTTATAGAACAAATACGTAATTCTCTTCTAAATTTAGTAAATATTGATTCATTTAAGGGTTTTGTTAAGATGTCAGCAATTTGATTCTCAGAAATGATATAATCGAGAGTAACTACTTCCTTACTTATATTTTCTCTGAGACAATGATGTCTGATATCAATATGTTTAGTTCGAGCATGTTGAGTAGTATTTTTGGATAAATTTATCGCACTCGTATTGTCACAATAAATCAGTGATTTTGAAAATTTTAAACCAAAATATTTTAAAGTTTGTTGCATATATATTACTTGAGAACAAGCCAAAGCAGCTGAAATATACTCTGCTTCAGTTATTGATAAAGAAACTGTGTTTTGCTTTTTACCAAGCCAAGAATCCAGAGAATGCCCCATAAAGTGACAAGTCCCACTTGTACTTTTTCGGTCTGATTTACAACCAGCATAGTCAGCATCACAGTAAGATATTAAGTCAAAAGAATCATTTTTTGGGTAAAATAAACCATAATCAGATGTGTGTTTAACATATCTTATGATTCGTTTTACGGCTTTTAAGTGGGTCTCTTTAGGTTGGGATTGATATCTGGCACAGAGACAAACACTATGCATGATATCAGGTCTACTGGCAGTAATATAGAATAGTGATCCAATCATTCCTCTATATAATTTTTGTTCTACATCTTTCGAGAGATCTTCTTTACTAAGGTACTCAATGGTTACCATGGGAGTGGGTTTTCCACTCGCAGTAGTCAAACCAAATTTGCTAATTAGGTCTTTATCATATTTTTCTTGACTAATAAAAATACCATTATCTATTTGTCTTATTTGTAATCCTAAAAAGAAATTTAATTCACCCATATGACTCATCTCAAACTCTTTTGTCATTATTTTCGAAAATTCTTTATTCATTTCAAAATTAGTTGATCCAAAAATGATATCATCTACGTAAACTTGTACTAGTTGAATATCATTTTCATGTCTTTTAAGAAAAAGAGTATTATCTACTTTGCCAATTTCAAAATTAGATTGCAATAAATAAGATTTTGCCTATCATACCAGGCTTTAGGAGCTTGTTTTAGACCATATAAAGCTTTCTTAAGTTTGTAAACATGATTTTGTAATTTATCATTTTCAAAGAGTGGTGGTTATTCAACATATACTTCTTCTTTTACAAATCCATTTAAAAAGGCACTTTTAACATCCATTTGAAATAATTTGAAATTATTATGATTTGCGAAAGCAAGTAGAATCCTAATGGCTTCCAATCTTGCTACAGGAGCAAAGGTTTCATCAAAATATATTCCTTCTTCTTAACAATAACCTTGAGCGACTAATCGAGCTTTATTTCTAACTACCTCTCCTTGTTCATTCATTTTATTTTTATAAATCCATTTAGTTCCAATTATAGTTTTATTTTCAGGTCTAGGAACAAGTTCCCAAACATCATTTCTAGTAAATTGATTTAATTCTTCTTGCACAGCCAAAATCCATAAATCATCAATTGATGCTTCTTTTGGATTTTTGGGTTCAATAGTTGATATAAAATCTACATTACTCATTTGACTTAGTTGATTTCTAATTTTAACAAAATATTGCATATCTCCTAGTATATTTTCTATAGGATGATCTTTTAAAAGTTTTGTCCTTTTATTAGGATGATTAATTTCATTATTAGTCAATTGATTCTTGATTTTGAGTGATTAAATCCTCTTCATCATTTATATCTTCAAAAATTTTAAAATTTTCATCAAATGAAACATGCATTGTTTCTTCAATGGTGTGAATTTTTAAATTAAACACTCGGTATGCTTTACTTCTATTAGAGTATCCAATAAAGATTCCTTTGTCGGATTTAGGATCAAATTTATCTAAATTATCTTTTGTATTTAAAATAAAGCATTTAGTTCCACAAAATTCTGAAATGAGATACCTTAGGTTTCTTTGAATAAAGAAGTTTGTAAGATGTCTTATCAGTTAGAGGTCTAATTAAAATTCTATTTAAAATATAATAGGCGGTAGCAACTGCTTCTGCCCAAAAATTCTTTGGTAAATTACTATCCGAAAGCATAGTTCTCGCACACTCTTGAATCGTCCTATTTTTATGTTCTACTACTCCGTTTTGTTGTGGAGTTCTCGAAAATGAAAAATTGTGAGTTATTCCATTTTTATTGCAGAATTCCTCAAACTTTTCATTTTCAAATTCACCACCGTGATCACTTCGAATAGTTATAATTTTTAGAGAAAATTGATTTTGAATTCTTTTTGACAAGGTCTTATAACATTCAAAAGTATCACTTTTATGTTTCAAAAATATTGTCCGTATAAATCTAGAATAATCATCTACAATTACAAAAAGATATTTACTATGATTTATTGACAAAATTTGAGATGGACCAAATAAATCAAGATGAAGTAATTCAAGAGGTTTTGAAGTTGAAATCATATCTTTTAATTTAAAGGAACATTTTCTAAGTTTTCCTAATTGACAAGCATCACATAAACTATCTGCTTTAAAATTCATTTTAGGGATACCTCTTACTAGATCATGTTTTGACAGTTTAGATAAGAGTTTGAAATTCAAATGCCCAAATCTCTTATGCCAAATCCAAGGGTCACTTGTATTTGTCAACATACACAGGTTATCATTTGAAACTTTCATACAAAGAATATAAATATTCTTTTTCCTGACTCCCTCAAATATTATGGTCGAATTATTATCTTCGATGTAACATTTATCTTTTTCAAATTTAATTTTATATCCTTTATCGCAGAGTTGACTTATACTTAGTAGATTATGTTTTAGATTCTTAACTAGCAAAACATTAGCGATAGTAGGAGTTTCAGAATTACCGACTTTGCCGATGCCAATCACATATCCTTTTGAATTGTCTCCAAAGTTAACCATTCCTCCATCTTTGTATATAATATCATTTAGTATTTCTGGATTGCCAGTCATATGTCTAGAACACACACTATTAAGTATCCATTTGTTCTTTCTGATCTGCACAATTTGTCCGTTGTGGATTGATTCCTTAACAGCCATAAAGCTTGATTCCTGCAAATCAAACAATTTTGATAGATAACTTGAATTTGAATATTGATTATATGCAGACTCATGAAACAATGATGATTTGAATATTTCTAAACTAGTATTAACAAATATAGCCATTTTAAAAACTTTTTTCAAAAATCAGATTATGAAACTTTGAAAACCTTGCTCTGATACCAATTGAAAGAAATGCGGATTATGGATCTTAATGCTAGGATTAACACTAGAGGGGGGTGAATAGTGTTTATAAAGAATTACTAAATCTTTTTGAGTTTATGTTAATTTAGACACAGATGTATGCAATCCACAGATACAGGGATAATCACAGAAACAAACACAGATGCAGAAATAAAATAAAAGCAGTAAACGAAAGAACACACCGGATTTTATACTGGTTCGGAGTTACCCTACATACAGTCCCACAACACAAGTATGGATTTTCTTTCAAAAGCAATTGTACAATTACACCCTCGATTTCAAGGCTACGAGGTACATCCTCCAGAATTTCAATCCTCTAGGTAGAGATACTTGATTTCCGGGCCACAAGTTTACCCAATTGATTTACCAAGGCTACAATCACACCTTTTCTCGCTGTCTTGATTTTCAAGCCCACAATCACACCTTTTCTCGCTTAATAGATTACAAAGAAGTCTATAACTCTTAATAGCACCGAGAACCTTGTTGAGATAGTGAAAGAGAATCAAACTAGAAGTAATCGATAATATTGATTGCGGCAGAGTAATGGTAAGAGTATGTATTAAGAAATGTGGAAGAAGAAGAGGAGTGAAAAACCAGAAAATCTGACATAAAATTCGTTGAAACTAACCCCTATTTATAGAAGAACAACAGCCATGTCCATTCATGAAGAGTTATGGCGAATAGACACTTCTTTTGAAATTTAAATTTTGAACTTAACTGACACCATGTCGACATGGTCACCATAGGCATGTCGACATCCCAAAGCAATTTTTTATGATTTGATTTTCTTTGAAAATAACCTTTATCTTGTATTAAACTATTTTAAACTTTTCTAATACACTTGACTATAGTTAAAATTCATAAGTAAATATAAAGAATAATAACTATAATTTTATATTTAAATCTTAAGTATAAATATTTAAAAGTTAAATATATTATTTTGAAAGATAGTTTAAAATCAGGAGTAATTTTGACTTTTGAAATTAAAGATAATTTTGAGGCTAAAATTATTTAAAATCAGGATAGAGGTTTTTGATCCTTTTAAAAGGAAGGTTTTGAAAACGTTTTGAAAACATTTTGAAAACATGATATAATTTTGAAAAATCATTTTGAATAAAAAGTTAGCGGATACAAAACAATGTTCCACTAAATTTTTCGTAGGTTCCATCCCTTTAACAGGCTCGAAGTGGATTCCATTCCATGAATGAATAGGATTTTAAGATGCCAATGCTTTTCTATGAGTTTTAACAAATTTTTTAATTAAAGAATAAATTACTTCAATTCTTGAACTCTTGATATTCTTGATACTCATGAGTCTTCAATCTTGATATCTTGAATCTCTATACTGTACAGTCTTTATTCTTGGTACCTGCATGGTTATAACCTGCATATACATATATATCTAAACTTATAATTTTAGTATTTATATTTTATAATCTATTCTAAGGTTGTTGTCATCGAAACCATCATCTCACGGACTAACATGATATAGTGATGCAAACTGGATTGCTGAGTCATAGTAATCAAAATCAATGAATGGTTATGTCTTTACATTAGCAGGGGAAGTAGTGTCATGGAAATCAACTAAACAAACATGCATAGCTCGGTCCACTAAGGAATCAGAGTTCATCGCTTTAGATAAAGCAGGCGAAGAAGCAGAATGGCTTCGTCATTTTTAGAGAGAGAAAATTGACTGCGCATCGAGGAGAATGAGTTTCAAAGCCTAAACCGCCAAGAGTTATCTTATACGGAAACTTATTCTAGCGACTGGAGAACCCACGGACTAGGATTAGTAGACAAACCAGTTTTGAGTAACTTAAGACGTAATGCATTTATTTGGACATAGTCCAACTCCATTCCTATGGGAAAAATATAAATGCGTGCCTATAGAAGTATTTAAAGGTTAAAACTATGTTTTTTAATGATAATCATATCTTGAACATAACAAGTGGGGTATATGTAGGATACTCCTAATGGTTGCGATCACCTATGCTAGTGTGAGCTCGGTCGGCTCTATGAGAATATTAAAGGATTTTATTCTCTAAAAACACTCTCAGAACCAAAAATTTTTCAGGACCAAAATAAACACAACCAAGAGATTGGATGTGAAGGGAAATAATGCTTTGTAAATCTTATTGTCTGGTTATACAATAACGGCTGACGGTTCCAGATGAAATAATGCACTGGTTAGCCAAGTATATCCGATAAGTTTTAACTAGGGAAAGTTCAAAGTGAAATATCTACTTATCCTCGATATAGCAACATTTTCGTATGAACTGTGTGATATTACACTTTGTGTGGGGTAGACATATATCGTCATTCATGTAGGGGATTGTTAGAATTCTCAAAAAATGCTGAATGAGATATGTCCCACATCGCCAAAAATATGTTAATTTTCTAGTTTATATTGTATACTATCAATCCCTATATTGGCCCTTAGGGTCAGGTAATTTTGTGCGAGGGGGAGAACCTATATAGCCATGGACTAACACACGCGCGCTGCCGCCCACTCGTTCGATCGACCAAACCGAATCGGGCCAAGTCGGGTGCGGGTCCAATAAGAGTGGACCATGCTATATTTTTGCTGTACAGAAGTGAATGGTTTTTTACTGTTTAAATTCAAAAAAAAGCGACTAGTGGATTGGACACGACTATTGCAAACTACAACAGTTTCTGGTTACTGGCCGTCCCAAACGAAGAGACGCGACTGTTGCAAACCGCAATAGTTTCTGACCGTTGCAAACGAAGAGCCGTGACTGTTGCTAACAGCTATAGTTTCTGGCCGTTGCAAACGAAGAGAGACGACTGTTGCGAACAGCAACGGTTTTCGGCCGTTGCAAATAAAGAGGCGCGACTGTTGCGAACAACAACAATTTTCGGCTATTGCAAACAAAGAGGCGGGACTGTTGCAAACAGTAACACTTTTTGGCATTGCAAATGAAGAGATGCTACTTTTCTCAATGGGTATAGCCATTGGGAATTCGGCTATAAATAAGGAGGAAACCTGATCACTTTCCTCACTCAAAATTAATTCCGAATTTTCTCTTCTTCCTTTTCGTTTCTTAATATCTACAATCCGTGCGCTTTTGCATATCACACAGAAGATCATACACATCATAATCTCGAGCAGTTCACGTCTGTTGTATCTTAGGAAACTTTGAATAAAGTCTTAAGGAAATTTTTACAGCAAACCTCAAACGTAGTTTCCTTCTTCAACCGGTTAGATTTCTAATTGATTTATATATTCATATTCATATATATATATATATATATATAGTTTTCGTTTTCGTTTCCGCATTATACTACTTCTTTAAATAGTATAACGTTTGATTTATCGCTATAGTTACTATTGCTATAGTTGTTGGTTGTTGTTTTAATTAATTACAACATACTAATTGTTAAAATAACTAATATAGAATTCCAAAGTTGTGGAAATCTAAGTTGTAAACTTGTGAAACAAGTTTATTATTGATTACTCTCTGTTTTGGTATACTAGATGTATAACACTTACATACTATGAAGTGTAGTTTTAGACAAGAAAAGAAAATCATGCAATGAGAAACAGCCATTGGCATTCAATGCTATAAGCGAAAATCTGAGAAATTGAAAAAAAATTGAGAAACGGACAACAATACATATTATTCTAGAAATGAAAATGTTATTAAGTGCTTCGAATGTGAAAAGAATGGACATTTGTAGAGAAATGTCCTACTCTAAAGGAATAAAAGCATTCTTTAAATACTAATACATTCAGCAAGAAGAGGAAGTGAGATTCAATGCTAATGGGATGATTCAGACATATAATCTAGTTTAAATGGGCCTAAAACAAGAAATGTCATCATGCGCTTCTGATAACCAAGTTTAGGATACTAATAAAGTAATTATGAATGTTTTACAAGACATATATAAAGGTTATACGATACTTGAAAACAATATAAAAATAGTTTAGCAGAAATAGATAGATTAATAATGTTTAATGAGATGCTAACTAAAGAAAAACAGTGTCTAGAAAGAAATTGAAAGATTCAATGGAATCAATAATGAAAATGATCTAAAACTGGAAAGTTTGGAAAACCCTGAAAGTGAAAGCGAATCTATAAAAATGAGATTCTTTCAATGAAATGTTATATAAGTTGTTTACACAAGTACATCTCTAGCAGTTTTATTATAAAATGCATAAAAGTCATTCATAAAATGAAAATGGATTTTGATAAATTTAATAAGGGTAAGGATATTTAGACAACTTATTACCGTCGTTCAAAACTTTAAATAATAAACATTGACTTGTGTATCCTCAAACCCTAAACCGAAAAAAAATTATACTCAAATTACATTGTTAAGGCTGCCAAGTCCAAACCTGAATCTCGGAGATTAGAATTGAAACCCCCAATTATTTTTTTCAATATTTGGATTCCTAAATATTTAGATAGTGATAAAAAGGAAGAATTTATTAATAATTTAATTGTTAATGTTCGTTTATCTCTATATATTATACTATCAACTGGTGTACAAACTCCTCATAAGTTTGGCTTTCTAGTACTTAACCTCACGGACCTCAAATATACATGGTACGAATGTGCATATTTTATTTATTTATTGGGTATATAGTATTAAAAAATAATATTAAAAATAGAAATGGATACTGCACAATGGATGTTCAAAGTAAATGATGGTAAATCCATAGTTACTAAGCGAGATTTTATGCAAAGATGGTGGAACCGTGAATTTTAAAGATAATTTAAAGAGATATGTTATTAGCATCGACAACGTCGGCAAATTTAAAACTCCTCGTATTTCTAATGTTCTACATACTGAAAAACCTAAACATGATATTTAGTATAATTCAATAAAATTAGGTTTAATGAAAATATAAATATTTTATTTCGGATAATGTTATAAAACTATTTTTGAAGGTATAAGGAAAGGAAATACATTTATTTTTAATATGAAAGTTTCTAATAATGATGACTCACGTCTTATGGTTGACAAATGATCCTTGGATTTGGCACAAATGTTTATGTCACTTAAGCTTTAAACATTTGTGCACAATTGCCAAACATGAACTTGTGAGAGGACATCCAAAGCTAAATTATAAAGAAAACAATCTTTGTGATGCTTGTTAGGTTTGAAAACTTCACAAAAAATAATGTAAATGTAAGGATATAATTTTCGATGTGCATCCTCTAGAACTTCTTCATTTAGATACCTTTGGACCTTCATAGGTTGATTATATAAGTGTCTTTATTATTGCAGATGATTTTAAATTATACTTGGACGATATTCATAAGGCATAAAAATAAATTTTAAAAATGTTTAAAACTTCTGTAAAAAGAACTAAAAATCAAAAATATATTAAAATTAGGACTACAGGGAGCGATCATGGAGGAGAGTTCAAAAATGAAATTTTGAAAATTTTGTTGTAATAAAATAGGTATAAATCATAATTTCTCTTTTTCAATAACTCAACTACAAAGCTATTCATAATTATAAGTGGTCGGAGAATGTTTCTGAGATTTGTAGCATTCTTGGATTGCCGGTTATTATCGTCGGTTCATTAAAGATTTTTCCTATATTGTCTTACCCTTTAGTACTCTCACAAGGAAATGAGTTCTCTTTATACGGTCTAACAAATGTGAAGCTTCTTTTTAGAAATTGAAGGTACTCCTTTCCCACGCTCCTATTTTAGTGTTCCCTAATGGAATCAAGACCTTGTTGTCTACACCGATGCTAGTAGGTTGGGTCTCGATGCTGTCCTTATGCAGAGAGATCAGGTAGTTGCCTATGCTACTAGGTAGTTGAGCTGAATGAGATTCGGTATGCTACCCATGATTTGGAGTTAGCCGCCATAGTCTTTACCTTAAAGATTTGGTGACATTATTTGTTGGGAGAGCGGTTTTTTCTTTTCACAGTGCATAAATCCTTAAAATAACCGTTCACTTAGAAAGAGCTTAATACGAAGCAACAACGTTGAATCGAGTTCCTTGCTTCCTACGACTTTGATATTAAGTATACTCCTAGGGAGGAGAACCAAAGTGCAAACGCATTGAGCCGCAAGCAGCAAGCTGTCATTTCCATAATGTTAGTTGAGTGGAAGATGTTAGTAGTCTTATCTTATTGTAATATCTACAATCGTGCTTTAGAGTCTGATTCTCCTGTTCTATTATTCATCATGGAAGCTCGTCTAGTCTCTCGTATCGTATTGCCAATGCTAAGAGGCAAGATCCAGATCTTGTTCATCTTGTTCAGCTTTGTAAATCAGAATCCCATGATGATGTGCTGAGGGGTTTCATTGTTGATGCTCATGTTTGTGTTCGAAAGAAGGGAAGGTTGATTGTGCTGATCTTAAAAGGGACATCCTCAAAGAGTGTCACCATTCTAAGTGTACTATACACCCCAGTAGTAGTAAGATGTATGCTGATATGAAACGCTTATACTATTAGGAAGGTATGAAGCGAGATGTGGCAAGTTATGTAAGCAACTGCATGACTTGTCAACTCATTAAGTATTGCATCGACGTCCAAGTGGTCTCTTGCAACCTCTTGAAGTCCCGTTGTAGAAATGGGATCAGGTCTCGATGGACTTCATTCACCGTCTACCTCATTCGAAGTCTGGTCATAGTAGTGTATGGGCGATTTATTGATCATTTAACCACATCAGCCCACTTTGTTCCGCTTAAGTCCAATTAGATTGTTTCTCAACTAGCTAAGCTATATATTAAGGAAGTCTTGAGAATTCATGGTGTTCCTAGCTCTATTGTATGTGACATAGATCCGCTTTTCACTAGTGGATTCTGGTAGAGTTTCCAGAAAGCTTTGGGTACAAAAGCTTGACTTCAGCACAGCCTATCATGCACAGTCTGATGGTCAGACTGAGTGGGTGAACCATAATCTGGAAGGCCTCCTTCATGCTTGCATCCTTGATTTTGGTGGTAATTCGGAAGACCACCTTCCTCTTGTTGAGTTCGCCTACAACAACAGCTATCAACCCAATATCAATATGTCCCCATTCTAAGCCTTATACGGATGGCCATGTCGATCACCATCTTGTTGAGTTTGGGGAGAAGCTGATTTTAGGTCCAAACTCTATTTGTGAAGCTTATAAGAAATTTGATCTCATCAGACAGAGAATGAAAGAAGCTGAAAACAGACAGAAATCCTACGCGGACAGCAATAGGATGCCATTAGAGTTCTCCGTTGGGGATCTAGTCTTCATTTCTATTTCTCTTTTGAAGGGGTAATGCGTTTTAGTCGGACTGGGAAGTTGGCTCCTAGATATATAGGACCACTTCCGATTACTGAGCGCATTGGCCCAGTTCTTATTGTGTATCACTTCCAGCTCATTTTTCGGGCACCCACGATGTATTTCATGTATCCCAGCTTCGAAAATGTCATCGCGACTCAGATTCAATCTTAGACCCTCATGTTTTAGAAGATCTTGAGATCTCACCCGACTTGACTATCATGCAAAAACCCGTTCGAGTGTTTGCTTCGAAGGTTAAACGCCTTTGAAACAAAGATGTTCCGCTTGTGATGATTCAATGGTTCGCTAACCCCAAGAAGATACTTAGGAAACCAGAGTATTTTTCGAGCGGACATATCCTGGTTTTCTCACCACAATGGTTTGAGGTTGAGTTATCTTGACTCAAGCTAATCTATTTCCTAAATCCAATTTCATTTTAGAGATGAAATAACTGTGTTATGAACGACTCTTCTCTAGAAATTGTGGGGGCACAATTTTTATAAGAGGAGAGTCTGTAACAACCATGGTTTTGTGATTACCTGTAAATAAATCAAAACATTGATTTTAATTTAGCAATTTGACAATAAAATAAAATTGGGGGAGAAATATTGTTAAAAGTTGTTTATCTTGAACAAACATAGTATTGGAATTGTTAAAGAAGAGGTAATGTTATCTCTGGTTGTATTAAAAAGTTAATCATTGTAAATTTCTTTTAGATAAAAATAAATAGAAGAATATATTTCCTAAATATAATTTTGGATTATGTTTACATTAAAAATAACAAAATCTTAAGCCTATATTACGTTAATTTTTTGTTAAAAGAAAAACAGAGGATTTTAATTTGGAAAAGAGCAATAATTTTGTTAATTTTTGCCAAATAGTGATTTTTGTTATTTCAAAGGCATGGTTAAATCTAGTTGTTTTAATTATGGGAAGTAAACATGTAAATACTGTTAAAAAATGATTTACAAAGTGTGTAATTATTTTTAAAATCCTTGGTTATGTTAATATGGTCAAAAGGATGAATTTTAAGTAATTTTTTGAATTAATTATGTCATTTTATTAAATAAAACATAATTGGAAGCATCTAATTAAAAATGATAAATTTTAATAATAATATATTTATATTTTTGTTTAAATGTATGTTTCATGTTGAAACATTTGTGTCTTGATGTTTAATAACTTTGTATTGATTAAAACATACAAAAAGTTGTAAATAAGTAGGCCAATTAGGCCAAAACATATACTATTTGATGTAATTAGAATTAAATAAGGGTATTTAGGCTATTGGTGTTATCCCACCTTTTGGTCAAGGCTGGAATATCAACAAATTGGCAAGGAATGATGGATATCAGGATTGGAGATCGATTGAAAGCAAGGCTGCGATTAATGTCGTCAAAATTTGGCCGAGCTCCGATCAGGACGGAGTCGATTGGAGATGATGATGAGGACTAGGAGAGGCTATGTTTCAAGTTTTAGGATAATCGGAGTTCGTATGGAGGAGATATGATCGATACAAGGTAGAAAGGATATACCGTTCGAATCCATCAAGGGGTCGAGGTGACGCTCATTTCGAATCCAGCAGAGGAATGTCCTTCGAATCGATCTATTTCGTTTCTGTCGGAAGGGTACCTCCTCGGCTCCATTCGTATCCATCAGGTTTTTCTTAGTTCGACTCCATCAGGTTCGTATCGATCAGGGTCACGAATGCTCGGCAGTTCGTATCCATGGAACAGCGTCTTGTTCGTATTGATTGGTTCGGGTTCGCATCGATGACATTCGTATCGACCGGCATGGACTCGACTCAATGGTTTCGCATCGATCAGGTAAGGCCCCCTTCGTTTCCATCAGGTAAGGCTTCGTTCGTGTCCATCTGTAGCGACCCAACTTCTTATCTCCAGGAAGTCGCATCGCTAATAAGAAAGAAAGGGATAGAAGAAGAAAAGGAAGAGAAAGAAGAACACAAACAACTTCAGAGAACTCACAGCGGAACGAATAAAATATAATATATTTCATAAAATATTACATAGTATCTCATTTCATCAGAGTACACAACTTATACAACACATAATAGACAGATTATAAACTTCTGTCTAACTATACAACTCAAGATACAAGAGAACAGACACAACAAACACAGCGGAAAATATATATCTACACGTCGAAGCCTCCTGCTCCATTACTCCTCCAGAATTCGTCAAGCTAACCTGAATCACTTGACTACTCATACATAATATGAGTACCCAAGAGTTTAATAAAACAGAAAATAAACACTCGGGCTAGACAGGGGTCTGGTGTGAGTAAACGGGTTAAAAGTTACTTAACTTTAGAAAACCATTGAAAAGAAAAGGTATCACGTAAGACTTCCCACACATAAACATGGAAAAGTTTTTACCTTACGCTAACCAAAACATTTGATAGGAAATCCAGTGATATTATAATAGTGTCTAGGGTTTTCAAGTAAATAAGAAAATAGCCGAAATTGTTACATGATTAAATTCCAGCTATTAGCCACAAAAGTGGGTAATACAATCAAAACCGTAGGGTCTCGTAGGGAAAATGGGTTTCCATCAATGGCAGGGCTACTGGGGTACCGCCCGTCACAGTACGTGGCCTAGATCAACGTACCGAGGATTACTCCCTTCATCCCCTGCAACACAAGTCTGGGACCATTCCTTACTGAACAGTCCCGAACAAGACCACCCCGTAGTTGGCGCGACCAACCACACACACTAAGCCGAAATAGAAAGGGACCTCTAGACAGGGATGTATCTTGCTCTCCAGTGGGAGCTACCCACGCAGCCTTGTTGCACCTCCCCTGTTTTAGCCATTCCCGGTTGATGAGGCTTGAGGCAACGATTACCTTTATAGGACACATCACTTAGAATAATCATCGTCCGCTTGACGATGTGCTGAAAGCATTCAATCCATACAAGTTCGTTCCGGGTTCGAACGAAACCGAAGGCACTATCTCGTTGCACTCATTATTGGAATCACCCTCAGTGTCAACGACCATAGCCCTTGCACTTTGATTCGCCATCTCGAATCTATAAGAACTATTACGTCAAACTCATTACGGAATCACCCTGTGACGACCCGAAAATTTTAACGAATTAAATTGAAATAATTAATCGATTTTAAATATTTAAAAGTTGATTTTAACTTAAAATTCCAGATATCAATATTTACTTGATAATTAAATCATTGAATTATATGGTATAAATATTGAATTTAATAATTGGAACTCGGGTAAAATTGTTGAATCTGTAATTTCTAAGCCTGTTTAAATAATTTGAAGGCTTATGAAATTTATAACGATAATAATGGAGATATTAGAATGGTTGAAATTTTAATTTAAAGGTAATTTGTTCAATTTTAATAAATATATCGTTTAAATTGAATTTAAAAGTAGCATTCCGAGGCACAGTCTCGGAATTCAACGAAACCAGCTTCGTTGGATCCGTAACAGTTAATTATAATCGGATTTCAATTTTCGTAGCAATCGGAGTTGTCGTTTGACCCTGGCAGCTCAAAACGCTTAGAATTATTTTAATCGATTTAATTGTAAATTGATCGGTTCCTTCTCTAACTCATGTATATGAACAAATTAGCTTTCGAAGCACGTTCCATTGTGTTCGGAACGCGGGTAAAACCCTGGGATTGACTCACGACATTTCTAAAAAGGGGTTCGATGTAAATGGCAGTTTTTGTGACGTTTTGAAGATATAATAAAATTTAAAGACCTAAGGGCATAGATATTTTTCTTTAATCGTACTCAAGAAGCCACTCACCTACCCATTTTTTTATTTATCCCCCGTCCCCCTCACTTTGATAAGCAGCAATCGATCAAAAAAAAAAAGAATATAATGGCCGAGTTTTCTTCCCTCACTTTTCAGAATCGATTCGAAGAGAGAAAAACAAAAAAAAAACAAAAAGAGGGAAAACTCGAAATCAACAGAGGGCCAAAAAAAAGTGATGATGAGCATTTGAATTCGATTCGTTTTCGAATAAGTGTAGTGCGCCTTGTTCGACCGAGTCTCGAGGCACGTAAATGGGGAGGCTGTCTTCGAATTCTGTTCTGGGGGGAGACTCAAGCACGATCGCGTGAAGGAGGAGACTCGCGACATGGGAGTCGCTCGCGTGAGCGAGATGCAGATCAACTGAAGCTTTATTGAGGGGATTAAGGTTGATGAGTTTGTGAATTGGTTGTGAAGCCGCGATTCAAGGAGGCATTTCGGTTCGACTCGAGTACGGTGGGCTAGGGCTGGCGATAAATTGGTTGTGGTCGCGACGTCGTTGGAGGGGCTCGCGGTGTGGAGGGCGATGGGTTCTCAGATTTAGGGGCAGCGTTGTTGAAGCCGTGTTAGGGTTTTCTCACAACCATCTTCTGTGAGTATATTACTTTTCTTTATTTCAGTTTTGTTGTTTTAAAACCTAGGATAAATAAATAAATAAAAAGGTAATAAAGGAAATGGGATGGTTAAATCATCAAGACAGTTGATATGTTAGACACATAAAGGATATTTAAGATTTAATTAGTTTACAAATAACGTTAAATGTTTTGTGATTTTGGGATGGTTCTCAAGTTAGTTGTTGCTTATTTCAAAATACTGGAAATTTTACGTTGTTTAAAACTTAAAATTATAAGTAAGAAAAAAATGTTTTCGTTATTAAGTTACTAAAGGATTAATGATTTGGGACTCATTAAATCACTAAAGTAATTAAAAACAATTTGGTATTATTTAACTTAGGAATTAACGAGTTAAATAAATAATAAATTAAATGGTAAGTTAATTTACTAAGTATAAGTAATTTAAAATAATCATTCGATGGTGTAATAAATAATTACTTCATGTAATTAAATAAAATATAATTACTTCGAGAATTTAGTCAAGAGATTAATTGAGATAGTTAAGTAAGAAGTAATTAATTTATGAATAAGGTAAAATGAAAGATAGTTAATTACAGTTTGGGGTTAACCGGAAATGATTAATACTGTGGTTTCATAAATATAATTAAACTTGATTGGGATAAATTAAAATATAATGGAAAATCCTTAATTATGCAATTAACGATGTAATCAAAGATTGATTAATTAAAATTGATTAATCCATAATAGGTGACTTATGAAGTGAATTAATAGTAATTAAGGATTAATGTAATTAAAATAGTTAATTAATTCATGAAGTAATTGAGATCTCTTATTGATCTTGGTTAAGGATAATTAATATGGTGAGGGTAATTAAGTATAATTACTTGAATGTAATTGTAAATAATTAATCCAGGGTGATTAATTAAGATGAGTAATGATGGGTTGACTAATTAATTGATTTGGAATTAATTAACGTTAAATGAAAGAATTTAAGTGATTGGGGTTAGAAATTTAAATTGAATAAATTGAACTGATTTGTATGTGATGGATGATTGAATGATATTGGATGTTATGAATAAGTTGATGTCTCTGATATGAAATGTTGTGTATTTCATTTGGGTAACTTGTGTTAGTTTATCGTGAGTTTCGAAGAGACAGGGGTCGGGTATTAGGAAATTCCCGAAACCACTTCGGAATTAAAAATAAATCGTTGAGTAAAAATCAATAGGCTGGAATGTCCTAATTTAAGTGAAGTAGGTTATTTTATCTAAGTTTGGTACTTAGAAATTGATATGTGAAATAAGTGTTGTCTATAGCAATTTGTGAATTGGTTAAATTAATATGTTACCCCGGTTTTATATAAGTTGATTGCTTTAGCATTCCATATTAGTTGGGATTACTCACGCTGGTTTGCAGCCTGACCCGGGTGTTACTGTGATGTAATGCTCGGGTCAGACCGAGTATTACAGTTTTTCAGGTTAGGACGTTCAGGAGCTCAGGAGGCGAGCTGGTGGCAGTATCATATAAAGTATATCCGCTGTATTTATATTATGGTTTATCTGAGTCATGATAATTGCAAATATTCAGTGACTGTATATCATGTAAAACTCTGATGTATATTAAATGTAATCGACAGTTATAATACTCTTTTGTAAATTGTTATTATTTATTATTATATTTTATCCGCTGCGAATGTGAGATGTTTGGTGTTTCTGTTCTTCTTCTTCTATCTCTTTCTTCTTTTTCATAACTATCTGGAATTTTCGGGTTCGAAAATTTCGTGTCGTTACATTTGGTATCAGAGCTGAAAGGTTAAGCGAGAACCTTGGGTCTGGTGGGGATTACTCATTAAATAGAGTCTGTAGTACTCTAGAATGTGTTGAGTATATATATATGAGAGCGTACTTGTTATTTTCTTATAAAGATTTTAAATGGTTTTATATAACAGTATATTTTGATATATAAAGCAATATTTCCTTCTAATGAATATTTAGGAGATTGGTTGTTAAATTATTGGAATTAAGTTAAGAAGTAATATAAAAAGGACCAAATTGAAACTTATAACCAAAGTTGAAGAACAAACTTATATAACCAAATGGAATTTGAAATATAGATTGTGAATGTAAATTATATATTGAAACAAACTTTATAAATAAATGAGATTATAAGTTGAAATAAAATTCCAGAGAATATTGAAAATAATGTAAGATGAAAATTCCAGGGAAATGTTTAAATATGAATTGGATGGATTGGGAATTTGGAATTTTGGGAAAAATTAAAATTCCTTTGGATTTGAAAGTGGTTTCCAAAGGTTTTGGAGAAATAATAATATTATTTTAAAAAAATATTTTGTGTTGAACTTGAAATCTGGAAGATTTGAAATTAAAAATGTTTGGAAATGTTTTTTTTTAAGAGATAAAAGCATTGAACTCTTTCGGTCACTGGAAAATAACGTCGGTGATGACTGCAGCATTATCGATGTTCATTTTCGAGTTTCTAAAAGAGAAATTGCTACCAAATTGTTTTAAATTGGGATTGTTTGTGAATTGGGTTTGATTTTGAAATTCAAAGGGGTAATTAAATTTGCCAAAGAATTTTGTATATAGTTGCATTCTAAGGTGATATCGAAATCTTGGAAATTTGTTTAAACTCTGGAATCTGGATTCAAAATGTTTATGGAATAATAAAATATATAGGCTAAATAAAATGTATAACTCCAAGTTAAAAGCAAATGTGAATGCAATTGATTTGAAATAGAAGTTGAAAAATGTAAATTATAATTAAAGTTGTACAAGTTTAAAATTCAGATGGAAAATTTGTATTGGATTAACTGGAAAATGGTATTGAACTTGAAGAGAGTTCGATTGATATTAGTCCAGATTTATCTGAATAATTTGGAATTGTAATTAAAGTGGAATTGGTTTAAGATCAAATGGAATTTGATCTGAAATTGGAAGGAAATTGAGAATCAATTCAATTTGAATTGGGAATGAATCAAGTCCAATAGAAATTGGAGTTAATTAAATTGGGATTTGGTTAATTTAAATGGGAGTGAAAATTTAAATTGAATTGTTGGGGGAAGTGAACAGTTTTGACTCTGGGCTATTTTCAATATAAATTGTCTTAATATAAACGTATTGTTTCTAAGCTATTAAATAAATACAACCTTTCTTTCTTAAAGCCAAATTATTTTATACTTGTTTTACAATTATTTTGGAACTATTCAACCATTTTTTTCAACTGTTTTCTAAATTTATTACTATATTTCAACTATGTTACAAATTAATTACTAATTTACAACTATTTTGCAATTATTAAGATTTCTATAACTATTTAATTATTTTCCAACTATTTTATAATTAGTTAACTATCTTACAATTATTTTACAAACTAATAATTATTTTTCAACTACTTACCTATTTTTAAAATTTTCAAGCTATTTTTCTAAACTGATCGGAGTTCAAACTGTTATTGATTAAGCACCCAACTGAGATAGGGATTGAAGTAATAATCCAAATGGGGATTAATGTAAAGGTGAATAAGGAATATGAAATGGTTCTTTTGAACTGAAAGAATATTTTGAGAAATATGAAATGAATAAAGATGAAAATTGGATATTTCTATGGTTTTTGAGAAGTGTTTGGAATATAAAAGGTGTTTTATACAAGAAGGCAAGGATCCAAAGTTTTTAAAATTTATATATATATATATATCTGAATATATATAAAGGATCTTATGAGGATTTTGAGAAAGGTTTTTGATTTTTGGGAAAAAAATCAATATTGAGTTTTGGGAAGCCTATTTAGAGAATTATTGATTTTGGGAATAATCGATTTTGTGTAAAGGAGCTTTGATAAAATTCATACTAGGTGTATGATTTGAAAGATACTATATGTGTTTAGTATAAAATGTTTTGATGATGGCTCTGGGGAAAAAGGCGCTTCCTTGAAATGGACTTCTCAGGAGTGCCACCGAGTGGTGCTGCCTTGAGCCCCAAGGGGGGGTTCTAAAGTTGATCCTGTGAGGAGTCCGGACAAAACTAGTTCCTGAGGATTATAAGTTGAGTTTACCATAGCGTAAGTCGTGTGTGCCGCGGAGAGCCAACAGTTACATGGACTTTTGTTGTGACTGCAACGTAACCCAGGATGTAACTGCGACCTATGGTAACATTGCGAAAGTCGTGTGTGCTGCTGAGAGCCAACAGTCTGCGTTTGAGTTTATCTCGGTAGACTGCGACCTATGTAGGAGTGGAGAAGTTTCATTTTGATAGCGAGATCAGAGGCCGCGGAGAGCCAACAGTTACATGGACTTTTGTTGTGACTGCAACGTAACCCTGGATGTAACTGTGATCTGTTGTGTGGGTTCCATGGCGTAATCGAGAGTGCCGCAGAGAGCCTGCAGTTACATGGACTTTTGTTGCGACTGCAACGTAACCCTGGTATGTAACTGTGACCATGGAATGGGGGTGATGATTTTCAGAGCATCATCACTAAAGATATTTCCTCTATTTTTCAAAAACTGTTTTCGATATTTTTAGTAAAATTATTTTCGAAGTATTTTTACTGGATGTTGAAAACGGGTTCACCAAGTACTTATAGATTTTCAGTCCTACGCCTGATCAACGTATGACTGAATTTCTACGAGAACAAGGATGGACTGGTTGAGACATCGAGTTATAAGAAATATTTTTATAAAAAGCTATTTTAATTGTATTACCTGAATTTAAAGGCATTTCTAAATTTAAAAATAAAGGGGGAATCCAAAATGGAATTATAAAATAAAAATTGGACTCGGGAAACATTTAAATGATGTGATTTTTGTAATAAAATCGAATCTTGGTATAAAATTGGAAGTAAGCTAATGCGCTAAATAATTGTTTGATAGAGTATGTATATAAAATTTAACCGGATAACTAAAATGTTTTGTAAGTAGATAATGAAGTTTGGAAATAAATTCGAGTTATAAATAGAATTCGACTTGGGTTTGATAATGAATTAAATAAGAAGCGATGTTGAAAAATAAAAATAAAATGGAGTTGGATTAAAAATGTGATGGTTTGAATTGCAAATAAAATCCAAGTGTGATTTGAATAATATTTAATGAAATTTGCAAGTAAATTTGATATGATGGAAATGTTTTCGAATGAAGTGAAGTGAATTATAATAGAAATGGTTAGAGTTGCAAACAAAACCCAAGTGAATAGTGATAAATTGAGAATGGCTTTGTATTAATAAAATAAATTTGGAAATGAATTAAGTAAGTAAATTTAAAATTTAAAATGGATGGGCTAACTAAATTAAATGGAATTTGATTAAATGAGAATCAAATCGAAGAAACTTAAGTTTAGTCTTGAAATAAACTAAAATAAATTCACTTAAGTTTAGAATTTATGGAGGTTTGGCTTCGAATAAGAATGGAAGCCCATTAAATAGAAGCTTGGATTAAATTAATTTGGAAATGGTCATTAATTTATAAATTTGAATGCGCCAAGCTTAATAAATTGTTTGCATGAATCTAATGCAGAAATAAAATGAAATGCAATGTTTGGTTGGTAGGTAAATTAGAAATGAAATGGAGTTAAATATAAAATGGAATAGAATACCCTATGAAGCGAATATCGTCGAGATTGCATAACAATAATTGTTGTTTGGCGTAAACCAAAGTAATTAAATTCTATGAGTTACTAGGGATTAAATAAATTTGATTCTGAATCATGTGAAGTGAAAATGAGCTTACTTGAATTATAAATCAATGAAATGAATGTAAGCACTTGAGTAGTAAACCATTAAAATTGAATGAAATGGAATATAAATTGGTTGAAAACAATGGAATTAGTTTTGGAATCATATAAAGTGCTTGTGGAAGTTATTTAGAATTCATTTCTCTTAGAATTGATGTGTTGAAGTTTTTTTTTAAGCAAGAGAAATGTTATAAACTTCATATATATGGCACTTACATATTTAAATTGAGTAAGTACAGGTACCTGAAGACCGTTTGGTTGATTTGGATTGCGCTAATTGCTTAAATTAATAAGCTGCTTGCTTAAAATGCTAAATAAGGTACGCCTACGCCATAAAAATAGGAAATATGAACTGTTTTTGCTTTTTCCGACCGTGTGGGTCGATGTATACATATTTATATATATTGTCAAATTGCAAAAGCTCCTCCGTACAAAGGAGACTCTGCCAAAATTTTCTAAAAATTTTGGGAGTTAAAAATTTTTTTTGAAAAATTTGGTTAACAACGAAACAATGTCAAATTTGGAAATTTACAGTAAACTAGTAAATGAAACTAACATGAATAAGTTCTAATGAAAGATAAAATTCAATATTAGCAATCGAAATAAAATTGAATTCATATGAAAACGGGAACAACAAAATTGAATAGCAGTGTATGTGAAAACCTATGTATGAGAATGTATAAAATGATTTGTAAGGTTGCGATTGGATATTGTTGCTAAGTGAGATATGCATGTATTGAAGAGAAAAGGAAATTGGATTTGATTCCAAAAGATTAATGTGAATTGCCCGACAAAAAGGTATGTATTTTAGTTTCTATATGAAATTTGGATTGGGTTTTTGATGCAGCCACTTGGCTTTTGTTTTCTTTTGGAATTGGGAAGCCCGTAGAGGCCTTTTGTAGTTGTACCGAGCTAGCCGCGCAAAGGAGACGCTGGCAAAATTTCTCGGGAATTTAGGGAGTTAGAAAAATTTTGAGAAAATTTTGGATAATCCCAAATTTGGTTTTAAATTGAAATTTAAATGAGTAAGCAAGAGGGTATTGTTTGAAACTATAGAAGGTTTTGGGAAGTTGGTTAAGGTGGTAGTGGGTCATTGATAACGGATAATTGGTAGAAAGTTGATTTTGATTTTTGAGAAAAGTAAACGGGTATTGGAACATTCTTCCTATCTAGTAATTTCGGGGACGAAATTCTTTTAAGAGGGGAGGAATGTGACGACCCAAAAATTTTAACGAATTAAATTGAAATAATTAATCGATTTTAAATATTTAAAAGTTGATTTTAACTTAAAATTCCAGATATCAATATTTACTTGATAATTAAATCATTGAATTATATGGTATAAATATTGAATTTAATAATTGGAACTCGGGTAAAATTGTTGAATCTGTAATTTCTAAGCCTGTTTAAATAATTTGAAGGCTTATGAAATTTATAACGATAATAATGGAGATATTAGAATGGTTGAAATTTTAATTTAAAGGTAATTTGTTCAATTTTAATAAATATATCGTTTAAATTGAATTTAAAAGTAGCATTCCGAGGCACAGTCTCGGAATTCAACGAAACCAGCTTCGTTGGATCCATAACAGTTAATTATAATCGGATTTCAATTTTCGTAGCAATCAGAGTTGTCGTTTGACCCTGGCAGCTCAAAACGCTTAGAATTATTTTAATCGATTTAATTGTAAATTGATCGGTTCCTTCTCTAACTCGTGTATATGAACAAATTAGCTTTCGAAGCACGTTCCATTGTGTTCGGAACGCGGGTAAAACCCTGGGATTGACTCACGACATTTCTAAAAAGGGGTTCGATGTAAATGGCAGTTTTTGTGACGTTTTGAAGATATAATAAAATTTAAAGACCTAAGGGCATAGATATTTTTCTTTAATCGTACTCAAGAAGCCACTCACCTACCCATTTTTTTTATTTATCCCCCGTCCCCCTCACTTTGATAAGCAGCAATCGATCAAAAAAAAAAAAAAAGAATATAATGGCCGAGTTTTCTTCCCTCACTTTTCAGAATCGATTCGAAGAGAGAAAAACAAAAAAAAAACAAAAAGAGGGAAAACTCGAAATCAACAGAGGGCCAAAAAAAAGTGATGATGAGCATTTGAATTCGATTCGTTTTCGAATAAGTGTAGTGCGCCTTGTTCGACTGAGTCTCGAGGCACGTAAATGGGGAGGCTATCTTCGAATTCTGTTCTGGGGGGAGACTCAAGCACGATCGCGTGAAGGAGGAGACTCGCGACATGGGAGTCGCTCGCGTGAGCGAGATGCAGATCAACTGAAGCTTTATTGAGGGGATTAAGGTTGATGAGTTTGTGAATTGGTTGTGAAGCCGCGATTCAAGGAGGCATTTCGGTTCGGCTCGAGTACGGTGGGCTAGGGCTGGCGATAAATTGGTTGTGGTCGCGACGTCGTTGGAGGGGCTCGCGGTGTGGAGGGCGATGGGTTCTCAGATTTAGGGGCAGCGTTGTTGAAGCCGTGTTAGGGTTTTCTCACAACCATCTTCTGTGAGTATATTACTTTCCTTTATTTCAGTTTTGTTGTTTTAAAACCTAGGATAAATAAATAAATAAAAAGGTAATAAAGGAAATGGGATTGTTAAATCATCAAGACAGTTGATATGTTAGACACATAAAGGATATTTAAGATTTAATTAGTTTACAAATAACGTTAAATGTTTTGTGATTTTGGGATGGTTCTCAAGTTAGTTGTTGCTTATTTCGAAATACTGGAAATTTTACGTTGTTTAAAACTTAAAATTATAAGTAAGAAAAAAATGTTTTCGTTATTAAGTTACTAAAGGATTAATGATTTGGGACTCATTAAATCACTAAAGTAATTAAAAACAATTTGGTATTATTTAACTTAGGAATTAACGAGTTAAATAAATAATAAATTAAATGGTAAGTTAATTTACTAAGTATAAGTAATTTAGAATAATCATTCGATGTTGTAATAAATAATTACTTCATGTAATTAAATAAAATATAATTACTTCGAGAATTTAGTCAAGAGATTAATTGAGATAGTTAAGTAAGAAGTAATTAATTTATGAATAAGGTAAAATGAAAGATAGTTAATTACAGTTTGGGGTTAACCGGAAATGATTAATACTGTGGTTTCATAAATATAATTAAACTTGATTGGGATAAATTAAAATATAATGGAAAATCCTTAATTATGCAATTAACGATGTAATCAAAGATTGATTAATTAAAATTGATTAATCCATAATAGGTGACTTATGAAGTGAATTAATAGTAATTAAGGATTAATGTAATTAAAATAGTTAATTAATTCATGAAGTAATTGAGATCTCTTATTGATCTTGGTTAAGGATAATTAATATGGTGAGGGTAATTAAGTATAATTACTTGAATGTAATTGTAAATAATTAATCCAGGGTGATTAATTAAGATGAGTAATGATGGGTTGACTAATTAATTGATTTGGAATTAATTAACGTTAAATGAAAGAATCTAAGTGATTGGGGTTAGAAATTTAAATTGAATCAATTGAACTGATTTGTATGTGATGGATGATTGAATGATATTGGATGTTATGAATAAGTTGATGTCTCTGATATGAAATGTTGTGTATTTCATTTGGGTAACTTGTGTTAGTTTATCGTGAGTTTCGAAGAGACAGGGGTCGGGTATTAGGAAATTCCCGAAACCACTTCGGAATTAAAAATAAATCGTTGAGTAAAAATCAATAGGCTGGAATGTCCTAATTTAAGTGAAGTAGGTTATTTTATCTAAGTTTGGTACTTAGAAATTGATATGTGAAATAAGTGTTGTCTATAGCAATTTGTGAATTCGTTAAATTAATATGTTACCCCGGTTTTATATAAGTTGATTGCTTTAGCATTCCATATTAGTTGGGATTACTCACGCTGGTTTGCAGCCTGACCCGGGTGTTACTGTGATGTAATGCTCGGGTCAGACCGAGTATTACAGTTTTTCAGGTTAGGACGTTCAGGAGCTCAGGAGGCGAGCTGGTGGCAGTATCATATAAAGTATATCCGCTGTATTTATATTATGGTTTATCTGAGTCATGATAATTGTAAATATTCAGTGACTGTATATCATGTAAAACTCTGATGTATATTAAATGTAATCGACAGTTATAATACTCTTTTGTAAATTGTTATTATTTATTATTATATTTTATCCGCTGCGAATGTGAGATGTTTGGTGTTTCTGTTCTTCTTCTTCTATCTCTTTCTTCTTTTTCATAACTATCTGGAATTTTCGGGTTCGAAAATTTCGGGTCGTTACACACCCACAGAGTTATACTGACGTATAGCCTTTACACCTCGAGTCTTCACTTGCTCCACTTGGATACACGACCTAACGTTTAAATTGGAATCGATGTGGTTTTCAGATATCCAAATATGGAAACCCGATCCCGGTCTCACCGAAACCAAACGCCATTTTAATGTCCAAGTTATACTTAAGGGTTTAAACAATTTAACTTATATATACAGGATGAAATAAACAAATAGATGAATCATATTATCACAATCGATAATTCATAACAATATTAATCTTCTCAAACAACATATCACTTAGCATATATATCCAAATAGTCCAGTATCAAACCAATATCAAACATCCACTATCAACCAATCATCCAATACCAATTTCCAAATATTGATCATCCAATATCAATCAGTTAACCAATATTAATCAATCAATCCATATTAATCAACCATCCAAAACAGAATTGATTATCACTTAATCAACTGGATTACCATAATCCTTCTACATTAATTAATATTCCAAATAGAATAAATTAATCATCTCTAATGATTATCCTAATTAATCTTCCTTGATTAATTATATTAATTACATTCAAGTAATTATCCTATCCATATTCAGTAATTAAATCTTAATTACTATCATTAATTACAATAATTAATGATCATTCATTAATTAATTAACTATAATTAATTACATTAATTCCTAATTAATTACAATTAATTAATCATATTTAAATTAATTATTTTATTAATCAACCTTGATTAATATCATTAATCACATTAATTAATTAATCCTTATTAATTAATAATACTTTAATTAACTAATTAATTTATAATTAATCAACTAATTAATAATAATTAGTAATTAACAATTTGTTATTACTTAACTAAATTAATTAACTTCTTAATTAATTAATTTCTAATTTAATTATATTAATGCTTGATTAGTTAATTTTATTAATCTTTAATTACTTCATTAAGTAATTATTAACCAATTTAAATTAACAATCAATCCTTAATTAATTACTTTATTAATTAATTACATTTTAATTAATTACATTTAGTAATTATTCTTAAATTAATCACATTCCATTAATTAATTAATCACATTAATTAATTAATTAAAATAATTAAATAATTAATCCTAATTACTTACATAAGTAATTATCTCTGATTACTTCCATTAAATAATCTTAATTACTTCACTGAGAAATTATTAATCAATTTCCTTAATTGATAACAACAAGTGATTACTCCATAATCACTTCAACTTAATTACCCTCATGAGTATTTTTTTATTATTTACTTTATTAAGTAATTCCACTCAATTAATCCATAATTAAGTGGTTGATAAATAATTAACTAATTATTTAAAATTAATTAAACAACAATTAATTAACTTCTAATATTAAAGAAATTTTAATTAAATCTTTACTTGTTAACAACCATTTTAAATTAAGTATTCTTAAATTCATATCAATATTAATTTAACCTTATTATCCTCATAAATAAATTATCTGAATCATTCAAATCTTATTAATTTCAAAGATTAACTATTAAACTTGATTTACAAAATCGTAATAATAACCTTACTTGTAGATAAAGCATTTGTAAATCATTTCCAAATTTAAAAACACTTTGAATTATCAAATTTCAAACTTATTTAATTCAATAAAATTCTGAAATTCTGTTGTTAACATTGCCTCAAAACTTTAACTTAAATATTTAATAATTAAATTCAAATCCCCTTTAAATTTGAATTTTTACTTAATTAAGATAATAAATTTTAAAATCAAACATCCTAAAACATTTTTTAAAATATAAAATATAAAATAAATTTTCACTTTAAAACGTTTGGTTTACTTTCATTTTAAAATTGACAAGTTTAACTTTATATTTCCTTCATAAACTTGTTCTTATAGTAAATAACTTGATTATACTAATTTACATATATAAATCTAAACTGTATATAATACGCAGAGAAGAGCAACCCACTCGAGTAACAACCCGAGAGAATCCAGTACTTTCCCCGAAGCCAACCCCACCCCAATTCCTTCGAGTCGCACTCGAGCACAACCCGAGACCTTCCCCGAGTTCCATTCGTCTTCCCCAAAGCTTCGATTACCCAGTGCACACCATCCTACTCGTGCACATGTCCAACCATCGTCGGTCACCAACGAACGTCGCGACCATTACCAACGACCACAATTCCATGCGCGATCACAAATCTAAACCCAGATCAACCCATAAACTCGCGAATCAAAGTTTCGATCCTTAGCTCGAAACTGCAGCAACCACTCGACCCAAAACCACCCCATCACCAACCATCTCGTCGTCGATTAACCTCGGCGACCCCCGCATCAACTCGCCACAACCCTGAGCTTCAACATTCCCATGCCGCGATCGAACCCGATCCAACATCCACATCACAAATCTTCGGCTACCCAGACACACAAAAGAACAATGCTAAACCCTGCTAATCAAGTTTCTAAAATCCGTGTTACAAAATGAATTTATTCAGTATTTTTCTAGTGTTAAGTATCGATTAACACAGCTTGGATTCAAATCTCAAAACCTATAAATCACTCAGTCACATGAATTTGGCAAAACCCCCAAATTCACTCAAACCCAAATTTCTCCATGAATTCTCAACTAAAAACCACAATTTACATATCATAATTCATGATTTCCTACCAAGATTACATGCATGTACTTCAAATAGAAATTTAAGGTAGATGATTTTTAACAAAAATTTTGTTTTACTGTTAATTCTTCCTTCTATAAATATTTGTTGCATTTTAAATTATGAATCTATTTTTAAATTTATCAACAAACCATGACAAACAACTTTTATTCAAATTTCCAGATCTAATATAGTTTAGATTAAAAGATTTTTAATTTTCCTTTTGAAATTTCCTTAGGAGAACAGTTTTCTGTAAAAGAACAGAGATGATCTACAACTGTTTCCTATTCACTAGCATTTCCTTTCAACAACATACACATATAACAGTACCAATATTCATTAACAAAGACAAATCTAACTCATGCAACAATAAATTCTACTATATTATGATAAAAACTGTTTTTAAAACAAAATTTACTCACCTGTTCATTAAAGAGGCAGAGCAGGTTTAACTTATTATCCCAGACTTTGAAAAAGCATTGATTACTGTAGAAGTCCTAATGCATGACTTTGATTGCTTTGCCGAAGAAACTAAATCCTTACATGTTTAATTTGTTGCTTTAAAATGATTGAAACTGTTGAGTTGATCATCCATTTGATTTTGCAGATTTGAAATTGCAGGTTGAAGATTAAATTGGCAGGTTGATTTGATTTCAGATTTGCTCTTTGTTTTTGGTTTTAATTTAGCCATTAATATTAGAAAGAATGAAGAAAGAAAAGAAAAGAGTTTGAGCTGGAAAAAAATAAAAGTGGAAAACAAATTTTCTCTTCAAACAAAAACTTTTATATAAATTTAAATTCTAAATAAGAGTAAATGTTGCCACATGTCCTTTAATTCAAACAAATGTCATTTAAGTATTTAATTGTTTTACATGTGTTCATGAGATGCCTTGTATTATTACACATGTTATTAAGTATTTTAGTTAAATTTTTATTTAATTTTAAATATAAATAAAATCCTTACATTTTTAATTTACTTTATTAATTAATACTTACATGTGAATATAAATTTAATCTTTTAAAGAAAATCGTAGAAAACTAATTACGATATAAATGAATCCTTATACTTGTATTTTAAAAATCTAATACATTTATACATATACACTTTTAACCATTTAAAATTAAACACTTTAAAGAAATAAACAAAACTTTATTTAAATCCTTTTTATAAACTAGCATATTAAAAATAAACAATTATCTTTATATTTTTTTTAAAAACAGTTGAATTAAACTTTTAAATCAACTTTTGAAAACTATTAAATTTTAAATAAAGCTTTAAATTAAAATCTCAAACATATTCATTATATATAAATTGTTAATAGACTAAATTAAATTTCAAACAACTCAAATTATAACATATACATACGTATATGTTACAAATTTGAGAATTAATCTTTAATTTAAAACAAAAGCTCTTCTATTCACAATATATCAATTGCATATATTATAAACAGAATAAAAAAATTTAATTAGCTTTTGAAAAAAAACAATTCTTATCAAATTTAAATTGTCAGATTAAAATTCATTAACCATTAAAAGATTAAATATTTATTAACCATAAAATAATAAATTTATCAATTTAAATTTAAATTATAGAGAAAATTATCAAACCAGTTAAATTATTAACATAGATTATTAAATTGTTATTGCCCAAAATTCCGGGTCGTTACACCATCAGTGTCAAGCTTCGTATCCATACGATTGGACCTTCGTGCAATTTTCGTATCGATCGATAGTACCACGCATAACATCATTTCGTATCGATCACACAGATCGATACGAAACACACTTTGGACATAGATACGAAGAAGTACGGTGCAGGCAGTGGGACATAGATGCACTGCAAAACAATCGGCACGAACGAACGCAAATCATGGATGCGAGTGTAAATCACAGGAAGAAGCGTTCAAAATGGCGAAGGACGTGCATGATTTAAAGGAAGAAGCCTTCAACTCGGCACAAATTTAGGATCGCTCCAGGAAGCTCGCGCCACGTCACGAACAAGCATGCGCTTCGGATGGAGTCGAGTAAGATGGATTCGAAATGATGGATTCGAACACGACAGCCAACGGACAACCCAAATTCGAATCGATCATATCTCCTACACTGATGATCCAAATGCAATGAAATTTTCACAGTATCTTGCATACAAGGTAAGGAATGTTCCTGCCAAGTTTCAGCTCGATTGGATCATTTTCTGATGGATACGAAATCACTTCGTATCCATCACAGATCGAGTCGAAACTTGGAGGGGTCGGTCGCGTGGGCCCACTCACGTGCCAGAGGAAGTCTCCCGAAGTTTGAGCGTGATCTCAGCCTCCTACGCCTATAAATAGCACCCTGAAGCCTATAGAAAAAGGGTCTTTTGGCTATTGACGTCCAGACTCTACCGGATTCGTTTCTATATTTCAATACAACCGTTGTACTCGAAATTTTTCATTACGACTGCTGTCATCATCTGTAACCAGCAAGGATAATCAATAAAAGGATAAAACTTTGAAGCGAACGTAGGCCGGAGATAGCCGAACCACTATAAACCTTGTGCCTCTATTCATTATATCTGAATTTTTGTTTGATATTTGTTGAGATCTGATATTTGTGCTTGAATATCACTGATTTGTGTTCATACACTGGTGCTTTCACGGTACTTGGTGTTTGTGACCAATTTTGGCGCAAACACTTTGGTGCTTTCACTGAGAAGGACTAGCACCCGCTACATCGAATTTGAAGTTCGGATTTGTAGAGTTTGAGGAGTTTTGTCTTGAAAACAATGACCAGGCAAAATAGTAGAAGGAAAAGGGCTGAGAGAAGCCAACTAGGAGGAAGCCAAGAAGCATCCTTCGGAGCTGGAGAAGGGCAGGCTTCCGTCTAGATCACTAGGGATGAAATGGAAGCTATGACAAATTCACTGCAAGAGAGGTTGTTGAAGAGTCAACAGGAGATGATGCAGGCTTTCTTTGAGCAGATGAGAGCCGCAGGGACGCAGAACTTAGGAGCAACTATAGCGGCTGTGGATCCAGGACAAGGGACTAGGGTTATGGAACCCAATGGAGGGTAGGATATAGAGCTAGAAGGCAATCAACAAGGGCTTGGGGGCAGACCCACAGGATCCAACACAGGAGGACCTTTGGAAGGAGTTCAACAGGCCAGAGCTAACGTTGCTGCTAGTGAGCCACATGAGGAATATGTGCCGGAGTTCCCTCGTGGGCATGGGGGGCAACCCCTGACAGAAAATACTAGATTAGTGGAGATCATCAGAAAAACCATGCGTGGAGGCTTCACTAATAGAGACTTGGAAGGAGTGAACAGGAGTCCGTTTGCTCGGGAAATAAGGATGGCTCAAAATCCACCTAAGTTTAAGTTACCTAGCGTGGAGGTATATGATGGCAAGGCGGACCCAACCGATCACTTGATGAGGTACACCAGACACATGGAGGTGTTGGGGGCATCGGAGGAAGTGATGGCCTGATGTTTCCCTCTGTACTTGACGGACTTAACTGCGATGTGGTTTAGGCAGCTGGGAGAAGGATCTATTAGGACTTGGGGGAAATTGGTGGATAAGTTCTTGGGGCAGTTTCGGGTTCATATCAAGAGATCGAAGAACGTGATGACACTGACATCGGTAAAGCAAAGGATGGATGAATCGCTTAGAGCTTTTCTAACTCGATTCAATGCGGCGGTTGCTTCGGTGGATCGGCCTGATCCATCGATGGTTTTAATGGCGGCAGTATCGGGAGTCAGGGAGGATTCAGATTTCGAGGTATCTTTTATACGAAACCCACCACTGGATCTCGGGGAATTCTTTCACGAAGCTGAGAGGTTCCTCCGAAAAGAGGATGCGTGTGCAGATTTAAAGTTGAAGGAGGTGAATGCAACTGAGGGTGGAGGACCATCCAGCAAAGGTTCAGATAAACACAAAGGAAAGAGGAAGTTGGACGATGATTCTGGAAAAGCTAGGAAGCGATGGAAGGATCCAAAGTTTTCTACATACACAGGATTGAACGAGACACTGGAGCGGATATACCTGGATACTCGGAATTGCCTTCCCTACTGAAGGCCAGCTAGGAGAGAGCCTTCTGAACGAGAGAGGACATCAAGAAGGCACTGTCTCTTCCATGGTTTGGATGGACATGATACCAACAGCTGCAGGCACTTAAAGGACATAATTGAGGAGCATGTAAGGAATGGACAGTTGCAACAATATGTCGGAACTCGGAGTGCAGTGGTGGAACAGGAGCAGCCACCAACTACCTCACACCATGACGATGTGAGGCCCAGGAATGACGGTCGATTGATTATCCATTGACCAGGATAATATGAAATAAGTAACAAGCTACTGGCAGACGACAAAGTCATTTACACATGTACGGGGACGGAGATTGCCCCTAGGAATGCTCTGAATTGTGGTAAACCGCGATGCTATGGTTTGTGAAATTTGCCTTTTGCTTTTGAATTGGACATTGATTTTTCTGGTTTGGTTTTGAAGCTTGGATTGAACTCCTGGTTTTACTTGCTTTTTGATTTGGGTTTTCCTTTGGATGATTGTTTTCGGATTTGGATACTGGTTTGGATTTCTGATTTCCTGGTTTTGATTTTGATTTTGGATTGGATTTTGATTGGATTTTTATCTGGTTTTTGATAAACGGTCGTCGGGTATGGATTATGCCTGGCAAGGGGTGAGTCACTTTTCCCGAACGTGGTAAATCGACTCATTCAGGTCGTCGAGTATGGACTATGCTCGACAAGGGTCCGGAGAGACCAGGATTCAGCCTAGGACTTAGGCCCCATGTTATCGATTATTGTTTCAGGTCGTTGAGTATGGACTATGCTCAACAAGGGTCCGGAGAAACCAGGATTTGGCTTAGGACTTAAGCCATGGCATTGTACAACGTCCAGGGACACTGGACCACGGTCGTCAAGTGTGGATTGCACTTGGCAAGAACCCGGAGAGGTTAGCTCAACGTCCAGGGACACTGGGCCACGGTCGTCAGGTGTGGATTGCACTTGGAAAGAGCCCGGAGAGGTTATGGATTTGGACATCGACCCGGAGAGGTCCTGGATTCAGTTATTGGCTATCGAATAAGAATGGATTAGGACTCGGTTGTCGAGTTCAGATGGACATAGAATTGGCTATGGACTTCGAATATCGGATTTGGAACTATTCAAAACACGCCTTCTTACAACAAGGCATGTTTTGGGGTGCAAATGTTATCCCACTTTTTGGTCAAGGCTGGAATATCAACAAATTGGCAAGGAATGATGGATATCAGGATTGGAGATCGATTGACAGCAAGGCTGCGATCGATGTCGTCAAAATTTGGCCAAGCTCCGATCAGCACGGGATCGATTGGAGATGATGAGGAGGACTAGGAGAGGCTATGTTTCAAGTTTCAGGATAATCGAAGTTCGTATGGAGGAGATATGATCGATACAAGATAGAAAGGATATACCGTTCGAATCCATCAAGGGGTCGAGGTGACGCTCATTTCGAATCCAGCAGAGGAATGTCCTTCGAATCGATCTATTTCGTATCCATCGGAAGGGTACCTCCTCGGCTCCATTCGTATCCATCAGGTTTTGCTTAGTTCGACTCCATCAGTTTCGTATCGATCAGGGTCACGAATGCTCGGCAGTTCGTATCCATGGAACAGCGTCTTGTTCGTATCGATTGGTTCGGGTTCGCATCGATGACATTCGTATCGACCGGCATGGACTCGACTCAATGATTTCGCATCGATCAGGTAAGGCCCCCTTCGTATCCATCAGGTAAGGCTTCGTTCGTGTCCATCAGTGTCAAGCTTCGTATCCATATGATTGGCCCTTCGTGCATTTTTCGTATCGATCGATAGTACCACGCATAACATGGTTTCATATCGATCAGATAGATCGATACGAAACACACTTTGGACATCGATATGAAGAAGTACGGTGCAGGAAGTTGGACACAGATGCAATGCAAAACAATCGGCACGAACGAACGCAAATCATGGATGCGAGTGTAAGTCACAAGAAGAAGCGTTCAAAATGGCGAAGGACGTGCATGATTTAAAGTAAGAAGCCTTCAGCTCGGCACGAATTCAGGATCGCTCCAGGAAGCTCGCGCCACATCATGAACAAGCACGTGCTTCGGATGGAGTCGAGTAAGATGGATTCGAAATGATGGATTCGAACACGACAGCCAACGGACAACCCAAATTCGAATCGATCATATCTCCTACACCGATGATCCAAATGCAATGTAATTTTCACAGCATCTTGCATACAAGGTAAGGAATGTTCCTGCCAAGTTTCAGCTCGGTTGGATTATTCTCTGATGGATACGAAATCGCTTCGTATCCATCACAGATCGAGTCAAAACTTGGTGGGGTCGGTCGCGTGGGCCCACTCACGTGCCAAAAGAAGTCTCTCGAAGTTTGAGCGCGATCTCAGCCTCCCACGCCTATAAATAGCACCCTGAAGCCTACAGAAAAAGGGTCTTTTGGCTATTGACGTCCATACTCTGCCGGATTCGTTTCTATGTTTCAATACAACTGTTGTACTCGAAATTTTTCATTACGACTGTTGTAATCATCTGTAACCAGCAAGGATAATCAATGAAAGGATAAAACTTTGAAGTGGACGTAGGCCGAAGATAGCAAAACCACTATAAACCTTGTGCCTCTGTTCATTATATCTGAATTATTGTTTGATATTTGCTGAGATCTGATATTTGTGCTTGAATATCACTGATTTGTGTTCATACACTGGTGCTTTCACGGTACTTGGGGTTTGTGACAATTTTGGCGCAAACAATTGGGTAGGGTTGAGAAAACGAAAACCATATCCATTAGTGCAAATAAGAGAGGAATGAATATATCAACTTCTTTCAATACGTATATTTTTCCTTTCTATCCTCTTCTTCCTCTTTTCCAGAAACTCCATTCTCCTTTCCCTCTTCAAATTGAAAAATCAAATCCCAAATTCAAATCAAAATTAAGAGAAACATATTCAATCTCATAATCTAAAACATTTCAACACGAATCAAAATCAAAATCTATTCTTACCGTAACTTTCATTTTGGGTTTGCATATATTTTTTCTTCCTACTCCATGTTCTAAAGGCCAAAAGTGAAGCTAGAGCTTACCAATTTCGTTGTTTATTTCACCTATCTTTGCTGTAAGGTGAGTTTACTCACATTCTTGCTTGAATAGGCAATGTATATTGCTGATTTGTGAAGTTTTATATACTCCTGTACTGTAAATTTGCTTGCGAAATGGACATAGTATATTTCCTGTCTTGGGTCGATTTTCCGTAAGCTTTTTGAATTTTATAATTATATGGTCTGAAAATGAAACAACCATGTCTTTTGATCCGTATGTCCAGATTTGATGACTCTTTTTCTGACTTCGAGCTAAGGTAATCATATTTAACTTTTATGTTTTAAGTTTTACTAGATTTGAGTTTTAAAGGGTCTAATTGGTACTTTAAGCGCTGCACTGTCAATTTTCAGACTACTCAGAGTTTTGTAATTTCATGTCCTGGAAATGAAATAGCCATATCTTTTGATCCGTATGTCCGAATTAGGTGATTCTTTTTCTAACTTCGAGCAAAGTTAACCATCTTAAACTTTTGTTTAAGTTTATCAGATTTTTGGTTCTAAAGGGTCTAATTAACTTTTATAGTTGCAGCCCTATCAATTTTCAAAATGCTTAGAGTTTTGAAATTTCCAGGCCTGAAAATGAAATTATCGTATCTTTTGATCCATAGGTCCGAAATATGTGATTTTTTTCTAAAATTCAAGCTAATCTTACCATCTTCAACTTTAATGTATATAAAATTTGAGCTTGAAAGGTGGGAAATAGTTAAATAAGCCACAATCCTGAGTTCTATTGCTAAGTTTTATGCAATTTTAATTGCTGTTTTGTGACCATTTCTTTATGAATTCAGAAGCTAACTATTATTAACCTTTTAAGCTATGAATTCATTGTTTTTCATGAGCATTTGTTGTAAAAGATTTGGATTGAGTTGCTCTTGAATTCGATGTTAAAAGCTACTTTTGAATTAATATTTTTCTAAATCATTTTCTATTTGTAATAATATTTTCCAAAGCATATTTTATGTATATATAAATATATATGTTTCTAATAAATAGATTTTGGAAGAAAAAAGTTTCTATAATGTTTCGAAAAATTGTTTTAGAACTGGTTTCTTAAAGTAAAATATTTTCTTATAAATCACACGTTTTTGCATTCTTCGAGCGAATGAGAAAGAGATTTAAATTAGTAAAACATGTGGTATGAATCAAATACGTTTTCTTTTTTGGTTAATTCTAGACTTGTGCGATGAGGCCATACATAAGTGAAGTTGGCTAGCCCATAATAAAAATATGAGTGAGAACGTGTGGTATGGGATGCATTTGTTTTCACTTATTTGGTTATTACCTGAAAGCTTACGACACTTACCCTTCGAGGACTTTCGAGTCATGACATAGCCCTAATGCTATTTTGTCATAATAAAGGATGGTCACCACGCCATCGCCAAAATGCCAGCTTGGTCCATATATGACTATATTTATGAAGGATGGTCACCACGCCATCACCACAATACCATTTGGCTAAATTACAGCCTTTGGTATATTTGGACGTGCGGCGTAGCATGAGCTAGCCATTCGAGTTTGAGTCTCTTTTTATGATGATTTTTTAGAGTTTCTTTGATTGTTTCCGAAATTTATGAATAGATGTTATCATCAATCTAATTTAATATGTTTTAACGCCTTTGAAGCTACTTATAAACTGTATATTGATGATTACATATTTGTGGAATTTTAAGACTCTTTTAAGAGTTTCGCCATTTTGGGCTTTTACGTTTTTATTGAATTATTTTCACTAAAATGTTTTAGAAAGCTTTAATCATTAGCTTTATGCTTTGATAATTGGAGTTTGGTGAATGCTTATGCAGTGATTCAAGTTCTTTTAAGGACTTCCTTACTATGGGTTTTATGGCTCAATGCATTTACCACTTGCATGTATGAGATGTTGGAATCGTTCTTTTACCTTCACTATGGGATTATTGATTACACTTGAGTTTTACCTCCTCATATTTGCACTAACCCCTCTATTCAAAACAGACTGACCAGTTTATTTTTTTAAATAATACTTGGGTCAAACCGAGTCATTTCAGGTTAGGCTTTTGGATGCTATGGATCTCATTTGGTTTAGCTTATGCTTTTGGAAGTTCACTATCGAGTCTACTTAGTGTACATGTATACTAGTAGTCTTTTATTTCCAACCTAGACTCCATCGTGTATATTCTTTTGTTGTGGCTATGTTTTGTATATGTGGTTCATAAGAGTCACAAACATAAGTAATGCTTGACATGTTTCCGCTGTCTGTATACACATACACACACACACACACATGTTCTGTGATCTGTGAACTGTTATATTATTATATATTATTCTAAATTGATCTTTGGTCATCGTAATTTTGTGTAAAGCCTGAATTGATTATGTCAATCCTCGAAGAAAAAAAATCCAGATACCTAATCGACATATTCGATACTTTCTTAAGACAAAATTCATGAATGGTCCCTGCTAACTAGCCCTATTCTCTGCAATAACATATAGTATTACATAGAAATACTCTTTGTTCGTGTAGCTCTCGGGGAGGGGCATCACCGCTTGTTGTGTTATTGAATGTTAAAATAGAACTATACAGGAGTGTGCGAGAACTCTACTAAATGATACTTACTTAGTAAAGAACTTTTGGTTTGAAGTAGCTACTATAGCTAGTTATATTTTGAATATAACTTTAGTAAGACCTTTACCTAAGAAAACTCCATATGCATTATTTTTTGTAAAAAGCCTAAGATTTCATGACTTAAGGTTTTTTGAAGCGCATGCTTTATACTTAACAAAAAGATAATTTAGATAAATTTGATGCTAAATCCAACGAATGGATATTTATTGGATATTCTAGTAGTAGTAAGGCATATGGAGTTTTCACTAAAAGTACTAATACATTTAAGGAAACTTTACATGAATCCTTTAATGAAATTTCAAATCCAGTCAAAGTTAATAATGATGAAAGAAAAAATTATTAACAAAAATGTGAATAACGGAAACTCTAACAGTGGACTTTACACGATGACGATATAAATACTAATAAATTTACTAAAGTACGAATTCTGGAAGATTTCCCTGAAGAAAATATTTTTAGATATATAGAATCTTTTGTAAGAACAAAAAATCAACTAAATTAAAGAAGTAACTTAGCATTCATCTCAACTAGTTAGTCAAAAAATCCAAAAGATGCATCTTAGATAAGTCTTGGATACTTGCTGTGTAGGAAGAACTCAAGCAATTCACAACAGATGGCATTTGGAAGTTATTACCACTACCATAAAATCTATTTATAATTGGAACTAAATGGTTATATAGAAACATATTATATGAACAAGGAAAAGTTACAAGGAATAAGGCACATTTAGTACCATAAGGATATAATCAAGAAGAAGACGCTGATTTTGATGAAACCTTTGCATCTGTTGGCAGATTGGAGGCTATAAGAATTTTACTTGCCTTTTCTAATCATAAAAATTTCCAAATATTCCAAATAGATGTTAAAAGTAAATTTATAACTGGATTACTTAAATAAGTATTTGAGGAACTTCCTCTTTTCGATGACGAAAATTTCCCTAAATCATGTCTATAAGCTTATAAAAGCCTTATATTGCTTGGAACAAGCAACCCAGTATTTGTAAAAGAGACTTAAATCTTATTGAATTAAGTTAGGATTTAAAGCAGGGAAAGTTGATACTGCATTATCTATAAAAGGAAATACCAAAAATATTTGACTTATATAGTTATATTTAGACAATATTATTATTTTTACTTCAATGAATGAACAACTAAACCTAGAATTTTCAAAAATAATTACAATTGAGTTTGAAATGAGTCATATGAGAGGATTAACGTTATTCTTAGGACTCCACCACCATCATAACTAAATCATTCCACTATTGCTGAAGCCGAATCATTATCATTTACTCCGGTACAATTTTAGATTCATGCTAATTCTTTTCTCCATGGTCAATTTCTAGCAACAAATCGAGGGTGGTTTCATGCCGCACAAAGTTGACTTCAAGCATTCTTGGTTTCCCCAAGTCTTTTTTTCACTCCTGCTTGGCATCCACTTCAAGTCCTCAAAGTCCCAATCCTGAGTTTTCTCAAGGATAGCCTATGTTCTACATTATGACAAATTTTCACATATGAAACTAGAGATAACCAATTATGTTGAACATTAGTTTAATATGGATTGATGATAAGTTTTAGTAGGACGATTTTAAAAAAAGGTCACATTGAACACACTCGGGCATCCGACGAAAATACATATCGACAATTCAAGTAAAACTTTACAATCTTTTGATCTTACAAATAAAACTCTGTATTGCTCTGAGCAACTGCTCTCGAATATTCCACGATAATAGGTAAAATCAAATACATAGTTCCACAACATGTCGGGTGTCATTTCCTTGAAAGAGTGAGCCATTAACACAAAGTGTTAACATACACCATGATCTAGATATTGGGCACACACTACATAGATCGACCCTTCATACTTCCCTTGTCAATATGTAGGGTCCGATAGTTCAATAAACGTCAATATTCATTGGATTATGTGCATCAGCGATGCGGCTTGTAATCAATATAGAACATTAAAACAAAACATATCTGACCTCATTCGGCAACAAGTTTTTCGGTTGAAAATGACTGGCAATAGATGATCTCCTCCTCTTAGAACCGACATTAGCCCTTCTACTCCTCCAGAAGTGGGTTCTTCTACTGCTCGGGCATCTACTTATACTCCATCAAGAGTAAGATGCTGAATCTCTCAAGAGTTTCATCTACGTGCTATTACATCCTCTTAGCCTCATGGCCCTGCCCCTCCGATAGAGGATTATCCTATCTCAAGCATGGTATACCTAAGGACGATGTTCTCCTTCTTGAGCCTCAACAAAGGGCCCATCTTCCTCCTGCATGCTACACCCTATGCAATCGATACATGTGTCTATTAGGACTCATGCTCGTTTTTAGTGAAATTTTGAAATTCTTCCTTCAAGAGATGGGGTTAGTTCTAACTTAAGTGCACCCAAACAATTACGCTTTATTAAGTTGTCTTTATATCTATTCTTGATGCACCTGCCTCGTCCATCCACTTTCAAAGAGTTGCCTACCTACTGAGTTTCAAAAAAGGGAAGTCTCACCTTCTCTAATAATAGCCAAAGCCTTCAACCCTTGTAAGGTCATTTAGGGGCTCCATAACAAGTGAAGTTTCTTCAAGAGAGAATATTTCTTCGTTTGTTGCCCCGAGGGCTTCAATCACATCTGGCTACCTGGACATTACTTTTCTCATCTGAATCATTCCTTGGACTTAAGCTTACTTTACCCAAGCATCTAGAATTCTTTCCATCTACCAGATCTCTTGGAATGAGTCCCAATTGAAGAACTTGTGAAAACATTGGCAATCCTGAAGTGGATCAGTCCGGACTTTAAAAAATCATCTTATCTTTTCACAAATGCTTGACTATGTCACTTTATTCTCCTTTATAACAAATGGAGTGTCATCCCTAACTAGTTCCTATGAGTGCGACCCAACCCAATGTTATTTCTTCTACTCTAGTGGGCGACTTCGACGATAATGAGCGGAGGAGTAAGGAAGGATAAGCAGTTAAGCTGAATCTTAGAGAAAAAGAAGATAAGGATAGAGAATCCGAAAACTTGGGTGATGAAGGGATGAGAGGTGAAGGGAACATAGCAGAAGCTAGGAGTGAAAAACTAGATGAAGGAGAGGAAGGGGGAGAGGATGAGGACGATGAAGACTACGATGCTGGATGACACGAATCGTTTGGGATGACAACCCCCGAGGGCAACATGATTACTTCGCCTCTTAGGAAAAAATGATTATTGATCAAGCCTTTCCAACTCACACTCGAACACACCATGAAATTATCGAAGCATTTACCCCTCTAATAGGCGCATATGGAAACATCTTCGGTTCTCCGAGTGATATTGGGATAATTTTCCCTTCGATGAGGTTAGTTTCTAAGACATCTTAAATACTAGACCCCGTGAGTTCATCTTCACTTCAGGAAACATCCTCTAAGCCATTGAGGGTGATGAGACTCTATCTTTAGATCCCCTACAAACATAGCCCATAGGCTACCTGGGGTATTCCAACACTTCACACACATCCAAGATCATACGCACTATAACTTTGCACTCGTTCTTAATCCATCAGTTCAATTTTGATATGATATATTTTCCTATAAGGTCAGAGAATGAGATATTAAGAAGGAAGGAACAAGAATAGCATGATGCTGAGGAGTGACAGTGCCGCCATAATGAGCAAATAGAATTGTGCAATTGCTTTGGGCACGACTTTGATTCCCATCACCAATAGCTCTCGCACACTCAACCTTCATGGCATTGAATATCTTCTTACCATGAGTTTCCTCCATTATTCCATCCTCCTAGCACTGCTACATCATCTATCCAACAATCCAAAACTGTCGGTCCTTAATATTTAAGAAACCTCATAGGGTTGGAAAAAAAATAAGCCCAAGCCATGCTGCTCCTCCTCTACCCCCCAAGGGCTAATCCACTTTTGTTACCATAAAGATGCAAGTAGTGCTTCCCAGATACTGCCTTGAAGGGATAGATCTGATTGAGATATCTGGGACTTCCCTCATAATTATGCGAATGAAGGCCTTGCTAGACAAGAGGAGGTCATGGATCAAGTATATGAATGAAAGAAACTGGCTATGGGTCTCTCAGACATTAATAGTGCTAATCAACTAATCATCTACACTTTCGACATGAAGAGGGTCGATAACAGCTGAATATGCAAAGATTATAAAATGGAATTGGACATAGTTAAGAAAGAAAGCGATGAAAATGTCAAGTCTGCCAATGATTCCCAACAAGTCTGTTATAATTAGCTTCTGCGCACGCGACCAAAATCTTAGTTCTAAACTCAAAGCTGAAAAGTGCTTATGTTGTCAATGTCGATCTCAAGAATTGAGTCAATGCAAAAGAGGCTAAAAACATTGCAATTACTACCAAGGTTGTGAAGTTTGAAGCCAACGTAAAAGCTAAACTAGCATCATAGGAGTAGGCTTCAGTTGAGTTTGCCTAATTAAAGAAAAAGTTTGGCACCTTCAAGAAATAAAATGTAGATCTTGAGGCAAAAACAATCCAAATTGAAGTAGAGATGGAAGCCATCCTCCTCTAGACATTTGCCAGTGTTATAGAGATGAAGTTCAAATAACTGGAGGGTGACTATCATGAGACGTTAGTTACCTAAGATGAAATTTCAAAGAGAGCCAAAGAAGCTGGTAGTGATGTTCATGAAGAAATTTCAAAGAGAGAGTTACTAAAAGAAGGGGGACCGATAGTTCTAGAAGATGGCAACAAAATCTTGCAACAGGGGCTATAGTCAAGGAACGGGTGCCATTTGAGACTCTTATTGATCCTTGCTTTCTAGATCAAGTGGTTGACTCCACCCTAGAACAAAATGAGTCTTCAATAAACATTGTCACTTCTGCGGCAACCACTCTAGAGGTTGTCATAACCCAAATGCCGTATATACAGCCCCCGACACAAGCACACGTAGGGGATACAATCCCAATGCCCCAACTCTCTTCCCTCTATAGATCCTCCTACTTTACCTTCACCCTTGAAAAATATTGAAAAAGAAGAAATTTCCAAATCTCCTTCAAAGGAAACACTAAAATCTTAAGGTATATCTTTAGTCTCCCTATTGTTCGACAAACTTTAATTATCGCACTTCTCTAACCTTTACCCTTCTAATTGTAAACTAGGTCGGCCATAATTGCCTCTTCTACCACCTGCTATTCATGCCCTATGTCCGAGTGCCATCACTACTACATCTTCCTATATCGCTGCATAATTTACTCTCCTGTCGATTCCCTTTAATTCTAGCTGTAATACCGACACTAAGAAAATAAGGGCACTAAGAGATTAGAGGACACTAAAGCATTCCTCGATGAGGAGCTGACGGTCACCAGCACAAAGTATCCTAACAGTACACCCATGGTGGAGAGGCCGACTATCAATATCTCTAAAATCAAAATCAAACAAGTGCCATACATAGAGAAGGCCTCGTTAGTTGTTCAAATTTCCAATCTTTAAGCAGACGGTACATCTATCAATACCCCTAAGTCTCGCACTAACTCCGACAACGACTACAACAAGGATAAAGACCCTGAGGGTTGTCTTGCACCTATGAAGGATGCCAACTCTCTAAAGAAAAAGCCTCCTTCCAGGGGAAGGACAAAAATAAACGCGAGGAAGGCAAAGCATCTCTGAGGACAGTTCTTTAGCTTCTTCTGCATTTTGCTCTTTATTGGCTTTTCATGTCTATATGTTGAAATTATGCGAGAGCGACACACAAACCTTTCACAAAAAGCTATGTAAATAAAACCATTGTTTTCTCTTCAAGATTTTTCTTATTTATACTACTGCACATTTATTTCTATTGCTTATATATCTACCTGCATGTATAATATAATCATCTATAATTTAATTACGTATGTATTATTCATGCCCACGCATATGATCTATGTAATATTATTACTTAATGTAACTCCATAGTCCATACATATAAATAATATCTGCAATTGCTCAATGTCGTTTTGTTGTTTTCATCATTGCCAATATGCCTCTTATTTGCCTAAAAACTACATTCTTTTGGCTAGCTCCATCGCCAACCTTTTTCATCTCCAGCATGACTTATTTTGTTCAGTCGGAAATGAAGTCAAAATCATAGGAGATTTAATTTTGTGCCGAATCCTATCTCTGGGAATCTACGTCTCAGGTCCCTGTCTCTAGGGGTTCTTCCTTGATTTAACCAATATTCGGTTGATAATCAAAGACATTTCACTACACAACCTCGTTTATCATCGGCCGAATATGTAGAATTGGGTAGTAAATAAGGTTACACTTGTAAAGGACTCGATTATACACAAACTCTTATCTCCGAGAATTAGTGTTTTAGATGTCCATCTTTGGACTTGGATCCCACCTATCTTCAGGTGTTAGTCATGGATGATCGATCGAAATTTTCGCTCATCAGTAGGGCTTGTCCTTTGGGCCATAAGCGATGTCATACTCATAGAAAGAAATAATTATGCACCGATTCTTGTCTCCGGGATTGTCTTAGATGTCAATCTTTGGGTATCAATCCTTGACCTTGCCAATCTCCAGGCACTGGGAAAATTTTAGGAACATAAAGGTAATCGTCCACTGACCCCCATTGGGATATATTACTAAGACCCGATCATGGATCAAATGAGTTCATTGGTACCAATCTCTAGATACCTAAACATTTGGTTTTTCAAAATACATAATGACTGAGTGTTGACCAAGTGTTGAACAATTTCGCTACTATCTCAATTCGTGGTCGCCTATCTTGAAGGTACGGTTTTTGACCACGTGTTGAATAATTTCTCTAATCTTACCTGTTGAGTAGCTGCCTTCGAATAAGCCTCTTCTTGTTTCCCTTCAACTAAGTCGAACAACATAAGCAATAGTTTCTCGTTCATATTGGGATCATAGTGTAGTCTTTGGTGAGAAGGGATTTCAGATTCGACTGGTATCACGGTCTCGGTTTCTTAAGCTAATGTGAATGGAGTATTACCGGTCGTGGACTTGTAGGGTGTCTTATAACCCTAAAATGCAAGTGGTAGCACATCAACCTAGTTGCCATTGACTCTCTTTAATCTCTTCTTAACGGTATTTTTGGTGATCTAGTGCACTGCCTCCATTTGTTCATTCACTTATGGGTACGCAATTATGGAGAAGCTCTTCTTAGTTTGGTACTGAGCATATAATTCCATGAACTCAACACTCTCGAATTGAGTTGCATTATTAATGATGATCTTCTATGGAACTTTGTATCTACACAAATTATTTTTCACTATGAAGTTGGTCATCAATGTGAGCGGTTTCGCTTCACCCCACTTTAGAAAGTAATCCACAACCATTATAACATATTTTTCTCTACCCTTCAACATCAGCAACACACTGATAATATTAGTAACCCACACTTCAAATGGCTATAGGCTGAACATTTTTGTAAGCACAATGGATGAGGCTCTTGGTTTCTTAGAAAATCCTTAGCATTTATCACATTTTCTAGAATAGTCAGGCACTTCTCAACTGACAATTGGCCAAAAGTATCCGTAATGAAGAACCTTATCTACAAACGTCTTTCTCGGGCGTGATCGCCAAAACTACCTTCATGCACTTCTTCAAAAATCTTCATAGCTTCATCTTTGGGGTGATACACCTCAACAAGTGCATCAAGAATCCTCTCCTGTATAACAATCCTTCTTGCATAATGAATGGAGGCACATTAAATAGGAGTTTCTATCATTTAATTCTACCATTTAAGAGTGTCACTTTTATCAAATATTCTTACATAATGATACCTAATGGTGTGCATCCCTAGAGTTGGCCAACATGGCTAGTGATTCGGCTTTTGTACTCTCTTCCCTAAGGATGTGTATAATGGTTTAGTGCTCAATATAGTTCAACAATTCCAATACCATTATTGGTTAAGGGTAAGTTTTGCTCCATTAACCCGAAATTCCCTTTTCACTGGCAAATCACCAACCGAGAATCACTAAATATGTGTAACGTATGGACCCGGTTCCTTTGCTATCTTGAGACTGATGTGCCGCAAATGTGCATATTTTTAGCACCACATTTTATCTAATTAAATTAAATAAATGATTATATTGGGTATTTTAACATTTTAAACCAAAATTCAAATTATTTTCAAATCGTCATTATTCATCTCCATATAAGGCCAAAATGGTCATTTTTGTGCATATATTAATTTGAGAAAATTTAAATGGAAATTTCTATATTATTTTGTTGGAATTAGGCTTCAAATACAAGTGATTTAATGAAGATATATGCATGCACAGGAGTGAATACAAAGGAATGGAGAAGGAAATAATTCATTTCATGGATCATGAAGGACCCTACCTACCCACATACCTTCGTGTATAAATTAGAAGCTAATCCGCATGCTAATGGCCATTAAAACTTCATGCAAACTTAAATGATAATTATTTGATACTAATGATTACTTGGCAACCACACTTCCTAAGAGGTAGTTCCTAAAAAAATTAATTAGGGCTTCCAAACATGTATAAATACCCCTTATCTTCATGTAATCACCCTCTCTCTTCTTTTAGGGTCTCTTCTCTTAGTTAGTTTAGATCAAAATTTAAATGAGAGCTCTCTTTCTTTTCATGGCTACTTAGCATTTCTTTTATGTAAATTTTTTATGCAATTTTAGTTCAAGTCTTTTTTGTTTATTTATTTTCATGTTAGTAGTGTAGATCCACTTTTATTTTATGCAAGTAGAATAGCTCTTCTTTTACTTTTCTTTCATCTTCCTCTTTTGTGTTTCATGTTGCATGCTACTTGTGTTGATATGATAACACAAATGAGAGGCTAAACCCCTTCAATTTAGGGGTAATGAAGCACACAAATCATGTAGCTTCAATATTTTGATCATTTATGCTCTCTTTTTATACTTAATGGAAATATTTGAAGTGGTTTAAATTGTTGTTTTAGCTTTGAATTTGATAGCCTATATTTTTGATACCAAATAGGCTATGCTTAAACAAAAAAAACACAAATTACCCATTCATCTACATATGATTATGGTAATGAAGAGAATGTTCAAATCAAAATTTGATGGTTTATATTTCTAATAAATAGTTAATCGACCATACTTAAAATAGATTTTGCCTTCAACTTTGTTGTTATATTCACTACAAAAATAATATAGTTTTAAGACCTGTTATAAAGACTTCAGTTTTTTGGGTCTCTAAAGAAAGCACATTTAAAGACTACATCATGGAGTCACAGCCTACAACAAAAAGTGACCTAGAATAGTTTTTTAACCGCTCTTAAGCATCAAAATACGGATCATTATTTACAAAATCGCGATTACTGGGTATTAACTCTCAGCCGAAACGTGTCTTCACGCAAAAAAAAAAAATGATGTACCAATGGCGACTAGATGGCAATCGATGGTGAACTGAAGAAGGAAGAGGTTTGCGTTTTCAATTTCTAGTTCGATGTCTAACTGATTTTTCATTCTTTCTCCTCATATCCTTGAAATTTTAACTCTAGGTTTTCAGTTTAGGGAAGTTGAGCAATTCGCAAGTATTCGCCTTGATGCAAAAATATGAACTCTTGGTTTTCAATTTGGGAAGTTGAGCAATTCGCAAGTAGTATAATCAACCTACGAAACAGGTTCAAATTCTTCCTATTAAATTTATTTTTCATCAACTGATTTTGTTAATTGAAATTCGCAAGTAGTATAATCTTGATTGATTTTATTAATTCAAATTCGCAAGCAGTGTTCGCAAACAAAGTTTAAATGGGTTGCATGTTTTGTTTTGCATCAATTGCTTGTCCGTGAAGAGCTTATGTCGCCTATTTTGAGCTTTACAGTATAAAACTATATTATATCCTACATTCTATTTAGCTCAAGCTTTATTTTTCCTAAAACTTCACATTCGTTTCGGTTCCATAGCGTTTCTGTTCCTATTCCAATATTGAGTTTAAGCTTTTTTTTCTTTTACAAGCATATGATTTTGTACAATGGCTGACTGGGTTAACTGTTTGAGAAGAATTCCTGATTTATTTTCATTGTATCCTTCACACGATTGCCAAAATTTTAAGTAATTGAAGTTCTTGTTCTTTTCAACTTTGTCTTGCATACATATATGTGTAAATTAATTGGAATTGGTGTATGGTCACTGTTAGACGAGGGCAATGTGCAAGAATTACTATTAGGGAAAGACTGCAACCATGCTATGTTGATTAAGACTTTGTCAATTATTGATAGTTTATTTATTTTGCTACAGATCCTTTAATAATCTTCTGAAGTATCCGCTCTAACTCTTTGAATATAAGTGGCAATGTTTTTGGATAATATTCATTTCTCTCAAAAAATAAGGATTTATGAGTTCCTTTTGATAGTTTAGGTGTTCCACACTTGACTTAAAAGTTTATGCCTCTACAAAATGAAAGAATCGCTAAATTCGTTGTATGTTAACTTACAGTTGGAAATTTCCCATTTTAGAAAGACCAAAAACAAATAATAAATTTATTGCTGGAATGAACAAAAAATTACCATTGCAATATTATTTATGACTAATATATTTTAAGTGAGTGGAGGAAAAAAATAAACTTGCGCTAAATAGTTTTTAGTCTATACAAATATAGTATAGAGTCATCAAAGAGAGCCCAGTACCTTTTCGGATGGAGCAGGCACCAAATCGTGAGAAGGAAGCACTTCTCCTCCATCAGTATCCTAGTTAAAATCAGAGGTTGTGTCATTATCATTTGTCAACACCTACTGAACCCAAAAGAATAAAGAAAATAAAAAAATGAGATTCATTATTATATGCAAAAATTGCTGTCAGAAGCAATATTTAGACAAAAATTATAGTGAATTGTTCAAACTTCAAACTACATTCTCAAGATACCTGCCACCTATATCTTACACACACACAATGTACACTTTGCAAGAAATTTCAAATTTGCATTTCTCAACCAAAAGTTGATGGTTACCACCTATTAAAGATGCTTGTTTGCAAACAATTGTTTATAACCCAGTTGTGAACTTTCACTTATGGGAAATTATATTTAAACGCATATTGGTACACAAAACGTGACATGAGATATATTAACAATTAGATCTTCCTTTAGTTTTCATATTTCATATAAAAACAGATATATTAACCAGTCAATATTTATTGTCTTAAATTTAATGTTTTAATTTGTGTTATAATTATATGATTATTATATTATGTAAATATAAGAACTGATATTGTCACATGCTTAAATGTCAATTAATGATCTGGATTAAATGAATAATAAAAAACAAAACTATATACATGTTGCATAAAAACACCCTTAATCAAACTTTTAGTTCAAGGGGATCTATTAGCTTGAATTGTCCATTTTGTCATTTGTTTTAGTTTAGACAGATAAATGATGTGTTATATTTTTATTCATTTTACAAATTTTACTTGTAACAAGAATTGAGTAAAATTTATAATGTTTATAGGTTTGATATCAAAATGAACGATCGGTCATGGACGTATCGTAGGCTTAAAGACGGATACATAAATTTAGAGTTTGTCGATGGCGTCAATAAATTTGTTGATTTTGCATTTGTACAAGTAGAATCTGGGGGAACTATTAGATGACCATGTTCTATGTGCAAAAATGGAAAATTTCAAAAAAAAGGAAGAAGTCTCTAAGCATTTATTACAAAAATGTTTTGTTCCATTTTATTCTACTTGGATTTTTCATAGGGAGGAAGAAGTTGATGAGTCAACAATGTTTGAATCACAAGCTAGTGATTTAAATGATGAGAACCCATATAGGGATATGGTTTTAGGTGCAATGGGTCTTGATCACAATATGGAAGAGCAACAACCCAATCTCGATGCTCAGAAGTTTTTAGACATACTAAAAGCAGTCGATGAACCTTTATGGGATGGATGCAAAAAAGAGACAAAATTATCTGCTTGTGCAAAGATGATGGCCCTTAATTATAGAAGAGGTTTAACTAAGGCAAGTTTTAAAGATATGAGTTCATTGGTTGGTAACATGTTACCAGAAGGGCATAAACTAGTTCACAATTTTTATGAAGCTAAAAAAATGTTGAAACCTCTTGGGCTTGGTTGTGAAAAGATTGATGTTTGTCCCAATTTTTTCATGTTGTATTACAAAGAAAATATTGCAAAGGTTTTCTGTGACATTTGTAAAAGTCCTCGTTATAAACTTGCAGATAGTCAAAATTACTTGAAAAATATTTCTGAAAAACAAGTTCGTTATTTTCCCATCATCCCAAGGTTGAAAAGGTTGTTCCTATCACCAAATCATGCGAAAGACATGACTTGGCACTACTATAATCAATCTTTTGATGGTACAATGGCTCATCCAGTTTATGGTGAGGCGTGGAAGGAGTTTGATCATCGACATCCAGAATTTGCTTCTTCTGAACGAAATGTCCGATTAGGCTTGTGTACCGATGGTTTCAGCCCATTTGGAGTTTCGGCGAAAGTTTATTAATGTTGGCCAGTAATTTTGACAGTGTATAATTTACCACCTTGGAAGTGCATGAAATAACCATTTTTATTCTTGAACACAGTTATTCCAGGACCTAAAAATCCTGGAAAGAATTTAGATGTATTCTTACGACCTTTGATTGATGAACTACTAGAGCTATGGAAGGGTGTTTTAGTTTATGATGTGCATAAAAAAGATAATTTTATTCTAAGATCTGCTTTGATATGGACTATTAGTGATTTTCCTACATATGGTATGTTGTCCGACTGGAGTACTCATGGAAGATTAGCATGCCCTTATTGTTTGGAGAAAATGAAATCCTTCACTCTTGAACATGGTGGAAAACCATGTTTTTTTTATTGTCATCGACAATTCCTACCATTGGATCATCCATTTAGAAGACAAAGGGATAAGTTCAGAAGGAATAGCATTGAAAGTGATCTACCATCATCCCGATGTTCTGGTGCTGAGATAAAAAATATAGTGTTAAGTTTGCCTAATGTTGCATTTGGATTTAAATCAGCAAAACATAAAATAACAGGATTCGGGGAATCCCATAATTGGGTACGTAGGAGTATTTTTTGGGACCTTCCTTATTGGGACTCAAATTTGATTCGTCATAATTTTGATGTTATGCATGTTGAAAAGAATTTTTTTGACAACATACTACACACATTAATGGATACTGAGAAGTCAAAAGACAATATAAAAGCTAGACTTGATCTTGAAAAAATATGTAGCAAACCACGATGGATGAGCTTAATTCAACGTTCAAATGGCAATTATTACAAGCCAAAAGCTCTTTATTGTCACTCAAAAAAAGATCAAAAAATGGTTTGTAAATGGGTAAAAAGTATAAGATTTCTTAATGGTTATGCTTCAAACATTCGAAGATGTGTCAACGAGTCTGAAACTAGAATCAGTGGATTTAAAAGTCATGATTGTCATGTGTTCATGCAAAGACTTCTTCCAATTGCATTTCGTTCATTTTTACCGAAAAATATATGGGAAACATTAGTTAAACTTAGTAATTTCTTTCATGATCTTTGTGCAAAAAATCTGAGTATTGAAAATATGATTTCACTAGAAAAAGACATTGTTGAAATAATTTGTAAACTTGAAAATATATTTCCTCCTTCTTTTTTTGACTCTATGGAGCATTTATCCATTCATCTTCCTTATGAAGCTAAAGTAGGCGGTCCCGTTCAGTATCGATGGATGTATCCTTTTGAAAGGTATGTTCATTTATTTTTTTTCTTAGTATTATCATTCAGTTATCAACCTTTATATAATATAGGTACTTGTTTTATTTAAAAAAGAAAGCGGGTAACAAGGCTCATGTTGAAGGCTCCATAGCCGAAGCATATCTTATTGATGAGATTTCAAACTTCACGTCATGTTACTTTGGTCCAAATGTTGAAACGATATGGAATCAAGCACCAAGAAATGATGAAGGAGGAGATGTTATGTCTGATGATAGATTATCAATTTTTCGTCATCCGGGTAGGGTATTATCAAATGCATTCATTAAGAGGAAACTCACCCCAAAAGAACACCTTGCTATACATAAATATGTACTATTCAATTGCCCTGAATTGAAGGATTTAATGATGTAAAAAAATACTAAATGTTATTATAACAAAATATACTATTGCATAATTTATTTTAATTTTTTTTTAAAATTTTATGTATAGAAAATTCAAAGAAGAACTGCGAGGACAACATTCCCATGAGGATGAGAATTCCATCGACACATTCTTGGAAACACTATTTCTCGATTGGTTAAAATCAAATGTAAGTTTGTTGTCTAGTTAGAAAACTAAATTATTTCATATGTTTGTGAAATACGAGTTGCTAGTGTTTAATGGATTTTTTAATTATTTTCGATAGGTTCCATTTCATCAAGATGGTATTGAACATCAATTGTATTTACTTGCACAAGGGCCAAATTTTGCAGTCGAGTATTACAATGGTTTTTTCGTAAATGGTTTTAAATTTCATACATTGCAATACGGAAAGAACAAAAAAACAATGAATAGTGGTGTATGTGTGAAAGGAAGTTGTTATGATGATTTAGAAAGTGATTATTATGGGATTGTTAAAGAAGTTATTAAGTTGACATATCTTGGAGACAAAAATGTAATATTTCTATTCAATTGTGACTGGTTTGACACGTGTACAAGGGATGGAATAAGAGTGCATCGTACAAATGGGTTGACTGAACTAAGGAAAAATTTTAGACTTCGCACAGATGATGTGTTTGTTTTTGCTCAACAGTGCCAGCAAGTTTATTTCACTTGTCAGCCTGATGCATCAAGTGAATGGTTAATAGTTATTAAAACTGCTGCAAGAAGTCATTTTGCACATAATGCACTCAACTTAGAGGAGGATGTAGACATGGATCGAGTAGACGAAATGTATCAACCCTCTACTGTTCACCTTGAAGATAGTCTTGATCAACCGGTAACATATGAACATTACGAGTATGTTGATAATGAAGAAGTAGAGCTTACAATGGGAAGCAACAATGAAAAAGAAGATGAGTCGGAAGATAACATAGAAGTTGACGACGACGACGATGAATTTGAAGAGAGTGACGATGATGTAGTAGAAAGGGACTTCGAAGTTGCTATTGAAGATGAATATTCTACTTATTAGTTCAAGAATAGTTTTGGATGATGTCATGAGTGTTATTTTGTAATTTGGTTGAAACCATTAAAAACCTGTTAAATTTTGCAGTTTTATTTTTAAATGTAAAAATAATTCATTAAAAACCATGTCAAAATTTGAAAACTGTATCCGTTGGAATTATAGGTACAAGATATTTAGCTTCTAACTTTTGTCCCTAAAATTTGATAATTGGTTGGTAGACATTGAAGTTGTGAATTGTAACGATTCCGATTTTTTATGCTAAATTTAAATTGGTAATTAATTTAATTTTTGAATTTAATTGTGAATTAATGGTGAGTTAATTTGAAATTTTTTCTAAATTTTATAAAGATATGTGTTTGGTTTGTATTTATATATATAAAAAAAATTGAGATTTGAATTTGAAATTCAAATTGTTAATATATTGAAATTTAACTGGACTTTAAAAAAAATTATATTTAAAACAAAAATAAAATAAATATGATTACTTAAGTTTAAGATGAAAATTTTAAAATAAGTATGTGTTAATATGTTTAATATTTTAAGTTTATAAATATAAATGTATTAAAAATAAAATGGAACATAAAAATATATTTATAAAAAAGGTATTTGATTATTTATTCATTTATAAGTACAAATTGATTGTATATTAAATTTTGAATTTGGAAATTAAAAAAAAATTGGTTTATTGATTTTATATTTCCAAAGGACTAATATATATGGATATATATATATATATATAATTTTTTATTTGTAATGAATAACTTTTCAAATCATTTGTTTTAAAATTGTATTAGAACAAAATAGATAAACATATCACATAATTACGATAGAGTAAGGATGTAAAATTAAAAATATACATATATAAAATATTAAAATGAAAAGAGTTAAAATAAAAAATATAAATTGAATTCAAACAAGGTTTAAAAACACAATTTATAAATAAATTAATGAAAAAGGACTCTACAAATTTGTTTAAATTCAACAAGTGTTAAAATAAACCACAAGTGTAAACTAAGTGGCATGAAGATTTACAAGTGGCAAATTTCTTTTAAATTTAATTTTAGTAAATATAAGAAAGAAAACAAAACCAGGCACCTTCATTTTCTCAACTAAGTCTTCTTCTTTCCTTATCAAATCTAAAAAAATAAAACCAGATCGAAATCTAGAGACCAAGAAAGTTTAAAAGCAACGGATTAAACAAAATTGAAAACCAAGAATTAAATTCCAGATTTACAGATTCAAGCAAATCAAAAACCTAAAGGCATGCAAGATTTAATTCAAAACCAGAAAAGCATCAGGATCAAAGCAGAATCAAACTGAAACAAGCTTTCAAACCTGGAAGCAAAAGAAAATAAATCAAGCCTGGGAATCAAAGTTTTTGATTCAAGCTGAAAACCAAAAATAAAAACTGCAACATGCCTGACCAAATCTGATTCAATGCAAAGATAAAAAGGTAGAGCAACTTAAAGGAAAGATCAATTTTCAAATCAAAATCCTGCCTCTGTTCTTCTCTGTTTTTTTAGGAAACAGGTGAGCAAACCTTCTACTTTGAATCTGTTACTGTTGTTTGGGAGTAATCTAATCCCTTTTACCCTCTTACACTTGGTGTGATGCTTTGATAATGTTTGTGATGATTGAAACATGTCTGTACATTTGAAGTAAGACATGCACCTCTGATTCTTTTCATCACAGGGGTGATAAACCTGTTTAGAAATGTATATCATCCTAATACAATCCAAATTAGGCTCTGATCTCTAAAAACAAAATGTTTAGAACATTCTAAATTAAGTTTTAAAAATAATTTTCAGGCAAAAATATCAGTAATATTCTGGAAAAATAAAAAATACAGTAAAAACTTATAAATATGTTAAAAACCAATTGATACAATTCTTTAATTTAATTACATAACTTGAATTAGCTTGGGAAGTTATGATTTTTGAAATCAAAATCACGATTTTAAGTGAAGTATTGAATGTGAATTTTAAGTTTGATTGAAATTTGATTTTTGGTCGATTTCTGATGATCGGCTAACTTTTGAAAATCGAATTATGGCATGGAGATACTAGGGTGATCATAGATTGTTGGAAAAATACTAGAAGATTTTATAATTCATTATAGTTTGAGATTTAAATCAATCTAGGGTTTTAAGCCGGGTTTTAGTTAGCGTCAGGAATCTGGGTACTGCGTCATCAGTAATGCATCGGGTTTCATCGCGACTGGTGGAAAATTAAGTGTCGAGGGTGGTGTGGCTCCAGGCGAGGCGGCGAGGTTTCAGATGATCTACGACGGCGGTGCGAGATCAATTTAGATGATGGTGTGTTTCTAGCTTGGGTTTCCAGGTTGAACCCATCAGTTCGATTTCAATTCTTGCTTAAATTCGTCGATCTAGAGGGTTGGTTGAGGTGAGGTGATCGTCGTTGGTACGTTAAAGGTGGCACGGTGGGTCGGAGATGGACGGAATGATGTGCACCTTGCATGTGCACGTTTTCTCGTCTTTGGTTTTCGTCGAGTTGTTTGGGGGAGACAAGGGAGGATACTCGGAGTTGAACTCGAAAAATATAATGTTAACTCGAAGCAAGATTTTGATGTGGAATGAAAATACATAGAAAATTTTAAGGTTGAAGTTTTGGGGGAGAACTCGGGTAAATTCTTGAAAATCCCGAAGCAATACTCGGGGAGACGCACCAATGGCTCGGGTCATTGGTTTTGGGGCAGAAAACAGTTTCAGTTTTTTTTTCTAAAAGGAAAAAAATCAAGTTCACTTGAAAACAGTTTTGGTTAAACCAGTTTTGAGTTTTTGGTAAAAATTTAATGTTAACCCAGTTTTAACATTACCAAGTTTTAACATGATTCATAATAAAATATAACTTCTAATTTTGAAAAGTTACTTTAACTTAATAATATTAGGATGTTTTTGATGATTAACAAACTTTATTTGTAAGGGTTAAATAGTTGATGTTCTAATGGTTAATAGATTTTATTCGCTAGAAAGATTAATTACTTGAAGTAAATTACTTAATGTAAGTAATTAAAGTAGTTAATAAATAATTCAAGTTAATTGATAAAGTAAACAAATCAATGATTAAATGAAAATAGTAATTACTTAGTGAAAGTAATTAAGAGTAGATAATTAGTGATTAAAGATTTATTAATCGAATAATAAGGGTTAATTATTTTACAAGAATAATTAATTAATGTGGTTAATTAATTTAGGCAATTAAATTAAGAATAATTAATTAAAGGTTAATTAATTTAAAGTGATCAAGTAATCATAATTATTTAAGAAGTAATCAAGGTAAACTAATGTGAAGTTAATTATTAATTAAGTAAGAAGTAAGTAATTAATAAAAATAATTAAGATTTAATAAATCACAATTAAGGATAAATTAATTAAGATTATTAATTGAGAAATGATTTAATTATGATGATGGTTAAGACTTAATCAATAGTAATTAGTGATAATTAATTTATTGATTAAAGATAATTAATAAAAGTTAATTAATTTATGAAAATGATTGGAAATAATCATTTTTTTAAGTATAATTAATTAATAATTAATTTATTAATTATTGAAATTAATTAAGGAAAATTATTCAAAGGATTATTATTAATTAAAGGTTAATTAATGATTAAAGAGTAATTAATCAAAAAGGTTTGTAATCAATTAATGATTAATTAACCAAGATTAGAAATTTATTCATAAGTAATTAATCTGATTTAAATAAATCAGATAATTAATTGATCTTACTCATGGATGTTAGGATTCTATGAAGTGCTTTGAATTGATTGATGTCCCTGATTTGTGATAATATACGATATGAATTATTTTGTTTTGTAAACTGTGATGTAATTTATTCTATGATGAAATTAGTTATCTGTAATGTAAATTATTATCTGTGATATATATCTGTGATCTTTGAATGAAAGATAAGCGTTATAGTTTATACCACTTATCAAATACATTGTTGTATTTGAATCTGTAATGGTTGATGTTGTTGCACTATTGTGTAAACCCCTGGACCACACTATACACACAAATATGGATTTCGCGAGGAAATTAGTTAAGTCACAGATATTTGAATTTAATATTTTGAAATGGTTTTAAAATTTGAATTTAACCCAAGTTTATATTTGAAAGGCCTTAACTCATGTAAATATAGTCGGGTTTTCTGAAACGGAAAACAAGTGGTTTCAAATAATAATAGCTTTTATATAAGGAAAGAAATTCCAAATTACGACGAAAAGATTTCAAATTTGAGATAGAATGGCTTTGAAAGCTATAATTGAATCTTTGTGAAAGATAGTTGAACACTATTTTGAAATTGAAAAAGATTTTAAATGGTGTATCTTTTATATATAAAAGATTGAAACGGGAATTGTTTTGAAAGTTATGAATGAACCTTTGGAATTTTTTTTTTAAAAGCTATGAAATGAGTCTTTGATTTAAAGACCGGATGAGTTAATCCAATTTGTATTGGTGAACCTTGTTTTAAAGGGGTCTTAAAAATGAATCTTCTGTTTAAAACATTTAAATGTGGGAATTGTTTAAACCATTAAAGGTTTTTGAAATGGATCTTTTTGTTTAAAAGATTGGGAATGGTAATTTGATTTAACCATTTGAATGAAAGGTTTTGGGCTTTAAGCTGTGACTTAACTAAGATCCCATATCCATGTGTTTTTAAATATTGCGCTCATTATTCGGTTTAGCCGGGAGAGGACCTTGTGTCATATAACCCATTTCGAATAATGATACGACGTTATAGGTAGCATTTGAAGACCGGTAGTGAAGACCGGGTATTTGCGAGAACGATAGGATGACCTATCGATTGTCTCTGCACCGAGTAGCTACGGTATAGAGATTCCCTAAGTGATGGGAAGTCCGATCGGGATTGTGGATACCCGGATTTGCAAGGGATTCTTTGGAAATGCCTTCGGTTCTGTTCGAACCCGAAACAAACTTGTATGGATTGTATGTCTGACATTACAAACTGAGATATAAAGCTGATTTCTTTCAAATGCATATCTGTTGGTGGCGAAGAATTTATTCTCTTAGCTTAACACCCTTCTCTGAGACGTACGAGCTCAGAGGTTATGTAGTTGAAGGTTATTAGTGATATACTCCAAATTTGGTAGTGTGGCATGCTGAGTGCTTCTGATCATTTGTTGATCGAAGCATGGCCTTGTGAAAAAGCGTAGCTTTGTGGACGAGACTTCGTCGAACCTTACAACTCGGTTATGGTCGAAATAGGAATCGTGGCAGCAAGGTTATTTGGGGTAGCGCCCCTTGAGGGTATGTCCATTTTCTTCTGGATTATAAGTGGTATCATGGTATGGAGACTTGATTCTTACTTTGTGGTTGCAGCAAAACTTATTGCTTTGTGGTTGTCAGTTAGGAAGCGCTTCGGATAAAGGTTGGTAACGACCGGGAGGTGGCATACTAGTGTCAGTAGTTACCTAGTTACTGAGGTAACCCGGCCTTCTGTAGCTGAGATCCGGTTAGGTTCCAGGGACGTCCCTCCAGATGCGTTTCATTTTTTACATATGGGAGGTTCCTTTGCCCGACCATTTGTTGGAAATCCAATCATCTAATACGAGCTCTTTACGGTTTTAGTTGTATAACCTGCCATCTACTTATGGTGGCGCCCCACTGTTTGGATGGTAGCTATAGTAGGCATAGTACGAAATGTCTATGCTGGCTAATATTAATATTATACTTTCGAAATGTTTTCCACTATGCACTTATAGTAATAATATCAAAGGATTTCGTGTATTAAGCAATTTTGACTGTCATAAGGAGAAATCTCCTCCAAGTCTGCGTTTGCATTATGTGTGTGGCGGGAGGCCTTATGGCAGTTTCATTTTCAAAAAGCATTGCAAATTTCTTTCAAGTTCTTTTGTTTTGATTTTGATAAAAATAAACTTTTTTTATGTCAAACAACTGTTTTTGTTTGCTCATACCAGTCTCATGACTGACCCGGAGTTTATTGTTCCTTTTCTAAACTCTGGGTGCCCACAATTTTCCACACGAGCAGTCTAGAGTTGGGTTTTTTCAGTTAGTAGATATAGATATCGATTCAGTAGCTTTTAGCTTTCTCTTTGGTATTCTTTGGAGACTTTGGATATTGAAGTCTTCGATGACTGACCTTGCTCATCTTGGTGCAACATGAAGGTGGTTCAAGCTGGTGGTTTGGAGCATTGGATTGGAGTTATCTCTTGGCTATTTGTTTTCCGCTGCTATATCATATTGTTTTTCTGCTGTAGCATTATTATCTTGTATCTCTGATATTGATTCATATTGTATCATTGTTGTATCGAATGTTGTATATCAATGATATTCATTTCTTTTCTTCCATTGTGTTATTATACTTGATGTGTTATAAGCTCCGGTGAACCAGATTCGACGTTTGGATCTACGGCATTGGAATACGAATGTCGTATTCGGTGCCGATTTTCGAAGGTCGAGTCAGGGTCGCTACAATTGGTATCAAAGCTGAAGGTCAAAACTTTAGCTCAGGAGTATAACACATTAAGTAACTCATTAGAGATAGGGTGAAGTATACCCTAGAATGAGTATCCCTAAGATATCGGTCTGAATGCCTCAGTAAATTCTCTTACTGTCCACTGATAGTGAGTATGAGTGCAAGAAGAGAATGAGATAGGGGACAAGGAAGTACCAATTCATATGGTCAATGCCCTATAACAATAGCGGAAACAACTTTCTCTATCAATCTTCTTTGATTCGTCTTTTCAATTCTTTGATGATTCCTGGCAGTTCCAGGAAGAAGCTTTGATATATTTGCATGGGACATAAACTCCAGATGGGTCAGAATTGTTTATTTGGATGAATTGTTGCTTTGGGGTGCTATGGTTAATAAGTATATTTTGGTTGTTTAAACTAAAAATTTTGGGATTGAATCCATATATCTGTTTATTCTGTTGGGACCAAGTATATTCTACGAGCGGTTTGTTATCTTTCGAACTAACCAATACCCTGTATATTTCGTAGTTCTGGTGACCCGAGTATCTTGATTCGTTCTTGTATCCATTATTGATATTCTGATTTGGTAATCTAAATGCAGAATAGATACCCAGTTTGTTTTGGGAAACTGTTTATCTGTCTTTGTGTATCCATCCTTTGTTGTCTCCCTACTTTCAAATTTCGAGGACGAAATTTTCTTAAGGGGGAAATTTGTAACGATCCCTATTTTTTATGATAAATTTATACTGGTAATTAATTTAATTTTTGAATTTAATTGTGAATTAGTGGTGAGTTAATTTGAATTTTTTTCTAAATTTTATAAAGATATGTGTTTGGTTTTTATTTATATATATATATATATATATATATATATATAAAATAATAATTTGAGATTTGAATTTGAAATTCAAATTGTTACTATATTGAAATTTAATTGGACTTAAAAAAATATTTATATTTGAAACAAAAATATAATAAATATGATTACTTAAGTTTAAGATGAAAATTTTAAAATAAGTATGTGTAAATAAGTTTAATATTTTAAGTTTATAAATATAAATGTATTAAAAATAAAATGGAATATAAAAATATATTTTTGTAAACAAGGTATTTGATTATTTATTCATTTATAAGTACAAATTGATTGTATATTAAATTATGAATTTGGAAATTTTAAAAAAAAAATTGGATTTATTGGTTTTATATTTCCAAAGCACTAATATATATGGATATATATAATTATTTATTTGTAATGAATAACTTTTCAAATCATTTGTTTTAAAATTGTATTAGATCAAAATAGATAAACATATCACATAATTACGATAGAGTAAGGATGTAAAATTAAAAATATACATATATAAAATATTAAAATGAAAAGAGTTTAAAATAAAAATTATAAATTGAATTCAAACAAGGTTTAAAAACACAATTTGTAAATAAATTCATGAAAAAGGACTCTACATATTTTGTTTAAATTCAACAAGTGTTAAAATAAACCACAAATGTAAACTAGGTGGCATGAAGATTTACAAGTGGCAAATTTCTTTTAAATTTAATTTTAGTAAATATAAGAAAGAAAACAAAACCAGCTCCTTCATTTTCTCAACTAAGTCTTCTTCTTTCCTTATCAAATCTAAAAAAAATAAAACCAAATCGAAATCTAGAGACCAAGAAAGTTTAAAAGCAACAGATTAAACAAAATTGAAAACCAAGAATTAAATTCCAGATTCCCAGATTCAAGCAAATCAAAAACCTGAAGGCATGCAAGATTAAATTCAAAACCAGAAAAGCATTAGGATCAAAGCAGAATCAAACTGAAACAAGCTTTCAAACCTGGAAGCAAAAGGAAATAAATCAAGCCTGGGAATCAAAGTTTTTGATTCAAGCTGAAAACAAAAAAAAACAAAAAAAACATGCAACATGCCTGACCAAATCTGATTCAATGCAAAGATAAAAAGGTAGAGCAACTCAAAGCAAAGATCAGTTTTCAAATCAAAATCCTGCCTCTGTTCTTCTTTGTTTTTTTAGGAAACAGGCGAGCAAACCTTCTACTTTGAATCTGTTACTGTTGTTTGGGAGTAAACTAATCTCTTTTACCCTCTTATACTTGGTATGATGCTTTGATAATGTTTGTGATGATTGAAACATGTCTGTACATTTGAAGTAAGATATGCATGTTGGTTCCAGGCAAATGTGCCTCTGATTCTTTTCATCACAGGGTTGATAAACCTGTTTAGAAATGTATATCATCCCAATACAATCCAAATTAGGCTCTGATCTCTAAAATAAAAATGTTTAGAACATTGTAAATTAAGTTTTAAAAATAATTTTCAAGCAAAAATATCAGTAATATTTTGGAAAAATAAAAAATACAGTAAAAACCTATAAATATGTTAAAAACCAATTGATACAATTCTTTTATTTAATTACATAACTTGAATTAGCTTGGGAAGTTATGATTTTTGAAATCAAAATCAGGATTTTAAGTGAAGTATTGAATGTGAATTTTAAGTTTGACTGAAATTTTATTTTTGGTCGATTTCTGATGACCGGCTAACATTTGAAAATCGAATTTTGGCATCGAGATACTAGGGTGATCATAGATTGTTGGAAAAATACTAGAAGATTTTTTAATTCATTATAGTTTGAGATTTAAATCAATCTAGGGTTTTAAGTCGGGTTTTAGTTGGCGTCGGGAATCTGGGTACTGCGTCATCAGTAATGCATCGGGTTTCATCGCGACTGGTGGAAAATTAAGTGTCGAGGGTGGTGTGGCTCCAGGCGAGGCGGCGAGGTTTCAGATGATCTACGACGGCGGTGCGAGATCAATTTAGATGATGGTGTGTTTCTGGGTTGGGTTTCCAGGTTGAACCCATCAGCTCGATTTCAATCTTGCTTAAATTCGTCGATCTCAAGGGTTGGTTGAGGTGAGGTGATCGTCGTTGGTACGTTGACGGTGGCATGGTGGGTCGGATATGGACGGAATGATGCGCACCTTGCACGTGCACGTTTTCTCGCCTTTGGTTTTCGTTGAGTTGTTTGGGGGAGACGAGGGAGGATACTCGGAGTTGAACTCGAAAAAAATATAATGTTAACTCGAAGCAAGATTTTGATGTAGAATGAAAATACTTAGAAAATTTTAAGGTTGAAGTTTTGGGGGAGAACTCGGGTAAATTCTTGAAAATCCCGAAGCAATACTTGGTGAGACGCACCAATGGCTCGGGTCATTGGTTTTGGGGCAGAAAACAGTTTCAGTTTTTTTTTCCAAAAGGAAAAAAATCAAGTTCACTTGAAAACAGTTTTGAGTTTTTGGTAAAAATTTAATGTTAACCCGGTTTTAACATGACCAAGTTTTAACATGATTCACAATAAAATATAACTTTTATTTTTGAAAAGTTACTTTAACTTAATAATATTAGGATGTTTTTAATGATTAATAAACTTTATTTGTTAGGGTTAAATAATTGATGTCCTAATGGTTAACAGATTATATTCGTTAGAAAGATTAATTACTTGAAGTAAATTACTTAATGTAAGTAATTAAAGTAGTTAATAAATAATTCAAGTTAATTGATAAAGTAAATAAATCAATGATTAAATGAAAATAGTAATTACTTAGTGAAAGTAATTAAGAGTATATCATTAGTGATTAAAGATTTATTAATCAATATTAAGGGTTAATTATTTTAAAAGAATAATTAATTAATGCGGTTAATTAATTTAGGTAATTAAATTAAGAATAATTAATTATAGGTTAATTAATTTAAAGTGATCAAGTAATCATAATTAATTAAGAAGTAATCAAGGTAAACTAATGTGAAGTTAATTATTAATTAATTAAGAAGTAATTAATTAATAAAAATAATTAAGATTTAATAAATCGCAATTAAGGATAAATTAATTAAGATTATTAATTAAGAAATGATTTAATTATGATGATGATTAAGACTTAATCAATAGTAATTAGTGATAATTAATTTATTGATTAAAGATAATTAATAAAAGTTAATTAATTTATGAAAATGATTGGAAATAATCATTTATTTTAAGGATAATCAATTAAGAATTAATTTATTAATTATTGGAATTAATTAAGGAAAATTATTCAAAGGATTATTATTAATTAAAGGTTAATTAATGATTAAAGAGTAATTAATCAAAATGGTTTGAAATTAATTAATGATTAATTAATCAAGATTAGAAATTTATTCATAAGTAATTAATCTGATTTAAATAAATCAGATAATTAATTGATCTTACACATGGATGTTAGGATTCTATGAAGTGCTTTGAATTGATTGATGTCCCTGATTTGTGATAATACGTGATATGAATTATTTTGTTTTGTGAACTGTGATGTAATTTATTCTATGATGAAATTAATTATCTATAATGTAAATTATTATCTGTGATATATATCTGTGATCTGTGAATGAAAGATAAGCGTTATAGTTTATACCGCTTATCAAATATATTGTTGTATTTGAATCTGTAATGGTTGATGTTGTTGCACTATTGTGTAAAACCCCTGGACCACACTATACACACACAAATATGGATTTCATGAGGAAATCAGTTAAGTCACAGATATTTGAATTTAATATTTTGAAATGGTTTTAAAATTTGAATTTAACCCAAGTTTATATTTGAAAGGCCTTAAATCGTGTAAATATAGTCGGGTTTTCTGAAACGGAAAACAAGTGGTTTCAAATAATAATAGCTTTTATATAAGGAAAGAATTTCCAAATTATGATGAAAAGATTTCAAATTTGAGATAGAATGGCTTTGAAAGCTATAATTGAATCTTTGTGAAAGATAGTTGAAACCTATTTTGAAATTGAGAAAGGTTTTAAATGCTGTATCTTTTATATATAAAAGATAGAAACGGGAATTGTTTTGAAAGTTATGAATGAACCTTTGGAATTTTTTTTTGAAAGATATGAAATGAGTCTTTGATTTAAAGACCGGATGAGTTAATCCAATTTGGACTGGTGAACCTTGTTTTAAAGGGGTCTTAAAAGTGAATCTTTTGTTTGAAAGATTTAAATGTGGGAATTGTTTAAACCATTGACGGTTTTTGAAATGGATCTTTTTGTTTAAAAGATTGGGAATGGTAATTTGTTTTAACCATTTGAATGAAAGGTTTTGGGCTTTAAGCTGTGACTTAACTGAGATCCCATATCCTTATGTTTTTAAATATTGCGCTCGTTCTTCGGTTTAGCCGGGAGAGGACCTTGTGTCATATAACCTATTTCGAATAATGATACGACATTATGGATAGCATTTGAAGACCGGCGGTGAAGATTGGGTATTTGCGAGAACGATAGGATGACCTATCGATTATCTCTGTACCGAGTAGCTACGGTATAGAGATTCCCTAAGTGATGGGAAGTCCGATCGGGATTGTGGATACCCGGATTTGCAAGGGCTTCTTTGGAAGTGCCTTCAGTTCTGTTTGAACCCGGAACAGACTTATATGGATTGTATGTCTGACATTACAAACTGAGATATAAAGCTGATTTCTTTCAAATACATATCTGTTGGTGGCGGAGAATTTATTCTCTTAGCTTAACACCCTTCTCTCAGACGTACGAGCCCAAAAGTTATGTAGTTGAAGGTTATTAGTGATATACTCCCAATTCGGTAGTGTGGCATGCTGAGTGCTGCTGATCATTTGTTGATCGAAGCATGGCTTTGTGAAAAAGCGTAGCTTTGTGGATGAGACATCGTCGAACCTCACAACCCGGTTTTGGTCGAAACAGGAATCGTGGCAGCAAGGTTATTTGGGCGTAGCGCCCCCTGAGGGTATGTCCATTTCCTTCTGGATTATAAGTGGTATCATGGTATGGAGCCCAGATACTTACTTTGTGGTTGCTGCAAAACTTATTGCTTTGTGGTTGTCGGTTAGGAAGCGCTTCGGATAAAGGTTGGTAACGACCGGGAGGTGGCATACCCGTGTCAGTAATTACCTAGTTACAGAGTTAACCCGGCCTTGTGTAGCAGAGATCCGGTTAGGTTCCGGAGACGTCCCTCCACAGGCGTTCCATTTTTTTATATGGGAAGTTCCTTTGGCCGACCATTTGTTGGAAATGAAATCGTCCAATACGAGCTCTTTAAGGTTTTAGTTGTATAACCTGCCATCTACTTATGGTGATGCCCCACTGTTTGGATGGTAGCTATAGTAGGTGCGACGACCCGAATTTCTGACCACAGAAATCCGGTTCATCTTGAAGAAAGAAAGGGATAGAAAAGAGAAAAAAAAGAAGAGAAGAAGAAACAACACATCAGAATCTAACAGCGGAACAGATAAATTATATTAGTAACATAAATATTACATAGTTTACGACCATTATCAGAGTATACAGATAAACATCACATACTAGACAGTTATAAACACCTGTCTAGTTATTACAACTCAATACAACTCAGAGACAACACAGAACACACAGCGGAATACTATATATCTAACGCAGAAGCCTTCTGCTCCATTTCTCCTCCACAATTCGTCAAAGCTAACCTGAATTCCCTTGGCTACTCGTAAAAATTTGAGTACCCAAGAGTTTATGAAAAACAAAAATAAACTCCGGGTCAGACATGGGTCTGGTGTGAGTAACAGGTTAAAGTTGCTTAATTTTTAAAAATCTTTTGAAAAGAAAGGTATCACGTAAGACTTCCCACACATAAACATGGAAAAGTTTTTACCTTACGCTAACCAAAACATTTGATAGGAAATCCAATGATATTATAATAGTGTCTGGGGTTTTCAGATAAATAAGAAATAGCCGAAATTGTTACAATATTAAATTCCAGCTACTAGCCACAAAAGTGGGTAATACAATCAAAACCGTTGGCACTTATTGGATTTTGGATTCCATACAATGGCAGGGCTACTGGGGTACCGCCCGTCACAGTACGTGGCCTAGATCACCGTACCGAGGAGTACTCCCACTCCCCTGCAACACAAAGCCGAACCCATTCCTTACTGAATAGTTCCGAACAAGATAACCCCGTCGGTTGGAGCTCAAAAACCGTCCACACAGTCGAAATAAAAGGGACCTCTAGACAGGGGTAAATCTTACTCTCAAGTGGGGGCTACCCACGAAGCCTTGCCGCACCTCCCATGTTTTAGCCATTCCCGGTTGACGAGGCTTGAGGCTACGATTACCTTTATAGGACATATCATCTTAGAATGCTCATCGTCCGCCTGACGATGTTCTGAAAGCATTCAATCCTTACAAGTTCGTTCCGGGTTCGAACGAAACCGAAGGCATTATCTCGTTACACTCATTTTGGAATCACCCTCAGAGTTAACGACGATAACCCTTGCACTCTAAACCACCATCTCGAATCTATAAGTACTATTCCGTCAAACTCATTACGGAATCACCCACAGAGTTATATTGACTTATAGTCCTTACACCTCGAGTCTTCACAAAGCTCCACATTGATTCACGGACTAACGTTATTTGGAATCGATGTTGTTTTCGGATATCCAAATATGGAAACCCGATTCCGGTCTCATCGAAATCCAAAGCGTGTCTTTTAGGTCCAAGTTGTTTTAAAGGTTTAAAACAATTCAATATAGTATCTATATACACAGATAGATAACACACAGAACAATAATTGATAATCAGCATTATCAAATAAGGGGTAATTCACATTATCAATATCTAATAGATATTCCATATATCACCATCACAATAGACAACCTATGTTATCATTACAATACAGTCAAACATCCATACCACACAATATCATTTATCTCATTACTGAGATCACAAAGCATCCAAGTCAAACAATGACATCCATTTATACATAAGCAAAGATTTACTCATCACAATATAATTAATTTAAAATGAATTAAATTAACTATCTCTAATTAATTTAAAATGAATTAAATTAATTACTTAATCTATGATTAATTTAAAATAAATTAAATTAATTACTTCACCAAAATAAATCTTGCTTTCTTAATTATTTAATTGATTACAATCAATTAATCATTTCTTATTAATTACCTAAATTAATCACTCTTGATTAATTACCCTTAATTACATTCATGTAATTGTCCTTAATTAATTCCACAAATTAATTATTCTCAAATAAACAGTAATTAACCTTTAATTACTTCAATTAATTAATTAATCATAATTAATTACATTTATCCTTAATTAATTACATTAATTAATTACCTTTAATTATTTATCATTGATTAATTAATCTTAATTAATCAACTTTAATTACATCATTAATTAAAATAATTAATGATTCCCTTTTTTTAATTACCTTAAGTAATTAATTAACTTAATTACCATATTAAAACAAATTAATTATCCTTAATTAATTTCTTAATTAATCCCTTGATTAATTAATAAGTAATTTAAATCCAAATTACTTCATTTTTTAACATCTTCATTTAATTACAATCTGTAATTATTAATTAATTACTTAACTAAGTAAATACCCAAATCATTAATTACATAAAGTAATTATTTATAAAACCCAAATGTTTAAAATTAATTAAACTTAATTAATTAAATTAAACAACCCCATTAAACTAAATTAATTACATTTAGTAATTAATTTCTTAATTACTTTATTAAGTAATTACTCAAACCATTTACAATTGATTATTAATAAATTAATTAATCTAATTAATTATAAAAATTAATCACATTAATTAATTATTTAAATAATCCTGGTTAATGACATCATTAACCCTTCTCTAATTATTTTATAAAGTAATTAACTTAAATTAATTACAAATTTAATTATCTTTAATTATCTATAATTTAAAGTCTAATTATTAAGATAAATTAAACTTGATTAAAACTTAATTACTTAATTAATAATTTATTAATCATTAATTAATAATCTAATTAATGATCTAAATTTTCAAATTGATTAACCCCTAAATCAATATGCATTAAACCTTAATAATTAATTAAATAAATTAATTAATTATTACTTAATTACCTTTTTAATAAATTAATTTCAAACATAAATTCTTCACTTAATTTTAAAATAAAATATTTCTAAATTATGTTTAAAACAAATTTTATTTTAAACAAAGTACTTTTGAAACTGTTTCCCAATTTCATTTTAATATACAAGTTTTAAAAAGAAAATAATTTAAACTTATCAAAGTTAAACAATTTATAACTTTTAACCTTTCAATAACTTCAATTTATATTTAGTTTAAATCTTTCAACTTCAAGTTTTCTTTCAATTTCAAAAACTGAAATACATATTCCACTTTGATTCCAGATTTAAACTTAAGATTCAAATTTAAATTTTAAACTCTGTTTAAACCTTAAACTTCAGATTTTAAAACATTTTATAAAATACTTTAACAAATTCAAAGTTGTTATAAACCTTCTATCTTTATAAAACTTATATATTTTTAAATCTATAATTCAAAGTCATTTTGAATTAAGATTTTAAACTTATTTCAAAACTTTGTTTAAAACTTGCTCTACACTTTTTAAATTCAGTTCAAATTTTAAAAACTTAAATACTGTCAGGTTTGTAAACAATATTTGATAAAACAAGTTCAGGTTTATTAAACCTGTAAAAATTCTTTTCCTTTAAACTTTATTTTATTTAAAATGGGATGCTAAATTAACTTGAATTCAAAAAAATTCAAACTTGAATTCAAATTTTTTTTTGAATTTTCTTAATCATTAAAAGATTCAGGGTTTACAAATTTTTAAACCCAGAAGTTACAGGTTTATAAAACCTGTAAAACAAAAACACTTGAACCCCCACAGAATTACTTCGAGTTTACCCTATCCTAGCTTCGAGCAAAACACTTAACACTTCGCGTCAAAACTAGGTTCTACCCGAGTCACCTTTCAGCTAACCTAACATCATCGGATACTACTCCACCGTGCATATGCACGGCGAACTCCGGCCACATAAATCGCCGTTGATGATCTCTTCACATCAGAAGCCAACACTACAACACCTCACGAACATCAAAACAAACTACCACCCACGAAATCAAGATCGAGTGCAAAAACCCAAACCTGGAAAACAACAATCAGTTCCCCTTCCAAACCTGTCAATGGCAAGAAGTCGGCATTCATACCACCTGACGATCTGTCACTTCGGCCTTGCCTTCAACTATGGCCACGCTACCCTTTTCCAAAATATCCCTACACTCGATCAACTCAATAAAACGAACCGATCGATTCTTCAAAATATAAAAAAAACTAGGGTTCCCAGATGATTTCCACTGCCCCAACCTTCCTGGATGATTCTATCACCATTAATGATTTTTCCCTTACTCCCCACTCAATCTACTTCCCTCAGAAAGAACCCCGAGATCTCCCTATTCAAAGATCATCAGAATTTTCCTAAATTCCATTTTTAGTTCAAAACCCAATAGCAACTTCATCTAATACCTAAACATTCTAATCTTTGATTTAAAAATCATGTTACAGATAGTATGTTTGATTTATGATACTGAATTATCAAATTAACAGGTTTGGGATTTCATAAAATCAACATGCATTGATGTTTGTTCTGTGTTCCAGAGACAACTACTGATATTTTAACTTTTCTTAAAGTTTTAAATATTTACCTAAGATAATCAAACAATCTTTACTTAATAAATCTCATTATATCAGAAACTTAATTAAAAGATTAAGATTTTAACAAAGTTTCTGCCTGAAAAAAAATCAAAGCAGAGCAGGCCATACTAAAAACAAACCAGCATGCATACATAAATACCTACATCAGATATTCACTTGTAAATAACATTCAATGCTTATTCATCTAAACATAAAATTATGCGCCCAAATTTAGATTTTAAATTTTTAAAAAGGTTACTCACCTATTTAGGAGAAAGCAGAGCCTCATTTTATGAAAAGCTTTGAACTTTGGAAGAAAACATTTGAAAAAGCTTTGACACTTTCAACTGAAATGCTCCAGATTTTTGAAAACAGCCCCTCTTTGATACTTTGAACCTCTTTAAAAACTGAATTGCCTCAAATATTTAAAACTGCATTGCATGCTTTCTGATTGCAGAAAAATGAATGATGCAGATGCTTTTTGAGGTGAATCTGAATGCTACAGATTTGAAATTTTGCAAGTTTTCATTTTCAAACTGTTTGCAAGCTACAGAAATTTGAAATTGCAGGGATTTGAATTTTTTTTTGAAAATGCAGGTTTGATCTTTGCTTTGAGAAAATGAATCTACAAGTTTATCTTTCTGAAAATGAATTAATTACAGGGATTGTGCTGGGAAATGAATTACAGAGGTTTGCTTTTTGATTTGAGAATTGAGGTACAGGTTTTGTTTTTGAGCTTGAAGAGTATTTACAGGGTTTTGATCTGAGCTTTGATTTATTTTAAGGGATGGTTTCAGATTTTTGAACAGAGAAGTGAATGCATTGTTTGATTTTGGAAATTGTTTACTAGGAAGTGGTTTTTTTTTCTCTGGTTTGAGAACAGACCAAGTTTGAAGTTTTTGACAAGGAAATGAGAAAACGTGTAAGAATGAAAAATGTTTACTTATATAAGTAAATTTTCAGCTTTTATCAAATAAAAGAAAAATTAAAACAAATTGACACTTGTATAGAATTCCAACATTTGTCAACTTAAATGCTTACTCCCTTAACATTTGTTTAATGAGGCTTTAAAAATACAACACTTGTCTTTGTAAGGTAATTTGTATTTAAATTTAAATGTTAATATATGTATTAGGCCTAATTGATTTGTTAATTGGTATTTAATATGTATATAAATTTGTAAAAGAAATAAAAACAAATCATGTTTATAAATAAAGCTTATACATATAAAAAAATTAAAACAATTAAGATTTATACTTTGAAATTTCAAATTCAAATCAAATTCAAAATCAATTATTTTAAAATCAAGTTATGATTACAAATTTAATTTGAAATAACAATTGCAAATTTTGTTCAAAATCTATTTATAAAGACAATACACTATCAATATTTTTTTTAATAAATCTCTTATTATTAAATTAAAACCATTTTAAATATTTTTAAACATCTTTCTTAACAATGTAAAAATCTTATACTTGTTTATTAAATGGCTTTGAAAAACTTAACATTAATTTAAATCATATATTTATTTATGAAATAGTTTTTTTCAAAAACTCAATACAAATTTAAAACAAATCTTCCAAATTATAATGTATATATTAGAATTTTAAATCATGATTCATTTATTAAATTTTAAATAAAGCTAATCCATTTACAATATAAACCATATATTTATATTATAAATAGAAACCAATTTATTATCTTTAAAAGAGAAAATCTTCCAATCAAATATTTATTGAAGAAGATTATCAAATTTATTTGAATAATTATTAACAACTTATCAATATCAATTTAATTTTAATTACAGATTATTAAATTGATATTGTTAAAAATTCCGGAATATTACAATCCTCCCCCTTAAAAGAATTTCGTCCTCGAAATTTAAAACAAAGGTAATTTAATAATCTCATTAAATTTTAAATTTAAAAACACAAGCATATATCAAAGATATGCTAACAATCAAAACAATCAATCAAACAAATCTAATTATCCAGACAAAATTTGGGATAAAATTCCTTCGAGTTTCCCCAGGTGTATATATATATACCGGGATACTCGCTCTAGAGAATCCAAACAATCGATACTATGTAGCTATAAAGCTCCTATACAACTATATCTAAACACTAGACCAGAAATCAGACTACAAACGAGTCTGACTCAACATCCAAAACTCCAAAACTGCTGGTTCCATAACCCGAGATAGATCATACACGTACTCCCTCAGAGATACGTGAAACTCATCGAATCCCAGTTATCCAAACTGGCGATCCAATCCTGAAGATTAATAACTTAATCTTCTAGATACAGAAAAGATCCAAAACACTTCAGAGCAAACTTCATAGGCTTACCTAAACTTATAGCTCACTTGATCGGAGAAAACTTATCCAAAATTAAATCCCCGACTCAGAATCCAAAATTTCTCCGACTCTTATCCACAAAACTCTCCAGACGATCCTGGGCTGTCCACAAACTTACTGATTAGCTCAACCTTCGCTGATGCTTCTAGAAACAAACTGGACCAATCAACACAACAAGATGATCTCCTCAAGATCAACCAAAACCAACAACTCAAACTCAACTTCTCAGCATTAGAAGACAACAACTTCTTCTGTCTGGGAAAAGAAAAGCAGATACACTTCCAAACTGCTTCCGCTGCTCATCTCTGATTTGAAGTAGAAAAGAATGCTGAAGAAGAACACGAGCACAACTCAACCACACACCCCAGAGATATGATTCAGCAAATCCATAAGAAAAATTCAGAAGTTCCTCCAAAACTCCGAGCTGCTACACCAACTCAACCTCCTTGAAACCATTCTTCTAAAAAGCTGAACCACCGGTACCACTCCTGGAATTCCTGTCGATAAGAAAACTCAATCTCCGGATACAGACAAAACTCTAACTTCCTGAAGACACCCAGAAAACTCAGACAACCCAAGAGAAAACTCAAACAATCGCAAGTCACTTTTGCGATCCATCAAACCAAATCCAAGGAAAACTGTTCTTCCTTAACCAAACAGAACAGCTTCAACTTAATTAGCCAACCCATCGAAGAAACGGGTCCCCTCAACTGCTTCTGAACTCCACTCCAGAAAAACTGCTAAGCCAGAAGATCTCTTACTAACACCGAGAACACTCCAAACTGCACTGGTGTCACAGACGCCAAAGAATTCCAAAACAAAGCTCTTCGGGAAACTCGGACTTCAAAGCAAACAGAAACTCAGGCTGACCACGGCCACAACACTGAAGCAGACTCACTTCCTTAACTTGTTCCAAAGAAATCATCTTCGGGAACATCCATAGTCACTGCATCTCATCACGCAGCTACTACTCCCTGTGGTATCAAAATACCATCACTTGCTTCTGCTAAATCAACAGATCCAAATTCTACTCATCCAACTTCAGAAATGAACTCCGAACCTTTACAGGTTTCCTTCAGAGATCAATGAAGTCCTTCATTACTACAGAACTCACTCGAGACGGTATTAGGTCTACAGTCTCGACAGATACACTTCCAACCTCAAACATTCAAACTCCAACCAATGGTAGTCGTGTTACACACACTACCACCCCATCTACCTTTATAATTTATATTGGAAAACCTGAACAGGTAACCCAACAGATAGGTAGAATTAAATATATATATATATATATATATATTAAAAATTACAAATACGCTCTCTCAAGATAGACACCACTACATAGCCTAGGTATTCACTCAACCTAATGCTCTGATGCCAAGTGCGATGACCTGAATTTCTGACCCCAGAAATCCGATTCATCTTGAAGAAAGAAAGGGATAGAAAAGAGAAAAGAAAAAAGAGAAGAAGAAACAACACATCAGAATCAAACAGCGGAACGGATAAATTATATTAATAACATAAATATTACATAGTTTACAACCATTATCAGAGTACACAGACAAACATCACATACTAGACGGTTATAAACACCTGTCTAGTTATTACAACTTAATACAACTCAGAGACAACACAGAACACACAGCGGAATACTATATATATAACGCAGAAGCCTCCTACTCCATTGCTCCTCCACAATTCGTCAAAGCTAACCTGAATCCTAACCTGAATTCCCTTGGCTACTCGTAAAAATTTGAGTACCCAAGAGTTTATGAAAAACAAAAATAAACTCCGGGTCAGACATGGGTCTGGTGTAACAGGTTAAAGTTGCTTAATTTTTAAAAATCTTTTGAAAAGAAAGGTATCACGTAAGACTTCCCACACATAAACATGGAAAAGTTTTTACCTTACGCTAACCAAAACATTTGATAGGAAATCCAATGATATTATAATAGTGTCTAGGGTTTTCAAATAGATAAGAAATAGCCGAAATTGTTAAATAATTAAATTCCAGCTACTAGCCACAAAAGTGGGTAATACAATCAAAACCGTTGGCACTTATTGGATTTTGGATTCCATACAACGGCAGGGCTACTGGGGTACCGCCCGTCACAGTATGTGGCCTAGATCACCGTACCGAGGAGAACTCCCATTCCTTACTGAATAATTCTGAACAAGACAACCCCATTGGTTGGAGCTCAAAAACCGTCCACACAGCCGAAATAAAAGGGACCACTAGACAGGGGTAAATCTTACTCTCAAGTGGGGGCTACCCACAAAGCCTTGCTGCACCTCCCCTGTTTTAGCCATTCCCGGTTGATGAGGCTTGAGGCTACGATTACCTTTATAGGACATATCATCTTAGAATGCTCATCGTCCGTCTGACGATGTTCTGAAAGCATTCAATCCTTACAAGTTCATTCCGGGTTCGAACGAAACCGAAGGCATTATCTCGTTACACTCATTTTGGAATCACCCTCAGAGTTAACGACGATAACCCTTGCACTCTAAACCACCATCTCGAATCTATAAGTACTATTCCGTCAAACTCATTACGGAATCACCCACAGAGTTATATTGACTTATAGTCCTTACACCTCGAGTCATCACAAAGCTCCACTTTAATTCACGGCCTAACATTATTAAGAATCGATGTGGTTTTCGGATATCCAAATATGGAAACCTGATTCCGGTCTCATCGAAATCCAAAGCGTGTCTTTAGGTCCAAGTTGTTTTAAAGGTTTAAAACAATTCAATATAGTATCTATATACACAGATAGATAACACACAGAACAATAATTGATAATCAGCATTATCAAATAAGGGGTAATTCACATTATCAATATCTAATAAATATTCCATATATCACCATCACAATAGATAACCTATGTTATCATCACAATACAGTCAAACATCCATACCACACAATATCATTTATCTCATTACTGAGATCACAAAGCATCCAAGTCAAACAATGACATCCATTCATACATAAGCAAAGATTTACTCATCACAATATAATTAATTTAAAATGAATTAAATTAACTATCTCTAATTAATTTAAAATGAATTAAATTAATTACTTAATCTATAATTAATTTAAAATAAATTAAATTAATTACTTCACCAAAATAAGTCTTGCTTTCTTAATTATTTAATTGATTACAATCAATTAATCATTTCTTATTAATTACCTAAATTAATCACTCTTGATTAATTAACCTTAATTACATTCATGTAATTGTCCTTAATTAATTCCACAAATTAATTATTTTCAAATAAACAGTAATTAACCTTTAATTACTTCAATTAATTAATTAATCATAATTAATTACATTTATCCTTAATTAATTACATTAATTAATTACCTTTAATTATTTATCATTGATTAATTAATCTTAATTAATCAACTTTAATTACATCATTAATTAAAATAATTAATGATTCCCTTTTTTTTAATTACCTTAAGTAATTAATTAACTTAATTACCATATTAAAACAAATTAATTATCCTTAATTAATTTCTTAATTAATCCCTTGATTAATTAATAAGTAATTTAAATCCAAATTACTTCATTTTTTAACATCTTCATTTAATTACAATCTGTAATTATTAATTAATTACTTAACTAAGTAAATACCCAAATCATTAATTACATAAAGTAATTATTTATAAAACCCAAATGTTTAAAATTAATTAAACTTAATTAATTAAATTAAACAACCCCATTAAACTAAATTAATTACATTTAGTAATTAATTTCTTAATTACTTTATTAAGTAATTACTCAAACCATTTACAATTGATTATTAATAAATTAATTAATCTAATTAATTATAAAAATTAATCACATTAATTAATTATTTAAATAATCCTGGTTAATGACATCATTAACCCTTCTCTGATTATTTTATAAAGTAATTAACTTAAATTAATTACAAATTTAATTATCTTTAATTATCTATAATTTAAAGTCTAATTATTAAGATAAATTAAACTTGATTAAAACTTAATTACTTAATTAATAATTTATTAATCATTAATTAATAATCTAATTAATGATCTAAATTTTCAAATTGATTAACCCCTAAATCAATATGCATTAAACCTTAATAATTAATTAAATAAATTAATTAATTATTACTTAATTACCTTTTTAATAAATTAATTTCAAACATAAATTCTTCACTTAATTTTAAAATAAAATATTTCTAAATTATGTTTAAAACAAATTTTATTTTAAACAAAGTACTTTTGAAACTGTTTCCTAATTTCATTTTAATATACAAGTTTTAAAAAGAAAATAATTTAAACTTATCAAAGTTAAACAATTTATAACTTTTAACCTTTCAATAACTTCAATTTATATTTAGTTTAAATCTTTCAACTTCAAGTTTTCTTTCAATTTCAAAAACTGAAATACATATTCCACTTTGATTCCAGATTTAAACTTAAGATTCAAATTTAAATTTTAAACTCTGTTTAAACCTTAAACTTCAGATTTTAAAACATTTTATAAAATACTTTAACAAATTCAAAGTTGTTATAAACCTTCTATCTTTATAAAACTTATATATTTTTAAATCTATAATTCAAAGTCATTTTGAATTAAGATTTTAAACTTATTTCAAAACTTTGTTTAAAACTTGCTCTACACTTTTTAAATTCAGTTCAAATTTTAAAAACTTAAATACTGTCAGGTTTGTAAACAATATTTGATAAAACAAGTTCAGGTTTATTAAACCTGTAAAAATTCTTTTCCTTTAAACTTTATTTTATTTAAAATGGGATGCTAAATTAACTTGAATTCAAAAAAATTCAAACTTGAATTCAAATTTTTTTTTGAATTTTCTTAATCATTAAAAGATTCAGGGTTTACAAATTTTTAAACCCAGAAGTTACAGGTTTATAAAACCTGTAAAACAAAAACACTTGAACCCCCACAGAATTACTTCGAGTTTACCCTATCCTAGCTTCGAGCAAAACACTTAACACTTCGCGTCAAAACTAGGTTCTACCCGAGTCACCTTTCAGCTAACCTAACATCATCAGATACTACTCCACCATGCATATGCACGGCGAACTCCGGCCACATAAATCGCCGTTGATGATCTCTTCACATCAGAAGCCAACACTACAACACCTCACGAACATCAAAACAAACTACCACCCACGAAATCAAGATCGAGTGCAAAAACCCAAACCTGGAAAACAACAATCAGTTCCCCTTCCAAACCTGTCAATGGCAAGAAGTCGTCATTCATACCACCTGACGATCTGTCACTTCGGCCTTGCCTTCAACTATGGCAACGCTACCCTTTTCCAAAATATCCCTATACTCGATCAACTCAATAAAACGAACCGATCGATTCTTCAAAATATAAAAAAACTAGGGTTCCCAGATGATTTCCACTGCCCCAACCTTCCTGGATGATTCTATCACCATTAATGATTTTTCCCTTACTCCCCACTCAATCTAATTCCCTCAGAAAGAACCCCGAGATCTCCCTATTCAAAGATCATCAGAATTTTCCTAAATTCCATTTTTAGTTCAAAACCCAATAGCAACTTCATCTAGTACCTAAACATTCTAATCTTTGATTTAAAAATCATGTTACAGATAGTATGTTTGATTTATGATACTGAATTATCAAATTAACAGGTTTGGGATTTCATAAAATCAACATGCATTGATGTTTGTTCTGTGTTCCAGAGACAACTACTGATATTTTAACTTTTCTTAAAGTTTTAAATATTTACCTAAGATAATCAAACAATCTTTACTTAATAAATCTCATTATATCAGAAACTTAATTAAAAGATTAAGATTTTAACAAAGTTTCTGCCTGAAAAAAAAAATCAAAGCAGAGCAGGCCATACTAAAAAAAAACCGGCATGCATACATAAATACCTACATCAGATATTCACTTGTAAATAACATTCAATGCTTATTCATCTAAACATAAAATTATGCAACCAAATTGAGATTTTAAATTTTTAAAAAGGTTACTCACCTATTTAGGAGAAAGCAGAGCCTCATTTTATGAAAAGCTTTGAACTTTGGAAGAAAACATTTGAAAAAGCTTTGACACTTTCAACTGAAATGCTCCAAATTTTGGAAAATAGCCCCTCTTTGATACTTTGAACCTCTTAAAAAACTGAATTGCCTCAAATATTTAAAACTGCATTGCATGCTTTCTGATTGCAGAAAAATGAATGATGCAGATGCTTTTTGAGGTGAATCTGAATGCTACAGATTTGAAATTTTGCAAGTTTTCATTTTAAAACTGTTTGCAAGCTACAGAAATTTGAAATTGCAGGGATTTGAATTTTTTTTTGAAAATGCAGGTTTGATCTTTGCTTTGAGAAAATGAATCTACAAGTTTATCTTTCTGAAAATGAATTAATTACAGGGATTGTGCTGGGAAATGAATTACAGAAGTTTGCTTTTTGATTTGAGAATTGAGGTACAGGTTTTGTTTTTGAGCTTGAAGAGTATTTACAGGGTTTTGATCTGAGCTTTGATTTATTTTAAGGGATGGTTTCAGATTTTTGAACAGAGAAGTGAATGCATTGTTTGATTTTGGAAATTGTTTACTAGGAAGTGGTTTTTTTTTCTCTGGTTTGAGAACAGACCAAGTTTGAAGTTTTTGACAAGGAAATGAGAAAACGTATAAGAATGAAAAATGTTTACTTATATAAGTAAATTTTCAGCTTTTATCAAATAAAAGAAATATTAAAACAAATTGACACTTGTATAGAATCCCAACATTTGTCAACTTAAATGCTTACTCTCTCAACATTTGTTTAATGAGGCTTTAAAAATACAACACTTGTCTTTGTAAGGTAATTTGTATTTAAATTTAAATGTTAATTATATGTATTAGGCCTAATTGATTTGTTAATTGGTATTTAATATGTATATAAATTTGTAAAAGAAATAAAAACAAATCATGTTTATAAATAAGCTTATACATATAAAAAAATTAAAACAATTAAGATTTATACTTTGGAATTTCAAATTCAAATCAAATTCAAAATCAATTATTTTAAAATCAAGTTATGATTACAAATTTAATTTGAAATAACAATTGCAAATTTTGTTCAAAATCTATTTATAAAGACAATACACTATCAATATTTTTTTTAATAAATCTCTTATTATTAATTTAAAATCATTTTAAATATTTTTAAACAACTTTCTTAACAATGTAAAAAATTTATACTTGTTTATTAAATGGCTTTGAAAAACTTAACATTAATTTAAATCATATATTTATTTATGAAATAGTTTTTTTTCAAAAACTCAATACAAATTTAAAACAAATCTTCCAAATTATAATGTATATATTATAATTTTAAATCATGATTCATTTATTAAATTTTAAATAAAGCTAATCCATTTACAATATAAACCATATATTTATATTATAAATAGAAACCAATTTATTATCTTTAAAAGATAAAATCTTCCAATCAAATATTTATTGAAGAAGATTATCAAATTTATTTGAATAATTATTAACAACTTATCAATATCAATTTAATTTTAATTACAGATTATTAAATTGATATAGTTAAAAATTCCGGAATATTACAGTAGGCATAGTGCGAAATGTCTATGCTGGCCAAGATTAATATTATACTTTCGAAATGTTTTCCATTATGCACTAATAGCAATAACATCAAAGGATTTCGCGTATTAAGCATTTTTGAGTGTCATAAGGAGAAATCTCCTCCAAGCCTGCGTTTGCATTGTGTGTGTGGCGGGAGGCCTTATGGCAGTTTCATTTTCAAAAGTATTGCGAATTTCTTTCAAGTTCTTTTGTTTTGCTTTTGACAAGAATAAACTAATTTTATGTCAAATAACTGTTTTTGTTTACTCATACCAGTCCCATGACTGACCCGGAGTTTATTGTTCCTTTTCTAAATTCTACGTGCCGATAATTTTCCACACGGGCAGTCTAGAGTTGGGTTTTTTTCAGATAGTAGATATAGATATCGATTTAGTAGCTTTCTGCTTTCTCTTTGGTATTCTTTGGAGACTTTGGATATTGAAGTCTTCGATTACTGACCTTGCTCATCTTGGTGCAACGTGATGGTGGTTCAAGCTGGTGGTTTGAAGTTTTAGCTTTGGTGCATTGGATTGGACTAATCTCTTGGCTATTTGTTTTCCGTTGCTATATCATATTGTTTTTCCGCTGCAGCATTGTTATCTTGTATCTCTGATATTGATTTATATTGTATCATTGTTGTATCGAATGTTGTATATCAATGATCATTTCTTTTCTTCCGCTATGTTGTTACACTTGATGTGTTACAAGCTCCGACGAACCAGATTCGACGTTTGGATCTGCGGCATTGGAATACGAATGTCGTATTCGGTGCCGATTTTCGAAGGTCGAGTCGGGGTCGCTACATGAATTCATTGTAAGTATGTTTACTTGCTATGATGTTAAGTTCAAGTAGTCCGATTCTTTGTTTTGGCATGAAATTGTCATGTAATACTTTGCAAAACGTTCCGCTGAAATCTACATCAACACATATAGGTTTGGATGTGACAAAGTACTTTGTGCTTGTTTTGATGAACCAGTTGACATTCTATGAGTAACAACCCTCACAAGGTAATTTCTATAGTACATATACACGATAAAATGCATTAACTAGCCTTAATATATTTTTGCAATTTAGCTTCATTTGAAATATTTGTATCAAAGTCAAAAGTGTTTAGCGATTGTGCTAGGAAATAAAAATATTATCATCTTTTCCAACTACAGCAATTTCAATGCCTTTATCATCATAATATCTAATGTAACTTATGAAAAAGACAACAATATCACGTCTAGAAATAGATCAATCTAGCTAGTGCCTTTACAAGAATCTTCAGTTTTAATGCCCTCATCACAATCTTCTAGTATAGTTAATGAAGAAGGCAACAACATCACATCTAGAAATACATCAACCTGGCCTGTGTATGTACAAGAATCTTCAGTTTCAATGCCTTCATCATCACAGCCTTCTAATCTAGCTAATGAAAAAGACAACTTCACATCTAAAAATACATCAACCCACCTTGTGACTGTTCAAGAATTTCCACTTAGTCCAGCCATGTGTTTGTTCAAGAATTTCCACTCAGTCTAGTTCCCTTTGAATCAGGATATTGCAAAGATATTGCAAATGCCACAGGTGTTACTGATAAAACAGAAAGCAGCAGTTTTATTTACAATTCTTTTTTAACAGGTCAAATAACATCACAACATGATTTGGTTGTCAGGGACAGCACAATTCTTTTTAGTCTGTGCCTCTATTTTCTTGCATGTTCATTTTTTTACAAAATGTGTGTAAGTGTATTCGAAATATAGGTGAATGAGTTAAGTTTACAAAATATCGCTTCCCTACTAACTATGTGATCATGTTTATTTAGCTCTGTAATATAGTATGCAATTTAAGTTTGTTATTCACATATTATATTAAACTTATTTGATTGCTTTATCATTTCAAATTTCTCAAGTGGATTTCAACCATAATATAAAGTGGTTCGACTTTCAGATTAACTACAGGTAAAAATCTATATTTTACTAAAATAACAGTCATATAGATTAAGCTTGAACAATAATTTTTAAATGGTATATTAATATATTTTTGAACTTATTTCTAACCATATAATAGTAACAAGTTTTTCATATTTTTCCAAAAAAAAACATCATTCTCTATAGTTAAGACATCATGACTGGTTCTACTTTTCGATGTCTTATAAGAAAGATGACATGCACACATTCTACACAATCCGAACTTGCAAATAACATGCTAAGACAGTTAAATCCCAACCCAACCACCAACGCAGCAACTGAAATGTATGTGGAGAGAATAGAAGTTGGAGATGAAAGAGGTGAGGAGGGAATTGAAGAAGTACAACAAGAGATGAGAGATGGTCCACTAGGAATCGAAGAGGATAGTGTGGAAGTGGTCGGAGAGGGAGAAGATCTAGAAGTCTGTAGGAGGGGCTTTATTCCAGTTGGAGGATATGACACTCCAATCGATCCTGTTACACAAAAAAGACCACTTGAGTGGACAGGAAATCAGTAAGATTTAATGATACTTTTTTATATATATCGTTCTTATGAATATCCTAATAACTATTTTAATCTGCTTAGATTTAGAAACAAGTCTGCTACACGTCTTATTGGAAGTATTTGGAACTTGTGGTATGCAGAACCTTGGTATACGTTTTCTAAAGTGCCCCATGAAAAAAGAATAATATTATTTAATGAGTTTAAGGTATATTTATGTTCTTTTGGTTTGAATTACTTATTATATTTTTGCCTTGAAATATATTTAAAATGCATTTCTTTGTACAGCGAGCATACACATATGATGTAGTTTATGAGCAAAGGGTTTTTGAGATTTGGACAAAAACAGCTTCCTTGATCCTAAAAAAGAAACTACATCGTGCATGAAAAAAGGCAAAGCAGTTAAGACAAACTACTAGGATGATTAACTGTCGAGATACACCTCCAAGTTGGATTCAAGCAAATATTTGGAATCAAATGATTGATATGGAATGGCATAAAAGTACATATGATGATAAATGAAACATGATGAGAAACAATCGTTTGACACCAAAAGAAGGGACTCATACATGTCATACTGCTGGTTCGGTGTCTATTGCGTCACATGATGCATAAGTGGTAAGCCAAAATTATTTTTCGTATTCCTTATACAAGAATAATGACATGTGTTGGGCTAAAATCATTTTTCTTAATCATTACAAAAGAATAATGGCATATATTTATTGTAAACAATTGAAACTTAAATTATTTTTCCTTTTTTAATAATGCAAAAAGCTGTTGGATGATTTCCTATTGGATCTCATGATGTGATTTTGTTTGAACTTAAATTTCTTGTAGACTAACTCATAGTTTAGAAAATATACTTTGAGCTTCGTTTTGCAAACTTACCTTATTATATGTTGAACCAGGCTTACTATCCATAATAAATTATTTTTATATCCAATTTTGAAGGAACTTGAGATGGGTCATCCGGTGTCGTTTGCTGATAGCTTCTGTTATTGGCATACAAAAAGAGAGAGAAAGGGAAAGGAAAAGCGAAAGATTCATCGGTACAAAGAAGCGCATTAGTTGATAGCAAATCAAAAAAAGTTTATGTAAGTTTTTTCGATTGGAAATTCAGTTGTTGACTATCTTTTACTGGCTCATCAACTACACATGCACTTACAAATATTAAGGTATTGGATAAATCAACCTTTGGATACACTTTCTTTTTCAGTCACCATCATCATTAAACTACGATTAACTTATCAACTGATGTCATTGCATTAATTTCTTGCATTGCAAACTTTGCCTGTTTTTGGCAGGGGATTTTTTCTATATTTTATGTATTACTTATGTTAATACTGCTTTAGATATTTAATACTAAATTGATTGTGTAGCTATTTTAAATATAATGTAAATAAAGGAGTGGATAAGAAGCAAAGTAAGGATACAATGTCTAAAGTCGCGAAGAGTAGTCGTGCACTACATAATGTGTTGGGACATGTGTTCAAGGAGGTGGGGAAGGCCCCCTTAATGTTAGGATGTAATTAAAACTATAATTTTTCTTCTTATATTAATCATACAAACTTAGAATTAAAAGTTGCACACTGCACAGACCCAAGTTTACAACATACTAAACTCATGAATATTACCCAGCTTTACCATCATCTACAGTATGTTGCTTTGTACTTGACAAAATCAGCATCAGCGCTTTGATATGGATTGCTCATACAGCCTAAGAATGAATATTTGTTAAAAAACTTAACGATGGATCCCAAAGGATATGTAAGAAAGCTCAGTATATGATTTGCTAATTCCACCCCTTTGGATTTGGAGTAAAGTACATCTTTACTAGATTTATTGACAACCAGGTTTGCTGTTAAATTAATTGATTTATCAGTCAGTCCCAATTTTGATTTTGGGATTAATAACTTGGACATGATGGTAGAATCAGTAGTAGCAATGGGATTTTGAAAGCAAACGTCTTATAATGTAAACCTTGAGACAAGCGACCTCTTGAGTAAATCCGGAATCGGAATTTGTGATTTAACTATTAAAAGCTTATACAAATTTGTATTTCCACTTTCCTTAATTCAAGTATAGTTGAATTCATTTGATTTATTACTCTAGCTTAATAACATTAACGAGTATACATCTTCACTGGATTTATTACTATAGTTGAATTCACTGGATTTATTACTAAAGCTTATACAAATTTATTATTGTAGTTGAACTTTTACATTCACTGGATTTTTTTCATTCACTGGATTTTTTACTATAGTTAAGTTTACTGGATTTATTACTAAAGCTTATAAAATTTGTATTTCCATCTTCCTTAATTCAAGTATATTTGAATTCATTTGATTCATTACTATTCCAGCTTCCTTAATTCAAGTATAGCTATACTAAATTCAGAATCTCAATTTGTGATTTAACTATAACAAGTGTAGAATAATAACTTTTGAATTTGTGATAAATATTAAGGATACAGCTTCCTTAATTCACTTGACTTTTTGAATTCACCTATACTTGAATTAAGGAAGCTATGATAGCTATAGTAATAACATTGGATTTATGTGACATACAACACACAATAATTACTATAGATTTTATTGTGTCGACCAACATACATGTCGATAGTTTAGTAAATTAATCTACTTACCTGATAAACATGGATATTCAATTAATAATGGTCGGTTGTAGATGTTTGACTTTTTTATAACATCAATCTACATCTTTATAGTTTTTTATTTCCAGCAACTTGTTTCATAATGAGAATTTATGTTTCTCACATTTACAGCCACTGGCGTGTGATATCCAAGAAGTTGCACAATACAGATGTAATATTGTAAACAAATATGCTTTTTCAATTTACAGTTACGATACAATCAACGGTAATTGTAAATGGTAGTATAAACGTTTGATTGAGTTATGAAAGATTTGGGTACAGTTCAAGCCCTAAACATATATCATAAGCTTTGGCAAACTTACTAACCTACATCCAGTAAATTTTTACAAGGAAATATAAGGTCATATAAAAAGAAAAACTCTAATATATTTTGTTAGGGATACTTTGCTATCTGCAATGATAACAATGGTAAATTTTTTTTTTCCAGGAAACATACATGAGAAAGAAAGCCGAATTAAACGAGAATGTAGAGGAATGGAATCCACGACTTTGGGTGGAGGCTTCTGGGGGATTAACAAGAGGCAGAGTATATGGAGCACCATACATCGATATAAGTAGTCTTTTAAATAAAGGTTACAAATCTTCAATTTTACCAGATACTATCACTTGCCACGAAGATGCTACAACGCCTAATTCATCTGCAAGCGTTATATTGACACCAAAGATCAAAAAGTTAATCGAAAAGGAAGTTCAACTGGCAATAACCAGCAAGTACGGTTCTGCTGCACCACCACAGCCACAACAAACACAAGAAACGCTCCAGCAATTTTTGTTCCTCCAACATGCTAATCAAATTCCTCAACAACCCGGACAATTTCCCCAATCAACTTTTCAGATTGCGCAACCATCCATTCCATATCACAAAACGCCATCAAACTTCCAATCTATTCCTATGTCATGCCATCAGACTTTTGAAAACTATTCACAACAACCTGGGCCATTTACGCAGCTACTTGGACCTATCAAAAATGAGCATAACCTGCAACCTGGACAATATCAAGCAATGCTTCATCATGGTACAGTTCTTCAATCCCTCAATGATGACAACTTAGAATGAAACTGTTTTTCTTTTCCTCCTTTAACACGTTTAGTGTTTTGTATTTGTTTTTGGCTTTGATTTGGAAACTAGGACATCTTTGTTTGTAATTTCGTTTATGAATTATGTTATGGAGCTGTTCAATTTCATTAAACTGTTCGTATTTTGTTTTGATCATGTTATTTTATTTTCCTCCTATTTACAGTACACATCTTTGTTTGTCATTTACTTGTAGTTATTTCTGCACGTGAACTATGAATCATGTTTGTTTGTATTTGTTTGGTTTATGAATTATGTTACGAGCATTAACTCTGTAACGCATATGCTGCATTAACGTTGTACTGTGTGTTCATATTGTACCGTGTGTACTGTAAAGCATATGCTGCATTAAAGTTGTACCATGTGTTCATATTGCACCGTGTGTTCATATTTTAATGCATGATGAAACTGAAATTGCACTGTCTATGCTACTTTTATATGTGCTGAAGAGGTGCTTGATAATATGATAATTTGAGACTCTGTTTTCACCGTGTCTGTGGTCTTTACTACATACATTGGAGACCATATTAGTATCTTTAGGGAGTCTTAAACTCAGTGATTTATTTATGACAAATTGATTAGTCTTTAAGTTTTGTTGAGACAAATTTTCTTGGTCTTTACAAAGTTAGGGACTTGATTTTAGATACCACATTATCTGTCTTTACTGGGTCTTAAAGAGAAACTAAAGACTGAATAATATAAGTTAAGACAATCATTAGGAGTCTTAAATCATTATAATTTTTGTAGTGATTTCATGAGAGATAAAAGTGTATTAGTGGTTGTGTTATAGTTTGATGGTTTATATTAGGCTTATTAATAGTACAAATATGTCATACTTATGATAAGCACATCAACTAATTTCACTAATGATAAAAAAAGATCATAATTTCATATTTTGTTGAACAATATGATCTAGAGAGTGAAATTACCTCTAGTTGTCTTTAAACTCTCATATTTTTATCACTTTCTTTTTAGCATTTTTCTTACATTTTTAGCTTAAACAACTCTCAAATCTTTGGCTCATTTGATTGAATAGGAAATTTAAAATCAACAATTTCCTACGGATCGAACCGTATTCGTCACGTACTAAAATTATACGTCGTGCATTTGCAGTTATTTTTGTTATAAATTCGCTCGATAGATTTCTAACTCGACAGAATTCCCGTCGATGAACAAGTTTTTGGTGCGGTTGCCAGAGAATACTTTTGATTTTAATTTTCTATTCTTCAAATTATTTTCGTTTGATTTTTATGCTTTTTTATTTTGTGTGTGTTTGCATTAAAATAAACTAATTGTGTGTTTGTTTGATTTTTGAATGCATTTGTTGTTCTAGTTTCCTTTGCATTTGCTTTTCTATTTATAAAAATTATACAGGTCATTTTAGAAAGAAATAAGATAGTTTTTCCATTTTATTTTATTTCTACATTACAAATCTCATCATTTTGTTTTACATTTTCAGAAGAAAAAAAAAATTACAACAATAAGACACTGTTCACTGCATAGTGTACACTGCCCCTCACCCCACTTTGATTTGCTTGCATCAGCCTCTCCATACAACTACAGTGCCCACCAGAAACATCTTCAACACCATACCCCAGCAGCTTCATCAAGCACTTGCCACAATATTTCACTACAACATTACACTTGCAACTGCCCCTTTACCCTTTCAACCACAACTAGTGTAACCCTTGCGTTGCACAGGGTAACGTTGTTAAAAAGTAATATTTGAATTTTAATTATTGTTAAAAATTGAATTTTTTAAAGCACTATATGATAAACTTGTTGAAATAAAAAAATTATAATTTAAAATGACATACAACACTCAGATGTAAGGAAAATGGTCACTAATATATATATATATGGACACACACACACACACAACACACACACACATACATATATAATAAGCTATTATTATATATGTAAATAGTTGATGCTATGTGATATAAGTATTTTTTTATATAAATGGATGAAAAAAAATTGAATTTTCTATTTCTATTAATATGAATATTGTATATGTAATTTTAATGATTTACAACTGAATAATAAATATTATGTAATTGAATATATTTAAATATTTTAAATCAGTGATCAGCTTAACTAATTAGATATATGGAGCTGAATGTTAGAAAGAGAGAAAAAAATGAGAAGAGCTTTGTATGTAGTTGTAGTTGAGAAAAATATATTACGATCAACTTATCTGAATTGAACTTTTATTCATTATCTGAGATTTCAATTAGTAAATCTTTTTTTAGCTTAGATATTAATCATAAATTTCACGTCATTATAGGAGTGCCAAGTTTACAACTTCAGTATTTGCAACAACAAAAATTGTTGCGTTAATTCGAGTTGTGAGTTCAATAAGTTTTAATATCATGTTGAAAATGAGAATGTCGACATAACCTAATTTGTATTAGAGTAATCCGTGCATCCACATCTCAATGTTGTAAATTATAAATTTATCCTTTAAAAGTTGTAAAAATTGAAATTTTATACTAAAAATGTATGATATTATTTTGAGACAAATGAATTATAAATTAAAAATATATTATTGTTTATGTTTACATTTTATGTTATGCGATCTATATATCTTTATATATGAATAAAAATAACAATTTTATCATCTTAGCGCGCGCATGTGTTGTATGCATACTTAAATTGATATATATTTTAAGACTTATTAGATGAATTATTAAATATTAGTAAATTGAATTTATTTGAATGATTTAACATAAAGATTACATAATTGGTTAAATACATGTATATGAGTAAAAAAATATTAGAAGAGAATCATGAAGGGTTTGTAAGTAACTATGAGAATTTAAAATATAGGTATTTAAAGTTAAAAATATAATTTTTCAGTGCAATACACGATAACTTCATTGAGATAAACGAATTATAAAATAAATTTATTATTGTTGTTGATGTATATAATTTATGCTATGTGATTTATATATCTTTATATGCAAATAATATTTTTATTTTACCAGTTTGTTGATGCTACTATGGTATACTATTGAAATTTTCATATTTTAGAATTTACATGATATATCGAATGTTAGATAACTGAGTTTATCAAATGTTTTAAATTTTTAATTATGTAATTAGTTTAATTGTATGGACTTAAATGTAAAATATTAGAAGAGAATTAAGAAGATGTGAATGACCTTAGAAAATTTTAAAAGTATGTATTTGATTATACATTGGCATTAGAAGTTTAGTAGAATAATTATGAAGTGATAAATTACAAAAATTTAAAATTAAAATATCGAGAGAAAATTAAGGAGAGTAAAGGAAATTCCTAAAAATAATGAGAGAGCTTGAATTTCTTCTGCTTTACTATTAAACGTGTAACCCGTGCGTTGCACATGGTAATATTATAGAATATAATATTATATCTTTAATGTTAAAATGGGAACTTTGTTATATAATTTATGATAAATTTAGAGAAATAAATGAACAATAAATTAAAATTGGTATTATGTTTGTGTGTAATTTATGTTGTATAGTGCGTGCACACGAGCATGCACGCGCGCGCACACACACACACATATATATAATAATAAAGTAATTTATTCAATTTTTGCTAATATGGATATAACATACATGTTGAAACTGACGTATGTTAGTAATTTATTAGATAAACTGAAAAATGTTATCTAACGAAATTTATTTAAATAAGTCAAATATAAAATTATGTAATTATTTTACATACATGGACTTGAAAATGAAAGATAAGAAGAATCGAGAGGAATTTTGTAAAAAATTGTATAATTTTGATGTGGATATATTGAAGCAAAAACATAATTTTGTAACATAATGTATGATAAATTCGTAATATAAAGGAATTATAACTTATTTACAAATTAATTTGTTACGATGTTTATGTATATAATTTATGTTATGTGATTTATATATCTTTACAGTTGAATAAAAAAATAGTCTTAGAAATTTTTCGTAATGTGAATGTGTGTGTGTTAAAATTGACATATTTTTATGGTTTATTAGAAGAATAGACTAAATATTCATTGAAATTATTTAAATTATTTAAATTAGAGATTTCGTAAGTAGTTTAAATACATGCATTTAAATATAAAACAATAGGAAATAATTGAGGGCGGTTTAGGAAACAATTGTTAAAATGTACGTATTTGAAGCTAAAAACAGAATTTTTCAATAAAATATAATATAAATAAATTTAGATATATGAATAATATATTAAATTTGGAAACATTGCCTATACATGTTATTTATGTTAGGTGACGTATATATCTTTGTATTTAAATGAAAAACTAATTTTATCACCTTTGTGCCTGATATGAATATGGTATACATATTGAAACCGTTATATCTTAGCATTTATTAGATGAATTAACAAAAATTTATTAATTGAATTTATTTAATTTAAATTCAAAATCACATAATTAATTTGAAAATATCGACTTTAATATACAATAGTAGGTGATATTGTGAAGTGTTTTGTAACTAACTGGATAAATTTAAAATGTAGGTTTTTGACGTTAAAATAGGGTTTGACAATGCAATGCATGATACACATATTGATATAAATAAATAAAACCTTAAACTTATAATTACTATTTATGAATTTAATTTATGTTATGTGATTGATGTATTTATATATTTGAATGATTATTTTTATCATTTTTGTTAATATGAATATGGTTCATATTGATCATACTTATTTGATAAATCGGTGAAAAATTGTATAGCGAAATTATATAAATAGTTTTAAAGTTATGTAATTGATTACAATATATGACCTTAAATGTAAAATATTATAAAGGAATTGAGGGAGGGTGTAAATGATTATATAAAATTTATAATGTAGGTGTTCGAAGTACAAAAAATATAATTTTGTAATGCATTTCATGATAAATTTATTGAAAGAAATGTGAAAAAAGAATTTATTATTATTTATGTATTCACTTTAGGTTCTTTAAGTTATGTAACTTAGGTATCTTTACATTTATCATTTTTTTGTTAAATTTTGTTAATACGAATAAGGTGTACGTATTGATACTTTCATAAATTAGTAAACGAATTAACGAATATTAGTTAGTTGGATTTATCTAATTAGTTTACATTTAGATCGCATATTTAATCGATACATATAGGGTGAAAAGTAAAATATTAGAAGAAAAGTGAGGTAAATTTTGTGAATAATTATGGTAATTTTAAATGTAGGTATTTGAAGTCAAAGCAGAATTTACAATGAAATGTATGATAAATTTATTGAAATAAATTAACTACAATTTTTTATTACTGGTTTATGTGATTTATAGATCTTTATAGTTGATTGAAAAGTTAATATTATGGTTTAGTTGTTTAAGTGTTATACATATTTAAACTGTCGTTCTTAAGTATTTATATGAATTATTAAATGAATTTATTTAAATAGCTTTAATTTTGGATTATTTAATTAACCTAAATGTGCAGACTTAAATATAAAATATTAGAAGATGGCTGATAAATTATATGTAAATAATTATATAAAATTTAGAATATATGCATCAAAACGTAAAATAATAGAAGAGAATTAGTAAAATAAGTGTAAAGTAATAAATTAAAGAATTTGAAAATAAAATATGTAAAGAGAGAAAATTTCTAGAATCAACGAGAGAGCCAGAAAATCTTCTGCTTTACTATTATTTAATAGATTTCAACTCACAGTCATCATCATCCCCTTGTTCAACTACCTCGGCCAAACCCCAAACTACCAAACATCCACCGTTGCTTCAACATTTCTGCATAGTGTCACAGCCACCCACCCATAAAAAAGAATTAAAAAAAGAATAAAAAAATCACTCACTGTCCACATCTCAAACCATTGCCTTCTCTCCATTTAAACAATCGGACCACCGTGCCCTCCCTGCTCACGCTTCACAGTACAAAAACAATGCACTTCCATTACTGCCATCTCTCCATTTAAACAATCACTCACCGTCCACATCTCAAACCATTTCCACATATCAACTGCTGCTCGACTTCCTCTAAAAACACTGCCACATATAACTGCACAATCTGCCCTACTTCCCATTCAACTACCCACACTGCCCATAGTGACTTCAATCATCGCATCAATTTTTCATCTTACCTGCAACCATCCAATTACTGCTACAAACCAACTTCGAACACCACAACTCTGAACCATCTCCGACAATCGAACCCAAAGCCTCTACCTCTGAACCACCCTTGAAACTATCACTTGCGATTTCCAACATCGCCACCGCGACCAAACCACAATCGCCTGTGACCAACCTTCCACCACAACGCAACCAAAATCCCAACCTCGACCGAAGTTTCATTTTGTAATTCAAGAATAACAATTCAAGAACTTCGCGATTTAATTTGGCATTTTGTTTTGTAATTTTTTTCAGATTGAGGAAATTTGGATGCGAATTTTTTTAAAGCTAGTTCCATTGACTCGGGAATGACGTAATTGGTTTGAGGCTATCAGCTAATTTGTTAAGTGGGTTGGGTGCTTAAGATGTAAAGTGTGATAATATATTTTTTATTTGTTTTTTTTGTTAATTAATCCTTTGAGTTCTTTTAAAAAAATATTAAAAAAAAAATGAAACAAGTTTCAATTTGTTTTACATCCTCTTGAAAAAAATAAAAAACTCTTTTAGTTTGTTTTCTTCTGTTATTTTGTTTAATTTATTTTTAGTTCAATCCTTTTATATATTTAAAAAAAGAGTTGTTTTCAATTAGATTTTGTTTTTTTGTTTTTCCTTTTAGTTACTTTTTTATTTGAAAAACTATACATATTTTGCTTTAAACTTCTTTTAGGTTGTTGAATCATAAGAGCAGAAGTACTTGTTAAAAAAAAATTAACTTGCTTACTTTATGTAAAAAAAATTCCATTTTTAAATAAACTGCTAATAATTCTGCACGCTCTGGCATCGTGCTCTCATTTCTTGTTTTCATTTGCTTTGCATTCTTGGTTGTTTGTATTTTAAAAAATTCAAAAATAAAAATAAAAATTCATTCATAGCCGTATTGTTAATCCACGTTTAATTTCTATTTTGTATTTCATCTTAGATTTTGATTCATAATAACGGTTAGACATTAATAACGCTTAATTGTATATTAATAAGTTGTCTTCTTTGAACAATTTAATTTCTTGGTGTCTAGGCAATGATAGAGCAATAAACATTTATAAATATTATGGTGATTCATAAATATTTTAATGGTTGTTTCTCTGAAGGTACTTCAACCTTCGGCTGCATTGCTACGGTGATTCGTGGTGCACTGGTAAATCCTGTCCGTTACCTGGCTGAGAACTATCTTGTTGAATTAAGACAAAGAGTGATTAAATAATTTTGGGTTAGGAGCTATTTAGGATAAATAGTTCGTAATTAAACCCTTGCATTCATTTAGTTGCATTTGTTCATGCATATTTGAAAAAAAATTAGAAAAGAAAATTTCAAAATAAAAAACTAAAGATAAAAATTGTAAATATTTCTTAACTTAGTTTTAAATCCTTTTTATTTGAAAATTTTCAATAAAAAACAAAAATCCAAAAAGAAATTTTATTTAGTTTTTTTAAGAAAAGCAAAAATCCAAAAAAATATATTAAACCTTTTAAAAAATAAAAATTTCTTTGAAAATCCAAAATTAAAATAAAAATCAATTTTTTTAAATAAATCTTTGTGAATACTTTTGCTTTATAAAAATATAAAAATATTCAAAAAAAGAAAGGAAAAGAAAAAACATTCTTGAAAATTTTCTAATTTCCATTTGCACATGAATTTTACGCTAGTTGTGAAAATCAGTATAATCCATATAATTTCACTCAAAATTCTTATGGATGTTTTAATAATGACTATTGTACCAACTATTCGAATTTTGCACCACAAGATTGTTAAAATAATGGTTGACCCTTAACTCTAGAAAGGTGTATTGAAAAGTTGAATCTTTACTGTAACAACAAATTCAATTTAATGATTTTTGTAAATCGTAACTATGCAACAATTCAAGTCAATGTTTTCAAAATAATCAAAATTTGAATTCATTGACAAATTCAAATGATTTTAACTATAACCCGTGCTAGTTCAACTTTGAACTCCAAAATGAATTTAAAAATCACAATGGAAATGGGAATCACTTTTCAAATGATTTTAGCAATGGAAATAGTTTCAATAATGGTATGATTGACAAGTTTTGTTCTCTACAAATTCAAATTGAAAATTCTCCAATTAATAATCATGAATTTGATTCAGTTGAGCAAATAGAAAAAGATTATGGGAATTTGTCACTTGAAACGTAAAAAAAATTCGTTCAACACAAAATCAAATCGCAACTTGTGGAGAATCAAATAATAATTCACCATTTATCGAAATTGACGATTCTTGTTCCTAACAAGTCCAAATCAAAAATACTCAAGTTAATTGTTATAAATTGGATTTTGTTGAACAAATTAACCAAATTTACGATGATTACATGAATTTGTTGATTGGAACGTACAAAAAATTACGTGAACAACAAAATCAAATCCCAACGTGTGAAGAGTCGAGTGATTATCCATATTTGACCCGATTTGACGATTTTCAAAAAACAACTTCTGAAATAAAAAAAAACCGTAATGAAGTTGTTGAAAATACGGTAATTGAGTTGTATTTCAATTCTTTTGAGGGAGTGGAACCAAATTTAAAATTCGATCTTCCTTTTCTCGATTTTGAAAATTTGAATTCAACAACTTTGGATTTTGAGCTTGAGATACGCAATGAAGTTGTTAATAATCCAACAAAGGAAGGCGAATTTAACAAACATGATTTCTTTGGACCTTTTTGAAAACGAGTTATCTAATTCTGATGGGGAAGAGTTACATCACAATTTTGATTTTGAAATCAATAATTTTGAAGAAGTTTTTAATGATAAATTTGAATTTTAATTTAGTGAAAATAAACTTGAATTTCAATCAATTGTTTTATCAACCCCAAAAATCATCAAAAATAAAACAAGTCGTACGATTTTTCATAAAAAGACGTTCGTTTTTCCAAATCAACATTCAACTGCGAAATTTTTTATGGTTTGGTTTTTCGTGCTTAAACTTTATCTCTCATATTTGACAAGACAAATGAATTAGTTTTTGGAAGACCATTTCAATTACTCCTTAACCGTATGTTTTCTGATCTCTTGTAAATAATAATCCTTTCATGTAAATAAAGGTCAATTTTATACTTTTCTCCTTTCACTTGGGTTGACTGTGGGGACATAGTCAAAATCAAGTGTGGGGGGAGTCTCATCTTCATTTTTCAATTTTTTTTATTTTTCATAGTTTATTTTTACATTTTCTTTTTTGAACTCAAAAAAAATCCTAAAAGTCTTAATAATTTTTTTTAGACATTTTTGATTTATTTTTAGAGAAACATTATAGGATAAATATATGGTTTTGGTTTACTATATTGAAACTTTTGAAAATTTATTTGTCTTAACAAAAATAAAAGTGAAGATTGATTACAAATAACGACGGTTTAACTAGTATATAGGAAGGTTCATATGTGATAATTACGAAATATATCCTAATTGAAAATATTTGTTTTAAAAAGTGGTTGATTTAATGTAAAGGATAAAACATTTTTTTGTCTTCTAAGCTAAATGGTACTAAGATGGCATTGTAAAATTCTCTCTTTTCCAAAAAAAATTGAAAAAAAGACCAAAAAGGCAAAGAAATCTTATTGTATATATTATATATTTATTAATACCTACGATTGATAGGTGTACACACTTGTGTGTACATCGGCATGCTCTGTACCCTTCTCATGTAAGCCCGAAAGGCAGTGCATGATCGGTATATCTGGCCTTAGTTTGTCTGAGCTAGGTGTATTTATAAAAATAATTTCTTTTATTAATAATTCCTACAGTCAATTAGTGTTCACATTTGTGTGTTCACTCGCCACGCTCTGTGTTCCCCTCACATTAGTCCGCAAGACAATGCATGGGTAATATATCTGGCCTCAGTTTATCAGAGTTAGCCGTGGTAAATACTGTTAATATCAATAATATTTTCAAATAAGAAAATAGAGAGAGTAAGAAATTGAAATCCAAGCACTATTTTAACTTGTTTGATTTGACTTGTTATTGAAATTAAGAAACACCGCTTTGATAAACTTTGATAACGAAAAAATGATCCATTTCATAGTTGCACTATGTTATCAACCGAAGCAACGAGTTAAACTATAGTCTATTTATTATGGTAACTTGATTTTTGTTGGAAATTTTGACGAGTAAATGAATTAAATTTTCAAGATAATAACCAAAAATTATATTTAACTTATTCTGTCAATTTAAAAGTAAAGCCTGAATTTTTAAATATTTTTGAAATTTTGCATTCATCCCTCTGTAAATAAATCTTGCATCTAGGATTTTTCACTTTAAGTTTGGATTTTTTGGGTAGTATACACTTAAAACCCTCACGAGACAACACTAGTCCTACTGGGGACATCCAGAGGTTTAACGGCTTATTGCATACGCTCAATGCAATCATGCTCCACACGAAAATGGATTTATCTTAGATTTTCTTTATTCGAGGACAAATAAAAAGATAAGTGCAGGGGCATTTGATGTGCACGTAAATGTGCATATTTGTACCACCATATTTAATTTAATGAAATTAAATAAATGATCATATTGGGTATTTTAGCATGTTTAAATCAAAATTTAAATTATTTTCAAATCGTCATATATTCATTTCCATATAAGGACAAAATGGTCATTTTTGTGCATATATTAATTTGAGAAAATTTAATTGGAAATTTCTATATTATTTTGTAGGAATCTGGCTTCATGTACAAGTGGTTTCATGAAGATATATGCATGCACAAGAGTGAATACAAAGGAATGGAAATGGAAATAATTCGTTTCATGTATCATGGAGAACCCCACCTACCCACATATCTTCATGTAAAAATTAAAAGCTAGTCCACATGCTAATGGCCATTAAAGCTTCATGGACACTTAAATGATGATAATTTGATACTAATGTTTACTTTGCCACCACACTTACTAAGAGGGTAGTTAGAGTAGTTCCCAAAAAAATGAATTAGGATTTCCAAATATGTTTAAATACCCTTTATCTTCATGTAATTACCCTCTCCCTTCTTTTAGGCTCTCTTCACATAGTTTAGTCAAAAATAAAATGAGAGCTCTCTTTCTTTTCATGGCCACTTAGCCATTTTTTTATGTAATTCTTTTTATGCAATTTTAATTCAAGTCTTTTTTTGTTTATTTACTTTAAAGTTAGTAGTCTAGATCCTCTTTTATTTTATGCAACTTGGATAGTCTTCTTTTACTTTGCTTTTTTTTTCATGTTGCATGCAACTTGTGTTGATGTGATAACATAAATAAGAGGCTAACCCCTTCAATATAGGGGTAATGAAGCTCTCTAATCATGTAGCTTCAATATTTTGATGATTTATGCTCTTGTTTTATGCTTAATGGAAACGGTTGAAGTGGTTTAAATTGTTATTTTAGCTTTGAATTTCATAGCCTATATTGTTGACACCAAATAGGCTATGCTTAAACAAACAACAAAAACAAGTTACCTTTTCATCTGATTATGGTAGTGAAGAGTATGTTTAAATCAAAATTTGATGGTCTATATTTCTAATCAATTGTTAATAGGCCATACTTAAAATAGACTTTGTTTTCAACTTTGTTGTCATATTTCATGAGAGTTAAAAGTGTATTTGTGGTTGTGTTATACTTTGATGGTATATATTGGGCTAATTAATAGCATAAATCTGCCATACTTATGATAAGCACATCAACTAATTTCACTAACGACCAAAAAAGAGAGATCATATTTTCATATTTTGTTGAACTATATGATCTAGAGAGTGGAAATTACCTCTAAATTGTCTTTAAACTCTCATATTTTTATTACTTTTTTTTTTGTCATTTTTCTTACATTTTTAGCTTAAATAACTCTGAAATCTTTGGTTAATTTGATTGAATAGGAAATTTAAAATCAACAATTCACTACGGATCGATCCTTACTCGCAACGTACTAAAATTGTACGCCATGCGCTTGCGGTTATTTTTATTATAAATTCACTCGATGGATTTTTAACTCGATAGAATTCCTGTCGACGAACAGAGACCCGCACTCGACACTTCATATTCGACTTCTTTGGTTACTGTTGGGAACTCTAAATTAAAGGCATAATAAATCCTTCATCCCTTTTAGGTCACCGGTACAACTCTTGTTCATAATTGTGTTCGTAGGAAGCTCCGTCGCATATAACTTCTTTTGAGATAGTTGAACCTGCTCTTCTTCCTTTTCGTCTTCCTAGATGGTGAACTTGGCAATTAAATCTACATGTCCATGAATAACCTTCCTAGGATGGTAAAATAAATCGTATTTTCTTAACGCGATATTCCAATTTATTAATGTTCTCGAAGACTCGGGTTGATGAAATACTTCTCAAGCATATTCATATTCATCTCTACCATCATCTTATCCAGCTTAGCCTTTGTCACCATCTCTTGTTGAGATGAATGCCTTAGTAAAGCATTCAATGGTTGAGTAGTTTCTATAATCACTACAATATCACTGAAGTAGTTCGGTGAGCCAGGACTTCATAATTATTGAAGTAGCTCTCAACAAAGACGTATGAAAAGCGGAATGCTAAATGGTCCATGTCGAAGACATGGAATCAAGAAAGCGTTCTCGAGTTGGTGATGAGGAGATAAGAACCACTCTTCGATGTTGAAAAATGAAATGCAAAGCCACACATGGTCTAAGAGGCAAAGACACCGAAAATAAACTTCTTTGCAAGTTAACAAGAATGTGGAAGCGACCATAGCTTGATCCAAGCACTTAGAAGGAGTCACCCTACAGTGACACTGAGGATTACCCTTCGGTAATGTCAAAGTTTCAAATTCCACGTCATCCTTTAACTGGTGACCACCTCATACATTATTCTTATACATCACTTCGAGGAAACCACATACTTAAGCAAAGCGGTGTTAACAACGGACATTATCTATATCTACTAAGTTATTAGTGTTGCACTTAATCGACTTCACACGTATATTCTCATTGACTTTGAAGGTTAACATTGAAAGAATGAAGTCGTTCACTTCGACTCCAACACCATAAAACTCCTCTTCACCATGATGGTCATTACTTTTTAAAGAGACTAGTGTTAACTCCCATCAAAGTTGACACGCGAGCGAAGAGGTTAGTGCAAAAGAATGTCGAAGATACACCCCACGTCGAAGAAGCATCCATATGTTGAAAATGTCCCTACATACCACTGCCCGATGATGACTCTGCACCCGACCCATAATAGTGCCGCCTAAGTCAACACATTTGAAAACATAGGATGCGGAGTGATGGTTGCTCACCTCTATAAATACGACCCTTGGAGTGCTGTTTTAGGGGACCAAAATTTTCTCGTCTCTCATTTCATTCTAAATTTTATATCAAATTGGAGATTCTAAAGCATATTTGAATATTGTGGATCTTGAACATAAAACAAGGACATAGCATAACATATCATTACATAATTGACTTTAGCTCAAGGACTGTAAAATTGAACTTGTCTGCATATATGACTTCAACTATCACAATAACATTAATAATGGATACAAAAACTCTTACAACATTCTTAACTTCAACGATCCCCTTTAGGGCCTCCTTTTGAGTAACAAAGTTTTTTAAACACTTTTGGGGTTAGCAAATTTATTGGAGAGTATTTTGGCGCTAGAAGGAGGTTTAAGAATATACCAATCCAAAGATAACCAACCTTAATCCTTTAAACTGTGCCACTTAATCGTGCTACGAAGTCTGAGCAGGGGTCTTTCGAGCCTCAAATAATTATTCCCACTTATCAAGTCACTAATGATCCATAATTTCGTTAAGAAAAATTATCGAGATTGAAATCCTTACAGATCATAAATGAAAAGAAGCAGGCGGCCCTTTATGATCCGGATAATTGGAGCATAAATCCCTTTCATGTGGTCCCTACTCCAATTCTTGCCTTGGGAAATGATACCCTAAAAAGATTAATTTACTCCTAAAGATAAGGAATGCCGTGCCATCTTAGGCCAAGGGGACTATATTCGAGAAAGAGATAACAAATGATTTCGATATTTCCCCTTAGAAATGGCATAGAGTCACGAACCATTTCTTTCCCTCTAATGAAGTTCAAACGACATTGGAAAGAAAGCTAGCTATAGAAGGTGAGATACCAATGGTAAGCAGCAAAAGTGCTAAAAAACGGTCAAGAAGGCTAGCTTTCAAATCCCAACTTACAAAAGATTGCACTTTCACCTCTTCTTTGGAAAACATTTATTTCTGGACTAAGGATAAGCTTGATTGTTGGCCTTCGCAAAAGAGAAGTCCCAAGTTTGGGAGGAATCTCGGAAGTTCATATTGACAACACCATCTTACAAATGGGTGCGAGACCAATTAGTGTAGAGGCTTAGAAGGAACGATCGCTAATTTTCTAAGGCAAGGAAATCTTGATGGGGTTGTAAAAAGATACTAGACAAGTTTGATAATTAAAATTCTTCAAATAAGTGATTCTATATGGTTAAGTAGTAAGATTCTCCTAGTATAATGGAAAATCTAAATCACTACATAAGATGGTAGTAAGGGGATAAACCCTTTGTCTCCAACTATCACAAGTGTAGAAAAAGCACCTCCTTGAAGAAGGATAGAGTACGCCTTTGGTCCCATCTGTAAGGATCTGGCTAAAGCACCGATTAATCCTTCGGTCCCGCCTACGTCACCTGACCGGAGCATAAGCCGTTAACCCTAGCATCAAAGCCTGGTTAAGGTACCTCCTAGAGGGAGGCCAACGTAATCCTATGGTTCTACATGAAAGGGCCTGTCTAAATTTTTTGCAAGCCTTCAACTCCTATCTAGGTGGCTTGGTTGCAGTGCCTTCTAGAGGCTGGATGGACTAATCCTTTAGTGCCATCATTAAAAGTCTTACTAAAGCGCCGAACCAGCCTTTAGTGCCTTCCATCAAAGGCCTTGTTGAAATGCCTTCTAGAGGGAGGTTAGGTAAGTCTTTGTTCCTTCTTAAGATAGCTAACAAAAGCATCGAACAACAGACCTAAACCATCACCTAAGGTAGTGATAAAGGGTCAAAGCCAAAATAGTGCTCCAAATCAATCCAATAAAAATTAGAGCCAAGTCGTGCTCTCAAATCTATCAAACTTTGGGCCAAAGAAGTTATCCAAATCAATAGAAATTAGTGCCAAGTAGTTCTCTCAAATCTTATGAAATTTGAGCCAAAGAAGTGCTCCTGAATCAGTCAAAATCAGAGCCAGTAGTGCTTTCAAATCTATCAAAATTTGAGCCAAAGAAGTGCTACCAAATCAATTAAAATCAGAGCCAGGTGGTTCTCTCAAACATATCAAAATTTGAGCCAAAGATGATCTCCCTAATCAATCAAAATCACAACCAAGTAGTGCTCTCAATTCAAACAAATTTTGAGCTAACTAGTACTCTTAACCAATCAGTTTTCCAAAGGAAGATCTAATGAAATCCAAGCCAAGTGGCACTTCAAATCTATCAAACCCCCAAGAAGAAAAGACCTTCAAATATTTCATTATAAGATATAAGTTTCTGATTTTCTGCTATTACCGGGTATAGATTTCTATTCTTCTATTATCCCGTATACGGATTTTTGGTCTTCTATTGTTCCAGCTGGGGATTTCTAACCTTTGAGGTGGTGATTTTAGATAATCTATGTTGTTCTCGATTCTAATATCATTTAAACGGGAATCTCACTATTAAATGTCCAAATTGATTTATAAAAGCTCAATCAACAGGAATCTCAATTTTACAAACAAGCAGAAAGTGAGCTCAAAAACTCAAAAGTATGAAACTGTGAAATACTAAGCATCACATAGTTTCAAGTCAGAATCTATATTTAGTTCTGGGTTACATATCCAAGGTAATATTCATTTAATTGCAAACTGTTTACAATTTTATATACTATTTACACAATTACAGGCATAAAAGACTGATGAAAAAAAGAAAATCTAATCGAGGCCAGTTCTTGTAATAACCAAATATTCTGTATCGATTTATCCAAATTCCTGGAAATTAAGGGATTGGTAATGTGACGAATGGAAATGTTCACAAGTTCTTGAGTTTCTTTTCCTTTTAAGAGTGATTTCTGCACCATCAATCAAGTTGATCTGCTCTTTCATATGACGATGAAGAGTCTTATTAGCTCCTCGCAAAGTTCGAATCATGCTCGTTGGCCTTTTGATTTCTTGATTAAGATCATACTTCTCGCATTCAACTTTTTGACCTTATTTTCATATTCACTGATGCGTTAGGATATCTTCCGCTTCTTGTTGGAATATTGCATCATTTCGAATATGACATGATTGCCCTACCTAGAGATCGTTGCATTACTCAAACCCAAAGGAGGATTTGGAAGATCAGTAAACTCATGATTAATCGAGGATGTAGATCTTGTTCTTTGTCTCGAAGTATGAGGAAGAAGGCTAAAATCTCCCGTACTTACAATAAGCTCCAAAGATTGGCATGATATTTGGATTTTTGTTAGCTGTGATTCGAGATCATTTATTTTCTAATAAAGTTTAGCAATCTTAATGTAGCTTCGATAGAGATATTAGATCCCTAAGCCCGTCCTTTCTCTTTTCCACCAACTGAAGCTTGTTCTTTGTTTTTTAAGTTCTATCTCCACGAGAGCGGTCATTTCTTTGTAAGCACAAAAGGATAATTTTAATAGGAAGCAGTTCCTATGCCTCCTATGCCTTAGAGTTATTTGGAAATCATAAAGCCGAGTCATCTCAGGATGATCATTTTTCCTCCATATACGCAAATAGCTGATCTTTAACTTCAATAATTCAAGAGGTGTCTAAGGAATCAGATTTACACGCTAACTAAACATCCTTTTTTAAAATAAAGAAAATAAAAATTAGTACATGATGGGAAAACCCTTCCTTTAATAACAAACGATGTTTACAAATAATAATAAGAGTCAAGGTTACATTGCAATTCCATTTCAATAACATTCAATTAATGTTGAAAGTTTTGAGACCATAGCCTCAGCCTTTTCAAATGACCTAATAGATAAAGTACTCATTGAATCAATATAAGTCTTACTTCCTTCCAAGGTGTAAATAAGATGGAATCGATAGTAATCTCATTCCCTAGTTGGAGAACTATCATGACACAAAATAATTCGGAATGAAAAGATCGAATTTCACCATGCAGTTTATCCCTTTCATCGCCTAAAAAGTCAAAACGTAAATAAGGGTAACACATGAAAACTTCATGTAAATCTCTAAGGAAATTATGTCTTGCATATTGTGATGTTTTAAGAATCAATGATTTCTTTGAAAAGACTTTCTTTAATTTGATGAATTTACTTAAGAGATCCCTAGGAACCAGGCTGCTTGAAAGACCTTTATTATTTGCAATATGTCGAAATTAAACTAGGAATAGAGAAACCGAAACGATAAAGCACATTAGAAAACTCAGTAGCAAATACCAATTATGCAGGTCATTTTGGTTCATACAAAAATAGATTTCTTATGTATTATGAAATTGAAACTCGTCCTATTATATTTAAGTTCCTTAGGGGAAGAGAGTGCAAGGAAAGAGGAATCAATGCGACTCGGGGAAGGTTCCAACATGCTCTGAGATGAGGATCAGACTTATGTTCATCCAAGTATCTATTGTAAAGGCTTTTGAGCAGACCACCACTGCTACCACCTAAGTATGAGAAGTCGACAATCAAACCCCTACAATAAACTTTATACAGGAATTCCACCAAGGCGTTTCTATCATTAATTAACATGTAGAAAAGGGTTAACAACTCAACATTCTCCTCCAAAAGCTTTTCCTGATGTTTATGCGCCCATTCATCCAGGGAAACTTCTCTCTCTTTGAAAAATATCAATTTTGGTGTGCTCTCGGTAAGTTTCAATATTTTTTAGACAAAGTACTTTATTCCTTCATTGTTTGTCAAACTACCTGTTTAACCGATCTGTCTGTTTGTTTCTTCTCGGGCATAACGTCATAACAATATTTTAGTTTTCTCCTTAGTTAAAACAATTAATGCATTAACTAGAAGTTACTTGATAGCCTAAAGTCATTTGAACAAAGATTCTTATACCTCAGAAAGTGGGATAGAAGGTAATGAGATTATTTCTTTATTAGTGGGCTTCTGACTTCGGGTAATTCGGTCCTTCTTGGAAGGATCCCCTTTTAAGAGATCTATAGCATCGACGGATGTTGTATGGGCAGATATATCTAAGTTAGTACCACTAGATGCATCTTTATCATTTGATTGGCTGGGTGGATCCATTTCACTCCCTCGCCACTACCATTATCATCATTGCGATTGCCATTATCATCATCCCTATCATCATCACCATCATCGTCTTTGTCGTTAGCATCATCATCATTTCCATCGAGCCTTGGTGCATCTTCGATGGAAGCGTCTCAAACGTTAACCGTTTCCCGACCATAATTTCTTCCTCGGTTGGGAATTATTCCTTAAGAACCTTTCTATCCTTTTTCCATCTTTAGATTGAACTTCCTTTTATATCATTCGTTCAAAGGTGGAAGAGAGGGGAAGTTCAAGTCTGGACACTTGCTAATATTGTTGATGTATGGAATATACAATACATTTTCATAGCACTTCTCATTGATTTTGGAAAGAGCAACATCGAGGAAGCAGGAGACCTTTTTCTTGGCATCATCTTTGATAATGTTATTTGAATGGTCCAAAAGTTCAATTTTTTGTTAAATCGATCTTTAAGCAATTTGTTTCTCTCGGTCATCTCAGAATTTACATTTGATAGCTCGGCATTTTCCTTGGTTGCATTCCCTAAGTCTACCTCGAATTTATTGAATGACTCAAGATCATCCCCTAAGTTATTCACTTTCTCCTCCAGCATCAACTTAGATTTCTTTTTCACCTTAAGAGAAAAAGCCAATTTATCCTTTTTAGTGATTTCTTTGACTCTTTTTCGATCGTACGCTTTGGAACGAAAGAAAGCATTTCCTTAAGTTCAAGCACTTCGTTAATCGGCCCTTGAGAAGCATTTCTAAGAAGGAACATATGTTTTTGGACCTAAAATTTCTATAACTTGATTAAGTTAAAGTGAAATTCATGAAGTCTTAATCAATAAAATTAAGAAATATACTGAAACAAGCTATTTAAGAATGAGGAAATGGTGATCATCAGAGTAGGACGAAGATTGAGGCCATCCAAGAGAAGCAATGAAAGGATATTAAATAACTAATTGAGCCAATTCCTCAAAATTCATTATTGGAATCTGAAGTTAAGCCTTTGAGGGAAGAGGATCAGGTGGAGAAGGAATCAAACAAAGCTCAGCATATATTGGATCAATAGATGGGGAGAAAGAGAAAAAGAAGCATTAATAAAGGGATTAGAAGTCTTAAATTCTTGGGACGTCTCAACTTGAGTTTTTTAAACTTTTCTAGAGTTTTATCTGAAGCAAGTGCTCTCGGAATTTAGGTAATATTCACTTGCTCTATCTCCTCCAAAAAGTAGGGGTAAATTCACCCGTAAGTTTAGATCTTTTGTCTTGAGGAGGAGTATCATTAAGGACATCGGCGTATGTCCCTTCTTTTTTAATACTTTGATAGTCTTGGCAATATAATTCTTAAATGAAACAAGTTCGGTTGGCTGAGGCATAGCTGGAGATGCATCTTTTCCTTTCCTCTTTTTGGAGATTACAGTTTTGATTCTTGGTTCTCTGGGAATGGTAACAAGAGCGGTTGAGCCTAAAACAAAGAAAGGAAGTTGGTAAATCGATAACATTGATAATTTCCTTTCTAACCGTATTAAGAAATACAATCAATATTAAGCTGCACCGGGGAATTAATCGTGAAAACTTCGGAATTTCCCGATATTAACCAACCGCCCTCTTGAGAGTTATGTTTAACCAGGGTGGCTCTCCTAAGAAATTGTAGTGGTTCAAGATAATAGAATATTAAAGGAGCTTTAACAAAGTTAGGAATGTAAGCCTATTTCTCTTATTCTCACCTAAAAGATTTAGGGAATTTTTGTTTTTTTATCTTCAGAGCTTAAACTTTTAGGAGCAAGATCTAAGAAAGGAAAAGTGCCGATTAATTATAGTAAATAGATAACGATAGCCAAGGATAATAAGCTTACTTATAGCAGAAAATTTTACTCTGATTTTAGAGAACGTTTAACGAATAAAAATTGAGTCTTCCACACTCTTAATTTATTTATGGACGCAAAGAATAAGCTCTTTGGGTGAGGATGAATTCGATATGGTTGGTGGCCTAACTGATCACCCACTTTAGCAGGACCGATTGGATGATAAAGAATGTTAGGACTAAGAGATGGGAGTCCATATTCCCAAGCGAAGACCTCCAGGTAAGTCAAGTATGCATAAGCATTAGGCAAAAGTTGGAGCGGTGTTATATCCAAGTACCACAGTTATGTTGTGAGGAAGTCCGGGAAGGGGAAGTAGCCTGTGTGCCAAATATGAATAGAAGTGAAAGAAAAATATCCTTCTGGAAGATTATAGATATTTTCCGAAGAACTAGCAGGAATGGCTACAATCCTAGTAATCCCAAATTGGTTGGGAATGGAGCCAGCTTTGGTTTGAGAAGAAATGTATGATGAATTAGTAAGAAAACTTTCTTTCTTGACAGTTGAAGGCGAAGGCTTGGACTTTACACCAGCTTTCTTAGCAGGCTACTTAGTAGATTGCTTACTCTCCGTTGTCCTGCCAGGTGATATTATTTTTTACTAAAGAGTTAATCATAATTGTACTATTGGAACATGCGAAGTTAAATGTATAGCTGCCTAAAGTAATCTGTTTATCCCTAAGAGCAAGTAGCCACGAAATAGTTTTTAAGCAAGTTTTGTTACCAAAAGGTTTCATAAACATAATAGATGTTGAAATGATATGGTCATAGACCTTAACAGTCAATGACTAAGTGCGTTGAAAATATGACAATCAGTTTAAGAGAGTCACTTTTAGCAAGTATTATTTAAGCAGAGTCTTCCGCAACTCCTTTTCTTCTTCAATATCTGAGATCGGATCGACATCTATCTTGTTTATGCTTGAAGTCGACAAAATCTTAGTTGGAATGATACCCAATAGTTGTGCATCCCTAGAGCTAGCCATCTTGGCTAGTGAATCAACTTGTGTATTCTCCTCCTTAAGGATGTGTTATCATTTAATGCTCAATATAGTTCAGCAGTTCCAACACCTTCTTTGGGTAATGGGCAAGTCTTGCTCCTTTAGCCCAAAATTCCCTTTTGATCGAGCAGACACCAACTGAGAGTCACTAACATATGTAAAGTCTTGACCATCGATTCCCTTGCTATCTTGGGACCCATGGTTGATGCTTTATATTCAACTTCTTGGTTTATCACTAGGAACTCTAGATTTAAGGCGTAACAAATCCTTCGTCCCTTTGAGGTCATTAGAGCAACTCCTATTCAGAATTATGTTCATTGGAAGCTCCATCCACATATAACTTCTATTGAGAAAGTTGAATCCGTACTTCTTTCTTTTCATCATCCTAGATAGTGAACTCGGCAATAAAATCTACATGTTCTATCTTCCTGGGATGGTAAGTTATATTGTATTTTCTCAACTTGATATTCCATTTTATTAATCTTCTCGAAGTCTCGGGTTGATGAAATACTTCTCCAACATCTTCTTATCCTTCTCTACCATTATTCTATCTAGCTCGGCCTTTGTCGCCACCTTCTTTTGAGATGAAGGTCTTAGTAAAGCATTCGAAGGTTGAGTAGTTTCTATTATCACTATGAATCTTACCAAAGTAGTTCAATGAGCCATGACTTCCAAGTTATTGAATTCTCTCTTAAAAAAATGAATGAACACCTACATGCTCAATGGTCTGTGTCGAAGACATGGAATCAAGAAAACATTCTCGAGTTGGTGACGAGAAGATAAAAACCGCTCGTCAATGATGACAAATGAAGTGAAAAGGTACATATGGTTGAAGAGGCAAAGTAACCTATAATACACCTCTTCGCAAGTTAACAAAAATGTTGAAGAGAATATAGCTTGATGCAAGCTCTTCGAAGGGTCACCCAACAACGAGACTAAGGATTACCCTTTGGAAATGTCAAGGGTCCATCAAGCCACGTCGTCCTTTGACTAGTGACCACCTTAAATATTATTCCCACACATTACTACGAGGAAGCTACATATTCATGCAAAGCAGTGTTAACAAGGGACATTGTCAATATCCATGAATTCATCAATGCCGCACTTAATCAAATTCGCTTACATCTTCTCGTTGACTTCAATGGTAAAGATTGGAAGAATGAAATGGTTCACTTCGACACCATACAAACAACCCTTCACCATACTGGTCATCGCTTTTTGGAGAGACTAGTGCTAAGTCCCATCAAAGTCAATGTGGCCAAAAAAATGCTAGCGAAGAGGTCAGCGCTAAAGAAGGTCAAAGACACACTCACATGTTGAAGATGCATCTGCGTGTTGAAGACGTCACTGCATATTGTTAACTGATGATGATTGTACACCTAACCCAAAGTATTATTGCCTAAGTCAACACATTCAAAGACATGAGGAGCGGAGTAATGGTTGCTCACCCCTATAAATACAACCTTAGGCGTGCCATTTCGGGAGATCGAATTTTTCTCCTCTCCCATTTCTTACATTTTAGACCCTAAACCAAATTAGGGATTTTAGAGCATATTGTAATTTTGGAACATCGTACACATAGGATCTTGAATATAAAACAAGGACATAACATAGCATATGTGTGATCGGTTTGAACTTGTGACTTGAACGTATTTATTACTTTACATATACAAACTGTTGTGATTTCGAAATTGTCGTTGGATAATTGACTTCGACTCAAGGACTTTAAACTTGAACTTGTCTTGCATATATGACTCCGACTATGACAACATCAAGAAGGGATACCAAAAATCTTACTACATTATTAACTTCAATGGGCCTTTTTGGGGCCTCCTTTTGAATAACCAAGTTTTTAAACACTTTGGGGTTAGCAAATTTATTTGCTAACAGTTTCTTTATTATGTTGATAGCCTTTTACATCACCTTAGGTTGTAACTCTAGACTTAGAAGCAGCTTTCCTTGGAGTTATTTCATATCAGATCTATAGTAGACTATTTTTCGAAATCCAAATAACCTTGGATCTACGGAAAACAACCCTTGGTTCTACTTTTAAATGCTTCAAATCCAATGTTAAAGTTAGATCTAGGCCTGTGAATACTCTCTCTCAGTGAAAGCGCCAAAAATGTTGGGTTAAAAAATAACACAACACCCCTAGTCGATCATAAACAAAAATTATAAATCTAAAAGCGAAAATAAAATGCTTGAGCACACCGAATTTTATAGCCCCAAATCACTGTCTGCATCCACTTTAATTTTATTTCTGATGATTTTGCACAAGTACAGCTGAATTGCAACATTTTTGATCTTGAAAACAAAGGAAATTCGAGCATATTGTGGGAAATGGTGTAAAAGAGAAAGAAATCCAAAAATTCCTTATTTTGTTTCTCTAGCATGTATATTTTTAGGCTAATTCATCCACTAGAATCACCAGCCCTAGAAATTCTAGGTAAGAGATCATATATGTGCTATTAGGAAGGAAGAACGAGTCAAATTCGTAAAGCAAATCATGTAGGTAATGACCAAACCATGCTAGTGCCGATATTATTTTATTCCATCACTTTTCCTCAACATTTATTCATTTATTCAAATTCTAAACCTTCACTGGGAAATACCTCCTACAAGTCATGTCAAAGTCGACATGATTTGTCCTATGCAAGTTTGCTTTTTATGCAAAGTACAGGAAAAGTTCACCTAATACTCAAAAGTGGACCATTCACAAAATCAACTTGGTACTGATATGATTGACCATGTCAGTACCGACATGATTTAAAATTTGCTAATCTTTGTCAAAGTACTTTTGCTTATTCCTTTTATCATTCCTATTATCTCTTGAGCTCCTTGATCCATACCTTCATCACCATGAAGCTTAGATTCGTCAGGAAGCCGCTCGGTTAAAATTCTGCATAATGGTGAAAGTGCCTTTTACAATGCTATGCTAATCCACTATAAATATATTGTTTGAATAATATCCTCAACAATCTTAGTCTATATTGGTACTTTATGAGTCACATTTATATTTAAATATTTTTTACTTTACTCAACTAACTTTTAGTCATTCAGAACTCGTTCGATCATTGTTTAATAATTTTTTTAAATATTCTTACTAATAAAGCAATACTTTATTTCTATGATAATATCAAAATCAAATATAGGTTACGATTGTTATGTGTTATCTCACTAATCGCATTCCTCAAATGAGATAGCAGTCTCTTAAGGTAGATCGTAATAGAAAGGAGTCTTGGACATAATTTAATTATGACTATGATTAACTTACTCTAGCGGGTAACACCTCAAGTTTAGGTCACTTATTCATTAATTTCATTCACATGGTAAGGTTTATCTTATCTATAAACAACATTTGTTAACTATTGACCTCATTTGGAAGCTCTTGATCAGGCTTCAAATAATTTCTTTTAAAGTCAGGCAAGAACTAGGACCGCACTAAATTAGTTGGGTGTTTCAGATATCATTGAAATACCACTCCGCTTAAGATGGTTAGGAAAAACAATAACTTGCATCATTAAAAATATTTTAAATATCTATTTGAATATTTAAAGCGCCAAAATAAGTGATCAAGTTAGTGGTTACATCATACTTATTAGAGGTCGATGGTCTAAAACATCGAGCAAGGGTGCATCTTGAATATGGGGTTAAATGGATCCTTTACTCTTTATCTGAATCAGAACCATTTGGCTTTCTCAACCTCAGATACACGTCTAATCCCAATATATCTTATAAAACACAAATTTTATCCCATCCTCATTACAAACACTATTTACTTTTTGATTTTAATGGTCGGATTCTTCATGGTCATGTATATCAACTCTTATCAACTTCTATGAATCATAATCAAGTGAACTTCTCTCCATGTTACTCCTATATTTCTTATCACTAAACCCATTATTCCTACCAACATAGTTTCCCTATATCATTTTGAACTTCTTGTTCTGATTTATTGGAGCTCTAGTTCATAATGTTAAAGATGACGAGGTTTCCTTCTACTTCTTTTAGTATTTTATCAGTTAAAACAATGCCAATTTTAGATCATTTAATGTTCTTTATATTTCTAATTCCTTGTGGATCTACTACAGCTAATGGCTCATCGACAAAGTGGTTCATGATTTTAAGGACATTTGTCAACTTTACTTGATATGGCTAATCTTCTATGGTAGGAGAACTATTGTTTGATTGCCTTGAGCTTCTTGTAGATGGCCAAGCAATCCACTTTCCTTTTGGTATCCTAAAATTTATAACTTTTATGTTCATGTCTTTAAGAAAGTACCAAATGTTAATCGGTCTTTTTATCGAGAATCTTGATATTTTTTTAGTCTTTGGAAACTGAATGTGTACCAAAGAAGCTAAAGTTATGAAAGTAAAATTATTATAAATTAGGAAGAAGAAAAACCAAATATAAGAACAATAATATATGAAAATTTTTAAAAATAGTTTACATGCGGTTTATAGTCATTAAATCCAAAAAATAATCGACATCCATGTTTGTTCTACTTGTTTTATTACTTCCATAGTAATACAAATACATTAGTAAAATATTAATAGTAAAATGGTAAATGGTGTTTAATTCCTACTTAGACTTTAGTTTCACGTATATATATCCATACATATAGACTCATATACATACATACATACATACATACATACATATATGATTCTCATTACCGATAAATTTTCCATAAGTCTAAGAACAGACTCAAACATATAAAATGAACTACAAACTGATGGAGGAATGAGAGCTTGAAATATATCAAGATTGAATATATCAAAGGTCTGGCCAAGTTTCAAAAATGCAAATCATATTGGTACCAACATGATTCATATTGGTATCAGCATGATTTGTGCGGACATGATTTGCACTGACATGATTTAAGAACCATCAAAAATGGTCAAAGGAAGGAAAACATCAAATTTGACTAATTTCGGGACAAAAAAATCATGGTGGTACCAATATGAATCATGTTGGTACTGATATGATTTTATACCTTGAGTTTGTAGCTTGGAGGTATGGGACATAAGCGACGAAGAAAAAGATGTAGTATGGGTACACAAAATCTTGTCGGCACTAACATGATTCATGTTGGTACGGAGATTATTGGCTTGCTCGATTTTTGTGGGGGACGACCAGTTCTTCATGCTGCATTTTCAAATCTTAGAATTAAGATATTTTCAAACCCGAGTAATGAGATTTGTGCTTGGGATAGTCTATAAGTGTAAAGCAATGAGCTAGTGAGACCAAATGGAGTTATCAGACTATATTCAATGCGGAAATAACTGTAGTGCAGAAGGCAGACCAGTTGATAATTCTGATGGCGGTGGTTTCTAGGACTTCTAGTCAAAATAGTTCAAGATCACTTTGGGGAGAGATCCGCTGGTGGACCTTGTAGATTTCTACTACCAAGCCGATAAGTTTCTTGGCCAGGAGGATGCTGAGAAAAATGATGGTGTTGAAGTTAACGCTATGGAAGATGGAGGACCATCTAATGTAGGATGTAGAAAGGATAAGAAAAAGTGGAAAGCCGATGATGGCTTCATAGGACCGAAGCGACAAAGGAAGAAATCAAAATTTTCGTATTAAACTGAGTTAATGGAGACCCATGAGAGGATCTAATTTGGTACGATGGTGCGAATTCCCTATACAAACCAGTGAAGAGAGAGCTTATAAACCAGGAGAGAAATTCTAGAAAATACTTCTTATTCCATGAGTTGGATAGGCATGAGTAATGAATGTAGATATCTACCATACTTGATAGATGAGAAGGATCAGAGTAACCGAGTTCAACAATGTATAAGGAATCAAACATTAGCGGTGAAGTAGGAGCGACAACCATCTATGGAAGATTTACATCAAGAATGATTATCCCATGAGCGAAACGGATTGGATCAAGTTTAATTTTAACACTTTGCTTTTGTTTTGGATCAACTGTGGAATATTACTACCAAGCTACTTACCCATGTATGTGATCTATATTGCTCCCAAGGCATGCTTTGGGTTAGAATCCAAGGGTAATCCTTGACTAGATTAGATTTTTTTGATTTTTTGTCTTGATTTATTTGATTTAAACTTTATGAATAGATGATTAATGGACATTTAGAGTTATAAATAATTTGAGCATGATAATTGATTTGATACTATTTACCAATGCCATCAGAACATGGTTATTCCTTAAGCCAGATATATAACTGATAGGCTTGGTTTCCCAAGCTGAATTGAGAGGGTAATGAACCATGAAGTGCAAGTTTCCTTATCGAAGACCAAGCGGATGGACTTGTATAGGATGGTAAGTCCCTTTATCGGAGAATGAGAAGATGGATGTGCTCAGATAGCAAGTCCCCTCATGGAAGAGTGAGTGGGTGGACACGCTTGGATATTGGGTTCCCTTGTTGGAGAGCGAGCGGATTGGGCTCGATCTAGATTATCGATAATGCAATCCAAAGAGAACAAAACTTGTGACTTTGGATTATAACGCCTTGAGATGATTTGATAATGATTACCTGATATATAGTTAGTCCAAGATAGTCAACCCTCGGGAGAAACTACGACGATTTTGATTTATGACAATCCCAAGGAAACATAGTCTATTATGACATAGGATTAACACCTAAGCAAGGATTTAGTTTTTAGTTACGATGATCTAGAACGACCTTTGATTTGTAGGTGAATCTGAAGGGACCGAATGATTTGCACGATTAGTCAAGTAAATGGCTAAAAAGCCCTAAAGATGACGATTTACCAGTCTTACAGTTTATTCTTGAGCAAAACACACCTTATATTCATAATACATTCTTTGGAGGGAAAAATTTTCTACCAAAATGTAACAACCCAGAATTTTGGACAATTTAAATTGAAAATATTTAATTTATTTTAAATATTTGAATGATGGTTTGATTTGAATTTCAAATTATCAGAATGAATTTAGCAATTGAATTATAGAGTTTAATCTATTGAATGATGAATAATAATTTGAATCTTCAGTTTTAAGCTGATAAAAAAATATTTCAAAGGCTTGAAAAATCCATATTGATAATACTAAAGATAATCGAAGCTTCAGAATTGAATTTGAAAGTGAATTGTTCAGTTTGAAAATTTTATCGTTTGAATCGATATTTAAAAATAGCCGTCCGAGGGACAGTCTCGGAATTCGACTAAACCAGTTCCATTGGTTCCGTAGTATTGAATTATTACCTGATTTCAAATTTCGTATTTTTCGGAGTTGTTATGTGAGCGCACGGGGAGTAAACGCATTGAAATTTATATTAGTTTCAATTTAAATTTAAAATTTAATTTAGTCAACATCAGTACTTTACCTCCCCATCAAAATGCTGTAGCAAAGTAAATCAAACACGATCTATCATCCTTAAATTGCGCCTAAAATCACGTACCCCTTTCTACATTAGCTCAAACGAAAAACAATTCGTTCCTCAGTTCAAAATCATATGAGATAAAAACATAAATGGCCGAAGCCCTTTCTCCTCAAAATCGAATCCTTCGAAAATTAATCGCCGAAGCCCAGAAACCAACAGAAGATAAAAAAAACAGCTCGGCCGTATTTCGTTTGGAAACGAATCAATGGCGACCGATCGGGGGTTCGATGTTCACAAGAAGGGTATCGGCGAAGTCACGATGGGATTGAAGCGACGTTGTCGCAATTTGGCAATGGCGAGAGCGGCTGCTACTGAAGGCGCGCGTGCGATGGTGGATGCGGCTAGGGTTGGATGGCGACTGGAGGTCAGATTTGATAGCAGGAGGGCGACGACAAGGGGGTTTCTCAATGTCGAGGCGGCGATCGCGATGGCGTTCGCTGATGGAAGCACGCGTGCTCGATTGGATTGCGGAGATGATCGCGAGTTGATGGCAGAGGCAGCGCGAGGTCGATTCATGGTTAGGGGCAATGGGGGCTTGAACGATTGCAGTGAGGTATTTTAGCAATCTATTTATTAAATTTACATATTTATATGTATACATTTTACAGGAAAAAAAAATAAACTATGCAGATATGTTCAGAAACAAGTAAATTTTGATTTAAATTTAATATACTGCAGATTTTTATAAATTTACAGAAAAATAGAAGATTGTATATACAAATAAAGTTTTGAAAAAAAAAGAAAAAAAAAAGAAGTTTTGGTTAAGTTTATATTAGCAAAGTTATAATGAAAAAAAATGTACTGTGATAATTTTTGTTATTAGGCAGAAGTATTTAAAGTAAATGAATGTATATACAGTTTAAAGGAAGTATATATGATAGACAAATATGGAAAATAAAAATGCGAGTTTTTAAGTATTTAATAAACTTATATAATTATTTTTAATTACTAAATATAATCTATAAAAGAAAAATATTTTGTTAAAAGAAGGAATTAGTTAGGAATAAAAAAAATAGAAAAGGAAATTAATTTTTCGACTAGCGGAATTTATTTGTATAAATGGTTCATTTAATTATTGGCATTAAAAATAAATTGTTAAAGGAAACTTAGTTTTAAATTTTAATTTTTAGTTAAATAAATTTATTTAAAGGAGAAATTGGTTAATTAAAACTATCCAAATGAAAAATTGATTATTTGATTTACTTTGAATATTTATCAACTGCATAATATTTATACAAGGTCAAAACTGCAAAGGAAACAGACTGGAATGGAAAATGGATTGCAAAATTAAATCAAAGGTGAGATCTTCTCACTCAAATTGAAAATTTGGATTGCAGTTATTGATTTCTGTTTGGTTGTGATATTAGATATAGTAGGATATATCAATATATATAGCGACATATATATATATTGGAATATGTATATATTGGAGTTGTTGATTTCCCGCATTATATAGCGGATGAGACCCTATTGCGCCGCCTATTAAGCGGATAATATTTTATAAATCCCATATACCGCGATATCCCGTCTTGAAACGGGATTGGTATTGTGCTAACATCTGTGGATGCAGGAAAACAGGTTGGAGGGATCCAACTGGATTCCTCACCAGTATTTATTTGATTTTAGATATTGTGATATTTGATTGATTATCATATCGATATATGATGTTTGGAAGTCGTGATTGACTATTTGGTGTGTTGCATCATCAGATCCATTTTTGAAGTTTAAAAATAATGATTTTGACTTTTAAGGGATTTTTAAAGTGATTTTTTAAATTATACGTTTATTAAATTTTTGAATTGATTCATTTTAAATGATTATAATGTTATAAACTTTTATGTTATAAAAATTATATTTTGTGAAATATAGCCAAAGCATGATTTTTGAAATAAGTAGTAAATAAATTTGTAAAATGGTTTGAATTCGGATATTCGAATTATAATAAATGAATTATATAAAAGGATTTATAAAATGGATATTTATAAATAAAAATACTGGAATTATAAAACGAGCTTTTATAAGTGTTAAAATCAAGTTGTACCTAGTTTTATAAGTAAATAAGAATTTTAATTTATAAATTAATGATGATATAAAAGAATGGATTTGTGAATAAATGGATTATAAGTAATTTACTTATAAGTTGGATTCGACATGTAAACAAAATATAAATAGAATTGGTTATTAAAGGAGATTTATAAATCGAAATAGTTATAAAATAGAAATGGAATTTATAAACGTTGTTTTATAAATCCGTAATCAAATAAATTTGATAAGCAAACATAAAAATTATTAAAGGAATTATATCCACGATTTTGGACTATGGAAAATCTTTGATAAATGTGTAGAATCATTGAATTGGGAAAATAAAGTATATTCACGATTTTGGACAGTGAATATATGTTATTGAATAAAACGTGTATAATTTGGAGAAGTGAAATTTTAAAATTAAGTTAATTGTTTTAAAAGATGTTTTAACATGTATTAACTATCGAAACCGTAGATTTCAACATTCATTGTTGAAATAGACGTTTTCGAGAAATAGAAGGAAATGATGGACTATAACACTGTTGTTATAGTAAATGATTTCCGAAAGGAAATGTTTTTGTACAGTATTGGGATTTATATATCTATCTAAATTTCGAATCCCTATGATTTTGGGTCGTCGTAACGATGTTTTACACAACATTCGTTTTGACTCAAATAAATGTGTTAAGAGAATGTTTACTTTAAAGAATGAAATATATACTTAATTTCGATTTAAGTATATTGAATATTTTCCAAGTGGTTAAAATAAATAGATTTGTGAATTACTTATTATTAACTAAGTAGGGAAATGTTTTTCCAATATGAAATGAACGTTTTGAGAATTATCTTTTTAAAGATAAATTGAAAGTGAATATTTGAAATCGATTTGAAAATCGTATATTCACTGATATTTTGGAAATGTAAATTCAATATGGAATTTATAAATGAAATTGGGAAAATGGGTTTAACAATAAATATCGATTTATTTTTGAAGTATGAAAATTATATATATATCTTGTAAAGATATTTTTGGAAAATTATTTGGAATCTGGTGATGTTGTGCATTCCTATTGATAGTTAAATAACCGACTATCAATATTTACCTTTAAATAGGTATTTGTTGTGATTGATTGAATTTGAATGCTACACTTATTTTTAAAAATAAACGCTCACTATTCGGGTTAGCCGGGAAAGGACCTTTGAGTCGTATAACCCATTCCGAATATGTGATACGTCGTAATAGATAGCATTGATGACCGGTGTTGAAGACCGGATTTTTATGAAAACGGAAGGATTACCGTCGAATGTTTCTGCATCGGCTGATCTCCGATATAGAAATTTATTACCCTTTGTGATGGGAAGTCCGGTCGTGATTAGTGAATATCCGGATTGCAAGGACTTCTTTGTAAGTGCCTTCGGTTCCGTTCGATCCCGGAACGGACTTGTATGGATGTGTGTCTGACGTTACAGTTTGAGATGTAAAGCTGGTTTCTATCAAATATATTTCCGTTGGTGGCGGAGAGTTTATTCTCTTAGCTTAACACCCTTAGAGGTTATGTAGTTGATGGTTACTAGTGACACATTCTCAAATTGGTAATGTGGCATACGAAGTGCTGTTGAGCATTTGATGATCAAAGCACAGCTTTTATATAAAGCGTGGCTTTGTGGACGAGACTTCGTCGGACCTCACACCCCGGAAATGGTCAAAACAGGAAGGATGCGGCAAGGTTATTAGGGCGTAGCGCCCCTTTAGTGTATGTCATTCCATCTGGACAGAGGTGGTATCATGGTATGGAGCCCAGATACTTAACATATGTTGCTGCCGCAAATTTATTGCTTTGTGGTTGTTGGAAATCGAGGATCCTCGGATATAGATCGGTTACGATCGGGGAATGGCATATTCGTGTCAGTAGTTACCTAGTTTGAAAGGTAACCCGGCCTTGTGTTGGCAGAGATCTGGTTAGGTTCTCGGGACGTCATTCCAGAGGCGTTTCCATGAGGCAATGGGAAGTTCATTGGCCTGAACATTTGTTGGAAATCCAAAGAAACAATACGATCTTGTACGGTTTTAGTTGTAGAACCTATCATTCACTTATGGTGGCGCCCCATTGTTTGGATGGTAGCTATAGTAGGCATACGATAATGGTCATATGTTAGCTAGGATTTATATCTTTACCATCGAAATAATTTTTCCTACACTATGCACTAGTAATAATATCAAATGTTCTTTTTAATGCGTATCAAGCATCTTTGACTATCATAAGGAGAAATCTCCTCCGATTCTGCGTTTGCATTGTGTGTGTGTGGGAGGCCTTACGGTAGTCTCATTTTCTAAAAAGCATTGCGAATCTATTTTAAAATTATCATGTTCTATGTTTTAAATATAAACTGTTTTAGTTCTCACAACAGTCACATGACTGACCAGGAGTTTATTTTTTTTCCTTCCTAAACTCTGGGTGCCCACCAATTTCCACACGGGCAGTCTGGAGTCAGGTTTATCAGGATATTCTGGAATTTAGGAGTGGCTGGAGGCAAGATGGATGGCATGGCGTATTCACTAGTATATAGTATTTCTTTTGTTGTTTGTTGTTGTACACTCTGATAATGTAATGTAATGTGATGTAATGTAATAACTGTTATAGTTCTTTATTTTAAATGATTATTCATTTATCTATTATTTGTTGCTCCGCTGCGAATTGTGAGATTCTGATATTGTTCTATTCTATCTTTTTCTTTCTTCTTCTACCTCTTTCTTTTTCTTAAAACCCTAAGTGTTTGGTTTTCCGGCATTCGATTGCTCGGCAGTTGATACAGTGAACGTATTGATGTCGGTGTTCGGAAGTCGAAGAATCGGGTCGTCACAATATGGTATCAGAGCATATGGTTAAGCGACAACCATGGCTCTGTTGGGTATTTCTCATTAGAGATAGAGTCAGTAGTACTCTAGAATGAGTTTGAGTGTAATAATAGATATGAGCGCGTATTTGTTAGTGAATATGAAATTGTTTTGTATTGTGTTTACTTATCGGTTGATTGTTTATATATTCTGGTCGGTGCAGTCTAGCTAACTGTGTTGATAGGAGTTTCTAAACTCTTAAACAAGATAAACCGACACAGCAGTGTTTTAAAAATCGGGTAAATGAAATAATTTTGCCCAAAACTATTTTCGTAGATAAAGGAAATTATCTTTATAAATTATTATAGTATATGGATGCTTGGTTGTTAGGAAGTAATACTATTAAAAATTATTACCATTGATTTTTGAATAAGAAATTGGAATCATAATCAAAAGTTTAGAAATAAAATTCATATACAAATGAAATTGGAGAATGTAAATTATAAATATGATTTATAATTAGAAATAGAATTCCAAGGTAGTATTTGGAAATGTTTTTGAAAGAATTTGGAAATTTTAGAAATTAAATTCCCTTTTGATTTGAAAATAATTTTCAAAGGTTTTTGGAAATTTTTTTGGGAGGAATGAAAAGCTCTAAACTCTTTTCAGTCGCTGGAAAATAATTCCGATGATGATTGCAACATCATCGGTGTTCATTTTCGGGTTTCCAAAAGAGGGATTGCTGCCAAATTGTTTTAAGTGAAAGTTGTTTGGAAAATTTGGGTTTGGTTTTGGAAATTCAAAGGATAGTTTGAATTGTTTTCAATAATGGTTTTGAAATATAGAAAAGACTCTGGAATCCTATTTAAAATATTTATGGGAATAATAAATAAGTTAATAACTTATACAAACTAAATTTTAATAGAATAAATTTAATTTAAAGAATGGAGGTAAATTAAAGTAAGTATAAGTGAATAAATTTGAATAAAGTGAATTGGAAGAAATATCTAAGGACACTAAGTGAAGTATTGAAATAAAAAAATTAGTAGGCAAAACTAATTGAAGAAATGACAAATTTAATATGGCTTAAAAGAATTGAATTCACATAGAATTGAAATCCAATTTAAATATAGGTGGTTATAAATCAAAATGGTGAATTGAAATTAAATTGTGTTTGTAAATGAACAAATGAAGTAACATTTGTAAATAAATGAATTGAAATTGAAAAATGGAATGAGATTTGAATCAAGTTGAAAAAAATCCAAACTTGGGTAAAATAAAATAGATTCAATTAAAGTATACTAGTATGATAATTTATTAATTCATGAAATACTGAAATGGAAGTTGAATTAATTAAATTAAAACTTGAATTATGAGCTAAACAAAAATGGTTCGAAATTTCAGATAAATTCAAGTAAGTTGAAATAAATTGAATATAACCTTGTTGTTGATAAAATAAATTCAAATGAATGTGAATATGAAATGCAAATTGAATTGAACGAAATCAATTGGAAATAAGATAGAATAAAATGTAAATTGAGTTAGTATCAATTTAAAATTAGTTATAAACTAGAATGGATATTCTATTAAGTGCATATCGTCGAAATTTGCATAGAAATGGTTGTCGTTTGACGCAAATGAGTTGTATAAATTTCTATGGCTTAATAAAAACAAATAGAATTGATATTGGAATCGATTGACATGAATATGAGCTGTTTGGACATAAAAATGAATAGAATGTAGAAAGTGTGTTGTAAATCACTTGAATTAAATAGAAATGGTATGGAACGTAGTTGTGAGCGATTAAATTTGTATTGAAACCATATAAATTGCTTACGGAAATTATTTTATGTACATTATTCATGAAATGCATATGTGTTGCTATTGAAAATAAGTGAAATGCAAATAAATTCTTATATATGTCACTTACGCGTTTAAATTTAGTAAGTACAGGCACATGGGAGCCGTATGGCTGGATTTGATCGTGTTAATAAGCTAATAATTAGCCGCCTTACTTAAAAATGCTAAATAAGGTACGCCTACGCAATAAAAATAGGAAATATGAACTGTTTTTGGTTTTTCCGTCCGTGTGGGCCGATGTATATATATTTATGTCTATTGTCAAATTGCAAAAGCTCCTCTATACAAAGGAGACTCTGCCAAAAAATTTTGAAAATTTTGGGAGTTAGAAATTTTTTGAAAATTGTTGAAATTTTTTTTGATAGCGACAAACGGTTTCGAAATTGAAATTGAAGTAAATTAGTGAATGAAACTAATTAAAAATAGTAATATGAATCAGTTATAATTGAAAGATAAAATTGAATATTCAGAATAGAAGATAAATTGAATTCAAATAGAATTGAAATTGTGAATTGAATTCAAATAAAATTGAAATGCAAAATTGGATGAAAATGAACATGTAACTTCAATAGTGAAGTAAAAAAAGGTATAAGAAGCATATGTTGGAAATTTTGTAATGGAATTGGAAAAATGGTTTGAATGTTGGAATTGGATACTACTGCTAGCAGGATATACAGGTGTATTAAAAGAAATGGAATTGGAATTTTGATTTCAAAGATAAAATTGAATTGCTCGACAAAAATGTACGTATGAAATTTCAGTATGAAATTTGATGATTTTCTTGTCGAGCCGCTTGGCTTTTTCTTTTCTTTTTGAAATTGGGGGGCCCAATGTGGCGTTTTGTAGTTGTACCGAGCTAGCCGCGCAAAGGAGACGCTGGCGAAATTTTTCGAAAATTTCGAGTGTTAGAAAATTTTTGAGAAAATTTGGAAGTTTAAAATTTGAATTTAAATCTAAATTCGAATTGCGAAGTAAACAATGTTGGTTGAAACTTATAAGTGAAGTTGGAAAGCTAGTTGAAATGATAATGAATCTCTACTAAAAAGATTTAGGTTAGTAAGTTGATAAAAACTATTGGATTGTGAAAAATAGCAGACGAGTTAAAAACCATTCTTCCTAACTTGTAATTTCGAGACGAAATTCTTTTAAGGGGGGAAGATTGTAACGACCCAGAATTTTGGACAATTTAAATTGAAAATATTTAATTTATTTTAAATATTTGAATGATGGTTTGATTTGAATTTCAAATTATCAGAATGAATTTAGCAATTGAATTATATAGTTTAATCTATTGAATGATGAATAATAATTTGATTCTTCAGTTTTAAGCTGATAAAAAAATATTTCAAAGGCTTGAAAAATCCATATTGATAATACTAAAGATAATCGAAGCTTCAGAATTGAATTTGAAAGTGAATTGTTCAGTTTGGAAATTTTATCGTTTGAATCGATATTTGAAAACAGCCGTCCGAGGGACAGTCTCGGAATTCGACGAAAACAGTTCCATTGGATCCGTAGTATTGAATTATTACAGGATTTCAAATTTCGTATTTTTCGGAGTTGTTATGTGAGCACACGGGGAGTAAACGCATTGAAATTTATATTAGTTTCAATTAAATTTAAATTTTAATTTAGTCAACATCAGCACTTTACCTCCCCATCAAAATGTTGTAGCAAAGTAAATCAAACACGGTCTATCATCCTTAAATCGCGCCTAAAATCACGTATCCATTTCGACATTAGCTCAAACGAAAAACAATTCGTTCCTCAGTTCAAAATCATACGAGATAAAAACATAAATGGCCGAAGCCCTTTCTCTTCAAAATCGAAACCTTCGAAAATTAATGGCCGAAGCCCAGAAATCAACAGAAGATAAAAAAATTGCCTCGGCCGTATTTCGTTTGGAAACGAATCAATGGCGATCGATCGGGGGTTCGATGTTCACAAGAAGGGTATCGGCGAAGTCACGATGGGATTGAACCGACATTGTCGCAATTTGGCAATGGCGAGAGCGGCGGCTATTGGAGGCGCGCGCGCGATGGTGGATGCGGCTAGGGTTGGATGGCGACTGGAGATCAGATCCAATAGCAGGAGGGCGACGACAAGGGGGTTTCTCAATGTCGAGGCGGCGATCGCGATGGCGTTCGCTGATGGAAGCACGCGTGGTCGATTGGGTTGCGGAGATGATCGCGAGTTGATGGCAGAGGCAGCGCGAGGTCGATTCGTGGTTAGGGGCAATGGGGGCTCGAACGATTGCAGTGAGGTATTTTAGCAATCTATTTATTAAATTTACATATTTATATGTATACATTTTACAGGAAAAAAATTAAAATTAAACTATGCAGATATGTTCAGAAACAAGTAAATTTTGACTTAAATTTAATATACTGCAGATTTTTATAAATTTACAGAAAAATAGAAGATTGTATATACAAATAAAGTTTTGAAAAAAAAAGAAAAAAAATAGAAGTTTTGGTTAAGTTTATATTACCAAAGTTATAAAGAAAAAAAATGTACTGTGATAATTTTTGTTATTAGGCAGAAGTATTTAAAGTAAATGAATATATATACAGTTTAAAGGAAGTATATATGATAGACAAATATGGAAAATAAAAATGCAGTTTATAAGTATTTAATAAACTTATATAATTATTTTTAATTACTAAATATAATCTATAAAAGAAAAATATTTTTTTAAAAGAAGGAATTAGTTAAGAATAAAAAATAGAAAAGGAAATTAATTTTTCGACTAGCGGAATTTATTTGTATAAAAGGTTCATTTAATTATTGGCATTAAAAATAAATTGTTAAAGGAAACTTAGTTTTAAATTTTAATTTTTAGTTAAATAAATTTATTTAAAGGAGAAATTGGTTAATTAAAACAATCAAAACGAAAAATTGATTATTTGATTTACTTCGAATATTTATCAACTGCATAATATTTATACAAGGTCAACACTGCAAAGGAAACAGACTGGAATGGAAAATGGATTGCAAAATTAAATCAAAGGTGAGATCTTCTCACTCAAATTAAAAATTTGGATTGCAGTTATTGGTTGATGTTTGGTTATGATATTAGATATAGTAGGATATATATATATATATATAGCAATATATATATTGGAATATGTATATATTGGAGTTGTTGATTTCCCGCATTATATAGCGGATGAGACCCTATTGCACTGCCTATTAAGCGGATAATATTTTATAAATCTCATATACCGCGATATCCCGTCTTGAAACGGGATTGGTATTGTGCCAACATCTGTGGATGCAGGGAAACAGGTTGGAGGGATCCAACTAGATTCCTCACCAGTATTTATTTGATTTTAGATATTGTGATATTTGATTGATTATCATATTAATATATGATGTTTGGAAGTCGTGATTGACTATTTGGTGTGTTGCATCATCAGATCCATTTTTGAAGTTTAAAAATAACGATTTTGATTTTTAAGGGATTTTTAAAGTGATTTTTGAAATTATACGTTTATTAAATTTTCGAATTGATTCATTTTAAATAATTAAAACGTTATAAACTTTTATGTTATAAAAATTATATTTTTGTGAAATATAACCAAAGCATGATTTTTGAAATAAGTAGTAAATAAATTTGTAAAATGGTTTGGATTGGGATATTTGAATTATTATAAATGAATTATATAAAAAGATTAATAAAATATATATTTATAAATAAAAATACTGGAATTATAAAACGAGCTTTTATAAGTGTTAAAATCAAGTTGTACCTAGTTTTATAAGTAAATAAGAATTTTAGATTTATAAATTAATGATGATATAAAAGAATGGATTTGTGAATAAATGGATTATAAGTAATTTACTTATAAGTTGGATTCGACATGTAAACAAAATATAAATAGAATTGGTTATTAAAGGAGATTTATAAATCGAAATAGTTATGAAGTAGAAATGGAATTTATAAACGTTGTTTTATATATCCGTAATCAAATAAATTTGATAAGCAAACATAGAAATTATTAAAGGAATTATATCCACGATTTTGGACTATGGAAAATCTTTGATAAATGTGTAGAAACATTGAATTGGGAAAATAAAGTATATTCACGATTTTGTACAGTGAATATATATTATTGAATAAAACGGGTGTGATTTGGAGAAGTGAAATTTTAAAATGAAGTTAATTGTTTTAAAAGATGTTTTAAAATGTATTAACTATCGAAACCGTAGATTTCAACATTCATTGTTGAAATAGACGTTTTCGAGAAATAGAAGAAAATGGTGGACTATAACACTGTTATTATAGTAAATGATTTCCGAAAGGAAATGTTTTAGTACAGTATTGGTATTTATATATCTATCTAAATTTCGAATCCCTATACTAGTGATTTTGGGTCGTCGTAATGATGTTTTACGTAACATTCGTTTTGACTCAAATAAATGTGTTAAGAGAATGTTTTCTTTAAAGAGTGAAATATATACTTAATTTCGACTTAAGTATATTGAATATTTTTCAAGTGGTGAAAATAAATAGATTTGTGAATTACTTATTATTAAATAAGTAAGGAAATGTTTTTCCAATATGAAATGAACGTTTTGAGAATTATCTTTTTAAAGATAAATTGAAAGTGAATATTTGAAATCGATTTGAAAATCGTATATTCACAGATATTTTGGAAATGTAAATTCAATATGGAATTTATAAATGAAATTAGGAAAATGGGTTTAAAAACAAATATCGATTTATTTTTGAAGTATGAAAATTATATATATATCTTGTAAAGATATTTTTGGAAAATTATTTGGAATATGGTGATGTTGTGCATACCTATTGCTAGTTAAATAACCGACTATCAATATTTACCTTTAAATAGGTATTTGTTGTGATTGATTGAATTTGAATGCTACACTTATTTTTAAAAATAAGCGCTCACTATTCGGGTTAGCCGAAAAAGGACCTTGGGGTCGTATAACCCATTCCGAATATGTGATACGTCGTAATAGATAGCATCGATGACCGGTGTTGAAGACCGGATTTTTATGACAACGGAAGGATTACCGTCGAATGTTTCTGCATCGGCTGATCCCCGATATAGAAATTTATTACCCTTTGTGATGGGAAGTCCGGTCGTGATTTGTGAATATCCGGATTGCAAGCACTTCTTTGTAAGTGCCTTCGGTTCCTTTCACTATGCACTAGTAATAGTATGTTGGCTAGGATTTACATCTTTACTTTCGAAATAATTTTTCCTACACTATGCACTAGTAATAATATCAAATGTTCTTTTTAATGCGTATCAAGCATCTTTGACTATCATAAGGAGAAATATCCTCCGATTCTGCGTTTGCATTGTGTGTGTGTGCGGGAGGCCTTATGGTAGTCTCATTTTCTAAAACGCATTGCGAATCTATTTTAAAATTATCCTGTTCTATGTTTTAAATATAAAATGTTTTAGTTCTCACACCAGTCACATGACTGACCCGGAGTTTATTGTTTTCCTTCCTAAACTCTGGGTGCCCACCAATTTCCACACGGGCAGTCTAGAGTCAGGTTTATCAGGATATTCTGGAATTCAGGAGTGGCTGGAGGCAAGATGGATGGCATGGTGTATTCACTAGTATATAGTATTTCTTTTGTTGTTTGTTGTTGTACACTCTGATAATGTAATGTAATGTGATGTAATGTAATAACTGATATAGTTCTTTATTTTAAATGATTATTCATTTATCTATTATATGTTGTTCTGCTGCGAATTGTGAGATTCTAATATTGTTTTGTTCTATCTTTTTCTTTCTTCTTCTACCTCTTTCTTTTTCTTAAAACCTTAAGTGTTCGGTTTTTCGACATTCGATTGCTCGGCAGTTGATACAGTGAACGTATTGATGTCGGTTTTCGGAAGTCGAAGAATCGGGTCGTCACAATATGGTATCAGAGCATATGGTTAAGCGACAACCATGGCTCTGTTGGGTATTTCTCATTAGAGATAGAGTCAGTAGTACTCTAGAATGAGTTTGAGTGTAATAATAGATATGAGCGCGTATTTGTTAGTGAATATGAAATTGTTTTGTATTGTGTTTACTTATCGGTTGATTGTTTATATATTCTGGTCGGTGCAGTCTAGCTAACTGTGTTGATAGGAGTTTCTAAACTCTTAAACAAGATAAACCGACACAGCAGTGTTTTAAAAATCGGGTAAATGAAATAATTTTGCCCAAAACTATTTTCGTAGATAAAGGAAATTATCTTTATAAATTATTATAGTATATGGATGCTTGGTTGTTAGGAAGTAATACTATTAAAAATTATTACCATTGATTTTTGAATAAGAAATTGGAATCATAATCAAAAGTTTAGAAATAAAATTCATATACAAATGAAATTGGAGAATGTAAATTATAAATATGATTTATAATTAGAAATAGAATTCCAAGGTAGTATTTGGAAATGTTTTTGAAAGAATTTGGAAATTTTAGAAATTAAATTCCCTTTTGATTTGAAAATAATTTTCAAAGGTTTTTGGAAATTTTTTTGGGAGGAATGAAAAGCTCTAAACTCTTTTCGGTCGCTGGAAAATAATTCCGATGATGATTGCAACATCATCGGTGTTCATTTTCGGGTTTCCAAAAGAGGGATTGCTGCCAAATTGTTTTAAGTGAAAGTTGGTTGGAAAATTTGGGTTTGGTTTTGGAAATTCAAAGGATAGTTTGAATTGTTTTCAATAATGGTTTTGAAATATAGAAAAGACTCTGGAATCCTATTTAAAATATTTATGGGAATAATAAATAAGTTAATAACTTATACAAATTAAATTTTAATAGAATAAATTTAATTTAAAGAATGGAGGTAAATTAAAGTAAGTATAAGTGAATAAATTTGAATAAAGTGAATTGGAAGAAATATCTAAGGACACTAAGTGAAGTATTGAAATAAAAAAATTAGTAGGCAAAACTAATTGAAGAAATGACAAATTTAATATGGCTTAAAAGAATTGAATTCACATAGAATTGAAATCCAATTTAAATATAGGTGGTTATAAATCAAAATGGTGAATTGAAATTAAATTGTGTTTGTAAATGAACAAATGAAGTAACATTTGTAAATAAATGAATTGAAATTGAAAAATGGAATGAGATTTGAATCAAGTTGAAAAAAATCCAAACTTGGGTAAAATAAAATAGATTCAATTAAAGTATACTAGTATGATAATTTATTAATTCATGAAATACTGAAATGGAAGTTGAATTAATTAAATTAAAACTTGAATTATGAGCTAAACAAAAATGGTTCGAAATTTCAGATAAATTCAAGTAAGTTGAAATAAATTGAATATAACCTTGTTGTTGATAAAATAAATTCAAATGAATGTGAATATGAAATGCAAATTGAATTGAACGAAATCAATTGGAAATAAGATAGAATAAAATGTAAATTGAGTTAGTATCCATTTAAAATTAGTTATAAACTAGAATGGATATTCTATTAAGTGCATATCGTCGAAATTTGCATAGAAATGGTTGTCGTTTGACGCAAATGAGTTGTATAAATTTCTATGGCTTAATAAAAACAAATAGAATTGATATTGGAATCGATTGACATGAATATGAGCTGTTTGGACATAAAAATGAATAGAATGTAGAAAGTGTGTTGTAAATCACTTGAATTAAATAGAAATGGTATGGAACGTAGTTGTGAGCGATTAAATTTGTATTGAAACCATATAAATTGCTTACGGAAATATGATGAAGGATTGAGTCAAGGAGCTTGGAAGATGTCAAGGTTGAAGATATCAAAGATTTTGCCAAGTTTAAGAAATGCAAATTAGCTTGGTACCAACATGATTCATGTTGGTACCAACATGATTCATGTTGGTACCGACATGATTTGCACTGATATTATTTGGGAACCATTTGGAATGGTCAGAGGAAGGAGTATGCCAAATTTGACTAAGTTCTGGAAAAAAAATTAAGTTTGTACCGACATGACTTATCTTGGCATCGACATGGTTTTAGAATTGTGTTGATTACTTGGAGATTTGGTACAAAAGCTATGACGAAAACGATGGGGTATGGGTACACAAAATCATGTCGGTATGGACATGATTGGTTAGATCAATTTTTATAAGGGACGACATAATCTTCATGCTATATTTTCAAATCTTAGGACTAATACATGTTTATACATGAATAGCAAGATTCGTGCTTGGAATCATCTATAAATAGCAAGGTGATTCAATCAGAAGTGTTGGAACTGAGCCAGCTCGCAGCGGAGGAATTGAGTAAATTTCAAAAAAGAGTTCCATTATTGGATCTTTAACTGGACTACGTAGTCTAATTTTTTTGAAGTTTTTTAAATTTTCTGTTAAATAGATTCAATATTTTATTTACATTCGTAAATAAAGTTTTATTTTATATATGTATCTATCATGTAACAAATATGAGTGTGCATACACGTGCAATAGGATATTTGCACAAGATTTGACATGCCCACTTGTAGATGTTGAGATTTATACCACAACGGACATAATAGCCCCTCATGTACACAAATGGATTGTCTAAATGCATATGTATATATATGTGCATAAAATTGTTCCTATATATGTGTGCACACATGTGTGAAGATAGAATTATATAGTTATTATAATATTTTTGTTGTAAATTATTTACATGAAATATTAATTAAAATACATATGCACACACATATATATTTGAATAAATATAATTTAATTATAAAATAATTTAAATGTTCCCTTTTTGGAATTGGGCCAAGCCGTGGTGGAGTTAAAGGGTAAATTTAATAAAAATTTCCTTTGTTGGATCTTTAATGAGCCTGTGAAGCCTAAATTTATTTAGAACTTTTCTAACTTTCTTTTAAATAAAATCAATATTTTATTTAATTTCACAAGCAAAAGGAATTTTGTGTTTAAATATATATTAATGAATGTATCAAATACATTCACGTGTGTATAGTGCAAATGCAACATATATGTAGTGTACATAGTTAATATGTACTTATACAAATGTTGGGATTTACACCGCAACGCACATATTTACGCTTTATATATGCCTTTGTTGTTCACATTTTATTTTGAAATTATATAAAATAATGATATATGCATATATATAGTAACTATATTTATTTATATATAATATATTATTTATATATAAGGACAATCAATTACGTCAAAGGAAGTAATTAATAAGTAACAAATACAATAATGATAAGCCTTTTTGACCATCGAACGTCAACACTAATACATCCATGGTATTCATGTGCCATACACCCAAGTGCCGGAAAGACATAATGTTAGGGTAAAGAAAAGGAATAAGAAAGAGGAGAAAAAAACATTAGAATCCCATATGCGTAATGGTAACATATAATATCAAAAGAGTGTACACAGAGCTACTCTAATAAACGTAGCATATTAGAGTTACTAATCAAATTATATCAGCTTATCCTTTCAATTACTAATATATATACACAAAAGTAATGTAGCAGAAATAGGAATACTATGGTAGGCAAACATCTAGGTCCTCAATGAACATCACTAAACATGCCCTTCTTAGACTACTCGACGGAGCACTAATGGAAATAAGAGAAAAATAAACCATAGGCCAGACAAAAGTCTAGTGTGAGAAATTCAAGAAATATATTGCTAGCACATAATAGTACTTTTGAGACCATCGTAATATTAATCCTCTTAAAAGAACTAAAATCATCTAATAAGTACATATTGTGATATAATAGATAATGTCTTAGGTGAAGAATATAAATCAGAAAATATTTGTGTCCCTTGTATCTCACGACACAACAATATTGATGTACCATCAAAACCTATAAGGCGTGTTCACATATGGATTTTTCGTTGGGAAGGCCCTTAGAACATTGATGTGGATCTATTGATAAGGGTTAGAAAATACCTTTTGAGCATCGTACGTCTCAAGATAAAATATACAATAAGGTAAACATGGCCGGATCACCCCTATATTTGATCCGGATATCATCCACTCCCAATGGCCAACATATCTAAAGTATCTCTAGATATGGAGTTATACCGTTGGGGTAGGCTAAACCTCCTTGGCTATGCTTCTACTCTGTTTTCTACTATTACCGATAGTGAAGTCGCACTCAGCATCTCTACACACGAGCCACAACTTGAACATATCACGAATCCCCAAATGGATTCCAGCATCCAGAATAGGTCTCAAACCTCTACATGGTTCGATAATTCTGAACAAATCTAAAATCTTAACATAGATTCCAGCATCTCGGACAGATCCATCTCTAAGAGATAAAACACGTATCTTGGTCTTGAAGTGGTTTTCAATAAGTAAAACAGTTACCAATCCTCGTCTCTTCAAGATTGAATCGAGAAATTCGGTTAACATAACTCCGGTTCTTTTCGAAATTAATAGACAACGACAAGGGTGGGGATCATCTCTTACCCATACGGATTTCCTTATCACTTGCTGTAACAGAGTAAGGCAAGTTTATATGTAGGTTATATCATTATCGAGTGAATAATAATACCATATAATTCCTGTGTTTTTAGACCGGCCCTGAGTTAATTTGGTTAAATTCAACAACAATGCAATGGCCACATATGGAAACCGAATCTCGTACGTTTTCCATGTTTTTGACTTTCTCGACTTCCGCTATCCCTCAGCTGCGAGTTAATATTGGTAGGTTAAAGCACTATTGCTTCTACACCCTACTCGAATCACCATTCCAAATCTCACAGATAGAAACAATTCTACTTTGTTGGTCTTTAGTGCTAGGTACATGACTAGATACTTTTTATAAATGAGTAATTGCACAAAGAACTATCAGCTCACACAATGCATGATTAAATCACATAAATGACTTCTAGTTACCTTTTTAATTTAGTTAATCCTTTATTGTTTAAATCCACTTTGTTCAGTAAAACTTCATTACCTAATAAAACTTCTTCACTTAATTAAAACTTCATCCATTAATTATAACTTCTTCCCTTAGCTTATAGCTTCTTCCTTTAATTAAAACTCATTTTCTAATTAAAAATTCTTTCCTTAATTAAAACTTCTTTTAATTAAACACCTTGACTAATTAAACTTCTTCACTAATTAAAATTCACTTATTTAGTTTAACTCTTTAGTAAATGAAAATTCCTAATTTAATTAATATTCCAGATTAGTTAAACTCCCTTATTTACTCCAAATTAATTAAAACTTCCTTTATATAATTGTGTATGTGTGTGTATATATATATTTATTTAATTTCAATTTATAAAAGATATATACTTGTATTCTACGATTTCACTATTCATTTATACTCTTTTCAGTACATCAAAAAGTATTCATATACTTATCTCGATGGTATAAGTATATACAAATTACTTACAAAATTTACTTACTATAAAATATAATCAACCACCGAACACCTCTTCATTTATGTATGGATCAAAAACATTTGCAGAGGTGGTTAAAATGCTTGGACATCAGCTACACGGGAAATAAAGACAGATCTATAGTTTTCTGCACCTATTAAGGAAGAAGATGGGCATGTTTTCTTCATGCCAAACACGGATATTTCTGAAAATACCGGTAAACGGTCTAATACAATAGTTTCATATATCATAAGTAGGCCTGCTTATGATCATTTTAAAATGTTCATTTGCAAGGTTATAAAAAATATTTCTAAGTTTGAAATATATTACAAGCCAAATGGTTTCATATGTATCAAATTATATTCATAGGTTAAGTTTGATAGCATTACTAAGAGCAGCCCATACACATTCAACTTAAAGATCATCAAAATGGACATAAAATTTAAAGTTAACTCGAGACATTTGACGAAAATTCCAATATGGGCTAGAATTGTAGATTTAAATTTGGCTTATTGGATTAAAGAAGGAATTAATAGAGTAGCAAGTGCTCTCGATAGACTGATCATAATGGATAATACCACCACTAATGAGATACATATAAATTATGTGAGAGCACTTGTAGTGGTAGAGGCAGATTTGAAGTACCTAGAAAAAATACAAGTTCTCAAATCATATAGCCAAATAAAATACATTCAGTTATCATATGAATACAAGCAAAATCATGCACATACTGTAAGTTATACGGTCATAATGCATAAAATTATTCTATAACTACGAGACATTCTAGGCAACTTAAAACAATAGTCCCAAATACATATAGTAGCTCGAAAGGAGATAGTACAAATTTATTTAACACGACAGTGGAAGTAGAGGATCAGACACAATAGAAAGGGTAGCAACAAATATATGAAACTGTTGCTCCTGTAGCACCTTCAGTTGCAACTGCAAATAGATTAGATTGTTTAAACTCGAATAATGGTCCATGTATATCGAATACATGTACACACCAAGGGTATGGGCATTCCAGAAATAGTTCCACCTGCACAGTAAGTAGAGCAACAATAGTATTCAAACTTGGGTGAGATTACAGGGGAAGAATGTAGTGATAATGACTCAAGTTATGAAAACTATTGTCTATTGGAATATTTTTTTGATAACTCAAATCAACAGTTCGTAGAAAATGTAGGTGCACTCATTCAAGAAAATTCAAAAGCTAAAGTAAAAAAGGTTGTTTCCTATATGGTTATAGCAAATCCTATATATACTTTGAAGCATCAAAAAAGTACCCCTAAAATTACAGCTCCTCCTAATAAACAAACAAGGAGCTCGATTACTAACAAATGAAAATAATGTCTTGGAATATCCAAGGGATGTATTTAGATGCTAAAATTTATCATGCATTCAAACTTTTGAATATCCATAAATTCACAATGTTGGGTTTGTTGGAAAACATATTAGAAACAAGAAATATTTTTAGATTTCAAACAATTTAGACAAGACAGTGGGAAATAATTCGCTATAGTAGTTTAGGGTATATGGTCGTATTCTTATCCTAATTGACTCGGTAGTTTGGTCTTTCGAAATTTTGCATAATCGTGAATAACATATTACTCTACACATGACAAACAATGAGGTTTTTAGTGTGTTTTTACTCTTGTATATGCAAACAACCTTTATGGAGAGAGAGAGAGATACAATTTAGGAGTGCTTATGCTCGAATGCTTCTACTATAACTCTGCCTCGGGTTATTATGGGGGATTTTAATAATGCTTCAAGTCCAAAGGATTAAAAGGTAGGTTTACCAATCCCTTTTTCCTATATTGCTAATTTTAAAAACTACATGCTAAAGTGTGTGTTATCCCACATTTTGGTCAAGGCAGGAATTTCAACAAATTAGTTGAAAAATAATGGATATCAGGATTGGAGGTCAATTGGAAACGAGGCTGCGATCGATGTTGTTAAAACTTGGCCATGCTCCGATCAAGATGGTATCGATTGGGAATGATGAATAGAGCTAGGAGATGCTACATTTCAATTTTCAAGTTGATCGGAGTTTGTATGATGAAGATATGATGGATGCAAGTTAGGGAAAATGTTGTTCGAATCCATCATAAATCTCAGTTCGAATCGATGCTGTTCGACTCCATCCGCAGTTAGATTCTTCGCATTGATCCTAAGGCAGCAGCGTCGTATCGATTTAGTTCGTATCCATCATAGTCGAACTACTTCGTATCGATCAGGAACTGAACCAATTCGTATCGATCACAAGTGACCTTAGTTCGTGTCCATCCAGGTCGTAGTTGTTCGAATCGATAGCGTCCGAGTCCTTGTTCGTATCCATCACACTCAGGCAAGTTCATTTCGTATCGATGGTATCTGCAGTGATTGATGCGAAGTATGCCGACATTCATCGATACGAACGAGGGCAACGACGAATCGATGGTAGATTCGAAGAAAAACTAAAATGAATGGTTATGAACCAATGATCGATGCGAATAAAGCTTCGGAATTAGATACAAATAACTCAGTCAACTCGGCACACAAGATGGATCGGCCTAAGAATTTCGCAACTAGTCATCGCATGGTCACGTGCCCTGATCGATCCGAAGAGATCGATTCGAATTACACTGCCTGCCGAAAAACCAAAACTCGTATCGATCATATCTCCTAAACCATAGGTCCAAATGCTATCAATTTTCACAGGAGCTTACGTACAAGCCAAGGATGGTTCATGCCAAGTTTCAACTCCATAGGATGAAATATTGATCGATACGAAATTGGTTCGTATCGATCATGGATCGAGCGGAAACTTTCCAGGATCGATCGCATGGGCCCACTCACGTGTCAAAAGGAGTCTCCCGAAGTTTGAGCAAGATATCAACATCCTACACCTATAAATAACATCCTAGAGCCTACGAGAAAAGGATCCTTTGGCTATTCGACGTCTGGACTCTGCCGAATTCAATTCTACCTCTCACCATAACTGTTGTACTCGAATTTCTTCATTGTAATTGCTGTAATCGACTGTAACCAGCAAAGAAAGTCAATAAAGGATTATCATTTGAAGTGGACGTAGGCCGAAGATAGCCGAACCACTATAAATCTCGTGTCATTGAGTGCTATTTCTAAATTGTTATACACTATATTACTCGGATCTGAGATCTGTGTTTGGAATATTGTTGATTTACATTCATATATCGGTGCTTTCGCGACATTCGGGGTTTGTGACAAATTTTGGCGCAAACACTTTGGTGCTTTCATCGAGAACAACTAACACCCGCTGTACCAGATTTGGAGTTCGGACTTGAAGGCTTAAGAGTTCAGATCTAGAGAACAATGACAAGGCAATCGAGTAGAAGACAGAGAACAGAGAGAAGTCAACACGAAGGAAGCCAGAAAGCTTCATCAGGAGCCAATCAGACTTCAGCTTTCATCACCCGAGATGAAATGGAAATGATGATGGGAGCGAGGCACGAAGAATTTCTGACAAGGCAGGAGGAGATGATGTAGAACCTCCTCAGACAGGTTGGACAAACAGGGACAGTCGGAGCTTTAGGAGTTCAGATCCACGAGGCTGGAGCAGAAAGACAAAACAGGCAACCGAATGGAGCTGTTTAACAAGGAAGAGCCCCTAATCAACATGCATCTGCTATTCTGGGTGAACCCAGGCTCGGGGGCACATCACCGGATAACGATGGACCGGTTCATAGAGAAACTCCAGTTGACTCCGCCCAATAGGATGCTGTCAGGAATGTAAGAGTGCAGGATGAAGAGTATGTGCCAGAATTCCCTCGGGCACTCGGGGGCAACCCCTGACGGACAACGCTAAATTGGCTGAGATTATCAGATGAACTATGCGTGGAGGATTGACGAATAGAGATTTGGAAGGGGTAAACAGAAATCCGTTTACTCGTGAAATCAGGATATCTCGGAATCCAGCAGAGTTCAAGCTATCTAACGTGGAGATTTACAATGGCAAAGCTGATCCAACTGATCACTTGATGAGGTATACAAGACACATGCAGGTGATGGGGGCATCAGAGGAAGTTATTTCCCGATGTTTCCCTTTATACTTGACGGATATAGCTGCTATGTGGTTCAGGCAGCTGGAAGAGGGATCCATCGGGACGTGGACAAAATTGGTTGACAGGTTTCTGAAGCAATTTCGAGTTCATATTAAAAGATCGAAAAACGTAATGATGCTAGCCTTAGTAAAGCAAAGGATGGATGAATCACTGAGAGATTTCCTAACTCGGTTCAATGCGGCGGTTGCTTCGGTGGATTGGCCAGACCCATTGATGGTTTTAATGGCAGCAGTATTAGGGGTCAGAGAAAATTCTGAATTCAAAACCCGCCACTGGATCTCAAGGAATTCTTTCACGAAGCTGAGAGATTCCTTCGGCAAGAAGATGCATGAACATATCTAAAGTTAAAGATGGCCAACACGACTGATGGTGGAGGACCATCCAGCGGAGGTTTGGATAAAGACAAGGGTAGAGGAAGCTCGTTGATGATTTAGAAAAAGCTAGGAAGCGATGGACGGAGCCAAAATTCTCTACATATACAAGATTGAATGAAACATTGGAGCGGATATAAATGGAAACCCGAAATCGCCTTCCCTACGAAAACAGGCTAGGAGAGAACCTTCAGAATGCGAAAGGGCATTAGGAAGGCACCGTCTCTTCCATGATTTGGATGGACACGATACCAACAGCTGTAGGCACTAAAAGGACCTAATTGAGGAACATGTGAGGAATGGACAATTGAGGCAGTATGTTGGGGCTCGGAATGCAGCGGTGGAGCAAGAGCGACCATCGTCTACCCCAAACAATGATGGTGTGAGGCCCAGGGACGATGATCGATTGGTTGTCAATTGACTAGGATGTTATGAAATAAGTAGCAAACTACTGGCAAACAGCAAAGTCATTTACGCACGTACGGGGACGGAGATGGCCCTTAGGCATGCTCTGAATGATGATAGACCGCGATGCTATGGTTTGTGAAATCTATTTTTCATTTTTGGACTGGATACTCGTTTCTCTGGTTTGGTTTTGGAGTTTGGTTTGAACTCCTGATTCTATTTGTTTTGTGGTTCTGACTTCTGTTTGGATGATTGTTCTCATGTTTAGATGTTGATTTTGATCTTGGATGTGATTTTTTGATTTTTATGATTTTGGATTGGATTTTGATTGGATTTTTATTTGGCTTTCTGGTAAACGGTCATCGGGTATGGATTATACCTGGAAAAGAGTAAGTCGCTTTGCCCTGACGTGGCGAATCAACTTATTCAGATCGCCGAGTATGGACTATGCTCGGCAAGGGTTCGGAGAAATCAGGATTCGTCCTAAGACTTAGGCCCCACATTATTGATTATTATTTCAGGTAGTCGGGTATGGACTATGCTCGACAAGGGTCCGAAGTGACCAGGATTTGGCTTAGGACCTAAGCCATGGCATTATATAACGTCCAGGGACACTAGACAAGTCGTCAAGTGTGGATTGCGCTCGGCAAGAACCCGGAGGTTACGGATTTGGATACTGACCAAGAGAGGTCATGGATTCGATTCCTGGTTATTGCATAAGGTCGGGTTAAGACTCGGTTATCGAGTTCGGATGGATATGGAATTGGCTATGGACTTTGGATATCAAATTTGGAATTATTCAAAACACACCTTCTTATCACAAGGCATGTATTGGGGGGCAAATATGATCCCACCTTTTGGTCAAGGATGGAATATTAACAAATTAGTTGGAAAGGATGGATATCAGGATTGGAGGTTGATTGGAAACCAGGCTGCGATCGATGTTGTTAAAACTTGACCATGCTCCGATCAAGACTGAATCGATTAGGAATGATAAACAAGGCTAGGAGAGGCTACGTTTCAATTTTCAAGTCGATCAGAGTTTGTATGAATAAGATATGATCGATGCAAGTTAGGGAAAATTTTGTTCGAATCCATCATAAGGCTCAGTTCCAATCGATGCTGTTCGACTCCATCCGGGGTTAGATTCTTCGTATCGATCCAAAAGCAGCAGCGTCGCATCGATTTAGTTTGTATCCATCATAGTCGAACTACTTCGTATCGATCAGGGACTAAACCAATTCGTGTCGATCACAGGAGAGCTTAGTTCGTGTCCATCCAGGTCATAGTTATTCGAATCGATAATGTCCGAGCCCTTTTTCGTATCCATCATACTCAGGCAATTTCATTTCGTATCGATGGTATCTGCAGCGATCGATGCGAAGTACGCCTACATTCATCAATATGAACGAGGGCTACGATGAATCGATGGTAGATTCGAATAAAAACTGAAATGAATGGTTACGAACCAATGATCGATGCAAATATCTTCAGAATTGGATACAAGTAACTTGATCAAGTCGGCACACAAGATGGATCGGCCTAGGAATTTCGCAACTCGTCATAGCATGGTCACGCGCCCTGATCGATTCGAAGAGGTCGGTACGAATATATCGATTCGAATTACACTGCCTGCCGAAAAACCATAACTCGTATCGATCATATCTCCTAAACCATAGGTTCAAATGCTATAAAATTTTCACAAGAGCTTACGTACAAACCAAGGAAGGTTCATGCTAAGTTTCAAATTCATGGGATGAAATCTTGATCGATACGAAATTGGTTTGTATCGATCATGGATCGAGCCGAAACTTTCCGAGATCAATCGCGTGGGCCCACTCATGTGTCGGAAGGAGTCTCCCGAAGTTTGAGCGAGATATCAGCCTCTTACACCTATAAATAGCAACCTAGAGCCTACGGAAAAAGAATCTTTTGGCCGTTCGACGTCCAGACTCTGCCGGATTCAATTCTACCTCTCACCATAATTGTTGTACTCATATTTCTTCATTGTAACCACTGTAATTGACTGTACCCAGCAAGGAAAGTCAATAAAGGATTATCATTTGAAGTGGACGTAGGTCGGAGATAGCCGAACCACTATAAATCTCATGTCACTGAGTGTTATTTCTGAATTGTTATACTCTATATTGCTTGGATCTAAGATCTGTGTTTGTAATATTGTTGAGTTACATTCACATACTGGTGCTTTCGCGACATTTAGGGTTGTGACCAATTTTTATGCAAACAGTGTGTTCCGGTTGAAACTTTATTGTAGGGTTGCAAATATACATGGAGAAGGAGAGGTGTGGCAACAAATATGGACAAAGTTCTTGTCAATTATGAACTGTTAACTAAATTCCAAGAATTAGTTATAATTGTGTTGCCAGACCAATTCAGTGATCATACCTCACTATTATGGTAACTCACATTTCAACTGCAACAACTAAAAGGAAAAATCATTCAAATATGTCGACACATGGTATCAACTTTAATGATATACAAAATGTGTGCAAGGCGGACTCAAAGCAATTACATGGGGAATATATATGCATAAGTTCATGAAAATTTTGCAAACGATTAAGAAAATTTTCAAACAATGGAATAAGATAAGAGCAAAGACCGATTCTTTATAATAGTCGGAGGAGGAATACATAAGGCTTTTCTTCAACTTGATGCAAAATCAAAAAATGAAGACCAGTATAATGAAACAATGAATTTGCATCTATAGCTTAAAGAAAAGCTTAAAATCCAGCATGAGTTTAATAAGCAATTGAGCAAAATTTCATGGTTGCAAAGTGGGGATACCATCTCTAAATTTTTCTATCCTAAGATGGCAAGAAGCAGACATAAAAATAAGATTCACACACTGCTGGACTTAGAAGGAAATTTCATATATGATCATTAGCAAATTATTACCTAAGCCACAACTAAAAAACATCCAATTAAAGACCGAAAGTTAGAAAAAATTCCAGTCCCTAACTAAAGACAAATTAAGGACCGAAAAAATCAGTCTTTAGTTACGAAAATTAGTGACTGAATTTCAGTTTCAAATCGGTAGCAAAAACATAAAATACATAAAGACCAAATGTCAGTCTATAATTCGGTTATTGATCGCTGTTTAAATGAATGAATTTTCAACCATTGAGATTTTTTTTCTATTTAAAAATCTAACGGGTAGATTCAATCATCCACGTGATAATGTTGAATAATATTAAAATTCAAAATTATTTTTCAGTTTTAATAAATCATTTATTAATCCACCAACATTCCCACTTATTCCTTAGATCAAGGGTGCCATAAATCCACTTATATGCCACTACTCTTTCTCTTCTCTATATTTTTCGTTTTTCCTCATAAACCATACTACTTCCTCCACATCACTGTCTTCTCCATATCATATCTACCACCGCACTGTTGCAAATTACCTATAAAATCCCATTCACACAAAATAAAAAATAAACGCTTCCTTCTTTTTTTTTGTAGCCATGTCTCCTTCTTCAAGCTGATTTATTTTGTACCCAAATACTGTTCTTCAAGCAGCTATATGTCCACATCTCCATGCCATACAAAGTAATATAAGTCCACCAAAATTAGTAAAAAAAAAACATAAAGCACCAATCACTTCACCATAGAATGGCACTGCCTAGCTAGTACAGTATCCTAGAAAACTGCAACTGGACATGGGTACCACCCTTCAAAAGATGGAGAATTTGAATTTGAAGGCGATGAAGGCAGTAGAAGAAAATTAATCGGATCTAGATCAGTCAAAGGATATTTTACGGTTTGGATGATGTTCGTAGATATGTAGATGTGATGAGATTTTCTTATTACTTTATTCTAAACCACTTTTGTAATCTCATGTTGAATTAATAATATGTATATTTCTATGACGTGAATTATATTACATATCAGTAGTTTATAAGCAGTTTACTTACACATATGTATTGTAAGTTGGTTTATTGTGGCCTAATATGATTTCTTTCTCTACACACACAGATGTGTGTAATAGTTATTTTTAATTAAGAATAAATAAAATGAAATTATTACTATATTAAATTTGTATAATTTTGTGACCGATTAAAAACTGTATTTCGGTCTTCAAATTTCAGTCTTTATTAATAGGTAAAACTGAATTTCAGTTTTTAACATTTAAGACTGAATATTCAGTCCTAAAACCTTTTTGGGACCAGAGAATAAAGACATAAAATGTAGTCTTTAGTCGGTCTTTAAGTATATTTTTAAGACTGAATTATTTAATTAAAGACTAATATCTTCTGTCTCTATTTTGATCTTTTTCTATAGTGAGCTACAATTTTTACTCTGACTTGTTTAATGGCCAATGGGAAGGAGTTTCCCTCTTGTTCAACCAAGAAAAATTATTAATGTAGAAAGAAGAAGGTACTTATCTTCTGTTTTGGCCATATTTGAGTTAAAAGATGTTGTCTATTGAAGACTTCAAAAGACCAGGCCCAAATGATTTTTCTTTGAATATTTTCAAATTGCATCGGGATGAGTTGCAAGGTAGCTCGTATGCTACAATAACTGCTGCTTTTCCAAATAGGAAGATACCTCAAGGATTGAACCACAACTTCATTACATTGACACTTAAGAACGATAAGCCATATAGCATTTCTTATTATCTTCCTATCTCTTGTGCAAATGATTTATTTAAAATAATATTTAATTTTATTTTGCTTAAGAATAAAGCATATTTTTCCTTATCATATTGCAGATAACCAGTCAACATTTATACAGAATAGAAATATTAGGAAAAATATACTGCTTGCTTATGAATGGTAAGAGATTTTAAGAAAACAGAAAAGGAAAAAATGTGTATTAATGTAGACATGGAAAAGGCGCATGATATGGTGAATGGAGAATTTTTGTGCCAGACGCTATTCACTGTGGGTTTTCTATTTCACTTATAAATTTGATTTATGAATGGATTAGCACGCTTTCATTTTTAGTTATGGTAGATGGAATGCCTCATGGATTTATCACATCCAATGGAGGCCTACAAAATGGTGATCCCATATCACCCTATCTATCTTGTGTCGCAATGGAATTTCTTTTTCTTTAGATGGAAGATGCTCTTATACTATAACAACTACAACCTATTTCATCCATCCAGCTAATTATCTCACATTCATTATACGCTGGTGATGTTTTGATCCTTTCAAGTGCTGTTGCAAAAGCATTTCTATGACTGCTATTTTCGACCAATTTGCAAGCACCATGGGACTGCATATCGACAAACATAAATCATTGGTGTATTTTAGTAGTGACGTTACTATTAAAGATCAAATATTATCCACTCTAGGGATGGTTGAAGGCACATTGCCAGTAAAATATTTAGGTGTCCCCTTATCTGCTGACTACATACATGCTTCATATTGCACACCTTTGTTAAATAAGGTGTTTGTCAAATTTAAGGAGTGGGATAGTGCTCCATTTATCGATTGCAGGAAGAGTTGAACTAATATAGAGTACTATCGCACCAATAGTTCTATATTGGCTGTTAATATACCGTTTACCAACCTTAGTTCTATATAAATTTGAAAATATGTGTGACGATCTGTCTCCTCGACCCTTATAAATCGACACTAATAGTAATACTTCTACGGTATTCACATGCCATAAATCCAAGTGCCTGGGAGGCAGATTATCAGGGGTGTAAAAGAAAATAAAGATAGAAGATAACACAATAATAGAATCTCGCATCGCATTCAACATTTTTAATTATACATAATGATCAGAGTCAAATATAAATCTAGTGGGATAGTTATAACTGTCTATCCGTATATATGCTAGAAATAAATACTAAATAACATAGCGGAAAATGGGTAGTTAACTACATAAGGTACTTTAGCTTCACAGCTCCAAAAGACTTCTCCAAAATGCTCCCCAACATGCTCCAAAATGCTCCTAAGCTATCCTGACTACAAGGCTACCCAAAAATATGGCACCCAAAGTTTAATGGGAAAAACAAACTCTGGGTCAGTCATGAGACTGGTGTGAGAACTCAAAGTACAATGTTTTGAAAACAAAGAGGTATCTCATAAGACCACGCCGCACATAAACACGGAATGGGTTTTACTTATGACAATCAAAACTCTTTATTACGTAAAATTTGGGGATATTATTCTTAATGACTTTCTTTGAAAACATCTGCAAATAAACTTATTAATCTTAACCGAAATTATTACCATTATTAAATTCCAGCATACTTGGTTCTACAAACAAAACAGCAAGTTCTTATTGGCAAATGGATTTCCATACAAATGACTAGGTGAAGGGACTACCTTCTGATGGGTACACCTCTAGATAGATGTCCCGAGGACCATCACAAATGATCTTCTACAAACACAAGACCGGCCTATCTCGGTAACTAGATAGTACCGAATATATCATCCCCCGGTCGTTACCGACCTTTATCCGAGAGCGCTCTTCGCATACATCCACATTAATTTACATCCTGAACATCATAGCGTGAAAAAATATATCTAGAAGGGGATGATCATACCCTAAATGACCCACTTAGCCTTGCCGCATCTAACCCTGTTTCTGACATTTTCGATTGATGAGGCTTGAGGCAACGATTACCTATTCACATAGCACATATCACATCTTTGAATGCCATATTGCCATTTCCGTTGATTACTAATTTCCTTCCACAAAAATACAACCCTTGAGCTCGTACGTCTCAAGGAGGGTGTTAAGCTAACAGAAGCTGCCTTCTCCGCCGCCACTGATGTACGTTTGTAAAAACCAATGTATGTAATCTTAAAAATGCAATGTCAGACAAACGTCCATACAAGTTGTCCTGGAATAGGATAAACCGAATGCACTGTCCTCGGCCATTACTGGGCAAGAAATCCTTGTGGTTTTGAGGTTTTTCATAATAAAGAGATCACTGCTACAATATAGTGAATCGAGAGTTTATCCCCAATTAATAAACATGTAGTCCTTCGTTGTTATTCGCCTCAATATCTCCATCTTCAAACATCTTCAATCTTCGAACACGTAAATTGGTTCGAAGTGGTCTTCGGATAGGAATCACCCAAATCCGACCCCAGTTCCTTCGAAATCCAATCATCGATAAAAATAATGTGATTAGGTGAATGTTTTTTGATTCGTTCATTTTCCTTTACTAAAATATCTTCGAGAGATATATATTTTCTACATATTCTTTTAGTGAATGCGGAATCATTTAAACCTCTTTTTGAATATTTCTCAAATTGTTTTTTAAAGAGTATCTTTTGAGAAAATAGGATTATAGAAATCATACAACTTTTATTCAAAATCAACTTCTATATTCAATGAGTTCTATGGGTGGAAAACGGTGAGATCACCTTTTAAATTCCACTAATAGGACAAGTTCCTTCTTCGGATTTTAGTAATGGGCATAAGAAGATTATGTCTATAAAATCCAAGTTGAGCATCTAGGCTTTCCTTTCGATATATTCCACCCCTCGCCTAAAAGAGAAAACCGAGACCAGGTATATTCAGGGCTCTGGTTGCTTCATTCCTAACCTTAGTTACACACCTTGATTTCACTTTTAGGTCTCACAGGCGGGACAAATGTACTAGTCGTTTCTGCATACTCATTTTCCCTTTTTAAATCACTTTACTACTTGTTTAACCATCTTTGAAATTATTAAATTATTCAAATTTATTTTGAAATGCTTTATTATTTACTTAAAAATATTTACTAAGGATTTATGAAAGAATTGTTAAGTTTCAACCTTTAATTCAAAAGTTAATGAAATGCGTTGCGAAAAGTGTTGCAAATAGTGTTACAAAAAATGCTTTAAAAGCTATATTCTTCAAAACAACTTTTATATCATTTAAAAAACCATCTTTTCAACTTAAATCACTTTTAAAACATTTTAAAATGTTTTTAGAATTTATTTCATATTTTTAAAATAGTAATTTCATCAATTTCAAACTTTGGTCATTTAGTGCAAAAACTAGTTTTTTCTTGAAAACTGATTTTGCCATATTTCAAAATATACAGGTTGAAATATTAATTTTATTTTTCTAAATAAAATATATGGATATAAGGGTTCGTAAAATTCTTACTTCGAAGAATTCCAAACTATATTCCATTTCGTATGCTCGTTTGAACTTTTGACGCGCAATCACGAATTACCGTTACGCAACGCGTCAAATTTTAGACGTATTTTGAGATTCATTTTCAAACTTTACCGAGACAATTTCAAACACTTAGGAACCATTACTTTAGCATATTAAAATATTTTTCAAAGGTATAAATGATTCCATATCACATTTCATTTTAGTTTGGAAATTGTTTTCCATGTGAGTCAATGTTATGTATATCGTGACTTGCTTCAATATTTTCATGCAATAAACAATATATGAGAATCAATATCATAACCAAACATCCAAATGAACATATCATAACATCACAACCAAATATATACATATGAATCAGGATTTCTCACCATAGTCGCAAATGAACCAACTTTAAAGTGATTATAACTTTCCTAACTTCAATCGGGTTCTCACGGACGCTTCTTTTAAGGCTTCTAGGTGGCTTGACTTGACTTGACTTGTGGAGGTCTTTGGTGCTTTGGGCCGTGATTTTAAGGGTAGATTGGGCTCATCTTGATGGTGAAGGAGTGGGTCGTGGGTTGTGAAGGAAGGAGGAAGATTTTTGGTGAATATTTAAGATGATTTGATGATTACTTTCTTTAATATACTTTTGGAATAAATTTTGGCACTATTTCATTAAGGTTGAAAGCAATTAAAAGAGTGAGAAGAAGCTTGAAATTTTAAGAAGAAGAACTGTGGAAGGAAGAAATAATGTGGGTGTGTATTTATAGAAAATATTTGAGAATAAAATATAGATGTGCGTTTGTACTTAAATAAATTACTTAAGAATTAAGCAAACTTGTTTAATTCAAAAATTACCATCCACATCATATCAGAATTTTAAAATTCAAATACTTTAGAGTTAAGTAAAGAATAAGAATGATTACTTTACTTTATGTCACTTTCTTTACTTTATGTCACATTTGATGTGACATGTGTTTTGTCTTTTTTAGTTTACTTTCGCTAATTACTTTCTAGAATTTTCTAAGTGCGATTATTAAAAGTAACCTTATTTAGTTAACTATTAACTATCTTTATATGGTAATATATTTATTAAATTGTGTACATAAAGGTGCAACAATGTTGCGACAACTTTAAATCGATGAAACGTTGATTTTTGACAAAACGTTTTACAGTCATATTTCGATGTTTTATTTAAGCTATATATTTACTTAAACAAAATTTAAAAATGAATTTGTATAATGTTATTTGAAAATATAAACACTCATAATTAAATTAAAATAATTTATTAAACCATTTGAACTTACTTTTCTAAAATCAGGATTTCGCCACTTTTGTCGATATAAGCAAATGTTAATATTTTTATATATATTTCTATTTCCAAATCCTGTCTAATATTAATCATAAAACCTCTTATATTTTATATTTAAAATCACTTTAAATTTTATATTTTGAAGTGGTTAAATTTTGGGTCGTTACATTCTCCCATACTTAAAAGAATTTCGTCCTCGATATTAGATAAGAAGAAAATAGCTCAAAAGGAAATATATATTCAACAAGATGGAATATATACTATAAGCAATTACTCCACATGTGGTGAGTTCACTCAAATGATAGATAAAGTCTATACATAAAACCTAAACTTGGGATATGTTTTTATAATTCTATCTTCTGTTTTCCATGTGCAATCATCAGCATCCCTACTCCATTGAACTTTTACCAAACTTATAACCTTCCTAATCATTTCTCATCTTGATCCACGATTCGAATTGGTCTTCTAATAACTGCCAAGTTTGGTTTTATCTCCAAGTCATCCTGAGTAGCCGATTCTATGATTTGTTTCGGGTCATATACATGCTTCCGCAAATGTGATACATGAAAAACATTGTGTAAGACTGAATCTCCAACAACGAGTTTCATATTTCTACGCCTTCGGTCTGCATAACTCTTCTGTCTACTTTGGACTTCTTTTAGCTTCTTTCTAATCGGGTCAACTTTTTCTGAAGCTTCTCGTATCATATTTGGGCCAAGCACTAACCGATCTCCGGTTTTTATCCAACATGCTGGCGATTTACATGGACGACCATACAAAACTTCATACGGTGCCATGCTGATACTGCCTTGATAGCTATTATTATAGGAGAACTCCCCTAAATGTAAATGATTCTCCCACGAGCCTCCAAAGTCTAGAATACATGCTCTTAAAAGATCTTCTAAAACACGATTGATTCTTTCAGTCTGTCCATCAGTTTGGGGGTGATACACAGTGCATATATTCAGCTTCATTCCCAAAGCTGTCTGTAGTGCTTCCTAAGACTGACTGGTGAAGATATGATCACAATCTCTTACTATACTACTTGGAACTCCATGCAATCGGACAATCTCCTTTATATATATAAGGCTTGTTGCAGTTCTTGTTGGCTTAACTGGAATAAAGTGTGCACTTTTGTTTAATTGGTCTACGATAACCCAAATGCCTTCATTTACTTTCCTTGTTTTGAGTAAGACACAATGAAATCCATGCATATTTGATCCCACTTCCAAGCTGGAATCTCTAAAGGTTGAAGTCATCCTGCAGTCTTTTGTTGGTCGCTTTTGATTCTTTGGCCATTTTTACACCCGCTGACATAGATAGATATGTCCCTCTTCGTACTTTTCCGTCAAAATGCACGCTTCATATCCTTGTACATCTTATGAGTTCCCGGATGAATGCTAAGTTTGGCTGTATGACATTCAGCTAGTACTTCTTGTCTAAGATTTTCAACATCTGGAACACAAATTCTTCCATTTAACCGTAGTACTCCATGGTCATCTATTTTAAAACTTGAATTTATTCCTTCTTCGGCTGCTTTAATGTATTTCTCAGACCGTTTATCTTCTCCCTGTTTACTGGCAATTCTTTTCAGAAGAGTTGGAGTTACTAGCAGATAAGAAATAGTAGCTACCTTCCTACTCAATGCATCAGCTATTAAGTTGGCTTTCCCGGGTGTATATAGAGTATCTAGGTCATTTGACGCAAGAATTCTTGCCAGCATTGCTGTCTCATATTCAAATCCTTCTAGGTGAAAAATACTTCAAAAATTTATGGTCCGTGAAGAGTTCAATTTTTTCACATAAAAGATGGAATATTATTTACTATGGTCAATTCAAAGTTTTATTGAAATAAACTATAAAAGATTCTTATCCAGCAAATAATGTCTCCATTCTTTAGAGAGAGCAAAACGGCTAATAATTCTAAGTCGTGTGTTGCATAATTATTCTCATGCGTCTTCAGCTGTCTACTTGCGTAAGCAATCACCTTCGCATCTTGCATTAAAACTGCACCAAGTCCTTCTCTACAAGCATCTGTATAAACGGTTAATCCACTATTTCCATTTATAATTGCTAAACCTGGAGCGGTTGTCAATCTCTTCTTTAGTTCTTGGAAAGCTTCTTCACACATAGGAGTCCAGATAAATTTAGCATCCTTCATTGTCAAATTCGTTAGGTGATAGGCAATCTTAGAGAAGTCTTCAACGAATCTTCTGTAATATCCTACCAAACCGAAGAAGCTACAAATCTCTTTAGGAGTTTATGGTTGCTTCTAATCTTGAATAGCTGCAACTTTCCCTGGATCTGCTGAATATGTCCAAGGAATCTTGCCTCCTTCTCCCAAAAATGGCACTTTGAGAATTTGATTTTAAGCACATCATTTCTCAATATTTCCAATACAGCTTCTAGATGCCTTGCGTGTTCTTATTCTGTCTTTGAGTAGATAAGGATATCATCGATAAAGACTAACACGTATTTGTTTAGCACATCCCTATAAACACTATTCATAAGGTCAACAAAACAAGCGGGTGTATTAGTCAGCCCAAAAGGCATAGCCAACCACTCATAGAAAGTATTCGGACCATTGAATGCAGTTAGATGGATGCAATCTTCTGCGATTCTTAACTGATGGAATCCTATAGCTAGGTCCATTTTAGAGAAAACTCGAGCTCCGTGTAACTCGTCAAACAAGTCGTCTATTCGAAGTAGAGGACACTTGTTCTTAATGGTTTCCTTATTTAGACATCGATAGTCTACACACAATCTCAAAGATCCATCCGATTTAGCAACAAAAACAACGGCTGATCCACAACTTGAATGGCTGGGTCTTATCAATCCTTTCTTTAATAGCTCCTGGGTTTGGTTATTTAACTCATTCCTTTCTTTCGGAGCCATCCTTCTTCCTTGTTGTTTAATTGGCGTCGCACCAAGAACTAAATCGATACGGAATTCGATTTCTCGATGTGGGGGCAAACTTTTTACTTCCTCAAAGACATCTGCAAATTCCTTAACAACCGGTATTGTTTCTAATCCTGCCTAGGATGTATCTAAAGCATAAAGAAAACTAAACCTTCTTGGACTAGGACCTTCACAAGATATTTCTATGATTTTTTCAAAGACGCTACATAAAGATATAGTTCTATTTATGCAATCGAGCACAGCTTTGTACTTAGCCAACCAATTCATACCGAGTAAAATTTCGAATCCAATAAAATCTAAGACGAAAAGATCAAAAGGAAAGTGATGGGGAGGATAGAAAATTGGGAATTTTTCATAGTGCATACAAAGATTAATGGAACCGCCTATAGCATTTTTTATGCAGATAGGGTCGTCAATAATTTTAGGTGTTCGCACCAAAAATGGTCACAATTCCCAATATCGTGAAAGCACCCGTATATAAACACAAATCGACAATATTCAACACAAATCTCAAATCTAAGCAATATCAAGCACAACAATTCAGAAACAACAATAAAAAACACAGGATTTATAATGGTTCGGCGATCTTGCCTACGTCTACTCTGAAGCTTATGATTTTATTGATTCACTTGATGATTTCAATCCATTACAGCAGATTACAGTAAGCTATATCTCTGATGTCTGAATATAATGGTGATAGAAGGATGTAGAGTTGAATCCGGCAGAGTCTGGACGATGAATGGCCAAAAGATCACTTCTCTGTAGGCTTCAGGGGGCTATTTATAGGCGTAGGAGGCTCAGATCTCGCTCAAACTTCGGGAGACTTTCTCTGGCATGTGAGTGGGGCCACGTGACCGACCCCACCAAGTTTCGACTCGATCTATGATCGATACGAAATGATTTCGTATCCATCAAAATTTCATTCAATCGAGCTGAAACTTGGCAGGAACATTATACACCTTGTATGGAAGATGCTGTGAAAATTTCGTAGCATTTGGATCTGTGGTTTGGGAGATATGAGCGATAAGAGCTGGAGTTTCAGGGTTGGCTGTTCACTTCGAGTCGATCACTTCGAATTCATGCATTCGAGTCAATGGATGCACGTGCCTTCGAGACGACGTGGTGCGCACATCTCGCATCGATTCTCCTTTTGCTCCGAGTTGACCGCTTCGACTCCATGAGTTTCGCCTCATTCGTATTGATGACCGTTGTATTGCTCGAATCCACCAATAACGTGTACTTCGCATCGATTCGCAGCGTGCCCACTTCTTGTCGATGGAGGTGGCATTATTCGCGTCGATGGAAATTGCCTCCATTCGATCGATACGAACAAGCGTATTTAGGATGGATACGAAGTGAGAATAACTGATGGATACGAACCAAGGTTCTCTGATGGATTCGACCCAATGCCTTTTTTAGGGAATCGATACGAACTAAGGTTTATTGGATGGATACGAGACCAACCAACTCGAAGTAGTTTGTATCGATGGATGCGAAGCGGTGTGGGTTGATCGATGCGAACGTCATCGATTCGAACCTGGTGGATACGAATCTGATGGATTCAAATAGACCAATGCATGATGGAAACGAATCTGATGGATTCGAATAGAGTGAGGCGATGTCTATTTGATCGATTTGAAACCGATTGATTCGAACAGACCGATGTCATGTTACTGATCGATTCGGACTCGATCGATTCGAAGTATGTGGAACCTGATGGATTCGAACAAAACAAATATTGATGGATACGAATCCGATGGGTTCGAACAGAACATCTTCTCGACCCTTTGATGGATACGAACGACATACTTTCTCTAATTTGAATGATCATATCTCATCTATACGAATTCCAACTAACCTGAAATTTGAAATGCTGGCTTTCATGGCTTTGCTTGTCATGTCCTATCAATTGTAGCCTGATCCGGGCTCGGACAAAATTCATCGATATCCAGAACGAAGCAATGTGTAACCAATCTTTGAGACGAACTGTCTTTTGTTTTCGATCGATCTTTTGGTATCACGGCTTTGCCAAAATGCGGGATAACATTTGCCCTCCAAAACATGCCTTGCGATAGGAAGGTGTGTTTTGTAATGCTATAAGTTGGATGTTCATATTTAGTCAACAACCTGCAAAGAACTCGATAGTTTCATATGTCCTCGGATGACGATCGTTCGGGATCGTATGCCATTTGAGGTGAATCGGGACTGTTCGCGGCAAAGGATGGAATGGGACCGTTCGTGGCAATTGATGACATGGGACAGTTCGCGGTTGGATGCCGTTCGCGGCAAAAGGTGATACGGGACCGTTCGCGGTCGGATGCCGTTCGCGGCGAATCGTGGAATGAGACCGTTCGCGGTCGGACGTCGTTCGTGGCAAATGTTGATTGTTCACGATCGAGTTCCATTCAAGGAGGATTGTGACCGTTCGAGGTTGGGTGGCGCTCGTGGCGAGTTGTGAAATGAGACCGTTCGAGGTCGGGTGCCGTTCAAGGCGAACTGTGAACGTTCGCGATCGAATATCATATTAGGTGAGTTGTGACTGTTTGCGGTCGGGTGCCATACAAGGCAGATTATGATCGTTCGCGATCGTGTGCCATACTAAGTGAATCGTGACCGTTCGCGGTCGGGTGCCGTTCGAGGCAAATTGTGATCGTTTGCGATCGTGCGCCGTTCGAGGCGAACTGTGACCGTTCGAGGTTGGGTGCCGTTCGACGAAAATTGTGATCGTTCACAATCGTGTGCCGTTCGAGACGAATTGGTGTGCTCGAGGGGGGATTAATATTATCGATGCCAGGTTTCACGTTCGGGGGAGTTTCTGAATCAGAGACTTTGGCGGTTCATCGCCATACAAGAGGTGCTCGTGGACCGTTCGCGATCCAACGGGCATACAAGTAAATTCTTTCACAGAAGTGCAAATATCAAAGCAACGATCATACGAACAACACAGCAAAATTGTCCAAAAGTCCAAGTGTTCAAATCAAAATCAAAGCAAAAGGAAAGAAGAAGACGTCAAAGCGTAAATTCTTACTATGATGGGTTAGTAGTCATTCAGAGCATGCCTATGGATCGTGCGTGATTGCTTACATGTGTAAATGATTTAACCGTGCTAGTGAGAGGTTTACAACTTTTCATCATTATTTCAATCAATCGGTCAATTGATAATCAAACGTTGTCCCGATTTAGGGTCACCTCTAGCTGATGTAGATGGTGGTCGCTCTGGCTCCACCCCTGGAGCTCGCCTCCTTACATACTGAAGTAGCATACCGTTCCTGATATGCCCTTCCACCTCACCCTTCAGATGTCTACAATCATTAGTGTTATGACCGTTCAGTTCATGGAATAAGCAATATTTATCTGATTTTCTCTTGTCGGCAGTTGGATCCCTTCGCGTTGGTCTACGATGCGGGACCCGCTCTTTGGTATCTTGATAGATTCGCTCCAAACTCTCACTCAGCTCTGAGTATGTGGTGAATCTTGGTTCCTTTCGTGGTCGCATTGATCTGCTATAGTTGTTCTCAGCCTTTCGTTTTCCCTTGCTAGTTTCTGTCCCTTTCTCAGGGGGATTTCCATCTTTGACCGCATAAACATTGAGCTCTTCTCCTTTTTCTCTTTCCACACTCGCGTCTTCCAATCGCAAAAAATTTCTGCGTCATGATAGAATTCTCCTAGATCCATAGGCGGATCTTTAGTCAAAGAATTTTTGAACTTTGTGCCATCAGCTATCCCGGACACAGCTGCCATCATAACCATAGATGGATCTGGTCGATCCACCGATGCTGCTGCCGCGTTGAATCGCGTCAGGAAACTCCTCAAAGACTCCCCAGCTTTCTGCTTCAAAATTGCCAAACTCATCACATTCTTGGGTCTTGCAATGTGAACCCTAAATTGTCTCATGAATCTCTCAGTTAAAACTGCCCATGTTCCTATGAAGCCACTCTTCAGCTGCCTAAACCATAACGCTGCGATATCCGTCAGATATAATGGAAAGCACCAGGCCATAACAACCTATGTTGCCCCCAGCACTTCCATGTGCCTCATATACCTTGTCAGATGGACCACAGGGTCCGTCCTCCCATCATACATCTCCACTGATGGTAACTTGAACTCTGGTGGGTTCCTAGCCATCCTACTTGTAGGAGAAAAGGGACTCCTGTTCACGTCTTCAAGATCTCTGTTCACTAATCCGCCTCTCATGGCTTGCCTGACCATCTCCGCCAATCTATCATTATCTCCAAGATGCAATCCTCGTTCATCACTGTCGACCTGCCCCTCGAGTCCATAAGAGCCTTCTGGAATCTGCCCCCTTGACTGAGCGTTCATTCCTCTTCTACCTCCAGGTTGCGCAGATGCTCCTCTCTCTCTCTCCGGGATGTGATCAACATGCTCCTAGTGTGTGCCTCCTAATCCAGGTGCTACGCCGAATGGTCCTGCTTCATTCTAAACTCCACCAGCTCCTCGATTCTGCGCTCCAAGTTGCCCAATTTGTTGAAACAAGCTCTGGATCAACTCCTTCTATCGTTTCATCATTGTCTCCATCTCATCCCTGGTGATGAAGACCAATGCTTGATTCGCTCCTGAAGAAACCTCTTGACTTCCTTCATGTTCCTTCTCTCTGGTCTTTGCCTTCTACTTGTTTGCCTTGTCATACCTTTTAGATCTGAATTCTTAAATCTTCAAATTCAACTTCTCCTGAATCAGCGTTCTCAGTGAAAGCACTAAAGTGTTTGCACCAAAAATGGTCACAAACCCCAATATCGTGAAAGCACCCGTATATGAACACAAATCGACAATATTCAACACAAATCTCATATCTAAGCAATATCAAGCACAACAATTCAGAAACAACAATAAAAAACACAGGATTTATAGTGGTTCGGTGATCTTGCCTACGTCCACTCTGAAGCTTATGATTTTATTGATTCACTTGATGATTTCAATCCATTACAGCAGATTACAGTAAGCTATATCTCTGATGTTTGAATATAATGGAGATAGAAGGACGTAGAGTTGAATCTGGCAGAGTCTAGACGTTGAATTTCCAAAAGATCCCTTCGCTGTAGGCTTCAGGGGGATATTTATAGGCGTAGGAGGCTCAGATCTCGCTCAAACTTCGGAAGACTTTTTCTGGCACGTGAGTGGGCCCACGCGACCGACCCCACCAAGTTTCGACTCGATCTGTGATCGATACGAAATGATTTCGTATCCATCAGAAATTCATCCAATCGAGCTGAAACTTGGCAGGAACATTCTATACCTTGTATGGAAGATGCTGTGAAAATTTCGTAGCATTTGGGTCTGTGGTTTAGGAGATATGATCGATACGAGCTGGAGTTTCAGGGTTGGCTGTTCACTTCGAGTCGATCACTTCGAATCCATGTATTCGAATCAATGGATGCACGTGCCTTCGAGACGACGTGGCACACACATCTCGCATCGATCCGCCTTTTGCTCCGAGTTGACCACTTCGACTCCATGAGTTTCGCCTCGTTTGTATCAATGACCGTTGCATTGCTCGAATCCACCAATAACGTGTACTTCACATCAGTTCGCAGTGTGCCCACTTCGTATCGATGGAGGTGGCGTTATTCGCATCGATGGAAGTTGTCTCCATTCGATCGATACGAACAAGCGTATTTGGGATGGATACGAAGTGATAACAACTGATGGATACGAACCAAGGTTCTCTGATGGATTCGACCAAATACCTTTTTTATGGAATCGATACAAACTTAGGTTTATTGGATGGATATGAGACCAACTGACTCGAAGTAGGGTGTATCGATGGATGCGAAGCGGTGTGGGTTGATCGATGCGAACGTCATCGATTAGAACCTGGTGGATACGAATCTGATGGATTCAAATAGACCAATGCATGATCGATACGAATCCGATGGATTCGAACAGAGTGAGGCGACGTCTATTTGATCGATTCTAAACCGATCGATTCGAACAGACCGATATCATGTTACTGATCGATTCGAACTCGATCGATTCGAACTCGATCGATTCGAAGTATGTATAGCCTAATGGATTCGAACAAAACAAATATTGATGGATACGAGTCCGATGGGTTCGAACAGAACATCTTCTCGACCCTTTGATGGATACAAACGGCATACTTTCTCTAATTTGAATCGATCATATCTCGTCCATACGAACTCCAATTAACTTGAAATTTGAAATGATGGCTTTCACGGCTTTGCTTGTCATGTCCTATCAATTGTAGCCTGATCTGGTCTCGGAAAAAATTCATCGATATCCATAGCGAAGCAATGTGTAACCAATCTTTGAGACGAACTGTCTATTGTTTTCGATCGATCTTTTGGTATCATGGCTTTGCCAAAAAGAGGGATAACATTAGGTTTAAGTTCCAATTCTTCTACAGTTGTTTTAGAAATAAAACTATGAGAAGCTCCTGTATCAAATAATACTCTAACTAAAACATCTTTGATAAAAAATTTACCTTCCAACACTCCTTTGCCCTTCATATCTTTAAAGGTTGAAGGCTCATCATTGATCGCGTAAACTTTAGCTTGTTCTCCTTTCTTCATTAGGGGACAATCCTTTATCATGTGCCTAGGTTTATGACAATTATAACAGCTTCTTGGGGCCGATCCTTGAGTTTCTTGAGTTTTGGATTTTCTACAATGAGTTGATAGATGGCACTTATGTTGGGATTTGTAGCAAGTGACATCTTTAAAGCGGTTATCCTGAGATCCACCTTTGGGTTTTCCCTGCCACGGCTTCTTTCCATTGAACTTCCTCTTCTTCCAGTTATCATTGTTGCTTTCTTGTACTACGGGTGGATCTATCTTATCCAAAGCTTCATATCCATATCCTATGTCTATTAACTCTACAAATGGTTCATTCACATGCCCAGTCATCCTGACATGGTATTGCTTCTTCATTCCAGAAATAAACTTTTCATTCTTTTTAGGGGCATATCTATCGATCCAAGAACAAAACGAGATAATTCGTTAAACTTTTAGGCATGTTCCTCAAACGACATCTCCTCCTCTTGTTTAAAATCCAAGAAATTTCGGTAAAGACAAGATTTTTCTACTTCTGGCATATACTGTTCCTCTAGAACTTTCTTGAATCGTTCCCATGAAAAATCATCATTTGACTCATTCAGAGTAATAGATTCCCACCAAACTAGAGCTCCATCTTGTAGTTGCCAAAAGGCTAAGAATCTCCTCTGCTCATCTCCAATATTTAGTCCTTTGAAAATTCTTTCACAAGAGCATATCCAAGCTTGTACTTCAATGATTGTTTCTGTTCCTTTAAAACGTTTACCACCAAGGTTGGTATAGTTCTTGCATAAAGTTGCAAAGTTAATTTGAGGCTGTACCGGAACAACTACTTCCTCGACTGCTGTAGCTGCGGGAGTTTGATCATTTGTGGTATTACTTCCTCCCCTACCTCGTACTCTTCTTCCACTCATCTTCTACTATCTGTATATAGTAGGAAAAAGATCTTTAGGATATATAGACGAGATATATTAGGGAACAATATGCACTATGAATATAGTAATTCAATTAGAAGTCTTAATTATGCGCTCTCTCAGACTAAACTCATTCTAGGGCATTACTAAACCTATCTCTAATGAGTCATACCCGAACAAAGCCAAGGTTTTCTTTTGACCTTAGGCTCTGATACCACGTGTGACGACCTGTCTCCTCGACCCTCAGAAATCGACACTAATACATCCGTGGTATTCACGTGCCGTAAATACAAGTGCCAAGGTGCCAGATTATCAGGGGTGCAAAAGAAAATAAAGATAGCAGATGACACAATAATAGAATCTCACATTGCATTCAACATTTATGATTATACATAATGATCAGAGTCAAATACAAATCTAGCGGGATAGTTATAACAGTCTATCCGTACATATGCTAGAAATACATACTACATAACACAGTGGAAAATGGATAGATAACTTCATAAGGTACTTTAGCTTCGTAGCCCCAAAATACTTCTCCAAAATGCACCCCAACATGCTCTAAAATGCTCCTAAGGTATCCTGACTACACGGCTGTCCAAAAAATATGGCACCCAAAGTTTAAAGGGAAAAACAAACCCTAGGTCAGTCATGGGACTGGTGTGAGAACTCAAAGTACGATGTTTTGAAAACAAAAAAGATCTCATACGACCATGCCGCACATAAACACGGAACAGGGTTTTTACCTTATGACAACCAAAACTCTTTATTACGTAAAATTTGGGGATATTATTCTTAATCACATTCTTTAAAAACATTTGCAAACAAACTTATTAATCTTACCGAAATTGTTACCATTATTAAATTCCAGCATACTAGGTTCTACAAACGAAACCGCAAGTTCTTATTGAAGAATGGATTACCATACAAATGACTAGGTGAAGGGACTAACTTCCGATGGGTACACCTCTAGATGAATATCCCGAGGACCATCATAAAGGATCCTCTGCCAACACAAGATCGATCTATCTTTATAACTAGACAGTATCGAATATATCATCCCTCGAACGTTCCCGACCTTTATCCGAGAGCTCTCTTCGCATAAATCCACAATAATTTACATCCCGAACGTCATAGTGGGAAGAAATATACCTAGAAGGGGATGATCATACCCTACTTGGGAATGACCCACTTAGCCTTGCCGCATCTAACCCTGTTTCGGTCATTTCCGGTTGATGAGACTTGAGGCAACGATTACCTTTTCACATAGCACATATCACATCTTTGAATGCCACATTGCCATTTCTGTTGATTACTAATTGCCTTTCACAAAAATACAACCCTTGAGCTCGTACGTCTCAAGGAGGGTGTTAAGCTAAGAGAAATTGCATTCTCTGCCAACACTGATGTACGTTTGTAAAAACCAATGTACGTAATCTTTATAAATGCAATGTCAGACAAACGTCCATACAAGTGGCCCAGGAACAGGACAAACCGAAGGCACTTTCCTCTGCCATTACTAGGTGAGAAGACCTTAAGGTTTTAAGGTTTTTCATAACAAGAGATCGCTACTACAATATAGTGAATTAGGAGTTTATCCCCAATTAATCAACAAGTATTCCCCCGTTATTATTCATCTCAATATCTCCATTTTCAAACATCTTCAATCTTCGAACACTTTAATTGGTTCGAAGTGGTCTTCGGATAGGAATCACCCAAATCCGACCCCGGTTCCTTCGAAATCCAATCATCGATAAAAAATGATGTAACTAGGTGACCGTTTTTCGATTCATTCATTTTCCTTTCCTAAAATCTTTTAGAGAGATATATATTTTCAGAATATTCTTTTAGTGAATATAGTATTATTTAAACCTCTTTTTGAATATTTCTCAAATGGTTTTTTATAGAGTATCTTTTGAGAAAATAGGATTATAGAAATTATTCTACTTTTATCCAAAATCAACTTCCGTATTCAACGAGTGCTATAGGTGGAATAACGGTGAGATCACCTTTTAAATTCCACTGATAGGACAAGTTCCCTCTTTGGATTTTAATAATGAGTATAAGAAGATTATTTTTATAAAATCCAAATTGAGCATCCGGGCTTGCCTTTCGATATGTTCCACCCCTCGTCTAAAAGAGAAAACTGAGGCCAGACAAGTTTAGGGCACTGGTTACTCCATCCCTAACCTTTGTTACACACCTTGTTTCCACTTTTAGATCTCACAGGCGGGACAAATGTACTAGTCGTTTCTACATACTCATTTTCCCTTTTTAAATCACTTTACTACTTGTTTAACCATCTTTTAAATTATGTTAAATTATTCAAATTTATTTTGATATGCTTTTTTATTTACTTAAAAACATTTACTAAGGATTTGTGAAAGAATTGTTAAGTTTCTACTTTTATTTCAAAAGTTATTGAAATGCATTGCGAAAAGTTTTACAAATAGTGTTACAAAAAGTGCTTTAAAAGCTATATTCTTCAAAACAACTTTTATATCATTTAAAAAACCATCTTTTCAACTTAAATCACTTTTAGAACATTTAAAATATTTTTATAATTTATTTCATATTTTAAAGTACTAATTTCATTAATTTCCAACTTTGGTCATTTTGGTGCAAAAACTAGATTTTTCTTGAAAATTGATTTTGCCATATTTTAAAATATACAAGATGAAATCTTGATTTTTTGATATAAAAGATGTGGATATAAGGGTTCATAAAATTCTTACTTCGAAGAATTCCAAACTATATTCCGCTTCGTATGCTCATTTGAATTTTTAATGCATAAACACGAACTACTGTTACGCAACGCGTCAAATTTTAGGCATATTCTGTGATTCATATCCAAACTTTTCCGAGGCAAGTTTAAACACTTATAAACCATTTATAAAGCATATTCAAACATTTTTCAAAGGTATAAATGATTCCATATCACATTTCATTTTAGTTTGGAAAGTGTTTTCCGTGTGAATCAATGTCGTGTATATCGTGACTTGTTTTAATATTTTCATGCAATAAACAACATATGGAAATAAATATCATAACCGAACATCCAAATGAACATATCACAGCATCACCACCAAATATATACATATAAATTAGGAGTTCTCACCGTAGTCGCAAATGAACTAACTTTAAAGTGATTATAACTTTCCTAACTTCAATCGGGTGCCCACGGATGCTTTTTTAAGGCTTCTAGGTGGCTTGACTTGACTTGTGGAGGTCTTTGGTGCTTTGGGCCATGTGTTTAAGGGGAAACTGGGCTTGGCTTGATGGTGAAGGAGTGGGTCGCCGGTTGTGAAGGAAGGAAGGAGGAGTTTTGGTTCATATTAATATGGTTTGATGATTAATTTCTGTAGTATACTTTTGGAATAAATCTTAGCATTACTTCACTAACGTTGGAAGCCATTAAAAGAGTGAGAAGAAGCTTAAAATTTTGAGAAGAAGTGTGGGAGGAAGTGAGAAAGTGGGTATGTATTTATAGAAAATATTTGAGAATAAAATATAGATTTGTGTTTTTACTTAAATAGCTTTCCTTAGGAATTAAGTAAACTTATTTAATTCAAAACTTACAATACACATCACATCACACTTTTAAAATACAAATACTTTAGAGTTAATTAAAGAATAAGAATAATTACTTTACTTTATGTCACTTTCTTTACTTTATGTCACATTTGATGTGACATGTGTTTTGTCTATTTTAGTTTACTTTTGCTAATTACTTTATATAATTTTCTAAGTGTGATTATTAAAAGTAACCGTATTTAGTTAATTATTAACTATTTTTATATGGTAACATATTTATTAAATTGTGTACATAAAGGTGCGACAACATTCCGACAACTTTAAATCGATGAAACGTTGAATTTTGACAAAATGTTTTACGGTCATATTTTGACGTTTTATTTAAGCTATTTATTTATTTTAAAAAAATTTAAAAATAAATTTGTATAACGTTATTTAAAAATATAAACACTCATAATTAAACTAAAATAATTTATTAAACCATTTAAACTTACTTTTCTGAAATCAGGAATTTGTCACTTTTGCCAATATAAGCAAATGTTACTGTTTTTATGTATATTTTTATTTTCAAATCCTATCTAATATTATTTGAATCATAAAACCTCTTACATTTTATATTTAAAATCACTTTAAATGTTAAATTTTGAAGTGGTTAAAATTTGGGTCGTTACAATATGTATGTTGATTTTTTTGGTGGTAGAACTCATAAAACTGCATGGGAATTTCCATGTAGACCAAAGTATGAAAGTAGTATTATACTCAGATTATTTAAGGATCTTCGACACATGACATTACTGAAACTACTATGGACACTACTCAAAAAAATTGTATTTGGAGTACATGGATGAGAAAGAAATATCTATATAACCAAAAATTCTGAATTATGGTAATAAACAAAACAATTGATGCCCAATGAAATACATATTACGAGCTAGAGACTTAGTAGAAAAATTAATGCACATAGTTACAATGAATGGTGATACTACCTCTTTTTGGTTGACCCAGTTTGAACCACAATTCTATTGTTGTTTAATTGGGAGGGCATAGACTCAGTCTATGCCGAATTGCTAATTCAAATGTAAACTATATAATGGTGGGGCTTTTTTGCATCTAGAAATTTTATCATATACCAGAGATATCGAAAATTTAGTACAACAAATTCAAATAGCTACAGATCATAATGCCGACTATAGGAAACCCAAGGATTCTATTTATTTTAAATTCTCTATTGTTTGGAATAGCATTAAAGAATTTTCACCTATAGTAGGTTAGAGTACGGTTATATGGCATCTAACTAGAACAAATCAATTTAGTTTTACAACTCATAAAGCATGCTCGGGTTGGCTACCAACATGAGACTAATTATGCACATTGAGGATAATGAACACAACCAAATGCAATCTATGTATTCAAGAAGGTAAAACTCACACACAATTATTTTGGCATGTAATTATAGTACTTATCTCTCGAACTAAGTTAGGCATAGACTTTCACTTTGACTAGTAACTGAACCGTGATTAAATGACAAGCTGGACCTTATCAGCAACTACTTCGATCGGCAAGGCCTTAGCCAAGACATTGCTCTTAACTGTAATTAATTAAAGTGGAGATACCCGCTTAATTGTACAAGCAATTTGAAGAGGTAAAGAAAGAAGACATTAATTTATAAGGTGATGGAACTTGGCATGCGATCCTGGATAGAAGATGCGGTGTTAATTAGGGTTTGTGTACTTATTTTATTGGTTGGACCAGTTGGATTATAAATGTATAAGGTGTGTTAGTATTGTTGTTTTTATATTAAGTTGTAAAAATGTTTAAAGATCATCGTTCTCTTTTTCCTTGTTACACTAGAAAGGTTTTTTAAGGAGGTGGGATCATTAGTATTCTTTCATCATGAATAAAAACCCATTTTCCAAAAATAAAGTAAAATTAAATTTAGCGCTAAAATATATGTTACAGCTGCTTTCAACCTGATTATGATAATAACTTTTTTATTAATTTAGTTTTCAATTTTTAAATAATATATTAGTTAAAAACATATAATCAATTAACAAATCGTATGGAATTAATGGAAAATAAATTTAAAATCAGTTTTGAAACCACAATATATATTTTATATTCTATAAAAAAAATCTTGAATTTTATTTTATTTACAATAGATAATTAAATAAATATACATACATACATTTTATTTATATAATCAATTTTAATTAAATAATAGTATTTATATACAAACGTACATACATTTTACTTATATAATCAATTTTGAATTAAATAATAGTATTTATATATATATAATAAAGATCCATTAATAATAACTTTCATATCATTACCAAAAACCATAGCAATAAATTTAATATTTGTAAAGTTTTAAAATATATATTATACAATGTTAGACTTTTAAATATATTTAACATTCAAAGTCAAATAATATATCATTACTTTAAATTTCAAAATAAAAGTTTTTATTTATTTTCAGGTCGATAGCATTTACAAATAAATATTCATAAAAATATTCAACACACACACATGCCTCTATGAAGTTAAAGCCTCGCTAAAGCGTCGTAAAATCCCCGATAAAGTGCATAACATTATTCACCGCTACACTTTTTCAATATAGCGCTATTAAAAGTAGATCCATTTTGAGGCCCGCTATTTTTCGCTACACCGCTAAATCAATATTTTTAACACTCGCCTTAGCAATATCAATATAAGAAGGCTGTTTTGACTAATTCTCTTTTGTACCAAATCAACAAATTTGGCTAAGGACTACAGAAATCATTATATTCTTCGATTTTGCTATATAAGATTAAAAAATATTTATTGCACAAGTGACGTGAGAATGAGGATAAATTAACTTTAAGTATTTGGTTTAATATCCACTGAAGCTTTTTTCACCTTCGCTACTTTTCGCTAGATCCCCGCTTTATTCCCGTTATAACTATTTGCACCTCCACCACTATGGAAATGCTAAACGTTTTAACTGCATAGGCACACACACACTCTTAATATATGTATGTATGTATGTATGTATGTATGTATGTATGTATACAATTATGAGCATGTCAGGATCCATAAATATACCAATTCATGATAGTACTAACAGAACAATATATAGAATAATGATCATATAAATATTGATATATATATATATATAATAGTTAATTAGAAGAGTACATTTCACCAAGGCCCAAAGCTTGCACATTGAAACGAAGAAGTGTCCTTGAATCGAATTCCAATCCTGAAGTTGCAAGCTCATGAATTGTATTACCACCAATGATTATTTAAATTTTATTTATATTTAAATTGCTTAAATGTTTGAGGAGGGGGGGCGTGTTTGACTAGCATAGGAGATGATGGAGGTAGTAAAAGATCAATTCCAAAGTAAGGGTTAAGATGTTTATACAAGAGAGAGGCTAAAGAGAAAAAGTAGGATCAAGATCCTTAATTTTCTCTTACCCATTCTCTTCTTTTACACATTCAAATTCCTTCACTCCTAACCATCTTAAGGTCGGCCTCTATGTCCCTATCATAACTGAAAATAGCGTGCCCTCTATAGGCCTCAAATCCATTTCAAATCTGAATAATACTTATTGTATTTAAATTCAATTTAAACACATATCGTTATGAAATATCGATTAACATTTATATAATTATTATATAAACTCTATTTAATATTTTTTAATACAATTAAAATAAAAATTTGTAATTAATATTTTATAATATTAATTAATTTACGATAGTTACAAATTGACTTAATTGGGTGAAAAAGGAGTATTTAGTATTTCGGCTATATGACTCTTAGGAAAAATTTGACCAACAACTAGTATTGGATAATTCAAATATGGACTTTCACACATCAATCAGTGGGGTGGCATGACATTATGGCAAGGTTTATCACTTACTTTGTTTGGGTAAAATCCAGTTTTATTTATTAAGCATTACCCGGCAGTGACAATTATCTACACCAATTCTCTTTGTCAAAACTATAACACCTTGGACTTATAAAATTGGTAATGGTCAAAGTTCCAATATCATCCATATTCAACTCTATAGCCCAAACATAAAGTCCTAATAATAACAACCATTATTAATCAAACTACTCTAGCTAAGGAGTTTGACTTTGAATTCATTTTAATTGACTGTGATACTTGCTTCGTATAATCGAGGAGACTAATCCTCCATTGAATAACGTTTCAATTCCAATACTTCCACTCATCCTAACTTGTATGGGAACATTTTCATAAGCCATATCCTGTCTAACATGCCACATCCAGTCTACTACATCAGGTCTAGCACGTAGCATCCTAATCACCATTGGATTTACGATGTCGAGAACTGTGTTCATGCATCCTAATGCATATGCCACATCCAGTCTAGTGCATAGCATATCCTATATTAGGATCCTATAGCTTAAGCATTGGGGATCCTTTACATACGCTCTTTCTTCTCATCAGTATGAGGAGCATCCACTTAGAAAGGACGATTTTAGATTACGTTCACACTAGCCTGTTAGATCTATCTTTCTTCACATCAGTATAAGGATTAGGACAGTCACACCAGCCTCTTAGATCTATATTTATAGACCTTTATACCTTGTATATAGGCTCTCCCTCAAATCCTTTGTGGAGAAGTTCTTAGAAAGCCAATATTCATTGATTGCAACGACAAAGTGACATTTTTAGTCAACAGAAGATCATCGACATATAGCACTAAGAATACAGTGGCATTGTCCTATTCCATTCTGTATACGAACACTTCCTCTATGTTCTAATAAAAACCAAACTATATGATTATCTTATCAAAACACTTGTTCTAACTTCCTGAAGCTTGTTTAAGTCCATAAATGGACTTCAACAACTTATAAGCCATGTCCTCACTCCCACTGACCATAAAACCCTCGAGGTGCGACATATAGATGGTTTATTCTAAATCACCATTTAGAAATTCCATCTTTGCATCCATTTTCCATATTTAGCAGGCGAAGAATGCAGCAATGGCCAACATAATCCGATTAGACTTAAGCACGACAATGGGTGAAATTGTCTCGTCATAATCGACATCTTGAATTTAATGAAATCCCTTTGCAACTGTCGAAGCTTTATAAATCTTTACTTGTACATCTATATTTAGCTTATTCTTAAAATTACATTTTCAGCCATTGCATCTTATCGCTTCTAGTATGTCTGAAAAAGTCCATACTTTGTTTTCATGCATGGAATCCATCTCGGATTTCATCGCTCTAAGCCAGAGTGCAGAGTCTTTACTCTGTAGTGTTTGTTAGAAAGACAAAGCAGTGTCACTATCTAAGACACAATCCTCCTTCTCGCCATCCACAATAAAACAATAGTATCTCTCTAGTGCATGAAATTCCCTACTGGATCTTATAACAGGTTGCGTATATTCATATATGGGTGAATTCAGTTCTCTCACTGGTTCGCCTTCAATGTTTACTTTTTGGATCACATCCAAGTCTATAACCTCCTTACTAATTTTATTTGATAGATATTTCCTTTTCAAAAAGCAACATATTGAGAAAAAATAACCTTTTGTTCCTCGATAGGGTAGAATATATATACCATTGAGTTTTCAGGATGTCCTATAAATTTAAATGGTATTCCATTTTTGCCTCTAGTTTATTTGGACCAACATTCTTAATATTGGTTGAACAACTCCACATCTTCAAATATTTGGGTTATGGTTTCTTACCTCACCACATCTTATACGGTATTTTTGGCATAGGTATAGTCGGCTACAAGTTTAACGTATGAGCTATGGTTTCCAGTGCATATCCCTAATAGGTCAAACATAACTCAACATTACTCATCATGGAACGAACCATATCTGGCATGGTTTTATTCCTTCATCTAATACACCATTATGTTGCAAAGTGTAAGGTAGAGTAATATGAGGGATAATCTCATTATGTTTTAAGTATTATCGGAATCATATATAGTGTACTCACCTCCATGATCAGATCGAAGAATCTTAAGCTTACAATTCGTTTGATTCTCAACCTCACTCTCATATTCAATAAAGTTTCAAAGACATCAGATTTATTCTTCATTGGATACACATATCCTAGTCTCAAAAACTCAACAATTAAGGTTACAAAGTAAGAAATATTATTCTTAGTATTTATAGGCATCAGGCCACATATATCACTATGTACAAGACCCAAGAGTTCATCAACTCTTTCATTGCTTCCACTGAAGGGGTGCTTGGTATTCTTTCCTCTGAAACACGATTCACACATGTCAAATGATTCAAAATCAAGTGAGGGGAGAAAACCTTTGATTTTCAATTTATATACTCGTTTCTCACTTGTATGACCTAGCATACAATGCCAAAGATAATTAATAATTATACTGTTATTCAAAGAATTACTCACATAAAAGACTTAATTTGTATTGATTACGTAAATGCCATTTTCTAAAATACCATCATAGACGATTACAGTCCAAAATAATGTTCATAGAATTACTAACATAGTTAAAAATATAACCAATCTCTAACAATCTAGACATAGAATTCCACAAATAAAGTCTAACAAAATAGCAATTATTTAATATCAACACAGATCCGCTTTGCAAACTCAAATGAAAGTCTCAACTGCCATTGCATCTACAATAGTTCCATCTGCAACCTGAAGATTATCGCTTCCTTTTCCATGCGATGCCAATTCCAAGCCTCTGTAATGAAATATAAATATAAGATCTAGAACCAATATCTAAAAACCCAAGACAATTTATTGATTGCAAGACATATTTGAATCATAAATGTACTAATGGAGCTGCAGAACTATTCTGCTTCTTATCTTTAACGATCTTCAAGTTCTCCAGGCATTACCATTTCAAATGACCTTTCCTATGACAGTAATGACACCAACCCATGTGAATAACAATAGTCTTCTTACTTCATTGTAACTCTTTAATGCTTCTTCATACATTTCGAGGATGATGCACCACTCTTTAAAGCAAGCACAAGCCCTTGATCATTTGATGTAGACTCGGCTGACCTCAACATATTGAGGAGCTCCATGAGATTCACATTCAACTAGTTCATATTGTAATTCAATATGAATGGTTCATATTGAGATGTAAGAGAACCAAGGATCAAATCAACCTTTTACTCATTACTTATCGCTATGTTCAATAATGAAAGCCTATTAATATAGCCCTTCCTCATCAGTACGTTATCGCCCACTTTCTATCCTTTAATCATTTTGGTATTAAATGGCTTCTCCGTAAGTTAGTACCTTGCAGAAAATGATTGTTCACCAAATAGGGCCTTGAGATTATAAAAAATATCATGTACGGACTTGTTTTCGTGTTGCCTTTGTTATGGCTTGTCCAACGTAGACAACACGAAAACCGAGGCGATCTCTAAAATTCGAAACACATTTCTCATAAACAAGTCTATGTTTTGCTTTCACATCATCAACAGGTTTTTCTTTAGTATAGCTGGTAATAAATAACCAAAGACGCTCATAAGTCAACACTAACTTAATAGCTCTTAAACAATTGATATAGTTGGGTCTGGTAAGCATGTCACTTTCGGAAAACAATTTTATAGTTCACATTTTCAACAAGTTTTATTTGGTAGATTTTTAGGACAATATCATAGTTATTGTTCTTATAATGTTATTAAGGTTAAACTTTGTATTTCATTTTACTAATAAGCTCCCACTAATCTTTTATTTTTCACCAAACTCTCAATTGAAACATAGAAGTCTTTCGATTTTACGAGTAGGATTTAGGACTCATCTGTCTTAGAATTTTGACATTGAGATGTTTGATCAAGTTATAGCTCCATAAATGATGGATAACTCCTTATTAGTTATATCATATACGATTACTAACCCATCGTTCCTTGTCCTAATTTCACTCCGACTTTGAGTTTTTTTTAACAAATCAAAATGAAATTATTCACTCATAGTTACCATATCAAGATGGCCTAATTATAGTATATGTACCTTAAGTTTGCTCAACAAATACATGTAGATTTTACCTTCTCTATTCAATATATTAATAATATGACACATAATGTCCCTAGCTTGAGTTTGCTCAACAACTAAGAAGTATGCAAGTATTTAATAATGTATATGTATATTCGATAGAGGGTAACATTGTGTTAAATATTCACAATCTTCAGTATGTTATACAAAGTAATATCGACTTATGGAATAATGTATTTCTATTAAAACATCCTCATGATTCAAGCATCGGATACATCGAAAATCATGGTATGTGTACATATATATATATCTGTGTGTGTGTTTGCGTGTGTTTGTGTGTGTGTGTGTTTATGTATGTATATACATTCATTCAGTACATTCAGGGTTTCTGTCATGTTCTACCATTAGTTTATACATTCATATTTTAATTAGCTTATATATTAAGCTTATGCATTACACTATATTGATTAAATCAGTTTAATCAACCTTTGTTAATTAACGCATTAATTAATTGTATACTACTTAATTTTAGCATATTATATTGAATATTTATACACAAAACAATTTATAGTAATACACACATGCGCGTATATATATATATATATATATATATATATATATATATATATATATCTGTGTGTGTGTGTGTATGTGTGTGTGTCTATGTATTTTAATTTACTAATTAAAATTTTATTAATTTATTTAATTAAAAACTTATATTAAATTTTATTAATTTCAAAATTATTTTATATACATATATGTATACTTATATTGTCTTAAAAATTTCAAGACAAAGGCGGGGTAGATTCATAGGAATCAAATTTCTCCTCTTATATCGATGAAGGTTTTGTAGGACCAAAGCGACGAAGGAGGGTACCAAAGTTTTCCCCTTACATTGAGTTAACAAAGACCCTAGAGAGGATCTATTTGGATACGAGGTGGCAGATTCCTTATAGCAAAACCAACGAAGAGAGACCCTACAAATAGAAAGATAAATTCTAGAAAATCATGCTTATTCCTTGAGTTGGATAGTCATGAGATGCATGAAAACAAATATCTATGATATTTACTAGAGCAACGGGTTTGAAGTAACCCGACTTTTGCAATATATAAGGAATCAAATTGTAGTGGTGCAGCATGAGCGACTACCATCTATGGTAGATGTACTCTAAAGCGATCGTGGATCTACATAGAGAATGATTATGCCATGATCAGAATGGATTAGGATCAGGTTTAATTTCCACACTTTACATTTTTTTGGATAAAATATAAAGGATTACCACCAGGATTAGGCTTGGATATTTGTTTTCCTCATCGAAGAGCGAGGGAATTGGGATCAATCCATATTATTGATATTGTGATCCAAAGAGATCAAAACTTGAGCCTTTGGAATAGATTGCCTTGATATTATTTGATAATGATTACCCGTTATATAAATAGTCCAAGATTGCTAACTCCTAGGAGAATACGAGAAGATTTTTATTTATGATATATGATATATGGTATGATAATCTTAAGAGAATGTAGGACGATTATGATTTATGACTAATACTTAAGCGTGGATTTGAGTTCCCAGGTTCGGTGGTCTAGAGCGACCTTTGATTTGCAGGTGAATCCGAAAGAATGAGATGATTTTCCATGATCATTTTAGTAAATAGCCAAAAGAGCAAAACAATGACAATTTCCCAATCTTAAAAATTAATCTTGAGCAAAGCACATCTTATATTCCCAAGGTGTATTCTAGAAGGCAAATTTTATCGACAAATTTTTCAAAAGTCTCAAAACAGACTTAAACAAATGAACTGGACTACAAACTGATGGAGGATCGACTCAAGAAGCTTGGAAGATGTCAAGCTTGAAGAATTCAAAGGTTTTGCCAAGTTTGAAAATGCAAATCAGATTGGTACCTATAAAATTAGCATCGCCATGATTTACACTGACATTTTTGGGAACCATCAAGAATGGTCAAAGGAAGGAGTACACCAAATTAGACTAAATTCTGGACAGCAAAATCGTATTGGTACCAACATGAATCATGTTGCTGCTGACATGATTTTAAAGCTAGTGCCAGTTGCTTGAAGGTTTGGGATGTAAGCTATGAAGAAAAAGATGAAGTACGAGTACAAAAAATCATGTCGGTACCGACTTGATTCATGTCGGTACCGACTTGATTCATGTCGGTACCGACCTGATTGGTTTGCTTAATTCTTGTAGGGGAAGACTGGTTCTTCATGCTATAATTTTGGACCCTAAAATTAAGACTTGTTCAAACCATGATAGCGAGATACGTTCTTGGAATCATCTATAAGTATTAAGGAGACTTCAACTAGAAGAATATTTTTGGGCACATTAGATCTTTCTATCTAGTTTTCTTAGAACCTTTAGGCACACTCGAAAGCTACAAGATGGTGGCTTGGATTTTGGTTACAAACACTATATTCTAGAGAGAAGGATTAAGTGGACCTAAGCATGAGTATTTGCCGAAACACTACAAAAATCGTGTGTTTGTTCTTGTTTCTATGATTTTCTATATCATCCGGGTATTTTCAGCCATTCGCATCCACACATGTCGAACTAGAATTGCTCAAAATATCAGATTGTTAATTTATATTTGGTAAAGCTCAGCATGTACAATAAATAAATCAATCATAGAATCACAAACACGGAGTAATAATAATAATGCAGTGGGATAGATAAATAGTAGTTCATGAAGCTACTATATAAACATCAGAGTTGGAAATAAAATACAATAGAATATCTCAAATAGGCCGAAGTCTCGAATACAATAGTCGAAATCTCTAAAAAAATCAACTGGAAAAGCTGAAAGCTGAATCAATAGTTGGATCTCCAAGCGATGCTCCAAACTCTAAAGGTGAGTCTCAAATGCTATGTCACTCACTCTGACACGAGCGTAAAGCAAAACACAAACATTTGAGTCATGATTAACATTCTTATATCAATAAATCCAACTCAAGTGAAATATCAACTGCAAAACAGTTAACTTAAAGGATTTTTGGGATAACCATCCTCTAAGAATCTGTGCAACTATCTACTATGTAGAAAATATACGCTACTAACAACCAAAGGTCATTATAACACCGTGGTCATTTCAAAATAATCTATACTTCAAAACCAAAATATCATTTCTATTTCAAATAAATCTATTTCCTAATTATAGCACTTTCAAAGTTACAACAATTTCGAAAATCCAAAACACTTTGAAATCATAATTCTTTGGAAAACCATAACTTTGAAATCATAACCTCCACCACTTAAACAGTTTAGATATTAATAATAGTATGTAAAATAAAATAGCTTATAAAATAAATAGTTTGTATTAAAGTAGTTAGTATATTAAAATAGATTATACAAAAAATAGTTTGTATATTAAAATTATATATATATTAAAATAATTTAAAAATAAAGTATTTATGATTTCCTCAATTTCACAAATCGATTCAAATCAACACGAATTCCAAATTCAAATTTAATTCAATATTAATTCATCAATTCAATTCAGTTTCTAAATAAACCATTTCAAATTACATCGATTTCAAATACAGATTTGGACCACAAAATAAACCATTTAAATATATTTCAAAGCTTTAAATATTCAACATTTTAAAAACCAAACTTAACAATTTCGTATAGATCTTGATTGAACTTCATTATTATTTAGTCCTGAAATATTCACTTAATAAATTCAATATCATTTAAATAACCTTAAATTACATTTTACTAAATATTTCCTTCAGTTTATTTAAACGTGAGATACTCATTTAATTACTTAAGTGAAAAATAAGTTATAAAATCATATCCTTAAATTTCAATTTCAATAAGTTTCAAATCTATTTAATTAAATAAAATTCTTAATTAAATACAGTTTCAAATAGATTCAAATTTATCTTCCCAACCTTAATTTATTCAAATTATTACAAAAATCTATTTTTGAAATATAAATTTTAACAAAAACTTAAACATATTAGATATTAACTAAATCAATCTTAATTATATCGAATTTTATTATTAAACTTACATATGAAATAACATTTATATAATATTTTAAGAATCAATATTTATTAAAACCATATATTTCTTTCCAAAAACATAGAAATCATTTTCAAAATATTTATATATAGACCAATGGTGTCTGCATATAATTTTCTATCCTATGGTCAAGTAATATGGATATTTATTATTTCAATCCGTAATTTAAATGTATACGGGTATATATCATTTCAACCTGCAATTCCAAATTCAATTCAAATGAAAATCGCTTGGGTTTATCATTTCAACCCAAAACAATTTTCTCCTATTCTACAGATCATTCGGGTATGTATCATTTCAATCCATAGGGAACACAAAACTAACAGGGAACTTGCAGAGTGAGAACAGATATGATAATAATTTAATATACCAACAACAGGCATATAACATTTATAACAATAAAAAAAATAAACAACGGGATATGGTGTCATATCCCATAGATGAACAGATACAGATAACAACATATATATAGCAATGTAAATAACTAACATCAGCATATTTCAATTGTCATTTCAATTGAAATCAAATTTAAAAAATATAAGAACGTCAATCATGAGTGCTTGCTCACCTTTCGAGGCTAGAGATGAACGAGAATGAGATGAGTTATGAATCCAAATAAGAATTCAAAGAACAAGATTGGCACGAATTTGGATGGACAAAGCTGACAAAGCTTAATCAATCAGAATATATAAAATTTTAAAGTGTAATATTAACTCATACTAAAATGCGATAAAATAAAATCGTTATAATCTATTTCAAAATCAATATTGAATTTACACACACATAAATCAAAATAAACCTTTACAGTATATTTGGAAAAATCAAACGTTAACAAATCAAAACCTATATCATTTCACCAAATCAATACTTAATATATAATAAGCTTACTTATAAAATAAACGACTTGCTTTATAAAATAATATACGGTAAACAATATTTCATTTAAAATGCACGTACTATACCATTTGTATATTTAATATCTAACCTATATTGTAATACAAACAGTAAATAACAAAACTATATAAACACATTATAATCTATGTATATAAACTGAAATATAGACATTTTATACGAAACTGATATGAATAACACTTACATATATAATAGCAGTATAAATATATAAACTATAGATTACCCATCAATGTATACCTTTATAAACAACTAATATAACTATATTATTATCTACACTTTAAACAAACAAACAAAATCTGAAAAGAAAAAATATTAGACACCTAACAGGTAAAATATATACATGCACATACAAATTCCCTATATAAACTTATATTATACACAACTCACGTAAATTTCACGTATATGTACAAGTACCAATTATAACAAAATATACTTTATAATATATAACTTAAATATGATGAACAATTATATAGTATTTATATTTAACTAATGTAAACTAGGTATCATAATAACGAATAAGCTATGCTAATAGATTGTAGTAAACAATTTATATAAATTTAAATCAAATAAACAGAACTCTAGTACCCAAAAAGAATAAGAAGAAAAATATATAACTTCTTAATTATACATAACAACTAACCTATAATAAAAAGAAGAAGGAGGCACGGCTGGAGAGTGGAAGGTGCGGGCTACAAGGTGATGGGGTTTTGTCAAACCTAGTTACAAGCCGAGATGGTTGTGGTGGCTACCACTGGTTTGCATGGGTGCTGCGAAGTGGAGAAGAGAGGGCTCGCGAAAGACTGGGTGATTGTCACGGCATGTGGGATGTTGCAGTGGTGGCACTGGGTTCATGCGTTGGAGATGGCCTGTGACGCCCCACCTCTATACCCACGCTAGCCAAGAACATTACTGTGAATGCTGTCGACTAGCACGGAGAATAAGGCCGTTGAGGAGCGACCATCCGTGTAATTTCTTTGCGCGAGCACCGATATGTCAGATAATATTACATGCATTCTATTTCAAGAGGAAATCCGACATACCAACACAAACTCAAAGCTACTACACGGTGGCTATATAAATCCTTCGGAAACAAATATAGAAATAAACATAACATAAATCAGTCACAGACAATTCATATCACAAAGGCGGAATAAGATATGAATATTACACTAGAAAGTGTACATCAGAGTAGTGGTCTAAAAAGATCCACAATATCACAAAAGAATAGTTACACGAACTACACAAAAGAATAAGTATACATTAAGGAGTCTGTATCTCAAATGTATACAACAAAATAACTACTAATCTAAGTAGTTAACCCAAAAGTCAAGGAGTTAATCCCGGATGAGAAGTCAAGCAGAAGCACCTGTAACATCTCGGTCTGACCCGAGTATTATTTAATAAGAAAATAATAAACGGATCAGTCTAACTATAAATATCAGATGAAACGATATAGAATAAGAGATATGACTAAACACATAATAATCACAATGCCAAGCTGTGATATATATATATATATATATATATATATATATATACTTAGTTGATAATCATCAAGAGATTGATCATTGTCACCAAATCTACACAAGAATCAAAGAAACGTCATACTCCTTATTTCGTTCACCATACCATAAATATTGACGATAATATCAATATCAATCACAAAAGTCAATGACACACAAATTCCAGAAGACTACTCAAGAAATCCAGAAATCACAAAAGTCAACGACACACAAATTCACCATTGCACAAATATTGATAAAACTTATCAATGGAAATCACGAAAATTGGTGAAACACAAATTCTAGGAATCTACACAAGAAATCCAGAAATCACAAAGGGGGGAAGGCCTATCACATGAACGGGAGCATGAAAACTCACCAACAGCTGTAACACATGAACGAGAAGCTATCTCATGGTAGCTAACCATAAATTTGACACACGAATGGTCCGAAGACCTGACACACGAATGGCCCGAAGACCGTGGGTTGCTACCCCATAAATTTGACACACGAATGGTCCGAAGACCGTGGGTTGCTACCCCATAAATTTGACACACGAATGGTCCGAAGACCTGACACACGAATGGCCCGAAGACCGTGGGTTGCTACTCCATAAATTTGACACACGAACGGGGTTTAGTCTCCCACGCAGACAAAGAGACATCGCACATTGCTAGTCTAAATCACAAAAAATGATCGTCATGATCATCGAGAAGTGTCAATTACACTAAGCTAGTAAATATATGAGTTTAGCTTCATGTCCCATAACCACTTGCTTAACTTAAATATTTACGAACAAACTGTAAATCTCCACTAGAAAATTATCACAAGAGGTTCAATCGAACAAGTCCAAGAATTAACCGACAAAGTAAACGCAAGGGTTTCATACCACTTATTTTACTAAGCCGTTTAATTAGATTTCTCATACGAGTGAGGTAAAGGTTTGTATATACTAATAGATTGGAAAAAACGGTTTTATAAACGAATTTGGTATTAAAATAGTATTGAAATCGTTTGAGGAAAGAGTTTTGATATTTACTACTAGTATAGAAAACCTTTATATTTTTAAAGTGACAAATCACGAAGAAGATTGTAAGAACAATCAATCACAAAAATTCACATACGAAGACGTGAATAAAATCCAACGAAATCGATAAAGGATCCATCGAAATGGATATTCAAAAATCCCTAAAAAGAGTCATCAAAGTCATAATAGATGATAACAACAAATAGGATTATCACAAATCGCTTTAAATTGGAATTTCAATCCAAAAAGGCAAATTGGACTCAAACAGCAGGTTCAGTCGACTGAACAGAGTTTTTCAGTCGACTGACTCTGTACATGGAAATTTTCCAGGTTCAGGAAACTTTCTGTTTCCAGTTTCAGTCGACTGTGCAGAGTTTTTCAGTCGACTGAATCATGCCTGGAAACTCTCGGGTTTCAGGTTCAGTCGACTGAACAGAGATTTTCAGTCGACTGAATCATGCCTGGGCTGTTTTTCAACCTTATTCAAATGAAGAGCAAACTCTTCCAAAATGCAACCGGACGGACATTGGCTCTAAGGGTTTATGCCAATCGGCAACCCGGCCCTATATGCTCCTCGATGCATCACCAAAAGCATGATCAAACATCCATAAAAGGATTTTACACAAATTTGACTTAAAAACCCAAAAATTGGAATGTTTACAAAACCAATCCAAATCAAGAGCAAATTCTCATGAAGAAGTGTTAGGAATTCATACCTAACAAACAAAGATAATTATAGTAATAGATGTGAGATAAAAATCTCACATTTGCACTAAAATTTATGAAGATGAAGCTTGAAAGCAATGGCAAGAACAAGCACTCTTCAATCTCAACACTAGAAGCTTGAATCTAAGCTAAAAAGAAGAACATTTCCTAAGTTAGGTTTAGGAAATTTCTGAAATTGAATGGAGAAAGAGTTGGAGAAGAAGAAGGAGATGCTTACCAAGGGGTTCTTCTTGAGTTTGGAGCAAGGAGATGGATTTGCTAAGGAAGCTAGGGCTTGGAGTTTTAATTCTTTTTCCTCTCCACCATTTTCAGTTGGAGCCTGAGTTTGAGGAGTTGGAATGAAGTAATGAAGAGGAGAGGGGGATTGGTACTAAATACATAAGTGGTTAATTGGCTCAGCCCAAACCAAAACCCAAAGCAAAAAGTAGCAAAATTCAACTTTCTCCAAACATATCGAAGCTTATACTCAAAAAGGTCGCAAACGGCATTTTGAACTCAATGGAGGTGGTCTCGAGTCCTAATTCGACCGTATGCAAGAAGTAGCTTTTCGGACCAAAATCCGACGAACGATAAAATATTTAAATAAAATATTTAAATATAAAATCGATAAATATGCGGGTTGTTACATGGCCTTGGCGAACGAGCAAGGCTAGGTAGGGGTCGGTGGATCATCATAGAAGGAAAGGTGGTGAAGTGGGGCGAGCTATGGCAGAGGTAGGGTTTGCATATGCAGGTGGTTGCGTGGTGTTTAAATGATGAAAGGAAAGGGAAGGCGTAAACGCCAAAATAAATATGGAAGCTTCAAGTAGTAAGCTTTATTATGTGAATGTACAAATTTTCATGACTAATTTCAGTTTGCAGGTACAAATAGAAAATGAGAAAAAAGGAGAGAAATGAGCAGATCGAAAGGGACGTGAAAAGAAACCTGAGACAAATATAATCTTTTGTGGAAAATGAAAGTTCATAGCTGATAATTTAGCGAATATATTAAATGGGTAAGAACAACAACAGTCACAACTTTAATATTCTAAAAGTAATGAAAGTTTGTTTTTAATCGGTAGAAAAATGAAAGCTCAGAAAGAAAATAAAACGAACCATTAACATAAACATTGGAACGAAAACAAAAAGTCAAGCACAAGAATATAGAAGATATAAATGAAATAGCTGTTAGGTGAAAAATAAAAAGTCACAATTTTCGGTACGATACGACGCACCATTTTATCATTTCCATCACGTACCAGACCTCTAAGTACAAAATAAATATACCACTGAGATCCGCACGACGAGGTGTAGAATGGTACACAGATATCAGTAACACGATTGAATTATAAAAATTCGAATTTCCTCTAGCGGAAATGCTGCAAAATTGATGAAAATAAGATAAACGGAGCTAGAGAAGATCAAATTTATAGAAAAGAAATATGACGTCTTACTCAGAAGATGGTTTACAAATTTATTATATAAAAATATTCAGGTTTGGAAAACATTGTATTATCATCAAATATTAACCGATTCGAATTTGAAATAAAATTACACAATAAAATAAACTTCAATAATATCAGATGAAAATTTACGAGTTGCTATGTTAAAATAAACGTATTTCAAATATTAAAATTTTATTTCCAAATTCAAGTATTTAAAATTTCACAAAATTCCAGTTAAATATATTATTAAAACTATTAAAATTTACGGGTCTTTACATTTTCATACTTGCTAGATTTACTTCAAATCAACTTTGGGGTGGTGTGCTTTTGTTTGGTTCAATAATTCTACCACTGATATATTTACATAAATAATCGACTACTTTCACATGTATTTGAGTAACCATATATCCTCGATGATTCAATCTTCAAGGCTAGAGGCTTAGACTATTAAGGAATTTTCAAAGAATGTTATTAGAAGAGGTATCTAAGAGGCAAAGAATATAAGCTTTTAGGATTATTTTACAAACGGTTTTGAGTCTAAGAAATGTCGTAAAACTATTTTTAAGAGTTGGGAGCAAATGGATCAAGAATTGGTGCAGTATGAGAGGTTTGGGATTCGAGAGTGATGTGCAAATACTGAAGTTGTTATTCTAAGAGATGCCTACTATTTTTGGAGGGGTATGTGTTAAAAATTAAAAATGGTTTCCGAAGTTATCTTATTAATTTTTACGAGAATGATCCATCTTTTAGTTGATTTTGTAGAAATGTCAAAACAATTTGATGTTTAAGAATATTCTTGTAGTAATATCATGTGATTGGAATATTTGATATGGGTTTAGAGGGTGTTGTCAAGCGATATAAACGATGGATTAGCTATATTTTTTATCAAACAAAAAAAACTAACAAATTATTTCCTCTGTCCAACAATCCAATACCATTCATCAAACTAACTATTTTTTTCTTATTCATGTGTTCATCTCTTCTTCTTAATTTTCAATTGTAGGACTTAGGCTATTTTAAATTATTTAATTTACACTATTATGAGAAGTGAATTAGTTCTATATCTTAGAAGTTGTCTCCCTCCATACGGCATCAGACCGAATTCTTTGTAATTATGAATCCTCTCTTAGTAGAGAAGAAGGTTTACAAATTTTAAACTTATGGACTAAAGACAAGACTATGGTTGATATTGAGTCATTACATAACTCAAACTATAAGGCATCAGAGACTTATATGGAATCATCTTTACTTTTAGGAGAAGAGTTATGGGTTTTTCATGTAGATTAAATACTTGATGTGAATGTTGTTGGTGAGATGAATCAATCAAAGTTCAAAAATGAAAGCCAAATTTTTCATTAAAGAAGTCTGTGTCTCTTGAATTGTTTAATCACATCATGGCATATTAATTAAAGCATAAAATTTTAGCAACTCTTGATAGCTTATTCAATAAGAAAAATATAATGGTTGCAAATGTTTGGGAATAAGTTAGTTAATAAAACTTAAGGTAATCTCTTAATTACTCAAATCTTCTCAAAGATTAAAAATCTTTGTTCAAAAATTTAGAACTTTTATCTAGCTCATAATGCTTCGAATGCAAAAATGAAGCAGCATGTTATTTACGAACTTTGAAAGGAATATACTCCCTTTGTGTGATCAATTCAAGGGTTAGTGAAACCTTTAGCGGGGACTGAATATATTTTTGCTTCTCAAGAATCATTGGCTAAGAAAACGAGCAATGTTCCAATTTTAGATAGTGAAAGAAATGCCTTATTTACAAGAAGTGATAAGGTAGATAAAAAGTAACCATTCAAGCCATACGTTGTTGCTACATGAAAGAAAACGATGATGCTTCATCCTCTAAAGGGGATGTTGTCATATATCGAAAAAATTTCAACAAAATTTTTATAAGGGTATTTTCATTATTATTTTTTGAAAAAGGTAAAATAGTCACTTTTTTCAAATATTGGAGTTTGGCGACAAAACATGACCCTTGCGACCATTTCATTTTTTTGATTCATGTAGTATATTTTTTTGTGTGTCTTAGATCTCATGTGAATGAGATACGGTTGGAAATGTCATCGAGCCAAACGAACACTACGCAGTTTGAATTTAAATTCAAAAATAGGCCGTTAAGAGGTTTTCTAACTTCCTGAACTTAAAACAGAATGCGGACATCATTTTTCTAATTTCATAATGTACGCCCTGTCCTCTTTTTTCTTCCCCAAACTTTCTAGACAGACCTAAATCCTAAAATTAAAGATCAAATTAAGAAATTGAACCCCAAATCGAAAAGAGAAGGAAAATAACCCCAACTATAGGAAAGCACATAAGAGTTACTAGTAGTATTAGAATAGTGAATTGAGGGGCATTCTATCTCTGGATAGTAGACAAAAGTGAAGCTAGAGACTAGAAATTGAAAGGGACCGGCTATGGCAATTGGGTCACCTAAGTTTTACATTTACTCGCTTGATTTCATGGTTTAGTATGATTAACTTGGTAATTAAATTATTAAAACACAAAATTAATCTCTGTAATTTTTGGAAGCCTTACTTGACCTTACTAATGAATGCTTTTTGGGTAGGAAAATAGATTAGTGTAATTATATAACGTATATGTGAATAATGTATGTAAAATTAGGTAAATTGGAGACATTGAATTGGGAAACTCATGGAAAAACCCTCTGGAAATTTATATAAATAAAATTCTACACTAAAATATGATAATAACTGACCTATATATAATTTTTACATGAATTATACAATTTAATATATTGTTATTTCGCTTATGCTTAAAGGTAATCCAAAGCTATGAATTTGATGATTCAGAACAATTAAACATATCAAATAGATATGGAAATATTTTAGAGATTATTGATGAGGATTTTAGGTTTGAAAAGCATTTTCATATAGTTAATTCAGATTATATGAATTTATATGTTTATATTTTATAGTATGTGAAAAGCAGCCCAGAAATTTATATTAAAGATTTTTTTATATAAATTCATACAAAAATGACATGAAAATGATTTATAAACTAAAGTGCACGTTCACAGTAATTTAGAAATTTTATTTTGAATTTATTGAGATATACACTAACAAATATGATTTATCAAGTGAAAAAGGAATTTAATGGTGAATATATGTATATGTGAATGTATATACGTGGTATACTTTAAAAATCATAATTTGATTTTTGCAGATTCGATAAATATATTTCAGTAATATGTATCATTATTTGAGTTTAAACTATATATATATACGAAATTATATAATATATTCTACCAGTGCAAGTTAAGGAAATAAGAATTTAAAAATTGAAAATTATGATAAGCATTTATGGAAAAAATATTATGATATGTTAGAAAGGTATATTGCTAAAGCATGAAATAAAATGGTTGTGGATTTGCCAGAACAATGATATAAAAAGATAAAAAACAAAAATGCAATTTTTTATACCAAAACCTTACTTCGACACGTACATTGGTGGACCAATGGCCCACATCGGTGCACCGGTCACCGAAAGTTTTTTTTAACAAATTGAACCCGAGCTTAATATAGGTCGTAACATATAATTAAATAAAGGCTTGTGCCGGTTTGCCTTAGTTTATTTGGCATGAGTGAAGGGGTAAATGACATACCCTAGCCTAAGCAGCAATGCGTATTAGTACACGGATATTGTATGCCTTTATGGGGCAATGTCTATAAGTAACGTGACTTAATTTAGTATTAAATAGGAATAGAGCTGGAATGGTAGGGAGTCATAACTTTGAATTTTGTGGATTGGCAAAAACATAATTGTTATCGGGTATAACAAGGTTCACGATTTGCAAAGCTTATCCATGATACAACCATGCAACTTTTCAAACAAACGAGTGTGAATTTAGTCACTTTGTGAATGAATATGGTATCACAACTATATAAAGCCATGTTAATATAAATTATATAACACATTTTATATGAATGTAATATAAGATGAAATGTATAACGATATGGTAGCTTATCACTTTTGATCATGTCATATTATGAAACAAGCATAGTAAATGTTGAGTTCAGTTACAGACTTTGTGTATGACCCCTCTCTCCACCGTGTTTCCTTTATTTATGATCTGCATTAGGTTGATGGAGACTAGTCGAATTATTATAATGGTGGAAGCTCAGGTGATGAAGGCATGTTTTATATATATATATAAGTATGTTTGTGTGATGAAATGTGTATATAACTGAGATATTTTAAGTATTGTGTAGATATGGATATTTATTATGCGTGTATATATCAATGTTTTATGAATCTATGTATAGATTGGTTTGGAAATGACATAGTATTATCTAATTTTTATATTTTTTCCTTCCACTGTGAGTTCTGAAAGTCAAAATATATTTTTTCTGTTTAGTTTTTTATATTATTCACCTAATGATCCATCATTTTTCGACTTCTCTATTCAAATTATAATTTTATGTCTGAAACCAAAGGTCAAAAATACTGGATTGTTACATTTGGTATCATATTTGTAACTGTATTTTATAGATAATAGAAATACGTACATATACACCCTTTTACTGTTCCAATCTATTATCAAATTTTATGGGAAAGTAGTAATGTAGCCCATTTTTCAAATACTTAAGGATGAGTAACTCCATAGAGACGAGTAGAACAAAGGTTATAGTTGGAGCTAAAGCCAAACCTGGCCCGTTGAACATCCCCAACATGAAAATTCCAATTTGGTTCGGTTGCATGGTACAAGCTTTAAGTCAAGTTCATAAAACTCTAATTGTTAGTACTGCAACTACAACCATGGAAGTTCCCTCTCCCCAACCACTTAAAAGAACTTTTATCAGGAAGTGTACGGATTTTATCCGCCTGAGTAGGAAGTTTTTTAATGGAACAAAGTCATATATGGATACTTTAGCATGCTTAGGCACACATGAGGAGATTTTTACATTATTGGGATTAAGTGATGTCGAGAAGAGGTGTGTCCTCTGAAGCAAGAAGGTAGTGTGTGGTGGCAAACTATTACAATTGAGGTGAAAGTGAGGGATATTGCTTTGGATTTTTTTCAAAAGGTAGTTTCTGACGAAGTTTTTTTCTGTGGTGGAGAAAGGATGTAAGTTGGAGAAGTTTATCAACCTAAAGTAGGGTGAAATGATGGTTTTTGAGTATGTAAACAAATTCAATGAATTATCAAGGTTTGGTTATGAGCTTGTAACTGTCCCATTTAAAGGCAATGAGGTTTGTCGGTGTATTGAATGCACCATTAAAGGAGATAGCATTAAACCAAGTACCATACGGAATTATCTACGAGAACTTGGTCGTGATTGCTTTATTGAATGCAGTGAAGGGAAAGGAAACTAAGATGCGACTTAGGAAAGAGATGAAGCAAAATAATTATGGAAGCGTAAAGGAAATAATCAACAAGGAGGAAAGAATAAGATGGGAGCAAAGTGTTTTAACTGTCATAAGACTCGATATATTGCGGAGCACTACATGACATGCCTCACTAGAGTTAAGTGTTATGGATGCAATCAGAGTGGACATATACCCTAACTTCCTAGCATTAAAGTAGGATGGATAGTGGGTTAGGCGTATGTATTAGTAGTTGTTCCCACTTCTTAAATTGCTTCACGACTTCCGCAATAAAGGGAAAACAGATCATAATAGAAGGTGTGTTACTATTACTTGATTTTCCTATACGTACATTAATTAACACCAGCGCACTGTGTTCGTTAATAACAAGTACATCATCCGAAAGTTTTGGCCTATAACCTCCCATTGTGCATGAATCTATTTTGGTACCAAATCCTATTGGAGGATCAACTATTCTTTCTATGGTCTACCGTGATCTAAATTGGTATTTAGTGGTGTGGAGTTTTGTTGTGATGCGTATGTATTAGGATTTATATGGAATGGATTGATTTTGGGGATGAATTAGATGACTCAATATGGGGTAGTGTTGGACTGTAATAGGGGTGGTTCGATTGAGGAATGCTGGAGGGCATGATTTTGTTGTGTGTTGTATGCCTGATAAGCCTATAATGCAAGCGATTTGCTTCGCATATTAGAGGACGACCATCCATTTATCCCTGTTGTGTGATAATTTCCAAATGTGTTCGAAGAAGATTCTGGCCTCCCATCTCGACCGAGTTTGAATTCAGGATTAATCTCAAAAAAGATTCTAGGCTTATCGTGATGCCACTTAGGCGTATGGCGCTAAAGAAAAGAAATGAATTGGATAAGAAGGTTTCTGAGTTATTGCATAAGGGATTTATTAGGAGAAGTATTTCAAAGTGGGAAGCACCTATAGTATTTGCTACAAAGGTAAATCATTCGGTAAGGCCATGTATCGACTATCGAGAGTTGAATAAGGTAATGAGGAATAATCGATATCCTTTGCTTGTATTGATGACTTATTTGATCAACTTGTTAAGACAAGGATTTTCTCATAGATTGATTTGGTTATGGTATTCAACCAGTTAAGGTTAGTGGAGGATAGTATTATGAAGACTGCATTTCGAAAAGTAGATGGTTTTTTTGAGTGGTTAGTCATGCCAGTTGGTTTTATTAATATTCCCACGTATTCTATTGATTTGATTAGAGTATTGTAGGTGCAACCGAATAAGTTTATAGTAATCTTCGTGGATGACATTTTGATATTCTTTAAAGGGAAGAATATCACGAGAAGCACTTGAGAGAAGTTTTGGATGGTCTAATAAGGAATCGACTTAAGGCAAAATTTTCTAAACGTAAATTTTTGAATAAGGAATTCTGATTCGTTAGGCATATGGCATCGGAAGTTGGTTTAGCTATAGATTCAAGAATGGTTGAAGCCGTAAGAGATTGGAAGACGCCCACGAATGCAAGTGAAGTTGAGAGTCTTCTCGGTTTGGCTGGATTCTAAGTTCATCAAGTAATTTTCAAAGATCTCAACACCACTTACATGCCCTACCGATAAGAATTTGGTTTTTACTTGAGATGATGATTGTGAAAGAGCATTTGTCAAACAAATGGAGTTAGCAACATCTGCATCCTTTCTCACTTTAACTAATGGTTCCAAACCTTTTACTATTTACACAGAAGCTTGTAGTATCTAGTTAGGAGCTGTTTTGATGTAAGAAGTAAAGGTGGTAGCTTACGCTAACAGACAACTCACAAAAGGAATTACCCAATCCATGATCTTGAGTTTACTGCTATCATGTTTGCTTTGAACTCTTGGAAACATTATCTACCTGGAGAAAGATTTTAATTATTTATAGGGCACAGGTCTCTAAATTATTTGTTCTCTTAGAAAGATTTGAACTATGACAATAAAGGTGGATGAAATTTTAGGCATCAGATGATTTTCGGATCTTATATTCACCAAGAATGGGTAATGTTGTAGCGGATGCTTTGAGTAGGAAGTATGCAGTGTTAAAATGGATGATGTTGGGGATAAGGCAGTTGTTAGTTCATATTTGAGTTTGATTTCTGCCCTCCCATTGAATATGCACCAAGATTACTAGCAACTTGGGAAGTTAGACAAGCACAGATAGATTGTAAAGGCATGAGTTAAAGGCAGGATGCTACTTTGGTAGAGATTATGGATAAGTTGGAGAGAGGCAAAAGATTAAGTGATTTGGACCGTTGTTCTATGCATAAGAAAGGAAATTTGGAACAAGATGGTAGGTTATGGATACCAAAAGTGAAGGAGCTGATAGATGAGGCTATTGGATGAGTGTCACAATTCGAGGATGGCCATTCATCCTAGAGGAGATTAAATGTGCTGAAATGTGAAAAGAGTTACTTATTGGTCATATGTGAAGAGACATGTAGTGGGGTTCGTAGCTAATGTCTGACATGTTAGAGGGTTAAGGCTCTCGGAAGAAACCCGGAAGATTTTATTGCATTTGGAAGTAGTTTAGTGGAAATAGGAGAATATCTCTATGGATTTCATTGATGGATAACCAAGAAGTAGGAAAGGTATTGAAAATATTGACATAATAGTAATTTCCTTATAAAGAGCGTTTATTTCATTCTGATAAAAAGTACAAGAACCACAACGAATTTGGTAACTTTGAATATCAAAGAGATAGTTTGACTAAATATAGTAACCGTTAGTATAGGAAGTGGCCAGGACCCGCTTTTTACGACTGTGTTTTGATGGATTCTATGAAGTGCTATGGGAATGGAGTTGAATTTGAGTTCATCATATCATCCGCAAACAGATGGACAAACGAAGAGGGTTAACCGGGTGTTGGAAGATTTATTAAGGCATATATTTTGGAATTTGAAGGAGTATGGAAAGATCATTTACCACTTATGGAGTTTGCTTATAACAATGGTTATTATGCAAGTATTGTGACGGTACCGTTTGAAACTTTGTATGGACGACCCTGTAAATCGGGTGTCTATGGATAAGTTCATTCCTGGACCGGAGATGATCAAAGACACTTCAGAAAATGTGAAGTTGATATGGGAATGAATGAAGGCAGCACGGGATACACAAAAATCTTATGTAGGCACAAAAAGGGTAGTATTATAATTTACTATAGGTTATTTGAAATTTGTCAAGTTGTCACCATTGAAGAGAGTGGTAAAATTGGCAATTCGAGAAAACTGACACCTTGATTTATTAGAGATTTCCTTGTATTATAGTGGATTGGAAGTATAGCCTATAGAGTAAGACTGCCTAAAATGATGGATGGTGTTCATGACGTATTTCATGTTCATGTTTGCAAAAATGTGTGTATGATCCGTCGACTGTGATCGAAGCTAGTCATTGCAGGATGTAGAACCGAAACTTGAGGCGAATTCATCCCGTTTCCCAACATGAATTGTTGACCACGGAGTGAAATGACCATGGAACACGATTTTGAAGATAGTTAGAGTCTAATAGGGCTATGATCCAGCAAAGAGTACTCGAGAACCAGAGGATAAGATGCGAAATTCTTAGCCACATCTCTTTACCGATACGTTCCTTATGCACATTTGACTTTTAGGATAACTTTGGACGCATAGTTGTAATGCATGGGTATTTATTGATTGGTTGACCTTAGGAAGAATAGGTTAGAATATATTACCCAAAGTTGTTACTTATAATTACTGCATTCATATAGAACTTATATGCTTATTAGTATGTTGTTAATCATATCTGAGTTGCCATATAAACTGTATTCGTATAGTTGGCCAAAATTAGACTTGCATCTTAGAATTTTGATATACGTATATCATATTCTCACATGTTTGAATAATCTAGTTCTTATATATTATGGAGTGATTATTTGCTTATATGAGAATGTACACATGCACTGATGACATGGGTTAAAATGAAAAATAAGGAGCGACTATTACATAATTTCTATCCTCTGTAAATTTCGGGAATGAAATTATTTTAAAGGGGAGAATGTAATTCCGAGAAATTTTTTTTAAAATTTATTATAAGGGTATTTTTGACATTTTTATGAGAAAGGGAAAAATGGTCATTTTTAGAAGCATTGGAGTTTGACGATGAAACCAGAACCGTTGCGACCATCTCATTTTTTGATTCATGTAGTTTATTTGTTTATGTCATTTGGAGGTCGTATGAAGAAGATACGGTCCAAATATGATCGAATCAAATTGATGGGTAAGAATTTAGATTTAAAAATAGGCGATCAACTGGTTTTCTAACTTCTTAGACTTAAAATAGAACGCATACATCATTTTTCTTTTTAATAAACTATTCCGGCTCCTCTTTCTTCTTCCCCAAACTCTCTAAGTGACCCTAAATCTCAAAATTAAAATCAAATTAAGAAATTAAATACCCAAATCGAAGAGATGACCAAAGGCTAGTAGTAGGAGTCAGTTGCGTCATTAGAACAACAAATTTAAGGGGGTTCTATCTTCGTTTAGCGGATAAACCTGAGGCTAGAGACTTGAAATTGGAAGGGATCGACTAAGGTGAGCGGTTTACCTAAATTCTTCATTTACTCGCTTGATTTCATAGTTTAATGTGATTAAAATTGGTAATTAAATCATTAAAACATGAGATATAAAATTAGGAAATTCATAGTAAACGGAAGAGAAATTTATGTAAATAAATTTCTATACTGAACTTGAAAACAACAGACCTACACATAATTTTTATGTACTTTTATGTGATTTATATGATTTAATATGATGATACTTCGGTTATGTGCAAAAGCCGTCCAAAACTATGAATTTGATGATTCAGAACAACTAAACATGTCAAATTGATATGGAAATATTTTATAAGGTTATAGGTGATGAATTCAGGTCTAAAATCAATTTATATCAATATATATGTGTATTTTATAACATGTGAAAAACAACTTTGAAATAGTAAATTAATGATTTATGTATAAACTCATATCAAAATGACATGGAAATGATTTTTGAAGTTAAAGTATAAGTTCATAAGAATTTAGAATTTTTTTTCAAATTTATTGAGATATATATTAATAAACATGATTTATTGAGTGAAAACATACTAAATGGTGAATATATGTATATATGAATTATATATATATATTTACTTTAAAATTCATGATTTGATTTCTGGAGGCTTGGTAAACATATTCTAGTAAGAAATATTTGTTTTTTTCAACTTAAACTATATATAAGACATTATAGAAATATATTCTTATAAGTGATTAAGGAAATTATAATTTAAAAATAGCAAATGATGATGTGCATTTGTTTGAAAATTATTCTATCTTAAAACAGTATGTTACATAGACATGAAATCAAAAGGCCAAGGAATTACCAAACATGGAAATAAGGAAGCAAAAAAATTAAAAAAACATAAAATTTTATCAAAAATTAGCTTTGGCATGTGCACCAGTGGAATGGTAGCCCACAAAGGTGCATTGGACGCATAAAGTTTTTTGAGAAATTGAACCTAGGTTTAATATAGGTTGTAAAATATAATTAATTAAAGGCTTGCGCCGGATTTCCCTAAAAATTTGGCTCGAGTGAATGGATAAATGACGTACTCTGGCATAAATGGTAATGTGTGTTAGTACATGGATACTTTATGGGGCGATGTTTATAAGTAATACGACTTAGTTTAGTTATTACGTAGAAATAGAGCCAGAATGGGAGAGAGTCATGATTTTAGATGTGTTAGGTCGGCTAAAGCGTAATTATTATTGGGTAGGCGGGGTTCATGGTTTATCCTATGTACGCGTGATACGACTATTCAACTTATCATTCAGGCGAGTGTGAATTTAGTCACCTCACTTTAGATTGATATAGTAACATGGATATATGAAAATCTATATGGATTGTATATCGGGTTTGATAATTGTAAACTAAAATTTATAAATATTAGTTCATCATTTTTTATCATGTTAAATTATGATACAAGTATAGTAATTATTGAATTCAATTTTATTCAATCACTAGACTTTATATTTGAGCTCCCTCGCCAACATGTTTCCTTTATTTATGATATGTGTTAGGTTGATGGAGATAGGTCTGATGATGATGATTGAGGATGTAACGACCCTGACTCGACCTTCGAAAATCATCACCCACACTTCACTTGTACTCGAATGCCGCAGATTCAAACGTCGAATTTGGCTCGCCAGAGCTTATAACACATTAAGTACAACACAGCGGAGGAAAACAATGAATATCATATACAACTCCAATGATACAATTTCCAAATATACAACAATGATCGATGTCAGAGATACAATGAAATGCTACAGTGGAAACACCAATGAACTAGTAGTGGAAACAACTAGAACTTGAAACTCTAGAAGAAACACCAATATCAGCAATCTCCATAGATAGCTCGAACCACCATCAAGTTGTACCAAGCTAAGCAAGGTCATTCGTCCTAACCAAAGACTTCAATATCCAAAGTCTTCAAAGAATTCCAAAGAGAAAGCTGAAAGCTACTGAATTTGATATCTACTATCTGAAAAACCCAACTCTAGACTGCCCGTGTGGAAAATTGTGGGCACCCGGAGTTTAGGAAAGGAACAATAAACTCTGGGTCAGTCATGGGACTGGTATGAGCAAACAAAAACATTTTTATCTTTAAATCAAACAACAAAGAATTTTAAAACATTGAAATCCGCAATGCTTTTTGGAAAATAAAACTGCCATAAGGCTCCCACCACGCACACAATGCAAGTGCACACTTGGAGGAGATTTCTCCTTATGACAGTCAAAAATGCTTGATATGTAAAAACCACTTGATATTATTATCAGTGCATAGTATAGAAAACCTTTTGAAAATATAATATTAATCTTAGTCAGCATGCCACATTTTGTCGTATGCCTACTATAGCCACCACGTTAAATGGCAGGTTATACAACTAAAACCGTACAAGGCGCGTATTGGATGATTGGATTTCCAACAAATGGTCAAGCTAAATAACTTCCTTACTGAAATGGGAACACCTCTGGAAGGACACCCCAGAGAACCTAACCGGATCTCTCCTAACAAGGCTGACGCTACGTCGCACTTTAACCAAGCTATAACATAGGTAACTACAACACAAGTATATCATCCTCGGTCGTTACCGACCTTTATTCGAGCGCTCGACACCAACAACCACAAAGTAATAAATTTGCAGTAACCACATAGGTTAAATATCTGGGCTCCATACCATGATACCACATTTTATCCAGAAGGAAATGGACATACCCTAGGGGCGCGACCCCTAAAAACCTTGCCGCAACATTCCTGTTTCGACCATTTCCGGGTTGTGAGGTCCGATGAGGTCTCGTCCACCAAGCTACGCTTTTCACAAAAGCCATGCTTCGATCAACAAATGATCAGCAACACACAGCAGCGCTCAGCGTACCACAGTACCAAATTGGGAATGTATCACTAGCAACCATCAACAACATAACCTCTGAGCTCGTACGTCTCAGAGAAGGGTGTTAAGCTAAGAGAATAAATCTCCGCCAGCAAACAGAAATGTATTTGATAGAAACCAGCTTTACTTCTCATAGTGTAATGTCAGACACACATCCATACAAGTCTATTCCGGGTTCGAACAGAACCGAAGGCACTTCACAAAGAAGCCCTTGCAAATCCGGATAATCCCAAATCACGTCCATACTCCCAATCACAAAGGGTGCTCAAATCTTTATACCGAGGGACATTCGGTGCTGAAACATTCGACGGGTTATCCTTTTGCTTTCAAAAATATCCAGTCTTCTCCACCGGTCTCGAAATGCTGTCCATAACGTCTTATCATTATTCGAAATGGGTTATATAACACAAAGGTCCTCTACCGGCTAAACCGAATAATGAGCATAATATTCAAAAACATATGGATAATTGGATTTCAGTTAAGTCGCGACTTTAAAACCCAAAACCTTTCTTTTCAAATGGTTTAAACAAATTACCATTTCCAAATCTTTAAACAAGAAGATTCAATTTACAAAGTTCACCCAGCTTTCACAAAGATTAATTCATAGTTTTCAAAACTACTTACAATTCCATATGTTTTTATATAAAGATACACCCTCAAGATTCTCTTCAATTTGGAAACAAAGTTCACATTTTTTTCACAAAGATTCATTCACAGATTCCAAAATAATTTCTACTTCAAATCGGATTAACTCATCCAATCTTCAAATCAAAGATTTAATTCATAGCTTTCAAACCATTGCCAATTAAAATCTTTTATTTAAAACATACACCATTTAAAATCCTCTTCGATTTCAAAACAAGGTTTAATAATCTTTCACAATGGTTTATTCATAGCTTTCAAAAACAATTCACAATTTCTTTTCAAACTTGAAACTTTTCAACCCAAATTGGAAATCCTTTCCTTATATGAAAGCTATTATTATTTGAAAACCAATAGTTTCCGTTTCGGAAAAACCCGATTTCATTTGCACAAATTAAAGCCCTTTAAGAATAAAACTTGGATTTAATTCGAATACCCAAAACAATACTTTTAAAATGGTTTAAACCCATAAACACACATTTACAACTTGTATAACATTTTTAACACGTAATTTTCAAACATAGAATTCAATTTCAAATCTTGGATTCAAATTCAAATCAAATCATTTAAATTTCAAAATTTTATCAAGTTATTCAAAATAACTTTGATCTTTAAAATACCTTTTCAAGAGCTTTTCATATTTAATCCAATTTCATTTCCATAACTATTTTGGATTCAAAATTCAATTTAAAACTATTTCAAAAATCTGTGACTTAACCAATTTCCTCGTGCAATCCATATTTGTGTGTGTATGGTGTAGTCCAGGGGTTTTACACAATAGTGCAACAACATCAATCATCATAATCCAACACACAACAATATCGATAAGCGGTATAACCCTATAACGCTTATCTCTATTTATAGATTCACGGATATAAATTCATCACCGAAAAATAAATTACATTTATCATAGATAAAAAAATTACATTCATAGTTCACAACTCAAATCAGCATAATTCATGTGGCAAAGTATCACATATCAAGGATATCATACAATTCATCCTCCAATAGAATCCAAACATTCATAAGTAAGATTAGATCGTCATCTGATAAATTTCAAATCAGATTTAATTACTTATGAATAACTACTAATCCTGGTTAATTAATACTAATTAATTACAAATCATTTGATATATTATCCTTTAATCGTTTACTAATTAATAAATTAATTGACCTTTAATTATTAATTAATCACATAAATTAATTAGCCCTTAATTAATTACCATTAATTAATTAACCTTAATTAATAAATCAATTAACCTTTAATTAGTAAATTAATTAACCCTTAATCATTAATAATTAACCTTTAATTATTTAATCATTCTTAATTAATCTCATTAATTAATTAACCCTTAATTAATTATCATCCCTTAATCACCTTCATTAATTGATTAATCTTAAATCAATTAATTATCCTCAAATTAATTAAATTGTCACATAAATTAATTATTCTATAATTAATTAAGTAATAACACTTAGTTACTTTTATTAATAAGACCTCAAATATTTAGGATAAATGATTTATTTCAACTATCACTTAATTATTTAATTTAATTAAATGCTTAACATTTACAAAATTTCTTGAGAACCTTTGGTTAATCATCTCTTGACTTCACCATCATCATATTTGGAAATTCCCAGAGATTCATTTAATCAACTTGACAAAATTATTGCAAAACTATATCAATAAATTTTAAACAAACCTTTAAATTTGTTTTAAAACCTTGCTAATAGATTTTATTTGAAAACAAAAACTTGATCTATATCCTTTCAACACTTATTAATACTTGAAACTAAATTTTACTTTTACTAAAAGTCTGGTTCATGTTTTCTGTTGAAATTTGAAAACCTGGACACATATTTTTTCTTTTTAAATTTCTAAAACTTGTTACAACCCGAGCCATAATAGAAAACTACTCGAGCCAAATCATCGGCTCCCCATAAAGCACTTCGAGCAAGGACCCAAGCATTCCCCTTTCTTCCCCAAATCACAACCACCACCTGACATTCAAAAACGCACGCGTGCACATGCACGACCACATGACCACCTATGGTCCCTTGCCGAGGTCATCAACATGGCGATGATCTTCTAACGATCGCTCCAACCCAATCAGCACTCATGAATTCGTGAGGTAGCACAATCAAGCAACCCAGCTCCTACCAGAACCCAAACATCACAACGAAAATCAACATACGCCACCCAATTCGACTACCAGAATAAGAGCCACCAAGCTCAAAACTTCGCCACATCGCGACGCATTAGCCCATCACCATGCGATCAATTCCGATGCTTAGATGAAGTTGCAGCAATCATTTTTCCAGCTATGTCCAAAACATGGGTCGAAGCCCAAAAATGATCTCGTATGATCATCCTGGTTTATTATAAATTCGATGATTATCTTTCCAATAATCTACGATCCTCCATCTTCCTCCAGAAATAATTCTGAGATTTTTCAATTACGCGATCATCAGAAGTTGATCGAAAACCCTCCTCCATTCAACTCGAGAATTCACAAAAACTACTGACTTAGAAATCAGGATTTTAGTTTCAAAATTCACTATTTTAAAAATCAAATCAGTTTATATACTTGAGATAATAAATTATCGAAGTTGAGTTTCTTTGTCTACCTAGGTTTCTTACTGTATATTTTATATTTCCAGAAAACTTAACCAAATTTCTCTTAGAAATAAATTTTAGAATTTAGATCTTACTATTGTAAACATTTTATGTTTGAACTATAATGTCTAAATCGAATCAAAGGATGAGATTTTTAATTTGGAACAGGTTTTGAAACCTGAAAACTTTGAACAGAGTAGTTATACATTGGTACAGACCCGCACATATACACCTCTATATATACACACATGCAATCATAATTTACATTCATTCGTCAATGATCATTGTATGCAAACCAAAGTATAAAGGGGTTTTAAGAGTTTGCTCACCTGAGTTTGGTTTGGAAGTAGAAAACAGAGCTTGAAAAAAAAAATCTGGAAATTTGCTCTGCCATCTTGTTGTTGCATGTTGTTTGATTTTTTTCCCCGATTTCTATCCAGGCTTGGTTTTGCTTTATGGATCTGAAAACTTAACGTTTGAACTTGTTCTTGCTCAAAGCTTTGATTTGTTTTCTTTGCTTCTGATTTATTAAGTTGAATCTGATTTTTGTTTTTGCTTTTGGTTTCCTTTTTTCTAGTTTTGAAAATTTTTTTGTTTTCATTTTTTTGCATCAGATCAAAACTGAAGCTTTTTGTTGTTGAACCGATTCTTTTCTCTAATTCATTTTTTGTAAAATTAAATTTCAAAAAAGGGTGATGTTGCCACTTGTTTAATCTAGTTTAATACTTGTAAATTTACTTATGTGCATGGCTTACAAATGTTTAGATAAAACCAATTTATGTTTTAAACACTATGTTTAGTTTTATTTGTTTATATAGTTGTCTTGAATTTATTTGCAAACTATATTTGTTTTTCAAAAGATATGTATACATATAGGTAAGTTTTAAAACTTCTATTCTTGATTTCTATACATACATATATATATATATATATATATATATATATATATTTCTTAGTTTATAAAGCTTTTATAAATTTATTTATTAAATCAAATTTTATTTCCAATATATATATATATATACATATTTATTTCCAAATATTCAAATTAATGCTCTATTAACTCATAATTTAACCAAAATTTTATATTAATTTCCAAATTAATTAGGCTTAAAAATCAGGAATGTTACAGATTCTCCCCTTCGAAAATTTCGCCCTCGAAATTTGAAAGTAGGGGACAACAAAAGAATATAAAATGATAGAGAGATGAATTACCCTGAATATCTATTCTGCATTTGGCTTACCAAATCAGAATATCAACAATAGATACAAGAAAAAATCTATTTAACACTTTACGAAATACTCATGTTATCCAGATCAACAAAATATGCATGGCATCGATTAGTTCGAAGGGTGACTAACCATTCGTGGAATAAATCCAGACCTAAAAAAATAGACTATGGATACCCAATTCAGATTGGAATATCACAAAGTATACACCAACTTGTCCCCCTTCGGACTTTGATCCTCACAAGAAATTATAATAGAATTTCAAACTTTGGTTTTGACCAAAACCGTTTCATCGATACAATTCAATTTTAACTTCATCTTTTGTTAACCAATTTATTTCAAATAAATTTTCAAATTTATTAGAGTTAAAAACGAAAAGCTGATAGGGAACCGATGGGAACCGTTGAATAAAATACTAAATAGGAATTTATCTACACGATTTGCAGTGTCACCACATCAAAGCTCCTCCCTCGAGCTACCACGAAGCTATCAAAGAATTGAAATTCTGATGATGATCAAAGAAGACTGATAGAGAAAGATTGTTTTCCTTTGTTGTTACAGGGCATTGACCATATGAAGTGGTACTTCCCTGTCCCCTATCTCGTCCTCTTCTTGCACTCATACTTACTATCAGTGAATAGTAAGAGAATTTACTGAGGCACACGAACGGATATCTTAGGAAATATACTCATTCTAGGGTATACTTCACCCTATCTCTAATGAGTTACTTAATGTGTTATACTCCGAAACTAAAGTTCAACCTTTAGCTCTGATACCACGGTAATGACCCTGACTCGACCTTCAAAAATCGGCACCCGTACTTCACTTGTACTTGAATGCCGCAGATTCAAACGTCGAATCTGTCTTGCTAGAGCTTATAATACATTAAATACAACACAGCGGAGGAAAACAATGAATATCATATACAACTCCAATGAAACAATTTCCAAATATACGACAATGATCAATATCAGAGATACAAAGAAATGCTACCGTGTAAACACCAATGAACTAGTAGTGGAAACAACTAGAACTTGAAACTCTAAAAGAAACACCAATATCAGCAATCTCCATAGATAGCTCGAACCACCATCAAGTTATACCAAGCTAAGCAAGGTCATTCGTCCTAACCAAAGACTTCAATACCCAAAGTCTTCGAAGAATTCCAAAGAGAAAGCTGAAATCTACTGAATTGATATCTACTATCTGAAAAACTCAACTCTAGACTGCCCGTGTAGAAAATTGTGGGCACCCCGAGTTTAGGAAAGGAACAATAAACTCTGGGTCAGTCATGGGACTGGTATGAGCAAACAAAAACATTTTATCTTTAAAACAAACAACAAAGAATTTTAAAACATTGAAACCCGCAATGCTTTTTTGGAAAATGAAACTGCCATAAGGCTCCCACCACACACACAATGCAAGTGCACACTCGGAGGAGATTTCTCCTTATGACAGTCAAAAATGCTTGATATGTAAAAACCATTTGATATTATTATTAGTGCATAGTGTAGAAATCCTTTTGAAAATATAATATTATTCTTAGCCAGCATGCCACGTTTCATCGTATGGCTACTATAGCCACCACGTTAACTGGCAGGTTATACAGCTAAAACTGTACAAGGCGCGTATTGGATGATTGGATTTCCAACAAATGGCCAGGCTAAACAACTTCCTTACCGAAATAGGAACGCCTCTGGAAGGACACCCCCGAGAACCTAACCAGATCTCTCCTAACAAGGCTGACGCTACCTTGCACTTTAACCAAGCTATAACATAGGTAACTACCACACAAGTATGTAATCCTCGATCGTTACCGACCTTTATCCGAGCGCTCGACACCAACAACCACAAAGTAATAAATTTGCAGTAACCACATAGGTTAAATATCTGGGCTCCATACCATGATACCACATTTTATCCAGAAGGAAATGGACATACCCTAGGGGCACGACCCCTAAAAACCTTGCCGCAACATTCACAAAAGCCATGCTTCGATCAACAAATGATCAGCAACACACAGCAGCGCTGATGCAGCTCAGGACAGAGTCGGAGCAGTGCAAGGCCCAAATCGTCAAGACTTGAGTCGTCCACGACCTAAGAAAGCGGAGCTAAGTCATCCACGACTTAAGGAAAAGGAGCTGCGACTTAACTCCAACGGGTTGCGACCTAACGAAGCGGCTTTAAGTCGTCTGCGACTTAACAAAGCTCGGGGGAAAGTGCTACGACTTAACGAGAATGATGAAAAGGAGTTACGAATTAACGGGAGCTTAAGTCGTTCGGGTTTGATAAGTCGCGGAAGTTTAAGTCGCATAAGTGTTAAACGAGTTACGACCTAAGCTAAGTCGCATGAAGATTGGCCTGAAGATGTATCTTAAGTCGCTGCAACGAGTTACGACCTAGTTAAGTCGCATGAAGCAGTGCAGAAGCTACTCTGTTAAGCCGTGTTATTTTTAAGTCGTATGTCGTTGTATTCATTAAGTCGTTATTTTCTTAAGTCGTCCGTTGCTTATGTCGTGTATTGTACATACTGTTAAGTCGTTGACTGTGTGTTGTAATTGCTTTAAGTCGTTGTAACTTGTGTTGTGATAAGTCGTAGGTCGGCATGTAGATAAGTCGACCAACGGTGTGCTGTGTTGTAACGGGGTTGAGTTGTCTAGTGTTAAGCCGTGAGTCGTTAGTCGTATGTTGTCACTGCTGATGAGTCGTGAGTCGTGAGTCGTATGTCGTGTACGACTTAAGGCACCGGTTGTGAAATGCTATAAATAGGGAGTGTGTTGTACATTTTGAGGTGGTTGATTTTTGAATAAAACTTTGTTTGATTGCTGTGTGCTTTCATCTAAATTGGTAGTTGAGTGTGATCTCCTATCTCCACTTTCGGTTATTCGAGTGCGCTCGAATCAACGATCGTTAAAGCCAATTCACGCTATCAAGTGTGCTTGATCAACGTTTGAAGAATTGTAGATCTTCTTTCACGGTATCGTGCGCGATCAACGTGTCGAAGATAGCTAGAATTCGGTATCTTAGTGATCAACGAATTTGGGCATTTCAGTATCTTCAATCCACCGTTTGCTACTTTCATCGATCTATATCATTTTGTTAATATCCGCTGCGTCAGTTTTGGTATCGGAGCTAGACTTAGCCAATCATAGCTAAGCCGAGTCTTGGAGCCAAGGAGTTTGAAGTTTGGTGTTCATCGCGTTCATCTTGAAGTTGCAACAAGTTAGAAGCTTTCAATCCATTTCATTTTGGATCAAAGTTGGAAAGGTGTTTAAGTTTGAGCCGAGTTGGGTAGAGCCGTGCATCACTTGTTTGAGCCGAGAGTTGAAGCATCATTTGGTATCATTTGTTGAAGTTTTGAAGTGTTGTGAAGTCCAATCATGCCGCCAAGGAGAGCTAACCGCCATCAAAATGTTGAAGCGTTGTATAGAAGGGAAGAAGACGAGCAAATGGAACAACGTATTAATGAGAAATTTGATGAAGGCATTGGAAAGTTAGAGAAGTTGATGAATGAGTTGAATCAAAATCAAAGGAGGAGATCACCAATCTCGAACCATGGAGGAAACAGAGTTTCGCCATCGGTTACGGAAGCGAGAAGGGTATCACCGCAATCTTTTAGAGAGAGAAGAGAAACATCAATTTCATCAAGGGGAGATCACCATGACTATGCACATGAAGAGAGAAGAACTCCACGTGAGTTTGAAAATGAGCCATATAGAGATGAAGAGAGACATAGTAGAAGGGACGTGCGTGATCGAAGGGATGATAATAGTCGAGATCGATATAGACATACATTTGATTTTGATGAAGAGGGTGATAGAGCTAGCATTCATTATCGAGATCGAGACCAAGTTTGAAATTCATATCGAGATGTAGATGATGATCGTCGCTGGGAATCGGGTATGAAGATGGAAATTCCAGAATTTAAAGGTGGGATGGTAGCTGAAGAGCTCTTAGATTGACTGTCTAATGTTGAAGATATCTTTGATTTCAAAGAGGTTCCGGAGAATCGTCGAGTGAAGTTGGTTGCTACTAGGTTGAGGGGGAGAGCTATGGCGTGGTGGCAGCAAACCAAACTTACACGAGAACGGATGGGGAAGTCGAAGATTGAATCATGGGAGAAGATGAAGAAGTTGATGAAAGCTACATTTTTACCTTACAATTATCAGTCACTCATGTATCAGAGGTTGCATAATCTGAGACAAGGGACGAAGACTGTTAATGATTACGCTGATGAATTTTATCAACTGATTGCTCGAAATGATATTATGGAGACAGAGGAACAGCTGACTACTAGATTTGTTGGAGGGTTGAGGATGCAGATTCAGGATATGGTGAACATGTTTGATCCTAGATCTGTAGCAGAAGCACATCAGAAAGCGTTGGCTTGGGAGAAGCAGGAAAGACGTGGAGGTGGTGTGTTTACAAGTTCCAATATTCAGAACAAAGGTGCTAGTGGGAGTTCCAATGTTTCTAAAGCTGTCAGTAAACTAGTTGTGAATAAAGTTGCGAAGGCAAAGGTCAACAACAGTTTCAAATGTTATAATTGCCAGGAAGTGGGTCACAAGAGTAATGAATGTCCGAAGCCGAAGAAACGAACTATGATTGGTGAAGTTGAGGGTGAGGATAATGGTGAAGGTTATTCTAGTGCAGTTGAGGAGGAAGAACAGGATGTCGCGTCGGGAGATGAAGGATGTAATCTAATGATGAGGAGATCTTGTTTAATATCGAAGAAAGAAGAAGAGGCTAGTTGGTTGAGGAGTAACATCTTTCAGTCAATGTGCACTATTCTGGGGAAGGTTTGTAAGTTTGTGATTGATGCAGGAAGTTGCGATAATATTCTTTCTACTGAAGCTATGAGAAAGTTGAAACTGAAGACGGAGAAGCACCCAAATCCTTACAAGTTAGCGTGGTTGAGAAAAGGAGGAGAAGTGAAGGTGGACAGGCGAGTTCGAGTTCCATTTTATATTGGGAAGAAATATAAAGACGAGATTTGGTGTGATGTTGTGGAGATGGATGTTTGTCACTTACTTTTGGGAAGACCATGGCAGTATGATCGAGTAGTGCAACATGACAGTCGGACCAATAGTTACAGCTTTATGTTTGAAGGTGTTAAGATCATTTTGGTTCCAAAGAAGAGACAGCAAGGAGAGAGCAAATCAGAGGAGATTGAGGAGCTGAAAACTTTATTGACTTTGAAAGAATTTGTTGAAGAAGTAGAGGAGAGTCCAGAGGTATTTTTGTTGATTGGACGTGAAACGACTGAATCTGTTGAAATCCCAGAAGAAGTGAAGCCAGTATTGGAAGAATTCAATGATGTGTTTCCTGAAGAGTTGCCAACGGAGGTACCAACGTTGAGGGATATTCAACATTAGATTGATCTTGTGCCAGGGGCAGTATTACCACACAGACCATATTACAGGATGAGTCCTAAGGAGCATGAAGAACTGAGAAGGCAGGTGGAGGAGTTGTTAGAACAGGGGCGTGTTCAGGAGAGCTTAAGTCCTTGTGTAGTGCCATCTTTATTGGTTCCCAAGAAGGATGGTTCGTGGAGGATGTGTACGGATAGTCGGGCTCTAAACAAGATCACTGTGAGATATAGATTTCCTATGCCAAGGTTCGATGATTTGATTGATCAGTTGAGTGGAGCTGTTGTGTTTTCAAAGATTGACTTGACGAGTGGATACCATCAAATTCGTATTAGACCGGGCGATGAATGGAATACTGCTTTTAAAACCAGGGAAGGTCTATACGAATGGTTGGTTATGTCGTTTGGTTTATCGAATGCACCGAGTACTTTTATGAGAGTGATGAACTAGATTTTCAGACCATTCATTGGGAAGTTCGTGGTTGTTTACTTTGATGATATTTTGATCGGCAGTAGGAGTATGGAAAAGCATGTCCAGCATTTGCGTTAAGTACTATTGATTCTACGTCAGGAGAAATTTTATGCTGCAACAAAGAAGTGTGTGTTCATGACGCACAGTGTTTTGTTTCTGGGATATGTTTTGTCAAAGGAAGGTATTCAAGTGGACGAAAATAAAGTGGAAGCTGTCAGAAGTTGGCCACAACCGAAGACAATTACGGAAGTATGGAGTTTTCATGGATTGGTATCTTTCTATCGAAGATTCATTCCACATTTTAGTAGTGTAATGGCACCTTTAACCGATAGCATGAAGGGAAAGAAGTTTGGGTGGTCAGAGGAAGCAGGGGTTGCTTTTGAGAAGATCAAGACACTGTTGATGACAGCGCCAATTCTGGTTTTACCGGATTTTCAGTTGTTGTTTGAATTACATACTGATGCATCTAAGGTTGGGATTGGAGGAGTTTTGAGTCAGAAAGGAACACCGGTTGCTTATTTCAGTGAGAAGTTGTCTTGAGCTAAGTTGAGATATAGCACTTATGATGTTGAGTTTTACGCAATTGTTCAAGCGGTAAAGCATTGGAGACATTATCTATTTCAGAAGGAGTTTGTTCTCTATACGGATCATGAAGCTTTGAAACATTTGCAAGGGCAGGAAAAAAATTCAGCAAGGCACGCATCGTGGATTGCCTATTTGCAGCAGTTTACCTTTGTTGTTAAGCACAAATCAGGGGTGACGAATCGTGTGGCTGATGCTTTGAGTAGAAGGAGTCATTTACTAACGACAATGAAGGTTGAAGTGACAGGTTTTGAATTATTGCCAGAGTTGCTTGAAGAAGATCCTTACTTTATGAAATTTGTTGAGAAAGTCAAGGACGGGAGTACTGATGAATTCGTGTTGGTAGATGGGTTCTTATTCAAGGGAAATCAATTGTGCGTACCAGAAGGTAGTTTGAGAATGAAGATTATCAAAGAATTACATGAAGAGGGCCATGTGGGTAGAGATCGGACATTGTAGTTGATTTCTCAATCATATTATTGGCCGTTAATGAGAAAGGAAGTTGAAAGGTTTGTGCGTAGATGTCATGTTTGTCAGGTTTTGAAAGGGACTGCTACAAATGCGGGATTGTATATACCATTACCTGTTCCTACAAAACCATGGGTAGACATTAGCATGGATTTCGTGTTAGGTTTGCCGAGAACTCAAAGGGGGAATGACTCTATATATGTTGTGGTGGACCGTTTCTCGAAGATGGTACATTTTATTGCTTGTAAGAAGACGGCGGATGCTGTTCATGTTGCTCAGTTATTTTTCAAAGAGATTTATCGACTTCATGGGTTACCAGAATCTATCGTTTCGGACAGGGATACCAGATTTTTAAGTCATTTTTGGCTAAGTTTGTGGAAGATGGTGGGAACGAAGTTAAACTTTAGCAGCGCTTATCATCCGCAAACAGATGGACAAATGGAGGTTGTGAACAGATCGTTGGGGAATTTATTGAGATGCTTGGTGAAAGATAATCTGAAAAGTTGGGATGTGAAGTTTTGTCAAGCAGAGTTTGGTCATAATCATGCGGTGAATCGTAGTACAGGTTTCAGTCCATTTCAGATTGTTTATTCAAACTTGCTAAAGGGGCTGTTGGATTTAACGGTAGTGCCACAACCAAAGGAGACCGTTAAACGAGCTACTGATTTTCTTGATGCTTTGAAGGAGTGTCATAGAATCGTTCAGGAATGATTGGAGAAGAAGAATGAGAAGTATAAAAGATCCGCAGATATGAAGCGAAGAAGTGTTGAGTTTAATGAAGGAGATTTGGTATATGCTGTGTTAACAAAGGATCGTTTTCCAGTGGGCTCTTATAACAAGTTGAAAGCCAGAAAAATTGGTCCTGCAGAAGTCGTGAAACGGATTAATGAAAATGCTTATAAGTTGAAGCTACCGGAAGATGTGTACACTTCTGACGTGTTCAATGTTAAGCATCTCGTACCATATTATGGAGATGAACGAGGCGATATGGAAAATTTTACAAATTCGAGGACGAATTTTTCTCAACCTGGGAGGATGATGCAGCTCAGGACAGAGTCGGAGCAGTGAAAGGCCCAAATTGTCAAGACTTGAGTCGTCCACGACCTAAGAAAGCGGAGCTAAGTCGTCCACGACTTAAGGAAAAGGAGCTGCGACTTAACTCCAACGGGTTGCGACCTAATGAAGCGGCTTTAAGTCGTCTGCGACTTAACAAAGCTCGGGGGAAAGTGCTACGACTTAACGAGAATGATGAAAAGGAGTTACGACTTAACGGAAGCTTAAGTCGTTCGGGTTTGATAAGTCGCGGAAGTTTAAGTCGCATAAGTGTTAAACGAGTTACGACCTAAGCTAAGTCGCATGAAGATTGGCCTGAAGATGTATCTTAAGTCGCTGCAACGAGTTACGACCTAGTTAAGTCGCGTAAAGCAGTGCAGAAGCTACTCTGTTAAGTCGTGTTATTTTTAAGTCGTATGTCGTTGTATTCATTAAGTCGTTATTTTCTTAAGTCGTCTGTTGCTTATGTCGTGTATTGTACATACTGTTAAGTCGTTGATTGTGTGTTGTAATTGCTTTAAGTCGTTGTAACTTGTGTTGTGATAAGTCATAGGTCGGCATGTAGATAAGTCGGCCAACGGTGTGCTGTGTTGTAAAGGGGTTGAGTCATCTAGTGTTAAGCCGTGAGTCGTGAGTCGTATGTCGTCACTGCTGATGAGTCGTGAGTCGTAAGTCGTATGTCGTGTACGACTTAAGGCACCGGTTTTGAAATGCTATAAATAGGAAGTGTGTTGTACATTTTGAGGTGGTTGATTTTTGAATAAAACTTTGTTTGATTGCTGTATGCTTTCATCTAAATTTGTAGTTGAGTGTGATCTCCTATCTCCACTTTCGGTTATTCGAGTGCGCTCGAATCAACGATCGTTGAAGCCAATTCACGGTATCAAGTGCGCTTAATCAACGTTTGAAGAATTGTAGATCTTCTTTCACGGTATCGTGCGCGATGAACATGTCGAAGATAGCTAGAATTCGGTATCTTTGTGATCAACGAATTTGGGCATTTCAGTATTTTCAATCCACCGTTTTCTACTTTCATCGATCTATATCGTTTTGTTAATATCTGCTGCGTCAAGCGCTCAGCATGCCACACTACCAAATTGGTAATGTATCACTAGTAACCATCAACAACATAACCTCTGGGCTCGTACGTCTCAGAGAGGGGTGTTAAGCTAAGAGAATAACAGCAAACAGAAACATATTTGATAGAAACCAGCTTTACTTCTCATAGTGTAATGTCAAACACACATCCATACAAGTCTATTCCGGGTTCGAACAGAACCGAAGGCACTTCACAAAGAAGCCCTTGCAAATCCGGATAATCCCAAATCACATCCATACTCTCAATCACAAAGGGTGCTCAAATCTCTACACCGAGGGCCATTCGGTGCAGAGACATTCGACGGGCTATCCTTTCGCTTTCAAAAATATTCGGTCTTCTCCACCGGTCTTGAAATGCTGTCCATAACGTCTTATCATTATTCGAAATGGGTTACACAACACAAATGTCCTCTCCCGGCTAAACCGAATAATGAGCGTAATATTTTAAAACATATGGATAATTGGATTTCAGTTAAGTCACGACTTTAAAACCCAAAACTTTCTTTTCAAATGGTTTAAACAAACAACCATTTGCAAATCTTTAAACGAGAAGATTCAATTTACAAAGTTCACCCAGCTTTCACAAAGATTAATTCATAGTTTTCAAAACTATTTACAATTCCATATCTTTTTATATAAAGATACACCCTCAAGATTCTCTTCAATTTGGAAACAAAGTTCACATTTCTTTCACAAAGATTCATTCACAGATTCCAAAACAATTTCTACTTCAAATCGGATTAACTCATCCAATCTTCAAATCAAAGATTTAATTCATAATTTTCAAACCATTGCCAATTCAAATCTTTTATATGAAAGAAACACCATTTAAAATTCTCTTCGATTTCAAAGCAAGGTTTAATATTCTTACATAATGGTTTATTCATAGCTTTCAAAAGCAATTCACAATTTCTTTTCAAACTTGAAACTTTTCAACCCAAATTGGAAATCCTTTCCTTATATGAAAGCTATTATTATTTGAAAACCAATAGTTTTTCGTTTCGGAAAAACCCGATTTCATTTGCACAAATTAAAGCCCTTCAAGAATAAAACTTAGATTTAATTCAGATTCCCAAAAAATGCTTTTAAAATGGTTTAAACCCATAAAAACACATTTATAACTTGTATAACATTTTTAACCCGTAATTTTCAAACATAGAATTCAATTTCAAATCTGGGATTTAAATTCAAATCAAATCATTTAAATTTGAAAACTTTATCAAGTTATTCAAAATAAATTTGATCTTTAAAATCCTTTCTCGAGAGCTTTTCACATTTAATCCAATTTCATTTCCGAAACTATTTTGGATTCAAAATTCAATTCAAAACCATTTCAAAAATCTGTGACTTAACCAATTTCCTCGTGCAATCCATATTTGTGTGTGTATGGTGTAGTCCAGGGGTTTTAGACAATAGTGCAACAACATCAATCATCATAATCCAACACACGACAATATCGATAAGCGGTATAACCCTATAACGCTTATCTCTATTTACAGATTCACGGATATCAATTCATCATAGAAAAATAAATTACATTTATGATAGATAAACAAATTACATTCATAGTTCACAACTCAAATCAGCATAATTCATGTCCCAAAGTATCACATATCAAGGATATTAAACAATTCATCATCCAATAGAATCCAAACATTCGTATGTAAGATTAGATAATCATCTGATAAATTTTAAATCAGATTTAATTACTTATGAATAACTACTAATCCTGGTTAATTAATATTAATTAATTACAAATCATTTGACAGTTTATGCTTTAATCGTTTACTAATTAATTAATTAATTAACCTTTAATTATTAATTAGTCACATAAATTAATTAGCTCTTAATTAATTACCATTAATTAATAATCCTTAATTAATAAATCAATTAATCTTTAATTAGTAAATTAATCAACCCTTAATCATTAATAATTAACCTTTAATTATTTAATCATTCTTAATTAATCACATTAATTAATTAACCCTTAATTAATTATCATCCCTTAATCACGTTCATTAATTGATTAATCTTAAATCAATTAATTATCCTCAAATTAATTAAATTGTCACATAAATTAATTATTCTATAATTAATTAAGTAATTGCACTTAATTTCTTTTGTTAATAAGACCTCAAATATTTAGGATAAATCATTTATTTCAACTATCACTTAATTATTTAATTTAATTAAATGCTTAATATTTACAAAATTTCTTGAGAACCTTTGCGTAATCATCTCTTGACTTCACCATCATCATATTTGGAAATACTCGGAGATTCATTTAATCAAGTTGACAAAATTATTACAAAAACATATCAATTAATTTTAAGCAAACCTTTAAATTTGTTTTAAAACCTTGCTAATAGATTTTATTTGAAAACAAAAACTTAATCTATGTCCTTTCAACACTTATTAATACTTGAAACTAAATTTTACTTTTATTAAAAATCCGGTTCATGTTTTTTGTTGAAATTTGAAAACCTAGACACATATTTTTTCATTTTAAATTTCTAAAACCTATTGCGTTTCAAAACAACCCGAGCCATAATAGAAAACTACTCGAGCCAAATCATCGTCTCCCCGTAAATCACTTCGAGCAATGATCCAAGCATTCCCCTTTCTTCCCCAAATTGTAACCACTACCTGACATTCAAAAACGCACGCGTGCACGACCACCGGACCACCTCTGGTCCCTTGCCAAGGTCATCAACATGACGACGATCACCTAACGATCGCGCCAACCGAATCAGCACTCATGAATTCGTGAGGTAGCACATTCAAGAAATCCGGCTCCTACCAGAACCCAAACATCACAACGAAAATCAACATGTGCCACCCAATACGACCACCAGAATACGAGCCACCAAGCTCAAAACTTCGCCACATTGCGACGCATCGGCCCAACACCATGCGAACAATTCCGATGCTCAGATGAAGTTGCAGCAATCATTTTTCCTGCTATGTCCAAAACATGGGTCGAACCCCTAAATAGATCTCGCATGATCATCCTGGTTTATTATAAATTCGATGATTATTTTTCCAATAATCGATGATCCTCCATCTTCCTCCAGAAACAATTCTGAGATTTTTCAATTATGCGATCATCAGAAATCGATCGAAAACCCTCCTTCATTCAACTCGAGAATTCACAAAAACTACTGACTGAGAAATCATGATTTTATTTTCAAAATTCACTATTTTAAAAATCAAATCAATTTATATACTTGAGATAATAAATTATCGAAGTTGAGTTTCTTTGTCTACCTGGGTTTCTTACTGTATATTTTACATTTCCAGAAAACTTAACCAAATTTCTCTTAGAAATAAATTTTAAAATTTAGATCTTACTATTTTAAACATTTTATGTTTGAACTATAATGTCTAAATCGAATCCAAGGATGAGATTTTTAATTTGGAACTGGTTTTGAAACCTGAAAACTTTGAACAAAGTAGTTATACATTGGTACAAAGCTACATATATACACCTTCATATATACACACATGCAATCATAATTTATATTCATTCATCAATGATCATCACATGCAAACCAAAGTATAAAGGGGTTTTAAGAGTTTGCTCACCTGAGTTTGGTTTGGAAGCAGAAAAGATGGCTTGAAAAAAAATCTGTAAATTTGCTCTGCCATCTTGTTGTTGCATGTTGTTTGATTTTTTTCCCTGATTTCTGTCCAGGCTTGGTTTTGCTTTATGGATCTGAAAACTTGATGTTTGAACTTGTTCTTGCTCAAAGATTTGATTTGTTTGCTTTGCTTTTGATTTATTAAGTTGAATCTGATTTTTATTTTTGCTTTTGATTTCCTTTTTTCTAGTTTTGAAATTTATTTGTTTTCATTTTTTTGCATCAGATCAATACTGAAGCTTTTTGCCGTTGAACTGATTCTTTTCTCTAATTCATTTTTTGTAAAATTAAATTTGAAAAAAGGGTGATGTTGCCACTTGTTTAATCTATTTTAACACTTGTAAATTTACTTATGTGCATGGCTTATAAATGTTTAGATAAAACCAATTTAGGTTTTAAGCCCTATGTTTAATTTTATTTGTTTATATAATTGTCTTGAATTTATTTACAAACTATATTTTTTTTTCAAAAGATATGTATACATATAGGTAAGTTTTAAAACTTCTATTCTTGATTTCTATATATATATATACATATATATATATACATATATATATATATGTAAGTATTTCTTAGTTTATAAAGCTTTTTGTAAATTTATTTATTAAATCAAATTTTATTTCCAATATATATACATATTTATTTCTAAATATTTAAATTAATGCTCTATTAACTCATCATTTAACCAAAATTTTATATTAATTTCCAAATTAATTAGGCTTAAAAATCAGGAATGTCACAGTAGGGGCTTAGGTAACAAAGGCATGTTATAATATATATATATATATATATATATATATATATATATATATATATATATCGGTGACATATGAAACTATGTATGGACTGGTTTGAAAATGACTTAGTAGTATTTGATCAATATATTTTGTGTTCATTCCGGTGTGAGTTCTGAAAGACAAACAAAATAGTTTCTGTTTTATTTTGTTATATCAATCATGCAATGATATATTGTTTTTCGACTTCTCTAGTCAAAGTTATTGTTTTATGTCACAAATCAGAGATTTGAAAATAGCAGGTTGTTATAGATGTTCCTTAAAAGAATTATAATGTGTATAATTGTCATTGATGTAGTAGCTTGGGAACATCCGTAGAGTTGTTGGGTGAAATTAAATTGTGGTGATCTAGCCTAAAGAAATTTGATAGGAACATTGGAACATAAGACAAAGGAGCGGAGAATGTGTGCAAAATCTTACCAAAAATGATTCTATGTTCTCTATCTTCCTCTATTATGATGGATATAGTGTTATTAATATGATGGATTACACAGTTCATCTGACTGTAATGAAGTAGTGGTCATAATTACTAATGAAGATACCTATATCACGCATGATAGTATTTTTCATGTTCTCTACATGGAAAAGATCTCAATGGAAATGCAATTGATGTAGGTTATTATGTTCAATACGATTTGAATGATGTAAGATTTCATTGAAATTTTACAAGCATAAAAGTTTATGTCAAAGCACCAACAAGAGACATAAAGATCAGTTTGTATTATCTAAGTTTAATTGTCGTGTTGAGAAGAAGAGAACAAATGTTACTTCTTCGGTTTGTCATGTAAGATTAGGGCATCATATTATGGATATATTAAAGACTATGAAACTTGGTGAACTACTGCCTAAGTCTATTTCGTTTGGTTCCTTTACATATACGTGATGGGTCTCAATATTGCGAGCCACACAATCTTCGTTCTTCTTTGTCATTATTACAAAGTAAGTCCCCGTCAAAGCTGATTCAAAGTGATATAGTAGGACCTTGTGAGAAACCATCTTATTACAGCTTTTAATACTTGTTATTGGTTGTTGATTTCTCTAGATATAGTTAGGTGTATTTTTTAAAGGAAGAAACCATAGTGATTTCTTTGTTTAGAAGATTAAGATGTGAAGGCGTTCTTGATTAAAAAAATCAAATGATTACAGATGAATAATCAATGGTCAATTTACTTTGAAGGATTTTATTCACTTGTTTATGGAGCATGGTATCATAAAGCATGTAACTTGTTCTCATATACCATAAAAATGGTATAGTTGGAGGGAAGATTCGATAGGTAGTGGGCACGTGCAAAATTTTGTTATATGCCAAACATTTATCAAAGGCCTTATAGGGGATGGTATGTCTTGTGCTACTTATATGGTGTGCTAGTTTCTTCTTGCCAGTTAATACGACGTTTCCATATTAGATGGTGTAGGGGCAAGAAGTTCAATGTTAGCATTTTAATACTTTTGGATCAGTTCGCTATTTTCATGTTCTGGATGTGCTTCAGACCAAATTCGATGCAAAAGTGAAGAAATGCACATTTTGGATATGATTTGAGGTAGAAAGTTGGGAAATGCATGGGTCTCAAAACCAAAATGCTTGGTTTCAAGAGATTTTGCCTTTTTTGAAGTGAATTCCTATTACAACAAGGACGGTGACTGTTCTGTCACTTGCCAGTCTTTCCAACCTGTATGGTGGAATTTCCCGTTACAACCGTAAAGACCTACCTTCTTGGACAGTTTAAATAGATAATAAACCATACATGTCAAACTCAAACCATTCAAAAGGAAGGATTGTTAATGGGATAAATAAGAAAATAAGAGAAAAGGAAAGAAAAACAAAACATAGAATCTCACGGCGGAATGAAAAAGTATAATAATCAAATAAACAGTTCGTGAAGCTGTTTTACAAATACATTTGAGTACACTTTAACAATATAATCAGAGTATACATACAACATGATACAATGGAATAAATATTATAAATAGTGTACAAATCTCCGTCTTTGTCCTCCAAAATAAAATGGTGTTCAATACGTTGAAAAACTCAAGCTAATCTAAGCGTAATGAAAAGACAAAACACTCGAGTCAGAACTGAAAGATCTTACAGAAGTTGAATCAAGAATAAATAATTATGAGTGTAATGGCTTCAGAGATGTTTACAGAATTTTACATCTCCTATCCAGTGTATAACGTGCGTGCAATAACTTAAGAGATGTTTGAGATTCCCTAGGATGATCCCTTGAACTATTTATATGTAGTGATATACGCTATATATATAATGTCTATTAGTAATGTAAATTATTAAAATAGCATTAAGCGTTACCCATATCCCCCTTAACACAATTTATAAATGTCACGGCCTATACAGTATTGCAAACACAAACAAACTGGTGGGCTATCAGGGAGCACTCCATAGGTATGACACAAACCAAAATTGTAACGGGCTCGATAAGGCATATGACAGGGCACACGAGGCTATAACCACGGTAGGATTCTACCAGATTTCAAAACCGGGCCGGTGGTAATGCATAACAGCTACTACCACCCACCTCAAACAGTACTCCTATAACCAAATCGAGCGTGGCCACCAATCAATCATAAAGTAATAGATATGGTATCAAAGAAGCGTGTCCGATCAAAGGAGCAACCTCACTTGGCCTTGTTATGGCTCCTGATTTTAGTTATATCAAGCTGACCCTGGGGGTTCTGGCTGCGTTCTTGCCTCATACCGAAAGCGTTCATCAAACCATCCTACTTCGTTATGGATTCTCCACCATGTGCACCATTGTTAAAGTGGTTTTGGAATTGGTAGAGAGTGTGACAATATTCGACCCTAGTCTCTTTAACAACCAATCATTATATCTTTCACACCGTGGACATTTATAAAACATTTATATAATAAATCCATAAAATAGTTTATATATTCATATCAAGATATCCATATACTTATTCTAAAAGTATAAATATATTCATAAATACCGAGGAAGATTTCTTTCAATCAATTTCTAAAATAATTTATAAATCTCTATTAAACCATTTATAAACCATTTATAAGCTTTAAAACCATTTATAAAGCTATCTATAAATTCTAAAATAGTTCTCAACTCTTTCCTTTTCATAAACTTCTATGCAAATTCCTCAAAAATTCTTCCAAGTCCCTTTATACAATTTCTTTTATAAAACCTTTTATGAATTCTTTAAAACCTTTATAAAATAATTATAAAATTTGTTGTAAAAAAATCTTTTATAAAACCCTAAAATCTTTTACAAAAATCTTTTATCTGCTAAAGTTATTATAACAGTCTATATTTGTTATCTTAAATCAAAACTATATTTATTATATTAAATTTAATTTAACATATATATATATATATGTAACTATATTACATATTTTAATAAATTAAAATTTTGACAATTTAAGTTATATATTTACGGCTAAATAAAATTATTAGTTAAAACTTAAAATTTACAGTTAAAACCATATAATAACTTATAATTTGAAGCTTTAAAACATATAAAATAAATTATTTTCCAAATATAATTTTTTAAATAAAATCCTTAAATTAAATTTAAAATAGAATTTAAAAATCAAATATACTTTACCATTTAGAAAATAATTTAAAACTGACCGAAGGTGTTCGTATATAGTTTCCTACCCTATGGTCAAGTGATATGGTATGTATCATTTCAACCCAAAATAGTTAAAATTTTCTAGTATATATCATTTCAACCTGTATCTCGAATCAAAATTTTCCAACTCAATAAAATCTCTAGGGTTTATCATTTCAACCCATAATGATTTTTCCTAATCTATAAGACCGTTCAGGTATGTGTCATTTCAACCCATAGTGATTAAATGAGATATAAACATCCAATCATCCAAACATTAACAAATAAACATCCATCATAATCAACATTCAAATCAGCCAATAAATCACAACAATTAACTGGTTATCATTATCAAGTATTTAACTAACAAATAAATTTCAATATTAATTTAAAATGGCAATTTAATTCAAATTAAATTCATATTAAAATTAAATGACAATATAAATTAGCAAATAGCAATCAATAAATTTCTTATCAATTCATATATTTAATTCAACTAACATAAGAAAGTATAATATAGCATGAGTTGGTTAAATAACTCACCTTTGATTTTTAATCGTATTAAAATCCAAATAAATCCCAAAAATCCAATAGTCTGTTCGGAATTTCGATATGTTCCCAATGCAAGAAATCGCATCCAAATTCGAGCTCGTTTGAAAAAGTTATCAGCGTTAGAACTTTTAAATTTTAAACTTAAATAAAAAAATAAAACACAAATAGGTAGTTAACATGTCGCACTCTAACCCATATATGCGCACAGCCGCCAACTTCCTCCTTCTACTGCACGCCTCTAAGAGCACTGCCACCATGATCCAATGTAACGACCCGTAAATTTATCACTTTGAAAATGGAATATTAATTTATTTAAATATTTAAATGTAAAATTTTCAAACTTAAGCAATCAAGTTTTATATGATAAATAAGAATGGTAAACTAATTTTTGATATTGAATAAAGATTTTGGATTTCCATTGTAAAATTGACAAAGTCGGATTCTAATAAAGAAGATAAATATTCATGTAATTTGTTTAGAGGATAAATAATTCCTTTTAAATATATATATAATCGATATCAAACTCATTTGATAATAATAGTAATTTAATTTATAATGGTTAGATAAATATATAAAGCTGGTTTTATAAAAATTGAAAATTTTCGTCGCATATCGATTAATCGATTTTGTATTTTTATAATAAGATTTGGATATTGTTTTATATTATTTTGAAAGATAAATATGTCTGTTTTAATTATTTAAAGATAATAAGAAATTTATTATAAATTTAGGTTTACATAAATAAATAGTTTAACAAAAACGCCAAAATGTGGCCATAAAACGTTTTGTCGAAAATCAGCGTTTGTTGATTAAAAGTTGTCGCAACGTTGTCTGTAACGACCCTAAATTTTAATTTAATTTAAATTGATAATTTAAATAAATTTTTGAATTAAAATTGTAAAATTGATTTAAATGAAAGCGAGTTTTCCCGAATTCGACTAGAAAATATATAAAGTCATATGGATTTGACAATTTGTATATATGTGAATATATATTTAAATTAGATTTGAAATAAAATTTTAAATAAATGATTTTAAAAATAAATATAGAGATATATATGTGTATACATTAGATATGAATTGTAAATGAATGGTTTAATAATAATTGATAATAATAAGTATTACAATTGATGGTTAATAATAATTTGAATTTATAAATTTAATATAAAACAATAAATACTAAAGTAAAATAAACAATTTAAGTTAAAATAAAATAGGAATAAAAATACAACACAATAAGTATTTAAGTTGAAAATTAATATGTAAGTCATAAGAAAAGAAATGACATTTAAATATGAAACAAAGTTGAAAATAAATATGCAAAATAAACGAAACAAAAGTATAAAATGATAACAAATAAAATACATTTAAATATGAAAAAGAATGTAGACGAAAATAAAACAAACAAATAAAATACAAAGGACTAAAACAAAAATATGTTTTCATGAACACTTAAACAAACATGTATGCAAAAGCTTGTGAAAGAAAATAAAGTAAAATAAATATCCACAAAACAAAAATAAAAGCAAACCTGAATAAATACAAGCAAATATAGAACTAAATATGTGATGAATTCAATGTTAAAAGCAAACACAAATCAAACAGCATATCTATATAAGTGTATGCATAATGTACTTGCAAGATTAAAATAAGATGGCTGTTACATTGAAGCATGAAGCATTTAATGCTTTCAAACCAGCCCATAATACAAAAGAAATCATCAGCCGAAGTACATACAACAACTTCAACCATACCTATTGTGTACAAAACAATATAATACCCTGTACAAAATTTGTGCATCACACAGTCAACTTCTCTTTATATATCCACCCTCTTTATCATCAGTTTGATCGGTTCAAAGCTAAGAGAAAAAAAATCTGATCAAAGCCTGTGCATATTTTCTTCAATCTGGAAATTTGTTTCTGCATGCAAACTTGAGTTTTGAAGCAATACCATCTAAATCTTAAACAAATTCAACTGGAACAACAATTAGCTCAATTCAAACAAGGCTCATTCATTCCTCTTCAAGAATGAAACCTGGTGATTGAAACTCAAAAACAAAAGCATGCAAGATCAACATCAAACTTTCAAACTTCAGATCAAAAACAAATGCAGGTTTCCACATTCAAATCATTTTCCAGGATTTAAGAAAGAAAAGTTTCTAAACCTGAGCCTCTGTTCTTTTGACAGGTGAGTAACTCATATTTTTTTTAATATGGTTAAGTATTCTTTTTGACTGGTTGCTTGGATTAGTTATGAAGATAATCCAGTAGTTATGTTTTATTAAAATACTGTGTTTGTGTGAATATAGGTAGATGGTCCTGTATACATATATGTTTGTATATAGTTATGTGCATGTGCTATGAATCAGTATTGCTCTGTTTAGATTCCAGGCTCCAGTGCTTGATTCAAAGATCAATATCCCTCAGCCCCATATATGTTTGGATTTAAGATTTAAATAAAACTTGTATGTTTTGTCGTAAAGAAGGTTTTAAAAATTTGTTTAAGTTAAATAAAGATTGAAATGTCTCTGGAAAAGCCAAGAACTGAGAAACATCATCATATATACAAAAATTCGAATGTCTTAATTCTCGAATTCAAACATATAATTTGAATTCTTATACCTAGGCTTGATTTTTAAGGCAAGAATTGGAATTTTTAGATCACGAATTCAAGAGGGGTTGGGTTTTTTTCAAATTTCATTGTTTGGGGAAATTCTGGTGAACATGTCAAGGAGGAAGGTCGGGGTTGTTCGAGGTGGTGGAGAAGCCTACGGTGGTGGTAGGAAAAATGGCCAGAGGTGATGGAAGCAACGGTGGCGTCGGCGGCGAGGGATCAAATTTTTTAAACCTAGTTTTAATGAGGGGTCGCTGGTTGATTCGTTCTTCCTCGATGATGTGTCGAGTTTGTCGTGGTTAGAGGGAAAGGTAGAGGGGACATGGATGGATTTGTTGCCGGAGTTTCACGTTTTCTGGTGATGGGTGTCGCGAGTATGGCGCGTTGACAGGTGGAAGGGGTGTTCGCTGTGTGTTTCCAGGTTTCGAGAATAAACGCGGTTTCGTTTTTCGAGGTGACTAGGTGGTTTGGATGATCGTGTTGGGATGCGAGGGTGGTTTGTGACTTGCAGTGATCATCGGTGATGATCGACGTCGTCGATCGCGACTGTGCAGGTGCACAGGCAAGTGGAGTTGAGCTTGTGGGGTTTTAAGTGTCTGGTTTGATTGTCTCGGGAAGAAGCTCGAAGCGATTGAGTGTGTGACTCGAAGCGAGATGTCAATACGAAGTAAAACACTTAGAAAATTTTTGAATTGAAATTTTGGGATACTGGGGTAAGAATTTGGGAAATCTCGAAGCAGAGCTCGAGTTTGTGAGGGTTTGGCTCGGGGAAATCATGATGGGACTCGGGTATAAGGTGTGGTACAGGTTTCAAACCCTGTTTCTGTTTTAAACTTAAAAAAAAAAAGTTCAAGTAGATTCTATAAAATGGTTTGGAAATAAATAATTGAGTTTAAAGTATTTTGAATTCCTTTCAGATGATTAATATTACTTTAACATGAAATCTTAAAAGCAAATTTAAAATGAATGTTTTCAAACTTAAGGAAGTAATAAATAAAATCATTAATAAGAATAAATTATCTTGATAGTTAATGAAACATATTAATTTGTAATTCATAAATTATTAAGTTGATTTGAATGAGTAATTATGAAATTGGTTTAAAGGTTAATTTAATTAATATGGAAATTAAAGAATAATTTATTTGATTTTAAATTTATAATTTAGATTAATTTATAATCAGGGATGATTTATAATAATTAACCTAAGAAAATTTCTTAAGAAAGTAATTAAGAAATGTAATTAGTTAATGAAGATAATTAACTAAGGATCATTAAGTATTAATTAAGGCGATTAATTTTAATAATAAATTGGATTGATTAGTTTAGATAATCAATTGTAAATGGTGTAAGTGTAATTACTTTATGGTAAGTAATTAAAGGTTAAATTTCTTTAACTAATTAATTAGAGTTAATTAATTAGGAAATTGGTTTAAAGATTGATTTAATTAATATGATGAATTAAGAATAATTTAATTAATTAAAAATGTTTGATAAATTAATTGATATTAAATGATTTGAAATTAGTTAATCGGAATTTGATAATTAATTCATAAGAAATTAATTTGGCTGGAAATTAATTGAATTAATCCGGATAAAATGATTAATTAAACCTTACTTATATATGATTATTGAATGCTAGACGTTACTTATGAATGATTATATTGTATGAGATGCCTTGAATTGACTATCCTATCTGATTTGTGATATTTTGTTCTGTAGATTGAGCAGTGTATATTTATTTGCATTTGTATATTATCTGTGAATCTGTGAATGGACGATGAGCATTATAAGTTTTATATCGCTTATCAACTATATTTCTGTATTCTGATCTGTGATGATTGAAATGATGTTGCACTAGTGTGTTAAACCCCTGAACCACACTTATACACACACCAATATGGATTTCACGAGGAAATCGATTAAGTCACAGATTTTTGAAATAGTTTTAAATTTGAATATTTGAATTCAACTGTTTTTGAAATTGAAATTCTAATTTCAACTGATTTTGAAATTAGAAATTTGGGTTTAAAGTGAAAAACTTTTGAAATGGGATTTCAAAGATAAAAGTTATTTTGAATAACTTAATTAAGTTTTGAAAATTTAAATAATTTGATTTAAATTTAAATTCAAGTTTGAAATAGAATTCTATAATTCGAAACTAGGAATTTAAGATGTTGTATAAGTTATATGAATTTAAACCACTTTTAAAAGTATTATTTGAGAATTTGGATTTAACCCAAGGATTTCAACTCGTATAAATGAATCAGATTTCCAAAATGGAAACTGTTGTTTTCAAATGATAAACACTTTTAGATAAGAACTGAGATTCCAGTTAATTAGGGGAATTTCAAGATTGAATAGAGAAATGATTTTCCTAAGTTATGAATGAATTCTTTTTGAAAGCTATGAATTAAATCTGTTTATTTTTAACAGATTTAAATTGATGATTTGTTTAAATCAAATTGAAATGAAATTGTTTTGGAAGGGTATAGGTTAAATCTTTGATTTAAAGATTTAACAAGTTAATCAAATTGAAATGAAAATTGATTTGGAAAATCTATGAATGAATCTTTTGTTTAAAAGATTAAAAACGTGAAAATTGTTTAAACCGTTAAAGGTTGTGAAAATGAATCTTTTTGTTTAAAGATTGAAAATGGTAATTTGTTAAGCCATTTGAAAGAAAAGTTTTGGATTATTAAGTTGTGACTTAATTTAAATTCCTTATTCATATGTTTTAAATACCGCGCTCACTATTCGGTTTAGCCGGGAGAGGACCTTTGTGTCATATATCCCATTCCGAATATGTGATATGTCGTTATGGATAGCATTTGAAGACCGATGGTGAAGACCGGATATTTTCGAAAACGTAAGGACAACTCGTCGAATGTCTTTGCATCGAATGGTCCCCGGTATAGAGACTCCATATGTGATGGGGAGTCCGAACGTGATTAGTGAATATCCGGATTGCAAGGACTTCTTTGGAAGTGCCTTCGGTTCTGTTCGAGCCCGGAACAGACTTGTATGGATTGTATGTCTGACATTACAATTGAGATATAAAGCTGATTTCTTTCAAATATATTTCTGTTGGTGGCGGAGAATTTATTCTCTTAGCTTAACACCCTTCTCTGAGACATACGAGCTCAGAGGTTATATAGTTGAAGTTATCAGCAATATATTCCCAATTTGGTAATGTGACATGCTGAGTGTTGCTGTGAAATGATCATTGTGTTGATTATTTGTGATAGGATCATTTGTTTGATCGTCTATCTTGGTGATCATTTCTATGATCATTTGTTGACCCAAAGCACGGCTTTTGTATAAAGTGTATTTTTGTGGACGTGACTTCGTCGAGCCTCACAAATCGGAAATGGTCGAAACAGGAATTGTGCGGCAAGGTTTTCAGGGATCGCTTCCCTAGGGTATGACCATTCCTTCTGGAAAAGGGTAGTATCATGGTATGGAGCCCAGATACTTACTCAGTTGAAACACTTATTATTATGGTGTGATGTTGGTTAGAGAGCTCTCGTTTAAAGGTCCCAAAGGACCGAGGGTGGCATATCTGAGGGTTTGTAATATCCCTTGGGAAAAGGGATTCCCGGCTTTGTTTAGCGGAGAACGGTGGTTCTCGGGGCGTCCTTCCAGAGGCGTTTCCATGTGGCAATGGGAAGTTCCTTGGCCTGACCATTTGTTGGAAAATCCATTCTTCAAATACGAGCCTTGTACGGTTTTAGTTGTATAACCTACTATGGAATATGGCGGTAACCCGCTATTGAACATGGTAGCTATAGTAGGCATAGTTCGAAATGCCTATGTTGGCTAAGATTTATATCTTTACTTTCGAAATGATTTTTACTATACTATGCACTAGTAATAATATCAAATGTTTCTTTTAATGCGTATCAAGCATCTTTGACTATCATAAGGAGAAATCTCCTCCGATTCTGCGTTTGCATTGTGTGTGTGCGGGAGGCCTTATGGTAGTCTCATTTTTAAAAGCATTGCGAATTGACTTTAAAAATATTCCTCTATTTGATTTTGAATAAAAGATAAACTATTTTTGTTGCTCACACCAGTCCCACGACTGATCCGGAGTTTATTGTTTATTTCCTAAACTCTGGGTGCTCATTATTTTCTACACGAGCAGTCTAGAGTTGGGTTTTTCAGATAGTCAGGTTTAGTAGATTATCTGGAGTTAGTTCAGTCTTTGGATCACACCAGTCTTGCCTATCTTTGTGCATCGTTATTGGGAGTTCGAGCTATTGCTGGATTGGTTCTTGGAAATGGAGTTGCAGTTTCTGGAGTTCTTCCTTGAAGACTATCTTAGAGTTATTTGTTTCGCTGCTAGATGTCATCTATTTTCTGTTCCGCTGCTATTTTATTGTATCATATCTCTGATGTATATTGATATCTATTGGATCATCTGTTGTATCAGATATTGTATTAAAGCTATATATCAATGTATTATTCTATTATTCCGTTGTGTTATTTACTTAATGTTGTTATAAGCTCCAGCGAATCGGATTTGAATGATCGAATCTATGGCATTCGAATACGATATGAAGTATGGATGTCGATTTTCGAGCGGGCAGAATCCGTCTCGTTACATTTGGTATCAGAGCTAAGGTTGAACTTTAGCTCAGGAGTGTAACACATTAAGTAGCTCATTAGAGATGGGATGAAGTATCCTAGAATGAGTATATCCCTAAGATATCTGTTTGAAAGTCTCAGTAAATTCTCTTGCTATCCACTGATAGTGAGTATGAGTACAAGAAGAGAACGAGATAGGGGACAGGAGAATACGACTATAAATGGTCGATGCACTGCAACAGTGGAAATAATCTTTCTCTATCAAATTTTCTTTGATTCGTTTCCAAATTCTTTTGATTTGCCTTGTGGTAGTTGCAAGAAAGAAGTTTCGGTGCGGTGATGCTCTACGAATCGTTGTAAGAAATTTTTACTTCGTATCTTTATCGGTTTCTTATCGGCTTTTCGATTTAAACTCTAATAAATGAATTAGAAATTATAAATTTTGAATAAATTAGAAATTTTAAATTGAGTTAAAATTGATTAATAAAAGATGAAGCTAAATCAAATTGTATCGATAAAACGAATTCGTTTAAAACCAAATTTTGAAATTCTGTTGTAATTTCTTGGGTTGGTCAAAGTCCGAAGAGGGACAAATTGGTATATATTTTGAGATATTCCGACTTGAATTTGGAATCCATATCTGTATTTGAGAAATTATAGAGATTGAGTCTATCGCTGTGTTGTTTTCGTGCCTGCAAATTTCGAGGACGAAATTCTTTTAAGGGGGGAAGTTTGTAACGACCCTAAATTTTAATTTAATTTAAATTGATAATTTAAATAAATTTTTGAATTAAAATTGTAAAATTGATTTAAATGAAAGCGAGTTTCCCCGAATTCGACTAGAAAATATATAAAATCATATGGATTTGACAATTTGTATATATGTGAATATATATTTAAATTAGATTTGAAATAAAATTTTAAATAAATGATTTTAAATATAAATATAGAGATATATATGTGTATACATTAGATATGAATTGTAAATGAATGGTTTAATAATAATTGATAATAATAAGTATTACAATTGATGGTTAATAATAATTTGAATTTATAAATTTAATATAAAACAATAAATATTACAGTAAAATAAACAATTTAAGTTAAAATAAAATAGGAATAAAAATACAACACAATAAGTATTTAAGTTGAAAATTAATATGTAAGTCATAAGAAAAGAAAAGAAATGACATTTAAATATGAAACAAAGTTGAAAATAAATATGCAAAATAAACGAAACAAAAGTATAAAATGATAACAAATAAAATACATTTAAATATGAAAAAGAATGTAGACGAAAATAAAACAAACAAATAAAATACAAAGGACTAAAACAAAAATATGTTTTCATGAACACTTAAACAAACATATATGCAAAAGCTTGTGAAAGAAAATAAAGTAAAATAAATATCCACAAAACAAAAATAAAAGCAAACCTGAATAAATACAAGCAAATATAGAACTAAATATGTGATGAATTAAATGTTAAAAGCAAACACAAATCAAACAGCATATCTATATAAGTGTATGCATAATGTACTTGCAAGATTAAAATAAGATGGCTGTTACATTGAAGCATGAAGCATTTAATGCTTTCAAACCAGCCCATAATACAAAAGAAATCATCAGCCGAAGTACATACAACAACTTCAACCATACCTATTGTGTACAAAACAATATAATACCCTGTACAAAATTTGTACATCACACAGTCAACTTCTCTTTATATATCCACCCTCTTTATCATCAGTTTGATCGGTTCAAAGCTAAGAGAAAAAAAATCTGATCAAAGCCTGTGCATATTTTCTTCAATCTGGAAATTTGTTTCTGCATGCAAACTTGAGTTTTGAAGCAATACCATCTAAATCTTAAACAAATTCAACTGGAACAACAATTAGCTCAATTCAAACAAGGCTCATTCATTCCTCTTCAAGAATGAAACCTGGTGATTGAAACTCAAAAACAAAAGCATGCAAGATCAACATCAAACTTTCAAACTTCAGATCAAAAACAAATGCAGGTTTCCACATTCAAATCATTTTCCAGGATTTAAGAAAGAAAAGTTTCTAAACCTGAGCCTCTGTTCTTTTGACAGGTGAGTAACTCGTATTTTTTTTAATATGGTTAAGTATTCTTTTTGACTGGTTGCTTGGATTAGTTATGAAGATAATCCAGTAGTTATGTTTTATTAAAATACTGTGTTTGTGTGAATATAGGTAGATGGTCCTGTATACATATATGTTTGTATATAGTTGTGTGCATGTGCTATGAATCAGTATTGCTCTATTTAGATTCCAGGCTCCAGTGCTTGATTCAAAGATCAATATCCCTCAGCCCCATATATGTTTGGATTTAAGATTTAAATAAAACTTGTATGTTTTGTCGTAAAGAAGGTTTTAAAAATTTGTTTAAGTCAAATAAAGATTGAAATGTCTCTGGAAAAGCCAAGAACTGAGAAACATCATCATATATACAAAAATTCGAATGTCTTAATTCTCGAATTCAAACATATAATTTGAATTCTTATACCTAGGCTTGATTTTTAAGGCAAGAATTGGAATTTTTAGATCACGAATTCAAGAGGGGTTGGGTTTTGTTCAAATTTCATTGTTTGGGGAAATTCTGGTGAACACGTCAAGGAGGAGGGTCGGGGTTGTTCGAGGTGGTGGAGAAGCCTACGGTGGTGGTAGGAAAAATGGCCAGAGGTGATGGAAGCAACGGTGGCGTCGGCGGCGAGGGATCAAATTTTTTAAACCTAGTTTTAATGAGGGGTCGCAGGTTGATTCGTTCTTCCTCCATGATGCGTCGAGTTTGTCGTGGTTAGAGGGAAAGGTAGAGGGGACATGGATGAATTTGTTGCCAGAGTTTCACGTTTTCTGGTGATGGGTGTCGCGAGTACGGCGCGTTGACAGGTGGAAGGGGTGTTCGCTGTGTGTTTCCAGGTTTCGAGAATAAACTCGGTTTCGTTTTTCGAGGTGACTAGGTGGTTTGGATGATCGTGGTGGGATGCGAGGGTGGTTTGTGACTTGCAGTGATCATCGGTGATGATCGACGTCGTCGATCGCGACTGTGCAGGTGCACAGGCAAGTGGAGTTGAGCTTGTGGGGTTTTAAGTGTCTGGTTTGATTGTCTCGGGAAGAAGCTCGAAGCGATTGAGTGTGTGACTCGAAGCGAGATGTCAATACGAAGTAAAACACTTAGAAAATTTTTGAATTGAAATTTTGGGATACTGGGGTAAGAATTTGGGAAATCTCGAAGCAGAGCTCGAGTTTGTGAGGGTTTGGCTCGGGGAAATCATGATCCGGAGTTTATTGTTTCCTTCCTAAACTCTGGGTGCTCATTATTTTCTGCACGAGCAGTCTAGAGTTGGGTTTTTCAGATAGTCAGGTTTAGTAGATTATCTGGAGTTAGTTCAGTCTTTGGATCACACCAGTCTTGCCTATCTTTGTGCATCGTTATTGGGAGTTCGAGCTATTGCTGGATTGGTTCTTGGAAATGGAGTTGCAGTTTCTGGAGTTCTTCCTTGAAGACTATCTTAGAGTTATTTGTTTCGCTGCTAGATGTCATCTATTTTCTGTTCCGCTGCTATTTTATTGTATCATATCTCTGATGTATATTGATATCTATTGGATCATCTGTTGTATCAGATATTGTATTAAAGCTGTATATCAATGTATTATTCTTTTATTCCGCTGTGTTATTTACTTAATGTTGTTATAAGCTCCGGCGAATCGGATTTGAACGATCGAATCTATGGCATTCGAATACGATATGAAGTATGGATGTCGATTTTCGAGCGGGCAAAATCCGTCTCGTTACATTGTCGCACCTTTGTTATCTTGTTTTAACATATACATTACACATTTTAATAACTAAATATGTTTACTTTAACTAAATAAGATTAGAGAGCTTCTAGAAGTCATTAGTAAAAATAAGTAAGAATTAACAAAAGTAAGAAAAAGTAAACATCAAATCAGTATCAAATCAAATCCAACATAATTGTGATATTATTTACTTAAACTTTAAGTGAATAAGAGATAAAGTAAAAATGTAAAAGGTTATGTTAAGTATTTAAAAAGTGGAGATTGATTTAGGTTGAAGTAAGGTTAGCTTGGTAATTTGGTAAGAAGTTATTTTGGTAAATTTACCACTTCTTTCTCTTTCGATAAATACCCATCTCTTTCTCACTATCATTCACTTTTCTTATTCTTCTTTTCTCAAGCTTCTTCATCTTCTTCCTTTTTCTTTGATAGCTTCTAAGCCAAAGGAAAAAAAATTAGAAAGAGATAATGTCAAAATATTAACAAAATATTCAATAGAAATCAATGTTCATTCTCTTCAAATCAAACTCCTTTTTCTCCATATTTTCCTTCTTCTTCTCTCAGTCATAACTTCTTCAAAGTTGGACCAAAATACAATTTTTTTTAATCGTGTTTTTTTCACATGGCTGCAACTCTCGTGTTGACCACTTTGTCTCATTCTAAAGTTAATCATGTCAAAAATCCACTTCTTTCCAGTGCATTTTCTGGCCCAGTTTTAAGCTAGAGAATATGCCATTTTGTTTTGATCATAACTTGATCATAAATGATCCAAATTATGAAGAAAAAAAATTGTAAACCAAATGAAATTGCAGTGGCTACAACTTTTACGTTTATCGCTTTTTTCAGTTTAAAGTATGTTATACATGAAACTCAATTCTTTAATGTGCTTTTTCGGGCTTTATATTTGTGAATCCAAGAATAGCTATTTTTCTTTTGACCATATCTTCCTCAAAACTATTCAAAATACATTTATTATTTTTTGAAATTCAATAGAAAAAAAATTTCAACAACTTTTCAGCTAACAATTTTTCAAATTTTGAAAGTAAGAGAGTCAAATACAAGGGGGAAGATGACCTATTTTTGGGGTCTAATTTTAAGAATTCAAGTTCAAAGCTCTACCGCTTCTTTTCTATATTTTTGACCAACCTTCATCTCAAGCTTCAGCCAAGCTATTGGAAGCAAGAGGTGTTGTTTTCTAGTGTTTAATGGAGTAGGAATTAATTAGCAAAGTGTTGATTGATTAAAATGTTGGTAGGTAGTTAATCGCTTTGGTTTATGGTGAGAAACTCTATTTAACATCTCTATTTATATATATACATGATTGATGTTGGGTTATGATTGATATGGATGCTTACATGCTTTAATCATCAAGTATTGATTGTTTGGTACGATTGTTAAATTGTTTTACCAAGTCACGTTAATACACGTTGATAAGCACAAAGGAAATTACTTTCCTTTTGAAAATGAAATGGTGTATATGTAATGCTTAAACCTTTTGGAAATTGTTTTTAAATGAGTTAGAATTTTTTTAAAAACATTTAAATATGTTTAAAGAAATAAAGGAATAAAATCAATATTTTATCTATATTCAAAACAATTTTCCAGAAAAATTGCGCTCTTGCAGTAAATGGATCAAAGTTTAAAACTGATATTTTAAATGCTTTAAAAATATGAAATAAATTATAAAAATATTTTAAAATATTTTAAAAGATATATATAAGTTGAAAAGATGGATATCTAGATGAAATAAAATTCGTTTTGAAGAATATAGCTTTTAAAACGTTGTTTGCAACGCTTTTCGCAACTCTTTGCAATAACTTTTGAATTGCAGTTTTAAACTTAACAATTGTTTCCTATATATTTTGTGAATTATTTTAAAAGAATAATTAAGTCATTTAAAGATAATTTGGAATTTTTAATGAGAGTTTGAATAAATGGGAAAGAGGAGTTGTTTATACCCCTTAAACTAGTATATTTGTCCCGCCTATGAGATCTGGGAAGATAAAACAAGGTGTTTAACTAGGGTTAGAAATGGAGCAACCAATGCCCTGAACTTACCTGGCCTATATTTCTCTTCTTAGGCGAGGGGTGGAACATATCAAAAGGTAAGCCCGGATGCTCTAAAAGATCATAATTAAGTTTTTTCTAAGATAAAAGAAAAGAAATAATTTTTTTGAATTTATTATAAATGGTCCATATATAAATTTATAAAATTGATATTTTATGAATTAAAGTAATGGAATTATAAAAGTGTTTTATAAATATTAGAAATGGGATTGTAATCAAATTTATATATGGGTTTGCAATTGAAATTTAGAAAATAATTTATAATGGATTTTATAAATAATAAGATTTGAGAGGAATGTATTGGTAAATAAGAGTTTTATAAGTAATTAAATTATAAATGAATTTTGACTTATAAGTGAGATATAAATGAAATTTGTTGCTAAAGAAATTTTTTATATGGAAGTTTATAAAATGTAAATGGAATTTATAAACACAGTTTTGTAAATCTAAAATAAATTTAAATTGATAAGTTAAACGTGAAAGTTTATTAAAGAAATTATATTCGTTATTTTGGACAGTGAATAATCCTTTAAATTAAATGGATGTTTCGGAAAGCGATATTATAAAAAGGGAATATTTTCCCTCGGTTAAAAGTCAAGAAAGAAAATCTTTGATTAAGATTTAATGAATGATTTGTAAAGGTTTTCCTACGTAAAAGAGAAAATGATTTGGAATCATTCTAGGATTTAAGAAAGGTTTAAATAAACCAAATGATTTGATAAGTGGGGCTTAACGATTCCCTATAATCTTGAAAAGTAAATGGAATAAATTGAAAAGAATATATCTAATAAAGATATTTTATAAAAGATGAAGTAATTGATTGATGATTTATATCCACGTATGAAATTAACATCTTTTAAATCGATAATTGGCTTCGAAGGAACCGGGGTCGGATTTGGGTAATTCCTGTCCGTAAACCACTTCGAACCAATATATACGTTCGATTGTGAAGACATGTTGAAGATGATGATTGTTCAAGACCGTGGATCTTCATAGCATGAAGCTACTTGTTGAACATGCTCTGGGTAGCTCCCATTATAGAGTTATTAATAGTAGTGGTCTCCTCGTGACGGAGATTTTTCGGATTGCAAGAACTACTCACTACTAGTGGTAGTAGGAGAGTGCCTTAGGTTTGTCCTATTCCTGGACAACTTATATGGACATTTGTTTGACATTGCATTTACAATGATTACGTACATTGGTTTTTACAAACGTACATTAGTGGTGGCGGAGAAGGCAACTTCTCTTAGCTTAACACCCTCCTTGAGACGTACGAGCTTAAGGGTTGTATTTTTGTGGAAGGCAATTAGTAGTTAACAGAAATGCAATGTGGCATTCAAAGATATGATGTGTACTATGTGAAAAGGTAATCGTTGCCTCAAGCCTCATCAAACCGGAAATGACCGAAACAGGATTAGATGAAGCAAGGCTAAGTGGGTCATTCCCAAGTAGGGTATGGTCATCCCCTTCTAGATATATTTCTTCCTGCTATGACGTTCAAGATGTAAATTAATGTGGTTTGTATGCTATGAGGGCCCTCGGATAAAGGCCGGTATCGACTGGGGGATGACATATTCGGTACTATCTAGTTACAAAGGTAGGCCAGTCTTGTGTTGGTAGAGATTCCTTTGTGCCGTTCCTCGGGGCATCCATCTAGAGGTGTACTCGTTTCGGAAGGTAGATCTTTCACCTACTCATTTGTATGGAAATCCATTCTCCAATAAGAACCTACGGTTTTGTTTTTAGATCCTAGTATGCTGGAATTTAATAATGGTAACAATTTTGGCTAATATTAATAAGTTTATTTACAAATTATTTCAAATAGATATCATTAAAAATAATATCAAATATTTTAAAATAAAAATGTTTTTGTTATCATAAGGTAAAAACTCATCCGTGTTTATGTGTGGGAGTTCTCTTATGAGATACTCTTTATTCCTAATGATTTTATTCAAAGGCGGATATATGACGTTGTCACTTATATTTGAGTTTCTCACATTGGTTTATCAAGCCTGATCCAGGTTCTTTCAATACTCGGGTCAGATCTAATTATTTTCTGGTTTAGTCGAAGATGGTGGGAGTTTCTAATGGGAAGTTGGAGATATTCATCCACGTATGACATAATCTAGTATCCGTTGTGCTTTGTTAGTTTTATGTTTGTCAGCAATTGTAAGGACAGATATTTATAACTGTTCAGGCTGAATTTAGATTAGACTCTGATATATGTATTTAAAAGTTTTCCGCTATAAAGATATTGTTCAATATTATTTGTTATCCCATTCGTGTGAGATTCTGTTCTGTCTTATTTTCTTTATTACCCTTCATGTTCCGTCTTTTTGTGCAATTTGAGTTGGACATGTGTGGTTTATTGTCGATTCAATGGGTACGGAAAAACGGTTAGTGGCATTTGGTACCAGAACTAAAGGTTAAGCGAGAACCTTGGCTTTGGTGGGATAAAGACTCATCAGAGATAAGGTTAGTAATACCCTAGGATGAGTAAATCATTATAGATAGGGTTAGTAACACCCTAGAATGTGTTGAAAGTATTATATATGAGCGCATATTTGATAATGTTTTATATAAAAGTTTTGTTTTGAAAAACTGGTAAATAAAATAATTTTTCTTAGGATTATATTTGGATTACAAAGTATATATTTTGAAAAGTTATATAGTTAGAAATCACGATTAGTGAAATTTAAATATGAACATCTTACGATTTGAATTTCACGATTTGACTATAAGATGTTTTATAAAGATAATCAATAAGTAAGAAATCTGATAAGTAATTAAGATTAAGAAATGATAATGTTAATTATTATCATAAATTGATTAATTTTTTAATTTAAAACTTAAAGTATAAATATCTTGTGAATTAAGTGTCACAATTTGACTATAAGGTGTTTGATAATTAGATTGAGGAATAGACATATAAGATAAAAATGATATAATATAAAATGATCATGTAAAAGGAAATTATAAAAGGAATGAAGGTTTAAAATTCGAGTAATTTAAAGGAATTGTGGTAATTTAAATGAAGTTACTTACTATAAGATGAATTTATAAAAAGAATTTACATAATACGTTTCATAAACAAAAGTAATCTCTAAAGGATTTTGAAAAGGGCATTATTTAGGAGTTACTCGATCTATATAATTTTCTTAGGTTAAAGAGACAATGTGAACAATTAATGGATAAAATTAATCAGTAATATTCATAAATGTGTTTAAACCAAAGATAAATTTGGAATCACTAATTGATAAGATAAAGCGGGATTCTCAACGATTTTAGACAGTCAAAATTTTTTGAATCACTCCAAACTCAAAGCTAAGGAATTTATGGAATATACTGGTAAAAGATAAACCATTGCGAAATGTTTTAAGTAAATGAAATTGGATAAGTATAATTTTTAAATGTGATTATAAATAAAAGTATTTGAAAGTGGAGAAATTTATAATAGCATTAAATCAGAAATAAATTTTGTAATTATAAATTTGAAATGATAGCAACCTACCACAAACTGTAATTCACCCGGATATAAAAATGATTGAGAATTTGGGATTTGTATATACTCTTAGGATGTAAAGGTATATCATACAAATATAGAATCAAGTCATGAATAATTAAGTAAAATAATGACTCCTCAAAAAGGTAATTATAACATGTGAAATGTTTTATTAATGAATTCTAGCGTTAATTAAGGATTTGGACTTAAGTTTTTAAAAGTGACGGATTTACATAATTGTGTTGATAAGATATAATAAACTTAAGCAATGGTTTTACGAAATGATTCATAAATAATATTAGTATTAAAGAAAAAAATACTAAAAGTAAAAAGAAAAATAAAAAAAATAAAGGATGTGAATAAAGAGGATTTGGTATAACTGAGAAAAAACCAATAGGAATAAATACGTAATTTGTACGTAAATCATTTCATCACACAAATTTGGATCTAATATCCGAGTACGGAACTTTGATGTGTTTACACTGATCCAGAAAAGAGTTTGCCACTCAATTTTTGACATCGAGCATTGATGATGTAGTGTAGTTAGTTACTCGAGTTTTCTATCACAGTTAAGAGCTATGTAAGGAAAGCAAGTGCGCCTAATCTAAAAGCTTGATCAGAGTCCGCATTAGCGGATCGGGAGATTGATACTAGTTCGGAAACAAAGTTGTTGATTCAAATAGAAGATCAAATCAGATATTATATACGGATAATTTGGGTACGTATTATGGGTTTAAGTTTGTGAAATAATGATTTAGGTAAAAAAAATTGTGGGTTTAGGTTTAGGGTAATTTCGAGGACAAAATTCTTTTAAGTACAGGAGAAAGAAATGACCCGTAAGTTTATCTCTTTGAAAATGGAATATTTAATTTATTTAAATATTCAAATGTATAATTTTCAAAATTAAACAATCAAGTTTTACATGATAAATTAAAATGGTAAACTTATTTTTCATATTGGATAAAGATTTTGGATTTCCATTGTAAAATCGACAAAAGTCGGATTCCAATAAAGAAGATAAATATTCATTAAATTTGTTGAGAGGATAAATAATTCCTTTTAAATATATATATATATATATATATATATATATATATATATACACACAGATATATCAAACTCATTTGATAATAATATTAATTTAATTTATAATGGTTTGATAAATATATAAAACTTGTTTTATAAAAATTGTCAAATTTCGTCGCATATCGATTAATCGATAACGTACTTTTATAAGAAGATTTGGATATTGTTTTATATTATTTTATAAGAGAAATATGCTTTTTTTAATTATTTAAAGATAATAAGAAATTTATTTTGAAGTTTGGTGTACATAAATAAATAGTTTAACGAAAACGTCAAAATGTGACAGTAAAACGTCTTGTCGAAAATTAACGTTTTATCGATTAAAAGTTATCGCAATGTTGTCGCACCATTGTTATCATGATTTAACACATACATTACACATTTTAATAACAAATGTTTACTTTTACTAAATAAGATTAGAAAACTTCTAGAAATCATTAGTAAAAGTAAGTAAGAATTAACAAAAGTAAGAAAAAGTAAACATCAAATCAATATCAAATCAAAGCCAACATAATTATGATCTTCTTTACTTAGTATTTAAGTGACTAATACATAAAATAAAATGTGAAAGATGATGTTAAGTATTTAAAAAGTGGAGACTGCTTTAGGTTGAAGTAAGGTTAGTTTGGTAATTTAATAAGAGGTTATTTTGGAAATTTTACCACTTCTTTCTTTTTCTATAAATACCCACCTCCTTCTTTCTATCATTCACATTTCTTCATCTTCTTTTACCAATCTTATTCATCTTATTCCTCTTCTCTATAGTGGCTTCTAAGCCATATAAAAAAATTAGAAAGAGATATTATAAAATTATTTACAAAAAATTCAAAAGAAATCAATCTTCATTCTCTTCAAAACCAAACTCCTCTTTTCTCCATATTTTTCCTCTTTTTCTCTTGGCCATAACTTCTTCAAATTTGAACCAAAATACAAAATTCTTTGATTTAAATCATTTATTTTTCCAAATGGCTGCAGTTTTCATGTTGATCACTTTGTCTCACTCTAAAGTTAATCATGTCAAAAATCCACTTCTTTCCAATGCATTTCCTGACCCAAATTTTAAGCCAGAGAATAAGTCATTTTGTTTTGATCATAACTTGACCATAAATTATCCAAATCAAGAATTTTTTTTCAAACTGTAGGAAATTGCAATGGATAAAACTTTTATGTTTATCACCTTTTCAATTTTGAGGTACGCTATACCCGAAACTTAATTCTTTAAAGTGCATTTTCGGGCTTTATATTTGTGAATCCGAGAATAGCTATTTTCCTTTTGACCGTATCTTCCTCAGAACTAATCAAAATAAATTGAATCTTACTTTAAATTGAAGGGAAAATAATTTTCAACAACTTTTCAGTTAACAAGTTTTTAAAATTTTGAGAGTAAGAGAGTCAAAAACAAAAGAGAAGATGACCTATTTTTCGGATCTAACTTTAAGAATTCAAATTCAAAGCTCTACCGGTTCTTCTCTATATTTTCGACCAACCTCCATCTCAAGCCTCGGCCAAGCTATTGGAAGGAATATGGTGTTGCTTGCTAGTGTTTAATGGAGTAGGAATTAATTAGTGAAGTGTTGGTTGATTAGAATGTTGGTAGGAAGTTAATCGCTTTGGTTTATGATGAGAAACTCTATTTAACATCTATATATATATAAACACACACACACACACACACATATGTTTGATGCTGTGTTATGATTGCTATGGATGCTTATATATTCTTTTATCATCAAGTATTTATTATTTGATATGATTGTTAAATTTTTTTACCAAGTCGCATTACTACACGTCGATAAGCACAAAGGAAATTACTTTCTTTTTGAAAATGAAATAGTGTATATGGAATGCTTAAACCTTTTGAAAATAGTTTTAAAATGAGTAAGCAATGTTTTATAGACATTTAAATATGTTTAAAGAAATAAAGGAATAAAATCAAAATTTTATCTTGTATATTTTGAATATGTCCAAAACAATTTTCCAAAAAAATCGAGCTTTTGTAGTAAAGTGACCAAAGTTTAAAAATAATATTTTAAATGTTTTAAAAATATGAAATAAGTTTTAAAAATATTTTAAATGTTTTAATATGTATATAAGTTGAAAAAATGGATTTCTAAATGATATAAAAGTCGTTTTGAAGAATATAGCTTTTTAAACGCTATTTGCAACACTTTTCGCAACGCTTTTCGCAGCTGTTTGAAATAACTTTTGAAATGCAGTTTTAAACTTAACAATTCTTTCCTATATATTTTGTGAATTATTTCAAAAGAATAATTAATTCATTTAAAGATGATTTGAAAGTTTTAACGAGAGTTTGAATAAATGGGAAAAAGGAATTGTTTGTACCACTTAAACAATAAGTGAAGTAGATTGAATATAATGACAAACTGAGAAATGCGGAAACGACTAGTACATTTATCCCACCTGTCGGATCTAGAAAGATAAAACAAGGTGTTTAACTAAGGTTGGGAATGGAGCAACCAGTGCCCTGAACTTACTTGGCCTATATTTTGTCTTCTTAGGCGAGGGGTGGAACATATCAAAAGGAAAGCCCAAATGCTCTAAAAGATTATAATTAAGTTTTTTCGAAGATAAAAGAAAAGAAATAAATTCTTTGAATTTATTAAAAATGGTTTATATATAAGATTTATAAATTTGATATTTTATAAATAAAAGTAATGGAATTATAAAAATGTATTATAAATATTAGAATTGGGATTGTAATCAAATTTATATATGGGTTTGCAATTGAAATTTAGAAAAGAATTTATAATGGATTTTATAAATAATAAGATTTGAAAGGAATGAATTTTTAAATAAGAGTTTTATAAGTAATTAAATTATAATTGGATTTTGACTTATAAGTGAGTATAAATGGAATTTGTTAGTAAAGAAATTTTGTATATGGAAGTTTATAAAATATAAATGTAATTTATAAACACCGTTTTGTAAATCTGAAATCAATTTGAATTGATAAGTTAAATGTGAAAGTTTATTATAGGAATTATATTCACGATTTTGAACAGTGAATAATCCTTTGAATTAAATGGATGTTCTGAAAAGTGATATTATAAAAAGGGAATATTTTCCCTGTGTTAAAAGTTAAGAAAGAAAATCTTTGAGTAAGATTTAATGAATGATTTGGAAAGGTTTTCCTGAGTAAGAGAGAAAATAATATGGAATTATTCGAGGATTTAAGAAAGGTTTGAATAAACCAAATGATTTGATAAATGAGGCTTAATGATTCCCTATACTCTTGAAAAGAAAATGGAATAAATTGAAGAAGAAAAATATCTAACAAAGATATTTTATAAAAGATAAAGTAATTTATTGATGATTGATATCCAAAAAAAATTAACATCTTTTAAATCGATAATTGGCTTCGAAGGAACCGGGGTCGGATTTGGGTGATTTCTATCCAAAAACCATTTCGAACCAATGTATACGTTCGAATGTGAAGACATGTTGAAGATGATGATTATTGAAGACCGTGGATCTTCATAGTGTGAAGACTGCTTGTTGAACATGCTCTGGGTAGCTCCCATTATAGAGTTATTAATAGCAGTGGTCTCCTCATGACAAAGATTTTTCGGATTGCAAGGACTATTGCTACTAGTGGTAGTATGAGATTTCCTTTGGTTTGTCCTTTTCCTGGATAACTTGTATGGACGTTTGTTTAACATTTCATTTCTAATGATTACGTACATTGGTTTTTACAAACTTACATCAGTGATGGTGGAGAAGGCAACTTCTCTTAGCTTAACACCCTCCTTGAGACGTACGAGCTCAAGGGTTGTATTTTTGTGTAAGGCAATTAGTAGTTAACAGAAATGGCAATGTGGCATTCAAAGATATGATATATGCTTTGTGAAAAGGTAATCGGAACCTCAATCCTCATCAAACCAGAAATGACTGAAACAAGATTAGACGCAGCAAGGCTAAGTGGGTCATTCCCAAGTCGGGTATGGTCATCCTCTTGTAGATATATTTCTTCCCGTTATGACGTTCGGGATGTAAATTAATGTGGTTTGTATGCTATGAGGGCCCTCGGATAAAGGTCGCTAACGAATGAGGGATGACATATTCGGTACTATCTAGTTACAGAAATAGGCCAGTCTAGTGTTGATAGAGGTTCCTTTGTGCTGTTCCTCGAGGCATCCATCTAGAGGTGTACTCGTTTCGAAAGGTAGATCCTTCACCTGGTCATTTGTATGGTAATACATTCTCCAATAAGAACCTACGGGTTTGTTTGTAGAGCCTAGTATGCTGGAATTTAATAATGGTAAAAATTTCGTCTAAGATTAATAAGTTTATTTGCAAATGATTTCAAATAGATGTCGTTAAAAATAATATCAAATATTTTGATATAAAAGTGTTTTAGTTATCATAAGGTAAAAACTCGTCCGTGTTTATGTGTAGGCGTGGTCTTTTGAGATACTCCTTATTTTCAAAGGATTTTATTCAAAGGCTGATATATAACACTGTCATTTATATTTGAGTTTCTCACATTGATTTATCAAGCCTGATCCGGGTTTTTTCAATACTCGTTTCAGATCCGAGTAGTTTCAGGTATAGTTGAAGATGGTTGGAGTTTCTAGAGGAGAGCTGGAGATATTCATCTACGTATGACATATTCTATTATCCGTTGTGCTTTGTTTGTTTTGGTTTGATGTTTGTCAGCAATTGTAAGGACAAATACTTATAACTGTCTAGGCTAAATTTAGGTTAGACTCTGATATATGAATTTAAAAGTTTTCCGCGGTAAAGATATTGTTCAAGATTATATGTTATTCCATTCTTGTAAGATTCTATGCTGTCTTATTTTATTTATTACCCTTCATGTTTCGTCCTTTCGTGCAATTTGAGTTGGACATGTGTGGTTTATTGTCGATTCAAAGGGCATGTTAAAACAGTTCATGACATCCACACACCTAGGTGAGCTCCCCACATCGAGGCGCACCACCCAAGGTCTCGCCACCGCCTTAGTTGGCTTCCAGCCATAAGAAATGGCCATTGGCTATCGGCCCTTCCTTAGCCAGATCTGGCGAACCCATAGACGATCTCGACCAACCAACCGCGCTGATGCACTTGCATTGCTTTCCTCTACCAGCAGGACCTTCCCGATCATCAAAAGTCGACGATCCACCGTGAACGAAACCATGGTCTATGGACGGTCGAAACTTCTTCATCATTTTCTAGTCAAACGATGCATCAAATCGAAAAATGAATTGCAAAGAGAGATTATGTTTGTCGAGAGCTTGGATTGCAAAGTTTAAATTTTGAAGTTTGAATTTGAATTTGAAATTGGAATTAGATTTCTAGGTTGAAATTGAAATTAGGGTTCTGCCATTTGGAAGGAAAGAAGAAGCAGAAATTTGTACGTATAGCAGATGAAACCCGAAAGTTGCTAGGGTTTTAGGAAGTATGTATTTATACAGACAGAATGATAAGAAGGAATGGATAGATCGAATTGGGTCGAAACGCTAACAACGACCCGACAAGCCCATTTCGTCCCCGAAATGAAATTCGGTCATCCCATATGTCAAAATATATGTTTTCGATATTTTTTAACACAATGGTAATAGTCCCAAACCCTAATTCCATTGTATACAGAAGTTAGTCTTCAAAATCAAATTATATTCATATAAATTCTATAAATCGATTTTTACACGTTTCGAGCATGCATGATCAAACGATAAGTCTGATCGCTACAAAAAATTAAAAATCTACAATAATTCACTGTTATGGACTTGATGAAGCTGGTTTCGTCGAAATCTGAGATGGTGGCCGAAATGGTTATTTTCGTGTTAATTAAATAAATTATTATTAAATTGAATTAATCACCTTTTAAATTCAAAGTTAAAAGTTAACAATTCTATCATTATTGATTACATATAAATTTATAATCTTTCAAACACAAATTTCCATATTAAATTCAAGATTTAAGTATTGCACTAATTTCAGCGTTTGATTTCAATTATAACTAAAAACCTTAATTTATTATAATTTAAATTCAAATAAATTCCTTTGTTTTGATTTCCACTCTTATTTTTCAATCAATTATTACCTTATATAGTAAACATTAGTTTACATCTTGTTATACTAATATTCTTCTGTTATCTTCTTTTACCATATTAATTATAGTATTTAAATTGCATAAATTCTAACAATCGATTCCAACAATTATTGTATTCCATATTTACAAATTTAACCAAATTAACTTTACAATTATTCCAATTAATTGAGGTAACAATAAAATAGTTATCAATTACATTAAATCAAAATTATTAAATTACATTCTAATAATCCTTTCCATTTATAAATCAATATTTTAATTTCTTTCAATATTAAATTCCAAAATCTTATTCAAATTAATAGTTTTAATTATCAAAATTCAGGGTCGTTACACTCTCCCCACTCAAAACTTTTCGTCGCTGAAAAGGAATAAGAACGAATTAAGAAACTTGATATAATTTTATTCAAAATAATCAATTTATAATTAATTTAAAACTAAGTTTAACAAGAATTTGAAAATAACTTCACTTTCGCAAAATTTTCTATCCTAGGTTCATAGAAAATGTCGGTAGAGTCTCCTTTGCACGGTTATGTCCAAAAAATAATAATATCAATAATTTCAATATAATATCTTATTTCAATAATAAACATCCTAAACCATGAGGAAAACAATAAAATATCACTCCAAAACCATAAACAGAAAACACACCTATTTGTTGGGCAACGATTTTATCTATGAAACAAAAAGCAGTAGCTTTTGCGTCCATAAACATGTATTTCACTTATATAATCTAAAGAGTTAAAATGTTGTAAAAGAGAAATATTTAGCCGTTTCAATTAGTAACAAATGCAAATCAACACAAAACATATGCAAACAAAACAACATGACCATCATATGCAACAAAAGAATCCATTAACCATTTAGCAACCAAAACTAATGGTTTGTTCAGTTTCAGAAACTTCTCATCGTACAAGGGTGATAAGTAAACTATTAAGTGTACTCTACGCTCAACAGCCATTAGGTAATTCTTAATAGATTGTTCATACATTCTTAAATAATTTGATGTATCCTTTCTCGAACTTCCAATTAGTCGAACAATACAGAATTTAAATGTTATTTGAGTTTATTCTATTAGTTTCCTTTTTAACGTTTCATTTATATTCGTTCATTCATACAATATCATTTTCCATTAATTTACATTCATTTACATACATATGTAATTTTCCATTCAATTATTTAAATCATCAATAAATCAATTCTTAAAATATTATATAAGTTTCTTTTCAAATTTAATTCACGGTTTTTATTTACTTGTAAACTTGATTTCCATTTAATATTAATATTCATTAGTGAATAAATTCATACTTAAGTTTCTTAACTTTTAAATTTACGTCCATTCCTTTATATATAGTATCATTTAATATTAAATATATTTATGAATCATTTCAAAATTTCTTAAGTTTATAATCATTTACTTAAGTGATGTTCACTTTTATTATTCAATTTGATTATTAAGCATTTCATCCATTAAGTTCATATATTCCTTCTACATCTTAATTTTTCATTTATAAACATATGTTCATTTTGAAGTATTTTTGTTATTAAGGTTTTACTTGTATGATATTCTATTACATATTCATATTAATATTTAACATTTCAACTTTTTAAATATTTCAGGTAAGTTTTATAAATGTTTTTAGAATGTAATTGAGTTTATGCAAATTTATCTTATCCATTTTAGTTAACAAAAATGTTCACTAATTTACGTCTTCCTAATTTCTTTACCCTTAAATTTACAAATGACAAATCTCCTATTTCTTTATAGTTTCAATAATCACTTAGCTTCTGATTTCTTATTTTGGAAGTTTCCAATAATTAAAATTTCACTTTATTTCCACAATTAAAAATCATTAATTTAACAGGAACTTAAGAACTTAATATGGGGTTCGTATCGAATCATATAGAAATTACACACACACACACACACACACACACACACACACACATATCAAATCTTACTTAAGGAAATAAAATTAAAATTTGTTTATCAAGACAAATGTATAGCAAAGCTATTAAGTGGCCTCCCCCACTTTGAGACTCGAAAATGAATGTCGATGATGCGGTCGTCGTCACCGAAATTATTTTCCAGCGACAGAAGAGGGGAATACTTAACATATTTCCTTTTAATATTCCTTTAATACATTTCTTTCAAATCACATTGAAAATATTTATGTCAAAAAATACTTAAAATAATACTAATATTATATTCCAAATATTTGAAAACCAATTTCAAAACCTCGGAACTTAAGTTCTCAAATTTCCAGTTAAATTCATTTTATCTATAAATCATATTTGCAACCAATATATATAAAATTTCACTTTCTAATAAACAACATATCACATACAACTATCCATTTATAAAAATTGTCCTTTTACATACAAAATGTAATAGTAGGTAAAATTATTTCATTTACCTATATTTTTGAAAAACTATGTTGTGTCGGCCTACCCTATTAAGTGTTTAGAAATCCCTATCGATGCCATAGCATCCTCCTATGTACCGACCAGAATTTATAAATACTAAACAGAACAAATCAACACAAAATAAAAACATTTTTATAACGCTAACAAATACGCTTTCTCATACACTATCTATAATATGTGTCAAACCCCACAAAGCTAAGGTTATGGCTAAACCAAAGCTCTGATAGAACCTGTAATGACCCACCTTTTTGGATGGTTTAAATCGTCAATAAACCACACATGTCAAACTCGAACCATTTAAAAGGGAGGATTATTAATGAGATAAATAAGAAAATAATAGAAAAGAAAGAAAAACAGAACACAAAATCTCGCAGTGGAATGACAAAATATATTAATCAAATAAACAGTTCATGAAGCCGTTTTACAAATACATTTGATTACACTTTTACAATACAATCAGAGTATGTACAAAAGTTATAATAGGATAATGCAGCAGAACAACATGATACAGTGGAATACATATAATAAATAGTATACAAATCTCCACCTTCGTCCTCCAAAATCAAATGGTCTTCAATACGCTGAAAAGCTTTGGCTGACACGAGCATAATGAAAAGACAAAATACTCGAATCAAAACTAAAAGATCTTATGTAAGTTAAATCAACATTAAGTAAATATGAGTGTAACGGCTTCATAGATGTTTACAGGATTTTACATCTCCTATCCAGTGTATAATGTGCAAGCAATAACTTTAGAGATGTTCGGGATTCCCATCTCCTAAGGATCCCTTAAACTCTTTATATGTAGTAATATACGCTATATATATAATGTCTATTAGTAAAGTAAAGTATTAAAATAGCGTTAAGGCACTATCCATATCCCCATTAACACATTTTGTAAATGTCGTAGTCTATACAGTACTATAAACTCCACCAAACCGGTGGGCTACCAGGGAGCACTCATAGGTACGACACAAACCAACATCATAGTGGACTCGATAAGGCATATGATAGGGGACACGAGGCTATACCCACGATAGGATTCTACCGGATTGCAGAACTATGCTGGTGGTAACACATAGCAGCTACTACCGCCCACCTCGGACAACATTCCTGTTATCAAATCAAGTGTAGCCATTAATCAATCACAAAGTAACAAATATGGTACCAAAGAAGCATGTCCGATCCGAGGAGCGACCTCACTTGGCCTGGTTATGGCTCCTGATTTTAGTCATATCAAGCTGACCCTGGGGGGTCAGGGCTGCGTTCTTACCTCATGCCACAAGCGTTCACCAAACTATCCTACTTCTATTTTGGATTCTCCACCACGCACATAGTTGTTAAAGTGGTTTCAAAATTGGCAGAGAGTATGACAATATCCGACCCCGGTTTCATTAACCACCAATTGTTATATGTTTCACAACATGGTCATTTATGAAAATTTTATATAATAAATCCAGAAAACTATTTATACTTCCATACCAAGTTATCCATATACTTATTCTAAAAGTATAAATATATTCATAAATATAGAGGTAGATTTTTCTCAATCAATTTCGAAAATAATTTATAAATCTCTCTTAAACCATTTATAAGCTTTAAAACCATTTATAAAGCTATTTATAAATTACAAACCAGTTTACAAACCTTCCCTTTTCATAAACTTCTACACAAATTCCTTTAAAATGCTTCTGAGTCCCTTTGTACAAATTCTTTTACAAAACCCTTTATAAAATCCTTTAAAACCTTTATAAAAAATTATAAAATCCTTTACAAAAATCATTGGTAAAATCCTTTTACAAAACTCCAAAATCTTTTACAAAAATCTTTTCTCTATTAAAGTTATTATACAGTTTATATTTGTTATCTTAAATCAAAACTATATTTATTATATTAAATTATATTAAATATAGAGATATATTAAACTGTGTTAAATATTTTATAAAATTAAAATTTTAAGCTATGCAAGTTATATATTTAAAACTAAATAAAATTATAAGTTAGAACTTAAAATATACATTTAAAACCATATAATAACTTGTACTTTGAAGCTTTAAAAAATATATAATAAATTATTTTCCAAATATAAATTTTTTAGTAAGATCGTTAAATTAAATTCAAAAATAAATTTTTATCAAACGTGCTTTACCATTTAGAAAATAATTTAAAATCGACCAAAGGTGTCTGTATATAGTTTCCTACCCTATGGTCAAGTAATAGGGTACGTATCATTTCAACCTAAAATAGTTAAATTTCCTAGGTATGTATTATTTTAACCCGTATCCCGAATCAAAAATTTCCAAATCAATAAAATCGTTCGAGTTTATCATTTCAACCCATATTGATTTTCCCTAATCAATAAGATCGTTCGGGTATGTATCATTTCAACCCGTAGTGATTAACAGAGGTATAAACATACAATCATCCAAATGTCAACAAATAAACATCCATCGTAATCAACATCCAAATCAGCCAATAAATCACAACAATTAACTTTATCAGGTATTTAACTAATAATTTAAATTCAATATTAAATTAAAATGGAAATTTAATTCAATATAAATTCAAATTAAATTTAAATGACAATTTAAATTAGCAAGCAGCAACCAATCAAATTCTTACCAATTAATAAATTTAATTCAACTAACATAAGAAAGTTTAGTATAGCGAGAGTGGGTTAAATCACTCACCTTTGATTTTTAGTCGAATTAAAATCAAAATAAAGCCCAATTATTCAACAGTCTCAGAATCCAACCAAACGAGATCCATGTTGTCGGAATTTCGATATGATCCCAATGCAAGAAACCGCATCCAAATCCAAGTTCGTATAAAAAATTACTATTGTTAGAGAGTTTAAATTTCAAATTTAAATTAATTAAATAAAATAAAAGGCAAATAGGTAGGTAACACGTCACCTTCCTCATGCGAAAACCCTAGCTCGTTTAACATGCGACTCAAACCCATGTACGCACACAGCCGCAAAATTCCTCCTTCTGCTGCCTGCCTCTAGTACCGCCACCACCGTGATCTAAACACCCAGCTGAGCTCCCCACATCGAGGCACACCGCCCAAGGTCTCGCCCCGCCTCAGGTGGCTTCCAACCGCCTTCGATGGCCATTGGCCGCCAGCCTTTCCTTAGCCAGATCAGGCAAACCCAAATATGATCTCGACCAGCCAACCACACTGATGCATTTGCCTTGCTTCTCTCTACCAGCAACAACTTCCCGATCGTCAAACGGTCGACGATCCACCGTTGAACGAAACTTCTTCATCTTTTTCTAGTCAAACGATGCATCAATCAAAAAACGAATTGCAGAGAGAGATTACATTCATCAAGAGCTTTCCAAAGATATATAATTTACTTTGGTTTGAGGAGTTTCAATTTTGAGATTTGAATTTGAAATTGGAATTAGGGTTTTGGGTTGAAATTGAAATTAAGGTTCTGCCATTGGGAAGGAAAAAAGGAGCATAAATTTATACGTACATCAAATGAAGTCAAAAGACTATTAGGGTTTCAAGAAGTATTTATTTATATAGACAGATGGATAAGAACGAGTGGACAGATCGAATTGGGCCAAACGGTAACAACGACACGAAAAGCCTGTTTCGTCCCCAAAACAAAAATCGGTCATCCCATATATCAAAATATATGTTTTCGATATTTTTAAACCCAGTAGAACTAGTTTCAAACCCTAATTCCATTGTATACAGATGTTAGCTTTCAAAATCAAATTATATTCATTTAAATTCTATAAATCGATTTCTACGTGCTTCGAGCTCACACGATCAAACGATAAGTCTGATCGTTATGAAACTTGAAATCCTACAATAATTCACTGTTATGGATCCCATGAAATTAGTTTCATCAAAATCCGAGATAGCGGCCAAAATGGTTATTTTCACCTTAATTAAATAAATTATTGTTAAAGTGATTTAGTCACCTTTTAAATTCAAATTTAAAAGTTAACAATTCTATTATTCCTAATTAGATAGAAATTTATAATCTTTAAAACACAAATTTCTATATTAAATCCAAGATTCAATTGTTGCACTAATTCCAGTGTTCAATTGCAACTATAACAAAAAAACCCAATTTATTTTAATTTAAATTCAAATAAATTCCTTTATTTTGACTTCCACTCTTATTATTCAATCAACTATTGCCTTATGAATATAATTAACATCAGTTTACATCTTATTATACTAATATTCTACGGTTATCATCATATTAATTATAATATTTCAATTGCATAAACTCCAACAGTTGATTCCAACAATTATTTTATTCCTTATTTACAAATTTAACCAAATTAACTTTACAATTATTTCAACCGATTGAGGTTACAATAAACTAGTTATCAATTACATTAAATCAACATTATTAATTACAATCTAATAATCCTTTCCATTTATAAATCAAAATTTTTAATTTCTCCCAATATTAAATTCACAATCTTATTTAAATTACTAGTTTTAATTATCAAAATTACGGGTCGTTACACCCCAACAAGCACCATCGATCCTGAATTCACCAATGAAATTGACTCTTAAGAAGCAAATGAAAAGGAAAAGGAAAAGGAGAGAGTTGAAAACACAATTGGACGTTGATTATAACACGTCAAAACTTCATTGGTCTTCAAGAACGCTTATGAAGCCATTTTTTTAGATGAAGCTTGTGTGACTTCAGTTGCAAAGATTGATTTGGTTGTTTGCTCTTTGTAAAACATGGTTATTTACTCATGGATTATCGCAAAAGTATACAGAAAATTATGAAGAAACCTTTATTTCATTTGCAAATATTACTTCGCATCGGATTATTATCTCCATGACCGCATCTCAAAGTTGAAAGCTTAGACAATTTGATGTTAATAATGCATTCCTATATAGAGCGATTGATATGGGAATATAAATCTAGAAGCCACAAGGATATGTTTCTCATAGCCATCTACAACATGTGTGTAAGTTAAAGAAGACTATATATGGACTGAAGCAAGTGCCTAGAGCTTGGTATGGTAAGATTGAAGAATTTTTATTATTTTCTACTTAATTTTCCTCAAATTCATATCCTTGCATGTTTATCTAGAACATAGGAACTTTCGCATGATTATTCTCCTATATGTGGATGATATAATCATGGTTGGAAATGATAAGAGTGAGGTCTTCAAATTCCAAGCCAAAGCGTATATTCAATTAGAGATGAATGACTTGGAAGAGTTAAGTCATTTTCTTGATTTAATGGTGGAAAATTCGAGCGATGAAATATTTCTATCTTAGAGGAACTATACTATTCAAATGGTTAAAAGGTTTGGCTTGATGTAAAGAAAAAAGGTAAAGTACTTAAATTGTAGTAAAATTAAAGTTAAGGGATGATGGAGGAAGGTTTTGGGATGATCCCTAACCATATCATGCATCAGTTAGAAGTCCTTTTTTCTTGATAATCACAATTCTAGATATCTCTTCTTTAGTTGGTCGTGTTAGTCAGTTTATGAAACCATTTTCTCACCTTGATGTGACTTAACACATTTTGAGGTACATCTCATCAACTCTTGACATGATTCGTATGTTCAAGAAGGAATTTTATTTTTTCTTTCATAGCTTCATGAATGTTAGTCTTGGATGTGATTTGGATGATTAAGAATCGACTTTAGTGTATGTTTTCTTCCATGTTTTGATGAGTTTCTCTTGGTATAGGAAGAAGTAAGGCTTGATGTCTCTATCAACCACATAAGTCAAATATAAAGATTCTTCTCATGTCAAACACCACCGCCCCTTTGGTTAGGCGCTCCTGCTTTCATCCATAAGGTCATTGGTTTAAATCATGTGTAAAATTATTCGAACCATTAAACATAGGTTGACTTGTAATATTCAATATATTACTCAAAACTTGTAAAACTATGTTCAACCACTTATGTACCAATTTTCAAAAAGAAAAAAAATATTCTCTAGTAGCATAAGAGGGTCTATGTTTGCGATAATTATTAGAGATGTGTTATTCCAAATCCACGATCCTACCATCTCTTTAGTGACAAATAAAGTGCCAATAGCCCAACCATTGATATGATATGTCATGTAAGTACTAAAATTATTAAGATTGGATGTCACGTCATCTAGGTACTAGAGGTTTAGAGAAAAAGTAACACTGCATATATATTTTTGATAGAGTTAGAAGTATCATCTAGGGCCAATTATCTAATTTGTTACATGTATCTTAACTCAATAACCAATCTTGTTCAAGACAAAGATTTCTTTCTGTCATATACTTGTTATATTGTGATATAGTTGATTAAATAACTAATTTAAAATATATTGAATGGAAAATCCTTAAATGTTATATTTTATGTTAGTAATTACAATGTGTTGTAATCATGGAAAATTTATCAAATTAAAAATAACATGTTATTTTAAATATTTTTGGTCAGGATGTTCCAAGATGAGACGTGGATACATCCATTGCTACTAGAGTACGTAACCCTCTTAAAATGTTGCTTAGTACATTACTCATGGTTGGTGGGTGCGCCAAGTGGTATGTACAGACGGTTATTAGATATTTATGGAATGACTCTATAAAGAGTTTTCTATTGGTTAATATAACTAAGGTCGGACAAAGAATCTTGAAGTGATAATGTTACATAGCTCCATTATCTTGAGAATATCATGAAACTTCAATATAGGCACTCCACTTTGAATATAATTCAATCGTGGCATAACATCCATCAAACGACTATAATTGGGTCCGAGTAGAAGCATTGGAATTGAAGCACTATTTAGTAGAGAATTCGTCTCCTCAACTATATGTGGTTTATATCTAGTCAACTGTATCAACTAGAATGTCTTTGGACTTTGTCATTGAACCATGGACTTTGTCTTTGGACTATTCGAGTTGAATGTGAATAATGTTGAAAATTTAAGAAAAACCAAATTCCATAAGTCCTAATGTGATATAGTGTCAACAAACAAAGTAAAAGTAAATAATCATTACCGGCAGGTAAGACTTATAATAGAAAATTTGAATTTCGTTGAAAAGATGTGTAAATGATAAATTCAGCCAAAATATCACACTAATAGCTAAGGTGACATGTGAATGTTAATATTCAAAGTATTCGATATTATTCATCGATTGAATTTACACTTTTTAGTCGCACAATCATAATGATGAATAATCCACAATATTTGATCAATTTATAACCATTATAATTATTATTTTTAAATATTAATTATCACTTTTATTTTACTTGTTTAGATGCCATTAGTGTTTACTATTGTGCACACATAGAGTTATATGAAAGCATATTGGTGTACGGTGTTGATAGAATATTTAAATTGGATTTAAACAAGTTAATTGTTAAGTGGTTTTGGAAACTTTTGAGGTCTCATATGGCACCTTCTATGGCTGCCATTGCATGCTTAATGAGAAGAGGATTTCATGAGATTTAATAATGAATTAAAGAGAAAAGATATTAAAGGAGGGAATTAAAAGGTTTCATTGTTTTCTTTAACACATATTTTCTTTCATTCATTCGAAGATTCACTCTCGTGACAATTCATTTTCTTCCTCTTCTTTCTATCCTTCTCATGGTTTAATTCCCTTGGCTTGCATGGAAAAAAATTCTCGAAAACAAATTCAACTAAAGTAAAAATAAAAAATAAATGGTGGTGCTTTAGATCATTGCATTTCTAGAGGTGATTCAATTGGATCAAGGAGTCTTTCATCATTAAAGGTTTGATCTTCTTGGCGACATCCTAAGGTAATCATCCATTCTTCTTTTAATATATGTTATATCTTATTAGAATAATTTAGAACCCCTATGTATACATCTCATCATGATAATATGTTATATCTTGTCAATATAATTAGTTCCTTTCTATGTCAAAACTAGATTTCAAGTTATTGAATTTAAAATGTAAATATATGAAATTGTAAGCTTTGCATATGTATGCTATTTTGAATTTTAATATAGTTTATTATTATGTTCATAAATGTATGTCTTTATGTATGTATGTATGTGTATGTAAGTATGTTTGTATGTATGTATATCCTGTTTTAGTTCAAATTTTGTTATAATAATTTTATTTAAAATTACAAAACTAATATTGAACTCATTCCCAAGTTAAAACATGATTTCAAACAATTGTTTTTACATTTTGAAACATGTAAATAGTAAAAATAAAAATTAATGTTTGTATACACACACATGTATGTGCGCGTGTGTATTCAACTGTTATTTCATATATTTTAAAGTAAAACCATACATACGTATATTTGCATAAGAGTTTAAAGTGTTTTAAAATCAAGTTAAAGAAAGATTAAAAGTGCCAAAAAAATTCCTTCTTTACTTTTCATTATTTTCCTCTTAAATGCCTTTTACTTTTTTTAACACGACATAAATGCATCACTCTTTATTCAAATTCGAATCATTTTTTGTTAATTCTATTTAAGTAATTTTTATTATTTCTTTCATTTCGTACATAAGTAGCCTTTAACATATTTTTACATATATAAGCATTCATATGCATATAAGATTAAAATAATTTGTGACAACCGTTGCACATATAAATCCCAAAATCCATACATGTATACATTAAGTATGTACACTTTATGCTATATTGCAATGGCATTATGCACATATAAGTGCATTTAATCCTTTATTATACATATACATATATTATACACTTTATTCTATACTGTATCTCATAGTCCAATATATTTGGGTAAAACTACGTCCATATGGCACTTATTAGAGAATGTAGTCCACCAATAACAAGGTTAATTAGGTATCACCTATCATGGTACACCTCTAGATAAAGTGCAACGAAGTTAGCAAAAATATTTTGCACCCTTGCCAACACAGAACTAGCATACCTCTCCTTGGATAGTATTGAATTTTATCATCCTTCAGTTGCGATCAACAACTGTACTATCCCCGAAGCATACATCAAATGGAATAATATCGATATAAATCAGGGATGATCATACCTTAATGGGTGCGACCCACATAGCCCTGCTGCATCTCCCTTGACATAGTCATTTTTGGGTGTGAGGCTCGAACTGGAGTACATATTAGCCTTTACATAATGTTGATGAATGCTTCTTCACACTCCATAGTCTAAACAAACTTAAAAATCTTTCTTCGTCAACTTAGTTAGGTGCAAGGCGATCTTGGATAAGTCTTGGACGAATCTTCTATAATATCATACTAGGCTTAAGAAGCTTCAAACATCTGTCAGAGTCTGCAGCGTCTTCTAATCTCAACAATCTCTGCCTTTTATGGTTCAACCAAAATACCATCACCCGACATAACATGTTAGAGGAATCTTACTTTCGATTGCCAAATTGACATTTAGAAAATTTAGCTTTTAAAATATGCTTCCTTAACTTTTTCAGCACCAATTTTAAATTGTATTTGTGTTCTTCCTCAATGTTAGAATAAATAAGAATATCATCTATAAAGACCAACAAAAATTTATTGAGCACATCTCTAAAAACTCGATTCATAAGATCCACAAATAAACGGGTGCATTGGTTAACCCAAAAGGCATAACTAACCATTCAAAGAAATAATCCGATCCTCTAAATGTTGTCAAGCGTGTGCTATCCTTTGCCATCATCAATTGGAGAAATGTAGTAGCAAGGTTCATTTGAAAGAATACTCAATCACCAGGAAGTTGGTCAAAAAATCATCCATATGAGGCAAGTGATACTTATTCTGAATTGTTTATTGTTAGCAAATGGTAATCTACACAAAGTATTATGATCCATTTGATTTTTAACAAAAATATAGGTGCTCCCTAGCTTGAGTTACTGGACCTAATAAGTCCCTTACTCGGTAAATCATCTATCTGATTCTTTAACTCCTGCTTCTCTCTTGGAGCGATCTTACAAGTAGGTGGAATAACGGGTTTCCACCATGAAGTAAGTCGATCAGAAAACTAATCTCCCAATGTGGAGGTAGATTATTAACTTCTTCAAAAACATCAAGAGAATTCTTAACAATTACTATCGATCCAACTCCTTTTGGACGAATCTACTACAGACAAGAAATTACTTATCCGCTTACTAGCCTCTTCACACGATACTTCAACAAATCCCTCAAGTTTAGTTCTTACCCAACATAATCAAAGACAACATTATTCTTCAATAGCCAATCCATACCAAGTAAAATATCAAACACAATAAAATCAAGAATAAGCAGGCATAAGAAAAATGGTGGGTAAGGTAAGTAATTTGTATATCTTCACAAATCATGCACAAATTAGTTGCACCACTTGTGGGGTTGACATAAAAATAGGGGATTCTACAATTCTTGGGGAAAGTTTTAATCTATTTACCAATTCTTTAGAAATGAAACTGTGTGAATCCTCGATATCAGATGACAGTTGAACTAAAATGCCATTAACAAATTAAATACCTTCAAGAACTCCTTTCCCTTTCATATCTATTAAGGTCGATGGTTCATTTTTAATGGAATGAACTTCTTCTTGTTGACCCTTCTTCTTTAAGGGAGAGTTCTTCACCATATGTCCAGGTTGGTGGCAAATAAAGCATAGTGTATTTTGAATCATCAGAGAAATAGGTCTTGCTTATTGCTATTGAGCTCCGGAACTCTTGTAGAATCTTGCGACCTGACCCTTCTGATTACAGATATTACAAATATAATCTTTGAAATGGTCTTCCTGAGCCCCTCCTCCTGGTTTTCTTCCCCATGGTTCCTTTCCTTGATGATTAAAATTCTTCTTGTTTAGGTTACTGCTATTATTGCTTTGTGCCTCTACAGGTTTCTTTTTCTACAAAACCTCATACCTCAAAATCATATCTAATAAATCTACAAAAGATTCCTTCGGATGGGACGTCATCTTTACGTAAAATCCTTCCCCATCCTCACTACCTAAAATCTCCTTATTTAAGATCCAGAAAACTCCTTTATAGATGGGTCTTTCTTGTTTTGAGCATGAACTGATCTTCAAACACCTCCTCAAATCTAGCCTAAGAAAAATAATCCTCTGGAACATTCACTGTAGAGTCCCGCCATGCTGCAGCTCCATCTTACAACTACCAAGATGCTATGAAACGCTTCGGCACATTTGAAAATTCTAACCCATTGAAAATAATATTGCATGAATGAAGCCAAGCTTGGACTTTGATAATTGATTTCGTGCCCTTAAACGACTTTCCTCTCAGTATAGTATAGTCTTTGCATAGAGCTGCAAAGCTCACACTGTAACATCCCGCCTTTTCGCACGCTTTAAATCGACACACGTGCCAATTCAAACCATACGGAAGGGCGGATTGTTATGGGGTAAATAAGAAAACAAGAAAGAAATAAAAAAAAACTGAATCTCACAGCGGAAGGATAAAATATAATAATCAAATATACAGTTTATAAAGCTGTTTTAAAATATTCGATTATACTTATACAACATACATCAGAGTTACACATACCATATAACAATGCAGCGGAACAATATGAGTGTAGTGGAATATAATAAATAATAATAATATAAATCTTCGTCTTCGTCCTCCAGAGCTAAATCTTCAAATCCTGAAACGCTCGGACTGACCCGAGCGAATTGAAAAGAAAAAACACTCGAGTCAGAACTAAAAGATCTTATGTAAGTTAAATTAACAGAAATAAATATGAGTGCAGTAACTCAAGAGATGCTCAGGATTTACATCTCATAAGGATCCGTTAAACTATTTACTATGTAGTATATTTCGCTATTATAATAGTGTTTAATTGTAAAATAAACTTACTTTTAAATAGCGTTAAGTCTTTACATTTTCCACCTTAACACGTAAAATGCCAATAGTCTATACAGTACCGTAATACCTCCTGATCGGGAGGCTACCAGAGGATACTCCATAGGTATGACACAAATAGAAACTCGTAGAAGGGGCGTTAGGGTGGGTGACACGACACAACTAGGAAATGCCATGGTAGATATACTAATTATGCATCCGGGCTGGTGGTAACGTGTAGTAGCTACTACCGCCCACCTCGGACAAACTCCCCTAAAATCAAAGAAATCAAAAGTGGCCACCGAATCAATCCAAAGTCAGAGTATAATATCGAAGAAGAGTATTCGATAAAGGGCGCTAACCCCCTTGGCCCGAGAATCGCTCCTGTTTTAGCCACCTTATGCCAACTCACGGGAGTCGGGTCCACGTATTTACCTCAAAGGAAACGTCACCACCACCCTACTTCATTCTGGAATCTCCACCGCGTACACGGTTGTTAAAGTGGTTTTTGGGGTTGGCAGAGAGTATGACAACTTCCGATCTGGGGCTCTTTAACAAACAATCATTATTATAACACCGCGGTTTTTCAAAATAATTTATACTTTAAAACCAGAATATAATATCTCTTTCAAACCATATAAATACGATATGATTAATATTTTTGAAACCCAAATCAATATGATATCATTTTTATTTTATAAATATCTCTTTCCCAAAATCATAATATTTTCAAATATATATACCTTGAAACCATAGCTTTGAAACATAACTTTCAATACTTAATGGTTCAAATACTATATTACTATATAAAATAAACAGCTTCTTCAAATTTCATTCCCAATATCAATTTGAACCTCCAAATAAACCATTTTAATTCCCATATATTTCAAAGCTTAAATATTCTATATTTCACAAATTTATAGTTCATATATTTCAATCTTTAAATATTCCACTATTTCAAAATGGATTCTTTGAAAATTTCATATATATCAAATCCAATTCCTATTATTTAAATTTGGAATATTTACTTACTAAACAAATATTATTCAGGTAAAACCCTTAAACTTCAATAACAGGATATTCTTTTAATTAAATTAACTTGATAATATTCTTTAAATAAAATGGATATTCGTTTAAGTCCTCTACTCAAGAAAACAAGTCATAAGATCATACCCTTTAAATCTTAATTCATTTACATTTCAAAACAAATTTTTCGAGGAAAATTCTTAGATACATTAATTCAGATCATATTTACATTTATCTTCAACCTTACTTTTATTTGAGTTATTATAAACTCTATATACAATAGAATTTCAAATATACTCTTAACCATATTATATAATCGAAATCAACTTCAATATTTAGCTTATTTTGAAATTCGAAACAAATTTATACATGGCTAAATTCGAAAAAAATTCTATATACATATCAAAATTTAATATTTATTAAACCGTATTCTTTCCAAAACCATAGAAGATCATTTCAAAAATAATTATATATATATATATATATATATATATATATATATACCGCGGTGCCTGTATATAATTTTCTATCCTATGGTCAAGTGATACAGATATTTATCATTTCAATCCAAAATTTAAAAATAAAAAATGCGGTTGTATATCATTTCAAACCGTAATCCCGAATGAAATGAAAATGCATAAGAACTTGCAGTTTATACAATATAAATACAGCGTCCATTCATCCATCATATCAATCATCAAACATTCATCAATTTATCATCCAATTCAAACAATCACATCAATAAATAATAATTAATTACTGACAGTTCATTTTTCAATAATGAATTAAATAACTATTTAACTGTAGTTTATATGCAAAAACAAATAAATTTAACTAAAATTTTAACTCGCAATTTATATGCAAAATGAATTAAATAACAAGTAAATTATATGAATGCAAATTTACTGAGATAATGATGAAATATATGCCAAACAGCTATAAATATATTTCTAAACACATCATAAATCAACTTAACAAACTAAGAAATCTTAGAAGTCGTGAGTGGGTTAAAACACTCACCTTTTGAATTTAAATCGAATTTAAATCCGATTTAAACCCAAAAATTGATCAGTCTCCAAATCCATCCCAACCAGCGCCAAAATGTCCAGAATTTTATTACGATCCTAACAAAATAAATTGCGCGTGAAATGGAGTTCATATGTGAAAGATATACGTATTAGAACGATAAAAATCAAAAATAAATTAAAAACAACTAAAAATCAACTCACCCTAAGTAACACGCCACGTCATCACTTTCTCCCTTGCACACGCACGGCTTCAGGCATCTCACGAAAACCCTAAATAACACGCGGCCGCCCCCGTTCGTGTTCGCGGCCCTCGAGGACTCGCCGCCGACCCACGCCCGAAGCGACCACACGTCACCTACCTTCGTGCGACTCGTGGCTTCCCACTTCGATGACCAAGCTCTAGAATTTACGCACAGCAACCACCAAAATCATGTAACCCTAATTGAAATTTTGACGCCAATCCAACCGTTGAACCATGAAACCAATAGCTCCGATGAACTCCCCTCCTTGCTCTCTACAAGACTGTACCTTTGATTCATCGATCAGACGAATTTGATTTTATCGCAATGGAAGGCCAAGAATAAACAATCAATTTCTGATCAAACGATAAACTGAATCGAAAAACGAACACAGCCAGTGAATTTCTCTAGTTGAGAGCTTCAACATATAATTTTTCGGATTTTTCCGAGGACTTTGAATTTTAGGCTTTGGATTTGATTTTGGGATTGGATCTAGGGTTTGCATCCATTGAGGATGAGGAAAAGTTGATGCAAATTTTATGCGCGGACAAATGAGAATAGGCGTAGGCTTGGGTTTAGCAGGGTATTTATAGGAAAAGTTGGAATAGACAGCTGGATCCGAATTATAAACGTCCTAAACGATTATTGGCCCAAAAAGCCCGTTCTGACCCCGGACTGAAATTGGGTAAACCCATATATCAAAATAGGTCTTTTAAAATATTCTAAACGCGATGGAAATAGTTTCACGTCTGAATTCCATCGTATGAATAAGTTATGCTGAAATCAATATGTTCAAATTGATTTCAATTCATTTCAATTTCGATTTCAAGGCGTTTCAAGCCCATACGGTCAAACGACAAGTCCGATCGATACGAAACTTGAAATCCTAAAATAATTCATCGTTACGGTTCTGATGAATCAGGTTTCGTCGAAATCCGAGTTAGTGTCCAAAATGGTCGTTTTTATATTAATTAAATAAATTTATAATTAATTGATTAAATCAAATTTTAAATTTCAATTTTAAATTGAAAATTTTCTCACCTTTATATTTCTCAAACATTTACAATGATTTAAACAAATTTAAATGTAAATTCAGAGAAGATTAATTTATATATTTCAATATTAATCCTCAATTTCATTAAATTCAGAATTATAAATCAAATTTCCAATTATTCTATTAAATCAACTTTTCATCCTATTATTTAATTCATCGTTATCAAAAGGATGCAATTTACATTGGTTCACGATTGTTTATATTTATTTTCTTAGATTTCATCTACATTTCCATTTATGCAATATTTTAAATATTAAATTTTCATTTAATTGTAATAAATCATACTATCGTAATTAAATTCAATTAAATAAATAAATGTTGATTTCCATTTTTATTATTCAAACAATCATCATCTTATATTTAACATTTGTTTACGTTTCATTACATTGATACTTCTATATACATCTTAGATTTGTATAAATGGTTAAAATGTGAAATCTTGTCTATTTCACATATTAATTAAGGTTTTTAAAACCAATTAATAAAATTTCCTTAGTCCAACCCCTTTTTATACTAATATAACCTTAATTATATTAATTCCTATTGAATACCCATTTTAAGTTTATTAGACTCCACTAACGTAATAGTTAAATATTAATTTCATTTATTTGCAATAAATCCACTTATTAGATTTCAAATTATAAATAAATTAATAAATCTAGGTTTTCACTCCGTAATCAACCAGTCTTCATGTTATAAATAAAATTAACATTTATTGCACCTTATAGAATTAACTATCTTCAATGACGAATCGAATCTACCCTAATTGCACAAATTAGGACAACTAATGGCAATTGGTTTCACATTAATTACATTAATTATCAATAGAGATCTTAATAAAACCGTTTATTTATTTAAAAATCTTGCTATTCATAAATAGACATTTTTATGGGTGTAAATAACATTGAATCATAATACATTTCATTAATGAATGCTTCATTTCATATAAATTCCCCTTTATTAACTAAATCACATTATAAAACGAAAATAATTAATTTAGATTTATTTGCAATCGATTGCCGTTCTTAACTTAATATACTAAATAAATGGTTAACCTAATTATTGTTACCTTTTTATATTCAAATTCACTTACAACTATTACTAACAATAATGTTGCCATTGATTTAGATTTAATTAAATAAATTAGATGAATGAGTAAAATTTTATAATTATCCCTAATGCCAAAGTTACTCACATTCATTCTTAATTACCAACTACAATTTATTATAATTACTTAATTTGCATTGATTTAATCAAATTGTAATTTGATACGTATTATTTACTTCATTAATATAACCTTTGAATTAAATTCCCAATTCTCTAATTACAACCTTAAAATAAGTTTACGTTTCTATTAATTTCCATTTCCACTTCCGTTATTTCATATTGCAATCATTAAAGTAACGTTTAACATCAACACAACCATTATAATTACTTAACTTTTAAATGAACTTTATCTTCAATAAATTCATTAACCACTTAATTAGGTAATTTATAATACTTGTTTTCATACCATTATATTTACACTTAGGTTTATGTTAAATTCAATTTATTTTATTTCATAAATTGATTAAATATTTACATCCACTTATTACAAATAACTTCCATTTGATGTAAAACCTAGTATACATTTACATGAATCTAATTTCATTCCATCCATTAATGGGTATTGCATTGAAATTAAATTTATTAGCTTATATCAACATTACTACCATTAATTGCAATAGGATTACCAAACTTATTCAATACCTTAAATAGATAACATATATTAATTCATTAAATAAATTTACTATTTACCTTTGTACTCTTATATTCAAATCTTATCCTAGTGTAACCATTTACATTACTTCAATTATTTGTACTTTCATTTCAACTGTTCATACTTATCTTAAATTTCCATGGTTTCATTCCATTTTCAACATTCGCTTCATTATCAATTATAAAAAATTTCATTTCTTCCTAATTACATTACAAAATCTAAATTAAATTAAGCAATTAATTTCTCAAAATTTACGGGTCGTTACACACACGGGGTTGCATAGGTGCTGCATCTTCAACTACTCCAACTCTTCCAACATTCAAAGCTCGACAATTGGTAGTCGCGTTGCTACAACTACGCTGTCTTGCTATATTACTCATTCTCACAACCTGGATATAGTAAGATAACTTTAGAATACTTATATTAGATTATCTTAGGAAAAAGTTTACCAAATCAAACATATCAAGCTGATCAAAATAATTCGAATATATATATATATATATATATATATATATATATATATATTACAAATATGCATTCCAATATACTAAACTCATTCTTGGGTATTGCTAACCTTATCTCTATGAGCTGACCTGAACCAAGGCTTAGGTGTTCGCTTAACCTAAACTCTGATACCACGTGTAATGATCTGCCTTTCTTACTCATAAAGGTGACACTTAATACATCAATGGTATTTGTGTGTCGATCATCTTGGTGTTCGAAAGACAAGCCAGTAAGGGTAAAAGAAAAGAAAAGACAAGAAGAAAGAAACACAAAATATCACAAAGCATGGAAATCATTTATGATTGAGCATAAGATAGTGCATATAATCGCTGCCAAAATGAAACGTCGAACTTACAATAAAACTAACTTTTCGAAGGACAACTATAATTGCCCACCTCCAAAATGACGATACATAACATATACACACACACATCGAAAATAAATAGATAAATAGATAACAGCGAAGCCTCCTACTCCATGCTCCCTTAAAATGCATCCATAAAAATCTGGGCTACTTGGCTACTCATACAAATTTGGGTATCCAAGAGTTTAAGGGAAGAAAGAAAAATTACGGGTCAGACATGGGATTGGTGTGAGTAAACTCTAAAAAACTAAATTGCTATATTTATAAAATTTCTTTAAAATTAAGGTTTGTCACAAGACCATGCCACGGATAAACACGAATGGGTTTTTACCTTATGATAACCAAAACACTTCAAATAGGAAATCCAGTGAAATTATAATAATGTTAGGTTTTAAAATAAATACATAACGTAGTTAAATTGCTTGCATCTTGCATTCCAACATAATTAGGTACAGCAAGTCCATAAGACACTTATTGGAGAACAGATTCCATTAATGACAAGATTATTGGGTACCGCCTGTCACAGTGTACCTCTAGATAAAATGTATCAAGGTCAACAAAAACATTTTGCACCCCTTCCAAAATAGAACTGTCCTACCCCTTCCAGGATAGTACCAAATATGATCATCTTTCGGTTGTGATCAACAACCATACTTGGCCAAAGCATATATCAAAAGGAAAAATTATCGATCTAGATCAGGAAAGATCATACCTAATGGGTGCGATCCACATAGCCCTGCTGCATCTCCCCTCTTTTAGTCCTTCTCGGGTACAGGGCTTGAGGCTATGATTAACTTTTCTTTAGCAAATTCCAGTTAGAATGCTAACACTGCCCTCCAGGAAATAATACAATGTCAGCATTTATCCATATAAGTTGTTCAAGATTAAACCAATTGAAGTTGCTACTTCTACTACATCCTTTTTAGAATCACCAGCAAGATTAGTAGCAAGTAACCTTACGCTTCAAATATCTCTGTCTTTGATTCTGTCAACTTTAAGATGTTTCCAATTCGAACACTTACATTGGTTCGAAGTGATTTTCAAATAAATCATGCTCCTTCAATCTCATGCCCTTCGAATCAACAATCAATAATTTTAAAACTAGTCAAGTTATCGATAATGAAAAAATCAACTATATGGGTGTAAATATAGATTTGCATATGGAAAGTAAGACATCCTATACTCATCCCTAATTTTTGATTTCAAATGGTACCATCCCTTGATTAATAATAAACTCGAACAGGTTAGATAACTATCATTGCCTCGACATACATTCTTAATTCTCGGAATTTAGTGTTATAATGAAGTGCCTTCCATATTCTTAATTAATTTTGACCCAATTATCAAAATTAACTCTCTTATATTTATTTTGTTTCCAACATTTCCACTTCTCTATCACTCGCCTAGAAAATTTGGTTCTATATCTCACTGATAGAGGAAAGTCTACTCATTGGCTATTAGTGCTAAATGCAAGATGACTTACTTTTAATAAAACATATCAAAATTTTAGCACTACTTATCATATTTGTTTGGATACTTAACGGCATAGACAAAGATATCTCTATCTTTTAAAACATCTTTTATAAAAAATGGTTCCTTTTAAACAAACTCGACTATTGAGAAATAAGGCGAATGAAAATTTTTAAACCTTTTATTTAGATAATTAAATAATCATTTTAAACCTTTTATTTAAATAACTACAAAATAATATTAAACCTTTTATTTAAGTAATTAAATAATAATATTAAACCTTTTATTTAAATTATTTAATACTAATATCTGACCTTTTATTTAAATAATTAAATAATAATATTATAAAATATTTTTAACATTTTAGAAGTTCATTCTAATACTTATAATATATTTTAAAAGACTTTTCAATGTTATCTAAAGTTGAAACTCTTTTTAGTTTATAAAAAATTGGTTTATTTATAAACTACATCCATAACGACCATCGCTATATGGACCACAACTTTTAATCTTATTTTATAAATAAAAATAAATTTTAAATCCTTTTCTTCTATAATTAAATTACTTAATATCCTTGTATAAAGGTCTTAAAAACAAAAGTAAAGTTCGAAAAACAATTTAGAAACATTTATAGAAAACATTGAAATTAACTCCATTTTAAAAGAACCTGGATCTCGAGGTTGAAACTTGAATCAATTTAGATGTGTTAACTTTCCAATCCACATACAACCATTCATATATATAAGCACATATATATACAAATGCAAATAACATCCATAAAACAAGGAAAGATCATTACTTGTAAATAATTACTTAAGCACTTCGACTACATTTCAAGTCATCAACAAATCATCACATATGTCATCTGCTTCAAGTGGGAACCAAACCGAACAACATCATTTCCAAACACTTACAAACATAAGCAACCAACTAATATTATTAATACAAATAACAAATTTCAAATCTTGGTTTTGAAAGTGAGATTTACTCACAAAAACAAGCACAAACTTTACCCAAGCTATTACAACTCTTCAATCGACCAACGGACCTAGCTTCCTTCTTAAAAATTCAACCTTTTGGACCTAGGTGGACTTTTATCTTTAGCAAAGATGGAAGAAGGCTCAGCCTAGCCTAAGGAGGGGGATTTTTGGTCTTTTTTTGAATGGTAAGAGAAGTAGAGAGGAATTGGTGTGTTTTTAACTTGGTTTCAAGGTTTTAAAAGTGAGGAGGATACTTTTATTCTGAAAAGTTGAGAGAAAACATGGAAGAAGAGGAGAAAAGCATGTAGAAGAAGTGAGAATTTAAAAATGAGAAAAAGTGAAGTAAAAAAGGATGGAAAAGCAAAGTTGTTTTTATATAAAAATGAATAAAAGAGATTACTAAAGTGCCCTTGATAAGTACAATGAACAATGCCCTCAACAACAACATGCCACATCACCCTCCATCTTCCCCTTTGCACACGCCACCATCATCCCTCTCTTAGCACCATCACTTCACCTCTTTTGACATGAACTTGATGTACTACCTTCTATACCATTTTCCTTTTCAGATTTTAAAAGAAAAGGCTAAAGTTACTTTATTGTCTTAAGTACAGTTAAACTTATTTAACTCTAATCATTTCCTTAACCAAATCATATGTTATTTACATATGTGTTTATATATATATATATATATATATATACCCTAGTGTGTAGAACATGTTTAGACAACTTTTAAAAGATGAAAATTCGAAAATCCGAAAAATGATTTTCAACCACATTTTAAATCAACTAAAATTTAAAATGTTTATCATCATTAATTATTACTTAAAAGTTATTTATTTAAGTTATAACATCCATCAATTAATCATTCAAAACTATATCAAATGTTCATATTTACAGTGATTAAATTACAGGCCGTTACATCCAGATCCTTCAATGGTATTAGAGCCCAATAGTCTGTGCAGACTAAAATTAGCAAAATTAGCAATTTTAGGCTCAACTGATTAACGCGTGCCCATATAGTAGAGTGTCTCGAAAAGTAATGCCGAATGTTGGGTTTAGGTAATCAAGCACACTAACCTACCTAGCTACTGCCAAGGTCTGAAGGATGAAGTAAGCCTAAAGCTTATCCTCAATATAAATGCTCAAACTGATTTTGGATTTTGGGCCAACTTTCAAAATCTATTTGAAAATTTAAATGATATTTTAAATCCAAATGTAACATTTAATTCACAAAAGTAAAATTTTATAAAGCTATAAAATGCATTCAAAGTACTAAAAATTTCTTTTAGAAATTAAATATTTAGTTTTAAACTTTAATTAATACAATTAATTAAGTTTAATTAAATAATTAGTTAAAATTTTATTGATTAAATGTATATATTGATATATTTGTGTAACTCTAATTGTTGTAGTTATTTATCTATCTTAAATTTATTTATGATAATTAAATTTAAATCTCAAATTAATTAGAATATTTAATTAAATTATTAATTACATAAAACTTATGATGTAAATTTAATTAAAATTGAATTCATCAAAATGTAAATATATTGGTATGTGCACATAAATAAAATGGTTAATTAACTGTCTTAAATAGTTCAAGTTAAGTAATATAAAATTTTAGGAATTTTGTAAAAGTTAAATTAAGTTTTTTAATATGACGTAATGAATAAGAATTAATTAGAATTAATTAAATATTATTTTATTAATAAGATACATGTATATATTGTGCAGGTGAATTAAATTATAAAAGTTATAAATACGTTAATACGTATATTACTATACATGTATAAACTTAAGTAGTAGAAAGAAACCCAAACAAGATTTAAGGAATGAATATGTACGTTTAGTACGCATACCCTGATTTTAAATGTGTATGTCACTTGAACCATGAAGGTATTTCACAAGAAATACATTATTCCCTAGATCGATATTACTCAAACAAATGTATATTAAAGATTTTGAATCTCTAATATAAATGTAGTACTCTACCATTTATATATTACTAAATTATTTGCATACTGGAGAAGTTATGTGTAGTGTTTTTAATCTATTATTTGACGAGGCAAGATACATGTATGTCTTTGTTGAGCAAACTCAAGATATGTGCATTATTCTTAGACCGTCGCGAAATGGTAGGTATGAGTGAATATTCTCTTTTAATCTGCTGAGAAAATTCAAGATCTAGATTGAGATCTGAACAAAGATCATCGGTTAGGAGTTGTATATGATAAAAGCGATTAAGTGTTATTCATCCCTTGGAGGCTTATGATTTGATGAGAAAACTAAAGGTCAGAATCACAAAGCAAGCGAGTTTTAATGCCAACTTGAGAAATTGAAAATTTTCTATGTTCTCCCTAAGGGTTAGGACAAACATAAAAATTCTAGTGGAAGCCTTATTAGAAAAAACTAATGGTAATATTTAACCTTTCTAATAGTGTAAGAATGTATACTACATAAAGTTAAAATAATCTACATCAATATATTTATGCAACCAATAAAAATGATAAAATATTTATTAGTTTAGATATACAAATATACCAAACTAAAGATCGACGAAGAAATACAAAATATACCCACCAATAATTTTTTTAACATGTTGTCACTTCAAGACCCATGCAATAGCTAATTTACAAAACCATTAAATCATTTATGCCTCAGTCGCTCAAGTTTTTATTTTTTCAAGACTATGTATTGTCTTTATGAGTTTAGAACTCTTAAGGAATATAGAAATTTGAACTATATTTGGTCACATATAAATGTTATATGGTGAACCATCGTGGTTCGTAATGTTGGAAAATTCATTGGCATTATTTCATTGGCAATAAGCAAATAAACCACAATGTGAAGTCCTATGTTCAAAACGGTTGATTCTAATATTTGAACGGTGTTGCCATTTGGAAAGGAAAGTGAATGTAAAAGTGGATGTAACTTAGGCCAAGTTGGGATAAAGAGAGTGAATGACACTTCTACTTCATGAAGAGACCTTAGAAACGAGAATTGTTTAAAATAATAAGAAGATAAGATGAAATAAGAAATGTGACTTATGTTCCAGTTGTATTATAATATGGAAAATTAACTTTTATAAGTGTTATTTATGAGTTTAAGATATTTGATCAAAACTCCCGATATTAACTAGTTACAATAAAAGAAATAAATAGACCATAATAAGAATTTAAATGAAGCTTCAAATTTCATACACCATTATTGTACTGGGAAAATAGTAGGAGCGTTCCATATAATATTTATCAGTGGATGCATCAAGATAAGAAAATTTATTTCTATAAATATACCAAATATTATTTGTGAAATAATAAATATTTCAGTATTGGCTGAATATAAATAGTTTTGTTTTGTAAATAATATTTTGAATATTTGTTATGAAATAAATATATTAGAATAATGGTACTTGTTGCATTAGCTACATAACACGTTGGTATCCAAAATTTTAACAATTGTTATTTGGATTATGGACTAAGTCATATCTTAGAGGGATATTTCTTTAAGTCATGTTATTATGAATTATATGGTACCGATGAATTATATCTTAGAAGATTAAGGCCAAAGCACCCATTCAATAGGAGCAACAAAAGGGTTAGTGAACTCTTCGTGTTGATTCATAAAGATGTATGTAGTCAAAAGTCTAATAATACAAAAATGGATTCACCCACTTCGTTTAAAACACAAATAAATTATTATAGAAATGAACATATGTAGTTGATACACAAACAATGTATTTATGATAAGTTCATTAAATATAAAATAGAAGTAGAAAAAACGTAACATGCAAAGAAAATAAAATAATTTGATTTGATCGAATAAGTGAGTATATTGGATGGAGTTCCCAATATCACTAAAACGAATAAGATTCTATCTCAAAAGTCAATCCTCTTAATGATATATAATGACATATCGATGAGAAATAATCGGATTTTGTTGGACAAAGAAAAATTGATAATAGGTGAATTTAAATTAACTTCTCTCTATCAAGATGTGCACTTAAGTGTAAGTATATAGGTTAATATTATCACACAGCATAAGAGTTAATGAAATAACCATATATACCCTAGCTCAAAGGGTTGAAAGGTTATTTTAGTTGAGAGATTGCATGTTATAATTGATCATAGGGATCCATGAGGACCATCCCAAAGGAGTTTCTAATGGTCAATGTTGATTGACTAATTTATGTTAAGAACATAAGGTCTATAAACTCAAAACCAAATCAATTGTAAAAAAATAAAGGCAGTTCATAAAATGTTTGCCAATGCCTGTTCCATTATACTAAGAAACAACTATTATTCCAAAAAATGCTAGCTTTGTAACGAAAGAATTTCATTTAGGAACTATTTGCAGTAAATTGTATTTACATACGATCCAAAGGTAAAACTGATCGCAAAGGATGAAATGAAGTTGACCCAGATTAAATGGGCACAACTAATTAGAGTATCTAGTAAGAACTCTCACACATTAATGAGAAACAATGATTTTCTTATCGATGTCGAGACATGAATTTCTTCAGGTTCAATAAGCCATTAAGAGTATTGATTTTACAATATGACATAATGCATATATCCGTAATGGATTCCAAGCACCTTATCGAAATATGATTTTGATGGTTGTAAAGTGATATGATCCAACGGCCGCAAAAGTATCTTCGAGAAGAAGACCAATGCAATTGGAATATAGTAAGCTTTGTTGACAAAATAACATCATAAATTTCTATTCTCAAAATTAACATAATAGTTTTGTCATTCAACTTGCTTAAATTAATTTGAATTTTACTCATAAAATTAATGCTTGATATGACTTTGAGTTTTGTTTTATGTAAGTTGAAATGGAAATTATAAATTATGATTTAGAATAAAGTTTTCTCTTAATAACCAAAATGTCTCAAAATTAGTGGGAGCAATTCTGATTTTGTAAGTTATTGGACATGATCCAAGAAATGATATAAAAATATTATTCGATAAGCATCAGAGTTAACCAAGTATTTTGATAGAAAAATCAAATAATTTAATTTTTAAACGGACTACTCGATGGTGAACTTACTTTATGATTGAACAAGAAAGAGTAGCCAATCAATGATTCAATCACGGGAATATACTATGCCAGCTGGTAACCCGACTATGCAAAACCCCTCGGGGCGTGGGCAGAGGAAGCGTGTGTTTGTAAGAAATCACTACAAAGTACGAATATATTTCAAAACTATAAGTAAACAACAAACTTATGATTGTTACCGATGTAATCATGTTAAAATCATTTAGTTTGGTTGTTTAGTTCTTGATATTGGATTTGAAATTGACACTTTTTATAATCAGTATTAAAATGTTTAATATAGAGCATGTAAGATAGATTTCTTACGCATTGGCAATAGAAATTATCATACATGTTATATCATCTACAGTACCATATTTCACTTACGTATTTAATACATAGGTAGGTCACATATTTGAATTAAGATCATCAAATGACAATTTAGAGTCTTCTCAAGCATTTACGAAATACTAGAGAATAGTTTAAAGAAATAAAAAACTCCTTTTGAAGGAGTGCACGGACTCGATTTTCATAAGTGATATCGACTATAGTATATCGGTCCTAAATTAATGTTGAGTCTCAAGTTAAGAACTCTCAGTTGGAAATGTTCCAAATAGTTAGTAGTGACTAATTCAATCAAAGGCTAAGTATATCGCCTCAAGTAACGCTTTAAAAATAGAACTACAAATAAATCAAATAATCTATAACAAAGCTAGGAGTGATTCCAAATGTTAAGAGTCTCATAATATTGTTATACAATAACAATGTCGTGGTTTATATCTCGAAAGAGTGCAGAGCTGACTAGAAGTCGAGAAATATACCTCGAAAGGTTCCACTTGATAAACGCATCTTATCAGTATTTGAGAGAGTTAACTGACTAGGTAGATAATTAAGGAAAAATAGCATACACATTTACTAAGGGATTGGCCCCGATTAGTTTTGAGAAGACCAAGCGAAGGAGTTTGTATAAGATACCATATTTAACTCTAAGTAAAAGTGAGAGATTGATGAGTTAAGGTTATACCCTAGGGGCAATTATGTATTTTGTTACATGTATCCAACTCAATAACCAATCTTGTTCAAAATAAAAGATGTTTTTTCTATCGTGTACTTGTTATATTGCGCTATAATTAACTAAGCAATTAATATAAAGTAATTTGAATAGCAAATCCTTAATTGATATGCTATGTGTAATTACAATGTGATGTGATCATGAGAAATTTATCAGAGTAAAAATAACGTATTATTTCAAATATTCTTAGTCAAGATGTTTCTAGAGGGGATATCGGTAAATATGTTGAGACTAGAGTACATAATGCTCTCTAAATGTTAGATGGTGTATTACGTATGGCTGATGGGGTACCAAAAGAGTATGTACTCATAGTTATTGGATAATTATGGATTGACTCACTCATGGCTATTGGGGGCACTAAGAGAATCTCAAAGTGGCGATATTACATAGTTCCCTAGACTTGAGAATGCTTTGGGGAACTTCAATTGGGACACTACATTTTGATTACAGTTAAATCATGGAATGTAGTCCATCAAAAGACTACAGTTGGGCTCGAGTTCAAGCATTGGGGTTGAAACTTTATTCAATACAGGATTTGTCTCCTCAATTATATGGGGTTAGTATCACGGTTAAGTGTAGTCAATTCAAAGTTAAAGTCTCTTCCCATAATAGTATAAATGATATTAATTATTGTTTACGAATCAAGGACTTTGTGTTTGAAGTTTCGAATTGAATGTGAACAGTGTTGGAATTTTGACCGAAACCAAATTCCATTAGTCCTAATGTGAGATAGTTTTTCTGAAGAGAATTACAGCAAATAATTGTAAAACTAGGTTTTACCAAAAAGATGTGTAAGCGATAAATTCAACCAAAATGTCACTATAGTCAAAGGTGAGGTGTGAACGTTAATATTTAATTTGTTCAATACCGATCGCTGACTGAATTTATACCTTTGGGTCGCACAACCATAATGACGAATACTCCAAAAAACCGCACAATTTAGTTTATTTATAATCATTGTAAATTAATTAAATTATTTAATATTATGAAACATAATTTATGAATTATTAAATATTAATTTTATTTGATTTGTTTGGATGTGATTACTATTTAATAAAGTGCATATATAAAAGATTTACATGCATGTATCGATATACGATATCAATAGAAATGTAAATTGGATTTATATAGATTAATTGCTAAGTGGTCTTGGAAATTTCTAAGGGAACATGTGGCACGACCAATGGCCTTCGTGCATGCATAAAGAGGAGAGGACTTAATTAGAATTAATAATGAATTAAAGACGAAAGGTTTTAAAGGAAGGAATAAAAGTTTTCGATGTTTCCTTTAAATCATATTTTCTTTCTTTCATGCAGAGACTCGCCTATGGCTTCCATGGAGAATATTTCCCAAAAAAATCAATTAAAATCAATATAAATAAATCGAAGTTGGTGCTTTAGATTCTCTTGCAATTTCTAAAGGTGATTGAATTAGATCTAGAAAGCCTTCTCCATTGCAGGTGTGATGTTTTTGGCAACTTTTTAAGGTAATAATCTAATCTCTTTTAAAGATATGTTATACCTTGTTTAGCTAATTTAGATCCTTGTTGTATACATCTCATCATGATAATATGTTATATATTGTCAATATAGTTTACCTTTTATTTCTTATACAGCGAATTTATATATGCATATGTTGTTTTATTGTTTAGAAATTAACGTATGATGAAAATAAAAAAGGGAAAAGATTTTTTTATTTAGATTTGATGCTATTATTGTATATATTTTAAATTAAATATATTTTTAGACCTAAACCACACCTGAAATTATTTCATGGAATAATATGAAAGATTCATACATAATTCACTTATTTTGATTATTAATTATTTTGGTTGTTACTCGCATTATTTCAATTCAAAATTAAAAAGGAATTTAGTATAAAATCATAAATTTAAAGTTGAATTCCTTTCTAGGTCATATCCTGGCTGCTTACATTCAGTTTAAACTTAGATTCAAAATTAGGGAAAATATTCGAATAAAGATTAGTAAGCTAATTTATAGCTTCTTGTTAAATACTAGTCTCATCGTTGATGACATTACCCTTTACATCAATAATTTTCGTAATATTTCTTATATTTTCCAGTAAACATCCTAGCATAAAAAATTTACTTGCTTCATCGTCATTCTTTAGTCAATCTACTTTGGTTGTTTGCCTTAAGTTATTAGACTGCACTTGAAGAGACTTGATTAGATTATTCTGGGCTTCAAAAAATTTGATGACCTTATCAATGTTTTAGCAATCATTATCTAATTCATTCTGCCTCAAGTCACATTCCATTCTGAAGTGTTTTAATTCATTTATAGTTCTAATTTTATTCTAGTTTTTCAGTTTTTCTTCCGTGGTTTAGAGAAATTTGCTGAATTTGTACTGGGTAGTGCCCTATACTTTGTAGATAAACTACTTTTGATGATATGTCTGTAACTATCCTCATACACCCACTCATTAACAAATCTAAAATGGGTATTTTTTTAGAAAAATTATGTTGATTGAGATAAATTTGAATTGGAGTGTGGTCACTAGTAGCCTGAGGTAAAGTGTAACATTTGAAATCCTTAAAAAAAATTGTAAAACTACAATTTAATAAAATTCTATCTACTTTAAAATGAATGTTTCTAAATTTCCCTATTTTCCAAGTAAATCTATTACCAAAAATAGTTGGTTTATATAAACCAGTTTTAAGCATAAACTTGTTTAACATTTCTAATTTTTTTTAAAAGGAATTGAAACCCTACCCCTTTTCTCATGAGCATGTATAACAATATTAAAATCACCAATTACAATCCAAGGATAGTTCATATTTGAGTTAGTTTGTTCAAGATTATCTCAAAGAGATTACCTTTTATTTTCACTGTTAGATGCATAAATAAAGGTAATTTCTAGGTGAAACCTACCTTTATTTACACATTTATAATGAATAAATTGAAAACTAACAAAATGTTGAAAGATATCCCAAATATTAGGATCCCAAATAACCATAATTCTAACCCCCCCCCCCCCCCACACAATCTGATTATCATTTAAGATATTCCAGTTATTTAAACTTTTGATTTGATAATCCATAATTTTAGAATTATCTAATTTATGCTCAAGCAAACCAACAATAATGGGATTTTCAGAATTAAGATGATTTGATAAATCCAATCTTCTTTTAGGTGAATTGAGACCTCTGACATTCTAAGCAATAATTGACATAATGAATTAGAAGTTTATTTATAAAGCATACACTAAAGGATACTTAAAGCGGTGACAGTTTATGCACTGTGGCTGCCCCCTTCTTCCAATGTCTCCAGCCTCTTTCCTTTTTTCTTGTATGAAGTTTTGCTTAATGCTTTCAGCTATTCTTCCCATTTGGATTTTTTAATAATTTATTTTCTTTTTAATTCACGTTCTCCAGCATCTTTAGTATTTCATTAGCAAAGATTCTTTTATGCTTTTCGTTTTGTCTTTCCTTTTTTCCTTTTTGAATTTTCGGGTTTTCCTTGAAATGGAAGTAAAATTTGAAACCAAACTGACTGCCTTTTGAATTTTGAATTTTGAAGTTGGATTTTTGATATGTGGAAAGAGATGAGTTGCAAGATGACTGATGTTGGGGTTTTTAGATGGCTCTTTACTAAGTATGTTATTAATATAAGAGCCATCATCCAGATTCATGGCTTCTGAATCAGAGAGTCCCTTTTTCTTGAGTTTCTGTAACTTTTGCATTTATAATTTATGGTACAGTAATGATTTTGGTGTTTTTTCTATTACTACAGAAATTTCAGATGAGTTTTCAACCATATTTTCAGCAAAAATTAGATCATTATTACCTTCTTGAATTTCCCTTTCTTATGCAGATTCTTGAACAGTAGAAGGTTCTTCAATATTCATATTCTTTGTAGAAATGACATTTAAAGATTGTGAATCGATCATATTATTAAAATCAAGTAAGGCTTCATCTGTGTTTGCATCCCCTTCCACTTGAAAATTACTAATGTTGACAACTGATTTTCCTTGCAAAAATTGTTTTTTCTTCCGAACCAATTTAGAGTCGCAATTATCTATATAATGTCCAAAACAAGAACATGTTTTGCATCTACGAGGAATCCATTTGTAACAACCCAAGATTTTTTGCATATAATTTAAATTTGACTTTATTTTATTTTGAAATTATTTTTAAACTTGTTTTATTTCAAACATTTCATTTTTAAATATAAATTTTGATTATTATATGAATTATAATTTCAAATTGGTATAAATTGAATATTTTCCTGAAAAATGGATTTGTGGTCAAAACTGGTCAAACTTTGACTTTTAAATTTTAAATTTAAATATTTCAATTCTTGAATTTTATATTTTATTATGAAAATAGATTTAATATCATGAATGCTGCTTTTTGTTTCGTTGAAATTGGATTTAAATTGTGAAAGTTATACCCTTTACAATATTGTGTGTATATATGGTTATTTAACAATATTCTTCGTTTTAATTTATAAAAATGATATTTTTACTTGATATATCTTATTATAATTTGTATATTTATTTATATTATGTATATTCTGACTTTTTAATATTTTAAAGTGATGTTTGAACTTTTCCAAAGCATATTGAATTTATTTCCAAATTTTAAAGCCTAGTTTCCATTTTTCTGCTATTTTCTTTATTTAAATTATATTTAAATTAAAATTTATATATTTATTTGTGAATGCTTTTTATCTTTATGTTATTATCTTTGTTATAAATATTTTTACAAGTCCATATAAATTTTCCAAAGTTCATTCTGTTTATTTTCCATTTTTCTAGACTAGTTTGCAATTTTGTGCTATTTTCTTATTTTTTTAACCTTATATAATTAATAAATATTTGTATATATTTTATATTTTGTTATATTTTCGAATTTGTGGCTTAAATTATTATTATTTTCAGTAATATAAACGTATATAAATAAATTAAAGGTAATTTGAAAAGGTTATGACTTTTGATTTTCCTATGGCTCTTTATCTTCCACCTTTTCACATTTAACATAACTTTTCATCAATTAGCCATAATTTCCCACAACTTTCAGCCACATACTCTTCTTCACATTCACATACTTTCTTTTCTCATTCTTGAACAAAAAAATGTCGGCCATGACTATTGAGAAAAGTTTGGGTAATGATTTTTCAACTTTTCTTATTCTTCTTCCTTATCTACATTGATTTTTGCACTTGTTCCCATCTAGATTTGATTGGCTCCTCCTCCTCCAGCTCTGACCCGACCGCCACCACCTGATATTCCAACCAGCAACCACACTAGACTACCCTCATCCCCAGGCCGAGCACCCCTATGGCTTGCATCTCCACAAAAATCCAAGAATCCATCACCTACATGCAAATCTTGACCTAGTTTGTTCACCATCACCTTCTACCACCTCTAGCCGCCACTTCCTCCACCACCACCACCTATGACCTGACCTTCACACCCTGCCACATCACCTACCACTACCTGCACCTCTGGTTGGGCCCACATAACCCATGGCCGAACCTAGTTGTAGCCTAGAAAATGATGAACTTTGCTTTGTAGTGGTAGATTGATGCACCTATACCTCTTCACCATTTAACACCATGTAGGCCGACCTCTTGCACACCCAAACCAGACCCAATGCCTGTGTTAGCTGAACCTAATCAGTGTCTAATTGAAGTACATGAGGTTGAGAACATGTGCAATTCATTCGATGTTGTTTTGGGCTTTGAATTCTAATGTTATTTGATGTTTAAATCGTGTTGAAACTTACATATATTTGTATTGTTTTGTGTAAATGTTTGAACAAGGCTATTAGCTTTGGCTCTCCACTCTCTTGTCGTATCCGTGTTGTCGTGCCATAGCGCTTTTGAAGATCTCAGTTTGTGCTTTTGATCGTTGTCTCCAGCTTATATAAGTGAGTAAATCTCACCAGACTAATATGTACTTATATAACTGATAAACCGACACCATTTGAATCTGTAAAGTATATCATCATGCTATATCTATTTATATTATTGTCATATGATGTTCACACCTATTATTACACCTGTTATATCATACGTTACTATTATTTTATATTATTCTGTTATTTTTATCAGTTTATCACACTGCAAGTTCCCTTTATATTAGAATCACTATGGGTTGAAATGATACATACCCGAACGGACTTTAGAATAGGGGAAAATCATTATGGGCTGAAATGATAGGCCTGAGCGATTTTCAATTTATTTTATTTACTTGGGACTACGGGTTTGAAATTATAAAACCCGGATTTTCTTTGTAAATTACGGGTTGAAATGATATATTACCGTATCACTTTACCTAGCGTAGAAAATTATATACAGGCCCGTAGTTAAAATATGTTTTCTAAAAATTTTAAAATGTTTTAGAAATGTAAATATTATAATATTTTGATTTAAAATTAATTAAAAATAATTTTGTAAAGTATTATTGATTTTTTGGAAATTTATAAGTTAAATAAATTATGGAAAAGTTAGAAAATCCCAACATAAGTTATTTTGGAAATTTTGATTTAATTATAATTGGAAATTAAATTAAATATGAAATTATGATAAATTTATGATAATTTGAATTTAAAATGAATTTAAAATGATTTTATAATGTATTAATGATTTTTGAGTAAAGTTAAAAAGTGAAAGGAATGATTATTTAAGTTGAAATTTTGAAATATAACCAAATGGGATTTTGTGAGTTTGGCTTAAAAGTGAATTTTTGAGTTAAATAAATAAACATGAAATTAAGTTATATTTTGAAATTTAAACTTAGGTGTTAAGTTGAAATTCAATTCAATGAATTTAAAATTGAATGTTGAAATTTAATAAGTGAATTATTATTAAATCTTGATTTTTGAATGAAAATTTAACTTTATAAAATCATGAAGTTAAGGAAAATTAAATGTTGTTTATAAATGTGAAAATGTATGATTTTATAAGTTAAAAAAATGTTTTAAATAAAATTATAATTGGTTGTGAAATTATATTGAATATTTGAAATTAATTAACTGCATTTTTGAATTAAAGGCTATTATAGCAATTTTGTAAGTGCTATAATTGTTGAATTTAACTAAGTTTATTTGAAATTTAAGTAAACCCTATTACAACATTTTTAAAATGCTGTCTTTAGTTAAATTGAACTGTTTTGAATGTAACTTTCCGTAGCATTTCCTAAATGCTGCGAAAAGTGAATTTTCACTGTTTTGATAAACTTAAGTGAATAAATGAACTTTGAAAGTTGAAAATTTTGGAAATTTAATAATTTAATTATTAAATATAATAACTTCATTTTAATGATTAAAAATGATTCTTGAAATATAAACTGTTTTGAAATGTAAATTGAAATGCTATTTTAAATTGAATTAAATGAATAATGATTTGAAATGAAGTTTTGTAAAGATATGATATTTTGATATATTGAAATGATTTGAAAGGAAGTTTGTAAAGATATGATATTTTAATATATTAAAATGATTGGAAAGGAAGTTTTGTAAAGATATGATATTTTAATATATTGAAATGATTTGAAATGAAGTTTTGTAAAGATATGATATTTTGATATATTAAAATGATTGGAAATGAAGTTTTGTAAAGGTATCATATTTTAATATATTGAAATGATTTGACATGAAGTTTTGGAAAGATATGATGTTTTTGAAATGGTTGGGAATTAATTTAATCTTTATTTTGATAAAGATTTGGATTTGAAATGATATTTTGTTTTGAAGTATAAATTCCATTTTAAAGTATAACTACGGGTTATAATAATGATTGGTTGGAAAAGAGACCGGGATCGGATATCTGACATACTCTCTGTCGATACCAAAAACCACTTTGACAACCGTATACGCGGTGGAGATTTTAGAATGAAGTAGGATGGTGGAGACGTTCTTGAGGTATATTACGTTAACCCAACTCCCGTGAGTTGGCATAAGGTGGCTAAAACAAGAGCGATCTCGGACCAAGTGAGGTCATTCCTCCGATCGGACATATTCCTTCGGTACTATACTCTTACTTGTGATTGATTAGATGGCCATCCTCCGATTTTATATGGGAATGTGTTCCGAGGTGGGCGTATGTGGCTGTTGCGTTACCACCAACCCGAGTGTGTAATTGGTATATCTACCCTGGCATTGCCTTGTGTGCCGTGTCACCAACCATACCTAGGCTTTACTACGAGTTTGTTTTTCTCCCGTAGCCCGTGTGGTATCCTCTGACAGTCACCCGGTGTGGAGATGTCATGATATTGGATGGACTGTTGGGACTATTATGTGTGAAGGGTGATATGGGTAGCCCGGAACGCTATTTAAAAGTTTGTTTATTTTACTGTAGACATTATTATAATAGCGAAATACTACTACATAGTAAATAGTTTAAAGGATCCTTAGAGGATGAGCGGTCCCAGGCATCCTTTAAGTTACTTGTACCTTATTATAGTTCACTTGAGTTGGTTTACACTATATAAGTATATATTGTCCTAACTCGAGTGTTTGTATATTTTATTTACGCTTGGGTCAGCCTGAGTTATTCACATATTTGGATTCCACTTTCTGGAGATTGGAATCGCTGGAGATTATATGCTTATCTATTTTTATCTATTCTAGTTTTGTTGTTCTATTCAGCTTGTACTTGGTTATAATCTTGAGACTTCTGTTGTTCTTTATTTATTCTGTTGTATTTTTTTAACTCTGATATATTTACATAGTAGCTTTATGAACTACTATCTCTTTTACTTCCGCTGCATTTCTTACTCTGTGTCTGTGATCTGTGATTATTATTTACTGCATGTTCTGAGATTTGTCAAATTTTATTTACAACGTGGTATTTTGAGCAATTCAAGTCCGGCATGTGCGGATGCGAATGGTTGAAAATACCTAGTTGTTACAGTTGGTATCAGAGCTTTGGCTTTGAGGCAAAACTTAGAATGTATGGTAAATTTAGTTACAGAATCACTTTCATTAAAACTTGAATCTCTTCCTTTTTGGTTCAAATTTCATTTGAATTTTGGAACGTTCCCTGCGGTTCCAAAATTCATTCGTGTCCCTCACTACTTATCTCCTTTTGATTCTAGAGTATCCCATAACTCCACTTCTAATGAGCTTTATAGTGAATTGGCGATCCCACCAATCACAAAAATTCAATTGTAAAAGGGAAACTCCTTTACAATTAGCATCGGTTCACCAGAGATTTATATCTATCCTTGGTTTAGATGCTAATATCTTTTGTTATTCCAAACTCTATCTATTGAGATCGAATGTTGATCTACCCTAGAAAATCTACATTGATCTTATTCTTTAATTCACGGTTGACCTGGTTAAGGTTGCCCGTGATTTATTTAAGCTTATCCACCTCCCTATTTTGTTATTCAATCATCTTGTCTTTTGTTTCCAATCTATCTTCCAAACATTTTGAATTGTACTTGTAAATCAATATTAATGTTTTGTTTTATATTGTGTTGTTTGAGTGGTTGATGTTGATTTGGGTTTCCAATTGATTCGTCTAATCAACGCTATCGATAGGATTTCTAAAACACTTTGATAGAACAAACTAACACAATATTATTTTAAAATTTGGTTAATGAAATAAATTTTGATATAAGTAAATTTATGAAACTTAACAAATTGATTCAAATTAAGCATTTGAAATGATAATACTTGATTTATCATTTATTGTTCTATAAATGAATTTATAAATAGCTATTTATAAATTGATTTGGGAACTAAAATGAGTTTAAAACAAGAAATTGAGAATTTAATTTCCGATGGTTTCAAACCTTGTGTTTAAAGTTTTAAAATGGGTATATTATTTAAGTATTTTCTAATAGAAATTTGTTTCCAAGAAATTTTAAAGTTTAAAATTAGTGCTCTTCTCTTTGTCGCTGGAAAATAACTCCGGTGATGACCGCGGCATCATCGACGTTCATTTTCGAGTTTTGAAGTGAAGAGACCGTTCTGTAGTCTTGCTACAGCTTTGTTTTGGGAAATTTAATTGATTTGAATTTCTGAAATAAGACTGGATTTATATATATATATATATGATTTAAATTTGATTTGACATATTATGTATATATATTTATTTATCTCTAAATGGTTTGAAGGAATCAGAAATTTTATTCTTAAACCTTGTCTTAAAGAACCATTTCAATTATAAAAAGAAAATCAAAATTTTAGATAAATGATTCAAACTTAAGATGAGGGAATTAGAAAGTTTTATTTGTATAATACTCAATTGCATTTAAATATATCTTACCCAAATTACACAGAAGTTAACAATGTAATTGGATAATATGCAATATAAAAAAAAAGATTTTATAAATAATATTTGAATGGTTAAAATAAATGTTATACACTAAAATTTTAGTTATAAAATGATTAACAGGAGTAAATAGAATAAAAGGTTAATTGAGTAATTTACAATATAAAATAATGTTAATGGAACTAACAATAAATTAAAGCAGTTATAATAAGAATAAGTATAATGGGCATTGATGATAAAATATATTGAGAGGAATAAATTTAACTTTAAGTAGGAATAAAGAAGAATTGAATTTAATTACATTACGAGTATAATGAATGATTATTTTTTCCAAATCCATGATCTTAGAAATTGTTAATTTAAGATGATTAGAAGATAAGATAATAAAATTTGAGATAGCTAGGATTTATTTAACTTGTGTAAAAATCTAATTATCTATTTAAGTTGAAATTTCCATGGTTTCTAACTTATCACCTTATTTTGTTTTTCAAACTATCTTTCGGTTGTCCTTATTTTCCTTATCTTGCTTCAGGCTGGTGTAGGCATTTTTCTATAATTTTTCTGTTTAGAAATCTTTCTATAATCTTTGATATTCTCCACCTTGTTAAACTTACCTATAACTTGTTATCAGGTATAATTTCAATCTCCTGGTCATCTTGACTTAATCTTATTTCACTTTATCTTTTTCTATGCTTTCCCGTACCTCATTCCTTTTCGGGGAAGAAAAGTTTTGAGTCGGGGAGAGTGTAACAACCCTAGATTTTTTGCATATAATTTAATTTTGACTTTATTTTGTTTTGAAATTATTTTAAACTTTTTTTATTTCAAACATTTCATTTTTAAATATAAATTTTGATTATTATATGAATTATAATTTCAAATTGGTATAAATTGAATATTTTCCTGAAAAATGGATTTGTGGTCAAAACTGGTCAAACTTTGACTTTTAAATTTTAAATTTAAATATTTGAATTCTTGAATTTTATATTTTATTATGAAAATAGATTTAATATCATGAATGCTGCTTTTCGTTTCGTTGAAATTGGATTTAAATTGTGAAAGTTATACCTTTTACAATATTGTGTGTGTATAGGGTTATTTAACAATATTCTTTGTTTTAATTTATACAAATGATATTTTTACTTGATATATCTTATTCTAATTTGTATATTTAGTTATATTATGTATATTTTGACTTTTTAATATTTTAAATTGATGTTTGAATTTTTCCAAAGCTTATTGAATTTATTTCCAAATTTTAAAGCCTAGTTTCCATTTTTCTGCTATGTTCTTTATTTAAATTATATTAAATTTAACATTTATATATTTATTTGTGAATGCTTTTTATTTTTATGTTATTATCTTTTTTATAAATATTTTTACAAGTCCATATAAATTTTCCAAAGTTCATTCTGTTTATTTTCCATTTTTCTAGACTAGTTTGCAATTTTGTGCTATTTTCATATTTTTTACCTTATATAATTAATAAATATTTGTATATATTTTATATTTTGTTATATTTTCAAATTTGTGACTGAAATTATTATTATTTTCAGTAATATAAACTTATATAAATAAATTAAAGGTAATTTGAAAAGGTTATGACTTTTGATTTTCCTATGGCTCTTTATCTTCCACCTTTTCACATTTAACATAACTTTTCATCAATTAGCCATAATTTCTCACAACTTTCAGCCATATACTCTTCTTCACATTCACATACTTTCTTTTTTCATTCCTGAACAAAAAAAATTCGGCCACGACTATTGAGAAAAGTTTGGGTAATGATTTTTCAACTTTTCTTATTCTTCTTCCTTGTTTACATTGATTTTTGCACTTGTTCTCATCTTGATTTGATTGGCTCCTCCTCCTCCAGCTCTGACCCGACCTCCACCACCTGATATTTCGACCAGCAACCACCCTAGACCACCCTCATCCCCAGGCCGAGCACCCCTATGGCTTGCATCTCCACAAAAATCCAAGAATCCATCACCTACATGCAAATCTAGACCTAGTTTGTTCACCATCACCTTCTACCACCTCTAGCCGCCACTTCCTCCTCCACCCCCGCCACATCACCCACCACCACCTGCACCTCTGGTTGGACCCACATAACCCATGGCCGAACCTAGTTGTAGCCTAGAAAATGATGAACTTTGCTTAGTAGTGGTAGATTGATGCACCTATACCTCTTCACCATTTAACACCATGTAGGCCGACCTCTTGCACACCCAAAGCAGACCCAATGCCTGTGTTAGCTGAGCCTAATCAGTGCCTAACTGAAGTACATGAGGTTGTGAACATGTGCAATTCATTCGATGTTGTTTTGGGCTTTGAATTCTAATGTTATTTGATGTTTAAATCGTGTTGAAACTTACATATATTTGTATTGTTTTGTGTAAATGTTTGAACAAGGCTATTAGCTTTGGCTCTCCACTCTCTTGTCGTATCCGTGTTGTCGTGCCATAGTGCTTTTGAAGATCTCAGTTTGTGCTTTTGATCGTTGTCTCCAGCTTATACAAGTGAGTAATCTCACCAGACTAATATGTACTTATATAACTGAAAAACCGACACCATTTGAATCTGTAAAGTATATCATCATGCTATATCTGTTTATATTATTGTCATATGATGTTCACACCTATTATTACACCTGTTATATCATATGTTACTATTATTTTATGTTATTCTGTTATTTTTATCAATTTATCACACTGCAAGTTCCCTTTAGATTAGAATCACTATGGGCTGAAATGATACATACCCGAACGGACTTTAGAATAGGGGAAAATCGTTGTAGGCTGAAATGATAGGGCTGAGCGATTTTCAATTTATTTTATTTACTTGGGACCGCGGGTTTGAAATGATAAAACCTGGATTTTCTTTGTAAATTACGGGTTGAAATGATATATTACCCGTATCACAATACCCAGCATAGAAAATTATATACAGGCCCATAGTTAAAATATGTTTTTCTAAAAAATTTAAAATATTTTAGAAATGTAATTATTATAATATTTTGATTTAAAATTAATTAAAAATTATTTTTGTAAAGTATTGTTGATTTTCTGGAAATTTATAAGTTAAATAAATTATGGAAAAGTTAGAAAATCCGAATGTAAGTTATTTTGAAAATTTTGATTTAATTATAATTGGAAATTAAATTAAATATGAAATTATGATAAATTTATGATAATTTGAATTTAAAATGATTTTATAATGTGTTAATGATTTTTGAGTAAAGTTAAAAAGTGAAAGGAATGATTATTTAAGTTGAAATTTTGAAATATAACCAAATGGGAATTTGTGAATTTGGCTTAAAATTGAATTTTTAAGTTAAATAAATAAAATTGAAATTAAGTTATATTTTGAAATTTAAACTTAGGTGTTAAGTTGAAATTCAATTCAATGAATTTAAAATTGAATGTTGAAATTTAATAAGTGAATTATTATTAAATCTTGATTTTTGAATGGAAATTTAACTTTAAAAAATCATGAACTTAAGGAAAATTAAATGTTGTTTATAAATGTGAAAATGTATGGTTTTATAAGTTAAAAAAAATGTTTTAAATAAAATTATAATTGGTTGTGAAATTATATTGAGTATTTGAAGTTAATTAACTGCATTTTTGAAATGCTATTAATTGCAATGTAAATGATATTACAGCATTTGTAAATGCTGTAGTTGATGATAATGAACTAAAAAGCTAAATTGAATTAAAAGCTATTATAGCAATTTTGTAAGTGCTATAATTGTTTAATTTAACTAAGTTTATTTGAAATTTAAGTAAACCCTATTACAGGATTTTTAAAATGTTGTATTTAGTTAAATTGAACTGTTTTGAATGTAACTTTCCGTAGCATTTCCTAAATGCTGCGAAAAGTGAATTTTCACTGTTTTGATAAACTTAAGTGAATAAATGAACTTTCAAAGTTGAAAATTTTGAAAATTTAATAATTTAATTATTAAATATAATAACTTTATTTTAATGATTAAAAATGATTCTTGAAATATAAACTGTTTTGAAATGTAAATTGAAATGCTATTTAAATTGAATGAAATGAATACAAATTTTAAATGAAGTTTTGTAAAGATATGATATTTTGATATATTGAAATGATTTGAAAGGAAGTTTGTAAAGATATGATATTTTAATATATTAAAATGATTAGAAAGGAAGTTTTGTAAAGTTATGATATTTTAATATATTGAAATGATTTGAAATGAAGTTTTGTAAAGATATGACATTTTGATATATTAAAATGATTGGAAATGAAGTTTTGTAAGGATATCATATTTTAATATATTGAAATGATTTGACATGAAGTTTTGGAAAGATATGATGTTTTTGAAATGGTTGGGAATTAGTTTAATCTTTATTTTGATAAAGATTTGGATTTGAAATGATATTCTGTTTTGAAGTATAAATACCATTTTAAATTATAACTACGGGTTATAATAACGATTGGTTGGCGAAGAGACCGAGATCGGATATCTGGCATACTCTCTGTCGACACCGAAAATCACTTTGACAACCGTGTACGCGGTGGAGATTCCAGAATGAAATAGGATGGTGACGACGTTCTTGAGGTATATTAAGTGAACCCAACTCCAGTGAGTTGGCATAAGGTGGCTAAAACAGAAACGATCTCGGGCCAAGTGAGGTCATTCCTCCGATCGGACACATTCCTTCGATACTATACTCTTACTTGTGATTGATTAGATGGTCATCCTCCGATTTTGATATGGGAGTGTGTTTCGAGGTGGGCGTATGTGGCTGCTGCGTTACCACCAGCCCGTGTGCGTAATTGGTATATCTACCCTGGCATTGCCTTGTGTGCCGTGTCACCTACCATACCGAGCCTTTACTACGAATTTGTTTTTCTCCCGTAACCCGTGTGGTATCCTCTGACAGTCACCCGGTGTGGAGATGTCATGATATTGGATGGACTGCTGGTACTATTATGTTGAAGGGTGATATGGGTAGCCCGGAACGCTATTTAAAAGTATGTTTATTTTACTGTAGACATTATTATAATATCGAAATATTACTACATAGTAAATTGTTTAACGGATCCTTAGAGGATGGGCAGTCCCAGGCATCCTTTAAGTTACTTGTACCTTATTACAGTTCACTTGAGTTGGTTTACATTATATAAGTATATATTGTCCTGACTCGAGTGTTTGTATATTTTATTTACGCTCGGGTCAGCCTGAGTTATTCACAGATTTGGATTCCACTTTTTGGAGATTGGAATCGCAGGAGATTATATGCTTATCTATTTTTATCTATTCCAGTTTTGTTGTTCTATTCAGCTTGTACTTGGTTATCATCTTGAGACTTCTTTTGTACTTTATTTATTCTGTTGTATTTTATTTAACTCTGATTTATTTACACAGTAGCTTCATGAACTACTATCTCTTTTACTTCCGCCACATTTCTTACTCTGTGTCCGTGTTCTATGATTTTTATTTACTGTATGTTCTGAGATTTGCCAAATTTTATTTACAACGCGGTATTTTGAGCAATTCAAGTCCGGCATGTGCGGATGCGAATGGTTGAAAATATCGGGTTGTTACACCATTCATATTCAATGTTTTGTACTAAATTTTCTCCATCATGCATAGAAATAAATGCTTCATTTAGCAGATCTGCATTTGCTTTAATTTACACCAGAATTCTTGCAAAAGAAAACCTTGGTTCCTTAGCAGCGTGGTCATCTAATTTGAGGGGAATGCCTACCACACTGGCTATAGCATTTAAGATTTCTTTATCCCACAATCTAAGATTTAATCTAATCCATATTGGTATAGTAGAAAGTAAATCTCTGTCAAGATTTATTTTACTACTCCATTTTTTCATAATAATAAGCTTTCCATTAATAAAATATGAACCCCTATTAATGGCATTATCACAATCAGAAGTATTTGAAAATTAGATTAAAAAGAAACCATTATTATGAGTGAAAATATCAAAATTATCAGCGGGATTACATGATTTAGCAGTAATCACCAATAACCGAAAAGCTCATTTGTTCTCTGCCCTTCTGCTTGCCTCTTCATTCACCACCATTATCCTTTTCTCATTAATGGAGAGAGGAGCAACATATTTAAAATCAAATTCAGAATCTGGTTCTCCTTTCTTGATCATATCAGTCCATGAAGATGCTTTGTTCAGGTTAGATTTGATCTGTGAAACTAAGTTACAATAGATTGATTGCTCTTGAATTGATTCTTGTATTTCTGAATTGATTTTCTGAATTCAAGACTGGATGATTGATTCTTGCAACATTTTTTGTTGAGTTTCTTATATTGTCAGTGTTCCTTGAACTAAGAATGCCTTGATTTGCATTTTTAAAATACTATTTTGATTTATTTGCATTATCTTGATTCAGGCTCAAATGGTTTGATCCATTACCACTTCGTTGCTTTTGAAATGTAGAATCATTCTTCAACAATTTTGATCGTCCACTCTGAACAATCTGAAAGTCTTCTTTATCTGTTTCAGAGATTTTCTTTATTGAAAGTGGTAGTGGATGCGGCGGTGGACACGTTGGAGGAGGAGAGTGGGATGGAAGGGAAACAGAGGGCTCTTATTTGATCATGGCTCTAGATAGGGTTATTCAGAAAATTTGTAAAGACGGCTATGGCTGCATAGAAATTTCTTTTAGATAGCGTGTATTTTCTATTCTTGCTTTTTACCAACTTTTGATATGTTGACTTAGTTTTTTGTTTCATTATTCTAAACAACATTTACATATACATTTTCTCACAAAGTGAAAGGAAAGAAAAATTGGAGAGAGAAGGATGAAAACACTAAATACCAATTAAACCCTAGTACAAAGATTATGACATCGCTATCTTTTCAACATTGTTTATCAAAACCTACTGTCACAGGTAATCTTAACATGTTCACATTCATATGTAATCTTAATCATACATACACATATACATATACACACATATAATATATAATGAGGCTATATATATATATATATATATATATATATATATATATATATATATATATAGACACACGTATATACGTATATACGTGTACATTTATATATTGTGTGTGTGCCCACAGCAGGCAAATACGCAGAAGGCTGTTACATGAAAACAGGAAGAATTATTCTTAAGGTCAAAGGTGGCAGAGCCTCCCATGTTTCAGAACTTCGGTGTCATTAGTACAAGTAGTGGAACACATGCTAAAATTCAAGATTCGTTGCTTCTTCGTACGGTGGCTGAACTGAATTAAATTCAGAACCAGACTTTATGTTCAATGTATTCATACCAATGCTATTTAATGTTGATCTTCATCTAGTTATTTAATTGGTATATCTCATGTTAGTTTAAAATTTAAAATCTCCATCAGTATGCATATTTGGAGAAAAGATGAACAGTTAAACATGAAATATAAATGAAAATTCGACAATCAGATATAGGTAGCAGAGTCACAGATTTGAACATCAGATATAGGTACCAGGATAAAAATTCAGATATGGCAAAATAATTAACCTAATGTACCTGGCAAATTTCGTTACTTTTGTAAAAAACTAGTAAGACTTCAATATAAACATATAAAGATTAATTAATTACTATTAATAATATTTGATATTTAATTAAAAAAATACTTTCAATCAACCTTCAACCCAAACGCTGAAATATCCCATGCAGCAAGCCAGCAAGGTGGAAGGAAAATATAGGTAATGGGGTAGACGACGTTAATTTTAAACAAGCAAGCACTCAAGTTAGAATTGACTTATCAAGCAGAAGACAGAACTTTGGGCAGCCGTATGACCACCTATAAGTCAATTTATAGTACCATTACACATTATAGTAGTAATCATACTGTTTTGGCAATTTATTTAATAAAATCTTGCATTCCATTCTACCCAATTCCACATGATAAACGATTCTCAGCAAAATAACAAAACTGCATTCATTAAACTAAATAAAGACCAGCTAACTTAAAACCAAACTGAAGTTGATGTGACATTGACATATATAAATTAAATATAAATATTACCGTCTATTAAAGTACCAAGAGTAATAGTTCTTTAAAGACTTTAAAGACCCTATTATATTTGACTATATAAAACTGTATAACCATGCTTGATCATGCTAGTGATCAGTAACCAAACATATATGATTAGTTTGTGTATGGTTTTCCATTCAGATTCAGTTTAATATCATAAAATATTGGAAACTACCAAGATAGCTAAATTAAAAATTGACATTTCGCATAGTTTAGAAGAACAGTTTGAAATGAGTTCAGAAGCTTCTTTTTTTATTTCCATACGGTTCACACTCTAGACTTATCAAAACCCTCTAGATAAACAAGGATCGTAAGGATTTCATAAAATAGCTTATATTAAATCTTGCTTTTAGTACACGGATATTAAATAGATTATATGTATATTTTCTTAAAGTTCTGAAATTGGAGTAGTGATTAAAAATGAAATAAAGATACCCTGATAGAACTGCATAACAGTGAAAGCCTACTTCTATTATATAAATTTTCTTCAAAAAATTTGATGTTTTTTTCCATAGTCTCAGTTAACAATAAAATGGTAATATGCCCAAACAAACAAACAAACAAACAAACAAACAAAAAAAAAAAAAAGAAAAAACAAATTAACACTGAAGAAATGTAAGAAAACATTAGTGGAGTGTACAAAGTAAATAACAATGGAAAGATTTAATAAGACATATTAAATATATATACATACATACATACATACATACATATATGTGTGTGTGTATATTCGCATAATTTGGTTTTGCAAGTCTATATCATACAAACCTAAATAAGTGTCCATTTGATTAATAATTGATTGGATATATGTATAAAAATCGTATGATATATTTTGGACCGGTTATGACTAGAAAATAATAGATGAAAATATACAAGAATAATGAAAATAACAATATTGCTTTGTGCAAAATCACCTTGGTCAACAAGCAACATTAAAATTGATGACCTTTTTGTTACATAGGCTAAAATGAATTTTTTCCGTAGCCCTTAACCAAAGTAACAGCCCAACATTCTAACACTTACTCAATGAACATTTTCCGATCTCATTAAAGTGAGATCAGTTGAAAATATACATGTATAGATCATAGTTCATGCAATTTTCATATTACACGTCCATGATTGATCTATGTCATTTGATTGTGTTGGTATTGTTAATATCCTAGGTACTGATTTTGATGACAACAACCATATAAATATTACTACTAACGTATCTTCGAGTTATGCAGTTATTTTAGACATATTATTCAGATATTTAAACAAGAAATCAATGGAAGAAATTGGATTATATATGAAGGTTAATCAGAGCAACTGAAAAACAAAACTGATTGAAGAAGAATGCTGAAAGGACAGAGTTGCTTGAAGTGGTGAGTAGTTGGTTGAATCTTAGAATTCCTTGTTAAAGACCCCATGGTAATTATACTTGAAGATCATCAACCTTTAACCTCAACCGAATCACATAAAATCCACAAATATAAGGTACTTTGAAATTTGAAAATTAGCAACACTTATTGGTGTTGTTCTAATTGAGAAATGCATGATCCATTATGTCGACATATGTCCCGTTGGTCAGTTTTTTAAATCCAAATCAAGGGATTTTCGCTCCACCTCTTCACCAAAAGACATATCTCTTCAACCACTATTAAAGCCTCTGGAAAACGAATTTTTCAATCCATTCTCTCATGTTTCTCATACTCTTTCTCTACCATACTTTTGTAAGAAAATTTCATTACATACTCTTCCATTCTCCCTGCAAATCGGTACTATTTCACTCTAATTCTTCATCAATTCGCAAAATACACAATATTAAAGAGTTTCTACTTGAATTCTTATCATTCTCTCTCTGATTTCAACCTATTCCTCAAAGAATTCAAAGATATATTGCTAATGGTGGTCTATAGGATCACTGTACCCAATTTGCAAGAATCTGTATTAAAGATACGACTCTTGCCATACTCTATTGTTATTTGTAAAGAGAAAAAGGTGTTCTTCTAGCCTACAAAATCAAGTGGGTGTTCTCATAGCCCGATAAATCAAGAGGGTGTTTCTTTTAGCCCATGAAATTAAGATTGTAAATGTCTTCTAGCTGCCCCTGGAAAGCAAAAAATTATAGTGAAATTCTACGTGGTGCAGTACAGGACTGGTGTAACATTTCCCACTTAGAGACCCAAAACTAACGACTACGGATGTTGTAGTCATCCACAGTTATTAATTATCGGTGACTAAATGCGGTAATGTAAGTTACATTGATATAACAGAAACACATGGATATGAAAAAAATTAAAACCATTAAACAAATTTCTCATTTCATTTCAATCATATTTGAAATTCATTACATAATCCCAAATTCGAGAACCATGTTCAGAGAATATATAATTATTATAAACTACGCTAAAAGAAAAATATGTAGATTCCTTGGATGATCAGAGTCTGAACATAGGCAATTAAACAAGTTTGCCTTTACATCAAAACACAGTGAAGTAAAATAGGAAAGAACTCATATTATCTAGCTTGTCTCCTGCACGTCTTCGGAAGCTTATTCCTCTAAAAGAGAATCTGAGAACCTTAACTCTTAATCTAATCAAAACCAATTGAGCATACGAGAATTTAAGAGGAAAACATAAACTTCGAGTCAGACATAAAATCTGGTATGACTAATAACCTACCATATCAAACCATTTAGATATCAAGTGATACCACACTGCTTAGCGGAATGAGTTTTCTCCTCGATAGTATGTAACCCAACAGCTTATAATAACCATATACTACGCTCCTGCATCCACAATGGTTAAAAACATTGAAATTTAAAATATCATGATGATATGCAAACAAGCAACATATCCTGAATTTTCCATCTCCTTTCATTTGACTATTTGTCTCAGTTATAGTTTATAGAGTCACTATTAACCTATTGGTTTTCATAGGCTGACTAATAACATTTTCAAAACTTATGGACTATATGTCGATTTCATAGTTTTCAAAACTCAAAACTTATGGACTATATGCCAATAAATTCAGTATTTCATGAGCTCTCTTCGAACCTATTTGTATATCCAATGACTTCTCTCATATCATAGTAACGACCCAGAATCTAAGTCATTCGAAATGGGAATATATAATTGATTTAAATTTTCACAAGTAAATTTTATAAGTTGAGTAACTTATATTTCAAATATCTTGATTTAATTTGATAATTAAATTGTTAATTTAATATTTGAAATTGTGTAAATAACTGAAATTTAATTTAATAAGAATGAAAATGAATTTTAAAGTTGATTTAAATCCTATTTGAATTAGAATAGTATTAGTAAACCTTTAAAATTGATTTAAAAGTTAATTTATAGGCATTGGAAATATCAATATTTAATTAACGTGTAAAAATAGTCATTTTTAACACTATCTCGGATTTCGACTAAACCAGTTTCATGGAATCCGTAATAGTGAGTTATTAGGATTTCAAATTTTGTATCAATCAGATTTACGGTTTGGCCATGTGAAACTGAAACGCTTTAGAAATTTATTTAAGTAATTTTAATTAAAATAAGTCGATTCGAAAAACTATCTTCCAAATACGATGGAATTGGTTTCCGATATATATATATATATATATATATATATTATTGTGTTAGGAATAGGAGTAAAACATTATAAACGCCTTGCGGCAGACTTCGTTTGGAGTCCGAAAAATATTCTGGTGAATACTGTTTTAGGATATTGCCTATAAATATAGGAATCAACCCTTCAAAACCCTAGAAAACTAGGGCAGCCGCCTCTAAATATTTCAATGGCCGAAAATGGCCTGATTTCTTCCTTGATTTTCACATGATCCATCTACTATTAGCGAAAGTCACAAACTAGAAGTTCGTAGAGGGCAGTGTGATCTATGCATCCAACGGTTATGATCGAAATGGTGTTGTGGATCGCTAGAATTCTTGTCGTAAAGTCCTAGCGTTCAAGAGTGAAATATGAGGCCTAGTGGTAGCCGAGTGCGACCATGCTCAGGCCGTAAGGGGTGTTAAGGTAGGGATGTTGTTTGGTGGTGAAATCATGGGGTTTCGATCAACTTGGGGGGCGCGGTAAGTAGTTGTTGGACGGCGTGCGAGTGGGTTTCGGTTTGCTGGGTAACACATTTGAGCGAAGTGGGAAGGAAAACACGGGCGGCCAGATCTGGAGTTGATGGAATGTGCAGCCAAGAATTTTTGGGTTAATAAAAATAAAAATAAAAGTTGTAAACTTATTTTATAATAATTCGTGCAATCTTTAAAATATCATAACTTGTTCATACGAGGTCCAAATTGGACGAAACAAGCAGCGTTGGGTTCGTATATGAAAATAATACGCAATGGAGCTAGATTAAATTTATTTGAGCTAGTGAAAATTTTGGATAAAATTAGACATCGGTTTAATTTTAACCGAAATAAATGGCTATAGCGACGACTACAAGCAAAGTGAGTAAATCTCACTCATTTTTGGATTGCTAGTTTAGTTTAAAATGTTGAAATTTAAATTATTGGTTGATTGGATGTTTTGATAATAATTATTATCGGTTGGATGTTATAATATATATATATAGTAGTATATATTAGTAGTTGGATTGATTATTCCCGCCAATTGGAGCGGATGAGACCCTTTGCGCCCCACATAATAGTGGACGATCCTATCACTACTAGAAAAGTGCCTAAAAGCGACAGGGTGGGGCGACGGCTTCCAACGGCCAATTTCCGACGGCTTCCGACGGCCCGTTGGCGGCCGTCGGAAGCCGTCGGAAAATCGCAATTTATAGGGCTCAGCCGAGCCTCCTTCTTGCTCATTTTCATACGAAAATTTTTAACCCAAAATTCCCAAATCTCTTCGCCAAGCTTCCAATCATCAATTTCGAGCTTTCGGATCCTCCCCGGCTGCGTAATCAACGTCTATTGCTCTCTAGTTCAGGTATAATCTCTTATGTTCGTCAAAAATCTAATTTTTACCCTAAATCCATATTTGCATAAGTTGTTAAATTAGGACTAATTAGTGATTGAAATTGTTTCCAGTAGTGTTATAATAGTTTCTAGCATTTCATGGTATTCCTATTTCATCTTTTATGGTGAAATTGTGAAAAACATGTATAATATGTGGTTGTTCGTGTATATGTAAATCGTTGTGTATGCCTTGATTCTACGATTGTATATGTGTATAGCGCTGCTATCATTGTATTGTGTTAATTGGAATAAATCAAAATGAATGCACGAGCTAGGAATATTACATTGTGCACGTATCGACTTATGCAACAACAAAAATACGTTGGACGAGCCTTAAGTTGATGTAATACGTCGAATAAATGTGTTAAATTAAAATATATTTTTGTAAATGTGAACAGTTAGTACAACTGTAATTTTTCGTAAAATGCGCACATCTAATTGACAAACGTCCCTTAGAGAGTTTTTGGCCCCGTATGACGAGTGTTGTACATGATTGTGGTATAAATAGTCGTTTTTTCCGAAAAACGACCATTTATATTCATCAGATACAATTCTTGTTAGATTTATCCCTATATTGGACAAGTTATGAAAACAGTAAGCATTTACATTTTGTATACTACTTCATCTCAAACGGATCATAAAATTTCGGCCTAAGTTTTCTTTTTTGTTTCCTACGTACACGCATTGTGTACAATGCAGGGAACAAAAGGGAAATGCTGCCGAAATTTTGTTGGATCGTTTGAGACGAAGTAATATACGAAATATAAATGCTTACTGTGTTTGTAATGGAAAGTAGGATGCCTGACCATGGAAAAAAAATTGTACAACTTTTTTTATCGATACGTTAAAAAATAAAATGTGTCATATTTGAAAATATTTTTAAATTTGTGAAGTAGTTCTTTAAATTCAAATATTATACGACCATGAAAATAATCTTTTTCTAATTTGTATTCTTGAAAATAAATATTAAATTTTGAACTTCTCATTTTCTCAAATAGGAAAAATGATTGATTATTTTGTTGATCGGAGGAGATGGATGTACCAAAGAAAAATACCGAGGGGTTCAATAAAAGAAGATTTTTATAATGGTATAAACATATTTGTTGAATTCGCTTTAGGTAATAATGAAAATGATCCAGAAATTCGTTGTCTGTGTAGTAGGTGTAGACATTTGAAGTATTTGTTATCAGATATTGTGAAAGTTCATTTGTGCCAAAACGATTTTGTACCCGAGTATTATGTTTGGGATCGGCATGGAGAAGTTGTAGCAAATACTTCTGTAGAGTCTGAAAGTGTCGTTAATGAAATAGTTACGACGATCCGTATAGAAAATATGGTCGAAGATGCAGCACGATCAATATTTCCTATGGTTGAAGTTGATGATGATGATGGTAACAATGAAGAACCAAATATTGAAGCAAAAAAATTTATGATTTACTAGATGTTGCTAAGAAACCTATTTGGGATGGTTGTAAAAGCGGCACTTAGCTGTTAGTAATCGCAGAATACATTGCGATGAAGTCAAAATACAACATCACCGAAGCTGGATTTACGCCTGTTGTACAAGCTGCAAAAAGACATATGCCACCCGATAATCTAATGTGTGAAAATCACTATGAAGTTAAAAAACTTATGTCGTCTTTTGGTTTACCTTATCAGAAAATAGATACATGTTTAAAAGGCTGCATGTCGTTTTGGAAAGAAGACGTAAACCATAGAAATTGTAAAATATATAACCATGAGAGATACGAACCAAGAAAACAGAAGGGGAAGGAAGTTCCGTACAAGCGTATGCATTACTTACCCATAACTCCAAGGCTTCAAAGATTATATGCATCTTCTGTAACTGGATCTAATATGAGATGACATAGTGTGAGAACGGAGGAAGAGGGTACGTTGACACATCCAGCCGATGGAGAAGCATGGAAGCATTTCGATAAAACGTATCCAAATTTTGCCGCGGAGAGTCAAAATGTTAGATTAGGATTATGTACGGACGGTTTTTCTCCATTTTTTCAATTTGGTTCTAAATATTCATCCTTGCCCATTATCATCACATCGTATAATTTACCTCCATGGATGTGTATGAAAACACAATATATGTTTCTTGCTGTTGTCGTTCCTGGCCCCAACGATCCGACACAAGGAATCGATGTATATTTAAAATCGTTGATTGAGGAGTTAAAAATACTGTGGAACGAAGGAGTAGAAACATACGATGTATCTAAGAAGATTTTTTTTGTATCTTTGCTTCTTTGTTGTGGACTACAAGTGATTTTCCTGCCTATGTAATGCTTTCAGGATGGTGTACTGCCGGTCATCTAGCATATCCATATTGCATGGATGATTTTCTTTACCTCATGGTAAGAAAATTTCATGGTTTAACTATCATCGATATTTTCTCCGTGTAAATCATCCCTTCAGAGGAGACAAGAAAAACTTTTAATGAATGTTGGTAGAAAATTTTCCCTCCCAGTGAAATTTTAATGGCGTCTTCTTCTTTTTCTTCATCTTTCTCTCTTTATTCTTCTTCTTTTCCTCCTCTGTCTTCATCTTCCTCATCTATTCTTTCTTCTTCCCTACTTTCATCCTCTTGCTCGACTCTTCTTTCATCTATCCATTCTTCCGTCAATCGATCAGTTTCTTTGAACAATCATTCCAATGACACTGATAATCCTTCTTTGAACTCTATTTGGTCCTCACTCTTTAAATCTTTACCCCGCAATGCTGGATCTTATAAACCTGTTCATTTTGATATTTTGTGGGATAAGCCACCATCTGTTTTGCCAGATATTGTGAAGGAGGAGGGTTTAAAGTACTGGAACAATCATTTAGTTGGGTTCTTTTTGGATGGTACGCTTTCATTCTTGAGTGTAGTCAATTTCTTGAAAAGATACTGGAAACTCAAAGGCGAAGTTGATTTTAAATCGGATGGGTTTAATTTCTACTTTAATTTTTCAAATCAAGAAGACAAAGATATGGTGCTTAAATCGGATCCTATTTTTATAAGAGGAAGAATGTTCATTATTACAAAATGGGATCCATCTATTGGTAACTCTCAAGCTCAAATTAAAAAAGTACCAATATGGATTCATTTTCATAGGATTCCAACTATACTCTGGACGTTAGTGGGAATTAACTGGTTGGCTTGTCATATTGGTAGATTGATTTGCTTTGATAGTAGTACTGAAAAACTTAAAAGATTCAAATATGCTAAGGCTCTAGTAGAAATTTCCCCTGAGTTTGAATTGCCTGAATCTATTCGCATTCCACAATTGGGTAATAATTGTCCAGATGTTCTTTTATCTTATGATTGGAAACCTAAAATTTGCACGCATTGTAAATTTTTTGGTCATGATACTGTATCTTGTGAATTTGTGAGAGAAGCTATAGATGTTGATGTCAGTAAGGTGCAAGTTTTGGGAGAGGATGTGAATAAGAATCAAGGTGAAATTGATATCAATAAAACTGATCAAAGTTGGAGAAATATCAATAGAAGGAATAAAGGGGTGTGGAAGAAGAAAGAATCAGTTGTCAAAGAAAGTAATGCTAAGGTTAAAGAGAATGAAGTATATAATGTAAATGGTTCTTGCTCTAATATTACATCCAATTCTTTTTCAGTTTTATCAAACTTTGATGCATCTACAGAAAATCCTAGAGTTCTATCTGATTCTTTTCAATCTGCTACATCCTTACCAATTGAAAATCTGTCAAATTCTGAAACCTTTACTAATGTTGTATCAACTGTTTTCTCTAACTCTACTTCTGCATCAACCTCTTGTAGTTCTCATTTTAGTTCCAAATCTCCAACCTTGTTAAATTCAACTCATCCTTCACATTATTTGCATTTGTCTCCACCTAAACACATAATACTTCCACCTCCCTCTCAAACAGGTGATTGTTCATTTGTATTGAATAACTCTGTTTCTATTAATACTGTGCAAACAGGTGATCTCAATAAAGGGGTAGACTATAAACCACAGGAAGTCTTACCATTATCATCATCAAAAAATTCTCATCAAAGGCATACAAGGAAGAATCCTTCACCTCTGCTCCCTCCACTTCCTTCTAAATGAATAATATTGCTTTTTGGAATATAAGGGGGGCTAATTTGCCTTCTGAACAACTTGAGGTTAAGAATCTTATAAAGAATAATGATATTCACTTGATGTGTATCTCTGAAACAAAACTTGATATTCAGTCTACCTTTAAGGCTGCTCGTTTGATTTCTCCTTCTTGGTCATATGATGATAATTTTGTTGAATCTAATTTTGGCAGATTGCTTACTTTATGGAACCCTTATACTTTCAAGCTTTCCAGAATAAGTGCCTCTGATCAATTCATACACTACAATTGTATTCATTTGCCTTCCAATATCAATCTCCTTCTTACTTCTGTTTATGCTCAAAATTCGTTATCTTTGAGACAAGCTTTTTTAGATCTTATACCATCATTGAACTCATCTTCTACCCCATGGCTAATTGGCGGTGATTTTAATTGTATGTTTGCTAGCAATCAAAAACTGGGTGGCTGTCCTTTATCTCTGAGAGATATTTCTTCTTTAAACACTGCTATAATTCAATCCAATCTAATTTCAGTTAAATACTTTGGCTCCAATTTCACTTGGTCTAATTGTAACAGAAATGGAAATCCAACTCTATGTAAACTTGATCATATTTTCATAAATCTACCTTTTCTTCATCAGTGGCCAAAATCTTTTTATGATATACTTCAGCCATCATTATCTGATCATTGTCCATTAATTTTTCACTGGGGAGTTGGAAATTTTTGTGGAGGGAAGCACTCTTTTAAATTTTTAAATTTTTGGACTAAACAGGTGGACTATCATGTTATTTTAAATAGAATTTGGAATATGCAATATGGCAGAGATCCTCTAACAAATGTTACTCTCAAGATGAAGGTGCTTAAATTTCATCTAAGGAATTGGTCAGCAGCTTTTTTTGGTAAGGACTCTAATCTTTCTACTCAAATTAGAAAGGAACTTATTAGGATACAGGAGGAATTGAGTGAAAGGCCATTTGACTCTGTCTTATAACACATGGAATTGCAACTAAAGAATGACTTAGATCAAGCTCTTGATAAGGAATTGTCATCAATCAAGCAGAAAATTCATATGAGGATGGAAAAAGAGGCAGATAGGAATACCAAATACTTTCATAATTTTTTAAAGGTTAAAAGAAATCGTGAATGCATTTCTCAGATAAAAGATATTAATGGAAATATGGTGTACTCCTTTGATGGTATTAATAATGCCTTTATTCAATATTTTACATCTATTTTAGCTCCAACAAGTTTTTTCATTCCTGATATAAATCCTCTCTTTGGTATTACTCTTCCAACCATATCCATCCCTCAGTCTAATGCTTTGATTTGTGAAATTACTGCTGATGAAATTAGAACTGCGGTTTTTAATTTAGATAGTGATAATTGTGGAGGTCCAGATGGTTATAATGCATATTTCATTCAACGGAGTTGGAATATAATTGGTGGTGATATTGTTAGAGCTATACAATATTTCTTTCAGCATAATAAACTTTCTGATGGGTTGTCATCCACTGCCATTGCTTTGATACCCAAGATAGAAAATCCAACATCAGTTGCTGATTTTAGGCCTATTTCGTGTTGTAATATCATTTATAAAATCATATCAATGGTTTTAACTAATAGATTACAACTTGTCTTGCCATCCATTATTTCTAATAATCAGGCTGCATATATTAGTGGAAGATCAATCAGTGATAATATCCTATTGACACAAGAATTACTGTATGGTTATGAGAGGAAAAATATTTCACCAAGATGTATGTTGAAGTTAGATATTAAGAAGGCTTTTGACTCAATTGCTTGGAATTCTATTTTAGCTATTATGTCGAAGATGAATTTTCCTAAACCTTTTCTAGCCTGGATTTATACGTGCATATCATCACCAATGTATTCTATTTCGAGAGAGGGTGGTTTGTATGGTTATTTTAAAGGGCTTCAAGGTGTTAGGCAAGGTGACCCAATTTCTGCATATTTGTTTATAATTGTCATGGAGCTTCTCAACACTATATTGTTGGATCTTGTTGCTAAAAAAGAACTCCAGCTTCATCCTAAGTGTAAGAAACCTCTCATTACTCATCTCCTTTTTGCTGATGATCTAATAATATTCACAAAGCCTACTTATCATAATATACAAAGTATTATTACCTCTCTGCACTTTTTCTATACCATGACTGGCCTGCAAATAAATCTATCAAAATCAAGTATTTTGGTTGCTAGTTTAGATATTGCTTAGAAAAATAACATTGTAAAGTACTCAGGCCTTCAAGAATTATCCAAAAATTCTCATTATCTAGGTTTGCCTATATTTAGCTCTAGAATAACCAAGCAAGACTGTTTGCCACTCTTTGAGAAGATTATTGAAAAATTGCAAACATGGCCAACTGATAAACTGTCACAAGCTGGTAGGCTTACAATTATTCAATCAATTGTTGTGGCCATGACAACTTATTGGACTAGACATTATATTCTTCCAGCTAAACTAATCAGTACGATATCCAGTGCACTTAACAAATTTCTCTGGCATGGTGATCCATTTTCTAGAAAGCTTATACCAATTTCTTTTTATAAATTGTTTGATGCTAAAAAGTATGGTGGACTTGGTATTACAAATATTTTTCAATGGAACAAAGCTGCTATTTCAGTATACTTTAATAAGATCTTTGAAGCTGATAAAAACCTATGGTCTCAATGGGTTAATCACAACCTTATTGGAAAGAGGAATTTTTGGACAATGCCTATACCACAAAGTTGTAGCTGGAGTTGGAGGTGTGTTCTCAAACTCAGGTGGACTTTTATTCCTCACTTGCAATGCAATTATGTTCTGATTAAGGGTTTATCTTTCTGGCATTCTCCATGGGCTAAACAAGGTTTGATCTTAAGCTCTGTTGTTGATTATAATTTGAGAAGAAATTCGGGAATTCATGAGCATGCTACAGTTGATGAGTTTATACATGATGATGGTTTAGTTTTACCTTATTCTAGTTCATTCCAATTATGAAATTTGTGGTGTCTCATAACAAGCAGCCCCATTAGAAATAGTGATAATTTTCTAATCTGGTCAAATAAGGGTAAGAATCATTCAATAAGTCTTGTGTATAATATTCTCAGTCAAAATAGTTCACTGTTCCCATGGCATTCAAGAATTTGGAAGATTGGTGGAAATGCTAAGGAAAACTTGTTGCTGTGGAAAGTGATGGCAAATGCACTAAATACTAAGGATAAGCTTTGTAGAATTGGTATTATTTCAGAGGATTTATGTGTTTTGTGCAATTGTGAAACTGAATCCAATACTCATTTATTCTTTGAGTGCTCTTTTGTATATCAAATTTGGTATAGGCTTCTATCAAATGGTGGATTTTATAAACCATCACCTCTCAGTTCAATTGAATGGTTTAATGTGTTTAAAGCAACAAGATGGAAGACTCATATGACTAGGTTGTTGTTAAAGCTTCTTAAAAGAATGATTTACGCAGTGTGGACAAAGAGGAATAATAGAATTTTTGGCAATGGCAGTAAGAATCCATTGCAGCTGTATAATTTGATTCATGGCAATATACTTAGAGACCTAAAGGATGAACATACATAAAGATTCAAGGAATTATTCACATAATGCAGATGGTTTTTCTTCTGGATGTAGGGACTGGTCACTAAAGCACTTTTCTGGAATGCTGTAGTTAATGGCTCTGGGTTGCTGAAGTTTGTAGTGAAGCCAGAGATATAAATTTTGTTTTTGCTGAATGTAAATTTATATCTTGTTGTTTATTCATTTGATTTGTTAAGATTGGATGTAATGGGTTATAGTGTTGTCATTGAGACTATTGTAATTCTTGCTTAAGTCAATAAATGAGATATACTCTTGCCTTTCAAAAAAAAAAACTTTTTAGCTAATAGAGTAGAAACCAGACAACCACCGACGATATGGTCAAGTGAAGACATATATGAACTTGTTAGGGACTATCTAAAGATTTATGAACTGGAGAGAAAACAGAAATTAAAGGCAAATCAGTTGTTCATAACTGGTGTAAACAAACTATTTTTGGGAGTTGCCGTATTGGAAACATCTTCTGCTTCGTCATAATATAAATGTGATGCACAATGAGAAAAATGGATTTGATAATGTTTTTAACACAATTTTGAATGCTAAAGGGAAGACGAAGGATGATTTGAAAGACGTGATATAGAAGAATTATGCAAACGTCCTGAGCTTCGTATGAAACCAAATGACAGTGAAAAACCCAAAGCATGTTACGAATTAGATAATAATCAAGTTAAAGCTGTGTTAAAATGTGTGAAAGGGTTAAGATTTCTTGATGGGATATAATCAAATCTTCGTAGATGTGTTGACTTTAAAAGTGGTAGATTGAGCGGAATGAAAAGTCACGACTGTCACATAGTGATGAAAATTTATTTCCGCTATGTTCAAAGAACTACTGCCGTTAAAAGTTTGGAAGGTAGTAACGGAGCTTGGTATGTTTTACAAAGAGCTTTGTTCGACTACTTTAAAAGTGCAACGTTTACGTAAACTTGAAGTGGATATTCCTATATTGCTTTGCAAATTAGAGAAAATATTTCCGTCGGTTTTTTTTAATGTAATGGAACATTTACCTGTTCATCTCCCATCTGAAGCACGACTTCGAGTTCCTGTCCAATATGGATGGATGTATCCATTTGAGAGGTATGTAATATGTTATCACGTAATTTAATTGCATTTGAAAGATGAAGTTAATATAAATTAATTTTGCATATATATTTGAATCATCTGAAGGAAAAAGTGAGGCAAAAAGCACGAACTGAAGGTTCGATATGTAAATCCTACATCGAAGAAGAAGCTTCGTTCTTTTTCTCTCACTATTTCGGTGACCATGTGAATATTTCATTTGAAAGTGTTCCTCGTAATGATGAAGGCGACGAACCTCTCAAGCAATGTTATCTATTTTTAGACAATATGGTCGGCCTTCTGGAAAATGTGTAGAAATATGGCTAGATGATAGAGATCTTGATGCAGCACACACTTATATTCTTCTAAATTATGCCGAGGTTGCACCGTTTGTTAGGAAATCTGAAATAATAATTTGTGTTTTATTCTTTTCTATAATGCATGCGCGTGTATAACCTAATATAATAATTTGTTCATATAAACAGTGTTTATGAACGTAAACATCCGAACGAAGATCTCAGTAAAGAATTTTTCGGTTGGTTTTCAAATTACGTTTATGAGCCGAGAAATTGTGTTGTTGACGAAGGGTTGAAACATCTTGCGTTGGGAGCAAAAAGAGTGGTCAAGACATATCCAATATATTTCGTCAATGGATATAAATTTAACACCAAAGAATACGGTGCAGAAAAATTAACAAATAATACAGGTGTATTTGTTAATGGTAGCGACGATGCAAAAAACCACTTAAATGATTTTTATAGGGTTTTAACACAAATTTTGTGACTGACATTTTTCTCACGACCCGCGGAGGAGGTGTTTCTATTCAGATGCAATTGGTTTAGCAATGTTCCAGGTTCTGGAATCAATGTGCACAAGGATTGTAATCTTATCAAAATAAATCATACATCGCACTATCACAAGTATGATCCTTTTGTACTAGCCAAACAAGTATTGAAAGTTTATTACGCTCCTTATCCATCTCTAAAAAGAGATAAAGCAGATTGGTCTGCAGTTTTTAAAACAAAGGCCAGATTCACATTCGATGGGAAGAATATTCCGGACGAACAAGTTTATCAGGCAGATCTTGAGCAAAATAACGAAATAATAATTACAAACAATCATACAGATTTTGATCCTTTGATCGATGAATCAAATATTTTAGTAGAAGCGTTTGACAGTGCAGTGGAAAATATCATAGAAAACGAGACCGAATCTGAATCAGAAGATGACTGATATAAATCTGAATCTGATTTTTTTGCCATTGATGTAACTATGTTGGATTCTTGATGTATTATGAGATGTGACTATGAAACCAAATGTGTTTACCATGATTTACATGTTTTATGTCATTTCCATTTGTCATTTATTTAGCAATTTTTATTAAAAATGCAATGAAATCAGCTTATCGTCGAAACAGTACACCCATTATGAATCAGGGATAACACACTTCAATTTCCATTTCCATTTCAGTCATTAATTAAGCAATTTATACCGTTGATGTCATTTACATATGAAATATATTTCATTATAATATTATTATTCCCTTATATAATGATGTGTATATATGTCACAGGTTTATCATAATGTCATATAGAGGTAGGAGCTCTTTCCGATCATCGGGAGGCGATGGCAGTGGCCCATCGCAAGAGTCACAGCGTCCAATAGTTTCGTTAGTCCCTAGAGCAGAGGGACAAGAATTAAATTTTATTCAGCATCTTATTTTTTTTATGATATATGTACGTACTTATCTGAATCATATTTAAAAACAGGTGGTTCGACCTACTTCCCTCGAAGGTTGTGCTGGATGTCTTTAGGGCTTCTTATCGCAGTAGGATGAGTGCTTGCTGGCCGAAGTGGGATAACATCCCTCCTCACATCATAGAGTGCATATGGTAGGTTGTCCTAGTATGTATATTTTTTTGTTTTCCATTTTTAATTCGTTTTTGTCGTTTTTCTACTATTAATCGTTTACAGTGTAATTTTTTCTTCTTTTTATCATGAAACACAGGCTGAGATAGACATCCTGACAGACGATATGCTGCTGGCACGAGGATACTGAATGAAGAAGATGCGCAAGAACTATAGGGTTCGATATCTGAAATTAAGAAATCTGGTAAGAAACTACGGTGGATGGGGGAGAGCGTATGGCAATCATGATTGGGATACTGGGAAACTGACGAGGCGAAGGCAAGCATACAAATTTTTTTGAATTATTAATTTGACGTGATTGAAAAATAATGCATCAAATTTTGAATGTACAGACAGAGTCGGATAGAAACTCTACAAACAGAAATAAAAATCCCGTCACTCATCGTGGAGGGTCGAAGTCATTTCAACAATATCGACAGGATTCGGTAAATTTACCGAATGATAATTGTAAATAGTTTATGCTATATAATTTTAATGTATAATAATTGTTTGCAAAAATCAACCTCAGAAAGCTGAGGCGCATGGTCCCAAGGGCTATATGGACATGTTCACTCGTACGCATGCTGTCGAGCATGTAAATCCGGACGGGACTGTTTCATATATATGGCACGACGGTAAATCCAGCATGAGCCATGTAAGCATATTTCATTTTATGCAGTATTTTTAATTGTTCTGCTTGTTAAACTATAATGAAATAAGATATGATGTTATTAATTTGTCAATGCAGGAAAAGTTTATGGAGCAGCGCCAGAAACTCCTTGCTGATACGGGTCGAGATCAGCTGACGACTGATGAGGAGGATGCTATTTTTGAGTCCATTATGGATCCAGCAGAGCATGGAAGACGATACGGATTTGGCAATCAAGTGGTAAATAATTTATTTTACTGCTAATTTAATATTTAAGTCATAATGCTATGTTGGAATATATAATTTTATCTTAAAATACTTTAAATATGCTATTTGGATCTTTTCAAAACAATAAACTTGAATTTTATTCATTTTTCCATTATTTAAAAATATTTGAACTTTGAAAAATCCTCCATATTGAATTTGAATTCAAACCAACTAAATGACTTTATCACACCAGTAAAGCACAAGAAGGCAAAAGATATGAACGTTATGTTACTTACTAGCTTATAGAGATATGCACATACACTTACAGAGATCACACAGCTAAATTAAATATTTATTGCAGGCCAGCAGTCAGAGACGGGGTCGGCGAAATAGAGCTTAGAGCGATCTAGCAGACATCGAAGATTTGCGGGCTAGAGGGTCCCAACTGGAGGAGCCGAACCACCAACAGGCCATACAGATCACACAGTTAATAGAGTACATGTAGCAGTATGGTGGCGCTTCCCTTCCTCGGCTGGCTCTGGATCTGGAGGAGATTGATTGGTTGCTTGCTTTTTCAGGTATGTTTTTTTAGTTTTGTATGATTTGGTAGACGGTGGAGGTAATTGTTGATTTTTGTATGATTATGTTTGATACACATGTTTATGTGTATGATGATGTGGACGTTGATGATTTTGTGTTATGTTGTGCATGTATGATATGGTAGAACACTTTTTGTTGGGGTTGTTGTGAATGTTGGAATGGTTATGCATATTATGTATTTTATTTTGATGTAATTTGATGTGTTTGTGTATTTGATGAATTTTGTGTAGTTTGGTTTTGATATTTGGTTGGAATAATGTATACATGATTCTACAGTATTGGTGTAATGGTGTTTGGATGGGAAATGTGGATGGAAGGCTATATTGCAGCAGGAATAGAAAACAAAATATAGTAGATTTTCGACGGCTTTCGACGGCTTTCAGGTAACAGTTTTTCGACGGCTTCCGACAGCCTATAGGCCATTTTTCCCAACGGCTTCCGACAAGTGTCGGAATCCGTTGGAGGCCGTCGGGGGCTGTCGAAAAAACGTTCGGCGAGCTGTATCGGAAGCCGTCGGAAACAATATGCCCCGACGCCTTATTTTCCGATGGTTTTTTCCAACGGCTTCCGACGACCGCCGATGGCTTTCAGCCATCGAAAAATACTGTTTTCCTTGTGGTGTATGTTACCACGATATCCCACCTCGAAGTGGAATTAGTATTTTTATGTTGTATTAACATATGTGGATACAGGAAACAGGTTAGAGGGATCCAGCTGGATTCCTCCAAAATGTCGAACTTAATTTCATATATATTGGTATATGATATGTTTGAATAATCTATGATAGATTATAATGTGATTTGAATTTATTGCATGCTACGGTAGCACTGGCCTAGATTTTGGTATTTTAAAATGCCATAAATATATATTTTGAATTTGAAAAGAAATTAAAGGGATTTGGAAGTAAAATATTTATAAATAGAATTTAATTTAGAAATCGATTTATAATGGATTTAAGTGGTGCGAAACTGTTGTAAACTAGAAATCAGACTATAGGCTTTATAAACATTGTTTATAAATGAAGTGAAATGATTATCATTTGATAAATTGAGGGTATAAATTCATGGTAAGAATTTTTAATTCTATCCGTAAATCGATTTAAAATGAAATTATAGATTTTACTGTTGGAAATGTGAAAAAGGGATTTATGAAATTAGGGACGTAAACCGATCGGTGATAAATCGAGAGGAATTTATAAATATTAGATTGGTTATATTGGAATTGAAAAATATGTTTTTATCGAGAAGTTGAGTTTGTTTTAAAATGAGGATATTCAATTATTAAACTAGGTAATTTAAAAATGTTTTAGCTTAAAAATATTTCAAAAAGTTAGTTATTTGAATACTTTTAAGTTGCCAAAGTGGATTACAAGTTTTATAAACAAGTCTTGTAAATCGACTAGAATTTTATTAATAAATCAGATATAATTATTGTTTCAAAGTTATGTAATTATTTTAATTGTTTAAAAGTATATTTAATTATTAAATAAAGTTTTTAGAATGTAATGGTATACTTTCGTGGCGGAAATCAGAGGCAAAGATTGCCTGCAGTTAAGTTTGGATTTCACTAGGATAGAGATGTAGTCATTGAGCTGCGAGTCCATGGTTTATAATGCATTGTGCTTTCCATATTTATTTTAAAAAAATTTCAAATATTTTTGAAATGAATGGTTTGTGAATATACTTATTTTGGTGAGATAAGCATATCCCTTTTGAGAAGGAGATTTAATTTATTGAAATTTAAATTAAACAAGGCTTAGTGATTTCAGTGGGAAATGAAAATTTTGGTTGAATGATTGTTTATTTGATAGTTAAATAACCGACTATTCAATCTGGACCCAAAACATAACTTTGGAAATATCTAGTAGAAACATGAGAATTATATGGTACAGTTACCATCGAAGGTGCTATACTATACATATAAACTCGTTTCGTTCTTCAAGGACGATGATAAGGAAATCTGTCCACTAACGGTTAGGAGGTGATCTCCGATCTATTTTCGTCTATTTATTTCCTAAGGAACCGAGGTTGAGTTTACCGAAAATATCGAACGTTGTTTCAAAGAGATCAAAATCGGATAAGTTATCCGAAAACCACTTTGATCCAATGAATACGTTTTCGAAATGAAGACAGGAGCATGGAATCAAAGATGGAGCATTGAAGTGCAAGGGCTAACCGCTACTAATCCGGAGGATGATTTCAAAATGGATGTAGTAGGAATAGTGCATTCGGTTTCGTTCAGACCAGAACAGACCTGTATGGATGAATGCTATCGGTACATTGTCATTGGAGGACAATGAGCATTCCAAGAATAAATTCCTTAAAAGGGTAATCATAGCCTCAAGCCTCATCAACCAGAATGATTGAAAACCAGGGGAGATGCAGCAAGGCTAAGTAGGTCGCACCTAATTAGGGTATGTTATCACCTTTCTAGATACCTTCGGATATATTATTAATTATGGATATGGTAGAGCATGGAAAAAGAGCTCTCGATAAGGGTAGGAACACTCGGGGTGGTAATATATTCGGTTAAATCTTGGTTAGGGGTAGAGCCAATGTTGTGTTGTAAGGGATCCTAGTGATGTCCTCGGTACATTTTTCTAGACGTGTACCGTGATAGGTGGTATCCCAATGCCTAGTCATTATATGGTATCCATTCTCCAATATGTGCCTCTACGGTTTTGGGTGTAGATCCTACTATGTTGGAATTTAATTAATGTAACAATTTTGGCTATTTGAATAGGTATTTGTACTTAGACACTATTATAATATTAGGTCATTTTGATATAAAATGCTTTGGTTATTGTAAGATAAAAACCCGTCATGTTATGTATGGCGTGGTCTTACGTGATACCTTTGTTTTTTAAAAGATTTTGATAACTTTAATAATTAAAATTGAGTGTGTTTTCTCATGTTCGTTTTCCAGACTGACTCGGGTGTTATTTTATTATAATGCTCGGATCAGGCCAAGTATTACAGATTCAGGTTAGAATGCTTTGGAGCTCAGAAGACAAGCTGGATGGCAGAAACGTATTGCACGTACATGGTTTTATTCTGCTTTATATTGTAGGTTGTATATTCAGCATTTTTGAGGAAAGTTATTATAACTGTCCAAGTGTCTATGTTGATGGTTTTACTCTAATAATTTGTATGTATATTCACTGATACAGATTCTTTTGTATTAAAATCTGTTATTGTATGTTACATTTTATTCCACTGTGACTGTGAGATTCTGTGTTGCTGTTATTTTTGTTTCCTTCTTTTATCTCTTTTCTTCTTAACCCTTATTGATCCGGTATTTCTAACACTTGATTACTCAGCATTCTATACAATGAACATATTAATGTCGATTTCGACGGTCGAAAATCCCCGGTTGTTACACATAGTTTTCATGAGTTGATTATGAACCTATTAACTTCAGTCAATACTTTATCCGGTTATAGTTTTCAAGGGATCACTACGAACCTATTGGCCACCACCAATAACTCTCTTCAAACATAGTTTTCATGGGTTCACTATGAACATGTCTAAACTGACAACTTCTTGATCAGTCTTTGGGAATCTAATGTTCTGGTCTACCAGACCTTCTGGATGCAACTCTATCAATACAAGAGTTAATCTCAATTTATATTCACACTGGGTCAACCTAGCTGGTTATTCTGCCATTTTTCCCCAAAATACAGTTATGCGTCCATTATGTAGTGAATATGTTAATTGAAAAAGTACATACAACAACATAACAATATCAACATTTATGGTTTAATACCCCTGAAATCATTTGCACATGAAATATGGTAATTCCCTTTAACCCGGTATTTTCATCAAGGAATGATTCTTCAAAAACTCCAAAATTAAAAACCATTTCAAAGAACTTTTATATTGCTAAGAGTTTTCCTTTTAAAAATGAGATTGGGTTCTTTGTTTTGAAAACTAAGGCTTTCGAAACCTCAGACCTTTACTTTCAAAATCATTAGAATATATGCATCGAAAGCATTCAAACCATCTTTTCGAAACGCTTAAACATATGCCTTTTGAAACACTTGAAATATCTCTTTAGAAAGCATCAAAACTTTCCTTTCGACGGTATTAAAGCATATTTTTTTCAAATTATAGAAGCATAGCTTCGAAACCATTTGAAAGTACCTCTTTCGAAACCATTGGATTTAATATTAAACATAACTTTTGGGTCAAAGTGAACATAAGTGAAAGTACGCCTACCGAAACCATTAACCTTTAAATAAAAGAGTTTGGAGAAAACAGATGGCTTCGAACTATCCTTTCGAAAGCTTTAATCTTTAAGTAAAACAATTGGAAGGATAATTACGAAACATTTTTTGAAGCCATTTCTTTCGAAACCTTTAGTTCAAATGGCTATTGAATCCCTTTTGAAAGCATTGGGAAGCAGCATTTATATTTATAAAACAAAAGATTGCCTTTCGAACTCGTTGATAACTTCAACCTATTCGAAAGGCATGAAGACGGCAGCATGGTTTCGACTAGGTTAAAACTACCCTTTCGAAAGCTCCATTTTAAAACATAGAACCTGGAAACTCATTCAAAAGCTATCCCTTCAAAACAAGAAGGCGGCAACCCTTCGAAAGCTATATTCGACTCCTTTTGAAAGCATCTCTTCGAAATCAAGGCAAATGACATCTCTTTTTGAAAGCAAACAGAGTCCTTCGAAAGCTATTTAAAATGGCCCTGCCCCCTTCGAAAGCATGGTTTCGACTCTGTACCTTCCGCTTTTCTCCAATCCACTACGTACCAAAGCATTGATACCATGTGTATTGGTTTCAACTTGGTTGGAGGTAGAGGTATGCGGTCTAAAGATTGCTACTGGAAGTAGTGAAATAGCAAATGTTCACTAAACTATTTTGTTATGTTTTTAAGAAAATGCTTTTCAACTAACTTGCATATTTGTAAAAATATAATTGGTTTCCATAACTTTTCAAAAATCTTTTCTAAAAGCCTGCCGATTTCATCTAGAATTAACTAAACTAATTAGTGAAGCAGCCCTTTCCTTTAGCAAAACAATTAAGACATTTAAGTCCACCAACTTAATTAAGTTAATTTCCATAGCAAATAACTTAGGAAAAATCCCTAAAAATCACCATAATTCACTATCTAACATATAAAAATTCCAAGCCCAAAATCTTTATGTAGTTATTGAAATAAATTTTAAACCCAATTATTTATTTCTTCCTTCAAAAAGTCATAATAAATTATCCATCTCTTGGATATTTATAAAAATTTAAACCTATCTCTAAAATAATGTTTCATATAACATATTAAATCCTCATGGCAATCGAAACCCTATATATATATATATATATATATATATATATATATATGATCTTATCCTTAAAATCGAATAAAGCATTTATCAAACATACTTATTTGAATTAAACATATCATGTAATCCAAGCATATCATCATTAAAATCATCATAAAGGTTTGAAACTTAAAACCCGAAATCAAATGCTATTTAAAAACAAAAATGAGACGGTTTAGATTATTATTCACTTTGCTTTGGATAAGGAACTTGAGATTTGATCTTGCTTAATCCTCCTTTTGCTTGAATCTTAAACTTTAGTAAATTTTTAATCTCCTTTTCCCCTAGGTTATGGCCGACTTTGAGCTCCCCTTTTTCTTATGTTTTTGTTATGAACTTATAGAATGAAAAATGGGAATAAGGATTCAGGGGTTAAGGGTTATGATGGATGACCATTTCCCATAATGCCCTTGCTTATTCTCTTATTAGTTAACTTATGAAACCATTTCCATAAACTCATTCTTTTAATTTTGATTTAATTAAACACGGGCACTATTTAATTTTCAAATCTCAATCCCCTTATCACTCTAATCTTTACATTATTCTATTTAATTTACCTAATTAAATCTCTTGAATAATGTTATTTAAAATTAGGGGTGTTACACATAGATGTAGGATTGGTTAATTCAGACCAGTATAAAAATACGGGTGTTATTTACTTTACCGTATTTTACTTTATTATTTACTTATTTCTGTTTGCAATTTGAATAGATATAGTGTCAAATTCATAAGTTAGTTTCATGGATTTGAAATACACACTTCATTCGCTCTAGTGTTTAGATAGCTTCGTATCCATTCCAAATTGTGTTATAAACTACCCTTATTTTCAACATTTGATATTCGAGCACTGGTTTTCAAAAATTCATAACTTGGTTTTTGGAAAGTACTGTTATCCGGTTGCATGGCCCGGCCTGTATGCATGTCGTTCGGCACGAAAACACGGCTCGGCTTATATACATGGCCCGACTTGTTTGCATGTTGTTCAGCACGAAAGCATGGCCCGACTTATATACATGGTTTAGCCTATGTGAAGGATGATCCTGTATACGTGATTCGACCGAGGAAGGTCGGCGTGAGCTGCCCGGCAAGGAGTAGGTGTTGCTAGGAATTCTGTGAATATCGCTCGGCTAGGGGAGACGTTGTGCCATCCGGTTTAGGTGGTTCGGTATATACTGTTCCACCTAGATGTTTTGATAAAGAAGCTCGGTCAAGATGGAGTTGGTCCCAGTGGCTCGGTGTGAATGATTCGGCCTTGGTCGTTCGATCGATTATAGTTCGGTCTTACAGGTTCCAGTCGCGCATCATTGGGAAACCTTCGTTCGACCAACTTCGCTCGGCAAGGGTGGCTCGACATTGGGACGTACGACATGATTGCCTTAGTCACATGCCACTCGGCCATAAAGGGACGGTCTTGTGGCTCGATGTGGAAGGCTACGTGGCTCGATGACCCCTCGATCGGCATTGAAGAGGAGATTAAGCGGCTCGGCCGTGCGGCGTTCGGCATGGACGCCTTGATCATTTCGGCTCGGCAAGGCATCGCTCAGCTACCGATTGGTATGCCTAGTTCGGCATAAAACGTTATCTATTGTAGGCTGAGACATCATCTTGTCTTTAGGCCCGCGCAGAGAGTCCAGCCTGCCTTCGTCTATAAATAGAGGGGCAGGGGCGCAATGTAGGGGGAACTTTTCTCGAGAACACTGGGGTGACTCGGCCATTTTCAAGTCTCATTTCTTTTCTGTTAAAACTTGTATTCAAGTTGTTGGTGTGTGGATTGTATTTTTATTCTATTATTTAAAGAAGTAATAAAGATTACGATCCAAGTGGACGTAGACAGTTTTTCCAAACCACTATAATTTTGGTATTCTTGTTTCTTATAGTTTTTATTGCATTCTACCATGTTATTCCTTGGTTTTAATTTACTTTCTTTATTAATCTCGCTACACAATCCTACTTAAAGGCGATAGTGACCAATTTCGGTGCTAACATTTTGGTGCTTTCATCGAGAATAACATTTTTAGGTTATTAGGATCTGCTTTGTCGCTGTTGGATTGAAGAAATCTTTCGAAGGAGATCCAAGTCATTCACAGGTCAGAGTTCCTACCAATAACTCTATAATGGGAAGACCTCGTACCAGATCAGCCTCTCACAATGCGGACGTCGACGAGACCGCTAGTGTCCAACAAGTAGGACCTAGCAACCATCAAGCTACTCCAGGTGCAGGGACCGCCACTGCCCTAAACGAAACAGAGTTTGTCACCAGAACGAAGTTTAATGAGCTTATGAGAGAACTCATGGAAAGCAGGAGACAACTTAATGAGAAAATTTAAGCGAATGCCAACCTCATGGCTCAGCTAACTCAACAACAGCATCAGGATGCTGGAGGAAATCCCGCTGCCCACTCCTTGTCTAATAGCTCCGCTTCATCTGATGAACAACCCAGGCGTAGACGCTTAGAACTGAAACAACACAAACAGGTGTAGTTGAACGATCCACTAGGGATGGTCCAAGTTCCCTGCATGGAGCCATGGCCCCTCACTTACACTAGGGTAATCGTACTCAAGGTGGAACAGGGTACTTAGGATCCGAAGCACAAGTGGAAGCTGGACGACTGACTCATCAAGGTCACAATGAAGCAGGTCCCGAGGACACGCATTTGGTGGATCACCAACCGAGGAGCCACCAATTGGAATGATCCCGTAGGATAGATTCCAACTTGCCACCTTCCACAAAAACCCCAGACCTATCAGCTATGGTCCGACTGCTGATGAGGAAAAATCAAGGCTTATCTAATGGTGATTGGGGTGTGTCTAGGTGCCACACTCCTTTCACAGATGCTATCCTACAGGCTGAGTACCCTAGGAAGTTTAACATGCCGACTATTCTGGCCTACGAAGGAAAGACATATTCCCAACAACATGTAATGAGATATGAGTGGATGATGGATTCAGCTAGGGCAAACAATGCAACTAAGCGCAGATGCTTCCCAATAAATTTATATGGAATCGCTACCATATGGTTCAGCCGACTTCCTCCGCGGTTTATATTCAACTTTGATAAGTTAGCAACGAAATTTGTAGAACAGTTTAGGATTCATGCCGCTCGTTCCAAGGACATGATGTCCTTGACCAGTGTGATCCAGGCTCTAGGGGAGTCGTTAAAGGAATACCTACAAAGATTTCACATTGCTGCTACCGAAGTTAGAAACAACCCAAATGACCATGCTATTTTAGTGGGCATGATGCGAGGAGTAGATCCAAATTCAGAGTTGGGTGATTGGCTGGCAGAAAAACCTCCGACTACTCTAGAGTGTTTTTATTCAAAGGCGCATCAATTTATAAGAAGAGTGTTTTTGGGATCCAGAGGAGGAAATCCCAAAAAGAAAAGGGAAGCAGGAAAGTGGAAACCAAGGATCCCAACTTACAATGAATACACTCCGCTGAATGCATCTCTGGAAAATATTTACCTATCGACTTGTAATACTTTTCAATATCGAAAGCCACACCCAAAAGAGTCCATTGAGGAACAAAAGCGGACTGGGAAGTACGGCCACTTCCATGAGACTTACAGGCACAATACCGAGGATTGTAGCCACCTCCACAATGCTATAGAAAAGCTGATTCGATAGAAAAGTTACAGAAGTTTGTCAAGAATCCACATGAGGGCAGACAAGGAACATTAGACCCCAATTGCGAGCAAACTCCACGCCATCCAGAGGAACCTGCTTGGACTATAGGTAGACTAGTTATAAACACGATAGTAGGTGGGCCTCACCCTACAGACAAGAATTGGCAAGAAGTGGAGCGGCATGCTAATTCCCTAAAGCATGCAGATTTTGAATGTTGTTCAAACATGGAAGATGGGACCCCAGCTAAGCAGCAGAGAATGACAACTGATGATATAGTGTTCAGAAGCAGAGATACTGATCAAGTGGAGGCGTCTACCATTGATCTGATGGTCATCTCGGCCACTATTGCGCAAGCATTTTGAGAAGAATACTGATTGACTGTGATAGTTCTGTTAACATTATCTTCAAAAAAGCATATGACCAGATGAAGATGGAGATAAAGGATCTAAAATCATCTAAAGCCCGTATTCATGGCTTTAATGATGCAGTGCAGTTGGTTTTGTTGAATTACCGGTTGGACTTGGAGAAGTCGAACGTATGAGGGTGAGGATCCTACCATTCATCGTTTTGGATGTCGATTCTCCGTATAGTGTGTTTCTAGGTCGACCGGTCCTGGAAGAGTTTAGGACAGCTTTGGCCCCATGGTGTTTAACCTTGAAATTTTCGCTCGATAAAGGAGTTGGTGTTGTGCATGGCGATCAGGCAATTGGTCGTGCGTGTTATGTGGCTAAGCTAAGAGAGGCCCAGCGAAGAGAGAAAGGAAAGGTCGTGGACAACTCCATCCGTAACCGAGTCACTGAAAATTGGCAAGTAATGCCCGAGCCTTAGCTCGAGCAACATGATCGGATCTGCAGAGACATAGATCCGAGGAACGATGATGAGGAACCCAAGGAGGTAAAAGCAACACCTGCTGAACTGACGATTAACATTCCGGTCAGCCATTATGACCCATCGCGGGTACTTAAGATTGGATCACAACTCAACCCATCGATGATCGAGGATCTCATTGATTTCTCCAAGCGAATCTGGATGTTTTCGCTTGGACACATTCCGACATATGCGGGATTTCTTCCGCCATTGCGAGTCATATGTTGAACATAGACCCGAGTTACGTACTAGTGAAGCAGAAAAGGGGAGGTATGGACCCAGAGAGGTCCGCTGCTCATAGAGAGGAGGTGAACAAACTCAAAGACAATGGGTTCGTCCGTGATGCCCTCTACCCTGAATGGGTGTCTAACTCGATGCTAGTGAGAAAAGCAAATAGGAAATGGAGGACCTACGTAGATTACTCAAATCTAAACAAAGCATGCCATAAGGATAGTTTCCCTTTAACCAGAATTGATCAGCTGGTCGACTCAACAACAGGACATGATTTACTTTAATTTATGGATCGGGATATAATCAAATCCCGATGCACATTCCAGACCAAGAACACACTAGTTTTGTCACAGACATTAGGCTGTATTATTTTGTAGTGATGTCTTTCAGATTGAAAATGCGGGAGCAACTTATCAGCGTATGGTGAATCGGATGTTTAAAGACCATATTGGTAGGACAATGGAAGTTTATATGGATGACATGCTCGTGAAGTCACTGCTGTCAAACGACCACATTCGTGACTTGGCGGAAATGTTTGATATACTCAGATATTACGGAATGAAAGTCAATCCCCTGAAGTGTTCCTTTAGCGTTGCATTATGAAAGTTTTTAGGTTTCATTGTTAATGCACGAGGAATTGAAGCTAAAATGGAAAAATTCAGGCTATTCAAGACATACAATTGCCTAGAGCTATAAAGCAAGTACAAAGCCTGAAAGAAAAAGTGGTCACGCTGAGTCGATTCATATCCAATGCAAAGACAATTGTATTCCCTTCTTCGATGTAATAAAGAAAGGAAAGAGAAATTTTGAATGGATTCCCAACTGTAAGGATGCATTTCGGGCTGTAGTAAGGCATTTGAAAAGTCCACCAATGTTCGAAGCCTATAGACCATGAAGTTTGTATGTATACTTGGCCGTATCTCAACATGCCATCAGTACGGCTTTGGTTCGCGAGGAGGACCGAGTTCAAAAGCCAGTGTACTATGTCAGTAAACGTTTAATGGGGGCAGAAAGAAATTATCCAAAAATTGAGAAGCTAGCCTACTGCTTAGTGATTACATCACGCAAGCTTCATCCGTACATTCAGGCACACCCGATTAGTGTTTATATCGATCAACCCCTCCGATAGGTACTCCAACGACCAAAAACCTCTGGAAGGCTATTAAAATGGAATATGAGTTGAACCAGTTCGATATAATCTACCTACCATGAAGGGCCATACAAGGGAAAATGCTTGCAGATTTCATCGTAGAATTCACCATATCAGACGAACCAAATAGTGATGATGTTATTCCCCCTATTCGATGGAAACTATACACCGATGGGGCATCCAACGACCGTTGTTCCAAAGCTGGTGTAATTCTTGTAACTCCCAAAACCGATCGATTTATTATGCTTTGAAGCTCGATTTCCCAGCTACAAATAACGAAGCCGGGTATGAAGCGTTGATTGCTGGCTTGAAACTCATCAGGGAACTTGGAGTAAAAATTGGTTGAAATCTTTTGCGACTCACAATTAGTGGTGTACCAGGTACAGGGAGATTATCAAGCAAAGGGACAGAGACTTGCCCCCTACCTTGCTCGGTTCCAAGAGTTGTTGGAAGACCTCGAATATTACGATATTTCACACATCCCGGTGGACAAAATGTAGAAGCCGATTCATTGGAAAAATTCGCAAGTACTGATGATGCACGGTAGATGGGATTGGTTCCCGTCGAAATCTTACTTGCTCCGAGTATAAGTGAGATGGAAGTAGATTTTACGTTAGAAACAGAAATCGAGAAGGAGTAATGGATAACCCTTTTCAAGCAATACTGCTACATGGGGTAATGCTCGAAAGAAAGAACGAAAGACGACAAGTCATGCACAAAGCTTCGCGATATGTAATGCATGACAGAATGATGTATCAGAAGGGATTCTCGGTCCCCTTACTTCGGTGCATTGCCCGCTTTGAGATAAAACGGGTCTTAAAATAAGTTCATGAAGGAGAATGTGGTGACTATACAGGGGGTATACGCTAGCAAACAAGATCCTCCGCTATGGTTACTAATGCACAACTGTAAATCAGGATGTTGCGGACTACGTAAGAAGATGTGACAAATGTCAAAAGTATGTGAAAATCCCGAGAGCTCCGCCAACGGAACTCACACAAATGGTTAGTCTCTGGCCATTTGTGACATGGGGAATCAATATAATTGGCTCCTTGCCAATCTCCAAAGGTGGTGCAAAATACGCAATAGTTGTGGCCGATTACTTTACCAAGTAGGCGGAAGCAAAGCTATTAGCTACAATTACCACCAAAAAGTCGTTAATTTCATTATTTGAAACATCATATGTCGTTTTGGCCTCCCGCGAACTATCATTGCAGACAATGGAACTCAGTTCAAAAGTAGGGAGTTCAAATAATTTTGTCAAAAGTATGGCACTGAGAAAAGGTTTGCAGCGGTTGCTCATCCGAAAGCCAACGGAAAAGTAGAAGCCATAAACAAAATAATCAAATCCATATTGAAAAAATGTTTGAAGAAGGCTAGAGACAAGTGGGTGGATAAGCTTCCAACAACACTTTGGGCATATAGGACCACCTACAAGTCCGCGACTGGCCACACTCCGTTCATAGTGGCATATGGCACGGAAGCCGTTATACCCGTAAAAATTGAAGTTCCTTCGCATCGGGTAACTCATTATGACCATAAGACGAATTGGGATCTCCTATTGGAATCAATGGACTTTGTTAATGAAAAATATGAAGATGCTGATTTAAGGACGGCTGCATATAGGCACCGAGTCGCTCGATATTATAATGAAAAAGTCCGACCGAGAATCTTTGATGTGGGTGATCTCCTTTTGAAGCGAGTTTTTCCGATCCCATCGCATATGAATCCCACATGGGAAGGTCCATACGTCATTGAACGGAAGCTTGGAGAGGGAACTTCCAAGCTAGCGACCATTGATGGCGCGACGTTCCCCCGAGCATGGAATAGCGAGTATTTCCGACGTTATTACACTTAGTCTATTTCTTTTGCATTTTAGTTGAAATTATTTCCCGTGTATGTTAATTTCGTTGTTCTTAATTTTCGGCTTGTAAAAATTAGTGTTTTTAATATTCTACTTCGTGCTTCGTGTTGATTTTGATTCCTCCCATAAATTCTAATAACATACATTTACACTACTACAAAATAGGCCATTTGCATCGCCTCATTTGAATCGGTTGAAGTAAAAACTGATGCAAATAGAACTATTTGCATCAGTTCTGTCTTAATAACCGATGCAATTGGTATGTAGAAAGCAATAGGTAATAAAAAATCAAATTTGCATCTGTTGTCACCAACAACCGATACAAATACGTCGATGCAAATAGTTGTAGTTGCATCGATTTTAAAGTTAACCGATGCAACTAAATTAATTTGCATCCCTTTCGTTATGCACTTTCGTTAATTCCTGCCATCCTAATTTTTTTTGCCGCCTCTTATTTTCCCATTCGTTTCCAATATTTCGCCGGCCTCCAAAAAAAAACACTAGACCTTAACCAAATCCATTTGTTTCCAATATCTTCTCTGCTATTATTTCATATATCGCATTTCTCCGGTAACAATTTATCTCGATTTCACATCTTTTCTGTGAAGTTCAAATTCAAAATATATTCTATGTAGATCGATTTTTGATTTTAGAATTTAAATCATGTATTTTTCGCCTCCTTCTAATCTTTGAATGGACGAAGGATTGTGTTGATCTACATTCTAAATCTCGGGATCTACATTCTGAATCTCGGGATCTGCATTTTGAATCTCGTAATCGCATTTTTATAGCCGCAAGTCGATCCGGAGAGTGTAGACGATGGTTCTGGGTTGATTTTGTCGAGGAGGTCGACTGCTGAGTATCGCCCTTTTGTCAAGAGGTTGCTAGAGTTTAAGTTTTGTTGAGTGTTCGTTTTTTGACATTTTTGTTTGTTTGTGGTTTACGTTGCGCTTGGAGTGATTTAAACGCATATTACCTTAAACATAATTTAGTAGCTGTGTTTATGGATCTAGACCCTAAAGTAGAATTTGGTTGCCTGAAATATATTTGGTTGCTATGTTTATGTATGCTGAAACATTATTATATGTTGTATTTATTTCTTAATGCCGATGGACTTGAAACGTAACTCCTTACTATGTTTTCTTGTAATTTAGTAAGTAACACTGTAACTAAATAAGAAGTGAATTCGATAACCCTGAAACATGTTTTGGCTAGATTAGGTTCTACAATGAATGACTCCCAGACATGATTCCTTGCTGCATGTGCTTTGTAACTTGTTTGAGTTGTGTAGCAAGTAATAAAAAGACAACGAAATATGATTCGACAATCTGTACATGCTGGTAAACGGTGAAAAGCAAATAGAAGAAATATTAATGACCCTGAGATATGAATTTAGTTGCTGAGTTAATTTGGTCATAGCACAATGTATGAAAACAAGACATGCTGCTAATCAAAATAGAACTAGATAAATATTGTTAATTCATTTCAAAAGCAAGTAAAAGAAATACTAATGACCCTGAGACATGAATTTAGTTGCTGAGTTGGCTTTATAATTCAGTAGCATGTAGAATGATTGTTTACACAATTCTTTGCTATGTTGTTACTAAATTCGTTTGCTTGATTAGTAACTTCTTTGGAATGTTGTACAAGTAAATAACAAGTAGAAGAAGTAACAAACTATACCTATTTGTAAATTGTGTTCAAGTTCCTGTACAAAAAAATAAAATGGGGCTGCAACTGTTTAGTGAAACAAAAATTTGAATGTACAGTAGTAGCATGTACAATTTCTTTCTCTCTGTGTATGTGTACAGTTGCTAACTTTATATATAGGATTGTAATTGAAAGTTTAATGTACAACAACATAGGATCTTGCTCTAAATTGTACGACAGCATATTTTCTTGTTATGTAGCATCATATTTTCTGCTTTAAATTATATAGCAGATTGGATTCAATGTTTTAAATGGATGGTATGGTATGGATTGGGGATAATACATAGTATAATTATAAATATATTATTGATATGAGTTGTATGGGCAATTTGTATCAATGGTATAGTTATATCTTATTTATTATATATTCTTCTAACGTGATTTTATAGGCGATCTGCATTAGTGGTCTATCATCGTTATACACGTGTATTATATCATTTTTATTGATGTTTGAATTGAAAATCCATTGTTTGATAAATGTTAATAATATATTGAGTATATACATTATATTGATTACTTTGAAGCTATTAAAATGTGTATATATAGTTGTAGTGTATTCAGACGCTTAAATGGCCTAATAATGTATTTTACCCTTGGATCTATAACATGAGATCTTTATTAATATAGGGTAATTTTATGTTTGTGCTCTTATTATATGTCGAACTTCAAGTTAACTCAATTTTTCCCTCCATTTTTAAATATCCGGTCAGCACCATCAACGATTAACTTTGAATATAATTTTTGATTGTGCAGTTGATGCTATTTCTCCTTCTTCGTCAAATACTTTTGGTTTTATGAGATGCTGAGATGTTGGTAGAATGCATCTGACTTCTTTAATGTAATTTTATTTCATATCAAATTAAGGCTGAAAATCATTTTTCTTGTGCTTCTTCTCGGCAGCGTGTGTATAATTATCTCAAAAATACAGTAAATATTCCCTGATTATCAATGATTTATTCCATGACATATATATGTTTTACATTTCATCTAACCTTTCAATTTGCTGGGTTTCTTTTGCCATGTTATTTGATAGTACGTTCATGCTATGCACTACATGCTCGGCGAAGAGGGCAGGTAAATAAAAGTATTTATAGTTACTTTTGTGCGTGTGGAGAAATAAATATGTGAACGTTAAAGTAGTTCTCCTAAATCTTAACGACTTAACCTAGATAACCAAATACACATCTGGATAACCAACTTTTTCTTCCTACTTACAAATCTGGATACTAAATATGAATTTAAAGTTGGACATCAAGTAGGCATATCCTATCATTTTCCATACACAACCTGGCATTGGATTGAATGTCATTCCCTCATCCACTGAAGTGTAATATGCAAGACTTTGCTAATGAGATAACAATGCCAGTTTTACATCCACGAAGGTATTCACCTATTACAAACCAAGTTCTACATTTGCAATAAATATACACTATACAATGAATAATCAATGAAACTTATTAACTGTGAATTTATTTATTTTAAATTTTTTCATCAGTGGCTATTTATTAATTATCACGTACACTTAGTTTGGTTGTATTATATCTTCCACTACATAGCCTAGTTAATTTTTCGCATGACTTACATGCCTTCATGGCAGCATGTATTCATATATTCATTTGTGAACATATTTAAATTACATGTTGTTATATATAATCGTTCATATATGTTGCCAAAGGTGATTCAAAGCTGGTCCACCTTGTTGATGAAGTTGTAACTCTTACACTCGATGAAGTCGCTGCACCTGGCATTGATACAATTATTGATGCTGTTAGAAATGACGAGACCACTATAATTATCATTTTTATTGTTTGTATTCAGCTTCTTTTATATTAATTTTACAAATTCAGAAAGTATGGACAGGGAGGTGTCAGGGACTGTGGAAACGAAGATGGGATAGTGCTGCATGTACAGGTTGTTACGGTGATTGTGTTTCGATTGGAGGAAGGAAGTGGTTCGTATGTGGTCGGTAGAGGAGTGTTTGTGGATATGAAGATTGGTGGTAGTTGTAGTGGTTGGTCAGGGATATGTAAATTGCACAGGCAGTAAGTGTATTGAGGTTTTTTTTGTTCTTTGTTTGAAGTTGCTTGGTGGTGGACTATGGTGAACTATGGGGTGGAACTATGTAGAAGTCAATGCAGAGGAGATTTAGTCCGATGAAGCAAGTGATTGTAGCAGTTAGTAAGGAAGAGAAGGCAGTGGAGATTGTATGGAGTTGAATTGTATTTTGGTGGTGGAATATGTGGTTGTTGTGGCAACAATGAAGAAATGAAGTGTGAACTGTTTGTGCAGTGATGCACTATGGAGAAGATGGAGGTCAATGAATGGAGAGATTAGGATGGTGATAAGGGGAGAAGTTTGTAGTGAATAGTTTGTAAGGAAGAGAGACATAGAGGAATTTGCAATGTAGATTGTAAAAAGGAAAAAAGAAGAAAAAGAAAACTGAAATGTAAAAACAGAGAATGAAATGCAATTTGCAATAAAATGAAATATTTTTGTTTTTTTTCTGAAATGAACTTATGTATAATTTTTTTTAATGCAAATGCAATATGAAAATAGAAAACAACTAGAACAACTACACTCGCACAAACAAAAATCAAACAACCAACCATGATATTTTGCATCAGTTAATAGTAACAACCGATGCAACATGGGGGCTGGGTTCAAACAACCAACCATGATATTTTGCATCAGTTGTTAGTAACAACCGATGCAAAAAGGACCATTTTGCATCGGTTTCAGAACTGATCCGAAAGTGTTAAGCCTGTTGCATCGGTTGCATATGCATCGGCTGTTGAACTGGTGCAAAAGGGGGGTAAACAACCGATGCAAATGGTCTGTTTTGTAGTAGTGTTATATATGTATATATAGATACATATATATATCTACAAACTTTATACATATTGTCTAGTTATGCCTAAGAAATTCTTTTTCGCCCCTTTTTTGATGACAAAGGAGGAGAAAATTTATAAATATACAAGAAAATATTATAGAGGGAGTGCATAGAGTTAGGCGGAGCAAAATATAAATATATTAAATTTTATTTCTCAAATATTTACATGGTTATCATCATCAAAAAGTAAAAGATTGTTAATACCCTTGGTATTGATTTTGATGACAATAACCATATAAATATTACGTCGTATCTCCGAGTTATATAGTTATTTCAGATATTTTATTGAGAAGTTTACGGAGATAAACAAGAACTCAGTCGAAGAAAATGGACTCTATATGAAGAATAATCAGAGCAATGGAAGAACAAAATTGATTGAAGAAGAATGCTAAAAGGACAGAGGTGTTTGAAGTGATGAGCAATTGGTTGAGTCTTATAGTTCCTCATTAAAGACCGCATGTCAGTTATACTTGAAGACCATTAACCATTGATGTAACATCCCCTACTAGGAGGCCTAAAACTTACGGCTACGGATGCTTCAGTCATCCATAGTTATTAATCCTCTGCAAACAAATACGGTAATGTAAGATACATTGATACACAGAAACACCTGAATATGGAAAAAAAATAAAAAATCAAAGAAGTTGCACATTTCATTTTAAAACATTTCAAATTCACCCAATATGAGAACCACGTTCGTGGAAAATATATTTAATACAACATATGCCAAATGCGACATATGAAGATTCCCCTTGGATAATTGGAGTATATATAAGCAATTTAACAAATTTGCCTTTACAATTACAGCACAGCAGAATCAAAATAAAAGAGAACACTAAGTAGATATCACGCCTCCTGCATGTCTCCGAAAGCTTATCCATCTAAAAAGGTACCTGAAAACCTCAACTCTCAAACTACTAAAAAATCAATTGAGTACTCGAGACTTTAAGGGGAAAACATAAACTTCGAGTCAGACATAAAGCCTAGTATGAATAATAATCTACCATCTTAAACCATTTAGATATCTAGTGAGACCATGCAGCATAGCGGAATGGGTTTTTCCCTCATTAGTATCCTAAAACCTTTATAAAACCATATACTATGCTCCTGCATCCACAATGGTTAAAACATCTCAAAATAATATGACGATGTAAAAAACAAGTAAATCGATTCTTGATTTTCCATTTGCATTCATTTCTAAATGTCTCATTTATAGTTTCTAAGGTCACTATTAATCTATTAGTTTTCGTAGGTTGACTAAAAAGCTATTAAATGTTTTTGGACTCCCTGTCCTATTTCATAGTTTTCATGGGATCACTAAGAACCTATAGGCCTCTGCCAATATCATCATTGTTTCATGCGTTCCCCATGAACCTATTGGTAAGTCCAATATCTTTCTTCTTATCCTAGTTTTCATGGTTTGACTAGGAACTTATTGACTTCTATCAATATCTTAATCTGCATATAGTTTTCATGGGTTCACTATAAACTTATTGGCCTCTGCCAATATCGAATCATAGTTTTTATGACTATGAACCGATCTTCCAGACATCTTCATTTATACATAGTTTTCATGGCTTACTATTAACCTATTGCCCCTGCCAATATCTTTTCCTATACACAGTTTCATGGGCTGACCGTGAACATATTGGTCCTTGCCAATATCTTCTTTTAATATTTTAGCATCCTATACTCTGGTCCTCCTGACCCTCTAGATGCAATTCTACTCATTAAGGAGTTAATTTAGTTTATATTCACTACCGAGTCAAGCTAACTGGTTATTCTGCCATTCCCCAAATCACAATGATGGGTCCATTACAATATGAATAAATTCAAATACATATATGAAGAAGTAAACATAATAATACCAACACATGTGGTTTCATATCCTTGAAATCATTTTATATAAAACTTGGTTAATCCCTTTAACCCATTAATTAAGGAAAACTTCTTCAAGAGACCCATTTCAAAATACTTTATTTATGCCATGTTCTACTTTTAAATGAGATTGGGTTATTTGTTTTGAAAACTAAGGCTTTCGAAATCTTAAAGCATTACTTTCAAAATCCTTGGATAACCTCCTTCGAAAGCAAAGAAAAATTCTTTTCAAAACACAAAATATATACTTTCAAAGCTCTTGAAATCATTTCTTTCAAAATTCAAAACCAAACTATACCTTTCGAAGGTATCAAAACATTATTCAATAGTCCTTGTAAACATAGCTTTGAAACCAATGAAAGTACCCTTTTTGAAACCATTTGGTTTACTAAAAACATCTGTTGAGTCTAAGTGAATATATACGGAAGTATCTCTTTCGTAACCTAATTCTTCAAATAAAATTATTTGGGGAAAGTTTGATGGCGTCGGCACCATCCTTTCGAAAGCTTCAAAACCTTTGAGTAAAACACTAAAGGATAGCATCGAAACCTCTTTTCGAAGCCATTACATTCGAAACCCATGAACCCTTTCGAAAGCATTTAGGAAGTGGCTTGGTACATCTTTAACCATTCAAAAGCATTGATGGCTTTAATACACTCGAAAGGCAAAAGAACGGCAGCATGGCTTTGACTAGGTCGGATCCACCATTTTCGGAAGCACTGTTTTATAAACATGGGTCTCCTTCGAAAGAATCATACTTAAAAATGAAAGATGGCAACCTTCTTCAAAATCTATTTAGAAAACTGCTTTCGATAGCATATGTTTCAACTCCTTCGAAAGCTTGGTAAAACAAAGGAAGGCGCTAACTTTTGATAGCAAAGCAAAAGTTTCGACCCCATCGGAAGCAATGCTCTCGACATAGTGCCTTTTGCCTTCCTCCAATCCACTACGTACCCATGCTGATACCTTGTGTATTGGTTTCGGCTTTCTAAAGGATTTCGACTTGATCGAAGGTGGAAGCTATGAGCCGAAAGTTACTTCTAATAGAGGCGGAACCCGCTTTTCTAGTTAGAAGCTAACTAATGCCGATTAAAGCAAATACTTTCTAACTAACCTATCCACATGTAAACATATGATTGGTTGCCTCAACTTTTCAAATTCTCTACCAAAATAACTGTAGTATAATTTCAGATTTAAATCAAGATTAATTTAACAAATAAGCCCTTCCATTAAAGAAAATTAATAATACAAATAAGTCCTTCTTTTAAAATAATTTAATTTCCATAGCAAGTCACTTAGGAAAAATCTTCAAAAATCACAGAAATTCACTTTTAACATATTATCTAACATATCTAAATTTCAAACCCAAATTCTTAATATAATTTCTAAAATAAATTTCTATACCCAATTAACCATGTTTTCCTTTCAAAATTCATAATAATCTTTCCATAGCTTGAAAAATTACCAAAATTAAAAATCAACTCCAAATCATGTTTTACATAACATATAACTTTTCCATGGCGTCCAAAAATTAATTTCAATCGGTTTTTCCCTAAAACCACATAAATACCCATTTAAACAAACGTATCATCATCCAAAACATCATAAAAATGAATTTAATCTTAAATCCAAAAGCATATGATCATAAAACATAATAGAAATGGTATAAATTATTATTCACCTTGATTAAGATAAGGAGATTGGATTGGGATAAATTTCCCCTAAGCTTGAATCCCTAGCTTTTCATTGAATTCCTCTTTTCTTTCTTTGTTAATGGCCAACTCCTCTATTAATTTGCGTTTTGATTGGTTTTTGTGAATGTGAGGAAAATGAACGCGCATGGTTTATGGAACGGAAATATATACAAGGGTTATGGTAACAAGTGCGACTAATTCCCAATATACCCATATGTAAATTAATTAACTTAGAAACCATTCTTAAGCACATTTAATTTGTTAAGCACGGCCTTCTTATCATTTATTCAAATCTCAATCCCCTTATCACTCTAATTATTAACATTATTCTATTTAATTTATTTAATTAAACCTCTTGAATAATGTTATCAAAAATTAAGGGTGTTACAGGCTCCCCTTCTTGAAGAATTTCATCCTCGAAATTTAGTAAGAACTAAATACTAAACATAGCAATCATCTGTAATGACTCCTAACAACCACATTGGTCTACCTAACTAGCAATTATCTATATAAATCTAATATAGACATACCCTCAAAGCAGATCAGGATAAGTATCTCTAATCATGTCCTCTATTTCCCAAGTACAGTCCTTCTCGTTATCGCTCCACTAAACTTTCACCAACTTGACTGAATTGTTCCTCAATCTTTTCTCATCTCTCGCTACAACCAGAACTGGTTGTCTAACAAAAGTCAAATTAGGCTATACTATCAAATCTTCCAACCCTATTGGAGGAGTAGTAGTCTATGGATCACGCACGTACTTGCGAAGATGAGACACATGAAATACATTATGGACACCTCTCATATTGATCGGCGAGTCTACTCTGTGTGCCAGCTTTCCAATCCTCTCTATAATGTAGAATGGATCAACATATCTTGGTGCCAGTTTTCCTGACTTCTTGAACCATATTACACCCTTCATTGGTGATACTTTAATGAAAATCTTATCTTCAACTGAGAATTCTAGGACTTTACGCCTCTTATCTGCATAACTCTTCTGTTTGGACAGAGCTTCCTTCATCCTTTCTTGGATTAACTGAATCTTTTCTGATGCCTCTCTAACCAAATCTGGACCTAAGACTAATCTGTCTCTAGTCTCCAACCAATATGCTGGCGATTTTCATGGCCTTCCATACAAATCTTCAAAAGGCGCCATTCCTATACTAGTTTGATAATTATTATTATAGCAAAACTCAACCAAATGTAGGCCATCTTCCGAAGATCCACCAAATCCAATACACAAGCTCTTAGTAAATCCTCGAGTACCTTGTTGACTCTCTCTGTCTGCCCATCCGTTTGAGGGTGACATGCAGTACTTATTTTGAGCTTAATGCCTAACTCATCCTGTAGACTCTTCCAGAATTTGCTGGTGAACAAACCACCTATGTCGCTGACTATACTACTAGGAACTCCATGAAGTCTAACTATGTTTTCATGAACAACTTCGCCAAAACAGGTGTCGTTCCGGTTGATTTGAATGGAATGAAATGGGAACTCTTGGCTAACCTATCCATTATGATCCATCTACTTTCATTTCCCCTATTCGACCTTGGCAACGCGTCTATAAAATCCATAGATATCGAATCTCATTTCCAAACTAGAATCTCTAAATGTTGAAGCAATCCACTCGGCTTCTAATGTTCGGCTTTCACTTGTTGACAGTTTGCACACTACCTAACCTACAAGCCAACATCCCTCTTTATACCTACCCAATAGAAGCTCCTCTTCGTATCTTGATACATCTTGGTCCCTCCAGGATGAATCGTAAATTTGAATCGATGACATTACCCAAGAACTTCTTTCCTCAAGTCCTCGACATTTGGCACACACAACTGTCTCTTCTTTCTCAACCATCCCTTCTGGTCAAGACTAGAAACTTTCAGATCATTGATCTCAGTTCCAACTTCAAGCCTTCTAATCCTCTCGACTAATACCGGATCCTCCTTCTACTTAGAAGTTATCCTTTCAATCAATACCGGTCGAACTTCTAAACAGGACAACATGGCGGTACATTGACTAGAACTAGCAGTTGATCTTAACTGCACACTACAAGTAGTCAAAGCTTCTAAATCCTTCCATTTTGCCAACATAGCTAATAACACATTCTGATGTCTTCTTCTATGAGCATCTGCTACCTTATTTCCTTTTCCAGGTGTATATTCTATACTAAAATCATAAGTAGCTAAAAACTCCAAACACCTTTGTTGTCTCTTATTCAGCTCCTTCTGAGAGAATAAGTATCTTAAAGACTTATGATCTGTGTATAACACAAATCTCTCCCTAAGAGATAATGCCGCCAAATCTTCAATGCGAAAATCACCGCATCCAACTCCAAACCATGAGTAGGGTATCTCCCTTCATGTGGTCTAAGCTGTCGTGAAGTTTAGGCAATCACTTTACCCTTTGGCATCAACAAAGCTCCTAATCCAGTCCCACATGCACCAATGTAAACGACCAACCCTTGGTTTTTGCCTAGAACTACTAACACTGGTACATCTGCCCACAAATGCTTTAACTTAAGGAATGCTTCCTCACATTTGTCGAACTAGAAAAACTTCACCTCCTTCTTGGTTAGCTTAGTCAAAGGTGCTGCTATGCATGAGAAAACTTGATGAATGTTGGGTAATAGCTAGCAAGTTTAAGAAAACTTCTAATCTCAGTCACCATCTCTGATCTCTTCCAATTATTAATAGATTCGATCTTATCTGGATCGACTGATGAGCCCTTCTCTGAAACCACATGACTAAGGAACTTAACAATTTTTTCCAAAAATGACACTTGGAAAAATTTGCCTCCAGCAGATGTTGCCTCAGCGTCTCAAGAACTACTTTAAGATGATCTCCATGCTCTTTTTCATTCTTAGAGTATACTAAAATGTGATTTATAAACACCAATACAAACCTATCCAAATACTCTCAAAAGACTCGGTTCATCAGATCCATGAGGAAAGCAGGTGCATTCATTAACTCGAATGGTATTACTAACCACTCGTACGAACCATACCCAGTCCGAAATGATGTCAAAGAAATATTGTCCGCTATCACTCTTAACAGATGGAAACATGTCACCGAATCCAACTGGTAAAACACTCTGGCTCCACACAATTAATTAAATAGATCATCAATTCTCGGCAAAGGATATTTATTCTTAATCGTCCTCTCATTCAACTTACGATAGTCGATACACATCCTCAACGACCCATCTGGTTTCTTCACAAACATCACTGTTGCTCCCTAAGGCGAACTGCTTGTTCTAATAAAATTCGTTTCTTCTTGATCCACTAACTTCACCTTCAATTCCTTCATATCAGTCGGTGTCATCTTGCTAGGTGGTCTACTAACAGGTTCAGCTCCTGGCTCAAGATCTATTGGAACCTCAAAAACTCGTTTGGTGGTAGTCCTATAACTTGCTCAAAGGCATCTGTAAAATCTGTTGCTACTTGAACCTGACTGAACTGTTCTCCTACTTTCATAGCACTTAACAAAGCACAACTACTCCGGTCAGAATTCTCCATTGAGAATATGATTTGGTTATGACTATCAAGGTGTCTTAGTGATATCTCCCCATCTTGGAAAAATATCCTAGCCTTATACGTACTCAACGAATCCATACCCAAAATGATTTTGAAATCTACGAAATCGGTAACATATAGACTGCATGCAAACTTATGACTTAACAAGTCAAGTTCTAACTGGTCACATCTCATCCCCAGAGCTTTATACCCTCCTATTGGATTCGTAACCCTAAGGAAGTAATAAGGTATGTGGGTTCTAAGCATAACCTATCAACTAAGCATAACCTATCAACCAAGCACAGGGATATAAATGATGTCATGCACCAGTATCAAATAATATCCTAACTAGTATACTCTGCATCAAAAGCGTATCTTCCGTCACAGTCTTCCCTTTTCTGCTGTAGTTGGCTTAGCAAATGATGATCCAATAGCAAAAACCTTTTCCTTGTCCACCCTAACTAGTTCTGGACACTGATTCTTATAATGCCCAACCTGATCTAGTTGAAACACTTTACATTCTTATATGCAGCCTTCTTCCCCTTGCCTGTCTGGCACTCATTTGCATAATAACCTTTCTTGTCACACTTAAAGCAAACTAAATCAGGCTTTGATTTCTTGGCAGCATCCCCCTTCTGGGCTCTCTTCTTCTTGAAGAACTTCCTCTTCTTTCCCTGAGAACCCTGTGTTTCAACTGGCCTCTTTCTAGCACAAACAACAAGTATCACTTCATAGCGAGTTGCCATCTCCACCACTACATTACTAGGATCACGAAGATGTCGCAGGGTCACCCAAGCGATCTCAGATCTTAATCCCCTAATGAACCTCTCATTTCTCCTGATGACAGTGTCTATAGTATTATATCCATAACGGGATAACTCATCAAACTTAGTGGCATACTCAACAACCGACGTCTCTCTTTGTTCCAGATCTAAAAACTTCCTCAGCAGCACTGATTTAGCAAATTCAGACATAAATATTTGCTCTAATCTCCTTCAAAAATTAGCCCAAGTCAATTCCTCCTTCGGAACTCTGATAGTAACACTGTTCCACCAATTAAGTGCTGACCCTTGCAACTACCTAGAGGCCAACATTCTCTTCTGCTCATCGTCTAAACCCAGATCGACAAATATTCTCTCACGGTGCAACAACGAGTTCTCTACCTCTATGGCATTCTCCATCTTCATAAATGGCTTCGCACCAAGGATGGGGCAATCTCTGCTAAGCTTAGCATAATTATTCCAAACTGGAGCCACATGATAGCTCCTCCAACATTTCCAGGAACACCAGCAGCAACTCCTGCTTGCATCATATTGACGAAGAATTGATACATCGCCGCCATATCTACGGGTGAATTTCCAATTCCCACATAGGCATCAGCATTTTGGTTAGCATTAACATATCAACCTAGGTTCCTCATAGTATTAGGTTGAACATTTCTGTTGGTTATGTTGCTTCCCCCACCGGGTTTTCCTCTTCCGTTTCCTGCTTCCATGCCTTCTTTTTCGTAAATCTGCATACGAGCCTTAGTAAGATACATAAGGACGGTCTAGGAGAGAGGGGAATACATAATTATATATATACACACACACACACACATCAAGTACAAGTACGTTACTATAATGTTAATCCAAGCTCCAATTTTGTTGTATGATTCATTAGATTATGTTTCGAAAAATATGGTAGGTTTAAATTCCTTTTAAGTTTCATAAACCTATGCTCTGATACCAAATTGTAACATCTCTTACTTGGAGGCCCAAAACTAACAGCTACGGATGTGTCAATCATTTATAGTTATTAATCATTGACGACCAAATACTGTAATATTAGATACATTGATACACAAGAACACATGAATATGCAATTTTTTAAAACATCGAACAAGTTCCGCATTCCATTTTAAACATTTCAAAATCATTACATAATCCCAATACAAAAACTATGTTGATAGAAAATATATTTATTACAACATATGCCAACATCGACAAATGAAGATACCCCTTTAGATGATCAGACTATATATAGGCAATTTATAACTTTTCCTTTACAACAACAACACAATGGAATCAAAATAAAAGAGAACTTTAAGTAGCTATCATGCTTTCTGCACGTCTCCGTAATCTTATTCATCTAAAGAGGTACTGAAAACCTCAACCCTCAAACTACTCAAAATCAATTAAGTACCCAAGAGCTTATGGGGAAACATAAACTTCGAGTCAGAGATAAAGCTTGGTATGAATAATAATCTACCATCTCAAACCATTTGGATATCTTCTAAGACCACGACGCTTAGCTGAATAGGTTTTCCCCTCACTAGTATCCTAAAACCTTTATAAAACCATATACCATGTCCCTGCATCCACAATGGTTAAACCATCTTAAAATAATATAATGATGTGCAAAACAAGTAAATCATATCTGGATTTTCCATCCCCGTTCATTTCTGACTAACTATCTCATTTACAGTTTCTAGGGTCACTATCAACCTATTATTTTCGTGGGTTGAATAATAACCAGTTAAATATTTTTGGACTCCCTGTCATATTTCATAGTTTTCATGGGATCAGTAAGAACCTACTGGCCCCTGCTAACATCATCATTGTTTCATGCATTCTCCTTGAACCCATAGGTAACTCCAATATCTTTCATCTTATCCTAGTTTTCATGGGTTGACTAGGAACCTATTGACTTCTGTCAATATCTTAATCAAGATATAGTTTTCATGGGTTCATTACATACCTATTGGCTCCTGCCAATTTCAAATCATAGTTTTCATGGGTTATATATGAACTTATCTTCCTAACATCTTCATTTATACATAGTTTTCATGAGCTTACTATGAACCTATTGGCCCTTGCCAATATTTTTTTTATACACAGTTTTCATGGGCTAACTGTGAACCTATTGGCCCATGCCACTATGTTCTTTTAATATTTTAGCATCTTATGCTCTGGTCCTCCTGACCTCCTGGATGCAATTCTACTCATCCAAAAGTTAATTTAGTTTATATTCACTACTGGATCAACCTAACTAGTTATTCACCCCTTCCTCAACTCACAGTTATAGGTTCATTACAATGTGATTATATTGAAATACATATATAAAGAAGCAAATATAATAATACCAACCCCAATGGTTTAATATCCTTGGAATCATTTTAATAAAACTTGGTTAATTCCTTTAACCCATTAATCAAGGAAAACTTTTTCAAAACTCCATTTCAAAATATTTTATTTATGTCATGATCTTCTTTTAAAATGAGATTGGTTTATTTTTTTGAAAACTAAGGCTTTCGAAACCTTAAAACAATACTTTCGAAATCCCAGGATAACCTACTTCGAAAGCACAGAAAATTTCTTTTCAAAACATAAATTATATACCTTTCAAAGCTTTGAAATCATCTCTTTCAAAACCAAAATATACCTTTAGAAAGTATCAAAATATTACTTAATAGTCCCTACAAACGTAGCTTCGATACCAATGAAAGTACCCCTTTCGAAACTATTTGGTTTATTGGTCTAAGTGAATATATATGAAAGTATCTCTTTTGAAATCTTAATTCTTCGTATATTGGGGAAAGTATGATGACGCCGGCACTGTCCTTTTGAAAGCTTCAAAACCTTTAAATAAAACACTGAAGGATAGCATCGAAACCCCTTTTCGAAGCTATTACCTTCGAAACCCATGAACACTTTCGAAGGCATTTAGGAAGTGGCTTAGTACATCTTTAAAACTAAAGTAACCCTTTGAAAGAAATGATGGCTTCAATACACTAGAAAGGCAAAAGAATGGTAGCAAGGCTTTGACACGGTCGGAACCACCATTTTCGAAAGCATTGTGTTATAAACAAGGAACTCATTCAAAAGCACCACACTTTAAAAATGAAAGATGGCAACCTTCTTCGAAAGCTATTTACAAAACCCCTTTTGATAGCATATGTTCTGAATCCTTCCAAAGCTTAAACAAAACAAAGGCAGGCGCTAACTTTTGAAAGCAAAGCAAAGGTTCCAACCCCATCGGAAGCAATGCTCTTGACACTCTGTCATCCACATTCCACCAATCCACAACATACCCATATTGATACCTTGTGTGTTGGTTTTTGCTTTGTGGGGCTTCGACTTGATTAAAGGCGGAAGCTATGAGTTGAAAGGTACTTCCAACAGAGGCATAACCTGCTTTTCTGGAAAAAAGTTGATTGATGCCAATTAAAGAAAATACTTTCTAGCTAACATGCCCATGTTTAAACATGCGATTGGTTGCCTCAACTTTTCAAATTATTTACCCAAATTACGGCCGCATAATTTCAAATCTAAACCAAGATTAATTTCCATTAAGCAAAACTAATAATGCAAATAAGTCCTTCTTCTAAAATAATTGAATTTCACTTGCAAAGGAAAAATCCCCAAAAATCATAGAAATTCACTTTTAACATGTTATCTAACATATCTAAATGTCATACCCAAATTCTCAATATAATTTTTGAAATAAATTTTAAAATCCAATTAACCATATTTTCCTTTGAACATTCATAATAATCTTTCCATAGCTTGGAAAATTATCAAAATTGAAACCAACTCCAAAATCTTGTTTGACATAACATATAATTATTCGATGGCATTCAAAAATCAATTTCAATATGTTTTTCCCCAAAATCGTAAAAATACCAATTTAAACATGCATATAATCATCCCAAACATCATAAAAATGAATTTAATCTTAAATTTGAAAACATATGATCGTAAAACAAAATGGAGATGGTATAAATTATTTTTCACTTTGATTAAGTAAAGGAGATTGGATTGAGATTAATTTCCCTTAAGCTTGAATCCCTAGATTTTGATTGAATTCCTCTTTTCTTTCTTTATTAATGGCTGGCTGCTCTATTAATTTGCGTTTTGATTGTTTTTGTGAAAATGAGAAAAATGAACGTGAATGGTATAAGGAACAGAAATATATATAAGATTTATGGTAACAATTGTGATTAATTCCTAATATTCCCATATGTAAATGAATTAACTTAGAAAGCATTCTTAAGCCCGTTAAATTTGTTAAGCACAACCTTCTTATCATTTATTCAAATCTCAACCCCTTTGTCTTTCTAATTATTTATATTATTTTATTTAATTTATCTAATTAAATCTCCTTAATAATGTTATCTAGGGGTGTTACAATTGACCTCAATCGAATTACAAAAAATTCACAAATATAAAGCACTTTGAAATCTGAAATTTTGCAACGCTTATTGGTGTTGCTATTCTCTTTGAAAAATGCCTATATGTCGATATATGTGTATCTTATATGTCGTCATATGTTCCGTTGGTCGGTTTTTTAAAATTCAAATCAAGGTTTTCCGGTCACCTCTTCACCAACAGATATATCACTTCAACTACTATTTATAAGGCTCTGGAAAACAAATTTTCCAATCAATTTTCACCACTTTCTCACACTCTTTGTCATTCTTGCTTTTGTAAGAGAATTTCATTGCATACTCTTCCATTCTCCTTGCAAATCGATACTATTGCACTCTAATTCTCCACTAATTTGCAAACTACACAATATCAAAGAGTTTCTATTCGAATTCATATCATTGTCTCTCTGATTTCATCTTATTCCTCAAATAATTCAAAGATATATTACTACTGAAGGTCTATCGGATCATTTTACCGAATCAGTAAGAATTTTATTGAATAACTCTTTGTATGCTCTATTATTCTTTATAAAAAGAATAAGGTGTTTCGTACTCTGTGAAATCAAGAGGGTGTTCTTGTAGCCCCATAAATCAAGAGGGTATACCTTATATCCCATGAAATAAAGATTGTAAGGTGTTCTTGCCATATGTGTAAAGCAAGCCATTATAGTGAAATTCTACATAGTGCAGTGCATGACTGGATGTAGGATTGGCTAATCCAAACCAGTAAAAAAATCTGGGGGTTATTTACTTTACCGCATTTCAGTTTATCACTTACTTATTTCTGTTTGCAATTCAAATGGATATAGTGTTAAATTCATATCTTAGTTTTATTGATTTGAAATACACGCTTCATCATCTCCAGTGTTTGAATATCCTTAAGATTCATTCTGCATTGTATTATAGACAACCCCTGTTTTCAACAGGTATATGTGACCGTTGATGGGCTTAGTTACACCAAACATAACAAAATCCGCTTTGACTCTTTGCCAATATTGTTAATAGATGAGATTGTTTTGGATACATCTTATTTTATAAATAGAAAATTTGGAAGCTTATAAATTTATACACATTTACAAGGATATTACATATGTGACCCAGAGGGAGATTGTTGAAATATTTCAGCAATTTGTGCAACATATGTAAAATAAAATATGTTGTGCTCTTTTGGTGTAAAGCCAAATTAAAATGATCAAATTTTAAATGAAATCCAAAAGGCTTACAGATATAATTGTCATGATATTAATTTGTAGATACTGGGTAAATTCTAATTTATTGAAGGGTCAATTTAGAAAATACCGACATTATAAATAAGGAATTATGATCCAAAATTACACAAGATATCTAGTGTTTGTGTTATTTTGGAATGTCAAACTAGCTCTTTTTCTCAACGGAAGATTAGAATTGAGTCAAATTTTGATGTGTGCTAACGTTTTATGGCATACTGTTTCTCAGGAACAACAAAACGTGAATCCAAATGGAATTTCCTAATGTGATATTTCATATATAAACAAAAAAATTAAAATGTACTTCCCAATGTGGGACTAATATGTTTGCCTCTATTTTCAATAAACAATTTGTCTCAACATATAAGTATGTATGGTTATAATTGAATATTTATCGTGTCAATCGTGATTATGATCATGCTTTTTTATCTGGCATTCAAAATGCTGGATAAAACTATTCCCTATAGATGGCGAATGTGGGTGGGCCTGTACTACAAAATAATTTTTTTAATGTTGAACCAGCTTAAGTTGTTGTTTGAGCTCTTGATACCACACGTTCTATAAGACTTTTATGTGATATAAGATGACTTTAGCAACACATAGATTGATATGTTTTAATGATGTTGATTTCCAAAGTTTTGTTGCGTACCAAATTTCTGTCCTTGCAAAAGCATACGACACCCATATGTTTCTCATTTAATTTGGATACTACAATGCTTTATGCAACAAATTTAGTAATCCCAGTATATTTATTCTTCACATCTATTTCCTCCTGATATACACATACAAACACAAGCATTAGCATGAAACTAGTCTTAAAAAAATCATGATACAGAGAAGTGTCCAACGACTTGGGCACCATCATAAACAATTTTGTACGGATATCTCCTAGTTTTTCCTATAAAAATCAAACAAACAACTTATTTCAAGACTATTGTACACTAAAGTTATTCAAAAGTTAACTAATATAAGTTCTAATGTCGAAATTTCCCGGAAAAAATAACAAAAGAAAAGGAAAATGAGGTACTTTTGAAAAATCACTTCAAATATTTATCTGTCCGTAAGAGGCGCTTTGCAATTGGCTTGATGTGGCTGTTCAAACCGAACAATTTTTAATTTCTATCCGTTCGAATTCAAACGGTCGTAACGCCTAGTAAAGGGTCACAACTTTTCCAACAGTCATATCCATTTGAACAGGCATATATTACCAAATAGGTGCACCTCCCCACAGCATTCTGTTCTTAAAATAGTTAGACAGAAAATAGTAGAAATATAGTTTAGTTTTTCTGCATTTCTTTATCCTCACAGTGTTTTGTATTTAAAATACACTCTCTTGTGTTCATTTTGCTCTGCGATTGCTGCGTAGCGTCGTTGATAATGTCTGTTTTATCCAGTGAAACAGTTGCTTGATATCATTAAGCGCCATAGAGGGAGCAATAATGTTACAAAGAAACAGCACTCAAATACTTGACTCGGACAATCTAATCGATATGCCTTTTACTGCTTATTATTTAACTGCACAAGTACTACTCGTAATATTTTTGCGATGTACCTGTGACGGTTTGCGGTTGTTGCAATTTGCAGCATCATTGTAATAGTTTTTTAATGCTTTTTTAACGTTACTGTTAGCAGTTTGTATATACATTTTAGTAATGCTTTTCTGACGTTACTATATAAAAAATTTGTAACGCTTTTTTAACGTTAGGAATAACAATCTTCAAACAATATTGATTTATTGTTGGCTGCTTTTGTAGAAGAAAATGTCTCATGAAAGCAACAATTCTGCACCAACATAGACTGTGATTACTGCTTAGTCTATATGTTTGGTTCCAGCAATGGCGTTGTTGTATGGAGAACGGCCGGAAAAGTTTGCAAGGATGGTCTTCAAATGCTGCAGCAAAAGATGTTGTTTTACTTGATGACTTTAGGCCTTGCAAAGTTTCTTATAGAAGATGCTCCCACAGTCAAAGAATTAGTACCCGATGCAACAAAAGTTGAAGTCGTGAATGTCTGGAAGAGGTCCGACTTTATGTGCAAGAACTACATATTAAATGGGATTGACAACAGCGTATACAATGTATACTGTATTGCTCGCACTTCCAAAGAACTTTGGACGATATTAGAGAAAAAGTTTAAAACCGAAGATGCGGGCATGAAGAAATTCATAGCATGAAAACTCCTTGACTTCAAAATGATTGATGCAAAGACCGTCATCAACCAAATTCAAGAGTTACAAGTCATCATTCACCGACTGCACGAAGAAGGAATGATTCTAAGTGAATCCGTTCAAGTTGCCACTACAATTGAAAAGTTTCCTCCGTCATGAAATATTTCAAAAATTACCTTAAGCACAAGAGCAATGTCACTCATCCTGTAAAAGAAATCAGAAGCAAACATGACTGACAACTCAAAAGGCATGTCTGAAATGGATTTGTGTGTAGTATTGTTCGAATGCAACCTTGTTGGTGACGCAAAGGAATGGTTTGTAGACACAGGAGCCACATTACACATATGTTCAAATAAGTGGATGTTTACAACCTACAAACTGCCACGGAGGACGAACGTGTAATAACCCGGATTTCTGGGCATTGTAATTAATAATATAATTGGGTTAATAAATAAAAAAAATACTGACATTTTGGATTGAACAAATAAATATGATCAAATAAATATTTATATTTGTAATTATGTTGTATATATATACATAGATTTTAAAACGGGATTATTATATACAAGTTGAAATTGTATTAATTTAAATTGATTTGAAATTTAATTTGAATTTGGGTATTTAAATTGAAATTCAAAAGATAGTTATATATATCTTAAATCATACTTTGATTTTAAAATGTATTTTATTTAATTTTTATTAAGAACATAAATTGTTTTATGGTATTTTCCTTTAAAAGAATTTATTATATAAATTAAAATATGTATTTATAAATTAGAAAATTTATTATAAAAGCTTATAAAAATATATATATAATAATAAAGAAACATATTAAAATCAATTAATACATGCAAATTTACATGTCTTAAGTTATAAATCTCTTAAAAAACATGTGTTAACAAATTAAATAAGGAAAAGGACAAGTGTCACTTTTATTTTAATTTTCTTTTAATTTTTAATAAAACCTAATGTAAACTTATATAAACAAATACTTTCCTCCTCATTCCCTTTTTCTATCTTCATATCTAAAGACTAAGAAAAATCAGGAGTAATAACTTGTAAAACAAAATCCACTAAAATAAAATGCAAGAATTCAAGCAATACCAAATCAATTTCAAATTTTCAAACATGCAAAAATCAACTCAGCTAGCATAGATTCAAATTCAACAAAACAAAAGGAGTTCAAATTAGACATCAACCTGGAAACAGAGTTTGTTCCTTTGCCCTATGTCCATAATTGGTGAGTAAATCTTTCTGCTAAAAACAGTTCTAAAATTCTATGATTAACTTGATGCATGTGACAAATTGTGTTGCGATAATGTGTGTTTGGTTATATGTAAGTAAACATTTATTTTTATAAACAGTTTAAAGATCTGTGGATTAACTTGAATACATGTCATATATTGAAGTGTGATGATGCACAAATGCTTAAATCAATGTTATTTGTGAATGAAGATTGAATAGTGAATATCAGGTTCCTGTATATACATTTTCTGTTCTCTGTTGTTTTCACAGGCATGTTTTGGCTTCAAAAAATTCAAATCCTTAAATTTAATCAACATTTGACTCTGAGTTTCAAATGGAATTTGTTTGCTAATGAATGATGATGGTTTTAAAAATAATTTCAGGATTTTTAATCCATCAAATAATTTTTAAAATAGGAATAACAGTGAAATATATATTTGTGATAAAAATCAACAAATCTTAAAATCTGATTTGGGTTGCATGAATGAATTCGTGCTTGAAAATCACGAATTTTAACATGCATTTCATGATTTTTAGTATGTTAATTCATGGGAATTTTGGAGTTGAGTGTTTTCGACATTTTCGTCGATTTGAGGTGATTGGCGGCGTTGGGTTGTTCGGCGATTGGGCTGAAGGATGCCTGAGGCATGGGGGTCTCGGGAAAATGTTGATGGATTTTATTTGTGGCCATGATGGCCAGTAAGGAGGTGATATAGGGTTTTTTCGTCTGATGGTGATCAATGATGATTTCGTGGCATTTACGTTGTCGAGAGGGTGCTGGAAGTGATCGCATAGGGGGAAAACCAAAGGCAGGAGGTCGAGGCACCTTGGGTGAAGTCGGCAAGTTTCATCATGGACGAGGTCGTCGGTGAGGAAAGGATTTCCGTTGATGGCTGTTTCCAGTTTTTCAAGCGTTGGGCTCAATTTCGATTTCTGGATGTTTTCGTCAATTTGAGTTGTTGTGAGGAACAGCGGGGTTGTTGATGTCTGGTCAATGATCAGAGGAAGGGTCGGAGAGTGTTGGACCGGCGGTGTACGTGCACGGTGCACCTTGTATATCTGACGATGATAGGAGTTGGGGGAGAAGCAGTAATCTCGGGTTGAACTCGAGAGGGATTGCAGTGCGACTCGAAGTAGCATGATTAGTGAGTGCCCAGGTACGTGTGGGATTGCTCGCGTGTGTCTCGGGTAGAATAGTAGTTGCCTTGGGATTATAAGCATGCTGTGTATAGGTTTTGAAGTGTTGTACAGTTTATATTAAAGCATGAATTTCAAGTTTAAAACGTAACGAAAGATGCAAGTTTGTAGCATAATAAGTCTAGTTTGCCAAACTAAAATTTACACAAATAAGTATTTACTTAATTTATTTAAAGGTAATGATAATTAAGTTCTCAAAGTAGAATCAAATGTTTAAATTTTTTATGTTAAAGGGAATTTTATATTTCCAAATTATAAAATTGATTACTAAATATTTACTAATGAAGTATAATGATGAAATAAAGTATTAAATTAAGATATTGGTTTGTTAATTACTTAATTAATTAAGGTTAATTAATCTAAGTAATTAAAGGTAAGTAATTTAAAAAGTAATTAATTTATGGAAGTAATAAAAGGGATTAATTACCCAATGCCATTAATTAAATTAATGAGGTTAATTTAAGATAATTAGCTAGTTTATTAGTTCAAGATAATCACTGGATGATTGGTTAAGTATAGTTACCTACTTTGATTTATCAAGGGTAATTACTTAGTGAAGAAATTAATAGGTAATTACTTGATGTAATCAATTAAAGGATAATTAATTAATAAAAGTAATTTGGGTTTAATCACTTTGTGTAATTAATAAGAAGGTTAATTACTTTATGGAAGTAATTAAGGATTAAATATTTAGTGTAATTAATTAAAGATTTATATTAATTTTAAGAGTTATTTAAGGTAAATGATTAAGGCTAGTAAATTAAGGAATGTGATTAATTAAAGATTAATTTTAAATGTGATAAATTTGAACAATAATTAATTAAAGAAGTAATTAGAGGATCATTAATTAATGTAATTAATGAAAGTAATTAAAAAGTTAATTACTGTAAAGGGTTAAGAATAATCAATTTGTTAAATTAATTAAGATTAATTACTTAATGTAATTAGAGAAAATAAATCAAGGATGATTAATTAAGACGGTTAGTTAGAGGTTGATTAATTACTTGGTTTGTAATGATTAAGCAAGCAGGAATTTTATTAAAGAAGTAATTAATCTAATTTATTTAAATTAATTAGTGATGGTGAGATTAATTAATTTTTGTTTATGGATGATTGGATGGTATTGGAGGCCTTGAATTGGTTGATATCTCATATATGAAATGTTTGTGATATGAGATGTTTGAGTAGACAGGGATAATGTGATTGGCTATCGATAATAAATTGCCACGTAAAAAGTTACATCCTAAAGGTTGATTTGTATTTCACTTGAATAACTTGGGTTAAGATAACATCGGATTCGAAGAGACCGAAATCGGGTATTTGTTTATACCCGAATCCACTTCGATTCTTTATAGATTGGTATGTGAAATCAATAGACTGGAATTAAATGATTTAAGTGAATTAGACCGTTTAATCTAACTTTTGGTGCTTAGAAATTGATATGGAGATATAAGTATTGTCAATAACAAATTGTGAATTGGTAAATTGATACGAGTTACCTCGGGTTTTAGGTATATTTTATGCATAAGTATTCCTTGATAAATGAGTTTACTCACGCTAGTTTGCAGCCTGACCCGGGTGTTACTTTGATGTAATGCTCGGGTCAGACTGAGTATTACAGAATTTCAGGTAAAGACGTTCTGGAGCTCAGGAGGCGAGTTGGATGGCAGGAACGTACGGAATATTTTCACTGTGATATATATAGTTGTATACCGAGGACATGTTGTTTAAATTGTCTAGTGTTGTGAAAATGTTGTAACTCTGTTATATAAAAATGTAAATGTACTGATACAGTTCTTCTTTGTAAACTGTTATTTTATTTGAAATTATATATTGTCCGCTGCGAATGTGAGATGTTGGTGTTTCTTTTCTTCTTTCTCTTTTCTTCTTTTTCTATCTATCTGAAGTTTTCTGGGTCGAAAATTCCGGGTCGTTACTTTTGGTATCAGAGCTGAAGGTTAAGAAAGAACCTTGGCTCTGGTGGGATTACTCATTAAGGATAGGGTAAGTGGTACCCTAGGATGAGTTGCGTGTGTGTGTGTGTGTCTATATATATATGAGAGCGTACTTGTTATTTTCTTATATAAAGATTTTAAATGATTTTATAAAAGAATATATTTTGATATATAAACAATATTTCTTTCTAATAAATATTAAGCTAATGGGTTGTTAAATTATTGAATAAAATTAAGAAGAAATAGAAATACAACCAAATTGAAATTAAATAAAGATAAGTTTGAAATAAATTCAAACTGAAATTTGAATCGTGAATTTGGGAAAGAATTTCAGATTAAGATAATAATGAAATGGTTTCTAGATATGATAATCTTGGGTATTATCATAAATAGTTACTGTGTTTAATAATGAAATGTGTGTTAATGAGTAAGCAAAAATAAAATGTTTTAAGGGGGTAACCTTTAAATAAGCATGACATGTAAATTGAAGTGGGTTTTAAACTGTGAAGTTCTAAATTCTAAATTTAAACATTTGAAGAAAATTTCAAAATTTTAAAGGAAATAATATTATTCAAACTATTTTGAATGTAATCTTATTCTAGAATAAGAAGTTGTTTGTAAACTTTAAAAGAATTTGTTTGAATTAAAACCAAGGGTGGTTTAAATTTTAAAATTTGGCTTGGTAAGCCGAGAAGTAATTATGTATATGTGTGGATATACATAATATCAAAGATGGTTTGAAATAAACTCTAATATTGAGTTTTAAATTTGGAATGAGATATGATACGCAAAGTGAAAAGTCTTTGAACTTAATAAGTGAAAGGTTATTTATGAGAAGTTCAAAATTTGAAATGGAAGTTCAAACTGGGTAAGGTTGACTGGATTAAGTGAATTGAGTTTAACTTGGAAAAAGTTAAATAAGTTGGAATGATCAACCTGATTTGGAAATTTCATGATGAAATTGGAATTTAACTTGGGAAGTTAAATGGTTAATCTGAATTAGGAGTTTATGTGAGCTCAAAATGGGTTTGACATCTGGAAATTGGAAATTAATGGATGTTTTAAAATGAATTGGATGATATCATCCTATTGTTATTAATAATCTTTAAATTGTGGATTGGATTTGTTTAAACGAATGAGAAGTGAAGTGTGGTAATATATCCATTATAGAGATAAATAAAACATAACTTAAATTTAAAATTAAATTATGGAATTTGAATTGAATTAGGGAGGAAATCAAGAATAATTCAACTTGATTTGGAAATGGAGTTTGAAATTAGGATTAATTCAAACTGGAGATGAAATGAATTGAAATTGGAACTAGCTCAATTGAAATTTATTTGAATTAGTAGAATTTGAAATCAAGGTTGAATAAAGTTAAATTTGGAAAGAAACTGAGGTTAATTCAACTTGAATTGGTGTTGAATCAATTTCAATGGAAATTGAAGTTATTTAAATTGGAATTGGGTCAATTTAAATGAAAGTGGAAATTTAAATTGAATTGATGAGAATGGAGATTGGGATGTGAGCAGTTTTGACTCTGGACTATTTTTAATATAAATTGTTTTAATATAAAACTATTTTTTTCAAGCTATTCATTATATATACAACCTTTCTTTTAAAAGCCAAACTATCTTATACTTGTTTTACAATTATTTTTGAAACTGTTTAATAATTTTCCAAGTGTTTTATAAACTAATTACTGTTTTTCAACTACTTTACAACTAATTACTAATTTTCAACTATTTTGCAATTATTTAAAATTTCTATACACATGTTTTACAAACTATTAATTATTTTCCAACTACTTATCTATTTTTAAATTTTTCAAGCTATTTTTCTGTAACAACCCGGAAATTTCGAACCCAAAAATTCCAGGTAGTTAGAAAAGAGAAAGAAAGAGGAAGAAGAAAGAAGAATAGAAACACCAACATCTCACATTCACAGCGGAAAAAATATAATATCAAATAAAATAACAGTTTACAAAGAAGAACTGTATTGGTACATTTACATTTTTATATATCATAGTTACAACATTTCTAATCACCGACAGTTTTAAACAACATGCACTAATTATACAATAATATATCTCAGCGGTAAGCACTCCATACGTTTCAGCCATCCAGCTCGCCTCCTGAGCGCCAGAACGTTCTTACCTGAAAATCTGCAATACTCGGTCTGACCCGAGCATTACAATAAAGTAACACCCGGGTCAGGCTAGAAACCAGCGTGAGTAAACCCAACTAACATAGAACACAAAAGCATACAACTTATATGAACCCTGGGTAACTTATATCAATTTACAACTTCACAAGAGGTTATAGACATTACTTATTTCAGACCTCAATTTCTAAGTACCAAACTTAGAATAAATGGTTCAATTCACTTGAATCATTCCATATCAGCCTATTGATTCCACCTATCAATTTATAAAGAATCGAAGTGGTTTCGGGTATTTACTAAATATCCGACTCCCGTCTCTTCGAATCAAATGTCATCAAATCCCAAGTTATCCAATTAAATTTTAATTGTCGGATAGCCCTTTTATACAACCATTTATAATTGATAGATAGTCATATTATCACTGTCCATCCAACCTATCATATCACACAGCAATTCATATCATAGATATCATCCAATCTGAAGCACTTATCATTATTCAGTCATTCAAGAGCATGACTGATCACTTACATTAATTACATTAATTAATGATCCTCTAATTACTTTCATTAGTTAATTATTCTTACATTTTGTTTAGTAATTAAAATTTAACTTAATTACATTCACTAATCAATCTTGATTTATCACAATCAGAAATTAACTTCCCTAAGTCACTCCACCAATTAAACCAACTCCTTGATTAATTATGTTAATTAATCCTTTAATTACACTGAGTAATTATCGCTAAATTCCTTACCCAAGTAATTATCCTTTAATTTATTCCCATCATGTAATTTCCTTTTATTTAATTGCATCCATCAATTATCCACTCATTACTTCACTAAGTAATTTCACCTCATTAATTATCTTAAGTAACTATACATAATCTTTAATTCATTATATTTATTAACTATCGTTGATTAATCTCATTTTGTAATTAATTGCCTTTAATTAATTACATACTTAATTAACTTTTCATAACTTTTATTAGTCAATTCTTAGATTAATCCCATTAAGTAATTATACTTAAACAATTCCATCAATAATTACTTCTAAATTAAATAATTTCTACTTAAATTACTTCGTTAATTTAATTAATCATTTATTATCCAAGACTTCATCAACTTTAAAGATAAATCTTTTATCTTTATTAATTCCTAATAAATCTGGAAATCACTTATCATTATAATATAAAACATAAACTCCTTTAATTAACTACTTGATTTCATATTTAAATTAAGTTTAAAATAAGCTTAAGATTCTACTTTAAAATATTTAAGTAAAATATCATTCAATTTCTTAAACCAATATTTAAAATATTATCATACAAAGGGATAATATTTTCTTTGAAATCAGTTCAATCTTGATTTAAAGTCTAAAAAATTGTTTCCATATAACTTAGAAACTATTTTAAAATTACACTTCGGGTTCAACCCAGGTCTTACCCGAGAAAATAACCGATCCCACCCCATACACTACTCGCACAATTTTTACTTCGAGTCAGCGCGCATATCACTCCGAGTTCGACCCGTACAAACCATCATCTTCCCCAAACTTTCAAATGCCCAGCATTTCCTGTGCACACATCTGTACACATGTGCACCTACACATCGTCGACGACCATCATCTTGGGTCATCGACCATCAACTCCAACCACCAACACCCCTCGAAACTCAACTAAGCAACCAAAATTTGTTTACATCATCACCTCTAGATTTTACTCTTCAACCCACACTGAAACAAAGTTCCGACCTTCTATCACCGAGTTCCGAACTCTCTGACCACGATACCTTCCGGTTTTCAGCCGCAAGCTCCGCCGCATCTCTTTCTTCCTTTTCCCCTTGGTGCGAACCACTCCGGTCGACAAACGTCACCACCATTGGACTACAATCGAACACAACCCCCAAACCTTGTTAAACCCTAGTTCACCGTTGCTTCGCCATCACAGAGTTCGTGAAAACCACCCTGTAATTTTCCTATGGTCCACAAACTAACAGCCACCTCCTAACATGATTCTGATATTTCCAACCCCACCGATCATCTGAAAATGCTCGAAATCCCAATCCCATTCAACTCTCGTTTTCTCTTGACTAAAACACTTAAAAATCATGATTCTTTTTCTAAAAATCATAGATTTTGAAAACACGGCTGATTATATACAAGAATCATCCAATTATTCATATCGAGTTTTAATAAAATTTTAAGTACCTCTGTTTTTCCTTCTTTTATTTTAAAACTAGCTTCAATCTGATCTTAAAACTATTTTTAAAATTTATATACTGATATAACAGGCAAATTTGTTTATAAATCGAAGTCCAAAGAAAAATCAAATGCTGAGCAGTAAGTTTTTTTTTAAAAACAAATTCTATTTGTATCTTGGAAATGAAAAATCAGAGCAAAATGTTGAAGCACAGACCTGCACACACATGTCTATATACATATATTCATGTATTAACCTTAAAACAGCCATGCAATCAATTATACAAACATTTAACACGTTCTTACTTCAAGAAATTCCTCAGGCACTAGATTTAAAACTAATTAAAACTAAAATTTACTCACCTGTAAAATGGAACAGAAAAACCAAGGCCTTGAGAAACCTGGAAATACTATGATATTTTAAACAACTACTGAATTGAACTGCATGCTTTAGATTTCGCAACTGGATTGCTTCAGGTTGAAATTTGCTGTTGCTATTTGATTTATCTTCTTCTTTTTTCTTTCAGTTTTGATAGTTTAATCCTTGATTCCTCTGGTTTACTTCTTAGCTTGAACGGAGATGATCTTGCTGGATTACAAGTTGAAGTTTGTTTTGATTTTTATTTTGATGATTTCAGGTTTTGAAGAAAATTACAGACTTTGAAAAAAAAATCTTTAGATTTTGAAAATGTTTACAGTTTTTTTTTCTTTCATGATTAAGAGAGTGTAGATGGAATAAGAAATGAAGATGAAAGGTACAAGTTAATATAGGTTTAAATTAGATTTTGTTATAAATAAAAGAAAATCAAAATAGAAGCTGACATTTGTCATAATACTTACTTAATTTGTTAAAATATGTTACTAAGAATGAAGATAAGTTACATATGTAATTTCATGCAAAATTATATATTTTTATATTTTTATAAAGCTTTTCTATAATATGATATGTTTATATATATTCATTAACACATTTCCTCTTCACTTTTATTTATACCTTTAAAGAAAATTTTAAGATATTACTTTGAATTTTCAAAATTGAATTCTACTTAAAATCAACTTATATATATACACAAAATCAAATACATATTTTGTTTGTAAAGGATGAATTTTGCCGATTTAAACAATTATATAAATATGTTTATTATGATTGTATATTCATAAGGATTTGTATATGTACTAACATAAAAAAAATCATAGAGTTCACAAATCTATTTTTATATATAAGATTCATCATTTATATATACACCTAAACATGTTAATCATCAAATTTGTTTCTTCAATATAAATAAAATCGGTACTTTAATAGTTTAAAATCAGTTAATTATCAAATTATCAGCTGTTAAAAATTCGGGTTATCACACTCCTTCCCCCTTTAAATCTTTTCGTCCTCGAAAAGGAACGAAGCCAGAATTTATTAAAATGCTTAAAATCAGATAAATTTTTCTTTGATCCTTTTTTAAAATACCTTAAAAATCTATATAGTATTTTCAAAATAGTTTTATAAAAATATCATTTTATAACTCGATGTTTCAACAAGTCCATCCTTGTTCTCATAGAAATTCGGTCATACGTTGATCAGGCGTACGACTGTAAATCTATAAGTACTTAGGAGACTCGTTTTTAACACCCAGTGAAAATACTTGAAAAATAATTTTATTGAAAATATTGAAAACAGTTTTTGAAAATAGAGGAAATATCTTTGGTGAGAATGCTCTGGAAATCATCACCCCCATCCATGGTCGCAGTTACATTCCAGGGTTACGTTGCCATCGCAACAAAAGTCCATGTAACTGTAGGCTCTCCGCGGCCTCTCGATTACACCATGGAACCCATGACAGATCGCAGTTACATACCAAGGTTACGTTGCCATCACAGAAAAAGTCCATGTAACTGCAGGCTCTCTACGGCCTCTGATTTCGCTGTCGAAATGAAACTTCTCCACTCCTACATAGGTCACAGTTTACCGATATAAAATCAAACACAGATTGTTGGCTCTCAGCGGCACACACGACTTTCGCTATGTTATACACTACTCATAATCCTCATGAACTAGTTTTGTCCGGACTCCTCACAGGATCAACTTTAGAAGCCTCCCTTGGGGCTCAAGGCAGCACCACCCGGTGGCACTCTTGAGAAGTTCATTTCAAGGGAGCGCCTTTTTCCCCAGAGTCATCATCAAAACATTTTATACTATACATATATAGTATCTTTCAAATCATACACCTAGTATGATCTCATACAAAGCTCCTTTACACAAAATCGATTCTCCCAAAATCGATAATTCTCAAACTAGGCTTTCCAAATTTTAATATTGATTTTACCCAAAAATCAAAAGCCTTTCCAAATCCAAAGGTTTCCAAAACCCTTTTTTTCCAAATCCTCATAAGATCCTTTATGTGTGTGTGTGTGTGTGTGTGTATATATATATATAAAATCATTGATAAAGATCGTTGGATCATCTTAAACTTGTATAAAACCCCTTTTATACTTCAAACACTTTCAAAATCCTTTTCTTTCGTCAATAAATACAACAAGGGGAGATTTATCTTATATAACAAAGATATATAACTTTTTTCATTCAAAATCAAACATTCAAATTTGATTCCTCCTTTCAATATCATTTTCATTCAAATTCGTACGATGTACACATATCATCCGTACGCTATACCAATCTGATCGCTCGCTCGACCACACAATTTCACTTCCGAACTAGTATCGTCCATCCGACTTCCTAGTGCGGACACAGATCTGGTTTCTTGATTAGAAACCATCATTCTCCTTGCATAGCCATAACTATGATAGAGAATATCCAGAACCAATCAACAATTCCATATCCAGGTTTGCCGTCGAAAATTGAGTGAAAAATCCCAACTCGGATCAATATAATCATTTCGAAATTCTATGCTCGAATCTGAATCAAATCTCTATGCGAATAGAATTATATACGTACATCCTACGTATTTAATTTATTGATTTTTAGCCAAATCAATTTCTCTTCCATTCACATTTCCTTTAACCCCCATTCACTTATTTACAATATTTAATCAATAACAGTTTGAACTCCGACCAGTTTATATTTAGAAAATAGCTTGAAAATTTTAAAAATAGATAAGTAGTTGGAAAATAATTACTAGTTTGTAAAATAAATGTAATATAGTTAGTAAATAGTTAAAATAATTATAGAAATTTTAGATAATTGCAAAATAATAGTAAGATAATAATTAGTTTTGTAAAATAGTTGGGATATAGTAATTAGTAATATTATTAAGTTCAAAGACTTATCACTTTGGGTATTTTTATAAAAACTATTTTAGTAATATTATATAGATTTTTTAAAAGTGTTTTAAAAATGACCAAATAAAATTTATCTGATTTTAAGCATTTTAATAAATTCTAGCTTCGTTCCTTTTCGAGGACGAAAAGATTCTAAGGGGGGAGGAATGTAATAACCCGGATTTCTAGGCATTGTAATTAATAATATAATTAGGTTAATAAATAAAAAAATACTGAAATTTTAGATTAAACAAATGAATCTGATCAAATAAATATTTGTATTTGTAATTGTGTTGTATATATATACACATAGATTTTAAAACAGAATTATTATATACAAGTTGAAATTGTATTTGTTTAAATTGATTTGAAATTTAATTTGAATTTGGGTATTTAAATTGAAATTCAAAAGATAGTTATATATATCTTAAATCATAATTTGATTTTCAAATGTATTTTATTGGATTTTTATTAAGAACATAATTTGTTTTATAGTATTTTCCTTTAAAAGAATTTATTATATAAATTAAAATATGTATTTGTAAACTAGAAATTTTATTATAAAAGCTTTTAAAAATATATATATAACAATAAAGAAAACATATTAAAATCAATTAATACATGCAAATTTACATGTGTTAAATTATAAATCTCTTAAACAACATGCGTTAACAAATCAAATAAGGAAAAGGACAAGTGTCACTTTTATTTTAATTTTATTTTAATTTTTAATAAAACCTAATGTAAACTTATATAAACAAATACTTTCCTCCTCATTCCCTTTTTCTATCTTCATATCTAAAGACTAAGAAAAATCAAGAGCAATAACTTGTAAAACAAAATCCAGTAAAAACAAAATGCAAGAATTCAAGCAAGATCAAATCAATTTCAAAGTTTCAAACATGCAAAAATCAACTGAGCAAGCATAGATTCAAATTCAACAAAACAAAAGGAGTTCAAATTAGACATTAACCTGGAAACAGAGTCTGCTCCTTTGCCCTTTATCCATAATTGGTGAGTAAATCTTTCTGCTAAAAACAGTTCCAAAATTCTATGATTAACTTGATGCATGTGACAAATTGTGTTGTGATAATGTGTGTTTGTTTATATGTAAGTAAACATTTATGTTTATAAACAGTTTAAAGATATGTGGATCAACCTGAATACATGTGATAGATTGAAGTGTGATGATGCATAAATGCTTAAATTAGTGTTATTTGTGAATGAAGATTGAATTTTGAATATCAGGTTCCTGTATATACATTTTCTGTTCTCTATTGTTTTCACAGGCCATGTTTTGGCTTCAAAAAATTCAAATCCTTAAATTTAATCAACATTTGACTCTGAGTTTCAAATGGAAGTTGTTTGCTAATAAATGATGACGGTTTTACAAATAATTTCAGGATTTTTAATCCATCAAATAATTTTTAAAATAGGAATAACAGTGAAATATATATTTGTGATAAAAATCAATAAATTTTAAAATCTGATTTGGGCTGCATGAATGAATTCGTTCTTGAAAATCACAAATTTTAACTTGCATTTCGTGATTTTTAGTGTGTTAATTCATGGGAATTTTGGAGTTGAGTGTTTTCGACATTTTCGTCGATTTGAGGTGATTGGCGGCGTCGGGTTGCTCGGCGTTTGGGCTGAAGGATGTCTGAGGCATGGAGGTCTCGGGAAAATGTTGATGGATTTTATTTATGGCCATGATGGCAGGTAAGGAGGTGATTTACGGTTTTGTCGTCTGATGGTGATCAATGATGATTTCGTGGCATTTACATTGTCGTGATGGTGCTGGAAGTGATCGCATAGGGGGAAAACCAAAGGCTGGAGGTCGAGGCACCTTGGGTGAAGTCGGTGAGGTTCATCATGGACGAGGTCGTCGGTGAGGAACGGATTTCCGTTGATGGTTGTTTCCAATTTTTCAAGCGTTGGGCTCAATTTCGATTACTGGGTGTTTTCGTCGATTTGAGTTCTTGTGAGGAACATCGGGGTTGTTGATGTCTGGTCGATGATCAGACGAAGGGTCAGAGAGTGTTAGACCGGCGGTGTACGTGCACGGTGCACCTTGTATATCTGACGGTGATAGGAGTTGGGGAAGAAGCATTAATCTCGGGTTGAACTCGAAAGGGATTGCAGTGCGACTCGAAGTAGCATGATTAGTGAGTGCCCGGGTGTTCGTGTGGGATTGGTCGCGTGTGTCTCAGGTAGAATAGTAGTTACCTCGGGATTGTAAGCATGCTGTGTATAGGTTTTGAAGTGTTGTACAGTTTATATTAAAGCATGAATTTCAAGTTTAAAACGTAAGGAAAGATGCAAGTTTGTAGCATAATAAGTCTAGTTCGCCAAACTAAAATTTGCACGAATAAGTATTTATTTAATTCATTTAAAGGTAATGATAATTAAGTTCTCAAAGTAGAATCAAATGTTTAAATTGTTTATGTTAAAGGTAATTTTATATTTCCAAATTATAAAATTGATTGCTAAATATTTACTAATGATGTATAATGATGAAATAAAGTATTAAATTAAGATATTGGTTTGTTAATTACTTAATTAATTAAGGTTAATTAATCTAAGTAATTAAAGGTAAGTACTTTAAAAAGTAATTAATTTATGGAAGTAATAAAAGGGATTAATTGCCTAATGCAATTAATTAAATTAATGAGATTAATTTAAGATAATTAACTAGTTTATTTAGTTCAAGATAATCACTGGATGATTGGTTAAGTATAGTTACCTACTGTGATTTATCAAGGGTAATTACTTAGTGAAGAAATTAATAGGTAATTGCTTGATTTAATCAATTAAAGGATAATTAATTAATAAAAGTAATTTGGGTTTAATCACTTTGTGTAACTAATAAGAAGGTTAATTACTTTATGGAAGTAATTAAGGATTAAATATTTAGTGTAATTAATTAAAGATTTAAATTAATTTTAAGAGTTATTTAAGTTAAATGATTTAGGATAGTAAATTAAGGAATGTGATTAATTAAAGATTAATTTTAAATGTGATAAATTTGAACAATAATTAATTAAAGAAGTAATTAGAGGATAATTAATTAATGTAATTAATGAAAGTAATTAAAAAGTTAATTACTGTAAAGGGTTAAGAATAATCAATTTGTGAAATTAATTAAGATTAATTACTTAATGTAATTAGAGAAAATAAATCAAGGATGATTAATTAAGACGGTTAGTTAGAGGTTGATTAATTACTTGGTTTGTAATGATTAAGTAAGCAGGAATTTTATTAAAGAAGTAATTAATTTAATTTATTTAAACTAATTAGTGATGGTGAGATTAATTAATTTTTGTTTATGGATGATTGGATGGTATGGAGGCCTTGAATTGGTTGATATCTCATATATGAAATGTTTATGATATGAGATGTTTGAGTAGACAGGGATAATGTGATTAGCTATTGATAATAAATTGCAATGTAAAAAGTTACATCTATATTTAACATTGATTTGTATTTCACTTGAATAACTTGGGTTAAGATAACATCGGATTCGAAGAGACCGGAATCGGGTATTCGTTTATACCTGAAACCACTTTGATTCTTTATAGATTGATATATCAATGGACTGGAATGAAATGATTTAAGTGAATTGGACCGTTTAATCTAAGTTTTGGTGCTTAGAAATTGATATGGAGATACAAATGTTGTCGATAACAAATTGTGAATTGGTAAATTGATACGAGTTACCCCGGGTTTTAAGTATATTTTATGCATTAGTATTTCTTAATAAATGAGTTTACTCACGCTGGTTTCCAGCCTGACCCGGTTGTTACTTTGATGTAATGCTCGGATCAGACCGAGTATTACAGAATTTCAGGTAAAGACGTTCTGAAGCTCAGGAGGCGAGCTGGATGGCAGGAACGTATGGAATATTTTCACTGTGATATATATAATTGTATACCGAGTACATGTTGTTTAAACTGTCTAGTGTTGTGAAAATGTTGTAACTCTGATATATAAAAATGTAAATGTACCGATACAGTTCTTCTTTGTAAACTATTATTTTATTTGATATAATATATTGTCCGCTGCGAATGTGAGATGTTGTTGTTTCTGTTCTTCTTTTCTTCTTTCTCTTTTCTTCTTTTTCTAACTATCTGGAGTTTTCTGGATTGAAAATCCCAAGTCGTTACTGAACGACTTTTTATGGGTAATTCATCCACATCAAAAGTTGACGAAAAAGGAAAGATTGTACTGAAAATGGCTTCTGGAAAAGAACTAACTTTGGCAGATGTTCTTCATGTTTCAGAGATCTGCAAGAACCTGAATTCTAAGTCGCTACTTAGTAAGCATGGCTTCGAACTCATTTTTGTGCCTGATAAGTTTGTGCTGTCAAAGAATGGAGTGTAAGTAGGAAGATGATATGTATGTGATGGTTTATTTAAGGAAAATGTGACCATTATTGTACCAAACAATATAAATAAAATTGTGCCTTCTACCCATATTGTTGATTCCCCTAAGATATGGCATTGTATATTAGGCTATGTAAATTTCGATACATTACAAAAATTGATTAATCTAGACTTTATACCAAAATGCTACATAGATTCCGTCTATAAATGTCAAGTTTGTGCAGAAGCAAAATTGATAGGAACCTCATTTCATCATGTTGAATGAGAAACTGAACCTCTAGAGCCAATACACACGGATGTAATGTGACTTAAAAATTTAAAAACTAAAGGTGGAAAAAGGTATTTCATTGCCTTCATTGACGACTGTACTAGGTATTGTTATGTGTATCTCCTTAGAAGTAAGGATAAACAATTCGACATGTTTAAATAGTATAAAGAAGAAGTTGAAAATCAACTCAAAATGAAATAAAAGTTTAAGAAGAGATAGAGAAGGAGAATATGAACTTCCCTTTGAGGAATTCTGCACCGAATATGGTATTATGAAACAAACTATGTCTCCGTATTCATCTCAATCCAATGGCATAGCCGGACAGAAAATAGAACTCTTAAAGAAATTATAAATGCATTACTAATTAGTTCTGGATTGCCAAATAATTCTATGGAGAAGATATTCTTTCTGAAAATCATATTCTGAATAAGTTACCATGAAATAAAACATCTAAATCTCCCCATGAACTTTGGAAAAATGGATCACCATCCTACAAATACTTAAATATGTGGCGGTGTCTTGCAAAAATAGAGGTACCTATGCCAAAGAAAGTCAAAATTGGACCAAAAATAATTGATTGTGTATTCATTGGATATGCGCAAAACAGTGCCGCTTATCGGTTTTTGGTACACAAATCCGAAATTGATGATATTCACGTAAATACCATCATTGAGTTGAGAAATGCTAGATTTTTCAAACAAGTATACCCTTTAAAACAAAGTACTAAAAATTATTCAAAAAAGAGACCAAAGGAAACTGAAGTCTCCAATTCTCTTGAGAATATTGAAAAAAATATTGATAATGATCAGCAAAATAGTGCCAATCAGCACGAGGAGGAACCAAGGAGAAGCAAAAGATCAAGGACATCAAAAACCTTAGGTCCATACTTCTACCCATTTACGTTAGAAGATGATCCATTAACATACAAGCAAGCTATGTCCTCCACTGATGCCCTTTACTGGAAGAAGGCCATTAATAATGAAATTGAATCCATTATGGCAAACCATACATGGGAATTAGTTGATTTACCACAAGGATGCAAGATCTTAGGTAATAAATGGATATTTAAGAAGAAATTGAAACCTGATGGTTCAATATACAAGTATAAAGCTTGACTCACTACAAGAAAAAAAATTTGGTAGCGCACAAAAAAACGCTACCAAAACTTATGGTAGCGTTTTGAACAACGCCGTGATAAAGCCCGCAACTAAAAAACCATAATTTTTAGTTGCATTTATTTCAATGCCACTATAAATCCTTTTATTGCAGCGTTTATCGAATGCCGCCATAAATCTTTTTATAGCACTTTAAAAATGCCACCAAAAGGTTTTCTGCGCTACCAGTGGAGTTTCTAACTTTACCCCTACTTTACGGTTGCATTTACTCAACGCCACTATATGTATTTCTGTAGCGATTTTGAAATGCTACTAAAAGTTTTTGATCATTTTGCACCATTTTTTCATGCTAGCATTTCATGTTGATGGTCTATTTTATTTATACTATATCAATCAACAATCACTCACATAATCATCACATTCAAACAATTAAAAAAACATATTAATCATATAATCAAATAAGTTATCCATAACCGTTCTAATACAATAGTTTTTTGATAAAATGACCAAAGTCACATATAATAACCATTCGTATACAAATTTACATACCCGGTATTAATAATATATTATACCCAACTTGTGCTAGCAAAACGTTTGATCATCCATAATTCTTTTTTGCTTGCATAAGTAAAAGCTAGCACCATAAAAGTCCAACCTTGCTCTCTTTGAAAGTCCAATGCCATAAAAGTCCATCCTCTCTCTTCGAAAATCCAAGGCCTTCACAAGTGATAGCACAACATATATTCAAACAATTATATTAATTCGTAGCACTTTAAATCTGATATCAAACACCTACGACATTGTACAAGTATATCACACTATTATTTATAAAATTTAGTTAACTTAAACTTAGTTAATTTTATTAAACTTGTTTAATTTTAACAAACTTAGTTAATTTTTATTAACTTGGCTAACTTAGTTAGTTTATTATTATTACTGTTGTAATTATTGTTATAAACTTAGTTAGTTTTTATTGACTTAGTTAATTCTTCATCATCATCATTATTATTTATAAAACTTTATTAAATTAGTTATATCATTATTATTTATAAAATTTAGTTAACTTAAACTTAGTTAATTTTATAAAACTTTTTTAATTTTAACAAAACTTAGTTAGTTTTTATTAACCTAATTAACTTAGTTAATTTATCATTATTATTGAAACCTTGTTAACTTAATTATATTAATATTATTATTATAGACTTAGTTAATTTTTTAAACTTAGTTAATTCATCATCATTATCATCGTTGTCATATTTTATAAAACTTTTCTAAATTAGTTATATTATTATTATTTATAAAATTTAGTTAACTTAAAATTAGTTAATTTATAGAACTTGCATAATTTTAAAAAAACTTGTTGATTTTCATTAACTTGGTTAACTTAGTTAATTTATTATTATTATTATTATTATTATTATTAAAACTCAGTTAACTTAATTATATTAATACTAGTATGAATATAAACTTAGTTAATTCATCATCTTCATCATCAGTGTTATTTTATAAAACTTACTAAATAGTAGCCGTAAGCTAATTCATTAAAATCAACATAAAAAATCATGGTAAGAAATTCACATTATCTACCATGACTATCCATTCAATCTGTATGATTTTTAGTAGCCAGTAATCAAATTCCATTAAAAACGTAAACTAAACGATCTACACAAGCACTTATCAAACAATAAGGACATGCAGAAAAATAAATAAAACATACCTATGATTAAAGTGGGCAGTATTAGGCAAGGAAGTCCTCAAATTAGATCCCTTGCTAAAACCAAAAGCTGATGGATACAGACCAGTTGCTACAGTAATTTTCTTAACACCAGTAATCGCTACCCTCCATTAGATCTTACCATGCGGTTTGGAATGAACGGTGGATGCGGACAATAAAATGAGATGTAAACATATAAATATACATAGAGAACCGTTGTATTTTTTCGCAAGATGCAAAAGTAGCTATGAATACAAAACAATATCACATAATGAACCAAGCATTTAACAAATATGAACTTGAACTAATCGTCAGAGCTAAATCTCCATTATTGTTAATACTTTCTACTATCATCCTTAAATACTATATCAAATACATCTTAAGTGCAAAGAACTTTATCATACTTGGTAGCAAGAAAAAAAGCCTGGATATTCCTATTCCTTTAATGATTAAAATATATGGACACGTCTTCAGAAATGATTCAAGTTAAATTACTCATTTACTCTTTGATGTCATTATTGTCTAAAATTTAAAATGCTAGTGAAATATCTTGATTTATTACCGACAAAAGAGATAGCCGACGTTCAAACTAGTAATTAGTAAATGGCACAACAAATGATATTCACCGTGTTTAGCCCACTAAAATTTAATAACAAGATTATTTAGTTTATACGTATGTCACAATTTTTCATTATCCATCATATTAGTTGGTCACATATCAAGACACAAAAGAAAAATAAACTCATATTTCACACATTCCATGTCAATATCATTCACATGCATACCTCTGGAACCAAACTCAACTGTTACTTAATTAAAAAGACCACTAAGATTTATATCCTTCACCATTCACCTGTATGAACAAATTTACGGCTATAACCTTGCATAACTTATTAATCAAATATTGGAAATGCATATACTGAAGAATAATAATTCCTTCTTTCTAACTCTAGTCTTTTTTAATGCCTCTAGAATCTGAGCTAAGAGTTTTAAACTTCTGTAGAATAAATAGCATTTATCCCTTAAAGTCAATTTTTTTGAAATAGTTAATCGTGCTTATATGACATATTTAATAGTAAGCAATATCAACTAGGTACCAAGTGAATGAATGTCTCAAACATTAACATAGCAAGACATTGCTCTATGAAGCACATGTATTGATCATGTGCATGTTGGAATAAAGTACTTATGGCAACAATAAAAATAAAATTATATATGCAATGGTCATGACAACTTTACATAGAAATCTAACAATAAAAAATAGCAGCAATTGTCCATATAAAGCTCTTTCAGCTAGCAAAGCAATTATTCTATAAAAACTAACTATATAAAAGTGTAGAACTTTTTACAAATAAAAAGGAAACAATAAAGCTCTTTCAGCCGGCGAAGCATGGACAAACCATTACAATTGCCTACTAAACTTAGATCTTAATTTTGACTACCAATAGATGTGAACACATAGGTGAGGTACTTAAAAAAATTAAACATCTCTCTAACAGGTTTCATAGCGGTTTAAGGATTGAGCTACAAACTTACAAACCTTATCAAAATGATCTGTAGCTTAAGATGTAATTTTTTTTTATTATTGCATGTATTACTCGTCTGTTCACAATTTGTAAAACTATATAACTCATAAATTCTTTAGAAAACGAAAAAACAATGGACTACTTTAGTTTTGGCTTTTGGATACTGATATAGAAACCCGATGTACATGATTTGTATTGGTCGCGAAGGGACATGTGACATAGCTCATATACTGTAGGTTGTGAACTCTTTTTGTCTATCTTTATTAGAGATAAAATGCAACAACTCATATTTAATGTTTTGAAGATAAATCTCTTGCACTGATCTAGCGACCTTAATAGCCCAAATGAATTGTTTGCTATGACTCTAGCTTGCAATTACCTTTTTAATATATAGGAATACACATAGGACTACCAATAATTGTTTAAATAATGTACAACAAATAGTCTATGAAGAGCCAACCCTTAGTATTTAATGTCAGAGTGAAAATTTAGTTGCACCAGGTCATTGTTTACAATAAAATTTTGTAATTTCAAGATAATAAAGTTTCAAAATTATGAGTTCTAAGTTCTTTTAAAACTTTCATAAAGCATTAAAGAGAGAGAGAGGGGGGAGAGAGCGGTACAAAAAACTGAATCATAAAAAATGTTCCAAGATGTTAAAAAAACAGGGATATTAAAAAGGGATTAAAAATGAAAAAATAAAAAAGAAAGAAAAGAAAACATTAACTTCAAAAATTGGTATTCGCAAAATAATAACAATAACAATAATAATAATAATTCTTTGAATGTATAATCTACAATCTACAATTGAAGTCAAGGTTGTGATTTAAATTTGAATGTTGCGGATTTAAGCATTGATTTCTGCATTGAAAACCTTGCACCACACCATATGTCTAAATAATGCTATAACTATTATTATTGCATTCAAATGGCTACCAAATTTAGTGCGTAAAAACCAAAGGCAAAAACATTACCGAGATACCAGTAAGTGGATCGTGGTAGCCAGTGAGAAGAGCAAACACATAATTCTGCCTATTATGTCGTGTCTAAAAAAAAGAAATAAGATCGATAGTGCATAAATATGCAAACGCATTGTAATAATGTGTAACAGATGGCAACTTACCTTGATAAACAAACATAGATCTGAAGGATAAGCCCCACCATTTGCAAACCTTGCAGCTTGTTCATTTGGATATGGCGGAGGAAATTGGTCACTTAATTTACCAGGTCGTATAAACATCTCATCTTCGTCATTAGGGTCGTCTACCACCTCGATTTCAATAGCCATAGCTTTAACCTCTTCTTCAGTGTAAGCTACACCGACAAGATCTCTATATGATATTAGAGACATTGAATGGCATGAAGCACAATTTTGTTGGTATGCTTGATGACCACGTCGGATCCTGTTCATATATGGTTAATTATTTTAATGTTTACTTAGAACTAAATTGAGCTGCATACAATTTCCTAAGCAAATTGTCTATATATCATAATATCGAGCCTCAAGAATTAAGATTGTATACTTGTTCTTATAAACAACTTAATATTAATTTCTTTGAGCTGTCATCAGCTATATGCTTAATTGAATTGTAGTAAACTATCATGAACTTTGTGTTTCTTCTATGATCTGAACCATGAAATGCAAGTATTATATTCCTCCATACATAAAATATTATGTTACGAATTATTGCATAGAGCCCTGGACATTTATGTATCTCATTGGTCTTTCAGTGGTGCAAAATGTTGAGCTCATAAAACCAGAAGTATAAAGCTTAAGAACTCTATATGGTATCCGTAAAGATCAATAGCTACTGTGACCTTACGTAAGACAAAAAGGCTATTTATTAAACAATTACCACTATTAGAACGAACATCGTCAATTCAACAAACAAAAGATTGTGTGATATTAGTGAAATACCTGTTTGAAATTATCAGGGAAAATAGCAATAATAAGATACTGAAGAAGCATGATCATAGGAACTAAGAATGCCTTTATGAGGCGAAGGATAGCTTGGGCATGCTAGACCATGCTCTACTTCATCGATAGATGCAACGTTACCTAAGCTCAAAATTCCAGACAAACTAACTCCAACAGCTGCCAAGGTTTTTATGGACTTCATACCAGCAGACGCAGAAGCCTCTTATCCTTGATTTGAGGCAATTAATGCTTGTAATTGAAGAAATTATCAATATAACAATGAAACGGAATAGACAATTAAATCATTTTACTTGAATTAGAGGCATTGACAATAGCTCCATATAACTTCATTAGAAAGAAGATACTAATCAGCCATATATTTCGCATGGAAAAAGGAGAATTTATTATGCATGACTATGTTTTAATTTATAAACAATCAAATTTAATGTCCTGGACCATGGTTCTTACTCCATGCAACCCAAGGAACTTTGATGGGAATTTTCAATTTTGATATGCGTAATCTTTATCAAAATGGTTAAATTGTTGCTCCTGTGTATTTACTTGCAACGTCACTAGTACCCACCACTCTACACTCCTATACAGCGTATAAACAAAGAAGAAGAAATATCAAATCATTCTTTTGCTATTGTCACCATCGGACTAAGTTTGTTATTAAATTTCCCCATAGCAATTTCTTTTACTTTCCGTGTAACAGCTTGTAGTTTCAATTTGATTTGAGTCATGTAATATCTTGATTAATTTCTTTCTACCTTCGCAAATTAAATAGTACTTATTTATGATGCATGTAGCACAAACCATATTTTGGATTTTAAAAATCAAGTAACAAATATCTTCATAATTTTGTTTGTCGTTCTAAAAATCGCTAGAATATTACAAACAACAAACTATGGAAGTAAACCTGCATTATTCAACCTTCAAATGGTATCATTCAGTTCGGATATCTTTGATTCGGCCTCTAAGCTTTCTTCAACCTTACTTTGCTGACTCTAGCTATTTTTCCATATTACTTCTCTATTTCATTAATCTTTGCTTCAATAGAACTAACCAAATTCTACAAATTTTCTAAAAGAACTTGGGTAAAATATAAGACTTACTGCATTAATTCATCATTTAATCAATAATCATGTGCATACAATACTCATGAGCTATATTGCATAATGAATAGATACTGACACTACAAAAAATGATTCAAGCACAGATGCAGAGTGGAAACTCTTTTCATTAGCCTAATTGGAACAATAATCTAAATTAGAATCCTAACCACAACAGTCACAACATGTACAAAATAATGACAAAACTCAGTAATCATACTCTTCTCGGGCACCACAACAAGATTCCTACCCAGTAATCACGTCATACTATTAATGCTTCAGTTTGAATTTAAACAAAAACTAATAATTAAAAGCATTACATTTTCAATTCAAATAAACTCAGCCACTTCAGCTTTCCAACCAAATAAGTTTCAATTGCATTGACGCGAGAGCGAGATTCATTATAGAATTGGTGATGGGCTTCACTAGAGATGAGCGGCACCAGTGAGTTCCACGATGTGATTGCAGGCGAAGAGAGATGAATTTTTTAGTTATGGATCTAGGGTTTTAATTGGATTATAGATTTGTGGTTTTGAGAGAAGTATAATGAGAACAAGAAAATTTGAGAGAAGAGGGACACAGAAATTTTTTGGCTGGAAGGGACAAAGAAATTTTTAGCGAACTATTTTGGCTGGTTAACAAAATATTAATCGTTGCATTTTCATCATAAATAAAAACGAACCCAAGTATCTACGGTTGCATTTAGTTAAAAACATTGACAATATACGCAACTATAAATTGGTTTTCTTGTAGTGACTTGTGGTTCATGGTTTTAGACAAAAAGAAAAACTGGACTATTTTGATACATATTCTCTAGTAATTAGAATAACATTAATAAGAATGTTGATTGCAATCGCGTCCCCACTCGATTTAGAAATACATTAAATGGGTGTAAAGACGGCATTTTTAAATGGAGAATTGGAAGAAGAAATATACATGAAACAACCTGAAGGTTTCCTAAAAATCAAAAATGACTGTAAGGTTAGTTGATTAAGAAAATCACTATATGGGCTTAAACATGAGCCTAAGCAATGGCATGAAAAATTTGGTGAAAATATGATATTAAATGGATTTTATATGAATGAATGTGACAAATGTGTCTATTCTAAACATACAAATATGATATATGTCATTGTATGTCTATATGTGGATGATCTACTAATATTTGGAATCAACAAGCAGATAATAAAATCTACAAAAGATATGTTTTCCGCCAGATTTGATATGAAAGATCTGGGAATCACTAATGTGATACTTGGTGTAAAAATATATAAAACAAACCAAGGATATGTGTTGTCCCAATCACATTACATTGGGAAAATAGTTGAAAAGTTTAAATAACACAATATAATATCAGCAAAAAAAACTCGTTGATTTGAAACAAAACTGGGTTAAAAATAGCGATGATAGTATTTATCAACTTGAGTACTCTCATATACTAGGGAACATTATGTACATAATGAAATGCACTAGGCCTGATATAGCATATGCTGTAAGTAAACTCAGCAGATATACTTGAAATCCAGTATAGAATCACTAGAAAGCAATAATTCGAGTACTAAGATGCCTAAGTATACACAATGTCATGGACTATATTATGATAGGTACCCATCTATAATAGAAAGGTACTGTGCTATAAACTGGAAAACAGGTTCATCAGATAACAAATACACTAGTGGATATGTGTTTACCTTAGCTAGTAGGGCAATATCTTGGGGATCCTCTAAACAAACCCATACGGCAAGATCAACCATGGAATTAGAATTTATTTCCTAAAACAAAGCTGAAGAAGAAGCAGATTGGCTTCCAGGTTTCTTAGAAGGTATTCCAAATTGTGAAAAATCTGTACCACTAATAAGAATACATTGTGACAGCCAATCGGCTGTTGGAATAGCTAATAGTCATCTTTATAATGGCAAGTCTAGATATATTCATCATAGACATAAAACTTTAAGACAACTTATCTCCAATAGGGTTATCACAATTGACTATGTAAGATCAAATGATAACATTGCAAATCCACTAACAAAAGGTTTACACTAGAGAGAGGTTCAATATCTTATCGATGGGAATGGGGTAAAGGCCCGTAAACTAAAAGTTTATTTAAATGGAAACCCCACCTAGCTGACTGGAGATCCCAAGATCTAGGTTCAAAGGAACAACTAAGTTTAGATAGACTTGATAGCGCTGTAAATATTCAAACCATTCCAAAGATAGGTCAGTGCACTAATCGCTGGAAAATAGGATAAGTTTTGATACTTTTAATGATATCTATACTTTGTAATATTTAAAACAAAGAAGAGTGTTATGAAAATATCGTTATAGAATCACCTACGTGAGTGCGAAGGCGCCGCTTCAAGGAGAATTGTATGGCCAAATTCTCCTAAGCACTCATGAGACCAAGCTGGTGTTTATGGCAAAAACAAACACAAACGGAGAACCAAGGAGGATTAGAAACACTTATTGTGTTTTATCTATTTTAGATTTACACAAAAGGCTTACAGTTCAAAGAAAATCTAGTCCACTAATTCGCCGGTAATCAAAAGGATAAACGGTAGGGAAGTTCAAGGCTATGTGCTACTTTAACCAATACGATAAATGTTTCACATAATTTTGAGAACAAACTGAATAATTTCTCATTCATATGGGGGATTGTTAGAAATGAATAAGAAGTGTTGGGGAATGTGAAGGCATTAATTGCCTTGGAAGTTGAATAGTCCCACATCTTAGAATAAAATAAATATTTGTGTTTATATATTAAGATGCGGACGCTATGATAACTGCTATAGGCAAAGAGAGATACAAGCCATAAAGGGTGGTGGAACGCACGCACGTGCCCAACTCTGCATCCGCTGTGAGGGCGAATGGGCATTTGAGACGTATTAGAGGCACCTAGCATTTTGCAGTTGGCAGTTGGCTTAGCATGGCTGTTCAGATCGAACAGTTTTTTATTTCTATCCGTTTGAATTCAAACAGCCGCACCACCTAGTAAAGGGTCACAACTTTTCCACAGTAGCTGAAAGTACGTATATCGTATAGCTAATACTTAGGATCATGTAATACGGAATGTATTATAATCTAAATGCGAAAACAGATAATAAAAGTAAAGTAAATAAGAATACACACACCAGGAGTTTTTATACCGGTTCGAACTTCCCGTTCTACGTCCAGTCCTAGACTTCCCTCTGGAATTTCACTCAATAACCTCCCACTTAACCAGGAGGAATAGGTATACAATACCTAAGCATCCGAACAAGATTTTCCGCCTCAGTAGCCAAAGAGGACTTTTCCACCTGATACAAACTAACAGGACTTCTACAATTTTGATAAAGTTATTGACGCTTTGTGTTCTTGATAATACTGATTTGTCTTTGATAGTACACTCTTCCTATAATCAAATCCTAAAGTATATATTGTGTATGTGAAGATTAGAAAGGAAGATATTGCTTTGAATCGAAGTATATAATAATTAACTCTGAGATTCAAGCAATATATCTTTGATTAGAAAGATTTTAGAATGAAGAAATATAATCAAGAACTATAGATCAGAGAATAGAATAGATTGAAGTAACTTAGATTATTAAAATCATGGATTTAGATCTATATATATATTATATAAGGTTGCTACTGTTTACGAAGAGTTTCAATCAAGAGTTGCACCTGTAACTCTTCGAATTGGACCGTTACTCTTCACAAAGAGAAGCAACCGTTCAGGATATATGGCAGTTGCATACGGTCAGTCGACTGGTCAAAAATATTTAGTTGACTAAATATTCAAAGTGGTGTGCACATGTGCATGTCTATGCAAAGAACACAGATTCAGTCGACTGGTGAATTCAGTATAGTCGACTAAACTGTGCTTTTTTGCACAGTGAGCACTTGTGCTCACTATTTTGTGTGTGTGTATATATGTGTGTGTGTGTATATGTATCTAAAACTTTTGTATAGTGTGTGTAAACTACTGGAGGAGTGAATTTAACAATTATAAACTATAACTACGACTCAAATAATAAAGATTTATAGCGTACTTGGGGTTGAAGTCTTGTTTCCTTTGTAGTTCACCACGTGTGTATAGGTTTCTCTTTTTTGTCGCTTTGATCATTCTAATCTCATCGTTGATCGTTTGAAGATTGTCATGAATCAAAACTCATGATTCAACATTCTCCCCCTTTTTGATTGATGACAAACAATTTTGATGATTCTTTATATATGGAAATATATAACGTAAATTATATATTCCTCCCCCTGAATGTGTGGCGACTTTTCTATTCCTGCATAAAAAGTTAGTACACAAATTTCTCCCTCTTTGTCATCGACAAAAAGGAATACTTAATTCAATAATCACAGAGTACTAACGAATATTTGTAGAATGAGACATTACAAATCATTACAAATGTGAACACAAACATTATCATACAAACATTCTTGAACATATCACATCACAGACATTGTTTTACGAATACAAACATCACGAAAGCACAAACGTTTGGTCACAACGTCAAAGACATAACATCTAAAGCATATCATATTTTTGCACAAAAGAAAACTTACCAAAAAAATAAAATTTTCACTTTCATTTTCCCTATCTTTCATCGAATTCTTCTTCATCATATCCAAGAATCATTGGCCTCTTCCCCTTATCTTTGTCCATATCACTTTCTATGTCCTCATCCGTTATTGTTCATGTAAATTCCGGTGTCGGTTGTTTTTCGGATGAGGTAGATTAAATAGCGGTGCAAGAGATAGCTTCCCATAATATGCCAAAGAATCTCTTTATCTTATTTAACTTCTTATCAATTTCTTGTCGAGGAGTTTGACATGTGAATCAAATATCACTTGATTGCAAGCTATAAGATCGATTGCTTCACGTGTTCCTTGGGAAGGTGTAGTGGTTCGAATTTCATCGCCTTGTCTTTGCAGTGGTGCTTCTTATTGATGTTCATGGGAATGGTTTTTCCAATCTTGGAATGTCATGATACGGAAGGGTCTTATGGGTAATTTCATGAGGCTTATCGTCCGACTATTAAGAGTTTTTACAATTGAAGTGTCTGAGTCGGGTATTGGCACTTGAAGGTCCATAAGCAATCTCATAATGTATTCTCCGTAGTATATTACATTTTGTTTCCCTTGATTGAAGACTAGAAGTTCATCAAGAATAAGTTTCGACCAATTTATTTAAACATTTCCATATATAGCGTACAATGCTCTATAGTTCTCCGAGTATACCAATCCATATGATCCAGTTCTTGCAAGTATTGTTTTCATTAAGGCACGATGCAAAATTCTTGCTATCAGTCGTAGTGAAATAGATTTCAATTCTCTTATATTATCTCAAGGAAACGATGGCTTATCTCATCTTGAATATTGATATTGCAGTTCAAGTCTTCCAATGGTATTCCATCTACAGAGTGTGAACTATGTGTCCTATTCTTGCTAAAGAGAAAAATACTTGTTGTCCACAAACTTGACACCAAACACAATTATCTCTATTCCGTGGAGTTTGGTGATCTAGATTGAGATTAGCAAGAAATAATTTCACCATAGTGTGACTAATTTTTACCTTGTTCTGATTTGGTCTAATAGAGATTTCGAACGAATTCTTCTTGCCAAATCTTGAATTCCATATGCGTTGAAGTCAGGGTAAACCACAAACGATCCTTCTAGAAATCTAGATTCCTTCATTTTGTTCCACCATTCAACCGCTACAAGATTGTAAAGCCATTGATCAATTTGCATACACTACAACAAAAATACTTTATTACAACGCCCTTTTTACAACGGGCATTGGTTGCCCGTTGTAATAGAAGACTATTACAACGGTCCACACATGCCCGTTGTAAAAGATGCCATATACAATGCCCTTTTTACAACGGGCATTGGTTGCCTGTTGTAATAGAAGGCTATTACAACGGTCCATTCTGGCCCGTTGTAATAGATGCCAACTTTACAACGGTTACAAAATGCATGTTGTAAATATGCTAATTTTACAACGCACTTGAGCCCGTTGTAATATATATAAAACTGAACGCGCATTTGTTAATATAAAGGAGCCGGCCCAACTGCTCTTCGTTCAATTAATTAGGGTTCTGTGGCGCCGCATGTTCAATTGATTCTTCTCTGTTCCTCTTCTCTTCTGTTGCTCTTCCACACGTTCAACTCTAGAAACAATGGAAAACATTACAAAGCTCTACGAAACCCTTGAAAAATCGAATCGTGAATTACATAGGCTTATCAGCCGCCACATGCTTCACCATCCTTGCAATCGTCGTTGCGTTATACTACTTCATTTCCGGTTGGCTCGAACCTCCGACACTGTCGAGGAACAGAGATGAAGCGGTGGTGTTGGAGACGCCGCTGCCGCCAGTGCAACTGGGTGAGATCTCCGAAGAGGAATTGAGGGCTTATGATGGAACTGATCCTAAGAAACCGCTGCTAATGGCCATTAAAGGGCAGATTTATGACGTTACTCGTAGCAGGTTTGGTTTTTGTTCTATTTTTGAATAATTATGGTTGGTTGCTCTTGAAATAATTGATGGTTACTGATTTCTTACTGAAAAGTTGAATTTAATTCCTACGAAGAGAAGAATTGTTTATGAGTTTCTTCTATCCAGGATTAATTTGCAATCACTACCATGGAAATATTAATTACGAAATTTATTGAAATAGAGATGCTTTATATTAACTCCATTAGTTATAAACAATGAGCTTAGTATATCACTACCAGTAAATTTACACTAATATCGAATACGCGTCAGTAACAAAATATCAAAACCATGTTAAACGGTCAAATTTACTGACTACCTATTTATTTGCTAATCTGGAAAGTTGAGTATTATAATGACAAATACTTTTCCGATGATGCTTGAAATAATTTATGATTTTGTAACCATGATTAAAATGATATTTATCTTTTATTTTTATGTTTAAATGTAGTACCTGCGAATGAACCAAAGTTCTTTTTTAATATTGTTACTAATTTCTTGGAAAAAATTAAGTTAATTTTTCTAGGCAACTTAACCCAAATTAGGGTATTGAAATACTCGTCAGTGGCTTAACATTCATATATGCAATTATTAGATCCATTCAACATGAATATTACGAATATTTATTGATAAATATAAGATAGAGTGAAAATCATTTCAATATCCGCTGTTTTGATCTTTAAATGATCGTACATTCCTAGTGTTATTGAATTACAGCATAGTAATGTAAGATATGGAATGTATAGTGTGTGTGGGTATCAGTGTATGCAATTACTGAGTTAGTAATATTATCAATGCTCTCTGGGGACTATATTATATATATCTTGTTAAAACAGTAGAGACTGCTAATCAAAGTTTAATGGTGTAGGCAACTCAACAATTGCATTCATATTTTTAAGTTTTTTTCTTATATTTTGTTCTTCTACACTATTCTTTGCAAGTGCCATATTGCTTGCATAATACTTGAAGATAGTAATGCACCGACAAACACTTTGGATACCTCAGCAAAAGCACAAATTCACTATAGCAGATTTTGCAAAACACGCACAAATTGTCATGAAATTTTACAAAGGAATTGTTTTTTAGTTTACTTATTCAATACTCTGAATAAAAATGTCAGGTTAAAAATAAGTCCATGCATGGTTACTGACTAATATTTCTAGTATTGTGCTTTTGTATGAGACATGTTGTTAGGTGATTCAAATTCGTTAGAGTAAAAATTTGATTAAATTTATAAATAAAACATCTTTTTAACAAACTGTACTTGTTGAAACACTAGTTGGTTTTTCCTGTGCATACATGAATCTTGTCTTAGCCCAGTTGTAGTTTCCCTTACAGGAGTTATTGGAAGAAGCTCACATCCCTTATTGCAAGGAAGAACTGGGTTTCTCAAGTGTCAAATACGTGTTCAATATGTCATCTTATTCTCTTTTTTGTACTTAACAGTTAAAGACGACAAAACTTAAACTTGTAGGTTTCTGGTAGTTTTAAAAAAAACAATCGTAACCTACTTATTTGATGAATATAGTTGTTCTCAAAAGTCGAAAAGCAACAAGAGAAATTCGTTTGTTTTCTCACATTTAATGTGATTTTTTATATATATATTTTTCTTTATACATGTGATATGTTTACTATGTGAACCACAGTGTATGGCTCTGTCAATATCACACAAGTTTACAAACATAGAAATTTACCACCGGTTATGATAAATTGAAAGAGGCAAGCCACACTTAATGGGCTATTATATTCTTCTCCTCAAACTCCTTTAAGGCTTGTTGATTCTTTTGGGGCTAAAAGGAGTTTACACACTTGATTTTCTATCAAGGCCAAGGGTCCTCCAAAAACGGCAAGTTCAGTTATCAAGGGTGAATATAGAGGTTTTATGGAAATTGTGTTTCAGAATAATGATACCATAGTTCACACTTATCACGTGTATGGACATGCATTTTTTGTTGTTGGATATAATTTACTTGTGCTTTCATTTGCACATATTAGCCTTTTTGTAACTTTTTTTATGCCTGCAGAATGGACTTTGGAGGATGGTCTGAGAGTAGTAGAGGTACATATAATAAATGGGATGGCGTTGCTCGCTGCACTATACGGGTAATCGTATTTGAAAGTTCTTACTTTTTTGTGTTAATAAATCTGTAGAAATTACGGAGTTTTCTGTTCCATTATAGTTTTTAGATTGGCAAGCAACTGTTACTTTACCAAAATAACCATTTGAGATAAGCTTACGAATTTTTTTTTGGGAAACTTGCTACTTTGCTGTAAGTAAAGCTATACAGGGAAAGTGGGAAACAATTGCGCTCACGCACACGCAATATCTGTTTTTCGTATTCATTTCTTTTTTTATTTTCCTTTTTGTCCGTCGACCAATATTGGGATAGTTCTACTAGTTGTGATTGTTTGACGTACAGAGGGAAAAAAACAAATACAGATTCTTTTTCATACCTTGAATATCTGTTTTCCTTGCTATCTACTTAATATAGCTTAAGCATATAGTTTCTGCAGTTATTGTTCCCCTAGATCTTTAATCGGTCATTATATATAATTCAGTTTTATGTAGGGCTATTAATGGTGTGGCTTTGATTTTACTTTTTGTAGTAATTTTTATATAGTGGTACCTTAAGAAATAACATGGTACTGTACATGTCATAGTCAATAGTATGCGTTGTCCTTGGGCTTAACCTACACACGAGTGCAATCCCATGTTTTATTTTTTTGTCAGGACATTCTATGGACCAGGGGGCATATTCATTATTTGCTGGTAGAGATGCGAGCAGAGCCCTAGCAAAGATGTCATTTGAGGAAAAAGACTTAACATGAGATATTTCCGGGCTTGGACTTTGAAGTTGAATGTATGATCAGGTAAATGAAGTTGCTCCTGGATTCATTGCATCTGATATGACTACTGAGCTAGGAGACGAAATTGAGAAGAAAATCTTGTAGACTATCCCACTAGGTAAACCATTCTATTCTTTTTTTTGTTACTCTACATGTTGAAATTCTTATTTTATGCATGAATTTGACCTGTAGATAAATGTTCAAGCATACAAACTACCTTTTCCACTATACTGATGTAAGCATATCCAGATTCAACATGTTCATTGTCATTGGCTTTGACATTAGATCATGCTCCAACCTATTAAATATAATATATATAAAGTTAAATATTAGACCACTTTTGTGTTAAAAATACATGTGATAGTCCTAGGTAAATGTGAAATAATTTTAGTCAAGTGTGTGCCTTATCTTCTGATAGGTCAGCAACTCTTTCTGATAGGTTAGCAACTCTTGTAAAATGTGTTTCAAGAGTTGAATTAAGCTACTATAAAAAGTATTATAAATTCATTAAGGCTCCTTAAAATTAGTGTAAGCTAATTTCGGCTTGCAGGTAAAAACCAAGAATGTAATTTTAAATTAAACGGCATGGAAGAACTTTACCATATACAACTATAAACTCAAAGGTCAATTACTAGGTGAATAATATTGATAGAAAGAAGAAAAAAAGAGTAAGCAGAAACCACTTCATAATACACCTTATTCACGTACCTCCACATAATTAAGTTGATCCATATTTTCTATTCTACGTTGAAACCATAGAGAGACCATTTCCTGAATAGTTCAACTATTTTAAATTAATTGAACCTGCATCCAAATAAAATAGTTGAACTATTCAGACCTGATTCCAAATAAAATAGTTTAACTATTCAAACCTGATTGGAAAAGTGTTGAGATCTCTTTTGTGTTTATGTCTTTTTGTGTTTGCAGGTGTTGCTTTGGTGCTTTCTGCTATTGCCATGTTGGCTTTTGTTGCTCTTTCTCTGCTATGGACTAGGACTATGGATATGGTTCCTTTACATCCTTGTTTAGTTATTTATATTAGCTTTCAGGTTTGGCATTTTCCATTGATGTAAATATCTTTGTATGATGTTGATATTGCTATAAAACTCGTATGTACTTGACATTGAGGGAAAAGTGTTAATGCTTTATGTATTTGGCATGTAAACTTATCTAACCTTTTGGAGTGTTAGAATTCTATGATTCTAGCTTTTAGTCTTTTCGTATGTGATTTTAATTATTTTATGACAATATTTTGTATTAGTACGGATGTATTGCATGGATGCTGCTGTAAATTTTTTTTAAATCTGCATTTATTTAGCAACGGGCAATGTGCGTTGTTATATAATATTTTTACAACGGTCAACACACGTTGTTAAATACGTTTTTGACAACGGTCAATGCATGTTGTGAAACAGGCTATGCAACTAGTGTGGTTAGTCTATTGTAACGGGTTATGGCCGTTGTATTATAGTCTATTACAACAGTCATAACCCGTTGTAAAAAGGTATACTGCAATGGTTTTTACAACGGACATTGCCCGTTGTAAAATGTGGTGGATCCATTACAACGAGGCCTATTACAATGGGCACATGCCCGTTGCGAAAACCATATTACAACGGGCTTTACCCGTTGTAATAGGGTATTTTTGTTGTAGTGATATCAATTGGTTCTAGAGAGGTTGAGGTTGCTCTTCGTTATCATTTCTGAGGTCTAGGAGCCATGATGTTAAATGATTTGGAGAATTTTTGATTTAGGAATGCTGTGGAATGCTTTAGGGTTTTGAATGTTTTGAGTTTGAAATGAGTTTATGAAAGAAAATGCACGTGAATGGTTTATAACCTAGGGTTTTTTGTGTCTCTGTTATGTCATTCAGTCGACTGAACTAAAAAGTTCAGTCGCCTTAACTCTTTTCCTGAAGATTTTTGGACTAGAAAGGAGTTCAGTCAACTTGACACTTTGGTTCAATCGACTGACTTCTGTCAGTGACTTTTGCTTGCTTTATATTGCAATGAAACTAAGTTTTTTTTATACGATGATTTTATAAAATAATATAACAATGATTTACAAAATATAATACCAATTGAAAATTATATTTATATATTTATTGATGATTACACAAAGATATGCATTAATAATAAAATTTCAAAAACAAAGTGATCATCAACGAATATGATTTATTTTGAAGGTGATTTCTTTGGAGTATTAGATTTCTCCTTATCATCCTTCTTTGATGACATGTTCACTGGTGATTGATTGAATTTGTGATCGCATGAGTTTAGAGTTCGAGGAGAGTATCGTGGAGAAGGATCCCATGGATTTCGATATCCAGCTGATGGGTCGAGCGATGAACACGGCATTGGTAATGGTTCATATGCATCTATCGGTTTAGAGTTGTAAAATTTGACTGCAGTTTGTTCCAAAAAAAATTAGGCATCTTGCAGTCACTTTTTGTTCGAAATATAATTCACGTTATAGGTCCATTTGTTGTTGTTGGTAGTGATGAATATTGTTGATCTTCTCTTTAGTCGATGGCGAGATCAACATAGCTTGTTTTCCCTTCTTATTATCTGATGTACAACCGGTATGATAGCTTTCCCACTTACGTACCGGTTTATATTCCGGTGTTGGAGTAGGTAATCCATGGTCGGAACTATTTGAGGAAGATGTTGCGTAGGAGAGGTGTGAGTTATCTGAGGATTGCGACACCATTACGATGTGATAATAAATATACGAAGCTTGTATTTAAATTGTATTTTAAAAGTGTATGCAACATTTCAAAAATTCATGTATATATAGTGAATACTAGAATTCAATCAAAATTGAACAATTGAATATTAAACCCATTGAAATTAAATGTGTTGAACCAAATTGAATGTAAACGAATTAAATAAATTTGGTAATGTTTGATATGCATCGGTTGTTAAATGGATGTTAGTTGATTGTATAGGAATTCATATGGAATTGAATTAATAAAATTGAAAGATAACGTATGGAAGCTAAGTAATTGAATTTAAAGTGGAAGTTAAGTGAAATAAATAGAATTAAATTTAATTTGAATTAGAAGTGAGCTAACTTGAATATGAATTAGTGGATATAAACTAATTGTAATGAATAAATGAATGTTAGTAAAATCCAATGTAAATAAATCAAATGTGAATAAAATTAAAAATCAATTCAATGAATATTAACGAGAAATGAATTTATATTGACTTGGTTATGGATTGATTGGATAGATATTGTTTTGTTGGATGTTAGTTGGATGATAGTTGTTGGATGGTTGGATTTGTTGCTTTTGATAGCATTTTCTATATTGGCATATATAGTTGTTGTATTGGTATATATTGTATATTGATATTACTTTCATATATACATGTTTCTCATTTGTTTGTTGAGATGTTTAGTAGGTGCGGATGGTGTTTCTTCGCATTTGGAGCTCGCTTTCGCGCTATATTAGCCGTATATGCTCGCTAATAATATATAAGGTGCATATCTCGGATTATATATCGTACTTTTATGTTTTTTCCCTATGGGATGTCTCATCCTCGAAGATGAGATGTATATTTGTGATATATGTACGTTGTGATCCTACTACGATCGAACCACGCAAAGGAGACGCTGGCGAATTTTTTGAAAATTTGAGGCGTTGGAATTTTTTTGAGAAATTGAAAAAATTTTGGTACCTAAAATTTTGATTTCAGTTATAAAGTTAATGTTTTGAAAACATAACTATATGTGGATTTGAAAAGTTAGAAAAGTTTTTATAAGAAGTTTAACTAACGGATTTTGGAAAAGTTAAAATATTTAACTGATTTTGGTAAATCTAGTTTGAACGAATTGTTTTGAAAAGTTAATAGATTTTGTGACTTTTTCTTACTTTGCAATTTCGAGGACAAAATTCTTTTAAGTAGGGGAGAATGTAACGACCAAGAATTTCTATTATTTGAAATTCATATGTTTAATTGATTTTAAATATTTAAAAGTAAAGTTTATAAGCTGAAAATTTTTATTTCGAATATAGTGATTTAATTGGATAATTAAATTATTAATTTAATATTTGAAATTGCAGAAATAATTGAAATTTGAATTTAATGTGAATGAAAATGATTTATAAAGTTGAATTAAATCTTATTTGAATTAGAATAGTGATAGTAAACTTTTAAAATTGAATTAAAAGTTAATTTGCAGAAATTAAATATTTTAATATTTATATTGACGAGTGAAAATGGTCATTTTTCAAACAGTCTCGGATTTCGACGAAACTAGTTTCATTAGATCCGTAAAGTTATTTTATTGTGAGATTTCAAATTTCGTGTCATTCGGATTTACGGTTTGTCCGGGACAACCTAAAACGCTTAGAAATTCGTTTAAGTGAATTTTAAATTTAAATAGTCGATTCGGAAACCTATGTTTCAAATATGATGGCTCCCGATATATATTCCATTGCATTTGGAATAGGGGTAAAATATTATAAACACTAGGCGGCATACTTCATTTCGAGTTCGAAAAATTTCAGGATGAATAGTGTCGATGAATTTTCTATAAAAGGCCTAGATTTTTCTATTTTCACTAAAAACCCTAAGGGTTAGGGCTAGCCGCCATTTTCGTTTCAACGGCTAGAAATGCTCAATCTATTCTCCTTCTTTTTCTCCAAATTTATCCATTATTCTGAAAAAATTTCAACTACAAAGTTGTAGAGGCCAACGAGTTCTATAACTTCAACGGCTGTGATCGAAAATGGAGCTACGGATCCATGTGGGTCTCGACGTAAAGGCGCGGCAGTCATTCACGATTTACGAGGTTGATACATGACCGGGCTTGGCCTGATTTTCGACCATGGAAGGAGGGAGCAAGGCGCACGTGGCGGCAGCATCTGATCGACGTCTCGATCTTCGTAGGTCGAGCGAATATTCGATGAAATCGGCGGCTTCGTCGGTTCATGTATGCGATTTTAGCTGGGGGAAGAAGAAATAGAAACGACAGCCTTGGTTTGGTAAAGCAGCAGATCGATCGACCAGATGATAAAAGGTTTAAAAATAATTAAAGAAATTGAAAATAAATTATATATAAAATCGTATAAACTTTGTAATATCATATCTTTGTCACATGAGGTTCGAATCGCATGAAACGAATTGCATTGGGTCCAAATTGACGAACACTACATTATGAAGCTAGATTGGGATTTATTTGAGCGAGTGAAAATTTTGGTTGAAATTAAATGCTTGTTTAATTTTAATCAAAATAAATCGCTATCGCAATGACCACACGCAATGTGAGTACAACTCACTCTTTTTGACTCACTAATATTTTTGTATAAGTGAGAATAAATATTATTTATGCTGGTTGATGACTATTTGGATGATATATGATATATTGATTGGTATTTGGATATATACCTACATATTGGAGCAGATGACCCTATACGTTCTCGTGTATGAGCGGATGACTCTTTGTACGCGCGTCTGCCTCGAAGCGGACATTGTACACATGTTCTAATATGCATATTTGTTGTAGGTGACAGGTTGGAGTGATCCAACTGGATTCCTCACAACTGTCGATTTATTTACTAATATTGATATATATGATGTTATCGTATGATATATGATGTTTTGGATGCCGTGATTGATGTATTTAGTGATGTTGCAGCATTGAGCCTATTTTGGAATTTTAAAAGTGTTAAAGTGATGATTTCCAAATTTAAATGGATTTTGAAATGATTTTGAATTTGTACGTTTCATTAATTTTTGAATTGTTAAGTAAACAAATTTATTTTAAATAAATAAAAATTATAATTTTTATGTCGTAAAAATTATGATTTTTGAGAAATGTAGTTGAAACGTGATTTTTGGAATATGGAGATAACTATTTTGTAAATACTTTAAATTGGGATTTTTGATTTATTATAATGGTTTATATAGAAGATTTATAAAATTGATGTTTTATAACTTAAAATATTGCAAATATAAAACGAGTTTTATAAGTGTTAAAATGTAGTATAAATGAATCTTATAAGTAAATAAGATTTATAGATTTATGAAGTTGTGAAGTTATAAAAAGAATGAATTTTTAAATAAATGATTTATAAGTAAATTAACTAACAAATTGGATTTTTAAATATGATTGAGATATAAATAGAATTGGTTAATAAGGAATTTTATAAATGAAAGTTTTTATAAAATATATATGGAATTTATAAACATTGTTTTATAAATGCGAAATCAACTGAATTTGATAACTTAAATATAGAAATTTATTAAATGATTTATATCCACAATTTTGGACAGTAGATTATCCTTTAATAAATGTGTATAAGCAATGAATTTGGTAAATGAATTTTATCCACGATTTTGGACAATGGATTATCCTTTAATAAATATGTAAAAGTAATAAATTGGGTAAAGAGAATTTATATTCACGATTTTGGACGGTGAATTATCTTTTGAATTAAATAAATGTTTTGGGAAGTGATCTTTTAAATGAAGTTAAATAGGTTGAAGATGTATTAAAATGTGTTAAGGATCGAAACCATAGATTTCAACATTCATTGTTGAAATAGACGTTTTCGAGAAGTAAGGAAATGATGGACTATAACACTGTTGTCATAGTAAATGATTTTCGAAAGGAAATGATTTTGCATAATATTGAGATTTATATATCTATCTGATTTTTGAATCCCTGTACTAGTGTTTTTGGGTTGTCGTAATGATGTTTTACGCAACACTGGTTTTGATCCAAATAAAAATGTTTAATAGGAACATTTTCCTTAAAGAATAAAATGTATACTTAATCACGATTTAAGTAGATGTAATATTTTCTAAGTGTTGAAAATAAAAGAGATTTGTGAATTACTTATTATTAAATAAGTTTATGGAAATGTTTTCTAGTATTGAAATGGTTTTGAGATTATATATTTTTAAAGATAACTTGAAGTGAATATTTGGCAAGTGATTTAATTTATGAAAGATTAATTAAAAGGGCCTAGTGATTATTATAGTGCTAAATATTTATTTGTTTGTTTTGATTGTTAAATAACCGACTATCAAATTTGGCCAAGTTTTAGTTCCTCGACTTGATGTGGGAACTATTTAGTCATACACTTAGTACATAGCCTTCTGTGTAGGCTTGATTATCATTTGTGTTAAGGGTGATAATTCGTATAGTGCGGAGTATTACTCCTATCTATCGAGCTTCCTTCTTGGCCCGAAGGATAGCAAGTTGAAAGTTGGAGACGAGATAAGTCTATGAAACTTAGTCTTTGTGTGAGGCTGAGAAACGCTTTTGCGTTGTTGGTGCGAAGAGACCGGGATCGGATTTATCTGAAAACCACCTCGGACCAAAGTATGTGCGACGATTGTGCAGGTTGCTTATGATGATATTGATATTCCGAATTTTCATAGTAGGGGGGATGCTTGTTGATCGGTTGGGGTTGAAATCCCAATATACATTCAGTAGCAGCGGCCTCTTCATTATGAAATATCCAATGCGAGGACTATTCGCTACAAATCCAAGGGATTTCCCGATAGGATGTGGTAGGAAAGTACATTCAGTTTGTCCTGTTCTTGGACATCTTGTATGAATGTTTGCCTGACATTTCATTTCTAAATATTACGTACATTGGTTTTTACAAACTTACATCAGTAGTGACGGAGAAGGCAATTTCTCTTAGCTTAACACCCTCCTTGAGACGTATGAGCTTAAGGATTGTATTTTTGTGGAAGGCAATTAGTAGTAAACGGAAATGGCCATGTGGCATTCAAAGTGATGTGATTGTGATATGTGAAAGGTAATCTTTACCTCCTCAAGCCTCATCAACCGAAAATGACCAAAACAGGGTTAGATGCAGCAAGGCCAAGTGAGTCATTTCTAAGTAGGATATGATCATCCTCTTCTAGATATATCTTTACATGCTATGACGTCGTGTATCTGATTATTGTGGTTTGTATGCTTCGAGGGCCCTCGGTATAGATCGGTAACGACCGGAGGATGACATATTCGGTACTATCTAGTTACAGTGGTAGGCCGGTCTTGTGTTAGTAGAGGGCGGATGTTCTGTGCCTCGGGACATCCATCTAGAGATGTACCCATCGAAAGGTAGTCCCTTCGCCTGGTCATTTATATGGAAACCAAACTCAACTATGTACCTGCCATTTCGATTGTATTACCCATTTTGGGCTATATGCCGGAATTTAATAATGGTAACAATTTCAGCTATTTTGAATATTATTTGTATACTAGACATTAGTATAATATCATATGAGTTTGATATGAAATAATTTAGTTATCATAAGCTAAAAACATGTCCGTGTTTATGTGTGGACTTGTCTTACGAGATACTTTTTTTGATAAAGGAAAAGTTTGGTAATTTAATAAATTCAGTTGAGTGTGTTTCTCACGCTGGTTTACCAGACTGATCCGGGCATTCTTCCCTTTCAATGCTCGGGTCAGACCGAGTATATTTACAGGTCTAGATTTGGTGCTTTTGGAGCTTCAGCAGAAGAGCTGGAGATCTCCATTTCGTATACACGTACATCTATTTTGATTATTGATTATTTGTTGCATTGTTTAGTTGTTGTATATTGTCAGCAATTGTGAGGACAAGTTATTATAACTGTCCAGGCTGATAACTATTGGTTGATTGTTGAACTTTGATTGATGTATGTATATATATAGTTTCTATTTTGTAAAGATCATTAATATGATATTATATGTTTTCCGCTGCGATGTGAGATTCTGTATCGTTCTGTTTGGTTCTATTTTATCTCTTTTTCTCTTCTCTTCTTCTCTCTTCTTTTCTTTCTCTTGACTTTTCGTCAGTCGTTGCTTTTGGGTTGGGCATGTGTGGATTATTGTCGATTCAAAGGATATGGATTTGCAGGTTGTTACATAGCTAATACTTAGGATAGTGTAATATGGAACGTGTTATAACCAAAATGCGAAAACAAACAATAAAAGTAAAGTAAATAAGAATAAGCGCACCATGATTTTTTATACTGGTTCGAACTTCCCGTTCTACATCTAGTCTCAGACTTCCCTTTGGAATTTCACTCAATAACCTCTCACTTAACTCATAGGAATAGGTATACAATACCTGAGCAGCCGAACAGGATTTTTCCACATGAGCAGCCGAACAGGACTTTTTCGCCTAACAAACTAATAGGACTTCTACAATTTTGATAAAGTTGTTGATGCTTTGTGTTCTTGATAACACTGTATTGTCTTTGATAGTACACCCTTGATAGTACACCCTTCCTATGATCAAATCCTCAAGTATATATTGTGTGTGTGAAGATTAGAAATGAAGATATTGCTTTGAATCGAAGTATATAATAATTAACTCTGAGATTCAAGCAATATATCTTTAATTGGAAAGATTTTAGAATGAAGAAATATAGTCAAGAAATATAGATCATAGAATAGAATAGACTGAAGTAAATTGTATTATTAAAATCATGAATTTAGATCTATATATATAGTATATAAGGTTGCTACTGTTCACGAAGAGTTTCAATCAAGAGTTGCATCTGTAACTCTTCGAATTGGATCGTTACTCTTCGCAAAGAGAAGCAACCTTTTAGGAAATATGGCAGTTGCATACGGTCAGTCGACTGGTCAAAAATATCTAGTTGACTAAATATTCAAAGTGGTGTGCATATGTGCATGTCTGTGCAAAGAACACATATTCAGTCGACTAGTGAATTCAGTCCAGTCGACTGAACTGTGCTTTTTTGAATAGTGAGCACTTGTGCTCACTATTTTTTTTTGTGTGTATATTTAAAACTTTTGTATAGTGTGTGTAAACTACTTGAGGAGTTATTTTAACAATTATAAACTATAACTACTACTCAAACAATAAAGATTTATAGCGTACTTGGGGTTGAAGTCTTGTTTCCTTTGTAGTTCACCACGTGTGTATAGGTTTCTCTTTTTTGTCGCTTTGATCGTTCTAATCTCATCGTTGATCGTTTGAAGCTTGTGATGGATCAAAACTCATGATTCAACAGTCGCAACCGTTTGAACAAACACCTATTACTGAATAGGTGAACCTCCCTATGCCTATACATAGGCAGACAAAAAAGAGTTGATATATAATTAGGTTTTTTGCATTTCTTTCTCCTCACAACATTCTGTTCTTAAAATACACTCTCTTGAGTTCATTATGCTCTGTAATTGTTGTGCAGCATCGTAGAGAAGATTCGTTTTATCTTGGGAAACAATTGTTCGATATCCTCAGGCGCCGTAGAGGGAGCAATATTGTTTCAAGGAAACAATTCTCAAATACTGAACTCGAACAATCTAATGATATGCTTTTTACTGTTTATTTGTTAACTGTACAAGTAGTACTTAGAACAATTTTGCGACGTACCTGTGATGGTTTGCTATTGTTGCAATTTGCAACATAATTGTAACAGTTTCGTAATGCTTTTGTAACATCACTGTTAGCAATTTGTGTATACAGTTTAATAACGCTTTTCTGACGTAACTATATAACAATTTAGTAATACTTTTCTGACGTTACGAATAACGGATGCAACGTACAACAGATTACTCTAAAAGAATGAAAAATGCTAGGGCATTTGATCATCTTCGCAAATAATTGGCGAGGCTATCTAGTTCAGCTTCTGATTACTTTAATCATGGTATTGTTTCTTGGGCTAATAGATATGATCACTGTACATTTTATTGGGCCTATGTGATTCAGATATTATAAGAATGTGTATGTTACTCAGGACTACCAACACAAAAAATTAAATTGTACAACTAAAATCAAGTAACTTCACTTTGGTCTTCTAATTGTTAAATACCTAATACCACGTATGCATACTTGTTTTTTTACAAGATGAACCGAGTTTAATGAATCCTCAATTCTTCGTTGTGAAAACTTCACTCATGGGTCTAAATTGTTGGTTAATTACCAATAACTGACGGTAAATATAAACAATAAAATATTATTCAATCACAACATACAATAAATAAAATAAGAAACGTTATTCTTTCTTCCAACAAAGAGTACAAGATAGAGTATATTACAGAAGTATAGCTAGTATAGTAGAGTAAGAACGTATAGTTATAAATTGAATAATCAATATCATTACGTACTTGACTACAATATTTTTAGGGACTTTAACTAAGGAGGAATAGTGGTATAAACTCTCATCTTATAGAAATTGAGTGAAGGTCTCGTACATATAAGTATTGAAAATAAAGCTTATACGAATGAGAACGAAAAAAAATCCACGTAGAATCAATATAGACCAGAAATGCTCTCGAGTTAGGAAATTGCCTCTTAATTGATGCAAGTTAATTTGCGTCCAATTCATATCTATTTTAATTTCACAAATCAATGTAATTAATTAAATCACACCCAATTTGACATATATTTTAATTTAATTCTTATTATTAACAAAATGAAACCTATCCAATTAATTATTTAATTAAATCGATAACTCTATGAGATGTATTTTGGCGAGGAATTTGATGACAACGTCTAATGCGTGGATAAAGGCAAAAACATGAATGCTTGATTTAGATGTTTGTTTTCATAAATGTAATCAAAAGGTATCATTCGCTGACTATAAAGAACAAGGTACTAATGCAGAATCTGCTAATGGTTGAGATCTGAATGTTAAGTGCCTACGTTCAATTAGGTTAAAGATGCATGACGAAATGATTGTAAAACTTATAGAAGTTAGGCACATCTCAGAACTTAAGGTGGAATCCCAAGGGTTTGGAAAGATACCATGCATGTGTTGTGCGCAAACAAAGAAAGCAATAATGAATACAAATTACTTGAAAAAATAGTGGAGAATAAAGGAAATTCTAGGGGTGGGCGCGGGTCGGTTTTGTATGGTTTGAAGACCAAGACGCTTTCGCGCCGCATCAAACGGTAAATGAAAAATACAAACCATTATACTAACTATTTAAATGGTTTGGTTTTAGTTCGCCTTAATATAATATGGTTCGGCTTTGATCCGGTCCGGTTTGAATCCATGTTAAATATGAAATAAGAGAATTACTTCCAACAATAAATAATTTATGAATGCAACTATGTGAAGCTTTTATACTTAAAGGTTAAAACACAAACTGATATATAGAAATAAAAGATTGGTTCTTCGTATAAGTATTTCAATTTGATAGTTAGCTATAAGTGAAACTTTTTAAGTAGATTAACCAATCATCAACGTTAATCAATGTATAATCATTAAGTAAAAGGACTAGGATAAGATTATAATTAGCATTTGTACAAAATGAGATGAAAAATATCATACTAAAACTACAACTTCTTTCTTTATGACAACGATTATTATTGGTATAAGCTGAAAAAGAATATACATCGTTAGAATATAAAATAAGATGAGAGTTGTTTATACTTTTATCATAAGATTACTAGTGTAAATATTTTGTTTGGTTTGGTTTAATATGGTTGGTTCAATCGTTCAAACCGCAACCGAACCATATTGATGTGGGTCAGTCCTGTTTGAGGTGTTTGCTTTAGTTATAAGAGTCGGTGCGTGTTTCCGCTTTTTTTTTGCGGTTCGATGCAGACGGTTTCCGTATAGCGGTGCGGTTTATGCCCACCTTTAGAAAGTTCTCAAAGTGGCGTTGAAAGGGTTAATTCGTCTGAATTAAGGTGGAGCCAACAACGGAAAGCCGCAAAAACTACACGGAGGCGTTTATTGTATTACGAACAATTCTGATTTGTTGATGATATGCATGTTCAATTATGGACATGCATAATCAGTGGCGGAGTCAGAAATTTACGTCGGTTGGGTCAAGATTTGAAATTGTTTAGGGATCAAGAAGCGATAACCCTTGATTTGTTATGTTACAATTTATTCAATGTCATATTTATTAATACTTCATTTATCAAAGCCCAACTATGTTCATTTCATTCACTAGTTTTATGACAATGAACTTTATAGTTTTCAAAACTATCTAAGTTTTTAATGTTTAATGACTTTGCAAATCGTATAATAATCTCATATTTGAAAACTGAGTATATAGAACGTTCAGATATAATGTCAGATTTATAGTCAGAACCCTGACCTCAATTATAATGCATTTATTATTCAATTTGTTTACAATTATTTTGAATATTATATGGTATCATGTAATGTGTTAATTCTAATTGAACCTATGATATACAATTAAATATCAAAATATTTTAAACATCCAAAAATTCAAATATTCAATAACTAGTCTTATATTCATTTTATTAGTTTCATCCGGTAAATCATTTTGTACTAGTTCAGGTATTAAGCAATTTCACACCGTGTTATTTCAGAAACCACTTTATAAATTGAGAATGGAGCAACTTTTTATCAAAATAAATAATTGAAGAGTCCAATGGCTATCGAATGGTGTAACTAGCAACCGATAAATGGGAAAATTAAAGGATCCACAAACAAAAAAAAATCAACCAACAAATAGAGAAATATAAATTAACCATGAACTATTAAACACATTTCAATTAAAAATATCAAATGAAGAATTTCAAATTCCAAATTCATTCAAATCCGAGCAAATTCTAATTCAGTTCAAATGAGTTTGAGTTGAATTTTCGGCATTAACAGTGCTTACGCATGGTGCAGCGAAGTTTATGGTGGTTGAGGTGTGACTTTTATATAGAAGAGTGGATGAGATTGGAAGCAGAAGAGAAGAACTAATCGATTCACAATGACATATTAGAAATAAGCTAGGGTTTGTGTTATAGAAAGAATGATACCCATTATTCTTAATTGTTGGCGATGTCATATGAGCTCCCCCGCTCTCATTTAGCTTCGCTCCTATGCATAGTTAGAGGCTGTGGATGTTAGCTAGTTTTTAGAATGGAGACATTTGTTTCCATGTTAACATTGGATGTTGTTTGGAGTATAAGAATGTATGTGGAGTTGGTAGTCTTATTTGAAAATGTAGTATGAATGTGAAGATTGTTAGACTGCGGTTATGCAATATTACACATTTAAGTAGATTTTGAAGATATTTGCGTAACGTGGAATTGTGATTCAAATGTATTTTTCATTTTATAGATTTTGAAGTGTAATTAAATACCTTTTTTATTGCATTAAATAAGATAATTAATTACCTACATGTGAACGATTAATTTTGGAATATGAAAGTAATGCACAGCGTAATAAAGAAGTCATTTTATTAAGACTATTATATATTGAGATGAATAGGGTTAATTAGACGTGCGACGAAAAATATATTTGTATTGGAGTTTTGAGAATTGAGATTTCTTCTTAATTTTTTTGACTTTCTATGAATAAATAAAACTTATAAGTTGGATGAATTTGTTTGTTATAGTTATTTTTTTTCCCCTTCACTTCATCTCTTTCAAAATCTAAGTAGGTAAGGATTTGACGCAGCGGATATAACGGATGACAACGAAATGAAGATTTCGTGTCAAACTAATCGAAGAAACGATTAGATGAAACAAGATAAATCGATGGTTTGAAAATACCGAATGCCCAAATTCGTTGATCTCGAGAGATACCGAATTCTAGCTATCTCCAACACGTTGATCGCGCACGATACCGTGTTAAAAGATCTACGACTCTTCTACGTTGATCTCGCGCATGAGATTCCGTGAATCGGTTTCAAATCCGTTGATTCGAGCGCACTCGAATAACCGAAAATAGAGAAAGGATACAACGCTCAACTTCCAATTTCAAAGAGGCACAAAGCACTCAAATAAAGTTTTATTCAAAATCAACAACCTTTACAAATGACACGACATCCCTATTTATAGGGTTACAACACAACACTTGCAACTCAACATACACGGCCGACCTAACCAGGTACTCGCGACCTACGAGTTACGACCTAAGCAACAAACAGTACAAACGACCTTACAACAATGCGACTCAACATATATACAACATGAGTTACGACTTAAGGAAAATACAACTACAACACATTACACGAGTTAACAAATATACGACCTAACAGACCCCCGAGCCAACACATGCACGGCTCAACAAAGACAGTTACAACACACGCGACCTAGGCTCCATGCGACCTAAAGATCTTGCGACCTAAGGTTTGAGCGACTTAAGCTCTGGACGACCTAAAGTGGACAGCGGCATAAGATACCAACGGCTCAAGAAGATAGTGGCATCAGCGAACTAACTCACTAGGTCGTTTATTCCTGTAGGTCGTAGCTCATTGGAATTAGGTCGGAGCGACCTAAAGACATGAGCGCTGAAATGCTTAACTCGCTTGGTTGCTTGAATGCCTTAACGCTTAATCTGTTAACTCGCGGGCGACCTTTACTAGGTCGTGAGCGACCTAAGACCCTCGAATGACCCAAATCCATTGAGTTAGTAGATCGCGCCGCATCAGGATTATAGAAAAACTATAACATCAAATAAGTAGAGACTTGTAAAGGCGAATGTTTTATAATATACAACAGAAAATAACAATTATACATAAAAATCTATGGTATGTAGTCAGTGACACATTATGAGAGAGGGAGAAATAAAAACGAGTTGGAAATCAAAGGTCACCGACGAAATTGGATCCAACTTGTGTTGGGCAATTTCCCCACTACAACCCATTAGTAAATTATAGCCAGTACAAATTTTGTACTTAGCCGATAGGAACTTTGTTGACCGCCTACGCTCAAAATATATTGTATAATCATTGGTTCATTATCCAAATTTGTTTACATTCTAATGTTTCGCAAAAATCAATTAAACTTTTTGTCATTTTTGACTAACGTGGTTTCTTTTGTATAGAATCAACTACAATTTAACTCATGTTTCTCAAATTAATTTTTTATCACATATGAATAGACTACTGTTTCAGAACGCAGAATAAAATAGTGTATCGTAGAGTGTAAGTGTGTGTGGACCAGTCAAAAAATAATTATATTTTAGTACCGATCCACCTTTAGTTGTTTGCTATGCTCGTAGTGTCATATTCTGCTACTACTAGTAAAGAACATTTATGAAATTTTACGGCGGACTAAAATTTGCAACTCTAGTCCAATACAACGACCTGTGTAACACATAACAATGATATGTTATAACGAAGTTGATTTCTACAGTTTCGTTGCATGGCAAATTTCTGTTGGTTCTAGTCCTCTGTCGGTTTTCATATAATCTGAACTTTTCCTTTTTTTATTAATTAATTAAATAAAGTGCATACGTAAATAAAATAAAGGTCTGAGATTTATGGAACATTTATCTTAAGACGTCCACATGTTTCTCATTTAATTTGGATACTACATTATTTTATGCAACAAATTTAGTAATCCCAGTATATTTATTCTTCTAGTCTATTTCTTCACAATCTCAAAATAAATCATGATACGGAGAAGTTTCCTGCGACTTGGGCACCATCGTAAACAATTTTGTACGAATATCTCCCACTCTTTCCTATAAAAATCAGACAAACAACTTATTTTAAGACCATGTACACTAAAGTTATACAAAAGTTATCTAGTATAAGTTCTAGTGCTGAAATTTCCTGGAAAAAATAACAAAAGAAAAGGAAAAAGATGTACTTTTGAAAACTCACTTCTAATATTTATTTAAACTTCAAATTGCAGGCTGAGTATTAGTTGAGGCCCAGAAGTAACCATTTGTGTGAATGTGAATGCTTAAAGAGAAGTACGATAGCATGGAAGATGGTCAAAAGGTTAGCTGTTATGTACAGGGAGATGATGTGGCTTTCTTACTTACCTTCGTAACTACATCTTTCAGGCATTTAATCATTGTTCTAGTACATGTACTGCTAGTCTTTCTGACACCACTAGAACCATATAAAAGGTACTGAGTTAGGTAACTAGAAGTGAAAAACAGGTTTGCTTGATGGTACAAATAGTCACTGAAGTAATATGGTTCAGCTTCAGATTACTTTAACTATGCTATTGTTTCTTGGCCTTTGCCTTTAGATCTTATCACTGTACATTTTGTTGGGCCTATATGATTCTGCTATTTTAAAGATTGTCCATGTTACTCAGGACACGCACTTCTCTAGGCAAGAAACTCCCATTAGTACCAAGCCGGAACCACACACTTCTCTAGATGTCATCGTCGATGTTGCCGGGAGGGGCGGAGCCCTTTTGTGAATGGGGTAGGCACATGCCTACCCCGGTCTTGAAAAAAAAAATGAAAAAAAGAAAAAACTGAAGAAAAAAAAAGCATGTCTAAAGAAAATAAAAAAGCATGTCTAAAGGAAATAAAAGAACGAGTCCAGCCTTTTTTGGTTTTCCGATCTTTCGAGACGTCCACATTTTTTTTCCTTCTCCATCGGCTAACATACTATTCATCAAACAATCTACCGCGATACCCTTTTTCTTTTGAAAACTTCAATTGAGTTATCTCTCGTGAAATTCAAAACTCAAAATTTTTGTAAAATGCGTAATTATTTCGGTTTTCTTTATGTTTTTTATGATGCGCGTATTTTTAAAAAACAATTATTGATCATTATATTATTTATCTTAATTTAGTCATACAAGTTTTCTGTGTAAATTTTGTTAAATATCAATGCCATTAAAATAAATCACAACAGAGGTTGTCGCAGACGAAACCTATTTTACTTTGTGCCCACGCCAACATTTCATCCTGCCTACGTCACTGGTTGCCAGTACACCATAGAACCTCCTTTAAGTGCAATATGCAATAAAATTGCTCGAGTCGAGTATTATCCATGTTGAATAAATACTATTTTAACCACATTGCTCGTGTACACATCTATCCGATACCGTAACGTACATGCATTATACCTAGGGAGCTAATTTCCATACTTTTACTAACATCTTATATATATACATATATATATATATATATGTGTGTGTGTATGTGTATGAATGTATGTATATGTATGTATGTGTGTATTAGCTTAGGCTTTGGCCCGAGGTTCAGACTGTGCTCGGAATTCAGTAACTTGCACACCGCTAGTCATTGGAGTGGTCAACTGGCACCAATGAGCCTGTTGATCCATCGGGTTCGTTTACCGTGTATTTTAATTATCGTTATTTGTTAATCATTTCTCAATCGTCGTTACCAATTCAACTACAACAAACGTTAATTGCATATTACGTAATATAGTAAACTATCAATTACAGTGAACCTTTATCTTGTCAATCTACAACCTTTGACGTCGTTTTCAAATACATTCCCTAATAATTTCTTAAGCATGTTTGTTTATCAAAACGAATTGAGTCAGGCTTAGAATTAAAATATATCCGTTTATATTCAGATTTATACAACCAAAAACAACTTTTATACATAAATTTACTTTATTCGGATCTGGATTAAAAACTCTAACTTCGATTTCAAAACATTATACGTGCTAATTTCTCAGAAAAATCAGCACAAAAGCAACAGCGCAACTTTTGTGACTAAGTTCGAACATTTGAAAAAATACCATTTTTACTCTTGTTATATTTAAATTTAACTCTTTTAATTAAATGTTCTGTTTAAATTTTCCAGGGTGTTGCAATGGTGGACAATGTTGTCTCTCCTCTTCTTGCCAATGTAAGAGGTTTTCTTATAAGATCATTTATGATTGTATGGTTGTAAGATCATTTGTATGATTGTTGACATTTGTTTTTGTATGGTTTAGTACATATTTACAATATTACGACTTTTGTTAATATGGTTTGGTATATGAAATTGATGGTATGTGACATATGATTTATGTATTTGTGATATAAATGATTATATATTGTGTGAATTTGATGTGTCATTAAGGTGAGAAATGCAACAAAAATGCCACAAATATGTTTCAGCAAAGGTGTTGGCAAGAAGTCGAAAAATTCAATTTTTACAATGAAAAAAATAAGCAGAGAAGGCGTCGGAAGTAGTGTGACGGTAAGGCGTCAGCAAAGGTGGTCTGTAGGGCGTCGGTAACAACACCACGAGAAATGTCCTCTAAGCATGTTGAAATAAAATTGTCAATACAGTTCCCACCAATGCCATGGCTGTATATTCCTATAAATCGACATTGTCCCTAATTCTCTTTCTAAACCTTTTTGTTTCTAAACCATTGCCTACAAATATACTCAAACAAAAAGATATAGTGATCAAAGTTTTGTATACCAGTTTATACGGCTCCTTTAAGGGTTATAAACATGTTGGTCTTGTCATTTTTTAATCAACCCAAAATCAAACAACTTGACTAGTGTTTGGTTTAAAATTTGAATTTTATGTTTTGCGTTTTCAACGTGCACTTTAAAATACACATAAGAACAAAAACATATGTAAAACGATAAATTTAGAAAATAGTTTTAACATACATACTTGAAAATAACTTTTTCGTGTTTTCCGTCTTTTGAAAAATATCAAAATCTATTTACTCGTCCCTCTTTCCATTGTTAGATTGATCAGGATGTTTCATCTTCTCCACTCCCGCACACACAAAAATTAAAAACATAAAATTGAATCCTTAGTTTTCAAACCTAATGCTAGGTTACTTTCTAATTGTTATAATAACTCTTATAATGATTCATCATCGTAATTTTATTTGTATTCTTCTAGCTCATCTTTTAATTTATTTTTTCTTTTTCAAATTGCAATAATAACAAATTACTTTCGAACATTGGAAATGCACCTTAAGAAGCAATCATTTTAACACCTTAAGAAGAACGCATTTTAACCTGTAATATATGTCCGCTATTTCCAAATGTGTAATTTTTACGTCATCGTAATTGCAACTCTGCGTCCTTCTCTCTGCAGTTTTATTTATTCTCTTAACACCTGGACCATTTTATAGGGCTCTAAACACTTGCTAAGTATAAGTTAATCAGGCTAGGATTGCTCTTTTGACTTACCGGTCATGCATACGGAATAGGTCTTAGTTATAGGTTCATGATGTATTAGTTTAAACAAAGGTTCTGTTGTAACGGTTGACCAATGCGATCATATGTATGTGTGAAGATTCTGTTTTTATATTCTAAGCAACTAAAGACATTTTTGCACAAGGTGAAATGAAAGAAAAATTCCAGAGAGGAGGATGAAAGCACTGACTAACAATTAAACCTAGTACAAAGTTTATGATACCGCTATCTTTTCAACATGAAAACTCAGGATGAAATACCAAAACTGTCTCTCCACAGAATTATCAAGAATTAGTATAACTCAAAAATAGAATCTAATAATTAAACTTCCTTTATAAATTTAAATTTTCATCATAAATATTACCAAGTTTTCATATTAAAAACAGGATCTAACAAATAAATTACTTTACAAAATTATTTTTTTAATAATTAAAATTTTAAACTGACAAAAAAATAATATTGCAACATAAAAATAAAAATTCAAATTAACTACATATAATGAAACACAAACATATGACTAAATATTTATGACAAACATTTTCTTTTAAACGTATTAAATAAATACAATTTGTATAGAAATAATACAAATGCTTTCATCACGTGCGAAGTACGTACTGTAATACTCGTGTGTGTGTAATAGCTTTGACGTGATACTTAACTACAAAAAACGCTCTTCTATATTTTATCAAATTTAATAACTTAAAATTCGAATCTAATATTAAACTTATTTTAGAAATTTAAACGTCTATAAAAGTAGAATCTAACAATTAAACATACTTTACAAATTCAAAACGCTTCTAAAAATAAAATCTAAAATTAACCTTCTTTACAGATTTCAAATACTTCTTTACAAGTATACAAATCTTAATGTCACTCAAAAATAAAAAATCTATTTTTTTTTACTGATTTAAACAGATACACGATTTGCAAGAGAAACAATTCAAAACGCGTGCGGTAATACTCGCGGACGTCTGTGTCTGTGTGGATATATATGTATGTATAATACATGCGCACACAGCGAAATATGCAGCAAGGCTGTTACATAAATTCAGGAATAACAATTTTTAAGGTGAAAGGTGGTAGAGCCTCCTATGTTTCAGAAGTTCGGTGTCATTAATAGAAGCAGTGGAGCACGCTAAAATTCATGTTTCATTGCTGCTTCCTATGATGGCTGAACTGAATTACATTCACAACTAGACTTTATGTTCAACGTATTCATACCCATGCTACTTACTGTTGATCTTCATCTAGCCGTTTAATTGGTATATCTCATGTTTAATTTTAAATTTTAAATCTCCATCAAACGTGAAATATAGAAGGAAATTTGAACATCACAGATGGGTAGCACAATCACAAAGTTGATATAGGTACTAAGATAAAAATTCAGATATAGCAAAATAATTAACCAAATGTATCTGGCAATTTTCTTTACTTTTGTATGAAACTGGTAAAACTCCAATATAAATATACATAAAGATTAATTAGTTACCGATTGCTAATATTTGATATTTAATTTAAAAAATTTACATTCAATCAATCTTCAACCCAAATGCTTAAAAATCCTACACAAAAAGGTGGAAGGAAAATATAGGTAATGGGGTAGACGACATTAATTTTAAACAAGCAAGCACTCAAGTTAGAATTGACTTATCAAGCAGATGACAGAACTTTGGGCAGCCGTATGACCACCTATAAGTCAATTTGTAGTACCATTACACATTATAGTAGTAATCAAACCGTTTTGGCAATTTATTTAATAAAATCTTGCATTCCATTCTACCCGACTGCTAGGTAGCACATGATAAACGATTCTCAGCAAAATAACAAGACTGCATTCCCTAAACGAAATAAAGATCAGCTAACTTAAAACCAAACTGAAGTTGATGTGACATTGACGTACATAAATTAAATATAAATATTACCGTCTATTAAAGTACCAAGAATGATAGTTGTTTAAAGACCCTATTATATTTGACTATATAAAACTGTATAACCATGCTTGATCATGCTAGTGATCAGCAACCAAACATATATGATTAGTTTGTCTATGGTTTTCCATTCAGATTCAGTTTAATATCATAAAATATTGGAAACTACCAAGATAGCTAAATTAAAGATTGACATTTCGCATAGTTTAGAAGAACAGTCTGAAATGAGTTCAGAAGCTTCTTTTTTTATTTCCATACGGTTCGCACACTCTAGGCTTATCAAAACCCTTTAGATAAACAAGGATCGTAAGGATTTTATAAAATAGCTTATGTTAAGTCTTGCTTTTAGTGCACGGATATTAAATAGGTTATATGTATATTTGCTTAAAGTTTTGAAATTGGAGTAGTGATTAAAAATGAAATAAAGATACCCTGATAGAACTGCATAACAGTGAAAGCCTACTTCTATTATATAAATTTTCTTCAAAAAATTTGATGTTTTTTCCATCAGTCTTAGTTAACAATAAAATGGTAATATGCCAAAAAACAAAAACAAAAACAAAAAAAACAAAAAAAAGAAGAAGAAGAAACGAATTAACACTGAAGAAATCACAACAGAGCATACATTGTATTCCAACGCCCATGTTCCAACGTCATTTCTAACGACGTCCAACGGCTCGTTGGATTTTGTCGTAACCATCTGAATCTGTTAGAAACCGTTGGAATCAAGCCGTTTGCGACCGTCGGAAGCCGTTGGAAAATTTCCAGCATATTTTTCCGAAAGCCGACCTGAAGCTCATTATCTCCTTCCTCAATCTATATTTTCACTCAATTCCCCCATTCCACCACCTCCTAGCCTGCTACCGCCGCCCCCAAACACCATCCCAATCACCTCCGACGCCATCTAGAAGCTGCTCCAGCCCGTCTCCACCCTTTTAGCTCTCCAAATCGGTAATTTTGCTAAACCTAATATTTAGATTTTTTTTATTTAGGGTTTAATTTGAATTGTGATTGATTCCTACTTGTTAGTGTATGCATATTACATCATGTTATCCTTTAATTGCAACTATTATCCCATAATGAACAAGTTATTAACGATTGAAAATTTTGTAATTTAGGATATTGCATTAGTTTATTTTGATTTGGTTAGTATTGAACGTATGTGTGTGATAGAGTTTATTGCATTTGGAAGCCGTTAGAACGGATATTGCATTTGTGCGAACACGATTTTGTATTTGTGCGAACATGCGAATTGATTTAGTGTATAAATGAATTTGTAATAAATGAATTTTGTGTACAAATTTTGTGTATAAATGAATTTAGTACTTATGTAATAAAACGGTAAAATATAAACTAATATTAATTAAACGAGTTATATATTTAAATTTAATATAAACAAATATTTAAATCCTTAGATATATTTGGCCACGTCTGACAAGTGTTGTATATGATCATTTTAGGGATATTCGTTTTTTCCACAAAACGGGCAACTCCATTCATCTGATAGATCATTTGTCGGATTTGTCCCTGTATTTGACAGGTTACAAACACTATAACGTATTATATTTCGTCAATCATATCACTTTAAACGGTTCACAAAATTTCGACGGCATTTCCTTTACGTTCCTTGTGTACACGCATCTGTGTACGATACAAGAAACACGGGGGAAATGCTGCCGAAATTTTGTGAAATCGTTTAAAATGATATGATTTACGGAATATAATTATTATTGTGTTTGTAATGGGAAGTAGGATGATCGGCCTTCAAAGAAGACACATAAGTGGCAATGAATCAATAGTTGTTTATTTAAAATGAAGTTTGTAGAAAAAATATAAAATTTAGTACATGTTTACTAAATCAGTAAATAAAATTTAAACAAAATATAAAATTAACGATTTATAATTTTTTTACTTTATCATAGGTTTTCAAGTATGAAAAATGGTCAATTACTTTAATGATCGGAGCAGGATGTATCAAAGAAGGGAAATTAATGACACAATAAGTGAACATTTTCTAAAAGGGGTACAAGTGTTCATCGAATTTGCTATAAGTAATATTGCAAACGATGAAGAAATTCGTTGTCCATATGCAGTAGATGCAAATTGTTGAACTATTTAGTAACGAATATAGCTAAGGTTTATTTGCGCCAATATGGTTTCGTACCCAATTATTTGCTGTGGGATCGTCATGGAGAAATTGTAGCCCCTAACAATCAAGAACAGTTGATGGAGGTCATTAGTGATGAAGTTAGTACGAATCTCATAGAACTTAAGGTCGAAGGTGCAACACGATCAATATTCCCTACCGTTGAAATTGATAACGACGATGTTAACGTCGAAGAGGAGTCAAATGTTGGAGCTAAAAAATATATGATTTATTGGATCATGCTAAAAAAACCCTTTGGAATGGATGTTTAAGCGGCTCTCAATTATCGGTAACTGCAGAATACATTGCAATGAAATCAAAATACAACCTTATAGAAGCTGGATTTACGGATGTTGTTCAAGCTGCTAAACGTCATATGCCACACGATAATTTAATATGCGAAAATTATTATGAAGTGAAAAAATTTATGTCATCTTTCGGTTTGCCATATCAAAAAATAGATACACGTTTAAAGGGTTGCATGTTGTATTAGAAAGAAGACATCAATCTTAGAAATTGTAAAATATGTAATCAAGAAAGATACAAACCGAGGAAAAAGAAGGGAAAAGAAGTTCTGTACAAGCGTATGCATTATCTACCCATCACCCATAGACTTCAACGGTTATATGCATCATCTGTAACAGCGCATCATATGAGATGGCACAGTGTGAGAACACCTCAAGAAGGTACGTTGACACACCCATCCAATGGAGAAGCATGGAAATATTTTGACAAGAAATATCCCGATTTCGCAGCGGAGAGCCGTAACGTTAGACTAGGTTTATGTACAGACGGCTTCTCACCGTTTTCTCAGTTTGGTTCTAAATATTCATCTTGGCCTATAATAATCACACCTTACAATCTACCTCCATGGATGTGTATGAAAACTTCATATATGTTTCTCACAATTTTCGTCCTTGGCCCTGATGATCCGACACAAGGCATTGATGTTTACTTACAACCATTAATCGAAGAATTGAAAATATTATGGCATGAAGGAGTTGAAACATACGACATATCAAAAAAGAAAATTTTTCGGATGTTGGCTTCTCGGTTATGGACTATTAGCGATTTTCTTGCATATGCAATGCTTTCGGGTTGGAGTACGGCCGGTCGTTTTGCTTGTCCTTATTGCATGGATGAAACACGAGCATTTTCCTTACCGCATGGAAAGAAAATTTCATGGTTTGATTGTCATCGATGTTTTCTTCATATTAATCACCCTTTTAGAAGAGACAAAAAAACTTCATAGCTAATAGGCATGAGACTCTACGACCACCAACGGTTTGGTCAAGCGAGGATATATATGAACTTGTAAAAGATTATCCAAAGATACACGAGACTGGACAACAAATTTGAATTCAAGATAAATCAACGTTTCATAATTGGTGCAAACAAATTATATTCTGGAAATTGCCTTATTGAAAAAATCTCTTAATCCGTCATAACATTGACGTGATGCATAACGAAAAAAAGTATTTGATAATGTGTTTTATACAGTTTTGAATGTGAAGGGCAAGACTAAGAACGATTTGAAATCTGAACGTGATATAGAGGAAATATGCAATCGTCCTGAGCTTTGTATGAAGCCCAATGACAGTAAAAAAACCCAAAGCATGCTACGAACTAAACATCGACCAAGTTAAAGTACTGTTAAAATGGATGGAAGGATTACGATTTCCCGATGAAATTTCCTCTAATCTTCGTAGATGTGTCGACTATAAAAATGGAAGACTGAGTGGAATGAAAAGTCATGATTGTCATGTAATGATGGAAAATTTGTTATCTGTCGCTTTTAAAGAAATGTTACCAGTAAAAGTTTGGACGGTAATAACAGAACTTAGTTTATTTTACAAGGAGCTTTGTTCGACTACGTTAAAATTTGACCATCTACTTAAACTTGAAGAAGAAATTCCTATAATGCTCTGCAAACTGGAGAATTTGTTTAGATGTAACTGGTTCACCAATATTCCAGGTTCTGGTATTAACGTGCATCCAAATTATAATCTTATAAAAATTAAACATACCTCGCGTTATCAAAAGTACGACCCTTTTATACTAGCCAAACAAGCCCTACAAGCTTATTATGCCTCTTATCCATCTCTAAAAAGGGATAAAGCAGATTGGTCTACGGTTTTTAAAACCAAAGCAAGATTTACGTTCGATGAACAGAATATTCCAGACGAACAAGCCTATTAAGCAGATCAGGAGGAAAATGTTGAAATAGCAATTATAGACGATCAAAATGATTTTGGACCTTTAAATGATGAGATAAATGTATTAGTCGAAGCATTTGAGAGTGTAGAGGAAAACGTCATAGAATACGAAACCGAGTCAGAACGAGGACGACTGAGTAATATCCGGTAATTTTTACCATTATTCACATCACATTTATCTCTGATTAATAATGTATTTATCCAAAGTTATACAATTTTAATGACAACAAGTGTATACTCACACACTCAACACATACACACAACATGACACATTTGTAGCATATTGTATTACATTTTTTAATGGTTCATCGTATCATAATTATTATGAATTGTATATGTATGTATATGGCAGGTATATTATGTCTGGCTTTGGTTCTGGCTCTCGACGACGTGGCTCTTTCCAGCAGATTGGAGAGAGTAGTGGTGAGTCACTAGCTCGTCCAGTCATTTACTTGCAGCCAAAGGCTGATCAATCATAAGTATCATAATTAGCAGCATAGCAATTTAATTTTTTTTACATGATATATCTATAATTGTCTAAAGTTCTATTTTATATTTAACGCAGTGGGTTTGAGTTGGAGCCATCTAAAGTGGTTCTGAACATTGCTAAGCAAGCGTATATGGGCAGGATGAGCTATTGCTGGCCTAAGTGGTGCAAGATCCCCGATGATGTGAGAGAGACCATTTGGCAAGATTTTCTAGTAAGTTTATACCGCTTTACAAAATGATTAATTAAATACAAATAAATAATTCGTAATATTTTCTCATTGTACAGGGCGTAGTAGATTTGCAAGAGTTTGACATCAACTTAGTTCAGCGACACTGGAACTCAAAGATCGCTAACAACTATAGGGAGAAAATGTCGGAGATTAAAAAAGTAGGGAAGAAACCAAAGTGGATGAGTGCGGCTATATGGGATAAGTGGGTTGACTGGTGGAACTCTGAGGAGTCTAAGGTAAATCTATAATGAATCTCAGTAATTTATTTAATGTTTAATAAATAATTATTCATTGTAAATTTGCAGGAGGAGTCAGAAAGGAACTCAGAAAACAGGAGCATGAATCCAATAACTTCACGTGGAGGCTCAATATCTTTCCAGCATCACCGCAAAGATTTGGTAAATTTATCTATTATCACATTTATATTTTGATCAGTTCAGTAATTAGTTATGTGGAGTTAAATTATCTAAATTATCAATTGCAGGAACGAGCTTATGGACATCCCATTGGCTTAGTGGACTTATTTTCTCACATCCACGCATCTAGGCAAGTAGACGAGTCTGGCAAAATCATATATCAGTGGGGTTATCAGGATAGGGCGACTGAGGCATATGTATGCATTTTTTAATTTCTAATACTTACATCGATAAGTTTATTAATTACTAGCTATGTAAAATTAAAATTACATTCTACTATTTTTCAACAGAAATTGTTTTTATTTTCATTATAGTCAAGGTTACAGGAGGCACGGGCTTATGCGCTTCAGTAGTCTGGTCGTGATGAGTAGACACGGGAGGAGCAAGATAACATATTTGACGCTGTTATGGATTTGACGCAGCGGAGTAGACGTTATGGCTTCGGGAACGTAACGGTAATTAATCCTTTTACATATGTCCAACAAATTAGCGTTTAGATATATAGTGTTATAATATTTCATATGCTGAGACAACCCTTTTGCTATTATTTCTATTTGCAGGCTCGACAAGCTCAAAAGGCCCAAGACAAAGAAGAAATTAAGGAGCTTAGAGCTATGATTGAGCGGCTACAGGAGGAGAATCATCTGCGAGCTGTAAAAATGGAGCAGTAGAATCAAAAACTTGCGGAGTATGTGCAGAATCATGATACCTTTCCTTCATCATCTGGTGCTTCCGGAGGCGGCGACGAAGATGCTTGAGGAGGTATGCTTTTTAGTGTTTGTGTTTGAACACTGTATATATTGACTTGGAGATGGTTATTATGTGTTTTAATGTTGTATATATTGGTACGGAGTGGGTGAGAACGATATTTTGATGGTATGTACGTGGTTTGTTGACATGTTTTGATGGCATTTACGTTGATGGTACGGTTTATGATGTTTGAATGGCTTGGTTTGTTTATATTGGTGTTTAATTGATTTATGTGTATTGTTTATATTGATATATATATATATATATATATATATATATATATATATATATATATCTGTGTGTGTGTGTGTGTGTGGAATGGATTGGAAATGTATTGAAAATGGAATGGTTTGGAAATGGTGTGGCTGGAAGGTGAATAGGCTTGCTGTTGTAAAGCAAAATAAACCCAGATTTCCAACAGTTTCGAACGACTTATTGGACATTTTATTCAAACGGCTTGTAACGGTTTCCAACGGCTATTAACCGTTGGCGGCCGTTGGAAATTCTGTTGGAAAATAGTGGTTGGTTCCATTGTAAAGCGTTGGTTCTATTCCAACGGCTATTCCAACGACCGCCAACGGCTACGAGCCGCTGGAATAGCCGTTTAATCCTGTAGTGAATGTAAGAAAACATTAGTGGAGTGTACAAAGTAAATAACAATGGAAAGATTTAATAAGACGTATTAAATACACACACACACACACACATACATACATACATACATATATGTGTGTATGTATATTCGCATAATTTGGTTTTGTAAGTCTATATCATACAAACCTAAATAAGTGTCCATTTGTTTAGTAATTGATTGGATATATGTATAAAACGTCGTATAATATATTTTGGACCAGTTGTGACTAGAAAATAATAGATGAAAATATACAAGAATAATGAAAATAATAGTATTGCTTTGTGTAAAATCACCGTGGTCAACAAGCAACATTAAAATTGATGACCTTTTTGTTACATAGGCTAAAATGAATTTTTTCCGTAGCTCTTAACCAAAGTAACGGCCCAACATTCTAACACTTATTCAATGAACATTTTTCGATCTCACTTAGTGAGATCGGTTGAAAATATACATGTATAGATCATAGTTCATGCAATTTCCATATTACACATCCATGATTGGTCTATGTCATTTGATTGTGTTGGTATTGTTAATATCCTAGGTATTGATTTTGATGACAACAACCATATAAATATTACTACTAACGTATCTTCGAGTTGTGCAGTTATTTTAGACATATTATTCAGATATTTACACAGATAAACAAGAAATCAACGGAAGAAATTGGATTATATATGAAGGTTAATCAGAGCAATTGAAAAACAAAACTGATTGAAGAAGAATGCTGAAAGGACAGAGTTGCTTGAAGTGGTGAGTAGTTGGTTGAATCTTAGAATTCCTTGTTAAAGACCCCATGGTAATTATACTTGAAGATCATCAACCTTGAACCTCAACCGAATCACAAAAAATCCATAAATATAAGGTACTTTGAAATTTGAAAATTAGCAACACTTATTGGTGTTGTTCTCTTTGAAAAATGCATGATCCATTATGTCGACATATGTCCCGTTGGTCAGTTTTTTAAATCCAAATCAAGGGATTTTCGCTCCACCTCTTCACCAAAAGACATATCTCTTCAACCACTATTAAAGCCTTTGGAAAACGAATTTTTCAATCCATTCTCTCCTCTTTTTCATACTCTTTCTCTACCATACTTTTGTAAGAAAATTTCGTTGCATACTCTTTCATTCTCCTTGCAAATCGATACTATTTCACTCTAATTCTTCATCGATTCGCAAACTACACAATATCAAAGAGTTTCTACTTGAATTCTTATCATTCTCTCTCTGATTTCAACCTATTCCTTAAAGAATTCAAAGATATATTGCTAATGGTGGTCTATAGGATCATTGTATCCAATCTGCAAGAATCTGTATTGAAGATACGACTCTTGCTATACTCTATTGTTGTTTGTAAAGAGAAAAAGGTGCTCTTGTAGCCTACGAAATCAAGTGGGTGTTCTCATAGCCCGATAAATAAAGAGGGTGTTTCTTATAACCCATGAAATTTAGATTGTAAATGTCTTCTAGCTTCCCGTGGAAAGCAAGCAATTATAGTGAAATTCTACGTGGTGTAGTATAGGACTGGTGTAACATTCCTCACTTAGAGGCCCAAAACTAACGACTACAGATGCTGTAGTCATCCACGGTTATTAATTATCGGTGACTAAATGCGGTAATGTAAGTTACATTAATATAACGGAAACACATGGATATGAAAAAAAATTAAACCATTAAACAAATTTCTTATTCCATTTCAATCATATTTCAAATTCATTACATAATCCCAAATTCGAGAACCACGTTTAGAGAATATATAATTATTATAAACTACGCTAAAAGAAAAATATGTAGATTCCCCCTTGGATGATCAGAGTCTGAACATAGGCAATTAAACAAGTTTGCCTTTACATCAAAACACGGTGAAGTAAAATAGAAAAGAACTCGTATTAGCTAGCTTGCCTCCTGCACGTCTTCGGAAGCTTATTCCTCTAAAAGAGAACCTGAGAACCTCAACTCTTAATCTACTTAAAATCAATTGAGCACACGAGAATTTAAGAGGAAAACATAAACTTCGAGTCAACATAAAATCTGGTATGACAAATAACCTACCATATCGAACCATTTAGATATCAAGTGAGACCACACTGCTTAGCGGTACGAGTTTTCTCCTCGATGGTATGTTACCCAATAGCTTATAATAATCATATACTACGCTCCTGCATCCACAATGGTTAAAAACATTGAAATTTAGAATATCATGATGATATGCAAACAAGCAACATATCCTGAATTTTCCATCTCCATTCATTTGACTATCTATCTCAGTTATAGTTTATAGAGTCATTATTAACCTACTGGTTTTCATAGGCCAACTAATAACATTTTCAAAACTTATGGACTATGTGTCGATTTCATAGTTTTCAAAACTCAAAACTTATGGACTATATGCCAATAACTTTAGTATTTCATGGGCTCTCTTCGAACCTATTTGTATATCCAATGACTTCTCTTATATCATAGTAACGACCCAGAATCTAAGTCATTCGAAATGGGAATATATAATTGATTTTAAATATTCACAAGTAAATTTTATAAGTTGAATAACTTATATTTCAAATATCTTGATTTAATTTGATAATTAAATTGTTAATTTAATATTTGAAATTGAGTAAATAACTGAAATTTAATTTAATAAGAATGAAAATGAATTTTAAAGTTAATTTAAATCCTATTTGAATTGGAATAGTATTAGTAAACTTTTAAAATTGATTTAAAAGTTAATTTATAGACACTGGAAATATCAATATTTAATTAACGTGTAAAAATAGTCATTTTTAACACTATCTCGGATTTCGACTAAATCAGTTTCATGGAATTCGTAATAGTGAGTTATTATAGGATTTCAAATTTTGTATCAATCAGATTTACGGTTTGGCCGTGCGAAACTGAAACGCTTTAGAAATTTATTTATGTAATTTTAATTAAAATAAGTCGATTCGAAAAACTATCTTCCAAATACAATGGAATTGGTTCTCGATATATATATATATATTATTGTGTTAGGAATAGGAGTAAAACATTTTAAACGCCATGCGACAGGCTTCGTTTGTAGTCCGAAAAATATTCTGGTGAATAGTGTTTTAAGATATTGCCTATAAATATAGGAATCAACCCTTCAAAGCCCTAGAAAACTAGGGCAGCCGGCTCTAAATATTTCAATGGCCTAAAATGCCCTAATTTCTTCCTTGATTTTCACATGATCTATCTACTATTAGCAAAAGTCACCAACTAGAAGTTCGTAGAGGGCACTGTGATGCATCCAACGGTTATGATCGAAAATGGTGTTGTGGATCGCCAGAATTCTTGCCGTAAAGCCCTAGCATTCGAGAGTGAAATATGAGGCCTGGTGGTGGCCGAGTGCGACCATGCTCAAGCCGTGAGGGGTGTTAAGGTATGGCTGTTGTTTGGTGGTGAAATGACGGGGTTACGATCAACTTGGGGGGGCGCGGCAAGTAGTTGTTGGACGGCGTGCATGTGGGCTTCGGTTTGCTGGGTAACACATTCGAACGAAGTGGGAAGGAAAATACGGGCGGCCAGATCTGGAGTAGATGGAATGTGCAACCAAGAATTTTAAGTTAATAAAATAAAAATAAAAGTTGTAAATTTATATTGTAATAATTCGTGCAATCTTTAAAATGTCATAACTTGTTCGTACGAGGTCCAAATTGGACGAAACAAGCCGCGTTGGGTTCATATATGAAAATAATATGTAATGGAGCTAGATTAAATTTATTTGGGCTAGTGAAAATTTTGGATAAAATTAGGCGTCGGTATAATTTTAACAGAAATAAATGGCTATAGCGACGACTACAAGCAAAGTGAGTAAATCTCACTCATTTTTGGATTGCTAGTTTAGTTTAAAACGTTAAAATTTTAAATTATTGGTTGATTGGATGTTTTGATAATAATTATTATCGGTTGGATGTTATAATATATATATAGTATTATATATAAGTAGTTGGATTGATTATTCCCGCCAATTGGAGCGGATGAGACCCTATGCGCCCCACATAATAGAGGACGATCCTATCACTACTAGAAAAGTGTCTAAAAGCAACAGGGTGGGGCGATCGCTTCCGACGTCAATTTCTGACGGCTTCCGACGGGCCAACGGCGGCCGTTGGAAGCCGTTGGAAAATCGCAATTTATAGGGCTCAGCCGAGCCTCCTTCCTCATTTTCATACGAAAATTTTCAACCCAAAATCCCCAAATCTCTTCCCAAGCTTTCAATCATTAATTTTGAGCTTTCGGATCCTCCCCGGCTGCGTAATCAACGTCTATTGCTCTCTAGTTCAGGTATAATCTTTTATTTTCGCAAAAATCTAATTTTTATCCTAAATCCGAATTTGCGTAAGTTGTTAAATTAGGACTAATTGGTGAATGAAATTGTTTCCAATAGTGTTATTATAGTTTCTAGCATTCCACGGTATTCTTATTTCATCTTTTAGGGTGAAATTGTGAAAAACATGTATAATTTGTGGTTGTTTGTGTATATGTAAATCGTTGTGTATGCCTTGATTCTACGATTGTATATGTGTGTAGCGCTACTATCATTTTATTGTGTTAATTGGAATAAGATAAAATGAATGCACGAGCTAGGAATATTATATTATGCATGTATTGACTTATGCAACAAAAAAAAATATGTCGGACGAGCCTTAAGTTGATGTAATACGTCGAATAAATGTGTTAAATTAAAATATATTTTTGTAAATGTGAACAGTTAGTACAACTGTATTTTTTCGTAAAATGTGCATTTTTAATTGACAAACGTCCCTTAGAGAGTTTTTGGCCCCGTCTGACGAGCGTTGTATATGATCGTTGTATAAATAGTCGTTTTTTTTCGAAAAATGATCATTTATATTCATCAAGTACAATGTTTGTTGGATTCGTCCCTATATTGAAAAAGTTATGAACACAGTAAGTATAGACATTTTGTATACTACTTCGTCTCAAATGGATCATAAAATTTCGGCCTAACTTTTCTTTTTTGCTTCCTGCGTACACGCATTGTGTACAATGCAGGGAACAAAAGAAAAACGCTGCCGAAATTTTGTTGAATCGTTGGAGACGAAGTAATATACGAAATATAAATGCTTATTGTGTTTGTAATGGAAAGTAGGATGCCTGATCAGGGAAAAAAAAATTGTACAATTTTTTGTATCGATACGTTAAAAAATAAAATGTGCCCTATTTGAAAATATTTTTATATTTGTGAAGTACTTCTTTAAATTCAAATATTATACGATCATGAAAATAATCTTTTTAGAATTTGTATTCTTGAAAATAAATATTAAATATTGAACTTCTCATTTTCTCAAATAGGAAAAATGATTGATTATTTTGTTGATCGGAGGAGATGGATGTACCAAAGAAAAGGACCGAGGGGTTCAATAAAAGAAGATTTTTATAATGGTATAAACGTATTTATTGAATTCTCTTTAAGTAATAATGGAAACGATTCAGAAATTCGTTGTCCGTGTACCAGATGTAGACATTTGAAATATTTGTTACCAGATATTGTGAAAGTTCATTTGTGTCAAAACGGTTTCGTAACCGAGTATTATGTTTGGGATCGGCATGGAGAAGTTGTAGCAAATACTTCTGTAGAGTCTAAAAGTGTCGTTAACGAAATAGTTACGACGACTCGTATAGAAAATATGGTCGAAGATGCAGCACGATCAATGTTTCCTATGGTCGAAGTTGATGACGATGATGGAAATGTTGAAGAACCAAATATTGAAGCAAAAAAATTTAAGATTTACTAGATGCTGTTAAGAAACCTATTTGAGATGGTTGTAAAAGCGGCACTCAGCTGTCAGTAATCGCAGAATACATTGCGATGAAGTTAAAATACAACATCATGAAGTTAAAAAACTTATGTCGTCTTTTGGTTTACCTTATCAGAAAATAGATACATGTTTAAAAGGCTGCATGTTGTTTTGGAAAGAAGACGCAAACCTTTGAAATTGTAAAATTTATAACCAGGAGAGATACAAACCAAGAAAAAAGAAGGGGAAGGAAGTTCCGTACAAGCGTATGCATTACTTACCCATAACTCCAAGGCTTCAAAGATTATATGCATCTTCTGTAACTACATCTAATATGAGATGACATGGTGTGAGAACGGAGGAAGAGGGTACGTTGACACATCCGGCCGATGGAGAAGTATGGAAGCATTTCGATAAAACGTATCCAAATTTTGCAGCGGAGGGTCGAAATGTTATTTTAGGATTATATACGGACGGTTTTTCTCCATTTTCTCAATTTGTTTCTAAATATTCATCCTGGCCCATTATCGTTACGTCGTATAATTTACCTCCATGGATGTGTATGGAAATGCAATATATGTTTCTTACTGTTGCCGTTTCGGACTCCGACGATCCGACACAAGGAATCGATGTATATTTACAACCGTTGATTGAGAAGTTAAAAATACTATGGAACGAAGGAGTAGAAACATACGATGTGTCCAAGAAGAAAAATTTTCGTATGTTTGCTTCTTTGTTGTTGTAACGACCCCGAATTTCAGTCATTTGAAATTCATATATTTAATTAATTTTAGATTATTTAAAAGTTAAATTTATAAGCTGAATAAATAATATTTCGAATATCTAGATTTAATTGGATAATTAAATTGTTAATTTAATATTTGAAATTGCGTAAATAATTCAAAATTGGATCCAATATGAATAAAAATGATCTATAAAGTTAATTAGATCATATTTGAATTAGAATGATGTTATCGAAATTTTAAAATTGAATTAAAAGTTGAATTGTAAAAATTGAATATTTTAATATTTAATTGACGGGTAAAAATAGTCATTTTTCAAACAGTCTCGGATTTCGACGAAACCAGTTTCATTGGATCTGTAATGTTAAATTATAGTAAGATTACAAATTTCGTGTCAATCGGATTTACGGTTTGTCCGGAGCAAGCTAAAACGCGTAGAAATCGATTTAAGTGAATTTTAAATTTAAATTAGTCGATTTAAAAACCTATCTTTCAAATATGATCGAATTGGCATGCGATATATATTTCATTGTGTTCGTTATAAACGCTATGCGGCACAGCGTTTGGAAAATTTTAGGATGAATAGTGCGCTTAAATTTTCTATAAAAGCCACTCATTTTTTCCTTTTTTTCTCGAACCTAGTGTTTAAAAGCCCTAGCCGCCACTTATTGTTAATGGCTAGAATTTTATTTCGTTTCTCCTCAATTATCTTCAAACCTATACGTTTTCAAGCTTCGGGTTCAACATGAAAGTTGTAGAGCTAATCGAGCTCTAGAAGATCAACGACTATGATAAAAAATGAGGCGATGGATCAATGGAAAATTTGCCACGTTGCTCCTTAGTTTGTGCGCGGTTTCCATGCCTAGGGGTGGCGGAGCTCGCCTATACTCTGGCCGTAGGTAGCTCTCGTTGAGGGCGGTTGGGTGGAAGTTCCTGATCGTCGTAAAAATCATCGAAGTGCGCACCATAATTAGGGTTAGAGGGCGGCTCCTTGGGTTTATATGCGTACGTGAGATACGAAGAGGGGAGAAGAAGGCTTGTGCGGCCAGATCTGATGTTGTGGAAATGTGCGGCCTGGATTGATTCTAGGTTAAAATTATAAAATAAATTGTAAATTGATTTATACTAAATCGTATAAACTTTAAAATAGCGTAACTTTTTCATACAAGGTCCGTTTCGCATGAAACGACTTGCATTGGGTTCGTATAGATAAACACTACGCGATGAGCTGATTTGGAGCTGATTGGAGCTAGTATGAATTTTGGGTAAAATTTAACGCGTGTTTAATTTTATTCGGAATAAAACACTGCAACTGCTATTGGAAGCAATGTGAGTACAACTCACTCTTCCTGACTCACTGGTATTTTTATATTAGTGAGAAATGATATTATTATGATGATTGATGATTGTTTGGATGATATATGATATATTGATTGGTATTTGGATATATACCTGCCTAGTGGAGCAGATGACCTTATACGTTCTCGTGTATGAGCGGATGACCCTTTGTATGCGCGTCTGCCTTAAAGCGGACATTATACATATATTTATAACATGTATAGCAGGTGACAGGTTGGAGGGATCCAACTGGATTCCTCAACAGTTTTGATTTATTTATAGATATTGTGATATATGCTGTTATCATATTATATATGACGTTTTGGTTGCCGTGATTGTTGTATTTAGTGTTGTTGCAGCATTGGGCCTATTTTGAAGTTTTAAAAATATTAAAGTAACGATTTCAAATTTAAAAGTATTTTAAAGTGATTTGAAAATAAATGTTTTATTGGATTTTTGAATCGTTAAGAATTGATTTATTTTGAATACATAAATGTGAAAATTTTTATGTTATAAAAATTATGGCTTTGGTGAAATATAACCAGAATGAGATTTTTGAAATGTGAAGTTAACTATTTTGTGACATAGTATAAATTTAGATTTTTGATTTATTACAAATGGTTTTATATATATGATTTATAAAATTAAATTTTTATAAATCAGAATGAAGGAATTATAAAGGAGTTTTATAAGTGTTGAACTGGAGTTATAAATGGATTTTATAAGTGAATAGGATTTATAATTGTGAAGTTATAAAATGAATGATTTTGTAAAAAAAATGATTTATAAGTAATTAACTTATAAATTGGATTTGGCATATAAATGAGATGGATGGAATTGGTTAATAAATGAGATTTATAAATTGAAGTTTTTATAAAATATAAGTGTGATTTATAAACAATGTTTTATAAATCCGAATTTGATTGAATTTTATAAGTTAAATATAGAAGTATATTAAAGGAATTATATTCACGATTTTGGATAGTGGATAATCCTTTAATAAATAAATGTGTAGAAATATTGGATTTGGTAAACGAATTTTATTCACGATTTTGGACAGAGAATAATAATTATTTAATTTGAACAAATGTTTTGGAAAGTAATCTTCTAAATGGAATAAAATGATTTAAAGATGTTTTAAATTGTGTTAAGGATCGAAACCATAGATTTCAACATTCATTGTTGAAATAGACATTTTCGAGAAATAAGGAAATGATGGACTATAACACTATTGTTATAGTAAATGATTTTCGAAAGGAATTTTTTTTACATAGTATTGGGATTTATATATCTGTTTTATTTTCAAATCCCTATACTGTTGATTTTAGGCTGTCGTAATGATGTTTTACACAACATTCGTTTTGATCCAAATAAATGTGTTTAAAGAGAATGTTTTCCTTGAAGAATAAAATATATACTTAATCGTGATTTAAGTATATGTAGTATTTTCTAAGTGTTGATTTCCAATATAGAAAGTTAAAATATTTTGAGAATGTATGTTTTTAAAGATAATTTGAAGTGAATATTTGGCAAGAAATTTAATTAATAAAAGATTAACTAAAAGGGCCTGGTGATTGTTATAGTGCTGAATATTTGTTTGTTTGCTTTGATAGTTAAATAACCGACTATCAGACTTGGCCAAAATTTTGGTTTCTCAACTTGATGTGGAAACTATTTAGTCGTACACTTAGTACGTAGCCTTCTGTGTAGGATTAATTATCATTTGTGTTAAGGATGTTGATTCATATAGTGCGGAGTATTACTCCAATCTATCGACCTTCCTTCTTGGCCCGAAGGATAGCAAGTTGAAAGTTGGAGACGTGGTAAGTCTATGAGACTTAGTTGCTGTGTGAGGTTGAGAAACGCTTTTGCGTTGTTGGTGCGAAGAGACCGGGATCAGATTTATTTGAAAACCACTTCGGACCAACGTATATGCGACGATTGTGTAGGTTGTTTGTGATGATATTGATATTCCATATTTTCATAGTGGGGGGCTGCTTGTTGATCGTTTGGGGCTAAAATCCCAATATACATCCAGTAGTAGTGGTCTCTTCATTTATAAAATATCCAATGCGAGGACTATTCACTACTAATCCTAGGGATTTTCCGATAGGATGTGGTAGGAAAGTACCTTCGGTTTGTCGTGTTCCTGGACAACTTGTATGGATGTTTGTCTGACATTGCATTTCTATAGATTACGTACATTGGTTTTTACAAACGTACATCGGTGGTGGCGGAGAAGGCAACTTCTCTTAGCTTAATACCCTCCTTGAGACGTATGAGCTTAAGGGTTGTATTTTTGTGTAAGGCAATTAGTAGTCAACGGAAATGGCCGTGTGGCATTCTAAGTGATGTGATTGTGCTTTGTGAAAGGTAATCGTTACCTCAAACCTCATCAACCGGAAATGACCAAAACACGGTTAGATGCAGCAGGGCTAAGTGGGTCATTTCCATTAGAATATGATCATCCTCTTTTAGATATATCTTTACACGTTATAACGTCGTGTATCTGATTATTGTGATTTGTGTGCTATAAAGGCCCTCGGTAAAGGTAGGTAACGACCGGAGGATAATATATTCGGTACCATCTAGTTATAGAGGTGGGCCGGTCTTGTGTTGGTATAGGATCCTTAGTGATGGACCTTGGTACATTTTTCTAGAGATGTACTGCCGGAAAGTAGTCCCTTCACCTGGTCATTTGTATGGAAATCCGAACTCCACTACGTTCTTACCATTTTGATTGTATTACCCAATTGGGTTATATGCTGGAATTTAATCGATGTAACAATTTCGGCTATGATTAATATTATTTGTATATAGTAGACACTACTATAATATAACATGAGATTTGATACGATATGTTTTAGTTATCGTAAGGTAAAAACATGTCTGTATTTATGTGTGGACTTGTCTTACAAGATACTTTTGTTTTGAAAACTAAGAAAAAGTTTGGTAATTTAATAAATTCAGTTGAGTGTGTTTCTCATGCTGGTTTACTAGACTGATCCAGGCATTCCTCTCTTCCAATGCTCGGGTCAGACCGAGTATATTTACAGGTCTAGATTTAATGCTTTTGGAGCTTCAGCAGGAGAGCTGGAGATCTTCAATTTTGTACATCCGTATTTGCTTGATTATCCGCTGTGCTTAGTTGTTTATATTATCAGAAATTGTGAGGACAGGTTATTATAACTGTTCAAACTGATAACTCTGATTGATTGTTGAACTCTGATTGATGTGTATATATATACAGTTTCTGTTTTGTAAAGATCATTGATATGATATTATATATTTTCAGCTGTGATGTGAAATTCTGTATTGTTCCGTTTGGTTCTATCTTCTCCCTTTCTTTCCTTCTCTTCTTCTCTCTTCTTTTCTTTTCCTTGACTTTCTGTCAGTTTGCGCTTTTTGGGTCGGACATGTGTGGATTATTGTCGATTCAAAGGGTACGGATTTGCGGGTCGTCACACATGGTATCAGAGCTTAGATTTTGTATATTCCTAAGCTTTGATGTGTACTCATTATAGATAGAGGCAGTAGCACCCTAGATTGAGTTTGAGTGTATTATATATATGAGCACGTATTTATTAGTGAATATAAAATGTTTTATATTGTGTTTGCTTATCCGTTGAGCTGTTTGTAAATTCTGGTCGATATGTGGGATGCCATGTTATCGATAGGGATTTCCAAACACTTAAACGAAGCAAGTCGACATAGTATCATTTTAAATTGGGTAAATGAATTAATTTTACCTTTATTATATTTTATATATAAAGAAAATAATTTGTCAGAATTATTAAAGTGTATATAAACTAGTTATTTGATTGTTTGAAAATGTAAATATATATTAGTTAATAAAAGCTGTTTGAATAATCTAAATAAAAATAACAATTGTAAAAGAATAAATTACATAAGCAAATGAATTATATAGTATGGAATTATAATTAATATGATTTACAATTGTGAAATAATCTTATATATAAGAAATGAAACTATTTGAGTTGTAAATAAAAAATGAATTTAACTAAGAATTTGTGAAATTTGAATCTCGTTTTATTTTGAAAATTGTTTTTCAAAGTTAAAGAGGTTATATTATTATAGATCTTAATAAGATAAAAGAATTTGAAATGATCTTACGTAAGTAAAGTGAAATAATGAAATTATGTAAGTAAGATTTATAAATATGATTTATAAAGATAAAAGGAAATTTTTAAAAGAAATTAAAGCACTAAATTCACTACTGTTGCTGGGAAATAATAAGGGTGATGATTGCAGCATGAACAGTATCATTTTCAAGTTTCTGTGTGATGGATTTGCTACCAATAGTAAATTGAAAATAGAATTTTTGTTTGGATAAACAAATTTGATTTAAAATCCAAGTTGTTATTGATAAATATAAGTAAAATAAGTTTTGGACTTATAATATGAAGTAAGAATTTACTTTAGTAAAGTTGAAAGGAATTTGAGTTAGTAAATGAATTATATGATTTGAAATTTAACTAAAGTAAAGTTAAATAAATTGAATTGGATTTAAATTGGATTAGATATGTTATAAAAATCGAAATTAAACTTAAGATGGTAAGTGATTACATAGTATGAATTTGGAATTTTAGATAAACCTAAGTTGTAAAGTGATTATATAGCCATGATTTGAAATTATAAAAATGTGAATGGAAGTATACTTAGGTAAATGTTTATGGATGTTGAATAAATAAGATTTATAACTTATGAAGTGAGAAAATGTGAGTAAAACCAACTGTTAAAATGGTTAAACAATTTTGTTAAGTAAAACAAAAATCTAAATTTGAATGGTGATGTGAAATTGACTTAAGTTATATAAAATTGACTTTAGAATTGAAAATCTGACTTAGATTTATAAGTTGAAATTTAAGTTAAGTGAAACCAAGTGATGTTTATAAAATGAAATATAGCTTAAGTAATTTTGAATCAAGTTGATTTCGATATCGAAGTAAATTAATAAAGTGATGAATGTGGACTTGAGTTATATGAAAATTCAACTTTAGTGGTAAAATGATTTAGCAACTGAATTAATAGATGGATTTAATGTTAATCAATCTAATGTAAATTAATTGATATGGTAGGGGATGTAAGTGTTAATTCATTAAAATCTAATGAAATTGTAAATTGAATCGAATGAATGTCAATTGAATGTTAAACCAAATTGAATGTAAGCAAAGTAAATATATTTGGTAATGTTGGTTATGCATTGTTTGTTAAATGGATGTTAATTGATTGCATAGAAAATCCATATGAAATTGAACTAATGAAATGGAAAGCTAAGTAATTGAATTCAAATTAGAAGTAAGTAAATTTGAATATAATTGAATTTGATGTAATTTGGAAGCGAACCAACTTGAATGTAAATTAGTGAATATAAACTAATTGAATATGAATGAATGAATGTTAGTAAAATCCAATGTTAATGAATCAAATGTGATTAAATTGAAAATCAATTCAATGAATATTAATGAGAAGTGAATTCATATTGATATGGTTATGGATAGATTGGATAGATAAGGATTAATTGGATGATAGTTGGTTGATGGTTGGATTTGTTGTTTATTGATGGCATTTGCTATATTGACATATTGTTGATATATGTTGTATATTGATATTACTTTCACATATACATGTTTCTCATTTGTGTATTGAGTATTTAGTAGGTGTGTATGGTGCTTGCTTCACATTTGGAGCTCGCTTTCGTGCTATATTAGCCGTATATGCTTGCTAATAATATATAAGATACCTATCTCGGATTACATATCGTACTTTCACACTTTTTTCCCCTTCGGGATGCCTCATCCTTGATGATGAGATGTATATTTATGATATATATTGTTATTTTTTATGGATTGAACCGCGTAAAGGAGACTATGGCGATTTTTTTTGAAAATTTAAAGCGTTAGAAATTTTTTGAGAAAATTAGAAACTATTTTTAATAACTAAAAGTTTGATTTTTGAGTTGAATGTTAAACGATATAGTTGATTTTGAAAAGATAACTATATATGGATTTGAAATCTTAGAGAAGTTTTTATAAGAAGTTTAACTAATGGATTTTGGAATTGTTAAAAGGTTTAAAGGATTTTGGATATCTAGTTGGAACGATCTGTTTCGAAAGTTAATGGACCATGTGACTTTTTCTTAATTAATAATTTCGAGGACGAAATTCTTTTAAGTAGGGACGAATGTAACGACCCAGAATTTCAGCCATTTGAAATTCATATATTTAATTAATTGTAGATTATTTAAAAGTTAAGTTTATAAGCTGAATAAATAATATTTCGAATATCTAGATTTAATTGGATAATTAAATTGTTAATTTAATATTTGAAATTGCGTAAATAATTGAAAATTGGATCTAATATGAATAAAAATGATTTATAAAGTTGAATTAGATTATATTTGAATTAAAATGATGCTATCGAACTTTAAAATTAAACTAAAAGTTAAATTGTAAAAAATTGAATATTTTAATATTTAATTGACGAGTAAAAATAGTCATTTTTCAAAAAGTCTCGGATTTCAACGAAACCAGTTTCATAGGATCCCTAAAGTTAAATTATAGTAAGATTAAAAATTTCGTAACAATAGGATTTACGGTTTGTCCGGGGCAAGCTAAAATGCGTAGAAATCGGTTTAAGTGAATTTTAAATTTAAATTAGTCGATTTGAAAACCTATCTTTCAAATATGATCGAATTGGCTTCCGATATATATTACATTACATTCGGCATAGGGGTAAGACATTATAAACGCCAAGCGGCATGCTTCGTTTGTAGTTTGGAAAATTTTCGGATGAATAATGTGCTTAAATTTTCTATGAAACCCCTATTTTTTTCCTTTTTCCCTCAAACCCTAGGGTTTCAAAGCCCTAGCTGCCACTTCTTGTTAATGGCCAGAATTTCGTTTCGTTTCTCCTCGATTATCTTCAAATTTGTACGTTTTCAAGCTTCGGGTTCAACATGAAAGTTGTAGAGCTAATAGAGTTCTAGAAGATCAACGGCTATGATCAAAAACGAGGCGATGGATTAATGGAAAATTTGTCGCGTTCTTCCTTAGTTTGTGCACGGTTTTCCATGCCTAGGGGTGCCCGAGCTCGCCTATACTCTGGCCTTGGGTAGATCTCGTCGAGGGCGGTTGGGTGGAAGTTCGTGATCGTCGTAAAAATCATCGAAGTGCGGGCGATAATTAGGGCTGGAGGGCGGCTCCTTGGGTTTATGTGCGTACGTGAGAAATGAAGAGGGGAGAAGAAGGCTTGTGTGGTCAGATCTGATGTTGTGGAAATGTGCGGCCTGGATTGATTCTAGGTTAAAATTATAAAATAAATTGTAAATTGATTTATACTAAATCGTATAAATTTTAAAATAGCGTAACTTTTTCATACAAGGTCCGTTTCGCACGAAACGACTTGCATTGGTTTCGTATGGACGAACACTCGCGATGGAGCTGATTTGGAGCTGATTGGAGCTTGTGTAAATTTTGGGTAAAATTAAACGCGCGTTTAATTTTATTCGGAATAAAACACTGCAACTCCTATTGGACGCAATGTCAGTACAACTCACTCTTTCTAACTCAGTGATATTTTTATATTAGTGAGAAATGATATTATTATGATGATTGATGATTGTTTGGATGATATATGATATATGATATATTGATTGGTATTTGGATATATACCTGCCTAGTGGAGCAGATGACCCTATATGTTCCCGTGTATGAGCGGATGACCCTTTGTACGCGCGTCTGCCTTGGAGCGGACATTATATATATATTTCTAATATGTCTATTTGTTGCATGTGACAGGTTGGGGGGATCCAACTGGATTCCTCAACGGTATTGATTTATTTACAGATATTGTGATATATGTTGTTATCATTTATATATGATGTTTTGGTTGCCGTGATTGATGTATTTAGTGTTGTTGCAGCATTGGGCCTATTTTGGAGTTTTAAAAATGTTAAAGTAATGATTTCAAATTTTAAAAGTTTTTTAAAGTGATTTTGAAAATAAATGATATATTGAATTTTTGAATCGTTAAGAATTGATTTATTTTGAATAAATAAATGTGAAATTTTTTATGTTATAAAATTTATGGTTTTTGTGAAATATAACCAGAATGAGATTTTTGAAATGTGAAGTTAACTATTTTGTGAAATAGTATAAACTTAGATTTTTGATTTATTATAAATGGTTTTATATATAAGATTTATAAAATTGAATTTTTATAAATCAGAATGAAGGAATTATAAAGGAGTTTTATAAGTGTTGAATTGGAGTTATAAATGGATTTTATAAGTGAATAGGATTTATAATTGTGAAGTTATAAAATGAATGATTTTTTAAAATAAATGGTTTATAAGTAATTAACTTATAAATTGGATTTGGCATATAAATGAGATGGATGGAATTGGTTAATAAAAGAGACTTATAAATTGGAGTTTTTATAAAATATAAATGTGATTTATAAACATTGTTTTATAAATCCAAATTAGATTGAATTTGATTAGTTAAATATAGAAGTATATTAAAGGAATTATATTCACGATTTTGGATAGTGGATAATCCTTTAATAAATAAATGTGTAGAAATATTGGATTTGGTAAACGAATTTTATTCACGATTTTGGGCTGTAAATAATAATCATTTAAGTTGAATAAATGTTTTGGAAAGTAATCTTTTAAATGGAATAAAATGATTTAAAGATGTTTTAAAATGTGTTAAGGATTGAAACCATAGATTTCAACATTCATTGTTGAAATAGACGTTTTCGAGAAATAAGGAAATGCTGGACTATAACACTATTGTTATAGCAAATGATTTTCAAAAGGAAATGTTTTTATATAGTATTGGGATTTATATATCTATTTTATTTTCAAATCCCTATACTGTTGATTTTGGGTTGTCGTAACGATGTTTTACGCAACATTCGTTTTGATCCAAATAAATGTGTTTCAAGAGAATGTTTTCCTTCAAGAATAAAATATATACTAAACCATGATTTAAGTATATGTAGTATTTTCTAAGTGTTGAAAATAAATTGATTTGTGAATTACTTATTATTAAATAAGTATTTGGAAATGTTTTCAAATATAGAAAGTTGAAATGTTTGAGAATATATCTTTTTAAAGATAATTTGAAGTGAATATTTGGCAAGCAATTTAATTAATAAAAGATTAATTAAAAGGGCTAGTGATTATTATAGTGCCGAATATTTTTTTGTTTGCTTTGATAGTTAAATAACCGACTATCAGACTTGGCCAAAATTTTAGTTTCTCGACTTGATGTGGGAACTATTTAGTCGTACACTTAGTGCGTAGCCTTCTGTGCAGGCTTGATTATCATTTGTGTTAAGGATGTTGATTCTTATAGTGCGGAGTATTACTCCAATCTATCGACCTTCCTTCTTGGCCCGAAGGATAGCAGGTTCAAAGTTAGAGACGTGATAAGTCTATGAGACTTAGTTGATGTGTGAGGTTGAGAAACGCTTTTGCGTTGTTGGTGCGAAGAGACCAAGATCAGATTTATCTGAAAACCACTTCGGACCAACGTATATGCGGCGATTTTGCAGGTTGTTTGTGATGATATTGATATTCCGGATTTTCATAGTGGGGGACTGCTTGTTGATCGTTTGGGGTTAAAATCCTAATATACATCCAGTAGCGGTGGTCTCTTCATTTATGAAATATCCAATGCGAGGATATTCGCTACTAATCTTAAGGATTTTCCGATAGGATGTGGTAGGAAAGTACCTTCAGTTTTTCCTGTTCCTGGACAACTTGTGTGGATGTTTGTCTGACATTTCATTTCTATTGATTACGTACATTGGTTTTTACAAACGTACATCAGTGGTGGCGGAGAAAGCAACTTCTCTTAGCTTAACACCCTCCTTGAGACGTATGAGCTTAAGGGTTGTATTTTTGTGGAAGGCAATTAGTGGTCAACGGAAATAGCCGTATGGCATTCTAAGTGATGTGATTGTGCTTTGTGAAAGTTAATCGTTACCGCTAGCCTCATCTATCGGAAATGATCAAAGCAGGGTTAGATGCAGCAGGGCTAAGTGGGTCATTCCCATTAGGATATGATCATCCTCTTCTAGATATATCTTTACACGCTATGACATCGTGTACCTGATTATTGTGGTTTGTATGCTATGAGGGCCCTCGGTAAAGGTGGATAACGACCGGAGGATGATATATTCGGTACCATCTAGTTATAGAAGTGGGCTGGTCTTGTGTTGGTAGAGGATCCTTAGTGATGGTCCTCAGTACATTTTTCTAGAGATGTACTACCGGAAGGTAGTCCCTTCACCTGGTCATTTGTACGAAAATCCAAACTCCACTATGTTCTTTCCATTTTGATTGTATTACCCAATTGGGCTATATGCTGGAATTCAATCAATGTAACAATTTCGGCTATGATTAATATTGTTTGTATATAGTAGACACTAATATAATATAACATGAGATTTGATATGATATGTTTTAGTTATCTTAAGGTAAAAACATGTCATTGTTTATGTGTGGACTTGCCTTATGAGATACTTTTGTTTTGAAAACTAAGGAAAAGTTTGGTAATTTAATAAATTCAGTTGAGTGTGTTTCTCACGCTGGTTTACCAGACTGATCCGGGTGTTCTTCCCTTTCCATGCTTGGGGCTGACCGAGTATATTTACAGCTCTAGATTTGATGCTTTTGGAGATTCAGCAGGAGAGATGGAGATTTTCATTTTCGTACATCCGTATTTGCTTGATTATCCGCTGTGCTTGGTTGTTTATATTATCACCAATTGTGAGGACAGGTTATTATAACTATTCAAACTGATAACTCTGATTTATTGTTGAACTCTGATTGATGTGCATATATATACAGTTTTTGTTTTGTAAAGATCATTGATATGATATTATATATTTTCCGCTGCGATGTGAGATTCTGCATTGTTCTGTTTGGTTCTATCTTCCCTCTTTCTTCTTTTCTCTTCTTCCCTCTTCTTTTCTTTCTATTGACTTTCCGTCAGTTTATGCTTTTTGGGTCGGACATGTGTGGATAATTGTCGATTCAATGGGTACGGATTTGTTGGTGGTCACAGTTGTGGACTATAAGTGATTTTCCTGCCTATGCAATGCTTTCAGGATGGAGTACTGCCGGTCGTCTAGCATGTCCATATTGCATGGATGAAACATGAGCGTTTTCTTTACCTCATGGTAAGAAAATTTCATGGTTTGACTATCATCGATATTTTCTCCATGTAAATCATCCCTTCAGAGGAGACAAGGAAAACTTTTTAGCTAATAGAGTAGAAACCAGACAACCACCGACGATATGGTCAAGCGAAGACATATACGAAATTGTTAGGGACTATCCAAAGATATATGAAACTGGAGAGCAAACAGAAATTGAAGGCAAATCAGTTGTTCATAATTGGTGTAAACAAACTATTTTTTGGGAGTTTCCGTATTGGAAACATCTTCTGCTTCGTCATAATATAGATGTGATGGACAATGAGAAAAACATATTTGATAATGTTTTTAACACAATTTTGAATGCTAAAAGGAAGACGAAGGATGATTTGAAATCAAGACGTGATATAGAAGAATTATGCAAACGTCCTGAGCTTCATATGAAACCAAATGACAGTGAAAAACCCCAAAGCATGTTACGAATTAGATAATAATCAAGTTAAAGTTGTGTTAAAATGGGTGGAAGGGTTAAGATTTCCTGATGGGATATCATCGAATCTTCGTAGATGTGTTGACTTTAAAAATGGTAGATTGAGCGGAATGAAAAGTCACGACTGTCACATAGTGATGAAAATTTATTACCTGTTACGTTCAAAGAACTACTGCAGTTAAAAGTTTGGAAGGTAGTAACGGAGCTTAGTATGTTTTACAAAGAGCTTTGTTCGACTACTTTAAAAGTGCAATGTTTACGTAAACTTGAAGTGGATATTCCTATATTGCTTTGCAAATTAAAGAAAATATTTCCGCCAGGTTTTTTTAATGTAATGGAACATTTACCTGTTCATCTCTCATCTGAAGAACGACTTCGAGTTCCTGGCCAATATGATGGGTGTATCCATTTGAGAGGTATGTAATATGTTATCACGTAATTTAATTGCGTTTGAAAGATGAAGTTAATATAAATTAATTTTGCATGTATATTTGAATCATCTAAAGAAAAAAGTGAGGCAAAAATCACGAGTTGAAGGTTCGATATGTAAATCTTACATCGAAGAAGTAGCTTCGTTCTTTTTCTCTCACTATTTCGGCGACCATGTGAATATTTCATTTGAAAGTGTTCCTCGTAATGATGATGGCGACGAACCTCTCAAGCAATGTTATTTATTTTTAGACAGCATGGTCGGCCTTCTGGAAAATGTGTAGAAATATCGCTAGATGATAGAGATCTTGATGTAGCTCACACTTATATTCTTCTAAATTATGCTGAGGTTGCACCGTTTGTTAGGTAATCTGAAATAATAATTTGTGTTTTATTCTTTTCTGTAATGCACGCGCGTGTATAACCTAACGTAATAGTTTGTTTATATAAACAGTGTTTATGAACGTAAACATCTGAACGACGATCTTAGTAAAGAATTTTCCGTTTGGTTTACAAATTATGTTTATGAGCCAAGAAATTGTGTTGTTGACCAAGGGTTAAAACATCTTGCGATGGGACGGAAAATAATGGTCAAGACATGTCCAATATATTTCGTCAATGGATATAAATTTAACACCAAAGAATACGGTGCAGAAAAATTAACAAATAATATTGGTGTATTTGTTAAAGGTAGTGACGATCCAGAAAATCACTTAATCACTTAAATGATTTTTATGGCGTTCTAACACAAATTTTGCGATTGACATATTTCTCACAACCCACGGAGGAGGTGTTTCTATTTTGATGCAATTGGTTTAGCAATGTTCTCGGTTCTGGAATTAATGTGCACAAGGATTATAATCTTATCGAAATAAAGAATACATCGCACAATCACAAGTATGATTATTTTGTACTAGCCAAACAAGCATTGCAAGTTTATTACGCTGCTTATCCGTCTCTAAAAAGAGATAAAGCATATTGGTCTGCTGTTTTTAAGACAAAGGCCAGATTCACATTCGATGGAAAGAATATTCCGGACGAACAAGCTTATCAGGCAGATCTAGAGCAAAATAACGAAATAATAATTACAGACGGTCATACAGATTTTGGTCCTTTGATCGATGAATCAAATGTATTGGTAGAAGCCTTTGACAGTGCGGAGGAAAATATCATAGAAAACGAGATCGAATCTGAATCAGAAGATGGTGATGACTGATATAAATCTGAATCTGATTTTTTTGCAATTGATGTAACTATGATGAATTCTTGATGTATTACGAAATTGATGTGACTATGAAACCAAATCTGTTTGTCATTTCCATTTGTCATTTATTTAGCAATTTTTATTAAAAATGCAATGAAATCTGCTTATTGTCGGAACAGTACACCCATTATGAATCAGGTCTAACACACTCCAATTTTTATTTCTATTTCAGTCATTAATTAAGCAACTTTTACCATTGATGTCATTTACATATGAAATATATTTCATTATCATGTTATTATTCTCTTATATAATGATGTGTATATATGTCACAGGTTTATCATAATGTCATATAGAGGTAGGAGCTCTTCCCGATCATCAGGAGGCGATGGCAGTGGCCCATCGCAAGAGTCACAGCATCCAGTAGTTTCGTTAGTTCCTAGAGCAGAGGGGCAAGAATTAGATTTTATTCAGCATCTTATTTTTTTATGATATATGTACATACTTATCTGAATCGTATCTAAAAACAGGGGGTTCGACCTACTTCCCTCGAAGGTTGTGCTGGATGTCTCTAGAGCTTCTTATCGCAGTAGGATGAGTGCTTGCTAGCCGAAGTGGGATAACATCCCTCCTCTCATCATAGCGTGTATATGGCAGGATGTCCTAGTATGTATATTTTTCTGTTTTCCATTTTTAATTTGTTTTTTTCGTTTTTCTACTGTTTATCGTTTACAGTGTAATCTTTTTTTGCTTTTTATCGTGAAACATAGGCTGAGGTAGACATCCAGACATATGATATGCTGCTGGCACGAGGATACTGGATGAAGAAGATGCGCAAGAACTATAGGGCTCGATATCTGAAATTAAGAAATCTAGTAAGAAACAACGGTGGATGGGGGAGAGCATATGACAAGCATGATTGGGATACTGGGAAATTGACGAGGCGAAGGCAAGTATACTAAATTTTTTGAATCATTAACTTGACGTGATTGACAAATAATGTATCAAATTTTGAATGTACAGACAGAGTCGGATAGAAACTCTGCAAACAGAAATAAAAATCCCGTCACTCAATGCGGAGGGTCGAAGTCATTTCAGCAGTATCGACAGGAGTTGGTAAATTTACCGAATGATAATTGTATATAGTTTATGCTATATAATTTTAAATGTATAATAATTGTATGTAAAAATCAACTTCAGGAAGCTGAGGCGCATGGTCCCATGGGCCATATGGACGTGTTCACTTGTACGCATGCTGTCAAGCATGTAAATCCGGACGGGACTGTTTCATATACATGGCACAACGATAAATCCAACAGGAGCCATGTAAGCATATTTCATTTTATGCAGTATTAATAATTATTCTTCTTGTTAAACTATAATGAAATAAGATATGTTGTTATTAATTTGTTAATGCAGGAAAAGTTTATGGAGCAGCGCCAGAAACTCCTTGCTGATACGGGTCGAGATCAGCTAACGACTGATGAGGAGGATGCTATTTTTGAGTCCGTTATGGATCCGCAGAGCATGGCAGACGATACGGATTTGGCAATCAAGTGGTAAATAATTTATTTTACTGCTAATTTTATATTTAAGTCATAATTCTATGTTGAAATATATAATTTTATCTTCAAATACTTCAAATACGCTATTTGGGTCTTTTCAAAACAATAAACTTGAAGTTTATTCATTTTTCATTATTTAAAAATATTTGAACCTTGAAAAATCCTCAATATTGAATTTGAATTCAAACCAACTAGATGACTTTATCACACCAGTAAAGCACAAGAAGGCAGAAGATATGAACGTTATGTTACTTACTAGCTTACAGAGATATGCACATACACTTACAGAGATCACACAGCTAAATTAAATATTTATTGCAGGCCAACAGTCAGAGATGGGGTTGGCGAAGTAGAGCTTAGCACGATCTAGAAGATATCGAAGATTTGCGGGCTAGAGCGTCCCAACTGGAGGAGTAGAACCGCCAACAGGCCGTACAGATCACACGGTTGCTAGAGTACATGCAGCAGTATGGCGGCCGCTTCCCTTCCTCGGTTGGCTCTGGATCCGGAGGAGATTGATTGATTGCTTGCTTTTTCAGATATGTTTTTTTGGTTTTGTATTATTTGGTAGATGGTGGAGGTAATTGTTGATTTTTGTGTGATTATGTTTGATACACTTGTTTATGTGTATGATGATGTGGATGTTGATGATTTTGTGTTATGTTGTGTATGTATGACACGGTAGAACAATTGTTGTTGGGGTTGTTGTGAATGTTGGAATGGTTATGTATATTATGTATTTTATTTTGATGTATTTGTGTGTTTGATGAATTTTGTGTAGTTTGGGTTTTGATATTTGGTTGGAATATTGCAGTATTGGTGTAATAGTATTTGGATGGGAAATGTGGATGGAATGCTATATTGCAATAGAAAAAGAAAAAAAATACAGCAGATTTCCAACGGCTTCCGACAGATTTCAGGTAACAGTTTTCTGACGGCTTCCGACGGCCTATAGGCCATTTTTTCCAACGGTTTTCTACGGCTACCGACAAGTGTCGAATCTGTCGGAATCCGTCAGAAGCCGTCGGGGGCTGTAGGAAAAACGTTCGACGAGCTGTGTCGGAAGCCGTCGGAAACACTACGCCCCGACTCCTTATTTTCCGACGGCTTCCGACGGCCGCCGACGGTTTTCAACCGTCGAAAAATACTATTTTCCTTGTAGTGTATATTACCACGATATCCCACCTCGCAGTGGAATTAGTATTTTTATGTTGTATTAACATCTGTGGATACATGAAAACAGGTTGGAGGGATCCAGCTGGATTCCTCCAAAATGTTGAACTTAATTTCATATATATTGGTATATGATATGTTTGAATAATCTGTGATAGATTATAATGTAATTTGAATTTATTGCATGCTACGGTAGCACTGGCCTAGATTTTGGTATTTTAAAATGCCATAAATATATTTTTTGAATTTGAAAAGAAATTAAAAGGGGTTTGGAAGTAAAATATTTTTAAATATAATTTAATTTAGAAATCGATTTATAATGGATTTAAGTGGTGCGAAACCATTGTAAACTAGAAATCAGACTATGGGCTTTATAAACATTGTTTACAAACGAAGTGAAATGATTATCATTTGATAAATTGAGGGTATAAATTCACGGTAAGAATTTATAATTACATCGGTAAATCGGTTTAAAATGAAATGATAGATTTTACTGTTGGAAATGTGAAAAAGGGATTTATGAAATTAGGGACGTAAATCGATCGGTGATAAATCGAGAGGAATTTATAAATATTAGATTGGTTATATTGGAATTGAAAAATATGTTATTATCGAGAAGTTGAGTTTGTTTTAAAATAAGGATTTTCGATTATTAAACTAGGTAATTTAAAAATGTTTTAGCTTAAATATATTTCAAAAAGTTAGTTATTTAAATATTTTGTAAGTTGCCAAAGTGGATTATAAATTTTATAAACAAGTCTTGTAAATTGATTAGAATTTTATTAATAAATCAGATATAATTATTGTTTCACAGTTATGTAATTATTTTAATTGTTTAAAAGTATATTTAATTATTAAATAAAGTTTTCGGATTGTAATGGTATACTTTCATGGCGGAAATCAGAGGCAGAGATTGCCTGCAGTTAAGTTTGGATTTCTCTAGGATAGAGATGTAACCATTGAGCTGCGTGTCCATGGTTTATAATGCATTGTGCTTTCCATATTTATTTTAAAAAGTTTTCAAATATTTTTGAAAGGAATGGTTTGTGAATATACTTATTCCGGTGAGATAAGCATATCCCTTTTGAGAAGGAGATTTAATTTATTGAAATTTATATTAAACAAGGCTTAGTAATTTCAGTGGGAAACGAAAATTTTGGTTGAATGATAGTTTATTTGATAGTTAAATACCGACTATTCAATCTGGACCCGAAACATAACTTTGGAAATATCTAGTAGAAATATGAGAATTATATGGTACAGTACCATCGAAGGTGCTATACTGTACGTATAAACTCGTTTCATTCTTCAAGGATGATGACAAGGAAATCTGTCCACTGACGGTTAGGAGGCGATCTCCGATCTATTTTCGTCTATTTATTTCCTAAAGAACCGAGGTTGAGTTTACCGAAAATATCGAACGTTTTTTCGAAGAGAACGAAATCGGATAAGTTATTCGAAAACCACTTTGATCCAACGAATATGTTTTCAAAATGAAGACAAGAGCATGGAATCAAAGATGGAGCACTGAAGTGCAAGGGATAATCGCTACTAATCCTGAGGATGATTTCAAAATGGATGTAGTAGGAATAGTGCATTTGGTTTCGTTCAGACCGGAACAGACCTGCATGGATGAATGCTATCGGTACATTGTCATTAGAGGACAATGAGCATTCCAAGAATAAATTCCTTAAAAGGGTAATCGTAGCCTCACGCCTCATCAACCAGAATGATTGAAAATCAGGGGAGATGCAGCAAGGCTAAGTAGGTCGCACCTAATTAGGGTATGTTATCATCTTTCTAGATACCTTCGGATATATTATTAATTATGGATATGGCAGTGCGTGGAAAAAGAGCTCTCGATAAGGGTAGGAATACTCGGGGTGATAACATATTATGTTCTATCTTGGTTAGGGGTAGAGCCGATGTTGTGTTGTAGGGGATCCTCGTGAGGTCCTCAGTACATTTTTCTAGATGTGTACCGTGATAAGTGGTATCCCAATGCCTAGTCATTATATGGAACCCATTCTCCAATACGTGCCTTTACGGTTTTGGTTGTAGATCCTAGTATGCTGGAATTTAATTAATGTAACAATTTTGGCTATTTGAATAGGTGTTTATACTTAGACGCTGTTATAATACTAGATCATTTTGATATAAAATGCTTTGGTTATTGTAAGATAAAACCCGTCATGTTATGTATGGCGTGGTCTTACAAGATACCTTTGTTTTCTAAAAGATTTTGATAACTTTAATAATTAAAATTGAGTCTGTTTTCTCATGCTGGTTTTCCAGACTGACTCGGGTGTTATTTTATTATAATGTTCAGGTCAGACCAAGTATTACAGATTCAGGTTAGGATGCTTTGGAGCTCAGAAGACGAGCTAGATAGCAGAAACGTATTGCACATAGTTGGTTTTATTCTGCTGCATATTGTAGGTTGTATATTCAACATTTTTGAGGAAAGTTATTATAACTGTCCAGGTTTCTATATTGATGGTTTTACTCTAATAATTTGTATGTATATTGACTGATACAGATTCTTTTGTATTAAAATCTGTTATTGTATATTACATTTTATTCCACTGTGACTGTGAGATCCTCTGATGCTGTTATTTTTGTTTTCTTCTTTTATCTCTTTTCTTCTTAACCCCTAATGATCCAGTATTTCTAGCACTCGATTGCTCAGCATTCTATACAATGAACATATTAATGTCGATTTTGACGGTCGAAAATCCCCGGTTGTTACATACAGTTTTCATGAGTTGATTATGAACCTATTAACTTGTGTCAATACTTTATCCAGTTATAGTTTTCAAGGGATCACAACGAACCTATTGGCCCCCACCAATAACTCTCTCCAAATATAGTTTTCATGGGTTTACTATGAACCTGTCTAAACTGACAACTTCTTGATCGGTCTTCGGGCATCTAGTGTTCTGGTCTACCAGACCTTCTGGATGCAACTCTATTAATATAACAGTTAATCTCAATTTATATTCACACTGGGTCAACCTAGCTGGTTATTCTGCCGTTTTTCCCCAAAATACAGTTATGGGTCCATTATATAGTGAATATGTTTATTGAAAAAGTACATACAACAACATAACAATATCAACATTTATGGTTTAATACCCATGAAATCATTTGCACATGAAATATGGTAATTCCCTTTAACCCGGTATTTTCATCAAGGAATGATTCTTTAAAAACTCCAAAATTAAAAACCATTTGAAAGCACTTTTATATTGCTATGGGTTTTCCTTTTAAAAATGAGATTTGTTTCTTTGTTTTGAAAACTAAGGCTTTCAAAACCTTAGACCTTTAATTTCAAAATCATTAGAATATATGTATCGAAAGCATTCAAACCATCTTTTCAAAACACTTAAACATATGCCTTTTGAAACACTTGAAATATCTCTTTCGAAAGCATCAAAACTTTCCTCTCGACGGTATTAAAGCATATTTTTTCAACTTATAGAAGCGTAGCTTCGAAACCATTTGAAAGTACCACTTTCGAAACCATTGGATTTAATATTAAACATAACTTTTGGGTCAAAGTGAACATAAGTGAAAGTACACCTTCCGAAACTATTAACCTTTAAATAAAAGAGTTTGGAGAAAATAGATGGCTTCGAACTGTCCTTCCGAAAGCTTTAATCTTTTAAGTAAAACAATTGGAAGGATAATTGCGAAACATTTTTCGAAGCCATTGCTTTTGAAACCTTTAGTTCAAATGGCTATTGAATCCCTTTCGAAAGCATTGGGAAGCGACATTTATATTTATAAAACAAAAGATTACCTTTCGAACTCGTTGATAAATTCCACCAATTTGAAAGGCATGAAGACGACAGCATGGTTTTGAATGGGTTAAAACTATCCATTTGAAAGCTCCATTTTGAAACATAGAACATGGAAACTCGTTCAAAAGCTATCCCTTCAAAACAAGAAGGCGGCAACCCTTCGAAAGCTATATTCGACCCCTTTCGAAAGCATCTCTTTGAAATCAAGGCAAACGACATCTCTTTTTGAAAGCAAACAAAGTCCTTCGAAAGCTATTTAAAATGGCCATGTCCCTCTAAAAGCATGGTTTCGACTCTGTACCTTGCGCTGTTCTTCAATCCACTACGTACCAAAGCATTGATACCATGCGTATTGGTTTCAACATGGTTGGAGGCGGAGGTATGGGGTCTAAAGATTGCTACTGGAAGTGGCAAAATAACAAATGTTCACAATACTATTTTGTTATCTTTTTGAGAAAATTATTTTCAACTAACTTGCATATTTGTAAAAATATAATTGGTTGCCATAACTTTGCAAAAATCTTTTCTAAAAGCCTGTCGAATTCATCTAGAATTAACTAAAACTAATTAGTGAAGACACCCTTTCCTTTAGCAAAACAATTAAGACATTTAAGTCCTCCAACTTAATTAAGTTAATTTCCATAGAAAATAACTTAGGAAAAATCCCCAAAAATCACCATAATTCACTATCTAACTTACAAAAATTCCGAACCCAAAATCTTTATGTAGTTGCTGAAATAAATTTTTAAACCCAATTATTTATTTCTTCCTTCAAAAATTCATAATAAATTATCCATTTTTTGGATAATTATAAAAATTTAAACCTATCTCTAAAATAATATTTCATATAACACATTAAACCCTCATGGCAATCGAAACGCTATATATATATATGTATGTATGTATGTATATGTATATGATCTTAGCCTTAAAATCGAACAAAGCATTTATCAAACATACTTGTTTGAATTAAACATATCATGTAATCCAAGCATATCATCATTAAAATCGTCATAAAGGTTTTAAACTTAAAATCCGAAATCAAATGCTCTTTAAAAACGAAAATGAGATGGTTTAGATTATTATTCATTTTGCTTTGGATAAGGAACTTGAGATCTGATCTTGCTTAATCCTCCTTTTGCTTGAATCTTAAACTTTAGTAAATTTTTAATCTCCTTTTCCCCTAGGTTATGGCCGACTTTGATCTCCCCTTTTTCTTACGTTTTTGTGTTATGAACTTATGGAATGAAAAATGGGAATAAGGGTCCAGGGGTTAAGGGTTATAGTGGACGACCATTTCCCGTAATGCCCTTGCCTTATTCTCTTATTAGTTAATTTATGAAACCATTTCCATAAACTCATCCTTTTAATTTTGATTTAATTAAACACAACCTCTATTTAATTTTCAAATCTCAATCCCCTTATCACTTTAATCTTTACATTATTCTATTTAATTTACCTAATTAAATCTCTTGAATAATATTATTTAAAATTAGGGGTGTTGCACATGAATGTAGGATTGGTTAATTCAGGACAGTATAAAAATCAGGGTGTTGTTTACTTTACTGTATTTTACTTTATTATTTACTTATTTTTGTTTGCAATTTGAACAGATATAGTGTCAAATTCATAAGTTAGTTTCATGGATTTTAAATACACACTTCATTCGCTCTAGTGTTTAGATAGCCTTAGTATCCATTCCAAATTGTATTATAAACTACCCTTATTTTCAACATTTGATATCCGAGCACTGGTTTTCAAAAACTTGGTTTTTGAAAAGCATTGTTATCCAGTTGCATGGCCCGGCCCGTATGCATGTCGTTCGGCACGAAAACATGGCTCGGCTTATATACATGGCCCAACCTGTTTGCATGTCGTTCAGCACGAAAGCATATCCCGGCTTATATACATGGTTTAGCTTATGTGAAGGATGATCCTGTATATGCGGGTCGACCGAGGAAGGTCGGCGTGCGCTGCCCGGCAAGGGGTAGGTGTTGCTAGGAATTCAATGAATATCGCTCGGCTAGGGGAGACGTTGTGCCATCCGGTTTGGGTGGTTCGGTATGTACTGTTCCACCTAGATTTTCCATAGAGAAGCTCGGTCAAGATGAATTTGGTCCCAGTGGCTCGGAGTGAATGGTTCGGCCTTGGTCGTTCGACCGATTATAGTTCGGTCTTACAGGTTCCAAGTCGCGCATCGCTGGGCAACCTTCGTTCGACCAACTTCGCTTGACAAGGGTGGTTCGACATTGGGACGTACGGCATGAATGCCTTAGTCACATGCCGCTCGGCCATAAAGGGACGGTCTTGTGGCTCGATGTGGAAGGCTACGTGGCTCGGTAAACCCTCGATCGGCATTGAAGAGGAGATTAAGCGACTCGGCCGTGCGGCGTTCGGCATGGACGCCTTGATCATTTTGGCTCGGCAAGGCATCGCTCAGCTACCGATTGGTATGCCTAGTTCGGCATAAAAAAGTTATCTATTGTGGGCTGAGGCATCTTGTCTTTAGGCCAGCGCAGAGAGTTCAGCCTGTCTTCATCTATAAATGGGAGGGCAGGGGCGTAGTGTAGGGGACCTTTTCTCGAAAACACTGGGGAGACTCGGCCATTTTCAAGTCTCATTTCTTTTCCGTTAAAACTTGTATTCAAGTTGTTGGTTTATGGATTGTATTTGTATTCAATTATTTGAAGAAGTAATAAAGATTACGATCCAAGTGGACGTAGGCAGTTATGCCAAACCACTATAATTTTGGTATTCTTGTTTCTTATAGTTTTTATTGCATTCTACCATGTAATTCCTCGGTTTTAATTTACTTTCTTCATTAATCTCGCTACACAATCCAACTTATAGGTGTTAGTGACCAATTTCGGTGCTAACATTTTGGTGCTTTCACCGAGAATAGCACTCTCAGGTTATTAGGATCTACTTTGTCGCTATTGGATTGAAGAAATCTTTCGAAGGAGATCCAATTCATTCACAAGAAGTCCATTGATTCTACTTAGAGTTCCTACCAATAACTCTACAATGGGAAGACCTCGTACCAGATCAGCCTCTCACAATGCGGACGTCGACGAGACCGCTAGCGTCGAACAAGTAGGACCTAGCAACCAACAAGCTACTCCAGGTGCAGGGACCGCCACCGCCCTAAACCAAACAGAGTTTGCCACCAGTACGAAGTTCAATGAGCTGATGAGAGAACTCATGGAAAGCAGGAGACAACTTAATGAGAAAATTTATGCGAACGCCAACCTCATGACTCAGCTAACTCAACAACAGCATCAGGATGCTGGAGGAAGTCCCGATGCCCACTCCTTGTCTGACAGCTCCGCTTCATCTGATGAACAGCCCAGGCGTAGATGCCGTAGAACTGAAACAACACAAACAGGTGCAGTTGAACGATCCACCAGGGATGGTCCAAGTTCCCTGCCTAGAGCCATGGCCCCTCACTTACACCAGGGTAATCATGCTCAAGATGGAACAGGGAACTAAGGATCCGAAGCACAAATGGAAGCTGGACGGCTGACTCATCAATGTTACAATGAAGAAGGTCCCGAGGACACGCATTTGGTGGATCACCAACCGAGGAGCTACCAACCGGAACGATCCTGCAGGATAGATTCCAACTTGCCACCTTCCACACAAACCCCAGACCTATCATCTATGGTTAGACAGCTGATGAGGAAAAATCAAGGCTTATCTAATGGTGATTAGAGTGTATCTAGGTGCCACATTCCTTTCACAGATGCTATCCTACAGGCTGAGTACCACAGGAAGTTTAACATGCCGACTATCCGGTCTACGAAGGAAAGACAGATCCCCAACAGCATGTAATGAGATATGAGTGGATGATGGATTCAGCTAGGGAAAACGATGCAACTAAGTGCAGATGTTTCCCAATAAATTTATATGGAATCTCTACCATGTGGTTCACCTGACTTCCTTCGCGGTCTATATTCAACTTTGATAAGTTAGCAATGAAATTTGTAGAATAGTTTAGGATTCATGTCGCTCGTTCCAAGGACGTGATGTCCTTGTCCAGTGTGATCCAGACTCTAGGGGAGTCGTTAAAGGAATACTTACAAAGATTTCACGTTGCTGCTACTGAAGTTAGCAACCCGAATGACCATGCTATTTTAATGGACATGATGCGAGGAGTAGATCCAATTTCAAAGTTGGTGATTAGCTGGTAGAAAAACCTCCGACTACTTTGGAATGTTTTTATTCAAAGGCGCATCAATTTATAAGAAGAGAGGAAGTAGGTGGATGAGGTGAGATAATGCACCAGGGCCTGGCAAGAAGACCGTGAAGAGCAACATTGCTATAAAACAATCTTGTGGTAACTCTGGGAAGGTCCAGGTCAATGTTCAGAATAAGCCAGAACAATCTAAAGGATCCAGAGGAGGAAATCCCGGAAAGAAAAGGGATGCAGGAAAGTGGAAACCAAGGATCCTAACTTACGATGAATACACTCCGTTGAATGCATCTCTGGAAAATATTTACCTATCGGCTTGTAATACTTTTCAATATCGAAAGCCACACCCAAAAGAGTCCACTAAGGAAAAAAAGCGGACTGGGAAGTATTGCCACTTCCACGAGACTTACGGGCACAATACCGAGGACTGTAGCCACCTCCATGATGCTATATAAAAGCTGATTCGATAGAAAAGTTACAGAATTTTGTAAAGAATCCACATGAGGGCAGACAAGGAACATTAGACCCCGACTGCGAGCAAACTCCACGCCATCCAGAGGAACCTGCTTGGACTATAGGTAGACTAGTTATAAACACGATAGTAGGTGGGCCTCACCTTACAGACAAGAATTGGCAAGAAATGGTGCGGTACGCTAATTCCCTAAAGCATGTAGATTTTGAATGTTATTCAACCATGGAAGATGGGACCCCCAGCGAAGCAGCAGCGAATGACGACTAATGATATAGTGTTCAGAAGCAGAGATACTGATCAAGTGGAGGTGTCTACCATTGATCCGATGGTTATCTCGGCCACTATTACGCCAGCATTTGTGAGAAGAATACTGATTGACTGTGGAAGTTCTGTTAACATTATCTTCAAAAAAGCATATAACCAAATGAAGATGGAGATAAAGGATCTAAAATCACCTAAAGCCCGTATTCATGGCTTTAATGATGCAGTGCAGTGGGTTTTGTTGAATTATCGGTTGAACTCGGAGAATTCGAACGTATGAGGGTGAGGATCCTACCATTCATCGTTTTGGATGTCGATTCTCCGTATAATGTGTTTCTAGGTCGACCGGCCCAGGCGGAGTTTAGGGCAGCTTTGGCCCCATGGTGTTTAACCTTGAAATTTCCGACCGATAAAGGAGTTGGTGTTATGCATGGCGATCAGGCAATAGGTCGTGCGCGTTATGTGGCTGATCTAAGAGAGGCCCAGCAAAGAGAGAAAGGTAAGGTCGTGGACAACTCCATCTACAGCCGAGTCACTGAAGATTGGCAAGTAATGCCCAAGCCTTAGCTCGAGCAACATAATCGGATCTATAGAGATATAGATCCAAGGAACGATGATGAGGAACCAAGGAGGCAGAAGCAGCACCTGTTGAACTGACGATTGACATTCCAGTCAGCCATGATGACCCATCGTGGGTACTTAAGATTGGATCACAACTCAACCCCTCGATGATTGAGGATCTCACTAATTTCCTCCAAGCGAATCTGGATGTTTTCGCTTGGACACATTCCGACATATGCAGGATTTCTCTCGCTATTGCGAGTCATATGTTGAACATAGACCCGAGGTACGTACCAGTGAAGCAGAAAAGGAGAGGTATGGACCCAGAGAGGTCCGCTGCTCTTAGAGAGGAGGTGGACAAACTCAAACCCAATGGGTTCGTCTGTGATGTCCTCTACCCTGAATGGGTGTGTAACCCGATGCTAGTGAGAAAAGCAAATAGGAAATGGAGGACCTACGTAGATTACTCAAATCTGAACAAAGCATGCCCTGAGGATAGTTTCCCTTTAACCAGAATTGATCAGCTGGTCGACTCAACGGCAGGACATAATTTACTTTAATTTATGGATCAGGATATAATCAAATCCCGATGCACATTCCAGACCAAGAACACACTATTTTTGTCACAGACATTGGGCTGTATTGTTTTGTAGTGATGTCTTTCGGATTGAAAAATGAGGGAGCAACTTATCGGCGTTCGGTGAATCAGATGTTTAAATACCAGATTGGTAGGACAATGGAAGTTTATGAGGATGACATGCTCGTGAAGTCCCTGCAGTCAAATGACCACATTCGAGACTTGGAGGAAATGTTTGATATACTCAGATATTACGGAATGAAAATTAATCCTCTGAAGTGTTCCTTTGGCGTTGCATCAGGAAATTTTTTGGGTTTCATTGTTAATACATGAGGAATTGAAGCTAAATTAGAAAAAGATTCAAGCTATTAGATACATACAATTGCCCAGAGCTATAAAGCAAGTGCAAAGCCTGAAAGGAAAAGTGGCCGCACAGAGTTGATTCATATCCAAAGCAAAGATAAGTGTATTCCCTTCTTTGATGTAATAAAGAAAGGAAAGAGAAATTTTGAATGGACAACCAACTGCAAGGATGCATTCTGAGCTCTAGTGAGGCATTTGAAAAGTACTCCAGTGTTGTCGAAGCCTATAGACCATGAAGTTTTGTATGTATATTTGGTTGTATCTCAACATGCCATCAATACGGCTTTGGTTTGCGAGGAGGACCGAGTTCAAAAGCCAGTGTACCATGTCAGTAAACGTTTAATGGGGGTAGAAAGAAATTATCCAAAAATTGAGAAGTTAGCCTGCTGCTTAGTGATTGCATCACACAAGCTTCATCCGTACATTCAGGCACACCCGATTAGTGTTTATACCGATCAACCCATCCGATAGGTACTCCAATGACCAAAAACCTTTGGAAGGCTGTTAAAATGGAACTGAGTTAAATCAGTTCGATATAACCTACCTACCATGAAGGGCCATACAAGGGAAAAAGTTTGCAGATTTCATCGTAGAATTCACCATATCAGACTAACCAAATAGTGATGATATTACTCCCCTCATTCAATGGAAACTATACACCGATGGGGCATCCAACGACCGTTGTTCCAAAGCTGGTGTAATTCTTGTTACTCCTAGAAACCGATCGATTTATTATGCTTTGAAGCTCGATTTCCTATCTATAAATAACGAAGCCGAGTATGAAGCATTGATTGCTGGCTTGAAACTCATCAGGGAACTTGGAGTAAAATCGGTTGAAATCTTTTGCGACTCACAATTAGTGGTGTACCAGGTACAGGGAGATTATCAAGCAAAGGGACAGAGACTTGCCCCCAACCTTTCTCGGTTCCAAGAGCTGTTGGCATACCTCGAATATTGCAATATTTAACACATCCCATGGACAAAATGTAGAAGCCGATTCTTTGGAAAAATTCGCAAGTACTGATGATGCATGGTAGGTGGGATTGGTTCTTGTCGAAATCTTACTTGCTCCGAGTATAAGTGAGATGGTAGCAGATTTTATTTTAGAAACAGAAATCGAGAAGGAGTTATGGATAACCCTTTTCAAGCAATACCGCTGCACGAGGTTGTGCTCGAAAGAAAGAACGACAGACGACAAGTCATACACAAAGCTTCGCGATATGTAATTCAGGACGGAATGATGTATCAAAAGGGATTCTCGATTACCTTACTTCGGTGCATTGCCCGCGGGGAGATAAAACGGGTCTTAAAATAAGTTTATGAAGGAGAATGTGGTGACCATACTGGGTGTTGACACTAGCGAACAAGATCCTCCGCTATGGGTACTATTGCCCAACTGTAAATCAAGATGCTGCGGACTATGTAGAAGATGTGACAAATGTCAAAAGTATGCGAAAATCTTGAGAGCTTCGCCAACGAAACTCACACAAATGGTTAGTCTCTAGCCATTTGTGACATAGCGAATCAATATAATTGGCTCCTTGCCAATCTCCAAAGGTGGTGAAAAATAAGCAATAGTTGCAGTCGATACTTTACCAAGTGGGCGGAAGCAGAGCCCTTAGCTACAATCATCACCAAAAAGTCGTTAATTTCATTGTTTGAAACATCATATGCTGTTTTGTCCTCCCGTGAACTATCATTACAGTCAATGGAACTCAATTCAAAAGTAGGGAGTTCAAATAATTTTGTCAAAAGTATGGCATTGAGAAAAGGTTTGCAGCGGTTGCTCATTCGAAAGCCAATTGACAAGTAGAAGCCGTAAACAAAATAATCAAATCCATATTGAAAAAATGTTTGGAGAAGGCTAGAGATAAGTGGGTGGATGAGCTTCCAACAGCACTTTGGGCATATAGAACCACCTACAAGTCCGCGACTGGCCACACTCCGTTCACATTGGCATATGACACGGAAGTCGTTATGCCCGTAGAACTTGAAGTTCCTTCACATCGGGTAACTCATTATGACCATAAGACGAATCAGGATCTCCTATTGGAATCAATGGGCTTTGTTAATGAAAAATATGAAGAAGCTGATTTAAAGGCGGTTGCATATAGGCACCGAGTCGCTCGATATTATAATGAAAAAGTCCGACCGAGAATCTTTGATGTGGGTGATATCGTTTTGAAGCGAGTTTTTCCGATCCCATCACATATGAATCCCACATAGGAAGGTCCATACGTAATTGAACGGAAGCTTGAAGAGGGAACTTTCAAGCTAGCGACCATTTATGGCGTGACACTCCCCCGAGCATGGAATAGCTAGTATTTGCGACGTTATTACATTTAGTCTATTTCTTTTGCATTTTAGTTGCAATTATTTCCAGTGTATGTTTATTTCGTTGTTCTTAATTTTCGGCTTGTAATAGGACAATTCAGTTTGTTTTCATTAATAAAGGCTTGAAGCCATCTTTTCCATGAACTATTGATGTTTCCGTATATTGTAACTCCATGGAAAAAATTAAAATTACAATATTCTGTCTGGCGTATGAACGTGCACAAAAACTTAAAAATCTTTAAGTCCTGAGAGTGCGGACTAGAGTATACGACATAGAAATCTCTAAGTCCCCAGAGTGCGGACTGGAGTGCTCTGAGTCCCCACAGTGCGGACTAGAGTATAAATGACTTAAAAATCTCTAAGTCCCTAGAGTGTGGACTGGAGTACTCCAAGTCCCCAGAGTTTGGATTAGAGTATAAACGACTTAAACTAAGTCCCAAAGTGTGGATTGGAGCACTCTGTGTCCCCAGAGTGCGGACTAGAGTATAAACGACTTAAAAATCTCTAAGTCCCCAGACAGTGAACTGGAGTACTCTGAGATCCTAAAGTGCGGACTAGAGTATAAACGACTTAAAAATCTCTAAGTCCCCAAAGTGCGGACTGGAGGACTCTGAGTCCCCAGAGTGCGGACTAGAGCATAAACGACTTAAAAATTTCTAAGTCCCCAGAGTATGGACTGGAGCACTCGGAGTCCCCAGAGTGCGGACTAGAGTATAAACGACTTAAAAATCTTTAAGTCCGCAGAGTCCGGACAGGAGTACTCTGAGTCTCTAGAGTGCAGACTAGAGTATAAACGACTTAAAAATCTCTAAGTCCTCAGAGTGCGGACTAGAGTATAAACAACTTAAAAATATCTAAGTCCCCAGAGTGTGGACTAAAAGTATTCTAAGTCCCTAGAGCGTGAACCGGAGGATCTGCGATTCCAAAAATTTCCGAGTCATATGGAAGTGAACTAGAGCTGTGTAACTTACAAGATTTTGAATTTCGGCTACATGTTATACACTAAGCTAAACAATGAAAATCATTGAAAACAAAGAAGCAAAGTTTTATTCACTAATCCAAACTGAAGGTCCACTACAAATTCTCCTGAACTAGGAGTAAAAAGTCTATTTACAACAACTATGGAAATAAATAGAAATAATTTCATGATCCAGGCCTATCTGCGTTGAACGGGGCATGACAGCTACATTTTCTGCTTCTTTTCCTTTCTCGGTTTCTCTGAAGACTCCTACTCTAGGCATTTTCTTTTGGACGCCTTGCTTGCTAGGGAAGTGGTGCCCGGGGAAGGAAAAGGAACTTCCAGTGGAGAGGTCCTACCCGGGAGAATAACCCTTAGAGGCCTGTTCAGTGGGTCATCAAGTCCTACCACTTGGGGCTCAGCCTTAATTTTGGTTTTCTTCTTCCCCTCTTCGATAATTTTTTCTCCCATGAGTTTTGAAGTTTGTTTGGAGGCGCCCATAATTTCAACTTCATTTGTTCTTCGATGGGCAATGGATTTTCAGATTTGTCTTCATCAAGCGCCTCAATCACTTGAGCGTCAGGTCCGAGAGTCTCTCCCATTTGAATTGCCTCTCCTGTTTTCCCCCTCCTTCTCCATGGCAATATCGCTCCTTGGAGTTGGCTCGGGATCAGAATGTCCTGCACGAAATCATAAGAGACAAATGTTAGAACACATTTACTACTCGTAAAAAACGATGGCCCTTTGAACTCTAGGAAGAAAAGTTATATACCAGTTTTCGGCCAACTCTCAACTATTTGGGATGTTTCACCCTCTAGAATGGGAGATAGAGTGTGAATATCAAGTCCAGGCTCCTCAGGGTCATAGCCAATATGCTGCTCGAAGGAATCAAGTGATGGGCGACCAGTCGGCTAAATAGAAGGAGGAACTAAGAACTCGGTTATGGACGGACCGGCAGTGTCATTTTTCCTTTTGATGAGGAAGAGTTCCTTCCGTAAAGGGCCTTTGCCGTAGTTAGGTCAATGCGCTCATTCTTGCGAAGCACTTCCTTCACAAGAGATTCCTCATCAACTTCTTCAGTTCCCAACTCGACCTTCTTGATTTTTATAAAAGTGTCCCAAGTTTCGGCCAAAGATTTGAGGTAACCCTCCCCAAGAAATGTTAGGTCACAATGCATAAGAACTCGAGCACTGTACTCGGATATGAGTGGATCAAACATGCACTTAGTTTCCTCCCTACCAGCCTCAGTAGCCGCCTCAAGGCAAAAATCAATTTCCGAGAGCGCCATTCTTTTTCCCTCCTCACGGGCTTCCTCCTTCAGTGTTTAAGCCTTAGGGAGCTCCTCATCGAGCTTTTTTTAGGAGTCGTGTATCAACAATCTCGTCACAATATCGTTGTGAGTCCTCTTGAGCGGCAGTCTTTTCTTCCTTTTCTTTGAAGAGTAGCTCCTCCAAGTCTTGGACTCGTTGGGCGAGGACAACTTTCTCCTTTTGAACGGAGTCTTTCTCTAAGGCTAAGGCGCCACAGCGTTGAACCGCGTCATTGATTTCTTTTTTGTGGGTAGCCTCCATGCGAGCGACCGCCTCGGCAGTATCTTTAGCGTTCTTCTGAGCGACCTTAAACTGAGATTTGTATGAGGAAAGCTCTTCATCCTGGGCTTTGATGATGTCTTTATCATGGATGGCCTCAAGCTTGCGATCGATTTCATGCTTGCGCTCCATAGAAACTTCAGAAACTTTTTCGGTCAAGTGAACGAATGCATCATGTTGGACGCAGACATCGTTGTTGCAAGAAATGGCACTTTGTTTAACATGCCTTGGAATAGGATGGATCGTAGGAAGAAATTTCAATCCATCAAAGCTTATTTTTAGGAATGTGGCTTTAAGCTCAGCTAGCCTTTCTGCTATCAATGGATCATGTGCAGGGGCTGAAGAATTTTGCTTATCCGAAACCACAGACTTTTTTTAGGCACGAGTCTTCCTAGTGCTTGATTAACTAGAGTATTGGTCACAAGAAGCTTCATATTGAGATCCCCTTTGAGCCGATTTCTCCCTACTTTGTTCTCGTTGAGGAGGAGGATCATTGGGGTATGAAGAATGGCTGTAAGTTTTCCTTCAAGACGACGACGAATCTCGAGGACAATAATCTCTGTCATTGTTGTCGTCTTTATCTCGGTGTTTATCGGACCTTGAGTCTTGACTGGAATGATGGAAGATAGAGGACCCATGAAGGCGGTCGAATCCATGAGAGTGTCCCATATCACCTGCACAGAAATTAAGTGAAGACAAGTTAGCAAGAATAACATGGTGGTTGAAGTTTAAGTGCAAGGTGAAGTGTGAGTGTTAGTATGTGTCCTAGTATTTCCACCCGACGGGCCAGTTTCCTTAGCTTTACTTATCGGAGTTCTTTCCCCTTGGTGGTGAGCTTGAGCGTCTTCATCGCCTCTCGCGGGCGAATGAATTTTTAGGGCTTCTGGATCGTCGAAGCCTTAACTAAGCAAGTCATCGAGAATGGTAAGGTCTGATAAGCCTTTCATTGAACCCTCTAAGCATTGTCGAGGTAGCTCTTTCTCCATTGGAGTAATTGTAACCTTTGAGGTTCTTCCTACTATCTTTATCCTTAGTTTGTAAGCCAGTTTCTTTTTCCCCTTTGAGGGAGGAGGTAGTTCATCGATGCCAGCTGCCTCAACCGCCGGTCCCAAAATACGACTTATATTCCCACCCGGCGCTTCTGGCACCCCAGTTTCTCTAATCTCACCCTCCATGGATGTGTTGGGGGCATCACTTGTAGGAGGCACTGAATGTTTGAATGTTCTTTACCCTTCTTCGACATTGATCCGGTTGTAGTGGCAATGGATGGGAGATTTGTTCGACGACCTTCCGCCAATAGCTCAAACTTTGCAAGTGACTCGTTGGAAATAACAAGTCTGATCTCCCAATTTTCAACAGGAGTAGCACGAATGGCCTCGATGGCATCAGAATACCCGATACCTTTGGGATATGGGCTCATGCCTGCAAAAAGATCGAAGGACGTTTATAAAAAATACACTTCATGCCTTAGGTAAATAACGAGTTCGGAAATGAAGCTTACTTGCTTCCAACCATCTTCTCGCAAAGCCTAGGGGGCAGCACAGGTAAAACAAATCCTACTTATATTGGTTGAACTTAGTCCATGCCCCCGTCAATATCTGACGCTTGGAGTGAGGCTCAAGGAATATCAAAGATGGGCTATCTGATCATCTCTTGAATCCATAGATGTAGCGGGCGTCACGGGAGTAGGAAGCCTAAGTAAAACGCTCATAAAGAGAATACAAGTGCCATAGATGAACGCATGACTATTGGGATGTAGCTATGGCGGGGTGATCCAGATATGCACTTTGCGAAGAAAGGAGTTAGATGGTGGCACGCTACCGACCCAGCACATGAATTTTTTGCAAGCTGTGTATCCAGTTAGGGGTAGGTGAGGACAATCTCGTCCCGATGGAACTAATAGGTCGTCGAAAAGGATTCCGTAAATCAAACATAATTGGCGAAGAGCAGTTTCATTGATTTTTGAAACTTGGGAATCAATAGGATTATTTAGAATAACGGCTTTGACTATCACATCAAGAGCCGGGTCAATAGTTGCCGCTGATGGGTTTGGGATATCCTGTGTAGGAGTTGTCGTTGGATTAGAAGTTCCCACTACTTCCTGTTGAGAACTCAGCTCAGGTTTATCTGAAATTGTGGCGCAGCTCCACTTTCTAAACATCCTCAACGAGCATCAAATTTGGATAAACACCTATTTGAACAATACTTGAAAGACAATCAATATTAGATATAACGACTGAAATATTCTCCCCATGTAGTGTGTACTAGTGCAATCATTCGAGCATAAGTGTGATTGAGCCTTAAACTATATTCTTCGAAGACCGTCATCCTTGACCGTCCCCGAGAGCTTGTCCTATGGACAGTAATAGGGATCTTGGAATTGGGCATTGACATCATACGTTGAAGGTTGTTATTTACTTTGGCTAAGTTGAATGCATGCTTACATTTTTTTAAAACCGTGAAGTTATTAGCCCAAATCGGCTATATATGCTCATGTGCTTAAGTTCTTGTCATTATTTGTTGTTTTGCGGTTAGGCGTAGGGGTATGTGATCTTGACATATGTTGTATTAAAGCGGAGATGGTCTCGAATTATCAATGCCAAACCCAAGGCCTAAGGCCAATATTACCTCTATGCCTACGTACCAAACGATCATCTAAAAGCTACCAAACGGCCTCCTAAACCGACGCACTGACCCAATCACGTTCCTCAACGACACTCACTCCCTCAACACCGAGTGACTCCCTCATTCAGAATACTGATCCACTCCATCAGACTTTGACTACCCACAGCGACGCACAACATCACCGAACCGCACTCTCTCTCCCTAGACCGAGCAACACCCTATTCCTCTACCTCCCTAGCATTACCCCCACAAGTGGACTACCGAACAACAGAAATCGATCCAAAATACTAATACCGACCTGTTCGCACTTTCTTCTCTCTCGCCCATTGATTAGCAAACGACTTCAATCACAAATTTAGCCCATCTCACAAACCTAGCGACCACTCTCCCCCACTCGGTGGCTTAATAAGAACCTATATCCAATTCGACCTCCTTCGTCTACAACAACTCCTACTGAAAAATACTCGCGAACTCGACCTTCATGCAAAACCCCTAATTTGGAAAAGTCGATCGGATAAGCAATTCTTACTTAAGAGAATGAATCGAAGCTTGGGAGCTGTTAGATTTAGGATCGAACTTCGTTTAGATTCGTTATTGGGGGAAGTTGTGGAGCAAATGTACTGGATCATGATGAGAGAGGATGGTCGAGGCTATAGCTGGAGTTCGGGGAAAGGTAAATTAAAAGGTCCTGTAGATTTGAAGTGAGAGTAAAAGAAAGAAGAGGAGAAGTTTTGGCTTTTATATGAAGAAGGGGAGGTGAACAGGTGTTAACTAGTGGAACTGGTCGAAGTGTCTCAGTGGGTCGATGAACAATCTTGCCAGGCGACAATGAATAGGCCGAACGAGTGGTTCGGTGTGTATACGTCGACCGGCCCACACCAAAGATGATAGCGCAATGGAGAATCAGATGCCACCTTGTAGGTGGAGTCAAGTGGGAACCATGGATTGCTTATGGTTCAAAGTGCATCATGATGACTCTTACGATACCCTTTAGGGGGGCAAATGTTACCCGATTGCATGCCCGGCCTGTGTGTATGTCCTTCGGCATGAAAACATGGCTCAGTTTATATACATGGCCCGGCCTGTATGCATGTCGTTCGGCACGAAAGCATAGCCCGGCTTATATACATTGCTCGGCTTAAGCGAAGGATGATCCTGCATACGCGGCTCAGCCGAGGAAGGTTCGCGTGTGCCGCCCGGCAAGGGGTAGTTGTTGCTAGGAATTTAGTGAATATCGCTCAGCTAGGGGAGACGTTGTGCCATCCGGTTTGGGTGGTCCGGGTTGCACCATTCGGCCTCGATGTTTCGACATAGCAGCTCGGTCCAGATGGAGTTGGTCCCAGCGGCTCCGTGTAAATGGTTCGGCCTTGGTCGTGCGGTCGATTATGGTTCGGTCTTACAGGTCCCAAGTCGTGCATCGCTTGGCAACCTTCGTTCGACCAACATTGCTTGGCCAGGTTGGCTTGGCATTGGGATGTACGGCATGTATGCCTTAGTCACATGCCGCTCGGCCATAAAGAGACGGTCATGTGGCTCGGTGTGGAAGACTACGTGGCTCGGTGACCCCTCGATCGGCATTGAAGAGGGATTAAGCGGCTCGGCCGTGGGGTGTTCGGCATGGACACCTTGATCATTTCGGCTCGGCAAGGCCTCGCTCGACAACTACCGATCGGCATGCCTGGTTCGACATACAAAAGTTGTCTATTGTGGGATGAGACATCTTGTCTTTAGGCCCGCGTAGGGAGTCCAGCCTATCTTCGTCTATAAATAGAGGGGCAGGGGCGCAATGTAGGGGGACTTTTTTCGAGAACACTGATGCGACTCTGCTATTTTCAAGACTCGTTTCTTTTTTGTTAAAACTTGTATTCAAGTTGTTGGTGTACAGATTGTATCTATATTCAATTATTTGAAGAAGTAATAAAGATTACGATCCAAGTGGAAGTAGCCAGTCACGCCGAACCACTATAATTTTGGTGTTCTCGTTTCTTACAGTTTTATTGCATTCTACCGTGTTGTTCCCCAGTTTTAATTTAATTTCTTCATTAATCTCTCTACACAATCGTACTTAAGGGTGGTAGTGATGAATCCGGTGCTAACAAGTATAAATGGCTAATGACACTTGTGATGCTTTTTTTAATGCTTTTGTAAAAAGGACAATCTACCACTAGACCCTCTCTATTTGATGGTACTAATTATGCGTGCTGGTTTTGTAGGATGAAATTTTATTTGTAGTCTAATGGTTTAGATATTTGGAACATTAGCCAAACAGCGTAGGTTGAGCCTCAAATGAACTAATCCAAATGGACACTGAACGAAAATACACATGCACTTAGTAATTCAAAGGCCATGAACTTATTTTTTTCTCTTGGATAGAAATGAAATTAATCGAGTGTCTATTTGTAAGTCTGCATATGAAATTTGAAGAACGTTGCAAGTCACATATGAGGGCACTGGTAAAGTAAAAAAAACTAAGATATCTATGCTAACTAACTAGTTTCAACCTTTTCCAATGAAACCAAATGAGTCTATTTTTAATTTGTATTCAAGATTTTAGGATTTAGTTATGCATTAATATCATTAGAATAGAAAATTAACAAAGAGGACCAAGTCAGAAAGATCTTGAATTCAATTTCTAATGAATGGGATCAGAAGATTCTGGCAATTAAAGAAGCCAATGGTATCAGTACTATGAAAATAGAAGCTTTAATTGGTAATCTAATGTCCTATCAAGTAAATTTGCATGTTAGAAAAGAGAATCAGAAAAATGAGAAGAAATCACAATCAATGCTATAAGAGACAATGATGAGCCAGCTGATGCTGCTAATGATGATGATGTCGAGTTTATGACCAGGTATTTTAAGAAATTCTTGAGGTATTGGAAAATGAACAAACTAACAACAATAATTCCAGAGATAGAAATGTTGTTAAGTGTTTCGAATGTGATAAACCCAGTCATTTTAAAAGACACTATCCTAACCTGAAGAAATCAAAGTACTCTTCAAACACTTTTAATAAGAAGAGGAAACATGCTTTCAATGCAACATGGGATAATTCATATCATCATCATGTGATAGTGATTCAAAAACAATAAATGCCAACATGTGTTTTATGACAAAGGATGACTAAGTACCAAGTAATGGATACCGAGCAACAAATGTTCAAAACATATAATCCACAAATACCGAGCAAGATTATACACAAAGATGGCAAATTGGATATAATTCAAAAGGATATTGGTATCGACAAAGTTGGTAACTCTAAAAAAAATTAGTATTTTTAATATTCTAATTCGTGCTTCGTATTGATTTTGATTCCTCCCATAAATTATAGTAACATACATTTATATATGTATATATGGATACATATATATCTACAATCTTTATACATATTGTCTAGTTATGCCTAAGCAATTCTTTTTCGCCCATTTTTTGATGACAAAGGAGGAGAAAATTTATAAATATACAAGAAAAAATTATAGAGGGAGTGCATAGAGTTAGGCGGAGTAAAATATAAATAAATTAAATTTTATTTCTCAAATATTTATATGGTTATCATCATCAAAAAGTAGGAGATTGTTAATACCCTTGGTATTGATTTTGATGACAATAACCATATAAATATTACGTCGTATCTCCGAGTTATATAGTTATTTCAGATATTTTATTGAGAAGTTTACGGAGATAAATAAGAACTCGGTCGAAGAAAACAGACTCTATATGAAGAATAATCAGAGCAATGGAAGAACAAAATTGATTGAAGAAGAATGCTAAAATGACGGAGGTGTTTGAAGTGATGAGCAGTTGGTTGAGTCATATAATTCCTTATTAAAACCTCATGGCAGTTATACTTGAAGACCATTAATCGTTGATGTAACATCCCCTACTAGGAGGCCTAAAACTAATGGCTACGGATGCTTCAGTCGTCCATAGTTGTTAATCCTCCGCAAGCAAATACGGTAATGTTTGATACATTGATACACAGAAACACCTGAATATGGAAAAAAACAAAAAAAAAACAAACAAGTTCCACATTTCATTTCAAAACAACTAAAATTCAGTACATAATCCCAATACGAGAACCACGTTCGTGGAAATATATTTAATACAACATATGCCAAAAGCGATATATGAAGATGCCCCTTGGATAGTCCGAGTATATATAAGCAATTTAACAACTTTGCCTTTACAACTACAATACAGCAGAATCAAAATAAAAGAGAACACTAAGTAGATATCATGCCTCTTGCATGTCTCCGAAAGCTTATTCGTCTAAAAAGGTACCTGAAAACCTCAACTCTCAAACTACTATAAAATCAATTGAGTACTCGAGAGTTTAAGGGGAAAACATAAACTTCGAGTCAGACATAAAGTCTCGTATGAATAATAATCTACCATCTCAAACCATTTAGATATCTAGTGAGACCATGCAACATAGAGAAATGGGTTTTCCCCTCATTAGCATCCTAAAACCTTTATAAAACCATATACTATGCTCCTCCATCCACAATGGTTAAAACATCTCAAAATAATATGACGATGTGCAAAACAAGTAAATCGATTCTTGATTTTCCATCCGCATTCATTTCTAAATGTCTCATTTATAGTTTCTAGGGTCACTATTAATCTATTGGTTTTTGTAGGTTGACTAAAAACCTATTAAATGTTTTTGGACTCCCTGTCCTATTTCATAGTTTTCATGGGATCACTAAGAACCTATTGGCCACTGCCAATATCATCATTGTTTCATGCGTTCACCATAAACCTATTGGTAAGTCCAATATCTTTCTTCTTATCCTAGTTTTCATGGGTTGACTAGGAACTTATTGACTTTTATCAATATCTTAATCCGCATATAGTTTTCATGGGTTCACTACAAACCTATTGGCCTCTGCCAATATCGAATCATAGTTTTCATGACTATGAACCGATCTTCCAGACATCTTTATTTATACATAGTTTTCATGGCTTACTATGAACCTATTTCCCCTGCCAATGTCTTTTCCTATACACAATTTCATGGGCTTACCGTGAACCTATTGGTCCTTGTCAATATCTTCTTTTAATATTTTAGCATCCTATATTCTGGTCCTCCTGACCCTCTGGATGCAATTCTACTCATTAAGGAGTTAATTTAGTTAATATTCACTACCGAGTCAAGTAACTGGTTATTCCGCCATTCCCTAAATCAAAACGATGGGTCCATTACAATATGAATAAATTCAAATACATATATGAAGAAGTAAGCATAATAATACCAGCACATGTGGTTTAATATCCTTGAAATCATTTTATATAAAACTTGGTTAATCCCTTTAACCCATTAATTATGGAAAACTTCTTCGAAAGACCCATTTCAAAATACTTTATTTATGCCATGGTCTTCTTTTAAAATGAGATTGGATTATTTGTTTTGAAAACTAAGGCTTTTGAAATCTTAAAGCATTAGTTTAAAAACCCTTGAATAACCTCCTTCGAAAGCGAAGAAAAATTCTTTTCAAAACACAAAATATATACTTTCAAAGCTCTTGAAATCATTTCTTTCGAAATTCAAAACCAAACTATACCTTTTGAAGGTATCAAACATTATTCAATAGTCCTTATAAACATAGCTTTGAAACCAATAAAAGTACCCTTTTTGAAACCATTTGGTTTACTAAAAACACATGTTGAGTCTAAGTGAATATATACGAATGTATCTCTTTCGTAACCTTAATTTTTAAAATAAAATTATTTGGGGAAAGTTTGATGGCGTCGGCACCATCCTTTCGAAAGCTTCAAAACCTTTGAGTAAAACACTAAAGGATAGCATCGAAACCTCTTTTCGAAACCATTACCTTCGAAACCCATGAACCCTTTCGAAAGCATTTAAGAAGTGGCTTGGTACATCTTTAACCATTCGAAAGCATTGATGGCTTCAATACACTCTAATGGCAAAAGAACGGCATCATGGCTTCGACTAGGTCGGATCCACCATTTTCGGAAGAACTATTTCATAAACACGGGACTCCTTTGAAAGCATCGTACTTAAAAATGAAAGATGGCAACCTCCTTCAAAAGCAATTTAGAAAACTCCTTTCGATAGCATATGTTTCGACTCCTTCGAAGGCTTAGTAAAACAAAGGGAGGCGCTAACTTTTGATGGCAAAGCAAAAATTTCGACCCCATCAGAAGCAATGCTCTCGGAACTGTGCCTTCTTCCTTCCTCCAATCCACTACGTACCCATGCTGATACCTTGTGTATTGGTTTCAGCTTTCTGTGGGTTTTCGACTTGATTGAAGGCGAAAGCTATGAGTCGAAAGGTACTTCTAATAGAGGCGGAACCCGCTTTTCTAGTTAGAAGCTAATTAATGTCGATTAAAGAAAATACTTTCTAACTAACCTATCCACATGTAAACATATGATTGATTGCCTCAACTTTTCAAATCCTCTACCAAAATAACTGTCATATAATTTCATATTTAAATCAAGATTAATTTAACAAATAAGCCTTTCCATTAAAAAAACTAATAATACAAATAATTCCTTCTTCTAAAATAATTTAATTTCCATAGCAAGTCACTTAGGAAAAATCTTCAAAAATCATAGAAATTCACTTTTAACATATTATCTAACATATCTAAATTTCAGACCCAAATTCTCAATATAATTTCTAAAATAAATTTCTACACCCAATTAACTATATTTTCCTTTGAAAATTCATAATAATCTTTCCACAGCTTGAAAAATTATCAAAATTAAAAATCAACTCCAAAATCATGTTTTACATAACATATAACTTTTCCACGGCATCCAAAAATTAATTTCAATCGGTTTTGCCCTAAAACTGTATAAATACCCATTTAAACAAACGTATCATCATCTAAAACATCATAAAAATGAATTTAATCTTAATCCAAAAACATATGATCATAAAACAAAATAGAGATGGTATAAATTATTATTCACCTTGATTAATATAAGGAGAATGGATTGAGATTAATTTCCCCTTAGCTTGAATCCCTAGCTTTTGATTGAATTCCTCTTTTCTTTCTTTGTGAATGGCCAACTCCTCTATTAATTTGCGTTTTGATTGGTTTTTGTGAAAGTGAGAAAAATGAATGCGAATGGTTTATGGAACGGAAATATATATAAGTGTTATGGTAACAAGTGCGACTAATTCCCAATATACCCATATGTAAATTAATTAACTTAGAAACCATTCCTAAGCACATTTAATTTGTTAAGCACGGCCTTCTTATCATTTATTCAAATCTCAATCCCCTTATCACTCTAATTATTTACATTATTCTATTTATTTAATTTAATTAAACCTCCTGAATAATGTTATCAAAAATTAAGGGTGTTACAGGCTCCCCTTCTTGAAGAATTCCGTCATCGAAATTTAGTAAGGACTAAATACTAAACATAGCAATCATCTGTAATAACTCCTAACAACCACATTGGTTTACCTGACTAGAAATTATCTATATATATCTAATATAGACATACCCTCAAAGCAGATCAGGATAAGTATCTCTAATCATGTCTTCTGTTTCCCAAGTATAGTCCTTCTTGTTATCGCTTCACTAAACTTTCACCAACTTGACTGAATTATTCCTCAATCTTTTCTTATCTCTCGCTACAACCCGAACTGGTTGTCTAACAAAAGTCAAATTAGGCTATAATATCAAATCTTCCAACCCTATTGGAGGAATAGTAGTCTATGGATCATGCACGTACTTGCGAAGATGAGACACATGAAATACATTATGGACACCTCTCATATTGATCGGCAACTCTACTCTGTATGCCAGCTTTCCAATCCTCTCTATAATTTGGAATGGATCAACATATCTCGGTGCCAGTTTCCCTGACTTCTTGAACCATATCACACCCTTCATTGGTGATACTTTAATGAAAACCTTATCTTCAACTGAGAATTCTAGGACTTTACGCCTCTTATCCGCATAACTCTTCTGTCTGGACAGAGCTTCCTTCATCCTTTCTTGGACTAACTGAATCTTTTCCGATGCCTCTCTAACCAAATCTGGACCTAAGACTAATTTGTCTCTAGTCTCCAACCAACATGTTGGCGATTTGCATGGCCTTCCATACAAAGCTTCAAAAGGCGCCATTCCTATACTAGTTTGATAACTATTATTATAGCAAAACTCAACCAAATGCGGGCCATCTTCCGAAGATCAACCAAATCCAATACACAAGCTCTTAGTGAATCCTCGAGTATCTTGTTGACTCTCTCTGTCTGCCCATCCGTCTAAGGGTGATATGATGTACTTATTTTGAGCTTAATGCCTAACTCATCCTGTAAACTCTTCCAGAATTTGATGGTGAACAAACCACCTATGTTGCTGACTATACTACTAGGAACTCCACGAAGTCTAACTATGTTTTTCATGAACAGCTTCGCCAAAACAGGCGTCGTCCCGGTTGATTTGAATGGAATGAAATGGGAACTCTTGGTTAACCTGTCCATTATGATCCATATACTTTTATTTCCCCTCTTCGACCTTGGCAACACATCTATAAAATCCGTAGATATCGAATCTCATTTCCAAACTAGAATCTCTAAATGTTGAAGCAATCCACTCGGCTTCTAATGTTCGGCTTTCACTTGTTGACAGTTTTCACACTACCTAACCCACAAGCCAACATCCCTCTTTATACCTACCCAATTGAAGCTCCTCTTCGTATCTTGATACATCTTGGTCCCTCTAGGATGAATCGTAAATTTGAATCGATGACATTACCCAAGAACTTCTTTCCTCAAGTCCTCGACATTTGGAACACACAACCGTCTTTTCTTTCTCAACTATCCCTTCTGGTCAAGACTAGAAACTTTCAGATCATTGATCTCAGTTCCAACCTCAAGCCTTCTAACCTCTCGACTAATACTGGATCCTCCTTCTTCTTGGAAGTTATCCTTTCAAGCAATACCGGTCAAACTTCTATACAGGTCAACATGGCGGTACTCTGACTAGAACTAGTACTCGATCTTAACTGCATACTACAAGTAGTCAAAGCTTTTAAATTCTTCGATTTTGCCAACATAGCTAATAACACATTCCGATGTCTTGTTCTAAGAGCATCCGCTACCTTATTTCCTTTCCTAGATGCATATTCTATACCAAAATCATAAGCAGCTAAAAACTCCAAACACCTCTGTTGTCTCTTATTCAGCTCCTTCTAAGAGAATAAGTATCTTAAAAACTTATGATCTGTGTATAACTCAAATCTCTCCCCTAAGAGATAATGCTGCCAAATCTTCAATGCGAAAATCACCACATCCAAATCAAAACCATGAGTATGGTATCTCACTTCATGTGGCCTAAGCTGTCGTGAAGTGTAGGCAATCACTTTACCTTTTGGCATCAACAAAGCTCATAATCCAGACCCACATGCATCAGTATAAACTACCAACCCTTGGTTTTTGCCTAGAACTTCTAACACTGGTACATCTGCCAACAAATGCATTAACTTAAGGAATGCTTCCTCAGTTTGTCGAACCAGACAAACTTCACCTCCTTCTTGGTTAGCTTAGTCAAAGGTGTTGCTTCCATGAGAAAACTTGATGAATGTTAGGTAACAGCCAGCAAGTTCAAAAAAACTTCTAATCTCAGTCACCATCTATGATCTCTTCCAATGATTACTAGATTCGATCTTATCTGGATCGACTGACGAGCACTTCTCTGAAACCATATGACTAAGAAACTTAACACTTTCTTCCAAAAATGAAACTTGGAAAAATTTGCCGTCAGCAGACGCTGCCTCAGCGTCTCAAGCACTACTTTAAGATGATCTTTATGCTCCTTTTCATTCTTAGAGTATACCAAAATGTGTTTTATAAACACCAACACGAACCTATCCAAATACTCTCAAAAGACTCGGTTCATCAGATCCATGAAGAAAGCAGGTGCATTCATTAACTCGAATGGTATTACTAACCACTCGTACGAACCATACCCTGTCCGAAATGATGTCGAAGAAATATTGTCCTCTATCACTCTTAACAGATGGAAACATGTCGCCAAATCCAACTGGTAAAATACTGTAACAACCTGATATTTTTAACCATCTGCATTCGCACATGCCGGACTTGAATTGCTCAAAATACCGCGTTGTAAATAAAATTTGGCAAATCTCAGGACATACAGTAAATAAAAATCACAGAACACAGACACAGAGTAAGAAATGCAGCGAAAGTAAAAGAGATAGTAGTTCATGAAGCTACTACAAAAATATATCAGAGTTAAATAAAATACAACAGAATAAATAAAGTACAACAGAAGTATCAAGATGATAACCAAGTACAAGCTGAATAGAACAACAGAACTGGAATAGATAAAACTAGATAAGGAGATGATCTCCAGCGATTCCAATCTTCAGATAGTGGAATCCAAATCTGTGAATAACTTAGGCTGACCCGAGCATAAATAAAATACAAACACTCGAGTCAGGACAATATATACTTATATAATGTAAACCAACTCAAGTGAACTGTAATAAAGTACAAGTAACTTAAAGGATGCCTGGGACCGCCCATCCTATAAGGATCCGTTAAACTATTTACTATGTAGTAATATTTTGCTATTATACTAATGTCTACAGCAAAATAAACATACTTTTAAATAGCGTTCCGGGCTACCCATATCACCCTTCACACATAATAGTCCCAGTAGTCTATCCAGTATCAGCATATCTCCGAGAGACTACCCTAAATACTCCATGGGCTAAGGCAGAAAAACAAACTCGTAGTAAAGGATCGATATGGTAGGTGACACGGCACACAAGGAAATGCCAGGGTAGATATACCAATTACGCACACGGGCTGGTGGTAACGTAGCAGCCATATACGCCCACCTCGGAACACACTCCAAACCAAAATCGAAGGATGGCCATCTGATCAATCACAAGTAAGAGTATAGTATCAAAGGAATGTGTCCGATCGGAGGAATGATCTCACTTGGCCCGAGATCGCTCCTGTTTTAGCCACCTTATACCAACTCACGGGAGTTCGGTTCACGTAATATACCTCAATAACGTCGCCACCATCCTACTTCATTCTAGAATCTCCACCGCGTACACGGTTGTCAAAGTGGTTTTCGGTATCGACAGAGAGTATGCGAGATATCTGATCCCGGTCTCTTTGCCAACCAACAATCGTTATTATAACCCGTAGTTATAATTTAAAATGGTATTTGTACTTCAAAACAGAATATCATTTCAAATCCAAATATTTATCAAACTAAAGATTAAATTAATTCCAAACCATTTTAAAAACATCATATCTTTCAAAAACTTCATGTCAAATCATTTCAATATATCAAAATATGATATCTTTACAAAACTTCATTTCCAATCATTTTAATATATCAAAATATCATATCTTTACAAAACTTCATTTCAAATCATTTCAATATATTAAAATATCAAACTTATCATCAAATCCATTTCAAAATATCAAACTTATCATTTCATTTGAAAAACATATTCATTTTATTAAATTTTAAAAATACCATTTCAATTCACATTTCAAAATAGTTCAATTCCAAACAAATTACTTCATTTAAATCCTTTAAAAGTGAAGTTATTACATCTAATAATTAAATTATTAAATTTCCAAAATTTTCAACTTTCAAAGTTCATTCATTCACTTAATTTTATCAAAACAGTGAAAATTCAACTTTCACGGCATTTAGAATTTGCTACGGAAAGTTACATTCAAAACATTTCAATTTAACAAAAGACATCATTTTAAAAATGCTGTAATAGGGTTTACTTAAATTTCAAATAAACTTAGTTAAATTCAATAATTATAGCACTTAAAAAATGCTATAATAGCCTTTAATTCAATTTAGCTTTTTAGTTCATTATCATCAACTACAGCATTTACCAATGCTGTAATATCATTTACATTACAATTAATAGCATTTCAAAAATGCAGTTAATTAACTTCAAATATTCAATTTAATTTCATAACCAATTATACTTTTATTTAAAACATTTTTAACTTATAAAATCATAATTTTGACATTTATGAACATCATTTAATTTTCCTTAAGTTCATGATTTTATAAAGTTAAATTTACATCAAAAATCAAGATTTAATAATAATTCACTTATTAAATTTCAACATTCAATTTTAAATTCCTTGAATTGAATTTCAACTTAACACCTAAGTTTTAAATTTCAAAATATAACTTAATTTCAATTTTATTTATTTAACTTAAAAATTCACTTTTAAGCCAAATTCACAAATTCCCATTTGGTTATGTTTCAAAATTTCAACTTAAATAATCATTCCTTTCACTTTTTAACTTTATTAAAAAATCATTAATATATTATAAAATCATTTTAAATTCATTTAAATTCAAAATATCATAAATTTATCATATTTTCATATTTAATTTAATTTTCAATTATAATTAAATCAAAATTTCCAAAATATCTTATCTTCAGATTTTCTAACTTTTCCATAATTTATTTAACTTATAAATTCCTAGAAAATCAATAATACTTTACAAAATATTTTTTTTATTAAGTTTAAATCAAAATATAGTAATATTTACATTTCTAAAATATTTTAAAATTTTTAGAAAAACATATTTTAACTACGGGTCTGTATATAATTTTCTACGCTAGGTAAAGTGATACAGGTAATATATCATTTCAACCCGTAATTTACAAAGAAAATCCGGATTTTATCATTTCAGACCCGCAGTCCCAAGTAAATGAAATAAATTGAAAATCGCTCAGGCCTATCATTTCAGCCCATAATGATTTTCCCTTATTCTAAAAGTCCGTTCAGGTATGTATCATTTCAACCCACAGTGATTCTAATCTAAAGGGAACTTGCAGTGTGATAAACTGATATAAATAACAGAATAGCATAATATAACGTTAACGTACGATATAACAGGTGTTTAAGCATGGGTAAACATCATATGATCATAATATAGCAGGTGTAACATGATAATGTATTTTACAGATTCAAAAGGGGTAAATTTACTAGTTATATATGTACATATTGTTTGGTGGGAATAACTCACAGGTTTAAGTTGGAGGCAACAAATTGAATGCACAAACTGAGATCTTCAAAAGCACTATGGCATGACAATGATTCGAGTTTGAGAGAGCCAAAGATAAATTTCCTTGAACACATTCAAATGAGAAAATATAACACACATAAGTTTTCAACTCAAAATACGACTAAACAATGTTAGGAATCAATGCGTAAAATAAAGCCCAAAATGTTTGCACTTGCTTTCAACCACCTATGCTTCAGCTCCAGATCTGAAATGGCGCGGCTAAAGGCATGGTTTAGGTTCCAAAAGGTCGGCCTAGCATGGGAAAAGGATGGGGTAAAGTATGGTAGAGAGATATGAGCATACACCACATACACTTGCATACTCTGGCTCCATACAACTAATTAAATAGACCGTCAATTCTCGGCAAAGGATACTTATTCTTAGTCGTCCTCTCGTTCAACTTACGATAGTCGATACACATCCTCAACGACCCATCTGGTTTCTTCACGAACATCACTGCTGCTCCCTAAGGCGAACTGCTTGTTCTAATAAAAATCCTTTCTTATAGATCCACTAACTGCACCTTCAATTCCTTCATATCAGTCGGTGCAATCTTGCTAGGTGGTCTACTAAGAGGTTCAGTTCCTGGCTCAAGATCTATTGGAAACTCAAAAACTCGTTTTGGTGGTAGTCCTATGACTTCTTCAAAGGCATCTGTAAAATCTGTTGCTACTTGAACCTGGCTTAACTCTTCTCCTACTTTCATAGCACTTAACAAAGCACAACTACTCCGGTCATTCTCCACTGAGAATATGATTCGGTTATGACAACAAGATGTCTTAGTGATATCTTCCCATCCTGGAAAAATATCCTAGCCTTATACGTACTCAACCAATCCATACCCAAAATTATTTCGAAATCTACGGAATCGATAACATATAGACTGCATGCAAATTTATGACTTAACAAGTCAAGTTCTAACTGGTCACATCTCATCCCTAGAGCTTTATACACTCCTATTGGATTCGTAACCCTAAGGAAGTAATAAGGCATATGGGTTCTAAGCATAACCTATCAACCAAGCACAGGGATATAAATGAATGTGATGCACCGGTATCAAATAGTATCCTAATTAGTATACTCTGCATCAAAAACGTACCTTCCATCACAGTCTTCCCTTTTTCTGCTGTAGTTGGCTTAGAAAATGATGATCCAACAGCAAAAACCTTTTCCTTGTCCACCCTAACTAGTTCTGGACACTGATTCTTATAATGCCCAACCTGATCCAGTTGAAACACTTTACATTCTTCTTATCTACAGCCTTCTTCCCCTTGACTGTCCGGCACGCATTTGCATAATAACCCTTCTTGTCACACTTAAAGCAAACTAAATCAGGCTTTGCTTTCTTGGCAGCATCTCCCTTCTGGGCTCTCTTCTTCTTGAAGAACTTCCTCTTCTTTTCTTGAGAACCCTGGGTTTCAACTGGCTTCTCTCTAGCGCAAACAACAAGCATCTCTTCATGGGGAATTGCCATCTCCACCACTACATTACTAGGATCACGAAGATGTGGCAGGGTCACCCAAGCAATCTCGTGTCTTAATCCCCTAATGAACTTCTCATTTCTCCTGATGACGGTGTCTATAATATTATATCCTTAATGGGATAACTCATCAAACTTAGTGGCATACCCAACAACTGACATCTCTCTTTGTTCCAGATCCAAAAACTTCCTCAGCAGCACTGATTTAGCAACTTCAGACATAAACATTTGCTCGAAACTCCTTCAAAAATTATCCCAAGTCAATTCCTCCTTCGGAACTTTGACAGTTACATTGTTCCACCAATGAAGTGCTGACCCTTGCAACTACCTAGAGGCCAACATTCTCTTCTGCTCATCGTCTAAACCCAAATCAGCAAATATTCTCTCACAGTGCAACAATGAATTCTCTACCTCTATGGCATTCTCCATCCTCATAAATGGCTTTCCACCAAGACTGGGGCAATCTCTGCTCAGCTTAGCATAATTATTCCGAACTGGAGCCACATGATTAGCTCCTCCAATATTTCCAGGAATACCAGCAGCAACTCCTGCTTGCATCATATTGACGAAGAATTAACCTATCGACCTAGGTTCCTCATAGTATTAGGTCGAACATTTGTATTAGTTATGTTGCTTCCCCCACTGGGTTTTCCTTTTCCGTTTCCTGCTTCCATGTCTTCTTTTTCGTAAATCTGCATATGAGCCTTAGTAAGACACATAAGGACAGTCTAGGAGAGAGGGGAATACATACTTATATATATACACACACACATAAAGTACAAGTACGTTACTATAATGTTAACCCAAACCCCAATCTGTTGTTTGATTCATTAGATTATGTTTCGAAAAATATGGTAGGTTTAAATTCCTTTCAAGTTTCATAAACCTATGCTCTGATACCAAATTGTAACATCTCTAACTTGGAGGCCCAAAACTAACAGCTATGGATGCGTCAATCATCTATAGTTATTAATCCTTGACGACCAAATAATGTAATATTAGATACATTGATACAGAAGAACACATGAATATGGAATTTTTTAAAACATCAGACAAGTTCCACATTCCATTTTAAACATTTCAAAATCATTACATAATCCCAATACAAGAACCACGTTGATAGAAAATATATTTATTACAACATATGCCAACATCGACAAATGAATATGCCCCTTTAGATGACCAACTATATATAGGCAATTTAATAACTTTACCTTTACAACAACAACACAACGGAATCAAAATAAAAGAGAACTTTAAGTAGCTATCATGCTTTCTGCATGTCTCCGTAATCTTATTCGTCTAAAGAGGTACTAAAAACCTCAACTCTCAAACCACTCAAAATAAATTGAGTACCCAAGAGCTTATGGGGAAACATAAACTTCGAGTCGGAGATAAAGCTTGGTATGAATAATAATCTACCATCTCAAACCATTTGGATATCTTGTGAGACCACGCCGCTTAGCAGAATAGGTTTTCCCTTCACTAGTATCCTAAAACCTTTATAAAACCATATACCGTGTCCCTGCATCCACAATGGTTAAACCATCTCAAAATAATATAATGATGTGCAAAACAAGTAAATCATATCTGGATTTTCCATCCCCGTTCATTTCTGACTAACTATCTCATTTACAGTTTCTAGGGTCACTATTAACCTATTTGTTTTCGTGGGCTGAATAATAACCAGTTAAGTATTTTTGGACTCCTTGTCATATTTCATAGTTTTCATGGGATCAATGAGAACCTACTGGCCCCTGATAATATCATCATTGTTTCATGCGTTCTCCTTGAACCCATAGGTAACTCCAATATCTTTCTTCTTATCCTAGTTTTCATGGGTTGACTAGGAACCTATTGACTTCTGTCAATATCTTAATCCAGATATAGTTTTCATGGGTTCATTACATACCTATTGGCTCCTGCTAATCTCAAATCATAGTTTTCATGGGTTATCTATGAACTTATCTGCCTAACATCTTCATTTATACATAGTTTTCATGAGCTTACTATGAACCTATTGGCCCTTGCCAATATTCTTTTTATACACGGTTTTCATGGGATTACTGTGAACCTATTGGCCTATGCCAATATGTTCTTTTAATATTTTAGCATCCTATGCTCTTGTCCTCCTAACCTTCGGGATGCAATTCTACTCATCCAAAAGTTAATTTAGTTTATATTCACTACTGGATCAACCTAACTAGTTATTCAGCCCTTCCTCAACTCACAGCTATAGGTTCACTACAATGTGCTTATATTCAAATACATATATGAAGAAGCAAATATAATAATACCAACCCTAATGGTTTAATATCCTTGAAATCATTTGATAAAACTTGGTTAATTCCTTTAACCCATTAATCAAGGAAAACTTTTTCAAAACTCCATTTCAAAATATTTTATTTATGTCATGATCTTCTTTTAAAATGTGACTGGGTTATTTTTTTGAAAACTAAGGCTTTCGAAACCTTAAAACAGTACTTTCGAAACACCAGGATAACCTACTTCAAAAGCACAGAAAATTTCTTTTCAAAACATAAATTATATACCTTTCGAAGCTTTGAAATCATCTCTTTCAAAACCAAAATATACCTTTTGAAAGTATCAAAATATTACCTAATAGTCCCTACAAACATAGCTTCGATACCAATGAAAGTACACCTTTCGAAACTATTGGGTTCATTGGTCTAAGTGAATATATATGAAAGTATCTCTTTCGAAACCTTAATTCTTCATATATTGGGGAAAGTTTGATGAAATCGGCACCGTCCTTTCGAAAGCTTCAAATCCTTTAAGTAAAACACTGAAGGATAGCATCGAAACCCCTTTTCGAAGCTATTACGTTCGAAACCCGTGAACACTTTCGAAGGCATTTAGGAAGTGGCTTAGTACATCTTTAAAACAAAAGTAACCCTTTGAAAGCAATGATGGCTTCAATACACTAGAAAGGCAAAAGAATGGTAGCAAGGCTTTGACAAGGTCGGAACCACCATTTTCGAAAGCATTATGTTATAAACAAGGAACTCATTCAAAAGCACCGCACTTTAAAAATGAAAGATGGCAACCTTCTTCGAAAGCTATTTACAAAAACCCTTTTGATAGCATATGTTTCGAATCCTTCCAAAGCTTAAACAAAACAAAGGCAGGCGCTAATTTTTGAAAGCAAAGCAATGGTTTCAACCCCATCGGAAGCAATGCTCTTGACACTATGTCTTCCACATTCCACCTATCCACTACGTACCCATGTTAATACCTTGTGTGTTGTTTTCTGCTTTGTGGGGTTTCGACTTGATTAAAGGCGGGAGCTATGAGTTGAAAGGTACTTCCAATAGAGGCATAACCCGCTTTTCTGGAAAAAAGTTGATTAATGCCAATTAAAGAAAATACTTTCTAACTAACATTCCCATGTCTAAACATGCGATTGGTTGCGTCAATTTTTCAAATTCTTTACCCAAATTATGGCTGCATAATTTCAAATCTAAACCAAGATTAATTTAACAAACAAGCCTTTCCATCAAGCAAAACTAATGATGCAAATAAGTCCTTCTTCTAAAATAATTGAATTTCACTTGCAAATCACTTAGGAAAAATCCCTAAAAATCATAGAAATTCACTTTTAACATGTTATCTAACATATCTAAATTTCAGACCCAAATTCTCAATATAATTTTTGAAATAAATTTGTAAATCCAATTAACCATATTTTCCTTTGAACATTCATAATAATATTTCCATAGCCTGGAAAATTATCAAAATTGAAACCAACTCCAAAATCATGTTTTACGTAACATATAATTTTTCGATGGCATTCAAAAATAAATTTTAATCAGTTTTTCCCCAAAAATGTAAAAATACCCATTTAAACAAGCATATAATCATCCCAAACATCATAAAAATGAATTTAATCTTAAATTTGAAAACATATGATTGTAAAACAAAATGGAGATGGTATAAATTATTTTTCACCTTGATTAAGAAAAGGAGATTGGATTGATATTAATTTCCCTTAAGCTTGAATCCCTAGGTTTTGATTGAATTCCTCTTTTCTTTCTTTGTTAATGGCTGGCTCCTCTATTAATTTGCGTTTTGGTTGTTTTTGTGAAAATGAGAAACATGAATGTGAATGGTATAAGGAACGAAAATATATATGAGATTTATGGTAACAAGTGCGATTAATTCCTAATATGCCCATATGTAAATGAATTAACTTAGAAATCATTCTTAAGCCCATTAAATTTGTTAAGCACGACCTTCTTATCATTTATTCAAATATCAACCCCTTTGTCTTTCTAATTATTTATATTATTTTATTTAATTTATCTAATTAAATCTTGTTAATAATGTTATCTAGGGGTGTAACAATTGACCTCAATCGAATCACAAAAAATTCACAAATATAAAGTACTTTGAAATCTGAAATTTTGCAACGCTTATTGGTGTTGTTGTTCTCTTTGAAAAATGCCTATACGTCGATGTATGTGTATCTTATATGTCGTCATATGTTACGTTGGTCGATTTTTTAAAATTCACATCATGGGTTTTCCTGTCACCTCTTCACCAAAAGATATGTCTCTTCAACTACTATTTATAAGGCTCTGGAAAACAAATTTTCCAATCAATTTTCACCTCTTTCTCATACTCTTTGTCATTCTTGCTTTTGTAAGAGAATTTCATTGCATACTCTTCCATTCTCCTTGCAAATCGATACTATTGCACTCTAATTCTCCACCAATTTGCAAACTACACAATATCAAAGAGTTTCTATTGGAATTCATATCATTGTCTCTCTGATTTCATCTTATTCCTCAAAGAATTCAAAAATATATTGCTACTGAAGGTCTATCGGATCATTTTACCAAATCAGTAAGAATTTTATTGAATATATGACTCTTTATATGCTCTATTATTGTTTGTAAAGAGAATAAGGTGTATCGTAGTCTGCGAAATCAAGAGGGTGTTCTTGTAGTCCCATAAATCAAGAGGGTGTACCTTATATCCATGAAATCAAGATTGCAAGGTGTTCTTGCCACCTGTGTAAAGCAAGCCATTATAGTGAAATTCTACATAGTGCAGTGCACGACTGGATGTAGGTTTGGCTAATCCAAACCAATAAAAAAAATCTGGGTGTTATTTACTTTACCGCATTTTCGTTATCACTCACTTAATTCTGTTTGCAATTTAAATGGATATAGTGTTAAATTCATATGTTAGTTTTAAAGATTTAAAATACACGCTTCATCATCTCCAATTTTTGAATAGCCTTAAGATTCATTCTGCATTGTATTATAGACAACCCTTGTTTTCAACAGGTACATGTGACCGTTGATGGGCTTAGTTACACCAATTTGATGTGTGCTAACGTTTTATGGCATACTGTTTCTCGGGAACAACAAAACGTGAATCCAAATGAAATCTCCTAATGTGATATTTCATATATAAACAAAAAAATTAAAATGTATTTCCCAATATGGGACTAATATGTTGCCCCTATTTTCAATAAACAATATGTCCCAACATATAAGTATGTATGGTTATAATTGAATATCTATCGTGTCAATCGTGATTGTGATCATGCTTTTTTATTTGGCATTCAAAATGCTGGATAAAACTATTCCCTGTAGATGGCAAATGTGGGTTGGTCTGTCCTACAAAATAATTTTTTTAGTGTTGAACCAGCTTAAGTTGTGGTTTGTGCTCTTGATACCACACGTTCTATGAGACTTTTATGTGATATAAGATGACTTTAGCAACACATAGATTGATATGTTTTAATGATGTTGATTTCCAAAGTCTTGTTGCATACCAAATTTCTATCATTGCAAAAGCATACGACACCCACATGCTTCTCATTTAATTTGGATACTACTATACTTTATGCAAAAAATTTAGTAATCCCAGTATATTTATTCTTCACATCTATTTCCTCCTGATATACACATGCAAACACAAGTATTAGCATGAAACCAGTCTTAAAAAAATCATGATACAGAGAAGTGTCCTACGACTTGGGCACCATCATAAACAATTTTATACGGATATCTCCTAGTTTTCCTATAAAAATAAAACGAACAACTTATTTCTAGACTATTGTACACTAAAGTTATACAAAAGTTAACTAATATAAGCTCTAGTGTCGAAATTTCCTAGAAAAAACAATAAAAGAAAAGGAAAAAGAGGTACTTTTGAAAACTCACTTCAAATATTTATCTGTCCGTAAGAGGCGCTTTGCAATTGGCTTGATGTGGCTGCTCAAACCGAACAACTTTTAATTTCTATCCGTTCGAATTCAAACGGTCGTAACGCCTAGTAAAGGGTCGCAACTTTTTCAACAGTCATACCCATTTGAACAGACATGTATAACCGAATAGGTGCACCTCCCCACAGCATTCTGTTCTTAAAATAGTTAGACAGAAAAAGTAGAAATATAGTTTAGTTTTTCTGCATTTCTTTATCCTCACAGTGTTTTGTATTTAAAATACAGTGTTCGTTTTTCTCTGCGATTGCTGCGTAGGGTCGTTGATAATGTCTGTTTTATCCTGTGAAATAGTTGCTTGATATCATTAAGCGTCGTAGAGGGAGCAATATTGTTACAAAGAAACAACACTCAAATACTTGACTCGGACAATTTAATCGATACGCCTTTTACTGCTTATTATTTAACTGCACAAGTACTACTCGTAATAATTGTGCGACGTACCTGTGACGGTTTGTGGTTGTTGCAATTTGCAGCATCATTGTAATAGTTTTTAATGCTTTTTTAACGATACTGTTAGCAATTTGTATATACATTTTAGTAACGCTTTTCTGACGTTACTATACAAAAATTTTGTAACGCTTTTTGGACGTTAGGAATAACAATCTTTAAACAATATTGATTTATTGTTGGCTGTTTTTGTAGAAGGAAATGTCTCATGAAAGCAACAATTCTGCACCAACATAGATTGTGATTCTTGCTTAGTCCATAAGTTTGGTTCCAACAATGGCGTTGTTGTATGGAGAACGACCGAAAAAGTTTGCAAGGATGGTCTTCAAATGCTGCAGCAAAAGATGTTGTTTTACTGGATAACTTTAGGCCTTGCAAGGTTTCTTGTAGAAGATGCTCCCACAGTCGAAGAATTGGAACCCGGTGCAACAAAAGTTGAAGCCTTGAATGTCTGGAAGAGGTCCGACTTTATGTGCAAGAACTACATAATAAATGGGCTTGACAACAGTGTATACAATGTATTCTGTACTGCTCGCACTTCCAAAGAACTTTGGATGATATTAGAGAAAAAGTTTAAACCAAAGATGCGGGCGTGAAGAAATTCATAGCAGGAAACTTTCTTGACTTCAAAATGATTAATGCAAAGACCGTCATCAACCAAATTCAAGAGTTACAAGTCATCATTCACCGACTGCACGAAGAAGGAATGATTCTAAGTGAATCCGTTCAAGTTGCTACTACAATTGAAAAGCTTCCTCCATCATGAAATATTTCAAAAACTACCTTAAGCACAAGCGCAATGTCGCTCACCCAGTAAAAGAAATCAAAAGCAAACATGACTGACCCCTCAAAAGGCGTGTCTGAAATGGATTTATGTGCAGTATTGTTCGAATGCAACCTTGTTGGTGACGCAAAGGAATGGTTTGTAGACACAGGAGCCACATGACACATATGTTCAAATAAGTGGATGTTTACAACCTACAAAAGTGCTACAGAGGACGAACGACTTTTTATGGCTAATTCATCCATATCAAAAGTTGACGGAAAAGGAAAGATTGTACTGAAAATGACTTCTGGAAAGAACTAACTTTGGCAAATGTTCTTCATGTTCCAGAGATCTGCAAGAACCTGAATTCTAAGTCGCTGCTTAGTAAGCATGGCTTCAAACTCACTTTTGTGTCTGATAAGTTTGCGTTGTCAAAGAATGGAGTGTATGTAGGAAGATGATATGTTTGTGATGGTTTATTTAAGGAAAATGCAACCATTATTGTACCAAACAATATAAAAAAAATTGTGCTTTCTGCTCATATTATTGATTCCTCTAACATATGGCATTCTAGATTAGGCTATGTAAATTTCGATACATTACAAAAATTGATTAATCTAGATTTTATACCAAAATGCTACATAGATTCCATCTATAAATGTCAAGTTTGTGCAGAAGCAAAATTAATAGGAACCTCATTTCATCATGTTGAATGAGAAACTGAACCTCTAGAGCCAATACATACGGATGTAATGTGACTTAGAAATTTAAAAACTAGAGGTGGAAAACGGTATTTCATTACCTTCATTGATGACTGTACTAGGTATTGTTAAGAGTATCTCCTTAGAAGTAAGGATAAAGCATTCGACATGTTTAAATAGTATAAAGAAGAAGTTGAAAATCAACTCAAAATGAAATAAAAGTTTAAGAAGAGATAAAGAAGGAGAATATGAATTTCCTTTGAGGAATTCTGCAACGAATATGGTACTATGAACCAAACTATGTCTTCGTATTCATCTCAATCCAGTGGCATAGCCGAACAGAAAAATAGAATTCTTAAAGAAATTATAAATGCATCACTAATTAGTTCTGGATTGCCAAATAACTTCTAAGGAGAAGATATTCTTTCTGCAAATCATATTCTGAATAAGTTACCATGAAATAAAACATCTAAATCTCCCCACAAACTTTGGAAAAATAGATCACCATCCTACAAATACTTAAAAATGTGGCGGTGTCTTGCGAAAATAGAGGTACCTATGCCAAAGCAAGTCAAAATTGGACCAAAAATAATTGATTGTGTATTCATTGGATATGCACAAAGCAGTGTCGCTTATAGGTTTTTGGTACACAAATCCGAAATTAATGATAATCACGTAAATACCATCATTGAGTTGAGAAATGCTATATTTTTCGAACAATATACCCTTTAAAACAAAGTACTGAAAATTATTCACAAAAGAGACCAAAGGAAACTGAAGTCTTCAATTCTCTTGGGAATATTGAACAAAATATTGATAATGATCAGCAAAATAGTGCCAATCAACATGAGGAGAAACCAAGGAGAAGCAAAAGATCAAGGATATCAAAAACCTTTGGTCCATACTTCTACACATTTACGTTAGAAGATGATCCATTAACATACAAGCAAGCTATGTCCTCCACTGATGCCCTTTACTGGAAGAAGGCTATTAATAATGAAATTGAATCCATTATGGCAAACCATGCATGGGAATTAGTTGATTTACCTCAAGGATACAAGACCTTAGGTAATACATGGATATTTAAGAAGAAATTGAAACCTGATGGTTCAATATACAAGTATAAAGCTTGACTCACTACAAGAAATTTTTTTTGGTAACGCAAAAAAAACTCTACCAAAACTTATGGTAGCGTTTTGATAAATGCCGTGATGAAGCCCGCAATTAAAAAACCATGTTTTTAGTTGCATTTATTTCTACGTCACTATAAATCCTTTTATTGCAGCATTTATCGAATGCCGCTATAAATCTTTTTGTTGCACTTTAAAATGCCACCAAAAGGTTTTCTGCACTACCAGTGGAGTTTCTAACTTTACCCCTAATTTACGGTTGCATTTACTCAACACCACTATATGTATTTCTGTAGCGATTTTGAAATGCTACTAAAAGTTTTTGATCATTTTGCACCATTTTTTCATGCTATTATTTCCTGTTGATGGTCTATTTTGTTTATACTATATCAATCAACAATCACTCACATAATCATCACATTCAAACAATTAAAAAAACATATTAATCATATAATCAAATAAGTTATCCATAACCGTTCTAATACAATAGTTTTTTGATAAAATGACCAAAGTCACATACAATAACCATTCGTATACAAATTTACATACCCGGTATTAATAATATATTATACCCAACTAGTGCTAGAAAAACGTTTGATCATCCATAATCCTTTGTTGCTTGCATAAGTAAAAGCTAGCACCATAAAAGTCCAACCTTGCTCTCTTTGAAAGTCCGATGCCATAAAAGTCCATCCTCTCTCTTCGAAAGTCTAATGCCTGCACAAGTGATAGCACAACATATATTCAAACAATTGTATTAATTCGTAGGACTTTAAATCCGATATCAAACACCTACAACATTGTACAAGTATATCACACTATTATTTATAAAATTTAGTTAACTCAAACTTAGTTGATTTTTTAAAATTTGTTTAATTTTAACAAACTTAGTTAATTTTTATTAACTTGGCTAAGTTAGTTAGTTTATTATTGTTGTTGTTGTTGTTGTTATTGTTATAAACTTAGTTAGTTTTTATTGACTTAGTTAATTCTTCATCGTCATCATTATTATTTATAAAACTTTATTAAATTAGTTATATTATTATTATTTATAAAATTTAGTTAACTTAAACATAGTTAATTTTATAAAACTTGTTTAATTTTAACAAAACTTAGTTAGTTTTTATTAACCTAATTAACTTAGTTAATTTATCATTATTATTGAAACCCAGTTAACTTAATTATATTATTATTATTATTATAGACTTAGTTAATTTTTATAAACTTAGTTAATTCATCATCATTATCATCGTTGTCATTATTTATAAAACTTTTCTAAACTAGTTATATTGTTATTATTTATAAAATTTAGTTAACTTAAAATTAGTTAATTTTATAGAACTTGCATAATTTTTAAAAAACTTGTTAATTTTCATTGACTTGGTTAACTTAGTTAATTCATTATTATTAATATTAAAACTCGGTTAACTTAATTATATTAATACTAGTATTAATATAAACTTAGTTTATTCATCATCATCATCTTTATCATCAGTATTATTTTATAAAACTTACTAAATAGTAATTGCAAGCTAATTCATTAAAATCAACATAAAAAATCATTTTAAGAAATTCACGTTATCTACCACGGCTATCCATTCAATCTGTATGATTTTTAGTAGCCAATAATCAAATTCCATTAAAAACGTAAACTAAACGATCTATAAGGGCTTGTAGAAAAATAAATAAAACATACCTATGATTAAAGTGAGCAGTATTAGGCAGGGAAATCCTCAAATTAGATCCCTTGCTAAAACCAAAAGCTGATGGATACAGACCAATTGCTACAGCAATTTTCTTAACACCAGCAATCACTGCCCTCCATTGGATCTTACCATGCGGTTTGGAATGAACGGTGGATGCGGATACTAAAATGAGATGTAAACTGTTGTATTTTTATTGCAAGATGCATAAGTAGCACCCATATGAATACAAAACAATATCACACAATGAACCAAGCATTTTACAAATATGAACTTGAACTAATCGTCAGAGCTCAATCTCCATTATTGTTAATACTTTCTATTATCATCCTTAAATACTATATCAATTACATCTTAAGTGCAAAGAACTTTATCATACTTGGTAGCAAGCAAAAAAGACTGGATATTCCTATTCCTTTAATGATTAAAATATATGGACACGTCTTGAGAAACGATTCAAGTTAAATTACTCATTTACACTTTGATGTCATTATTGTCTAAAATTTAAAATGCTAATGAAATATCTTGATTTATTACTGACAAATGAGATAATTGACATTCAAACTAGTAACTAGTAAATGGCACAACAAATGATATTCACTGTGTTTAGCCCACTAAAATTTAATAACATGATTAATTAGTTTATACGTATGTCACTAATGTTTCATTATCTATCATATTAGTTGGTCACATACCAAGACACAAAAGAAAAATAAACTCATATTTCACACATTCCATGTCAATATCATTCACACGCATACCTCTAGAACCAAACTCAACTGTAACTTAATTAAAAAGACCACTAAGATTTATATCCTTCACCATTCACCTGTATGAACAAATTTACGGCTATGAGCTTGCATAACTCATTAATCAAATATTGGAAATGCATATACTAAAGAATAATAATTCCTTCTTTCTAACTCTAGTCTTTTTTAATGCCTCTAGAATCTTAGCTAAGAGTTTTAAACTTCTGTATAAAAAATAGCATTTATCCCTTAAAGGCAAAAAATTTGAAATAGTTAATCATGCTTATATGACATATTTAACAATAAGCAATATCAACTAGGTACCAAGTGAATGAATGCCCCAAACATTAACATAGCAAGACATTACTCTACGAAGCACATGTATAGATCATGTGCATGTTGGAATATAGTACATATGGCAACAATAAAAATAAAAATACATATGCAATGGTCATGACAACTTTACAAGAAATCTAACAATAAAAAATAGCAGCAATTGTCAATATAAAGCTCTTTCAGCTAGCAAAGAAATTATTCTATAAAACACTAACTATCTAAAAGTGTAGAACTTTTCACAAATAAAAAGGAAACAATAAAGCTCTTTCAGCCGGTGAAGCTTGGAAAAACCATTACCATTGCCTATTAAACTTAGATCTTAATTTTAACTACCAATAGATGTTAACACATAGGTGAGGTACTTAAAAAAATTAAAATGTCATCTCTCTAACAGGTTTCATATCGGTTTAAGGATTGAGCTACAAACTTACAAACCTTATCAAAATGATCTGTAGCTTAAGATGTAATTTTGCATGTATTACTCGCCTGTCCACAATTTATAAAACTATATAACTCATAAATTCTTGAGAAAAAGAAAAATCAATGGACTACTTTTGTTTTGGCTTTTGGATACTGATATAGCAACCCAATGTACATGATTTGTATTGGTCGCAAAGGGACATGTGAGATAGCTCATATACTGTATGATGTGAACTCTTTTTGTCTATCTTTATTAGAGATAAAATGCAACAACTTATATTTAATGTTTTGAAGATAAATCTCTTGCACTGATCTAGCAACCTTAATAGCCCGAATGAACTGTTTTCTATGACTCTAGCCAGCAATTACCTTTTTAATATATAGGAATACACATAGGACTACCAATAATTGTTTAAATAATGTACAACAAATAATCTATGAAGAGCCAACCCTTATTATTTGATGTTAGAGTGAAAATTTTAGTTGCACCAGATCATTGTTTACAATAAAATTTATAATTTAAAGATAATCAAGTTTCAAAACTATGAGTTCTAAGTTCTTCTAAAACTTTCATAAAGCATTAAAGAGAGAGAGGGGGGGGGGGAGGGGAGAGAGCGGTCCAAAAAACTGAATCATAAAAAAATGTTCCAAGATGTCAAAAAAACAGGGATATTAAAAAGAGATTAAAAATGAAAAAAGAAAAAAGAAAGAAAAGAAAACATTAACTTCAAAAATTGGTATTCGCAAAATAATAAAAATAATAATTATTATTATTATAATTCTTTGAATGTATAATCTACAATCTACTATTGAAGTCAAGGTTGTGGTTTAAATTTGAATGTTGTGGATTTAAGCATTGATTTCTGCATTGAAAACCTTGCACCACACCATATGTCTAAATAATGCTATAACTATTATTATTGCATTCAAATGGCTACCAAATTTAGTGTGTAAAAACCAAAGGCAAAAACATTACCGAGATACCAGTAAGTGGATCGCGGTAGCCAGTGTGAAGAGCAAACACATAATTCTGCGTATTATGTTGTGTCTACAAAAAAGAAATAAGATCGATAGTGCATAAATATGCAAACGCATTGTAATAATGTGTAACAGATGGCAATTTACCTTGGTACTCAAACATAGATCCGAAGGATAATCCCCACCATTTGCAAACCTTGCAGCTTGTTTATTTGGATATGGCTGAGGAAATTGGTCGCTTAATTTACCAGGTCGTATAAACATCTCACCTTCGTCATTAGGGTCATCTACCACCTCGATTTCAATAGCCATAGCTTTAACCTCTTCTTCAGTGTAAGCTACACCGACAAGATCTCTATATGATATTAGAGACATTGAATGGCATGAAGCACAAACTTGTTGGTATACTTGATGACCGCGTCGGATCCTGTTCATATATAGTTAGTTATTTAATGTTTACTTGCAACGAAATCGAGCTGCATACAATTTCCTAAGCAAATTGTCAATATATCATACTATTGAGACTCAAGAATTAAGATTGTATACTTGTTCTTATAAACAATTTAATATTAATTTCTTTGAGCTATCGTCAGCTATATGCTTAATTAAATTGTAGTAAACTATCATGAACTTTGTGTTTCTTCTATGATCTGAACCATGAAATGCAAATATTATATTCCTCCATACATAAAATTTTATGTTACGAATTATTACATAGAGCCTGGACATTTATGTATCTCATTGGTCTTTCAGTGGTGCAAAATGTTGTGCTCATAAAACCAGAAGTATAAAGCTGAAGAACTCTATATGGTATCCGCAAAGATCAATAGCTACTATGACCTTACGTAAGACAAAAAGGCTATTTTTTAAACAATTACCACTATTAGAACGAACATCGTCAATTCAACAAACAAAAGATTGTGTGATCTTAGTGAAATACCTGTTTGAAATTATCATGGAAAATAATAATAAGATACTGAAGAAGCATGATCATAGGAACTAAGAATGCCTTTATGAGGCGAAGGATAGCTTGGGCATGCTAGATCATGCTCTACTTCATTGATAGATGCAACGTTACCTAAGCTTAAAATTCCAGACACACTAACTCCAACAGCTGCCAAGGCTTTTATGGACTTCATACGAGCAGACGTAGAAGCCTCTTGTCCTTTCTTTGAGGCAATTAATGCTTGTAATTGAAGAAATTATCAATATAATAATGAAGTAGAATAGACTACTAAATCATTTTACTTGAATTAGAGGCATTGACAATAGCTCCATATAACTTCATTAGAAAGAAGATATTAATCAGCCATATATTCCTTACGTAAAAAGGAGAATTTATTATGCATTACTATGTTTTAAATTATAAACAATCAAATTTAATGTCCTGGACCATGGTTCTTACTCCATGCAACCCAAGGAACTTTCATGGGAATTTTCAATTCTGATATGCTTAATCTTTATCAAAATGGTTAAATTGTTGCTCCTGTGTTTTTACTTGCAACGTCACCAATACCCACCACTCTACACTCCTATACAGCGTATAAACAAAGAAGAAGAAATATCAAATCATTCTTTTGCTATTGTCACCATCAGACTAAGTTTGTTATTAAATTTCCCCATAGCAATTTTTTTAAACTTTCCATGTAACAGCTTGTAGTTTCAATTTGAATTGAGTCATGTAATATCTTGATTAATTTCTTTCTACCTTCGCAAATTAAATAGTATTTTTTATGATGCATGTAGCACAAACCATATTTTGGATTTTACAAATCAAGTAACAAATATCTTCATAATTTTGTTTGTCATTCTAAAAATTACCAAAAAAAAATTACAAACAACAAACTATGGAAGTAAACCTGCATTCTTCAACCTTCAAATGGTACCATTCAGTTCGGATATCTTTGATTCGGCCTCTAAGCTTTCTTCAACCTTACTTTGCTGACTATTGCTATTTTTCCATATTACTTCTTTATTTCATTACTCTTTGCTTCAATAGAACTAACCAAATTCTACAAAGTTTCAAAAATACTGTAGGTAAAATATAAGACTTACTGCATTAATTCATCATTTAATCAATAATCATGCGCATACAATACTCATAAGCTATATTGCATAATGAATATATACTGACACTACAAAAAATGATTCAAGCACAGATGCAGAGTGGAAACTCTTTTCATTAGCCTAATTGGAACAACAATCTAAATTAGAATCCTAACCACAACAGTCAAAACCATGTACAAAAATAATGACGAAACTCAATAATCATACTCTTCTCGGGCACCACAACAAGATTCCTACCCAGTACCCACGTCATAATATTAATGCTTCAGTTTGAATTTAAACTGAAACTAATAATTAAAAGCATTACATTTTCAATTTGAATAAAATCAGCTACTTCAGCTTTCCAACCAAACAAGTTTCAATTGCGTAGATGCGAGAGCGAGATTCATTATAGACTTGGTGATAGGCTTCACTAGAGCTGAGCGGCACCAGTGAGTTGCACGATGTGATTGCAGGTGAAGAGAGATGAATTTCTTAGTTATGGTTCTAGGGTTTTAATTGGATTATAGATTTGTGGTTTTGAGAGAAGTATAATGAGAACAAGAAAATTTGAGAGAAGAGGGACACGGAAATTTTTTGGCTGGATGGGACATAGAAATTTTTAGCGAACAACTTTGGCCGGTTAACAAAATATTAAATGTTGCATTTTCAACATAAATAAAAAGGAACCCAAGTATCTACGGTTGCATTTAGTTAAAAACACTGGCAATATATGCAAGTATAAATTGGTTTTCTTATTGTGACTTGTGGTTCATGGTTTCAGACAAAAGGAAAACCTGGACTATTTTGATACGTATACTCTAGTAATTAGAATAACATTAATAAGAATGTTGATTGCAATCGCGTCCCCACTCGATTTAGAAATACATCAAATGGATGTAAAGACAGCATTTTTAAATGGAGAATTGGGAGAAGAAATTTACATGAAACAACCTGAAGGTTTCCTAAAAATTGAAAATGACTGTAAGGTTAGTTGATTAAGAAAATCACTGTATGGGCTAAAACACGAGCCTAAGTAATGACATGAAAATTTTGATGAAAATATGATATTAAATGGATTTTATATAAATGAATATGACAGATGTGTCTATTCTAAACATACAAATATGAAATATGTCGTTGTATGTCTATGTGTGGATGATCTACTAATATTTGGAAACAACAAGCAGATAAAAAAAATCTACAAAAGATATGCTTTCCGCCAGATTTGACATGATAGATCTGGGAATCGCTAGTGTGATACTTGGTGTAAAAATACATAAAACAAACCAAGGATATGTGTTGTCCCAATCACATTACATTGGGAAAATAGTTGAAAAGTTTAAATAACACAATATAATATCAGCAAAAAAAACCGTAGATTTGAAACAAAATTGGGTTAAAAATAGCGATGATAGTATTTATCAACTTGAGTACTCTCATATACTACGGAACATTATGTACATAATGAAATGCACTAGGCCTAATATAGCATATGATGTAAGTAAACTCAGCAGATATACTAGCAATCCCGGAAAGAATCACTAGAAAGCAATAATTCGAGTATTAAGATACCAAAGTATGCACAATGTCATGGACTATATTATCATCGGTACCCATCTATAATAGAAAGGTACTGTGCTGCAAACTGGAAAACAGGTTCATCAGATACCAAATACACTAGTGGATATGTGTTTAACTTAGCTAGTAGGGAAATATATTGGAGATCCTCTAAACAAATCCATATAGCAAGATCAACCATGGAATTAGAATTTATTTCCTTAATCAAAGCTGAAGAAGAAGCGGATTGGCTTCTAGGTTTCTTAGAAGGTATTCCAAATTGTGAAAAACCTGTACCTCTAATAAGAATACATTGTGACAGCCAATCGACTGTTGGAATTGCCAATAGTCAGCTTTATAATGGCAAGTCTAGACGTATTCATCATAGACATAAAATTTTAAGATAACTTCTCTCCAATAGGGTTATCACAATTGACTATGTAAGATCAAATGATAACATTGCAAATCCACTAACAAAAGGTTTACACTAGAGAGAGGTTCAATATCTTATCGATGGGAATGGGGTTAAGGCCCATAAACTAAAATTTTATTTAAATGGAAACCCCACATAGCTGACTGGAGATCCCAAGATCTAGGTTCAAAAGGACAACTAAGTTTAGATAGACTTGATAGCACTGTAAATATTTAAACCAATCCAAAGATAGGTCAGTGCACTAATCGCTGGAAAATAGGATAAGTTTTGATACTTTTAATGATGTCTATACTTTGTAATATTTAAAACCAAGAAGAGGGTTATGAAAATATTGTTATAGAATCACGTATGTGAGTGCGAAGGCGCCGCTTCAAGGAGAATTGTATGGCCAAATTCTCCTAAGTACTCATGAGACCAAGCTGGCGTTCATGGCAAAAACAAACACAAACGGAGAACCAAGGAGGATTAGAAACACTTATTGCGTTTTATCTATTTTAAATTTACACAAAAAGCTTACAGTTGAAAGACAATCTAGTCCACTAATTCGCAAGCAATCAAAAGGATAAACAGTAGGGAAGTTCAAGGCTTATGTGCAACTTTAACCGATATGATAAACGACTAGCATAAATTTGAGAACAAATTGAACAATTTCTCATTCATATGGGGGATTGTTAGAAATGAATAAGAAGTGTTGGGGAATATGAAGTCATTAATTACCTTGTAAGTTGAATAGTCTCACATCTTAGAATAAAATAAATATTTGTGTTTATATATTAAGATGTGGACACTATGATAACTGCTATAGGCAAAGCGATATACAAGCCATGGTGGAACGCACACGTGTGCCCAACTCTGCATCCGCTGTGAGGGCGAATGGGCGTTTGAGACGTATTAGAGGCACTTAGCATTTTGCAATTGCAGTTGGCTTGGCATGGCTGTTCAGATCGAATAGTTTTTTATTTCTGTCCATTTGAATTCAAACGATCGCACCACCTAGTAAAGGGTGACAAATTTTCCACAGTCGCTGAAAGTACGTATGCCGTATAGATAATATTTAGGATCATGTAATATGGAATGTATTATAATCTAAATGTGAAAACAGATAATAAAGTAAAGTAAATAAGAATACGCACACCAGGAGTTTTTATACTGGTTCGTACTTCCCGTTCTACGTCCAGTCCTAGACTCCCCTCTGGAATTTCACTTAATAACCTCTCACTTAACCCGGAGGAATAGGTATACAATACCTAAGCATCCGAACAGGATTTTTCCGCCTCAGTAGCCAAAGAGGACTTTTCCACGTGATACAAACTAACAGGACTTCAACAATTTTGATAAAGTTATTCACGCTTTGTGTTCTTGATAACACTGATTTGTCTTTGATAGTACACCCTTCCTATAATCAAATCCTAAAGTATATAAAGTGTGTGTGAAGATTAGAAAGGAAGATATTTCTTTGAATCGAAGTAATAATAATTAACTCTTAGATTCGAGGAATATATCTTTGATTAGAAAGATTTTAGAATGAAGAAATATGTCAAGAAATATAGATCAGAGAATAGAATAGATTGAAGTAACTTAGATTATTAAAATCATGGATTTAGATCTATATATATAGTATATAAGGTTGCTACCGTTCACGAAGAGTTTCAATTAAAAGTTGCACCTGTAACCCTTCGAATTGGATCGTTACTCTTCACAAAGAGAAGCAACCATTCAGGATATATGGCAGTTGCATACGGTCAGCCAACTGATCAAAAATATTTAGCTGACTGAATATTCAAAGTGGTGTGCACATGTGCATGTCTATGCAAAGAACACAGATTCAGTCGACTGGTGAATTCAGTCCAGTCGACTAAACTGTGCTTTTTTGCACAGTGAGCACTTGTGCTCACTATTTTGTATATATATATATGTGTGTGTATATTTAAAACTTTTGTATAGTGTGTGTAAACTACTTGAGGAGTGAATTTAACAATTATAAACTATAACTACAACTCAAATAATAAAGATTTTTATAGCGTACTCGGGTTTGAAGTCTAGTTTCCTTTGTAGTTCACCACGTGCGCATAGCTTTCTCTTTTTTTGTCGCTTTGATCATGCTAATCTCATCGTTGATCGTTTGAAGCTTGTCATGAATCAAAACTCATGATTCAACATTCTCCCCCTTTTTGATTAATGACAACCAACTTTGATGATTCTTTATATATGGAAATATATAATGTAAATTATGTATTCCTCCCCCAGAATGTGTGGCAACTTTTCTATTCCTGCATAAAAAGTTAGTGCACAAATTTCTCCCGCTTTGTCATTGACAAAAAGGAATACTTAATTCAATAATCACAGAGTACTAACGAATATTTGTAGAATGAGACATTACAAATCATTACAAATATGAACACAAACATTATCATACAAACATTCTTGAACATATCACATCACATACATTGTTTTACGAATACAAACATCACGAAAGCACAAATGTTTGGTCACAACATCAAAGACATAACATCATAAAGCATATCATAGTTTTTCACAAAAGAAAACTTACAAAAAAAATCAAATTTTCACTTTCATTTTCCCTATCATTCATCGTATTCTTCTTCTTCATCATATCCAAGAATCATTAGCCTCTTCCCCTTATCTTTGTCCATATCACTTTCTATGTCCTCATCCATTATTGTCCATGTAAATTCCGGTGTCGGTTGTTTTTGGGATGAGATAGATGAAATAGTGGTGCAAGAGATAGCTTCCTATAATATGCCAAAGAATCTCTTTATCTTATTGAACATCTTATCAATTTTCTTGTCAAGGAGTACGACACATGAATCAAATATCACTTGATTGCAAGCTATAAGTTCGATTGCTTCATGGGAAGGTGTAGTGGTTCGAATTTCATCGCCTTGTCTTTGCGGTGGTGCTTCTTCTTGATGTTCATGGGAACGGTTTTGCCAATCTTGGAATGTCATGATACAGAAGGGTCTTGGGGGTAATTTCATGAGGCTTATCGTCCGACTATTAAGAGTTTTTACAATTAAAGTGTCCGAGTCGGGTATTGGCACTTGAAGGTCCATAAGCAATCTCATAATGTATTCTCCGTAGTATATTTCATTTTGTTTCCCTTGATTGAAGACTAGAAGTTCATCAAGAATAAGTTTCGGCCAATTTATTTGAACATTTCCATATATAGCGTACAATGCTCTATAATTCTCCAAGTATACCTATCCATATGATCTGGTTCTTGCAAGTATTGTTTTCATTAAGGCACGATGCAAAATTCTTGCTATCAGTCTTAGTGAAATAGATTTCAATTCTCTTATATTATCTCAAGGAAACGATAGCTTATCTCATCTTGAATATTGATATCACAGTTCAAGTCTTCCAATGGCATTCCATCTAGTGGAGTGTGAACTATGTGTCCTATTCTTGCTAGAGAGAAAAATACTTGTTGTCCACAAACTTGACACCAAATACAATTATCTCTATTCCGTAGAGTTTGGTGATCTAGATTGAGATTAGCAAGAAATAATTTCACCATAATGTGACTAATTTTTACCTTGTTCTGATTTGGTCTAATAGAGATTCCGAACGAATTCTTTTTGCCAAATCTTGAATTCCATATGCGTTGAAGTCAGGGTAAACCACAAACGATCCTTCTAGAAATCTAGATTCCTTCGTTTTGTTCCACCATTCAACCGCTCCATGATTGTAAAGCCATTGACCAATTTGCATATCAATTGGTTCTAGAGAGGTTGACGTTGCTCTTCGTTATCATTTCTGAGGTCTAGGATCCATGATGTAAATTGATTTAGAGAACTTTTGATTTAGGAATGCTGTGGAATGTTTTAGGGTTTTGAATGTTTTGAGTTTGAAATGAGTTTATGAAAGAAAATGCACGTGAATGGTTTATAACCTAGGGTTTTTTGTGTCTCTGTTACGTCGTTCAATCGACTGAACTAAAAAGTTCAGTCGTCTTAACTCTTTTCCTGAAGATTTTTGCTCTAGAAAGGAGTTCAGTTGACTGGACACTTTGGTCCAATCGAATGACTTTTGTCAGTGACTTTTTCTTGCTTTATATTGCAATGCAACTAAGTTTTTTTTATACAATTGAAAATTATATTTATATATTTATTGATGATTACACAAAGATATGCATTAACAATAAATTTCAAAAACAAAGTGATCATCAACGAATATGATTTATTTTAAAGGTGATTTCTTTGGAGTATTTGATTTCTCCTTATCATCCTTCTTTGATGACGTGTTCGCTGGTGATTGATTGAATTTGTGATCGCATGAGTTTGGAGTTCGAGGAGAGTATCATGGAGAAGGATCCCATGGATTTCGATATCCAGCTGATGGGTCGAGCGATAAACACGGCTTTGGTAATGGTTCATATGCATCTATCGGTTTAGAGTTGTAAAATTTGACTGCAGTTTGTTCCAAAAAAATTAAGCATCTTGCCGTCACTTTTTGTTCAAAATATAATTCACGTTATAGGTCCATTTGTTGTTGTTGGTGGTGATGAATATTGTCGATCTTCTCTTTAGTCGATGGTGAGATCAACATAGCTTGTTTTCCCTTCTTATTATCCGATGTACAACCAGTATGATAGCTTTCCCACTTACGTACCGGTTTATATTCCGGTGTTGGAGTAGGCGATCCATGGCAGGAACTATTTGAGGAAGATGTTGCGTAGGAGAGGTGTGAGTTATCTGAGGATTGCGACACCATTACGATGTGATAATAAAATATACGAAGCTTGTATTTAAATTGTATTTGAAAAGTGTATGCAACATTTCAAAAATTCATGTATATATAGTGAATACTAGAATTCAATCAAAATTGAACAATTGAATATTAAACCCATTGAAATTAAATGTGTTAAACCAAATTGAATTAAACGAATTAAATAAATTTGGTAATGTTTGATATGCATCCGTTGTTAAATGAATGTTAGTTGATTGTATAGGAATTCATATGGAATTGAATTAATAAAATTGAAAGCTAACGTATGAAAGCTAAGTAGTTGAATTTAAAGTGGAAGTTAAGTGAAATTAAATAGAATTAAATTTAATTTGAATTAGAAGTGAGCTAACTTGAATATGAATTAGTGGATGTAAACTAATTGTAATGAATAAATGAATGTTAGTAAAATCCAATGTAAATAAATCAAATGTGAATAAAATCAAAAATCAATTCAATGAATATTAACGAGAAATGAATTTATATTGACTTGGTTATGGATTGATTGGATAGATATTGTTTTGTTGGATGTTAGTTGGATGATAGTTGTTGGATGGTTGGATTTGTTGCTTTTGATAGCATTTGCTATATTGGCATATATAGTTGTTGTATTGGTATATATTGTATATTGATATTACTTTTATATATATACGTTTCCCATTTGTTTGTTGAGATGTTTAGTAGGTGCAGATGGCGTTTGCTTCGCATTTGGAGCTCGCTTTCGCGTTATATTAGTCGTATATGCTCTTAATAATATATAAGGTGCATATCTCGGATTACATATCGTACTTTTATGTTTTTTCCCTACGGGATGCCTCATCCTCGAAGATGAGATGTATATTTGTGATATATATATGTTGTGATCCTACTACGATCGAACCACGCAAAGGAGACGCTGGCGAATTTTTTGAAAATTTGAGGCGTTAGAAATTTTTTGAGAAATTGGAAAAATTTTGGTAACTAAAATTTTAATTTCAGTTATAAAGGTAAAAGGCATTAGTTTGTTTTGAAAAGATAACTATATGTGAATTTGAAAAGTTAGAAAACTTTTTATAAGAAGTTTAACTAATGGATTTTGGAAAAGTTAAAATATTTAACTGATTTTGGTAAATCTAGTTTGAACGAATTGTTTTGAAAAGTTAATGGATCTTGTGACTTTTTCTTACTTTGCAATTTCGAGGACAAAATTCTTTTATGTATGGGAGAATGTAATGACCAAGAATTTCTGTCATTTGAAATTCATATGTTTAATTGATTTTAAATATTTAAAGGTTAAGTTTATAAGCTGAATAGATTTTATTCGAATATAGTGATTTAATTGGATAATTAAATTATTAATTTAATGTTTGAAATTGCAGAAATAATTGAAATTTGAATTTAATGTGAATGAAAATAATTTATAAAGTTGAATTAAATCTTATTTGAATTAGAATAGTGATAGTAAACTTTTAAAATTGAATTAAAATTTAATTTGCAGAAATTGAATATTTTAATATTTATATTGACGAGTGAAAATGGTCATTTTTAAAACAGTCTTGGATTTCGATGAAACTAGTTTCGTTGGATCTGTAACGTTATTTTATTGTGAGATTTCAAATTTCGTGTCATTTGGATTTACGGTTTGTCCGGGGCAACCTAAAACGCTTAGAAATTTGTTTAAGTGAATTTTAAACTTAAATAGTCGATTCAGAAACCTATGTTTCAAATACGATGGCTCCCGATATATATTCCATTGCGTTTGAAATAGGGGTAAAACAATATAAACGTCAGGCGGCATACTTTGTTTCGAGTTCGAAAAATTTCAGGATGAATAGTGTCTCGAATTTTCTATAAAAGGACCTAGATTTTTCTATTTTCACTAAAAACCCTAAGGGTTAGGGCTAGCCGCCATTTTCGTTTCAACGGCCAGAAATGCTTGATCCATTCTCCTTATTTTTCTCCAAATCCATCCATTATTTTGAAAAAATTTCAACTACAAAGTTGTAGAGGCCAACGAGTTCTATAACTTCAACGGCTGTGGTCGAAAATGAAGCTACGGATCGACGTGGGTCTCGACGTAAAGGCACGGCAGTCATTCACGATTTACGAGGCCGATACATGACTGGGATTGGCCTGATTTTCACCATGGAAGGGGGAACAAGGTGCACGTGGCGGCAGCATCTAATCGACGTCTCGATCATCGCAGGTTCGATGAAATCGGCGGCTTCATGGGTTCGTGTATGCGATTTTAGCTGGGGGAAGAAGAAATAGAAACGACGGCCTAGATTTGGTAAAGCAGCAGATTGAATGGCCAGATGATAAAAGCTTCAAAAATAATAAAAGAAATTGAAAATAAATTATATATAAAATCTTATAAACTTTGTAATATCATATCTTTGTCACATGAGGTCTGTTTCGCATGAAACGAATTGCGTTGAGTCCATATTGACGAGCACTACATTATGAAGCTGGATTGGGATTTATTTGAGCAAGTGAAAATTTTGGTTGAAATTAAATGCTTGTTTAATTTTAATCGAAATAAATCGCTATCGCAATGACTACAAGCAATGTGAGTACAGCTCACTCTTTTTGACTCACTAATATTTTTATATAAGTGAGAATAAATATTATTTATGCCGGTTGATGACTGTTTGGATGATATATGATATATTGATTGGTATTTGGATATATACCTACATGTTGGAGCAAATGACCCTATACATTCCCGTGTATGAGCGGATGACTCTTTGTACGTGCGTCTGCCTCGAAGCGGACATTGTACACATATTCTAATATGCATATTTGTTGCAGGTGACAGGTTGGAGGGATCCAACTAGATTCCTCACCACTATCGATTTATTTACTAATATTGATACAAATGATGTTATCGTATGATATATGATGTTTTGGATGCTGTGATTGATGTATTTAGTGCTGTTGCAGCATTAAGCCTATTTTGGAAATTTAAAAGTGTTAAAGTGACGATTTCCAAATTTAAATGGATTTTAAAGAGATTTTGAATTTGTACGTTTCATTAATTTTTGAATTGTTAAGTGAATAAATTTATTTTAAATAAATAAAAATTATAATTTTTATGTCATAAAAATTATGATTTTTGAGAAATATAGTTGAAACTTGATTTTTGGAATATGGAGATAACTATTTTGTAAATACTTTAAATTGGGATTTTTGATTTATTATAATGGTTTATATAGAAGATTTATAAAATTGATAATTTTACTAATTAAAATATTGGAATTATAAAATGAGTTTTATAAGTGTTAAAATGTAGTATAAATGAATCTTATAAGTAAATAAGACTTATAGATTTATGAAGTTGTGAAGTTATAAAAAGAATGAATTTGTACATAAATGATTTATAAGTAAATTAACTAATAAATTGGATTTTTAAATATGATTGAGATATAAATAGAATTGGTTAATAAGGAATTTTATAAATGAAATTTTTTACAAAATATATATGGAATTTATAAACATTATTTTATAAATGGGAAATCAACTGAATTTGATAAGTTAAATATAGAAATATATTAAATGATTTAAATCCATGATTTTGGACAGTGGATTATCCTTTAATAAATGTGTAGAAGCAATGAATTTGGTAAATGAATTATATCCACGATTTGGACAATGGATTATCCTTTAATAAATATGTAGAGGTAATAAATTGGGTAAAGAGAATTTATATTCACGAATTTGGAAGGTGAATTATCTTTTGAATTAAATAAATGTTTTGGAAAGTGATCTTTTAAATGAAGTTAAATAGGTTGAAGATGTATTAAAATGTGTTAAGGATCGAAACCATAGATTTCAACATTCATTGTTGAAATAGACGTTTTCGAGAAGTAAGGAAATGATGGACTATAACATTGTTGTTATAGTAAATGATTTTCGAAAGGAAATGATTTTGTATAGTATTGGGATTTATATATCTATCTTATTTTTGAATCCCTATACTAGTGATTTTGAGTTGTCGTAATGATGTTTTACGCAACACTCTTTTTGACCCAAATAAATATGCTTAATAGGAACGTTTTCCTTAAAGAATAAAATATATACTTAATCGTGATTTAAGTAGATGTAATATTTTCTAAGTGTTGAAAATAAAAGAGATTTGTGAATTACCTGTTATTAAATAAGTTTATGGAAATGTTTTCCAGTATTGAAATGGTTTTGAGATTGTATGTTTTTAAAGATAATTTGAAGTGAACTTTTGACAAGTGATTTAATTTAAGGAAGATTAATCAAAAGGGCCTAGTGATTATTATAGTGCTAAATATTTGTTTGTTTATTTTGATTGTTAAATAACCGACTATCAAATTTGGCCAAATTTTAGTTCCTCGACTTGATGTCCGAACTATTTAGTCATACACTTAGTACATATCCTTCTGTGTAGGCTTGATTATCGTTTGTGTTAAGGCTGATGATTCGTATAGTGCGGAGTATTACTCCAAGCTATCGAGCTTCCTTCTTGGCCCGAAGGATAGCAAGTTGAAAGTTGGAGACAAGATAAGTTTATGATACTTAATTTCTGTGTGAGGTTGAGAAACGCTTTTGCGTTGTTGGTGTGAAGAGACCGGGATCGGATTTACCTAAAAACCACCTCGGACCAACGTATATGCGACGATTGTGCAGGTTGCTTATGATGATATTGATATTCCGTATTTTCATAGTAGGGGGGCTGCTTGTTGATCGGTTGGGGTTAAAATCCCAATATACATCCAGTAGCAGCGGCCTCTTCATTATGAAATATCCAATGCGAGGACTATTCGCTACTAATCCAAGGGATTTCCCGACGGGATGTGGTAGGAAAGTACATTCGGTTTATCCTGTTCTTGGATATCTTGTATGGATGTTTGCTTGACATTTCATTTCTAAAGATTACGTACATTGGTTTTTACAAACGTACATCAGTAGTGGCGGAGAAGGCAATTTCTCTTAGCTTAACACCCTCCTTAAGACGTATGAGCTTAAGGATTGTATTTTTGTAGAAGGCAATTAGTAGCAAAACGGAAATGGCCATGTGACATTCAAAGTGATGTGATTATGATATGTGAAAGGTAATCTTTACCTCCTCAAGCCTCATCAACCGGAAATGACCAAAACAGGGTTAGATGCGGCAAGGCTAAGTGAGTCATTTCTAAGTAGGATATGATCATCCTCTTCTAGATATATTTTTACACGCTATGATGTCGTGTATCTGATTATTGTGGTTTGTATGCTTCGAGGGCCTTCGGTATAGGTCGGTAACAACCGGAGGATGACATATTCGGTACTATCTAGTTACAGTGGTAGGCCGGTCTTGTGTTGGTAGAGGGCGGATGTTCTGTGCCTCGGGATATCCATCTAGAGATGTACCCATCGGAAGGTAGTCCCTTCAGCTGGTCATTTATATGGAAATCCAAACTCAACTACGTACCTGCCATTTTGATTGTATTACCCATTTTGGGCTACATGCTGGAATTTAATAATGGTAACAATTTCAGCTATTTTGAATATTATTTGTATACTAGATACTAGTATAATATCATGTGAGTTTGACATGAAATGATTTAGTTATCATAATGTAAAAACATGTCCGTGTTTATGTGTGGACTTGTCTTACGAGATACTTTTTTTTATAAAGGAAAAGTTTGGTAATTTAATAAATTCAGTTGAGTGTGTTTCTCACGCTGGTTTACCAGACTGATCCGGGCGTTCTTCCCTTTTAATGCTCGGGTCAGACCGAGTATATTTACAGGTCCAGATTTAGTGCTTTTGGAGCTTCAGCGGGAGAGTTGGAGATCTCCAGTCCGTAAACACGTACATCTGTTTTGATCATTGATTATCCATCGCATTGTTTAGTTGTTGTATATTTTCAGCAATTGTGAGGACAAGTTATTATAACTGTCCAGGCTAATAACTATTGATGATTACTGAACTTTAATTGATGTATGTATACATACAGTTTCTATTTTGTAAAGATCATTGATATGATATTATATGTTTTCCGCTGCGATGTGAGATTCTGTATCGTTCCGTTTGGTTCTATCTTATCTCTTTCTTCTCTTCTCTTCTTCTCTCTTCTTTTCTTGCACTTGACTTTCCGTTAGTCGGTGCTTTTGGGTTGGACATGTGTGGATTATTGTCGATTCAAAGGATATGGATTTGCGGGTTGTTACATAGCTAGTACTTAGGATCGTGTAATATGGAATATATTATAACCTAAATGCGAAAACAAACAATAAAAGTAAAGTAAATAAGAATAAGTGCACTAGGATTTTTTATACCAGTTCGAACTTCCCGTTCTACATCTAGTCCCAGACTTCCCTTTGGTATTTCACTCAATAACCTATCACTTAACTCGGAGGAATAGATATACAACACCTGAGCAGCTGAACAGGAGTTTTCCACCTCAGCAGCCATAGAGGACTTTTTTGCCTAACAAACTAATAGGACTTCTACAATTTTGATAAAGTTGTTGACGCTTTGTGTTCTTGATAACACTGATTTGTCTTTGATAGTACACCCTTGATAGTACACCCTTCCTATGAGCAAATCCTCAAGTATATATTATGTGTGTGAAGATTAGAAAGGAAGACATTGCTTTGAATCGAAGTATATAATAATTAACTCTGAGATTCAAGCAATATATCTTTGATTAGAAAGATTTTAGAATGAAGAAATATAGTCAAGAAATATAGATCATAGATTAGAATAGATTGAAGTAAATTGTATTATTAAAATCATGGATTTAGATCTATATAGTATATAAGGTTGCTATTGTTCACGAAGAGTTTCAATCAAGAGTTGCATCTGTAACTCTTCGTGACGACCCGACTTTTCTCCACAGGAAAGTCGTATCATCATAAAGAAAGAAAGGGATAGAAAAGAGAAAGAAAAAGAAGAAAGAAGAAACAATATCAGAATCTCAACAGCGGAACGAATAAATTATATTAATAACAAAGTATTACATAGATATACCACACTATCAGAGTTACACAGAATTTACATCACATACTAGACAGTTATAAAAACATGTCTAGTTATACAACTCAATACAACACAATAAAACAATACTAACACAGAGAACACACAGCGGAACCATTATCTACAACGCAGAAGCCTCCTGCTCCATTGCTCCTCCATAATTCGTCAAAACCTAACCTGAATCCCTTGGCTACTCGTAAAATTTGAGTAGCCAAGAGTTTAAGAAAACAGAAGATAAACTCTGGGTCAGACATGGGTCTGGTGTGAGTAACAGGTTAAAGTTGCTTAACTTTGAAAAAACCTTTGAAAAGAAAGGTATCACGTAAGACTTCCCACACATAAACATGGAAAAGTTTTTACCTTACGCTAACCAAAATATTTGATAGGAAATCCAGTAATATTATAATAGGGTCTAGGGTTTTCAAGTAAATAAGAAATAGCCGAAATTGTTACATTTATTAAATTCCAGCTACTAGCCACAAAAGTGGGTAATACAATCAAAACCGTTGGCACTTATTGGATTGTGGATTCCATACAATGGCAGGGCTACTGGAGAACCGCCTGTCACAGTACGTGGCCTAGATCAACGTACCGAGGAGTACGCCCGCTCCCCTGCAACACAAGACCGGACCCATTCTTTACTGAACAGTTCCAAACAAGACAACCCCGCAGTTGGTGTACATCCAACTACCCACACAGCCGAATAGAAAGGGACCTCTAGACAGGGGTAAATCTTGCTCTCCAGTGGGAGCTACCCACGAAGCCTTGTGCACCTGACGATGTTCTGAAAGCATTCAATCCATACAAGTTCATTCCGGGTTCGAACGAAACCAAAGGCAATATCTCGTTACACTCATTTTGGAATCATCCTCAGAGTTAACGATGATAACCCTTGCACTCTAAATCACCATCTCGAACCTATAAGAACTAGCTCCGTCAAATCATCACGGAATCACCCTCAGAGTTATACTGACGTATAGTCCTTACACCTCGAGTCTTCACTCTTCACCAAAGATTCACGACCCATCGTTATTTGGATCGATGTGGTTTTTGGATATCCAAATATGGAAACCCGATCCCGGTCTCATCGAAATCCAAAGTGTATCTTTTAAGGCCAAGTTGTTTTAAAGGTTTAAAACAATTCAATTATCTATATATCCAAATAGATAAATCACAGATTCACCCAGATAACCAACATTATCATCATATCAGATAAACCATATTATCCAAAAAGATAATCTATGTCAACATCACAATGCAACCAATGCATTCAAATCACTCAGCAATAGATATCTCATATCTGAGATTCAAACCATCTAAAGCAAACCACATCATCCATCTATATAAGCAATGATTAACCACACCAAATATAATTAATTTAAAATGAATTAAATTAATTACCTCAGTTTTAATTAATTTAAAGTTAAATTAGTTACTTCACCAATATCAACTTGCTTATCAGTATTGATTAATTATCAATCAATTAATTAATTATCAACCAATTATTTATTTCAATTAATCATCCGTGATTAATTAACCTTTAATTATATTCAAGTAATTATCCACTAATACTTAACCAAATACAATAATTAATCTTAATTACTTTCTTTATTAATTAATCATAAATTAATTTCATTATTTCTTAATTAATTATATTAATTAATTAATTCATTGATTAATTAATTCTAATTAAATCCATTTTTAATTATATCATTAATTATAGTAATTAATGATTTCTAATTACATTTTCCATTTAAATTAATTACATTAAGTAATTAATCTTTATTTAAACCATAATTGTTAATCACCCTTGATTAACTTCATTCTGTAATTAAATTCCTTTAAATTACTTTACCAAATAAATTAATTACTCATTAGTTAATTATCTCCAATTAATCCCTTGAATAATTCACAAAGTAATTATACTCAATTATTTCATCAATAAGTCATCTTCAAATAATTACATATAGTAATTACCCATAAATTACTTCCCTAAGTAATTTCTCTTTATTTAATTACATTAAGTAATTACACTTCACAATCCTCAAATGATTAATTTAAATTAATTAAACTGAATTAATTAACTTAATCTAATCAAATTAAACTCAATTAATTACAATAAGTAATTGATTCCTTAATTTCTTCCATAAGTAATTACATTTAACAAATTACACAAATGATTATATTTAAATTAATTAATCTAATTAATAATTAAAATTAATCATATTAATTAATTATTAAATAATCCTTAGTTAATGACCTTCGTTAACTATTTAACAATTCATTAATTATTTTTCCAAAATAATTATCTTATTTTAATCATTATTAATTACAATTAAATTAATCATTAACTAACCCATTAATTAATTCCAAATTAATTAAATAATAAAGTGTTAATTAAAAACTTAATTAATCCATTATTACTTGATTAATTAATTATTAATCATTAATTAAAAACTAATCTTATTTAATTAATTATTCTTAATTACAAGTTAATTACTCAAAAAAATAATTAATCTTAAACCCTTAAGATTGATTCCTTAATTAACTATGAGTAACTATTTATTTCATTAATTTACTAAATAAATTAATTATTCATTTAATTTTCCCCGATAATTAAATAAAATACAAAACATTAAATTATTTTTTAATTTTAACAAGTTTAAATTCAATCTAAACCCTTTAATTGATAAATAGTACTTTTACTATAAAAGAAATTTTACAAAGTTAAAATAAATTTCTTCTAAAATTAAAACCATTTAAATTTTATATTGTCATTCAAATTTGTTTTAAATACTTAAATTTATAAAACTTAAATTCATTTTGAAACAGAGATTCAAATCCAAATTTGAATCAAATTTAAACTTTGTTTAAACATTACTTTATATTTCAATTTAAATTCAAATTTCTTTAAAAAACATTTTTAAACAATAAACCCCTTTTAAAGTTATTTTAAACAAATTTGAATTTAAATACTTATATATTTCCAGCCATGATTCAAACTAAAACTTGAATTCACAATTTAAGTTAGATTTAAAACTTAATTTAAATCTTTACTTAGTATTTTTGAAATTCAGTTTAAAATTTGAAACACGACAAATTCTAAACTGCAACAAATTAGCTCGAGCAAACTTGAAATCACTCGAGAATCATTTTTTTTCATTTTGCAATTTATTCAAATTCAGAAACAATTCAGGTTTTCTCAAACCTGAAACAAATGAACCCACCCGAGCCTGCTCGACATCTGCTCCGAGTCCACCATCCCATACCTTCGAGTCCCATGCCCTAATTCTTCGAGCCACACGCAAACTTACCCGATACAAACACGAGCCCCCTTTCTTCCCCAAAACAACAGATACTCCATTACCACCGTGCACCTGCACCACCGGAGCATCCATCTCCGACCCCTCGCGACCACCTACGCAAGTCATCGATCCTCTCCAAACACCAAATCCACCTTCAATTCAACTGCAGAAACCCTAAATCAAAATTTAGTATCGAGCTCAAATCTGGAACAAAATGGGTCGAACTGCAAACGCCTCAATCTCCAAACTCCGATCATCTGAGAGGTACTACCTCCGGCCACTTCTTTATCCACACATCCACTATCCCTAACTAAAATCTGGTCGAGCTCGATCGATTAATTTGATCGCGGTGATAAAATTTCTTGAACACAGAAAAACTAGGGTTATATACTTTAATCCCTAATCACTACTGCCACACTGCATTGATTCATCATTCGGTAATTTTTCTTGCATCTACGATCATCACTCCATCAACCATAGAAACTCTGGCAACTCCAAACCCCTAGGTTGACAGAACCAACCCCAATTGTGATTTCTGGTTAATCCAGAAATACACAGTTGAATGCAAACTAAAAATTCAAATCATAGTTTTAAAAATCAAGTTATTAATCAAGTAATTTGTTTATAAACTTAAATAAATAAATCTGAAACATTTAAATATTGTTTACAGAAATTTTGCTCTGTTGCATTTTCGTTTATCCAGAGTCATCACAGTTTTATCATCCTTTTCATCATTTTTTTATAAAGTTAAACTTTAATTTATTACATACATACCTGTTTAAATCTTAAACTACAAAAAAATTTAAATATGAGATCATAATTTTTGAACATATCTAGAATCTGAAACTTAAAAACAGAAACAAATTCACGCTGCAGTATGCATTATACCTACAATCATCTATATACAAGTATAAGCTAAAAAATACAAAAATTTCATTTCTAAGATAAAACAGCAACTAAATATTTAAGTTTGAAAAAATGTTACTCACCGAATTTTGGGGCAGAGCATCCAGGTTTTGACAAGTTTTCAGATTTGCTTCCTTGTTCTTGCTTATGCATTTTGAACTTCAGTTTGTTTATGAACTTAGAACTTTAATTCCAGATTCATTCACATGCTTGCTTGATAATACTGCAAATGCTTAGCAGAAATGCTTGATTCCAGACAGGATGCAGAGATTTTAATTGCATGCTTTCCAGAAAACAATTGCAGGTTTGGATTTTTTTTAAAAAAAAAACAGAAAAGAAATTTGCAGGCTCTCAGTTGCATGCAAGTTTTGATGCTGCAATTTGATTTTCAAATGCATGTAGATATTGATTTTAGGTTTATACTTTTGAAGAGCTACAGATTTCTGACTTACAGAATGGATTTCAGATGGTTTTGGTTTTGAGGGGAACACGTTTTGCAGATTTTTGATTTTTCTGTTTTGAAGAATAAGATTAGGATATGAAAATGAGGGAAAATGTTTTATATAAGAAATATTTTTGATTTCATTAAATTAAAAGAAAAAGAAAATAGACACTTGGTTTAAGTTTAACATTTGTCTTCTTGATTTCCTCTATGCTTAACACTTGTCAATTTGGTGGGTTAATAATTTAACACATGTAAGTTAAGAGTATTTTAATTTAAATTAAATTGTTTATAAAACTCTAACTTATTTTATAAGAGCTTTTTAAATCTTATTTTATTATTCTTATGTATATATAAATGAGTTTATCTCTTTTCAAACTGAAAAGAAATGAAAACAAACAAATTAAAAATATAGCTTATTCAAAAATATTGAAGTATTTATTCTATTAATTTCAAAACAGAAAATCCAAATTTTAAATTAATTTATCAACCAAATTTTAAAAATCAAGTTACATATATATATATATGCATATATAACTCTTGTAAAAATTAAAAATAACAAATCCTATTTTTAAAAATCTATTTATGTTTTATGAAAAACTAGTATTATCATTTTTATTTAAAATTAACAAATTAGATAATATTAAATAATTTATAAAAGTGATTATAATTTACTTCTATCACTTAACAAATTAAGATCATATGAAATTTGTATTTTAAATTCCTATACATAAATTTCAAGTAATATAAAATAAAACTTAGCTTCTACATTTATCTAATTTAAATTCATATTTTTAAGCTAAATAAAATTTTAAAACAAATAAGATTTACCATAATATAAACCAATACATTATTCATTAAATTGCTTTGAAAAGCCAATTCTTAAATTTAAATCAATTTCCAATTTATCAAATATAAATTAAAATTAGAAAATTAATTCATTTACTAAATTCAAAATCAAAGTTTATAAATTTACAATATATACTATTATATATATTATAAACAGAAAACAATTTATTTACTTTAAAAAGGTAAAATCTTCTAATTTAAATATTTATTAAAAGATGATTATTAGATCAAATCCCAAATTTATTATTAAAAATTATCGAATCAAATTAGATTTTTGACACAGTTTATTAAATTTATATTGCCAAATTTCCGGGATATCACACTCTTCGAATTGGATTGTTACTCTTCGCAAAGAGAAGCAACCTTTTAGGAAATATGGCGGTTGCATATGGTCAGTCGACTGGTCAAAAATATCTAGTTGAGTGAATATTCAAAGTGGTATGCACATGTGCATGTCTGTGCAAATAACACAGATTCAGTCGACTAGTGAATTCATTCCAGTCGACTGAACCGTGCATTTTTGCATAGTGAGCACTTGTGCTCACTATTTTTTGTGTGTGTGTGTATTTAAAACTTTTGTATAGTGTCTGTAAACTACTTGAGGAGTGATTTTAACAATTATAAACTATAACTACTACTCAAACAATAAAGATTTTTATAGCGTACTTGGGGTTGAGTCTGGTTTCCTTTGTAGTTCACTACGTGTGTATAGGTTTCTCTTTTTTTTCGCTTTGATCGTTCTAATCTCATCGTTGATCGTTTGAAGCTTGTGATGGATCAAAACTCATGATTCAACAGTCGCAACCGTTTGAACAAACACCTATTACCAAATAGGTGAACCTCCCTATGCCTATACATAGGCAGACAAAAAAGAGTTGAAATATAATTCGGTTTTTTTGCATTTCTTTCTCCTCACAGCATTCTGTTCTTAAAATACACCCTCTTAAGTTCATTTTGCTATGCGATTGTTGTGTAGCATCGTAGAGAATGTTCGTTTTACCTTGGAAAACAATTGTTCGATATCCTTAGGCGCCGTAGAGGGAGCAATATTGTTTCAAGAAAACAATTCTCAAACACTGGACTCGGAAAATCTAATCGATACGCTTTTTACTGCTTATTTGTTAACTGCACAAGTAGTACTTAGAACAATTTTGCTACGTACATGTGATGGTTTGCTGTTGTTGCAATTTGCAACATAATTGTAACAGTTCGCAATGCTTTTGTAACATCACCGTTAGCAATTTGTGTATACAGTTTAGTAACGCTTTTCTGACGTTACTATATAACAACTTTGTAATACTTTTCTGACGTTACGAATAACAGATGCAACGTACAACAGATTACTCTGGAAGAATGAAAAATGCTAGGGCATTTGATCATCTTCACAAATAGTCGGCGAGGCTATATAGTTCAGCTTCTGATTACTTTAATCATAGTATTGTTTCTTGGGCTAATAGATATGATCACTGTACATTTTATTGGGCCTATGTGATTCAGATATTTTAAGAATGTGCATGTTACTCAGGACTACCAACACAAAAAATTAAATTGTACAACTAAAATCAAGTAACTTCACTTTGGTCTTCTAATTGTTAAATACCTAATACTGCATAAGCATACTTGTTTTTTACAAGATGAACCGAGTTTAATGAATCCTCAATTCTTCGTTGTGAAAACTTCACTCATGGGTCTAAATTGTTAATTAATTACCAATAACTCACGGTAAATATAAACAATAAAATATTATTCAATCGCAACATACAATAAATAAAATAAGAAACGTTATTCTTTCTTCCAACAAAGAGTACAAGATAGAGTATATTGCAAAAGTATAGCTAGTATAGTAGAGTGAGAACATATAGTTATAAATTGAATAATCAATATCATTACATACTTGACTACAATATTTTTAGGGACTTTAACTAAGGAGGAATAGTGGTATAAACTCTCATCTTATAGAAATTGAGTGAAGGTCTCGTACATATAACTATTGAAAATAAAGATTATACGAATAAGAACGAAAAAAAGCCACATAGAATCAATATAGATCAGAAATGCTCTCGAGTTAGGAAATTGCCTCTTAATTGATGCAAGTTAATTTGCATCCAATTCATATCTATTTTAATTTCACAAATCAATGTAATTAATTAAATCACACCCAATTTGACATATATTTTAATTTAATTCTTATCATTAACAAAATCAAACCTATCCAATTAATTATTGAATTAAATCGATAACTCTATGAGATGTATTTTAGTAAGGAATTTGATGACAACGTCCAATGCGTGGATAAAGGCACAAACATGAATGCTTGATTAGATTTTTTTCACATATGTAATCAAAAGGTATCACTCACTGACTATAAAGAACAAGATACTAATGTAGAATCTGCTAATGGTTGAGATCTGAATGTTAAGTGCCAAAGTTCAATTAGGTTAAAGATGCATGATGAAATGATTGTAAAACTTGTAGAAGTTAGGCACATCTCAGAACTTAAGGTGGAATCCCAAGGGTTTGGAAAGATACCATGCATGTGTTGTGCGCAAACAAAGAAAGCAATAATGAATACAAATTACTTGAAAAAATAGTGGAGAATAAAGGAAATTCTAGGGGTGGGCGCGGGTCGGTTTTGTACGGTTTAAAGACCAAGCCGCTTTCGCACCGCATCAAACGGTAAATGAAAAATACAAACCATTATACTAACTATTTAAATGGTTTGGTTTTAGTTCGGCTTAATATAATATGGTTCGGCTTTGGTCCGGTCCGATTTGAATCCATGTTAAATATGAAATAAGAGAATTACTTCTAACAATAAACAATTTATGAATGCAACTATGTGAAGCTTTTATACTTAAAGGTTAAAACACAAATTGATATATAGAAATAAAAGATTGGTTCTTCGTATAAATATTTCAATTTGATAGTTAGCTATAAGTGAAACTTTTTAAGTAGATTAACCAATCATCAACGTTAATCAATGTATAATCATTAAGTAAAAGGACTAGGATAAGATTATAATTAGCATTTGTACAAAATGAGATGAAAGATATCACACTAAAACTACAACTTCTTTCTTTATGACAACGATTATTATTAGTATAAGCTGAAAATAGAATATACATCGTTAGAATATAAAATAAGATGAGAGTTGTTTATACTTTTATCATAAGATTACTAGTGTAAATATTTTGTTTGGTTTGGTTTAATATGGTTGGTTCAATCGTTCAAACCGCAACCGAATCGTATTGATGTGGGTCAGTCCTGTTTGAGGTGTTTGCTTTAGTTATAAGAGTCGGTACGTCTTTCCGCCTGTTTTTTGCGGTTCGTTGCGGACGGTTTCCGTATAGCGGTGCGGTTTATGCCCACCTTTAGGAAGTTCTCAAAGTGGCGTTGAAAGGGTTAATTCGTCTGAATTAAGGTGGAGCCAACAACGGAAAGCCGCAAAAACTACACGGAGGCGTTTATTGTATTACGAACAATTCTGATTTTTTGATGATATGCATGTTCAATTATGGGCATGCATAATCAGTGGCGGAGTCAGAAATTTACGTTGGTTGGGTCAAGATTTGAAATTGTTTAGGGATCAAGAAGCGATAACCCTTGATTTTTTATGTTACAATTTATTCAATGTCATATTTATTAATACTTCATTTATCAAAGTCCAACTATGTTCATTTCATTCACTAGTTTTATGACAATGAACTTTATAATGTTCAAAACTATCTAAGTTTTTAATGTTTAATGACTTTGTAGATCGTATAATAATCTCGTATTTGAAAACTGAGTATATAGAACGTTCAAATATAAATGTCAAATTTATAGTCAGAACCCTGACCTCAATTATAATGCATTTATTATTCAATTTGTTTACAATTATTTTGAATATTATATGGTATCATGTAATGTGTTAATTCTAATTGAACCTATGATATACAATTAAATATCAAAATATTTTAAACATCCAAAAATTCAAATATTCAATAACTAGTCTTATAATCATTTTATTAGTTTCATCCGGTAAATCATTTTGTACTAGTTCAAGTATTAAGCAATTTCACACTGTGTTATTTCAGAAACCACTTTATAAACTGAGAATGGAGCAACTTTTTATCAAAATAAATAATTGAGGAGTCCAATGGCTATCGAATGGTGTAACTAGCAACGATAAATGGGAAAATTAAAGGATCCACAAACAAAAAACAAAATCAACCAACAAATAGAGAAATACAAATTAACCATGAACTATTAAACACATTTCAATTAAAAATATCAAATGAAGAATTTCAAATTCCAAATTCATTCGAATCCGAGCAAATTCTAGTTCAGTTCAAATGAGTTTGAGTTGAATTTTTGGCATTAACAGTGCTTACCCATGGTGCAGCGAAGTTTATAGTGGTTGACGTGTGACTTTTATATAGAAGAGTGGATGAGATTGGAAGCAGAAGAGAAGAACTAATCGATTCATAATGACATATTAGAAATAAGCTAGGGTTTGTGTTATAGAAAGAATGATACCCATTATTCTTAATTGTTGGCGATGTCATATGAGCTCCCCAGCTCTCATTTGGCTTCACCCCTATGCATAGTTAGAGGCTTTGGATGTTAGCTAGTTTTTAGAATTGAGACATTTGTTTCCATGTTAACATTGGATGTTGTTTGGAGTATAAGAATGTATGTGGAGTTGGTAGTCTTATTTGAAAATGTAGTATGAATGTGAAGATTGTTAGACTGCGGTTATACAATATTACACATTTAAGTAGATTTTGAAGATATCTGCGTAACGTGGAATTGTGATTCAAATGTATTTTTCATTTTATAGATTTTGAAGTGTGATTAAATACCTATTTTATTGCATTAAATAAGATAAGTAATTACCTACATGTGAACGATTAATTTTGGAATATGAAAGTAATGCACAGCGTAATGAAGAAGTCATTTTATTAAGACTATTATATATTGAGATGAATAGGGTTAACTAGATGTGCCGCGAAAAAAAAAAATGTATTGGAGTTTTGAGAATTGAGAATTCTTCTCAATTTTTTTGACTTTCTCTTGTAATCTTTTGATGAATAAATAAAACTTTTAGGTTGGATGAATTTGTTTGTTGTAGTTAGTTTTTTTTTTCCCCTTCACTTCATCTCTTTCAAAATCTAATTAGGTAAGGATTACAGAAAAACTATAACATTAAACAAGTAGAGACTTGTAAAGGCGAATGTTTTATAATATACAAAAGAAAATAACAATTATACATAAAAATCTATGGTATGTAGTCAGTGACACATTAGAAGTGAGGGAGAAATAAATACGAGTTGGAAATCAAAGGTCACCGACGAAATTGGATCCAACTTGTGTTGAGCAATTTCCCCACTACAACCCATTAGTAAATTATAGCCAGTACAAATTTTGTACTTAGCCGATACGAACTTTGTTGACCGCCTACGCTCAAAATATATTGTATAATCATTGGTTCATTATCCAAATTTGTTTACATTCTAATGTTTCGCAAAAATCAATTAAACTTTTTGTCATTTTTGACTAACGTGGTTTCTTTTGTATAGAATCAACTACAATTTAAGTCATGTTTCTCAAATTAATTTTTTATCACATATGAATAGACTACTGTTTCAGAACGCAGAATAAAATAGTGTATCGTAGAGTGTAAGTGTGTGTGGACCGATCAAAAAATAATTATATTTTAGTACAGATCCAACCTTTAGTTGTTTGCTATACTCGTAGTGTCATATCTCTACTACTACTACTACGAAAGAAAATTTACGAAATTTTACGGCCGACTAAAATTTGCAACTCTAGTCCAATAAAACGACCTCTGTATACATGGCCGGCCTCAAGGCAAGACGAGCAAGGTAGCCATATAGAACAACGACGTGGTGGTGTTGATGGATTTAGCCTTTTATTTAGATAAAAATGAGCTATGTAATAACAAAAATAATTGATAATGTAGTGAGATGGTTAGGTTATTGTTATTTAAATCAAGTAACCAAAATTCAAGCATGGAAAGCTTAACTTTTTGGAGCAAATTTTGTTAAGTTCGGAGTAGTGCAACGTGGCCGGTTAAGCCGGGCGTACAGGGAAGTTGATTTCTACAGTTTCGGTGCATAGCAAATTTCTGTTGGTTCTAGTCCTCTGTCCGTTTTCATGCAATCTAATATTTATTCTTCACGTCTATTTCCTCCTGATATACACATGCAAACACAAGCACTAGCATGAAACCAATCTCAAAATAAATCATGATAAGGAGAAGTATCCTACGATTTGGGCACCATCATAAGCAATTTCTGTACAGATATCTTCTAGTTTTTTTTTTTCCAAACATACAACTTACTTTAAAACCATCGTACACTAAAGTTATACAAAAGTTAACTGACATAAGTTCTAGTGTTGAAATTTCCTGGAAAAAATAATAAAAGAAAAGGAAAAGGATCTATTTTTTAAAACTCAGTTCAAATATTTATCTAAACATCAAGTTGCAGGCTGAGTATCAGTTGAGGCGCAGAAGTGACCATTTGTGTGAACGTGAATATTTAAGAGAAGTATGATAGCATGGAAGATGGTCAAAAGGTTAGCTGGATGTACAGGGAGATGATGTGGCTTTCTTAATTACCTTCATAACTATATCTTTCAGGCATTTAATCATTGTTATTGTATTTGTACTACTAGTCTTTCTGACACCACTTGAATCATATAAAACATACTGAGTTTGGTAACTAGAAGTGAAAAACTGGTTTACTTGATCGTACAAACAGTCGCTGAAGTAATTTAGTTCAGCTTCAGATTACTGTTTCTTGGCTTTTGCGTTTTAGACGCTGTACATTTTGTTGGTCCTGTATGATTCTGCTATTTTAAAGATTGTCCATGTTGCTCACGATTACAGACACAAAACTTATATTATACAACTAAATCAAGTAACTTCACTTAGGTCTTGTAACTGTCAAACACCTAGTACCACATACGCAGGCTTGTTTTTTTTTACAGGATGAACTGAGTCTGATGAATCTTGAATCCTTTGTTGTGAAGGCTTTCCCTGCTATAGCGTATCTCATGGATCTAAATCATTGGTTAATTGACAACAGTTCATTGGTAAATACAAAAAATAAAATCTTATCCAGTCATCAAACTTACAATAAATAAAACAATCAACGGTTATTCCTTCCGCACAAGAGAGTATATTGGAAAAGCAAAGGGCTAATTCTATTCATTCATCATGAACAACCTTACCTACACCATAATTTTTTTAATAAAAGCTAAGACAAAAATGCCTTTATTTAACAAAACATTAATACCAATATTAAAGAATGAAGAATTTACAATATGCAAAGGATAATTATTCATACACAATAATTTCTTGGCATACACCATAATATATAACAAACTACTATACATTAAAAATTACTTTAGACATACCATCTCTTTTACAAAATCGCCCTTATTTTCATCTTCCCATGTTGAAATTTTGAACTTATTTATAGAAAATAAGAAATTCGAAGCATTGAATTAAGTTAAAATTTAACAACATGAAGTTTAATTTTTGGTATATTGTAACCTCTTTATTTTATTAATCTTTTATTTCAAAATCAACTTTGATTTTAGAAAAAAATAAACAATTTCAAATTAGAGAACTTAATTGTAAAAGTTGTCTTAATTGATATTTTAACTTTCATGTTAAAAAATTAATCTTTTCATAAGTAATGTACAAATATCGTTAATTATAATGATTTAATTTAACGGGGCATATGGGAAAGAATAAAAATACAAGAAGAATGGTAATTTAGCAATAAACAATTTTTAGCAAAATAATGGCGTACATTAAGTGATTTTTGGTTTGTAAATAGAATTTGCCATAAACAAATCCTCTTTACCATATTGTATATAGTCAATATTTTTCTCATAAAGTAACTAAAATTTCTTCGCATCATTAACTGAATTAAAATTAAATTCCTCACAATCATGAAATTCTATTGATAAAATACCAAGTTATATTAATGCATAACCCGTTTGACATTTTCGCTTCAAAGAGTATAGAAAATTAATTGTTAAGATTCAATATTAATGTAACATGGTTCATAGAGTACTAAATTTAGATAGTCTAGGGGCCCGGCCTTCCATCCGTGCGTCTCGAGGATGACCCATGGTGGTTTCTACACGCTTTCAGGGATGATACTGGCTGTTGTTTTGTGCAAAAATTTCGGGTTCGATCCACGCTTCGGCACCTAGACGGTCCCGGATCATGTTCGCCCCAACAAAATAAACGATAAGTGATGCCTCCTGGGTGGGTGGGTCAAGGGGAGGAAGGGGGCACGACCTTCCACCAGTGCATCCCGAGGATGATCCGTCGCAGTTTATGCGCGCTTTCGTGGAAGATATTGGCGGTTGTTTTTGTGTAGAAATTCCGGGTTCGATCCAACTTTCGGGCACCTAGACCGTCCCGGATCACGATCGCCTCAACTGGAAAAACGATCGATGGGTCAAGGGGAGGTGGGTGGCCTGGTCTTCCAACTGTGCGTCTCGAGGACGACCCATAGCGATTTCTTTGCACTTCCAGTTATGATACAGGCGGCTGTTTTTGTGTAGAAATTCCGGGTTCAATCCGATTTTCAGGTACCTTGACGGTCCTGGATCGCGATCGCCCCAACTAGAACAAAGATCGACGACCCATCTTGGGTTGGTGGGTAAGGAGGAGGAGGGGGCTCGGCCTTTCATCAATGCGTCCCGAGGAAGACCCATGGCGGTTTCTGTGCGCTTTTGGTTATGACACTGGCGGTTGTTTTTATGTAGAAATTCTAGATTCAATTCGACTTCCGGGCGTCTAGACGGTCCCGGCCTTCCACCCGTGCATCCCAAGGATGACCCATGGCGGTTTCTGCGCGCTTCTGGTTACGTTACTGGCGGATGTTTTTTTGCATAATTTTCGGGTTTGATCCGACTTTCGGGTGCCTAGTCGGTCCAGGATCGCGATCGCCCGAACTGAAAAAAACGATCGGGGACCCAAACAAGGTTGGTGGGTAAAGAGGAGGAGGGGGCTCAGCCTTCCTACCGTGCATCCCGAGGACGACCCATGGTGGTTTCTATGCGCTTGTGGGAACGATACGGGCGGCTATTTTTTGTAGAAATTCCGATTCGATCCAACTTTTGGGCACCTAGACGGTCCCAGATCGCGATCGTCCCAACTGGAAAAAGATTGGCTACCCCTTTTGGGTTGGTGATCTAGGAGGAGGAGGGGGCCCGGCCTTCCACCCGTGCATCCTGAGGACTACTCATGGCGGTATCTATGCGCTTCTGGGGATGATACTGGCGATTGTTTTTATGCAAAAATTCTGTGTTCGATCAATGGGCACCTAGACTGTCCCTGATCGCGATGGCCCAATTGGAGAAATGACCGACGATCCATCCTGGGTTGGTGGGTAAGGGAGAGGATGGGGTCCGGTCTTCCACCCGTGTGTCCCGAGGACGACTCATTGCGGTTTCTGCGTGCTTCTAATTACGTTACTGGCGACTATTTTCGTGTAGAAATTTCGGGTTCGATCCAACTTTCGGGAGCCTAGGAGGTCTTGGCCTTCCACCCGTGCATCTCGAGGACGACCCATGGCGGTTTTTCTTTTCTTCCGTTTACGATACCGGGGGCTGTTTCTATGCAGAAATTTCAGGTTCAATCCGACTTTTGGAGGCCTAGACGGCCCGAACCGCGATCTCCCTGACTGGAAAAACGGTCGGGGACCCATCATGGGTTCGTGGGTAATGGGGAGGAGGGGGCTCCGCCTTTCACCCGTGTGTCCCGCGGATGATCCATGGCGGTTTCTATGCGCTTCTGGTTATGATACTGGCAGATATTTTTGTGCAGATATTCCGGTTTCGATCCAACTTTCGGGTGCGTAGACGGTCACGGCCATCCACCCGTGCATCCCGAGTTCAACCCATGGTGATTTCTATGCACTCATGGGAACGACACTGATGGCTACTTTTGTGTAGAAATTCCATGTACAATCCGACTTTCGGGCTCCTAGACGGTCCCGGATCATGATCGTCCCTACTAGAAAAACGATCAGCTACCCCTTTTGGATGGATGGGTTAGGGGGAGGAGGGGGCCCCGGCCTTCTACACGTGCATCTTGAGGAAAACCCCATGGAAGTTTCTACGCGCTTCCAGGGACGATACTGGCGGATGTTTTGTGCAAAAATTTCGGGTTTGATCCACCTTTCGGGTACATAGACGGTCCCAGATCGCGATTGCCCAATTGGAAAAATGGTCGGCGACTCCCCTGGGTTGGTGGGTCAGGGAGAGGAGGGGGCCTGACCTTTCACCCGTGCGACCCGAGAATGACCCATGGCGGTCTCCGTGCGCTTCTGGGGACGATACTGACAAATGTTTTTTTATATAAATTTCGGGTTCGATCCACCTTTCAGACGCCTAGACGGTCCCGGATCGTGATTTCCTCAATAGGAAAAACGATCGATGGGTTAAGGAGAGGAGGGGGCCCGGCCTTCCACCTGTGCGTTACAAGGACGACCCATGGCGCTTCCTGTGCGCTTCCGATGACGATACTGGAGGCTGTTTTTGAGCAGAAATTCGAGGTTTGATCCGACTTTTGGGCGTCTAGACGGTCCCGAATCGCGATTGCCCCAACTGGAAAAAAGATCGATGGGTCAAGAGAAGGAGGGGCGCCTTGCCCTTCCACCTGTACATCCCGAGGACGACGCATGGCGGTTTCTGCACGCTTCCGGTTACGATACCAACGGCTGTTTTTGTGTAGAAATTTTGAGTTCGATCGAACTTTCAGGCGCCTAGACGGTCCCGGCCTTCCACCGTGCATCCCGAGGAGGACCCATGGTTGTTTCTGTGCGCTTCCGGGAGCGGTACCCATGGCTATTTTTTGCAAAAATTCTAGGTTTGATCGAACTTTCGGGCGCCTTGACGGTCCCGGATCGTGATCGCCCCAACTGGAAAAACGATCGGCTACATCTGGGTGGTGGATTAGGGGGAGGGGTCCCGGCCTTCCACCCGTGCTTCACGAGGATGACCCATGGCGATATTTACTCGCTTCCAATGATGATACTGGTGGATGTTTTTGTGTAGAAATTCCAGGTCGATCCACCTTTCGTGCGCCTAGATGGTCCCGGATTGCAATTGCTCCAACTAAAAAAAGATCTACGATCCCTCCTAGGTGGGTTACTCTAGGGGAGGAGGGGGCCTAGCCTTCCACCCATGCATCTTGAGTATGACTCATGGCGGTTTCTACGCGCTTCCAGGGATGATAGTGGTGGCTGTTTTTGTGCAAAAATTCCGGATTCGTTCGACTTTCGAGCGCCTAGACGGTCCCGCATAACGATCACCCTAACTGTGAAAACAATCGACAACCCCTCCTTGGTGGATGGGTTAGGGGAGTAGGGGGCCCGGCCTTCCATCCGTGCGTCCTAAGGATGAACCATGAAGGTTTCTGCGCGCTTTCAGGGATGATACCGGTGGCTGTTTTTGTGTGGAAATTCCGTGTTCGGTCCAACTTTGGGGCGCCGAGATGGTTCCGGATCGCGGTCGCCTCAATTAGAAAAATGATCAATGGGTCAAGAGGAGGTGGGGGTACGACCTACCACTTGTGCATCCCAAGGATAACCCATGGCGATTTCTGCGCGCTTTCGATTACAATACTAGTGGCTGTTTTTGTGCAAAAATTCCGGGTTCGATCCGACTTTCGGGCACTTAGACGGTCCCGGATCGCGATCCCCTTATTTGGTAAAATGATCAGCGACCTATCTTGGGTTGGTGGGTAAGGCGGAGGAGGAAGCACCAGTCTTCCACCCTTGCGTCCCGAGGATGACCCATAGCGGTTTCTGCGTGCTTCTGGTTACGATGCTGGCGGCTGTTTTTGTGCAAAAATTCCGGGTTCGATCCAACTTTCGGGCACCTAGATGGTCCCATCCTTGCACTCGTGCATCCCGAGGATGACCCATGGTGGTTTTTGTGCGCTTCGAGGAATAATACCAAGTTCGATCCGACTTTTGGGTGCTTAGACGATCGTGGAGCGCGATCGCCCCAACAGGAAAGAGGATCGGCTACCCCTCCTAAGTTGGTAGGTTAGAGGGAGGAAGGGGCCCGGCCTTCCACCCGTGCGTCTCGAGGACGACCCATGATGATTTCTGCACGTTTCGAGGGATGATACTGATAGCTATTTTTGTGTAGAAATTCCAAGTTCAATCATCCTTTCGGATGCCTGGATGGTTCCGGACCGTGATCGCCCCAACTGAAAAAACGATCGGCGATCCCTCATGGGTGGGTGGGTCAGTGGGAGGAGGGGGCTGGCATTCCACCCATGCATCCCGGGCACGATCTTTGGAGGTTTCTGTGCGCTTCCGGGGACGATACTGACGAATGTTTTTGTGTAGAAATTCCGGGTTTGATCCGACTTTCGGGGGTCTAGACGGTCTTGGATACCAATCACCTCAACTGAAAATGATCGGCGGCCCCACTTGGGTGGGTAGGTTAGGGGAGTAGGGGGCTCGGCCTTACACCCGTGCGTCCCAAGGACAACCCATGGCGGTTTCCGTGCACTTTCGAGGACGATACTGGTAGCTGCTTTTATGCAGAAATTTGGACCACGATACTAGCGGTTTCTAACCTTAATGAAAGCAGTTTTTGAACAATCAAGTAGATAATTCAATATTTTGTTAGTCTATTAGCTAAAACTTCTGATATAATTTTAACATGTCAGTTAATTAAAGAAATCGGTCTAAAATCTTTTAAATAATTATCGACAATTTTTTTATGTAATAAAATTACGTTTGCAAAATTAAATCTTCCTAATTGTAACTTACCATTATAAAAATCATTATACATAGTAATTAAATCAAATTTTAAAACATCCAAAAATATTTTGTAAAATAAAATAGGAAATCTATCGAGGCCCGGGACTTTATCACTAGGCATGTCATTAATAGCCTTCAAAATTTATATTAATACAAGGAAGGATATCATCCATCAACAATACGAAGGAATGTCGAATGTCTACCCTGAAGCAAAGTGCCAAGTACCAGCAAAATTATATGGATGCCGTAAATCTTCGGTATTCAATGGGATGTTGTCAACCATCAATTCTCAATAGGATGCTGAAAGCGTAAAAAAAACGATAACATTAAAGGTTAAGGATGCCGAGGGCCACGTGGCAGTCATGCTGTCTTTTACAATTCATATAAATATGGACCCCATAGAAGCTTGTTAATGACAATCCATTCTCACTACTTTCTTACATTTTCGAATTTGTGACCCTAAGTCAATTTGAGGATTCTTCGTGTCTATTGTAAATTTGTAACCTTTTGCAAATAGAGACCTGTACAATTAATACTGCATAGCACACTGAATAACTTTTTTTGACATATGACTTGTGTTGCACTCTCTTGCACTTATGACTTCGACATGTTTGTGATTTCTATATGGAACATGCAAATTTCTAGCAAGTTGACATAAGGTTATTTAAGTCTTATCCTAACCAAGCTTCATTACTTTGCATTCTATGGGGTTAAACAAAGTAATTAGTTAACAAGTATGTAACCCTTAGGTGTCTCCGGTAGTCATGAGTAATACTGCCTAATATTTGAAGAGCGTTACATACAAAGTCTTAATAGATACATTGATATACAGTCTCGATGCATCTTGGCTAGGAACATTTAAAATGTTATATTTGTTTACATTGTGATAAATTACTCACGGCTACAAAACTTTATAACTACTGTCACAAAACATACCACATGTGGATTTTCTATTAAATATACTTTTAATTAAATTAATTAATTAATATAGCACATTATATCAAGTATATAATAGAAAGAAAACACATTTTATTTTGAATAAGATTTGTTTCGAGTTAGATATATGTAACAAATTACATTATTGCTCTTGGGCATACCCCTAACTTTATTAATGGCTACACTGTATAACCTTTTGTAGGTGCAATCTACGATAGGATCGCCTTAGTCGAATATCGGCCATCTATCTAGTCACATAACGTCAAAGCGTTGCATACCTAGGGTGCTAATTCCCTTACTTGTACTAACATCCACACACACATATATAATACACAATTTAACTTATAACTTAGGCCGAGGTTCAAGCTGTGCCTAGATTTCAGTAACCGTTCGACCACTGGTCACCAGAGTGGTTGACTGCTTGTTGTCACTGGCTCCAATGAGCTTGTCGATCGGCCATGGTATTTATTGTATACTTTAATCATCGTTGTTTGTTAATCATTTCTTAATCATCGTTCCGAATTCAATTGTAGCAAAAGGTTAGTTGCAAATTACATATTATAGTAAACTGTTAATTACCATGAACCTTTATTTTATCAATCTACAACCTTCGACATTTTCAATTAAAATCCCTAACAATTTCATAAGCATGTTTGTTTATCAAAATGAATTGAATCAGGTTTAGAATTAACATAAATCGATCTATACTAAGTTCAACAAAAAGTGTATTCAACGTAAATTAATTTATATATATATTTACTTTATCCAATTCCAGATTAGACAAGATTCATATTCAAGTAGGTTAAATTTTTATTTTATTTTGAGTCTATTATAATTACTAGATAAACAATATTTTTGATTTATCCTTAATTAACTCCGGATCAAGTAGGGTGTAAATAAATTAACTTACATATAAATCTCCGTATTAATTATAAACCCACTCACCTCGAAAAAGATATCCCCGCTTTAATATGCTTGGAATCGCTTCCGCTTGGTGCAAAACTCTCTTTGATTTGATTTGATTTCTTCTTCTTCAATTTCTCTAATTTAATTTTAATTTGGCTCCGAAGAAATTTTGATTTAAGGAGAAAGAGATTTTAACAGAGTTTGGACATACACTACTAATAAGTTAGGGATTTGACAATCACTAATGTTCTATTTATAGGGGTAGAAACAAATCCCAGCTGTTGGATCCAATATTATAAAATCTGGCCCATTTGGTCATTCCAAACCCTAGCCCAATAACGACGACCGATCGACCCTTGGGTTGGAGCAGTCGACTCCTAGTTGTCAACTAATCAGGCGAATACTAATGTGACGACCTAAGCCTTAGGTCGCTTAACCCCTTAAGCCACTAACCCTTAAGTCAGCATTCCCTAAGCCATTAGTTCCCTTAAGTCGGTCAATTCTATGGGTCGGTTACTACTATAGGTCGGTCTCCCCTTAAGTCGGCAACCACTATGGGTCGCTCACTCCACTAAGTCGGTGACCTTCCTAGGTCGGTCCACTATAATTAGGTCGGTCGAATCCCTAGGTCGGTTACTATCTTAAGTCGGCTAACTACTAGGTCGCTCCAAATTCTTAACTCGACCCACTCCTTAGATCGCCCTACCTCCTTAACTCGGTCCACCCCTTAGGTCGCTAGCTCTTGGGTCGGCCTATCTCCTTAACCCGCTAACCACCTTAAGTCGGCAGCTACCACTAACTCGTTCCACCGACCCAAACCACAACACGACCTAAGCTCCCACACGAGCTAACTCAGGTTGACTCATACAATGCAAACGACCTAATGACAACTATTTTACGATTTATCAACACGTAAAAATACGGGTCGTTACATTCTCTCCCCTTTAGGAATTTCGCCCCTGAAATTCCAAACAAACAAGAACAACCAAAACTATTCTGCATGCCTACCATCCATAGCAATCAACAAACTATGCATCCAATTACTAGCCTAGCATGCAGAATTCTAAGACTAGAACAAGTTACAAATTCATGAGATGCCACGACACCTTAGGGTCATACCTCGAAGAGTTCAGGATGAGCTGCCTTCATCCTCTCTTCCTCTTCCCATGTACAGTCGTTAACATCATCACTCCATTGTATCTTGAGCAACGTAATCGTCTTCCTCCTAAGCTGTTTCGTGTTGGTTTCAACAACACGAAGCGGCTTACGAGGTCTCGTAACAACTGGATCAACCTCTAAATCTTTACAGCTATCAGCAGAAACCACTGTACTTAGGTCATGCACATACTTCCGTAGATACGATACATGAAAAACATTGTGCACACCCGACATCTTTTCTGGTAACTCCAATTTATAGACGAGCTTTCCAATTCGCTCGATGATCGGGAATGGTCCAACAAATCTTGGAGTCAACTTTCCTTTCTTCCTGAATCGAATAACATTCTTCAGTGGAGAAACCTTCACGAAAACCATATCGCCTACGTCGAATTCCAAATCCTTACGACGCTTATCGGCATAACTTTTCTGACGATCTTGGGCTGCCTTCATTCGTCGCCGAATGATTTCTATGCAATCCGAAGTCTGTCGAATCATTTCTGGCCCAAGTATCAACTTTTCTCCAGTTTCCAACCAACATGTCGGAGAGTTACACGGTCTTCCATACAGTGCCTCATATGGTGCCATACCAATACTTGACTGGTAACTGTTATTATATGCAAATTTCACCAAATAAAGATGATCTTCCCATGATCCTCCGAAGTCTAAAACACAAGCTCTAAGGAGATCTTTCAAAACTCGGTTGACTCTCTCGGTCTGACCATCTGTTTGGAGATGATAAGCTGTACTCAAACACAACTCGGTCCCCAAAACTTCTTGGAAGCTCTTCCAAAATCTACTAGTGAACAGCGGGTCTCGATCGCTCACTATATTCTTCGGAATACCATGGAATCGAACTATCCACTTAACATACAACTCAGCCAATTTCGATGCAGTCCTAGTTGATCGAACAGGAATGAATCTTGCACTCTTAGTCAAACGATCTACGATGACCCAAATTCCTTCATTTCCTGCCCTGGTTCTAGGTAACCCATCAATAAAATCCATCGATATTTGCTCCCACTTCCATGTAGGAACTTCTAATGGCTGAAGAAATCCACTTGGCTTTTCTGCTCGGCTTTTACCAACTGGCAGTTCATGCATTTGGAAATAAAATTTCCAACATCCTTTTTCATACCTTCCCAATAATAGGTTCTCTTCATGTCCCGATACATCTATTTCCACCTGGATGAATTGTCAACTTCGAATGATGACTTTCCTTAAGAACTTCATCTCTCAATTCATCTATATCGGGAACAACTAGTCGTCCTTGCTTCCGAAGCCAACCCTCTCGATCGACATCAAATCCTTTATCCTTTTCTGGGTCCACTCCAGATTCCACATCACGGATAATCTTGACAAGCTTATCGTCTCGCTTTTGGCTCTCGCCAATTCTTTCCACTAGAGTAGGTCTTATCGATAAGTTTGCCAACATCTCAGGTTCCAATTCACATCTAGGCCTGAAGTCAAATCCAGCCAAATACTCAAGGCTCTTCCATTCTGAAAACATGGCTCCCAATCCTGCATGTTTTCGACTTAACGCATCTGCCACTGCGTTACCTTTTCCTGGAGTATAGGCTATACCAAAATCATATGATGCTAAAAACTCTAACCATCGTTGCTGTTGAAGATTCAAATCCTTTTGGGAGAACAGATACTTCAACGACTTATTATCTGTAAACAACTCGAATCGAACTCCCAATAGGTAATGTCTACACATCTTCAGAGCAAATACAATCGCCGCTAACTCCAAATCATGAGTCGGATAATTCCTTTCATGCAGCTTCAGTGGTCGACTTGCATATGCAACAACTATATCCTTTTGCATCAGCACTGCTTCAAGTCCAGTACCACATGCATCGGTGTAAACCACCATCTCATCATTCCCACTTGGAATAGTCAAAACAGGAGCACTTGTCAGTCGCTCTTTCAGGATTCCGAAAGCTTGCTCACACTTAGCTTCCCATCTAAATACTTGATTCTTTTTCGTCAATCCTGTTAACGGTGCAGCTATCTTGAAAAAGTCTTTGATAAACCAACGATAGTATCCTGCTAATCCAAGAAAACTTCTCACATCAGATGCATTCTTAGGTCTAACCCAATCCTGGATTGCTGCCACCTTGGCGCGATCAACCGCTATTCCATTTCCAGAGATAATATGGCCTAAGAACCTCACTTCACTCTTCCAGAAGTGACACTTCGAAAATTTAGCCTTCAGCTGATGTTTCCACAAGATTTCCAAAACAACACGTAAGTGCGTCTTGTGCTCTTCTTCAGTTCTGGAATAAATCAGAATATCATCCACGAACACAAGTACGAACTTGTTCAACTGATCTCTGAACACTCTATTCATAAGACCCACAAAATATGCTGGTGCATTAGTTAATCCAAACGGCATTACCAGCCACTCATAGAAACTGGATGGTGTCCTGAAAGCAGTCTTCGGCACACTATCCTTTGCCACTCTCAACTGGTGAAATCTCATTGCCAAATCCATCTGAGAAAACACCTTAGCTTCGTGAAGCTGATCAAACAAGTCATCTATTCTCGGCAATGGATACTTGTTCTTCTTAGTCACTTTATTTAGCTCACGATAATCCACACACAACCTCAACGATCCATCCGCTTTGGTTGCAAACACAACTGGTGCACCCCATTCGGACACACTACGCCGAATGAATCCTTTCTGTAAAAGGTCATCAACTTGCACCTTCAACTCTTGCTGTTCTCTAGGCGCCATTCGCCTAAGAGGCATCACAACAGGTCTGGCTCCTTCAACTAGATTGATACGAAACTCGATCTCCCTATGCGGCGGTAACCCTTTGACCTCGTCAAAGACATTCTCAAATCCATTCACAATAGGCACCGATGACAGTCCATCCCGTGGAACAACCAGCGAATACATGAAGCTCATGAGGACGCCTTCCTCATGCTTGCATCGTATCACAACCTTTCGCCTCTTCACATTCTCGACTGTCACCTTAAGCCTCTCACAATCAACCTTTGCCGCATACTTCCTAAGCCATTCCATACCCAAAATAATTCCGAACCTCGCAAAGTTCAGAACAAAACAATCACAAATAAAAAAGCAATCATGACTCGATACAACTAGACCACGGCATACCATACACAAACAAGACGAACCCCCAACTGGATTAGTCACAACCAATGGTCTATCAACAATATCCGGTTCCAAACCCAACCGGCCTACAAGATCATTACAAACAAAAGAATGCGACGCTCCAGTATCAAACAACACCCTAACTGGAACACCACAAATGGAAAGAGTACCTTGAAGCACCACACTCTTTCCCTCCTCTTCAGCAGTAGGAGCTTTCAAAGATGATGGCACAGCCCCCAAAGCATAAGCTTGCACAATCTGTTTGTCCTTCCTCGGTTCTGGACAATTCCTCTTGATATGCCCCGGTTTGTCACAGTTGTGGCACTTCACCGGCACTCTCGGATTCTTGCAATCTCTGGAGAGATGACCCTTCTGCCGACAGTTGTAGCAGGTCACTTCTCCCTTCGGCTTCTTCTAGCCATCCTTACCCTTCTGCTGTTGCTGCTTTCTCTTCTTGCTTCCACTTTGCTCCTTGGTCACAGCAACAACAGATCCTTCTTTAGGAAACAAATTCTCATGCCTGAGAGCTTTCTCCACAAGCTTCTCAAATGGGTCATCCAAATGATCCACTAACTGCCTCCCAAGATAACTGTCCAAGCCTGTCACAAACTTCTCATTCTTCTGATAGGGAGATTCAATATATGACCGAGCATACTTAGACAAAGCTTCAAACTCAGAAACATACTCAAGAACTGGTCTTCCACCTTGCTTGAGCTCCACAAACTTATTGAACAAAACAGACTTCTGAGTTGTAGAAATGAACTTAGCTTCAAATCTGACTTGGAATTGCTCCCAAGTAATCTCTTCCTCTGGAGTATCAATGGTGACAGAGTTCCACCGATCAGAAGCTCTTCCTTGAAGCTGCCTTGATGCAAGCTTTCTCTTAGTTGCATCCTCAATTTCCAAATCACCAAAAATCCTTCTACATGCATCAATCCATCTCTGAACTTCAATGGTTGATTCAGTTCCCAAGAAAACCTTTCCTCCAAGAGCAGTATAGTCCTTACACAACTTAGCAAAATTCACTGGTCTTGGGGCTTGAACTTGAACTCCAACATCTACCGATGGCCCCGGAGCTGGCATCCTTCTCATGATCGAAGTCATCGTAGCCTCGAACATAGAAGCATAATCAGCAGCCCCCTCAACAGCACGGCCTCCCCTAGCAGCTGGTCTCCCTCTTCGACTCATTCCTAATATCTAAAAGAAATGATTAATATACCCTGGGGAAACAACTGCATAATAAGTTCAAATCCTTCTAAGCTACTATATTATATATAGTAATCATCCATCAAAATTACAATTACGTCTCTCATACGTAGTTACGTCAGCGAGCGTTGGCTAAAATCGATTAACCAAGGCTCTGATACCAAATGTGACGACCTAAGCCTTAGGTCGCTTAACCCCTTAAGCCACTAACCCTTGAGTCAGCATTCCCTAAGCCATTAGTTCCCTTGGGTCGGCCAATCACCTTAAGTCGGTCAATTATATGGGTCGGTTACTACTATAGGTCGGTCTCCCCTTAAGTCGGCAACCACTATGGGTCGCTCACTCCACTAAGTCGGTGACCTTCCTAGGTCGGTCCACTATAATTAGGTCGGTCGAATCCCTAGGTCGGTTACTATCTTAAGTCGGCTAACTACTAGGTCGCTCCAAATTCTTAACTCGACCCACTCCTTAGATCGCCCTACCTCCTTAACTCAGTCCACCCCTTAGGTCGCTAGCTCTTGGGTCGGCCCATCTCCTTAACCCGCTAACCACCTTAAGTCGGCAGCTACCACTAACTCGTGCCACCGACCCAAACCACAACACGACCTAAGCTCCCACACGAACTAACTCAGGTTGACTCATACAATGCAAACGACCTAATGATAATTATTTTACGATTTATCAACACGTAAAAATACGGGTCGTTACAAATACTGTCGAGTGAAGGACTTTCTTTATTTAATTATTTATTTCCTAAAATAACCTTTTAATTATTTTAGATTTCAAATTTTCAAATGTTAATAACTTTTTCATAGTAGCTCTAATTTCAAAACATTATGTATGATAATAAGTCAGAAAATCATCATGAATGTAATGATGCAAGTTTCGTAGCTAGTTTCAAATGTTTACAAAAAATCCATTTTTACCCTTGTCATATTTAAAATTAACTCTTTTAATTAAATTTTCTGTTTAAATTTTTGGGGTGTTACATTCTTCCATCTTAAAAAGGATTTTGTTTCTGAAATCTCTAAGGACAAAAAAGTGCAACTTGTACATACGAAAATGAATAATCACAACCATTTACACTTCCATCAACCACTAACAATAATTGTCTTTGGTTCAAACTATAATTGTCTTTGGTTTGCTATGCTTGTAGTTCCATATATCTACTACTTATAAAAAAAATTGATTAAACTAATTTATCCGTGTCTTTTTGAAATTTCAAAAATGTTTTATTTTTCGTTTACAAGTCTGTGCTCATACGGTTATTCATCATCAAATAATTTCTGTGTTAGTTTGTCGCAACATCAAACCATGCCCAAAGCTATGCAAATTCCCATATCTAATGGACAATTATACTACTTACGGTTAATAGTAAAATTACTTACGTTCTCTGTTTAACTACATTTTTCTCTGTGTTTTAAACCGGACATTATTTTGAAAACTAATACTATCGGTTAAAATAGTAGGATGTTATAGCAAGGTCAGGTAACCTGTGGCTAAACAATATTTGCAGCGCGCACTAATGGCAAGAACCCATATGCGCTAGCACAGGATAGCACTTGTATTCTATAAGACTTTTATGAAATACATGTTGGACATGTCATGCACTTGCATAGAAATATGGATCTAAAATCAAGAGGAATTACAATTTTATATTTAGTTTTAAATTTTAATAATCATGGTTGAAAATTATGCAGGGAAATTTGTGAAATTTCCCAGGAGATGGATGTTAAAAATTATGAGTTATTTTTTGTTTGATTACGAATGTCCGACAAAATATGTTTATTTTTTGCTACGAGGTCGGGTTTCGTATCAGTTACCTTGTATACAAAGAAATTTTTGTTATTTTACGTAGGACTAAAAATTTGCAACTCTAGTCCAATAAAATGACCTGTGTAACACATAACAATGACATGTTTTAACGAAGTTGATTTCTGCAGTTTCGTTGCTTAGCAAATTTCTATTGGCTCTAGTCCTCTGTCCGTGTTCATACAATCTGAACTTTTTCCTTTTCTATTAATTAATTAAATAAAGCAAAAAATTACCTATGAGAACAAAATTTCTCAGCGTTTTAGTCTAAAGAACCGATCTTCGATATTTTAGCCTGAAGGACAACTTTCTTTAGTATAATTTTTAGTTATTTGATATCAGTTTTTAGGTATCAATTTGTAGGTATTGATAGCAGGTTTTAAATCAGTAGCAGTTTTGAAAGAATGTTTGTTCTTATAAATTATTTTGAAACAATGTTTGTCCTTGTAAATAATTTTGAAAGTATTCGGGTTAAATAAAATGCATACGTAAATAAAATCAAGACCTGAGATTCATGGAACAGTTATCTAACGATGTCCAGATGTTTCTCATTTAATTTGGACATTACATTATTTTATGCAACAAATTTAGTAATCCCAGTATATTTATTCTTCACGTCTATTTCCTCCTGATATACACATGCAAACACAAGCGCTAGCCAATCTCAAAATAAATTATGATTACGGAGAAGTTTCCTACAACTTGGGCACCATCATAAACAATTTTGTACGAATATCTCCCACTTTTTCCTATAAAAATCAGACAAACAGCTTATTTTAAGACCATCGTACACTGAAGTTATACGAGAGTTAACTAATATAAGTTCTGGTGTTGAAATTTCCTGGAAAAAATAACAAAAGAAAAGGAAAAGGATGTACTCTTGAAAACTCACTTCTAATATTTTATTTAAACTTCAAATTGCAGGCTGAGTATTAGTTGAGGCGCAGAAGTAACCATTTGTGTGAATGTGAATGCTTAAAGAGAAGTACGATAGCATGGAAGATGGTCAAAAGGTTAGTTGTATGTACAGGGAGATGATGTGACTTTCTTAATTACCTTCATAACTACATCTTTCAGGCATTTAATCATTGTTATAGTATATGTACTGCTAGTCTTTCTGACACCACTAGAATCATACAAAAGATAATGAGTTTGGTAACTAGAAGTGAAAAACAGGTTTGCTTCATAGTACAAATAGTCACTGAAGTAATATAGTTCAAGCTTCAGATTACTTTAATTATGCTATTGTTTCTTGGCCTTTGCCTTTTAGATCTTATCACTGTACATTTTGTTGGGCCTATATGATTCTGCTATTTTACAGATTGTCCACGTTACTCAGGACACACACTTCTCTAGGCAAGAAACTCCTGTTAGTATCGAGTCTGAGCCACACGCTTCTCTAGACGTCATCGTCGATGTTGCCGGTACACCATAGAACCTCCTTTGAGTGCAATATGCGATAAAATTGCCCCAGCCGAATATTATCCATGTTGAATAAATACTATTTTGGCCACATTACTCGTGTACACATCTATCTGATCTTGTAACGTCCATGCATTATACCCTAGGGAGCTAATTTCCATACTTTTACTAACATCTTATATATATGTGTGTGTGTATGTGTGTGTATTAGCTTGGGCCAAAGCCTGAGGTTGAGACTGTGCTCGGAATTCAGTAACTTGTACACCGCTAGTCACTGGAGTGGTCGACTGGCTCCAATGAGCCTGTTGATCCATCGGGTTGTTTACCGTGTATTTTAATTATCGTTATTTGTTAATCATTTCTCAATCGTCGTTACCAATTCAACTACAACAAACGTTAATTGCATATTACGTAATATAGTAAACTATCAATTACAGTGAACCTTTATCTTGTCAATCTACAACCTTCGACGTAGTTTTCAAATGCAATCCATAATAATTTCATAAGCATGTTTGTTTATCAAAATGAATTGAATCAGGTTTAGAATTAACATATATCGGTTTATATTCAGATTTATTCAACAAAAACAATTTTTATACATAAATTTACTTTATTCGGATCTGGATTAAAAACTCTAGCTTCCATTTCAAAACATTATATGTGCTAATTTCCCAGAAAATTAGCACAATCGCAACAGCGCAACTTTCGTAACTAAGTTCGAACATTTGAAAAAAATACCATTTTTACTCTTGTTATATTTAAATTTAATTCTTTTAATTAAATGTTCCGTTTAAATTTTTCGGGGTGTTGCAATGGTGGACAATGTTGTCTCCCCTCTTCTTGCCAATGTAAGAGGTTTCTTATAAGATCATTTATGATTGTATGGTTGTAAGATCATTTGTATGATTGTTGACATTTGTTTTTGTATGGTTTAGTACATGTTTACGATATTATGACATTTGTTAATATGGTTTGGTATATGAAATTTGATGGTATGTGATATATGATTTATGTATTTGTGATATAAATGATTATATATTGTGTGAATTTGAATGTGTGATTAAGGTAAGAAATGCAACAAAAATGTTGCAGATACGTTTCAGCAAAGGTGTTGGCAAGGAGTCGAAAAATTCAATTTTTACAATGAAAAAATAAGCAGAGAAGGCGTCAGAAGCAGTGTGACGGTAAGGCGTCAACAAAGGTGGTCTGTAGGGCGTCGGTAGCAACACCACGAGAAATGTCTTCTAAGCATGTTGAAATAAAATTGTCGATACAGTTCCTACCGATGCCATCGCTGTATATTCCTATAAATCGACATTGTCCCTAATTCTCTTTCTAAACTTTGTTTCTAAACCATTGCCTACTAATATACTCAAACAAAAAGATAAAGTGATCGAAATTTTGTATACCAGTTTATACGGTTCCTTTAAGTGGTATAAACATGTTGGTCTTGTTCTTTTTTTAATCAACCCAAAATCAAACAACTTGACTGGCGCTTGGTTTAAAATTTGAATTTTATGTTTTGCATTTTCAACGTGCACTTTAAAATACACATAAGAACAAAAGCATATGTAAAACGATCAATTTAGAAAATAGTTTTAACATATATACTTGAAAAATAACTTTTTCGTGTTTTCCGTCTTTTGAAAAATATCAAAATCTATTTTCTCGTCCCTCTTTCCATTGTTAGATTGATCATGATGTTTCATCCTCTCCACTTCCGCGCACACAAAAATTAAAAACATAAAATAGAATCCTTGTTTTCAAACCAAATGCTACGTTACTTTGTAACTGTTGTAATAACTCTTGCAATGACGCATCGTCGTAATTTTATTTGTATTCTGCTAGCTCATCTTTTAATCTTTTTTTTTCTTTTTCAAGTTGCAATAAAAGCAAATTACTTTCGAACATTGGAAATGCAACTTTTTGCCCAGCGTGGCTTGGGAAACACCTTGAGAAGCACGCATTTTAACCCATAACATATGTCCGCTATTTCCAAATGTGTAATTTTTACGCCATCGTAATTGCAACTCTGCGTCCTTCTCTCTGCAGTTTTATTTATTCTCTAACACCTGACCCAGGGCCGGCCTAAGGCAAGACTGACAAGACAGCCGTCTAAGGCTACCGACCTGACAGGGCAACAGTGGTGATGGTGGTGGGTTCAATCATTTATATAGATAAAAGTGAGTTATATAATAAAAAAATTAATTGACAATGTAGTAAGGTGATTAGGTTATGATTATTTAAATCAAGCAACCAAAGTTCGAGTATGGAAAAGTGGAAAATTTTGAGACAAGTTTTTTAAGTTCGGACTAGAGCAGCGTGACCGGTTGGACCGGGTCTTACCTGACCATTTTGTAGGGCTCTAAACACTTGCTAAGTATAAGCTAATCAGGCTAGGATTGCTCTTTTGACTTACCGGTCATGCATACAGAATAGGTCTTAGTTATAGGTTCATGATGTATTAGTTTAAACAAAGGTTCTGTTCTAACGGTTGACCAATGCGATCATATGTATGTGTGGAGATTCTGTATTTATATTCTAAGCAACAAAAGACATTTTCGCACAAGGTGAAATGAAAGAAGAATTCAAGAGAGGAGGATGAAAACACTAACAACCAATTAAACCTAGCACAAAGTTTATGATATCGTTATCTTTTCAACGTGAAAACTCTTTTGACGTCAGTGTGAAATACCAAAAATTTCTCTTTACAGAATTATCGAGATTTAATATAACTCAAAAAAAGAATCTGATAATTAAGCTTCCTTTACAAATTTAAATTTTCCTTATAAATATTACCAAGTTTTCATATCAAAAAACAAGATCTAACAAATAAATTACTTTATAAAAGTATTTTCCACTAACTAAAATTTTAAACTGATGAAAAAAATTGCAATATAAAAATAAAAATTCAAATTAACTATGTATTATTAAACACAAACATATGACTAAATATTTATGAAAAACATTTTATGTTAAAATATTAAACAAATATAATTTGTATAAAAACAATTCAGATGTCTTCATCACGTGGCGTAATGCTCGTATATATATAGTTCTAATAGCTTTGATGCGATATTTTTTTGGTATCAACATGAGCTACAAAAACGCTACTCTATATTTTATCAAATGTTAAATACATAAAAATAGGATCTTATATTAAACTTATTTTACAAATTCAAACATCTCTAAAAGTAAGATCTAACAATTAAACATACTTCACAAATTCAAAACGCTTTTAGAAATAAAATCTGAAGTTAAATGTTTTTTATAAATTCCAAATACTTCTTTACAAGTATACAAATCTTAATATTACTCAAAAATAGAAAATTAATTTTTTGCCTAATTTAAACATATACACAATTTATAAGAAAAACGATTGAAAACGCGTATCGTAATACTCGGACGTGCACAGAGAAATACGCGGAAGACTGTTACATAAATTCAGGAATAACAATTTGTAAGGTGAAAGGTGGTAGAGCCTCCTATGTTTCAGAAGTTCGGTGTCATTAATAGAAGCAGCGGAGCACATGCTAAAATTCATGATTCATTGCTGCTTCCTATGATGGCCGAACAGAATTACATTCACAACTAGACTTTATGTTCAACGTATTCATACCCATGCTATTTAATGTTGATCTTCATCAAGCCATTTAATTGGTATATCTCATGTTTAATTTTAAATATTAAATCTCCATCAAACGAGAAATATAAAAGGAAATTCGAACATCACATATAGGTAGGTAGCACAATCACAAAGTTGATATAGGTACCAAGATTAAAATTCAGACATGGCAAAATAATCAACCAAATGTACCTGGCAATTTTCTTTACTTTTGTATGAAACTGGTAAAACTCCAATATAAATATATACAAGGATTAATTAGTTACTGATTGCTAATATTTGATATTTAACTTAAAAAATTTACTTTCAATCAACCTTCAACCCAAATGCTTAAAAATCCTACACAGAAAGGTGGAAGGAAAATATAGGTAATGGGGTAGACGACATTAATTTTAAACAAGCAAGCACTCAAGTTAGAATTGACTTATCAAGCAGAAGACAGAACTTTGGGCAGCCGTATGACCACCTATAAGTCAATTTATAGTACCATTACACATTATAGTAGTAATCATACTGTTTTGGCAATTTATTTAATAAAATCTTGCATTCCATTCTACCCAATTGCTAGGTAGCACATGATAAACGATTCTCAGCAAAATAACAAAACTGTATTCATTAAACCAAATAAAGATCAGCTAACTTAAAACCAAACTGAAGTTGATGTGACATTGACATACATAAATTAAATATTACCGTAATTAAAGTACCAATAATAATAGTTCTTTAAAGACACTAGTATATTTTGACTGTACAAAATTGTATAACCATGCTTGATCATGCTAGTGATCAGTAACCAAACATATATGATTAGTTTGTGTATGTTTTCCATTCACATTCAGTTTAATATCATAAAATATTGGAAACTACCAAAATGGCTAAATTAAAAATTGACATTTCGCATAGTTTTAAAGAACAGTCTGAAATGAGTTCAGAAGCTTCTTTTTTATTTACATACGGTTCACACTCTAGACTTATCAAAACCCTCTAGATAAACAAGGACCAAAGTCGTAAGGATTTTATAAAATAGCTTATATTAAGTCTTGCTCTTAGTACACAGATATTAAATAGATTATATGTATATTTGCTTAATGTTTTGAAATTGGAGTAGTGATTAAACATTAAATAAAATAAAGATACCCTGATAGAACCGCATAACAGTGAGAGCCTACTTCTATTATATAATATTTATGTTCTTTTTTTCATTAGTCTTAGTTAACATTAAAATGGTAATATGTGCCCCCCAAAAAAAAAAAAAAAAAACCCGATGACGAACACTGAAGAAATTTAAGAAGATTTTAGAGGAGCGTACAAAATAAATAACAACGGAAAGATTTAAAAAGACGAATTAAATATATATACACATACATATATCTGATTTATTCGTATAATTTGGTTTTGCAAATCTACATTATACAAATCTACACACAAGTGTCGATTTGATTGATAATTGATTGGATATATGTATAAAACAGCATATAATATATTTTGGATCGATCGGTTATGACTAGAAAATAAAAGATTAAAGTATACAAGAATGATGAAAATAACAGTATTGCTTTGTGTAAAATCACCGTGGTCAGCGAGCAACGTTAAATTTGATGACCTTTCTGTTACATTGGCTAAAATAAATTTTTTCCCAAGATCTTAACCAGAGTAACGGCTCAACATTTTAACACTTATTCAATAAACGTGTAACGTTGTTCGGTTACCAAATAAAGCTCAAAGTCGAGCACCTAAGTAATAAGTGTCCAAAGCTTAGACGTTCGTTGAATAAGCAGACGAATCCAGACGTTTCTATAATTAGCTGTTCCAGAAGTTTCCACATTTCACATTTGGATTTTTTTTTTCCTGTTTTCATTGAAAAACCGCGAAGGAATGAAAGGCGAACCATCCGTGCACAGACCGTTGAGGTTGAACTGCTACATCCTGCACAATACGTCATTAGACCTACAAAGTTTTGGTTGGGCCTTTTGAGTTGTCACCATGGGCATATGGGCACCAAATTTATATTTCCATTTAGTTTAATAATGTTAAAATTAATACATTAGCAATTATGAACCAATTTTACCTTTGTACAGACCTTATGCGGAAAGAATGTTTATTTGGGTTATATAATATTATTGCATTGTAAAAAAAAATAAGAAGATCCACATATACTTATCCACAATAAATGTCTATTCAAAACCAAAAGAGATTAAATGGGTAGTGTGGAACGGTATAACGTTCAACTAAGCCCAAACGACAAAATGGTGTTTTTTTTAAAGAGACATTTTCTTTTGTTTTACCGAAAGACTCTTTAGAATTATTTTGAAGTTTGTTGCATCTTACAATTTTGAATTCATCAATTTTGAATCTTTATGCTATACAGTTTTCATTCTTAGTGCCTGCATATATATATATATATATATATCCTGCATATACATATATATCTAGACAAAGATATTAGTATTTATATTTTATAACAAGTCCTAAGGTATGACCCTAAGGTGTCGTGACATCTCACAAATTTGTAACTTGTTCTAGTCTTAGAATTCTGCATGCTAGGCTAGTAGTTGGATGCATGGTTTGTTGATTGCTATGGATGGTAGACATGCGGAATAATTTTGGTTGCTCTTGATTGTTTGGAATTTCGGGGGCGAAATTCCTAAGGGGGAGAGAATGTAACGACCCGTATTTTACGTGTCGATAAATCGTAAAATAGATGCTATTAAGTCGTTAGTGTTGATAAGTCGTCCAGAGTTTAAGTCGTGAAGGAGCTTAAATCATGTGTTGGTTAACTCGTGTGGTGCTTAAGCCGTGGGTAGCTTAGGTCGTGTGAATGCTAGGTCGTGTGGAGCGACCTATAGGAATAACGACTTAAGAAGGTCAGGCGAGTTAAGTACAGTGAGCGGGTTAGTGGAGCTAGCGAGTTAACGGGTTAAGATTTGACCGACCTATAGATTTGAGCGACTTAGGGGGATAGACGACCTAAGATAGTTAGAGGCTTAAGGGTTTAGGTCGTGAGTCGTTGGGAACGACTTAACAGGAGGCGACCCATAGTAGTTAACGACTTAAGGGTTACCGAGTTAGTGAGGTTAACGACCTAAGGAGATCCAGTAGTAGCGACTTAAAAGTTTGGCCGGCTTACGATTTAGCAACCTAGGACTAGCGGCAACGACTTAAGAGCTAACGACTCATAGATGAGACCGACCTAAGAAGGTTAACGACCTATAGGAGTTAGCGACCTGCAGGCTTAAGTCGTAAGCGACTTATAGTGATGGGGTTACAGTTAGGTCGTGGACGGGTTAGGGTATAGGTCGTAGGTCGTTGAGACCTTGTGTATAGCGTTAGGTCGTTGGACCGTTAAGTCGCGAGTGTGTTGAGTCGTTAGGTCGCGTGAGTGTAGTTGTGTTAGGTCGGCAAGGGCTGTTAAGTCGTGGGACGACCTAGTTAAGTCACATGAAGGGATAAGTCGTTAGGTCGTGCCCAGTTTGGTTTAGTGTTAAGGCTTAGGTCGATAGGTCGGCTAGGTGTTGAGTCGCTCATAAGGTTAAGTCGTTATGCCGCATATCGTTGAGTCGCATCTGGATAGGTCGTTGAGTCGTAAGGTGGCCTAGGTCGTAAGCCGTGGGGGTCTGTTGAGTCGTGGACGACTCATGAGGGCGACGACTTAAGGGAATTCCAGCCTATAAATAGAGGGGTTTGGTTCACTTTTTGGCACCGGATTTTGAAGCGACGAAGTGCTGCCATTTTGAGAGCTCGACTACTACACTTCTTCACTTCTTTTCTCCTCTCTAATCTAGTGATTCCTTACATCTAAATTGAATATTAAATCGAAGATCCAAGAGCCAAAGTTGAAGATCTCCATCCGTTGAAGAGAGATTTCATCGTTGAAGCAAAGCTTTGGAGGATCAAACTTGATTCCTTGCTGTCCAGATCTGAAGTTGGTTGTTTTTGAGGTGTTTAGGTGATTCGGTGAGTGGTGGTTATCTCTCACACGGACCCAAAGGAGTATATTGGATCGGTGGTTTGTTTATGTGTTAAAGATAGTGATTTCGTGCATTTTCTTAAGTCTGCATGTAGATCTATGGTTAATGATGATTCAACACCTATTTTACTACATGTTCACTTGTGCAAGTTTATTCATCAAGTTGTAGAGATATTGTTCATGATTCATGCTTGTTAGATTGCATGTTAGATTTGGGCTCTTTATTTACGAAATTGCCATTATTGTTGTAATTGTTTATTTAGATCTTGTTTGAATATTTGATTACCTGGATTAATGTTTGATTTGATTGATTAGTTGATTGATAACTTGATTTGGACAAGTTGGTCGAGGATGATTCAAAAGCTAAGTGGAAAGGCTCTTGAATAAGGAAAGCTGCTTGTGGTATATGAAATGGATGTTGAAGCTCATATGGATAGATTTGATGATGATGTTGAGATGGGACTTTGCCATGATGCGATGAGGCAAACCATGATGTTGAGATGGGACTTTGCTATGATGCGATGAAGCAAAGCATGATGTGAGAAAGCCTTGGTTTAATCCAGACGGGATCGTCCCAAGCATGTTGATAACTCGGTGATGCGGTCCGGGTTTGTGGATAATGGTTAGCTTGAGAGGCGCTTGAGATAGTATGGGAATAGTCGTCGAGGAGGATGACTAGAAGGCTGAGATCTCATCGTTATTGAAGGTTCTAGCATGCTCAAAGCAAGAGTACGTTGGGACGGGCTGCGACGATGTTCCAAGCACGGGTTGCGACGACGTGCTAGTACTCTGGATAGTTGCGAAAATTTCTAGGCACAGGCTGCGACGACGTGCGGAGTTATGTCTAGAACCGGGGTTACCATTAGCCCTTGGCAGATGGATGAGATAATGTGACGGTCATTCAATTAACGATGAAATCAAGGCAATGATAACAGTGATAGGCAGAGTCATGGATGTTTGGATGTTTGGATGTATCGTCGCTTGGGCCAAGAGCGATGTTTTCAGAGTGCTTATCTGATCTTGGTTTAGGCCTTGGGGGTTTGTACTTGGAAAACACCGACCTTGACTCGAGTGATATTTACTTTGCTTTGAATGTCTGAATTTCTATGTTTACTTCTGCGTAGTGTGTCTGTGGGCTGTCACCGTAGAAAGAGGTGGAGTGGGATGGTTGAGTTCCTATTCCTTTTACCCTTTATGCTCTTTTGCTATGTTTGATAATTGATTTACTGCTCACTAAGACTGTTGTCTGACTCAAGGTTTTAGGTTTAACTCTTATTACCTTGGGCTGTTCATCCATGTTGGGATGGGCAGACTAGGTAGCAGGTGACAGGTGCTGTTCTTGACTACCAACGCTGTTGATGATGAAGACGAGCTGGAGGCTTTTGCATATTGTTTTCCTACTATATGTACTGGATGTTCCGCTGTTTGTTTGATACTCTGAGTGTTATGTAGTGAGGCTTGATGTATTGACTTTTCTGATTGTTGTATCAAACTATTAGAGTTTATATGATGAGATTCTGTTATATGGAGCTTCACTATGTATATTTTCTATTGTATTTTGTCCATGCGCTGTGAGTAATACGATAGAGTCCGCTGTTTATTCTTACCATGACTATTGTCCATGGCTGCCTAGCACACTTTCAGCGCACTATTTCCTTGTTTTGGTACGGGAGTCATGGGCGGTCGTCACATTTGGTATCAGAGCTTTGGTTAATCGATTTTAACCAACGCTCGCTGACGTAACTACGTATGAGAGACGTAATTGTAATTTTGGATGGATGATTACTATATATAACATAGTAGTTTAGAAGGATTTGAACTCCTTATGTAGTTGTTTCTCAAGGTGTTCTAAATCATTCCTTTTTGTAGATATTAAGAATGAGTCGAAGTGAGAGACAAGCTGCTAGGGAAAGTCGTGCTGTTGGGGGAGCTACTGACTATGCTCAATGTTCGAAGCTATGATGACTTCGATCATGAGAAGGATACCAACTTCAGGACAGTCAGTAGATGTTGGAGTTCAAGTTCAAGCTCCAAAACCAGTGGATTTTGCTAAGTTGTGCAAAGACTATACTTCTCTTGGAGGAAAGGTTTTCTTGGGAACAGAATCAACCATAGAAGTTCAGAGATGGATTGATGCTTGTAGAAGGATCTTTGGCGATTTGGAAATTGAGGATGCAACTAAGAGGAAGCTTGCATCAAGACAGCTTCAAGGGAGAGCTTCGGATTGGTGGAATTCTATCACCATTGATACTCCAGAGGAAGAGATTACTTGGGAGAAATTCCAAGTTAGATTTGAAGCCAAGTTCATTTCTACATCTCAGAAATCTGTTCTGTTTAAGAAGTTTGTGGAGCTCAAGCAAGGTGGGAGACCAGTTCTTGAGTATGTTTCTGAGTTTGAAGCTTTGTCCAAGTATGCTCGGTCGTATATTGAATCTCCCTATCAGAAGAATGAGAAGTTTGTGACAGGCTTGGACGCTTATCTTGGGAGGCAGTTAGTGGATCATTTGGACGATCCATTTGAGAAGCTTGTGGAGAAAGCTCTCAGGCATGAGAATCTGTTTCCTAAGGAAGGATCTGTTGTTGCTGTGATCAAGGAGAAAAATGGAAACAAGAAGAGGAAGCAGCAGCAGCAGAAGGGTAAGGATGGCCAGAAGAAGCCAAAGGGGGAAGTGATCTGCTACAACTGTCAGCAGAAGGGTCATCTCTCCAGGGATTGCAAGAAACCAAGAGTGCCGGCAAAGTGTCACAACTGTGACAAACCGGGGCATTTCAAGAGGGATTGTCCGGAACCGAGGAAGGACAAGCAGATTGTGCAAGCCTATGCTTTGGGGGCTGTGCCATCATCTTTGAAAGCTCCTACTGCTGATGAGAAAGGAAAGAGCGTGGTGGTTCAAGGTACTCTTTTCATTTGTGGTGTTCCAGTTAGAGTGTTATTTGATACTGGGGTGTCGCATTCGTTTGTTTGTAATGAACTTGTAGGCCGGTTGGGTTTGGAACCGGATATTGTTGATAGACCATTGGTTGTGACTAATCCAGTTGGGGGTTCGTCTTGTTTGTGTATGTTATGCCGTGGTCTAGTTGTGTCGAGTTATGATTGCTCTTTTGTTTGTGATTGTTTTGTTCTGAACTTTGTGGGGTTCGGAATTATTTTGGGTATGGACTGGCTTAGGAAGTATGCGGCAAGGATTTATTGTGAGAGGCTGGAGGTGACAGTCGAGAATGTGGAGAGGCAAAAGGTTGTGATACGATGTAAGCATGAGGAAGGCGTCTTCATGAGCTTCATGTATTCGCTGGTTGTTCCACGGGATGGACTGTCATCGGTGCCTTTTGTGAATAGATTTGAGGATGTCTTTGACGAGGTCAAAGGGTTACCGCCGCATAGGGAGATCGAGTTTCGTATCGATCTAGTTGAGGGAGCCAGACCTGTTGTTATGCCTCTTAGGCGGATGGCGCCTAGGGAACAGCAAGAGTTGAAGGTGCAAGTTGATGACCTTTTACGGAAAGGATTCATTCGGCGAAGTGTGTCTGAATGGGGTGCACCAGTTGTGTTCGCAACCAAAGCGGATGGATCGTTGAGGTTGTGTGTGGATTATCGTGAGCTGAATAAAGTGACTAAGAAGAACAAGTATCCATTGCCGAGAATAGATGACTTGTTTGATCAGCTTCACGAAGCTAAGGTGTTTTCTCAGATGGATTTGGCAACGGGATTTCACCAGTTGAGAGTGGCTAAGGATAGTGTGCCGAAGACTGCTTTTAGGACACCATCCGGTTTTTATGAGTGGCTGGTAATGCCGTTTGGATTGACCAATGCACCAGCATATTTTGTGGATCTTATGAATAGAGTATTCAGAGATCAGTTGAACAAGTTTGTACTTGTATTCGTGGATGATATTTTAATTTATTCCAGAACTAAAGAGGAACACAAGACACACTTGCGGATTGTTTTGGAAATCTTGCGGAAACGTCAGCTGAAGGCTAAGTTTTCGAAGTGTCACTTCTGGAAGAGCGAAGTGAGGTTCTTAGGCCATGTTATCTCTGGAAATGGAATAGCGGTTGATCCCGCTAAGGTGGCAGCGATCCAGGATTGGGTTAGACCCAAGAATGCATCTGATGTGAGAAGTTTTCTTGGATTAGTAGGATACTATCGTCGGTTTATCAAAGACTTTTCCAAGATAGCTGCACCGTTAACAGGATTGACGAAAAAGAACCAAGTGTTCAAATGGGATGATAAGTGTGAGCAAGCTTTCGAAATCCTGAAAGAGCGACTGACAAGTGCTCCTGTTTTGACTATTCCAAGTGGGAATGATGAGATGGTGGTTTATACCGATGCATGTGGTACTGGACTTGGAGCAGTACTGATGCAGAAAGATAAAGTTGTTGCGTATGCAAGTCGACAACTGAAGCCGCATGAAAGGAATTATCCGACTCATGATTTGGAGTTAGCGGCGATTGTTTTTGCTCTGAAGATGTGGAGACATTATCTATTGGGAGTTCGATTCGAGTTGTTTACAGATCATAAGTCGTTGAAGTATCTGTTCTCCCAAAAGGATTTGAATCTTCGGCAGCAACGATGGCTAGAGTTTTTAGCATCATATGATTTTGGTATAGCTTATACTTCGGGAAAAGGAAACGCAGTGGCGGATGCGTTAAGTCGAAGACATGCAGGATTGGGAGCCATGTTTTCGGAATGGAAGAGCCTTGAGTATTTAGCTGGATTTGACTTCAGGCCTAGATGTGAATTGGAACCTGAGATGTTGGCAAACTTATCAATAAGACCTACTCTAGTGGAAAGAGTTGGCGAGAGCCAAAAGCGAGACGATAAGCTTGTCAAGATTATCCGCGATTTGGAATCTGGATTGAATCCAGAAAAGGATAAGGGATTTGAAGTCGATCAAGAGGGTTGGCTTCGGAAACAAGGACGACTGGTTGTTCCCGATATAGATGAATTGAGGGATGAAGTTCTAAAGGAAAGTCATCACTCGAAGTTGACAATTCATCCAGGTGGAAATAAGATGTATCGGGATATGAAGAGAACCTATTACTGGGAAGGCATGAAGAAAGATGTTGGAAATTTTATTTCCAAATGTATGAACTGCCAGTTGGTAAAAGCTGAGCAGAAGAAGCCCAGTGGATTGCTTCAACCGTTAGAAGTTCCTACATGGAAGTGGGAGCAAGTATCAATGGATTTTATCGATGGGTTACCTAGAACCAGAGCAGGAAATGAAGGGATTTGGGTCATCGTAGATCGTTTGACTAAGAGTGCAAGATTCATTCCTGTTCGATCAACTAGGACTGCATCGAAGTTGGCTGAGTTGTATGTTAAGTGGATAGTTCGATTCCATGGTATTCCGAAAAGTATAGTGAGCGATCGAGATCCGTTGTTCACTAGTGGATTTTGGAAGAGCTTCCAGGAAGTTTTGGGAACCAAGTTGTGTTTGGGTACAGCTTATCACCCCCAAATAGATGGTCAGACCGAGATAGTCAACCGAGTTTTGGAAGATCTCCTGAGAGCATGTGTTTTGGATTTCGGAGGATCATGGGAAGATCATCTTCATTTGGTGGAATTTGCGTATAATAACAGTTATCAGTCAAGCATTGGTATGGCACCATATGAGGCATTGTACGGAAGACCGTGTAACTCTCCGACATGTTGGTTGGAAACAGGAGAAAAGCTGATACTTGGGCCAGAGATGATTCGACGGACTTCGGATGGTATAGAGATCATTCGGCAACGAATGAAGGCAGCCCAAGACCGTCAGAAAAGTTATGCCGATAATCGTTGTAAGGATTTGGAATTCGACGTAGGTGATATGGTTTTTGTGAAGATTTCTCCTCTGAAGAATGTTATTCGATTCGGGAAGAAAGGGAAATTGACTCCGAGATTTGTTGGACCATTTCCGATTATCGAGCGAATTGGAAAGCTCGCCTATAGATTGGAGTTACCAGAAAAGATGGCGGGTGTGCACAATGTTTTTCATGTATCATATCTACGGAAGTATGTGCACGACCCAAGTATGGTGGTTTCTGCTGATAGCTGTGAAGATTTAGAGGTTGATCCAGTTGTTACGAGACCTCGTAAGCCGTTTCGTGTTGTGGAAACCGACACGAAACAGCTTAGGAGGAAGACGATTACGTTGCTCAAGGTACAATGGAGTGATGATGTTAACGACTGTACATGGGAGGAGGAAGAGAGGATGAAGGCAGCTCATCCTGAACTCTTCAAGTTATGGCCCTAAGGTGTCGTGACATCTCACAAATTTGTAACTTGTTCTAGTCTTAGAATTCTGCATGCTAGGCTAGTAATTGGATGCATGGTTTGTTGATTGCTATGGATGGTAGGCATGCGGAATAACTTTGGTTGCTCTTGATTGTTTGGAATTTCGGGGGCGAAATTCCTAAGGGGGAGAGAATGTAACGACCCGTATTTTACGTGTCGATAAATCGTAAAATAGATGCTATTAAGTCGTTAGTGTTGATAAGTCGTCCAGAGTTTAAGTCGTGAAGGAGCTTAAATCATGTGTTGGTTAACTCGTGTGGTTCTTAAGCCGTGGGTAGCTTAGGTCGTGTGAATGCTAGGTCGTGTGGAGCGACCTATAGGAATAACGACTTAAGAAGGTCAGGCGAGTTAAGTACAGTGAGCGGGTTAGTGCAACTAGCAAGTTAACGGGTTAAGATTTGACCGACCTATAGATTTGAGCGACTTAAGGGGATAGACGACCTAAGATAGTTAGAGGCTTAAGGGTTTAGGTCGTGAGTCGTTGGGAACGACTTAACAGGAGGCGACCCATAGTAGTTAACGACTTAAGGGTTACCGAGTTAGTGGGGTTAACGACCTAAGGAGATCCAGAAGTAGCGACTTAAAAGTTTGGCCGGCTTAGGAGTTAGCAACCTAGGACTAGCGGCAACGACTTAAGAGCTAACGACTCATAGATGAGACCAACCTAAGAAGGTTAACGACCTATAGGAGTTAGCGACCTGCAGGCTTAAGTCGTAAGCGACTTATAGTGATGGGGTTACGGTTAGGTCGTGGACGGGTTAGGGTATAGGTCGTAGGTCGTTGAGACCTTGTGTATAGCGTTAGGTCGTTGGACCGTTAAGTCGCAAGTGTGTTGAGTCGTTAGGTCGCGTGAGTGTAGTTGTGTTAGGTCGGCAAGGGCTGTTAAGTCGTGGGACGACCTAGTTAAGTCACATGAAGGGATAAGTCGTTAGGTCGTGCCCAGTTTAGTTTAGTGTTAAGGCTTAGGTCGATAGGTCGGCTAGGTGTTGAGTCGCTCATAAGGTTAAGTCGCTATGCCGCATATCGTTGAGTCGCATCTGGATAGGTCGTTGAGTCGTAAGGTGGCCTAGGTCGTAAGCCGTGGGGGTCTGTTGAGTCGTGGACGACTCATGAGGGCGGCGACTTAAGGGAATTCCAGCCTATAAATAGAGGGTTTTGGTTCACTTTTTGGCACCGGATTTTGAAGCGACGAAGTGCTGCCATTTTGAGAGCTCGACTACTACACTTCTTCACTTCTTTTCTCCTCTCTAATCTAGTGATTCCTTACATCTAAATTGAAGATTAAATCGAAGATCCAAGAGCCAAAGTTGAAGATCTCCATCCGTTGAAGAGAGATTTCATCGTTGAAGCAAAGCTTTGGAGGTTCAAGCTTGATTCCTTGCTGTCCAGATCTGAAGTTGGTTGTTTTTGAGGTGTTTAGGTGATTCGGTGAGTGGTGGTTATCTCTCACACGGACCCAAAGGAGTATATTGGATCGGTGGTTTGTTTATGTGTTAAAGATAGTGATTTCGTGCATTTTCTTAAGTCTGCATGTAGATCTATGGTTAATGATGATTCAACACCTATTTTACTACATATTCACTTGTGCAAGTTTATTCATCAAGTTGTAGAGATATTGTTCATGATTCATGCTTGTTAGATTGCATGTTAGATTTGGGCTCTTTATTTACGAAATTGCCATTATTGTTGTAATTGTTTATTTAGATCTTGTTTGAATATTTGATTACCTGGATTAATGTTTGATTTGATTGATTAGTTGATTGATAACTTGATTTGGACAAGTTGGTCGAGGATGATTCAAAAGCTAAGTGGAAAGGCTCTTGAATAAGGAAAGCTGCTTGTGGCATATGAAGAAGATGTTGAAGCTCATATGGATAGATTTGATGATGATGTTGAGATGAGACTTTGCCATGATGCGATGAGGCAAACCATGATGTTGAGATGAGACTTTGCTATGATGCGATGAAGCAAAGCATGATGTGAGAAAGCCTTGGTTTAATCCAGACGGGATCATCCCAAGCATGTTGATAACTCGGTGATGCGGTCCGGGTTTGTGTATAATGGTTAGCTTGAGAGGCGCTTGAGCTAGTATGGGAATAGTCGTCGAAAAGGATGACTAGAAGGCTGAGATCTCATCGTTATTGAAGGTTCTAGCATGCTCAAAGCAAGAGTACATTGGGATGGGCTGCGACGACGTTCCAAGCACGGGCTGCGACGACGTGCTAGTACTCTGGGTAGTTGCGAAAATTCCTAGGCATGGGCTGCGACGACGTGCGGAGTTATGTCTAGAACCGGGGTTACCATTAGCCCTTGGCGGATGGATGAGATAATATGACGGTCATTCAATTAACGATGAAATCAAGACAATGATAACAGTGATAGCCAGAGTCATGGATGTTTGGATGTTTGGTTGTATCGTCGCTTGGGCCAAGAGCGATGTTTTCAGAGTGCTTATCTGATCTTGGTTTAGGCCTTGGGGTTTGTACTTGGAAAACACCGACCTTGACTCGAGTGATATTTACTTTGCTTTGAATGTCTGAATTTCTATGTTTACTTCTGCTTAGTGTGTCTGGGGGCTATCACTGTAGAAAGAGGTGGAGTGGGATGGTTGAGTTCCTTTTACCCTTTATGCTCTTTTGGTATGTTTGATAGTTGATTTACTGCTCACTAAGACTGTTGTTTGACTCAAGGTTTTATGTTTAACTCTTATTACCTTGGGTTGTTCATCCATGTTGGGATGGGCAGACTAGGTAGCAGGTGACAGGTGCTGTTCTTGGCTACCAACGCTATTGATGACGAAGACGAGCTGGAGGCTTTTGCATATTGTTTTCCTACTATATGTACTGGATGTTCCGCTGTTTGTTTGATACTCTGAGTGTTATGTAGTGAGGCTTGATGTATTGACTTTTCTGATTGTTGTATCAAACTATTAGAGTTTATATGATGAGATTCTGTTACATGGAGCTTCACTATGTATATTTTCTATTGTATTTTGTCCATGCGCTGTGAGTAATACGATAGAGTCCGCTGTTTATTCTTACCATGACTATCGTCCATGGCTGCCTAGCACACTTTCAGCGCACTATTTCCTTGTTTTGGTGCGGGAGTCTTGGGCGGTCGTCACATATATCATTGCTAATGTATCTCCGAGTTGTGCAGTTATTTCGGATATATTATTGAGACATTTACAGAGAGACAAGAACTCGGTGGAAGAAACTGGATTATATATGAAAGTTAATCAGAGCAATAGAAAAACAAAATTGATTGAAGAAGAATGCTTAAAGGACAGTGGTGTTTAAAGTGATTAGTAGCTGGTTGATTCTTAGAATTCCTTGTCAAAGACCCATGACAATTATACTTGAAGAACATCAACTATTGACCTCAACCGAATCACAAAAAAATCCACAAATATAATGTACTTTGAAATCTGAAAATTTGCAACACTTATTGGCGCTAATGTTCTCTTTGAAAAATGTCTATATGTCTACATAAGGGTATCTAGTATGTCCATATGTCCACTTAGTCAGTTTTTTAAATCCAAATCAAGGGATCGCTCTACCTCTTCACCAAAAGATGTGTCTCTTCAACCACTATTTAAAGCCTTTGGAGAACGAATTTTCTGATTAATTCTCTCCTCTTTCTCTTCCATAAAGAAAATTTCTTTGCATACTCTTCCTATATCCTTGCAAATCGATATTATTTCACTCATATTCTTAATCGATTTTTAAACCACACAACATCGGAGAGTTTCTACTTGAATTCATATCATTATCTCTCCGATTTCAGCCAATTCCTCAATGAATTCAAGATATATTGCTAGTGGTGGTCCATAGGATCATTGTACCCAATGTCCAAGAATCTATATTGAAGATACGACTCTTACCATACTCTATTTTTTTGTAAAGAGAAATCGGTGTTCTTGTAGCCTGTGAAATCAAGAGGGTGTTCTCATAACCCGATAAGTCAAGAGGGTGTATCTTATAGCCCATGAAATCAAGATTGTAAACGTGTTCTTACCGCTAGTGGAAAATAAGTAACTAAAGTCAAATTCTGCATGGTGCAGTGCAAGACTGGATGCGGGATTGGTTAATCCAGACCATTATAAAAAATCCGAGTGTTGAAAAAACAAAAGATGATTTTGAGATCAAAATATTAAAAGATGATAAGAATAGTTTTTGAATTAAGGCTAAAATATTTAAATTGATAGAGATGACTTTTAAAAAGATAGTTTTTGAAAAATAGTTAAAATAAATTATTGTGAATATTTCATGGATTTTATTCCACCAGAGAAGGTGGCGTGTTCCATCCCACTAAAGAAGTCGTGAATTCCATCCCACTATTAAAGCAAGAAGGTGGATTACATTCTACAAATAAAATTCGAATAAAGATTTTAGTGCTATTATAATTTTTAACATAAATCTAGACTCTATTACTTATCTTGATATCTTAAACTCTTGAACTTTTGATACTCATAAGTCTCCAGTCATGATTTCTTCAATCTTAAATTCGTCAATTTTGAATCTTTATGCTATACAGTTTTCATTCTCAGTACCTGCATATATATATATATATCCTGCATGTACATATATATCTAGACAAAGATATTAGTATTTATAATTTATAACAAGTCCTAAGTGTGTTGTCATCAAAACAACGATCTCAGGCGCTAACAATCTCCCTCTTTTTTATGATGACAATCTTTGTTTATAAAATCTACTCCAACAAACTTCATTTGTACTCCGACTCCCCTTTATTCCAACAATTCTCCTTTAACCTACTAACTCTCCCTTAATCTAAGCCTATCTAACCTATTTTATTATTCTCCCTCATTGTTGTCAGCAAAAACTAATCCTAAACTACATAACTCCTCTTAAATCTTATACTATAGCACCATATATGATAATAACATAGTATAGTAGAATGTAAATAAGATAGATAATAACATGAGTAAAATATAGTAAGGTAAATTTGAAAGATATTAAAAATTTAAACATAATCAATCAATATATACAACATGTTCTTATCAAACCACACCATGTTCAATCACATATTACACGCTATATTCAAACCAATCCAAACCATACCAATCTAAACCAAATCAAATCAACATAATCAATTCAAACCAAATCAAAGTAAATCAAATCATATATGACAAATAAAACATTTCTTGGAACTTAAACCCATTCTTCTTCACTGAAGATAGTATCTGCCTTTATAGCATCTCATTCTTCATTATCTTTGTTCAGAGTTTCTTTTGGATTTGCTTCATGTTCTTCTTTGTTGAGGGCAGAGATCATTCATCGAATGACATCGAAGTGTCTTTCTTGTTCTTTTATCGTCTGCATTTGGCTTAATTCTAAGTGTCATTGATTGTGAAGGATAAAAGTAAGTATGCTCTTGAAGGAATTGAGAGTTTCTTCAAGGTTCTCACTTAGATTATGAATAGGTGTGGCCATTTTTTGATAAATATGAGAAAATGCAATAGAAAATAAGGAGAATTAAAAGTATGCATTTTTATAGAAGAAACAGGTATTTAAAGAGTTATAACGTCATTTGAAATGAATAGGCACAAGGTAGTTAAGTCAATTTCAATTTCAAAACAAAAAACAGTTTCTGGTCATTACATGTCGACATAGGGGGTAGGGGGATGTCGACATACCCCTGTTAATTTTGGAAATTCACTCTGTTTCTTTATATTATGTAAAAGTCTATATATATATATAAGCTTATATAATATAATAACAAGCATTCCAGAGATATTTTAGAGCTAATAAACATAAATAAAGGGTTTTCATTGATAATTTTAGTTAACATTACATAAAACGATACATAACATTAACTAAAGAGAGATACAAACTAATACAACATGAAATGAAACCAATATTAGTTAGAGGATGATGAATATGATGATAATCCAAGATTGCGACTCACTTTCCCAAATAACTTGTTCATTTTAGTGGAAATCTTGTCCAACTTTTTACTAACGGATCTTTTGAGAACTCGTTGGTTTTACACGATAATCTTTTGGTTCTTTAGAAGTGTTTTGTGTAATGGAGTGGAAGGAGTGATAGGGTATTCGATGCTTTCCAATGAAGTCTCTTCCTCCTCCGCTCCTTCTTCAATTTCCATCTCCTCTCCTTCTTCCTACTCCTCCTCTTCTTCCCTATCTTCATGAACCAATCTCTCATCCATTTCGGCACGTGTTTCATATGGTTGAAATACAAGCGGAATTCTCATGATAGAAATGTTAGCATGGTTAAACACTTTTCTAGAAATGAACTCCTCTCTCTTATAATCAACACCAAACTAGTTCAAAAGCCGACTGATGTAAATACCATGGTACAAAGTGTTTTCACCTAAAGTAAATTTTTTGGAATGAAGTTCATCCAAAATCACTTGCGTCCAATTAATGTCATAGTGTCTAAAAATAGAAAAAAGAGCCATAAAAACTTTTAAGGTTGGGTAACTGAAATTTCTCGATCTTGGAGTTATGGTATATTACGAAAGAAGGTTTACAATTCTAATTTTAGGATGAAAATTTCGGTTTATAAACTCAAAGTTATCATCCCCTTCAAAAATGTGATGAAATGTCTCATGATCATGTTCATCAATTTCAAAATCCGAAAGATCCATTCTCGTATTCTTACAACCAAGAATGTTACCCAAAATCTCACTATTCAAAACAATACGCATTCCTTTAACGCTACTCCACACTACCCCTTCATTTCCTTCATAAAAACTACGATTCAAATTTGCATAAAACATTTTGACAAGAGTCGAATAACAAATAAAATCATTTTTAGAATCATCAATTAAGCTAAGAATTTGATTCTCTTTGAAAAGAACATTGATCTCATATGAAGGAAAATCACTAAAGATAACAAATTTTCCCGCATGGATCTTTCCAAAGTTTACATAGCTAATGTAAGCTTTGATAGCTTCGGGATCATTGTAGAGGAACTCTTGGTAGCCTTGGACAGTCTCATGGTGGATGGAGTGCTTGAGGAAGCCATTTTTGAAGAAAGTAGAGAGCTTGAGGGTTTGAAAGAGAGTTTGAATTTTGAAATGAAGGTTAAAAGATAGAATAAAGTTAAGGAGATAAATAGATATTTAAGAGCCATATTTCCTGGTCAAAAGATACATTTTTAAAGCTTTGTAATTGGTGAAAAGGTCGAAGGAAATTCAAAGTTTTGAATTTAAATTTGAACTTCAAATTTCTACCAGGGATGTCGACATGGGGGGTAGGATCATGTCGACATGGGTCCCTTATATCGTGTAACTTGTTTTTTGCTACTTTATTTAATATCTATATCTATATATCCTATAATCTAATTTATATTTTGTCTGAAACAATATTAAATATAATAACACATTAATATTAAAATATTATTAATATAATATTATTTTGAAAATCAAAATTTTAAATTCAAACAACAAGAAATTTCAAAACATGCAATCGAACATTGAAACAAGCAATTTCAATCAATATAATTTAAATGCGTACCTATTTTTAGATCCATATTTCCGAGATCATCGGATTTGTGAATAGTTGTAAAGAACATGTTTGAATTTTCTGTCTCTTGATCTTCATCACTAGAGGATGAGTCTGAATCATCTAGTGTAGCAGTATATGCTCTCTTTCTTTTCCTTAACGAATCATTACTTAGAGAAATTTTTTGTTTGTACAGATGCGGACAATCTCTTTTTAAGTGGCCTGGCTCATCACAATTGTAGCATCTAACGTTGCTTTGAGTCTCATTGCTATTTCCAGAATTCTTGTGATCATTTCTCTTGTAATTGTTCATCTTTCTGTATTTCAGAAACTTTCTAAACTTCCTTGTCATCAAGGCTATTTCTTCATCGTCGTCACTGTTTGAGTCTGAACCATATGTTATTACATTGAACGCTATTGACTTCTTTTCTGAGGCCTTGCTTTCCCTTCTCCCTTGCATTTTTACTTCAAACGACATCAAATTCCTAGTCAATTCTTCAATTTTCAGAGTACAAATATCATTAGCCTCTTCAATTGCTAGAGTCTTCTGATCCCATTCCGGAAAGAGTGAATTCCGAATTTTTATAACTTGATCTTCTTCAGAAAAGTTCTTTCCTAATGCAATTAGTGAGTGCACAATGTCTCAAAACCTGCTGTACATGTTTGAAATGGACTGATTTGGATTCATCTTGAAGAACTGACTGATTCGTCAAGATAGATATTTTGGTCTATTTAACTTTGCTTGTTCCTTCATGAGTAACTTGCAAATTTTTCCAGCTCTCATATGCAGACTTACAGACAGACACTCTATTAAACTCATTCCTATCAAGTGAACAGAATAGAATATTCATGGCTTTGGAATTGTTTTGTGCAACAGTCTTTTGCTCAGTAGTCCACCATGTAAAGTCAATTGTGGGTTCAATGTACTTAGTTTGTATGATATTCCAAGTGTCTAATCCTATTGATTGCAAATAGATTTTCGTCCTGCATGCCTAATATGCATAGTTACTACCATTAAAAAGTGGGCGTCCGGTAGTAGACCGACCCTCTACAAATGAACTAGTGATAGTGTTGACATTTTCAGTGTTGGCAGTCATTTGAAAAACTTTTCAAAAATCAAAGTATGAAAACTTTAAAAACCAATGCTCTGATACCAAATGTTGGAAATGCGGACTATGGATCTTAAGGCTGGATTAACACTAGAGAGGGTGAATAGTGTTTAATGGATTTTATGAATTTTGAGATCTTTTCAAATTAACCACAGACAGATGCAATTCACAAACACAGAGACAATCATAGAACCAGACACAGATGCAAATAGTAAATAAAAGCAGCAAATGAAAGAACACACAGGAACTTTATACTGGTTCGAAGCCATCCTACATCCAGTCCCACACAATTTCTTATGCAGATTTTTTTCATATATTATGTCGATATTACAATCTCGATTTCAAGGCCATGAGATACACTCTACTGTCTTCGAGTCCAGGGGAAACTCTCTTGATATAACCAAGCTATAAGATCACCTAATTGATTTACGGGCTACAATCACACCCAATTGATTTACGGTCCACAATCACACCGTTTCCAATCACACTTTGATAGAGAGAGACTCGATACACTTCGATCTTTCGATCTTTGATTATAAATGATTCTATAACTCTGAATAGCACTGAGATCTTTGAGAGAGAGCAGCAAAGAATCAAACTAGAGACGATCGAGTTTGATTCACATAGGATTGTGGTAGAGTTTTGTTGAAGCATTTGAAATATAAGAAAATATTTAAGTAGAGAAGAAGGAGTGAAGAAATGACGAAAAAATAGCTTAAAATTCGTTGAAAACAACTGGTTTATATATAGGAGAACAACGGTCATGTCCATCGCGAAAGGTTATGGTGAATAGACTCTTCTTTTGAAAATTTAAAATTTGAAATCTAAGTCTACCTTGTCGACATGGGGTGCATAGGGATGTCGACATGCCTCTGTTATTTTTTAGAAAATTGATTTTGCTTTAAAATGATTTCTATGCTTAAACTTGTCAAAACAATTCCTAAACTTTGTAAACCACTTTGAATATAGTTTAAACTTATAAAAGAGTTTTAGAACGTAATCTTAATATATAATCTATAATATAAAATTAATATTAAAAACTAAATATAGACTGCTTTAAAATATATTTTTTAGATTTAAAGCTAAAACATTAAATAAAGAGATAGTTAAAAAAAACAACAGATGATTTTGAGATTAAACTATTAAAAGATGTTGAGAATAGTTTTTGAATTAAAGCTAAAATATTTAAATTGATAGAGATAACTTTTAAAAAATAGTTTTGAAAAAATAGTTAGAATAAATTATTTTGAATATTTCTTGGATTCCATTCCACTAGAGAAAGTCGTGGGTTTCATCCCACTAAAAAGGTTATGGGTTTCATCCCCCTATTAAACTGAGAAGGTGGATTCCATTCCATAGTTAAAATCCGAATAAAGATTTTGGTGCTATTATGAAGTTTTAACATAAATCAAGACTCTATTACTTATCTTGATATCTTGAACTCTTGAACCCTTAATGCTTATGAGTCTCCAGTCTTGATTTCTTTAATCTTGAATTCATCAGTCTTGAATCTTTATACTGTTTTTATTCTTGATACCTACATATATATCCTATATATATATAGACAAAGATTTCAGTATTTATCTTTTATAACAATTCCTAAGGCTGTTGTCATCAAAACTATCATCTCAGGAACTAACAATATAATGTCTATCAAGTAAAGTTGCATGTTGGAAAAGTGAATCCAACAAATGAGAAGGAATCACTAGCACTCAACACTATAAAAGACAATGATGAACTAGATGATGCAGATGATGATGATATCGAGTTTATTATCAAGATTTTAGAAAATTCTTGAAATATTGGAAAATGAACTGTTAAGGCCCGCAAATTCGCACCCCTTTTTAGCTGGCAAAATTCCACAACAATTTAGCCCAAAGAGGAACAAATGTATGAGTCTTTAGGGTTAAAGAAGAAAGAGGTAGAAGAAGAAACAGAAACAATAACATAATCTCACATTTCGCAGCGGAACAAATATAATAGATAAATAAATATCTTTAAATAGAATCACTATATCAGTTATTACATTACATCACATTACATTATCAAAGTGTACAACAACAAACAGCGGAAAGAAATATTACATATATAAGTGATACGCCTCGCCATCCAGCTCCAACTCCTGATTTCTCAGCAACTTCTTGACTTTGCTCCCGAATAATGATAACCTGACTCTAGGCTGCCCGTATGGAAAATTATGGGCATTCAGAGTTCAGAAAGGGAACAATAAACTCCGAGTCAATCATGAGACTGGTGTGAGATCTTAAAAACAGTTGTTTTCACAAAGAAATGAAAAGAAATCCATTATGCTTTTGAAAAATGAAACTACCATAAGGCCTTCCGCCACACACACAATGCAAACGCAGAATTGGAGGAGATTTCTCCTCATGATACTCAAACATGCTTAATACGCAAAATCTTTTCAATGTTATTATTAGTGCATAGTGCAGAAAATATTTCGAAAGTATTATATTGATCTTAGCCAGCATAGACATTCCGAACTATGCCTACTATAGCTACCATCTAAACAGTAGTGACCACCATAATTAAATGACAGGTTATACAACTAAAACCGTACAAGGCGCGATTGGAGTTTGGATTTCCAACAAATGGTCAGGCTAAGGAACTTTCTACTACCACATGGGTACGCCTCTGGAGGGACGTCCCGGGAACCTACCCGGATCTCTGCCAACACAAGGCCGGGTTACCTCTGTAACTAGGTAACTACTACTCGAGTATGCCATCCCCCGGTCCTTTGGGACCTTTATCCGAGGATCCTCTACACCAACAACCACAAAGAAAAGTATTTGCAGTAACCACAAAGGTTAAATATCAGGGCTCCATACCTGATACCACCCTTTTCCAGAAGGAAATGACATACCCTAAAGGGTGCGACCCTCATAACCTTGCTGCATATTTCCTGTTTTGACCATTTCCGAGGTGTGAGGTCCGATGAGGTCTCATCCACAAAGCTACATTTTTCACAAAGTCATGCTTTCATCAACAAATGATCAGCAGCACTTCGTATGTCACGTTAATGCATTACTAGTAACAATCAACTACATAACCTCTAAGCTCGTACATCACAGAGAAGGGTGTTAAGCTAAGAGAATAAATTCCCCGCCACCAACAGAAATGTATTTGATAGAAACCAGCTTTACATCTCAAAGTGTAACGTCAGACACACATCCTTATAAGTCTGTTCCGGGATCGAACGGAACTGAAGGCACTTCAAAGAAGCCCTTGCAAATCTGGATATCTACAAATCACGTCCGGAATCCCCATCACAAAGGTGATAAAATCTCCACACCAGAGCAACCCGGTGCAGAGACATTCGACAGGTAATCCTTTCGCTTTCGAAAATACCCGGTCTTCAACACCGTCTTCAAATGTAATCCCATTTCGTCATATCGTTATTTGGAATGGGTTTTATCGCACAAGGTCCTCTCCCGGCTAATCCGAATAACGAGCGCTTATTTTTAAAAGTAAGTGTTACATTCAGTTTTCAACCAATTCACAACAATATTTCCACTTTGATCTTTTAAATAAAAGATCCATCACAATCACAAAGGTTCGATGTGGTTTTCGGATATCCACTTGGAATCCGACCCCCGGTCGCATCGGAATTCAAATGCCATTAAAAGGCCAATATTGATAGTCGGTTATTTAACTATCAATCAACATCCACAACAATTGTCGGATTTAAATAAATAAATTTCCCAAATTATTTATTTTCAAAATATTTCCACAAGATATATTTCACGCTTCGACCATTTGAAAACAAATTTCAAATTATTTCCACATTCTATACTTTGAAAACAAATTTCAAATCACTTTTCCTTATGCGGAATACATTTTCAAATATTTATTCATTTCCACTGGAAATCTACCGAGTTAAAATAATTCAAATTACCTATCCAAAATATTCTTGGAACATTTAAAATAAAACCATCTCAAATACTTACTTAAAATATTGGTTATGAAAACATTATACTAATTATCACATATAAGATTTTAAGTCCCAACTAATTTTAAAATAAATAACATTAGTAGATAGAATATAAATGTTTAAATAACTATTTTCTAAATCAAATATCAAATTTAATCTTTAAAATAATCCCTTCTATAATTAATTAACAAAATCTTTACTTTAAAGATTTAAACAGTCAAAAAAATAATTTATTCAACAATACTCTTCCAAATCAATTCCTAGAACTTTTAATTTATACTTCACAAGCTACTTTAAAAATATACTCAGCTTTTCAGGGAAAAATTCTCTTTCCATTTATATCAATTAATAAATCTTCTTGATTTATTTAAATTTACATTCTAAATCTGTAAATTTATTTTTACACATTTACAAATAAACCAACATTAATTTTTAAAAAAAAATTCCCATTCCTTTATGAAATTCCCATTTTGAATTTTAAATTTTCCAAATATCTACTGATATATGATTTCCATATTGATTTTTAATATCATTTCCAAAAACCAAATCAATTTCTGAATTTATGTTTAAAATAAATTCCATTATCACTTCCGAATTATTTAAAAACCGTATTTAAAAAAATAAATTCTTCACCTTTTGAATATTATTACTTGGAATCCATTTATTAAACATTTTCATCATATTTTGGAATTTATTCAATAGGATTCCACTATAAATTTTCGACTTAAATTTAAACTTTAATTTTATGTATTTCTGGTATCATACGATACCAAAAATATATTCGGCTAAATTTTAGCCTTCAACGATTTCAGTCACAGTATAATCACACACAGATTTTAAATAAATCAACACAATATTGAAACAAATTTAAATATTTGAGGAATCCAGTTGGATCCCTCCAACCTATTTTCCCTGCATCCACAGACATTAGCACAACGATTAAATACCAATTCCACTTCGATGTGGAATATCGCGGTATATGGGATTTACAAAATATCATCCGCTGTTATGCGGCGCGTAGGGTCTCATCCGCTATATAATGCGGGAAATCAACAACTCCAAATACATATATAATATCAATTCCACTTAGAGGTGGAATATCGCGGTATAAGGGTTTAATATAATAACCTCCACTATTATGCGGCGCATAGGGTCTAAACTAATATAACTGATAATAAATTAATCATCTAAGCACACAATCAAGAATTAAATTTAACTGTCACAATTCAACCATCAATCAATAACTGAAATTTTCAATCATTATAATTTGAGTGAGAAGATCTCGCCTTTAACTATGCATGCAATCCATTTTCCATTCCAAACTGTTTTCTCCACAATTTTGACCTTGTATAAACAATTAATGATTTAATTAATATTTAAAAACAATCGAACAATTAATTTCCCATTTAAAATAGATTGAGTTAACTAATTATTAAATTTCCTTTTAATAATTATTTTCAGCCACTAAAACCATTGAATAAATTTTATTAAACAAATCTATCTTTATCATATATATATATACACACACACACTTCTATCTTTTCTCTTAAAACCTTGTCTAAATATTTATATATATACCAATTCAAAAACCAAATAGATTAATATCTTACTGCATGTTTATACTATTACTGCAAATGTTTTCTGTTTATTATCATTAACATTTAAAATACATAACTGCATATAAATACATACTTCACTGTTACTGTTTTATTTTCTGTTTTCGAAAATGTAGATAAATAGAGTCTGTAATATATATATATATATATATATATATATATATATATATATATATATAGACGTACAGCCGAGATTTACATCTTGAACGAAACCCTAGCCTACCATTGCGCCTCCCCTACGACGACGTCGCTGACCATAATCGCTGCGTCGACCCCCCAATCGAAACCGAGCATCTACCCAACATCCCAATCGCACCACCGCTCGAATCCATTTCGACATCACACTTCCCTTTGGTGATCGATCGAGCGTTCCACCAGAGAACGCCACCCCATGTGGTCGCTGAGTCGAGCAAAAACGAGGGAGAACTTCGTTCGACTTCGATTTGGGAAAATTGAAAGTAGAAGGCGACGAGGCATAAGAGTCTGCTGCACGCACTCTAGAATATGGAGAAAATGAATTAATTTGACTGGGAGAGATTTCGATTCCTCCTGGATTGCTTTTAGAACAAGCCGTTGATTCATTTTTTTCTTTTCAAACCTTACTCGGCCATTAATTTGCTTTAGAACGAGATTATTTTGTGTTTTGAAGAGAGGTTCGGCTGTTAATATAAAAGAAAAAGGAGACACGAGGATGTTGGCATATGGAGGAAGGTAGGGTTTGATTTTTTCTAATTGATTTTTTTATAATTTTATATTCAAAATATCTCGTATAACCTAACTCAAAATCCCGAACTCCTATCGATGCGTGCTGCCAGGCGTTTATAAGATTTTATCCGCTTTCCAAACACAATGGAACGTGTTTCGGAGGCTAGTTCGATCATATGCGCAAGTTACGGAAGTAAACGATCAATTTTAATTTGAATCGATTAAAATAGTTTCTATGCGTTTTGAGCTGTCAGGGTTAAACAACAACTCCGATTGCTACGAAAATTAAAATTCGATAATAACACAATATTATAGATCCAATGAAACTAGTATCGTTGAAATCCGAGACTGCGCCTCGGAAGGCTATTTTTAAATATCGATTTAAACGATATAATTTCAAACTAAACAAAACATTTCCAAACTAAATTCTGAAACTTCCATTATCTTCAGCGTTATCAATATAAATTTTCTAAGCCACCAAATTATTTTTAACAAGCTAAAAATTCAAAATTCAAAATTCAAAATTTTACCTATGATTAATAAATCGAATTCAGAATTTTAAATCGCCAAATTCATAGTTGTATTTGAAATTCAAGCTAAACCATCATTCACATATTAAAATCAATTAAATATTTCCATTTTCAAATGTTAGAAATTTTCGAGTCGTCACATCCTTCCCCTTTAAAAGAATTTCGTCTCGAAATTACTAGTTAAGAAGAATGATCCTCAACCCGTTTGATATTTTCCAAATTTAATTATAAGTTCCAAACAACATTGTTTTCAATAATTCAAATTTTAATTTTAATTTTAAACTTTCAAAATTTTCTCAAAATTTTTCTAACTCCCTAAATTTTCTAAAAATTTCGCCATCGTCTCCTTCATGCGGCGAGCTCGTTACGACTACAAAATGGCACCACAGGCCCTTAGATTCAAAAAGAAAACAAAAGGCCAAGTGGCTAGACAAGAAAATCACCAAATTTCATACTGAAATTTAAATACATACCTTTTGTCGAGCTATTTCAAATTTATTTTTGAAAATCAAATCCCAATTCCATTTCCCTGTAACACACCTGTATATCCTGCTAGCCATAATATCCAATTACAACATTCAAATTTATTTTGCACATTCCTTCACAAAATCTTCAATATATACTTCTCATATCATTTTTACTTCACTATTGAAGTTATATATTCATTTTCATTCAGCTTGCATTTTCAATTTCCTTTGAATTCGATTTACACTTTCAATTCTGTTTGGATTCAACTTAACTTCTAAATATTTTTTTTTTTATCAACTATCTTTCATTCACAACTGATTCATATCACTATTTTAAATTAGTTTCATTTACTAATTCATTACAAATTCCAATTCATTTTATCTCAAACCATTTCTTTATTTCACCTTTATTATCTTTAGTTCACTTCGAACTAATTTTACAACTTCATTTTATTTCACACAATTCAAATTAGTTTTCAATATTCAGTTTCAATTCCAGTTTTAATCTTTTGTCCATTCCCTTATTCACAATTACCATTTCACGATTTCCAATTTAACCTTCACTTAATTATTAACCTGGTTTATTTCCAATACAAAATTTACTTAAGAATTTCACACTTCATTTCTTAAGTTCAATGCAAATATTCTATATACTTCTTATATTTATTTTTAATTCATCACTTTGGTTTATATTTACTTATATTAAACTGGATTTCCAATTCTATATGGATTCAATTTACTTTCATCTATAAATATTAGATGAAATTCATTTTCAAATCATATTCAATTTCGTCATTCCTTTAATTAGTTTTATTTACTAATTTTATTTCAATATTTCACTTTGTTTAATACAAACCAAATTCAATTCCAATTCCGGTTCTATTTACTTACAAATTCGAAATGAATTTCAACATTTAATTTCCCACTCATTTATTTGCGATTGCAAATTTATTCATTCATTCACAATTTTATTTTCCACCTTTATAGATTTTATTCCAAACATTTAGTTTATAAGACTTCTCAAATTCACATTTATACAATTTAACTCAAGTCAATTTCATTTTAAATCCGAATTTCCTAAGTTTTCAAACTTATTATTCCATAACTATTTTTAATATAAGATTCCAGAATCTTTTCAATAATTCAAAACCATTTTTGAAATCAATTCAAATTATCCCTTTAAATTTCTAAAACCAATCCAGTTTTCCAAACAACTTTAATTTAAAACAATTTGACAACAATTCCTCTTTTGGAAACCGAAAATGAATACCGATGATGTCGCGATCATCCCCGGAATTATTTTCCAGCAACCGAAAAGAGTTTAGAGCTTTTATCCCTCCAAAAACATTTTTCCAAACCCTTGAAAACTATTTCCAATCCCAAAATGAATTTAATTTCCAAACTTCTCGAATTTCAAATATTTTCAAGAACATTTCCAAATATTTCCCTGGAATTCTATTTCAAATTATAAATCTCATTTACAATTTACATTTACAAATCCCATTCAGATATTTTTCTTAGCTTTTGGTTTTGATTTCAATTCCTCATACAACGATGATAATAATTTAATATTATCGCTTCCTAGCAACCAAGCAACCATATATTATAATAATTCACTAGAAATTTATTTCTTTTATATACGAAAATAGTTTGGGTAAAATTATTTCATTTACCCTATTTTAAAACGACAGTGTTGAATTTATTCTTTACAAGTGTTTAGAGATCCCTATCAATAACGTTAATTACTCGTATTGACCAGAATCCATATACCACTCAACAAACCAATCATCACAATATAAAACAATTTTATATTCACTAACAAATATGCGCTCATATCTATTAGTACACTCAAACTCATTCTAGAGTACTACTGACTCTATCTCTAATGAGTAACACCCAACAGATCCAAGGTTGTCGCTTAACCAAATGTTATGATACCACTTGTAAAGGCCCACAAATCCACATCCCTTTTTAGCTGGCAAAACTCCACAACAATTCAGCCCAAAGAGGAACAAATGTACGAGTCTTTAGGGTTAAAGAAAAAAGAGATAGAAGAAGAAACAGAAACAATAACAGAATCTCACATTTCACAGCGGAACAAATATAATAGATAAATAAATATCTTTAAACAGAATCACTATATTAGTTATTACATCACATAACATCACATTATCAGAGTGTAAAACAACAAACAGCGGAAAGAAATATTACATATATAAGTGATACGCCTCGCATCCAGCACCAACTCCTGATTTCCTTAGCAACTTCTTGACTTTGCTCCCGAATAATGATAACCTGACTCTACGCTGCCCATGTGGAAAATTATGGGCACCCAGAGTTTAGAAAGGGAACAATAAACTCCGAGTCAGTCATGGGACTGGTGTGAGATCTTAAAAACAGTTATTTTCACAAAGGAAAAGAAATCCGCTATGCTTTTGGAAAATGAAACTACCATAAGGCCTCCCGTCACACACAATGCAAACGCAGAATTGGAGGAGACTTCTGCTTATGATAGTCAAACATGCTTAATACACAAAATCCTTTTGATATTATTATTAGTGCATAGTGCAGAAAACATTTCGAAAGTATAATATTAATCTTAGCCAGCATAGACATTCCAAACTATTCCTACTATAGCTACCATCTAAACAGTGGTGACCACCATAAGTAAATGGCAGGTTATACAACTAAAACCGTACAAGGCGTGTATTGGAGTTTGGATTTCCAACAAATGGTATGGCTAAGGAACTTCCTACTGCCACATGGGTACGCCTTTGGAGGGATGTCCTGAGAACCTACCCGGATCTCTTCCAACACAAGGCCGGGTTACCTCTGTAACTAGGTAACTACTACTCGAGTATGCCATCACCTGGTCCTTTGGGACCTTTATCCGAGGATCCTCTACGCCCAAAACCACAAAGAAAATTATTTGCAGTAACCACAAAGATTAAATATCAAGGCTCTATACCGGACACCACCCTTTTCCAGAAGGAAATGACATACCCTAAAGGGTGCGACCCTCATAACCTTGCCGCATATTTCCTGTTTCGACCATTTCCGGGGTGTGAGGTCCGATGAGGTCTCACCCACAAAGCTACACTTTCCACAAAGTCATGCTTTGATCAACAAATGATCGGCAGCACTTCGTATGTCACGTTACCAAATTGAGAATGCATTACTAGTAACAATCAACTATATAACCTCTGAGCTCGCACATCTCAGAGAAGGGTGTTAAGCTAAGAAAATAAATTCTCCACCATCAACAGAAATGTATTTGATAGAAACCAGCTTTACATCTTAAAGTGTAACGTCAGACACACATTCATACAATTCTGTTCCGGGATCGAACGAAACCGAAGGCACTTCAAATAAGCCCTTGCAAATCCGGATATTCACAAATCACGTCCGAAATCCTCATCACAAAGGTGATAAAATCTCTATACTGGAGCAACCCGGTGCAGAGACATTCGATAGGTAATCCTTTCGCTTTCGAAAATACCCGATCTTCAACACCGTCTTCAAATGTAATCCCATATCGTCGTATCGTTATTCGGAATGGGTTTTAGGACACAAGGTCCTCTCTCGGCTAATCCGAATAACGAGCGCTTATTTTTGAAAATAAGTGGTACATTCAGTTTTCAACCAATTCACAACAATATTTCCACTTTGATATTTTAAAGAAAAGATCCATCACAATCACAAAGGTTCGATGTGGTTTTCGGATATCCACTTGGAATCCGATCCCCGGTCGCATCGAAATTCAAATGCCATTAAAAGGCCAATATTGATAGTCGGTTATTTAACTATCAATCAACATCCACAAAAATTGTCGGATTTAAATAAATAAATTTCCCAAATTATTTATTTTCAAAATATTTCCGCAAGATATATTTCATGCTTCAACCATTTGAAAACAAATTTCATATTACTTTCCACGTTTCAATACTTTGAAAACAAATTTCAAATCACTTTTCCTTACGCGGAATACATTTCCAAATATTTATTCATTTCCACTGGAAATCTACCGAGTTAAAATAATTCAAATTACTTTTCCAAAATATTCTTGGAACATTTAAAATAAAACCATCTCAAACACTTACTTAAAATATTGGTTATGAAAACTTTATACTAATTATCACATATAAGATTTTAAGTCCCAACTAATTTTAAAATAAATAACATTAGTAGATAGAATATAAAATTTTAAATAACTATTTTCTAAATCAAATATCAAATTTAGTCTTTAGAATAATCCCTTCTATAATTAATTAACTAAATCTTTACTTTAAAGATTTAAACAATCCAAAAAATAATTTCTTCAACAATACTCTTCCAAATCAATTCCTAGAACTTTTAATTTATACTTCACAAGCTACTTTAAAAATATAGTCGGCTTTCCAGGGAAGAATTCTCTTTCCATTTATATCAATTAATAAATCTTCTTGATTTATTTAAATTTACATTTCAAATCTGTAAATTTCTTTTTACACCTTTACAAATAAACCAACATTTATTTTTATAACAAAATTCCCTTTCCTTTATAAAATTCCCATTCTGACTTTTAAATTTTCCAAATATCTACTGATATAAGATTTCCAAATTGATTTTAAAATTCATTTCTAAACACTAAATCAATTTCCGAATTTATGTTCAAAATAAATTCCTTTATCTCTTCCAAATTATTTAAAAACCATATTTTTTAAAAATAATTTCTTCACCTTTTGAATATTATTACTTGGAATCCATTTATTAAACATTTTCACCATATTTTGGAATTTATTCAATAGGATTCCACTACAGATTTTCGACTTAAATTTAAAAATCTAATTTTATGTATTTCTGGTATCTTACGATACCAAAAATATATTCGGCTAAATTTTAGCCTTCAACGGTTTCAATTACAGTATAATCACACACAGATTTTAAATAAATCAACACAATATTAAAACAAATTCAAATATTTGAGGAATCCAGTTGGATCCCTCCAAACCAGTTTTCCCTACATCCACAGACGTTAGCACAACAATTAAATACCAATTCCACTACGAGGTGGAATGTCGCGGTATATGGGATTTACAAAATATCATCCGTTATTATGTGGCGCATAGGGTCTCATCCGCTATATAATGCGGGAAATCAACAACTCCAAATACATATATAATACCAATTCCACTTCGAGGTAGAATATCGCGGTATATGAATTTAATATAATAACCTCGGCTATTATGCGGTGCATAGGGTCTAAACTAATATAACTAATAATAAATTAATCATCCAAGCACACAATCAACAATTAAATTTAACTATCACAATTCAACCATCAATCTATAACTGAAATTTTCAATCATTATAACTAGAGTGAGAAGATCACACATTTAACTATGCATGCAATCCATTTTCCATTCTAGACTGTTTTCCCCATAATTTTGACCTTGTATAAACAATTAATGATTTACTTAATATTTGAAATCAATCAAACAATTAATTTCCCATTTTAAATAGATCGAGTTAACTAATCATTAAATTTCTTTTTAATAATTATTTTCAGCCGTTAAAACCATTAAATAAATTTAATTAAACAAATCTATCTTTATCATATATATATATATATATATACTTCTATCTTTTCTCTTAAAACCTTGTCTAAATATTTATATATATACCAATTCAAAAATCAAATTGCATTGCTCTCCCATAACCCCGTTTTCACGGTTTAGGCTGCTCCCATTTCGCTCGCCACTACTACGGGAATCGCTTTTGCTTTCTAATATCTTACTGCATGTTTATACTATTACTGCAAATGTTTTCTGTTTATTATCATTAACATTTAAAATACATAACTGCATATAAATACATACTTCACTGTTACTGTTTTATTTTCTGTTTTCAAAAATGTAGATAAATAGAATCTGTAATATATATATATATATATATATATATATATATACTTACAGCCGAGATTTACATCTTGAACGAAACCCTAGCCTACCATTGCGCCCCCCCTTCGACGACGTCGCTGACCACAGTTGCTGCGTCGACCCCCAAATCGAAACCGAGCATCTACCCAACGTCCCAATCGCGCCGCCGCTCGAATCCATTTCTACATCACACTTCCCTCTGGTGATCGATCGAGCGTTCCACCAGAGAACGCCACCCCACGTGGTCGCTGCGTCGAGCAAAAGCAAGCGAGAACTTCGTTCAACTTCGATTTGGGAAAATCGAAAGTAGAAGGCGATGAGACATAGGAGTCTGCTACACGCGCTCGAGAATATGGAGAAAACGAATTAATTTGACTGGGAGAGATTTCGATTCCTCCTGGCTTGCTTTTTGAACGAAGCCGTTAATTCATTTTTATTATTATTATTTTTTCAAACCTTGCTCGGCCATTAATTTGCTTTAGAACGAGATTATTTTGTGTTTTGAAGAGAGGTTCGGCTGTTAATGTAAAAGAAAAAGGAGACACGAGGATGTTGGCGTATGGAGGAAGGGAGGGTTTGATTTTTTCTAATTGATTTTTTTATAATTTTATATTCAAAATATCTCGTATAACCTAACTCGAAATCCCGAACTCCTATTGAGGCGTGCCACCAGGCGTTTATAAGGTTTTATCTGCATTCTGAACGCAATGAAACGTGTTTCAGAGGCTAGTTCGATCATATGCGCAAGTTACGGAATAAACGATCAATTTTAAATTGAATCGATTAAAATAGTTTCTATGCGTTATGAGCTGTCAGGGTTAAATAACAATTCTGATTGCTACGAAAATTGAAATCCGATAATAATACAATAGTACGGATCTAATGGAACTGGTTTCGTTGAAATCCGAGACTGTGTCTCGGAAGGCTATTTTTAAATATCGATTTAAACGATATAATTTCAAACTAAACAAAACATTTCCAAATTAAATTCTGAAGCTTCCGTTATCTTCAGTATTATCAATATAAATTTTCTAAGCCATCAAATTATTTTTAACAAGATAAAAATTGAAAATTCAAATTTTTACCCATCATTAATAAATCAAATTCAAAAATTTAAATCGCCAAATTCATAGTTGTATTTGAAATTCAAGCTAAACCATCATTCACATGTTAAAATCAATTAAATATTTCCAATTTCAAATGTTAAAAATTTCCGGGTCGTCACATCCAATCTTCAAAAAACAAACAACAATAATTACGAAAATGGAAATGTCCTTAAGTGTTTCGAATGCGACAAACCCAACCATTTGAAAATAGACTATCCTAACCTAAAGAAATCAAAGTACTCTTCGAACATTTTTAATAAGAAGAGGAAACATCTTTCAACGCAATGTGGGATGATTCATACATATTATCAAGTGATTGTGATTCAGAAACAGAAAATGTCGATATATGCTTCATGGTAAGGGATGACTAGGTATAAAGCAATGGATACCGAACAACAAGTGTTCAAAACATATAATTCATAGATACCGAGTTGGATTATATACAAAAATGGTGAATTGGATATAATTAAATAAGGTATTGACATCGACGAAGTTGGTAACTCTAATTTTTTTTAATATTTTTAATATTTTACTTCATGCTTCGTATTGATTTTGATTCCCCTTATAAATTCTAGTTATATACATTTATATATATCTCCATCTACAAACTCCATACATACTATCTTGTTGTGCCTAAGTAATTCTTTTTTGCTCTTTTTATTGATGACAAAGGGGGAGAAATGCACAAGTATACCATAAAAAATAATAGGGAGAGTGCATAGACTTAAGAGAGAAAAATATAAAAATATTTTATTTTATTTCTCAAATATTTATATGGTTATCATCATCAAAGAGAGGGAGATTGTTAATACACTATGTATTGGTTTTGATGACAATATCCATATATATATTACTACTAATGCACCTCCGACTTGTGCAGTTATTTTAGATATATTGTTAAGACATTTATGGAGATAAACAAGAACTCAGTGGAAGAAAATAGATTATATATGAATGTTAATCAGAGCAATTGAAGAACAAACCAATTGAAGAAGAATACTAAAATAACGGAGGTGCTTGAAGTGATGAGTAGTTGGTTAAGTTGTAGAATTCCTTGTTAAAGACTCCACGACAATTATACTTAAAGATCGTCAACCATCGACCTCAACCAAATCAAAAAAAAAATCAACAAATATAAAGTACTTTAAAAACTGAAAATTTGCAACGCTTATTGGTGTTGCTATTCTCTGTGAAAAATGCCTATATGTCAATATATGGGTATCTAGTATGTCAACATACATCCCGTTCGTCGATTTTTTAAAATTAAATCAAAAGATTTTGCGCCACCTCTACACCAAAAGATGTATTTCAATCACTATTTAAAAGCTCTGAACCAATTTTTTCATTCAATTCTCTCATCTTTCTCATACTCTTTCTCTTCCATAATTTTGTAAGAAAATTTCGTTGCATACTCTTCCATTCTCTTTGCAAATCGATATTATTTCACTCTAATTCGTCACTGATTTGCAACCGACACAATATCAAAGAGTTTCTACTTGAATTCATATCATTCTCTCTTTGATTTCATTTTATTCCTCAAAGAATTCAAAGATATATTGCTACTGCCAGTCTATAAGATCATTGTACCGAATCAGCAAGAATCTGTATTGAATATATGACTCTTGACATACTTTATTGTTGTGTGTTAAGAGAAGAATGTGTTCTTGTAGCCCGTGAAATTAAGAGGGGTTCTTGTAGCCCGATAAATCGAGAGGGTGTATCTTGAAGTCCGTAAATTGTAAATGTGTTCTTGACACTCGTGGAAGGCAAGCGATTATAGTGTAATTATGCACGGTGCAGTGCAAGACTGCATGTAGGATTGGTTAATCCGGATCAGTATAAAAATCCGAATATTATTTACCTTATCGCTTTTTTACTTTACCGCATTTTACTTTGTTAGTTATTTATGTTTGTAATTTGAATATTATAGTGTTAAATTCATAAGTTAGTTTTATAAATTTGAAATACACGCTTCATTCCCTCTAGTGTTTAGGTAGCCTTTAGATTCATTTCGCATTGTATTACAAACAACCCTATTTTCAACAAGTGTATGTGAACATTGTGGGTTTAGTTACAGCAAAGGTAACGGTAACGGCTTTGACTCTTTGCCAGTGTTGTTAATAGAAGAGATTATTTTGGAAACATCTTATTTTATAAATAGCAAATTTTGAAGCTTATAAATTTATACGCATTTATAAGGATATTACATATGTGACCTGGATGGAGATTGTTGAAAGATTTCAACAATTTGAGCAACATATAAAAAATAAAATATCATGTGCTCTTTTGTTATAAAGCCTAATTAAAGTGATCATATTTTGAATTAAATCTAAAAGGCTTACAGATATAATTATTATGATATTAATTTGTATATACCGGGATAATTTTAATTTGTTGAAAGGCCCAAATTAAAAATTACTAACATTATGAATAACGGATTATGATCCCAAATTGCATAATAACGTTTTATGACATGTTGTTTCTCAGGAACAACAAAATGCGAATCCAAAGGGTATATCTTAATGTGATGTTTCATATATAAACACAAAATTTAAAATGTATTTCGCAATGTGAGAGTAATATGTTTGTTCTTATTTTCAATAAACAATCCGTCTCAACATATAAGCATGCATGGTTACAATTGAATATTTATCATGTCAATTGTAATTGCGATCATGCTTAATTATTTGGTATTCAAAATGCTGGATAAAATTGTGCGTTGTAGATTGCGAATGTGTATGTCCAACAAAATAATTTAATTGAGTGTTGAACCACCTTAAGTTGTTGTTTTTGCCCTTAATACCACACGTTCTATAAGACTTTTATGTGATATAAGATGACTTTATCAACACATAGATTGATATGTTTTAATGATGTTGATTTCTACAGTTTTGCTGCATACCAAATTTCTGTCATTAGAAAAGCATACGGCACCCACATGTTTCTAATTTAATTTGGATACAACGTTATTTTATGCAACAAATTTAGTAATCCCAATATATTTATTCTTCACATCTATTTCCTCCTGATGTACAAAAACACAGGCGCTAGCATGAAACCAATCTTAAAATAAATCATGATACAGAGAAGTTTCCTACGATTTGGGCACCATCATAAGCAATTTCTGTACAGATATCTCCTAGTTTTTTCCAATAAAAAATCAGACATACAACTTACTTTAAAACCATCGTACACTTAAAGTTATACAAAAGTTGACTAACATAAGTTCAATTGTCGAAAATTCCTGGAAAAAATAACGAAAAGAGAAGGAAAAAGATCTACCTTTGAAAACTCACTTCAAATATTTATCTAAACATTAAATTGCAGGCTGAGTATCAGTTTAGGCGCAGAAGTGACCATTTGTCTAAATGTGAATGCCTAAAGAGATGTACGATAGCGTGGAAGATAGACAAAAGGTAAGCTGTATGTACAGGGAGATGATGTAGCTTTCTTAATTACCTTCATAACTATATCTTTCAGGCATTTAATCATTGATAGTACATGTACTGCTACTCTTTCTGACATCACTTGAATCATATAAAAGATACTGAGTTTGGTAACTAGAAGTGAAAAACAGGTTTACTTGATAATATATAAAATGTAGGTCTTGCGTATTCTGTATTGTAAATGGTTGTGCACAATATATGTACATGCATCTTAGCTCAGTTGGTTGGTAATTCAGACTACCGATAATAAAATTCACACTTAGAGTCATTAAACAACGGTGTTTCTCTTAATTACCTCCATTACAATATCCTGTATATTAAACGGATGCATCTCGGTTACACTGACTTCTATACGATTAAAATACTGAAGATGGTCCTAATTTTCGCCGTTTGGTGTGCCAAGCCAAGGAAAAGACAGTACCAGCCCAGGAATATATGATTCAGTTCAACTATTATAAGATTGTCCATGTTACTAAGGACCACAGACACAAAAATTAAATTGTACAGCTAAAATCAAGTAACTTCACTTTGGTTTTCTTTTAGCCGGCCAAGCTTAGCCGGCTAGAAGAAAATCGATCAAGAAACAACACTTCGGATTACTTTGGCAACCTTGTGGACCACAACTGACCCTCTGTTAGGATTGATTGCTTTCCAACTGTGACACGGTTGGAAATGGTCTTACATAGTTGACTTGACTGCAATTTTTTTAAGGACTTCAAGTAAGGACGGATAGTGGTATAAACTCTCATTTTATAGAAATAGAGTAAAGGTCTCGTACATGTAAGAGCTGAATATAAAGCTTATACGAATGAGATCGAAAGAAAAAGCCACGTAGTAGCAGATCAGAAATGCTCTCGACTCTAGGAAATTGCCTCTTGATTAATGCAAGTTAATTTTTGTTATAGCCAAACAATTCATCAAATACTCGGTCAACATGAAGCCTATGAGGCATTTCAGCAAACAGGTTTGGAAAGAAACCTCTCCAATCCAATTTAATCACCTGGAATCAATTCGATAACGTTTGAGGACTTAGTGGAGATGCAGATACAACACGAAGCAATAGAAGGGCATAAATGTGTTTGGGAAGAAGAATTGAAGACGTGCACATGTGCATGTTTGCACATTCACAAGCTTAGTAGTTAGGCTGTTTTGTGATTTGATAGTAGTAATTAAATTATGTTGAGATGGCAGCCTTTAACGGTTAGTTTGATCAAGTCATGATTGGGCTGTGTGTGTAAACGAGAGGTAATGCATGTAAAACGATGAGAATTGAGTTGATAAATAATATCAAGTTTCACCATGTTTTTGTGTGTTCTCTCATGGCTATTTAGCCTTTTTGCTTCATCACCTTCTGCTACTTTCTTGATTCCACCACCTTTCTTCCAATGCCTCACCACCTTCTTATTCTTGCAAATTGCTTCTCTTTGAACACCACCATTCCAATTGAAACCCTTTCCTTTCAACCTATACAACATCAGAAACAACATCTGCAAGCCTATACAAATCACCACTTCCATCCACTCCACCATGCTTACCACCAGTTTCCAGATCTATAAGAGAAAAGGCCATAACAATTTGCGTCCAATTCATATTCATTTTAATATCACCAATCAATGCAGTTGATTAAATCATACCCAATTTGACATATATTTTAATTTAATTCTTATTATCAACAAAATCAAACCCATTCAATTAATTATTTATTATTTTATTATTTAATTGAATTAATAAATTGATGAGATGCATTTTGGTGAGTGATGACAACGTCCTATACATGAATAAACGCAAAAGCTTGAGTGTTTGATTTAGGTGCTTATTTTCACATGTGTAATCAAAATGTATCATTCATTGATTATAAAAAGCAAGATACAAATGTGAAATATGCTAATGATTGAGATCTGAATGTTAAGTGCGTAGGTTCAGTTAGGTTAAAGATGCACAATGAAAGGATGGTAAAGCTTATAGAAGTTAGGCACATTCCATAACTCAAGAGGGAGTCACAAGGGTTCGGGACGATGCTAGGGAAGTGCTGTGCTTAAAAAAAGGAAGCAATAATGAACACAAATTGCTTTAAAAAAATAGTGGAGAACAAAGAAAACTCTCAAAGTGGCGTTGAAAGAGTAAATTAGTCTGAGTTAGGATGGAGCCAATAACGGAAAGCCGTAAAGAATACATGGAGCATGGAGGCGTTTATAGTATTACAAATAATTCTGATTTGTTGATGATATGTATGTTCAATTATGTGCAAGCATAATCAATGGCAGGGCCAGAAATTTATGTTGGTAGGGTCATATTTGAAATTGTTTAGGGATCAAGAGGCCATAACCCTTAATTTTTTATCTTACAATATATCGATGTCATATCTATTAATACTTCATTTATCAACGCCCAACTACGTTCGTTTCATTCATTAGTTTTATGACATTGAACTTTGTAGTGTTCAAAACTATCTAAATTTTTAGTGTTCAATGACTTCGTAAATCATATAATAATCTCAGATTTGAAAACTTAGCATACAGAATGTTCAGACATAAATGTCAAAATTATAGTGAGAACCCTGACCTCAATTATAATGCATTTATTATTTGATTTGTTTACCATTGTTTTGAACAATATAATGGTATCATGTAATGTGTCAATTCCAATGTTTTGAAAACCGAACCACAAGTCGGATCGTTTTATCTCAAGGTTCAAGATTTTGAAGGTCGGACCGGTCGGACCACTGAAACCGTGCATTTTTATTTTTTTTAATGATTTGTACATTCCAAATTGAAACTATAAACTCATGTTGTTTAATACATAATATTGACTCATGTCGTAAAAAATACCAAACACATTTCATTACTCAAAGACAAGCACAACATATCTCATATAACATGATCTTAAACATACAGGCCGATAATAATTCTCATATAATTCATCGATAATGATTCACCAATAATTCACATACACATATCATGGAATTTGTAGTTTATATTTTAGTAGGATTATGATTTTTGAAATATCGATTTACTTGTTTTTTCAAAGCAATACAAAAGATGAAAATGAGAAAAATGATAGGATGAGAAAGTAGGAAAAATTAAAAGAACCGCTGTTCAACCAGGTAAATTGATGGTTGGACCGCCAGTTTGAAGGTTTGACCAGGGTTCACGCATGACTGAGATCTGATTGAGTTTCGAACCGTGATGATCCAAGGTTCAGGGTTATTCGAGGTCGAATCAAGGCTGGGTCGGGTTTTCAAAACACTGGTCAATTCTAATTGAGCCAACGGTATACAGTTAAATATCAGAATATTTTAAACATCCAAAAATTCAAATATTTAATAACTAATCTTACATTTATTTTATTAATTTCATCCGATAAATCATTTTCTACTAATTCAGGTATTAAGCACTTTCAGACCGTGTTACTTCAGGAACCACTTTATAAACTGAGAATGAAGCAACTGCTTATCAAACTAAATAATTGAAGAGTCCAATGACTATCGAATGGTGTAACTAGCAATCGATAACTGGAAAAATTAAAGGATCCACAAACAAAAATCAAAATCAACCAACAACAAGAGAGAAAAAAAATCAATCATGAATTATTAAACACATTTCAATTAAAAAGATTAAACGAAGAATTTCAAATTCCAAATTCATTCAATCTGAGCAAATTCTAATTCAGCAAATTCAAATGAGTTTGAGTTTGAATCTTTGGCATTAACAGTGCTTAACCATGGTGCAACGAAGGTTATGGTGGTTGAGGTGTGGCTTTTTGCAACAGGAGTTTAGAGAATAGGGTGGAGGCGACCTCCTGAACAAGAACTGGAAGAAAGAAAGAAGTAGAGATATAAAAGAAAATTGTATTATTATTCAAATTGCCTCCGTTACATCCATATACACGTGTATTTATACAGAACGAATACAAAAAGAGCACGTGCTATGCACATGTTAGCTATATCCTATTACAATCCTTCCTCCTTATTAAAAGTTTTGTCCTCAAAACAAAAAACTACACAGCTGAATTGCTCAATTCACAAACAACAATTTTTCTCACAACTACTCTATTACAAAATTAGGATATTTCGCTTCAAACTCCACAGCAGGCTCCCAAGTAGCTTCAGATTCTGAATATCCCTCCCATTGCACTAAGTACTGCACTTGAGCTTGATTTCTATGCTTCACCATTTTCCTGTCAATAATAGCAGCAGGAATCAACAAGACATTGCTATCATGTCCTTGGTACATTGCTGGAATATGCACCACATTAGGCAATGCTCCTCTAACTTTCTTCAACTGTGATACATGGAAGATTGGATGAATTTGCGCATCCTCAGGCAACTTCAACTTGTAAGCAACTACCCCAACTTTCTCTACTACTTGAAATGGACCAAAAAACTTAGCTCCAAGTTTTTCATTCAAAGCATGTTTAACTGTCTTTTGCCTATAGGGCTGCAGCTTTAACCATGCCCAATCTCCTACCTGAAAGCTCCTGTCTGTTCTATGCTTATCAACTTGCATTTTCATCCTATCTTGTGCCCTCCGCAAATGAAACTTCAGCAGTCTAACCATTTCCTCTCTTCTACACAACGACCTATCCACTGCTTCTACTTTAGTTTCACCAGGCATGTAAGGTAAATGAAGTGGAGGTGGCTGATTATACACAATTTCATAAGGAGTTGATTGAATAGATGTATGAAAATTTGTATTGTACCACCACTCGGCTAAAGGAATCCATAAACTCCAATCTTTAGGGTTCTCACTACACATACACCTCAAAAATGTTTCCAAGCATTTATTTACCACTTCAGTTTGCCCGTCAGTTTCAGGATGATATGAAGACGATAGCAGCAAATCAGTCCCTTGAATACTGAACAAAGCTTTCCAGAAATTACTTAAAAATACAGGATCCCTGTCACTTACTATAGATTGAGGCCATCCATGCAGTTTGAACACTTGGTCCAAATACAGTTGAGCTACATCCATTGCTGTATATGGGTGAGACAAAACAGCAAAATGAGCATATTTGCTAAGTCTATCCACCACTACCATAATGACGTCCTTGCCTTGAGATTTTTGCAATCCAGAAATGAAATCCATGGAAACATCTACCCATACCTCTTGTGGAATAGGTAATGGTTGCAACAAACCTGGATGAGCAACATTTTCATGTTTATTAGCTTGGCATACTAAACAATGTCTCACAAAACTGCTTATAAATTTTGACATTCCTCTCCAATAAAATAATGCTTTAACTCTCTTCAATGTAGCATCTCTTCCCGAATGTCCCCCTTGATGTGAAGAATGTAACCACTCTAAAATAGATTTCTTTAGATCATCATTAGGCCCTATCATTATCTTTCCCTTCCTCCTCATCAACCCATCAGCCAATGAAAAGTCATGTATTCTTTCCCCTTGACTCAACTTACCCAATAATTGCTGAAAATTTAGATCAAGCTTGTAGCTTTCCTTAATGAGATCGCTCAAATTTGAATTTATAACAGATAAAGCCATGAACAACACCTCTGATCCAGTAACTCTGGATAATACATCAGCTACCACATTTTCACTCCCACTTCTATACTGAATTTCATAATCAAAACCCATAAGTTTCGAGAGCCAAAACTGCTGAAAAGGGGTAGAAATCTTTTGCTGTAATAACCACTTCAAACTTTTTTGATCAGTTTTTATTATAAACTTTTGGCTAGACAGATATTGTTCCCACTTCTGTACTGCAGTTACAACAGCAAGCAATTCCTTTTCATACACTGAAAGTCTTTGCCATCTTGGACCCAGAGACCTGCTCATAAAAGCCAAAGGATGCCCTTCCTGAATTAACACAGCACCAATACCAACGTTGGATGCGTCAGTCTCCACAATAAAAGGTTTTGAAAAATCAGGTAAAGCCAATACTGGTGTTGAGCTTAATGCCTCTTTCAAAACATTCAATGCTTGTGTTGCCACATCTGACCACTTAAATTCTCCTTTCTTCAAGAGTTGTGTTAAAGGCTTACTAATCCAAGCATAATTCCTCACAAATTTTCTGTAGTAGCCTGCCAGTCCCAAAAAACTCTTCAACTCTTTAACATTCTTAGGTATTGGCCAATTCTTAACTGCTGCAATCTTTTGAGGATCTGTTTCTACTCCCTTTCCAGAAATGAAGTGACCAAGATATTCCACTTTATCAATTGCAAATGAACATTTACTCTTCTTTGCAAACAACTGATGCTCCTTCATAAGCTGAAGAACTGCTTGCAAATGCTTTTCATGATCTGTCAAGTTAGGACTGTATACTAGGATGTCATCAAAGAAAACTAATACATACTTTCTCAATAAAGCTTTGAAAATTTTATTCATCCAAGACTGAAATGAGGCTGGTGCATTAGTCAAGCCGAAAGGCATGACTAAGAATTCATAATGTCCATTATGAGTCTTAAATGCAGTTTTATACATGTCATCTTTGTGTACCCTTAACTGATGATATCCAGATCTCAAATCGATTTTACTGAAAACAGTTGCTCCAGCCAATTCATCTATGAGTTCATCCACCACAGGGATAGGAAATTTATCCTTAACAGTTTTCTTGTTCAACTCTCTATAGTCAATACAAAGTCTCCAAGATCCATCTTTTTTTCCAACTAACACAACAGGAGAAGCAAAAGGACTGCTACTGTCTCGTATGATTCCTTGAGTTATCATTTCATTCACCAAATTTTCAATAATATCTCTTTGCTTCAAAGAGTACCTGTAAGGTCTTATGTTCACAGGGTTAGTTCCAAATTCTAGGGGAATTCTATGATCAAACACACCACGTGATGGAGGTAAATTTTTTTGTTCTTCGAATATACATGCATACTTATGCAGTAGATCAGCTATGCATTCAGGAATGGGCTTAGATTCAATGTTAAAAATCCCTAACCCCTTTTTATTAATTTCCCCTAATTGCATAAAAAACAGTTGAATTGAATTCACTATCACCTTCTGACTGAAAGAAGACTTAACTCCTTTCGGTGGAATACCCTTCAAGACATGATGATTATTCCCATAATCAAACTCCATCAGTAACTTCTTAAAGTCCCACTTCACTGTACCCAAATCTCTTAACCATTGAACTCCTAGCACCATATCACAACTTCCCAGTGGAATCAAAAGCATATCAGATACAAAGTGTGAATTCTGCAATTTCCACTTGAAATTCTTACAAATACACTGGCATGCCAAATGGTTCCCATCAGCTACAGTAACAGCTTGTGGATCAATGGATTCTGAGCTCAATCCCAACTTCTTTACTAGCCCCAGATCAAGGAAGTTATGAGTACTCCCTGAGTCAATCAAAATGTGCAGAGGTGTTCCTTTATGGACACCAATAACCCTCATAGTTTGAAAGTTATGAGTTCCACTCAAGGCATTGATGGAAATACAAGGATTCATCTCTGAAAGTTCGAAAGTTTGATCACTAGATTCAACGCTCACCTCCCCTTCCTTGTCATTACTCTCCACCTCCTCATCTTCCCCTGGTATTTCGACCATGAACAATTGAGTATGCTTCAGTTGACATTTATGCCCCTTTTCATAGGGCTGGTCACAAAAATAACACAGCCCCTTAAGTTGCTTTTCCTTTCTCTCAGCAGCTGATATGGTGGTTTGAGGTCTAGAAAAGGATGTATAAGGTTTTGTGGATAATGGATTACTTTTCCAAGAGCTTGAAGGAGTAGGTAGTATTGAAGGTAGAGTTTGTGTAGAGCTTGAGGGAGTAGATGTTTTTATGGTAGATCTGGAAAAAAGAGTGGGTTTATAAATGGTTTTAACCGCTTCAAGATGCTCTTCCTGCAATCTAGCGTACTCAACTGCTTGAGTCAAATCTTTAGGCTTAAAAGCCTTAACAAAAGGTCTTACTGCTGGCTTTAATCCACCCACAAAACTTTCCAAAAAATATGAATCAGGTAACACTTGATTTTGTTGGAGTATTAAAGATCGAAGTTCCTCAAATTCATCAATATAGGATTCAATTCTTCCAGTTTGACACAATTTATTAAACCTTTCGACTACATTGCTTCCATTCTCATCTTTAAATCTTGCTGACAAATCAATGATGAATTCAGACCAATCAACATTCTTCTTCACCACAATATAACTAGACATCCAACTTTCCGCCCTGTCTATCATGTTTAAACAAGCCAAATCCACTTTCTGATCACCGCTTATTTTACATAAGTTGAAATACTTATCGCATTTTTTTATCCACATTCTACAATTGGTTCCATCAAACTTAGGAAATTCTAGTTTAGGAACGTACCCCTGAATTCTGGAAGAACCTGGTTCAGCAATTCTTGTAAATGAAGCTTCACTCCTTCTGGTTTCAACGCCCCTCATTCTGTCCTCCACTTTGTCATTCATCTCTTGGAAAGATTGAGAAATCTTCAACATCGTTTCTTGCATGATATTCTGCAAAGATTCCTGCAGCATCTTTTGCACATTCTCCTCTAATCGCCTGCTTTGGTCTTGCTGTGCCTCCAACCTCTCACTAATAATCTTGATTTGATCTTCCATTGCTTCAACTCTTCTTGTTACTGCTGGTGCCAGATTGAAGGTTTCAAGATCAACTATGTAGGGTTTTCACGACAGGGCTTGGACGAATCAGATCAGATCTTCACAAATCGTGATGTGGGATTGAGAAATAATTGCAGCGGCAACCGCTCTGATACCAATGCAACAGGAGTTTAGAGAATAGGGTGGAGGCGACCTCCTGAACAAGAACTGGAAGAAAGAAAGAAGTAGAGATATAAAAGAAAATTGTATTATTATTCAAATTGCCTCCGTTACATCCATATACACGTGTATTTATACAGAACGAATACAAAAAGAGCACGTGCTATGCACATGTTAGCTATATCCTATTACACTTTTCGGTAAAAGAGTGGATGAGATTAGAAGCGGACGAGAAGAACTAACTGATTCATAATGACATATTGGAATTAAGCTAGGGTTTGTGTTATAGAGAAGAACGATATCGATATTATTTTTAATCGGTTGCGGTGTCGTATGACCTCCACAGCTCTTATGTGGCTTCGTCCTTGTGCATAACTAGGCGGTTTGGATGTTAGCTAATTTTTAGAACGAAGATATTTATTTCTATGTTAACATGGAACATTGTTTGGAGCGTAAAATTGTCGGTGGAGTTGGTAGGCTTGTATTAAAATATAGTATGAATGTGATAATTGTTAGAATGCAGCAATACAATTTTCATATTTATGTAGATTTTGAAGATATTTGAGTAAGGTTGAACTGAGACTCAAATATTTTTTTCATTCTATAGATTTTGAAGTGTTATTAAATGTCTATTTTATTGCATCGCATAAGGCAAGAAATTATCAACATGTGAAAGATTTATTTTGAAATATGAAAGTAATGCACAACTAAGTAAAGAAGCCATTGTATCAAGACTATTATCAAACCGACCGTTAGTGGGGTTTGCTTACTGTCACTGACCAAAATTAATTTTTCTGAAGCCAAAAAAACGTGAATCTTGTCACATTGCGGTTTTTCTAAAAACGTGGATCTTGTCATATCACGGTTTGCCTAAACTTACTCCTTTTATTTCACGCATCAAAGATTCCAAATTCAAATCTATTATGATTTTCAAATTTTAAAATTTCAATTTCAAATCGACAATTTTGAATGCTTTGATTAATATTTAAATTTGAAATTCATATTTTCAGATTCAAATCTCAATTTATTTTTTTCCAACATATTATCACTTAATGTTTAAGCAATATTAACAAAAAAATTTAATGTATATTTCTTATCAAAGTTATACAATCGAACGGTCGGTTTCACCATGTGCGGTTATACTAGTTAATTAAATAAAGTGGATATGTAAATAAAATAAAGGGCTGAGATTGAGTACGAAAATGGAATCATTGTAAAAGCATAAAACGCCCACATGTTTCTCATTTAATTTTGATACTACATTATTTCCTCCTGATGTACAAAACACAAGCGCTAGCATAAAAACAATCTTAAAATAAATCATGCTACGGAGAAGTTTCCTACGATTTGGGCACCGTCATAAGCAAATGATATTGCATCCAGAATCTGCTAACGGGAAACGGAAAAAAATTAACTCATCTAAGTTCTAGCGTTTATGTCTCCTGAAAATAAAATAAAAAAAGAAACTCACTTCATGTATTTATTTAAACATCAAATTGCAGGCTGCGTTTCAGCTGAGGCGCAGATGTGAAAAGTCTTGGAAGTGTGAATGCTTAAACAGATGTATCATAGCATGGAAGATAAGGGTGGACGCATATTTGTTTGGTGCGGTTTTACGGTCCAAACCACTTCCACACCACATCAAATAGTTAATCAAAATTACAAACATTTTTAACAGTTCGGTTTTGATTCGGTTTAAATGTAATACGGTTCGGTTTCGGTCCAGTCTGCTTTGAATCCATATTAAATATGAAATAACAGAATTACTTTCATCAACAATCAATTTACGAAGGCAACTGTGTGAAACTTTTACATTCAAAGGTTAAAACACACAATGTTATGATCAAATGAAAGATTAGTTTTTAATTGTATGAATATTTCAATTTGAAATTCACCTACAAGTGAGATTTATTTTGGTAGATTAACCAAACATCAACATTACTCAATGCATAATCATTAAGGAAAATGACTAAAATAAAATTATAATTCGCATTTATTCACAAAATAAATGAGACAAAAAATATTATATCAAAATTATAACTACTTCCTTTATGTCAGCTATTATTATTAATATAATAACAATATACGCTAAAAATAGAAGTACATCGTTAGAACCTGAAATAAGATAGAAGTTGCTTATATTTTTATCATAAAATTATTAATATACATTTTCGGTTTGGTCCGGTTTAATATGATTGGTTCAACCGTTCAAACTGCAACCGAACCGTATCGATGCGGATTGATCCGGTTTAGAGTATCGGCTTTGGTTAGAAGATTCCATGCGTGTTTCCGCATCGTTTTTGCGGTCCGGTACGGACTGTTTCCGTTTAGCGGTGCGGTTCATGCATACCCTATAGATAGTCAAAAGATTATTAGCTGTATGCACAGGGGAGATTATGTGGCTTTCTTAATTACCTTCGTAATTATATCTTTCAGGCTTCAGGTTACTTTAATGGCTACTGTTTCTTGGGCCTTTGCCTTTATAGATAATATCACTGTACATTTTGTTGGGCCTATATGATTCTGCTATTTCAAGATTATCCATGTTACTCGGGATTACAGACATAAAACTTAAATTGTACAACTAATACCACATGCGTAGACTTGTTTTTTTACAGGATGAAAGGAGTCATATGATTCTTGAATCGTTTGTTGCGAAGACTTTCACCACTATAGCGGATCTCATGGATCTAAACTACTGCTTAGTTATCAATAGTTCATGGTAAATATAAACAATAAGATATTATCCAGTCAGCAAACATACAATAAATGAAATAAGAAACATTATTCATTCTTCAGCAAAATAGAGTATGTTGAAGAAGTACACGGCTGATTCTATTCATGCTCTACCTACATTGCAAAATTTTGAATAAAATTTAAACCAAAATGTCCTTATTTAACAAAACGTTAATACCGATATTAAAGAATGAAGAATTTACAATACATAAATACTATTTCTATTCAAATACCACATACACGATAAAATATAACAAACTATTATACATCAAAAATTACTTTACATGCATCATCCCTTATACAAAATCACCCTTATTTTCATTTTTCCTCATTAAAATTTGAAACTTATTTAAAGAAAATAAGAATTCGCAACACTGAATTAAGTTCAACTTCAAGAAAACGAACTTTAATTTTTTGGTATATTGTAACCTCTTTATTTTAGTAATTTTTTTTTTCAAAATCAACTCTAACTTTAGAAGGTAAATTAAATAATTCAAATCAGAGCACTTAATTGTAAAAATTATCTCAATTGATTTTTAAATTTTATGTTAAAAAATTAATCTTTTCATAAAAAATGTACATATTTGATCAAATTTCGTTAATTTTAATGTTTTAATTTAACGGAATATAAGAGAAAGATTAAAAATGCAACAAAGAAGAAGGATAATTTAATAATAGACTTTCTTAGCAAAATAATGATGTACATTACGTGATTTGATGTATCAATGGAATTTGCCATACATAAATCCCCTTTATCCATATTATATATAGCCAATTTTATTTTTTCCATAAAGTAACTAAAATTTCATCGTATCATTAGTTAAATTAAATTTAAATTCCTTACAATCATGAAATTCTATTGATAAAATATCAAGTTATATTCGTGCATAATCCGTTTGACATTTTCACTTCAATTGTATAGAAAATTAATTTTTAAGATTCAATATTAATGCTAACATGATTCATAGAGTACTAAATTCTCTCTATCTTATACATAAACTGAACCAAGTTTAAATTTTACATCAAATTTTAAATTATGAATATTTTAATATTGAAAAATCAACTTTGAATTTCAATATATAAATAATTAAATAAATTTAAATTCCATTTGAAGTATTCATTTAAATTTTCAAATGTGAATTTGGAGAATTTTCGAAATAGGTTCCTTTATTTGGGTAATTCATGAGAGAGAGTTTGTAAAGTTAGATAATTATTTTATTTTATTACAAAATGAGGGCAATTTTATAATATGTATGATGTGCATTAAGTAAAAGAATGTTGTATATGATTGGTAAAATTTTCTACGTATGTATAGTAAGTTACGATGTATGAATAGAATTAGTCAAAGTGTAGGTAGCATAGTAGGGAGGTAACATATATAGTTATAAGTTGAATATCAATTTCATTAAATGCTCGACTATAATTTTTTTATGAATTTTATGTAAGGAGAAAGAGTGTTGGAACCTCTCAATTTATAGGAACTGAGTGAAGGCCTCGAATATGTAAGTTTAGAAATAAATGTTACAGGAATGAGTAAGAAAGAAAAGAGCCAAGAAGTATCAATATAGATCAAAAACGCTCCTGAGTGATGCCGTTCTGAAATTGCCTCTTAATTAATACAAGTTAATTTGCATCCAGTTCATGTTCATTTTAATTTCATCACTCAATGCGCTTAACTAAATGACACCCAATTAGACATATATTTTAACCCTCATTATTAACAAAATCACATCCATTCAATTAAATTTCAATTAGTTTCTTCATTTCTAATGTTGTGTAATTAATTAGTTATTTAATTGAATTAATCAATTCATTCATTCTTTATATATTTCATTTGACAAATATTCGAGCTGCGAAATTTTAACACTCCATAACCCAAATATAACCATCTCTCTCTAATGCTACATCTCAGCCCATTGTTCAATCTGTGCCCCACAACGCCAAACTCTAGTTAAAGCTGAACAAGCTTGGGCACTGCCCTCAATGGAGCTTCCGCGCCACCTTCTTTTCCAAGCATAAGAAAGATATCATTCACGAATAAAATAACCGAATACCAAAATTCTTTAACGTAATTGATTTAGTATATGAATCCGTAAATATTAAACTCCGAGAGACCAATAGAGAAATCACTTGGCTCTTCACCTTCCCCATTCTGTATTAAGAGAAAACGTACTAAATATTCTTCATATCTACTGCAATGTTCTTCTCATGGTTTTTTCCAAAATATCTGAAGTCTACAACATCAAACTCATCAAAAACTACGCAACACTCAAAGAAAAAGTGCTCTAATCATTAACACCAATATGCTTTGCAATAAAGCCAACACAATCAACTGACCCTTGTTTTTAACTAAGCCTCTCCAATGGTCTTAAATTACGATGCCTTCCCGTTAATCGATAACACCACTAGCTCTCTATGTGGAAATACCACGATGACCTATGATGAGTTTTGTACTTTTTCATCCTTTCAAGATCTCTCATAAATCTCGTATGTTATCTCATCGCAATTTTCTTGGTTTTCAAATACCACAACCTATATTTCTTCACACCATATTTATAGCTGAATAAAATATACTTTCTTCCTCTATACTTCAACCTATCATGTCTTTTAGATTAGCTGAACACCCTAACACTTTAAGAAATGAAATTCTTACGTGCTTACAATTCTAATCTTCTCAAAGTTTCCAAACTTATGCTAACGAAAGGTGTGTGGTTGACGTGAAATACCGCCATCAATAGTTCCTCTAAAGAAAATATCACTTCCAAATTAGCAGTCAATCTCAAGATTGTAGCACTTTCTTGTTGGTTCAGGTGCATCGAGCAGTAGATTAAAATTGATAATTTTAAAAATTTTGTTCTTTATTTCATTATGCACCAGATCTTCTAGTGTATTGTCATGAATAATACAGTTTCGCTAAATCACATTTAATGTTTTGATTTGTTATAACAAAAGTCTTTTTGATTAAAATTATTTTTGTTGTGATTATTTTAATAAATGAGTACGAAATTTTTATGTTGAACTTGCATGACCATTAACAATATTATAATAATGTCTAATGGATATGTATTACATTAGTCTCTATAAATATAATAATATGCATACACATACTGTAATGATTCTGACTCGACCTTCGAAAATCGGCACCGAATATGACACTCATATACAAATGCCGCAGATCCAAACGTCGAATCTGGTGCGCCGGAGCTTATAACACCATTAAGTACAACACAACGGAAGAAAAGAATATCAATATATAACATTGATACAATGACAGATACAATATCTGATATAATAATGATACAACAGAATGATACAATGAATATCAATACTATCAGAGAGACAAGACAGAGCAGCGGAAAGAAATAGATAACACCAGCAGCAGAACAAGATCTTCAATAGAATGCATCCCCAAATCAAATGCTCCAATCCATAGCTAGCTCGAACCAATATCATGTGTCACCTAGACAAGCAAGTCTCGTCCTGATCCAAAGACTGAACTAACTCCAGATAGTCTACTAAACCTGACTATCTGAGAAACCCAACTCTAGACTTCCCGTGTGGGAAATTGTGGACACCCAGAGTTTAGAAAGGAACAATAAACTCCGAGTCAGTCATGAGACTGGTATGAGTAACAAAAATAGTTTATCTTCAAAACAAACAATAAGAGAATTTAAAAATAAATTCGCAATGCTTTTTGGAAAATGAAACTACCATAAGGCCTCCCGCGGCACACACCATGCAAACGCAGAATTGGAGGAGATTTCTTCTTATGATAGTTAAACATGCTTGATACGAGAAAATTTCTTTTTAATATTATTATTATAAGTGCACAGTGGAAAACATTTCGAAAGTATAATATAAATCTTAGCCAGCATAGGTACCATTATATTATGCCCACTATAGCAGCCATTTTAAATGACAGATTATGCAACTAAAACCGAACAAGGCTCGTATTGTTTTGTTTGGATTTTCCAAAAAATGATCGGGCTAAGGAACTTCCCACTGTCAATGGGTACGCCTCTGGCGGGATGTCCCGAGAACCTAACCGGATCTCTGCCAACACAAGGCCGGGTTACCTCTGTAACTAGGTAACTACTTCTCGAGCATGCCACCACCCGGTCCTATGGGACCTTTATTCGAGGCGCCTCTAAACCATAAAGCAACAACCACACGGAAAATGAGATTGAAGCCCACCACACAGGTAAATATCTGGGCTCCATACCATGATGCCACCCTTTACAAAAGGGAGTGACACACCCTAAAGGGCGCGACCCTCATAACCTTGCCGCAAGTTTCCTGTTTCGAATATTTCCGGGTTGTGAGGCTCGACGAAGTCTCATCCACAAAGCTATGCTTTACACGAAAGCCATGCTTTGATCACAAATGATCATCAACACACAGCGACACTCAACATGCCACACTACCAAATTGGGAGTATATCGCCGATACATAACCTCCGAGCTCGTATGTCTCAGAGAAGGGTGTTAAGCTAAGAGAATAAATTCTCCGCCACCAACAGATATGTATTTGAAAGAAATCTGCTTTGTATCTCAAAATGTAATGTCAGACATACAATCCATACAAGTCTGTTCTGGGTTCGAACAGAACCGAAGGCACTTCCAAAGAATCCCTTGTAATCCGGATATTCACAATCCTGATCGGACTTCCCATCGCTTAAAGGAATCTCCATACCGGCGCGACTCAGTGCAGAGACAATCGATAGGTCATCCTATCGCTCTCGCAAATACCTGGTCTTCACCACCGGTCTTCAAATGCTATCCATATCGACGTATCATTATTCGGAACGGGTTATATGACACAAAGGTCCTCCCATGGCTAAACCGAATAACGAGCGCAATATTAAAAATCATATGGATACTGGGGACTCAGTTAAATCACAGCTTAAAGCTCAAAACCTTTCATTCAAATGGTTAAAACAAATTACCACTTCCAATTTTTTGAACAAAAAGATTCATTTCAACAACCTTCAATGGTTTAAACAATTTTCACACTTTTAATCTTTTAAACGAAAGATGTGAATTGTTCACCCCGTTCACAAAGATCCATTCATGGATTTCAAAACAATTTCCATTTCAATTGGATTAACTCGTTAAATCTTTAAATAAAGATTTAACTTATAGCTTTCAAAATTCGTTTCCAAAGATTCATTCATAGCCTTTCAAAACATTTCAATTCCATTTCAAACTTGAAACCTTTCAACTAATTTGGAAATCATTTCATTAAATGAAAACTATTACTATTTGAAAACAAATAGGTTTCGTTTTGGGAAAAACTGATTACAATTACATCAGTTAAAACCATTCAAGTATAAAACTTGGATTTAAATTCAAATTTCCCAAACCATACTTTTAAATGGTGAAAAACCCATATAAACATCTTTATAACTTGTAAATCTTTTAGATCAAAATTTCCAAATTATTGAATTCAATTTCAAATATTGAATTCAAACTTAAATCAATTATTTAAATTTCAAGTTTTATTAAGTTAATTAAAATAACTTTTATTTTTTTAAAATTATTTCAAAAGCTTTCAATTCAAATTCCAAAACGATTTTGGATCCAAGAGTTCAATCTTTAAAATTGGTAAAAATATGTGACTTAACCGATTTCCTCGTGAAATCCATATTTGTGCATGTAGGGTGTAGACTAGGGGTTTTACACAATAGTGCAACATCATTCAATCATCACGGATTCAAATACAGAAATATGGTTGATAAGAAATATAAGCTATAATGCTTATCTCTCATACACGGATATATATATCACAGATAATAAATTACATTCATCCCAGATAAATAAATTACAGATCACGACACAAATCAGGATATATTATAAAGCATTACATATCAGAGATATCAAACAATTCAACACCCAATCTAATCCAAACGTCCATAAGTAGGATTAATTAAATTATCTGATTTATTTAAATAAGATAAATTTCTATGAATAAATTTGCAAATCATGGTAAATTAATAATCAATTAATTACAAAACATTTAATAAATTATCCTTTAATTAATCATTAATTAATTCATAATGAATAATTTATCCTTAGTTAATTAGTTTTAATTAATTACAACGAGCAATTAATTTCCTAATTTCTTCCCCGAGGTAATTACACTTACACAATTTCATAAATGATTATCATTGATTAATTAATCTAATTAATTGTTAAAAATAATCACATTGATTAATTTATTAAATAATCTTAGTTAATGACCTTCATTAACTATTAACAATTCTTTAATTACTTTGCTAAAGAAATTTACTTATATTAATCATTATTGATTATCAATTGATTAACCATTAAGAACTCATTAATTAATCTTAATTTTTTTTGAATTAATTAAGTGTCAACTGTAACTTAATGAATTCTTAATTACAATTTAATTATTCCTTAATTAAATTAACTTAACTTTAATTAATAAATTTAAACTTAAAATTACAAAGGTAATTAACACAAAACATTAATTATTCCATTCTCATTTACTTAATAATTAATGTATATAAATCATTATTACTTAAAGTAGACTCATTTTTATTAACAATTTAACTATCACTTATAAATATGTTTGGAAACAGTCATTTCCAAATTTACATTTAAAACTTTGATTTAAAAATCCAAATTTCCTTTTAAAACTTAATGATTCAAAGTCCCATTTGAATCTAACTTAAACTTTACTTAAAAATGCAGTTTAAATTTTAAAAATGGTTTTAAAATTAAACTAACAGGTTTTAAGAAAACCTGTAACATATTTAAGTATACCCGAGGCCAACTTAAGTTACTTCGAGTCAAAACCCTTGCTGATTCGGGCAACACACGCAACTGCTCGAGAAAAACTCGAGTACTCCCATCTACTAAATCCAACAAAATTAACATCACCAGAAATATGCACGGTGCATATGCACCGGCCATCCATCCATCTCCGATCTATCATGATGACCTGAACTAGTCATCGATCACCATCACCTCCGATTACGATCATCAGATCATAACAACACATTCATGATCAAATTCGAACCCCACGACCAAACCTGGAATAGGTAACAGGAAATACCACCAAGCCTGTCAATGCACCATTCTCGACACCTCAACCACCGGAGGTGCTGAAATTCCAATCACGACCTCGTCAACTCACCCGCTTCCATCCCCCAAAAGCACACGACACTCGATCAATCACAGGCGAAGAACGAATCGAACTACCCGATCTTGCTAAAACTAGGTTAAATATTTACAAAACCTCGCCGCTTCCACGTCGAACTGGAGCCATTCCCCCCATTTTTCTCCGACACACAGTACTCCCCACTACCTTCACACGAAACCCCAAGGTCCCTCATTGACGAGATCATACTAATTTATCAAAACAAAGAAGTTCGAACAAACTAAGACTGCTCTTGAATTTCTGATCTAAAAATTATAATCTTGCTTTAAAAATCATAGTAAAGTATAATAATCTCATTTATACACCTGAATTCATGAATTATGAAGTTCGAATTTCTTGCTTATTTGCAGTTAGTTGTGTTATCTTGCTTTCCAGAGAAAGTTAAACATTGTTTTAACTTATATAAATTTTTAATCTCAAGTTTATACTATAACAACCAGTTTTCATTTTGATTCTAAGTCCACACTATAAGTAGATTGAGAGAAAAAGAATTTTTAATCAAAAAAAAAAATTTGTTTATGAACTCAAAACAGAGACATATTCAAATATCAGCATGCACACAAACTCCATCACAAAGAATCCACATATAGATATAGATGCAAACATACGTATTTACAGACATATAGGTGCAACAGATTTTATACTTTTCAATTCAAATTGTTTTAAAGTAGTGTTACTCACTGTGGTTTGAGGCTGAACAGAGCTTTTTATGTAGAAACAAGCTTGAATTCTTGCTAGCTGAAGCCTCTTTGATCTCTGGTTGCATGGATTTGTTTAATGTTTTAAATGGAACGTTGTTTGAATTTTTAAGCTGTTGTTTACTTCAGTTTAACATAGCTATGAATGAACGAACTGATGAAGATATATGGGAAAGCAAGTTTACAGGTTGATGTTATTATTTGTACAAGTGATGTTATGTATATTTGTACAACACAGGGTAGATATTATTTGGTTTGTACGAAATAAGATCAGAGATCTTTTTCTTTGGAGGCTGAAAGCAAATTTTGAATGGATGGCATTTAATGCCTTGTCACCTTTCATGTTTACACATATCTTTGCTGTCTTGTTTATAAGCTTGCATATTATATTACTTATCCAATTCTGTTTGTTTACTTTGTATTGACTAAGAGATTTCCTTTTCTACTTTGGTGGCTGCAGCTTTGTTTTGGTTGGGTGAAATGATTTGTATTTTGCATGCTAAGATTTTGTATTAATTAACTCTTATCTTGTTTCATACTTGAATGTATTTGCACTATCTTGTTTTACAAGCTTGTAGATATTGATATTTTTATTTGTCCATACTTGTCTTTATTTGCTTCTACATACTTATATCTTTATCTTTTCTTTTGTCTTTGCTTTGTAATATAAATGAAGTTCTAAAATTGACATATCGTTTGAATTTATTTATGTATTTATTTTATTTTAAATAATTTTGAAAGACTTTATTTTAAATTTCAAACCATAGTTTTTTTTCAGAATACACACACACACACACACATATATATATAAATTTTAAATAACCATTTCTATTTATATTAAAATCCATTTGTAAAGACATTACATTATTAACATTGAGTAAAAATAACTCATTATAAAATTAAAATAATTTATAAAAGAAACTATCTCTTTATTAATAAATAACATATTTTATTTGAATTTGGAAAAACTCAAATCGATTAACCAATTAATTTCACAATTTTTAATCAAAAATTAAATTAATTATTAATTTAAACACAGTCAAAAATCTGGGATCGTTACAGATTCCCCCCTTAAAGAAATTTCGTCCCCGAAAGTTGCAGGCACGGAAACAACAAAGATTGATACACAAAGACAGAGAAATAGTTTTCCAGGTCAAACTAGATATCTATTCTGTATTTGGCTTACTAAAACAGAATATCAACAATAGATACAAGAACGAACACTTCACAAAATACTCGAATTATCTGGATTTACGAAATATGCAGGGGCATTGGTTAGTTCGAAGGGATAACTAACCATTCGTAGAACATATTCTGACCCAAAAATAGACAGATATATGGATACAATTTCAAAACCTTTAGTTTAGAACTGAAGTATACCTATTAACCGTAGCAATCAAAGCGACCAATTCATCCAAACAACAATTCTGACCTATTTGGAGTTTATGTTTCATGCAAATATGTCAAATCTTCTTCCTAGATCTACCAGGAACTATCGAAGAATTGAAAAGAGATGCTAAACAAAAGAGATTGATAGATGGATTCAATCTTCTACAATTTTTTCAAACATAAGATATAAATTCCAAACTCAAGTCGGAATACCCCAAAGTATATACCAACTTGTCCCTCTTCGGACTTCGATATACACAAGAAATTATAATAGAATTTCAAATTTGGTTTCTAAACGATATCGTTTCATCGACACAATCCAAATTTAGCTTTATATTAATCGATTTACCTCAATGTAATATTTCCAATTTATTTAATATTTTCAATTCCAAATTTCAATTCCAAATTTCAATTCCAAATTTCAATTTCATTAAAGTTTAAATGGAAAAACTGATAAGAAATCGATGAAGATACGAAGTAAGGATTTTCTACAACGATTCGTAGGGCCACCATCACACCGTAACTTCTTCTTGCAGCTGCCATGAAGCAAATCAAAGAATTTAGGATCGAATCAAAGGATATTGATAGAGAAAATTATTTCCACTGTCACAGGGTATTGACCATTTGCACTGGTATTTCCCTGTCCCCTATCTCGTTCTCTTCTTGCACTCATACTCACTATCGGTGAATAGTAAGAGAATTTACTGAGGCACTCGAACAGATATCTTAGGGATATACTCATTCTAGGGTATACTTCACCCTATCTCTAATGAGTTACTTAATGTGTTATACTCCTAAGCTAAAGTTTTGACCCTCAACTCTGATACCAAATGTGACGATCCTGACTCGACCTTCGAAAATCGGCACCGAATATGACACTCATATACAAATGCCGCAGATCCAAATGTTGAATCTGGTGTGCCGGAGCTTATAACACCATTAATTACAACACAGTGGAAGAAAAGAATATCAATATATAACATTGATACAATATCTGATATAATAATGATACAACAGAATGATACAATGAATATCAATACTATCAGAGAGACAAGACAGAGTAGCGGAAAGAAATAGATGACACCAGCAGCAGAACAAGATCTTCAATAGAATGCATCCCCAAATCAAATGCTCCAATCCATAGCTAGCTCGAACCAACATCACGTGTCATCTAGACAAGCAAGTCTCGTCCTGATCCAAAGAATGAACTAACTCCAGATAATCTACTAAACCTGACTATCTGAGAATCCCAACTCTAGACTGCCCGTGTGGATAATTGTGGGCACCCAGAGTTAGAAAGGAACAATAAACTCCGAGTAAGTCATGAGACTGGTATGAGTAACAAAAATAGTTTATCTTTCAAAACAAACAATAAGAGAATTTAAAAATAAATTCGCAATGCTTTTCGGAAAATGAAACTACCATAAGGCCTCCCGCGACACACACCATGCAAATGCAAAATTGGAGGAGATTTCTCCTTATGATAGCCAAACATGCTTGATACGAGAAAATTTCTTTTCAATATTTTTATTATAAGTGCACAGTGGAAAACATTTCGAAAGTATAATATAAATCTTAGCCAGCATAGGTACCATTATATTATGCCCGCTATAGCTTCCATTTTAAATGACAGGTTATGCAACTAAAACCGTACAAGGCTCGTATTGTTTTGTTTAGATTTTCCAACAAATGATCGGGCTAAGGAACTTCCCACTATTCATGTGTACGCCTCTGGCGGTACGTCCCGAGAATCTAACCAGATCTCTGCCAACACAAGGCCGGGTTACCTCTGTAACTAGGTAACTACTTCTCGAGCATGCCACCCCTCGCTCCTTTGGGACCTTTATCCGAGGCGCCTCTAAACCACAAAGCAACAACCACACAGAAAATGAGATTGAATCCCACCACGTAGGTAAATATCTAGGCTCCATGCCATGATACCACCCTTTACCAGAAGGGAATGACACACCCTAAAGGGCGCGACCCTCATAACCTTTCCGCATATTTCCTGTTTCGACCATTTCCGGGTTGTGAGGCTCGATGAAGTCTCGTCCACAAAGCTACGCTTTACACGAAAACTATGCTTTGATCACAAATGATCAACAAATGATCATCAACACACAGCAGCACTCAACATGCCACACTACCAAATTGGGAGTATATCACTAATAACCTTCAACTATATAACCTCTGAGCTCGTATGTCTCAGAGAAGGGTGTTAAGTTATGAGAATAAATTCTCCGCCACCAATAGATATGTATTTGAAAGAAATCTGCTTTATATATCAAAATGTAATGTCAAACATACAATCCATACAAGTCTGTTACGTGTTCGAACAGAACCGAAGGCACTTCCAAAGAAGCCCTTGCAATCCGGGTATTCACAATCCAGATCGGACTTCCCATCACTTAGGGAATCTCTATACCGGCGCGACTCAGTGCAGAGATAATCGATAGGTCATCTTATCGCTCTCGCAAATACCCGGTCTTCACCACCGGTCTTCAAATGCTATCCATATCGACGTATCATTATTCGAAATGGGTTATATGACACAAAGGTCCTCCCCGGCTAAACCGAATAACGAGCATAATATTAAAAATCATATGGATACTGGGGTCTCAGTTAAATCACAGCTTAAAGCTCAAAACCTTTCATTCAAATGGTTCCGTTTACAATCTTTTGATCAAAAAGATTCATTTTAACAACCTTCAATGGTTTAAACAATTTCCACACTTTTAAGCTTTTAAACGAAAGGTTTAATTCACAAAGTTCACCCCATTCACAAAGATCCATTCATGGATTTCAAAACAATTTCTATTTCAATTGGATTAACTCGTTAAGTCTTTAAATCAAGATTTAACTTATAGCTTTCAAAATTCGTTTCCAAAGATTCATTCATAGCCTTTCAAAACATTTCAATTCCATTTCAAACTTGAAACCTTTCAACATAATTTGGAAATCCTTTCTTTAAATGAAAACTATTATTATTTGAAAACAAATTGGTTTCGTTTTGGGAAAAACTGATTACAATTACATCAGCTAAAACCATTCAAGTATAAAACTTGGATTTAAATTTAAATTTCCCAAACCATACTTTTAAACGGTGAAAAACCCATATAAACATCTTTATAACTTGTAAAATCTTTTAGATCAAAATTTCCAATTTATTGAATTCAATTTCAAATATTGAATTCAAACTTAAATCAATTATTTAAATTTCAAGTTTTATTAAGTTGTTTAAAATAACTTTTTTTTGAAAACTATTTCGAAAGCTTTCAATTCAAATTCCAAAACTATTTTGGATTCAAGAGTTCAATCTTTAAAATTGGTAAAATACTGTGACTTAACCGATTTCCTCGTGAAATCCATATTTGTGTGTATAGGGTGTAGACCAGGGGTTTTACACACAATATTGCAACATCATTCAATCATCACAGATTCAAATACAGAAATATGGTTGATAAGCGGTATAAGCTATAACGCTTATCTCTCATACACAGATATATATATCACAGATAAAGAATTACATTCATCCCAGATAAATAAATTACAGATCACGACACAAATCAGGATATATTATAAAGCATTACATATCAGAGATATCAAACAATTCAACACCCAATATAATCCAAATGTCCATAAGTAGGATTAATTAAATTATCTGATTTATTTAAATCAGATAAATTTATATGAATAAATTTGCTAGTCATGGTAAATTAATAATCAATTAATTACAAAACATTTAATAAATTATCCTTTAATTAATCATTAATTAATTCATAATGAATAATTTATCCTTAATTAATTAGTTTTAATTAATTACAATGAGCAATTAATTTCCTAGTTTCTTCCCTGAGGTAACTACACTTACACAATTTCATAAATGATTATCATTGATTAGATTTGATTAATTAATCTAATTAATTGTTAAAAATTAATCACATTGATTAATTTATTAAATAATCTTAGTTAATGACCTTCATTAACTATTAACAATTCTTTAATTACTTTGCTAAATAAATTTACTTATATTAATCATTATTAATTATCAATTGATTAACCATTAAGAACTCATTAATTAATCATAATTTTTTGAATTAATTAAGTTAACTTATTGAATTCTTAATTACAATTTAATTATTCCTTAATTAAATTAACTTAACTTTAATTAATAAATTGGAACTTAAAATTACAAAGGTAATTAACACAAAACATTAATTATTCCATTCTCATTTACTTAATAATAAATGTATATAAATAATTATTACCTAAGGTAGAATCATTTTTATTAACAATTTAATTACCACTTATAAATATGTTTGAAAACAGTCATTTCCAAATTTAGACTTAAAACTTTGATTTAAAAATCCAAATTTCCTTTTAAAACTTAAAGATTCAAAGTCCCATTTGAATCTAACTTAAACTTGATTTAAATTTTATTTAAAAATGCAGTTTAAATTTTAAAAACAGTTTTAAAATTAAACTGACAGGTTTTAAGAAAGCCTATAACAGATCTAAGTATACCCGAGGCCAAGTTAAGTTACTTCGAGTCAAAACCCTTCCTGCTTCGGGCAACACACGCAACTGCTCGAGAAAAACTCGGGTACTCCCATCTACTAAATCCAACAAAATTAACATCACCAGAAATGTGCACAGTGCACATGCACCGGCCATCCACCCATCTTCGATCTATCATGATGACCTGAACTAGTCATCGATCACCATCACCTCCCATTACGATCATCAGATCGTTACAACACACTCACGATCAAATTCGAACCCCACGACCAAACCTGGGACAGGCAATACCACCAAGCCTGTTAACGCACCATCCTCGACGCCTCAACCACCGAAGGTGCTGAAATTCCGGTCACGACCTCGTCAACTCACCTGCTTCCATCCCCCAAAAGCACACGACACTCGATCAATCACAGGCGGAGAATGAATCGAACTACCCGATCTTGCTAAAACTAGGTTAAAAGTTTTCAAAACCTCACCGCCGCTTCCACGTCGAACTGGAGCCCTTCCCCCTATTTTTCTCCGACACACAGTACTCCCCTCTACCTTCACACGAAACCCCGAGGTCCCTCAATGACAAAATCATACTAATTCATCAAAACAAAGAAGTTCGAACAAACTAAAACTACCCTTGAATTTTTGATCTAAAAATTATTAATCTTGCTTTAAAAATCATATTAAAGTATAATAATCCCATTTATACACCTGAATTCATGAATTATGAAGTTCGAATTTCTTGCTTATTTGTAGTTAGCTGTGTTGTCTTACTTTCCAGAGAAAGTTAAACATTGTTTTAACTTATATAAATTTTTAATCTCATGTTTGTACTATAACAACCAGTTTTCATTTTGATTCTAAGTCCACACTATAAGTAGATTGATAGAAAAAGAATTTTTAATCAAAAAAAATGTTTCTTTATGAAATTAAAACAGAGACATATTCAAATATCAGTCTGCACACAAACTCCATCACAAAGAATCCACATATAGATGTAGATGCAAACTTACGTATTTACAGACATATAGGTGCAACAGATTTTTATACTTTTCAATTCAAATTGTTTTAAAGTACCTTTACTCACTGTGATTTGAGGCTGAACAGAGCTTTTTATGTAGAAACAAGCTTGAATTCTTGCTAGCTGAAGCCTCTTTGATCTCTGGTTGCACGGATTTGTTTGATGTTTTAAATGGAATGTTGTTGAATTTTCAAGATGTTGTTTACTTCAGTTTAACATAGCTATGAATGAACGAACTGATGAAGATATATGGGAAAGCAAGTTTACAGGTTGATGTTATTATTTGTACAAGTGATGTTATGTATATTTGTACAACACAGGGTAGATATTATTTGATTTGTACAAAATAAGATCATAGATCTTTTTCTTTGGAGGCTGAAAGCAAATTTTGAATGGATGGCATTTAATGCCTTGTCACCTTTCATGTTTACACATATCTTTGCTGTCTTGTTTATAAGCTTGCATATTATATTACTTATCCAATTCTGTTTTTTTTCTTTGTATTGACTAAGAGATTTCCTTTTCTACTTTGGTGGCTGCAGCTTTGTTTTGGTGGGGTGAAATGATTTGTATTTTGCGTGCTAAGATTTTGTATTAATTAACTCTTGTCTTGTTTCATACTTGAATGTATTTGCACTGTCTTGTTTTGCAAGCTTGTAGATATTGATATTTTTATTTGTCCATACTTGTCTTTATTTGCTTCTACATACTTATATCTTTATCTTTGCTTTGTAATATAAATGAAGTTCTAAAATTAACATATCGTTTGAATTTATTTATGTATTTATTTTATTTTAAATAATTTTGAAAGACATTATTTTAAATTTTCGAACCATAGTTTTTTTCAGAATACACACACACACACACATATATAAATTTGAAATAACCATTTCTATTTATTTTAAAATCCATTTGTAAAGACATTACATTATTAACATTGAGTAAAAATAACTCATTATTAAATTAAAACAATTTATAAAAGAAACTATCTCTTTATTAATAAATAAAATATTTTATTTGAATTTGGAAAAAATCAAATCGATTAACCAATTTATTTCATAATTTTTAATCAAAAATTAAATTAATTATTAATTTAAACACAGTCAAAATCTGGGATCGTTACACATATGATTTATAATCATGTATTATACACACACACACACACACATTATAGAAAGAAGGCCACTTACCAACACCAAAAAGCGTCGGTGGAGCATTGGTAAAAGATATGCTAACATGACGCTGACGATAGTTTAGGAATCAGTAAAAAAATATGTAAAAAAAAGAGTTTCGATGCCCTGAAGATGCCTCAGGTGGTGCCATTACTGATGTCAGACAGACAACATGTCTGACGCCTTGCCGATTCATAAATGCCAGAGCCATTTCGATGACATGTGACTAATTTTAAAATTAGAAAATTCGGCATTACCAATGCCTTTTCGATCACTTGCCAATGCCATAGTGTTGCCCAGTCGAATTGCAAAAATTAGATTTTCGAACGCCATGTAAAGGCCATTCAAACGCCTAAGCTGAAACATATTTGTAACATTTCTGCTACATTTTCCAACTTAATCCACTTTTGTATATATATCGCGGTCATATACCATATATCAAATACTGTAATAAAATATGATATATCACATATCATATATAAATATCATGTATCACATCTAAAATAATAATACCATCACTATACAAACCAAATATTCCAACCAAACAATACCATCATAATACAAACCAAATACCCAAACAATCGGTAATAACCCGCATTTTAATGACTAGATGTCTAAATAATTAATTTAGATATTGAATTGTTAGTTAATTAAAAGACTGAAATCTGACTTTGCACATACGGACGAATTAGGACTCGAGACTACATCGTTGAGTTCAGATCGATGTTACGAATCAAAATGAGTATAAATATCACTAGACATAAAGTCATAGTTTTTTATGATCTACATATTATTATGCGAATTTTGTAAAAATACGTGCGTAGTCGAGTCTAGTGGGATCTCGACTGATAGCTAGCGATTTTGGGATAAGGACTTCATTGCGAGATGTACTGTTGAGGAATTTTTGAAATCAAACAAACTAATAGGCAAAATGACCTTGAAATGCATTAAATTTTCATCTTGGGGCGCTGTCTCGAATATTGACGAATTTTATACCATTAGGACCCTAAAAAATGAGATGATGCGCACCGATGAGTTTCGTGGCCATCTAATGCCTTATATGATAGTACGATCTTAAAATGTGTAGCAATGAGAAATCAAATAGAATATATGTAAATATTATTATATCTACCCTCTTCCATACAGCAAAATTTCACTCCGTTCTTTCCTTTTTCTTTTTCATCTTTTCCTCCTCCTCATAGTAAACTAAACGAAAGCCTCCTCCTCCTATTGATTTAATTAAGAGGTCCAACCCACGAAGGGTGACGGGAATAAATCCGTTGGACTCGTATGGAGAAGGGCTTTACATCTATGTCTGTTTTGGGTGTGTGATGGTGATGGCCAAAGTTGAAGTTTCTTGGTCAACAACTAAGGTTCCACTTTAGCGATGGTTAGGAAGGAGTTAGGCGAAACGAATTACGTCATTGTGTTTCTCTTCACTCCGAGCACTCCTCTACACTAGTCGGTTGAGCTTCGATGCCAAGGAAGGACTCGCGACATTGGCAGTTGGATTGGGGGGCTAAAGGTCGCGAATTGTACGAGGATACCAAGCTTCACTTCTTGGAGTCTATGGCATATAGCTTATGGAGTATGGCGCATGGGAGCCGACCGTTCTTCAAATCGTTCGCCGTAGAGAGATAAAGGGGGATAATATGTACAGTAACATTGGGGTTGTGTGTGTATATGCACAGGCACATTTAGGGAAGAAAGGGGATTAGTGGCTAATAAAGGCAATTAACTATTTAATTATTTTAGTTAGCCTTATTTCATATTTATTTCGTATGTCTTTCATATGAGCACTCATAGTGAGATTATCTACGACAAGATATGGGCTTGGACTGGATTTGAACAATTTAGAATTTACAGCCAAAGTGAGTGGAATTATAACTCTGAATATATATCTCCCTATAAATCCCCAGAATTAGATATGCTGAAAACATTACCTGAAAGAGGTGGAATATATTTATATATATATATGTAAATATTTCCCTATTAGATTGGATCGATTTGAATAGATATTTAGGATAGTTGATTAAATCTCATATATTTATATTATGTTTTATTCATATTGAATAAAGCTAGATAGCGATAATATTAATTTTTAGCATGATTATAAATTAATTTAACTCTAATTTTTCATGATATTAATGAAAGAAATACTATTATATATTTTATTACTAATCGAAAATAAGAACATGACATTTAAAATATGCTAAAATGCTTAGAAATGATTTATAAGCTAGTTTTTCATAAAATGATAGAACGATTTTATAAAATAACAGAAAAGCTATTGGACTTTTATTGAAAAGTTCTAGTTAATAGAAGTAAGATTTTATTATTAAACAATTGCATTGTTTATTTAAATATGTGTATAGGTGTATGGAAAATATCTCTATTGGTATATCATCATTTGCGAGCAATATCATGTGGCCATAGTGCCTATCAGGTGCACTAAGTTGCGAGAGAGAAAAGTGGGTTTACTAATCACTCTGGTGAAATTTGAAAATGCAATTTGTACAGTTAATGTTTGGTTATGTGTATATGTGCATAGGCATGCATGAGAAGGTGTATCGATGCATGTATGAGCAACACACAGGGAAAGTAAGCCGGTTGAGTTCATTTTGGAATGTTAAAGGAGGCCGGGTTGCTAGATTCTCCCATTGAACTCCACATGTGTAAAGAGTGGATTTTGGTACCAAAATCGATTTTCGAATACATATGAAACCACTTTCAAAATGTCAACCCATAGGCTCTAGAAGAGGTGCGATTGGCGAAGGCATGCTTAGGTAGCGTGGCGACCCATCGGAGGAAACGGGGTGCAAATCTATTTGCAATGGTGCATTTTGTAGCTCTTACTTCCCAAAACAGGTAGCCACGATCGACCAATCATGCACTGACCTTGGCCATAAGCCCTGGTCAGATGGAAATTCAATGGGGATTTCTCCCCGGTTTCGGATGTAGGCTTCCTTGAGGTTTTGGCTTGACTTCGGGAAAGCTTTAGGCTACTCGGGGAAGTGGAAGGCACGACGAGTCTCGAGATCCAACCACTAGTGTAACGTGATTTGTATGTGAACAATGACGATCAACAATGATTGGGCATGAGATTGGTATGGTGATTGGTCAATCTATCAAGTCTGACAAGTACGTACGATCGAACGGAGCAATCTGCATCTCTTGGTTTCGACCTTGATTAAATATGTTTTGATGAATGCTATCAGTCTTATTTTGGTGACTGAACCTTATATTGGTCTTTTAGTAGCGACTATATGAATAGATGGACCATAAAAAGATATTGGTCTTCATCTGTAATAGACGTATATGATTACATGATGGTTATATTTATGGTATATATATTTATACGACATCAGTGTTCCTTCATGGTACCAATAGCGTATTACATAAGGCCCGAGTGTCATCCTCTTTTTGATAGAGGCATACACAAGTAATTTGAGAAATCCTTAATGTCCATAGTAGGCTTCACCCATCAATGGTGATGGGTAGTAGTTTGTACTCTTTGGTTGCCTCTCATTGCTAGGTTGTATTAGTTAGTTGATTTTCATTATTGTGTATTCTAAAGTAGACTTGCATTTTATTACCCATATTACGCTATTATAGTATATCATTACGCCGCATTATATTAGTTGTGCCGACTCGTTGATGATAGGAGAAGAGCATGGCAAGGTATGATTCCCTATCCTGTGGGGATAAGTTTACTTTACTTGTTTTGGGCAGTTCCAATTACTCCTGAACCATGTTCGTGGAGAGGATCGACTATATCCTAGTATCATCATGTTTTATTTGTATATAGTTTTGACATACAATATTTTAATATAGTTCCCTCACACCAGACTTTATGTCTGACTCGCATTTTGTCTTTGTTTGTTTATGTCAAGATAACTCTCGGGTAGTCGATAGTTCGGGAGTTAGGTGCTCTTGGGAATACAATTTTAAGATAGCTAGAGCTTGGTATGATGGCGACGTCGATACTTTGGATATATACTTGATGTGGTTATACTACATGATAGATATGTATTTATATATAAGAACCGTTGTAGCAAATAATATATTTTGAATTTCATATGTATAGAGTTGATGTATTCTGATTTATTTGTATTGATGCTTATTTACTAGTCTCTTCCGCTAGTTATAATGTAGTCTCTTATATATTGTTTATTCATTTCCATTCATGTATATTCAATATATTACATGTTATCTTTCCGTTTATGAGAACTTGTGATATGCCTTAGTACAAATGTTTGTTTTCCCGACAATCTGCCTTTTGTGGTATTCGAAAGTCAGCCCTTATCATTTGATCCTGATTTTAGGGTATTACGAAGGGCAGGTTGTTACACTTTCCATAAGAAAATATCCAAACAACAACAACAACACCAATCCAAATATCCAAACAAACCACATATACATAAGCAATCACCATCATCATCTCCAAACAAACCAAATATTCATACAATCACCATTTCCAAAGAAATTAAATATACATAACCAAATACCTACTCGCCTGAACCTTGCCTAGCATCATCGTCACCATCTCCATCACCACCACCCTAAAGCAAAAATGTTCTCATCTGGAAAGCGTCACAAATATGCATCCGTAAGTAATTCGAGCTTCTTTTGTAGCTGAATCACATTTGATTTCAAATGTCGGTTTCCTTCTTCTACAGCGGTGCTAAATGTAGAAATTTTATTTAATGATTATCTCTATATTTTAACCAAATTTGTTTGTCAATAATAAGTAATTTTTTATTTAGCTATTGTATTTATTGAAACATAATTATTAAATTTGCATTAAACCATATTTTTTTAATTAATTGAGTGATTTTACTTATATATTTGTTTAATTTACTTTGTAATTTAACTTGTATATTTGTTTAGTTATATACATGTATATATATGACTATTTTATTTATTAAGTGATTTAACTTTTACAAACATACTCTTATTTAATTTATTGAAACAAAATTTATGGTTTAACTTAATTATATATATATATATATTAATTTACTGAGTGATTTAACTTATATATGTTTAATTTATTGTGTATTTAAAAAATAATCTATATTTTAATGCGAATAATCTCTTGTTTAATTTATTGAAACAAAATTTATAATTTAACTCAATTATATATACATTGTTTAATTTAATAGGTGATTTAACTTATATATTTGTTTGATTTAATTTGTATCTTTTAGAAAATCTATATTTTAACTCGAAAAGACTCCACTTTAATTTATTTACTGTTGTTTTAACATTGTAGAGTGGTGATTATATTCAGCATTCGTACAAAATACATACATACATACACATATTTATTAGGATTTAAAACTAATGTATAGTATACTATACATACATATGTATATATATATATGATTTTGTGTGTATATATATATAAATATATGCTTAACATCATGTGTATATAACGAATGTTTAAGTTATTACGTGCCCGAGGATAATTGCCCTAGCTGGGCATACAATCCACCCTTTTGCAGTAGCTCTAGTGAATGTGTGGAACACATCTTCATTCATTTCTCTGGTTATCTCCACACATTGACTCTAAAGTTTGTTGATCCTAGCTCAATATTTTACCGTTTTACATTTTACGTATAGAATTTTATACATGTATATATACGTAAATATTATGTAAACGATTTAAGTTTTATGGATAACATACCGCAAACTCGGTGGAAGCATCATCTACCCATCTATTGGCGATGGACCCATCCAATGACTCAATCTTTTGAGTCCGACAAATAAGTTGCCAAGATGTAGGCTCACTATGATGCTACTGAAATCTAAAATAAGTACACTATCATATAAGTCTATTTTTTAAGATGTTAAATAAATTTAACAAATAAATATATAAAAGATTGTTACGATGATCCGCGTATGATATGGAGCTATCGGTATGTAATCTATGATTTCTATTCCTGCATTCAGCATTCTTTATTGATAATGCCATGATTTATGAAACATAAATATCATTACAATATCCAATACTGGGACAAATCCAACAAATAACATATCATATGAATATTGATATCTATTTTAGTTAAAAAACAAATATCTATTTAATGATCATATATGATACTTATTGAATGGGGCCAAAGAAAACATCTATGGGGTTTCATTAATAATACCATATCGATCATAATGACTTTAGTGAACAATTTCATAATAATACCAACGATCAAATTATATACAAACCGTCATACTAAAAAAATCTATACCAACTGCCATTTGCCAATGATTTTATAATAACTGATATATAAAATCATAACATTGACCAAAAAACAAATGAGTGCATTTAATCATACCCATGGAGGCGAGATGCTTGTGACAGTGCTTTCTTACGATTGTGGGCTGATGCTTGCAATAGCCAAGGAGTGCTTGCGGTAGGTTAGTGCTTACGATAGGCTGGCACTAGGGCAAATGGCGGTTGGAGGGGTGATGTGGAGGAGGTGGGGGCTGGAGCTTGCGTAATGAGGGGTGATGTGGGGCCGACGCTTGAGACATAGCTATTGGGGGCTGGTTGAAGGGGATACGTAATGGATGCCGAGGGGAAGCGCTAGGGTTGGCTCTTGTGCATGGTGGCTGCCATGAGGGAGTGGAAGCTTGCATGGCCAAGGGGATGAGGGAGAGGATGTTGGCCGAGGGGGAGTAGTGTGGTTTTTTACTAAATCATATGTGAATGAGAAAGATAATTGAGGGGTTATAGAGAAGGGTGTCACCAAGCCGATGCCCTGCCAATGACCTTATTTAAGGAGTTGCCATGGTGTTGCTTATGTTTTCTAAGTAATGATTTACCTATGACTTACTAGTGTCGCTCTGACTCCATAAGTATGGGCGTCGTTGGGGTATCGGTAATGCAAAGTAAGTAAACGGTAACATTTCTAGTAGTGATACACATACATATATATTGTTTGCAAAAAGAGAGGAAAGCAACCATACCGAATTTATGTAGAACTATAGTTACAAAAAGTATCCTACATTTGTGAGTTTATGTGAAGTTGATGTTGAATATGCGTTTATATGATTTTTGTTTGATGATAATAAACATATATATATATATATATTCATGTAAATGTATTTGTTAATGTACTATTTTATTTTTCATAGACTAAATAAATATTTGCTAAATAAAAATAAATAACACAGAATTTGAATTCAAACAGAATTTTTATTCAAACAAATATTTATTACAGGTTTTGAATAGTACAAAGTTCAAGCTCTCACTATATATTCAATTTCAATTACAGTACAACTTTGATTACATCACAATTTCACATTTACAGTTGACCTCCTATATATCACTAATTCACTCAACTCGTACTGATCTTCAACTTTATTCCAATGTGAATCCAGCATCTGAGAAATCTTCAAAAATATACATTGACGCAGTAAAATTGAAAATAAAATATTTTTGCAGTATGAAATAAAATGTGAATTTTGAAAATAATATTTGCCTCAGTTATTTGGGTTGGTCTTCATCATTTAATTTTCAATTCATCATACACGAACAACTTGTGACATACACAATGTATCACTGTGTAACGACCCAGAATTTCTGTCAATTAATTATTTTATATTTAATTGATTTAAATATTAACAAGTAAGATTTGTAAGTCGAATAATTTATTTTGAATATCTAGATTTAATTGAATAATTAAATCGATAATTTAATATTTCAAATTACAGAAATAATTGGAAATTAGGTTTACTATGATTAAAAATGATTTGTAAAATTTTATTTAATCATATTGGAGTTAGAATGATATTATAGAACTTTCAAAATCGAACTAGAAGTTAATTTGTGAAAATTGAATATTTTAATATTTAATTGACGAGTTAAAATAGCAATTTTTCAAACAGTCTCGGATTTCAATGAAACCAGTTTTATCGGATCCGTGATGTTTTATTATTGTAAGATTTCAAATTTTGTGTCAATCGGATTTACCGTTTGTCCGAGGCAAGCCAAAACGCATAGAAATTGGTTTAAATCGATTTAATTTGAATTTGATCGTTTATTTCTGTAACTCGCACATATGATCGAATTAGCCTCCGAAACACTTTCCATTGTGTCCAGAACGCGAGGTAAACCCTAGAAATGCCAGTCACCGCATGAGATTTGGAGTTCGGAAAATTTTGAGTGAATAGTAATTTGGAAATTTTCTATAAAGGGCCTTCACAAATTCATTTTTGCAAACAAAAGAAACCTAGCTAGGGTTTCAGCCCTTAGCCGCCATCTCCAAAACACAATGGCCGAAATCTTCCATTCTTCTCCCCTCAATTTCTTCAAATCTACACAACGATTCGACAAGTGTTCAACTACAAAACTCTAGAGCTTCGCAAGATCTGTCCATCCATACGGAGATGATCGTATGAAGTTGTGTGGTTCATCGGCAATTCGCCCTCAAAGCCATCACGTTCGCCACGATTTTTGAGACAAATTATAGGGCCGTGCATGGCCGGCCTCTGGCCGAAGGTGGAGCACAAGATGGGCTTTCGTTTGGAAGTCTCTGATCGTCGTGAAGTCGTGGGTATTAGGCACGAGCACTAGGGTTTGGAGGGCGGTCATGGGTTTTGTAATTGACGTACGCGTTTTTTTTTAACTGGGAAGAAGAAGGTTTGCGTTCAACGGCCGAGATCTGGTGTCTCAAAATCCAACGGCCAGGATGTATTCTAGGTTTAAAATTAAAAAGAAATTGTAATTTAAATATATTATAATTCGTGTAAACTTTAAAACTGTGTAACTTTTTGATACGAGGTCGGAAAATTACGAAACGACTTGCATCGGGTTCGTTTTGTCGAGCACTACGCAATGGAGCTTGTTTGGAGTCGTTTGGAGCTAGTGAAAATTTCGGGTAAAATTAAACGCACGTTTAATTTTATTTGAAATAAAACGCTACAACTGTTATCGGAAACTCAAGATGAGAACTTCTCACTCAATCGAACTATTTCGATTTAAATTTTAAATAGCTGGATTTAAACTTGCTTGATTGTATGATTGAATGATAAATTATTATCTGTTGTATAGTAATAGACCCTATACGACGTATATTAAGCGGACGTTATTTATTAAAAACATATACCGCGATAATTCCATCTTTATTGGAATTGGTATTACATATGTACTTGGAGTTGATTTGCCGCATTATATAGCGGATGAGACCCTACTGCGCCGTATAATAGCGGATAATATTTTATAAATCCCATATACCGTGATATTTCGTATTGGAACGGAATTGGTATTGTGCTAATGTCTATGGATGCAGGGAAACAGGTTGGAGGGATCCAATTGGATTCCTCACCAGTATTTATTTGATTACAGATATTGTGGTATTTGTTGATTATCATATTGATATATGATGTTTGGATGCCGTGATTGATTATTTGGTGTTGTTGCATCATTGGCCCTATTTTGAAGTTTTAAAAATGTAAAAGTAACTATTTTTAATTTAAAAGGGTTTTAAAGTGATTTTTGATAATATACATTTTATTAAATTTAGAATTGATTTATTTTAAATAAATAAAAATTATATTTTTAATGTTATAAAAATTACGATTTTTGTAAAATATAACCGAAACGTGATTTTTGAAATAAATAGTTGATAAATTTATAAGATGGTTTAAATTGGGATTTTTTTGAATTATTATAAACGATTTATATAAAAGATTTATAAAATTGATATTTATAGGTTAAAATATTGGAATTATAAAACGAATTTTTATAAGTGTTAAAAATGAAGTTTGTACATGGATTTATAAGTAAATAAGAATTTTAGATTTATAAAATTGATTATGATATAAAAGAATGAATTTGTGAATAAATGGATTACAAGTAATTTACTTATAAATTGGATCTCGACATGTAAATGAAATATGAATAGAATTGGTAAATAAAGGAGATTTATAAATCAAAGTTTTTATTAATAGAATTGGAATTTTTAAACGTTGTTTTACGAATCCGAAATCAATTGAATTTGATAAATTAAACATAGAAGTTTATTAAAGGAGATATATTCATGATTTTAGACAGCGAATTATCCTTTAAGTTGAATGTTATAGTAATAAGAGTTTGGTTAGAAAGTATATTCACGATTTTGCACAGTGAATATATTATTACATAAAAAGAAATGTTTTTGGGAAGTGATATTTTAAATAGAATTAAAACGATTTAAAGATGTTTTAAAATGCGTTAAGTATCGAATACATAGATTTCAACATTCATTATTGAAATAGAAGGAAATGGTGGACTATAACACTGTTGTTATAGTAAATGATTTCCGAAAGGAAACGTTTTATATAGTATTGGGATTTATATATCTATCTAAAATTTCAAATCCCTATACTAGTAATTTTGGGTTGTCGTAACGATGTTTTACGCAACATTCATTTTGACTCAAACAAATGTGTTTAAGCGCAAGTTTTCTTTAAAGAATGAAATATATACTTAATTTCGATTTAAGTATATTGAATATTTTCCAAGTGTTGAAAATAAATGGATTTGTGAATTACTTATTAATAAATAAGTATGGAAATATTTTCCAATATGAAGTGAATGTTTTGAGATTTTATTTTTTAAAGATAAATTGAAAATGAATATTAGAAATCGATTTGAAAATCGTATATTCATAGATATTTTGGAATTGTAAATTCACTGTGGAATTTATAAAAGAAAGGAAAAATTGTTTAAAAATAAACGTTGATTTATTTTTGAAGTGTGGAAATAAATTTACGGATTTGGTACGTAAATAAAAGGTAAATCGGTAAGGATTTATTTAATTGGTTTAAATGAACTATTTTGAAATGAAAATGAATAAAGATTTGTGAATATATCCCATGTAGGGAAATGATTTGAAATTTGTTTTCAAAAGTTGTAAAGGTGAAAAGTGATCTGAAATTTATTTTCAAATGGTTGAAGTGTGGAAATTATATATCTTGTAAAGATATTTTTGGAAAATAAATAATTTGGGAAATTATTTAGAATTTGATGATGTTGCGCATGTCTATTGATAGTTAAATAACCGACTATCAATATTTACCGTTAAATGGGTATTTGTTGTGATTTGTTTGAATTTGAATGCCACACTTATTTTCAAAATAAGCGCTCACTATTCGGGTTAGCCGGGAAAGGACCTTTGGGTCGTATAACCCATTCCGAATATGTGATACGTCGTTATGGATTGCATTTGAAGACCGGTGTTGAAGACTGGATATTTGTGAAAACGGAAGGATTACCGTCGAATGTTTCTGCATCGGCTGATCTCCGACATAGAAATTTATTACCCTTTGTGATGGGAAGTCCGGTCATGATTAGTGAATATCCGGATTTCAAGGACTTCTTTGGAAGTGCCTTCGGTTCCGTTCGATCCTGGAACGGACTTGTATGGATGCGTGTCTGACGTTACAATTTGAGATGTAAAGCTGGTTTCTATCAAATATATTTCCGTTGGTGGAGGAGAATTTATTCTCTTAGCTTAACACCCTTAGAGGTTATGTAGTTGATGGTTACTAGTGATGCATTCCCAATTTGGTAATGTGGCATACAAAGTGCTGTTGAGCATTTGTTGAACAAAGCACAACTTTTGTATAAAGCATAGCTTTGTGGACGAGACTTCGTCGGACCTCACACCCCGAAAATGGTCAAAACAGGAAGGATGCAACAAGGTTATTAGGGGGTAGCGCCCCTTTAGTGTATGTCATTCCTTCTGAATAGAGGTGGTATCATGGTATGGAGCCCAGATACTCAACCTATGTTGTTGCTGCAAATTTATTACTTTGTGGTTGTTGGAATTGAGGATCCTCGGATATAGATCGGTTACGATCGAGGGATGGCATATTCGTGTCAGTAGTTACCCAGTTAGGGGTAACCCAGCCTTGTGTTGGCAGAGATCCGGTTAGGTTCTCGGGTCGTCTTTCCAGAGGCGTGCCCATGTGGCAATGGGAAGTTCCTTGGCCTGACCATTTGTTAGAAATCGAAAGAAACAATACGATCCTTGTACCGTTTTAGTTGTAGAACCTGCCATTTACTTATGGTGGTCACCACTGTTTAGATGGTAGCTATAGTAGGCATACGGTAATGGTCGTATGTTGGCTAAGATTTATATCTTTACTTTCGAAATGATTTTTCCTACACTATGCACTAATAATAATATCAAATGTTTCTTTTTAATGCGTATCAAGCATCTTTGACTATCATAAGGAGAAATCCCCTTCGATTCTGCGTTTGCATTGTGTGTGTGTGTGCGGGAGGCCTTATGGTAGTCTCATTTTCCAAAAAGCATTGCGAATCTATTTTAAAATATTCCTGTTGTTTGTTTTAAAGATAAATAACTGTTTTAAGTTCTCACACCAGTCCAATGACTGACCTGGAGTTTATTGTTTTCCTTCCTAAACTCTGGGTGCCCACCAATTTCCACATGGGCAGTCTAGAGTCAGGTTATCGGGTTATTTTAGAATTCGGGAGTTGCTGTAGAGATCTGGAGGCAAACTGGAGGGCAGTAATACCCCAAAATTTTATGAAAACCAATTTTGATAAAATGATTTAATTTTGAAATATTTAGATTCAAATATGGTGAAATTCTTGGGATTAGATAGTGTGCAAGGATATGTGTGCACATACACACTGGAAATGGCACAGGGGAAAATCCAAGAATTTGTGAAAAAAATATATAGGGAAAAGAAAACATTTCAAATATAATTTTGAAATGTGAATTATTCTGTCCTCAGACGACATGTATTATTTTGAAAATAAATAAATAAATAAAGAGATAGAAATTTTTTATTTGAAATAAGAAAGTAAAATTCTTATTTAAAACATTGGAATTTAACTTAGGCCTAGCCAGGTTAAAATAGAAGATATGCCTATACACATTTTCTGTAAAGAAAGAAATAAAATATATGCACCTATGTACATGTATATTTTCTATGAGCAGAAAGTGTTAAAGCAAAAAAAGGGGGAGACATCAAAATGACATAAAATGTAAATACAAGACAGTATGCTTGTGTAGGTAAAAATAGAAAAAGGAGATTTCCAGAAAAGAATAAAAGCATAAATAAAAACTGAGTCACACATTTAGCATGACTTGGGTAAGTAATTAAAGATAGCCATTTTCTAGAAAAGTAAATAAAGAAAAAAAAGGTACTAACCATAGTGGACTAAGGTGGTCGGGGTATTAAGGAGGAAAATGCGAAAATGAAAAAAATGAAAAATGCATGAAGATGGTCAGGTCAGAAATGGAATTTTGTCTTGCCAAAACCCTAGTGGGAAAAGCGTATAAATAAACAGCTTTGGCCAGGAAACCATTTTACCCCGAGTTACTCAAAAATAAAATAAGAAAGAAAATATTTAAAAAGGGAAGAGAAACACACATACATAAGGATTTTCTGGATCAAGAGAAGGAAGAACTTAGGTGAGTAACCTCGCTAGATTCATGGCATTAGACCTGAAATGAGGCAGCCACTTTTTATATTGCCATTTACATATTGCTGGTTTTGATGTATATGATTTTATTAATGCTCTTTGGATGTTCCATTTTGGATTTGATATGATTTTATTATGGATGTTTTTGGGTGATCTTTGACTTGTTGAGATGTTTGCCTTTGGATGTGCAACTTATTGTTTCATTTTGCTCAAAAATGTTAAGGTCCATAATTTTAAATGTATGGAGAGGATATTCTCAACTGTTATAGATTTATGGTATGGGAATTCTTATCAAGGAAAATGTTATGAGCTGCATTATACTTTGTGTAAGTGCTGAGGCTTAAAGAAAAAGAAATTAAGGGTGCAATAGAAATTTTCTAGGTGCTGAGCCCTTAATCAAATAAAAGAAAACGAACTCACAAGCTAAAATTATGATTGAGCCAGATCATGAATCTGATTCAATCATAGAGGCTCGCAGATCAATATAACATGACATGCCATGCCATGCCTCTTTTACAGTTGAAAATATTCTTATATTTTACTGAGATCAAGACATAATGTCCACATTTTTGGAAATAACTGTCTACTTAATTTCTGAGAAAAATTATGCTAAAAAAAAGGTTATGGGTGTTTCCATGTTTGTAGTGACATGTTCACTTAGCTAATTGGTAATAGGATTTAAATCAATGCACTAGTAAATAAACTAGGGAAGGGAAGGCCAAGAAGGCTGCTGGAATGCTTGTTATATTTGATGTATGCAAGTTGACATATGGCTGGTTTAAGCCCTGAGATCTTTGTGTAATGATGTGAATTAGTTCATTACAATATGTCCATGTGATTCCTTGATAGCAGATGAGGCAGGAATTTAAATTGAATTATACAACCTGTACATGAAGAGATAGGAATATGAATATATCTTAGGTTGGTTGGTGTGGAACCATGATTGTTCCAGTGAATGCACATGTTGTAGATTTATATTTATGATTGCAAGATTATGTATGCATGTGTGGGAACGATAGATGAATTTATCATACCTGAGTCATTTTATTTACACAATGATAAAATAAGTGATTGCAGAAATTTGTTCAAATGACAAGTCACTACACTTATATTCTCAGTTGTTTAATATCATGAATATATTGATGTTGCTCACACCAGATCATAGATCTGACCCTTATTTTCTCATGGCATATGGGGTGTCTCATTTTAAAATGAGACAGCCACTAATGTTCTTGCAGGGAATACCAAGCTTAATTAAGATGGAAAGGGGTATTGGCTAATGAGAATATGGATGTGCATGCTTGCAAATTTTAATAAGAGCCTAAGATGTTTTTATCTGCATTGTATTCATGAGACAGTTGTGTTTGAACTTGATGATATGTAATGAACTTGCTGTGTTTGATTGAACTAGTTGTTCATCTGTTGAATATTTCTACGAATTAAAGTTTTAAAATTAAAAGGAATATCTGGGTTGAAAACAAGAAAAATATATGCTAAGTATTAGATATAAAATCCTGGAAAAGAAATATACATATATGTATGTGAGCAATTGTTTTGCATAACTTATATTATGTATTAGCCAATTCTTGAGATATAGCAATAGCACTGTGTTTATAGAATAAAATCTGGATTTAACTAGAGGTAAACTTATAAATATTTAAGTTCTTTCTACTGTAATACTTTGTAAATAAGTTTAAGTCCTCTTTCTGAATCATTTTGAGAAAAGTAAATATTTTGCCAGGCTTCAGATATAATGCTACTGCTTTGAACAGGGGTCTGTTAGACACAAGACAACATGGGTTAACCAGCTTCAAATGAGTGAAGTTTTGGTTGATTATATTTGATGGTATTCTGAATGTAAAATACATTTCAAAAAGCTTTAGTTTATTTAGCAATTGTTTCACCACAACCAACTTTTAAAAGCCATAATAGACATGTAACCTGGTCAGGTTTGCACTATCAAACCTGGAAGCACACATTGTTCTTTTAAATATTTTTAAGTTCAAATTCTTGTCACAGCAAATCTTATGCAAATATACGACTCACAATGTGTCATATAGGCAAAGACTGAAATCAACAAGCCATATAGATTGAATCAAAATAAGAAGGTTTCTAGAAAATACATAAGTGGAAAAATGATAAGTGAATATATCATTTCCTGGTCTTAGCCAAATATTAATATATTTGAACTATATAAAAAAAAACTAAGAATCCTAAGTACTTTGAGATTTATCTGCTAAGATAAATTGACAGCAAATTTATAAATTAGAATGACCAAATCCATATGAATTAAAATTAAATATGCATAGAATTTACTAATATATTGCAAATGTTCAAAAGAATAGGGTATTTAACCGTGGACAGATTTATTTAAATCCAAAAATCAAACAGCATGCTCTTGTTTAACAAATGGAATTAAAAACATACTCTGACTTTAAATAAGATAACATATACATCCTCATATGTATGTGTATATCTTTTAGGAATAAACTGATATATTTATATTGGTAGAAAATTTTGAATCCTGGGTGAATTGTTTGAAAAGAAAATGACATTCAAAAGAAGTTTATATTAAACTTAGAGGTGAGAATGAATATATATATATATATATATATATGGGCATACAAATTAAATGTGTATGTGTATGTAAAAAAAAATCCTTGAGAAATTAAGGTGGAAATTGTGAGGGTCATTTCAAGGGCATAGCGTATCAAACTAGTATATAGTATTTCTTTTCCGCTGTTTGTTGTTGTAAAATCTGATGATGTAATGTAATGTACTGTGATGTAATGTAATAACTGAGACGGTTCTTTGTTTTAAAGATTATTCATTTATCTGTTATATGTTGTTTCGCTGCGATTATGAGATTCGATATTGTTCTGTTATTTCTTTCTGTTCCGTTCAATCTTTTCCTCTCTTCTTCTATCTTTTTCTTCTTCTTTAACCATAACATTTCGGTTTTCCGGCATTCGATTGCTCGGCAGTTGATACAGTGGACGTATTGATGTCGGTTTTCGAGCATCGAAGAATCGCGATCGTTACACACTAGATATGCCATAAGGCCGTGCACACTGATATATACACTTGATAAATTTACAGGGCAAGTGGGCATAGGTCAAACCCAAAATACCAGATTCAACTCAAGTACAATAAAATAATGTCACAACTTTTAGCACAAGGTCAAATCCGAGCTACAAGCTGGAGTCAACTCAGGTGCAATTCAAAAATCAATCCAAATGCAATAAAATGGTCGGGAGCAACATATCATAGATAGTACACATGCCCAGCCTTACGCCAACATGAAACCAACACAGTTCAACTAAAAACTGTAAGTACATGAAGACAGCAAATGCAACTGATCAGAGGTGGCAACTTGGAGCATCAGACCAAACAGTGCACACTGACTGCAAACAAAATACATGAAGGCCACAGTGAAGAATGAAGCAGTTCAATATCCAAGCAACAATAGAAAAGTAATGAACCAACACGGTGGATGTTCAAACTCAATAGACTACAGCAATTACAGATGAATTTGAGGTCTCTGAATGCAGTAATAAACACGGATCAAAATCATGAATAAAAGCATACCAAATGAAACAGCAGTGTATGTATATAAATGATGCTCGACAAATTACAAACTGCACATGAACTATATGACTCGAAGTTTGGTGGAAAGTGCAATAAAGACTATAAGGAAATACAACACTGCTTTATATACATGACGACTAGAGTGCACGTAACTATCCAAAGACTACAACTACAAAGAGCAACATCATACTAAATGAAACAAGGAACCAGACCACAATGTCATGCAATGGCTCTATCAAAATATACTTCAGGATAATCATAACTCAATACAACACAAAAGTTCTCAAGTCAATTACAAGGGCAGTGCCAAAAGATCAGAGATAATATGCAGTGCAAACACAACCAAAGACAGTAAATGCCAATGTCATAGAACTGCAGCCAATAGACAAAGATGTCGAAGTCAGGAAAATTTAAGCCAGAAATAGGAAACGTTGGTGATGAAAAATTTGACTCTACAGTTACGAAGAATTCAAAAGACGATAATAGAAATGATTGGGTAGAAATAGAAAATGCATTGCCTTTTGATACTACATGCACAGCATCAAGCAACATCAATTTGAAGCCGTGAACAACTGACCGTACTCAAGATGAACAAGTCGAAATCGTGGTAGCCAAGAAAATTGACCAAGTCATAAATCAAAACCGTGAGTGTCAAGTATCAATTTATACGAAGCTGAAAAAGTCAGTGATCATCAACATCCAAACGAAATCGAATTGCCGAAGCTAAATATTGAAAATATCAGACGAATGAAAATCTAGGGATTCAAATCATATATAAACCATAACATCATCGGCAAAAAAATTCATTCGAGTTCAAGTAACAACAGAGCATAATCATACAACTCGAATCATCAATCGAGTTTGAGCATTCAATCAGATAGTAAAAGAGCAAAAAATTACTTACCGAAGCCATACCACAAACTGGATCAATTTCAAAGAGCCGTGAGAAAATCAGAGAAGCGTGCGATCGACAAATCAAAACGTGATAAATCTTCCATTCGATCGAGCAACCAAAGTCCGCATCTTTGAAATTACGAAAGCTCTAATTTTGATCGAACAAAGAAAAGAACAGAGCCGCCATTATCTCACAAAGGAACGGGCCGATAGAAGATAAAGAGAAAAGAAAGTTTGGGTCGGCCTTTAGTTTAGATTTAGGGTTTAAAAATTATAATATGGATGTTAAATATATTTAGGGCTTATTTTTTGTTTTTTAATTTTTTTAATTTGTAATTTCTTTTTAAACCGTTGAAATTTCTAGTCGTGTGACTAGGGGACAAACTATGTGGCGTAGTTTGAGAATTCGCAACTCAGTGGCTGAGTTGTGGCAGAGTTTTGAGCGTAGAGTTAGGTTAGTCAGTAGCGGGTGTCGCGAGTTTATGTGTGTAAGCATGTGACTGCTTAATTTCTAGTAGAAACCTTCGGGGCAACACGTAGGCAGAGTTTTGCCGAAGCTGGGTAAATTCCATGTCGTTCTATTTCTGCATTTATTATTCTGCTATTATCTGAGCTGCTATTATTTTGATTTATCAATTTTGAAATAATTTTATAAGCTTTCGCAATTAATTTTATAATTATCAGCATCACCCTATTCACCCCCCTCTAGGGTGATATCGATCCTACAAGTGGTATCAGAGCTAGGTAGAAAAGCCATTTTTGGTTTAAAAATTTGATTTTTTGAAAAAACAAATTTTGCTTTAAAAAGAATTTTTAAAATGGCTAATTTTGTTGAGGGTCATTCCAATATCATTCCTTCTATTTTTGATGGAACAGATTTTTTGAATTAGAAATTGAAAATGGAATTTTATTTAAAATCTGTTAATGTTAAATGTTGGGATATTACTGAAAATGTGTGTGATATAACAGATAAAAAAATTATCCCGATTAATGCTTTGGCTATGCATTTGTTATATTCACATATTAATCAAGATAATTTTAATTTCATCTCTCATTGTGAAAACGCATAGGAAATCTGGAATACTTTCGATGCAATATATGGTGCAAAAGTCAACAGCAATGAGAAGTCCTCCACAACCGACTCAGTTTATCTGTGCTGGGTAGAAACCTTGAGGGCAGCATGTAGGCAGGGTTTTGCCGAAGCTGGGTAAATTCTGTGTCGTTCTATTTCTGCATTTATTATTCTGCTATTATCTGTGCTGCTATTATTTTGATTTATCAGTGTTGAAATAATTTTATAAGCTTCTGCAATTAATTTTATAATTATCAGCATCACCCTATTCACCCCCCCTCTAGGGTGAAATCGATCCTACAGTTGAAACAAATCCTGTGTGAACAATATGAATAAAAACACATAAGTCTAGAGCACACAAGGTTTTTATGGTGATTGATCTGAGAGAGAGCTTATATCCACGATGATTCACAATCCATTTCCTTGTGGATCTCAATGAAAAGATATAAAATACAATGATCTATTCGTTAAAAGAATACAACTTTAGAAATTGGGTTCCGTTTATTCTATTTGGTAGTCTCTAAAAGCAGAAAAATTGGTCCATATTACTATTTATGCTAGGAGTATTTGTAGGTATCATGCCATGATGAGATCTGCTCAGTATTATTTTATAAAAAATGGGGACTTACCATATATGGCCAACTCTGATCATTATTGTTTAATTCAACATTAATTTATCCAGTACATCAACTAACAGACCGTTTTTCTTGTTTAACATTTTCTAACTAGTACCGAACCAGGAAAACAATACAGCACTTTGCACCTCCTTACATTTCTTTCTTTTTTCTTAAGCTCAAAGGGGAATGACAGAGACCTTGTTCAAGCTTTAACTATCAAACCATTTTCACGGTTCGGTAATATTTTGTTTGGCACCGGACAATGAATTTTTACCTGTATCAGACAAAATTTCATGCATAGTCAATACTTCACTTTTCTTCTCATTTCTTTTTAGCTAACCTTCGACCCTATCATTTCTTCATCCTACACATTCAATCATCTAGTAATTGACTCATCATGACTCTCTTAATCACCTCTACATCCATTGATCTTTTTCGATATCTGATGTGCTACGGGTGAAAACACCCACAACACTTCCGCCCTAGCATACTTTCGTTTATACATAGTGTGATTTGATCCTTCCAAGAAGCGCCTTATCATTTAAGTAGTAGTTGCTCGAGCTCCAAATAGTCATTCCTTAGTCATATCTCATTCAGTAAGAAATTGAATTTCATTTTGTCGTGAAATCATGCATCTCATTTTTTAATGAAAATCTTACATCTCCTTCAATTAGAAGCTTCTCTAGAACCGTAAGAACTTTAAGAGTCTAGTACTCAAAGGTAAAAGCATCATTTAGTACACTCTAGAAAATTGTGAATAACTTGATCAAGGACATAAAATGTTATCCGTAAATGTTAGTACACCATATGCCCATATAGCTATAGGTATGTTATGATTTATGTGCAATGTTGTATTATATATATATGTATATGTATATATGTATGTATGTATGTATACATATACATATACATATACATATACATATACATATACATATACATATACATATACATATACATATACATACATACATATATATATATATATATATATATATATCAGGGTGTGTATATGTGTTATCATATGCCCTTAGCCAAACCATTGTGATTAAAAAAATAGGTTCATATAAAGTTGGTGAACATTATATTTTGATTGGCTTAATGCGTCATAATAGCTAATCGCCACACACCTAAATATTAACATTTCACATCGTCTCGTTACACTATTTCATATGCGTTTGTTAGTCAATAGCGCACGAGAAAGGCACAGAATCTTATCGACCACATATTCGCTCTATTACAGCAACTGGTTCACATCCCTCTAACGCACATAGGTCTTCCACAACTATTATGCCTGGCTCATCCCTATGGTCGTAATGCACCTTTCTTTCATCGTTCTAGCTCTATCCTTTCTTTAGTTGCAAGACTTCGAGCCTTAAAATTTTGGTGGACTTGTTATGCTCAGTTGCTAGTGCATTGGTTACTAGGAACTTGGACTCTATAGGTCAAGCACATGGATCGCAGTGAGAAGACATGTTGCTTCACTCTCTTGCATGATAGGCACATGACCCTCCAAAGGGATATATGGTTTACAGTTGCGACCATTGCCTAGCTAGTGCTCCTTCTCCATTGCATGCTTGTATAACCCAAGGTTAGATCATTCCAGCTTCATCTGAATGGATAGACGATCCTAATTTGTCTATAAATCATCCTCATGAGAGTATCCAATATGGCCCCTACCAAAATGCAATTCGGATTCTTGTATGCTATTAAGAGAAAATTTGAATCATCCTCATTCTTTTGCTTAGAGTTTAACAGTTTTTAACTTGTAAAAGATCTCTATTCCAAGTACAACATGTTCAAACATGAGTTCTCCTTTATCTACGGCTAGTAACCCAGCTTCCATTAGTGGAATTTAGGATGTAAGTATTCTTTCCCAATGTTAATTGTGTTGAACCATGTGAATTGCAGTTGTAACGACCCAGGATTTTTATTAATTAAAATTTTAATATTCAATTAATTTTAAATATTAATAAGTGAAATTTATAAGTCAAATATTTTTTTTTTGAATAATTGGATTTAATTGGATAATTAAATCGATAATTTAATATGTGAAATTATGGAAATAATTGAAAATTGAGTTAAATATGATTGAAAATGATTTGTAAAATTTTATTTTATCATGTTGGAGTTAGAACGATATTTTAGAACTTTTAAAATCGAATTAAAAGTTAATTTGTGAAAATTGAATATTTTAATATTTAATCGACTAGCGAAAATAGTCAATTTTTGAACAGTCTCAGAATTGGACGAGACCAGTTCCATTGGATCCGTAATAGTTAGTTATTACCGGATTTCAATTTTCGTAGCAATCAGAGCTACCGTTTGATCGTGGCAGCTCGAAACGCATCGAATTGTTTTTAATATTAATTTGGCGAGTTAAAATAGCCATTTTTCAAAAAGTCTCGGATTTCGACGAAACCAGTTTCATCGGATCCGTAATGTGATATTATTGTAAGTTTTCAAATTTCGTGTCAATTGGATTTACCGTTTGTCCGGTGCAAATTAAAACGCCTAGAAAATCGTTTAAATCGGTTTAATTTAAATTGAACGTTTATTGCCATAACTCGCACAGATGTCCGAATTAGCTTTCGAAACCTATTCCATTGTGTCCGGAACGTGGGGTAAACCCCAGAAACGCTGGTTACGGCGCGTGAATCGGAGTTTGGAATTTCCGGAATGAATAGTGTTCGTTCGTTTCCCTATAAATAGCCCCCTCTCTCTCTAAAAAAATAAAATAAAAAATAAACCTAACCCTAATTCTACAGCCGCCGCCACCAAGGAACCAATGGCCGAAAAACTCCAACTTTCTCCTCCAATTTTCTCCAAATCTATACATCTATTCGAAAAATTATCAACTGCAAAGTTATAGAGCTACGTGAGATCTTCGATCTCAACGATTATGATCGTAAACAAAGCCACGGATTGACGGCAAATTGAGTTCAAAGTCTCACGTTTCGTGCACGTTTTCCTAGGCCCTGTGACAGCCGAGTTCAACGTGAGGGGGGCCGAATGAAGCTCTCGTCGAAGGCATTCAAATGGAACTCTCTGATCGAATTATCATCGAGCGAGGAAGTTGCAACATTAAACCCTAATTTGGAACGTATGGGTTTGTATGTGCGTGTTTATCTGTAGATGAAGAACGTGAGTGGGGAAGATGGAGCGCATGGCCTGATGGGGGGAGAGACCTGATCCTACGGCTTGGAATAGATGTAGGTTAAAAAAGTTGTAAATAATTGTTTATTAAATTCGTGTAAACTTCATAAATGCATAACTTTTTCATACGAGGTCGAAAACGCGCGAAACCAGTTGCGTTGGAATCGTACGGACGAGCACTACGCTATGTAATTTGATTGGAGTCGTTTGGAGTTAGTGAAAATTTCGTGTAAAATTAAACGTCCGTTTAATTTTATTCGAAATAAATCGCTAAAACGAAATTGAAATCAAGGTGAGAACTTCTCACTCAATCGAATCGGTTTCGATTTTATTTTAAATAGTTAGATTTAAAATTCTTGAATGCATGTTTGAATGATGATTGTTATCTATTGATTGTTAAAATAGACATTATGCACCGTTAGTAAGCGGAGGTTATTTATTAAAAACATATACCGCGAATATTTCATAAACAGTGAAATTGGTATTATATATAATAGCAATATATATATATTGGCATATGTATATATTGGAGTTATTGATTTCCCGCATTTGTATAGCGGATGAGACCCTATTGCGCCGTCTATTAAGCGGATAATATTATTAATCCCATATACCGCGATAATTCCGTACTGGAGCGGAATTGGTATTGTGCTAATGTTTGTGGATGCAGGAAAACAGGTTGGAGGGACCCAACTGGATTCCTCAACAGTATTTATTTGATTTCAGATATTTTGATATTTGATGGACTATCATATCGATATATTATGTCGTTGTTGTCGTGATTGACTATTTGGTGTGTAGCATCATTGGACCAAATTTTGGAATTTTAAAAGGATTTCAAAGTGATTTTTGAAAGTATATGTTTATAAAATATTTTTGGAATTTATCCATTTTGAATAAATAAACGTTATAATTTTAATGTTATAAAAATTATGGTTTTTGAGAAATATAGTTAAAGGTTGATTTTTGAAAATATGAGGCTAATGATTTTATAAAATAGTTTAATCGGGATTTCTGAATTTATTATGAAAAGTTTAAATATAGGATTTATAAAATTTTATTATTTTATAAATCAAAATGGTGAAATTATAAAGGAGTTTAAAGATGTTTTAAAAGAATAATATAAATTGATTTATATAAGAGACTTATAAATGGATATTTATAAATTGAAATATTGAGATTATAAAACGAGTTTTTATAAGTGTTTGAAGGAAGTGAGAATGAATTTCATAAGTGAATGGAATTTATAAAGTTATAAATGGTGAAGTTATAAATGAAATTTATAAATAGTTGGATTTATAAATTTTGTGAAGTTATTAAAGAATATATTTGGGTAAATAAATGAATCTTATAAGTTATAAGATTTATAATTATTAAGTTTAAAGGAACGATTTTGTAAAATAATTGTTTTATAAGCATTTAACTTATAATATGAAATTCTAGTATATCAATTGAGATATGAATTGAGATAGGTTAATAAGGAATTTATAAAGGAAGTAGTTATAAAACAAATAGAAATGGAATTTATAAACATTGTTTTATAAATTCGCAATGACTTATTTTGATAAGTAAATTGTTGTAACCTATAAATGGAGTTATATTCACGTTTTTGACTGTGAATAATCCTTTGAAATAAAATGTATAGAAAAGATGAAATTGGTTAACACGGTATATTCACGTTTTTGAATAGTGAATAATATGTTAAAGAAATTGTTTTGAATGTGATGTTTTAAATTGAATTAAAACGATCTAACGATGTTTTAAATGTGTTGAGGTTCAAAACCATAGATTTCAACATTTATTGTTGAAATAGATGTTTTCGAGAAATAGAAGGAAATGGTGGACTATAACACTGTTGTTATAGTAAATGATTTCCGAAAGGAAATATTTTGTATAGTATGGGGAACTATTTATCTATTTTAATTTCGAATCCCTATACTAGTGATTTTGGGTTGTCGTAACGATGTTTTACGCAACATTCGTTTTGGCCCAAATAAATATGGTTAAGAGAATGATTTCCTTAAAGAATGAAATATATACTTAATTTCAATTGAAGTATATTGAATATTTTCCAAGTGTTGAAAATAAATGGATTGAGAATTACTTAATAAGTATGGAAATGTTTTCCAATATAAAGTGACTATTTTGAGAATTTATCTTTTTGAAGATAAATTGAATAAATGAAATCGTATATTCATAGATATTGTGAAATATAAATTCACTATGGAATTTATAAAAGGATGGGGGAATTTGTTTAAAAATAAATATTGATTTTATTTTTGAAGTGTGAAAATTATATATCTTGTAAAGATATGATTTTTAGGAAATAAATAATTTGGAAAATTATTTGGAATCTGGTGATGTTGTGCATATCCATTGATAGTTCAATAACCGACTATCAATATTTACCTTTGAAAGGTATTTGTTGTGATTTGTTGAATTTGAACGCACACTTATTTTTAAATTATTGCGCTCGTTATTCGGATTACCCATTCCGAATAGTGATACGACGTAATGGATAGCATTGAAGATCGGTGTTGAAGACCCGGTATTTGCGAGAGCGATAGGATGACCTGTCGATTGACTCTGCACCGAGTTGCTCCGGTATTGAGTTCTCCATATGTGATGGGAAATCCGATCAGGATTGTGGATATCCGGATTTCAAGGACTTCTTTGTAAGTGCCTTCGGTTCTGTTCGAGCCCGGAACAGACTTGTATGGATTGTATCTCTGACATTACAAATTGAGATATAAAGCCGATTTCATTCAAATATATTTCTGTTGGTGGCGGAGAATTTATTCTCTTAGCTTAACACCCTTCTCTGAGACGTACGAGCTCAGAGGTTATGTAGTTGAATGTTATCAGCGATATATTCCCAATTTGGTAATGTGAAATGCTGAGTGTTGCTGTGAAATGATCATTGTATTGATTATTTGAGATAGGATCATTTATTTGATCGTCTATCCTGGTGATCATTTCTATGATCATTTGTTGACCCAAAGCACGGCTTTTGTATAAAGTGTATTTTTGTGGACGTGACTTCGTCGAGCCTCACACCCCGGAATGGTCAAAACAGGAAAGATGCGGCAAGGTTATGAGGGGTAGCGCCCTTTAGGGTATGTGCATTTCCTTCTGGAAAAGGGTGGTATCATGGTATGGAGCCCAGATACTTACTCATGTTGAAAACACTTTATGATTGTGTGAATTGATTACGAGCGCTCGGTTAAAGGTCCCAAAGGACCAGGGGATGGCATATTCGGTCAGTTGTTACTCAGTTAGGGGTAACCCGGCTTTGTGTTGGCAGAGATCCGGTTTGGTTCTCGGGGATGTCCTTCCAGAGGCATTCTCATGTGGCAATGGGAAGTTCCTTGGCCCGATCATTCGTTGGAAATCCAAAGAAACAATACGAGACTTGTACGGTTTTAGTTGTATAACCTGCTATGGAATGTGGCGGTAACCTGCTATTGAACATAGTTAGCTATAGTAGGCATAGTTCGAAATGTTTATGCTGGCTAAGATTTATATTCTACTTTCGAAATGAATTTTTCCTACACTATGCACTAGTAATAATATCAAATGTTCTTTTAATGCGTATCAAGCATCTTTGACTATCATAAGGAGAAATCTCCTCCGATTCTGCGTTTGCATTGTGTGTGTGTGCGGGAGGCCTTATGGTAGTCTCATTTTTAAAAGCATTGCGAATTGACTTTAAAAATATTCCTCTATTTTGATTTTAAAGATAAATAAACTGTTTTGAGTTCTCACACCAGTCTCATGACTGACTCGGAGTTTATTGTTTTCCTTCCTAAACTCTGGGTGCCCACCAATTTCCACACGGGCAGTCAAGAGTTAGGTTTATCAGGATATTCTGGAGTTGCTGGAGGCAAGCTGGACGGCATGGCGTATTACTAGTTTATATAGTATTTCTTTTCCGCTGTTTGTTGTTGTACACTCTGATGAAATGAAATGTATGAAATGTAATAACTGATATAGTTCTTTGTTTAAAGATTATTCATTTATTATTATATGTTGTTCCGCCGCGAATTGTGAGATTCTGTTGTTGTTCTGTTGTTTTCTGTTCCGTTCTATTTTCTATGTTCTTTTCTCTCTATTTCCCTATCTTTTTCTCTCTTCTTCTCTCTCTTTCTCTTTCTTTTCCTTTTCTTAAACCATAACATTTCGGGTTTCCGGCCTTCGATTTCTCGGCAGTCGATAAAGTGAGTATCGATGTTGAATTTTCGAAAGTCGAAAATTTTCGGGACGTTACAGCAGTGATGTTGATAGTAGGAATTTCAAAATTTTACTTTTTATTAATTGTATAAGATCATTTTGTGTGCTTACATGAATAAATATTTTATGCTAAATCATATTTAGTAGTGATTAATAAAAGAGTTTGGGGTTTTAATTAATTTATGTATTAATATTTTTATTTATTATAGTTTATTATAATATTTTGTTTTAGTTTAATTTTATAATAAGTTAGTATTCATAACACAAAAATCATAATTATATTAAATATAGTGATCTAACCTAGTGTAAATATGTTAAACATATGTCATATGTATATAATTAACTAATGGGATTTATGGTTGATAAATTAATTTCAATGCGATAATCATTTCAATATAGGGTGTATATATATAATGAATATATATTTATACATATAAATATAAATATATTTTATTTGTTTATTTATTTTTCAATCATGCTTTTATTTAATTTTTTTGAAAAAAATTAAAGAAGGGAGCATTAATGTAATTTTATTCCACACTAAAAAACATAGCTATTAATAGCCTGGTAGGTGGATCTTCTCCATGAACCCATACAAACATTGAAAAAAACCCTCCTAAAAAAAATATAAGAAGCATCATGGTCCATCTGCACCATCGGAGATGAGGCCTCAATGAAAGAAGCTGCAGAGAGAATGGAGGGATTCGTCAATTGTCCCGAAAATTTAAAGAAGCTATAGAGGGCCAAACTACATATCAATATGCAGCACATTAAGTGGATGACGATGCCTGATTCGTATTGCTTAGTTCCATAGATCAAACTAAAAAAACATAACAAATACTATAACTTAAACATATATATATATATATATGCATATAAGGCATCTATATACTTATATATGCAAGAGGAGAAGAAAAATGTATGAAATAGAGGTAAGACTATGAACTTTAAACAATAGAAGTTTAGGATGATTAATGATCGCAACTCTAAACATGAGCTATATATTTAATAAAAATAGGAGGTCACGATGATATGTGTGTTATCATCTACCAGGAAGACACTTATGGCATTATTATTTCTGTTATGAACGACAACTCTCTCACTTGAGGCCTCAATATGAGATTTATCCCTTTTAAGTAACTCCTTAAAAATGTGGCGGTTAGTTAATTTATAAGTAGTGCTCGAGATCCAGTTAAAGCATAACAAAGCGGTTATATATGTCAAGTTATCTGTAGTTGAAATATTATCATTATTGAAGAATCTTTGTTTTTGGTTAAACCAAATATACCAAGCTACGATAGTGAAAATAGTGTCTAGTAGGAATTGTTGATTAAGAGTAAAGTAAAATCTCAACATAGACCTATGACTCGAAATCAAGAACGGTAAAAGTAAAATTAAAATAATTTTTATTAAGAATATGAAGTAGTGTAAACTTGGTAAACTAACAATTATAATACAGGTGCACAGTTGTTTCTAGGTTCATGTTACAGAAAATACATTTTTTATCGATAAGCACATTCATTTTTTTTAAAAAAAATTCAATAGTATTAAGTTTCTCACGTAATGCTAACCACATATGTAACTTAGATTTGGGGGTGCATTCATTCTTTACATAAATTTAAAATATTATATTTAACTCCTGAAAAATTCAGAAATTTATAAAATGAATTGGATGTAAAGTAGTTGGACTTATCCCAACACCAAATTTTAATATCCTCGTTATCATCTATATTGTATATTTTTCTAACTTGGCACATAGAAGAGCAAACTGATAAAGAGTAATTTTTTCTAATGACCGATTAATGCTGAACTCCCAAGGAAAGTTCAAGTTGGATCTATAGACTTTTGAAACTAAAATGTTTTTAAAATTGAAAATATCATAAAAATCAGTGAATTCTACAGGAATAGCAAAGATCCAGCAACCATGCTAGAAGGCTGTGTTATTCTTCAAGTGTACAATATTATCAATACCTAGTTTAAAAGTGTTAAAGCTTTTTAAAATTGATTTCCAAAAGTGTGACAAATTATTATGGTTATTAGACGTTAATTGGTGTAGGTTATGAGAGCCACCATAAAATCGGTTAGAAATTAATTCCTTCCATATTATGTTATCATTAGTAGTATAGAACTTCAACAACCATTTCCCTAATAAAGAAACGTTTAGGTTATGGAGATTAATTATTCCCAACTCTCCCTCCTCTTTAGATTTACAAACTGAATCCCACTAAATAGACACCTTAAACTACTGTTGGATTTATCCATAGCCTATACAAAACCACTTTTAATCTTATTTATTTTATCAATTGCCCATCTTGAAAAGAGATGGAATGACATCCAATAAATGGGTAGCGCTGATAAAATAGAGTTGGTTAGAATGACTCTATCTGCTCTCGATAAAAATTTATCGTTCCATCTTTATAATTTTTTTAACTAATTTTATGAATGATTGTTAATAAGTCAGCATGCATAAGTTTGATTGGTCTTTTTAAAAATCCTAATTAATCTATAGGAAATGTCATGGTTTTATAGTTTAATGTGTTGGCAACTTGACTTTCTACATTACCTACGTCATTTAGCAATAAAACCAAAAATATTCCAAAATTTATTTTTAAGCCTGATGGTAGCTCAAAGCTATACAAAATAAATTTAAGGTCTATAATGTGGTGAGATAGATGCGAAGAAAAGAGCATGGTGTCGTCTGGATGATGGAAAGACTAACAGTCGTAACCTCATTTCCAACCCTTTCTAGCATCCTATTACCGGTAGCTAGCTTAATGATTTTGGCAAAAACATCAATCACTAAGTTGAACAACAGAGGTGACAAAGTATCACCTTACCCAAGTCCACGTTTAGATTGAATTTTATTACCTAATATGCCATTTACGATAATACTAGAATTGCCTGTTTTAAAGAGAGCTATTGCAACCAATCCATTTTTCGCTAAAACCTCTATCCAATAGTAAATCTTTATGGAAAGTCCAATCCAACGAATCAAAGACTTTAGCGAAATCTAGTTTTAAAAGCATGTAAGTGATATTACTTATATGACAATAATTAATAAACTCTTGAATAATCGTAACCCCATCCTTGATATTTCTATCCTTGATGAAAGCAGTTTGTGTAGTGTCGATTAGATCATTCATTTAGAACTATATCTATTAGCTATACTTTTTAAGGTAATTTCAAAGAAGCAATTTAGAAGCGAAATAGATCTAAAATCTTTTAACTCATTCGCACCAACTTTCTTATGTAATAGAATTACATTAGCAAAATTAAACCTACCTAATTGCAATGTACCATCATAAAATTCACTAAAAAATTGATTAAAACCGATTTTATAATGGGCTGGGATATTTTGTGGAAAAAAATTTAAAACTCGTCGAGACTTGGCACTTTGTCGCAAGGCATATCATTAACAGCTCTTAAAATTTCCTCTTCCTGAAAGGGAGTCTAGACTGTCTTGATCATTCCTAATATCCATAATATATAACTCTTTCCAATTATCTCTAATCATATGGCTTATCCTAGTCCCAAAAATTCCTTTATAGTAGTTAGTAAATGACTCAGTTAATCCATTTTGATCAAAAATTTCTACATCATTAATAAGAATAGAGTTAATAGTGCTACTACACTTTTTACCATTAGCTATATTAAAAAAAAATGTGTTCTTATCACCCTCATCCATCCATTGGATTCTAGCTCTTCGATTTATGCATAATTTTCTCTTGAGTTAAGATTTTATTCAATTTTTCTTTTAAGTTTGAAAGGACATTCTTCTCTGACAAATTAAGGGATCAATTTTCTTCGATGTTGTTAAGCTTTAAAATCTCATAAAGTAAGTTTTCTTTTTTTGAGTTTAGTATTCCCAAAATCCTTACTCCATTTTATAAGAAATATCTTTAAGACTCCTAGTTTAGTTAAAAGTACCTTGGCTATATTACCCGAAAATTTAGTATTATGGAAGCTTAAGGAGAGCCATTTGTTTGTAATTAAATTTGAAAAGTTATTTTCCAACAACCACATCTTTTCAAATCTAAAATATTTTGAGCACTATTAAGGTTGTCGCAGGAAAGAATTATGCGACAATGGTCCAAGAAAATGCTCGATAGCCCGACAACCTTATAGATGGAGAATTTATCTTCAATTTTGTGACTAATAAAGAATCTTTCTAGGAGCGCCATTAAAGAGACTTCTCAAGAGTTCGACTAGGTGAAGCGTCGATTGGTAAGTGGTAACTCGATCAAATTGCCTTTAATGATAGCGATCAAATTCTTCCATAGCAGAAAAGTCTCCCTCTCTAGGAGCCTATTCATCTAAAAAGCTGGTAACATTAAAGTCACTGCTCACAACCCAAGGGCCCAGGGCAAGTGCTCTAAAATGTTAAAGTAACCGCCCATAACCTTAGGGCCCAGGTTGAGTGCTCTAAAATCGAGATGTTCACACCAAAAGGCCCTTCAGTCAACCTTAGAATGAGGTCGTAAATATTAGAGACATTGAGAATGGAATTATCGAAAAGGTCTAAAACGATAAGGTGTAATGAATGGTCATTAATAATTTTATACAAAAGCTAAATGTAACACTCACATCAACCTACTAATAAGCACCCCAAGCTGCCCCTAGCTGGAAGACCAACCCAACGACTAAAGTGAAACCATCCTAGATTCCTATAAAAATGATAATTTGGATTTTCAATTTTAGTTTCTTGTAGTACCATAATGACAATGTTATGATCTTTAAAAGTTCCTACTTTTGTTACATTCATCTAAAATCTGAAGGCCCATAACATTCCAACTAGTATACCTCCTGATCAAAATGATATGGCCCTCTCAAGTTCTCTACGCCTAATTAACTCAGAGTCCATTTAAATGTCATCAAAGGAAAAACCCGTATGAGCATCTAAATAGCACAAAGCTTGAGTTGATAAGGTACATAACGTGTAAGGATTGTATGTGCCAACATAGAGAGGATCCATACCTTAGCCTGACCCAGCGGTGCTGCCATCAGCACCCGAGCCAGGGTAGTCCACGAGAGAAAAAATAGGGAGAGCTCTAGAGACCTTCAATCTTATACTTCTCCTAACAGTGCCATTGGAGGCCACCTTATACTTGCATCTACGGGCTCTTCTACCAAGAAGCAACGACTCTAGAATCAATGCTCGAACAACCCAAAGGAGAGTTGAATGAGGATGGCTCTGGTTCTTTAGTAAACCTATTCATTGCTTTGCGAACATTTGATAATGAATGGTACGAATTCCCGACAATTAGATACCACATCGGCCCTAACAGCGATGCCATTATCGCTTATCCATCACAGCCACCGAATCTAACTCCTACTGCAGCCTCAGCCAGCAAGGCCACATCAGTTTTACCAAGTCTAGCTTCTTCCGTTGCTTACTCATCTACTGATCTAACCATGCTTTGATTTAAGCCTTCCATTGAAGTACGATCTCCATTCCAAGCATCCCCATCCTCTGCACAAACCACTTCACCGTAAACTGACACCCCCTACACAAGCAACCACTTGCATACACCCTATAGTAGCTACAGTACCTATAGTAAAATCACATTCTCTTGCTATGCCATGAATATAAAAGTCACCACCACTGTCTCCAACCTCTACACCACCACCATCCGAAAACACCTCTGATTACCATACTTCTCTATCCTAATGAAACTTAAACATTCAACTAATCATACCCCATCTAAATCACCCTTATCTTTGAGCATTGCATCATATTCCCCCTCTTCCATCCTATACGTAGGCTCAAATGAGTTAAATAGATTTAGTTTTAGGCCATCGTTATCGCCATTGGCCGTAGTATTCAACATAGGTTCTTTGCCTACTGATGGTTCGAGGTCCGACATTAACGAGTCCAAGGGCATACATTCTGAAGCATTGTTTTATGGTCGTGACACCTAACTATTTTCAAAGGATGACTTCTCACTCAACGAGATGTTAAGAGGACAAGTTTATTGGGTTGGGTACGCTTTGGAAAATAAACGCATCAGTTGAAAAGGTTCTCGAATAAGATGATTTACATAAGTATCAAAGTGAACAGTTCATCCATAAGCTCTAATGAATTGGAATCAACCAGCGTAGATTATAGTTTTATGCTCCATTTGTTTTAAATGCTGAATTTTGAATTCTGATTGCTGAACTCTAAAGTCTAAATGCTGATTTTTGAATTCCAAATAATCAATTGCTTGTTTATTTGCATTCATTGTTCAGAACAAAAAATAACATTCAACATTCAAAACAAAAAATAAATAGTAAAAAAATTCTAAATTATTTTGTCTGAATAGCTGACTTTATTTAGAACACTGATGAAAAACAAACAACGTAGAAATGTCTAATTTTTTAATCAGAACTTGGATCCAGAACATTTTGTTAAAAACGAAGGCAGCCGAAGGAATATAACCTCAAATTGCAAGGCTGCTTCTTTTAACACTCGAGCGCTTATACAAAGTTTTACAGAACCTAGATCTGATGGAGGAAATAAATTTGTAAGCAATGGGGCAAGTGAAGCTTTTGTGGCCTAATTTCTAGCAATGAAAACAATGAACCCGATCCCTACATACGTGTGCCTTGTGTCTATCGTCACTGCATCTGAAGCATCGATTTGCGATTCAAGATCTAACAAAATGAGTTTTAGAAGTCAAATATGGACTTATTGTAACCTTCGATGGGGAAAAATGATGCGGTGAAGAACGGAAGGCTTCAACATTGGTGCGGTAATGGAAGGCGGAATTCTTGTTGCAAGAAAAGAGGGAAGAACGGAAGGAGTGTGGAATTTTGGGAAGAGGTTAAGAGGAATCGACGGGATTTTTAAAGAAAGATGAATTCGCCATGTTTTCAGCGGTCACTTATAGTTAATATGTATTTATTTAATATAAATGATTTATCATTTTTACATTTATTGAAAAAAATATTTTTATCTATGTATATTTAAATTTTATTTAGAGTCAAAAAATATTTTTTTACTGAATATATATATATATATATATATATGCATGGGCGATGCACGTGCACAGAAGGAATTTGTATTAAAAACGATGGTTGTATGTTTTTTTGGATTTACAAAATGACTTTGACGTGCGCGTAATGTTGGTTTTTTTATGCCCGTATATGCATAAATCACCAGTTTATCAAAATATGAACTAGACTAAGTTATTTTATGACATAATCAAATAGGTAAAGAAAATAATCAGCTATTATATAAATATATTGAGAAATGTAACAAATATTAAAATTAGCGCTTCCAGTTGTTTGAAACTTAGAAATCTTACATCATCTGTCTTTTAAAAAGTATTAAACCACCATATTAATATATCGAGAATTTTTGCACCGCTTTAACACCTATTTTGAAAAGAAAACATGATTGCTATTATATCATTAAATAGGCATAAAACTTTAGTTCAGATAAGCTTTGGTTTCAAACCATCCATGCATCAATTTTGGGTTATCAAGTGTAAGTAGAAATTAAATATAGGCATTGCTATAGAGCAAATAGTGTTCTTGAATTCTCATTATTGAATTCCACAACTCCATAACCTAATCAGGCATACTATTACACATGTAATTGTCATATTTATTGATAACGAATATACGCATTGAATGAATATGATTGATTGTTATCTCCGTTTAAAAAAACTTCATCCATGTTACAGATTGATATTACAAAGAATATTTACTTTAAAGTTAGTTATATCAACTGTAAAAAATTCCGACGTAGAAGATTTACCTTCTTTCCTTCATGTCAACTGTAACTTCACACATATTTTTTTTTTCCATATCAAAATCAACATAAAAGTGGAATGTAAGTGCTTGCACGAAGGAGGCAGGTGAGCGACCTGGACTAATGAAATTAGTAACTCCCTTCACTCATAGTAACCCCCTTCACTCATCTTACCCAATTGAAGATTTTTTTTCACTGCTTGTTCTATTAATGCATTAGAACCTGAGTGAGTTCACCTTATAGCTCTTTCCAGGAGCTGTTGCATCATATAATGTTGTTACTATATAGTTGAAATCATTTGAACATGAGTAGACCTAAGAATTACTTTGCATGCCATGGTCTGAAATAGGAGAATCATCATTGATGAGCTTATTACTACCATACACCAGACAAAAGTTTGCCCAGACATGCCTCCTGTACGACACAATCAAATTTGATCAAACATGAGATATTGTTGAAGGGTTATACATAGCAATGTGAAACTGAAAAGTAAAATTGAACGCATATGTATATAAGAAAAGATAAATGTATCAAGAATTTAAAACACACTGTCAGGCTTCAAATTTACCATTTTAGGACAACAAATTATTGTCCTTTACCAATATATTGTGAACCTTGCTAAATACAGACAAAAATGAGTCCTTTTTCTATTTGTTGACAAAATTAAAAAAGACGTACAACATATTTATAACACATCCAGAAAAGAAGGAAAGAGCTAATGCTAATAGAGACAATACATAGTACTTATAATATATGCTCCGTTACCCTACACCAATAACCTCATCTGCAAGATTCTGAATCCTCAAACCAATATATTCATCTACTGGCCATCTCCGCTACCTTTTTTTTAAATAATGGAAAATTATCTACGATACTACATTTATTATTATGATTAAAGATTAAACATGTCGTTTAAGATCAATTTTTATACAATAATGACAATTAAGCATTCCATTGTCTATCCATTTATGGAAGACCATGGAAAAATATACCTGAATAAATGGGTGGATTGATGGCTAAATTAGTACACAATAATTTTTAAGAACAATCAAATCTAAAATATATTCTTATCCAATGAAGTGAAGATAAATTTCCATATAAATTTTTTTATGCAAGACTTCAAATTAAAGAATCAACTCAACAACATAAAATCCAAAGTAGACCAACTGACTGTCCAACAAATATAAAATTAGAAAAAACTCATGTATTGATTGTCCAAAATAATAGGTAATAAAAATATTTTTTCTTGAAATGCTACATTTATCAATGCATAACATGGATCAATTTAATTTTGTAAAAAATTCTTTGCCTTTTAGATACATGTATTTGTAACCGGTTTCCAAAACACAATGAAGTTCATTTTTAAAAGTTAGAAATTACAATAACTTTATTAGTTATAGAGTGATTAGTAAATTCTTAACTAAAGAAAAAATTGATTAGATAATATGTATCACTCGTTTTTGCATAATAACTAACTCTATGGAAAAATTCACTACAGTGTCTTAACCATGCAAAACATATAGCAAAAAGGTATATAGGGTTACACAACTATATTAATACGCAATTCAATAAACAATCAAAGAGGTCCCAGGTAGAAAATTAGAAACATTTTCTATGCAAATTTGTGGGCTATCTTTTGTGTGTCATGCATGATAATGTGTGTAAGTTGAGGTTATGGATGCTAAAAAAAAAACCAAAAATGGCATATCTTTCACACTTAATGACATTAGTGTCTATAAAACATAGTGGTTAGAGTTTCGACAATTTTTACAGAAAGTTCAAAGAATTTGGAAGTGAGAGGGAATCACCTCCTCGCTTTAGTACTTATAACATCCACCTAATTACTAACTCTGGTAAATAGGAAAAAAAGCTTATAACATGTTAAATTTTAATTCAAAATTTAATAAGTGGATATGTGATTTCAAAAGGTTACTTGTTCACTTTTCGAACTGACAATTCAGTTGTTTAATATTTCAACTAAACAACCCAAATAAATCGACTTTATCCGTGGTTAACAACTTCTTAAAATTTACCACTGAAATATGTTAAAAAAATATTAAAAAATTGTTCCAAAACAGGCTTCTGCTGACCTAACTTATACTAAAACTTCGTTGGTATGCTCTTTTCATTGGCTTATTGCCGATAACATATTATATACGATGTGAATATAATATACAACATATGGTACACAACCACAACCATTGTATCGACAATTATTAACACCTTCCGAAAGAGCAGAAATATAAATACACCTTTCGAAAGAGCAGAATTATAAATATATCTTCCGAAAGAGCAGAATTGCAATAAGAACTTATGCTCATTACATTGAATATTTCATTCCACACGATATTATCCTTATCTTCGGTAGTTAGATAAGCCACAAAATTTAAGCAATCCATTTTACACAGTTCTTCCAAAGCACTGAAGAATAGCAAAATAACATTAAACATAAACAATTATTTTTACTTCCATTTCATATCGATATAAGTACTGCGTAACGATCCCGGATTTTTACTAAATTGAAATTGATAATTAATTTAATTTTTGAATAAATATTGTGAAATTAATTGGTAAATTGATTTGAGCTTATCCAAATTCAAATAAAATATGTTATTTATTAAAAAAGAGATAGTTTCTTTTATAAATTGTTTTAATTTAATAATGAGTTATTTTTAAACAATGTTAATAATGTAATGTCTTTACAAATGGATTTGTAATACAAATAGAAATGGTTATTTCAAATTTATTTATATACATATATGTGCATTTTGAAAAAAACTATGGTTCGAAAATTTAAAGTAAAGTCTTTCAAAATTATTTAAAACAAAATAAATCTTAAAAAAATTTATATAAGTAGGAAAAGAAATAAATAATAAATAAGAAATAAAATGTTGGATAGTTAAACTTTTAAATGAAATAAAATAAGTATTAGCAATAAAGATAAAAGAATTCTAGAAATATCTATACAATTGGAATACAAGTAAGTGTGCAATGAAGTAAGGCAAAAGTAGGATGTATACAAGTGTGTACATAAAATTTAAACATATAATACTTTCAACTATATAAAGATAAGTATGTACAAATAAAAATAAAAATATCATCTCAGCCGAAAATGATATGCATAAGCTTTTGAAAACAAGACTAAAGACAAAGAAAAATATATATATATTCAAGTATAGATTTGTACAAAGCAATTAATGCTTGGATCTTTAGCCACCACAACAATATCATATCAGCACACAAAAGAAACCTATCAGCCACCATTTTAAAGTAAAGAAAGAAATCTTTGGCTAATGTTGTACAAACAACATTATAACACATTGTATAACTCTTTTTATTTATATCAGCCTTCTCCTCTCAATTCGTCCACCAAGCTAAGTAAATCTGAGTAAATATCACTTAAACAAAGATTTAGCTCAAACTTCAGTTATAATAATAATAATTTAAATCAGCTCAAACAAAAAGATGGAAGAAGAAGGATTCCAGTTTGCAAATTTCACCAACCTGTGTCAAAAAGAAGAACTCTGTTCTTTCTTCTGGAGATCAATGTGAGTAACACATTTTTCTTAAATTTTAAAAGTATAAATCTGTTGTTTATATATACATATCTCTGTGAATAAGCTTGGTTATATCTACATGGATCCTTTGAACATATTTAAAAGCTGGAAGTGTTTTATACAGTCTACGGTTTGTACATGTTCTCTGTTCTAAGATTCTAAACACCAAATTTTGACTCAAAAAAAATCATTTCTTCACAATCTACTTGATGTTTGGACTTAGTGTTGAAACAAATGTTACTTGGTTGATCTCTAACTAAGTTTTAAAAATATATTTAAGTTAAAACAACCTGTTGAAGTCTCTGGGAAGCAAGAAATTTGAATACAACTTTAAATAAGTCAAAATTTAAACCTCTTAATTCATGGAGTCAGGTATATAACCTGAATTCACATACTTTAACATGATTTTTAAAGTTAAAATCATAAATTTTAGATCAAAGAATTAAGAGTAGTTTGAAGATGAACAAAAAGTGGGTTTCGATCGATTTTAGGCGGCCGGAGGAGCTTCAGAAGTCGGGGTTTAGCATGGAGGTGGAAGAGTCTACGGTGGTATCGGGAAAAATGGTGGAAGGCGAACTCAACCACTGTGGCGACGGCGGCATAAGGATTAAGTTTGTAAACCTAATTTTTTTTGTGGTCGAACTTTTGATCACCGCGACTCCCACCGTGCATCGAGCGACACGTCATCGGCGGAGAGAGAAGCTTGGTGGATGCGGGGTCGTGAACGGAGGTGCTGGACGTCTGATGGCTGGAGGTGGAATTGCGAATCGATTTCGTTGATCGGTGATGGGTTCGAGTGACTCGAGCCATGCTCGATTTTGAATGCCGACTCGTTCGAGTTGCTAGTTGATCTGAGGTCGAGGTCAAGGTCGATCGCGACTTGCTGGAGGCCTCGTCGTTCGTCAGAGTGCCGTCGCAGCCTTGTGCACATGCACGACATTGTTCGTGTATCAGGGTTGCGTTTTCGTGTGAGACTTGGAGGAGAACTCGTGCATGTGGGTTCGTGCCTCGGGTTTGAGCTCGAGAGCGTGGAGAGGTATGCGAGTGTAACGGTTTTTATACTTAAATTTTTATTAATTTTTTTAAAAAAGATGAAGGAAAGAAGTAGGGGGAAGACTCGGGGAAAATGGGAGAGAGCTCGTGTCAGAACTTGAAGCAAGTAGGGGGATGGCTCGGGTTTATTGTTGTTCAGGTTTAAAACAGAGAACCTATTCTGTTTGTTTTGAAAATTCAAAATTGAATTTTAAATGATAAAAACAAAGTTAAAATAAATTTTGAATCAAAGTTTTAATATAAATTCCTGTTTAGTTTGACACTTAGTTTGAAATAAAGTTTTTTTAATTTTAAATTGTTTAAATAACTAAAAGTGCTTAAGTAATTAAAGGGATTTTTAATGACTTGAATTTAAAATGAAATATGATTTGTAAAGGCAGAATTTAACACAATTTTAAATCAGGACATGAACCTAAATTGAATTCTAGATTTTGAAAATAAAATAGAGTCTTATAAATCTAAATGTTTAAATAAGTAAAGTATATTTTAAATATGTGAATTTAAAAAGGAATTTGATCTAACTCTTTTAAATTCCTTTATAACAAAAGTATTATTTAACATGTGAATTTATAGGTTTTAAAAATTTAGTTGTAGACTTTATTAAAGATAAACTGGTATTTCATTTTAAATCTTGAATTTAAAATGAAATTTCAAAGTAAATTTGGAAAAATATATTATTAAACATATTTGTAAGTGAAAATTGTACCACTAATAAGAATGAGTTTCACTTTAAAGTTAATGAAAATTTAAGGATTTATAATTCATTAATTATTGAGTTAATTAGAATAGATAATTTATGTTTTGTGCTAATTGAATTAGTAATTCCAAGTTAAATTTATTAATGAAAGTTAAGTTAATTTAATTAGGGAATACCTAAATCGTAGTTACGGTTGACACTTAATTAATTCAATAATTATGATTAATTAATGAGTTCTTAATGGTTAATTAATTGATAATCAATAATGATTAATATAAGTAAATTTCTTTAACAAAGTAATTAAAGGAAATTTAATTGTTAATGAAGGTCGTTAACTATGATTATTTAAATAATTAATTAATGTAGTTAATTTTAATAATTTATTTGATTAATTTATTTAATGTTAATCATTTATGAGATTGTGTAAGTACAATTACTTTGTGGTAAGTAATTAAAGAGTTAATTTCTTGAAATAATTAAGGGGTTAATTAATTATGTAATTAGTTTAAAAATTAACTTAATTAATATGATTAATTAAGAATAATTTAATTAATTAAAGCATTTGATAAATTAATTTATATCAAATGATTTATAATTAATAAATCAGGATTGGATAGTTAATTCATAAGTAATTAATTTAATTGGAAACTAATTTGAATTAATTAGGATTAAACAATTAATTAATCCTGCTTATAAATGATTATTGAATGCTTGACCTTACTTATGAATGATTGTGTTGTATGAGATGCCTTGAATTGATTATCCTATTTGATCTGTGATATTTTGTTCTGTGAATTGAGCTGTGTATTTTATTCATTTAATTATGATACATTTGTATATTATCCATGAATCTGTGAATGAACGATAAGCGTTATAATTTATACCGCTTATCAACTATATTTCTGTGTTTTAATCTCTGATGATGATGTTGTGGCACTATTGTGTTAAACCACTGGACCACACCGTAACACACAAATATGGATTTCACGAGGAAATCGATTAAGTCACAGATTTTTGAAATGATTTTTAAATAGACAATTTGAATTGAATGGTTTGGAAATGGAATCGGGTTAAATGTGAAAAGCTTTTGAAATGAAATTTCAAGATAAAATTTATTTTTAAATAACTTGATAAAGTTTTGAAATTTAAGTAATTTGATTCAAATTTGAATTCAATATTTGAAACTGAATCCTATGATTTGAAACTAGGGATTAAAGATGTTGTACAAACTATATATGGGTTAAACCATCTTAAATGTATTGATTTGGGAATTTGAATTTAAATTCAAAGGCTTTAACTTGTGCAATTATAATTGGGTTCTTCTGAAATGAAAACTATTTGTTTTCAAAGCTTTCATATAAGAAGTGAACTTCCAATTTGAGTTAAAAGGATTTCTAGTTTGAAATGAAAATGGTTTTCCAAGTTATGGAACGGTTTGAAAGCTAGGAGTTAACTTTGATTTAAAGATTTAACGAGTTAATCCAATTGAAATTGAAATTGTTTTGAAATCCGTAAATGGATCTTTGTGATACTGTGTGAACTTAGTGAAATAAATCTTTTTGTTTAAAAGATTTGAAATCTGTTTAACTATTTAAAGAAAAGTTTTGGATTTTATAAGTTGTGACTTGACTGAAATCGTATATCCATATATTTTAAATATTGCGCTCATTATTCGGTTTAGCCGGGAGAGGACCCTATGTCTTATAACCCATTTCGAATAATGATACGTCGTTATGGATAGCATTTGAAGACCGGTGGTAAAGACCGGGTGTTTTGTGAGAACGATAGGATAACCTATCGATTGTCTCTACACCCGAGTAGCTACGGTATAGAGATTCCCTAAGTGATGGGAAGTCCGATCGGGATTGTGAATACCCGGATTTGCAAGGGCTTCTTCGGAAGTGCCTTCGGTTCTATTCGAACCCGGAACAGACTTGTATGGTTGTATGTCTGACACTACACTTTGAGATATAAAGAGGATTTCTTTCAAATACATATCTGTTGGTGGCAGAGAATTTATTCTCTTAGCTTAACACCCTTCTCTGAGACGTACGAGCTCAGAGGTTATGTAGTTGAAGGTCATCGGCGATATATTCCCAATTTAGTAGTGTGACATGCTGAGTGCTGCTGTGTGTTGATGATCATTTGTGATCAAATCATGCCTTTGGTATAAAGCGTAGCTTTGTGGATGAGACTGCATCAGGACCTCACAACCTGGAAATGGTTGAAACAGGAAAGATGCGGCAAGATTATGTGGGTCGCGCCCTTTAGGGCGTGTCATTCCCTTCTGGTAAAGGGTGGTATCATGGTATGGAGCCCAGATATTTACCTATGTGTTAGGCTTCAATCTCATTTTCGGTGTGGTTGTTGCTTCGTGGTTTAGAGGCGCCTCGGATAAAGGTCCCAAGGGACCGGGGGGTGGCATGCTCGAGAAGTAGTTACCTAGTTACAGAGGTAACCTGGCCTTGTGTTCGCAGAGATCCGGTTAGGTTCTCGGGACATCCCACCAGAGGCGTACCCATGGACAGTGGGAAGTTCCTTAGCCCGACCATTTGTTGAAAATCCAATAAAAACAATACGCACCTTGTACGGTTTTAGTTGTAGAACCTACCATTTACTTATGGCAGTCACCACTGTTTAGATGGTAGCTATAGTAGGTATAGTTCGGAATGTCTATGTTGGCTAGGATTTATATTCTACATGCGAAATGGTTTTTCTGCACTATGCACTAATAATAATATTGAAATGAAATTTTCTCGTATCAAGCATGTTTGACTATCATAAGGAAAAATCTCCTCCAATTCTGCGTTTTCATGGTGTGTGCGGCGGGAGGCCTTATGGTAGTTTCATTTTCTAAAAAGCATTGCGGATTTATTTTAAATTCTTTATTGTCTGTTTTAAAGATAAACTGTTTTTGTTACTCACACCATTCCCATGACTGACTCGGAGTTTATTGTTCCTTTCCTAAACTCTAGGTGCCTATAATTTTTCCACACGGGCAGTATGGAGTTGGGTTTTTCAGATAGTCAGGTTTAGTAGATTATCTAGAGTTAGTCCAGTCTTTGGATATGGACGAGACTTGCTTATCTAGGTGTCACGTGATGTTGGTTCGAGCTAGCTTTGGATTGGAGCATTGGATTTGAAGATGCATTCTTTTGAAGATATTCTTTCTGCTGCTGGTGTTATCTACTTTCCTTTCTGTTGTGTCTTGTATCTCTGATAGCATTGGTATCTATTGTATCATTCTGTTGTGTCATATTATATCATATGTTGTATCTGTCATTGTATCAATGTTATATATATTGATATACTCATTTCTTCCTTTGTGTTGTACTTAATGGCGTTATAAGCTCCGGCGCACCAGATTCGACGTTTGGATCTGCGGCATTTGAATATGAGTGTCGTATTCGGTGCCGATTTTCGAAGGTCGAGTCAGGATCGCTACATTTGGTAGCAGAGCTGAGGGTAAAAACTTTAGCTCAAGAGTATAACACATTAAGTAACTCATTAGAGATAGGGTGAAGTATCCCTAGAATGAGTAATCCCTAAGATATCTGTTCGAATGACTCAGTAAATTCTCTTGCTATCCACTGATAGTAAGTATGAGTGCAAAAAGAGAACGAGATAGGGTACAGGGGAGTACCATTATAAATGGTCAATACCCTGCAATAGTGGAAACAACTTTATTCTCAATCTCATTTGATTCGATCCCAAATTCTTTTGATTGCTTCGTAGCTGCTGCAAAAAGAAGTTTCAGTGTGATGGTGCCCCTATGAATCGTTATAGGAAATCCTTACTTCGTATCTTCATCGGTTTCTTATCAGCGTTTCGACTTAAACTTTAATTGGAAATTTGAAATTGAAATTTTAAATAAATTGGAAATTTTAAATTAAGTTAAATTGAGTTAATAGAATATGAAGCTAAATTTGAATTGTATCAATAAAATGATTTCGTTTACAACCAAATTTGGAAATTCTATTGTAATTTCTTGTGTAGGTCGAAGTCCGAAGAGGGACAAGTTGGTATATACTTTGGGGTATTCCGATTAAGTTTGGAATCCATATCTTGTGTTTAAGAAATTGTAGAAGGTTGAATCCACCTATCAATCTCTTTTGTTCAGCATCTCTTTTCAATTCTTCGATGGTTCCTGATAGATCCAGGAAGAAGATTTGACATATTTGCATGGGACATAAACTCCAAATAGGACATAATTGTTTGTTTGGATGAATTGGTTGCTTTGGTTGCTATGGTTGATAGGTATACTTTAGTTTCTAAACTAAATTTTTTGAAATTGTATCCATATATCTGTATATTTTGGGTTCAGATATATTCTACGAATGGTTAGTTATTCCTTCGAACTAACCAGTGTCCCTGCATATTCATAGACCGGTGGACCCGAGTATCCTGTGTAATATTGAATGAGTTTGTTCTCATATTATTGATATTTTGATTTGGTGAGCTAAATGCAGAATAAATATCCAGTTTGATCTGAAAATTTTTCTCTCTTTCTTATGTATCTATCTTTGTTGTTTTCGTGCCTGCAAATTTCGGGGACGAAATTTTTTTAAGGGAGGAATCTGTAATGATCCCGGATTTTTACTAAATTGAAATTGATAATTAATTTAATTTTTAAATAAATATTGTGAAATTAATTGGTAAATTGATTTGAGCTTCTCCAAATTCAAATAAAATATGTTATTTATTAAAAAAAGAGATAGTTTCTTTTATAAATTGTTTTAATTTAATAATGAGTTATTTTTAAACAATGTTAATAATGTAATGTCTTTACAAATTGATTTGTAATATAAATAGAAATGGTTATTTCAAATTTATTTATATACATATATGTGCATTTTGAAAAAAACTATGGTTCGAAAATTTAAAGTAAAGTCTTTCAAAATTATTTAAAATAAAATAAATCTTAAAAAATTTATATAAGTAGGAAAAGAAATAAATAATAAATAAGAAATAAAATGTTGGATAGTTAAACTTTTAAAAGAAATAAAATAAGTATTAGCAATAAAGATAAAAGAATTCTAGAAATATCTGTACAATTGGAATACAAGTAAGTGTGCAATGAAGTAAGGCAAAAGTAGGATGTATACAAGTGTGTACATAAAATTTAAACATATAATACTTTCAACTATATAAAGATAAGTATGTACAAATAAAAATAAAAATATCATCTCAGCCGAAAATGATATGCATAAGCTTTTGAAAACAAGACTAAAGACAAAGAAAAAAATATATATCCAAGTGTAGATTTGTACAAAGCAATTAATGCTTGGATCTTTAGCCACCACAACAATATCATATCAGCACACAAAAGAAACCTATCAGCCACCATTTTAAAGTAAAGAAAAAATCTCTGGCTAATGTTGTACAAAAAACATTATAACACACTGCACAACTCTTTTTATTTATACCAGCCTTCTCCTCTCAATTCTTCCACCACGCTAAGTAAATCTAAGTAAATATCACTTAAACTTAAACAAAGATTTAGCTCAACTTCAGTTATAATAATAATTTAAATCAACTCAAACAAGAAGATGGAAGATGAAGGATTCCAGTTTGCAAATTTCACCAGCCTGTGTCAAAAAGAAGAACTCTGTTCTTTCTTCTGGAAATCAAGGTGAGCAACTCATTTTTCTTGAATTTTAAAAGTATAAATCTGTTGTTTATATATACATATCTCTGTGAATAAGCTTGGTTATATCTACATGGATCCTTTAAACATATTTAAAAGCTAGAAGTGTTTTATACAGTCTATGGTTTGTACATGTTCTCTGTTCTGAGATTCTAAACACCAAATTTTGACTCAAAAAAAATCATTTCTTCACAATCTACTTGATGTTTGGACTTAGTGTGAAACAAATATTACTTGGTTGATCTTGAACTAAGTTTTAAAAATATATTTAAGTTAAAACAACCTGTTGAAATCTCTAGGAAGCAAGAAATTCGAATACAACTTTAAATAAGTAGAAATTTAAACCTCTTAATTCATGGAGTCAGGTATATAATCTGAATTCACATACTTTAACATTATTTTTAAAGTTAAAATCATAAATTTTAGATCAAAGAATTAAGAGTAGTTTGAAGATGAACAAAAAGTGGGTTTCGATCGATTTTAGGCGGCCGGAGGAGCTTTCGAAGTCGGGGTTTAGCATGGAGGTGGAGGAGTTTACGGTGGTGTCGGGAAAAATGGTGGAAGGCGAGCTCGAGCATTATGGCGATGCGGCATAAGGATTAAGTTTGTAAGCCTAATTTTTTTGTGTTATCTACTTTCCTTTCCGCTGTGTCTTGTATCTCTGATAGCATTGATATCTATTGTATCATTCTTTTGTATCATATTATATCAGATGTTGTATCTGTCATTGTATAAATATTATATATATTGATAGATTCATTTCCTCCGTTGTGTTGTACTTAATGGTGTTATAAGCTTTGGCGCACCAGATTTGACGTTTGGATCTGCGGTATTTGAGTATGAGTATCGTATTCGGTGTCGATTTTCGAAGGTCATGTAAGGATCGCTACATATTGTTTATCATCCTTTTGAATACAAACGGAACTAAATTTGTAAAGGTCGAGATTTTCGAATCACGAAGGTCGACATCAATATGTCCACTGTATCAACCGTCGACCAATCGAATGCCGGAAAACCGTACCTTTAGGGTTAAAGAAGAGGTAAAAGATAGAAGAAGAAAGAAAAAGCAACAGAAACAATATCAGAATCTCACAATTCGCAGCGGAACAACATATAATAGATAAATAAATATATTTAAAACAAAGAACTATAGCAGTTATTACATTACATCACAATACATTATCAGAGTTTACAACAACAAACAGCGGCGATATACTAGTTGATACGCCATGCCATCCAGCTTGCTCCTGATCTCCACAGCAACTCCTGAATTCCAGAATAACCTAATTACCTGACTCTAGACTGCCAGTGTTAAAATTGGTGGGCACCCAAAGTTTAGGAAGGAAACAATAAACTCCAGGTCAGTTATGGGACTGGTGTGAGAACTTAAAACAGTTTATCTTTAAAAATAAACAAAGAAATATTTTAAATTAGATTCGCAATGCTTTTTAGAAAATGAGACTACCATAAGGCCTCCCGCACACACACACAATGCATACGCAGAATCGGAGGAGATTTCCCCTTATGATAGTCAAATATGCTTGATATGCAAATTTCTTTGATATTATTATTATAAGTGCAAAGTGTAGGAAAAAATTTTGAAAGTATAATTTAATTCTTAGCCAGCATAGGCATTCTGCACTTATGCCTACTATAGCTACCATCTAAACAGTGGTGACCACCATAAGTAAATGGCAGGTTCTACAACTAAAACCATACAAGGTGCGTATTGGAGTTTGGATTTCCAACTAATGGTCAGGCCAAGGAACTTTCCATTGCCACATGAGTACGCCTCTGGAAAGACGCCCCGAGAACCTAACCGAATCTCTGCCAACACAAGGCCGGGTTACCCCTAGCTGGGTAACTACTGACACGAATATGCCATCCCCTGGTCGTAACCGACCTAAATCCCGGGATTCACCAACAACCACAAAGTAATAACTTTCAGCGACAACATAGGTTAAGTATCAGGGCTCCATACCATAATACCACCTCTATCCAGAAGGAATGACATACACTAAGGGGGCGCTGTCCCTTAATAACCTTGCTGCATCTTTTCCTGTTTTGGCCATATTCGGGGTGTGAGGTCCGACGAAGTCTCGCCCACAAAGCTATGCTTTTCATAAAAGCCACGCTTTGATCAACAAATTCTCAACAGCACTTCGTATGCCACATTACCAATTTGGAAATATATCACTAGTAACCATCAACTACATAACCTCTGAGCTCGTACGTCTCAGAGAAGGGTGTTAAGCTAAGAGAATAAATTCTCCGCCACCAACAGAAATATATTTGATAGAAACCAGCTTTAGATCTCAAATTGTAATGTCAGGCACACATCCATACAAGTCCATTCTGGGTTTGAACAGAACCGAAGGCACTTCCAAAGAAGCCCTTGCAATCCGGATATTCACTAATCACCACCGGACTTCCCATCACAAATGGTGATAAAATCTCCATATCGGAGATCAGCCGATGTAGAGTCATTCGACGGTAATCCTTCTGTTTTCAAAAATTTCCGGTCTTCAACATCGGACTTCAAATGCTATCCATTACGACATATCACTTATTCGGAATGGGATTTATGACACAAAGGTCCTCTCCCGGCTAAACCGAATAACGAGCGCTTATTTTAAAAATAAGTGTAGCATTCAAATTCAAGCAAATCACACAAATACCCATTTAAAGGTAACTGTCGATAGTCGGTTATTTAACTATCAAAGCAAACCAACAAATATTCAGCACCATTCGTTAGATCTGCCTTCATTCCATCAGGGCCATTACTTTTGCCTTCTTCTCCAACATCAGGAAATTCCAACGCGACTTATAACCCATACCCGCCGACTTTACGTCGAATTATACTCCACCCCTGTCGACTTTGAAGACGATCGGCCTACGCCACTACGAAGGCCATCACAAACACTACCACCTCCCGAGGTATGGAAGAGCTTGGCCCTGTCTTTGCTTTGGGATTCGAGCCCAAACGCCCCTCATTCGAACGAATATTTCTACTAATCCGTTGCATTGATTCTGATCATCACCGTTGGATTCGTAGTTCGCAAAGTGCTCGACAACATTGTAGCTGATAGTTTCTCATATTGATTCACGGATTTGAAGAGAATTGAGGGAAAGGAGATGAATATTTTAGGCCAATAATTTGTTTCTGGCGGCTGTAACCCTTGCCAGGGTTTGAGTGTAATGAATTATATGGCCTTTTATAGAAAATTACGCGACACTATTCAGCCGCAAATTTTCCAAACTCCAAACGAAGCATGCCGCCTGGCGTTTATAATGTTTTACCCCCATTCCGAACGCAATGGAATATATATCGGGAGCCAATTCTATCAAATTTGGAAGATAAGTTTTTGAATCGACTATTTAAAATTCAAAATTCACTCGAATCGATTTCTACGCGTTTTAGCTTGCCCCGGACAAACCGTAAATCCGATTGACACGAAATTTGAAACCATACAATAATATAACATTACGGATCCGATGAAACTGGTTTCTTCGAAATCCGAGACTGTTTGAAAAATGGCCATTTTAACTCGTCAATTAAATATTAAAATATCTAATTTTCACAATTTAACTTTTAATTCAATTTTAAAAGTTCTATAACATCATTCTAACTCCAATATGATTAAATACAACTTTATAAATCATTTTTAATCACATTAAACCCAATTTCCAATTATTTTTGTAATTTCATATATTAATTATCGATTTAATTATCCAATTAAATCAAGATATTCGAAATAAAAATTTATTCGACTTACAAATTTGACTTGTTAATATTTAAAATCAATGAAATATACAAATTTCAATTGACAGAAATTCTGGGTCGTTACAAACTTCCCACCTTAAAAGAATTTCGTCCTCGAAATTACCAAGTTACAGAATCCATTAAATTTTCAAACATCCAAATTAGATTTCAAATTCATTTAAGTGTTTAACTTTCCCAAAATCCAATAGTTAAACTTCTTACAATAACTTTACTAAGTTTTCAAATCATAGTTAGTTATCTTTCGAAAAAAATTGAATTTTCTCAAAAATATTCTAACGCCTTAAATTTTCAGAAAAACTCGCCATAGTCTCCTTTGCGCGGCTCGATCCGAAAAAAATGGCAATATATGTATCACAAATATACATCTCATCAAGTAATGAGGCATCCCACAAGGAAAAAAGTGTAAAAGTACGATATGTAATTCGAGATATGTACCTTATATATTATCAGCGAGCATGTGCGGCTAATATAGCGAAAGGGAGCTCCAAATGCGAAGCAAGCGCAATCCACACCTACTAAACACTCGACAATAATGAGAAACATATATATAGAAAATAATATCTATATACAACACATACCAACAATTATATATGTCAATATAACAAATGCAACAAAAGCAACAAATCCAACCATAAACCAACTATCATCCAACAACAATTTCAATCATCTAATCAATATACATTCACTTCTCATTAATATTCAATGAATTGGTTTTTCATTTAAATCACATTTGATTCATTAACATTGGACTTTACTAACATTTTTCATTTTCAATTAGTTTATATTCACTAATTTACATTCAAGTTAGTTCACTTTCCATTCAATCAAATTCAATTCTATTAAAATTTATACCACTTTCAATTTGAATTTAGTTACTTTAGCTTTCAACTTCAATAATTCAGCTTTATATGGATTTCTATAAAATCAACTAACAATCATCTTAAATTCATTTACTTTTCTTACATTCATTCAATTTGGTTCAACAATTTTAATTGACTTTAATTCAATTATTCAATCCTCGATTTCATTAGCTTTTAAATGAATACATCCACTACTCCATATCAATTCATTTACATTCAATTGATTTACATTCAATTCATTCATTAATTCAATTACTAATTCATTTAACAAATAAAGTTGAATTTCATTTATAAAACTAAAGTTACCATCCATTTAATTCACTTTATTATTTTACTTCGATACCAAAATCAACTTCATTCAACATTACTCAAGTTATATTCCATTTCCAACATCATTTGTTTAACTTAACTTAAATTTCATATAATCACTTCAGTTTAATTTCCATTTCGATAGCTTATCTAATCCAAATCAATTTATTTAACTTTCCTTTAGTTAAATTTCACACCATATATTTCCTACACTAACCTAAATCCTTTAACTTCACTAAAGCTAAATTTATTATCTCATATTATAAGTTCAAAACTTGATTACTTATATTCAACAATTACAACTTGGATTTTAATTTCATTTCCTTGCACTTGCAATTTTTTTTATTCATTCACAATTTATTTTCCAACTTAATAATTGTATTCCAATTATTTTATATAACATTCCAGAGTCTTTTCAATCTTCCAAAACCATTTTTGAAACCAACTCAATTATTCTTTGAATTTCAAAACCCAAATTTCCCAAACAACTTCCGTTTAAAACAACTTGGCAGCAACCCCTCTTTTGGAAACCCGAAAATGAACACCGATGATGCCGCGATCATCATCAGAATTATTTTCCAGAGACCGAAAGAGTTTAGAGCTTTTATCCCTCCAAAACAATTTTCCAAACCCTTGAAAATCATTTTTAAATAATCCTCTGGAATTTTACTTCAAATTACAAATCACATTTACAAATCTTTTACTTATGTAATTTCACTATTTTCTCTTTACTTATATAAGATCATTTCATAATTGTAAATCATATTAATTATAATTCCATGCTTAATAATTCATTTGTTTATACAATTTATTCTTTTAGAATAAGTTTCATTTAACTTATTCAAACATCTTTTAGTTAACTTATATATATTTTTACATTTTCAACAACAATTAAACAATCAATTTATATACACTTTAATAATTTCTAAAAAATTATTCCTTTATATATAAAATATAATTAATGTCAAATTATTACATTTACCCAATTTAAAATGATACTATGTCGGTGTATCTTGTTTAAGAGTTTAGAAACCCCTATCGAAACAGTTGGGCAGACTGCACCGACCAGAATCTATAAACAATCAACCGATAAGTCAACACAATACAAAACAATTTTTTTTATTCACTAAAAATACGCGCTCATAGTTATTATTACACTCAACTCATTCTAGAGCACTACTGACTCTATCTCTAATGAGTAATTCCTAACAGAGCCAAGGTTGCTGTGACGCCCCACCTCTATACCCACGCTAGCCAAGGACACTACAGGGTAATGCCGTCAACTAACATGGAGAATAAGGCTGGTTAGGAGCGACCATCTATAGCCTTGCTCTAACTATCTATTGAATACATCGACATAGACATAACAATAAGGTCGATATACCCAATGAATACTTAAAACAAAACCATAGGTGGTTGGATCTTATCAGAACAGAATATAACAACTCAAATGTAATATACATCACAGAACAGTAGATCATCATATACACATATACTGATACATAACAGAGTATACACAAACTAATACATGTCAAGTGGTATAGCAAACCACAATATACAGACGAGTCAAAAGAAAACATTTATCAGAGTTACAACAAGATAGGACTACACAAAAAGCTATAACAAAAAGGAACAAGCTGAATAGTCCATTGCGGAAGCAAAATAGGCTAAGTCCAAAAGCACCTAACCTGAAACATCTCGGTCTGACCCGAGTATAAAATACACGGGTCAATCTAGCTAAACATATCAGTTAGATAAACTGAACAACAATAAACCTGCAAGGTTACAATGTATAACAAATATCTCTAAAAGAGATAACACAATCATCTAACAAAAAGATGAAACATATGATAACAAGCCTCATATCATCGGCAACACATAGAAACAAAGGATAGGAATATCCCAAAATAAGCCAAAAGGCAAATAAAAAATACCCATAAGGTATACAAGTTCCACAAGGTAAACGCTACTCATCATGCGGCTCAAAAAGACCAACACAGAAGGGAGATACCAAGGGAATATGCATATCAATGAAACATCATAAAATTGCTCGAGCTCATTACTGTATAAACAAGGATCCATGAGCCCGAAGACTCCAAACCCAATATCACTCGAGTGGCTCATAAAGACCTAACTCCGAAAGCGATACAATAGGGCAACCCAATATCACCCATGCGGCTCATAAAGACCAACATAGAAAGCGATACTATAGGGCAACAAACCCGAAGGCACAAACCCGAAGGCACATACCCGAAGGCAACAAACCATAGTGGTGAAGGTCAAAGACCCAGTACTGGACACCACTAACTGGCGGAATGTATCACAACTCTCGAAAAGGAATCCGAAAAGTGTTGACGTATGTCCCATAACCACTCGTTCGCACTAAACGGTTTACTATCCGTCAGCCACTTTCACACTCAAAGCAGTACAAAGTTTACCTCATATCATCGATAAACTAAACCCGAAGGTTAAAACGATCAATTGAATAGGTCGGGGATTAATCGGAAGGATAAACGCACAGATTCATGGTCCTTGTTTTGCCCAACCATTTAATCACCCTTCCACTTCGTTCGAAGTGCAAAATTGTACGTGTGGTTTAAATAGAATTTATAAATCGGAGAAGCGAACTTTTAATACAATTGGAAGAAATAATTTATAAAAACCCGTGAATGAATTCAAAAAGGAATTATCAAGGTCAAATATGCATAAGCAACTAATTGGAATCAATATGCATCGATCAAATTTGGAAAATTAAACGAACAAGGCAAATTAGCCAAAAACAGCATATTCTGACGTCTGAATCCTAACATCCAGACGTCTGAAATGGGCAATATTTTGCCTATTTCCTTTCTGGTCGAAATTTAGCTAACTCGGACGTCTGGAATACAAATTCAGACGTCTGTATTTGGGAATAAATTTTTTCCCAAGAACAATATTCAGACGTCTAAAATGGGCATTTCAGACGTCTGAAACCAGATGGCCAGGCATTTCCTGAACCTAGGCCAACTATGGCCAAACAAATCGAAAGCGATCGGATGCGTGTTGATTATGGGCTTACGTCAAACGACTTAAGAACACCCCCAAATACTCCGAACAACATAAACACCAACCATATAAGGTTTTACATAGATTTGGCTTCAAAAATCATAATTTGGCAATTTCACCAAAACAATCCAAATCGAAAGCAAAAGCATATGAACAAGTGTTAGGAATCCATACCCAACATCAATGATATCAAAAGAAGTAGATGTGAGTTCAAAACTCACCTTTTAACTCACAAACGAAGAAGAAGGAGCTCAAACACAAGAAGGAGATTAGCCACTCTTCACTTTAACTCTACAAGCTTCAATCTAAGAATAAAACACATATTTCCTAAGTTTAGGTTTAGGAATTTTCTGAGATTGAAGAGAGAAAGAGGTAGAGAAGATGAAGAGGAGCTTACCAATGGCTTCTCTTTGATTTTGGAGCAAGAATTTGGAGTTTGCAAATGGAATTAGGGCTTGCAATTTCTATTTCCTCTTCCCTTCCACCATTTCAGTTTTTGCTTGAGAAATGAAATGAAATGGAGATGAATGAAGAGAAGGGGCTAAGCTAGAGGGTTAAGTGGAGATTGGGCTGAACCCAAACTCAAGCCCAAGTAGAAAAAGTAGCCAAAATTTCACTTAATCCAAACATATGAAAGATTACACTCAAAAAGATCGCAAATGCCATTTTGGAACCAATGGAGGTAGTTTCGAGTTCCAATTCGGCCATTTGCAGAAAGTAACATTTCGGACCTAAATCCGACTAACGACGCTATATTTAAATAAAAATATTTAAATATATAATCGTTAAATATGCGGGTTGTTACAGATCACCCCTCCTTACAAAATTGCGTCCCCGCAATTCCTAGAGACGATATTTGTAACAACTACATACATACAACATTCAAAAGAAAAGAAAATAAGCTCGAGATGAAAAGGTATACTCACCGTTTCTAAGCAAAGATAGAAAACCCGGATAAGATCGCTCAATAAATTCCCTGGTTTCCCAAGTACAGTCATTGGGATTAGCGGACCATTGAACTTTAACGAGCGGCACGTCCTTGTTCCGAAGGTGTCGCACCTCCGTGTCAAGTACGCGAATAGGTTGCTGTACAATAGATAAGTCCGGTGAGATCTCAAGCTCTTGCAAATCAGGAGAAGTAACAACAGAATCCAACTCAAGAAGACACTTCCGAAGTTGCGAGACGTGAAATACGTCATGAATGCCAGATAAATGAGCTGGAAGTGAAACTCTATAAGCCACAGGGCCAATACGTTCAGTAATAGAAAATGGTCCTATATAACGAGGAGCCAATTTCCCAGTCGTACTGAAACGCATAACCCACTTCAAAGGAGAAACACGAATAAAAACAAGATCACCAATCGAGAACTCGAGAGGCTTCTTACGGTTGTCAGCGTGATCGACATGGCCTTCCGTATAAGGCTTCGAAAGGAGCCATACCGATACTAGACTGAAAACTATTGTTGTAGGAGAACTCTACAAGAGGTAGATGATCCTCCCAATTTCCATCAAAATCAAAAATACAAATACGGAGAAGATCTTCCAAGATACGATTCACCCATTCAGTCTGTCCATCAGACTGCGGATGATAAGCTGTAGAAAAATTAAGCTTTGTTCCCAAAGCTTGCTGAAGAGTCTTCCAAAAACGACTCATGAATAAAGTATCACGATCACTCACAATAGAACTAGGAACACCGTGAAGTCTCACGATTTCCTTGACATATAACTTAGCCAAATGCGAGGCAGTCCTATTAGACTTAATAGGGACAGAATGAGCAGACTTGGTGAGGCGATCAGCAATAACCCAAATGCTAGAATGGCCAGATCTCGAACGAGGTAGGCCGTCAATGAAATCCATAGAAATCTGATCCCATTTCCACAATGGAATCTCAAGAGGCTGAAGAAGACCAGAAGGACGCTGATGCTCGGCCTTAAAACGCTGACAAGTTATGCAATTACTCACATAACTCGCCACATCGCGTTTCATGCCTTCCCAATAATAAAGACGATGCATATCGGCATACATCTTACTACTACCGGGATGAATAGTATACCTAGAACGGTGACAGTCATCAAAGGCACAAAAAGACGGTTCTTCTTACGAAGATATCCATGAGAATCAATACTAAAATCCCGTAACGCCTCATCACAAGATTCAGACTCACAAAGCTGAATAAGATGCAACAAATCAGGATCACGCCGCCGGGCATCGGCAATACGATCCAATAAAATAGGTCGAGCTCCCAAACTAAATAATTGAATAGGAGAATCAGAAGATGAACCTCGATCACGAATTTCACAAAAAGATAGAGTCTCAAGAACATCCCATTCGGAAAGCATCATAGAAATAATAGCCGAATGTTTACGACTAAGCGCATCTGCAACACGATTACCCTTACCAGGGGTATATTGGATATCAAAGTCATAGGAAGCAAGAAACTCGAGCCAACGCTGTTGTCTCAATTGAGTTCCTTATGAGTAAACAAATACTTCAAAGATTTATGATCGGTATAGAGAATGAAGCGCTCGCCCAATAAATAGTGTCGCCAAATCTTCAAGGCGAAGACAACGGCGGCTAACTCAAGATCATGAGTGGCATAGCGAACTTCATTCGGACGCAGTTGCCTAGAAGCATATGCAACTACCCGATCTTTCTGCATAAGAACAGCACCGAGACCACTACCACAAGCATCGGTGTAGACAACAAGATCATGATTCCCTTCGAGAACCACAAGAATAGGAGCATTAGTGAGAAGTTCCTTCAACGTCAGAAAGGAAGCTTCACACTTGTTGGACCAATCAAAACGAATGCCTTTCCGAGTAAGGCAAGTGAGAGGAAGCACAACACGAGAAAAATCCTCAATGAACCGATGGTAATAACCCGCCAATCCAAGGAAACTACGAATCTCATGCACATTCTCAGGCCTCTTCCAATTCTGGATGGCTTCGATCTTTGAGGGATCGACAGAAATGCCATCGGAAGATACAACATGGCCTAAGAACTTAACCTTATTCTCCCAAAAGTGGCACTTGGAGAATTTGGCTCTAAGCTGATGATGACGGAGGGTACTCAAGACAATTCTCAAGTGATTAGCATGCTCAGCTTCAGACTTAGAATAAATAAGGATATCATCAATGAAGACAAGGACGAACTTATCGACATATTCCTGGAATACCCGATTCATGAGATCAACAAAGAAAGCAGGAGCGTTTGTTGTAACGTCCCGTAAATTTTCGACTTTCGAAAATTCAACATCGATACTCACTTTATCGACTGCCGAGAAATCGAAGGCCGGAAACCCGAAATGTTATGGTTTAAGAAAAAGAAAGAGGTAGAAGAAGAGAGGAGATAGAAAAATAGAGAGGAAAGAAAACAGAAAATAGAACGGAAAAGAAAAAAAAACAGCAGAACAACATCAGAATCTCACAATTCGCAGCGGAACAACATATAATAATAAATGAATAATCTTTAAACAAAGAACTATATCAGTTATTACATTTTATTACATCATATCATCAGAGTGTACAACAACAACAAACAGTGCAGCGGAAAAAGAAATACTATATACTAGTAAGACGCCATGCCATCCATCTTGCCTCCAGCAACTCCAGAATATCCATAATATCCTGATAAACCTAACTCTTGACTGCCCGTGTGGAAATTGGTGGGCACCCAGAGTTTAGGAAGGAAAACAATAAACTCTGAGTCAGTCATGTGACTGGTGTGAGAACTCAAAACAGTTTATTTATCTTTAAAATCAAAATAGAGGAATATTTTTAAAGTCAATTCGCAATGCTTTTAAAAAATGAGACTACCATAAGGCCTCCCGCACACACACACAATGCAAACGCAGAATCGGAGGAGATTTCTCCTTATGATAGTCAAAGATGCTTGATACGCATTTAAAAGAACATTTTATATTATTACTAGTGCATAGTGTAGGAAAAATTCATTTCGAAAGTAGAATATAAATCTTAGCCAACATACGACCATTATCGTATGTCTACTATAGCTACCATCTAAATAGTGGTGACCACCATAAGTAAATGGCAGGTTCTACAACTAATACCGTACAAAGTTTCGTATTGGGAATTGGATTTTCAACGAATGATCAGGCCAAGGAACTTCCCATTGCCACATGAGAATGCCTCTAGAAGGACATCCCCGAGAACCAAACCGGATCTCTACCAACACAAGGCCGGGTTACCCCTAACTGAGTAACAACTGACCGAATATGCCATCCCCCGGTCCTTTGGGACCTTTAACCGAGCGCTCGCAATCAATTCACACAATCATAAAGTGTTTTCAACATGAGTAAGTATCTGGGCTCCATACCATGATACCACCCTTTTCCAGAAGGAAATGCACATATCCTAAAGGGCGCTACCCCTCATAACCTTGCCGCATCTTTCCTGTTTTGACCATTCCGGGGTGTGAGGCTCGACGAAGTCACGTCCACAAAAACATACTTTATACAAAAGCCATGCTTTGGGTCAACAAATGATCATAGAAATGATCACCAGGATAGACGATCAAATAAATGATCCTATCACAAATAATCAACACAATGATCATTTCACAGCAACACTCAGCATGTCACATTACCAAATTGGGAATATATCGCTGATAACATTCAACTACATAACCTCTGAGCTCGTACGTCTCAGAGAAGGGTGTTAAGCTAAAAGAATAAATTCTTCGCCACCAACAGAAATATATTTGAAAGAAATCGGCTTTATATCTCAATTTGTAATGTCAGACATACAATCCATACAAGTCTGTTCCGGGCTCGAACAGAACCGAAGGCACTTACAAAGAAGTCCTTGCAATCCGGATATCCACAATTCTGATCGGATTTCCCATCACATATGGAGAACTCAATACCGGAGCAACTCGGTGCAGAGTCAATCGACAGGTCATCCTATCGCTCTCGCAAATACCGGGTCTTCAACATAGATCTTCAATGCTATCCATTACGTCGTATCACTATTCGGAATGGGTAATCCGAATAACGAGCGCAATAATTTAAAAACAAGTGTAGCATTCAAATTCAAACAAATCACAACAAATACCTTTCAAAGGTAAATATTGATAGTCGGTTATTGAACTATCAATGGATATGCACACATCACCAGATTCCAAATAATTTTCCAAATTATTTATTTCCCAAAAATATCTTTACAAGATATATAATTTCTATACCTCAAAAATAAATCAATATTTATTTTTAAACAAATTTCCCCATTCTTTTATAAATTCCTTAGTGAATTTATATTCCCAAAATATTTATGAATATACGTTTTCAATTATTCATTTTCAATTTATCTTCAAAAAGATAAATTCTCAAAACATTTCATTTCACATTGGAAAAACATTCCCATACTTATTTATTCATAAGTAGTTCACAAATTTTATTTATTTTCAACACTTGGAAAATATTCAATATACTTCAATCGAAATTAAGTATATATTTCATTCTTTAAGGAAATCATTCTCTTAAACATATTTATTTGGGCCAAAACGAATGTTGCGTAAAACATCGTTACGACAACCCAAAATCACTAGTATAGGGATTCGAAATTAAAATAGATATATAAATCTCAATACTATACAAAACATTTCCTTTCGGAAATCATTTACTATAACAACAGTGTTATAGTCCACCATTTCCTTTTATTTCTCGAAAACGTCTATTTCAACAATGAATGTTGAAATCTATGGTTTCGAATCTCAACGCATTTTAAAACATCGTTAGATCGTTTTAATTCTATTTACAATATCACATCCTAAACATTTTCTTTAACATATTATTCACTATTCAAAAACGTGAATATACTTTGTCAACAAATTTCATCATTTCTATTCATTTTATTTTAAAGGATTATTCACCGTCTAAAACGTGAATATAACTCCATTAATAAATTACAACAATTTACTTATCAAGATAAGTCGTTGCGAATTTATAAAACAACGTTTATAAATTTTATTTCTATTTATTTTATATCAACTTTCTTTTAATAAATTTCCTTTATTAACCTATTCGATTTATAATTCAATTATATACCGAAAGTCCATATTATAAGTTAAATGCTTATAATTTATTTGTTTACAAAATTGTTCCTTTGAACTTCATAATTATAAATCTTATAACTTATAAGATTCAATTATTTATCCAAAACCATTCTTTTAATAACTTTATAAATTTTATAAACCTACTGTTTATAAAATTCTATTTCTAACTTCACCGTTTATAATTTTATAAATTTCATTCAATTCCGAATTTCATTCATAATTCATTCTAACACTTATAAAACTTGTTTTATAATTCCAAATATTTTAATTTATAAATATCAATTCATAAATCTCTTATATAAATCAATTCATATTAATATTTTAAAACATATTTAAACTCCTTTATAATTTCACCATTTTGATTTATAAAATATTTAAATTTTATAAATCCTATATTTAAACTTTTTACAATAAATCCAAAAATCCCAATTTAATTATTTTATAAAAACATTAACCCATATTTCTCAAAAATCAATCTTTAACCGTATTTCTCAAAATCATAATTTTTATAACTTTAAAATTATAACGTTTATTTATTTAAAATGGATCAATTCCAAACATATAGTATATTTTCAAAAATCACTTTAAAAATCATTTTAAAGTTCCAAAATTTGGTCCAATGATGCTACATACCAAATAGTTAATCACGACAACAACGATATCATATATCAATATGATAATCCATCAAATATCAAAATATCTGAAATCAAATAAAAACTGTTGAGAAATCCAGTTGGATCCCTCCAACCTGTTTTCCTGCATCCACAAACATTAGCACAATACCAATTCCGCTCCAGTACGGAATTATCGCGGTATATGGGATTTAAAATATTATCCGCTTAATAGACGGCGCAATAGGGTCTCATCCGCTATACAAATGCGGGAAATCAATAACTCCAATATATACATATGCCAATATATATATATATTGCTATTATATATAATACCAATTTCACTGTTTATGAAATATTCGCGGTATATGGTTTTAATAAATAACATCCGCTTACTAACGGCGCATAATGTCTATTTTAACAATCAATAGATAACAATCATCATTCAAACAAGCATTCAAATATTTTAAATATAACTATTTAAAATAAAATCGAAACTGATTCGATTGAGTGAGAAGTTCTCACCTTGATTTAAATTTCGTTTTAGTGATTTATTTCGAATAAAATTAAACGGACGTTTAATTTTACCCGAAATTCTCACAAACTCCAAACAACTCCAATCCAACTCCATCGCGTAGTGCTCGTCCATACGATTCCAACGCAACTGGTTTCGCGCGTTTTCGACCTCGTATGAAAATGATATCAATTTTTGAAGTTACACGATTTTATTTATAATATTTACAACATAACTTTTATAATTTTAAACCCACACTAGTTTCAGGCCGTGAGATCTCACCCCCCCCCCCCCCACATCATAGCCATGCATTCCCTCCATCTCCCTCACGTCTCCTTCTACAGACAATAGCCGTGCAAAAGAACCCATCATGCTCAAATTTAGGTTTTAATTTTACTTCCGATTCGAGCGACATGAACACGATCAAGATACTCCATCTCGAAGCCCTTCACCTCCTCTATGCACGGCCTCAACCACCATGAGCTCGGCCACCCCTACACGCGCGCGAACCGAGAACACACGGCCACGAACGCACCCCCCTAGCTCCCTCTACGTCGCGCCATACCCCATCATCACCGTATAGATCTTTAGCTCTCACTTAGATCTACATCTTTCATGTTGGAAGTTTTTGAAATCATTGAGTGGATTGGGAGAGATTGAGGGGAGAAAGTAGGTGATTTTTGGCCATTCATCAAGGAGGTGGCGGCTGCAAACGTTTAGGGTTAGGGTTTTTTTTATTTTTATTTTTTTATTTGAGTGAGGGGGCTATTTATAAGAAAACGAACGAAACACTATTCATTCCGGAAATTCCGAACTCCGATTCACGTGCCGTAACCAGCGTTTCTAGGGTTTACCCCGCGTTCCAGACACAATGGAACAGGTTTCGAAAGCTAATTCGGACATCTGTGCGAGTTATGGCTATAAACGTTCAATTTAAATTAAACCGATTTAAACGATTTTCTAGGCGTTTTAATTTGTACCGGACAAACGGTAAATCCAATTGACACGAAATTTGAAACCTTACAATAATATCACATTACGGATCCGATGAAACTAGTTTCGTCGAAATCCGAGACTGTTTGAAAAATGGCTATTTTAACTCGCCAAATTAATATTAAAAATAATTCGATGCGTTTCGAGCTGCCACGATCAAACGATAACTCCGATTGCTACGAAAATTGAAATCCGGTAATAACTAACTATTACGGATCCAATGGAACTAGTTTCTTCCAATTCTGAGACTGTTCAAAAATTGACTATTTTCACTAGTCGATTTAATATTAAAATATTAAATTTTCAAAAATAAACTCTTAATTCGATTTTAAAAGTTCTAAAATATCATTCTAACTTCAATATGATAAAATAAAATTTTACAAATCATTTTCAATCATATTTAACCCAATTTTCAATTATTTCCATAATTTAACGTATTAAATTATTGATTTAATTATCCAAATAAATCCAGTTATTCAAAATAAAATTTATTCGACTTATAAATTCACTTATTAATATTTAAAATAAATTAAATATTCAAATTTTAATTACTTAAAATCCTGGGTCGTTACAATCTTCCCCCCTTAAAAGAATTTCGTCCTCGAAATTAACAAGTAAGAAAAGTTACAGAATCTATTAACTTTACAAAATCCATAGTTAATTTTTTTTTTTTTTACAAAACTTTTCTAAGTTTCAAATCATACTTAGTTATCTTTTCAAAAACAACTACTATTGTTTAACTTTCAATTCCAAATCAAAGTCTAAGTTTTCAAAATTTTCCAATTTTCTCAAATTTTTTCTAACGCCTTAAATTTTCGGAAAAATTCGCCATAGTCTCCTTTGCGCGGCTCGATCCGGAAAAAAAATGACAGTATATATATCACAAATATACATCTCATCAAGTAATGAGGCATCCCGCAGGGAAAAGATGTAAAAGTACGGTATGTAATCCGAGATATGTACCTTATATTTTATTAGCGAGCATATACGGCTAATATAGCGCGAAAGCGAGCTCCAAATGCGAAGCAAACGCGATCCGCACCTACTAATCACTCAACAAACAACATGAGAACATGCATGTAGACAATAGTATCAATATACAACATATAGCAACATAATAACTATATATGTCAACATAGCATATGAAACAAAATAACAAATGCAAACACCAATCGACTATTATCCAACTAACATTCATCTAACATCCATAACCAATAAATATTCATTCATATTCTCATTTATATTCAATGAATTGGGTTTTCAATTTAATCACATTTGATTCATATATAGTGGATGTTTACTAACATTCATTTTCAATTTATATTCACTAATTCATATTCAAGTTGGTTCACTTCCAAATCAAATTCAATTCTATTTAAGATTCACTTAACTTCCAATTGAATTCCAATTACTTTAGCTTCCAATTTCATTAACACTTAATGAATTATATACAATCAATCAACTAACAATCATATATCAACCAATGTATATTAATTACAACCAAATTACTTTGCTTACAATTGGTTTAATTAAATTGATTTTCATCCAATCTTTCAACTTCCAATAACATTAGATTTTAATGAATTATACTTACATTCATTATTCCATATCAACTTTATTTACATTCAATTAGTTAATCATTTCAAGTTGAATTTCCATTTACTTTAAATTCATTTTTATTTATAACTCATATTCATAAATATATTCATATAGTTTCACTTCTTATATATATAAGTTTATTTCACAATTGTAAATCACTTTGATTATAATTCAATTCTTATAATTCTTTTGCTTATACAATTATTCTTTTATTTAGATTAGTCAAACATCTAAACAATCAACTTATAGACACTTTAATAATTCTGGAAATTTATTCCTTTATATATAAAATATAATCAAGGTAAAATTATTTCATTTATCCAATTTAAAACAATACCGTGTCGAATTGTTCTGTACAAGTGTTTAGAGATCCCTATCAACAACGTTAATTACTCGTATTAACCAGAATCTATATACCACTCAACAAACCAATCATCACAATATAAAACAATTTTATATTCACTAACAAATACGCTCTCATAGCTATTATTACACTCAGACTCATTCTAGAGTACTACTGACTCTATCTCTAATGAGTAATACCCAATAGAACCATGGTTGTCGCTTAACCATATGCTCTGATACCAACTGTCAGGACCCGAAAATCCGTACTCCTTGAATATACACTAATCTCCCTTGATTAATTCAAGATGAAAAGAAATACGAATGCTCAATGTTTAAGAAAAAGAAAGAGGTAGAAGAAGAGAGGAGATAGAAAAATAGAGAGGAAAGAAAACAGAAAATAGAACGGAAAAGAAAAAAAACAGCAGAACAACATCAGAATCTCACAATTCGCAGCGGAACAACATATAATAATAAATGAATAATCTTTAAACAAAGAACTATATCAGTTATTACATTTTATTACATCATATCATCAGAGTGTACAACAACAACAACAAACAGTGCAGCGGAAAAAGAAATACTATATACTAGTAAGACGCCATGCCATCCATCTTGCCTCCAGCAACTCCAGAATATCCATAATATCCTGATAAACCTAACTCTTGACTGCCCGTGTGGAAATTGGTGGGCACCCAGAGTTTAGGAAGGAAAACAATAAACTCCGAGTCAGTCATGTGACTGGTGTGAGAACTCAAAACAGTTTATTTATCTTTAAAATCAAAATAGAGGAATATTTTTAAAGTCAATTCGCAATGCTTTTAAAAAATGAGACTACCATAAGGCCTCCCGCACACACACACAATGCAAACGCAGAATCAGAGGAGATTTCTCCTTATGATAGTCAAAGATGCTTGATACGCATTTAAAAGAACATTTTATATTATTACTAGTGCATAGTGTAGGAAAAATTCATTTCGAAAGTAGAATATAAATCTTAGCCAACATACGACCATTATCGTATGTCTACTATAGCTACCATCTAAATAGTGGTGACCACCATAAGTTAATGGCAGGTTCTACAACTAATACCGTACAAAGTTTCGTATTGGGAATTGGATTTCCGACGAATGATCAGGCCAAGGAACTTCCCATTGCCACATGAGAATGCCTCTGGAAGGACATCCCCGAGAACCAAACCGGATCTCTACCAACACAAGGCCGGGTTACCCCTAACTGAGTAACAACTGACCGAATATGCCATCCCCCGGTCCTTTGGGACCTTTAACCGAGCGCTCGCAATCAATTCACACAATCATAAAGTGTTTTCAACATGAGTAAGTATCTGGGCTCCATACCATGATACCACCCTTTTCCAGAAGGAAATGCACATATCCTAAAGGGCGCTACCCCTCATAACCTTGCCGCATCTTTCCTGTTTTGACCATTCCGGGGTGTGAGGCTCGACGAAGTCACGTCCACAAAAACATACTTTATACAAAAGCCATGCTTTGGGTCAACAAATGATCATAGAAATGATCACCAGGATAGACGATCAAATAAATGATCCTATCACAAATAATCAACACAATGATCATTTCACAGCAACACTCAGCATGTCACATTACCAAATTGGGAATATATCGCTGATAACATTCAACGACATAACCTCTGAGCTCGTACGTCTCAGAGAAGGGTGTTAAGCTAAAAGAATAAATTCTTCGCCACCAACAGAAATATATTTGAAAGAAATCGGCTTTATATCTCAATTTGTAATGTCAGACATACAATCCATACAAGTCTGTTCCAGGCTCGAACAGAACTGAAGGCACTTACAAAGAAGTCCTTGCAATCCGGATATCCACAATCCTGATCGGATTTCCCATCACATATGGAGAACTCAATACCGAAGCAACTCGGTGCAGAGTCAATCGACAGGTCATCCTATCGCTCTCGCAAATACCGGGTCTTCAACACCGATCTTCAATGCTATCCATTACGTCGTATCACTATTCGGAATGGGTAATCCGAATAATGAGCGCAATAATTTAAAAACAAGTGTAGCATTCAAATTCAAACAAATCACAACAAATACCTTTCAAAGGTAAATATTGATAGTCGGTTATTGAACTATCAATGGATATGCACACATCACCAGATTCCAAATAATTTTCCAAATTATTTATTTCCCAAAAATATCTTTACAAGATATATAATTTCTATACCTCAAAAATAAATCAATATTTATTTTTAAACAAATTTCCCCATTCTTTTATAAGTTCCTTAGTGAATTTATATTCCCAAAATATTTATGAATATACGTTTTCAATTATTCATTTTCAATTTATCTTCAAAAAGATAAATTCTCAAAACATTTCATTTCACATTGGAAAACCATTCCCATACTTATTTATTCATAAGTAGTTCACAAATTTTATTTATTTTCAACACTTGGAAAATATTCAATATACTTCAATCGAAATTAAGTATATATTTCATTCTTTAAGGAAATCATTCTCTTAAACATATTTATTTGGGCCAAAACGAATGTTGCGTAAAACATCGTTACGACAAAATCACTAGTATAGGGATTCGAAATTAAAATAGATATATAAATCTCAATACTATACAAAACATTTCCTTTCGGAAATCATTTACTATAACAACAGTGTTATAGTCCACCATTTCCTTTTATTTCTCGAAAACGTCTATTTCAACAATGAATGTTGAAATCTATGGTTTCGAATCTCAACGCATTTTAAAACATCGTTAGATCGTTTTAATTCTATTTACAATATCACATCCTAAACATTTTCTTTAACATATTATTCACTATTCAAAAACGTGAATATACTTTGTTAACAAATTTCATCATTTCTATTCATTTTATTTTAAAGGATTACTCACCGTCTAAAACGTGAATATAACTCCATTAATAAATTACAACAATTTACTTATCAAGATAAGTCGTTGCGAATTTATAAAACAACGTTTATAAATTTTATTTCTATTTATTTTTTATCAACTTTCTTTTAATAAATTTCCTTTATTAACCTATTCGATTTATAATTCAATTATATACCGAAAGTCCATATTATAAGTTAAATGCTTATAATTTATTTGTTTACAAAATTGTTCCTTTGAACTTCATAATTATAAATCTTATAACTTATAAGATTCAATTATTTATCCAAAACCATTCTTTTAATAATTTTATAAATTTTATAAACCTACTGTTTATAAAATTGTATTTCTAACTTCACCGTTTATAATTTTATAAATTTCATTCAATTCCGAATTTCATTCATAATTCATTCTAACACTTATAAAACTCGTTTTATAATTCCAAATATTTTAATTTATAAATATTAATTCATAAATCTCTTATATAAATCAATTCATATTAATATTTTAAAACATCTTTAAACTCCTTTATAATTTCACCATTTTGATTTATAAAATATTTAAATTTTATAAATCCTATATTTAAACTTTTTACAATAAATCCAAAAATCCCAATTTAATTATTTTATAAAAACATTAACCCATATTTCTCAAAAATCAATCTTTAACCGTATTTCTCAAAATCATAATTTTTATAACTTTAAAATTATAACGTTTATTATTTAAAAGGATCAATTCCAAACATATAGTATATTTTCAAAAATCAATTTAAAAATCATTTTAAAGTTCCAAAATTTGGTCCAATGATGCTACATACCAAATAGTCAATCACGACAACAACGATATCATATATCGATATGATAATCCATCAAATATCAAAATATCTGAAATCAAATAAAAACTGTTGAGAAATCTAGTTGGATCCCTCCAACCTGTTTTCCTGCATCCACAAACATTAGCACAATACCAATTCCGCTCCAGTACGGAATTATCGCGGTATATGGGATTTAAAATATTATCCGCTTAATAGACGGCGCAATAGGGTCTCATCCGCTATACAAATACGGGAAATCAATAACTCCAATATATACATATGCCAATATATATATTGCTATTATGTATAATACCAATTTCACTGTTTATGAAATATTCGCGGTATATGGTTTTAATAAATAACATCGGCTTACTAACGGCGCATAATGTCTATTTTAACAATCAATAGATAACAATCATCATTCAAACATGCATTCGAATATTTTAAATATAACTATTTAAAATAAAATCGAAACTGATTCGATTGAGTGAGAAGTTCTCACCTTGATTTAAATTTCGTTTTAGTGATTTATTTCGAATAAAATTAAACGGACGTTTAATGTTACCCGAAATTCTCACTAACTGCAAATGACTCCAATCCAACTCCGTCGCGTAGTGCTCGTCCATACGATTCCAACGCAACCGGTTTCACGCGTTTTCGACCTCGTATGAATAAGATATCAATTTTTGAAGTTACACGATTTTATTTATAATATTTACAACATAACTTTTATAATTTTAAACCCACACTAGTTTCAGGCCGTGAGATCTCACCCCCCCCCCCCCATCATAGCCGTGCATTCCCTCCATCTCCCTCACGTCTCCTTCTACAGACAATAGCCGTGCAAAAGAACCCATTGCTCAAATTTAGGTTTTAATTTTACTTCCGATTCGAGCGACATGAACACGATCAAGATACTCCATCTCGAAGCCCTTCACCTCCTCTATGCACGGCCTCAACCACCATGAGCTCGGCCACCCCTACACGCGCACGAACCGAGAACACACGGCCACGAACGCACCCCCCTAGCTCCCTCTACGTCGCGCCATACCCCATCATCACCGTATAGATCTTTAGCTCTCACTTAGATCTACATCTTTCATGTTGGAAGTTTTTGAAATCATTGAGTGGATTGGGAGAGATTGAGGGGAGAAAGTAGGTGATTTTCGGCCATTCATCAAGGAGGTGGCGGCTGCAAACGTTTAGGGTTAGGGTTTTTTTTATTTTTATTTTTTTATTTGAGTGAGGGGGCTATTTATAAGAAAACGAACGAAACACTATTCATTCCGGAAATTCCGAACTCCGATTCACGTGTCGTAACCAGCGTTTCTAGGGTTTACCCCGCGTTCCGGACACAATGGAACAGGTTTCGAAAGCTAACTCGGACATCTGTGCGAGTTATGGCTATAAACGTTCAATTTAAATTAAACCGATTTAAACGATTTTCTATGCGTTTTAATTTGTACCGGACAAACGGTAAATCCAATTGACACGAAATTTGAAACCTTACAATAATATCACATTACGGATCCGATGAAACTAGTTTCATCGAAATCCAAGACTGTTTGAAAAATGGCTATTTTAACTCGCCAAATTAATATTAAAAATAATTCGATGCGTTTCGAGCTGGCACGATCAAACGATAACTCCGATTGCTACGAAAATTGAAATCCGGTAATAACTAACTATTACGGATCCAATGGAACTAGTTTCGTCCAATTCTGAGACTGTTCAAAAATTGACTATTTTCACTAGTCGATTTAATATTAAAATATTAAATTTTCACAAATAAACTCTTAATTCGATTTTAAAAGTTCTAAAATGTCATTCTAACTTCAATATGATAAAATAAAATTTTACAAATCATTTTCAATCATATTTAACCCAATTTTCAATTATTTCCATAATTTAACGTATTAAATTATTGATTTAATTATCCAATTAAATCCAATTATTCAAAATAAAATTTATTCGACTTATAAATTCACTTATTAATATTTAAAATAAATTAAATATTCAAATTTTAATTACTTAAAATCCTGGGTCGTTACATTTGTCAAATCGAATGGCATAACGAGCCACTCAAAAGAACCATAACGAGTGCGGAAAGCGGTAAGAGGTATGCTATCCTCCGCGACTCGTAACTGATGAAAACCTGTGGCAAGGTCTAGCTGAGAAAAGATCTTAGCACCACTCAATAGATCGAACATATCATCGATCCTAGGCAATAGGTACCTATTCCCAATGGTCAACTCGTTAAGTTTGCGATAGTCAATGCAAAGCCTAAGAGTTCCATCAGACTTCCTCACAAAGACAACCGCAGATCCCCACGGAGAAAAACTGGACTGAATCAACTACTTGGACTCAAGCTCTAAAAGATGCTCCTTGAGTTCCTCATTTTCCCTTGTAGACATCCTCGTGGGAGGACAACTAACTGGCTGCGCGCCTGGAATGAGATCAATGCGGAACTCAATCTCCCGCTTAGGTGGCAAACCCGCGACAAGCTCAAAAACATTAGAAAAGTCGCAATCAATAGGAATACGAGATATATCATTATCTTCTCGTGAGTCAAGAGAATATAAAGCCATTTCGAAATTATCCACATCCCGAAGAATAAGAGATAGCCGAGTAGGCGAATCCGGATGTCGAAGATACAAAATTCTCTCCGAACAAATAATCCTGGCATCATATCTCACTAGCCAGTCCATACCCAAAATCATATCAAATCCCAGACAAGAAATAACATGCAGATTCGCACGAAAAGAAAAACCACACAAAACAATCTCAACATCATCACAAAGCAAACTAAGGGTCGCGGATCCCCCAATAGGATTCGCAATCCTTAAAGAAGTAATCATACAAGAAACATCCAAAGATAAATCATCGACGAGCTTCTTCGATACGAAAGAATGTAAAGCACCCGTATCGAAAAGAACTCGTATACTATGATCCTGAAATAAAATAGAACCTTCCAAAAAGGATGGAGATATACCTTTGGGTTGAGAAGGACCTTTAGAAGCCTTGGTAGCATAAAGATTGCTAGATTTAGCACCAGCCGGAACAGTAGGGCAAGCTGAAATATGATGACCTTCCTTCTTGCAATAACGACAGAAGAGAGGCTTAGGACAAGCTCGAATAACATGATCCGGAGAACCACAATTGAAACACTTTCGAACGAAAGGTGTTCCGGAAGACTGAGGCTAAGAACTAGGACCACCATTCTTCTTCTTCTTAGAAGGAAAAGACCTGGACTTCTGAATTGGAAATGACCTCTTGTTGGGGTTCTTGGAAACCTCAACATCCACTTCACTATCACACTCCTTCTCGACGGTCTCGAGATGAAGTGCCGAATCAACCAACTCCTCAAAAGAAAATTTAAGTTGGAGCAACAAAGATTTCTTAAGATATTTCTTAAGACCAGAAACAAACTTCAAATTCTTCTTATAAGAAGTGCTGATGAATTCAAGACCATACTTAGATAAAGCCTCGAATGATGCAACATACTCAGAAACAGAAGATTTCCCTTGCTTCAACTCAAGGAAGCGACGGGTCAATAAAACTTTTTCAGATTCAGGAACGAACTTGAGTTCAAATCGCTCCCGAAACTGAGTCCAAGAAAGAGTAGACTCATCGATCTCGGCTACAAGAAGCTCATACCAATCAAGAGCATGCTCTTGTAATAAACTAGAAGTTACAAGAACTCTATCATGGTCAGAAAGATCCATACGAGAGAAGATACGCTCGCACGTGCGAAGCTTGGACTTCAAGAACGGATTCAGAGCCTTTAAACGGCTTTCCTCCAAGATGAGCAAAATCACTACACTGACGTGCAAAGGCAGACTTGCGAGGTGGAGACACTCGAGGAGGAACTGGAGGCTGAGTGCTCCTAAACAACTCCAAAAACTGATCAGCAGACATATAAACGCCATCCGGATGTGAGCCACTGGATTGCCCAGCATCCGAACGTCGTCCCCTGCCTCTTCCAGCCATACGCTGAAGGTAAGATAAGAACAAGATTATTCACAAGGTAGATATTGCAATATGGAATACTACGGAATAAAATGCATTCCTAGACGTATTCCAAAATTCTATCTTGCCTTGATGGAATAAAGAGACACGTTGATTCAAAGATTTGTATCACTTGTACACTTTGATGTACCGTAATATGTGCTCTATTCTGTGTTTATCATATTTTGTCCTGAACCTCAGCTCCGATACCACGCTGTGATGCCCCACCTCTATACTCACGCTAGCCAAGGACACTACAGGGTAATGCCGTCAACTAACATGGAGAATAGGGCTGGTTAGGAGCGACCATCTATAGCCTTGCTCTAACTATCTATTGAATACATCGACATAGACATAACAATAAGGTCGATATACCCAATGAATACTTAAAACAAAACCATAGGTGGTTGGATCTTATCAGAACAGAATATAACAACTCAAATGTAATATACATCACAGAACAGTAGATCATCATATACACATATACTGATACATAACAGAGTATACACAAACTAATACATGTCAAGTGGTATAGCAAACCACAATATACAGACGAGTCAAAAGAAAACATTTATCAGAGTTACAACAAGATAGGACTACACAAAAAGCTATAACAAAAAGGAACAAGCTGAATAGTCCATTGCGGAAGCAAAATAGGCTAAGTCCAAAAGCACCTAACCTGAAACATCTCGGTCTGACCCGAGTATAAAATACACGGGTCAATCTAGCTAAACATATCAGTTAGATAAACTGAACAACAATAAACCTGCAAGGTTACAATGTATAACAAATATCTCTAAAAGAGATAACACAATCATCTAACAAAAAGATGAAACATATGATAACAAGCCTCATATCATCGGCAACACATAGAAACAAAGGATAGGAATATCCCAAAATAAGCCAAAAGGCAAATAAAAAATACCCATAAGGTATACAAGTTCCACAAGGTAAACGCTACTCATCATGCGGCTCAAAAAGACCAACACAGAAGGGCGATACCAAGGGAATATGCATATCAATGAAACATCATAAAATTGCTCGAGCTCATTACTGTATAAACAAGGATCCATGAGCCCGAAGACTCCAAACCCAATATCACTCGAGCGGCTCATAAAGACCTAACTCCGAAAGCGATACAATAGGGCAATCCAATATCACCCATGCGGGTCATGAAGACTAACATAGAAAGCGATACTATAGGGCAACAAACCCGAAGGCACAAACCCGAAGGCAATACCCGAAGGCAACAAACCGTAGTGGTGAAGGTCAAAGACCCAGTACTAGACACCACAAACTGGCGGAATGTGTCACAACTCTCGAAAAGGAATCCGAAAAGTGTTAACGTATGTCCCATAACCACTCGTTCGCACTAAACGGTTTACTATCCATCAGCCACTTTCACACTCAAAGCAGTACAAACTTTACCTCATATCATCGATAAACCAAACCCAAAGGTTAAAACGATCAATTGAATAGGTCGGGGATTAATCGGAAGGATAAACGCATAGATTCATGGTCCGTGTATTGCCCAACCATTTAACCACCCTTCCACTTCGCTCGAAGTGCGAAATTGTACGTGTGGTTTAAATAGAATTTATAAATCGGAGAAGCGAACTTTTAATACTATTTGAAGAAATAATTTATAAAAACCCGTGAATGAATTCAAAAAGGAATTATCAAGGTCAAATATGCATAAGCAACTAATTGGAATCAATATGCATCGATCAAATTTGGAAAATTAAACGAACAAGGCAAATTGGCCAAAAACAGCATATTCAGACGTCTGAAAGAAGGGATTCAGATGTCTGAATCTGGAAATCAATTTGATTTCCCCAAACAGAATTCAAACGTCTGAATCCTAACATCCAAACGTCTGAAATGGGCAATATTTTGCCTGTTTCCTTTCTGGTCGAAATTTAGCTAACTCAGACGTCTGGAATATAAATTCAGACGTCTGAATCTGGGAATAAATTTCTTCCCAAGAACAATATTCAGTCGTCTGAAATGGGCATTTCAGACGTCTGAAACCAGATGGCCAGGCATTTCCTGAACCTAGGCCAACTATGGCCAAACAAATCGAAAGCGATCGGATGCGTGTTGATTATGGGCTTACGTCAAACGACTACCCAACCTTAACAACACCCCCAAACACTCCGAACAACATAAACACCAACCATATTAGGTTTTACATAGATTTGGCTTCAAAAATCATAATTTGGCAATTTCACCAAAACAATCCAAATCGAAAGCAAAAGCATATGAACAAGTGTTAGGATTCCATACCCAACATCAATGATATCAAAAGAAGTAGATGTGAGTTCAAAACTCACCTTTTAACTCACAAGCGAAGTAGAAGGAGCTCAAACACAAGAAGGAGATTAGCCACTCTTCACTTTAACTCTACAAGCTTCAATCTAAGAATAAAACACATATTTCCCAAGTTTAGGTTTAGGAATTTTCTGAGATTGAAGAGAGAAAGTGGTAGAGAAGATGAAGAGGAGCTTACCAATGGCTTCTCTTTGATTTTGGAGCAAGAATTTGGAGTTTGCAAATGGAATTAGGGCTTGCAATTTCTATTTCCTCGTCCCTTCCACCATTTCAGTTTTTGCTTGAGAAATGAAATGAAATGGAGATGAATGAAGAGAAGGAGCTAAGCTAGAGGGTTAAGTGGAGATTGGGCTGAACCCAAACTCAAGCCCAAGTAGAAAAAGTAGCCAAAATTTCACTTACTCTAAACATATCAAAGATTATACTCATCGCAAACACCATTTTGGAACCAATGGAGGTAGTTTCGAGTTCCAATTCGGCCATTTGCAGAAAGTAACAATTCGGACCTAAATCCGACTAACGACGCTATATTTAAATAAAAACATTTAAATATATAATCGTTAAATATGCGGGTTGTTACATTGTCACTTAACCATATGCTCTGATACCAAATGTAAAGGTCGAGATTTTCGACTCACGAAGGTCAACATCAGTACGTCCACTGTATCAACTGCCGAGCAATCGAATGCCGAAAAACCGTACAGTTAGGGTTAAAGAAGAGGTAAAAGGTAAAAGAAGAAAGAAAAAGCAACAGAAACAATATCAGAATCTCACAATTCACAGCGGAACAACATATAACAGATAAATGAATATCTTTAAAACAAAGAACTATATCAGTTATTACATTACATCACATTACATTATCAGAGTTTACAACAACAAACAACGGAAAAGAAATACTATATACTAGTTGATACGCCATGCCATCTAGCTTGCTCCTGGTCTCCACAGCAACTCTTGAATTCCCTACTTAAATGTAAATCACTATTTTCTCTTTACTTATATAAGATCATTTCACAATTGTAAATCATATTAATTATAATTCCATACTTAATAATTCATTTGTTTTTACAATTTATTCTTTTACAATATGTTTCATTTAACTTATTCAAACATCTTTCAATTAACTTATATATATTTTTACATTTTCAACAACAATCAATTTATATACACTTTAGTAATTTCTAAAAAATCATTCCTTTACATATAAAATATAATTAAGGTAAAATTATTACATTTACCCAATTTAAAATGATACTATGTCGTTTTATCTTGTTTAAGAGTTTAGAAACCCCTATCGAAACAGTTGGCCAGACTGCACCGACCAGAATCTATAAACAATCAACCGATAAGTCAACACAATACAAAACAATTTTTTTATTCACTAACAAATACGCGCTCATAGCTATTATTACACTCAACTCATTCTAGAGCACTACTAACTCTATCTCTAATGAGTATCTCCCAACAGAGCCAAGGTTGTCACTTAACCATATGCTCTGATACCAAATGTAAAGGTCGAGATTTTCGACTCACGAAGGTCGACATCAATACGTCCACCGTATCAACTGCCGAGCAATCGAATGCCGGAAAACCGTACCATTAGGGTTAAAGAAGAGGTAAAAGAAAGAAGAAGAAAGAAAAAGAAACAGAAACAATATCAGAATCTCACTATTCGCAACGGAACAACATATAATAGATAAATGAATATCTTTAAAACAAAGAACTAAAGCAGTTATTGCATTACATCACATTACATTATCAGAGTTTACAACAACAAACAGCGGAAAAGAAATACTATATACTAGTAGATACGCCATGCCATCCAGCTTGCTCCTGATCTCCACAGCAACTCCTGAATTCCAGAATAACCTGACTCTAGACTGCTCGTGTTAAAATTGGTGGGCACCCAGAGTTTAGGAAGGAAACCATAAACTCCAGGTCAGCCACGGGACTGGTGTGAGTACTTAAAACAGTTTATCTTTAAAGATAAATAAAGAAATATTTTATAATAGATTCGCAATGCTTTTTAGACAATAAGACTACCATAAGGCCTCCCGCACACACACGCAATGCAAATGCAGAATCGGAGGAGATTTCTCCTTATGATAGTCAAACATGCTTGATACGCAAATTTCTTTGATATTATTATTATAAGTGCAAAGTGTAGGAAAACATTTCGAAAGTATAATATAAATCTTAGCCAGCATAGGCATTCTGCACTTATGCCTACTATAACTACCATCTAAACAGTGGTGAGCACCATAAGTAAATGGCAGGTTCTATAACTAAAACCGTACAAGGTGCGTATTGGAGTTTGGGTTTCCAACTAATGGTCAGGCCAAAAAACTTCCCATTGCCACATGGGTACGCCTCTGGAAAGACGCCCTGAGAACCTAACTGGATCTCTGCCAACACAAGGCCAGGTTACCCCTAACTGGGTAACTACTGACACGAATATGCCATCCCCCGGTCGTAACCGACCTAAATCTCGGGATTCACCAACAACCACAAAGTAATAAGTTTGCAGCAAAAACATAGGTTAACTATCAAGGCTCCATACCATAATACCACCTCTTTCCAGAAGGAATGACATACACTAAGGGGGCGCTGTCCCCTAATAACCTTGCTGCATCTTTTCCCGTTTTGACCATTTTCGGGGTGTGAGGTCCGACGAAGTCTCGCCCATAAAACTACGCTTTTCATAAAAGCCACGCTTTGATCAACAAATGCTCAACAACACTTCGTATGCCACATTACCAATTTGGGAATATATCACTAGTAACCATCAACTACATAACCTCTGAGCTCGTACATCTCAGAGAAGGTTGTTAAGCTAAGAGAATAAATTCTCCACCACCAACAGAAATATATTTGATAGAAACCAGCTTTACATCTCAAATTGTAATGTCAGGCACACATCCATACAAGTCCATTCTGGGTTCGAATAGAACCGAAGGCACTTCCAAAGAAGCCCTTGCAATCCAGATATTCACTAATCACGACCGGACTTCCCATCACAAAGGGTGATAAAATCTCTATATCGGGGATCAGCCGATGCAGAGTCATTCGACGGTAATCCTTCCGTTTTAAAAAATATCCGGCCTTCAACACCGGTCTTGAAATGCTATCCATTACAACATATCACTTATTCGGAATTAGATTTATGGCACAAAGGTCCTCTCCCGGCTAAACCGAATAACGATCGGTTATTTTAAAAATAAGTGTAGCATTCAAATTCAAGCAAATCACACAAATACCCATTTAAAGGTAAATGTCGATAGTTGGTTATTTAACTATCAAAGCAAACCAACAAATATTCAGCACCATAACAATCACTAGGCCCTTGTTATTAATCTTCCATAAATTAAATAACTTGCCAGATATTCACTTCAATTTATCTTTAAAAGGATATATTCTCTAAACCATTTCAATTTCATATTGGAAAACATTTCCAAATACTTATTTAACAACAAGTAATTCACAAATCTATTTATTTTCAATACTTAGAAAACATTCAATATACTTAAAACACGATTAAGTACATATTTTATTCTTTAAGGAAAACATTCTCTTTAACACATTCATTCGAGTCAAAATGAATGTTGCGTAAAACATCGTTACGACAACCCAAAATCACTAGTATAGGGATTCGAAATTAAGATAGATATATAAATCCTAATACTATACAAAACATTTCCTTTCGAAAATTATTTGCTATAACAACAGTGTTATAGTCCACTATTTCCTTTTATTCCTCGAAAATGTCTATTTCAATAATGAATGTTGAAATCTATGGTTTCGATACTTAATACATTTTAAAACATCTTCAAATCGTTTTAATTTTATTTAAAATATCACTTCCCAAAACATTTCTTTAATATATTATTCACTATACAAAATCGTGAAAATAAATCGTTACATATTTTAATTTAAAGGATTATCCACTGTCCAAAATCATGGATAATCTCCTTTAATAGTCTATAATAATTGACTTATCAAAATAAGTCAATTTCGGATTTATAAAACAATGTTTATAAATTCACATTTATATATTTTATAAAAACTTCAACTTATAAAATCCCTTAATTAACAAATTCTATTTAAATCTCATTTAAATGCCAAAATCCACTTTAGAAGTTAATTACTTATAAATCTTTTATTTTACAAAATCTATTTATTTTATAACTTCAAAATTTATAAATCTATAAATTTCCTTCACTTATGAAATCCATTTATACTTCATTTTAACACTTACAAAAACTCTTTTTATAGTTCCAATATTTTAATTTATAAATATCAATTTTATAAACCTTTTATACAAACCGTTTATAATAATTCAAAAATACCAAATTTAAACCATTTTACAAATAAATCAACTACTTATTTCAAAAATCACATTTCGGTTATATTTCACAAAAATCATAATTTTTGTAACATAAAAATTATAACGTTTATTTATTTTAAAATAAATCAATTCCAAAATTCAATAAAAATGTACACTTTCAAAAATCACTTTGAAATCCTTTTTAAATTCGAAATCGTTTCTTTAACATTTTTAAAAATTCAAAAATAGGCCCAATGCTGCAACAGCACTAAATATAACAATCACGGCATCCAAAACAACATACATCAATATGATAATAGAATATATCGCAAATATCTGCAAATAAATCAATACTGTTGAGGAATCCAATTGGATCCCTCCAACCTGTTTTCCTGCATCCACAGATGTTAGCACAATACCAATTCCATTTCGAGACGGAATATCACGGTATATGGGTTTATAAAAATATTATCCGCTATTATGCGGCGCAATAGGGTCTCATCTGCTATATAATGCGGGAAAAATCAACTCCAAGTACATATATAATACCAATTCCAATCATGATGGAATATCACGGTATTTGTTTTTAATAAATAACATCCGCTTAAGATACGGCTCATAAGATCTATTTCAATACAACAGATAGCAATTTATCATTCAATCACACAATCAAGCAATTTTAAATCTAACTATTTAAAATTTAAATCGAAACAATTTCGATTGAGTGAGAAGTTCTCACCTTGCTTCCAATAACAGTTGCAGTGTTTTATTTCGAATAAAATTAAACACGCATTTAATTTTACCCAAAATTTTCACTAGCTCCAATCAACTCCAATTTAGCTCATCGCGTAGTATTCGTCAAAACGAATCCGACGCAATTCGTTTCGTGCGAAACGGACCTCGTATGAAAAAGTTATAGCGTTTCAAAGTTTATACAATTTAAAAATAATTAACATTTACAATTTTTATTTTCAATTTTAAACCTAACTTCTCTGGGTCGTTAGATCTGCCTTCATACCATCAGGGCCGTTACTTTTGCCTTCTTCTCCAACATTAATAATTCGAACGCGATTTATAACCCATAGCCGCCGACTTTACGTCGAATTATACTCCACCCCTGTCGACTTTGAAGACGATCGGCCTACGCCACTACGAAGGCCATCACGAACACCACCACCACCCAAGGTATGGAAGAGCTCAGCCTTGTCTTTGCTTTGGGATTCGAGCCCAAACGCCCCTCATTCGAACGAATATTTCTATCAATCCGTTGCATTGATTCCGATCATCACCGTTGGATTCGTAGTTCGCAAAGTGCTCTACAATATTGTAGTAGATAGTTTCTCATATTGATTCAAGGATTTGAAGAGAATTGAGGGAAAAGAGATGAATATTTTCGGCCATTAATTTGTTTTTGGCGGCTGTAACCCTAGCTAGGGTTTGAGTGTAAAATTGTGAATTATGTGGCCTTTTATAGAAAATTACGCGACACTATTCACCCGTAATTTTTCCGAACTCCAAACGAAGCGTGCCGCCTGGCATTTATAATATTTTACCCCCATTCCAAATGCAATGGAATATATATCGGGAGCCAATTCGATCAAATTTGGAAGATAAGTTTTTGAGTCGACTATTTAAAATTCAAAATTCACTCGAATCGATTTCTACACGTTTTAGCTTGCCCCGGACAAACCGTAAATCCGATTGACACGAAATTTGAAAACATACGATAATATAACATTACGGATCCGATGAAATTAGTTTCGTCGAAATCCGAGACTGTTTGAAAAATGGCTATTTTAACTCGTCAATTAAATATTAAAATATTCGATTTTCACAATTTAACTTTTAATTCAATTTTAAAAGTTCTATAACATCATTCTAACTCCAATATGATTGAATACAATTTTATAAATCATTTTTAATCACATTAAACCCAATTTCCAATTATTTATGTAATTTCATATATTAATTATCGATTTAATTATCCAATTAAATCTAGATATTCAAAATAAAAATTTATTCGACTTACAAATTTTACTTGTTAATATTTAAAATCAATTAAATATACAAATTTAATTGACAGAAATTCTGGGTCGTTACAAAATTACAGTACAATGGAATGAATCATCCGCAAAGGGAAAAAAAGTACACGCACTAAATTATCGGCACATAAATAAAATACGTTGGAGTTATTTATAGAGATAACTCTAAGATCTCGCCATTATTCAAGGGAAAATATCTGTTAGATGCTAGTTTTTAATGTCGTATGAGTTACCATCGTCTTCAACATAAACTTTTTAAAAGTTTCCAACCTAAAACTATTATACTAAAATGAACAGTAATTACAAAATCGAAATAAGGTAATATAAGTTACTAAAAATATAACGAAAAGAAGAGATGGAATATTAATGATAACAAACAAAAATGCATACAAAAATCAACGGTACATAAGTTACTTGATATTTGAGGCAGATGTAGACTGATTGTCTTCTACTTTTCAATCAGGGCTTCTAGTCTTCAGATGTGATTTCTAAATCTGGTATTATATAACCGTTTTCAGTCTCCTCGTTTAATGTCCGTGAACACCTTCATGGATGAAAATAAGGACACATAATTATCGATTTCAAAAAAATAGGAAACAATTCCCAAAAATATATCTTGCGTGGAGGAAGCTTAGATAAAGGCGAACATTGAGGCAGTTGATCATCCTGCACACCGACTAAATTTCGTTTGCCGACAAATAAATAACAAATCTCAACTGGAAAAGCAATTAATATGACAATACCTAAAACTAAAGTTTTGGGATCAGCTTCGGTTTTCCCTACTCATCTCAACCATTATTAGTTTTGTTTATAAAATTTCAAAATTTTATTTGGGAAAATGTAAAAAAATAATAGGATGTTGTTAGAGGAAATGGGTTTTCTGGACATTGGTAGGAGAAAGAGGGCTGAACGATGAGCATGGAATACGCTGCAAATGATAGTGTAGTGGCAAGCGTGCTTTGGAATGTGGGAAATAAGTTAGGACAAAAGTATAGTTGGAAAGAAAAATGTGTGAACTGTACTTATATTATTTTATCTGTTTAATTTTGGTAATGGACATTTTAGGTAGTTAGAAAAAGGCTTCACTTTACCAGGTATTTTCTTTATATATAAGATATATTATGAAACGTTTTATCTAAGTATGTTTTGAATGTGTTTGAATAGTTAGATATTAACTCGATTTGACTTGTTCAAATATTTTATTAAAAAATATACTATTTTAAAAACGAATGTGTATATATAGTTTAAATACTTAAACATTTGAATAATTAGATATTAATTTAATTTAACATGTTCAACAATAATAAAACTTTAAAAACAAAGCCGAGCTGACAAATAAGTTATTTTATTTGTAAAACAAAAGTATATGATATCGAGTGTATAAATATTACAATTTAATAGTTTAAAAAAACATATACTATATGTATATATATATAAAAAAATGAAAATAGGTTTTTAGGTCATAGCCAAATTGTTTTATATTATAAATTTATCATTTATTTATACACATGCATATACACATAAATATAAATAACATTTATCATTTGTATACACACACACACATATATATACATATACATACACACACGTATATATATATATATATGCATGTAATAGGAAAGTACAATCAAGGAAAAACATATTTGCTTTCTGGGGCCGAAGGGCGCGGGTTTAAAATCTTGTCTGAAGGACAAAAAATGTTAAAATAAACTAGCATCGGATAAAATAGAATGCTAAGTTAAATCATACTATAAATGTTGTGAAAATGAATGCTATTTTTATTCATCTAGTGCTAATTCATCCGATATTATTTTAATTTAACATTACATTCATTTGATGCTAAGCTGTTTAGTCTGATACTAATTTAATTTCGAATTTAGTTTTCCATGAAACTAAATTTTAAAACATGTGTCTTTGAGACAAAAACCAATTTTAGGGTTTTACTTTTAACTCATTTCCTCTATATATAAATTATTATCTAAACTATAAGTTATATAATTTATTTTAATCTTCTCATAATTAAAAAAATTATGTGTGTGTATTACTTAGTCATTTAAAATTACATACATATAAATATTATTTTGAATCATTATTTTTAGATTTATTTTATGGTCAAGTACGGAATAACGGTACTAAAAGATAGACACACAGACACAGACACACATGAGTTGATTTAAGATGGAATTTTACCTTATCAAGATTTTATCAATCATCGAACATCTTGGTTGCTAGTTGTTTCCTTCTCCAAACTACAAATCCTTTCTCCTTGACTACAGAATGCAACTCCATCTACAAGGCATCACCAGTGTTTATTAATGGAGGATATGGCTTAGGTGTTTATGTGTAAAGAGGGAATGAATGGGGTGGATAACTATAACAACTAGATCACAAACATCTAGCACCCTTGTCTCCAAATCTGAAGACCAAATCTCCAGCCCCTCTTCTCTACCATTCTGGCTGGCCCCCCTTGTCTCGACCTCCCACAAATTGGGCATAATTAATTCAACCATTAAAATAATCAATTATTTAATTTATCAAGCATGTATGTTAATTAAATCAATATATAACAATTGTAGATCATTTTAACTAATTTTAAGACTTTAAATAAATTAATTAAATGCCACAAATTTGAATGAAACTTTGTATTAATTTTACTATAAATTTATAACATTTATAAATCAATTTTAAGTTGGACTAACTTAGAAATTAACTAATAACATGATTGTGTCAAACTCTTTGGTGTAAACTGGGTCCTTAGTTAATATTTTAAAAAAATTGAATACCGAAGTTTGTACGGACTTTGTTAACATATTGTGTGAGCTACAGATTCAATCTCTTATGAATCGTTAAGGCAAAATCCAATTTCTAATCTTTATTAAGCTGCACCTTATAGCAATATTTTATGCATGTTTTCTTTTTATAATCATTGTATCACTTAGATATTTAGAGTTTTCTCAAAGGTCAAAAACTCTTTCTATATTCGTAGTTAATTATAAAAACTACATTAAAGTCCTATGTTCAATCCGAAAATATTTATCGACTAAATGATTTAATCCGGCAAAAGATTTTGACTCTAAGCCGACTGCCAATTATGATGATACTGATTTTCTAAACGAAGTAGATGAATCCTCTCTTGAGTAATGGTTGACTTCAAATAGTTCAATGTGTACCCAACTATGGACGTAACAAGACCGTTATGTCATGTGATTGGCCATAATCAAATTACAATCTCGCTGAATCAGATCCACGGTACCCTAAAGCCTGAAGACTATTGCATGCTGTTATAATGAGATCTTTTATTTTGACTTAGTTATATTAACCTATAGTAGACTCTCGCTGAGCTGTTCTATGGTTTTCCAAACAACCATAAAGGTTACTACTCCTTGGTGCCCCCAACGGTCATGATTAATTCATCATCCATCATATGAAGAGCATTATATACACCAGTCTCAACAGATATATCGATATCCATTTTTTGATATATCTTAACTAGGAACATTTAAGAAACAACCATCAAGATATTGATTTAATGCTCATGGTTGATTCAGTACTCATAGTTAAGAACACATATACAACTGCAAGTGATAAAATACATCTCCTAAGGATTTTCTGTTTATATATGTTTAATGTATTGATAACCTTACTTATATGTCAATATAACAACATAGAAGAAAATAAAACCAAAAGCATACTTTATTTCAAACAAGATCTCTATGGGAGTTAAATAATATGATCAAACTATATAATAGCCCTTATGGCACACCCTTAATTCTTACAATCACCCACTTGCACTTTGGGCCAACTATGGTGACTTATGTCCATACCTTTGACCAGTCTACCTAAATTAGACTTGGAAGGAGCCTTGGTGAATGGATTTGCGATATTATTATTTTGTATCTACTTTTTGATTATACTTTCCTGTTACTAAAATACTCTTTTATCATATGTTCATTACAGAGAATATATCTCGACTTCTTATCAAGTTATTTGTTTTTATTGATTATTAGTATCATGATACGTTATTGTACTTGATAATGAACCACCCCAAGCTTTATTATAAATTTATGCACATATATTACTTTCATTGCGGTGTTATTCATGGCGATGTACTTAGTCTTTATGGTTGAATTTAAGATTGACTTTCTATATTCGATGTCACTTTTAAAGTACGAGTCCGAACATTCCTTCATGAGAAATTCGTGTTTTCCATAAACAATCCTCTAGTGTCATATATACCAAAAATGCTCTTTACTACTTTTTGGTGACTTTACCTCAGATTTGATAATCCTTAACTACACCAGGTGTACAAATGAGATCTAATATACCACATAACATAGCATATACGATGATTCCTATATTTAATGCATAAGGGATCTCGATCATATGTTTATACCGAACATTTATTTATAGTTTTTGTGTATAATCCCGACATCCTCATATCCCAAGTGTAAAAGATGTCTCTTTTAAATCCTTCATTGAGAATTAAGACACCAAACTTTTATTGATTTTAACAAAGGTACGTTGCTACAAATCAGTAGCATTGATAACAGCCAAATTTCAAAGATTCATTCCCATATATTTTATTCGAAATTAATTAAATTGGATCTGGTGATTTCTAAAGGGTATGCTCAAACTTTTGACCTGCATCAATTCAGATCTATCATGTAACATCAAGTCTATAAAGTTATGGTGGTAATTTCAATCCAATTTACCCTCCTCACGAAATTCCACGATTACATTATAAAATCATTACCTAAGGTTCTTCAATTATTTCAATTCATATATATTTCAAACTAAAACCCACTAATTCAACTTAATAGACATACTATTATCCCCAAAATGGATATATAGCTGATATTTAGTACTTATCTACATTATAATCATGTCATAAATAAATCTACTCATCTCTAAATGTTGTTTAAAGGAATCTCCTCTTTAATCCGACAGGAATTGGCTTTCCCCCTTCTTTACCTGGCTTCTTGTTGTTTTGATTTTTTTCTCTTTTCTTTTCAATTTGGATTCTCTGCTTTTTTTGAAGTTTGGTATTATTTTGTCTGAAGGAATTTATTTAAGGTTCGAGGTATTTGAAGAAAATATAAAGAACAAGAGAAGCAGTCACTAAAGGGTGGAAGGAAATGAGAGATGAGGTTAATTAGAGTAAGAAACAACCCTTATATATGCACAAAACTGAAAATTCTTCTTAGCCCTCTTCTGGGCCTTAACCCGTTTCGCTCTGTAACATGCGCTATAGTACATAATTCATAACTTCTTCATTCGGTATTAGTTAACATGTTTTATATATGAATTTGGGCAAGAAAAATCCATATGTAGACGGAAGGGGTGGGTTTTCCTCATGTGCTTGTGATGTGGGTCTTTTATTAAGGTTAAGCTTGGTCTGACCTTTTGCTTAAAGATACCAACGGAACCATACCGGAATGTTCACGTTTGGAACATCAGCTGCCTCACTGGATTGATTTCCAGTTTGATTATTCATTCTCACTTATTTATAAGTAAAAAATATTAATCAGAACTGTCGAATACCAAAAGTATGACAGCCCAGACCTTTGGGCACATTGATTCAAAGCCCAAAAACAACCTTTGAACTCGCATCTTGCCAATACGAATAATTACGTTTTGTGGTTTCTATGACACAAAGAAAAAATATAATTTTAATGTATTCTATACTTTCAGATCTCAAATAAAATATGATTACTGAAAATAACCCAAGCTAATATAATCTCAAAATAACCATGGTCCACACAAGAAATATCTTACCAAGCATATCCAAATAGGAATATAATACAAGTCTGACTTAGTAATACAATAAGGTACATAGAAAAATGACTATAAATAAACATATCTCTAAAGAGCCATGTAACCTTCTCCATGAAACTTATCCTAGCCACCTCACCTACTGCATGTCCTCCTGTAATAAATATAAAGAGGAGTAAATAGAGGGGATCAAACAAGATTCAGCAAGTGAATTATATCACTAGCGGTATAGTGTCAATAAGTAAATAATTACCACTTATACTCTATACAACCTAAGATTGTTCATTTGTGTACGTGCACTTCATATAATGAACAAGTCAATCTACACGTTATAATGTAGCAACCCTTAGTACACATAATCATACATTGAGAAAACATCCTTAATGACAAAGTACCTAGTAATACACTTAGTAGACAATGTCAAATGTGAAACACCTAAGATACACACCGAATAAACCATCTTGATGGTAAATTTGTCCATCGAAACATTAAGTATACAATTCTGAAGTCAATGTGTCCTATCTTCTATGAAAAACACCAAGTATAGCTCAAAGTTCCCAAGTCTACATTGCTCCTAGTGCATTGAGTAACCTCATCAATAGTGCATGTATCCTATGTTCTGTGCACAACATCGAGTATACCTCACAATGCCTGATCCCGCACTTCCACTTGAGCACTGATTAGCCTCCTTGTTAGTGCTTATACCTATGCACAACACCGAGTATATGTTACAATGTGGAGTCCATCTTAACCATAAAGCATTGAGTAACCTAATTATCAGTGCTTGTGTGCTCTAAACATCTAACTACAATAGAATCGCATACCACATTGAGTATCACATTACACACCATCATGGAGTATTAACCTAGGTATTTCACTAAGTGTTAAACAAATCCATCATGTTACATAGATCCATGCAATTGCATGAACTATCAAAATAAAGTAAGTGAGGACAAGTTTCCCCGATCCATCCTACTTGGTAGGTCCTAGTTCTAGGTTTAAATTAGCCTTGCTTCAGTAATTCAAACGTTTGGACTCTTGATTCAAATGTCTGATTTCCTATACAAAATCAGCTGTAGGAATTCAAACGTCTAAGCTTATTTTTAGATGTCTACTTTAGATTTCAGATGTTTGAGTAAAGTATTCAGATGTCTAAACCTTGTCTGATTTCAATGTATTCCTTTCTATTTTGTCCTTAAATTTTAGATTTCTGGCTCCTAGATTCAGATGTATGAGGAAGATTTCCCTACATTTAAAACGTCATTTCCGAACAGTTAAATTGGTTGTATTTTGGCTTATTTTTCTTTCTGTTTTTTTTCCTTCTTTCTAGATTTAGATACGACTTTTGAACTTGTATACTTCATCTTTTACATAGATAACTAACTATAATTTCAATCTCATTTGTCTCCAAATTTTTTACGTAACTCATCCCAATAATTGAATATAATTATCCAACGATTCATTCCCATCTATTTTATTTTAAACTAACTAAATTGGATATAGGTGATTTTTAATGGGTGTACTCAAACTTTTTACCCAACTAATTCATATATATCATGTAACAACAAGTCTATAAAGTTTTAATAGCGATTTAAATCTAATTTTCCCTCCCTCCTAACTTCCATAATTATTTTACCTAGCGTTCGCCAATTATTTTGATTCATATGTATTTCCAATTAAAAACCATTATTCGAATTAATAAACATATTTTATTTGAAGATAATAAATCAGATATAGATGATTTTTAAAGGGTGTACTCAAAGTTTTTACCTAACTCAGTTCAGATCTATCATGTAACAACAAGTCTATGAAGTTTTAATGGCGATTTGAATCTAATTTTCCCTTCCTCCTAAGTTTCATAATTATTTTATTAAATCATTACCTAAGGTTCTCCAATTATTTTGGTTTATATATATTTCCAACTAAAAAACATTAATTCAAATTAATAAATATATTTTTATATCTAGATTGATACATAACTGAAATTTATACTTATCTACATTATAATCACGTCGTAGATAAATCCACTCACATCTGAACGTTGTTTGAAGGAATCTCCTCCCTAATCCGACTTGAATTGGCATTCTTCCTTCTCTACCAAGCCTGTTGTTGTGTTTATTTTGTTCCTCTTTTCTTGTCAATTTGCATTCTCTAATTTTATTTGAATTTTACGGTCTAATTTGTTTGAAGAGATTTCTTCAGGGTTCAATGAAAAAAGAAGAAGAAAATATAAAGAACCGGAGAAGTAGCGACTACAGTGTGAAAGTAAATGGGAGATGAGGTGAATTAGAGTTAGAAATAAGCCATTATATTGGCACAAAACCAAAAATTCTCCTCAGCTCTCATTTGGGCCTCGACCTATTTCGCTTTGTAATATGCCCTATAGAAAATAATTTATGTGTCCTTCCTCTGGTATCAGTTTATCTCATTTTATATATGAATTTGAGCTAGAAAAATCAGTTGACGCAATGGAAAAGAAAATTTTCCCAAATTTATTTGTTTGTAATATTTTAGTTTATAACGTTACATAAAATTACCAAAATGCCTTTAAATAAATGGTTTATTTTTATTAAAATTAAGGGGTATTGCATTCTCAACCTTAAAATTATTTCATCCCTAAAATTCTTAGAGATGGGAAAGTGCAACTCGTGGAACTAACTATACTCTAGCAACAATGTGTATATCCAATACGTACCCTAAAACCACCACCACACAAAGCATCTAAACAACCAGTATTAAAGATATCAATTTATTAACATTTCTAGCGATAAGATATGATATTTATATAGGTATCAACTGAATCCAGATAGAAATATATAGCAATAGAAAAATAATGCAAATAAATAATACATAATTATAGTCAAATAGATGCAAATAAATAATATTTACCCATCAAACCACCGCATGTCATATATATGGCCGGAAAATAATGCATGATAATAATGCACTCCTATATAAATGCAAGATTACGATATTTAGGCATGGATGCAAAACAACCTGAAATATACAGATAGTTTCTACATGTATTTAACGTGATGTATAGTAAATCAAATCATATAGTAACATAAGTCCTACAGTAGATCATACCACACCATCCAATTTCCTAATTTAAGTGTTTGCACAAAAAATGGGTAAACACCTCCAAGTCGTATGATTAAGTTGATTATACATGGTTCTTAGCGATTTGGATGATTTATGCGAATATATAAAATAGATGGGCTAAACTGTAAAAGACACACAGATTTATAGTGGTTCGGCCAGAATGTGCCTACGTCCACTTTATATGTTATTCTCCTTTTCTATTCAGATTACAAGTACAAAGCTTTGATTACAAGTAACTGAAAGTTGTTTGAAAGTTCTATCCGTGCCTGAGCTCTCAAACTTGTCTGCCATTGTTGTACCCCTGCCCCTCTATTTATAAAGTGAGGCTGGGGGTAAGGGTCTTGGATGTATATAGCTGCTGATGGGCCTGGGCTGATGCTATCTGGCCTGGCAACGTTGGTTCGGCAAAGCCTTGGTTCGGTGATGCATGGAAGTGGATTGGTCTGGTAGAGGTTGGTCCGGTGGTGGCCTCCCTTGCTTCTGGTCCGGTGGTGATACTTTGATTTGGTTCGGTAGACACTTGGAGCAGGATGGTTCGGCGGTGGATGGAGCAGGATGGTTCGGCGGTGGATGGAGCAGGATGGTTCAGCGGTGGATGCAGCATGATGGTTCGGCGGTGGATGGAGCAGGATGGTTCGGCGGTGGATGGAGCAGGATGGTTCGGTGATGGGGACGTAGCTTGGTCCGGTGGTGGTTGATTCGGTGGGACTTGGTCTGGTGGTGAGTGGTTGAAGCTTGGTTCGGCTATGTAGGGAGAGATGGTTGGTTCGGTGGTATAGGACCGGTCGAAACACACCCAACACTTGCCCCCCAAAGTAGGGCATGTGCATGGAGATGGCGTACTTTGTTTTAACTTGGATGTTTCCATCCGGTCATATGTGCCGAATCACCCGGTCCGGTCATCCTGCGTTCGTCTATAAGTAGGGGTGTTAGGCCTTCGTTATTCCTTTATCGTTTTGAGATAGCCGAATCAATCGAGTACCGGATCAACCAAGTGCCGAATCAATCAAATACCGAATCAACCAAGTGCCGAATCAAACCTAACTGCCGGACCAGGTGAGTTTTCTTCTGCTAAATGAGTTCTTATGATGGGCTACCGAATGAAACATGGGGTTCGAATACCGAATGAATTTTCATTTTTGAATTGCCGAATGAGACTTGGGGGTTTGAGCGCCGAATGAACCTTATATACTTGAACTTTTATGTTTTAAATTACGAGTGAAATTCCGGACTACATATACTTGCATGTTTATACCTTCCGTTCTAACGATATACTTTCTTATGTTGCAGATAAATGTCTCATAAAGTGGAAACTCGGTCAGATAAGAGGAAATCCAAGGACGAAGGAGAGTCTGCTTTAGTGCCCCCATCTCAGCCAGGACCGGAACGTCGTGGACCCACCCCGAGATCGCTAGTAGATGGGTATGGTCCCCAAGAGCTTCTGATTTCTCCGCCTGACTGCTTTCCTAGCTCTCTCAGAGAGGAGCAGCTTGATGTTATCTTCCGCTCCTTTGGGATTGATAGAGCACGCATGCTGTTGCCAGGGAAGGGGGTCATGCCATATAATCCCCCTGAAGGATACTTCACTTATAGTAGGTACCACTGCATGTGTGGGGCCATTCCTCCAATCAATGCTTGGATAGTTAGCTTCGTCACCTATTTGAAGGTGGCCCCTTTCCAGCTCCAGTCCAACTCCTACGCTATCTTGGTGTGCCTATTCGTGATTTTCCAGAGAAAGTACGGGCGCCCCCTTCTAACCGGGAGATTCGGTATCTATATAACTTGAGAGGTTACAAGAAGGGGTCTCCATACATCAGCTTGGAATCGGCCGTGTCCTTCAAGCTGGTCTTGGACTTGTATTCAAAGTTCACAATGTTTAAGAAGGAATGGTTCTTCGTCCAGGATGACACCGTTTCGATCCACCGCTTCACCTCTGGCTGTAAGTTGAAGCTTATTTATAATTTCCGTTCTGACTGAGATGCTTCTTCTTATGTGCTTTTATTTCTTGCTAGCGACAGGTGGCTTTGCGGTCGTGGAGAATGATCACCTGGTTCAGATGGCCGCGGAGATAGAGGCTATTTCGAGAAGGGATAGGTCAGCTTCTTACCTAATCAGGAATGCCAATCTCCTGGGACACAACTTGATTCTACCACATCAGTCTGTGGTCAAGCAGAGGGATACGGCTGAGGAAAGAGCTGCCGAAGCCAAAGGAGGGGCCACGACAAAGAGCAGCAAGAGGAAACCCTTCTCGATACCTCCAGTCGTCGGGGGGAAGAAGCTCAAGAAATCCGATGGACCCTCTCCCAGCACATGCCCAGATGTTCCGGAGAAGGAAAGTGGAGAGGAGGAAAGAGGCGAGGAGGAGAGCGGAGGTGATCGAGAAGGCGATGGTGGCGAAGGACAGAGTGATAGTGGCGTTGGTGCCTTGACCTCTGGGCAAGCAGGTGAGATTCAAGAGTGGACGGATGATGCTTTCCGCCAAGCCTTTGAGGGGTTGGAGGAAGGGCCGGCCTTAGTGGAGAAACCGAAGAAATCTGATAAGGCCGGGACTGGTGCCAATCCATCTTCTGAGAGCATTTCAGCTAGGGCAACTCCGGCGGTTCAAGGTGAATTTTTGACTTTCTTTTAACTTCACATGTTTCTTGGATTATAGTCTCATGCATGCTTGTAACACTTGGTTTTTATTCCAGAAATGGGTAAGGCGGCCAAGACATCAGACATTCGGCACCGCCTCGAGCAATTCAAACTCCTCAAAGCTTCTGCTAAACCGAAGCCCTCGATTGACCGTTCCGGGGGCGTAGTCGGCTACCGTCCTCTTCTCGGAGTCATTGAAGAGGATATTCAAAAGAGAAAGAGGAGGCGTTCCATGTTTGAACCTTCACTTGGACCTCAGCCCCCAACCCAGCCTATTCATGACATCGCGGGAGAGGATACTGAGTCCATACCATCTCCGCATCTATCAGAGAATCCTACCGTTACTCATGTTGACCGTCCCGGCTTGGCTCGTAACCCATTTGCAGGTCATCCAGATCTGGACCCGAGTTCTCATGATATTTCCTTCGATGAGGTTACCGGTGAGCACCTCCTACCCCGTAATCCTATGGTAAGGGTGCTTGATGAGGCTAAGACTTTGGATCTCGACTTGTTGACCACTCGGATTGTGACTATGGGGGATGAGGCCAAGGAAAACATCGATCGGGTGGCTGAGGAGACCAAGAAGTTGATGGGGCATCACGCCCGACTTGTCAAGGATGGAGAGGAAATCGGAAGTGCTAGCATTCGGTTGCGGCTAATGGTTTCCGATCAGGCCAAACAGCTTGCCGATCAGGCCATTTAGATCTCCCAGCATGAGGCGGCCTCCAGACGACTAAAGAAAACCATGGAAGAGGCTAGCAAGGCAGAATTGCGAAAGATGGAGGCCGCTTGCAAGAAACGAATTGACACGGCCATCGCAACGGTGGATGAGGTTCGGAGAGCGGATCTCGAGCGGGTAGAGGAGTTATCTGGAAGGCTCGAAGCTGCAGGGCTTGCTCAGGCCAAGCCAAAGGAGGAGATTGAGACAATGAGGAGATCCCTTCAAGATGACTGCTCGAGATACCGATTGGAGAGGGATGCTGCCATTGCAAAGTTGTCAGTTTCTGAGGCCCGTATGAGGGAGTTTGAGGAGAACGAGGGGATGATGGATGATATGCTGCAGGATATGTATTTTCGTACTTGGAAGCAGGGCAACCTATCCCGGATGGACGATTACCCCGGGTCATGGCTAGGATATATCTTCGGGTTTTGGTGGAGGCCAAGGCTGATGCAGATAAAGAGGGTGGTGTGGCCTTCAGAATGGATGTGGTTACCACTCAGTTCACCAAGGAGGAGAAGGTGGCGGTGAAGGAGGGCATGCGGCTGCTTACCGCCGAGGAATTGGGTGTGCAGTTGGAGGATGATGATCAGGGAGCAGATGCTGGTAAGTCTTCCCTTTTAATCTTTTCTTAACTTGATTGCTTATCGTTTGTCTAATAGATTCTTCTCCTGAATTGGACAGGTGGGACCTCTGGTCAGCATGCTGGGAGTTCTGATCCTGCTGTCAAGTAGATCTTGGGGGGTTGGAAGGATTGAGATGAAGTTCTGATGCTGCCGAATATTTTGACTTGATCCGGGCATTTTTGGTTTTATTTGACATTCCTGTATATACTAGTTCTAAAACATTAATGTACTTTCAGGTTGTAGTTATGTCATTGCAACGAACGACTTTATTTTTAACATGTAACTTTATAACATAAGCTGATTCTGTCATATTAGGATGCTGTCATTATTTTGATGTGTTGCATAAGAAATATAGAAGTGCATGTGCTAGTGATTCAATTGTGTTTTGATGTCAAGTTCTCGCTTAAAATATAATTTCATGTCTTGCAATGTTAATGTGATGTGTGAATATATCAGAGCTACTTGTTTGTACGCAAGGGAAGAGAGTACCTCCCTTCAAGTTTTTGCTGTAGACGATAGCTTTGAATGCCTTGTGTAATCGAATATGGAATGCAGTTGAATGTCCTGCCATCCAGCTGTGAGTTCTTATTCCCATTAGCGAGTGTCTTCTATTTTGTGTCTTGTACTTTAGTGATCGTTATAGAGGATAGGAGGAAAGTTTTTATAAATAAATGGAAATATAAGAAATAGTAAAACTTCGAATCACGGAAGGCCTTCGATGTGCTTAAGTTCGTGGCAAACGGGTTTTGTAGTCACTTTCCCTAGCTGTGGGTCTTGGAGACATTCGTCACCCATCTTACGCCTCCGCGAGGAGTTTTCTTTTTTACCACAGCCGTACTTAAGACACATCGGAGCTGAGATCGCGCATAGTAACTACCCGGGCCATTATGGCCCATAATAGTGGGTATTATTCGATTTACCGTGGCGGGCTAGCGTGGGTGCCGATCATCAACTATGAACTGCCCCTGGCTGGCCACACCTTATGTTGGGGCTTATAATCGGTTCATAGTCGCCGGCGAGCCGAAAGCCGTAATGATTTGCCTCGGCTATAGCCGGCCTTCTCGGTGGCTTATGATCGGCTCATTACAGTTGGCTTTGGGGGCCGTCACGAGCAATGAGTTAACCCGCAACAGAGTGATGCTGGAGCAAAAGTGTCTCATTGGCGAGGGCATAGATTCGTATAGTACCTGTTGGGTCTTGTCCAGGTGAGGTTGTTCCGTGGAGCGTCCAGAATGGAAATGCTGTTGCAAAGGGTTTTGTTCAACAGAAAAGGATAAAGCTTAACAAGCAACCAAGATATAAAAGAACAAGTTAAAAAGAGACAAGATTTTTTAAGTGGTTCGGCATGAAAATGCCTACGTCCACTGATTCTCTTTGTTAATTCACTTCATATGGGCAGTACAAGTTGAGAAAAGTATCGACGAAGGTGTTGGATGTTCCATGCCCTCTGGAACACCTCTCCGTCCACTGTTGACAAAATATAAGCTCCGTTGTGGAGGTCTTTATGAATTACATAGGGTCCGTCCCAGATTGGATCTAGCGCTCCGGGGCACGGGAAGATCTGCTTGAGGACAAGATCTCCTTCTCGTAAGCTGCGGTGCTTGACTTTGGAGCTGTATCATGCTGACACTTTTTGCTTGTGAGCTGCCGCTTTGAGTGCTGCATCTTTTCTTCTCTCTTCAATTAGACCCAAAGACATGTGGAGGAGTTCTTCATTCTCTTCTGGGTTGTAGTGGATCCTATGGTGGGAGGGCACTACAGTTTCAACTGAGAGCATGGCCTCCGATCCTTATGCCAAAGAGAAAGGAGTATGCCCTGTTGATGTTCTGAAAGTCGTGCGGTAGGCCCAAAGTGCCGTAGGAAGTTCATCCACCCAAGCGCCTTTTGACTTTTCAAGCTTCTTCTTGATCAGAGTTTTGAGAATTTTGTTGACAGCTTCGACTTGTCTGTTTGCCTGGGGATAAGCTACAGATGAGAAGCTTTTGTGAATTCCGTGCTCTCGGCACCAGTCGGTTAACTCCTCGCTGTCAAACTGAAGTCCATTGTTCGATATGATTTCGAGCGGAACCCCGTACCTGCATAGAACATTTTTGATCAAGAAGTTAATAACTTTTGCCGAAGATATTTTATTTAAAGGTTCCGCTTCCACCCATTTGGTGAAATAGTCAACTGCCACTATGGCATATTTGGCTCCGCCTCGGCCCATTGGCAGTTCGCCAATCAAGTCAGTTCCCCATATTGCAAAGGGCCTAGGGCTGGTCATCTGAGTAATCTCATTGGTTGGTAGTCGAGGGATTTTAGCAAATTTCTGACATCTGTTGCATTTTTTGATGAAGTCCAAGGCGTCTTTGTTTAAGGTGGGCCAGAAATATCCATATCGGAGTATCTTCTTTGCCAGAGTCTGCCCTCCTGTGTGGTCTCCACAACTTCCTTGATGGATGTTGGATAAGATTTTCTTGGCTTCCCTTCCAGCGACACATCTTAATAAGGGGTTAGAGAAGCCGCGCCGATAGAGGATGCCTTCTTGTATTGTGTAGCGGGAAGCTTTCCTCAAGATTTTCTTGACTTCGTTGCGCCCGTCGGGCAGTATGCCACTTTGTAAGTACTTCCGAATGGGAGCCATCCAAGTTTCCTCTTCAATTGCAGCTATCAGATTCACTTTCTCGAAACTCGGGGCTAGTTGCTTTGAGATGGTTATTGCCCCGGAAGTGGTGCGGTCCTTCATGCTAGCTTGCTTTGCCAGTTCGTCGGCCTCCTGATTCTCTCCTCGAGGAATGTGTTTGATTAAATAGTGATCCAATTGGTTGAGCAGCAGCTTGGTCTTATTTAGATAGGTTGTGAGTCGTTCTCATTGAGTCTAGAATTCTCCCAATATTTGATTTACAATAAGTTGAGATCACTATGGAGGCATAAAGAACCGACTCCAATCTTTAGGGCAAGTTCTAATTCGGCTATCACTGCTTCATATTCTGCATTGTTGTTGGTGGCAGCGAATTCCAACTTTAGGGCATAGTGCAGCTTCCTTCCCCTGAGGGTGATTATCACAATACCTGCCCCCGAGCCTTGTTCGTTTGATGCTCCATCGACAAAGAGATTCCACTTGATATCTTTTGTTATTTCAGATCGGTCTTTACCTTCGTTGGTAGTGAAATCGGCAATGAAATCGGCCATGGTTTGTCCCTGATGGCGGTGTGAGGGTGGTAGGTGATATCATATTGACTCAGTTCAATGCACCATTTAAGTAGTCGCCCAGAAGTGTCGGGGCGATGGAGTACCTGCCTTAGCGGTTGATCGGTTAAAACTCTGATGGAATGAGATTGGAAATAGTGTCGCAGTTTCCGTGACGTGATTAGCAAACAGCATGCTAGCTTTTCAAGTTTAGGGTATTTGGCTTCTGCCCCTGTAAATCTCTTGCTTACAAAGTATATGGGCCGCTGCGCGTGGTTGTCCTCTCTCACCAACCGGCGCTTAAAGAATGGGACGATACAACATGGTATAGGTATAGTTCTTCGCCTTCATTTGGAGTTGAGAGTACTGGTGGTCTCTGAAGGTGTTCGGTTAAGTTAAGGAAGGCTGTTGAGCATTCGTCAGTCTATTCGAACTTTGCTTTGTCTTTCTTTAGAGCTTTGAAGAAAGGGATGCATTTGTCGGTTGCTTTAGAGATGAACCTGCTTAGGGCGGCCACTTTCCCGTTTAGGCTTTGCATCTCTCTTCGAGTGGATGTTATCTTGATATCCTGCAGAACCCGGACTTGTTCGGGGTTTGCTTCAATCCCCCTGGCATGGACGATAAATCCCAAGAACTTTCCCGACGATACTCCGAAGGAGCACTTTAGAGGATTCAGCTTCATTCCATATTGGCGAAGTACTTGAAACATCTCGTCCAGGTGGTTTATATGATCGTTGGCTTTCCTCGATTTTACCAGCATGTCATCCACATAAACTTTCATAGTTCGTCCTATTAGTTCCGCAAACATCTTGTTGACGAGACGCTGATAAGTAGCTCCGACGGTTTTAAGTCCAAAAGGCATTACTCTGTAGCAGTACAATCCCCGGTCAGTGATGAAACTAGTGTGGTCTTGATCGGGGGAGTGCATAGGGATCTGGTTATATCCTGAGTATGCGTCAACAAAAGGACAAGAGTTCGTGTCCGGCTGTGCTGTCCACGAGCTGATCGATTCGGGGGAGTGGGAAGCAGTCCTTTGGGCAAGCGTCATTTAAGTTGGAGAAGTCGATGCATGTTCGCCACTTCCCATTAGCCTTCTTTAGCAGTACCGGGTTGGCGATCCATTCTGGGTAGATGGCTTCTCGTATGAAGTCATTGGCAAGTAGGTTCTTTACTTCTTCCTCGAGGGCTGCTGATCGCTCTGCCCCCATGCTCCTCTTTCTTTGCTTTACCGGCACTTTAGTGGGATCGATATTTAGTACGTGGCACGCTACGTCTGGGGAGATTCCAGTCATGTCAGCATGCGTCCATGCAAATACATCCAAGTTGTGGCGAAGAAAATCGACAAGTTGATCCTTCAATTCCGCTCTTAACTGAGACCCGACTCTCAGCAGTCTACTTGGGTCGTGTTTGTTTACAGATACAAATTCCATAGCCACTGCAGGCTCGGTGGTGGCCTCCTCCTCCTTATCCCTGGGGTCTAATTCGTTGAAGGGATCATTAGTATATCGAAGAGGAGGGGCTTTCTTTAATTGCTATGCTTCCAAGCTTTTCTTGCAGAGAGAGGTCTCTGCATCCTTCCCTTTACCCTTCCAGCGGTTATTGCAAAGTTCAGTCACATAGCAATCTCGAGCGGCGTCTTGATCTCCCTCTATTTCTCCTATTCCGTTATCTGTTGGAAATTTCATCTTCAGGCACCACGGGGCTAGGACAATTTGGAAGTCAGACAAGACTGGTCTTCCCAAAAAGGAGTTGTAGGCCGAGTGGTTTTCTATTAGCACAAATGTTTGTTTTCGCACAACGGAGCGGGGATGACTTCCTATTTCGACAAAGAGGTCCAGTTGCCCGAGGGGCATCTTCGCATCTCCGGTGAAACCATGTAGCGGTTTGCTGCAGGGAGACACATCCTTCATTGACAGCTTCATTTTGTCGAAATCGTGCTTGAATAGGATATTTACTGAGCTTCCTGTGTCTACTAGAATTTGGAAAACCTTGGCGGGACCGAACCAGGAAGAGATGGCCATAGGATCCATGTGAGGGTACTTCCTTCCCTCTAGATCATGCCTACTGAATGTGATATCATCATTCTCTTTCCGTTTCGGGTGGCGCTCTTCTGTAGCAGAATTAATGTAGCCTTCATTGTTTCTAAGTGACTTACCGTATCTCTCCATATCTGCCCAGCTTCCGTCGGCGATGTATGGTCCTCCTGATATGGTAAGGACCACTATCTTCTCTTGACTGGAGCCGCTGGTGTTGCGATTTCCTCCGCCTACTTCCGGGATAAGCAGCCCTGGGTTTTCATTGGCAGAAGTTGAAGTCCTGTTCTGACCTTTCACATAGCGCTCTAGTCTCTTCCTTCTGATGTGTTCTTCAATCAAGTCCCAGAGATGATGACATTCATTGGTGTCATGCCCATGAGACTCGTGGAAGCGGCAGAACTTTCCAGACTTAATTGCATTATCTGATTCCTTCTTGTGCGGGGGGCACTTGTATCTAACTTCGTCTTGGGTGGCCAAGAAGATGTTTTCGATTGTTTCACTTAAAGGAGTGTAAGAGTCAAATCTCGGTCCTGGCCTATATAAGCGCTTTCCCCCTTCTTGCCCCCAGCACTATCTCTGGAGTCATTTCTTAGAACGTCCTTTACTACTGCGGATGTGTTGCAATGAGCTGCCTTGGTTTGTTGCCCGGTCTGCCTTTCAATGGCAGCGTCTTCAAGTCTTATATATTTCCCGGCTTCGTGGAAGAAATCGGGTAAGGTAGCTGGCTTTTCTTTTGTTCATCTCCTAGCAAACTTAGTATCCGGATGCACACCACTGCAGAGGGCCATTAGGATAAGTTTATCGTCGGCATCTTGGACTACGACTTCTGCGGCGTTGAATCGGGTTAGATATTGTTGCATTGTCTCTCCGGGCTTCTGTTTGATATTAGATAGGGAATAAGCATCCTTGGGTTGTTCCACATGAATGCGGAATTGGCTGATGAACTTTTCTTTCAACATTTCCCGTGAGCTGATAGATCCTTGGGGTAGATGGCAGAACCAGGAGGTAGCTAGATCTGCCAAGAATAGTGGAAAGCATTTACACAACACTCCTTCTGTTGCTCCGCTCATGAGCATATGCTGTGTGTATCTCTGCAAGTGTACAACGGGGTCAGAGGTTCCCTTGTAAGGTTCCATTGTTGGCATTTTCCATTCCCGGGGGGTGATGGAAGTTTCGATATTGCGTGTGAAGGGGCTGGTTACCCTAGCGCCTATCCCCCGATCCCTTTGTTCCCGTTGGACGCACTCTCTGAACAATCGTGTCATCCTTTCATCAGAACTTGGAGCAGATAGAAATGAGTTTGGTTCTTCCCTACGGGATTGATTCCATCCAGATGACCTGTAGGATTGGTATCGTCTATCACTCCTAACATTCTCCAATGGCTGCCTCTGGTTTACCGGGGGCACGCTGGGGTCAGCCACAGTTGGCCCTTACTTTGATCTTCCCCTGCGGGGTTCTGTCCTCTGTATCTCCTCGGGTCCAACTTCGGGCTGGACTCCAGCTCGGCCCCGTCCATTGGTGTTTCCATGGTTAGGTAGCATGGTCGGCTCAGCTACATCCGACCCCTGCCTGGTATCTCCCCCGTTGGGTTCGGTTCCAAGTGTTTCCTTGGGTCGGAATTCGGGCTGAGTCCGGCTTCGGCCCCTACCATAGCTGTTTCTGTTGTTAGCCTCTTCGAAGAAAAAAGACCTTTGTCGTCTCCCAGATCCTCCAGACCGGGACTCGCCCCATGATTCAGTGTTGCGGTTGGATTCTTCAGCATCCCTTAAGCGTGCCATGAGTTGATCCACCAAGGCTTCTTGTTGAGATGCGAAGCGGTTAATTACTTCAGCCACAACCCTGTCCAGATCCGCCCTTGTAATTGGTTGTTCCGTAGCAAGGGCTGTCGGATTTGCCTGATTTCCATTTGCTGTTGGAACCGGACGATTGTCTTGATTTTTGATCACCGGATCTGGTACACTGCTAGTTGCGATGTTCTTTCCTTTGTTAGCATCTTTCTTCCGTCCAGGAGGCATGTTTTCCAAGCAATGAACGACGCTGATAGGAAAAGGGTTAAGTGGGAGAAGCTGAAGCTTCGAGCTCCCTCTCTCAGTGAAAGCACCAAAAATGTTTGCACAAAAAATGGGCAAACACCTCCAAGTCGTATGATTAAGTTGATTATATATGGTTCTTAGCGATTTGGGTGATTTATGCGAATATATAAAATAGATGGGCTAAACTGTAAAAGACACACAGATTTATAGTGGTTCGGCCAGAATGTGCCTACGTCCACTTTATATGTTATTCTCCTTTTCTATTCAGATTACAAGTACAAAGCTTTGATTACAAGTAACTGAAAGTTGTTTGAAAGTTCTATCCGTGCCTGAGCTCTCACACTTGTCTGCCATTGTTGTACCCCTACCCCTCTATTTATAGAGTGAGGCTGGGGGTAGGGGTCTTGGATGTATATAACTGCTGGTGGGCCTGGGCTGATGCTATCTGGCCTAACAACGTTGGTTCGGCAAAACCTTGGTTCGGTGATGCATGGAAGTGGATTGGTCCAGTAGAGGTTAGTCCGGTGGTGGCCTCCCTTGCTTCTGGTCCGGTGATGATACTTTGATTTGGTTCGGTAGACACTTGGAGCAGGATGGTTCGACGGTGGATGGAGCAGGATGGTTCGGCGGTGGATGGAGCAGGATGGTTCGGTGATGGGGACGTAGCTTGGTCCGGTGGTGGTTGATTCGGTGGGACTTGGTCCGGTGGTGAGTGGATGAAGCTTGGTTCGGCTATGCAGGGAGAGATGGTTGGTTCGGTGGTATAGGACCGGTCAAAACACACTCAACATTAAGTATGTAAACAAAATAGGGAAAATGTGCTGGAAAAAAGTATGGGATGAGAAGCTCTGATTTTCTCTTTTGGTTACCAAGTACTCTCAAGGGGATTATCTCCCTATTGAATTCTAACTAGTCTAATAATTTTATTAGGAGTCACTTTGTCTCATGCTCAACAATGTGAGTAGGTGCATGATGAACAAGTGACCCTCTTTCCGCCTTAACCTCTTATGATTGGCTTGGTTTAACCACAATAGTGAATCGTGTAAACACTTCTGCAAATGTGACATATGGAAAACATTATGAACCCTCGCTAACTTTTTAGAAAGCTCCACTCTATAAGTCGACTTCCATATCTTTCCAAAATCAAAATATGCCCTACAAACTCTAGTGCCAACTTTCCTAAACAACCAAACCTCGTAACATGTCTAACTGGCGTGACCTTTACAGGAACCATGTCATCTACTACGAACTCAAACTCCATGCATCTTCTATCAGCATAAGAATTCTATCTGCATTGCGCAACCTTCGTCCTACTATGGATCAAATCTAATTTCTCCAAAGTCTCTCTAATCATGTATGGTCCTAGAATGATCCTATTTATAGCATCCCACTAGTAAGATGGAGGTCTGCATAGCCTTCTATATAATACCTCGAACGATGTCATCCCAGTGCTTGCTTGATAGCATTATTATATGCAAACTCTACTAGTGAAAGGTGATCCTCTCGAGATTCTCCAAAGCCTAAAATACACATTAGCAACAAATCCTCTAACATCCGATTCACCCTCTTAGCCCGTCCGACCATCTCTGGGTGATAGGCTGTACTCAAATTTAGTTCAGTGCTCAATTCCTCCTGAAGATTCATTTAAAACTTTCTAGTGAAAAGAGGATCTCGATCACCGATAATACTAGAAGGAACTCCATGTCGCCGAACTATCTTCGTAATGTAAAAGGTCGCCAAATATGTGGCTGTCCTCATACCCCTAATCGAAATAAAATAAGCGCATTTGGTCCATCGATCGACTATTACTCAAATATTATCATTTCCCCTTCTGCTCTTAGGTGGCTTGTCAACATAATTCATAGAGATGCTCTCCAATTTCCACCATCGAATATACAAAGGTCGCAATAATCCATCAGGCCTTTTCTGCTCTGCATTTACTCTCTAGTCATATACTTCGAAACACTTTGTTACATATCTTCTCATACCTGCTTAGTAAAATATTTTCTTCATATCCCGATACATTTTGTCACAATCAGTATAAATGGTTATCCTAGGACGATGGGACTTTTCTAGTACCAAATCAACCAACTCCTTAATAAAAGGAACACATAACCTACCGTCTCTTTGCAACCATCCCCTAATGTTAAGGGATAGCAGTCAAAGTGATGAGAATACTCTCTATTGTTCGGCTTCTCAAAAATATCCAACAACTCCTTATCTTTCTTCTAACTTGAATCGATATGGTCCATAAGTGAAGGCTGAATATGTAAAGCTACCTATAAATCTAGTTTAAGATCTGATGAAGGTCGGAAATCAAATGCATAGTGCTTACATTCCAAACACATAGCTCCTAGCATTGTGTGCTTACCACTAAGGCATCGGCTCCAACATTGCCTTTGCATGGAGTATATGACATACTAAAATCATAGGATGCCAAGAACTTGATCCACTTCTACTTTATCAAATTGAAACCTTTTAGGGAAAACCAGTACTGTAAGGACCTATGATCCATGAACAACTCAAAGTTTTCCCCTACAATATAAAGCCTTCATTATTTGAGGGCAAAAACAATAGCTGCTAACTCAAGATATGGGTTAAATAGTTTCCCTCTTGTACACTTGATTGTTGGCTAGCATAACAAACAACTCTACCCTCCTACATCAAAACAGTGCCCAGTTTATACCACAAGCATCATTATATACCGCAAATGCTTTCTAAGCATTAGGGAGTAATAAAGCAGATGCACTAGTCGACATCACCTCTAGCTTAATAAAATCATGCTCACATTTCGAGTTCCATAAGAAAACTGAATTCTTCTTAGTAAGACATTGTCAGAGGGGCCGAAATCTTTGCAAAGTCCTTAATAAACTTGATATAATAGCTTGCTAAACCGAGAAAACTTCTCACCTTTATAGCACTTTCGGTATATGCCAATCCTGTACTACAACAACTAATTAGGATCAATCGATAGTCGGTTCTCGAAAATAACACGTCTAAGAAAATGACTCCTGGTGCCAAAGATGACATTTGAAAATTTTCTCCCTCCACTTATGTCTATAGAGAGTATGGAACATTTCTCTCAAATGCAACTGGTGCTCCTCCTCACTTTTTGAATAAAAAATATATCATCAATAAATATCTGAAATTCTAGTTGATCATATATAAATGGCCAAACTAATCGTATATACACATATATTTAATCTAACTAGTAATAATAAATTAAATAAAACCAGCACACCGGGTTATTATATTGGGTTGAAGCAACATCCTAGTTCTATCCTAGAATCTCTGTTCTAGCTTTTCACTACACCCTCACTTCATCCGAAGGAATAGGTTTACATAGTGTTTGAGCCATTGATTAGGTCTTTTCACTAACTGAAGGAAAATAATCTTGATAGTAGTTGTGTCTAAATACACTGATTTGCCAACTTGAGTACAAAGGGTCATATAACTCATAAGAATTTTTTAGAGTTGAACGAGCAACAATTTTAGGACAAGTTGAAATCAAAAAACCGACTTTATAGTTGAATGATCACTAATTATAAAAAGTGTTTTGAAATCAAGTGTTTTAGAAATGAGAGAGTAAAATCCAAAAAGCAAGCTAAAATTACTTTGAAATTAATACGTATTTATAGATGTTGAAAGTTTTTTATGAATAGAAATATATGTTGCCATTAGAAACTACAAAGAAAGGCATGACTGATTGAAGAGAAAATAAGCAACGTTTAAAAATATTTCTCATTGGTTTCAAGAATTTCGAAGATACGTGCCACTGGTGCACCTGTCGGCTCCAACGGTGGACCAGTGTACATGACTTTTCAAATATCCTGAAGCTACTAAAAAGGCTTTTAAAATGGTGAATAATTTTTAAAAACTTATTAAAAAAATATTTTAAGCATGTTTAAAGCCATGGAAGACAATGGTGAGGTTCTTGTGAGTTTTAAAAAGATATATCTAAGACAACAGACTCACATTGTTAAAGTCTTCATAAAATTTTCCTTTGCCACTACTCCGTTAAGATATTAATTCTTCTTTAATCTGAGCTCTACTTATATTACCTCATTAGTTTTTCTACTATAGGTAATGTGTGAAGTTGTCATCATCAAAATTCCAAGAAATATTGCTCTTATATTCTCCCTCTTTGATGATGGCAACTCATTTATGCAATCATGCACTAATGGACAATGAATGAATAATTCCCCCTGAATCTATATACTCCCTCTGAATCTATACTCTTCTTGAATCAATGCATGCATGTGTGTGTATATATTTCCCCTTTGATCATCACAAAAAGGAGAAAATAGACCATAATTCTTCAAAATGCATATCACAGACACTAAATAGAGTAATGGAATAAGGATCACAATATGCATATCACAGAACACAAAACATAGAACACATAAACATAGTCATAACAAAATGCATAAACAAAACAAAGTGTCACGATGTGCGAAAATAGAATGTAATGTCAAATATGCAAACACATGACCAAAAAAGAATTTAAAACAAAATGTCTTGCGAAATGCAAATGAATAGAAACAGAGATACCATATCCAAAGCAAGATAGCAGTCCAACTCTCACAAGTCGCAGTATCCCTCTGGAGTGGTCAGATCAGACACTATAAAAGTAGTATGGTGGCGACTCTATGCTGGAGGACGAGTAAAAGATCCAGTTGCATGGCTTAGTCTAGCCAATGGTCTAGGGCCCCGAGCAATAGCTCCCATCCTAGTAGGCTTTCAGGGTGCTTAAATGATGGTCTAAGTGCATAACTGCCTTCGCTCCTGCATGAAGACCACGTACTGATAGTTGTGAAAATAACATATTGTCCAAAACTAGTGGAGGTTGTTGGGCATAACCTTTACTGCTGGTCCAACCTCCACTCCCCCAAGTGCATACTGTAACAACCGCCTTTTTGACCCTCGGTAGTCGACACCTAATACATCCAGGGTATTAAAGTGCCAAGCATCCAAATATCGGGATGGCAAATTATCAAGGTAAAATAAAAAGAAAATAAACTGGGTGAAATAGAATCTCACAGCGGAACAATAACATATAATATAACAAAGTCAGTAAAAGATATAACTCTAATATACATGATATATCAGAGTTAAAACCAAACCCTATCAGCCTAGACAGTTATAACTTTCTGAACTTATAATTACTGATGTGTATACATCACAATATAGTGAAAATAAAAAAATACTCTAGTAGGTGAACATCTAGCTCTACTTCACGAGCTCCATGTCCCCCCAACAACAACCTAGAAAAATCTTGGTCTGATTCGAGCATATAATAAAATAACACCCAAATTAATTTGGAAAACCAGCATGAGAAAACTCAAGAAATATTGTGAACATATAATAATCTGTGAGAATAGGCTGCTAAACACGGCATGGGTTTTACCTCACTAGAACGACTACCATACATGAAAGAATAGAAATCAAGTCAGAACAACAATCCAAACTAGAAAGGATGAACACAGACAAGATCAATAACCAAACTTAATGAATGGACACAAATAATAAAAACGTAGAGAACAACACAAGATACTTCTCAGTGCAATTATGAAAAGATTAACTCCAAAGTTCGAATCAGAACAAGGAGAATGAATTCATCCAACATGACTAGGAGGATGCACCCCCTACATCGAAAGTATACCTCAAGACAAAATATACTTGAGAGCATACACGTCACTCTCAGGAAATTCAAAGCTAGATCCTCGCTAAATATAGGAATCCAAATATTTCACAGCATGCATGCAACTGAAACTACCTCGATAGATGTGAACATACCTAATGGATGTGACCTACATAACTTTGTTCCCATTTTTCTTGTGGTTTTAGTTATCTCGATGTTAGATGAAAATGCTCAAAATAAGCTACAAATCATCTTAGATTAGTGAGGCATTAAAAAGGATATCAAAATTGATAGTCTATGAGTCAATTATTGGAAATAAAAAATGATCGTATATAGAAATTAAAATCTCATATACTTATCACAACTCATTGATCCCAAACTAACACTACCCCAGGGAAAACAATAAAGGCGGACAAGTTAGGGTAGTGTTGCTTCCTACTTTGACCCGACATACATTCTTAACTTTATGAATAACAAGAGTTTCCCCAACGAACAACAAATCGTCTTAGATTGACGAACATAAAGAAGATAGGTGTGATAACCCGAATTTTTGAACTCTATTAATTGGATAATTAACTGATTTTAACTATTGAAACACTGATTTATAAGTTGAATAAATAATTTTGATAATAAATATTTATATCTGGACAAATATTTATTTGATAATCTCCTGATATAATTATTTAAATTGGCAAAATTTATCTTTTCAAAAACAAATAAGATATGTATTTGTTTGTGTGTATATATAAGTAGATTGTAAATAGAATTTGAATTTGAAATTCATAGGTAAATCTTGAAAATAAACTGGATTTAAAAACTCTACGTTGTAATACTAGCATACATGTATATTTGATTATTTATTAATGTATAATTAGTTTTAAGTTATTTTCTTTAAAGATTATATTCATATTAATAAAAGGAAATGCATTAATTAAAAATAGAAAATGTATGAATAAAATTTTTAAAACATATATATATATATATATAAAACTAATTAAAAATATAATATAAAAATTATATAAACATGTTAAAAATGTTATATAACATGCAAAATTACAAGTGCAGGTGTCTTAACAAGAAATTAGATAAGTGTAAACTATCTTAACATGTAAATTAACAAGTGTAATCATCTTTGCATGCAAATTACAAATGTCATGTTTTTAAATTTTCTTTTCATTTTTTTAAAATAAAAATAAAAATAAAAATAAGAAAATCAAGGCTATAAATACATCTCTACTTATCTTCTCATTTTCTTTGATTCAAAAGCAAAAGTTAAGCAAATGTACAAACCAGGGAAATGAAACCTGGAAAGAAAAAAAAATCAAAAAAACAATCTTTACAATTTTAAAACCTGAGGCTAAGAAAATTCCAAATCCAAACAGAAGCTTAAAGCAAAAAATTCAAATATTAAACTCAAGAACAATTCAAAGCAAAGTTCATCTCAAATATCAAGCAGGATCAAACATCAAGCCACAGATCAAAATCAAACACCAATTTCAATAATCAAAAACAAATTCCAGTTTCAAATCCCAAGCTACTTCTCTGTCTTCAAAATACAGGTGAGTAAAAATTCACTTTTAAATCAAATCCTCTATATTTACCTATTCCTGTGATGATGGATGAGATTAATAACTTGGAAATGTGTTTGTATGATTGAAAATGTATCGCATGTATTTATGAATGAAGATTGTTTATTTGCATGTCTATGAAACGGATAAACAAGCCCCTGTTTTTGTTTTACAGACCTAAAACCATTTCAAAATTCAAATCTTTTTGTCCAATCTTTTATAGGCTAGGATGTATAAAGGAATCATGTTTGAACTAACTAAATCTTGCTTTTAAAAAATAATTTTGAGTGAAATTAGTTAGAGTTTTGCTACAGGAAATAGAAACTACAGTAAGAATGTTTTAATCAGGAAACATTAATTTCATGTTTCATCTTGGTAAACTGATTTATTATTGAAGTTACGAATTTTAATATAGAAATCAAGATTTGTAGTGGAGAATTTGGTGGGGATTTTGGATTTGAATGGGAACTGGGATTTTGTGAAATTCCGGCAGTACGACAATGTATAGGGTAAGGCGTCGGGTCAGGAGGTGGCCATGGGGTCAAGAACTTTTGGAAAAATGGCTAGGAAATTTACTGATGATCGAGGGGGCGAGTCGAAAGAAGGTTAGGGTTTAGGATCACGTTTTGGAAGAGGTGGGTTTTCTTGCATTTGTCGCGTCGTCTTCGCATCAGACTTGATCGAAGTAGTGGGAGAAGGAACATGAAGCTCTGGCGAAGGTTTGGGTAGGTCGGCGAGGTTACTGGTGGTCTGAGGCAATGGGGTGTGGATGATTTCGGTGATCGGTATTTTCCTGTAGTCGTTCATTCTTGCTCGATTTTGTTTTACGGTAAGATCAATCGATCTGGGTGGTCGTGGCGTTAGAGAGGAAGGTCGTCGACTGGTTGGCGACGGTGTAGGTGATCGACACGACTGCGACGTAGTGTACATGTGCATAGGTATCATTGTATATCAGTGGTTGCTGAGTTATAGAAGAAGAAGAAGGAGGAGGAGGAGGATTTATAGCTTGGGTGGGTTTTCAGGAAGGCGAAATCTTTGCTCAGTGTTGGCTTCGGGTTGATCGTGTATGTTTTCCAGGGCATCAGTTTTAACATTTAAATTAAAACAAGTTAAAAATTTAATAAAAAATGGAAAGAAGATGTGGTAGCTCGGGACTAAGCTTGGGAAATTTGTGGTTTTGGCTTGGGAAAATTATAGGTCGGACTCAGGTTACTTTGTATAGATACAGAGTTTTAAATAAAAGAAATAACAAGTTTAAATTCATTAAGCGAATGCAACTTAAACGCAAATTATTAAACAAGTTTTTAAAGCTAAATAAAAATATACAGGTTTTCAAAGTAAAATATCTATCAGGTTTTCAAAACAAGTTACAATTTTAATTATAAGGTCAAATTTGACTTATCGATTTGAATAAATTTTATTAGGTTAATTTTTTCAATTAAATCCTTAAATGGTTTCAAATGGAATTTAATAATGGCTGAATTAAGAAAGTGTTAAGATATGGGTATTAACAACTTTATTTTAAAGGCCTTAAGTGATTTTATATAAGTTAATTTCAAGCATTTAAATTAAATAAGATTTAAATGATTTAATTAAGTAATTAATTAAGATAATAGTTTATCTTAGATTAATAAAAGACTTAAGTAATTAAGGGTAAATTAGTCAACTTAAGAATAATTACTTAATGAAATTAATTAAAGTAATTAATTAAGGATAATTAATTAATTAAAGTAGTTAAGAATAATTAATTTATGTGGATAATTAAAGGATGGTTAATTAATCTCATTAGTTAATTTAAATAATAATAAATGGTTTGGAGTTAAATTAAGGGTAACTAAGCAGGATTTAAGAGTAATTAATTTATTCGGTGATTAAATTAAATTGATTAGGAATTGAGTGACTATTTAATCTTGATTATGAATGATAAACTATAATTAAATGCCTTGGATTGTTATGTAATTTGTGATGTTCGGTGCTATTATGTGTTTGGGTTAAACTGTGATAATGTGGGTTATATATTGGTGATGAAATAACGTGTAAATGTGACATCCTGTATTTAAAGTTGAATTGTGATCATCTAAATAACTTGGATTAAAGATGGTATTGGATTCGAAGAGACCGGAGTCGGGTATCAGCAAATACCCAAAACCACTTTGATATGTAATCTACAATAATTACTTATGGATTTAACTTTAGAATCATACAGGCTGGAATGAAATAAATGAAGCAATATGGCCATTTAAACTGAGTAACAATTCTTAGATATAATTTGGTGAAATAGGTATTGACTATAACAAGTTAAGAACTCGTAGTAAAGTACGAGTTACCCCGGGTTTTCAAAGAAGTCTATAACTTAAGTATTTCAAATTATTTGATTTTACTCACGCTGATTTCCAGCCCGACCCAGGTATTACTTTGATGTAATGGTCGGGTCAGACCGAGTATTACAGCTTTTCAAGTTAGGACGTTCTGGAGCTCAGGAGACGAGCTGGATGGTAGGAATGTATGAAGTATATTCCGCTATGTATTTTGAGTTTGTATGGATAGTAGTCCGAGACAAGTTAATTATAACTGTCCAGTTTATTTGTAAATTATTGTACACTGATATTGAATATAATCTGACAATTACAGCTTTTCTTTGTATAAATGCTATTATTTGATATTATATTTTAATCCGCTACGAATGTGAGATTATGTTTTCTGTTTCTTCTTCTACCTTTTTTCTTCTTTACCCTAACAATATGAGATATCTGGCATTCGATTTCTCGGCATTTCTATAGTGAATGTATTAGTGTCGAATTCTCGAGGTCGAAAATTTCGGGTCGTTACAATAGGAGGGTCGGTAGTCAATAAATCAGCTATCGGATATAACAAAATGATCGTATATGAAAATAAAATCTCTTACACTTGTCAAACTTATAGATCCCAAACTATTACTAACTGGGGGAAAACAATAAAGCCGGACAAGTTATGACAATGTTGCTTTCTACCCTGACTCGATAAATATTCTTAACTTTAAGAATAGTAAGAGTTCTCAAAACGTTTAGTGCTAGTGTAAGTCTAAATATTTTCTATAAACGAATCAAACTTTTTAAAACATTTGACTCACATTTTGCTTGAGTTTCATATCACAAATATTTATAAAACATTTTAAAAACACACTTTTAAATATTCATTTAAAGATATAATTATATTTTTAAGTGTTTTAAAAAGTAGGGTCGAAAAACAAGTGTCATTAAAACAATTTTTACTATAAACCCAAAGTTAATTCCAATTAGCTTTATCTTAAAACAGTCTTTAAAAGAATTTTCGATTTATAAAATTATCTTTTATAAATCAACTTATCATTATTATTAAAGTGAAACTACTCCAAAGATTTAAAAATATCAAAAAAAAATTAAGTCAAGCAACAAGTTTTCTTTATAACTTAACAAAATCATTTATTATAACAAAAGTGTTATAATCCATGATTGTTTCTCAATTCTTGGAAAACATTTATTACAACAACGGTGTTGCAATCCATTCTTGCTTTTCACTCTCAATAAACTCAAAAAGACTTGAAATATAGTTTAAAACATCCATTTTAAATATTACTTCAAAAGAAAATCTCAAGTTTAAATATATTAAAACCCCAATACCATTTCCTTTCCTAATTTTTCAAGCAAAACTTCTTCTTCGATAATTTATACTAAATTATTTAATTTATACATAAGTTTTAAACCACTTTTAAAATACTTAAATATATGTTAGAAAAATTTACTAAAAGAACTAAAGAAAAAAATAAGTTTAAATCCATTTTATAAAAGTTGGAAAAATACCGCAAAACTTTCGCTAAAAGAGTATGGAAAATTCCTTTAAATTGGTTCTTTTCAAATTGAAAATTTCTCCATATTTTTACACAGTATGAATACTATACTTTATTTCTATAACAACATACTATCGGTCAAGTATGCATTCATAAAAATCAAAGACTTTTGAAGTCAAGAAAACAAAATTGGAAGTTGTTTTAAAAGTTGACTTCAAACAGCAAAACCGCGACCATAACTTTTCTAATTTTTAAACACTTAGGAGTTAGGTGCTATAATTTTTTCCAAGCCATCAAACTTTTTCAAACAACATTTTAAAAAAATGCAAAGGTACGAACAAATATTGAGTGATCCAAACGCAAGAACAATGTTATAAAAGATTTAAAGAGATAAATTTCAAAATGCAATAGTGCGATTTCAAAGTGTGAATACACAACTCTTCCACTATTCAACTTTTTTTCCATTTTAACATTTCAAACAACATACAAACATTTATATAAGCTAGACACATAGAAAAGTAAATTAATAATGGCGAGAAACCCTCGGGTCTCTCTACAAAGCCCACGTAAATCACATATATATTGTCCACATTCCAAAGCAAAAAATTCAACAAAACCAATTCAAGAAATGATTTGAGCACACAATCAATAATTTATAACAAAACATATATCGTATAGAGTTCATTTAAAGGTGAGTTAACTTACTTTTATTCCAGCAATCGCTTGAGCTATCCTACTCAATCTATAATCGAGCGATATTTAAAAGATTTTGTCTTCAATTTGCAATTGAGACCCGCTTAAAACAAATAATATTGTCACTAAAATCAGGTCCCAAAAAATTAGAGACAAGTAGCACGGGTCTCAAAAACATTGAAGACTTGAATGGTGGTTTCAAATAAGATACCTGGATGTGGTCTCATTGGGGACAATTTTGGGTCTCTATACCAATAATAAAGACAATAGCTAATATCTCAAATCAGATGTAAAAACAACAATTATTTTAAAGAAATTACACAATAAATACAATCTGTATTATTTCATTTTCAGTATAAAACAGTGGCAAAACAGACTGCAAAATCAAGTTGATCATATATATAGTATAATTTTTCCATATGTAAGCACTACAATATCAGTTCATCATACTGCAATATCAGTATAACAGAGTAAAAAATACTGGCTGGAAAAAAGACTACAATATTAGATTTTGTCAATACACAATACAAACATACCATATTGTCATTTGCTTGAAATGAAAATATAATTTAGAGTATAAATATGTCAAAGCCAAGAGCATCTTAGGTTATAGATATGCTTGCCAATTGTCATTTGCTGAAAGGTATATGTAATACAGAGTATAAATATGTCAAAGCTAAGAGCATCTTAGGTTATACCTATATGCAAATAAAACTAATTCCGTGCTTAAAGCACTGAATAAAAAAGCATTTAAACCAAGGTTCTAAGTTTCGGTTTCCGTTCCGGTCATCTGAAAAATTCAAAACTTCGATCCCGTTTCGGGATTTTCGGAAATTCCGTTTTAAATCCGGTTTGTGAATTCCGGTACATTTTTGTTATAAATGCGCAAATAAATACGCAATACTGATAGTCAGTTACACTAAATTATTCAAGTGACATAGAAGTTATAAAACATACAACATAAAAATTTAATACTAAAAGCTATATTTCTCTGAGCATCATATAAATTTTGTCCATCGCTCTCTCATCTTGTGTTGGATTATAATATGTTGGAAAAGCATACTGCTGCATCTGATTCGAATTTAAAAATGTCGTCATCATATTATCAAAGGGTGAGGGTTCATCTTGGCTACTTGATGGCCAGCAACATACGGTTGATTTAACTCATAATACGAATACCTTCGATATAGTCAGACGTAGATACCTAAAACTGGGGACATTGTTAGAAGTATATCTGTCATCCACTTGATTTTCATGTACAACGTTCAAATTTCTACCTCTTCGTCAACTATAGTCATCTGCTTCATATTTTTTTATATATATTATTAATAGCTAATAGAACATACATTTAAATGCATTAAAACCGTCCAAAATTTCAAATATCTCATTTCCTACTCTAAAGTTAAGAGTTCTCAATCGTTCTACTGAAAAAATCAGGCCTAATTATTCAAATATAGCTCTACACTTCAAATGCTCAAAACACAAGCATTTACTTAAAAAAACTTCAAGGCCCAGCTCTTCAAAAACAGCCCATTCGTTCAAAATCCTAATACAACTATTGTTCCTAACCCTAAAATTCAGATCTCATCAAAAACTGCAGCTGTCCATGTGGCCAAGAAAGAAAGACGTCACCTCCCTCTCGCCTTTTCCCTTGCATGCTAGTAGGAGATCTTCCTTGCTTCAATCGATATTCTCAAGTATATTAGCATAGGTTTTTCTGATTTTTTTTGCAATGAGATTTCGAAACCGAAATTTTCCATCAATTCCGACCCAGCCAGCGCCGGGACCGGATTGGGATGGACGAGATTCCGGCGTACCGGCCAGAATCTCGAACCATGATTTAAACACAAATCTAGTGTGAAAGTTTAATAAGAAGAACATGCTGCAAGTATTTCTATAAGATAACATGTGTGAGATACTTGAATTTGAGAACCTAGCATAGACGAAACTCACACAGTCTATACGTTGTCTTCATTTTGGGTTGGATGGTTCCATAGTGCATTGATGCTTGGTAGTTTCCAAGTTGATTTAAATCAAGTCAATCTTCTATTATAGGTCAGAGTAGTTACATGAAAGATCAAACTAATTGTGAAACATTACCAAAGCTGATTGATGGGGCACGTGCATAGCATGACATAGATCAAATATTCGTATAGAAATTTCCAAACTCGGACTGGTGCTAATATTATAGAGTTTGGCGATGTTTCCATAGTTCTATCCATCTTTACTACTAATAATGAGAATTCCAAGAACCTACTTCAACCGTGTCTTTTTGCATTGTCAAAAATACCCTTCGTTTCAAATTACGCTTGCGAAACCTGAATCATTATCAGATCCAATCTCATTCGCCCTCTTCTTCTCTTTACGCCGCAATCTTTCTAACCCCACATCCTTTCCAATTACCTACATCAACTCCTACCTCCTCGAATGTCGAAATCGATAGGAGATCACGCCGCTACGTCATCCAACCAAACGATTCACCAGCACCGAACTGTCGCAGTTTCTTTCTACTCAGCGCAAGTTGAAACCCCTTTCCTCTAACTCGGTGCTCCTTCTATTCATTGTATACTGCTACGATGAAGGTATACTAAATATCGATTCATTCATTTTTGTGAACTCTACTCAAGATTTATGTAACTAGGGCTATTAATTAAATTGTATACTTTTAGGCTGTCGTTGTATAATTTGGTTGAAGTGAAGGTTCAAGTACTATTTTACACATAATTTATTGTTAATAATACTATTGGTAAAAGCTTGAGGGCTTCCGCGATAAGGATATGATATTCTATGACTGCTCGGAAAGTAGACAATGGATGAAGTATATTCTCCTAACTCAGATTTGTTGGACTGTAACTGGATGAATTAGGACTATAGCTCAGAAAAGATTGATGTATGCATATGAAGTTAGACTATAAACAAGAGATGGTAGCCTATAGTTTGGAGAAGTCAAACTACAGCATAGAGAAGTTGGGCTATAAGAAAGCAAAGCTGGACCATAAGATAGTGAGGTAGGACTTGGTGAAGTGGGACTGTAAGTAGGTGAAGTGGGACTGTAAGTAGGTGAAGTGGGACTGTAAGTAGAGCAAGGGGCTATAAACAGAAGATGTAGGGCAATAGGTCGGTGAGGTCAGACTGTAGGTTGGTGATGTTGGTCAGTAGCTTAATGATGTCAGGATGTAGCTTGAAGAACCTACGGTGTTGCTAGGAGAAGGTAGGTTGCTGCAAATTTTAGTGGCAGCTCAGAGAAATTGGGTTGTAACTCGGAGATGTAGGAAATAAGCTAGGCTATTATCGTTGTGATTGTCATCATCGTCATAAATATCATGGTCATTGGAGTACCCACAGTCAGTCTTTATAAAGTTTATCTTCCGTTATAATTCTATATCCATGTGCAAGCTAATAAGCCCTTTAACAAACTGTTTCCATTGAACATATATTCTTACGAGATGAAATCCTATACAGCAGAAATATGAAAAATAGTGAAAGATCAGTTAATGTATAAAAAAATTTCCAGAAGAAATAACTCTTAAGTACCATATACTTATAACTGTTTGCTAAGTGAGTCTTGAGTTTTGAGACTAATCATTTACGTATTGCATTAGTATGCATGTAGAAAGATACTAGCTTATAGTAGGCCAAGACTTAGAGAACCATTTGTAAGGAATGGAGAGGCAGGGGCTGAAGGAGAGACATCAGAGATAAGTTATGAAACTAAAATTAACCAAATCAACAACAGTTATGAGAACTGTAAAGGTGGTGGCAGTGGAAGTGATCAGCGTTGGAGGCAAATGCCGGCACTACCTACTGAAGAGGAAGAAGGATGTTGCTGCATTGAAGATGACTTCTTCGCTATCGATAATGCCTTTTCTATGAATATTCTCTTCTAAATTAGAAATAGTATCAGTAACTTCTGTTATTTAAGTAATGAGTAATATATAATATTACTAATTTGTTTCGCATATATAAATAATTCTAGAATGTACGTGATCAATTTTTTGTACATATTACTTTGCATCCTAAATTTTGACTCTTGGGTAATATAAATCTTTAACACATTTATCATTCCACCACCTGTGTTCCACATGTGTAAGGGGGGAAATATTATCTATTTTGAAAATTACCATTAGAAGTTGGGCAGAGATTTACCCTTGGAACATAAAAATATGATCAAGTTAGAGAAGAAGACAATCAAAATTTGCTTTGGAAAAGCTAGAATATAATGCAAGCTTCTTAGGTGGCAATGAACATTGTGAATTTGATGGATTTATTCAAGGAGAACCTTATAATACCGTCAATTTTGTCTTAATTCTTATTTAGAGCGAGTGGTTAAAGTACTGTATAAAAAGTTCAGCCAACATTAGAAAATTAAGAAAGGATGATTGCTTCAAGCTTGAATACGTCAATAGCCCAATTTGGACAGCATTTGGAAGAACTTGATCAGTTATTCAGAAATAAGTTTTCGTGCTATTTGTCATTCCTTCCTTGCTTCTGTTCATATTTCAGATGGTTTTCCCTAATCCAGTTGCAATTCATGTTATGAACATGTAGCAAATAATGTAAAATTCACTTTTATGTTTCACAATGTTCTGCTATTTTAAAGCATACTTGCAACCCCTAAAATACCAACGTATTGTCATTTCTGTTGTTAGTTGCATACAGTGGTTTCAGTTGTGTTTAAATGTCTAGGTAACGGTAATAATATAAGAAAGAATCAGTAGATATATTGCTTTGCAACATAATTTTGGACTTATTTTTTATGGATTTAATGTTGTATTAGTAGGAGATAATGGATCATGAGGGGGAAAAAGGTAAAAAAAAGTAAAAAAAAAAACTACAACAAATTGACAAATAAATCATATTAATTACAAAGTGCTTAATAATCATTATACTAGCAGCATTACCTCGAGAGAGAGAGTAAATATTAATACATTACCTCTTCAAATTATGGAAGTAACATTTTATCGACTCATTTTTAAATGGATAAGTGCATGTATGATTTCATAGATTCATATGTATACTATTGTTCAGTTGGAGATACCGATAGCGAGTTGCAAAGATCTCCAGGAATATGTCAATTTAGAACTCACTTTTCCATTTTTATCAGTAGATGTAAATGTTACCAAAAGTGCAGACATTGAGGTATTTTTCATTCTAGCGTCGATTCCATATTAGTAGTGTTTTAAAGATATGACCAACCACGGCTCGATCACGATTAACTTTTAATCATGAAGTGTTTCGGCATAAAAAACGAAACGCTCGAGTAACGTTGAGAAGCATCCACTGTGATTCTTGCTTTCCTAAATTCCTTGAGTCTATTATTTTTGTATTTGCAGAACTGTCAAATTGTATTTCTACGTCTGAAATTATGTGGTTATTTTAAATATTAATTCAGTGACTTTGTACATTCTACATAGTATAATTTGGACTATTGGATTCAATAGTGTTATTTGCAGGTGGAACTATTGATGTTATTTTTTTGCATTCTGTTTAATGATTGAACATTGTTTTGACTATTTATTTCCATATTACCAAGGATCGGGAATAATCTTAGTTAAATATAAGTCAACAGTGACAAATGCATATTTTCATTTACAGCATACATAGGCTTTTACATGTTTGTATTCTGACTGAACAAATGAGCCCTTCAAAAACAAAAATAATTGTACCATTGAACTACTTTTTTACACCTGAGAATAAAGTTGACATCATGCAAAGACAGTAGCTAATAATAATTGAAAACAAGGATTGAGAATAATATATACGATCAACTTATTAGCCAATATCGGACAAACACAATTTTGACTATTATTGCAAATAATACTTTCTTTCAGTGATCATTGGTCATCTCGGGGAATAGGGTCTCAAGTTTGATTGATAGGAAGGTATGCTCAGATAATTTTATTCCAATACCCGAAGGCAGGACATAAAAAAAAGCGCAGTTCCATACAAAATAAGCATTTAAGCTTCAAATAATCTTAATGTCGGAATAATAAAATTATAATTTAAGCAAGCATTCAAACTAAAGACCCGATTTTAAATATTTGAGCATAACAATCTGTGTAAAGATAACTTATCCATCTGTTAGTTAAATAGTGGTATGTCAATCTGTTTTGTGGAAGTTTTATTTATTTATTTTGCGAGACAATAAAATAATCCGTTTTTTCAATCTATTTTAAATGCATTAGCTAGATGAAACGCATTGTTTATAGATCTAATATGAAAAAGGGTGATCAAAGTGCATTGTTGAGTTAATACATGCACATGGTGATTAGATGCATGCCCATCTGGACGTGCTTATATACTCGTAGCTAATAAAATAAGAAAAATATCCAAGTCACGGTTACACTTTAAAGAACATTGTATTCCAGGATATAACTTGCAAAGGTTTGTTTATGCATATACTTTTAAAGTTCATAATTCCTACTGCTTACTAATTATTTCAAGGTAATAATAAAATATGCTTATGCATGCACATTTTACTTCTATAAATTCCTCCTCATAACTTAAAGAGAAATTAAAATAAGATGTGAATATTTGAATAAGTTCATGATTACTTAATATTTACTTTAAATCCTTGACCTTTAGCGCCTATGATCGAGGACTAAATTTGCAAGTATATGGTTTTTCTTGTCAATAATTTTTTTAGGAACATATAGTATAATGATGTTAGACATGATGATGGGAAATAGGTTTGAAATGTGGCCCTATATTACCAAAAATTAAAATAAAATGCAAGATTTTGTAAATAATCTGAATCCAACAGGCAATTCATCAACTGTTAAGAAGTTCAAAACTGTTAAACATATTTCAAAACAACACCTAAAATGCCCAAAGAAACCAATCCCTTAAAACCATACCAACCATGATCAAGATACACATAAGCCTGATAATACAATGTTAAAGAGAACCGCTACTTATGCAAATATCTAGGAGGTTTAGATTCATTGGAGTTTGCTTCTCAAGAATATATCATTGTTTATGGACCAACATTATACATCATCTTTCGTTGGTTCATTAAAGTTGTTTAATCTTTCTGAAAAATTGGAAAATTTATCAGAATATTCAACGATTGATTACAATTGCTGCTCATAAAATAAAACTTCAGGAACATAGACGTTGTTAACCAGTAAGTTACAATTAGTACATGTAATTGATAAAGGCATAAAACTCTTAAAACATAACATGAATCTTATGATATAGATAATTTTTCAAAAAGTTGATAGACAAAGGATAAACTAATTGAAGCAACATCTATGAGAAAAAAGGTACAAGGTAAAGAAGCCTACCATAATATTTACTGCTTATGTCTATTACTGCTCATAAAATAACGCTTCAAGAACACCGACCTTGCTAATCAACAAAGTTATGATTAGTACCGTAACATCCAACCCTTTTTGTACGTTTTAAGCAGACACACGTGCCAGCTCAAACCATACAGAAGGGAAGAGTGCTATCGGGGGTGAATAAGTAAAAACAAAGAAAGAAAAAACAAAACAAAATCTTGCAGCGGAATGACAAAATATAATAATCAAATAACAGTTCATGAAGCTGTATACAAAACATTTGATTATACTTATACAATACAAAATCAGAGTTACACATATCATAGATAAATAAATAATAATGCAGCGTAACAGAATGAATGCAATGGAATAATTATAGTAAATAATAATAGCACAAATCTTCCTTTTCATCCTCCAGAAATAAGGCATTCAAATCTTGAAATGCTCAGGCTGATCCGAGCGAATTGAAAAGACAAAAACTGGAGTCAGAATTAAAAGATCTTATGTAAGTTAAATAAACGTTAAATAAATATGAGTGGAAAGTCGTCAAAGATGTTCACGGGGTTTGACATCTTCTATCTAGTATCTAACGTGAGTGCAGTAACTTAAGAAATGATTGAGATTCACGTCTTCTAAGGATCCTTTAAACTATCTACTATGTAGTGCAATACGCTATTATAATAGTGTCTACAGTAAAATAAAGTATTAAAATAGCATTAAGGCGTTACCTATATCCCCCTTAACATATTTTTATATATTCCCATAGTCTATACAGTACCGTAAACTTTCCCATACTGGGCATCGTCAGAGGACACTCCATAGGTATGGTACAAAACGAATTCATAGTGGGCTCGATATGGCAGGTGACATGGCACAACTAGGCAATGTCGGGGTAGATATACTAATTACACTTCCGGACCGGTGGTAACGTATAGCAGCTACTACCGTCTACCTTGGAACACACTCCCAAATTAAAATCGAGGGTGGCCACCAAATAAATCACAAAGTCAGAATATGGTATCGAAGGAATGTGCCCGATCGGAGGAATGACCTCACTTGCCCCGTCAATTTCTCTTGTTTTAGCCACCTTAAGCTAACTCATGAGAGTCAGGTCCACGTATGTACCTCATATAGGATTGTCGCTAACCATCCTACTTTATTCTGGAATCTCCACCATGTACACATGTGTTAAAGTGGTTTTCGGTATTGGCAGAGAGTATGACAATATTTGATCCCGGTCTCTTTAACAACTAATCGCTTATTTATGGTTCTTTTACATTTCAAAAGTCGATTCACAATTTATATCAAAATATCATATTCAATGTCAAATCATATCTCTTTTGAAATCATATTCACTTCAAACCATATTCACTTACAAATCATATCGTTTTCAATAATCATAATTTCTTCCAAAATCATATTTTCAAAATAGGTTAAATCCTTACTTCAAAATCATCATATTCAATTAGTTATAACATTAAAATCCCCACTTAGGTTATAACATCGCTTCATCGTATTCTCTTTTAAACCAATGAATTGAATTTAAGCACTTTCACTTTACTTAGTCCTTAAATTCAGAAAATAGTTTAAATATTTGTAAATAGTTAAAATAGATATAAATAGTTACATACTCTAAAATAGATTAATTAGATTTAAAATGCATTAAAATGGTTTAATTAGTTTAAAATGAATTAAATTGGTTGAAAATAGATTACAATTATTTATATAGTTAATATTGGTTAAATAGTTTAATAAATTTGAAAATCTTAATAATTAAATTTTTAAAATAATATATTTTTAAAACAGTTTATATGAAAATATGAGTTTGAAATTAATACCAGTTTAACTATTTATTTTATTTCAAGATATCTGGACCATTTCAAGTTCCCAAACCAACAAACCCAATTTCCAAACCTTTCAACTTAAAATTGCAATTAACAGCTAAATTTCATATCGCTTTCAATCCATGTTCAAATATCAATTCGAATTACTCCAATTTCAAAATATTTCAAAGTTATATTTCAAATAAATTCAATAGCTCACTTCCTATAAAATTTCATTTATACCTAACAATTTAACTTTAAACTTTCAATTTAATTTCTTAAAGCAATTCCTTTTAAACCAATGCCTATTTCAACATAAAACTTGATTTTCCCAATAACACTACAATTTATATAAATTAAATTTTATTTCAAAATATCATTTAATTAAATTCGAAAATTAAAATTTTTAAAATAATTATTTTAACCAATCTGGTGTCCGTATATATCTCTCTACCCTAGGATCAAGCGATATAGATATTTATCATTTCAATCCGCAATTTAAAATTTTAGGTTATATACATCACTTCAAACCGCAATCTCAAATAAGTGTTAAAATTCATAAAATCGCTCAAGTCTGTCATTTTAACATATAACAATTTTTCCATAATCTATAGATCATTCGGCTATTTATCACTTCAACCCACAGTGAACTTGCAGTTTATGACGATATAAAGTACAACATCCATTCATTCAATATCAACAATCAACATCCATCACAATCATCATCCAAATCAATCAATCAACATCAATAGATAACTTATAATCAATAACTGGTATTTAACTGGCAATTTAAATTCAATAATAAATTTAATAATGATTTACTGAGATGACGATTTAAATATATACCAAACATTCATAAATAAATTTCCAATCATATCATAAATTTAATTTAACAACATAAGAAATTTTAGAAGTTGTGAGTGGGTTAAAACATTCATCTTTGAATTTAAATCGAATTGAATTTCAATTTAATTCAAAAATCAAACAGTCTCAGAATTCATCCAAACCAACATTAATATGTCCAGAATTCCAACACGGTCCCAACGCAAGAAACCGCACGAAACAGACCTCGTATGTGAAAGTTATATAGGTTAGATCTTTTAAAAATTTGAATTTAAATTAAAACAAGCAACGCATAGTAAACCCTGTCACCTGCCACGTCATCTCGTCTTCACACAGCACAAACGCTCGCTCCTACAGCAAACCCTAACCGCCGCTGCAACTTCAAGTGAATTCCGACGCTTCCACACGCGATATGACCCAGATCAGAGCAACCCTACGACATCCCCTCCCTATGCCGACCCTTGGACCCCACCATGAGAACCGCGACTCCTCCTCAGATGTCCGATGCGTCAAGCCTTTGATCGTCGTTCGAGGCCAACCCCGACCCCTATACGATGAGCGAACACCACCACACAACCTGCTCGACCTCTACTTCGCTCCAGCACCGACCGATCGCCAAATCGTTAAAGATCCACCATCGAAACCGATAACCAATATGAATCCCTGAATAGAAACTAGCCAATTTCGGCCATACAATAACCCGGATCGAGAAACAAAATACATAATTGACTTGCGCTCTTCGAGAGCTTTAAATCGATATATAATTTGATATAGTTTGAGGAGTTTGAATTTTTGATTTGGTTTTGAAATTGAAATCGAGGTTTGGGAATTAGGTTTTTTCTGCCATTGGAATGAGGAGTTGAGAGAGAATGTACGTATAGATAAATGAGAATGGAAACAACCTAAGCTTTACAACGAGGTATTTATAGGCAAATCAGGAATAGAATGAATGGATCCGATTGATTTACACGTTGAACAAAAAATGATCTAAAAAGCCCGTTTTGCCTCCGGAATGCAAATGGGTGAACCCATATATCAAAATAGATGTTTTCAACTCAATGGAACGAGTTTCAAGTCCTAATTCCATCGTATGAAGAAGTTACGCCAAAATCATCTTATTTCAAATTGATTTCAATTAAGTTGATTTCTAGGCGTCTCGAGCACGTACGTTCAAATGACAAGTCCGATCGCTAGGAGACTTAAAATCCTACAATAATTCACAGTCACGGGTCCGATGAAACTGGTTTCATCGGAATCCGAGCCAGCGGCCAAAATGGCTATATTTCAGTTAATTAAATAAATTAATATTAAGTTAATTAAGTCACTTTTCCATTCAAATTCTATAGTTTATAATTTATATCATCTTGGGCTACTTTAATAATTTACAATCCTTTATAAAAAAATTCTACATCAACTCAAAATTAACTAATTCACCAATTACAGTATCTAATTTCAATTTCAGTAAATTCATTAATTATCAATTGAAATTCCAATAAATCCATTTATTTCATTTTAAATCTTGTTGTTCAGTCAATTATCATCTTATGCGTATAATTAACATCGGTTATATTTATTACATTAATATTTCCCATTTCACCTTAATTTCAATTAACATGGTATTTAATTTCATTTACTTACTATAAATACATTTGTTGTAGACTGAATTCCAGTTAATTATAATTAATTTCAATAACTTGATTTGATTCGATTCCAATCTTTTTATTAAGTCCACTTTTACTCTATAAACCTAGTTATCCCTTGTTTTACCTTTCATTATCTTAATGTACTTCAATTTCCATCTTTAGTTTGTATTAACTATCATATTTCCATTTTATTGTATTTTTGTCAAATACATACTTTAATTATGATTAAAAATTCTCAATTTATTTATTTAACTGGTTTGATTCTTTTCTTGCATCACTTATCAAATTATGAATAGAATTAGCACTTCTATTCATTTTGTTACATTCACAGTCTCATTTATTGTCTTAACCTTATTAATGTAACATTATTGCCTTTAATTCTAATTATGATTTCATTCATAAACCACCAATTAATTTTTATTCACATTAGCCAGTCTATTATTATAGCCAAATGTTACAATTACTTACCTAATACGGATTTACTTCAATTACTATTAATCATATATTATCTCATTAATTGATTCAATATTCACACTTGTTAATAATTTGCTTAAATTAACATCGCTACATTTTAATTTAGTTATTATTTCATTATCAAATCATAAATTTATTTCTTTTAATATTAAATTACCAAAATCATATTAAATTAACAAATTTAATATCGAAAATTTATGGGTCGTTACACTCTCCACCACTCGAAACTTTTCGTCCCCGGAAAGGAAAATGAAGGAAAAGAAGGAATTAAGCAATCAATATATCTTATTCAAAATATTGAATTTATAAACAAATAAATTTACAAAATTAAATAATTTAAATAAAATATATAAATTTATAAACACTTAAATCCTTTTATACTCAAATTAATAAGTTTGAAAACATTTTAAAAAAATTTCTAAGTCCAAAATTTACGGAAAATGTAACAACCCGCAAATCCGTACCCCTTGAGTCAACCTTATTATACATCAATTAACTCAAGTGGAACAGAAATACGAACCATTATAGTTAAAGAAGAAGAGATAAAAGAAGAAGAAACTAGACAATATCTGAATCTCACAGTCGCAGCGGAATAAAATATAATAGTAAATAATAGATCTTTACACAAAAAGAAACTATATTCGTTTATACATCATATCATCAAAGTATCTTATACAAACAACATTTACCAGTTAGGCAATCCTACAATCATAACAGCGGATAAATATATACTAGTACAGATAATACGTCTCGGGATCCAGCTCCTCTCCTGCTCCATAGCAACCTATCCTTAACATATAATACTCGGTCTGACCCGAGTATTATAATGAAATAACACCCGAGTCAGTCTGGAATACCAACTGATAATAATGCATCCAAATTGATTATTAAGGTTTCAAAAATCCTTTGAAAACAAAAGCATCTCGTAAGACAACGCCACAAATAAACATGTCGGGTTTTTACCTTACGATAGCTAAAACACTTTTATAGAAATCCTCTGATATTATAATAGGGTCTATTTACAAATACTTATAAAATAGCCGAAATTGTTACATCTATTAAATTCCAGCTACTAGCCACAAAGTGGGTAATACAAACAAAACTCGTACAAGGCTCGTAGGGAGAATGGATTTCCAACAATGACTAGGCACTGGGGTACCACCTGTCACAGTACGAGGCCTAGATCACCGTATCGAGCACCACGCCCGATCCCCTGCAACACAAGGTCGGACTCATCCCTTATTGGACAGTTCCGAATAAGATCATCCCACGGTTGGGATCAGCAACCGCACCACCAAGCCGAATAAAAAGGGACATCTAGACAGGGATGACCTTACTCTCAAGTGGGGGCCACCCACGAAGCCTTGCTGCAGATCCCCTGATTTTCAGTCATTCCCATTTGATGAGGCTTGAGGCTAAGCGTTACCTTTTGGAACGTTTCATTTAGAATGCCCGTCGCCCACCTGACGATGTTTCGAAAGCATTCATCCATACAAGTCCATCCCGGGTTCGAACGGAACCGAATGCACTATTCCTACTACATCCTTTTTGGAAATATCCTCAGGATTAGCAGCGACTAGCCCTTACACTTCACTGCTCCATCTTCGACTCCAAACACGTTTCACGAAACGTACAGACCGGATCGAAGTGGTTTTCGAGAAATAAATCTCGATCCCGGTCTCTTCGACTATTTAAATATTGACTATTTAAATTAGCTAGCATCCAGAAGTGAGTGAGAATAACTCACCTTGAGTTTCGGAGAGCGTTCGAAATTTTAAATTAAGTTGAAGCGTTCGATTTAATTCGAAATTTCTACTTGCTTGAATCGAATTCAGATCTACGCCACAGCGTGCTTCCCGTCGCTGCGATCCCAACGCTTCCTGTTTCGTCGAATTTCGACAACGTATGCATTAGATACGAATTGTTAAAGTTTGAACTATAATTTATAAACAATTCTTTTATTTTATTAACCTCAGATCTACCGTACACTAGAAAGAAGAAATCAAGACCGTGCAATTGCTCTTCTTCCACAACGCGCATGTACAGGTGAAGTTCGAACCTATCATCATCACTAGGGTTTCGAACCTCTCCCACCACGGTCAACTCGAGCTCGATCAAACAACGACCCCACGTACGTCACGACGAACTCCACCATCGCCCAGAAAATCTCGAAGTTCGGTCAACCCATGCCCTTAGAAAACGCACGAGAACCTCCAGCGAACGGGCCCAAAATCCTCCTTCGATCGACGACCATAGCAGCGATCCACCGTTGGATCTGAGCAACTTTCAGCTCTCTATAACATTCCTGTTGGGAGTTTTTAAAATTATTGCGTAGATTGATTGATAATAAGAGGTGAACGAAGCAGCTTCTCAGCCATTAAAACATGAATAAGCGGCGGCTGAAAAGATGAATGAGGGTGTCGGCCCTTATGTGTGTGTATATACGTATACACCCATTAATTTAATATTAAATTAAATTTTAACGAACGTTCTCAAACGAACTCCAAATTCTCACATACCAACAGGCATTCCTAGGGTTTTTCCGCATCTCGGACACAATGAAACAGGTTTCATAAGCTAATTCGGTCATACGTGCGAGTTACGGAATTAAACGATCAAATTTAATTTAAACCGATTAAAACGATTTCGATGCGTTTCGAGCTGCCACGATCAAAGGACAACTCCGATTGCTACGAAAATTGAAATCCGATAATAACTAACTATTATGGATCCAATGGAACTGGTTTCGTTGAATTCCAAGACTGTGCCCCTGAAAGCTATTTTAACTTGTCTATTAAATCGAGCGATTTTCTGAAATTACCAGAAACGCTTAAAATTTCACTTTTAAATTTTTTTAATTCTATTATAACTTGTATAAAATTTATATTCCCATTAGAAATCATTTTGATTCAATTTAAATCAAAATTTGACTATTTGCATTATTATATTATTAATTTTTTTTAAATTAATATAAAATTTCAAATTTAACCAATCGACTTCTAATTTCATTCAACAGTCCAATATTATACTTCAAATTCAATTATGCTCAAAATAAAACTTAGAATCAAATTTTCTATCTATTTGCACTCAGAATTTCCAATTATCCCAATTCCAATATTAAATTATTATTACAAATTTCAATTACATTACTGTATTTAAAATTTTGACCAATTTTATTAATTTTAACCAAAGTCTTTTATTTCAAAATTCAAATTAGAACACATATTTAACATTTAAAATGAATTAAATGTTCAAAAATCTAGCAGCTAAAATCTAGGATGTCACATTCCTCCCCCCTTATAAAAATTTCGTCCCCGAAATTTGCTAAGGTAGAAGAATGCTCCCAAACCCAAAAACAAACTTACTTAGTGAAATCTAAATTTTACTTCGCCTAAATTCTATAGTTTCAAATTGAAACTACTAATTCATACCTATTCCAAAATCCTTTATTTTCAGTTGTTATTTGAAATCAACTTATCGCTAATGAGACAAATGCTCGTACACTCATTAACTTTACCCTAACTTCTTTAGCTAAAACTTATATACACTTCCCAAAACCCTTTAGCTCAAATCCAAACTCATTTGCTTTATTTATGCTCAAATCTTTGGTTTCCACATTATCTTAAAAACAACTTCCAAGTTAATTAAAATTTTCAAATTTCCAAAAATTTTCCAACTTCCAAAATTTTCGAAATTTTTTGGCAGAGTCTCCTCTGTACGGAGGAGCTTTCGCAATATCACGATACAAATAAATATATATACATCGACCCACACAGTCGGAAACCAAAATATATCACAACAAAATATATTATTTCCCAATCATATTTGCGTAGGCATACCTTTTTAGCAAATTTTAAAAGCAAGCGGCTAATATACAATGCATATACGTGCTCCAACTCTATCGATCACCTCCCATACCTGTACTATACTTAACAAACTCATCAATTTTCAAGGATATGAACAATTCATTAAAATTTCCAATATTAATCTAAGCCAAACATATCAATTTCATAATCCAATCAACAATTTGCATGATTTCATAAGTAAATCATATTTTATAGCATGTACAAAGTTCCCTTTCTAATTTCAATTTCCATTTTATTTCACACTAATGATTTACATACAAGTTTACCATTCTCAATTCATGATTACTACCACCAATTCAACTTCAAAATTATGAACATATGTTTCACTATTTTCAATTTACTTCAATTTAAATTCAAGCTGATTCACAATCTAATGTACTTCCAATTTGATTTATTTGCATTTCTTTTCCAAATTCAAACTTCATTATATTCCACTCGAATGACTTACATCCGAGTTGCAAATGTTAGATTCACATTCACTTCAATAAGAGTAATATGAGCTTTTGATTCATTTACTTTTCTTTTTAATTAACCTGCATTTACATACGACCCACTAAATAGATTCCACTCCACTTCCCATTATTTAAATATCAATTTTATTTACTACTTTTAATTCATTCACTTAAGTTTAACGACTAATTTCTCTACAGGTTGTGGTTATTCAAACAAATAACCAATTCTTAAGCTTATAACCAGTTAAAATTAATTTCCAACTTAGATTCATATTAATTTTATTCAATTCTGCATGGTTCACCATCCAAGCATTCTTATCACATTACAATTATTCAATTTCATTAACCAATTTAAGTTTATATTAATATCATTCCATTCTGGATTATTTACAACTCATACAACCTTGTTTTATCACAATAATTAATTAAAACCATTTCACTTGCAATTCAATTTCACTATCTAAACAAATTTATCCAAGACCAGATTATAAGCTCGATCACAATTACATATATACATACATATATATATATATATATATATATATATATATATATATATTTCCGATTTGATTAAGTTCTTCCATAATATTTCATTATCTTCTTATATCAATTTTTACTTTATTTTCATTTGATTCTCATCCAAATCAATTCCAATCCATTTACAAATTTTAATGCACTTTGTTTATTTATTCATTCCATTTTTAGATTTATTTTATTAATAAGAGATCATTTAAATTATTTAACTCAATGGAATTTATTTACAATTCAAACCATTATTATAATCGAATTACATCATTCATTCACACTCTCAACTTTTATTGCCAAAATTAAATACCATCCTAAAAATGGGTTTTTATTTTTCTCTTCAAAATTTCCTTAACAATCCACCAAAAGTCATCCATGCCAATACAAATTCCCTTAAATTTAGTTTATACTAAATTCATCTTCAAGCTTCCTTTTTATTTAATTCAGCTTATGCTAAATTCATTCTCAAACAATTTCTTTGAATTTAGTAGAGTAAAAATTTTATTCGCACAATATCGTTTTAATTAAATTTAAACTTTCCTTCAACTCAATTCCTTTTGCCAAATTTAACTCAAGTCTAACTAAATTTATTTAGCCAACCCGGATTCATTTCGTTTCTTTTACTATTTTAAATAAAAATTAATTCCATTCAATATTATTGAAAACTCAGTTGAATTTTGATTTTGATTAAATCCAAATTCAACTCAATTCCATTTAATCAAAGTTAAGTCTAATTCAATCCAATTTTAATTCTCCATATACAAGTTCAAATTTATTTACTAACTTAAGTTCATCCACATCCTTCATATTTTATACTTTCATCATCTTATTTCAATTCACATTTCATTTGAGATTAGGTATGAATCCACCATACCCTTCAACTATTTCCCATTTGTGATCATCATTTCATTTTCTATTTATAAGTTCACCCAATTATTTACTTCAAAGTTTATATTGCTCATTTTAATTTATTTACATCTTATAATCATAATTCCAAATTCTATATATATATATATATACCTGAATTCTTAAGGATATAAATTTTCTTTCACCTTAATCCTTTGCAAATTTTAAATCCACAATTTTTAGATCACAAGTATAACACTTAATAGCTTATGAGTACAATTTATTGTACAATGACCCATGATTACCAAGTTATTTTACATTTCAATTTAATCCAAATCAATTTAATTCTAAGTTCAATTTATTTAACTTATCCCAAGTTAAATTCAAATTTTCTATCCACTTCAATATACTTTATTCACTTTTAATAACTCAAGTTAAAATTTTAATTCCAAGATTAAAAATTTCATTCCCTTTTTATTAATATCAACTTCATTTAATAAGTTCAATGGTTGATTCAATTTAACCCTACACATTATTCAAAAAGAATTTTCCAGAATTCAATTACCTGGTTTTATCCCAAAACCATTTTGAAATAGTACATAACTCATACTCTCCTGGTATATCAAATCAAATCTCCAGATTACCAAAACAACCTGGTTATACCAAAACAATTTCCCCATTTTGAATTTTCCAAAATACTTGTTATACCCAACAAGTCCTAGACAATATCATAACCAATCATTTTGGTAGCAATCCATCACTTTAGAAACTCGAAAATGAATTCTAATGATGTGGCCAGCATCATCAGGATTATTTTCCAGCGACTAAAGTGAGTTCAGTGCTTTCTTACTTCCCAAATTCATTTCAAACAATTTCTATTCAAAAATATTTTCCAAAATATACTCCATCATTGACTTCAAAAGCTTTGGAAAACATTTCAACATTCTCACGATTTCAAATTTCCAAATTCTCTGTTTAAATGCATTTAAACACCTTTCAAAATTTCTGGGGTCAAAATTCTGGTTTAAATCAATTTTAGTTTCACTTCTTCTTATTTAAAACATATTTAGTCAATTCTATTTGGTCATAAACCAATTTAATATTTTAAATTCTTATTTGTTATATCATTTCAAATTTTAGATCATATTTCAAGTTCTTATTTGATTATAGTAGGAACAACTAAATAAAAAATATATATATAATAATTGAGAAAACCATTTCTTTTATATCAAAATATAATTTTGGGTAAAATTATTTCATTTACCCACTTTAAAAATAATACAATGTCGGTTTATCTTGTTTAAGAGTTTAGAAACCCCTATCGATACGGTTGTACTTCCCGTGCCGACCAGAATCCATAAACTCTCAACCGATAAGTCAACACAGTATAAAAACAATTTTATATCCACTAACAAGTACTCTCTCATATCTATAAATATGCTCAGCTCCATATAAAGTACTATTGACTCTAATAAATGAGTAATTACCCCACCAAAGCCTAGGTTGTCGCCAACCTAAGCTCTGATACCAAGTGTAACAACCCGCAAATCCGTACCCCTTGAGTCAACCTTATTCTACATCAATTAACTCAAGTGGAACAGAAATACGAACCATTATAGTTAAAGAAGAAGAGATAGAAGAAGAAGAAACTAGACAATATCTGAATCTCACAATCGCAGCGGAATAAAATATAATAGTAAATAATAGATCTTTACAAAAAAAGAAACTATATCTGTTTATACATCATATCATCAAAGTATCTTATACAAACAACATTTACCAGTTAGGCAATCCTACAATCATAGCAGCGGATAAATATATACTAGTACAGATAATACGTCTCGGGATCCAGCTCCTCTCCAGCTCCATAGCAACCTATCCTGAACATATAATATCGGTCTGACCCGAGCATTATAATGAAATAACACCCGAGTCAGTCTGGAATACCAGCTAATAATAATGCATCCCAATTGATTATTAAGGTTTCAAAATCCCTTTGAAACAAAAGCATCTCGTAAGACCACGCCACAAATAAACATGTCGGGTTTTTACTTTACGATAGCTAAAACACTTTTATAGAAATCCTCTGATATTATAATAGGGTCTATTTACAAATACTTATAAAATTGCCGAAATTTTTACATCTATTAAATTCCAGGTACCATCCACAGAGTGGGTAATACAAACAAAACTCGTACAAGGCTCGTAGGGAGAATAGATTTCCAACAATGACTAGGCACTGGGGTACCACCTGTCACAGTACGAGGCCTAGATCACCGTACTGAGGACCACGCCCGATCCTCTGCAACACAAGCCCGGACCCATCCCTTACTAGACAGTTCCGAATAAAATCACCCCACGGTTGGCATTAGCAACCGCACCACTAAGCCGAATAAAAAGGGACATCTAGACAGGGATGACCTTACTCTCAAGTGGGGGCTACCCACGAAGCCTTGTTGCATATCCCCTGATTTTCAGTCATTCCCATTTGATGAGGCTTGAGGCTAAGCGTTAACTTTTAGAGCGTTTCACTTAGAATGCCCATCGCCCACCTGACGATGTTCCGAAAGCATTCATCCATACAAGTCCATCCCGGGTTCGAACGGAACCGAAGGCACTATTTCTACTACATCCGTTTTGGAAATATCCTCAGGATTAGTAGCGACTAGCCCATGCACTTCACTGCTCCATCTTCGACTCCGAACACATTTCACAAAACATACAGACCGGATCGAAGTGGTTTTCGATAAATAAATCTCGATCCCGGTCTCTTCGAACCGATCAACGCATTTATCCAATATTGATAGTCGGTGATTTAACTATTACTTAACATTCACAAAACATTCATCACACAATAAATAATTCCCTCATTATTTATTTTCCTCAAATATCTTTACAAGACATATTTCCAGATTTTCAAAACTCGTTTGAAAATAATTTCCCAAAGTTCTTCCTTTACAAGGTAAATCCTTTACCATTTATTCCCATTGGAGATAACCAAGTTCAAAACAATTTAGAATTAAAACAATTAAAACACTTTATTTTGAAATATATGTTAAAATTTGGAAATTTACTACTAATTATTACTCAAAAATATAATTTCAAATATGTAAAGTAAAACCATTTATTAGGATATAAATTTTGATTGTAAATAAGGGTTTAGTTTAAACTAAACTTATAAGTAGAGTTTTAAAAAGGTTAATACTAATTTCAACAACTTAGGTCAAAACTAGTCTTTTAAACAAATCCATTGGTAAAAATAATCACTAAGGTATTCATAAAAATTTACTACTGCTAATTTATTAATAGTTACTTTAAAATAAAAAATTTCAAACACTCTTTTATACAAGTTTGAACTTTAAACTTTCTTTTAATATAATCTGTTTAAAACTCGAACTCGGTTTCCCAGGGAAACTCACTCCCATTCAAAGACCCAGAAAATCCTTCTTATAAATTCTGTCGGTTTATCTAAATTCAGATTTATGTTTAATAACATAAATTTCCTTTTCATGTTTAAAAATAACTTCTTTCGAAGCCCAACATATTTTCCCATTCCCGGAAATCCACTTCAAAGTATAGGTTTTAATTTTTTTTAAAAATAAACTATTATAAGTTATTTAATGAAAAATCATACTTAAGGAATTTCTTAAACAAACATCTACCTAAATTTCAATAGTTTAACACAGTATTTCAAAATATATTTTTATGTACATTTTAACTGCTAATTTATATTTGGAAAGTTTTGTTGAAAACATATCTTAAATCTCCAGGAAAAACATCATCAAATAACCCCATCGTTATTCAACACAGTTGATAAAACCTATACTTTCACATTTATCAAATGATAAATTTCCCACTTCATTTATAATTCCAATTTACAAATTTCATTCTTCATCCAAACCAAATCCAAATTTTATTCCTTTAAATCCTTTATTTAAAAATTTATTTTATTTTCTTAAAACCCAATTAAATCCATTTATAACTAATATTTTGGGTTTATACTTATACAACAATATATCAGTTCAATTTAGTTTCAGATTTATCAATCACAACATATAAACAAATCGCATCATCAATTATAAAAATAATTACTACATTGTGAGGAATCCAGTTGGATCCCTCCAACCTGTTTTCCCTGCACCACGGATATTAGCACATCACGTATATAAATATCAGTCCAGACTGATAACAACAATTATATTCAACCAATCACACAGATATTTAAATATTGACTATTTGAATTTGCTAGCATCCAGATATGAGCGAGAATAACTCACCTTGAGTTTCGGTGCGCGTTCGAAATTTTAAATTAAGTCGAAGCGTTCGATTTAATTCGAAATTTCTACTTGCTTGAATGAATTCAGATCTACGCCACAGCGTGCTTCCCGTCGCTGCGATTCCAACGCTTCCTGTTTCGTCGAATTTCGACAACGTATGCATTAGATACGAATTGTTAAAGTTTGAGCTATAATTTATAAACAATTCTTTTATTTTATTAACCTCAGATCTGGCGTACACTAGAAAGAAGAAATCAAGACCTTACGATTGCTCTTCTTCCTCAACGCGCGTGTACAGGTGAAGTTCGAACCCATCATCACCACTAGGGTTTCGAACCGCTCCCACCACGGTCAACTCGAGCTCGATCAAACAACGACCCCGCGTACGTCACGATGAACTCCACCATCACCCAGAAAATCTCGAAGTTCGGTCAACCCATGCCCTCAGAAAACGCACAAGAACTTCCAGAGAACGGCCCCAAAATCCTCCTCCGATCGACGACCATAGCAGCGATCCACTGTTGGATCTGAGCATTTTTCCGCTCTCTACAACATTCCAGTTGGGAGTTTTTGAAATTATTGCGTGGATTGACCGATAATAAGAGGTGAACGAAGAAGCTTCTCAGCCATTAAAACGTGAATAAGCGGCAGCTGAAAAGATGAATGAGGGTTTCGGCCCTTATGTGTATATATATACGTATATACCCATTAATTTAATATTAAATTAAATTTTAACGAACGTTCTCAAACGAACTCCAAATTGTCACATACCAACAGGCATTCCTAGGGTTTTTGGGATCCTGGACACAATGGAATAGGTTTCGTAAGCTAATTCGGTCATACGTGCGAGTTACGGAATTAAACGATCAATTTAATTTAAACCGATTAAAACGATTTTGATGCGTTTCGAGCTGCCACGGTCAAACGACAACTCTGATTGCTACGAAAATTGAAATCCGATAATAACTAACTATTACAGATCCAATGGAACTGGTTTCGTTGAATTCCGAGACTGTGCCCCGGAAAGCTATTTTAACTTGTCTATTAAATCGAGCGATTTTCTGAAATTACTAGAAACGCTTAAAATTTCACTTTTAAATTTTATTAATTCTATTATAACTTGTATAAAATTTATATTCCCAATAGAAATCATTTTGATTCAATTTAAATCAAAATCTGATTATTTGCATTATTATATTATTAATTTTTTTAAAATTAATATAAAATTCCAAATTTAACCAATCGACTTCTAATTTCATTCAACAGTCCAATATTATACTTCAGATTCAATTATGCTCAAAATAAACCTTAGAATCAAATTTTCTATCTATTTGCACTCAGAATTTCCAATTATCCCAATTCCAATATTAAATTATTATTATTCAAATTTCAATTAAATTACTGTATTTAAAATTTTGACCAATTTTATTAATTTTAGCCAAAGTCTTTTATTTCAAAATTCAAATTATAACACATATTTAACATTTAAAATGAATTAAATGTTCAAAAATCTAGCAGTAAAATCTGGGATGTCATAGAAAATTTCGGCAGAGTCTCCTTTGTACGGAGAGGCTCGGGAGAAAATTTTAATATCGATAAAACAATATATATCATTAATTTTCAAAATAATATATCCCAACAGTAGGAAGAACAATATAATATTGCTACAAAACCGTAATCCGAGAATGTACCTATTTGTTGGGCAAACAACGCTAAACCAAAAGCAGTACAAATTACTTCCATAACCTGTATTTCAGTTATATAATCCAAAAGAGTTGATTATTATATAAAATCAAATATTTAAATTTGTTTCAACCACTAACAAACAAATTAATTTAGAACAACAATCACTTGCAACCATAGCATACAATCATCATATGAAATCAATATAGTCAATCAACCATCCATAGTAAACAAAACGAATGGTTTGTTTGGGTTCGGAAACCTTTAATCGCCAAGAATGTCAAATAAACTACTAAGTGCACCATTTACTCAACAGTCTTAGATAAAACTCAATAGATTACCATACCTCTTAAACAATAAAAAGTATCATATCCCAACAACCCATACCAAAACAAACAATAATTTACAATGTTACTTGAGTTATTCTTATTAAATTTTGTTCACCACATTTACAGTTTTTCTTTTCTTTTCTTTTTCATTCATACGAGGACTAGTTATTTAACTTACATTTAGCTCTTACAACATTTTATTTACATTCAGTCATTCGGTGTTTATTTCATTTATTTTCCTTTATTACTTTCAAATTTTCATTTCATTTTTTATATCATGTAAATTTCTTTCATTTCATTAAATTCATTTTATTATTTACTTTAATTATAAATAGTTTCGACATTGACTTAAGTTCAAAATCCTTTATTTATAGTACTCATTTTCTATTTCACTTAATTAGTAGTATTACAATTTTAACTCAAGTTTATAACATTTTCATATCAAATTTCTTATTTATAAAAGTAAACTTGAACACTTCCATTACATAAGTTTTACTTGTAAAATTTCCATTACACATTCTTTTAACATTTCAACTTTTATAATTGGTAAGTTGTATATGTGTTTTTAAGAATGCAATTGAAAGTTACGTAAGTTTATCTATTTCTTTTTAGTATGTTCAATAGTTATCATTTCTTATTTCCATATCCTTTTTATTTACAGGTTACAAATTCCAAATTTCTTGTATATTTCAGTTATAATTTGGCATATAATTTCTTATTTTCATTTAGAAGTTTCAATTGTTAAATAGTTAAAAAAAATTATTCCATTACAATAATTGAAATCTCTAATTTATACAAATTTAAGAACTAAATACTGGGTTTCATTTCAAATCATTTAAAATAATATATATAACCATATCTATAAATATCTATCAAATCATATTTAAAAATTAAAATCAAGATTTATTTATCAAATAATTGTGCAGTTACTACTACAACCGTCTTTTCACTTTGAAACTCGAAAATGGAATTCAACGATGTGTGGACTCATCACCGAAATTATTTTTTAACGACAGCGAGGGAGTACATAACTTGTTTCTTTCTAAAATCCTTTAAAACAATTCTTCCAAATCATATTGAAATATTTATCTCAGGAAATACTTCTAATTAATATTATTATTATATTCCAAATTCATTCGAAATAAATTTTCAAAATCTTGGAACTTAAGTTCTAAATTTCAAATTTTCATTTATTTTATTTTCAAATCTTATTTCCAACCAAGGTTTTAAATATTGGATTTAGGTCACGTTTCATCTCGGAATTTTTACACAAGTTATCTCGTATCGGGGGAGATCTCGGACGAGATGGGTACATATCGGGTATATATCTCGGATTGACATCTCGGGTCTTATAATGCATCTCGGGAATATCTCGTATGTACTTATGTTTCTAAAATTGATATGTCAAAAATTTACTAAATGGTTAACTTTCTTAGTAAAAATAAAAATGGTAACATACTTGATTAACATGGAAAAAGGAATATTTTTAGAAGAGTGGTAGCTTGATTAGCTTAATTGATTTGGTAATGATTGAATAGTATCCTTTTATTTGAACATAATAAAGAAGTGAAACCTTTCGCTATGAAGCTTTAAGATAAAAAGTAAAGAATATGTTCAAGAAGTTGGTAAATTATAATTGAATTGAGTAGTTTCTTTTGAATCAATATAAAAATAAAAAATATTATGCAAAATAAGGAAAATGTATAATTTCGGGTGAGATCTCGGATTGAGATTTTGATCCATATTTCGGGTAAGATTTTAATATCTCGGACTAGATGAGTATCGAGGGAGATATGGAGGATATTTGAAGTCTCGTCTCGTTTAAGTGTGAAAAGGAGATATCCGAGGATATTTTGGACGATATATAGGAGATTTAAAACCATGTTCCCAACTAATATTATAAATTTCACTACTAACAACCAACATATTACAACTAAATATATCTTTTATAAAATTTATTAATTTATACACAAAATATACAACAGGAGAAATTATTTCATTTACCTATTTTTCAAAATAAATATTGTGTCGGTCTGTCCTATTAAGTGTTTAGAAATCCCTATCGATGTCATAGCGTCCTATACACCCACCAGAATTTATAAATACAGAATGAAACAAATTAACACAATATCAAAACCTTTTTATAACACTAAAAAATACGCTCTCTCATATATATATATATATATATATTCTAAACGACTCATTATAGGGTATTACTGCCCTATTAGTAAAGAGTCGGACCCCACAAAGCTAAGGTTTTGCTAAACCAAAGCCCTGATGCCAAATGTAACATCCCATCTTTTTGTACGTTATAAGCAGACACACATGCCAACTCAAACCATAAGAAGGGCGGATTGTTATTGGGGTGAATAATAAAATGCAGAGAAAGAAAAAAGCAAAATAGAATCTCGCAGCGGAATGACAAAATATATTAATCAAATAACAGTTTATGAAGCTCTATACAAAACATTTGATTATTCCTATACAATACAAAATCAAAGTTACACATATCTGAGATAAATAAATAATAATGCAGAGGAACGGTATGAATGCAGTGGAATAATCATAGTAAATAATAGTAGCACAAATCTTCGTCTTCGTTCTCCAAAAATAAGGCCTTCAAATCTTGAAATGCTCGGGCTGACCCGAGCGAATTGAAAAGACGAAACATTCGAGTCTGAACTAAAAGATCTTATGCATGTTAAATCAACTTTAAATAAATATGAGTGGAACGGCGTCGGAGATTTTTACGGGGTTTGACATCTCCTATCCAGTGTCAAACATGAGTGCAGTAACTTAAGAGATGTTCGTGATTCACATCTCCTAAGGATCCGTTAAACTATCTACTGTGCAGTACAATACGCTATTATAATAGTGTCTACAGTAAAGTAAAGTACTAAAATAGCATTAACGCGTTACACATATCCCTCTTAACACATTTTTATGCATTCGCATAGTCTATGCGGTACCATAATCTCCCCCGTACTGGGCATCATCATAGGGCACTCCATAGGTATGGTACAAAACAAACACGTAGTGCGCTCGATATGGTAGGTGACATGGCACAACTAGGCAATGCCAGGGTAGATGTACCAATTACACTTCCGGACTGGTGGTAACACATAGCAGCTACTACTGCCCACCTCGAAACACACTCCCAATCAAAATCGAGGTTGGCCACCAAATAAATCACAAAGTCAGAATATAGTATCTTAGGAATGTGCCTGATCGGTGGAATGACCTCACTTGGCCCGTCAATTGCTCTTGTTTTATCCACCTTAAACTAATTCATGGGAGTCAGGTCCACGAATATACCTCATGTAGGATCGTCACCGACCATCCGACTTCATTCTGTAATCCCCATCGCGTACAAAGTTGTTAAAGTGGTTTTCGGTATAGGTAGAGAGTATGAAAATATCCGATCCCGGTCTCTTTAACAACCAATCGCTTATTACACACTGGATAGTCTTTTACATTTCAAAAGTTGATTCAAAATTTATATCAAAATATCATATTCAATTTTAAATCATATCTCTTTTGAAATCATATTCAATTAAAACCATATTCACTTCCAAATCATATCGTTTCCAATAATCATAATTTCTTCCAAAATCATATTTCCAAAATAAATCCTTACTTCAAAATCATCATATTCAATTAGTTATAACAATAAAATCCCCAGGTTATAACATCGTTTCAGTGCATTATCTTTTAAACCAATGAATTGAATTTAAACACTTCCACTTTACTTAGTCTGATAATTTAGAAAATAGTTTAAATAATTATAAATCGTTAAATAGATATAAATACTTAAATACTCTTAAATAGCTTTAAAAAGTATTAATTAGATTTAAAATGAATTAAAATGGTTTAATTGGTTTAATAAATTAAATTGGTTTAAAATAGATTAAAATAATTTATATAGTTAATATTGTTTAAAGAGTTTAATAAATTTGAAAATCTTAATAATTAAAAATTTTAAACTAATATATTTTTAAAATGGTTTATATGAAAATATGAGTTTGAAATTAATATCAGTTTAATTATTTATTTTATTTCAACATATCTGGACCGTTTCATGTTTCCAAATCAACAAACCCAACTTCCAAATTTTCAATTTAAAATTCCAATAAACTATTGAATTTCAAATCATTTTCAATCCATGTTCAAATATCAATTCGAATCACTCCAATTTCAAAATATTTCAAAGTTATATTTCAAGTAAGTTAAATAGCTCACTTCCGATAAAATTTCATTTATACCGAACAATTTAACTTTAAACTTTTAATTTAATTTCTTAAAGCAATTCCTTTTAAACCAATGCCCATTTCAACATAAAACTTGATTTTTCCAATAATACTTCATTTTATATAAATTAAATTTTATTTCAAAATGTCATATAATTAAATTCAAAAATTAAAAATTTTAAAATCATTAATTTAACAAATCCGGTGTCCGTATATAATTCTCTACTCTAGGGTCAAGTGATACAGATATTTATCATTTTAATCCGCAATTTAAAATTTTACTTTTATACATATCATTTCAGACCGAAATCCTGAATAAGTATTAACATCCATAAAATCGCTCCAGTCTATCATTTCAACCCATAACGATTTTTCCATAATCTGTAGATCATTCGAGTATGTGTCATTTCAACCTATAGTGAACTTGCAGATTATGACGATATAAAATACAACATCCATTCACCCAATATCCACAATCAACATCCATCACAATCATTATCCAAATCAATCGATCAAGATCAATAGATAACTGATAATCAATAACAGGTATTTAACTAGCAATTTAAATTTAATAATAAATTAAATAATGATTTCATTCAAATAAATTAAATTAACTGAGATGACGATTTAAATATATACCAAACAGTCATAAATAAATTTCTAATCACATCATAAATTTAATTTAACAACATGAGAAATTTTAGAAGTTGTAAGTGGGTTAAAACACTCACATATGAATTCAAATTGAATTTAAATTCAATTTAAACCTGAAATTCAAACAGTCTCAGAATTTATCCAAACCTGCATCAGAATGTCTGGAATTCTAATATGATCCCAAGTAAGGAACCGCGCATGAAACGGACCTCGTTTGTGAAAGCTATATAGGTTAGATCATTTGAAAATTTAAATTTAAATTAAAGCAAGCAAAGCACAGTGAACCCCGTCACTGCCACGTCATCTCGTCTTCACGCAACATAAACACTCGCTCAACAGCAAACCCTTACTGCCGCCGTTTCAAGGAAATTCCGACGCTACCACATGCGATACGACCCAGATTAGAGCAGCCCTATGGCATCCCCTCGCTTAGCCGACCCTCTGGACCCCACCATGAGACCCGGGGTTCTTCACCTGACGTCCGTCGTGTCGAGCCTTTGATCGTCATTCGAGCTAACCCATCCCCCATATGACGAGCGAGCGCCACCACATAACCTACTTGACCTCCTCTTCGCTCCAGGACCGACCGACCGCCAAACCGTTGAAGATCCACCTTCGAAACCAATTACCCAATACGAACGACCGAGGATAAACTGGCCAAATCCGGCCATACAGCAACCCATATCAGAAACGAATCACATAATTGATTTGCGCTCTTCGAGAGTTTCAAATCGATATATAATTCGATATTATTTGAGGAGTTCCAATTTTTTATTTTTCTTTGAAATTGAGGTTTGGGAATTAGGTTTTGTCTTCCATTGGAATGAGTAGTTGAGAAAGAATGTATGTACAAACAATGGAGAATAGGAAAAACCTAGGGTTTATAACGAGGTATTTATAGGTAGATCAGACATGCAATGAATGGATCAGATTGATGTACACGTTGAACGAAAAATGACCCGAAAAGCCGTTCTGCCTTTGAAACGTAAATGGGTCAACCCATGTATCAAAATAGATGTTTTCAAATACTTTAAACTCAGTGGAACAGGTTTCAAGTCCTAATTCCATCGTATGAAGAAGTTATGCCAAAATCATCTTATTTCTAATTGATTTCGATTGATTTCAATTATGTTGATTTCTAGGCGTTTCGAGCCAGTACGATCAAATGACAAGTCGATCTCTACGAAATTTGAAATCCTACAATAATTCACCGATATGGATTCGATGAAACTGGTTTCTTCGAAATCCGAGCTAATGGCCAAAATGGCTATATTCCAGTTAATTAAATAAATTAATATTACATTGATTAAATCACTTTTCCATTTAAATTCTATAATTTATAATTTTTATCATCTTGGATTACTTTAGTAATTTATAATCCTTTGTAACAAATTTCTATATCAATTTAAAGTTAAATAATTCACCAATTATAGTATCTAATTTCAATTTTAGTAAATTCATTAATTATCAATTGAAATACCAATAAATCCGTTTATTTCATTTTAAATCTTGTTATTCGGTCAATTATCATCTTATGGGTATAATTAATATTGGTTATATTTATTACAGTAATATTTCCCATTTCATGCTAATTTCAATTAACATAGTATTTAGTTTCATTTACTTACTATAAATCTATTTGTTATAGATTGAATTCCAATTATTTATAATTAATTCCAATAAATTAATTCGATTCAATTTCAATTTTTTTATTAAGTCCATTATTAGTCTCACAACACCAGAAATGCAATTTCCTCACGGTTATAAGCGTAACAAAACTAATTTGTTACGGTTATAACCGTGAAAATATGTACCGTGGGTAAATTTAGTCACACTTTTGCTCACGGTTATAATTGTGATAAAAATAGTAATTTCTCACGCTTATAACCATTAGAAATTTAGATATTATCACACTTATAACCGTCAGAGAACAGTATTTACTTACGGTTATAATCGTGATAAAATGGTTATTACTAATGCTTATAACCATGGGAAATTTAGATAGTATCACACTTATAACTATGACAGAACAATAGTTTCTAACATTTATAACCGTTACCAAAAAGGAAACTCTAACACTTATAACCATGACAAATGCAAATTATATCACAGTTATAACCATTACGAAAGGTTATTTTCTAACACTTATAACCGTGATAACTAAAGCAGTATCAAACAAACTATATAGCACCAATATTTTATTACAGCTACAAACAACCTATACAAAAAATATATAGTATTAACATTAAGAAAACATACGATCAATAATTAGAACAACACCAAACATTTATGTTTAATTCAAACACCACAAAGGTACTTCATACCAACACCACAAATTATAGCATACAAGCATAGTACATATAACAAACTTTAAAACACAGTTTCAGAATATAACCACATAGTGTTCAGTAACTTACTAATAACGCAAATGATACTCGGGCCAAATCACAAAACCCCCTTCAACTAATTCGGATAGTGTGTGATAGCCATTTTGTGGTGCTTGATAAATTGAAGCTTCTAGATCTGTAAACATTCTCCACCCAAACAACCTGCTCTCCTTCAACCACCTTTCTACCATGACATATCTTTTACGTCCTAACGTGTCCTTTTGCTACTTCCGTCAAATCTACTGACAATAGCATTACTAGTTGTTTCTCTCTCATAGAAGATCCCATTATTCCATTTAGTGGAGCACCTAAGCTATCTCCCGGACTGTTGAGACTTTTCTCTGTATTAGAAGCAGCTTCTCCTCTTGGTGTCGACACATTTCCTCCAATATGATTTACAAGCATCTTTATACATTGTCTCATATCATTTATAGATAAACTCATTGTTTTCATCTCTTCACGCATTTCTGTTTTCCATTGTTGATTTGCATTCTCTTTGTAATTGGTAATGGCTTTTGAAGCTTGAGAGAGTCTTACTTGCTTTACATTAGACGTAGAGCTAATAGCTCGGCAATAGCTTTGCTTTTTATCATCCTGAAAAGCTTCGGCAACGGGATCTTTTTCAAAATCTTCTAAACTTCTTATTCCATCTTCTCCATTAACACTAGCTTCCGATATTTGTCTTTCTTCGACTGCTTCTATCAATGCCTACACAATTCATAATTTTGTGAAGATATAAAATTACATAACAGAGGTTACATATATAATTGAAACTGAAACTGAAATTAGCAGATGTCAATTTTCATTTGTACTCATATTCATAAATTGCATGTACATTTGATTGTATACTATTGCTTGCATGTGATAAGCAGACTATATCCAATGTAACAAAATGCTACTAAAGCCAGTCAATATAAACTACTAAAGAAAATAATCGTAGATTGAAAATATTAAGTTACAAAAGCATAAATAATATAAGCGTTGGAATAATACAAACAATCCGTTGTTTAAGCGTTGCTGTTGTTAGGGAATTGGGTTGCTGCATTTTACTTTGTAGTGAACGTGTGCAGAGAAAAAAATCAACTTCCTGTACATGTTATATCGCTTAAACTCAAATGTCAGCATGTATAGAATATGTACTTCTTGAGATTGCATAAATTTACGAATTGAAATAAATGTACAAATTTGAAATACTCATAGAACATCGTATTTTTAATCATAGTGTATAAACTAGTACCCATTTGTTTAAGCAATTTATCAGATGTTTACAGGAAGCAGTTCCAAGTAAGGAAAGTAATATAAGTCAGGTACACTATGAATGTATAAAGAGAACAACAAACAGAATCTACTAGTAACTGAAGAAATGGTATAGGTCGAATGAAATATTCGGGTACTGAACTAAGCGGATTGAAATTTTGTATGCAGAATCGAACAGGGTTAAAAACACAACGAAATCCAAAATTTTGGTCATAAGAAGATATAGTGATTGAAGTAAAGATGACAATAGTGATAAAACTAATAAATACAAAGGAGAATTGCTAAAAAGATGGAAAATAAAGTACAGAAATGCATGGACATCTACGCTTTGTAGTAGGGAATCATTTATGCTGTAGGAGCGGGACAGTGTTATTGGTCGTCGTATCTACATCTTCCGTTTTTTCTCATTATTTCTTACACGGCTCTTTTTCTTTATTACACGGAAGGATGTTGTAGTAGAACTTGTAGTCTCTGTGATGTAGTTTGTAATGGTGAATCAGTTTGTATGAAGGATGGGTGAAGGAAACATGGCTATTGAAAGACAAAGGCAGGCAGACAGCAAGTTGGCAGTTGTAATGCAGAGGCTATTGAAGTTTCGATTCGATTTTAGAGGATGGAAGTTTTGTGTAAATGGTTGTGAACTTTTATGTGTAGAAGAATGAAGGCAGTGCATAGAAATGTGCATAAGATTGTCACAGATTTGCAAGATTGCTGAATTGAAGATGGTAGCTTTTTTTTATTTTTATGGAGAAGTGGTAGTTGCAATTGGTTTAGGGTTACTGCAGTAGTAGGCGACTAGGCAGTTGTGCGCAGCGGGTGGTAATGTGCAGCAGGGGTGTTAAGGGATGAAAGCAGTTGGCAACTTGAGCTGTAGCAGTTTGCAATGGTTTTAGCAGGAATTTGATTTGAAGGTTGGTAGGAGTAAAGGTGGAGATATGTTGCAATAGTGGCAATGTTTGTGTGAAATAGTGGTCTGATGTGGTGTACTGTCGAAGTGTGGTGTAGTTGCACAGTCAGGTTATAGGAAATGAGGAATAGTTACCGATGGTGATGTAGAACTGTCAGGTAGAAGAGAGGATGTTGGTCAGAGGTGGGTGTATGGTAGTTTGTAGAAGATGGATTTGAAGTGCACTGTGCAGTAAGTATGTGTAAGGAAGCAAGACAGATAAGCAAGAAGTGGTGGTCAGTTTGTATGTATTGTACTCGGGGCAAATTGTTTAAAGAAGTGGCTAGAAGTTGGAGTATTGTCGGTAGAAGATGTTTCGGGTGGGAGCTGTAGTTGTATGGAGACTTGGAGAGGCATATGCAAGCAAAATAGAGAGGGGTTTGGGGGGGGGAGGGGGTGGGGGAGGGGCAATGTACACTGTACAGGGAACAGTGTCTTGTTTTTGTATTAATTTTTTTTTGCAAATGTAGAATAAAATGATGAAAATTGTGCAGGGTGGGGAGAATGAAGTTGCAAGTATAGACTTCAAAAATTTTAGTAATACATAACAGTAATGCTTCGATTCTTGGAAATAGAGATAGAAATTGAGGAGGAAAAGTGGGCAATGAATTTTTCAAACAATCAATTCAGTGTTAATACAAACTCAACTATATATCAAAGATATAAATCAAAGACTTACGTATTTTTCAGCGGCGCAAGGAAGCACCTCTCCATTTTTTTTACTTGTGCGCGCCACTTTCCATGCCTTTGCTCGTGTAATTTTACATTCAGGATTATCGGTTTCCTACATAAACAAATGTAAATATATTAAACAATTATACAATATTATCGCGATTAGTTGTGGAAGACTTACTACGTACCAATTCTTCATATAGTCTACTATAAGATTTTCTTCCCAATGTACGATTTATGGTGTTCTTTCTTTTATTATCAGCACTCGTCTTGCATTGTTTTTTCTTTTTATCAGCATACTCAATGTTGGTGAACCCCTCCCACTGAACTTTATCAATATCTTCGGGTCGGTTATCAATCGCAAGATGCCTAGACAATAGCTCTCCATTTGTTTTAAGATATAGCTTTCTCAATTTCGCTTTTGCTGTTCTGAAGCACTGTGAAAACGCCTTCTCTAAAATAGGTCGAGTTAAATCGGGGTTTATATTCAAATCAAACTCCTTCTATAGAAACGTAAAATAAATGTTCTAATTATGATTTTGTACTTCAAATATTCATAAAACAAAATCATTCTTGTAAAAATTGTAAATTCAAATACCATGAGTGCTTTCCATAAATTATCTTGAAAAACCCATCAACTTTCCTCCAATCATCATAGCTAATGGGAATATGCCTTCGAATTAGAGTACCACAACGGGAACTCCACTTTGTCGCATCGTCGCCTTTAGCACCATCCATCTCACCAATTATCCATTACTTTTTATTTGGTAGGGGAGGAGGAACTTCTTCTTCTCTGCTTTCTGTATGTCTACTGCAACTAGCCGACATACTGCCAAAATACAATGCAAGAGATATAACAACCTATCTACAAAATATAATGCCATAAAATTATATAAAGAACTATATACATTTTAAAACTGCCACTTAAAACTCACATATTTCCGAAAGTATGTCATGCTTTCTGTTCATATTCATTAATTTTGAATTTTTACATCTCAATTCATATGAATGGAAAGCTTCACGCATTTTAAAAGCTTACACATATTTGCATACTTGCATGTCACGTGCATTTGCATTTAAATATACTATCTCTACTGCATTTAGAAGGATGGTTTTATATGCTATGTGAAGATTTAATGAATGATAACAAATGAGTATACAGGGAAGAAAGAAATGCCCTTATATTTTAAATTTGTTGAAATTTCTGATCTATGGCAACATGATAAATATCAAATAATGACTGAGAATACTAATAAAGTTACAAAACAAGCGACTACTACTTCAATCAAGCTCATCTATTTGGATTCAGTACATTTCAACAACGTTGTTAAGTTAGATTGCTCCTTTAAAACAGACTGGAAGTTTGTTGGCATCTCGTAATCATCCACGCTATCAGTCAAGCGTCTAGGTGAACGTTGTACAATCGACCAATCGGGATTTTTTATGTCTGGTATGTAAATAACTTGACTTACTTCTGATGCAAGAATTGCAGGCTCATCATACTCTCCGTTGCTGCTTTTAAGTTTTTTAGATTCACCATCAACAAATTAGGGTTCGGACAAATCTTACAACCATGCATTTTATCAGCAATATTGACCCACTCACAATAGAATACTACATGTGAAAATTCATAATAATCAACTTCAATGATTTTCTTGATAATACCATACCAAGTGGTGTCATCATCTGTAGGATTCAAATCTTTCGCACTTGCAACAAATGTTGTTATTGCATCCATACAAACACCGCTATCTTGCGTTGAAAGGGTCTCATCATAGCGCTGTGGAGAAAATACATAACCATTTATTCTATACTTAAGTTGAGTTTTGGCTTCCCACGCTGGTCCACTAATGTAATACCATAACAATGAATCCATGCATTTTTCTTCCATTAACTATTAAAATAATTTAATTATGTTAAATAATATTAATTTGATTATCGAATTATGAACTTTGTGGAATTTAACAAACCTTCTTGTACAACCACTCAATGAATTCAGTTTGCACTATTCAGATCTAAAATATTGAGTTTATTCAAAGTTGATTGTATGTATATTTATACATAACCTTGATTATATTACATGTTTTATGTATAAAGACATTCCAAATTACAATTGCTTGTAAAATTGTTCTAAAATCTAACCTAGTAAGAACAATGAAGAATCAGTATGTGTCATATCATGTGATGTTTTGCTTCATCTACAATTCATATACAAGTGGCATGCTTTTATATCACAGATTCACGTGCTAATAAAACTTAGCAGCATGCTAATGTTGTCTAGGATGCTAAATACTTCCATCATGTATTCGGACATTAATTAGACTTGAGAAAGCATCTTCTGCATATAGAAGATGGAGTTTCCAAAAACAAACCCATGCTATTTGGGTTTTACAGACACCTCCTGGTAGAAAGTGTATTACCCCATGCATATAACAATCACATATGGGCTTATATTTTGTACGTGTCATTGTGAAAAGATGAATTTAAAGAATATGAAATGCATCTAACTAGCAAATGTATAGAAAACAACATCAGGTTTGAGCTTTGTCACGGTGCAAAGGTAAATGACGCTAACCTTGTATTCATAAATGAATTAAAACATCATGTCATCTAGACAGTCCAACTCTAGCAATTGTTCATCAGTCCACTCTACATTTGAAATGCTCGAAATCAAAGGTTTAAAAACTAGAACATTTACTTTGATAAACTTACATCAAATGGTGAGTTAACCTAAGAAATTTGACTTTTAACAAAACTAAGCAATTTGATAGATCATAAATTTGATAGAACATTCTATTTATGTCATAATCTGATAGATCATAAATTTGACTTTTAACAAAACTAAACAATTTGATAAGTCGTAAATCTTTTTGTACAGGTCCAAGCAATTTCAAAACAAATCAACTTATTAAGTGATAGTTAGTTTATATTTAAGCTCTAATTTATTCACTTTTGAAAAATGTGAGTTAAACACTGATAAGGGAAAAAGGCTAAATCATATTTTCCTTCCTGAAACATGAGGTGATGCCCTCTAATTCACCACTAATTTTGTCTCACAGCTTCTCATTCATTATTAAATGCACGCTTATTCATTTACAACTAAAAATTTCAAAATTAAACTATCTCAGATCGAAAATTGAACACAACAGCAGTTTTTTTTCCAAAAGGTTCACTTGCTTGTTGTTTAAGATAAATGGAATTAATACAGTATCATGTTAACTCGATACTAAACTATAACAACCACAAAAGAAGGGAAAAACTCACCATGTAAATTGGGTGTATGACATTACACCTTGATACTTTGCTGTTGCGTCTGTTGTCTTGGTCGTTGTTGCACAAAGTTCATCATCTTACAAGCTCCAATCCCAGTCACTTCTATATTGATTGTCTTATGTCAATCATATAAAGAAGTGCAAGTAAGAGCATCTGACTTTGAACATATGTTGTCTAGCTTTGGCATCAGGTAGAGGAATGTAGATTCGCTTATCAAAACGTCTTAGAAAGGCCTGTATATAAAAATTAAACAATGTCAAGAAACTAGACTTAGCAACCAAAATGCAAACTAACATAATACTTTAAAAGTTGTGACCAAAGCCATCAAAACTAAACCTTATCAAGCATACGGTGGATTGTTGCACCCAAAACAAGAACTGTCTGGTCATTGTTTCCTACACCTTGAAACAGGTAAGCTTTTCAGAAACAGTATTTATTTATAAAATATACCAAGTCCTTTCTTTAAAAATATATGAATAATGATTTACTTCTAAAAAAATTTCTAGAACTGTATAAAATCAGAATCCAAAATTAAGTACCTTTTTGAAAACAAGCAATAAATAACCAAAATCAACGATCGATTGGAAGCTGTCTATGTTGTTTCTAGCTTTGTTGAGCCTGGAGTCATGGTCGTTGTTGCATTCCTGTCGATTGGAGATTGTCATGGAGTCGTTGTCCGTTGGAGATGTTGCAGTCGCCAGTCTTGCCGCGGTCTATAGCCATGTCGCAGTCGGCACTTGAAGTCGTTGGCGATTGGAACATAGTCGTCGCGGTCGCTCTTTAACCTTCCCGCATCCGAAGCCTTCAGCCTTAAACCATCCGAAGCCATGGTAAAGATGAATGATTTTAGGGTTTTGGTTTGATTTGAAAATAAAAAGGGGGATAAAAACGTGAGTAGGTTTTAATTGTAGAAGAAGCGGATGATAAAAGTTTTCACGTTCCCGCTTCTGAAATTGCATGCGTGGTTATTTACAGCGCGTTATCACGCTATTCTTACTTTATTTTCATTTTGATAATAGTATCAATAGCAACGAGCATCAAAACGCCATCTTATAATGATTCTACATGCAATAGATAACAACATTTCTTGTAGTGCATGAAGTTTCTTTCTACTTCATTGAGCATCTTCTAACGACGATCGATATTCGCTACAAACCAATATATGGTGGCGTAAGTAAATATTAAAGTTACACCTTATAGCGTGTAGAAAAAAATGCAAACCTATAATAATCATCTCGGTCTGTAATTCCAATCCTAAAAAGTATCCACCTTCGAATTTGAGTACGTTGTATGCCGGACAACTTGATAGTTTTACCCTCAATGATGGAACGTTCATAAATGCCATCTCCGTTCTCATTTAAAAATGTTGCTTGTTTAGAGCCATGATTACCAGTACGTGATTTGGCTTATATTCCATGGCATATTTAATGGATTCTGAAACAAGATATGCTCTGGAAATTGATCCCTCCACGTAGCGTTTATTGCTTGGTATGTCTTTGCATTCCTTCATAGCTCTAATATAAAAATACATCATTTATGTTACTATTGAAAAATAATCATGTGATAATTATATTTTAAATGCCGCACCTTTCAAATGGATACATCCATGTATAACTAACTGGTCCATATAGTAGTGCCTGATCAGCTAAATGCACCATTAGATGTATGCTTATGTCAAAAAATTGAGAGGGAAAATAATGCACCAACACGCATAATGTCTCGGCAATCATATCTTTGGCAGCTTGGACATGCTCTCGAATTAAAACCTTCGAACAAATAATATTGAAGTACAAGCATACTTGTAATATCACACGTCTTAAGTCACGACACTTTGGATAAGCATGTTGAACCATGATAGGCAAAAAATACTGGATAATAACATGATAGTCATATGACTTTCTAATATTCAAACTGGGTGGTTGAATATTTACTAAGTTTCTTAACTTAGTCCCAAAGCATGATGGAAGTTTTGCATCTTTTAGAACTTGACAACATTGCATCCTGTATGTTTTGTCAAATGCAAATTTGGAAGATTGTTTGTATCTATCAAATAGCAAGTTAACGAAATGCTCCGATACATTCTTCTCAGTGTGCATCGCGTCAATAGTATGTCACACTCTATGACTACTCGAATACTCTAAGCCAAAAAGAATCGACTTCTTATACCATGCTGGTCTTTCATCATCGCCATTTTTGTTTACAAAATGTTCATCGTCAAGGTCGATATCATCTACAATGCGTTTTTTGTTTTTTGTTATTTTACCGGGTATATATTTGATATGAGCAAGCTTTTCTAAAAGAGTTTATCCCGTCAATCGTGTTGGAGGTTCCATATCCTCTATATTCTTATACCATCCATGTTTCAATGCCCTATATGGATTACCATTCTTTAAAAATCTTCTATACTTCGTATAAACAATCTTATTTCCAGTGCGTTTTGATTCAGTCTCCACAGCACAAACAGGACATGCTTTGTAACCATGTGTTACACAACCAGAGAAATTTCCAAATGTAGGTAGATCATGAATTCCCCATAATAGCATTGCTCTCAAAGTGAAATGCTCTTCCTTATCCATGTCAAATGCAGGCACTCCCTCTGTCCATAGTTGCTTCAATTCATCGACAAGGGGTTCCAAATACACATCAATATCTTTACTAAGTGCTCTTGGTCTAGGAATTAACAAGCATAACATTTGAAACTCCAACTTCATACATAATGAAGGGGGTAAGTTATAAGGAACCGTATACACATGCCAACAACTATAATTACTTGATTGTGTTGCACTAGGGTTAAACCTGTCAGTAGAAATACCAAGCCAAACATTTCGCCCATTTTTACCAAACTCTGGCCACTTGTTCTTCAACGATCTCCATTCGGCTAAATCAATAGGATGACGCATGGAATTCCAGCAAGGTTTTGCTTCACTATGCCATAACATCTTTCGAGCTGTCCATGGTATAGTATACAACCTTGTTAATCTCGGAGTTATTGGAAAATATTTCAAAGCTTTTCAAGGTTGTTTTGTCATTTTTACCTCTTCCCCTTGATTTTTAACTTTAAATCTGGACGTATGACAATGTGGACATTCTAACGCATCATTGTGTTCCTTCCAAAACAATATACAAACATTTTCACAAGCATGTATACATTCTACTTTCATTCCAAAATCCTTTAAAATTTGTTTCATTATCAAGTACTTCTCCAGTATTGTATTTTCCTTTGGAAGCCACCGCTTCAATCATATCAACAACTCGGTCATGCTGTGTAACGAACCGTGAATTTCGTTAAACAAATTTGTCATATTAATAAGATTTTGGAATTAGATTTATAAAGAAATAAAATTGTTATAATTTGTAATGAAGTAAATGTTAAGAATTTACCTATGAAATATTATATTGATTAAAATAGACTTAATTAAAAAGGTTGAATTGAATAAATCCTATTTATTGGAACCTGATTTATTGGTATGCAAATTTATAATAAATGAGTTATTACAAGAAACTGAAATTCGAATAGAATTCTAATGAATGAAAGTAGTGAAAAGATTTTTTCCCGGATGTAATTGTAGATGAGAAATAAAGGAAAGTATTAGATTGATTAATGTAATAAAACATTATTAACGGTATTTGATTGTAAATTAAGGAAACGTGTTAATGCAAGTTAATATTTATGAACTTGAATGAACATCCCAATTTATTATAATAATTAAAATGTTATGACTTAGCTTTAAATGGAATATAGTATAAACAAATGCAATCAGTGTATTTATGTGTGAAATAATATATTGATTTATATGTAACTGAATGTAAATTAATGCAATTATGTTAATGTAAGTTAATAAATAATTAATTTTGCGCAATCCCAATTAATTGAAATAACTATAAGGTCATAATTTCTTGTATCTAGGAAATTTGGAAATTTGATTTCAATAAATGCAATAAAGGATTAGAAATGTATACTGTTTTCATAAGATAGTATAAAGGAATGTAAACTTGTGATCTATGTATGAAATAATAACCAAAATAAGGAAAATGGTGTTAATGTAGGTAAAGTTGTAACAAATTGGTCTACTAGATTCAAATTAGGATATCAATAATGTAATGTTTACGAGAATTAATGCAAGGACTGAAGGTAGGATGTAATGAATAAATAGAAACGTGAAATTTATCATAAGTAATAAATTGAATATAAGAAAACAAAGGAAATTAGTGAATTAATTTATGGATTCATAATAATAAATAGTAATGAAATAAAATCAATGTCCTGTAGATAATTCTAATATTGTTTGGAAATGAAGACTTATAAAGTATGAAACCAGTAAATAAATTTATGGAGAGTCTAAATAGTAATTAATGTACATATTTGGCAAATAAATTTCAATAAATCTTAATTTAACGTTTTAATGTAAATTTAAGTAACAATTGATGAAATAAAAAAATGCAACCAAGGTAGATTAATTTATTGGATTTAAAATCTAAATTTATGGGTGAAATTAAAAAATTTCAATATGATTGAATTATAGTAGTTATTACACAATTAGTGGAAATAAAATAGTTAATACGAAAAAGGTGAAATTGGAAGTATCAGTGTAATGAAGCTTAAGAAAATGTTAAATATGTTTATAAAATAATGATTGTTGAATAATAAGAATGAGAATCAAGATTTATTTATTTATTTATTTGGATTTAAAATACGATAATTTGGATTTATTGCAGTTAATTAAAATTAAATATTTAATTATTACGTTAGTTGAAAATTAAGTTGAATTTGGAAAATATTTATGTAATAGCTTTGAACCTAATGTTAATTTCATCCATTTGACTACAATGGAAGTATTGAAAAGTTAATTTATAATTGATGAATATAATGGAATTTGAATTTTACGCTGAAATTTATGATTGAATCAACTTTTAATTGACATCTAAATTGGTTTAAAATCACTGAGATTGTTTAAGAAAATAAAAATGATAAGATTTGTAAATTTTGAAAGTGAAATTGAAAAGTGATTTAATTAATGAATTTTTGATTTATTTATTTAATATAAAAATAGCCATTTTGGCCACTAGCTCGGATTTCGACGAAACTAGTTTCATCGGATCCGTATCGGTGAATTATTGTAGGATTTTATGTTTCGTAGCGATCGGACTTGTCGTTTGATCGTACTAACACGAAATGCCTTGAAATCGATTTAATTGAAATCAATTGAAATCCATTTGAAAATATTGATTTTATCACAACTTCTTCATACGATGAAATTTGGACTTGAAACTTGTTCCATCGCGTTTAAATTATTTAAAAACATCTATTTTGGTATATTGGTTGAACCAATTTCGTTTCGGAGTCGAAACGGTCTTTTTGGGGCACTTTGGCGTTAGTACGTAAATCTATCTTGTCCATCCATTCAAATGTCAACCCTGCCTGTATATATCCTGCTATAAACCCTAGCAGCCTAAATTCCTCATTTCTATACATTCTACTCCTTCTCTTCCTCAATGGCAGACAAAATTCTATATTTCCAGATCCAATTACAAATCAAACCCAAAGCAAAAATTTCAAAGTCCTTAGAAAAATTTGCAAAAAATATATATTGAATCTTTCGACGTACGCATCTCAAAACTGAAATTCATTTTCCGATTTGATGCATTGCTTGTCCAGAATTTCTAAATCTATTCACGGTCGTTCATCGTGTCGGAATCAACTGCGTCTGGTCGGAAAATCCCTTCTGGGTTTTGTAGAGGGGCTAGCGCGTTGTTCATCGGCGAAGTTTGGCGGCTAATCGACGGTTGGATTTGGAAGAAATCACGATTTAGGGTTTACACCCACGGTGACGGCGGCGCTCTAGGGAGGTGCGCAGGTGGGCCTATGGGGTCTTCGCGTCGAGCTGAACTCGATGGGGGGGTGTGAGTGCCTTTAGTGGTCAGAGCGTGGCGTATTGGGTGGTCAAACTATCGGTCAAATGGGTTTAGGGGGTTTTCGCTGTTCGTTAGGCACCGCGTGAAGGAGAAGGTCACGTGAAGCATACAGGGGATGACGTGGCACTAAAGTTGGTAAATGTGTTCTTTTATTTTATTTTTATTTTTGATTTCAATCACATTAATCACCATAAATTTTGCATACGATGTCCATTTTACGCGCGGTTTCTTTTGTTAGGATCGTATTGAAATTCCGGACTTTTTGACGCTGGTTTGGACGAATTCAGAGACTTTGCAATTTTTGGGTTTAAATGGATTTAAATTCAACTTAAGTTCAAAAGGTGAGTGTTTTAACCCACTCACAACTTCTAAGATTTATTATGTTTGTTAAATTAATTTATGGAGTGATTAGAAATTATTTATGACTGTTTGGCATATTTTAATCATCGTCTCAGTTAAATTGCATTTATTTAATTTAATTTGTTATTTAATTTCTCATTGCATATAAACTGCCAGTTAAATAAATTTATATTGAATTAAATGGTTATTTAATTTATTTATTGCATATAAATTTGACACTTAAATTTCCATTTATTTTATTTTTGAATATAAACTGCTAGTTGATACCTGTTGTTTATTATCCATTATATATTAATGTTATTGATTTAATTGGATGATGATTGTGATAAATGGTTGATGGTTGATATTAGATGAATGGATGTTGTATTTTATATTATTATAAACTGCAAGTTATTATGCATTTTCATTTCATTTGAGATTGCGGTTTTAAATGATATACAACTGCATTTTTATTTTAAATTGCGGATTGAAATGATAAATATCCGTATCACTTGACCATAGGATAGAAAATTATATATAGGCAACGTGGTATATGTATATAATTTTTTTTGAAATGATTTTCTATGGTTTTAGGAAGAAATATATGGTTTAATAAATATTAATTTTTGATGTTATATAAATATTATTTTATATATATATAGTTAAATTCTTGAATTTAAGCTATGTATAAAATTGATTAATAAAAATGAGTTAATAATGGAGTTTAATTGTTTTATATTCTACGGTTTAGTACCTATTTAAGATATTCTATATATAGAGTTTTTAATTTACTTAAATGAAATTTAAGTTGGAAGATAAATATGAAATTGGTTAAATTGAATTATTTAAAAATTGTACTTGAATAAATTTGATTTAGAATTTAAATAAAAATGGAGATTTTAAAGGGTATGATTCTTATAACTTGATTTGGTTTAAAGTAATTTAAATGGATATAAAGTTGAGATAAATGAATTTATCAAGTTAAATAAATTGAAAGAATATCCAGTTGTTTGAAGTTAAAAGTTTTACTTGAATTATATGGTATTTGTTAAGTAAACGTTTCAAATCTAAATAATAGCAATTGAATTTGATATATATGGAATTATCAAAGAATTAGTTTTGAAATGGTGGAATATTTAAAGCTTTGAAATATATGAATTGAAATGGTTTATTGAGAGATTCAAATCGGTATTTAGGATTTATTTGAAAAATTAAAGAAGCTATTTTATTATATAAAGTAATTTAATATGTAAACCATTGAAGTATATTAAGTTATGTTTCAAATCTATAGATTTCGAGGTATATAGATTTGAAAGTGCTATGATTCTTGAAAAAGGATATATTTGAAATAAAATGATATCATATTGATTTGGGTCCTAAAATAAAAATGATATCGTATTTATATGGTTTTGAAATGAATATTTTATTCTGGTTTCGAAGTATAATTATTTTAAAATGACTGCGGTGTTATAATAACGTTTGGTTGTTGAAGAGATCGGAATCGGAAGTTGTCATACTCTCTACCAACTCCAAAAACCACTTTAACAACCATGTACGCGGTCGAGATTCCAGAATGAAGTAGGATGGTGGCGGTGTTTCCTTTGAGGTAAATACGTGGGCCCAACTCCCATGAATTGGCATAAGGTGGCTGAAACAGGAGCGATTGATGGGTTAATTGTGGTAGCACCTTTGATCGGACACATCCCATCGATATTATACTTTGACTTTTGGATTGATTCGGTGGCCACTTTTGGTTTTTTTGATTTTGGGGGTGTTTTTCGAGGTGGGCGGTAGTAGCTGCTACGCGTTACCGCCGACCCGGAAACGTAATTGGTATATCTACCCTGGAATTGCCTAGTTGTGCCGTGTCACCTACCCTATCGCGCCTTGTACAAATTTCTATTTGTGTCGTACCTATGAAGTATCCTCTGATAGCCTCCCGATCAGGAGGTATTACGGTACTGTATAGACTATTGGCATTATTTGTGTTAAGGGCTATATGGGTAACCCCCTAACGCTATTAAAAAGTAAGTTTACTTTACTATTGGACATTATTATAATAGCGAAATATACTACATAGTAAATATTTAACGGATCCTTAGGAGATGTGAATCCCGAGCACCTCTTGAGTTACTGCACTCACGTTAGACACTGGATAGGAGATGTCAAATCCAGTAAACATCTCCGAAGCCGTTACACTCATATTTATTTCAGTTAATTTAACTTACATAAGATCTCTTAGTTCTTACTCGAGTGTTTTGTCTTTTCAATTCGATCGGGTTAGTCCGAGCGTTTCAGGATTTGAAGATTTTATTCTGGAGGACGAAGACGAAGATTTGTAGTACTATTATCTCCTATATTATTCCACTGCACCATTTAATTCTGCTGCATTGATTATAATCCGTTGGTATGTGCTACTCTGGTATGTATTGTATAAAAAAATTGTTTTGTAAAACAGCTTCATGAACTGTATATTTGATTATTATATTTTATCGTTCCGCTGCAAGATTCTGTTTTATTCTTTTTATTCCTCTGCTTTTTCTTATTTACCCCGTAACAATCCGCCCTTCTGTATGGTTTGAATTGGCATGTGTGTCGATTTAAAGCGTGCGAAAAAGGCGAGACGTTACATCTGGTAAATATAATTGGATATAAGTTGTAAGTATACATTCATAGATTATAATTTGGAATTAGACCCGGAATCTAAATTCTTAAGTTTCCATTAATTAATAGTTTTAATTGTTTTAGTGAAAAGGAATTTAACTAATAATTAAAACCTAAAAATGAAATAATAGATTTAATGCTAGGTTATAAATGGTATTAAATGGGATATGAAATTGTAACCTATAAGACAAAGGATATTATTATTAAACATTAAATTAATTAAAGGAAATAGAATAAACTTGTAAAATTTTCCATTACATTTCCTTTTAACATTTTAACTTTTATAACTGGTTAGTTATATATATGTTAGAGAATGCATTAAATATATGATTGTAGACTTAAGTTAATGCATTATGATGATAAGTAAATGAAATGGAAAAAATGAATGAATGTAATTGAAAAAAAAAATAAAGATGAAAATTTGCAAGAAATAAATGAGAATTAAGAGAAATCATTATATGAATAAAAAGAAAATCAAACAATAAATATTTTGAAATGAAATTTATAAAAATTAACTAGATCTATTGGTTGGGATTGTTATTTGTCTTGGTTTATGGTAGTTTGGGCAAGGATACTTTAAATTGTTGGAAGGTATGAATAATCTATTTAGTTTCACCTAAGACTGTTGAGTGAAGGGTACGCTTAGTAGTTTATTTCTCTTTCCATACAATTTAAAGTTTTGAACCTGAACAACTATTTGTTTGATTAATATGAATGAAAGTTTGATTTGTGTTGATTTTATGTGATGGTTGTATGCCCTGTTGCAAGTGGTTGTTGGTTGTATTGATTTGTCTGATATTGATTGAAACAAACTAAACATTTCGTTTTATATAATTATTGTCTTTTTTGGATTATATAAGTGAAATACAGGTTATGGAAGCAATTGCTACTGCATTTGGTTTCATAATTAAGTGTAAATTTCCCGACAAATAGGTATGATTTCGGATTTCGGTTTTTCGCGCTATTATATTATTTTTCCATGTTGGGATATATTATTTTGGAAAATATATGTTGTATATTTTTATATTTGATATTATATTTTCTCCAGAGCCTCTCCGTACAAAGGAGACTCTACCGAAATTTTCCGTAAATTTTGGACTTAGAAAAATTTTTAAAAATGTTTTCCAAACTTTATTAATTCGAGTATAAAAAGATTTAATGGTTATAAATTGGTATATTTTATCTAAATTAATTAATTTTGTAAATTTAATTGTTTATAAAGTTAATGTTTTGAATAAGATATATTGATTTCTTAATTCTTCTTTTCCCTTCTTTTTCCGTTTTGGGGATGAAAAGTTTTGAGTGGGGGAGAGTGCAACGACCCGTGAATTTGTTAATTAAATTTGTCATATTAATAAGGTTTTGGAATTAGATTCATAAAGAAATAAAATTGTTATAATTCATAATGAAGTAAATGTTAAGAATTTACCTATGAAATATTATATTGATTAAAATAGACTTAATTAAAAAGGTTGGATTGAATAAATCCTATTTATTGGAACTTAATTTATTGGTGTGCAACTTTATAATAAATGAGTTATTTCTAGAAATTGAAATTTGAATAGAATTCTAATAAATTAAAATAGTGAAAAGATTTTTTTCCCGGATGTAATTGTAGATGAGAAATAAATGAAAGTATTAAATTGATTAATGTAATAAAACATTGTTAACGGTATTTGATTGTAAATTAAGGAAACGTGTTAATGCAAGTTAATATTTATGAACTTGAATGAACATCCCAATTTAATATAATAATTAAAATGTTATGACTTAGATTTAAATGAAATATAGTATAAACAAATGCAATCAGTGCATTTATGTGTGAAATAATATATTGATTTATTTGTAACTGAATGTAGATTAATGCAATTATGTTAATGTAGGTTAATAAATAATTAATTTTGCACAATCCCAATTAATTGAAATAACTGTAAGGTCATAATTTGTTGTATCTAGTAAATTTGGAAATTTGATTTCAATAAATGCAATAAAGTATTAGAAATGTATATTGTTTTCATAAGATAGTATAAAGAAATGTAAACTTGTGATCTATGTATGAAATAATAACCAAAATAAGGAAAAGGTGTTCATGTAGGTAAAACTGTAACAAATTGGTCTGCTAGATTCAAATTAGGATATCAATAATGTAATGTTTATGAGAATTAATGCAAGGACTGAAGGTAGGATGTAATGAATAAATAGAAACGTGAAATTTATCATAAGTAATAAATTGAATATAAGAAAACAAAGGAAATTAGTGAATTAATTTATGGATTCATAATAATAAATAGTAATGAAATAAAATCAATGTCCTGTAGATAATTATAATATTGTTTGGAAAAGAAGACTTATAAATTATGAAACCAAGTAAATAAATTTATGGAGAATCTAAATAGTAATTAATGTACATATTTGGCAAATAAATTTCAATAAATCTTAATTTAACGTTTTGATGTAAATTTAAGTAACAATTGATGAAATAAAAAAATGGAACCAAGGTAGATTAATTTATTGGATTTAAAATCTACATTTATGGGTGAAATTGACAAATTTCAATATGATTGAATTATAGTAGTTATTACACAATTAGTGGAAATAAAATAGTTAATACGAAAAAGGTGAAATTGGAAGTATCAGTGTAATGAAGCGTAAGCAAATGTTAAATATGTTTATAGGATAATGATTGTTGAATAATAAGGACGAGAATCAAGATTTATTTATTTATTTATTTGGACTTAAAATATGATAATTTGGATTTATTGCAGTTAACTGAAATTAAATATTTAATTATTACGTTAATTTTAAGTTGAATTTGGAAAATATTTATGTAATAGCTTTGAACCCAATGTTAATTTCATCCATTTGACTACAATGGATTGAATAAAAAGAATGAATAGTGAATTCAATAGAAGTATTGAAAAGTTAATTTATAATTGATGAATATAATGGAATTTGAATTTTACGCTGAAATTTATGATTGAATCAACTTTTAATTGACATCTAAATTGGTTTAAAATCACTGAGATTGTTTAAGAAAATAAAACATATAAGATTTGTAAATTTTGAAAGTGAAATTGAAAAGTGATTTATTAATGAATTTTTAATTTATTTAATTAATATAAAAATAGCCATTTTGGGCACTGGCTCGGATTTCGACGAAACTAGTTTCATCGGATTCGTGTCGGTGAATTATTGTAGGATCTTAAGTTTCGTAGCGATCGGACTTGTCGTTTGATCGTACTAACACGAAACGCCTTGAAATCGATTTAATTGAAATCAATTTGAAAAAATTGATTTTAGCATAACTTCTCCGTACGATGAAATTCGGACTTGAAACTTATTCCATCGTGTTTAAATTATTTAAAAACATCTATTTTGGTATATGGGTTGACCCGATTTCATTTCGGAGTCGAAACGGGCTTTTTGGGGCACTTTGCGTTAGCGCGTAAATCTATCTTGTCCATCCATTCAAATGTCAACCCTGCCTATATATATATATCCTGCTATAAACCCTAATAGCCTCTGTTCCTCATTTCTATACATCCTATTCCTTCTCTTCCTCAATGGCAGACAAAATTCTATATTTCCAGATCCAATTGCAAATCATACCCAAAGCAAAATTTCAAAGTCCTTAGAAAAATTTGCAAAAAATATATATTGAATCTTTCAAAACTGAAATTCATTTTCTGATTTGATGCATCATTTGTCCAAAATTTCTAAATCTATTCACGGCCATTCATCGTGTCGGAACCAACTGCGTCTGATCGGAAAACCCCTTCTGGGTTTTGTAGAGGGGCTAGCGCGTTGTTCATCGGCGAAGCTTGGCGGCGAATCGATGGTCGGATTTGGCAGAAATCGCGATTTAGGGTTTTCACCCACGGCGGCGGCGGTGCTTTTGGGAGGTGCGCAGGTGGGCCTATGGGGTCTTCGCGTCGAGCCGAACTCGATAGTGGGGGTGTGAGTGCCTCTAGTGGTCGGAGCGTGGCGTATTGGTTGGTCAAACTATCGGTCAAATGGGTTTAAGGGGGTTTCGCTGTTTGTTGGGCACCGCGTGAAGGAGAAGGTCACGTGAAGCATACAGGGGATGACGTGGCACTAAAGTTGGTAAATGTGTTCTTTTCTTTTATTTTTTATTTTTGATTTCAATCACATTAATCGTCATAACTTTTGCATACGATGTCTGTTTTATATGCGGTTTCTTTCGTTAGGATCGTATTGAAATTCCGGACTTTGTGACGTTGGTTTGGATGAATTTTGATACTGTGCAATTTTTGGGTTTAAATTGGATTTAAATTCAATTTAAGTTCAAAAGGTGAGTGTTTTAACCCACTCACAACTTCTAAGATTTATTATGTTTGTTAAATTAATTTATGGAGTGATTAGAAACTTATTTATGACTGTTTGGCATATTTTAATCATCGTCTCGGTTAAATTGCATTTATTTAATTTAATTTGTTATTTAATTTCTCACTGCATATAAACTGCCAGTTAAATTAATTTTTATTGAATTAAATGGTTATTTAATTTATTTATTGCATATAAATTTGACAGTAAAATTTCCATTTAGTTTATTTTTGAATATAAACTGCTAGTTGATACCTGTTGTTTATTATCCATTATTTATTGATGCTATTGATTTAATTGGATGATGATTGTGATAAATGGTTGATGGTTGATATTGGATGAATGGATGTTGTATTTTATATTGTTATAAACTACAAGTTATTATGCATTTTCATTTCATTCGGGATTGCGGTTTGAAATGATATACAACCGCATTTTTATTTTAAATTGCGGATTGAAATGATAAATTTCCGTATCACTTGACCATAGTATAGGAAATTATATACAGGCAACGCGGTATATATATAAAAAAATTGAAATGATTTTCTATGGTTTTAGGAAGAAATATACGGTTTAATAAATATTAATTTTTGATGTTATATAAATATTATTTTATATATATAGTTAAATTCTTGAATTTAAGCTATGTATAAAATTGATTAATAAAATTGAGTTAATAATGGAGTTTGATTGTTTTATATTCTATGGTTTAGTACCTATTTAAGATATTATATATATAGAGTTTTTAATTTACTTAAATGAAATTTAAGTTGGAAGATAAATATGAAATTGGTTAAATTGAGTTATTTAAGAATTGTACTTGAATAAATTTGATACGGAATTTAAATAAAAATGGAGATTTTAAAGGATATGATTCTTATAACTTGATTTAGTTTAAGTAATTTAAATGAATATAAAGTTGAGATAAATGAATTTATCAAGTTAAATAAATTGAAAGAATATCCAGTTGTTTGAAGTTAAAAGTTTTACTTAAATTATATAGGATTTATTAAGTAAACGTTTCAAATCTAAATAATAGCAATTGAATTTGATATATATGGAATTATCAAAGAATTTGTTTTGAAATGGTGGAATATTTAAAGCTTTGAAATATATAAATTGAAATGGTTTATTGAGAGATTCAAATCGGTATTCGGGATTTATTTGAAAAACTAAAGAATCTATTTTATTATATAAAGTAATTTAATATGTAAACCATTGAAGTATATTAAGTTATGTTTCAAAGCTATAGATTTGAAGGTATATAGATTTGAAAGTGCTATGATTTCTTGAAAAAGGATATATTTGAAATAATATGATATCATATTGATTTGGGTCCTAAAATAAAAATGATATCGTATTTATATGGTTTTGAAATGAATATTTTATTCTGGTTTTGAAGTATAATTATTTTAAAATGACCGCAGTGTTATAATAACGTTTGGTTGTTGAAGAGACAGGGATCGGAAGTTGTCATACTCTCTGCCAACTCCAAAAACCACTTTAACAACCGTGTACGCGGTGGAGATTCCAGAATGAAGTAGGATGGTGGCGGCGTTTCCTTTGAGGTAAATACGTGGGCCCAACTCCCGTGAGTTGGCATAAGGTGGCTAAAATAGGAGCGATTGACGGGTTAATTGAGATAGCACCTTTGATCGGACACATCCCTTCGATATTATACTTTGACTTTTGGATTGATTCGGTGGCCACTTTTGATTTTTTTGATTTTGGGGATGTTGTTCGAGGTGGGCGGTTGTAGCTGCTACGCGTTACCACCGACTCGGAAGCGTAATTGGTATATCTATCCTGGCATTGCCTAGTGTGCCAAGTAACCTACCTTATTGCGCCATGTACGAGTTTTTATTTGTGTCGTACCTATGGAGTATCCTCTGGTAGCCTCCCGATCAGGAAGTATTACTTTACTATATAGACTATTGGCATTATTTGTGTTAAGGGCTATATGGGTAACCCCTTAACGCTATTAAAAAGTAAGTTTACTTTACTATTAGACATTATTATAATAGCGAAATATACTACATAGTAAATAGTTTAACGGATCCTTAGGAGATGTGAATCCCGAGCACCTCTTGAGTTACTGCACTCACGTTAGACACTGGATAGGAGATGTCAAATCCCGTAAACATCTCCGACGCCGTTACACTTATATTTATTTCAGTTAATTTAACTTACATAAGATCTCTTTGTTCTGACTCGAGTGTTTTGTCTTTTTAATTCGCTCGGGTCAGTCCGAGCGTTTCAGAATTTGAAGATTTTATTCTGGAGGACGAAGACGAAGATATGCAGTACTATTATCTACTATATTATTCCACTATACCATTTAATTCTGCTGCATCAATTATTATCCGTTGGTATGTGCTACTCTGATATGTATTGTATAAAAAAATGTTTTGTAAAACAGCTTCATGAATTGTATATTTGATTATTATATTTTATCGTTCCGCTGCAAGATTCTGTTTTGTTCTTTTTATTCCTCTACTTTTTCTTATTTACCCCATAACAATCCGCCCTTCTGTATGGTTTGAATTGGCATGTGTGTCGATTTAAAGCGTGCAAAAAGGCGGGACGTTACATACTGTTTCCTGACCAATTAAAATCTTTTTTTAAATTGTGAAGCTCTATAATGACACTTAATGTTGTAAGACCATCTTCACGAGAAGGGTACAATTTTTCATTTGCTTTTCTTTTGTATTCTTGATACTTTTTCCAATGTTTACCATCATCGACGCCTTCAACGCTACCATATACTCTATATGCATCATCAAAAAGGTCTTCAAGCGCATCTCCTACATGGTTCTGTTCTTGAAATTGATTAGAGTTGTAAGCCTCATAGGTATTATGTCGCGAAGTATTGAGCACCACATCATTGTCGCTTCTCTTGCCATGGAAAAACCATTCGTCGTATGTTGGATCCATACCATGAATGATCAAGTGTTTTTATACTAATTTAAACGCCAACTTTTTTTAATTCCTACACTTTATACAAGGACAGCTGCATAGTCCAAAGTCCGGTGGTGAATGACTCTTCATGAATTTCATAAAATATTGAACTCCTTGTATATATACATTGGTATTCCTATGTCGAATTCTAATTCACTCTCTCGATGTAGGCTTCGACGTTAGCAAGAAAATTTATTTGTTCCTATAATTTTACGTAAATACAACGTTAATACATAAACGAAGCATTAAACAACATGCTAATATAAATAAAATAATACATGAACAACTTACGGTTGGTCGAAGACATAATGTTTCAAGATTTTGGCCTATAATGCCCAACACTTAACTATTTATGTTGTCCCTGATGTCATGCAGAAAGGACTCAATTCTGATTCTGTTACATTTTTAGATTGCGCTTAATATTCTTATTGTATGCTACAATTTAAATAGATTCAATTTAACGATTTTCAATATTCGTATAATCGTATATGATAAAAATTTGTGAAAATATTCTTAGTGTTGGATTTTTTGGAAAATTTTGGCAGAATCTCCTGTGTATGGCGAACATTTTGAAAAAATGAAAAAACAATATAATTATAAAATACACATCTTCGAAGAGGCATCCCGAAACGTGGATAAACAAGATAATATCACGCATATCTCGCAATAATGTAAAAACATACCTTTTAATTAACATTTTTAAGTGAGCTATTTCACATTTCCATTAGCAAAAGCAAGTTATCACTGCTATATCCTATACTTGACTTAGTTTAAATGTTAGTCCCATATATGAAGAAATTACCAATAGATAATTAAATCTATAAATTGACAATTGCTCTTCTTACCCTTAGAGGAGTATCATAAGCTATGTATATCTACACATTTGCTGAAGTGCAACAACTTTAGAGGGTCCACTGATTCTATAAGCCAAAAAAGGACTTGAGCGTTCTGATATCAAATGCCAGTTATTCATGACTTTAGTAATTGCAAGTCATGTGGGTTGTTTCCCACTAATAAACTAATAGCATTCTTGTTAATGCTAACCTGCAGTCTTGTATATGACATAACTTACTGATTGCGTTTTGACAGGGGATATCATTTTCCTCCATGATATCGGGCTCTCATTGTTTCTGTATACTATCTTACCAACGAGTACCATATGTGGCTTGCTCATGAACGAAGCATTTCAATCTACACATCAACTATGGTTTTTTCTGAAGATGGAGGGACACAAAATGGAACTGTACACCCTTTTTTAAGGAGTAGGCATTGATGTTGGTATTCCTTTAATGTTGGATCATCCATTCATTTCTCACTTTTATTTTATTTGTAAATTCACTTCCCATCATCACTGACATGCTCACTTATATACCTTGTAATCTTGTTTGAATCAGAAAAACAAATTAAGTTATTGACAAATGTGGCTTACATGTAAATTTTCTCTCTTTTAGCCTACAGGCAAACATCATCTTTCAAGTTCAACCAAGTGCAGTTTTTATATAGCCACTAATATATCCAATAACAGTTGAAGAGGCTTATATATTCAATAATATGTAACATTACTAAATATTAAACAAAATCTCCACTAATATGTATTTAAGTTTAAACCGATAATGCAAAAAATTATAGAACACCAACCACTATATCCACAAATTGTCCAAGGAAATCAAAAATATTAATAACCAGTATATAGCAATATGTTAAAAACTATTTCATAATATCCATTTTATAATAGTATGAATAGTCAATGTTACACCACTGTCCGTATTAAGTGGAACGAGGTGAATAGGGGAAAAATCAGTAGATTTTTTAAAAAAAGCAGGTAGGGATTTGTACACATAAACTACCACGCCTAAAAATTAAATGGATTGTTTAACATACATAAGACAGAAAAAGCTAAGGTCAAACAGGGTTAACAACTAAAATAAATCGACATAAACTAATTAAATCAAAACAACATGTAATAGTCCAATAATAATTAGGAGAGATGTAAGTTTCACTGCTTATACATAAACTCATTTACGACAGTACCATATTATGACTTTCATTGCCATAATTTAATTGTCAAACTCAATTTTATCATTCAAGAATAAAATACATAAATTTAGTACGTTCACACTTATTCGTATCTTAAACTATGGAAAAGACAAGGATTTCACGGAAGTTGTAATCAAATTTAGTACATGTACGCTTATTCCTTTGGAGTTCCCCTATTTTTGTACATATCATTGGTTTAAATGTTAGCATGTGAACAATAGTAAAGTTGAACAACTATAAAAAAAAAGAAAATGTCAAAACAATAGAAACGCTTTTGTAATAATAAGACAGAGCTTGGAAATAACCTTTTTGGAAATTAAATTAGTTACTTACATTTTCATAAAGTTAAGCAGATAATGTTGTTGGAAGTGTATTTAAGCCACAAAGTTCAAATAATGTTAATTCTCATATTATTATGCAATTGGAATAGCAATCGAAATGCGACATTTTGGACCTCAGCTGAATATCGTAGGTTATAGAACACTCTTAACAAAAATTTGTTACAAAAAGTATAAAATCATGCAGAACCTTACAAATTGTTGAATTTACTATTAATCATTGACTAAAACTTCATATGAATTTGAGAGTATGTACAATAGCCATACATGAATGCATCTCATGAAGTAAACTATACAGTAGCTACCTAATATTGTTGATTATGAAATCACTTGATATATGTACTTTGCTTGTTGAATTTCTTTTCAATTTCATAGTAAATCAAATGAATAATATAAATCAATGCATTATCATTGCATTCATCGATTTTCATCTTGTTATCTCTTCAGCCTTACCTTCCGTTAAAACATTTGAAATTTTCCCTAACTTTAAATCTTATACAGAACAAGAATGAATTGGAGAAAAAAGAAAAAAAATGTAAATAGCCAACTAGTGCTAAACAAATTTTTAAAAACAACTAAACTCTGAATTGATCAGTTAGAACTAAAAATAAACAATGCAACATTATAAGAGATTAAACCCAACAAAACTAATTCTTAGTTTGGAACAATAGACCCATACGGCAGTTAAAAAATATGCAATGGCATTTACTTTGTCTATATTAAATTTGTGTAAATATATGGTTCAATAACAATATAATATACAAATATACATATCGCCATAAAGTACCAAAAAAATAAATGACAACCTTATGGATGTCTTGTAAACCAAACAAACTCAATTACAAAGTCAATTTCACATGTTTTTTTACTTTTATCTTAAATTTGAATCACTTATTTTGATTTAAAATTCAAATCTTACTTTATGTAAGTAAAACCATGTTACGGTACATATGTAGTGACATTTACTTGTCAAACTTTTGTTAATTGCCAGTGAAAGACCTCACTGTCCGTCATACAAAACCAAATGTATGCAAAAGCTTTAACAAAACAAAACCCTTAAAACATACAAAACCCTAAATAAACAATCTTGAAACATACAAAACCAAATTAAAAACGAAAATTATTACCTGACGATAGGCGGGCGACTCGCAACGAAAGATAGAAGCTAATTAAAAACTAAAATATACACGGCGATAGGCGGGCGACTCGCAACGAAGGAAGGCTGCGACGGCTTTAACTCTGCCCAATGTCTTCTAGTTATTTAAGGAAGAAAGATGGAGCCAGAAGCGTGACAAACATCGCTGGAGAGTGACAAACATCTGAAGAAAGATGGAAGCCAGAACCTAATTAGATATAAGGAAGAAAGATGGAAGCCGGAAGCGTGATAAACATCTGAAGCAAGGATTGGAACATAAATGACAACTCTGCCCAACGTCTTCTAGTTATTTACGAAAAGCCCAAATTTTGTCACGGACATAACAGTGATAATACAATGTAACAATAATAATCGTTACAAATTTTCAACAATAATAACCGTGACAAAATGAAACGAAAAAAGTGTGACAAAATGGCCTGTTTGGTGTAGTGTCTATAATCCTAATTAACCCTTATTTTACCTTTCATTATCTTAGTATACTTCAATTTCCATCTTTAGTTTGTATTAACTATCATATTTCCATTTTATTGTATTTTTGTCAAATATATACATTAATTATGATTAAAAATTCTCAATTTATTTATTTAACTAGTTTCATTCTTTTTATTACATCATTTACCAAATTATGAATTAAATTAGCACTTCTATTCATTTTGTTACATTCACAGTCTCATTTATTGTCTTAACCTTATTAATGTAACATTATTACCTTTAATTCTAATTATGATTTCATTCATAAACCACCAATTAACTTTTATTCACATTAGTAAGTCTATTATTCATAACTAAATGTTACAGTTACTTACCTAACACTGGTTTGCTTCAATTACAATTAATCATATATTATCTCGTTAATTGATTCAATATTCATACTTGTTAATAATTTGCTTTAATTAACATCGTTACATTTTAATTTAGTTATTATTTCATTATCAAATCAAAATTTTATTTCTTATAATATTAAATTACCAAAATCTTATTAAATTAACAAATTTAATTACCGAAAATTTGTGGGTCGTTATAAGCATACATAATTGATAAAGGCATAAAACTCTTATAACATAACATGAATCTTATAACATAGATAATTTTTCAAACAATTATTATACAAAGGATAAATTAATTGAAGCAACATATGTGAGAAAAAAGTATAAGGCAGGAAGCCTACCACAATATTTACTGCTTATGTTAGATTTATTTGTTCAACAATGTACTAAAGACAATGTTACTGCCAAAATTTCTTTCGAACTTGTCGAGATCTCTTTGAACAGAAGGAAAAGAAGAACGGTAGGAAAAGCTCTAGCAAGACCTTTCGAAGGAGTCAAAAGGATGCTACAACAAAGGTTCAGAAGTATCACAACCTTTCGAAAGGGTCAAAAGGATCGAAAGCACCTTCCGCTTCAGTGACCACCTTTCAAAGCAGAAGATTCCATATGCATAAAGACTTTTCGAATGAGTTAAAGCATCACCTTTTGAAGACAAAGATGGATAACTTTTCATATATGCCCCAAACATTTCAAAACCAAATGTTTCGTCTTCACTCAAACTACTCAGGAACATACGTTGATCAAACAACCCTTTCGAAAGCCTGGCCAAACCTTTCGAACTGATCGAAGCCATTACTATCCAAGGAAGGTTTTGCATCAAGTCATAAGAAAAAGTTTATGAGCAAATAGCAGTGTCAAAACCATCAGAATCGTAACACCTTCGAAACCCCTGGATACAACCTATCGACAGCGTCGAAAGCTCTTACAAAGCTATATAGAGAAGAAAGGCGCAATTGTCCCTTTTGACAAAGGTGAAAGCATTCTAAAGACAATACAGTAGCCATCTTTCGATCAGGTTGAAAGCATTAGGGTCGAAAGGTGTTGACCCGCATCTATAAATAAGACTCAAGGGGTCTGATTTTAGAGATACAAAATCGGTCATTCTTCACTTGTATTTTCTTAGTTCTAATGACAATAACCCCAATTTGTAAATTGAATTGGGGGAAATTAAGCAATAAATACTTTGTTGAGTTACGAATGGGAAGTCTTCAATATATTTTATTACTTAGTTGTCTCACAAGCTTTTATCAGGTCCAATCATGCTTTCCCAGGTGTCGACCGCGTTGAAAGGACTCTTCCAACTTGATCAAAACCCCTGGATATTCAAGTAATTCCAGTAATAGATTCCAGGCCACCTGTTATTGGACTACTACTTTCGACAAGGTTGAAACCTTATCTAGAATCCACTTTAACCTTCGATTCCTAATCCAAAATCCACTTTTACCTTAGTTTCAAAAACCAAAATTTAAGTCAACAAATAACCTAGCGGTCGAAAGGGTCGAAACCCACTAAGTCTAACCTTATCCTGGGAGTCATTGAGCTATTCATTTGTGTTCTGCAACTGCTTCAAAAGGAAGGCTTTTGAAGGAATATTCATACTTCTCCAGTGAGCGCAAAAGGTTTAGAAGAAAGGAAATTAAGTGTTTCGACTAGGTCGAAAGGTTGATGATGCAAGAAAATCTTCATTAAATCATCTTATTCGAAAGGGTAATCAAAGAAAATAAACACCTACAAATCTTCTAAACTTAACTAAAGGAGACCAAAAGGGATTAACCACTTTGCTTAACTTAACTTTGGGGTGTTGAAAAGTTTTCTTGTTAATATTTTTTGCGCTAGAAGGAGGGCTTGAACCTCCGATCTTGTGGTTAACAACCACACTACTTGTCTCTAACCCAACTCAATTTCAAGCTTTGATCTAACGTGACCATGGCTGGCAGAATTAAAAGATCCAAGCAAGGATCTTCCAAACCACATTTGATAGGTTTCCCTTCCAAGAACAATCAATGATTCCATACAATATAAAGAGCAAAGGTTAAGATTAGAAGCTCTAAGAATTACGAATATGAAAAAAGCGAAATCATATAATCCATAGAAATTGAATTTGAGCCTCTTTCATATTGGCCCCATCCTTATTTTTACCTAAGGAAGAAGGAAAAATGGAAATGATAATTTGTCCAGTCAAATAAGGAAAACTATCCAATATTATTCCAAAGGCACAATCTTTGAAGAAGAGAAGATGACTGACTATAATGCATTTACACATAAATGGCAATAAACTACAGCAGGAATATTTCCAATGCAAGAACTCCAAAGGGTGTCGAAAAGAAAAGCAATCGATGAATGTGAAACTATAAGGCCAAGAAATAAGAAACTGAAAAGCCATCCACAAGAAATAAGTTTCAAGTCAAGACTTCCTAAAGAGTGCAATCTAACAATATCCATAGAGAATGTCTACTTGTTAGCAAAGGATGAGCTCAATTATTGGCCATCGAAGAAAAAGAAGCCAAATATGAAAGAAACTTGAGGGAATCCTACCGTCATTCCATATGATGAATGGATATAGGACTAACAACTACAGAGCCTTGGAAGGAATGAAAATCAGCTTTTTTCATCAAGGCAAAGTTAATGAGTTTGTAAAGAAAAATTGAAGAGATCAATAAAGATCTACTTTTATAAAGAAGATCTACATGGTTAGGAGTGAAATACTTCTTGCATTTGGACACTACCTTTAACGGTCAAAGCCTTTGTCCACGCCGAGTTGGCCAGGGCAGAGCGCCTTCTAGAGGGAGGTCGAAGTGAGCCTTTAACCACACCACGCTATGTCCAGGTTAAAGCAACGGACAAGCCCATGGCCACGCCTCTGGTTAAGTCAAGTAGCCTCTTGGAGGTGGGATGGAGTAAGCCATTATCTGTGCCATGCTATGGCCAACTTAAAGCATCGAACAAGCCCATGTACGCGCCACGCTATAACCATGGCAGGACGCCTCCTGGAGGGAGGTTGGAGTAAGCCTTTATTCGCGCCATGTTATGGCTAGATTAAGAACTGGACAAGCCCTTGGTCGCGCCTTTGGTCAAGTCTAGGCGCCTCCTAGAGGGAGGTTGGGTATGTCCTTGGTTCCAGCCTCTAAGAATGAGCTAACCAAGAGCACCAAACAACAACGGACTAAAACATCCGAGCCCAAAAAGAGGCTCATCAAACAAGGGACTAAGATGTCCGAGCCCGAGAAACGGCATAAAGGACTATGATGTCCAAGCCCCAGAAGCGGCATGTCTACAATGGATTAGGATGTCCAAGCTTGAAAAATGACATCAAATGATGGATTAAGACGTCCTAGATCGAGAAGCAGCCAATCAAACCACAACTTCATAAAAGACCTAAGAGGTTTAAATATGTCAGAGAAGACATAATCTAAAGAGTAAAACAGAACTCCACTTATTACCCGAATCTGGGTTTCGGGTCACTCGTTTCTAAACATCATCTGTTAATTCCCAAATTTGGGTCGATTACAGATCTCTCAATTCTCATACCCAAATCTGGGTTTCAAAACTATTATTTGATTACACTTATTGATGCCCTAGTCTGAGCTTTAGATTTCTATTACAGATTTCTGATTATCCACTGTTAATACTCAAATGTGGGTCAAAGACTTCTATCAAGAAGATCATTATTATAAATTTTCGATCATCATCCAAAAAATACTCGAATCTAGGTTTCAAGTTCCTTAACTTCTAATATCATCCATAAAATACTCGAACCAAGTTTCATGATTCTTAACTTCTAATATCATCCACTAATATCCAAATATGGGTTTCGGATTTCTAAACTTTCAAATTTTATTCATACCCGAATTCTACTACAAATTTCCAAATGATGATTTCTAGATTTTTGTTACTTGATCATATTAAACTCTCTATTGATTATTGCTGGAGGATGATTTTCTAAAAATATTTATACCCGTGGTTGATGATAAAAATTTTTGCTAACAGACTTCAGATATTTCGGAAATGATTAAATTAAATTCTTAATTATTACCCATCATGATCAAAGATGGTTTTAAGACTTTAGTCAAATACGATCGTTGTTCATTTATTACCATACGATCCACATAATGATTTGTTAATCTACACGAATGATATAGATACACTTTTATATCAATTTCAAGCTAACAATTGGAAATATTGTTTGCTTTGTACTTTTCAGGAAAATTTGAACGATACAGAAAAATGAAGGATTCAGTAGATACATACATTATGGTACGAGCTATCAAACAAATGTTCCAGAGATAACATTAGAAGAAAGAATCACAAATCAGGTGATATTTACAAAATTTACATGATTTACACAACTAATGAAATTATTTACGAGAATATAGAACAAATATATACATTTTCAAAGTATAAATTCTTCATAAGTCTTGAGCAGCCTTGTTCAAGTTCTCAACAATCGAGGGGTCTACGATGTGACAGATAGCGATACAATAAACTTCTTTAAGTTTCTTCTCTTTCTTCCGTATCCTGCCTACATCATCAATCGCATCGATATTAGTCTTCAAAGCGCGATTGAAAGCTCTGATTGTGCCTCTAAAGGTCTTGTTTTCCTTTTCTAATTCAGCAGCACACTTCAAAAGGAGATAATTCTCGCATTCAAGTTTTTGAATTTTAGCAGCGTATTCGTTTATGCACTGTGAATATTTAGCTTTATGCAGTTCATTAATGTATTCATCATTATGAATTTGACTTTCCTACACCACTCGCCCACTACTTTCTCATCTAAGCCGGGAGGAGGATTTGTTGTAGTAGGACATTTTTGAGCTGCAAGGGAAGTAGATCTAGTAGCTTAAGCAACAAATGAAGTAGTATGATAGACTGGTAAATCAATATTGGAAATATTATCTCCCATAATAAATTCCAACGACTCGCATTGAGCTTGACTATCCTTCAATTTCATCTCCAAATCACTTATCTGTTGAAAAAGCTCTGACATTTGGGATCGATATCAATTGAAGGATTAGCCTTAACTTGAAGCTTTAAAGCGAAAATCGTTTCGTTTCTACTGTTGATATTAGCTTCTAAACTGGCAATTTGATTCTTAAGATTTATGACAATAATTTTTTGAAGTGAAAATATTTTGGACCACCTTAAAGCTTCGGCATTGCCATGAAAACGAGCAAGTAAAGTATCTTCAAGAAGTTTACTCTTTTCAAGTTCCGCTAATAGCTTATCCTTAAGATTAATAAAGCTAGACGCTGAATCTAATGAAAGAGGTGCCGTAGATAACTGTAACTTTTGGTTAAATAAAAAAGAAAACGAGTGAAGTCAGGACCAGAATGAACAGTTTCTTTATCACTGCGACAAATGATTACAACTTAGATAATGACGAAACTAAAAGAGTTCAATTGAATATTTACTTTACAATTAAAGTTGAGAAACTGTATTTCTAGCTTTATTTAATGAATTTGCAGAAAGGGTAACTATTGAGTCGAAAGGAATATTGACTTCTTCTAGAGTAGTAATAGTGGATATTTATTGTAATCCCACTCTCCAGTAGGAGGACCACCGTGTCCACATATTAGTTTGGTGTGCAATGTCTGAATCTCTTTGAGAAATTTCTCCTTTCTTCACCAAGAAAGTCAAATCGAAAACGAGGGTGTCCCAAATAAAGTTCCTGTAGATCTCTAAGAAAATAATATCTTGCTAATTTTGGAGATTTTAAAATCGATGCCATCTCAGTATGATCTCTTCTTAATCTAACACATTGTCTTCGATAATCTCTAGAAACAAAGTTTCCACAGGAACATTTACTTTGTAACAAAGCAATAAAATACAGCTAAGTATAGAGGAAAAATTAAAAAGTACATTCATGAGTCATTATTATTACATAGTTACAATCATTCGTCCGGTTCTTATAAAATTGATTTTGTAAAGAATTCTAGAATAAATTTATCTTTATAAAATTTGATTTTTTCGGGAGGAAAGTCTTGGGGAATTGATCTGACCCGAGGCAAGTTCCAACATGCTTAAGGATGCGGGTCAGATTCGAATTCATCCAAGTACCTTTTCTATAAACACCTAAGTAAACCTCCACTAAAATAACCTAAATATGAGAAATCAATAGTCGAGTGTCTACAATAGGCCTTATATAAGAAATTAACTAAAATGTCTCTCTCCTTGATCAACATCCAAAAGAGGGTAATTGCTCTTGATTTTCTTTAAGAAGACCATTATAATGGAGGCGTGCTCTCCTTAATCATGGGGCAGCTTCTTGATGCTTAAAGGAGGCTAATACTGTCGCACTTCTATCGAGTCTATGATATTTATCAGAGAGAATGTTGTGCTCCTTTAATTGCCTGTTTAACTCCCTATATAAACTATTTATCTCAGCTTGTTTTCTTTCAAGCTTAGTTTTATAAGGGTGGATGGAATTCTTCCTTATCTAAATAAAAGATTTACACTGTTATTTTCTTCGAAGTGAAAGGTGTTTAAACAGAGAATCCCATACCTGAGATACTGGGATTGACGCTCGAGAAGATGCTCCTTTTCTTTTGGCACTTCAACATCGATAGAAGTGGGCTCCTCTTAAGGGTCAGAAGGTGCAGGAGATTCAAGCGGAATCGCTTCATGAGGAACTGAATCTTTTTCAGAAGACTTCGTATTATCATCCCCATCTTTCTCAGAAGCTTCAGTATGGCCACCCCCGTTGCCACTTGATCCTTGTCCATCGTTGAGGTTATTATCCCCGACATCATCGTTTTCACTGTCATTATCATCATCATTATCTTGCCTCTCCTCTTCAATAGCCTCATCTCTGTCATCTTCTTCTTTAGAGTCAGATTTGACTTCGAAAGAAGGAACTTCAAAAGAAATCATTCTTGAGGCACTAACCGCCTCCTTCTCAACAGATTTGATTCCCTACTTCATCTGATTAATTTTCCCCATAACTCTATCAACAAGGGTAGGGTCAAGTGAAGGGAGGCTTAGTTCAGAGCACTTATTGACGTTGTCAGCATAAACGAGCATCTGAGCGTCTTCGAAAAATTAATCATAATTCCATCATGCGTAGCATCGAGAAACTATGACACTTGCCGTTTTGCGTTTGAGATAGTATCGACTGCCACTTTCAAAGTAGCTTTGTTATTCTCAAAATTTTCCTTCAAAGAGGCTTGCTTTGCCGCCATTCGGGTCTTCTCCTCGTCGGATTCTTTTAAGGCCATTTGTATTGTCATGTTTTCGTCGGTGAGGAGTTGGCGGGCTTTCCTTTCCTCTAAGATAGTGGATTCCGATTGGGCGAAAGAAGCTCTTAATCACTCCAGTTCGGACATAGCTTCGTCTTTTTCCGTAGATAAGGAAGAGACTTGATTTTCTAAAGCAAAAATTTCCAACTAAAACTTGGAGGATTCGAAAGAAGATTTGGATCCAAGCTCGTGCAAAGATAACCGACTCTTGGAAATCTAAAAGAAAAGATACAGCATAAGTTAAAACTTTAAAGAATAACAATAACGATAAAGTTAAGCAAAGAGAAACTTACTAAGAGTTGTTGTTCCATTAGAGAACGATGGTGATCCACGAATTCAACAACTGAGGTAGGCGGGTGAATAGAGCAAAGGATGTAGAGCATAAGATAGATTGGACTATCTCTTTAAAATTAATGGAGGATGAAGGAGATGATGGCTAGGGAGGAACGTGCTTTTGAGAAGGGGTCATCTCCTGAGCTTTCCACATATGCTCAAGCACATCCAGAAAGCTCGAGACAAAAATGCGAGAGAGAGGGTCGATCGCAGTGGGAGTCCTCTTAGAATGGCCATGAGGAGCTTCAGCAATCGGACTCTCTAAAGCTTTGTCAAGAGTTAAAGATTCCTCCTCCTCGGAATCAGGAACTTCAACTATTTTGCTATGTTAAGAGGTGATTTCGCCGTATCTGATTTCTCCTACTTTCTTTTGATGGCCATCTTTGTTTTGGCAAAAGATTCAGAAAAGGACGACGCATGAGAAGTCGAAGGAGGAGGAGCTGGACCACAAGAAGACTTTTCTATTTGAAGAACAACTGAAAGAATTCAAGCAGATTATAAGTCAGCAGAATAATTTTTTTAAAACCAAAAATAACACGGCAATACATAACAAGTGCAATGTTTATAACTTACCGTAGTGGTCAGCATAGATGGGTGAAATTGAAGAGAATTTTGATGGGTCTCCCAAGAAAGGGAGCATTTGCTTCGGAAAGTATGTTGGATTGAAGGCGGTTGGCCAAGGATCCTTTGGCCCACCAGTAAAAAGGAGTGCTTTTGCAGATTTGTTGGTCTACTCTCAATCTCGCTCAAAGCTACAAGTAGAGACTCGACTATTCTCTTATCCTCCTCATTTAACTCTTTAGAAGGGGCACCTGACAAAATCGAAATCAATAATGAACAGTAACTAGGTGAAAAGGAAATAATGAAATCTAAACTTACGAGGAGTGGAGAAAGTCCCGCTAACGTTTGGGAAGCATCTGACGAAGAAGAACCAACTCACCTAGTCTCTAAACTTGTTTACTCCCTCAGAGATAAATTTCTCAGGAGGGTTGGCCTTGAAGATTTGATTGTTGAGGTTGCTGAGTTTAACGAACCGGACGAGTTTATTAAGAACTTCAGCATTCAAGGAAGAAAGGCTAGACTCCAATGCCATCACCTCTAAAGACAAAATATTAGTATATACGTTTGGCGACAACTGAATTAGGGTTTCTGAGATAAACCAAGAACTTCAGCGAGAACTCAGGGAAAGGTAGGAATCCACCGTGCCAACCGTGGATTGCAGTATAAGCAAAGAACCCCTCAGTTGGGTTGTTGATAGTGTCATTTTCTACAGGGGGATTGCTTCCACTCCTGTAATCCCAATGTTATTCAGAATGGGATCCACTTCATCTTGAGTGGATATCAGGCAGCGCTTGGAAGTGGCTTCAACTTTCTTTGGAGAACTCAAGATTCCACTAGGTGAAAACGTTTCAATTAGAAATTATAGTTTGTTATGAAATTAACATTTTTCAAGGATTACTGGAAAACTATCACAATCATTTGAGCATCAAACAAAGCATGGAAATACATATTCTTGAAAGAATGTTAAGGATTAGAATGGGATTTAGTAAGCTTTCGACAGGGTCGAAGGGAAAGCAAAAGTTGGAACTTGACAAACACCTCTCGACAATGTCGAAAGCCCAGATATAATGGATTTGTTGAGCTTTCGACGGGGTCGAAAAGGAAGATTGAAGTATATGTCCAATTGGCATTCTTCAACAATGTCAAAGCTCAATAGGAGCTATGTTAGTAGAAGGGAATAGTTAAAGCTAACATAAAAATTTGAACAAAGTATAAACTACTAATGTTCACTAGACAGGACAACAAAACCCTTCGACACCGTCGAAACCCATGATCCAAGTTTTTCAAAAATAATGTGAATGCTGTCGAAACCTTATATACTAGTCAAGTTGAAAGGTTAAAAGTTGAAGTCATATTGATAAAAAATAATAAAAGACTAGGGATATTTTTACGATATTGGAGAAAGGTGATGATAATGTCCCTAGACATTTATTGGAATTTTCGACTCGTTACCAACAAGAGGCTTCGACAAAATCGAAAGGGGTTTCATGGTTTCAAAAGCATATTAAAAATAAAATTTCAATCAGAACAATAGGTTTCGACTAAGCCAAAACGTTTGGATTGGTTGATGAATTTCATAAAGTGTGCTTTCTTCAAACCAGTTTATAAAGTATATTTGTCTCTAACTTAAAAAAATGTAAAACAAGTTTACATGAATGATTGCAAAACCCATGAGACAAAATCTATGCATTCGAAAATGCGAGTAATGATGCATAACCAAATCTTCAAAAGGTATTAAAGTGGAAAGCATAAAATTTCCTTCGATGAGGTACATTTCATATAAACCAAACAACCTTTCGACGAGGTCAATGGAAATTAGGCCCTAGATTACCTTTCGACCCCATCAAAAGGGGCTGAAAAATCAAAACAGCAAATTGCCACCTCAATCCCTTTCGAAGGGGCAAAAGGGTAAAATTCTAGCATCAATTTTTTAGTTCGTACATCTCAAAATTTCTAGGCAAAGTTAACGTAAGTTTCTTTCTTCCCTAAATCCAATTTCAACCCAAAAACATAAAAAACATTAAAACAGAAGATTTAAACATGAATTAACTACAAAAGTTTTGAAATCTTTGAGATAAAAATCCAAATTTTCTAAAAACAACAATAATGATAGAATCTGGAATCGAGAAAATTTAAATGAAAATTAATAGAAAGAAAGAAATCGAATTGAACAGTGAAATTGAATCAAAGAATACTTTCGGTTAAATTTAAACTCGAACGGTTTTCCATAAATCAAAACCAAAATTCAAAATCCCGATTGTGAAATTTGAGAAGTTGAAATCCACCATGAAATAAAAAGGAGAAAGTGGTTTGAAGAACAAAATGATTTTGACTTATGCTAGATCTGGTTTCTTCTCTGATTGAGGAAAAATTGATTTGGAGGATTTGAGATTTTTGATTTTTCTAGAAGTTAATTTCGCTTGCAAGAAAGTGAAAGAGAGAAGAAGAGAAAGTGATTTATAAGAAAAGCTGGCAAATTCGGCAGACTGTTAGATAAGATTTAAATGAACGGTCCAGATTCACGCTAGAATACCAAAAGGCGGGAAGAATCCAGGGTTTCGAAATGATTGACTTGGAAAGTAAAGAGCATTTCTTCGTAGATGGGAGGGAGGCAATGCTACTACCAAATTCCTTTCGAACTTGTCAAGACCTCTTTGAACAAAAGGAAAAGAAGAACAAGAGGTAAAAGCTCCAATAAGACATTTCGAAAGAGTCAAAGGGATGCTAGGACAAAGGTTCAGAAGTATCATAACCTTTCGAAAGGGTCAAAAGAGTCGAAAGCACCCTTCTGCTTCAGTGACCACCTTTCGAAGCAGATGATTCTGTATGCATAAAGACCTTTCGAATGGGTTAAAGCAACACTTTCCAATGACAAAGAAGGATAACTCTTTATATACAAGCCAAACCTTTCGAAATCAGTTGTTTCGCTTTCACTCAAACCACTTAGGAATATACATTGACCAGAACAATCTTTTCGAAAGCCTAGCAAAGCCTTTCGAAATGATCAAAGCCATTACTATCCAAGGAAGGTTCCGTATCAAGTCACAAAGAAAAGTTCATGAGAAAATAAAAGAGTCGAAACCATCCGAATTGCAACACCTTGGAAACCCCTGGATACAACCTATTGACAGAGTCGAAAGCTTCTACAAAGCCACATAGAGAAGAAAGGTGCAACTGTCCCTTTTGACAAAGGCGGAAGCATTCTAAAGACAATATGGTAGCAACCTTTCGATTAGGTTAAAAGTATTAGGATCGAAAGGTGTTGACCCGCACCTATAAATAAGACCCAAGGGGTCCGATTTTAGGGATCCAAACTTGGTCATTCTTCATTTGCATTTCTTAGTTCTAAAGACCGTAAACCTAATTTGTAAATTAAATTAAGGGAATTCAAGAAATAAAGACTTTTTTGAGTTACAAATGGGAAGTCTTCAATATTTTTGATTATTTAGTTGTTTCACAAGCTTTTATCAGGTCTAAACATGCTTTTCTAGGTGTTGACCACGTTGAAAGGGCTCTTCCGACTTGATCAAAACCCCTGCATATTCAAGTAATTCCAGTAAAAAATTCAAAAAAAAAAGTAATTCCAGTAATAGATTCCAGGCCACATGTCATTGGACTTCTACTTTCGACAACGTTGAAACCTTATCCCAAATCCACTTTAACCTTCGATTCGCAATCCAAACCCAAGATACTTAAGTCTCCAGCTTTCAACTAGGTCTAAACCTTAATCCCAGCTGAATTTACCTTAGTTTCCAAAACCAAAATTTAAGTCAACAAATAACCTAGCCGTCGACAGGGCCAAAACCTACTATGTCTAACCTTATCCTGGGATTCATTGAGCTATTCATTTGTGTTTTGCAACTGCTTCGGAAGGAAGGCTTTCGAAGGAACATTCATACTTCTACAGTGAGCTCGAAAGGTTAAGAAGAAAGGAAATTAAGTGTTTTGACTTGGTCGAAAGGTTGATACCAGAAAATCTTCACTAAATCATCTTATTCGAAAGGGTAATCAAAGGAAATACACGCCTACAAATCTTCTCCATTTAACTAAAGGAGACCGAAAGGGATCAACCTTTTCCTCAACTTAACTTTGAGGTGTTAACAAGTTTTCTTGTTAATAAACAAAAAAGAAGATTGAGAATAGTTATGCATTTTATGAAAAAGTAATAATTTTTTCCTTTTACTATAATTAATGCTAAACAGTCTTTGTTGGTGGTGATTTTTTTAGGCAAAAGTATTGCAGTAGACATCTTTACTCTCTCTCTCCCTCTCTTTTCTCAAAAAATAAAAATAAAACTATATACGTAAGAAATTTAAGATAGGAAGCCATTAATGGAAAAAAAATAAGTTTTGTGCACGATTATAGATGATGGTTACCCACAAGGAGCTTTGAGCATTAGTTATTTATTTCCAATGTAGGTTAAAGAAAAGTCCTTGTTCCAATGCGTGCATAAATTAGATCCTAGTTTTTGAAAAATATTTTTTTATGTTTATTAGTGATTGTCATGCAAAAGAATGTTTACTGAAAAGATAATTACATGTAATTTTTTGTATTACAAAATTTATGTCTCTAAAATAAAAGAAAAAATAAGCAGTTAGGAAGACATTTTATATTACGGCATTAAGAACAGTGACTCAAAAGTCATCCTTTACCAAGTTTGAATCTATTATTCACTATGCCAAATCAAAAGAAAAGAAAAATAACCTCAGTCTTAAATCTGCTTGCTTTAATTTTCTTTAAAAGGAAAACTAAGATCAGCGAGAAGCACTTAAATGCCAAATCCATTGAACAAAGGGGCTTTGCACAAAAAGTCCTTATTTTTTATGTTGCAAGAAAAGTCCATGTAGCAATGAGTATGTAAATTAGATCCGTATTTTTTCTAAATCAGAAAGCGCATATTAACTTATGTTTTCCTGATAGAAGCGCAATTCAGAGATTTTAAAATTTTCAAAAATGTCAAAAATTTGCATTAAAAATTAGAAAGCACAAACTAGCTTGCGCTTTCCTGATAGAAAGCACTAGTTAACTTGCACTTTTCAAAAATTTCAAAAAATATTTCAAAATCAAAAAATACATACTAGCTTTTGCTTTCCTGATATAAAGCACAATGCAAGTTAACTTGCGCTTTTCAAAAGTTTATAAAAAAATTCAAAATCAGAAAAATTAAAGTTACTTTGTATTTTCCGTCAGAAAAGTACAAGGCAACTTGCGTTTTCTATTTTTCAAAAATAGAGACCAAATTTATATATTCATTTCTGCAGAGACTTTTCTTATAACAACATAAAAGACATAGACATGTACCTCTTTTCTTATTGAACAAAATTTAAATGATTTACATAATGAAAACATATTTCATAGCTTCATGCAAAACCATCACACTGCCAAAACCATTGTATTTCCATTTTGTAAGGCATTTAAATGCATTAAAACCATTTGTATTTATACTGCAATTATTTTATTCATATTTCATTTCTATAATAACCATTGTTATATATCCTATTTTTCAGTTGGATAGTATTACATGCATTGACGGATTTTTTTAGAATGCCAATCGATGCATATAAATTTAAATAAACTAATTAATGTCTACATCATGTTATTGTACGGAGTTGAGTGTACGTCACCTTCTAATCAATCCATCTTTTAAGGTTGGTTCAAAAAATCTAAACTCAAAATCTGTAATAACCGAATAAGTTCCTTGTTTGCTTTACGAAGATGATGTCTTTCACAAATATCTCTCAATCGGTTTTTATCTGCATCACTATGAGCTAACAATGCAAGATCAAAATGGTCAATTAAGTACAGGAACAAATTATACCAGGATAACATATAATTACAGATTAAATAAAACTATTTAACATGCTAATCAAATCAATTTCATTAATTGTATAGCAAAACAATAAAGTGTGAATATTCAAATCAATTTAATATTAGATTGGGAAAACTAACCACTATTTTCCACTTCAACTAGGTCCGATGCATAATTTCCTCCTTGCTGGGAAAAATACTTCAATTTTTCCTTCATCGGACGAGCTTTGTTCTTTTTTTTATGTCTGGATGTGACAGAGTGATGAGTGATATTAGGGGAGGTGATGAACGGGGGAATTGATGACATTGAGACCCGTTTATGATCCGGTTTTGTTTTTTCACAAATGGTACTTGGCAAATTCTATTTCAACCCGAGTATTTATTTAGTTGCCCCTCAAAAATTAAAAAAGTCTATAAACCCAAGAAAAATAACTTAGTAGCCCCCTAACATTTCCAGAACCACCATTTTCATCATGGAAAAAAACAAATGAACTACCATATAAGATGACTTCATGGTTCGTATCAATACCACGTAAGCTTTCTGCATGAATGTGAAAAAATTCATGCAGTTATTTGCACGATTAAGCTAGAAACCTAGTACACTCCTTGTGTGAATTATCACCAATCCCCCTAATCGACAGCTTATGATTGTATTTGCATGAATTATCACCAATCCCTGTAATCGACACCCTACGATTGTATTTGTAAAAAATTAAAAACTTTAATTTTTTTTGAATTACCTGTTATGATTGCGTTAACAATTCATTCTCATCTTCAACATTCATTAGCTAGTGGTGAAAAATTGAATTTTTTTTCTTTACTGATTTAAAAACTAGGGTTTTGAAGAAGCGAAGGTTTAGACAGTAAGAAACTAACACAAGAAGATAATGCAATTCAGAAGAAATAAAGTACGCAGCTTTTTAAGGGGTATTTTAGTCTTTAAAATTTTATTTATTTTAGAAGGGGCTACTAAGTAATTATCTGTGTTGAGGTAGAATTTACCAATGTACTTGGGAAAAATAATTAATTTATTTCTAATTTGATCTTCCTTGGAAACCAAAATGTCGGATGTCTCTAATACTGATCTTAAATTTACTTTTTTATTGTAGCAAATGGATGCATGTTTATAGTTTACAGTCAGGTGGAGCTACGTAAGAAGGTTTTTATACATAGTCAGATATGGTTGGGTCTAAGTATGCGATGATGTTGTAATAAGTTAATGAACACGTATGTTGTGCTAAGTGCTCAGCAGGTCATTCCAAAACTATGACTACTAGGTATTTACTCATAGATATTGGAATAATTCGACATAATGGGACCACATATTTTAATGTTTGAATGCGTGGGCTATCTTATAATTAAGTCTACTTACATGATCTATTTTGAGAATTAACATATTAAGACTTAAAGGGTATAATTATCATTTAAAATTATAACATATGGATACAGGAGTGGCAATGTTAGTTTGTTGAAGGGACGAACTGAAAAATGTCACACACTATTTATATATGGAGTTATGGTCCCTAAAATACATAATTCTTATTATATTCTCTCTACCCTCTTCTAAAGAGAATTTACAAATGTAAGCTTGTGTCAATTTGGAAGATCTATTCCAAATTAATATTCACGTCAATTAAGAATCGATAGATTTAATTATGTCTTCCGATGTTAATTTCACGTCAAATTAATATTCACGTCGATATATTCTCTCTACCCATCATTGATTTTATCGAGAAATTTCCTAATTTTAAGTATATACGAAATTAGGGTTCTAAGATTTACAATTTTGGTTGATTCGTCCGATGCTTTTATTTCGAATCTATGAGTTTTGCTCTTATTTTATTGATTCATTTGATGCCTTTGTTTCAGATATATATAAATAATTCATGAATTAATTCCGCTTGTTCGCAACTGATTCCTTTAATTGTTGCTACTCATATTATTCATTTTTATTGGCAGTAGTATTGTGATAGTACAATTCTTTTTATTGCTATAGATGGTTACCATGTTAAGTTTTATTTCATTCACACATATGGAAGCATCTTCATGCCTTTTAATGTTCCTGTAATACATATTGGGCCACATAACGGTCAATTGCATTTATTTTTATCGTAATTGTATTAAATGTGGTTGTTATAGTAATAAATAAATTAATTTATTATCATAAATGTAGTAAATGCGTAAGTTGCAATAAATTTATCGATGCAGCATGTTTGTATTTGGAATAAGAAAAGACATATTGTTTATTTAGTACATTTATATTTTATAGGTATGTATATTTTATATGTATGGCCCGTTGATTAAAAATAAGTTTCACTTTCTGTAATATTATAACATTATTCATATTTGCTTATTCAAATAAGCTTTCATCGAAAACTAATCACCTACCCCATTGATATAATAAGCTGTTTTGACTTGGACTATTTATTTTCGTTGTTTCCCACTATATTTAAGATCAACCGCTGCTACAGTTTTTAGCTATTCATTTTCTTGCAATATCACAGTATGGATCATGATATGTTAAAATTTGTCTATCTTATGTCTTGAATATTGACAATTAAATAAAATATGCAATATTTTATCATTAATTTTTATTGCAAATACCATTTATTATGTATTGTTACAGTTTTCAAAAAAAAAGTTATTACGGCTATGAAATCATATTTTCAATATGTACAAAATTAAAAAATAGAAATTTATGTGATAACATAAATGAGTGAGCTGAAATAAACCAATTCGAATATAATTCGGTGTCTCTTTGCAAACTAACTATAAATATCCTACATTACAAGTGAACTAATTGAAATAACATGTCATCAAAGTGACCTCTCTTATTTTAATTATTCGTGAAAAATGTTTGATGTTTGTGTGTTATTCATGTAGATACTAGCCAGCCCAAAGGAAGACTAATATTTGGCCGAATCATTTATACATGTGTGATAATAAATATGAGACAATCATAAAGTTTTGTAAGTGAACATCTAATTAGCCCAAAGGAATATTGATATTTGACTTGAACTTATTGTCAATATTTATTGCTTGTTCTTGGCAGCATGGATCTTGACCTTGCACTTAGGATGGATGCACCCAAATCTCTTATGGATGAAAGTTCTTCTGATGTTATAAAAAAATTTAGAGGTGGGATCCTTCAAACCATATGAATCTAATGATCATAAAGCGTGGCATTCCAGAGGCATTTTGGGGTGTGATATCTGAAAAGATAACCAATGCTAATGGTTTCCTTGCTAAGATTGATAAACATTTTGCTAAAAACGATAAGGCAAAAACAAGAACGCTTTTTGCAGCGCTTGATTTCCATGAAGTATCAACGCAAAGGGAACATAAGGAGTATATTATGGAAATGTCTAATGTTGCTTCAAAACTTAAGGCACTTAAGTTTAAGCTTTTGGATGATTTGCTCGTGCATTTGGCACTGATCTCTCTTCCTTCACAATATAACCAGTTTAAGATCAGTTATAGTTGTCAAAAGGAGATATGGACTCTTAATGAGCTCATTTCGTATTGTGTACAAAAAGAAGAGAGATTGAAGCATGATAAGACTGAAAGTGCTCATTTGGAATACACCTCTAAGGGAAAAGACAAAAAGAGAAAGAAGGATAAGGAAACTGCTAAGGGTCCAACGGAAAAGAAACTACATAAGGTGGTTGATGGTTGTTACTTTTGTAAGAAGGCTGGACATTTAAAGAAAGATTGTATGAAATATCACGGATGGCGTGTCAAGAAAAGTATGTCCTTTACTTGGTTTGTTCTGAAGTAAATTTAGCTACAGTACCTAGAAACACTTGGTGGTCAGATTCCGGTGCTTCTACTCACATGAGTGTTTCTATGTAGGGTTGCCTGAGCAATCGAAATCCAACTGATGCTGAAAGATACATCAATGTGTGTGATGGAAAATCGACTAAAGTGGAGGCTATTGGACATTTTAAGTTGTTACTGAGAACCCAGTTTTATTTGGATTTATTTGATACCTTTTTTATACCGTCGTTTAGACGGAATTTGGTTTCTATTTCTAAGTTGGACAAATCTGGTTATTCTTGTTCATTTGGGAATGGTATTTTTAGTTTATCAATAAATTCAAATCTTGTTGGAACTGGTTCTCTTGTAATAACTTATATATGCTTGATGTTAGTACCTCTTATCATGAAGCCTTGCATGTGGAATTACATGGTACTAAAAGAAAATCTAATAAGGAAAATTCAACCACATTGTGGCACAAGCGCTTAGGTCATATATCTAAAACTAGAATTCAAAGGCTTGTGTCAAATGATATTTTGGAATCTGTTGATTTTTCAAACTTCGATGTCTGTGTAGAGTGCATCAAGAGAAAACATACCAAACATAAGCAAATAGGTGCCAATAGAGCAACCAACATCTTAGAATTAATACATATGGACATTTGTGGACCATTCCCTATGGCATCATGGAATGGTCAACAATATTTTATGACATTCATAGACGACTACTCAAGGTATGGATACCTATATCTTATACATGATAAATCATAAATTTTAGACATGTTCAAGAAATTTAAGGTAGAAGTTTAGAACCAACTCAACAAAAGAATTAAAGCTGTTAGATTTGACCGTGGAAGTGAATATTATGGTAAATCTGATGGATCGGGTGAACAATGTCTAGGACCATTCGCCCAATTCCTAGAGCAATGTGGAATAGTTCCACAGTACACCATGCCAGGTTCACCTAGCATGAATGGTGTTGTTGAGAAACGAAATAGAACTCTTAAAGACATGGTGAGGAGTATGATTAATTATTCTACTTTACCAAAATCACTCTGGGGAAAGGAATTAAAGGCAACAGTTTATATCCTTAATAGAGCGCCCACAAAAGAAGCTACCAAAACACCTTATGAGCTTTGGATAGGCAAATAATCCACTCTAAAGCATTTTCATATTCGAGGATGTCCAGTTGAGGCAAGGCCTTATAGGCCAAATGAAAGAAAATTGGACACTAAAATAGCGAGCTGCTACTATATTTGTTATTCTAAGCGATATAGGGGATATAAATTTTAAGATCCCACACTAAAGAAAATTTTTGAGACGGGAACTGCAACATTTTTTGAGGATGTTGAGTTAGGGAGGAGAAATGAAGTAAGGAACATTATTTTTGAGGAAGAATCGTCATCTACGATTCCTACTACAGTTACCTCTTCTGGCAATGTACAGATTATCATTCTTGTCATTAATGAAGAAGTTGATCTGGAAAAAATGCTGAAGAAAACCCTCTTCAAGATGAGGCAATGTTCCATAAGGACAAACTTAACAACCTTAAAATGAATTGCCACTAAGGAGATCCACTAGAGAGAGGAAAGATGCCATTCCGGATGATTATGTGGTATTTCTTCATGAAATAGAGGATAATAATGGATTGATGAAAAATGATCCTATCAACTTTCACCAAGCCATGCAATGCTAATTCTCAAAAGTAGATTGAAGTTATGAACGAAGAGTATAAATCCATGCAAGACAATAAAGTTTGGAATCTTGTCTCTTTACCTAAAGGTAAGAAACCCATTGGTTGTAAATAGATATTTAAAACCAAGAGGGATGCAAAGGGTAATGCGAAAAGATGTAAGGCTCATCTTGCAGCAAACGGTTTTACTTAGTAGGAGGGCGTCGATTTTAAAGATAATTTCTATCTGGTTTCATTGAAAGACTCTTTTAGGATAATTTTGGCGCTTGTTGCACATTTTGACCTTAAGTTACTTCAAATGGATGTTTAAAGCTGCATTTCTTAATGGAGACATTGAGGAAACAATTTACATGCTGCAACCAGAAAACTTTGTGTTCGGAGATCTAAAGAATATGGTTTGCAAACTAGAGAAATCCATTTATGGGCATAAACAAGCTTCTCATCAATGGTACCACAAGTTTCATAAAGTAGTTAGCTCATTTGGTTTCGAGGCAAACATAATTGATAACTATGTGTATCACAAGTTTAGTGGGGGAAAATTCATATTTTTGATTTTATATATTGATGATATATTGCTTGCCTGTAATAATTTAAATATTTTGCGAAAAACCAGGAGATTTTTTTCAAATAATTTTAAAATGAAAGATCTTGGAGATGCTTCTTTTGTATTAGGAATCCAAATATACCATGATCGCTTACGAGGTAATCTTGGACTGTCATAAGAGAACTATATTGAAACGGTGCTTAAAGGTTTGGCATGCAAGATTGTAAAATGGATGATACCCCTGTCGCTAAAGGAGATAAATTGTGTCTCAAATAATGCCCAAATAACATCTTTGAAGCTAAAGAAATACAGAAGATCTCTTATGCATCTGCTATAGGGATTCTAATGTATGCTAAAGTGTGCACATGTCTGGATATTGCGTATATTATGGGAATGTTGGGCAGGTATCTTAGTAACCCTGGAATGGATCGTTGCAAAGCAGCAAAAAGGTTGTAAGGTATCTTTGGAGAACAAAAGACTATATGCTTACATATAGAAGATCAGATCAGTTGGAGATCATTGGGTATTCCTATTCTGATTTTGCCGGATGCCCGGATAGTTGAAAATCTACTTCAGGATACATAGTTCTATTAAATGGAGGGGCTATATCATGGAAAAGTGTTAAAAAAATGCTCATAGCTTCTTCCGCCATGGAAGCAAAGTTTGTGGCTTGTTATGAGGCATCTAACCAAGCGAAATGACTACGGAAATTTGTCACTGGGCTGCGCATTATCGATAATATTGAAAGACCATTAAAGTTATATTATGAAAATAGATCTGCAGTATTATATTATAATAACAATAAAAGCTCAAGCAAGTCAAATTACATTCACATCAAGTTTCTAGTTGTAAAGAAGAGAGTGCTGAATGGGTTAATATCCATAGGAACATATCAAGATGAACTCCATGCTAGCGGACCCGCTTACAAAAGGAGTACCACCTAAGGTCTTTCATGATCATGCTACTAAAATAGGTGTATCTTTTATATAATGATATTTTATTTTAGGGGGAGTTTGTACTAAGTCACTTATTTCGTGACACTGCTTTATATTTTGATCATGGACATGCTTTCGTTTTTATGATTGAAAATAAAAATTTCTTTTACACTTTAATTGTTTATATATATATATTATTTGGAATTTTGATCTCATTAAAGTAAAGTAGGATCAGTTGGGAATAGATATGTAAATATCACATTTCATGTAATTTCCATACTACACATACATGATTGATCTATATCGTTTGATTGTATTGATATTTGTGACCATTGATGGTTTAGTTACAAAAACAGTAATGAAAACCACTTTGGTTCTATGTTAACACAATCAATGGATGAGATTATTTTGAATATACCATATTATCAAGATAGCTATTTAAGAGCTTATAAAGTTGAATACACTCTATAAAGTTACATATGTGGCCCAATGGGTGATTGTTGGAATAATCCAACATAATGGAGCAATATATTTTAATGTTTTAATATGTGGAATATTTTGTAATTAAGTCTAATTATGTGATCTATTTTTGCAATAAACATATTAAGAGTTAATGGGTATATTCATCATGTAAAATTATAACATGTGGATAACTTGGTGACAATTTTAGTTTGTTGTAGAGCCGAACTGAAAAGTGTCACACTATATATATGAGGTTATAGTCCCCAAATTACACAATTCTTATCGTACTCTCTCTGCCATCTTCTAAAGAGAATTTGCAGATCTAAGTTTGTGTCAATTTAGAAGATTTAATCCAAATAAATCTTTACATCAATTAAGTATCGATGGATTCAGATAAGCCTTCCACTTCTAATTTCATATATCTCTTTCTCAATAGAATCAATATGAGTTATATGTATTTAGATCTAATATAGATTAATCACCAACAATAGACTAACGGTCATCTTTATTATTACCTTATTATATTTGATATAGGTGAATCTTTTGGCTTTCCCCGTGAATCTCACTATTTTCACTTTTCAAATAAACCTTAACATGACAATAAAAAACCAATTTTGAATTTAAATCGAGATGGTTAAGCGCCTTCTATTATTTCTTAGCTTGTTCACATCTAGCTCGTGCAGATTGGCTAGCTGCTTGCTTCTATCACCCTCACACACACACATATTCATGTTGATATCATATTGCTCGGCCATGCCATGTGGCTTCTACCCCTGTGTCACCTCTTATGGGCTCTATTTCCTTCCCCAAATATCCATTCTTTTGCAGATGACTCCGCTTCCACTTGCAGTTATTAGTTTGATGATGTTATTGAATAAAACAAGAAGGAATGCTCCTAGCACCATCATGCAATTGATACGCGATGCACATGGAAATATATCTATTACCACAAATATCTATGTAATGCTAATGAAGACCTTAGAATCGTACGTTGTACTTCTATCGGTGATCCCTTGACTTCGAGCTCCTCTAGAGTGTTTGATGAGCACAGCGACAGGCCGTCGTTTGAAGTTTGATAGGTGTATTGCGTACACCATGGCTAAACCTACGATGAACAAACCTACTTGACCCAAGATCGATATAAATAGAAAGACTGCTGCATAAAAGGAGATCTTTCTTTTGGCGGTTATTCTTTCATAGTAAAAAAACAGAAGTCACAAGTATCAACAAATGAGAAATAATCGAAAAGCGAGCTAAAAATGTATTTGTGCTGGTGATGAAAATAATGGAAGAACAAAGCATTATCCCATAGATGTAGAATTTATTAATGTCTGAACCACTTAAAAATTTATGTCTAATTTTTATTTATCACGATTCTATTTTTCTATCTTTTGACTAGTAATTTTATATGCTTTCTAATAAACAACTGATTTGCATCCTCGTACATGTAAAAGCTTACAACGTTACGTGTGCTTCAAATTTGTGTAGTAAGATCCCAAAAATCATCATAATGGGTTTTCAATATAGCATTATTGAATAGTAGATTCACTTTAAACTCTTTTATTTTTCGCTACTTCTGCTAAATCAAGGTTTTTTACCATCCGTTTTAGTTACATTAATGTTAAAAGGCTATTTTTTTAAACCAAACCAATAAAATTGGAGTAAGGACCCAATTTTAATGCATAAGTCCACTATAGGTTAAAAACTATTGTAATTATCAAATCTGGACTACGTAGATCATGATATTATTCGATTTTGTTATACAAGATCAAACAATATTTTTTTTTCTACACAAATGATGTGAGAATGAAAATAAATTATTAAATATTTGATTTTATATTTATTGAAGCTTTTACCAAACTCAACAAGAGGAGGGAAAAAAAATAAAAGCTTAACAAACAACATGTCACTCCATACTAGAGTAGAGAAAAGAAGCAACTAACACATATACTAGAGCAGAGGAAAGAAGCTAAAGAAATCAAAACAAGCGAGGAAAAGTAACTCATATTGCAATATTTCCTTGACCAGCTATTCTTATAGTATAGTGTGTATATAACGTATACCTATAACAACTAACATGTATAAGCGAGTGCAGAAGTTTCACACCCTTCAAACACACTTTGTACATAAAAAAAGATCGCGACCCCTCCCTTATTTATCTCGCATAAAAGTCAACTACGTGAGTAAAACATTCTCCGTAACCTCAAAACCCAAGCAAATCAGAATTCTTCAACAAAGACCCCAAAGCGCTAGGCGCAAACTTCCTGGCAAACAGAAAGCAAACCTTTGTACTCCTCCCATTATACAAACACTCCTTCCCCTCTTTCAATCTCTTCAAAAAGGCCTGATTAACGTCCCTACCACCGAAGGTAGCAGGGTGGGGCCCACCTCTGGACCAGTCCACGAGGGTAACGGACCGGTTTGCAATCCGTTCCGGGGCCTCTATGTTGAGCATGGTGGGGAAGTAGTGCTCGTCCACGTAGCACCCAGGCTTGCAGAAGTCCCTGAACTTGGGGTGGTACTTCACGTCCGAAATGATCTTGATTCCGAGGGCCCGGTCCACTTCGAACCACTGGGCCCCCTTTCGCCACTGCGAAAGGGAGATCTCGGGCTCCATTTTTGGGTTGTAGCGGCCTCGTCCGTACGGGGAGCGGTCGTCGAACGAGCCCACAAAGCTGTGCTTTGATTCTGTGAGGTATTTGTAGGTGGTTGTGAAGTTGTAAAGAGGGATGCATGATTCCGAAAGAAGGATGAAACGTTCATTCGAGTAGTCCAGTAATGCATTTGCTAAGAGCCTACGCTCGGCATCGCACATTGACATTTTTCCCCACTCTGCCACCTACACAATGTACCAACAACACATTTCAAAACAGGTTAACTAGTTTCTAGGACAACATTTTGGAATAATAAGTTTCAAGAATAAAAGGCGAAACAAATTATCATTTTTCTAAAGTAATGCAAGAAAATAATAAATAAAAGTGATACTTAATGATATTCCTTTTATCATTTATCCTCAAAACTATTTTTTTTTTAAATGTTTTGTAGAAACTGATTATCCTGGACAATAAAAATACTCTTGTATAATATATCTAAAGAGATTTACTTTGTGATTGAGAATCAAACATTACAGCTCTTGTTTTACATTGTTAAATAATTTTAGTCTACTGAAGACATGAAGTTGATAGTTTTATATTTGCTTACATTTTATCTTATTATTTTTTACTCCTGGATTTTATCAAGGTTTTAACTAATATGCCCACATTTTTTAGTTTTTGCCATTCACATAAAATTATTGATAAAGTCATATAACTCAAAGCTATTTTTAAGTAATATTATCACAAAAATTATCCTCAATAAGGTCGCACGCTTTGTGGAGCTGAGATCCTCTGTCCCCAGCTTTCATGTCTCCATGCGCCCATTAAAATTCTAATTATTCATTGTTTCTTTAAAAATTTAATTTATAGGTCCCACATGCAAAATGAATGGAGTAGATTTGATGGGCACCAAGAGGCACACACAATTGGGGAAAGAGGAATTGACTCGCGCTTTGTGTATGTTAATAAGTATTCTATTTTGTATCAATGTCTGTTATCAGTTAACCATAGATGAGCGTGCATAAGCTAAAAATAATGGTGTTTTTTTATTAATGTGGGAAGCTACCACATTGATCCATGGAAACCAAGTTCACAATGAAAATATCAGATATATACATATGAACATGTTTCGGATATTACCAGGTATTTTGGCTATGTTTCTAAATTAATTTTCAAAGCTATTGGTTTGAGTATGATCATGAGTTTAGTCTGACAAAAATAACTCATAATTCACACCTAACATGGAAAACAATAAATGAATTATAATAGCAGTTTGGATAAAAGACGCTACTAGATATGGTAAAAAAGCTTACACCAATTCCACCATCTCCAAATTAGTGTGTCCCATATCCCACCAAATTTACAGCGTTCATTTTAATGTGATCCATATTAATAAATTTCTTTCTACAATTAATGGATGAATAAGATTTTGTTAGACAATATGAAACAAAAAATTGGAACAAAGATATTATATCATTTTCTTTTCTCTTGTTTTTTGGAGTAAAAAAATTTCAAATAATAAAAGCAAAGTCTTCCATCCAAATTGGCATCTAAAGAAAATTCCGGTTCTCATTTTAAGACACTAGTGGTCCAAAAAAGAAAGAAAGAATTTATTTGTCTAAACTACTTGTCATGTGTGTCAAAGAGAATATATTGTGGTCATACATCTAACATGTGGTTTAATAAAAGAAGTACTTAAGCAAACTATTATGAACTAGTCTTCTGTAGACTTGAAGAAACATAATTTCAGCTTTACGTGTGAATGACACCAACTTGTCAATGCAAAATGCATTTCTAATGATCAAAATGCAAGAACGTGTTTTATGCTGCTTATTCTTTTAGTAGATTCGACAAGCAAAGGAAATAACAGAACCAGAGTATATCAAGTTATTTGGACTAAATTTTCAGACCAAAGCTATACATTTGAATGAATTATAATAAAGTGGATTATCTGAATATACACATGCAAAACATAACAGTACTACAGATAATTGCTGTGGATGGTGTTTAAAACTGAATTGACCATTTAGGATATTTATTTTCATAAGAAGGCACATTCTTTACTATAACACATTTGATCTAGGCAAGTTCTTAACTCTAATATTGCTACTGATAGTGAAGTTTGAGAAGAAAAGACAAGTTGGGAATAAATGAACAACAAAAACAGGAAAAAAGAAAATGCTATATTTGTACTTCTTGGATGAAGAAGTAAATAGTAAATACACTATGATCAATAAGAGAGTTATGAAGGAATAGAATAATATTTCCATGTAACAGTCCCCATTTATTTTGGATTCTTGTTCTTGATAATGTGGTACTAAATTGTATAAGGAACAATTGTTGTCTACTAAAAATTCAAGTTGATTCTAGTTTAAAATAAACAGTGTTATAAGCTATATGTGGCTTGGATAATGCTTTCGTGTATGTAAATACATGATAAAACTTATGCTTTATGTGACAACATGTACTCGGAATAAATACATACATATACATTACATATGAATGGAGCCACAGGTATGAATTATTGATTTTAAATAAGTTTCAGTGTCATTTGAATAGGATGGTTACTATCAACATAACATGCTAGATTCTTATGATTTTAACATTATTCTAACTTTGAAGAAAAATGTTACTGCTACGATATCACGCTTACTGAATAATGCAACAGTGTTAAGACATCTATTTCAAGGGTGTTACTTTATAACTTGAAACACAATAGGCTACTAGCTAATACAAATAAGAAATAAAATAGATAAATAAAAAGAACATCTATCATAAGATTATCATTCATGACAGTAGATATCATCACAAAAACAAACCAAAAGCAATATAACTGATTGATATATCATGCAATAAGCATAACTTTAACCAAATGAAAAGCATCTTCTTGGCGAATAAATTCTTATTTATAATAAGCATAACCATAACCAATTGAAAAATACCTTGCTAGGAATTTGTCGACCATGGAATACCGAATCCGAAGGAAACCCACCTTTGTAACTCGGCAATGCATGAACATATATGGAAAAATAATCTTCATTTCCTTTGAAAAACTTCTCCCAAAGAGGCAGCAAAGGCAACGGGCCTTTAGTTAAGAACATGAAAGCAACCTTAGGGACTCTATTATACGGAACCTTCTTCAATTCAGGATCAAACGAAGCTCTCCATAAAAGTTCCTCATCGCTCATTTCATGCATCAGAGCTGGTGGTTTAATCCAACGGCTGAGATCATTCTTCTCCACTTGGTCAGGACACAACTGGATCATTCTAGAACGAGGTTGAAATATTGCGTACTTCAAATCGAAGTATCTAGTCATGTACACGCTAACTGCCAATAAAGCAACGCCCAACGCTACGAACAATATTAGTATCTTAACTATTTTAAAAGAAAAAGCCTTGTACTTTCCATCATCTACTAACACAACCTTAGGAATCATATTGAAAATGAACTTCAAGGACTCGCCCAAATTGACCCAAAACACAGAAAACAAACTTTTCTAAGCAAAACGACTCTGGTTTCGATTCCGCTAAATGGGTTTCTTTAAATCAAGGGGTTTAGCCGAAAAAGGTAAAGCTTTATGTAGAAAGAAGATCCGAAGTGCAAAATAATGAACTAAAACTAGTACAAATCAAAACATAACCGTATGTTATGATTGTTTTAACGTGGCGGATAGGACGAGAAGGAAGAAGAAGAGCGTGAAAATTCTAACGGTTGGTGGGTTCCACTGAAGCAGACACGAGAAAGAAAATAAACGAATAAATTTCGTTTCAACGATATAATATTGGGACGAGAATGTGAGAACACAAGAAAAAGCATATATAATATAGAAAGAAGCGTATGACTGTAAATAAGAATGGAAAAATGGGGAGGCGTGTTGAACTAGGAAATTATTGAAAGATGGAAAGTGGAAGAATATGGAGATATTTGTGCAACTAACTGGGGATTACGATATTTACAGGGAGAGAGATGAGGTTAACGGATTGTTTTGAAAATTCTAGATACTAATTAATGTTGATGATGACTTTTTGGTTATTTTGGACGGTTGTGATTGGACAGAGAAGAGGATATGTAAGGTCGGCGTTTGGATCCAAGGGCGGTGAGCTAATTAAAATGTCTTCAAAATGTTATTAACTGATATTTTAATGAATGCATTCAGACCATGATCTTTTCATCCTCAAAGCTTTTTTAACATGATATTTAAGCAATTGCATTTATAAATGGCTTTGAAAATGTTATTAACTGAAAGTCTAATTGATGGTCCATGTTATGGTTACTTCATTTTTCCAATTTCATTGGTTAATTGGAACATTGGTAAATTTGCAATTGTCATTAAGACTCACATCAAATTTGATCAAAGCATGGTTTAAGGCATGAATATTTGATACATTAGTGTTTAGAAATGGCAGTTAGCGAATTTGATAATTAAATAAAATGCGCAGTGTATGGTCAGTGTATGGTCAAAAATGCGTCGCAGTTACACATAATAGAAACTTCCACATTGTCCCCTTTAAATGCCTTGACTGACTTTTGAGGTGGTGGGATGTTAGACTTCTAATTTTGTTAGTTTTAGTCTTGTAATTATGGCTTCTTATATGAAACCGAACAAAGGAAAAAGAAAGCATCCACCACACTTTTCTTTTGCTGTCACAGTACCACTTTTGTGTAACTTCTCGCTTTTATCTCGTAACTTTGTTACATGGAAAAGGAAAGCATTCGGTCCTGTTAAACATTTTCATTACTTGACAACGTGATACGCAACTAATTTTAGTACCCTATTGTGAACCGGATATTGTGTTTGTTGGCCATTTATGGCCAAATTTACTCAAAGTAAAAGCAAATGAAAATAAAGAAGAATGGTTATCAAATGAAAACTGATTTTTGACACATGGAAAGGGCACCGAAAAGAGAAATGATAAGACAATGGTCATAACAAGTGAGGCATACATTTTTGTGTTTGAATGTTGTATTTTAATTATTTGTTATAAGTAATTATTTTCGTTTTTATTTTAGTTTGTTTTAATTATTTTTAAAAAATATAGTTTAATGAATTTATATTATTTATAAATCGTGAAATGTAGGAAAAATGCAATTAAAAAAGACAACCTTTATTACATAATTTATGTGATATCCTATTCGAAAAATGGGTCGCTCTTGTCGCCCAACCATACATCTACCAATAGTTTGTGTCATCTTTGCGTCATGCAAAGAAGCTTCACTCGATTAATGTCTACGAGAAGCAGAAGTAGTAGGACAGTGATGTAGAAGCTTGAGGAGTTTGAGGCATCGTCCATGAGAAAATCGACATAAAGCTGGATGTTGAGCTGGACATTGACAGTTGAAACCTTCGGAATTATAAACTTGTAAGTTCAGATGCAGCCTTCAAATACCACATTCAACTTCATGAATTTCGAAGGTAAGCAAACAATAAATTTCTTGTTTAGTAGTCGTGTCCTATCACTCGTAGTCTCTTTCGACGGTGTCCTTCTCCGCATTCTAAAACTTACCTTCAATAAGCAACAGCCGATTCAAGGGGTCTAGTCACGCTTGATATAACGATCAGTATCTTACGTATCAGATTATAATAAAATATTACTATTTAAATCATACGAAGTCGTATGAATTTTTAAAAAATTGAAATAACTACTAGGACGTTTTCCACGTTTAAATTTTTTATCGGACATTTAAATCTAAAAATTATTGTATGGCCTATAACTTTTAATAGGCATTGAATTGGGGTCTAAAACTACTTCCATTAGATCAGATGATGGTTTCTTTTTCTGTAGAATGGTAATAACAGAAAAACGGACTTATCGTTTAGGATATATGACTGCTTTAAGTTTAGACTGCTGTTGGCCATATTAGTGGATAATTAGTTAAGTCCAAACTTAAGCCCACTAACCTATTTTAGGATTTGTGCCTAATTGGGAGTGATAGGACAAATTTAATTCATTTCCCGTTACCCAAAAATAGTTCTAAACCACCATTAACCTAAATCCCGTTAAAAAGTTCACCTTTTCCATGCTAATCGTAGCCTAAATCATCATTACAAGGATAATTAGCAAATGAGATTGAAGATCTATAATTTTGAGTTGCTTTGAAATTTGGATTGGTAATTTTGGTATTAGGAGAGTGATTTATGATCGTCACTATCCTATGCATGTTTCCGTAATTAAAATGGATGTTTTGAACATGAAATCCATGTTAATACGGTTTTAAACTTTAATCTAAACTTCACATATGTTTATAGTTGCATTTCAAAAAATAGAAATGGGTTTTAAATGGTTTTATAACCACTTATGAATCATATTGTCATTTTAGTATGAAATTCGATCTAGGCTAAATCTTGTATGCTAATCTTATATGGATGAATTGTATATGTTGAATGTATGCTTATGAGTGATGTTTTCTTTGCTATGTATTTCTTTGATATGTTTGTTAGTGCTTTTGTATAGTTAGGATGCGGTTGTCGATTTAAGTTAAAAAAAGAGGTCGAATGTGCTAAAACTTATGTGCAACTTGGAGGAGGGGTTCTAAAGGAGGAGGGGAGCCTACACTTCATGTCATAGGTTGTTTGAAGTTGATTAGGGTACTCCAGTTCATCTCGGTATCAGATAGAAATCTAGTCGGTGGAAGTTTCAATTCAACTCAGTGGGAAGCTACTTTGGATCAAAGACGAGGGAACTTCAAGGGAGACTAGGGTTGAAGCTATGAAGGGGTCCAGGGGCTTAACCCCAGAAAATTTGTTAAGTACACTACTGGTACCAACCTCTTTTGGTTGGTACCGACCACTTTGTGGGCTTTTAGAGTGGACCAAGGGACTTGGGGAGTTGAGCTATGATGAAGGGGACCCCAAGGCAAGCAAAAGGAGGCAAGAGATTGGCATAAAGTACATAGAGAAAATTTGGCTAAGCAATTCATGTCTGTACCGATATGAAATGAAGAGGCCAATCTTGGCCAAAACTTCTAGAGGCAAAGAGTACGTCCTGCAAGTCGTACTGAAAGTGTTTGTTTGTTCACTTGACGTTCGATTGCGATGTGGCGGCATAATGAATGTTAATAGCATCGGGACTTTGATGATCGATGATGATGAAGTTGTGTTCCTATGATGATAGCTCGATGTTAAACGGTGTCATGAGGATGGTTATCCATAGGGACGGGTTCTAGAAAGGGTGATTAATGTTGAAAGGTTCTATCATAGAAAGAAATATGAAATGGTTCTTTAGTGATGAATAGAAACCAGGTAAAGCAAGGACAGGGCTTGAATACGTGTGCTAACGGATTGTTGATACTTGGAGTATTTTCTTATATACCATATGCAGGGGTAGTTTGAGGACACTCATTAGGTACTTGGAATGGCTAACCTAGATTGGCGGAATAGATCTGTATACCCTAGATTGGTGGAATGGCTCTAGTGTCAACTATGGGCTGGTGGGCAAGTACACCGAAAGCCGAGATTTTCCATTAATCCCTGGCAAAGGAATGGTCATACAAGTTATCATATGTTTAGGTCATACAAGTTGTCATATGTTCAGGGCACACTGAGTGAAAGTGGAGGTTGTTCGACAGAAGTTATGTTTGGTTTTCTTATTTTCTGTCACTCTAAGGATGCCACATATGTATTTATTGTGGATGTGGATACCTAGACACCCCGAAGTTGTGCATAGGATATAACATATCTTTTATGATGGTAGCAGAGTAGCATATTATGAATATGTGCTAACTTTTTGGATGCAGGGACATGTCAAGTATGATTCTGATACCTTTGTTCCTTACTATTTCGACTTGTATGGTATTTTGAGATTATTTATCACTCACACTAGACTGTAGTCTGACTTGGGATTTTATGTTTTGTTTGTTACTATCTTGGGTACTCTTAAATGAGTAGACTATATAGCAGGTTTAGGTGGTATCTAGTTACTGTACTAACGGCGAGCATGATGGTGCTTTCTCGTATTACATACGGATTTACTTATGCTTATTCCACTGTGCGACACTATGGAGCCTAGACAGTGTTCTTGTACTGTATTTAGGGACAGCTTATCTTTTGAATTTATTATTAGTTGTATAAACTCTACTGCTACTTTGTATAACTATTCAAACATGCGTACTCTGATGTGTAGTTCATTTAGTTATTACTGTCTCGCCTATTTTATATCTTTGATGTTCATTATTATATTATATTCGATGCGCTGTGAGATATACGATAGATTCCCTGATTGTTTCTCTTGTTTTCACCCTTGATAATTAAAATGCATGGGTCGGGCACTGCAATTGCGGACTCTTAAGGTATATTGGGTGCTAAAGATGTAGGGTGGTCATCACATTTGGTATCAGAGCTTAGGTTATGAGATTAACCTGAGTTAATACCATTGTCTAATGGAGATAGGAAAAGAGTTATCACCCTAAAATAGATACAGAGTGTGCATTTGTATATGTGTGTGAGAGAGAGCTTACTTGTTATATATTTTGGTTTCCAAAACTTTATAATAGTATATAAGTCGCATGCACACGTGAGTACCTTAATGCAGCTTCCTTTATAAGAGACCGATCATTCTTATTACAAATAAAGAATGATCCAGCATATAAGAAATGCTGCAAGAAACTCCATTTCTAGAGTCAAGGAAGGAGCGGGTCTGGGGGCTGCTAAATCTGACTTGCAAGCCATGTTCAACGCAATGATGGCGAATATGTTGCAAAATGCCTAGGCGATTGCTCCTAATGTTGTTGGAGGTGGTACTCAAGTGCAAGTGCATGAATTCAATTTCATTAAGCTGAATAAGGAATTTTCCAGTCTTGGTGGCAAACCGTTACAAGAAACAGAATCGGTTATGGAAGTGTAGGATTGGTTGGACATCTACGAGAGGATTTTCGATGACTTGGAGTTAGATAATGCGATGAGGAGGAGGTTAGCTTCTCCATAGCTCCAAGGCAGAGTTATAAACTAGTGGAACACTATTAAGTTTTCTACACCTAAGGACCACTTAACTTAGGACCATTACAAAACTAGATTCAAAGAGAAGTTTATTTGGGCAGTTGAAGAGTTTGTGCTATTTAGGAAATTTGCCGAGTTAAAGCAGGAGGACATGTTTGTCTTCGAGTAAGTAGCTAAGTTTGACGCCTTGTCAAAATATGGGATGTCTTTCATTAACACACCCTTGAAGAAGAATGAGAAGCTCATTATGGGGTTAGATGACTACCTAGGAGACTCTTAAGACCCACTGATGAGCCATTTGAGAAGATAGTTGAAAAGGCCCTTCAACTTGAGAGTTTATACCCTAAATCCAACTCTGCTATATTTAAGGAAGAGCCAAAACCACAACAAGGTGGTAGGGGAAATATGAAACGGAATGGTAAGAGGAAACAGTTTCAGTGGAAGAATGCTCAAAAGAAGGCGAAGTGGGATCCTGTCCGCCATGATTGTGGAAATAAGGGCCACTTGATTAGGATTGAAAGTATGAAGGAAAGAAGAAGTGCTATTACTATGGCATGTTCAAACCTATGTAGAAGAGTTCCCAAAACCAGTGTAGCGAAAGCCAATGGTAAAGGTGTATGCTTTGAATATCATCCTGACTTCGTCGAGTGCTCCCTCGACGAAGGAGAAAGGGAAAGGTATCGCTCTTATGCTCTCTACTTATAGTGTTTCCATGCATGTTTTATTCTATACCGTGGCTGACATTCCTTTATATCTAGTGACTTGGAAGAAATATTGGGGTTGGGACCCGTAATAGTTAACTGACCTTTAGTAGCGACGTACCCTGTTTGAGGCCCTACTAGTCTTTGTATGGTTTATCATGGTTTGGTCTTATCAAGTCATGGATGCTCTTTTGTTTGAGATTGCTCTGTTTTGAGTTTAGTTAGGTTCGAGATTATCATGGGGATGCACTGGTTGGGGAAGTATGTAGTAATGGTGGACTGTAAGAAGCTGGTGTGAAGATTGGGGCTGAGGAGGGGGATGGTAGTGATATGTTGCCTACTAGAGGATGAGGTTATGGTTAACTTTCTATATTCGCTCGTGGTCCCATGGGATGAGTTGTCATCTATGCCTATCGTTAGGAGTAATTGGGCATATTTGAGGAGGTGACTAGATTACCGCCACATCAAGAGATTGAGTTTCACATGAACTTAGTGAAAGATTCCATACCGTTGGTTATGCATTTATGGCGTATAACACCCAAAGAGAAGTATGAGTTAGAAGTGCAAGTGAATGACCTAGTGAGGCGATAGTTCATTCGTAGGAGCATAACTGAGTGCGGCGCACCCGTAGTATTCGCCACTAAGGTGGATAGCTCTCTGAGACTGTGTCTTGACTACCATGAGCTAAGTTAGGTGACAAGGGAAAACAAGTTTCCACTCCCGTGTATTGATGACTTGTTCGATCAACTTCACGATGTGAAGGTGTTCTCTCTGTTGGATCTTATGACAGAATTTTACTAGTTGAAAGTAGCGAATGAGAGTTCGTTGGTCACTGTGCTTCGTATGCTGTTTGGTTTCTATGAGTGGTTGGTTATTCCATTTAGGCTAACCAATGCTCCAGCATAATTTTTGTTCTCATATATCGTGTCTTCAGGGACCAACTAAATAAGTTCGTGCTTGTGTTCGTAGATGATATTCTATTCTATTCTTGGATGAAGAAGAACACAAAATGCACTTGAGGATTGTGCTTGAAGTGTTGAGGAAGCACATGCTGAAAGCGAAGTTTTTGAAGTGTCACTTCTGGAGGACGAATTTGAGATTCGTGGGCCATGTAGTCTTTGAGTAGGGTATTAAGGTTGATCCTATAATGGTGATGGTGTTTCAAGATTAGAACCAACCCAAGAATGTTGCTGATGTGAGAACTTCCTAAGATTGGTGAGATATTATATACGTTTTATCAAGGACTTCTCAAAGGTAGCGGTGTCGTCGATCAATTTGACAAAGAAGAATCAGACTTTCAAAGCGTGAGAATGCGTTCATGAGTCTGAAGGAGAGGTGGACGAGTGGACAATGTTGACAATTCCGAGCGGGAATGAGGAGATGATGACTGTAACAACCTGCATTTTACATATCGAATGATCGTAAAATAATTTTATTTTACTCATATAATGTCGTATGACTCTAAAATTTCAGAAAACGACTCCGAGGGACATTTTCTACAATTATGATTTTTCTTGAAGTTCTATGTGACCATTTTTGGCCCACAAAATGTTGTTTTGATTATAAATTTTGATAGGAGCTGAGTTAGAGTCTCAAACACTTTCATTAATTTTGGATGACGGTTTCCCATTACATAAAGTGGTCGCAATAGAAAAACGGACTTACCATTTGAAAGTTATAGTTGTTTTAAATTTTGACTAATGCTGGTCTACATTAGTGGGTAATTAACAATGCCCTTACTTAGGTTCACTAAACTATCTTGAAAGTTATGCTAAGGGAGGTTGTAGGAACCAATCCAAGTCATTTTTATCTTCCTATAAATAGCTATAAACCTCCATTAACCTTAATTTCATCAAAAATCCTACATTTTCCTTACTAATCTTAGTCTAAATCATAATTAGAGGGTAATTAGCGTTGAGAGATTAGAGACTATCATTTTGGCTGATTTGCATTCATCTCCTTTACCTTCCACTTTAGATCTAAGGTGAGAAATTGGTTTTTTGAGTATTTGGTGAGTGGTTCTTGGCCTCTCACTCTACTGTGCTTGTTTATATAGTTAAAAATGACATTTTAACCTGATTTTTCCTAAAATATCTTCTAACTTTAATCACACTTTGATACATGTTTATGGAAAAAATTTAATTGATTTATAATGGTTTTGCAACCCTTTTGTTCATATATATATGCTAGTTTAAAAGTTAGAATTAGATTAGGATTTGCTTGATTATCATGTTCTTATGGATTGCATGTATGAATGGATGTATATGTATGATATTTCATGTTTGTATGCTGTATTTTAATATGGTTTGCTAGTGCTTTTAGATAGTTGGAAAGAAGTTGGCAAATTTGGAAAATCGAAGGCAAAAATGGTCGGAATGGAACTTGAAGGTGGGGCTCTAAAGGATGGGAGGTGCCCAGAATTCAATTTGTATCAAAATTGGAGCTAAGTAGTGGAGTCAGCACCGAGAGCTTTCTGATCGGTATCGAGAGGTTTCGAGTGATAAGTAACGACTCAGCAGGGGATGGTGCTTCATGGTGGGACTAAGGGTAATGGATAGAAGTTAAGTGTTAGAGTTTAGTTAAGTTTTGGACTTAGCATCGAGAGCCTTGTAGTTAGCGCCTGGAGCTTTGGAGGTTGGTATTGAAAGCCTTTTTGAAGAATGATTAGGGCCTAAGCACTTAGTATTTGGAGCACTATAAGAGATGGAAGGAACTTAGCTAAAAATTGGCTAAGTATACCACTCAGCACCGAGATGTCTAGTCGCTATTGATGTATTCGTGGTGAAACTTCCAAGAGAGCAAGTGAGGCTCTACAAACCATACCAAAGGTGTTTATTTGCTTGCTTGGGGTTTGGCGGCGACATAATAGCATGATGATAGCTTTAGGACTTCGGTATTGACAACTTGATGATGAATGGAGTTAGGTTTCGATGATGATGGCTCGATGTTGAAAGGAGTCGTGATAAAGGTTATCCAAAAAGGGCGAGTTATAGAAAAGGTGACCCATAGATAGAATGCTGAATGGTTCTATTGTGGAATGCTTCCTTGAAAATAATGGAAATTAGATAGAGCAAGGAAAGGGGCTTGGATATGCATGCTAAGGGATCGTTGATACTCAGAGTGTTTTCTGATATACTTGAAAGCAGAGGTACCATGAGGATGCTCATAAGTACTTTGTTGGCTACCTCGTATCCTTTTTGGATCTATATACCCTAGGCCGTGGAATTGGTCTAGTATCAGCTTTAGGGCTAAAGACGAGTACATTGAAAACTGGGATTTCCATTAGTACCGAATAAAAGAAGGGTCATACGAATTATCATATATTTAGAGCACAGTGAGTGATAGTGAGGATTGTTTGACGAATGCTATGATTGCTTTGATTGTTTTTTCTATAGTTTATCACTATAGGGAAGTTACAGGAGATAGGTATCAAGGATAGGGGACCTGGACGCCCGTCATCGTACTTACTTTGTTGTATACCCCTATGATATCTATAGAGTAGCATATTTTGTTCGTTATGTGCTAACTCTTTGGTTGCAGGGATAGGTCAGGTATGGTTCATATACCCTTGTTCCTTATTATATCATCTTGTATAGTATTTTAGGATTCATTTCTCGCTCACACCTAACATTTGTTTGAATCGAGGTTTTATGCTTTTCTTCTTATTATCTCGGGTACTCTTAAATGAGTAAACAAGATAGTGGGTCTTAGTGTACGCGGGGCGGTGCAGAGGAGGAGCAAATTAGCGCTTCTCATATTATATATAAATATTATGCTTATTCTAATGTTATAGATCCTTGAAAGTGTTTGCTTATTACTATTGTTATAAAACAGTTATTTGAGTTTATTTCCATTTTTTATAAACTCTATTACTTTGCTATATAACTTTTGGATCTGTACTCTAATATTTGGTTCATTTAGTTACTACTTTCTCCTATTTATATTTGTGATGTGTATTATATTTTATTCCATATGCAGTGAGATATATGACGGGTTATATGATATTTTCATTTCATTACATCCCTTGATGATCGTCCTACATCGACAGGGCACGTCAGTAGTATTATATTGGGTGTTGATGGTGTAGAGCGGTCGTCACATTTGATATCAAAGCTTAGGTTATACGATTAACCTGAGTTGATACTGTGGTCCACTAGAGATAGGGATGTAGTGACCAACATAGACTACGTTGAGAATGTATGTACGTATCTATATGTGTGTGTGTATAGTATATACATCGCATGCATACACGAGTACCGTTGATACAGTTTCTTATATGGGAGACTGATCACTCTTTTTACAGATCAAGAATAAGCCTGCATACAAGAAACACGGTGAGGAACTCCGTCTCCGGGGTTGCGGAAGAAGCATATTTGGGGGCTATCAACTCTGACTTGCAGGCAATGTTTAATGCAATGATGGTGAACATGCTGCAATATTCCTAATTGACCACCCCAAACGTTGTTGTTGGTGGTGGTGCTCAACTGCAGGCGCCGAAGGCTAATTTTACCAAGCCGTACAAAGATTACTCCACCCTAGGGGCAAACCATTCCTTGGAATAAAGTTGGTTTGTGTGGGATTGGTTGCACACCTACAAACGTATTTTTTGTGACATGAAAGTAGATGATGCTATGAAAAGGAAGATGACCTCTAGATAGCTTCAAGGGCGGACTATGAACTAGTGGAATTCCATTAGTATTGCTACACCCAAGGATCAGTTCACTAGGGATTAGTTCAAGGCCAGGTTCGAAGGGAAATTCTTTCTGGTCGCCCAAAAGTCGACACTATTCTGGGGATTTGCTTATTTAAAATAGGGAGATATGTCCATCTTTGAGTATATTGCAGAATTTGACGCTTTATCAAAGTACGGGATGTCTTTCATCGACACTCCATTAAGGAAGAATGAGAAATTTCTTATGGGTTTAGACGATTATCTAGGAGAGAAATTGGCGAGTCATATCGATGAACCATTTGAGAGACTAGTCGAAAAAGCTATTCGTCGGGAGAGCTTATACCCCATGTCCAAATCAGCTGTTGCTGTTAAGGAATAGCTAAAACCAAAACAAGGCGGTGAAGGAAAGAATAAATGGAACACAAAAGGGAAGTATTTGTAGGCAAAGAGTGCTTTAAAGAAGGCTAAATGAGAACCTGTCCATTATGGTTATGGAGACATGGGTCCCTGATCAGAGACTGAAATGCTGATGGAAAGAAGAAGTGTTTTAATCATGGATAGTTCAGACATATGCAGAAAAGTTGTCCAGAACCAGCACAACAGAAATAGGTTGTGAAGGCATATGCTTTGGACGTTGTCCCAACTTCTCGAGTGCACCCTCGACGAAAGAGAAAGGGAAGGGCGTCGTTATTCAAGTTAAGCTTTCCATTTTTGATGTTCCCTTACGTGTTTTATTAAATACGAAGACTTCACATTCCTTCATATCTAGTGACCTAGTAGGTAGATTGAGATTGAAATCTGAAATAGTTGACCAACCTTGGATTATGACGCACCCTGCTAGAGGCTCCACTAGCATATGTATGGTTGGTCGTGGTTTGGTCTTATCGATTCATGGATACTCTTTTTTTTGTGATTGCTTTGTTTTGAATTTTGTTGAGTTCGGGATTATCTTGGGGATGGAATGGCTAAGGAAGCACGTGGTAGTAGTGGATTGCAAGAAGACGTTGGTGACAAATGGGGCTATGGAGGGCCAAAAGGTACTCATTCGCTACATATTGAAGGATGGGGTTACATTAGCTTTCCATATTTGCTCGAAGTTCCATAGGATGGATTGTTTGTTAATTCAAGAGTTTTGATTCATGACACAAGCTTCATATATCATACGACGAAAGCCACAAAAAGAGAATAAGTGTATATTATGCACTACAAAGGAGACAAGACTATAATCCAGAGTTTATTATGAATATTTTAATGTATTTAGTCTTAGAATATTGTTAAAATCATTCCTCAAGTAGTCACATACACACACGAATTAATTTATACACAAATAAGTGTGCACTGTGCATATAACTACAGGTCGGCTGACCGACCAGGATATTCGATCGACCGAACCTGTAGTCAGTGCACAGATACTCTCTGTTTTTGTACACGATTTCAAACTCAGCTGACCGGCCAGTTTTTCCGGTCGACCGACCTGCATATAACGGCTAGATTTCTGAAGAGTTGCGATTGGTTCATGAAAAGGAATGTCCCTCAATCCAAGAGATACGGACACAACTTTTGATTGAAACTCTTCATGAAAGATTGTAACTATTCTACAACTATATAAACATGTTCAAATCACTTCTATAATCACCGATTCTTGTTTATATTTCTGAAATCTATTCTCTATTTATTTCTGCAAATAAAAGCATTCATTCTCATTCAATATCTCTAGAATCTCTGAATTAAATTATATACTTCAATTCTACGAGATTATCTTCCTTCTAAATCTTCACATACACTACATATTCTTGAGGATTTGATTATAGGAAATTGTACTATCAAAAGACAATCCGTGTTATTCAGAACACACTTGTCAACAAAGTATTTGTATTAAGTTGAAGTCCTCTTCGGCTGTCGAGGCGGAAAAATTCCTGTTCGGCTGCTCAGGTGTGATATACCTATTTCTCCGGGTTAAGTGAAGGGTTTAGTTTAAATCCAGAGGATAGTCTGGGACTGGATGTAGAACGGGAAGTTCGAACCGGTATAAAAATTCCTGGTGTGCTTACTTTAATTTTTATTTTACTGCTATTATTAGTTTCTGCATTTATATATGATATTACACGATCCTTAGTACTGCACATACACTTTCATTTGGTATCAAAGCGAGGTCATCCTATAACCGTCACAAAGTTATTTGATATTTATTTCTAGTAATATGGCAACGACACAAACTAACGATTTTGGCACTAACACTAATACTAATTTCACAGAGGGTCAATCAACTTCACGACCTCCATTTTTTAATGGTATAAATTATAATTATTGGTCAACTAGAATGAGAATCTATATACAATCTAGTGGATTTGATATCTGGAATATTATACAAAGAGAATACATAACTCCTACTGGAGAATACTCAACTTGGAGTAACACACAAAAACTAGATGCTACATCAAATGCAAAGGCTATGAATATTTTATTTTGTGCATTAGATAGAATGAATTCAATAGAGTTAGCATGTGCACTTCAGGTTATGAAATTTGGAGAACACTTAAGATAACACATGAAGGTACAAACAAAGTTAAATTAAGCAAAATCTCTATGTTGAAAAATCAATTTGAAAATTTCAAAATGAGGCCAAATGAATCTATAAATGACATGTGCTCTAGATTTCAGGATATTTATCATGCTTTATTATCACTAGAACAAAAGTTTACTGATTTTGATGTTGTTACAAAAATCTTGAATTCTTTGACGGACGAATGGGAAAGAAAAGTCTTAGCCATTGAAGAAGCAAGTGATTTGTCAACATTAAAACCAGAAGAATTGATAGGTAATCTAATGTCCTACGAAGTAAATTTGCAGGCAAAAAGAAATGGAGCACAAGAAAAGAAAATTGTGGCTTTTCAAGCAGAAAAAGACGATTCCGACTCAGATAATGAAGATATGGCGATGATCGCTAAAAATTTCAAAAAGTTTCTGAAATTCAACAGAAACAAATTCAAGGGAAACAAAAATAACTCCAACAACAATTCTAATAGCAGCAAACCATCATCTTCAGCAATGGAATGTTATGAATGTCACAAGAAAGGTCACATGAAGAAAGAATGTCCAGAACGTAAAAAGAGCAATTTTAAGAAGGACAAAACAAAACGAAGAGCTTTTTCTGTCACTTGGGATGACACTGACTCATCATCATCTTCAGAGAGTGAGAGTGATAATGAACAAGCAAATGTGTGCTTTTTGTCAGACGATGTAAGTGATTTTACCTTTGAAGATTTAATTGAAATAAATTCTGAATTAGTAAATGTAGCAAAGCAACTTAAAAAGAAAAATAAGGAGTTGCAAAGAAAGTTAGATAGAACAGTCTTAGAAGTAGATATGCTGAAAGATGAGAAGAAAATATTAGAAGAAGAACTTGAAAACTCTCAACAGTCAAATTCTAATTTATCATCTCAAAATTCGTCAATATCTGAAGAACTAGAAATTCAAAAGAATAAAAATGATGATTTACTTTTCAAAAATAATAGTTTAAACTCTAAGATTATGGATTTAGAGTTAGAAAAATCTAGTCTTAAGATAAAATTTGATGATATTTCTAAAAATGTATCTAACTTCAATAAAGGAAGAGAGAATCTTTCTAATATACTAGAAAATTCTCAATCCTCTAACAATAAATCTGGACTAGGATTTAAGAAACAAAGTAATTTTGTTAAAAGTAGGATTAATGATAATATTAAGAGGGATATTAAGAAAACAGTTTATCCAAATACTAAAACCATCAAGATATGGATTCCAAAAACAAATAATGTTTTGATAAGGAATAAACATATCAAAATGTTCATGGAAACTGTTCATAATAACAAGAACTATATTCATAAAGGGAATTCTGAACCCATATGGGTTTGGTTTCCTAAGATCTAACTCTTAGGACCCTAAAAGGAAACGAGTACCAACTTTTTATAAATATTTTTGCAGGTACCACATAAGAAGAGAGGAAAATGGATTTTGGATAGCGGTTGCTCAAAACACATGAATGGAAACAAAGAAATGTTGTCAAACATTATATACTTAAATGGAGGAGCAGTCACCTTCGGAGATAACTCAAAAGGATATATCATCGGCAAAGGCGATGTCAGTAGCAACGGTATCTCTAATTTACCTCTCATTACTGATGTTTTATTAGTTAAAAATTTAAAACACAATTTATTAAGTATTGGTCAGCTATGTGATAAAGGTTTTAATATAAATTTCTCTGAAAATAAATGTAATATTCTCGATAACAATCATACCACTATCTTTGAAGGAATAAGAGATAAAAATATTTATATTTTAAATATGAATGTTAACAATGATTCAAATTTATGTCTAATAGCTAAGGAAAATGATTCATGTCTTTGGCACAAAAGATTTTGTCACATCAGTTTTAAAACCATTAATAAGATAGCTAAAAATAAATTAGTTAAAGGATTACCTGACATAAAATTTAAAACTAATATATTTTGTGATGCATGTAAATTAGGAAAATTAACAAAATCGTCCTTTAAGTCAAAGAAAGTAATATCTACAGAACAACCACTTGAACTTTTACACATGGATCTTTTTGGTCCAACTCAAGTGCAATCTATTAATCATAATAGATATGTATTTGTTATTGTAGATGACTTTTCTAGATATACTTGGATTTTCTTTTTGAAAAATAAAAGTGATACGTTTGATAATTTTAAAATCTTTGTTAAAAGAATTCAAAATATTAAAAGTTTGAAAATTAAAAATATAAGAAGTGATCATGGAGGAGAATTTGAAAATGAAGCTTTTGAACAATTTTGTAACAAGAAAGGTATTAACCATAATTTTTCGTTTCCTAGAACACCACAAAAAAATGGAGTTGTAGAAAGAAAAAATGGAACGTCACAAGAATGTGCAAGAACTTTATTAAATGGAACCACTTTATCGAAACACTTTTGGGCAGAAGCTGTAGCTACTACTTGTTATGTATTAAATCGTGTTTCTATTCGACCATTAACTAAGAATACTCCATATGAATTACTAAATGGAAGAAAACCAAATATTTCATATCTTAAAGTTTTTGGCTCTAAATGTTTTATTTTAAATACTAAAGATCAACTAGGTAAATTCGATCCAAAATCCGATGAAGGAATATTCGTTGGATATTCGGAACGAAGCAAGGCTTATCGAATTTACAATAAAAGAACTAAAATTATTGAAGAAAGTTTACATGTCTCTTTTGACGAAAATTTTAAAAATATAAATCCAAATGTTACTATTGACTCTGATGATGAAACTACTCAGAATGAAAATAGTAATACTGAACAAACCTTCGATAATGATCATGATATTACTGAAAATGAGAATATTACAACTAATATAATAAAATCTCCACCTAAAATTTTACGACATCATCCTGTGCAAAATATAATTGGAGAAGTAAATACGAACGTTAAAACTAGACATCAATTAAATCAAGTTGGTCATGTAGCGTTTCTCTCTAAGATAGAACCTAAAAATATAAAAGAAGCTTCAACTGATGACTACTGGATTCTTGCCATGCAAGAAGAACTAAATCAATTCGAACGAAACGAAGTTTGGGAACTCGTTCCTAGACCTAGTGATCAAACAGTCATTGGTACTAAATGGGTTTTTAAAAATAAAGCAGATGAACTAGGAAATATAACTAGGAATAAAGCTAGGTTAGTTGCACAAGGATATAATCAAATAGAGGGAATAGACTATGAAGAAACATTTGCTCCAGTTGCCCGACTTGAAGCAATACGAATCTTATTAGCTTTCGCGTGTTTTCATAATTTTAAACTTTATCAAATGGATGTTAAAAGTGCTTTTTTAAATGGTTTTATAAAAGAAAATGTTTATGTTGAACAACCTCCATTATTTATACATGAACAATTTCCTGATCATGTCTATAAACTTAAAAAGGCTTTATACGGTTTAAAACAAGCACCTCGTGCTTGGTATGATCGTCTTAAAAATTATTTACTAAATTCTGGTTTTGAAATTGGAAAGGTTGATCAAACTCTTTTTATTAAAAAAGACAAGCATGATATTTTAATTATCCAAATTTATGTTAATGATATAATTTTTGGATCTACAAATGAAAAACTATGTCAAGAATTTTCTAAAATAATGACAAATGAATTTGAAATGTCTCATATGGGTGAGTTAAATTATTTTCTTGGTTTACAAATAAAACAAATAGAAAATGGAATTTTTATTAATCAAGAAAAATATTGTTATAATTTAATTAAACGATTTGGTCTAGAAAACACTTCTGCCAAACCTACTCCGATGAGCACAACGATGTATCTCGACAGAGATGAAGGAGGCAAAAGTGTTGATCAAAAACTATATCGTAGTATGATTGGATCGTTACTATATTTAACAGCGAGTCGACCCGACATTATGATGATTGTTTGTTTATGTGCTCAATTTCAAGCAAATCCCAAAGAATCACATATGCGAGCAGTTAAACGTATTATTCGTTATCTAACTAAAACCAAAGATTTTGGACTATTCTATCCAAAAGAACGTCCTTTCGAATTAGTCTCATATAGCGATGCTGATTTTGGAGGAAGTCAGACGGATCGAAAAAGTACAAGTGGAACATGTTATTTCATTGGATGTTCATTAGTCTCTTGGTTTAGTAAGAAACAAAACTGTGTTTCTTTATCAACATGTGAAGCAGAATATATATCTACTGCTTTGGCATGTGCACAAGTCGTATATATGCAATAGACACTACAAGATTTTAACTATTATCTTGAAAAATCTATTATTTATTGTGATAATACTAGTGCAATAAATCTTTCTAAAAATCCAGTAAACCACTCACGGACAAAACACATTGATATTCGTCATCACTTTCTTCGTGATTGTTTGGAAAAAGGTTTAATAAATTTAGAATTTATTAATACTGAAAATCAAATTGCAGACATTTTTACTAAACCGTTAAATGAAAATAATTTTATAAAATTAAGACGTGACTTAGGTATAATGTCTTTAAAAGATTTATAAATAGAAAATATGCAAAAATATTGAAAAACAAAATTTTGTTTTATTTCTGACCAAAGCGGGATTCAAACTCATGATTTCTGACTAGTTTGATAGATGTCATATTATAGCCACTTGAGCTATGGGTGTTTCTTGTCTTAGCTTACCTTAAATTTTATTATACTACTGTTGTTTTTCAGAAATACTATTCTTAGACCTATAACTTATGTATCAAACATTAACAACTATTTTTTTCTTAAAATCTCTGTGATAATCTTTGAAAACAATCCTTATCCACATATTTTTCAGAAAATATACGATTATAAATACAATGCTTATTTTTTTACTAAGGATATTCGAAAAACAAAAACATTACAAAAATTATAATGTCTTCAAACAATGAAGTTTACAATTCCGACAATTCCCATCTATCATTCTCATCTCCAGATGATGATTGTTCCGATCGTATTCCGGAGAATGGTCCCTATCCTACTTTTCCAATGCCTAATCGTGTCCTTAATTTTTCCTCTCCGGATAAAAATCCCAGACACGGATGGAAACCATGGGAAGATTCCCATACAGGCTATACACCTAACAATAAAAAGGGGAAGCATACAATGGTTATATCTCCATCAACAAAGCAAAAGATTGATGAAATACACCATTACCAACAACAACAAATGAATATGCAATGAGAGCTCTACTATGAACAGAAAGTAACGGCAAGACGTCTAAGCTTTCTAGAAAAAATTGCCATGAAAGTTTGTTCATCAAAAAAGGATGAAGTTGCTGAACCTTCCTATAGAACTCCATCCCCTTCAAAACCTGTTCAAACTCCAATAGCTCCAAAATGGTCACCTGTAGAAGATGTTCCATCTCCAAACTCATAGGAGCGTAAGTTTTAAAGGATGGTGGCTAAAATTATATATATATATATATATGTATGTATGTATGTATGTATATGTATATTGCTTTAAATAAAATGTATAAATATAATAATAAAATTTATATGTCCCTAAATATATATAAAATTTATATTTTAAATAAAATGTGCATTTCTAACAATTCGGCCGACCGAATAACCTGAGTCGGTCAGCCGACACCAGGCCGCAAGCATCAAATATGCACATTTAACAGGGACGGTCGACCGAAACTCTGAGTCGGTCAGCCGAACCCTTCCCGAGAGTTTCAGCTACTCTCTAATTATCAAATCGGTCAGCCGACCCAGTGTTTTCGGTCGATCGATCGTGAAATCTGCAAATTTTTATCTCATATTAATATCCCATCTATTCACCTTTTCAACCTACCTCTTCACTTCTACTTTCCCAATTTCGGTTTTTACCCTAGCCCCCATTAAAATTCTCTCAAAATATTATTTTTTCTTCAAAAAACAATGGCTCCAAAGAAAAAATCAAAGACTACCGGTGGCTCATCTTCATCAACTCCCGTAGATACTCAAATCGCCTCATGGCTTGTTAATGATGTAGCACTTCAAAGATGGATACGACTTCAAGATGCCAAAATCTTTGAAGAATCATTCGTAAGTTATCCTGATTTCATTACCTATCGAATTGAAGATGCCACAATTAGAAGTGGGTTAGATGCTTTTCTAGACTACCAAAAAAATAATTTGAAAATTAACCACATTATGGTTAAATTGTTTTTGGCTAACCTAAATCTTGTCAATCCACCTAGAAACACTGAAAATTGTGTTTGGACATCGGTTTGTGGCCCCTCAATCTTTCTCTCCATTGATCGAATTAACCACATATTAGATGCTAGACCGGGTGGAATTTCATTACACGACGTAGACTGTAATATATTAAGTCGTGACCACATAAGTCATTTATTTTTCGAAGATGATGCTACAGATTTTAGACAGACATCATCACTTAGACCCAAAGCTCGACTCTTTCATCGTTTCATGATGAAATCAATTATACCAAGAGGTGGCTCCTACCACTTAGTGTATCCTGAGAATTTTAAAGCTCTATATGCTTTGTGTTCAAATACACAAGTGAATTGGGCACAATTACTCATGGATGAGTTTCTTACATTCAATCAAGGAAAGATGCTTCATATCTATTATGGAGAATACATAATGAGATTGATTAATAGCTTCATCCAACATGCTCCGGAATCCGAAACTTCCAAAGTTTGTTCTTTTGATTCAAGGACTATAAAACTAATGAAGTTGCCCGATGCACCACCTAGATTTTTAACCTTTAACCAATGGCAGAGTACTCCTCGAGAACAACTACGCCGTAGTCAATCTACACCTCATCCATCAACTATGCTCCGGAGTGTCTAACACGTCAACACTCTGTTCAACGACCAACTCCCGAAATGAGTACAGAAGCGGCTATTGATATTTTGGCTCAAAATCAAATAGCCTTAGATGCCCGCCTTCGAAAAATTGATGGTCGTTTTAAGAAAATCAAGGGCTTCTTCGTGAATTTATGGGATGCCTTATCATGTACTACCGAAGCCGGTGCTTCTTATGTTGCTCCCGGAAAAAGGCCAGCACCAAACTTCTCTTTTTCAACTTCGGAGAATACAAGTTCCGGTACATCGGGAACTCACACTTCTAACACTCAAAGACGTGGTAAGGAACATGCTCCTCCGGAAGAAATTATCCGTCCAGAATTTGGGGATTCCGATGATGATGAGGAGTGATCATATTGTTTTACAATTTGCTATCTCATAATTTCTAGTATTTTGTTTTTAGATGTTATGTACTACAGTAAAACATCAGTAATATTCCTATTTGCTTTGAGTATGTATTATTTAAAAAATCGATGTTTTCTTACGTTTTGTCACATATTCCATATTTTTTACACATCCACTAAGTATTCCTTTTTGTCGATGACAAAGGGGGAGAAATATATGCAAGCTAACAAATTTTTGCAGAAATGTCACCATATATTCAGGGGGAGAATTACAATATATACTACTTCGTCACATAGGTATTGCCATCAATCAAAAAGGGGGAGAATGTTGATTCAAGAGTTTTGATTCATGACACAAGCTTCATATATCATACGATGAAAGCGACAAAAAGAGAATAAGTGTATATTATGCACTACAAAGGAGACAAGACTATAATCCAGAGTTTATTATGAATATTTTAATGTATTTAGTCTTAGAATATTGTTAAAATCATTCCTCAAGTAGTCGCATACACACACGAATTAATTTATACACAAATAAGTGTGACTGTGCATATAACTACAGGTCGGCAGACCGACCGGGATATTCGGTCGACCGACCCTGTAGTCAGTGCACATATACTCTCTGTTTTTGTACACGATTTCAAACTCAGCTGACCGGCCAGTTTTTCCGGTCGACGGACCTGCATATAACGGCTAGTTTTCTGAAGAGTTGCGATTGGTTCATGAAAAGGAATGTCCCTCAATCCAAGAGATACGGACACAACTTTTGATTGAAACTCTTCATGAAAGATTGTAACTATTCTACAACTATATAAACATGTTCAAATCACTTCTATAATCACCGATTCTTGTTTATATTTCTGAAATCTATTCTCTATTTATTTCTGCAAATAAAAGCATTCATTCTCATTCAATATCTCTAGAATCTCTAAATTAAATTATATACTTCGATTCTACGAGATTATCTTCCTTCTAAATCTTCACATACACTACATATTCTTGAGGATTTGATTATAGGAAATTGTACTATCAAAAGACAATCCGTGTTATTCAGAACACACTTGTCAACAAAGTATTTGTATTAAGTTGAAGTCCTCTTCGGCTGTTGAGGCGGAAAAATTCCTGTTCGGCTGCTCAGGTGTGATATACCTATTCCTCCGGGTTAAGTGAGGGGTTTAGTTTAAATCCAAATGATAGTCTGGGACTGGACGTAGAACGGGAAGTTCGAACCAGTATAAAAATTCCTGGTGTGCTTACTTTAATTTTTATTTTACTGCTATTATTAGTTTCCGCATTTATATATTATATTACACGATCCTTAGTACTGCACGTGCACTTTCATTGTTATCTATAGGCCTATCATTAGGGGGTATCTAAATGTGTTTGAGGAGGTACCCAGATTATCGCCACACCGGGAGATCGAGTTCCTCATAGACTTAGAGAAGGATGCCAGACCGATATTTGTGCCTTTAAGGCATATGACACCCAGAGAGCAAAAGGAGTCGGTGGTCCATGGAAATGACCTATTGAAGAGAGGGTTCATTTGTAGAAGCATATTTGAGTGAGGTGCCCCTGTAGTATTCATCACTAAGGCAAATGGCTCTCTGAGGTTGTGTGTGGATTATCGTGAGCTGAATAAGGAGATGAAGAAGAACAAGTATCCACTCCCATATATTGATGACTTGTTTGATCAGCTCCATGGTATGAAGGTATTCTCCCAATTGGATTTGGCAATGGGATTTCACCAATTGAGAGCAGCAAAGGACAGTGTGTCGTTCACCGCGTTTTGTTCGCTATCTGGTTTCTATGAATGGTTGGCTATATCGTTCGGGCTAACGAATGCTTCGACATATTTTGTTGATGTCATGAACTGCATATTTAGGGATCGACTACACAAGTTCATACCTATATTCGTGGATGACATTCTAGATTATTTTAAGACAGAGGAAGAACACAAAGCGCACTTGAGGATTGTGCTTGAAGTGTTGAGGAAGCACATGGTGAAACTTTCAAAGTGTCACTTCTGAAGAAGTGAGATTTTTAGGGCATGTCGTCTCGGGGTAGGATATTGTAGTTGATCCTGTGAAGGTGGCAGTGGTTCGGGATTGGAACCATTCCAAGAATTATACTAATGTGAAGAGTTTCCTAGGATTTATAGCATATTATAGATGCTTTATTAAGGACTTCTCGAAGGTAGTCGGGTCGTTGACCAACTTGACGAAGAGAATTGGACTTTTATTTGGGACGTGAAATGCGAGCATGCGTTTGTGAGTCTAGAAGAGAGGTTGACGAGTGCACCGGTGTTGACTATTTTGAGCGGAAATAAGGAGCCGCCAGTATACACAGACACCTATCGTACTGGACTAGGTGCGATGTTGCTGTAAAAAGGAAAAGTTGTCGCCTATGCTAATCGACGGTTGAAGATGCACAAGAGGAAGTATCTAACTTCCAATTTGGAGTTAGTGGCGATAGTGTTTGCTTTGAAGATTCGGAGGCATTATCTATTAAGATAAAGGTTCAAACTATCCACGCACCATAATTCCATGAAGTACCTTTTCTTCCAGAAGGATCTCAAACCTTTGGTGGCAGTGATGGTTGGAATTCTCGGCCTCCTACAACTTTGAAATTTTCCATACGCCTGAAATGCGGTTGCCGATGCGTTGAGTAGAAGACATGCCAGTTTAGGAACGATGTTCTTGGAGTGAAAGTGGTTGAACTATATTACTGGCTATGACTTCAGACTTTATCGCGAGTTAGACTTAGGGGTGTTGGCAAGTTTGATAACCAGACCTACTTTGATTGAGTGGATCCATACTAATCAGAGGTAGGTTGCTAGACTAGCGAAGATCATAGTGAAAATAGAAGAAGGAGTAGAGTCTAAGGATATGAAAGAATATGGGCTCGATCAAGAAGGTTGGCGCTATAAGGATAGGAAATTGTTTGTCCTCAATGTAGATGGATTGCAAAATGAGGTGCTATGAGAGTGCCATCATTCTAGGTTGACTATACATCCCGACAGCAATAAGTTGTACCATGATATAAAGTAGACCTACTATTAGGAGGGGGTGAAGAAGGATGTCGGGCCATTCAATTCGAAGTGGATTAATGCAACTGCTTGAAGTTCCCAAGTAGAAGTGGGAGCAGATATCGATGAATTTTAGCGATGAATTGCTAGGGACCAAGGGGGTATTATAGCATTTGGGTTATAGTCGATAGATCGACGAAAAGTTCCTAGTTCATATTCGTCAAGTCTATTAGAAAAAATTGGCTGAATTGTATGTGACGTGGATAGTACATTTTCATGGTGTGTCGAAGAGCATTGTGATCGACCGAGACCCGCTATTCACTGGTGGGCTTTGAAAGAGCTTACAAAAGGCTTTGGTACAAAGCTGCATCTCATTATAGCTTATCACCTACAAATAGATGGGTAGACTGAGAAAGTGAATCGTATATTGGAGGATCCCTTGAGAGCTTGCATTCTCAATTTCAAAGGCTCGTGGGACGATCACTTGCATTTGGTAGAATTCGTATACAACAATAGATATTAGTCTAATATCAGTATGACACCACATAAATCATTGTATGTCAAACATGGAACGCTAATTTATGTTGAGGAAAGCGGGCGAAAAACCGATACTTGGGCAAGATATTATTAGATAAAACTCGAAGAAGATTGAGATCATTCGACAATGAAAGAAAGCTGCTTAGGATAAGCAGAAAGAGCTACACTGATAAGAGATGTAGAGATTTGGGGTTCTCCATTTCGAGGACATGGTATTTGTGAAGTTTCACCATTGAAGAAAGATATTCGATCCGGTAGTAAGGCAAAGTTGGTGCCGAGATACGTAAGTTCTATTCCGATAGCAAAAAGGATTAGGAAACTAGCATATAGAGTCGACTTACCTCAGAATATAGCAGGCGTGCACAACTCTTACATGTTTCTCATTTATGGAAGTTCGTGCATGACTCAGACATGATGATTACATCGGATCAACTTGATGATATCGAGATTGAACCAGAAGTTTGGGGACCTCGTAGGCTGGTTCGTATTGTTGAACGCAAGACGAAACAACTTAGGAGGAAGACGGTGGAGTTAATGAAGGTTTAATAGAATGATAGTGAAGGCGATTTCATGTGGGAAACTGAAGAGAGCATGAAGGCCACATATCCGAAGCTCTTTGCATGGTAAGGCCTACTGTTTATCGTATTACTTTCACCTTGGATACCATATAGGGTAGTTTATTATCTCACATGTTATGATAGGCTTACCCACCCTATTGGTTGCGTGGCTGCTTATTTAATATGTATGATGGTTTCATATGATTGTTAGACATGCAGGGTAACCATGTTTGACTATTCTTGGACTTATTTGGGAATTTCAGGGGAAAAATTCCTAAAGGGGAGAGAGTATAACGACCCATATTTTACATACCGTAGGATTGTAAAATATTTTATTTTACTCATATGAGGTCGTATAACTCTAAAATTCTAGAAAAAGACTATTCAAGACATTTTCCACATCTACGGTTTTTGCCGAATTTCTACGTGATCATTTTGACCCTGAAAATCTTGTTTTGACTATAACTTTTGATAGGGTCTCAAAAACATCCATTGCTTTGGGATGATGGTTTCCTATTCTGGAAAGTGGTCATAATTGAAAAATGGACTTAATATTTGAAATTATAGTTGTTTTAAGTCTTGGCAGCCGTCGGCTTGTATTAGTGGGTAATTAACTAAGCTCGTACTTAGACTCGTTAACCAATCTTGTAAATTGTGCTAAGGGGAGGTTGTAGGAACAGATTTAAGTCATTTTCATATTCCCCAAAATAGCTCTAAACCTCCACTAAATTGGTTTCATCAAAAATCCTACTTATTCCTTACTAATCTTAACCTAGATCGTAATTAGAGGGTTAGTTAGCATTAAGAGATCAGTGATTATCATTTTGGCTGATTCGTATTCATCTCCTTTGATGTCCACTTCAGATCTAATAGGAGAAATTGGTATTTTGGGTATTTAGTGAGTGGTTCTTGGCATCCCACTCTACTATGTATGTTTATGTAGTTAAAAATGACATTTTTAACATGATTTTGATCCTAAAATATTTTCTAACTTTAATCGCACTTTTATACATGTTTATGGCCAAAGTTTAATCGATTTAAAATGGTTTTTAAATGGTTTTGCAACCCCATTTGTTATATTCATATGCTAGTGTTAAATATAGATTTAGATTATGATTTGCTTGATTATTTTGTTCTTATGGATTGCATGTATGAATCATTCATAGAAAATGAATGGATGTTTATGTATGATACTCTATGTTTGTATGTTGTACTTTGATACAGTTTGCTAGTGCTTTTTGGTAGTTAGGAAGAGGTTGACAAAATTGGCAAATTGAAGGAAAAGATGGTCGGAATTGAAAGAAAATTGGAGGAGGAGCTCTACAGGATGAGAGGAGCCCAGGATTCAAGTCACATCAAAATTGGAGCTAAGTAAAGGAGTCGGTACCAAGAGCTTTTCGATCGATATCGAGAGGTTTCGGGTGATAGGAAATGACTCGGTAGGGGATGGTGCTACATAGTGGGGCTAAGGGCGATGACTAAAAGTCAAGTGTTAGAGTTTGGATAAGTGTTGGACTTAGCACCAAGAGCTTTGGAGTTAGTGCGGAGTGCTTTAGGGGTTGGTACCGAGAACTTTTTTGAAGAGTGGTTAGGGCCCAAGCACTTAGAAGATGGAGACTAGAAGAGAGGAAATGAACTTAGACAAAAATTGGCTAAGTATACCACTTGGCATCGTGAGGTCTGGTTGGTACCAAGAGGTTTCTTTTGATGTATTCGTGGTGAAACTTCCAAGAGGGGGAGTATAGGCTGTGACGCCCCACCTCTATACTCATGCTAGCCAAGGACACTACGGAGTAATGCCGTCAACTAGCGTGAAGAATAAGGCTGTTGAGGAGCGACCATCCGTGTAATTGCCTTGTGCGAGCAATGGTATGTCAGATAATATAACAAGAGGAAATTCGACACACCGATACAAACTCAAAGAATCTACACATTGGCTATATATGATCTTCGGAAACAAATATGGAAATAAGCATAACAAAATCAGTCACAGATATCTATATCTCAAAGGCAGAAACATATATGAATATAGCACATAGAAGTGTACATCAGAGTTGTGGTCAAATACGAACCACAATATCACAAAAGAATAGATACAAGTGCTAGACAAAAGAATAAGTATACATCAAGGAGTCTCTATCTCAAATGTATACAAAACAAAAACTACCAATCTAAAGTAGTTAGTCAAAAATCAGGCAATGGTCCCTGATAAGAAGTCAAGTAGAAGCACCTATAATATCTCGGTCTGACCCGAGTATTATTTAAGAAGAAAATAATAAACGGATCAATCTAGCTATAAATATCGGGTAAAACGAGATAGAATAAGAGAGATGATAAAAATGTATGATAACAAAAAAATGTCATACTACGATTAGTATACATTAAATAACCACAAAAATCATACAATAACTCAAGAAATATCAAGCACTAGAAAGAATGTCGTGTTCTTTGTTTTTATTCACTAAACCACAAATATTGACAAACATATCAATGCCAATCGTAAAAGTTGAAACACAAATTCACAAAAGTTAGTGAAACACAAATTCACCAATGCACAAATATTGATAAAGCTTATCAATGTAAATCACGAAATTTGGTGAAACGCAAATTCTAGAAATCATCAATAGAAATCCAGAAATCACAAAAAGGGGAAGGCCTATCACAAACGGGAGCATGAAAACTCACCAACACGTGTATCACAAACAGAACGCTATTCCATGGTTGCTAACCATTAATTTTGAGCCTAGGCTCCACAAACGGCCTGAAGACCATGGGTTGCTACCACACCAATTTAAGTCGAAACTCCATAAAACGAGGTTTAGTCTCCCTCGCAGACAAAGAGACATCGCACATCGCTAGTCAAAACCACAAAAATAATCCTCATCGATCATCAAGAAGTGTCAATTACACTAAGCTAGTAAATAAATGAGTTTAGCTTCATGTCCCATAACCACTGGCTTAACTTAAGTATTTACGAACAAATTGTAAATCTCCACTCATAAAAATTGTCACAAGAGTTTCAGTAGAATGAGTCTAAGAATTAACCGACAAAGTAAACACAAGCGTTTCATACCATTTGTTTTTCTAAGTCGTTTAATTGGATTTCTCGAACGAATGAGATAAAGGTTTGTAAATACTAATAAATTGGAAAACGGTTTTGTAAACGAGCTTTGTATAAGAATAGAGTTGAAATCATCTTTGAAAAAGAGTTTGAATATTTACTACTAGTATAGAAACCTTTGCGTTTTAAAGTGATAAACCATAAAGATGATTGTAAGAACAATCAATCACCAAAATTTCACGTTCAAAGATGTGAATTAAATCTAAAGAAATCGATTCCAAACCATCAAAATGGATATACCTAAAAATTCCGAAATAGAAGTCATCAAAGTCGATAATAAATGATAATAACATATCGAAAAACCACGAATCGATAAAAATTGGAATTTCAAGCAAAATAGGCGAAGTAGGCTGAATACCAGTCGACTGGCTCTCTAAGAACAGTCGACTGGACCAGACCCTGAAAAACTCTCGGGGTTACAGGTCAGTCGACTGGACTCAGAGTGCCAGTCGACTGGTGCCTATTACCCAACATTTCCAGCCTATTCCCCAAAGGGGCAAGAATCCAAACGGAGCCAATCGATCGAGAAATTGCAACTAGGGATTTATGCCACGCGACAACCCAGTCTTATAGGCTCCTTGACACACTCCAAAAACATGTTCAAACTTCAAAGTTAGGATTTTTAAAGATTTGACTTCAAAACACCAAAAATTGAAATATTCACCAATTCAATCCAAACCAAAAGCAAATGCACATGAATAAGTGTTTGGAATTCATACCCAACAATCAAAGATATTTATAGACATAGATGTGAGATAAAAAATCTCACCTTTTGCACAAAAACAAGGAAGAAAAGCTATAGAGCAAGGCAAGAACAATCACTCTTCAATTCCAACCCAAGAAGCTTGAATCTAAGCTTATAAGAAAAACATTTCCTATGTTAGGGTTTAGTAATTTCTGAAATTGAAGGTAGAATGAGTTGGAGAAGAAGAAGAGAATGCTTACCAATAGCTTCTCTTTGAATTTGGAGTTAGAGCTTGGATTTGCAATGGAACTAGGGGTTAGGAATTCTAATTCTTTTTCTCTTCCCCCATTTTTATCTAAAGATCAAGGTATTAGGAAATGAAAGTGAATGAAGAGAAGTGGGGGTGGAGCTAGAGTTAATAGTTTAGGCTAACCCAAACCCAAAGTCCAAAGTGCATAGGTCAAATTTTAGCTAGCTCCAAACATATCGAAGTTTATACTCAAAAAGGTCGCAAACGGCGTTTTGAACTCAATGGGAGTGGTCCCGAGTCCTAATTCGACCGTATGCAAAAAGTAGCATTTCGGACTATAATCCGACTAACGATGCTGTATTTAAACAAAATATTTAAATACACAATCGTAAAATATGCGGGTTGTTGCAGACTCCCCTCCTTAAAAAAATTGCGTCCTCGTAATATTTAACAAGAAAATCAAAGGTAACAATCATAAAAGCATATCAACACAAAAGAAATTTGAAATAAAAAGTTCACCTCAAAGAGCACGAGAAAGTAAGTCCGGATGTGTTCGCTCGATGAATTCTCTAGATTCCCAAGAACAATCCTTAGGATTTGAGGACCAATGAACCTTCACAAGAGGGACATCGTTATTTCGAAGGCGTTTAACCTCCGATGCAATAATACGAATAGGATGTTGCTCATAAGTCAAATTAGACGAAACTTCAATTTCTTCGACAACATCGGGCTCAAGAATAGAATCGGAATCTCGAAGGCATTTCCGTAATTGAGAAACGTGAAACACGTCATGAATAGCTGAAAATTGAGCCGGTAATAAAAGGCGATAAGCCACGGAACCAATACGTTCGGTGATGGAAAATGGACCAATATACCAAGGTGCTAATTTTTCCGATCGACTGAAACACACAACATCCTTCATAGGTGAAACACGAATAAACATAAAATCTCCCACAGAAAATTCTTGTTTCCTTCTTCGGTTATCGGCATAGGATTTTTGCCTACATTGAGCTTCTTTCATCCTATAACGAATAAGGCCAATCTTTTTCGTGGAATCACGAATAAAATCTGGACTTAAAACCAGCTTCTCACCAGCGTCAAGCCAACAAGAAGGAGATCGGCATGGCCTTCCATAGAGTGCCTCAAAAGTGCCATACCAATACTAGATTGGAAGCTATTATTATAGGAAAACTCAACAAGAGAAATATGATCTTCTCAACTTCCACCAAAATCAAGAACACATGCACGAAGAAGATTTTCAAGAGTTTGATTCACACGCTCGGTTTGTCCATCGGACTGAGGATGATAAGCGATGCTAAAATTAAGCTTCTTTCCCAATGCTTTTTGAAGACTCTTTCAATATCCACTAGTAAACAATGGATCACGATCGCTAACAATAGAAGTAGGAACTCCTTGCAATTTAATAATTTCTTTAATAAAGAGTTTGGCCAAAAGAGGTACGGTCCGATTGGACCGAACGGGAATAAAATGGACGGATTTTGTAAGTCTATCAACTATCACCCATAGGCTATCATCACCCGAACGAGAACGGGGAAGTCCATCAATAAAATCTATGGAAATTTGGTCCCACTTCCAAATTGGAATGTCCAAAGGTTGCAATAACCCACCGGGCCTTTGATGCTCGGCCTTAACGAGTTGGCAAGTCATGCAACGCTTAACAAAGTTGGCACTATCGGATTTTATTCCATCCCAATAATAAAGTCGCTTTATATCCGCATACATTTTACTATTACAGGGATGAATGGTAAATTTAGAACGATGAGAATCTTCTAAAATATCTTTACGAAGATCACTAATATTTGGCATGATAAGTCTACCAAATTTTCGAATACCGCCACAAGAATCAATATCAAAGTCTTTCAAACCTTCGATATCAATTTTATCCCTAAAATTTTGGCTAAGAAAAGCCAATTCGGAATCTAGCTTTTGAGCATCAAGAATGCGGTCTAAAAGAGAAGGATGAGCCTCAAGGCTACATAAAACAAGAGATGCACATAGTTTGGATTCACGATCTCGGATCTCACAAGTGGACAAAGTCTCGAGATCGTTCCATTCGGATATCGTCATAGAAACAACCGCTTGTTGCTTACCACTAAGGGCATCGGCAACACGATTTCCCTTTTCGGAAGTATAAAGAATATCAAGATCATAAGATGCAAGGAACTCGAGCCAACATTGTTGACGCAAATTAAGTTCCTTCTGGGAAAATAAATACTTTAAAGATTTATGATCGGTGTAGAGAACAAATTTCTCTCCCAAAAGATAATGACGCCAAATTCGAAGGGCGAAAACAATAGCCGCAAGCTCTAAATCATGAGTGGCATATCTAGTCTCGATAGGCTTTAATTGCCTAGAAGCATAAGCAATAACACGTTCTCTTTGCATAAGAACGGCACCCAAACCAACCTGACTAGCATCGGTATAAACAATAAAATCTTGGTTTCCTACGGGATTCACAAGAATAGGAGCATCGGAAAGGAGTTCTTTTAATTTTTGAAAAGAAGCTTCACATTTGTCTAACCAAATGTATTTAACTTCTTTTTTTGTCAAGATAGTAAGAGGCACAACAATTTTAGAAAAGATTTTTATGAACCGACAGTAATAACCCGCCAATCCAAGAAAACTATGGATTTCCGTCTCACTCTCCGGTCTCTTTCAATCTTGGATCGCTTTAATCTTTGAAGGATCCGTGGAAATTCCGGATTCAGAAATAATATGGCCGAGAAATTTCACACGAGATTTCCAAAAGTGGCATTTAGAAAATTTTGCTTTCAATTGATTACTCCTAAGAGTTTGCAACACAATCCAAAGATGCTTTTCATGCTCTTCCTCGGTTTTAGAATAAACAAGAATATCATCTATGAAGATGAGACCAAATCGATCGAGGACGTCTTTGAAAACTCGATTCATAAGGTCAACGAAATAAGCTGGAGCATTCGTTAAACTAAATGGCATAACAAGCCATTCATAAGATCCATAATGAGTACGGAACGATGTCAAAGGAATGTTATCCTCTGCAATACGAAGCTGATGAAAACCGGTTGCTAAGTCTAATTGTGAAAGACTCTAGCACCACTAAGTTGGTCGAATAAATCATCAATCCGAGGTAAAGGATATTTATTCTTAATGATGAGATCATTAAGCTTGCGGTAGTCAACGCAAAGCCTAAGTGTATCATCGGATTTCTTCACAAAAATAGCCGAAGCTCCCTAAGGAGAGGAACTAGAGAGAATAAATTGCTTCGTCTCCAATTCGGATAATTACTTACGCATCTCCACATTTTCCTTATTGGACATACGATAAGGAGGACGAGTAATAGGTAAAGCTCCAGGAATTAGATTAATTCTGAACTCAATTGCTCGCTGAGGTGGTAATCCTAAAACGGGCTCAAATATGTCAAAAATTCACGAACAACGTGAATAAAAGAAATGACATCTTCCTCATCATCATTATCGTCATCATGAGGATTTAAAGAATATAAAGATGCTGTGAAGTTGGAATTCGAATCTTTAAGAACAATAGAAATCTGCTTAACAGATTGAGGATGTCGAAGATGAATAGTCCGCTCAGGGCATAGGATATAGGCTTCATAACGGTTAAGCCGATCCATTTCTAAAATCATTCCGAAGCCCAAGTAACGCATGACATGCAAATGGGCTCGGAAAGAAAAATTACACAAAATTATTTCGACATCTTTGCAACGCAAACTAAGTGTTGTGGATCCACCGACCGTATTCGCAATTCTCAAAGAAGTTATTAAAGCCATAACACTTAAAGAAAAAGTATCAACAAGTTCTTTTGATATAAAAGAATGAGATGCACCCGTATCAAAAAGAACTCGAATAGGTTGATCACGAAACATAATAATGCCATCAAGGATAGAATGAGAAATACCTTGACCACGAGAAGTGTCACTAGGGGCTTGTACAACATTTAGCTTTCCCTCCTTCTTACTTTAAAGTTTGGGACATGAAGATATATAATGGCCCAAGCTTTTGCAATAGCGACAAGTAAGGGACTTTGAACACTTATTTGCATAATGGTCCTTAGAACCACAATTGTAGCATTCTCCACGACTAGAGTTAGGAGTCTTTGCTGCATGTTTCCCTTTCTTGTTATGATAAGGACCCTTGAACTTATTAGGCCTCTTCTTGTTGTTGTTGAAGTTCGGTTTGGCACCCACAACTTCAACATCACCCTCTTTATCAGCCTCTTCAAGTCGAAGAGCGATATCAACAAGCTGATCGAAAGCAACCTCCAATTTCAGAAGTAATGGCTTCTTGAGATTCTTATTCAAGCCATAGACAAATCCCTGATTTTTCTTCAATGGGGTATTTATATACTCGACCCCATAATTAGAGAGTGATTCAAAAGATGCGACATATTCTGCCACAGAAGATTCACCTTGAACAAGGTCTATAAAACGACGGGCTAAAGTCACTTTCTCAGCTTCTGGTACAAACTTCGATTGAAATCTTTCCCGGAGTTGCTCCCAAGTAAGATCCGCTTCAATAATTTCAAAAATCAGAAGTTCGTACCAATCTAATGCTCTCTCTTGGAGCATACTAGAAGCCACTTGAACTCGATGAAGATCAATAAGATTCATGCGAGTAAAGATGCGATCGCATGTTCTAAGCCATGCTTGGACTTCAAAGATGTTTTCGGTACCCTTGAATGGCTTCCCATCCAAGTTAGTATAATCACTGCACAAACGTGCAAACCCAGATTTAGGGTGAGTAGGCTCTGGAATGGGTCCGGCAGCTTGAGCATTCTTTACAAGATCAAGTATCTGTTGGGCAGACATAAATACTCCATCTTGGTGAGTAGCACAAGATTGACCGACGCTGGGAGGCCTGGTCTAACCATTTATCTTCTTTAAGAAATAAAGAAAGAAAGAAAGAAGAAAAATTTATTCTCAAAATGATTATCAAACAATGATGATTGATAAAACAAGGCATCGCAAAGAAAATAGGATAGAACGAGTCCAATGACTCGAATAAAATCCTAAGGCACGACTCCTAAGATGGACTTAGGACGATGATCCTTGTTAAATTATTCTACAATGTTCCAAACTTTGGCTCTTATACCATGCTGTGACGCCCCACCTCTATACTCACGCTAGCGAAGGACATTACGGAGTAATGCCGTTAACTAGCACGAAGAATAAGGCTGTTGAGGAGCGACCATCCGTGTAATTGCCTTGTGTGAGCAATGGTATGTCAGATAATATAACAAGAGGAAATCCGATAGACCGATACAAACTTAAAGCATCTACACAGTGGCTATATATGATCTTCGAAAACAAATATGGAAATAAGCATAACACAATCAGTCACAGATATCCATATCTCAAAGGCAGAAATAGATATGAATATAGCACATAGAAGTGTACATCAGAGTTGTGGTCAAACATGATCCACAATATCACAAAAGAATATATACAAGTGCTAGACAAAAGAATAAGTACACATCAAGGAGTCTCTATCTCGAATGTATACAAAACAAAAACTACCAATCTAAAGCAGTTAGTCAAAAATAAGGCGATGGTCCCTCACAAGAAGTCAAGTAGAAGCACCTATAATATCTCGGTCTGACCCGAGTATTATTTAAGAAACAAATTTTACTTTTTTTGACAAAGAAAGATGGGTTTGAATCAGATTGAATTTTATAAAATATAAATTTTGTAGTATACAAAAGGATATACTTAACAAAGTAGTCTAATTTATTAATTGTTACTTACCCTAAATTCGCCCCCCCGATAAACGAATCAATACGTTTTGCTCGAGCTCCATCATGTACTATTCCTATTTACCAACCCAATACAAGGAGCGGGTTTCTTCTTAACTTAACTGTTTATAAACGGATCAGTCTAGCTATAAATATCAGGTAAAACGAGATAGAATAAGAGATATAATAAAAATATATGATAACAAAAAAAATTCATACTATGATGTATACATTAAATAACCATAAAAATCATACAGTATCTCAAGAAATATCAAAGCACTAGAAAGAATGTCGTGTTCTTTGTTTTTATTCACTAAACCACAAATATTGACAAACATATCAATGCCAATCGTAAAAGTTATTGAAATAAAAATTCACAAAAGTTAGTGAAATACAAATTCACCAATGCACAAATATTGATAAAGCTTATCAATGTAAATCACGAAATTTAGTGAAACACAAATCCTAGAAATCATCAATAGAAATCCAGAAATCACAAAAGGGGGAGGCCTATCACAAACGGGAGCATGAAAACTCACTAACACGTGTATCACAAACGGAACTCTATTCCATGGTTGCTAACCATCAATTTTGAGTCAAGGCTCCACAAACGGGCCGAAGACCATAGGTCGCTACCCCACCAATTTGAGTCGAAAATCCACAAAACGGGTTTAGTCTCCCTCGCAGACAAAGAGACATCTCACATCGCTAGTCAAAACCACAAAAATGATCCTCATTCGATCATCAAGAAGTGTCAATTACACTAATCTAGTAAATAAATGAGTTTAGCTTCATGTCCCATAACCACTGGCTTAACTTAAGTATTTATGAACAAATTGTAGATCTCCACTCATAAAAATTGTCACAAGAGTTTCAATAGAATGAGTCTAAGAATTAACCGACAAAGTAAACGCAAGCGTTTCATACCACTTGTTTTGCTAAGTCGATTAATTGGATTTCTCGAACGAATGAGATAAAGGTTTGTATATACAAATAGATTGGAAAACGGTTTTGTAAACGAGCTTTTATATAAAAATAGAGTTGAAATCATCTTTGAAAGAGAGTTTGAATATTTACTACTAGTATAGAAACCTTTGCATTTTAAAGTGACAAACCATAAAGATGATTGTAAGAACAATCAATCACCAAAATTTCACGTTCAAAGACGTGAATTAAATACAAAGAAATCGATTCCAAACCCATCAAAATGGAGATATACCCAAAAATTCCAAAATAGAAGTCATCAAAGTCGATAATAAATGTAACAACATATCGGAAAACCACGAATCGATAAAAATTGAAATTTCAAGCAAAATAGGCGAAATAGGCAAATGTAGGTTGAATACAAGCAGATCATTCGACTGGCTCTCTGAGAACAGCCGACTGGACCAGACCTTGAGAAACTCTCGGGTTACAGGTTAGTCGACTGGACACAGAGTGCCAGTCGACTGGTGCCTGTTACCCAGCATTTCCAACCTATTCCCCAAAGGGGCAAGAATCCAAATGGAGCCAATCGATCGAGCAATTGCAACTAGGGATTTATGCCACGCGACAACCCAGTCCTATAGGCTCCTTGACACGCTCCAAAAACATGTTCAAATTTCAAAGTTAGGATTTTTAAAGATTTGACTTCAAAACACCAAAAATTGAAATATTTACCAATTCAATCCAAACCAAAAGCAAATGCACATGAATAAGTGTTAGGAATTCATACCCAACAATCAAAGATAGTTATAGACATAGATGTGAGATAAAAAAAATCTCACCTTTTGCACAAAAACAAGTAGGAAGAAGCTATAGAGCAAGGCAAGAACAATCACTCTTCAATTCCAACCCTAGAAGCTTGAATCTAAGCTTATAAGAAAAACATTTCCTATGTTAGGGTTTAGTAATTTCTGAAATTGAAGGTAGATTGAGTTGGAGAAGAAGAAGAGGATGCTTACCAATAGCTTCTCTTTGAATTTGGAGTTAGATCTTGGATTTGCAATGGAACTAGGGCTTAGGAATTCTAATTTTTTTTTCTCTTCCTCCATTTTTATCTAAAGCTTGAAGGTAATAGGAAATGAAAGTGAATGAAGAGAAGTGGGGCTGGAGCCAGAGTTAATAGTTTAGGCTAACCCAAACCCAAAGTCCAAAGTGCATAGGTCAAATTTTAGCTAGCTCCAAACATATTGAAGTTTATACTCAAAAAGGTCGCAAATGGCATTTTGAACTCAATGGGTGTGGTCCTGAGTCCTAATTCGACCGTATGCAAAATGTAGCATTTTGGACTATAATCCGACTAACGATGCTGTATTTAAATGAAATATTTAAATACACAATCGTAAAATATGTGGGTTGTTACATAGGCTCTACAGGTTGTACTAATGATGTTTGTTTGTTCGCTTGGGTTTGATGATGATATAATGGCACAATGATAGCTTTAGGACTTCGGCGATGACAACTCGAGGATGAATGAAGTTAGGTTCAGGTAATGATGGCTCGATGTTGAAGGAGTCATGATTAAGGTTATCCACAAGGATGGGTTTAGGAAGGGTGACCCTCAGATAGAATGTTAAATGGTTCTATCGTGGAGCAGAGAAACGTGGAATGTTTCCATAAAAATAAGGCATACTAGATGGAGCAAGGAAAAAGGCTCGGATACACGTGTTGAGGGATCGTTGATACGTGGAGTATTTTCTGAAAGCAAGGTTATTATAGGGACGCTTATGGGTACTTTGTTTGGCTACCCCGAATCGGTTGTTTGGATTTGTATACCCTAGACCGATGGATTGGATCTAGTATTACCTTTAGGCCTATAGATAAGTACACTGAAAAATGGAATTTCCATTAGTCCCTGATAGAAGAAAGGTCATACGAGTTATCATATATCTAGAGCACAGGTTGTGATAGTGAGGATTGTTTGATGGATGCTATGGTTGCTTTGATTGTTTTCTTCGTAGTTTATTACACTAGGGATGTCATTGGATATAGGTGTCGGGTATAAGGATACCTGTATACCCATCATCATACTTAGTTTGCAGTAAACCTTTATGATATTCGTAGAGTTGCAAATTATGTCCGTTATGTTCTAACTTTTGGTTGTAGGGACATGTCAGGTATAGTTCGTATGCCCTTGTTTCTTAGTATATCGACTTGTATAGTATTTTCAGATTCATTTATTGCTCATACTAGATTTTTTTCTGACTTAAGGTTTTATTCTTTGCTTCTTATTATCTTGGGTACTCTTAAATGAGTAGACTGGATAACAGGTCTTGGTGAAGGCAGTGTGGAGGATGAGCACAGTGGAGCTTTCTGTATTATATATTGGCATTATCTTATTTCGTTATGCAATATTGTAAAGTCTTGGCAGTGTTTGGTCATTACTACTACTATAAGACAGTTATTTGGGTTTATTTTCATTTTGTATAAACTATATTATTATTTTACAACTCTATGGATCCGTGCTCTGATATTTAGTTCATTTAGTTATTACTGTCTCTCATGTTTATGTCTGTGATGTATATTATATTATATTCCATGTCTTATGAGATATATGATAGGTTATGTGATATTTTTATTTCATTTACATCTATTGATGATCATCTTACATCGGATGGGGCACATCAATAATGCACTATATAACTATATTAGGTGTTGGTGGTGTAGGGCGGTCGTCACAACGGTATACACCGATGCTTGTGGTACCAGTTTGGGTATGGTATTGATGCAAGAAGGTGAGGTTGTCGCCGACGCTAGTTGACAAATAAATCTGTATGAGAGGAAGTACCCAGACCATGATTTGATGTTGGCAATGATAGTTTTTACCTTTGAAAATATGGAGGCAATATCTGCTTGAACAAATGTTTGAGTTGTTTACAGAACATGAATCCCTGAAATACATTTTATTTTAGAAGGTTCTTAACCTTCGCCAGCAGTGATGGTTGGAGTTCTTAGCCTCTTGTGACTTTATCATTTCTTATACGCCTGGTAAGGGAAATGCAATCGCCGATGCATAGAGTAGGAGACACGTCGGCTTGGGAGTGATATTCCTAGTGTGGAAGCAGCTGGTGTTTATCGTTGGTTATGAATTTAGACCTTACTGTGAGTTAGAGATGGATATATTAGCTAGTTTGAACATCAAACTTACTTTGATCAAGTGGATTTGTACTAGTCAGAGGCGAGACATTTGGCTAATAGAGATTATGATGAAAATAGAGGAAGGAGTAACGTCTGAGGAGACGAAGCAGTATGGGCCTGATCCTATTGTTGAGAGGGGATGATGAAGCATGTTGGGGCATTCATCTCGAAGTGTATGAACCGCAAATTGGTAAAGGTAGAACATAAGAAGCATAAAGTGGGTTGATGAAACCACTTTATGTGTTCCTTAGTGGAAATGGAAGCAATTTTTGATGGACTTCATCAGTGGATTGCTGAGGATTAGGGGAGGCTACGACAACATTCGAGTCATAGTTCATAGATTGACGAAGTGGGCCCAATTCATACCCATCAAGTCCAGTAGAATGACATCCAAGTTGGTTGAATTGTATGTGTGATGGGTCATACGATTCCATGGTATGCCGAAGAGCTTTGTGAGTGACCGAGACCCTTTGTCCACCAGTGGGTTTTGGAAGAGCTTACAAGAGGCGTTGGGGACCGAGCTGCACCTTGGTACAGCTTATCATCTGCAAATCGATGTGAAGACCAAGGGGTGAATCGTATATTGGAGGACCTCTTGCAAACTTGCATTCTAGATTTCGTAGGCTCATGGGATGATCGTTTGTGTTTGATGGAGTTCGCACACAACAATAGCCATCAGTTTAGCATCGTTATGACAGCATGCATAGCATTGTATAGTGATCGTGTAATGCTCCTCTATGTTGGTAGGAAGCAGACGAGAAACTAATACTAGGGCTAGGTATGATCAGAGAGACCTCGCACAAGATTGAGAACGTTTGGAAATAAATGAGAGCTGCTTAGGATAGACATACGAGCTACGCTGGTAAGAGACATAAGGATTTGAAGTTCTATGTCGATGATATAGTGTTTGTGAAGACTTCTCCATTGAAGAATGTTGTTCGATCCGGTAGTAAGGGGAAGTTGACATCAAGATTCGTAGGACCTTTTTCAATAGTAGAGAGGATTGAGAATCTAACATATAGGTTGACTTACCTTAGAAATGGTGGGCAAATACAACATATCCCACATCTCTAATTTGTGGAAGTTTGTGCACGACTCAGGTGCGATGATTACATTGGATCAACTTAATGATAAAGAGATTGAACCAGAAGCTTCAATACCTCGTAGGTCAGTTTGTATCGTCGGACATGATATGAAACAACTTTGGAGGAAGATGGTGGAGTAAGTAAAGATTCAATGGCTAAAAGTGAAGGAGATTATATGTGGAAAACCAAGGGGACCATGAAGGCTGCATATCCGAAGCTCTTTGTATGATTAGGCCTACTGTTTATCGTATTTACTTTCATTTTTGATATCACATGTGATAGTTTAGTATCTCATATGCTGGGATAGGTTTATCGATATTATTGATTGCATTGTTACCTATTTGATATGTTTAGTGGTTGCTTGTGGTTGTTAGGACTGCGAGGTAACTATAATAGACTATTCATTTATTATTTGGGATTTTGGGGGTGAAATTCCTAAATTGGGCAAGACTGTAACGACCCATATTTTGCATATTGGAGGATCATAAAATATTATTATTTAAATTATATATGGTCCCATGACTCTAAAATTTTGGGAAATGACTATAAGGGACATTTCCCAACTTTAGAATTTTTATCGAACAGTTTGGACCTAGAAATTCTTGTAAGGCCTATAATTTTTTACAAGGGTTGAATGAAACCACTTCCATTTAGATCAGGATGACGGTTTCATTTTTCGTAGAGTGTTCATAATAGAAAATGGACTTACTGTTTAAAGGATATGGTCATTTTAAGTTTGGAATGCTGCTAGCCAAATCAGTGATTAATTAATTAAGCCCAAATTATGCCCCCGAACCTATTTCGAGATTTGTGCCTAATTGGGGCTATAGAATAGATCTAATTCATTTCTCACTTCCAAAAAACAGTTCTAAACCACCATTAACCTAAATTCCATCAAAAATTTCACTTTTTCCATACTAATCCTAGCTGAAATCGTCGTTAGAAGGATAATTAGCAAAGAGGATTGAAGATTTATCATTTTGAATTGCTTTGAAATTCGAATTCTTGCTATCTATTTGAGATTTAGGGAGTGAATGGTAATTTTGGTATTAGATGACTAATTTATGAACTCCTATTATCCCTTGCATGTTTAAATAGTTAAAAAGAAGTTTTTGATATGATTTCTCTATTAAATAGTTTTAAACTTCACTCTAACCTTCACCCATTTTTTGATATGTTTGTCAGTGCTTTTAGTGTAGTCGGAATGCGGTTTTCGATTTGAGAAAAAAGGAGGTCAAGTGTTTAAAATTTTATGGAACTTGGAGGAGGGGTTCTAGAAGAGAGGGGAGCCTACACTTCAGGTCACAAGTTGTTTAGAGTTGATTAGGGTACTCAAATTCATCTCGGTATTGGGTAGAAATTTGGTTGGTGGAAGTTCCAATTCAACTCGATGGGAATCTACTTTGGGTCAAAGACAAGGGAACTTCGGGGGAGACTTAGGTTGAAGCTAAGAAGGGGTCCAGGTGTCCCATAAGTCGTGCTAAAGGTGTTTTTTCGTTCGCTTGGCATTCAGTTATGATGTGGCAGTTGTTGAATATGCGCTTATATGATTTTTGTTTGATGATAATAAACATATATACATTCGTTTAAATGTATTTGATAATATACTATTTTATTTTTCACAGATTAAATAAATATTTGCTGAATAAAATAAATAACACGGAATTTGAATTCAAACGAATATTTTATTCAAACAAATATTTATTACAATTTTGAATAGTATACAAATTCAAGCTCTCACTATTCACTATACAACCTTGATACAAATTCAATTACATCACTATTTTACATATCATCACCTCACTACATATCACTCACACTCATATTTATCTTCAACTTCATTCCAGTTTGAATCCAGCATCTGAGGAATCTGCAAAAATATTCACTAACGCGGTAAAATTGAAAAAGAAATATTTTTGCAATATAAAATAAAATATGGTTTTTGAAAATAATTTTTGCCTCAGTTATTTGGGTTGTTCGTCATCATTTATATTTGAATTCATCATACACGAACAACTTGTGACATACACAGTGTATTACTGTATATGCCACAAGGACGTGCACGCCGATATATACACTTGATTGATTTACAGGGACAGGTGAGCACAAGGTCAAACCCAAATATATGGACAAGTTCAACTCAGGTGCAATAAATTCAAAAATACGACACGAGCACAAGGTCAAATCCGAGTTTTGAAACTGGATTCAACACAAGTGAATCGAGTTCAAGTCAGACCAAATGCAAATTGCAACAAAACCAAGCAAGATACAGGTGGACAGTGAAGGCAGCAATACACCACCAAGTGAATGCACAGCAAAAATAAGACCAAACTGCGTAAGTGTACAAACACCAATGAACCAACAAAACCTGGCCAAAAACAAGACAGACCAACATACTACAGTGAACCATCAAAGAATGCAACACAGTAATGAGAACAGATACAAGCTAGTTCCAGTGCCAACATATTCAACTCAATGTGCAACTGCAAGAGTCGACCAAGTGACAATGCAAGCAAGAAAACAACACTGTCGAGCTCGAGACAATACTGCTACAACATGGTGCAGAACCAAAGCCAAGCATAATGTACAAAGAAGCCAAAGCAAATGAACCAACTGCAAGTGCAAATGACCAGAAGACAATGCACCATTTAGAAGTGACTTAAAACAAGCAGTGCAGACCACAAAAGTGCAACAAGTATTGCAGTAATAAACAACATCAGAAAATCAAATTCAAGGCAACAGTGACAAATGCAGACACAACTGAAATGAGACAGATGCAAGTGAAACTCGATTACTGCATAACAACAATATGTACAGCATCAATCAAGTTGCAGACTCGAAGCATCAGTGGACACAAATAAACACACATGCACGACTTATGGCAGTAAAACTCAAGCAAGTCAGACCATTAACTGCAACAAGTTGATATCCAACTACAACAAGTTGATATGCAAACTAAGAAATGCTTAGTGTACAGCATACACATGAACTAAGCACAACTAGACCATCAAGTACACAATGACAAAGCAACACTGGGAACAACAGCTACATGCAGGCCAGAAGCGAAAACTCGAGTGCAACAGTGAAGTTCAGCTATGCAAATGAAACACAGTTGCAAACAACATAACAAATGAAAACAGTATGCAAGCTCGAGCACAAGAACATGACAGCAAACAGAAGTGCACAGCAACAGTAAGGCAATGCACAAATACAACAGAATCAAGTGAAGCAAGCATGTGTACAGGTTCAATCAATATCATGAAGTGCAAAATGACCGAAGTCGAAGTCATATAATGAACAAGTCCAAAATCGAGGTAGCAAAGGTAATTGACCAAGTTTAAAATCAAGCCGTGATCATCACAATTCAAAACCGTATTGACCAAGCAATGAATCAACACCGTGTCAACCAAGTAATACCAAGAATATGATAGTGACAAAGTCAGAACAAATCTCAAGCATCAATACCAGATCGAACGTCATATGACAAATTCAAATCAACATATACGAACACAAAAATAGGATTTCGAATCCTATATAAAACCCTATATCATCATCGGCAAAAAGGGGGAATTCGAGTTTAAGCAATAACCGCCAGCAAGGAATCAAATCAATAGCTCGAATCAAATCGAGTTCAAAAACAAATCAATCAGAAAAAGCAAAAAGGGAAATCACATACAAAGTCAAGAGAACTCGAGAAGGAGCCTCGTGCAAATCGAAGAAATAAAGGATCGTCAAAGCAATCACGACAATAACCACCTGAACGATCAACGAAGTCGGCGCCTTTAATTTTGCACAAACCCTAATTTTGTTCAACAAGGAAACGAATGAGATCGAAGCAACCATTTTCAAAGAGGAGTCGGCCGAAGAAATAAAAAAGAATAAAGGGGAAGTTACTCTTATTTTACTTTGGGCCGGCCTGGTTTATTTGTTGGTTACTAATTATATAAGGCTCTAGTTAAATTAGGGTTTAGTTATTTTAATTGTGTTTAATTTGTATTTTCTTTTAAACCGTTTTTAAATTTCTAGTCGTGTGACTAGGGGACAAACTACGGTGTGTAGTTTGGGAATTCGCAACTCAGTGGTTGAGTTGTGGTCAGGGTTTTGAGCGTAGAGTTAGATTAGTCAATAGCGGGTATAGCGAGTTTACGTGTGTAAGCGAGGGACTATCTAATTTCTAGTAGAAAGCTTGGGGGCAGCACGTAGGCAGGGTTTTGCCGAAGCTGTGTAAATTCTGTGTTGTTCTGTTTTATTCTGTTATTTATATTCTGCGATATCTGTGCTGCTATTCTGTGATCTGAATTGAAATTAATTAAAAAGCTTCCGCGATTAATTTTTATAATTTACACTATCACCCTATTCACCCCCCCCTCTAGGGTGAAATCGATCCTACAAGTGGTATCAGAGCTAGGAACAAAAGCCATTTTTGTTTTAAAATTTTGATTTTACAAAAACCAATTTTCGTTTAAAAATTCGTGTTTCAAAAATCAATTTTTGTTTTTAAAAATTCGTGTTTCAAAAATCGGTTTTTGTTTTAAAATTTTGAATTATTAAAATGGCTTCTTTTAATAATGCTTTTGCAGAAGGGCAATCCATAGTTAGACCACCAATGTTCAATGGTGAATATGATTACTGGAAAAATAGAATGCAAATTTTTCTGAAAACCATTGACGCTTGGAATATTGTTGAGACAGGTTATAGTATACCAACTATAACTGTAGATAATCAGGAAATAAAGAAACCAAAGGAACAATGGACAGAACTAGAAAATAAATTATAGAACACTAATGCCAAAGCTATGAATTCTATTATCTGTTCATTGGATCAATTTGAATTTAATCGTGTCTCACATTGTCTAACTGCGCAGGAAATATGGCACATACTAGAAGTGACTCACGAAGGAACATCTCAAGTCAAAGAATCTCGCCTTGCAATGCTAAGCAGCGAATACGAGAACTTCAAAATGGCGAAGGAAGAAAATGTTAAAGAGATGTACGGACGACTCTCCAATATCGTATACAAATCAAAAGCTCTCGGAAAAACATACACCGAATTAGAAATAGTCCGGAAAATCCTCAGAGTCCTTCCACGAAGCTTTGAAGCAAAAGTAACTGCCATTCAAGAATCGAAAGATTTAAAACAACTTAAAGTTGAGGAACTCATCGGAAATCTCACCACTTATGAGCTAGAAATGAAATTCAAAGAAGAGCGTGAAGGAGGTGACACTCAAAAGAAATCAATAGCTCTCAAAGGAACAACCAAAAGTGATGATGATAACGATGAAGATGATGGAGCAACAGAATTGGAGCTGTTGATAAGGAAATTCAAAAAATGGAATCAAAAACATGGTAACTCAGCTCGAATTCAAAAAGCAAAAAGCAGAATAGCCAAAGCACTAGACTACTCGGAAGAACAAAAGTTTATTTGTTATAATTGCAACAAACCCGGCCATATCAAGCCCGATTGTCCACAAATTAAATCCAGCCACGGAAAGAAACAGAAAAAGAAAAGTTTTGCAGCCACTTGGGATGAAATAGACGAGAATGATCAAAGCACTGGCAGTGAAAGCGGAAAGGCAGAATTGTGTCTTCGAGGTGATACAACTGACAGTGACGATGACGAGCCAAGTGAGGTATCAAAACTTACCCATTATGAGTTGCTTATATATTTTCATGAAGTAAACGGTTGTTTTGAACGACTTAGGGAAAAATACGCCAAACTTGAATCTCAAAATGATACTTTGATAGAATGTAATAAACAACTTGATCAATTAGTTAAAACCTATCAAAGTAGGATCCCTAAGTGTGATAAGTGTCCAACATTTGAAAAGGAAATTAAAAAATCAGAAATCAATATAAAAACACTTGAAAATGAAATTCTGATTTTAAAGGAGAATGAAAATACTAGGAGAGAGAATTCTATTAAAAAGTGCACACAGTTGTTAAACGAAAATGAATCTCTCAAATCACAAGTCCAACAATTGTCAACAACTTTAGATAAATTTTCAAAAAGTGAAAAATCGTTGAATATGCTATTAGGAAAGCAAACTGTTAATTCGGTTAGACAAGGACTTGGATATAATAGTTCGAAAATTGTTGAAAGCTATATTAGTCAAGCTAAATCCATGTGCACGATTTGTAGAAAATTTGGACACGATCACAATAATTGTTGGTATAGAACCAAACATGTGAAAAATATACCGATTTGGGTTCCAAAAGGCACAAATATAAAATCTCTCAAAGTTAAACAAATTTGGGTGCCAAAGGGAACAATTATAAATAGTTTTGGGTCTACACAAAATTATTTTTCAAAATTTTCTGCCACTAACAACCATGGACCTATAAAAACAAATAGGTCACATAAATCCTTTTCCGTGTAGGTGTGGTGGCAGGCTAAGGAACAACAATAGTGTTCTCTGGATTTTGGCTGTTCCAGAAACACAACGGGCGACAAAGCTAAGTTCCTTAGCCTAGTATAAAGGTGACAGAATCACAACGGACAACAACGAAAAATATCGTAAAGGTAAAACAGGTATGGTATGTTTTAAACGATATATTAAATGTGATAATCTGCACCGTATTTTGAATTAATTCAGCCAATATTGTGATTGATGAAAATATGATGATTTTTGATTCTGATTTATTCAAAATAGTTAAGCCAATTATATTCTTATGCCAAAAACACTATAAAAATCTCTAAATTCTTTGAATTACTTCATATATATCATTTTGGATTAAAAATAGTGTTTTGTTGGATATTACAATTGGATATAATATGACTGACTCTATATTCACGGTTTTCGATTATTTACACGGCTTCATTTCAAATTCAAAAGAATGTCATTTAAATTGCTGAAAAAATTGAGTTTGAAATTTTTGATGCACACTTCATGTTTTGGTCTATAAAATTCAATTGATGATAATTTTTGAGTGAAAGAGAAATTCAGATGCAGATTACACTGGTAATCTAGTTGATAGAAAAATTACTAGTGAAACGTGATTTTTTTGAGACATTTAGTAACTGCATCGTTTTTCAAAGAAAATATCTGCATATTTTTCATTTCAAATAATTTTCAAATAACAGAAAATTTTCTTTTAAAAACCCCCTGGAGAAAATCATTTTTGACCATATTTTTAGATTATTCATTTTTGAAAAATTAATTTCATAATTATTTTTGAATTTGATTTTAAATGACTATTATGACTAATCTGACTCCCAAATGATTATCGAAAAGAAAAATAGTGATTGAAAAAGTGATGAGTGTTGATATTGATTATATATTATAACTCGAGAAAGTATAATTAGAAAATTTCTTTAGAAATTTAAACAAGAGTTATAAAACTTTTTGTTGGTAAAAATTCCATGACCATCTCTATACCTATCATATTTCTATCAACCATCACTCATCAAAATTCTATATAGTTTGTCGATATGTGGTACTTTAAACAGGAATCGTTCGTTTTTCATTTTCAAATTTTTTTTTAAAAAAAAATAATAAAAAATAAAATAAATAAAATAAATAAATACCAAAGTATTCACTCTCATTTAAAAGTCCTCACGGTTATGCATAGGTGAATTACTTGGAATTTGTTATGTGCTTCCATGCTCATTTAAAAGTCCTCGCGGTTATGCATGTATGGAACGCATATCAAAAGTTGATTTGTAAAATAAACAAGTTGATTCTAATCCCATTTAAAAGTCCTCACGGTTATGCGTGGTTAGAAGATACTTGAATTCATTTTTTAAAATAAAATTGGAATACTACTAATCTCATTTAAAAGTCCTAACGGTTATGCATGGTTAGTAGATATTCAAATTCCTGATATAAATATACCACAAACAGACACAACTGTATGGTTTTATATGATGACATCATTTCCATCATTCTAAAAGTGGAATATGCGCCTAACAAAATATTTATGATTTTTGTTTGATTTTTTTATTGAAATTTAATATTTATATTCAATTGAGTTTTAATGTTGGATTGATATTGATTACTTTTTTCTCTATTTTCTCTAACACTATTATTCTTTTGCTGATAACAAAAGGGGGAGAGAAAAGTTAAGATTTTGTCAAATAATTTTCTATTTGCATCTAGGATCATTTGCATATTTTTATTTGTATGCATATATGTAGGGGGAGCATCATGTAGAGAGGAAGCATTTAAATAGGGGGAGCAATTAGAATATATCAATGATCAAATACATTTAACATTTTCAAAATCTTAAATATATGTTTGTTATCATCAAAAGGGGGAGATTGTTGAATATGCGCTTATATGATTTTTGTTTGATGATAATAAACATATATACATTCGTTTAAATGTATTTGATAATATACTATTTTATTTTTCACAGATTAAATAAATATTTGCTGAATAAAATAAATAACACGGAATTTGAGTTCAAACGAATATTTTATTCAAACAAATATTTATTACAATTTTGAATAGTATACAAATTCAAGCTCTCACTATTCACTATACAACCTTGATACAAATTCAATTACATCACTATTTTACATATCATCACCTCACTACATATCACTCACACTCATATTTATCTTCAACTTCATTCCAGTTTGAATCCAGCATCTGAGGAATCTGCAAAAATATTCACTAACGCGGTAAAATTGAAAAAGAAATATTTTTGCAATATAAAATAAAATATGGTTTTTGAAAATAATTTTTGCCTCAGTTATTTGGGTTGTTCGTCATCATTTATATTTGAATTCATCATACACGAACAACTTGTGACATACACAGTGTATTACTGTATATGCCACAAGGACGTGCACGTCGATATATACACTTGATTGATTTACAGGGACAGGTGAGCACAAGGTCAAACCCATATATATGGACAGGTTCAACTCAGGTGCAATAAATTCAAAAATACGACACGAGCACAAGGTCAAATCCGAGTTTTGAAACTGGATTCAACACAAGTGAATCGAGTTCAAGTCAGACCAAATGCAATTTGCAACAAAACCAAGCAAGATACAGGTGGACAGTGAAGGCAGCAACACACCACCAAGTGAATGCACAGCAAAAATAAGACCAAACTGCATAAGTGTACAAACACCAATGAACCAACAAAACCTGGACAAAAACAAGACAGACCAACATACTACAGTGAACCATCAAAGAATGCAACACAGTAATGAGAACAGATACAAGCTAGTTCCAGTGCCAACATATTCAACTCAATGTGCAACTGCAAGAGTCGACCAAGTGACAATGCAAGCAAGAAAACAACACTGTCGAGCTCGAGACAATACTGCTACAACATGGTGCAGAACCAAAGCCAAGCATAATGTACAGAGAAGCCAAAGCAAATGAACCAACTGCAAGTGCAAATGACCAGAAGACAATGCACCATTTAGAAGTGACTTAAAACAAGCAGTGCAGACCAGAAAAGTGCAACAAGTATTGCAGTAATAAACAACATCAGAAAATCAAATTCAAGGCAACAGTGACAAATGCAGACACAACTGAAATGAGACAGATGCAAGTGAAACTCGATTACTGCATAACAACAATATGTACAGCATCAATCAAGTTGCAGACTCGAAGCATCAGTGGACACAAATAAACACACATGCACGACTTATGGCAGTAAAACTCAAGCAAGTCAGACCATTAACTGCAACAAGTTGATATCCAACTACAACAAGTTGATATGCAAACTAAGAAATGCTTAGTGTACAGCATACACATGAACTAAGCACAACTAGACCATCAAGTACACAATGACAAAGCAACACTGGGAACAACAGCTACATGCAGGCCAGAAGCAAAAACTCGAGTGCAACAGTGAAGTTCAGCTATGCAAATGAAACACAGTTGCAAACAACATAACAAATGAAAACAGTATGCAAGCTCGAGCACAAGAACATGACAGCAAACAGAAGTGCACAGCAACAGTAAGGCAATGCACAAATACAACAGAATCAAGTGAAGCAAGCATGTGTACAGGTTCAATCAATATCATGAAGTGCAAAATGACCGAAGTCGAAGTCATATAATGAACAAGTCCAAAATCGAGGTAGCAAAGGTAATTGACCAAGTTTAAAATCAAGCCGTGATCATCACAATTCAAAACCGTATTGACCAAGCAATGAATCAACACCGTGTCAACCAAGTAATACCAAGAATACGATAGTGACAAAGTCAGAACAAATCTCAAGCATCAATACCAGATCGAACGTCATATGACAAATTCAAATCAACATATACGAACGCAAAAATAGGATTTCGAATCCTATATAAAACCCTATATCATCATCGGCAAAAAGGGGGAATTCGAGTTTAAGCAATAACCACCAGCAAGGAATCAAATCAATAACTCGAATCAAATCGAGTTCAAAAACAAATCAATCAGAAAAAGCAAAAAGGGAAATCACATACCAAGTCAAGAGAACTCGAGAAGGAGCCTCGTGCAAATCGAAGAAATAAAGGATCGTCAAAGCAATCACGACAATAACCACCTGAACGATCAACGAAGTCGGCGCCTTTAATTTTGCACAAACCCTAATTTTGTTCAACAAGGAAATGAATGAGATCGAAGCAACCATTTTCAAAGAGGAGTCGGCCGAAGAAATAAAAAAGAATAAAGGGGAAGTTACTCTTATTTTACTTTGGGCCGGCCTGGTTTATTTGTTGGTTACTAATTATATAAGGCTCTAGTTAAATTAGGGTTTAGTTATTTTAATTATGTTTAATTTGTATTTTCTTTTAAACCGTTTTTAAATTTCTAGTCGTGTGACTAGGGGACAAACTACGGTGTGTAGTTTGGGAATTCGCAACTCAGTGATTGAGTTGTGGTCAGGGTTTTGAGCGTAGAGTTAGATTAGTCAATAGCGGGTATAGCGAGTTTACGTGTGTAAGCGAGGGACTATCTAATTTCTAGTAGAAACCTTGGGGGCAGCACGTAGGCAGGGTTTTGCCGAAGCTGGGTAAATTCTGTGTTGTTCTGTTTTATTCTGTTATTTATATTCTGCGATATCTGTGCTGCTATTCTGTGATCTGAATTGAAATTAATTAAAAAGCTTCCGCGATTAATTTTTATAATTTACACTATCACCCTATTCACCCCCCTCAAGGGTGAAATCGATCCTACAGCAGTAAGATAAAGGATGGTAGCTTCAGAAATTTAATGATTGTAACTCAATGATGAAGGAGTTTTGTTCCTTTGACGACGGCTTGATGTTGAATGGAGTTGTGAGAATGATTATTCACATTAGAAGGTCCTAGGAAGAGTGATCTATAGATGGAATGTTGATAGGTTCTATCATCGAAAGAAAGTAATATGGAATGTTTCCATGAGAATTGCTGGAAACTAGATAGAGCAAGGAAAGTGCTTGGATACGCGTGCTAAGAAATCGTTTATACTCATAATGTTTTCTGGCGTACTCGTAAGCAAGAGTATTGTGAGGACACTCATTCGGTACTTGTAATAGCTAACCCGGATCAGTGAAATGGATCTAGTGTCAGCTATGAGATGGTGGGAAAGTACACTAAAATCCGGGGTTTTCCATTAATCCCTAAAATGGTCATATGATTTATCATATATCCAGGGCACATTGAGTAATAGTAAGGATTGTTTAATGGATGTTATGTTTGTTATGGTTGCTTTTCTTGTTGACTATCACTGTAGGGATATCACATGATGTAGATATTACAGATGTAGATACTTAGACTCCCCGATGTTGTATTTGGGTTGTAACACACCTTTTTGATGATAGTAGAGTACCATATTACAGATGATATGTGCTAACTATTTGGATTCAGGGACATGTCAGGTGTGATTCGATACCGTTGTTCCTTACTATATCGACTTGTAGTATTTTTGAGATTTTTTACTGCTCACACCAAACTGCTGTCTGAATTGAGATTTTATATTTTGTTTCTTATTATTTTGAGTACTTTTAAATGAGTAGATTAGACAGCAGGTTTAGGTGGTATGCAGTTGTTGTGCAGAGGACGAGCATGATGGTGCTTTCTATTATTATATATGTACTTATTCTGCTGTGCGACACTGTGGAGCCTAGATAGTGTTTGTTTATTACATTTAGAGACAGTTTATCCTTTGGTTTATTATCAATTGTATAAACTCTACTGCTACTTTATATAACTACTCGAACCTATGTACTCTGATTGTGTGGTTCATTTCATTATTACTTTCTCCCCTATTTTATATTTGTGATGTTTATATTATATTTTATTGAATGCGCTATAAGATACGATATTTTCTGTGATTATTTCTCTTCTTTTCATTTTTGATAATCATCCGATATTGGTTGAGCACCGTAACAGTGCATTCTTCAGGTATATTGGATGCCGAAGGTGTATGACAGTCTTCACAGTAGAGGTTGTCAAACTTGTTATTCTTCAGACTTATGTTTTATTCGACTCCCATCTGTGTGTTGGAGGTGTTGGTAATTTCATTGTACCAATAGCCAACCTGACCTTCAGGAGATCTGATGTGGGTGAAGCAGATGTCGATAAAGGCCAACGTTCGTTCCTCTGTCCAATCTACAATGTAACATGTAAAAAACTAGAAAATCCATAAGTTAATATTCCAAAAAAATGAAAAAAATTTAGGAGGTGGATATAAGCATGAAAAACGAAAATTCAAAGAAATTTACCTCAAAAAAGTGATATAGAATCAGCAAAAATGCTTGAATTTTTGGATTAAGGAAGTAGAAGAACGATTTGGTGGGAAGAAGTGAAGGAGGAAGAAACATAAAGAAGGGAAGGAGTGATCATTGGGAATAGATGGTTCAACTAACATGTCAGTCATGTCTGACTCGTCGGATGCTAACCGTTCAATTCTAATGGTTCACCTAAATGGTGCAATTGTGCAGTCCTCACCTTTGACACATCATACGTGACATCAACCTAAACTATCCATATTTAGCTACAAACAGTACCTTAGTCTTTTTATATTATCTATTAAATGGAAAAAAAATACTATATGTATTAGATGATGATATAAAAAAGAAAATAAGGATTGATTATTCTTATTAAATAAATCCATTAATTTATGCAAACTAATGCAAAACATAACAAGATTTCAAAGGGAAACATGCACACATACATATACATATACATATACACATACACATACACATACACACATACATACGTGCATACATACATACATATACATATACATTCATACATACATCTATTGACCCCCTCAGCACACACACAAATACACACATTCATACACTCACACATACATGTATTCGTGCGTGATTCTTTTTGAACTAGTGAGTAGTTGGTAATTGAAAGCTTGAAATCATAACAGTTGTAGTAGAACTTGATTGAGTTAGGGGTATACCCTGTAGGCAATTATGTAATATGTTACATATATCTAACTCGATAACCAATCTTGTTAAAAATAAAAGGCGTTTTCTTCCTATTATATACTTGATATAATGTGTTATATTAATTAATCAATTAATTTAATTAAAAGTATATCTAATAGAAAATCCATAAATGGTATGTTTTACCATAGTAGTTAAAAAGTGATGTAACCATGAGTAATTTATCACAATGAATATAAACACGCAATTTTAAAAATTTCTAGTCAAGATGAATCGAGACCGGAAATCAATACATTCTTGAGAGTAGAGTACGTAACACTCTCCAAATGTTGGGTAGTGTACTACTCATGACTATTGGGGGCATAAAGGGATTATGTACCAATAGTTATTGGATAATTATGGAATGACTCGCTCGATAGTTTTTTGTGATTAATATAACAAAAATAAAATAGAAAATATGATGTGACAAAATTACACAGTTCACTTAACATAAGAATACTGTTGATCTTCAATGTGAAAGTTCCGCTTTGACTATAGTTAAATCATGGCACGACTTCCATTGTACGACTATAGTTGGGTTGGGTAGAAGCATTGGAAATGAAACATTATTCATGAGATGATTCATCTCTCAGTTATATAAGGTTAGTATCACGGTCAATTGAAGTCAACTCAAAGTCAAAGTTAGCGACAACATTTTGGTTAATAATAATTGTTATTATTGAACAAAGAACTTCATGTTTGAAATTTAGAGTTGAATGTAGATGGTATTGGAATTTTGTCTATTAGCAAATTCCACAAGTCCAAAGTTATATAGTTTTGGCCAAGATATTTGATGTAAATAAAAGCCACAATAGGGTAACGCTTAACAAAGTATCGAAATCAATTAAGCGATAAATTTAGCCAAATTGTCGCACCAACTGATAAGTGACGTATGAACGTTAATATTCGAATAGATCGATATTAATCGCTGACCAAATTTATACATAACGGGTCACGCAACCAAAACGATGAAAAGTCCTTTGACAAATGGTTTAATTAATTTATAATTGATATAAATTAATTACTATTTATGAAATATAATTTATAAATTTGATATTGATTTGAAAAAATATATTGTTAAATGTATTTATAATAGTTATAGATATATTAACTGATATAGGATATCGATAAGCGTCTAAATTAGATTTAAATGAAAAATATTTGTTTGGGCTATAAATGGGTTTAAAGCCTATAAAGGGGCTGGTAGGTTCAGCTCCAACCAGGGGTAATAGGCGGCTAAATGTTGGGCTAGAGAGGCTTTAATATGGATGACTAACATGTAAAAAGAATAAGTAAATACCAGATCCTAAATTTTCTCCTTTTCTTCCTCTATATAAAGATTTCTACCCACATTTGTTTAAGAAATTTTAAAGCCTCATCTTTAGCTATTGCTAGTTGAACCATACGTCTATTATCCTCTATCATATCAAGTTCAAATCAAATCAAATATAGATCTATTTGATAGTTGGTGGTCATCGATTCAGGGATTGTCATTCTACTAAATTGGAAATCAGTTCAAGGAGCATATTTCATCATTTCCAGGCGCACTTTGAGGCATTAGGAGTAAGATATATTATTAGCCAATATATTATTCTTTAAAGTTTATATTATATACATATTTTATATTGTTAGTTAGGTGACGATTTCAATATATAAATATATTGTCATAATTGGATTGGTTGTATGTGTGTATATACTTGTATAATTTTTTTATACATATACATATAATGGTACAACTCGACAATTAAAAAACTTTTTTTTAACAATACATATATTAATTATATATACATATATATAGTTTATAATTGAATTATTACATCATATTTTATACAAATATAGTTATATAAATTATATATATAAAGTATTATAGGTATAATATATTTGGTGGTAATAAAATATTTTATATCCATATACTTCATTTTTATTTAAATATTATTTAAATCATTTAATTACATAAATTAGTTATCTTAATATATATCTATACTATAATATTAAAGCCGAGGAGGAAATAGTGAGCTCTGAAGTCTCCTCCAATTTCTCCAATAATATTATGCCACATGTATTCTAGCAATGAACAGTCACTACATCCGTTTTTCAATTCAATCATCTGCTTTTCTTTCCATCCGCTTTTCTTTGTTAATGCATCTATGAAGTCATATCCCTCTTCGAGCATGCGATCAGAGCACCGCTGATTGTCGATATTCCCCCCATTGCACCATTATGAGTTTTTTCCGATCGTTTCTCCTCACTCTATCGTTGATGGTTGTCCCTCTTTTTCTGCAAATCCATTGAGTTATTCCTCAGGCATGTAAAGGTCGCGCTCTTTCCCGCAAGTGTTCTCTCTTCGTTTCCCCATTTTCAAACCTAGATCATCTTTCCTCTACCCAACTGTATACGTTTGGGAGTTATAGTTCTTGCATCAGCCCGCGTTTCAGGTAATTTTGAATCCTTGGTTATCATTTTTTTCTTCCAATGTTTACTTTAAATAAATTTTGAACTCTACATGTGCTAATGATAGGTTTTCATTTATCTGTCTTCGCTGTTAATTCTATGATTTAAATCCTTGGTCGATGCTTCCTTCTCTAAAATCAAACGCACTTCGGGTATTTTTTTTCGTTCATTGGAAATTTTTTCATGCTATGTCGTTTGATCATGGCGGATGAGTACCAAATTTATAAATATAATGGCTAACTTTGACTTCTGTTCAATCTCATCTTCATGGTTGATGAATATCTAATTTTGGAATTTAATGGATGAACTTAACTTACACTCCAACTCTCTAAATTTGAAGTTAATTTTGCGATTTAATTGTGTTAACTATTTGTTACACTAAAACACTATGGTTTCGCTACTTTTCTATCAATTGAAGTGCTTTGGGTTTTCGATAGCATGGTAATTGTTATGACTAAGAAATCATCTATAATAAGAAACCGGTTTCATTTCTTAATGAAGGAGTTGAAAAGGAAAAAAAGTGTTTGTATAACATATCCATATTGGACTTGCACATTACTCAATTTTCAAAATAAAAGAGTATACGAACTCTAACAGATTATTCTTTATGGTAGTTCTTTAATTGGGTGCAAGTGGTGTAGTTGTTGATTGTGTATTTTGTTTTATCATTTCCTGATAGTTTGTTGCTTTTTAACTGAAATTTAGTGTTTCTTATTGCATATTAGAGTGCTTTAGGTGAATTGTAGAAATCTAAACTTAACTATTGATTATTTTATATAAATATGAAAACATAATCATTAGCTGTTAATGTAATATATATATATATATATATATATATATATAATTAGTATTTGTAGTAACTTAAGTGGTTGTAGTTTTTATTGAATTTTTTATGAGAACCAATTCTTGAATTTGAATGCTAGAAAATGACTTATTAACTTGGATTTTATTGAAGTTATGATCCTTAATGTTTTATTGCTTCTGTCACCTGATTATGATGAGCATATACCTATAGTCACTATATGTTATAACTGTATACTTTTACAATCAAGTTATTTGACATGATTAGTTCACTATTCTTCATTTTCATTTATGTTGGAGCAATGTACACGTAGAAAATTGGTCGTTATAGCTTTAAGGTATTTTTTTACACAGGTTTATTAATTTTACCATCGATGACTTTTTGTGCGAATGAACAAATTTTTCATGTTTTGTAATATCAATGAATTTACTACTTTTGGATAGGATAAAAAATTTGACCCATTATTTTCCTTGATCCCTGACTAATTTACTTACAAATGACATTTTAAATATATTTTTTTCAGCTAAGAAACTTTCATATTTGTAATGAAAACTGACGTTACTTCTAATTTTTGTACATGTGTTCGATTATCAGTACTAAAGTATTTACAACCATGTTTTGATATTCCTATTACAATTCATATTTTCCATGTTAAATAATCATTAAGTTAGTCGTCATGTGACTTTATAAATTTATACTGATTTCTAATATGTAAGTGGGGGTTATAAGAAATAATATACAAGTTGACAAGGTGAATGCTAAATCCAAGTCTATGCAATCGATCTCATGAGTAGCTTGAAATGGTTTAGGAAACCTTTTATTCCAGCTATTTTTCTCCTAACCAATGAATCCTGGAATCAATAATTATGCTTTACTACTGGCCTGATATGAGTTATTTTCTGTGCATTGGACTTAAATCTTGTGTCTGTATGCATGACAAATCACATGTATAGATAATTAATAGTATCATAGTATGTTATACTATATGCAATTAGAGTAATCTACCTAATACGTGCTTATAGATCTAAAAAAAATGGATATTTAAGAAAACAATCATTAAAAATTCCTTTGTTGATAGATAAATTGAACAAGAAAGATCACATTTTCGTTTTTTTGTTTTTCTTCGAAACTGTTGTACCATAATTATATGTGTACAATTATGAATATAATGTCGGAATAATTCAACATAATAGGGCAACATATTTTAATGTTTAAATGCATAGGCTATCTTGTAATTAAGTCTAATTACGTGATCTATTTTTGGAATAAACATATTAAGACTTATGTGGTATATTTGTCATGTAAAATTATAACGTATGGATACCAGAGTGACAATTTAGTTTGTTGAAAGGCCAAACTGAAAAATGTCACACACTGTATATATGGGGTTATGATCCCCAAATTATATAAGTCTTATCATATTATCTCTACCCTTTTCTAAAGTGAATTTATAAATCTAAGCTTGTGTCAATTTGGAAGATCTAATCCATATTAATCTTCACATCAATTAAGAATCAATGGATTTAGATACACTTTCTACTGTTAATTTCATATACTTATTTCTCAATTGAATCAATATGGGTTATATGTATTCAGATCTAAAATAGGTTAATCACCAACAAGTGGTATCAGAACAACCCATCATTGACTTTGTAACGACCCGTAATTTTCGACAACTAAAAATTGTTATTTTAATAAGATTTTTGTGATTTAATATTGGGAAAATAAAAATCTATGATATATTAATGAAATTTAATTAAAATGAAATGTGATAACGTCAATTTAAGTTAATTATTAACAATGTGAATAAAATTCCATTTAATTTGAATGATTAAGAGTTGAATTGTATAGATTGTAATTAAATTTTGGTAATGAGTACATTAATTCATAATTGGATATAAAGAACAATTTATAGCTAAAAAGTGATTTATTTATTAAATAGAGGTAATTAATAGTTTTTGATAGGAGTAGTGTTCTATAAGTTGTTATAACAATTGGTGGTAAATAATAAACTTACAAATGTTATTAAATGTAGTAATGGTGACAATTATTGTTTGTTACCAATATATTTGATCAACTACAATTAAAAGTAATTAAATGTTACATTTATGTTGGTTAAGATAATAACTAAAAATTTTGAGTGTAATAAAATAAATAGAAATGTTAATTTTATTCATAAAATAACAATTGATTTAATAAAAGAATGAAACCAAGATAAAATAATTAATCGGGATTTTAAATTATAATTAATGTGTGAAATTGACAAAAATTCAATATAAATGGAAATATAATAGTTAATTCAAACAAAGATGGGAATTGGAGAATATTAATATAATGAAAGACAAACAGATATTAACCATGTTATTTGAGTAATAATTGATTGGATATAAAGTCTGAAATCAAATCAAAACAATTTATTGGAGTTAAATTATAATTTGGATTTTATTACAGTTGAAATTGAACACTGTAATTAGTAAAATATTAAAATTGAATTGATGTGTAAACTTGTTTTGAATCATTATAAATGTCTAAGTAATCACAAATGATGAAATCTGTTAGTTATTAACTTTGAATTAAAAAGTGAATTAATTAATTTAATATTAATTTATTTAATTAATGTGAAAATAGCCATTTGGCCACTGTCTCGGATTTCGACGAGTTTCATCGGATCCGTAACGGTGAATTATTGTAAGGTTTCAAGTTTCGTAGCGATTAGACTTATCGGTTGATCGTACGGGCTCGAAACGCCTAGAAATCAATTTGATTGAAATCAATTTGAAATAAGCTAATTCTAACATAACTTCTTCATACGATGGAATTTGGACCTGAAACCTATTCCATTGAGTTTAAGATTATCGAAAACATCTATTTGGTTATATGGGATGATCCATCTTTATACCGGAGACGGAACAGGTTGTTCGGGTCATTTATCATTCAACGTGTAAATCAATCCTGTCCATCCATTTCTATTCTGATCTGCCTATGAATTGTTCGTTATAAACCCTTGTTACTTCTTATTTTTCATTTGTCTATGTACAATTCTCTCCGGCTTCTTCTTATTAATGGCAGGCAAACCAAACAAATCCCAAATTCAATTGCAAATCAAAATCAAATCACAAATTCAAACTCCTTAAACTCAAACAAATTATATATCGATTTGAAGCTCTTAACGAGCGCAACCCAAATTTGTGATCTCTTTTACAATTTGAGTTTTGACGTGGCCAGAAGTGGGTGATTAAGTGTCGACCATCCGTTGCGCTTCGATCAACTGCGATGGATCGACGATTCAAGGGTATGGATGGGTGGAGATCGTCGAGCGTAGTTCATCGGTGGGGTTCGTTGGGTGAGATGACGGTTGGATTGGGCTAGAAAATTCAATTTAGGTCAAGATGTTTAGGCGGCGGTTGGGAGCATCGGGGTGCCGATGGTGGCTCGCGGTGGTCGGCAATGGATGGGGAGGCTGGCGCGGGTCTCGATCGCGAGGCTTTGGCGTGGTAGGTGCTATGTGTTCGTCGATTTCCGCTCGAGTGGTGGCGGCTCCCCTATTTGGTTCAAGCGAGCTAGAGTTACAGGGGAGGGGAACGAGAGCATGAGGTGGCAGCGTTTCATTGTTCTATCCTTTTATTTTTATTTTTATTTAACTTAAAGTTTAAATCTTCTAATGCGTATAGCTTTTACATATGAGGTCCAATTCATGCGCGGTTTGTTCCGTTGGGATCGTATCGAAATTCTGGACAATTTGATGCTCATTCGAATGAATTCTAAGATTGTTGAATTTTGGGACTTTATTTCAATTTCAAATCGATTTGAAATTCAAAGGTGGGTGTTTTAACCCACTCACAACTTGTAAAATTTCTTATGTTAGTTAAATTAAATTTATGATGTGATTTGAAATTTACTGATTGTTGTTTGGTATGTTAAATCATCATTCCGATTAAATTTGACTTTTATTGCATGTAATTACAGTCTAATTTAATATTGAATTTTAATTTGGCAATTTAATACCTGTTATTAAGTATTAGTTATCTATTGATGTTTATGGATTGATTTGGATAATGACTGTGATGGATGGTTGATTGTTGATATTGGATGACTGGACGTTGTATTGTATACTGTTATAACACTGCAAGTTTCCTATAGGTTGAAATGATACATACCCGAACGATCTATAGATTAAGAAAAAATCGTTATGGGTTGAAATGATAGGCTCGAGCGATTTTATGGATTTTTATATTAATTCGGGATTGCGGTTTAAAATGATATACAACCATAAAATTTTAAATTGCAAACTGAAATGATAAATATCCGTATCACTTGACCCTAGGTAGAGAATTATATACAGACACCGGATTGGTTAAATTAAATGATTTTAAATCCTAAATTTTGGAATCCTATTAAATGATATTTTGAAATAAAATCTGATTTATATAAATTGAATTATTATCGAAATTCAAGTTTAATGTTAAAATTGGAATTGTTAAAGAAATTGTTAAAAGAATTGAATTGAAAATTTCAAAGTTGAATTTGGAATATAAGTGAAATTTATCGAAATTGAGTTATTTGAATTGTTTGAAATATTACTTTGTAATGTGTTGAAATTGGAATAATTTAAATTGATATTTCAAACACGGATTAAAATCGATATAGAATTTAATAGTTTATGTAAAATTTGAATTGAAAGATTGAAATGGTGTTTTGTTGATTTGAAGATTGAAATTGTTCCGATGTGTTGAAATAAAAAAAAAGTTTAAACTGATATTAGTTTCAAATTCATATTTTAATATAAATTGTTTTAAAAATGTATTATTTTAAAATTCCTAATTATTAAAATTTTCAAATTTAATAAATTATTTTAACCTATATTACTTATATAAATTATTTTAACCTACTTTTAACCAATTTAATTTATTTTAAACTAATTAAACCATTTTAATTTATTTTATATCAATTAATCTATTTTAAAGCTATTTGATCTATTTTAAATTATATTTAATCTATTTAACTCTCTTAAATCAATTAAAAACTTTTTAAATCTATTTTAAAATATTTTAGAGATTTTAACCGTTCTAAAATTTTATTTACCTTTGTTGAACTAATTATAACTATCTTAACTATTTTCTAAATTTAAGACTAAGTAAAGTGAAAGTGTTTATGTTCAAATCCTCAATTTTAAATGAATATGGTTAAATGACATTGTTCCCTAAGTTGGGATTTAAATAACATATTTGATTTAATTTGAAAATTTTGGAATTGAGAGTTTAACCTATTTTGGGAAATATGACTTTTGAAAGGAAAAATGATTTCGAAACTATGATTTCAAATGGGATATGATTTCAAAGGTGAATATGATTTCAAAGGTGAATGTGATTTTAAAAGTGAATGTGATTCGAAATTGATATGGTTTTGAGAATATGATATTTTGATATCAATTGTAAATTGACTTTTTGAATGTAAAAGAACCATCTGGTGTGAAATAAGCATTTAATTGTTAAAGAGACTGTGAACGGATATAGTCATACTCTCTGCCAATATGAAAAACCACTTTAACAACTATGCACGTAGTGGAGATTCCAAAAAAGAAATAGGATGGTTTGGTGTATGATTCTGTATGAGGTATTTACTGACCTTGACTCCCCTGAGTCAGCTTAGATGTGACTAAAACAGGAGCCATGCTGTTTGATCCAAAATTGGTCACAAACCCCAAATATCGTGAAAGCACCAGTGTATAAACGCAAATCAATAGTATATGATCACAAATCACGGATCTGGGTAATGTGGAGAATGAAAAATGAAGAATAATAAACTAAAACCCGAAAGAAGTAGATAGAGACAAAATTTATAGTGGTTTGGCTATCTCCGGCCTACGTCCACTTCAGAAGATAATCTTTTATTGACTTTGCTCGCTGGTTACAGTGGATTACAGTGGTGATTTTTGTGTACAATGGTGAAGTTTGAGTATAATGGTGATTTCAGTAGAGTCTGGACGTTGCAGGATCCAAAAGTCCCTTTTCTGTAGGCTTTGGGATGCTATTTGTAGGCGTAGGCTGCAAATATCTCTCTCAGATCTCGGAATACTTCTTCTAGCACGTGAGTGGGCCCACGCGATCGATCCCAGGGAATTTCGACTCGATCCGTAATCGATACGAATGAATTTGGTATCGATCAAGATTTGATTCATTTGAGTCGAAATTTGGCAGGAACATTCTTTAGGTTGTACGCAAGCTCCTGTGAAAATTTCATAGCATTTAGACTTGTAGATTGTGAGTTATGATCGATGCAAGTTCGTGTTTTCTTTAAACTGGTTCGTTCCTATCGATACATTTCGTATCAATCATTTCGACTCGATCTCGAGCATGCGATTGTAAGATGACGTGGTGCGAGATTCTTGGATCGATCCACTTTTTGTGCCGAATGATCGAGTCTTCCTTGTGCGCTTGCCTCGTTCGTATCAATTGCCACGGCGTTATTCGTATCGGTTACTTATAAGGGAATGATGTACTGTTCGTATCGATCGATCGTGGTTCTGTTCGTATCGACTGGTTATCAGCAATACGATCGATATGAATTAGTGGTTTGATAGGTTGTGGATCGATATGAACAGCCAATGTTCGATGGATGCAAATAAGGCCCTCAATAGATCGATATGAACAGTGCAGTTCTTGAGGAGTGCGAACAAAACCGATGCAACGACTCTCTGGATGGATTCGAATAAGGTGTCGGGATGGATACGAATGACATGTTTTTCTTAACTTGTATCGATCATATCTCGAGCATACAAACTTGGATTGACTTGAAATTTGAAACGTTGGATTTTATGGCTTTGCTTTTCTTGTCTTGCCAATTGTAGCTCGATCCGGGTTCGGACAAAATTCATCGATATCCATAGTGAACATGTGTACAATCAATATTTGGAATTAATGATAATTGATTTTCAGTTAATTTCTCGATATCTTGGCTTGACCAAGAGGCGGGATAACATTTCATCCCCCAAAACATGCCTTTTTTGTTAAAGGTGTGTTTTGTGTAGCTTCAAGTTCAATATCGTGAGTTCATATCTTATTCGTAGCTATAATATACTTAATCAAGTTCGAGGCTGTTCGAAGCCAAATGAGTATCCCTTTCCTCTTGTAGAAGTCAGTAATCGAATTATATACCCCCTCAGAGGTATTGATGGTTTCTTCGGGCCCTTGCTAAGTCCATTCTGAACTTAACAGTCGAATAGAAAGATCCTGCCGCACTTTGGCGTCGCTTTTTATCCCTTGCACTCTGGCTCCAGTGAGAGCATATGCGGTGTCTTGGTCCTTCTAGACCGATCATAGCCTCTCCGGGCTCTTATTGGGTCCCATCTTGTCACTCTCCGGTGAAGGGGAAACAACATCAAGTGAGCTAATCCTATCGCTCTCAAGCGATGCAGCAACACCCCCTGCACTCCGGTTCAGCATCCGTGAACATTAAGCGATGTCATGGCCTGAATCCTGGGCCGATCGTAGCTACTCCAGGATCTTATCGAACCCGATACAATCACTCTCTGGTGAATGGGGAACGACGTTAATGGAGTTGATCCTGTCGCTCTTCGACGAAGCAACTCACTTCTTGCACTCCAGAGCCTGCCTCTTTGGGTAGGGTCATAAAGCGATCAATTTCAGGTTGACTTTCAATATTCACCCTTTAACTCTTCGGTCAAAGGTTTCTTATAAAACTCAAGTACATTTATTAAATTCAATTTCCAAATGTTAAATCACAAACAAAGGAAAAATTAAATACTGCCTCTCCGGGCAGAGCGGTCTATTACCATCTTAGAGTATTCCTGGGGATCTCTCCAGTTCCCTTACCCGTGTAAGTGAAACAGCCGTTTTATTTTGAAAAAAGGTCTAAGAAATTTATGTAACTGACCAAATTTCAAGTCCTGAACTTGGCCCTTACCATCATGATCAATTGATGACGATTCGTGAACCCGATCCAGGATTAGTTCTGCTGGGCGGTGGTGGTAGTTGCTCAAGTCCCACGGCCACTGTTCGGTCTCTGGTTTATTGTGGCAATCTACCACTTCGGACATGCTCTTCCACCTCATCCTTCATATGGCGACACTCATTGGTAGTGTGCCCTTCCAGCTCATGGAATAGGCAGTACTTTCCACTTCTACATTCCCGTTCTGTGGGATCTCTCCGAGGTGGCTTCGATATGGGAGCTGCCCGTGAGTTTCTATGTAAATTCGTTCTCGGCTTGCCGTCAAGTCCATGTACTATTTGAATCTGGGTTCTCAAAATTTCTTCCGTTTGCTAGGATCATTGTATCTATCAGTTGCTTCCACTTCCCTTGGTCTGTTCCAGACTGTTCTTTAGAGGTTCGTTCCCCTTGCATAGCATTTGTTTGTCGCCTTTTAGCGCGTGAATCTTCTAGCCGAATGAATCTTTCAGCTTCGTGATAGAATTCTCCAAAGTCTTGTGGTGGATCTCTTGCTAAAGAATCCCTAAATTCCGTACCTTCCACAACTCCTTCTACCGCCGCCATCAAAACCATTGATGGATTCGGACGATCTACTGAAGCCACCGTTGCTTTGAATCGTAATAGAAAATCTTTTATGGACTCTCAAGTCCTCTGCTTTATCGATGCTAAGGTCATCACACTTTTGGATCGCGTCATGTGGACCCTAAACTGCCTCATGAAGCATTCCACTAGCTTGTCCCATGTTCTAATTGATCCATTTTCTAGCTGCTTGAACCAAAGCGCAGCCAAATCTACTAAATATAAAAGGAAACATCGTGCCATCGCTTCCTCGGATGCCCCAGCACTTCCATATGCCTGATATATCTGGTGATATGCATGGTCAGTGTTTGATTTTCCGTCATAAGGTTCCAACGTGGGCAATTTGAATTTTGGAGGGTTCCTCGCATTTTTGATATTCGGAGTGAACGAACTCGACTAACTTCCTCGAAGCCTCCACTTGGCAACCTCCCCTCATAATTCGTCACACTAGTCTAGCCATTCTTTCATCTCCATCCAAGGGTTGTCTCCTTAGCATGTTTCCATCCTTCCCCCCATGTCTCGAAGGGTATTCTGGATAATATTCTTCATGTGGCTCATTGATATTGGCGTTGGCTCTAGCCTACTGAGCTTCATCTATATGTCTTCCAATGCCAAATCCCGAGGGTCGACCCCTAGGTCCTTGTTGATTGCCTCCACGTTCTTCGTTCTGATCTTGAATTTGACCTCCATTGGTCTCTCTGACTCTAGCTCCTTCTCCTGTGTTTGCCGCCACTGTAGTCGGTCCAAGGTTATGTGCTCCGACTGCTTTCGTTTGCACAAGAAGCTCTGCATCATTTCTTGTTGACTCATCAACAATCTTTCATGAATTGAGTCCAACATAGCCTCCATCTCATCCCTAGTGATGTAGATCGAAGCTTGACCTACTCCAGCTCCAGAAGAGGCCTTTCGGCTTGCCTCTTGTTGGCTCCTTTCTCCTCTCTGTCTTCTTGTTGATTGTCGTGTCATTGTTTCCCAAATCTGAATCCTTAAGCCTTCAAGTTCAATATCTAAGCGATAGAATCACTGAGTTCAATTCTCAGTGGATGTACCAAAGTGTTTGAGCCAAAATTGGTCACAAACCCCAAATATCATGAAAGCACTAGTGTATAAACAAAAATCAATAGTATATGATCACAAATCACAAATCTAGGTAATGTGGAGAATGAAAAATGAAGAATAATAAACTTAAAACCTAAAGAAGTAGACAGAGACATAAGATTTATAGTAGTTCAACTATCTCCGGCCTATGTCCACTTCAAAAGATCTTCTTTTATTGACTTCGCTCGCTGGTTACAGCGGATTACAGCAGTAATTTTTGAGTACAACAGTGATGTTTGAGTATAATGGTGATTTCAGCATAGTCTGGGCATCGCAGGATCCAAAAGTCACTTTTCTGTAGGTTTTCGGATGCTATTTATAGGCTTAGGCTACAAATATCTCTCTCAAATATCGGAAGAATTCTTCTGGCACATGAGTGGGCCCACGCGATCGATCCTAAGCGATTTCGACTCGATTCGCGATCGATACGAACGAATTTCGTATCGATCAAGATATGATCCATTCGAGTCGAAATTTAGCAGGATCATTCTTTAGGTTGTACGCAAGCTCCTGTGAAAATTTCATAGCATTTGGACTTGTAGATTGTGACTTATGATCGATGCAAGTTCGTGTTTTTCTTTAAACTGCTTCATTCGTGTCGGTACATTTCATATCGATCAGTTCGACTCGATCTCAAGCACGTGCATGTAAGATGACATGGTGCGAGATTCTTGGATCGATCCACTCTTTGTACCGAACGATCGAGTCTTCCTTGTGCGCTTGCCTCGTTCGTATCGATTGCCACGACATTATTCGTATCGGTCACTTATAAGGGAATGATGTACTGTTCGTATCGATCGATCGTGGTTCTGTTCATATTGATCGATTATCAGCAATACGATCGATACAAATTAGTGGTTTGATAAGTTGTGGATTGATACGAACAGCCAATGTTTGATGGATGCGAATAAGGCCCTCAATAGATCGATACGAACAGTGAAGTTCTTGAGGAGTGAGAACAGAACCATTGCGAATAGAACCGATGTGACGACTCTCTGGATGGATTCGAACAAGGTGTCGGGATGGATACGAATGACATCTTTTCCTTAATTATATCGATCATATCTGAGCATACGAACTCAGATTGACTTGAAATTTGAAACGTTGGCTTTTGTGGCTTTGCTTGTCTTGTCTTGCCAATTGTAGCTCGATCCGGATTCGGAAAAAATTCATCGATATTCATATTGAACCTGTGTACAATCAATATTTAGAATGAATGATCATTGATTTTCAGTTAACTCTGGATATCTCGGCCTGGACAAGACGCGGGATAACATTTCGCCCTCCAAAACATGCCTTTTGGTAAAAGGCGTGTTTTGTGTAGCTTCAAGTTCAATATTGTGAGTTCATATTTTATTCATAGCTATAATATACTTAATCAAGTGTGTGGCTATTCAAAGCCAAATCAGTATCCCTTTCCTCTTAGAAGTCAGTAATCGAATTTTATAGCGCCCCCGAGGTATTGATGGTTACTTTGGGCCCTTGCTGAGTCCATTTTGAACTTAACAATTGAATAGGAAAATCCTGCCGCATTCCGGCGTCGCTTTCTATCCCTTGCACTCTGGCTCCAACAAGAGCATATAGCGGTGTGTTAGTCCTTTTAAACCGATCATAGCCTCTCTAGGCTCTTGCTGGGTCCCATCTTATCACTCTTCGGTAAAGGGGAAATAATGTCGAGTGAGCCGATCCTATCGCTCTCTAGCGATGCAGCAACACCCCCTACACTCCGGTTCAACGTCCCCGAACATTAAGCGATGTCATGGCCTGAATCCAGGGCCGATCGCAGCCACTCCGGGCTCTTATCGAACCCCGATACAACCACTCTCCGGTGAATGGGGAATGACATTTAGGGAGTTGATCCTGTCATTCTTCGGCGAAGCAACTCACTTCTTACACTCCGAACCCTTCCTCTCTGTGTAGGGTCATAAAGCGATCAATTTGGTTGACTTTCAATATTCACCCTTTAACTCTCCATTCAAAAGTTTGTTTTATAAAACTCAAGTATATTTATTAAATTCAAGTTCCAAATGTTCAATCACAAACAAAGAAAAAATCAAATATCGCCACTCCGGGCAGAGCGGTCTATTGCCATCTTAGAGCATGCCTAGGGATCTCTCCAGTTCCCTTACATGTGTAAATGAAATAGCCGTTTTATTTTGACATCAAATCTAAGAAATTTATGTAACTGACCAAAGTTCAAGTCCTAAGCTTGGCCCTTGCCATCATGATCAATTGATGACGATTCATGATCCCGACCCAGGATTCGTTCTATTGGGCGGTGGCGGTAGTTGCTCAAGTTCTATGGCCACTGTTCAATCTCTGGTGTATTGTGGAAATCTACCACTTCTAATAGGCTCTTCCACCTCATCTTCAGATGGCGGCACTCATTTGTAGTATGCCCTTCCATCTCATGGAATAGGCAGTACTTTCCAATTCTACGTTCCCGTTCTATGGGATCTCTCCTAGGTGGCTTTCGATAAGGGAGCTGCCCTTGAGTTTCCATGTAAATTCGTTCTAGCCTTACCGTCAAGTCCGTGTACTATTTGAATCATGGTTCTCGAATTTCTTCCATTTTCCAGGACCATCATATCTATCATCCTACTTCCGCTTCCCTTGGTCTGTTCCAGACTATTCTTTAGAGGTTCCTACGCCTTGCACAGCATTTGTTTCTCGCCTTTCAGCACGTGAATCTTCTAGCCGAATGAATCTTTCAGCTTCATGATAGAATTCTCCAAGGTCTTGTAATGGATCTCTTGCTAAAGAATCCTTAAATTCCATACCTTTCGTAGTTCCTGCTACCATCGCTATCAAAATCATCGATGGATTCAGGCGATCTATTGAAGCCACAGTCGCGTTGAATCGTAATAGAAAATCTTCTATAGACTCTCCGGTCCTCTGCTTTATCGATGCTAAGGTCATCACACTTTTAGGTCACGTTACGTGGACCTTAAACTGCTCATGAAGCATTCCACTAGCTCGTCCCATGTTCTAATTGATCCATTCTCTAGCCGCCTGAACCAAAACGCAGCCAAATCTGCCGAATATAAAGGGAAACATCATGCCATTACTTCCTCGGATGCCCCAACACTTCCATATGCCTGATATATCTGGTGGTATGCATGGTCCGGTCTGATTTTCCATCATAAGGTTCCAGCACGGGTAACTTGAATTTTGGAGGGTTCCTCGCATCTTTGATATTCGAAGTGAACAGACTCCGACTAACTTCCTCTAAGCCTCCCATTGGCAACCCCCTCATAATTCATCACTCTAGTCCAGCCATTCTTTCATCTCCATCCAAGGGTTGTCTCCTTAGCATGTTTCCATCCTTCCCCCATGTCTCGAAGGCTATTCTGGGTAATATTCTTCATGTGGTCATTCATATTGGCGTTGGCTCTAGCCGACTGAGCTCCATCTATGGTCTTCCAATTCCAGATCCCAAGGGTCCACCCCTAGGTCCTTGTTGATTGCCTTCACGTTCTTCATTCTGATCTTGAATCTGGCCTCCATTGGTCTTTGTGACTCTAGCTCCTTGCCTTGTGTTTGCAGCCACTGTAGTCGGTCCAAGGTTCTGTGCTCCGGCTGCTTTCGTCTGCTCAAAGAAGCTCTGGATCATTTCTTGTCGACTCTTCAACAGTCTTTCATGAATTGAATCCATCATAGTCTCCATCGCATCCCTAGTGATGTAGATCAAAGCTTGAACTGCTCCAGCTCCAGAAGAGACCTCTTGGCTTCCCTTTTGTTGGCTCCTTTCTCCTCTTCGTCTTCTTGTTGATTGTCATGCCACTGTTTCCCAGATCTGAATCCTTAAGCCTTCAAGTCTAATATCCAAGTAGTAGAATCCCTGAGTTCAATTCTTAGTGGAAGCACTAAAGTGTTTGAGCCAAAATTGGTTACAAACCCCAAATATCGTGAAAGCACTAGTGTATAAACACAAATCAATAGTATACAATCACAAATCACAGATCAAAGTGATATGGAGAATGAAAAATGAAGAATAATAAACTTAAAACTGAAAGATGTAGACAAAGAAGTAAGTTTTATGGTGGTTCAGCAATCTCCGGCCTACATCCACTTCAAAAGATAATATTTTATTGACTTTGCTCGCTGGTTACAATGGACTACAATAGTAATTTTTAAGTACAACAGTGAAGTTTGAGTATAATGGTGATTTCAGCCAAGTCTGGACGTCGCAGGATCCAAATGTCCCTTTTCTATAGGCTTTGGGATGCTATTTATAGGCGTAGGCTACAAATATCTCTCTCAGATCTCGAGAGACTTCTTCTGGCATATGAGTGGGCCCAAGCGATCGATCACATGCGATTTTGACTCAATCCATGATCGATACAAATGAATTTCGTATCGTTCAAAATTTGATCCATTCGAGTTGAAATTTGGCACGAACATTTTTTAGGTTGTACGCAAACTCCTATGAAAATTTCATAGCATTTAGACTTGTACATTTGGATTTATGATCAATGCAAGTTCGTGTTTTCTTTCAACTGCTTCGTTCGTATCGATAGATTTTGTATTGGTCAGTTAAACTCGATCTCGAGCACGTGCATGTAAGATGACGTGGTGCGAGATTCTTGGATCGATCCACTCTTTGTGCCGAACAATCAAGTCTTCCTTGTGCGCTTGCCTCGTTCGTATCGATTGCCACGGTGTTATTCATATCGATCACTTAGAAAGGAATGATGTACTATTCGTATCGATCGATTGTGGTTCTGTTCGTATTGATCGATTATCAGCAATACGATCGATACAAATTTGTGGTTTGATAGGCTGTGGATCGATACGAATAACCAATATTCGATGGATACGAATAAGGCCCTCAATAGATCGATACGAACAGTATGGTTCTTGAGGAGTGCGAACAGTACCATTGCGAACTGAACCGATGCGATGACTCTCTAGATGGATTCGAACAAGGTGTCGGGAAGGATACAAACAACATGTTTTCCTTAACTTGTATCGATCATATCTCGAGCATACGAACTCGGATTGACTTGAAATTTGAAATGTTGGCTTTCATGGCTTTGCTGGTCTTGTCTTGCCAATTGTAGCTCGATCCGGGTTCGGACAAATTCATCGATATCCATAGTGAACATGGATACGATCAATATTTGGAATGAACGGTCATTGATTTTCAGTTAATTTCTCGATATCTCGGCCTGGCCAAGAGGCGAGATAACACATGCTGGGCCAAGTGAGGTCATTCTATTGCTTCGTGATTGATTTGGTGGCCACCCTTGATTTTGATTATGGGAGTGTGTCCGAAGTGGGCGGTAGTAGCCGCTATGCGTTACCACCAATCCGGATCCGCAATTGGTATATCTACCCTACCATTGCCTCAAGTGCTATGTTCATATGCCCTAGAGCGCCTTTTTTGAGTTTGTTTTGTACTATACATATGGAGTGTCATCTGATAGCCCTCTAGTTTACGGAGGAATTACGGTACTGTATAGAATATGTGAATATATAAAAATGTGTTAAGGGGGATATGGGTAACGACTTAACGCTATTTTAATACTTTTACTTTACTATAGACATATTATAATAGCGTATTGTACTACATAATAGATAGTTTAACGGATCCTCATAAGATGGGAATTTCGAATATCTCTTAAGTTACCGCACTCACGTTAGACATTGGATAGGAGATGTTAAACCCTGTAAACATCTCTGATGCCATCACATGCATATTTACCATTGAGACTCGAGTGTTTTGTATTTTCAATTTGCTCGGGTCAGCCTGAGCATTTCCGGTTTTGAAGACCATATTTCGGGAGGACGAAGACTTGTACTATTACTAATTATTATATTTATTCCACTACATCATGTTGTTCCACTGAAATTATTTATTTATTTTGGTTGTCCGTAACTCTAATTCTTTATTGTATTAGTATAATCAAATGTATCTATAAAATAGCTTTATGAACTGTTATTTGATTGTTATATTTTATCATTCCACTACGAGATTCTGTTTTGTTTTTTTTCTTTCTCTGCTTTTTCTGACTTACCCCAATAACAATCTGCTCTTTTTTATGGTTTGAGTCTAACGTGTGTGGTTTATCGTCGATTTAATCTGTCTAAACATTACATTTGGCATCAGAGCTTTGGTTTAGCTATCACCTTAGCTTTGTGGGGTCGGACTCATATTAAATAGGGTAGTAATACCCTAGAATGAGTCGCTGAGTGTGTGTGTATACATGAGAGAACGTATTTATTAGTGTTATAAAATGTTTTTATATTATGTTAATTTGTTCCGTTTTGTATTTATAAATTCTGGTTGGTGCATAAGACGTTATGACATCGATAAGGATTTTCAAACACTTAACAGGGTAGACCGACACAATATTTGTTTTGAAATATAGGTAAATGAAATAATTTTGCCTATTATTATTCTTGTATATAAAATAATAATTTTATAAATGATATGTTTGGTTGTAATATATTTGTTGTTAGGTAGTGAAATTTATAAACATTGGTTAAGAAATGAGAATGCAAATAAAATGAATATGAATTGAAACTTGAAAACTTAAGTTCCAGGATTTTTAAATTTCTTTCAAATATTTTGGAATATAATATGAATATAATTTAGAAGTATTTTCTGATATAAATATTTCAAGATGATTTGGAAGAAAGTTTTAAAAAGAAAGTTTGAAGGAAATAAGCTCTGTACTCCTCTTTCTGTCGCTGAAAAATAATTTCAATGATGAGTGCATGCATCATCGACGTTCATATTCGAGTTTCAAAGTGGGAAGTCCGTGTAGTAATTTTACTGCTCAATTGTTTTGATAAATAATCGTAATTTTTAATTCCAAATATGATTTGATATATATATATATATGGTTATATATATTATTATAAATGATTTGAAAGAGAACCCGGCATTTAGTTCTTAAAATTCTATAAATTAGACATTTCAATTATTGTAATGAAATGAAAATTTTAACTAATTAGTAATTGGAACTTCTAAAAGGAAATAAGAAACTAAGTGCTAAGTTAAAATTGAAATATAAAAGAGATGGGAAATTTGTAACCTGTAAATAAAAAGGATATGAAAATAAGAAATGGTAATTATTGAACATTTATTTACTAGAATGAAATAAGATAAACTTGTGTAACTTTCAATTGCATCTTTAAAGACATATATATAACTTACCAAAATGTTAAAAGTTTTAATGTTAAATAGTATATGTAATGGAATATTATACAAGTAAAACTTAAACAAATGAAAGTGTTCAAATGGAATTATTTTTATAAATAAGAATTTGGATATTATAATGGTTATAAACTTAAGTTATAATTCAAATGCTACTTAATTAAATGAAATAAAAAGTGAACTACTGTAAGTAAATAATTATAACTTAAGTTAATGTTTGAAGCTATTGATAGTTAAAGTAAATAATAAAATGAATATTATATTAAATTAAATGGTTACAACTTCAGAAATTGCTAAAATGATTTGGAAAATGGATTTAACATTCAATGACATTATATAAGAAAGCATGAATGTAAATTAAAGGTAAGAAACTTGAAAATGAATTTATGCACTAATAAATTTTAATATCCAATGGAAATCAAGTATGTAAATTTATAACTATGAACTAAACCGCAATCAAATGTATGTAATACTTGAATAATGAATTCATTGGTTATTATAAACAATTGAATTGAAATAATTTATGTAAGAAATGAATGTAAAGCAACGAAAATAAATTGACATTATATGAGTAAATGAAAAAAATTGAATTTTGTAAGTAATGAATGAAAGTAAATGAAAATAAGTACTGAAGGAATGAATGTGAATTTATTTACAAAGAAACCTATATAGAACCTTAAGGATTGATTACATATGTTTAAACAAATGTATATGAGTCACATATGTAAGAAAATATGGATAACATATGTAAATAAATGAATGTGAATGAACGAAATAATCATTGTATGAGTGAAAATGAATAAACAGTAAATGTTGTGTAAGTATAACTTAAATAATGTTTGGAATTTGTTGTTTGTTTTGGTTTATGGGTTGTTGGGTAAAGATACTTCTAATTGTTTAGGATGTATGAATAATTTATTGAGTTTTATCTAAGACTATTGAGTAGATGGTATACTTAGTAGTTTATTTGTCATTCTATACGATTAAAGTGTCTAAGCCCAAACAAACCATTCGTTTTGCTTGATATGGATGAATGGTTGATCTCTTTGATTTCATGTGATGATTGGATGCTTGTTTGCAAGTGATTGTTGTTATGTTGCATTGATTTATTTTTTTATTAGTTGAAACAACTTTAAATATTTCACTTTCATATAACAAATAACCACATTTAGATTGTATAAGTGAAATAAAGGTTATGGAAGCAATGCTACTGCTTTTGTTTTCTTAAAACAAGCGTTGTTTGGCCGACAATTAGGTACATTCTCAGATTATGGTTTTCTAGCGATATTATATTGTTTTTTCCGCTGTTGGGATATATTATTTGAAAAATTATGATATATATTGTTATTATTAATATTGTTATTATTTCCAGACGTCTCCGTACAATGGAGACTCTGTCGAAATTTTCTATGAATTTTGGACATAGAAATTTTTTGTGAAATGTTTTCCAAACTTCTGTTAACTTGAATATAAAGGATTTAAGTGTTATAAATTGATATATTTTATTTAAGTTATTTAGTTTTGTAAGTTATTTGTTATAAATTTTATATTTTGAATAAGATATATTGATACCTTGATTCCTTCTTTTCCCTACTTCTTTCTTTTCGGGGACGAAAAGTTTTGAGTGTGGGAGAGTGTAACGACCCGCAATTTTCGACAACTAAAAATTGTTATTTTAATAGGATTTTTGTGATTTAATATTGGGAAAATAAAAATCTTTGATATATTAATGAAATATTAACTGAAATGAAATGTGAAAATGTTAATTTAAGTTAATTATTAAAAATGTGAATGAAATTCCATTTAATTAGAATGATTAAGAGTTAAATTGATATAGATTGTAATTAAATTTTGATAATGTGTACATTAATTAATAATTGGGTATAAAGAACAATTTATAGTTAAAAAGTGATTAATTTATGAAATAGAGGTAACTAATGGTAATTGATAAGAGTAGTGTTGTATAAGTTGTTATAACAATTGGTGGTAAATAATAAACTTACAAATGTTATTAAATGTAGCAATGGTGATAATTATTGTTTTTTTACCAATATATTTAATCAATTGCAATTATATGTAATTAAATGTTACCTTTATGTAGGTTAAGACAATAACTGAAAATTTTGAATGTAATAAAATAAATAGAACAGTTAATTTTATCCATAAAGTAATAATTGATTTAATAAAAGAATGAAACCAAGATAAAATAATTAATCGGGATTTTAAACTATAACTAATATGTGAAATTGACAAAAATTCAATATAAATGGAAATATAGTAGTTAATTCAAACAAAGATGGGGATCAGAGAATATTAATGTAATTAAAGACAAATGGATATTAACTATGTTATTTGAGTAATAATTGATTGGATATAAAGTCTGAAATCAATCAAAACAATTTATTGGTGTTAAATTATAATTTATTGGATTTTATTATAGTTGAAATTGGACACTGTAATTTGTAAAATTTTAAACACTGAATTGATGTGTAAACTTGTTTTGAATCATTATAAATGTCTAGGTAATCACAAAAGATGAAATTTGTTAGTTATTAACTTTGATTAAAAAGTGAATTAATTAATTTAATATTAATTAATTTAATTAATGTTAAAATAGCCATTTTGGCCACTGTCTCAGATTTTGACGAAACTAGTTTTATCGGATCCGTAACGGTGAACTGTAAGGTTTCAAGTTTCGTAGCAATCTTACTTGTCGTTTGATCATACAGACTCGAAACGCCTAGAAATCAATTTAATTGAAATCAATTTGAAATAAGCTAATTCTAACATAACTACTTCATACGATCGAATTTGGACCTAAAACATGTTCCATTGACTTTAAAATCATCGAAAACATCTGTTTGGATATATGGGATACCCATCCTCGTTCCGGAGACGGAACGGGCTGTTTGGGTCATTTATCGTTCAACGTGTAAATCATTCTTGTCCATCCATTTCTATTCCATTCTGCCTATAAATAGTTCGTTATAAACCCTAGCTACTTCTTATTTTATTTGTCCACGTTCAATTCTCTTTGGCTTCTTCTTTTCAATGACAAACAAACCAAACAAATCCTAAATTCAATTGCAAACAAAATTCAAATCAAAAATTCAAACTCCGCCAACCCAAGCAAATTATATATCGATTTGAAGCTCTCGACGAGCGCAACCTAAATCTGTGATCTGTTTTCCAATTTGAGTTTCGATGTGGCCAGAAGAGGGGGGTTAAGTCTTGGCCATCAGCCGCGCTTCGATTAACTGCGATGGATCGGTGATTCAAGGGTATGGATTGGTGGAGATCGTCGAGCATAGTTCATCGGTGGGTTCGTTGGGCGAGTTAACGGTTGGATTGGGCCAGAAAATTCAATTTAGGTCGAGTGTTTAGGTGGCGGCTGGGAGCATCAGGGCGCCGGTAGTGGCTTGTGGTGGTCGACATAGGATGGGGAGGCTAGCGCGCGTCTCGACCGTGAGGCTTTGGTGTGGTAGGTGTCGCGCGTTCGTCGATTTCTACTCGAGTGGCGGCGGCTCCGCTACATGGTTCGAGCGAGCTAGGGTTCCAAGGGAGTAGAATGAGAACTTGAGGTGGTAGTTTATATTAAGTATCAGTTATCTATTGATTTTTATAACTTACTTGGACGATGATTATGATGGATGGTTGTTTTTGATATTGGATGACTGGATGTTGTATTTTATAATGTTACAACACTGCAAGTTCCCTATGGGTTGAAACGATACATACCCAAACGGCCTATAGATTAAGGAAAAATCGTTAAGGGTTGAAATGATGTACTCGAGCAATTTTACGGATTTTTATGTTAATTCGGGATTGCAGTTTGAAATGATATATAACCGTAAAATTCTAAATTGCGGATTGAAATGAAAAATATCTGTATCACTTGACCCTAGGGTAGAGAATTATATACGGATACCGAATTGGTTAAATTAAATGATTTTAAATCCTAAATTTTCGACCTGTTAAATGATATTTTGAAATAAAATCCGATTTATATAAATTGAATTATTATCGAAATTTAAGTATTATGTTAAAATTGGAATTGGTTTAAAGAAATTGTTAAAAGAATTTAATTGAAAATTGCAAAGTTGAATTTGGAATATAAGTGAAATTTATCAGAATTGAGTTATTTGAATTATTTGAAACATAACATTGTATTATGTTGAAATTGGAATAATTTAAATTGATATTTCGAACGTGGATTGAAATCGATATAAAATTTAATAGTTTATGTAAAATCTAAATTGAAAGATTGAAATTGGGTTTTTTTGATTTGGAAATTGAAATAGTTCTGATGTGTTGAAATAAAATAAATAGTTTAAATTGATATTAGTTTCAAACTCATATTTTAATATAAACAATTTTAAAAAAGTATTATTTTAAAATTCCTTATTATTAAGATTTTCAAATTTAATAAACTATTTTAACCTATATTAACTATATAAATTATTTTAACTTACTTTTAACCAATTTAATTTATTTTAAACTAATTAAACCATTTTAATTTATTTTAAATCGAATTAATCTATTTTAAAGCTATTTAATCTCTTTTAAATTATATTTAATCTATTTAAAATCTATTTAACTATATTAAATCAATTAAAAACTATTTTAATCTATTTTAAAACATTTTAGAGTATTTTAACTATTCTAAAATTTTATTTACCTTTGTTGAACTAATTATAACTATCTAAACTATTTCTAAATTTAAGACTAAGTAAAGTGAAAGTGTTTATGTTCAAATCATCGATTTTAAATGAATATGGTTAAATGACATTATAACCTAAGTTGAGATTTAAGTAACATATTTGATTTGATAGGAAAATTTTGGAAATGGGAGTTTAACCTATTTTGGGAAATATGACTTTTGAAAGGAAATATAATTTTGTAACTATGATTTCAAATGTGATATGATTTCAAAGGTGAATATGATTTCAAAGGTAAATGTGATTTTGAAAGTGCATTGATTTGAAAATAATAAGATTTTTGAGAATATGATATTTTGATATCAATTGTAAATTGACTTTTTGAATGTAAAAGAACCATCCGGTGCGAAATAAACATTTGGATGTTAAAGTGACCAGGATCGGATATTGTCATACTCTTTGCCAATATCGAAAACCACTTTAACAACTGTTCACATGGTGGAGATTCCAGAAATGAGGTAGGATGGTTTGATGCACGATTCTGTATGAGGTATTTACATGATCCTGACTCCCGTGAGTCAGCTTAGATGTAACTAAAACAGGAGCCACGCCGGGCCAAGTGAGGTCATTCTCTTATCGGGCACATTTCTTCGATACCATTCTATTATTTTGTGATTGATTTGGTGGTCGCCCTTGATTTTGATTATGGGAATGTGTCCGAGATGGGCGGTAGTAGCTGCTATGCGTTACCACCAGTCCCGATCCATAATTGGTATATCTACCCTAGCATTACCTTAGTGCCATGTTCACATGCCCTAGAGCACCTTCTATGAGTTTGTTTTATACCATACCTATGGTGTGCCCTCTGATAGCCCTCTGATAGCCCTCCGATTTACAGAGGAATTATGGTATTTTATAGATTATGGGAATATATATAAATGTGTTAAGGGAGATATGGATAAAGCCTTAATGCTATTTTAATACTTTTACTTTACTCTAGACATATTATAATAGTGTGTTGTACTATATAGTAGATATTTTAACGGATCCTTAGGAGGTGGGAGTCCCGAACATCTATTAAGTTACGATACTAACATTAGACACTGGATAGAATTTGTCAAACCCCGTAAACATCTATGACGCCGTCACATGCATATTTACCGTTGATTTACCTAACATAAGATCTTTTAGTTCTGACTCAAATGCTTGTCTTTTCATTTCGCTTGGGTCAGCTTGAGCATTTCAGGTTTTGAAGTCCTTATTTTAGGAGGACGAAGTCGAAGATTTGTGCTATTACTAATTATTATATTTTTTCCACTTCATCATGTTGTTCCGTTGAAATTATTTATTTATTTTGGTTGTTTGTAACTCTCATTCTGTATTATATTAGTATAATCAAATGTATTTATAAAACAGCTTCGTGAACTGTTATTTGATTATTATATTTTGTCATTCCGCTGCGAGATTCTGTATTTGTTTATTTGTTTTTTCTTTCTCTGCTTTTTCTTATTTACCCCAATAACAATCTGCCCTTTTGTATTGTTTGAGTCTGACGTGTGTGGTTTATCGTCGATTTGATCCGTCCAAAAAGCCAGTTCATTACAGATTATATCGAGAAATTTTCTAATTTTAAGCATATATGAAATTTGGGTTTTGAGATTTACAATTTTTGATTGATTCATCCGATGCCTTTATTTCGGCTCGGTGAGATTTGCTCTTTTCTTATTGATTCATCTAATGCCTTTGTTTTAGATCTATATAAATAATTAATGATTTAGTTCCACTTATTTTGATCTGATGCCTTTAATACCATTTATGCAAGAAATATAAATTCGGTTCTATGGTTATTTTACCTCACTTAACTTTTGATTAATTAATTTGGATATTAATATAAGGTATTTGGGTTATTTCATAAATTTTGGTTAATTAAAAATAAAGTATGTTCTTGAATGTGTTTATGTTTATTTTTTATTGAAATGAATTTTAATATGACACTAGTTTACATTTCGGACCACATAACGGTCAATTGCATTTATTTTTTTAATCATGATTGCATTAAGTGTGCTGGTTATAGTAATTAATTAATTATCATAAATTCAATAAATGCGCTAGTTAAAATAAATTTAGTGATGCAACATGTTTGTATTTGGAATAAGAAAAGACATATTGTTTATTATTTAATGCATTTATATTTTATAGTTACACATATTTTATATGTATGGCCCGTTCATCGAAAGCTAAATCACCTGCCACACTGATCAAATAAGATGTTTTGACATGGACTATTTATTTACGTTGCTTCACACTATGTTTGGGATCAACCACTGCTACAGTTTTCAACTGTACATTTTCTTGCAATATCACGTGCATGGACCATGCTATGTTAAAATTTGTTTTATTTTTCTGCCTTGAATATTGATAGTTAAATAAAGCATGCAATATTTTATCATTAATTTCTATTAAAATACCATTTGGTATGTATTTTACAGTTCTAGTTGATGTCGAAAAAAATTACGACTAGAAACCATATTTTCAATATGTATAAAATTAAAAAATTGAAATTTATGGAATATGGATAAACGAATGAGTTAAAATAAACCAATTCATATATTGTTTGGTGTCTCTTTGCAAACTAATTGTAAATATCCTACATTACAAGTTGAACTAATTGAAATAACATGTCACCAAAGTGATCTCTCTTGTTTTAGTTATTCATGGAAAATGTTCGATGTTTATGTGTATTTATTCATTCGGATATTAGATGACCCAAAGGAAGACTAATATTTGGTCGAATAATTTATCCATGTGTGATGATAGATATGTGACGATCATATAGTTTTGCAAGTGAATAACTTATCAGCCCAAGGGAAGATTGATATTTGAATTGAACTTATTATCAATGTTGATCATTACAACAAGAGTACCACTTACAATCAATATTACTTTCCAAAGACTTGATATTGATGTTGTGCTAGGTATCTTGAGAAGAGACATACAAACTATTTGAATTTATCATGGTTTTTTTGTTTTACAATATGAGCATATTTGATTGATTCTTATGTTAAAATTACAGCTAATTTAACTACGGTATCTACCAATCTTAACAACATTCCTATTCTGACTGGAACAAATGTTAAGGATTGGAAAGAGAACATATTTCTTGTTCTTGGCTGCATGGATCTTGACCTTACACTTAGGATGGATGCACCCACCCTCTAATGGATGAAAGCTCTTCTGATGTTATAAAGAACTTTGAGAGGTGGGATCGTTCAAATCGCATGAGTTTAATGATCATAAAGCGCAGCATTCCAGAGGCATTTAGGGCTGTGGTATCTGAAAAGGTCACCAATGCTAAAGATATCCTTGCTGAGATTGAAAAATGTTTTGCTAAAAACGATAAGGCGGAAACAAGCACGCTTTTGCAGTGCTTGATTTCCATGAAATATCAAAGCAAAGGGAATATAAGAGAGTACATTATGGAAATATCTAATGTTGCTTCAAAACTTAAGAAGCTTAAGCTTGAGCTTTCGGATGATTTGCTCGTGCATTTGGTACTAATCTCTCTTCCTTCACAATACAACCAGTTTAAGATCAGTTATAACTGTCAAAAGGAGAAATGGACTCTTAATGAGCTCATTTCGTATTATGTACAAGAAGAAGAAAGATTGAAGCGTGGTAAGACTGAAAGTGCTCATTCGGCATACACCCCTAAGGGAAAATACAAAAAGATAAAGAAGGATAAGGAAACTGCTAAGAGTCCAACAGAAAAGAAACAACATAAGGAGGCTGATGATTGTTACTTTTGTAAGAAGGCTGGACATTAAAAGAAAGACTGTACCAAATATCATGCGTGGCATGTTAAGAAAGGTACATCCTTTTCTTTGGTCTGTTCTGAAGTAAATTTAGCTACAGTACCTGAAAACACTTGGTGGTTGATTCCGGTGCTTCAACTCACATAAATGTTTCTATGCAGGGTTGTTTGAGCTACCAAAATCCAACTGATGCTGAAAGATACATCTATGTAGGTGATGGAAAATTGGTTAAAGTGGAGGCGATTGGGCATTTTAAGTTGTTATTAAGAACTCAGTTTTATTTAGATTTATTTGATACTTTTGTAATACCGTCATTTAGATCGAATTTGATTTCGATTTCTAAATTGGACAAATCTGGTTATTCTTGTTCATTTGGGAATGGTATTTTTAGTTTATCAATAAATTCAAATCTTGTTGCAACCAGGTCTTTCAATATTTACGAAACTTATATATGATTGATGTTAGTACCTCTTATTATGAAGCCTTGCAAGTAGAATCAAGTGGTACTAAAAGAAAAGCTATCAGCCACATTGTGGCACAAGCATTTAAGTCATATATCTAAAACTAGAATTCAAAGTCTTGTGTCAGGTGGCATTTTTGGAATCTGTTAATTTCTCAAACTTCGATGTCTATGTAGAGTGCATCAAGGGAAAACTGATCAAACATAAGAAAATAGGTGCCATAGAGCAGCCGACGTCTTAGGATTGATATATACGGACATTTGTGGACCATTCCCAATGGCATCATGGAATGGTCAACAATACTTTATCACATTCATAAATGACTACTCAAGATATGACTACCTATATCTTATACATGATAAATCAGAATCCTTAGACATGTTTAAGAATTTTAAGGTAGAAGTTGAGAACCAACTCAAAAAAAGAATTAAAGCTGTTAGATCTAACCATATAGGTGAATATTATGGTAAATTTGATGGATCAGGTGAATAATGTCTTGGACCATTTGTGTGACGACCCGCCTTTCATTCCATAGAAAGACGTATCATCGTTAAGAAGGAAATAGGTAGAAAGAAAATAGATAGAAAGAAAGAAAGAAACAACATTGGAATCTCACAACGGAAACGGAAAAATATATTACTTCACATAGATATTACATAGTATTCATCATACATCAGAGTTATACAGTTACACAACATCACACATTAGACAGTCGTGAAGACCGGTCTATCCATTATATCCAAAATACAAACAGAAGATATCAACACAGCGGTTAATTCATATACATACATATACACACACGCCAGGTCTCCTGCTCCAAGCCTTTTCAAAATTCATCAAGCCAACCTGATCACTTGGCTACTCATAAAAATTTGAGTAACCAAGAGTTTAAGAAAAACATAAATAAACTCCGGGTCAGATAGGGTTTGGTGTGAGTAAATGGTTAAGTTGTTTAACTTGAAAAACTTTGAAATAAAAGGTATCTCGTAAGACTCTCCGCAAATAAACACGGACAAGTTTTTCTCTTACGATAACCAAAACATTTGATAGGAAATCCAGTTATATTATAATAGTGTCTAGGGTTTTCAGTATAAAATAGGAAATAACAGGAATGCTTAAATCTCACGTTCCAACATAGTTGTGCACAATTTAAACCGTACGGGCACTTATTGGATATTCAATTCCATATAATGGCAGGGCTACTGGGATACCGTCTGTCATAGTACGTGGTCTAGATCACTGTATCGAGGTCCACCCTAATCCCCTGCGACACAAGACCGGAGCTACCCCTTACTGGTTTGTCCAAATAAGACAACCCCGCGGTTGTGGCCAACAACCGCTCATACAGCCGAATAAAGGGACCTCTATACAGGGGAAAATCTCATCCTACTTGGGTGCTACCCACTTAACCTTGCGTGCACCTCCCCTATTTTATCCATTCCCGGTTGATGAGGCTTGAGCCTACGATTACCTTTTTAGAACACATATCTTGGAATGCTCATCGTCCTCCATTGACGATGGTCTGATAGCGTTCATCCATACATGTTCGTTCCGGATTCGAACGAAACTGAAGGCACTATCTCCATTACACTCGTTTTGGAATCACCCTCAGAGTTAATGACAAATAACCCTTGCACTCTGAATCTTCATCTTGATCTTCACTTGAGATTTCATGACCTATCGTTTAATTTGGATCGATGTGGTTTTCGGATAACAAATTTGATATCCGATCCCGGTCTCATCGAAATCCAAACGACGTCTTAAAGGCCAAGTTGTTTAAGGTTTAAACAATCCAATTAAACTTGAGAACAACATATTCACATAGCAATTCATCACAGATAAATACTCACAATTATCAACAGCTCAATCAAAGCAATTCCTATCACAGAACATTACATATTAACATATAAATATTAATCAATCCAAACATTCTATACAATTAATCATCCATAAGCAAGATTAATTAATCACACAATTCCTAATTAATCTAATTTAATCACCAATTAAATTAAATTAATTACTTTTTAAATCCTGCTTAATTTAATTAATTATAAACCATTAGTTATTATTTTAGTTTAATTAATGAAATTAATTAATCATCTTTAATTACTTACATTAATTAATTATCCCATAACTACTGATTAATTACCCTTTAATTATTAATTATGCATCCTTTAGTTATTAATTAATTAACCTTTTATTATTAATTAATTAATTGTTCTTTAATTACTTCCATTGATTAATTAATCTTTAATTACCCAAGACCTTAATTAATTAAAGATAAACCATTTATCTTAATTAATTACTTACTTACATTATTTAATTTTATTTAATAAACCTTGGAAATAATTTATCATTAACATATCAATTAACTTAAAACCTTAAGTTAATTAATGATTAAAACATTTACCCTTCTAATTTATCTACTTAATTATTCTAAATTTATTTTAAATAAACTTAAGAATTAATTAAAATAAAAGACATATATTAAAACACTTTAAACTTAATTAATCTAAAATAATTTATTTTAAAACTTTAACTAAACCAAACTTAAATGAAACAATTATTATTTAATCTGTTTAAACTCGATTTATTTAAACTTTTAAAACTAGGTTAATGCTCTATATCTCTGACCCGAGCCAATCTCTTTATCAACCCGAGCCCAAACCCAAGACATCTCCTCTTTTCTTTTTCTTTTTTTCTTTTTTTAAAGTTTGTTTCGTTTAAATTTTAGAAACTGTTATAAAAACACACTCGCCAAACACGAAACCTCCCCGAGCTCTCTCTCGAGACAACTCCATCTTCTCAAAACCCACAACAACCAAAACAACAACCGATGCACTACTGACACAAGTGCACGTGCATGCCTGAACACCAGCCCTCCATCACCAATGCCATCACTGACAAGTCAACTACGGCCTCCTCCTTTGATTTCGACCACCAAAACTTCAAATCGAACTCGAAAATCGAATTTGAGCATAACGACTTCCACCTGGAACAACCCAACACCCAAGAACCTCCATGTTTCAGCACCTCCGATCATCAGAAAATCCGATACTCCGACAAAAGCCTCGCTGCAATCCCATGCTCCGATTCTCCCCATACCGAACCACTCCGATGCATTGACAACGACGCAGCTGCTCGAATTCCGACATCGACCAAATCCTGGGTTTAAACCCTACTTCAACGTCGTGCCGCCGCCACAGTGGTCGATAAACTCACTGATAATTTTTGCCGAGAACCCTGACCCATTAGCAAGCTTCAACCATGATCCCGACCTCCCACTCCTCGTCGATCGCCAGAAATTGAGGAAACATTCGATTCCGTTCAACTCGAGAATTCTACCTCAAATCAAAACTAAAAATCTTGATTCTTATTTTAAAATTCATGGTTTTTGAAATCTAATTAGGTGATGTAAGTGAAATTTGAAATCATGGCACTCAAATTTGGCATGTTTTTGAGTTTTCAGAGTATATTTTAATTTTCCAGAAAAATTTAAACTAATAATACTTAGATATATTTTTAAAATTAAGATCTTGTAAATTCTAACACATATTGTTAAACATCATCAGCTAAAAGAGATTAGAGGAAGAGAGATTGAATTTTTAACTTGTTTCAACCTATTAATCTTAAAAGCAAAGATATATATATATATAGACATACACAAATAACATTATACATATACACATACAAGCCTATTTATACATGCATGCAATCATCTTTCAGAACATCATTTCAAATATTAGTCGCATGCATCAAATTTTAACAGGTTTAAACTTTTAAAAAAATTGTTTACTCACTGATTTTAAAGTTGAACAGAGGAGCTTTAAAACTTGAATACTAGAAATAGAAGCTTGGAAATGATTTGATTTTGTGAAACGCCCTACCCCGAGACCCACCTTAGCAAAGAGAATTAACAAGTAATTCCGTCTACTAAAGCGGAGAATAGGGCTGGTTAAGGGCGACTATCTATAATTTTGTCTTAAACATCTACTGAATACGCCGATAAATGCAATATAATTTTTTTTTCTTCTACTCAAGTGAATCGACATACCCAGTAAATGCTTAATCCAAGACTATAGGTAGTTAATGGATCTATCAGAACAAAAAACAATAACTAAATGTAAAGCACATCACAGAACAGGAATCCACAACATATATATACATATACACTGATACATGTTTAGTACAATACAATATGAATACAATAAATGTGGTATTCGACCACACTATATACATCGAATCAAATGTAAATACATCAGAGTCAAGCGGAAATATAAACTAAACAAAAGTGCTAGGCTGAAATCCAAGCAGATGCATCAGAGCAAAGAACCGTAACTGATAGCTAACCTGAAACAACTCGGTCTGACCCGAGTACAAAGTACACGGGTCAGTCTAGCTAAAATAATCAGTTAATGAGGAAAGACGATAATATGAAGCACAAGATACAAGGTGATAATTCTTTTCGAATGAGAAGAGGCAACAGAAAGAATACAACTCATGACTTAAGTGAAATAATGTCACTTAAGTATACAATGACCTCAAAAGAGGTAAGTTCAATAATAATACTCAAATAATATAAACATTCGCCTCATATCATCGGCGACATCACAAAATGTCTACATGGTTTCCATGAACCATATCTCCTCAAAAGGTGAAACATTAATATAAAATCTCGCCAAAAAGGAAAACATAAGATATTCTCAAGTAGGATGATCCAAAACTCAAATATAAAAGAATCTCCAAACTCAATTATACCTCGTCTCATCGGTATAAACGTATATAAATTTGAATCTCAACTCGCCAAAATGGCAAAACACGGAATATCTTATAAAATCCTGAAATTATCTAAACTCATAACTCAAGGAACTCGATAAGAGTTCAAAACATCCTAATTGAAATCACCATATATATAACATCTCATATAGCACTAGGCTATCAATGTAATAAAACATCCTAAAAAGGTGAAATCACAATAAAACAGAAAACTCAGAAAATTCGGATTGGCCAAATCCCAATTATAATGCCGCAGCAATGCTGCATGTGCTAAACTCAGATGGCCGAAGCCTTAGACAAGGTCGCTAACACCTCCCAAAGCAGTTCGTCCTCATGACAAGGTCGCTGACACCTCTTCAAGCCATTTTGTCAGCCCTAACAAGGTCGCTAACACCTCCCAAAGCAGTTCGTCCTCATGACAAGGTCGCTGACACCTCTTCAAGCCGTTTTGTCAGCCCTAACAAGGTCGCTGACACCTTCCAAAGCAGTTTGTCCTCATGACAAGGTCGCTGACAACTCTTCAAGCCGTTTTGTTAGGTAAACATCGTGAATGTGTCACAAACTCACGGATAGGAACCCGAAAAGTGTTAACGTGTGTCCCATACCACACATTCGCACTTAGCGGTTTACTAGCCATTAGTCGATGCCACACTAGAAACATCATAAAACTCAGAAATTTATATCTCGCCTAGTCTCATTAACGAGTAAATACAATACCATACTCGTCTCATCTCATTGACGAGTATTGGTGGCATCGTGACTTGTCTCATCTCATCGACAAGTAAAAACTATCATAATACATCTCAACATCGTAAAATCATCATAAAGAAGCTTACCTCATCTCATCGGCAAGTAAAAATAACATTTAGATGGTTATTTATAACCTTAATTCCATATAGGAACTTCTAACTCTTAATTCTCCTCGATTTTGACTCAGATAACATCAAAATTATAGAAAGCTCAAAACAAAAAAACATGTAGCACTATGTCTAAGCTTTCTAAAACATCCTAAATTATGTAATTTGGTTAAGAAATGAATAACTTAAGCATAATTTAGTTTCAGATTCAAACAACAGAGCAAATAATAGTTTTGCTCTCGGAATTGCAATAGAAACACTCAATTTTGAAATAGATAACTTCAGAATTTTGAAAAACACAAAATATGAAAATTGAAAAGTGGAATTAGTTTTGATCTTGATCTGCTTGATGTTTGAGATGATCTTTGTTTGATTTTGATTGCTTCAGGTTGAAATTGTAAAAGTTTGATTGTTGATTTCTTTTCTCTGGTTTTAGCTTTCAGGTTTGGTTTAGAAAAAATTTTGAAAGTAAAAGATAGAAGAAGAAATGAAAGACTAGAATAGAGATGTGTACATATATAGCTTTGATTTTATTATTATTAAAAAATAAAAGAAAACTAATAATTGACACTTGTTAAATTGCATGTTACTAAACTTACGCTTGTTAATTTCCATGTATTTATATTTCTATATAATTTTATATTATATTTTCTATTTTTATTAATACATTTCCTTTTATTAATATTTATATATTATTTAAAGAAAATGATTTAAAACTTAATTATACATTAATAAATAATCATATATATATATATACTAGTTTTAAAATATAGAGCTTTTAAATCCAATTTATTTTTAAGATATTTTACCTTTGAATTTCTAAATTAAAATTTTATTTAAATCTACTTATATATATAAACATAAAAAAAACACATATCTTATTTATTTTGAAAAAGAATAATTTGCCGATTTAAAATAATTGATAAAAGAAGAATTATCACATTATTATTTGCCAAAAAATTCCGGGTTATCACATTCCTCCCCCTCAAAAGAATTTTGTCCCCGAAATTTAAAAGCAAAAGATAATCCGAAAGCTTTTATTTCAAAAATCCAAGCATACTATCAGCCATACATTAACAACCAAAGCAAACAATTCACTCAAATAAACAATCCTAACTATCCTGACACAAATCCGGATAGGCTTTCCTAACACTATCTAGAGTTTCCCAGGTATAATCTTTTGGATCCTCACTCCACTGAAACTTGACCAGCTTCACCACCCTATTTCTGAGTTGCTTCTCATCTCGATCTATTATCTGGACTAGATTCCTGACCGCATTTTAGTCTGGTTCAACCTCTATATCTTCCTGCACTGTCGGTTCAACAACTAGAGATGGGTCGTACACGTACTTCCTCAGATGAGATACGTAAAAAACATTGTGAATTCCAGCCATCCAGTTTGGCAATTCAATCCTGTAGGCCAAAGCATCAATTCTCTCAAGCACACGGAATGGTCCAATATATTTCGGTGCAAGCTTTCCCGTCTTACCAAATCTGATTGCTCCTTTTATCGAGGAAACTTTAACAAAAACCAAATCTCCGACTTCAAATTCCAATTGCCTTCGTCTCTTGTCCGCATAACCCTTCTGACAATCCTGGGCTACCTTCATTCTCTTTTTGATCAGTTCCACCTTCGCAGATGCCTCTCGAATCAAATCTGGACAAATAACAAGACAATCTCCGGATTCTACTCAACAAGACGGTGATCTACAAGGTCTTCCGTACAAAGCTTTGTTGGGTGCCATCTTAATACTTGCCTGATAACTATTATTGTACGAGAATTCCACTAAATATAGATGGTCCTCCTAATATTTACCGAAATTCAAAATACAAGCCCTCAACATGTCCTCAAGAATACGATTTAGCCTTTCTGTTTTTCCATCGATCTGGGGATGATAAGTTGTACTTAAACTCAACCTTCTTCCTAGGGCTGTCTATAGAGCCTCCCAAAATTTGCTTATAAAGATTGGGCCACGGTCACTTACTATGCTGACGAGAACTCTATGCAACCTGACGATCTCCTTCAAGAAGATCTTTGCTAAGGACGCTGCAGTTCCGGTTTCCTTAACTGGGATAAAGTGGGCGCTCTTGGTCAGCCGGTCTATGATTACTCACACTCCCTCATTTCCTTTTCTAGTCCTTGGCAACCCGTCGACGAAATCCATTGATTTCCTTTCCCATTTCCGTTTTGGGACTTCCAGAGGCTGCAACAAACCCATGGTCTTCTACTGATCACCCTTCACTTGTTGACAGATCGCACATCCATTCACGAAGGTAGCAATATCCTTCTTCATGCCCGGCCACCGGAAAACTCTTTTCAAATCCTTATACATCTTTGAGATCCCCGGATGGATACTCAACCTGGACTTGTGGCCTTCTAGCAAAACTTCCCGCCTTAATCCGTCCACATCTGGCACACACAAACGTCCATAGATTCTCAAACCGTCTATCTTGAAATCCGAATATCGACCTAAGCTCTAAGAATTAATTCCTCAAAAGTTCTATCCCTCATTTGACTGCTCACAATCCTTTCCTATAGGGACAAAATAACTTCCAAAATAGCCATAACTGCATTTCTACTCAGAGCATCCGCCACTACATTCGCTTTCCTTGGAGTATAGAGAATGTCCAAATAATAAGATGCCAAAAATTCCACCCATATCTGCTGCCTCAAATTCAGATCCTTCTGGGAGAAAAGATACTTTAAAGGGTTTATTATAAGTGAAAAGCTCAAACTTCTCTCCCAACAGATAATGCCTCCAAATCTTTAGAGAAAAGATGATGGCCAGTATTTCCAAATCATGCGTAGCGTAGTTCTTCTCATGTGGCTTCAATTGCCTACTAGCGTACGCAATCACTTACCTATTCTACACCAGAATAGCACCCAGCCCTACTCCACAAACATCAGTATAGACTTCGAATTTACTCTTATCATCAGGAATAGCCAGAACAGGTGCATTGTTGATCCTTGCCTTCATATCCAGAAATGCTTCTTCACACTTGGGGGTCCACTTAAACTTCGCTCCCTTCCTAGTCGGTTTGATCAAGTGTAAAGAAATCTTAGAGTAGTCCCGGATAAATTTCCTGTAGTAGCCCGCCAAACCAAGAAACCTGCAAACTTTCGTAGGAGTCTGCAGTTGATTCCACTCTTGAATAGCTGCTACATTGGCCGAATCCACAAAAATACCTTCTCCAGATACGATATGCCCTAAAAATATAACTTCCGACTTCTAAAAATGGCACTTTGAAAACTTAACCTTTAGGAGATGCCTTCTTAATGTCTCCAACACTATCTCCAAATGACGCTTATGCCCCTCTTCAGATTTGGAGTAGACAAGAATGTCGTCGATGAATACGAGCACAAACTTGTTAAGCACATCTCGGAACACACAATTCATCAGATCCATAAAATAAGCTGGAGCGTTGGTTAGCCCAAAAGGCATAACCAGCCACTCATAAAAACAATTAGGTCCTCTAAACGCAGTCAAGGGTATACTGTCTTCAGCTACCCTTAACTGTGAAAACCCAAAGCTAGATCCAATTGGGAGAAAACAGAAGCTCCATGAAGTATATCAAAAAGATCATCTATACGAGGCAAGGTATACTTATTTCTGATAATCACCTTATTCAACTCCTAATAATCAACATAAAATCTTAAAGATCCATCTGACTTGGTCACAAAAACTACAGTGGAACCCCAACTACAATAACTAGGCCGGATCAAACCTCTCTCAAAGAAATCTTGAGTCTGCTTTACCAACTCTTCCCTCTCTCGACGCCATCCTTCTACTGGGTTGAACCACTGGTATCGCTCCCGGAACTAAGTCGATACGAAACAATATCTCCCGATGTGGGGGCAAACCTTTGACTTCTTTAAAGACATCAGGAAAATCTTTGACCACTTTGATGGATCCTACATCTTCTTGAGATGCCTCGATTCCATGCAGAAGACTACTCAGATGAACTCCAAAAATATCGCAAGTCAATTTTGCAATCCTTCCCAGCTCAGTTTCCAAAGATACAATTCTTTCTTCACAAATCAGAACAGCCTTATGCTTGACTAACCAATCTATTCCCAAAATAAGGTCAAATCCCTTAAAATCCAATATGAATAGGTCGCACGAGAAACTATGGGACATATAAGAAATCTTTAGACCTCTACAGATCATATCTAACTTGGTCACTCCTCCTATAGGTTAGATACAAAAATAGGACGGTCCACCACACTAGGGGTAAGATGAAACTTCTCCACCGTATCCAAAGAAATAAAACTAAGGGAAGCACCAGAATCAAACAAAACTTCAACAAAAATTCCATCTAAAAGCAAAGTACCTTCAAGAACGCCTTTACCTTTCCCATTCGAAGAAGTTGACGGTCCACCTTGAATGGCAAACACTTTAGTCGATTGAGCTCTTTGAAGAAGTGGGAAAGCTTTCACCATATGCCTTGGCTGTTGACAGTTAAAACACAAAGACTTCTGAACCATTGCAGAACTGGGTCCACTCTGACGCTGCTGCTGCAGAGCTCTACCTCTAGGACACTGCTTAGCCAAAAGACCTTTTTGCTGGCACACATAACACTTACGAGCTCCATTATTTCCTCCTGGATTCCCTTTACCTTGCTTCTTCCAATTTGGGTTAAATCTCCTTGTGTTCGGATTGGAAGAAGTTCCACTCGGTGCTGCCACAGATACCAAAGGTTTCTTTTCCATCAGCTCCACATACCTCAATGCCATATGTATCAATTCCACGAATGATCCTTTAAGATGTGCTGTCATCTTCTCATGAAACTCGGGCCTCATACCAAGCACAAACATCTCATTCTTCTTGAGGGGCGTATCAATAAGACCAGCTCCATAGCAGGATAATTCGTTGAACTTAGTCTCATATTCTGATACAGACATACTACCTTGCTAAAGATCCAGAAAATTCCTATACAGACGAGTCTTGCCAGCTGTAGGCATAAAATGTTCCTTAAATAGTTCCTTAATCTTGCTCCAAGAGATATCATCCTTTGAAATATTCAAGGTAACTGCATTCCACCATGTAGCTGCTCCTTCTTGAAGTTGCCATGATGCAATCACTCTCTTTTCCTCATCTGACGGATCCAAACTCTTAAAAATTCGCTCATACGAGCGCAACCAAGCTTGAAGTTAAATGATGGACACTGTTCCCTTAAATGGTTTTCCTTTGAGATTGGTGAAATCCTTGCACAATGATACAAATCTTACTCGAGGCAGTATTGGGTTTACAGCCTCGCCAGATACCCTTCCTCCATCAGCATTCGAACCTCTTCCATTATTGGTCGTCGTGCTGCTCACCCATCACTTGTTGACAGATCGCAAATCCATTCACAAAGGTAGCAATACCCTTCTTCATGCCTGACCACCAGAAAACCCTTTTCAAATCCTTAATACATCTTTGAGATCCCCGGATGGATACACAACCCGGACTCTTGGCCTGCTAGCAAAACTTCCTGCCTCAATCCGTCCACATCTGGTACACACAAACGTCCATTGATTCTCAAGGCTCCTTGACCGTCTATCTTGAAATTTGAATATCGACCTTCCTGAGCTCTAAGAATTAATTCCTCAAAAGTTCTATCCTTCATCTGACTACTCACAATCCTTTCCTATAGAGACGGAATGACTTCCAAAATAGCCAAAACTGCATTTCTACTCAGAGCATCCGCCACTACATTTGATTTCCCTGGAGTATAGAGAATGTCCAGATCATAAGACGCTAGAAATTCCACCCATCTCTGCTGCCTCGAATTCAGATCCTTCTGGGAGAAAAGATACTTTAAAGGTTTATGATCAGTGAAAAGTTCAAAATTCTCCCCCAACAGATAATGCCTCTAAATCTGCAGAGCAAAGAAGATGGCCAGTAATTCCAAATCATGCGTAGCGTAGTTCTTCTCACGTGGCTCCAACTGCCTACTAGCGTACGCAATCACTTTCCTATTCTACATCAGAACAGCACCCAGCCCTACTCCACAAGCAACGGTATAGATTTCGAACATACTCTTATCATCAGGAATAGCCAGAACAGGTGCACTGGTCAACCTTTCCTTCAAATCCAGAAAATCTTCTTCACACTTGGGGGTCCACTTAAACTTCGCTCCCTTCCTAGTCAGTTTGGTCAAGTGTGAAGAAATCTTAGAGTAGTCCTGGATAAATTTCCTATAGTAGCCCGCCAAACCAAGAAAACTGCAAACTTCCGTAGGAGTCTGCAGTTGCTTCCACTCTTGAATAGCTGCTACCTTGGCCGAATCCACAGAATACCTTCTCCAGATATGATATGCCCTAAAAATCTTACTTCCGACTTCTAGAAATGGCACTTCGAAAACTTAGCCTTCAGGACATGCTCCTTAATGTATGTAACAACCCTAGATTTTTGAGTATAAATTTAAATTTGACTTTATTTCATTTTGAAATTATTTTAAATTTGTTTTGTTTATGAGATATCATTTCTGAATATTATTAAAGTGATAATATAATTTTTTTCAAAATTTATTGCAATTATTTCCTATTTTTAAAGGCTATTTTTTAATTTTCTGCTATTTTCTTCATTTAAATTATATTTAATTAAATTTTATTTAATTATTTTTGTGAATGCATTTTTATTTTATGTTCTTATCTTTATTTATAAATATTTTCCAAGTCCATATAAATTTTCCAAAGCTTATTCTGTTTATTTTTCAAATTTTCTAGACTAGTTTTCATTTTTGTGCTATTTTCTTATTTTTATCTTATATAATTAATAATTATTTATTTATATTTTATAATTTTGTTATATTTTCAAAATTTAAACTGAAATTATAATTTATTTTAGTTATTTAAACTTATATAAGAAAATAAAAGAAATTTGATAGGGTTTGTGCCTTTTGATTTTCCTATGGCCTTTTATATTCATCCTTTTCACATTTTCAATATTTCTTTTCATCAATTAGTCTTTACTCCTCATTTCTTTGAGCCGACCACCATCCTTTCTCATTCACGTAAATTTTTATTTCTCATTCCTGAAGAAACTTTTGGCCATAGCTCGTGAGAAAAAAATTTGGTAAAAAAATTTCATTTCTTTTCTTTGTTTTTACTTTTATTCTTCCTTGATTTGAGTTTTGCACTTGTTCTTCTTCATCATAGGTTCGGCCATGCTCCTCTCCATACCCTGCCGCCTCCACCACCACCTGAGAACACCACCACCGTCACCACCTCCTCTCCATGCCCTGCTTGTGTGGATCTTTTTTGTGCATTCGTTGATGTGTCTCCAGCTCAAACCAATGAGTTATTCTCACCTGACAATGTACACATATATAACTTGTAAATTGACCACTTGTGAATCTGTAAAATGCATAACCATATCGCATACGCTATGTTATGATTATATGACGTTCACCCATGCTTAAACACCTGTTATATCATATGTTACTGTTATATTATGTTGTTCTGTTATTTTTATCAGTTTATCACACTGCAGGTTCTCTTTAGATTAGAATCACTATGGGTTGAAATGATACATACCCGAACGGACTTTAGAATAAGGAAAAATCGTTATGGGCTGAAATGATAGGCCTGAGCGATTTTCAATTTATTTCATTTACTTGGGACTGCGAGTTTGAAATGATAAAACCCGGGTTTTCTTTGTAAATTACGGGTTGAAATGATATATTACCCGTATCACTTTAGCTAGCGTAGAAAATTATATACAGACCTATAGCTAAAATATGTTTTTCTAAAAAATTAAAATATTTTAGAAATGTAAATATTATAATATTTTGGTTTAAACTTAATTAAAAATGATTTTTGTAAAATATTATTGATTTTTTGAATATTTATAAGTGAAATAAATTAATGAAAAAGTAAGAAAATTTAAATGTAAGTTATTTTGGAAATTTTGATTTAATTATAAATGAAATTTAAATTAAATATGAAAATATGATAAATTATGACAATTTGGATTTAAATGAATTTAAAGTGATTTTATAATATATTAATGATTTTTGAATAAAGTTAAAATGTGAAATGAATGAATCTTTAAGTTGATATTTTGAAATATATCTAAAATTGAGAATTTGTGAATTTGGCTTAAATATGAATTTGAAGTTAAATAAATAAAAATGAAATTAAGTTATATTTGAAATTTTAAACTTAAGTGTTTAATTCAATGAATTTAAAATTGAAGTTGAAATTTGATAAGTGAATTATTACTAAATCTTGATTTTTGTATGGAAATTTAACTTTATAAAATCATGAATTTAAGAAAAATTAAATGATGGATACAAAAGTGAAATTGTATGATTTTATAAGTTAAAAATGATTTAAATAAAAATATAATTGTCTATGAAATTATATTGAATATTTGAAGTTAATTAACTACATTCTGAAATGTTATTGATTCTAATGTAAATGATAATGCAGCATTTGTAAATGCTGTAGTTGATAATAATGAACTAAAAAGCTAAATTGAATTAAAGGCTATTATAGCATTTTTGTAAGTTCTATAATTGTTGAACTTAAATAATTTTTATTTGAAACCAATGTAACCCTAATACAGCATTTTAAATGCTGTCTTTTGTTAAATTTAACTGTTTTAAATGTAACTTTCCGTAGCATTTTCTAAATGCTGCGAAAAGTGAATTTTTACTGTTTAATAAACTTAAGTAAATAAATGAACTTTGAAATTTTTAAAATTGTGAAATTTAATAATTTAATTATTAAATGTAATAACTTCATTTTTTTGATTTAAATGAAGCAATTTGATTTGAAATATAAACTGTTTTGAGATGTGAATTGAAATGGTATTTTAACTTGAATAAAATGAATATGGTTTTGAAATGAAATGATAAGTTTGATATTTTGAAATGATTTTTGAATTGTTAAATGATATTTTATTTTTGATAATAAATAACATTTTTAAATTATAACTACGGGTTATAATAATGATTGGTTGTTAAAGATACCGGGATCGGATATGGACATACTCTCTGTCCATACCGAAAACCACTTTAACAATTATGTACGCGGTGGAGATTTCAGAATGAAGTAGGATGGTGACGACGTTCCTAAGGTACTTTACGTGGACCTAACTCCCGTGAGTTAGCTTAAGGTGGCTAAAACAGGAGCGATCTCATGCCAAAGGAGGTAGCACCTCTATCCGGACACACTTCTTCGATACCATTCTATTACTATTGTGATCGATTGGGTGCACCCTTTGATTTGGAGTGTTGTTCGGGGTGGGCGTATGTGGCTGCTGCGTTACCACCAGCCCGTGTGCGTAATTGGTATATCTACCCTGGCATTGCCTTGTGTGCTGTGTCAGCTACCATACCGAGCCTTTACTACGAGTTTGTTTTTCTCCCATAGCCCATGGAGTATTTAGGGTAGTCTCTCTATCTGGAGATATGATGATACTGGATGGGCTACTGGGACTATTATGTGTGAAGGGTGATATGGGTATCCCGGAACGCTATTTAAAAGTATGTTTATTTTACTGTAGACACTATTATAATAGCGCAATATTACTGTATAGTAAATAGTTTGACGGACCCTTAGTGGATGGGCGGTCCTAGGCATACTTTAAGTTACTTGTTCTTATTTACAGTTCACTTGAGTTAGTTTACATTATATAAGTATATATTGTCCTGACTCGAGTGTTTTGTGTTTTGCTTTACGCTCGGGTCAGCCTAAGTATTCACATCTTTGGATTCTCTTTCTGGAGCTGGTCTTTGCTGGAGTTTCTGCTTATCTACGTTTATATCTACTTCTGTTTAGCTATTCTAGTTTATCTCATGTATTAGTGAACTTCTATGTATTTGAGATTTCTATTATGTTGTTTTCAGACGGTATTATGTATTTGGTTTGAGACTCTGCCGTAGTAGCTTCATCAGATCCACAAAATAAGCTGGAGCATTGGTTAGCCCAAAAGGCATAACCAGCCACTCATAAAAACAATTGGGTCCTCTAAACGTAGTCAAGGGTATGCTGTCTTCGGCTACCCTTAACTGGTGAAAATTCAAAGCTAGATCCAATTGGGAGAAAATAGAAGCTCCATGAAGTTGATCAAAAAGATCACTTATGCGAGGCAAGGGATACTTATTCTAGTAGTCACCTTATTCAACTCCTGATAATCAACAAAAAACCTTAAAGATCCGTCTGAATTGGTCACAAAAACTACAGCAGAACCCCAACTAGAATAACTAGGCCGGATCAAACCTCTCTTAAAGAAATCTTGAGTCTACTTTACCAACTCTTCTCTCTCTCTCGACGCCATCCTTCTACTGGGTTGAACCACTGGTATTGCTCCCGGAAGCAAGTGGATACGAAACTCGATCTTCCGATGTAGGGGCAAACCTTTGACTTCTTCGAAGACATCAGGAAAATCTTTAACCACTTCGATGGATCCTACGTCTTCTTGATATGCGTCGATTCCATGCAGAAGACTACCCAGATGAACTCTAGAACTATCGCAAGTCATTTTTGCAATCCTTCCCAGCTCAATTTCCAAAGATACAATTCTCTCTTCACAAATCAGAACAGCCTTATGCTTGTCTAACCAATCTATTCCCAAAATAAGGTACAATCCCTTAAAATCCAATACAAATAGGCCGCACGAGAAACTATGGGACAGATAAGAAATCCTTAGACCTCTATAGATCATATCTAACTTGGCCACTCCTCCTATAGGATTAGATACAAAAATAGGACGGTCCATCACACTACGGGTAAGATGAAATTTCTCTTTCGTATCCAAAGAAATAAAACTAAGGAAAGCACCAGAATCAAACAAAACTTTAACAAAAATTTCATCTAAAAGCAAAGTACCTTCAAGAACGCCTTTGCCTTTCCCATCCAAAGAAGTTGACGGTCCACCTTAAATAGCAAACACTTTAGTTGATTGAGCTCTTTGAAGAAGTGGGAAAGCTTTCACCATATGCCCTGGCTGTTGACAGTTAAGACACAAAGACTTCTGAACCATTACGGAACCGGGTCCACTCTAACGCTGCTGCTGCTAAGCTCTACCTCTAGGATACTGCTTAGCCAAATGACCTTCTTGCTGGCACACATAACACTTATGAGCTCCATTATTGCCTCATGGTTTCCCTTTACCTTGCTTCTTCCAATTTGGGTTAAATTTCCTTGTGTTCGGATTCGAAGAAGTTCCACTCGGTGCTGCCACAGATGCAAAGGGTTTCTTTTCCATCAGCTCCTTATACCTCAATACCATATCTATCAACTCCACAAACGATCCTTTAAGATGTGCTGTCATCTTCTCATGAAAGTCGGGCTTCATACCAAGCACAAACATCTCATTCTTCTTGAGGGGCGTATCAATAAGACCAGGTCCATAGCGGGATAATTCGTTGAACTTAGTCTCATATTATGATACAGACATACTTCCTTGCTAAAGATCCAGAAAATTCCTATACAGACGAGTCTTATCAGCTGTAGGCATAAAATGTTCCTCAAGCAGTTCCTTAAACTCGCTCCAAGAGATATCATCCTTTGAAATATTCAAGGTAACTGCATTCCACCATGCAGCTGCTCCTTCTTGAAGTTGTCACGATGCCATCACTCTCTTTTGCTCATCTGACAGATTCAAACTCTTAAAAATTCGCTCATACGAGCGCAACCAAGATTGAAATTCAAAGATGGACTATGTTCCCTTAAAAGGTTCTCCTCCGAGATTGGTGAAATCCTTGCACAATGCTGCAAATCTTACTCGAGGTAGTATTGGGTTTACAGCCTCGCCAGATACCCTTCCTCCATCAGCAGGACCTCTTCCATTAGTGGTCGTCGTGCTGCCCACACCTCTGCCTCTTCTTCCTCTACAACTCATGTTGGCAACCTGGACAGGTAACCTAACAATCAGATAGGTATATAGATATATAAAAATTACAAGTACACTCTCTGAAGGTTGATATTACTCCAAAGCCTAGGTATTATCTTAACCTAGTGCTTTGATACCAACTGTGACAACCCGCCTTTCATTCCATAGAAAGACGTATCATCATTAAGAAAGAAATAGGTAGAAAGAAAATAGAAAGAAAGAAAGAAAAAAATAACATCAGAATCTAACAGCAGAAATGGAAAAATATATTACTTCACATAGATATTATATTATATTCATCATACATCAGAGTTATACAGTTACACAACATCACTCATTAGACAGTCGTGAAGTCCGTCTATCCATTACATCCAAAATACAATACAGAAGATATCAACATGGCGGAAAAGAAATATATAGATACGCCAAGTCTCCTGCTTCAAACCTTTCCAAAATTCTTCAAGCCAACCTAATCACTTGGCTACTCATAAAAATTTGAGTACCCAAGAGTTTAAGAAAAATAGAAATAAACTCCAGGTCAGAAATGGGTATGGTGTGAGTAAACGATTAAGTTGTTTAACTTGAAAAACCTTTGAAATAAAAGATATCTCGTAAGACTCTCCGAAAATAAACATGGATAAGTTTTTCCCTTACGATAACCAAAACGTTTGATAGGAAATCCAGTTATATTATAATAGTGTCTAGGGTTTTCAATATAAAATAGAAAATAGCTGGGATGCTTACATCTCACGTTCCAACATAGTTGGGCACAATCAAAATCTAACAAGCACTTATTTGAGATTGGATTTCATACAATGGCAAAGTTACTGGGGTATCGCCCGTCACAGTTGGTGGTTTAGTCACTGTACCAAGGATCCACCCTGATCCCCTGAAACACAAGATCGGAGCTACCACTTACTGTATAGTCCGAATAAGACAACTGCACGGTTGTGGCCAACAACCGCCCACACAGCCGATTAAAGGGACCTCTAGACAGTGGAAAATCTCATCCTACTTGGGTGCTACCCACCTAGCCTTGCATGCACCTTCCCTGTTTTGGCCATTCCTGGTTGATGAGGCTTGAGGCTACGATTACCTTATTAGAACACATATCTTGGAATGCTCATCGTCCTCCATTGACGATGGTCTGATAGCATTCATCCATACATATTCGTTCCAGGTTCGAACGAAATCGAAGGCACTATCTCCGTTACACTCATTTTGAATCACCCTTAGAGTTAATGACAAATTGCCCTTGCACTCTGAATCTTCATCATGATCTTCACTTGAGATTTCACGACCTATCGTTTAATTTGGATCGATGTGGTTTTCGGATAACAAATTTGATATCCGATCTCGGTCTCATCGAAATCCAAACGTCGTCTTAAAGGCCAAGTTGTTTAAGGTTTAAACAATCCAATTAAACTTCTGAACAACATATTCACACAGCAATTCATCACAGATAAATACTCACATTTATCTACAGCTTAATCAAAGTAATTCATATCACAGAACATTACAGATTAACACATAAATTTTAATGACCATGACTCGACCTTCGAAAATCGACATCCAAATACCTCACCCGTATTCGAATGCCACAGATTCAAACGTTGAGTCTGTTCATCGAAGCTTATAACAACATTAGGTGGTAACAACACGGCGGAAACAGAAGAATAATTTTTATTGATACACAACATTTGATACAATAGTGATACAAATGACATGATCAACACTATCAAAGATAGATATAACAGCGGAAATAATAAAACAGCAACAACAGCGGAAAACAACATCTTCAATTCCAAAGCTCCAAAACACCAAACCAGAAGCGAGAGCCACCATCATGCTGAATGTAAGCAAACTCGGTACACAATGCGATCGCCAAATTCACAAACTCCAAAGACCGCCAAAAATTACGCCTACTATCTGACTATCTAATAACCTGATTCTAGGCTGCCCATGAGGAAAATTGTGGACACCCAGAGTTCAGAAAGGGAACAATAAACTTCTGGTCAGTCATGGGATTGGTGTGAGTAAAAAAAACAGTTTATTTGTATAAAAAGAAACAACAAAAGAGATAAAAGAAATTCACTATGCTTTTTGGAAAATGAGACTACCATAAGGCCTCCTGCCACACTCACAATTGCACAATTGGAGGAGATTTCTCCTTATGATAGTCAAATATGCTTGATACGCAAAATCCTTTTGGTTTTATTATTAGTGCATAGTGTAGAAAACATTTGCAAGTATAATATTAATCTTAGCCAGCATACTTACCATAATAGTATGCCTACTATAGCTACCATGTTAAATGGCAGGTTCTACAACTAAAACCGTACAGGGCACGTATTGGGTGATTGGATTTCCAAAAAATGGTCAAGGTTAAGGAACTTCCTTACTGAATAGGTACGCCTCTTGAGGGACGCCCCAAGAACCTAACCGGCTCTCTGCCAACATAAGGCCGGGTTACCTCTATAACTAGGTAACTACTGACACGAGTATGCCATCCCCCGGTCGTCATCGACCTTTATCCGAGGCCTCACCAACAAATTTTCCAACAACCACATAAGTTAAATATTTGTGCTCCATACAATGATACCACTTTTTATCTAGAAGGAAATGCGCATACCCTAAAGGGCATGACCTTGCTGCATCCTTCCTATTTTGACCATTTTTGGCGTGTGAGGTTCGACGAAGTCTCGTCCACAAAGCTACGCTTTTCATAAAATCCATGCTTCGATCAACAAATGATCAACACTTAGCATGCCACATTACCAAGTTGGGAATATATAACTAGTAAATATCAACTACATAACCTCTGAGCTCGTACGTCTCAGAGAAGGGTGTTAAGCTAAGAGAATAAATTCTCTGCCACCAAAAAGAAACGTATGTGATAGAAACTAGCTTTACATCTCAAAGTGTAATGTCAGACATATGTCCATACAAATCCATCCTAGATCTGAATGAAACCGAAGGCACTTTAAAAGAAGCCCTTGCAAATCTGGGTATTCACAATACCGATCGAACTCCCCATCACATATAGAGATCTCTATACCGGAGCAACATAGTGTAGAGTCATTCGACAGGTAATCATTTCGTTCTCGAAATTCCTGGTCTTCACCCTGTCTTCAAATGCTATCCATTTCCTCGTATCATTAATTCGGAATGGGTTTTGTGACATAAATTCCTCTCCCGATTAAACCGAATAATGAGCGCTTATTTTAAAAAGCATATGGATGTATTGGGATCTTAGTTAAGTCACAACCTTTTAACTCTTATTCCCCAAAACCTTTCTTTTTGAATGGTTTAAACAAATTTCTACTATAATCTTTTAAACAAAAAGATTCACCTTTTAAGACACCAATCTATAACAAAGATTCATTCATAGCTTTCACACCTATTTCCAATTTGATACACCCATCACTTGAAATCCTTTCAACAAAACTGAAATTTTTTTCTTTATATGAAGACTATTATCATTTGTAAACAAATGCTTTTCATTTCGGGAAAATCCGATTATATTTACTCAAGTCACAACCTTTCAAAGTATACATTGGAAAATCAGCGAACTGCCATATTCCTGGCAAGTTCTATTGAATTAAATTTAAATTTCCAAAATAATTCATTTAATATACCTCAAAAATGGTTTAAAATCCATATATATATTATTACTTATATAACCCTTTCAATCCATAGTTTCCAAAATAATTTCAAAACTTTAACAAGACATATTATATTCAAACTAAATTTTAATTTCGAAACTTCCTTTTCATAAGCTTTTCATATTTAATCCTATTTCACCTCCAAATATTTTGAATTCAAAATTAAACTTTTAAAACTATTTTAAATAAAATAATATTAAATTCAAAAACTCATGACTTAGCCAATTTCCCATGAAATCCATATTTGTGTGTGTGGTGTAGTCTAGGGGTTTTGCACACAACAATAAAATATTACAACCATCATCAATTCAAGCACTATAATATCGATGAGCGGTATAATCCTGTAACACTTATCTTTCATTCACAGATAAACACGTAAATTCATCACTGATAAATAAATCGCAGTTCACAGCTCAATCCAAAGCAATTCATATCACACAACAATACACATAAGAGATATCAACAATTCAAGGCATTCAATATAATCCAATCATCCATAAGCTAGATCAATTAATCACCTGATTATAATTAATTTAAACCAGATTAATTACTTATGAATAAATTACAAATTTTGGTTTATTTAAATTAATTAATTACAAACCATTTGATATTAATTTATGAAATTAATTAATCAACCTTAATTATCTATCTTAATTAATTATCCTTAATTAATTAATTATCTTTAGTTAATCACATAAATTAATTAACCTTTAATCATTAATTAATTCACCTTTAATCATAAATTAATTAACCTTTAATTAATTAATTATTCCTTAATTTTTAAGTAATTAACCCTCAATTATTAATTAATTAACACTTTAATTATTAATTAATCAACCTTAGTTAATAAATCAATCAACCTTTAATGATTAAATAATTAACCTTTAATTATTTAATTATTCTTAAATTAATTATCCTTAATTATATACATAAATTAATTAAACCTTCATTAATTACTATTTAATTAATTATCCTTAGTCAGTTACAATAAGTGATTATCCCTAATCACTTACATAAATAAATCACAAATTAATTATATCGAGTAATTATCCTTTAATCACTTGATTAATTATTCTTAATTATTAATCATTTTTTATTAATTACTTTCATTTACCTTTAAGTAATTAATTACTCTTTGATTACTTATCATTAATTAATCAACCTTTAATTAATTAATTATCCTCAAATTAATTACCTTAATTAATTAATCATATAAATTAATTATCCTTTAAATAATTAAGTAATTAATTCTTTAATTAATTACGTTAAGTAATTATTCTTTGAATTACTTTTATTAATAATTAACCTTAGTTAATTTCATTAAGTAATTATACTAAATTTATTTCATTAAGTAATTATCCTTTAATTATATCACTAATTTCATTTGAAAACACTTAGAGATTTAATAAAATTATTTTCAAAACCAAATCAAATTATTTCAAATCACATTTGAATTTAAAATTTAAGTTTGAAATTTGTTTGAGGAAAACCTTATAAAATTTTTACTTTGAACTTGGTCAATATTTCTTTTTATTTTTAAACTTTGTATCATCAAAATAGCACTCGAGCCCGAACTATCAAAACTCCGCGCCAACCCCCGAGTAAATCTACAGAATTCCCGAGTAAAACCTTAATCTACCTGAGCCTCTCCTGTTCTATATTTTTAAAACTTGTTTTTATTTTAAAAATCTAAAAACTGTTGCATACTTAACACTTGCGAACTACACGGGAATGCCTTCGAGCTCCAACATCAACTCCCCGAAACAAAACCCGAGTAACTCTTTCTTCTCCAAGCTCAATCGACCCAGAAAAAATAATGTGCACACATGCACATGCACCGCCACTCCGACCACCTCCGATCCTTACCGAGATCACCCACGCATCATCGACAACCTCGCCGACGATTCCATTCGCCCAGATCAATGAACTCATGCAAAATTCAAAATTGAACCAATCAGCACCTTCCTGGAACCCAACTGATCCACCAAAACCTCCTCGTGCCGATGATACCGGCCACTAGCAACCACGCCACCTCGATCAGAGCAGCGCCGCTCGTCAACGCTTCAATCCCCTCTGGTGCAATCACCTCCGATCAACCATCGACGACATATAAGCACGAGAATTATCGACAACCAAACCCGGTCCTAAAACCTTATTTCAACGTCGTCCAACCACCATGTTCACTTAAAAATTCATCCTCGATTTTTCCGACAATCTGCATCGTCCAAGCTACCTTCGACATCAAACACGATGAACCCAGACTCACCAATCGATGACAATTGACGAAAAGACCAAAACTGATCAACTCGCAAATGCACATAATTTCCAAACTTAAAAATTATGATTTTATTTTTAAAATTCATGTTTTATGAAGGCGAGTAGGATCATGCAACCAAAACCCAAGTTTTAATCAACTAAATTTTTGAACAAAATTTGATTTTACTATGGTTTTACATTTCCCAGTAAATCCATTCAATTTTAATACTTAAAAGTATTTTTAAAATTTTAATCTTGCAAATTCGGACATTTTTTATATATGCATAATAGTCTATAGAGGATTAGAGGATGAAATTTTGATTTTTAAACAGGTTTTGAAACCTGTTAACCTGGAACAGAGCAAATTATTCAGATACCAGACATGAAGAGCCATATCTACACAAACACACACATACATATATATATACTTATTTGTGTACATGCAAACCATTTTACAAATTTACTTCAAGCATGATTACAAACAACAAGTCATAAATCAAACTAGAGTTAGTTTACTCAACTATTTGAACAAAGAGGCTGAAATTTGCTTTAATCTGGATCTTTGATTTTTTTTTTCTGTACTTGATTCTGTTTTGGTTTAATTTCAAACTGCTTGATTGAGATGCATTTGCATGCTTTAGGTTTTGAACTTGAACTTTTAGGTTTTGAAAACTGGAAATAATCTTTGTTTTGACTGTTTTCAGGTTTGAAATCTTTTCTTGATTGACGTTATTGAAAGAGTTGCTTGATGTTTAATTTGTTTTGATTTTTTTAGTTTTGTTTCCAGGTTTTGAATATGTGAAAGAAAGATGAGAAAGAAGTATAGATGCGTATATAACTTATTTATTCTCTTTATTTTATTAACTTTGAAATGAAAAGAAATTTTTAAAAATATGTGACTTGTATTTTCAAATTAACACTTGTTAATCTATGGCATACATGGCTTACAAATGTTTATACATGAATTTATAAATTTACAAATGTCATAATCATGTATTTTTATGTTTAAACCCTTACTTATGTTTTGATTAATTTATGTAAATTATCTATTATGTTTTAAATTTTCATATATATAAATTAAATTTATCTCATGTTAATTTTTAAAAGAAAATGTATTAAACCTTTTAATCAATTTCTATTCAAACTTAAGCTATTATGCTTATTACTAAATATTTAATTTTATTGCCCTATGTTTATATAATTTCTATACTATATTTATATAACTTTAAAGAAATTGATTTTAAAATTTAATTAATCATTAATAAATAAACATATATATATATTATAATATTAGTTTTTCAAAAAAAAATTGACCCTTTAAATAGTTTTTGAAAATTTGTTATATTAAATTTAAAATATAACTTCCAAATCAAAATGCATATTTAATATAATTAGAAACAAATTTTTACTAATTTTATATTATAGAGTTTTTCAAATTCAAATTATTTTTCAATATATTTATTTTTGAATTTCAAACCCACAATTCAATTTAAAATCAATTTATATATACATATAAACAAACAAACAAATATCTTATTCAATTTGGAAAAATTCAAATTTATTCACAATTAAATCCAAAAATTCATATTAATTATTAAATTAAACTTGGCCTAAAAACGAGATCGTTACAGATCCCCCCTTAAGAAAATTTCGTCCCCGAAATTTGCTAGATAGGTAGACAAACAAAGAATAGATGAACACGTAGAAAGATAGAGAAATAGCTTTCCGGATCAAGCTAAAATATTTATTCTATATTTTGCTTACCAAATTAGAATATCACCAATAAATATGAGAAAAAATTTATTTAATTCTTTACAAAATACTTGAATCATTAGGTCTACGAAATATGCAGGGACATTGGTTAGTCCGAATGGATAACTGCCGCTCGTAGTATATCAGGACCCAAAAGGACAGACAAATGGATACAACCCAATTTAGCTATATATTTTGTTAACTAATTCATTTCAATTAAAAATTTCAAATTAATTAAAGTTAAAATCGAAAAGCTGATAGAAAACTGATGAAGAGAATACGAAATATAAACTTTTCTATAACGTAAACAAAGGTTCGTAAGGCCACCACCACACCAAAGCTTCTCCTTGTAGCTGCCAATAAGCCATCCAAGAATTTGAAATTGGATGATAAACAAAAGAGATTGATAGAAAAAGTTGTTTCCTTGTTGTTACAGGGTATCGACCATTTGTAGTGGTACTCCCCTAGCCCCCACCTCATCCTCTTCTTGCACTCATTCTCACTATCAGTGTACAGTAAGAGAATTAACTGATGCATACGGACAAGATATCTTAGGGATTCTCATTCTACGGCATTTATAACCCTATCTCTAATGAGTCACCTAATGTGTTATACTCCAAAAGCTAAAGTTCTTACACAACCTTTAGCTCTGATACCAATTTTAACGACTCTGACTCGACCTTCGAAAATCGACATCCAAATACCTCACCCGTATTCGAATGCTGCAGATTCAAACGTTAAGTCTGGTTTGTCGGAGCTTATAACAACATTAGGTGATAACAACACAGCGGAAATAAAAGAATAATTTTTATTGATACACAACATTTGATACAACAATGATACAAATGAAATGATCAACACTATCAAAGATAGATACAACAGCGGATAAAATAGCAATAGCAGCGGAAAACAACATTTTCGATGCCAAAGCTCCAAAAAAACCAAACCAGAAGCGAGAACCACCATCATGCTGAACTTAAGCAAACTCGGTACACAATGCGATCGCTAAATTCACAAACTCCAAAGATCGATAAAAATTACGCCTAATAGCTGACTATGTAATAACCTGATTCTAGGCTGCCCTTGTGGAAAATTATGGGGATCTGGAGTTTAGAAAGGGAACAATAAACTCCAGGCCAGTCATGGGACTAGTGTGAGCAAAAAAAAAAGTTTATTTGTATAAAAAGAAACAACAAAAGAAATAAAAGAAATTCTCTATGCTTTTTGGAAAAATAAACTACCATAAGGCCTCCTACCACACACATAATGCAATCACACAATTAGAGGAGATGTCTCCTTACGATAGTCAAACATGCTTGATATGCAAAATCCTTTTGGTATTATTCTTGGTGCATAGTGCAGAAAACATTTGCAAGTATAATATTAATCTTAGCCAGCATACGTACCATTATAGTATGCCTACTATAGCTACCATGTTAAATGGTATGTTCGACAACTAAAACCACACAGGACGCATATTGGGTGATTGCATTTCCAACAAATGGTCAAGGCTAAGAAACTTCCTTACCGAATGGGTACGCCTCTGGAGGGACGCCCCGAGAACCTAACCGGCTTTCTGCCAACACAAGGCCGAGTTACCTCTGTAACTAGGTAACTACTGACATGAGTATGCCAACCCCTGGTCGTCACCGACCTTTATTCGAGGCCTCACCAACAAATTTTCCAACAACCACATAAGTTAAATATCTGGACTCCATACCATGATACCACTTTTTATCCAAAAGGAAATGCATATATCCTAAAAGGCGCGACCCTCATAACCTGGCTGCATCCTGTTTTTACCATTTCTGGAGTGTGAGGTTCGATGAAGTCTCGTCCACAAAGCTACGCTTTTCACAAAAGCCATACTTCGATCAACAAATGATCAGCACTTAGCATGTACATTACCAAGTTGGGAATATATCACTAGTAAATATCAACTACACAAACTCTGAGCTCGTACATCTCAGAGAAGGGTGTTAAGCTAAGAGAATAAATTCTCTGCCACCAAACAGAAATGTATTTGGTAGAAACCAGCTTTACATTTCAAAATATAATGCCAGACATACATCCATACAAGTCCATCCTAGGTCTGAATGGAACCAAAGGCACTTCAAAAGAATCCCTTGCAAATCTCGGTATTTACAATCCCGATCGGACTCCCTATCACATATGGAGATCTCTATACCGAAGCAACTCAATGTAGAGTCATTCGACAGGTAATCCTTTCGTTCTCGAAAATACCCAGTCTTCACCACCATCTTCAAATGCTATCCATTTCTTCGTATCATTAATTCGGAATGGGTTTTATGACATAAAGTGCTCTCCTGGTTAAACCGAATAATGAGCGCTTATTTTAAAAAGCATATGGATATATTGGGATCTTAGTTAAGTCACAAACTTTTAACTCTTATTCCCCAAAACCTTTCTTTTTGAATGGTTTGGACAAATTTCTACTATAGTCTTTCAAACAAAAAGATTCACCTTTTAAGATCATTTTCAATTTGAAACAAGATTCACCAATCTTTAAAAAAGATTCATTCATAGCTTTCAAAACTATTTCCAATTTGATTCATCCATCACTTGAAATCCTTTCAACAAAACTGGAAATTCTTTCTTTACATGAAAACTATTATCATTTGAAAAAAAAATGCTTTTAATTTTGGGAAAATCTGATTATATTTACTCAAGTTACAACCTTTCAAAGTATACATTGGAAAATCAGCGAACTGCCGTATTCCTAGCATGTTCAATTTGAATTAAATTTATATTCCCACAATAATTCATTTAATATACTTCAAAAATGGTTTAAAATCCATATATATATGTATATATATATATATTATAACTTACTTAACCCTTTCAACACATAGTTTCCAAAATAATTTCAAAACTTTAATAAGAAATATTATATTCAAACTAAATTTTAATTTCAAAACTTCCTTTTCAAAAGCTTTTCATATTTAACTCAATTTCACCTCCAAATCATTTGGATTCAAAATTCAAATTTTAAAACTATTTTGAATAAAATAATATTAAATTCAAAAATCCATGACTTAACCAATTTCCCGTCAAATCCATATTTGTGTTTTTTGTGTAGTCCAGGGGTTTTGCACATAAAAATAAAATATTACAACCATCATCAATTCAAGCACTACAATATCGATGAGCGGTATAATCCTATAACGCTTATCTTTCATTCACAGATAAACAAGTAGATTTATCACGGATAAATAAATCACAGTTCATAGCTCAATACAAAGCAATTCATATCACAGAACAATACACATTAGAGATATCGACAATTGAAGGCATTCAATATAATCCAATCATCCATAAGCATGATCAATTAATCACCTGATTATAATTAATTTAAACCAGATTAATTACTTATGAATAAATTATAAATCCTGACTAATTTACATTAACTAATTACAAACCATTTGATATTAATTTATTAAATTAATTAATCAACCTTAATTATCTATCATAATTAATTATCCTTAATTAATTAATTATCTTTTAATTAAGCACATAAATTAATTAATCTTTAATCATTAATTAATTCACCTTTAATCATAAATTAATTAACCTTAATTAATTAATTATTCCTTAATTTTTAAATAGTTAACCCTCAATTATTAATTAATTCACCTTTAATAATTAATTAATCAATCTTAATTAATAAATCAATCAACCTTTAATCATTAAATAATTAACCTTTAGTTATTGAATTATTCTTAAATTAGTTAATCTTAATTAATTACATAAATTAATTAACCCTTAATTAATTACCATTTAATTAATTATCCTTAATTAATTACAATAAGTGATTTTCCCGAATCACTTATATAAATAAATCACAAATTAATTACATCGAATAATTATCCTTTAATCACTTGGTTAATTATCCTTAATTATTAATCAATTTTTCTTAATTACTTTCATTTACCTTTAAGTAATTAATTACCCTTTAATTACTTATCGTTAATTAATCAACGTTTTATTAGTTAATTATCCTTAAATTAATTACCTTAATTAATTAATCACATAAATTAATTATGCTTTAAATAATTAAGTAATCAATTCTTTAATTAATTACATTGAGTAATTATTCTTTGAATTACTTTTATTAATAATTAAGCTTAATTAATTTCATTAAGTAATTATACTAAATTTATTTCATTAAGTAAATATCCTTTAATTATATCATTAATTACATTTGAAAACACTTAGAGATTTAACAAAATTAATTTCAAAACCAAATCAAATTACTTCAAATCACATTTTAATTTAAAATTGAAATTTGAAATTTGTTTAAGGAAAACCTTATAAAAAATTTACTTCGAACATGGTTAATATTTCTTTTTATTTTTAAACTTTATATCATCACAAAAGCACCTAAGCCCGAACTATCAAAACTTCGCGCCAACCCTGGAGTAAATCTACAGAATTCCCACGTAAAAACCTAATCTACCCGAGCCTCTCCTCTTCTATATTTTTAAAACTTGTTTTTATTTTCCAAATCTAAAAACTGTGCATACTTAACACTTGCGAACTACCCGAAAATGCCTTCGAGCTCCAACGTTAACTCCCGGAAACAAAACCCAAGTAACCCTTTTTTCTCCAAGCTCAATCAACCCAGAAAAAAAATGTGTACACGTGCACGTGCACCGCCACTCCGACCACCTCCGATCCTTGCAGAGATCACCCATACATCGTCGACAACCTCGTCGGGGATTCCATCCGCCCAGATCGATGAACTCGTGCCAAATCGAAATCAAGCCTATCAGCACCTTCCTGGAACCCAACTGATCAACCAAAACTGCCTCGTGCCGACGATCCCGACCACCAGCAACCATGCCACCTCGATCAGAGCAGCGTCACTCGTTAACGCTTGGATCCCACCTGGTGCGATCATCTCCGATCAACCATCGACGACCCACGAGCACGAGAATTATCGACAACCAAACCTGGTCCTAAAACCCTATTTCAACGTCGTCCGGCCACCACGTTCACTTAAAAATTCGTTCATTATTTTTTCGACGATCTACAAACTCCAATCCACCTTCAACATCAAACACGATGAACCTAGACTCGCCGATCGACGACAATTGACAGAAAGACCAAAACCGATCAACTCGCAAATGCATGTGATTTTCAAACTTAAAAATTATGATTTTATTTTTAAAATTCATGTTTTATGAAGGCGAGCAGGATCATGCAATCAAAACCCAAGTTTTAATCAACTAAATTTTTGAACAAAATTGGATTTTACTGTGTTTTTACATTTCCCAGTAAATCCATTCATCTTTAATACTTAAAATTATTTTTAAAATTTAGATCTTGCAAATTTGAACATTTTTTATTTATATATCATAATCTATAGAGGATTAGAGGATGAAATTTTGATTTTGAAACCTGTTAACCTGGAACAGAGCAAATTATTCATATACTAGACATGCACGGCCATATCCACACATATATATGTACTTTTTTGTATACATGAAAACCAATTTGCAAATTTACTTCAAGCATGATTACAAACAACAAGTTATAAATAAAATTAGAGTTAGTTTACTCACCTATTTGAACAGAGAGGCTGAAATTTGCTTTGATATGGATCTTTTACTTTTTATCTGTACTTGATTGTGTTTTGCTTTGATTTCCAGTTTGAATTTGAAACTGCTTGATTGAGATGCATTTGCATGCTTTAGGTTTTGAACTTGAACTTCCAGGTTTTGAAAACTGGAAATGATCTTTGTTTTGATTGTTTTCAGGTTTGAAATCTTTGCTTGATTTAGGTTATTGAAAGAGTTGCTTGATGTTTAATTTGTTTTGATTTGTTTAGTTTTGTTTCCAGGTTTTGAATATGTGAAAGAAAGATGAGAAAGAAGTATAGATGTATATATAACTTATTTATTCTCTTTATTTATTAACTTTGAAATGAAAAGAAATTTTTAAAAATATGTGACTCGTATTTTCAAACTAACACTTGTTAATCTATGGCATACATGGCTTACAAATGTTTATACATGAATTTATAAACTTACAAATGTCATAAACATATATTTTTATGTTTAAACCCTTACTTATGTTTTGATTAATTTATGTAAATTATCTATCATGTTTTAAATTTTCATATATGCATAAATTAAATTTATCTCATGTTAATTTTTAAAAGAAAATGTATTAAACCTTTTTATCAATTTCCATTTAAACTTAAGCTATTATGCTTATTACTAAATATTTAATTTTATTGATCTACGTTTATATAATTTCTATACTATATTTATATAACCTTAAAGTAATTGATTTTAAAATTTAATTAATCATTAATAAATAAACATATATATATATTATAATATTAGTGTTTCAAAAAAAATTTAACTCTTTAAATAGCTTTTGAAAATTTGTTATACTAAATTTAAAATATAACTTCCAGATCAAAATGCATATTTAATATAATTAGAAAACAAATTTTTATTAATTTTATATTATAGAGTTTTTCAAATTCAGTTTATTTTTCAATATATTCATTTTTGAATTTCAAACCCACAATTCAATATAAAATCAATTTATATACACACACATATATATACATACATATATATATATATACATATATATATATATAAATAAACAAACAAATATCTTATTCAATTTGGAAAAATTCAAATTAATTCACAATTAAATCCAAAAATTCATATTAATTATTAAATTAAATTTGGCCCACAAATGGGATCGTTACATAAATATTAATCAATCCAAACATTCTATATAATTAATCATCCATAAGCAAGATTAATTAATCACACAATTCCTAATTAATCTAATTTAATCATCAATTAAATTAAATTAGTTACTTTGTAAATCCTGCTTAATTTAATTAATTCTAGACCATTAGTTATTATTTTAAATTAATTAATGAAATTAATTAATCATCTTTAATTACCTACATTTATTAATTATCCTATAATTACTGATTAATCACTCTTTAATTATTAATTAATTATTTTTAGTTATTAATTAATTAACCTTTAATTATTAATTAATTAACCTTTTATTATTAATTAATTATTCTTTAATTACTTCCATTGATTAATTAATCTTTAATTCCCAAGACCTTAATTAATTAAAGATAAACCATTTATCTTAATTAATTACTTACATACATTATTTAATTTTATTTAATAAACCTTGGAAATAATTTATTAGTAATATATGAATTAACTTAAAAACTTAAGTTAATTAATGATTAAAACATTTACCCTTCTTTAATTTATTTACTTAATTATTTTAATTTTATTTTAAATAAACTTAAGAATTAATTAAAATAAAAGACATATATTAAAACACTTTAAACTTAATTAATTTAAAATAATTTATTTTAAAACTTTAACTAACCCAAACTTAAATAATACAATTATTATTTAATTTGTTTTAACTCGATTTATTTAAACTTTTAAAACTTGGTTAATGCTCTATATCTCTGACCCGAGCCAAGCCCTGTACCAACCCGAGCCCAAACCCGAGACATCTCCTCTCTTTTTTTACTTTCTTTTTTAAAATATTTGTTTTGTTTAAATTTTAAAAACTGTTATAAAAACACACTCGAGCCAAACATGAAAACTCCCCAAGCTCTCTCTCGAGATAACTCCGTCTTCTCAAAACCCACAACAACCAAAACAACAACCGATGCACTACTGACACACGTGCACATGCATGTTTGAATGCCAGCGCTTCGATCACCACTTCCATCGCTGGCAAGTCAACTACGGCCGCCCCCTTCGATTCCTACCACCAGAACTTCAAATCGAACTCGAAAATCGAATTCGAGCATAACGACTTCCACCTGGAACAACCCAACACCCAAGAACCTCCACATTTCTCCACCTATGGTCATCAGAAAATCCAATACTCCGACCAAAGCCTTGCCGCAGTCCCATGCTCGGATTCCCCCCCATACTGATCCACTCTGATGCATTGACGACGGCTCAGCAGCCGGAATTCCGACATCGACCAAATCCTGGATTTAAACCTACTTCAACGTCGTGCCGCTGCCATAGTGGTCCATAAACTCACCGATCATTTTTGTCGAGACTCCTGACCCATAAGCAAGCTTTAGCCATGATCCTGACCTCCTTCTCCTCGCCAATCGCCAAAAATCGAGGAAACATTCGATTCTATTCAACTTGAGAATTCTACCTCAAATCAAACTATAAATCTTGATTCTTCTTTTAAAATTCGTGGTTTTTGAAATCGAATTAGGTGATGTAAGTGAAATTTGAAATCATGACACTCGAATTTGGCATGTTTTTGAGTTTTCACAGTATATTTTAATTTCCTAGAACAACTTAAAATAATAATACTTATAAATATTTTTAAAATTAAGATCTTGTTAATTCTAACTCATATTGTTTAAACATCATCAGCTAGAAGAGATTAGAGGAAGAGAGATTGAATTTTTAACTTGTTTCAACCTGTTAATCTTAAAAGCAAAGATATCTATATATATATATAGATACACATAGATAACATCATATATATACACATGCAAGCCTATTTATACATGCATGCAATCATCTTTCACAACATCATTTCTAATATTAGTCACATGCATCAAGTTTAACAGGTTTAAACTTTTAAAAAAAGTTGTTTACACACTGATTTTAAATATTGAACAGAGGACTTTAAAACTTGAATACTGGAAATAGAAGCCTGGAAATGATTTGATTTTGAAAACTGGAACTTAGTTTTGATCTTGATCTGCTTTATGTTTGAGATGATCTTTGCTTTGATTTTGATTGCTTCAGTTGAAATTGTAAAAGTTTGATTGCTGTTTTCTTTTCTCTGGTTTTAGCTTTTAGGTTTGGTTTAGAAAAAGTTTTGAAAATAAAAGATAGAAGAAGAAATGAAAGAGTAGAATAGAGATGTGTATATATATAGCCTTGATTTTTTTTATTTTTAAAAAAATAAAAGAAAACTAATAATTGACACTTGTTAAATTGCATGTTGCTAAACTTCTACATGTTAATTTGCATGTATTAATTTTTTATATAATTTTTTATTATATTTTCTATTTTTATTAATACATTTCTTTTTATTAATATTTATATAATCTTTAAAGAAAATGATTTAAAACTTAACTATATGTTAATAAATAATCATATATATATATATACTAGTTTTAAATATAGAGCTTTTAAATCCAATTTATTTTTCAGATATTTTACCATTGAATCTCCAGATTCAAATTCTATTTAAAATCTACTTATATATACACATAAACAAACACATATCTTATTTGTTTTGAAAAATTATAATTTGCCAATTTAAAATAATTTATAAACTAAGAATTATCACATTATAATTTGCCTAAAAATTCCGGGTTATCACAATTTTCCTAATTCCTAGAGGATTGTGGAATAGTCCCAAAGTACATCGTGCCAGGTTCACCTAGCATGAATGGTGTTGTTGAGAGATGAAACAGAACTCTTAAAGAGACATGGTGAGGAGTATGATTAGTCATTCTACCTTACCAAAATCACTCTAGGGAAAGGCATTAAAGATAGCAGTTTATATCCTTAATAGGTTACCCACTAAATCAGCTGCCAAGACACCTTATGAGCTTTGGACAAGCATACAGCCCACTCTAAAGCACTTTCATATTTGGGGATGTCCAGCTAAGGCAAGGCCTTATAGGCCAAATGAAAGAAAATTGGACTCTAAAACATTGAGCAGCCACTTTATTGGTTATTCTGAGCGATATAGGGGCTATAAATTTTATGATCCCACGCTGAAGATATTTTTTGAGATTGGAACTGCAAGATTTTTTGAGGATGTTGAGTTAGGGGGGAGAAATAAAGTAAGGAACATTGTTTTTGAGGAGGAATCATCATCTATGATTCCTACTATACTTACCTGTAATTAGTGAAGAAGTTGATCCGAAACCACAATAAAACAATGTTGAAGAAAACCCTCTTCAATATGAGGACAATGTTCCACAAGAACAAATTCAACAATCTCAAAATGAATTACCACTAAGAAGATCCACTAGAGAGGGAAAAGATGTCATTTCGGATGATTATGTGGTATTTCTTCAAGAAATAGAGGATAATAATGGATTGGTGGAAAATGATCCTATCAACTTTCACCAAGCCATGCAAGATGCTAATTCTAAAAAGTGAATTGAAGCTATGAATGAAGAGTATAAATCCATGCAAGACAATAAAGTTTGGGATCTTGTCTCTTTACCTGAAGGTAAGAAACTCTTTAGTTGTAAATGGATATTTAAAACCAAGAGGGATGAAAAAGGTAATATGGAAAGATATAAGGCCCATCATGTAGTGAAAGGTCTTACTCAGAAGGAAGGCATCGATTTTATAGGGACTTTCTCTTCGGATTAATCGAAAGACTCTTTTAGAATAATTTTGGCGCTTGTTGCACATTTTGACCTTGAGTTGCATCAAATAGATATTAAAACTGCGTTTCTCAATGGAGATATTAAGGAAACAATTTTTATGCTGCAATTAGAAAACTTTGTGCTCGAAGATCTAAAGAATATGGTTTGTAAACTAAAGAAATCCATTTATGGGCTCAAACAAGATTCTCTTCAATGGTACCACAAGTTCCATAAAGTAGTTACCTTATTTGGTTTCATGGTAAACATAATTACTAACTGTGTGTATTACAAGTTCAATGGGAGAAAATTATTATTTTTGATTTTATATGTTAATGATATATTGCTTGCCTATAATAATTTAAATATTTTACACGAAATCAAGAGATTTCTTTCAGATAATTTTGAAATGAAAGATTTTGGCGATGCTTCTTTTGTATTAGGAATCCAAATATATCATGACTACTCACGAGGTATTCTTTTATTGTCATAAAAGAACCATACAGAAACTGTGCTTAAAAGGTTTGGCATGCAAGATTGTAAAATGGCTGATACCCCTGTCGCTAAAGGAGATAAATTTTGTGTCAAACAATGCCCTAATAACATCCTTAAAGCTAAAAAAATGCAGAAGATCCTTTATGCATCTGCTATAGGGAGTCTAATGTATGCTCAAGTGTGTACACGTTCAGGTATTGCGCACATTATAGGAGTGTTGGGCAGGTATCTTAGTAACCCTGGAATGGATCATTGGAAATCAACAAAAAGGGTTATGAGGTATCTTTAGAGAACAAAGGACTATATGCTTACATATAGAAGATCAGATCAGTTGGAGATCATTGGGTATTCTGATTCTGATTTTGTTGGATGCCCGGATAGTAGAAAGTCCACTTTAGGATACATATTTCTATTAAGTGGAGGGGATGTTTCATGGGAAAGCGTAAAAAAAACGCTCATAGATTCTTTCACCATGGAAGCAGAGTTTGTGGCTTGTTACGAGGCATCTAACCATGCGAAATGGCTGCGAAATTTTTTCGCTAGGCTACACATTGTTGATAATATTGAAAGACCATTAAAGTTATATTATGACAATAGATCTGCAGTATTATATTCTAATAATAATAGAAGCTCAAGCAAGTCAAATTACATTGACATCAAGTTTCTAGTTGTAAGGAGATAGTGCAGAATGGGTTAATATCCATAGAGCATATTAGGACAAATTCCATGCTAGCCAATCCGCTTACAAAAGGAGTACCACTCAAGGTCTTTCGTGAGCATGTTGCTAAAATGGGTGTATCTTTTATATAAAGATATTTTGGTTTAGAGGGAGTTTGTACTCCATCACTTATTTCGCGACACTGCTCAATATTTTGATTATGGACATGCTTTGGTTTTTCTAGTCAGAAATAAAATTTTCTTTCGCACTTCAACTGTTTATATATATTGTTTGGAATTTTGATCTCATTAAAGTAAAGTAGGACCGGTTGGTAATAGATATGTAAAAATCACATTTCATGTAATTTCTATGCTACACATGCATGATTGATCTATGTCGTTTGATTGTATTGATATATTTGACGATGATGGGTTTAGTTACAAAAACAGCGAAGAAAGGCACTTTGGTTCTATGTTAACACAATCAATGGACGAGATTGTTTTGAATATACTATATTATCAACAAAGCTGTTTAAGAGCTTATAAAGTTGAATACATTCTATAAAGTTACATATGTGGCCCAGGGGGAGATTGTTGAAATAATTCAACATAATGGGGCCGCATATTTTAATGTTTGAATGTGTGGGCTATCTTGTAATTAAGTCTAATTACGTGATCTATTTTTGGAATGAACATATTTAGACTTAAGGGGTATATTCGTCATGTAAAATTATAACATGTGGATAACGGAGTGACAATTTTAGTGTGTTGATGGGCCGAACTGAAAAATGTCACACACTATATATATGGATTTATGGTCCCAAAATTATATAAGTCTTATCACATTCTCTCTACCCTCTTCTAAACAGAATTTACAGAACTAAGCTTATGTCAGTTTGAAAGATCTAATCCAAATTAATCTTCACATCAATTAAGAATTGATGGATTCAGGTATGTCTTCCGTTGTTAATTTCATATACTTGTTTCTTAATTAGATCAATATGGGTTATATGTATTTAGATCTAATATAGATTAAGCACCAACATATAAATTGAACATAATGGAAATAAAGTTATAAAACTACATAAAATCAAGACACACAAAGTTATTGCATCGTCTACCAATGACATAAGTAATAGATAGTAGTTCAAATGATATATATACTTACACTTTCACGAATACTATACAATCTCTTATTAAACAAAATTAAAATCCATTTTTTTTGCAAATATCATGAAAAATCTTTTACAAATATTGTATAAATTCTTATATAATAAATCTCAAGTCCAAGAAAAATCATCGCATCACACTATTCTATATTATAGCTATTGTTCATGTTCTAACTTTTACTTTTCCTATGTTCATGTTCTAACTTCTACTCCTATATTTACAATTACTGGAAATGAAGGGAAATACAACCTGTACGAGCATTGCAATTTTTTCATACATACGCAATGCTTAAGGGTAACTGTAATTTTTCACACACATACCATCATGGAACACTTTCAAAAGGTAAACGTATGCACAGGCTATATTGTTTTTAATATAATTTATAGATAGTTTAGGGAAAGTTAAATATTTTTTTGTACGAGCATTGCGTGTCGTTCAAATTTACCATATGTTTTAGTTCCGGTAATTTCTTACCGTAATTGTGCGAAATCTGAACTATTTTGCAATATAGTATTCCCTTTAACTAGAGTTAACATAAATATATTGTTTAGGATTTTTACTTTCAGGAAATTATTGTCAAGGACAAAATTTCACAGGTTTTTAGCCTCAAGGACAGACCTTTAATATTTTATCCTCAAGGACAACTTTCTGTAGGTATCAGTTTTTAGTTATTGATAGCAGTTTTTAGGTATCAGTTTGTAGTTATCGGTAGCAGTTTTTAGGTATCAGTTTTTAGCTCGGTATCAGTTTTGTTGTCCTTATGAATAATTTTGGAAAATGTTTGTCCTTCTGAATAATTTTTAGAAGAATGTTTGTCCTTGTGATAAAAATATTGAGGTCGTGTCCTTGGAGCAAAAAATATAGAAATTTTTGTCCTTTAAATTAATTCCCCTTTTACTTTTAGGTAGATGATATTTGTTGATAATAGTTAATGTTCTTAAGATTACTTTTCAAATTTTTAACAGCATTTCCAATGTAAGGAAGATTTGTATCTATTTCACGTATTACTTTTACTAATTAATGCTTAACACGATTTCCAGGCCTATATCATAAAGTCAATTATGATATTACAAATAAACTGGAGTTTAAAACATTAATTTCATAATAAAACAAAACGTGCCAATAATCAACACTATCAAGCATAACACTCCGAGTGTTTGACTAGCTTTTCACCGTATGGAATTGTGACGTCCAACTTAAGTGTACAAATTTGAAAAACATTCAAACATTTATTCTATTTAGGCTCCTACTATCGTGAATAAGTTAAAGTAATTTATTTTTTATCCCTAGTAAGTACTTCTGCATTCAATATACACTGTTTATTTTCAGCACCAACAAAGATAAGCAATTTCTTTTATCTTTTAGTAAAAATAATTTTCTAGAAAATAATAGTTATATTTCATTCATACTATGTACAAGTATGGCCTTAGAAGCAGCTTTAGTTTTTTTTTTTTTTTTTTTTTAATCAAACGGAATTTGTTAACCATCACCAAAAAGCTGTCAGCATGCCTGACAGGTAACCCAAGGGCAAAGCACAACAACTATACCAATCAAATTACATCCAAAGACATACATAGTAAGAACAAAAGACTAAAACCCCCAGTGGTCGGCGAGTCAGAACGGCGACGAGAGATGGAAGCTGGCATGGAACAAAGACGATGAGCTCCGGATAAACCACCGCCCATCAAACATCGTCATTGAGCTCCGGCAATGCCACCGCCCGATGTCGATGTCGAAAGACAACCGAGCACAGCAACCGCTAGAAATAAGACTAGCTCACATGAAAAAAAGACCCAACAAAGCGCCCAACATTCAAAAAACAGCAAAATCGAAAGCCGAGAAAAAGAGCCAAAAGTCCTTCAGCCAAGCAACACCCTTAAGCGGAAAGAAGAGCTCCAACCAAGCCAACATACCAAAACCTGAAATCATAATCCAGATAAAAGACGAAATACAGGGGGGGAGAGGAGGGAAAAAGGAAACAAGAAGACCAATGAGCAAGAGGCACAAGTCTCGAGATCGGAGATCAACCAATTCCCGTTCTAACGGAAGGCTGATAGCAGGTAATTGAAAGCAGGGCCGCAAGGAGACCAGAACGAGAGCTGACTGAGCCCCTGAAAGGTCTACCTCGAAACACCAAGAAAACATCATTTCTAACTCGCCGAATAAGGGAAAAAGGATCCATAGGCGACTCCTCAAAAATAGCCTTATTCCTCGCACACCACATGTGCCATCAAATCAGACATGGAATCAAACGACTGGTGATAGAACGAAGAGATTTACTGCTACTACCGATCCACCAGGAATCCAGAAGGTCGTTCGACGAGGAAACGCTACCGCGGATACCCATTAAATTTCCGAAGTAGTTCCAGCAGACTCTGGCGGTGAAACCAGAAAAAAGCATATGGTCCACCGATTCTGTTTCACCGTTGCCGCAGCATCTACAACGGGAAACAAAACAAATGTCAATCCACTGAAGGTTCTCATCAACTGGCAATCCATTATGAAGGGTTCGCCACATGAAGAGAGACACTTTAGGGGGGATTCTAGCGTCCCAGATGAAGGAGAAAATGGGGATAGCGGGGGCGGGAGAACGAGTAGAGAGCCAGACCTTACGAATAGAAAATGGACCACCGTCCCATCCGAATTGGCCTCCATGAGAATCAGAGAACAACTTGACTGATTGCATATGCTTCCAAGTCTCACTAGCGAATGATGGAGAACCGGAGGAGCCAGCAGAGGCCAACCTCTGGTATTTGACGTGAAGGAACGACGCCCAAAGCGAATCGTTAGAACCAAACTTGAACCACAACTTGCAAGCGAAAGCCGAACAAATGTCCTTTGGATTTCGCAAGCCAAGCCCACTCTCAATCTTAGGACGACAGATAACATCCCAGGATACCCAGTGATGGCGGTGATTGTCGACCTTCGATCCCCAGAAGAAGGAGGAGGCCAGAGATTGGAACGATCGAAAAAAGGAATAAGTAGGGGACATAGCGGCGAAAACATGAGTGCCCAAAGAGCCTAAAACAGATTTGATGAGAACCAATCTACCAGCAAGAGACAGAAGAGACGCATTCCAACGGATGATCTTACCCCTTACTTTGTCGGTCAGAGGGTCGAAAAGGGCATTAAGTTTCCTACCTCTGTAGAGGGCAATACCCAGATAAGGAAGAGGAAGAGACGCTTCCCTGAAGTCGGTAAACGATTCGATCCAGGAGACCCTCGAAGGCTCCATGTCCTTCGAATGGACGAAACAACTCTTTGAAGAGTTGACCAGTTGACCCGAACACCTCTCGTAAAGGTGGATGAACCGAATGAGCCGCCGAACAGAAGTTCGATTTCCATTGGAGAAGATGACAATGTCGTCCGCAAAGGAAAGAGAAGAGACGAGTGGACACCCACTGGGGAGTCCGAAACGATGAATTTGGCCATACATCGTTAAGACGTGGATCCCTCGAATGAAAGCCTCAGCCGCTATCACAAAAAGAGAAGGGGATAGAGGATCACCTTGACGAAGCCCTCTACCCGCCTTGAAAAAACCATTAGCCGATCCGTTAATGAAAACAGAGAACCAATAGTTGGAGATGAGCCTCCACACCAAATCGATGAGGGTTTCAGGAAACCCGAAGGCACGAAGAACCTTGATGACGAAAAACCACGACATACGATCGTAGGCCTTTTACATATCAAGTTTAAAAACAATATTAGAACCTCTGACTTTCTTGTCAATCTGGGAAATCAGTTCCTGGGCTAAAAGGACGTTATCAGTGATCAAACGTCCTTTTACAAAACCCGCCTGAGAGGAGGAGATAATGCGATTCAGGTACGGAGCCAAACGCTTGGCCAATACCTTAGAAATCACTTTGTTAGAGAAATTACAAAGGCTGATCGGGCGATAATCCACGCAAGACCGAGGATTATCACTCTTGGGAATGAGAACCAAATTAGTGGAGGACCAGCTAATGGGAAGAATGCAACCAGAAAAGAACTGTTGAATAGCCAGACAGAAGTCTGATTGAATGATAGACCAAGCACTCCGATAGAAGGATCCGTTGAAACCATCTGGCCCACAGGCACTATCCTTGCTAAGAGCAAAGACGCACTCACGAATCTCATCCGACGAAGGCGGATAAGCTAAAGCCACACTTTCCTCCGAAGGGACCAGCCGAGGAATGAAGGACAGGAGGTCCAAATCCGGGTCAGACACAGAGGAAGAACCCAGGTAGGCCTGGAAATGAGATACAATGACCTCTCTAACTTTAGAAGGAGTTGAAGCCATAGAGAGATCCGATCTCAAAATCTCGCGAATAGAAAGCAAGTTGGCTTTCTTGCGAATGGATGAATGGAAAAATTTGGAATTCGCATCACCTTCAACAACCCATTTGACTCTCGCCAGTTGGCGCAGATATGAGTTTTCAATACGAAGTTCCGAGTAGAAAGCCATTTGGGCACTAGCCCAATTATCCCTGTTTTCAGCCGAAGGAGTCACGTCGTACTCAGATTCGGCAACGATCAGAGACTCTTCAGCCGCACGAACACGGTCGAAAATGTTCCTGAAAACTTGAATATTCCACGTCTTTAGGCAAGCCTTAAGACGTTTCAGTTTTTGAAAGAAAGCCCCCATGGGAGCAGCATCAATAGGAGCTAACCACGATTCCTCCACAACCTGAAGAAAATCATGGTGAGAATTCCACATACTAAGGAATCGAAAAGAAGAAGGCCCGACGAAGAACGGGAGGAACATCGCAGCACCAGAGGCGCATGATCAGAGCAAGATCGATGAAGATGAATAGTAGAAAAGGAGAAAGGAAGATTAAACCAATCAGCTGATCCAAAAATCCTATCAAGACGGGAAAGAATCCGAAGCGGCCCTTCCTGATTGTTAGACCAAGTATAAGAAGAACCCACGAAAGGGATTTCTGATAAACCGGAACTCACAATGAAAGAATTGAAGTCTGAAACCGATTGCCGATTGACGGCCAGCCCCCCTAATTTTTCGGCCTGACTAACGACAACATTGAAATCCCCACCTACCATAGAGAACGCGAATCCCATATCAGCAAGTGACAGAATGTCATCCCAGAGAGCCAATCTCTCTAACCGATCACACTTGGCGTACACCGCCGAAAAAAGGAACGGATGAGGGAAGAGGGGGGAGGAGCACAAAACAGAGAAAAGCTGGGACGAGTCGAAAATAGGACGAACAACACAGTCTTTGGACCAAAGGATCCAGATCTTACCCCACACATTAGCCAAAGCACCACCAAACCCAAGCGAAAGAACCTCCTTGGTGGCCACTCCAGGGCCCAAGAAAGGTTCAAAAAGAGCCACCAAGCAAATAGAATGCTTACGGACAATACGCTTAAACCTAGCAGAAGAAGCTTCATTGCCAATACCACGAATGTTCCAGAAGAGAAGGTTTGACATGTTAGCAGAAACAACGGAAAGGAAGAAATCAAGACAAGAGAAGCTGAACAATCGCAACTCAGGAACTATACAATGAGGAAACAGCTGATCGATCGATCTGCTCAGTCGCCGTTATAGAGCGAGTGCGGATAGTGCGAAGAATGGTCGGTGCACCTCTCGGTCTGCGGCGAGAGGTCCGAGCCTGATGCGCAACCTCGAGCCGAAGCTCGGACTCCGTAGAAGCTCTGATCGCCTCCAACGAGCCTGTCTGCCTAGCTGGAGATCTAGAAGGAGCCGAGTTCTTAGTTAGACGAGATAGTCGATCATTAATGATCGCAATCTCCTCTAAACTAAGCATCGGAATAGAGATCGATAAGACACAAGAAGAAGAAGGAAGCGAACAAAGAGAAGAACGACAAACTGACGGAGGTTCTGGAGAAGCCAGATCAAGCTGAGCCGGCCGAAAGTATGTAGGGGAACACAAAATACGCATCCCTCGTCGCTGTAGGAACCTAACCCAAGCCGGACTGTCACTAGCGAGACAGCCCCGCGAGACGAGTGAGGTTCGCAATATGGTCCTAGCAGAGAGATCACCCGATCGGATCGATAAAAGCTGGCAATATTCCCGACTGCCCACATAGTGGACCGAATCAGTGGTCACTATGCGACTTAGAAGCAGCTTTAGTTGCAAGCCACTTCCTGAGAGTTTTTCTTTCTATTGACTTGCTTGCAATTTGCTTGATAAGTGATGTCTACTTCTTTATTCGCATTGGTGTCACTAATCATTTAAACTAAATTATATCAACATTTTGGAAACTTGATACTAATTATTTGGATGGTTCTACATTACTTAAACTCTCAAGATATGAATGGAAGTTCTTTAAACAAACCGAATTCATGATGGAAAATATACTATGAACCGTAGAATACTCTTGCGGATGTTGTATTCTACCATTTCATTATTCTTTTCACAAGCATGGAGTAATTTCTTACTTTTAAACTTGAAATTTGAAAGATAATATTTTCATTTTTAAACATCAATATATTTTCCCGCCAGTACTACTTCATTCAAGGCAGCAAGGAAGAAGGGGGTTGAAGCATTTCATCGTATGAAAGTAGTTTTTTGACTAGTATATAATAAGTTTTTACTATTTTTATTTTTATTTTTATATATGGAATGCATAAGCATATTAATGTTATGATACACTAATATGAGATAGAAATCAATCACATTGAAGCTAACTAAACAAGAGCAGTCTAGGGTTAAAATGCCTAAAAAACTAACTAAATCATTAATCGGTTACTTTTATATTTTATTGGTGATGACAATATTATTTTATTAGTGTTGCAAATTTTATGTGAAGTTGATTGTTACATGTTTAAATCTCCCTGTGATTTCTTATTACTTTCCGGTATCAAGTTTTACTTGCATCTTCTCTTTGTTGATGGGGAAAAACTGGATGTATATCGCTTTCTAATACTTTTCACACTATACATATTTATCGAATGTGTTCTAATCAATTTATTGATGTTTCAATTTTATTAGGTCACAATGGTAATGGGTGGCCCCTACTATTATAAGACTATAAGGAGGCATGTGTATAATCAATCAATGATAAGGCACATTTTTAAAACCATAGCCGATGCCCAATCTCTCTTTACTATTGGTTCGCATTTTCTAATAAATTAAATTCAAATCCTTGGTTGAGTGATTCGTATTTTTTGCATACTATATATGCTTCATATTTTTTTCCTAGTATTGACATAATCTCGAACTATAGATATACTTAAGGCAAGCTATGGAAATTCAAGATATGCTTAGTTGGTACTTTAAAGGAGAGGAAAATTAAAGAAATCCTTCCGCATAGTAGGTCAGTATCATGGCGAAATGTTGAAGTTTTTGGTAATTCATGCAAATTACATTCTCACAAGAGAAAAAATCACCTTACTTGTTTATTTGGCTGATCAATTAATGGTTATGTACACAAAGATTGGGGATTCGAAAGAAAAATCATATGTACCTTAAACGATCACCATGAGGTAACTAACTAATTACTATCTTAATGAAAGTAACGCTAGAATTTCGTTCATTTATGGCAATGTGTTTGCATAACTTACTCAAGTTATTATATTTGGGCTTGATTGTCATTTATGAAATATATTCATGGTTTTTTCTATCGATTAACCTATTTTGTAACCTACACCAGTTTGGACGTTTTTTTCCTTTTGAGTTTTTTCCATGCTAAATTCTGAAAGAATGAAAAGTTTTGGTTTACCAAAAAAAGTATAGATCGTTTAATTTTATTCCCTGAGTGTGGTGAGTAATTATGATTTCATCCCCTTCCAACCTTTGGACACATCCATTTCATGTCTTAATCCTCATACACGTATGTTATATACCATCTTATAATGTCATATTCCTTGATGCGATAATAAACATTTAGAAAAGTACATTTGATATATTATTTTTAATAAGTGTATATATTTTGATACAGTACAAGAACATCTTCTAAAGGCAGCACTGCAGCGTAGCGTTTAGGGCAAAAACGTTGTTTCTCTTGAATGAAGATAGAAAGTAAAAGAGTAAAACTTTGCTTAACTAAAACAAAAGGCGGGACTTCTTATTTTCATCATCATCTTTCCCAATCTATTTCCAAGATCTTTATTTCACTCTATTCGCCTTCTTCATATTCTCCCCATCGTAACCACCTCTACCTTTCTACAAACTTCCCCTTCTCTAAACTCCACGTTCATTTAGACTCCACCCTCGTCTAGGGTTTGTACCCACCACCCACACTCTCTAGTATCTTCACGATAACCCTGAATCAAAATTAATCTCTAACCTAACCTCTCATCCCTTTTTTCCACTTCAAAACCCTTAAACTTATTCTAAACAATTTCAGACGAATAGATGTCTCTCGCTTCCACCAAAGACGACGACCAAGTGACCGCTATCACCAAAATTAGAATGGCCATGACATATTTGGGGTTAATTATCATTTATTTGCGAAAATCAATGATTTGACGCGATCAGTCCACCGAAGTTGCTATATCTGGATTAATTATAGATTTCAAAAATGATGGTTTGTGAATTCCTAAAGCTTGTTATTGTCTTAATTTTGTGTTAATCACTCATTTTCAGTTTCTCCATTTCTGTAATATTTGGATGAATAGTTTTCTTAATAACAATACATTCTTTTAATCTTCATCGGCTAATATAATTCTTCCCCAAATAAAAAGTTTTTTGTGCATAGATAAAAATATTATACATGCTGATTAATTTGAAGTTTATCTTGCTAGGTTGATTTTCCATTAGCATAAAACTCTGTTAATGAAATGACCTCACCATGACTAGTTTTGCTTTTTTAGTTTTGTTATATGCAAAAATTGCATAACTGTCTTCATTGCATCTTTCCAAATATTTGGCAGATCAAAAATGCATGCAAACCCATTTACTAAGTGATCATATAGAAGTGATTATGGTAAAATTTTGAAATTGTTAATATACACATAGAAAATTAAATGCAAATACCATTGACTTCAACACGTTGTCATTTTTGCAATATGGCAAACTCCAACTTCACAGATGAATTTAGCGAAAATAAACATATGTTTACTAATTTCACATTGCAAGAGGTCTAAAAATGCCATAAGAAATGGACTTAATTAACTTAGCAAAATCCATTTTTGTATAAATGCAATGATTAGCGTATATTTTCCATTTATCAATCAAGTTCTTTTAGTTCTTGTTTGCTGCTGCAATTATGTCACTAACTAGATAAACCATTTATTAGTTTATCTAGGTAAATGCAATAATAAGGTTAGTATAAGTTTCTAGTTTAATTTTCTATCTAATAAATGTCATGTTAAGCATTCCTCTTTATGCCAGTCATCCATTTATTTTAGTTGTGATTAATGATGCATTACATGATAACTTCTCATGCTATGTACAACAAGATTCATAGCAAACCATAGAAGAAACTCATAGTTCTAAGTCGATTTAATGCAAGATGCAGATAAGCAATTATGGTTTGACTTGCGGTTTTTAATCTATCCACATATATATCTATGTGTGTGTATGTTATACACACGTCTTTAAATACATGTAGCTAGAGTTTCAGTAAATTTCATTTGCATGTATCTCCTTTTTTCAATGTCTAATGTGTTGGAATGACAAAATTATAATGGGGTTTTCTTTTTATGAATTATGAGTAATTTAGATAACAACATAGTTATTTATAGTGCATGATACACAAAAGCATAAAGCCTTCCAAGAATTTTTTTTAGTAATTTGTTCGAAAGTTTAATTTGGACTAAAACTCTATAGTTATTGTTCAGCGGTCAAATTTTAAGTATAAGTTTTATAGTATGTTGTGAAACTGAATGAAACATGTGAAAGGGAACTTTTACTGTATAACATACCATGACCTCTTATTTGAACCATAAGTTGGTTTTGTTGATCTTTCTCTAGGAGGCCAAACACAAAGAATCCTATGACATTTACTTAATACAAGACACAAAGTAGAGTTGCACTTTCTAATTATGGTAAATTTATAATTACATGTCAACTCCCTCATTTAACATGACACTCATTTAATTTATTATCACCATTGACAATAAAATACAGGTAGTCAATTCCGAGAAGTGCAATTGGCCTAAAGTAAATAGATTGAATTGGAAGACATCATAGGAATTATTATATTATGTTCATGTATCTCATTGTCAAGGAAGGACTTTTTTGTTGGGTTAGTAAATCTTTTGAATTATCCTTGGATACCAAAAATGACATGTACTGCTATCCATAACCAAAGAACAAAAGTGAAAAATAAATCTTTTTTGTATTAAATCACAATAATAATGTTTTTTTAACAATCGTTAGTCGAAATAGGCCTCCATTGGAGATTAAATTTTGATTTCCATGAAATGCGTCGAACTTATATAAAATTAAGTTCCTTTAAATAAGTTTTTCAAAACAAAGTTAAGGCATTAAGTTACTCTACAATTTGATAACAAATTCAAATGCATCTTTCCCAAAAAAAAAATTCGCGCCTCATCTGTACTTATTATTACCTAAAAAAATCTTAGTTTACGATTTTAGTTCCTCCATTTTAAAGTTGAATCAAAATCTTACCAATGTTCCTTTCAAAAAAAACTTGTCAGTGCTTTTCTCAAACTTTATATACACTTCTAAGGTGTAGCCAATTTTTTTATAAGTTGAGTTTATTTATAATTATATCTAATTAGTTTGCTATTATTGTGAATTTTCTAGTTCAAGACGTAAATTGATTAGTTTTCTTCTACCAGTTTTATTTTCTTGGATTAGCTTTAAATAATATAAATGCAATTGATTGTTCATTTTGTTAAAAAAAATTCAGTTTTGGGTCGGCTTGGTTTAGTTTATTGTAATAATTTTGATCCACTTCATAGGAGATTTGAATAATCTGGATGATACCATTATACTGGTTTGCTATCAACATTGTTTACATAATATTATTTTTCGAGATTATTTTTCTTTTAAATTTTAAATTAATCTTTTGGCCATAGGGAGAGGAAGGTTGTTGGAATCTTATCAACATAATATTACTATTATTTTCACATAATCACTAAAATCCACTGACATTTTATTTTTAAGTAGGGAGAGGACGACCCTTTATCAATTTATGTAACGATCCCGGGTGTTAATCGAGTGTAAATTGATAATTAATTAAATTTTGAATAAAAATTATGAATTTAATTTGTAATTAATATAATTTTTTGTTAAATTTTAGATTATAATTATATAGAATATGAAAAGAACCTAGAATTATATTAGCTATAAAAAAATATATTGTAAAGCAAAATAAAATACAAACAAAGTAAATAATGTAAAATATAAAACCCATATATATATACAAGATGATAAGTAATATATTTAATGAAAGTAGGAATGTGTTTATATTCAAGTAATAAATAGAAGACATGAAAACAAAATATAATCTTCAGCCAAAGTTAACGAGTATCGCAAATAAAAACATAAAGTACTAAGGCAAGAATGAAACAAATAAATAAAGATAAATACACAACAAGATCATCGTATCAGCCAAAATGAAAATCAGCTAGCCTCCTTAGCTTGCAAGAAGGTATACAAATGAAGTATGGCATAAACAAAAAAAAAACAAAAAAAGAAGTACATAAGCTAAAGCTGGTAAAGCAAGTAAAGGTAAAATAAATATTCAAGGCTAGAACAAGCTAAAGAAAAGAAAGGACAAGTAAGAATGGACTGAGGTAAGGCAAGTAGATATGTGCAGTAGTGTGCAAGACAAGGTAATTAATGCAGCACCCAAAGTGTTCTCATCAGCCACCATATGGATGTTTCAGCCACCAAACGTTTGCATAGTCAACAAAGCAAAGAAAAATATCTCTGAAATGTTGTACAAAATATATAACCAATATTGTACAAAACAATATTCTATACCCAGTACACTTCATTTTCATATATCTCATCTCCACCATTTCATATATTTCAAAAACTGAAAACAAAATTCAACATAACAACTTAGCAAATCAGAGAAGAAAAAGGCAAACTAGAAAGCATTGTTGAAAACCAAACTCAAAAACAAAATGCAACCAGATATTCAACCTGGAAATTACAAATGAAGATTGAATGCGAAAGTTCAAAGCAGAGATCTTCTCAGTTTTAAGCATGCAAGTTCAATCTAAAAGAAGAAAAGGAAAAAAAACAAAGAAACTCAAAATCCAGTTTTTCAAATTCAAAGCAAAGTATTTTGCTTCTCTGTTTCAGTTTCAGGCAAAACCTCTGCCTTCAAAACCCTTCAAGGTGAGTAACACAACTTTTAAACAAATTTAAAGTATAAGTCTGTTGCTTATGTGTAGGTGAATAACTATGTTTGTATCTATATACATATGGATGCTCTGTGGATGATAAATAGCATTTGTGTGCAGGCTGTTAATCATATATGTTCTCTGTTCTGAGTTCTAAACACAAGATTTTAATTTAAAGAACCATTTCCACTTGATTTACTCGATGTTTGAATTTAGTATTAAAACAAAAATTTTCTGTTACTGTGTAAATTAAGTTTTAAAAAATTTATTCAAGCCAAAACAATTTAGCAATATCCCTGGAAATCAAAGAAACTGAACCAAACTTTAAATTAGTCAAATTTCGAATTTTTAAATTTACAAATTCAGGATTGTAACTGGAATTCGTATACTATAACATGATTTTTAAAACATGAATCATAATTTTTGGGCTTAGGAATCAAGCACAGTTTGGGTTAGTTCGAATTTCCTTCTTTTGATGATCTTTGATGATCCACGGGTTGGTGGTGATTGGGATCTTGGATGGAGGTGCAAGAGTGACTGGTTGTTGATGGAAAAATAGTTGGAGGCGGCCACGATGTCGGAGGTAGCGGCGGTGTTGATTTTCCTTTGGTAAACCTAGTTTTACTGGAGCTTCTTGTTTTGACCACCGCGACTTCGACGTAGCGTCGAGCGAGGCGTGGTCTTGGGAAAAGGAGGCACGGTGGGTGACGATGCCATGGCCGGAAGCGCAAGTCTTCAAGTGGTTGGAGCTGCGCGAACGTGACGTTGATAGGTATTGGGGCTGTTGAGGCTAGCGTGTTTCCAGGTTGGTGGAAGCTTTCGTTCGTTATTTCCAGGTTTGGGTGAAAAGCTTGAAGGCGAATTTGAGTGTGGGTCGATGATCTGAAGCTTGCGTCTGGGTTGAAGGGTGATCGCCGTCTAGAAGAGATCATCGCTGATGATCGGAGTGGATGAAGTTGTTGGTGCACGTGCACGTGCATTTCTTGGTTCTGTGCTTTTTATTTTAGTTGGAGCAGAGGAGAGGCTAAGTATTTCTCGAGTATATTGATATTTTGGTTCAAAGTTTTTGGTCTTGGCTCGAAGAAATATTGATGAGGTTCGGGTAGTAGTGTTTGAATAGAACTTTAAACCAGTCCCTGGTTGACTTAATTTCAAAGTTATAAAACAAAGTTTTAACTAAGTTTTAAAAACAAAGTTCAATAGTTTAGTTTTGAAATTTAATCTAGAAATAGGTTTTAAAATTCAAATTGTTTTAAAGACTTAAAAATTTTCAAGTATGTAAGCGGATTTTAAAAGAAATTGTTATTTTTTCTTTTAAAATGAAATTGAAATGACAAGGAAGGAATTTAAACAAAGTTACAAAAGTGAATCCTGGATTTAAATAAAATTTGAAGGTTAGATTTTGAAATTAAATAAAATTTCTTTTATAATAAAAATATTACTTCAACATGAATTTAAAGGTTTCAGAAATTAGTTTTAAATTTATACGAGATAAATGGGTATTCACTTCAAATCTTGGAATTTAAAATTTCAAAGTAAAGTTGAAATACATGTTTTCAAACAATAATTGTAAGTGATAAATAGATCGGTAGTAAGCATGAGTTTTCTTTAAAGTAAATGAAGCTTTAATAATTTGTAATTCATTAATTATCTAAATTAATTAGAATGCAGAATTAGTGTTTGTATGAATTAAATTAGTGATTGTAAGTTTTAAATTTACTAATTAAGGGTTAAGTTAGTAAATTTAAGGAATAGTTAAATTATAATTATCATGGATTATATGATAATAAATGATTAAAAAAATGAATAAATTGTACTTAAGAATTAATCAAGTTACAATAACACTTAATTAATTTAATAATTAGGATTAATTGATGAGTTATTAATGGTTAATCAAATTTATAATCAATAATGATTGATGTAAGTGATTACTTTAGAAAGGTAATTAAAGTATTTTATCAAGATCATTAACTAAGATTATTTAAATAATTAATTAATGTGGTTAATTTGTAATAATTAATTTAGATTAATTTAATAATAATCATTTGTGAAGTGTAATGAAACTAATTAAAGAACTAATTATTCAGTGTAATAATTGAGTGTAATTAATTGATTACTAATTTACCATGACTAGTAAATTTATTCATAGAAATTAATCTGATTTAAATTAATCAGATAATTAAATTGATCCTATCTATGAATGTTTGGATTATATTGGATGTTGAATTGTTTGATATCCCTAATATGTGATGCTTTGTTTTGAGCTGTGTGACGGATTTATCTGTAATTTATATATCTGTGATCTGTGATCTGTAAATAAAGATGAGCGTTATAGTTATACTGCTTATCAACTATATTTCTGTATTTTTAATCTGTGATGATTGAATGTGTTGCACTATTGTGTTAAACCCCTGAACCACACCATACACACACCAGTATGTATTTCACGAGGAAATCGATTAAGTCACAGATTTTTGAAAATAGTTTTGAATTTGAATTTTTAAATTCAAATGGTTTGAAATGGATTGGGTTTAAAGTGAAAAGCTTTTGAAAAAGGAATTTCAAAGATGAAATTTATTTTGAATAACTTGATAAAGTAATGAAGTTTAAATAATTTGATTTAAACTTAAATCCAAGATTTGAAATTGAATTCTATGATTTGAAACTAGGGATTAAAGATGTTATACCAGTTATATATAGGTTAAACTACTTTAATGTATTGACTTGGGAATTTGAATTTGAATTCAAGGGCTTTAACTCGTGTAAATATAATTGGATTTTTCTAAAACGAAAACTGTTTGTTTTCAAATAATAAAAGCTTTCAGATAAGAAATGAACGTCCAATTTGTGTTAAAAAAGAATTTCAAGTTTGAAAATGAAAATGACTTCCAAGTTTAGGAAAAGGTTTGAAACTATAAGTTAAATCTTTGATTTAAAGATTTAAATGAATTAATTGTAACATCCCGCCTTTTCACACACTTTAAACGACACACGTGCCAATTCAAAGCATACGCAAGGGCGGATTGTTATGGGGTAAATAAGAAAAACAGAGAAGGAATAAAACAAAACAGAATCTCACAGCGGAAGGATAAAATATAATAACAAATATACAGTTCATAAACAGTTTACAAAAGCTTGATTTTACTTATACAATGAATATCAGAGTCACTCATACCAATACGAAAATGCAGCGGAATAGAAAGAGTGTGGTGCAATACTATATATATAAAATAATACTAAATCTTCGTCTTCGTCCTCCAAAGCTAAAACCTGCTATCCTGAAACGCTCGGACTGACCCGAGCGAATTTGAAAAGACAAAAACACTCGAGTCAGACTAGAAATTCTTATGTGAGTTAAATAAACAGAAATAAATATGAGTACAGTAACTCAAGAGATGCTCGGGATTTACATCTCCTAAGGATCCGTTAAACTATTTACTATATAGTATATTGCGCTATTATAATAGTGTCTATTTATAAAATAAACTTACTTTTTAATAGCGTTAAGGGGTTACCCATATAGCCCTTAACACGTAATAGTCCCAGTAGTCCGTCCAATATCATAGTCCCTCCTGATCGGGAAGCCACTAGAGGATATCATACGGGCTACGGGAGAAATCCAAACTCGTACAAGGCGCGATAGGGTAGGTGACACGGCACAACTAGGCAATGCCAGGGTAGATATACCAATTGCTATCCAGGCTGATGGTAACGCGCAGCGCGCAGCTGCCGCCCACCTCGAACTAACTCCCCCAAAATCAAAATATAGAAGTGGCCACTGAATCAATCCAAGTCAAAGTATAATATCGAAGAGGAGCGTCCGATCAGAGGAATGACCTCATTGGCCTGAGAATCGCTCCTGTTTTAGCCACCTTATGCCAACTCACGGGAGTTGGGTCCACGTATTTACCTTACAGGAAACGTCGCCACCACCTACTTCATTCTGGAACTCCACCGCGTACACGGTTAGTCAAAGTGGTTTTCGGTATCGACAGAGAGTATGTCCATATCCGATCCCGGTCTCTTTGCCAACCCATCGTTATTATAACACCGCGGTTATTTAAAACAGTTTATACTTTTAAAACCAGAATATAATCCATTTCAAAACCATAATATTACGATATCATTCCAAAACCCAAAACCATATTTTACCACTTATCCCAAATATAATTCCTTTCCAATAATAAAAAGGCTTTAACTTCATAATATCTGAAAATCGAATATTTTCAAAGCATAATATTTTTGGAAATCCATAATTTCAAACCATAACTTTTAAAACTCAAATGGTTTGGATATTCAACGGTATATGAATTTCAAAGGCTTAACTTTACTGTCACTTTGTAAAGAAATAAGTTATATGGCTTTATAGAAATATTTCTTTATCTAAAGTTAAAACCATAATTTAGATATCACTCTTAAGTTCCAAAACCATTTCAATTTCCATATATATAAATCCATTGGAGTATTAATATTCAAAAACTAAAATTGGAATATATTCTTTCAACAAATTAAATGTTTTATTATTTAGTTTGAATATTCACATAAATCCTTAAACAACTCCAATTTCTAGTAATAAAACATATGTATTTTTCGATTCCAATTATATTAGAATATTTTTCCAATTCAAATTCATATTAGAATATTCATTTCAATTTATCTTGGGAAAAATCCAATTATAAATATCATATCTTAAATTTCCAAACTTAACATTTAAACATATGATATAAATTTATCCAACTCCATTTTCTAAATTTTCTTCCATTTTACTAAGGGAATTTATACACCTTTTTATTTCAAAATTTCCAACTTTTCATGTACATAAATACGGAAGAAAAATATTTATACAGTATAAAATTTAAGATTATTATAAACCGTATTCCATCCAAACCATAGAAATCACATTAAAATAGTTATATATAGACCGCGGTGCCTGTATATAATTTTCTATCCTATGGTCAAGTGATACGGATATTTATCATTTCAATCCGCAATTTAAAAATAAACTTTGCGGTTTTATCATTTCAAACCACAATCCCGAAAAATGAAAAATGCATACTAACTTGCAGTTTAATAATATCCAAATAAAACATCCATTCAACAACACATCCATCATCCAATCACAAACATCAATCAATATCAGTCAATAACCATATATGTTTGGATATACAACAGGTAATAATTTGCAGTTTTATCTCAAATTATATTTATCAACTATTAATCTAACAGTTTATATTCAGTGATAATTTATATAACTGTTAACTAGCAGTTCATATGCAAACAATAATTTCTAACAGCCAATTAATACGCAATCAATCAATTTAATTTACAGCTAAATTCAAAAAATGCAATTCAACAGATATGGGTGAAATAACATGCCAAAAGCTCATAAATAAATTTCTATTCATTTCTAAAATTTATTTAACAAACATAAAAGCTTCTAGTAATTGTGAGTGGGTTAAAACACTCACCTTTTGAATTTAAATCGAATTTAAATTCAATTTAAACCCAAAAATTCGCCCGTCTCAGAATTCGTCCAAACCAGCGTCATCGAGTCCGGAATTAAATTACGATCCTAACAAAAAAAATTTCGTGTGAAACGGATAACATATGAGAAAGTTATGCGAATAAATCGATGTTGAAAATCAAAATTAATTTAACCAAAATTGGTCCATATTCACACCTCAAAATGCACATTGCCACCTCAGCGTCATCACAAAATAAAAATAACGCACGCACAGTCCCCTTGCACGCACGCAGTCAAAGCAGCAGCCGCCTAAAACATGAAACCCTATTGAATTTTTGCCGCAAATCTGACCGTCGAAACGCCAAACTAACCACATAGATGCGATCCCCATCGTCCACTCTACAAAACCCAGAAACCGTTTTCCGATCCGACGAAGTTTTGCGCGACGATGATGAACGGTTTTGGGGCTGTTTGAATTTATTCTGGATGAACGACAGCTCCAATTGAAAAACGAATTTCACCAGTATTTTACGCGTATCGAATACTTCAACATATATTTTTTCTGGAATTTTCTGAAATTTTTGAGTTTTGACTTTTGATTTTGAACTGTGGATAGATCTGGAATTGGATCTGAGATGTATGCATTTGGGGAAGAGAAAAGAGTGAAGAAATGAACGTACAGCAAATGAAAAAGAAAGGAGCTAGGGTTTATAGATGTATATTTATAGATAGGCTAGAGGTAGGGTAGCTAGACTGGATACGCGAACGTGCGTGACAAACCATGGTCCAAAAAGCCCGCTATGCCTCCGGAGTCGGATTTGTTAAAACTATATATCCAAATAGGTGTTTTAAAATATTCTGAACGCAATGGAAAAAGTTTCGCGACCAAATTCGATCGTATGAAGAAGTTATGCCAAAAAAAAAAAATTTCACATTGATTTCAAAATGCGTAAATTTCAAGGCGTTTCGAGTCCGTACGGTCAAACGACAAGTCCGATCACTATGAAACTTGAAACATTATTATAATTCACCTTTACGGATCCGATGAAACTGGTTTCGTCGAAATCCGAGTCCGTGACAAAAATGGCTATTTTTAATATTTATTAAATAAATTAAAATAAACCATAAAATCCAAATTTTCTTTCAACTTTAAATATTGGCCAAATTTCATTACTTACATAATCCAATCAATTTCAAATAATTTAGCAAGCTTGGATATGAATTAAAATTTATAAGTATATCAATTTCGCAGTGTTAACCTCTGCGTTTTCTTATTATTTGGGAATTATAAATTTTATTCGCAAAACTCAATTATTAAATCATATACTTATACTCTCATCTTAAATCTAATTATATAAATAACTTGATTTCTATTATCCAACTCAAAATATATCAATTTTTCTCCAACTACATAGTTAACGTTTCTTTTATATATCACTGTGGTAATATTTCAAAATGTTCATCTTTTGTTTGCATAAATTACTGTATTTAGATAAAATTGTAATTTTGGTAACTTATCACATAAACAACTTAAAACCTCAACTAATACATTCCACCTTTGTTTCATCTTATTTATTCACTCATCAATATTCCGTACTAACTACAAACTTTTGTGTATTCCTTTAAATTGATCAAAATAAGACTTATCAACTAATAGAAAGATTTTCGTACAAAATTTATTGTCATACATCAAATTTACAAGCCTATACTTAATTATTATCCAACAATACGTTTTACGTTACTATAATGTTCATTCCTCCGTTCCTACGTTTCTATAAATTTATTCATTTATAATTTATTTAACGCAACACTTAATCTACACCTATTGCGATGTTTCAAATTTACTTGAATGAACAATTTCTTTACTCAAAATAGTTGTTGTAAACTCTTAATTCCACATTTATAAGTGTATTATTATTTTCACTCAAATATTATACATATATATAGAGTATTGGGTTTTTTATTTAATCATCATTTATCATATATATTAATTAATTAAATTCAATATTTAAGTCTGACTAAATTTATTCCCCAAATACACATTTACCTTTCTCAACCAATAAATATAAACAATCAAATTCTCATTTTATTGAACCTTGGTCAATTCCACACGTTAATTTTTCTTAAAGTCTCAATTAATTAATTTACCTCGGTTTCATTACCTTATTACCTTATATGCATAATTGACATGGTTATATCTTCCATTAATTTCGATTATCATACTATAGAAATTAAATTCCCTTAACCACATAAATAAAAGTTGATCCCCATCTATTAACATTATATCACGTTTGCATAAATTTATTCAATGGTCACTTTTAATTAATAACTATCCAATTTCCAATCCAAATGTAAATCTTCCACCTTTGAATTCTTATATTAAATGGAATTTAATATTTACTGATTCAACATTTATATGTTTCTAAAAGTTAGCTCCTACCAAATGTGACAATTTACATTTCATTTCTATGCAATATATACTCATCTTATTCCATTTATTTGGTTACTGCATTGAAATCTATCTATTAACCAATACTAACGTTATTATCATTAAATAAAATTTGATTCCCAATTTCACCCTTCTATTCAAACCAAGTATCATGCTATGATAATATTTTACGTTGTTCACACTGAATATAATCAACCTTTTCATCGTTATCAATTAATCATACATTGATTGCACTAATTTAAGGAATTAATTGCCATTGATATCCGATTAAATTTAATAGGCCATATAAATAGGTAATATATATACGAATTAAATAAATTCAATATTTCCATTTCGTTTTTCCTGTACTAAATTTATTACTAAGTGTATATACTCCACTTTATCAATATACCTGAAATTTCTACCTAAAATAAGGATACGTTTCCATTGGAATTTACATTTACACCTTACGTTACAACATTAATCAACTTGCTTAACGTTTTATATGATTTCTATCCTTTATTTCATAAATTAACCCATTCCACCTAAACCCTTATCTACAAAATATTTCAACATCAAATTTCACCACATACCAATTGACCTAATTATTTATTTATTAAGTCATCTCATTTAAATAATTTATCAAAGTGAAACGTTCATTCAAGGTACAGATTTATTACTTGCGTTACAGAATTTCTTAATTTATTCTAATTACCGTTTTCATTCCTTTACCGCATTAAATTAATTTAATATTCCCATTTATTTCTCATATTAAATATATATACAGGTAAAGCCTTTTCACTACTTAAATTCATTTGAATTAGCTTCGAATTCTATAAGTAGGTTTAATACATATTATTTTCTACTAAATTCAATTACAACTTATTAAAGAAAAACGAATTAAAACCATGAAATAAATGAAATCTTCCCATTTGTTTTCTTATATTAATTTCTTAGCCTATAAATAACAATTTACAGCACTTAAATTTCTCGTCACTTTGTTCCAACTGGAAATTCTTAGACTTAAATTCCCATGGTTTCATTTCATTTAGTCATTTGCTTCAAAAAAATCACAGATCTTAATTTCTTTCTAACTTAAATTATTTAAATCCTATTAAAATGACTAAATTGAATTAACGAAAATTACGGGTCGTTACACTCTCCCCCACTCAAAACTTTTCGTCCCCGAAAAGGAAAAGGAAGGGAGAAGGAAGAATAAACAGTATATCTAATTTCAAATATTAACTTATAACAATAATTTACTAAATTAATTTCCTTTAATGAATTACACTTGTTTTATAATCATTATGTCTTTTAATACTTGAATTATTAAAGTTGGAAAACAATTTCAACAAAATTCTAAGTCCAAAATTTACGAAAAATTTTGGCAGAGTCTCCTTTGTACGGAGGGACTCTGGAGAAAATATAATATCCAAATATACAAATATATTACATATATATCCAAAATAAAATATCCCACACGGGAAAATATATAAATAGCGCTTTAATCGTAATCCGAAAACGTACCTATCTGTCGGGCAATACGCTTATTATTTTGGAACTAAAAGCAGTAGCAGTTGCTTCCAACACCTGTATTCACTTATATAATCTAAGAGGTTAAATATTTATTTTACAGTGAAATGTTTGGGTAGATTCAATCATTTATATCCAATCAAATGCACAACCATAAATTTTAGCAAACAGCACATGCCACCAACAGACAATCATTCCATCAAACAACCAATTAGTTGTTAGGTTCAAATTCCGAAATTGTACGAAATGTAAAATAACTATCAAGTGCATCCTTTACTCAACAGTCTTAGATGGAACAAAGATAGATTATTTCTCCATCCCACAACTTCAAAATTCCTTACCCAACAACCATACATCAACCAAACAATTCAAATCAACACCAAAATAGCTTATTATACATTTATTTCATACTTCAGTGGTTTGATTTTTCTTCCCTTCCTTTATGAGGGATTTCTTTGTTCTTACAAGTTTTATTTTCCATTTATTACAAAATTCATTATATTGTATTCCAATTTATTGACTAAGGTTTATATCATCTATTTATACTACTTACCCTTAATTTCATTCCTTTATTTAATGTTTACGTTTTATTATATTTAATTACAGTAACCCTCTACTTACACTTAAATTATTAACCTTAAAACCTCCATTTTTATAAATAAAGGATCTTATTAATTCATTATCTAGGGTTTACAGACATTTATTTATTACCTACTTTTTATTATATTACTAGTAGCATTTTAAAACATACTTAAGTTTATAACCCTACACATCAATCTTTATTTATTAAAGAATTTCATTTTATTTACTTAAGTTAAAATCACCTATTAATAATACTCACCTTTAATTTGGGTAAAATTTCAATTATCACTTAAGTTTAAACCAATAAATTCTTATTATAACAGTAATTTATTGAATACTTCATTTTTCCTAAATTCCTACTTGTAAAATATTCAATTCCAGTTTCTCATTTAACACTTCAACTTTTATATTTGGGTAAGTTATTTATGTTAAGGAAATTGCAATTGAACTTATACAAGTTTAATCTCCATTCTTTTAATTAAATTTAATGTTTATTCATATTACCCATTGTCTCATATGTATGCAAATTTCTCTTTATAGCTTTGCAGTTATTCTCTTATTTCAATTAGAGGTTTCAATTCATTTATTACTTAACTTTTATTTCACTAACAAATTTTAAACAATTAATTAACGGAAAAATTTAGAATTAAATACCGGGTTAAATTTCAATTTATTTCAAAATAATAGATAAATAAGTTCTTACAACTTTTATATCTCTAATTATATTTAGAACAATAAAAGAAAATTTTTAGAAATTTCAAAATAAATCTGCAGTAGAATTTACTACAGTGGCCTTTCCCCTTCGAAACTCGAAAATGAAAGTCGATGATGCGGCCGTCATCACCGAAATTATTTTCCAGCGACAGGGAGGAAAGTACAGAATTTAATTCTTTTCCAAAATCTTCTTTCAAACAATTCTTCCGATTTATACGAAATATTTATATAAGAAAATACTTATAAACCGAACCATTATTTTTCATAAATTCTTTGAAAACATATTTGGAAAAATCCCGGACTTAAGTTCTAAAATCTCCAATTTGATTTATCATAATTTTGACTTAGCTTCAGTTATTATAAATATTTTATTTCCTAACACCCAATCTATAGCAACCTAATATATATATATCTTTATAAAAATATTTTATATATAGAAAATATAATAGGCAAAATTATTTCATTCACCTATATTAAAACAAATATTATGTCGGTCTGTCCTATTAAGTGTTTAGAAATCCCTATTGATGGCATAGCGTCCCATGCATCAACCAGAATTTATAAATATAAAGCGGAACAGATTAACACAATATCAAAATCTTTTATTAATACTACAAGTACGCTCTCTCATATATGTATACACTCAGCGACTCCCATAGGGTATTTCTACCCTATTAATGAAGAGTCAAACCCCACAAAGCCAAGGTTTAGTCGCTAAACCAAAGCTCTGATACCAACTGTAACATCCCGCCTTTTCACACACTTTAAACGACACACGTGCCAATTCAAAGCATACGCAAGGGCGGATTGTTATGGGGTAAATAAGAAAAACAGAGAAGGAATAAAACAAAACAGAATCTCACAGCGGAAGGATAAAATATAATAACAAATATACAGTTCATAAACAGTTTACAAAAGCTTGATTTTACTTATACAATGAATATCAGAGTCACTCATACCAATACGAAAATGCAGCGGAATAGAAAGAGTGTGGTGCAATACTATATATATAAAATAATACTGAATCTTCGTCTTCGTCCTCCAAAGCTAAAACCTGCTATCCTGAAACGCTCGGACTGACCCGAGCGAATTTGAAAAGACAAAAACACTCGAGTCAGACTAGAAATTCTTATGTGAGTTAAATAAACAGAAATAAATATGAGTACAGTAACTCAAGAGATGCTCGGGATTTACATCTCCTAAGGATCCGTTAAACTATTTACTATATAGTATATTGCGCTATTATAATAGTGTCTATTTATAAAATAAACTTACTTTTTAATAGCGTTAAGGGGTTACCCATATAGCCCTTAACACGTAATAGTCCCAGTAGTCCGTCCAATATCATAGTCCCTCCTGATCGGGAAGCCACTAGAGGATATCATACGGGCTACGGGAGAAATCCAAACTCGTACAAGGCGCGATAGGGTAGGTGACACGGCACAACTAGGCAATGCCAGGGTAGATATACCAATTGCTATCCAGGCTGATGGTAACGCGCAGCGCGCAGCTGCCGCCCACCTCGAACTAACTCCCCCAAAATCAAAATATAGAAGTGGCCACTGAATCAATCCAAGTCAAAGTATAATATCGAAGAGGAGCGTCCGATCAGAGGAATGACCTCATTGGCCTGAGAATCGCTCCTGTTTTAGCCACCTTATGCCAACTCACGGGAGTTGGGTCCACGTATTTACCTTACAGGAAACGTCGCCACCACCTACTTCATTCTGGAACTCCACCGCGTACACGGTTAGTCAAAGTGGTTTTCGGTATCGACAGAGAGTATGTCCATATCCGATCCCGGTCTCTTTGCCAACCCATCGTTATTATAACACCGCGGTTATTTAAAACAGTTTATACTTTTAAAACCAGAATATAATCCATTTCAAAACCATAATATTACGATATCATTCCAAAACCCAAAACCATATTTTACCACTTATCCCAAATATAATTCCTTTCCAATAATAAAAAGGCTTTAACTTCATAATATCTGAAAATCGAATATTTTCAAAGCATAATATTTTTGGAAATCCATAATTTCAAACCATAATTTTTAAAACTCAAATGGTTTGGATATTCAACGGTATATGAATTTCAAAGGCTTAACTTTACTGTCACTTTGTAAAGAAATAAGTTATATGGCTTTATAGAAATATTTCTTTATCTAAAGTTAAAACCATAATTTAGATATCACTCTTAAGTTCCAAAACCATTTCAATTTCCATATATATAAATCCATTGGAGTATTAATATTCAAAAACTAAAATTGGAATATATTCTTTCAACAAATTAAATGTTTTATTATTTAGTTTGAATATTCACATAAATCCTTAAACAACTCCAATTTCTAGTAATAAAACATATGTATTTTTCGATTCCAATTATATTAGAATATTTTTCCAATTCAAATTCATATTAGAATATTCATTTCAATTTATCTTGGGAAAAATCCAATTATAAATATCATATCTTAAATTTCCAAACTTAACATTTAAACATATGATATAAATTTATCCAACTCCATTTTCTAAATTTTCTTCCATTTTACTAAGGGAATTTATACACCTTTTTATTTCAAAATTTCCAACTTTTCATGTACATAAATACGGAAGAAAAATATTTATACAGTATAAAATTTAAGATTATTATAAACCGTATTCCATCCAAACCATAGAAATCACATTAAAATAGTTATATATAGACCGCGGTGCCTGTATATAATTTTCTATCCTATGGTCAAGTGATACGGATATTTATCATTTCAATCCGCAATTTAAAAATAAACTTTGCGGTTTTATCATTTCAAACCACAATCCCGAAAAATGAAAAATGCATACTAACTTGCAGTTTAATAATATCCAAATAAAACATCCATTCAACAACACATCCATCATCCAATCACAAACATCAATCAATATCAGTCAATAACCATATATGTTTGGAAATATACAACAGGTAATAATTTGCAGTTTTATCTCAAATTATATTTATCAACTATTAATCTAACAGTTTATATTCAGTGATAATTTATATAACTGTTAACTAGCAGTTCATATGCAAACAATAATTTCTAACAGCCAATTAATACGCAATCAATCAATTTAATTTACAGCTAAATTCAAAAAATGCAATTCAACAGATATGGGTGAAATAACATGCCAAAAGCTCATAAATAAATTTCTATTCATTTCTAAAATTTATTTAACAAACATAAAAGCTTCTAGTAATTGTGAGTGGGTTAAAACACTCACCTTTTGAATTTAAATCGAATTTAAATTCAATTTAAACCCAAAAATTCGCCCGTCTCAGAATTCGTCCAAACCAGCGTCATCGAGTCCGGAATTAAATTACGATCCTAACAAAAAAAATTTCGTGTGAAACGGATAACATATGAGAAAGTTATGCGAATAAATCGATGTTGAAAATCAAAATTAATTTAACCAAAATTGGTCCATATTCACACCTCAAAATGCACATTGCCACCTCAGCGTCATCACAAAATAAAAATAACGCACGCACAGTCCCCTTGCACGCACGCAGTCAAAGCAGCAGCCGCCTAAAACATGAAACCCTATTGAATTTTTGCCGCAAATCTGACCGTCGAAACGCCAAACTAACCACATAGATGCGATCCCCATCGTCCACTCTACAAAACCCAGAAACCGTTTTCCGATCCGACGAAGTTTTGCGCGACGATGATGAACGGTTTTGGGGCTGTTTGAATTTATTCTGGATGAACGACAGCTCCAATTGAAAAACGAATTTCACCAGTATTTTACGCGTATCGAATACTTCAACATATATTTTTTCTGGAATTTTCTGAAATTTTTGAGTTTTGACTTTTGATTTTGAACTGTGGATAGATCTGGAATTGGATCTGAGATGTATGCATTTGGGGAAGAGAAAAGAGTGAAGAAATGAACGTACAGCAAATGAAAAAGAAAGGAGCTAGGGTTTATAGATGTATATTTATAGATAGGCTAGAGGTAGGGTAGCTAGACTGGATACGCGAACGTGCGTGACAAACCATGGTCCAAAAAGCCCGCTATGCCTCCGGAGTCGGATTTGTTAAAACTATATATCCAAATAGGTGTTTTAAAATATTCTGAACGCAATGGAAAAAGTTTCGCGACCAAATTCGATCGTATGAAGAAGTTATGCCAAAAAAACAAAAATTTCACATTGATTTCAAAATGCGTAAATTTCAAGGCGTTTCGAGTCCGTACGGTCAAACGACAAGTCCGATCACTACGAAACTTGAAACATTATTATAATTCACCTTTACGGATCCGATGAAACTGGTTTCGTCGAAATCCGAGTCCGTGACAAAAATGGCTATTTTTAATATTTATTAAATAAATTAAAATAAACCATAAAATCCAAATTTTCTTTCAACTTTAAATATTGGCCAAATTTCATTACTTACATAATCCAATCAATTTCAAATAATTTAGCAAGCTTGGATATGAATTAAAATTTATAAGTATATCAATTTCGCAGTGTTAACCTCTGCGTTTTCTTATTATTTGGGAATTATAAATTTTATTCGCAAAACTCAATTATTAAATCATATACTTATACTCTCATCTTAAATCTAATTATATAAATAACTTGATTTCTATTATCCAACTCAAAATATATCAATTTTTCTCCAACTACATAGTTAACGTTTCTTTTATATATCACTGTGGTAATATTTCAAAATGTTCATCTTTTGTTTGCATAAATTACTGTATTTAGATAAAATTGTAATTTTGGTAACTTATCACATAAACAACTTAAAACCTCAACTAATACATTCCACCTTTGTTTCATCTTATTTATTCACTCATCAATATTCCGTACTAACTACAAACTTTTGTGTATTCCTTTAAATTGATCAAAATAAGACTTATCAACTAATAGAAAGATTTTCGTACAAAATTTATTGTCATACATCAAATTTACAAGCCTATACTTAATTATTATCCAACAATACGTTTTACGTTACTATAATGTTCATTCCTCCGTTCCTACGTTTCTATAAATTTATTCATTTATAATTTATTTAACGCAACACTTAATCTACACCTATTGCGATGTTTCAAATTTACTTGAATGAACAATTTCTTTACTCAAAATAGTTGTTGTAAACTCTTAATTCCACATTTATAAGTGTATTATTATTTTCACTCAAATATTATACATATATATAGAGTATTGGGTTTTTTATTTAATCATCATTTATCATATATATTAATTAATTAAATTCAATATTTAAGTCTGACTAAATTTATTCCCCAAATACACATTTACCTTTCTCAACCAATAAATATAAACAATCAAATTCTCATTTTATTGAACCTTGGTCAATTCCACACGTTAATTTTTCTTAAAGTCTCAATTAATTAATTTACCTCGGTTTCATTACCTTATTACCTTATATGCATAATTGACATGGTTATATCTTCCATTAATTTCGATTATCATACTATAGAAATTAAATTCCCTTAACCACATAAATAAAAGTTGATCCCCATCTATTAACATTATATCACGTTTGCATAAATTTATTCAATGGTCACTTTTAATTAATAACTATCCAATTTCCAATCCAAATGTAAATCTTCCACCTTTGAATTCTTATATTAAATGGAATTTAATATTTACTGATTCAACATTTATATGTTTCTAAAAGTTAGCTCCTACCAAATGTGACAATTTACATTTCATTTCTATGCAATATATACTCATCTTATTCCATTTATTTGGTTACTGCATTGAAATCTATCTATTAACCAATACTAACGTTATTATCATTAAATAAAATTTGATTCCCAATTTCACCCTTCTATTCAAACCAAGTATCATGCTATGATAATATTTTACGTTGTTCACACTGAATATAATCAACCTTTTCATCGTTATCAATTAATCATACATTGATTGCACTAATTTAAGGAATTAATTGCCATTGATATCCGATTAAATTTAATAGGCCATATAAATAGGTAATATATATACGAATTAAATAAATTCAATATTTCCATTTCGTTTTTCCTGTACTAAATTTATTACTAAGTGTATATACTCCACTTTATCAATATACCTGAAATTTCTACCTAAAATAAGGATACGTTTCCATTGGAATTTACATTTACACCTTACGTTACAACATTAATCAACTTGCTTAACGTTTTATATGATTTCTATCCTTTATTTCATAAATTAACCCATTCCACCTAAACCCTTATCTACAAAATATTTCAACATCAAATTTCACCACATACCAATTGACCTAATTATTTATTTATTAAGTCATCTCATTTAAATAATTTATCAAAGTGAAACGTTCATTCAAGGTACAGATTTATTACTTGCGTTACAGAATTTCTTAATTTATTCTAATTACCGTTTTCATTCCTTTACCGCATTAAATTAATTTAATATTCCCATTTATTTCTCATATTAAATATATATACAGGTAAAGCCTTTTCACTACTTAAATTCATTTGAATTAGCTTCGAATTCTATAAGTAGGTTTAATACATATTATTTTCTACTAAATTCAATTACAACTTATTAAAGAAAAACGAATTAAAACCATGAAATAAATGAAATCTTCCCATTTGTTTTCTTATATTAATTTCTTAGCCTATAAATAACAATTTACAGCACTTAAATTTCTCGTCACTTTGTTCCAACTGGAAATTCTTAGACTTAAATTCCCATGGTTTCATTTCATTTAGTCATTTGCTTCAAAAAAATCACAGATCTTAATTTCTTTCTAACTTAAATTATTTAAATCCTATTAAAATGACTAAATTGAATTAACGAAAATTACGGGTCGTTACATTAATCCAATTAAAATAGAAATTGTTTTGAATTTCGTAAATGGATCTTTGTGAAACTAGGTGAACTTTGTGAAATAAATCTTTGTTTAAAGTTTGGAAATGGTAATTCGTTTTCAACCATTTGGAAGAAAGTTTTGGGTAATAAGTTGTGACTTAATTGAAATCCCAATATCCATATGTTTTTTGAAATATCGCGCTCACAATTCAGTTTAGCCGGGAGAGGACCTTTGTGTCATATATCTCATTCCGAATATGTGATACGTCGTTATGGATAGCATTTGAAGACCGGTGGTGAAGACCGGATATTTTCGAAAACAAAAGGACAACTCGTCGAATGTCTTTACATCGACTGGTCCCCGGTATAGAGACTCCATATGTGATGGGAAGTCCGAACGCGATTAGTGAATATCCAGATTGCAAGGGCTTCTTTGGAAGTGCCTTCGGTTCTGTTCGATCCCGGAACAGACTTGTATGGATTTTGTGTCTGACATTACAAATTGAGATATAAAGCTAATTTCTTTCAAATATATTTCTGTTGGTGGCGGAGAATTTATTCTCTTAGCTTAACACCCTTCTCTGAGACGTACGAGCTCAGATGTTATGTAGTTGATGGTTATCAGCGATGTGTTCCCAATTTGGTAATGTGACATGCTGAGTGTTGCTATGAAATGATCATTGTTTGATCATTTGTGATATGATCATTTGTTTGATCATTTATCTTTGTGATCGTTACTTTGATCATTTGTTGACCCAAAGCATGGCTTTGTACCAAAGCGTGGCTTTGTGGACGAGACTTCGTCGAACCTCACACCCCGAAATGGTCGAAACAGGAAAGATACGGCAAGGTTATTGGGGGTAGCGCCCCTTAGGGTATATGCATTTCCTTTTGGATAGATGTGGTATCATGGTATGGAGCCCAGACACTTAACATATGTTGTTGCTGCAAATTTATTATTTTGTGGTTGTTGGTTATCGGGATCCCAGATAAAGGTTGGTTACGACCGGGGGATGACATACTCATGTCAGTAGTTACCCAGTTAGGGGTAACCCGGCCTTGTGTTGGCAGAGATCCGGTTAGGTTCTCGGGGACGTCCTTCCAGAGGCGTTCTCATATGGAAATGGGAAGTTTCTTGACCTGACCATTTGTTGGAAATCCAAAGAGACAATACGAACCTTTACGATTGCAAATTGTAGAACCTGCCTCCTCAGGAGGTAGCTGTAGCGGGCATAATATAATGGTACCTATGCTGACTAAGATTTATATTCTACTTTCGAAATGTTTTTTGCACTATGCACTAATAATAATAATCAAATGACTTGATTTTGCGTAGTAAGCATCTTTGACTAACATAAGAAGAATCTCCTCCAAGTCTACGTTTGCATTGTGTGTGTGGTGGGAGGTCTTATGGTAGTTACATTTTCAAAAAGCATTGCGAATTGACTTTGAAATCTTTTGTTGATTGTTTTAAAAGATAAACTGTTTTTGTTGCTCACACCAGTCTCACGACTGATCCTGAGTTTATTGTTTCTTTCCTAAACTCTGGGTGCTCATTATTTTCTACACGAGCAGTCTAGAGTTGGGTTTTTCAGATAGTCAGATGTAGTGGATTATCTGGAGTTAGTTCAGTCTTATGATCACATCAGTCTTGCTTATCTCGGTGCATCGTTATTGAGAGTTGGAGTTATTGTTGGATTAGTTCTTGGAAATGGAGTTGCGGTTTTGGAGTTCTTCCTTGAAGACTATCTTAGAGTTATATTGTTCCGCTGCTAGATGTTATCTATTTTTCTTTTCCGCTGCTATTTCTTGCATCATATCTCTGATGTATATTGATATCTATTGGATCATCTGTTGTATCAGATATTGTATCAAAGCTGTATATCAATGTATTTTTTTTATTCCGCTGTGTTGTTTATTTAATATTCTTATAAGCTCCGGCGAATCGGATTTGAACGGTCGAATCTATGGCATTTGAATACGATATAAAGTATGGATGTCGATTTTCGAGCACGAAAAATCCGCGACGTCACATGTGGTATCAGAGCTATGGTTGAGCTTTAGCTCAGGAGTATAACACGTTAAGTAACTCATTAGAGATAGGGTGAAGCATACCCTAGAATGAGTAATCCCTAAGATATCCGTTTGAATGTCTTAGTAAATTCCCTTACTATCTACTGATAGTGAGTATGAGTGCAAGAAGAGAACGAGATAAGGGACAGGGAAGTACCACTTCATATGGTCAATACCCTGCAACAGTGGAAATAATTTTTCTCTATCAATTTCCTTTGATTTGATTCCAATTTCTTTTGATTGCTTCGTGACAGCTCCAGAAAGAAGTTTCGGTGTGATGATGGCCCTACGAATCGTTGTAGGAAATTTTTACTTCGTATCGTCATTGGTTTCTTATCAGTTTTGATTTAAACGTTAATGAAAATGAATTGGAAATTTGAAATTGAGTAAAATTAATTAATAGAATAGAAGAATGATTTGAATTGTATCGATAAAACGATTTCGGGAAAAACCAAGTTTGAAATTCTATTATAATTTCTTGTATCTATTGTTGATATTCTGATTTGGCTTACCAAATGCAAAATTGATATCCAGTTCGATCTGAAAGGATATTTCTCTATCTTTCATCTATCTTCGTTATCTCTCTCTGGCGAATTTCGAGGACGAAATTCCTTTTAAGGGGGGAAGTCTGTAACGATCCCGGATGTTAATCGAGTGTAAATTGATAATTAATTAAATTTTGAATAAAAATTATGAATTTAATTTGTAATTAATATAAATTTTTGTTAAATTTTAGATTATAATTATATAGAATATGAAAAGAACCTAGAATTATATAAGCTAAAAAAATATTGTAAAGCAAAATAAAATACAAACAAAATAAATAATGTAAAATATAAAACCCATATATATATATATATACAAGATGATAAGTAATATATTTAATGAAAGTAGGAATGTGTTTATATTCAAGTAATAAATAGAAGACATGAAAACAAAATATAATCTTCAGCCAAAGTTAACGTGTATTGCAAATAAAAACATAAAGTACTAAGGCAAGAATGAAACAAATAAATAAAGATAAATACACAACAAGATCATCATATCAGCCAAAATGAAAATCAGCTAGCCTCCCTAGCTTGCAAGAAGATATACAAATGAAGTATGGCATAAACAAAAAAAACAAAAAAAGAAGTACATAAGCTAAAGCTGGTAAAGCAAGTAAAAGTAAAATAAATATTCAAGGCTAGAACAAGCTAAAGAAAAGAAAGGACAAGTAAGAATGTACTGAGGTAAGGCAAGTAGATGTGTGCAGTAGTGTGCAAGACAAGGTAATTAATGCAGCACCCAAAATGTTCTCATCAGCCACCATATGGATGTTTCAGCCACCAAACGTTTGCATAGTCAACAAAGCAAAGAAAAATATCTCTGAAATGTTGTACAAAATATATAACCAATATTGTACAAAACAATATTCTATACCCAGTACACTTCATTTTCATATATCTCATCTCCACCATTTCATATATTTCAAAAACTGAAAACAAAATTCAACATAACAACTTAGAAAACCTGAGAAGAAAAAGGCAAACTAGAAAGCATTGTTGAAAACCAAACTCAAAAACAAAATGCAACCAGATATTCAACCTGGAAATTACAAATGAAGATTGAATGCGAAAGTTTAAAGCAGAGATCTTCTTAGTTTTAAGCATGCAAGTTCAATCTAAAAGAAGAAAAGGAAAAAAACAAAGAAACTCAAAATCCAGTTTTTCAAATTCAAAGCAAAGTATTTAGCTTCTCTGTTTCAGTTTCAGGTAAAACCTCTGCTTTCAAAACACTTCAAGGTGAGTAACACAACTTTTAAACAAATTTAAAGTATAAGTCTGTTGCTTATGTGTAGGTGAATAACTATGTTTGTATCTATATACATATGGATGCTCTGTGGATGATGAATAGCATTTGTGTGCAGGCTGTTAATCACATATGTTCTCTGTTCTGAGTTCTAAACACAAGATTTTGATTTAAAGAACCATTTCCACTTGATTTACTCGATGTTTGAATTTAGTATTAAAACAAAAATTGTCTGTTACTGTGTAAATTAAGTTTTAAAAAATTTATTCAAGCCAAAACAATTTAGCAATATCCCTGGAAATCAAAGAAACTGAACCAAACTTTAAATTAGTCAAATTTCGAATTTCTAAATTTACAAATTCAGGATTGTAACTGGAATTCGTATACTATAACATGATTTTCAAAACATGAATCATAATTTTTGGGCTTAGGAATTAAGCACAGTTTGGGTTAGTTCGAATTTCCTTCTTTTGATGATCTTTGATGATCCACGGGTTGGTGGTGATTGGGATCTTGGATGGAGGTGCAAGAGTGAACGGTTGTTGATGGAAAAATAGTTGGAGGCGGCCACGATGTCGGAGGTAGCGGTGGTGTTGATTTTCCTCTGGTAAACCTAGTTTTACTGGAGCATCTTGTTTTGACCACCGCAACTTCGACGTAGCGTCGAGCGAGGCGTGGTCTTGGGAAAAGGAGGCACGGTGGTTGACGATGCCATGGCCGGAAGCGCAAGTCTTCAAGTGGTCGGAGCTGCGCGAACGTGACGTTGACATGTATTGGGGGTGTTGAGGCTAGCGTGTTTCCAGGTTGGTGGAAGCTTTCGTTCGTTATTTCCAGGTTTGGGTGAAAAGCTTGAAGGCGAATTTGAGTGTGGGTCGATGATCTGAAGCTTGCGTCTAGGTTGAAGGACGATCGCCGTCTAGAAGAGATCATCGCTGATGATCGGAGTGGATGAAGTTGTTGGTGCACGTGCACGTGCATATCTTGGTTCTGGGCTGTTTATTTTAGTTGGAGCAGAGGAGAGGCTAAGTATTTCTCGAGTAAATTGATATTTTGGTTCAAAGTTTTTGGTGTTGGCTCGAAGAAATATTGATGAGGTTCGGGTAGTAGTGTTTGAATAGAACTTTAAACCAGTCCCTGGTTGACTTAATTTCAAAGTTATAAAACAAAGTTTTAACTAAGTTTTAAAAACAAAGTTCAATAGTTCAGTTTTGAAGTTTAATCTAGAAATAGGTTTTAAAATTCAATTTGTTTTAAAGACTTAAAATTGTTCAAGTATGTAAGCGGATTTTAAAAGAAATTGTTTTTTTTCCTTTCAAAATGAAATTGAAATGACAAGAAAGGAATTTAAACAAAGTTACAAAAGTGAATCCTGGATTTAAATAAAATTCGAAGGTTGGATTTTGAAATTAAATAAAATTTCTTTTATAATAAAAATATTACTTTAACATGAATTTAAAGGTTTCAGAAATTAGTTTTAAATTTATATAAGATAGATGGGTATTCACTTCAAATCTTGGAATTTAAAATTTCAAAGTAAAGTTGAAATAAATGTTTTCAAACAATAATTGTAAGTGATAAATAGATCAGCAGTAAGAATGAGTTTTCTTTAAAGTAAATGAAGCTTTAATAATTTGTAATTCATTAATTATTTAAATTAATTAGAATGCAGAATTAGTGTTTGTATGAATTAAATTAGTGATTGTAAGTTTTAAATTTACTAATCATGGGTTAAGTTAGTAAATTTAAGGAATAGTTAAATTATAATTATCATGGATTATATGATAATAAATGATTAAAAAAATGAATAAATTGTACTTAAGAATTAATCAAGTTACAGTAACACTTAATTAATTTAATAATTAGGATTAATTGATGAGTTATTAATGGTTAATCAAATTTATAATCAATAATGATTAATGTAAGTGATTAGTTTAGAAAGGTAATTAAAGGATTTTATCAAGATAATTAACTAAGATTATTTAAATAATTAATTAATGTGGTTAATTTGTAATAATTAATTTAGATTAATTTAATAATAATCATTTGTGAAGTGCAATGAAAGTAATTAAAGAATTAATTATTCAGTGTAATTAATTGTGTGTAATTAATTGATTACTAATTTACCATGACTAGTAAATTTATTCATAGAAATTAATCTGATTTAAATTAATCAGATAATTAAATTGATCCTATCTATGAATGTATGGATTATATTGGATGTTGAATTGTTTTATATCCCTGATATGTGATGCTTTGTTTTGAGCTGTGTGACTTATTTATCTGTAATTTATATATCTGTGATCTGTGATCTGTAAATAAAGATGAGCGTTATAGTTATACTGCTTATCAACTATATTTCTGTATTTTTAATCTGTGATGATTGAATGTGTTGCACTATTGTGTTAAACCCCTGGACCACACCATACACACACCAGTATGTATTTCACGAGTAAATCGATTAAGTAACAGATTTTTGAAAATAGTTTTGAATTTGAATTTTTAAATTCAAATGGTTTGAAATGGATTGGGTTTAAAGTGAAAAGCTTTTGAAAAAGGAATTTCAAAGATGAAATTTATTTTGAATAACTTGATAAAGTAATGAAGTTTAAATAAATTGATTTAAACTTAAATCCAAGATTTGAAATTGAATTCTATGATTTGAAACTAGGGATTAAAGATGTTATACCAGTTATATATAGGTTAAACTACTTTAAATGTATCGACTTGGGAATTTGAATTTAAATTCAAGGGCTTTAACTCGTGTAAATATAATTGGATTTTTCTGAAACGAAAACTGTTTGTTTTCAAATAATAAAAGCTTTCACATAAGAAATGAACGTCCAATTTGTGTTAAAAAAAGAATTTCAAGTTTGAAAATGAAAATGACTTCCAAGTTTTGGAAAAGGTTTGAAACTATAAGTTAAATCTTTGATTTAAAGATTTAGATGAATTAATCCAATTAAAATAGAAATTGTTTTGAATTACGTAAATGGATCTTTGTGAAACTAGGTGAACTTTGTGAAATAAATCTTTGTTTAAAGTTTGGAAATGGTAATTCGTTTTCAACCATTTGGAAGAAAGTTTTGGGTAATAAGTTGTGACTTAATTGAAATCCCAAAATCCATATGTTTTTGAAATATTGCGCTCACAATTCGGTTTAGCCAGGAGAGGACCTTTGTGTCATATATCCCATTCCGAATATGTGATACGTCGTTATGGATAGCATTTGAAGACCGGTGGTGAAGACCGGATATTTTCGAAAACGAAAGGACAACTCGTCGAATGTCTTTGCATCGACTGGTCCCCGGTATAGAGACTCCATATGTGATGGGAAATCCGAACGCGATTAGTGAATATCCAGATTGCAAGGGCTTCTTTGGAAGTGCTTTTGGTTCTGTTCGATCCCGGAACAGACTTGTATGGATTTTGTGTCTGACATTACAAATTGAGATATAAAGCTGATTTCTTTCAAATATATTTCTATTGGTGGCGGAGAATTTATTCTCTTAGCTTAACACCCTTCTCTGAGATGTACGAGCTCAGATGTTATGTAGTTGATGGTTATCAGCGATGTGTTCCCAATTTGGTAATGTGACATGCTGAGTGTTGCTGTGAAATGATCATTGTTTGATCATTTGTGATATGATCATTTGTTTGATCATTTATCTTTGTGATCATTACTTTGATCATTTGATGACCCAAAGCATGGCTTTGTACCAAAGCGTGGCTTTGTGGACGAGACTTCGTCGGACCTCACACCCCGAAATGGTCGAAACAGGAAAGATACGGCAAGGTTATTGGGGGTAGCGCCCCTTAGGGTATATGCATTTCCTTCTGGATAGAGGTGGTATCATGGTATGGAGCCCAGATACTTAACCTATGTTGTTGCTGCAAATTTATTATTTTGTGGTTGTTGGTTATCGGGATCCCGGATAAAGGTTGGTTATGACCGGGGGATGACATACTCGTGTCAGTAGTTACCCAGTTAGGGGTAACCCGGCCTTGTGTTGGCAGAGATCCGGTTAGGTTCTCGAGGATGTCCTTCCAGAGGCGTTCTCATGTGGCAATGGGAAGTTCCTTGGCGTGACCATTTGTTGGAAATCCAAAGAAACAATACGAACCTTTACGATTGCAAATTGTAGAACCTGCCTCCTCAGGAGGTAGCTATAGCGGGCATAATATAATGGTACCTATGCTGACTAAGATTTATATTCTACTTCCGAAATGTTTTCTGCACTATGCACTAATAATAATAATCAAATGATTTGATTTTGCGTAGTAAGCATCTTTGACTAACATAAGAAGAAATCTCCTCCAAGTCTGCGTTTGCATTGTGTGTGTGGTGGGAGGTCTTATGGTAGTTACATTTTCAAAAAGCATTTCGAATTGACTTTGAAATCTTTTATTGATTGTTTTAAAAGATAAACTGTTTTTGTTGCTCACACCAGTCCCACGACTGATCCGGAGTTTATTGTTTCTTTCCTAAACTCTGGGTGCTCATTATTTTCTACACGAGCAGTCTAGAGTTGGGTTTTTCAGATAGTCAGATGTAGTGGATTATCTGGAGTTAGTTCAGTCTTTGGATCACATCAGTCTTGCTTATCTCGGTGCATCGTTATTGAGAGTTGAAGCTATTGTTGGATTGATTCTTGGAAATGGAGTTGCGGTTTTGGAGTTCTTCCTTGAAGACTATCTTAGAGTTATATTGTTCCGCTGCTAGATGTTATCTATTTTTCTTTTCCGCTGCTATTTCTTGCATCATATCTCTGATGTATATTGATATCTATTGGATCATCTGTTGTATCAGATATTGTATCAAAGTTGTATATCAATGTATTTTTTTTTATTCCACTGTGTTGTTTACTTAATATTGTTATAAGCTCTGGCGAATCAGATTTGAACGGTCGAATCTATGGCATTCGAATACGATATGAAGTATTGATGTCGATTTTCGAGCGCGAAAAATCCGCGACGTCACAATTTAGTTTATTTTTAAGCAACAATCCAAGAAAGAAAAAAGATGAATTTTATCTTATTACGAATTATGTGTTTAGTAAATTTAAATAAGACCAAGAGATGATATTATTTTGGCCAAAGTAGTAGAGAGTTGATTCATGAACCCAGAATTTTTGAGTAATGTGAATTATTGCCAAGTAATTTGCTTCAAGATTTATGTATAACTACATCTAAGCTACCACTTTAGGTATAAAATATATATAATTGTGTAAGTTACCACTTCATGTATAACAATATATATAACTACATGTAAGCTTCCACTTCAGGTATAACAATCACAGTTCAATTTTGCTGGTCGATTCCTACTAGTGGAAATTCGGCTCTAACACAGAGCTATTGGGCAACAACTGTAACGACCTGCCTTTTTGGACGGTTTAGATCGACGATAAAGCACACATGTCGGACTCAAAGCATTCAAAAGCGCAGACTGTTATAGGGTAAATAAAAAAGCAGAGAATAGAAGGAAACAGATACAGAATCTCATAGCGGAATGACAAAATATAATAATCAAATAAATTGTGCATGAAGCTGTTTACAAATAACATCGATTATACTTTTATAATACATATCAAATTTACATAAAACAAGAATAAATAAATAAATAAATACATGCAACGGAAAAACATGATGTAGTGGAATAAATATAATAAACAATAACAGTATTAAATCTTCATCTTCATCCTCCAGAAAGTAGTCTTAGATAAACTGAAAGCTCAGACTGACTTGAGCGAATTGAAAAGACAAAACACTTGAGTCCGAACTAAAAGATCTTACGTAAGTTAAATCAACAGTAAATAAATATGAGTGTAACGGCTTTAGAGATGTTTACAAGGTTTGACATTTCTTATCTAGTGTCTGACGTGAGTGCAATAACTTAAGAGATGTTCAGGATTTCCATCTCCTAACGATCCGTTAAACTATCTACACGTATAATACAATACGCCATTATAATAGTGTCTACAGTAAAGTAAAGTATTAAAATATCATTAAGGCGTTACCCATATCCCCCTTAACATATTTTATATGTTCCAATAGTCTATACAGTACTGTAATCTCCTCCTTGAGGTTTACCTAGAGGGTACTCCATAGGTATGGTACAAAACAAACTCGCAGAAGAAACGATAGGGCATGTGAACATGGCACTCAAGGCAATTCCAGGGTAGATATACCAATTGCACTCCTGGACTGGTGGTAACGCATAGCAGCTACTACCGCCCACCTCGGACACACTCCCGTAATCAAATCGAGGGGTGGCCACCAAATCAATCACAAAATCAAAATATAGTATCGAAGAAATGTTCCCGATAGGAGGAATAACCTTACTTGGCCCGGTATAGCTCCTGTTTTAGTCGCGTCTAAACCGACTCACGGGAGTCAGGATCACGTAAATACCTCACACGGAATCGTTCGCCAAATCATTCGAATTCATTTCTAGAATCTACACCACGTACACAGTTGTTAAAGTGGTTTTCGGTATTGGTAGAGAGTATGACAATATCTGATCCCGGTCTCTTTAACAACCAAATGCTTATTTCATACCGGATGGTTCTTTTACATTTCCAAAACCACTTCATCATTAGCGTCAAAATATCATATTCGATCTCAAACCATATCACTTTAGGAATCATATTCACTTTCAAAACCAAATTCACTTCAAAATCAGATTTGCTTTTGAATTTATCGATAAGATAGGCTAATTAAATCCTTATTCCAAAACCACCATATTCAGTCAAATATGTCCTTTCACAAAAAGGTATCAATTCCAAATTCCAACTTAGATTGTATCACCATCAAGGATTTAAATAGAAATACTTCAACTTTACACGGTCTGCAATTTTAGAAAATAGTTTAAACAGTCATACATACTTTTAATAGTTTAAAAATAGCTTAAATAGATTAAAGTATTGTAAATAGTAAAAATAGATTACATAGGTTTAAATATGATTTAATTAGATTTAAAATGATTTAAATGGATTCAAAATAGACTAAATAGATTTAAATATTATAGTAGATTTTAAATAGATTAAATAGATTTAAATTATATAAAATAGATTTAAAATAGATTAAATAAATTTAATTAGTTCAAAATAGGTAAAGTAGATTAAATTGGATTAAATAGGTTATAATAGATTAAAATAAATTGAAAATAATTTAAGTTGATTAAATTGTGTAAATTAATTAAAATAGTTTAAATTAGTTAAAAATAGATTTCAAATTTATATCTAAACATTTTCAATAACTCAATTCCTATAAATTCATTTAAATTTAACACTTCAACTTTGAAATTTCAATTTAAATCCTTTGAACAATTCATTAAATAAATTCCAATTTCAGCATTAATGCTTGGATTATCGAAAATAATTTAGTTTATATAAATCAAAATCTATTTCAAAATGCCAGTTTACTGAATTCAAAATTTAAAAAATTAAAATAATTTAATTTAACCAATCTAGTGTCCGTATATAGTTGTCTATCCTATGTTCAAGTGATACGGATATTTATTACTTCAATCCGCAATATAAAATTTTATGGTTGTATATCATTTGAAACCGCAATCCCGATTAAATAAAATCTGTAAATCGCCTGAGTCTATCATTTCAACCCATAACGATTTTGCATAATCTATAAATCGTTCGGGTATGTATCATTTCAATCCATAGGGAACTTGTAGTGTTATAACAATTTAAAAATATAACATCCAGTCATCTAATATCAACTATCAAACATCCATCACAATCATCATCCAAATCACCCAATAAGTAACAATCATTAATTGATTATCAATAACAAATATTTGACTGACAATTAAAATTCAATATTAAATTACATAGCGATTAGATTCAATAAAAGTCATATTTAACTGGGATGACAATTTAAATATACCAAACAAGACCGAATCAATTTCTAATCACATCATAAATTTAATTTAACTTGCATAAGATAATCTAGTAGTTGTGAGTGGGTTAAAAGACTCACCTTTGATTTTAAATCAATTTGAAATCCAAAATAAGATCCAAAATTCAACAGTCTCAGAATTCGTCCAAACTTGGGTCACTATGTACGGAATTTCGACACGATCCCAACGGAACAGATCGCGCGTGAATCGGAGCTCGTACATAAAATTTATATGAGGTAGAATGTTTGGAAATTCAAAAATAAATAAATAAATAAATAAATAAAAACAAAAGGCAAAACACGTCACCATAAATCGTTCATGTGCATGCCCCTTCCATGTTCACGAATACTGTAACCAAGCTTTGACCACCTCTCCTGATCGCCTCCAGCCACCTGAGAATTGCCGAGCCCTCCCATGCACTCGCCCATCCATTCCTTCCCTAGTAGAGGCATCGTGGCCTCCCCACGATGTCGTGCCGCCGTTGATCAAGTTAGGGTTTCGAAACCATCATTCACGAATTTTGCTCGCCCCAGGTCAAATTGGAGGAAATGACCTCCACCGATGTCCTCCTGATGTCGCTCTCAACAAAACCTACATATCAATTTTGCAAATTGATGATGAAATTCAAAAACCCCAATTTGCAATTTAGGGCTTCGTGATTTCAGTCTTTGACCGCAATTTTTGTTTGATTCGTGCACTATTATGGAAACCGAACGCTTGTCATGGATTCCAATCATCGCAACGATATATAATTCGATATAGTTTGAGGAGATTTTTTTTTTTGATTTGATTTTGATTAGACTTTGGATTTGGGGAAAATAGAGTTTCTGCCATAGAGTAGGAGAAGCCAGAGAAAATTGTACGTACAGTAATGAGGAATGAAAGGCTGCTAAGGTACATAAGGATCTATTTATATTAACGAAGCCCGATAAGAAAATAAGCATGTATCGAATTAGTATGAACGACAATAACTCTCCTAAAATCCTGTTAGGCCTCCGAAACGAAAGTGGGTCATCCTATATATCAAAATAGATGTTTTCGATAATTTCATACTCAAAGGAACAGGTTTCAAGCTCAAATTCCACTGTATGAAGAAGTTAGCTTAAAAATCGGCTTATTTCAAGTTGATTTCAATTGAATTTAGTTAAATTGATTTCTACGCGTTTCGAGTTCATATGATCAAACTGCAAGTTCGATTGCTGCAAAACTTGAAACCTTACAATAATTCACTACTATGATACGATGAAACTAGTTTTGTCGAAATCCGATTCGTTGCCAAAATGGATATTTTCACGTTAATTAAATAAATTAATATTAAATTTATTAGATCGCTTTTAGTTCCACTTTTAATAACTCATATTTTTATCATTTTGATTAATTAGATATTTACAATAATTTAACATAAATTTACATGTCGATTTAGTGTTAATTATTACACCAGTTACAATGTTCAATATCAACTGAAATTAAATCCAATTAAATAAAATTTAATTCTAATAAATTGTAATTCGATGTCAATCTTTTTATTCAATCAAACATTCCTTTATGAACATAGTTAGCATTGGCTTATATCTTATTACATTAACATTCTACAATTATCATCTTTGCCCATATTAGTTGCAATATTTCAATTACATTTAATTTTGTCAATTCTATTAAAAGTTAAATCCCAATAAATTAACTCATCTTGGTTTCAATCTTTTATTTAAATCAATTATTGCCCTATGTATATAATTGAAATTTCAGTACATTTTATTGCATTCACCTTTTACAGTTAACGTCTTAACTCATTTTACGTAACATTTAATTTCATTTAATTATAATTGATTAAATAAATTGGTAACGAATAACGGTTTTCCCATTTCTATTTTTAATCACATTTTTATGTTTGTTATCTACACGCCAATGTTATCGTTATTACAGCACTAATTTTATTCAATTACAATTTATTGCTTACAATTTCATTAATTAATACAACATTTAAATTATCAATTACTCTTTTAATCCAATTCTCAATTAATACACACATTATTACAATTAATTTACAATATATTACCAATTATAACTCTTTAATCATTTAAATTAACTGGAATTACATTTAAAGAAGTTACCAATTACCTTAAATTAATACTATTACATTTTATTCCTGTTATATTCTTATTATTAAATCGCAAATTTTTATTTCTTCCAACATTAAATCACCAAACCTTATTAAATTAATTATTTTTAATTATCGAAAATTACGGGTCGTTACAATAGCAGTTCATTTCAACTTCGTTTAGGTACTTCATGTTTGATAGCAACATTGGTTTTGATGCATAAATTCTGACACTAATGCCTACTGTTTTTTTTTATTATATACACAATATAGGCAAATTCATGCTATTATAACTGGCATTATATATTATTTTTTTGTAACTGTACCAAAATTAGATTCATGTGAGGCTAGTATTCTAACTCGTTTTTGTTCATCTGTACTCTGATAACAATTCATTTTATATACTATTCGGCCAATCCTTGCAAATTCTTAATCCAACTCTAGTGGTTAAAATTGAACATCTACTGAGATAACAACAGTGACCGGTTAATTTCATAACTCCTAAGTGTCGAACTGATTCGTTAGAAACTAGATCTTTATTTTCACTTTCAGTTCTTTAATTATTAGTGTTGGGACTAGATTAAATTAACTAGTTGAAAGATAACTAAGTAGACTAACTTTTACAAAAAAATAACTAAATTTTCAAAAATTAACTAAGTTAACTAAGTCTTATAGAAATTAATTACATAAATGAAGTTTTATAAAAAGTTGACTAAGTTTTATAAAAAATAACTAAATTTTAAAGGATTAACTAAGTTAAATTAATTTTATAAAAATTAAATAAGTTTATAGAAATAATTAAGTTTATAAAAACTAATTAAGTTTTAAAAAATTAAATAAATAAAATAACTAAGTAAAAAGGAACAAAGTTAACTAAGTTTTATAAAATAAATTAACTAGATTAAAGATTAATACGTAGACTAAGTTTTATAAAAAAATAACTAAATTTTCAAAAATTAACTAAGTTAACCAAGTTTTGTAAAAATTAATTACATTAATGAAGTTTTTATAAAAAGTTGACCAAGTTTTATAATAAAAAAAAAATTTAAAAGATTAACTAAGTCAAATAAGTTTTATAAAAATTAAATAAGTTTATAGAAATAACTAGGTTTATAAAAAACTAATTAAGTTTTAAAAAATTAAATAAATAAAATAACTAGGTAAAAAGGAACAAAGTTAACTAAGTTTTATAAAATAAATTAACTAGATTAAAGTTAATTAAGTAGACTAAGTTTTACGAAAAATAACTAAATTTCAAAAATTAACTAAGTTAACCAAGTCTTATAGAAATTAATTACATTAATGAAGTTTTATAAAAAGTTGACTAAGTTTTATAAAAAATAACTAAATTTTAAAAGATTAACAAATTTAAATAATTTTTATAAAAATTAAATAAGTTTATAGAAATAACTAAGTTTATAAAACTAATTAGTTTTTAAAAAAATTAATAAATAAAACAACTAAGTAAAAAGGAACAAAGTTAACTAAGTTTTATAAAATAAATTAACTAGATTAAAGATAACTAAGTAGACTAAGTTTTACAAAAAAAAATAACAACTAAGTTAACCAAGTCTTATAAAAATTAAACAGGCTTATAAAAATAATCAAGTTTATAAAATTTAACAAAGTTAACTTTGTTTTATGAAAATTAAATTATATTATAAGAATTACAACCATAAATACCGGCAATATTCTACTGGGTCCGTATAGTAATAAAATAAATAAATAAGTTAACTATGTTTTATAAAATTAAACCAGTCTATAATAATAATGATAATAAATTAACCAAGTTTATAAAAATTAACTAAGTATTATAAAGATATAAAATATAGCTAAATCTTCTATAATAATATAGCAACAACAATAACAATAACTAAAATTTATAAATATTAAAAAAGTTTATAAAAAATAACTAACTATTATAAAATTTAACAACAATAATAGCAATAACTAAATTTAATTAACTAAGCTTTATAAATAAATAATTTTATAAAAATTAACTAAGTATTATAAAAAACTAACTAAGTTAACTTAGTTTTATAAAAATTAACAAGTTTATAATAATAATAAAATTAGAAAATATACTTAATGCTCATTGTATGTAAATAAAATAAAATACACTTAATGCTCATTATTTGTATTCATGGCCAAACCAATAAAATAAATAATACTCTTGAGTGAGTTGAGTCAACACTCAAACAGCTGATTTATTGTTAATCAGCATTCTATATTTCTGAGCGCTAGAATGCTTGGTAGACTGATGTTTTCTACTTCAATACCTTACGCATAACTTATAAATCTATTCAAGGCTACTTATTTGTAGATTTATTGATGCATTAACAATCCTTGAACAAACAATTTTCTATTATTGCATAGACTTCATCTGCTTCTGAAGTAATATTATATTGGGCTGGTTAAAATCCTCTTTCAATGTAGCACCTTCTCCTAACTTGCACCCGGGAGAACAAAATAAACATGGTCCCAACAAACATCTACTTATTTTGGTCAAATTGTTTAGAATTTTGTGCATTTTTTTAATCTCTTCGCAGGGGTAGTGGTTATTGCTGTAGAATACCATGTCCCAGCTACATGATTTACAAAGCCATTCCCAACCAAATTTTCAATTAGTATCCATGCAATCATTTCTTTCTTGAGCATGAGTATTATATCCGTATTTTTGCTCATTTGATTTAATAAACATGTTTTTCAAGGTACCTAACCAACACTAGATGTAGTATAATCAACCTACATCACAACGGCAGTTTCAAAACAGACAGTTGAGATCTATAATGCCACTCAATATGGCCCAGAATCAGGTTAATAAAGAAAATTAATTGAGGAATATAGGTCAGTTCACTGCCTCTGCTGCCAATAGTGCTTTTTAAATGCTGCACAATCTTCTCCCAATCCTCAAAATGGTTAGATAATTTACATTATAATCGATTCTAACATTTTCGATTTACAACTTTGTGCTTGATTCACCATTAAGTATTCATTATGCAGTGCATTAGGTTTTCTTGAGTGGGGTTTTGGGGTCGACTAGTTGTACATATTCCTACCAAACATATGTTGATGTAATAAAGAGAAACATGGAATAAATAGAAGAAATAGTGATGGTCGATTTGCGGATGCATAACCGTGAATATGCAAGTTAGTTAAAATCAGCTCTACAGAGGTTAAAAAAGCAACATAAGAACACAGATACACTGTGACGCTCCACCCCAAGGCCCACATTATCAAAGAGTATTGCTGGATAATACCGTTTGCTAATGCGGAGAATAAGGCTGGTTAAGAGCGACCATCTATAGTCTTCTCTTAAATATCTATTGAATATGTCAATTAGTGCTCTATATATTTTTTCTTTGATATCTCAAGTGGATCGACATATCCAATAAATGCTTAATACAAAACTATAGGTGGCTATATGATCTATCAGAACAAAATACAACAGCTCAAATGAATAACACATCATAGAACAACAAATAGTTATATATACATATATACTAATACATCCCAATACAATACAAATGATACATCATATGTGGTATGAAGACCACAATATACACAAGAGTCAAAACAATACACATATCAGAGTAATGACCAAAAAGACTACAACAAAAAGGATTGCAGATAAGTCCATGTGGAAACAGAATAGGCTAAGTCCGAATGTACCTTAGTAGAAACATCTCGGTCTGACCTGAGTATAAAATACACAGGTCAGTCTAGCTAAACAAATCAACTTATAAAGATAAGCAATAATAGATACATAAGGATAAAGGTAACGTTCTTCTTAAACAAGAAGGAACAATACTGAGTATAAACATGAGTATAAGTATGGCATGATTACTTTAAGTGATGATATGATATCGCTTACACAAACATATAATCCCAAAACAGATAAGACAATTTATCAAATGTTAAATATAGAAAGCCTCGTATCATCGGCATATCAAAAATCATCAATAGTGGTTTAGGAAAAAATATAACTCCTAAAAAGGAGAAATCTCAAACCCTCCATATCAGCAACTCAAAGAATCTCAAAGAAATCACCCTCATAAAAATACACCACAAGGCAATTAAATATAATTCTCCAACATAGGAGAATAAATCCCAAATAAACGCCAAAAGAAAAATCTCATATAATAACGCCAATAACCAAATCTTAATAATAATGCCAAAAGGCAAATCTCAAATAACGCTAGGCAACTCAAATCTCAAAGATAGAACTCCCAAGAGTTCAAATTTCCAAAAGGTAATCGCCATAAATATATCGAATGGTTCAAAGGACATATTCCAAAAAGGGCGATACATTAGGGAAAATAGTCAAAGAAATCATCTCAAAAGTATTTGCACGTGCATGTGGCCGAAGCCCTGCCAAGTACTGTTATCTCAAATAGGTACCTCGCTGGAAGGCAAAACGTCACAATGACAAATATGCCGCATTGGCAAATATGCCACAATAGAAAATATGCCGCAATGACAAACGTCTCGAAGAAAAATACACCGCAATGGCAAACACCGTAGTGACAATGACCCGAAGGTCCATTACTGACATGCCGCAATGGCAAATGTGTCACAAACTCTCGAATATGAACCCGAATAGTATTAACGTGCGTCCCATACCACACGTTCGCACTAAACGGTTTACTAACCGATAGTAAATGTCACACTCAAAGAAGTAAAAAGTTTACCTTATCTCATCGGTAAACTCGACCCGAAGGTCAAAACAATCACATAGACAAGTTAGAAATTAACCGATAAGATAAAAGCATGTGTCACATACCACATTTTTAACCGAACCGTTTAATTCTCCTTCTCATTTGCTCCAATAGTGCAAAAACGTGTATTTTGTATATAAAATAATTTACTTGAGAAAACAAGCTTTTAATACCAATTTCGAAAGTCATATTTGAAAATTCCCTTATTATCGAGAATAAATAGATTCTATATTTGAAAATACTTTAAAAATATCATACAATCAATTTAAAATGCCCATTTATTTTAAAAATTATTTTAAAAAGGTTTGGAAAAATCTGTGCTTGAAAGCGAATAAAAACCCAAGAAATCACTCAAATCGATATTCAAATTCAACTCAAACTAAATTCAAATATAATCCTAAATTTGATTTCAAAATCTCCAAAAATTTTCTAGTCTACTGATAGACATCAGGGCCTCAAACATTTCAGGAATATCACAAAACATGAAGTAAAAGTCAAAAGTCAAACTTTGTATCATGAAGTAAAATAGTTTCGACGACCTAAATCTCATAATTTTACAAAACGTAAAACATGAAAGTTGTAGGCAAAAGTCTCAGCTTTCAAACAAGAAAAAAATCATTTAATTTGAATTTACGATTTAAAAGTTATGGCTGAAATAATTTTCAGATTTAAATTCGTTGTCGCTGTCGTTTATTCTCATAGCAGCGATAAAAATTTTGATTTTGACAATATAAAGCTCAAAATTTAGCAAAACATAAACATGAAAGCATAAGTTTTCCAGAACATTAGAAATTTTCAAATTCTGATCAAAGACGCAAAATATATGACCAAAACAATTCTATGTTTCAAAGTTAAAATTAAAAACACAGGACAGAGAGGTTACTTGCTCTTCAAACACATATTACGGCTAGAAAAATGTAGATATACAGAAAATGATAAACATAAAAGTTGTTCCTTATAAATATACCTTCCAACTTGAAAAAACCTCACTCAATTTTTATTTACCATTCAAAAGTTATGGTGATTTTATTTTTATGTTTCAACTCGGAAAATCGACAGAGCAAAGCATGTGTATCAGTTTCAAACCCAATTCGACCTGATAGATCATAGAATTTGCAGAAACTTACAACATGAAAGTTGTTTCTTAATGTTTTAGATTTCTAAATAATGTTTGAAATGGTTGTTCTATAACATCAGTTTCAAACTTAATTTAGACCCTTTTAAACATAGAATTTCAAAAAACGATTAAAATAGAACTTATAGATTATTTAAATGTCTTTGTATCACAAAAAGAGCGAACGAATTCGGATCATTCTACACCGAGATATTTCTGTTTTACTACAACAATGTTCACAAATAAATTTCAGTAACCACTTTGCAAATTTTAACAATTCAATCAAATTACTCAAACCATTCAACTAGTTATTGATACATATCACTCAATTCAAAGCATTAAAACTTTATAGAGATGGATATGTGAGTTTGCAACTCACCTAAGAAATTTTGAAAAGCAAACCATTGGAAATTTGAAGAAAGATGGAAGCTTGCCTTTGATTTTAGCTTCTAGAATATGAAAAAGAAGTTTGTATAGACATGCAAGCACAAAATCTCAATTACAACAAAAAATCACAAAAATCAAAAATAGATGAGAGGAATTTGGGCTTTGGCTTTGATTATTTGAAGTAGATTGGCTTTTAATTGATTATTACAGCAAAAGATTGACTAAATTTGGGGATTTTGGCTTTTGTTTTGAAAGAGGAAATGAGTTTATCTTCCTTTTTCTTAGTTTACAGAAAGAAGAAAAAATACAGTAAATTCTAGAAATGAGAGGGAGATGCTTCTTCTTTTTTGGCTATGAAATTTAATGGGCTAAGACCCAACAACTAAATTAATTTAGCATCTAAATGAAATTAACACACCAAAATCAGTTATACACTAAGATATTTCAAGTTATAACAATTATATGTAAATGTTTTCACTTCTATAAAATCACACGACGTATTTTATGTTCTAAAATTTATTTTACAATAAAATAAAAAATATTTTTGATTTAAAATTATTTTCATTAATAAAAATTCTTATTTTAATAAAATAAACAATTTACACAAATATCTACACAAAAACACCATTTTCAACTCCAAAAATTACACAAAAATAATTTTCTTGTATAATAAAATGCAACAAACCATTTTAACATCATTTTTACTTCCAAAAATTATTCTTTTATCCAATATTTCACTTTTTATTTACAATAAACAACACATTAAATTAAATACTTCATTAAAAAAAATCAATAAATGCCACATTTGACAATAATTGCTAGAATTATTACATTTTCTCAAATTACAATCATATATTGCTCATTTCGATTCCAAAAAATAAAAATAAACTTTTTTTTAAACTCTATTCTTAACATTTTATATTTATTTCAACAAATTACTATTGATTTAACACTTTTTTTCTTTTATTTAATCCAATAAATTGCCAAATTAATATATTCATTTTACACCATTTTTTACCAACATTACCATATTAACTCCATTTATTCTTTCCAAATTCATTGTTTATTCAAAATATACTATTTTAAATTTCCAATTTATTTTTATTTCTCCATTATTAAACTGTAACCACTGTTATAATTAAACTTTCAGGTAACCGAAACCAGGGCCGTTACACATAAGCACGTTAAAAGATCCCCACACTTTGTAAAATTAGTACTACATAGTCGTCCCGCATAAACACAACACGGTAACATTAACTTGCAGATATTATACTACCCACACAAGCATTTATAATGTCACAGGCCCAATACTTGCCAATGACAAAAGAATTATAATGCTAAACAAGAAAAAGGCTTATGGTGTGTAATATATATTATAAAATGTAAGCAGATATTATTATATACATCCCTGTAGACAGTAGTGACTTTAACCCACATACAATTTATTTATACTTGCCTTTAAAAAGAATACTCATCAATGACAGTTGCAACCAACTAAGACATGAAACTATTTCGAACCATCAATACCTTAATATAAACAATGTATGAAAATGAAGCACAATGCTATTAATGTTGTTGTTGTAAACATGATTAATACGCTGTGAAGGAAGGAGTATGATAGTACTTTCAAGTTGGGCACGCTATATGTTCTATTAGACAAGCTTAATCAAAAAAATTAGCCAATATACTTAATGCTTATTGTTTCTTGCTCACTCAAGAATGCCACTAAATGCTTTTGTCCTTGGAGCATGTACAACAAAATGGATATATGTATAAATTTAATTTAATGCAAAAATTAATTTTTTATAATGTTTGAAAGGTGGAGGCTGTGGAATAGGTCGCAGTCTTGATTGGGGATTTGGAAGTGAATTTGGAACCATGTATCATTCCTTTAGAGTGATATTTCTGGGAATTGAATATGACAAGGAAAGCAAAAGTGTATTGTTAGCTTCAGCCAATCAAGATAAAGATGCTTCAGCCGTTGATAGAAGTTACCTAATGGGTCAGTTGGTGTAATCTCATTCTGGTCAAAACAATGCAATTTATATTTGCTTTTAGATACTAAAGTGGACTAGATGATGTTGGTTTGGAGTAGCATTTGTGTAATTTGACTTATTTTTATGTGTGTGTGTGTGTATTGTGCAAACTTGGATATGTTTATTATATATAATGCGTTGATCTATTTAAACGCGTTCATTTGATTATTGTTTGAGTTTTATTTGAATATGTTTTATATATCGGCTAATTGAAGCATGTCAATAAAGATATTTCTATGATTAACGTGTTCTAGAAAATCGATAAAACAATATGTAGCTTTCTGCAGCGTTTCATTTACGCTATGAAAAAGACATCTTACAGCATTTTAAAAACGCTGCGAACCAATTTCACAATGTTTTTTGGAGGCTGTCTAACAACAAGCTGCAAAAGTGTCAGAATATACAACAGCATTTGAGAAAAGCTGCAAAAAATAAAACGCTGCATTATGACACTTTTTTTGCAGTGTATCAAAAACGCTGTGATATTTTCTGACACTATTGCAGCATGCTGTTAAACAGCGTTCTTCAAAACACTGCAAAAATGGTTTACATCGTTTTTAAAACGCTGCGAAAGGTTATTTTTATTGTAGTGATATAATCATTTCTTCTTGATACAATAAATTTATAGCAGATTTGTATCAAGGTCGTCGTTTCACAATACAACAATATGTTTTATTCAAAAATTATATATACGTATATATAATGCATACAAGTAGGATATTAAGTCAAAGAAATAAATATCCTGTAGGTATAAGCAAGGGAGAAAATAACATGAAACAGGAAACCTTCCAGGATATAGGCTTAGTGATTTTTTTATATGGCTATTTTTTAAATTGTTTATTATAGTTATTTATGATTGTTATTTTATCATTAAGATGAGGGAGGTGGAAAAATAGTTGCATTTTGCACAAACGGTCCTCGGTATTTCCAGTATAATGACATTTAGAAGCTTTCGCCTTATAGCTTACTGAAATTAAGTATTTCTTTCCTTAATTTCTTATTCTTATAAAAAATTATTCAATTATAGCACTTGATTATATATCAGTGTAGTCTGGTTGACTAAATTTCATTAATAAAATACTAAGCATAAGAAATTTGCATGCAACGCTTTTTTGACCACACAACAACTAATGTAATCTACTTAATATTCCATATAGTAATGAAAATGTCTTTACTTCATAAATGTAATACTGAGAACGAGAAGTCTGTATGCAGGACTAACTCCAGGAGCAGCTTTCCAAGTCGTTTGGTTGAGGAAACTTGCTAACCAGGGGCGGTACTAAGGAAAAAAATACTACAAACTTATGTATAAAAAGTTTAGTACAACATTAAGCATTTACATATGGTGTAGTCTTGCAAAGTAGGGGTGGTATGATCGTCATGGATTTTGGATCTTGGGCAACCGTTGTTTTTGTATCAAAGGTTTTTTCACACTGAAGCTGAAAATCTTTATGGGTTGGGAAACAATATTTATGGGCCGACCTTGATGTGCGTAATGATTTTTTGTATGCAAATAGCCATTGATGTCATTCTCTGCAAAAAAAATTGTTGCTTTTGTGTTTTCGGTTTTCACCATATGCTCTTGTATTAGCAATGCACGACTGAAGATAAATTATTATTTTGCACCATATTATATCTCAAGTTATTCCAATACCACATGCAAGCAACTTATCTGCATGTTAAAAAAAAATATTTGTGCATGGAATACACTTTGTATTTATATTGTTTGATATCTTTGTATACGTCGTTGGGATTCTCAACCCTCAAACGTTAGAGTGTGCATGTGCAAGTTTTTAAGAATACAACTATGTGCATGTATGAAAATCATTAGTTTTATCCAGGGTAACAACTAATGCATTTGTCCAACACAAAAAGAATGAATTGTACAAATCCTCCAAAATTTCCTCATGTGCTTTACTTTTTTTGTTACTCATTTTCACTCAAGTACAATTGCTTCTTTTTAACCTTCTCTTCATCCTGTGTCATCGGTATACAAAATATGCATACACGAGTCATTAAATTTCAATGGCATAATTCAATTAAACAACGTCTATGTGCGTAGCACGGGTTTTCCCTAGTTATATATAAATTATGTTTCATATTTTATAAAATTAGATCAACGCAAAATATATGCTCGGTAGAAAAATAAAAAACAACTTTTTTATTATCTAAAAATATTTTAAATAATAGCCGAAAATAAATAAATAGTTATAAATGTTTTTTAAATTAAGTTTCGAAAATATTTTTTATTAATATTTTAAGATTAATCCATATGAAAAACAATATTTCTATGTCATGCGCAAGACCAGGTAATTATATTTTTATTAAAAATATTTTTTGTGTGTTTTATAAGTATTAATCTACATTTATAATATATTATTATACTTTTATATACAAGTATGTAATATGTACACACACACACATATATATATACACATATATAATGTAACATCCCGCCTTTTTGCACGATTTAAACAGACACACGTGCCAATTCAAACCATACGTAAGGGCGGATTGTTATGGGATAAATAAGAAAACAGAGAAAGAAACAGAATCTCACAGCGGAAGGATAAAATATAATAATCAAATATACAGTTCATAAATCTGTTTACAAAAACCTTTGATTTATTTATACAATACATATCAGAGTACACATACCATATAACAATGCAGCGGAACAATATGAGTGTAGTGAAACCATATTATCTATAGTAATAATAATAAAATCTTCGTCTTCTTCCTTCGAAAATAAAATCTTCAATCCTGAAACGCTCGGACTGACCCGAGCGAATTTGGAAAGACAAAAACACTCGAGTCAGAACTAAAAGATCTTATGTGAGCTACATTAACAGAAATAAATATGAGTGCAGTAACTCAAGAGATGCTCGGGATTTACATCTTCTAAGGATCCGTTAAACTATTTACTATGTAGTATATTGCGCTATTATAATAGTGTCTAATTGTAAAATAAACTTACTTTTAAATAGCGTTAAGGCTTTACATTTTCCACCTTAACACATTTATATATTCCCCTAGTCTATACAGTACCGTAATCTCCCCCGTACTGGGCGTCATCAGATGGCACTCCATAGGTATGGTACAAAACAAAATCGTAAAAGGCGCGCTAGGGTAGGTGACACGGCACAACTAGGCAATGCCAGGGTAGATATACCAATTGCTATCCGGGCTGGTGGAAACGCGCAGCGCGCAGCTGCCGCCCACCTCGAACAAACACCCCCAAAATCAAAGAAATCAATAGTGGCCACCGAATCAATCCAAAGTTAGAGTATAGTATCGAAGGAGTGCGTTCGATCAGAGGAATGACCTCATTGGCCCGAGAATCGCTCCTGTTTTAGCCACCTTATGCCAACTCACGGGAGTCGTGTCCACGTATTTACCTTGCAGGAAACGCCTACACCAACCTACTTCATTCTGGAATCTCCATCGCATACACGGTTATTAAAGTGGTTTTCGAAGTTGGCAGAGAGTATGACAACTTCCGATCCCGGTCTCTTCAACAACCAAACGTTATTATAACACCGCGGTCCTTTAAAATAATTTATACTTTTAAAACCAGAATATAATATCCATTTCAAAACCATATAAATATGATATCATTTCCTTTTAAAACCCAAAACAATATGATATCATCTTTATTTTCCAATATATTCTTTCCAAAAATCATAGTGGTTTCAAAGTAAAATATTTAGAAATCAAAACTCTGGAATATAATATTCCAAATTATAATACCTTGAAAATCAAAACTTTGAAACAAATTTCCATCTCTCAAATGGTTAAATATTAAATTTCCTTTATAAAACAAAATAGCTTCTTTACATTTCACAAATCAATTCCAAATATCGATTTAAACTTCCAAATACCATTTTTAATTCTTATGTTACAAAGCTTTAAATATTTCACCATTTCAAAACAAACTCATTTGACAAACCCATATATATCAAATTCAGTTACTTATTATTTAGACTTGAAATGTTTACTTAATGAATTCAATATAATTTAAGTAAAACCTTTAGCTCCACGTAATTGGAAAATCTTTCAATTTATTAAACTTGATATATTCATTAAAATCAACCTGATATTCATTTAAATCACTCTACACAAAAATCAAGCTATAAAAATCATATTCTTTTAAAATTCTAACTTTTCATTAAATTTCAATTTAACTTAATATTCATCTTCCAATCTTGTTCTCTTTTAAGTCATTAAAACTCCAGAAATTAAATTTTAAATAAATTCTTAATCGTATTTGATATCGAAAATCAAACTTTATTTTTATACTTCAAATCAAATTTATACAAAGCTTAAAAACCGAAAATTTACTATATATATATATAAATAACCAAATCAATATCCCATAAACCATATATATATATATAGCTTTTACAAAATCATAGTAAAAAATTTCAAAAATAATTTTATATATTTACCGCGGTGTCTGTATAAAATTTTCTACCCTATGGTCAAGTGATACGGATGTTTATCATTTCAATCCGCAATTTAAAATAAAAATGCGGTTGTGTATCATTTCAAACCGCAATCCCGAATGAAATGAAAATGCATGATGACTTGAAGTTTATACAATATAAATGTAGCATCCATTCATCCAAATATCAATCATCAACCATTATTTGCAATCATCATCCAATTTAAACAGTCATCGATATAGAGCATGTAAATTATACAGGTAATACATAACAGGCATTTACTGGCAGTTTATTTTGTAAAATAAATTAACTAAAATTTAACTATCAGTTTATATGCACAGATAAATTTAACTAAAATTTTAACTGTCAATTTATATGCAATAATTGAATTAAATAACAAGTAAATTAAATGAATGCAAATTAACTGAGATAATGAAGAAATATATGCCAAACAGCTATAAATAAATTTTTAAACCCATTATAAATCAATTTAACAAACATAAGAACTTTTAGAAGTTGTGAGTGGGTTAAAACACTCGCCTTTTGAATTTAAATCGAATTTAAATTCAATTTAAACTCAAAAATTCGACGGTCTCCGAATTGGTCCAAACCAGCGTCACCAGATCTGGAATTTAATTAGATCCTAACAAAATAAATCTCGCGTGAATCGGACTACGTATGAGAAAGTTATTCGAAAATTTCGATTGAAACAAAAATTAAATAAAACAAAATAAACAAATATACCTCATCACCATGCCACGTCATAGGCCACGTCCTTCTTCTCAAATTCGAGCACGCTACAGCACCAATCAAAAAAAACGGACAGTACCAACAGATTACGCTCTTCGAGAATTATGACATATAATTTTTCTGGAATTTTTAGAGGAGTTTGAAATATATATTTTTTATTTTTTATTTTTATTTTGGACTGTAATTGGATCTAGAAATTTTGCAGCCATTGGAAGAGAAGAAGTTGTAGAAAAGAACACACAGAGAGAAATGAAGATAGATGGAGGCTAGGGTTTACACAGCCTATAAATAGACAAAGTGAAATAGGATAGGTGGGCACAAATCATAAACGCGCAAAACGGTTGTTGGCCCACCAGAATATTTTATATTAATTGGATACGTTACGGATTAGTAAATAAATTAATTTCTCCCACAGACATTTACATTGAATTTTAAACGTATTTACAAATGTAAATTTAGATGCTTCATTTATAAGTTTCAATATAAATTCACAATTTCATTAAATTCCAAATTCATAGATAAGTTTCCATTTCCAACTAAATTTCTAAATTACCGTAATAATTATCTTAGATTTTTATTCATTCTCAATAGATTTAAATATTGTAAATTGACTAAGTTTTCATACTACAAAAATCCACATTTCTATGTATATATACATTTGAATTCCCTACTAAAATATTTTATTTATATTTCGCAATTACTTCCAATCCATTTTTTTTTGGCGTCGCACTGTTACTTAAATAAATAGCCTATACCAACACTAATTATCATTAATTTGAAAACGGGTTACCAAATTTTGGATTTTATTAATAATTATTATTTATTACTTCATTGTTTATTCAAATTTAGACAATTTAAGATGTTTCTTAAATGCTGAGTACATTATTAACTTCAGCGTAAAACTTCAATCTTATTTTATCTGCAAATTATAAATTAATTTTGCAGAAATCCTTTAGTTGACCTTTCATTTAATTATCCTATCTATTGGTATCCCATAGATGGGAATTCTTAAAACATCTCCGAATTCCAACTTTAATTTCAATCGCATAAAATGTTCTATTCAGTTTCCAATAAATTCAATAAATTCAAATTATCATGTTCTAAATCCAAATGAATCCATATATCCTGCCTTCCATTCTTTTAATCTAACTAATTATCATATTCTGAATAAAGTTTACGTTATTTCCACCTATAAGCTAAAAATAACAACGAATGTTGCATTTGATTTAGATTCTAAATAAATTGATGGGTAATAATTAATAATTCTCACTATTGCCCGATTTATTCCCATTCATGCTTGAATTACCACCAAACAATCATTAAATTTACCTATCTTTTATTGATTCCATAACATCTATTTGCCCTGAGTTAGTTACTGCATTTATCAAATTCCAATTTCGCAATCACCTTAAATACATAAATTGGTATTGCATTAACATTTAAATTTATTAGCTTATGTCAACACTATTAATATTAATTGCAATGTATTACCAATTTTAGTCACTACCCTAACTACTAACTCATATTAACCTACATTATTCCCAAGAATTTCATTGGTTTTTCTTATATTAAATATATCAACCATATTAATTAAGGTTTTTTTAAAAACAATTAATAAAATTCCCTTTAATATATACAACTTAGCAATCTATTAAGCATGGTATTATATTTCACGTAAATGTACATTTAATTACATTTATTACAATGTTATCCAAATAAATTGAATGATCTAAGTATATACCTCCTAATATCCACCCATCTTGCCTTAATCCCAAATAACATACAAATTAAACTACCCTTACTTTCAATAACCCTATCATTACCTTTTATATTCCAAACAAATAAATTAATAATAGGTTAATTGAATCAGATTTACAATCCAACTTTAATTATTTGCAAATTTTGTCAGTTTGGACCACTTGGTAAATTCAGAATCCTTTAACAACTTCCTACATTAATTTATTTTTGAATAATCCCAAAATTTTCAATATTAAAGTACAAATCCAATTTATCAAAAATTAAAACTTAAATTTCAAGAATTTATTTATTTAGGTTTAGATCCCGTTATTCACTAAAATTGGTTGGTATTTATTTCATTCGCCTCTTTAATTGTACGTAAATTTCTCATAAACACACCTAAAATTTCATTTAATTCCAACTGCTTCCTAATTTCCATTTCTACGTCTTAACGCACTCTATATTAAACTTCTAGACATTGTATTACTTATCATATTAATGTAACCTTTATTTAGTGTATTAATATTTATTTCAATTCAAATTCTATCAACCAATTAAACATGTAGCCTATTACTATTGCTTACAAATCAAAATACTGCACCCATTGTCATCTTCTGAATGGAATTAGTCTTTACTTCAAAACTTATCTAAATTTACATTGAGACCATATTTAATCCTCTTCGATAATATTAATCCTCAATTTATTAAATGGAATCAATATATCTTACATAACATGTTTTACGCATAAATTTTTAATTAATATTATTTCAACTTATTCCCCATATTCTCAATAATTACCTAACATAAATCTACGCTTATTTTATTCTACGTTCACACTTCCGTTACTCTCAAATCAATAAGTAACGTTCATATAAATAAATGTTATGTCAGTTTCCCATTTATTGCGATATTTTTATTTATTTATTACTGCATAACTTTACTTATTTTCTTCCCATCACTTTAAAATTAATCGTTAAAGTAACGCTTATCAATACGCATCAAATTATTTACCAAATTAAAAGATTTTGATTTTTTTAACAAATTAATTGATAGATAAATTAGGTAATGTATACGAATTGTTATTATACCCATAAATTTACACTTAACCAATTACATGCCTTACCTATATTCTCTATCTTCCCATTGTATTCAGGTACAATACTTACACCAATTTTTATTGAAAATTTATTCATCTTACAAACAAAGGCTTAAATTACCATTGTTAAATTAGCGTTCAATATATATTTATCACCTTTTATTATTTCTACTAAATTTTTATTACAAAATTCTATTAAATAAATTAAATCGTCGAAATTTACGGGTCGTTACACTCTCCCCCACTCAAAACTTTTCGTCCCCGAAAAGGAAAAAGAAGGGAAAAGAAGGATTTAGAATCTACATATCTTATTCAAAACATTACCTTATAAACAATTAAATTTACAATATCTGTTACTTTTCTTAAAATATACAAATTTACAACATTATCTTTTTATACTTAAATTTATTAGAGTTTGGAGAACATTTCAAAATATTTCTAAGTCCAAAATTTAAATATCTAAGTAGTTCCAATCACTAATCATCCAAATTAATACAACAACCATCAATTTCCTCGAACAGCATACATACAATTACAAAACAACCATACAATCACACAATCAAATAGTTGTTTGGGTTCAAACTTGAAATTGTACGGAATGAAAAATAACTATCAAGTGCATCATTTACTCAACAGTCTTAAATGGAACAAAATAGATTATTTATTCATCCAACAACTTCAAATTTCCTTACCCAACCAACCATAAATCAAACAATAACAATTCAAACCAGCAACCAAACTAACTTATTATAAATTTCATGCTTTAGTTGTTTGATTTCCCTTTTTGTTTATATAGTGATTTTTTTCTCATTCACATTTACTTATCAAAGGTTTGCTCATTCATTTTTACTTATTATTACAATTATTCAATTCCATTAACTCGGGTCATGCTGGTTCCTTATATTTTGTTATAATTATTCATTCATTTATAATAGCATGTCCTTATTTTTTTACTTTAATACCTTAAGTTTTATAATCATCTATCTATCATGCTTACCTTTATTTATATTTACTTGGTAAAATTTCAATTATATCTTAAGTTATTGAATACAGCAAATTCATTAAATGCTTCATTACCTACTATTACTTGTACAAATTTCTACTACATTTCTTATTAAACATTTCAACTTTTTATATTTGGTAAGTTATATATGTTAAAGAAAATGCAAATGAACTTATACAAGTTTTATCTCATCTTTTAATTAAATTTAATGTTCAACAATATTACTCTTTATCTCATATGTTACAAATTTCAAATTTCCCTTTATAACTTTGCATTAAATCTCTTACCTAAATTAGAGGTTTCAATTTATTAATCACTTACCTTTTATTTCACTACAATAATTTAAACAATTAATTAATGGAAATTTAAGAATTAAATACCGGGTTAAATTTCAAATTATTTTGAAATATTAGATAAATATATTCTTCTAACTTATATACCTCTAATTTTATTTAAAACAATTAAAAATTTATATCTTTTACGAAAATGAATCTGTAGTAGAACTAGTGCAGTGGCCTTTCCCCTTCGAAACTCGAAAATGAAAGTCGATGATGCTGCCGCCATCACCGAAATTATTTTCCAGCGACAGAGAGGAAAGTACAAAACCTATTTTCTCAAAAATCTTCTTTAAAACGATTCTTCCGAATTATGTTAAATATTTATATCAGAAAATACTTATAAACAAAATTATTAATATATTTCAAAATCGTTCAAAAGAAAAACCCCGGACTTAAGTTCTAAATTTCCAAATTTCATTTATCTTATTTTTCAATCTTATTTCTATTATTATTTACACTTTATTGCCTAACAATCAATCTATTGCAGCCAAATATAAATATTAATTAAAAAATTTTATTTTATATATAAAAATATAATAGGCAAAAAAATTTCATTCACCTATATTAAAAACAAATATTATGTCGGTCTGTCCTATTAAGTGTTTAGAAATCCCTATTGATGTCATAGCGTCCCATGCACCAACCAGAATTTATAAATACGAAACGGAACAAATTAACACAATATTAAAACCTTTTTATAACACTAACAAATACTCTTCTCATATGTACACTCAGTGACTCCCATAGGGTATTAGTACCCTATTAATAAAGAGTCAAACCCCACAAACCAAGATTTATTGCTAAACCAAAGCTCTGATACCAACTGTAACATCCCGCCTTTTTGCACGATTTAAACAGACACACGTGCCAATTCAAACCATACGTAAGGGCGGATTGTTATGGGATAAATAAGAAAATAGAGAAAGAAACAGAATCTCACAGCGGTAGGATAAAATATAATAATCAAATATACAGTTCATAAATCTGTTTACAAAAACCTTTGATTTATTTATACAATACATATCAGAGTACACATACCATATAACAATGCAGCGGAACAATATGAGTGTAGTGAAACCATATTATCTATAGTAATAATAATAAAATCTTCGTCTTCTTCCTCCGGAAATAAAATCTTCAATCCTGAAATGCTCGGACTGACCCGAGCGAATTTGGAAAGACAAAAACATTCGAGTCAGAACTAAAAGATCTTATGTGAGTTACATTAACAGAAATAAATATGAGTGCAGTAACTCAAGAGATTCTCGGGATTTACATCTCCTAAGGATCCGTTAAACTATTTACTATGTAGTATATTGCGCTATTATAATAGTGTCTAATTGTAAAATAAACTTACTTTTAAATAGCGTTAAGGCTTTACATTTTCCACCTTAACACATTTATATATTCCCATAGTCTATACAGTACCGTAATCTCCCCCGTACTGGGCATCGTCAGAGGGCACTTCATAGGTATGGTACAAAACAAAATCGTATAAGGCGCGCTAGGGTAGGTGACACGGCACAACTAGGCAATGTCAGGGTAGATATACCAATTGCTATCCAGGCTGGTGGAAACGCGCAGCGCGCAGCTGCCGCCCACCTCGAACAAACACCCCCAAAATCAAAGAAATCAATAGTGGCCACCGAATCAATCCAAAGTTAGAGTATAGTATCGAAGGAGTGCGTTCGATCAGAGGAATGACCTCATTGGCCTGAGAATCGCTCCTGTTTTAGCCACCTTATGCCAACTCACGGGAGTCGTGTCCATGTATTTACCTTATAGGAAACGCCTCCACCAACCTACTTCATTCTGGAATCTCCACCGCGTACACAGTTGTTAAAGTGGTTTACGGGGTTGGCAGAGAGTATGACAACTTCCGATCCCGGTCTCCTCAACAACCAAACGTTATTATAACACCGCGGTCCTTTAAAATAATTTATACTTTTAAAACCAGAATATAATATCCATTTCAAAACCATATAAATATGATATCATTTCCTTTTAAAACCCAAAACAATATGATATCATCTTTATTTTCCAATATATTCTTTCCAAAAATCATAGTAGTTTCAAAGTAAAATATTTAGAAATCAAAACTCTGAAATATAATATTTCCAAATTATACTACCTTGAAAATCATAACTTTGAAACAAATTTCCATCTCTCATATGGTTAAATATTAAATTTCCTTTATAAAACAAAATAGCTTCTTTACATTTCACAAATCAATTCCAAATATCGATTTAAACTTCCAAATACCATTTTAAATTCTTATGTTACAAAGCTTTAAATATTTCACCATTTCAAAACAAACTCATTTGACAAACCCATATATATCAAATTCAATTACTTATTATTTAGACTTGAAATGTTTACTTAATGAATTCAATATAATTTAAGTAAAACCTTTAGCTTCACGTAATTGGAAAATCTTTCAATTTATTAAACTTGATATATTCATTAAAATCAACCTGATATTCATTTAAATCACTCTAAACAAAAATCAAGTTATAAAAATCATATTCTTTTAAAATTCTAACTTTTCATTAAATTTCAATTTAACTTAATATTCATCTTCCAATCTTGTTCTCTTTTAAGTCATTAAAACTCCAGAAATTAAATTTTAAATAAATTCTTAATCGTATTTGATATCGAAAATCAAACTTTATTTTTATACTTCAAATCAAATTTATACAAAGCTTAAAAACCGAAAATTTACTATATATATATATATAAATAACCAAATCAATATCCCATAAACCATATATATATATATAGCTTTTACAAAATCATAGTAAAACATTTCAAAAATAATTTTATATATTTACCGCGGTGTCTGTATAAAATTTTCTACCCTATGGTCAAGTGATACGGATGTTTATCATTTCAATCCGCAATTTAAAATAAAAATGCGATTGTATATCATTTCAAACCGTAATCCCGAATGAAATAAAAATGCATGACGACTTGAAGTTTATACAATATAAATGTAGCATCCATTCATCCAAATGTCAATCATCAACCATTATTTGCAATCATCATCCAATTTAAACAATCATCGATATAGAGCATGTAAATTATACAGGTATAACAGGCATTTACTGGTAGTTTATTTTGTAAAATAAATTAACTAAAATTTAACTATCAGTTTATATGCACAGATAAATTTAACTAAAATTTTAACTGTCAATTTATATGCAATAATTGAATTAAATAACAAGTAAATTAAATGAATGCAAATTAACTGAGATAATGATGAAATATTTGCCAAACAGCTATAAATAAATTTTTAAACCCATTATAAATCAATTTAACAATCATAAGAACTTTTAGAAGCTGTGAGTGGGTTAAAACACTCACCTTTTGAATTTAAATCGAATTTAAATTCAATTTAAACTCAAAAATTCGACGGTCTCCGAATTGGTCCAAACCAGCGTCAACAGATCTGTAATTTAATTACTATCCTAACAAAAAAAATCTCGCGTGAATCGGACTACGTATGAGAAAGTTATTCGAAAATTTCGATTGAAACAAAAATTAAATAAAACAAAATAAACAAATATAGCCCATCACCAGCCACGTCACAGGCCACGTCCTTCTTCTCAAATTCGAGCACGCTACAGCACCAATAAAAAAAACGGACAGTACCAACAGATTACGCTCTTCGAGAATTATGACATATAATTTTTCTGGAATTTTTAGAGGAGTTTGAAATATTTTATTTTTTATTTTTTTATTTTTATTTTGGACTGTAATTGGATCTAGAAATTTTGCAGCCATTGGAAGAGAAGAAGTTGAAGAAAAAAACACACAGAGAGAAATGAAGATAGATGGAGGCTAGAGTTTACACAGCCTATAAATAGACAAAGTGAAATAGGATAGGTGGGCACGAATCATAAACGCGCAAAACGGTTGTTGGCTCACCAGAATATTTTACATTAATTGGATACGTTACGGATTAGTAAATAAATTAATTTCTTCCTCAGACATTTACATTGAATTTTAAACGTATTTACAAATGTAAATTTAGATGCTTCATTAATAAGTTTCAATGTAAATCCACAATTTATTAAATTCCAAATTCATAGATAAGTTTCCATTTTCAACTAAATTTCTAAATTACCGTAATAATTATCTTAGATTTTTATTCATTCTAAATAGATTTAACTATTGTAAATTGACTAAGTTTCCATACTATAAAAATCCACATTTCTATGTATATATACATTTGAATTCCCTACTAAAATATTTTACTTATATTTCGCAATTACTTCCAATCCATTTTTTTTTGGCAACGCACTGTTACTTAAATAAATAGCCTATACCAACACTAATTATCATTAATTTGAAAACGGGTTACCAAATTTTGGATTTTATTAATAATTATTATTTATTACTTCAATTTAAGATGTTTCTTAAATGCTAAGTACATTATTAACTTCAGCGTAAAACTTCAATTTTATTTTATCTGCAAATTATAAATCAACTTTGCAGAAATCCTTTAGTTGACCTTTCATTTAATTATCCTATCTATTGGTATCCCATAGATGGGAATTCCTAAAACATCTCCGAATTCCAACTTTAATTTCAATCACATAAAATGTTCTATTCAGTTTCCAATAAATTCAAATTATCATGTTCTAAATCCAAATGAATCCATATATCCTGCCTTCCATTCTTTTAATCTAACTAATTATCATATTCTGAATAAAGTTTACGTTATTTCCACCTATAAGCTACAAATAACAACGAATGTTGCATTTGATTTAGATTCTAAATAAATTGATGGGCAATAATAAATAATTCTCACTATTGCCCGATTTATTCCCATTCATGCTTAAATTACCACCAAACAATCATTAAATTTACCTATCTTTTATTGATTCCATAAAATCTATTTGCCCTGAGTTAGTTACTGCATTTATCAAATTCCAATTTCGCAATCACCTTAAATACATAAATTGGTATTGCATTAACATTTAAATTTATTAGCTTATGTCAACACTATTAACATTAATTGCAATGTATTACCAATTTTATTCACTACCCTAACTACTAACTCATATTAACCTACATTATTCCCAAGAATTTCATTGGTTTTTCTTATATTAAATTTATCAACCATATTAATTAAGGCTTTTTTTAAAAACAATTAATAAAATTCCCTTTAATATATACAACTTAGCAATCTATTAAGCATGGTATTATATTTCACGTAAATGTATATTTAATTACATTTATTACAATGTTATCCAAATAAATTGAATGAACTAAGTATATACCTCCTAATATCCACCCATCTTACCTTAATCCCAAATAACATACAAATTAAACTACCCTTAGTTTCAATTAACCCTATCATTACTTTTTATATTCCAAACAAATAAATTAATAATAGGTTAATTGAATCAGATTTACAATCCAACTTTAATTATTTGCAAATTTTGTCAGTTTGGACCACTTGGTAAATTCAAAATCCTTTAACAACTTCCTACATTAATTTATTTTTGAATAATCCCAAAATTTTCAATATTAAAGTACAAATCCAATTTATCAAAAAATTAAAACTTAAATTTCAAGGAATTTATTTATTTAGGTTTAGATCACTTTATTCATTAAAATTTGTTGGTATTTATTTCATTCGCCTCTTTAATTGTACGTAAATTTCTCATAAATACACCTAAAATTTCAGTTAATTCCAACTGCTTCCTAATTTCCATTTCTACGTCTTAACACACTCTATATTAAACTTCTAGACATTGTATTACTTATCATATTAATGTAACCTTTATTTAGTGTATTAACATTTATTTCAATTCAAATTCTATCAACCAATTAGACATGTAACCTATTACAATTGCTTACAAATCAAAATATTGCACCCATTGTCATCTTCTGAATGGAATTAGTCTTTATTTCAAAACTTATCTAAATTTACATTGAGACCATATTTAATCCTCTTCGATAATATTAATCCTCAATTTATTAAATGGAATCAATATATCTTACATAACATGTTTTACGCATAAATTTTTAATTAATATTATTTCAACTTATTTCCCATATTCTCAATAATTACCTAACATAAATCTACGCTTATTTTATTCTACGTTCACACTTCCGTTACTCTCAAATCAATAAGTAACGTTCATATAAATAAATGTTATGTCAGTTTCCCATTTATTGCGATATTTTTATTTATTTATTACTGCATAACTTTACTTATTTTCTTCCCATCACTTTAAAATTAATCGTTAAAGTAACGCTTATCAATACGCATCAAATTATTTATCAAATTAAAAGATTTTGATTTTTTTAACAAATTAATTGACAGATAAATTAGGTAATGTATACGAATTGTTATTATACCCATAAATTTACACTTAACCAATTACATGCCTTACCTATATTCTCTATCTTCCCATTGTATTCAGGTACAATACTTACACCAATTTTTATTGAAAATTTATTCATATTACAAACAAAGGCTTAAATTACCATTGTTAAATTAGCGTTCAATATATATTTATCACCTTTTATTATTTCTACTAAATTTTTATTACAAAATTCTATTAAATAAATTAAATCGTCGAAATTTACGGGTCGTTACATATAATTTTTGGCTTCAATTTTTTTAATTATATTTAATATATTTTATAATCGATTTAAATATACTCACGTAGTTATATATATAATGTTAGTATTTCATAATTATGTTTATAAATATACATACATATACATACAAAAAAATATTTAAACAACAAAATTATAGTTTATATATATATAATAGTTTATATATATAAACAAAGTGTATAAACATATATTTGTACAATATATTTGTATATCAGATAAGCCAACATGTCTGTTGCGAAGTGAATCCCAACGAGTCTGTGGCGAAGTGAATCCCAACACTTATACAAGGACATGTTATACCTTACACGGGTTAATATGTTATACTTGCATATACATATATATGTGGATATGATACACATGTGTATGTATGCGTATGTATTATAACATAAATTGAATAATACAATATCATTTTATAAATGTAAATAACATAAAGATTTTATTTAAAAGAAATTTAGAAAAGTTCTAAATAAATAAGACTTCATAGAGCCAATAAATAACCAATATGGTAAAAAAAAAAATTGAAATTCACCGATAACTTTTGCTGTAGGCAAGCCCGGTCCCAGTAATGGTATCGAAGTTCAATAGCCTATGCAGTCTAAATTAGTCATGTTAGGGTTAACTATTAAGCTTATAACCAAGATAATAGGGTGTCTAACAAGGTAGTGCTGAAGGATTGAGTTTGGATAGTCAAATACTCTGCCCTACCTGGCTACCAGCTTGGACCGAACAGATATGAGTGCTCAAAGATTGTCCCAAATAGAAAATGCCCAATTTGAATTGGGCCTTGGACTAATTTTCAAAATTGTTTCAGAATTAAAAATATAAGATTTTAAATTTAAAAGTTAACTTTAAAATAAGATATGCATGTATTATAACAGTTATAATATAATTAAAAAAAATTAAAAATGTTGGAAAAATAATATAAATTAATTTTGAAATTTTATAAACTTATTGATCAGTTTAATGAAATTAATTAAATAAGTTAGTTAGTTAATAAATATATACACGTATTATATATTATGATATATGTTATATTGTTTTAAAATTTTCAAAATAACATAAGCATACAAGTATGTACGTAATATGATTTTCTAAATAATATAATTTAATTAAAAAAATTTAATTATATAAATTAATTAAAGATTAATTAAGTAAATAAATTAGTTAAAAGTTATTTAAATAAATTAATTAATTAAAAGTTAATTAATTAAATAAATTAAAGGTTAACTAATTGAATAATATACGCATATATATATGATATATGTGTTATACTATAAAGTTATGGTATAAAATAAATATTTAATATAAATGTTATATTAAGATAAAATAAAATTAATTGAAATGTTAATTAATTAAAATTAATTAAATAAGATTTAATTAATTTTATATTATATATAAGACTATTATACAAGTAATATGAAATATAAAAGTTATATAATAATAAATCATATACAATATAAACATATAAATTAAATATGAAACATTAAAGAAACCTTACATAGACTTAAGGAATAAATATATACGTAAATGTATGTATACCATGATTTTCGATATGTCCGACACTTGAATCACGATGGTATTTAATAAGAATGCATTATTCCATAAGTTGATATCACTCAATATGATATATTGAAGAATATGAATTTTTAATATAATGTTGTCCTCTACTATATATATATATATATATATATATATATATATATTAATAAGTTATTTGCTTATTCCTTAATTGTTGAGAAAACTCAAGCTATGGATGTTATGTATAAATATTACATATTGAACATATGAAGTAAGATAACTATATGTATTTGTTGAGCAAACTCAATAGTCACCAGTGAAGTCAAAAGACTTCAATGTTTTGACTTAGGCTTAGTGAAACACAAATGACTAGTGGGAGCCTTATTATAAAAATGAAATGGTAACATATAACCTTTCTAATATTGTAAGAGCATATGTTATATAATGTTATTATAATATACATTGATAATTTGTGCATTTAATATGATTGATAAAACGTTTAATAGTTAAGACATACGATTGAACTGAATTGAAGATTGACAAGTAGAAATAAAACAAATACTTACTAACAAATTCTTATTACATGTTAATGTTTCAACAACCCGATTTTACAACTACTAAATACGTTCGTAGTTTGGTAGATTACATGTTTATTTGGTCGAGACCGTGTATTGCATTCTAATTGAGTTCCAAATTCAATTGCAATACAAGACTACGGATATTTGGCCATGTAAAATTGCATTTAAATGTTATATGATGAACGAGCACAGTTTGTAGTATACGATATTTTGGTGCAATTAGTTCATTTAAAATAAGCAAATAAACCGTACTATGAGATCGACTATTCAATTTTATTGATTATAATAAGGATCATATTGTGCTCACTGTAACACTAGACCGAAACTACTAGATAGATATAAAGACTCGATCGTTGAAATATTAGTTCGATCGGTTTACACAAAATGCAACATATTTGATGTCCTTATATGTTAAATGTTAAGGATGATCAAGTGAGCGTTTGCAAAGAGTTCATTATGATGTTATAATATGGGTATTCTTTTGAATGGTTCAACCATTTAGGAAGAAAAATGAATGTACAATAGTAGATGTGATTTAAGGTACAGTTGGGATGAACAGAGTGAATGGTCACTTCTGCTTCATAAAGAAACATTGGAAACGAGAATTCGTAAGAAATATGATTTCTATTTCGAAATGTATTTTCATATAGAAAATTATTTTCGATAAAATTTATTTCTTTGAGTTCAAGATATTTGATCAAAAAACTTTCTACCGTAATGTAACGACCCGCTATTTTGGACTATTCGCATCCGCACATGTCGGACTTGAATAATTCAAAATACCGAATTGTTAATTTAAAATTTGGCAAAACTGAGATATACAGTAAATAAATAGTCACAGAATCACAGACACAGAGTAATAATATGCAGCGGAAATAAAAGAGATAATAGTTCATGAAGCTATTATATAAATATATAAGATACATCAGAGTTTACAACAGAAGAGTAGTACGATACATCAGATACAAATCAGAATACATCACTGGAATCATCGAATAATGGAAGCAGAATAGATGGCTGGATCTTCAAGCAAAGCTCCAACTCCAAAGGCGAGCCTCGAATACTGGTACACTCAGTCTGACCCAAGCGTAAAGCAAAACACAAAACACTCGAGTCAGGATTAATATTCTCATATCAATAAATCCAACTCAAGTGAAATAGCAATCGAAATACAAGTAACTCAAAGGATGTTGGAATCACCATCCTCTAAGGATCCGTTAAACTATCTACTATGTAGTAGTGTACGTTAAATAGATAATGTCTATCAGTAATATAAAGTATCAAAATAGTGTTAAGGCGTTACCATTATCCCCCTTAACACATTTTATACAAATGCCATAGTCTATACAGCACTGTAAACTCCACCGTAAACTAGTGGGATATCAGAGAGTACTCCATAGGTATAACACAAAACAAAGTCGTAGTGGTCGCGCATATAGGGATACAAGTATGAAAAGGCACATGAGGCAATACCCAAGGTAGTGAAACTACCGTTCGCCTGATCCGGACTGTTGAGAACGCATCGCCGCAGCGATCGCAACACCGCGAAACAACACTCCTGAAATTCCGAGGGTGCACCAATCAATCACAAGTAATGAGTAGTAGTTACGAAGAAGTGTGTTCGCTCGAGGTGGCTAACCCCATTTGGCACGGCACGGCTCCTGTTTTAGTCATTTCCAATTTGACACAAGTGTCAAGCCTATCCATTATCGTTCTCTTTCTTCAGTCATCGCGCACATCATTCCAACCACTTCATTCTGGATCATCACTCCGCGTATAGTTATTAAAGTGGTTTTCGGTTTAGATAGAGAGTATATCCATAACCGATTCCGGTTTCGTTAATAACTTTCGTGATTATTACACCGATTGATCGTTTAATATATTTCAAAACCAAATCAAATTCAATTTCAATTTCAATTCGTAAATCAACATTTCGTTTGTATTTCTAAATCAATTTCCAAAATTTACGTTTCAAACTTCCAAATTACCATTCAAAATCTTATAATTCGATTTCAACCTTTATTTAAACAATTCAAATATTGATTCAAGTTCGTATATAAGTTTCATTCCGAAAGCATTTAAAATGGTTTAAATTTTCATTCAAATCAGTTTAAATTCATTTATCGATTTCATTCAATATTCATTAAGTAAATTTGTCATTCAAAACAACTTCTTTTTAAATTCCAATTCATTTAAATCAATTACTTACGTTCAATTTTGTTATATCAAAACATCAAATTGAAATAAATTAAGTTCGACAATTAATTCTTTGAATTACAAGTCTTACGTTAATTTTAATAAATCCCATTCATTTCAATAAATCACCTTTTATTTCTTGTTAAAGAAATTAAATTTTCGCTTATTTGTTGACTTCGTTCAAATGTCAAACTTAATTAGTAAAGAACTAAATTTCACATAATCGAGAAGTTTCAATTTCACTTATTAGCTTACTTAAATAATTTTTCCAAAACTTTAATAAATAAAGAAACTCAATTTCATTTATTAACGAAGTTCAAATTCACTTAATCAAAAGTTCAATTTCTCTTATCGAAGAATTCAATTTTTATTCAATTATCAAACAATTTAATCTTATTCAATTATTTAATAATTTCAATCTAAATTATTAATAATTTCAAAACTTAATAATTACAAACTTGATTATTAATTCAACTTAATTATTAAATCATTTCCACTTAATTATGAATTCAAACTTAATTATTAAATCATTCAACTTAATTATAAATTCAACTTAATAATTTCGAACTCAATTATAATTTCAAATTTAATTATCATTTCAAATTTAATTATTAAATGATTTCAAACTTAATAATTTCAAAACTCAATTATTACTAATTCCAAATTATTTATTAATAATTCCAAATTTAATTATTAAATAATTAAATCTCAAACAACGTTCTTTCATCAATTACTACGTTAATATTTGTTTCAGATTTCAATCTTTACATTTTCTTTTCAAAAATTCAAATTCCAGCTTCATTTCAAAACTTATTCTTTGCTCGAAAAAAAATCATTATTTTATTTTTAAATCAATTTATTGACCAACCGGATTTTATTTAATTCTCTATCCTAAGTCAAGTTCATTTGGGTATATATCATTTCAACCCGATTCCAATTTCAATTCAAGATCAAACATAATAAAGGAAACTTGCAGTGTGATAACAGGGATGGTGTTAAAGTAAATAAACAAGCAATAACAACAAACAATAACAATACAATAATCAATTCCAATAATCCCGAAATAATCGTATTAATTCGCATTGTTGTTTGTGCGAATTAATTTAATTATCTCTAATCTACACTATCATTTCATGTAGATTAAAGATTATTACACCAATATTTATACGGTTCTTCACGATATTTATTATTCAATTCCAAACTACATCAATTTATACAACATACATTTAAATGGTTCAAGGTGTCGTTAACACTATTACTACGTGTCAATTTATTTATCATTCAAAGGGGTCATATTATACAAATTTAACAAATCAACTTCAACACATATCAATTTCAAATTGTTAACTATTCTACGTCAATTTCAATTTATTTATCACTTACTACATTAACAATTTAACGTCCAATTACAACATCAAACAATTCAATCAATTATCAACCAAAACTGGATTATCATTTCATAAATACCGATAATGATGTCAGATGTCACAGGTGAACTGATACAGGTAATAACAGTGTACATAACTAACAACAGCATATTTCAATTGTCGTTTCAATTGAAATCAATTTAATAAATAAAAGAACATTAATCGTGAGTGATTGCTCACCTTTCGAGGCTAGAGAGATTACAGAAGGTGACATGGATACGCACACTGATACGGACACTGGAATAGAGTTACGAATCCAAGCACGAAATTTTTAAGCAAGGCACGATTCCAACAGATAAGCTGATAATCAGAGTCAAAGAAAACAAATCAAATCAATTTTTATATAAACAAAATATATATATTATTGTTATAATATATTTTTAGAAATTTACTTTAAAATGAATGTTAAAATAATAATATAAAAAATTCAAAATCATTGTTCTTAAACTCAAGTGTAACAAATTAAAGATATTTGTACTTACAATTACTACTAATATATAGTTATATAAATACATAGGTGTATATAGTCTAATATATGGCATATGTTTTACTTACATTGTTACACGTGTAAGTATATACCAATAACATACAGCATCTTAAAGCCCATATATATATATATCAAACGTCAAGCACCAGAATATTTAAAGATGTTGACCTTTTAACTTAAAATATCAAACGTCCTTAACAGAGAAGTGTAGATATATATAAATCACGAACATATTTATATGTAACAGTAAGTATATGTATGCGTATATAATATTATATATATATATATATATATATATATATACATACTCAATTTATATAACAGTAAAACATATATTATACTTTTTCTACTACAGGTGTTATAACCTCACCATACCTTAACATGTGATATCACTTTCCAGCATACAATATAATCTTTCATTCTAACGTATAAATATATGTATGACCCATAACCAATTTAAAGTTATACTATGTAGCATTAAAATATATAGTAATACTAACATATAAACATATATGTACAAAATTTTAAAAGAGCAGCATAGAAGTTTGCAAAGTTTCAAAAATTTTCTTTTCCTTCAGACAACTGGAAGCTAACTTTCAGAACATATAAACAATATATTTCCATAATTAAACCTATACTCAAGCTTATCTGTTTGCAACTTATAAAATATAATATAACGTATTATAATATAAACCGATATATATACATAACTAATATATATAAATGTAGAGGTGTAAAAGTTTCACCTTTATATATAGCATTCACATAAAGGAGGCTTGGGAAGAACGGCCGCAAGGTGATGCGGCTCTTGTGCCGAGTGTCGCTAGGCCGAAGGGATGGTGGTTGTGGAGTAAGGCGGAGGATGGAGGATGGGAATAAGAGCAGCAGCAGAGGCCATGAGAGGAAGGACGGCGTTGAGGAGGAGGTAGGAGGAAGGGATGCCGTGCCCTTCGGCTAGGCCATTGGCCGCTCGCGAGTGAATGGCTGCGCCGACGCCGTTGAAGCTGACTGTTAGGGCTAGGGCGGTTATAGGTGGATGCGTAAGGGTGGGGCGAGGTGGGTTTCAAGGAGGGTGCGGTGATGAAACAGGGAAGGGATGCGGTGGCAAATCATGCGGAGGTGGCGAATACACACAGAGCAGGTCGGAGCCGGGTAAGTGATGCACACGAGCAGCTAAGGTGGCAGAGGCGATGGGGTATGTAAGCGGTGGCTCGGTGATGATTGGATCGGCTATCAGTGCTCGTGCACGTGAGGAAGCTACACGCGTGGGTCTGGTGCATGGGGTTGTTGTTCGTGCTTAGGCCGAGGAAGTGAAGGACGTGCAATTAAGTAAGGGAGATAATGATGGGTGAGGCATGCTGTGAAAAAGAAGAATGGAAGAGAAGGAATGGCTACAGGCAAAACGTACAATAAGTGATATTGTTATATTTCTCAAATATAATGAAAATGTATAAATGAAAATTTGAACAGCCACTTGAACCGGTGGGACATTAACGCCAGACAATAAATTTTTGACGAAAAAGAAAAGCAAGTGACTATTCAGTTTACTCGTTGGATAATGAAAGGTCACGGAAGTCGAATTGTCCGAAAACAGTTACCGATACAGTAATCGTTTACTAATTTCATGTTGTATCAGACCTTGAAATATACAAATAAATATACTGCGGAGATCAGCACGACGATACGGTCAAAACGGTATATAGATATCAGTGGTACGATTTGAATTATAAAAATTCAAAATTTTATACTACGAAAAATGCAAGAAAATCGCAGAAAAATAAGATCGACGAAGCTAAAAATGTCCGAATTTAGAAAAACGACAAACTGACAACTTGCTCAAAAGATGCTTTAGAATTTTTCTATGTAAAAATATTTTGGTTTTGAAACGTTTTATTTTCTTCGCTTTTTAACTGATTAAATTGAAGTAAATTTACGCACGAAATAAAATTTCGTATTTTCGGACGAAAATTTACTAGTTGCTATGTTTAACTGGACACGTTTCAAATATCAAATTTTCGTTGCGAAATTTTATTGTTTATTTTTATTTAACGAAAATTTTCATTTAACGCAAAACGCACGTTTCTTACGTTAAAATTATTAATTTGGTTTCTGTTATTGGTTACGACTATTTCATATTATTACATTACGTTTTTAGTATGTATTGCATTATTGGTCTTATCGAAATTTGTCGTCTACGAATTTGGTTTTGGATTTGTAACATATATACAAAGAGATTTCCATTTAATAAATCATAAATTTTATTTCTATCGGATTTTTAATTAAAATTTTATTTAATTTAGTATTTTAAAAGCGTTAAAAATACGGGTCATCACAATCTCCCCCACTCAAAACTTTTCGTCCTCGAAAAGGAAGGAGGTAGGAGAATAGAAACAACCAGAAGAAAATAAACTTGAATTATATTATAAACAGTTTATTTAAACCATATAGATTTCAATTTAAACAGATTAATATTCACTAATTGGTTTAAATCCGTTCATATTAAATCAATAATATCCATTCAATTTAAATTTGTTAGTTCAAACTATAAATTGCGATTTAAATCAAATTAATATCCAATAATTGAATTTAAATTCAAAGTATTTCATTAATTGATTAAATTGTTAATGTATTAATTCTCTCCACGCAAAATTTATTTAATTTATCTAATTTATTCATTATCTTATTATCCAATTATACCCTGTTAATAATTAATAATCATATTTTGTTCAACAAATTCAATTCTTCTTTATTCCAAATTATTATTAAATTTATCTACTTAATATATCTTATCACATATATTAAGTATATTTACACTTATTACAACTACTCAAATTTATTTAAAAATTCCATCAATATCATTTATTTTGTATAATACTCAATTTCATAGTTAACTTTTGAAAATTTAGGTAAGTTATATATAAAATGCAATTTAGCATTATACAAGTAAATTTCTAATTTAATTATTCAGGCTTAAAATTTATTCAAAACATTGATTTCATTTTATAATTGAAATTATCCTTTATCATAAATTTAAGAATTAAATTTTCGAGTAACTTCAAATTTATTTAGAGATAAATAAATATAGATAATATCAAATCAGATTTAAATCATAGATCAATATATATTACAAATCAAATCATACATTAAGAAATTCAACTCAATTTATTTTCAAAAAAACCATAGCAAAGCTACGGAATAGTCTCTCCACTTCGAAACTCGAAAATGAATGTCGATGATGCGGCCGTCATCACCGAAATTATTTTCCAGCGACAAAAATATGAGAGCACTGATTTAAACATTTAAAATTCTTTGAAACCATTTCTATTCGAAAATATTTTAAATAATATACATTTTCAAACTTTAAAACCATAGTTCGAAATTATCAAAAATTAAATTCTCAAATTTTAATTTTTAAGTGCACTTCAAATTCCAAATCAAATTATAACTAAGTTTTATGAATTCATTTATTTATACTATGCAATAGTCAATGGTTTACAACAATAAACAAAAATTATTATTTTCAACAATCAATTCATTAACTATTTAATTTCAGAAAAATTATACTTATATATAATAAAATCATTCAATACTATTTTATTCACCAAATTCGAAAATACTATTGTGTCAGTTTGCTCTGTTCAAGTGTTTTGGAAATCCTATCGACAGCGTTGATCAGACGAATCGATCGGAAACCCAAATCAACATTAACATCTCAAACAACACAATATACAATAAACATTTTATATATTAGTATTAATTTACAAATACTCTTCCTTGCTCGACGATACAAGAATAGATTTCAAAACTAGAATAGAGATTCAAATTTTGATGGAAATCAAATCAAAGAGAATTTTGATTCGATAATAAGTTCGAAATAGAAATAAGATAATTCAATTAACAGAATCGAGAGTTGGATAAGTTTATTTAATTCACGGGCAACTTTAACCGGGTCGACCGTGACTCCAAGAATAAGACCGACGCAGAATTTCGAGGCAAATCTACATTCGATCGCAAGAGATAGAATTCAGGTATAGCATGAGATAAATAGCATCGTAAACCGACGATAAGGAAATCTTCGGTAAATCGATGTCTATTATAAAGGAATTTCACCCATTTACAAATAATTCGAAGAATTAGCGAGGCAGCCGACTCATTATAAGGATCGTTTGAAGTGGAGTAATTGATACTCCAGAATTAAAAGAAGACAAATAGTGAGGGACAAGAAGGAATTCCGGAACCGAGGGAACGTTCCAAAATTCAAAGAAATTGAGTCAAAAGGAAGAGATTGAAACTCGAGTGGAAGTGATTCTGCAAATACATTTACCTTATATGCTGAGTTTTGCCTAGAGCTACCAAAAGCTCTGATACCAACTGTAACTACCCGCTATTTTGGACTATTCGCATCCGCACATATCGGACTTGAATAATTCAAAATACCGAATTGTTAATTTAAAATTTGGCAAAACTGAGATATACAGTAAATAAATAGTCACAGAATCACAGACACAGAGTAATAATATGCAGCGGAAATAAAAGAGATAGTAGTTCATGAAGCTACTATATAAATATATAAGATACATCAGAGTTTACAATAGAAGAGTAATACGATACATCAGATACAAATCAGAATACATCACTGGAATCATCGAATACTGGAAGCAGAATAGATGGCTGGATCTTCAAGCAAAGCTCCAACTCCAAAGGTGAGCCTCGAATACTGGTACACTCAGTCTGACCCGAGCGTAAAGCAAAACACAAAACACTCGAGTCGGGATTAATATTCTCATATCAATAAATCCAACTCAAGTGAAATAGCAATCGAAATACAAGTAACTCAAAAGATGTCGGAATCACCATCCGCTAAGGATCCGTTAAACTATCTACTATGTAGTAGTGTACGCTAAATAGATAACGTCTATCAGTAATATAAAGTATCAAAATAGTGTTAAGGCGTTACCATTATTCCCTTTAACACATTTTATACAAATGTCATATTCTATACAGCACTGTAAACTCCACCGTAAACTAGTGGGATATCAGGGAGTACTCCATAGGTATAACACAAAACAAAGTCGTAGTGGTCGCGCATATATAGATACAAGTATGACAAGGCACATGAGGCAATATCCAAGATAGTGAAACTACCGTTCGCCTGATCGGACTGGTGAGAACGCATCGCCGCAGCGATCGCAACACCGCGAAACAACACTCCTGAAATTCCGAGGGTGCACCAATCAATCACAAGTAATGAGTAGTAGTTACGACGAAGTGTGTTCGCTCGAGGTGGCTAACCCCATTTGGCCCGGCACGGCTCCTGTTTTAGTCATTTCCAATTTGACACAAGTGTCAAGCCTATCCATTATCGTTCTCTTTCTTCAGTCATCGCGCACATCATTCCAACTACTTCATTCTGGATCATCACTCCGCGTATAATTATTAAAGTGGTTTTCGATTTAGATAGAGAGTATATCCATAATTGATTCCGGTTTCTTTAATAACTTTCGTGATTATTACACCGATTGGTCGTTTAATATATTTCAAAACCAAATCAAATTCAATTTCAATTTCAATTCTTAAATCAACATTTCGTTTGTATTTCTAAATCAGTTTCCAAAATTTACATTTCAAACTTCCAAATTACCATTCAAAGTCTTATAATTCGATTTCAACCTTTATTTAAACAATTCAAATATTGATTCAAGTTCGTATATAAGTTTCATTCCGAAAGCATTTAAAATGGTTTAAATTTTCATTCAAATCAGTTTAAATTCATTTATCGATTTCATTCAATATTCAATAAGTAAATTTGTCATTCAAAACAACTTCTTTTTAAATTCCAATTCATTTAAATCAATTACTTGCGTTCAATTTTCTTATATCAAAACATCAAATTGAAATAAATTAAATTCGACAATCAACTCTTTGAATTACAAGTCTTACGTTAATTTCAATAAATCCCATTCATTTCAATAAATCACCTTTTATTTCATGTTAAAGAAATTAAATTTTCGCTTATTTGTTGACTTCGTTCAAATGTCAAACTTAATTAGTAAAGAACTAAATTTCACATAATCGAGAAGTTTCAATTTCACTTATTAGCTTACTTAAATAATTTTTCCAAAACTTTAATAAATAAAGAAACTCAATTTCATTTATTAACGAAGTTCAAATTCACTTAATCAAAAGTTCAATTTCTCTTATCGAAGAATTCAATTTTTATTCAATTATCAAATAATTCAATCTTATTCAATTATTTAATAATTTTAATCTTAATTATTAATAATTTCAAAACTTAATAATTACAAACTTGATCATCAATTCAACTTAATTATTAAATCATTTCCACTTAATTATGAATTCAAACTTAATTATTAAATCATTCAACTTAATTATAAATTCAACTTAATAATTTCGAACTCAATTATAATTTCAAACTTAATTATCATTTCAAATTTAATTATTAAATGATTTCAAACTTAATAATTTCAAAACTCAATTATTACTAATTCCAAATTATTTATTAATAATTCCAAATTTAATTATTAAATAATTAAATCTCAAACAACGTTCTTTCATCAATTACTACGTTAATATTTGTTTCAGATTTCAATCTTTACATTTTCTTTTCAAAAATTCAAATTCCAGCTTCATTTCAAAACTTATTCTTTGCTCGAAAAAAAAAATCATTATTTTATTTTTAAATCAATTCATTGACCAATCGGATTTTATTTAATTCTCTATCCTAAGTCAAGTTCATTTGGGTATATATCATTTCAACCCGATTCCAATTTCAATTCAAGGTCAAACATAATAAAGGAAACTTGCAGTGTGATAATAGGGATGGTGTTAAAGTAAATAAACAAGCAATAACAACAAACAATAACAATACAATAATCAATTCCAATAATCCTGAAATAATCATATTAATTCGCATTGTTGTTTGTGCGAATTAATTTAATTATCTCTAGAATCTACACTATCCTTTCATGTAGATTAAAGATTATTACACCAATATTTATATGGTTCTTCACGATATTTATTATTCAATTCCAAACTACATCAATTTATACAACATACATTTAAATGGTTCAAGGTGTCGTTAACACTATTACTACGTGTCAATTTATTTATCATTCAAAGCGGTCATATTACACAAATTTAACAAATCAACTTCAACACATCAATTTCAAATTGTTAACTATTCTACGTCAATTTCAATTTATTTATCACTTACTACATTAACAATTTAACGTCCAATTACAACATCAAACAATTCAATCAATTATCAACCAAAACTGGATTATCATTTCATAAATACCGATAATGATGTCAGATGTCACATGTGAACTGATACAGGTAATAACAGTGTACATAACTAATAACAGCATATTTCAATTGTCGTTTCAATTGAAATCAATTTAATAAATAAAAGAACATTAATCGTGAGTGATTGCTCACCTTTCGAGGCTAGAGAGATTACAGAAGGTGACACGGATACGCACACTGATACGGACACTGAAATAGAGTTACGAATCCAAGCACGAAATTTTGAAGCAAGGCACGATTCCAACAGATAAGCTGATAATCAGAGTCAAAGAAAACAAATCAAATCAACTTTTATATAAACAAAATATATATATTATTATTATAATATATTTTTAGAAATTTACATTAAAACGAAGGTTAAAATAATAAAAAAAAAAATTCAAAATCATTGTTCTTAAACTCAAGTGTAACAAATCAAAGATATTTGTACTTACAATTACTACTAATATATAGTTATATAAATACATAGGTGTATATAGTCTAATATATGGCATATGTTTTACTTACATTGTTACACGTGTAAGTATATACCAATAACATACAGCATCTTAAAGCCCATATATATATCAAACGTCAAGCACCAGTATATTTAAAGATGTTGACCTTTTAACTTAAAATATCAAACGTCCTTAACAAAGATGTGTAGATATATATAAATCACGAACATATTTATATGTAACAGTAAGTATATGTATGCGCATATAATATTATATATATATATATACTCAATATATATAACAGTAAAACATATATTATACTTTTTCTACTACAGGTGTTATAACCTCACCATACCTTAACATGTGATATCACTTTCCAGCATACAATATAATCTTTCATTCTAACGTATAAATATATGTATGACCCATAACCAATTTAAAGTTATACTATGTAGCATTAAAATATATAGTAATACTAACATATAAACATATATGTACAAAATTTTAAAAGAGCAGCATAGAAGTTTGCAAAGTTTCAAAAATTTTCTTTTCCTTCAGACAACTGGAAGCTAACTTTCAGAACATATAAACAATATATTTCCATAATTAAACCTATACTCACATAAGCTTATCTGTTTGCAACTTTAAAATATAATATAACATATTATAATATAAACCGATATATATACATAACTAATATATACAAATGTAGAGGTGTAAAAGTTTCACCTTTATATATAGCATTCACGCAGAGGAGGCTTGGGAAGAACGGCCGCAAGGTGATGCGGCTCTTGCGCCGAGTGTCGCTAGGCCGAAGAGATGGTGGTTGTGGAGTAAGGCGGAGGATGGAGGATGGGAATAAGAGCAGCAGCAGAGGCCATGAGAGGAAGGACGACGTTGAGGAGGAGGTAGGAGGAAGGGATGCCGTGCCCTTCGGCTAGGCCATTGGCCGCTTGCGAGTGAATGGCTGGGCCGACGCCGTTGAAGCTGACCGTTAGGGTAGGGCGGTTATAGGTGGATGCGTAAGGGTGGGCCGAGGTGGGTTTCAAGGAGGGTGTGGTGATGAAACAGGGAAGGGATGCGGTGGCAAATCATGCGGAGGTGGCGAATACACACAGAGCAGGTCGGAGCCGGGTAAGTGATGCACGCGAGCAGCTAAGGTGGCAGAGGCGATGGGGTATGTAAGCGGTGGCTCGGTGATGATTGGATCGGCTATCAGTGCTCGTGCACGTGAGGAAGCTACACGCATGGGTCAGGTGCATGAGGTTGTTGTTCGTGCTTAGGCGAGGAAGTGAAGGCCGTGCAATTAAGTAAGGGAGATAATGATGGATGAGGCATGCTGTGAAAAAGAAGAATGGAAGAGAAGGAATGGCTACAGGCAAAACGTACAATAAGTGATATTGTTATATTTCTCAAATATAATGAAAATGTATAAATGAAAATTTGAACAGCCACTTGAACCGGTGGGACATTAACGCCAGACAATAAATTTTTGACGAAAAAGAAAAGCAAGTGACTATTCAGTTTACTCGTTGGATAATGAAAGGTCGCGGAAGTCGAATTGTCCGAAAACAGTTACCAATACAGTAATCGTTTACTGATTTCATGTTGTATCAGACCTTGAAATATACAAATAAATATACTGCGGAGATCAGCACGACGATACGGTCAAAACGGTATATAGATATCAGTGGTACGATTTGAATTATAAAAATTCAAAATTTTATACTACGAAAAATGCAAGGAAATCGCAGAAAAATAAGATCAACGGAGCTAAAAATGTCCGAATTTGAAAAAATGACAAACTGACAACTTGCTCAAAAGATGGTTTAGAATTTTTCTATGTAAAAATATTTTGGTTTTGAAACGTTTTATTTTTATCGCTTTTTAACTGATTAAATTGAAGTATATTTACGCACGAAATAAACTTTCGTATTTTCGGACGAAAATTTACTAGTTGCTATGTTTAACTGGACGCGTCTCAAATATCGAATTTTCGTTGCGAAATTTTATTGTTTATTTTTATTTAACGAAAATTTTCATTTAACGCAAAACGCACGTTTCTTACGTTAAAATTATTAATTTTGTTTCTGTTATTGGTTACGACTATTTCATATTATTACATTACGTTTTTAGTATGTATTGCATTATTGGTCTTATCGAAATTTATCGTCTACGAATTTGGTTTTAGATTTGTAACATATATACAAAGAGATTTCCATTTAATAAATCATAAATTTTATTTCTATCGGATTTTTAATTAAAATTTTATTTAATTTAGTATTTTAAAAGCGTTAAAAATACGGGTCATTACACGTAATCTAGTTGCAGTATATGAAATAAACAGGGTATAAATGGACCTTCGAGTACGCTATTACAGTAATGGAAGAAATAGTAGAAACATGCATATAGCACTTTTTAATTGCATCAAATTATGAAAATTATTTTCGTAGAACACACTGAACATTATTTATAAAATAATGATTATTTTTCGGTGTCGACTAAAAAATAGATATAGTTGTATCTCAGTATGAATATTCGATATGAAATAAAACTATAACGTGGTATTTTTTCACAACAAAAGTGATGTATTGGAAAATACCAAAGTATCTGAAATTATTTACGATTATTTTGAAACAATATACTAAGCCATAGTTTTGAGAAATAAATTTTAGTATATGATTATGAACCATATGATATTGGTTAATTATATCACAAACAACTAAGGGCTATGCACCAATTTGGTCAGAGCGTCATAAGAGTTGATCAACTCTTCAGATTGGTACACAAAGATGCATGCAATCATAAGTCTATCAATACTAAAATGGTTCCACATACTTCATCTTATTCACCGATAAATTATTACAGACATGAACATGTGTATTTGGTACGCATGTATAAGTCTATTATATGCTCATAGAAATAAAATGATAGTAAATAATATAACATGCAGCATAAATGATTCGATTTGATAAAATGAGTGAGTATATTGGAAAGAATTCCATATGTGTAACAACCCGTGAATTTTTAATAATTAAGTTGGTTATTTTAATTAAAATTTAGTTGAAATGAACGCTGAAATGAAATATAGCAAGGGTAATTAAAAATTAAGCATTAGTTTATGAAATAAAATATATTAAATAGTAGTTGAATGAAATTTATGTGATAAGGTTAATGCAAGTTGATAAGTAACGATATTTGTGCAATACCTATTAATTGGAAAAATTTGTAAAAGTTTTAATTGAGTGAAATTGTAAATTTGAAGTTAAGTGATAATGGACATAGTAAAGATGGCAATCAAATCAAATATTTGGAAATCAATTTTTTTTTAAGGTAATCAATAATTTATGAATTAAATGGTAAGTAATTAGAATTAAATTCTATATTAATCGAAACTGATGAAGATTTAATGTAATAACGTTAAGGCTAACTAAATTAGCGCAATCCAAATTTATGGAAACCAATTCAATAAATGTTAAGAAACGAATTTTAACGTTCGTTGTTGATAATAAATCTTACTTTAGTGATTATTAGTATAGTAATGGAAGTGTAATGGAAATTAAATAGAAACATAAGTTTATTTTAAGGTAGAAATTGATAAATTGAGAAGATAGTTCATAGTATGTTAACTGATGAAGAATACGTAATAAATTGTAAAATTTTACAATCAATGTCCGTTAAGAAAAATTATAATGTTGTTATTGATGATAAACATTACTTTAATGATTATTAATGTAATAACGGAGATGTCAATGAAAACTTAATAGAAATGTTGGTTATTTTGTAAAGTCATTAATAGAATGTAAATTTAATGTTGTAAATTTAATAGAATGTATAGTATTTAAAACCCTTAATTTATGTGTTCAATTGATAGTAGTACACATTTAGAAACCGTGATATCTATTCAAATTTAAACGTAATAGGCGTATATTAACGCAATGAAATAAAATTAGCATTATATATTGAATTATAAATCCGGATCGATAAGTAACGAACTTATGAATGTAATTAAAAGCAAATAGATGGCAATTAATATAGGTTACTTGTTTATTAATATGTCAAATAAATTTTTGGTAATCGATTTCAATAAATCTAAATTTAACATTTGGTTAATGCAAATTAAAGTAACAATTGATGTAATAAAAAATGGAGCCAAGGTAAATTAATCATTGGATTTGAAATCTAAATTTATGGGTGAAATTGACAAATTTCAATAGGATTGAATTTTTAGTATTACACAATTAGTGGAAATAAAATAGTTAATACGAATAAAGGTGAAACAGAAAGTATCAGGGCAATGAAACGTAACCAAATGTTAAATATGTTTATAGATAATGGTTTGTTTGAATAATAAGAACAGTAATAAAGATTTTTTTATTTATTTGAATAAATTAGGGTAATTGGGTTTATTGCAATTAGTTGAAATTAAATGTTTAAATATCACGTTAAATGAGTTTAAGATGAAAATTGAGAATAACAATATAATAAACCATGAACCAATGTTAATTTATCTACTTGGAGATAATGGAGCGATTAACAGGATTTAAAAATCAAATAAATGAATTTCTTGGGAATTTAAGTTAATTTTTGGATAAATTGAAATTTAAACTTGATATTGTAAATTGGGAATTTCCAATGATAAATTGATGTAGAATTTTTTTTAAAGGATTCTAAATTTATCAAGTAATCAAAACCGATTAAAATTGTAAATAATTAAACTAAATTTGTAAAATTTGATTTAATTAACTTATTTTGAATTTATTTAATTAACTAGAAAATAGCCATTTTGCCCACTAACTCGGATTTCGACGAAACCAGTTTCATCGGATCCGTAACGGTGAATTATTGTATGATTTCAAGTTTCGTAGCGATCGGACTTGTCATTTGATCGTACGGACTCGAAACGCCTTGAAATCAACGAAATTGAAATCAATTGAAATCAATTTAAAAAATATTGATTTTAGCATAACTTCTCCGTACGATGAAGTTTGAACTTGAAATTTGTTCCATCGTGTTTAAAATATTTTAAAATATCTATTTTGATATATGGATTGACCCATTTTCATTCCGGAGTCGAAACGGGCTTTTTGGGCCATTTCGTCGTTAGCGCGTACATCTATTTTATCTGATTCATTCTATTTCAAATCTATCTATAAATACGTTGTTATAAATCCTAGCTTCCCTATTTCTCATTTTTCTATACGCAATTCAACTATCTCACCTCCTCGCTTCAATGACACCCAAAATTCTATATTTCCAGATCCAATTGAAAATTAAATCCAAAACATATATTTCAAACTCCTCAGAAAAATTCAAAAAAAATATATGTTGAAGCACTCGAAGTGCGTAATCTTCTGGTGAAATTCGTTTTTCGTTTTGTATTGTTGTTTGACCGGTAAAAATCGAAGAATTATCGGCCGTTCAATGGGGTCGTAATCAACGTCGACGGATCGGGAAACCCTTTCTGGGTTTTGGAGAGGAAGCTGAGGGGATTGCATCGGCATAGTTCATTTGGCGTCTCGACGGTCAGATCAACGGAAAATTCGATTAGGGTTACAGGATTTTTTTGGCGACCGGTTTCTGAGTGATTTCGACGGCGAGATGGTGCCGCATGGAGGTCGAGGTCGCAAGGGGAAGGCCGAGGCGCGCGAGCCTTGGGGGTGGTGGCGAATTGACCGGCGGCGAACATGATTATGTGTGGCCTCGGTTCGATAGTGTACAGGGGACGAACGCGTGATGATCTCTCTCTTGGTGACGTGGCGGTAATGATAATTGTTGCTTTGTTTTTTTATTTTTTTTATTTTTAAATTCGAATAACTTCTAATTTCAATAACTGGTGCATACAAACTCCGTTTGACGCGCGATTTTTTTTGTTAGGATCGCAATAAAATTCCAGACATTTCGGCACCGGTTTGGACGGATTTGAAGACTGTTCAATTTTTGGGTTTAAATCGGATTTAAATTCGATTTAAATTCAAAAGGTGAATGTTTTAACCCACTCACAACTTCTAAAACTTCTTATGTTTATTAAATTAATTTATGGTGTGATTAGAAATTTTTTTATGACTGTTTGGCATGTTTTAATCATCTCAGTTAATTGCATTTATTTAATTTAAATTGTTATTTAGTTTTTTTATTGCACATAAATTGACAGTTAAATTTATTTATTGTTGCATATAAACTGCCATCTAAACAGTTATAAATTTATATTTTGAACATAAACTGTTCGTTGATACCTGTTATATCTTATATGCTCTATATTGATGTTTGTTTTAAAATTGGATGATGATTGTAATAAATGGTTGATGATTGATATTGGGTGAATGGATGATGTGTTCTATATTGTATAAACTGCAAGTTATTATGCATTCTTATCTTATCGGGATTACGGTTTGAAATGATATATAACCGTAATTTTTATTTTTAAATTACGGATTGAAATGATAAATATCCGTATCACTTGACCATAGGATAGAAAATTATATACAGGCACCGCGGTCTATGTATATAAAAATATTTTGAAAGGATTTCTATGGTTTTGTAAAGAAAAATATGGTTTATGAGATATTGGTTCGGATATTTATAAATGTTATTCTATATATACAATTAATTTCTTGAATTTAGCTATGTATAAATTGGTTTTGAATTATAAAATAAGCTAAATAATGAAGTTGATTTCTTTTATATAATATGATTAAGTATCTATTTATAATTCTATTGTATATAGAGTTTATAATAACTCAAATAAAATTAAGGTTGAAAATAAATGTGAATATGATTTGAATTAAAGTATTTAAGAATTATCCTCGAAAAATTTGATTTGAAAACGTAAATAAATTAAGATTTAAAAGGTATGATTTTATAACTTGATTTTGATTAGAGGATTTAAATGAATATCAAATTGATTTAAAAGAATATTATCAAGTTAATTTAATTTAAAAGAATATCCTGTTATTGAAGTTTAAGGGTTTACTTAAATAATATTTGCTTTATTAAGTAAACATTTCAAATTTAAATAATAGGAATTAGATTTGATATATATAAAATTTTCAAAGAATCCATTTTGAAATAGCAGAATATTTAAAGATTGAAATATATGAATTATAAAAAAATTAAATTTTGAAATATAGAATATTTAAAGCTTTGAGTTATATGGGAATATAAAATGGTTTAATTGGAGTTTAAATTGGTATTGGGAAATTTATTGGTGATGCTAAAGAAGCTATTCTATTATATAAAGTAATTTAATATTTAAGCCCTTTAAGTATTAAAAGTTATGTGTCAAAGCTATGGGGTTTAATGTATATAGATTTGAAAATGCTATGATTTTGAAAAAGAATATAATTGAAATAAAAATGATATCATATTAATTTGGGATTTTAAAATAGAAATGATATCGTATTTATATGGGTTTGAAATATATATTATATTCTGATTTTGAAAGTAAAATTATTTTTAAAATGGCTGCGGTGTTATAATAACGTTTGGTTGTTGAAGAGACCGAGATAGGAAGTTGTCATACTCTCTGCCAACCCGAAAACCACTTCAACAACCGTGTACGCGTTAGAGATTCCAGAATGAAGTAGGATGGTGACGGCGGCGGTTCCTTTGAGGTAAATACGTGGACCCAACTCCCGTGAGTTGGCATAAGGTGGCTAAAACAGAAGCGCTTGACGGGTTAATTGAGGCAGCACATTTGATCGGACACATCCCTTCGATATTATACTTTGACTTTTGGATTGAATCGTTGGCCACTTTTGATTTTTTTTTATTTGGGTGTGTGGCTCGAGGTGGGCGGTAGCTGCGCACTACGCGTTACCACCGACCCGAAAGGGTAATCGGTATATCTACCCTGGCATTGTCTAGTTGTGCCGTGTCACCTACCCTAGCGCGCCTTGTACGAGTTTATATTTGTGCTGTACCTATGGAGTATCCTCTGGTAGCCTCCCGATCAGGAGGTATTACGGTACTGTATAGACTATTGGCATAATTTGTGTTAAGGGCTATACGGGTAACCCCTTAACACTAATTAAAAGTAAGTTTATTTTACAATTAGACACTATTATAATAGTGAAACATATTACATATAAATAGTTTAACGGATCCTTAGGGGATATGAATCCCGAGCATCTTTTAAGTTACCGCACTCATATTTATTTCTGTTGATTTAACTCTCATAAGATCTTTTAGTTCTGACTCGAGTGTTTTGTCTTTTCAATTCGCTCGTGTCAGTCCGAGCGTTTCAGGATTGAAGATTTTATTCTGGAGAACGAAGACGAAGATTTGCATTATTATTCTTTATTATATTGTTCCACTACACTCTGTATTTCGCTACATCGGTTTTTATTGGTTGCTATGTGCAACTCTGATATATATTGTATAAGTAAAATTAAATATTTTGTAAACAGCTTCATGAACTGTATATTTGATTATTATATTTTATCCTTCCGCTGTGAGATTTTGTTTTGTTTTATTTCTTTCTCGTTTTTCTTATTTACCCCATAACAATCCGCCCTTCCGTATGGTTCGAATCGGCACGTATGTCGATTTAAAGCGTGCGAAAAGGCTGGATGTTACATCTGGTATCAAAGCTTTGGTTTAGCGATAAAGCTTAACTTTGTAGGTTCTGACTCTTTATTAATAGGGTAGTAATACCCTATGGGAGTCGCTGAGCGTATATATATGAGAGAACGCATTTGTTAGTATTATAAAAAGGTTTTAATATTGTGTTAATTTGTTCCGTTTTGTATTTATAAATTCTGGTTGGTGCATGAGACGCTGTGACATCAATAGAGATTTCTAAGCACTTAATAGGACAGACCGACATAATATTTGTTTTTAATCTAGGCGAATGAAATAATTTTGCCTATTATATTTTCTATATATAAAATAAATTTTTAAATGATATATATTTATTTGGTTGCAATATATTGGTTGTTAGGTAATAAATTTATAATTAATAGTCGAAGTAAGATTGAAAATAAGATAAATGAAATTGGAAACTTAAAGCTTTAGTTTCGGGATTTTTGAAATTTTCTTCCGAATAATTTTGGGATATAATAATAATATTTTAGAGGTATTTTTTGATATAAATATTTTAATATAATTTGAAAGAATTTTTATAAAGAAATTTTGAAAGAAAATAAGTTTTTGTACCCCCCTCTCTGTCGCTGGAAAATAATTTCGGTGATGAGTGCACGCATCATCGATGTCCATTTTCGAGTTTCGAAGTGGGAAGACCACTGTAGTAGTCTTACTGCAGATTCATTTTGATAAACCAAATATAAATTTTTAAATTGTTTTAATTATAATTGGATATATAAATTATAAGTATATATTTATCTGTTATTTTAAAATGATTTGAAATATTAACCCGGTATTTAGTTCTCTAGTTTCCATTGATTAATAGTTTCAATTATTGTAGTGAAATGAAATGTAACTAATTTATAATTGAAACCTCTAATATAAATTAAGAGATTAAATGATAGGTTATATATGAAATAACAAGAAAGTTGAAATTGTAACTTATAAAACAAAAGATATAATTACTGAACATTAATAAATTAATGGTAATGAGAAAACTTGTATAATTTTTCAGTTACATTCTTAAAGCATTTATATAACTTACCGTATAATAAAAGTTACAATGTTAATAAGAAAATGTAATGGGAAATCTTACAAGTAAAACTTGAGGTAATGAAAGTATTCAATGAATTTGCCGTTATAAATAAAAATTTAATGTTATAAACTTTAGTTATGACTGAAAGGCCACTAATTAAATATAATAGAAAACTTATAAAGAAATGAAAATAAATGTAAGAAGTGTTGAAACTATTTATAATAAAATAAACGGAAAGATGTATATTGTAAATAAATGATATTAAGTAGTAGATAAATGAATGTAATACAATAAAAGAAATTTCAAATTTAAGTAAATAAGTTGATGTTATTTCTAAATAAAATTGTAAGAAATAATGAAAATTAAAAAGATAAATTGTCATATGAATGAAATTAATAAAATGAAATTAATCGATTGTGTGGAATTGTGGTTTGCTTGACTTATAGATGTTTGGGTAAGAATACTTTAAAATTGTTTAGATGAATAATCTATTTAATTTCATCTAAGACTGTTGAGTAATTGATGCAGTTAGCAGTTTATTTTTCATTCTGTACAATTTGAAGTTTTGAACTCAAACAACTGTTTGTTTTGTTTTAATGAATTTTTGAATTGTGTTGATTTTGCATGAAGGTTGTATGTTGTTTGTTGCATGGTTGTTGAATTGATTGTTTGTTTGTAGTTGAACAACTTAAATATTTTCATTCTATATAATTGCTTATCAGATTATATGAGTGGAATACAGGTTATGGAAGTAATTGCCACCGCTTTTAGTTTCATAATTTAAGCGTTATTGCCCGACAAATATGTACGTTTTCGGATTACGTTTTAAAGCGTTATTATATTATTTTTCCCGGGTTGGGATATTTTATTTTGGATATTATATGTGATATTTTGTTATATTTGATATTATATTTTCTCCCGAGCCTTCCCGTACAAAAGAGACTTGCCGAAATTTTTCATAAAATTTTGGATTTAGAAATTTTTTGAAAATGTTTTCCAAACTTTATTAATTTAAGTATAAAAGATTTAATGGTTATAAAATGGTATATTGTATTCAAATTAATTAATTTTGTAAATCTATTTGTTTATAAAATTAATATTTTAAGTAAGATATATTGATTTCTTAATTCTTCTTTTCCCTTTCTTTTTCCTTTTCGGGGACGAAAAGTTTTGAGTGAGAGAGAGTGTAACGACCCGTGAATTTTTAATAATTAAGTTGGTTATTTTAATTAAAATTTAGTTGAAATGAACGCTGAAATGAAATATAGCAAGGGTAATTAAAAATTAAGCATTAATTTATGAAATAAAATATATTAAATAGTAGTTGAATGAAAATTTACGTGATAAGGTTAATGCAAGTTGATAAGTAACGATATTTGTGCAATACCTATTAATTGGAAAAATTTGTAAAAGTTATAATTGAGTGAAATTGTAAATTTGAAGTTAAGTGATAATGGACATAGTAAAGATGGCAATCAAATCAAATATTTGGAAATCAATTTTTTTTTGAAGGTAATTAATAATTTATGAATTAAATGGTAAGTAATTAGAATTAAATTCTATATTAATTGAAACTGATGAAGATTTAATGTAATAACGTTAAAGCTAACTAAATTAGCGCAATCCAAATTTGTGGAAACCAATTACAATAAATGTTAAGAAACGAAATTTTCATGTTCGTTGTTGATAATAAACCTTACTTTAGTGATTATTAGTATAGTAACGGAAGTGTAATGAAAATTAAATAGAAACATAAGTTTATTTTAAGGTAGAAATTGATAAATTGGAAAGATAGTTCATAATATGTTAACTGATGAAGAATACGTAATAAACTGTAAAATTTTAAAGTCAATCTCCGTTAAGAAATATTATAATGTTGTTATTGATGATGAACATTATTTTAATGATTATTAATGTAGTAACGGAGGTGTGAATGAAAACTTAATAGAAATGTTGGTTATTTTGTAAAGTAATTAATAGAATGTAAATTTAATGTTGTAAATTTAATAGAATGTATAGTATTTAAAACCCTTAATTTATGTGTTCAATTGATAGTAGTACACATTTAGAAACCGTAATATCTATTCAAATTCAAACGTAAATAGGCGTATATTAATGCAATGAAATAAAATAAGCATTATATATTGAATTATAAATCCGGATCGATAGGTAACGAACTTATGAATGCAATTAAAAGCAAATATGTGGCAATTAATATAGGTTACTTGTTTATTTAATATGTCAAATAAATTTTTGGTAATCGATTTCAATAAATCTTAATTGAACATTTGGTTAATGTAAATTAAAGTAACAATTGATGTAATAAAGAAGGGAGCCAAGGTAAATTAATTATTGGATTTGAAATCTAAATTTATGGGTGAAATTGACAAATTTCAATAGGATTGAATTTTTAGTATTACACAATTAGTGGAAATAAAATAATTAATACGAATAAAGGTGAAACGGAAAGTATCAAGGTAATGAAACGTAACCAAATGTTAAATATGTTTATAAGATAATGATTTGTTTGAATAATAAGAACGACAATCAAGATTTGTTTATTTATTTGAATAAATTAGGGTAATTGGGCTTATTGCAATTAATTGAAATTAAATGTTTAAATACTACGTTAAAGGAGTTTAAGATGAAAATTGAGAATAACAATATAATAAATCATGAACCAATGTTAATTTATCTACTTGGAGATAATGGAGTGATTAACAAGATTTAAAAATCAAATAAATGAATTTCTTGGGAATTTAAGTTAATTTCTGGATAAATTGAAATTTAAACTTAATATTGTAAATTGGGAATTCCCAATGATAAATTGATGTAGAATTTTTTTTAAAGGATTCTAAATTTATCAAGTAATCCAAACTGATTAAAATTGTAAATAATTTAAGTAAATTTATAAAATTTGATTTAATTAGCTTATTTTTAATTTATTTAATTAACTACAAAATAGCCATTTTGGCCACTAACTCGGATTTCGACGAAACCAGTTTCATCGAATTCGTAACGGTGAACTATTGTAGGATTTCAAGTTTCGTAGCGATCGGACTTGTCGTTTGATCGTACGGACTCGAAACGCCTTGAAATCAACGAAATTGAAATCAATTGAAATCAATTTGAAAAATATTGATTTTAGCATAACTTCTTCTTACGATGAAGTTTGAACTTGAAACTTGCTCCATCGTGTTTAAAATGTATTAAAATACCTATTTTGATATATGGGTTGACTCAATTTCGTTCCGGAGTCGAAACGGGCTTTTTGGGCCATTTCGTCGTTAGCGCGTACATCTATTTTATTTGATCCATTCTATTTCAAATCTATCTATAAATATGTTGTTATAAACCCTAGCATCCCTACTTCTCATTTGTCTATACGCAATTCAGCCATCTCACCTCCTCACTTCAATGGCACCCAAAATTCTATATTTTCAGATCCAATTGCAAATCAAATCCAAAGCATAAATTTCAAACTCCTCAGAAAAATTCAAAAAAAAAATGCTGAAGCTCTCGAAGCGCGTAATCTTCTGGTGAAATTCGTTTTTCGTTTTGGATTGTCGTTTGACTGGTAAAAATCAAAGAATTTTCGGCCGTTCAATGGGGTCGTAACCGACGTCGACGGATCGGAAAACCCTTTCTGGGTTTTGAAGAGGAAGCTGAGGGGATTGCATCGGCATTGTTTATTTCGCGTTTCGACGGTCAGATCAACGGCGAAATTCGATTAGGGTTACAAGATTTTTTTTGGCGGCCGGTCTTGATCTGAGTGCTTTCGACGGCAAGATGGTGTCGCATGGAGGTCGAGGTCGCAAGGGGAAGGCCGAGGCGCGCGAGCCTAGGGGGCGGTTGCGAGTTGACCGGCGGCGAACATGATTCTGGGTGGCCTCAGTTCGATAGTGTACAGGGGACGAACGCGTGATGATCTTTCTCTCGGTGACGTGGCGGTAACGATAATTGTTGCTTTGTTTTTTTTGTTTTTATTTTATTTTTAAATTCGAATAACTTCTAATTTCAATAACTGGTGCATACGAACTCCTTTTCAAGCGCGATTTTTTCTGTTATGATCGCAATAAAATTCCGAACATTTTGGCGCTGGTTTGGACGGATTTGGAGACTGTTCAATTTTTGGGTTTAAATCGGATTTAAATCCGATTTAAATTCAAAAGATGAGTGTTTTAACCCACTCACAACTTTTAAAATTTCTTATGTTTGTTAAATTAATTTATGTTGTGATTAGAAATTTATTTATGACCGTTTGGTATGTTTTAATCATCATCTCGGTTAATTGCATTTATTTAATTTAAACTGTTATTTAATTTTATTACTGCACATAAATTGACAGTTAAATTTATTTATATTGCATATAAATAGTCAGTTAAATTTATTTATTATTGCATATAAACTGCCAGCTAAACAGTTATAAATTTGTATTTTGAATATAAACTGTTCGTTGATACTTGTTATATCTTATATGCTCTATATTGATGTTTGTTTTAAAATTGGATGATGATTGTAACAAATGGTTTGATGATTGATATTGGGTGAATGAATGATGTGTTCTATATTGTATAAACTGCAAGTTATTATGCATTCTTATCTTATCGGGATTACGGTTTGAAATAATATATAACCGTAATTTTTATTTTTAAATTACGGATTGAAATGATAAATATCTGTATCACTTGACCATAGGATATAAAATTATATACAGACACCGCGGTCTATGTATATAAAAATATTTTGAAAGGATTTTTATGATTTTGCAAAGAAAAATGTGGGTTATGAGATATTGATTCAGATATTTATAAATGTTATTCTATATATATAATTAATTTCTTGAATTTAGCTATGTATAAACTGGTTTTGAATTATAAAATTAGCTAAATAATGAAGTTGATTTCTTTTATATAATATAGTTAAGTATCTATTTAAAATTCTATTGTATATATAGTTTATAATAACTCAAATAAAATTAAGGTTGAAGATAAATGTGAATATGATTTGAATTAAAGAATTTAAGAATTATCCTCGAAAAATTTGATTTGAAAACGTAAATAAATTAAGATTTAAAAGGTATGATTTTATAACTTGATTTTGATTAGAGAATTTAAATGAATATCAAATTGATTTAAAAGAATATTATCAAGTTAATTTAATTTAAAAGAATATCCTGTTATTGAAGTTTAAGGGTTTACTTAAATAATATTTGCTTTATTAAGTAAACATTTCAAATTTAAATAATAGGAATTGGATTTGATATATATGAAATTTTCAAAGAATCCATTTTGAAATAGTGGAATATTTAAAGATTGAAATATATAGATTATAAAAAAAATTAAGTTTGAAATATAGAATATTTAAAGCTTTGAATTATCTGGGAATATAAAATGGTTTAATTGGAGTTTAAATTGGTATATTGGGAAATTTATTGGTGAAATTAAAGAAGCTATTCTATTATATAAAGTAATTTAATATTTAAGCCCTTTAAGTATTAAAAGTTGTGTCAAAGCTATGAGGTTTAAGGTATATAGATTTGAAAATGCTATGATTTTGGAAAAGGACATAATTGAAATAAAAATGATATCATATTAATTTGAGTTTTTAAAATAGAAATGATATCGTATTTATATGGGTTTGAAATATATATTATATTCTGGTTTTGAAAGTAAAATTATTTTTAAAATGGCCACGGTGTTATAATAATGTTTGGTTGTTGAAGAGATCGGGATCGAAAGTTGTCATACTCTCTGCCAACCCGAAAACCACTTCAACAACCGTGTACGCGGTGGAGATTCCAGAATGAAGTAGGATGGTGGCGGCGGTTCCTTTGAGGTAAATACGTGGACCCAACTCGCATGAGTTGGCATAAGGTGGCTAAAACAGGAGCGATTGACGGGTTAATTGAGGCAGCACATTTGATCGGACACATCCCTTCGATATTATACTTTAACTTTTGGACTGATTCGGTGGCCACTTTTGATTTTTTTTATTTGGAGGTGTGACTCGAGGTGGGCGGTAGCTTCGCGCTACGCGTTACCACGGACCCGGAAGCGTAATTGGTATATCTACCCTGGCATTGCCTAGTTGTGCCATGTCACCTACCCTAGCGCGCCTTGTACGAGTTTCTATTTGTGTTGTACCTATGGAGTATCCTCTGGTAGCCTCTCGATCAGGAGGTATTACGGTACTGTATAGACTATTGACATTATTTGTGTTAAGGGCTATATGGGTAACCTCTTAACGCTATTTAAAAGTAAGTTTATTTTACAATTAGACACTATTATAATAGCGAAATATACTAGATAGTAAATGGTTTAACGGATCCTTAGGGGATGTGAATCCCGAGCATCTCTTAAGTTACCGTACTCATATTTATTTCTGTTGATTTAACTCTCATAAGATCTTTTAGTTCGGACTCGAGTGTTTTGTCTTTTCAATTCGCTCGAGTCAGTCCGAACGTTTCAGAATTGAAGATTTTATTCTGAAGTACGAAGACGAAGATTTGCATTACTATTATTTATTATATTGTTCCACTACACTCTGTATTCCGCCGCATCGATTTTTATTGGTTGCTATGTGCAACTCTGATATATATTGCATAAGTAAAATTAAATATTTTGTAAACAGCTTCATGAACTGTATATTTGATTATTATATTTTATCATTCCGCTGTGAGATTCTGTTTTGTTTTATTTCTTTCTCGTTTTTCTTATTTACCACATAACAATCCGCCATTCCGTATGCTTTGAATCGGCACGTGTGTCGATTTAAAGCGTGCGAAAAGGCTGGATGTTACAATATGTACCTAATATGAATAAAGATTCAGTCTCAAAGGCCACTCATTCCTATAATACATAATGATGTATCGATAAGGAGTAATCGTACTTTGTTGGACAAAGCACAATTGATGATGAGTGAAGTTGAGTTAAATTCTTTCTATAAGGTGTGTACTTAAAAGTAGTACATAAGGTTAAAACTAATATTATCCAAAGATTATTTTACAAGTACAAGATAAAGGTGTATAAGAAACTCCTGCATGTCCTAGACCAAGGGGTTGGTAGGTTATGCGAGTCGAAAGACTATACATCATAATTATATGTAAGGGTTCTTGTATGAACCGTTCCAAGAGAATTTTGTGATCGATAGTCATTCGATGACTAATTTATGTTGTGAACATAAATATTTTGTGAACTAATGCAAAATTAGTTTTATATAAGGTAATTCACAAAATGCTTGTGAATGATCGCTCAGTTGCACTGAGAAACAACCATTGTTTCAAGAAATACCAACTTCATAGAGAAGAAATTTCTTTAAGAAATTATTGATATAAAATGAATTTGTATATGACCCAATGATAAAACTGATTACAATGGATGAAATGAAATTGACCAAACCATAATAAACAAAAATACATTAGAACGTCTAATAAATATTCTTATACATCAAAGAGAAACGTGAGTTTCTTGTCAATGCCAAAAATAAATAATCCTCGATTATTCAATTAAACCATTAAGGTTATAAACTCAATGATATGGTACGATGCACAAATCCAAAATAGATTTCAAGTTCATAATCAAAATATGATTTGATAGTTGTATCCAAAGTAATACGATTCAACGGTCACAAATGTGTCTCTAAGAGAAAGAGAAATGCAGTTGGAATATAGTGAGCCACATTTATAAGAATAATACCATGAATTTCAATTGTTAAAATTAACATAACAGATCCACCATTTGATGTGCTCAAGTTGGTTTGGATTTTACTCACAAAATTATCACATGGTATGACTTTATGTTTTGGTGTATATGCATTGAAAAAAAAAATTAATATTGATTTAGAGTAAACTGTTTACAATTAATAAAAAAAGTACCTCGAAGTCAGTGAGAGCGAAATTGAGTTTGTGAATTGTGTGTATATGATCAATAAATAAATACGAAAGTTTCATCTAACAAGTATCAAAATTGAACAAGCGTTTTGATATAAACATCAAATGGTTTGATTGCCAGTTAAAATACAGAGAAAGCGTGTGTTCATAAGAAAGAAAGTTAAACGGTACATATATATTTCTAGGCCATAAGTAAACAACACGCTGTTGATTATTAACGATGTATTTATATTATAATCAGCTTTAATTTAATTAATACACAACATTGGATTTGCAAATGATGTCTTTTATACTAAGTATAAAAGATATTGGGAATGTCCCAAACAATATGCAAGGACACCTTACTAAAATATTTAATACAGATATGTAAGATTAATTCATTATGCATTGGCAATAATAAGTATTATGCATGTTATGTTGTCTACGATATCATGATTTGATTATCTGTTTGGTACATGAAGTAAATATTAAATCCAAATTGATATCACTAAATGGTTGTTTGAGGTGGTCTTATGTATTTATAAATGTTAGAGAATTGTTTACAGAAACAACAAACAACTTATGAAGAAGTGTCGGATTCAAACCTTCATAAGTGATATTGAATATAATATTTCAATAATAAATTTAAGTTTAGAATCTTTAAGTTGGAAATGTGCCAAAATAAAGACCGTGGTTGGTTCAACAAAAAAGGCTAAGTACATTGCTTTGAATAGTGCCGCAATGTATATAAATATTATGTACGCACAAATTTATAACTGAGCTGAGGGTGTATCTAAATGTTGAAAATCCAATAACATTGTTATATGATAATAGTATTATCATATAGTTCATAACAGAACTTAGAACTCACTGTAAGTTGAGAGACATACTCCAAATTATTCCACATGATGAATGTAGTTTATCAATGTTGTAGAGAGTTGATTAACATAGTAGATAATTAAAACATAATAGCATACCAGTTCATTGAGAGACTGACCCAATTGGTTTTGAGGAAACCGATTGAAGAAGTTGGAAAAAGATTTCATAATTGATCCAAATTGCAAGTGGAAGATTGATAGAGTTAAGGATATGCCCTAGAGGCAAGTATGCAATTTGTTACATATATCTAACTCGACAACTAATCTTCTTCAAAATAAAAGGTGTTTTTATTCTATTATATACTTGATATAAAGTGTTATATTAATTAATTGATTTAAAAGTATATTTAATAGAACATCCGTAAATGGTATGTTTTGTCATAGTAGTTACAAAGTGTTGTAACCGTGGATAATTTATCACAATGAAAATAAATATACCATTTTAAATATCACTAATCAAGATGTATCGAAACCGGATATCAATACATCCGTTGAGACTAGAGTACTAATGCTCTCCAAATGTTGGATAGAGTATTACTCATGGCTTCTGGGGGCACCAAAGTGTTACCTACTGGTAATAATTGAATAATTATGGACTGAATCGCTTGATAGTTTTCTGTTGGTTAATATAACTAAGATCAAACAGAAAATATCGATGTGATAAAATTACACAATTAACTTGACTTGAAAATATTGCCAATCTTCAATGTGGCAGCTCCACTTTGATTATAGTTAAATCGTGTCACGGCGTCCATCGAACGATTATAGTTGGATCGAGTGGAAGCATTGATGTGAAACACTATTCAAGAGAAGATTCATCTCCTCAGTTATATGAGGTTAGTATCACGGTCAACTATAGTCAACTCAAAGTTAAAGTCTCTACCCATAACATTTCGGTTGATAATAATTGTTATTATTAAACCAGAGGCTTTATGTTTGAACTGCAGAGTTGAATGTGGATGATATAAGAATTTGGACCATAACCAAATTGCATCTAAAGTGATATAGTTTTACCGAAGAGAATTGGTATAAATAAAAGTCACAAATAGACAACGCTTAACTAGGTAAAAAAACGGATTTTACCAAAACCAAGTAAGTGATAAATTTAGCCAAAATATCACACCACCTATTAAGTGATGTGTGAACATTAACATTCGAATAGTTTGATATTAACCGCTGACCAAATTTACACTTAACGGGTCACTTTACCGAAAAATGAATACTCCTTTGACCAAATGATTTAATTCTTTATAATTATTACACATAAATTAAATTAACTAATATTTGCGAAATATTAGTTATAAATTTGATTTTGATTTGATGAATAAATATTATAAAATGTATTTAGTTATAAATATATTAACTGATATACGATATCGATAAGCGTTCAAATAAGATTTAAATAAAAAATATTTGTTTGGGCTATAAATAGGTTTACCATGAAGGTGACTTGTAGGTTTAGCTCCATTAAGGGTTAATAAGTGATTAAACTGATTGGTAAGAGAGGCTTTGATGTGGATGGATGCAACGATCCGTAAATTTTAATGATTTAATAACATAATTAACTGAAATTTTGTGAAATTTTAAATAATTAGATTTGAAAATAAAATTTTAATATTTGAAATACGTCTACTTAAACATAAAATATAGTAAATTTTCATTTGATAATATGGAAGTTTATTTTATTGTGTAATTTTATTTAAATTTAAATCAGTTAATATTATATGATAATAAAATGTTTTTCAAATCTGAATTTTTTATATAATAAATTTGTAAACTATTTTATGAGTGAGACGACATAATTCGTTTCATCAAATTTGGACTGTTATTATTCTGTTTATCTGATTTTCGGCTTTTTAGCAGCATTTTCAGTACTGAATATCAACTTTTGATAGGATGATCGTATTGTTGATATCTGTGTACCGTTTTGATCGTCTCGTCGTGCTGATCTCCACAGTATATTCATTTGCTTTTTTCGATGTCCGGTGGACAACAAAGTTTGTAAAACGGTTCACCGTATCGGTACGTTTTGAGGCTTTTGAATTCCCATAAATCAAATAGTTGTTGCTTTTATTATTCCGAAATTTAAGGGTTGATTGTCACTATTCCCACTATTCATTGCTAACTTTTCTATTCCATCCTTCCATTTATATTCTTTATGCCAAACGGTTTAATTGGGAAATATATGCATATTATATTAGAACTATTCACACGTTTTTTTATAGGCTCCTCTTTCCTCTTCTATTTTGCAGTCTCCTTCACAGCCTTCCTAACACCATGCCTCCACAAGCGAAACCACCTTCTTACCCTCGCAAGAAAGCTTCTCTCCTATATCTCGCCCATCACCCATTATTGCACGCACTCAACCCAAAACCTCTCGGCCTTCCCCCTCGTCCTTGTTGATTCATAAGTTTTGATTCATGACACAAGCTTCAAAGAATGTACGACAACTAAGACGACAAAAAGAGAATACCACGCTACAAATGAGACAAGACTACAATTAAGAGTTTAGTATGTATATTTCCTATATTGAGTCTTAGAATATTGTTAAAATTATTCCTCAAGTAGTCACACACACAAATGTTGTACTTTTAAAATTATACACATAAAAGAATTCACTGTGCAAATAACATCAGGTCGGCCGACCGACCCGTACCCTCGGTCGACCGACCCTGTGTTATATGCATAGATACACTCTGTTTTATATACGTTTTCAAACTCAGCTGACCGACCCAGGTTTTACGGTCGACCGACATGACAATAGCGGCTACTTTCTGAAGAGATGCGATCATTTCATGAAGAGTAATGTCCTCTATTTCAAGAGATACGGACACAACTTTTGATTGAATCTCTTCATGAAAGATTGTAACTCTTCTACAACTATATAAACATCTTCAAATCACTTCTACAACCACCGATTCTTGTTTATAATTCTGCAATCTATTCTTTATTTATTTCTGCAAATAAAAGCATTCATTCTTATTTAATATCACTAGAATCCTTGATTTAAATCATAAACTTTGATTCTACGTGATTATCTTCCTTCTAAATCTTCACACACATATATACTCTTGAGGATTTGATTATAGGAAAGTTGTACTATCAAAAGACAATCAGTGTTATTCAGAACACATTCGTCAACAAACTATTTGTATTGAAGTTAAAGTCCTCTTCGGCTGTTGAGGCGGAAAAATTGTTGTTCGGCTGCTCAGGTGTCGTATACCTATTCCTCCGGGTTAAGTGAGGGGTTAAGTTTAAATCCAGAGGATAGTCTGAGACTGGACGTAGAACGGGAAGTTCGAACCAGTATAAAAATTCCTGGTGTGCTTACTTTAATTTTTATTTTACTGCTATTATCGGTTTCCGCATTTATATACCATATTACACGATCCTTAGTACTGCACGTACACTTTCATTTGGTATCAGAGCAAGGTCATCCTATAACCGTCACAAAGTTATTTGATATTTATTTCTAGTAATATGGCAACGACACAAACTAACGATTTTGGCACTAACACTAATACTAATTTCACAGAGGGTCAATCAACTTCACGACCTCCATTTTTTAATGGTATAAATTATAATTATTGGTCAACTAGAATGAGAATCTATATACAATCTAGTGGATTTGATATCTGGAATATTATACAAAGAGAGTACACAACTCCTACTGGAGAATACTCAACTTGGAGTAACACACAAAAACTAGATGCTACATCAAATGCAAAGGCTATGAATATTTTATTTTGTGCGTTAGATAGAAATGAATTTAATAGAGTTAGCATGTGCACTTCAGGTTATGAAATTTGGAGAACACTTAAGATAACACATGAAGGTACAAACAAAGTTAAATTAAGCAAAATCTCTATGTTGATTTTTCAATTTGAAAATTTCAAAATGAGGCCAAATGAATCTATAAATGACATGTACTCTAGATTTCAGGATATTTATCATGCTTTATTATCACTAGAACAAAAGTTTACTGATTTTGATGTTATTACAAAAATCTTAAACTCTTTAACGGACGAATGGGAAAGAAAAGTCTTAGCCATTGAAGAAGCAAGTGATTTGTCAACATTAAAACCAGAAGAATTGATAGGTAATCTAATGTCCTACGAAGTAAATTTGCAGGCAAAAAGAAATGGAGCACAAGAAAAGAAAAATGTGGCTTTTCAAGCAGAAAAAGATGATTCTGACTCAGATAATGAAGATATAGCAATGATCGCTAAAAATTTCAAAAAGTTTTTGAAATTCAACAGAAATAAATTCAAGGGAAACAAAAATAATTCCAACAACATTTCTAATAGCAGCAGCCCATCATCTTCAGCAATGGAATGTTATGAATGTCACAAGAAAGGTCACATGAAAAATGATTGTCCAGAACGCAAAAAGAGCAATTTTAAGAAGGACAACCAAACGAAGAGCTTTTTCTGTCACTTGGGACGACACTGACTCATCATCCTCTTCAGAGAGTGAAAGTGATAATGAACAAGCAAATGTGTGCTTCATGGCTTCATCAGACGATGTAAGTAATTTTACTTTTGAAGATTTAATTGAAATAAATTCTGAATTAGTAAATGTAACAAAGCAACTTAAAAAGAAAAATAAGGAGTTGCAAAGAAAATTAAATAGAACAGTCTTAGAAGTAGATATGCTGAAAGATGAGAAGAAAATATTAGAAGAAGAACTTGAAAGTTCTCAACAATCAAATTCTAACTTATCCTCTCAAATTTCGTCAATATCTGAAGAACTAGAAATTCAAAAGTATAAAAATGATGATTTACTTTTCAAAAATAATAGTTTAAACTCTAAGATTAAAGATTTAGAGTTAGAAAAATCTAGTCTTAAAATAAAATTTGATGGTATATCTAAAAATGTATCTAATTTTAATAAAGGGAGAGAAAATTTATTTAGGATTATTGAAAATTCTCAACCTGCTTCAAATAAGAAGGGATTAGGTTATGTTAAGAATTCAAAAACTCACAATGATAAAAGTGGTTTAGGATATAATAAAACTGATCGTAGAAATAGCACTAGATATGCTTTCATGTATAGTAAAAATGATAGTGCTAGTACTAAATTTCGAGTAAAGCCTAAATCCAATTTTTATAGAAATTCAAATACTACTATGACCTATAATGTTGATAATTTCTTTAGAAGTACAAAATCATTAACAGGAAATATGAATAAAAATTATCTAAGTATACGGGTTCCTGTTAATTGAAAAAATAGAGAAAAATACATTGATGATTATTTTGATATGGTGGTTAATAATGAAAATTATATTTATAAAGGTTCAACCACATCCAAATGGGTATGGTTTCCTAAAATTTAGGAAATTACAAGAAGCCTGGGTATCGCATGCTTTAAATATTAATTTTTTTGATACCTTACATTATAAGTAGTAGTTATTTTGTTTTATATTGTTCTATGTTAACACTTATGTGAAATATAATTTATATCATCAGTTAAACTCTCCTTTTTGTCGATGACAAAGCGGGAGAAATATATAAAAGCTAACAAGTTTTTGCAGAAAAGTCGCCATATATTCAGGGGGAGAATTACAATATATACTACTTCGTCACATAAGTATTGTCATCAATCAAAAAGTGAGAGAATGTTGATTCATAAGTTTTGATTCATGACACAAGCTTCAAAGAATGCATGACAACTAAGACGACAAAAAGAGAATACCACACTACAAAGGAGACAAGACTACAATTAAGAGTTTAGTATGTATATTTCCTATATTGAGTCTTAGAATATTGTTAAAAATCATTCCTCAAGTAGTCACACACACACACATGTTGTACTTTTAAAATTATACACATAAAAGAATTCACTGTGCAAATAACATCAGGTCGGCCGACCGACCTGTACCCTCGGTTGACCGACCCTGTGTTATATGCACAGATACACTCTGTTTTATATACGTTTTCAAACTCAGCTGACCGACCCAGGTTTTACGGTCGACCGACATGACAATAACGGCTACTTTCTGAAGAGATGCGATCATTTCATGAAGAGTAATGCCCTCTATTTCAAGAGATACGGACACAACTTTTGATTGAAACTCTTCATGAAAGATTGTAACTCTTCTACAACTATATAAACATCTTCAACTCACTTCTACAACCACCGATTCTTGTTTATAATTCTGCAATCTATTCTTTATTTATTTCTACAAATAAAAGCATTCATTCTTATTTAATATCACTAGAATCATTGATTTAAATCATAAACTTTGATTCTACGTGATTATCTTTCTTCTAAATCTTCACACACATATATACTCTTGAGGATTTGATTATAGAAAAGTTGTACTATCAAAAGACAATCAGTGTTATTCAGAACACATTCGTCAACAAACTATTTGTATTGAAGTTAAAATCCTCTTCGGCTGTTGAGGCGGAAAAATTCATGTTCGGCTGCTCAGGTGTCGTATACCTATTCCTTCGGGTTAAGTTTAAATCCAGAGGATAGTCTGGGACTGGACGTAGAACGGGAAGTTCGAACCAGTATAAAAATTCCTGGTGTGCTTACTTTAATTTTTATTTTACTGCTATTATCGGTTTCCGCATTTATATACCATATTACACGATCCTTAGTACTGCACATACACTTTCAGTCCTCACCTCCTTCATGGCACCCTTCATCATCGCCTCCCCACCTTTCACATCAACAGCCAAGCACACAACTACCCCATGGCCTTCCTTTCCCTGTAGCCTTCAATTTTCCCATGGCCGAAGCCGTCACCACCCATCACCTCTCGCCTTCGTCCTCCCCGCTTTCCCATGCTCGACCGTCGATCACCCAACCTCCCCCTCTCCGCCACAAGGCCAAGCACGGCCACCACAAGATCCACTCCACCGAAGCCTTGCCGTGAGTCCACTCTCCTGTCTATTATATTTGTTATATAGGTAAAGGGGTTAGTTTATATATTTTGCCGATAAATTGAATATATAAGTGTTTACAGTAGGTTTATATATATATAGTTATGTCAGCAGTACCTAGGATTATATGTTAGATATATGTATGTATATAGCTTTCTTTCAATAGTTGCAGTTTGGATAAATGTAAGTTATATATTTGTAAGCAGTAGTCTTCTCTTTTGCAATATATATATATATATATATATATATATATAGTTTTAATATTTTGTTTGTTTAAGTATTAAAAAAAGAGTATTATATAACATGTAGATGCTGTGATTTTTTATTGGGTCTGTATTCTTCATATTTGAAGTATAAATTTTAAGTTTAAAACAATATATATGTGTATCTGTATATTTTAGATTTGAAGTATATATTTTAAATATAAAGTATTCTTGCATTTCACTTGTAAAGTATTTATTTTAGATATAAAGCATGCCTACTTTTCACCTTTGCAGCCAACATAAGGCACACCTTTGCTTTATTTGATTTAGGACCCAGCCTTCTTTGTTTATATAAAAATATATACAGATTCTAAGTAGAATATATATGTAAGCTATATTTGTGTACATATTAATTTATATATATAAGAGTATATGAGTTTATATTGGTTTTATAATATTGATTTTTAAAAATAGTATGTATATAAATCTGTAAGCTATATACATCGATTTGTTTATTGATTTTGAACTTTATCATAGAAAGGTCTCATTTGATTTTAACTATAGTGTATAAATCTCGACGGATTTGTTTATGTATAACTATATATATTGGTATTTTGATTGTTAGATATATATATATATATATATATATATATATATAGAATTTTAAAATAATATATAAATATTTTGATCATTGTTATATACAGGTTTGTTTCCATTACTAAAGAAGTTGTTTGATTTTGGTATTGACTTTTAAATACGATATATATAAGATTTTGAATTTAATAAGTGTATTAAATTAAATATTGACTTTAATAAAATAATAATATATTTCATGTCTATACTAGTTGTTACCTTGTATAAGTTATATATTTGACAGTTTTATAAATGTACATAGATTTTAAATTTTAAATTTGTATGGGTGATACATAAGCTGTGATATGTTTGTATATCTATATAAGTAATTATTTCAAAATATATTATGCATATATGTTTGATTTTTAATATATGTGTTTTAATTTAAAGCAATGATTTTTGAAATACATATATATTTAATTTAATACGTTTGAATATGATTTTATGTATATATAGTTATATATATATAGTTCGCTTATACCATTGATCTTCATCAAATCCAGTTCATCGTGCCTTGCGCTTGTCTCGCCGATTTTCAATTTGGTCGCAGCATCTTTTTGATTTGCTCGTGTCTGTATCCGTGTGCGTGTCCGTGTCACTGTTCTCATTCTTGTTTCTTTAGCCTCGTAAGGTGAGCAATCACTCACGATTATCATTCATATATTTATTAAATTTGATTCCACTTGAAACGATAATTGAAAATACTGCTAAATTGAACTGTTAATTTTATAGTTGCTATATATGATATGCTATTATCTGTAATTGTTCATCTGTGAGACATGACACCATATCATGTTATTTATATTTTATTTAATTTGTTATTGATGATTTATGTATGTTGTTGATTTGTTATATTATTATCATAACTGTTTTCACTTTGCAAGTTCCCTGTTAGTATACAATTCCCCATGGGTTGAAATGATACATACCCGAACGATCTTGTAGAATAGAAGAAAATCGTTACGAGTTAAAATGATAAACTCATACGATTTTCATTGACTTTGATTTTGGGATTGCGGATTAAAATGATATATATCCGTAGATATTCAAATTGCGGATTGAAATGATAAATATCTGTATCACTTGACCATAGATTAGAAAATTATATACAGACACCGTTGGTCTATATATTTTGAAAATGATTTCCAAGGTTTTGAGAAGAAATATATATGGTTTTAATAAATATTGGTTTTTAAAATATAATATATAAATGTTATTTCTATATATGTCTAAATTTTAGATTTTTAAAATTATATGTTTTAAAAATTTTGAAGTCATAAGTTTGTTTTGAAATTATAAATTTTAAGATTTTACTTATAATTTTACTATTTTAATATATATATATATATAGATTTAATATAAAATAAATTTAATAATAAGATTTAATTTAATAAAAAATTAATTTAATTAGAATATAATATGCTTAAGTATTTATATAAACTTATATTAATATTTAAATTAAGTTTTATAACTTTAATAATAATGGTTGGGAAGAATAAATTAATGTTGGCATGGAATTTAAAATGGGTTAATAAGTGAATTTAAATAGGAATTGATTTGAAATTATTTGAGATTTTGAAAGATATGATTGGTAACTTGATTTGATAAAAAATGATAAAAATGAATATTCTCAATTTTGAACAAAAATTGAGATTGAATCTAATATTGATTTAAATTTATAAATTGAAATTTTAATAAATTGTTATTATTGAATAAAACTAAAGTTAAATGCTGAAATATAAATGAAATTTATATTGTAAATGTTGAATATTTAAATTTGAATCTTATTAGAATTGAAGTGATAGTTCAAAACCTGGATTTGAAATCGATAAAAAAATTGAAATAGTTTATTTAGAATTTGAATTGAATCTATGACATTTAAATTGAAATGGTTTAGATGGAATTGATTTAAATTGAATTTTGAAATTTAAGCTTATCTGAATCGATTGTAAAATTGGGGGAAACGATTTTATATAAAGTACTTGTAATATGTATAAACTATTTTAATATAAATTATTTTAGTATTTAAACTATTTTAATAAATTTAATTTATATACTATTTTCTATATCTAAACTGTTTAAGTCAAAAGTGTTATGGTTTTCAAAGTGTTATGATTTCAAAATGTTATGATTTCAAAATTGTTATGATTAAAGAATTGTTATGATTTCAGAAGTGCTATGATTTCGAAAGTGTTATAAATTTGAAAGTGTTACGATTCTGAAAATGAATATTATTTAAAGTTGATAATTATATCGAATTTGATGTGGTTTTGAAATAGGTATGATATTTTGATATGAAGTATGAAATATTTGAAATGAAATGACCACGATGTGAAATAAGCATTTGGTTGTTAAAGAGACCGAAATCAGATATTGTCGTATTCTCTGTCAATGTCGAAAACCACTTTAACAACTGTGTACGCGGTGTAGATTCCGGAATGAAGTATGATGGTTTGGTGACGATTCTATATTGTATTTACATAGCCCTGACTCCCGTGAGTCAGCTTGATGCAGCTAAAACAAAAGCCACACTGGGTCAAGTGAGATCATTACTCCTATCGTACACATTTATTCGATACAATTCTATTGCTTTTGCGATTTGATTGGGTGCACCTTTGATTTGGAGTGTGCCACGAGGCGGACGGTAATAGCTGCTATGCGTTACCATCAGTCCGGATCCGCAAACGGTATATCTACCCTGACATTGTCTTGCTGCCGTGTCACATGCCCTATCGCGCCATCTACGAGTTTGTTTTGTGTCATACCTATGGAATGCTCCCCTTAACGCTATTTTAATACCTTTACTTTACTATAGACATATTATAATAGCCTATATTACTACCTAGTAGATAGTTCCACGAATTCTTAGAGGATGAAAATCCCAAACATTCTTTAAGTTACTTGTATTTCAGTTGATATTTCACTTGTGTTAAATTTATTAATATAAGAATGTTAATCCTGACTCGAGTGTTTTGTGTTTTGCTTTACGCTCAGGTCAGACTGAGTGTTATAGCATTTGAGACTCACCTTTGAAGATTGGAGCTTCACTTGAAGATCCATCTATATCTATTCAGCTTTCAGTTATCCAGTTGTTTTGTTCAAACTTGTTATCTGCTTGTATTCGAGACTACATTGTATTGGAGATATTCTGTTGTATTTTGTTTTAACATTGATGTTTATATAATAGCTTCATGAACTACTATTTATTCTATGTACGGCTTATTTTTATATACTTTGTGTCTGTGATTCTGTGCTTGATTTATTTACTGTATATGATAAGTTTTGCCAAATATGAGTCAACAATATATTGTTTTGAACAATTCAAGTCCAACATGTGCGGATGCGAATGGTACGAAATACCGGTCGTTACAATGGATAAGATGGATGGAGAATGAATAATGATCATATCCTAACTTTTCTCCTTTTCTTCTTCTATATAAAGGTCTCTACCCACATTTGTTTGAGAACTTTTGAAGCCTCTATCTTTGGCTATTGCCGGCCAAACCCAGCCTCCATTAGCCTCTATCATATCAAGTACAAATCAAATGAAATACAAATCTATTCGATAGCTAGGGGTCATCGATTAAGGGATTCGCACTCCACCGGTTTGAAAATCCGTTCTAGGAGCATATATAATCATTTGAAGGTGTACTTTAAGGCATTGGGAGTAAGGCACATTACTAACCAATATAGGATTATTAATGTTTAGGTACAGTGTTTATATTATATATTTTATATCGTTAGTTTGATGACGATTCCGATATGCAAATATATTGTCACAATTAGATTAGTTATATGATTGCATACACATGTAAAAAAAATTATGCATATATATACCTATAATGGTACAGCTCTACAATAAAAAATAATGTTTTAAATTTTAATGATATATATAGAGTTTATAATTTAATTATTGCACCATTCTGTATAGAAATATTAACTGCCACGTTGCAAGATGCATTGGTTGTAGCTAGGAACATTCTGTATACAATTATTAACGCTTTCATCTTGCCCATGACCAACCAATACAATGTTTTTCAATTATTAACTGCCACGTTGTAAATATTGTATTGGTTGGTCATGGGCCATCTTTCTAGTTTATTTGGTTTTTCATAATCCATTGGCAAGGACAACCTGTTTTTGGAAGCTAGGATCCTGATTTTTGCAGTCTTTTTTGATAGCTAGGATCCTGATTATAAATGCTTTCCTACTTTCTAGTGGCTATATTTTAGTTGTAGGGTATTTCTACAAAAGTGCCAGGAAATATGGAAGTGTTCGCCTTGAAGCAATACAGTCTCTCCAAACTGTCGTTATTTTAGTTAATAATGACTAGCATATCGAATAATGAGTGTAAATCACATATTAAATAATCTCTTTAAACTGTTAGGAAATCAACTATAAAGATTACTAATTTTAATCTATGAAATCAAGCAAATCTAATCCAACATTCGGCAAATTTGCGTTTTAGCAGTCACCCTAGCTGGAATAATTCTTATAATTAAAAGCACTTTCTAGTCTCAATTAATAGCACCTATAATTGAATATTTTGGTCTGTTAGGAGCTTTTAGACCATATCCAAGGAAAACTATCAAGCAAACCCATTGATATAGTATGCAAATTTGTTTTTTACCTTCCATTTTCTGATGAAAATAGAGTTGATAGGAGAAGATTCTTGGGAACATCGATTTGATATATTTTAATACCAAGAGAAGCCATTATAAAAAATATATAAGTTAATGCAAACGTAAAGAAAAAACACAATTTAGAGGAAAATACATTAAAGAAGAAATAACTAATCATTTGATTCATCTTATATAATTGGAATTTAAACCCATCCAAGTTGAAATGTTATGGATGCATACATTTGCAAAATATACAAAGTGAAGCATAAAAAGCGGATTGTGGCTTACACTCTCCCACAAAACATATAGAATGTTGCGTTTGCACTTTTGTTATGTGCTTTTTAATGTCGATGGTTGATGATATACACTTGATGCAGTTAAATAGGTTTTAAACATTCAATCCTTTGGTCATGAATTTGATTTATTTATTTTAAGATAATATACTATCATGCGTAAAGTTGTTAATAGATTGCAGTTCCATTGGACTCCCAAATTTTTTGGATTGTCAGAGGTCTGCAATAAATGGAAAGGTCTATGGATGCACCTAAAAAACCAAAAATGACCATATTAAGGTGGCGTCTGGATTATTGAGACCATAAGATAATTTGACCAAGGCAAATTAAAATTTTGACTAAAAGCGATTGCATTGAAAAATGAGATTAAAGAGATCGATTCGTACATGATTTTCCGGTTAGGTGCCATGGTTCAATGAAGTTGAAGTGGTTCTTATTTGATCCTTATGGATGTATTGATTACCATAGCTTGTTTGTTATAAAATCATTGTGTGGTGATTTTATGTTAAATTCCTTTTAATATTGTAGAAGACTAACCCGACTTTGTTGGACAGACCGAAAATACTTTGGTTAAAGGTATTAGATCTGAAGCGGATCGATCATATAAGAATTAAGTTAAACAAAAAAGAAAGCAACAACCAGAGCCTAGGGACATCAATCACGTAATTCCTGAAACAATCAAGCAATTTGTCACAAAAATAAGCTACTGCAATCAAATTACAAGATAAAGATCTGAGACACTTATCTGTGAAGTGACAAGAGATAGAAGTTTTGAACAGAGAGCACGCATTATGTAATAAGCACGAAATCCAGGTAGATCTGAAGTTGATCTATGGTTTTCACACAAAAAGAAGCAACCTTTGGGTTTTAGAGGAGAAGCTCGACATAAAGTTTTTCTGGAAATGAGTAGATGATGAAGCTAAGCAGTAGAGGGGTGGTAGTACTTTAGTACCTTGAACTTTAAAGAATTGCCGAAGTTAAAAGCGTAGTAGTATGAAGAAGCGGTCGCCATTAATTCATGAATGAAGCAGAAAGGGGAAAGTGGGGAGATGAATAAATGTCCATAGAAGGTTGTAGTTAACATGTTTTTAGCTTATCAGGTTGGTGTAGGAGATTTTGGGCCTGACAGGTTGGGCCAGCATTTGTAAATAATGTACACATTATACGTTTATTTTCTTGAAATAAAAGCCTTCAAAACAAGTTTAAAAAAATGATTTAGGGTATGAATTTTATACTTCACAATTTTTTGGTAGCGCAATTTTAGATCACTTTTCTGGTCGGTAACAAGGTTTTCAAAATGAATTCAAATGATAAATCGTAAAATTTAAACTTTAAATCGAAAAGGGTTTAAATCATAAATTGTCAAAATGTCCATTAAAATTTGTACACACTTTGAAATCGATTTTGATGTCAAAGATTAAACACATAAACCTAAAACTCAATTTTGTCTCATATTCCATCTTTATTTGGGTAACTTTAAAATTTGTATGAGGAGGTACGTTTTATTTGGTATTAGTTAACAGAAATTTATTTAGAATGTAAAAAAGTTAAATAACTCGGTTTTTAAATTGAGTCTGAGTTAAATAACTCGGTAACAAACTGAGTTAAAAGACTCGATTTTTAAACTAAATCGGCATAACTTTTTTACATTTCATATAAATTTCTATAAATAATACCATTGTCATTGTATTACTACTATGTGATGAATGTATAAATGCTAATCGTTCATATTTATGATTATATGTAATTTTCTTATTGCACAAGCTGCATGTTAGCTAATAAATATTTTAAAATGTTGCATACTTGTATCTCTGAAATTGATATAGATGTACACTTGTGTAGAGCATGTTTTGTTACTTCATATATTTCATGTATGTATTTACACAACAGGGCATGTGTATTTCAACGCTCATGTTCCAACGGCCTCCAATGAAATTTCTAACGGCTTTCAACGGCTCGTTGGATTTTGTCGTAACCGTCTGAAGCTGTTAGAAACCGTTGGAATGAAGCCATTTGCGTCCGTTGGAAGCCGTTGGAAAATTTCCTGCATATTTTTCCGAGAGCCGACCTGAAGCTCATTATCTCCTTCCCCAATCTATATTTTCACCCAATTCTCCAATTCCACCACCTCCTAGCCTGCTACCGCCGCCCCAAACACCATCCCAACCATCTCCGACGCCATCTAGAAGCTGCTCCAGCTCATCTCCACCCTTCTAGCTCTCCAAATCGGTAATTTTGCTAAACCTAATATTTATGTTTTTTTATTTTGGGTTTAATTTGAATTGCGATTGATTCCTACTTGTTAGTGTATGCATATTACATCATGTTATCTCCTAATTCCAACTATTATCCCATAATGAACAAGTTATTACCGATTGAATTTTTTTTAATTTAGGATATTGCATTAGTTTATGTTGATTTGGTTAGTATTGAACGTATGTATGTGATAGAGTTTATTGCATTTGGAAGCCGTTAGAACGGATATTGCATTTGTGCGAACACGAGTTTTGTATTTGTGCGAACACGCGAATTGATTTAGTTTATAAATGAATTTGTACTGAATGAATTTTGTTTACAAATTTTGTGTATAAATGAATTTAGTACTTATGTAATAAAACGGTAAAATATAAATCAATATTAATTAAACGAGTTATATATTTAAATTTAATATAAACAAATATTTAAATCCTTAGATATATTTTGCCTCGTCTGACAAGTGTTGTATATGATTGTTTTATGGGTATTCGTTTTTTCCACAAAACGGACAACTCTATTCATCTGATACATTATTTGTCGGATTTGTCCCTATATTGGACAAGTTACAAACACTATAAAGTAATTATATTTCGTCAATCGTATCACTTTAAACGGTTCATAAAATTTCGACGGCATTTCCTTTACGTTCCTTGTGTACACGCATTTGTGTACGATACAAGTAACACGGGGGAAATGCTGCCGAAATTTTGTGAAATCGTTTGAAATGATATGATTTACGGAATATAATTACTATTGTGTTTGTAATGGAAAGTAGGATACCGACCATCAAAGAAGACACATAAGCGGCAATGAATCAATAGTTGTTTATTTAAAATGAAGTTTGTAGAAAAAATATAAAATTCAGTACATGTTTACTAAATTAGCAAATAAAATTTAAACAAAATATAAAATGAACGATTTATAATTTTTTTACTTTATCATAGGTTTTCAAGTAGGAAAAATGGTCAATTACTTTAATGATCGGAGCTGGATGTATCAAAGAAGGGAAATTAATGGCGCAATAGTGAACATTTTCTAAAAGGGGTACAAGTGTTCATCGAATTTGCTATAAGTAATATTGCAAACGATGAAGAAATTCGTTGTCCATGCAGTAGATGCAAATTGTTGAACTATTTACTACCAAATATAGCTAAGGTTCATTTGCGCCAATATGGTTTCGTACCCAATTATTTGCTGTGGGATCGTCATGGAGAAATTGTAGCCCTTAATAATCAAGAACAGTCGGTGGAGGTCATTAGTGATGAAGTTAGTACGAATCTCATAGAACATATGTCGAAGATGCATCACGATCAATGTTCCCTACCGTTGAAATTGATAACGACGATGTTTACGTCGAAGAGTAACCAAATGCTGGAGCTAAAAAAATATATGATTTATTGGATCATGCTAAAACCCCTTTGGAATGGATGTTCAAGCGGCTCTCAATTATCGGTAACTGAAGAGTACATTGCAATGAAATCAAAATACAACCTTACAGAAGCTGGATTTACGGCTGTTGTTCAAGCTGCTTGTAACGACTCGTAAACTTTAACTGTTTTAATAATGCGATTAATCGAATTTTCGTGAAATTTTTAAAAATAAAATTTTGAAATAAAAATTTAATATTTGAAATACGTCTAATTGAACGTAGCAAACTATAAATTTTCATCCGAAAATATGGAAGTTTATTTTCGTGTGTAATTTTGTTTCAATTTAATCAGTTAAGAATTGATGAAAATAAAAATGTTTTCGAAACATGAATATTTTTACATAAAAAAATTCTAAATCATCTTCTGAGCAAGATGTCATTTTTCGTTTTTCCAGATTCCGACTTTTTTAGCTCCGTCGATCCTATTTTTCTGCGTTTTCACTGCATTTTCCGCTAGTTGAAAATTCGAATTTTTATAATTTAATCGTACCACTAATACCTATATACTGTTTTTATAGTTTTGTCGTGCTGATCTTCGCAGCATATTCAATTTGGTGTCCCGACGTCCGGTTCACTGCAGAATCGATGAAACAATTTGCTATATCAGTACGGTTTCGAACCTTTCAAATTTCGTGTGACCATTCAATTTCCACTGTTTATCAACCCGATCAGCCACTAGCATTTATACTTCTGAAATTAAAAATTCCATTTACTAAATTTTACCAATTTGTTGTTCCCGGTTCAAACTCCACTTATTAATTTTGAATTCAAACATCATCTATTCGTATTTTGTTCCCATATTTAATATAGGCGTACCTTATATAATTATATGTATTTACATTTACATATTAAATTGCGTATTGATTGCATGCCAGCCATATTTGCTTCGGGAATACATTCGTTTTTTTTCGAGATAAGCTGTTCTCATCTTTTTCTTTGCTACACAATATCAATTATATTTTACTCTTTGATGTGCTTCACCTTGCTCGACGAAAAATCTTGCTTAACTCGAGCATCACCCTCGCCGAACCCACATCAGACCGAACTTCCCATACGCCACCTGATGCCGCCTTCGCCATGGCAACAGCCATCGCTTCAAATTCCCCTCCACCGTGAAGTGACCTCCTCCCTCCGCGCACCGTTCCTCCCCTCTCTCCATAGCGGCCTGTCCCATCGCCTCCTTCCTCCCTTCAGCCGTGACCAAGCTCCTCCTCTCCCCTTCATTTATGCTAGCACCATAGCCGAGAAAAACCACTCCACACCATCGTACCTTCTCCTCCCCTAGCCCGTTCCCATCAGCAACCTAGCCTAGTCGAGCTCTAGTCACGGCAGCAGCCTCATGTACAGATCTCGGCCGAAGTTGCAGCAGCCACTACCTCGTTTTCCCTCATCCAGTCAGACATGTGCAACACCTTGACCACCACTCCATGCTTTCCCTGAGTCGAGCTTTTATGTGTGCGGATATAGGTATATAGCTTGAAGCTTTGGCTTGCGTTATTTTATATACACTGTTATGTTATAAAGTATATTTGATGAAGAATGTATCATATACGTATACAATATTGATCCTTACATCATATCTTATTTTACAAGTTTTGATATATGTATGTATGTATGTATGTATTTAAATTAATTTATAAAAGATTTGTAGAAACTATTTGTATATTTATAAGTCTTACAAAGTTTTTAAGGATAGACTGCAGTTTATATATATGATAGTAATACAATATGTTTTAATGAACGATATGCTTAAAATATTTTGAAACTGCGTTTATATTTGAATGTGTGTGTGTGTATATATATATATATATATTCTATTGCTAAGTTTTGGACAGTATATTATATTAACGTAAGAAAGGATATATAGGATGTTATATGCTCTGGTATGTATATGTCCAAAAATTGGTAGGTTGCCAAGTCACCTGAAGCTACTTTGCCATTTTATATAGTGTTGTATGTAGGTGTTTTAGATATATAGTTATATTAGCCATTGTATATATACGTATGACGTTCTCTCTGTATGTAGGTATATTTATACTTGATAAGGTAATAAATAATAAAATAAAAGAAATTTGTTAGCTATATATGAAGTACACCGGTGTATATGTCAGTTTACATCACCTATATATATATGTTTGTGATATTTACATGTTGGTAACATAGAAAGTTACTTTAGTTGATTTTGATATAAGTATAAGTTACAGTGCATTATTTTGTCAAAGTAGTATTTTATGGATATTGTGAAAAAAAATATAGTATGCATTTTTCAAACTTATTATTGATTTTAAGAAGATATTAATAATAAATAAAAATAGTATGTGCATCCTCCATTATATTTACTGATTCTGATTAGTTCTCATCGTTTTTCCAATTGTCAGCTTTGTCCATCGTGCCTGTTTGCATCATTCATATCGTATCCATCTAGCGTTGCATTGGAATTCGTAGCTCATTTTCTTGTCAAATCTCTCTAACCTCGAAAGGTGAGCAATCACTCACGATTAATGTTCTTTTATTTATTAAATTTGATTTTAATTGAAACGACAATTGAAATATGCGGCTGTTAGTTATTTACACCGTTATATATACGTTATTACTTGTATCAGTTCACCTGTGACATTTGACACCATTATTTGTTATTTATACGATGATAATCCAGTTTGGTTGATAAATGAATGATTGTTTGATTTTGATATTGGACGTTAAATTGTTAATGTATGAAGTGATAAATAATTTACAAATGAAATTGATGTAGGAGTTAACAATTTGAAATTGATATATGTGATTGAATTTGATTAGACAAAATTTGTATAATATGACCACTTTTAATGTATAAATTATTTGACACGTAGAAATATGGTTAATTACACCTTGAACCATTTAAATGTATGTAGTATAAATTGATGTAGTGTGAAATTAAATAGTGGATATCAAGTGAAGATTGCATGAAATGATAAGTGTAATAATCTATAACCTACATGAAATGATAGTGTAGACTCTAGAAATAATTATAGTAATTCGCATAAACAACAAATGTAAATTAATACGATTATTTCGGGATTATTTAAATAAACTATTGGATTGTTCTTGATGATTGCTATTGCTTGTTTATTTATTTTGACATCATCCCGGTTATCACACTGTAAGTTTCCTTTGCTATGCTTTGATTTTTGAATTGAAATGGAATCGGGTTGAAATGATAAATACCCGAATAAACTTTGACTTAGGATAGAGAATTACATAAAACCCGATTGGTCAAATAATTTGATTTAAAAATAAAATAAAGATTTTATTTGAATAAATAATAAGGTTTCGAAGTGAAGTTGAAATTTGAAATTTAATGGAAAGAAATGTTAATATTTAAAAATCTGAAACAAAATTTTAACATAATAGTCGACGAAAGAACGTTTTTTAAAAATTAATTATTTAATAAATAAGTTTGGAATTATTTAATAATTAAGTTTGAAATTATTTTATAACTAAATTTGGAATTATTTAATAATTAAATTTGAAATTATTTAATAATTAAGTTTTGAAATTATTTAATAATTAAGTTTTGAGATTATTTAATAATTAAATAAGATTGAATTATTTAATAATTAAATAAAATTGAACTCTTTATTCAGTGAAATTGAACTTCTTGAATAAGTGAAATTAAGTTTCTTTATTAATTGGGTTTCGAAATTGTAACTAAGTAAATAAATAAGTGAAGTTGAATTTCTGTAACAAGAAATAAAAATGTGATTTATTGAAATTAATATAAGAGTTGTAATTTAAAGAATTTGATTTGACGAATTTAATTTAATTCAATTTGTAAGTTTTGATATAATGGAGTTAACTTAAGTAATTGATTTAATAAATTAAAAAAAAATTGTTTGGAATGATAAATTAACCTAACGAATATTGAATGAAATCGATCATTGAATTTGAATTGGTTTGAATGTTAAATTAAATTTATTTGCATAATTTCGAAATGAAACTTATATACGAATTTAAATCAATATTTGAATTGTTAAATAAAAATTGAAATTGAATTATAAGATTTTGAAATGGTAATTTGGAAGTTTTGAAACGTAAATTCTGGAATTGATTTAGAAAGACAAATGGAATGTTGGCTTACAAATTCTAATTTAAATTGAAATTGATTTGGTTTTTTTGAAATTTATTGACGACCGATCGGTGTAATAATTACGGAAGTTATTAAAGAAACCCGAATCGGTTTTGGACATACTCTCTGGCTAAACCGAAAACCACTTTAATAACTATACGCGGAGTGTGATCTAGAATAAAGTAGTTGGAATGATGTACGTGATGATTGAAGAAAGAGAACGATAATCGATAGCCTTGACACTTGTGTCAAATTGGAAATGACTAAAACAGGAGCCGTGCCGGGCTAAATGGGGCTAGCCACCTCGAGCAAACACACTTCTTCGTAAACTACTCATTACTTGTTATTGATTGGTGCACCCTCGAAATTTTGGAAGTGTTGTTTCGCGGTGTTGCGATCGTTGCGGGGTTGCGTTCTCACCAATCTGGATCAGGCAAATGGTAGTTTCACTACCTGGGTATTGCCTCATGTGCCTTGTCATACTTGTATCCCTATATATGCGACCACTACGAATTTGCTTTGTGTTATACCTATGGAGTACTCCCTGATATCCCACTAGTTTACGGTGGAGTTTACAGTGTTGTATAGTCTATGTCACTTATATAAAATGTGTTAAGGGGAATATTGGTAACGCCTTAACACTGTTTTGATACTTTATATTACTGATAGGCATTATCTACTTAGCGTACGCTATGTAACAACCCGCATATTTATCGATTTTATATTTAAATATTTTGTCGTTAATCGGATATTGGTCCGAAAAGCTACTTTTGCAAACGGTCAAATTAGGACTCGAGACCACTTCCATTGAGTTCGAAAGGCCGTTTACAATTTTTTTAAGTATAAACATTAATAGGTTTGAAGTTAGTGGAATTTCACTTACTTTTCCCGCTTTGGACTTTGGGTTAGTTTAGCCATTATAACTCAAACCCATTTCTCTCCTTCTCCTCACCCTTCATAAATTTCCTAACAACCAAGCTTTAGCATTAATGGTGAGTGGAAGGGGAAATTAATATTCCAAGCTCAAATTCTCTTGCAAATCCAACATTCAGTTCCAAATTCAAGAAGAAGATATTGGATTCAAGCTTGTGATTACTTCTCCATTGCTTTCAAGCTTTTCTTCATAAATTTGGTGCAAAGGTGAGATTTTTATCTCAAAAATCTAGCCTATAACTATCTTGGACTGTTGGGAATGAATCCCTATCATGTTTGCATGTACATTTGCATTTGGTTTGGATTGGATTGGATTGGCGAAAAACCCCAAATTTTATTGTTTTTGGTGAAAAAACTGCACTTAGGTCGTTCTGCCTATGCTAGGTCGTTCGCGTGGAAAAGTCTCGGTCTCAAAATAGCTCGTTTCCGACCTTAAAATGGCCTACAACGTCAGGTCGCTCGACACTCGGAATTAGGTCGTAGGTCGTTTGGTTTTAGGTCGCTAGGTCGTTGGGCTTTAGGTCGAATGGACCTTAGGTCGTAGGTCGTATGGACCTTAGGTCGTAGGTCGTTCTGACCATTTCTAACGTCTTCGGAGTTAGGTCGTACGGACCTTAGGTCGTTAGGTCATATGGCTTTAGGTCGCTAGGTCGTATGACCTTAGGTCGTATGGCTTTAGGTCGCTAGGTCGTATGACCTTACGTCGTTAGGTCGTATGGCTTTAGGTCGCTAGGTCGACCTTAGGTCGTTAGGTCCTATGGCATTTTAGGTCATGTGATCTTCTTACCTGTTAGGTCGTTGGACCTACATCCTGTTAGGTCGTTGAACCTTTAGCTCATAGGTCGCTAGGCCTTATCTCCTTAGGTCGCGTGACCCATCTTCTTTAAACCACTAGGTCGCTAGACCACGTTTCCAGTTAGGTCGCAGACCTTGTAAACCGTTAGGTCGCGTGACCTATATTCCATAGGTCGTTGACCCACTTAAGTCGCTTGTCCCTCATAGGTCGCGTTTCCTGCTTAGGTCGCTAGGTCGCTTGCCTTTAGGTCGCGTGCCTTTAGGTCGCATTCCTTTATTAGGTCGCGTGTCCCTGTTAGGTCGTTGACCTCCTTAACTCGCATGACCTAACCCGTAGGTCGCTGGACCTCGATTCTATTTAGATCGCTGCTTCTTATAGGTCGCTCGGCCCCTTATTTTCTTTAGGTCGTTTGAGTGTTAGGTCGCGAACCCATTTTAGGTCGCATGACCTTTACCTTTTAGGTCGCTGGACTACTAGGTCGTGCCCCTTTAATCACTAGGTCGTACCGTTTTGGACGGGACGCTGCCCCTTGGACCCCTACGACCTGACCGGGCAGGTCGAACCCCGTAGCAGGGGCGTTGCCCCCGCACCCCCACCTTGGGGGGTTGCCACCCCCCCGGACCCCCCTCCGTAGGGGATCTTATCTGAAAAACATTCAACAGAACTTGTTGAGCTGATTTCCTTGGATTTTTATCACATCTTCGAATGTGATCTTTGTGATTGATTGTTTCTACAATCGCTTCTGTGATTTGTCACTTTAAAATATAAAGGTTTCAAAACTAGTAGTAAATATCAAAATTCTTTCAATAAAAGGATTTCAACTCTATTTTTAATAACAAAGCTCTTTTCTTAACCCGTTTTCCAATCTATTAGTATATACAAACTTTTACCTCACTCGGATGAGAAATCTAATTAAACGGCTTAGTAAAACAAGTGGTATGAAACGCTTGCGTTTGCTTCGTCGGTTAATTCTTGGACTTGTTCGATTGAACCTCTAGTGACAATTTTATTAGTGAAGATTTACAGTTTAGTCGTAAATATTTAAGTTAAGCTAGTGGTTATGGGACATGAAACTAAACTTTTATATTTACTAACTTAGTGTAATTGACACTTCTCGTTAATCATGACGATCATTTTATGATTTAGACTAGCAATTGTGCGATGTCTCTTTGTTTACAAGGTTAGACTAGACCTCATTGGTGTGATTCCGACTCACACATATCTCTTTGTCCGCAAGGTTAGTCTAGACACCATTTGTGTGATTCCACTCACACATACCTTTTTGTTGCGAGGTTAGGCTAGACACCATTTGTGTGATTCCACTCACACATACCTTTTTGCTTTTTGGTTAGCCTAGACCTCATCTGGGTGATTCCGACTCACCCATATGGGGTAGCTCCCCATGGTCTTCGGACCGTCATGTGATAGGCCTCTTTCCCTTTTTCTGTGATTTCTGGATTTTTTGTGGTGATTTATGGAATTTATGTCATTGACTTGTTATGAGTACAAGTTTAGGGTATGATGCCCTCTTTGGATCTTTGAGAAGATTCTTGTGATATTGACTGATCTTCTGTTGGTCATCATTTGCATACTTATAGTAGTATGTCAGTATGGATATTTTATGTTTATGCCATATCTTTTATTTTTATATCATGTCATCTGATATTTATAGCTAGACTGATCCGTTTATTATTTTCTTAAATAATACTCGGGTCAGACCAAGATGTTACAGGTGCTTCTGCTTGACTTCCTCCCGGGATTTGCTACTCTGACTTTTGGCTAACTATTTAGATTAGCAATTTTTGATGTATACACTTGAGATATAGACTCATAGTTGTATTCTTTTGTATAGCACATGTTGCTATTCTATTGTATTATTGTGGATCTTTTTGACCACTACTCTGATGTACACTTTCATGTGTTAGTTATATATTCATATCTTCTTCTGCCTTTGTGATATGGATGTCTGTGACTGATTTGTGTTATGCTTATTTCTATGTTTGTTTCCGAAGATTATTTATAGCCACCGTGTGATAAGCAATTACATGGATGGTCGCTCCTCAACAGCCTTATTCTCCGTGCTAGTTGACAACACTACACCGTAGTGTTCTTGGCTAGCGTGGGTATAGAGGTAGGGCGTCACAGCTTGGTATCGGAGCCAAACTTCGGAACAATGTAGAATAACTGAACAAGGATCATCGTCCTAAGTCCACCTTAGGAGTTATGTCTTAGGATTAATTCGAGTCGTCGTACCGATTCATCCTATATCCTTTATGATTCCTTGTTTTATCTGGTAAGTTTGCTTGATATTCATTAGTGAATAATCTTCTTCTTTCTCTTATTTCTTTCTTAGGAAGAGAAATGGTTAGACCTGGTCGTCCCAGAGCTGGACCATCTAGTGCTCCACCCCAAGATGGGGTTTTTATGACTATCCAGCAACTTCTTGACCTTGTCACGAATGCTCAAGCAGCTGGTTCTGATCCGGAACCTACTCACCCTAAATCTGGGTTTGCACGTTTGTGCAATGATTACACCAACCTGGGTGGGAAGCCATTTAAAGGTTCTGAAACTATCATCGAGGTCCAGGCTTGGTTGAGGACCTGCGATCGAATCTTCATTCGTATGAATCTCGTCGATCTTCACCGTGTTCAGGTGGCTTCCAGTATGCTCCAAGAGAGAGCGTTGGATTGGTATGAGCTGTTAATATCAGAAATTGATGAAGCGGATCTCTCCTAGGAGCGCTTCCGGGAACGCTTCGAATCGAAATTCGTGCCCGAGGCTGAAAAAGTAACTTTGGCTCGGAGATTTATTGACCTTGTTCAAGGCCAGTCTTCTGTGGCGGACTACGTTGCATCATTCAAATCCCTTTCCAAATATGGGGTCGAATATATAAATACTCCACTGAAGAAGAACCAGAGATTTGTTTATGGCTTGAACAAGAATCTCAGGAAGACATTACTTCTGAAGTTGGAAGTTTCATTTGACCAACTTATTGATATCGCTCTTCGACTTGAAGAGGCAGATAAGGATAGTGATGTTGAGGTTGTGGGTGCCAAACCAAACTTCAATAACAACAAAAAGAGGCCCAGTAAATTCAAAGGCCCTTATCCCAATAAAAAGGGTAAGCAAGCAACCCTTGCGGCAAAGTCTCCTTCTCCTAGTGGTGCGAGATGCTTCAACTGTGGATCTGGGGATCATTTTGCGAATAAGTGCTCTAAGCCCAAATCTTATCGCTATTGTAAGAGCCCGGATCACTACATACATCAATGCCTCAAATGTGAAGGCAAGAAGGAAGGAAAGTTGAATGTGGCTCAAGCCCCTGGCAAAACATCTCGTGGCCAAGGTATTTCTCACTCCATTCTTGATGGTATTATTTTATTTCATAATCAACCTATTAGAGTTCTCTTTGATACGGGTGCATCCCATTCTTTTATATCAAAGGAACTGGTAGACACAATTTCCTTAAGTGTTACTGCATTAATGACTTCTTTAAAAATTGCGAATCCTGTTGGTGGATCCACAACTCTTAGTTTGCTTTTTAAAGATGTGGAGATTATTTTATGTGATTTTTCTTTCCTAGCCGATTTGCATGTCATGCGTTAATTAGGCTTTGGAATAATTTTGGGAATGGATTGGCTTAACCGTTATCAAGCCCATATCCTATGTCCTGAGCGAACTATTCATCTCCGACATCCACTATCTGTTAATCAGATTTTTGTTAATCTTAAAGATTCAGAATCCTGTTTGATTGCATCCTTATATTCTTTAAATCCTCGTGATGACGATGATGATGATGAGGATGAGGATGATATTATTTCTCGTATCTACGTTGTTCATGAATTTTCCGACATATTCGAGCCCGTTGTAGGTCTACCACCTAAGCGAGCAATTGAGTTCAAAATTAACCTTATTCCTGGAGCTCAACCTATTACTCGTCCTCCTTATCGCATGTCTAATAAGGAAAATGAGGAGATGCGCAAACAATTATCTGAATTGGAGACGAAGAAATTTATTCGCTCTAGCTCCTCGCCTTGGGGAGCTTCGGCTATTTTCGTGAAGAAATCCGACGGTACGCTTAGTCTTTGCGTTGACTATCGCAAGCTTAACGATCTGACTATTAAAAATAAATATCCTTTACCTCGGATTGACGATCTGTTTGATCAGCTTAGCGGAGTTAGGGTCTTTTCACAGTTGGACTTGGCTACCGGTTTTCATCAGCTTCGTATTGCTGAGGATAGTATTCCTTTGACATCGTTCCGTACTCGTTATGGGTCTTATGAATGGCTTGTCATGCCATTTGGTTTAACGAATGCTCCGGCTTACTTCGTTGACCTTATGAATCGAGTTTTCAAGGCTTTCCTCGATCGGTTTGTTCTCATCTTCATTGATGATATCCTTGTGTATTCTAAAACCGAGGAGGAGCATGAAAAGCATCTTAGGATTGTATTGGAAACTCTTAGGAGTAATCAATTAAAGGCGAAATTTTCTAAATGCCACTTTTGGCAATCTCGTGTGAAGTTTCTCGGTCATATTATTTCCGAATCCGGAATTTCCGTGGATCCTTCAAAGATTGAAGCGATTCAAGATTGGAAGAGACCTAGAGTGTGACAGAGATTCGTAGTTTTCTCGGATTGGCGGGTTATTACCGTCGTTTCATTAAAGACTTTTCTAAGATTGTCGTGCCTCTTACGGGCTTGACTAAGAAGGGAGTTAAATACATTTGGTCGGACAAATGTGAAGCCTCTTTTAAGAAATTGAAAGAACTCCTTTCCGATGCTCCTATTCTTGTTATTCCCGAAGGAAATCAAGATTTTGTTGTTTATATTGATGCTAGTCACATTGGTTTGGGTGCCGTTCTTATGCAAAAAGAACGTGTTATTGCTTATGCTTCTAGGCAATTGAAGCCGGCCGAGACTAGATATGCCACACATGATTTAGAACTCGCGGCTATTGTTTTCGTCCTTCGAATTTGGTGTCATTATCTATTGGGAGAGAAATTTATTATTTACACGGATCATAAGTCTTTGAAATATTTATTTTCTCAAAGGGACTTAATTTGCGTCAACAGCGTTGGCTCGAGTTCCTTGCACCTCATGATCTTGATATTCTTTATACCCCCGGTAAGGGTAATCGTGTCGCCGATGCTCTTAGCCGTAAACAACAAGCAGTTGTTTCTATGATGATATCCGAATGGAACGATCTCGAGATTTTATCCACTTGTGAGATTCGAGAGCGCGTATCCGATTTATGCTCATCACTTGTTTTATGTAGCCTTAAGGCTCATCCTTCTCTTTTAGACCGCATTCTTGAAGCTCAAGGGCTAGATCCTGAATTGGCTCTTCTTGGCCAAAATATTAAGGATAAAATTGATATCGAAGGTTTGAAAGACTTTGATATTGATTCTCGTGGCGACATTCGAAAATTTGGTAGACTTATCGTACCAAATATTGGTGATCTTCATAAAGATATTTTAGAAGATTCCCATCGTTCTAAATTCACCATTCATCCCGGTAGTAGTAAAATGTACGCTGATATGAAGCGACTTTATTATTGGGAGGGAATGAAATCTGATATTGCTAACTTTGTTAAGTGTTGCATGACTTGCCAACTTGTCAAGGCCGAACATCAAAGGCCTGGTGGGTTATTGCAACCTTTAGAAATTCCAATTTGGAAGTGGGACCAAATTTCCATGGATTTTATAGATGGCCTTCCCCGTTCTCGTTCGGGTCATGATAGCTTATGGGTGGTCGTTGATAGACTTACTAAATCCGCCCATTTTATTCCCGTTCGGTCTAACCGAACCGTTCCTCTTTTGGCCAAATTCTTTATCAAAGAAATTGTTAAATTGCATGGAGTTCCTACTTCTATTGTTAGTGATCGGAATCCATTTTTTATTAGTGGATTTTGGAAGAGTCTTCAAAAAGCTTTAGGAACGAAGCTTAATTTTAGCACTGCTTATCACCCCCAGTCCGATGGACAAACCGAGCGTGTGAATCAAACTCTTGAAGATCTTCTTCGTGCTTGTGTGCTCGATTTTGGGGGAAGTTGGGAAGATCATATTTCACTTGTTGAATTTTCCTATAATAATAGCTTCCAATCTAGTATTGGTATGGCACCTTTCGAGGTACTCTATGGAAGGCCATGCCGATCTCCTTCTTGTTGGCTTGAGGCCGGTGAGAAGCTGGTTTTAGGTCAGGCTTTATTCGTGATTCCACAGAGAAGATTGAACTTATTCGACATAGGATGAAAGAAGCCCAGAGTAGACAAAGATCCTATGCCGATAATCGAAGAAGGAAATTAGAATTTTCTGTTGGAAATCTTGTTTTTATTCGTGTTTCACCTATGAAAGGTGTTGTACGTTTCAGTCGGTCAGGAAAGTTAGCGCCTCGGTATATTGGGCCATTTTCTATCACTGAACGTATTGGTTCCATGGCTTATCGCCTTTCATTACCGGCTCAGTTTTCTGCCATGCATGACGTGTTTCACGTTTCTCAATTACGGAAATGCCTTTGGGATTCCGATTCTATTCTTGAGCCTGGTATTGTGGAAGAAATTGAAGTTTCGCCAAATTTAACTTATGAGCAGCAACCTATTCGAATTATTGCTTCGGAGGTCAAACGACTTCGAAATAAAGATGTTCCTCTTGTGAAGGTTCAATGGTCCTCAAACCCTAAAGATTGCTCTTGGGAATCTAGAGAATTCATCGAGCGAACACATCCGGACTTACTTTCTAGTGCTCAATAAGGTGAACTTCTTATTTCAAATTTCTTTTGTGTTAATATGCTTTTATGGTTGTCACTTTTTATATCCATCTTATATATTGCGAGGACATAATTTCTTTATGGAGGGGAGTCTGTAACAACCCGCATATTTATTGATTTTATATTTAGATATTTTATTTAAATATTTTGTCGTTAATCGGATATTGGTCCGAAAATCGACTTTTTGCAAATGGTCAAATTAGGACTCGAGACCACTTCCGTTGAGTTCGAAATGCCGTTTACAATTTTTTTAAGTATAAACATTGATAGGTTTGGAGTTGGTGGAATTTCACTTACTTTTCCCGCTTTGGACTTTGGGTTAGTTTAGCCATTATAACTCAAACCCACTTCTCTCCTTCTCCTCACTCTTCATAAATTTCCTAACAACCAAGCTTTAGCATTAATGGTGAGTGGAAGGGGAAATTAATATTCCAAGCTCAAATTCTCTTGCAAATCCAACATTCAATTCCAAATTCAAGAAGAAGATATTGGATTCAAGCTTGTGATTACTTCTCCATTGCTTTCAAACTTTTCTTCATAAATTTGGTGCAAAGGTGAGATTTTTATCTCACAAATCTAGCCTATAACTATCTTGGACTGTTGGGAATGAATCCCTATCATGTTTGCATGTACATTTGCATTTGGTTTGGATTGGATTGGCCAAAAACCCCAAATTTTATTGTTTTTGGTGAAAAAACTGCACTTAGGTCGTTCTTCCTATGCTAGGTCGTTCGCGTGGAAAAGTCTCGGTCTCAAAATAGCTCGTTTCCAACCTTAAAATGCCCTACAACGTTCGGTCGCTCGGCACTCGGAATTAGGTCGTAGGTCGTTTGGTTTTAGGTCGCTAGGTCGTTGGGCTTTAGGTCGAATGGACCTTAGGTCGTAGGTCATATGGACCTTAGGTCGTAGGTCGTTCTGACCATTTCTAATGTCTTCGGAGTTAGGTCGTACGGACCTTAGGTCATTAGGTCGTATGACTTTAGGTCGCTAGGTCGTATGACCTTAGGTCGTTAGGTCGTATGGCATTAGGTCGCTAGGTCGACCTTAGGTCGTTAGGTCCTATGACATTTTAGGTCGTGTGATCTTCTTACCTGATAGGTCGTTGGACCTACATCCTGTTAGGTCGTTGAACCTTTAGCTCGTAGGTCGCTAGGCCTTATCTCCTTAGGTCGCGTGACCCATCTTCTTTAAACCACTAGGTTGCTAAACCACGTTTCCAGTTAGGTCGCAGACCTTGTAAACCGTTAGGTCACGTGACCTATATTCCATAGGTCGTTGACCCACTTAAGTCGATTGTCCCTCATAGGTCGCGTTTCCTGCTTAGGTCGCTAGGTCGCATGCCTTTAGGTCGCATTCCTTTATTAGGTCGCGTGTCCCTGTTAGGTCGTTGACCTCCTTAACTCGCATGACCTAACCCGTAGGTCGCTGGACCTCGATTCTATTTTGGTCGCTGCTTCTTATAGGTCGCTCGGCCCCTTATTTTCTTTAGGTCGTTTGAGTGTTAGGTCGCGAACCCATTTTAGGTCGCATGACCCTTACCCTTTAGGTCGCTGGACCACTAGGCCGTGCCCCTTTAATCACTAGGTCGTACCGTTTTGGACGGGGCGCTGCCCCCTGGACCCCCGCGACCTGACCGGGCAGGTCGAACCCCGTAGCAGGGGCGTTGCCCCCGCACCCCCACCTTGGGGGGTTGCCACCCCCCCGGACCCCCCTCCGTAGGGGATCTTATCTGAAAAACATTCAACAGAACTTGTTGAGCTGATTTCCTTGGATTTTTATCACATCTTCGAATGTGATCTTTGTGATTGATTGTTTCTACAATCGCTTCTGTGATTTGTCACTTTAAAATATAAAGGTTTCAAAACTAGTAGTAAATATCAAAACTCTTTCAATAAAAGGATTTCAACTCTATTTTTAATAACAAAGCTCTTTTCTTAACCCGTTTTCCAATCTATTAGTATATACAAACCTTTACCTCACTCGGATGCGAAATCTAATTAAACGGCTTAGTAAAACAAGTGGTATGAAACGCTTGCGTTTGCTTCATCGGTTAATTCTTGGACTTGTTCGATTGAACCTCTAGTGACAATTTTATTAATGAAGATTTACAGTTTGTTCGTAAATATTTAAGTTAAGCTAGTGGTATGGGACATGAAACTAAACTTTTATATTTACTAACTTAGTGTAATTGACACTTCTCGTTGATCATGACGATCATTTTATGATTTAGACTAGCAATTGTGCGATGTCTCTTTGTTTGCAAGGTTAGACTAGACCTCATTGGTGTGATTCCGACTCACACATATCTCTTTGTCCGCAAGGTTAGTCTAGACACCATTTGTGTGATTCCACTCACACATACCTTTTTGTTGCGAGGTTAGGCTAGACACCATTTGTGTGATTCCACTCACACATACCTTTTTGCTTTTTGGTTAGCCTAGACCTCATCTGGGTGATTCCGACTCACCCGTATGGGGTAGCTCCCCATGGTCTTCGGACCGTCATGTGATAGGCCTCTTTCCCTTTTTCTATGATTTCTGGATTTCTTGTGGTGATTTCTGGAATTTATGTCATTAACTTGTTATGAGTACAAGTTTAGGGTATGATGCCCTCTTTGGATCTTTGAGAAGATTCTTGTGATATTGACTGATCTTCTGTTGGTCATCATTTGCATACTTATAGTAGTATGTCAGTATGGATATTTTATTTTTATGCCATATCTTTTTTTTATCATGTCATCTGATATTTATAGCTAGACTGATCCGTTTATTATTTTCTTAAATAATACTCGGGTCAGACCGAGATGTTACAGGTGCTTCTGCTTGACTTCCTCCCGGGATTTGCTACTCTGACTTTTGGCTAACTATTTAGATTAGCAGTTTTTGATGTATACACTTGAGATATAGACTCATAGTTGTATTCTTTTGTATAGCACATGTTGCTATTCTTTTGTATTATTGTGGATCTTTTTGACCACTACTCTGATGTACACTTTCATGTGTTAGTTATATATTCGTATCTTCTTCCGCCTTTGTGATATGGATGTCTATGACTGATTTGTGTTATGCTTATTTCTATGTTTGTTTCCGAAGATTATTTATAGCCACTGTGTGATAAGCAATTACATGGATGGTCGCTCCTCAACAGCCTTATTCTCCGTGCTAGTTGACAGCACTACACCGTAGTGTTCTTGGCTAGCGTGGGTATTGTAACGACCCGTGAATTAATAATATTTAATAAATTAATTTGATATAAATTTTAATTTGTTTAAGAATAAATGTAGAAATTGATATAGTGATTGTAATTTAATGTTGACAATTAAATACTTATATGGCATGGATTGAATTAACGTAAATTGGTGGGTGGCTATTAGTTATAATTAGCTGATTAAATGGTATTAATGAAATGATAACTGGATTGGATTGCAATTTAATAAACATTAGAAAATTTATTAAGTGAACTAAATTTGTTAAAGTTCATAAGTTGTGTAATTCAATTTAGTAGAAACTCTAAATGTATAAACGAAGATTTAAATAAACGCTAAATTAAACTATGTGAATGGGTGATTTATGTGGATTGAGGAAATTTGTAATTTAATAAATGAATGCACTAAGTTTGTAGAAATTTATGCACCAAAATATTTTCATTTATAGGATTATTGCAGAAGTGTACCCATTTATCTAATGTATATAAATGAATCTAATTAATTATTTTGGTTATTGTTGTGTCTAGTCAATAAAAGGAGAACTTTCAGACAATAAATTTATAAACGAATAAATTTATAGAAACGTAGTAACGGAAGAGTGGATATTATAGTAACGTAAACGTATTGTAGGGTAATAATTAAGTATAGGCTTGTAAATTAGATTTTATGACGATAAATGTGGATAATGCAAATTGTCACAATTTGATTTAAAGTTAATTTTAAGAAACAAACAAATGTTGAATCTGTGAATGTAGTACAAATATTAACTTGAATGGTGTTCATTAATACAAAGATGTAATTAGTAAGATAGTAATAATTTATGCATGTAGTGAAAAGAAATCTAATAGAGACATAAACTCTAATTATATAAAGGAGTATAGATCTGAACAAATTTATGAAGATTGATAAGGACAGTGTTTGTAATCAAGTTTGGTTATTGATATTTGAAAGATAGAGATGTGTAAATACGTTAATGAATTTATAATGGGAAGGAATGGTAGAATGAAAAGAATATATATAATAATAAGCAATTGATTCAATTAAGGGAATTAAATTATAATAAATGGTCATTTAATAAATTTAACGTTCTGTGAGAAATCATAATAATTGTGTAAAATCAGTACAAGTTGGAAATGCATAAACCTTAATAAACATTCTAACTTAATAAATTTATGCAAATATGGGAATTAGTTATAAGCGTGTAATTATGGGTATGATAACAATTAGTATAAAATACCTATATATTGGAAACACATTTGTAAAGCATAATTAATTGAGTTGGTGAATTGGGAATGAATTCAAAGTATATGAACATTTATGTTATATAAATAAGAATTAATGCAGTAGCTAAATTTGTGAAATCTAAATCTATGGAACAAAGGGTGTAAGATCTTTACTGATGGAAATTAACGTTACAGGTAGTGTAAATTCCTATTTTAATAAGACTATGGGTTATAGTAAAGATTTTAAATCAAGATTTGGCTACGTGAATAAAAAGAATGAAGGTAATTGAGTTATTGCAATTAAGAAAATTTAAACGTTTATTTATACGTTAAGTAAAACTTAAGTTGGGATTTAAAATATTTGTGTATATTAATTTCATGCATTTGGCTATAATGGATTTAATAATAAAAATGAAACAGTGAAATCAAATGGATATAAAGATTTCAATTATACCTTGAAATTCATATTCACCATAAAAGGTTAATTGGAACCAAAGTAGTTAATATAGGAATCAAGCCTTATTTATCAATTTGGATTTATTGCAATAGTTAATTCCATAAAATAAAGTTAAAGCTAATTCAAATTTAGTTGGACCATTGTTGATATAACTTTAGAAAGCAAGATTTTATTTATAATTTGAATATTAAATCCAACAAAGGGTATCTACTACAAATAAAATAGAATTAAACGTAAAATATTACGTTATTGAATTTAAAATGGAATTTGTAAACAATTGAGTGAATTTAATAAATTTATCAAACTTATAATGTTGAATTCGTTAAGATTGGAATTAATAATAGTAAAAAAGAATGAGGGAAGAATAATTTGAAAACATAGCAATAGATATTAATGTAAGGTTACCTTAAATAAGTTAAGGCAAACCAATGGAGAATAATGTAGATACCTTTATAATACGATGTTTGTGTGTAAAGGAAATGGGAATAAAGTTATTAATAATTTGGAATTTTATTTATGGTAAAAAGTTTATTTGCAATCAAATGAGTTGGAATGGAAGTCAAATCTATTTATCTAATTGGATTTAAGTGAGAGTATAAGAGTATATGATTTAATAATTGGGTTTTTGCGAATAAAATTTATAATTCCCAAATAATAAGAAAACGCAGAAATTAACACTGCAAAATTGATATACTTATAAATTTTAATTCACATCCAAGCTTGGAAAACCATTTGGGATTGTTTGAATTATATAAGTCACAAAATTTGGCCAATATTAGAAGTTGAAACATAAAAACTGGATTTATAATTTATTTTAATTTATTTAATAAATATTAAAAATAGCCATTTTTGGGCCATAGTTTATTCCGTACGTTCGCGTATCCAGTCTAGCTACCCTACCTCTAGCCTATCTATAAATATACAGTTATAAACCCTAGCTCCCTTCTTTTTTCATCTGTTGTACGTTCATTTTCTTCAACCTTCTTTCTTCCTCAATGTATACATCTCAGATCCAATTTCAAATTGCAAAATTCAGTGAAAATTCAAACACCTCAGAAAATTTTCAAAAAAAATTTATGTTGATGTTTTCGATACGCGTAATCTCATGGTGAAATTCGTTTTTCAATTGGAGTTGTCGTTCATCCAGAATAAATTCAAACAGCCCCAAAACCGTTCATCATCATCGTACAAAACTTCATCGGATCGAGAAACGGTTTCTGGGTATTGGAGAGGGGACTGAGGGGGTTAGATCTATATGGTTTGTTGGTCGAATCGACGGTCGGATTTTGGTCAAAAAGGGATGTGTTGGGTTCGTTTCTCTCTGTTGCGTGCAAATTGGTGCCTGCGCGTGAAGCCTGGGAGAGAAGGTGACGTGGCGTAGTAAGTTGTTAATTGTGTGTCGTTTCTATTTATTTTTCAATTTGAATTCAATCATCATTTTTCGCCATAACTTTCTCATACGAAGTCGGATTCACACGAAATTTCTTTTGTTAGGATCGTAATTTAATTCCGGACTTGATGACGCTGGTTTGGACGAATTCCGAGACGGGCGAATTTTTGGGTTTAAATCGAATTTTAAATTCGATTTAAATTCAAAAGGTGAGTGTTTTAACCCACTCACAATTATTAGAAGCTTTTATGTTTGTTAAATAAGTTTTAGAAATGAATAGAAATTTATTTATGGGTATCTGGCATGTTTATTTCATTCATATCTGTTGAATTGCATTTTATTAAATTTAACTGTTAATTTAATTGATTTATTGCGTATTAATTGACTGTTGGAAATTATTGTTGCATATGAATTGCTAGTCAACAGTTGTATAAATTATTACTGAATAAACTGTTAGATTAATAGTTGATAAATTTAATTTGAATAAACTGCCAGTTATCACCTGTTATATATGATCACATATATAATTGTTATTGATTGATATTGATCGATGTGTGATTGGATGATGGATGTGTTGTTGAATGAATGTTTTATTTGGATATCATTAAACTGCAAATTAGTATGCATTTACATTTCATTCGGGATTGCGGTTTGAAATGATATACAACCGCAGTTTTATTAAATTGCGGATTGAAATGATAAATATCCGTATCACTTGACCATAGGATAGAAAACTAAATACAGGCACCGCGGTCTATATATAACTATTTTTAATGAGATTTCTATGGTTTGGATGGAATACGGTTTATAAAAATCTTAAATTTTATACTGAATAAATGTTTTCTTCCATATTTATATACATATGAAGTTGAAAAATTTGAAATAAAAAGGTGTATAAATCTCTTTATTAAAATGGAAGAAAATTTAGAAAATGGAGTTTGATAATTTATATCCTATGTTTAAATGTTAAGTTGGAAATTTTAAGATAGTATATTTACAATTGGATTTTTCCCAAAATAAATTGAAATGAATATTCTAGTATAATTTGAATTGGAAAAAATATATATTTTATTACTAGAAATTGAAGTCTTATTATTTATGGATTTTATGTGAATGTTCAAAACTAATTAATAGAACATTTGATTTGTTGAAAGAATAAAAATCCAACTTTAGTTGAAATATTAACCCTCAAGATGGATATAAAAATATATAAAATTGGAATGGTTGGGACTTGAAATAATATTTTGGATTATGGTTTTAACATTGAGTAAAGAAATATTCACAAAGCCATGTAAATTGTTTCCGTACAAAGTAACCATAAAGTTAAATCACTTATTTTATATATTGTTGAATATCCAAACCATTTAGTTTTGAAAGTAATGGTTTTAAAAACTATGGATTTCGAAGTATTATGTTGAAAGTTAATGTTCAATATTTGGTTACAAGGAATTATAAATTTTAAAAGTGGCATAATTTTTGGAAAAGATTTATATTTGGGAAATGATATCATTGATTTGGGTTTTATAAAATAATATCAAAATGAATCTTTTTGGGTTTTAAAGAAGAAATGATATCGTAATATTGTGGTTTTGAAATGGATTTTATTTTGGTTTTAAAAGTATAAACTATTTTTAAATGACCGCGGTGTTATAATAACGATTGGTTGGCAAAGAGACAGGGATCGGATATGGACATACTCTCTGTCGATACCGAAAACCACTTTGACTAACCGTGTACGCGGTGGAGATTCCAGAATGAAGTAGGTGGTGGAGACGTTTCCTGTAAGGTAAATACGTGGACCCAACTCCCGTGAGTTGGCATAATGTGGCTAAAACAGGAGCGATTCTTAGGCCAATGAGGTCATTCCTCTGATCGGACGCTCCTCTTCGATATTATACTTTGACTTGGATTTGATTCAGTGGCCACTTCTATATTTTGATTTTGGGGAGTTAGTCCGAGGTGGGCGGTAACTGCGGCTACGCGTTTCCACCAGCCTGGATAGCAATTGGTATATCTACCCTGGCATTGCCTAGTTGTGCCGTGTCACCTACCATATCGAGCCTTTACTACGAGTTTCTATTTGTGTCGTACCTATGAAGTATCCTCTGGTAGCTTCCCGATCAGGAGGTATTACGGTACTGTATAGACTATTGGCATTTTACGTGTTAAGGTGGAAAATGTAAAGCCTTAACGCTATTTAAAAGTAAGTTTATTTTACAATTAGACACTATTATAATAGCGCAATATACTACATAGTAAATAGTTTAACGGATCCTTAGGAGATGTAAATCCCGAGCATCTCTTGAGTTACTGTACTCATATTTATTTCTGTTTATTTAACTCACATAAGATTTTCTAGTCTGACTCGAGTGTTTTTGTCTTTTCAAATTCGCTCGGGTCAGTCCGAGCGTTTCAGGATAGCAGATTTTAGCATTGGAGGACGAAGACGAAGAATCAGTATTATTTTACATATAGTATTGCACCACACTCTTTCTATTCCGCTGCATTGCTTGTATTGGTATGTGTAACTCTGATATTTATTGTAAAAGAAGAATCAAGCTTTTGTAAACTGTTTATGAAACTGTATATTTGTTATTATATTTTATCCTTCCGCTGTGAGATTCTATTTTCGTTTTATTTCTTCTCCATTTTTCTTATTTACCCCATAACAATCCGCCCTTGCGTATGCTTTGAATTGGGACAAGTGTCGGTTTAAAGTGTGCGGAAAGAGTGGACGTTACATCTGGTATCAGAGCTTTGGTTTAGCGATAAACCTTGGCTTTGTGGGGTTTGACTCTTTGTTAATAAGGTAGAAATATCCTATGGGAGTCGCTGAGTGTATATATATGAGAGAGCGTATTTGTTAGTATTAATAAAAAGATTTTTATATTGTGTTAATCTGTTCCGCTTTGTATTTATAAATTCTGGTTGATGCATGGGACGCTATGTCATCAATAGGGATTTCTAAACACTTAATAGGACAGACCGACATAATATTTGTTTTAATATAGGTGAATGAAAGAATTTTGCCTATTATATTTTCTATATATAAAAATATTTTATAAAGATATATATATATATATATATATATTTGGTTGCTATAGATTGGGTGTTAGGAAAAAAATTTTTTATAATAAATTGAAGCTAAGTTGAAATTATAATAAATCAAATGGGAGATTTTAGAACTTAAGTCCGGGAAAATCTGCTTTCAAAGGATTTATGAAATATAATGATTTGGTTTATAAGTATTTTCTTATATAAGTATTTAGTATAATTTGGAAGAATTGTTTTAAAGAAGATTTTGGAGAGAATAAATTTTGTACTTTCCTCTCTGTCGCTGGAAAATAATTTCGGTGATGGCGGCCGCATCATCGACTTTCATTTTCGGGTTTCGAAGGGGAAAGGCTACTGTATTGAATTCTACTACAGATTTATTTGAAATTTTCTAAAAAAAAATTTCTTTTATTGCTCTAACTATAATTAGAGATATTGAGTTGTAAGAACTTATTTATCTATTATTTGAAAATAAATTGAAATTTAACCCGGTACTTAATTCTAAATTTTTCCGTTAATTAATTGTTTAAAATTTGTTAGTGAAATAAAAGTTAAGTAATAAATGAATTGAAACCTCTAATTGAAATAAGAGAATAATTGCAAAGCTATAAAGATGAATTTGCATACATATGAGACAAAGAGTAATATGTATAAACATTAAATTTAATTAAAAGAATGGAGATTAAACTTGTATAAGTTCAATTGCAATTTCCTTAACATAAATAACTTACCCAAATATAAAAGTTGAAGTGTTAAATGAGAAACTGGAATTGAATATTTTACAAGTAGGAATTTAGGAAAAATGAAGTATTCAATAAATTACTGTTATAATAAGAATTTAATGGTATAAACTTAGGTTATAATTGAAATTTTACTGAAAAGGGTTAAGAATTATTAATAGATGATATGAACCTAAGTATATAAAATGAAATTCAAAATAAGAATTGATTGTATGATTATTGACTTAAGTATGTTTTAATTTTCCCTATTCTAATATAATGGAAAATAGGAAAAATTAAATGACTGCAATTCATAGTCAATGGATAAATAAAAACTTCCACTTATAAGAATGAATGTTAGCAGATTTAGAATTTAAGGGAAATCTTACAAGTGAAGAGTAAGGAAATGAAGATATTCAAATAATTGTTGTTATTAATGAGAATTTATTTTATAAACTTAAGTAATAAAAAGGAAATACAAATATAATGAATTTTGTGATAGTTGGAAAATAAAACTTGTAAGAAACAAAGAAATTCCTCCATAAATGAAGGAAAGAAAATTTAACCACTGAATTATGAAATAAATGTATAATAAGCTATCTTGATGTTGGTTTGAATTGTTTGGTTGATGTATGATTTCAAAAATTTGAACCCGAACAACTGATTGTTTGTTGGATTGAACGACTGTTTGTTGTGGTGTGTGCTGTTTGTTAAAATGTATGGTTGTTGCAATTGATTGGATATGAAGGATTGAATCTACCCAAACATTTCAATGTAAAATAAATATTTAACTTTTAGATTATATAAGTGAATACAGGTGATGGAAGCCACTGCTATTGCTTTGGTTCCATAAAAATATAAGCGTATTGCCCGACAAATAGGTACGTTTTCGGATTACGTTTAAAGCGCTGTTTTATATATTTTCCCACGTGGGATATTTTATTTGGATAATATGTGTAATATATTTGTATACTTGGATATTATATTTTCTCCAGAGTCCCTCCGTACAAAGGAGACTCTGCCAAAATTTCCAGAAAATTTTGGACTTAGAATTTTGTGAAAATATTTTTCCAACTTTAATAATTCAAGTATTAAAGGACAGAATGATTATAAAACAAGTGTATTTCATTAAAGGGAATTAATCCAGTAAAATATTGTTTATAAGTTAATATTTGAAATAAGATGCACTATTTTATTCTTCCTTCTCCCTTCTTTTCCTTTTCGGGGACGAAAAGTTTTGAGTGGGGGAGAGTGTAACGACCCGTGAATTAATAATATTTAATAAATTAATTTGATATAAATTTTAATTTGTTTAAGAATAAATGTAGAAATTGATATAGTGATTGTAATTTAATGTTGACAATTAAATACTTATATGGCATGGATTGAATTAACGTAAATTGGTGGGTGGCTATTAGTTATAATTAGCTGATTAAATGGTATTAATGAAATGATAACTGGATTGGATTGCAATTTAATAAACATTAGAAAATTTATTAAGTGAACTAAATTTGTTAAAGTTCATAAGTTGTGTAATTCAATTTAGTAGAAACTCTAAATGTATAAACGAAGATTTAAATAAACGCTAAATTAAACTATGTGAATGGGTGATTTATGTGGATTGAGGAAATTTGTAATTTAATAAATGAATGCACTAAGTATGTAGAAATTTATGCACCAAAATATTTTCATTTATAGGATTATTGCAGAAGTGTACCCATTTATCTAATGTATATAAATGAATCTAATTAATTATTTTGGTTATTGTTGTGTCTAGTCAATAAAAGGAGAACTTTCAGACAATAAATTTATAAACGAATAAATTTATAGAAACGTAGTAACGGAAGAGTGGATATTATAGTAACGTAAACGTATTGTAGGGTAATAATTAAGTATAGGCTTGTAAATTATATTTTATGACGATAAATGTGGATAATGCAAATTGTCACAATTTGATTTAAAGTTAATTTTAAGAAACAAACAAATGTTGAATCTGTGAATGTAGTACAAATATTAACTTGAATGGTGTTCATTAATACAAAGATGTAATTAGTAAGATAGTAATAATTTATGCCTGTAGTGAAAAGAAATCTAATAGAGACATAAACTCTAATTATATAAAGGAGTATAGATCTGAACAAATTTATGAAGATTGATAAGGACAGTGTTTGTAATCAAGTTTGGTTATTGATATTTGAAAGATAGAGATGTGTAAATACGTTAATGAATTTATAATGGGAAGGAATGGTAGAATGAAAAGAATATATATAATAATAAGCAATTGATTCAATTAAGGGAATTAAATTATAATAAATGGTCATTTAATAAATTTAACGTTCTGTGAGAAATCATAATAATTGTGTAAAATCAGTACATGTTGGAAATGCATAAACCTTAATAAACATTCTAACTTAATAAATTTATGCAAATGTGGGAATTAGTTATAAGCGTGTAATTATGGGTATGATAACAATTAGTATAAAATACCTATATATTGAAAACACATTTGTAAAGCATAATTAATTGAGTTGGTGAATTGGGAATGAATTCAAAGTATATGAACATTTATGTTATATAAATAAGAATTAATGCAGTAGCTAAATTTGTGAAATCTAAATCTATGGAACAAAGGGTGTAAGATCTTTACTGATGGAAATTAACGTTACAGGTAGTGTAAATTCCTATTTTAATAAGACTATGGGTTATAGTAAAGATTTTAAATCAAGATTTGGCTACGTGAATAAAAAGAATGAAGGTAATTGAGTTATTGCAATTAAGAAAATTTAAACGTTTATTTATACGTTAAGTAAAACTTAAGTTGGGATTTAAAATATTTGTGTATATTAATTTCATGCATTTGGCTATAATGGATTTAATAATACAAATGAAACAGTGAAATCAAATGGATATAAAGATTTCAATTATACCTTGAAATTCATATTCACCATAAAAGGTTAATTGGAACCAAAGTAGTTAATATAGGAATCAAGCCTTATTTATCAATTTGGATTTATTGCAATAGTTAATTCCATGAAATAAAGTTAAAGCTAATTCAAATTTAGTTGGACCATTGTTGATATAACTTTAGAAAGCAAGATTTTATTTATAATTTGAATATTAAATCCAACAAAGGGTATCTACTACAAATAAAATAGAATTGAACGTAAAATATTACGTTATTGAATTTAAAATGGAATTTGTAAACAATTGAGTGAATTTAATAAATTTATCAAACTTATAATGTTGAATTCGTTAAGATTGGAATTAATAATAGTAAAGAAGAATGAGGGAAGAATAATTTGAAAACATAGCAATAGATATTAATGTAAGGTTACCTTAAATAAGTTAAGGCAAACCAATGGAGAATAATGTAGATACCTTTATAATACGATGTTTGTGTGTAAAGGAAATGGGAATAAAGTTATTAATAATTTGGAATTTTATTTATGGTAAAAAGTTTATTTGCAATCAAATGAGTTGGAATGGAAGTCAAATCTATTTATCTAATTGGATTTAAGTGAGAGTATAAGAGTATATGATTTAATAATTGGGTTTTTGCGAATAAAATTTATAATTCCCAAATAATAAGAAAACGCAGAAATTAACACTGCAAAATTGATATACTTATAAATTTTAATTCACATCCAAGCTTGGAAAACCATTTGGGATTGTTTGAATTATATAAGTCACAAAATTTGGCCAATATTAGAAGTTGAAACATAAAAACTGGATTTATAATTTATTTTAATTTATTTAATAAATATTAAAAATAGCCATTTTTGGGCCATAGTTTATTCCGTACGTTCGCGTATCCAGTCTAGCTACCCTACCTCTAGCCTATCTATAAATATACAGTTATAAACCCTAGCTCCCTTCTTTTTTCATCTGTTGTACGTTCATTTTCTTCAACCTTCTTTCTTCCTCAATGTATACATCTCAGATCCAATTTCAAATTGCAAAATTCAGTGAAAATTCAAACACCTCAGAAAATTTTCAAAAAAAATTTATGTTGATGTTTTCGATACGCGTAATCTCATGGTGAAATTCGTTTTTCAATTGGAGCTGTCGTTCATCCAGAATAAATTCAAACAGCCCCAAAACCGTTCATCATCATCGCACAAAACTTCATCGGATCGAGAAACGGTTTCTGGGTATTGGAGAGGGGACTGAGGAGGTTAGATCTATATGGTTTGTTGGTCGAATCGACGGTCGGATTTTGGTCAAAAAGGGACGTGTTGGGTTCGTTTCTCTCTGTTGCGTGCAAATTGGTGCCTGCGCGTGAAGCCTGGGAGAGAAGGTGACGTGGCGTAGTAAGTTGTTAATTGTGTGTCGTTTCTATTTATTTTTCAATTTGAATTCAATCATCATTTTTCGCCATAACTTTCTCATACGAAGTCGGATTCACACGAAATTTCTTTTGTTAGGATCGTAATTTAATTCCGGACTTGATGACGCTGGTTTGGACGAATTCCGAGACGGGCGAATTTTTGGGTTTAAATCGAATTTTAAATTCGATTTAAATTCAAAAGGTGAGTGTTTTAACCCACTCACAATTACTAGAAGCTTTTATGTTTGTTAAATAAGTTTTAGAAATGAATAGAAATTTATTTATGGGTATCTGGCATGTTTATTTCATTCATATCTGTTGAATTGCATTTTATTAAATTTAACTGTTAATTTAATTGATTTATTGCGTATTAATTGACTGTTGGAAATTATTGTTGCATATGAATTGCTAGTCAACAGTTGTATAAATTATTACTGAATAAACTGTTAGATTAATAGTTGATAAATTTAATTTGAATAAACTGCCAGTTATCACCTGTTATATATGATCACATATATAATTGTTATTGATTGATATTGATCGATGTGTGATTGGATGATGGATGTGTTGTTGAATGAATGTTTTATTTGGATATCATTAAACTGCAAGTTAGTATGCATTTACATTTCATTCGGGATTGCGGTTTGAAATGATATACAACCGCAGTTTTATTTTTTAAATTGCGGATTGAACTGATAAATATCCGTATCACTTGACCATAGGATAGAAAACTATATACAGGCACCGCGGTCTATATATAACTATTTTTAATGAGATTTCTATGGTTTGGATGGAATACGGTTTATAAAAATCTTAAATTTTATACTGAATAAATGTTTTCTTCCATATTTATATACATATGAAGTTGAAAAATTTGAAATAAAAAGGTGTATAAATCTCTTTATTAAAATGGAAGAAAATTTAGAAAATGGAGTTTGATAATTTATATCCTATGTTTAAATGTTAAGTTGGAAATTTTAAGATAGTATATTTACAATTGGATTTTTCCCAAAATAAATTGAAATGAATATTCTAGTATAATTTGAATTGGAAAAAATATATATTTTATTACTAGAAATTGAAGTCTTATTATTTATGGATTTTATGTGAATGTTCAAAACTAATTAATAGAACATTTGATTTGTTGAAAGAATAAAAATCCAACTTTAGTTGAAATATTAACCCTCAAGATGGATATAAAAATATATAAAATTGGAATGGTTGGGACTTGAAATAATATTTTGGATTATGGTTTTAACATTGAGTAAAGAAATATTCACAAAGCCATGTAAATTGTTTCCGTACAAAGTAACCATAAAGTTAAATCACTTATTTTATATATTGTTGAATATCCAAACCATTTAGTTTTGAAAGTAATGGTTTTAAAAACTATGGATTTCGAAGTATTATGTTGAAAGTTAATGTTCAAATATTTGGTTACAAGGAATTATAAATTTTAAAAGTGGCATAATTTTTGGAAAAGATTTATATTTGGGAAATGATATCATTGATTTGGGTTTTATAAAAATAATATCAAAATGAATCTTTTTGGGTTTTAAAGAAGAAATGATATCGTAATATTATGGTTTTGAAATGGATTTTATTTTGGTTTTAAAAGTATAAACTATTTTTAAATGACCGCAGTGTTATAATAACGATTGGTTGGCAAAGAGACCGGGTTCGGATATGGACATACTCTCTGTCGATACCGAAAACCACTTTGACTAACCGTGTACGCGGTGGAGATTCCAGAATGAAGTAGGTGGTGGCGACGTTTCCTGTAAGGTAAATACGTGGACCCAACTCCCGTGAGTTGGCATAAGGTGGCTAAAACAGGAGCGATTCTCAGGCCAATGAGGTCATTCCTCTGATCGGACGCTCCTCTTCGATATTATACTTTGACTTGGATTTGATTCAGTGGCCACTTCTATATTTTGATTTTGGGGAGTTAGTCCGAGGTGGGCGGTAACTGCGGCTACGCGTTTCCACCAGCCTGGATAGCAATTGGTATATCTACCCTGGCATTGCCTAGTTGTGCCGTGTCACCTACCATATCGAGCCTTTACTACGAGTTTCTATTTGTGTCGTACCTATGGAGTATCCTCTGGTAGCTTCCCGATCAGGAGGTATTACGGTACTGTATAGACTATTGGCATTTTACGTGTTAAGGTGGAAAATGTAAAGCCTTAACGCTATTTAAAAGTAAGTTTATTTTACAATTAGACACTATTATAATAGCGCAATATACTACATAGTAAATAGTTTAACGGATCCTTAGGAGATGTAAATCCCGAGCATCTCTTGAGTTACTGTACTCATATTTATTTCTGTTTATTTAACTCACATAAGATTTTCTAGTCTGACTCGAGTGTTTTTGTCTTTTGAAATTCGCTCGGGTCAGTCCGAGCGTTTCAGGATAGCAGATTTTAGCATTGGAGGACGAAGACGAAGAATCAGTATTATTTTACATATAGTATTGCACCACACTCTTTCTATTCCGCTGCATTGCTTGTATTGGTATGTGTAACTCTGATATTTATTGTAAAAGAAGAATCAAGCTTTTGTAAACTGTTTATGAAACTGTATATTTGTTATTATATTTTATCCTTCCGCTGTGAGATTCTATTTTCGTTTTATTTCTTCTCCATTTTTCTTATTTACCCCATAACAATCCGCCCTTGCGTATGCTTTGAATTGGGACAAGTGTCGGTTTAAAGTGTGCGGAAAGAGTGGACGTTACAGGTATAGAGGTGGGGCGTCACACACTACTACATAGTAGATGGTTTAACGGATCCTTAGAGTATGGTTATTCCAACGTCCTTTGAGTTACTTGTATTTCAGTGGTTATTTCACTTGAGTTTTGAATATAAGAATGTTAATCCTGACTCGAGTGTTTTGTATTTTGCTTTACGCTCGGGTGAGACTGAGTGTATCAGTATTCGAGACTTACCTTTGGAGTTGGAGCTTCGCTTGGAGATTTATCTATCTATCCAGCTTTCAGATATTCAGTTGATTCCAGTGATGTATTCTGATATTATATTTGACTATTATATTCAAGACTTCTGTTGTGCCTTATTTAACTCTGATATGTATATAGTAGCTTCATGAACTACTATCTTTTGTTTCCGCTGCATTTATTACTCTGTGTCTGTGATCTATGATTATTTATTTACTGTATATGCTTAGTTTTGCCAAATATAAATTAACAATTTGGTATTTTGAATTATTCAAGTCCGATATGTGCAGATGCGAATGGTCCAAAATAGCGGGTCGTTACAGTTGGTACCAGAGCTTTGGTAGCTCTAGGCAAAACTCAGCATATAAGGTAAACGTATTTACAGAAACACTTTAATTCGAGTTTGAATCTCTTCCTTTTGACTCGTTCCTTTGAATTTTTGGAACATTTCCTACGGTTCCAAAATCCATTCGTGTCCCTCACTATTCGTCTTCTTTTAATTCTGGAGTATCCCATAACTCCACTTCGAATGACCCTTATAATGAATCGGCGGTCTCGCCAAACTTCGAATGATTTGTAAACTTATCCATTCCCCTAATTTGTTATTTAATTATCTCATCTTTGTTTCAAACCTATCTTCGAATCAAAATTCTCTTTGATTTGAGTCCTTCAATTTGAATCTCTGTCCATGCTTCGAAAATCCATTCATGTATCATCGAACAAGGAAGTGTATTTGTGTATTAATATTAAAAATATTATATATTTATATATATTGTGTTGTTTGAGTTGTTGATGTTCATTTGGGTTTTCGATCGATTCGTCTGATCAACGGTATCGATAGGATTTCCAAAACACTTGAGCAGAGCAAACTGACACAATATTGTTTTCAAATTTGGTAAATAAAATAAATTTTGTGTGATTATATATTATATATAAGTAAATTTTCAAAATTGTTAAATGAATGGGTCAACAAAATGGAAATATTTGATTTTTATTTATTGTTTTGTAAACCATAGACTATTCCAATATGATAAATAAATGAAATTATAGAATATGGTTTAAATTTTTAATTAAATTGAAATGGATTTAAATTAGAATTTGAGAATTTAATTTTCTGTGATTTCAAACTTTGATTTGAAAGTTTTAAAGTGTATGGTATTTAAATTATTTTCAAATAGAAATCATTTCAAAGAATTTAAAATATTCAAATCCGTGCTCTCCTCCATTGTCACTGGAAAATAATTTCGGTGATGACGGCCGCATCATCGACATTCATTTCCGAGTTTCAAAGTGGAGAGACCATTCTGTAGCTTTGCTGCACTTTTATTTTGGGAATTAAATTGATTTGAATTGCTGAAGTATGACTTGATTTATAATACAAATATATATCTATAGATTTGACTTGACTTATATATATTTGTATATTTATCTCTAATGGTTTGAAGTGAAATCGAAAATTTAATTCTTAAATTTATGTTAAAAGATGTTTTAAATTATAAAATGAAGTCAAAATTTTTGAATAAATATCTAAATTTGAAAAATTGAATTAGAAATTTTACTTGGATAACACTCAATTGCATTATATATAACTTACTTAAAATTTTCAAAAGTTAACTATGTAATTGAATATTATACAGTATAAAATGATGTTAAAGGAATTCATAAATAAATTGAGTGGTTATAATAGGCGTAAATATACTTAATATATGTGATAGGATATTAAGTGGAGTAAATCTAATAATAATTTGGAACAAAGAAGAATTAAATTTGTTAAATAAAATATGATTATAATAAATGATTATTCAAATTTATGATTTTAGAAAATTGTTAATAGAGGATAATTGGAAAATAAAACAATGAGTAAATGAGATAAATAAAATAAAATTTTGTTTTGAAGAAATCTTTTGGTATCAAATATTAACAAATTGAAATTAAATCAACTTATTGAAATACCTTGAATTTTAAATCAAATATCGAGTATTAATGAAGGTAAATTGAAATTATATGGTTTGAATTAATTGTTTTACTCTGTTTTCAAGTCTATTTTCTTCTGTTTGTTTCTATTCTCCTACCTCCTTCCTTTACGGGGATGAAAAGTTTTGAGTGGGGGAGATGTAATGACCCGTAAATTTTAACTGTTTTAATAATGTGATTAATCGAATTTTCGTGAAAATTTTAAAAATAAAATTTTGAAATAAAAATTTAATATTTGGAATACGTCTAATTGAACATAGCAAACTGTAAATTTCCATCCGAAAATATGAAAGTTTATTTTCGTGTGTAATTTTGTTTCAATTTAATCAGTTAAAAATTGATGAAAATGAAAATGTTTTACATAGAAAAATTCTAAATCATCTTCTGAGAAAGACGTCATTTTTCATTTTTCCAAATTCTGACTTCTTTAGCTCCGTCGATTTTATTTTTCTGCGTTTTTACTGCATTTTCCGCTAGTTGAAAATTCGAATTTTTATAATTCAATCGTACCACTAATATCTATATACCGTTTTTATCGTTTCGTCGTGCTGATCTTCGCAATATATTCAATTTGGTGTCCTGACGTCCGGTTCACTGTAGAATCGATGAAACAATGTGCTATATCAGTACAGTTTCGAACCTTTCAAATTTCGTGTGACCATTCAATTTCCACTGTTTATCAATCCGATCAGCCACTAGCATTTATACTTCTGAAATTAAAAATTCCATTTATTAAATTTTACTAATTTGTTGTTCCCAGTTCAAACTCCACTTATTAATTTTGAATTCAAATACCATATATTCGTATTCTGTTCCCATATTTAATATAGGCGTACTTATATAATTATCTGTATTTACATCTACATATTAAATTGCGTATTGATTGCATGCCAGCCATATTTGCTTCGGGAATCCATTTTTTTTTTTTTGAGATAAGTTGTTCTCATCTTCTTCTTTGCTACACAATATCAATTATATTTTACTCCTTGTTGTGCTTCACCTTGCTCGAGGGAAAATCTTGCTTAACTCGAGCATCACCCTCGCCGAACCCACATCAGAACGAACTTCCCATCCGCCACCTGATGCCGCCTTCGCCATGGCAACAACCACCGCTTCAAATTCCCCTCCACCGTGAAGCGACCTCCTTCCTTCGCGCACTGTTCCTCCCCTCTCTCCAAAGCGGCCTGTCCCATCGCCTCCTTCGTCCCTTTAGCCGTGACCAAGCTCCTCCTCTCCTCTTCATTTCGCTAGCACCATAGCCGAGAAAAACCACTCCACACCGCCGTACCTTCTCTTCCCCTAGCCCGTTCCCATCAAAAACCTAGCCCAGTCGAGCTCTGGTCACGGCAGCAGCCTCATGTACAGATCTCGGCCGAAGTTGCAGCAGCCACTACCTCGTTTTCCCTCATCCAGTCAGACATGTGCAACACCTTGACCACCACTCCATGCTTTCCCTGAGTCGAGCTTTTATGTGTGCGGATATAGGTATATAGCTTGAAGCTTTGGCTTGCGTTATTTTATATACACTGTTATGTTATAAAGTATATTTGATGAAGAATGTATCATATACGTACACAATACTGATGCTTACATCATATCTTATTTTACAAGTTTTGATATATATATTTTTAAATTAATTTATAAAAGATTTGTAAAAACTATTTGTATATATGAAAGTCTTACAAAGTTTTTAAGGATTGATTGCAGTTTATATATGTGATAGTAATACAATATGTTTTGATGAACGATATGCTTAAAATATTTTGAAACTGCGTTTATATTTGAATGTGTGTGTGTGTGTCTATATATATATATATATATTCTATTACTAAGTTTTGGATGGTATATTATGTTAACGTAAGAAAGGATATATAGGATGTTATATGCTCTGGTATGTATATGTCCAAAAATTGGTAGGTTGCCAAGTCACCTGAAGCTACTTTGCCATTTTATATAGTGCTGTATGTAGGTGTTTTAGATATATAGTTATATTAGCCATTGTATATATACGTATGGCGTTCTCTCTGTATGTAGGTACATTTATACTAGATAAGGTAATAAATAATAAAATAAAAGAAATTGTTAGCTGTATATGAAGTACACCGGTGTATATGTCAGTTTACATCACCTATATATATGTTAGTGATATTTACATGTTGGTAACATAGAAATTTACTTTAGTTGATTTTGATATAAGTATATGTTACAGTGCATTATTTTGCCAAAGTAGTATTTAATAGATATCGTGAAAAAAAAATATTGTATGCATTTTTCAAACTTACTATTGATTTTAAGAAGATATTAATAATAAATAAAAATAGTATGTGCATCCTCCATTATATTTAACTGATTCTGATTAGTTCTCATCGTTTTCCCAATTGTCAGTTTTGTCCGTCGTGCATGTTTACTTCATTCAAATCGTATCCATATAGCGTTGCATTGGAATTCGTAGCTCATTTTCTTTTCAAATCTCTCTAACCTCGAAAAGTGAGCAATCACTCACGATTAATGTTCTTTTATTTATTAAATTTGATTTCAATTGAAACGACAATTGAAATATGCGTCTGTAAGTTATTTACATCGTTAAATATATGTTATTACTTGTATCAGTTCACCTGTGACATTTGACACCATTATTTGTTATTTATACGATGATAATCCAGTTTGGTTGATAAATGATTGATTGTTTGATTTTGATATTGGACGTTAAATTGTTAATGTATGAAGTGATAAATAATTTACAAATGAAATTGATGTAGGAGTTAACAATTTGAAATTGATATATGTGATTGAATTTGATTAGATAAAATTTGTATAATATGACCCCTTTTAATGTTTAAATTATTTGACACGTAGAAATATGGTTAATTACACCTTGAACCATTTAAATATATGTAGTATAAATTGATGTAGTGTGAAATTGAATAGTGGATATCAAGTGAAAATTGCATGAAATGATAAGTGTAATAATTTTTCATTTATATGAAATGATAGTGTACCTTCTAGAAATAATTATAGTAATTTGCATAAACAAAAAATGTAAATTAATACGATTATTTCGGGATTATTTAAATAAACTATTGGATTGTTGTTGATGATTGCTATTGCTTGTTTATTTATTTTGACATCATCCAAATTATCACACAACAAGTTCCCTTTGCTATGCTTTGATTTTTCAGTTGAAATGGAATCGGGTTGAAATGATAAATACCCAAATAAACTTTGACTTAGGATAGAGAATTAAATAAAACCCGGTTGGTCAAATAATTTGATTTAAAAATAAAATAAAGATTTTATTTGAATAAATAATAAGGTTTTGAAATGAAGTTGAAATTTGAAATTTAATGAAAAGAAATGTTAATATTTAAAAATCTGAAACAAAATATTAACATAGTAGTTGAAGAAAGAATGTTGTTTTAAATTTAATTATTCAATAAATAAGTTTGGAATTATTTAATAATTAAGTTTGGAATTATTTGATAATTAAATTTGGAATTATTTAATAATTAAATTTGAAATTATTTAATAATTAAGTTTTGAAATTATTTAATAATTAAGTTAATAGATTATTTAATAATTAAATAAGATTGAATTATTTAATAATTAAATAAAATTGAACTCTTTATTCAGTGAAATTGAACTTTTTGAATAAATGAAATTAAGTTTGTTTATTAATTGGGTTTTGAAATTGTAACTAGGTAAATAAATAAGTGAAATTGAATTTCTTTAACAAGAAATAAAAATGTCATTTATTGAAATTAAAGTAAGACTTGTAATTTAAAGAATTTGATTTGACAAATTTAATTTTGTTCAATTTGTAAGTTTTGATATAATGGAGTTGAACTTAAGTAATTGATTTAATAAATTAAAAAAAAGAAATTATTTTGAATGATAAATTAACTTAACGAATATTGAATGAAATTGATCAATGAATTTGAATTGGTTTGAATGTTAAATTAAATTTATTTGCATAATTTCGGAATTAAACTTATATACGAATTTAAATCAATATTTGAATTGTTAAATAAAAATTGAAATTGAATTATAAGATTTTGAAATGGTAATTTGGAAGTTTTGAAACGTAAATTCTAGAATTGATTTAGAAAGACAAATGGAATGTTGGCTTACAAATTCTAATCTAAATAGAAATTGATTTGTTTTTTTTGAAATTTATTAACGACCAATCGGTGTAATAATTACGAAAGTTATTAAAGAAACCAGAATTGGTTATGGACATACTCTCTGGCTAAACCGAAAACCACTTTAATAACTATACGCGGAGTGTGATCCAGAATGAAGTGGTTGGAATAATGTACGTGATGACTGAAGAAAGAGAACGATAATGAATAGCCTTGACACTTGTGTCAAATTGGAAATGACTAAAACATGAGCCGTGCCGGGCCAAATGGGGTTAGCCACCTCGAGCGAACACACTTCTTCGTAAACTACTCATTGCTTGTTATTGATTGGTGCACCCTCGAAATTTTGGGAGTGTTATTTTGCTGTGTTGCGATCGTTGCGGCGATGCGTTCTCACCAGTCCGGATCATGCAAACGGTAGTTTCACTACCTTGGGTATTGTCTCATGTGCCTTGTCATACTTGTATCCCTATATACGCGACCACTACGAATTTGCTTTGTGTTATACCTATGGAGTACTCCCTGATATCCCACTAGTTTACGGTGGAGTTTACAGTGTTGTATAGTCTATGACACTTATATAAAATGTGTTAGGGGGGATATTGGTAATGTCTTAACACTATTTTGATACTTTATATTACTGATAGGCATTATCTACTTAGCGTACACTACTGCATAGTAGATAGTTTAATGGATCCTTAGAGAATGGTTATTCCAACGTCCTTTGAGTTACTTGTATTTCAGTGGTTATTTCACTTGAGTTGGATTTATTGATATAAGAATGTTAATCCTGACTCGAATGTTTTGTGTTTTGCTTTACGCTCGTGTCAGAATGAGTGTACCAGTATTCGAGACTCACCTTTGGAGTTGGAGCTTCGCTTGAAAATTTAGCTATCTATCCAGTTTTCATATATTCAGTTGATTCCAGTGATGTATTCTGATATTGTATTTGACTATTGCATTCAAGACTTCTGTTGTACCTTATTTAACTTTGATATGTATATAGTAGCTTCATGAACCACAATCTTTTGTTTTCGCTGCATTTATTACTCTGTGTCTTTGATCTGTGATTATTTATTTATTGTATATGCTTCGTTTTGCCAAATATAAATTAACAATTTGGTATTTTGAATTATTCAAGTCCGCCATGTGCGCATACGAATGATCCAAAATAGCGGGTCGTTACACTGCTAATCGTCATATGCCACCCGATAATGTAATGTGCGAAAATTATTATGAAGTGAAAAAAGTTATGTCATCTTTCGGTTTTTCATATCAAAAAATAGATACATGTTTAAAGGGTTGCATGTTGTATTGAAAAGAAGACATCAATCTTAGAAATTGTAAAATATGTAATCAAGGAAGATACAAACCAAGGAAAAAGAAGGGAAAAGAAGTTCCGTACAAGCGTATGCATTATTTACCCATCACCCCAAGACTTCAACGGTTATATGCATCATTTGTAACAGCGCATCATATGAGATGGCACAGTGTGAGAACACCTCAAGAAGGTACGTTGACACAGCTGTGACGCCCCACCTCTATACCCACGCTAGCCAAGGATACTACGGGGTAATGTCGTCAACTAGCACGGAGAAATAAGGCTGTTGAGGAGCGACCATCTGTGTAAATGTTTTGAGTGAGCACCGATATGTCAGATAGTACTACAAACTTAAGTCCGACATACCGATTACAAACCCAAAGCTACTACACAGTGGCTATAATGTCTTCGGAAACAGATATAGAAATGAACATAACATAAGTCAGTCACAGACATCCATATCACAAAGGCGGAAGAAGGTATGAATATAACACATGAAAGTGTACATCAGAGTGGTGGTCAAACAAGATCCACAATATCATAAAAGAATGGTTATAAGTGCTAGACAAAAGAACATGTATACATCTAGGAGACTATATCTCAAAGGTATACAACAAAAACTACTAATCTATGTAGTTAGCCAAAAGTCAGGATGATAATCCTAGAAGTGAAGTCAAGCAGAAGCACCTGTAACATCTAGGTCTGACCCGAGTATTATTTATAAGAAAACAATAAACGGATCAGTCTAGCTATAAATATCAGATAAAATGTTATAGAATAAGAGATATGACATAACACATGATAGCCATAAATCCATACCGTGATAAGTATGAAAATAAAAAAAAATCAACAAGAGATGAACCAATATCACCAGAATCTTCTCAAAGATCAAAAGGAATGTCATACTCAATATCTTCATTCACTAAAAGTAAATGACACACAAATTCACCAATGCACAAATAATGATAACTCATATCAATGAAAATCACGAAAATTGGTGAAACACAAATTCTAGAAATCATCAATGGAAATCCAGAAATCATAAAAATGATCGTAGAAACGATCAATCACAAAAAGGGGAAGGCCTGTCACAAAACGGGAGTATGAAAACTCACCAACACGTGTATCACAAACGGGATGCTATCCCATGGTCGCTAACCATAGAGCCGGTGCAACGACGTAGTACAACGGTACGCCCGAGGAACCTGAAACTCGTAAAATTCGGAACAACGACGTAGTACAACGGTACGGCCGAAGATCCGAACTCCATAAAAACGTGGGTCTCTAGCCCACAAAAATTGGGTCGAAACCCCAAGAAATAAATAGGTCGTTAGCCTATAATAAAAATGAGATGAAACTCAATAAAACGAGGTACTGTCCCCTACGTGGACAAAGAAACATAGCATAGCGCTAGTCATAATCACAAAAATGATCATCATCGATCATCAAGAAATGTCAATTACACTAAGTTAGTAAATATATGAGCTTAGCTTTATGTCCTATAACCACTAGCTTAACTTAAATATTTACGAACAAACTGTAAGTCTCCACTCGAAAATTGTCACAAGAAATTCAATCGAACAAGTCCAAGAATTAACCGACGAAGTAAATGCAAGCGTTTCATACCACGTGTTTTACTAAGTCGTTTAATTGGATTTCTCATACGAGTGAGGTAAAGGTTTGTATATACTAGTAGTTTAGAAAACGGTTTAAGAAACGAGCTTTGTAATAAAATAGTGTTGAAATCGTTTTGAAGAAAGGGTTTTGATATTTACTACTAGCATTGAAAACCTTTATATTTTGAAGTGACAAATCACAAAAATGATTGTAGAAACAATCAATCACTAAAATTCACATTCGAAGACGTGAATAAAAATCCAAAGAAATCAATACTAAATCCATCAAAGTGGAAATATCCAAAAATTCCCAAAAAATAGAAGTTATCAAAGTCGACAAAGGTGATAACAACTAATCGGAGAAGAAGAATCGATTAACAATTTGAAAACCAAGCAAAATGAGCATAATAGGCAAAACTGGAAAATAGGAGAATAGGAGCAGGTCGGTTGACCGGACTCCCTGAGTCGGCTGACCGAACCAGAAACAGGAAGTTTCGGGTACACCTTCGGTCGACCGGCCCAGGGTGTTCGGTCGGCCGAACCTGATGCCATGCATTTTTCTGCCCTATTAATTGAAGTGCAAACTCTCCCAATTCGCAACCGGTCGAGCACGGACGCTAAGGGATTACGCCCATCGGCTACCCGGTCCTATTGGCTACTCGATGCATCACAAAAAACATGTTCAAACATCAAAGTTAGGATCTTTAAAGATTTGAACCCAAAACGCTAAAAATTGGAATATTCACAAAACCAATCAAAATCAAAATCAAATGCACATGAATAAGTGTTAGGAATTCATACCCAACAATCAAAGATAGTTATAGACAAAGATGTGAGATAAAAATCTCACCTTTACACAAAATGTATGAAGGAGAAGCTATAGAGCAAGGCAAAGACAAACACTCTTCAATTCCAACCCAAGAAGCTCTAATCTAAGCTTACAAGTAAAATATTTCCTAAGTTAGGTTTAGGAAATTCTGAAATTGAAAGGAGAATGAGTTGGAGAAGAGGAAGATGATGTTTACCAATAGCTTCTCTTTGGATTTGGAGTTAGATGTTGGATTTGCTGTGGAAACTAGGGCTTGGAGTTTTAATTTTCCATTCCACTCTCCATTTTCATTGAAGCTTGAATGTTAGGAATTAGAAATGAAGTAATGAAGAGGAGAGGGTTGGGACTGAGCTAATAAGTGGGGTAAATGGGCTCAACCCAAACCAAAACCCTAAGATCAAAGTGGCAAAATTCCACTAACTCCAAACACATCAAAGTTTATACTCAAAAAGATCGCAAACGGCATTTTGAACTCAATGGAAGTGGTCTCGAGTCCTAATTCGACCGTATGCAAAAAGTAACTTTTCGGACTATAATCTGACTAACGATGAAATATTTAAATAAAATATTTAAATACTCAATCGTAAAATATGCGGGTTGTTACAGACTCCCCTCCTTAAAGAAATTGCGTCCTCGCAATATTTAAGAAGAAAATACATAGTAACAACCATAAAAGCATATTCAACACAAAAGAAATTTGAAATAAGGAGTTCACCTCAAAGAGCACGAGCAAGTAAGTCCGGATGTGTTCGCTCGATGAATTCTCTAGATTTCCAAGAGCAATCCTTAGGATTTGAGGACCATTGGACTTTAACAAGCGGAACATCTTTATTTCGAAGGCGCTTGACCTCCGAAGCAATAATACGGATAGGATGTTGCTCATAAGTTAAATTAGGTGAAACTTCAATTTCTTCCTCAACACCGGGCTCAAGAATAGAATCGGAATCTCGAAGGCATTTCCGTAATTGAGAAATGTGAAACACGTCATGAATAGCAAAAAACTGAGCCGGTAATAAAAGGCGATAAGCCATGGAACCAATACGTTCGGTGATGGGAAATGGACCAATATATCGAGACGCTAATTTTCCCGATCGACTGAAACGTACAACACCTTTCATAGGTGAAACACGAATAAACACAAGATCTTCCACCGAAATTTCTAATTTCCTTCTCCGGTTATCGGCATAGGATTTTTGTCTACTCTGGGCTTCTTTCATCCTATGACGAATATGATCAATCTTCTCTGTGGAATCACGAATAAAATCTCGACCTAAAACCAGCTTCTCACCGGCCTCAAGCCAACAAGAAGGAGAACGGCATGGCCTTCCATAGAGTGCCTCGAAATGTGCCATACCAATACTAGATTGGAAGCTATTATTATAGGAAAACTCAACAAGAGAAATATGATCTTCCCAAATTCCACCAAAATCAAGAACACATGCACGAAGAAGATCTTCAAGGGTTTGATTCACATGCTCAGTTTGTCCATCGGACTGAGAATGATAAGCGGTACTAAAATTAAGCTTCGTTCCCAAAGCTTTTTGAAGACTCTTCCAAAATCCACTAGTAAACAATGGATCACGATCACTAACAATAGATGTAGGAACTCCATGCAATTTAACAATTTCTTTGATGAAGAGTTTGGCCAAGAGAGGGACGGTTCGATTGGACTTAACGGAAATAAAATGGGCGGATTTAGTAAGTCTATCAACTATCACCCATAAGCTATCATGACCCGAACGAGAATGGGGAAGGCCATCTATAAAATCCATGGAAATTTGATCCCACTTCCAAATTGGAATTCCTAAAGGTTGCAACAACCCACCGGGCCTTCGATGTTTGGCCTTAATGAGTTGGCAAGTCATGCAACACTTAACAAAGTTAGCAATATCAGATTTCTTTCCCTCCCAATAATAAAGCCCCTTCATATCCACGTACGTTTTACTACTACCGGGATGAATGGTAAATTTAGAACGATGTGAATCTTCTAAAATATCTTAACGAAGATCACTAATATTTGGCACGATAAGTCTACCAAATTTTCGAATACCGCCACGAGAATCAATATCGAAGTCTTTCAAACCTTCAATATCAGTTTTAGCCCGAAAATTTTGGCCAAGAAGAGCCAATTCGGGATCTAGCTTTTGAGCTTCAAGAATGCGGTCTAAAAGAGAAGGATGAGCCTCAAGACTACATAAAGCAAGAGATGAACACAAATCGGAAACGCGATCTCGAATCTCACAAGTAGATAAAATCTCGAAATCACTCCATTCGGATATCATCATAGAAACAACCGCTTGTTGCTTACGACTAAGTGCATCGGCAACACGATTTCCTTTTCCGAGGGTATAAAGAATATCAAGATCATAGGCTGCAAGGAACTCGAGCCAACGTTGTTGACGCAAATTAAGTTCCTTTTGAGAAAATAGATATTTCAAAGATTTATGATCGGTATAGAGAACAAATTTCTCTCCCAAAAGATAATGACGCCAAATACGAAGGGCGAAAACAATAGCCGCGAGCTCTAAATCATGAGTGGCATATCTAGTCTCAGCAGGCTTTAATTGCCTACAAGCATAAGCAATAACACGTTCTCTTTGCATAAGAACGGCACCCAAACCAACGCGACTAGCATCGGTATAAACAACGAAATCTTGATTCCCCACGGGAATAACAAGAATAGGAGCATCAGAAAGGAGTTCTTTTAATTTCTGAAAAGAAGCTTCACATTTGTCCAACCAAATGTATTTAACCCCTTTCTTTGTCAAATTAGTAAGAGGCACGGAAATTTTAGAAAATTCCTTTATGAAACGGCGGTAATAACCGGCCAATCCAAGGAAACTACGAATTTCCGTCACACTCTCCGGTCTCTTCCAATTTTGAATCGCTTCAATCTTTGAAGGTTCCACGGAAATTCCGGATTCGAAAATAATATGACCGAGAAACTTAACACGAGATTGCCAAAAGTGGCATTTAGAAAATTTTGCTTTCAATTGATTGCTCCTAAGTGTTTCCAACACAATCCGAAGATATTTTTCATGCTCCTCCTCGGTTTTAGAATACACAAGAATATCAACAATAAAAATGAGAACAAATCGATCAAGGAAATCTTTGAAAACTCGATTCATAAGATCAACGAAATAAGCCGGAGCATTCGTTAAACCAAATGGCATAACAAGCCATTCATAAGATCCATAACGAGTACGGAACGATGTCAAAGGAATGCTATCCTCTGCAATACGAAGCTGATGAAAACCGGTAGCTAAGTCTAATTGCAAAAAGACTCTGGCACCACTAAGCTGATTAAATAGATCATCAATCCGAGGTAAAGGATATTTATTCTTGATAGTAAGATCATTAAGCTTGCGGTAGTCAACGAAAAGCCTAAGTGTACCATCAGATTTCTTCACAAAAATAGCCGAAGCTCCCCAAGGAGAGGAACTTGAGCGAATAAATTGCTTCGTCTCCAATTCGGATAATTGTTTGCGCATCTCCACATTTTCTTTATTGGACATACGATAAGGAGGACGAGTGATAGGTTGAGCTCCAGGGATGAGATTAATTCTGAACTCAATTGCTCGCTTAGGTGGTAATCCTAAAACGGGCTCAAATATGTCGGAAAATTCACGAACAACGTGAATAAGAGAAATTATATCTTCCTCATCATCATGAGGATTTAAAGAATATAAAGATGCAACCAAGCTGGAATCTGAATCTTTAAGGTTAATAGAAATCTGCTTAACAGATTGAGGATATCGAAGATGAATAGTCCGCTCAGGACATAGGATTTGGGCTTCATAACGGTTAAACCAATCCATTCCCAAAATCATTCCAAAGCCTAAGTAGCGCATAACATGCAAATCGGCTCGGAAAGAAAGAACACACAAAATAATCTCGACATCTTTACACAATAAACTGATTGTTACGAATCCACCAACCGGATTCGCAATTCTCAAAGAAGTCATTAAACACAAAACATCCAAAGAAAAAGTATCAACAAGTTCTTTTGATATAAAGGAATGAGATGCACCCGTATCAAAAAGAACTCGAATAGGATGATCACGAAATAAAATAATGCCATCAAGGATGGAATGAAGAGTACCTTGACCACGAGATGTGTTTCCAGGGGCTTTAGCAACATTAAGCTTTCCCTCCTTCCTGCCCTGAAGTTTGGGACATGAAGATAAAAAATTATCCGAACTTTTGCAATAGCGACAAAAGAGAGGTTTCGGACATCTATTGGCGTAATGGTCTTTAGAACCACAATTGTAGCATTGCCCACTGCTAGGGGCAGAAGCCTTTGCTATCGGAATTGCTTGCTTCCCTTTCTTATTGGGATAAGACCCTTTGAACTTAATAAGCCTTTTCTTGTTGTTGTTGAATTTTGGTTTGGCACCCACAGCATCAGCATCACTCTTTTTATCTGCCTCTTCAAGTCGAAGAGCGACATCAACAAGTTGATCAAAAGAAACTTCTAGCTTTAGAAGTAATGGGTTCTTGAGATTTTTATTCAAGCCATAGACGAATCTCTGATTTTTCTTCAATGGGGTATTAATGTATTCAACCCCGTATTTAGAAAGAGATTCAAAAGACGCGACATAGTCTGTCACAGAGGATTCACCTTGAACAAGGTCAATGAAACGGCGAGCCAAAGTCACCTTCTCAGCTTCTGGCACAAATTTTAATTCGAAGCGTTCCTGGAATTTCTCCCAAGTAAGATCCGCTTCAACTATTTCAGAAACAAGAATCTCATACCAATCTAATGCTCTTTCTTGGATCATACTAGAGGCCACCTGAACACGGTGAAGATCAAGAAGATTCATGCGAGAAAAGATTCGATCGCACGATCTCAGCCAAGCCTGGACTTCAATAATAGTCTCAGAACCTTTGAAAGGCTTCCCATCCAAATTGGTATAATCGCTGCACAAACGTGCAAATCCAGACCTAGGGTGAGTAGGTTCCGGATTAGAGCCGGCTGCTTGAGCATTCTTTACTAGATCAAGAAGCTGCTGGGCAGACATAAAAACTCCATCCTGGGGAGTAGCACTAGATTGACCGGCGCTGGAACGACCAGGTTTAAACATTTCTCATCCTTAAGAAAGAAGAAGGAAGAAGAAAAAGGTTATTCGCAAATTGAATATCAAACATTAATGATTGTTAAAACAAGGAATCATAAAAGAAAATAGGATAGAACGGTACAAAGACACGAATTAAATTCTAAGGCACGACTCCTAAGATGGACTTAGGACGATGATCCTTGTTAAATTATTCTACATTGTTCCGAAGTTTGGCTTTGATACCAAGCTGTGACGCCCCACCTCTATACCCACGCTAGCCAAGGACACTACGGGGTAATGCCGTCAACTAGCGCGGAGAAATAAGGCTGTTGAGGAGCGACCATCCGTGTAAATGTTTTGAGCGAGCACCGATATGTTAGATAGTACTACAAACATAAGTCTGACATACCTATTACAAACCCAAATCTACTACACAGTGGCTATAATGTCTTCGGAAACAAATATAGAAATAAATATAACATAAGTCAGTCACAGACATCCATATCACAAAGGCGGAAGAAGATATGAATATAACACATGAACGTGTACATCAGAGTGGTGGTCAAACAAGATCCACAATATCACAAAAGAATGGTTACAAGTGCTAGACAAAAGAACATGTATACATCTAGGAGACTATATCTCAAAGGTATACAACAAAAACTACTAATCTATGTAGTTAGCCAAAAGTCAAGATGATAATCCCAGAAGTGAAGTCAAGCAGAAGCACGTGTAACATCTCAGTCTGACCCGAGTATTATTTATAAGAAAATAATAAACGGATCAGTCTAGCTATAAATATCAGATAAAATGATATAGAATAAGAGATATGACATAACACATGATAGTCATAAAGCCATACCGTGATAAGTATGAAAATTAAAAAAAAATCAACAAGAGATTAATCAATATCACCAGAATCTTCTCAAAGATCAGAAGGAATGTCATACTCAATATCTTCATTCACTAAAAGTAAATGACACACAAATTCACCAATGCGCAAATAATGATAACTCATATCAATGAAAATCACGAAAATTGGTGAAACACAAATTCTAGAAATCATCAATGGAAATCCAGAAATCACAAAAATGATCGTAGAAACGATCAATCACAAAAAGGGGAAGGCCTAACACAAAACGGGAGTATGAAAACTCACCAACACGTGTATCAAAAACAGGACGCTATCCCATGGTCGCTAACCATAGAGCCGGTGCAACGACGTAGTACAACGGTACACCCGAGGAACCTGAAACTTGTAAAATTCGGAACAACGACGTAGCACAACGGTACGCCCGAAGATCCGAACTCCATAAAAACGTGGGTCGCTAGCCCACAAAAATTGGGTCGAAACCACAAGAAATAAATAGGTCGTTAGCCTATAATAAAAATGAGACGAAACTCAATAAAACGAGGTACTGTCCCCTACGTGGACAAAGAAACATAGCATAGCGCTAGTCATAATCACAAAAATGATCATCATCGATCATCAAGAAATGTCAATTACACTAAGCTAGTAAATATATGAGCTTAGCTTCATGTCCCATAGCCACTAGCTTAACTTAAATATTTACGAACAAACTGTAAGTCTCCACTCGAAAATTGTCACAAGAAATTCAATCGAACAAGTCCAAGAATTAACCGAAGAAGTAAACGCAAGCGTTTCATACCACGTGTTTTACTAAGTCGTTTAATTGGATTTCTCATACGAGTGAGGTAAAAGTTTGTATATACTAGTAGTTTGGAAAACGGTTTAAGAAACGAGCTTTGTAATAAAATAGTGTTGAAATCATTTTGAAGAAAGGGTTTTGATATTTACTACTAGCATTGAAACCTTTATATTTTGAAGTGACAAATCACAAAAATGATTGTAGAAACAATCAATCACTAAAATTCACATTCGAAGACGTGAATAAAAATCCAAAGAAATCGATACTAAATCCATCAAAGTGGAAATATCCAAAATTTCCAAAAAAGTTAGAAGTTATCAAAGTCGACAAAGGTGATAACAACTAATCGGAGAAGAAGAATCGATTAACAATTGAAAAAGTAAAGCAAAATGAGCATAATAGGCAAAACTGGGAAATAGGAGAATAGGAGCAGGTCGGTTGACCGGGTTCCCAGAGTCGGCCGACCGAACCAGAAACAGAAAGTTTCGGCTACAGCTTCGGTCGACCGGCCCAGGGGGTTCGGTCGGCCGAACCTGGTGCCATGCATTTTTCTGCCCTATTAATTGAAGTGTGAACTCTCCCAATTCGCAACCGGTCGAGCACAGACGCTAAGGGATTACGCCCATCGGCTACCCGGTCCTATTGGCTACTCGATGCATCACCAAAAACATGTTCAAACATCAAAGTTAGGATCTTTAAATATTTGAACCCAAAACACTAAAAATTAGAATATTCACAAAACCAATCCAAATCAAAACCAAATGCACATGAATAAGTGTTAGGAATTCATACCCAACAATCAAAGATAGTAATAGACAAAGATGTGAGATAAAAATCTCACCTTTACACAAAATTTATGAAGGAGAAGCTATAGAGCAAGGCAAAGACAAACACTCTTCAATTCCAACCCAAGAAGCTCCAATCTAAGCTTACAAGTAAAATATTTCCTAAGTTAGGTTTAGGAAATTCTGAAATTGAAAGGAGAATGAGTTGGAGAAGAAGAAGATGATGCTTACCAATAGCTTATCTTTGGATTTGGAGTTAGATGTTGGATTTGCTAATGGAAACTAGGGTTTGGGGTTTTAATTTCCCATTCCACTCTCCATTTTCATTGAAGCTTGAATGTTAGGAATTAGAAATGAAGTAATGAAGAGGAGAGGGTTGGGACTGAGCTAATAAGTGGGGTAAATAGGCTCAACCCAAACCAAAACCCTAAGATCAAAGTGGCAAAATTCCACTAACTCCAAACACTTCAAAGTTTATACTCAAAAAGATCGCAAACGGCATTTTAAACTCAATGGAAGTGGTCTCGAGTTCTAATTCGACCGTATGCAAAAAGTAACTTCTCGGACTATAATCCGATTAACGATAAAATATTTAAATAAAATATTTAAATACTCAATCGTAAAATATGCGGGTTGTTACAACACCCATCCGATGGAGAAGCATGAAAATATTTTGACAAGAAATATTCCGATTTAGCAGCGGAGAGCCGCAACGTTAGACTAGGTTTATGTATGTTAATCCCGTTTCACCAACGAGTTAAAGAGTCCACGAGATAAGAGCCCACAAGGTAAGATCTATGAGTTGAGGAGCCTGCGACCTAAGAACTACGACTCAGGAAGCTTACGACCTACGACTTAAGGCAGCAAACAGTTCTAGAAGGACTTACGAGTTAAGCAGTCTCCGACTTAAGGCCTCCACGGTTTAAGGCTTTTACGAGTTAAGGAACCTTACGAGTTAAGGATGGCACGACTTAAGGAGATGAACGGCCTACGACCTAAAACATGTTGCGACCTAACAATGGCTACGGTTGAACGGCCTAAGGAAAGCTATGCGACCTAAAGGAGTAACGACTCAAAACATTGGAAGGAAGGATCAACAACACATAAGTCGTTGACGACTTACGACTTATGATGAGTCGTGTACGACTCATGCTAGAACGAAGGAAGTCATGTTTGGTTAACTCGGGAACGACTTATCACTTGTATCGTTCATTCGAACAGGAGATAACATTAGACCAAGCCGAGAGTCAAATCCAGTAGGTCGGCCGCGACCTACCATGAACCACTGACAAGCCCGCGACTTATCATATGAGACAATTCACCATGACTCGTCCACGACCTAAGGTCACTAAGTCGTAGTCCACTGCTATGATGTCCATACTAAAAAAGGATGACTCGTGAACGGGTTAGAACTTGTGCTATATTCAGAAGACCGAAGGCGAGTTTGAGCTCAACATGGTGAGTCGTCCACGACCCAACCTGACTCGGCCACGAGTAACCCATGAGTCGGGTACGACTCACGACTTAAGACCGAAAACCCCTATAAATACACGACCATTTCCAACATGAAGGGGACTTTTTGGTCGATCAATTTCAAGCGCCATTACTTTGCCGAATTCCAGATTACTTCAACACTTAAAGCTTTTGAGATTCAAAGAACGTCTAAAAGAACTTCATAAAGAAATCATCTACATCCACCATGGATTTGAAGATTTTTGTCAACATCGAAGTTTGAGCTACTTGTTCTAAGTCTTTTGTAATTCAAAGTGTGTTGTACTTGAAAAGATTTGTATCAATTTGTAACGCGATCATCAATAAAAGTACTTAAAGTGGACGTAGGCTATACCCATAAGCCGAACCACTATAAAACTGCTGTTGTTTACCGCTTTTCCGCTATTACTTGCTTATAATTCTTTCCCGATCTATCGGGTGGTGCTTTCACAACTACACTTCACACACCAGGGTGTTAGCGTTCAAATTTAGGCGTTAACATTTTTGGTGCTTTCACTGAGAATTGAACTCAGGACAGCTGTCATCATTGCTTCGCAGAGATTAGAAGAAAGAATTTCCTTAAAAACCAGAAGTATATCTGAGATTATGGCTCCTGGAAGGAAAAGTAGATCTATCAGATCTGGGAACATTCAAGAGGGAACCTCCGCTTCCCCTGTGCCTAATCTACCCACTCCGTCTGTTGGAGTTACAAAAGCGGAATTGGATGCTGTGATTCTAGGGCTAAACCAGCAGATAAACGCCCAAAATGCACAACTAGAGGCTCAAAGTGCCCAGAATGTTCTGATTCTGAATAAGTTGAACGACTTACTTGGGGCAAACAATCAACCGGATGGCAATGAAAGGAACTATGCTGGCAACATTCATGATGTTAATGAAAGGAATGCTCCTGAAAGGCCTACTAGTCCCTTTGAGCAGGCAGTACCTGACGCCGGTGGATCTAGAACTCGGCATGATGAGGAATATCTTTCTGGAATGGTCCGGCAGATCATGAAAGAAAGTATGCAAAGGGTTGAAGATGAGAAGGAATGGGGTTTTGCTCCAAGTAAAACTCGGTTTACTGGAAAAATTTTGAAGGCGGAATTTCCAAGGAAGTTTGTCCCTCCAACTATTCCAGCTTACAAAGGGACAAGTGATCCGAATGAGTTCTTGTATAAATATGATTGGCACATGACAGGTGCCAGGGCCTCCGACGAAATAAAGTGCCGATATTTCCCCGTATACCTGGAAGGCGTGGCTTTACTGTGGTTCACCAAGTTGCCAGTTCGATCTATCGATCAGTTTTCAGACTTGACCAGAAAATTTAAGGAGCAGTTTAGGCTATATGCTTCGAAGGCCAAGGATATCATGTCATTGTCCAGTTTAGAGCAGAATCCTGGTGAGTCTATCAGATCTTTCTTGAACCGTTTCAATATAGCATTGGCTGAAGTGGACAATGCCGAACCATGAATGATATTGACTTATCTGATGAGGGCTATTGATAAGTCAAGCGAATTTGGGAAATGGTTAAATATGAAGGAGCCAACCTCTCTCGAGAAGTTCTACAAAAAAGCGGACGAATTCATTCGCTTGGAAAGTCGTCCTTTGCCAGTAAAGGCAGTGTTGGAAAAAGCTGAAGACAATACTGTCGCTCCACGCAAGAATGAGTCGGTGGGGCAGAAAAGGGAGAATAATAATGGAAAGAAACAGGGTAATCTAAAAAAGCCCCGGTCCTTCAAGCCATCAGAATATACTCCATTATCACATACGCCGGAGCACATCTACCTTGCCACCAAAGATTCCGTCGATTTCCCTAAACCTATCCCTTTGAGAACTGGGAGAAAAGCCATACAAAGTGGGAAATTTTGCCGCTTCCACAATCAACCAGGTCATGAAACTGATGAATGCCGCCAGCTGAAGAATCTGATTGAAGAGTTGCTAAGAGAAAACAAGTTGCAGCAATTTGTGAAAAAGAATAGCAACAATCCTGCATCATCGAGTCAGGGGCAGCGGGCTCCTGTTCATCAGCCTGGGGCAGGTGAGAAAGCTACGGGGCATGAATCTGGAAGGCCCGTTATCAATGTCATTTCCGGAGGACCTCACCCAGCTGGCAAGAGTTGGGGTGAGATGGAGAGATATTCCAGGGCTTTGAAATATGCTCCAGCCGAAGAAAACGTCTTTGTTCTAGAAGACACTACGCCCCTTAAACAACAAAAAACTTTCAGTGATGATATTATTTTCAGAGCCAGAGATTCTACAGGTATTGAAGCTCCTACTTTAGATCGCTTGGTCATCTCGGCTGGTATTGGACCAGCCATTGTCAGAAGAGTCCTCATTGACTGCGGAGCATCATGTAATATCCTCTTCAAAAAGACATTTGACCAGATGAAAATCCCTATGATCGATGTGCAAGCCTCATCACAGAAAATCGTGGGCTTCACAGGGGAGCCAAAGCAACCAGTAGGAACCATCGATTTGTTTGTAGAACTTGGGGAAGGAGAAAGGAAAGTGGTCCGAAAGCAAACATTTGTGATTGTCGATGAGTTTTCTGCCTATAATGCTTTTCTTGGCCGTCCAACACTCGCAGCATTCAAAGCTATCCTAGCCCCGTGGTGCCTCACTATTAAATTCCCTACTGACAATGGAGTAGGAGTTATAAAAGGGGATCAGAATGCTGCGCGAGAGTGCTATTTGACAGAGCTGCGAGAGTCAAGAAAAAGAGAAATGGGAAAGGGTGCGGCAACCCCAGTCCGCATCAAGGAACCAGCCTTGTAGCAATTACAGAGCGGACCCTGCACTGGCGAGCACAGCGGGGCACGGAAAGAAATGGATCCCAGAAAAGCCAGTACAGGGGAGAATAGAGTAGTACCGGTGGAAACGACAGTTCCGGTACCTGTTGACCCAAAAGATCCAAATAAGGTGTTGAATGTGGGTTCACAGCTTAATGTGTCAATTCAGAACATCTTGATATCTTTCCTGAAGGCAAATCTGGATGTCTTTGCTTGGACTCATGCCGATATGTGTGGGATATCTCCAGAAGTTGCAGTACACGCTCTGAATATTGATCCAAAATTTACGCCAGTTAAACAGAAAAGGAGAACCCAAGGTCCAGAAAGGTCAGCAGCATTAAAAGAAGAAGTTGATCGACTCATGGAAAATAACTTCATCAGAGAATCTACATATCCGAATTGGGTTTCGAATCCTGTGTTGGTCAAGAAAGCTAATGGAAAATGGAGAGTGTGCATCGATTTTTCTGATCTAAACAAGGCTTGCCCCAAAGATTGCTTCCCATTACCCAGGATCGATCAACTGGTAGACGGAACTGCGGGACATGAATTGTTATCCTTCATGGATGCCTACTCCGGCTATAACCAAATCATGATGCATGAGCCAGACCAGGAGGATACAAGCTTTATCACGGGTGTTGGACTTTATTGCTACAGAGTTATGCCCTTCGGATTGAAAAACGCAGGGGCAACCTACCAAAGACTTGTTAATGCTATGTTCAAACCGCAATTGGGAAAAACTATGGAAGTCTACGTCGACGACATGTTAGTGAAGTCCAGGAAAGCAGTGGATCACATTGAACACTTAGCAGAAATGTTCGCAGTCCTCCGGAAATACAGAATGAAACTTAACCCTCTGAAATGTACATTTGGGGTCGAATCCGGAAAGTTCTTAGGTTTTATTGTCAGTGCTAGGGGCATAGAGGCTAGCCCAGCTCAAATTACTGCCTTGAAAGAAGTCAAAGCTCCTAGAACAAAGAAGGAATTGCAGAGTCTCAACGGAAAGATCGCCGCCCTGAGTCGGTTCATTTCCAAAGCTACTGATAAATGCATCCCATTCTTCGATGCCCTGAAAAAAGGAAAGAAGAACTTTGAATGGACTCCCGAATGCCAAAAAGCCTTTGAAGAGTTGATCCGTCATATGGAAACGCCTCCGATACTTTCTAGGCCAGGCAATGGTGAGGATCTTCTTATATACTTGGCAGTATCATCTCATGCTCTAAGTGCAGCGCTGATACGGGAAGACAAAAGGATTCAACATCCAGTTTACTATATCAGCAAAAGACTCACTGGGGCAGAGCTGAATTACTCCAAGTTGGAAAAACTCGCCTATTGCCTACTAGTTGCATCGAGGAAACTGAGGCAATATTTCCAAGCTCATCCTATCAAAGTACTCACTGATCAACCCCTGAAGCAAGTCCTGTTTCGCCCTGAAACTTCGGGTCGTCTTCTAAAATGGAACATTGAACTTAGTTAATATGACATTACCTATCACCCCCGAAAAGCAATCAACGGACAAGCTTTAGCTGATTTCATTGCAGAATTCACAGAGAAAGATAATGGTGAGGAAAAAGCGATCAATGATTCTCCAATCCAGTGGAAGATGTATGTTGATGGCGCAAGAAATGACTACTGTTCAGGAGCCGGAGTGATACTTGAAACTCCTGAAGGTCGATCATTATGTTATGCACTAAGACTGGAATTTCCTTCAACAAACAATGAAGCAGAATATGAAGCTCTTATTGCAGGTCTGAAAATCGCTAAAGAGCTAAACATTCGAGCATTACAAATTTTCAGTGATTCTCAGCTTATTGTATGCCAAGTCAAGAAGGAATTTCAAGCGAAAGGTGGAAACCTGCCTTCCTACTTGTCAAAGGCTTGGGAACTCCTATATGAACTCGATCACTATTCAATAAGCCACATTCCTCGGGAAGAGAATATGAAGGCAGATTCCCTCGCAAAGTATTCAAGTTCTGGTGAAGCTCAACTATTGGGATTGGTCCCTGTAGAAGTCCTTTCAGCGCCAAGTATAGACGAGATGGATATAGACTGGATTATGAATGTATTTCAAGAACAAGAGTCATGGATGACTCCAATACTGAATTACATACTCAGGGGTTCTCTGCCAGAAAACTCGATAGAAAGACGAAAGCTTCTAAGGAAGGCCTCTCGCTATGTAATTCAGGACGGTCGATTGTACAGACGGGGATTCTCAATGCCATTGCTTCGATGTGTATCCCGGGAAGAGTCCAAAACAATCCTAGCTGAAGTGCATGGAGGAGAATGCGGTGATCATTCAGGTGGTCAAACACTAGCAAAGAAAATTCTCCGATACGGATATTTTTGGCCAGAAATTAATCGGGATGCTGCAGATTACTCCCGAAAATGTGACAAGTGCCAAAGATATGCCAAAATTCCTAGAGCACCTTCTACCGAACTCACACAGATGGTCAGTCCATGGCCATTTGCAATTTGGGGAATGGATCTCATTGGGCCGCTACCAACTGCTAAATCAGGGATTAAATACGCTATTGTTGCAGTTGATTATTTTACTAAGTGGGCTGAAGCTGAACCATTGGCTACTATCACTTCTAAGAAAATGATAAGCTTTGTGACCAAGAATATCATTTGCAGATACGGTGTGCCTTAGAAAATAATCACAGACAATGGTACTCTGTTTGAAAGCGAGGAATTCCAGGATTTTTGCAAACGATTCAAAATCCAGAAAAGCTTTTCGGCAGTAGCTCATCCGCAGGCAAATGGGCAAGTGGAAGCAGTGAACAAGATCATCAAATCAACCATCAAAAAGCAACTCGAAAGAGCAAAAGGTGGTTGGGTCGATAAACTACCACTTGCACTATGGGCATACAGAACTACTCACAAAACTGCAACTGGGCATACTCCTTTTTCGTTAGCATACGGATCGGAAGCAATGATCCCGGTTGAAACAGAGGTCCCTTCACACAGAAGAATTCATTTCAATCAAGCAGAAAATGAAAAGTTAAAACTTGAAGCGCTGGATCTCCTTGATGAAAAAAGAGATGAAGCTAACCTCAGAGTTGCAGCTCATCAGCAAAGGATAGCCAGACATTTCAATTCCAAAGTTCGTCAACGCAGCTTTGAAATAGGAGGTCTAGTCCTGAAAAGAATTATGACCGCGACAGGTGTGTTTGGGCCAAATTGGGAAGGACCATATGTAATAGGTCAGAAGCTTCTTGACGGCACATTCAAGCTCACCACCATTGATGGAGATCAAATTCCAAGGGCATGGAACAGCAACCACTTGCGTCCATACTTTACTTGAAAATTTTGTTGAAAAATTGTAAAAAGAATTATAAATGTATGATTCTTGTAATTGAAAGCAATTGTGAAACTGATGCAAATAAATAATGAAAGAATATGAAGTGGATGTAGGCCCAATTTCATGGCCGAACCACTATAAATCTTGTGTTCCTTATTATCATTATATGTTTGCTTTGTTTTCGATATAAAAATACATAAAATGTATTGCTAAAATGTCGATTTAAATTTTTGCAGACAATGGAAATAAAACTTGCGCATAATAAGACCGAGCGATTCTCACCATCATTCAACAAACAAATTTCAAGTCACAAAGACCCCGAATTCAAATCCTAGATAGGAAATACTTCAATTGAACGGCTAATGATTTCGATAGAAACGAGCTCTTGCTGATAAATTGAGATTGTTTGAACAAACAAACATCCAATTAGGAAGCTAGTGCCCGTTCTCACGAACTTGCCTGGCAATGAAATACACTTCCTTGGATTAAACAAGCCACTTGTGAGAGAAAGGGGAATGAAAACTTGAAAAGAAAAAAAAAAAAAAAAAAAAAAGAGGATCGCTGAAAAGGCATAAGCAAGTGAACAGAGGAACAACCAAAGCTACCATCAGCGGCACAAGTCCTCTTCGGAGGCGCAACTCTTCGGAGGATAAAAGACCTCTAATGGGTCATACGCCACAAAAAAGAAAGTTCTCTACTCGACAAAAAAGATTGGAGGAGTCATGACCCTCCAACCATGAGAGAGTAACTTCCAGGCGATGAAAACCCTCTCTGAGGCACATTTCACCAGGAGTTGAAGTGTTATAACCGCTCTTCGGGATTTCACTTCACCAGAGTTGAAATGCAAACAAAATAAAAGCCCTCTTCGGAGGCCCATTTCACCAGGAGATGAAGTGTTGTGACCGCTCTTCGGGATTTCACTTCACCCGAGTTGAAATGCAAACAAAATAAAAGCCCTCTTCGGAGGCCCATTTCACCAGGAGTTGAAGTGTTGTGACCGCTCTTCGGAATTTCACTTCACCAGAGTTGAAATGTAAACAAAATAAAAGCCCTCTTCGGAGGCACATTTCGCCAGGAGTTGAAGTGTAACAACCGCTCTTCGGGATTTCACTTCACCAAAGCTGAAATGCAAAAACAAAGACCTTCTTGAAAGCACACGTTTCACCGAGATTGAAATAAAACTTCCAAGTGTTGAAACGTGAGAAGGCTTTCTTCGAAGGCACAACTCTTTGGGGGTACACGTTTCACCGAGATTGAAATAAAACTTCCAAGTGTTGAAACGTGAAAAATCCCTCCTCAGAGGTACAATTCTGTAAAAAAAAAAAAAAATTCCTCATCAAAAAGCGTACTTTAACTTTCAAATGGAAAATGATTGTAAAAAGGAAAGAAGTTAAAATACCCTTCAGAGGTCCGCTTTACCACATAGAGGAATTCACTTGGTAAAATATGCACATAAGCAAAAGAGAAAAGTGATTTCTTCGAACGACAAAGCGTAAAAACTTATACGAAGGGAGTTGTACTCAATAAAAATTTTCTTTAAAAAAATAAAATAATTATTCTTTAACAAATAAGAGTGCAAGTCCCCTCGAAGTATAAGATATTGCAACAAGCTTAAGGTATGGGGGCAACATGGTATAGTAGTATAGCTGCCTCAGTAAAGTAATACTCAAGCAACATACCATAAGCCCGCTGCAATACTATATAAACAAACTTGTGCAAAAATAAATAGTAAATGCATTCTCAAATTCAAACAGAAGTTTGTACAAACAAAGAATCATTTTATTCAACTATAATGCAGATACAGGTTTTCAAAATAAAAGCGGGCGCCGATACCCGCACAACTCTCGGCCAGTTCATACAAAAGGCAAAAAGCTAAAATCTTCACTTCTTCTTCCCTCCTTTGGACCCTTTACTCGGTCGAATAACCAGCTTTTCAGGCCGGCCAGTGGGTATAAGGGAAGTAGGAGAGGCAGGTGTAACCGGTTCAACTTCCGGCTCCTCTTCAGTGGCGGTGATTTTCTTCCCCCTCCTCTTTGATGTCCCACGCTTCTCTCTCCTTTGTGAGGAAGACTCACTCCCCGGAGTGACAAGTTTTGATAGAACAATGTCGTCAGAAGGAGTCCGTTCCGGGGAAATGTCACCTCCCTCAGGTCTCTCATCTTTCTGCTCTTGCGAAGTGATGGGATCATCCAAGCCGTGAAGAGCCTCTATTTGTTCCTCCTGTGATCCAGGTTGCGAGGCAGAAGGAGGCACCGCCTGAAGAGATGAAGGAAGGATGACCGGAGGAGTAGAAGTTTGAGCAGTGCTTGGTACTTTCTCTACAGAAGAAAAAAGGTTAAAGTCAGTAAAAAGAGGAGATGAGGGTTCACCAATGAAGTCAATAAAGAGAGGAGATGAAGGCTCGTCAAGGTTGAGAAAATAGCCAAGGAGCTCGTGAAACTCATGAGAAATAAACGAGTAACCAGCTTGAGCAGAATTGACGGTAGCGAGATTAACAGTGAAGTTACCTGGAGAAGCTGGTTTCCTGATATCGACTTCATAAGCTTGCGCATCAGCGCTCTCTTCACCCTCGTCTCCACCTTGTGTGCTTGTTATATCAGCGGTAACTTTGGTGGGAGATGCGAGATGGGAACTGGAACCAATAATGTCGACTTCAGACGAAGAAGGTGGCTGGACTAGAGTAGTTGAAGTGGTTTTCCCCAGCTGGTCCCCTTCCGTCACTTCGGTTCTTAGTTTGGCAAGTTGTTCCTTTCCCCTGGCGAGAGCAGCGCGAGCGTCTTCATCAAAATAATGCCTTTCCAGGGCTGGCTCGTCATAACCAGCACCTTCAGCACCAAGCATATCGAGGGCGGCCTCCCACACTTCAGCTAAAGTGATCTCATACTTGGGACCAAGAAAGGCGAGGCTTCCACGCCCCAAGACGCTATGCAAGTAGAAGTCGAATAATGTTGAACCGAAGCTGTTTTTGGTCGCCTCATGAGACTCTTCGGCTGCGATTTTGCCGGCGACAGCCTCATCGCGCTCCCTTTCAGTTCTGGCAAGCTGAAGCTTAAGCATTTGTATCTCCGCCTCCTGGGAGTTGTTTTTCTTTCGAAGCTCAGCAATATCAGAGACATAGCCTTCACTGATTCTTTTTTGTGCCTCGAGCCTATCTTCGGCATCCCTCTGACTGGCATGAGCATCTCTAACTTGTCTGAGAAGCACTTCTTCTTTTTGAGAGTATGAAGTAGAGGAAGCAGCAAGCTCATCTTTCAACTTCTCAACCTTTGTTTCGAGCTCCTCGTTGTAGGAAGTAATGCTCCTCATTTCAGTGTCGTGCTGCTCAAGGACCTTTTGCCACTCAGCCTTATCATTTTCCATGGTGAGCATGGCCTCTAAGTTGGCACGATTAACTCTTTGAAGCTCATCAACAAGCTTCTGCCAGTTTGACATCCTCTCGATATCGAGCTTGACTGCATCAAGATTGCGCAACATAGCAGACTTGTCAATAGGGACCAAGTCTAGGTCGAATCTCACGCCCTTTAAGCACCATTGTGGAAAACGGCTTTGTAAAGTGGCTGGGCCAGGTCCCACTTGAAATTTAGGCCTGCTTATTATTGTCTGGATGTCCTCCTTCCCAAGAGCGGGAGAGTCGGAAGTAATGTCAAGAGGGGCAGGGGCAGTAGGCTTTTCGGGAATAGTGGAAGTATGTCTCTCACCATGTCGGGCTCGTTTGCCTGAATCTTCAGTTACATGACCTTTTCCCCGGTCGTCGTAAGATTTCCTTTTGTGAGAATCGTCACTCCTTTGCAGAGAATCATGGTGATCATCCCTATCCCTTCTGTCATAACGCTCTTCTGCATCCCTCCTTTCACGAGCCTTTCGAGCAGCCCTCTCTTCGTCAGACTCTCTATAAGAGGGAAAGTAACGCCGATAATCATATTGACCACGCCCCCCGTAGCGTTGGAAATCCTGATAATACGATCCGCCGCGTGTCATTGAAGAATCTGAAATAAGAAAAGATAAGCTTTAGAAATCTCTAAAGTATAAGAAGATAAGTGCATAAATGTGCTGGAAAATCCTTAGTTGTGTGTGAAGTGCAAGCTACTCGCGTTGGACTAACGAACCACTCCTCTGTTGGGGGGAAGTGATAGATTTCACTGTTGATGACAATTCTTGAGATGAAGGAGTAAGAGTCTGTTGGAGGGCAGATGTTGCTTCAATCGTCGGAGGTATAGCTTTACCATGAGCAGGGTCTTCTTTAAAGAGCTCTTGGGAAGTAATAATTATGTCACTTAAATCCCCAAAGACGTCATCACCGGCATGCCCAACCTGATTCCCTCCATCATCTCCTTTGTCAGCACTCTCCCTGGTTTGAGAAAGGGGCTCCTCTTCTTCTTCAATAATGGGAGCAAGTGCGGGCTTTTCGGAGGGTCCCGTATCGTCTCTGGGAGTAGAGCACTTTACTAATAAGGTTTCTGCAGAAATTTCTCCTCGTATGTGCTCTTTAGTGGAGATCGGAAGATCAGGAGTTTTCACCGGAGAGTCAGGAACCTCCGTTGGAGCTTCACGAGGCCGAGTAAAGCGAGAGAGATGGAGGAGTCCGTATTGATGTAAAAGTTCATCGTTTAGCAGAAACTTTATGCTCCTCTCTTCTACCGGCACGACATTTAATCTTTCAAAAATTTGCTTGAGACTTGGGTCCCTAGCAGGGGGTGGTAGTGCTAAAAACAGAAAAAGAATGAAATTAGCAGCTGAGAGTTCAGATCTCGAGAAAGTTTCAAAACGGAAAAAGTAGAGACAGGAAATCTTACTTCCCACTCTCCAGATGGCATAAAACCCTGGAGGGCAGCGAACGAAGAAAAACTGATTCAAAAATCCGTGAGCGCTTTCGGAGAGATCAGTAATAAGTTTGCGATTTCGAGCGCTTCTTACAACCACGATGGAGGGATGGTCTTTAGTTTTCGTGAATGAGCAAAAATAGCAGATCTCCTCGAAGCTTGGTAACCGATCCAAAACTCTCCTGAATAGAACACATAACCCCATCAAAATGGCGTAGCCATTGGGGTGTAATTGGAATGGAGAGATAGACAACCGAAGCAGAAGCTGTTGGAGAAAGTCGTTAAAAGGAGGAATCGCCCCACTTAAGCACATTTGGCGATTGACTGCAACAAAGCCGTAGGGAGGATTGTCAGCAGTGTCATTTGGCCCCGGAAATAAGGTGTCAGCATCATCAATGCCAAACTGGATGCGCAGTTGGTTAAACACCCGCTGATTCAAAGTTGTGGGTGTTCTCTCCGGAGGGTTGTCTATAGGGATGGCTACTGGAAAGACATCTTCAGCCTGACCCATCGGCTCTTCTTGATGAGAGGTCATTCTACACAAGCAACTGGATGTTCAAATGCGAAGGTGCACGTTTCCTAAAAAGTGTGAAGTGTCGTGCAAAGCTAATAAAAATAATAATAATAACAAGTAAAGATAACTGGAATTAAACTGGTTGACGATTGATTGACTATGGTAATTTCGGAACTTGTTATTTAAAGCTCAAGCATAATATTAATGCGGGCTGGTCAGTTTCAATTGACTAATCCAGTGCTGCTTTAATATTCCACTTGAAATTGGTAGCACTTCGTTCACACGATTTATTTAAGTTAATTATATATCATTAACTAATCTGTCGTTCGATGTGGACAATCAATGACAGTATATTCGTCCCAGTTTTCTGTGAATGTTGTATTAACAGACTATTAGCTTACAAGTTGAAGTAATCTGTAAAAGAATGCAGCAGTATAGCAGTTCAGAGTCCATGCAATAATTCAGAGTTCAAACAAAATTTACAAGTACTAAGTCGTAAACGACTCAAGGATTCTTTGTACGGGTTAAGCTAAGTCGTTGGCTATTTAGGTGACTCGACTACGACCTAAGGAAAGTGAGGCGAGTTAAGTTAGGTTACTCCAACTCTAAACCGCTGATGTTATAAGTCGGCAGTACTATGAGTCGTAAGTCAAAGAACAGGAGGAAGGCTCCAGATCAAAGCAATAAGAAACCTTCTAAGTTCTAACCCGGTTACGGCTCATGGATTTTGTCGTAAAATTTGCTAAGTCGGATTAAAGTCGATAGTAAAGGCTACTGGGTCGCATGGAAGCCACTGAGTCGTACACGGCTTATGGTTTAAGTCGTGCACGGTTTAAAGGATAAGTCACGGGAAAGTAGCAAGTACTGAGTCGTTGACAGCTCATGGTTTGAATCATTCACGGCCTATGGCTTAAGTCGTTCACGACTTATAGCTTGAGTCGTTTGTGGTTTATGGCTAAAAGCATTAAGTCGTGTACGGTTGTGATTGCAAGGTATTTCAGAATCAGTGGCCGAAAAGCAAAACCAACTAAGTCGTGAGATCCTAAGTCGTTTCCTCAACCAGTCAACCCCTTTCTAACCCGTTAACCCGTTAAGAACTTCCTCATCTCCTCCGAACCCACGGGCCGGTCAAATCGAGATATTGTAATTCATCATCTTCTCCTCACATCACCAGAAAGCACCCAAAAACCAATTCGAATCGCTTCAAGTGTACGGCGAATCAAGCGCAATGTTATAATCTAAAGGATCACAACAACAACGTAGCCAACAATGGTCAGAGTCGTTCACAACTCAATTCAAAGCCCGAGTACGACATACGGCGGCGATTTGGGAACAGGAAGCAAAAATTTATGCCTTAGCAATGGTCGTGGTTGGATTGAAGTTCAAAATGACTTACGCGATGTGGAGGAAAGGATGGATTAATGATCAGTAAGCTTGGAGAGTCTCTAATGGCGGATGCGTCTGTGAGATAAGAAGTGGGAGAGGAGAAACGACTCAAGCGTTCTTATATCTGGAGACATTGGAACTTGAATCGGCACGGGTTATGATGAGTCGAAGCGCACGACTTACGGCTTAAGACGTGTGCTTCGAGGGGCAAGTGTTAATCCCGTTTCACCAACGAGTTAAAGAGTCCACGAGATAAGAGCCCACAAGGTAAGATCTATGAGTTGAGGAGCCTGCGACCTAAGAACTACGACTCAGGAAGCTTACGACCTACGACTTAAGGCAGCAAACAGTTCTAGAAGGACTTACGAGTTAAGCAGTCTCCGACTTAAGGCCTCCACGGTTTAAGGCTTTTACGAGTTAAGGAACCTTACGAGTTAAGGATGGCACGACTTAAGGAGATGAACGGCCTACGACCTAAAACATGTTGCGACCTAACAATGGCTACGGTTGAACGGCCTAAGGAAAGCTATGCGACCTAAAGGAGTAACGACTCAAAACATTGGAAGGAAGGATCAACAACACATAAGTCGTTGACAACTTACGACTTATGATGAGTCGTGTACGACTCATGCTAGAACGAAGGAAGTCATGTTTGGTTAACTCGGGAACGACTTATCACTTGTATCGTTCATTCGAACAGGAGATAACATTAGACCAAGCCGAGAGTCAAATCCAGTAGGTCGGCCGCGACCTACCATGAACCACTGACAAGCCCGCGACTTATCATATGAGACAATTCACCATGACTCGTCCACGACCTAAGGTCACTAAGTCGTAGTCCACTGCTATGATGTCCATACTAAAAAAGGATGACTCGTGAACGGGTTAGAACTTGTGCTATATTCAGAAGACCGAAGGCGAGTTTGAGCTCAACATGGTGAGTCGTCCACGACCCAACCTGACTCGGCCACGAGTAACCCATGAGTCGGGTACGACTCACGACTTAAGACCGAAAACCCCTATAAATACACGACCATTTCCAACATGAAGGGGACTTTTTGGTCGATCAATTTCAAGCGCCATTACTTTGCCGAATTCCAGATTACTTCAACACTTAAAGCTTTTGAGATTCAAAGAAATCATCTACATCCACCATGGATTTGAAGATTTTTGTCAACATCGAAGTTTGAGCTACTTGTTCTAAGTCTTTTGTAATTCAAAGTGTGTTGTACTTGAAAAGATTTGTATCAATTTGTAACGTGATCATCAATAAAAGTACTTAAAGTGGACGTAGGCTATACCCATAAGCCGAACCACTATAAAACTGCTGTTGTTTACCGCTTTTCCGCTATTACTTGCTTATAATTCTTTCCCGATCTATCGGGTGGTGCTTTCACAACTACACTTCACACACCGGGGTGTTAGCGTTCAAATTTAGGCGTTAACAATGTACAGACGGCTTCTCACCGTTTTCTCATTTTGGTTCTAAATATCATCTTGGCCTTTTATAATCACACCTTACAATCTACCCCCGTGGATGTGTATGAAAACTCCATATATGTTTCTCACAATTGTCGTCCCTAGCCCTGATGATCTAACACAGGGCATTGATGTTTATTTACAACCGTTAGTCAAAGAGTTGAAAATATTATGGTTTGAAGGAGTTGAAACATACGACATATCAAAAAAGAAAAAAATTCGGATGTTCGCTTCTCTATTATGGACTATTAGCCATTTTCTTGCATATGCAATGCTTTCGGGTTGGAGTACGGCCGGTCGTTTTGCTTGTCCTTATTGCATGGAAGAAACACGAGCATTTTCCTTACCGCATAGGAAGAAAATTTCATGGTTTGATTGTCATCAATGTTTTCTTCATATTAATCACCCTTTTAGAAGAGACAAAAAGAACTTCATAGCTAATAGGCATGAGATCTACGACCACCAACGGTTTGGTTAAGCGAGGATATATATGAACTTGTAAAAGATTATCCAAAGATACACGAGACCGGACAACAAATTGAAATTCAAGGTAAATCGACGTTTCATAATTGGTGCAAACAAAGTATATTCTGGGAATTGCCTTATTGGAAAAATCTCTTAATCCGTCATAACATTGACGTGATGCATAATGAAAAAAACGTATTTGATAATGTGTTTTATGCAGTTTTGAATGTGAAGGGCAAGACTAAGGACGATTTGAAATCTAGACGTGATATAGAGGAAATATGAAATCGGCCTAAGCTTCATATGAAGCCCAATGACAGCAAAAAACCCAAAGCATGCTATGAACTAGACATTAACCATGTTAAAGTACTGTTAAAATGGGTGGAAGGATTACGATTTTCCGATGGAATTTCCTCTAATCTTCGTAGATGTGTCAACTATAAAAATGAAAGACTGAGTGGAATGAAAAGCCATGATTGTCATGTAATGATGGAAAATTTGTTACCCATCACTTTCAAAGAATTTTTACTGGTAAAAGTTTGGACGGTAATAACAGAACTTAGTTTATTTTACAAGGAGCTTTGTTCAACTACGTTAAAAGTTGACCGTCTACTTAAACTTGAAGAAGAAATTCCTATACTGCTCTGCAAACTGGAGAAAATATTTCCTCCAGGTTTCTTTAATGTAATGGAGCATTTACCTGTTCATCTTCCATATGAAGCACATCTTCGAGGTCCTATGCAATATGGATGGATGTATCCATTCGAAAGGTATGTTACTATACTGAGTATGTAAATGTTAATTTAATTTTAAATAGAAGTTAATACCTAACCGAAATATTTTTTATTAGGTACCTAAATCATTTAAAGAAAAAAGTGAGACAAAAAGCTCGAGTTGAAGGTTCTATTTGCAAATCATATATCGAAGAAGAAGCTTCTTTCTTTCTCTCTCATTATTTTAATGATCACGTGAACTTATCATTTGTAAGTGTTCCGCGTAATGATGAGGCCGTTGAACAATCTTCTTCTGAATCAATATTATCTATTTTTAAACAACATGGCTGACATGCTGGAAAATGTGTGGAAGTATGGCTAGATGATAAAGGTTACCATGTAGCACACACATATATTCTTCTTAATTGTCCTGAAGTTGCACCATTTGTTAGGTAATTATCACCTTTCAAGTTTTTTTAAATTTAATACTACACGTGTAAATAAATAATAATGTAATATATCATGTTTGTGTTTGCAGTATTTTTGAATCACAAAATCCAAGCGGCGATTTGAGCAAAAATTTCAGTACTTGGTTTTTGAAATACGTTTCTAATCCCACAAATAATGTGCTCGATGAAGGACTGAAACATTAGGCGTTTGGACCGAAAAGAAAAGTTAAAACGTATCCAATATTTTTTATTAATGGATATAAATTCAACACCAAAGAATACAGTGCTGAAAAATTAACAAACAATACTGGTATATTTGTTAAAGGCAGTGATGATCCTAATAATCATATAAATGATTTTTATGGCGTGTTAACTCAGATTTTGCAGTTGACATATTTTACAAGACCCGCGGAGGATGTTTATTTGTTTAGATGCAACTGGTTCAGCAATGTTCCAGGTTCTGGTATTAACGTGAATCCAAATTATAATCTTATAGAAATTAAACATACCTCACGTTATCAAAAGTACGACCCTTTTATACTAGCCAAACAAGCCCTATAAGCTTGTTATGTCCCTTATTCATCTCTAAAAAGGGATAAAGCAGATTGGTCTGCGGTTTTTAAAACCATAGCAAGATTTACGTTCGATGGACATAATATTCCAGACGAACAAGCCTATCAAGCAGATCTGGAGGAAAATGTTGAAATAGCAATTACAGACGATCAAACTGATTTTGGACCTTTAAATGATGAGACAAATGTATTATTTGAAGCATTTGAGAGTGTAGAGGAAAACGACTTAGAACACGAAACCGAGTCTGAATCAGAAAACGACGAGGACGACTGAGTAATATCCGGTAATTTTTACAATTATTCACATTACATTTATCTCTGATTAATAATGCATTTATCCAAAGTTATACAGTTTTAATGACAACAAGTGTATACTCACACACTCAACACATACACACAACATGACACATTTGTAGCATATTGTATTACATTTTTTAATGGTTCTTCATATCATAATTATTATGAATTGTATATGTATGTATATGGCAGGTATATTATGTTTGGCTCTAGTTCTGGCTCTCGGTGACGTGGCTCTTGCCAGCAGATTGGAGAGAGTAGTGGTAAGCAACCAGCTCGTCCAGTCGTTTACTTTGATCAAGCATAAGTATTATAATTAGCAGCATAGCAATTTAATTTTTTGTACATGATATATCTATAATTGTCTAAAGTTCTATTTTATATTTAACGTAGTAGGTTTGAGTTGGAGCCATCTAAAGTGGTTCTGAATATTTCTAAGCAGGCGTATATGGGCAGGATGAGCGATTGCTGGCCTAAGTGGAGCAAGATACCCGACAATGTGAGAGAGATCATTTGGCAAGATTTTCTAGTAAGTTTATACCGCTTTACAAAATGATTAATTAAATACGAATAAATAATCAGTAATATTTTCTCATTGTACAGGACGCAGTAGATTTGCAAGAGTCTGACATCAACTTAGTTCAGCGACACTGGAACTCAAAGATTGCTAAGAACTATAGGGAGAAGATGTCAGAGATTAAAAAGGTGGGAAAGAAACCAAAGTGGATGAGGGCAGCTGTATGGGATAAGTGGGTTGACTGGTGGAACTCTGAGGAGTTCAAGGTAAATCTATAATGAATCTCAGTAATTTTTTTAATGTTTAATAAATAATTATTCATTGTAAATTTGCAGGAGGAGTCAGAAAGAAACTCAGCAAACATGAGCATGAATCCAGTAACTCATTGTGGAGGCTCCAAATCTTTCCAGCATTACCGCGATGATTTGGTAAATTTATCTATTATCACATTTGTATATTGATCAGTTCATAATTAGTTATGTGGAGTTAAATTATTCAAATTATCAATTGCAGGAACGAGCTTATGGACATCCCGTTGGCTTAGTGGATTTATTTGCTCACACCCACGCATCTAGGCAAGTAGACGAGTCTAGCAAAATCATATATCAATGGGGTGATCAGGATAGGGCGACTGAGGCATATGTATGCGTTTTTTAATTTCTAATACTTACATCGATAAGTTTATTAATTACTAGCTATGTAAAATAAAAATTACATTCTATTATTTTTCAACTGAAATTGTTTTTTTCATTATAGTCAACGTTACAGGAGGCACGGGCTTATGCGCTTCAGCGCACAGGAGGAGAAAGATAACATATTTGACGATGTTATGAATCCGACGCAGCGGAGTAGACGTTATGGTTTTGGAAACGTAACGGTAATTAATTCTTTTACATACGTACAACAAATTAGCATTTAGATATATATTGTTATAATATTTTATATGTTGAGACAACCCTTTTGCTATTATTTCTATTTGCAGGCTCGACAAGCTCAAAAGGCCCAAGACAAAGAAGAAATTAAGGAGCTTAAAGCTATGATTGAGCAGCTACAGGAGGAGAATCATCTGCGAGCTGTACAGATGGAGCAGCTGAATCAAAATCTAGCGGAGTATGTGCAGAATCATGGTACCTTTCCTTCGTCGTCTGGTGCTTCCGGAGGCGACGACGAAGATGGTTGAGGAGGTATGCTTTTTAGTGTTTGTGTTTGAACGATGTATATATTGACTTGGAGATGGTTATTATGTGTTTTAATGTTGTATATATTGGTACAGAGTGGGTGAGAATGATATTTTGATGGTATGTACGTGGTTTGTTGACATGTTTTGATGGTATTTACGTTGATGGTACGGTTTATGATGTTTGAATGATTTGGTTTGTTTATATTGGTGTTTAATTGATTTATGTGTGTTGTTTATATTGATACTGATATGTGTGTATGTGTGGGGGGGGGGATGGATTGGAAATGTATTGGAAATGGAATGGATTGGAAATGATGTGGCTGGAAGGTGAATAGGCTTGCTGTTATACAGCAAAATAAACCCAGATTTCCAACGGTTTCCAACGACTTATTGGACATTTTATTCAAACGGCTTGTAACGGTTTCCAACGGCTATTAACTGTTGGCGGCCGTTGGAAATTCCGTTGGAAAATAGCCTTTGGTTCCGTTGGAAAGCGTTAGAAAGCGTTGGTTCTATTCCAACGGCTTCCAACGGCCGCCAACGGCTACGAGCCGTTGGAATAGCCGTTTAATCTTGTAGTGTTAATATTTAGTACATTGGGTTATTCTGAGTTTTATTTGATTTGTGCATGTGCGGCTTGTGGTCAATTTGGTTAAGAATCTTTGTGCAAATACTACATTGCAGTATCGTTAATGGGGAAGATTTTATAAGATAGGAGTGTTTCTTGCATTCATATTTGTTTTCTGTCAAACAGTTGATCGTCCCCAGTAAGTAAATTAGTGTACGTACTAAATGTTATATTAACACCATAAAATTACAATGATCTATGGGTAAATTATCGATGGTTATAAGATTTTCAATTGTTTTTTATTTACATCTATTCATATGTATAAACATACATATACACACAAACACACATGCACACATATACATATAATCTTAACAAGGTTCTCTGATGTTGCTAACCATTTATCTAAACAATGCTAATGCAAAAGTAAAGAAGGAATTAATTGTCTAGTCACTTATAGGTTGTTTGAAAATATACATAGAAGGAAAGTGTTGTTTAAATCAGCAAGTAACCTATATGCTTAACCAAGAAAGTATATTCTAATAGACAAAGACAAATTAGTTTGACTATCATGCATCAAACAAAAAAAGATAGTACATTTATATCATTCAAATGAGTTACTTGTATTTAGAGCAAAAAGATAGTGCATGCATATGCAGTTAAAGCGCCCTACCGCTCCATAGCGTTTGAGGTATGAAAAGTTATAGCGAAGATATTTCGAGGATATATCAGGATATAGCGGATGACTTTGAAAGAAGGAATGATGATCATTCTACATTAAAAAGAGGAACATGTATAACTTATTATTTCCCACTAAGTAAAACAAGTTATAATAAAGCAAAGATAAACAAAGTTAACACTTAAAAAGATAGAACTAGGTATAATAACAAACAGCGTATATCATTGTTACATCAACTTTGAAGTTACCATAAAACTTAAAAGCAAGACGTCAAAAAAAATGCTTATTTATAGGAAAGGAGGATATAATGGGGTAACAAAACCAAGGATATAGCGGATTATTGCCATAATATCGGGGTTAATAGCGGATCCGCTATATTGGGCCGCTTTATAGGAATATCGTTGCCCCAAAAGTCCTCTACACGATATATATAGGGGATATATCGGGGCAATATCGAGGAATTGACTACATAGGTGCATGCACATGATTGATGAAACCATATGAGATATTTCTTGAATGATACATTGAGTCTACAATTTGAACATAAGTTAATTAATGCACTATCTTATATATATGCAACAATAATAATATATAATATGTCAATATTATACATATATACTTACATAGCATCAAATGTGTATCTTTGAACAACCTTCTAGTTATCAATGTCATACGTAGTGTAATGTTTGCAACAGGCAACGCTTTAAGCTTGTTAGGTTCATCGGCATCTTGGATTGCCTTAACATATCCAACTACATACTTATATTCAGCTCCAAAATGTTAACCTTGCTAGTCCTACAATATACATTGCCTTGCTTCAGATCGATTTGGTGCAGTTGCACTGAGTTTTCGACTTAGTGCAAATTGAAAACTCGGTGCAAATTGCAACAAGTTTTTGATTCAATAAAAACTGCACTAAGCCAAAAAATCAGTTCAGTTGTTCCAAGATGCATTGAGTTTTTGGCTTAGTGCAAACTACACCAAGCCAAAGACTCAATGTAGTTGGTTTGCATCGATTTAGACGTGGTACAAGTTTATACTGAGTCAGGCTATATGTGGACCTAGTTCCACTTCATGCATAAAATTGATTTGAACTCAACTGCATTCGATGCTTCATTTTTAATGACAGTTAGTTTCCAATTAATAGTAACTTTGATGATTGAATTCTCATTAATTCATAACATATTAAATGTAAGCACTTGTGGAGGAGGAGGAAGAAAAAAAAAGTTGGAATGTGGTTATAATGATAAAGTAAACATGTATGTTCTTGATAATGACCCTACTCCAATAAAAAGATCATCGTGCAATTAACTCCACTTCCTTCTTAAATAAAGTAAAGTTGATACAAGCTAAAAAAGCAACTGCCAATAAGAATAAAAAGGAAGAATTTCATCATTGGTCATTGGAAGTAAAAAACCAAATGGCGAATCGCTGGACTTGAGCACATTTTTTTTTGTTTTTTTGTATATATTACTTGTTAATTCTTTCTTAATTTGGATATGATATTGTTGTATTTTTGAATTTGAAATTTTATAGCTCATATCATAGTATTATCCAAATATGACATTGTTGTATTTTGATATTTAAGCATTTCACATTGAATCAATATGATGAAGTATATGTATGATATGGAAATAATTATTCATGTTGTGTTATATTCATTTGTTTTAAGAATTTCAACATTAATTATGCATGAAATTGTGCAAAAGCATAATTTACTATTAGCAATAGGTATAAATGTCACCAATATTTGGGGTAACAATGCTTATAAACGTTACAGAATTAAATGGTAAACAAAGTAATTTATGTGCTGCAACATTCATAAGTGTTACTACAATTATGATAATTACACTTACAAGTGTTACAAATAATACACTAACAGCGCTTATGAGCGTTACAAATATTTATATTTTTAACACTATAAGTGTGACAAATTTATCTCTCTATTGCTCACAGACCATTGGTAACACTTAAACTATGTTACTGAAATTATTTGTAACACTTATAAGTGTTAGAAATTACCTATTTTAGTGTAGTATATGGATGGAATCAAAGTTTATCGTATTTCGAACCTTATGTATAAGAAGACTGTACATTTTAGGCATGTTACATTTGATGAGTTTGCAATGTTCAATGCTAAAGAATATTTACTCACCATATCAGATTTTGATTCTGATAGACTTAAGAGGATAGATGAGGTTCCCACATTTCAGCCAGAAATTAGAGTTATAACTACAGATGATATAGGTGAAAGTGTAAACAATAAACTTCACAAGATAGTCCACAAATGCACTTTAGCAGCATTGTTGATGTGCATGAAGCTAGAGAAAGTTTGGTTCAAGGTGGAGCTGGAAGTATTTTAGGTGACCTTGTACATGCTTGAGCAAGCCGTAGACTATTAGGCCACCTGATAGGTATGGAAATTGACAATATGCAAACCAGAGCGTTAATGATCACTTTTATTATGCCATACATGTGGTTCATGATGAACCATTTAATCATAAATAATCCATGAAGTCAAGTAGTAGTTCGTAGTAGATTTTTGTGATGGAAGATGATATGAAGAAGAATATGAATTGGGATTTGGTACCACCACCTCAAGGAAGCAGAGTCATAGATTGCAAGTGGGTATTCAAGGTGAAGGATAATTGGAGGTACAAGGCCAGATTAACTGCTAAACGATTTTCATAGAGGAACGGAATTGAGTATGATGAGTTTTTTTTCCTCACGTAGTCAAATATACCTCCATTCGGATTTTACTTGACGTAGTTGCTACTTATGACTTGGAGTTGGAGTAAATTGATGAAAAGACAGCTTTCTTGATGGTGACTTGAAGGAGATCATTTACATGAAGCATCCATAAGGATTTGTTGTAAGTGAGAAAGAAGATTCGATTTGCAAGTTGAAGAAGTCTCTTTATTGACTTAGGCAGTCGCCTAGACAGTGGTTTAAGAGGCTTGATTCTTTTAGGCTTTTACATGGTTTTAATCATGGTATCAAAGACACATGTGTTTATTTCAAACATTTAAAGAATAATAATTAGGTGTATTTACTCTTACATGTGGATGCTATGTTAGCTGCCTCCAAGGACAAAACTGAAATTGATATATTGAGGTTGAAATAAAAAATGGAATTTGAGATGAAAGACCTTGTGGAAGCGGAAAAAAATATTTAGGGATGAAAATCAAAATGACAGAAAGCATGGACTTTTGAGGCTCACTTAAAAGGAATATATTTGGAAGGTTCTTTCTTGGTTTAGCATGGAGAGAGCAAAGACAACCAGTGCACCTATGCCTTTGCATATAATTTTTTCTAGTAGAGGCTCTCTAATCTCAAAGAGAGACAAAGCTTACATGGAAAAGTGCCTTTGTTCAAGTGCAGGTCGTAGCTTGATGTATAATATGGTGTGCACTGGGCCTAACATTACACTTGTTATTGGATTGGTTAGTATATATTTGGCAAGTTTGAGAAAAGCGCATTGGGAGTGTTGAAGTATCTTAGAGCAACTCTAGACTATGAGCTTGTTTTTGATAGCAGAAATGGAGATTTCAACTTGGTGGGATTTTGTGATTCCGACTATGTCCGGGATAGAGATTGAAGGAAGTAAAACTCAGGTTATGTGTTCAATCTTGGAGGAACAACTATTAGTTGAAGATTGAGATTGCAGACAATAATTACTTTCTCTACTACCGATGCAGAGTTAATAGTTGTTATTGAAGTAGGTAATGAAGCACTTCACCTAAGGTGGTTGATATGTGATTTGGACTTCGTATATTAAGGAATATTAGTGAGTTGTGATAGTCAAAGCGCAATTAACTTAGCTAAAAATATGACTTGCAGCTCAAGGACAAAGGTTATAGAGGTAAGAGAGTTATTTCCTATCTCGGTGAATGAAGAGAGATAAGTTCGTCTTTAGAAGGTTCACACAGAGAAGAATGAAACAGATATAGTTACCAAGTCCTTGCCTATTGTAAAGTTCGAACATTACTCGAACTTAATCACTTATTGAGGTGTTAGGTGCCACATGGTGGCATATGGGAAGAGTGATTTGGTTGATGAAGACATTTGTCTTCATTGTGATATTGGAGATTAATAGGTCATACTTATACGAAGAGGGCACTTTCAACACTTTTTAGGCGAGTGGTGGCCTTTTTGGAGTTCGTCGAAAAAGCCTAATGAGTGATGGTTATGCTGAAGTTCATTGGGAAGTATCTATAGTGTCATATCTCAGATTGTGTGGAGTATGGTGACGGCCATGTTGAAGTTCACTAAATCTTTGAAGTATGCTGCATTTGAAATTTTTAGAGAATTGTTAGGTATTTGTTCAAGAAAGAAGCTGAAGCTACAATATAGTTGAGTTGGCTCATTTTGCTGGCTTATTAAATAGGTTTGTCAATCCCAGTTTAGATGAGGGTGTTAGAATAAACTGTGTTTTTTATGTGCATGTTTTAAGCAGTTGGAATAGGTCATGCACCGTTAGCTACTTTATAGCATCGTAGTTGTTTATGTATCTCTACTTAAATGTATTTCTTTTAAAATAAAGTGCAGTCTTATTTATTTTGTTAACAATTTTTTACTCTTCCTTTTACCGATATCTGGCATCAGAGACAGAGAGCAATAACTCTCTCTCTTAAATTCTTCTTTACTTGTATCTTCAAAAGTCAGAAACATTTACGCAGTATACAATTCCTCGTTTGGATGCTCACTATCACTATTAGAGTATGCTAATGGAAACTTCCTTAGATCAAAGGGATATTGGCATCTTATTGAAACTGGAATTTCTAATCTACCTTATGATGCAACCAAAGTTTAGAAATCCAAGCTAGAGGAAACACGATAGATGGACTTGAAGGTAAAAAATTATTTGTTTCAAGCTATTAGTAGAACAGTTTTTAGAGACAATCCTCTACCAGGATGCCTTTAAAGATATCTTGGAAGCTATGAGGAAGAAAAATGAAGGCAATGAAAAGGTGAAGAGGCACATCTCTTCACATGCTCCCAACAGAGAATATTTTAGACTATTTTTCTAGAGCTATGGCAGTCACAAATAGGATGAGAATCAATGGAGAGAAAATGGAGGATATCAATATAATCGGAAAAAAAATTCTTCGTTCAATTAGCTTTAAATTTGATTATGTGGTTTGTTCAATAGAGGAATAAAAGGACCTTGACGGTCTTTCACTTGATGAGATGATGAGTTCGCTGATGGTTCACGAGCCACGAATCAATAAGCATACAACAGTAGAGTAAGCTTTAAAATCTCAACGTAACATTACATCTCCAAAAGGAAAAAAGGAGGCATCGAGCGAAAGGCCGCAGCAGCTGCAAAATTAAGAAATCACAATAAATCAAATTGCAGACAAGAAAAACTTAACTTGATAGTGCAGTTTGTTATTCAATTCAGTTTGATAAATCTAGGATTCAGTGCTTCAAATGCAAAAGATATGGCCATTTTATTTTTGATTGTCGCACAAAAAAATAAATAAAAGCTCATATTCAGAGAAAACTAAATTTGTAGAAAAGAAAATGGCGTCTCACTTTTACTAGCATGTAATAGCGATGAAAAATATGATCAGAACTTATGGTATTTAGACAGGGTGTAGTAACTATTTGTGTGGGTTTAAGTCCATTTTTTCTCACTTAGATGAATCGTGTAGTAGTTCGGTGAAATTTGGAGATAATTCAACAACTCCTGGAATGAGAAAAAGGGATATCACCACTGTGGCCAATGATAATCCTAAACAAACCATTTTGAACGTTTTTTATGTTCCTGGTTTAAAGAGTAATTTATCCTGTACTGCTCAACTTCAAGAGAAAGGGTATGAAATTCTCATAAAAAATGGTGTGTGTAGAAGTACATATTCGAAAAAGGGATTACTAGCTGAAAATATGACTCAAAATCGGATGTTTTCATTGATTATTAAAATTGATACTCTCCCTTGTTCGGCAAGCATAGTAAATGATTTATCATGGTAATGACATCTTCGTTATGGACATTTGAACTTTAATGGTTTGAAGCTCTTACACTACAAAGACATGGTGATTGAACTTCCACATATTGATCATCTTTCAAAAATGCGTGAAGCGTGTATTGTTAGCAAGTAGCATGCATTGTTAGCAAGCAACAACGAGAACCTTTCCAAAAGGAAAAGCACGGCGAGCCAAAGGCATACTAGAGTTAGTCCATACCGACATATGTGGGCCGATCGATCCAACATCCAATGGCAGAAATAGGTATATGATCACTTTTATTGATGATTATAGCTGTAAAAACTGGGTCTACTTTATATAGGCAAAATCTAAAGCATTTTTAGTGTTCGAAGTATTCAAAGCTCACATTGAGAATGAAGTGGGCAAATCAATCAAATTTCTTCGATCGGATCATGGCGGAGATTCACATCTAACAAATTCAAATATTTTTGTGATGAACATAGATGTTGCCGGTGCCGGTCCAAGCTAATGGGTTGGCCTAGACAAATGTTCGGAAGGAAAAAAAAAAGAAACATGAAGAGGGGAAGAATACAAACGATGTAATTAGCAGTTGAACCTCAAATATATTGCAGAAAATACTTAAACCACAACTACATGATCAACAATAAATCCGTTAATTTTTGACATAAAAGTATTATTCAAAGATTAGATATCTGGAAGGTCGCTTTTTGAGAAGGGTTGCCCTAGACGATTAACTTGCCTGTCTTACACTTGGACTGACCTTGATGTTGTTCTCTTTGGCTACATGCTAGTCTTCTTCTTTGAATGCTCAGAATATGAATGCATGAACCTATAATTTTGTCTTCAAATGGGTAAAAATCAAAATCATTTAGAGGTAAAATCTATTTAATCAAATTTAGTTGCACAAAAATTAACTTACATGCATTTTTCTTCAGTTGAATTTGAGCTTAAAGGAGTTAAGCCCACAACATAATACATTTCACTCTCTTAAATAGTGGTACTGTTTATTTGAACAATACGCAAACTGAGTAATACTGCTTATTTGATGAGTGGCTGCTGTACTGGGCTTAAAATCTGTTTAGAACTTTGGGCTTGTATATCCATGTGGATTCGTAATTTTACTTGAACTACAACTACAAGCAATTAAACCTTATATAGTCTCAAAATACTTTGCATTCACCAACTTGTGTTAACTATATATGCATGCTACTATTGCTTTTGGATCGTACAAAACTACCTATATTTTATTCTCTTTTTATATTTTGACAGTCCTGCCAGCTTTGTACAAGAGCTCGTGCTTATCTTTTATTTCTCTCCGTGCTTATTTTGTACATTGCGAAGTTGAAGCTTATTACTCTCATGCGAAGACTTTGTTTCAATGTAATCCAGTAGTAATTGCGTGCCAATTCTTTCATTTCTACTAGCAATGTAGAGAAAATTGCTTCCATACAAAACATTTCAGTGCCATCGCTTTTATTTAAATTTAGTGCTAAACGAAGACCATTGGATGTATAGTTTATCCAGAAAATTCATTCAGTGGTATAGTATGCCGTCAAACATTCCGTTGAGCGCAATTAAGCACTATTTTGCATTTTTAACGCTCCACCTTTCTATTATAGTGCTTTATTACATTCTTTGTCCACAATGCCATTGAGCGCTAAGTTTCTCTTAAAACGTCAAAAAATATGCATATTTGGTATAAATTTATTTTTTACTTGACTAAATCATATGCACTTACAGTAAAATCATCACGTTGGTGTGTTTGTTTATTGTAGATCTTTGTAATCCAAGAATTTCAATGGTTGAATCGTTTTTGTATATCCTTTTTAAAATATACAAACAATCAGTTAACAAGTAATAATCTTCTTTATATTTAAAAATAAAATATACTCTATAGTTTTTAATTCTTTGAAATTTTGCTTTATTGATTTTTTTTTAATCTTTATTGTGTTAGCCTTTTGAAATTTACATTATTCATTAATATTGAACTTGAATTTTTTTTATGATTATTTAGTATATAAATATTTAATGTGACATAAAGAATTTTGTTTATATTGCAAAATGATTCTCGGATTACGTAATATGTTACATTCGACAACAATATATACAACAGCACCCGGTTGGAATGAGAAATTACAAAATTGACCCTGGAACCCTATTACACTGTATATAACACATTTTTTAGTTGTTTACTCATTCTCAATTTTTATTTCCCCACGAAAATTGTAACTAGGGCATAATTTTCATGACCGTACCATGCCTCGAACCATGATGAATGAAGGTTTAAGGTTTTGATGGTTCAACCAGTCGAACAGTTTAAACCATGATTTATTTTTTGAATTTTTTTTTGCACATATAGCTATAAAATATACACAAAAATATTGAAATAATAATGCTATGTACATAAGCTGTAGATGGTTTTTAAGGTCGGTAACCGAAGCTGTGGGCTATTGTAGTGCACAATTACAACTTTGTATATAGTAGAATGATGCACAATGATAGAAGTTTAATGACGACAAACTTGACGAATATTACAGTGGTATCAGAGGAGTTTGTAGTAGTGAAAAACAAAGTGATGAAGTTAGTGGATTGGATTTTGGAGCGATTATGATTTTTTAATATATATATATATATATATATATATATATATATATATATATACTTATTCTTTTCAAAGCAATGCAAAAGATGAAAATGAAAGAGAATTACACGATGAGAAAGTAGAAAAAAACAAAAGAACCATGGTTCAACCAAATAAAATTGACTGTTGGACCGTTGGTTTGAAGATCCGACCAAGATTCATAAATGAATGAGGTCAGATTGACTTCCAGACCGTGGTGGTCAAAGGATCAAGGTTATTCGAGGTCGGACCGAAGCAGTATAGGGTCATGAAAACACTGAACTAGGGTTTCTTCTTCCCAAAACTTCAGAAGCTTGTTCGATCCTCAAATTAAACGCTAATCTTGCAAAATTATGCTTCGAGAGTGTTTTTGCAAGAATATCTACTCTTTGATGACTTGCTGGTAAATGGTTTATGTGACTCTCTTTCCAAAAACTTTAGAAACTTCTTTCAAATCAGATTTTAATCTTGCAAAAATACTCATTGAGAGTGGTTTCGTAAGAATGTCTTCTATTTGTTCATATTTCCTTTGATAACTTGCTCACAAACGAAGTATAGATCGATCTCTATATGCTTGGTTCGTGAATGAAGAATGAGATTTGCTAAAAGAGACTGTGCTTAAGTTATCACACCAAATTACCGACTTTCTTGAAAGATGAACTCCTATTTCTTTGAAGAGCGATTCAAGCAACATAATTTCAGCTATTGTGTTGGCCACACTTCGATATTCAGCTTCAATGCTTGAACGAGAAATAGTTGGTTGCTTTTTGGAGCACCAATATATTGGGTTGTCAAATAAATAGATGTAGTGACCAGTTGTGGATCTTCGATCATTAGAATCTGATTTCCAATCTGCATCAGCGTATCCTTGAATGTTTAGTTTTTACATGCTATTAAAAATATTTCTTGATTTATAATGCCTTTTAGATACCTCAAAATTTGTTTCATTGCTTTCAAGTGATGTTCTAAAGTTTCTACATGTATTGGAAAACTTTATTTACACTGTATGATATGTTTGGTCTAGTAATTGTAACATATTGCAAAACACATACTATACTTCTATACTGTTTTTCATTTTCGATAGGCTCACCACTATGCTTAGACAAGTGTAAATAGTTACCATTGGTGTTGGCACAGGTTTAGCTTCACACATTTTTTCCCTGTCAAGAATTTCAGAGATGTACTTGCTCTAACATAAAATTAATTCATTATCCGACTTCTTGAATGCTTCAATTCCTAGAAAGTAACTTAGATTTTCCAGATCTTTGATCGAGAATGCCTTGTTTAAGTGACATATGACATTTATGATTTCTTCATTACTGTTCCCTGTGATTATAAAATCATCTATGTACTATTATATAAATTGAAACATTGTTATTCATTTTGATATAAAGGGAATTATCAGATCTAGTTGGTTTGTAACCTAAATTGATTAAAGTATTTTTTAATTTTTCATACTAGATCCTTAGTGCCTGCTTATGCCCATGGATTGCCTTATGTAATTCACATAACATTTCCATGTTGTCGTTTTTAACATATCCTTGTGATTGCTGCATGTATACTTCCTTCTTAAGTTCACTATTTAGGAATGCATTATTAACATCTAGTTGTTTGATAATCCATTTATTATGTCATGCAACCGTGAGAATCACTCCAATTATTGTTGGTTTAACTACTAATGTCTCACTGAAATTGAATCCATAATGTTGTGAGTATCCTTTTGCTACAAGTCTTGCTTTATACTTTTCTATTCTGCCATCTGCCATCCTTTTAAGTTTACACGTACATTTACACCTAATGATATCTTTATATTTTGGTGCCGGTACAATGCTCTAAGTTTTGTTTCTCATTAAAGCATTATATTCTTATCCATAGCAAATTTCCAGTTATTATCTTTTGCAGCTTCTTCATAGTTAATTGGTTCATCATGATTTAGTACTTTGGTATACTTTGGTATAGACTTTAGGCTTAAAGATTCCATGCTTGGATCTTGTTATCGTGCGATGACCTTCTATTGTAGGTGGTTAAACTTGATTGGTACTTGATTGACTGATCTGATGTGGACTTGAAGAGTGTTCCTCATCATGATCTGGCATTTCATTTCCTTGGTTATTATGCCCATGATTGTGTGAACTTTCAGTTGTATCCTGACTTGGTTGTTCAATAGACATGCTTTGTTGGGATTCAGAGTTCACTTGATCATCATTTTAAGTTTTTCCCACTTGCTCACTTAAGTAAACTGGTATTGGATGAATAGATGCTTTTTGTAACACTCCTAATTTTTCATAACATTATTAGGAGGTTTAATTAGATAAATTAAATATAATAATTTAGATAATTAAAGTGATAAAGGGATTGAGATTTGAAAGTAAAATTAAGGGTTGGGCTTGATTATTTAAACGGGCTTAAGAATGGTTTATTTGCTAATAATTTACACAAGGGCTTATTGGGAAATAGCCGCACCTTATTACCATAACCCTAATATTCATGCTTCATTTCCCATTCACGTTCACTTTTTGTAAAAACAAACACAAATGTAAATCAAAGAGGAGCCGACCAGTAATAAAGGAAGAAAAAGAGAAATTCAATCTAAAGCTAAGGATTCAAACTTAAGCGAAATTAATCTCAATCCAATCTTCTTATCCTAATCATGGTGAATAATAATCTAAATCGTCTCTATTTTGTTTCATGATCATTTTTTTCGATATAAGACTAAATCCATTATTATGATGATTTTGATGATGATATGCTTGAATTTTATAACACGTTTGATTTAAGCAAGTATGTTTAAATATGGTTTTATACGGTTTTAAGGGTAAAATCGATTATAATGAATTTTGTATGCCATGAGGAAATTATATGTTATGTAAAACATGATTTTGAAAATGGATTTTAATTTTTATAATTTTCCAAGATATGGAAAATTTATTATGAATTTTCAAAGGAAAATATGAACAATTGGGTTTATAAATTAATTTTAGAAATTTTGTGATGAATTTGGGTCTAGAATTTTTGTATATTAGATAACATATTGATAGTGAATTTCTGTAATTTTTGAGGATTTTTCCTAAGTGATTTACTATGAAAATTAATTTATTTTAGAAAGAAGGGCTTAATTGCATTATCGATTTTGCTTAATGAAAGGGCTTAGTTGTTAAATTATTCTTAATTTAGATCTAGAACTATGCGACAGTTAATTTGAGAAAAGAATTTGAAAAGTTAAGGCAACTAATCAAATGTTTACAAATAGGCAGGTTATTTATAAAATATTACTATAAATAGCATTAATTTAGCCTTTATCCAAAAAAGTGGGTTTCGCCTTCTTTAGCAGCCGCTTTCGACCCATTATTTCCGCTTTGGAACCAATACACAGGTTATCAACAATCTTGGTACGTAGTGGATTGGATTAAGGTGGAAGGCATGGTGTAACAACCCGGGATGTTGAAGGTTACTGTTAATATTAAATTATAATGAAAATTATAATTTAATATTTTGTTTAAAAACGATTTGGATAATAAAATGAGCGATTATGTTGTTTATTTTATATAAGCAATATTTTGATGAATATAATTTGGGATTTGAAATTTAAATAAGCCATATTATTTTATTTGAAGCATATTTCAACATTTGATGGTTGAAAAAAAAAGTGTAAATGAATGAAACAAAGTTTGAAAAACTTTATTTTTGGATTTGGATTGAAAATAAATAATTGTGATGGTTTAACTTTAGTTAATAAGTAATATTGGAAATTTATTCCAATGTTAGCCTTCTATTGTAAAATAAAAGGAATAATATGAAGAAAATAAAATTTAGAAGTGTGGTTAGGCTTGGAATGATGTATTAATGTTATAAAAATGTTAAAACATTTTAATACACTTCATTAGACTTAAAAATAAATTTTATTTGGTTGAAATGGATGAAAATAGTGATTTTTCACTAAAAAAGGGAATATTGGTAATATTGTGTTATATGGGGAAAATAATATTTTTAATTGGAAAAAAAATATTTTGATGATTAAAAAGTGTTAGAATGATTTATTGCAATTTATTTGACTCGAAAGAAATTTTTGTTTAAGTTATTGCATTAAAATTAGTGTTTTTACACTAAAATGGTGTAATTTGTAAAATATTGTGAAAGATAGAGTTTTATTTATAAAAATAACTTTTTATTGTCGAAATAATATATTTTTATATATATAATAAAAAATTTGTTGCAAACAATTTGTTGTAGATATTTTGTTTGGTTAAAAATGAGAAAACTAGTGTATAAATTGATTAAATAGGTTAAATATGTATATAACATAGGATTATCTCTAAGTATATTTGTCTTGGGCTTATTTGGGTAAGGTTTGAATCCATTAACCTTCTGTAGAACCATCTAGAAAAGATGAAATATGTGTAAAGTACTTTTTTTTCTCATCTTCCTCCCCAAAACACAAGATACAGTAAATAGAAAGAAAGGAAAACAATGGCTTTCTCTAATGGAATCTCAATTCCACTCAATTTTGCTGTTAATTCAAGAAGAACTTCACTAAAATAAGAATAGAGAAAGGACTTCACCTTCAAGCTCCTATCTTTCTTCATTAATTTGAGTGTTTGCTATCTAAAATCAAAGGTGAGTTTTAAAACTCACATTTTCTAGCTTTGATTGAGATTTCAAGGTAAGAAATCTCAATTTTGTTTGTTGCATGTTTAATTGTGAAATTGCCGTCAGTAAATTGGACATATCTCTTTCATTTTGAGTCGGAATTCAATATTCTTTGATGACTTGGAAAGCATATACAGAGATATACAAGTTTGATGTTTTGAGTTTTGATTATTTTTTATGTTTATATGGTGAAAAATCCATATCTTTGTGACTGTCCTGTCATTGACAGAGAGTGTTTATATATTCATCTGTAAAGAAATTTGATCATAACTTTCTTGTTACCAGTCGGAATTTAGAAATTTATGAAGTTCTGGAAACCTTATGATTTAGGCTATAACTTTGTTGTTCTGAGTTTTGAGTATTTTTTATGTTTATATGGTGAAAAATCCATATCTTTATGACTGTCCTGTCATTGACAGAGAGTGTTTATATATTCACCTAGAAAGTAATTTGATCATAACTTTCTTGTTACCTATCGGAATTTAGAAAATTTTGAAGTTCTGGAAACCTGAGGATTTAGTCTACAACTTTTATTTTATAATTATTCTCAGATTTTGTAGATTTCTATGTGAAAATATATATTCTTTATAGTAGAACCGAAGTATACGTAGTGTTTAATTTCCGTGTTTGATGATATTCTGACGATTTCTATGATTTCAGTCGTATTCTTTTTTTTTTAAACTTGATATTATTAGATGGAAATGATGTCCATGAATATATTATCTTAGATTTGAAGAAGTTTGAGATTAAAGTTTTATTTAAATTCCATTTAAATTTAAATAACGGTTAATACCGATATGTGAGTATTTTGAGGGTTTTAAATGATTTTAATTTCAAATAAATTCTTGAAAATTTCTTAAATAAAAATAAATCATTGTTTATGAAATAAGTATTTTGTAGCATTTTTAAGAGATTTTTTTTGTTAATTATTCATTATTTTAAAGTGTTTGTATAATAGACGTTCTCTTTAAAATAGTGGATTTTTCTGTACAAAGCTTTTAAAATGGTTTCTAGATTGTTTAAGAATTATGTTTTCTCTAAAAAATTATTTTAATATAATTTAGCCTATGTTTATGAGTTTTGACGTATAAGAATGAAATTAAACAATTTAGTAAAAAAAAGTGGTATAGGACATGTATTTTTGCTTTATCGCTTAATATCGAACTTGTACGGTCGAAACCAATTTGAAGTGTTATTTTGAGTTGATTTAGAAATTACCAAATTTTGGTGAAGATTATTGGTTTGAGAATTACTTTTTGAGTACATTCGACGATGAACCAATCTAGATGCATTTTGTGATGGATGATGAAATGAGGCAATATTGATGTTAAGTTTTAATTTGCAACTATGGTTAGAAATAACCACCACGATGTTCTTTTACTTGCATAGGAGATGAGGCAAGTTGTTATGATGGATTGATGATGATTTCGATATTTACGATGAATTTTACTTGTTGATGAAATGAGACAAGTCACGATGTCACTTAAAACTCGTCTAAGTAAGAGATAAGACGAGTTAGGTATCTTACACTCGCCGATGAGATGAGGCAACCTTTATTTGATGATGTTTTATGATGGTTTTCTAATGTGGCATCGACTAACGATTAGTAAACCAATAGGTACGAACATATGGTATGGGACGTACGTTGACGCTATTGGGTTCCTATTCGAGAAGTTGAGACACATTCACGATGTTACTAGTGCTACAGACCGAGTACTCGATCGGAGTCATCACGATGTTCATGAAGTTATTACCCGACTCCAATCATCACGATGTTATTACTCGGGTTTTTGTGATTGGGTGTCATCAAGATGTTTCCGACTATAGTCAATCAAGATGATCACGATGTTATGTGACCCAAGTCATCACGATGAATGGTACCAAATAATGGTAGTACTAGTCAAGATGTAAATGCACGTGCTGTTTTCCATGAGGTTTTAGGTTTTTCGATTCCACTATTTTGATGATGATGCTTTAGTATAGCCTTATGTAAGAAAAAGGCTTATTGACATACATGGTTTTATTTGTGATTTCGAATATGATGTTTTGGATTCTTTCCGGACTCTATCAAGATGGATTTGAGACATTATATATATTTATACCAATGAGATGAGGTATAAATTATGGTAATGCTTTTATGATGAGTGTTGTTAATAGATTTAAGATATATTTATATTTATACCAATGATATGAGGTATAAATGATTATGAAGAACCTTTATAATGAGTTTAATGATGGATTGAGATATATTTGTATTTATACCGATGAGATGAGGTATAATAATTAAGAAGTTTCTATCAGATGAGTTTTATTTATGATGCATTCTTAAAGTTTTAATTATCTTATGAAGATTTACTTTATGGTTCATATCCTCACCCATTTCATTCGGTTATATATATATATATATATATATATATATATATAATTAGATGAACCATGTCTATCTAATATACATATTATATTCCTTTATGCAATCATGATGAACCATTGATGTATCACTCTGGAGATAACTTGATGACCTATATCATTTCATTGGTAATGATGGAATGGTTTTCCCCTTATCTCTTATCATCACCTTTACTAATGGTAAGTTCTAGCTAGCCTGACCTGTGTGTTTTCACTCGGGTCAGACCGAGTTGTTTCAGGTATCATCTATTGGGCTTAGCTTGAAGTTGATGTTGGCTAACAGCTCTTCTTTCTCTTGAGTAGTTTATTTCTTCCGCATACTCTGATGTTTTTACATTTGATTCGATGTACATGGTGTGGTCGTGTACCACCGTTATTGTATTCATATTGTATAGTACTGAACGTGTATCAGTGTATATGTGTATATATATATATATGATGTTGGTTACTATTTTGTGATGTGATTTATATTCAGTTATTGTATTTTGTTCTGATAGATTTGTTAGCCACCTATAGTTTTGGATTAAGCATTGACTGGGTATGTCGATCCACTTGATTTGAAAAATTATAATGCAATTATCGACGTATTCAATAGATGTTGAAGACAAATTATAGATGGTCGCCCTTAACCAGCCATATTCTCTGCTTTAGTAGATAGGATTACTTGTTAATTCTCTTTGCTAAGGTGGGTCTCGAGGTGGGGCGTTACACATGGTATCGAAAGCTTTGCTTCGATGGAGTCGAAACCTTTGTTTTAGTTTCAAATGATTGTTTTATTAAAAGATTTCGAAGGAGTCAAAACATATGCTTTCAAAAGGGGTTTTCTAAATAGCTTTCAAAGGGGTTGCCATTTTATTTTTTAAAAGTATAGGCTTTCGAATGGGTCCCTTTATTTATAAATGATGCTTTCGAAAGTAGTAGTTTCGACTTAGTCGAAACCTAACCGCTGTTCTTTTGCCCTTCGAGTGTATTGAAGTCATCAATGCTTTCAAAAGGTAATCTATGTTTTAAAATTATACTAAGCCACTTTCCAAATGTTTTCGAAAGGATTCAGAGGTTTCGAAGGTAATGGCTTCGAAAGGGTGTTTCAATGCTAACCTTTAAAGTTTTACTTAAGTGTTTTTGAAGCTTTCGAAAGGATGGTTCCGAAGCCATCAAATTTCCCTAAACATTTTTATAAATATAAAAGGTTTCAAAAGAGATATTTTCGCACTTATTCACTTCGACCTAGAGAATGTTTTTAAAGTAAAACCCAATACTTTCGAAAGAGTTGCTTTCATTGGTTTCGAAGCTATGTTTCTAAAGATTATTTAGTACCTTCAAAAGGTACATTTGGGTTTCGAAAGAGATAGTTTAAAGGGCTTGAAAATATATATATCTAATGTTTTGAAAAGAGATTCATATGCCTTCGAAGGAGGTTATCCAGTAACATCGAAAGCAGTGTTTTAAAGGTTTCGAAAGCCTTAGTTTAAAAAAAAAACCAATCTCATTTTAAAGGAAAAACCATGGCACAAACAAAGAGTTTATAAAGAAGTTTTCCTTGATTAATAGGTTAAAGGGATTAACCAAGTTTACATAAAGTGATTTCAAGGATATTATACCACCGGCGTTGGTAATATTATGTTGTTATGAGTGCTTCTTCATGTATTTATTCACATTGTAATGAACTCATAACGGTAATTTGGGGAAAGGCAGAATAACCAGCTAGGTTGACCCGTAGTGAATATAAATTAAATTAATTAAAGATATTGGCAGGGGCCAATAGGTTCATAGAAAATCCATGAAAACTATGCATAGGAAAAGATATTGGCAGGGACCAACAAGTTCATAGTAAGCTCATGGAAACTATGTATAAACAAAGATGTCAGGAAGGCAGGTTCATAGTAAACCCATGGAAACAATGATTTGATATTGGCAGAGTCCAATATGTTCGTAGTTAGCCTATGAAAACTATATCCAGATTAAGATATTGACAGATGTCAATAGGTTCCTAGTCAACCTATGAAAACTAGGATAAGAGAAAAGATATAGTAGTTACCAATAGGTTCAAGGAGAACCCATGAAATAGTAAAGATATTGGAAAGGACTAATAGGTTCTTAGTGATCCCATGAAAATTATTAAATCGGGCAAGGAGTCCATACACATTAAATACGTTATTAGTAAGCCCATGAAAACTAATAGGTTAATAGTGACCCTAGAAACTATAAATAAGACAGATGATCAGAATAAATGGGGACAGGTAATCTAGAATTAATTCACTTATTTGCATATTATCATATTATTTTGAATTGTTTTAACCATTATGATTGCAAGAGCATAGCATATGGTTTTATAAAAGGTTTTAGGATACTAGTGAGGGGAAAACTCATTTTGCTAAGCGGCATGGTCTCACTAGATATCTAAATGGTTTGAGATGGTAGATTATTATTTATACCAGGCTTTATGTCTTACTCGAAGTTTTTGTTTCACCTTAAACCCTCGGATGCTCAATTGATTTTGTGTAATTTGAGGGTTAAGGTTTTTAGGTTCTCTTTTTAGACGAATAAAACTTATAGAGACGTGCAGGAGGCAAGCTAGTTAATAAGAGTTCTTTTATTCCGTTGTGTGTTTTGGTTGGGTTTTACTGCCTTAATATATACTCTGATCAACCGGAGGGCATCTTCATATGTCGCTCTTGGCGTAATTTGTATTAATTATATGTTATCTGAATGTGGTCTACGTGCTGGGATTATGTAATGAACTTGAAATATTTCGAAATAGAATGTGGAATTTGTTTGCTGTTTAAATTTTTTCCATATTCATGTATTTTTGTGTATCAATGTATCTAACATTGCTGTATTTGGTCGCCAAGGATTAATAACTATGGATGACTGCAGCATCCGTAGCCGTTAGTTTTGGGCCTCCAACTGGGGAGTGTTACACTTTGACATTGTAGACTTTTTGGGTGGTTTTTATTTCAGCCTTCGCAAAGGGAAAAACATGCTCATTGAAAGCAATATGTCTTGAAGTAATTGCTTTCCCATCACTGGTTTGACACTTGTATCCTTTTTGATTAGATGCACAGCCAATGAATGTGTATGGTAAGGATATAAACTTAGCTTGTGAGAGTTATATGGCCTTAAGTATGGGAAACACAAGCATCCAAATGCTTTAAGAATAGTGTAATCTGGTGATACATTGAATAACTTTTCAATGGGGCTTTGTTTTGCAGCACTTTAGTTGGCGTTTTGTTGATAAGATACATTTCTGAATTGAAAGATTCTGGCCACAATTTTAATGGCATTGATGCATGTGTTAAGAGTGTGAGACATGTATCCACTATGTGTCTATGTTTTCTCTCGAACATACCATTTTTCTTAGAAGTATATGGACAGGTAGTTCTATGAATTTTCCTTTTTTATAAAGTGCTCCTTCAAAGGTTGTAATTCAGTTCAAACATTAGTCTGAAACATCTTTAATTGATGATTTGTTTGCTTTTCTGCTTGAGTATAAAATGAACCATTGCATTTTTTGTTTCTGCTTTTGATCTAAGAAAATATATCCAAGTATATCTAGAAAAAGAATCTATAAATGAAATATAATTATTAAAGTCATAATCAAAATTAAATGGGTTTGGACCCCACAAGTCAACTGCCACCATTTCTAAAGGTTTGGTATATTTAGTCGATGATTTAAAAATGGTAGCTTACGAATTTTTCCCATTTGACATGACGTACACATATATAGTAGTGATATATTTTCGAATTCAACATTATTACTTTTCAATACATACTTTATAGTATCTAAACTGGGATGACCCAGTTTACAATGCCACATATCAAATACTCTTTTGTTATCAATATTAGTGTCACACTTAGAGTAATTGCACCATTTTCTTCCATGTGTTGGCTTAACGTTCTGGACCAAATTGAAAATGTATAATCCATTTTGCACATTACCCTGCAGTAGAATTTCTTTATTTAGTAAATCCCTAACTAAGCAAAATTTTGGATAAAATTCGAAGTACACTTGGTTATCATTGGCAAATTGAGATACACCCATCAAGTTTTTCTTATTTTGTGGTGCTTTAAGTAAATTATTGAAATGCAATTCTCTTTTGCCATTAATTTTAGCATTTCCAATGTGTTTGATTTTTATTGACTTGCCATTACCCATAAAATAGATTGCTACCTTTGTATTCCTTGTTTTCAAGATTGAGATTGTCAAGATTGTTGTAATGCGATTTGTTGCACCTGAATTTGGATACCAGCCTTCATATTTCATATTATCAGATTTTATTTGCTGCTTCATTTCATTTTGACTTCTTGAACTGTCGCTTGACTTCTTGAATCCAGACTTGTGTGTGTAATGTTGACATTTGGATTTAAGTTTCTTTGATTGTTGCTATTTTGCTGATTTACTGCAAAATTTTGATCAAATCTGAAATAACACATGGCAGCTGTGTGCCCAAACTTTTCACATATTTGAAATCTAAACCTATTAGAATTGTTCCACCTACCTCTACCTCTACCTCTGTAGTTATGTCCAGTCCTTTAGCTGTTTTTTTTTTTTTTTGAAACTTGTTGTTTGTTCTCTTTTCTTCATTTGTTGCCATTGGAATTTGATGCATAATTCACTGAAAGATCTGAATTCAGTGGCTTCTTTTGCTCTATTCTACCTTCATGTGCTAGAAGTGTAGAATGTACATATTGAATGTCTGGTAGAGCATTCTTCATTTAAGCCACTCAAGATTGTTAAGATCTATTCGGTCTCTGAAACTTTGTGGCCAGTAGTGTCAAGCAAATCACAGTAAGTTTTGGCCTTGGTCAAATAATCTCTCATTGAAATGTTATATTTTCTTACATTTTTAAGTTGTCTTTTGTAGCGCATGATTCTTTCCGCTGATTAAGGGTTGAAAATTTGCTCTACTGTAGCCTATATTTCTTGAGAGGCCTTGTAGCCAACAATTTGAGATAAAGAACTTACACTAATTGATGACATTAACCAATAAGCTAATAAACTATCTTGTCTTTGATAGTTTATGTAGTCTTGTTTTGTTATCAGAATACCTTCACTGCCAGTTGTCATTTTTGGTGGAATTGCTAATGTACCATTGACATATTCTTTGAGCTCATAGCCTCTTATTGTTGTTTCTGTTTGATATTTCCATGGTAGAAAGTTATTCTCATCTAGTTGGACTGCTAACTAACTTTTTTTATGATGGATAGATTGGAGGTTTCTTTGGTTGAGGTTACGATGTTCTTTCTTGTGGGGTGATGTAGTTGCAGAATTGTTGTCAACTTCTCCAGCCATGATATCAGTTTGATTAAAGAAAATGGGTTAAGAAAGATGATCCTGGCATGGCAAACTTAAAAGTATGTAGCCAAGTGATGTTTTTCAAGAAAAAAGACTTGAAACTTCCTTTCAGCAATCAAGAATCTGATTCTTGGTTGAAATCTAGTGAATAAGAGATAAAAACTAACTTCTCCAATGAGGATATGATCTGAGGAAAAGATAAACTGCAGTCTATCTCATGTGATGAGGTTTCTCTTATGAGATATGGGCGAGGCAGTGTGATCAGAATCAGAGATAAGTTGTTAAACTGTGATTCTAATGATAGAACAGTAGATACTTGTAGGATCTTGATAAAGAGATGGTTTAGATCTCTAATGATGAGGCTAAACCCTAAAAAGAAGCGTCGCAGTCACCTCTCAAATGATGAAAATGATCTAATGAGGAGATTGTGATAAAATTTATAATGCTGTTAGGCTAACAGCTCTCAAACCATAAAATGAAATACGATAGAAAGAATTTTGTTTGTATTGCAAAATGATTCTTAGATTACATATTGCATTACATTCGGCAACAATATATATAACAGTACTCGATTAGAATAAGAAATTACAAAACTGACCCTGAAACCTTATTACACTATATATAACACATTTTTCAGTTGTTTACTCATTCTCAATTTTTACTTCAAACTTAACTAATATTAATTTTGTTACTTCTATAAATTATAAAAGTATTTGATTCATTTTTAAATTTATTGATGACGCATTTATAAGTTTACATACACACACACAGATATATATATATATAATTTATAGTAAACTAATAAGTAGTGATCATCTAATCAACATCATTTAGTTTAGTAAATAGTTTTTTAATAATTATTTAATGGAATATTGTTTGGACAAGCATGTGCAAATGTCTATTTTCATCCAGGCTCCGCCTGGACTCTGCCTAGACACTAAATCCCTTAATAGCACCGAGCGCTTCGCTCCACCTCAAAGAGCATTAGTGGTATACGATCGAGTGAATATGAAGTAGTTCGACATTATACTATCAAATGAATTAAAATTTCTTTCTTTTGAACCAAATTTCATTTGGTGGTATGCAATTGAATGAGACTATGTAATTTAGACACTGGAATGCAGTGTATTTAGAACCACTCTTTATTTATACTCCAATATAATTATATTCTTTAATTTTTTAGTGTAAATATGATTTTTAACGCTCACCCTAATATTATTGCAGTACTAGTAAACATGTATTAAACATGTAAGTATGTAAATAAAATTTTGATCAATGTTGGGATTGTACATATTCCCTTTTTATTTGATACTATGTTTTTTTAGTTATATGATTTGTATTATTGTTCATAAGCAAAAATTAGTATCCCATCCCTCTTTAAAATTTATTTGTTTTACATAACTCTCTTTTAGAAACTATTTTATACGCCACTCTTTTTTGAATTTCTTTATTTTTACTTCTGCCGTTCAAAATTTAAAAATTAACGCTAAGATGTGTATTTTGTGCGGTTATGAGTTATAGATGTATATCCGAAGAGCACGTGTTAAGGTTAGTAAAATTGACTAAATACCTCATTGAATTCCACCTATTTTTTAAAAAAAATTCCATAATACCCCTTTGAATTTCACGTATTTAAAAAACATATGAATTCGAACATATATTAATATGTACCGTGTTGTATACTATCTAAGACTTGCAGTGCTAATATGCACTACCATCTAAGTACCTAATTTCCAATAAAAATTAAAATAGGGATGTATTTTATTAAAAAAATTAAAAGTGACTTGAAGCTTATATTTTTAATTTATAAAGATGTATGCCAAAATTTCTCTTTGTATAATTTTCCCTAGTAAAATTAGCCCAGCATCCTTATTTTAAGCTAAATCACAATAATTTCTAATCAAAATTCAATAAAATAAATACTGCATTTAATCCATAAAAATTTTGTGGGTTTTACTTGGAAAATTATTTTGCATATATTTTATGTTTTTACAACACTTGAAGAATTTCTGCAATATTCGCAAAATATTGGATTGGGATTTTTTTCCATCCATCTTTTTCCTAAATGTTTAAATGAAATATGTGTGAAGAACAAAAAAAGATTGAAGAAATTAGTGGCATTATACCTTGATTTTTGACATTTGTACATGATTTACGCAAGTATTAAGAATAATGGTGTAATTTTTAAGATTATTTCATAGGAATGATTTTTAACTATTTTGAAACTTCTGGATGTTTACTAGGTTCTATTTTATATATAGTTTTCTAGGGACTTGTTCAAGTTCTTTAATATATCTCATAGGACAAGTTAGCACACTATATAGATAAAAACTACTAAAATCATAAAAAATCTTTTCTTTTTCTCTTTTGAATATCACCTTTTAAAATATTAATACCATTAAACCATTACATTACAAAAAGCAATCTCCATTAACCCAATACTTATAGTGTAGATGACCGTGCATAGGTTTTGAATTTGCAAGGTAATATATTCAATCCACATTAACTACACTATCTACATTTATATACAGGAGTATATGACGAAGGCATAATACATAAGTTCTAAAGCGAAGCTTAGTTCTTTGGTAAAATCTCTCGGTGAAGGAATTTTGAAGAATTTGAAATTTGTTGAATTTGCTATAAATTTTACAGTGCTGAAATGATTTGAATCCATTCTATTCTCATATACAATTTGTACTTATAGTAATATAATATATTTGGTTATTGGGCTGAAGTGCTGGCCCAACGTGCTGATACTCGAACTTTGTATCTGATGACTTTGTGTTGAGAATATTTACTTCATACGAGGGTTTAGCTTAGTCAACTTATCTCATTTGTTACCCCCCCTCAAGCCAAACTTAGGGTTAGAGTTTGCGATTTTTCCAAATCACGGCTGACACTAATAATCACTTACTTCCATTGAATCTCGTGAAATTTTGCTTCAATAATGAGCACTGGCTTTGTTGCTTTTCATAAATCAAGTTGAATTTCACTTGATAGTCAAGTGGAATTTTACTTTGATGGTAACTACCGACTTTATTATTCTTTAATTTTGCTTGAGTTGAGTGAGACTTCACTTTGATGATTACTATCGAGTTCATTAACCTTCAGTTCTTGCTTGAATCAAGTGAAGTTTTCCTTCGATAGTGGCTTCGTCATGATATTTGTGATTTGGTAAGATGTTGCTATGTGATTTATATTAATATTTCCCTTCGTCTGTAACAACTCGTAATTTTTTATAATTAAAAATTGTTAATTTAATAACATATTGTGATTTAAAGTGGGAAGAAATAAAAATTTATGATAATAATAAGAATATAACTGGAATAAAAGTGTGATACTATTAGTTAAGGTAGTTGATAACTGCTTTAAATGTAAATTCTAATTGATTGAAAGGATTAAAGGGTTACAATTGATATAGATTGTAGATAACTGATAGTAAAGTATGTATTAAGGGGAATTGGATTAAAAAAGCAATTAATAAATTAAGTATTGATTAATTAATAGAATATCGTGTAATAAATGGAAATTGAATAAAATTGTGTAATGAGGGTAGTTATAACATTTGCTTATAATTAATAAACCTACAATTGTTATTAAATGTGGAAATGGTGACAATTGTTATTTGTTACCAATTTAATTAATCAATTGCAGTAAAATGTAAATAAATGTTACAGTAATGTAAGTTAATACGATAACTGCAAATTTTGAATATAATAAAATGTATGGAAATGTTTATTATATTTACATGACAATAATTGATGAAATTAAAAGAATGAAACCAAGATAAATAAATTAATTGGGAAATTATAATTAATGTGTAATATTGACAAAGCTCCATGTAATGGATATATAGTTGTTCATACAAATAAAAGATGGAATTTGGAGCATACTAATGAAATAAGGTATAAACAAATATTGTCTATGTTATTTGAGTAATAATTGATTGAATTAAGAATTGAAACCAAATTTAGTAAATTTACTAAAATTAAATTATATTAATTGGATTTAGTTTCAGCTGTAATTGAACACTGTAATTTGTGAAATATTTAACACTGAATTATATGTAAACTTGTTTTAATTTATTATCATTTTCCAAACAATCAAGTATGATGAAAATTGTTAGTAATAAAATTTGAAATAAAAAAAAAGTGAGTTAATTGACTTAATATTAATATATTTAATTAATGTGAAAATAGCCATCTTGGCCACTGTCTCAGATTTCGATGAATCTACTTTCATCAGATCCGTAACGGTGAATTATTGTAAGATTTCAAGTTTCGTAGCGATCAGGCTTGTCATTTGATCATACGGACTCGAAAGGCCTAGAAATCAATTTAACTGAAATCAATTAGAAATAAGCAGATTTTAACATAACTTCTTTATATGATGGAACAAGGACTTGAAACTTGTTTAGTTGAGTCCAAAAATATTGAAAACATCTATTTCGATATATAGGATGGCCCATTTTCGTTCCGGAAACAGAACGGGCTTTTTGGGTCGTTTATCGTTCAACTTCCAAATCAAACTGACCCATTCAATTTTATTTTCGATCTGCCTATAAATAGTCCGTTATAAACCCTAGTTATTTCTTATTTTTATTTGCCTATACGTACATTTCTTTCTCATCTCCTCTATTCAATGGCAGACAAACAAAATCCTAATTCCCAAATTGCAAATTCATTTTCAAATTCAATTCCAAATTTAAACTCCTCAAAACTATATCGAATTATATATCGTTTCGAAGCTCTCGATGAGCGCAATTCAATTCTATGATTCCTTTTTCGATTTGAGTTGTGGTTTGGCCACGAATCACCAATTAATTTTCGACCGTCTTTTGTTGGTTCTATCGTTTAACGGCAGATCTTCGACTTGGTGACGATCAGAGGCTGCTAGAGTGTAGAGCATGACGTATGGAGTTGAGCCATACTATTCGTTCATCTCGAAGTGGAGGGGATTCGTCGAAAATGGCACGAGAGTGTGGCAGAGGTGGTGACGCTTTGGGTTGTCGCGTGCTATAGGCATGGGATGGTCGGCTCAACATGGGGAACATGGCGGTGACCTTCGATCGGTGTGGCAGGTCTTGCAGGGCGGCTGCGAAATTGGGTATATGGCGGTGGCTGGTGCATTCGAGCATAGTGTTCGGCTAGGGTTTTGGGAACCGATGTTAACGAGGTGACGTGTCTAGTTTTCATATTATTTTATTTTAATTGTTTCAAAATTCAAAATCATATAACTTCTAACATGAATAACATTTACATACGAGGTCTGTTTCATGTGTGGTTTGTTCCGCTGGGATCGTATTGAAATTCCAGATAGTTTGACTTGGTTTGGACGAATTCTGATACCGTTTGAATTTTGGGTTTAAAGTGGATTTTAATTCCATTTAAAATCGAAGGTGAGTGATTTGACCTGCTCACAACTTCTAAAATTTCTTATGTTAGTTAAATTAAATTTATGATGTGTTTAGAAATTGATTGGTTGACGTTTGGTATATTTAAATTGTCATTCTAGTTAAATTTGACTTTTATTGCATTTAATCAGCGTTTAATTGAATATTTAATTTAATTGTCAATTTAATTCATGTTATTGATTTTCAGTTACCTATTGATGTTTACTGATAGATTTGGATGACGACTGTGATGGGCGTTTGATTGTTAATATTGGATGATTGGATGTTTTATTTTACATTGTTATAACAATGCAAGTTCCCTATAAGTTGAAATGATACATACCCGAACGATTTAGAGATTACAAAAAAATCGTTATGGGTTGAAATGATAGACTTGAGTGATTTTATGGATTTTTATTTAATTCAGGATTGCGGTTTGAAATGATATATAAGCGTAAAATTGTAAATTGTGGATTGAAATGATAAATATCATATCACTTGACCATAGGGTATAAATATACAGACGCCGGATTGGTTAAATTCAATGATTTTTGAATCTTTAAAATTTTGAATTCAGTTAACTGATATTTTCAAATAGAAATTGATTTATAGAAACTGAATTATTTTCGATAATCCGAGCATTAGCGCTAAAATTGGAATTGATTTAATGAATTGTTTAAAGGATTTAAATTGGAGTTTCAAGTTGAAATGTCAAATATAAATGAAGTTCTCAGAATTGAGTTATTGAAAATGTTTGGATATAACTTTGAAATCTATTTTAAATTAATTTAAACTATTTTAATGAATTTAAACTATTTTAATTAATTCAAATTTTAATTTATTTAATCTATTATAATCTATTTAATCCAATTTAATATATTTTAAAAAATTAATCTATTTTAAATTTATTTAATATAATTTAAATCTATTTAATCTATTTTAAATGTATTTGAACCATTTTTAAATATAATTTAATCTAATTTAAATCTATTTAAACTATTTTAATCTGTATTAAACTATTTTAAATTACTTAAACTATTTCAGAGTATTTTAACTATTTATAACTACTTAAGCTATTTTCTAAATTTTCAGACTAAGTAAAGGGGAAGTATTTATATTCAAATTCATTGGTTTAAAAGCGAATACGGCTAAAAGATGTTATAACTTAAGTTGAGACTTAAATGACATAATTGATTGAATATGATGATTTGGAATGAGGGTTTAACCTTAAATGACACAATTGATTGAATATGATGATATTGAAATGAGGGTTTAACCTAACTTGGAAATATGATTTTTGAAAGAATTGTGATTTCGAAGACGATATGATTTAAAAGTGAATATGATTTGAAAGTGAATATGATTTGAAAGTGACAGGTTTGAGAAAATGATATTTTGATATCAGTTGTAAATTGACTTTTTGAAATGTAAAAAAACCATCTAGTGTGAAATAAGTGTTTGCTTGTTAAAGAGACCGGGATCAGATATTGTCATACTTTCTACCAATACCGAAAACCACTTTAACAACCGTGCACGTGGCGAGATTCCAAAAATGAAGTAGGATGGTCTGGCGAACGATTCTGTATGAGGTATTTACGTGACCCTGACTCCCGTGAGTCGGCTTGATGCGGTTAAAATCAGGAGCCATGCCGGACCATGAGGTCATTCCTCCAATCGGGTACACTTTTTCGATACTATATTTTGACTTTGTGATTTGATTTGTTGGCCACCCTTGATTTTGATTTAGGAATGTGTTTCGAGGTGGGCGGTAGTAGCTGCTATGCATTACCACCAGTCCAGATACACAAATGGCATATCTACCCTGGCATTTCCTCGAGTGCCGTGGCGCATGCCCTATCGAGCCTTCTACGATTTTGTTTTGTACCATACCTATGGGGTGCCCTCTATATAAACCTCCAGTTTACGGAGGAGCATACAGTACTATATAAATTATGTAAATATATAAAATGTGTTAAAGGAGATATGGGTAACGCCTTAACGCTATTTTAATACTTTTACCTTACTGTAGACATATTATAATAGTGTATTGTACTACATTGCAGATAATTTAATGGATCTTTAGGAGATGGTGATCTCAAACATCTCTTAAGTTATTGCACTCACGTTAGACACTAGATAGGAGATGTCAAAATCCGTAAACATCTCTGGCGACGTCACACTCGTATTTACAATTGAGTTAACTTACATATGATATTTTAGTTCTGACTCGAGTGTTTTGTCTTTTCAATTCGCTCAGGTCAGCCTGAGCATTTCAGGATTTGAAGACCTTATTTCTGAAGAATGAAGACAAAGATTTATTCTATTATTATTTACTATATTTATTCCACTACATTCATACTACTCCGCTGCATTATTTATTTATCTCTGATATGTGTAACTCTGATTCTATGTTGTACAAGTATAATCAAATATTTTGTACACAGCTTCATGAACTGTTATGTGATTATTATAGTCATTCCATTGCGAGATTATGTTTTGTTTTTTTTCTTTCTCTATTTTTTCATATTTACCCCCAATAACAATCTGCCCTTTGTATGGTTTAAGGTAGACATATGTGTCTGATTAAAACGTCCAAAAAGGCAGGTCGTTACAATTGGTATCAGAGCTTTGGTTTAGCGATAACCTCAGCTTTGTGGAATCCGACTCGTATAATTTAGAGTAGTAATACCCTAAAATGAGTCACTGAGTGTGTATATATGAAAGAGTGCATTTGTTAGTGTTATAAAAGGTTTTCATATTATGTTAAATTGTTCTGTTTAGTATTTATAAATTCTAGTCAATACATGGGACGCTATGGCATTGACAAGGATTTCTAAACACTCAACAGGACTCACCGACATAATATTTGTTTTGAAATGTAGGTAAATGAAATAATTTTGCCTATTACGTATTTTGTGTATAAACTAATAAATTTTATAAATGATACAGTGGTGGTTATATATTTGATTGTTAGGTAGAGAAATCTTATAAAAAGGATTGACTTTAAAATGAGATTTGTAAACAAAATAAATATAACTTGAAAATTTAGAACTTTAATTCCAGGATTTAGAAATTTCTTTCATAATATTTTAGAATATAATATTAGAGTTACTTGGAAGTATTTTGGATATAAATGTTTCAATATGGTCTAAAAGAATGATTTTATAGAAATTTTGGAAAGGAAATAAGTTCTGTACTCCCCTCTGTATCGTTGGAAAATAATTTTGGCGATGAATGCACGCATCATCGATGTTCGTTTTCGAGTTTCAAAGAAGGAAGGCCATTGTAGTAGTTTTAATGCAAATTTATTTTGATAAACAAATATAAGTTTCAAAGTTTAAATATGATTGAATATAAAAGTTATGAGTGTGTGTGTGTGTGTGTGTGTGTGTGTATTATAAATGATTTGAAATGGAATCTGGCATTTAGTTCTTAAATTTCTATAAATTAGAGATTTCAATTATTGTAATGAAATGGAAATTTTAACTAAGTAGTAATTCAAACTTCTAAAAGGAAATAAGGAACTAATGCTAAGTTATGAATGGAATAGACAAGAAACTTGAAATCTAGAGACTGTAAATAAAGAGCATATGAAAAATAAGAAATGATAACTATTGAACATTAAATTAATTAAAATAAGTAAGATAAACCTGTGTAACTTTCTGTTGCATTCTTAAACGACATATATGTAACTTACCAAAATATTAAAAGTTGTAATGTTAAAATGAATATGTAATGGAATATTATACAAGTAATTTTTTTATAGTAATGACAGTGTTAAATGGAATTCCTTTTATAAATAAGAATTTTGATATTATAATGATTATAAACTTAAGTTAAAATCGAAATGCTACTAATAAAATGTAATAGAAAAGTGAGTGTTGTAAATAAAAGATTATAAACTTAATTTAGTGTTTGAAGCTATTGATAATTAAAGTGAATAATTAAATTGAATACTATATTAAATTTTTAATGGATATAACTTGAGAAAAGTTGAAATGATCCAGAAAATGGATTTAATAGTGAATGACACTATATAATGAAATGAATGTAAATTAAAAAGTAAAGAAACTTAAGTATGAACTTATACACTAATGGATATTAAGTTCTAAAGGAAAACAAGTATATGAATTAATAAATGTAAACTAAGCTGGAAAAAAATGTACGTAAAACTTAAATAATGAATTCATTGATGATTATAAAAAAATTGAATGGAAATAAATTATGTAAAGAAATGAATATAAAATAATGAAACGAAATGACATTGTATGAATAAATGAAAAATGAATAAATGAAAAAGTAAAAAAAAGAAGAACATATGTAAGCAAATGAATATAGATTAATGAAAATTGGTAATGTATGAATAAATGAAGAAAGAAGAATTTTGTAAGGAATAAATGAAAATAAATGGGAATAAGCACTGAATGAATGAATGTGAATTTATTTACAAAGAAACCTATATAGTACTTTAAGAACTAATTTACACATATTTAAATAACTATATATGAGTCATATATGTAAGAAAATGTAAATAACATATGTGGATAAATGAATGTAAATAAATGGAATTAAGTATTATATGAATGAATGGGATTGAATTTGTGAGAAATAAATATAAATTAAAGAAACAATCATTTTATGAAAAAAATAAACAATAAATGTTGTGATAGGAAATTTATAAGAATAAACTTAAATAATGTTTGGAATTTGTTGTTTGTTTGGCTTACGGACTGTTTGGGGAAAGGATACATCTAATTGTTTGGATATATGGATAATCTATTGAGTTTTTATCTAAGACTGATGACTATATGGTATACTTAGTAGTTATTTGTCATTTTACACAATTAAAAGTTTCTGAACCCGAACAAGTCATTTGTTTTTGCCTGATATGGATGGATGGTTGATTAATTTGATTTTATTTGATGATTGTATGCTTTGTTTGCAAATGAATATTGTTCCATTATATTAATTTGTTTTATTATTAATTGAGAAAATATAAAAATCTCTCTTATATAATTATTAACTCTTTTGGATTATATAAGTGAAATACAAGTTATGGAAGCGATTGCTACTGCTTTTGGTTTCACAAAATAAGCGTTATTTGCCCATCAAATAGGTACATTCTCGGATTACGGTTTTCTAGCGATATTATATTTATTTTCCCACTGTTGGGATATATTATTTTGGAAATTATGATATACATTGTTTTTATTGATATTATTATTTTCCCTTGACCTCTCAGGACAAAGGAGACTCTGCTGAAATTTTTCATAAATTTTGGACATAGAAAATTTTGTAAAATGTTTTCCAAACATATATTAACTTGAGTATAAAAAGGATTTAACTGATATATTTTATTTAATTTATGTAATTATGTAAATTGATTATTTATGAATTAAATATTTTGAATAAGATATATTGATTATGTATTCCTTCTTTTCCTTTTAAGAGACGAAAAGTTTTGAGTGGGGGAGAGTGTAACGGCCCGTATTTTTTTATAATTAAAAATTGTTAATTTAGTAATATATTTTGATTTAAAGTGGGAAGGAAAAAAATTGTGATAATAATAAGAATATAACAGGAATAAAAGTGTAATACTATTATTTAAGGTAGTTGATAACTTCTTTAAATGTAAATTCTAATTGATTGAAAGGATTAAACGATTACAATTGATACAATTAAAAATAAATGATAGTAATGTATGTATTAATGGGAATTGAATTAGAAGAGAAATTAATAAATCAAGTATTGATTAATTAATAAAATATTATGTAATAAATGGAAATTAAATAAAATTGTATAATGAGGATGGTTGTAACATTTGCTTGTAATTAATAAACTACAAATGTTATTAAATGTGGAAATGGTGACAATTGTTATTTGTTACTAATTTAATTAGTCAATTGCAATAAAATGTAAATAATTATTACAGTAATGTAAGTTAATACGATAACTGCAAATTTTGAATATAATAAAATGTATGGAAATGTTAATTACATTTACATGACAATAATTGATAAAATTAAAAGAGTGAAACCAAGATAAATAAATAAATTGGGATTTTAAATTATAATTAATATGTAAAATCGACAAAGCTCCATGTAAAGGAAATATAGTTGTAAATACAAATAAAAGATAGAATTTGGAGCATACTAATGAAGTAAGGTATAAACAAATATTAACTATGTTATTTGAGTAATAATTGATTGAATTAAAGAATCGAAACCAGATTTAATAAATTTACTGAAATTAAATTATATTAATTGGACTTAATTTCAGATGTAATTGAACATTGTAATTTGTGAAATATTTGACACTGAATTTTATGTAAACTTATTTTAATTTATTACGAATGTCCAAACATTCAAGAATGATGAAAATTGTTAGTTATAAAATTTAAAATAAAAAAAAGTGAATTAGTTAACTTAATATTAATTTATTTGATTAATGTGAAAATAGCCATTTTGGCCACTGTCTCGGATTTTGATGAAACCAGTTTCATCGGATCCGTAATGGTGAATAATTGTAAGATTTTAAGTTTTATAGCGATCAGACTTGTCGTTTGATCGTACGGACTCGAAACGCCTAAAAATCAATTTAATTGAAATCAATTTGAAATAAGCTGATTTTAACATACAAACAATGGAATTAGGACTTAAAAATTGTTCCATTGAGTTTAAAAATATTGAAAACATTTATTTTGATATATGGGATGATCCATTTTCGTTTCGAAGATAGAACGGGCTTTTTGGGTCGTTTATCGTTCAACTTCTAAATCAAATATGATCCCTTAAATTCTATTTCTGATCTGCATATAAATAGTCCGTTGTAGATCCTAGCTACTTCTTATTTTCATTTTTCTGTACATACATTTCTTTCTCATTTCCTCTTTTCAATGGCAGACTCATTTCCTCTTTTCAATGGCAGACAAACAAAACCCTAATCCCAAATTGCAAATTCAATTTCAAATTCAATTCCAAAGTCATCTCCTCAAAACTATATCGAGTTATATATCGTTTTGAAGCTCTCGACGAGCGCAATTAAATTCTATGATTTGTTTTTTGATTTGATTTATGGTTTGGTTGGGAATCACCAATTTATTTTCGATTGTCTGTTGTTGGGTCTATCGCTTAACGGTAGATCTTCGATTCAGTGACGATCAGAGGCTGCTGGAGAGTAGAGCACGACCTATGGATTCGATCCATACGGTTCATTTATCTCAAAGTGGAGGGGACTCACCAAAAATGGCACGAGAGTGTAGCGGAGGCGGTGATGCCTGGGGAGGACGCATGTCACGTGTTAGGCATGGGATGGTCGGCTCAACATAGGGAACATGGCGGCGACCTTTGATCGGTGTGGCAGGCCTTACAGGCGGCGACGAAATTGGGTATATAGTGGCGGCTGATGGTTTCGAGCATCGTGTTCGACTAGGGTTTTAGAACCGATGTTAACGAGGTGACGTGTCTAGTTTTCATATTATTTTATTTTAATTGTTTCAAAATTCAAAATCGTATAACTTCTAACGTTAATAACCTTTACATATGAGGTCTATTTGACGTGCGGTTTTTTCCGCTAGGATCGTATCAAAATTCTCGACATTTTGATGCTGGTTTGGATGAATTCTGAAACTGTTTGAATTTTAGGTTTAAAGTGGTAATTCGATTTAAAATCGAAGGTGAGTGATTTGACTCACTCACAACTTTTAAAATTTCTTATTTTAGTTAAATTAAATTTATGATGTGTTTAGAAATTGGTTCGTTGATGTTTGGTATATTTAAATTGTTATTCTAGTTAAATTTGACTTTCATTACATTTAATCAGCGTTTAATTGAATATTTAATTTAATTGTCAATTTAATTCATGTTATTGATTTTCAGTTATCTATTGATGTTTATTGATTGATTTGGATGACGATTGTGATGGATGTTTGATTGTTGATATTGGATGACTGGATGTTTTATTTTACATTGTTATAACACTTTAAGTTCCCTATGGGTTGAAATGATACACACCCAATGATCTAGAGATTAGGGAAAAATCGTTATGAGTTGAAATGATAGACTCGAGCGAATTTATGGATTTTAACTTAATTCGGATTGCGATTTGAAATGATATATAACTGTAAAATTGTAAATTATGGATTGAAATGATAAATATCCGTATCACTTGACCATTGGGTAGAAAATTATATACGGACACCGGATTGGTAAAATTAAATGATTTTTGAATCTTTAAAATTTTGAGTTCAGTTAACTGATATTTTGAAATAGAAATTGATTTACATAAACTGAATTATTTTTGATAATCCGAGCATTAACGCTAAAATTGGAATTGATTTAATGAATTCTTTAAAGGATTTAAATTTGATGTTTCAAGTTGAAGTGTCAAATATAAATGAAGTTCTCAGAATTGAGTTATTAAATTTTTTTGGATATAACTTTGAAATCTATTTTAAATTAATTTAAACTATTTTAACTATTTAAACTATTTTAAATTAGTTAAACTATTTTAGAGTATTTTAACTATTTAAGGCTATTTAAAATATTTTCTAAATTTCCAGACTAAGTAAAGGGGAAGTGTTTATATTCAAATTCACTGGTTTAAAAGCTAATACGGCTATATGATGTTATAATTTAAGTTGGGACTTAAATGACATAATTGATTGAATATGATAATTTTGAAATGAGGGTTTAACCTTAAATGACATAATTGGTTGAATATGATAATTTTAAAACGAGGGTTTGACCTAACTTGGAAATATGATTTCTGAAAGAATTGTGATTTCAGAGATGATATGATTTGAAAGTGATATGGTTTGAGAATATGATATTTTGATATTAATTGTAAATTGACATTTTGAAATGTAAAAGAACCATCCGGTGTGAAATAAGCGTCTGGTTGTTAAAGAGACCGGGATCGGATATTGTCATACTCTCTACCAATATCGAAAACCACTTTAACAAATGTGCACGTGGTGGAGATTCCAGAAATGAAGTAGGATGGTTTGGCTAACGATTCCATATGAGGTATTTACGTGACCCTGACTCCCACGAGTCAGCTTGATGCAGCTAAAATCAGGAGCCGCGCCGGGCCAAGTTAGGTCATTCCTCCGATCGAGCACACTTCTTCGATACTATATTCGGACTTTGTGATTTGATTTGGTGCCACCTTGATTTTGATTTGGGAGTGTGTTCCGAGGTGGGTGGTAGTAGCTGCTATGTATTACCACCAGTCCGGATACACAAATGGTATATCAACCCTATAATTTCCTCGAGTGCCGTGGCGCATGCCATATCGAGCCTTCTACGAGTTTGTTTTGTACCATACCTATGGGGTGCCCTCTATGTAAACCTCCAGTTTACGGGGGAGCGCACGATACTGTATAGACTATGGGAATACATAAAATGTGTTAACGGGGATATAGGTAACGCCTTAATGCTATTTTAATACTTTTACTTTACTGTAGACATATTATAATAGTGTATTGAACCACATTGTAAATATTTTAACGGATCCTTAGGAGACGGTAATCCCGAACATCTCTTAAGTTATTGTACTCATGTTAGACACTGGATAGGAGATGTCAAAACTCGTAAACATCTCGGATGACGTCTCACTCATATTTACCATTGATTTAACTTACATAAGATCATTTAGTTCTGACTCAAGTGTTTTGTCTTTTCAATTCGCTCGGGTCAGCCTGAGCATTTTAGGATTTGAAGACCTTATTTCTGGAGGACGAAGGCAAAGATTTGTGCTACTATTATTTGCTATATTATTTCACTGCATTCATACTGCTCACTGCATTATTTATTTATCTCTGATATGTGTAACTATGATTCTGTGTTGTATAAGTATAATGAAATGTTTTGTAAACAGATTCATGAACTGTTATGTGATTATTATATTTTGTCATTCTGCTGCGAGATTCTATTTTTTTTCTTTCTCTTCTTTTTCTTGTTTACCCCAATAACAATCTGCCATTTTGTATGGTTTAAGTTAGATGTGCATGTCTGCTTAAAATATCCAAAAAGGCAGGCCGTTACATCATCACTTGTTTTTGTATAAAATAAAGGTCTAGTTTCGTATGTTTTGTTCTGAAATGCAAAATTGGATTAGCCGCAAGTGATATAGTACTAAGGTTATCACACTAGATTACCGGTTTACTGTTTGTTTTAACTTGAAGTTCACTTAGCAATGTGTCAATCCACATTATTTCAGTAGTAGCATTAACGACACTTCTATATTCAACTTCTATGTTGGATCTTGATACAGTAGCTTGTTTCTCTGAATACCATGAAATTCGATTTTTGCCTAAGAATATACAATATCCTATGGTGGATCTTCTATCATCGGGATTTGTAGCTCAGTCAGCATCAGCATAACCATTAATATTGATAGATTTGCATGATTATAGTGTCAGTCCATGATTTATGGTTCCCTTGAGATATCTTAGTATCCATTTAACAGTTCTCCAATGCTCATCAAATGGACTTTGCATGAATTGGCTCACTTTGTTTATGCTAAATGAAATTTCTAGCCTGATTACTGGAGCTTACTGCAATGCTATTACTATGCTTCTGTATTGTTTGTCATTTGAAACTGATTCACCCTTGTGTCTAGGTAAATGTGAGTTGCTTGCCATAGGAGTAGAGGATGCATTTGCTTGGTCCATTTTGGCTCTTGCTAGAATTTTAGAAATATATTTTCTTTTATTCAAGTGAATCTCCATGTTTGAAACCTTTTTTATTGTAATACTGAAAAAATAGTTTGCCCAAGATCTTTAATTGAAAACTCCTTGTCCAAATGTTGTGTAAGACTTTTGATTTATGCTTCATTATTTTCTGTAATTATAAAATTGTCAACATACATTAATACATAAGTAATTGTATGTTTATTGAATTTTGTAAATAAAGAGTTGTCTGATTTTGTTGAGTTGTAGCCAAGCTTGACTTGTTGATTTTAACTTGTCAAATCAGACCCCTGGAGCTTGTTTGAGTTCATAGATTACTTTATTTAATTTGCATACAAGCACTTCATTTCTTTTTTGTTTGAAACTTGGGGGTTGCTCCATATATACTTCTTCCTATAGAATTTCATTTAAAAATACATTATTTACATCTAATTGTATGATGTTTCAGTTCTATGTAAGGCAGTAGTAAGAGAATAATTCTAATAATGGAGGGTTTCACAACAGGTAAAAATGTTTCAGTAAAATCAAACCACTCTGTTGTGAATACCCTTTTGCTACAAGTCTTGCTTGATATTTAGAAACTAAACCATCGGCATTTTTCTTTATTCTATATATATTTATCCGCTTACAACCTATAACATTCTTGTTACTTGGTAGAGAAGTCAGCTCCCGATTTTATTACTTATTAGTGCATTATATTCTTCTTTTATAGCAGCTTTCCACTTTTCATTTTACATAGCTTGATGGTATGTACTTGGCTCTTCAGTGTCTAGGTCTGCACTGTATATCTTTGGTTTAAATATACCACTCTTTACTCTTGTTATCATGTGATGTCCAGTCTTTGCAGGAGTGAAAGTTGACTTGAGCTATCAGTTGTGGTCTCTTACTGATCATTAGATTGTTGTAAATCATCTGATGACTGTAAATCATCTAATGATTGGTAAGAACCTGATTGTGTCGGTGCCTTGATGAGATGTTTGACTTGAGCTTCCAGATGATTCAAGTTATTCATGACATGGCTCAAGACTGGGCAAAGCGAGTTGTGAGCTAGAATCATTTCTAGCTAACAATTGTGGGCTTTGACCATTCTGGATTCTTTCAGCTTGCACTTATAGGATTACATCATGTTTCTTAGGTATTGGTGATATAGAGAATTTTTAATTATATACCTTTCGAGAGGTTTTGATATCTGACTTGCTAATGGAAATACTTTCTCATTAAATACCACATGCCTTAATACAAAAAAAAATTCCATTACTATCTAAACATTTATATCATTTCTTATTAGCTGCAAAGACTAAGAAAGTACCTAGGGATGATCTTAAATTTAACTTATGAGCACTATATGGCCTTAAATAAGAAAAACATAGACACCCAAACACCCTTAGACTTTGATAATCAGGTCTAATTTTGTAAAGTACTTCTATTGGGCTTTTAAATTGTAACACCTTTGTGGGTAATCTATTTATTCAAAATACAATTACGCAAAAGCTTCAGGCCAAAATTTTAGTGGAAGTGATGCTCGAGCAAGTAAAGTGTTACCACCGATTCCTACTTCAACCTTGTCGAAACCAAAATAGTTAAAAGAAAAAAGAAACCAGAGATGACAACGCCATCAAAACATTTCAAAGGAGTCGAAGGGATGCTACAGCCAAAAGCCAGATGTCTTATAGGCTTTCGAAGGGGTCAATGTGGTTGGAAGCTCCCTTTCGTGTCAAACGACTTCCTTTCGAAATAGATGCTTTCGCCTACATGAAGACGTTTCGAATAAAAGGAGTACCTTTCGAAGGCAGCATGCGCCCAAACCAGGTTTCGCCTTCATTCAAACTATTCAGAATGACGCCTAGATCAGAACATCTCTTTCAAAAGCATAATCAAGCCTTCCGAACCGGTTAAAGCCTTTAACTTTCAGGGAAGGTTCCGTATCAAATTGCAAGCGTGCGTTCGGAAGCTACCTACTACATCGAAGCCATCCATACCTTCGAAATTCTAGAGGACAACCTGTCGACATAGTCAAAAGCTCTTGCTTCTATACGCTTGCAATAACAAAGCAATATAAAGAAAATGGCGCATCTACCTTTTCGACGAAGATGGAAGCATTCAAACCTAATCGAAAGCATTGCAGAGGAATGTGCAAGTGTCAAAGGAGACGAAAAGTATTCGAAGCTACCTTTCAACCAGGTCGAAGGCTTTAAGTCGAAAGGTGCCAACCCGCATCTATAAATAAGACCCTAGAAGTCTAGTTACGGGGATCCAAGTTTCATTCACTCTACTCTTATACTTTCTTACAATTAAAAACATATAACCCAAATTTAGGAATAGAATTAGGAAAGTTGATCATTGCGTACCTCATTTGTGACGCCCCACCTCTATACCCACGCTAGTCAAGGAGACTATAGGGTAATGCCGTCAGCTAACACGGAGAATAAGGCTGGTTAGGAGCGACCATCTATAGCCTTGCTCTAACTATCTATTGAATACATCGACAATAGACATACCAAGCAAGTCGACATACCCAATGAATACTTAAAACAAAGCCATAGGTGGTTGAAGGATCTATCAGAACAGAATATAACAACTCAAATGTAATATACATCACAGAACAGTAGGTCAACACATACACATATATTGATACATAACAGAGTACACCAAATAATACATGTCAAGTGGTATAGCAAACCACAATATACAGACGAATCAAAAGAATACACATCAGAGTTACAACAAAAAGGACTACACAAAAAGCTTTAACAAAATGGAACAAGATGAATAGTCCATGCAGAAGCAAAATAGGCTAAGTCCAAAAGCACCTAACCTGAAACATCTCGATCTGACCCGAGTATAAAATACACGGGTCAGTCTAGCTAAACAAATCAGTTAGATAAACTGAACAACAATAAACCTGCAAGGTTACAAAGTATAACAAATATCTCTAAAGGAGATAACACAATCATCTTACAAAAGATAAATCATATGATAACAAAACAAGCCTCATATCATCGGCAACATAGATAAACAAAGGATACAAATATCCCAAATCAAGCCAAAAAGGCAAATAACAAATACCAATAAGGTATACAAGTTCCATAAGGTAATCGCTACATATCATGCGGCTCAAAAAGACCAACACCGAAGGACGATACCTAGGGAATATACATATGAATGAAAACATCAGAAAATTGCTCGAGCTCAGTACTGTATAAACAAGGATCCATGAGCCCGAAGACTCCAAACCCAATATCACCCATGTGGCTCATAACGACCAACATCGGAAGCGATACTATAAGGCAACAAACCCGAAGGCACATACCCGAAGGCAACAAACCTGAAGGAGAAAGTCCGAAGACACTATCCCAAAGGCAACAAACCGTAGTGGTGAAGGTCCGGAGGCCCAGTACTGGACACCACTAACTGGCGGAATGTTTCATAACTCTCAAAAAGGAATCCGAAAAGTGGTAACGTGAGTCCCATAACCACTCGTTCGCACTAAACGGCTTACTATCCGTTAGTTAATTTCACACTCAAAGCAGTACAAAGTTCACCTCATCTCGTCAGTAAACCAGACCAAAATGCGAAAACGATCAATCGAATAGGTCGGGGATTAATCGGCAAGACAAACGCATAGATTCATGGTCCGTGTTTTACCTAACCATTTAATCTCCCTTCCACTCCGCTCGAAGTGCGAAATTGTGTATGTGCGTTTTAAATAGAATTTAAGAATTGGAGAAGGAAACTTTTAATACGATTTAGAGGGATTATTTATGAAAACCCGTGAATGAAGTCAAAAATAAGTTATCAAAGACAAAAGATGCAATGACAACCACTAAAAACCAACTTGAATCGATAAATTTGGAAAACCAATCAAAATGAGCATAAATAGGCAAAACAGCAAAATAGGAGCAGGTCGGTCGACCGGACTACAGGGCTCGATCGGCTGGCCAGATGAAGAAAATAAAAAAAGCTCGGAGTAGCAGGTCGGTCGACCGGCTACAGGGCTCGGTCGGCCGAAATGCAAGTTTCTGCAGTTCCTGCCCTTCCTCATCGAATTGCCAAGACTTCCAAAATGCAATCGGTCAAGCAATGGACCTAAGGAGCCTTAGCCAATAGATACCCCAGCTCCATTAGCTCTTCGATTCGCCACCAAAAACATGCTCAAATATCAAAGTTAGGATCTTTAAAGAATTAAACCCAAACACTAAAAATTTGGGTATTAACCAATTCAATCCAAACCAAAAGCAAGTGCATAAGAATAAGTGCTAGGAATTCATACCCAACATCAATGAAATCAAGAGAGGTAGAAGATGTGAGATAAAAAATCTCACCTTTTATCCCAAAACAAAGAAGAAGGAATTCAATTTGCAAGGAGAAGACCAACAAATCTCCACTTCAACTCTACTAGCTTCAATCTAAGAATAAAACAAGTATCTTCCTAAGTTAGGTTTAGGAAATCTGAGATTGAAGAGAGAAAGAGATAGAGAAGATGAAGAAGAAGCTTACCTATGGCTTCTCTATGATTTTGGAGCAAGAAATCAAGTTTACAAGAAGAAACTAGGGCTTGCAATTTCTATTTTCCTTTACCTTCCACCATTTTCAGTTTTCTTAAGCTTAAGAAATGAAATGAGGGTGAATGGAGAGGAGAGGGCTGAGTTAGGGGTTTATTAGATAGTTAGTGGGCTGAACCCAACCCAAACCCAACTAGAAAAAGTTGCAAAATTCAACTTACTCCAAACATATCAAAGCTTATACTCAAAAAGGTCGCAAACGTCATTTTGGACTCAATGGAAATGGTTTCGAGTCCTAATTCGTCCGTTTGCAGAAAGTAACATTTCGGACCAAAAATCCGACTAACGACGCTATATTTAAATGAAACATTTAAATATAAAATCGTAAAATATGCGGGTTGTTACAGATCTCCCCTCCTTACAAAATTGCGTCCCCGCAATTCCTAGAGACGATATTTGTAAAACTATATACATACAACATTCAAAAGAAAAGGAAATAAGCTTGAGGCGAAAAGATATTCTCACTGTTGCCAAGCGAAGATAGAAAACCCGGATAAGATCGCTCGATATACTCTCTGGTTTCCCAAGTACAGTCATTGGGACTAGCGGACCATTGAACTTTAACGAGCGGTACGTCCTTATTCCGAAGGTGTCGCACCTCCGTGTCAAGTACGCGAATAGGTTTTTGTACAATAGATAAGTCCGGTGAGACCTCAAGCTCTTGAAAATCAGGAGAAGCAATAACAGAATCTGACTCCCGAAGACACTTCCGAAGTTGAGAGACGTGAAACACGTCATGAATGCCAGATAAATGAGCTGGAAGTGAAACTCTATAAGCCACAGGGCCAATACGTTCAGTAATAGAAAATTGTCCTATAAAGCGAGGAGCCAATTTCCCAGTCGTACTGAAACACATAACCCCTTTTAAAGGAGAAACACGAATAAAAACAAGATCACCAATCGAGAACTCGAGAGGCTTCCTACGGCTATCCGCGTAGGATTTCTGGCGGCTCTGTGCCTCTTTCATTCTCAACCGAATAATATCAATCTTCTCGGAAGAATCACGAACAAAATCTGGACCAAGAATAAGCTTTTCCCCAGATTCTAACCAACAAGAAGGAGATCGACATGGCCTTCCGTATAAGGCTTCGAAAGGAGCCATACCGATACTAGACTGAAAACTATTGTTGTAGGAGAATTCTACAAGAGGTAGGTGATCCTCCAACTACCACCGAAATCAAAAATACAAATACGGAGAAGATCTTCCAAGATAAGATTCACCCGTTCAGTCTGTCCGTCAGACTGCGGATGATAAGCTGTGCTAAAATTAAGCTTTGTTCCCAAAGCTTGCTGAAGACTTCCAAAAATGACTCGTGAATAAAGGATCACGGTCACTCACAATAGAACTAGGAACACCGTGAAGTCTCACGATTTCCTTGACATATAACTTAGCCATATGCGAAGCAGTTCTATTAGACTTAATAGGGACAAAATGAGAAGACTTGGTGAGGCGATCAACAATAACCCAAATGCTAGAATGGCCCGATCTCGAACGAGGTAGGCCGTCAATGAAATCCATAGAAATCTGATCTTACTTCCACAATGGAATCTCTAGAGGCTGAAGAAGACCCGAAGGACGTTGATGTTTGGCCTTAAAACGCTGACAGGTTATGAAATTACTCACATAACTCTCCACATCGCGCTTCATGCCTTCCCAATAATAAAGACGATGCATATCGGCATACATCTTACTACTACCAGGATGAATGGTGTACTTAGAGCGGTGACAATCATCAAGAATGTCATGCCTAAGTGCAATATCAGAAGGCACAAAAAGATGGTTCTTTTTGCGAAGACACCCATGAGAATCAATGCTAAAATCCCGCAACGTCTCATCACAGGATCCAGACTTACAAAGCTGAATAAGATGCAACAAATCAGGATCACGCCACTGGGCATCGGCAATACGATCCGATAAAATAGGTCGAGCTCCCAAACTAAATAATATAATAGGAGAATCAAAAGATGAACCTCGATCACGAATTTCACAAAAAGATAGAGTCTCAAGAACATCCCATTCGGCAAGCATCATAGAAATAACAGTCGAATGTTTGCGACTAAGCGCATCAGCAACACGATTACCCTTTCCAGGGGTTTACTGGATATCAAAATCATAAGAAGCAAGAAACTTGAGCCAACGCTGTTGTCTCATATTGAGTTCCTTCTGAGTGAACAAATACTTCAAGGATTTATGATCGGTATAGAGAATGAAGCGCTCGCCCAATAAATAGTGTCGCCGAATCTTCAAGGCGAAGACAATGGCGGCTAACTCAAAATCATGAGTGGCATAGCGAACTTCATTCGGACGTAGTTTCCTAGAAGCATAAGCAACTACCCGATCCTTCTGCATAAGAACAGCACCGAGACCACTACCACAAGCATTGGTGTAGACAACAAGATCATGATTCCCCTCGGGAACCACCAAAATAGGAGCATTAGTGAGAAGTTCCTTCAATGTCTGAAAGGAAGCTTCACACTTGTCGGACCAAATAAAACGAATGCCTTTCCGAGTAAGGAAAGTAAGAGGAAGCACAACACGGGAAAAATCCTTAATGAACCGACGGTAATAACCCGCCAATCCAAGGAAACTACGAATCTCATGCACATTCTCAGGCCTCTTCCAATTCGGGATGGCTTCGATCTTTGAGGGATCGACATAAATGCCATCGGAAGATACAACATGGCCTAAGAACTTACCTTATTCTCCCAAAAGTGGCACTTAGAGAATTTGGCTCTAAGCTGATGATGACGGAGAGTACTCAAGACAATTCCCGAGTGATTAGCACGCTCAGCTCCAGACTTAGAATAAACAAGGATATCATCAATGAAGACATGGACGAACTTATTGAGATATTCCCAGAATACCCGATTCATGAGATCAACAAAGAAAGCAGGAGCGTTCGTCAAACCAAACGAGCCACTCAAAAGAACCATACCGAGGGCGGAAAGCGGTAAGAGGAATGCTATCCTCCGCAACTCGTAACTAATGAAAACCCGTGGTAAGGTCAAGCTGAGAAAAGACCTTAGCACCACTCAATAGATCGAACATATCATCGATCCTAGGCAATGGATACCTATTCCTGATGGTCAACTCGTTAAGCTTGCGATAGTCAATGCAAAGTCTAAGAGTTCCATCAGACTTCTTCACGAAGACGACCGCGGATCCCCACGGAGAAAAACTGGACTGAATCAATTGCTTGGACTCAAGCTCTAAAAGCTGCTTCTTGAGTTCCTCATTTTCCTTTGTAGACATCCTCGTGGGAGGACGACTAACTGGCTGCGCGCCTGGAATGAGATCAATGTGGAATTCAATTGCCCGCTTAGGTGGCAAACCCGAAACAGGTTCAAAAACATCAGAAAAGTCACAAGCAATAGGAATACGAGATATATCATCATCATCTCGCGAATCAAGAGAACCTAAAGCCATTTCGGAATTATCCACATCCCGAAGAACAAGAGATAACTGAGTAGGCGAATCCGGATGTCGAAGATACAAAATTCTCTCCGAACAAATAATCCTGGCATCATATCTCACTAGCCAGTCCATTCCCAAAATCAAATCAAATCCTAGACAAGAAATAACGTGCAGATTCGCACGAAAAGAAAATCTACATAAAACAATCTCAACATCATCACAAAGCATACTAAGGGTCGCGGATCCCCCAATAGGATTCGCAATCCTTAATGAAGTAACCAAACAAGAAACATCCAAGGATAAATCATCAACGAGCTTCTTCGATACGAAGGAATGCGAAGCACCCGTATCGAAAAGAACTCGTATACTATGATCATGAAATAAAATAGAACCTTCCAAAATAGATGGAGATATACCTTTAGGCTGAGAGTGTGACGACCGCCCATGACTCCCGCGCCAAAACAAGGAAATAATGCGCTGAAAGGCGTGCCAGGCAGCCATGGGTGACTGTCAAGGGTAGAATAAACATCGCAGAATCTATTGCATTACTCACAGCGCATGGATAAAATACAATAGAGAAATATATGTATAGTGAAGCTTCATAACAGAATATCATCAAATAAGCATCTTAGAAGTTTGATACAATCATCAGAACAGTCAATACATCAAAACCTCACTACAAAGCACTCAAAGTATATACAGCGGAACACCCAGTACATAATATGAAATAATATGCAAAAGCCTCCTACTCGTCTTCGTCATCATCAACGTAGATCTCCAAGAACAGCACCTGTCACCTACTACCTAGTCTGCCCATCCCAACATGGATGAACAGCCTAAGGAAATAAGAGGAGACATAAAACCTTGAGTCAGACAAAGTCTTAGTGAGCAGTAAATCAACTATCAAACATACCAAAAGAGCATAAGGGATAAAAGGAATAGGAACCAAACAATCCCACTCCGCCTCTTTCTACAGTGATAGCCCCAGACACACACTAAGGAGAAGCAAGCATAACATAGAAAGCAATTAAAGTAAAGCAATAATCACTCGAGTCAAGGTCGATGTTTTCCAAATACAAACCCCCAAGGCCTAAACCAAGATCAGATAAGCACCCAGAAAACACCGCTCTTGAGACCGAATGATAATACAATCAAACGTCCAAACATCCATGACTCTGGCTATCCCTATTATCATTGCCTCGATTTCACCGTTAGTTGAACGACCATCTGTCAAGGGCTAATGGTAACCCTGGTTCTAGACATAACTCCGCACGTCGTCGCAGCCCGTGCCTAGGAATTTTCGCAACTACCCAGAGTACTAGCACGTCGTCGCAGCCCGTGCTTGGAACGTCGTCGCAGCCCGTTCCAACGTACTCTTGCTTTGAGCATGCTAGAACCTTCAACAACGATGAGATCTCAGCCTCCTAGTCATCCTCCTCGACGACTATTTCCATACTAGCTCAAGCGCCTCTCAAGCTAACCATTATCAACCAACTCGCATCGCATCATCGAGTTATCAACATGCTTGGGATGATCCCGTCTGGATTAAACCAAGGCTATCTCACATCATGCTTCGCTTTATCGCATCATAGCAAAGTCTCATCTCAACATCATGGCTTGCCTCATCGCATCATGGCAAAGTCCCATCTCAACATCATCTAATCCATACATATGAGCTTCAACATCCGCTTCATATGCCACAAGCAGCTTTCACCATTCAAGAGCCTTTCCACTTAGCTTTTGAATCATCTTCGACCATCTTGTCTAGATCTAACTATCAATCAACTAATATACATAGCAATCAATAAAATCAATCATTAGCTTAAGCAATCAAGTAATCAAATATGGTCTAAATAGGCATTTATAACTACAATGGCAATTTCGTAAATAAATGAGCATAGACATAACATACATGAATCATGGGTTTCTAGCATAGATCTAACAAATATAAATCATGGGTTTTGTCTATACAACTTGATGAATGAACTTGCATAAGTAAACATCTTCATAAGTAATGGATCTACACTTGGATCTAAGGAAAATGTATGAAATCATTATCTACAACACTCTAACAAACCACCAATCCAATATACTCCTTTGGGTCCGCGTGAGAGATAACCACCACTCACCAAATCACCCAAACACTTCAAAAACTATCAACTTCAGATCTGGATAGCAAGGATTCAAGCTTGATTCGTCGAAATCCCGCTTGAAACGATGAAATCTAGCTTGGTTGGATGAAGATCTTCAACTTTGGCTCTTGGATCTTCGATCTTGAATGGATGTTAGAACTAGATTGGAATGGAGAAAAGAAGTGAAGAAATGTTGTAGTCGAGCTCTCAAAATGGCAGCACTTCGTCGCTTCAAAAACCGGTGCCAAAAAGTGAGCCAAACCCCTCTATTTATAGGCTGAATTCCCCTTAGGTCGTAACTCGTAGGTTCGGTTTTAGGTCGTTGCCGACCTAAGAAATCTCTGACCTAACTAAGTCGTCTACGACTCATAGAATCCCTACAGCTTACGACCTACCCACTTCACGACCTAACAACCCCAGGGTCACACGAGTTAACACACGGCCGACCTAACTCCTATACGACCTAAGAACCTACCGAGTCAACGACCTACGACTCATCACTAAGTCGTTCATACGACTTAGCACTCAACAGCTTAACATCATCACGAGTTAACAACCTTACGACCTAACTGTGTTACGACTTACGACCTAAAACAAACACGACTCAAGCTGTGACGACTTAACAGCCTTGCGAGTTACGACTTAATTCTAATACGACCTAAGACCCACAGCATCCTAACTAAGGTCGTCTACGACCTAACACTTGCCGCGACTTACTGGGTTACGACCCATCTCTCAACCCCGCCTTGCGACCTAACAAAATCAACGGCCCAGATGACCTTACGACCTAAAACGAACGCGGATTAACTATGCCGCGACCTAATTAGTATACGACCTATCGAGCAACACGAGTTACGACCTATCACTAAGTCGCTAACGACTTAGCATGTGCCGACTTAACCATCATACGACCTAACCCCTTAGGTCGTTAACCCTTAGCTCGGTGACTCACTATCTCTACTAACCCACTGACTCGTAGGTCGCTGCTCCTCTAACTCGCTAACCCTTAGGTCGCCAACTCCTTATCTCGGCCATCTCTTAGGTCGGTCAGAAACCCATAACTCGTAACTCGGTTCAATATCTTAATCTGTTAACTTCTATAACTCGCCCAGTTCTTAACCTGTTAGCTCGTTAGCTATCTTAGGTCGCAACATATTAACCTACTCCAATTACCAACTTGCTAACAACCTATTCCTTAACTCGTATCCCCTTAGGTCGTCTACGACTCATGAATACCGACCTAAGCTTTCCCACCGAGTTAATCTCTACACGAGTTAACTCCCATACGACTTAAGCTAGGAATAACTTAACACTAACGACCTGTAAATTCTACGATCTATCGACACGTAAAATACGGGTCGTTACATTCTCTCCCTCTTAGGAATTTCGCCCCCGAAATTCCAAACAAACAAGAGCAACCAAAAATATTCTGCATGCCTACCATCCATAGCAATCAACAAACCATGCATCCAATTCTAACCTAGCATGCAGAATTCTAAGATAGGAATCAAGTTACAAATTCATGAGATGTCACGACACCTTAGAGCCATACCTCGAAGAGTTCAGGATGAGCTGCCTTCATCCTCTCTTCCTCCTCCCATGTACAGTCGTTAACATCATCACTCCATTGTATCTTGAGCAACGTAATCGTCTTCCTCCTAAGCTGTTTCGTGTCGGTTTCAACAACACGAAACGGCTTACGGGGTCTTCTAACAACTGGATCAACCTCCAAATCTTCACAGCTATCGGCAGAAACCACTGTATTCGAGTCGTGCACATACTTCCGTAGATATGATACATGAAAAACATTGTGCACACCCGACATCTTTTTCGGTAACTCCAATCTATAAGCGAGCTTTCCAATTCGCTCGATAATCGGGAATGGTCCAACAAATCTCGGAGTCAATTTCCCTTTCTTCTCGAATCTCATAATACTCTTCAATGGAGAAATCTTCACAAAAACCATATCACCTACGTCGAACTCCAAATCCTTACGACGATTATCGGCATAACTTTTCTGACGATCTTGGGCTGCCTTCATTCGTTGCCGAATAATCTCTATACAATTCGAAGTCTGTCGAATCATCTCTGGCCCAAGTATCAGCTTTTCTCCAGTTTCCAACCAACATGTCGGAGAGTTACACGGTCTTCCATATAATGCCTCATATGGTGCCATACCAATACTCGACTGATAACTGTTATTATATGCAAATTCCACCAAATGAAGGTGATCTTCCCACGATCCCCCGAAGTCCAAAACACATGCTCTAAGAAGATCTTCCAAAACTCGGTTGACTCTCTCAGTCTGACCATCTGTTTGAGGGTGGTAAGCTGTACTCAAACATAACTCGGTTCCTAAAACTTGCTGGAAGCTCTTCCAAAATCTACTAGTGAACAATGGGTCTCGATCGCTCACTATACTCTTCGGAACACCATGGAGTCGAACTATCCACTTAACATAAAGCTCGGCCAACTTCGATGCAGTCCTAGTCGATCGAACAGGAATGAACCTTGCACCCTTAGTCAACCGATCTATGATGACCCAAATCCCTTCATTCCCTGTCCTGGTTCTAGGTAGACCATCGATAAAATCCATCGACACTTGCTCCCACTTCCATGTAGGAACCTCTAATGGCTGAAGCAATCCACTGGGCTTCTTCTGCTCGGCTTTCACCAACTGGCAGTTCATACATTTGGAAATAAAATTTCCAACATCCTTCTTCATGCCTTCCCAGTAATAAGTTCTCTTCATATCCCGATACATCTTATTTCCACCTGAATGAATTGTCAACTTCGAGTGGTGACTTTCCCTCAAAACTTCATCTCTCAATTCATCTATGTCGGGAACAACCAACCGTCCTTGCTTCCGAAGCCAACCCTCTCGATCGACTTCAAATCCCTTATCCTTCTCTAGTTCCAATCCAGATTCCAAGTCACGGATAATCTTGACAAGCTTATCGTCTCGCTTTTGGCCCTTGCCAATTCTTTCCACAAGAGTAGGTCTTATCTATAAGTTTGCCAACATCTAAGGTTCCAATTCACATCTGGGCCTGAAATCAAATCCAGCCAAATACTCGAGACTCTTCCATTCCGAAAACATGGCTCCCAATCTTGCATGTCTTCGACTTAACGCATCAGCTACTGCGTTACCTTTTCCCGGAGTATAAGCTATACCAAAATCATACGATGCTAAGAACTCTAGCCACCGTTGCTGCCGAAGATTCAAGTCCTTTTGGGAAAACAAATACTTTAACGACTTATGATCCGTAAACAAATCGAATCGAACTCCCAAAAGATAATGTCTCCACATCTTCAAAGCAAATACAATCGCCGCTAACTCCAAATCATGTGTCGGATAATTCCTTTCATGCGGCTTCAGTTGTCGACTAGCATACACAACAACTTTATCTTTCTGCATTAGCACTGCTCCAAGTCCAGTACCACATGCATCGGTGTAAACCACCATCTCATCATTCCCACTTGGAATAGTCAAAACAGGAGCACTCGTCAATCGCTCTTTCAGGATTCTAAAAGCTTGCTCACACTTAGCATCCCAACAGAACACTTGGTTCTTCTTCGTCAATCCTGTTAATGGTGTAGCTATCTTGGAAAAGTCTTTGATAAACCGACGATAATATCGTGCTAATCCAAGAAAACTTCTCACATCAGATGCATTTTTAGGTCTAACCCAATCCTGGATCGCTGCCACCTTAGCGGGATCAACCGCTATCCCATTACCAGAGATAACATGGCCTAAGAACCTCACTTCACTCTTCCAGAAGTGACACTTCGAAAACTTAGCCTTCAGCTGATGTTTCCGTAAGATTTCCAAAACAATACGCAAGTGCGTCTCGTGTTCTTCTTCGGTTCTGGAATAAATCAGAATATCATCCACGAACACAAGTACGAACTTGTTCAACTGATCTCTGAATACTCTATTCATAAGATCCACAAAGTATGCTGGTGCGTTAGTCAATCCAAATGGCATTACCAGCCACTCATAAAAACCGGATGGTGTCCTAAAAGCAGTCTTCGGCACACTATCCTTTGCCACTCTCAACTGGTGAAATCTCGTTGCCAAATCCATCTGAGAAAACACCTTAGCATTGTGAAGCTGATCAAACAAGTCATCTATTCTCGGCAATGGATACTTGTTCTTCTTAGTCACCTTATTCAGCTCACGATAATCCACACACAACCTCAACGATCCATCCGCTTTGGTTGCGAACACAACTGGTGCACCCCATTCGGACACACTACGCCGAATGAATCCTTTCCGCAAAAGGTCATCAACTTGCGCCTTCAACTCTTGTTGCTCCCTATGCGCCATCCGCCTAAGAGGTATCACAACGGGTCTGGCTCCCTCAACTAGATCAATACGAAACTCGATCTCCCTATGCGGCGGTAATCCTTTGACTTCGTCAAAGACATCCTCGAATCCATTCACGATTGGCACCGATGACAGTCCATCCCGTGGAACAACCAGCGAATACATGAAGCTCATGAAGACGCCTTCTTCATGCTTACATCGTATCACAACCTTTCGCCCCTCCACATTCTCGACTGTCACCTCCAATCTCTCACAATCAACCTTTGCCGCATACTTCCTAAGCCAGTCCATACCCAAAATAATTCTGAACCCCGCAAAGTTCAGAACAAAGCAATCACAAACAAAAGAGAAATCATGACTCGATATAACTAGACCATGGCACATCATACACAGACATGACGGACCCCCAACCGGATTTGTCACTACCAATGGCCTATCAACAATATCCAGTTTCAAACCTAACCGGCCCACCAAATCATCACAAACAAAAGAATACGACGCTCCAGTATCAAACAACACTCTAACTGGAACACCACAAATAGAAAGAGTACCTTGAACCACCACACTCTTCCCTTTCTCTTCAGCAGTAAGAGCTTTTGAAAACGACGGCACAGCTCCCAAAGCATAAGCTTGCACAATCTGCCTGTCCTTCCTCGGTTCTGGACAATCTTTCCTAAAATGCCCTGGCTTGTCACAGTTGTGGCATTTCGCCGGCGCCTTTGGATTCCTACAATCCTTGGAGAGATGGCCCTTCTGCTGGCAATTATAGCAAGTCATTTCGCCCCTCGGCTTCTTCTGGCCATCGTTACCCTTCTGTTGCTGTTGCTTCCTCTTCTTGTTTCCACCTTTCTGTGGCTTAAACCCTTCCTTGGTTACAGCAACAACAGAACTCTCCCTAGGAAACAAACTCTCATGCCTGAGAGCTTTCTCCACAAGCTTCTCAAACGGATCGTCCAGATGATCCACCAACTGTCTTCCAAGATAAGCATCCAAACTGGTCACAAACTTCTCATTCTTCTGATAGGGAGAATCAATATACGATCTGGCATACTTGGACAAAGCTTCAAACTCAGAGACATACTCAAGAACGGGTCTTCCACCTTGCTTAAGCTCCACAAACTTTTTAAACAAGACAGATTTCTGAGCCGTAGAGATGAACTTAGCTTCAAATCTAGCTTGGAATTGCTCCCAAGTAATCTCCTCCTCCGGAGTATCAATGGTGATAGAATTCCACCAATCCGAAGCTCTCCCTTGAAGTTGCCTTGATGCAAGCTTCCTCTTAGTTGCATCCTCAATTCCCAAGTCACCAAAGATCCTTCTACAAGCATCAATCCATCTTTGCACTTCAATGGTTGATTCCGTTCCCAAGAAAACCTTTCCTCCAAGAGAAGTATAGTCCTTGCAAAGCTTAGCAAAATCCACTGGTCTTGGAGCTTGAACTTGAACTCCAACATCTACTGATGGCCCCGAGGCTGGTATCCTTCTCATGATCGAAGTCATCATGGCCTCAAACATTGGAGCATAATCAACAGCTTCCCTAGCAGCATGGCCTTCCCTAGCAGCTGGTCTCCCCCTTCGACTCATCCTTAATATCTACAAAAAGGAATGACTTAGAACACCTTGAGAAACAACTGCAAAAGGAGTTCAAATCCTTCTAAACTACTATATTATATATAGTAATCATTCATCAAAATACAATTACGTCTCTCATACGTAGTTACGTCAGCGAGCATAGGCTAAAATCGATTAACCAAAGCTCTGATAGCAAATGTGACGACCGCCCATGACTCCCGCGCCAAAACAAGGAAATAATGCGTTGAAAGGCGTGCCAGGCAGCCATGGGTGACTGTCAAGGGTAGAATAAACATCGCAGAATCTATTGCTTAACTCACAGCGCATGGATAAAATACAATAGAGAAATATATGTATAGTGAAGCTTCATAACAGAATATCATCAAATAAGCATCTTAGAAGTTTGATACAATCATCAGAACAGTCAATACATCAAAACCTCACTACAAAGCACTCAAAGTATATACAGCGGAACACCCAGTACATAATATGAAATAATATGCAAAAGCCTCATGCTCGTCTTCGTCATCATCAACGTAGATCTCCAAGAACAGCACCTGTCACCTACTACCTAGTCTGCCCATCCCAACATGGATGAACAGCCCAAGGAAATAAGAGGAGACATAAAACCTTGAGTCAGACAAAGTCTTAGTGAGCAGTAAATCAACTATCAAACATACCAAAAGAGCATAAGGGATAAAAGGAATAGGAACCAAACAATCCCACTCCGCCTCTTTCTACAGTGATAGCCCCCAGACACACACTAAGGAGAAGCATGCATAACATAGCAAGCAATTAAAGTAAAGCAATAATCACTCGAGTCAAGGTCGATGTTTTCCAAATACAAACCCCCAAGGCCTAAACCAAGATCAGATAAGCACCCAGAAAACACCGCTCTTGAGACCGAATGATAATACAATCAAACGTCCAAACATCCATGACTCTGGCTATCCCTGTTATCATTGCCTCGATTTCACCGTTAGCTGAACGACCATCTGTCAAGGGCTAATGGTAACCCCGGTTCTAGACATAACTCCGCACGTCGTCGCAGCCCGTGCCTAGGAATTTTCGCAACTACCCAGAGTACTAGCACGTCGTCGCAGCCCGTGCTTGGAACGTCGTCGCAGCCCGTTCCAACGTACTCTTGCTTTGAGCATGCTAGAACCTTCAACAACGATAAGATCTCAGCCTCCTAGTCATCCTCCTCGACGACTATTTCCATACTAGCTCAAGCGCCTCTCAAGCTAACCATTATCAACCAACTCGCATCGCATCATCGAGTTATCAACATGCTTGGGATGATCCCGTCTGGATTAAACCAAGGCTATCTCACATCATGCTTCGCTTTATCGCATCATAGCAAAGTCTCATCTCAACATCATGGCTTGCCTCATCGCATCATGGCAAAGTCCCATCTCAACATCATCTAATCCATACATATGAGCTTCAACATCCGCTTCATATGCCACAAGCAGCTTTCACCATTCAAGAGCCTTTCCACTTAGCTTTTGAATCATCTTCGACCATCTTGTCTAGATCTAACTATCAATCAACTAATATACATAGCAATCAATCAAATCAATCATTAGCTTAAGCAATCAAGTAATCAAATATGGTCTAAATAGGCATTTATAACTACAATGGCAATTTCGTAAATAAATGAGCATAGACATAACATACATGAATCATGGGTTTCTAGCATAGATCTAACAAATATAAATCATGGGTTTTGTCTCTACAATTTGATGAATGAACTTGCATAAGTAAACATCTTCATAAGTAATGGATCTACACTTGGATCTAAGGAAAATGTATGAAATCACTATCTACAACACTCTAACAAACCACCAATCCAATATACTCCTTTGGGTCCGCGTGAGAGATAACCACCACTCACCAAATCACCCAAACACTTCAAAAACTATCAACTTCAGATCTGGATAGCAAGGATTCAAGCTTGATTCGTCGAAATCCCGCTTGAAACGATGAAATCTAGCTTGGTTGGATGAAGATCTTCAACTTTGGCTCTTGGATCTTCGATCTTGAATGGATGTTAGAACTAGATTGGAATGGAGAAAAGAAGTGAAGAAATGTTGTAGTCGAGCTCTCAAAATGGCAGCACTTCGTCGCTTCAAAAACCGGTGCCAAAAAGTGAGCCAAACCCCTCTATTTATAGGCTGAATTCCCCTTAGGTCGTAACTCGTAGGTTCGGTTTTAGGTCGTTGCCGACCTAAGAAATCTCTGACCTAACTAAGTCGTCTACGACTCATAGAATCCCTACAGCTTACGACCTACCCACTTCACGACCTAACAACCCCAGGGTCACACGAGTTAACACACGGCCGACCTAACTCCTATACGACCTAAGAACCTACCGAGTCAACGACCTACGACTCATCACTAAGTCGTTCATACGACTTAGCACTCAACAGCTTAACATCATCACGAGTTAACAACCTTACGACCTAACTGTGTTACGACTTACGACCTAAAACAAACACGACTCAAGCTGTGACGACTTAACAGCCTTGCGAGTTACGACTTAATTCTAATACGACCTAAGACCCACAGCATCCTAACTAAGGTCGTCTACGACCTAACACTTTCCGCGACTTACTGGGTTACGACCCATCTCTCAACCCCGCCTTGCGACCTAACAAAATCAACGGCCCAGATGACCTTACGACCTAAAACGAACGCGGATTAACTATGCCGCGACCTAATTAGTATACGACCTATCGAGCAACACGAGTTACGACCTATCACTAAGTCGCTAACGACTTAGCATGTGCCGACTTAACCATCATACGACCTAACCCCTTAGGTCGTTAACCCTTAGCTCGGTGACTCACTATCTCTACTAACCCACTGACTCGTAGGTCGCTGCTCCTCTAACTCGCTAACTCTTAGGTCGCCAACTCCTTATCTCGGCCATCTCTTAGGTCGGTCAGAAACCCATAACTCGTAACTCGGTTCAATATCTTAATCTGTTAACTTCTATAACTCGCCCAGTTCTTAACCTGTTAGCTCGTTAGCTATCTTAGGTCGCAACATATTAACCTACTCCAATTACCAACTTGCTAACAACCTATTCCTTAACTCGTATCCCCTTAGGTCGTCTACGACTCATGAATACCGACCTAAGCTTTCCCACCGAGTTAATCTCTACACGAGTTAACTCCCATACGACTTAAGCTAGGAATAACTTAACACTAACGACCTGTAAATTCTACGATCTATCGACACGTAAAATACGGGTCGTTACAGAGAGGGACCTTCAAAAGTCTTGGCAGCATAAAGCTTGCTAGACTTGGCACCAGCCGGAACAGTAGGGCAAGCTGAAACATGATGACCTTCCTTCTTACAATAGCGGCAGAAGAGAGGCCTAGGACAAGCTCGAATAATATGATCAGGAGAACCACAATTGAAACACTTTCGAATGAAAGGTGTTCCAAGAGACTGAGGCTGAGAACTAGAACTGTCAGTCTTCTTCTTCTTAGAAGGAAAAGACCTCTTCTAAAATGGAAACTGCTTCTTGTTGGGGTTCTTGGAAACCTCAACATCAACATCACTATTACACTCCTTCTCGACGGCCTCGAGATGAAGCGCAGAATCAACCAACTCCTCAAAAGAAAGCTTAAGCTGGAGAAACAAAGACTTCTTAAGATACTTCTTAAGACCAGAAACAAACTTCAAATTCTTCTTATAAGAAGTGCTAATGAATTCAAGACCATACTTAGATAAAGCCTCGAATGATGCAACATACTCAGAAACAGAAGATTTCCCTTGCTTCAACTCAAGGAAGCGACGGGTCAATAAAACTTTTTCAGATTCAGGAACGAACTTGAGTTCAAATCACTCTCGAAACTGAGTCCAAGAAAGAGTAGACTCATCAATCTCGGCTACAAGAAGCTCATACCAATCAAGAGCACGCTCTTGTAATAAGATAGAAGTTACAAGAACTCTATCATGGTCAGCAAGATCAATGCGAGAGAAAATACGCTCGCACGTGCGAAACCAAGCTTGGACTTCAAGAACAGACTCGGAGCCTTTAAACGGCTTCCCTCCAAGATGAGCAAAATCACTGCACTGACGTGCAAAGGCAGACTTGCGAGGTGGAGAAACTCGAGGAGGAACTGGAGGTTGAGTGCTCCTAAACAATTCCAAATACTGATCGGCGGACATATAAACGCCATCCGGATGTGAGCCACTGGATTACCCAGCATCCAAACGTCGTCCTCTGCCTCTTCCAGCCATATGCTGAAGGTATGATAAGAACAAGATTAATCACAAGGTAGATACATCAATACGGAATACTACGGAATAAAATGCATTCCTAGACGTACTCCCCGAATTCTATCTAACCTTTGATAGTAGAAGGAATAGAAAGACATGATGATTCAAAGATTTGTATCACTTATACACTTTGATGTACCGTAATATGTGCATCTATTCTGTGTTTATCATATTTTGTCCTAAACTCAGCTCTGATACCACGCAGTGACGCCCCACCTCTATACCCACGCTAGCCAAGGACACTACAGGGTAATGCCGTCAGCTAACACGGAGAATAAGGCTGGTTAGGAGCGACCATCTATAGCATTGCTCTAACTATCTATTGAATACATCGACAATAGACATACCAAGCAAGTCGACATACCCAATGAATACTTAAAACAAAACCATAGGTGGTTGAAGGATCTATCAGAACATAATATAACAACTCAAATGTAATACACATCACAGAACAGTAGGTCAACACATACACATATATTGATACATAATAGAGTACACCAAATAATACATGTCAAGTGGTATAGCAAACCATAATATACAGACGAATCAAAAGAATACACATAGAGTTACAACAAAAAGGACTACACAAAAAGCTTTAACAAAATGGAACAAGCTGAATAGTCCATGCAGAAGCAAAATAGGCTAAGTCCAAAAGCACTAACCTGAAACATCTCGGTCTGATCCGAGTATAAAATACACGGGTCAGTCTAGCTAAACAAATCAGTTAGATAAACTGAACAACAATAAACCTGCAAGGTTACAAAGTATAACAAATATCTCTAAAGGAGATAACACAATCATCTTACAAAAGATGAATCATATGATAACAAAACAAGCCTCATATCATCGGCAACATAGATAAACAAAGGATACAAATATCCCAAATCAAGCCAAAAAGGCAAATAACAAATACCAATAAGGTATACAAGTTCCACAAGGTAATCGCTACATATCATGCGGCTCAAAAAGACCAACACCGAAGGGCGATACCTAGGGAATATACATATGAATGAAAACATCAGAAAATTGCTCGAGTATCAGTACTGTATAAACAAGGATCCATGAGCCCGAAGACTCCAAACCCAATATCACCCATGCGGCTCTTAACGACCAACATCGAAAGCGATACTATAGGGCAACAAACCCGAAGGCACAAACCCGAAGGCACATACCCGAAGGCAACAAACCTGAAGGAGCCAGTCCGAAGACACTATCCCAAAGGCAACAAACCGTAGTGGTGAAGGTCCGGAGGCCCAGTACTGGACACCACTAACTGGCGGAATGTGTCATAACTCTCAAAAAGGAATCCGAAAAGTGGTAACGTGAGTCCCATAACCACTCGTTCGCACTAAACGGTTTACTATCCATTAGTTAATTTCACACTCAAAGCAGCACAAAGTTCACCTCATCTCATCGGTAAACCAGACCAAAAGGCCAAAACGATCAAGCGAATAGGTCGGGGAATAATGGGCAAGACAAACGCATGGATTCATGGTCCGTGTTTTACCTAACCATTTAATCTCCCTTCCACTCCGCTCGAAGTGCGAAATTGTGTATGTGCGTTTTAAATAGAATTTAAGAATTGGAGAAGGAAACTTTTAATACGATTTAGAGGGATTATTTATGAAAACCCGTGAATGAAGTCAAAAATAAGTTATCAAAGCCAAATGATGCAATGACAACCACTAAAAACCAACTTGAATCGATAAAATTTGGAAAACCAATCAAAATGAGCATAAATAGGCAAAACAGCAAAATAGGAGCAGGTCGGTCGACCGGACTACAGGGCTCGGTCGGCTGGCCAGATGCAGAAAATAAAAAAAAAGCTCGGAGTAGCAGGTCGGTCGACCGGCTACAGGGCTCGGTCGGCCGAACTGCAAGTTTCTGCAGTTCCTTCCCTTCCTCATCGAATTGCCAACACTTCCAAAATGCAATCAGTCGAGCAATGGACCTAAGGAGCCTTAGCCAATAGATACTCCAGCTCCATTAGCTCTCCGATTCGCCACCAAAAACATGCTCAAACATCAAAGTTAGGATCTTTAAAGAATTAAACGCAAACACTAAAAATTTGGGTATTAACCAATTCAATCCAAACCAAAAGCAAGTGCATAAGAACAAGTGCTAGGAATTCATACCCAACATCAATGAAATCAAGAGAGGTAGAAGATGTGAGATAAAAATCTCACCTTTTATCCCAAAACAAAGAAGAAGGAGTACAATTTGCAAGGAGAAGACCAAAAAATCTCCACTTCAACTCTACTAGCTTCAATCTAAGAATAAAACAAGTATTTTCCTAAGTTAGGTTTAGGAAATCTGAGATTGAAGAGAGAAAGAGATAGAGAAGATGAAGAAGAAGCTTACCTATGGCTTCTCTATGATTTTGGAGCAAGAAATCAAGTTTACAAGAAGAAACTAGGGCTTGCAATTTTTATTTTCCTTTCCCTTCCACCATTTTCAGTTTTCTTAAGCTTAAGAAATGAAATGAGGGTGAATGGAGAGGAGAGGGCTGAGTTAGGGGTTTATTAGATAGTTAGTGGGCTGAACCCAACCCAAACCCAACTAGAAAAGGTTGCAAAATTCAACTTACTACAAACATATCAAAGCTTATACTCAAAAAGGTCGCAAACGCCATTTTGGACTCAATGGAAATGGTTTCGAGTCCTAATTCGGCCGTTTGCAGAAAGTAACATTTCGGACCAAAAATCCGACTAACGACGCTATATTTAAATGAAACATTTAAATATAAAATCGTTAAATATGCAGATTGTTACATCATTAGTGAAAGAAAAGAGATTCTTATATATATTTTTATGCAACTATTTAGAAATTTCTACTGGATTTGATTATGTTATGCCTATACGGCTTCAACGAAAGATCCCTTCTGACTGAGTCGAAACCCCTTACTTAGCCTAAAACACTTAGGATCTTACTCCAAACCATAAGTCTCCAAAATTTTATCTTTCAAGCGAGTCGAAACTATAGACTTGGCCAAGATCCGTAGGCTTAACAATCCAAGCCAAAGTTATCAAAGAAGTAAGCTTTCGATAAGGTCGAAACCCATCCATTCAACCCATATCCATAAACATTAGAGCTAACTTCTAAGCCTCCACAACTAGTTTGAAAGGAGGTTTCGATAAGACCCTAAATCAATTCGCCTACTTCGAAAGGTGTCAAAAAGAGGATTGAGGTATTTCAACCAAGTCGAAAAGTCACCGTCAAGAAATTCCAACTAATAGAACCCATTCGAAAGGTAAACCAAAAGAAATAGAAACGTGCAAACCATTCTTATCTACTTGAAAGGTGGTTTAATTGGGATATCAATATCTAAAACGCTACTTTGGGTGTTGACAAGTTTTCTTGTTAACATAAAGTAAGTTCAGTATCCACGACGTGTCTAAGTTTTATTCAACAAGTCCATTTTGTTCTGAAGTATATGGACAAGTTGTTCTATGAACAATTTCTCTTTTTGGAAATATTCTCCGAGTGGTTGGAATTCTGTTCCACCATTAGTTTGTATAAATTTCACTTGACAGTCTGTTTGCTTTTCAGCTTGAACTAGAAATTGTAATATTTCATTATGAGTTTCAGATTATGATCTCAAAAAATAAACCCATATATATCTAGAATAAGCATCAATAAACAATATATAGTACTTATAACCATAGTCAGTGTTCATTGATACTGGTCCCCATAAATCAGTAGCAATTAATTCTAAAGGTTTATAGTATTTAGTTTCAGAGTATGGAAATATAAGTTTTGACTCTTACCCATTTGACAATATGTCAAGACACTGAAATTTTTTCAAAGGAGATATCATTATTCAATTCTTGTTTTACAATGCTTATATTTGGATGACCTAGCTTATAACGCCAGATATTAAAATTCTTATAGTTATCTCCTTTTTCTATTTTAGAAATATTACATCATTTTCCTATAAGTCTAGAATTTCTTGAATTTATAACATTGAATTTATACACCCTCTAAATTCTTTATCCTAAAAGATAGTTTATTTAGTTAGAATATCTTTAGCTAAGCAATATTTTGGATAAAATTCAAAATACACATTATTACCATTTGCAAATTGTGCTACAATTAGTAAGTTTTTTCTAGTTGAAGAAACTCTTAGCAGATTGTTAAGATGAAATTGTTTTTTACCTGCAAAACATGCATTTCTAGTGTGGGCAATTTTAATGGACTTATCATTACCCATGTGTATTGATTGCTTACCAATTTATTCTTTGCTTTCTTGATTTAAACTGCTTAAATTGCTTGTAACATGATTAGTAGCTCTTGAATCTGGATACCAGCTTTCATCTTGAATATCACCAATCTTAGCTGCATCATTACTTGTATTTTCACGTTGACCTTTAAAGTCTCGGTATGCATTGATCATATTAGCACTAGGATTGTAGTTTCTTAGATTATTGTTGCTTTGTTGTGATGGTGTGTAGTTTACATCAAATCTAAAATAACATTTGTTAGCTGCATGACCAAGTCTTTCACATATTTAGCACCTCAGCCTATTGTTATTGTTATAGTTGTTACATCTTCCACCTCTTCCTTTGGATCTAAAAGATTGACCACATATTTGACTGTTTGCCTGATTTCTGCTATTGTTATTTCTTTCTTGATTATTGTATTTATTGTCATTAACAGAGTTGGCAGAAAAATATGATCCCAATGACTTCTTTTGCTCTATTCTGCCTTCATGAGCAAAATGCGTAGAATGAACATTGCTACAGCCAAAAGCCAGATGTGTTATAGGCTTTCGAAGGGGTCAATGTGGTTGGAAGCTCCCTTTCGTGTCAAATGAATTCCTTTCGAAACAGATGCTTTCGCCTACATGAAGACGTTTCGAATAAAAGGAGTACCTTTCGAAGGTAGCATGCGCACAAACCAGGTTTCGCCTTCATTCAAACTATTCAGAATGATGCCTTGATCAGAACATCTCTTTCAAAAGCAGAATCAAGCCTTTCGAACCGGTTGAAGCCTTTAACTTTCAGGGAAGGTTCCGTATCAAATTGCAAGCGTGCGTTCGGAAGCTACCTACTACATCGAAGCCATCCATACCTTCGAAACTCTAGAGGACAACCTGTCGACATAGTCAAAAGCTCTTCCTTCTATACGCTTGCAACAACAAAGCAATATAAAGAAAAAGGCGCATCTACCTTTTCGACGAAGATGGAAGCATTCAAACCTAATCGAAAGCATTGCATAGGAATGTGCAAGTGTCAAAGGAGACGAAAAGTATTCGAAACCACCTTTCGACCAGGTCGAAGGCTTTAAGTCGAAAGGTGTCAAGCCGCATCTATAAATAAGACCCTAGAAGTCTAGTTACGGGGATCCAAGTTTCATTCACTCTACTCTTATACTTTCTTACAATTAAAAACATATAACCCAAATTTAGGAATAGAATTAGGAAAGTTGATCATTGTGTACCTCATTAGTGAAAGAAAAGAGATTCTTATATTATTTTTTATGCAACTATTTAGAAATTTCTACTGGATTTGATTATGTTATGCCTATACGGCTTCAACGAAAGATCCCTTCCGACAGAGTCGAAACCCCTTACTTAGCCTAAAACACTTAGGATCTTACTCCAAACCATAAGTCTCCAAAATTTTATCTTTCAAGTGAGTCGAAACTATAGACTTGGCCAAGATCCGCAGGCTTAACAATCCAAGCCAAAGTTATCAAAGAAGTAAGCTTTCGATAAGGTCGAAACCCATCCATTCAACCCATATCCATAAACATTAGAGCTAACTTCTAAGCCTCCACAACTAGTTTGAAAGGGAGGTTTCGATAAGACCCTAAATCAATTCGCCTACTTCGAAAGGTGTCAAAAAGAGGATTGAGGTATTTCAACCAAGTCGAAAAGTCACCGTCAAGAAATTCCAACTAATAGAATCCATTCGAAAGGTAAACCAAAAGAAATAGAAATGTGCAAACCATTCTTATATACTTGAAAGGTGGTTTAATTGGGATATCATTATCTAAAACGCTACTTTGGGTGTTGACAAGTTTTCTTGTTAACATAAAGTAAGTTCAGTATCCACGACGTGTCTAAGTTTTATACAACAAGTTCATTTTGTTCTGAAGTATATGGACAAGTTGTTCTATGAATAATTTTTCTTTTTGGAAATATTCTCCGAGTGGTTGGAATTCTGTTCCACCATTAGTTTGTATAAATTTCACTTGACAGTCTGTTTTCTTTTCACCTTGAACTAGAAATTGTAATATTTCATTATGAGTTTCAGATTATGATCTCAAAAAATAAACCCATATATATCTAGAATAAGCATCAATAAACAATATATAGTACTTATAACCATAGTCAGTGTTCATTGATACTGGTCCCCATAAGTCAGTAGAAATTTTCTAAAGGTTTATAGTATTTAGTTTCAAAGTATGGAAATATAAGTTTTGACTCTTACCCATTTGACAATATGTCAAGACACTGAAATTTTTTCAAAGGAGATATTATTATTCAATTCTTGTTTTACAATGCTTATATTTGGATGACCTAGCTTATAACGCCAGATATTAAAATTCTTATAGTTATCTCCTTTTTCTATTTTAGAAATATTACATCATTTTTCTATAAGTCTAGAATTTCTTGAATTTATAACATTGAATTTATACACCCTCTAAATTCTTTATCCTAAAAGATAGTTTATTTAGTTAGAATATCTTTAGCTAAGCAATATTTTGGATAAAATTCAAACTACACATTATTACCATTTGCAAATTGTGCTACAATAGTAAGTTTTTTCTAGTTGAAGAAACTCTTAGCAAATTGTTAAGATGAAATTGTTTTTTACCTGCAAAACATGCATTTCTAGTGTGGGTAATTTTAATGGACTTATCATTACCCATGTGTATTGATTGCTTACCAATTTATTCTTTGCTTTCTTGATTTAAACTGCTTAAATTGCTTGTAACATGATTAGTAGCTCTTGAATCTGGATACCAGCTTTCATCTTGAATATCACCAATCTTAGCTGCATCATTACTTGTGTTTTCACGTTGACCTTTAAAGTCTCGGTATGCATTGATCATATTAGCACTAAGATTGTAGTTTCTTAGATTATTGTTGCTTTGTTGTGATGGTGTGTAGTTTACATCAAATCTGAAATAACATTTGTTAGCTGCATGACCAAATCTTTCACATATTTAGCACCTCAGCCTATTGTTATTGTTATAGTTGTTACATCTTCCACCTCTTCCTTTGGATCTAAAAGATTGACCACATCTTTGACTGTTTGCCTGATTTCTGCTATTGTTATTTCTTTCTTGATTATTGTATTTATTGTCATTAACAGAGTTGGCAGAAAAATATGATCCCAATGACTTCTTTTGCTCTATTCTGCCTTCATGAGCAAAATGCGTAGAATGAACATATTGAATGTTTGGAATTATTTCCTTTAAGGATATCACTGCTACCATAGCCTCATACTCTTCATTATGTCCATTTAGTATGCATAAAATTTGCTCAGTATCTGAAATTTTGTGGCCTACAGATAAAAATTGATCACAAAATATTTTGGCCTTGGTCAAGTATTCTCTCATTGATAATTTTTGTTTCGTTAAACTTTGCAATTGTCTTTTGTGATACATAAGTCTTGCAGCAAATTGAGTATTGAATACCGGTTCCAATGTTGACCGTATCTCATAAGCACTATTACTCCCTATTAACCGTGGCAGTATGTTTGGACTTATAGATGATAATAACCGAGAACTAATTAGACAATCTTCCATTTGGTGAGGTATGTATTCTTGGTTGTTTGCTAGTTTTCTATCACTGTCTACAGTATACTTTGGTGGTGTGAGTAATATTCCAAGAACATACTCTTCTAAGCCACATCCTTTGATTGTTGTCTCAACTTAGAATTTCCAAAATAAAAGCTTAGTTTCATCAAGTTGAATGGTAATTAACTGGCTCTGGGGGTTTGATGTTGGCCTTAAAAAGTTCTTGAGTGACAGTTCATTGGATGATGAAACAATGTTTCATAATGTGGGCTATGATAAGTTATCAATACTACCTTCAACCATTGCTGACGGATGATAGAATCAGATTACCGGGGCTTGACTAATAAGATCCCTGATGGGTCCTGATGTGCATCCAGAACACGCAATGGATGTTATCTTTGACAGTGACTTCTTGACGACGCACAGGCGGATGTTCTGAGTTGAACTAATAGAAAAGATATTGATCTTAGTATAGGCCCAGGTAACATAATGCTTGCACGAATCAAATGATGAGAATCATGATATTGGCACGGCGCAAAACCTAATCTTAGGTAATGAGTTTGATCTGATGGTCACCAAGACACAACCTAATCTTAGGTAATGAATTTGATCTAATGGGAATATTGGCAATGTGTTCTTGCTATTAAGCAACATGCTCTCATACCATAAAGCGTTTTGAAGAATTTGAATTTTATTGAATTTTTTGTAAAATTTATAGTGCTAAAATGATTTGAATCCATTCTATTCTCATATACAGATTGTATTTATAGTGATACAATATATTTGGTCACTGGGCTGAAGTGCTTGCCCATGATACTCGAACTTTGTATTTGACGACTCCATGCTGAGAATGTTTACTTCATACAAGAGTTTGTCTGAGTCAACTTATCTCATTTGTTACTCGGATTGAAATCATTTGTCTAATTGGTAGTAAGAAGACGAAAAGAAGACCTTTAGTACCACATCAAAAATGTATGAATATAAAACTTAGGGTCCGTTTGGTTTCATTTTATATTTTGAGTTTTGTATTTTCAACCTGCACTAAGAAGTAGCAAGAAATAAAAGAAGAAGATTTATAATTCTTAGCTATTGCGACGACCAACGGACAATGAAGGAGTTGGATTGTTCTCCGTGCTTTTGTTATCCCTCGAAATATGAAAAACAAAATAAACTTGTTTTTTATTTTACATGTTAATTTCATTTTTCAAAATTGTTTGTTTTTCAACGATACGTACAACAGACGCGTTTTTATATAGACGAAAACACAAAACTAAAAATGACAAGCCAAACGGGACTTAGGGGCCGTTTGGATGGCAATAAATAAGTTGCTTTTTTGCTTATATAATGCAAAAGTTAAAAAGTCAATATGGATAAACAAAATGGGGGAATTAATTTAAACGACAAAATTTTCTATATTTTTTGCCTCAAGGACACGACCTCAATATTTTTACCACAAGGACAAACATTTTTCTAAAAATTATTCACAAGGACAAACATTTTCCAAAATTATCCATAAGGACAACAAAACTGATACCGAGCTAAAAACTGATACCTAAAAACTGCTACCGATAACTAAAAACTGATACCTAAAAACTGCTATCAATAACTAAAAACTGATACCTACAGAAAGTTGTCCTTCAGAATAAAATATTGAAGGTCTGTCCTTGAGGCTAAAAATCTTGAAATTTTGTCCTTGACAATAATTTCCTGAAACAAAATCTACCGACTTTTAAAAGTCACTTTTCAACTTATTGCAAAAGCAGTTTTTTTTTGCTTTTCCACTTACATAAGTCGATTTTTTGTATGAAAAAATACTAAAAAAATGTATTTTCAAATTTCAAATTTTCAAAATTTATAAATTTCAAATTCAAATTTCAAAATTTTCACATTTCAAAATTTTCAATTTCAAATTTCAATTTCAAAAATTCAAAAATTCAAAATTCCAAATTTCAAATCTCAAATTTCAAATCTCAAATTTCAAACTTTCAAATTTCAAAAATTTTAAATTCTAATTTCAAAATTCAAAATTTCAAAGTTAAATTTTCAAATTTCAAAATTTTGTTCAAATTTCAAAATTTTACAAATTCAAAATTGAAATTTTGAAATTTCAAAAATTCAAAATTTCAGAATTCGAATTTCATAATTTCAAAACATCAAATTTCGAAATTTAAAATTTGAAATTTCAAAAATTTGAACTTTAAAAATTCAAATTCCAAGTTTCAAATTTGAATTTTCAAACTAACACTTCAAATTTCAAATTTCAAATTTCAAATTTTCAAATTTCGAAATTTTGATAATTTAAAATTTCAAAATTGAAATTTCAAATCTCACAATTTCAAAATTCAAATTTTCACATATTCAAATTTTCAAATTTTGATAATTTAAAATTTCAAAATTCAAATTTAAAAATTCAAATTTTCAAAATATCAATTTTCAAAATATCAAATTTCAAAATTTCGAATTTTAAAATTTCAAATTTTCGAATTTCAAACTTTAAAATTTGAAATTTCAAAACTTTGAACTCTAAAATATCGAATTTTTAAAAGTTAAAATTTTCAAATTTTGAACTTTGAAATTTCAAATTTCCAAATTTGAATTTTGAAATTTTCAAATTCGAAATATTACAATTTAAATTTTAAAAATTTTAAATTTGAATTTTGAACTTTTTTTTCAATTTTGACTTATAAGTCAAAAGTTTCCAAATATGCTTTTTAACTTTTTAACTTTCTAAAAGTAAAAGGACTTTTGAAATAAGCAAAAGTCCTTTTGCTTTTGTTTGCCAAACGGGCCCTTAGAGTCTGGCTTTAAAAAAATTATGTTTTGCCTTTTCGTATTTCAAATGACGTGAGAGAATGAGAAATTTGAAGATGGCAGTCATTGTGGAAATGGAAAAAATAGTTTCTTTATACTTCAAAAATACGGAAAGCAAGAATGCGCCATTTTCAGCTTTATATTTTTGAATCATTTGTCAAACTGATTGTTTTTCACCGTCTTTTTTAATCCCATGGGTTTTGAAATGTGTTAAAAATGCAAACTACAAAACTAGTTTTCAAACTAGACCAAAAAAAAAAAAAAAGTTTCTAGAAGTGCAAGTGAGATAAGTTAAATGAAGTGAGATAAGAATTTTAGTGAGCTCAATCATTGATAATGGCAACTAGAAAGTGGACAATTTAAGTTACACCAACAATTCTCGATAAAAATTCAAAATGGCCAATAACGACGGCTAACGTGAGATGCAACTTGTAGTGAATCATCTTGAATCTAAGAATAAAGTCAGAGAACTAGAAAGAGTTGTATTCTCTACCTGTACATGGTTACATTGGAAAGAAGCCGCACAATTTTCAAAACTATAGTCGCATAATAAAATGTATAGGGACATTGTTAACATTAAAACTGTAAACCTAAAACAAAAAAAAAAAGAATCAAATTGAAACGGAAAAAAGCGGAGTCAAATCTAAAAGAAATCCCGACCGAGCCGAAGAAAATAATTTCGCTTATGGTTGTTCATTTTGGGCATATCGAATCAAACCAACTTGTTTAATTAATATTCGACTTCTCTTGTTTTTTTAAATATTTAGTAATTATCACTTGAATCTTGACAGGTTAGCAGTCCCTCGTTCAAAAAAGTAGTTTTACCCTTCTTGGTTTTCAATACGATCTCGATTTGTCTTAGCTGTCACCCTATCTCAACAGCTTTGACTATAGTAGCATCTCTTGTGTTTATTTCAAGGTCTAAAGTGATATTAAAGTATCAAATTGCTAAGTTATGTTGGATGTGAACTTACTTTAGTGTGCTAATGCAAAATAAAAGGATTTAGGCTAAATATTTGCTCTACGTACAACTATGTTGTTTTGTCAAGCTTTGAATGTGCTAGGTTTTTCAATTAACAAACAACGTAGCTTATGTGCTAAGTATGGCTCCAAATGCTAGGTTTCCATATAAAATATGAGCATACTCTACTATGTTTATTGTTTAATGCCCAAATTATATGTTGTCAATGTCGATCCAAGCTAATGGGTTGGCCTAGAATAATAATGTTAAAAAGCAATGAAACATATAGGGGAAAAGAATAAAATAATGCAATTAGGAGTTCAACCTCAAATATATTGGAGAAAATCACTACCAACTACATAATTAATAATAATTCCGCTGATTTGTAGCACAAAAATATTATTCAAAAATTAAGTACGATGAGAATTGCTTAATCCGAGGAAGTTGTCCTAGACGATTGGCTTGTTTGTCTTCTCCTTAAGTCGGCCTTTGATGTTGTTCTCTTTGGCTATACTTGCTAGTCTTTTTCCATGAATGCTCTAATTAAAAATACATGAACTTGTAATTTTATCTTGAAATGGGTAAAACTGGGGTGCACACAACTCATGCTCGATCCGACCCAACCCACCAATCAAATCCAACTCACATACACCCGATCCAACCCAATCTGGTTCGAATCGGATATGAGGTACAATTTATATCCCATATTATATACGGATCGGATATGATATTTTTTTCAACCCAATCCTATTTTAACCCAATCCAATCCTACATAAAAAAAAACCCACTCAATATCAAGTCATGTAAAATTGGAACAATCATCATTTAGAATGAAGCATATGTATTCTAGAATAAATATATTTAAAAACTATATTCATGCCCGTTCAAGTAAAATTAAAATGATAAAAACACATATGATTGATTAAGAGATTTTGAGAAGCATTTTAACGCATGAAATGAAAATCTTACTCTAATATATAGCGAATCAATTGTACATGATGTATTTTGTAATGAAATTCTAATAAAATAATTGTAGTGAATCGGTTATATTTAATGCATTATGCAAACTAAAATCCGCTATTTTGAGTCGAACATTTTAATATCTTATATTGATTTTTTTCCGACAAATTTTTATTTTTGCATTGAACTTATGTAACCCAACCAAACCCTAATGAACGCAACCCAACTCATTCTTCAAATCCAATCCGCATTCGGCCTCATACGAGGTTGGTACGTATTGAACTATCTTTACTCCATACCTATACGACTTGAGTGAAGTATTTGGTCCAGCTTAACCGAACCCATACCTATATGGGTTAGGTGAAGTATTTGGTCCAACTGGATCAAATCCATTTTATGCAGCCCTAGGTAAAACTCAAAATCATTTAGAGGTAAAATATGTTTTAATCTAATTTAGTTGCACAAAAATAAATTCAAATGCGTTTTTTTTTCCGGTTGAATTTGAGCTTAAAGGAGTTAAGTCCATAACATAATACACTTCACCCTCTTAAATGGTAGTACTGTTTATTTGAATGACACTATTTATTCGATGAGTACTTGCAGAAATGGGTTAAGTCTGTTTAGAATTCTGGGCTTGTACATCCCTATGTATTGTAATAATACTTAACTACAACTACAAGCAATTAAAACTTGTAGCCTTTGTTACTTTTAAAGACCGATTATTGGTAACAATTACAGTATTAATTTAGTCGGATGTCCAAATTTGAGCACTTAATTCCATATTCACTTACTAAAATATAAAATACCATAATATGGGTTGAAAAAAGTTATTCAATATTGGATTTTGATGTTTTGTTTCGTTCAGCGTCGCGGGATAAGCTCAATCTCAAACTTCAAAATCTATATTTAAAAAGAGTATATATAATGGAAGTAGTATGTATAATAAAAATATTTGTATATCTTCGTAATCTTCTTTTTTTAAGTATTAATAAAAATTCTTTTACCTATAGCGGAAGTACATGTTTATATTATGGTGCAACCACTTAAAATAATCTAGCGTGCTTCCTTTCATTTGTTATTAATTGAATAAAGTCAATTTTATCGTGAATAAATCTCAATAATTTTATTTGTTTGTTTCAAAATTTCTATATTTAATCGTATTTGTTTCCGCGTTAGTGTTGTTAGGTAATATCAACGTTGAAACACTGGTAATTACCCAATTAAATTCTATATATTTCTTAACAACTCTAACGCGAAGGTGTGTAGTCGTCAATAATAGTTTTTCTTTGAAACGTACAAAATAGTAATAATAATAATCTTTTTTTTTAATACATGAATTTCATATTTTTCAACAAAGCTTATCTAATTATAGAGGCAAACGCTGAAAAGTATTCAGAGAAGAAAGCATTCAAAGATAAAAGGGCAAAGTATAAGCCGGTGGAGTTTTGAGTTGATTTTAGTGAAACAAGGCTACGTCAATCAACATAACAAAAAAGAAGACAAATTACTCTTCAACGCAACAAAAAGTAAAACAAATTACTCTTCCTTCTATCAGCTATCAAATATCATTTTGTCTGGTTTCACCGTATCGTACCGTCAAACATTGAGTGATACCGATACACCATTTTGGTGTACGGCCGTGCACACACATAAACAGATAGATAGACACAGACAATAATTTTTATTTGATGGTAACAGAAGTATATTTTCTTTTAATATCGTTCATTTCATTAAGTGTGATGCAGATATTACATGCAATATATTAAAAAAATTATCGACAATTTTGAGACAGTTCACTCTCTAGAATAGTGGTACTGTTTATTTGAATGATACTGTTTATTTGATGAGTAGTTGCTGTAATGGGCTTAAGTCTGTTTAGAATTTTGGGCTTATATATCCATATGTATTGTAATATTACTTCACCTACAATTAAATCTTATAGATATTGTCACTTTTGAAAACCGTACCAATTTTAGTCTCCATTTTGTTCAACGTCCAAATTTGAGCACTTAATCCCATACTCACTTATTAGAATATAAATAACATAAGATACACCACTCTTCTCCTAAATGGTATTCTACCTATGTTTCTTACATGAAATTTGTCTATGGTTAGATTAAAAATGTACATTTAAAAATCTCTTAACATATATTCTTATATGATACACCGCCTTACTATAGTTATCATTCTAATAATTTTATTAATACTAGAATTGAACCGTGTTTCGCACATGAGTTGTTTATATTATTATAAACGGAAAGCAAAAGCATTTTCGGAATTTCAAAAAAAGATCGAGTAAAAGTAAATTAACAAAAATAACATGCATTCACAACTTATATTGACCATACGTGCATGCTACTGTTGCTATGGATTGTACAAAACTACCGATATTATATTCTCCTTCTATATGTTGATGGTCCTGCTGCTATGTATAAGAGCACATGCTTATCTTTTATTCCCCCCCGTTCTTATTTTGTACATTATAAAGTGGAAGCTTATTAGTTATTACTCTCATACGAAGACTTTATTTCAGTGTACTCCAGTAGTATCTGCGTGCCAATTCATTCATTTCTACTAGCAATGTAGAGAATATTGCTTTCACACAAAACATTCCAGTAGTATCACTTTTATTTATACTCCAACGCAATTGTAATTTTTAATTTGTTTAGTGTAAATGATTTTTAACGCCCACCTTAATATTATTACAGTAAACATGTATCAAACACGTAAATATGCGGATAAAATTTAGGTCAACGTTGGGATTGGACATTTTGCGTTTTTAATTGAGATTATGATTTTTTTTTTTTTTTAGTTATACGATCTTTCATAATTTTCTCTAGTACAAATCAGAGAGACATCCTTATTTTGAAATTTAATTTAAACTTGTGGTTTTTTTTTGGACAGTTTGACACATATCCATGATAAGTTTCAAAATACGCAAAAACCCATAAAAAAAGAAGTTGGTAAATTAAGTCCCTACAATTAAGTTACTGAATAATGACATATACTTTTGCAATTATTCAGTGAATAATTGCAGACATTTATGCAATTATATCAAAAATTCATCATTTCCGCAATTATTCGTTGAAAAATTGCGGAAAATTCCGCAATTGTTCACAAAAAAATTACGGAAAATTTTCAATCATTCATCAGAAAAATTGCATAAATTTATGCAACTTTTAGATATAATTGTATAAATGTCTGCAATTATTCAGTGAATAATTACATAACTGTATGCAATTATTTAGTAACTTAATTCTAGAGATCTAATTTACGTACTTTTTTTTACTGGGGTTTTTGTGAATTTCGAATTTTATTAGGGACCTGAGCCTAATATTCACTTTTTTTCCCAGATGTAATCTACAGTGAATCACGATCATATTAATTAAGCAAATTTCAAAAAAAATAAAAACTATATTTTATCTTGAAAATTTGCAGCATTTACTTGCATAAAAATTTGCAGAATTCTTTTGCACATATTTTTGTTTTTTTACATACTTGAAGAATTTCTGGAATATTTGTAAAAATTTGAATTGAATTTTTTTCCATCCATATAACCTTTTTTAAAAAGTTTAAAAGAAATACATGTGAAGAGAAAAAAGAATTAAGGAAAAAAAGGAATTGAAGAAACTAGTGGTATTATATAATGATTTTGACATTTGTACATGATTTATGCGAGCAACGTAATTTTTAAGATGAGCGTTATGGCACGCGCTTCGTGCGTGATGAAGAAGGCTGAATTGTTTTTCTACAAATTGTATTTATTTCATATGTTCAAAAGAAAATGATATCTATATATATTTAGTCATATTTTGTGTTGAATCATACGTAGTTGATTTGAAATTTTATTTCTAAGTTGCAATATCTAATTTCTAGTGAGTTTAAATTTTTCTTTATATTATTAGTTAATAAAAAAGAAATTTGTAAAGTAGTTTATTTGATAGATCCTATTTTTTAGTGATACCAAGGTTTGATAAATATTTCTAAAGAAAATTTTGAATTTGTATAAGAAGCTTAACTGACAGATCCTAATTTTAGACGATGCTAAATTTTAATAATTTCCGTAGATTGACATTTTTGGTATTTCATGCCGATACCAAAAGAGTGTGACAGCAAAAATATAACAACTACAAGCGTTATGGCACGCGCTTCGTGCATAAATTATTTTTTTACAAATTGTACATGTTTCAACACATTCAAAAAATAGAGCATAATATTTAATCATATTTTGCGTTGAAATTATGTGTATATTGGTTGAATTTTTATTTCTAAGTTCCAATATCTGTTATTTTTGAATGTTTGAATTTTTTTCTATTATTAATTAATTAAGAAAGAATGGTACATAAAATTATTTATTAGATCATATTTTAAAATGATTGAGATTTAATAATATTTGTATAGGGACGTATTGAATTTGTAAATAAAAATACTTATTATATCCTATTTTCAAGTAATATTAAATTTGTTAATATTTGTAGTTAACATTTTGAATTGGTAAAGTAAGTTATTGGTTGATCTTAATTCTAAGAGATTTGATAATATCTATCGAGGAACATTTTTGGTAATTCACACCCACACCAAAAAACAACTATTATTCAAAATATTATTTTTACAAAAATGATTTTACCTATTTGGAAACTTCTTAGTGTTTTGTAAAATCATAAAAAAAATCTTTTGGTTCTCTTTTAGATATCACCATTTAAAATATTAATACCATCAGACTTTTACATTCCAAAAAGTCTTGTCCATTAGCCCCATGTTGATAGCGTAGATGATCGTGCATAGGTTATGGATCGACAAGACAATATATCCGATCCACACTATCTACGTTTATATAGAGAAGCATACGATGAGGGCATAATATATAAGTTTTAAAGCAAAGCTTGGTTCTTTGGCGAAATCCCTTGGAATGGATCACTTGTCTGATTGTTACTAAAAAGCCGAAAAGATGATCTTTTGCACCACACTAAATTGGTGTGAATAAAACGCTATGGGTTTGATTTTTACAAAGATTTTGTGTTTTGCGTTTTAGTAATTCAAACGACATGAGAGATGATGAGAAATTGAAAAATCTTAGTCATTACAACAAGAGAGAAAAGGGAAATGGAGAAAATAGTTTATTCATACATCCAAAATGCAAAAAACAAGAACAAGTCATTTTTGGTTTTATATTTTTAAACCAGTTTTCAAATTTACCGTTTTCCACCATGTTTTTGATCCCCTATTTTAAAATATATTTTGGAAGCGCAAAACTACAAACTTGTTTTCAAACTAAACTAACTGAAAAAAAGTTAAATGAAGCGATTTACTAGAGTATGCAAAAACCATTACCAAGAATTGTTCTGTTCAGTTACAAGTTTTCACTCGTTTTTAACTAATCGAACAAGCTTTCCGTCCAAAAGATGGATAACCACGTCACTGAATCGGCTTTTAGAAAAATTCAAAAACAGATAAAATGCGCAAGTGTTTGTCATTCTATTGAATTTGCAATAAAAGGAACCTTCACCGTTCTATTTCATGTGTGCAATAAAAAATCAAAGTACCGTGGGCGGTCCAGCTCAACTTTTGGACTGCTTTTGCTGGTTGAGCCCATATTCTACCTAAATATCATATCTATGTTTAAGAAAAAAGAATTAGGCTTAATTAACACACACTTGCATATCCAAATAAATTATCCGCAGTGCAACGCAATGAAAAGCAGACTTGGTTTCTCATAAAAATACCCAAGTTTAATTCATACCATTCGTTTTCCTATTCTATACAAATTTACCTGAGCGTCAGATTTTGATCGGTGGACGGCTTTACTGTACGCTTTTCGGAAGTTTATCGGTCTGCTGATTTTCTTGTGTTCCAAAAAAAAAAAAAAAAATCCAAATAAAAGCAAAATCAACAAATACAGCCGAACTAACTCGCATAAAATAACTTAATCAACTACACCACTGTTAAACAAACGCATAACATAATTCGAAATTAGATGCCCAAATCAGAATTCGATGAACCAGAAACTAGTTAAATCCAAGAAATTAGCTTAAATTTATCACGGCTTGTGTTTTTGAGTGTAGATGTAATCTGTGTGAGCAATTAGAGTCCGCCTCATTAAGCACTCTTCTTCCTCGATTTGTTCACAAGATATCTCATCTCCTTTTTCGCTATTTTTTCCAAAACTCTGATAAAATCGACAAAATTCAAAAAAAAAAAAAAAAAAAAAGAATAAACGAATAAACTCCAAAAAATAGTAAATTATGTACCTCTTCGCTAGGATGGGGTCTTGCTGCTTGAGCGATTGTCGCTGAAATTAGCAAGAAAACCATAAGAACTGTGAGTGCTTTCGACATTCTGTGTATAAGTTGGGAATTTAAGTTTGTGAACTGGTAATGGCGAAGAGGCGCAGGCTGAATATATATACGCTGGATACTAGGGACGAACTGCCATCCCTGTAAGTATTATTAATTTGAGAATATTTTATTTGTTACCGAAAGCACCCTACTCTAATACCATATTACCGTATTAAATTTTAATTATGTTTAATAAATAAACATGTTACTTAATTCCTCTTTTTTCTAGCTACATACTCATTAATCATTAAATGTTTAACGTGTCAAAAAACCGTCGTATCTACATTAAAAATCTTGACTTTCAAACTTTAGCAAGTATGAAGCTCCAAATTTCATTATAGAAATTGTTAAATTTTCAATTTTAGACCACTAATTCATTAAGAAAGGGCACTGTACCAAGAAGAAAGGTGAATATCAAAAGATGACAAATAATATACTGGATAATCAATAGTTTATAGAAGGAAAGTATGATATTTGATTAAAAATAAAGTTACTTGTTTTTTAAATTTGTCAACACATGGTTATTTTTTGGTAGAGTTATATCAATCTTTTTTTATTATATTTACAAATAATGTTTATGATTTGTTACTCGGTAGTTGTTCAATAGAAGACAAAGATTTTAAATAATTGAATTATGAAATGGACGTAAAGTGGTTTAAAATGGAAAAGATACCACTTTGAATTTTTTTTTTTAAAAAAAGTGGAGTTTTGATTTATTTTGAAAAATAAATAAACTACAATGTTTGATTTGGAAAGTAAGAATGAAAAGTTGAAATTTCATATAAGATATCTTATGAGCATTTCATAAATGAATTTCCGTATAAAAAGACAGTAAATTGAATATTATAATAATATAATATTATAATATGGAGTAAATGTGAATATGAGTTTTAATATGAAATTTATTGTCCATAAATAGTTTAAAATAGTTTAAAGCGATTTATTATTATTTTAATAGTTTAAAAGTGTTTCAGACAAATTTCATAAAATTTGACTAAAGTGGTAAAAATATGCCATTGTGTTTCAACAGTTCGCAAATTTGCAACCCGAAAAGTTAAACGAGGTTTAAGGTGGACTATAAGTCAGAATTCTTTAAAAGAAGAATTTTCCGAACCCTTTGGAGATATAGTTTTCAAATGAAAAGGAAAAAACAGCATTTCATTTAGTAGAGTTTGAGATATGTTCAAATCAAGTTTTAAAAAACGTAGCGTTTTGGCGGTTCGAAAACCAAAGTGGTAAATACTTTTAAAATGGTTATTTTAATCGTTAAAAATATGAAATTCTATAAATATGTTAATTTAAAGGGGATTTATGTTATAAAAATAGACTTATATGAAATGGAAAAGGTGGTTTGATCAATGAATCTTTAAAATCTCTGTTCACAGCAGTTTTTGCGTCGGTTTTGGTAACTTTTGATATCAAGGTTTTTGTGTAATTGTTTGCAACGACCCAGATTTTTCGATGTTTAATTCAGGATATTTAAATGGTTTTAAATATCGGATGTGAAATTATAATTTAGTTAATAGATTTTAAAACTGAAATTCCAAAGCGATTTCGTAAATTTTGCAAATCGTCGTTTTGATCGACGTGGTAAAAAAGCAATCCGGAGCACAGTCTCGGAATTCGACAAATATAGTTCTATTGGATCCGTAATAACGTGTTATTATCGAATTTCAAATTTCATAGCGTTTAGATTTACCGTGTGGGCGCATGATCTGAAAATGTATGGAAAAATTTTAATCGGATTTAATTTTATAATCGTTTTAAAAAGATATCTTATCCATACGATCGAACTGGGCTCGAGGCTTGTTTCATTGCGTTCAGAATAGAGGTATAACATTAGAAACCCCATGGGCGCGTCTCAATAGGGGTTCAAATTTCGAATATGCAATTAAGACATTTAGAAAATAAAATTTTAATAAAATGCCAGCTCTATCTATTCTACTATCCCATAAACCCATTAAATCACGCCTCCTTCTTTCCCGTACCATCCCTCTTCTTAATAGTCCTTCTTTGCATCCCTCTTCACAAAATTCAAATCGAAGAATTATTCAAAACTTCAGAAGAAAAAAAGAATTCAAAAAACCATTCTAAACAAAATCGAATAAAATGAAAACGGCAATTTGGTGAGATCTACCTTCTACATGACTTTGATGGGTTTGGCGATGATCTGGGTGTTGTGTGGTCATGGCCGTGGAGGGTTCTTGGTTTAGGGTTTGGGTATTTCAAATTATAGGTATTGATTTGACAATTCGTCGATTGTTTGGAGTTCTGGGATGGAAACACACCTCCGATAGGCTCGGCGAGTAGTGTGACTCCATGTTGGTGATCGTGACATCACCTGGAAGCACGACTGTTGCACAATCATGATTGAAGGGAGGGGTTTGAGCGCGTGGTGTTTGGCACTAGCGGGTGAGGATTGGAACAGGAGCTCAGCGATGGTGGTATCGGGGTTTCTCGTGCAAAGATGAAAGCGAGGGGAAGGGGAAGTCTGCAGCAATGGGAAAGTTCAACAAAAAGGGGGAAATGGAAAGAAGAAGGAGAATCGACCATGGGAGATGTTCTGGCCTGGGACTGTAGCTTGTTTGAGAGGATTAAAACTAATTATACATTTTTTTAGTTTATTAGGAATTTAAATTTAGATAGCTAATAAAATTTATAAAATTCGTATATAGGGTCCAAAATCATGAAAGGAGTCAAGTTTGGGTTCGTAGCTTTGAAATCTATGCTGTGGAATTTTAAATTAATTCTAAACTGGAATGGATTGTGAATTAAAAATCAAGGTGTGTAAAACTCACTCTTTTTGGAGTGTTGGATTTAATTTGTAATAATTAAAATAAATTATTAGATGCTTGGTTGAATTAATATATTATTATCAAATTGAATGTTATATATATGTAGTAGTATATATCAGTAGTTGCATATATTTCCCACCGTTGGAGCGGATGAGACCCTATACGCCTTGCATAATAGCGGATGACCCTATATTATCGCAATATTCTGTCTCGAAGCGGATTGGTACTTTTTTGTTATATAACATTTGTGGAAGTAGGAAAATAGGTTGGAGGGATCCAACTAGATTCATCAAAAATTTGTATTGATTGTTTTCGTATGTAGCAATATATAATAAGTTAGAATAATCTGTTATAGATTATTATTGTGATGTGAATTATTGGATTCTATAGTAGCACTGGCTAGAATTTCGGTATTTCAAATACCATAATTATTATTTTTGAATTAGAAGGAATTAAAAGGCGATTTTGAATATCAAATTATGTATACTGATGTTTGGATGGTTTTAAAAGAAATTAAATTGGGTAAAACGATAAATTGATTTTTTGGCTGTACTTAACTATTCGGGAAAATATATTTCAAATAGAGATTTAAAAATAATTTATATAGAAGATTTTTAAACGATGGGTTTTTAAATGATATTTCTTAAAAATATGAAAGGAGTTAAAATCGATATTTAAAATAGATTTATGGAATAAAATAAATTTATTAAGAAAAGGATTAATAAAATGGGATTTTACAAATGAAATTAGTTTTATAAACAAGTGGAAACTCAATGGAGTTTATAAATTTATAACGATGTTTATAAATAAGGGTAAAATGATACCAGTTGAGAAATTGGGAATATAAATTCATAGGGTGAATTTATATTGGAATATGGAAATTGGTTTGAGGAAAAATAGTGGTTTCTATTTTTGAAATGTGAGAAAGGTTAAGGGAACGGAAATGAAATCGTTGTTAGTGAATCAAGAGGGATTTACAAATAGAAACTGGACATTGGAATTTTAAAAATGTATTTTAATCGAGAACGTAAATTGTTTTAAAAGAGAATTTTTATATATTTAAACTATGTAATTTAAAGCTGCTTTAGTAATAAAATGCTCTGGGAGTGGATTTTTTTATAAATATTTAATATTGTTTGAAATAAATTTCTAATTTTTATAATAAACTTTGCAAATCAATTTGTTATTTTAAAATGAAATTCGAAAAGAAGTATCAATGTTTATTAAGAAATGGTTTTTGAAAATATTTAGGGGTGAAGGATTTATATCGAGATTTTCTAAGTAATAGATTTTAAATCAAAGTTTGAATTTTTTCACTAAGTGTTGAAGTGAGGTATGGGTGTAGATATCATGTTATAGAAACAAGTATTTGAAATGTTTTCAAATATTGGTAAATTTGAAAGAGAATTGAATATATATCTTCGTAAAGATATTTTGAAATGAATGTTTTAAAGAATTATAAACAATGGCCTAGTGACTGCTTTTGGATGTTATTTAATATTTAACTAACTGACCATCAATATTGGCCAATTTCGTTAATCATTTCGAAGGGACTAGGATCAGATTTAATTATCCGAAAACCACTTCGATCCGATTTGAGCGTTACGAATGGAAATCATGAAGATAGTGAAGATGGCAATTCAGCTTATCCAGACCCAAGGCAACTTGTATGGACGAATGCTATCAGAGCATCATCATTGGACGACGATGAGCATTCTAAGTGAAATCGTTTCCCAAAGGCTGTGACGCCCCACCTCTATACCCACGTTAGCAAGAACACTACGGTGTAGTGCTGTCAACTAGCACGGAGAATAAGGCTGTTGAGGAGCGACCATCCATGTTATTGCTTATCACACGGTGGCTATAAATAATCTTCGGAAACAAACATAGAAATAAGCATAACACAAATCAGTCACAGACATCCATATCACAAAGGCGGAAGAAGATATGAATATATAACTAACACATGAAAGTGTACATCAGAGTAGTGGTCAAAAAGATCCACAATATTACAAAAGAATAGCAACACGTGCTATACAAAAGAATACAACTATGAGTCTATATCTCAAGTGTATACAACAAAAACTGCTAACCTAAATAGTTAGCCAAAAGTCAGAGTAGCAAACCCCGGGAAGAAGTCAAGCAGAAACACCTGTAACATCTCGGTCTGACCCGAGTATTATTTAAGAAAATAATAAATAGATCAGTCTAGTTATAAATATCAGATGACATGGTATAAAATAAAAGATATGGCATAAACATAAAATATCCATACTGACATACTACTATAAGTATGCAAATGATGATCAACAGAAGATCAATCAATAAGAGATAAATCGATATCACAAGAATTTCTCAAAGATCCAAAGAGGGCATCATACCCTAAACTTGTACTCATAACAAGTCAATGACATAAATTCCAGAAATCAACACAAGAAATCCATAAATCACAGAAAAAGCGAAAGAGGCCTATCACATGACGGTCCGAAGACCATGGGGAGCCACCCCATCTGGGTGATTCCGACTCATCCATATGGAGTAGCTCCCCATGGTCTTCGGACCGTCATGTGATAGGCGTCTTTCCCTTTTTCTGTGATTTCTGGATTTCTTGTGTTGATTTCTGGAATTTATGTCATTGACTTGTTATGAGTACAAGTTTAGGGTATGATGCCCTCTTTGGATCTTTGAGAAGATTCTTGTGATATCTATTTATCTCTTATTGATTGATCTTCTGTTGATCATCATTTGCATACTTATAGTAGTATGTCGGTATGGATATTTTATGTTTATGCCATATCTTTTATTTTATACCATGTCATCTGATATTTATAGCTAGACTGATCCGTTTATTATTTTCTTAAATAATACTCGGGTCAGACCGAGATGTTACAGGTGCTTCTGCTTGACTTCTTCCCGGGGTTTGCTACTCTGACTTTTGGCTAACTATTTAGATTAGCAGTTTTTGTTGTATACACTCGAGATATAGACTCATAGTTGTATTCTTTTGTATAGCACGTGTTGCTATTCTTTTGTAATATTGTGTATCTTTTTGACCACTACTCTGATGTACACTTTCATGTGTTAGTTATATATTCATATCTTCTTCCGCCTTTGTGATATGGATGTCTGTGACTGATTTGTGTTATGCTTATTTCTATGTTTGTTTCCGAATATTATTTATAGCCACCGTGTGATAAGCAATCACATGGATGGTCGCTCCTTAACAACCTTATTCTCCGTGCTAGTTGACAGCACTACACCGTAGTGTTCTTGGCTAGCGTGGGTATAGAGGTGGGGCGTCACAGCTTGGTATCAAAGCCAAACTTCGGAACAATGTAGAATAACTTAACAAGGATCATCGTCCTAAGTCCACCTTAGGAGTTATGTCTTAGGATTAATTCGAGTCGTCATACCGATTCATCCTATATCCTTTATGATTCCTTGTTTTATCTAGCAAGATTACTTGATATTCATTAGTGAATAACCTTCTTCTTTCTCTTCTTTCTTTCTTAAGGAAGAGAAATGGTTAGACCTGGTCGTCCCAGAGCTGGACCATCTACTGCGACTCCCTAAGATGGAGTTTTTATGACTACCCAGCAACTTCTTGACCTTGTCACGAATGCTCAAGCAGCTGGTTCTAATCCGGAACCTACTCACCCTAAATCTGGGTTTGCACGTTTGTGCAATGATTACACCAACCTGGGTGGGAAGCCATTTAAAGGTTCTGAAACTATCATCGAGGTCCATGCTTGGTTGAGGACCTGCGATCGAATCTTCATTCGCATGAATCTCGTTGATCTTCACCGTGTTCAGGTGGCTTCCAGTATGCTCCAAGAGAGAGCATTGGACTGGTATGAACTTCTTACTTCTGAAGTCAACGAAGCGGACCTTACCTGGGAGCAATTACGGACACGCTTCGAGTTAAAATTTGTACCAGAAGTAGAGAAGGTAACTCTGGCTTGACGCTTTATAGACCTTGTTCAAGGTAAGTCCTCCGTGACTGATTTCGTCGCAGCCTTTGAGTCGCTTTCCAAATATAGGGTTGAATACATCAACACCCATTGAAGAAGAACCAGAGGTTCGTTTATGGCTTAAACAAAAGCCTCAAGAAGCCATTACTTCTAAAGTTAGAAGTTCCTTTCGACCAACTTATAGATATCGCTCTTCGTTTGGAAGAGGCTGATAAAGAAAGTGATATTGAAGTAGTAGCTTCCAAACCCAACTTCAACAACAAAAAGAGGCCCAGTAAATTCAAAGGCCCCTATCCCAAAAAAAAGGGTAAGCAAGCGACCCCTGCGGCAAAATCTCCTTTTCCTGGTGGTGCGAGATGCTTCAACCGTGGATGTGGGGATCATTTTGCGAATAAGTGCTCTAAGCCCAAATGTTGTCGCTATTGTAAGAGCCCAGATCATTACATATATCAATGCCTCAAACGTGAATGCAAGAAGGAAGGAAAGTTGAATGTGGCTCAAGCCCCTGACAACACATCTCGTGGCCAAGGTATTTCTCACTCCATTCTTGATGGTATTATTTTATTTCATGATCAACCTATTAGAGTTCTCTTTGATACGGGTGCATCCCATTCTTTTATATCAAAGGAACTGGTAGACACTATTTCCTTAAGTGTTACTGCATTAATGACTTCTTTGAAAATTGCGAATCCTGTTAGTGGATCCGCAACTCTTAGTTTTCTTTGTAAAGATGTGGAGATTATTTTACGTGATTTTTCTTTCCTAGCCGATTTGCATGTCATGCGTTACTTAGGCTTTGGAATAATTTTGGTAATGGATTGGTTAACCGTTATCAAGCCCATATCCTATGTCCTGAGCGGACTATTCATCTCCGACATCCACTATCTGTTAATCTTAAAGATCCAGAATCCTGTTTGATTGCATCCTTATATTCTTTAAATCCTCGTGATGACGATGATGACGATGAGGATGATATTATTTCTCGTATCCACGTTGTTCATGAATTTTCCGACATATTCGAGCCCGTTGTAGGTCTACCACATAAGCGAGCAATTGAGTTCAAAATTAACCTTATTCTTGGAGCTTAACCTATTACTCGTCCTCCTTATCGCATGTCTAATAAGGAAAATGAGGAGATGCGTAAACAATTATCTGAATTGGAGACGAAGCAATTTCTTCGCTCTAGCTCCTCGCCTTGGGGAGCTTTGGCTATTTTCGTGAAGAAATCTGACGATACGCTTAGGCTTTGCGTTGACTATCGCAAGCTTAACAATCTGACTATTAAAAATAAATATCATTTACCTCGGATTGACGATCTGTTTGATCAGCTTAGCGGAGCTAGGGTCTTTTCACAGTTGGACTTGGCTACCGGTTTTCATCAGCTTCATATTGCCGAGGTTAGTATTCCTTTAACATCGTTCCGTACTCGTTATGGATCTTATGAATGGCTTGTTATGCCATTTGGTTTAACGAATGCTCCGGCTTATTTCGTCGACCTCATGAATCGAGTTTTCAAAGATTTCCTCTATCAGTTTGTTCTCATATTCATTGATGATATTCTTATGTATTCAAAAACCAAGGAGGAACATGAGAAACATCTTCGGATTGTATTGGAAACTCTTAGGAGTAATCAATTAAAGGCGAAATTTTCTAAATGCCACTTTTGGCAATCTCGTGTTAAGTTTCTCGGTCATATTATTTCCGAATCCGGAATTTCCGTGGATCCTTTAAAAAGATTGAAGCGATTCAAGATTGGAAGAGACCGGAGAGTGTGACAGAGATTCGTAGTTTTCTTGGATTGGCGGGTTATTACCGTCGTTTCATTAAAGACTTTTCTAACATTGCCGTGCCTCTTACTGGCTTGACAAAGAAGGGAGTTAAATACATTTGGTCGGACAAATGTGAAGCCTCTTTTCAGAAATTGAAAGAACTCCTTTCCGATGCTCCTATTCTTATTATTCCCGAGGAGAATCAAGATTTTGTTACTTATACTGATGCTAGTCACGTTGGTTTGGGTGCCGTTCTTATGCAAAAAGAACGTGTTATTGCTTATGCTTCTAGGCAATTGAAGCTGACCGAGACTAGATATGCCACACATGATTTAGAACTCGCGGCTATTGTTTTCGCCCTTCGAATTTGGCGTCATTATCTATTAGGAGAGAAATTTATTCTTTACACAGATCATAAGTGTTTGAAATATTTATTTTCTCAAAAGGAACTTAATTTGCGTCAACAACGTTGGCTTGAGTTCCTTGCACCTTATGATCTTGATATTCTTTATACCCCTGGTAAGGGTAATCGTGTCGCCGATGCTCTTAGCCGTAAACAACAAGCAGTTGTTTCTATGATGATATCCGAATGGAACGATCTCGAGATTTTATCCACTTGTGAGATTCGAGAGCGCGTATCCGATTTATGCTCATCACTTGTTTTATGTAGCCTTGAGGCTCATCCTTCTCTTTTAGACCGCATTCTTGAAGCTCAAGGCCTAGATCCTGAATTGGCTCTTCTTGGCCAAAATGTTAAGGATAAAATTGATATTGAAGGTTTGAAAGACTTTGATATTGATTCTCGTGGTGGCGTTCGAAAATTTGGTAGACTTATCGTACCTAATATTGGTGATCTTCGTAAAGATATTTTAGAAGATTCCCATCGTTCTAAATTCACCATTCATCTCGGTAGTAGTAAAATGTACGCTGATATGAAGCGACTTTATTATTGGGAGGGAATGAAATCTGATATTGCTAGCTTTGTTAAGTGTTGCATGACTTGCCAACTTGTCAAGGCCAAACATCAAAGGCCTGGTGGGTTATTGCAACCTTTAGAAATTCCAATTTGGAAGTGGGACCAAATTTCCATGGATTTTATAGATGGCCTTCTCCGTTCTCGTTCGGGTCATGATAGCTTATGGGTGATCGTTGATAGACTTACTAAAACCGTCCATTTTATTCCCGTTTGGTCTAACCGAACCGTTCCTCTTTTGGACAAACTCTTCATCAAAGAAATTGTTAAATTGCATGGAGTTCCTACTTTTATTGTTAGCGATCGAGATCCATTGTTTACTAGTGGATTTTAGAAGAGTCTTCAAAAAGCTTTAGGAATGAAGCTTAATTTTAGCACTGCTTATCACCCCCAGTTCGATGGACAAACAGAGCATGTGAATCAAACTCTTGAAGATCTTCTTCGAGCTTGTGTGCTCGATTTTGGTGGAAGTTGGGAAGATCATATTTCACTTGTTGTATTTTCCTATAATAATAGCTTCCAATCTAGTATTGGTATGGCACCTTTCGAGGCACTCTATGGAAGGCCATGTCGATCTCCTTCTTGTTGGCTTGAGGTCGGTGAGAAGCTGGTTTTAGGTCCAGAATTTATTCGTGATTCCACAGAGAAGATTGAACTTATTCGACATAGGATGAAAGAAGCCCAGAGTAGACAAAAATCCTATGTCGATAATCGAAGAAGGAAATTAGAATTTTCTGTTGGAGATCTTGTTTTTATTCGTGTTTCACCTATGAAAGGTGTTGTACGTTTCAGTCGGTCGGGAAAGTTAGCGCCTCGATATATTGGGCCATTTCCTATCATTGAACGTATTGGTTCCATGGCTTATCGCCTTTCATTACCGGCTCAGTTTTCTGCCATGCATGACGTGTTTCACGTTTCTCAATTACGGAAATGCCTTCGAGATTCCGATTCTATTCTTGAGCCTGGTATTGTGGAAGAAATTGAAGTTTCGCCAAATTTAACTTATGAGCAGCAACCTATTCGAATTATTGCTTCGGAGGTCAAGCGACTTCAAAATAAAGATGTTCCGTTTGTGAAGGTTCAATGGTCCTTGAATTCTAAGGATTGCTCTTGGGAATCCAGAGAATTCATCGAGCGAACACATCCGGACTTGCTTACTCCTGCTCTTTGAGGTGGGGCGTCACAGCGGCAATCGCGGCCTTAAGCCTTATCAACCGAAATGACTGAAAATCAAGGGAGATGTAGCTAGGCTAAGTGGGTCGCACCCAGTTAGGGCATGTTCTCACCTTTCTAGATACCCTAGGATATAGTATAAATTATGGATACCGTGGTGTATGGAAAAAGAGCTATTGATAGGGGTGGAAACACCCGACGTGATAATATATCAGTTCTATCCAGGTTAGGGATACAGCCAGCCTGTGTTGTAGGGGATCTCCGCAAGGTCCGCGGTACATTTTTCTAGATATGTACCATTATACGTGGTACCCCAGTGCCTAGTCATTATATGGATTTCATTCTCCAATAAGCGCCGTAGGGTTTTGATTGTGCCTAACTATACTGAAACGTGAGATTTAAGCATTTAAGCTATTTTCTATTTATTTTCTATAGACACTATAATAATATCAGATGATTTTGATATAAAATGTTTTGGTTATCATAAGGGGAAAACCCGTCGTGTTTATGTATGACGCGGTCTTACGAGATTTCTTTGTTTTTCAAAGGATTTTGATAACTCTAATACTTCAAATTGAGTATGTTTTCTCACGCTAGTTTTCCAGACTGACTCGGATGTTAATTTATTATAATGCTCGGGTTAGACCAAGTATTACAGATTTAGGATGGGATGCTATGGAGCTCAGGAGACGAGCTAGATAAAAAAGACGTATTTCCATACTTAATTTGTATTTCTGCTGTGTGCGGACAAGTTATTAAACTGTCCATATTGATTATTGTCTATTGTACTCTGATAATAGTACGTATATAAAAGTACAGTCCTGTATTTATAGTCTGTTATTATATGTTATATTTTGCTCTGCTGCGATTGTGAGATTCTGTGTTGTTGTTTTATGTTTCTTCTTTTTCCTTTTCTTCTTTGCCCCTAACAGTCTGCCTTTTTGTGCAATTTGAGTTGACTTGTGCGGTTATATTGTCAGCTTAGATTGTACGAAAAAGCGGGTCGTTATAGTTGGTATCGGAGTTGAAGATTAAGTGAGAACCTTGGCTACCATAGAATGAGTTTGAGTGTATTAATGGATTTGGGTGTGTATTTGTTAGTGAATATAAATTGTTTTATATTATGTTAATTTATCTATTGAGTGGCATATAAATTCTAGTCGAATAGTGGGACACCACTAAATCGATAGGAGTTTCTAAACACTTAAACATAGTAAACTAACACGGTATGATTTTGAAGCGGGTAAATAAAATAATTTAACCCAAACTATATTTTGATATAAAAGGAATAATTTTCTGAAACTTATTATAACGATGTGTTTGGTTGTTATTATATAATCAAAATAAGACTATAATATCGAAAACGATTTATATAACCAAATTGTATAAGTATGAATTATATAAATGGATTATAGTTATAGTGGATTCAAACCAGAATTTGGAGATTTAAAATCCCGAAAGCTTTCAGAAATATTTTAAATGGGTTTGATCTAAGTATTTGGAAATTTTGAAATCCTGGAAGTTTTAAAAATGTTTTCCAAAGTATCTGAAAGAATAATGGAGTTAAATTTAAGATTTATGAGAGAAAATGTTTTATAAATGGATTTTGAGGTGATAAAGCACTGAACTCACTTCAGTCGCTGGAAAATAATTATGGTGATGCCAGCAACATCATCAGCATTCATTTTTGAGTTTCTACGTGACGGATTGCTACCAGGGTGATTTGATATGGAGATTTTTGGTGAAAACAAGTGTCGTTTGGGGAATTCTGAAGGAGATTCTTTTTAGATAAAAACCGGGTTTGGTTTAACCGTAAATGTGGGATTTGGTATATAGAGAGATATACATATATCTATGATTTCAAAGTGATTCAAAATAAATACTGGGTATTTGAATTCTGAATTCCTAGCTAAATGATCTAGAAATATCAGAAAATAAGTTATGAACTTGTAAATGGTGAATGATTTAAAGAAAAATATGGAAATTGAATTTTGGAAATAAATTCTAACTTGAGTAAGTTAAAATGAATAAAATTTAACCTGAGCTAAGTTAAAGAGAATTGGATTGGAAATGGTATCGATTGAGATTGAGATATAAAATTAAATGGAATTCAACTTAAGCTAAGTCGAAAGAATTTAATTTTAGAGATTTAATTGATGGTGATTTGTGTCATGACCCATTTTTCCGTACCGATTTAAGCCGACTTTAAACCACTCTTGTCAGCTAAACCATACAGGACGACGGATAATGAAAGTAAGAAGGCAGAAATAGAAAGAAGATAGAAGCAAAGAGAACAAATCAGAATCTCACAGCGGATCGACTAAATTATAATATAAGCAAATCTTTACATGAAACCAAAACTGTTACTTTATATAACATATACAGGTTTTACATCAGAGTTACAACCACACAACTCAGACAGTTATATCAATCCTGTCCTGACAACCATAACCACACGACCAAACAGACTGAATATAAACATCTACGAGGATACGTACCTGATCCAGCCTCTCTCCTGAACAGCTTCTACTCTTCCAGTTAAACCCGGAATACAAATGCTCGGTCTGACCCAAACATATAGGAGAAACACCAAGCCTGGGTCAGCCTGGTAAACCAGCGTGAGAAACACACTCAATTTGATTATTAAAGTTAGAAAATCCTTTGAAACAAAGGCATCTCGTAAGACCACGCGACAAATAAACATGTCGGGTTTTTACCTTACGATAGCTAAACATTTTTATACCAAAATCCTCTGATATTATAATAGGGTCTATATACAAATACTTATTAAAATAGCCGAAATTGTTACATTCATTAAATTCCAGCTACTAGCCACAATCGTGGGTAATACAAACAAAACCGTAAAAGGCACGTAGGAAGAATGAATTTCCAACTAATGACTAGGCACCGGTGTACCACCTGTCACAGTACGTGGCCTAGATCACCGTACCGAGGATTACTCCCAATCCCCTGCAACACAAGACCGGGGCTACCCCTTACTGGATAATCCCGAGTAAGATCACCCCGCGGTTGGGATCAGCAACCGCCCACTAAGCCGAAATAAAAAGGGACATCTGGACAGGGATGACCTCACCTAAATGAGTGCTACACACTTAGCCTTGCTGTATAGCCCTGATTTTCAGTCATTCTCGGTTGATGAGGTTTGAGGCTAAGCGTGACCTTTTTAGAACATATCACTTAGAATGCTCATCTACCGCCTGCCGATGTTCTGAAAGCATTCATCCATACAAGTTTGTTTCCGGGTTCGAACGGAACCGAAGGCACTACTCCTACTACATCCATTTTGGAATCATCCTCTGGATTAGTAGCGACTAGCCCTTGCACTTCCCTGCTCCACCTTCGAATCCAAACTCTTATTTTCCACACAAAAATGTTATACCGGATCGAAGTGATTTTTAGGAAATAAATCCCGATCCCGGTCTCTTTGAAACGATCAGCGCATTGCCCAATATTGATAGTCTGTTATTTAACTATCAAAATAACCAATCAATACAACCACGTTATTTCCCATTGCGACCATCAAGCCTTGTTCACATTTGAAAATCCTAGCAGATTTAAGATAGCTGATTTACTGGGTAGATATAAATTTAAAACAACTTTTTTTTAAATCACACTTATAAAATTTCCAAATACATTTCTTAAGTTTATTAAATAAAAATACTCTTTTTATAAAAGTTTCTATAACATATTATATTAAAGGATATATACTTAAATTCTAAATAAATAAAAATTTACCTTTTAAATAATTATTATAAAAATAGTATTTTATACTTGAAATAGTTCAAATAATACGTACTTATAACAAATTATACCTTTTAAAACGATTTTTAAAAATAATAAATACTACTTTTGATATTTCAAAAATATTTATTAAATTCTTTAAAACATTTCTAGAAATAATATTTATTTTTAAAACAAAACTAGGCTCAAAATCAATCCAAAAACAGAATAAGGCTTATCAGTCTCAACGGTACTTATCAATTTACCATTCACAGTTTCAGATATTCAAATCAATCAGCTTCCATAGATCACACAATATTCTCAAATATAATTAACAGGTATACATGAATAGCAGATCAGAGATTATCATAACCAGTAATCAATTACACAGATAATATCAGATAGATGGCTTATACTACCTACAGACGTTTTAATTAACTGTTCCACGGAATAATGTCTATTTCCACTGTCCCGGAAGTCTACTAGTTGAAATAATCTAAAATAAACACACCTAATTCAGTTGGGAAACGTTTCAACAGTTTGACCGTAAAATTATTCAATGGCATTCATTTATAATTGGGTAATTAAATTATATCTACACAAGCTTGTAAATTTTCTTATTTAACTTTACAACCGGTCGTACGACGGCGTACCATCCGTCGATACGAACCACCTTCTTGATAACACACTATTATATGTGAAATTAAATCAATTATTATATTATCACTTAAGAACTCGAATTCATTTCAAAGTATAAACATTTATTTTCCTTTAATTATTTCAGTTAACTTCACTTATTCAGAACCCAAGGATCTATAAATAAACTATTTTTAAAAGCTTGATTACTAAATGGTAAAATGACTTATTTAAACAACTTGAATAAAATATTAAACAAATAAAGTTTATTACTAAATTTTCTTTATCTTCATGAAGCTTGAAAATAAACATTTAACATTAGAGAAAAATTTGTTTTTAAAAAAAAATATTTATTTCAATCATCATTCCCGTTGAAAGTCAATTTTCTTTGGACTTGTTTTACTTTGTAGCCAATTTCTTTACTTAACAAATATTGTTTTTTTTTAAAAATATTAGAACAAAACCCATTGGTCCAAACTAATCACAAACCGTAAACCTCTTCAATTATTTTACACAACCGAAGGAAACGGGCCAACCCAAAGACAAGAACCCACCTCATTCCTATCCCTTCTCCTCCTTCTTCCCTCATCTCACAATCCCTGTCCAGTTCCCTCATCTGGAACGCAACTCAAATTCGAACGTCAACAAGTTACAATCCAAAACGAGGACCACTCGAGACAAACATCAAACCAAAACGTTCGCACTACCCATCACACGAACAACAATGCTTGCCTGGACGTTGCCCATGCTCGGTGACCCGCGTGCACATGTACACCCGAGCCCTTGATTAACTCGCCACCGTGACACCACCGTCGAGTCCCCCATCGACCCTAGACACGATTCGTTGCATCAGCGAAGCCAACTTCATCTCCAATCAAAAATCGATCATCAGCTCACCCAAAACTAAAACCATAAACCCATAATGCCTTCACAAATCAACGAACTTCTCTCACCTTCGACAACTATGTCGCACGCCGCCTATCTTAGATGAAAGCCCTCTTATGCAGCTATCACCGAGCCAACCCCTTCGAATTTCGGTCGCTCCACCATTGCTCGAAAACACTACGATGCCACTATTGTCGAGCCTGTCCTTAAACCCTACATCTCGCTCATTCTCCATATCCAAACCCATATCCAACAAACGTCCATGGTAGATGCCTCCTCTATGATCACCTGCTCCTACCAGTACAGGCAGCAACACCTCTCTCCGATGAAATCGTCGAAAATATATTTTTGAGCGAAAACTGATCATCTAACAATTCCTCGAAATGTTAAACACTAAAAATTATAATTTCACCGCTAAAATCCATATTTTCTCACAAGAATCAAGACTACATGCTTGAATCTTTGAAATAAAACATTAAACTTCCACCAAAATTGGATTACCCACTGTAAAACAAGACCCTATCGAACTGCACAACATATTCGATCACAAATCTATTTTTTTACACAAACTATATTAGAAAACAAACAGATTCCTAGTTAGCATCAACATGTAATATGAACTAGGTGAAGAGATTCACATTTTTGAAGGCTAAAATGATCAATACATTTACAGTAACAGAGTAATTTCGATTTCCAGGTTTTAAAAATTTAGTTTCTCACCTTCCACATTGATTCCAGATGCTTTAAAACTTGAAGTTGAAGTCTTGATTTAAAAGTTGAAATTTAAAATTCGAACTAGCCTTTAAAATTTCTGAGTTTGAATTTGAACAGCAATCACCAACCAGAGTGTTTTCTTCTTGATATACAAAGTACTGTTTCTTCTTACCCTTAAAACTTTGATTTCTAGTTGCTTAATAAATTTGAGCAGAGCTTTGTTTTCAAATTACAGGAAATTTCAAACAACTCGGACTTGAGGTTGTTCAGATATATACATGCAGTTGCAGTCAAAGAAAAAGAACAGAGTTGACATTTTGTTAGCTGAAGTTGATATTTTCTTTTTTGTTGAAAAGATTTGTGAAAAGAATATGGATTCTTGTTATGATATTTTCTTATTTGGTCAGACAAATTTCCTATGCATGTATACTTTTGATATTTGTTTTTTCTAGGCTTTGGTTAACCAGTTTCTTTTTACTTACAGTAAATGGTTTTGCCAATCCTTCTATTCTTCTTACATTTTTTATGTTATAGCTTTTCTTTGTTTTCAGAGGTGTCTGTATTCAGGCTTGAACTAAAACAAAAGACATATATATATATGTATATGTATTATATTTAAGTGATGGATGGAAATAATCCCTTGGCGGCTGAAGTAGATGTTTGCTTTTTGGGGTAAAATGAAAATTGAAAAGTATTTGAATTAGTGTTTTGATTTTTACTATATCTTGCCAGGTAAGCTGCTGCAATACATCTTTTATTTCTTTCCAGCTTACTTGATTTAGATTTATATTTATTGTTTTACTTGTTTCTTTCGATAAGATAAATATTTGCTACTTGTTACTATTTCCTGGTTTCTTACTTACAGTAAATAATTTTACAGCCTTCCTCTTATCATATATTTATAATAATGTAAATCATACACTATTAAAAGCGTATGCAAGTATATCCAAGATTTTAAACAACCCATAATTCACATTATTTGACAAAGTAATGTTTGTATTGTTTCTATACATTTAAAAATAAAAATGAAAATGAGAAATTATATTGAAATAACACTTCTTAATTAATTTATCTTATAAATATATGTGTTAATTTAAACAAAGACTACAAAATAGCTAAAATTATCTTTGCCTTTGACTTAGTTGAATTTGCATTTATCATTCATATAGTGAAATAAATATGAAACTAGTAAATTAAAATAACTTCTTGTTTCATTTGTTTTATAAAAATACATATGTATTTTAAACAGAACGTAACATTCTATGTTAAATACCCCATATACATATGTTATAAAATAGAATAACTTTAATATTAAATACTCTATGTGTTATAAAACTTCATAGTGGTATAAAATTATTTTTAAATCCTTCTTGTATGTATAACGATATACACAATTTCATTTATAATATATACATGTATTATCTACAAATATATTAAATCATTTATTATCTATATGTATATAGTTTCTCCCAATTATATATACAACTTCACTTTATTATACTTAAGTGATTGTTATATACCTAAATTTATTTATAACGTTTTATCAATTAAGTATTATAAATTTCCTTATTCAATGTGTATATGGTTTCTTTCCAATTATTTATTTGATTCATATACACATCTATTTATTTATAACATTTCGTCAATTTAAATATTTTAAATTTCCTTTTTAACTTATCATTACACATTCACAACTTTTCTAATCAATGTATATCATTATTTTAGAAATCTTAATACTTCTATTTAGTTAATATAGACAACACTATTTATATATACCGAAATCAAAAATATCACTTTTACTTCATTATGAATTTCTATCCAAATTTTATATACATCTAAATTTAATTCAGTGCCATGAATTCCTATTCTCATTATGTGTAAATTTTATTGTTTCCAATATATAAGACTATGAGCATTTGATTTTAATAAATTTAAATTCTCTAATATAGCAAAGCTACAGAATGGTCTCTCCACTTTAAAACTCGAAAATGAAAGTCGATGATGCTGTAGTCATCACTGAAATTATTTTCCAGTGACAAAGAAAAGAGCATTGATTTGAAACTTAAAATTCTTTGGAAGCGATTTCTATTCGAAAATACTTTCAAATAATATATCTTTTAAAACTTTAAAACAAAGTTCTAAATCATCAGAAATTAAATTCTCAATTTCTTGCTTTAAATTCATTCAAATTTCCAAATTAACTTATAACCATGTTTTATAGTTCAAATATTTATATATGAACAAAGCCAATGGTTACAAGATATGTATAAAGTCAAATATTATTTCTTAATAACCTATTCAATTAATTACCAAATTCAGAAAATCAAACTTATATATAATATAATTATACAAAATTTATTTCATTTTCTAACTTTGAAAACAATATGGTGTCAGTTTGCTCTGTTCCAGTGTTTTGGAGATCCTATCGATAGCATTGATCAGACGAATCGACCAGAAACCCAAATCGACATCAACAACTCAAACAACATCATATATAATAAAACATTTTAAATATAAATTTACAAATACAGAAATAAATTTCAAAATAGGGATAGGGATCCAAATTTGATGGACTCAAATCAAAGAGACTTCTGATTTGAAGATAAGTTGGGAACAAGGATAAGATGATTAAATAATAGAATAAGGAAATAAATAAGCTTATATAAATCTTGGGCACCTTAACCGGGTCGACCAAGAGATAGAATTTGGGATAACTAGAGATACTAGCATCTAAACCAAGGATATATATATATATATATATAAATCTCCGGTGAATTAATGCCTATTGTAAAGGAGCTTCACCCCTTTTACAAGTCATTTGAAGATTGACGAGACCGCCGATTCATTGTAAAGATCACCCAAAGTGGAGTTATGGGATACTCCAAAATCAAAGAATATGAATAGTGGGGAACAAGAATGAATTTTGGAACAGCAGGGAACGTTCCAAAATTCAAGGAAAACCGAGTTAAAGAGGAAGAGATTCAAGCTCGAACGAAAGTGATTCTGTAAATAAATTTACCATATATGCTAAGTTTTGCCTAGAGCCAAATCTCTGATACCAACTGTAACGACCCGATATTTTCAACCATTCGCATCCATACATGCCGGACTTGAATTGTTCAAAATACCGAGTTGTAATTTAAATTTGACAAAACTCAAAACATACAGTAAATAAATAAATCACAGATTACAGAAATAGAGTAATGAAGTGCAGTGGTAGCAAAGAGGTAGTAGTTCATGAGGCTACTGTATAAAATACATCAGAGTTATACAAGATACAACAGAAGTTTCAATATGATAAACAAGCACAAAGCTGAATACATCCCTGGAATCAACTGAATAACTAAAAACGAAACAGATAGCTGGATCTTTAAACAAGGCTTTAACTCCGAAGGCGAGTCTCTAATGCTGTATCACGCAGTCTGACCCGAGCATAAAGAAAAACACAAAACACTCGAGTCAGGATATACATACTTATACAATATAAACCAACTCAAGTGAACTGTAATAGAAAGGCACAAGTAACTTAAAGCACGCTTGGGACCGCCCATCCTTTAAGGACCCATTAAACTATTTACTATGTAGTAATATACAATGTTATAATAATGTCTAAAAATAATATAAACCTACTTTAAAATAGCGTAAAGGAGTGACCCAATATTCCCCTTAACACATAAATAGTCCCAGTAGTCTATCCAGTATCATAGTCCCTCCTGATCGGGAAGCCACCAGAGGATACTCAATAAGCTACAGCACAAAGCCAAAATCGTACAAGGTGTGCTAGGGTAGGTGACACGACAATCTTGGCAATGCCAGGGTAGATATACCAATTGCACTTCCGAGCCGATGGTAACGCGTAGCAGCTACTATCGCCCACCTCGAGCCACGCTCTTAAAAATCAAAGGTGCACCCAATCAATCACAAAGTAATAGAATGATATCGAAGAAGTGTGTTCGATAAGAGGAGCGACCTCATTAGCCCATAAATTGCCTCTGTTTTAGCCACCTTATGCCAACTCATGAGAGTCGGGTCCACGTTCATACCTCAAAGGACGTCGCCACCATCCTACTTTATTATGAAATCTCCATCGCGTACACGGTTGTTAAAGTGGTTTTCGGTATCGACAGAGAGTATGCCCATATCCAATCCCGGTCTCTTTAACTGCCAATCGCTATTATTACCCATGTATTTTATTTCAAAATAGTTTATACTCCAAAACCCAAATATCATATCCATTTCAAAACCAAATCAATAGGATATCATTTCCATTTCAAAACCCAGATCAATAGAATATCATTTCCATTTCAAAAAATAATAATACTATAATATCAATTTCATTTAAAACCAATCAATATAGTATCATTTCCATTCCAAAACAAATAAATATAATATCATTTTCATTTCAAAAATCACATCAATACGACATCATTTCCATTTAAAAATCAAATCAATAGGATATCATTTAAATAAAACCCAACTTTTCAAATCACTGAATATTACCTTCAATTATTTAAACTTTAAATATTCCTTTTTAAATCATCTTAAACCAAAACCACTTTATAAAGTCATATTCTTAAACCTTCGATTTTAAATTAATATATTCGAAGACAATTCTTAATTAAATATAAATCGAAATAAATTTATTTCCAAAACCATACTACTTTCAAAGTTATAATGACTTCGCAACAAACACTTTGAAACCATAATACTTTGAGATCATATCACTTTAAAATGTTATCATTTGGAAATCATAATACTTAGAAAATCATAACACTTTTAAATTAATATTCATTACCAAAGTTATAGCATTTTTAAGTTCATTCATTCAGTTATACCAATTTCAAAACATTATATTAACTTATAAATTCCAAAAATGGTTTATATTTCAGCTCAAAACATATCCATTTAAACCATTTCAATTCAATGTCAAAATCTTTCAAAAATATATTCATTTCCAAAGTACATTCGTTCAATTATAAACTTTCCAAAACATTGTATTTTTAGCAACAACAGTAGCTATAACGTGTTATGGTAGATATATTAGTATTTCAAAAACATTGTCAATTTTAGAAACAACATCATTTATAAAGTGGTACAATATGTATTAATATTTCAAAATAGTTCAATTTTCAGAAACAACAACACTTATAAAGTGTTGTAGTAGATATACAAGTATTTTCAGAAATAGTTCAATTTAAGAAACAACAACACTTATAAAGTGCTGTAGTAGGTATTTAGTTATTTTAGCACTTATAAAGTGCTGTAGTAGGTATTTAGTTATTTTAGAACATGGTTTAATTTCAGAAATGGTAGCACTTAGCAAATGCTATCTTAAAGCCACATCATTTTGGAAATGCTACCAATAAAATTTTCAGATTTATTATAACATTTCAGAAACATTAAAACTCAAATTTTAGCCATTTTTAACTTACAAAATCGTATCTTAAGCTTCAAAAATATTCATTTGGTTATCACTTAACTTATGATTAAATAAATAATTTTTTATAAATAAATATCCAAATTAACTATAATTCTTTAATTAAGTCAAAATTACACTTTTTACTTAACTTTTATTTCAACCAATAACTTAATACTTTATTTTCAAAATACCCATTTCATAAATAAGATATTCTTTTAGTAAGTCAAACTTCAATTTTTCCAATTGAAAACCGAATTTTCAATCATAAAATTAAGTCATAACTAAGTTACATTTTATATAAATTTTACTTATACATTTTAAACTATAGAAAATCACTATGAACTTATTATACAAAAACATTTCATTTCATAAAATAATTTTATTAGCATTACTACGTTAGATTTAAAACACTATATCAAATCAAATTTAATTATTAAGATATCCATCATAAATAAATCTTTAAATTCAATTCAAAGCCCATAATTGACTTATAAAATTTTAACTTACAGGAAACCAATATCACTTTATGCTTTAAATCATTAAATGAAATTTAATTTAAAATTTCATATAACTTAAAATCCAAAAATACTTAATTTTTTTAAGAAAATATTATTTAAAATATAACCATGTGTCTATGTAATATTTTCTAACCTAGGTGAAGTGATACGGATGTGTATCATTTCAATCCGTAATTTAAAAAGAAAATCCGGGTTCTATCATTTCAAACCTGCAATCCCAAGTCAAAATAAATAAAATAAAATCATTCGAGCCTATCATTTCATCTCATATTGATTTTTCCTTATTCTAAAGTCCGTTCGGATATGTATCATTTCAACCCATAGTGAAAGGGAACTTGCAGTGTTAGATACAGAAAATAAATTAACAGTATAGCATATAATATCATATCAGGTGATGTAACAGGTATATAGTGAGGTTATATCATCATATTATTATATCATAGGCATATATGAAATAATTAACATAGAATATCAATTTTACATATTCACTTGTCATCATTTCACAATTATGTAAGTACGGATGTCGAGAGTGATAAACTCACCTTCTAAAGCTAGAGATCAAATTCAAAACAAAATCCAAACTCCACAAAGCATGAGAAGGCACGACAAAGCACGATTCAAACTTGAGTAGAAGGAGAGTCGAGATCCAAATCTTGTACACAAAAAAATACAACATATATAAGTATAAGATTCAACACAAACAAAAGATGAACTAAACAATGGATACTATGAATCAACATGACATAACTTTGCTCTGATCAATCGAATGGACTCGGCCATGTTGGACATAGGCTCGGCCATCTTCATTATTGCTCGGCCATGGTGAGTTTGAGGTAAGCTAGGCTCGGTTAGGTGGTGTTTGTCACGGCTATGGGCAATGGAAGTGGAAAAGTGGTAAGTTATACTCATGTAGAAGGCAAAAAGGCAAAGGAAATAGGAAGGTCAAGCACACATAGGCTCGGCCCTATGCCTAAAGTGGGCGGCCATAATGTGATGGGTTTGGTTAGTGGGGCATAAAGTACGGTTAGAGGTGGTGGATGGTCATGGCATGGAGGAGAGAAGTTGGAGTTTTGGGTTGTGGCCGAGGCAATGAAAGAGGAAGGAGGACAATATGACTCCTGTGACGACCCGGAATTTTTGGATGTTTGAAATCGGAATATTTAATTGATTTTAAATATTTAAAAAGTTAAATTTTAACTTGAATTCGAATATCACCATTTATTCGGTAATTTAATTATTAAATTAAATAATTTAAAGTTGGGTAAAATGTTGAATCTTCAGTTTTAAGCTTGTTAAAAATAATTTGAAGGCTTGTAAATTTTATATTGATAGTTCTGAAGATAATAAAAGCTTTTAACTTGAAATTGGAAGTGATTCATTCGGTTTTAAAAATATATTGTTTAAATCGATATTTAAAAATAGCCTTCCGAGGCACAGTCTTGGAATTCGACGAAAATAGTTCCATTTGATCCGTAATAGTTAGTTATTATCGAATTTTAATTTTCTTAGTGTTTGGAGTGACAGTTTGGTCGTATGATAAGTAACGCGTTGAAAATTAAATTGAAATTTAATATAATAACTGGGTTCAGAAAGCTATCTTCTCCATACGATCTAATTGGGACTCGAAACATTTTCCATTGCGTTCGAAATAGGGGTATAATGTTATAAACGCATAGCGGAACTCCTCGATAGGGTGTCAGGATTTTAGGCTACGAATCCGGGACAATTTAAATTTTAAATTAAAATTAAATATAACCTTGTGCGGACTGGTCAAATTTATTTTTATATCTGGTTCCGTGTCTTCTAGTCCATGCCATCTATCGCTAGCCCGTTTCTTCACGCAACTTTTTTTTTAAAATATAATAAAAATAAGAAGCACATTCTCTCCTCAGAAATTTGGACGATAACGTGATGAATTACAATGGCTGAGCTCCTCTTACCCCCTTTTTCTTCTTCAGCAAATCAAGGTCGTTCTCAAATAAAAAAAAAGAGGGTTAGTGCTCGCGCTCGGCACCTCGAGTTGCAACTCTAGAGTTTTATGGTGCACGTGCGTACGAGCTCGCGCACGTGGGAGGTTTCGGCTGCTCTTGTGGGTGACGAGCGATAGAGAGCGGCGGCGATGACTTGAGGTGGTAGCGGCTTGAGCTGGGGATGTGCGTGCGTATGGGGTGTCATGAATGGAGTGGATGCTCGCTTGTCTGTGGGTGTTGTAGGGTGGCCGCGTGTTCAATATTCGATGGGAGGGCGACGGTGATGTCAAGCAGCACGCAAAAGCTAGGGTTTTCGCAAATTTCGAAGGCAAGGCCGCCATCGTCGATTTATTACTCTGGAAAGGAAGGTGTTAGGTACGACATCGTTTGATTTCAAATTTACTTAGTATTTCTATAACGGTATGTTCATAAAACCCTTGAAAAAAAATTGAACAGTTCTGTGTCGGGTACAATTAAGGTATTATTGTAAGCTGAATTTAAAAATATATTTAGTCCTTTAAAATTAGAAATTTAAAAAATGAAACAAATTGGGTAGCTAATAATATTTGATAAATTTGCAGTAAGATACAAAATAATTCTGTTTTGAAATCCAATATGTACATATAGACTAGAAAGGGAATTTTAAAATATTGAATATTTATATAAAATTAGATTTTGAGAACTATAAATTAATTTTTGGTATATGGGTTTCACAGGAAAAGAAATTATTATTTATTTTTGGAAAATTGGTTCGTACAAAATAATTAGTAAATCAAATTTTATTAAATTGTAATTGATAATTTAATTATTCAAATACTAATAAACCATATAAATGTTTATACAAGGCGTGAATCGTGAAGAGACCGAGTCGAGATTGAAGTTGACTGCAAACAAATTTAAAGGTGAGTTAATCTCACTCATCTGGTTTGATTTAAATTTAAATGATTAAATTTATATAATTTCTTGAATGGTTGAATTGATTTGATGTGCTATATTATAGTATATAATACATCTCGGAATGATTGATTTCCCGCATTATATAGCGGATGAGACCCTATGCCCCGCATAAAGTGGATGATATTATATTAATCCCATGTACAATGATATTCCACCTCGAAGTGGAATTGGTATTTTATATTGTACTAACGTTTGTGGATGCAGAAAAATAGGTCGGAGGGATCCAACGGATTCCTCAAAATTTTCTAGATTATTCTAATAATTCTATGTTATGATTATTTGCTATTCTGGTTGAATTATATTGATAATTGAAAATGTTGGATGCTATGGGTTGATTTAATATATTTCGGTACTGAGTTACCAAAATATGTAGAATCAGATTTTTGGAAAGAAAATAAAGAAGAGAATTTATAAGTAAAAAATTTATAGAGAAGTTGACTAAATTTAAGAATGAATTGAAAAAGAATAAAAGTGGATCTTAAATGTTAATAAATAAATTCCGAGTAGGGAAAGAAGATCTAAATAAACAGGGAAATAATGAATTTTTAAAACTTAAGTGGAGAATTTTAAAAAGCAAAAGAATTTATTTTAAAGATTTAAGCTTTAAATTTATTCAAAGGAATAGAAAAGGAATTTGGGAAATCTAAAATTGATATCTTTAGCTAAAATGATTTTTAATTATAATTAAGAAATGAAATATGAGGTTAATGGATTTTGAATAAATTGAGTAAGTAAAGGAACTTATTTCAAATTAGGTAAATTGGAAATCCATTTGAGAATTCACTTAAGTGTTAGAATTGGGATTTTAAAAGGAGGTTGTGGCAATGAAATGTTTGAATTGGGTTTATAAAGTAAAGTAAAATATATCAGTGGATATTTGGGAAGAATAAATTCACGGTGGGAATTTATTAAAGAAATGGGTAAATTTGTTTAAAAAATAAATAGTGATTTATTTGTAAAGGATGTGGAAGAAAAGCTTATTTCCCTGAGTAGCCAAGTACGTTTTCAAACAAATTTAAAGGTATAAGTTAAAAGTTTTAAGTTGTTTTAAAAAGTATGTTTTAGAAGATTTATTATTTCTGAATGTTTAAATTCTAAAGCAAGTATTTTTCAAAATTTATTATCGTAATAATTATTTAAAAGATGATTTGGTAATTTGTTTAAAGGAGAAAATCTAGTTTTATATTTTATAAAGTAACCTTATTTTAAATATTCGTAAAGTATTATTTCTAATTAAGTATTAAAGTAGTTTTTCTAAATTTAAATGTTAAAGCATATTTTACAATAAAGTGTTTTAAATTATTTTAAAAATCTAAAGTTTTATGCTTGGTGATTTCAGTGGAAATAGAAAATGTTTGGGAATTTATTCTGTAAAAGGAAGATAGTTTGAAATTGTTTTCAAAAAGGAATTAAAAAGTAGAAATATATCTTGCGAAGATATTTTGAGAATAATAAATAATTTGTAGAAATTATTTATGGTTAATGGATGTTTGTAAATATTAATTGATAGTTAAATAACCGACTATCAATATTGGCCAATGCACTGATCGTTTCGAAGAGACCGGGATCGAGATTTATTTCTCGAAAACCACTTTGATCCGGTTTGTACGTTTTCGTGGAAAAACGAGTTCGGAGTCGAAGATGGAGCAATGAAGTGCAAGGGCTAGTCGCTACTAATCCTGAGGTGATTCCAAAATGGATGTAGTAGGAGTAGTGCCTTCGGCTCCGTTCGGACCCGGGATGGACTTGTATGGACAAATGCTTTCGGAACATCGTCAGGTGGACGATGAGCATTCTAAGTGAAACGTTCTAAAAGGTAACGCTTAGCCTCAAGCCTCATCAACCGGGAATGACTGAAAATCAGGGGTTATGCAGCAAGGTTAGGTGGGTAGCACCCATTCAGGATGAGGTCATCCCTGTCTAGATGTCCCTTTTATTTCGGCTTAGTGGTGCGGTTGCTGATCCCAACCATGTGGTGATCTTACTCAGGATTATCCAGTAAGGGGTAGTCCCGGTCTTGTGTTGCAGGGGGTCGGGAGTGATCCTCGGTATGCTGATCTAGACCAGGTACCGTGACAGGTGGTACCCCAGTGCCTAGTCATTAGTTGGAATTCCATTCTCTCTATGCGCCTTTTACGAGTTTTGTTTGTATTACCCACGACTGTGGCTAGTAGCTGGAATTTAATGAATGTAACAATTTCGGCTATTTTAATAAGTATTTGTAAATAGACCCTATTATAATATAAGAGAATTTTATAAAAAATGTTTCAGCTATCGTAAGGTAAAAACCCGACATGTTTATTTGTGGCGTGGTCTTACGAGATGCTTTTGTTTTCAAAGGATTTTTGAAACTTTAATAATCAATTTGAGTGTGGTTTTCTCACGCTGGTACTCCAGACCGACTCGGGTGTTATTTCACTATAATGCTCGGGTCAGACTGAGTATTATAGAATACGGGATATGATGCTGTGGAGCTCAGAAGACGAGCTGGATGGCGATACATACTTCCGTACTTGATTATTGTTCCTCCGTGTATCCAGTTGTATGTTATTGATGTTGTTGAAATCTGATGATGTACTCTGATGATATATGTATAAACAGATACAGTTTTTTTGTATGTAAAGATCTGTTATTATCTATTATATTTATTCTGCTGCGATGGTTAGATTCTGATGTTGTTTTTTTCTTCTTCTACCTCTTATTCTTTGACCCAAATGGTTCGTATTTCCGTACATCTAGACTTGATTGATGGAGAATAGTATCGACTCAAGGTGTATGGAATTGCGGGTCATTTCAGCTCGGCTAGGGTTTGTATTAGTTTTGTGGCGATGTTGTTTGGTTCTAAGGTCACGAAAAGGGGTGGAGGAGGTGATGTGGTCGGTGAAGGTGGTGTGGTAGAGATGGTCAAGCCAGCTACAGGCTTGATGGCCGAACCATGCTTGAGCAAAGCAAAAGAGAAAAAAAGAAAATGAAAAGGAGGAAGTGAAGGAAGCCATAGAATTAGAGCTTGTATATTTTTTACATGCAAATGATAAATGAGAAGTGTTGAGATGTTTTGTACGTGAGAAATTAAAGAAGTGGACGGCTAGAAGTAAAGGAATGAGCGGCTAAAGGAAAGAAAGTGAAAAGGCAAGAAAAGGAAAAGGCACAAATTAAAGAAAAGAGCTTAAGTCTCTTGAAATTTCCAAAGCCTATTATTAAAATAAACAAGTTAAAAAATGCAATAAACAAAATAAAAATCTAAAAAAATAAAATAGAAAATAAAATAGAGAAACGAACATAGAAAATAGAAAATAAAATACAGAAAAATAATTATGTGTAAAACGCTGTCTTTTATCAAATTTAAAAAGTACAAAACATAATTTAACGAAACGAAAAGAAGAACGGATATCAGAATTATATTCTGCTTCAAAGAAAAAGATTAGGAATTTAAAAGTTCAAATTTAAAATTTTCAAATGAAAGTTAAAGTTTGACCAAAGTTGACAAAAGTATAAAATTTTCAAAAAATATTTATTTTATTGTATTTGGAAAATAAATTACAAACAAAATTCGAAATTACATTGGAAAATTCCAAAAATTCAATTTTAAATGATTTAAAAATCAAAGTTTTCAAATAAAATTTTATTAAAAATATTTAAAAAAAATTATGGGTTGTTACACTAATGCCATATGATTCAAAATCATACGATCGAAGAACTACATCTTAAAACCCTGACTTAGTCTATAATTTCAAAATAAATGTAAATAATTTCAAATACTTCTGTATTATCCATTGCATCACTTTTGTTATGAAAACAAATACCACATTATAGTTTTATTTCATAACAAATATTTATAATATTCTCATTGAAATAAAACTATGTCTACTCTTCAGTCATCATTGAAGAATGGATATTATCTATTAATAATTAATGGTACGTTTTATGAAATCAATTTTCGTAAATTGATGTAATCAATAAGTGTTATGTGGCATGCTTCCACTATTTCCACCATTACTATAATAACATACTGAATATGAAGGTCTATCATCCACTTAATATCTAATATTTAATTCATATACTGTAACTAGCTTATGGGGGAGTTCTTTGATCAATTATCTTGAACTCAAAGAAAAAATATCAGAGAAAACAATTTTCTACATACATTTTGGAATAGAAATCATATTTCTTATTCCAATATTAAGCATTAATTATTTTTTTGAAATTTTCGTTTCCAATGTTTCTTCATGAAGTAGAAGCCACATTCACTCTCTTTATCCTAAATGTACCTTAAATCACGTCTACTCTTGTACATTCATTTTCCATTTTAAACGATCGAACCATTCAAAAGAGAAACCTTACAACAATATCATAACGAGCTCTTTATAGAAGTGCATTCGATCATCATTGACATTTAAGAACATTAATTATATGACACTCTAGGTAATCTGATCAAAATTGACATTTCAATGATCGATTTCTTAAAACCTTTTTGTAGTTATAGTCTAGTGTTACATTTAGCATAATACAATCTTCTTTTTAATCAATCATATTGAATACACAATCTCACTGTATGATTTGTTGCTAATTTTGAATGAACTAGTTTCATCAATGTATCGTATGATATAAATTGACTATTCTCTATATAACATTTATAGCGATAGTATATAAGTCAAATATCCATAGCCTTATATTACTTTTAGAGTTAGAAACTCATGGTAAGCATTGCACGATCTTGGGAAAATAAACATGCAAGCGACCAAATTACGAATATATTTAGTGGTAAAATTTGGTACTTGCATGGATATAGTAAACATTAACATGGAAGAAGTATCTAATAGTAAGTATATTTTATATACCTATTCATCAATCTTTAATTCAGTTTATTTGTATATTTTAATTGGTAAACTTTTATCAATCAAATTGGATGAACAAATTTATCAATGTGGACTATTACAAGATTATATAGCGTATGTTCTTACAATATTAGAAAGGTTAAATGTTACTATTTTATTTTTCTAACTACACTAGTAGTTGTTAGGACTCATCTACCTTGGGATTCTGAGCTTGAGTTTGCTCAACAAGTCATAGCTCCATAAACAATAGATAACTCCTTTTCCGTTGTATCACATACAACTCCGAACTTACGGTTCCTTGTCTTAATGTCATTTTGACCTTGAATTCTCTCAGCAAATTTGAAGTTATTCACTTGTACCTACCATTTTGCGATGACCTAAGTATAATATATGTACCTTGAGTTTGCTCAAGAAATACATATAGTTATCTTACCTCTTCCCGTTAATATATTAATATTACTACACAAAACATCTCTAACTTGAGTTTGCCCAATAACCAGAGAGTATGCAAGTAATTTATTAATATATAAATAGTAGAGGACAACAGTTACATAAAACATTCATAATCTTTAATATATTTAATTGAGTGGCATAGACTTATGGAATAGTGTCTTTCTTATGAAATACCCTCATGATTTAAGTGTTGGACACATCAGGAATCACAACATAGGTACATTTACCAATGTATTTATTTCGTTAGTTTATTTATGGTTTCTATAATGCTCGATGCATTCATATGATATAAGTTTCATTATTATATAGCTTTTATATTTTAGTTAGCTTATATAAATGTTTTATGTATAACATTATATTAACTAAATCATATTTAATTAATTTTATATTATTATTCCAATATAACTTTTATATTGGACCTGTATATTATAACCTTTATAGCATTTACTATAGCCTTTAGAGTAATAAATATATACCATATGCATGTGTATCTTTAATTTAATTAATTAACACTTAATTACTTTATTTATCTAAACACTTTAGTTAAAATATACTAATTTTGAAAGTCATTTTATATATACATACATGTATATTCAAAGTATATTAAACGTTTTAAGATAATATAACATATATCAATATGTATAATACAAGCATATATATATATATTAAACTTATTTAACTAATTTATTTTATTAATCTTATTAATCAACTAGTTTTCAAAACTGACGTTTAAATTTTAAATTTTCAAACGCTTTAAAATTTTATTACCTTTTTGAACATTTTTAAAACTAATGTTGTATTATAATTTTTACAAAAGCATGTTTAGTTTAAAATTTAACTTTAAATTTAAAATACTTATTTTAATTTTAAAACAATTATGAAAATTAGTTCAAGCCCAATTCAAATTGGGTCTTCTCTATTAGGGGCAACCTTTGTGCTCACTTCACCTTTCAAGTCAGGCCATAACCAGGCAAGGCACTCTATTACACAATTCCAATCCTAAGCATTACCTTTCTAAACACTATACTAAGTGGAAAAGCTTAATTTTTTAGCCCTAATATGACCAATTTAGACTACATAGGCTATTGGGCATTGATACCATTAAAGCTCCGACCCAAACTAATTTAGGGTGACACAACCAGGCACCTTATATGCGATTTCCACATACGGCCTTTCGACTGTCACAGCCATCATAGGACATGTAAGTTGAAGAGGCAGTGCTTTATCATAGATCACAATGTGAGAACACCCTCTCATGCTTGTTGTAGGGATCAAACCTAGGACATCCAATGTACTAGGTGACGCCTCAACTAATGTCGCAATGATACCATTGAATGTGCTAGACCGACTCACAGTGGAGTTAAATGGTGAATTTTAAAATTTCCTTTAGGGTTTATTAGGCCTATGAAGTCTAAAGAGGATTTCAAATCCAATCTATAATATTTTTAAATAAAATCCTTTTTTGTGAGATTCACTTGAATTTAATATTTACATAAATTAGAATATGTCAAATATACTCTTATATATGTATTTATGTGTGACTGTAACTGGTCATATTTAATTTGAAGAAGAAAACCTTTCGTTTCTTTTTCTTAACTTATTCAATTATTGAGGGGATATATGGATTTAATTGGAGAGACAAAACTTTTCATTCTTCCCTTTAATTAAATGACATGGATAACTAAATATATACTTAGCGTATATTGCGAGTATACCAAGCATACACTAATGTATATCAGCTAAGTGCAATATATCATATTGTGTATAGTTAATGTGCATGTGTTTCGGTGCTGGGATTTACACTGCAATTGACACATTCTCCCTTTATATACGAATTGGTTGTCCAAAACATTATTTAAAACTATATAAGCTCACGCATGTGTATATATATATATATATATCTATGTGTGTATGTCTGAATATAATTAATATGAATATATATGTATGTGAATGTATTTTAATGAATCCTTTAATAAATCTAAACTAAATCAATCAATTCAACTAGTTTGAATTCAAATTTTATTTCCAAAACTTGCAATGATTTGATTTAGTAGAACAATTTGAAACTATATCTTAATCTATAAATCCTAATATAAAATATTTTTATATGTTAATAATTTAAAGTAAGATAAAATGTAGATATTTGACAAGCAATGATAAAGTAAATTTACTAAACCAAATTAGAGTGTTGATGCATATATATTTCTACATTAAAAACAGATCTCCTCAGAAGTCAAGATGTGTATGTGTATGTGTACATACATAAATGTTTAACATGCATTGTAAAATAGTTTCCAAATTATTTTAATACAAGTTCATATACATGTGTATGTGTGTGTTTGTTTTGAAATAGAAAACTACTTGATTAATGAAATAATCATTGACATTCAACTAAATTTTAAATAAATTAATTAAATAATCAATTAATTATCATATTTAGATGTAAAGTGACACTAACATCAACATAAATAAAACAATAAGAATCAATAATCAAAACCATTGTTAATATTTCAGAGCCTACTCAAATCAACAAATTCAAAAATTTCAGATATGTACATATACAAATTAAAGATGAACAACAAATGCATATGCAAATTTGTCAAAATATGCATATAAATAGATTAATAACATCATTATCAATATACACTTAAAATAGAATAGATCATACCTAATAGATGCTCCTAGATCCAAATCTGAATAAGTATTCTAGCATTGCTAGTGTAACACCCTGCATTTTTATATAGTTAAAATGTAACGTATAACAATAAGTAAGGAAAATAAATAATTTTTAAATTATTAGAATATGGCTTCGAAACTGTTACCATAGTGTTTGAGATGATTTTCTGATCAGTTTTCATATATAACTTGTCAAAATCTGAACCAAGTGAAGAAGTTATGAACGAAACAAAAACAAGAAACAAAACGAAAATAATAATATGTATATATATGCATGTGGTCGACCATAGGTCGACCCAGTGGGCACGCAGGTCGACCGTACGGTCGATCGATGTTTAGAGGCGGTCGAATGCCCGATCGAATGCCCGATCGAATGCCCGGTCGACCCGCGTATGACCTGGACGAAGTTTCATCTAGGTACGTACAATTACGTGTTTCCTCATTTTTGCGCGATTTGAGCCATACGTTCTTCGATCCTATGGTTCTGAACGACCCTGTGACATGGTAGCTCCAAGTTCAATCCAAGAATCCGACTGTCTGAGACTCCAAGCTCCAATATAAATAGGACCCCAGGCCTAGCTATCATCTCACAATTAGATTTTCTCCCATTGGTTCATTGCCTAAGGCTAAACCCCTAGATAGAAAATATTTCTTTGGATACTTGGCCTATGGTTGAACCCTAAAAAGAAAATAATTTCTAGGGAGAACATCTTCTTTATTAAAATATTATACACCTTGGAGGAAGGGTAGCTAGAAGGACTATGGAGCCAAGCGGAGCACAAGCGAAGCTAAGGACGACATGTGAGTGGATTTATTTATTCTTTTAAGTTTAAGATATACTATCGTTAGATTCCCATTTAGAAAATTTCATTCAGTAATTAATCATATTAATTAAATTATGTTGAACTATAAGAAAACTTGTAGTTTATTTGTAGTATTAGTATTTATACACTGTTTTCTATGCCTTATTTACATCTTTTTATACGTTTTGGATTTTATGCACGCGTCAATTTTCTTCTATGCTCTTCTTTCTCTTCTCTAATGGAATAGAATAGATTAAACGTGAATAGGGATTAAATAATTAAGAATATTGAAATGAAGAAATTAGATGTACAATAATAAAAGTTGAGGAATAGAATTACTATAATAAATTGCATTAAAACGAGAAAAGTTAATTTGGGAGTAATTATTAGATTAATTGGTTGGTTTAGAAAATAGGATACATTTCTATAACTTAATATCTAAAAAATAACGATAAACATAACTGCCAGAATAAAAGAAATAAAAAGGGGGAATTAGTGTAAAATAGAGAAACCACTATATTTTACACTACTCTAAAATAGTAAAAGAGATATCTTGCAGTTACAGATTATTGTTTATAGTATTATCCAATATTAAGATATAAAAATGGATTATATAATTTTCACAAGCAACCAAATAAAATAGAATTACTTCCTAAAATAGTAGATAATAAAGTAAAGTATGATTTGAAACAAGAAAATTATTAATTTAAGAATTTGAGGCTATAAAAACTTAATGAGCCTAAGTCTACATTTACTGCGTAGGCTATTTAACTAGGAAATTATTATGATAAGTGAACTATGTAATATTAGATAATTAAAGAAAACTCTATATCATAATAAAAGAAGGCAGACTAGGGCAGACAATAGACACTTGTAATTATATAATGGACTATAAAAGAAGAAAAAGTAACAATTACAAGTAGAATTATAACATAGGTTATAATTATGAAATAAGAACAAAAAAGCTTATCATGAGACTTATAATAAATTGGTAAGCAATGATAGTAGAGAATAATGATAAAAGCTTACTTAAACGACTTATATTAAGTTGATAAGCAAATAAAACAGAAATAATAAAAGAGGCTTATTTTATTGAACTTAAGGATTAATATTAAGTTAAGTAAGCAAGATAATGAATGTGGCTCACACTAACAACATTCCCTATTAGACCTATGGTTGTCTCACAATAGTGAGAAGTGAGAGGAGGGCAAGAATATGCTAATTAAATTAAAATAAATAGACAACAAAATAAGCAAGCAAACTAAACGTAAATTAAAAGATTAGACTTAGAGTCTAGTAGAAGAATCGAAACGCGTTTGGAGCAGCCTAAAGGATGAAGTGCCTAATGGTGAATTTCATCACAGATTTCATAAATGGAGAAACACATCCCACTTAGTATTTTTGGGCTTCAAGGAAGTACGAGACTTCAACGGGACGTGGTGATACTCTAGGATGGCCCTATGGGTAGGCCTAACGAAGCTATATCCCCGGAGGCAAGTCTGGAGGTGTTCCATCAAGAGGGTATGCCTTGACTGCATTTACAACGTAGGCCTAAGGAAGCAGACCTTGGTAGGCAGTCAAAAGGGCTTCGTGTTCGAAGTAGGGTATTCATAAGTCAAGTACTTGAAGGTAAGTTTAAGGGTAGCCACATGCGGACATTGGCCAGCATCGAGACAAAAAGCGATTTCAGGAAAGAATAGAGTAAAACCAATAGGCTAATGATTCTTTCACTATCGAGACATTGGATGGAGGTACCGCCAATGGGATATTAGATTGTTTATAGTTGGGCATGACCACTTAACTCTTTAGAAGTCTTTCGATTAGTTGAGAGGTGGCTGCGTAGAGCCATAGCCATGATGAGAAAGGGACAGACCAACTAGAATTCTTATATTGTAGGCATAACAAAGTAGTCCTTTACAGATATAAAAAATCCCCGACTGAGTTCCGTACAAGGTAGACCTTGTTGGCGGGATACAAATAGTAGACAGAAGGATTACATCGTGCTCAATGTAAGCACTGGGTGATACATCGTGGATGTCCGAGCACTGGTATAGACTAGTGCGGATGCGATTTAAGATTTCATAGTTTGTAGTGGAGCGTCTGTATTGTAGGCCTTACGAAACAATCCTTTATATATGTAGCTACGAACCACTCGTGGAGCAAAACGATGGAGTATCTACATTGTAGGCATTACGAAGTAGTCCTTTACAGATATAACTACGGAGTAAGACGATGGAGCATATGTACTGTAGGCTTTTTGAAGCAGTCCTTTATAGATGTAGTTACAGAATGCTCTCGAAGCAAGACGATTGAGCCCTTTTCGAGGAGGATACGGAAGCTACCATGGGTGGTACCTAGGACCAATATGGTAATTGGGCATATAGCTAAATATATGTATATATTAGTTATTAGGTTTTAATCTACTATGGAGTAGATGGGCACGATTCACGAATAGAGGTGAGAATATTGTAACCTGATGAACCTAATATAGGAGTAAATGGAAATAAAATGGTATATGTAGAATTAATCATAGAAGTATATAATTTATCCATTCATCGAAACATTTGTTCTGACGCCCTTCTCGTAACATCCTATAGGTTAGGTAGATGACAGAGATTTCTCAGCTATGTGACACTTGCTTAGGAAGTGTTATTATTTGGATGAGTATTTACTTACTATTATATTTTAATCAATCCCGCTATGAGACAATTAATTAAGTTATGATATATTTATCTTTGCCTATTTGCAGGATACCAAATACCCAACTCGAACTTCAGTGGCTTGGGTTTTAGCATTTTTGTGAAAAATCCGGAACACTGGAGTTCGGGTTGTTACAGAAAGAGAAGGAGAACCACATCGTATTTGATTGATTTAATTGGATACCATTAAAATAATTTTTTCTTTTATTTTACCTTGAATTTTTGACCATGAATGTTAGGAAAGAAATAAGGTGGCTAGGGTTTTGAAAGAGAATGATTAAGAGAGGCAAGTGAATGAAAGGTAAGGTACTTACAAAGGTAACCTTTCTTAACCACCTCCCTTCATTTTCTAGATCCAACCACTAGATTTCATGCCTCCTTTTTCTTTATGAGGATTTTAGTGAAAGAGGTTTTAAAGCCCTTTAATTTGTTCAATAGAACTTAGCAAATAATTGCAATTAAATCAAATTTAAATCCCCATCGATGTGTTCATATATAACTTTTACATATGCACTTAAGTAAACGTTAATGACATTAAAAAATACTAATAGCGTCAATACATCAAATAAATAAATAATTAATACTTTCCAAAATAATTAATTAATTTACAACAACTTATAAATCAATTAAACAATGGGTGTTTGGAGAATCTATCAATGTCGTTGTGCGACTCGCATGTGTTAATTCAGTCAACGATTAATATCGAACTATTTGAATATTAACTTTCACTCATCGCCTTAGCTAGTGGAGTGACATTTTGGATGAATTTATTGCTTACCCGTCTTTTTAGCAAAATTGAATTTTACCTGTTTATGTATTACACGATAGTGATAATTATTTACACAATTCTCTTCTTCAAAATTGCATCACTTTGGACTTATGGAATTTGGTTATGATCAAAATTCAATATCATCCGTGTAACATCCCACATATTTTATGATTGTATATTTAAATATAGCATTGTTAGTCGGATTAAAGTCCGAAATGCTAATTTTTGTAAACTATCGAATTAGGACTCGAGACTACTTCCATTGAGTCCAAAATGGCATTTACGATCTTTTTGAGTACAAACATATATATGTTTGGAGTTGACTAGAATTTTGGTATTTTTATTTGGGGCTTTGGGTTTGGGTATCGGCCCACTAATCTAACAAGAGAACCCAACTCCTCTACCTTATAACTCCCACTCCAATTCTCTTCATTCATTCATAATATTTCCTAACACTCTCAAGCCCTAGAAAGAATGGTGGGAAGAGGAAATTAAAATTCCTAAGCCCTAGTTTCTCTTATGAATTCAAATTCGAGTGATAAATCAATGAGAAACTTAGGTAAGAATCCTCTTCATCTTCTCCATCTCAATCTCTCTTCAATTTTTAGAAATCCCTATAACTTAACTTAGGAAATTCATTTCATTTGATAACAGATTGAAGATTCTAGAGGTGTTATTGAAGAGAAATCAATCTTTGCTTGTTTTAGAGCTTCTCATTTCTATATTTGGGTTTAAAGGTGAGTTCTTAAACTCACATTATGTCTATAGCTTTTATTGTTGTTAGGTATGAATTCCTAGCATTTATTTCATGCTCAATTGCTTTTGATTTGAACTGATTTGGCGAATTTTCCAATTTTGGTGTTTGGAAGTCAAAATCTTTAAAGATCCTAACTTGAATCTTTGGCCATATTTTTGGCGGCGTATCGAAGAGCCAATAGGGCGGGTTGTCGATTGGCATAAATCCCTAGCATTCATCGCCCGTTCGATCACTTTCGGTTTGGATTTTTGCCCGTTTTGGGCTAGGTTGATTTTTTTTGCCTAGCAAAAAATCTAGATGTCTGGTTGAAAAGCCATATGTCTGGTTGAAAATCAAGACGTCTGGTTGAAAATCCAGACGTCTAGTTGAAAATCCAGACGTCTGGTTGAAAATCCAGACGTCTGGTTTAAAAATCCAGACGTCTAAAAGGGTTTTGGAAATAAACAAAAAAAGGATAGAGCCAAAATCCAGATGTCTGGAACAAAATCCAAATGTCTGGAACATAATCCAGGAGTATGGTTGAAAAATCCAAACGACTGAAATGGTTCTGGAATTAAAAAGAGAAAGGAGAAAAATAATATATTTTTCAAGAACCTAGGGCCAGATGTCTGGCTTAACCTACCAAACGTCTAGAACTATCAATTTTGCCTATTTTGGCTGTTTTTGAGTGGATTTTCAATTTTTATCGATTTTTATTGATCCGATTGGTTGCTGTCATTTATTATCGACTTTGATGACTTCTTTTCTGAATTTTTGGGAATATCTATTTGATTGGACTTGATATCGATTTTTGGGTTTTAATTCATATCATCGAATGTGAATTTTGGTGATCGATTGTTTTTACAATCGTTTTCTGTGATTTGTCACTTTAAATTACAAGGGTTTTTATACTAGTAGTAAATACTCAAACTCTTTCACAAAAATGATTTCAATGTTACTTTTAATACAGAACTCGTTTGTCTTTGCCCCCCAAAATATGCCTTGCGGTAGGAAGGCGTGTTTTGTAATGCCATGAGCCGGATGTTCATATCCTGTCGACAACCTGTAAAGAGCTTGATATTTTATATGGCCCCAAATGACGACCGTTCGGGATCGAGCTATTTGGGATGAAGCGCGACCGTTCATGGTCAAGCGCCTAACTTCAAATGACGATCGTTCGTGATCAAGTCATTTGAGGTGAAGTGCGACCGTGCGCGGTCAAGCGCATAAATCCGTACGTCGATCGTTCGGGGTCGAGTCATCTGCAGTGAAATGTGACCGTTCAAGGTCAAGCGCTTTACTTCAAATGACGACCGTTCGGGATCGAGTCATTCGAGGTAAAGTGCGACAGTGCGCGGTCGAGTGCGTAAATCCATGTATCGATCGTTCGGGATCGAGTCATCTGTGGTGAAATGTGACCGTTCAAGGTCAAGCGCTCAACTTCAAATGACGACCATTCGGGATCGAGTCATTCGAGGTAAAGTGCGACAGTGCGCGGTCAAGTGGTGGTCCTCAAATGACGACCGTACGGGATCAAGCCATTTGAGGTAAGGTGTAACAGTCAGTGATCAGGTGGCGGACCTCAAATGACGACCGTTCGCGATCGAGCCATTTGAGGTAAGGCGAGTTGTGCCGTTCGAGGCGAGTTGTGCCGTTCGAGGCGAGTTGTGACCGTTCGCGATCGGGTGCCGTTCGAGGCGAATTGTGACTGTTCGAAGTCGAGTACCGTTCGAGGCGAATTGTGACTGTTCGAAGTCGGGTGCCGTTCGAGGTGAATGAGTGTGCCCGAGGGGGGGGGGGGACTTAATATTATCAGTGTTGGAGTCATTGTTTGGGGGAATTTTTCGAATCAAAGGCTTTGGCAGTTCGTTGCCATGCAATAGGTGCTCGTGGACCGTTCGCGATCCAACGGGCATACAAGTAAATAATTTTTTCATAGAATTGTAAATGTTAAAGCAATAGTACCTTACAGCAGAAATGTCCAAACAGGAAGAATTCAAATGTTCAAATCGAAACAAAAGCAAAGCAAGGATGTCAAAGTGTAAGTTCCCACTCCGAAGCAGTCAATGATCATTCAGAGCATGCCTGGAGATCGTTCGCGATCTCGTACATGTGTAAATGATTTAATTGCGTTAGTGGAAGCTTACGACCTGTTCATCGTTATTTTAATCAAGCAATCAAGGGATAATCAAATGGTGCCCCGATTTAGGGTCACCTCTAGCTGACGTAGAGGGCGGTCGCTCTGGCACCACCGCTGGAGTTCGCCTCCTCACATACTGAAGGAGCATACCGTTCCTGATATGCCCTTCTACCTCGTCCTTCAAATGCCTGCAATCATTAGTGTTATGACCATTCAATTCATGAAATACACAAAACTTATCTGATTTTCTTTCGTCAGAGGTTGGATCCCTTCGCATTGGTTTACGATACGGAACCTGCCCCTTGGTATCCTGATAAATCCGTTCCAAACTCTCATTCAGCTCTGAATGGGTGGTGAAGCGTGGTTCTCTTCGTAGCCACTTTGTCCTGTCATCATTATCCTCAGCCTTTCTTTTTCCTTTGCTAGTCTCCGCACCCTTTCCAGGTGTGTTTCCGCTCTTGATTACGTAAACGTCATCTTCTTCCTCTCTTTCTGCACTAGCATCTTCCAAACGCAGAAACTTTTCAGCCTCATGATAGAACTCTCCCAGATTCATAGGCGGGTCCTTGGTTAATGAATTCTTGAATTCTGTATTACCAGCTATTCCAGATACAGCTGCCATCATGACCATAGATGGATCTGGTCGATCCACTGATGCTGCCGCCGCATTAAATCGCGTTAGAAAGCTCCTCAAACTCTCTCCAGTTTTCTGTTTCAAGGTTGCCAAAGTCATCACATTCTTGGGTCTCGCAATATGAACCCTGAATTGCCTCATGAATCTCTCAGTTAAATCTGCCCATGTTCCTATGGAGCCGCTCTCCAGTTGTCTAAACCATAACGCTGCAATGTCCGTCAAATACAGTGGAAAGCACCGGGCCATAACCTCCTCTGATGCCCCCAGCACTTCCATATGTCTCATATACTTCGTTAGATGGACCGTGGGGTCCGTTTTCCCATTGTACATGTCCAATGACGGTAGCTTGAATTCTGGTGGGTTCCTAGCCATCCTAATCGCAGAAGAAAAAGGACTCTTGTTTACATCTTCCAAGTCTCTGTTTACTAAACCGCCTCTCATAGCTCTTCTAACCATCTCTGCTAATCTGTCATTGTCTCCAAGCTGTAGTTCTCGTTCACTGTCTTCGACCTGCCCCCCAAGTCCGCGGGAGTTTTCATGTGTATGCCTCCCTGGCTGAACGTTCATTCCTCTATTGCTACCAGGTGGTTCGGATGCCCCCATCTCACTTCCTGGGGTCGGATCAACATGCTCAGCGTGAGTACCCCCTAGCTCTGGTGCTGCGCCAGATGGTCCTGCCCCGTTCTGAACCCCAGTTGCTCCTTGGATTTGTGCTCCAATTTGCCCAATTTGTTGAAGTAAGTTCTGGATCATCTCTTCTTGTCTTCTCATCATGGCCTCCATCTCATCCCTAGTGATGAAGATCGACACTTGATTCCCTCCTGAGGAAGCCTCTTGACTTCCTTGGTGTTCACTTCTCTCTGGCCTTTGCCTTCTACTTGTTTGTCTCGTCATAACTCTTAGATCTGAACTCTTAGATTTTCAAATTCAACTTCTATCCGATGTAGCGGGAGCTGGTTCTTCTCAGTGAAAGCACCAAAATGTTTGCGTAAAAAATGGCCGCAAACACCCAAAGTCGTATGAGTTGGTTGATTTTATGTTGTATTTAGTGATTTGGGTGATTTATGCAAATATATAAAAAGCAGGGACTAAACTGTAAAAGACACACAGATTTATAGTGGTTCGGCCAGAACGTGCCTACGTCCACTTTATATGTTATCCTCCTTTTTTCTTTAGATTACAAGTACAAAGCTGTGATTACAAGTATCTAAAGTTGTTTGAGAGTTCCTTCCAGGGTTGAGCTCTCAAACTTCTCTCGAAACTTGTCCTCCATTGTTGTACCCCTGCCCCTCTATTTATAGAGTGAGGCTGGGGGCAGGGGTCTTGGATGTTTATAGCTGCTGGTGGGCTTGGGCTGAAGCAATCTGGACTGGCAGCGTTCTGGTTCGGCGAAGCTTCATTCGGTCATGCTTGGAGAAGTTGGAGTTTGGTTCGGTAGTTGTTTGGCTCGGTGATGGAGTAATAGAGGTTGTGGTGATTCGGTGGTAAATGAGTGGAGCTTGTTCGGTGGTGGAATTGGACCGGCAGTGGGAAGGAGGATGTTGGCTACCGAATGAACCTGTGACCTTAGTGCCGAATGAGCTCGTAGGCTTGCGTAGCCGAATGAACATGTATACCGGATGGTCCTTCACTGCCGAATGGAACTTGATCCTTTGAATTGCCGAATGGGTTCTCACTTCGTGCTGCCGAATGAATATGAGAGTATATGGCCGAATGGACTTTGTATTCGGATCTTGAGTGGAACTCTGGACTTATGTACGCTTGCTGGCTGCTTCTTCATGGTGGAAACGCACATAACATTGATATTCCAGTTTTGTCCAAAAAATGGGATAACATCGTTTTTAAATCCGTTTTCCAATCTATTAGTATATACAAACCTTTACCTCATTCATATGAGAAATCTAATTAAATGACTTAGTAAAACAAGTGGTATGTAACGCTTGCGCTTACTTCGTGGATTAATTTTTGGACTTGTTCGATTGAAATCTCATGACAATTTTCAAGTGGAAACTACAACTTGTTCGTTGATATTTAAGTTAAGCCAGTGGTTATGGGACATGAAGCTAAACCCACTTATTTACCAGCTTAGTGTAATTTACACTTACCGATCAATGATGATCCTTTGATGATTTAGACTAGCAATGAGCGATGTATCTTTGTCCGAAAAAAGGGACTATACCCTGTTTAGAGGAACTTTGGCTCATAGGAGGAGCTTTGGCTCATAATCCGCAAGAAGGGACTATACCCTGTTTGGAGGAGCTTCGACTCATTAGGAGGAGCTTTGACTCATAGTCCGCAAGGGGGGACTATACCCTGTTTGGAGGTGCTCTGGCTTATTTTATGCGATAGCGACCTATTTGTGATACATATGTTGGTGAGATTTCATGCTCCCGTTTGTGACAGGCCTTCCCTTTTTTGTGATTTCTAGATTTCTAGTTGATGATTTCTAGAATTTGTGTTCCACCAGTTTTGATGATATGCATTGATAGGCTCTATCAATCTTTGTGTTTGGTGAATAATTTAAAAAATATGACATTCTTTTTGGTGTTTGAGAATATTTGAGATATTTTATGATTTTTGTTGTTATCTGATGTATACTTGTCACAGTATGGCATTATTGTTATAATACGTTTTTGTCATATCTCTTATCCTATCTCATTTTATATGATATTTATAGCTAGACTGATCCGTTTATTATTTTCTTCTTAAATACTATTCAGGTCAGACCAAGGTACTTCAGGTGCTTCTGTTTGAATTCTTATTATGGTCCTTCATCTGACTTTTAAACTAACAACTTTAGCTTAGTAGTTTTTGTTATTATACATTCGAGATAGAGACTCCTTGATATATTAATATTCTTTTATCTTCCACTTGTATCTATTCTTTTGTGATGTAGTGGATCTTATACGACCACTATACACTTTTATATGATATGAATCCGCCTTAGTGATATGAATATCGGTGACTGATTAATGTTATGTTTATTTTATATTTGTTTTCGAAGACCACATAGCCACTGTGTAGTAGCCTTGTGTTTGTAATTGATATGTCGATTTCCTCTTGAAACAAAATGCATATAATACTATCTGACATATCGATACTAGCACAAGGCAATTACATTGATGGTCGCTCCTCAATAGCTTTCTTCGCGCTAATCGACGGCGTTACCCTGTAGTGTTCTTGGCTAGTGTGAGTATAGAGGTGACTGATTTAAATCAACAAAAGATCCTTTCAAGTGCGTCGTCATCTTTTCATGAAATTCTGGACTCAATCCTTGCACAAATATTTCGTTCTTTTTGAGGGGAGTATCAATGAGCCTTGGTCCATAGCAAGAAAGTTCATTGAATTTGGTCTCATACTCAGATATAGACTTTCTACCCTGCTTCGAATTCAAACAAATCATGGTACAAACGAGTTTTTCCTGCTGTTGGCATGAATTTATCCTCAAATAACTCTTTAAATCTTTCCCATGAAATTTCATCCTTAGAGATATTTTCTATCGCTGCATCCCACCAGGCTGCAGCGCCTTCCTGCAATTGCCATGCAGCCATTTCCCTTTTTCTCTCATCAGACAACTTCATACTCTTAAAGATGCGCTCATAAGAGCGTAGCCAAGCTTGAACCTCAATTATCGATTCTGACCCTTTAAATGGTTTACCTCTAAGGTTGATGAAGTCTTTGCATAAAGCGACAAAATTAACCTGAGGCGGTACTGGATCTACAGCCTCACTAGCAGTTTGACTTCGTCCATTATCAGTCGAGCTACTGCCCCTACTTTTGCCTCTCCTTCCAGAACTCAGGTTGGCCGCCTAGACAGGTAACTCAACAAATTTAGATAGATATATAGTTATATAAAAAATACAAATACGCACTCTCAAGATAGATATTATTTCAGAGCCTCGGTATTATCTCAACTTATGCTTTGATACCAACAGTGATGACCCACCTTTCTAACCACATAAAGACGTATCATTAATAAGAAAAGAAAGAGATAGAAATAGAAAAGATAGCAAGAAAGAATAACAACATCAGAATCTCATAGCGGAATAGAACAAAATATAATACATCACATAACTATTACCTAGTTTTACATATATCAGAGCTACACAACATCATACAACAAAACAGTCATATATATATATATATATATCATTACATACATCCCAAAATACAACATACATCAACTAACACAATGGAACTAAATAGATATATACGTTTGGACTCTTGCTCCAAGCTCCACCTGAACTCAACAATCCAAAACCTATCACTTGGCTACTCATAAAAATTTGAGTACCTAAGAGTTTATGAAAAAACAGAAATAAACTCCGGATCAGACATGGGTCTGGTGTGAGTAAACTGGTTAAGGTTGCTTAACTTTGAAAACCATTTGGAAATAAAGGTATCACGTAAGACTTCCCACACATAAACACAGGTAAGTTTTTACCTTACGCTAACCAAAACATTTTGTAGGAAATCCAGTGATATTATCATAGTATCTAGGGTTTTTAAGTAAATAGAAAATAGACGAAATTGTTACATGATTAAATTCCAGCTACTAGCCACAAAGGTGGGTAATACAAATCAAAACCGAGGGTCTCGTAAGGAAAATGGGTTTCCATCAATGGCAGGGCTACTGGGGTACCACCCGTCACACTACGGGGCCTAGATCACCGTACCAAGGATCACTCTCGACCCCCTACAACACAAGGCCAGAACCATTCCTTACTGAGCAGTCCCGAACTAGATAACCCCGCAGTTGTGGCCAACAACTGCCCACACAGCCGAAATAAAAAGGGACATCTAGACAGGGGTATATCTCGTCCTGCTTGGGTGCTACCCACCTAACCTTGCTGCACCTCCCCTGTTTTAGCCATTCCCGGTTGATGAGGCTTGAGGCTGTGATTACCTTTATAGAACACATCCCTTAGAATGCTCATCGTCTGCCTGACGATGTTCTGAAAGCATTCAATCCATATAAGTTCGTTCCGGGTTCGAACGTAACCGAAGGCATTATATCATTACGCTCATTTTGGAATCACCCTCAGAGTTAACGACGATAATCCTTGCACTTTGAAACACCATCTCGATCTTCACTTGAGATGCCACGACCTAACCTTTAATTTGGATCGATGTGTTTTTCGGATAATCATAACTGACACCCGATCCGGGTCTCATCGAAATCCAAATGCCATTTTAAAGGTCAAGTTTTTAATAGTTTAAACAATTTAATTCAACACTTCGAATTCACATAGAGTTTATCACAGATAAATCATACACAGTCATCACATATATATCAATGCATATCACCGTGTATCACATAATATCACCAAATAGATATCACAATCAATCAAACAGGAATCATCAATTCATATCAAAATTAGTTTAATTAACTTAAACTTAATTAATTACTTCAGAATAAACCATTTTATCCCATTATACTAATCACTAATTAATCAACCCATTTAATTTATAAATTACTTCTTAATTACTATTTTATTAATTAATTTACATTTTGCTCACTTAATTAATTATTTCTTGATTATTTATTAATAACCTTAATTATTAATTAATAGAATTTAATTATAAATGAATTAAACACTTAATTATTAATATCAATCTTTAATTACAAATTTATTTAATCTCAAATTACTTAGTTAATTACAATTATAATTTAATTTACATTCTTAATTAACTTACAATATAAATTAATTATTTATCTTACATTTGAAAATCTCCTTTACTAACTTTTAAATCAAATCTTAACTTAAAATTTGCCAACATTATTTACTTCATTAATACTAAACTTTGTTTAACATTATTAACTTAAAAGTTTATTAGGCTTAACCTCTTGAAAATGAAACCCGAGAAAAAACCCCCAGTTTACTCGAGTTAAACTCGAGTTTCTCCCACCATTTTCCCGAGTCGTTTTTCCTTCCTCTCATACGTTTCTTCCTCTTTTTTTTTTTTAAGTTATAAACTGCTGTAACTCGCAAGCACGCTCGTGCACCCAGGTTATAACCCGAAGCCACACCTTATTTTTCCTGAGCATCAACTCGCGTCGTTCACCATCAACTTCCTGACACCATCATAAGTCCGTGCACGTGCACAACACTTCGTCGGCGCTCCGGCGAAGTTCATTACCTCCGGCAAGTCACGAACAAATGCTAAAATCGAAAACAAGGTTCAATTCGACGCGATCAAACCCATAGTTAAATCGAGCCTTCAATTCGAAAACTCGAACTCGACCTCACCCATCAAATTTGCTTCTCCCCGCCAACGCCGTCCATCAGAGGCGACACAACTCCGACCGCACCTCGCCGATTCTCCATTCTACTCTTCCCCTCAATTTCGTGCAGCTCTATCACTCCGAGGAGACGCAATCAACTTGCTACTGACCATGTCCAAAACTCGAGCATAAACCCTAAATTGCCTCATTCCCTCAATCATTGCGATAGAATTTTTTTTAACAATTTTCGTGAAATCATTGATCAACAAGCTAGCTTTAAACAAAACTTCAACATCTAAAATTTGTTTGATCATTAGAAATTGGTTAAAAAGCAATTTGGTTCAACTAGGAACTTCACTTAGAATACTTAACTAAAATTACCATTTCATTTTTAAAAATCCTACTTTTGTATGTAGATTCAAGATATGTAATTGAATCGATGGTTTAAAATATTCGAATTTTTCATATGTTCATCCTTTCGCTGTAAAATTTGATTTGCGGAAATAATATTTCAATATCGAGCTAAAAACAAATTCTAAGCCATCATTTAAGTTTAAACAAACTTATTTTGTTTAAATCCTAAGCTTATAATGTTTGTATGAAGATTTATTAAATATTTCTCTAGTTTACTTTGCTCTGAAACTAGGAGTACAGAAGAACATGGGACATTAAAATTTCCAGTACAACAGAAAACATACAGAACTACTTATTTAAAATATACAGCAAAGCACAAATTTTCATGAATCAAATACCCAAATTTAAATTTTAAAAATAGTATGTTTACTCACTTGTAATATTTTGAACAGAGAGTAATTCTGTTTTTTGGAAAGCTGCAATTTAATCTTCTTGTAAACCTTCCTGCTTTGTTGTTGAATGAATTTGAGTTTGTAAAAATAATGCTGTTTATTTTTCTTTTCTTTCAGGCTTGCTTAGTTTTGTTTGAACGAACAAGAACTAATATGGATGCATATATAAAGAAAATAGGTTTTACAGGGTAGGTGGCTTCTGGTACAAGCTCTTCCTTTGGTCAGATTTTTATCTTTTTTTTTTCTTCTGAAATTTGAGATGATATTTGTTTGTGCTGAGATGATGTTATTTAATGCATATGTTTCCCTTTATGTTTACATCTTATCCTATTTCTTGTATGTACATAGAATTTGTTTGTAGATATTTGTTTCTTTTTTTTTCTTGCATTGCATAAAACTCACAGCAACCATACTCGTTTGGTTTTTGTCTTTGCCTTGCATTCACACATGTATTTCATAAATCATATTTTCTAGAATTATCTTATGTTTTCATAAAACCATATAAGTTACCTTATATATTTATGTTTAACACAAATCCTTGTTTTTATTTATATTTAAAGCTAAATATCCAACACTTAATTCATATCCATATATTCTACACTTATATTTTATACTTATATTTAATATTGATAGGATTAATTTCATTTTAAACATTATTATCTATATTACATTCATTTGCATATATTATATCAAATGTCAATAATGTAGTGCCTTTAATTTAATTGAATAAGATAAATTTTATTGTAAATATTTTTGAAAGGTTCTATTTTAAATTTTCAAATCAAAGTTTCCTTTTCAAAATACATATGTATATAAATAAATGGCAAATATTCCAAAAGTCTTATCTTTTTAAAATGATAAGTTTTCATTTTATTTAATTGGATTAAACATTTATTAAAATAATATTGCCAAAATCCCGGGTCGTTACAGTTTTATGGAATGGTGTCAGGGTGATGTCTCACACTTTAACTTGTTAATCCCTTTTGGCTATTAAGGTCAACGTATCTAATGCGTAGGGATTTGCCAATATCGAGGCTAAATTCTATGTGTACGCATATAAAATTCAAGTGGTGAGGCTAACTATTATTTTTCTTCTATCATAGGTACCATTTTATTCTTTGAGAAAGGAAGCCATTGGTTTTATTTGGTTATCGCTTAAGCCATCCCGATAGTCTTTTAGTTGGCTTATATAAACCAAGTTTATAGTAACCATGAGAAAACTTTATCGATATGTTGACAACTAATGAGATGGGTGGTGTAAGGAATGTATGAATCTTGGACACTATATAAAATAATTTCATTTTGGTCTTTACCCATTTTGTATGATGTTTTTTATGTTCTATCCATTGTGGTTGCATATGGGCAAGAAGAGCATGATGCATTAGGCATTTCTCATCCTACTAAAGATCGATGTGTTGGCATTTTAGTTATCAAGAAATTAGTGAGGTGAAAACTCATTCCGCTCAGCAGTTTAGTCTCACTATGCATCTACTTTGATTTGCGATAACTAACATTATTCATACCGTACCTTTGTCTGATTCAAAGTTTTTAGTTTCATATAAACTCTTAATACTCATTTGAATAGGTTGAATGCATGGACTTTCTGGTTTAAAAGAATAAAATATTTTGGAGACATGTATGAGGCAAAGTAATACTAGTTTTAATTTATTCTGATATGTAGCATAACTGTTTATGTATGTAATAACTTCTTTATAACTGTTCGTATTTGTAGCTCTGATCACTCAAGATGGCATCATCATATGTCGCTTTTGAAATTGTATTTTTATATTTGTTATATTCTACGAACATTGTAATTATGGTGTTATGTAATGAACATGAAATTTCTAAATGGAATTACATTATGAGTATTATTTAATTCATGTACATTTCATGTTAATTATTAAATAATTGATCTCATTTTGTCATTGGAGAATAATGCTATAATGACCTGCCTTTTCGACCTTTGAAAGTCGACACTAATACGTATACGATATTAACGTGTTAAGCATTAAATTCCGAAAAGATAGTTTGTTACGGAAAAGAAAGGAAAGAAAGAACATAATATCACAACATAGTAAATAATCTATAAAAATAATCTTTACATAAGAGAGAATTTTTACATACACAATCAAACTGACCTATAATCAGCTGGACAGTTATAACAACCTACCCTTACAAATGCTAATATATACAACAAACAATGCAGCAGAAAAACAAAGGAATATATGAGAGATATATCTTGCACATCTAGCTCATCTCCTAAGATCCAAAGCATCCAAAGCTAAATCTAGAAAATACGCTCGATTTGACTAGAGCATTAAAAGGAAACAATGCCTGGATCGGTCTGGTAAAGCTAGGGTGAGAAACTCAAATCACAAGGAAATTTATTTTAACTTATAAAACCCTTTGAAAACAAAGGTTTCTCGTAAGACCATGCCGCACATAAACACAGACGGATTTTTACCTTAACTAACCTAACCATTTCTATAGAATATACAGTGATATTATAATAGTGTCTAGGGTGAAAATACATATTAATTATAACCGAAATTGTTACAGTAATTAAATTCCAGCATAAGAGTTATACAACTAAGTCTGAAGGCACTTATTCGAGAATCGATTACATACAATGACAAGGTAAAGGACTACCTTCCATATACCTCTAGATAATATACCTGGGTCTGACAAGAACATCTTGTACCTCTGCTACATAGGACTGGCCTACCCGATACTGGATAGTGCCGAATATGATGATCTCGTGGTTGTAATCAATAACTGCATCATTCTCGAAGCATACAAAAGCAGACAGTAATCTCTAGATCAGAGATGAATATACCTTAATGGTAGCGACCTACAAAGCGCTGATGCATCCACCATGTTTTAGCCATTCCCTGTTTATCCGGCTTGAGACTACATTTTACCTTTAGATAGCACACCTACTTGGAATGCTGACACTGCCCTCTAGGTGGAAATAATGCTTCAGCATTCATCCATACAAACTTGTTCTAGGGCTGAAAAAAACCGAAGGTACTACTTCTACTAAATCCGATTTGGGATCGCCTTCAACATGTAGCAAATATCCCTTGTGCTTTATAAGCTCCATCTTCGATTCCATACTCTTTGAGATGTCTTCTGTTCGAAACGCTTGAATTGGATTGAAATGGTTTATGGATAATTTTATACTTATCTAATCTCGGTCTTTTCAAAACAATATTTGATAGTTTTTGGTAAACTCAATCTCGGTACCTTCGAAAATAAATAAATAAATGAATAAGTGCGGGGGTCACTCCCTTACCGTTTTAATGGACGAATCTCATTATCATTAGTCTTAAGAGAACAAAATGAGGTATATTGTGATATCCCGTAATTTCAGGGAATTTAAAATGTGATAATCTCTTAACTAAATTATTTAAAATGGATAAAATTGTTGTTTTATAACAAAAATAAAATTAATGTGATGTTTTTAAATATAGATATAGATTGATTTTTAAATATAATAATTATTTAGATTGTGTTATTTTATAAATTTAGTTTTAAATATACTTAATATTTTCAATTTAATAAGTGTTGTTTAAATATATATGTATATATATTTATTTAAGTTAGCTTTAAAATTAAAATTTAATATTTCTAGATTTAATAATGTGGTTGTTCAAATTAATCTAGATATATTTGATTTGATTTTAAATTGAAGTTTAAATTGAATTTGGGTTAGAAATTTGAATTTAAACTTGAAATTTAAAAAGGATATATATATATATATATATATATATATATCTCTTGAAAATTATTTTGGATATAAAAGAATATATGAATAAAGTTTTTATTTTAAAATAAGATTTGTTTTATAATAATTTAGAACAAAAGAATTTTATTTATATAAATTTGGAAAATATTTATTTAATAGTAAATAAATACAAAAGCTTTTAAATTAGCATTTATAAATGGATTAAATAATTTTATATGAATTTATTTAGAACCTAATTGGTTTGTATTTTATTTTCTTTTAAAAGTTTTATTTTTATAAAATAAGAAAAAGCATTTTTAAATTAATAAAAGTACTTACATATTAGGAAATTAATAATAAAGATTTTAAAATCATTTAAAAATAATTTAAAAATAAAGAAACGACAAGTGTTTAATTATGAGAACATATTGAGTATATTGAGTACATGTGTTATGAATTAAACTATGGGTTGTGACAAATATAATAGAATTTAACAAGAGTCCTCAGTTGTTTTTCTTTTCTTTAATTTTGATAAATAACAATTCACATCATATAAACTCCCTTTTTCCTTTCTTCACTCCTTTTGCTTATCTTTTTCATTCAAATCAAGAAATCAATGGCCACAACTTGAAATATTCTCATATGCAAACTAAAAAAATCCATAAACAATATTCAAGTTCAAACTGAAATCAAGATCAGTAATCTCCTCAAAAACAAAATCACATTTGAGATTATCATAGCATTTTAAAAAGCCTGAAGACTTCTGTTATCAATACCTAAAACCAACTCCTCTGTAACAAATCTTTAATCATAGGAAATTCAAACTTGTTCAACTCTATAAACCAGAAAATCAAAAACCCTGTAACCTCAAGCTTGAAACATTTTTACAAATCCTGTAAACATTTTCTCAAAACCCAGCTCTGTAACCCTCTTTTATCAAGCTTGCAATCAAAATACTGCAAACATTTTCAAAGACCGCAACCAAGTTATATCAAAGCCTGTAGCTTTTTCAAAGCTGCAATCTGGAAACAAAAAATTTTCAAAGTCTTGATCATATCATCATGTTCCAGTCTTGAAGCAATCAAGTATCAAGCATTTCAGTCTTAATGTTTCAAGCTAGACAAGTTTCAGAAATCAGATATCAAGATGTAGTATTCAAAATTTCAAAGTTTCAATCCAGTTTGCTAGTTTTCATTCAGTTTCAAAAATTCTCTGCATTTTCAAAAAGTTAGTAAACTTTTTTTTTTTAAATTAAAAGTTAAGTAGATAATTATTTGACTTGCATGTGAAATCCGTGATGATGCCTACATGTGTAGATATAAGTATAAAATCTTATATATGAGTGTGTACAGATGTGCATGTCTGATCTGTATTCGTTTTCTTCTCTGTATTATATTACAAAGTTGAAATATAGAGATAAATCATTCTCTTTTCCTCTGATTTCTTTTAAGGCTTAGTTTTCAAACATTAAATGTTTGTTTATACTTGAATTAAATTTTAAAGATGAATTTAAGTAAAAATGCTTAAAAGTTATTGGGAATTATGAGTGCAGTGAAAATTCTTTTAAACATGCTAAAACCAAACACTTTAATTCATTAATTCAAGATTATAACTCAGATCTACTATTAAAGTTAGGAATTTTAAGACATTTTAATGTTGAAATGGATGAATATTTAGAGGATGTCTGGAATATAGATCTTGATCATTTTCTGGTGATCGGAGGTATTCGAGTGGTCGAGTTTTCGTCTGAAGCTAGATTGACGATCAGGGTGCTTGGCAAAAATGGTGGTTGAGGCAAACGTGGACAGTGGCGTCGACAGTTGGTCATAAGGGTTTTAAATCGTAGTTTTGATGGAGCTTGAGTTTCGAGTCACTACTTCTCCTCTGATTGATCGAGAGCCGTGAAACTCGGATAATGGTTGCGTGTTGGGTCGGCAAGATGTGCCAGAGTTGTCTGACCACTGGTGGTCGGAGATGGGTGATCGAAGGCGTTTTGTTGGAGACTGTTTGGTTTCAGGATTCAACAGGGTAGCTTGATTTTGTTCGTGGGTTTGTGAGTATCGGTTTATGGTCGAAATGTGTTGCTTTGATGTATGGTGAAGTGCCAGAGGGTGCGGCGAAGGTCGAAGGTGGCTCCAGCAGCGTGCAAGTGCACGTTGATGCTTTGGTGTCAGCTGTTTTGGATGGTGGGTTGCTCGAAGTAGAGGTCGGGTTTTGGTGTAAATAGCTCGAGTGTAAACTCGAAGTAGTAAGGGTGATTCACCTGTAGATTTTAAACTTAAAATTTAATCAAAGTTTTTAAAAAAAATAGGGAGAAGAGAAGAAACTCGGGTTTAAACCCGGGTAGCCTTCGGGTTTGACCCGAAGTAGCGTGATTGAGTAATTTTAAAAAGTTTTAAAAACAAGGATTTTCGAAATTTAAAAATAAATTTAGTTTAAACACTTTTTATATAATAAATGTTTTCTTAAACATTTGTGACTTAGAAGTTTGAAAGTCGATAAATTTAAATTTTGTTAAGTAAATTTAAATTGATATTTAAAATTAAGTTATGAAAGTAATTTTAAAAGTTAAATATGAAAGGAAAAGTTTTTCAAACTTAAAATAGTTTCTAAAAACTATTAATTGATGTTTAAGTTATTTTAAAATTTATGTTTTGATAACTTTAATTTATTAAGATAAATGATTATTTATATTAAAACTTAATTAATTATTTAATTAAGTAAAGATAATTTTAAAGATAGATGGTGTAATTATGTTAATGGTAATAAAGATATTAACAAGGTAACATTTTATCTTAATTAAGGTTTAATGTCTTGATATTAATGAAAATAAATTAAGGAACTTAAGTTTAATTAATTAGTTTAATTGATTATGAAGGATTGATTAAGAAATTAATTAAGGGTAATTATTTTACTTGATTAAAGAATGATTAAGGATTAAAGATTAATTAATTAAAGATTAATTAATTTGTAAATAAGGATCATTAATTAGATAATTAAAGATTATTGATTAATGATTAGGGATTAATTAATTAAGTGATTAAGTGTAATTAAAAATTTAATTAATCAAGTGATTAATATTTATTAATTAAGTGATTAATGAGTAGTTAATTAAGTAATTAAAGGTTACTTAACTAATAATTAAGAAATGCTTAACTTATGATTAAGTTTTATTAATTAATAATTAGGTTTTATTAATTAATAATTAAAGGATAATTAATCCGTAATTAAGGATTAATTAAGAAGTTGTTAAATGATAATTAACTGATTAATCAATGGTGATTAAGGATTAATCAAATGATAATTAAGGATTGGTTAATTGTTGATTAAGGGGTTAATCAACTAGTGATTAAGGAGAAATTAATCTGTAATTAAGTTATTAACTAATAATTAGTTTTATTAATTAATAATTAAGAGATAATTAATTAGTTAATTAATGATTAATTAATTAATTATAAGAATAATATGGATTAATTTGTATTAACAGATATTGGTTAATAATTAAGGTTATTGATCAATACTTAATGGATAATTAATCAGTTAATTGAAGGTTAATTAATTGATTATAAAGTAATTAAGGATTGATTACTTTGTATTGAAGGAGATTAATTAATAATTAAGGATATTAATTAATAATTAAAGGTAATTAATCTGTGATTAGAGATTAATTGATTGATTGATAAGGTAATTAAGGAGTGATGAATTAATTAAATAATATAATTATCTAATGGTTGATTAAGCAGGATTAGATGATTAATTATGATATGGGTTAATAATTCCTATTTATGGATGATTGTTTAGAATGTCTGAATTGAATGATAACTATTGAATGATATCTATTGAATGATAACTATTGGATGATATCTATTGGATGATATGTTGTGACATTCTATGATATGATATTGGTTATATCAATGATAAATGTGTGATATTTATCTGTGTTAATGCTGTGTGAATTCAAGTATTGAATTGAATCAAATTGTTTAATACTTTTAAACAACTTAGCCTTTAAGATACGTTTGGATGTCGATGAGACCGGGATCGGGTTTCAAATTTGATTATTCGAAAACCTACATCGATCCAAGTTAAACATTAGGTCGTGATTTCAAGTGAAGATCAAGTTGTAGACTCGAAGTGTAAGAACTATCTATCGTAAAACTCTAAGGGTGATTCTAATACGAGTATAGCGGAGATAGTACTTTTAGGTTCGAGAGGGAGTTTCAAAGTGCAAGGGTTATTGTCATTAACTCCGAGGGTGATTCCAAAATGAGTGTAACGAAATAATGCTTTCGGTTTCGTTCGAACCCGAAACGAACTTGTATGGATTGAATGCTTTCAGAACATCGTCAGGTGGACGATGAGCATTCTAAGATTGATGTATTCTATAAAGGTAATCGTAGCCTCAAGCCTCATCGACCGAAAATGGCTAAAACAGGGAAGGTGCAGCAAGGCTAAGTGGGTAGCATCCAAGTAGGATAAGATTTACCCATGTCTAGAGTCTCTTTTTATTCAGCTGTGTGGGCGGTTGAATAGCTACAACCGCCGGGGTTTTCTTATTCGGGACTGTCTCACAAGGGATGGTTCTAGCCTTATGTTACAGGGGATTTAGGGTGGATCCTCGGTACATTGATCTAGGCTACGTACTGTGACGGGCGGTACCCCAGTAGCCCTACAATTGATGGAAACCCATTCTTCCTACGTGCCCTTACGGTTTTGATTGTATTACCCACTTTTGTGGCTAGTAGCTGGAATTTAGTGAATGTAACAATTTCGGCTATTTCATATTTATTTGAAAACCCTAGACCCTGTTATAATATCACTGGATTTCCTATCAAATGTTTTGGTTAGCGTAAGGTAAAAACTTACCCATATTTATGTGTGGGGAGTCTTACGTGATACCTTTTGTTTTTCAAAGATTTTTAAAAGTTAAGCAACTTTAACCTGTTTACTCACACCAGACCCATGTCTGGCCCATAGTTTATTCTATTTTTCTTAAACTTTTGGGTACTCAAATTTTTACGAGTAGCCAAGGGATTTAGGTCTGCTTTGACGAATTTCTGGAGGAAAAATGGAGCAGGAGGCTTCCGCGTTTATAGATATATAGTGTTTCCGCTGTGTTATATCTCTGTGATGTTGTATTTGTTGTATTAGAGTTATATAATAGATAGACTTTTATAACTGTCTATTTTGTTTTGTTGTATCTATGTAACTCTGATATGTAAATGATTATGTAATAGTTATGTTATATATTATATTTTGTTCCGTTCCACTGTGAGATTCTGATATTGTTCAGTTCTTTCTTCTATCTATTCTATTTCTACCTCTCTCTTTCTTAATAATGATGCGTCTTTCTGTGGAATGAAAGGCGGGTCGTTTACACTTGCGAACCCAAATTCAATTTAAACTTGAATTTAAAATCAAATATATCTATATTAATTTGAACAACCACATTATTAAATCTAGTAGCTTTAAATTCTAATTTTAAAGCTAACTTAAATATATATATATATATATATATACATATATATTTAAACAACACTTATTAAATTGAAAAAATAAGTATATTTAAAACCAAATTTATAAAATAAAACAACTTAAGTAATTATTCTATTTAAAAATCAATCTATATCTATATTTAAAAACATTACATTAATTTTATTTTTTATAAAATAACAATTTTATCCATTTTAAATAATTTAATAAAGAGATTATCACATTTTAAATTCCCTGAAATTCCGGGATATCACATCTATACACACGATACAGCATCATCGAAGATGATTGTGCCATATAACTCACATTTTTTTCCTAGATATTTCCAAAGCTATATTTTAGGCCAATATTTGATAGTCGGTTCTTTAACTATAAAATAGAAAACAATATATCATTGATTTAATTGAATATGGGAATCACTAACCTCTATAAAGTAATGTTTATTAATTAAATCTCTTCTAAAAATTAAAGATTCAAAATACCTTTTACAAAGGATATTATTTCTCAAACAACTTATACTTCTTCAATATGTGGAGTCAATACTTAGAGATCTTTATATGCTTATCTCAATGATATAAGCATATTATCAAAACATCATACTTTTAATACTCACAAAACATATCCATATGCTTATTACATCGATGTAAGTGTATTAACAAAACTTAAGGAAGATTTTCTCATTTTCAAAAATTTACATTTAAATGGGCTATCTTTTAAAATATTTCTTACTATAAATCAAACAGTTATCATTAAGTATGGAAGAACATTTCCATACCACCCTAACTAAGAAGCTTAAATAGCCAAAACCAATCTTATTCCTTTGAAAATCCCATTCTATTTATAAAACTCTTTTAAAAATCTTTCTTTATAATTCCTTTATAAAAAACCTTTTATAAAATATCATTTGTAAATCTCCTTTAAATAAATTCTTTATAAAATAAAATCCCTTTTGTAAATAATATATTATTTATAAATCCCTTTAATAAAATAATTAGATAACTTAAAAAATCATTTAAAACACTTAACCCCAAATAGATAGAATTTAATTTAATTTAATTTATAACATAACTTTTAAAAATTTGGAAAGAGGCTTGGGAATCATAATGGTACTTTACCAAGTTATCATTTATTTAAATTAGACTTCCAAATCATATAACAGTTATTTACATAGGCCAACATATATGTAAATAAAATCCACAAACAAATCAAGGGATAACATGTGAATATAAACCAACTGCTAGATACATTTCCAAACAACAAAATAGTAGGATAGTGATTTATCTTCCTAAATAGATGTCTAAACAATCTATTAAGTTTTATTATAGCAGAACGACGATTTATTCTGTTAACAATGTCAAATTTTAGTATAACCTATTCACATTTGTAAGATTACTTAACGATATCGACAAAAGAACCCCTTGTGTTCAAAACTATTCCTTTTTAAAAGAAACTTGCTTTTAAACATTTGATCGTCGGAAAATATAGTAATTAAAAATTTAAACCTCTTTTTAAATAATTAATTATAAGTTAAATCCTTATAGTAAATCATAATTAGATCTTAATTCCTAATTTAACTTAATTATTAATGAAGAAAAAATTGAAATTTAAAAATAATTTATTTATAAATTAAAACCCTTAATTAATTTATAAGTAAAATTAATTGAACATTTACTTAATAAATAACCGTATACTTAATTAAAAATTAATTAAAAACTAATATTATACTTAACTCATAATTAATTAAAATATAATCTTACTTTATCAATATTTATTTAAAATTAATCTCACTTTAAAAATAATTAGTTAGTAACTATTCTCCACTTAATCAGAATTAATAAATTAATTAATTATTAATTACCAAACTTAATAAATAAATAAATACTTAATTAGCTATTTTAAAAATTATTATTAAGTTTTGAAAACATTTCTAAAGTTTACTTAAGTACATGACTCTATTTTGTAAAAAGTTGAATTTTTACCGAAACTACATCCATAGCGACTATCTCAATAGATATCATAACTTGAAAATGTTTTGCCTATGTTTTCTTTTAGAATCTTATCCTTTGGAAACTTACTTCCTTTTACAAACATAAAGTAAGTATTTTGAAAACTAAAACAATGTTTGAACTTGAGAATGATTTTGATTAAAACCAAAATTCCTAATTTTCACACAAAGGATTGCATGTCGCTTAAACCAGTAAAGGTGATGACTTCCTTAACATATATCTAACATATACATGAAAAAGATCACATATTTACGTGCCACAACCACAAAATATAATCAAAACACATCTTTCAACCATTAAACAATATTTAGACTTTAAATACAAGTCTAATTCAACAACACGTACAAGGACATATATCTCAAACCAAATAACTAATCCATCAATCAACCAATATTTCACAACATAACTTACACATAAATAAGTTTAAAACTTTTCCAAAAAGATGTGAGTTTTTACTCATGGGAAGCTATGCAACAAACCAATCAGGACCTAGAACTTTCAAAGGCCTAGATCTTGAATTTCTTTTAGAAAAAAATGATTTTTAGCCTAGGACTTTGGAGAAGGGCTCGATCTAGACATGATAGGGCTTGGCCATGGTGTGTTTGGCTTGGCCATGGTGGGTTTGAGGGGGTTTTGGACTTGTATTTGAAGAAAAAGAAGAAGAAGGGGTGTAGGAAGCATAATATGTGTTTAAAACAAGTTTTAAAAAGATTAAAAGGAAAAGGCTTTGATTTTTAAGTTCGAAATTTAAAAAGAAGCCACTAAAAGGATTTGAAGCTTTAAAGAAGAAGGTAGATAGTTTTGGAAAGTTGAAAATGAAACAAGAATGGAGAGAGAGAAATTGAAATACAGCTTTTATGGAAAACGAATTAAGAGAATTAGCTTAACGCCCTTAAGTACATAACCTCCACACATTTTATGCCATAGGACCCATCCTCCCTCCTTCCATGCCTTCTATAACATGTAACCCCCTCCCCTTTTATACTTTTCCAACATCTCATCACACCTTAATACTAAGCATTGAAAAGCATAGTGGTTTGTAAGGTGTTACCATGTACTCGGGTTTATTTTTACACTTTTCATGTTGCATCTTATTCTTAACCTAAGTAAACATATATTTACACTTTTAACACATCAATTAAGTACATATTATTGTTATAAGTATGTGTTTAAGTGTATTAAGGTGTTCACAACATTTTCAACAACTTTTAGAACAAGAAAAATCAAGATTTTGGAAAAATCTTTTCGGTCACATTTTCTATTTTCCTTTGAACTGATTATTTTCATAAAAAAATTTAAACAAGTTTTCCTTCATTAGTTATTAAATAAAAGAGGGTTATTTAACCGTTAAAAACCGTTAATTTAATATTTAAAATGAATTAAAAATTCACACATCAAAGCGATAAAATTCTGGGTCGTTACATTCTCCCGCCATAAAAGAATTTCATCATCGAAATTACGTCTCAAATAAATAAAGAGAGAACATGTTAACATAGAACTTAACCATTTTACTTCCACAATTACTTATGGAAACATTTATATAAACCCAACTTAAGGTTACAAACTTGAATAATACCCCGCTACCTCTTAAGGGTATATCTATAATTGTCTAGTTCAAACTTATCCAATTTGAATTTATTAAATAGATTCAAAATTCAAATACCTGGTTTTCATTCCAAAATCCTTTTTGAAATGAAACTATATATTTAACTAAAGAAAATGTATACATATAGCCCGAGTAACCCCAAAATGATAATAAGGAACTGAGTACTACAAAATAGTATCATATATTCCCTAACCAAGAAGGGTAATACTTAAGAGAAGTGTTTACCATCCAAACAATCTCTTTCCCATTTCCAGCAATTTTCGGGCCATTCAAACTAGTTAACATAAAGATATCTCTTCTATTTCCAAACTACCCTCTTGAAACAGTACTTAACAGATTTCCAAATAAATAGTTTTTATCAAAGTATTTATTACCAACTTGTTTGGCTTCATTCGGATTTGAACTTGTTTGGATTGTACAGTGATAAGGAGAATAATTTACTAAGTGCACTACACCGTTTAACCTGGCAAACACCCGTCCGTCACTTGGAAGATTATTTCGATTACTACAAAACAAATCAAGACTCATCCCCTGATCCAATCTAAACCAAATACTTCTTACTTAAAAATTCTCTTTCCAACATATTCATTCTTGTCAAAACTTCCAAGTAGCACTATTATTACTTTCCAAAACCTTGGAAACCACTTTTCAAAGGCAGCGAGATTTAACCTCTCAAATTCTCAACTTAAAGTCTTTTTCATTTATAAATCGAATTGTTAAAAATCCATTTGTAAAATCAACTTCTCTTATAAAATCATTTATCAATACTTACTTCAAAATTTCCTTGTTTTCTTTTAATAAACATCTTATTAAAATCAAAATTTTAATATTAACATCGAACACCTTACAGTCAAACTGTGAAACTTAATTCCAAGATGTTCGTTTTAATGTTTCTGTAACGACTCGTAAAATTCGGTAATTAAATTTCTTAATTTAAGAAGATTTTGGTAACTTAATGTTGAAAAAAATAAAAATTTAGTGAATTATTAATGGAAATAATAACTTGGATAAGATTGATAAGTTAATTTTTAATAACTTGAATGTAACAGTATAAATGTTAGTTAATTGTTAATAACTTGGATGTAATTCCAATAAGTGAAACAATGTAAATGTTAATTATATTCTTATTGTAATAAAAGAATGTTACCAAGATGAAGTGATTAATTTGATTTAAAATCTTGATTAATGTGTGCATTAGTTCTTAATAGGATATAAAAGGTAAATTAATAATTTAAAACGTTGGATTACTAATAAAATAATGTATAAGGAATGGAAATGGAATAAATTAGTGTATGAACTAATGGTGGCACTTGTTGTAAGCTAATAAGTAAATTAAAACGTAACAGTGCAAATTTAGGTTAATAAATTAATAGGTTGAATGAAATGACGATTAATTAATTTATTAAAATTCTAAAGTTATAATATAACAGATGGTAATTGGTTGGGAAGAATGAACATACAAGTATTATAAAGGGTAAAATGGTGACAAATGGTTGTTACCAGTTAATTCACCAATTACAAATAAAGATAATTAAATGTACTTCAATGATAATTAATATAATAATGGAAAGTGTGAATGTAAATTAAAAAGGAAACGTAAAATTTATTTATAAGGTAGTAATTAGTGTAATAGAAAGCATGAGACAAAGTAAATAAATTTATTGAGAATATTAATTGTAATTAATGAATCAAAGAAATAGTAACGATCGTAAGTTACTATTTAATTGTCCTATTAATGTGTTGTAACTGTTATATTTAGGAATGTGATTTTATTATAAGTAAATAAAGGTAAGTATTGTATGAATATATGAATTAATGTATGATTTATGGTAATAGAATGAATCCATATGATGTAACTAATTTTAATAAATAGTTTAATAAGCCTAAGTGAAATTTATGGCTATGGTAACAATCATCATAAATTACCAGAATATATCTAGTCAACCAAATTAATTGTAAAACAATTACATTTAAATGAAAATAAATGTCTCATTTATGAGGGTAAGAACTATAATTGTAAAGTGCAAATAACTTTATGGAACCAATGGTAGGATCTTAACTGATTGTAACTAATAATTGGAGATAATGTCAATTCCATTTATAATATGACTATTGGTTGATGTAAGGATTGTAAATCAAGATTTATTAATTTATTTGAATTTAAATTATAGTGATTGGGTTTATTTCAAATAATTGAAATTAAATATCTAGATATTACGTTATTGAAATTAAGATGAAATTTAAGAATAATAATGCAATAAACCACGAACCAATGTTAATTTCATCCGTTGGATAATAATGAATTGAATAATGAGAATGAAAAATAAATTTAATAGAATTATTGGGAATTTAATTTAAAATTTTGAATATAATGAAATTGAAAATTTAACACTGTAATAGATTGATTAATTAACTTTAAATTGGCATCTAAACTTGTTTAAATTATTATAAGTGATTAAGAAATATAAATGTGATAAAATTATTAATTATTGAATTGAAATTTAAAAATTGGATTTTATTTAATTAACTATTAAATTATTTAATTAATGTAAAAATAGCCATTTTGGCCACTAACTCGGATTTCGACAAAACCAGTTTCATCAGATCAGTAACGGTGAATTATTGTAGGGTTTCAAGTTTCGTAGTGATCGAACTTGTCGTTTGATCGTATGGACTCGAAACGCCTTGAAAACAATGAAATTGAAATCAATTGAAATCAATTTGAAATAAATTGAAATTAATTTGAAATAAATTGATTTTAGCATAACTTCTTCATACGATGGAATTTGGACTTGAAACTTTTTCCATCGCGTTTAAATATTTTAAAACATCTATTTTGATATACGGGTTGACCCAATTTCGTCCAGAGTCAGAACGGGCTTTTCAGGCCATTCATCGTTTAGCGCGTTTATAAATTGGGTCCATCTATTCTATTTCAACCCTGCCTATAAATACCCTGTTACAAACCCTAGCCTACATCTATTTCTCAACTGTCTGCGCGTACATTTTTTTCACCTCTTTATTTCAATGGCAGACAAATACCTAATATCAATTGCAATTTAAAAACCAAAGTGGAATTTCAAACTCCTCAGAAAAATTTGGAAAAAAGTATATATTGAACATCTCAATGATACGAACCTACGTATGTTGTTCGTTTTTCGAGACAATGACCGGATTGATCGGAAATCGCAGTCAAAGTCGAATTGGTCGTTTTTGATTTCGACATTGATCGACGAATTTGAAATATGGGTTTGGTGGAGATTGCCGTGGGGAGTTCAACGACGGTGGTCTTATTGAGTATAGCGACCGGTGGTGGCCGAATTGGGCAAGTTAGGGTTCAAAAAACCTTGCTAAATAGAGGTGGCCGATGGGGCTAGGATGGGCCGGACCTAGGTGAGGGGGTGCGGCGTTCTTAGGGGAATGCGCTGGTGGCTGCGGCGCGTCGAACGATGGCCTACGGCGGCGAGAATTCTTCAGTCAACGTGACATGGGTTTCGGCTGTTCGTTTCTGTAACGTGTGAAGAAGAAGGAGTTGCCTACGTGGCTGTTCCAGAGGGGTGAGCTAGCTTGTTTAATTAATTTTATTTTATTTTAAATTTAAAATTGATTTTTAGATCTTCTAACTCGAATAACTTTCGCATAGGAGGTCCTTTCGTGCGTGGATTTTTGCATTGGGATCGTATCAGAATTTCGGACATTGTGGCACAGGTTTGGATGGATTCTGAAACTGTGAAATTTTTAGGTTTAAATTGGATTTAAATTCAATTTAAATTCGAAAGGTGAGTGTTTTAACCCACTCACAACTTCTAAAATTTCTTATGTTTGTTAAATTAAATTTTCGTTGTGATTATACATTTATTTATGACTTTTTCGTATATTTTTAATCATCATCTCAGTTATTGCATTTATTTAAATTAAATCTTATTTAATTTATTATTGAATATAACTGCCAGTTAAATACCTGTTATATATACTATCATTTATCTATTGGTATTGATTGATTGTTTTGGATGATGATTGTGATGGATGTGTGATCTGTTGATGGATGAATGGATGTTGTATTATATATTATTTTAAACTGCAAGTTGTTGTGCATTTTATTTCATTCGGGATTGCGGTTTGAAATGATATATAACCGTAATTTTATTTTAAATTACGGATTGAAATGGTAAATATCCGTATCACTTGACCATAGGATAGAAAATTATATACAGGCACCGCGGTCTATATGTAAAAATATTTGAAAGGAATTCTATGGTTTGTAAAGAAATATACGATTTTTGAGATATTGATTTGGATATTTTATGAACGTTTTCTATATGCTTAATTCTTGGTTTAAGCTATGAATAAAATTTGTTTAAAGTATAAATAAGTTTAATAATAAAGTTTGATTTTATTAAAATATAATATGGATAAGTATTTACTTAAATTATATATTTAATGTCGAGTTTATATTGATTTTTATAAATCAAGGTTGAGAAGATAGCTTGAAATTGATTGAGATGTTATCTAATTAAGAATTATAGTTAATAAGAATCCATTGGAACTTATTGAAATTGAGATTTTAAAGGAATATGGTGTTATAACTTAATTTGCATTTAAGGTAATTTAAGTGAAATGTATGAAATCTAAATAAATTGAGGAATATTCAGTTATTGAATTTGAGGTTTTATTAAAGGATAGTGGATTTGTTAAGGAAATATTCCAAACCTAATTAATGGTGAAGAGAATTTGGTGTATACATATACATATATATGAATTATAAAATTTAGTTTTGAAATATTGAATAATTAAAGCTTTGAAATATATGGAAATTAAAATGGGTTATTTGGTATTCAAATCTGTATTTGGAATTGATTCGTGAAATTCAAGAAGCTTATTTATTATATAACGTATTTTAATATTAACCCATTTAAGTATTGGAAGTTATGTTTCAAAGTTATGGGTTTCAAGGTGTTATGATTTGAAAATGCTATGGTTTTAGGAAAAGGATATATTTGAAATAAAAATGATATTATATGAATTTGGGTTTTATAAATGATATCATATTGATTTGGTTTTTAAAATGAAAATGAAATCGTATTTAGATGGTTTTGAAATGGATATTATATTCTGGTTTTAAAGTATAATTATTCTGAAATGACCGTAGTGTTATAATAACGTTTGGTTGTTGAAGAGACCGGGATAGGAAGTTGTCATACTCTCTGCCAATTCCGAAAACCACTTTAACAACAGTGTATGCAGTGGAGATTCCAGAATGAAGTAGGATGGCGGCGGCGTTTCCTTTGATGTAAATACGTGGACCCGACTCCCATGAGTTGGCATAAGGTGACTAAAACAGGTGCGATCGACGGGTTAAGAAGGTAGCACCTTTTATCGGACACATCTCTTCGATATTATACTTTGACTTTTGGATTTATTCGGCGGCCACTTTTGATTTCTTTGATTTGGGGGTGTGGCTCGAGGTGGACGGTACCTGCGGCTATGTGTTACCACCGACCCGGAAGCGTAATTGGTACATCTACCCTGGCATTGCCTAGTTGTGCCGTGTCACCTACCCTAGCGTGCCTTATATGATTTTGTTTTGACCATACCTATAGAGTGCCATCTGACGACGCCCAGTACGGTGGAGATTATGGTACTGTATAGAATATAGGAACATATTATGTTAAGGGGAATATTGGGTCACTCCTTAACGCTATTTTAAAGTAAGTTTATTTTACTAATAGACACTATTATAATAGCGAAGTATTACTACATAGTAAATAGTTTAACGGATCCTTAGGAGATGTGAATCCCGAGCTTCTCTTAAGTCACTGCACTCATGTTAGACACTGGATAGGAGATGTCAAATCCCGTAAACATCTCCGACGCCATTACACTCATATTTATTTCCGTTGATTTAGCTTACATAAGATCTTTTAGTTCTGACTCGAGTGTTTTGTCTTTTCAATTTGCTCGGGTCAGTCCGAGCATTTCAAGATTTGAAGCTTTTTATTCTGGAGGATGAAGATGAAGAATTATTATTACTATTATTAATCATATTATTCCACTACACCATTGTATTCTGCTGCATTATTAATATTCTCTGGTATGTGCAACTCTGATATGTATTGTATAAGTAAAATCAAATATTTTGAAAAACAGCTTCATGAACTGTATATTTGATTATTATATTTTATTGTTCCGCTGCAAGATTCTATTTTGTTTTTTCTTTTCTCTGCTTTTTCTTATTTACCCCATTACAATCCACCCTTCTGTATGGTTTAAGTCTGACGTGTGTGGTTTATCATCGATTTAAACCGTATAAAAAGGCAGGAAGTCACATCTGGTATCAGAGCTTTGGTTTAGCGATAAACCTTAGCTTTGTGGGGTCTGACTCTGTGCTAATAGGGTAGTAATACCCTATGATGAGTTGCCGAGTGTATATACACGAAAGAGCGTATTTGTTAGTGTTATAAAAAGGTTTAATATTGTGTTAATCTGCTCCATTTTGTATTTATAAATTCTGGTTGGTGCATGGGACGCTATGACATCAATAGGGATTTCTAAACACTTAATAGGACATACCGACATAATATTTGTTTTATTATAGGTGAATGAAATAATTTTGCCTATTATATTTTCTATGTAAAAATAATTTTTTTATAAATGATATATATATATATATATGTATATATATATATATATTTGGTTGCAATACATTGGTTGTTAGGTAATGAAATTTATAAATAATAGTTGAAATGAGATTGAAATTAAGATAAATGAAAATTGGAAATTTAGAACTTAAGCTCCGGGTTTTTGAAAATTTCTTTCAATTTATTTTGGAATATAATAAAAATATTATTAGAAGTATTTTCTGATATAAATATTTCAATATAATTTGAAAGAATTGTTTTAAAGAAATTTTGGAAAAGAAATAAGTTGTACACCCCTCTCTGTCGCTGGAAAATAATTTCGGTGATGGCGGCCGCATCATCGACATTCATTTTTGTGTTTCGAAGTGGGAAGGCAACTGTAGTAGTTTTACTGCAGAATTATTTTGATAAACAAATATAAATTTAAATTTTTTAATTACAGTTAGATATATATAAGTTGTAAGTATATACATTTATCTATTATTTTAAATGATTCTTGGATAAAAACCTGGTATTTAATTCTCAAGTTTCCGTTAATTGATAGTTTCAATTAGTGTAGTGAAATGGAATTTAATTAATAATTGAAACCTCTAGAGGAAATAAGAGATATAATGCTAAGTTATAAACTAAATAAAAATAAAATTTAAATTTGTGGCATATAAAACAAAGGATTATTATTGAACAATAAATTAATTAAAAGAAATGAGAAAACTTGTATAACTTTCATTTACATTCTTTAAAAGTATATACGTAACTTACCAAATATTAAAAGTTGAAATGTTTAATAAGAAATGTAATGGAAATTGTACAAGTAAAAGTATGTAATGAAAGTGTTCAATAAATTGCTTTTATTTATAAGAATTGACGTTATAGAGTTATAATGGAAATCTTACCATCATAAAATATGATAGAAGGTAAATATTTAAGTAAGTAGTTATAGACTTAAGTAAATATTGAAGTTATTTATTTTGAAAATAAGCAGAAAGATGAATACTATAAATAAATGAAATTAAGCAGTAAATAAATGAATTAATATGCAAAGAAATTGAATTAAAAATGAAAATTTGCAAGAAATAATGTAAAATTAAAAAGATAAATCAGTATATGGATATAAAGGAAATCAAACAACAATAGTATGAAATGAAATTAACAAGAATAAACTTAGTTTATTGTTTGGATTTGTTGTTTATTTGGTTTATGGTTGTTGGGGCAAGAATACTTTAAAATTGTTAAGATGAATAATCTATTTGATTTCATCTAAGACTGTTGAGTAATTGATGCACTTAGTAGTTTATTTTCATTATGTACAATTTAAAGTGTTAAATCTCGAACAACTATTTGTTTTGTTTGATATGAATGAATGATTGATGTGGGTTGATTTTATGTGGTGGTTGTTTGCTTGTTGCAAGTGATTGATGTTTGTATTAATTTGTTTATTGTGGTTGAAACCACTTTAAATATTTCATTTTATATAATTGTTAACTCTTTTGGATTATATAAGTGAAATACAGGTTATGGAAGCAATTGCTACTGCATTTGGTTTCATAATAATAAGCGTAAATTGCCCGACAAATAGGTACGTTTTCGGATTACGGTTTAGAGCGTTATTATATTATTTTCCCGCGTTGGGATATATTATTTTGGAAAATATATGTGTATATTGTTATATTTAATACTATATTTTTCTCCCGAGCCTCTCCGTACAAAGGAGACTCTACCGAAATTTTCCGTAAATTTTGGACTTAGAAAAAATTTTGAAAATGTTTTCCAAACTTTACTAATTTGAGTATAAAGGGATTTAATAGTTATAAGTTGATATTTTATTTAAATTATTAAATTTTGAAAATTTATTTATGTATAAATCTAATATCTTAAGTAAGATATATTGATTTCTTAATTCTTCTTTTCCCTTCTTTTTTCTTTTCAGTGACGAAAAGTTTTGAGAGGGGGAGAGTGTAACGACCCGTAAAATTCGGCCATTAAATTTCTTAATTTAAGAAGATTTTGGTAACTTAATGTTGAAGGAAATAAAAATTTAGTGAATTATTAATGGAAATAATAACTTGGACAAGGTTGGTAAATTAATTTTTAATAACTTGAATGCAACAGTATAAATGTAAGTTAATTGTTAATAACTTGGATGCAATTCCAATAAGTGAAACAATGTAAATGTTAATTATATTCTTATTGTAATAAAAGAATGTTACCAAGATGAAGTGATTAATTTGATTTGAAATCTTAATTAATGTGTGCATTAGTTTATAATAGGATATAAAAGGTAAATTAATAATTAAAACGTTGGCTTACTAATAAAATAATGTATAAGGAATGGAAATGGAATAAATTAGTGTATGAACTAATGGTAGCACTTGTTGTAAGCTAATAAGTAAATTAAAACGTAACAATGCTAATTTAGGTTAATAAATTAATAGGTTAAATGAAATGACAATTAATTAATTTATTAAAATTGTAAAGTTATAATATAATAGATGGTAATTGCTTGGGAAGAATGAACATACAAGTATTATAAAGCGTAAAATGGTGACAAATGGTTGTTACCAGTTAATTCACCAATTAAAAAATAAAGGTAATTAAATGTACTTTAATGATAATTAATATAATAAAGGAAAGTGTGAATGTAAATTAAAAAGGCAACGTAAAATTTATTTATAAGGTAGTAATTGGTGTAATAAAAAGCATGAGACTAAGTAAATAAATTTATTGAGAATATTAATTGTAATTAATTAATTAAAGAAATAGTAACGGTCGTAAGTTACTATTTAATTGTCCTATTAATGTGTTGTAACTGTTATATTTGGGAATGCGATTTCATTATAAGTAAATAAAGGTAAGTATTGTATGAATATATGAATTAATGTATGATTTATGGTAATAGAATGAATCCATATGATGTAACTAATTTTAATAAATAGTTGAAGTAATAAGCCTAAGTGAAATTTTAAGCATATGGTACCAATCATCATAAATTACCAGAATATATCTAGTCTACCAAATTAATTGTAAAACAATTACATTTAAATGAAAATAAATGTCTCATTTATGAGGGTAAGAACTGTAACTGCAAAGTGCAAATAAATTTATCGAGCCAATGGTAGGATATTAACTGATTGTAATTAATAATTGGAGATAATGTCAATTTCATTTATAATATGACTATTGGTTGATGTAAGGATTGTAAATCGAGATTTATTAATTTATTTGAATTTAAATTATAGTGTTTGGGTTTATTTCAAATAAATGAAATTAAATATCTAGATATTACGTTATTGAAATTAAGATGAAATTTGAGAATAATAATGCAATATACCACAAACCAATGTTAATTTCATCTGTTGGATAATAATGAATTGAATAATGAGAATGATAAATAAATTTAATAGAATTATTTGGAATCTAATTTATAATTTTGAATAGAATGAAATTGAAAATTTAACACTGCAGTTGATAAATTAATCAACTATAAATTGGCATCTAAACTTGTTTAAATTATTGTAGATGGTTAAGAAATATAAAAGTGATAAAATTGTCAATTATTGAATTGAAATTTAAAAATTTAATTTAATTTAATTAATTATTAAATTATTTAATTAATGTAAAAATAGCCAATTTGGCCAGTGACTCGGATTTCGACAAAACCAGTTTCATCGGATCCGTAACGGTGAATTATTATAAGATTTCAAGTTTCATAGCGAGCGGACTTGTTGTTCGATCGTGTGAACTCGAAACGCCTTGAAAACAATGAAATTGAAATCAATTTGAAATAAATTGATTTTAGCATAACTTCTTCATGCGATGGAATTTGGACTTAAAACATGTTCCATCGCGTTTAAAATATTTTAAAACATCTATTTTGATATACGGGTTTACCCAATTTCGTCCGGAGTTAGAACGGGCTTTTCGGGACATTCATCGTCCAGCGCGTTTATAAATCGTGTCCATCTATTTTATTTCATCCCTACTTATAAATATCCTGTTATAAACCCTAGCCTACATCTGTTTCTCAATTGTCTGCGTGTACATTTTCTTTCACCTCTTCATTTCAATGGCAAACAAATACCTAATATCAATTGCAATTCAAAAACCAAAGTGAAATTTCAAACTCCTCAAAAAAATTTGGAAAAAATATATATCGAAATCTCAATGATACGAACCTACGTCTGTTGTTCGTTTTTCGAGACAGTGACTGGATTGATCATAAATCATGGTCAAAATCGAATTGGGCATTTTCTATTTCGACATAGACCGACGAATTTGAAATATGGGTTTGGTGGAGATTGTTGTGGGGAGTTCAACGATGGTGGCCTTGTTGAGTATAGCGACCGACCGAATTGGGCAAGTTAGGGTTTGAAAACCCTAGCCGAATGGAGGCGGCCGGCGGTGCTAAGATGGGCCGGACCTAGGTGAGGGGGTGCGACGTTCTTGGGGGAGTGCGCTGGTGGCTGCGGCGCGTCGAACGATGGTCTACGGCGGCGAGAATTCTTCGGTCAACGTGACATGGGTTTCGGCTGTGACAACTCGCAAATCCGTACCCCTTGAATCAACACTATTCTACCTCTATTAACTCAAGTGGCACAGAATTACGATCCATTAGGGTTAAAGAAGAAGAGATAGAAGAAGAAGAAACTAAACAATATCAGAATCTCACAATCGCAACGGAATAAAATATAATAGTAAATATAGAACTTTACACAAAATGAAATCTATTACTGTTTTATACATCATATCATCAGAGTATCTCATACATCAACAACCACAAATCAGACCTACCATGCAATCACAGCAGTGGATATATATATAGGTACATATAATACGTCTCGGACTCCAGCTCCTCTCCTGCTCCATAGCAACCTGACCTGAACATATAATACTCGGTCTAACCCGAGCATTATAATGAAATAACACCCGAGTCAGTCTGGAATACCAACTGATAATAATGCATCCAAATTGATTATTAAAGTTTCAAAAATCCTTTGAAACAAAAGCATCTCGTAAGACCACGCCACAAATAAACATGTCGGGTTTTTACCTTACGATAGCTAATACACCTTTTATAGAAATCCTCTGATATTATAATAGGGTCTATTTACAAATACTTATAAAATAGCCGAAATTGTTACATCTATTAAATTCCAGCTACTAGCCACAAAAGTGGGTAATACAAACAAAACTCGTACAAGGCTCGTAGGGAAAATGGATTTCCAACAATGACTAGGCACTGGGGTACCACCTGTCACAGTACGGGGCCTAGATCACCGTACCGAGGATTACTCCCTTCATCCCCTGCAACACAAGGCCGGAACCATTCCTTACTGAACAGTCCCGAACAAGATAAACCCCGTGGTTGGCTCGACCAATCACCCACAAAGCCGAAATATATAAGGGACATCTAGACAGGGGTAATATCTTGTCCTGCTTGGGCATGACCCACCTAACCTTGCTGCATATCCCCCGATTTTCAGTCATTCCCGGTTGATGAGGCTTGAGGCTAAGCGTTACCTTTAGAACGTTTTCACTTAGAATGCCCATCGTCCACCTGACGATGTTTCGCAAGCATTCATCCATACAAATCCGTCCCGGGTTCGAACGGAACCGAAGGCACTACTCCTACTACATCCATTTTGGAAATATCCTTAGGATTAGTAGCGACTAGCCCTTGCACTTCACTGCTCCATCTTCGACTCCGAACACGTTTTTTTTGCACGAAACGTACAATCCGGATCGAAGTGGTTTTCGAGAAATAAATCTCGATCCCGGTCTCTTCGAAACGATCAACGCAGTTGTCCAATATTGATAGTCGGTGATTTAACTATCAATTTATATTCATAAACATCCATAAGCATCCATCACACAAATAATAATTCCCACATTATTTATTTGCCTCAATATCTTTAAAAGATATATTTTCCAAATTTCCCAAAACCCATTTGAAAACAATTTCCCAAATTCTTCCTTTACAAGGTAAATCCTTTGCCATATATTTCCATTGGGATAACCAAGTTCAAAACATTTAGATTTAAAACAGTAAAAAAAAATACTTTATTCTGAAATATACTTTAAAATAGGTAAATTTACTACTAGTTATTTACTAAAAATATAGTTTCAAAATATTTAAAGTTAAACCATTTATTAGGATATAAATCTTGATTTTAAATAAGGGTTTTAGTTTAAACTAAACTTATAAGTAGAGTTTTTTAAAAAGGCTAATACTAATTTCAATAACTTAGTTCAAAACTAGTCTTTTGAACAAATCCATTTGTAAAAATAATTATTAAGATATTTATAAAATTTACTATTGCTAATTTATAATAGTTACTTTTGAAAATAAATATCTTCAAACACTCTTTTAAACAAGCTTGAATTTTTAAAGCTTCCTTTTTATAAAATCAGTTTAAACTCGAACTTGGTTTTCCTAGGGAACTCATTTCCACTTAAACATCACAGAAATCCTTCTCACAATTTCTGTCAATTTATTTCAATTCAGGTTTATATTTTAATAACATAATCTTATTTTCCCATTTATCAACTAATAACTTTTCTCTTTGTTTACCATTCCAGATTTACTAATTTTCAATTTTCATTCCAAATGGATTTCAAATTTTAATTCTTTTAAATTCATTATTTAACAATATCATTTATTTCTCTAAAATTCAATTTATCCATGAATAATTAAATTCTGAATTTATAGTTTATCCAACCATATTCTTTATTTCTTAAAACCCAAATTTTATTCCTTTAAATTCTTTATATAACAATTTCTTTTATTTTCTTAAATCCCAATTAATCCCGTTTACAAATAAAATTCAGGATTTATATTTATTTCAACAATATCACAGTACAATTTAAACTCAGATTTACCAATCACAATATGTAAACAGATCATAACATCAATTATAAAGATAATTATTATAATGTGGGAATCCAGTTGGATCCCTCCAACCTGTTTTCCCTGCATCCACAAATATTAGCACAACAATATATATATATCAACCCAGACTGATATAAATAAACATTTCAACCAATCACACAATTATTTAAATATCAACTACTTAAATCAGCTAACATTCCAGATGTGAGTGAGATTAACTCACCTTGAGTTTCGGCGAGCGTTCGAAATTCAAATTAAACCGAACGACGTTCGATTTAACCCAAATTTTCTACTTGCCCGGAATGACTCCGGATCTGCACCATCTCGTAGCACTCGTCTCTGCGATTCCGACGCTTCCTGTTTCGTCAAATTTCGATAACATACGAGCAAGATATTAAATTTTGAAGTTTTGAATTTAACTTTAAAACAATTTTTTTAATTTACCCAGGAATACGCGACCACTCTTCCTTCTTCCCCCTCAACTTCACGCACGCGACTAACAGAGGATTGTTCGAACCCATAGCCGTAAATTAGGGTTTGAGATCGCAGCTGCCCTGACGCCATCGAGGTCGATTGTGACGCCCCACCTCTATACTCACGCTAGCCAAGAACACTACGGTGTAGTGCTGTCAACTAACGCGGAGAATAAGGCTGTTGAGGAGCGGCCATCAATAGTTAGGCCTTACACTAGTATTGGTTATCTCGATAGGAGTGGTATATATATATATAAATATTCTTTCATTTTTCATCCCTGATTTATTTTCTCCCATCGACATACCCCAATTCGAGTATAAAACGAACTACGATGGTTCGTAATAGTTTAGAACAGTAAATATAAAATATTACACAGATAATATAATGCAGAACACAACTAAAACAGAAATTCTCATATATACAATAACTGATGTCAGTTACAATACATTTGATACTATACATATGACACGGTACATATGATACAAGTACAACAATCGACTCGGGAAGTTACATATACAAGTACATTAACGTATATAATATACATGAATACATATCTTCCTATACAATTTTACAGACTACTACAAATGACGACGACTACTCCAAAAGATATGAAAGAACTTCATAGCTCTAGCAGCAACCCCAAGCTAAAAATCTACAACCTGTAAATACTCGGTCTGACCCGAGTATTAAATTCAAAAGAAAATAATACTCGGGTCAGTCTAACTCAAACTCAGTTATTAGTGCACAGAAGCAATAATAATTAAATAATGAATAGACGACAGTAATTAAACCAAATCAGAATGAAATTCAGAATATTGAATTGAAAAAAAACAAAATAGTTCAAACCAGTGAAATATCAATTAAAATATTAATTCAAGTAGGGCTGCAGTACGCGCACGCGTGCACTGCCTCGCCACTACGGAATATGGAATACTCAAAAATATCCATAAGTCAAAACAAATAGAATATCATACACGCCATACCGTGTGGCTGCAGTTCACGCTTGCGTGCACTGCCTTGCCACTCTAGTGATGTCGTACCCAAAAACTCAATACCGTGTGGCTGCAGTTCACGCTTGCATGCACTGCCCTGCCACTATAGTGATGTCGTACCCAAAAGATCAACGAACCAAAATCAATGAAGGTTCAAATATCAATTCAAAATATCGATACTGTGTGGCTGCAGTGCACGCACGAGTACACTACCTCGCCACAACAGCATATACAAAAATAGCAACAAGGCACAAAGGAATGTCAAAATGATAGTGAAGTGGTCCTAATCCATACAACATGAAGTGGCCAAACCACAAAGATAATCAAAGTGGTCAGGCAGTCCAAAATACAAGGCAATGTCTTGATGCACAGAAAAAGGCAGAAACGAACACAACTCAAAACTTCTTTGTTGACGAAGGGGAGAATCAAGTGCAGACAACACCTACCATTGAAACAACAATGGGGCATATACATGTAGGCATATAAATGATGCCCGACAACTACTAACTATTATTAAAACAGCAGCTCGCATGAACAAAATAGGTCGATCGACCATCAATGTCACGACATGAACCAACAGAGAATTCAAGTGAAAATAGAATGGTACAAGTGCAACAAATGAATGCATCAGTCTTGAACAAGACAGTCAAACAAGAGGCAATATAAAATGCAAACTGCACATAAATGAAGACTACAGGCACATGGTCAAGTGCACTAGTTCAAAAAGGCACAAGAGAGTCAAAGTGCACAAGAGATACAAGTGCACAAGAGATACAAGTGCAGACACAACAGTGCACCAGTACAACACTACAGGATCAAGTAAGCATATGCACATCAAACCAGAAAAGTGCATAAAGACTACAAGTTCAAGTGTCAGTGTAACTAAAAATGCTACAATGGATCAAAGATCAAAGAAAGTAAATGGTCCAGTTTCAACATGAATACACAATACAGAGGTGACAAACCAACAGCATACAAGCATAGGTGAATGGGCAGACTAGAGTATGCACTGGAATGCAACAAGCTAGTCTACAAGCACAAGACAATGGTAACTACACAATGCAAATGGTCATAAGTGAACAAACAAGTTCAAGTGTACTATAGAGAAAATGCAACATGAATGACATAAAAGCAGTGAAGTGCTGACTGGTAACAGACTACAAAGACATCAATAAGTATGACCTGAAGCAGTGCAACAAAGGCCACCGAGTTCAATGTAATAAATGGTCAAAGTCGAGCACATAAATGACTTCAACATAGGATCAGTGGCAGACATGCAAGTAAATAGTAGGAGGTATAATACTAAACCCAACAACAGCCAGTATATACAAAGTATAACAGAGGCAAGTCCACAAGCAATGCACGTACTGCAGACAATTACACAAAAACTCCAAGCATGTAAGTATTTCAACAGTGAAGCCCCAAGCAATTACAAGTTCGAATCGAAAACATTACCAAGTCAGAGCCGAGTTTGACAGTGTCAAACATCGAAGTGTAAAACCCAAAGACACGAGCCACTTCAAGTTCACAGGGAACATGATCGAGACAGTGGCCAAGGTAAACAATCAAGTCCGAGAACATCTGCAGTGGTATTACTCCAGTGTTTAGCAGAAGTCAAGACCAAAGTCACAAAAGGAATCAAAGCTCAGGTCATAAACATGCGACACATTCAAGTAAGACACAGCAAGAGGTTTAAAAATCAAAGTGACAGAAGTCAACAAAGAAAAATCGAATTCGTGATGGTCACGAAAAATTAAACAGCCCAAAAGCCAAGCCGAGTTAACCAAGCTTCACGAAATTACCCGAATTTGACAAAAACAGAGAAAGCATCAACAACTAAACCAATTCATACGCAAAGCATAATACTGAGTCGACTTAGATGTGAGTAATAAAGATTACTCACCTCGTCGACGAATTTAGGAGAAGCCGAGCACGAGATCATCGATCGACGCAGCCATGAGCAAGATGAAGGGGCGAACGAGAAATGCAAAAGGGGGCCGCCATTAATTTCCTTCGTTTATTTTTTTACTTAGGGTTTTAAAATAATAAAAGGGGAACGGGTTAAAGAACGAAGAGAGGGGGACGGGTCGAACCGCATTCAAAAGTAAATGACCGGTAATCACAAATTTCAAAGCTCACAACACTTAACCAATTTTATTTTATTTTATTTTTTAAGAATTTCAACCCGGTATAAAAACTCCATCATCAATTTGCTAGCGACAATAATTATTTAATGACGATAATAAATTTTCACAAAAGCTCGGGTTGTTACAGACTCCCCTCCTTAAAGAAATTGCGTCCTCGCAATCATAAGGAACAAACGGACAAAAGGTAACAACCATAAGAGCACGAGAGAGAGAGAGAGCCTGAACGTGTTTGCTCGATGAATTCTCTGGATTCCAATGTGAAATCCATAGAATTTGAGATCCGCTGAACTTTCACGAGAAAAACATCTTTATTTCGAGGGTGCTGAACCCCCGAAGCAATGATGTGAATAGAAGGTTGCTCAAGAATAAAAATCGAAAATCCCTAAGGCATTTCCGTAATTGGAAGACGTGGAAAACATCATGAATAGCAGAAAATTGAGCCGGTACACCGGCGTAGTACAATGTAAACACCAAAGAAATCTTTTAATTTCATAAAAGAAATTCATAAATTCTCAACAAAATTTAATTATCAAATAGACAATCAGAATACAGAAGTCACAAAACAGCAATATCTAATTATCGATATGATAATTAGAAAACAGCAAAATCAGCAAATTTAATTATCAACAAAGATAATTAAAAAACACAAATCACAAATATCTAACTATCAAAAACGATAATCAGGAATTACCACAACGGTAATCAAATTTCAAATCAGCAAATATTCAATTATCAAAACGATAATCAAATCTTAAATTACAAATATTTAATTATCACAAATGATAATTAAATCTCAAATATCTAATTATCGCAATCGATAATCAGAAACAATAAATATCTGATTATCAAAAACGATAATCAGAAATCACAAATCAACGAATATTTAATTATCACAATTGATAATTAAATCTTAAATCGCAAATATTTAATTATCACAAACAATAATCAAATCACAAATATCTAATTATCACAAACGATAATTAGAAACAACAAATATCTGATTATCAAAAACGATAAATCAGAAATCACCAACATCCAATTATCAAAACGATAATCAGAAATCACAAAATTTTCAATTAACGAGTCCGGAATTAACCGAAATAGCAAACGCACATGACCCATAACCACGAGTTTTACTAAATCGTTTAATTCATTTCATCGTTTTCTTGAAAGTGCATAATTGTGTATTTTTAAAAAAAATAACATTTCACATTCTCAAACGGACAAGTCCGGAATTAAGCGAATCAGTAAAAGAAAGGGGTCATAGTCCTCGATTTTTCTGAAACGTTTAAATCGCTTCCTCATTCTTTTGAAAGCGTAAACTGTAAATTTTTTGAAATCAATTTTAATTTTTATTTGAAACAATTTCGAAGAATAACAAATTTTTAAAACACGTGATATAAAATAGCAACGTCAGTAGCAATTTCGACATACGTCAAAATTTCATCGAAATAATTGGCATCAAAATATAATACCAATGAATTTTCATTCATAAAAAATGTAACAAGAATCTTCTCAAAGATAGGAAAGGGTATCATACCCTAAACTTGTATTCATAACCAGTCAATAACACTCGAATTCACCAATGCACAAAAATTGATAAAACTTATCAATAGAAATCACGAAAATTGGTGAAGCACAAATTCTAGAAATCATCCCAAGAAATCCAGAAAACACAAAATGAGAGTATGAAAACTCAAATGGGAGTACGGAAACTCGAATGGGAGTATGAAAACTCGAATGAGAGTATGAAAACTCGAATGAGAGTATGAAAACTCGAATGGGAGTATGGAAACTCGAATGGGAGTATGAAAACTCGAATGAGAGTATGAAAACTCGAATGGGAGTATGGAAACTAAATGGGAGTATGAAAACTCACCTACACGTGAGCATGAAAGATCGCCAACACATGCAACAAAAAGCGAGAACGGGAGCATGGAAACTCACCTACACGTGAGCACGAAAAATCACCAACACGTGCAACGCAAAGCGAGAACGGGAGCATGGAAACTCACCTACACGTGAGCATGAAAAATCACCAACACGTGCAACACAAAGCGAGAACGGGAGCATGGAAACTCACCTACACGTGAGCATGAAAAATCACCAACACGTGCAACGCAAAGCGAGAACGGAAGCATGGAAACTCACCTACACATGAGCATGAAAAATCACCAACACGTGCAACGCAAAGCGAGAACGGGAGCATGGAAACTCACCTACACGTGAGCATGAAAAATCACCAACACGTGCAAAGCAAAGCGAGAACGGGAGCATGGAAACTCACCTACACATGAGCATGAAAAATCACCAACATGTGCAACGCAACCGAGACGCTATCTCATGGTGGCTAACCGAAAAGCAAAAAGATATGTGTGAATGGAATCACACAAGTGGTGTCTAGCCTATCCAGAAAGCAAAAAGATATGTGTGAATGGAATCACGCAAATGGTGTCTAGGCTAACCAAAAAGCAAGTATGTGTGAATGGAATCACACAAGTGGTGTCTAGCCTAAGCAAACAAAGAGACATCGCACAATTTCTATTCTAAATCATAAAATGATCATCATGATCAACGAGAAGTGTCAATTACACTAAGCTAGTAAATATAAAAGTTTAGCTTCATGTCCCATAACCACTAGCTTAACTTAAATATTTACGAACAAACTGTAGATCTTCACTAGAAAAATGTCACAAGTGGTTCAATCGAACAAGTCCAAAAATTAACCGACGAAGTAAACGCAAGCGTTGCATACCACTTGTTTTGCTAAGCCGTTTAATTAGATTTCTCATTCGAGTGAAATAAAGGTTTGTATATACTAATAGATTGGAAAACGGTTTAGGAAAAGAGTTTGATATTGAAAATAGAGTTGAAAACATTTTGATAAAAGAGTTTTGATATTTACTACTAGTATCGAAACATTTATATTTTTAAAGTGACAAATCACAGAAATGATTGTAGAAACAATCAATCACAAGAATTTACATACGAAGACGTGAATAGAATCCAAAGAAATCAATACCGAATTCATCGAAAGGTATGTTCACAAAAATCCCGAAGAAAATGTCACTAAAGTTGCTAATAAATGATAGCAACAAATCGGGGAAATTACACGAATCGGTTAAATTTGGAAACCAAATCAATTCACAAAAATTCACACTCGAAGACGTGAATAAAATCCAAAGAATTCGATTCTAAATCCATCAAAGTAGGAATATCCAAAAATTCCAGAAATAGAAGTTATCAAAGTCGAAAACACAAGAATCAAAATCAAATGCTTATGAATAAGCGTTAGGAATTCATACCTAACAATCAAAGACAATCATATGCAAATATGAGAGATAAAACGTCAACAAATAGTTGTAACACATGTACTATCTAAGTTATGTTTTATATTTGTTCTAAACCCTAGGCTTTGATACCAAGCTGTGATGCCCCACCTCTATACTCACGCTAGCCAAGAACACTACGGTGTAGTGCTGTCAACTAGCGCGGAGAATAAGGCTGTTGAGGAGCGGCCATCAATAGTTAGGCCTTACACTAGTATTGGTTATCTCGATAGGAGTGGTATATATATATATATATATATATAAATATTCTTTCATTTTTCATCCCTGATTTATTTTCTCCCATCGACATACCCCAATTCCAGTATAAAACGAACTACGATGGTTCGTAATAGTTTAGAACAGTAAATATAAAATATTACACAGATAATATAATGCGGAACACAACTAAAACAGAAATTCTCGTATATACAATAACTGATGTCAGTTACAATACATTTGATACTATACATATGACACGGTACATATGATACAACTACAACAGTCGACTCGGGAAGTTACATATACAAGTACATTAACGTATATAATATACATGAATACATATCTTCCTATACAATTTTACAAACTACTACAAATGACGACAATTACTCCAAAAGATATGAAAGAACTTCATAGCTCTAGCAGCAACCCAAGCTAAAAATCTACAACCTGTAAATACTCGGTCTGACCCGAGTATTGAATTCAAAAGAAAATAATACTCGGGTCAGTCTAACTCAAACTCAGTTATTAGTGCACAGAAGCAATAATAATTAAATAATGAATAGACGACAGTAATTAAACCAAATCAGAATGAAATTCAGAATATTGAATTGAAAAAAAACAAAATAGTTCAAACAGTGAAATATCAATTAAAATATTAATTCAAGTAGGGCTGCAGTACGCGCACGTGTGCACTGCCTCGCCACTACGGCATATGGAATACTCAAAAAGATCCATAAGTCAAAACAAATAGAATATCATACATGCCATACCGTGTGGCTGCAGTTCACGCTTGCGTGCACTGCCTTGCCACTCTAGTGATGTCGTACCCAAAAACTCAATACCGTGTGGCTGCAGTTCACGCTTGTGTGCACTGCCCTGCCACTATAGTGATGTCGTACCCAAAAGATCAACGAACCAAAATCAATGAAGGTTCAAATATCAATTCAAAATATCGATACTGTGTGGCTGCAGTGCACGCACTAGTACACTGCCTCGCCACAACAGCATATACAAAAATAGCAACAAGGCACAAAGGAATGTCAAAATGATAGTGAAGTGGTCCTAATCCATACAACATGAAGTGGCCAAACCACAAAGATAATCAAAGTGGTCAGGCAGTCCAAAATACAAGGCAATGTCTTGATGCACAGAAAAAGGCAGAAACGAACACAACTCAAAACTTCTTTGTTGACGAAGGGGAGAATCAAGTGCAGACAACACCTACCATTGAAACAACAATGGGGCATATACATGTAGGCATATAAATGATGCCCGACAACTACTAACTATTATTAAAACAGCAGCTCGCATGAACAAAATAGGTCGATCGACCATCAATGTCACGACATGAACCAACAGAGAATTCAAGTGAAAATAGAATGGTACAAGTGCAACAAATGAATGCATCAGTCTTGAACAAGACAGTCAAACAAGAGGCAATATAAAATGCAAACTGCACATAAATGAAGACTACAGGCACATGGTCAAGTGCACTAGTTCAAAAAGGCACAAGAGAGTCAAAGTGCACAAGAGATACAAGTGCACAAGAGATACAAGTGCAGACACAACAGTGCACCAGTACAACACTACAGGATCAAGTAAGCATATGCACATCAAACCAGAAAAGTGCATAAAGACTACAAGTTCAAGTGTCAGTGTAACTAAAAATGCTACAATGGATCAAAGATCAAAGAAAGTAAATGGTCCAGTTTCAACATGAATACACAGTACAGAGGTGACAAATCAACATCATACAAGCATAGGTGAATGGGCAGACTAGAGTATGCACTGGAATGCAACCAGCTAGTCTACAAGCACAAGACAGTGGTAACTACACAATGCAACTGGTCATAAGTGAACAAACAAGTTCAAGTGTACTATAGAGAAAATGCAACATGAATGACATAAAGGCAGTGAAGTGCTGACTGGTAACAGACTACAAAGACATCAACAAGTATGACCTGAAGCAGTGCAACAAAGGCCACCGAGTTCAATGTAATAAATCGTCAAAATCGAGGACATAAATGATTTCAACGTAGGCTAATTCGATCGTATGCACGAGATACGGAATTAAACGATCAATTTAAAATTATATCGGTTAAATCGGTTTCTAAGCGTTTCGTGCTGCCACGGTCAAAGGACAACTCCGATTGATACGAAAATTGAAATCCGATAATAACTAACTATTACGGATCCAATGGAACTAGTTTCTTCGAATTCCGAGACTGCGTCTCGGAAGGCTACTTTAACTCGTCTATTAAATCGAGCAAATTCCAAAATTAACGAAAACGCTTAAAATTTCACTTTTAAAATTTTAATAACTTAATAATAAATCATATGAAATTTATAAGCACATTAAAAATCATTCTGGCTCACTCCGGACCAAAATCTGATTAAATTGCATTTTAATAATATTAAATTCATTTTTAAATTAATATAAAATTCCAAATAATTAATTATTGACTTTTAAGTCCGTCTAAAAATTCAACCACCTTATTTATATTCAAATATACTTAAAAATAAATTTGAAAACCATTTGTATAACTATTCACATCCAGATTCACCACTTATTCCAATTTTGAATATTTAATCATTATTCTTCATTATTCAAAATCGAATGGAATCACTATAATTAAAAATTACAGCTTATTTTATTGATTGAACTCGAATCCATTCATTTCAAAATCAATTAAGAACGCACATTAAACATTTAAAACAAAATAAATGTTCAAATTCAACGGCTTAAAAATACGGGATGTTACATCGGATGTTCATTTTTGTAACGCGTGAAGAAGAAGGAGTCGCCTACGTGGCTGTTCCAGAGGGGTGAGCTAGCTTGTTTAAGATTTTATTTTTTGAAATTTAAAATTGATTTTCAAATCTTCTAATTCTAATAACTTTCGCATACAAGGTCCGTTTAATGCGTAGATTTTTGCGTTGGGATCGTATCAGAATTCCAGACATTGAGGCGTGGGTTTTGACGGATTCTAAGACTGTGAAATTTTTAGGTTTAAATTGAATTTAAATTCAATTTAAATTCAAAAGGTGAGTGTTTTAACCCACTCACAGTGTGACGACCCAGAAATTTTTAACATTTGAAATGGAATATTTAATAGGTTTTAAATATTTGGGGGTTAGTTTAACTTTAATTCCGAATATAAATATGAATTTGGAAATTAAATTAATGAATTTGATTTATTAATGATGGGTAAAAATTTGAATTTTCAATTTTAATCTTGTTAAAAATAATTTGATGACTTAGAAAATTTATATGATAATATTGAAGATAATGGAAGCTTCAGAATTGGATTTGGTAATATTTTGTTCGGTTTGGAAATTTATCGTTTAAATCGATATTTAAAAATAGCCTTCCGAGGCACAGTCTGGGATTTCAACGAAACTAGTTCCATTAGATCCGTAATATTGTATTATTATCGGATTTCAATTTTTGTAATGTTTGGATTTCCCGTTTGGCCGTACGATAAGCAAACGCGTTGAAAATTAAATCAAAATTAAATTTAATAACTGAGTTCAAAAAAAAGCTATCTTCTCCATACGATCGAATTAGGAATCGAAACCTTTTCTATTGTGTTCGGAATAGGCGTTCAACATTATAAACGCCTAGTGGAACACCTCGATAGGAGTTCGCGATTTTATGCTACGTAAATCGAGACGGTTTGAATTCAGTTATATATATATATATATATATATATATATATATATATATATATATATATATATATATTTATACCTTAGTCCCTTCAGCTGTATTTCATTCACATCTCAACTTTTTGCCTTCAAATCACTGTCTCCACTCGTACACGCCAACGCCACATCCTTATCTCCCCATTTCTTTACAAATCTCACGCAAATCATTTCAAAAGCAGAAACAAAGAAAAAAATCAATGGCCGCAACTAAATCAAAACCCATACCTTAGTTCCTAGTTAAAAGAATTGCCGAACTCTTCCTTCTTCCAGTTTAAAACCAAAATCATTCGTTCGTTATACATATAAAAAAATGGCCACCTATTCTTTTCGAAATCAAATTGAATACAAAAAAATCGAATCGAATAATGGAGGCGACTGGGTGGCAGAATCGAGTTGCGACAACCTCACGATAAGAATCTCGAGCACCAGCTGGTGAGGGGTGTGATGCGATTAAAGGCGTGGCTTAGGGTTGCTAGATGTTGGCTCGTCGTGTCGACTTGGGAAAAATGGTCGCGAAGCAGGCGATTGGCGGCGTTAATCGATCAACATCGCAAGGCATGGATTCACGAGTTTCCTCATCTGCAACAAATTGCACGGCCTGTTTTTGTGTGAGTTAAGGGTTCGTCGAGGCTAGAGGGGGAGGAAGGGGATCGAGCGGCAGCTTGTTCGATCGGTCGAGCAGCAATCTGGCGAGGCAAGGCGTCGCGACTTAGGGCAGTTAGGTAAGGCTGTTAATTTTCTTTTTGTAGATATAGATGCTGAGAATTCCTATTCTAATTTTTACAGAAAAGAAAATTTTATATTCAGTAAGGAAATTTCTATTTTTATTATATACAGGAAATGGATTTATCGATATAAACATATTTAGAGAAACATATAATATTTATACATGTAGAAGAAAATATATAATTACAACAGGTATATACACCGTTCATGTATTTTAATATTTAATATATATATATATATATATATATATGGGTATATATGGTGAAGGTATAAAAATATTCTGTTTTAGTCAAATGTATAAAAGTTTTGGAAAGTATAGAAATTTATAGAAAGATTTGACTTTTAAAATCTATACGGGTTATTTTTATAAATATACTTATGGAGTTTCTAAATAAGAAATAAAAATATATATACTTATATCCATTCTAAGCCTACTAGTTTAATTTTTTTTTAAAATAATGTGTTATGGGAATTTATTTATTAAATAAACTTATTTAATTATTTAGCTACTAAAAGAGTTTTAAAAGGAAATTTGTCTTTAAAATTAGATAATTAGTTAATTAAAATTATGAAAGGGAAATTAATTATTTGGTTAGGGGAATTAATTTATTTAAATAGTGATTGATTATTTGTTTGGTTCATATATTCTATTAAAAGAAAATTAGTTGAAAATTAAATCGTTAGATAAAATAAAAATACCAAACGAAAATAGGTTATTCGATTTATTTTCGGATATTAATGAATTTTATAAATGTTTATATAAGGTCAAAAACTGCAAAGGAAACAAACTGGAATGGAAAATGGATTGCATGCAAAAATAAAGGTGAGATCTTCTCACTCAATCAATACTATTCTGATTTAAATTTGGATAGTTAGATTTAAAATTGATTGATTGTGTGCTTGGATGATTGATTTACAATAATTTATTCACTGGATGATATTATATATATAGTAGTATATAGTACATTGGAGGGATTGATTTCCTGCATTATATTGCGGATAAGACCCTATGCGCTGCATAATAACGGATGATATTTTATAAATCCCATATACCGCGATATTCCACCTCGAAGTGGAATTGGTATTTAATTGTTGTGCTAATGTCTGTGGATGTAGGGAAAACAGGTTCGAGGGATCCAACTGGATTCCTCAAATATTTGAATTTATTTCAATATTGTGTGTTGATTGTTTGTAATCTATGTGTGACTATTTATGATTAAAAATGTTGAAGACTATAATTTAGCCGAATATATTTTTGGTATCGTAAGATTGCAGAAATAAATAAAATTTGATCTTTGAAATTTAGTAGAAAATTTATAGTAAATCAATATTAGAAAATTGAATAAATTTAAAAGAAGGAATTTGTTTCAAAAGATAATAAATTTGGTGTTGAAATAAATTTAGAAATCAATTTTGGAAATTGATTTGGTATTTGAAAATAAATGTGGAAATTAATTTAGAATTTAATTCGGTGCTGATAAATCAATATTTGGAAATCGATTTGAAAATCGTATATCAATGGATATTTAGAAGTTTAAATTCACAATGAGAATTTATAAAGGAATGTAAATTTTTTTTGAAGGTGTGAAAAATAATAAGAAACATTTGGTTATTTTTAAAAGTGTGAAAGGAATTTACCGATTCGAAACGTAAATTTAAAATAAATCAAGAAAGATTTATTAATTGATTTGAATGAACCATTTTGAAATGGAAAATGTAATTTTCTTGGAAAGCTGAGTATGATTTTGAAGTAGCCTATAAATATAAATTGAATTGTTTTTAAGGATGGGTTTAGAAAGGATACTTTGAATAAATTATTTTCTTAACTGGTTTCAAATCTTTAAAGTTTGGATTTATTTAATTACTTATAAAAGGGATTATTTTAAAGATTAAAATTGATAATTTTTCAAGAAACAATTATTTAAATAGTTATACCTTATCTACTAATTTTATTTTAAAATTAGTTAGGACTTGAAATCTTATATGTGATAATTAGTATAATGTTTCATAACCAATATTTTAAGTAAGTATTTAAGATGGTTTTATTTTAAATGTTCCAAGAATATTTTGGATAAGTGATTTGAATTATTTTAACTCGGTAGGTTTCCAGTGGAAATGAATAAATCTTTGAAAATGTATTCCGCGTGAGGAAAAGTGATTTGAAATTTGTTTTCAAAGTATTGAAATGTGGGAAGTAATTTGAAATCTTTTTTCAAATGGTTGAAGTGTGAAATATATCTTGCGGATATATTTTGAAAATAAATAATTTAGGAAATTTATTTAAATCTGGTAATTGCTGTGGATGTTGATCGATAGTTAAATAACCGACTATCAATATTGGCCTTTTTAGGGCATTTCAATCTCGATGCGACCGGGAGTAGGATTCCAAGTGGATATCTGAAGACCACATCGAACCTTTGTGATTGTGATAGATCTTTTGTTTAAAATATCAAAGTGAAAATTGTTGTGATTTGTTTAAATCTGAATGTAACGCTTATTTTTAAAAATAAGCGCTCATTATTCGGATTAGTTGGGAGAGGACCTTTTATCATAAAACCCATTCCGAATAACGATACGGCGAAATAGGATAGTATTAGAAGACGGTGTTGAAGACCGAGTATTTTCGAAAGCGTTCGAATGTCCCTGCACAAGGTTGCTCCGGTGTAGAGATTTTATCACCTTTGTGATGGGGATTCCGGACGTGATTTGTGAATACCCGGATTTGCTAGGGCTTATTTGAAGTGCCTTTGGTTCCATTCGATCCCGGAACAGACTTGTATGGATGTGTGCCTGACATTACACTTTGAGATATAAAGCTGATTTATATCAAACACATATCTGTTGGTGGCGGAGATTTTATTCTCTTAACTTAACACTCTTCTCTGAGACGTACGAGCTCAGAGGTTATGTAGTTGATTGTTATTAGCGATATACTCACAATTTGGTAAGATGGCATACGAAGTGCTGCTGATCATTTGTTGATCAAAGCTTGACTTTGTGAAAAGTGTAGCTTTGTGGACAAGACCTCATCTGAGCTCACACCCCGTAAATGGTCAAAACAGGAAAGATGCGGCAAGGTTATGAGGGTCGTGCCCTTTAGGGTATATCATTTCCTTCTGGAAAAGGGTAGTATCATGGTATGGAGCCTAGATATTTTACCTATGTTGTCGTCACAAATTTATTATACTTTGTGGTTGTTGCTTTACGGTTGAGGATCCTCGGATAAAGGTCCCAAAGGACCGGGGATTTACATACTCGAGTAGTAATTACCTAGTTACAGAGGTAACCCGGCCTTTTGTTGGCAGAGTTTAGGTAGGTTCTCGGGACGTCCTTTCAGAGGCATACTCATGTGGCATAGAAAGTTCGTTAGCCTGACCATTTGTTGGAAATCCAATTCCCAATATGAACCCAGTACGGTTTTAGTTGTAGAACCTGCCATTTAACATGGCAGCCATAGTAGGCATAGTATAATGGTACCTATGCTGGCTAAGATTAATATTATACTTTCAAAATGTTTTCCACACTATGCACTAATAATAATATTAAAATGGATTTTTTCCTATCAAGCATGTTTGACTATCATAAGGAGAAATCTCCACCAAGTCTACGATTGCATTGTGTGTGTGCCGGGAGGCCTTATGGTAGTTTCATTTTTCAAAAAGCGCAGCGGATTTCTTTTTGTTTTCTTTATGAAATAACTGTTTTAAGATTTTAAACCAGTCCCACGACTGACCTAGAATTTATTGTTCCCATTCTAAACTCTGGGTGCCCACAATTTTCCACACGGGCGGCCTAGAGTCAGGTTATCATTTTTCGGGAGCAAAGTCAAGAAGTTGCTGTGGAAATCAGGAGTTAGAGCTGGATGGCGAGGCGTATCACTTATACATGTAATATTTCTTTCCGCTGTTTGCTGTTATACACTCTGATAATGTAATGTGATGTAATGTAATAATTGATATAGTGATTCTATTTAAAGATATTTTTTTATCTATTATATTTGTTCCGCTGTGATATGTGAGATTCTGTTTATTGTTTCTGTTTCTTCTTCTATCTTCTTTTTCTTAAACCCTAATGGTTCGGTTTTTTCGGCATTCGATTATTCGGTATTCGATACAATGGACGTATCGATGTTGACTTTTGGAAGTCGAAAAAATGGGACTATTACAATGTGGTATCAGAGCATTTGGTTAAGCGACAACCTTGGCTCTGTTGCGTGTTACTCATTAGAGATAGAGTCAGCAATACTCTAGAATGAGTGTGAGTGTAATAATAGATATGAGCGCGTATTTGTTAGTGAATATAAAATTGTTTTATATTATGTTGATTGGTTTGTTGAGTGGTATATGGATTCTGGTCGCTATAGTCTGTACAACTCTATCGATAGGGATCTCTAAACACTCGTACAGAACAATTCGGCACGATATCGTTTTAAAATAGGGTGAATGAAATAATTGTACCCAAGCTATTTTCGTATATAAAAGAAATAAATTTTCTATGAATTATTATAATATATGGTTGCTAGGAAGCGATAATATTAAATTATTATCATCATTGTATGAGGATTGAAATCAAAGCCAAAAGCTAAGAAAATAAAAAAATCCAAATGGGATTTGTAAATGTAAATTGTAAATGAGATTTATAATTTGAAATAGAATTCCAGAGAAATATTTGGAAATGTTCTTGAAAATATTTGAAATTCGGGAAGTTTGGAAGTTAAATTCCTTTTGGGATTGGAAATAGTTTTCAAGGGTTTGGAAAAATATTTTTGGAAGGATAAAAGCTCTAAACTCTTTTCGGTCACTGGAAAATAATTCCGGTGATGATCGCGACATCATCAGTGTTCATTTTCGGGTTTCCAAAAGAGGAATTGCTACCAAATTGTTTTAAATGGAAGTTGTTTGGAAAATTTGGGTTTGGTTTTGAAATTCAAAGGATAATTTGAATTGTTTTCAATAATGGTTTTGGAAAAGATGGAAAGACTCTGGAATACTATATAAAATATTTATGGAATATCATTAAGTTTGATAATTTGTAAAGTTTAAAGTTGTTAAAATAAAAATCTAACTTAAAGAGAAGTTAGATAAAAATAAATATGGAAACACAATAAGTTGGAAGAGAAATTTAATTCAAGTGGAATTAAAAAAAATTGAATAAAGAATTAAGATTGAAAATTTGAGTAAATTTGTATGAAGGTAAATTTGAGAAGTCTTATAGACTAAATAATTGGAATAAAAATCTATAAAGGAGGAAAATAAAATTGTGAATGAATGAATAAATTTACAATCGCAATTAAATGAAAGGGAAATTGAATGTTGAAATTCATTTCGAATTTGTAAGTAAATAGATCTGGAATTGGAATTGAATTTAGTTTGTATTAAAAAAAGTGAAATATTGAGATAAAATTAGTAAGTAAAACTAATTAAAGGAATGGCGAAATTGAATATGATTGAAATGAATCGAAATTCAATAATTATAAATGCAAGGTAAATTGAATTCATATGGAATTTGAAATCCAGTTAAATACAAGTGGTTGTAAACCAAAATGGTGAATTGAAAATAAATTTTTGAACGAATGCAAGAATAAAACTAGAATTGAAACTGAATATTGAAATTTGAATGTTGTAATTGGATATTATGGCCAGCAGGATATACAAGCGTGTTACAGGAAAATGGAATTAGGATTTTGATTTCGAAGATAAATTTGAAATTGCTCGACAAAAGGTATGAATTTAAATTTCTATATGAAATTTGATGACTTTTGTAACAACCCGGAATTTTTGACAGCATATTCTAATAAATATTTAATCTAATTTAAATTAAATACACGTTTTTCAATTTTTAAACTGATGAGATCTTTGATATTTAACAGTTATATGTTTTATAAAAGAAAGTTTTGATTTGAAAATTTAAAATAGAATGCTTCAAACCCATTTAAAACAAAATCTGTCTTATTCACTAAAATCAAAGATTTTATATTGTTGATATTTAATCTAATAAAATGAAATTGAAATAATAATGCTTAGAATAAACAAACATAGTAATATTAAACATAAACATGAAAATCTAGCACATAAGTATAAAACAATATGAATGATTATAAGCATAAACATACAAAACAAGCATAAAACCATAATTATAAAATATAAAATGTAACTAAGAATATAAATCTACAAATATAAATTATAACTTGAAGTATAAAAATGCAAGTATATGATATAAATCAATGTTTGATAATTGAACTACAAATAGGATAAATTTAGAAAGCATAAACATGGAAATCATACGTGAACAACATAAATTTTAATAAAGATCATATCAAGTTGCTGTGCAAACAAGGGTGTAAAGAAGTCAAAGTATATAAATTTAATATAAGATATCTTTATGCATAACCTATGTACAAATATACAAAATATGTGTGGCCGAAATCAGCATCAATACATAAGCTTATAGGGGCTAGGCATAACCTGTAACATGCATATGTACCACAAGATGTTTAAAATAATCTTTGAACAGAAAATAAAATTTAAAATAAAGATAAAAATAAAACTTATATGCTGCTGAGGTTTATATGCATAAGAAAACAAAAGTTTTCACTTCAATATAATAAAAACAGATCATTGTCTTGCACAAAAATAAACAAAATCTGAAAACATTAATTACATGTTATCATAAATAGGAGCATAAACATTAATTAGCACAACTTCTTGTTAAACTAGTACTGCAGCCGAAATTCTTGTAGTAATTTCCTTCTGTAGAATATTACTTGGCCAATAAAAAAATTTGATGATAATACAAAATATCAATACAGGTAAAAACTGTCCAGTATTACCTACAGCTGTTCAAATCCCTCTACTTATATACATGACGTTATAGTGATCGTTCACAAAAACTCAATAGTAAAATTAGAAAGCAAAACTGAAAAAAAAAGAGAGAGGAAGAGTAAACATCACCTTACATTTTCAAACAAGTTTTCAAAGCAGTGAAGTGTTCAGGAATTCTTCTGCAGTCTTTATTAACTTGCTTTCTGTTCAACAAATTTTTAGGGTGAGTAAACATACTTTTCTTGAATTTTAGGTATGGTAATTAACTTCTGATGATTATGCTAATATATATATATATATATTGATAATAAATGGACTTGTATTTATTTATGAACTGGAAGCTTTCTGTTCCTGATTTGTTGTCAAGCTTCTGAGCAAAAGAAGTAAAGGATATTAATACTTCTCCATTTGAATTAATTTTAAACCTAAAGATGTAAGTAATTCAGATTGTTTAACATAAAACTTGTTTTAGAGTTTAACAGTATGTTATAAATACTGTATTTCAAGTTACAGGTATAATAATTAAAAGGATTAAGAATTCGAATGTTTAAATTTGTAAATTCAATAACATATTTAGATTTCATACACATAATTATGATTTTTAGCATAAAAATTATGATTTTTAAGCAACGGTATCAAGAGCAGTTTAAAATGAAACTAAAATGGGATTTTTGTCAATCCTGGGTGATTGGATTAATTTTAATTATTGTAATTGGATGTGAAGCAAGCTTGTAATTTGTTTAACACAAGAAAAATGCTGAAAAATTTATTCAATGAAGGAATCTTGAGTTTGAATCAAAAGTAGGGTTTTAGTGCTAATATTTTCAATGCTCTGTAAAAAATTCTTTTCGGCATCATTAGGCAACCGAGTTGATCGCGATTTCTGGTGGTGTTAGGGGGGATGTGATGTAAGTTTTGGTGGCGGTGATGGATGGTAGCCGCACGAGGGAATTTTCGGTGGGGGTTTGTGCCGCATGTTCGAGCTACAGGCAAATTTTTGCCTTCGACCGAATCGTGATGGTTTGTGTGATGTATTCGTATGGGTGGTCGATTTGGGGTTTGTGGGGGCTGATGTGGGTCGCCGGAGGCGAAGCAAACCACCGTGCACGTGCACGGTGGTGTGGAGATGTCGGTCGATCTTCTGGGAGTGACGCGTGCTCGTACGCGTGATTTTTGAGTGTCGCCGCGGGTTTGACTTCGGGTCGCATGCGAGAGAGTGGCTTCTGCAGTTTCATTTAACTTAAACTAAAAAAAAATGGAAAGAAGAAAGTTACAGCAAAAAGAAGAAAGACGGAATGGGAAAGATGAGACGCGGGAAGCAAGGAGGGAAATTCGATACTTTCTCGAGTAAAGAGGGTGCTGTCTCAGGTCCTTTACCAATTGAACGTGCATAATTTTGTTAAGTATTTTTATAACTAAGTTAATTAAGCCATTAGTTAGTTAGGTTAATATTTGTTTTAAGAGTTTAATAAGGTAAGTGATGTAAAGATAGTTTGATTAATATAAAGTAAATAGAATGTAAATTAGTTTATATTTGAAATTAAATTGATAACTTTAAATTGATTTTGTAGTTAAAAATTTATCATGTGTTAAATCAAATTAAGTCTTAAGAATGTTAGCTAATTACTTAAAGGTTAATTCATAAATAATAATTAACTTAAGTGATCAATTAAAGATTATATAGTTAATAACATTGATAATAGATGATTAGTTTAAATAATATGTGATAATTGCCTCATAAACCGAGTCTTTAGGGATGTGTTGAATAAGTTTGTGCTGGTATTTATTGATGATATCTTAGTCTATTCCAAATCCGAAGAAGAGCACAGGGAACATTTGAGGATTGTATTGGAGACTCTAAGGAAGCATGTGTTGAAGACGAAGTTTTCGTAGTGCCATTTCTGGAAATCAAAAGTTAAATTTTTAGGGCACATTTTTTCTCGTGAAGGCATTTCTGTAGACCCAGCGAAAGTTGAAACTATTCTGGAATGGAAACAGCCAGAGACATCGACGGAAGTTCGCAGTTTTCTAGGATGGGCTGGCTACTACAGGAAATTTATCAGGGATTATTCCAAGATTTCTTCACATCTGACTAAGCTGACCAGGAAAGGAGCTAAATTCAAGTGGAGACCCCAGTGCGAAAAAGCTTTTCAGGAATTGAAGATAAGGTTAACTAGTGCACCAGTGCTTGCTATTCTGGATGGGAAAAGCAGCTTCGAGGTTTACATTGATGCTTGTATAGTTGGTTTAGGAGCAGTTCTGATGCAGAACGGAAGGGTTATCGCGTATGCTAGTCGGTAGTTGAAGCCACACGAGAAGAACTACGCTACGCACGATCTTGAACTGCTAGCCATTGTTTTTGCTGTGAAAATTTGGAGACATTATCTTTTGGGAGAGAAATTCGAATTGTTCACGGATCACAAACTGTTGAAATATCTCTTCTCTCAAAAAGATCTTAATCTGAGACAGAAGTAGTGGGTTGAATTTTTTGCATCCTATGATTTGGATATTTTATATACTCCGGGGAAAGCGAATGTCGTAGCTGATGCTCTCAGCAGGAACGCAGTTCTATCTCTTTTGGAAGTGGTTCCATCTCTTATTGAAAGAATCTCAAACAAGCAAGAATCTGATAAGATGTTGAGGAGGATCATCAAAAGAGTCAGGAAGGGTCAGTGTCCCAGTTTTGAAATTGATGGCCAAGGAACACTAAGGATTAACGGGAGAATCTGTGTTCCGAATGATAAGGAGTTGAGGCAGGAAGTGTTGTCGGAAAGTCATCGCTCCAAATTGAATACTCATCCGGGAATCTCGAAGATGTATAAAGATATGAGGAGAGTATTTTGGTGGAAGGGCATGAAGGAAGATGTAGCTGCTTTTGTGAACAGTTGTGCCATCTGCCAACAAGTTAAAGGTGATCAACAGAAATCTGTCGGATTATTGCAACCTTTGGAAATTCCAAATTGGAAATGGGAAATGGGAAATGATCTCGATGGATTTTATCGATGGTTTGCCTAGAACCAGGAAAGGGAATGACGGTATATGAGTTATTGTGGATCGTTTAACTAAGAGTGCCCATTTTATACCAGTTAAGGCAACCCGCACTGCAGTTTCTCTGGCAGAAATTTTCTTGAAGGAGATAGTTCCATTGCATGGTGTTCCAATCAGCATAGTAAGTGACCGCGATCCTATTTTCACTAGCAAATTATGGGAAGCTCTGCAATGAGCAATGGGAACAAATTTGAGATTGAGTACAGCCTATCATCCTCAAACGGACGGACAGACGGAGAGGCTGAATCGTATTCTTGAGGATATGCCGCGGGCTTGTGTTTTAGATTTTGGAGGATCTTGGGAGGACCATCTTCATCTAGTGGAATTTTCTTATAATAACAGTTATCAAGCGAGTATCAAGATGGCTCCTTATGAAGCTTTATACGGAAGACCGTGTAGATCCCCAGCTTGTTGGATTGAATCAAAGGATCGTCTTGTGCTCGGACCCGATCTTATTCGTGAAACTTCTGCGATGGTTGAGCTTATCAAGAAAAGGATGAAAGCTGCTCAAGATCGTCAGAAGAAATATGCTGATAGAAGACGAAGGCCATTGGAATTTGAGATCGGAGACTTGGTTTTTAGTAAAGTTTCCCCAATTAAAGGTGCTATAAGATTCGAAAAAACGAGAAAACTTGCTCCGAGATACATTGGACCATTTCGAGTGTTGGAATGAATTGGAGCTGTAGCCTACAGGATTGAATTGCCAAAGCGGATGTCTGGGATTCATAATGTGTTTCATGTATCGCATTTGAGGAAATTTGTTCATGATCCATCACTGGTTGTAGAACCGGTAGTTCAAGAAGATTTGGAAGTTGAACCCAATTTACTATGGTCAGAAATCCAGTTCAGATTGTGGATCGAGACGAGAAGCAACTCAGGAACAAAGTGGTGAAACTCGTCAAGGTGCAATGGAGCGAGGATCCCAGAGATTGTACCTGGGAGACTCTCGATAGTTTTAGGAAAACATATCCGGATTTGTGTCCAAATAGCTAGGGGAGTTTGTTTGTATTGTTGTTTGGATGCTTTGTTTGTTGGTTGCTAATGTACGGATGATATGTATGTTCGTATTTGTTGATATAAAAAGCTTTTGAATTAACTATTGTTTTAAATTTCGGGACGAAATTCTTTTAAGGGGGGAAGAATGTAACAACCCGGAATTTTTGATAGCATATTTTAATAAATATTTAATCTAATTTAAATTAAATACACGTTTTTTAATTTTTAAACTGATGAGATCTTTGATGTTTAACAGCTATATGTTTTATAAAAGAAAGTTTTGATTTGAAAATTTAAAATAGAATGCGTCAAACCCATTTAAAACAAAATCTGTCTTATTCACTAAAATAAAAGATTTTATATTGTTGATATTTAATCTAATAAAATGAAATTGAAATAATAATGCTTAGAATAAACAAACATAGTAATATTAAACATAAACATGAAAATCTAGCACATAAGTATAAAACAATATGAAGGATTATATGCATAAACATACAAAACAAGTATAAAACCATAATTATAAAATATAAAATGTAACTTAGAATATAAATCTACAAATATAAATTATAACTTGAAGTATAAAATGCAAGTATATTATATAAATCAATGTTTGATAATTGAACTACAAATAGGATAAATTTAGAAAGCATAAACATGGAAATCATACATGAACAACATAAATCTTAATAAAGATCATATCAAGTTGCTGTGCAAACAAGGGTGTAAAGAAGTCAAAGTATATAAATTTAATATAAGATATCTTTATGCATAACCTATGTACACATATACAAAATATGTGTGGCCGAAATAAGCATCAATACATAAGCTTACAGGGGCTAGGCATAACCTGTAACATGCATATGTACCACAAGATGTTTAAAATAATCTTTGAACAGAAAATAAAATTTAAAATAAAGATAAAAACAAAATTTATATGCTGCTGAAGTTTATATGCAAAAGTTTTCACTTCAATATAATAAAAACAGATCATTGTCTTGTACAAAAATAAACAAAATCTGAAAACATTAATTACATGTTATCATAAATAAGAGCATAAACATTAATTAGCACAACTTCTTGTTAAACTAGTACTGCAGCCGAAATTTTTGTAATAATTTCCTTCTGCAGAATATTACGTGGCCAATAAAAAAAATGATGATAATACAAAATATCAATACAGGTAAAAACTGTCCAGTATTACCTACAACTGTTCAAATCCCTCTACTTATATACATGACGTTATAGTGATCGTTCACAAAAACTCAATAGTAAACTTAGAAAGCAAAACTGAAAAAAAGAGAGAGAGAGGAAGAGTAAACATCACCTAACATTTTCAAACAAGTTTTCAAAGAAGTGAAGTGTTCAGGAATTCTTCTGCAGTCTTTATTAACTTGCTTTCTGTACAACAAACTTTTAGGGTGAGTAAACATACTTTTCTTGAATTTTAGGTATGGTAATTAACTTCTGATGATTGTGCTGATATATATATATATATATATATATATATATATATATATATATATATATATATTGATAACAAATGGACTTGTATTTATTTATGAACTGGAAGCTTTCTGTTCCTGATTTGTTGTCAAGCTTCTGAGCAAAAGAAGTAAAGGATATTAATACTTCTCCATTTGAATTAATTTTAAACCTAAAGATGTAAGTAATTCAGATTGTTTAACATAAAACTTGTTTTAGAGTTTAACAGTATGTTATAAATACTGTATTTCAAGTTACAGGTATAATAATTAAAAGGATCAAGAATTCGAATGTTTAAATTTGTAAATTCAATAACATGTTTAGATTTCATACACATAATTATGATTTTTAGCATAAAAATTATGATTTTTAAGCAAGGGTATCAAGAGCAGTTTAAAATGAAACTAAAATGGGATTTTTGTCAATCCTGGGTGATTGGATTAATTTTAATTGTTGTAATTGGATGTGAAGCAAGCTTGTAATTTGTTTAACACAAGAAAAATGCTGAAAAATTTATTCATTGAAGGAATCTTGAGTTTGAATCAAAAGAAGGGTTTTAGTGCTTATATTTTCAATGCTCTGTAAAAATTGTTTTCGGCATCATTAGGCAACCGAGTTGATCGCGATTTCAGGTGGTGTTAGGGGGGATGTGATCGAAATTTTGGTGGAGTTCCATCACCTCCGGTGATGGATGGTGGCCGCACGAGGGAATTTTCGGTGGGGGTTTGTGCCGCATGTTCGAGCTACATGCAAATTTTTGCCTTCGACCGAATCGTGATGGTTTGCATGATGTATTCGTATGGGTGGTCGATTTGGGGTTTGTGGGGGCTGACATGGGTCGCTGGAGGCGTAGCAAACCACTGTGCACGTGCACGGTGGTAAGGAGATGTCGGTCGATCTTCTAGGAGGGACGCGTGCTCGTACGCGTGATTTTTGAGTGTCGCCGCGGGTTTGACTTCGGGTCGCATGCGAGAGAGAGTGGCTTCTGCAGTTTCATTTAACTTAAACTAAAAAAATGGAAAGAAGAAAGTTACAGGAAAAAGAAGAAAGAAGGAATGGGAAAGATGAGACGCGGGAAGCAAGGAGGGAAACTCGATACTTTCTCGAGTAAAGAGGGCGTTGTCTTGGGTCCTTTACCAATTGAACGTGCATAATTTTGTTTAGTATTTTTATAACTAAGTTAATTAAGCTATTAGTTAGTTAGGTTTATATTTGTTTTAAGAGTTTAATAAGGTAAGTGATGTAAAGATAGTTTGATTAATATAAAGTAAATAGAATGTAAATTAGTTTATATTTGAAATTAAATTGATTTTGTAATTAAAAATTTATCATGTGTTAAATCAAATTAAGTCTTAAGAATGTTAGCTAATTACTTAAAGGTTAATTCATAAATAATAATTAACTTAAGTGATTAATTGAAGATTATATAGTTAATAAAATTGATAATAGATGATTAGTTTAAATAATATGTGATAATTGAATAATTAATTAATTTTTAATAAGTATGTTATTAATTAACATTTAAGAATAAACTAATTAACTGTGAAATTAAGTAATAATTAATGAATAAAAGTTTAGTAATTAAATAATTAATTAAAGATTAGATGATTAATAAATTGATAATTAATGATTAACTAAGTAATTAATTGATCATTAATAAGTTAATTAATCAGTAATTAATTAAACAGAATGAAATAGTTTATTCTTAAGCAATCAATTAAGTTAAGTAAAACCAAACTGTTTGGTATGAATTAATAATTTTGATTGATTGACTTTGATATCTGTTGATGATATTTTTGTGATATGTTATAATATATGATGGATATCTGTGATAACTGTGTATGATCTATCTGTTATATCTGTTATGTATTAATTGAACCGTTAAGTTAAATAGACAACTTGGCCTTTAAAATGGCGTTTGGATTTCGACGAAAGCGGGATCGGAAGAATCAATTTTGATTCTCCGAAAACCACATCGATCCAAATTAAACGTTAGGTCGTGACTTATCATTTGGTGATCGAGATGGTGTTTCAGAATGCAAGGGTTATCGTCGTTAACTCTGAGGGTGATTCCAAAATGAGTGTAACGAGATAATGCCTTCGATTTCGTTCGAACCCGGAACGAACTTGTATGGATTGAATGCTTTCAACACATCGTCAGGCGGACGATGAGCATTCTAAGATATGTTCTATAAAGGTAATCGCAGCCTCAATCCTCATCAACCGGGAATGGCTAAAACATGGGAGATGCAGCAAGGTTTGGTGGGTAATGCCCAAGCAGGACAAGATATTCCCCTGTCTAGATGTCCCTTTTTATTTGTGAACAGTTGTTGGCCACAACTGCGGGGTTATCTTGTTCGGGACTGTTCAGTAAGGAATGGTTCTGACCTTGTGTTGTAGGGGGTCGGGAGTCATCCTCGGTACGGTGATCTAGGCCCCGTACTGTGACGGGCGGTACCCCAGTAGCCCTACCATTGTTGGAAACCCATTTTCCCTATGAGACCCTATGGTTTTGATTTGTATTACCCACTTTCGTGGCTAGTAGCTGGAATTTAATGAATGTAACAATTTCGGCTATTTTCTATTTACTTGAAAACCCTAGACACTACTATAATATCACTGAATTTCCTATAAAATGTTTTGGTTAGCGTAAGGTAAAAACTTACCCGTATTTATTTGTGGGGAGTCTTACGTGATACCTTTATTTTCAAACGATTTTCAAAGTTAAGCAATTTTAACCTGTTTACTCATACCAGACCCATGTCTGACCCAGAGTTTATATTTTGTGTTTTTCATAAACTCTTGGGTACTCAAATTTTTTATGAGTAGCCAAGTGATAGGTATTTGGGAGTGTTGATTTTCTGGAGAAGCTTTTGGGAAGAAGACCAGACGTATGTATCTATATATGTAGTTCCGCTGTGTAGTTAGTGTATACTGTATTTTTGATGTACGCATGGACATATATGTATATGACAGTCCTGTTATATGATATTGTATGACTCTGATGTATGTATAACTATGTAATAGTTATGTGATGTATTATATTTTGTTCCATTCCGCTGTGAGATTCTGATGTTGTTATTCTTTCTTTCTATTGTTTTCTATTTCTATCCCTTTCTTTCTTAATGATGATACGTCTTTCTAGGTTGGGAAAGGCTGGTCGTCACAACTTTCTTGTCTAGCCACTTGGCATTTTGTTTTCTTTTGAAATCTGAGGGCCTGTGGAGCCATTTTGTAGTCGTACCGAACTAGCCGCGCAAAGGAGACGCTGGCGAAATTTTCCCAAAATTTAGGGAGTTAGAAAATTTTTGCGAAATTTTGAAAATTTAAAATTTGAATAATTTAAATTTGAATTGTTAAAGAAAACAATGTTGTTTGGAACTTATAATTGCAGTTGGAAAGTAGTTGAATTAATAATGGGTCTCTGATAAAAAGGATTTGTTTGGTAAGTTGATAAAACTGTTTAGTTTTGGAAAAATAAAAACGGGTTAAGGATCATTCTTCTTAACTAGTAATTTCGGGACGGAATTCTTTTAAAGGGGAAAGGATGTGACGACCCGGAAATTTTTAACATTTGAAATGGAATATTTAATTGGTTTTAAATATTTGGGGGTTTGTTTAACTTGAATTTCGAATATAAATATGAATTTGGCAATTAAATTATTGAATTTAATGATGGATACAAATTTGAATTTTCAATTTTAAGCTTGTTAAAAATAATTTGATGACTTAGAAAATTTATATTGATAATACTGAAGATAATAGAAGCTTCATAATTGAATTTGGAAATGTTTTGTTCAATTTTGAAATTTATCGTTTAAATCGATATTTAAAAATAGCCTTCCGAGGCATAGTCTCAGATTTCAACAAAACTAGTTCCATTGGATTCGTAATATTGTATTATTATTGGATTTCAATTTTCGTAATGTTTGGAGTCATCGTTTGGCCGTACGATAAGCAAACGCGTTGAAAATTAAATCGAAATTTAATTTAATAGCTGAGTTCAAAAAAAAGCTATCTTCTCCATACGATCGAATTAGGACTTGAAACCTTTTCTGTTGAATATGCGCTTTGCGCTATATGATTTTTGTTTGATGATAATAAACATATATACATTCATTTAAATGTATTTGGTAATGTACTATTTTGTTTTTCATAGTTTAAATAAATATTTGTTGAATAAAATTAAATTTCACAGAATTTGAATTTGAATTCAAACAAAACAAGTTAAACAGATTTTGAATTCAAACAGAAATTTTATTCAAACAAATTTTTTGTATAGTAGGTATTTGGTTAGATAAATATCTGTTGAATAAAATAAATTACACAGAATTTGAATTTGAATTCAAACAGAACAAGTTAAACAGATTTTGAATTCAAACAGAAATTTTTATTCAAACAAATATTTATTACAATTGTAAATAGTACAATTTCATGCTCTCACTATACATATACATTTTTGATTACAATCACATCACATTTACATCACAACCTTACTACATATCACTCACACTCATATTTTTGTCTTCAACTGCATTCCAGTTAGAATCCAGCATCTGAGCAATCTGCAAAAATATAAACTAACGCAGTAAAATTGAAAAAGAAATATTTTTGCAATTCAAAAATAAAATATGGTTTTTGAAAATAATATTTGCCTCAGTTATTTGGGTTGTTCGTCATCATTTAAATTTGAATTCATCATACACGAACAACTTGTGACATACACAGTGTATTACTGTATATGCCACAAGGCCGTGCACACCGATATACACACTTGATCGATTTACAGGGACAGGTGAGCACAGGTCAAACCCAAATGAAAAGCCGGGTTCAATTCACGTGCAATAACATTGAAAATCTCGAATCGAGCACAAGGTCAAACCCGAGTTTTTTGAAAAACTGGATTCAACACAGGGCAGGTCACAAGTCAAAAACAGTGTACAAAACTCAATGCAAGTTCAAGTCATCAAGTTCAAGTCAGACCACTGTAATAAGGCAGTAGTGTACATAGATACAACTACAACAATGACCAAAAGTGTACAGCAATGCAAGTAAAGATGACACAAATTCAAGCAAATGCAACAAAGATGCAAGCTGCAGCATACCAGTGACATGAATGCAGTGTACAACAATGGAACATGACTATCATGGTACAATTCAAAGCTCAAGTTCAATCCCAAAGGAAACTCAACAGTACGGTGAAGTACAAAGCAACTACAACATATGCAGTGAAGCAAGAATATAGCAGCAATGTACATGTACCAATGATACAAGAGAAGTGAACAACAATGCAACAGTGTGGAAGTTAAACAGTGATGAAGCTGGAAATACAAAGACCAGCTACTCAATGCATGCAACATGACTCGACTACAAGAACATCACAAGTAAATCAGCAGGGCAATGCACAAATGCAACAGGTCACAGTGACACCATTAAGCATATGCAAACAAAACAAACTACATCAAGTAGCAAATCAAACCAGAATGCATCAGTGTACAGTGAGCCCGACAACAAAGTGACTCAAGACTGCAACAAACATCAGCAGGTGAACAAAAGACAGTGGAAATTACTCAACTATGGATGCGAGTACAAAATGACCAAGCAAGTGCACCAATGAACCATCAAAGTATGCAACAGTTACAAGCTAGAATACACACTGCACTAATCCAGACCAAAGCAACCTTATCTATGCTCAATGTACAGTGCAAACACATCAAGTAAATGATACAACATGACACAAATGAAAACTACTCAATGATGCAACATTTTAAAATGCACAAATATGCTATGTAGTGAAGCCAAAGCAATCAGGACAATGTTGAACAATGTAAATGTCGAAGTCGTGGAAGCATAACAGTGTCAATATTAAATTCATGAAATCAAGATCAGCATTGAAACAAAGATGGCCAGAGCTAAATTACACAGGGGCCAGAAATTCAAGAAGCCGAAATTGAAAAATTGGAACAAGTTAAAAACCAAGTCGATGTCAAACATTATCCAGCATCAAGTCCGTGTCAAAATGTCAATTTTGAACAAGTCGCAATCAAACGAACAAGTCAAATTCAAAACCGTGGTCATCACGAAACGAATTAAAGCCGTGGGAAGCAAGCAACAAAAATATATGCATATGAAAAGGTCAGAAATCATCTCAGCATCAAAGTGAAATCGAACGGCTGATCAAATATCAGTTGACAAATTCAAGTACAAAATATACGACGCAAATCCAGGGTTACAAACCCTATATAAATTGATATCATCATCGGCAATTTTCAGTATCGAGTTCAAGTATCAATTTAGAAAAGCAAAAGGACACAGTACATACCGAATTCACAAGCAACGAACTCGATCGAGCAACTACAAAACATCCAATAGTCAACCATCAGAGAAGCAGCGAGCTAGGGGAACGTATAACAGATTAATTGAAGAATTCGAAGCCCTAATTGGAACAAAGAGCCGAAGCCCTAACTGGAACAAAAGGGAACGAAGCAAGCCGCCATTATTCTCACGAACGAAACAAAAGGGGATCGGGCTGGAGATAACAAAGAAAGGAAGTGGGCCGGTCTTAAAATTAAAAAGGGGGTTTTGTTATAGGCTTTTATTAATATTATTAATTAGTGTTTAGGGTTATTTTTCTATTGCTTCTTAATTACTGTTTTTTTTATTTTACGAACCAAAGAATCTTGGTAAATCACCACCTAGGTTTAGGTATTGTCAGATTGTCTATTTAGAATTAGTTCAGTGAGAAGGGAGTGCGAGTTTGCAAAGCTCTATAGGCGGGAGCAGTGTTTGCGAGTGAGCGAAACTCTATAGGCGGGAGCAGGGTGTGCGAGTCTAGTAAAGTGTTTGTGAGCGGGAGCAAAAGGGTCTGCGAGTCTAGTAGAGTTGTTGTAAGCGTGATACTGTTTAATTCTAATAGAAATCTGTGAATGCAGCAGTAGGCAGGGGTTGCCGAAGCTGGGTAAATTTTGTGTGTGATTTTTTCAGCATATTTATTTCTGCTATTATATTTCTGTGTTTAATTCGAGAAAATTTGCTATAACCCTATTCACCCCCCCTCTAGGGTTAATCTAGATCCTACAAGTGGTATCAGAGCCCGGTTTATTTTTTATTTAACTCTAGAGTCATGAGTCTACAAAATAATGCTTTTTCTGAGGGGCAATCTATTGCTAGGCCACCCATGTTTAACGGGAACGATTATGCTTATTGGAAAGTTAGGATGAGTATTTATCTTAGTTCCGTTGATTATGATGTTTGGGATATTATTGAAACTGGCTATAAACCTCCCACTATAATCGTTGGTGGTACTGAGATTCCTAAACCTAAGGATAGGTGGGATGCAAACGATAAGAAATTGAAAACGACAAATGCTAAAGCCATGAATGCTTTGACATGTGCTCTTGATAAAAATGAATTTAATAGAATTTCTCATTGTACAACAGCACAGGAAATATGGCATACTTTGGAGGTGACACACGAAGGAACTTCTCAAGTCAAGGAGTCTCGGCTAGCCCTATTCAGCAATGAATACAAAAACTTTGTGATGGACAAAGACGAGAGCATAAAGGATATGTTTGGATGCTTTTCAACCTTGGTATACAATGCTAGAGCGCTTGGGAAGGTATTCACTGAGGTAGAGCTTGTGCGGAAGATACTACGAGTTTTACCAATGAACTTTGAGGCAAAAGTCACAGCAATCCAAGAATCGAAAGATCTGAGCAAACTAAGCATGGAGGAGTTGATTGGCAACTTGATGACATATGAGCTTGAGTTAAAAGCAAAGGAAGAACACAACAACTCCGAACCAAAGAAGAAGACGATTGCCTTAAAAAGTAAAGAAGAAAGCGATGAAGAAGATCCAATTGAAGAGCTTGCAATGGCTGTCAATAATCTTAGAAGATGGTCTAGATTCAAGCCAGGCAAGAAGAAAACAAAGGGCAATAGGTCAAAAGATTCCGAAAATTCCGATAATGAACTGATATGTTATAACTGCAACAAGCCTGGCCACATCAAACCAAAATGCCCACTTCTCAAAAACAACAAAGAAAAGAAAAAGGCAAAGAAGGTATTTGCAGCGACTTGGGATGATGAAGAAGGAGAGGAAGCTTCGGATAGCAGCCCAGAGGAGGCTAACTTGTGTTGCATGGCAAAATCAGAATCAGAAGCAACCTCCGACGAATCTAGTGAGGCAGGTGAGTTTTCTTATAAAGAACTTGTTTTTATGTGTTCTGATCTTACTAAGGTAGTGGATACTCTTGAATCTAAAATTGAAAAACTGAAATCTGATAGGAGAGAATTTGCTCGTGAAAATTTTAGGTTAAAAACTGAACTTGTAAATATTCAAAACCTAGAATGTAAAAAATGTAAGATTTTAGATTCAGAATTATCAAAACCGAGGAATAACTTTGAAAGTCTTGAAAATGAAAACTTGAATCTTAAGGAAACCATCGACACTAGGAGAAAGGATTTTATTAATCGATGCACCTCACTTGTCACTGAAAATTCAACATTAAAAACCAAAGTCCAAAATCTTGAGAAATCCTTGAATAACTTTTCAAGAGGCGAAAAATCTTTCAAAATGTTATTTGGAAATCAAATTTTTGCTAACAATAGAAAAGGACTAGGCTTTGGGAAATCACAAAATAATGATAATGCAAAAAGTAAAAGTGTTTTTGCTCGATCTGAAATAATTGGAAATCATGTTGAAAATCGTAGTCATAGAAACACAAAATTTAATCAAGTCAATTCAATGTGCACGTTTTGTAGAGAATTTGGACGTAATCGAAATAATTGTTGGAATAGACCCAAACACGTGAAAACTATACCAATTTGGGTTCCAAAAGGCACAAATATAAAATCTTTGAAAGTCAAACAAATTTGGGTGCCAAAAGGAACATATGTAAACAGTTTTGAGTCTCCAAAAACATATTTTTCATATTCTGCCACTAACAACAATGGACCTATAAAAACAAATAGGTCACACAAATCTTTTATCGTGTAGGTGTGGTGGCAGGCTAAGGAACAACAACAGTGTTCTCTGGATTTCGGCTGTTCCAGAAACACAACGGGCGAGAAAACAAAGTTCCTTAGCCTAGTATAAAGGTGACAGAATCACAATGGGCAATCACGAAAAATTATCGTAAAGGTAAAACAGGTAATTGTTTTTAAATGTGATTATCTGCACCATACTCTAAATTAAAATCAGCCAATATTGAGATGAACAAAAGATGATGATTTTGATGCTATGATTCTTTTTAAAATATTGACTAACCATCTTTAAATAGAGTTACTTGGAGTAATTATGATGGTTGACTGATTCGGACTTAATTGATATGATTTTTGACTTGTTCTTATTTATGACATTAATTTGTACTTAATTGATGACCAATCAGATTTTCAATTTTTGAACTAATTTATATAAATTTGTTCGGTCAAATGCTGGTTACTCATGCTACACGTAGATATATTGGTTCTGACATTTTGATCACTGCTCACGATTTCAAATTCATGAGAAAAAGGATTTTAAGAAATTGTTTTTGAAATAATTATGATGTTGATTGACTGTTGATTACTCATGAAAATAATTGTTTATCCTCTGTTTTCTGAAATTAACATCATGATATTTGTTTGAGTGTTAACACGGCTTAAATTCAAATTCAAAAGAATGATGTTTTTGAAATTTTTGGTGCACATCTCATGGTTTGATTCAACAAGTGAATATTGAGTGAAATTCAAATTCAGATGCGGATTACACTGGTAATATAGTTGATAGAAAAATTATTAGTGTAACATGATTAATTTTCGAAACATTCATTTGCTGCATCGTTTTTTTTTCCAAAGAAAATATCTGCATATTTTTCACTTGAAATAATTTTCAAATAGCAGAAAATTTTCTTATAAACTCCTCTCAAGAAAATCATGTTTGACCATATTTACAGCTTAATTATTTTTGAAAAATTGATTTTATAATTTTTAATTTGATTTTAAATGACAAATTTGACTAATCTGACTCCCTTTGATTATCGAAAAGATAAATAGTGATTGAAAAAGAGATGAGTGTTGATATTTATCATATATTATAACTCGAGAAAGTATAATTAAAAATTTCTTTAGAATTTCATAACAAGAGTTATAAAAACTTTTTGTTGGATAATAATTCCATGACCATTTTCTATTTCTATCATCTTTCTATCGAACATCACTCATCAAGATCATATTTAATATGTAAATTTGTGGTAGTTTACAAAGGAAATCATTTGTTCTTCAATATCTTTAAATCGGTGAAGGAAATTATTTGTGCTTCAATTTCTTATATTCAGCAATTAAAAATAAATATCCAAAGTATTCACTCCCATTTAAAAGTCCTCACGGTCATGCATGGGTGAATTACTTGGATTTTTGATTATGTGCTTCCATGCTCATTTAAAAGTCCTCACGGTTATGCATGTATGGAACGCATATTAAAAATAATTGATTTAATAGACAAGTTGATTCTAATCCCATTTAAAAGTCCTCACGGTCATGCGTGGTTAGAAGATACTTGATTTCATTTTTTAAATTAAATTGGAATACTACTAATCTCATTTAAAAGTCCTTACGGTTATGCATGGTTAGTAGATATTCAAATTTCCAGAAATAAATATACCACAAATAGACATATCTATATGAATTTTTGATGATTCTATCTCCATCACTTCTGAAAGTGGAATATGCGCTTGACAAGGGTAATTATGATTTTTGTTTGAGTTTTATTGAAATTTGATATTTATATTTAATTGAGTTAAATGTTTGATTCATGTCTATCACTTTATCCCTATTTTTATAACACTGTTATTCTTTTGCTGATAACAAAAGGGGGAGAGAAAAGTTAAGATTTTGTCAAATAGAATCAAGCAAAGGTCAAATAACTTTCAATTTGCATATAGGCTCATTTACATATTTTTTGTATGCATATATGTAGGGGGAGTATCACATAAAAAGGAAGCATTCAAATAGGGGGAGCAAATGAAATTATCAAATACATTTAATATATTCAAAATCTTAAATATATGTTTGTTATCATCAAAAGGGGGAGATTGTTGAATATGCGCTTTGCGCTATATGATTTTTGTTTGATGATAATAAACATATATACATTCATTTAAATGTATTTGGTAATGTACTATTTTGTTTTTCATAGTTTAAATAAATATTTGTTGAATAAAATTAAATTTCACAGAATTTGAATTTGAATTCAAACAAAACAAGTTAAACAGATTTTGAATTCAAACAGAAATTTTATTTAAACAAATTTTTTGTATAGTAGGTATTTGGTTAGATAAATATCTGTTGAATAAAATAAATTACACAGAATTTGAATTTGAATTCAAACAGAACAAGTTAAACAGATTTTGAATTCAAACAGAAATTTTTATTCAAACAAATATTTATTACAATTGTAAATAGTACAATTTCATGCTCTCACTATACATATACATTTTTGATTACAATCACATCACATTTACATCACAACCTTACTACATATCACTCACACTCATATTTTTGTCTTCAACTGCATTCCAGTTAGAATCCAGCATCTGAGCAATCTGCAAAAATATAAACTAACGCAGTAAAATTGAAAAAGAAATATTTTTGCAATTCAAAAATAAAATATGGTTTTTGAAAATAATATTTGCCTCAGTTATTTGGGTTGTTCGTCATCATTTAAATTTGAATTCATCATACACGAACAACTTGTGACATACACAGTGTATTACTGTATATGCCACAAGGCCGTGCACACCGATATACACACTTGATCGATTTACAGGGACAGGTGAGCACAGGTCAAACCCAAATGAAAAGCCGGGTTCAATTCACGTGCAATAACATTGAAAATCTCGAATCGAGCACAAGGTCAAACCCGAGTTTTTTGAAAAACTGGATTCAACACAGGGCAGGTCACAAGTCAAAAACAGTGTACAAAACTCAATGCAAGTTCAAGTCATCAAGTTCAAGTCAGACCACTGTAATAAGGCAGTAGTGTACATAGATACAACTACAACAATGACCAAAAGTGTACAGCAATGCAAGTAAAGATGACACAAATTCAAGCAAATGCAACAAAGATGCAAGCTGCAGCATACCAGTGACATGAATGCAGTGTACAACAATGGAACATGACTATCATGGTACAATTCAAAGCTCAAGTTCAATCCCAAAGGAAACTCAACAGTACGGTGAAGTACAAAGCAACTACAACATATGCAGTGAAGCAAGAATATAGCAGCAATGTACATGTACCAATGATACAAGAGAAGTGAACAACAATGCAACAGTGTGGAAGTTAAACAGTGATGAAGCTGGAAATACAAAGACCAGCTACTCAATGCATGCAACATGACTCGACTACAAGAACATCACAAGTAAATCAGCAGGGCAATGCACAAATGCAACAGGTCACAGTGACACCATTAAGCATATGCAAACAAAACAAACTACATCAAGTAGCAAATCAAACCAGAATGCATCAGTGTACAGTGAGCCCGACAACAAAGTGACTCAAGACTGCAACAAACATCAGCAGGTGAACAAAAGACAGTGGAAATTACTCAACTATGGATGCGAGTACAAAATGACCAAGCAAGTGCACCAATGAACCATCAAAGTATGCAACAGTTACAAGCTAGAATACACACTGCACTAATCCAGACCAAAGCAACCTTATCTATGCTCAATGTACAGTGCAAACACATCAAGTAAATGATACAACATGACACAAATGAAAACTACTCAATGATGCAACATTTTAAAATGCACAAATATGCTATGTAGTGAAGCCAAAGCAATCAGGACAATGTTGAACAATGTAAATGTCGAAGTCGTGGAAGCATAACAGTGTCAATATTAAATTCATGAAATCAAGATCAGCATTGAAACAAAGATGGCCAGAGCTAAATTACACAGGGGCCAGAAATTCAAGAAGCCGAAATTGAAAAATTGGAACAAGTTAAAAACCAAGTCGATGTCAAACATTATCCAGCATCAAGTCCGTGTCAAAATGTCAATTTTGAACAAGTCGCAATCAAACGAACAAGTCAAATTCAAAACCGTGGTCATCACGAAACGAATTAAAGCCGTGGGAAGCAAGCAACAAAAATATATGCATATGAAAAGGTCAGAAATCATCTCAGCATCAAAGTGAAATCGAACGGCTGATCAAATATCAGTTGACAAATTCAAGTACAAAATATACGACGCAAATCCAGGGTTACAAACCCTATATAAATTGATATCATCATCGGCAATTTTCAGTATCGAGTTCAAGTATCAATTTAGAAAAGCAAAAGGACACAGTACATACCGAATTCACAAGCAACGAACTCGATCGAGCAACTACAAAACATCCAATAGTCAACCATCAGAGAAGCAGCGAGCTAGGGGAACGTATAACAGATTAATTGAAGAATTCGAAGCCCTAATTGGAACAAAGAGCCGAAGCCCTAACTGGAACAAAAGGGAACGAAGCAAGCCGCCATTATTCTCACGAACGAAACAAAAGGGGATCGGGCTGGAGATAACAAAGAAAGGAAGTGGGCCGGTCTTAAAATTAAAAAGGGGGTTTTGTTATAGGCTTTTATTAATATTATTAATTAGTGTTTAGGGTTATTTTTCTATTGCTTCTTAATTACTGTTTTTTTTATTTTACGAACCAAAGAATCTTGGTAAATCACCACCTAGGTTTAGGTATTGTCAGATTGTCTATTTAGAATTAGTTCAGTGAGAAGGGAGTGCGAGTTTGCAAAGCTCTATAGGCGGGAGCAGTGTTTGCGAGTGAGCGAAACTCTATAGGCGGGAGCAGGGTGTGCGAGTCTAGTAAAGTGTTTGTGAGCGGGAGCAAAAGGGTCTGCGAGTCTAGTAGAGTTGTTGTAAGCGTGATACTGTTTAATTCTAATAGAAATCTGTGAATGCAGCAGTAGGCAGGGGTTGCCGAAGCTGGGTAAATTTTGTGTGTGATTTTTTCAGCATATTTATTTCTGCTATTATATTTCTGTGTTTAATTCGAGAAAATTTGCTATAACCCTATTCACCCCCCCTCTAGGGTTAATCTAGATCCTACAAGTGGTATCAGAGCCCGGTTTATTTTTTATTTAACTCTAGAGTCATGAGTCTACAAAATAATGCTTTTTCTGAGGGGCAATCTATTGCTAGGCCACCCATGTTTAACGGGAACGATTATGCTTATTGGAAAGTTAGGATGAGTATTTATCTTAGTTCCGTTGATTATGATGTTTGGGATATTATTGAAACTGGCTATAAACCTCCCACTATAATCGTTGGTGGTACTGAGATTCCTAAACCTAAGGATAGGTGGGATGCAAACGATAAGAAATTGAAAACGACAAATGCTAAAGCCATGAATGCTTTGACATGTGCTCTTGATAAAAATGAATTTAATAGAATTTCTCATTGTACAACAGCACAGGAAATATGGCATACTTTGGAGGTGACACACGAAGGAACTTCTCAAGTCAAGGAGTCTCGGCTAGCCCTATTCAGCAATGAATACGAAAACTTTGTGATGGACAAAGACGAGAGCATAAAGGATATGTTTGGATGCTTTTCAACCTTGGTATACAATGCTAGAGCGCTTGGGAAGGTATTCACTGAGGTAGAGCTTGTGCGGAAGATACTACGAGTTTTACCAATGAACTTTGAGGCAAAAGTCACAGCAATCCAAGAATCGAAAGATCTGAGCAAACTAAGCATGGAGGAGTTGATTGGCAACTTGATGACATATGAGCTTGAGTTAAAAGCAAAGGAAGAACACAACAACTCCGAACCAAAGAAGAAGACGATTGCCTTAAAAAGTAAAGAAGAAAGCGATGAAGAAGATCCAATTGAAGAGCTTGCAATGGCTGTCAATAATCTTAGAAGATGGTCTAGATTCAAGCCAGGCAAGAAGAAAACAAAGGGCAATAGGTCAAAAGATTCCGAAAATTCCGATAATGAACTGATATGTTATAACTGCAACAAGCCTGGCCACATCAAACCAAAATGCCCACTTCTCAAAAACAACAAAGAAAAGAAAAAGGCAAAGAAGGTATTTGCAGCGACTTGGGATGATGAAGAAGGAGAGGAAGCTTCGGATAGCAGCCCAGAGGAGGCTAACTTGTGTTGCATGGCAAAATCAGAATCAGAAGCAACCTCCGACGAATCTAGTGAGGCAGGTGAGTTTTCTAATAAAGAACTTGTTTTTATGTGTTCTGATCTTACTAAGGTAGTGGATACTCTTGAATCTAAAATTGAAAAACTGAAATCTGATAGGAGAGAATTTGCTCGTGAAAATTTTAGGTTAAAAACTGAACTTGTAAATATTCAAAACCTAGAATGTAAAAAATGTAAGATTTTAGATTCAGAATTATCAAAACCGAGGAATAACTTTGAAAGTCTTGAAAATGAAAACTTGAATCTTAAGGAAACCATCGACACTAGGAGAAAGGATTTTATTAATCGATGCACCTCACTTGTCACTGAAAATTCAACATTAAAAACCAAAGTCCAAAATCTTGAGAAATCCTTGAATAACTTTTCAAGAGGCGAAAAATCTTTCAAAATGTTATTTGGAAATCAAATTTTTGCTAACAATAGAAAAGGACTAGGCTTTGGGAAATCACAAAATAATGATAATGCAAAAAGTAAAAGTGTTTTTGCTCGATCTGAAATAATTGGAAATCATGTTGAAAATCGTAGTCATAGAAACACAAAATTTAATCAAGTCAATTCAATGTGCACGTTTTGTAGAGAATTTGGACGTAATCGAAATAATTGTTGGAATAGACCCAAACACGTGAAAACTATACCAATTTGGGTTCCAAAAGGCACAAATATAAAATCTTTGAAAGTCAAACAAATTTGGGTGCCAAAAGGAACATATGTAAACAGTTTTGAGTCTCCAAAAACATATTTTTCATATTCTGCCACTAACAACAATGGACCTATAAAAACAAATAGGTCACACAAATCTTTTATCGTGTAGGTGTGGTGGCAGGCTAAGGAACAACAACAGTGTTCTCTGGATTTCGGCTGTTCCAGAAACACAACGGGCGAGAAAACAAAGTTCCTTAGCCTAGTATAAAGGTGACAGAATCACAATGGGCAATCACGAAAAATTATCGTAAAGGTAAAACAGGTAATTGTTTTTAAATGTGATTATCTGCACCATACTCTAAATTAAAATCAGCCAATATTGAGATGAACAAAAGATGATGATTTTGATGCTATGATTCTTTTTAAAATATTGACTAACCATCTTTAAATAGAGTTACTTGGAGTAATTATGATGGTTGACTGATTCGGACTTAATTGATATGATTTTTGACTTGTTCTTATTTATGACATTAATTTGTACTTAATTGATGACCAATCAGATTTTCAATTTTTGAACTAATTTATATAAATTTGTTCGGTCAAATGCTGGTTACTCATGCTACACGTAGATATATTGGTTCTGACATTTTGATCACTGCTCACGATTTCAAATTCATGAGAAAAAGGATTTTAAGAAATTGTTTTTGAAATAATTATGATGTTGATTGACTGTTGATTACTCATGAAAATAATTGTTTATCCTCTGTTTTCTGAAATTAACATCATGATATTTGTTTGAGTGTTAACACGGCTTAAATTCAAATTCAAAAGAATGATGTTTTTGAAATTTTTGGTGCACATCTCATGGTTTGATTCAACAAGTGAATATTGAGTGAAATTCAAATTCAGATGCGGATTACACTGGTAATATAGTTGATAGAAAAATTATTAGTGTAACATGATTAATTTTCGAAACATTCATTTGCTGCATCGTTTTTTTTTCCAAAGAAAATATCTGCATATTTTTCACTTGAAATAATTTTCAAATAGCAGAAAATTTTCTTATAAACTCCTCTCAAGAAAATCATGTTTGACCATATTTACAGCTTAATTATTTTTGAAAAATTGATTTTATAATTTTTAATTTGATTTTAAATGACAAATTTGACTAATCTGACTCCCTTTGATTATCGAAAAGATAAATAGTGATTGAAAAAGAGATGAGTGTTGATATTTATCATATATTATAACTCGAGAAAGTATAATTAAAAATTTCTTTAGAATTTCATAACAAGAGTTACAAAAACTTTTTGTTGGATAATAATTCCATGACCATTTTCTATTTCTATCATCTTTCTATCGAACATCACTCATCAAGATCATATTTAATATGTAAATTTGTGGTAGTTTACAAAGGAAATCATTTGTTCTTCAATATCTTTAAATCGGTGAAGGAAATTATTTGTGCTTCAATTTCTTATATTCAGCAATTAAAAATAAATATCCAAAGTATTCACTCCCATTTAAAAGTCCTCACGGTCATGCATGGGTGAATTACTTGGATTTTTGATTATGTGCTTCCATGCTCATTTAAAAGTCCTCACGGTTATGCATGTATGGAACGCATATTAAAAATAATTGATTTAATAGACAAGTTGATTCTAATCCCATTTAAAAGTCCTCACGGTCATGCGTGGTTAGAAGATACTTGATTTCATTTTTTAAATTAAATTGGAATACTACTAATCTCATTTAAAAGTCCTTACGGTTATGCATGGTTAGTAGATATTCAAATTTCCAGAAATAAATATACCACAAATAGACATATCTATATGAATTTTTGATGATTCTATCTCCATCACTTCTGAAAGTGGAATATGCGCTTGACAAGGGTAATTATGATTTTTGTTTGAGTTTTATTGAAATTTGATATTTATATTTAATTGAGTTAAATGTTTGATTCATGTCTATCACTTTATCCCTATTTTTATAACACTGTTATTCTTTTGCTGATAACAAAAGGGGGAGAGAAAAGTTAAGATTTTGTCAAATAGAATCAAGCAAAGGTCAAATAACTTTCAATTTGCATATAGGCTCATTTACATATTTTTTGTATGCATATATGTAGGGGGAGTATCACATAAAAAGGAAGCATTCAAATAGGGGGAGCAAATGAAATTATCAAATACATTTAATATATTCAAAATCTTAAATATATGTTTGTTATCATCAAAAGGGGGAGATTGTTGAATATGCGCTTTGCGCTATATGATTTTTGTTTGATGATAATAAACATATATACATTCATTTAAATGTATTTGGTAATGTACTATTTTGTTTTTCATAGTTTAAATAAATATTTGTTGAATAAAATTAAATTTCACAGAATTTGAATTTGAATTCAAACAAAACAAGTTAAACAGATTTTGAATTCAAACAGAAATTTTATTCAAACAAATTTTTTGTATAGTAGGTATTTGGTTAGATAAATATCTGTTGAATAAAATAAATTACACAGAATTTGAATTTGAATTCAAACAGAACAAGTTAAACAGATTTTGAATTCAAACAGAAATTTTTATTCAAACAAATATTTATTACAATTGTAAATAGTACAATTTCATGCTCTCACTATACATATACATTTTTGATTACAATCACATCACATTTACATCACAACCTTACTACATATCACTCACACTCATATTTTTGTCTTCAACTGCATTCCAGTTAGAATCCAGCATCTGAGCAATCTGCAAAAATATAAACTAACGCAGTAAAATTGAAAAAGAAATATTTTTGCAATTCAAAAATAAAATATGGTTTTTGAAAATAATATTTGCCTCAGTTATTTGGGTTGTTCGTCATCATTTAAATTTGAATTCATCATACACGAACAACTTGTGACATACACAGTGTATTACTGTATATGCCACAAGGCCGTGCACACCGATATATACACTTGATCGATTTACAGGGACAGGTGAGCACAGGTCAAACCCAAATGAAAAGCCGGGTTCAACTCACGTGCAATAACATTGAAAATCTCGAATCGAGCACAAGGTCAAACCCGAGTTTTTTGAAAAACTGGATTCAACACAGGGCAGGTCACAAGTCAAAAACAGTGTACAAAACTCAATGCAAGTTCAAGTCATCAAGTTCAAGTCAGACCACTATAATAAGGCAGTAGTGTACATAGATACAACTACAACAATGACCAAAAGTGTACAGCAATGCAAGTAAAGATGACACAAATTCAAGCAAATGCAACAAAGATGCAAGCTGCAGCATACTAGTGACATGAATGCAGTGTACAACAATGGAACATGACTATCATGGTACAATTCAAAGCTCAAGTTCAATCCCAAAGGAAACTCAACAGTACGGTGAAGTACAAAGCAACTACAACATATGCAGTGAAGCAAGAATATAGCAGCAATGTACATGTACCAATGATACAAGAGAAGTGAACAACAATGCAACAGTGTGGAAGTTAAACAGTGATGAAGCTGGAAATACAAAGACCAGCTACTCAATGCATGCAACATGACTCGACTACAAGAACATCACAAGTAAATCAGCAGGGCAATGCACAAATGCAACAGGTCACAGTGACACCATTAAGCATATGCAAACAAAACAAACTACATCAAGTAGCAAATCAAACCAGAATGCATCAGTGTACAGTGAGCCCGACAACAAAGTGACTCAAGACTGCAACAAACATCAGCAGGTGAACAAAAGACAGTGGAAATTACTCAACTATGGATGCGAGTACAAAATGACCAAGCAAGTGCACCAATGAACCATCAAAGTATGCAACAGTTACAGGCTAGAATACACACTGCACTAATCCAGACCAAAGCAACCTTATCTATGCTCAATGTACAGTGCAAACACATCAAGTAAATGATACAACATGACACAAATGAAAACTACTCAATGATGCAACATTTTAAAATGCACAAATATGCTATGTAGTGAAGCCAAAGCAATCAGGACAATGTTGAACAATGTAAATGTCGAAGTCATGGAAGCATAACAGTGTCAATATTAAATTCATGAAATCAAGATCAGCATTGAAACAAAGATGGCCAGAGCTAAATTACACAGGGGCCAGAAATTCAAGAAGCTGAAATTACAAAATTGGAACAAGTTAAAAACCAAGTCGATGTCAAACATTATCCAGCATCAAGTTCGTGTCAAAATGTCAATTTTGAACAAGTCGCAATCAAACGAACAAGTCAAATTCAAAACCGTGGTCATCACGAAACGAATCAAAGCCATGGGAAGCAAGCAACAAAAATATACGCATATGAAAAGGTCAGAAATCATCTCAGCATCAAAGTGAAATCGAACGGCTGATCAAATATCAGTTGACAAATTCAAGTACAAAATATACGACGCAAATCCAGGGTTACAAACCCTATATAAATTGATATCATCATCGGCAATTTTCAGTATCGAGTTCAAGTATCAATTTAGAAAAGCAAAAGGACACAGTACATACCGAATTCACAAGCAACGAACTCGATCGAGCAACTGCAAAACATCCAATAGTCAACCATCAGAGAAGCAGCGAGCTAGGGGAACGTATAACAGATTAATTGAAGAATTCGAAGCCCTAATTGGAACAAAGAGCCGAAGCCCTAACTGGAACAAAAGGGAACGAAGCAAGCCGCCATTATTCTCACGAACGAAACAAAAGGGGATCGGGCTGGAGATAACAAAGAAAGGAAGTGGGCCGGTCTTAAAATTAAAAAGGGGGTTTTGTTATAGGCTTTTATTAATATTATTAATTAGTGTTTAGGGTTATTTTTCTATTGCTTCTTAATTACTGTTTTTTTTATTTTACGAACCAAAGAATCTTGGTAAATCACCACCTAGGTTTAGGTATTGTCAGATTGTCTATTTAGAATTAGTTCAGTGAGCAGGGAGTGCGAGTGTGCAAAGCTCTATAGGCGGGAGCAGTGTTTGCGAGTGAGCGAAACTCTATAGGCGGGAGCAGGGTGTGCGAGTCTAGTAGAGTGTTTGTGAGCGGGAGCAAAAGGGTCTGCGAGTCAAGTAGAGTTGTTGTAAGCGTGATACTGTTTAATTCTAATAGAAATCTGTGAATGCAGCAGTAGGCAGGGGTTGCCGAAGCTGGGTAAATTTTGTGTGTGATTTACTTTTCAGCATATTTATTTCTGCTATTATATTTCTGTGTTTAATTCGAGAAAATTTGCTATAACCCTATTCACCCCCCCTCTAGGGTTAATCTAGATCCTACATTTTCCATTGTGTTCGGAATAGGGGTTCAACATTATATACTCTTAGCGGCACGCATCGATAGGAGTTCGTGATTTTAAGCTATGTAAATCGAGACGGTTTGAATTCAGTTTAATATATATATATACACACACACACCCCCTAGTCCCTTCAGCTGTATTTCATTCACATCTCAACTTTTTGCCTTCAAATCACTGTCTCCACTCGTACACGCCAAAGCCTCGTCCTTGTCTCCCCATTTCTTTACAAATCTCACGCAAATCATTTCAAAAGCAGAAACAAAGAAAAATATCAATGGCCGCAACTAAATCAAAACCCATAACTTCGTTCCTAGTTAAAAGAATTGCCAAACTCTTCCTTCTTCCAGTTTAAAACCGAAATCATTCGTTTGTTATACATATAAAAAAATGGCCACTTATTCTTTTCGAAACCAAATCGAATTCAAAAAAGAAAATCGAATCGAATAATGGAGGCGACTGGGTGGTAGAATCGAGTTGCGACCACTTCACAATAAGGATCTCGAGCACGAGCTGGTGAAGGGTGTGATGCGATTAAAGGCGCGGCTTAGGGCTGCTGGATGTTGGCTCGTCGTGTCGATTTGGGGAAAACGGTCACGAAGCAGGCGATTGGCGGCGTTAATCGATCAACATCGCAAGGCATGGATTCGCGAGTTTCCTCATCTGCATCAAATTGCACAGCCTGTTTTTGTGTGAGTTCAGTGTTCGTCGAGCCTAGAGCGAGGGATCGAGCGGCAGCTTGTTCGATCGGTCGAGCAGCAATCTGGCGAGGCAAGGCATCGCGACTTATGGCAGTTAGGTAAGGCTGTTAGTTTTCTTTTTGTAGATGTAGATGCTGAGAATTCCTATTCTAATTTTTACAGAAAAGAAATTTTTATATTCAGTAAGGAAATCTCTAATTTTATAATATACAGGAAATGGATTTATAGATATAAACATATTTAGAAAAACGTATAATATTTATACATGCAGAAGAAAATATATAATTAAACAGGTATATACAACGTTCATGTATTTTGAAATTTAATATATATATATATATATAGGGGTATATATGGTAAAGGTATGAAAATATTCTGTTTTAATCAAATGTATAAATTTTTTGGAAAATATAGAGATTTATAGAAAGATTTGATTTTTAAAACCTATACGGGTTATTGTTATAAATATGCTTATGGAGTTTCTAAATGAGAAATAAAAATGTATATGCTTATATCCATTCTAAGCCTACTAGTTTAATTTTTTTTTTAAATAATGTGTTATGGGGATTTATTTGTTAAATAAACTTATTTAATTATTTAGCTACTAAAAGAGTTTTAAAAGGAAATTTTTTCTTTAAAATTAAATAATTAGTTAATTAAAATTATGAAAGGGAAATTAATTATTCGGTTAGGGGAATTAATTTATTTAAATAGTGATTGATTATTTGTTTGGTTCAAATATTCTATTAAAAGAAAATTAGTTGAAAATTAAATTGTTAGATAAAATAAAAATACCAAATGAAAATTGGTTATTCGATTTATTTTAGATATTAATGAATTTTATAGATGTTTATATAAGGTCAAAAACTACAAAGGAAACAAACTGGAATGGAAAATGGATTGCATGCAAAAATAAAGGTGAGATCTTCTCACTCGATTAATATTATTCTGATTTAAATTTTGAATAGTTAGATTTAAAATTGATTGACTATGTGCTTGGATGATTTATTTATAATAATTTATTCACTGGATGATATTATATATATAGTAGTATATAGTATATTGGAGTGATTGATTTCCCGTATTATATAGCGGATGAGACCCTATGCGCTGCATAATAGCGGATGATATTTTATAAATCTCATATACCGCGATAATCCACCTCGAAGTGGAATTGGTATTTAATTGTTGTGCTAACGTTTGTGGATACGGGGAAAACGGGTTGGAGGGATCCAACTAGATTCCTCAAATATTTGAATTTGTTTCAATATTGTGTGTTGATTATTTGTAATCTGTGTGTGACTATTTGTGATTAAAACCGTTGAAGGCTATGATTTAGCCGAATATATTTTTGGTATCGTAAGATACCAGAAATAAATAAAATTTGATTTTTGAAATTTAGTAGAAAATTTATAGTAAATTAATTTTAGAAAATTGAATAAATTTAAAAGAAGGAATTTGTTTCAAAAGATAATAAATTTGGTGTTGAAATAAATTTAGAAATCAATTTTGGAAATTGATTTGGTATTTGAAAATAAATTTGGAATTTAATTTAGAATTTAATTCGGTGCTGATAAATCAATATTTGGAAATCGATTTGAAAATCGTATATCAATGGATATTTAGATGTTTAAATTCACAATGGGAATTTATAAAGGAAAGGAAAATTTGTTTAAAGGTGTGAAAAATAATAATAAACATTTGGTTATTTTTAAAAGTGTGAAAGGAATTTGCTGATTCGGAACGTAAATTTAAAATAAATCAAGAAATATTTATTAATTGATTTGAATGAACCAATTTGAAATGGAAATTGTAATTTCCCTAGAAACCTGAGTATGATTTCAAAGTAGCCTATAAATATAAACTGATTTTTTTTAAGGATGGTTTTAGAAAGGATACTTTGAATAAATTATTTACTTAAATGGTTTCAAATCTTTAAAGTATGGATTTATTTGATTACTTATAAAAGGGATTATTTTAAAGATTAAAATTGAAATTTGTTTTAAGAAACGATTATTCAAATAGTTATACCTTATCTACTAATTTTATTTTAAAATTTATTAGGACTTAAAATCTTATATGTGATAATTAGTATAATGTTTCATAACCAATATTTTAAATAAGTATTTAAGATGGTTTTATTTTAAATGTTCCAAGAATATTTTGGATAAGTGATTTGAATTATTTTAACTCGACAGATTTCCAATGGAAATGAATAAATCTTTGGAAATTTATTCCGCGTGAGGAAAAGTGATTTGAAATTTGTTTTCAAAGTATTGAAATGTGGGAAGTAATTTGAAATCTGTTTTCAAATGGTTGAAGTGTGAAATATATCTTGCAGATATATTTTGAAAATAAATAATTTGGAAAATTTATTTAAGTCCGATAATTGTTGTGGATGTTGATTAATAGTTAAATAACCGACTATCAATATTGGCCTTTTATGGCATTTGAATCTCGATGCGACCGGGGGTCGGATTCCAAGTGGATATCCGAAAACCACAGCGAACCTTTGTGATTGTGATAGATCTTTTGTTTAAAAGATCAAAGTGAAAATTGTTGTGATTTGTTGAAATCTGAATTTAACACTTATTTTTAAAAATAAGCACTCATTATTCGGATTAGCCAGGAGAGGAACTTTGGTCATAAAACCCATTCCGACTAACGATACGACGAAATGGGATTGTATTTGGAGACGGTGTTGAAGACCGGGTATTTTCAAAAATGAAAGGATTACCTGTCGAATGTCTCTGCACCGGGTTGCTCCGGTATCGAGATTTTATCACCTTTGTGATGGGGATTCTGGACGTGATTTGTGAATATCCGGATTTGCCAGGGCTTCTTTAAAGTGCCTTCAGTTCCGTTCGATCCCGGAACGGACATGTATGGATGTGTGTCTGACATTACACTTTGAGATATAAAGCTGATTTATATCAAATACATTTCTGTTGGTGGCGGAGAATTTATTCTCTTTGCTTAACACCCTTCTCTGAGACGTACGAGCTCAGAGGTTATGTAGTTGATTGTTATTAGCAATATACTTCCAATTTGATAAGGTGGCATACGAAGTGCTGCTGATCATTTGTTGATCAAAGCATGACTTTGTGAAAAGTTTAGCTTTGTGGACAAGACCTCATCAGACCTCACACCGCGGAAATGGTCAAAACAAGAAAGATGCAGCAAGGTAATGAGGGTCGCGCCCTTTAGGGTATGTCATTTCCTTCTGAAAAAGGATAGTATCATGGTATGGAGCCCAAATATTTAACCTATGTTGTTGCCGTAAATTTATTATACTTTGTGGTTGTTGCTTTGTGGTTGAGGATCCTTGGATAAAGGTCCCAAAGGACCGGGGGATGACATACTCGAGTAGTAGTTACCTAGTTACAGTGGTAACCCGACCTTGTGTTGGCAGAGAACCGGGTAGGTTCTCGGGATGTCCCTCCAGAGGCGTACCCATGTGGCATAGGAAGTTCCTTAGCCTGACCATTTGTTGAAAATCTAATTCCCAATACGAGCCCAGTACTGTTTTAGTTGTAGAACCTGCCATTTAACATGGAAGCTATAGTAGGCAGAGTATAATGGTACCTATGCTGGCTAAGATTAATATTATACTTTCGAAATGTTTTTCACACTATGCATTAATAATAATATTAAAAAGGATTTTTGCGTATCAAGCATGTCTAATATTAAAAAGCATGTCTAATAATAATATCTATCATAAGGAGAAATCTCCCCCAAGTCTGCGATTGCATTGTGTGTGTGCCGGGAGGCCTTATGGCAATTTCATTTTCCAAAAAGCATAGTGGATTTCCTTTTGTTTTCTTTATGAAAATAACTGTTTTAAGATCTCACACCAGTCCCACGATTGACCTGGAGTTTATTGTTCCCTTTCTAAACTCTGGGTGCCCACAATTTTCCACACGGGCAGCCTAGAGCCAGGTTATCATTATTCGGGAGCAAAGTCAAGAAGTTGCTGTGGAAATCAGGAGTTGGAGCTGGATGGCGAAGCGTATCACTTATATATGTAGTATTTCTTTCCGCTGTTTGTTGTTGTACATTCTGATAATGTAATGTGATGTAATGTAATAACTGGTATAGTGATTCTGTTTAAAGATATTTATTTATCTATTATATTTGTTACGCTGCGATATGTGAGATTCTGTTTATTGTTTCTGTTTCTTCTTCTATCTTCTTTTTCTTAAACCCTAATGGTTCGGTTTTTCCAGCATTCGATTGTTCGGTATTCAATACAGTGGACGTATCGATATTGACTTTCGAAAGTCGAGAAAATGGGACTATTACACACAACTTCTAAAATTTCTTATGTTTGTTAAATTAAAATTTCATTGTGATTATACATTTATTTATGACTTTTTCGTTTATTTTTAATCATCATCTTAGTTATTGCATTTATTTAAATTAAATCGTTATTTAATTTATTATTTAATATAACTGCGAGTTAAATACCTATGATATATATTATCAGTTATCTATTGGTGTTGATTGATTGTTTTGGATGATGATTGTGATGGATGTGTGATCTGTCGATGGATGAATGGATGTTGTATTATATATTATTTTAAACTGCAAGTTGTTATGAATTTTATTTCATTCGGGATTGCGGTTTGAAATGATGAATAACCGTAATTTTATTTTAAATTACGGATTGAAATGATAAATATCCATATCACTTGAACATAGGATAGAAAATTATATACAGGCACCGCGGTCTATATATAAAAATATTTTGAAAGGAATTCTATGGTTTGTAAAGAAATATACGATTTTTGAGATATTGATTTGGATATTTAATAAACGTTTTTTTATATAGTTAATTCTTGGTTTAAGCTGTGAATAAAAGTTGTTTAAAGTATAAATAAGTTTAATAATAAAGTTTGATTTTATTAAAATATAGTATGGATAAGTATTTACTTAAATTATATTTTAATATGGATTTTATATTGATTTTTATAAATCAAGGTTCAGAAGATAGTTTGAAATTGATTGAGATGTTATCTAATTAAGAATTGTAGTTAATAAGAATCCATTGGAACTTATTGAAATTGAGATTTTAAAGGAATATGGTTTTATAACTTAATTCGAGTTTAAGGTGATTTAAGTGAAATGTATGAAATCTAAATAAATTGAGGAATATTGAGTTATTGAATTTGAAGTTTTATTAAAGGATATTGGATTTATTAAGGAAATATTCCAAACCTAATTAATAGTGAAGAGAATTTGGTGTATATATATACATATATATGAATTACAAAATTTAGTTTTGAAATATTGAATAATTAAAGCTTTGAAATATATGGAAATTGAAATGGGTTATTTGGTATTCAAATCTGTATTTGCAATTGATTTGTGAAATTTAAGAAGCTAATTTATTATATAACGTATTTTAATATTAACCCATTTAAGTATTGGAAGTTATGTTTCAAAGTTATGGGTTTCAAGGTATTATGATTTAAAAATGCTATGATTTTGGGAAAAGGATATATTTGAAATAAAAATGATATTATATTGATTTGGGTTTTATAAATGACATCATATTGATTTGGTTTTTAAAACGAAAATGATATCGTATTTATATGGTTTTGAAATGGATATTATATTCTAGTTTTTAAGTATAATTATGTTGAAATGACCACGGTGTTATAATAATGTTTGGTTGTTAAAGAGACCGGGATCGGAAGTTGTCATACTCTCTGCCAACTCCGAAAACCATTTTAACAGCCGTGTACGTAATGGAGATTCCAGAATGAAGTAGGATGGTGGCGCATTTCCTTTGAGGTAGATACGTGGACCTGACTCCCATGAGTTGGCATAAGGTGGCTAAAACTGGAGCGATCGACGGGTTAAGAAGGTAGCACCGTTTATCGGACACATCCCTTCGATATTATACTTTGACTTTTGGATTTATTCAGTGCCCACTTTTGATTTCTTTGATTTGGGGGTTTGGCTCGAGGTGGGCGGTAGCTACGGCTATGCGTTACCACCGACTCGGAAGCGTAATTGGTATATCTACCCTGGCATTTTCTAGTTGTCCCGTGTCACCTATCCAAACACGCCTTATACGATTTTGTTTTGTACCATATCTATGGAGTATCCTCTGACAACGCTCAGTACGGGGGAGATTACGGTACTATATAGATTATGCGAATATATTATGTGTTAAGGAGAATATTGGGTCACTCCTTAATGCTATTTTAAAGTAAGTTTATTTTACTAATAGGCACTATTATAATAGTGAAGTATTACTACATAGTAAATAGTTTAACGGATCCTTAGGAGATGTGAATCCCGAGCATCTCTTAAGTTACTACACTCATGTTAGACAATGGATAGGAGATGTCAAATCCCGTAAACATCTCCGACGCCGTTACACTCATGTTTATGCCTATTGATTTAACTTATATATGATCTTTTAGTTCTGACTCGAGTGTTTTGTCTTTTCAATTCGCTCGGGTCAGTCCGTGCATTTCAGGATTTGTAGATTTTTATTCTGGAGGATGAAGACGAAGAATTATTATTACTATTATCAATTATATTATTCCACTACACCATTGTATTCCACTGCATTATTAATATTCTCTGGTATGTGCAACTCTGATATGTATTGTATAAGTAAAATCAAATATTTTGAAAAACAGCTTCATGAACTGTATATTTGATTATTATATTTTATTGTTCCGCTGCAAGATTCTATTTTGTTTTTTTCCTTTCTTTACTTTTTCTTATTTACCCCATAACAATCCGCCCTTCTGTATGGTTTAAGTCTGACGTGTGTGGTTTATCGTCGATTTGAACCATATAAAAAGGCTGGATGCCACATCTGGAATCAGAGCTTTTGTTTAGCGATAAACCTTAGTTTTGTGGGGTCTGACTCTTTGCTAATAGGGTAGTAATACCCTATGATGAGTCGCTGAGTGTATATATATAAGAGAGCGTATTTGTTAGTGTTATAAAATGGTTTTAATATTGTGTTAATCTGTTCCATTTTGTATTTATAAATTCTGGTTGGTATATGGGACGCTATGACATCAACAGAGATTTCTTAACACTTAATAGGACAGACCAGCATAATATTTGTTTTAATATAGGTGAATGAAATAATTTTGCCTATTATATTTTCTATATATAAAATAATTTTTTTATAAATGATATATATATATATATATTTCGTTGCAATATATTGGTTGTTAGGTAATGAAATTTATAAATAATAGTTGAAATGAGATTGAAATTAAGATAAATGAAAATTGGAAATTTAGAACTTAAGTTCCGAGGTTTTGAAAATTTCTTTCAATTGATTTTGGAATATAATAAAAATATTATTAGAAGTATTTTCTGATGTAAATATTTCAATATAATTTGAAAGAATTGTTTTAAAGAAATTTTGGAAAAGAAATAAGTTGTACTCCCCTCTCCGTCCCTGGAAAATAATTTCGGTGATGGTGGCCGCATCATCGACATTCATTTTCGAGTTTCGAAGTGGGAAGGCTGCTGTAGTAGTTTTACTGTCGATTTATTTTAATAAACAAATATAAATTTAAATTGTTTAATTACAGTTAGATATATATAAGTTGTAAGTATATACATTTATCTATTATTTTAAATGTTTCTTGGATAAAAACCCGGTATTTAATTCTCAAGTTTCCATTAATTAATAGTTTCAATTAGTGTAGTGAAATGGAATTTAATTAATAATTGAAACCTCTAAAGGAAATAAGAGATATAATGCTAAGTTATAAATTAAAAAAAGAGAAAATTTAAATTTGTGACATATAAAACAAAGGATTATTATTGAACAGTAAATTAATTAAAAGAAATGAGAAAACTTGTATAACTTTCTATTACATTCTTTAGAAGTATATATATAACTTATCAAACATTAAAAGTTGAAATGTTTAACAAGAAATGTAATGGAAATTGTACAAGTAAAAGTATGTAATGAAAGTGTTCACTAAATTGCTTTTATTTATAAGAATTGATGTTATAGAGTTACAAACTTAAGTTATAATGGAAATCTTACTATAATAGATATGATAGAAGGTATATGTTGTAAGTAAGTAATTATAGACTTAAGTAAATATTGAAGTTATTTATTTTGAAAATAAGCATAAAGATGAATACTGTAAATAAATGAAATTAAGTAGTAAATAAATGAATTAATATGCAAAGAAATCTAATTAAAAATGAAAATTTGCAAAAAATAATGTAAAATTAAAAAGATAAATCAGTATATGGATATAAAGGAAATCAAACCACAATAGTATGAAATGAAATTAACAAGAATAAACTTAGTTTATTGTTTGGATTTGTTGTTTGTTTGGTTTATGGTTGTTGGAGAAAGAATACTTTAAAATTGTTTAGATGAATAATCTATTTAATTTCATCTAAGACTGTTGAGTACTTGATGCACTTAGTATTTTATTTTCATTCTGTATAATTTAAAGCTTTAAAACCGGAACAACTATTTGTTTTGTTTGATATGAATGAATGATTGATGTGGGTTGATTTTATGTGGTGGCTGTTTGATTGTTGCAAGTGATTATATTTGTATTAATTTGTTTGTTATGGTTGAAAACACTTTAAATATTTCATTTTATATAATTGTTAACTCTTTTGGATTATATAAGTGAAAAACAAGTTATGGAAGCAATTGCTACTACATTTGGTTTCATAATAATAAGCGTAAATTGCCCGACAAATAGGTACTTTTTCGGATTACGGTTTATAGCGTTATTGTATTATTTTCCTCTGTTGGGATATATTATTTTGAAAAATATATGTGTATATTGTTATATTTGATACTATATTTTTCTCCCGAGCCTCTCCGTACAAAGGAGACTCTGTCGAAATTTTCCGTAAATTTTGGACTTAGAAAAAAAATTTGAAAATGTTTTCCAAACTTTACTAATTTGAGTATAAAGGGATTTAATAGTTATAAATTGATTTTATTTAATTTATTAAATTTCGTAAATATATTTGTGTATAAATCTAATATTTGAAGTATGATATACTGATTTCTTAATTCTTCTTTTCCCTTCTTTTTTCATTTCGGGGATGAAAAGTTTTGAGTGGGGGAGAGTGTAACGACCCGTAAAATATGGTAATTAAATTTATTAATTTAAGAAGATTTTGATAATTTAATGTTGAAGGAAATAAAAATTTAGTGAATTATTAATGGAAATAATAACTTGGATAAAATTGATAAGTTAATTTTAATAACTTGAATGTAACAGTATAAATGTAAGTTAATTGTTAATAACCTGGATGTAATTCCAATAAGTGAAACAATGTAAATGTTAATTATATTCTTATTGTAATAAAAGAATGTTACCAAGATGAAGTGATTAATTTAATTTAAAATCTTAATTAATGTGTGCATTAGTTTATAATAGGATATAAAAGGTAAATTAATAATTTAAAACGTTGCCTTACTAATAAAATAATGTATAAGGAATGGAAATGGAATAAATTAGTGTATAAACTAATGGTAGCACTTGTTGTAAGCTAATAAGTAAATTAAAACATAACAGTGCTAATTTAGGTTAATAAATTAATAGGTTGAATGAAATGACAATTGAATTTATTAAAATTGTAAAGTTATAAATAATAGATGGTAACTGGTTGGGAAGAATGAACATACAAGTATTATAAAGGGTAAAATGGTGACAAATGGTTGTTACCAGTTAATACACCAATTAAAAATAAAGGTAATTAAATGTACTTTAATGATAATTAATATAATAAAGGAAAGTGTGAATGTAAATTAAAAAGGAAACGTAAAATTTATTTATAAGGTAGTAATTGGTGTAATAAAAAGCATGAGACTAAGTAAATAAATTTATTGAGAATATTAATTGTAATTAATTAATTAAAGAAATAGTAACGGTCGTAAGTTACTATTTACTTGTCCTATTAATGTGTTGTAACTGTTATATTTGGGAATGAGATTTCATTATAAGTAAATAAAGGTAAGTATTGTATGAATATATGAATTAATGTATGATTTATGGTAATAGAATGAATCCATATGATGTAACTAATTTTAATAAATAGTTGAAGTAATAAGCCTAAGTGAAATTTTAAGGCTATGGTAACAATCATCATAAATTACCAGAATATATCTAGTCTACCAAATTAATTGTAAAACAATTACATTTAAATGAAAATAAATGTCTCATTTATGAGGGTAAGAACTGTAACTGCAAAGTGCAAATAAATTTATGGAGCCAATGGTAGGATATTAACTGATTGTAATTAATAATTGGAGATAATGTCAATTTCATTTATAATATGACTATTGGTAGATGTAAGGATTGTAAATCAAGATTTATTACTTTATTTGAATTTAAATTATAGTGTTTGGGTTTATTTCGAATAAATGAAATTAAATATCTAGATATTACGTTATTGAAATTAAGATGAAATTTGAGAATAATAATGCAATAAACCATGAATCGATGTTAATTTCATCCGTTGGATAATAATGAATTAAATAATAAGAATGAAAAATAAATATAATAGAATTATTGGGAATTTAATTTATAATTTTGAATATAATGAAATTGAAAATTTAACACTGCAATTGATTGATTAATCAACTTTAAATTGACATCTAAACTTGTTTAATTTATTGTAGATGATTAAGAAATATAAAAGTGATAAAATTGTCAATTATTGAACTGAAATTTAAAAATTGGATTTTATTTAATTAATTATTAAATTATTTAGATAATGTAAAAATAGCCATTTTGGCCACTGACTCGGATTTCGACAAACCCAGCTTCATCGGATCCGTAACGGTGAATTATTGTAGGATTTCAAGTGTCGTAGCGAACGGACTTGTCCTTTGATCGTATGGACTCGAAATGCCTTGAAAACAGTGAAATTGAAATCAATTGAAATCAATTTGAAATAAATTGATTTTAGCTTAACTTCTTCATACGATGGAATTTGGACTTGAAACTTGTTCCATCTCATTTAAAATATTTTAAAACATCTATTTTGATATACGGGTTGACCCAATTTCGTCCGGAGTCAGAAAGGCTTTTCGGGCCATTCATCGTTCAGCGCATTTATAAATCGGGTCCATCTATTCTATTTCAACCCTACCTATATATACCCTGTTATAAAGCCTAGCCTACATCTATTTCTCAATTGTCTGTGCGTACATTTTCTTTCACCTCTTCATTTCAATGGCAGACAAATACCTAATGTCAATTGCAATTCAAAGACCAAACTGAAATTTCAAACTCCCCAGAAAAATTTGAAAAATATATATATCGAAGATCTCAATGATACGAATCTACGTATGCTATTTTTTTTTCGAGATAGTGACCAGATTGATCAGAAATCGCGGTCAAAGTCGAATTGGGCATTTTTGATTTCGACATAGATCGACGTATTTGAAACATGGGTTTGGGGGAGATTGTCGTGAGGAGTTCAACGACAGTGGCCCTGTTGATTATAGCGACCGGTGGTGGCCGAATTGGGCAAGTTAGGGTTCGAAAACCCAAGCCGAATGGAGGCGGCCGGCGGCGCTAGGATGGGCCGGACCTAGGTGAGAGGGTGCGGCGTTCTTAGGGGAGTGTGCTGGTGGCTACGACACGTCGAACGATGGCCTACGGCGGCGAGAATTCTTCGGTCAACGTGACATGGGTTTCGGCTGTTCGTTTCCCGTAACGCGTGAAGAAGGAGGAGTCTCCTCCATGATTGTTCCAGAGGGGTGAGCTAGCTTGTTTAATTAATTTTATTTTTTAAATTTAAAGTTGATTTTGAAATCTTCTAATTCAAATAACTTTCGCATATGAGGTCCGTCTCACGCGTGAATTTTTGTGTTGGGATCGAATTAGAATTTCGAACATTATAGCATTGGTTCGGACGGATTCTAAGGCTGTGAAATTTTTGGGTTTAAATTGGATTTAAATTCAAAAGGCGAGTGTTTTAACCCACTCACAACTTCTAAAATTTCTTATGTTTGTTAAATTAAATTTTCGTTGTGATTATACATTTATTTATGACTTTTTCGTATATTTTTAATCATTGTCTCAGTTATAGCATTTATTTAAATTAAATCGTTATTTAATTTATTATTGAATTTAACTGCCAGTTAAATACCTATTATATATATTATCAGTTATCTATTGGTATTGATTGATTGTTTTGGATGATGATTGTGATGGATGTGTGATCTGTTGATGGATGAATGGATGTTGTATTATATATTATTTTAAACTGCAAGTTGTTATGCACTTTATTTCATTCGGGATTGCAGTTTGAAATGATATACAACCGTAATTTTATTTTAAATTACGGATTGAAATGATAAATATCTATATCACTTGACCATAGGATAGAAAATTATATACATGCACCACGGTCAATATATAAAAATATTTTGAAAGGAATTCTATGGTTTGTAAAGAAATATACGATTTTTGAGATATTGATTTGGATATTTTATAAACATTTTTTTTATATGGTTAATTCTTGGTTTAAGCTGTGAATAAAATTTGTTTAAAGTATAAATAAGTTTAATAATAAAGTTTGAGTATTAAAATATAATATGGATAAGTATTTACTTGAATTATATATTTAATATGAAGTTTATATTGATTTTTATAAATCAAGGTTGAGAAGATAGCTTGAAATTGATTGAGATGTTATCTAATTAAGAATTATAGTTAATAAGAATCCATTGGAACTTATTGAAATTGAGATTTTAATGGAATATGGTTTTATAACTAAATTCAGGTTTAAGGTGATTTAAGTGAAATGTATGAAATCTAAATAAATTGAGGAATATTCAATTATTGAATTTGAAGTTTTATTAAAGGATATTGGATTTATTAAGGAAATATTCCGAACCTAATTAATAGTGTAAAGAATTTGGTGTATATATATACACATATATATGAATTATAAAATTTAGTTTTGAAATATTGAATAATTAAAGCTTTGAAATATATGGAAATTGAAATAGGTTATTTGGTATTCAAATCTGTATTTGGAATTGATTTGTGAAATTTAAGAAGCTAATTTATTATATAATGTATTTTAATATTAACCCATTTAAGTATTGGAAGTTATGTTTCAAAGTTATGGGTTTTAAGGTATTACGATTTGAAAACGATATGATTTTAGGAAAAGGATATATTTGAAATAAAACTGATATTATATTGATTTGGGTTTTATAAATGATATCATATTGATTTGGTTTTTAAAACGAAAATGATATATATTTATATAGTTTTGAAATGGATATTATATTCTGGTTTTAAAGTATAATTATTCTAAAATGACCGCTGTTTTATAATAACATTTGGTTGTTGAAGAGACCAAAATCGGAAGTTGTCATACTCTCTGCCAACTCCGAAAACCGCTTTAAATACCGTGTATGCGGTGGAGATTCCATAATGATGTAGGATGGTGGCGGCGTTTCCTTTGAGGTAAATACGTGGACCCGACTCCCGTGAGTTGGCATAAGGTGGCTAAAATAAGAGCGATCGATGGGTTAAGAAGGTAAGACCTTTTATCGGACACATCCCTTCAATATTATACTTTTACTTTTGGATTTATTCGTTGGCCACTTTTGATTTCTTTGATTTGGGGGTATGGCTCGAGGTGGGCGATAGCTGCGGCTATGCGTTACCACCGACCCAAAAGCGTAATTGATATATCTACCCTGGCATTGCCTAGTTGTGCCGTGTCACCTACCCTAGCGCGCCTTATATGATTTTGCTTTGTACCATACCTATGGAGTGCCCTCTGACGATGCCCAGTAGGGGGAGATTACAGTACTGTATAGACAATGAGAATATACTATGTGTTAAGGGGAATATTGGGTCACTCCTTAACGCTATTTTAAAGTAAGTTTATTTTACTAATAGACACTATTATAATAGCGAAGTATTACTACATATTAAATAGTTTAACGGATCCTTAGAAGATGTGAATCCCGGGCATATCTTAAGTTACTGCACTCACGTTAGGCACTGGATAGGAGATGTCAAATCCCATAAACATCTCGGACACCGTTACACTCATATTTATTTCCGTTGATTTAACTTACATAAGATCTTTTAGTTCTGACTCGAGTGTTTTTTCTTTTCAATTTGCTCGGCTCAGTCCGAACATTTCAGGATTTAAAGATTTTTATTCTGGAGGACGAAGACGAAGAATTATTAACACTAATATCAATTATATTATTCCACTACATCATTGTATTCCGCTGCATTATTAATATTCTCTTGTATGTGCAACTCTGGTATGTATTGTATAAGTAAAATCAAATATTTTGAAAAACAGCTTCACGAACTGTATATTTGATTATTATATTTTATCGTTCCGCTGCAAGATTCTATTCTTTTTCCTTTCTCTGCTTTTTCTTATTTACCCTATAACAATTCGCCCTTCTGTATGGTTTAAGTCTGACGTGTGTGGTTTATCGTCGATTTAAACCGTATAAAAAGGCTGGACGTCACAGTTTCATTAATTTCTATTTACCCCGTCATATTTTACAAAAGTTGAATTTCTTATGAGACACTCAACAATAGTTAGTGTTCAAACTAGACGAGCATAACTAAACAAACCCTAAAGGATAATAATTGAATATTAACATCTCCTAACAATCAACACATCAAATAACTATATTAATTTTGAAAAAGAATTCTTTTTTATACATATAAATGTGCTCCTAGGTAAAATTATTTCCTTTATCAATTTCAATACAATACTAGGTCAGATGGTCTTGTTCAAGTGTTTAGAGATCCTTGTCAATAACGTTAGCTAGTTGTATTGACCACAATCCATAATCCACTCAGTAGATCAATCAACACAACATAAATCATTTTATATTACTAACAAATATGCGCTCTTATATACAATAAACTCAAACTCATTGTTGGGTGTCGCTTACCCCATCCTACTGATATTACCCTCCTAGCGCTAAGATTCTCACTTGACCTTCCGGTCCGATACCAAATTGCAACAACCTACATTTTTGACCTTTGAAAGTCGACATTAATACATCAACAATATTCATGTGCCAAGCATCTAAGTGCCGGAAAGAAAGTTCATTGGGGAAAATGAAGGAAAGAATAGAACTCACAACACAGCAAATAATCTATAATAGAAAAATGATCTTTACAGAAGAGAAAAGTTTTATATACACAATCAGAGTACCAACCAATAATCTGGCTGGACAGTTATAACAACCTGTCCTTACAAATGCAAACAAATACAACAAACAATGCAATGGAAAACAAAGGAATATACGAGAGGTACATCTTGGACATCCAGCTTGTCTCCTAAGCTCCAAAGATAAATCTGGAAAATATGCTCGGTTTGACTTGAGCATTAAAAGAAAACAATGCCCGGATTAGTCTGGTAAAGCCAGGGTGAGAAACTCAAATCACAAAGACTTTTATTTTAACTTATAAAACCTTTTAAAAATAGAGATATCTCGTAAGACCACAGCATACATAAACATGGATGAGTTTTTACCTTACAATAACTAAACCATTTCTATAGAAAATCCGATGATATTATAATGGTGCCTAGGGTATAAATACATATTAATCATAGGAAAAATTGTTACACTAACTAAATTCAGCATAATAGGTATACAACTAAATTTGAAGGCACTACTGGAGAATAGAATGTAATCATCTTGTAATTGTGATCAATAACTGCACTGTTCCTAAAGCATACAAAATTAGATGGTAATCTTTAGATCAGGGATGACCACATCTTAATTAGAGCGACCTATATAGCACTGCTGCATCTACCCTGTTTTAGCCATTCCCAGTTGATCAGGCTTGAGGCTATAATTTACCTTTAGGTATCACAGCCAATTGGAATGCTGACACTCCCATCTAGGCAGAAATAGAGTACAAACATTCATCCATACAAGATTGTTCTGGGGCTGAATAAAACCGAGAGCATTAGTTCTACTACATCCATTTTGAAATCATCCTCAGGATTTGTAGCAAATTTCCCTTGCATTTCAGAAGCTCCATCTTTGATTCCACGATCTTCAAGATGTCTACTATTCAAAATGCTTGAATTTGATCGAAGTGGTTTCAAATAATTTTATATTTATCTTATTTCGATCTTTTTAAAACAACATTCGATAGTTTCCTATAAACTCAACCCGGTTCTTTTGGAAATAAACAGACAAATGAATAAGTGCGTGGATCACCCTGTAACTGTTTTAGTGGATGGATCTTCTTATTATTTGTCCTAGGAGAATAAAACGAGATTTATATGCATAGTACAACATCATCGAAGATGCCTATGTAGTATAACTCACATGATTCTCCTAGATAATTCCACAGTTAAATTTTGGACCAAGATTTCATAGTCGATTGTTTAACTATCAAATAACAAACAATTAATTATTGATTTAATTCCATATGGGATCCACTAAGCCTATATTAATTAATCTTTATTAATTAAATCTCTTTTAAAAATTACACATTTAAAATACCTTTTACAAAGGATATTATTTCACGAACAACTTATATTTCTTTAATACTTGGAAACCTTTATATACTTATCTCAACGGTATAAGTTTATTATCAAAACATCATACATTTTCAATACTCAAAAAACATATCCATATACTTATATCATCGGTATAAGCATATTAACAAAAGTTAAGGAAAATTTTCTCTTTTTTCTAAAATTCATATTTAAATGGGCCAAAAAAATATCTTTTAAAACATTTCTTAGTATAAGTGAAAGAATTATCCTTCAGTGTTTAGTATAGAAGAACATTTCCGTACCACCTAATTAAGAAGGATAAATAACCAAAACCAATCTTATTCCTTTATAAAATCCCATTCTATTTATAAAAGTCTTTTAGAAATATTTCTTTATAATTCCTTTACAATTTTTTTTATGAAATATCATTATAGATCTCCTTTAAATAAATTCTTTATAAAATAAAGTCCTCTGCATACACGAAATATTATTTACATATACCTTTAATAAAACAATTAGATAATTTACAAAAACATTTAAAACACTTTACCCCAAATTGATAGAATTTAAGTTAATTTAGAACATAACTTTTACAAATTTGGAAAGAGGCTTAGCGATCACAATGGTACTAAACCATGTTGTCATTTATTTAAATTTGACTTTCATGTCACACAACAGTTATTTACATAAGCCAATATATATGTAAATAAAATACACAACCAAATCAGAGAATAACATGTCAATATAAACCAACTGGTAGATAATATCCAAATAACATAATAGTAGGATGGTGATTTGTCCTACTAAATAGATGTCCAAACAATCTGTTAAGATTAATTATAACAGAACAGTGAAGTATCATGCTAAAAATATCAAAGTTTAGTATAACCTATTCATATTTGTAGGGTTACTTGATGGTATCGACAGCAGAAACCTTTGTGTTCAAAACTATTTTTTGTAAAAGAAAGTTGCTTTTAAACAAATTAATCCTTGAAAATAAAGTAATTAAAAACTTAAACCTCTTTTTAAATAATTAATTACAAGTTAGATCCTTCTATTAAATCATAATTAAATCTTAATTAAGTCTGAACTTAATTTAAGTATTAATTAAGAAATAATTAAAACTAGAAAAATAATTTATTTATAAATTAAAACCCTTAATTAGTTTATAAAAAAAAATTAAGCACTTACTTAATAATGAATAATAGTTAGCCCTATACTTAATCAAAAATTAATTAAAAACTAATCTTATACTTAAGTCATAATTATTAAATTTTAATATTACTTAATTCATAATTTATTAAAATTACCCCATTTTAAAAGATAATTAATATGTAACTAATCACCGCTTAATTATAATCAGTAAATCTTACTTAGTGCTCAATTAATTGCTAATTACCAAACTTAATAAACAAATACTTAGTTAACTATTTTAAAATTTATTTTAAGTTTAGAAAATATTTATAAAGTTTAATTAATTATAAAAACTCTATTTTGTAAGAAGTTGAGTTTTTACCCAAACTGCATCTATAACGACTATCGCCATGGATACCATAACCTGAATTTTTTTTCTTCTAAGTTTTCTTTTGAAATCTTACCTAATGGAAACTTATTTGCTTTTACAAACATAAAGCAAGTATTTTGAAAACTAGAACAAAGTTTGAATTTAAAAACGATTTTGATTTAAAAATAAAAAAAATCCTAATTTTTACCCAAAGGATTCCATGTTGCATAAACTTGTAAAGGGATTAACTTCCTTAGAATATATCTAACACATACATGAACAAGATCGCATATTTACATTCCCTAACCATAAAACATAAGCAAAATCACATATTTTAACCATTAAATAATATTTAGACTTCAAATTCAAGTATAATTCAACAACACATACAAGGCATATATCCCAAACCAAACAACATGACTAATCCATCAACCAATATTTCACAACATATTTTTCACATAAATAAGTTTAAAACTTTTGCAAAAATATATGAGTTTTTACTTGCCAAAAGTTATGCAACAAACCAACTTGGACTTAAAACTTTGAAAAGGCTTAGATCCTGAATTTTCTTAGAAAAAAATGGTTTTAGCTTAGGAGTTTAGAAAGTGGGCTCGGCCTAGGCATGGCAAGGCTCGGCCAAGATGTGTTTGGCTCGTTCGTGGAGGATTTGAGGGGGTTTAGACTTGTATTTGAAGAAAAAAGGGCGTAGGAAGAAGAATAAGTGTTTAAAATAAGTTTTAAAAAGATTAAAAGGAAAAATCTTTGATTTTTAACTTGGAAATTTTAAGGAAAGCTATTAAAAGGATTTGAACTTTAAAGAAGAAGGTAAAAAATTTTGAAAAGTTGAAAATGAAATGAGAATGGAGAGAGAGAAATTGAAATTTGGTTTTTATGGAAAATGAATTAAGAGAATTACCTTAACGGACTTTAGTACATAACCTCCCCTTATTTTATGCCACATCATCCATCCCCTCCTCCCATGCCTTTCGAAACATGCTACTCCACTTTATACTTTTTCATCATCTCATCACATCTTAGCACTAAGCATTGAAAAACATAGTGATTAATAAATTGTTTCCATATACTTCGGTTTATTTTTATATTTTTCATGTCATGTCTTATTCTTAACCTAAGCAAACATATAATTACACTTTTAATACACTTAATTAAGTACACATTATTTTCTAAGTATGTTTTTAAGTGTATTAAGGTGTTCATAACATTTGCAACAATTTTTAGACCATGAAAATTTAAGATTTTGGAATAATCTTTCCAGTCACATTTTCTAGTTTCCTTTAAACCGATTATTTTAAAAAAAATTAAAACAACTTTTCCATCATTAGTTTTCAATTAACAGAGGGTTATTTAACCATTAAAAATCATCAATTTAATATTTAGAAAAATTAAATATTCATACATCAAAGCGATAAATTTTTGGATCGTTACGAATGCTAACGATGACTGCATCATATTGTCGTCTATTTTCATGTCCCTAAATCAGTATGCTACATGTCTCCTCTAAAGCTTGTGGATGTGGGGACTGATTACAATAAAAATATTCTTTTCTATATATGAGTCATTTTTATTATGTGGTCCCCTACCACCTTAAGCTTGTTTGGATATTAAAAGAATGATTAAAGTAAATTATGAAAGTTTTCTTTGGGTTATCTATATTTGATAAGCAACCACAGATTCAAAGTTTTATCCTTTTATTATCAAATACAAAGATTTTATCATCATCCATTTAGGGACTTTGGTCTATGAGCGTATTCTTTCTATTCAAGTGAAGTCTATTTCTCCTAAAAAACATCTATTTATCGTGCTTTGATCAAAGTAATTGAGAATTTTGTCACATTGGGAATATTAAATGATATAATTTATCTACTGATCAAAAGGTATATCAATGATATGAGTTTCAATTCAAGTGCGCCCTATTAATACGGGTACGAGTTTTTCCCTAACTACCTCAACCTGATCACTACAACAAATACACATTTTGCAACTAGCAATTCCAGTTGTAAAAGACCTATTACAATTGAAAACCGCTGGTCTTAATATGCGAAGTTGTAATAGGGTTGAAGTATTTTACAACTGTTTTTACCAGTTGTAATAGGTCATTCGCAATTGGTTTTTTCCGTTGTATTACATCTTTTACAACTGTTTTTTCTAGCTTTTAGAAAACATAAAATATAAAAAATTCGATGCAATGGATCTTTAATAGTTTTATGGAAGTTACAGACCACAATATTTAAAACTTGGCAAAATTAATGTATTCATTGTAAATGTTAAGTGCATATAATAGCAAGTTTTCTTGATGCAAGTATACAAAATCACTCCATCAGAGATGATTCATAGAATCACACACATAAAAAAAGTTAAAAGACAAGCACCATTGTCCAAGTGGTTAATTGATTTGGCTTTGGTGCAAAAGGTCACAAGTTCGAAACTTGCTTTCGAACGTTTATTGACATGGGATATGTTGTCCCAACGATTTGTTGTATATAAAGTACCATTTCAAAAAAAAAAGGTTAAAAATACAACATGAAACCCAACTATACTAAGAATAGAGCAAAAAATATAAAACATGAAACCCATTTTCAAGCAACCCCCTCATCCCCAAACTCTTTGCTACAAACTCCACTCCAGCAGCAACATTATCATCATGCAACCATTAATCCTAACACATCTTCATCCCAGCATTTCAAGGCTATTTCAAGATTCAGCACACAACGTCGGTTTATGATTCAAGCATCACAATCATATCAAAGTGCATTAATATTTCTTGTAGTGATAATTTTGTCCATCCAAGGAACTTTCTAAGTTGGACACCTCTATCAGCTTTTGAGAACTAAGTTTTAAAGCTTTCACTCAAAATCTTGCCAAGTCACATCAATCTTATTTATTTCTTATACAAACATGTCCCACTAGTTGAGAATCAAATCTCATTACTGGAACTAAACCTTTCCACCACCCGTGCCAACAACTCATGGGCAACTTTCTACTTATGGGCTACCTTGCATCATCCTCCCCATGTACCATTCGAACATTTCTAGCATATTTATTAGGGCATTAATATTTAACACCCACCTGTACACTCACCAATACCACTTAAACATTTAATAAAATTAAATCATAAAAATTACTTCAAATATCCACCTTAAAATTAAAAGAGGATTTAGAAGTGAACACATCAGAATAAAATGAAATGTAAACCTCAAACATAATTATTTTACATCCTCTCTACTAATAGTTAGTGGAAAAAAAATGAACAACATAAGTGTAAATATGTTATCAATTCATAAGAGGGGTTGATAAGCTAAGGTTTTTGATTATATTTAGAATATGCATGCAAATTGATATTTTTGTTCATTAATGTTATAAGGAATGATGATGAAACAAAATATATGTGACTATATCACATGGCTTTTTTTTATAATGGGTTTCACCTTTCTTTTTCTTTTCTTATTTAAACAGCAAAAAAAAGTAATAATGCTCAGATATTTTTGATTGAACTGGTAACAATTGTTTTACTATGTTTTATTATATCACCAAATTTGAGTTTCTAATTATTCTTTACTATCTTCGTCTTAGTTAGGGTTGCATAATATATGAAAAAAATGAAAACATATATATGATTAAAGTTGAAAATAACTTTTTCATAACCAAATTAGTTATATTCTTATTTATTTATGAAGCATTATATGAAAAAAAGACCAGACATGAAAAATTAGCAAAACTTTTATTTAATCATTTGAAGAGGAGGGGAGAGGGGGATTTAAGTTATTGTTATGAAAAAATTAAAAGAATAAGAAAAGGTGGGTGTGCGTGGATGAACGAAGTATTTAAGTGGGTAAGAGGATAATTAGGTAAGAGAAGTGTTTAAGTGGATGTAAATGGTATCACCCTATTTATTATTCCTCCTTGGGCTAATGATCCATTTTTAGTGCCATATGCATGTATTCCCATTATTTATGCTTTGGTTCCTCCCTTTCATGCTTGCTGAATGTAATTAAAGCTAACATTTGCTCAGTTCTTATCAACAATGTTAAAGACAACAAAATCAAATTTTAGGGGCCTTAAGCAAGGCAATCCACTTTCTCCTTTACACTTTTGACTTCAACTATTCGTAGATAATTATATTACTTGTATTGGTGGTGATATCTAGAATGATGGTGATTAAACTTGCTACAAACAATTATACTTTAATCTTTTTCTCTCTATTATGTCACCATAATGCTTCACTTGCATTCATTTCAAACATAAATATTTCAAGGCGATTTCAAGAATCAGCACACAATGTCTGTTTATTATTCAGGCATCTTGATCACATCAAAGCATATCAGTTAACTTCAGACAAACAAAGGCTCACTTTTTGCAGCATCTATGGTTTTAGATTTAAGAACGATTGAGCACAATGTACACTTCTCCTCTCCCAACACCAACGACGGCAGATCCATGTGGTTGTGTGTTCTGACTCTAACATGATCTAGTTCAGGTAAATTTCAGATACAAGACTGCTCAAGTTTCACAACTTCAGCTTTAGGCAACGACAACAAGTAAAGCAACAGGAGTCAACAGATGACATTGAATCAGTGGCAGCAAAAGCTTCAGAAATAAGAAGTAGCTCCAGATTTAATTATGCTTATTATTCTAACTAGTGATGACAGTTTTGGCATCTAGGCATGTGAATCATCGGCTGTAATTTTTAAAGCCATAATTTTTTTCCAGCGATTACTTTTGGGAAGATAAGGAATGGTTCATTGTTCTTTTTCAATAGTGTTTTTGTATGGATTGGGTATATATAAAATTAGGTTATGGGAAATTCTTTGGGTTGGAGCCAAAAGTTTGGTATTGGAGGAAAAAAATTGGGTTAGGGCCAAAATAGAGGTATAAGAACCAAATTTTTGCTTGAAGCCATAAATTTTATTTGGTTTGGAGACAAACTAAAAGTTGAAAAATGCCAGAGAAGAAATTACGAACAAAAATACATCAATGCATATGGAATTAATATTTTGTATCATACATAAGTGCAATACTTAAACATTTCTAAATTTATTAAGAGAATATCAAAATTTTAAATTTTTTGAAATATTAAATATATTAAATATTAAATACTAATGACAAATATTAGTTCTAGATTCTTAAATATTACTTATTAAATATTGAATATTAAATATTAGTCTTAATCATTAGTTATTAATTATTTAATAGAAATTATTAATTATTAAATATTGCTTCTTATTTATTAATTATTACTTATGTAACGACCCGTAAGTTTCATGGATTTAAAATTGGTTGAATTAATGAGTTTTGTAATTAAATTTAGTAGAAAAAATTATATAAAAAAAACTTTATAAACAAATATTGAAATGAACACTAAAGTAAAATATATAAATGATGATTAAAACCTAATTACTAGTAATTTGAAAAAATTTCAATAAATGAAATGGGTAAATATTATACCTGGATATAAAATTCATTAAAAGGAAATCAATTAATATGTTAATGTAAATTAAGATAATATTGGAATAAATGATGATTCCATTCATACTTGTAAGCAGTTATTATAAGTTGCATGTTGAAATGGTTGATTTAATTGGGAATTTAAAATTTAATTTAAATGAACAAATAAAGGTTTATAATAATGGAAATTTAGGTAATAAGTTTTGAACAAGTTGATAAATAATAACCAAATTAAGGGAATAGTATTAATGTAAATAAAGTTGAAACAAATTGGATATAGAGAGATAAATGTAAGCATTTAATAAAATTAATTAATGTGGATTTCAATAAATGGTAATTGAATAAAAGTCAACGTTCTCTAAGCAATCATATTACTTGCTGGAAAGTAATACATAATTGATTGAATATGATTACAAAATATAAAATTTGTGTATACACGGGATTTTTAACGGTGATTGTTCAGTAATAAACCTATAAAGACATGTAAAGGAAATAGGTAACAATCTATATGTTATTTATTTTATTTAGTATGATGAATAAATGTTGGAATTCAAATTTCGATTAAAGGAGAGTAGGTAGTACGTTATTAGGAAGTAAATTTAAAGGTAGATAACAACTATTATAAATTTCCTAATAAATTGGTCAATAAATTTATTTGAAATAACGATCATTTAAAATATGAGTAATTACAATGTCGTTATTGATTATATGCGTTACTTTAATAATTATGATTAATTGAGAAATTAATATGAGAAGTATGTAAATAACTATGAAAGTAACACGTTATAAATTGATTATGGCCTAAACTTAAGTATAAGTTAAAGGTTGAAATTGAATCTAATCCGTTTAATTGGGAACTTATTAAAATAAATGAGATTCAATTTATAATAAAGGGGTTACTTTAAGAAATTGAAATAAATTCTATAATGGATGAATTAAGTTACTTTAAATTGAGATGGAAATTTGGTTTAAACAATTATAAATTTATAACTAAATCAACGCGTTAAAATTTATGAATTATAGAATCTGAATTTTAATAGTGGGTTAATTTATTTAATTTATAATAGTTGGATTTATTGCCAATAAATGAAATCAAATATTTAATTATTATGTTAAATTAAAAATTAAGTTGAAAATTGGGAAATATTTATGTAATAATTTTGAATCCAATGGTAAACCCTTCTATTTGAAATTATGAATGGAATAATTATGGGTAAATTCAATTTAATGGAAATTTGGAAATTTATCTATAATTTTTAATTTTATGAAATTTAAGATTTATATTGATTAATCTTTAATAAATTGACATTTAATTTTTTTATTATCATTGTAAATGTTTGAGAATTATAAAGTGATAAAGATTTCAAATTTCAGAATTTTAACACGAAAGTTGATTTAATTAATTTATTTTAAATTTATTTATTTAATTAATATAAAAATAGCCATTTTGGCCACTGACTCGGATATCGACGAAACTAGTTTCATCGGATCCGTATCGGTAAATTTTTGTAGGGTTTCAAGTTTCGTAGCGATCAGACTTTTCGTTTGATCGTACGAACGCGAAACGCCTTGAAATCGATTTAATTGAAATCAATTTAATTGAAATCAATTTGAAATCAATTTGAAAATATTGTTTTCAGCATATCTTCTTCATATGATGGAATTTGGACGTGAAACTTTTTCTCTCGCGTTCAGAATATTTTAAAACACCTATTTTGATATATGGGTTTACCCAATTTCGTTCTGGGGTCAAAACGGGCTTTTTGGGCCACATTAACGTTAGCACGTATATCTATCAACCCGAGCCATCTATTTTTCAACTTTATCTATAAATACTCTGCTAAACCCTAGCCTCCGCCTATTCTCATTGTCTGCGTGTAAATTTCATTAGTTCTTCCTCTTCCTCAATGCGTGCAAACCCTAGATCCAATTACAATTCAAAATCAAAAGTCAGACATTCAAAATCCTCAGAAAATTCCAAAAAAATATATATCGAAGATTGCATTGATACAAATCTACGACAACTGTTCGTTTTTTCGATCCGAATTATCGTTTGTTCTGAAACTTAAGATGAATTTCTGGCCGTCGAAACTAGGGTTTTGGTTTTAACGGTGGATCGTCGATTTGGGGACGATGGGTTGGTACAGTTGCGTAGGGGCAGTCATATGCTTTCGATCCATGGGTTCGTGTGGTTTGCAGTGCGGCGGAGTTCGCCAGAAATAGGGGGAAAACCAGCGGCGACGGAGGTGGTTCCGGCCACCTGGGGGAGCGCGCGAGGCACCGGTCATGTCGGCCGAAGGGGAGTAAGGTAATGGCGATCCCTGATCGAGATGGAGGAGCTCGAGGTGAGGCATTTTCCGGTCAAGAAGGTGGCGTCCTGTAGTGTGATTCGCGTGAATAAGGGTCGCTTGTGTTCCTATAGCCGAAATCGCGTGAGGATGAGGAGGGGTCAACGGCTGACGTGGAAATGCGTTAGGGGTATATTATTTTATTTCTGTTTTTAATTTAAATTTTGTTTTTAACTCGTTCAAATTGAATAACTTTTGCATACGTGATCCAATTCACGCGCGGTCTTCTCCGCTAGGTTCGCATTGAAATTCCGGACTTGATGATGTTGGTTTGGACGAATTCTGAGACGGGCTAATTTTAGGTTTAAATTGGATTTGAATTCAATTTAAATTCAAAAGGTGAGTGTTTTAACCCACTCACAACTTCTAAGATTTCTTATGTTTGTTAAATTGATTTAAGATATGAGTAGAAATTTATTTATGACTATTTAGCATATTTTATTCATCATCTCAGTTAAATCGCATTTATTTAATTTAACTGTTAATTAATTTTATTATTGCATATAAATTGACAGTTAAAATTTATTTACATTGCATATAAACTGCCAGTTAAACGGTTATAATTTATTTTGAATATAAACTGATAATTGATACCAGTTATTTATCACCTGTTATATATTGATGTATTGTTTGAATCTGGATGGTGATTGTGATAAATGGATGTATGATTTTCGATGGATGAATGGATGTTTATTTATATTAATTGCAAGTTGTTATGCATTTCATTTCATTCGGGATAGCGGTTTGAAATGATATACAACCGCATTTTTATTTTAAATTACGAATTGAAATGATAAATATCCATATCACTTGACCATAGGATAGAAAATTTTATACAGACACTATCAGTCTATATATGATTATTTTGAAAATGGTTTCTATGGTTTGGATATGATACGGTTTAATAAATATTAAATTCGGATATTATATAAATATATTTTATAAATACATATATAGTTAAATTTTTTGAATTTAAGATAATATGTATAAATCTGTTAAATAAAAATAAATAAGTTGAACAATGGAGTTTGATTATTTATGTTAAATGGTTAAGTACATGTTTAAGATATCATATATGTATAGAGAGTTTTAATGATTTAAATCAGTTAAGATTGGGAGGTAAATTGGAAATTTATTTGATGGAACTTGTTTAAAAATTTCCCTCCATAAGTTGATGTAAATCTTATTAAAGCTTGGAAATTTTAAAGGTATGATATTTATAACCGGATTTTTATTCAAGATAAATTAAACGAATATTTCTAGCATAAATATATTGAAGGAAATGATTAAGTTGTTAGTAAACTGGAGTTTTATTTTAAATGATTTTTGATTTATTATGTAAACATTTCAAAACTAAATAATAGGACAATGAATTGTTGAATATAAATTTCCAACCTTAAGTTTTGAAATTGTTAAATACTCAAAGTTAGAGATATATTGAAATTGAAGTGGTTAATTCAACTGAAAGTGAATTTAAAATTTATGGATTTAGACTAAAATTTTAAATGAATAAAATTGTAAAGTCGTGGAAATTATTTTTTTTATAAAGAAAATTTAAATTCAAACTATTTTATTCTATACTGTTTGAATATCCAAACCATTCAAATTTTAGAAGTTATGGTTTTAAAGATATGAATTTCGAAATATTATGTTTTGAAAGTTATAATTCAAATGTTTGGTTTCCAGATATTATAAATTTTAAAGCAGTATGATTTTGGAAAATAAATATATTTGAAATAAAAATGACATTATTGATTTGGGTTTTATGAAAATAATATCAAAATGAGTTGTTTTGGAAATGGAAATGATATCGTATTTATGGGCTGAAATGGATAAATATATTCTGGTTTTGAAATATAAACTATTTTTTTAAAGACCGCGGTGTTATAATAACGGTTGGTTGTTGAAGAGACCGGGACCGGAAGTTGTCATACTCTCTGCCAACTCCGAAAACCACTTTAACAACCGTGTACCCGGTGGAGATTCCAAAATAAAGTAGAATGGTGATGGCGTTTCCTTTAAGGTAAATACGTGGACCCAACTCCCGTGAGTTGGCATAAGGTGGCTAAAACATGAGCGATTCTCGGGCCAAGGGGGTTAGCGCCCTTTATCGGATACTCCTCTTCGATACTATACTCTGACTTTGGATTGATTCGATGGGCATCCTTATTTTTCTTGATTTTGGAGGAGTTTGTTCGAGGTGGGCGGTAGCTGCGGCTATGCATTACCACCAGCCCGGATAGCAATTGGTATATCTACCCTGGCATTTCCTAGTTGTGCCATGTCACCTACCCTAGCGCGCCTTATACGATTTCGTTTTGTACCATACCTATGGAGTGCCCTCTGACGACGCCCAGTATGGGGGAGATTACGGTACTGTATAGGCTATAGGAATATATTTTGTGTTAAGGGCTATATGGGTAACCCCTTAACGCTATTTAAAAGTAAGTTTATTTTACAGTTAGACACTATTATAATAGAAAAATATACTACATAGTAAATAGTATAATGGATCCTTAAGAGACGTGAATCCCGAGCATCTTTTGAGTTACTGCACTCATATTTATTCCTGTTGATTTAACTTACATAAGACCTTTTAGTTTTGAAAAGAGTGTTTTGTCTTTTCAAATTCACTCGGGTAAGTCCGAGCGTTTCAGGATCGAAGACTTTAGCTCTGGAGGACGAAGACGGAGATTTCTATTATTATTATTTATTATATTCCACCACACTCATACTGTCCCGCTGCATTTTATTGGTATGTGTAACTCTAATGTGTAATATATAAGTAAAATCAAAATGTTTTGTAAACAGCTTTATAAACTGTATATTTGATTATTATATTTTATCCTTCCGCTGTGAGATTCTGTTTATTTTATTTCTTTCTTGTTTTTTTTTCTTATTTACCTCATAACAATCCGCCCTTCCGTATGGATTGAATTGGCATGTGTGTCGATTTAAAGCGTGCGAAAAGGCGGGGTGTTACAACTTATTACTTCTTAATTGTAATTAAATATTAATTATGAAATGTTAATTATTATGTATATTTTATTAATTATTAACTACTAATAGTAATTATTAATTACAAAATATTATATATTTAATATTTAATATTAATTATTATATGTTAATTATTAACTATTAACTATTTAATAATAATTATTAATCAGTAACTGATAATTATTAAATATTAGTCTTAATTATTAATTATTTAATAATAATTATTAATTATTAAAATATTACTTCTTATTTGTTATTTATTAATTATTAACTATTACTCATAACTTCTTGATTATAATTGATTATTAATTATTAAATGTTAATTGTCATGTATATATTATTAATCATTAATTATTATATATTAAATTTTAGTTATTAAATAATTTATTAATTATTAGTTATTTAACAGTAATTACTAATAATTAATCATTAATTATTCAATATTTACAACGGCCATATTAACGGGAAAACGCCAACCTGAAAATTCAAAATTGGTGACATCGTTGCCTTATCTCAATCGTTTTTCTTAATCATTGTTGGTTTCAACTCGCTTTCCATCATAATTCATTTCCATCTCCCTTCGAGGCCCAATTCACTAAATTCACTTCCTTTGTAGACTGGGTCGTATCTTCGTTTCATGAATGTTTCAGTTTTTCCAGATCCGCTTGGGTTTTCAACTATCTAGTCTACAACGTTCTGTTTTTCCATTTCGATGGTCGAGCTGTCTAGGTTAGATATGCTCAGTGAATTTGCTCCGCTTCCTTTAAAGTCTGATGCTACTTTGGTTGCTGTCCCTTCAGAATCTAGTGTCACGATGGGTATTGGGGCGTCTCCAACTTGGTTGGGGTCTCTCTTATTATGGAACCTCAAATATGCAGTTTTGGAAATAATTCTACACATGGCATTTCAGTTAATGCAATGAAACAGAGTTATTCTCTATTGTAACCTTTGTTGCTTGATGTCTCCAGCATAAATTTGATGGTTAATTGGTGCATGACCCAAAATCGAGGCTATACGCCCAATCATCTCTTCGGCACTCGTAGGTAATTCCTTATTCTTTATCTGTTTCTAAAATTAATGGCGACAATTCTAGTCCTGTTAGTAGTTGGTCATCCTTAATTAACAATAGACCTAAAAATGCTGGCTCTTTCCCACCCAAGCAATATAATGCTGATTTTTTTGACAAGCATGTCCCATGTTAAAGGAAATTATTGATGCATGAATTGTGTTTTGAAAAGACTACTTAGCTGGATTCTTTTTAGATATGGCTCATTGTTTTTCAGTGTTGAAAAATTCATGTTCTTAGGGTTTGGCGTTTAAAGGGTCCAGTCAATGTCAGGTATCATTACTCGATGTATGTTTTTAACTCCTCCTACCCAGTAAGAAAGAGCTTGAGTTTTAGAATCTGATCTGATTGTTGTAGAAGGTAAAGTTTTTATTATTACCCAGTGGGTCCCTTCTACTGACCTCGCCCGTGAGCCGGTCCTCTCCATTCCCGTCTGTTTGCATATTTCGAAAATTTCTTCAATCTTTCAATCTCCTGAGAGGGTAAACTAGTTAGCATATCGTATTGGCCGATTGATTTGCATTAATATTTCCACTGAGCATTGATAGGTTCTCCATTATGCCAAAGCTCTTATTAGGATCTCCCTATTTAGGCAGATGCCTTCTCGCATACCTATTTCCCTCGTCGAGGGTAGTGTTGCATACATTGATGTCTCTTACTAATGGAAACCTCTATTTGTGACCTTTGTCACTCCTTGGCCATGGTATCTCGGCTTGCTTGCATTTTATCAACGACCAAGACAAACTTCCCAGTAAGAAAACCCTCCCGAAGCTCCATCTAGAAGATGGAGGGTCAGATTTCAAAAGCCCTCCTGCAACAACCATCCTGAAATGGACCTAAATCCCGACCCATAAAAGACCCATCAAAACTTAGACCCATTTCAATGCTGACTATTGGTTGTTAAAAAGAACAATATAGTGCTGTTTGTCTACACATTCAGAATCTCACAGTGGAAGGCTTAAGGAATTTGTAATTAATGGGAGTTAAAAATAATTAAATGAGGACTGATTAAGGAATTTAATATGGAATTTATAGAGATATTGAATAGGCATAATAAATGGATTTTTAAACTGGTAAAAAGATTAAAGGGATTTAAATATGGATTGATTAGAGATGGTCTAACTTTGACATTAATGATCAATTATTAAGGTTATATTAACTAAATTAATGAATGAACCATATTTATTAGAAATCAAGAAGGAAAATTAAAGAATGTAAGTGATAGTGAAACGGCGTATAAGAAATGTCCATCTTAATTGACCAAGAAGTGTTTGGACCGCAACATTATTTATGCCAGTTAATGATAAATGGCAACTTCTAGCAAAAATTTCTTGTAGAGTTTTTGGGATTATTGTCGCTAGTTGTTTCCTATAGGTTATTGGAAATGCATATGATATGGTATAAGACGTGTTCTTGTTTTATCAACAAGTTGATTTTACGGATGAGATAAGACAGCAAAACAAACAAACAAACAAACAAACACACACAGATATATATATATATATATATATATATATATATATATATATAGAGGAACATCGTAAATAAGGAAATTTGATAAGGACACTTAACTAGTGATAAACTGTAAATAAGACTAGAAGTTGTTGAGAAAATTATGTTAGTAACTTGGAACAAAGGATGCTTTAATCTCAAAAAATAGGATTATGGGAATAATAAATTTTAGCTTACTGAGAGGCACCATTTTAGTATGACCATTCACCCTGAAGGAAATAAGGTGAATATGGATATTTAGAATTTTCTATTGTACAGGGATGAAGAAAAAGAGTAGAATTTTCCCCTAGGAAGTTGATATACGAAAAAGAAAAAAGTTGAGTTTAAAGTAGGGGATATGGTGTTTATCAAAATTTCCCCTCTTAGAAAGATCGTGAGATTTGGAAAGTCGGTAAAGTTGGCACCAAAGATTCATTAGGACTTTCCTAAATTTGTGGGGAATAAGAACACTTGCTTATCACGTGAAGCTACCGGATAAATTGGCAGGAGTCTATGACATTTCTTTCCTTTTCGTTTCACATTTGATAAAATGCCTTTATGGCATAGCTACCATGGTAGAGCTTAATATATTGGGAGATATTGAGACGGAGCCGATAGTATCTTGTGCCACCATAAGTAGTATGGAGCACAGAACTAGAAAACTCCACAACAAAGAATTTAGGTTGGTTCGAGAATAATGGGGAAAAATCTCGTAGAAAGCATGAGGAATTTTCATCCTAAGCTTTTATTGGTAAACATTTCTCTCCAAAATTAGTTTTTAGTTTAATCATGGTTGCTGGATTCAATGGTAAGATGTGATTGCTACACATTTATTATCACCTTTGCATTTATATAGAACACATTTTGCATGTTTAAGAAGTTTGCACATACTTATATGTCACGATCATACGCTCGTGCTAGGATTTGGCGCACCTACAATATGTCTGCACACATAATCATAGTGCATTTGTTAGTGAGTAGATGTTTGTGTGGATTACTTGGTTGTATAATATGGATGTTTATTGCGCATTACACTATTTGCCCCTTGGAAAGATTTCGAGGAAGAAATCCTTTTTAGTGAGGAGAATGTTACACCTTGTAAAAATTAATAAGAAATAAATAAAATAGATTAATTAATTAAATAAAATAAAGCTAAAAATGGAAATTTTCAAAAGTTGAAATTTGACCACAGAAGTTATGCCACTATGATCGTGGTGAAATTTTGATTGATTTACATATATAATGTTATGGAAACGGAACATAAACGAAAAAGTTATGAACGTTTGAAGTTTTTAGATTTAAAATAATTTAAATAGGATTAAATAATTAAATAATCCTTAAATTTGAAATTTGAAAGTCGGCTGTAATTAGACTTAGGGGTTAAGTGAACGTTAAAATAACATTAAGATTAAATAATTATTAAGAAAGAAGATAAATAAAACAACAGCACAAAATTAGCATTCCCAAAACAAGGGGAGAGGTTGATCTTAGTCCTCGAATGGTCGATTGGAGGTAGAGGGGCGACTGACCGCTCCCTATCAACCCCTATCAAGTGGTGGCTATAGAGGGGTGGTACGTATCATAATGGAGTACTATGGGGTTAAGCTCAGTCCTCGACTTATGAATAATCGAACTAATATGAGACGTCACTATGGGGTATTGTAATGACCCGTAAATTTTAGTGGTTTTATTAATTTAATTAATTGAATTTTGTGAAATTTTGAATAATAATATTTTGAAATAAAAATTTGATATTTGAAATACATCTATTTAAATATAGCAAATGATAAATTTTCATCTGCTAATATGAAAGTTTACTTTATGGTGCAATTGTATTTAAATTTAAATCGGTTAAAAATTGATGGTAATAAAATGTTTTTCAAATCTTAATATTTTTCTATAGAAAATTTGTAAATCATCTTCTGAGTGAGATGTCATATTTCATTTCTTCAAATTTGGACTGTTATAGTTTCGTTCATCTTATTTATGACTTTTTTGCAGCATTTCGATATCGATATCGACTTTCGATCGGATGATCGTACACTAATATCTATATACCGTTTTGATTGGCTCGTCGTACTGATCTTCGCAGTATATTTACTTCTGCGATTTGAAGGCCGGTTCTCTACAGGATCGATGAAATAATTTGCAGTATCGGTGGTTTCGAACATTTCAAATTCCTTGCGACCATTCAATTTTCACCAAATATCAATCCATCAGCCATTAGCCTTTATTATATCTGAATTCGGTGTGTGTGACCTTTACTATTCTTTTTATTTATTTATTTATTTTGTTTCAATTCCTAACCAGTTGATTTATTTTCCAATTATAAAGTAAAATAAAGTTTGGTCTTCTCTCTGAAACTTGCCTCCACCATTTACACATTCCCTGTCGCTTGCTCTCCTCTTCCAAAACCAACCCACCTCATTACTTTTCCTATCGGCCATGGAAATGTGCTCACCACCCTCTAACCAGCCTTGGCCTCCCCTAGCGCAGCCTTCCTCACATTTTACTTCTACCACCCTCAAAACTATGGCTACCATGTCCTTCCTCATGAACAACACCTGACGCACCACCGGAGCGCAGCTATAATCCAAGCTCTCCCTCCTTTCCCCCACTTTCCACTTGCCTAACTGAGTCTTCAACCTAATGGCCTACCTTTTGATATTAGACAATGTATATACATGTAGATACCTGTATTTTCATGTGGCTTACTATATTTATATATATTGGTGTTATTAGTATATATTATGTTGTTATTTGTTTGCATATGTATACTTATGATTTAATAAACTGTTACTTTAAAGTAGTAAATTTTTGAACTGTTATATATAACATAATTTTTTTAGAAGTTGTATGTAATTTGTTATTGTAGCAGCTATATATATATATATATACTATGTCTATATATACTGTACTTTGTCCACCTTACACTTTATATATGTTTCAGGATATATATAACCGTAGTTTATATTAATATTTATATATATATATATATATATACATATATCATGTTCTGATTTTGTAAGTCACAATAAAGTACATATATGTTAATATATATATATTGTATAACTAATGTTACTGTAGGAGGTCGTACAGATATATAAAGTTATATTAGTTTATGTTTGTTTTGCGACTTATATATATTCACTATAATTTATATATTCGTAGTTATATATGTATAATATTTTAGTTGTGCATATGCTACAGTACATACATCCTATGCCTAAAGTATTATGTATATATATTATAAACTATATGCTTTTTGTCCTATTCTTATCATATATATATAGTATAAAATTGTATAATGTTTAGCCTGCTGTTTCTGTTTAGAGCAAACTATTATATATATATATATATATGTATGTATATATATATATATATGTTAGTTGTATGTAAAAATATACATTGTTAGTTATAGTTTACACGTTAGTTTTTTGTATATAGGTATTCGTAGTTTGGCCAGTGTGTTTGTTTGGTGGATACCAGGTTTTAAATTTCATAAGTTGTTTATATGGTTTTATTTATTTGCAGTTTGTATTATAGTTTGTATATTCTAAAGTATAGTAAGTTATATATATTTGTTTACAACTAGTGCAGGCCTTGTCATTTGAAATATATTATGTTAATATTATATGTAATTTGTTTTAAGAGTTGTTGTTATGTGATAAGGAGTTAAGTTGTATATATATCATTTTATATTCTTTTAGTTTAGAGTGTACATATATAAGAGATATTGGGCTGTTATGTTTTAGTGCAAGTTTATGATAGTTTACATTTTTGGTTGCTGTACTCAAGTATGTATGTCATTTTAAATTTTTTGTAATACGTAAGTATATCATTGTAGATTGTATTTAAATTGAGTTTTGTTTTAAGGAAAATATATGTGATATAATAACGAGTATACATATATATATATATATATATATATATATGTGCTAGTATATATGACTTCTTTTATATATATGTTGCTTAGTATATTTCGCTGTTATTATATGTTAAAATTTGTTCGCATGTGTTTAAGAATTTTGATCATATAATTGTGTAAATATACAAGGCTGCATATAAGTTTGTACATTCACTTATATGTTGAGAGTTACATGTATCACCTTGTTTGTTGAGAAAGCAATATATTTTATAATATGTTTTTTTAAGAGTATATATATAGATAGTTTATATAAGATTTTAATTTTATGTTTTATATATGTCAGTATCAGTTTATATAATTCTTATACTAGTCCACTTGAATATATAGTATACATAAGTTTTAAATAATCTATTTGCTCTCTACTTGTTTGTATGTTTGTCAGTGCTTGTTCTATATATATATATATTGTTTTTAAATATGATAAGTATACAATTACATATACAGTTATTTTAATTTTTAAATGTATATAAACTTTAAACTAAAATAATATATATGAGTCTGATTTAACAATGATTTGAAAGTTATATTATTTTAATATTTGTCTTGAATTGAAATATAGAAAATAATAAATAATATAATAATAATGTACATATATTCAGTTTATACCAAAATGATTCTGATTTGTTCTCATCGATTCCATTTTATTAGCTTTTGGTCTGTCGTGCCTATTTCTTCATCAAATTAATGCCCATCTCGCTGTGCTTGGATTCGTAATTCAACTTCAGTGTTCGTATCTGTGTTCGTATCCATTTCATATCCTGTTCTCTCTAGCCTTGAAAGGTGAGCAATCACTCACGATTAATGTTCTTATATTTATTAAATTTGATTTCAATTGGAACGACAATTGAAATATGCTCCTGTTAGTTATTTATATTGCTATACATATGCTATTACCTGTATTTGTTCACCTCTGACATCTAACACCATTAAATGTCATTGATATATGCCTGTTATATCATTATCATATCTATTATCACTCTGCAAGTTTCTTGTTAGTATAGAATTCCCTATGGGTTGAAATGATACATACTCGAATGATCTGTAGAATAGGAGAAAATCGTTATGGGTTGAAATTATAGACCCAAGTGATTTTCATTTAATTGAAGTTGGGATTGCGGGTTGAAATGATATATATCCGTATTTATACTTAAATTGCGGATTGAAATGATAAACATCTGTATCACTTGACCATAGGATAGAAAATTATATACAGACACCGTTGGTCTATATATAAATATTTTAAAAATGATTTCTATGGTTTTTGGAAAGAAATATATAGTTTATTAAATATTGATTCTTAAGATATATATATATATATATACATATATTTGGAAATGATTTCCAAGGTTTTGAAATTGAATTTATTTAAGAATTATACTCAAATAAGTTTGATTTGAAATATATTTAAATTTGGGATTTTAGGGTATGATTTATAACTTGATTTTGATTAAAAGTGGTTTAAATGAATATTTCAAGTTTGATTTTTATTTAAAGATATTGGATTTAGTTTTGAAAAAAAATGGAATATTTCAGCTTTGTAATATATGGAAATTGAAATGGTTTATTGGTGGTTCAAATCTATATTTGAAATCGATATAATTTGAAATGGTTTTTTAAGAGCTGAGTTGAGTGGAAATTATGATTTGAGGTTTGATTAAATTTGAATTTTAGAATGCGGTTTATTTGTATTGTGAAGTTTGAGGAAATTATTTTATCATATAAAGTGATTTTAAATTATATTTAAAAACTATTTTATATTTTAATTTATAAATCATTTTAATATAAACTATTTTAATATAAATAGTTAAACTATTTTACTTTATAAACTATTTTATTTTATATACTAATATATAAACCATTTAAGTGGTGGAAGTTATGTTTTCATAGTTATGAATTTTAATGTATTATGTTTTGAAACGGTTAAAAGTTCAAGTGTTATAACTTTGAAAGTGCTATGATTTTGGAAATAATATCGTATTTGGTTTTGAAATGGAAATGATATCATATTGATGTGGTTTTGAAATGGCAATGATATTTTGGTTTTGAAGTATAAACAATTTTGAAATGACCGCGGTGTAATAATAACGATTGGTTGTTATAGAGACTGGGATCGGAAGTTGTCATACTCTCTGCTAACTTTGAAAACTACTTTAACAACCATGTACGCAGTGGAGATTCCAGAATGAAGTAGGGTGGTGGCGACGTTCTATTGAGGTATATACATGGACCCAACTCCCGTGAGTTGGCATAAGGTGGCTAAAACAGAAGCGATTCCGGGCCAATGAGGTAGCTCCTTTGACCGGACACACTCCTTCGACACTATAATTTGACTTTGTGATTGATTTGGTGGCCACTTCTAATTTTTGATTTGGGAGTGTGGCTCGAGGTGGGCGGCACTGGCTGCTATGCGTTACCACCAGCCCGGATGCGTAATTGGTATATTTGCCCTAGCATTGCCATGTTATGCCGTGTCACCTACCCTACCGTGCTTTACTACGAGTTTGATTTGTGTCATTACTATGGAGTATTTATGGTAGCCTCCCGATCTGGAGGTACGATGGTACTGTATAGACTATTGGCACTATAAAATGTGTTAAGGTGGAAAATGTAAAGCCTTAAAGCTATTTTTAAAATATATTATACCGTACTTTAGACTTTATTATAATAGCGTATATTACTACATAGTAGATAGTTTAACGGATCCTTAGAGGATGGTTATCCCAAACATCCTTTGAGTTACTTGTATTTCGGCTGTTACTTCACTTGAGTTGGATTTATTGATATAAGAATGTAAATCCTGACTCGAGTGTCTAATGTTTTACTTTACGCTCGGGTCAGATTGAGTGATACAGCTTTTGAGACTCGCCTTTGGAGTTGGAGCTTCGTTTGGAGATCCATCTACATCCTGTAATAACCCGGATTTCTGGGCATCTATAATTGAAAATAATTGGGTTAATTTACAGAATATTGATTTAATAAATAATATGATGATAAATAGTTATATTTGGATAAATATTTATTTGATATTCTTCTTGTATAACTATTTAAAAATTTGCAAAATCATTAAATTAAATTTCCAAAACAATATCAAATTATAACATGTAAATGTTAGATTTTAAATAACATATGAGTAAATTATGCTATTTAGCAAATAAAGTGACAAATGTAAGTTTATGTAAACATTTATTCATTTTGTAACTTAAGAAACTAAGTTATAACCCCTTTTATATATCTATTTAAAAGATTTGAAATATTATTTTCAAATGATTAATTTGTATATGATTTTTATAATACTTGGTTTATTCTTTAGAAATTTTTATATACATAACTAAGTATAAGAAACTAATTAATTAAGTTTAAACATTCATTAGCTTTAATTTAAAAATAACAAATCATTTATAAAGACATGTGTAAGTAATTTTAGACATGATTTAACATGTGTTAAGTTATAAATCTCTTAAAACAACATGTGTTAACAAATTAAGTAAGGATAAAGACAAGTGTCACTTTTATTGTAATTTTATTTTAATTTTTTAACAAAACCATAACATAATTCATTTTTCTTCTCTTCCTCAAAAACTATTTTCAGCTGAAACAAAGAAAATTCTTCGAAACCAAAATCTTGTAAAAAAAAAAAATTTCTCAAAACAGAAAACTATTTTTCAAATCTGAAGTTTAAAAGCAAAAGCAGATCTACAACTTCAATAACCTGCATTTCAAGTTCAAGATCAACAACAACAAGTTATCTGCAGCTCAAATTCAATTCGAGTTCGACTTTAACAAGTGAAATCTCAAGGAGGCATCAGGTTCAAGCATTCTGTTCCAGGAACCCTGTTCCTCTGCCTCTTATGAAAATTAGTGAGTAAACTTCATTTCTAAATTTAACAGTACAATATTTGAAGCATGCTTGAAGTCAAGACCTGTAGGAATTATTTCATGCATGAATGATCTGATGCATGTATGGAATAAAATAGAATATATATGTGCCTCAGAAGGAAATAAAAAAAAATGGAATGACATATTTCTGTTGTGTTACAAGATTAATATCACTCAAAGAAAATTTATATCTCACTATTTAAACAGTTTCTTGTTTTGATTTTTAAAATGGAATTTGTTGTTTTTCCCAATTCAACTCAACAAAACAGTTTAAAATCAAACTTTCTGTTCAAAGAAAGGTACATGCTCTCTGTTCTTTCAAAATAAAAAGTGAGCAATCTTTTGTTAAAAATATATATATCTATATCTATATATATAGTTGAACCTGGAGAAAGTGTTAAATTTATATTGATGTGATGAAATAATGTATGCTTGAATAATTGTTCTCTGAAATTTTGTTTGAACCTGCACACACACACACACAAATATATATATATATATATATATATATAAGAATGTTTATAACTGTTTAAATCATGCCTCTGTTATAATCAGAGATTCAAACGTCCAAACAAAACTCCAATCTTCCTTTTTAAATCTATTGGATTTTGATTTTTGAGGAGAAAAGTTTTTAAGAAAGGTAACATTAAAAAAAATGATGAAATGATTTTTGGAATTTAAACAATTAAAAATTATCTCTACAACAAAATTTTCAGAGAAACTTTGAATTGGGACAGAATCAAACATCTTAATTTTAGATTTGGGATCCACAATCAGGTTTGTAGTTGTAAATCATGAATTTTAGGAATCAAATCAAAAATTTTAGAAATAGATTTAGTGAGGAATTTGGGTTTGGTCAGAAAGTGGATCCTGGGTAATTTCTGATGGTCTATGTGTTCTGGGCGGTCGGGGTTCTCACTGGTGGTGGGGGAAAGATCGAAGGGGTCGGCAAAAATGGCTGGAGGGTGTTCCAGGCATTGTGGAGACGGTGGTTGGCCAGAGTTGGTTCTAAACCAAGTTTTGTGGAGGGATGGGATTTGCTTCACCACGAACTCTCTGGTGAATCGAGTTCCACCAGGTTCGAGGAAATGGATGTAGGGGTGTTGATAGGTCATGGGTGGAATTTCAGATACGCCGGTGGTCGAAGCAAGGGGTTCGACGGTTTTCCATGTTTTTGCTTCTAGTTCCAGTTTTGCATTTGAAGCTCGATTTTGATTCGAGTTGTTTATGGTTGTTCTGGTGATCGGATATTGGTGCTATGGTAAGATTCGATGTGTCGAAGCTATCTATGGTGATCACCGACGTCGAAGTTCACCTTGTAGGTGCACAAGGAGGTGGAACATCTGATGTTGGTATTGGGTTTTTCTCGCAGCATTGCTCGAGTATTTGAGAAGAAAACTCGAAAGTAAACTCGAGTGAAATTGGGTGGTAAGAGCTGCAGATTTTAAAACTTAAAATTCGGCTAAGTTTTGGGAATGGTATAAAAATGAATTTGACTCGGGAATATGTCCGGGAGGGCTTCGAGTGAAACCAGAAGCAGCTGTTTGAACAATTTTAAAATGATTAAAATCAAATTGTTTTGAAATTTAATGTTAAATTTAGATTAAATTTTTATATAAACTTACTTTGTATATACCAATTATTTATTAAATAATTGGTTATGAAGTTTTAAAGGTTGTTTAAATTGATTTTTGTTAAATGAAATTTTAAAGTGATTAAAAAAAACATTAGTCTAAAATGTAAGTTAAAATTTTTAGAAAGGTAAGTTTAAAAATACAACTTGAATTAGTTTTGAAACCTTTACTTGATAATATTTTAAGTTTTATGAAGTTAAGCTTTGATAACTTTAAAATTTTCAAGTGAATAATTATTTATTTAAAACTTAATTAATGATAAATTATAAGGTTAAAATGTTTTTAAGTGTTAATGTTAATAAAGGTATCAATGATATAATGTCTTGTCTTAAGATGATTAAAGGTTTAATACCATTAGATAAACTAAGTTAATTGTGGAATTTAAGTATAATTAATCAATTTGATTAATTATAAATGACTAATTAAGTAATTAAGTTTGTTAATTAATAATTAAGTTTATTAATTAATAATTAGGAGATAATTATTTAGTTAATTATAAGATTCATTATGGATTAATTATATTGAGTAATAATTAAGTTTGTTAATAAATATTTAATGGATAATTAATCAGTTAATTAAAAGTTAATTAATTGATTACAAAGTAATTAAGGGTTAATTACTTTGTTTTGAAGGAGATAAATCAATTAATCTATGCTTAAAGGTTAATTGATTCATTTATAAGGATAGTCAAGAAGTGATTAATTAAGTGTTGTAATTGCTTAATGATTGTTAAGCAGGATTAGGAGATTAAATCTTAAGTAATTAGTTTCATCACACTAATGAAGGTAATTAAGGGATCATTAATGAATTTAATTAATTGGAATGATAAATCTTGCTTATTGGTAATTTAATGATGATGGATTTCTTGAATTGGGAGATATCTCTGATATGAATTGTTTGTGGTATGATTATGTTGAATGGACGATGATAATGAGATTATCAATCTATTATGGATTGCTGTGTAAAGGAATTATCCGACAATTAAAGATTGAATTGTATTAAATTGGATAACTTGGGTTTAGATGACATTGGATTCGAAGAGACCGGAGTCGGATATTTAGTTAATACCCGAAGCCACTTCGATTCTTTATAAATTTGAATGTGGAAGTCAATGTGCTGATTTGGAATGATTTAAGAGTATTGGACCATTTAATCTAAGTTTTGACACTTAGAAATTGATGTGTGGTATGAGTAATGTCTTTAACGACTTGTGAACTTGTAAATTGACATAATTTACCCCAGGTTCATATCAGTTATATGCTTTTGTATTACATGTTAGATGGGTTTACTCACGCTGGTTTCCATCCTGAGCCGGGTGTTACTTTGATGCAATGCTCGGGTCAGACCGAGTATTACAGATTTTCAGGTAAGGACGTTCTGGAGCTCAGGAGGCGAGCTGGAGAGCAGGAACGTATGGAGAGCTTCTGATGTTAATATATTATAGTATCTGAAACAGATAGATTTATCTATTCTGTGATTGTAAATTCTGTTATAACTCTGATATAATAAAGTGTAATTTGACATATACAGTTTCCTTGGTATAACTATTATTTATGTGATATTATATTTTATTCGCTGCGTATGTGAGATTTTGGGTTTGGTTTTCTATTCTTCTTCTTCTATCTCTTTTCTTTTCACTAACTATCTGGAATTTTTGGGATCGAAAATTCCGGGTCTATTACATTTGGTATCAGAGCGAGGTTAAGCGAGAACCTTGGCTCTGGTGGGATAACTCATTAAGGATAGGGTAAGTAGTATCCTATAATGAGTTGAGTGTATAAATATGAGAGAGCGTACTCGTTATTTTCTTATATAAAGTTTTTTAATGATTTCAAACGTAAATGAATCTTATATAAGAAATAGATTATCTATTATATTAAGGAAATTGGTTGTATTATTAATTAAATTAAAAGTAATATAAGAATTAAGTGATAATAGCATTCAAACATATTGAAATTAAATTAAAGATAAGTTTGAAATGGATTCAAACCAAAATTAAATCTTGAATTTGAAAAAGGTTTCAGGATAAGAATAATCAATTAATTTATGAGATTAATTAGTGGATAATAATTAGAAATGATAAATAAAGAGGGAGTTACTTAATGAAGTAACTAGAGATAAGTAATTTAAAGGACAAATACTTAACAAAAGTAATTAATAAATAAGTTAATTACCGAATGTGATTAATTGGAATTAATTAATGATGTAATTAATTTAAAGAAATAATAAATAATATTATTTAAGGCAATTGAATGAAATGGTCCTATTTCAAACAAGTGTTATTTGAAAATTTAAAAGAAATTTGTTTTGAAAACCAAAGGTGGTTTAAAATTTTAAAGTATAACTTGGTAGAAGAAGTTAATATGTATATATGTGGATATACATAATATCAATATGGTTTGAAATAAACTCTAAATGTTGAGTTTTAAATTTGGAATAAGATGTGACACCCAAAGTGATAAGTTTTTGAACTTAATAAGTGGGAAGATTATTTATGAGAAGTTCAAAATTTGAAATGGAAAATGCAAATTGGGTAAAGTTGACTGGATTAAGTGAATTGAGTTTAACTTGGGAAAAAGTTAAATAGGTTTGAATGAACAATCTGATTTGGAAATTTCAAGATGAAATTGAGATTTATTTTGGGGAGTTAAATGGTTAATCTGAACTGGGAGTTTGTGTGATCTCAAAATGGGTTTGAGATCAGGAAATTGTAAATTGATGGATGGTTTAAGATGAATTAGATAATATCATCCTATTGTTGTTAAAAATCTTTAAGTTGTGGATTAGATTTGTTTAAAAAAATGAGAATGGAGTATGGTAATCCATTATTGGGATAAAGAGGTAAATTGATTTAAAGAAATTAAATCAACATTTGAAGTATTAGCTCGAATTTATATAATTTGAGATGGTTTAAAATTTAAAATTTGATTAGTTCAAATTGAATTTGATTTGAAGTAATTGAAAGTGTGATTGAAGATGTATGAGTATAAGATTCAAATGGAAAATTTGAATTGGATTAATTTGTAACGATTTGAAATTGAAGTGGATTCAATTTGAAATATGTCCAAATTTATTGGAATAATTTGGAATTATAATTAAAGTTGAATAATTTTAAATTCAAATGGAATTTGAATTGAATTTGGGGAGAAATCAAGAATAATTCAACTTGATTTGGAAATGGAATTTGAAATTGGGATTAATTCAAACTGGAGTTGAAATGGATTGGAATTGAAGTGGGTTCAATTAAATGGATATTAGGCCAAAGTGATTGGAATAACCTGGTGTTGTAATTAAAACTGAATATGTTTAAAATCAAATGGAATTTGATTTAAATTTGAAAGGGATAGAGAATTAATTCAACTTGAATTGGGAATAAATCAAGTCCAATGGAAATTGGAGTAATTTAAAATTGGAATTGGGTCAATTTAAATGATAGAGGAAATTTAAATTGAATTGATGAGAATAGAGATTGGAAAGTGTACAGTTTTGACTTTGGACTATTTTTAATATAAATTGTTTTAATATATACCTATTTTCAAAGCTATTTATTATGTATACAACTTTTCTTTTAAAAGCCAAACTATCATATATTTGTTTACAATTATTTTTGAAACTAATTAACAATTTTCCAACTGTTTTATAAGCTAATTACTATATTTCAACTGTTTTACAAAACTAGTTACTATCATAATATTATTTTGCAATTATCTAAAATTTATGTAATTATTTTAACTATTTTCTAACTATTATACACCTATTTTACAAACTAGTAATTATTTTCCAACTACTTATTTATTTTTAACTTTTCAAGTTATTTTCTAAATTTAAACTGGACGGAGTTTAAACTGTTATTGGTTAAATACCCAATCGAGATAAGAATAGAGGTGATAATCCAAATGGATTGAACCAATTGTGAGTAAGTGAATGAAAATCAAAGTAAATGTGAATAGAAAGAGATTAATTTGGCTAATAACCAATAAAGATAAATACGTAAGGTATACGTATGTTATTCTATTCGCATAGTAATGTGATCCAGATTCGAGCATAGAATTTCGAGATAGTTATATCGATCCGAGTTGGAATTTTCCACTCGATTTTTGAAGGCGAACCTCGATATGGGTTGTTGATTGGTTCTGGATGTTCTCTATCATAGTTATGACTTTGCAAGGAGAATGACGGTTTCTGATCAAGAAACCAGATCTGTGTCCGCACTAGGAAGTCTGGTGGACGATACTAGTTCGGAAGTGAAATTGTGTAATCGAGTGAGCGATCAGATTGGTATAGCGTACGAATGATATGTGTACATCGTACGGATTTGAATGAAAATGATATAGAAAGGAGTAATGAAATTTGAATATTTGATTTTGAGTAAACAAAGTTAGATATCTTTGTTTTATAAAATGAAACTCCCCTTGTTGAATCTTTTGCCCGAAGGAAAGGATTTTGAAAGTGTTTGAAGAATAAAAGGATTTTATACAAGTTTGTAATGATCCAAAGATTTTTATCAAGGATTTTATATATATCTCTATATATAAAGGATCATATAAGGATTTTGGAAAAAGGTTTTGGAAACCTATGGATTTGGAAAGGCTTTTGATTTTTGGGTAAAATCAATACTGAATTTGAAAATCCTAGTTTGAGAATTATCGATTTTAGAATAATCGATTTTGAGTAAAGGAGCTTTGTATGAGATCATACTAGGTGTATGATTTAAAGATACTATATATGTATAGTATAAAATATTTTGATGATACTCTGGGGAAAAAGGTGCTCCCTTGGAATGGACTTCTCAGAAGTACCACCGGGTGGTGCTGCCTTGAGCCCCAAGGGGGTTCTAAAATTGATCCTGTGAGGAGTCCGGACAAAACTAGTTCCTTAGGATTATTGGGTAGCGAAAGTCGATGGCACTGATGCCTACAGGGGCATTTGGGTTATGCTGTGACGACAGTGTAACTCGATGTCGCTGCGATCTACTGTGGGGACCATAGCGAAAATCGTGTGGAGGATGAGTGTCAACGGTCTACACTTGATTTTGCCGGGAAGGCAACGCAACATCGGTAGACTGCGATCTATGGTCAAGTGGAGTGGAGAAGTTTCATTTTTGGCAGCGAAATTCGAGGGCGCTGATGCCTACGGTTATATGGGTTTTGCTATGATAGCTATGTAACCCCAGTTGTAACTGCGATCTGTAGCGGATTCCATGGTGTAATCGAGGGGCGCGGAGGCCTATAGTTATCTGTGGATTTTATCGGGACGGCAACGTAATCATCGGGTTAACTGCGACCATGGTTGGGGGTGATGATTTCCAGAGCATTCTCACCAAAAGATATATCCTCTATTTTCAAAAAAACTGTTTTCTATATTTCAATAAAATTATTTTTCTAGTATTTTCACTGGGTGTTGAAAATGGGTCTGCTAAGTACTTATAGATTTTCAATCATACGCCTGATCAACGTATGACTGAATTTCTGTGAGAACGAAGATGGACTTATTAAAACATCGAGTTATAAAAAGTATTTTCATAAAATCTATTTTATAATATTATATATTTTCAAAGTGTTTTAATAATGATCAAAAAATATTTTAACTGGTTTTAAAATATTTAATAAATTTTGGCTTCGATTCTTTTCGAGGACGAAAAGATTCTAAGGGGGGAGGAATGTAATAACCCGAATTTCTGGGCATCTGTAATTGAAAATAATTGGGTTAATTTACAGAATATTGATTTAACAAATAATATGATGATAAATATTTATATTTGGATAAATATTTATTTGATATTCTTCTTGTATAATTATCTAAAAATTTGCAAAATCATTAAATTAAATTTCCAAAACAATATCAAATTATAACATGTAAATGTTAGATTTTAAATAACATGTGAGTAAATTATGCTATTTAGCAAATAAAGTGACAAATGTAAGTTTATAAAAACATTTATTCATTTTGTAACTTAAGAAAGTAAGTTATAACCCCTTTTATATATCTATTTAAAAGATTTGAAATATTATTTTCAAATGATTAATTTGTATATGATTTTTATAATACTTGGTTTATTCTTTAGAATTTTTTATATACATAACTAAGTATAAGAAACTAATTAATTAAGTTTAAACATTCATTAGCTTTAATTTAAAAATAACAAATCATTTATAAAGACACGTGTAAGTAATTTTAGACATGAATTAACATGTGTTAAGTTATAAATCTCTTAAAACAACATGTGTTAACAAATTAAGTAAGGATAAAGACAAGTGTCACTTTTATTGTAATTTTATTTTAATTTTTTAACAAAACCATAACATAATTCATTTTTCTTCTCTTCCTCAAAAACTATTTTCAGCTGAAACAAAGAAAATTCTTCGAAAACAAAATCTTGTAAGAAAAAGAAAAAAAGAAATTCTCAAAACAGAAAACTATTTTTCAAATCTGAAGTTTAAAAGCAAAAGCAGATCTACAACTTCAGTAACCTGCATTTCAAGTTCAAGATCAACAACAACAAGTTATCTGCAGCTCAAATTCAATTCGAGTTCGACTTTAACAAGTGAAATCTCAAGGAGGCATCAGGTTCAAGCATTCTGTTCCAGGAACCCTGTTCCTCTGCCTCTTCATAAAATTAGTGAGTAAACTTCATCTCTAAATTTAACAGTACAATATTTGAAGCATGCTTGAAGTCAAGACCTGTAGGAATAATTTCATGCATGAATGATCTGATGCATGTATGGAATAAAATAGAATATATGTGTGCCTCAGAAGGAAATTAAAAAAAAAATGGAATGACATATTTCTGTTGTGTTACAAGATTAATATCGCTCAAAGAAAATTTATATCTCACTATCTAAATAGTTTCTTGTTTTGATTTTTAAAATGGAATTTGTTGTTTTTCCCAATTCAACTCAACAAAACAGTTTAAAATCAAACTTTCTGTTCAAAGAAAGGTACAGGCTCTCTGTTCTTTCAAAATAAAAAGTGAGCAATCTTTTGTTAAAAATATATATCTATATCTATATATATAGTTGAACCTGGAGCAAGTGTTAAATTTATATTGATGTGATGAAATAATGTATGCTTGAATAATTGTTCTCTGAAATTTTGTTTGAACCTGCACACACATATATATATAAGAATGTTTATAACTGTTTAAATCATGCCTCTGTTATAATCAGAGCTTCAAACCTCCAAACAAAACTCCTATCTTCCTTTTTAAATCTATTGGATTTGAATTTTGAGGAGAAAAGTTTTTAAGAAAGGTAACATTAAAAAAAATGATGAAATGATTTTTGGAATTTAAACAATTAAAAATTATCTCTACAACAAAAGTTTCAGAGAAACTTTGAATTGGGACAGAATCAAACATCTTAATTTTAGATTTGGGATCCACAATCAGGTTTGTAGTTGTAAATCATGAATTTTAGGAATCAAATCAAAAAATTTAGAAATAGATTGAATGAGGAATTTGGGTTTGGTCAGAAAGTGGATCCTGGGTAATTTCTGATGGTCTATGTGTTCTGGGCGGTCGGGGTTCTCACTGGTGGTGGGGGAAAGATCGAAGGGGTCGGCAAAAATGGCTGGAGGGTGTTCCAGGCATTGTGGAGACGGTGGTTGGCCAGAGTTGGTTCTAAACCTAGTTTTGTTGAGGGATGGGATTTGCTTCACCACGAACTCTCTGGTGAATCGAGTGCCACCAGGTTCGGGGAAATGGATGTAGGGGTGTTGATGAGGTCATGGGTGGAATTTCAGATACGCCGGTGGTCGGAGCAAGGGGTTCGAAGGTTTTCCATGTTTTTGCTTCTAGTTCCAGTTTTGCGTTTGAAGCTCGATTTTGCTTCGAGTTGTTTATGGTTGTTCTGGTGATCGGATATTGGTGCTATGGTAAGATTCGATGTGTCGAAGCTATCTATGGTGATCACCGACGGCGAAGTTCACCGTGCAGGTGCACAAGGAGGTGGAACATCTGATGTTGGTATTGGGTTTTTCTCGCAGCATTGCTCGAGTATTTGAGAAGAAAACTCTAAAGTAAACTCGAGTGAAATTGGGTGGTAAGAGCTGCAGATTTTAAAACTTAAAATTCGGCTAAGTTTTAGGAATGGTATAAAAATGAATTTGACTCGGGAATATGTCCGAGAGGGCTTCAAGTGAAACCAGAAGCAGCTGTTTGAACAATTTTAAAATGATTAAAATCAAATTGTTTTGAAATTTAAAGTTAAATTTAGATTAAACTTTATATAAACTTACTTTGTATATATACCAATTATTTATTAAATAATTGGTTATGAAGTTTTAAAGGTTGTTTAAATTGATTTTTGTTAAATGAAATTTTAAAGTGATTAAAAAAAACATTAGTTTAAAATGTAAGTTAAAATTTTTAGAAAGGTAAGTTTAAAAATACAACTTGAATTAGTTTTGAAACCTTTACTTGATAATATTTTAAGTTTTATGAAGTTAAGCTTTGATAACTTTAAAATTTTCAAGTGAATAATTATTTATTTAAAACTTAATTAATGATAAATTATAGGGTTAAAATGTTTTTAAGTGTTAATGTTAATAAAGGTATCAATGATATAATGTCTTGTCTTAAGATGATTAAAGGTTTAATACCATTAGATAAACTAAGTTAATTGTGGAATTTGAGTATAATTAATCAATTTGATTAATTATAAATGACTAATTAAGTAATTAAGTTTGTTAATTAATAATTAAGTTTATTAATTAATAATTAGGAGATAATTATTTAGTTAATTATAAGATTCATTATGGATTAATTATATTGAGTAATAATTAAGTTTGTTAATAAATAGTTAATGGATAATTAATCAGTTAATTAAAAGTTAATTAATTGATTACAAAGTAATTAAGGGTTAATTACTTTGTTTTGAAGGAGATAAATCAATTAATCTATGCTTAAAGGTTAATTGATTCATTTATAAGGATAGTCAAGAAGTGATTAATTAAGTGTTGTAATTGCTTAATGATTGTTAAGCAGGATTGTAACAACCCGCATATTCATCGAATTTGTATTTAAATATTTTATTTAAAATATTAACTCGTTAATTGGATTTTGGTCCGAAAAGCTACTTTTTGCAAACGGTCAAATTAGGACTCGAGACCACTTCCATTGAGTTCGAAATGCCGTTTACAACTTTTTTAAGTATAAACATCGATAGGTTTGGAGTTAGTGAAATTTCACTAACTTTTCCCGCTTTGGACTTTGGGTTAGTTTAGCCTATTAAGCCCAAGTTCCAACCCTCTTCTCCTCACTCTTCATAAATTTCCTAACTAATCAAGCTTTGGCATTAATGGTGGAGGGAATGGGAAATTAAAATTCCAAAACTCAAATTCAATTGCAATCCATCTTTCTACTCCAAATTCAAGAAGAAGACATTGGATTCAAGCTTCTTGTGCTTAGATAGAAGAAGGATTGATTCTTGCTTGCTTAAAACTTCATTTTCATTGATATTTGGTGCAAAGGTGAGATTTTTATCTCACAATTCTAGCCTATAACTATATTGGACTATTGGGAATGATTCCCTATCATTTTTGCATGCATGTTAGCATTTGGTTTGGATTGGATTGGCGAAAAACTCCAATTTTTAGCGTTTTGTTGAATTTTCTGCACTTAGGTCGTTCTGGCCATTTTTAGGTCGTTCGGAGTTAAGTCGTTCGTCCATAGGTCGTGAGTCGTTCACGAGTTAACCCTAGGTCGTTCTGGCCATTTTTAGCTCGTTCGGAGTTAAGTCGTTCGTCCATAGGTCGTGAGTCATTCACGAGTTAACCCTAGGTCGTTCTGGCCATTTTTAGCTCGTTCGGAGTTAAGTCGTTCGTCCATAGGTCGTGAGTCGTTCACGAGTTAACCCTAGGTCGTTCTGGCCATTTTTAGCTCGTTCGGAGTTAAGTCGTTCATCCATAGGTCGTGAGTCGTTTACGAGTTAACCCTAGGTCGTTCTGGCCATTTTTAGCTCGTTCGGAGTTAAGTCGTTCATCCATAGGTCATGAGTCATTTACGAGTTAACCCTTAAGTGGTGCAGCCCTTCAGTCACGCAACCCTTAAGTCGGTTACGAGTTATCCCGATAGGTCGTTGGACCCTTAACTCGTAGGTCGTTGGACCTTATCTCGTTAGTTCGCTCCTGGCCTAACCCTTAAGTCGTGCAACTCTTAAGTCGTGCAACCCTTAAGTCGTGGAACCCTTCAGTCACGCAACTCTTAAGTCGGTCACGAGTTACCCTGTTAGGTCGCGACCTCTGTTAAGTCGGCCATGTTGGGTCGTGAGTCACCGTTAGGTCGCGAACACCTCTAGGTCGCAACCACTAAGTCGCTTGACCCCTTAGACCCCTAGGTCGCAACCGTTAGGTCGCTCGACCCTATCCCTCTTTGGTTATTAGACCCCCTTTTTGTCTTCACTAGGTCGTACCGTTTTGGACGGGGCGCTGCCCCGCACCCCGCCGGGGGGCGCTGCCCCCTGGACCCCCACGACCTGACCGGGAAGGTCGAACCCCGTAAGAGGTGGCGTTGCCCCCGCACCCCCACCTTGGGGGGTTGCCACCCCCCCGGACCCCCCCTCCGTAGGGGATCTTATCTGAAAAACATTGAGCTGATTTCCTTGGATTTTATTCACATCTCCGTATGCGATTTTTGCGACTGATTGTTTCTACAATTGCTTCTGTGTTTTGTCACTTTATAATATAAAGGTTTCAATACTAGTAGTAAATATCAAAACTCTTTTAACAAACAATTTCAACTCTATTTTTAATAACAAAGCTCTTTTCTTAAACCGTTTTCCAATCTATTAGTATATACAAACCTTTACCTCACTCGGATGAGAAATCTAATTAAACGACTTAGTAAAACAAGTGGTATGAAACGCTTGCGTTCACTTCGTCGGTTAATTCTTGGACTTGTTCGATTGAACCTCTTGTGACAATTTTATTAGTGAAGATTTACAGTTTGTTCGTAAATATTTAAGTTAAGCAAGTGGTTATGGGACATGAAGCTAAACTTCTATATTTTAGTGTAATTGACACTTCTCGTTGATCATGACGATCATTCTGATGATTTAGACTAGCAACTGTGCGATGTCTCTTGTTGCGAGGTTAGACTAGACACCACTTGTGTGATTCCACTCACACATACCTTTTTACTTTTTGGTTAGTCTGGACCTTAATCTGTGTGATTCCATTCACACAGGTGGGGTAGCTCCCCTTGGTCTTCGGACCGTCATGTGATAGGCCTCTTTCTCTTTTCTATGATTTATGGACTTCTTGCATTGATTTCTAGAATTTATGTCATTGACTTGTTATGCGTACAAGTTTGGGGTATGATGCCCTTTCCGAATCTTTGAGAAGATTCTTGTGATATTGATTATCTCTTATTGATTGATCTTCTGTTGATCATTATTTACATACTTATAGTGGTATGTCATTATGGATGTTTATGTTTATGCCATATATTTTATGTTATATCATGTCATCTGATATTTATAGCTAGACTGACCCGTTTATTATTTTCTTAAATAATACTCGGGTCAGACCGAGATGTTACAGGTGCTTCTGCTTGACTTCTTCCCAGGGATTCATCACTCTGACTTTTGGCTAACTGTTTAGATTAGCAGTTTTTTTGTTGTATACACTTGAGATATAGACTCATAGTTGTATTCTTTTGTATAGCACGTGTTGCTATTCTTTTGTATTATCGTGGATCTTACTGACCACTACTCTGATGTACACTTTCATGTGTTAGTTATATATTCATATCTTCTTCCGCCTTTGTGATATGGATATCTGTGACTGATTTGTGATATGATTATTTCTATGTTTGTTTCCGAAGATTATTTATAGCCACCGTATGATAAGCAATTACATGGATGGTCGCTCCTCAACAGCCTTATTCTCCGTGCTAGTTGACAGCACTACTCCGGAGTGTTCTTGGCTAGCATGGGTATAGAGGTGGGGCGTCACAAGGATTAGGAGATTAAATCTTAAGTAATTAGTTTCATCACACTAATGAAGGTAATTAAGGGATCATTAATGAATTTAATTAATTGGAATGATAAATCTTGCTTATTAGTAATTTAATGATGATGGATGTCTTGAATTGGGAGATATCTCTGATATGAATTGTTTGTGGTATGATTATGTTGAATGGACGATGATAATGAGATTATCAATCTATTATGGATTGCTGTGTAAAGGAATTATCCGACAATTAAAGATTGAATTGTATTAAATTGGATAACTTGGGTTTAGATGACATTGGATTCGAAGAGACCGGAGTCGGATATTTAGTTAATACCCGAAGCCACTTCGATTCTTTATAAATTTGAATGTGGAAGTCAATGTGCTGATTTGGAATGATTTAAGAGTATTGGACCATTTAATCTAAGTTTTGACACTTAGAAATTGATGTGTGATATGAGTAATGTCTTTAACGACTTGTGAACTTGTAAATGACATAAGTTACCCCGGGTTCATATCAGTTATATGCTTTTGTATTACATGTTAGATGGGTTTACTCACGCTGGTTTCCAGCCTGACCCGGGTGTTACTTTGATGTAATGCTCGGGTCAGACCGAGTATTACAGATTTTCAGGTAAGGACGTTCTGGAGCTCAGGAGGCGAGCTGGAGAGCAGGAACGTATGGAGAGCTTCTGATGTTAATATATTATAGTATCTGAAACAGATAGATTTATCTGTTCTGTGATTGTAAATTCTGTTGTAACTCTGATATAATAAAGTGTAATTTGACATATACAGTTTCCTTGGTATAACTATTATTTATGTGATATTATATTTTATCCGCTGCGTATGTGAGATTTTGGGTTTGGTTTTCTATTCTTCTTCTTCTATCTCTTTTCTTTTCACTAACTATCTGGAATTTTCGGGATCGAAAATTCCGGGTCTATTACACATCCTTTCAGCTTGGAGTTATTCAGTTGATTCTAGTGATGTATTCTGATCTTGTATTTGACTATTGTATTTGTAACTTCTATTGTGTCTTGTTTAACTCTATTATATATATAGTAGCTTCGTGAACTACTATTCTTTTGTTTCCGCTGCATATTGTTAACTACTATTCTTTTGTTTCCGCTGCATATTGTTATATTACTCAGTGTCTGTGGTTCTATGATTATTTATTTACTGTATAGGCTGAGTATTGCCAAATATAAATTAACAATCTGGTATTTTGAGCAATTCAATTCCGGCATGTCCGGATGTGAATAGTGGAAAATATCAGGCTGTTACATTTGGTATCCGAGCTTTGGTTTTAGGAAAAACTCGACGTATAAGGTAAATTTAATTACGGAATCACTTTCATTCGATCTTGAATCTCTTCCTCTTTTACTTGGCTTCCTTTGAATTATGGAACGTTCCCCTCGGTTCCAAAATCCATCTTTATCTCTCCCTATTCGTATTCTAGAGTATCCCATAACTCCACTTCAAACTATCTCTATATTAAATCGGCAGTCTCACCAATCTTCGAATGACATGTAAAGGGATGAAACTCCTTTACAATAGGCATTGATTTACCCAAGATTTCTGTATCTTGGTTTACGATGCTATATATCTCCTTCTATGCCTGAATTCTATCTCTTGTTATCGAATGTCGATTTGCTTTGGAATTCTGCATCGATCTTATTCTTGAAGTCACGGTCGACCCGGTTAAGTTTGCCCACGATTTAATAAACTTATCCATCTTTTTATTTTTTGGTTGATTATCTTATCTCCCTTTTGAGTCTATTTATTCTGGGTAGAAATTTTATTTGATTAGGATCTCCTTAAATTTGAATCTCTATCCTTGCATTGAAATCCATTCTTTTCTCATCGAACGAGGATGTGTATTTGTAAATTAATATTAAAAATGTTATATATATATTATGTTGTTTGAGTTGTTGATGTTGATTTAGATTTTTGATCGATTCGTCTAATCAGCGATATCGATAGGATTTCCAACACACTTGAATAGGGCAAACTGACACAACGTTGTTTTCAAATTTAGTAAAAAAAAAAATTGTATGATTATATATATATAAGTATAAGTTTTATGAAGTTAAATAGTTAATGAATTGGTTGTTGAAAATAATAATATTTGAATTTCATTTATTGTTTTGTAAACCATTGACTATGACATAAAATAAATAAATGAAATTATAAAACACGGTTTATAAATTGATTTAGAATTTAAATGAATTTAAATTAGAATTTGAGAATTAAATTTTCAATGATTTCAAATTTTGGTTTTTAAGGTTAAATTGCATATTATTTAAAGTATTTTCGAATAGAAATTGTTTCCAAAGAATTTTAAAATGTTTAAATCGGTACTCTCCTCTTTTGTCGTTGGAAAATAATTTTGGTGATGGCGGCCGTATCATCGACATTCATTTTTGAGTTTCAAAGTGGAGAGACCATTCTGTAGCTTTGCTACAATTTGTTTTGGAAAATAAATTAATTTGAATTTCTAAATTATAACTTGATTTATATATAAGTGCAGGTATATGATTATAGATTTGATGTGATATATTGAATGTATTATATATATATATATATTGTTTGAAGTTAACCGGAAATTTAATTCTTAAATTTTATGTTAAAGGATGATTTCAATTATAAAAATGAAGCTATAATTTTGAATAAATATTTAAACTTGAAATAATTGAATTGGGAAAAATTTACTTATATAATACTCAATTACATTCCAATATAACTTACCTAAATCATTCAGAAGTCAAATATGTAATTGAATAATTTACAATGTAAAATGATGATTAATGATTTTATAAATAAAATTTGAGTGATTATGACAAATGTTATACACTTAAATTTTAATTATAAAAAAATATTAATAGAGATAAATAGAAAAATAAGTTAATTGAATAATAAATGAAATAAATAAAATAAATTTTGTTTTAAAGGAATTAACATATTGAAATTAAATCAACTTAATGAAATACCTTGAATTTAAATTCAGTTGTTGAATATTAATTAATCAAAGTTGAAATTTACATGGTTTTAAATTAATTGTTTTATTTTATTTTTCAATCTATTTTTCTTTCTGGTTGTTTCTATTCTCCTACCTCGTTCCTTTTCGGGGTCGAAAAGTTTTGAGTGGGGGAGAGTGTAACGACCCATAAATTTTAGCGGTTTTATTAATATAATTAATTTAATTCTATGAAATTTTAAATAATAATATTCTGAAATAAAAATTGATATTTTAAATACCTCTATTTGGACATAGCAAATGATAAATTTTCATATGATAATATGAAAGTTTATTTTACGGTGTAATTGTATTTAAATTTAAATCAGTTAAAAATTGATGGTAATAAAATATTTTTCAAATCTGAATATTTTTCTATAGAAAATTTGTAAATCGTTTTTTAAGTGAGACGTCATATTTCGTTTCTTCAAATTTGGACCGTTATTGCTCCGTTCATCTTATTTCTAACATTTTTGCAGCATTTCGGTACCAATATCGACTTTTGATCAGATGATCGTACTATTGATATCTGTATACTGTTTTGATCGGCTCATCGTACTGATCTTCGAAGTATATTCATTTCTGCGATTTGAAGTCCGGTTCTCTGCAGGATCGATGAAACAATTTGTAGTATCGGCGGTTTCGAACATTTCAAATTCCTTGTGACCATTCAATTTTCATCGTATATCAATCCATCAGCCATTAGCCTTTATTATATTTGAATTCGATGTGTGTGATCTTTACTATTCTTTTTAGTTATTTATTTATTTTGTTTCTTTTCCCAACCGGTTGATCCATTTTCAAATTATAAAGTAAAATAAAGTTTGGTCTTCTCTCTGAAACTCGCCTCCACCATTTACACATTTCCCCGTCGCTTGCTCTCCTCTTCCAAAACCAACCCACCTCATTTTTTCTCCTATCGGCCACGGAAATGTGCTCACCCCCATCTAACTAGCCTCAGCCTCCCCTAGCACAGCCTTCCATACATTTTACTTCCACCTCCCTCAAAAATATTGCTACCGTGTACTTCGTCGTGAACAACACCTGACGCACCACCGGAGCGCACCTATCATCCAAGCTCTCCCTCCTTTCCTCCACTTTCCAGTCGCCTACCTGAGTCTTCAACCTAGCGGCCTACCTTTTGATTTTTAGGTAATGTATATAGATGTATATACCTGTATTTTCATGTGCTTTACTATATATATTGTGACAACCCGGAATTTTCGAGCAATATCAATTTAATAATCTGCATTAAAAATTAAATTGATTTGATATATCTTTGTTAATTAGATCTGAATTGATACTTTTCTTTTAATAAATATCTAATTGGTAAATTTTATCTGTTAAAATAAATCCATTGTTTTCTATTTATAAATGTATATATTTGTATACATTGTAAATTGTTGAGCTTTGTTTTTAAAAAATTTAACTAATAAATTATGTTTTCACATTTATATATATATATATATATATATATATATATATATATACATTTTAGTGAATTAGGAATTATGTTTTATTTAATATAAACTTTTCAAAGCTAATTAATAAATAAATATAGGGTTTTAAATACATAGGATAAATGCTTAAATAGTTTGAAACTTATTTTAACTTAAGTTTAGATTTAAATTTATTAACAAAAAGATTTGTTTTGTTTTCTTTTTAGTATAGCTTGATAAAAATATGGATTTAAAATTATATATGAGTTTTAATGAAATTTTGTAAAATGGTATATATTAATAAAATAAGCAGTTTATAACAAAAAGATAATTTCATCTATAAATCATTTCAAATTGATAGATGTGTTGCTTTTAAATAATGTTAATAAAAATACAAGACTATAAGATAAATTGGGGAAAATGTAAAGTAAGTACATTGGCTAAATTTAATAACATAACAACTATAGAATTCATTTTGATTACAAACAACAAAACAAAAGTGATAACATTCACATACATTTAAAAAATATAATAACAAGACAACAATTAAACTAGAAACAAATAAATCTTCAAGTTTGTAAACTATCATAAGAAAAACTGCAGCATATATTTAAGTTTAAAGCATCAAGACCGATATGTAATTGTACAAACAAAATCAAATAATGTATGCAAGGCAAATATAAGATATGTCTTTGAACATATACAAGCGTAAAGGACATATACATTAAATGTTTTCACTTCAGCCAACAAAGAAAGTCAATTCGAATGTTATAAAAATCATTTCAGTGTTTGCTAACCTCTGGCCAAAGAAATATAAATTATGTGAAGGCTTGCTAAGGAAGACAACATTAGATATTTCTCAACAAACAAAATCAAAGTTAAGGTGAGATAATTAACAAAGTAAGTTAAACATAAAGTACTTCAACATTTAATGCAAGCCGCATTGTTTCTTATCTCAGCCTCCAAAAACAGGGAACAAATCTATTTAATCAGTTAAACAATAGTAATTATTTTCAGATATGGTACAAAGTGTACACACTCTTGTACAATAATATACACTGTATGTATAATCAACCTGTCTGCATATGCCTGTAAACTTGTTTATAAATCAGCTTTACCTTATTCAGTTCGAACTAAGTAAAAACTAAAATAAACTTCATTAAAAACCTAAACAAACATTCAAAAACAACTTAGCAAACCAGGGGATTAAACAGAAGAGGTTTTCAGTTGCTTCAGATTTCAAATTTAAGGACCTGTTCGAATTTGTAGTCTCTGTTCTTTCACAAATGCAGGTGAGTAACATCAATCAGTTAGATGTTTTAAGTATATATTAAATGGTGGTATGCTTATTCTCTGAATTTAAGAACGTTTGTAAAGATATTTCTGTGTGTATTTGAATAAGTGTGTACATTGCTCTGTGTCAGAATTGTTTCCGGACTTTGGTTCCAGGTTTAAAGCTAACCCAAATTTATTTGTTCATGATTAAAGATTTGATTTGAACCTAAGGTTGAATAAATATATTTGTTATATCCTTGGCTTTAGTTTAAAATTATTAAAGCTCAAAACAAATTGAATTTTTGCTCTGGGAATACTGCACCACTTAGGAAACTTTAAAACAATCAAAATCCAAACTTGATAGTTCATAGATTCAAGTATGTAAATGAAACTAGTACACGAAAACTTGATTTTTAAAGCTTGAATCAGAATTTTTAGATAGGGATTGGAAGAGAAGTTCTCGGTTGATCGAGAAGTGGGTTATTGTCAATCTTTGATGATTCCCGGGTTGGTGGTGGATGGGATCTTGAACGGACGTGTAAGAGTGAAGTGTGGTTGCGGGAAAAATATTCGTATGGTGGTTCGATGAACGTGGTAGAGGCGGTAAGCAATTTTTGCTCGTAAACCTAGTTTGGAGTTGTCGAAGGGATTGGTTCCGTTCGACGCCATCAAGCGATCGAGTGCAGCGGGGTTTTGTGAGGGGGTAGCTCGGTCGTAGTCGCGTTCATGGCCGGAGCTGTTGATCGCCAGGTGGTCGGGGTTGGGAGAGGGCGGCGATGAAGGTTTGGATGGAATGTGCCTATTGTGTTTCCAGGTTTGTATCGAGTTCCTTTTTTTTTGATTTTCGATAATGGGTGTGGTTCTGATGGTGGTGGATGGACCAGTGAGTGGTAGTCGACTTGTGGGGGAGGGTCAGCGATGGTCGGAGCCTCGCCGTGGACGGTGCACGTGCACCGTACATTTTGAGGTCTGGGGTTTTTTTTTGGGGTTGTGCAGTTTTCCTCGGGTTTCAGTCGGGTCTTTGGAATATTAACTCAAAGCAATGGGGGGTTTTTCTCGAAGTAGATGAGGGAATGGCTCGGGTTGATGTAGTTCAGGTTTTAAAGCCTGTAACAGTTTAGCAGTTTTTAAAACTTTGTTTTAAAAGTAAATCAAAGTTAAACCTAGTTTTAAATCAAAGTTTAACGGTGATTTCAAGTTAGTTTTGAAATCAGGACTTAAAATTGAAATTCTAGATTTGGAAATAAAATAAAGTTTTATAAATTAAATTGATTTAAATAAGTTTTAAGTGTTAAATATGCTATTAAACATGTGAGTTTAAAAGGGTTTGAAAATTTAGTTTTAAACTTTATTAAGGATAGAATTGGAATTTATTTACGAAGTAATTTGAAATAAATGTTTTTAGAACATTTTGAAAGTGAAAATTTAATCCATAATAAGAATAGTTACTTTAAGTAATGAAGACTTAGAATTTATATGCATTAACCTTTAAGTTAATTAAGTAAGAATAATTAATGATTGATATTAATTAAATTAGTAATTATAAGTTTAAATGTAGTAATTAAAGTTAAATAATGAATTAATCAACTAATATGTAATTAAGAACCATAGATTAGATTTTTATTTAAATTAATAAATTTTAATGGTTAATCAACCTTATAATTAATAATGATTAATATAAGTTAATTATTTTAGAAGAAAATGATTAAATAAGTGTTAATGAAGATCATTAACTAGATTATTTCATAATTAATTAATGTAATTGATTTTTAATAAATTAATTGGATTAATTAGTTCAATAATAATCATTGTAATAGTTTAATTGTAATTATTTATTTGGAAAATAATTAAGCGATTAATTACTTATTGATTGTGTAAATTGATTTATTTTGAGTTAATTAATTTAGTTTAATTAACTTATATTTTGGAATTAAATTACTTAGTGAAGTAATTGATGAAATCATTGGATGATCGGAAATGGAAGTAACTGGAATATAATTACTTGAAATTAATCAAGGGATTAAGCTTGTTATTGAGAAGTAATTAATTAAGGACAGTTAATTACTGTATGTATTAATCAAGAGGGTTAATATATGTGATTTGAAGATTTGTATTCTCAATATAATTAATAAAATAACAAATGAAAATGTAATTAGAACTCATTAATTAATATAACTAATGATGGGATTAGAGATTGATTTATTTGGGAATAATAAATCAACGAGATAATCAAACGGTAATAAACCTATAAAAATGAAATTAATTAATGGATTTATTCAAGATTAGTCTCTGTAAATAAATTAAGGAAACTACTGGAATGCAGCAAAAGATATTTAAATCAAGATGATTAATTGGGATATCTAAGTAACTGATGTTAAGATTTAAATTAAATTAATTAAATTTAATTAAATTGAGAAATCATTTGATGATTTGGTATGCGTAATTACTTAGTGTAATTAATGGAGTATAATTACTTAGAAAAGTAATTAGATAATAATTACTTGATGAAATTAATACAAGATGATTGGTAAATGAAGTAATTTGGGTAATTTCTTTTGTAATTAATCAAAGGATTAATTTATGGAAATGATTAATCATGGGATGATTAATAAGTAATTAAAGGTAGTTAATTACTGTTTTGTTATTAATCAAGGGTGATTAATAATTGTGTTTAAATAAAGATTAACCACATAATATAATTAATTTAAATAAGTAATGTAATAGAAATTGGAGATCATTAATTAATATAATGAATGATGTAATTAAGAATTGTCAATTAAGGAATAATTAATAAGGAAGTAATTGAATGTTAACTGCTATGAATGATTTAGAATAATTCATTTGAGAAATTAATAAAGGCTAAATTACTTCTTGTGATTAGAGAATGAATAATTAATTTGATTTATAATTAATTAATGGTTGAGAGAGCAGGATTTATGGAATGAATAATTAATTTAATTTATTTTAAATTAATTAAAGATAGAAGTAGTTAATTTAATTCATTTTAAATTAATTAAAGATTGTGATTCATAAATCATTGCTTATGGATGATATTGACATTTCATTGATTGATTGAGATCTCAGATGATAATATCTATGTGATATGGATGTATGGTTTAAGTATGATAATATTTAATTATCTGTTTGGATGATGATATTAATTATCTGTTTATGATGATAATGTGATTATCTATTATGAGATGTGAATTATCTATCTATGTGTATATTGATAATATTGAATTGGACTGTTAAGACTAAATAGACAACTTGGCCTTAAAAGACACGTTTTGGATTTCGATGAGACCGGGATCGGTTTTCCTTATTTGGAACATCCGAAAACCACATCGATTCCAAATTAACGATAGGTCGTGAACCTGAAGTGGAGATGAAGATTCAGAATGCAAGGATTATCGTCGTTAACTCTGAGGGTGATTCCAAAACGAGTGTAACGAGATGATGCCTTCGGTTTCGTTCGAACCCGGAACGAACTTGTATGGATTGAATGCTTTCAAAACATCGTCAGGTGGGCGATGAGCATTCCAAGAGATATATTCTATAAAGGTAATCGTAGCCTCAAGCCTCATCAACCGGGAATGGCTAAAACAGGGGAGGTTCAGCAAGGTTAGGTGGGTCATGCCCAAGCAGGACAAGATTTTCCCCTGTCTAGATGTCCCTTTTTATTCGGCTGTGTGGTCAGTTGGTCTGCAGCCAACTTCGGGGTTTTCCTGTTCGGGACTGTTCAGTAAGGAATGGTTCCGGCATTGTGTTGCAGGGGGTCGGGAGTGATCCTCGGTACGTTGATCTAGGCCACGTACTGTGACGGGCGGTACCCCAGTAGCCCTGGCATTGTATGGAATCCAAAATCCAATAAGTGCCAACGGTTTTGATTGTATTACCCACTTTTGTGGCTAGTAGCTGGAATTTAATGAATGTAACAATTTCGGCTATTTTCTATATACTTGAAAACCCTAGACCTATTGTAATATCACTGGATTTCCTATCAAATGTTTTGGTTAGCGTAAGGTAAAAACTTTTCCATGTTTATGTGTGGGGAGTCTTACGTGATACCTTTTTCTTTTCAAAAGATTTCTCAAAATTAAGCAACTTTAACCTGTTACTCACACCAGACCCATGTCTGACCCGGAGTTTATTTCTGTTTTTCCTAAACTCTCAGGTACCCAAATTTTTACGGGTAGCCAAGGGATTCAGGTTGGCTTTTGACGAATTCTGGAGGAGCAAATGGAGCAGGAGGCTTCAGCGTTGTAGATATATATATAGTTCCGCTGTGTTGGTATCTTTGAGTCATTTGTTTGAGTTATGTTGTATTAACTAGACAGGTGTTTATGACTGTCTAGTATGTGATGTATTATCTATATAACTCTGGTTGAGGTTATATATTATGTAAATACTTATGTGATTGATATAATTTATTCGTTCCACTGTGAGATTCTGATGTTGTTGTTATTTCTTCTCTATCTTTTCTATTTTCTCACCCTTTTCTTTCTTTATTAACGATACGTCTTCCTGGGCGTAGGAAGTCGGGTCGTTACAGTGGTATCAGAGCACTAGGTTGAGTGAATACCTAGGCTCTTGAGTGATTTCTTTCCTGAGAGAGCGTATTTGTAATTTTGATATATAGATATATATATTTATCTCTATCTATTTGTTGGATTACCTGTTCGGGTCTTCCATTGTAAGTATAAGGGTAGATTGGGCAGTGATGTGTGTAACACGACTACCTGTGGTTAGAAGTATATCTAACGAGACTGTAGACCTAATACTGTCTCGAGTAAATTCGTGGTGTAAGGATTTCATCAAAAATCTGGAGGAAACCTGTTAAGATTTGGAGTCCATTTTTGTTGTACAAGTTTGGATAGGTAGAATTTGGATTTTGATAGTTGAGCAGAAGCTAGAAATATTTATATTGGTAACTCAAGAAGTAGTAGTTGAGTGTTGAGATGCAGTAGCGATGGATTGTTTCCGAAGAAGTTCTCAAAGATTTTTGGATAAGGAAGTGTGTCTGCATTAGTTTTGGGGCTGAGTTCAGCTGAATGCTGTGAGGCCTGAGTTTTCGAGGAATTTTGGATTAAGGAATTTTTGGCATCAGTAGTAGTGTTGCAGCTCAGATTGTTCTGCCGGCACGCGAGGAGGTCATCTGTCAGCAGTTCTTTAGAGGTGAAGTTCAGAGAATAGTTTTCTTTGGATATTAGCTTGGGTTGGTCGCAAAAGTGACTTGCGATAGTTAAGTATTCTCTGGGATGGCAGAAATTTTTCTAGATATCTTTGAAGAGGTCGGTGGTTTGCCTTAGCATCTGAGGATTGAGTTTTCATATCGACTAGATTCCAGAAGTGGTACCGATGGTTCGGCTTAGTAATAGAATGGTTTCTGGAGAGAGGGTTTGGTAAAGCAGCTCAGGTTTTGGAGGAACTGCAGAGTTTTATTTTGGATCTGTTGAACCATATTTTATAATGCATTGTCCAGTTTGTGCTTATGTGTATCATCAGCATTTTCATTTACTCCAGATCAGAGTTGTGCAGCGGAAGCAGTTGGAAGTGCATCTGCTTTTCTTTTCTAGAAAAGAGAAGTTGTTTTCTACTGATGATAGTAAAGGTTGTGCTCTTGATTTTGGTTGAACTTGAGAAAAACATTCTACTGGATTGTTTTTCGATTCAGATTGTTTTAGGAGTCATCAGCAAAGGTTGAGCTGATCAGTAGGTTGAAGGCAGCTCTGGATTGTCAGAAGTATTTGGTGGATAAGAGACGGAGGAATTTGGATTTGGGAGTCGTAGATTTGATTTGGATGAATTTTCTCTGATTCAAAGGAGTTCTATAGATTAGTAGTATAGACTGTTTGGATTCTATAGATTGAGTATTCCAGTATTATACTGGGAAACTCTAGGGAGCTCTATCCAGAAATTTGTTTGGGTGGTTAGCTTTGTTGATTTAGTAGATTGGCTGTGATGATTGTTAGCATATGATTGATATATGAGTGTGATTTAAAATTAAAATCTTAAATAGAGTATTAAATTACCTTTTCTTTTAAATTTCGGGGACGAAATTTTTTTAAGGGGGGAGGAATGTGACAACCCGGAATTTTCGAGCAATATCAATTTAATAATCTGCATTAAAAATTAAATTGATTTGATATATCTTTGTTAATTAGATCTGAATTGATACTTTTCTTTTAATAAATATCTAATTGGTAAATTTTATCTGTTAAAATAAATCCATTGTTTTCTATTTATAAATGTATATATTTGTATACATTGTAAATAGTTGAGCTTTGTTTTTAAAAAATTTAAATAATAAATTATGTTTTCACATTTATATATATATACATTTTAGTGAATTAGGAATTATGTTTTATTTAATATAAACTTTTCAAAGCTAAATAAATATAGGGTTTTAAATACGTAGGATAAATGCTTAAATAGTTTGAAACTTATTTTAACTTAAGTTTAGATTTAAATTTATTAACAAAAAGATTTGTTTTGTTTTCTTTTTAGTATAGCTTGATAAAAATACGGATTTAAAATTATATATGAGTTTTAATGCAATTTTGTAAAATGGTATATATTAATAAAATAAGCAGTTTATAACAAAAAGATAATTTCTTTTATAAATCATTTCAAATTGATAGATGTGTTGCTTTTAAATAATGTTAATAAAAATACAAGACTATAAGATAAATTGGGAAAAATGTAAAGTAAGTACATTGGCTAAATTTAATAACATAACAACTATAGAATTCATTTTGATTACAAACAACAAAACAAAAGCGATAACATTCACATACATTTCAAAAATATAATAACAAGACAACAATTAAACTAGAAACAAATAAATCTTCAAGTTTGTAAACTATCATAAGAAAAACTGCAGCATATATATAAGTTTAAAGCATCAAGACCAATATGTAATAGTACAAACAAATCAAATAATGTATGCAAGGCAAATATAAGATATGTCTTTGAACACATACAAGCATAAAGGACATATACATTAAATATTTTCACCTCAGCCAACAAAGAAAGTCAATTCGAATGTTATAAAAATCATTTCAGTGTTAGCTAACCTCTGGCCAAAGAAATATAAATTATGTGAAGGCTTGCTAAGGAAGACAACATTAGATATTTCTGAACAAACAAAAGCAAAGTTAAGGTGAGATAATTAACAAAGTAAGTTAAACATAAAGTACTTAAACATTTAATGCAAGCCGCATTGTTTCTTATCTCAGCCTCCAAAAACAGGGAACAAATCTATTTAATCAACTAAATAATAGTAATTATTTTCAGATATGGTACAAAGTGTACACACTCTTGTACAATAATATACACTGTATGTATAATCAACCTGTCTGCATATGCCCTGTAAACTTGTTTATAAATCAGCTTCACCTTATTCAGTTTGAACTAAGTAAAAACTAAAATAAACTTCATTAAAAACCTAAACAAACATTCAACAACAACTTAGCAAACCAGGGGATTAAACAGAAGAGGTTTTCAGTTGCTTCAGATTTCAAATTTAAGGACCTGTTCGAATTTGCAGCCTCTGTTCTTTCACAAATGCAGGTGAGTTACATCAATCAGTTAGATGTTTTAAGTATATATTAAATGGTGGTATGCTTATTCTCTGAATTTAAGAATGTTTGTAAAGATATTTCTGTGTGTATTTGAATAAGTGTGTGTACATTGCTCTGTGTCTAGATTGTTTCCGGACTTTGGTTCCAGGTTCAAAGCTAACCCAAATTTATTTGTTCATGATTAAAGATTTGATTTGAACCTAAGGTTGAATAAATATATTTGTTATATCCTTGGCTTTAGTTTAAAATTATTAAAGCTCAAAACAAATTGAATTTTTGCTCTGGGAATACTGCACCACTTAGGAAACTTTAAAACAATCAAAATCCAAACTTGATAGTTCATAGATTCAAGTATGTAAATGAAACTAGTACACGAAAACTTGATTTTTAAAGCTTGAATCAGAATTTTTAGATAGGGATTGGAAGAGAAGTTCTCGGTTGATCGAGAAGTGGGTTATTGTCAATCTTTGATGATTCCCGGGTTGGTGGTGGATGGGATCTTGAATGGACGTGTAAGAGTGAAGTGTGGTTGCGGGAAAAATATTCGTATGGTGGTTCGATGAACGTGGTAGAGGCGGTAAGCAATTTTTGCTCGTAAACCTAGTTTGGAGTTGTCGAAGGGATTGGTTCCGTTCGACGCCATCAAGCGATCGAGTGCAGCGGGGTTTTGTGAGGGGGTAGCTCGGTCGTAGTCGCGTTCATGGCCGGAGCTGTTGATCGCCAGGTGGTCGGGGTTGGGAGAGGGCGGCGATGAAGGTTTGGATGGAATGTGCCTATTGTGTTTCCAGGTTTGTATCGAGTTCCTTTTTTTTTTATTTTCGATAATGGGTGTGGTTCTGATGGTGGTGGATGGACCAGTGAGTGGTAGTCGACTTGTGGGGGAGGGTCAGCGATGGTCGGAGCCTCGCCGTGGACGGTGCACGTGCACCGTACATTTTTAGGTCTGGGGTTTTTTTTTGGGGTTGTGCAGTTTTCCTCGGGTTTCAGTCGGGTCTTTGGAATATTAACTCAAAGCAATGGGGGGTTTTTCTCGAAGTAGATGAGGGAATGGCTCGGGTTGATGTAGTTCAGGTTTTAAAGCCTGTAACAGTTTAGCAGTTTTTAAAACTTTGTTTTAAAAGTAAATCAAAGTTAAACCTAGTTTTAAATCAAAGTTTAACAGTGATTTCAAGTTAGTTTTGAAATCAGGACTTAAAATTGAAATTCTAGATTTGGAAATAAAATAAAGTTTTATAAATTAAATTGATTTAAATAAGTTTTAAGTGTTAAATATGCTATTAAACATGTGAGTTTAAAAGGGTTTGAAAATTTAGTTTTAAACTTTATTAAGGATAAAATTGGAATTTATTTACGAAGTAATTTGAAATAAATGTTTTTAGAACATTTTGAAAGTGAAAATTTAATCCATAATAAGAATAGTTACTTTAAGTAATGAAGACTTAGAATTTATATGCATTAACCTTTAAGTTAATTAAGTAAGAATAATTAATGATTGATGTTAATTAAATTAGTAATTATAAGTTTAAATGCAGTAATTAAAGTTAAATAATGAATTAATGAACTAATATGTAATTAAGAACCATAGATTAGATTTTTATTTAAATTAATAAATTTTAATGGTTAATCAACCTTATAATTAATAATGATTAATATAAGTTAATTATTTTAGAAGAAAATGATTAAATAAGTGTTAATGAAGATCATTAACTAGATTATTTCATAATTAATTAATGTAATTGATTTTTAATAAATTAATTGGATTAATTAATTCAATAATAATCATTGTAATTATTTATTTGGAAAATAATTAAGAGATTAATTACTTATTGATTGTGTAAATTGATTTAATTTGAGTTAATTAATTTAGTTTAATTAACTGATATTTTGGAAGTAAATAACTTAGTGAAGTAACTGATGAAATCATTGGATGATAGGAAATGGAAGTAATTGGAATATAATTACTTGAAATTAATCAAGGGATTAAGCTTGTTATTGAGAAGTAATTAATTAAGGAGAGTTAATTACTGTATGTATTAATCAAGAGGGTTAATATTTGTGATTTGAAGATTTGTATTATTAATATAATTAATAAAATAACAAAGGAAAATGTAATTAGAACTCATTAATTAATATAACTAATGATGGGATTAGAGATTTAATTATTTGGGAATAATAAATCAACAAGATAATTAAACGGTAATAAACCTATAAAACTGAAATTAATTAATGGATTTATTCAAGATTAGTCTCTGTAAATAAATTAAGGAAACTACTGAAATGCAGCAAAAGATATTTAAATCTAGGCGATTAATTGGGATATCTAAGTAACTGATGTTAAGATTTAAATTAAATTAATTAATTTTAATTAAATTGAGAAATCATTTGATGATTTGGTATGCGTAATTACTTAGTGAATTAATGGAGTATAATTACTTAGAAAAGTAATTAGATAATAATTACTTGATGAAATTAATACAAGATGATTGGTAAATGAAGTAATTTGGGTAATTTCTTTTGTAATTAATCAAAGGATTAATTTATGGAAATAATTAATCATGGGATGGTTAATAAGTAATTAAGGGTAGTAAATTACTGTTTTGTTATTAATCAAGGGTGATTAATAATTGTGTTTAAATAAAGATTAACCACATAATATAATTAATTTAAATAAGTAATTTAATATAAATTGGAGATCATTAATTAATATAATTAATGATGTAATTAAGAATTGTCAATTAAGGAATAATTAATAAGGAAGTAATTAAATGTTAACTGCTATGAATGATTTAGAATAATTCATTTGAGAAATTAATTAAAGACTAAATTACTTCTTCTAATTAGAGAATGATTAATTAATTTGATTTATAATTAATTAATGGTTGAGGGAGCAGGATTTATGGAATGAATAATTAATTTAGTTTATTTTAAATTAATTAAAGATAGAAGTAGTTAATTTAATTCATTTTAAATTAATTATAGATTGTGATTCATAAATCATTGCTTATGGATGATATTGAGATTTCATTGATTGATTGAGATCTCAGATGATAATATCTATGTGATATGGATGTATGGTTTAAGTATGATAATATTTAATTATCTGTTTGGATGATGATATTAATTATCTGTTTATGATGATAATGTGATTATCTATTATGAGATGTGAATTATCTATCTGTGTGTATATTGATAATATTGAATTGGACTGTTAAGACGAAATAGACAACTTGGCCTTAAAAGACACGTTTTGGATTTCGATGAGACCGGGATCGGTTTTCCTTATTTGGAATATCCAAAAACCACATCGATTCCAAATTAATGATAGGTCGTGAACCTGAAGTGCAGATGAAGATTCAGAATGCAAGGATTGTCGTCGTTAACTCTGAGGGTGATTCCAAAACGAGTGTAACGAGATGATGCCTTCGGTTTCGTTCGAACCCGGAACGAACTTGTATGGATTGAATGCTTTCAAAACATCGTCAGGTGGGCAATGAGCATTCCAAGAGATATATTCTATAAAGGTAATCGTAGCCTCAAGCCTCATCAACCGGGAATGGCTAAAACAAGGGAGGTGCAGCAAGGTTAGGTGGGTCATGCCCAAGCAGGACAAGATTTTCTCCTGTCTAGATGTCCCTTTTTATTCGGCTGTGTGGGCAGTTGGTCTGCAGCCAACTGCGGGGTTATCTTGTTCGGGACTGTTCAGTAAGGAATGGTTCCGGCCTTGTGTTGCAGGGGGTCGGGAGTGATCCTTGGTACGTCGATCTAGGCCACGTACTGTGACGGGCGATACCCTAGTAGCCCTGCCATTGTATGGAATCCAAAATCCAATAAGTGCCAACGGTTTTGATTGTATTACCCACTTTTGTGGCTAGTAGCTGGAATTTAATGAATGTAACAATATCGGCTATTTTTTATTTACTTGAAAACCCTAGACCTATTGTAATATCACTGGATTTCCTATCAAATGTTTTGGTTAGCGTAAGGTAAAAACTTTTCCATGTTTATGTGTGGGGAGTCTTACGTGATACCATTTCTTTTCAAAAGATTTTTCAAAATTCAGCAACTTTAACCTGTTACTCACACCAGACCCATGTCTTACCCGGAGTTTATTTCTGTTTTTCCTAAACTCTCGGGTACACAAATTTTTACGGGTAGCCAAGGGATTCAGGTTGGCTTTTGACGAATTCTGGAGGAGCAAATGGAGCAGGAGGCTTCAGCGTTGTAGATATATATATAGTTCCGCTGTGTTGGTATCTTTGAGTCATTTGTTTGAGTTGTGTTGTATTAACTAGACAGGTGTTTATGACTGTCTAGTATGTGATGTATTATCGGTATAACTCTGGTTGAGGTTATATATTATGTAAATACTTATGTGATCAATATAATTTATTCGTTCTGCTGTGAGATTCTGATGTTGTTGTTCTTTCTTCTCTATCTTTTCTATTTTCTCACCCTTTTCTTTCTTTATTAACGATACGTTTTCCTGGGCATAGGAAGTCGGGTCGTTACATATATATTATGCTGTTATTTGTTTACATATATATACTTATGATTTAATAAGTTGTTACTTTAAAGTAGTAAATTTTCGAACTGTTATATATACCATAATTTTTTAGAAGTTGTATGTAATTTGTCATTGGAGCAGCTATATGTATATACCATGTCTATATATACTATACTTTGTCCACCTTGTGCTCTGTATATGTTACAGGATATATATAGTTTAAGTGTGTATATATAATAGTAGTTTATACATTAATATATATATATATATATATATATATTGTTCTGATTTTGTAAGTCACAGCAAAGTACATATATGTTAGTATATATATTGTATAACTAATGTTACATTAGGAGGTCATATAGATTTATAAAGTTATATTAGTTTATGTTTGTTTTGCAACTTATATATTCACTGCAATGTATATATTTTTAGTTATATATGTATAATATTTTAGTTGTATATAAGCTACAGTATATACATCCTACGCCTAAAGTATTATGTATATATATTATAAACTATATGCTTTTGGTCCTATTCTTATCATATATGTATATAGTACAAAATTGTATAATGTTTAGTCTATTGTTTCTGTTTAGAGTAAACTATTATATATATATATATATATATATATGTGTGTGTGTGTGTGTGTGTGTGTGTGTGTGTGTGTTAGTTTTATGTAAAAATATACATTGTTAGGTATAGTTTACACGTTAGTTATTTGTATATAGTTATTCGTAGTTTGGCCAGTGTGTTTGTTTAGTGGATATCGGGTTTTAAATTACATAAGTTGTTTATATGGTTTTATTTATTTGCAAATTGTGCTACAGTTTGTATATTCTAAAATGTATATTTGTTTACAACTAGTGTAGAACTGGTTGTTTGAAATATTATGTTAATAATATATGTATTTTGTTTTAAGAGTTGTTGTTATGTGATAAAGGGTTATGTTGTATATATATTATTTTATATTATTTTAGTTTAGAGTATACATATATAAGAGGTATTGGGCTAATACGTTTAAGTGCAAGTTTATGATAGTTTATATTTGTGGTTGATGTACACAAGTATGTATGTCATTTTAAAAGATTTGTAATACGTAAGCATGTCATTGTAAATTGTATATAAATTGAGATTTGTTTTAAGGAAGATATATATGATATAATAATGAGTATATATATTATATATACGTTAGTATATACGACTTCTTGTATATATATGTTGCTTAGTATATTTCGCTGTTATTATATGTTAAAATTTGTTCGTATGTGTCTAGGAATTTTGATCATATAATTGTGTAAATATACAAGGCTGCCTATAAGTTTGTACATTCACTTATATGTTGAGAGTTACATGTATCACCTTGTTAGTTGAGAAAGCAATTTATTTTATAATATGTTTTAAAGAGTACATATATATAGATAGTTTATATAAGATTTTTTTTATGTTTATATATGTAAGTGTCAGTTTATATAATTCTTATACTAGTCTACTTGAATATATATATATAGTATACATAAATTTTAAATAATCTATTTGTTCTCAGATTGTTTGTATACTTATCAGTGCTTGTTTGATATATATATATATGTGTGTGTGTGTATGTGTGTGTGTGTGTGCTGCTTTTAAATATGATAAGTATATAAGTACATATACAGTTATTTTAATTTTAAATGTATATAAAATTTAAACTAAAATAATATATATGAGTTTGATTTAACAATGATTTGGAAGTTATATTATTTTAATATTTGTCTTGATTTGAAATATAGAAATAAATAAATAATATAATAATAATGTACATATTTTCAATTTATATCAAGATTATTCTGATTTGTTCTCATCGATTCCCATTTTATCATCTTTTGGTCTGTTGTGCCTATTTCTTCATCAAATTCGTGCCCATCTCACTGTGCTTGGGTTCGTAACTCAACTTCAGTGTCTGTATCTATGTTTGTATCTGTGTCATCTCCTGTTCTCTCTAGCCTTGAAAGTCGAGTAATCGTTCACGATTAATGTTCTTATATTTAATAAATTTGATTTCAATTGGAACGAAAATTGAAATATGCTGCTCTTGGTTATTTATATTGCTATATATATGCTGTTATTTATATCTGTTCACCTGTGACATCTGACACCATATGTCATTGACATATGCCTGTTAAATTATTATCATATCTGTTATCACTCTGCAAGTTCCCTGTTTTTATAGAATTCCCTATGAGTTGAAATGATACTTACCCGAATGATATGTAGAATAGAAGAAAATAATTATGGGTTGAAATGTTAGACCCAAGCGATTTTCATTTAACTGAATTTGGGATTGTGGGTTGAAATGATATATACCCGTATTTATATTAAAATTGTAGATCGAAATGATAAATATCTGTATCACTTGAGCATAGGATAGAAAATTATATACAGACACCGTTGGTCTATTTATAAATATTTTGAAAATGATTTCTGTGGTTTTGGGAAAGAAATATATGGTTTATTAAATATTGATTCTTAAGATATATATGTATATATATGTATGTGTGTATGTATGGAAATGATTTCCAAGGTTTTGAAATTGAATTTATTTAAGAATTATACTCAAATAAGTTTGATTTGAAATTTATTTAAATTTAGGATTTTAGGGTATGATTTTATAACTTGATTTTGATTAAATGTGGTTTAAATGAATATTTCAAGTTAGAGTTTTATTTAAAGATGTTGAATCTAGTTTTGAAAAAAATGGAATATTTCAGCTTTGAAATATATGGAAATTGAAATGGTTATTGGTGGTTCAAATCTATATTTGAAATGGGTATAATTTGAAATGGTTTATTAGAAATGAATTGAGTTGGAATTATGATTTGAGGTTTGATTAAATTTGAATTTTGGAATGTGAGTTGATTTGGATTGTGAAGTTTGAGGAAATTATTTTATCATATAAAGTAATTTTAAATTATGTTTAAAACTATTTTATATTTTACATTATAAAATAGTTTTATTATAAACTATTTTAATATAAACTATTTAAACTATTTTACTTTTTAAACTATTTTATTTTATATACTACTATTAATATTTAAAGCTTTTAAGTGGTGGAAGTTATGTTTTCAAAGTTACGAATTTCAATGTATTACGTTTTGAAAGGGTTATAGTTTCAAGTGTTTGGTTTTGAAAATGTTATAACTTTGAAAGTGCTATGATTTTGGAAATAATATCATATTTGGTTTTGAAATGGAAATGAGATCATATTGATATGGCTTTGAAATGGCTTTGATATTTTGGTTTTGAAGTATAAACTATTTTGAAATGACTGCGGTGTTATAATAACGATTGGTTGTTAAAGAGACCGGGATCGGATGTTGTCATACTCTCTGCCGACTTCGAAAACCACTTTAACAACCATGTATGCGGTGGAGATTCCAGAATGAAGTAGGACGGCAGCGATGTTCTATTGAGGTATATAAGTGGACCCGACTCCCGTGAGTTGGCATAAGGTGGAAAAAACAGGAGCGATTCTGGGCCAATGAGGTAACTCCTCTGCACACTCCTTCGATACTATATTCTGACTTTGTGATTGATTTGGCGGCCACTTCTAATTTTTGATTTTGGAGGGTGGCTCGAGGTGGGCGGTAGTGGCTGCTATGCGTTACCACCAGCCCGGATGCGTAATCGGTATATCTACCCTGTCATTGCCTTGTTGTGCCGTGTCACCTACCCTAGTGTGCTTTACTACGAGTTTGATTTGCATCGTACCTATGGAGTATTTATGGTAGCCTTCCGATTTGGAGGTACAATGATACTGTATAGACTATGGGCACAATAAAATGTGTTAAGGTGGAAAATGTAAAAGCCTTATCGCCATTTTTAAAATATATTATACTTTAGACATTATTATAATAGCGTATATAACTTCATAGTAGATAGTTTAACGGATCCTTAGAGGATGGTTATCCCAAACATCCTTTGAGTTACTTGTATTTCAGTTGTTATTTCACTTGAGTTGGATTTTTTGATATAAGAATGTTAATCCTAACTCGAGTGTTTTGTGTTTTACGCTCGGGTCAGACATAGTGATACAGCTTTTGAGACTCGCCTTTGGAGTTGGAGCTTCGTTTGGAGATCCATCTACATCCTTTCAGCTTGTAGTTATTCAGTTGATTCCAGCGATGTATTATGATCTTGTATTTGACTATTGTATTTGAAACTTCTATTGTACCTTATTTAACTCTGCTATATATATAGTAGCTTCATGAACTACTATTCTTTTGTTTCCACTACATATTGTTATATTACTCAGTGTCTGCGATTCTGTAATTATTTTTTTACTATATATGCTGAGTTTCCAAATATAAATTAACAATCTGTATTTTGAGGAATTCAATTCCGACATGTGCGGATGCGAATGGTTGAAAATATCAGGCTGTTACAGGTACATATCATGATATGAAGGACCTGCTTCAGGAACTGAAGGTATTAAGTGGTTGTGTGAGAGTCCATCTCTTCCATGTGTAGGAAGTAGTAAATGGTTGGGTTATGGGTTACGCACTGTAGAAGATATCTTGGGAAAGGACCCGCTTCAGTAGTATTAAGAGATTTCATGCCATGTTAGCTAGCTAGTTACTTGTGAGGAGTCTGCCTTGGAACTGTAGGTAGTAAATGAGGTGGACCTGCCTAATTCCCAATAAAAGGTTTTAAGTGGTTTTGGTACTATCTCTTACATTGATAAGACATTATGGATGATAGATTTGGGTTATTGGGTTGATAGAAAATTCGTTAGGGCTTATATTTGAAAAGCCTTTTATTTAAGTTTGAGAAAAGCCCTTGGGCTTATATTTGAAAAGACTTAAGATATAGGTAAAAAAAAGTAAGACATATTCCTATTTAAATTACACTTCTAAAGTACTAATATAATAACGCTCGAGATTTTTATTTACCACACATCTATTGTTCTGATTACCTCCTAATATAACACAGGTTAGGAAAGGCGATGCTGAAGGTGGAGGTGTTGATGAGACTTGTGGCTGTGGTTTATTTATTTACTTGTTATTTTCAACATTTTCTGATGTATCCATGAAATAAAAACAATGTTGTAATTTTGGAATATTGTATCCGTTATTGTTAAGTTCCGGTATTATGGATATTTTGCTATTATTTTGAATGACAGTTCAAAATTTGAATAAAATGGGTACTGTTGTTTTTTATTCTTCCGCTATGAGATTCTGAATGTGTAGATAAATAGCTCTATATTGTTCATTTTACCAACCAACTGTCAACTTTGAGATGGTTAAAAGTTTCGATGAGCCTTTTTTGGATCTCGATTTAGCCCATTTTAAAGCGGGTTGTTACATTTGGTACCATAGCATGAAAAGCCCCATCGATTAGAACCATCTCAAAGCTCGCTATTGGTTGGTAAAAAGAATGATATAAAGCTATTTATCTACACGTTCAAGATCATATAGCGGAATGACATAATATAACAATAACAACAATATTAATTTTGTTTAGTTTTCAAAATGTCATTTTAAACCATAATAAAATATCCATAATACCAAAACCCAACAATATCCAATACAATATTTGAAAATTACAACATTGTTTTAATATCATGGGTACATCAAAAACTATAGAAAATAAAAAGGAAAATAAATGAACAACTGCCACAAGTCTCATCAATGCCTTCGCTTTTAGCCTGTGTTGTAATGAGAAAGAAGTCAGAAAAACAAATGTAAGGTGAATAAAAATCTCTAGCCTTACTATTTTAGTACTTGGGCGATATAATTTAAATAGGAATATGTCTTACGTTTTCTACCAACGTTGTAAGTCTTTTCAAATATAAGCCTGAGGGCTTTTCTCAAACTTATATAAAAGGCTTTCCAAATATAAGCTCATAACTAATTTGCTATCAACCCAATAACCCATATCTATGGTCCATAATGTCCTATCAATGCAAGAAATAGTGCTCAAGTCACTTAATATTTTTTAACAGGAATTAGGTAGAATACGACCATTTAATACCTTATTTAAGGCAGGTCCATGCCATTTACTACCTATAATATCATGGCAGACTCCTCGCTAGTGACTATCTATCTGATATTACATGGAATCTCTTTAGCCACATAATACTTCCTATTGAAGCGGGCCCTTTCTCAAGATATCTTCTACCGTGCCTAACCCATAACCCCGACCTTTTAATAATTCTTTCATGGGGAAGAGAGGTGCTCTTACACAACCACTTTATACCTTCAATCCATGAAGTAGTTCCTACATATAATGACATGAAACCCCATGGTGATGTCTCACATTAGTTCGACTATTCATAGGTAATGGCAGCCAAATTAGCTCGGAAAATTTAGCATATAGAATTTGGGACTAACCTCATGTCAACTATAGTTACTTATTATAGGCGATGTTTCATATCTGTCCCAAAGCCACACTTTTGGTAGCCAGATAGCTGGGCAGACTTCTGTATTCTTTTGAATGACCTCGCATCCCTATAACTTAGTCATAATCTACAACATTGTCTACATATATTATCACTTCTCACTATTTCCATAATCAATGCCTTTTAAGAAATCTTTCTTATTTCGCCTTTAACATTAATTACTTGCCTAAGGAGGTTTTAATAAAATTAATAACCTATTTAACTATGCCATTATATGTTATAATTATACGTTACTTATGATGTATATATACACACACACATACACATACACATGCTTAGTCTAAGTGTGTGGAATTTACGATCTAAACTAGTATTTAAATATCAATCCTTTCAACAATTATAAGAGTTTCATTACATATTATCAATAATAAAAATATTATAACATTCATATCCAAAAATTCCAATCAATAGACTTGTTTACCAATAAATTTTAAACTCAAATTTTTACATCAAAATAATAGAATATATTGATAATAGAAACTTACTATTTAAATTTTACACTATATTTAATTTGTTTTTCACATAAATATTAACAAATAGATTTTTAAATGGGGCAAATTATGAATAAAATTCATACCTTACATACTGTTCCTTAATTAAAATCCTTTAAAAAAATTCAAAGAAAAGAATAAAGAGTGCAATATAAATCTATACCATTTCCATTATTTTGTCATAAACAATTGAGATTCCAACATTGAATTGACATTTTGCATTGAAGGAGTTTTTTTCTTTATAATATGATGTTTTCGCAAACCGGAACTCCCTAAGGAATATCCAGAGCCAAACTATACTAATCAATTAATAATATAAAAAAGCTACGATTTCAACTCACATTATATCTTTAGCTTTGCCTCCTTTGGAGTTGAGACGTCTTTAACAATGTCTACTAGATCTCTTCTTTTGATATATATAGCTAGGGACTTGTATATGCAATAGGTTCAGAAAATTAGAGGTTTGAAGAAGAATAGGTTGGGAAAATAAATAGAAAAAAATATACTACATAGGATTTCTTACCTGAAACCCTGATGGAGTTTTTCTCAATCTATGAAGAGACCAACCAGTGTAGCTGTACTAGAGTCCTAAAATATTTTATGAATAAAAGTGAGTGTGCTGGGGTCTTGTTATGTGTTTGAAATGCACCGAAACTATTGGATGAAGGTTTGTTGCTAATTATAAAATCTAGAACGTTAAAATTCACAAACCCTAATTGCCACATGACAAGGTGCGGTCGACTGCTACTCTACCACTAGTCGACCGCTAGTGGTTGACCGGTCGGGGTCAGGGGTTGACCTCGCACTTGTTTTGAGAATGTTAATTTTGTATCGTTGTTTGATTTATTATTTTCCTTAATTATAGTTTGACGTTAACGCTGACAGTTACTTAACCCCTAATTCTAGCCACTGTTAACTTTTAAATTTCAAATTTCAAATTTCAATTTTAAGAACATATAATTATTTTAATTTGAATTATATTTAAATTATTTTAAATTTTAAAAATTCAAACATCTCTAACTTTTCATATGAGCTCCGTTTTAAGAACATTAAATATGGAAATTGAGCGAAATATTGCCACAAACATAACGGCACATCTTCTGTAGTCAAATTCCGACTTCACAAAATTTCCATTTTTAGACTTGTCTTATTTAATTGATTTATCCACTTTGTTTATTTCTTATTGATTTTTACAAGGTGTTACATTCTCCCCTCTTAAAAGGATTTCATCCTCGAAATCTTTCCATAGGGAGAACAGTGTAACGCGCAATAAACATCCATGTTATACAACTAAGTTAACTACACAACCATGTACTCAACCAAAAGTGCACTATGGTTATAAGGGCAGACACACAGTAGGAGAGCTCAATCCTAGCATGAGTGTTCATGACATATAAGTATGTATGCAAACATTCTAAACATGCAAAAAGTATTCTATATAAGTGCAAAAGTGATAGTAAAAGTTTAGCAACCACGACTCAACCAAAACCTAATTTTGGAGAAAAGTTTTGCCAGTGAAAGTCATAGGATGGGAAGTCCTCATGCTTTCCACCTAATTCTTCCCTCATTTCACCCTAATCAGCCTATTTTCTTTGTTTTGGATTCCTAGTTTTATGCTCCAAACTGCTTTTGGTGGCACGATATGCTATTGGCTCCATCTTAATATCCCTCAATATATTAGGCTCTACTATAGCAGCTGTGCTATAATGGAATTTCCTCAAATGTAAAATAAAAAGGAAAAAAATGTCATGGACTCATACAAATTTATTCATTAGCTCCACGCGGTAAGCAAGTTTTTTTTATTTTTTATAAAATTGGGAAAGTCCCTATAAATATTTAGTGCTAACTTTCTTGAGTTTCCAAATGTCACGACCTTTATAAGCAGGGAAAATTTGATAAACACCACATCCCCAATTTTAAACTCCAACTCTTTTCTTTGCTTGTCTGCATAGGATGTCTGGCGATCTTGTGCAGCCTTCATTCGCTGCTTAATCATTTTACCTTTTTCGTTTTGGTACATCAAACACCTAGTGGAAAATTCTACCACCTTCTTCTTCGTTCATGTCCAATAGAAAATTCTCCTCACATTCTTACTCTGTGACGCCCCACCTCTATACCCACGCTAGCCAAGAACACTACGGTGTAGTGCTGTCAACTAGCACGGAGAATAAGGCAGTTGAGGAGCGACCATCCATGTGATTTCTTATCACACGGTGGCTATAAATAATATCTGGAAACAAACATAGAAATAAGCATAACACAGATCAGTCACAGACATCCATATCACAAAGGCGGAAGAAGATATGAATATATAACTAACACATGAAAGTGTACATCAGAGTAGTGGTCAAAAAGATCCACAATAATAAAAAAGAATAGCAACACGTGCTATACAAAAGAATACAACTATTAGTCTATATCTCAAGTGTATACAACAAAAACTGCTAATCTAAATAGTTAGCCAAAAGTCAGAGTAGCAAATCCCGGGAAGAAGTCAAGCAGAAGCACCTGTAACATCTTGGTCTGACCCGAGTATTATTTAAGAAAACAATAAACGGATCAGTCTAGCTATAAATATCAGATGACATGGTATAAAATATAAGATATGGCATAAACATAAAATATCAATACTGACATACTACTATAAGTATGCAAATGATGATCAACAGAAGATCAATCAATAAGAGAAAAATCAATATCACAAGAATCTTCTCAAAGATCCAAAGAGGGCATCATACCCTAAACTTGAACTCATAACAAGTCAATGACTTGAATTCCAGAAATCAACACAAGAAATCCAGAAAACACAGAAAAAGGGAAAGAGGCATATCACATGACGGTCCAAAGACCATGGGGAGCTACCCCATGTGGGTAAGTCGGAATCACCCATGTGAGGTCTAGGCTAACCAAAAAGCAAAAAGTTATGTGTGAGTGGAATCACACAAATGGTGTCAAGCCTAACCTCGCAACAAAAAGGTATGTGTGAGTGGAATCACACAAATAGTGTCTAGACTAACCTTGCGGACAAAGAGATATGTCTGAGTCTGAATCACACCCATAAGGTCTAGCGTAACCTTGCAAACAAAGAGACATCGCACAATTGCTAGTCTAAATCATAAAATGATCGTCATGATCAACGAGAAGTGTCAATTACACTAAGCTAGTAAATATAAAAGTTTATCTTTGTGTCCCATAACCACTTGCTTAACTTAAATATTTACGAACAAACTGTAAATCTTCACTAGAAAATTGTCACAAGAGGTTCAATCGAACAAGTCCAAGAATTAAGTGACGAAGTGAACGCAAGTGTTTCATACCACTTGTTTTACTAAGCCGTTTAATTAGGTTTCTCATCTGAGTGAGGTAAAGGTTTGTATATACTAGTAGATTGGAAAACGGTTTAAGAAAAGAGCTTTGTTATTGAAAATAGAGTTGAAATCATTTTGTTGAAAGAGTTTTGATATTTACTACTAGTATTGAAACCTTCATATTTCTAAAGTTGTTATCCCGCCTTTTTAGCAAGACCGTTATACCATAAAATCGACCGAGAAGCCAAAGATAGTTTGTCTCAAAGAATGGTCAACTCAGCATCTCAACAAAGCAAGTTCTGTTGAATGTTTTTCAGATAAGATCCCCTACAGAGGGGGGTCCGGGGGGTGGCAACCCCCCAAGGTGGGGGTGCGGGGGCAACGCCCCCGCTACGGGGTTCGACCTTCCCGGTCAGGTCGCGAGGGTCCAGGGGGCAACGCCCCGTCCAAAACGGTAGGACCTAGTGAAGACCTAAGGGAGGATAGGATCGAGCGACCTTGATAATAAATGATAACAACAAATAGGATCATCACGAATCGATTTAAATTGGAAATTCAATCAAAATAAGCAATATAGGCAAAAAGTGCAGATTCAGACGTCTGAAATCAAGGATTCAGACGTCTGAATCTGGAAAACCCAAAGTTTTCCAGAGTATATTTCAGACGTCTAAACCCTATATTTCAGACGTCTGAAATAGGCAATTTTTAGCCTATTTCCTTTCTGGTCCAAAACAAACTAATTCAGACGTTTGAAATATAGATTCAGCCGTCTGAATATGGGAATACAAATCTTTCCAGTATAATATTCATACTTCTGAATCTAACGTTTCAGACGTCTGAAACTGGGGTTCAGGGCATTCCCTGAACCTAGACCAAAAATGGCCGAAATAAATAGCAGAAGCGATCAGACGAGCAACGACGACTAAGGATTTACGTCGAGCGATAACCCAGCCATAACGGGTCTTCGATACGCCTCAAATATCAATGTCCAAATATCCATAAAAGGATTTTCATAGATTTTGATTTCAAAACATCAAAAATTGGAATATACACGAAATCAATCCAAACCAAAATCAATTGCACAAGAATAAGTGTTAGGAATTCATACCTAACAATTGAAGATAATTATAGACAAAGATGTGAGATAAAAATCTCACCTTTTCACAAAAACAATGAAGAAGAAGCTTGAAAGCAAAAAGGGAGAATCAACCACTCTTCAACACAACCCAAACGAGCTTGAATCTATACTCAAAAAGAAGAACATTCCCAAAGTAAGGTTTAGGAATTTCTGAAATTGATAAGAGAATGGGTTGGAGGAGGAGAAGAAGAAGAGGCTTACCAAAGTTTCTTCTATTGATTTGGAGCTAGAACTTGATTTGTAAATGGAAACTAGGGTTTGGAGTTTTAATTTCTCATTCCACTCACCATTGTTGCTAAAGCTTGAGTATTAAGAATTAGAAATGAAGAGTTGGAGTGGAGTTGGGTTCATATGTTAGGTTAATGGGCTGAAACCCAAACCAAAGCCCTAAGTGAAAAAGTAGCAAAATTCTACTATCTCCAAACATATCAAAGTTTATACTTAAAAAGATCGCAAACGTCATTTTGAACTCAATGGGAGTGGTCTCGAGTCCTAATTTGACTGTTTGCAAAAAGTAGCTTTTTTTGGACAAAAATTCGACTAACGATGAAATATTTAAATAAAATATTTAAATACTCAATCGTAAAGTATGCGGGTTGTTACATACTCATTTTATTCCCTTTCAGATGAAGGGTCATCCTTGAACGGTGTCATTTCGTAAGCTAAAATTTAGTTTTTCCAAAATCCTAAATATTTTTGGACTAAAGCATCCTTTATTCCTAGTTAGTAACCTAATTTCCTCATTAACTTCTAGTCTTACCTACAGTTTATCACTAGTCAAGTATCCTTATGAAATTTCCTTATTTACGAGGTTACTTCACACATATATATATATATGTATGTATGTATATGTATATGTATATGTGTATATATATGTGTGTGTGTGTGTGTGTGTGTGTATCTGGTGGTCTAATCCTATCCATAAAATCAATACAGCGATAAAAAAGGAACGTATCTTATACAATGCCATACGCATTTCCAATAACCTAAGGAAGACAACTAGCTATAAAGATCCCAAAAACTCTAAAAGAAAATTATGCTAATAGTTATTTATCATTAACTGATGTAAATAATGTTATAGTCCTAACACTCCTTGCTCAATTAAAATGGATATTTCTAATATGTCGTTCCACTATCACCTACCTTCCTTAATTTTCCTTCTCAAAAACCTTCTGCAACATACAAAATAATTTTCAATAAATTGTTTTTATACAAACAAGCTTTTTTCATTAAATTCGAAATCAGCACTTACTACTCCATGAAATTACGACCCGCAATCATGAAAAGTTTAATATTTCAAAGATATTTCTACGTACAGGGCAATTATTTTAATGGACTTCAAACCACAATCTATTCACATGCATATAAAATTTATGATTTCAAGTTTTTATATTATCTTAAAGATATGCATTAACATCTATTGTTTTATTACTCAAAATATTTTTTCACTTAACTAAATAGTCTTTATAATCTCATTTAAACTCCTATAATCTTTATTAATCCCAATTCATTTCTCTTCCATTACCATTTCAAATTCAATAATATTTTATTTTTATACAAACAAATTCTAAATAGAAAATTGAACATTTAAAATTCACGTCCTTGCATAAATGCGTTTCCTTATAACATTGTCAAAATTATCCCTACTCATTTATTAATTATCATCATTTAACTCCATCAAATTGTACAAAAAATTCAAAACATCTTCTATAACCTTAAACAATGAAAAGTGGAGTAGACAAAGATAACTTTTATCCTATTAATTTCTAAGTAGATTACTGATCCTTTTTATATAAATTCCTTACGGTATTTCTATCAAAATCTCCCAATATTGCCTCTATTTATATTTCTTCTAACTAACTAACTTTCACTTCAGCTGTTATTCTCCATCTTAAATGTTCCTCTTATTCTAGTTATTCACATCCTTCTATTCTTAATTCTATGATTTAATCAAGTTTCTTTTCCATTTATCTAGTTCTTTTAGAAAGAATTAAAAAAGACTTCCAAATTCATGAAATAGAAGAAAAATCAACAAGTCCAACATACATTCTATCTTTTATTTATTTTAAAAGCAAAGAATCCCTTTCTCTAAAGGTCAATAATCTTTTAACTCAATCAATTTTAAACTAGAATTTCAAAATTAAAAATCTTTTTTACCGAAAACCTTTTAATCAAAAAACTTCTGACTTAACAAATTTTAGATTATGAGTTTTCAAATTTCCTTTCTTTTTCAAAATAGCTTCCCAATAATTCCTTTGAAAACTTACTCAAAACATTTCGAGAAATTTCCAAAATCCTTTTTCTATAAAAATTTTCACATAAGGTTGGGTTTAGAGATAACTTTAATTGTCCCTTCTTTTGAACTTTCCTATTCAACCTTTAAAAATCGAATTATCTCCTAGTGGTGATTAATTTACACCTTTTTGCACAAAATTGCTCCATTACATCTTGTTTTACTCCTCTCATTCCTTACTTCCGGATGTTTACAGCGCATAGGTACTTATCACCCATCTATTTTATGTATTGGGGTAGGCCCACCAATCTTAGTCTCCTGATGACAATTGTACCGCCTTATAATATTTAATTACCAACATGTTTATTTGCTATTTCTATGAAAGTCAATTGTTCGTAATATATGATTATTTTTCTAACCAATAATTTTTAAAGGGATTTATTCATTCATTCTAATTTTTCCTATTATGCCTTCCTTATCTCTCCATAATTACCATAATAATCCCTTTAATCATTTTACCAATATCTAAATCGATCTATTATGCCTATTAAACATCTCCATAAATGCCATTTTAAATTCCTTAATGAATTCCCATTTAATTCTTTTTAACACCTATTAATGTAATAACATGATCCGATGTAATATCCGAAATTTAAGACCATTTATATGCTGATACATAATGTAATAATCCACCCTGAAATGGGCCTAAATTCGGACTCAAAAAGGCCTATCGAAACTTATAATCGTCTCAAAGCTGGTTTTTGGTTGGTAAAAAGAATAATTCAGAGCTATTTATCTACACATTCAGAATCTCACAGCAGGTGGATAAGATATAATAATAACAGCAGTATCCATTTTATTTAAATTTCAAAATGTCATTCAAAACCATAACAAATTATCCATAATACCAAAACCCAACAATTACCGATACAATATTCCAAAATTAGAACATTGTTTTTATTTCATGGGTACATAAAAAACTGTAGAAAATAACAAGTAAATATATACAGTCACTAGTCTCATTAACGCCTTCGGCTTTAGCATCTTTTCCCTAACATGTGTTGTCATAAGGAGGGAGTCAAAGCAACGTATATCTCATGAATAAAAATCTCGAGCCTTACTATATTATTACGTAGATTGCACAATTTAAATAGGAATATGTCATATGTTTTCAACCTACATCATAAGTCTTTTCAAATATAAGCTCGAGGGCTTTTCTTAATCTTAAATAAAAGGCTTTTCAAATATAAGCCCGCAACCAATTTTCTATTATCCCAATGACCCATATATATCGTCCATAACTTCCTACCAATGTAAGAGATAGTACACAAGTCAATTAATACCTTTTAAAGTGAATTAGGCAGACAACGACCATTTAATAGCTTATTTAAGGTAGGTCCATGTCATTTACTACCTATAATTGCAAGGCAGATTCTTCATTAGTGATTATCTAGCTGACATTGCACAGAATCTCTCTAGACACTTAGTACTACCTATTAAAGTAGGCCATTTCCTAAGATAACCTTTATCATGACAAACCCATAACCCCAACCATTTACTACTTCTAACTTAAGGAAGAGGCGGGCCCTCACACAACCACTTATTACCTTCAATATCTGAAGTAGGTCAGTGATGACCCACCTTTCTAACCCCTATGAATAGCATTTAATACATTATTAGTATTTGTGTGTCGTTGCCCAAGCATCCGAAAGACGCATTGCCAAGGGGTAAAATAAAAGAACAGCATAGAAATTTCACAACCGAATGGTTATAGTAATAAGATAGTACATAAGGTTACTCTCCAACATGGAGTTATCAGAGTTACAACAAAGTATTACTATCAACCTAGGCAGTTATAACAACCTACCATGGTTCAATATATCATACATAGAGCCAATATCGTGTAACAGTGGAAAGTGATAGCTAGATAAATAAGGAGCCTCCTGCTTGTCCACCATCTTTAAAAAAGCCTAAAAAACATGTCACTTCCAGACTACTCACATCCAAACGATCACCTCAAGAGTTTAGGGAAAACAAATAACTCCGGTCAAATAATATGTCGGTATGAGTTAACTCCAAATAAAAATGGAACACATAAAACAACTTGTGAGATCACGCCGCAAAACACGAAACGAGTTTTTTCTCACAAGAACAACAAACATAAAAGAAAAGACATAAATAATAAGACATTGTGAAGAGTGCAAGGCACTTCTCAATGCAATTAAGAACGAATCAATCCAAAGGTTTAAATCAAAAATAAAGAAAAGGAATATTTTCAACAATAACTAGGTGGGTGCGCCCCCTTATCAAAAGTATACTGCTAGAAAATATACTTGAGAACTACGATGGCTCTCGAAAACCGCCAAGCCTGAACCCGCCTGGTTCACCGAGTATTCAAGTATTTCACATCTCTGTGCGCATACAACCAAAACCAATCTAGAGTAGATTTGATGATACCATATAGGAGCAACTCTACATAACTTGGCCAACACTCACCTTTATTTATTCATTTTTGATAAAGGATATTAATGATCTAAACGAGTAACAAATCATCTTAGATTGGCCAAAAAAAGGTTTCGAAATTGATAGTCAAGATATCAACCATCAAGGATAACAAAAACAATCTTATATGTAAATTAAGTCTTATACTCTTTCAATGGTAGGAAAATATCCATATACTTTTCTCATTGGTATAAGTGTTAACGCCAAAAATGGGCACCAACACCGAATAGAATCTAGTGGAGATCAAAAGAAGAATCAAATTAAAACAGAGAAAAAATAATCACAAATAAACACAAAGATTTTTACAACGGTTCTTGACCCACGTCCACTTCATATTTTTATTAATCTTCCACATGATTATGGTTATGGGAATGTTTACATCAGTTGGAATTATTTAGTACAAGAGTAAAGAATAAAAATTGAAGATTCTTAGCAATCGAAAGAAGGATTCCTTTTCCGATGTCATTCTTGTTGTATTTATAGTGGAAGATGTGCATAGATCGAGCTGAAATTTCAGTAGAAGAACCTTAAGGCCATGACAAGGCCATAAAAGAATTTTTTTAGCCCATTGGGGCGCACAATAGGGATCAATATTGATCCCTAATTTTTCATCCAAATGGGGTGCGATCACTCGGATGGGTCCCTTATGAGGTTAGCTACATGTTCTCCAAATTTTGTGCCATTCCAACTTACCGTTTGTGAGATATCGTGTTTTCTGTAAAGTTGTATTGCATGCATTCTGATTTCAACCGATCCCTCTAATGGGATAGAGACAGATCCCTCCAGCCTCCTCTGATTGGGCAATCCCTAGGGGTATTGTTCATCATGTTTTAACGTGCTTATACTCCAAGTTTCATGTTGATAGCATCATTAGATTTTGAGTTATTGATCGATCATTATTGCATTATGTAGTGAAAACTGAATATAGCCGATCCCTTTTATACCTATCCCTTTTATACAATCCCTTTTATACGATCCTTTTTATACTGACCCTTTTTATAGGTAAAGTAATTTGCCCATAACTTGAGCATATAAACACCAAACAACTTGAAACTCGAAATATAGGCTCATGGGGACTTCCTTGTCACTCCATAGAGATCTCACCTAGTTTGGGATAAAAATTGAGGATAGGTACCGACCCCCTAGGGAACGGGATAGGCACTGATCCCCTGCTTGGAGGATATATTGATTCATACTTAGAATATATGGAGAGCCTATCTCTTGATCTCGGTTGATCGATGCTCCATATCATTGCCTACACTTGATTTATGGACCTCACAGTCATTGCACTAGGCTAATGGATTTGATGACAGTCGAGTCTATCTTGTCCAGTCAGTTGGGATATAGCTGAATCAAAATGCTAGATAACAATAAGTATGTTCACAAAACATTTAGGAAGATTTCATATTTTAAAAGAACACTTAAATGGGTCAAAAACAGTTGTTTACAAGAAAGGATAATGTATTCCATTCCATAATAATTATAAAGATCATTTATGAAAATCAAATCTCCAACACTTGTCACGTTTCCGTCTCGACTTACTCTATCCCTTACCGAAAAATGGAACCAGATAAGTCAAGGCACTTGTTTCTCCTAGTCTTACCTAGACACTTTGGTTCTAGATCTCACAGATAGATGATCAATCTACTCATTGAATTTTAGTGCTAAGTATAGGACTACTTACTTTCCCTAAGTAGCCCCTTTAAATCACTTATATAAATTTCAAAACTCTTTTAAAATACTTTAAGCCAAGATTTAAAACTTTCATTCAAATCATAACTCAAAACCTTTCATCTTTAAAGGAGAACACAACTTGAAAAGTAAAGGAACCTCCTTTGATTTAACCACTATATGATGATATACAACATATGCGATAATATTTACAACATCAAAACATTCACTTTTTAAAACTATTGCACAGTAAGTTATCTCAATGTAATCGAAGTAGAAAGTTATATTCGTTAATCTTAGGTAAAAGCAGAAGATATATACACTTGAAATCATTTAATGAAATGAAAATGAATCAAAGGAATAATATTACACTCAAAGAATAGGTTATACTTACTTCCTATTTGCTTTGCTGGAGACTTGGAATACTTAGCCTTTAATAGTGAAATTTGGTTTCTTTCTTTAGTTTGTGAATGGATTAAAATGACATATGCACTTGGGTGTTTATATGTGAAGAGAAGGGTCCTCTAGTAATTACCTAACCTCTTATAGCCTAACCTGATTCGACCAGATTTTGGTTCAATGGCAACCATCCAAATGACATAACCTGATTCGACCAAATTTTGGTCCAATGGCAATATCTGCATGGCATAACCTAATTCAATTATGTTTTGGTCCAGTGGTAGCCATCCATATGGAATATAAGAATTATGGAATATAAGAATCGTTATGCTATCTTTTATACTGTTGTTCTATTAGGGAAGTAATTATACTATTTTGTTTTATTAGGCAAGGTTAGCAATTCTTTCTTGTTTTATAAAGTAAGTAATTATACTATTCTAGAATTATTAGGCAAGGTTAATAATTCTTTCTTGTTTTATTAAGAAATTATTTTCTTTGTTCTTAAGAAGTAATTATTCTAATTTGGTTTATTAGGCAAAGAAAATAACAGTCTTATTATTCTTAAATAAATTGATACCCCTAACCGCCTTACAACTCGAACCGTCTTTAAACTAACATTTACATCAGTTTTAAAATCCATTTAAGACATTTGATCCAAATTTTATTTTAGTTATAAAATCTACTATTTTTTTAAAAACATATTAATTATTCAAGTTCAAAGTCATTAAATTACGGGTCATTACATCCTTCCTCCCTTAAAGGAAACTTCATCCTCGAAATTAATCACATATACTCAAGATATCAAAGAAAACTAAATGATATCATATATAACATACAAAGATACAAGGTAGGTGACCTCACTATAACTAATGAGTTCTTTAAAAAGAAACAACAAAATACAAACAATGACTACATCAACTTAGATTAAGAATCCCTAATATAGTCCTTGGTTTTCCAAGTACAATCTTTAACATCTCCATTCCACTGAATCTTAACAAGATTCACAACCTTCGTCCTCAATCGCTTTATATCTCAAGCAATGATACGAATAGGCCGCCTAAGAATGGTTAGGTTAAGCTGGAGCTTAAAATCAACTTTTTGTGTCCATTCTACTATCATCGAAGGATTGTGTACATACTTACGTAAATATGATACGTGAAATACATTGTGCACATCTGATAGTCCGTCTAGTAACTCCACTTCATATGCAAGTCTACCAATCTTGTCCAATATGGGAGAAAGGCAAATATATCAAGGGCTAACATTCCTGTCTCCGCAAACCTCATAACGCTTCTCAAGGGAGGGACTTTTAAAAATACCATGTCCTTGATTGAGAACTGTAGATCCTTGCGCCTTTGATTTGCTTAACACTTTTTTCGATCTTGCACTTACTTCATCTTTCTTCTAATATCAGCTACCTTCTCATTGACTTCTAAGGTCGTGTTGGATCAAAGAACAAGTCTATCTCTAGATTCAACCCAACACGAAGGAGAATGGCAAGGATGACCATTAAAGGCTTTTAAAGAGGCCATACTAATGCTTGCCTGATTGTTACTGTTGTAAGTGAATTCGACTAAAGGTAAATGATCTTCCCAAGAATGCCCGAAGTCTAGAATCCATGCCCGCAATAAATCTTCCAAGATTTGGTTCACTCTCTCCGTCTACACATCTATCTTGGGATGGTAAGCTATACTCAGATTTAGCTCTATCCCTAAAGCAGTCTGCAGTCGCTCCTAGAACCTGCTAATGAATATCGAGTCTCAGTCACTTACAACACTACAAGGAATTCCATGAAGTATTACAATCTCCTTCACATACAAACTTGCTAGGCTCATTGTAGTCCTAGTCGGCTTAACAGAAATGAAATTGTCACTCTTGGTCAGTCGACTGACTATAACCCAAATGCCTTTGTTACCTCTTCTCGACCTAGGAAGCCCATTAATAAAGTCCAAAAAGTTCTGCTCCCACTTTCACTTTGGGATCTCAAGTGGTTGAAGCAGTCCTGTTGTCTTCTGCTTGTTACTCTTCATCTGCTAGCAGTTTGCACAGCAACTCAATTGAAATATCTCGCTTCATCCCCTTCCACTAGATTACCCGGTTCATATCCTTGAACGTCATTGTCACTCCTGGATGGAAAGATAAATTTGAACTTGGCATTCGACTAACACTTCTTGCCTAAGTCCATCAAAGCTTGGAACACAAATACGCCTATTCATTTCCAATATGCCTCGAGATCAATCTTAAAGCTAGAAACAACACCTTCTTCAACATCCTTCTTAAGTTGAGCCAAAATAGGATCTACCTCTTGACTAGATTCAATCCTCTATAATAATACTAGCTTGACTTCTAGGTTTGCAACAATTGCTTCATTCCTACTCAGTACATCTGCAACGACATTTGCTTTCCCAGAGGTATAAAGAACCTCTAGATCATAAGAAGCAAGAAACTCCAGCCATCTATGTTGCCTCAAATTCAAATCTTTCTTGGTAAAAAGGCATTTAAGGATTTTTGGTTCATGTATAACTCGAACCTTGCACCCAAAAGATGCCTTTACATCTTTTAGCGTGAAGACAACAACCAAAAGCTCCAAATCATGCATAGCATAAATTTTCTCATGGGGCTTTAGCATTCGCCTCGCATAGGCAATAACATTCCCATGCTGCATCAAAACTGATCCTAATTCGGTTCCTCAAACATTTCTATACACTGTTAAACCTCTGCTCCCATTTGGAATGGTTAAAACAGGAGTGCTAGTGAATTAATTTTTCAATTGAATGCTTGATCACACTTAGAAGTACAAATGAAATTAGCATCTTTCTTTGTTAACTTCGTCAGATGAGAAGCAATCTTCGAGAAATCCTTAATAAACCTATGGCAAAAACGCACCAATCCTAAGAAACTTCTAACTTTCATCGCACTTTCGCGGTTCTTTCAGTCTTGAACTGCAATAACTTTAGCTGGGTCCGTCGATATGCCATCTCTTAAAAAAACATGCCTTGGAAACCTAACTTCGAATTTCTAAAAATGGCACGTAGAAAAAATTAGCCTTCAACACATGGCTTCTTAAGGTATCGAGTACAAGATGGAGATGATATTTGTGCTCCTCTTCTGTCTTTGAATAGATAAAATTATCATCAATAAAGACTACAACAAATTTATTAAGAATATTTGAAAATACTCAATTCATCGAGTTCACAAAATAAGCAGGTGCATTAGTCAGCCCAAATGGCATAACTAACCACTCATAGAAATGTTCTAGAGTTCGAAAAGCTGTCAAGGCACATTCTCCTCTGCCACCTTTAATTGTAGAAACCGATGAAAAGATCTAATTGAGAAAATATCCGAGAGTCATGGATTTGGCTAAACATATCGTCGATCCTTGGCAAAGGATATTTAGTCTTGATGGTCCTTTTCATTAACTCCTGGTAGTCTACGCATAACCTTAAAGAACCATCCGCCTTTGTAATAAAGACAACCAGCGATCCTCAATTCGAGGTACTGGGTCGAATCAAGCTCTTCTGCAATAAGTTATAAGTCAACCTTTCTAACCCCATGTTCTCTTTTAGAGCCATTCTTTGTAGGGATTGTACAATAGGTCGGGTTCTCATAACCAAATCAATATGGAACTCCACTTCACGGCGAGGAGTTAAACCTTTCATCTCTTCAAAAATATCAATGAAATCCCAAACAACCGGCACATCTCCTAGCTCCGCTTTAACCACTCGAGTGAATAGAGAAAACTGCTAATTAACTTCTTTGGTTATTCACAACTAATATCAACACCAACATCACCAGCATCACTAACTCTAAAGAGCCTTCCACCACAATCCAAGAAAGCTTTAAACTTAGATAACCTATCTATTCCCAACAACACTCCAAAAGCCATGAACCTAGGAATAAACAAGTCAAAAGAAAAGAAACGATTTTGATAAGAAATAGGCACATTTAGAAACATCGTGTCAAGATTTATCAGACCTCTAATTGGTTTTGACATACAAAGATTGCGATAACATATTTAAAGTTTAGTTTGTTCATAAGATCATAAAAAATAGAACTACATGAAGCCTTTGTATCAAATAACATGCTTACATGAGTACAATGGATGGATAATGTACCTTACAACACTTGCTTTAGTTTTTGACCTGAAGAAGTGCATGGTATCTCTTCAATGGTAAAAGTATGTCCTTGAGATCTCTTCTTAGCAAAAGGGAACTCGTTCTTCATATTTCCTGGTTGGTCATTATCAAAACATGTGGCGAATGGGCAATGATCTATAAAGTGTCCTATCTTGTTGCACTTGAAACAAAGAATGTTAACTAAGTTGGTCTGCTTCTTCTGTGCTGGAGCCCCATCTTTTGGTTTCTTCCCTACACCCTTCTTCTTTCCCTTAAAGTCATGCTTGAAGATTGGCTTGCTTTCAACTGGTATAATCGATGAAGTCTTGGGACTTATAGTTGGTGCTACACCCTTTCGGGACTCTTTCCTTAATATCAAGAACCTCAAACCTCAAAGCTATGCTAATAATGTTGGTGGATGTACATATAAGATGATTAGTCATTTTACGATGGAACTTTGGTCACATCCTACTCACAAACATTTCATTTTGCTTGAACGGTGTGTCTATCAATCCAAGTCCGAAACGGGACAAAGCATTGAACTTATGCTCATACCGCGACATCGTCATATCACCCAGTTTTAAGTCAATGAAACTTCTGAACAACTGAGTTCTTTCGGCTTGTGGAATAAATTGTGCTTCAAGAACTTCCTTGTACTAGGCCCAAGAAAACTCATCCTTCGAAGTATTAGTTGTTACCGAATCCAACCATCCAACGCTGACTTTTGAAGTTGCGCGATGCCAACAACGTTTCCAAACATCTCTAACTAAAGATCTCCAAATATTATTCCACAAGATCATAGCTACATCTGCACTCCAAGAATATCTTCAGTCCCATAGAATGGTTTCTCGATCAAAGTGGTAAAATTCTTACACAAAGTCACGAAGTTCATAGGGGGCTGAACTTGCACTACCACTTCCTCTAACGAATCTATAATTGGTATAGTAGCATTTCAAGGTACCCTATCGTTGATAGTCATGCTAGTTCCAAATTCTCTCCTTCCTCCTCTTCTTGTATTCATTTTCTAGTGCCTAAACAAATAACAGGTATCTTTAGAATGCAAAAGAGGTTAAAATGGTTCAAGGAAATAGCACCAAAGGATCTAAAATGAGACTTTAGAGGATAAATATTATTCTTCTAAAAATTAAAAGTACACTCTCTCAAGATTAACTCATTATATGGCATTACATACCTTATTTCTAATGAGTTATACCCCAATTAGGCCAAGATGTCCGCTCAACCAAAGCTTTTATACCAACTATGATGACCCACCATTCTGACCCTTTGGAATGACACTTAATACATCCATGTTAATTGTGTGTCATTGCATAAGCATCCAAAAGATGAGTTGTCAGTGGGTAAAATAAAAGAACATAATAGAAATCTCACAACAGAATGATTATAGCAATAAGATAGTACATAAGGTCACTCCCCAATATGGAGGTATCATAGTTACAATAAAAGTACTATTATTAGCCTAGTCGGTTATAACAAACTGCTTTGATACAAAATATAAATATATATAGCCAACATCTCATAACATTGGAAATAGATAGCTAGATAGATAAGGATCCTCCTGCTCATCCACTTTATTCAAAAGATCCTAAAGAAACATGTCACTTCTGGACAATTTACATATAAATACGTACTCGAGAATTTAGGGAAAAAACAACTCGGCTCACACAATAAGTCTGATATGAGAAAACTCCAAATAAAAAAAATGGAACACACACAATAACTTGTAAGACTATGTCATAAAACATGGAACGATTTTCCGCTCACAAGAAACATCCAAGTATAAAAGAATGGACATAAATAATTAGACATCACGAGGAGTGTAAGATACTTCCCGTTGTAGTCAACAAACAATGAATCCAAAGGTTTGAATCAAAAACAAGGAAATAATTTTTTTTAACCAATAACTAGGAGAGTGACGGACCCTACTAACCTTACCAAGTATCCGAATATTTCACATCACTGTGTGCATACAACCGAAACCAATCTAGAGTATATATGATAATACCCTAATGGGAGCAACCACACATAGCATGGCACCACTCGCTCTATATTTAGCCATTTCTGATAAAGGATATCAATGCTCTAAATAAGCAATAAATCGTCTTAGATTGATGAAACAAAAAAGAAGGGTATCGAAATCGATAGTCAAAATATCAACAATTGAGGATAACAAATACAATAACATATGGAAATTAAATCTCATGCTTTTTCAATGCTTGGAAAATATCTATTTACTTATCTCATTAGTGTAAGCATGCTTACAAAACATTTAGGAAGATTTCATATTTCAAAAGCATACCAAATTGGTCAAAAATAATTGCCTACAAGAAAAGCAAATATTTTCCATGCCATCACAATTATAAAGATCATTTATGAAAATCAAATCTCCTGCAGTTATCACATTTTTGATATTCTTGACTTACTCTATTCCTCACCCAGCAACAATGCCAGGTAAGTCAGGGAACTAGTAGCTCCTAGCCTTGCCTTGAAACTTCGGTCCTAGATCTCATAGATACAGGATCAATCTACTTATTGGTTTTTAGTGCCAAGTATATGACTACTTATTTTCCATAAATAACCGCCTTAAATCACTTATACAAATACAAAGCTCCTTTAAAATACAGTAAACAAAGATTTAAGACTTTCATTCAAACCATCATCTTTAAAGGAGAATACGACTTGAAAAATAAAGGGATTTCCTTTGAATTAACCATAATATGATCAATTACAACATATGCAATAATATTTATAGCATCAAAACATTCGCTTTTTAAAGCTATTGGATAGTGATTTATCTCATTGTAATCTAATGTGGAAGTTATATTCGCATCTTAGGTAAAAGCAGAGGATATATTCACTTGAAATCACTTATTAAAATGTAAACGAATCAAAGAAAAAAGATTAAGATTACACTCATAGAATAAGCTATACTCATTTCCTATTTGCTTTGCTAGAGACTTGGAATACCCAGCCTTTGGTAATGAAATTTGGTTTCTTTTTTAAGTTTGTGAATGGATTAAAATGACATATGGACTTAGGTATTTACAATTAAAGAGAAGGGTACTTTGATAACTAGCTAACTTCCTATAACCTAATCGGGTTTGACCAAATTTTGGTCCAATGAAAACCATCCATATGGCATAACATGATTCGACCATATTTTGTTCCAATAGTAACCATATGCATGGCATAACATATTTTGACCATATTTTGGTCTAATAACGATTATCTGCATGGCATAACCTGATTAGATTATATTTTGATCCAATGGCAACTATCTGTGTGGAATATAAGAATCATTATGCTATTTTGTTTAATACTGTTTTATTAGGAAAGTAACTGTATTATTTTGTTTTATTAGGCAAGATTGATAATTCTTTCTTGTTTTGTTAGGCAAATAATTATACTATTATGTTTTATTAGGCAAGATTAATAATTATTTCTTATTTTATTAGGCAAATTCTTTTCATAATTCTTAAGAAGTATTCATTTTCATTTGGTTTGTTAGGTAAAGAAAATAATAATCTTCTTATTTTAATAAATCGGTACCCCTATCTGCTTTATAACTCGAATAGTCTTCAAACTAACATTTATGTCACTTATAAAAATCCATTAGAGATGTTTTATCCAAATTTTATTTTAGTTATAAAATCCACTATTTAATCATTTAAAAATATATTAACTATTCAAGTTCAAAATCATTAAGTTACGAGTCGTTACAAGGTCCTTCATATTATGACCCGTACCCCACGACGATGTCCCAAATTAGTCCGACTGTTCGTATGTACCGGTAGTCAGATTACATAAGCAGACTTCTATGTGCTTCTGATTGACCTTGCATCTCTATAACTTAGTTATAGTTTACACCACTCTCTACATATATTATCACACATCTCATCATTTCCATATACAAGGCCTTATAATAAATCTTTCTTATTTCACCTTTAACATTAATTACTTGACTAAGGTAGATTTAATAAATTAATAAACTATTTAGCTACGCAATTATACGTTATAATTTAAGTTAATTATGCTAATGTATATAGATGTGTGCCGAGTAATTTCTAAATGTGCGGAATTTATGCCCTAAACTAGCGTTTAAATGTCAATCGTTTCAACAATTATTCAAATTTCATCCTATATTATTAACAATACCAAAATCCCAATATTCATAACTAAAAATTCTAATTGATAGACTTGTATACAATAAAAATTTAAGCTTAACTTATTACATCAAAATAATGCAGTATATTGATAATAGAAACTTATAATTCCAATTTACGCTCTATTCAACTTCTTTTTCACAAAAAATAAACAAAGGAATTTTTATTTAATTCATAGGAATAAGTGGTGCAAACTACAAATAAAATTCATATCTTACACACTATTCCTTGATCAAAATCATTTAACCAAATTTAAAGAAAAAGAATATAGAGTGGAATAAAGGGTAAAATTATCAAAACTGCAAATTTCCATTATTTTGACAAAAATAATTGAGATTCCAACATAGAACCGACACTTCACATTGAAGGAGTTTTGGGGGTTTATAATATGATGTTTTCGCAAACCAAAACTCTGTAAGACACATTCAAACCCAAACTGTACTAATCATTTACTAAAATAGAAGTGTTATGATCTTCATTCACAGTATATCCTTAGCTTTGTCTCCTTTGGATTTGATAATATTTGACAATCTTCAATAAATCTCTTCATTTTCATATATATACAATAAGGGATTTGTACCTATATATGGATTCACAAATTGAGAGATTTGAGGATAATGGATTGAGAAAATAAACGATAGAAAATAGGATTTCTTACTTGAAACTCTAATGGAGTTTTTTGAATCTATGAAGAGACAAACTGACAGAGCTTCACTAATATTCCTAAAGTCTTTTGTGAATAAAAGTGTGGGGTCTAGGGGCTTATTTATAGTGGTTGGAATGCACCGAAACTGTTGGATGAAGGTCGATTGGAAAATATAAAATATGGAACATTCGATTTCACAAATCCAATCCGCCACTTGATAATGTGCAGTCGACCGCCCATTTACCACGGTCGACCGGTCGGGGTCAGTTGTCAACTACTCCCCTAGTTTCGAGAACATTAATTTTATACTGTTGTTTTATTTATTATTTTCCTTAATTATACTTTAATATTAACATTGATTTTAAAGTTTACTTAACCCCCAAGCCTATTATTATTAACTTTCAAAATTTTAATTTAAGAATTATTTAATATTTGGATTCCATTTAAATTATTTTAAAATCGAAAATTTCACACATCCGTAATTTTTTCAGTTAAGCTCTGTTTTCAAAACATTATATAAGGAAATTGATTGGAATTTCACCAGAACGCAACGACATAATTTGCGTGCTCAAATTACAACTTTTATAAAATTTTCATTCTTAGCTTTATCTTTTTGAGTTAATTTATCTATTTTATTTATTTTTTATTAATTTTTACAGGATGTTAATAATAGAATTAGGGGTATGCCCTAGGGGCAATTATTTAATTTGTTACATATATCTAACTTGTTGACCATTCTTGTTCGAAATAAAAGGTATTTTCTTTCTATTATATACTTGATATAATGTGATTATACTAATCGATTAACTTAACTAGAGTATATTTAATGGAAAAATCCATAAATGGTATATTTTGTGATAGTAGTTACAAAGTGTTATAACCGTGAGTAATTAATCACAGTGAAACAAATACACTATTTTAAATATTCCTAGTCATGATGCATCGAGACTGGATATCGATGTATCCGTTGAGATTGGAGTATGTAATGCTCTCCAAATGTTAAGCAATGTATTACTCATAATTACTAGGGGCACCTAGCGGTTACATACTAATAGTTATTGGATCACTATGGAATGACTCACTCGATAGTTTTCTGTTGGCTAATATAACTAAGATCAAATAAAAAATATCGATGTGACTGATTTACACAGTTCTCTCGACTTAATAATACTATTGATCTTTAATTTGAAAACATCGCTTTGATTATAACCAAATCATGACATGACATCCATCGGGTGACTATAGTTAGGCCGAGTGGAAGTATTGAAAATGAAACACTATTCAATGGAGGATTTGTATCCTCGGTTATATGTAGTTAGTATCACAGTCCACTCAAAGTCAAAGTTTCTGGCTAAAGCATTTAGGTTAATAATAATTGTTATTATTGAACCAAGGACTTTGTATTTAGACTATAAAGTTGAATGCGGATGAGGTTGGAATTTTCTAAATTATAAATAATTTTTAATAAATGTTCTCTCTCTTTCTATATATATATATATATATATATGTTTTATGTTTATATATTACATATAATATATTTATACATACATGTTTGTGTTTTTTGTAACACATATACATGCACATATTTGAACAATATACATGACATACAAAATGAGCTAATATGTTGTTGCGATGTGAATCCCAACATCTACATATGGACATATTGTACGTTTCATGGATTATTATATTACACTTGCACTCACAAATATATGTATAAGAGGCATTTATGTATAAACTAAATCAAATAAAATTAGTTTCATATCATAATATTTTTGAATTTGATAAAATAAATGATTTTATTTAAAAGAAAATTAGAAATGTTCTAATTCAGTTAGACTTCATAGGCCCAATAGAGATCCAATAGGGTAAATTTTTGAAGTTCACTCATAATTTCCGCTGTAGCCTGGTCCAGTTCCAACAGTTACATTCTCCCCTTAAAAGGATTTCATCCTCGAAATCTTTCAAAAGGGCAAATAGTGTAATGTGCAATAAACATCCATATTATACAACCAGGTTATCTACACAATCGTCTACTTAACCAAAAGTGCAATTTGATTATGTGCAGACATATTATAGGTAAGCTCAATCCTAGCTTGAGCGTGCGATTGAGACGTATATGTGTGTTTTCAAACATCTTAAACATGCATAAAGTATTCTATATGAGTGCAAAAGTGATAGTAGCCATAATGCAACCAATACCTTATTTTGGAGAGAAATGTTTGCCAATGAGAAAACTTAGGACGAGAAATCCTCATACCTTCCATTGGATTTCTCTCATTTTTATCGAACTAACCAAATTTCTTTACCGCAGAGCTTCCTAGTTCCATGCTTCACAATGCGTGCGGTGGCATGTGATACTATTGGTTGTGCCATGAAGGCATTTCCTCAAGTGCAAAACATAAAAATGTTATGGATTCCTGTCAATTTATCCAGTAGCTCCCAAAGATAAGCAAGTCTTCCTATTCTTTCTAAAATTGGGAAAGTTCCCATAAATTTTTGGTGCCAATTTTTCCGGCTTCTCAAATTTCACGGCCTTCCTATGAGAGAAAATTTTAACAAACATAATGTCTCCTACTTCAAATCTAACACTTTTCTTTCCTTGCCCACATAGGTTTTCTAGCGATCTTGTGCTGCCTTCATTTGTTGTCTAACCATTTCTACCTTTTTCGTTTTGGCACGCAAACACCTAGTTGAAAATTCTGCTATCATTTTTCATCTTTGTCCAATAGATTTTTTTTTCATATTCCTATTCATCTTATCCCCACTAGGGTGAAGGGTCATCCTTGAATGGTTTCTCTCCATAAGCCAAGATTTATTTTTCTCAAAATCCAAAAAAACTGAGATTAAAGCATCTTTTATTCCTAGTTACTAATCTAACTTCCTCATTAACTTCCTGTCTTACTTACATATATCGCTAGTTAAGTGTCGTTATGAAGTTTCCTTATTTATGCTTTTTTTAATATGTTTATATTTATCCAGTGCTCTAGTCTCGTTCATAAAGTCAACATAGCAATAAAAAAGAACTTATCTTATGCCGTATTATATGCTTTTCTAATAACTCAAGGGGCATAACTAGAGATAACAATCTAAAAAATCTAGAAGAAATTTTTATCATTTATCATTAACTAGTGTTAATGATGTTGGGACCCTAATACTCCTTATTAAATTAAGGTGAACATTCTTGGTACATCATTCCACTTAATTCTCCATCTTCCTTAATTTTTCATCTTGCTTTTTAATAAATGTGATCTATTTGTTATTTCATTTAATATACCATTAATAATTAATCATTATTGTCAAAATTGGACCAACCCTAACAAATCCACATTTAATCCCTTTTCTTTTTACCAATTTCAAAATCCCTCTATTATATTCAATTCCTCCATAAATACCTTATTAAATTCCTTAACCAGTCCTCATTTAATTTCTTTCAGTAATTATAAATTTATGGTCCATTAAATTTGTCATTAATTTCCATAATTCCTAATCCTTTAATTACTAATTATATGTATATAGTCGTAAATTACCATATTTATATAATTCTATTTTTATACATTAAATGTGGTTATACGCATGTCTATATATTAATTTTTAAACTAAAACATTTCTTTCCACATACTAAAAAGGATTATCGTTATAATTATTCCATAAATTAACCAAAGTGAGATCTTTCTTTGTTTGAAACTATAATAAATTGACAAGCACCGTTTATCAGTAGTTAGACACTTTAACTTTAGTGTCATAGATCACAGATTCGAAACTTGCATAGCGTGATTTGAACATATGCTGATATGTTGTATGTTGTATACTACCTAAAACTTGTAATATTAATATATACTACTATTTGAGTACTCAATTTAAAAAAAGGAACTACAAAGAATTATATCTTTTCTATTTAATGAAATATGTAGTGTAAACTATAGAAAAGAAGAGATTAAATCAACAAAACTCGACCGATCGACCTCTTCCTCTGTTTTAGGAATGTTAAATTTGTGCCATTGTTTTATTTATTATATTCCTAAATTATATGTTTACGTTAATGTTAATGTTGATTTTAACGCTTACTTAACCCCCAAGTCTAATTAATATTAAGCTTTGAATTTCAAATTTTAAAATTAATTATTTATTTGAACTTGAATTCTAATTATATTATTTTAAACCTTAAAAATTCAAACGTTCATAACTTTTTCGTTTGAGCTCCGTTTTCAACATATTATCTATGGAAATTGATCATAGTTTCATCAGAAACACAACAACAAAACTTTCATAATCAAATTATAGCTATTGCAAAAAATTTATTTTTATTCCTATCTTTTATAATCTAATTTATCCAATTTATTTGTGGTTGATTTTACGGGGTGCTACACCTCTTGACCCATTTCTCCATATCCTACAAATCCCATCTCTGTGCCAAGTAGTCACCCAGCATCCCCTAACCTAACCCCCTAGTCTCGTCTCCATGCCCATCGTAGTTCTGCCATATGATTCCCCTAATAATTCCATAAAGAAGAAGTTAGTCCATGCTATCATTTTCGATCCTCCAAGTGTTCAAGGCATTGTCCAGGAGTTATCTAAAAAATTGGGGAAGGTACGTAGTTGGATTGGAATGAAAAGGCTTAAATTTGGTCCCACAAGGATGATGGTTTGTGCTTCCACTCAAAAATGAGAATTTTCGCAAAGTGGATCTTAGACGATGAGAAGGACGAGCAGGAACCCTAGTATAGGGTTTTGGCGAATGAGCTTGCCCTATATGATGATGGTGAGTTTGGTGCCAACAATGAAGGGATTTTAACTGCACCGGACTGGAGACAGAAATTTATTTTCTCCCCATCCCCTCCTAGTTATTGCCCAAAGCTCGTGGCTGGTTTTGTCATTGGTCTAGCATTTAGTCATGTTATCTATCTGTTTATTTTCAATGGTCAATCTGATTTTGTTGGAATTTTATCAGTGGTATTAATTGTTGTATGCAGGCCTGGTCATTTTTGTTATGCTCATTAGATGTTTTCTGCTAGCTGGGTAGACATGTTGGTAGTTATTTTTTTGATGCGGGTGTGTGTGTGTATATATATATGTATGCATGTGCGTGTGTATATGTATGTATGTATGTATATATATGCTTAGTATGGCTATATGATCCTCGAATCATGCATCCTTTATATCAAAAATATATTTACAACGGCCAAAACTAATATCTTTATTACAACTGGCTAAACCAAATAGTCGTTAAAAATACGGTACCGTCAGGAAAAATTGTTACAAATACGTTTATTACAACTGCTAGGAAAAACCAATTGTTAAAGATCCTTTATTACAACTGTCAGGATAAACCAGTTGTTAAAACCCTTTATTGCAATTGTCGTTTTGCGAACGTTGTAAATAACTAGTTGTAATAGGGTCATTTCTTATAGTGGATCCAGGTCCGACCCAATCACTATTAGCGTCGGATATGGATTTATCAAAACCCAATCCGGTTTGGATCCGATTGGATTATTAGTTCCCCGTCATATCAAAATATGAGTGTTTATGTTATTTGTTTAACCTTTTGTTTGTTTACATGATATTTTTGCTCATTTTTATTATGAACTTGGTTATATAATCACCCAATTTGTATGTTTACATTGTTTGTATATAAATTTTATAAAAATTGCAAGTTTAAAATGTGATTTTAACATAAATATTAAGAGTTACAAGTATTAACCAACAGATTTGAAAGGCCAATGGCATTGGCCAGACTCGGGTATTGATTTTGAAATACCCTGCTGGTTCGAGCCGAGCTCGGATTTTGATTATTGTAATCAGACACTGGTATGCATTTTAAGATACCAAAATCAAACTCGATCGAGTGGCCTACTAACTAGTGATTTAAGATATTCAAGTATGACCAGGCTTTGACTGAAGTCAAATCAGGCAAACAATTGCCATATAAAATTGCTGTACGCATTTCTCATGTTCAAACTTATTTTGTGGATGTTACACTTCCCCTGATGTTGTTACAATAGCTTAGACCTGTCAAAATATGACCCAACCCATTAACCCAACCCATTTACCCTACTTTTATGTGGGTTGGGTCAACCCATTTATGAATATTATTAAATGGGTTATGGGTTGGGTTGACCATTTTTAAAAGGGTTATAAGTGGGTAACTCATTTACCCATTTATTAAAAACATTAAATTTTAATATAAATTTGAAAAATAAGAATTTTAAACATACGATGTAGTTTTTATGAAAATTGACAGTTGTACTTAAAAAATAACAGGCCACTGCATCTTCATATTTGAACTTCACCTACTATAGAAGCCGCTATTTTTTCTGTTCAGACTGCAATTAAAATTTCTAATTCCAAATTATAAATTCGAAATTTCCAAAAATTTCAAAATTTAAATTTCAAATTTCAAATTTTCATATTTCAAATTTCAAATTCGATATTTCCATAAATTTGAAAATTTAAATATCAAAATTCGAAATTTCCAAAAATTTCAAAATTAAAAATTTCAAAATCCAAAATTTCCAAAAATTTCAAAATTTAAATTTCAAATTTAAAAATTTCGAATTTCAAAATTTCAAATTTAAAATTTTCAAAATTCGAAATTTCCAAATTTAAATTTCGAAATTTCAAATTTCGAACTTCGAATTTCAAAATTTAAAATTTAAAATTTTCAATTTTTAAATTCAAAATTGAAAATTTCAAATTTTAAAATTCAAATTTTCAAAATTCAAAATTTCAAAATTTCAAATTTTAACAAATTTCAAATTTTCAAAATTCGAATTTTTAAATTTGAAATTTAAATTTGAAAATTGGAATTTGAAGTTTTAAAGTTCAAAATTTTGAAATTTCAAATTTTAAAATTCAAAATTCAAAATTTTGAAATTTGAAATTTTGAATTTTTAAAATTTGATATTTGAAATTTGAATTTTAAAATTTTGAATTTTGTACTGTGAAATTTTTAAATTTTTGAAATTTGAAAATTTTAAATTTTGCAATGTGAAATTTTGAAATTTGAAAATACATTTTTTTAGAATTTTTTCATATAAAAAATCGACTTATGTGAGTCGAAAAGCAAGAAAAAATTGCTTTTGCATTAAGTTGAAAAATGACTTTTAAAAGTCGGTAGATTTTGTTTATCCATATTGACTTTTTAATTTTTTCATTTTATAAGCAAAAAACAACTTATTTATTGTAATCCAAACGGTCCATAAATCTTTAAATGGGTTAAATGGGTAACCCGCTTATTAAACAGGTTGGGTCATATATGGCTAGGGTCATAAGTGGGTAAAAAAGAATGGGTCATAAATGGGTTGGATCAAACTCGACCCAACCCAATTTGACCCAACTCAACCCATTTGACAGGCCTACAATAGCTGGCTAGCCGCAACTTTTGTATCGAGGCTTCATCTATTCGGAGGAATTATTTGACATTCTCCACAATTAGGCAATGATGGCTGTGGTTACCTCTATGTTTTTTTTTTTAAAGAATGTAATTAACTCATCAAGGGTTATTTTGCACCGTAGGTGTCTGTTTGACAATCAAATTGTGTGAAGTCAGAAAAGTAACGTATCTTCTTAATGTTCTTCCGTATGTTAAGTTTGTATTTCCACTAATGTCTTCTTTAATCTTTTCAGTTTCATAATTTTCTCTAACATATCATTATGTTAACAAAATATAACTGAAAACCAAGCTGATTTTTATTTTATTTTTTAAATTAGTATAAATCTGACATAGGTGCATATATTAGTGAGAGATACTTAAAAATTAATGGACATGTTATAAGTCCAAAATCCTTAGTGGTCACAAACTTATTTCAGTTAATTTGATGGTGGCGTTTGTTGCAAGTTGATAATGAATTTACATTATCGTCGGATGATCAAAAACAGGATGGCGGTGGCCGTAAGATTTCGTATATGGTAAAAGTTTGAACAGAATATTAAGTTAGATTTGTTATAAACCTTAAAAGTTACGTTGCTTGGCTTTCTTCATGCAAAAATAGATATTAACGTTCAGCTTTGTGCAGGAGTACCAATTATTTAACTGTATTATTATTGGTTCACTGCATTATAACGCATAACAAAATGAACATTAGTCATCTCCGTCACTATGATAACAACAAACAACGAACAAGTTTATTTTCTACCATTATTTAGCTAAGAAAATGTTATTCATAAAGGTTGCTATGTAAGCGATGCTGTCACTGTAAATAAAGTAAAATCCGAAGAAAAAAAATATTAAGAATCCAGAAAGCAAGGGTGTATCATAAATGTGCTGCCTTCCATATGTCTCCCACACATTTGAAACAAATTTTCGTCCATCAAAGGTCAGGTCAAACCATAATTCTTGCGAGGATGATATTCTATTGAATTATGACCTCTTAATTTTCTTCTCGAAGCCCTTTTTTCATTATGGTTCCGTCCATGACATATGAATGTCTGGTTCAAGATATGCGGATGTTATACACTTGTCATGATAGGTCTCATTATGATATAACATATACCATATTTTCTATCGCCATATTAATTAACACTACTTTGTTTATTAAGGATTGTAAATGTGGTAAACGTCTATTTTGTTTATGTAAAAGTTATCAGTATATTTCTCACAAAAGCTTTGAACTCTGTCCTCCTTTCAGGGGGTTTTCATAAAATATATAGCATGATGCCAGTGACGTAAAGGCTAATCTGATTAATCCGCATACATGCGAACAAGGAATTGATTCTTGATCAGTTTATGTTCCTTTTTCGGTAGAGTTTTAAAATAACAGCACTTCTTTTGGTGCTTCAAGTGGTTCATAATTTCTTTTTGGCTCCATATGCGTTTTTAAAGTTCATCTCAACATTTTCACGTTAGTTCTGAATACAAAGTCCATTCAACCAAAAGAAAGTTCCAACGTATAATAAATGCACGCTGTTTTATAGAAGTTATATATGTTCTTATTTTCCTGTTATTTGCATGCATCACGTAATTTTGATGTTGGCTATACTATATTTTGGAATAACGTCAAACATCCACACCAGGTAGACATTTCATATTTATATCCACCGTCTACCGAGAATTCTTCTTACTACGGAAAAAAAAAGGTACAGATTTCTTATTGAGCAGAGAAAACTTCTAATTCCATGTTAACTTAGTTTGTAACATATCATATTAAATGCATGGCAGTTACGAATATTTGATATTTCAGTTGGCCATGTTTAATGCTTCAAAAGTTTGATTCTCGTACTTTTCATGCCATTGAATAAAGAAGTTGATATAGTATTAGTTAATCTTGCTTTAAATCAAAGGATGATATAAACTAATGGTATACTGGTAGGAGAGATAAACCACATTGGTTCAAGTATAAAATTCTAGAAACATGTATAGGTGACCTGCAGTAATAAACAAGAGAAACTTGCGATCATTACGTAAATATTTGTATATACAAGTAGGAAAGAAATTATGCAGTCAAAATTCCAGATGGTGTATTAAATCTAAAATAGTTCTAGAAAGTTGACCAAATAAACTAACAAGGGTACACTTTATTGTACTTTGATTCCCTTGTTTTTACGCAAATGGTTGACCCTTGGATTTAAATATGAGTACATGTATATAAACTTTGGTCCTACTTTTTAACAAGGAAATCGCATGCATTCATTATTCCTCGTGTGCTCCATCAGGCCGGCCCGGTGTAATCTTGGGCACTTGACAACGATAGCCCATAGACAGGTATCTCATGGTGGTCCTTTATTGGTTTAAAATAGGACATGGACCTAACTCAATTCATTTTATGAACATTCTACCACAGTACCAATAATAACTTACATAAACTAAACAAACTGGGCTTTTACTTCAAACCAGGTCCTAAGCCATCACTCAGCGTGCCCGACCATCAATAAACACATGCACTTTGCAAAACAATCCATCAAATAACTAGTATAACCGCACAACGGTGGAGAAACCAACCGTTCGATTGTATAACTTTGATAAGAAATATACATTTAAATTTTTTGTTAATACTACTTAAACATTAAGTGATAATATGTTGGAAAAGAATAAATTGAGATTTGAATCTGAAAATATGAATTTCAAATTTAAATATTAATCAAAGAATTCAAACTTGTCGATTTAAAATTGAAATTTTAAAATTTGAAAATCATAATTGATTTGAATTTGGAATATTTGATGCGCGAAGTAAAAGGAGGAAGTTTAGGGAAATCGCGATTAGACAAGATCCACGTTTATAGGGAAACCGCGATGAGACAAGATCCACGTTTTTTTGGCTTCACAAAAATTGATTTTGGCCAGTGAAAGTAAGCAAACCTAAAAAATAAATTGAGATTTGAATTTGAAAATATGAATTTCAAATTTAAATATTAATCAAAGCATCCAAAATTGTCGATTTGAAATTGAAATTTTAGAATTTGAAAATCATAGTAGATTTGAATTTGGAATCTTTGATGCTCGAAGTAAAAGGAGAAAGTTTAGGAAAACCGCGATGAGACAAGATCCACGTTTTTAGGGAAACCGCGATAAGACAAGATACACGTTTTTTTGGCTTCAGAAAAATTGATTTTGGCCAGTGACAGTAAGAAAACCTCCCTAAAGGTCGGTTTGATCATACACCGGTATATTTTCCCGAATTTTAAGTTCTTTTTGATCGGATGAGTACTGAAATAGGCAAATCTAGGTCTTGGTGATTTGCTTCTATTTTTTAACGCGAAAAGAAGTATACAGAGAGGAATGTTGGAGGCCCAAGCTATTTATAGTTGGGGCTAGCGACACTAGGGTATTGCCTAAGACAAGGCAAGAGGGTTCAACCACAAGACAAGAAATATGGTGAGAAGGATCCATAGAGACCTTGCGATGCTGTTGTTAGATGAGTGGACTCAACCTTAGGGATATTGGAAACATTCTTAGACGAATAAAAAGGGTGCTCCAACAGAGCAGTAGATTTAGGAGACAGAGAACACCCTTCAAAACATATCCAACAACTTTACAAGTGAAGCAAATATCTAGTTTACGATTATAAGGTACATCAACTAAGGTAATAAGTGAAAGAGTTAGTAGTATGCCATAAGGATAATTATGTAATTGTTACATACATCTAACTCTGCAATTAATCTTGCTTGTAATAAAGATTTTTAATTTATTTTATATATATATATATATATATATATATATATTTTATATTATGATATAAATGACTAAGTAATTAATTTAAAATATATAATAAGAAATTTCTTAAGTAAAATGTTATGTGATTGAAGTTGCAAAAAGTTGAAAGCCTGAGTAATTAATCATAATCTGGAATAATATTTTGTTTTAAATATTTATGCTTAAGATGTTTCAAGAAAGGATATCGATACATCCATTGATATCAAAGTGTGTAAAGCTCTCTAAATGTTAGACAGTGTATTGAGTTTGTGCCTTAAGCATTACTTTTGATGACAGCAACCATATGACATTATATAAAATATTAAAGTTTTTATCAAGTTATATATGGTATATAGTGCAGGATATTAGACAGATGTTGATTAAGAAAACTGTACAGTATCAATAGCAGATTCAAGAGGCTAATATACAAACTCAAGGATTATAGATGGAAGATTCATCGGTATGGAAGATTCATGAATCCAGACAAGTTATAGAGTCATAAATTATTTGGTTAAACCCCTGGTAGCATCGATCTCTCTTCTCATTTGTCAAAAAGGTTTAAAATTTATTTTCTGTTTTTAAATGGTTTTTAAATATTCTGGATAAAAAATGGCATTCGAATGATTTCTTACTTTTTGATTTTATATTTATATATCGAGTAATTAAGTTTTTAAGTATTCTATATCTTAATATACTTTTAAATCTATTATACTTTGTTATAGTTTTAGTTTTATGCTTTCTACATATTTATAAGTATATTATAACATTTACTATAACTTTATTTTAAATGTATATTCACTTATACTTCACATATATTATTTTCAAAAGAAATTCATTCGTCCTTTATGTATTTAAAATAATTCAAAATAATTTATAAAATTTTCTTAAGCTTTATTATAAGTAAAATATGTATGAACTATGTTTAAATGATTTTACCAACTATCAAAATATTTTACAAAGCCTAATATTTTCAAAAGAAATTTTATAAAATGTTATCCAAATATAGCAAGGATATGTCGACATGCATAGTTGGGATATGTCGACATACAAACCGATTTTTTCAAAATTCAAATCTGAATGAAAGTATCCTCTCGTCATATCTCTTCGCGAATGGACATGACCGTTGTTTCTCTATAAATGGGAGTTAAATCAACGAAATTTGGTTAACTACTATCTTATATTTCTCTCCTCTTTTTACTCTCTTGTTTTCGAAAAGAAATTATACTCAAACTCTTCTCAAATTCAATCAACATCAAATCCAAACTCCATTGGTTTGATTCTCTATTAATTACTCTCTGATCCCTATCATCCCTCTCACTTAAATCACGATTAAAGCATTATTCAAGAGGTTAAAGAATCATTTATACTAAAAATTAAGAAACTAAGCTCGTAAAATCTATCAAATCATACTCTTATACATTATGGTGTGCTTGGTGTCCTTGAAATCCAAGTGGGCATTATTGTGTTCCGTCTAAATCAAGTGGGCGTGCTTGGTGTTTTGGAAATCCAAGTGGGTGTGTGGTATCCTTCAAATGAGTGTACACAGATCTTGGAAAATCTGGAGGGTATGTTTCGTAACCTTGAAATCGAGATTGTATTAACTTTGATATTGGAAAAGATATATGTATAAGAAATTGTACGGGACTGTATATACGGTAACACCAAAACCAGTATAAAATTCCAAGTGCGATCTCTCCAACTCTTTACTTTTTACTCTTACCGCATTTATATTTTTTTTTTTTGCGTTTGCATCTGTGGTTGTTGATTCTGCATTGTTTAATTATAATCTTAAAAGAATTTAAAGGGATTTATACAAATCAGGAAACACTATTCACCCTTCCTTTAGTATTAAATTAGCCTTAAGATTCATCTTTCGTCATCCTATATATCACTTATAGCTATTGTGGATACTATTGGGTTATATACTCATAGTTTTGGATAACTATAGAATGACTCGTTCGAGAATTCCTTATTCGTTAATGACAATCAGGTCTAACAGGAAATCTCAAGGTGATGATGTTATATAGTTTCCTCGACTTAAGAATACCGTGGAACTCCAATATGAATACTTTACTTCGATTATAGTTAAATCGTGGCATAGCGATCCATCAAGCGACTATAGTCGCGTATGTGTTGAAGCATTGAAAGTGAAATACTGTTCAATAAAGAATTTATCTCTACGATTGTATGAGGTTGGTATTACAGTCAACTATGATCAACTTAAAGTGAAAATATTTGGTTAAAGTAGAGTGGTTGATGATAAATACTATTGTTGAACCAAGAACTTTGTTCATGGACTATTCGTATTCAATGTGGATAATATTGAAGTTTTTGCCAATACCTAACACCATACATCTTAATGTGTTATAACATTACCAAACAGAAAATGTGTGAATTATTGTCACCAATAATACCACTTAAGATAATATAAAATATAATTTTACTTAAAATGTCTATAAGTGGTGAATTCGGTTGAATTATCACATCCATAGCTAAGGTTCCATGTGAACGTTAACATTTGAACTGTTCAAAATTAACCGTTAACTAAATTTTCACCTTCGAGTCTCGCAACATTATTTCTGAATTCTCCAAACCAAACGATTTAATTAGTTTATAAAATATTGTAACCTGATTAAATTAATTAGCATTTGAGAAATTTTGATTATTATTTAATTTATTTGATGTTTTGGAGTTGTTTGGAATTATTTGATGCATGTATAAAAGTAATATTTGTGTGCATCGATATAGGATATCGGTGTAACTCTAAACAGGTTTAAATAAAAGATAATTGCTTGAAGAGATTTTAGAAACCATGTCATGTGATGGCAATCTAGTGCCAGCCACATCAACAGAAAGAAGGGTAGAGTAATTGAAAACTGAATGTAAATTAAAAGCTTAAGGTTTTAAAGAAAGATCTAGAAAGGTTTTTATTCTTTCTTTAAAACAAAATTTTCCATTCGTTCCATTATTCTATTCTCCTTTCTTTTCATTCGTCATCCCTTTCTTCAAACCATGACCAAAAATTTCGTCATCTGCTTCTAAAAAAAATTAGACTTCAAATCAAAACAAGACAACAAATAAAATAAAAGGCTAGGTGGTTCATCCTTTCGTTGTAAAGTTAGATGTTAATTTACTTAGAGATCTGAGGAGAAATCTCAAATTTGTGCTACAAAGGGAAAGATCTTTTAGGTTCAATTCTTTATGATCTTTAACACTGACCAAATCACATATATGTATATATAGATTGTCACTTATTAAATTTATTCTAAAATCTATTATGTATTGGTATTAAATTATAAAATAAATGTTGTGCTTGATTTTTTTTTAATAATAAGATTAGTACTTAATATAAGCAGATCACTCATTTTAGTGTCCCGGGAGATCGAACACAAGACCTCTAGGAAAAAAATCTAGAGATTTTACCCGTTGAGCTAATGGTCCTTGCCAATCTCGTTTTTGAATTATTTTGTGCATTCAAACTATTAGTTGGATCTGAAATTATTTGTTAATGTAGATCTTAAATATTGTAATAAAATTTACAACTTTGACACAATTTAATCCACTTGTGGTTATGAATTTTATATTTAATTAATTGAATTGTGTACATATACATTTTTACGCTTCATCTTTGTGCTACCCAAAATTATAAACCAGTTTGAAGTTAATCTTTTTGTTAAACAAATTTTCTTTTTCAAATTAATATATTCAATGTGTTTGCACCAAAATTGGTCACAAACCCCAAGTACCGTGAAAGCACCAGTGTATGAACACAAACCAATAATATTCAAGCACAAATATCAAATCTCAGCAAATATCAAATAGCAATTCAGAAATAATGAACAGAGACACAAGTTTTATAGTGGTTCGGCTATCTCCGGCCTACGTCCACTCCAAAGTTTTATCCTTTTATTGATTATCCTTGATGATTATAGATGATTACAGCAGTAAATATGAAGAATTTCCAGTACAACAGCAATATTGAAGCGTAGAAATGAATCCGGCAGAGTCTGGAGGTTGAAAGGCCAAAGATCCGAGAGATCCCCTTTTCTGAATGACCAGGGGCTCTATTTATAGGCGTGGGATGCTGATATTTCGCTGAGAATCCGGGAGACCACTTTTGGCACGTGAGGGGGCCCACATGCCCGGCCTTAGGACATTTGGGCCCACTTTGGGATCGATTCGAACTCCATTCAAATGGATCAGAAAATCATCCAATCGAGGTGAAATTTGGTGTGGACATCCTTCAACATGTATGTAAGCTCCTGTAAAAATTTCATTGCATTTGAATCAGTGGATCTTGAGTTATGATCGACTCGAGATTAGGGCTCCATCTGTTCTGTCTGGTTCGAATCCATGCTTCGAATCCATTTCCTTCGACTCCATCCAAAGCGCGTGCGCATCGATGACGTGTCGCGAAATCTCAGGTTTGATCCACCTTTGTCGCCGTGTTGAACGTTTCTTCCTTTGTTCGTATCGATCGTTTCGAATAGATATGAACATTGTCCCTAAGTCCTTCGAATCCATGAAGTGGACTCCCCGCGTATCCTTCTCGAACGCCCTCTTCGTATCGATAGGTACGAATCTAGAATCAAAACTGCTACTTCCTCTTCGTATCGATCCAACACTGATCGATACGAAGGACTTCTGCGCATCCATCCCAATATTCTACAACGATGCGAAGTGCATCGATTCGAAGTAAACTCCTACATTTTCTTTTGATCGATACGAACTGTATCGATTCGAACCAATATCTTCCTGATCGATGCGAAGCGCATTGATACGAACCAACCCCTATACACCTATGGATACGAAGGAGACCTATGCCGTCATCGATTCGAAGTCCACCCAACCTTTTCTTTCGATCGATACGAAGTAACCGAGTCTTGTCCATGCCAATCGATACGAAGTGTATCAATTCGAAGTCCTTCACCCTGCTTTGCCTTTGATCGATACGAAGTGTATCGATTCGAACCATCCTTGCGTGCCTATGGATACGAACAGCATGTTCTTCCTACCTTGCATCGATCATATCTCCTTTATACGAACTCCGATTAACCTGAAATTTGAAACATAGCCTTTCCTAGTCCTCATCATCATCTCCAATCAATTTCGTCCCGATCGGAGTTCAACAAATTTTGACGACATCGATCGCAGCCTTACTTTCAATCGATCTCCAATCCCGTTATCTATCATTCCTTGCCAATTTGTTGATATTCCAGCTTTGACCAAAAAGTGGGATAACACTTTGCCTCCCAAAACATGCCTTTTGATAAGAAGGCGTGTTTTGAATAGTTCCGATTCCAATATCCAAAGTCCATAGCCATATCGCTAGAGTATGTCATCCTTGACTGCTACGAGTCGATGCCCAATTCCAAATCCAATAACCAAAGCCTTAGTTAATCCCTTATCCATCCGAACTCGACAATCGAGTCCCAATCCATCCTTTTCCAATAGCCAATAACCGAATCCAGGACCTCTCCGGGTCGATATCCGAATCCATAACCTCTCCGGGCTCTTGCCAAGCGTAATCCACACTTGATAACCTTGGTCCAGTGTCGCTGGACGTCGAGCTAACCTCTCCGGGTTCTTGCCAAGCGCTATCCACACCTGACGACCGTGGTCCAGTGTCCCTGGACGTTGTACAAAGCCATGGCTTAAATCCTAAGCCGAATCCTGGTCTCTTCGGACCACTGTTGAGCATAGTCCATACTCAACGACCTGAAACAATAATCGATAATATGGGGCCTAAGTCCTAGGCCGAATCCTGGTCACTCCGGACCCTTGCCGAGCATAGTCCATACTCTACGACCTGAAACAATAATCGATAGTATGGGGCCTAAGTCCTAAGCCGAATCCTGATCACTCCGGACCCTTGCCGAGCATAGTCCATACTCGACGACCTGAATGAGCCAATTTACCACGTTCGGGCAGAGTGACTCACCCCTTGCCAGGCATAGTCCATACCCGACGAACGTTTATCAGAAACCAGATAAAAATCCAATCAAAATCCAATCCAAAATCCGAATCCAAAATCCAAATCAAAACCAGAAAACCAGAAATCCAAACCAGCATCCAAAACCGAAAATAATCATTCAAGGAAAAATCTAAATCAAAAAGCAAGCAAAACCAGGAGCACAATCCAAACTCCGAAACCAAAATCCAAAAAGAAAAGCAGTGTCCAATCCAAAGGCAAAATATAAATTTCACAAACCATAGCAACGCAGTTTATCATCATTCAGAGCATGCCTAGGGGCTATCTCCGTCCCCATACATGTGTAAATGACTTGGTTGCTTGCCAGTAGTTCGCTACTTATTTCACATTATCCTGATCAGTGGATGATCAATCGACCATCATTCCTGGGCCTCCCACAATCGTGGCTTGAGGTAGGCGGCAGTTGCTCCTGCTCCGCCGTTGCATTCCGAGTTCCGACATATTGTGGCAACAGTCCCTTCCTGACATGCTCCTCGATTATATCCTTTAAATGCCTGCAACTGTTGGTATCGTGTCCATACAAATCATGGAAGAGACAATGCCTTCCTGATGTCCTCTCCCGTTCTGATGGTTCCCTCCTAGCCGGCCTTCTGTAGGGAAGGCGATTCCGAGTATCCTGGTATATCCGCTCCAGCGTCTCGTTTAATCCTGTGTATGTGGAAAACTTCGGATCCTTCCATCGCTTCCTATCTTTTCCAGAATCATCGTCTAACTTCCTTTTTCCTTTGTCTTTATCCGAACCTTTGCTGGATGGTCCTCTCTCCTTAGTTGCATTAACCTTTTTTAACTTTAGATCCATACTCGCATCTTCTTGCCGAAGGAACCTCTCTGCCTCGTGAAAGAACTCATTGAGATCCTGTGGGGGATCTCTTATCAAAGATACCTTGAAATCCGAATCCTCCCTGACTCCTGATAATGCCGCCATCAAAACCATCGATGGACCAGGCCGATCCACTGAAGCAACCGCCGCACTGAATCGAGTTAGAAAAGCTCTAAGCGATTCATCCATCCTTTGCTTTACCGATGTCAATGTCATCACATTCTTTGGCCTCTTGACGTGAACCCGAAACTGTCCCAAAAACTTTTCCACCAATTCCCTCCAAGTCCTGATAGACCCTTCTCCCAGCTTCCTAAACCACATTGAAGCTAGGTCTGTCAAGTATAATGGAATGCATCGTGCCATTACTCCCTCCGATGCCCCCAGCACCTCCATGTGTCTGGTGTACCTCATCAAGTGATCAGTTGGATCTGCTTTGCCATCATATACCTCCATGCTAAGTAGCTTGAACTTAGGTGGATTCTGAGCCATCCTTATTTCCCGAGCGAATGGACTCTTGTTCACTCCTTCTAAGTCTCTGTTGGTCAAACCACCTCGCACAGTTTTTCTGATGATCTCCACTAATCCAGTATTGTCTGTTGGAGGTTGCCCCCCATGCCCCCGAGGGAACTCCGGCACATACTTTCATGTGGCTCACTAGCAGAAATGTTAGCCCTGGCCTGTTGAACTCCTTCCAAAGGCCCTCCTGTGTTAGATCCCGTGGGCCTGCCCCCAAGCCCTTGTTGATTGCCTTCTGGCTCGGTATCCTGTCCTCCATTGGGTTCCACAACCCTAGTCCCTTGTCCTGTATCCACAGCTGTTGTAGCCGTTCCTAAGTTTTGCGTCCCTACAGCTCTCATCTGTTCAAAGAAAGTCTGCATCATTTCCTGTTGGCTCTTCAACAATCTCTCTTGCAAAGAATTTGCCATGGCCTCCATTTCATCCCGGGTTATGTAGATCGAAGCCTGTCCTTCCCCAGCTCCAGAGGATGCTTCCTGGCTTCCTCCTTGTTGGCTTCTCTCAGCCCTTTGATTTATACTATTTTGCCTTGTCATTGTCCTCAAGTCCAAACTTTTCAAACTCTTCAAATCTGAACTTTAAATCCGATGTAGCGGGTGCTAGTCCTTCTCAGTGAAAGCACCAAAGTGTTTGCGCCAAAATTGGTCACAAACCCCAAGTACCGTGAAAGCACCAGTGTATGAACACAAACCAATAATATTCAAGCACAAATATCAAATCCCAGCAAATATCAAATAGCAATTCAGAACTAATGAACAGAGACACAAGTTTTATAGTGGTTCAGCTATCTCCGACCTACGTCCACTCCAAAGTTTTATCCTTTTATTGATTATCCTTGATGATTACAGATGATTACAACAGTAAATATGAAGAATTTCCAGTACAACAGCAGTATTGAAGCGTAGAAATGAATCCGGCAGAGTCTGGAGGTTGAAAGGCCAAAGATCCGAGAGATCCCCTTTTCTGAATGACCAGGGGCTCTATTTATAGGCGTGGGATGCTGATATTTCGCTGAGAATCCGGGAGACCACTTCTGGCACGTGAGGGGGCCCACATGCCCGGCCTCAGGACATTTGGGCCCACTTTGGGATCGATTCGAACTCCATTCAAATGGATCAGAAAATCATCCAATCGAAGCGAAATTTGGTGTGGACATCCTTCAACATGTATGTAAGCTCCTGTAAAAATTTCATTGCATTTGGATTAGTGGATCTTGAGTTATGATCGATTCGAGATTAGGGCTCCATTTGTTCTGTCTGGTTCGAATCCATGCTTCGAATCCATTTCCTTCGAATCCATCCAAAGCGCGTGCGCATCGATGACGTGTCGCGAAATCTCAGGGTTGATCCACCTTTGTCGCCATGTTGAATGTTTCTTCCTTTGTTCGTATCGATCGTTTCGAATAGATACGAACATTGTCCTTAAGTCCTTCGAATCCATGAAGTCGACTCCCCGCGTATCCTTCTCGAACGCCCTCTTCGTATCGATAGGTACGAATCTAGAATCAAAACTGCTACTTCCTCTTCGTATCGATCCAACACTGATCGATACGAAGGACTTCTGCGCATCCATCCCAATATTCTACAACGATGCGAAGTGCATCGATTCGAAGTAAACTCCTACATTTCCTTTTGATCGATACGAACTGTATCGATTCGAACCAATATCTTCCTGATCGATGCGAAGCGCATTGATACGAACCAACCCCTATACACCTATGGATACAAAGGAGACCTGTGCCGTCATCGATTCGAAGTCCACCCAACCTTTTCTTCCGATCGATACGAAGTAACCGAGTCTTGTCCATGCCAATCGATACGAAGTGTATCGATTCGAAGTCCTTCACCCTGCTTTGCCTTTGATCGATACAAAGTGTATCGATTCGAACCATCCTTGCGTGCCGATGGGTACGAACAGCATGTTCTTCCTACCTTGCATCGATCATATCTCCTTCATACGAACTCCGATTAACCTGAAATTTGAAACATAGCCTTTCCTAGTCCTCATCATCATCTCCAATCAATTTTGTCCCGATCGGAGTTCAACAAATTTTGACGACATCGATCGCAACCTTGCTTTCAATCGATCTCCAATCCCGATATCCATCATTCCTTGCCAATTTGTTGATATTCCAGCTTTGACCAAAAAGTGGGATAACACAATGCTAATTGTTTTGTCAAGTATAAGCATTTGAAATTTAGATTCTTAAATTAGAATATATACACGTGTATATGCATATTTGCAATGTTTTAAAACTAATCATGTTATTGAAGCTAAATATTAATTGTGACAATGCTTTCTAATATTTTTGTTTTTCATGCTGAATGTACAACTTAAGATCTGTAATTTTATAATCTAAAATATTTTTGTTATGATTAAGCATAGAATTCTCCCCATGTAGATAATGAACCTATTATTGATTGATGTTTGTAAAAGAGAAAATCTAGAATATTACTTTATTTGATTCATTTTTAATTATAATTTGATTTGATCTGTATCTAATGTAAAATTTATTTCCATCTTCACTTTTGCATCAAGCATTCTCTTATTTTGAAAATGTTTAATTTTATTACATAGATTTATTTTTATGTGCATGCACACACACATACTATATATATAAGTGGCAATATGATATTACATATGTGTGTGTCCGTCTAAACTGTACATACATGACACTATATATATCTGTATACAAACCGTACACATATATTGTAGTATATTAAATATATGTATATACTTATACATTTATATTCCCGATATTTATGTGAAATTACCTACACACATACATACATATGTGCATACACAATAGATATAAATCCTAATATTATATATATAAGTATAGTTATAGCATGTATATGTTGTTATGTCGTTGAATGTATACACGGTACATTCAAAATAAAAAATTCAGTTAAATTAGTTGATGTTATCAAATAAAAATACAAACAATATTGAATAAAATATGACTTTATGTAATAACTAGATTAGATTTTGCAAAACACATTAGATGTAACAACCCGAGTTTTTGTGAAAATTTATTATCGTCATTTAAATAATTATTGTCGCTAGCAAATTGAGGATGGAGTTTTTGTTTTACCAGGTTGAAATTCTTAAAAAATAAAATAAAATTGGTTAAGTGTTGTGAGCTTTGAAATTGTGAATATCGGCCATTTTTTTTTTGAGTGTCGTTCGAACCGTCCCCCTCTTTACGTTCTTTAACCCGTTCCCCCTTTTTATTTTCTTCATTTTTCCCATTCACTAGCCCTAAAGCAAACGAGAGCGAGAGAGTTAATGGCGGCTTCGTCCTCCTTCCTCTTCGTCCAAAAATTGGGGCTTCGGCAATCATTTAACAACTTCAAATCGTTCGTGTTCGATTCCGATGGCCTCTGCTTCGATTTGGCAACAAGCTGAGTAATTTATACTCACATCTAATTCAAATTCTTTGACCTCGTTTGCTTATTTCGTTTCTTTGTTTCGGCCTTGACTTGATTTTGGATGTTGAATTGGTTTCGGATTCGCTAGTTCGACTTTGGCACTGACTTGCGTACTGTCGGCCTTGGCATTTTTATTGGCAATATTTGAAACCACTTCTGATATGAATGTTTGACCTTGACTTGTTTATCTTGGTTTTGGGTTTGGTGTTGCATCCATTGTGATATTTGTAGTAGCACTGTGCTTGAATCATTTTTGTAGTCTGCACATTGCATGCCTGATGGTTCTGTCCACTTCGAATTGTGATCTTTGTAGTTGCTTGAGGTCACTCATATGCTGTTAGCTACTGCATACTTGTAGTTATGTGCCAGTGGAGTTTGAGCATGTTTCCAGGCTAGTTCATTCAGGTTGTATTTGGTATCTTCACTTGAATTATTTAAAGTGTAGGTTGCTGAACTGTTAGCTTCAACTTTGAACTTGATCATTAGTAGCTAGTCTGCATTTACATACTTCACGGTAGTATTGCCACTGCCTATTTCAAACTGCATTTCGATGTTCTCTTGACATCTGTTTTGTTTTGAACTCAAACCCACTGAACCTTATTGTTATACTTGAACTTTATGCGTGCTGTCCCTTGCACCATTCATCAGTTGCATCCATTATGTTTGTTGCGATTTGTGACATTCAGGTCAGTTGCACACCTAATTCATGTGGTCTGGGTTCTTCCCTGACCTATACACTTTGATATTTTTAGACCACTGTCTTCATTGCATATGGATAATTTCTGAGGCATATTGTGGCATTGCTTGCATTACTGTCTCATTTCGATATTGAGGTTCACTGTTTGGTTAGACTTGAACTGACTGCACACATATATGTATATGTTTACTTCATGTACATATTCATATTTCATATGTTGGTCTGGTCCTGTTTTTGCATTGAACTGTACTCAGTTTAACTTGAGTTTTGTTGCACTGCACGTTGTATGCATTGAGTAGCCTGGTCTTTGTTTCTTATTCATCTGATGGAAAATTAGTCCAGATTTGTGCCCCTATGTCCATGTTCACATGAGTTTGCTTCGTGTTGCGTGGTGCTGCATATTCACCACTGTCTTAACTGTATTTGACTCACTGCTTCGAGTCACTTGCGCATGCTCTCTGAAGTTGTGGCATTCATTCTTTACTACCCTGTTTATGTTGCAGCCATTTTACTGTATATATATATATATATATACAATGGAGGCTGTACATTAGAGTCTTGTTCATGCCATTTGGCACTGTGCTTCGAGTATATAAGCAGTTTCAATTTGTGTTGAAGCTGTCTTGACCCTTTGAACTTAGTTGATGTTGGTTTTGTGATTTTTGGTTCATTGCAGTTTGATGTAAATTGCATCTTTCTTTTGCACCATGTTGTATCATTGCCATGTGTATTTGGTCATTCGAGCCTTCGTGCTCTGTTGGTTCAGGTTGCATAAATCCATTTTGCCTGCATCACTTGTATACTACATTTGCTAGTCTAGTCATTGAACTACACTTGTTTATGTGCACTTGTATATGCACAGTACTTGTTCATGTACATTTATACGTTCTTGATTTTGTTTTAGTGTACATGACTTGCTACTTTGCTCATCGTCTTATGTTGAGCCTAAAATCATTGGGCTTGACCTCGCATTTGTCTCTGCAATTTAATCGGCACTTGGCCTTATGGTATTCACGGCGATGCTTGTGAATATTCATTGGGTACATCATCACTGTAGTGGCAAGGCAGTGCACGCAAGCGTGAACTGCAGCCACACGGTATTCATTGGGTACATCATCACTGTTGTGGCAAGGCAGTGCACGCAAGCGTGAACTGTAGCCACACGGTATTGGTTTTATTGTTATTTCTTTTGCTTTTGATTTATGGAACTATTTCGTATTCCATATGTTGTAGTGCCGTGGCAGTACACGCTTGCGTAAACTGCAGCCCTACTCGAGTTGACGTCTTAATTGATGTTTCCAATTACTTGATTGTTTCCTTTGTCCAATTCATCCTTGTTAGTGATTGGATAGTCGAGATTTATTGTGATTGTCATCTATTCGTTATTTGATTATTATTGCTTCCGTGCATTAATAACTGAGTTTGAATTAGACTGACCCGAGTATTATTTTCTTTTGAATGTAATACTCGGGTCAGACCCAAGTTATTTCAGGTTGTAGATATTCTGCTTTGGGATGCTGCTTGAGCTATGAAGACTTTTCATATCTTTTGGAGTTGTCGTGTCATAGTATAGGTTGATATGTATTCATGTATATTAATCGTTAATGTACTTGTATATGTAACTTCCTGAGTCGACTGTTGTAGATGTATCACATGTACCGTGTCAAATGTATTGTAACTGGCATCAGTTATTATATATATATATGAGACTTTCTGTTTCATCTGTGTTCCGCATTTATATTATCTGTGTTATTATTTTATATTTTTGTCCTAGACTATTATAGCCACTGTGTAGTAGCTTTGAGTTTGCATCGGCATGTCAGATTTCCTCCTGAAATGAAATGCACGTTTTTACTATCTGGCATATCAGTGCTCGCACAAAGCAATTACACGGATGGTCGCTCCTCAACAGCCTTATTCTCCGTGCTAGTTGACAGCACTACACCGCAGTGTTCTTGGCTAGCGTGGGTATAGAGGTGGGGCGTCACAGCTTGGTATCAGAGCCTGGGGTTTAGGACGAATATAAAACATAATTTAGACAGGAACATGTGTTACAACTATTTGTCGATGTTTTATTTCACATCTTTGTCTTAAAATCATCTTTGATTTGCTAGGTATGAATTCCTAACTCTTATTCATGAGCATTGCTGCTATTCTCCGTTGCACATGCTCATTTGAGTTTGCACTGCTAAGTATCATTGTGTATATGCTCTACCAAGTTGCATATTGCTGCAACTCGTACCCACTTCGATTTGAACTCGCATTGTTTATTCGAACTGCTGTATATATGCATTCTTATCTCTGATTCGTGTACTTAATGCAGTCTCCATGCAATTGGGTTTTGGGTATCAATCTTTGAGACAAATTGCATTTCAATTGTCTACTCTGTCTGTTTATCCATGGTTTGTTGGCTTTCATGTGCCTCTCTCTGATAGTTTTAAAAATTTCTTTGGTATAAAAGAAATTGTCTTGGACTTTGCCTTGTCGATATCGACATTGACTTGACTTTTACTTTTGTTAAAGTCATTCATGCATTTATGCTCGTTCTGCTTTGTTTTTCCAATTGTTAATCGATTCTTCTTTTCCGATTAGTTGTTATCACCTTTGTCGACTTTGATAACTTCTATTTCAGGAATTTTTGGGTATTCCTACTTTGATGGATTGGAATCGAATTCTTTGGATTTTATTCACGTCTTGGAATGTGAATCTTAGTGAATTGATTTGGTTTTCGAATTTAATCGATTCTTGATTATTTCCCGATTTGTTGCTATCATTTATTAGCAACTTTGATGACCTTTTCTTCGGGATTTTTGTGAACATACCTTTCGATGAATTCGGTATCGATTTCTTTGGATTCTATTCACGTCTTCGTATGTGAAATTCTTGTGATTGATTGTTTTTACAATCATTTCTGTGTTTTGTCACTTTATAATATAAAGGTTTCAATACTAGTAGTAAATATCAAAACTCTTTTATCAAAATGTTTTCAACTCTATTTTTAATATCAAACTCTTTTCCTAAACCGTTTTCCAATCTATTAGTATATACAAGCCTTTACCTCACTTGGATGAGAAATCTAATTAAACGACTTAGTAAAACAAGTGGTATGAAACGTTTGCGTTCACTTCGTCGGTTAATTCTTGTACTTGTTCGATTGAACCTCTTGTGACAATTTTCTAGTGAAGATTTACAGTTTGTTTGTAAATATTTAAGTTAAGCAAGTGGTTATGGACATGAAGCTAAACTTTTACATTTACTAGCTTAGTGTAATTGACACTTCTCGTTGATCATGACGATCACTTTTATGATTTAGACTAGCAATTGAGCGATGTCTCTTTGTCGGCGAGGATAGCTTAGGCCTCGTCGGTGTGATTTTGACTCACACATATCTCTTTGTCGGCGAGGATAGCTTAGGCCTCGTCGGTGTGATTTTGACTCACACATACCTCTTTGTCGGCGAGGATAGCTTAGGCCTCGTCGGTGGGATTTTGACTCACACATATCTTTTTGTTTGCGAGGTTAGACTAGACACCACTTATGTGATTCCACTCACACATACCTTTTTTGATTTTTGGTTAGTCTGGACCTCAATCCGTGTGATTTCGACTCATACATGTGGGGTAGCGCCCCACGGTCTTCGGGCCATTCGTGTGTCAAAATTAATGGCTTGCAACCATGAGATAGCGTCTCGTTTTGCGTTGCACGTGTTGATGATTTTCATGCTCGCGTGTAGGTGAGATTCCGTGCTCCCGTTCTCGCTTTGCGTTGCACGTGTTGATGATTTTTCATGCTCGCGTGTAGGTTAGATTCCGTGCTCCCGTTCTCGCTTTGCATTGCACGTGTTGGTGATTTTCATGCTCACGTGTAGGTGAGATTCCGTGCTCCCGTTCTCGCTTTGCATTGCACGTGTTGGTGAGTTTTCATGCTCGCATGTAGGTGAGTTTTCGTGCTCCCGTTCTCGTTATGCGTTGCACGTGCTGATGAATTCTCATGCTCGCATGTAGGTGAGTTTTCATGCTCCCGTTCTCGCTTTGCGTTACATGTGCTAATGAGTTTTCATGCTCGCGTGTAGGTGAGTTTTCGTGCTCCCGTTCTCGTTATGCGTTACATGTGTTGATGAATTTTCATGCTCGCGTGTAGGTGAGTTTTCATAATCTCCTTCGAGTTTTCATACTCTGTTCGAGTTTTCATACTCTCCTTCGAGTTTTCATACTCCGTTCGAGTTTTCATACTCTCCTTCGAGTTTTTATACTCCGTTCGAATTTTCATACTCCGTTCGAGTTTTCATACTCCGTTCGAGTTTTCATACTCTCCTTCGAGTTTTCATACTCCGTTCGAGTTTTCATACTCTCCTTCGAGTTTTCATACTCCCGTTCGAGTTTTCATACTCTCATCTTGTGATTTCTGGATTTCTTGTGTAGTCTTCTGGAATTTGTGCTTCACCAATTATTGTGATTTCTATTTATAAGTTTTATCAATTTTTGTGCATTGGTGAATTCGTGTGTCATTGACTTGTTATGAGTACAAGTTTAGGGTATGATATCCCTTTCTATCTTTGAGAAGATTCTTGTACACTTTTGGTGAATGAAAATCCACTTATCGAAGTTGCTACTGATATCGCTGTTTTAATCACGTGTTTTAAAAATTGTTTCAAAATAAAAATCGTTTTCAAAATTTTTATAGTTTACGCTTTCAAAAGAATGAGGAAGCGATTTAAACGTTTCAGCAAAATCGAGGACTATGACCCCTTTCTTTTACTGATTCGTTTAATTCCGGACTTGTCCGTTTGAGATTGAAAATTTGTGAATTCCTTTTATGAAATTAAAAGAATATTTTGTGATTGTATTGCCCATTGAGTGCTTTAAGAATTCTAGTCGATGCGCTTGATCAACGTTATCGATAGGAATCTCCTAGACGCTTTGATGAGACAATCAGACACAGTAAATTGAATTTTAAAATGTAAATTTGTCTGAAAAGATAATTACATAAAGTAAATTGTAAATTTCGAAAGTTTTAGCTTTTCGGGAAAGAATATTATTTAAAACAACTCTTTTCCGACACTTCTATTCTTGTGATTCCCGAGGGAACCAAGACTCTATCGTTTGTACCAATGTTAATCGTGTTGGTTTGCATGTCATTCTCTTGCAAAAGAGAACGTGCTGTCTCTTGTGTTTCTAAATCATTAATGCCTATTGAGACTAGATATGTCACTCATGATTTAGTGCTCTTGGCTATTGATTTCGTTCTTCAAGATTTGGCATCATTATTTTGGGTGAGAAATTTGTTCTCTACCCTGATCATGAATCTTGGGAATATTTATTTTCTCATAAGGAACATGATTTGCGTCAACCACGTTGACTCGAGCTCCATACATCTTATGATCTTGATATTATTTACCACTCCCGGATGGGAAATCGTGTTGCCGATACACTTAGTCGTAGGCAACAAGTGGTTGTTTCTTTGATGATGTCTGAATGGAATCATCTTTTTACCAAGTTCATCAGACGTTTCGATGTACTTCGTTTTATTGAGCTTCGTCTCATTCCTTTTATGGACTCACGTTTGATGTTCTTTTACGTTGATCGGTTCATTGGACGTACCGTTTTTGTACTACGACGACGTTCCGAATTAATGAAGCTTTGATTCATCTGGCGTATCGTTATTGTACTACGCTGTTGTTCCAAATTATTCGTGTTTCACCTATGATAGGTGTTGTGCGTTTCAGTTGGTCGGGAAAGTTAGTGCCTCGATATATTGGGCCATTTCCTATCACTAAACGTATTGGTTTCTTGGCTTATCACCCCTTATTACCGGCTCAATTTTCTGTTATTCATGACGTGTTTCACGCGTCTTCCTTCTACGGAAATGCCTTAGGGATTCCGATTTTATTCTTGAGCCCAGTATTATTGAAGAAATTGAAGTTTCACCAGATTTGACTTCGAGCAACATTCTATTCACATCAATGTTTCGGGGATTCTGCACCTTCGAAATAAAGATGTTCTTCTCGTGAAGGTTCGGTGTTCTCAATTCTATGGATTTCACTTTGGAATCCAGAGAATTCATCGAGCAAACACGTTCTGGCTTTCTCTTTCATGCTCTATATGGTGAACTTCTTATTTTCAAATTTCGTCATTTTATGATGATATGTTTTTGTGGTTGTTACCTTTTGTCCATTTATTCCTTAAGATTGCGAGGACGCAATTTCTTTAAGGAGGGGAGTCTGTAACAACCCGAGTTTTTGTGAAAATTTATTATCGTCATTTAAATAATTATTGTCGCTAGCAAATTGAGGATGGAGTTTTTGTTTTACCAGGTTGAAATTCTTAAAAAATAAAATAAAATTGGTTAAGTGTTGTGAGCTTTGAAATTGTGAATATCGGCCATTTTTTTTTTGAGTGTCGTTCGAACCGTCCCCCTCTTTACGTTCTTTAACCCGTTCCCCCTTTTTATTTTCTTCATTTTTCCCATTCACTAGCCCTAAAGCAAACGAGAGCGAGAGAGTTAATGGCGGCTTCGTCCTCCTTCCTCTTCGTCCAAAAATTGGGGCTTCGGCAATCATTTAACAACTTCAAATCGTTCGTGTTCGATTCCGATGGCCTCTGCTTCGATTTGGCAACAAGCTGAGTAATTTATACTCACATCTAATTCAAATTCTTTGACCTCGTTTGCTTATTTCTTTTCTTTGTTTCGGCCTTGACTTGATTTTGGATGTTGAATTGGTTTCGGATTCGCTAGTTCGACTTTGGCACTGACTTGCGTACTGTCGGCCTTGGCATTTTTATTGGCAATATTTGAAACCACTTCTGATATGAATGTTTGACCTTGACTTGTTTATCTTGGTTTTGGGTTTGGTACTGCATCCATTGTGATATTTGTAGTAGCACTGTGCTTGAATCATTTTTGTAGTCTGCACATTGCATGCCTGATGGTTCTGTCCACTTCGAATTGTGATCTTTGTAGTTGCTTGAGGTCACTCATATGCTGTTAGCTACTGCATACTTGTAGTTATGTGCCAGTGGAGTTTGAGCATGTTTCCAGGCTAGTTCATTCAGGTTGTATTTGGTATCTTCACTTGAATTATTTAAAGTGTAGGTTGCTGAACTGTTAGCTTCAACTTTGAACTTGATCATTAGTAGCTAGTCTGCATTTACATACTTCACGGTAGTATTGCCACTGCCTATTTCAAACTGCATTTCGATGTTCTCTTGACATCTGTTTTGTTTTGAACTCAAACCCACTAAACCTTATTGTTAAACTTGAACTTTATGCATGCTGTCCCTTGCACCATTCATCAGTTGCATCCATTATGTTTGTTGCGATTTGTGACATTCAGGTCAGTTGCACACCTAATTCATGTGGTCTGGGTTCTTCGCTGACCTATACACTTTGATATTTTTAGACCACTGTCTTCATTGCATATGGATAATTTCTGAGGCATATTGTGGCATTGCTTGCATTACTGTCTCATTTCGATATTGAGGTTCACTGTTTGGTTAGACTTGAACTGACTGCACACATATATGTATATGTTTACTTCATGTACATATTCATATTTCATATGTTGGTCTGGTCCTGTTTTTGCATTGAACTGTACTCAGTTTAACTTGAGTTTTGTTGCACTGCACGTTGTATGCATTGAGTAGCCTGGTCTTTGTTTCTTATTCATCTGATGGAAAATTAGCCTACATTTGTGCCCCTATGTCCATGTTCACATGAGTTTTCTTCGTGTTGCGTGGTGCTGCATATTCACCACTGTCTTAACTGTATTTGACTCACTGCTTCGAGTCACTTGCGCATGCTCTCTGAAGTTGTGGCATTCATTCTTTACAACCCTGTTTATGTTGCAGCCATTTTACTGTATATATATATATATATATATATACATATACAATGGAGGCTGTACATTAGAGTCTTGTTCATGCCATTTGGCACTGTGCTTTGAGTATATAAGCAGTTTCAATTTGTGTTGAAGCTGTCTTGACCCTTTGAACTTAGTTGATGTTGGTTTTGTGATTTTGGTTCATTGCAGTTTGATGTAAATTGCATCTTTCTTTTGCACCATGTTGTATCATTGCCATGTGTATTTGGTCATTCGAGCCTTCGTGCTCTGTTGGTTCAGGTTGCATAAATCCATTTTGCCTGCATCACTTGTATACTACATTTGCTAGTCTAGTCATTGAACTACACTTGTTTATGTGCACTTGTATATGCACAGTACTTGTTCATGTGCATTTATACGTTCTTGATTTTGTTTTAGTGTACATGACTTGCTACTTTGCTCATCGTCTTGTGTTGAGCCTAAAATTCATTGGGCTTGACCTCGCATTTGTCTCTGCAATTTAATCGGCACTTGGCCTTATGGTATTCACGGCGATGCTTGTGAATATTCATTGGGTACATCATCACTGTAGTGGCAAGGCAGTGCACGCAAGCGTGAACTGCAGCCACACGGTATTCATTGGGTACATCATCACTGTTGTGGCAAGGCAGTGCACGCAAGCGTGAACTGTAGCCACACGGTATTGGTTTTATTGTTATTTCTTTTGCTTTTGATTTATGGAACTATTTCGTATTCCATATGTTGTAGTGGCGTGGCAGTACACGCTTGCGTAAACTGCAGCCCTACTCGAGTTGACGTCTTAATTGATGTTTCCAATTACTTGATTGTTTCCTTTGTCCAATTCATCCTTGTTAGTGATTGGATAGTCGAGATTTATTGTGATTGTCATCTATTCGTTATTTGATTATTATTGCTTCCGTGCATTAATAACTGAGTTTGAATTAGACTGACCCGGGTATTATTTTCTTTTGAATGTAATACTCGGGTCAGACCCGAGTTATTTCAGGTTGTAGATATTCTGCTTTGGGATGCTGCTTGAGCTATGAAGACTTTTCATATCTTTTGGAGTTATCGTGTCATAGTATAGGTTGATATGTATTCATGTATATTAATCGTTAATGTACTTGTATATGTAACTTCCTGAGTCGACTGTTGTAGATGTATCACATGTACCGTGTCAAATGTATTGTAACTGGCATCAGTTATTATATATATATGAGACTTTCTGTTTCATCTGTGTTCCGCATTTATATTATCTGTGTTATTATTTTATATTTTTGTCCTAGACTATTATAGCCACTGTGTAGTAGCTTTGAGTTTGCATCGGCATGTCGGATTTCCTCCTGAAATGAAATGCACGTTTTTACTATCTGGCATATCGGTGCTCGCACAAAGCAATTACACGGATGGTCGCTCCTCAACAACCTTATTCTCCGTGCTAGTTGACAGCACTACACCGCAGTGTTCTTGGCTAGCGTGGGTATAGAGGTGGGGCGTCACATTAGACTTCGTTGGCCTAGTATGATCTAAATAGGGAAAACTATTAAAATTCACCCATTTCATTCGTTGCGAAATGAATCGGGTTTCTACAATAGTATCAGAGCCTAAATGATCTACGTGGTCTACTTAGAAACTTTAGGGTCAACTAATTGAGTCTAACCACTTGATGAGTGTTTAGAAAAGTACGTCTAGGCTTGTGTGTTTAATAATAAAATATTCTCCCTTCCTTGGATACCGGCTTATCCCAATGGTTGGACTAAGTCCAAAAGGTTGGTCCAATTGTAAAGATCCAAACTAATTTGAGCATTTGGCTAATTTTCAAAATTAAGTTTGAAAAATTAAAATATATTTAAATCTGAAGGTTAAGTTTAAATAAAAAGAAATTTTATAAATGTTATAAAATATATCCAATATTTTCGTAAAAAATTAGAAATAATTTAATTTTTTGGTGAATATTTAATTAATTTATTACTCAACAAGTAATTAATTAAAAGTTAGTTAATTGAAATATTCATATGTATATAATATACATATATGTAACTATAAAGGTTATAGTTCAATATTTATCTTTAAGAAGGTTATAGCTGAATATTTATCTTTAAGGTAAGTCAAATAAAATATATGAAATTATTTTATTCAAATGTTTGATTAAATAAACGATTAATTTGATAAATAACTAATTAAATGTTTGTTAAATTATATATATTGTTATATGAATTGATATATGTATATATTGATTAAACTGTAAATGTTATATTTAAATAATTTATAATGTTTTCCTTTTCTAAAAGTTATTTTGAAAAATTAAACTAAATATACTTTTGAAATTTTTTAAATATATAATTAAAATATATAATTAAATAATTAATTAAATAGTTAGTTAATTAACATACATACATACATACATATACATATATACATATATATATATATATAAACACACAGATATATATATATATATACATATATATATATGATACACACACATACACGAAACTAAAGTGAATATAATTGAATATTCTTCTAAAATAATTTAAGATGAATGAAATAAAATTTCTGAAATTTTAAATAAAATTTAATCAAATTAGTTAATTGGATTAAAGAATTAAAATTAATCAAATATGATTTGAGTAATAATATCAAAGTTAATTAAATATGATTTAATTAACAATATACATTTTTTTTTTGAAATTGGGTACTTAGATGGTAATACATATTAGTACTACAAGTCTTAGGTAGTATACATCATACTACTTGCAAATATATGTTCGAATCGTGCTACATAACTACTCAACCTATGCCTCTTGCACCAAAGTCGAAGCGCCTAACCACTATGACAATAGTGCTGGTCAATTAATATTATAAATGGTTATAAATAAATTCACCTTATATAATTATGTGTGTATAAAAATAAATGTTAGTGGAACTGAAATATATTCTAAACAAATTTTTGAGATAAGTATATAGGTAAAATATGTATATTGTGATTTCTGATGTGTCCGACGCTTAAATCACGAGGGTATTTCAAAAGAAATACATTATTCTTTAAATTTTGGGTAGAATAGCTACATCATAGACATTTCATAGATAATTCCACTCACCTCGAAGAGTCGCTTGAAGAAATTCCTCTTCTAATTCGATTTGAATTCACTGCTTCTCTTATTTTCTTAGTTTGTTGATTTCATTTCCCCTTCCCTTAATTTGGATCCTCTATACTTTGATTCGTTGCTTCTTCATTTTTAATTTGATTTTGTTTTTTTTTTTAGTTTAGAAATAGGGAATAGGTTTAGGAGTTATTAGGTTAAATTCTTAATTAATATTTACGGAAGACACATAGTCTAGTTTCCACTAACTTTGACCTATTTTATCAATTTTAACAAGTTATATACGTTCTTTAAACTATAAATGACATTTCAAATGCAATGGATTAAGTTTCGAGGCCTAACTTCATATTTGTGAAATTTTACTATTTTGTACTTTTATGTAACATTACATTTGTGGCCCTATTTAATTTTAACTTATTTATTAATTTTTTTTGGGGTTTTACAATAAGGGATATTTATTTGATTACATTGTCTATCCTATATGAGATTCCTTGTACAATTATTGAGAGTATTATATTTGAAAACATGATATACTTGAGTCGTTTGGTCGTGTGTGTGCATGTGATAATGTATCACAATTTTAGATATGATGTAAAATTCATTATTTTTATTCATTCTGATTTTTTTAGTTGAGAAATTTCTATTTTTGTCCATGATACTGTATTATTTAGTTTGGACAACTTGTATATGTTACTTTGTGTCAAGACAGGATACGTACTATTTCAGATGTATTCATGTATTGCAACCTATCCGTGTTGACCCAATATAGGGTGTGCAAGAGATCGCTTCATCCATGCCCTTTGATTTGAGCCATCGAATGGTAAACTCCCTCTGATAAATCGATCACTAGAGCCGGGGCATCACACGGCGGGTTAAATTTCAAAAAAGTTTCCTATTTTGATCTTTTTGAGACCATTAAGTCTGATTGATTTTGGATACAGTCTAAAATATTTTTAATAAAATCTTTATTTTATTTTATTTTATTTGTTTATAAAATAAAGTATTTAATTTGTTGGAATTATATTTTACAAGTGATTCAAATACATTTATATGTGTATAGTGCACATGCACTATATAAGAAGTTTACATGTTTAATATGATCATTTATAGAAGCTGTGATTTACACGACAAAGGATATATTTATCCCTTTATATACAAATTGGTTATCCAAAACATCATTTAAAATTATATAAATGAATATAGTAATTGATTTTTTTAATAAAAGTAAACTATTTTGTCTAAGGCGATAATTTTGAATTTAGAATCCTTTTCGAAATATCTAATTGTTTAGTTAGTAAAAAAATTTAAAACAGGTCTAGATCCATAATTTAAAATAAAATTTAGTTATATATATTAAAATTCAAAATAAAATTATTTTAATACTTTAATAAGGTATAATTTATGAAATTATTTCTTTTAAATATTCGTGTGTGTGTGCGTGTGTACACACACACACACACACATATATATATATATATTGACATCACAGTAAATCATTTATTTTACTAAATACACAAATAAATAAACATATATTTTAAAATGTCTTTCGACAAAAATAATTTTCTTATAATAAATCAATATGTAATAATCAAAACATAATTTTACCAAATTAAAATATTAATTTATAATGAATACATATATATTAATATATATATATATATGTATGTATGTATTAGTTTAAAATGATATACAATTTATATTTATAAAATATATTTAAAAGTAACTTTTTAAAAAAAAATCAAAAATGATATGACAAATATAATTTGAAAATGACTTATAAATACATACATATTTATAAATTAATAACAGGAAAATAGGCACATGGAAGAAGTTGCAAAAAAATTTAGTCTCAGGGACAACAAGTTTGGTTTTTAGTCTGAAGGACACTTTTTAGCGTGAATAGAAAATGATAGTTGCAACTATTATTTTATGATTTACATTAAAAAGTGTCTTTCAACCTTAAAAGCAAACTTCTTGTCCCTAAAACTAAATTTTTTTCCAACTTTTTTCCTTAGCCTAAAAACCCCAATTAATAAATAGTTACATAAAACAACTTTGAAATAGTTTAAAGCTAATTTTAATATTTAATAAAATAAAAAATATAACATAATTCCATATATAATATTGTGCATGATTTTTCTTAAATAGAAATTAGTATAAACAATAGATGGATCTAAAACTGTATGCACAACACAAATGTAGAAAAATACAATTAAATAGGAGAATGTTTGGGCATATAAATTCATTCAAATATACGATAGAACTATACAAATAAGTTGGCATAGTAATTACACACACACACACACACACACACACACACACACACACACAGAGATAATAGAGTGTTACCTTAAAGACGTTGCCTTAAAATGCACCTGGATTGGTAGACTTTCCAAGATTCGATCATGATCCGAGCTCCTAGTTATGTAACTGCTTGAAGACTCTCTTGGATTTGGATTAATTGTTGTATTTAGGTTAGTTATTTTCGGCCAAGGATAGTGATAGGAAGAGGTGGCTATGGCAGAGGTAAGGTAGAAGATTCAATCATCAAACAATGAAGGGGTATTCCATATCTATTGAAAAACAAGGGAGAACTTTTCTCCTCAATTTTTTTAAACCACTTTACTGAGTTCTAATATTTTAAACTTTAAAGATCCCTCCTTTGTTCCACCGACGGTTAGCCATACAAAGGGCAATAATGCGACCTTAAACACTTCAAACCTATTAAGTAATTAATTACAATTTAATGCAATTTAAATGCATAGAAATATTATATACATATTCGTACATATATAAATTTTATAATCGCACCCAATTAATTACTAATGGCACCCATAAATAATAATAGCATCAATGCATGTAATAAGTAATTATTTAATATTTCGTAAATATTAATTAGTTTAAGTAATTTATAAAATTTATAAATCAATTAAATCTTGAGGTATTTCGAAGAATCTCCAATGCAGTTGTGCGACTCGGAAGAGTAAATTTATTTAGCAATTAATATCGAACAATTATTTGCATTCATGCGTCACCTTATTTAGTGGTGTGTAAATTTGGCTGTTACACATCTTTTTGGTAAAATCCAATTTTACCATTTTAAGTAGCACTCGATAGTTATTATTAATTACACCAATTCTCTTTGTTAAAAGTATATCACTTTAAAGCTTATGGAATTTGGTTTTGACCAAAATTCCAGTGCCGTCCACATTCAACTTGATTAGTCCAAACGTAAAATCCTTAGTTCAATAATAACAATTATTATTAACCGAAGTGCTCTAGTTAGAGACTATAAATTTGAGTTAACTATAGTTGACATAATATTAACCTCATATAACCGAGGAGATAAATTCTTTAATGAATAATGTCTCACTTTCATTGCTTCAACTCAGAACCAAGTATAGTTGTTCGATGAACATCATGTCACGGTCTAACTATAATTAAAGTGGAGGTCTATAGTGAAATTCAATAGCATTCTCAAGTCGACAGAACTATGTAATATTGTCATTCCAAAATTCTCTGTTTGACAATATTTATGTTAATCAACAAAAAATTCCAAGTGAGTAATTTCATAGTTATCCAATAACTATCAGTATGCAGCCCATTGTTGTTTGCAATTGTCATGGGTAATACATTGCTCAACATTTGAAGAGCATTACGTACTCCATTCTCGACGAATGTACTGATATCCGTTCTCAAAACATTTTGGCTGTGAATATTTAAAATAATATATTATTTTTATTATTATAAATTTCTTATGATTAAAAAATATTGTAATTACTATCACAAAACATATCATTTAAGAATTTTCTATTTAATACACTTAAATTAAATAATTAATTAACATATCATAATATGACATATATATAATAAAAATAAAATAACCTTTATTTTGAGTGTAATTTTATTACTAATTTAACAATTTTTAATTAATTATAAAATTTCCTCAAGGGCATACCCCTAACTCTGTCATATAACACTTGGATAGCTACTTGTGAAATCGTCCAAGTGTTCATTTTGTCTACTTTAGACAGGTCTTTGCAAAGGCAACATGAATAAATGCCTATCCACAAAATTTTCGAAAGTCTCAAACTATGTTTGGAGAGAATTATGTTCTGAAAGGCGTGAGATTACTAAAAAGCTATTCAATACGAAGATGACTAATCACAAATGTAACATGTTGAGGACTCCGCAAGTTACCAATTTTATTTGAGAAAGTTGTAGGTTGATTAACGCATGGAATGATTAATGAAAAAGTGAGAAAATTGGAATGATGTTTTCTAATGAATGAAGAGAGCAAGATGGCTGCACTTAATAGGTTAAACGTCGATTTTGACTTGGGCTAGCGCAAGCTAACCAGAAGTCCATATATTAGCTTGCCAGAAATCCTTGGATTTTTATCCTTCGATTTAATATTTTATGAAACTAGAAAATAACAACCACCTAAAGGATATTCTAGGGACTCTGGAATAGGTCTCATGTTCAAATTAATTCAATTTTAAGTCATTCATTTAAATCAATATCTTAACCAATGAAATTAGTTATTTAATTATTAGGTGTTAAATCCAAGGGTTATTACAACTTAAGATAGTGGAGTAAAGACTCAGGCCGCTATCCTGACACTAGGTATCCTGATGCTAGGTATGTTCGATGGTCGTATAATTTCTCATATGCATAAATTCAAATAAAATGCCTGTAACGACCCGAAATTATCTAACCCGAAAATTCCAGATAGTTATGAAAAAGAAGAAAAAGATAGAAGAAGAAGAACAGAAACACCAAACATCTCACAATCGCAACAGATAAAATATAATAATAATAAATAAAAACAGTCTTCAAAAGGATACTATATCTGTCGATTACATTTAATATACATCAGAGTTTCACATTATATACAGTCACCGAATATTTACAATTATCATGTCTCGGATTAACAATATAAATACAGCGTAAATACTCTATACGATATTGCCATCCAGCTCGCCTCCTGAGCTCCAGAACGTCCTAATCTGAAAATCTGTAATACTCGGTCTGACCCGAGCATTACACCAAAGTAGCACCCGGGTCAGGCCGGAAACCAGCGTGAGTAAACCCAACTAACATGGAATACCAAAGAAATCAACTTTTATAAACCCGGGTAACATATATCAATTCACAAGCCACAAATTATTATAGACAACACTTAGTCCACATTTTCTAAATACCAAATATTTAGATTTTAAACAGTCCAATACCTCCAAATCACTTCAATCCAGCATACAGATTTTATATATCAATCTACAAACATTCGAAGTGGTTTCGGGTATTTCTCCTATACCCAACCCCGGTCTCTTCGAATCTCATGTCATTCTATTCCAAGTTATCCAAAAGAAATACTCAACATTTCATATCAGAGTTATCAACTCCTTCAAATCATCCAATACCATTCAATCATTCAGAAGCAAAGCTTAATCACATACAAATCATTTCTATTGATTTTTAATTGAATTTCAAACCACATTCACTTAGATTCCTTCATTCAATATTAATTAGCTCCAAATCAATTAATTAATCAACCCTTCCTTATTCATCTTAATTAATCATCATGGATTAATTATCTTTCAATTGCATTCAAGCAATTATCTTTAATTAATTATCATGATATTAATTATTCTTAACCATAATCAATGAGTAATCTTTAATTACTTTATAAATTAACTAACTACATTTAATTACATTAATCTTTGATTGCTTATATCAATTATCTTCTCATAAGTCACTTATTATTCATTTAAATAAATCATCTTTAATTATGTCATTGACTATATAAATTAATGATTTTCCAATTATATTTTAATTTATCCTAATCTAAATTAATTACATTAATCCACAAAATCAATCATTCTTGATTTATCTCAACCTGTAATTAACTATCCATTTATTTACTTCATTAAATAAACTAATTCTCCTTAATTAATTATCTTAATTTATCTCTTAAATAATTTCCCAAAGTAATTATATTTTATTAGTTGCATTAAGTAATTACCTATTAAACCACCCAATGATCATTCTAAATTAATTTAAACTTAATTAATTAACTCAAATCATTAATTAATTTAATTAATCAATTATCCATTTAAATTATCCTACCTATCTAATGAATTACTAATTCACTAAATCCTTATAAATTTTAAATAAACCATTTCCTTATTTATGATTTAAGTTTAAACAATTTAAAATCCAAATGCTTCAAGTCAATCAACAATTAACTCGAGAATCAACCAAAACAAAATCACCAAATCATCAGTGCACATCCAAACAATTCAATCAATCATCCAATTATCTAAATTTAACCATTTAAATTTAAATAAAAGCCCAACAAAGTGATATTTACTCACCTTTGATTTTTGCTTCGAAATCCACTTCAAAATTTCCTTGGTTACCTCGATTTTTAACCTTGTATATAAAAAAAATTAGGTAGTTTATTAAAATTTTGAACAAATCGAAAAATCAATTACCACTTGATACTTCAATTAACTAACCATTAATTTGACTAATAAATTTAATTTATCTAATAATTCAATTTTTAAAATAACTTTCTTTTTAATAAAATATTCTTTAGTAACTAAAAATAGTTAAACAAGTTAATACAACAAGTAAATCATCACATTCATTATTTTATAATAAAATTCCTTTAGATTCACTTAAACAAATAATTAAATTTTATACTGTCTTCACAATTCAAATCACAAAATTCTCACTGGAATACCTTCTATTTACATAAGCAAAATTTTAAATTGAAAGTAATGAACAGTTTATACTTTACTGTATATATTACTTATTAAAATCAACATTAAAGTATATTTATTTTTTCTGTAAGAAAGCGACCTCTAAGATACAAGTTATAATTAATATAAGTAAAATACCTTACTAACAACAGAACCAAGGCCATCACGACCTTGCCTTCACAGCATTCGTGCGAGCCTCCTACCACTGCACAACGCCTCTGCATCACGTCGAATGCCATCTCCTAGTAATCTGGTCGCGACCCCTCACTGCCCCAAAATTTGCCGCGCCGACCTCCTACCCAGTTGCGGCACCGACGCTTGCAGATAGCCCAATTTCCCATCGCGAAACGCAAGACGCGCGTACGCGAACCATCATTGCGGCCCAAAACCCTAGCCGAGCTCGAATCCATGCCCTAGCCTTGACCGACTAACGATTGACGTTCGCCTCCCTCTTATCTTCGCCGTGCTCGTTTCGAACACGATTAAATTCCGCTCACCATTAATAATTTTTTTTATAAGACGGTTCGATTTACTGTAATGATTAGAGAGAGGGACGGGGAAGATATAAGTTTGGGATGGCTTGTTGAGCACGAGTAAATGAAAATATCTTTGACCCCTATTTGACTTTAAATTTCATTATATTTTCAAAACGTCCCATTAATTGTTATTTAAATTTCGAACTCCTCTTAAGGAATGCCGTTAGGTAATTATAAAGTTTTACCCGCATTCTGAACACAAAGGAACGTGTTTCAGAGGCTAATTTGATTGTATGCGCGAGTTACGGAAGTAAACGATCAATTTTAAATTAACTCGATTAAAATAGTTTCTAAGCGTTTTGAGTTGCCAGGGTCAAACGACAACTCTGATTGCTACGAAAATTGAAATCCGACAATAACTAATTATTACGGATCCAATGGAACTAGTTTCGTTGAATTCCGAGACTGTGCCTCGGAAGGCTATTTTTAAATTCCAATTTATACGATATATTTTCAAAACGAAACAAAACACTTCCAAATTCGATTTTAACACCTTTACTATATTCGTATCATCATTATAAATTTTATAAGCCTTCAAATTATTTTAAACAGGCTTAGAAATTTCAGACTCAACAATTTACCCAATTTTCAGTTATTAAATTCAATATTTAAACTACATAATTCAATGATTTAATTATCAAGTAAATATTGATACCTGGAATTCAAGTTAAAATTAACCTTTAAATATTTAAAATCAATTGATTATTCAAATTTAAATTGTTAAAATTTTCGGGTCGTCACGTTCCTTCCCCCTTAAAAGAATTTCGTCCCCGAAATTATTAGTTAGGAAGAATGGAACCATACCCGTTTACCTTTCCTCCAAAACCAACAGTTTTATCAACTTGCCACAATATCTTTTATTAAAGGCTTCTTATCCTTCTTACTAACTTCCCGAACTCTCTCACGGTTTTCAAACAATCCTTTTATACTCAATCAATCAAATTACAATTTAAAACCAAATTTAGATTATCAAAATTTTCTCAAATTTTTTTCTAACTCTTTAAATTCCCGAAATTTTTTGCCAGCGTCTCCTTTGCGTGGCTAGCTCGGTACAACTACAAAGGACCTGTACGGGCTCCCAAATTCCAAAAGAAAACAAAAACCAAGTGGCTACATCAAATCCCAATCCAATTTCATCTAGAATTTTAAATACGTACCTTTTTGTCGGGCAATACAAATTTATCTTTTGGAATCAAATCCAATTTTCTTTTCCCCTTTTAATACCTGCATATCTTGTTTAGCAACAATATTCAATCGAAACTTTACAAATCATTTTATACATAGTCTTATATAGGTTTTCATATTTACTTCTATTCAAATTCGTTTTTCCCGTTTTAATATGAATTCAACTTATTTCAATTTTGAATATCAAAAAAAATTCCATTTATAACTGAGTCTTATTAGGTCCATCTACTAATCTATTTCAGTTTCATATTTAAAATCGTTTAATTTCTCAACAAAAATTTTCTCAAAAATTTTCTAACTCCCAAAATTTCCGAAAATTTTTGGCAGTGTCTTCTTTGTACGGAGGAGCTTTTGCAATTTGACAAGAGATATAAATATATATACATCGACCCACCCGGTGGGAAAAAGCAAAAACAGTTCATATTTCCTATTTGTATTACGTAAGCGTACCTTATTTAGCATTTTAAGCATGCGGCTTATTTATTTTAGCAATTAGTGCAATCCAAATCCAGCCAAATGACCTTCAGGTACCTGTACTTACTCAATTTAAATATGTAAGTGCCATATATAAAAAAAATATTAGCATTTCACTTACTTTCAATAGCTAAACACATGTATTACATACACAACAAGTGCCAAACGCTTCCCATAAGAGATTCATATGATTTTAAAGCTTATTCAATTGTTTCAACCAAATTTATATGCCATTTCATTCAATTTTAATGGCTTGCAACACAATTTCTTACATCCAATTGATTTTTAATCCAAACAAGCTCATATTCACTTCAAATGATTCAGAATCAATTTTATTTAATATCTATCAACTCATAGCATTTTAATTACTTTTTTTTACGCCGAACGACAATTCATCTTATGAAATTTCGACGATATTGTATTTAATTCCACTTCATTTCCAATTTATTTACCAACCATTCATTGCATTTCATTTTATTTCCGCATTAGATTCATGCAAAACAATTTATTAAGCTTGGCACATTCAAACTTATAAATTAATAATCATTTCCAAATTAATTCAATCCAAGCTTTTATTTAATGGGCTTTCACTCTTATTCGAAGCCAGGCTTCCATAAATTTTAAACTTAAGTTAATTTACTTTAATTTATTCCAACATCAAACTTAAGTTTACGTTTATTTGGTTCTCATTTAAATTCAGTTAGCCCATCCCTTTTAAATTTTAATTTTAATTTTCCTTCTCAATTTCCAAAATAATATCCAAGCACATACTTAACTCATTTATACTTTCAAATTAATATACCACCGAACTTAAGTTCAGTCTGATAATCCAATTCCAATCACAACTTTGATTTAGTTTTTTATGTAATCAGACTTCATCCATTTATTATTTAACTCAATTAACCCATTTTAAATTTTAAATTTTACGTGCTTAATTCTTGTTCGAATTTATTTTATTAATACAAGGCCATTCTCAATTTATTTCTATTCACTTGGGTTTTGTTTTGCAACTCAAACCATTTCTATTATAATCACTTCTCTTATATCCAATTTACTTGTAAATTTCATTAAATATTATTCAAATCACCCTTGAATTTTATTTGTAATTCAAACCATCACATTTTTCAATCCAACTCTATTTTATTTTTATTTTATAGCATCTTTACTTATTCAATTCATTATCAAATCTAAGTCGAATTCTATTTAAAATTCGAATTCATTCCCAAAACCATTGTCAACTGAGAACCCATTTATTTCCCAAGTTAAATTTTATTAAAATACTTAATCAAATAATTATTTAGCCAATTAGATTACTTTTAAATTCTAAATCAATATTCGATTTTAATTACAAATTCACTTCATTAAAATTCTAGTTTGGATTTCCTTGATTTTCCAAAATTCCAACATCTTTATTTAAAAAATTTAGAAACGCCTTTTAAATTTACATCATACTATTAAAATAAATCTTTATAAAAATACTTTATATAACTCGATGTCTCAACCAGTCCATCCTTGTTCTCACAGAAATTCAATCATACGTTGATCAGGCGTAGGACTGAAAATCTATAAGTACTTGGTAAACCCGTTTTCAACACCCAGTGAAAATACTTGGAAAATAATTTTATTGAAATATAGAAAATAGTTTTTGAAAATGGAGGAAATATCTTTGGTGAGAATGCTCTGGAAATCATCACCCCCATCCATGGTCGCAGTTAACCCAATGGTTACGTTGCCATCCCGACAAAATCCATAGATAACTGTAGGCCTCCGCGTCCCTCGATTACACCATGGAACCCACGACAGATCGCAGATACAACTGGGGTTACGTAGCTATCACAGCAAAAACCCATATAACTGTAGGCATCGGCGCAGTCGAATTTCGCTGCCAAAAATGAAACTTCTCCACTCCACTTGACCATAGATCACAGTCTACCGATGTTGCATTGCCTTCCCGGCAAAATCAAGTGTAGACTGTTGGCACTCATCCTCCACACGATTTCGCTATGGTCCCCATAGTAGATCGCAGTGACATCGAGTTACACTGTCATCACAGCATAACCCAAATGCCCCTGTAGGCATCAGCGCCCTCGACTTTCGCTACCCAATAATCCTCAGGAACTAGTTTTGTCCGGACTCCTCACAGGATCAACTTTAGAACCCCCATTGGGGCTCAAGGCAGTACCACCCGGTGGCACTCCTGAGAAGTTCATTTCAAGGGAGCGTCTTTTTCCCCAGAGCCATCATCAAAACACTTTATACTATACACATAGTATGATCTCATACAAAACTTCTTTACACAAAATCGATTATTCCAAAATCGATAATTCTCAAACTAGGCTTTCCAAATTTTTAATACTGATTTTACCCAAAAATCAAAAGCCTTTCTAAATCCAAAGTTTCTCAAAACCTTTTCCAAAATCCTCATAAGATCCTTTTTATATATATATATATATATATATATATATTCAGATATATAAAATTTTAAAAACTTTTTTTCAAACTGGTATAAAATTCCTTTTATAATTCAAATACATTCAAAAATCCTTTTCTTACGGCAATAGATTTAACAAGGAAAGATTTATCTTATATAACAAAGATATATATAACTTTGTTTATTCAAAATCAAATATTCAAATTTGATTACTCTTTCCAATATCAATTTCATTCAAATCCATACGATGTACACATATCATCAGTACGCTATATCAATCCGATCGCTCATTTGATCACACAATTTCACTTTCGAACTAGTATCATCCATCCGACTTCCTAGTGCGGACTCAGATCTGGTTTCTTGATTAGAAACCGTCATTCTCCTTGCATAGCTATAACTATGATAGAGAATATCCAGAACCAATCAACAATCCATATCCAGGTTCGCCGTCGAAAATTGAGTGAAAAAAATCCCAACTCGGATCGATAAATTATCTCGAAATTCTATGCTCGAATCTGGATCAAATCACTATGCGAATAGAATAGTATACGTACATCCCACGTATTTATTTCCATTGATTTTCAGCCAAATCAATTTCCTTTCTATTCACAATTGCCTCAATTCTATTGAATTATCACTTCAATTCTTATCTCAGTTGGGTATTTAATCAATAACAGTTTGAACTTCGACCAGTTTATATTTAGAAAATAGCTTGAAAATTTTAAAAATAGGTAAGTAGTTGAAAAATAATTATTAGTTTACAAAATAGCTATAAAATAGTTAACTAATTGTAGAATAGTTGGAAAATAGTTAAATAGTTTCAGAAATTTTTGGTAATTGCAAAATAGTTGGAAAATAGTAATCTATTTGTAAAATAGTTGAAAAATAGTAATTAGTTTAGAAAACAGTTGAAAAATAGTTAAATAACTTTCAAAAGTAATTGTAAACCAAGTATAAAATAATTTAGCTTTAAGAAAGAAAAGTTGTATATATTAAATAGCCTTGAAAAAATAAGTTTATATTTAAATAATTTATATTGAAAATAGTCAAGAGTCAAACTGTTCACTTCCTAAACAATTCAACTTAAATTTCCACTTCCATTTAATTGACTCAATTCTAACTTGAATAAGTTCAGTTTCTATTGAAATTTATTTAAACCCAATTCAAGTTGAATCAATTTAATTTCAAATTATTCCAATCCATTTGATTTTAATCCTGTTCAACTTTAATTAAATGTCAAATTATTCTAATCAATTTGAATTATTATCAATTTAACCCATTTCAAATTCAAATTATTTCAACATAATCCAATCCAATTTCCGATTTAAATTCTTAAACTTATACATCTTCATTCACCAATTCAATTAATTCAAACCAAATTAAACTTTGAACTAATTCAATTTCAATCTTGAATTTAAACTATCAACACGCGTACGCGAGAAGCTATTTCCCAAACTAATATTTATTTACGTCATCCTCTCTAATCTTCAGAAATCGAAATCCAACTCTTATCAAATAAAAAAAAGTTGCGATTGAATCGCGATACGATGATGCGCAATTGGAGGGCGAATGATGTTGGAGAGGGTTTTCGATCGGCAGCCTATGGAGTTTCGCATCACGGAGGTTCGTTTGTAGCTCAGGTTGGAGACGCGATGGGATTCGCGTACGCGCGCGCGGATTGGAGGCGGCGATCTAGGGCGCGTGGGTCGCGATGAGGAGGGAGGCCGTGACAGTAAAGGGCTGCGACGAGGTTGGGTGGAACGACGTTGATGGCTTGAGTGATGATAATTGCCGATGTTGGGGAGGGGGGTCGGACATGAATTTGGATTGTTGGCCAGCAGCGAATGCGAGCGTGGGAGGTATAATTTCTGTGTTTTAGTTAAACTGTATTTTTTCTTGTTAGTTATGTAATTAAAATTTTACTTACTGGTCAAATTTAAATTATATATTTTCAAGTCTGAAAAAAAATATAAGTACTAATGTGGTTAACTTAGCTTATTTAATTATTTTAGGCATTAAAAATAAGTTATTAAAGGAAGATTAGGTTAAATAAAATCTTAGTTAACTAAATCAATAATTGGCAATTAATTGTTCAATTAATTCAAATAATAATAAACTGTAACGGATTATGCAAGGTCAAAATCTGGAAAGAAACAAGCTGGCCCGAATGGATTGCAAATTAAAATCAAAGGTGAATAAATCTCACTCTGCTGGAGTTTTATTTAAATTTAAGTAGTTAAATTTAAATATTTGTTTGAGGGTTGAATTGATTTGATGTGCACTGTGAATTGATGACCTGTTGATTTTGGTTTTTGATTGATTCTCGAGTTGATTGTTGTTTGAATCGAAGCGTTTGGGTTTAAATGGTTTTGACTTAAATCGTAAATAAGAAAAATGGTTCAGATTAAAATCAATAAAGGTTTAATGATTAGTGATTCATTAAATAAATAGGATAATTTAAGGAATAATAAATTAATTAAATTAATTTATGATTTAGGTTAATTAATTGGGTCTAAATTAATTGGAATGATCATTGGGTGGGTTGATAAATAATTGCTTAATGGAATTAAAAAAAATATAATTACTTTGTGGAATTAATCAAGAGATTAATTAAAATGATTAATTAAGGAGTAATTAATTTAAATAATAAAGTAAATATAAGATAGTTCATCATCGGTTGATATAAATCAAGAATGACATATATATGTTTTAATTAATGATTAATTATTTAATATAATTAAAATTAGATTAGAAATGTAAATTCATTAATCTATAAAATCAACAATGTAAATAGAGATTGATTAGTTAAGAAAATAAATCAATACAAGTGACTTATGAGAAGTTAATTAATATAAATAATTATGGACTAATGTGATTAAAATACTTAATTATTTCCTAAGGTAATTAAGATTTTATTGATTTTAGCTTTTCCAAAAAAATATACCCGATATTAGATCCCTTTTGAAACTTATTATGAAAGTAAACTTCTTTTTATAATGCAGGATACTTATATGTGCGCATTTTTAGAATTTTCATGGGCTATTTTTTATATTATTTAATATACATGCAGGTTTGCACCAAAAGTTGGCACAAAAAACGAATAGATTTTATGTCAAGAACAAAAGTAAAGAACTAAAATTAAAACAGAAAAACAAGCAGAAAACAAGAACATACATATTTATATTGGTTTGAAGTTGATTGCCTACGTCCACTTTGATGAAACTGCTTTATTAATCACTTGTTTTTCTATATATAAGGGGGATGAGATCGGATTAATCTTTGACTAGAATGGAGTACATGTAAAAAAGCAGCATATAGATCCCTAAAATGAACAATGAACTTTGTATTTATACAGGTTGACGATCAAATATCTTTCTACAAATTCATCGATAGAATCCTAAGATATAGACGAGATCACCCAATATGTTTTGCTGTCTGATTCCCAATATTAGGCGATCGATACCTATCTGTCCTACCTACCACGTGGCATCGTGTGATCGGTCCTGTGGGCCCCCTCCGTGCTAGCTTTGTGTTTCCAAAGTTGTTTTCACAGTTTCCTTCATGTGTTTGGAGATACCAATCGATTCCCATTGAGTTGAACTACTGATTTAAGTTATTCATAGCCATAGTGATATTATCTGATCCCCTACATAGGAGAAGGGATAGGTACCGATCCCCTGCTTAGGGGAGGCACTAATCCATATATAGAATATTCCGAAGAGTCAATCTCTTGGTCACGCTTGATCATTGCTTCATATTGTTGTCTGTACTTGACCTTTGGACTTCATGATCACCTCTCTGGACTGGTTACCTTGTCCGCCACCGAGTCTAACTTGTCTAATAGTCTGTATATAGCCGAGTTAAAAGGTCAATAACACTTGCCCCCTAAACTACGTCTTGTTACAAATATGATGTGCTTTGAATCAAAACAAGTTAGAGTCGTCGAAAAGGATTCCAATTAGCTTCTTGAACAGTCATTATCCTTCCGTCGAGTTGACTTTCCAAAGAGTCGTATCCTTCTCTATTTGTCACGATGCTTGGTCGATATTATTCCGTATAAATCCAGAGTGTAATCCTCAGTCTTGACTATGCCGGTTCCATTGAGCTTGTTAATCAAGTTAGCAGGTCTCGCTATCTACAGTGATTTCTTTTCTATGAAATCCAGGTGGGATCCAATTTCTGCATATTCAAGAAATCAAATGTTGGGCATGCACAAGTGTACGTTCATGCACAAACTTTGGTCATCGGCTCCTAATCACGTATGTATGCTTATGGATCGTTTCCAATTCCATATAGTTCAAATGTAGTTGCATTATCATTTTCCATTCATTTTTTTTGAAGTGGTGAAGGAACGGTGTAAATCGCCTAAGTGGAGGATCACATCCAATTCCCTGAATTGTATGGACTTAGCCAATTCGTGGCTACAAGTAAACAGACCAAATTTTCTCATATATAAGCTAAATACTTAGCTTATTTTTCTTTACCTCATTCATATTATTTCTGCAACCGAACCGATCCCCCCTTTCCCCTTGCATCCACTATTGATAAGCTTGAGAACTCCTCCAATCCTTCAAATCCTTTATTGATCCAACGCTCCTCTATTCTCCTCATACTCGCCATCGCTTACAGTCAAATTCTAACATCTAATCCCTACAGATTTGATCTCAGATCGTTTATGCACGAACCCTTAATTTGCTTCAAAAAATTTCGAGCTCCTTTCCTTTGATCAAGTCATATCTTCTTATATAGGTGGGTTTCAATCTAGTGGCATGTGAATTGAGTAGGGATGAGATGATGGGATTTATATTTGTGGTTGCAGGAGAGATGGAATGAATTCTTGGAGTATTATGGATAGATGTGGTTGTGATAGAGGCGAAGTGGTGAACAAATGGACCGGCGTGGATATAGGATTGGTCGTGACAAAATAGGAAAGATGGAAGAAAGTACTTGCAAGTGGAGGGATCGGTTGTGGTATACGAATCGGCTTAGGCATGTTGGAGTTGACTAAGTTGGTTTTGGCAAGGCCACCTAGGCAATGGGAGCGGTGTTGATCCTTTGTCTAGGAAAAAATTGTGATTTCAACACTTAGGTGGTTCAAGACTTGTAACGACCCGTAAATTTTGATAATTAAAATTTTCAATTTAGTAAGATTTTGGTAATTAAATCTGGAATAAATAAAAAGTTGAAATTTGTTAATGAATTAATAACGATAACGAATGTAATGATGTTAATTTTAATATAATGATAGGTTGAATAAAAAGAATGGAAAATCAAGATTTATTAATTTATTTAAATTTAATAATTTGATTAATTGCAAATAATAGAAATTAAATATTTAAATATTATGTTAATGGAGACTAAGATGAAATTTGAGAATATCAATGTAATAAACCATGAACTAATGTTAATTTTATCTATTTGGTGATAATGGATTGAATAACAAGATTTAAAATCAAATAAATGGATTTATTGGAATTTCAACTAAATTAGTGAATTTATTTAAAATTGAAATTTAATGCGGTAATAGGTAAATTAATTAACTTAAATTTGATATCCGAACTTGTCTAAATTATTGTGAAGGTTTGAGAAATCAAAAGTGATAAAGATTGCTAATTATAAAATTTGAATTGATGATTTGATTTAATTAATTTAATAATGTAAAAATAGCCATTCTGGCCATTGACTTGGATTTCGATGAAACCAGTCTCATCGGATCCGTAACGGTGAATTATTATAGGATTTCAAGCTTCGTAGCGATCGGACTTATCGTTTGATCGTACGGACTCGAAGCGCCTAGAAATCAATTTAATTGAAATCAATTGAAATCAATTTGAAATAAGTTGATTTTAGCATAACTTCTTCATACGATGGAATTTGGACTTGAAACCTGTTCCATTGTATTTAAAATATTTAAAAACATCTATTTCGATATATGGGTTGACCAATTATCATTTTGGAGTCGGAACGGGATTTTCAGGCCATTTATCGCTCAATTTTTTCCAAACCAATCAAGCCCATTTGATTATATTGTGTTCTTCCTATATATATGTCGTTATAAACCTTAGCAACATTTCTATTTCTCATTTCTATGTACAGAAATTTCCATTGCTCCTCTTCTCAATGGCAGACAAAACCTAAAATTCACAACCCAGTTTCAATTCAAAATCCAACTTCAAAAATTCAAAATCCTCAAATAATATCAAACTATATATCGATTTGAAGATCTCGACGAGCGCAAGTCAATTCTGCTGTTTGTTTTCCAATTCGGATTTCTATTTGGCTAGAATTGCTCAAAACAGTCACGGCTGTTCGTTGGGGTGCGATCGACCTCGACAGATCGTCGCATCGACGACAGGGTTTTGTAGAGATTGATGAGCGTTGTCCATCGGCGTGCTTACTTTGGCGAGTTGACGGTTAGATTGCTTGAAATTTTTTGATTATGGTTTCTAGAATCCGACGGCGGCTGCACTATTGCGTGAGATGATGGTGGCTCTGGGGCATCGCATGAAGGTCGAGGCTATGTGCCGTGGTCGGAGGTGTGCTAGGGAGGGCCGCATGCAGCGCGAGGCCAAGGATGGTGACGCACGATCGTGTGTTCATCGATTTGAAAGCCAACTGCTAGGGAGGGTCGCGTGCAGCACGAGGCCGAGGATGGTGACGCACGATCGTGCGTTCACCGATCTGAAAGCCTACAGCTAGGGTTCGTGTGAACCTGTTGTGTGTGGAAAGCATGGGAGATAGAGACGGTAAGGGGGCTGATGTGTTGTTTTGGTAATTTATTTTATTTTATTTTATTTGTTTGAATTTAATTTTCAGCTCGCTCTAACATCAATAACTTTTACATATGAGTTCCATTTCACGCGCGGTTTCTTGCGCTATGTTTGTATTGAAATCCGAACATTCTGACTCTGGTTTGGACGAATTCTGAGATTGTTCAAATTTTGGGTTTAAATTGAATTTAAATTCAAAAGTTGGGTGTTTTAACCCACTCACAACTTCTAAAATTTCTTATGTTTGTTAAATTGATTTATGATGGATTAGAAATTTATTTATGACTGTCTGGCATATTTTTAATCATCATCTCAGTTAAATTGAATTTATTTGAATTAAATTGTTATTTAATTCATTATTGCATATAAACTGTCAGTTAAATTGTTATTTAATTTATTATTGAATATAAACTGCCAGTAAATACCTATTATTTATTATTTGTTCTATATTGATGTTATTGTTTGAATTGGATGATGATTGTGATAAACGTTTGACGATTGATATTGGACGAATGGATGTTGTGTTTTATATTGTTATAAACTGCAAGTTGTTATGGATTTGTTTCATTCGGGATTGCAGTTTGAAATGATATATAATCATATTTATATTTTAAATTACGGACTGAATGATAAATATCCGTATCACTTGACCATATGATAGAAAATTATATACAGGCACCGTAGTCTATATATAAAAATATTTTAATATGATTTCTATGGTTTTGTAAAGAAATATATGCGTTATATAAATATTGATTTTGATGTTATATAAATGTTATTTTATATTTGATTTTTAGCTATGTATAAATTTGTTTTAAAATATAAAATAAGTTAAATAATAAAGTTTGATTTTATTTAAGACATAATATGGTTAAGTATTTATTTAAATATATCTTGGTATATAATTCATAATGATTTCAATAAATTAAGGTTGAAAGATAAATTGGAAATTGATTGAAATTGTAATTAATTGAGAATTTTATTTAATAAAAATCGATTTGGGACTCATTGAATTTGAGGTTTTGAAGGATATGATTTTAACTTGATTTTTGTTTATGGTTATATAAATGAATATGTCAAGTTTGAATAAAGTGAGGGAAATATTCAGTTATTTGAAATTGGAGTTTATTTGAATGATATTGGAATTATTAAGTAAATATTTCAAAACTAAATAATAGTAAGCTAAATTTGATATATATATATAGAGAGAGAGAGAGTTAACAAATTCAGTTTTGAAATGTTGAATATTGAAAGCTTTGAAATCTTTTGAAATAGTTCATTGAAAACTGAAAGTGAGTTGAAAGTTATGAATTAGGATTTAATTTAAAGTGAATAAATTTGTGAAGTCGAGGAAATTATTTTACTTTATAAAGCAATTTCAGTTCAAATTATATTATTTTATATACTTTTTGAATATCCAAACCGTTTAAGTGGTGGAGGTTATGGTTTAGAAGCTATGAAATTCAAAGTATTATGTTTGGAAAGGTTATATTTCAAGTGTTTGGTTTGGAAGTGTATAACTTTGAAAGTGCTATGATTTTGGAAAAGGATATATTTAAAATAAAAATGATATTATATTGATTTGGTTTTTGAAATGGATGGTATATTCTAGTTTTGAAGTATAAATTATTTTGAAATGACCGCGGTGTTATAATAACGTTTGGTTGTTAAAGAGACAGGGATTGAAAGTTGTCATACTCTCTGCCAACTCTGAAAACCACTTTAACAACTGTGTATGAGGTGGAGATTCCATAATGAAGTAGTATGGCGGTGGCTTTCCTTTGAGGTATATACATGGACCCGCCTCCCGTGAGTTGGCATAAGGTGGCTAAAACAAGAGCGATTGACGGGCTAAGAAGGTATCACTTTTTATCCGACACACTCCTTCAATACCATTCATTACTTTGTGATTGATTTGGGCCTTTTGATTTTGGAGGTGTGGCTCGAGGTGGGCGGTAGTAGCTGCTACGCGTTACCACCGGTCCGGAAGCGTAATTGGTATATCTACCCTGACATTGCCTAGTTGTGCCGTGTCACCTACCCTAGCGTGCCTTATACAATTTATTTTCCACCATACATATGGAGTGCCCTCTGACAACGCCCAGTATGGGGGATATTACGGTACCGTATAGACTATGGGAATATATAAGTGTGTTAAGGTGGAAAATGTAAAGCCTTAACACTATTTTCAAGTATATTATACTTTACTTTAGACACTATTATAATAGCGTATACTACTACATAGTAGATAGTTTAACGGATCCTTAGGAGGTATGGATCCTGAACATCTCTTAAGTTACTGCACTCATGTTTGACACTGGATAGGAGATGTCAAATCTCATAAACATCTTTGATGCTGTTCCACTCATATTTTTTTCTATTGATTTGACTCACGTAAGATCTTTTAGTTCTGACTCGAGTGTTTTGTCTTTTCAATTCGCTCGGGTCAGCCTAAGCATTTCAGGGTTTGAAGACTTTATTTCTGGAGGACGAAGACGAAGATTGTATTACTATTATTTATTATATTATTCCGCTACATCATGTACTCCGCTGCATTTTATTATTCTCTGGTATGCGTAACTCTGATATGTATTGTATAAGTATAATCAAATGTTTTATAAACAGCTTCATGAATTGTTTATTTGATTATTATATTTAATCGTTCCGCTGCAAGATTCTATTTTGTTTTTTCATTCTCTGCTTTTCTTACTTATCCCATAACAATCCGCCCTTTTTGTATGGTTTGAGTCTGACGTGTGTGGTTTATCGTCTATTTAAAGCATACAAAAAGGCGGGATGTTACATCTGGTATCAGAGCTTTGGTTTAGTTATAAACCTTAGCTTTGTAGGGTCTGACTCTTTATTAGTAGGGTAGTAACCCTATGATGAGTCGCTGAGTGTATATATGTGAGGGTGCATATTTGTTAGTGTTATAAAAATGTTTTATAATATGTTAATTCATTCCGTTGATTCTGATTGGTGCATAGGATGCTATGACATCAATAGGGATTTCTAAACACTTAATAGGACAGACCGACACAATATTTGTTTTGAAATATAGGTGAATGAAATAATTTTGCCTATTATATTTTCTATATATATAAAATAAATTTTTATAAATGATATATATTTGGTTGTAATATACTGGTTGTTAGGTAGTGAAATTTATAAATATTGGTTGGAAATAAAATTTACAAATAAAAAATAAAGTAAAATTGGAAATTTAGAACTTAAGTTCCGGGTTTTGAAACTTTCTTTCAAATGATTTTGGAATATAATAATAATATTTAGAAGTATTTTCTGATATGAATATTTCAATATAATTTGAAAGAACTATTTTAAAGAAATTTTGGAAAAATAAGTTCTGTACTCCCCCCTCCGTCGCTGGAAAATAATCTCGCTGATGAGTGCATGCATCATCGACATTCATTTTCGAGTTTTTAAGTGGGAAGGCCACTGTAGTAGTTTTACTGTAGATTTATTTAGATAAACAAATATAAATTTCAAATAGTTTTAAATATAATTTGATATATATATTGTAAATATATACATTTATCTATTATTTTAATGATTTGAAATTTGACCCGGTATTTAGTTCTTAATTTTCCGTTAACTAATAGTTTCAATTATCGTAGTGAAATGGAATTTTACTAATTAATAATTGGAACCTCTAAATTAAATAAGAGATTAAATGCTAGGTTATAAATGAAATTTCAAGGAAGTTGAAACTAGTAACATATAAAAAGTAAAGGATATGATTATTGAACATTAAATTAATTAAAGGAAAGAAGAAAGACTTGTATAACTTTCAATTGCATTCTTAGAGCATATATATAACTTACCAAATATTACAAGTTAAAATGTTAAAGATTTTGTAATGGAAAATTGTGCTAGTAAACTTATGTAATGGAAGTATTCAATGAAATTCCTTAATAAATAAGAATTTGATGTTGTAGTTGTTATAAACATATGTTATAATTGAAATATTACTATAACAAATTGTGAAAGAAAGTAAGCATAAAAAGAAAGTAATTAAAAACTTACGTAAATGAAATTGATATGCCACGTAACTGAATTGAATATGAATACTATGGATAAATGAATGAAAATAAATGAAATTGAGAAATGAATAAAAAGAAAATTTACATAATATGAACAAATAAAAATGAATTCATGTAAGTACAAGTGCAAATAAGTGAAATAAACACTGAATCAATTGATGGAAATGAAATTTTGGAAGAAATAAATGTAAATTAAAAAGATAAATCATTATATGAAAGAAAGGAAATCAAACAACAATGTATGAAATGAAATTAATAAGAATGAAATTGAACTATTGTTTGACATTGTTGTTTGTTTAATTATGGTTGTTTGGGCAGGGATACTTTAAAATTGTTTGGATGAATGAATAATCTATTTAGTTTCATCTAAGGCTGTTGAGTAAATGGTGCACTAAGTAGTTTATTTTCCATTCTGTGCAATTTAAACTTGAACCCGAACAACTATTTGTTTTGTTTTATATGAATGGATGATTGATTTGTGTTGATTTTATATGATGATTGTATGTTGGTTGCAAGTGATGGTTTTTGACATTGATTTGTTGTTGATGGTTGAAATAACTTTAAATATTTCATTTTATATAATTATTAACTCATTTTAGATTATATAAGTGAAATGCAGGTTATGGAAGCAATCGCTACTGCTTTTGGTTTCATAATTAAGCGTTAATTGCCCGACAAATAGGTACGTTCTCAGATTACGGTTTCCTAGCGTTATTTTATTGTTTTCCCGTATTGGGATATATTATTTTAGAATATTGTGATATATATTGTTGTAATTAATATTATATTTTTTTCTCGAGCCTCCCCGTACAAAGGAGACTCTACCGAAATTTTTCGTAAATTTTGGACTTAGAAAATTTTGTGAAATATTTTCCAAAAAATTTTGTTACTTGAATATAAAAGGATTTAATGGTTATAAATTTATATATTTTATTTAAATTAATTAATTTTGTAAATTTATTTGTTTACAAAGTTAAGATTTTTGAATAAGATGTATTGATTTTCTTAGTTCTTTCTTTCCCTTATTTTTCCTTTTCGGGGACGAAAATTTTGAGTGGCTGAGAGTGTAACGACCCGTAAATTTTGATAATTAATATTTTCAATTTAATAAGATTTTGGTAATTAAATCAGGAATAAATAAAAAGTTGAAATTTGTTAATGAATTAATAACGGGAATGAATGTAATGATGTTAATTTTAATATAATGATAGGTTGAATAAAAAGAATGGAAAATCAAGATTTTTTAATTTATTTAAATTTAAATTTAATAATTGGATTAATTGCAAATAATTGAAATTAAATATTTAAATATTACGTTAATGGAGATTAAGATGAAATTTGAGAATATAAATGTAATAAATCATGAGCCAATGTTAATTTATCTATTTGGTGATAATGGATTGAATAACCAGATTTAAAATCAAATAAATGGATTTATTGGAATTTCAACTGAATTAGTGAATTTATTTAAAATTAAAATTTAATACGATAATGGGTAAATTAATTAACTTAAATTTGATATCTGAACTTGTCTAAATTATTGTGAAGGTTTAAGAAATCAAAAGTGATAAAGATTGCTAATTATAAAATTTGAATTGAAGATTTGATTTAATAAATTTAATATTAAATAATTTAATAATGCAAAAATAACTATTTTGGCCATTGACTCGGATTTTGACGAAACCAGTCTCATCGGATCCGTAAAAGTGAATTATTATAGGATTTCAAGTTTCGTAGCGATCGGACTTATCGTTTGATCGTACGGACTCGAAATGCCTAGAAATTAATTTAATTGAAATCAATTGAAATCAATTTGAAATAATTTGATTTTAGCATAACTTCTTTATACGATGAAATTTGGACTTGAAACCTATTCCATTGCATTTAAATTATTTAAAAACATCTATTTTGATATATGGGTTGGCCAATTTTCGTCTCGGAGTCGAAACGGGCTTTTCGGGCCATTTGTCATTCAATTTTTTCCAAACCAATCAAGCCCATTTGATTCTATTGTGTTCTGCCTATATATATGTCATTATAAACCCTAGCAACATTTCTATTTCTCATTTTTACACGCACAGAAATTTCCGTTGCTCCTCTTCTCAAAGGCAGACAAACCCTAAAATTCACAACCTAGTTTCAATTCAAAATCCCACTTCAAAAATTCAAACTCCTCAAATAATATCAAACTATATATCGATTTGAAGCTCTCAACGAGCGCAAGTCAATTCTGCTGTTTGTTTTTCAATTCAAATTTCTTTTTGGCTAGAATTGCTCAAAACAGTCACGGTCGTTCGTTGGGCTGTGATCCACCTCGATAGATCGTCGAATCGACGACAGGGTTTTGTAGGGATTGATGAGCGTTGTCCATCGGTGTGCTTACTTTGGCAAGTTGACGGTTAGATTGCTTGCAAAATTTCAATTAGGGTTTCAAGAACCTGACGGCGGCTGCACTATTGCGTGCGACGATGGTGGCTCTGGGGCATCGCGTGAAGGTCGAGGCTATGTGCCATGGTCGGAGGTGTGCTTAGGAGGGCTGCGTGCAGCGCGAGGCCAAGGATGGTGATGCACGATCGTGCGTTCATCGATTTGAAAGCCTGCGGCTAGGGTTTGTGTGAACCTGTTGCATGAGGAAAGTGTGGGAGAGAGAGATGGTAAGGGGGCCGACGTGTTGTTTTGGTAATTTATTTTATTTTATTTAATTTATCTAAATTTAATTTTCAACTCGCTGTAACATAAATAACTTATACATATGAGTTCCGTTTCATGCGCAGTTTCTTGCGCTAGCTTCGTATTGAAATCCCGAACATTCTGACGCAAGTTTGGATGGATTCTGAGACAGTTCAAATTTTGGGTTTAAATTGAATTAAAATTCAATTTAAATTCAAAAGGTGGGTGTTTTAACCCACTCACAACTTCTAAAATTTCTTATGTTTTTTAAATTGATTTATGATGTGATTAGAAATTTATTTATGTCTGTTTGGCATATTTTTAATCATCATCTCAATTAAATTGAATTTATTTGAATTAAATTGTTATTTAATTTATTATTGCATATAAACTGCCAGTTAAATTTTTATTTAATCTATTATTGAATATAAACTGCCAGTAAATACCTATTATTTATTATATGTTCTATATTGATGTTATTGTTTGAATTGGATGATGATTGTGATAAATGTTTGATGATTGATATTGGATGAATGGTTGTTGTATTTTATATTGTTATAAACTGCAAATTGTTATGGATTTTGTTTCATTCGGGATTGCGGTTTGAAATGATATATAACTGTATTTATATTTTAAATTACGGATTGAAATGATAAACATCTGTATCACTTGACCATAGGATAGAAATTTTTATACAGACGTCGTGGTCTATATATAAAAATATTTTAATATGATTCCTATGGTTTTGTAAAGAAATATATGCGTTATATAAATATTGATTTTTGATGTTATATAAATGTTATTTTATTAGTAATTTTTACCTATGTATAAATTTGTTTTAAAATATAAAATAAGTTAAATAGAGTTAACAAATTTAGTTTTGGAGTGTTGAATATAGAAAGCTTTGAAATCTTTTGAAATGGTTTATCGAAAACTGAAAGTGAATTGAAAGTTAAGAATTGGGATTTAATTTAAAGTGAATAAATTTGTGAAATCGAGGAAATTATTTTACTTTGTAAAGTAATTTCAATTTCAGACTATTTTATTTTATATACTGTTTGAATATCCAAACTGTTTAAGTGGTAGAGGTTATGGTTTAGAAGCTATGAAATTCAAAGTATTATGTTTTGAAAGGTTATATGTCTAGTGTTTGGTTTCGAAGTCTATAACTTTGAAAGTGCTATGATTTTGGTAAAGGATATATTTGAAATAAAAATGATATTGTATTGATTTGGTTTTTGAAATGGATGGTATTTCTGGTTTTGAAGTTTAAATTATTTTGAAATGACCGTGATTTTATAATAACGTTTGGTTGTCAAAGAGACCGGGATCGGAAGTTGTAATACTCTCTGCCAACTCCGAAAACCACTTTAACAACTGTGTACGTGGTGTAGATTCCAGAATGAAGTAGGATGGTGGCGACGTTCCTTTGAGGTATATATGTGGACCCGACTCTCTTGAGTTGGCATAAGGTTGCTAAAATAGGAGCGATTGATGGGCTAAGAAGGTAGCACCTTTTATCGGACACACTCCTCCGATACCATTCTATTACTTTATGATTGATTTGGGCCCTTTTGATTTTAGGGGTGTGGCTCGAGGTGGGCGGTAGTAGCTGCTACGCGTTACCACCGGTCCGAAATCATAATTGGTATATCTACCCTGGCATTGCCTAGTTGTGCCGTGTCACCTACCCTAGTGCGCCTTATACGATTTTTTTTGTACCATACCTATGGAGTGCCCTCTGACGATGCCCAGTACGGGAGAGATTACGGTACTGTATAGACTATGAGAATATAAAAGTGTGTTAAGGTGGAAAATGTAAAGCCTTAACGTTATTTTCAAGTATATTATACTTTACTTTAGACATTATTATAATAGCATATATTACTACATAATAGATAGTTCAACGGATCCTTAGGAGGTGTGAATCCCGAACATCTCTTAAGTTATTGCACTCACGTTTAACACTAGATAGGAGATGTCAAATCCCGTAAACATCTCTGACGCCGTTCCACTTATATTTATTTCTGTTGATTTAACTCACATAAGATCTTGTAGTTCTGACTCGAGTGTTTTGTCTTTTCAATTCGCTCGGGTCAGCCTGAGCATTTTAGGGTTCGATGACGTTATTTATGTGGGATGAAGATGAAGATTGTATTGCTATAATTTATTATATTATTCTGCTGCATCATGTACTCCACTGCATTTTATTATTCTCTGGTATGTGTAACTCTGATATGTATTGTATAAGTATAATCAGATGTTTTGTAAACAGCTTCATGAACTATTTATTTGATTATTATATTTTATCGTTCCGCTGCAAGATTCTATTTTGTTTTTTTCTTTCTCTGCTTTTCTTATTTACCCCATTACAATCCGCCCTTTTTGTGTGGTTTGAGTCTGACATGTGTGGTTTATCGTCGATTTAAAGCGTACAAAAAGGCGGGATGTTACAAGACTTGACATGCACACATGAATGATCTTGAACATGAACCTGAATTGTAGCATGTTCCTTGAATAGATAAACTTTGAAACAAATGCCTAATGACTCTAAACTCGAATGGACTACCCATTAGCACTCGCATGGAATTTGAACATTTGAACTTGCACACTTATGAAGACGAGTTAAACTTGAGTATTCACAACATATGGACTTGAATGAAAATATAGTGCTCCAATATGTCGATAGTTGATTCCGAGCTTATATGAAATCCATACCCATCGATGTGAAAGTCGGCTAAGAAAGTTAGCAATGATGGTCACTCTAGTCGAATCCTAGAGTCTCGTCACAGTTGTCGTTTTAATTTTGAATTATTTATCGCTACAATGCACAACACTACACCACACCGCACTAGCTTACACTTTACAAAGGGGAACAACTTTCTTCTCTAACAACACCTATCAACTAAGTTTGATAGCTATGAATTCCAGATGCTCGGCGGGTTTTGCTACTATGGATGCTGAACAGATTTCTTCGCACGACGATTCTGATGCCAAGTTAAGCTCCACAATAATATTTTCTTGGCACACTCCAGGAAATCTATCAGAATAGCCTGAAAGCTCTCAACAGGTGCCTAAAATTCCTGATCTAGATGCAGAAGATAAACCAGTTCCTGACAATATAGAAGATGCTATTGTTTTAGAAGATCGAAAAGATTTTATGGCTTCGAGAATCGACGAGGCTTCTCTTTGTAGAATTTGCATCAGACATGGAATACCATATGAGGATATATGAGTCCCGATCCGCAATAATAGAGCTCACTCGCCTTTGGAAGGGTATGCCACTTATAACAGATATATGTGTAAGCAGGTTGTGTTCCAGCTGTCAATCCATTCATTTGGAAGATGCTACATCATTTGAGATTGGCTTCGACCAAGTTGCATTTGAACAGCTATGCATTTCTTCACTGTACATATATGATATTTCTTGAATTCTTATGTAATGAATCAAGTCTGGAGGAAATAAGATTCAACTTCAATTTCAAGCGATGAAAGGGAAGCTTCTCTTATATATTTCTGGAGTTAAATCAGAAATTATCAAGTCATGACTGGTGCTTGAAATAAGCTAAGCGCTTTCAAGAATGAGTGGTTTTAAGTGCGTTGCCCTCCCGGCTTCGCAGGACGATAGATGGAAGGATGTAAGTGTCATTTTACTCAATATTGAATGTTTTCATTCAAGTCATACTTTGAACTAAGCAATTCGATGTATCCTACATGAAGCTATTCATGTCCTATCGGTAATAGTGATTTCGAGGTAGTCGTTGAGCTCAAGAATATACCTCCAAAAGATAGAGATGTTAGATCCCTTATTAGTGATAAGTGCCTCGTTTTCTTCTACTTGCTAAAAGAGGTCTGTAATACCGGGTTAACAGCGAATGTTGATGATGAAGTGAGAGGAAGAAGAAGCGTTACTCAGTTGGGACGTGGCGATGTTAATCCTATCATGCCCCCAGTGGAGGAGGCTCAGGACATCGTCGAAGAAGGTGAAGAAAGGGACGATGCTAATGAGCCCGATCGTGACGATGCGGGTTCAAGCCATGAGCCTATAGTTGGATCTTCCCAAGACACATGGCTTCCCGCCTGAGAAAAGAGAAAAAGAAAGAGGCTCGTTTACAAGCTTCGTAGAGGGTAAGTCGCCAAGCAGCCCAAGGTAGCTGTTGTTGCCACAGATCAATCTACTTCTTTGCCTCCAGAAAATTTCTTTGATGGACTGTCGAACATCCAGATACCAAAGGATGTCCGAAATTATGATTTTTCTAACATGAGCCTCGAAGGGTATGATTCTCCTATCTGAATTGGTGCTAACATTCCTCCAACTAGCGTTGGAGAGATTACTCTGTCTAGTAATGCTCTAGTACCTGGTCTGTTGGGAGGACACTAGGACACTCATGATCACGTGCACTGCACTACATAACACCTATTCATCTTTAATTCTAGTAGTGCTTACACATCTTAAATTTGTTTGCAAATTCCATGGTGTACTCTTGCAACTATAATCGCTTGAAGAAATCATCATATTCTCAACCATCTTACTTCGGGCTCGATCGAGGTCCGGACTTTAGGCGGTAGCCTGACCAGGAAAGAGAGGGCCATGACGGAAAGGAGGACGAGGAAAGAAGTTATCAATTCAAGGATTCATCATCCCGGCACAAGTGAAAATCCAAGTATTCTCATCACAAGGGTGTCAATCCACATCCCACCATCTATAGTAGTAGCAAGTCAGTACCTTACGCCTCTACTTCAGCTACACTACCCAAGCAACATACGTGTTCTTCCGGCACCCAGCGATCTTTTGTATGCAAGACTGGTATAGGAACCCTTAATACTTCTTCTCATAGACATGGAAAATGGTCCCTTTTATCCCTAACTGCTCTCGATCTACTACTGTAGAAAAGATGGCCGGGCTCAAGGCCATCTTTCTTAAGTTGTGTTTCGATGAGTTCAAATTTGTTCCTGCTTTGCATTCGATTCCTACAAAGGTCAAGGATACAGTACTCTCTTATGTCAATGATGTCAATGTCCAGCATGGCATAAATCTTCATGTGGCTGAGAGGATTTTTGAAGTGTCAATTGAAAGGAAGCACAAGATCGATCGCTTAACTCTCGAAGCGATTCATGATAAGGACATCATCAAGCACTTGGATGAAAAAGTCAAGGGGCTGAATACGAAGCTAGCTCATGCTGAGAAAAGAACCAGCAAATCTTTTGAAGTAGTAGAACGTTGATGAAAGTGCATCGAGTTGAACTGGACACCACTGTTTACCGTAGTGGCACTTTAGCCTTCAAAAATGAGGTTCTATGGAAGGAGAACGCCTTGAAAAAAGATAATGGCCCTGGCCCTCCATATTTGATAGCTTGAGGAAGAGCTTAAGAAGGAAAAACAAGAGAAACTTAATGCCCAACTGGAGTTCCACCGTGGAAATCGTCGAGGATCACCTGACCAAAATTAAGGCCGGTAAACAAATTGTACAAATAGAGACCCTTAAAGACGAAGTTAGGGAGGCTGGTCAAACAGAGATAAAGAACGATTTTGAAGCCCTGTTAATATACTACAATACAAATGTCCACATAAACCCCAATCTTCACTTCCTTTGAGTGGGATATCCTGAGTTGTCAATACGAAGCTTGGGACTATATTGTTGAGCTGAAAAAGAAATCCTTTGGTGGTGTAGAGGTTGATTAAGAGTAGCTTATATGCGAAATCTTGCATGATAAAGAGCATGATGAACTCAAGGTTGCTCGATTTAGTTTACTTCGTGACCCAGCAATCACCAAGAAGGGGAAGGATGGCTTTGAAGCATCCTAGTCTGACTCTCGAGACCTTCTCACAAGTCAGGCAGCAGGTGCCATGACTTCTTATGCCCCTAAAAAGGAGATATGCTATGATCCAGATCATCCTGAAATCCACAAGTCTTTTATGCTATCTCTGATTCTTGAAGGCAGCAATCTAACTTTGATCGAAGGCTAATCTAGAGAAGGTATATTACTCACTTCCCCTACGTTCAAAAAAGTTCACATCTTGCACATGAAAGTCAGGGGCATACCCATTGAACTTTACGAAATTGCAAGTCTGTCTTCATCTGTACATGCTTCTAGTGGTGAAGCTATCTTGGGCAGTAGGCACTGACCACTGAGTCTACAGCGGTCACCACATCATAGACGTTCCCGACTGTCCAATCCACTAAGACTCTCAGCGTAGAGGCTAAAGTTATAGGGGACTTAATTGAAGAAATGATCGATCATCAATAGGCCAAGGATGAGATAGATGACAATGTAATGACTTATGCCTCTGAGCATATGGATAAGAACAGCTTGAAGGAGTGCATTGAGAAGGAAGTGCAGGATAAGAAATTCAAGAGGGAGCATGCCCGAGGCTGTGCAGTTAAAGCGCTCGGCAGATTCAAAGCAGTGGATGTGCAAAAAGTCATAGCGGGGATACAGCGAGGATATAGCGGGATATAGCGGATAGCGCTAAAATAGCATATAAAACTCGTACTTAATGTTTTTACAAATATATAAATGGTAATTAAATGAAAATTTATCATTCAATTGAATTATAATTAATACATAAATGATTTTAAACAAAAAACATGTGCGATTATACTTTAAATAAACATAAAAATGTTATATAACATAATTGAATTTAGTAGAATATCAGAGTATTTTCATTTATGAAAATATATTAAAAAGTAAATCAAATAAATTAGTTTCATAATTTTAAAAATGTATAGATGTAATTTTTTAATTCATTTTATTAAAGAAGATATAGCGGAAAAAGTAAAATATAGCGGGAATAACGGGATATAGCGGAAATAGCGGGGATTAAAGCAGAAAGGCTATATTTTGGGGCTATATTGAAAAATCGTAGCGGTAGAAATCCGCTATGAGATAATGCGGGGTTATAGCGAGGTAATAGCGGGGCATTAACTGCACAAGCCCGAGGTAGATATCACTCCACTCCAAGTCACACTGCCCGGCACTATCTTCCCTAAAATGGTCAACCCTTCCATACCCAAAGTGAGACCGCTTCCATTTCTATCTCTAAAAGTATTTCACCTAAGGGTGGGAATGGTGGAGGAAGGTCAAAGAGGAAAAGTTCTAGTGAGAGCTCCAATTAGTCTACCCTAAAACAACCTAAGAAGGACAAGAAATAGTCGCCGACTCGGTTTGGGTTATGCATAACTAGGTAGCTGGTTCCTTTTTGTTGGCCATAATTGTGAGGTTACATCCCCCGCTTTTGGTTTCTAGTTCTAATAATAAACTTGTACTAAGCTTTCCATCTTTTTCTTGTGAATAAAAACTTCTTTCGTTTCAGTTTAACTTTTGCATGAATTTGTTAAAGTGTTCGAGCTATTACATTTTCCATTCAATGTACTAGTAACTTGTCGCTCGTCCTTTAAGTTGTTATGTAATTTAATCACCCATTTCTTCGAGTTCTATCTGATAAGCTCATCTCGAGGCCTCCTCTCGTTTGTGGCCTTAAGTCGTATCAAACATAAGGCATGAAACCACAGTGTTATGTTGTCATGTTCAGTGGTTAAGGAACTTTATTCCTACCCCAAGTCTTGGGTTGGCGGAGTTAGTCTGTGGACGATAACATCCCATGGATGAGTTTATACTCCTACTATCGAGTTCAGGTTAGAGTCGAAAAATAGTGGTTGAATCCCACTCATTCCTTTGTTTATACTATTTTCCAGACTCTAGGGATCAGAGTTAGTCGATGGGCAATTAATCACACTTGATTGATGTTTATTCCCCAGTCCATACTCTAGAAACTGGAATTATATAGGTAAACATTGAATCAAATGTTTCTCGATTAATTCATTCACCCTTAAGTTAAGGGAAAAAGTGAAAGAGTGGCCGGTTGTACCATGTCCAATTTTACTTTATATTTCTCCCGCCAAATTGGGGGATGGAAATTTGCTAATGGATGGTCGAGTCACATCCGTTTTTATGCTTTGTACTCAGCCCGTCAGACCATAGGCGAGATTTAATCGATGAATGGTCGAGTCATGTTCATTCTGACCAATTCGATCACGAACCCGAGAACTTAGTTTGCACCAGACTCAGGGTTCTCGTTAGTTTATATTAGGCATATGTAGATGTAAGTCGGTCGCATATCATAACTGTTATACTATTCACAAAATATTCATAGATATAGTAGAAACTTCATGTTTTATTGCTAACTGAAAGAGAAAGCGATAGAGTCTATCTTATTATATGATTCTACAATGAAAAAGCAAATTCCAAATGAAATACAAATGAACAAAACAAAATCAAGTGAAATAGAGTCATAGATGCTTGCTATTCCATTCTCTAGGGAGTGCAATGTCATCGACTGTCGTTAGCTTGAAAGTTCCATCTCCAATATTTTGGTCGATAACATATAGTCCTTTCCATCTTGGACCCATGTTAAAGGACTAGGAAAGATCAGTTTTAGGATGAGATCGCCAATTTTGAAGGTTCTAGCTTGGACTTTAATGTTTTATTATCAAGTGACTCGGTGTCAGTGTGAAACTGCCCTCAAGTCAGCTTCTTCATGCTTTTCATTGATCATGTCTAGAGATTCTTAAAGGAGATCTATATTCGTTCTAGGGCCATAGCAAGTCACGCGATAAGAAGGGACTTTAGGTTCTACGAGAATCATGGCTTTAGAGCAGTAGGCAAGGGCAAATGGAGTGTGGAGAGTCTCGGAGTTGTGGGTAGTTCTGAACGCCCATAGAGCTAACGGGAGTTCATCAACCTATTTGCATTAGCCTTTTCCAAATGCTTCTTTAGAATGGAATTTATGATTTTATTAACAACTTTTGACCAGTGCATTTGCTTGAGGGTGAGCGACTGCCGTAAATCTTTTATTAATACGATGTCGAAGGTAGAAATCTTTGAATTCAACACTGTCAAATTGAGTCTCATTGTCAGTTTTGATCGTTCGAAGGAGACCAAAATGACAGATGATGTTTCGAACGATAAGTTTGATTACTTTCTTCATAGTGATCGTGGCTAATGGTTCAGCTTTAGCCCATTTAGTGAAGTAATCGACTGCTATGATTACATACTTCGTGCCACCTTTTGAAATTGGCAAGGAGGCAATGATGTCGATGCCCCATGTAGAAAAAGGCCATGTACTGACCATTTTAGCAATCACCATTAGCCGGGCTATCAAAATCTTTATGAATATCTGGCACTTGTTTCATCGTCTAACATAATCAGTTGCATCTCGATTGATAGTTGGCCAGTAATGACCATAGCGAAGTATCTTCTTTGCCAAGTTTTGTCCTCCAGTGTGATTGCCACATCTTCTTCATGGAATTCTCTCAATACTCACTTGATTTCATTGTTGGCGGTAACATGAAGCAGGGGATGGGAGATCTCTTTAGATATATGAATCCTTCTTAAAGGATGTATCGTGAAGCTTTTCAAAGGACCTGTCATTTCTCATTCCTCCTTACTGGTAGGATTCCCTAAATAATCATTTATCGGAGTCATCCATTACTCCCTCTCGGGCTCCATATCTGGTCGCTGCTTGGAACATTAAGTACTTCAATTGGACCAAGCCCACTTGTTGTGCATCCTTGGAATTGGCCAATTTGGCTAGCGAATCGACTTTCTCATTATGTTTTCTAGGGATATGTATGATAGTGCAATGCTCCAAATCTGTTAGTAGCTCTTCAACCCGGTTGAGGTAAGAAGCAAGTCATGCTCCTTTGGCATAATATTCTCCCCTGACGTGGCATACAGCCAACTAGGAATCATAGAAAATTTGCAAAGCTTGTACCTCCAAATCCTTAGCAAGTTTGAGCCCAGCAATCATGGCCTTATATTCTACTTCATTATTAGTTACAGGGTAGTCAAGTTTAATGGCGTAGGAGATCATGAGTTCCTGAGGAGTGACTACTATGACTCCAATGCTAGAACACTGATCGTTGAATGCTCCATTCATGAAAATCTTCCATTAGATGGTAGGTTCTGCACTGCTATGAGGAGAGTCATTGTGTGTAGTGAATTCAGTTATGAAGTCCGTCGACACTTGTCCTTGGATGGCTCTCTGAGGATGATAAGTGATATCAAACTGGCTCAATTCGATGCTCCATTTCAGTAACCTTCCAAACATCTTGGATCGATGTAGGACCCAACATAATGACTGTCAGTGAAGACATTGATGGGGTAAGCCTAAAAATAAGGATAATGCTTCCTTGACGCAATCAACAGGCAGTATGCGAGCTTCTCCAATTTTGGGTAATTTCTCTCAGTACCTGTCAATCGCTTGCTAACATTATATATGGCCCCTTGGATCCTTCGTGCAGCAGCGCGATACTAATGGCATGTACCAACACCTCCAAATAGATATACAAGTCTTCATGATCCAATGGCTTGGATAAGTTGGAGGTCTCTCTAGGTGGTGTATCGGAGCTTGAAATGCGTCAACATAATCCTACGTCCATGTGTAGTTCCATTTCCTTCTTCTGATCAAGTCGAAGTAGAGAATGCACTTATCGGTGGCTCTAAAAATGAACTAACTCAGGGTGGCGACATTCCTATTCAGGCTTTGCACCTGCTTAATCATCTTCAATGTTTGGATATCTCTTATTGCCAAAATCTTCTCGCGCTTGGCCTCAATTCCACAAGAGTTAATGATGAAACTTAAAAACTTCCCTGATGCTACACTGAAAGAGAATTTCAAGTGTTTAGTTTCATTCCATATTTTTGGAGAACACTGAATGTCTCTACCAAATCATCGATATGGTCTTTTGATTGTTGTTACTTCATGAGCATATCATTCACATATGCCTCCATTGACCGCCTGATCTAATCTTTGAACATCTGGTTGACCAGTCTTTGATAAGTAGCTCTAGTGTTCTTCAGTCCAAAGGGCTTCACAACATAGCAATATAATCCCAGGTCGCTAATGAAGCTGGTATGTTCCTGGTCTGGGATGTGCATCAGGATCTAATTGTAACCGGAATATGCATCCATAAATGAAACCACTTCATGTCCAGCGGTTGTGTCTACTAGTTAGTAATCCTTTAAAGTGGAAAGAAGTTCTTCGAGCATGCTTTATTTAGGTCCGAGGAGTTAATGCATGTCCTCCCCTTTCAATTAGCTTTTCTTACGAGTAAAGGATTGGATACCAATTTTGGGTAGATGGCTTCATGGATATACCCGTTATTCTTGATTTTATCCACATCCTCCTTAAGTGTAGCAGATCTTTTTGGATCTTTGCTGCTTCGTTTCTATTTCACAGAGACATGCCCTGAGTCGATATTCAATGCAAGGCTCACAATGGTTAGCAAGATCCCACACATATTAGAATGGGTCCAAGTGAACACATCAAGATTCGTCCAGCGTTAAGCAGTGACCTAATTTTCAGAACCGACGGTGGGTCGTCATGGAGGACTGTGATGTCAATTGTTAGCTCAGTGGGTGCATCCTTGGGTTTTTTAGGCTCCTTTTCCTTATCTCTTGGATATATATATTTATATAACCGACCGTGGTGCCCGAGCCAAGGCATGGACATTGATTGTTAGGCTTCTTTAATTTGATGCAGAGAGGCTTCTCTATATCCTTTCCTTTTTCCTTTCATTGATCATCCCTCAACTCGGCAACAAAGTAAGCATGGCCAGTCGCCTAATCTCCATGAATAATTCCCATGCCATTCTCTATCACGAATTTGAGGCACCAAGGAGAGATAACTGCCTTGAATTCAGAAAAGGCTGGTCGGCCCAAGAAAGCATTGTATGGAAAGTTCACACCCATCACAATAAAGTGTAGCATCCACACTCTCCCATGGTTGCCATTTCCTAACTCTACCTATAGCTCAACAGAGCCTACGTGACGACCCAGAAATTTTGGATGTTTGAAATTGGAATATTTAATTCATTTAAAATATTTAAAGGTTAATTTTAAACTTGAGTTCAAATATCACCATTTATTCGGTAATTTTATTATTAAACTAAATAATTTGAAGTTGGGTAAAATATTGAATCTGGAGTTTTAAGTCCGTTAAAAATAATTTGAAGGCTTATAGAATTTATAATGATGATACTAAAGATAATAGAATGGTTAAAATCTAATTTAACAGTGATTTTTTCAGTTTTGAAATTATATCGTTTAAATTGAATTTAAAAATAGCCTTCCGAGGCACAGTCTCGAAATTCGACGAAACTAGTTCCATTGGATCCATAATATAGTATTATTATCGGATTTCAATTTTCGTAGCATTCAGAGTTGTCGTGTGATCATACGTTAGATAAAAGCACTGAATTTAAATTCTAAATTAAGCATATATAATTTTATATATTAGTCAGCTTTCAGCCGTTTTTTCTTCACATCACTGTTTCTTTTCCATCATCTTTTTTTAAATCACGGTAGACAATTTTATGCACTCCAACTTCACAACGTGTCCCCTCCTCATCTTTTATTAACAGTCGAGCCTTCTTTTCTCTCTTCTCAAAAACAAAATCGTTTTCAAAAAAAAAAATTATATAACTCACGAAAACAAAATCATGGCCGCCTCCAGCATGAAATTAATAGCCAAACTTCGAAAGGCGCCTAATCAAAAGGAATCGATTCGAATCATTCGATTTTCGTTTAAAGTGAGGGCATGCGATCGAATCAAATCACACGCAGGGATGCTAGAGATTTATCGCGAGTGAGGAGCTCGAGTTCGAGATGCTTGGCCCAATCGACGCTAGAGGAGGCGGCACAGCTAGTGGTTCGTGGATTGAAGGACTCGTTCTTGAGCTAGGGTTTGGATTCGCAACTTCCTTCACAGTTTGAATCGACTTCTGTTTGAAGCTCGTGAGGCGACTTAGAGAGGGAGCTCGATGGCATGGCATGCACGCAGTGGACGAGGCGACGTTGTTTTTTTCAATCCCAGGCTGTCGTAAGTTGGAAATCATCAAGAGCAGAGGCGAGCGACGTGACTTTAGGATTGGGCGACTTCATCGTCGAGAGTGGTTTGGGTTTAGGTAATTTGAGCACTGTTTTTTAAGATTATTTGATCTGGTAAATTCGCGTTTAGAAAAAAAACACAATAAGTTATATAAAGAAGAAATCTGTTTTAAATCTATATGTACGAGTGTTACAGCACGCTCTTCGCACGTGAATTGTTTTTCTTATAAATTGTATGTTTAAATTAGTCAAAAAAATAATTTTTCCATTTTCAAGTGATATTAAAATTTGTATATTTATAAAGAATTTTTTTTTTGTAAATGGGGTTTAATTTTATATTAAAAGGTGTTGAGAATTTGCAAAGCACGTTTAATTGTTAGATACTTTTAGAGGAATTTTGAATTTGTAAAAGAAATTTAATATTATATCCAATTTTTAAGTGATTAAGATTTGATAATATATAAGAGGACGTTTTTGTTAGTTCACGTTGGTACCAAAAATGTGTGACACCAAATCTATTACAACTATTATTAAAGAAGTGTTATAGCACGCGTTTCGCGCGTTAATTGTTTTTCTTATAAATTGTATATGTTTAAATCAGTCAAAAAAAAATTTTCTATGTTCAAGTATTATTAAGATTTGTATATTTATAATTTGAATTTGTAATGAAAGTTTAATTTTAGATCGTATTTTTAGAAGCGTTTTGAGTTTGTAAAGCATGTTTAATTGTTAGATCCTACTTTTAGGGACGTTTGAATTTATAAAAAAAGTTTAATATTAGATCCTATTTTTAAGTGATCAAGATTTAATAATATATAGATATAGATGGGCGCTTTTGGTACTTCATGTTGATACCAAAAAAGTGTGACACCAAAGCTATTACAACTATTATTAAAGATTTAATAATATATAGATATAGATGGGCGTTTTTGGTACTTCACCTTGATACCAAAAAAGTATGACACCAAAGCTATTACAACTATTATTAAAGTTTTTTCTATATGTATATATATTAGAAATGATTTTTACAGTGAGGTTTATAAAAATAGTTTCTTATCTTCAAATCCTAGATTTATATATATTTAGGCAGTAAAGTAAATTGTTGTTTTAGTTTACAGAAGAAGAAAAGCATATTTTTATAAATACACTCGCCTATTTTATTATATATATACTCATACCTATTTTAAAATTAAATATATACATACATATACAGATTTTAAATATAGAAAACTATAGGTACACAACAAATACATGTATTTATAAGATTTTTGAAATTAAGTATGAATTTTAAAATATTTGAAAGTCTATATAAAGTTAGATTTTTCGATATCTATCATTTTATTCTTACAAATATGTGTGTGTATATATATGCAGTTTGAAAAAAATATGCATATTTTAAACTTACTAGTTTATTTTAAAAATGGATTTAGGTGATTAATTTGTTAAACTTCTTTAATTATTTTAGTTACTAAAGATTATTTAAAAGGAAAATTAGTTCAAAATCAAATTATTAGTTTAAAACCTAATTATTGTTTTAAATTAAATTATTTGAAGGTTATCTCAGATGTTAATAAAATCATATAATGTTGTGCAAGGTCTAAAACTATGAAGAAAACAAGTCGAGACAGGAAATAGGTTGCAAACAAATCAAAGGTGAGTTAATCTCACCCATCTGGATTTCTATTTAAATTTAAATGGTTAAATTTACATAATTGGTTGAATGATTGAATTGATTTGATGTGCTATATTATATATAGTAGTATATATATATTGGACTGATTGATTTCCCGCATTATATAGCGGATGAGACCCTATCCGCCGCATAATAGCAGATGATATTATATAAATCCCATATACCGCGATATTCCACCTCGAAGTGGAATTGGTATTGTGCTAACATCTGTGGATGTAGGGAAACAGGTTGGAGGGATCCAACTTGATTCCTCAAAATTATTTAGATATACATTCTGTGTTATGAATATTTGATATTCCGTGATGAATAATACTTGGAATATTGAATGCTATGATTTGCTTGAATATATTTCGGTACACTGAGTTATCAAATTATATAGAATTGGATTTTTGAAAAAATAATAAAAGAGTGAATTTTTAATTAAAATAATCGTAGAGAATTTGAATAAATTTAAGGATGAATTTGAAAAAGTAATAAAGTGATTTTAAAATTTTAATAAATAAATTCCATGTATGAAAAGGGGATTTTGAATAAATGGAGAAATAGTGAATTTTAAAGTGATGTTATATCAAGAAATAAAGAATTTATTTCAAATTCGAGGGTTGGATTTATTTGAAAGGATAAAGAAGAAATTTGGGAAATATTAAATTGATATTTTTCAGTTAAAAGATTTTAAATCATAAGTAAGAATTAAAAATCCGAAGCTAATTGATTTTGACGTAAATGGGTACGTAAAAGGAATTTATTCCAAAATGGAGTAAATTGGAAATCAATTTGGAAATTGATTCACGTATTTGAAATTTGAAATTTAAAGGAGAATGTGACTATGGAATTAATAAACTGGGTTTATAAAAGTGAAGTAGTATATCAGTGGATATTTGGAAGAATAAATTCACGATGGGAATTTATTAAAGAAATGGGAAAATTTGTTTAAAATTAAATAGTGATTTATTTTTAAAAGGATGTAAAGAGAAGTATATTTCCTTAGATAGCCAAGTACGTTTTTAAAGTAAATTTTTAAATATAAGTTAAAAGCTTTAATGTTGTTTTAAAAAGCATGTTTTAGAAAATTCATTATTTCAAAATGTTTAAATTCTAAAATAGGTATTTTTCATATCTATTATCGTAGTAATTATTTAAAGGTGACTTGGTATTTTGTTATAAAAAGAGAAAATCTAGATTTATATTTTATAAGTAGCCTCATTTTAAATATTCCTAAAGTATATATTTTAATGAAGTATTGAAGTAATTTTTAATTTAAATGATAAAGTATATTTTATAATAAAGTGTTTTGAAATTATTTTAAAATTCTAAAGCTTTGTAATTGGTATTTTTAGTGAAAATAAATATTTTGGAAATTTATTTCATGAGGGAATGTGGTTTGAAAACTGTTTTAAAAAGGGTTGAAAATGGAAATATATCTTGCGAAGATATTTTGAGGATTAATAAATAATTTAGGAGAAATTATTTATGTTTGATGGTAGTTTGTGAATGTTAATTGATAGTTAAATAACCAACTATCAATATTGGCCAATGCGTTGATCGTTTCGAAGAAACCGGGCTCGGGTTTGCTATATTACAGCATGATAGGGGGTTCTCGCTTTGCGTTAGGTAGCGAACGAGAGACTCTTACCCCTACATGTCCCCGGGGGTAGTATAAGGCCTTGTGGGGTTGGTTGCGAGTCGAGAGGCTGGCCGTAAAAGCAAACCCGAGGTACCAATGTGAGCTACGGTGGGGCTGGGCTGGTTGAAAAACCTACCAGTCAAGTGAGCCGCTACCGACGGTTGAAAAGCCTAGGTCGTCACACTTAGTATCAGAGCTGAAGGTTAAGCGAGAAACTTGGATCAGGTGGGAATTACTCAAATAGAGTATGTTGTACTCTAGAATGAGTTTGAGAGTATTAATAGTATGAGCACGTATTTGTTAGTGAATATAAAATTATTTTTATACTATGTTGACTTATCGGTTGAGTGTTTATGGGTTCTGGTCGGTATGTAGGACGCAATGTCGTCGATAGGGGTTTCTAAACTCTTAAACAAGATAAACCAACGCGGTATTGTTTAAAAATAGGGTAAACGAAATAATTTTACCCAAATTATTTTTGTATATAAAGGAAATGATTTTTCGTAAATTATTATAACTATATATGGATGCTTGGTTGTTAGAGGGTTATAATATTAAATTATTATCATTGTTGTATGAGAATTGAATAAGAAATTGGAATTATAACCAAAGATTAAGAAATAAATTCATATACAAATGGGATTTGTAAATGTGAACTATAAATGTGATCTATAATTGAAGATGAAATAGAATTCCAGAGAAATATTGAAAATGTTTCTGAAAGAATTTGGGATTTGAAATTTTTAGAAATTTAAATTCCTTTGAATTTGGAAATGGTTTTCAAAAGTTTTGGAGAAGTAATAGTGGTAGCATTTCGGAGATATTTTTGATTTGGATTTGAAATCTGGTGAGATTTGGGATTTAAAAATATTTGAAAGGATTTAAAAAAAAAGATTAAAGAATTGAACTCTTTTCAGTCGTTGGAAAATAATTCCGATGATGATCGCGACATCATCGGTGTTTATTTTTGAGTTTCCAAAAAGGGGGATTGCTACCTGGATGTTTTAGATTAATGTTTGTTTGCAAAATTTGGTTTGATTTTGAAAATACAGAGGAATAGTTTGATTTAGATATATATGTTTTCAAAATTGAATTTGGAACATTTTAGTAATGGTTTAAACTCTAGAGTTGGTTTGAAATGTTTGGTATTTTGGAAAGTGAAATAGAAATCTAAACTCGAATTATAAATTAGATTGAACTCAAGTAAAGTAATAAAGTGATTTTTGAAGATAAAAATCAAAGATTGAATTGTAAATTGGAAGTGAGCCAACTGAATAATTAATTATTTAATATGGAAATGGAACATTAATTGGATAAATAAAAGTTGAAATTTGAGTTAATGATGGATTTGTAAATAAAACTCTAGTTATAAATAGAAATTCAACTTGGAATTGTAAGTGAATTAAACATGAATTAAATATGGCCTTGGATATTATTTTAACGAATTTGGAAATTAAAATTTGTAATGAACGAAACAAAAGAACTAATCAAATAAATTGAAGTAAATTAACTTAAATAAAAAATAATTAGAAGCTCAACTTTGAGTAAGAATGAAAGTTCATTAATAAAAGTTTGGGTTAAATTAATATGGGGAGTGGTTATTAATATAAGAATCGAATGTCGTCAAGCTCAATGAAATGATTTTAAAATATATGGTTGGTGAATAAATAAGAAATGGGATGGAATTAAATATAAAATGAGTTGGAATCAATTGGATGTGGATAAAAACTAAAATGGATATTCTATTAAGTGAATATCTCAAATTGCATAGAATAAATTAGTCGTTCGACTTAAACGGAAGTAAATAAAAATTCTATGAATTGGTAGAGGTAAATAAAATTGATTTTTGGAATCAATTGAAATAATGTGAGTTGTTTGGGTTAAAAATGAATTGAATGTAAGCAATTGAGTTTCAAACCATTTAAATTGAATGAAGTTGTATACGAATTGGTTGTAAACAATTAAAATTAATGTTGAAACCCTATAAGTTGCTTACAAATATTGTTTAACCTGCATTGCTTATAGAAACTCGTATGTTCGCTAGTTAAATATGTAAAATGTTGTTAAGTTACATGATTTTGGCACTTAGGTAATTAAATTGAGTAAGTACAGGTACTGCGAAGCCGTTTGGCTGGATTTGGATGCGCTAGTTGCTAAAATAGTATGCCGCTTGCTTCAAAATGCTAAATAAAGGTACGCCTACGCAATAAAATAGGAAATATGAACCTTTTTGTTTTTTCGACCGTGTGGGTCGATGTATATATATTTATATCTCTTGTCAAATTGCAAAAGCTTCTCAGTACAAAGGAGACTCTGCTAAAATTTTCCAAAAATTTTGGGAGTCAGAAAAATTTTTGAAATTTTTTGGGAAAATTTTTGTTAGCGACATATGATTTCAAATTGAAAATTTAAGTAAATTAGTGGATGAAACTAATTTAAAATAATAATATGAATCGGTTATAAATGGAAGATAAAATTCAATATTCTAAGTTGAAGATAAATTGAATTCATATGGAATTGGGAGAACCAATTTGAAAAGAAATAGATATAAACTAAAGTGGTTAAGTGAAAATAAATGTAAGAAGCATATAAAATACTTATATTGAACTTAAAAAAAATGAATGTGAATAAAAGATAATTGATATAGTTGATAATCAATTGAGATAAATACGTAAGATGTACGTATACTCTTTTTATTCGCATAGCAATTTGATCCAAATTCGAGCACAGAATTTCGAGATAGTTATATCAATCCGAGTTAGGATTTTTCACTCGATTTTCAAAAGCGAACCCTGAATTTGGATTTTGATTGATTCTGGGAATTCTCTATCATAGTTGGTGGCAATGTAAGGAGATTGACGGTTTCTCATCAAGAAACCAGACCTAAGTCCGCACTAGAAAGTCGGGTGGACGATACTAGTTTGGATGTGAAATTTTATGATCGAGCGAGTGATCGAATTTGATATTGCGTACGGATGATATATGTACATCGTACGGGCTTGGATGAATAAATATTGAAATTTTGTAAGGGAATCAATAAAATGATTTTGAATGTTGTGATTGGATATTATTACTAAGTAGGATATACATGTATTATAAAGGAAAAGGGAAAATTGGTTTTGATTTCAGAAGCTAAATTTGAATGGCTCGACAAAAAGGTACGTGTTTAAATTTCTGTATGAAATTTGATTGAGTTTTTGATCTAGCCACTTTGCTTTTTGCTTTTTTTTTGGAATCTGGGAGCCCATAAAGGCATTTTGTAGTTGTACCGAGCTAGCCGCGCAAAGGAGACGCTGGCGAAATTTTTTGAAAATTTGGGAGGTAGAAAATTTTTGAGAAAATTTTGATTATTCAAAATTTTGTTTTAAATTGAAATTTGAATGATTGAGCAAATAGTATTGTGTTAAAACTATGGGAGAAGTTTGGAAAGTTAGTAAGGTTGATGATGTTCTTATTAAAAGATGATTTTGGGTGTTGTTACAAACGGTTTGGTTTGGGTAATTGTTGAAACCAGATTGATTAGGAAAATAGTAATGGGTTACGGACCATTCCTCTTAATTAGTAATTTTGGGGACGAAATTCTTTTAAGGGGGGTGAATGTGACGACCTGGAATTTTTGGATGTTTGAAATCGGAATATTTAATTAATTTTAAATATTTAAAATTTAATTTTTAACTTGAATTCAAATATCACCATTTATTCGGTAATTTAATTATTAAATTAAATAATTTGAAATTGGGTAAAATGTTGAATCTGGAGTTTTAAGCCTGTAAAAAATAATTTGAAGGCTTATAAAATTTATAATGATGATACTGAAGATAGTAGAATGGTTAAAATCTAATTTAATAGTGATTTGTTTAGTTTTGAAATTATATTGTTTAAATTGAATTTAAAAATAGTCTTCCAAGGCACAGTCTTGGAATTCGACGAAACCAGTTCCATTGGATCCGTAATATAGTATTATTATCGGATTTCAATTTTCGTAGCATTCGGAGTTGTCGTGTGATCATACATTAGATAAACGCACTAAAATTTAAATTCTAAATTAAGTATATATATTTTTATATATTAGTTAGCTTTCAGCCGTATTTTTCTTCATATCACTGTTTCTTTTCCATCATCTTTTTTTAAATCACGGTAGACAATTTTATGCACGCCAACTTCACATCGTGTCCCCTCCTCATCTTTTATTAAAAGCCGAGCCTCCTTTTCTTTCTTCTCAAAAACAAAATCGTTTTCAAAAAAAAAATTTATATAACTCACGAAATCAAAATCATGCCCGCCTCCAGCACGAAATTAATGGCCAAACTTCGAATGGCGCCTAATTGAAAGGAATCAATTCGAATCATTCGATTTTCGTTTGAAGTGAGGGCGTGCGATCGAATCAAATCGCACGCAGGGATGCCAGAGATTTATCGCGAGTGAGGAGCTCGAGTTCGAGATGCTTGGCCCAATTGACGCTAAAGGAGGCGGCGCAGCTAGTGGTTTATGGATTGAAGGACTCATTCTTGTGCTAGGGTTTGGATTCGCAGCTTCCTTCACCGTTTGAATCGACTTCGGTTCGAAGCTCGTGAGGCGACTTCGAGAGGGAGCTCGATGACACGGCATGCAGGCAGTGGACGAGGCGACACTGTTTTTTTCAATCCCTGGCTGTCGCAAGTTGGAAATCATCAAGAGCAGAGGCGAGCAACGTGACTTTGGGATTGGGCGACTTCATCGTCGAAAGTGGTTTGGGTTTGAGGTAATCTGAGCGCTGTTTTTTTAAGATTATTTGATATGGTAAATTCGTGCTTAGAAAAAAAACACAGTAATGCATATAAAGAAGAGTTCTGTTTTAAATCTATATGTATATATATTAGAAATGATTTTTACAGTGACGTTTATAAAAATAGTTTCTTATCTTCAAATCCTAGATTTATATATATTTAGGCAGTAAAGTAAATTACTGTTCTTGTTTACAGAAGAAGAAAAGCATATTTTTATAAACACACTCGCCTATTTTATTATATATATACTCATACCTATTTTAAAATTAAATATATACATACATATGCAGATTTTAAATATAGAAAACTATAGGTACACAACAAATACATGTATATATAACATTTTTGAAATTAAGTATAAATTTCAAAATATTTGAAAGTCTATATAAAATTAGATTTTTCGAAATCTATCATTTTATTCTTATAAATATGTGTATAAATATATATATGCAGTTTGAAAAAAAAATACATATTTTAAACTTACTATTTTATTTTAAAAATGGATTTAGGTGATTAATTTGTTAAACTTCTTTAATTATTTTAGTTACTAAAGATTATTTAAAAGGAAAACTAGTTAAAAAATCAAATTATTAGTTTAAAACCTAATGATTGGTTTAAATTAAATTATTGGATGGTTATCTCAGATGTTAATAAAATCATATAATGTTGTACAAGGTCTAAAACTATGAAGAAAACAAGTCGAGACTGGAAATGGGTTGCAAACAAATCAAAGGTAAGTTATTCTCACTCATCTGGATTTCTATTTAAATTTAAATGGTTATATTTAAATAATTGGTTGAATGATTGAATTGGTTTGATGTGCTATATTATATATAGTAGTATATATATTGGAGTGATTGATTTCAAGTATTATATAGCGGATGAGACTCTATGCGTCGCATAATAGCGGATGATATTATATAAATTCCATATACCACGATATTCCACCTCGAAGTGGAATTGGTATTTTGCTAACATCTGTGGATGCAGAGAAGCAGGTTGGAGGGATCCAACTGGATTCCTCAAATTATTTAGATTGTTTAATATTCTGTGTTATGAATAGTTGATATTCTTTGATGAATAATATTTGGAATATTGAATGCTATGATTTGCTTGAATATATTTCGGTACACTGAGTTATCAAATTATATAATTGGATTTTTGAAAAAATAATAAAAGAGTGAATTTTTAAGTAAAATAATCATAGAGAATTTGAATAAATTTAAGGATGAATTTGAAAAAGTAATAAAGTGATTTGAAAATCTTAATAAATAAATTCTATGTATGAAAAGGGGATTTTGAATAAACGGAGAAATAATGAATTTTAAAGTGATGTTATATCAAGAAATAAAGAATTTATTTCAAATTCGAGGGTTGGATTTATTTGAAAGGATAAAGAAGAAATTTGGGAAATATGAAATTGGTATTTTTCAGTTAAAAGATTTTAAATCATAAGTAAGAATTAAAAATTTGAAGTTAATGGATTTTGACGCAAATGAGTAAGTAAAAGGAATTTATTCCAAAATGGAGTAAATTGGAAATCAAATTGGAAATTGATTCAAGTGTTTGAAATAGGAAATTTAAAGGAGAATGTGACTATGGAATTTATAAACTAGGTTTATAAAAGTAAAGTGATATATAAGTGGATATTTGGAAGAATAAATTCATGATGGGAATTTATTAAAGATGGGAAAATTTGTTTAAAAATAAATAGTGATTTATTTTTAAATCGATGTAAAGAGAAGTATATTTCCCTAGATAGCCAAGTACGTTTTCAAAGTAAATTTTTAAATATAAGTTAAAAGCTTTAATGTTGTTTTAGAAAGCATGTTTTAGAAAATTTATTATTTCTAAATGTTTAAATTCTAAAGTAGGTATTTTTCAAATCTATTATCGTAGTAATTATTTAAAGGTAACTAGGTATTTTGTTAGGTAAAAAGAGAAAATCTTGATTTATATTTTATAAGTAGCCTCATTTTAAATATTCCTAAAGTATATATTTTAATAAAGTTTTGAAGTAATTTTTAATTTAAATGATAAAGTATATTTTATAATAAAGCGTTTTGAAATTATTTTAAAAATATAAAGCTTTGTACTTGGTGTTTTCGGTGGAAATAAATATTTTGGAAATTTATTTCATGATGGAAGTGTGGTTTGAAAACTATTTTAAAAAGGATTGAAAATGGAAATATATCTTGCGAAGATGTTTTGATGATTAATAAATAATTCAGGAGAAATTATTTATGTTTGATGGTTGTTTGTGAATGTTAATTGATAGTAAATAACCGACTATCAATATTGGCCAGTGCGCTGATCATTTCGAAGACACCGAGATCGGGATTTATTTCCTGAGAACCACTTCGATCCGGTTTGTACGTTTTCGTGAGGAAGACGAATTTGGATTCGAAGGTGGAGCCGTGAAGTGCAAGGTCTAGTCGCTACTAATCCTGAGAATGATTCTAAAATGGACGTAGTGGGAGTAGTGCCTTCGGTCTCGTTCGAACCCGGGACGGACTTGTATGGATGAATGCTTTCAGAACATTGTCAAGTGGGCGATGAGCATTCTAAGGGATGTGTTCTAAAAAGGTAACATTCAGCCTCAAGCCTCATCAACCGGGAATGACTGAAAATCAGGGGTTATGCAGTAAGACTAGGTGGGTAGCGCCCATTACGGTGAGGCCATCCCTGTCTAGATGTCCCTTTTATTCGACTTAGTGGTGCAGTTGCTGATCCAAACCGTAGGGTGATCTTACTCGAGATTATCCAGTAAGGGGTAGTCCGGGTCTTGTGTTGCAGGGGATTGGGAGTAATCCTCGGTACGGTGATCTAGGCCACGTACCGTGACAGTTGGTACCCCAGTACCTAGTCATTAGTTGGAAATCCATTCTCCCTACGTGCCTTTTACGGTTTTGTTTGTATTACCAACGACTGTGGCTAGTAGCTGGAATTTAATAAATGTAACAATTTCGGCTATTTTAATAAGTATTTGTATATAGACACTATTATAATATCAGAGGATTTTGATAAGAAATGTTTTAGCTATCGTAAGGTAAAAACCCGACATGTTTATTTGTGGCATGGTCTTACGAGATGCTTTTGATTTCAAAGGATTTTGAAACTTTAATAATCCAATTGAGTGTGGTTTTCTCACGCTGGTATTCCAGACTGACTCGGGTGTTAATCAATTAACTATAATACTCGAGTCAAACCGAGTATTATAGATTACAGCAAAGGATGTCGTAGAGCTCAGGAGACGAGTTGGATGGTGATACTTACGTCCGTACTTGATTATTATTCCGCTGTGTATTCAGTTTTGAGGACAAGTTTATATGACTGTCCAGTTGTATGTTATTGATGTTGCTGAACTCTGATGATGTATTCTGATGATGTATGAATAAAACAGATAGTTTTCTTTTGGGTAAAGATCAGTTATTATCTATTATATTTTATTCCGCTGCGATGGTTAGATTTTGATGTTGTTTTCTATTTTCTTCTTCTACCTCTTTCTTCTTTTACCCAAATGGTTCGTATTTTCGTTCATCTTGAGTTGATTGATGGAGAATAGTGTCGACTCAAGGGGTATGGAACTGCGGGTTGTTTCAGCCTATTACTTTAGTAGCAATACCGTTAAAGCCGTGAACATGGGTTTTGCATGATTTCAAATCTTTAGCTTCCAATAACATCTGGTTGTATACCTTCTTGAAATCAATATTAACTAAACTTCCACAGTCGATTAAGATCTTTCTTACCCAAGCAGGGCCGATCATGGCTGATATCCCCATTGGGTCAATCGTAAGGGCTTCCACCATGTCTGTATCTCTACTTCGAAACATGATATTGTCAGTCATAGTTCTTTGCCGCTTGTCTGGAGCAACGTCCTCCCCATTCAAGCAACATTCAATATCGACATGTGTTATAGCATTCACATAACACTCCATCTCGTTCCATCTTTTGTTGGCCAGTGTTGTCCTCCAACAACAGTGTTAATGATTAACCGTCCTTCCGTCCATCTAGATACCTCAACACTAGGCGGAGCTTGTCCTCTACTGGGGTTGGATATCCCCTGCCCACCATCTTGCGGGGCTTTAACAAACTATTGTGTGACGCCCCACCTCTATACCCACACTAGCCAAGAACACTACGGTGTAGAGTTGTCAACTAGCACGGAGAATAAGGCTGTTGAGGAGCGACCATCCTCGTGATTTCTTATCACGCGGTGGCTATAATAATCTTCGAAAACAAACATTGAAATATGCATAACACAAATCAGTCACAGACATCCATATCACAAAGGCGGAAGAAGATATGAATACATGAAAGTGTACATCAGAGTAGTGTCAAAAAGATCCACAATAATACAAAAGAATAGCAACACGTGCTATGAAAAAGAATACATCTATGAGTCTATATCTCAAGTGTAAACGAAAAAAACTGCTAATCTAAAAGGTCAGCCAAAAGTCAGAGTAGTAAATCCCTGGGGGAGAAGTCAAGCAGAAGCACCTGTAACATCTCGGTCTGGCCCGAGTATTATTTATAAGAAAATAATAAACGGATCGGTCTAGCTATAAATATCAGATAACATGATATAAACAATAGATATGGCAAGAACATATAGTAACCATAAAGACATACTATGATAAGCATGTAAATGAAGATCATCAAGAGATCAAACAATATCAAAAGAATCTTCTAAAAGATCCAAATTCACCTAAACATAAAAGTTGGAAAATCATAACAATGAAAGTCATGAAAATAGGTGAAGCACAAATTCCAGAAGACTACACAAGAAATCCAGAAATTACAATATAGAAGCATGAAAACTCACAAAATGGGAGCATGAAAACTCACCTGCACGTGTAACACAAAGCGAGAAGCTATCTCATGGTTGCAAGCCATTAATTTTGACACACGAATGGCCCGAAGACCGTGGGGCGCTACCCCACATATGTGATGGTGAAACATCACACAAATGAGATGGCGAAACATCACAAGAGCGGGGTCTAGTCTCCCTCGCAGACAAAGAGACATCGCACAGTTGCTAGTCTAAAACACAAAAATGATCGTCATGATCATCAAGAAGTGTCAATTACACTAAGTTAGTAAATATAAAAGTTTAACTTCATGTCCCATAACCACTTGCTTAACTTAAATATTTACTAACAAACTGTAGATCTCCACTAGAAAATTGTCACAAGAGATTCAATCGAACAAGTCCAAGAATTAACCGACGAAGTAAACGCAAGCGTTTCATACCACTTGTTTTACTAAGTCGTTTAATTAGATTTCTCATACGAGTGAGGTAAAGGTTTGTATATACTAATAGATTGGAAAACGGTTTAAGGAAAAAGCTTTGTTATTAAAAATAGAGTTGAAATCGTTTTGCTGAAAGAGTTTTGACATTTACTACTAGTATTGAAACCTTTATTTTATTAAAGTGACAAATCACAAAAACTTCGCGTTCAAAGACGTGAATGAAATCCAAGGAAATCAACTCAAAATGCGTCTTTCATCAAAGAGCCCCTACGGAGGGGGGGTCCAGGGGGTGGCAACCCCCCAAGGTGGGGGTGCGGGGGCAACGCCACCGCTAACGGGGCTCGACCTGCGCGGTCAGGTCACGGGGGTCCAGGGTGCAGCGCCCCGTCCAAAATGGTACGACCTAGTGAAGACAAAATGAGGTCTAACGACCTAAGGGGAATTGGGTCGAGCGACCTAATGGTTGCGACCTAAGGGTCTTCGCGACCTAACGACCTAAACAAGGTCGAGCGAGTTAAGGTGATGCGCGACCTAATGTGTCACGCGACTTAACGAAGGCAAGGCCGAACGAGTTAGGGGGATGCACGACCTAACGGAGGCGAGGGACTTAAGGGACTCGCGACCTAACAGAGGTGAGCGACTTAAGGGTTATAAGGTGGAACGACCTAACTGATACGCGGCTTAAAACCCACGCGACCTAACGACCTAACAGGTCATACGATCTAGTGGTCGAGCGACCTATCGATTTTAACTCGCGAGCGACCTATCAGTTCTACGACTCAAGGGGTCAACGACCTACGGGACATAGATCACGCGACCTAACGTTTTAACACGCGAGCGACCTAACGTTATAAAGGCCAAACGACCTAAAGCTTAACTCGAGAATGACCTACGGCTTAAGACTCAACTCGCGAGCGACCTAACACTGCCGAGGGGGTTTAAGGCTAGAAACGACCTAAGTGTTAGCGACCTAACGACCTATGGGCCAAACGACCTACGACTTAAAGCCCAACGACCTAATTCCGAGATGACAATACGTGCAGTGCGACCTAGCGCGTTAACACGCGAGCGACCTAAGGGTTATGTCACGAACGACCTAACTCCGAACACACGAAAATGGCCAGAACGACCTAAATGCAGAAAATTCACCAAAACGCTAAAAATTGGAGTTTTTCGCCAATCCAATCCAAACCAAATGCAAATGTGCATGCAAAAGTGATAGGGAATCATTCCCAATGGTCCAATATAGTTATAGGCTAGAATTGTGAGATAAAAATCTCACCTTTGCACTAAAATTTATGAAGATGAAGCTTGAAAGCAAGGAGAAGCAATCCAAAGCTTGAATCCAATATCTTCTACTTGAATTTGGAGTTGAATGTTGGATTTGCAATTGAATTTGTGCTTGGAGTTTTAATTTCCCATTCTCTTCACCATTAATGGCAAAGCTTGAGTTAGTTAGGAAATTTATGAAGAGTGAGGAGAAGGGGGTTGGAACTTGGGCTTAATAGGCTAAACTAACCCAAAGTCCAAGGCGGGAAAAGTTAGTGAAATTTCACTAACTCCAAACCTATCAATGTTTATACTTAAAAAAGTTGTAAACGGCATTTCGAACTCAATGAAAGTGGTCTCGAGTCCTAATTTGACCGTTTGCAAAAAGTAGCTTTTCGGACCAATATCCGATTAACAACAAAATATTTAAATAAAATATTTAAATATAAAATCGATAAATATGCGGGTTGTTACAGACTCCCCTCCTTAAAGAAATTGCGTCCTCGCAATATATAAGATGGAAATAACTAGTAACAACCATAAAAGCATATTAACACAAAAGAAATTTGAAATAGGAAGTTCACCTCAAAGAGCAGGAGTAAGCAAGTCCGGATGTGTTCGCTCGATGAATTCTCTGGATTCCCAAGAGCAATCCTTAGGATTTGAGGAACATTGAACCTTCACAAGCGGAACATCTTTATTTCGAAGTCGTTTAACCTCCGAAGCTATAATTCGAATAGGATGCTGCTCATAAGTTAAATTCGGCGAAACTTCAATTTCTTCCACAATAGGAGGCTCAAGAATAGAATCGGAATCCCGAAGGCATTTCTGTAATTGAGAAACGTGAAATACGTCATGCATAGTAGAAAACTGAGCCGGCAATGCAAGGCGATAAGCCATGGAACCAATACGTTCAGTGATAGGAAATGGCCCAATATATCGAGGCGCTAACTTCCCCGATCGACTGAAACGTACAACACCCTTCATAGGTGAAACACGAATAAAAACAGGATCCCCAACAGAAAATTCTAATTTCCTTCTTCGATTATCGGCATAGGATTTTTGTCTACTCTGGGCTTCTTTCATCCTATGCCGAATAAGTTCAATCTTTTCCGTGGAATCTCGAATAAAGTCTGGACCTAAAACCAGCTTCTCACCGGCCTCAAGCCAACAAGAAGGAGATTGGCATGGCCTTCCGTAGAGTGCCTCGAAAGGTGCCATACCAATACTAGATTGGAAGCTATTATTATAGGAAAATTCAACAAGTGAAATATGATCTTCCCAACTTCCACCAAAATCAAGCACACAAGCACGAAGAAGATCTTCAAGAGTTTGATTCACACGCTCGGTTTGTCCATCGGACTGGGGGTGATACGCGGTGCTAAAATTAAGCTTCGTTCCTAAAGCTTTTTGATGACTCTTCCAAAATCCACTAGTAAACAATGGATCACGATCGCTAACAATAGAAGTAGGAACTCCATGCAATTTTACAATTTCCTTGACAAATAGTTTGTCCAAAAGAGGAACGGTTCGGTTAGACCGAACCGGAATAAAATGGGCGGATTTAGTAAGTCTATCAACAATCACCCATAAGCTATCATGACCTGAACGAGAACGGGGAAGGCCATCTATAAAGTCCATGGAAATTTGATCCCACTTTCAAATTGGAATTTCTAACGGTTGCAATAACCCACCAGGCCTTTGATGTTCGGCCTTGACAAGTTGGCAAGTCATGCAACACTTAACAAAGTTAGCAATATCAGATTTCATTCCCTCCCAATAATAAAGTCGCTTCATTTCAGCGTACATTTTACTACTACGGGGATGAATGGTGAATTTAGAACGATGGGAATCTTCTAAAATATCTTTACGAAGATCTCCAATATTTGGTACGATAAGTCTACCAAATTTTCGAATGCCGCCACGAGAATCAATATCAAAGTCTTTCAAACCTTCAATATCAATTTTATCCTTAACATTTTGGCCAAGAAGAGCCAATTTAGGATCTAGCCCTTGAGCTTCAAGAATGCGGTCTAAAAGAGAAGGATGAGCCTCAAGGCTACATAAAACAAGTGATGAGCATAAATCGGATACGCGCTCTCGAATCTCACAAGTGGATAAAACCTCAAGATCGTTCCATTCGGATATCATCATAGAAACAACTGCTTGTTGTTTACGGCTAAGAGCATATCATAAGGTGCAAGGAACTCGAGCCAACGCTGTTGACGCAAATTAAGTTCTTTTTGAGAAAATAAATATTTCAAAGACTTATGATCCGTGTAAAGAATAAATTTCTCTCCCAATAGATAATGACGCCAAATCCCAAGGGCGAAAACAATAGCCGCGAGTTCTAAATCATGTGTGGCATATCTAGTCTCGGCCGACTTTAATTGCCTAGAAGCATAAGCAATAACACGTTCTTTTTGCATAAGAACGGCACCCAAACCAACGTGAATAGCATCAGTATAAACAACAAAATCTTGATTCCCCACGGGAATAACAAGAATAGGAGCATCGGAAAGGAGTTCTTTCAATTTCTGAAAAGAGGCTTCACATTTGTCCGACCAAATGTATTTAACTCCCTTCTTAGTCAAGCCAGTAAGAGGCACGGCAATCTTAGAAAAGTCTTTAATGAAACGACGGTAATAGCCCGCCAATCCGAGAAAGCTACGGATTTCAGTCACACTCTCAGGTCTTTTCCAATCTTGAATCGCTTCAATCTTTGAAGGATCCACGGAAATTCCAGATTCAGAAATAATATGACCGAGAAACTTCACACGAGATTGCCAAAAGTGGCATTTAGAAAATTTCACCTTTAATTGATTACTCCTAAGAGTTTCCAATACAACCCGAAGATGTTTCTCATGTTCCTCCTCGGTTTTTGAATACACAAGAATATCATCAATGAATATGAGAACAAACCGATCGAGGAAATCTTTGAAAACTCGATTCATGAGATCAACGAAATAAGCTGGAGCATTCGTTAACCAAATGGCATAACAAGTCATTCATAAGATCCATATCGAGTACGGAATGATGTCAAAGGAATACTATCCTCGGCGATGCGAAGCTGATGGAAACCGGTAGCCAAGTCCAATTGTGAAAAGACCTTAGCACCACTAAGCTGATCGAATAGATCATCAATCCGAGGCAAAGGATATTTATTTTTAATAGTCAGATCGTTAAGCTTGCGATAGTCAATGCAAAGCCTAAGCGTACCGTCGGATTTCTTCACGAAAATAGCCGAAGCTCCCCAAGGTGAGGAACTAGAGCGAATAAATTGCTTCGTCTCCAATTCGGATAATTGTTTACGCATCTCCTCATTTTCCTTATTGGACATGCGATAAGGAGGACGAGTAATAGGTTGAGCTCCAAAAACAAGATTAATTCTGAACTCAATTGCTCGTTTAGGAGGTAAACCTAAAACGGGCTCGAATATGTCGGAAAATTCACGAACAACGTGAATACGAGAAATAATATCATCTTCATCATCATCGTCGTCATCACGAGGATTTAAAGAATATAAAGATGCCACCAAACATGATTCTGAATCTTTAAGATTAACAGAAATCTGTTTAACAGATAGTGGATGTTGGAGATGAATAGTCCGCTCAGGACATAGGATATGGGCTTGATAACGGTTAAGCCAATCCATTCCCAAAAATTATTCCAAAGCCTAAGTAACGCATGACATGCAAATCGGCTAGGAAAGAAAAATCACATAAAATAATCTCCACATCTTTACAAAGCAAACTAAGAGTTGCGGACCCACCAACCGGATTCGCGATTCTTAAAGAAGTCATTAAAGCAACAACATTTAACGAAAAAGTATCAACAAGTTCTTTTGATATAAAAGAATGGGATGCACCCGTATCAAAGAGAACTCTAATAGGTTGATCATGAAATAAATAATACCATCAAGAATGGAATGAGAAATACCTTGGCCACGAGATGTGTTGCCAGGGGCTTGAGCCACATTTAACTTTCCCCCCTTCTTGGCTTCAAGTTTGAGGCATTGATGCATGAAATGATCTGGGCTCTTACAATAGCGACGACCTTTGGGCTTCGAACACTTGTTCGCAAAATGGTCCTTGGAACCACAGTTATAGCATTGCCCGCTACTAGAGGAAGGTGTCTTTGCAGCCGAAGTTGCCTGCTTACCCTTTTTATTGGGATAAGAACCTTTAAATTTGTTAGGCCTCTTTTTTTTGTTGAAGTTTGGTTTAGCGCCAACCACTTCAGCATCACTCTCTCTATCGGCCTCTTCAAGACGAAGAGCCATATCGACGAGTTGATCAAATGCAACTTCTAGTTTCAGGAGTAGTGGCTTCTTAAGATTCTTATTTAAGCCATAAACGAACCTCTGGTTCTTCTTCAATGGGGTGTTGATGTATTCAACCCCATATTTGGAAAGCGACTCGAAGGCTGCAACGTAATCAGTCACAGAGGATTGACCTTGAACAAGGTCTATAAAACGTCGAGCCAAGGTTACTTTCCCAGCTTCTGGTACAAACTTTAACTCGAAGCGTCCCTGAAATTGCTCCCAGGTGAGATCCGCTTCATTAATTTCTGAAATAAGGAGTTTCCAATGCTCTCTCCTGGAGCATGCTGGAAGCCACCTGAACGCGGTGGAGATCGATAAGGTTCATGCGAGAAAAGATTCGATCACATGATTTTAACCAAGCCTGGACCTCGATGATCGTTTCCGAACCTTTGAAGGGCTTCCCACCCAAGTTAGTGTAATCGCTGCACAAGCATGCAAATCCCGACTTTGGGTGAGTAGGTTCCGGGTTAGCTCCAGCTGCTTGAGCATTTGTTACTAAATCAAGAAGTTGTTGAGCAGTCATAAAAACTCCATCCTGGGGAGCAGCACTAGATGATCCAGTTCTGGGACGGCCTGGTCTAGACATTCTCTTCCTTTAAGAAAGAAAGAAGAGAAGGAAGAAGGTTATTCACCAATGAATATCAAGCAATCTTGATAGATAAAACAAGGAATCATAAAGGAAATAGGATGAATCGGTACGAAGACTCGAATTAATCCTATGGTATAACTCCTAAGATAGACTTAGGACGATGATCCTTGTTAAGTTATTCTACATTGTTCCGAAGTTTCGCTCTGATACCAAGCTGTGACGCCCCACCTCTATACCCACACTAGCCAAGAACACTACGGTGTAGAGTTGTCAACTAGCACGGAGAATAAGGCTGTTGAGGAGCGACCATCCTCGTGATTTCTTATCACGCGGTGGCTATAATAATCTTCGGAAACAAACATAGAAATATGCATAACACAAATCAGTCACAGACATCCATATCACAAAGGCGGAAGAAGATATGAATATATAACTAACACATGAAAGTGTACATCAGAGTAGTGGTCAAAAAGATCCACAATAATACAAAAGAATAGCAACACGTGCTATGCAAAAGAATACATCTATGAGTCTATATCTCAAGTGTAAACGACAAAAACTGCTAATTTAAAAGGTCAGCCAAAAGTCAGAGTAGTAAATCCCTGGGGGAGAAGTCAAGCAGAAGCACCTGTAACATCTCGGTCTGACCCGAGTATTATTTATAAGAAAATAATAAACAGATCAGTCTAGCTATAAATATCAGATAACATGATATAAACAATAGATATGGCAAGAACATATAGTAACCATAAAGACATACTATGATAAGCATGTAAATGAAGATCATCAAGAGATCAAACAATATCAAAAGAATCTTCTAAAAGATCCAAATTCACCTAATCATAAAAGTTGGAAAATCATAACAATGAAAGTCATGAAAATAGGTGAAGCACAAATTCCAGAAGACTACACAAGAAATCCAGAAATTACAATATAGAAGCATGAAAACTCACAAAATGGGAGCATGAAAACTCACCTACACGTGTAACACAAAGCGAGAAGCTATCTCATGGTTGCAAGCCATTAATTTTGACACACGAACGGCCCGAAGACCGTGGGGCGCTACCCCACATATGTGATGGCGAAACATCACACAAATGAGATGGCGAAACATCACAAGAGCGGGGTCTAGTCTCCCTCGCAGACAAAGAGACATCGCACAGTTGCTAGTCTAAAACACAAAAATGATCGTCATGATCATCAAGAAGTGTCAATTACACTAAGTTAGTAAATATAAAAGTTTAACTTCATGTCCCATAACCACTTGCTTAACTCAAATATTTACTAACAAACTGTAGATCTCCACTAGGAAATTGTCACAAGAGATTCAATCGAACAAGTCCAAGAATTAACCGACAAAGTAAACGCAAGCGTTTCATACCACTTGTTTTACTAAGTTGTTTAATTAGATTTCTCATACGAGTGAGGTAAAGGTTTGTATATACTAATAGATTGGAAAACGGTTTAAGGAAAAATCTTTGTTATTAAAAATAGAGTTGAAATCGTTTTGCTGAAAGAGTTTTGATATTTACTACTAGTATTGAAACCTTTATTTTATTAAAGTGACAAATCACAAAAACTTCGCGTTCAAAGACGTGAATGAAATCCAAGGAAATCAACTCAAAATGCATCTTTCATCAAAGAGCCCCTACGGAGGGGGGGTCCAAGGGGGTGGCAACCCCCCAAGGTGGGGGTGCGGGGGCAACGCCACCACTTACGGGGTTCGACCTGCGCGGTCAGGTTGCGGGGGTCCAGGGGGCAGCGCCCCCGGCGGGGTGCGGGGCAGCGCCCCATCCAAAACGGTACGACCTAGTGAAGACAAAATGAGGTCTAACGACCTAAGGGGAATTGGGTCGAGCGACCTAATGGTTGCGACCTAAGGGTCTTCGCGACCTAACGACCTAAACAAGGTCGAGCGAGTTAAGGTGATGCGCGACCTAATGTGTCACGCGACTTAATGAAGGCAAGGCCAAACGAGTTAGGGGGATGCACGACCTAACGGAGGCGAGCGACTTAAGGGACTTGCGACCTAACAGAGGTGAGCGACTTAAGGGTTATAAGGTGGAACGACCTAACTGATACGCGGCTTAAAACCCACGCGACCTAACGACCTAACAGGTCATACGATCTAGTGGTCGAGCGACCTATCGATTTTAACTCGCGAGCAACCTATCAGTTCTACGACTCAAGGGGTCAACAACCTACGGTATATAGATCACGCGACCTAACGTTTTAACACGCGAGCGACCTAAAGTTATAAAGGCCAAACGACCTAAAGCTTGACTCGCGAACGACCTACGGCTTAAGACTCAACTCGCGAGCGACCTAACACTGCCGAGGGGATTTAAGGCCAGAAACGACCTAAGTGTTAGCGACCTAACGACCTATGGGCCAAACGACCTACGACTTAAAGCCCAACGACTTAATTCCGAGATGACAATACGTGCAGAGCGACCTAGCGCGTTAACACGCGAGCGACCTAAGGGTTATGTCGCGAATGACCTAACTCCGAACACACGAAAATGGCCAGAACGACCTAAATGCAGAAAATTCACCAAAACGCTAAGAATTGGAGTTTTTCGCCAATCCAATCCAAACCAAATGCAAATGTGCATGCAAAAGTGATAGGGAATCATTCCCAACGGTCCAATATAGTTATAGGCTAGAATTGTGAGATAAAAATCTCACCTTTGCACTAAAATTTATGAAGATGAAGCTTGAAAGCAAGGAGAAGCAATCCAAAGCTTGAATCCAATATCTTCTACTTGAATTTGGAGTTGAATGTTGGATTTGCAATTGAATTTGTGCTTGGAGTTTTAATTTCCCATTCTCTTCACCATTAATGCCAAAGCTTGAGTTAGTTAGGAAATTTATGAAGAGTGAGGAGAAGGGGGTTGGAACTTGGGCTTAATAGGCTAAACTAACCCAAAGTCCAAGGCGGGAAAAGTTAGTGAAATTTCACTAACTCCAAACCTATCAATGTTTATACTTAAAAAAGTTGTAAATGGCATTTCGAACTCAATGGAAGTGGTCTCGAGTCCTAATTTGACCGTTTGCAAAAAGTAGCTTTTCGGACCAATATCCGATTAACGACAAAATATTTAAATAAAATATTTAAATACAAAATCGATAAATATGCGGGTTGTTACATATTGCAACTTACTTTCATGGATTAGCTGTGACGCCCCACTCCAGGACCCACATTAACAAAGAGTATTACTGGGTAATACTGTCTGCCAATGTGGAGAATAGGGTTGGTTAGGAGCGACCATCTGCATTTTTGTCTTAAATATCTATTGAATATGTCGATTAATGCTCTATATTTTTTTAATCTCAAGTGGATCGACATATCTAATTAATGATTAATTCAAAACTAGAGGTGGCTATAGGATCTATCAAAACAAAATACAACAACTCAAATGCATAACACATCACAGAACAATAAACAGATATATATACACATATATACTGGTACATCCCAATACAATACAAATAATACATCATAAGTGGTATGACGACCAAAATATACACATGAGTCAAAACAATATACATATCTGAGTAGCGATAAAATGACTATAACACAAAGGATGATCGATAAGTCCATGTGGAAGTAGAATGTGCTAAGTCCATAAGGGTACCTAACCTAAAATACCTCGGTCTAATTCAAGTATAAAATACACTGGTCAGTCTAGCTAAACAAATCAGTTTATAAGGATAATTAATAATATGAGCATAAGGCAAGGTGATAATTTTCTCAAGTGAGAAAGAATAATTCAGAGTATATGGTTAGTTCACATGGTATAACTAAGTAGGTATAGTAATTTGAAGTGATATAGGGATATAACTAAATATGAATGCAACTCAAAGGGGATAAAACATTTTAACAAATCTCACGATAAAAGCATTCCTCATCTCATCGGTGTATCATAAAACATCAAATAAGGTTTAGGAGAAAAACATAACCCCAAAGAGGTGACATCCCAAAGCCGCCATACTGGCAACTCAAAACCATCTCAAAGAAATTACCATCTCAAAATATGCCATAAGGCAATCAAATATAAATCTCCAACATAGGAGAATATAATCCCAAATAAATGTCAAAAGGAAAATCTCATATAATAACGCCAAGAGGCAAATCTCAAATAACGCCAAGTGTTGGCAAACCCAAATCTCAAATAAAGAACTCGATAAGAAGTTCAATTTTCAAAGATGTAATCGCCATATATAATATCTCAAATGGATCAAATGGCCAATAATGTAAAAAAGCGATACACTTGGAAAATCATAAAGAAATCAATGAAATCATCTCAAAGATATAGCATGTGCTCATAAATGGCCTAAGCCTACCAAGTACTGTTCTCTCAAAATAAGGCGCCATGTTTCTTAGACAAACGTCCCAAAGGAAAACATCCCAATGACAAATAAATACGTTTCTTAGACAAACATTCCAATGGAAAAATACATTACAATGGACAAATACGTCTCTTAGACAAACATCCCGTAGGACAAATGACCCGAAGGTCCAGTACTGGCAAATACGTCTCTAAGACAAATGTATCACAAACTTTCTGATAGGAACCCGAACAGTATTAACATGTGTCCCATACCACATGTTTGCACAAAAGGGTTTACTAACCGCTGGTAAATTTCACACTCAAAGCAGTAAAAAGTTTACCTCATCTCATCGGTAAACTCGACCCGAAGGTTAAAATTATCAAACGAACAAGTCAGGAATTAATCGATAAGATAAACACACGTGTCTTATACTATGTGTTGTACCAAACCGCTTAATTCCCCTTCTCATTCGCTCGAATAGTGCGAAAAAATGTATTTTATATAAAAAAAATTCTTGAGAAAACAAGCTTTTAAAACCATTTTTCAAAATCAATATTTGAAAATTCCCTTATTATAGAGAATAAATAGATTTTATAGCTTAAAATAATTTAAAAATAATTAGTTATTATTATAAATGCTAATTTATTTAAAAATTATTTCAAAATTGTTTGGAAAAATTCGTGCTCGAACTCAAAGAAATCACTCAAAACGGTCATTGAAATTCAATTCAAATTTAAATTCTGAATTCATCAAAACTAGGCTAGCATATTAATAGGCATCATAGCCCTCAAAACAATTCAGAAAAATCACATAAGCATGAAGTAAAAGTCAAAAGTTAGACAGAAAAGGAAAGTAAAAAAAACATAGGCAAAATAATACCTAGGTCTGAAATCTTCTCTGAGTTTAACTTTTGAACATAAAATAGGTAGCCAAACGACCTTCGATTGAACTAAAAATAGGTGTGCACATAGTGGAAATTTTCAGCTTTCACACAAAATAATAGTCGATGAATTATAATTGAAAATGAAAAATTTACGGTGTATCAAACATTGCCTCAGGCCATGTTTGCAAATAGTTCGAAAATAAAAATGTTCCCAGGCCTGAAAACCATCTTAGGTTCAAATTACAGGCCTGAAATAGAGGATCAAATGACCTCATATTAAGCTGAAAATCAGCAGGCCTATACTAGAAACCTTCTTCTTTCAAAAAAAAGAATCAATGAATTCTGACAGGAAATGAAATTACGATGTCTCAAACATGAACTTTGGCCATGTTTGCAATAATTCAAAAAACGAAAACGTACAGGCTTGAAAACCATCTCGGATTCAAATTTTAGGCATGAAACAGAGGACTAAACGACCTCAGATTGAGCTAAAAATTGGTATACACTTAGTAGAAAACTTTATCTTTCTAACAAAAAAAGAATCGATAAATTTCAGTAAGAAATGAAAGAGTTATACTGTCTCAAACATGGACTCAGGCCATGTTTTCCGCAACTCAGGAACAAAATATGCCCATGCAAAAATCTGGGTTTTTGTTGATTTTGTAGCAAAGTTTTGAACACTCAAATGACAATATTTTTCAACCAAATTTTTCAAAGACAAATTTCAACATATAAACTACTATATTGATGAAATCCAGCAGCATTTCGTTGCTGGAATCAAAAGTTATAAGCTTTCACAGAAGAAATTAAAAACAGTTTACAAGCTGAGATAAAATAACTACAAAGAGAAAAATATTCACTGTTTAGCGATTTTAGCTTTGCCCCGCTAGAATTTATGATTTTTTGTAACTTACTTGCTGTAGCTGTGCAAATACCTGGATTTAAGCAAATAGATTGAAGCTTGGCTTGAGTATTGACCTCTAGGAACCTGTAGAAAGAAGATATAGTACATGCAAGCAAAATTTGCAGTAAATTAGAAACCTATTTCTCAAATTAGGAATTTGATGAAATTACTGGGATTCGGAGTTTGATTACCTTTTGATTTACAATCTAGTTTGCTGAAAATCTCAACTTGTTGATTTATTTTGGAGTTATGAGTTTTGAAAATTGAAAATTAGAGAGGTAGGTTTCTTTTTTTCTGTTCTCTGGTTTGAGAAGGAAAAAGGTTATGTAAATAAATGTACTGGTAATTATTTTCCTCCTTTTCTCATTAACAAGTTATGTCTAATAGGCCAATGGACACAAAATTAAAAGTAAATAAAATGGCTAAGGTTAAATAATTCACACTTATAACAAACTGGCTTGTATTTACATTATACACAAAACCAAAATGCATTTTTCTTCAAATTCTTAAACAAGAAAAATATGCAAAGTTGTATACTTATGAAATAAAATATTTACATCACGTAAAAAGATTATTTTATATTTCTAAATTTTTTTTATTATTAAAACCTTTTAATTTACAAAAACACACTATTTACTCAAATAAATGAATAAAACCTTGTTTTTAACTTCTAAAATTCACCAAAAATACTTATATTACTTAGAAAAATATTTCAAACCATTTCCAAACAAAATTTATGACCAAAACTCATTTTTAAATCAAATTGCACCTTTTTCTTTAAATAAAAAACCTTTAAAAATTAAATACTTCCTTTAAAAATTATTAAAAGAAGTAATTGTCAATAATTAATAAAATTATTGCATTTTCTCCAAATAAAAACCATTTTTCGTTCATTATTAACCCAAACAAAACAAAATAAAGTTTGAAACTTTATTTTCTCATTTTGTAATTTCAAAATTCATTGTTTATTCCAAACAAACAATATAAAATCTCCAATTTAATTTGATTCCTAATATTAAATTATAATTGCCATTATAATTTATGATAGGTAATCTCCAAACCAGGGTTGTTACAGACTTCCCTCTTAACAAAATTACGTCCTCGTAATTTGTAAAGAAGGATTTGTATTCAACCAATTAATTTCATTAATCAAAAGAAAGATAGATAAGCTTAAGTTTAAAATTTCTCACCCTCAACACAAGAAGATAAAAAAACCAAGAAAAGATTGCTCGATTAATTCAATGGTTTCCCAAGTGAATTATTGGGATTTGCGGACCATTGAATTTCTACGAGCAATACATCCCTATTTCAAAGGCGTTTCACCTTCGAAGCAAAACATGGATAGGATGTTACGCAATAGGTAAATTGGGTAAGATCAATTCCTAAGAAACTTCACGAATAGAGTCGGGATTTAGTCACGATTTATCCCAAACTCCAACCCACAAGATGATTATCGATACGACTTTCCATATAACATTACGAAGGGAGTCATACCGATATTAGGTTGACAACTATTACAGAAATAAAACCCAATCAGAGGCAGGTGGTTTTTCCCTAATACCACCAAACTCATACGACTGTATAAATGCAAGTCGTAAGATAATTGCACAAAGGCAAGTTAAGACTCAAGGAATAGATTTTGAAACTCTCTCTTACTAATAAAATATTCTTAATGTTTTCCAACCCATTATCTTCCAGATTTTAAATTCTCAATTTTCAACACTTGAAAATTTCTAAAGCTTCTTACATAGATTGTTATTTTAAACTCGTTACTCTTTTATTTAGAGTAAATTTTTTTTTTTGAGTTGTTTATTCTCTAATTCTTCCATAGGTATTCTCTAGTTTACAACATATATTATTTTTTCAATTTTTTTCTCAAATTTTCTAAGTGTTAGAAATTTCCAATAAAATCGGCCGAGTCTCCTTTATATGGAGGGCTATATACGATATTACAAAATTGATTTATATAATATACATTGACCATTAGGTCGGAAATACAAAATATACCATCATTTAACTCTTAAAATCAATCCAAAAACATACCTTTCTTTTTGGCATTTTAAAACAAGTTTGTACAATCTTATATATAATCTTTTTACACAAATTATAGTCCAGCTATCCTCATTTCACCCGTACTTAACCCAGGTAGACGATATAAGCTCATGTTCATAAATTAGAAGTGCTACATTTGATTATTAAGGGGAAATAAATAAATTTTATTTCAGACCTGCTGCAAAGAAGGCATATTTTGACCTAGCAAACAACCCATCTGAATTTTTTTATAAAATGAAAGTTGTTCTACTTAGTCTACGCTTTCCAGCAATATAAAGATCATCAAAATCGGATTTACGGTTTGAAAGTTATGCTAGATTTATTTTCAGCTTAATCTTAGAAATTTCTTAAGAGGACATAAATGTCTATCCACTTTCAAACCTATTTTAGGCTCAGTAAAAAGAAAAAACTTTTAAAGTGGTAAAAAAAATTAATAGCTTCCTAAAAGCCTTTAATTTGCAAAAAGATTGAGTTCAGTTGGAGTTTTAAATCTTAAGTTTATCGCAGTTTTAATACAACACTTTTCTAAATGAAATTTTAGCTTTTAAAATCAATTTGAAATTCTCCAAAACCGTTTTAATTTCAAACTACATTTTCAAACAAGCTTTTTACTATATCATTTTTTAATTGATCTTCTTTTTCCTCGGAAAGCTAAGACATATGAAATTATGGTCAACTTTATGTAATCATAAAAAAAAAATTCATCAAGAGCAAATATTTTCATTACTTTTCAAAATGAGCTTTAAAAACAATTAACCATGATAACTCATTTTGGAAGACATGACTAATCTATTCCATTATCAAGAGATGATTATTGACTACCAAATAATTTTTTGGGATATATATATACATAAAGTTTAAAATTATTCTCACAATTTAAAATGATTATACTATACGAATTGTTCGTTTATCAAACAATCCGAATTCACATTTTCACTTGTCATAAAATTAAATTTTCATTTAATTGTCAATATAAAACTAATTAAAGTTGACAGTTAATTCAAACTTTTTTTCAAAAGAATTTTACAAATCACACCAACCAATTTTTAATACAACCAAAACTTAACACAAAATTTGCTCACAACTTTATGCTAAAAGTTTAAAATTAGCATAGTTTTTTTATCTATCCTCTACTGTTACTCAAATAACTAAGTTCCAAAACAAATTTTATAGTCATCATTAATAACTTGTACAAAAATATTTAATTAATATTTTAATTTTTCAAACCAAAGTATTCTTTTACCTTAAATACATTATTTTATTAATTATAGCATCAAATGATATTTTCTTCTAATTAAGACATCCCCTTAATTAGAATCATTCACTTTACTTACCTAAATTTCCTTATTCAGTTTCTCAAATTTCAAATAATATAAGGATATTTCCTCGCCGTTGATTGGTAGTGAATGACCGCATCGATTGGCTACATAATTGATCAATTGATCTAAACTGCCTCGCTACTCATCCAATACTAGCTATGGTTCAATGGCTTCATTAAAGATTTAAAATAAAAATTTATACTCCACCAAATCAATTATTTCCAACATTACTTATTAAAACTCAATTTACCATGTCTGACTGTCTCATCATAGTGTTTCGGAAATTCCTATTGATAACATTGGTCAAACACGTCTACCAGAATTCTTAAAGCACTAAACGGACAACCCAACAAAAAAATTCATTTTCTTTAAAAAGAGACACCTCATATGTAACATATAAATTATTCTTTATTTATCTCAAAACAAAAATCCCATTTCTCTTAAAAACTTATCATCAATTTGAAAGATTTGAAAATTTACTTATAACTTAAACTCAAAATCAAAGAAAGAAGAAGAACTTATCAAGATATTTGTAGAACACTCGATTCACAGGACTGAAGGAATAATCTGGAGTGTTCATTATTCCAAATGGTATAACGAACCACTAACAAGACTCATAACAAGTGCAGAATGCGGTAAGAGTAATGCAATCCTTTGCGATTCGTACGTCATGAAAAATCAGTGCAGGGTCAACCTAAGGAATGACCTTAGCACCACTCAATAGATTAAAAAGAGGGAAACAAGATATAAAGGGTAAAATATCTTCTCGAATGAGGAGAAGTAACATCAAAAAAAATCATTACTTCGAGTAAAGTAATACCATAAAGTATATCAACAATTGAGTATGCAAAGAGGATAGCTCAAAAGGGGTAAGAATGGAAATATCAAATAAATTCAATGAATCACCTTATTTCTATAGTGGACGTCCTCGTGGGAGGATGATCGTAAGGCTAATAACCGAAAATGAAGTCAATACAATATTTGATTGCCCGATTATCTTGAAACTCAAGAGTGAATAAAAAGACTTTGGAATCATTAGTAACATTCCGAAGAACAAGAAACAACGAATCAGCCAAACTAAGGTACTTAATAGGATCCTTCAAATTACAGAATGCGGCTTGATAATACGCAAGCCACTCCATCTCAAATCATTCCAAATTTTAGATAGAAACAGCGTGCTAATTCACAAAAAAGATAAGCTACAAGGAACAATCCCAAAATCCTATAACATCATACCAAATATTGCAGATCCCCTCAATAGGATTCGTAATCCTCAAAGAAATCACAAGATAAGAACATCAAAAAGCATCAACAAATTTCTCCGATACGGATGAGTGTCAGGCACCCGTATCGAAGAGGACTCGAATAAAATAATCACGATCCCGATTACTCTTAATATAAGATATAATCAATTCAATTATGGAATACTATGGAATAAAATATATTCCTAGACATATCCAAAACTTCTATCTCAACGGACACGATAAGACAAAGGACACGATGATTAAGGGTTATGTAACACTTGCAATATACTTGGATGTATCGTAATATATGCTTCTGTTATGTTTATCATGTATTTTTCTAAACTAAGCTCTGATACCAAGCTGTGACGCCCCAACCTGAGACCCACATTAACAAAGAGTATTACTGGGTAATACTGTCTGTTAATGCAGAGAATAGGGCTAGTTAGGAGCGACCATCTATAGTTTTGCATTAACTATCTATTGAATACGTCGATTAGTGCTCTATATTTTTTTAATCTCAAGTGGATCGACATATCCAATAAATACTTAATACTAAACTATAGGTGACTATAGGATCTATCAGAACAAAATACAACAACTCAAATGCATGACACATCATAGAACAGGAAACTGATATATATACATATATACTGGCACATCCCAATACAACACAAATAATACATCATAAGTGGCATGACGACCATAATATACACATGAGTCAAAACAATATACGTATCAGAGTAGTGACAAAAAGTACAATAAAAAAAGCAAGAAGATAAGTCCATGTGGAAGCAGAATAGGTTAAGTCCATAAGGGTATCTAACCTGAAACACCTCGGTCCGACCTGAGTATAAAATACAAGGGTCGGTCTAGCTAAACAAATCAGTTTATAAGGATAAGTGATAATAGGAGCATAAGATAAGGTGATAATCTTCTCAAGTGAGAAGGAATAATTCAAGAGTATATGGTTATTTCACATAGCATAACTAAGTAGGTATAGTAATTTCAAGTGATATAAGGATATCCTAAATATGAATGCAACTCAAAGGCGATAAAACTTTATAACAAATCTCACAATAAAAGCACGCCTCATCTCATCGACGTATCATAAAACATCAAATATGGTTTTGGAGAAAAACATAACTCCAAAAAGGAGAAATCCCATACCTGCCATATCCGCAACTCAAAACCATCCCAAAGAAATCACCATCCCAAAATATGCCATGAGGCAATCAAATATAAATCTCCAACATAGGAGAATATAATCCCAAATAAATGCAAAAGGCAAATCTCATATAATAACGCCAATTGGCAAATCTCAAATAATGCCATGTGTTGGCGAACCCAAATCTCAAATATAGAACTCGATAAGAAGTTCAATTTCCAAAGATGTAATCCCATATATAATATCTCGAATGGATCAAATCACCAATAATGTAAAAAGGCGATGCACTTAGAAATCACAAAGAAATCAACGAACTCATCTCAAAGATATAGCACGTGCTCACAAATGGCCGAAGCATGCCAAGTACCGTTCTCTCAAAATAAGGTGCCACGTCTCTTAGACAAACGTATCAAAGGACAATATCCCGAAAGAAAAATATATGTCTCTTAGACAAACATCCCAAAGGACAAATATGTCACAATGGACAAATACCTCTCTTAGACAAACATCTCGAAGGACAAATGACCCAAAGGTCCAGTACTGGCAAATACATTTCTTAGACAAATGTGTCATAAACTTTCAGATAGGAAACCAAACGGTGTTAACGTATGTCCCATACCACATGACGGTTTACTAACCGCTAGTAAATTTCACACTCAAAGCAGTAAAAAGTTTACCTCATCTCATCGGTAAACTCGGCCCGAAGGTCAAAACGATCAAACAGACAAGTCAGGAATTAACCGATAAGATAAACGCACATGTCCCATACCACGTTTTTTACCAAACAGTTTAATTCTCCTTCTCATTCGCTCGAATAGTGCAAAAACATGTATTTTATACATAAAATAATTTTCTTGATAAAATAAGCTTTTAAAACCATTTTTCGAAATCAATTTTGAAAACAACATATGAAAATTCCCTTATTATAGAGAATAAATAGATTTTATAGCTTAAAATAATTTAAATATATATAATAATTATTTTAGATGCTAATTTTTTAAAAATTATTTCAAAATCGTTTGGAAAAAAATGTGCTCGAAATAAAAGAAATCAGTCAAAACCATCATTCAAATTTAATTCAAAATTGAATTTTAAATTCATCAAAACTGGGCTAGCCTATTGATCGGCATCACAGCCCTCAAAATAATTCAGAAACATCACAAATACATGAAGTAAAAAATAAAAAGTCGGACAGAAAAAGAGCATAAGAAAATGCATAGGGAAAATAATACCTAGGTCTGAAATCTTCTTTGGGTTTAACTTTTGTACATGAAATAGGTAGCCAAACTACCTCTCAATGAACTAAAAATTGTTGTGCACCTAGTCGAAAACTTCAACTTTCAAAATAAAATGTTGAATTCCGACTGGAAATGAAAAATTTACGCTGTCTCAAACATGGACTCGAGCAATGTTTGCAATAGTTCAAAAACAAAAATGTACCCGGGCCTGAAAACCATCTGGGGTTCTAACTACAGGATTGAAACAGAGGACAAATGACCTCATGTTAAGCTAAAAATTGGTATGCACATATTAGAAAACTTCATCTTTCAAACGAAAAAATAATCAATGAATTCCGACTAGAAAGAAAAAGTTACATTGTCTCAAACATTGACTCGGGCCATTTTTGCAACAGTTCAAAAAACAAATGTACATCCCTGAAAATCATCTCGACTTCAACTTTCAGGCATGAGACAAAGGACCAATCGACCTCAGATTGAACTAAAAACTGATATACATGTATTACAAAACTTTATCTTTCAAATAAAAAAGAATCGATAAATTTCAGTAAGAAATGAAAGAGTCATACTATCTCAAAATGGACTCAGGCCATGTTTGCAGCAACTCAACAAAATATGCCCAAGCAAAAATTTGGGTTTTTGTTGATTTTGCAGAAAAGTTTTGAACACTCAAATTACAATATTTTTAAAAAAAAAATTGCAGAGGCAAATTTAAACATATAAACTACTATCTGCAAGAAATCCATTAGCATTACGTTGCTGGAATCAAAAGTTATAAGCTTTCGAAGAAACAAAAGAAAACAGTTTATAAGCTGAGATAAAATAACTACGAAGAGCAAATTATTCACTGTTTTTGGTGATTTGAGATTTGCCCGGCTAGAATTTGTGAGTTTTTGTAACTCATCTTGCTGTAGCTATGCAAATACCCGGATTTAAGCAAAAAGATTGAAGCTTGGCTTGAGTATTGACCTCTAGGAACTTGTAGAAAGAAGATACAGTACATGCAAGCAAAATTTACAGTAAATTAAAAAACTATTACTCAAATCAGGAATTCGATGAAATTATTGGGGTTTGGAGTTCGATTACCTTTTGATTTACACTCTAGTTTGCTAAAAATCTCAGCCTGTTGATTTAATTTGGAGTTATGAGCTTCGAAATTTCAAAATTGGAGAGGTGGGTTTCTTTTTTTCTATTCTCTAGTTTGAGAAGGAGGTAATGCAAATGAACGTATTGGTAATTGTTTTCCTCTTTTTATCATTAATAGGTTAAGGATAATGGGCCAATGCACCCAAAGTAAAAAGAAAATAAAGTGACTGTGGTTAAACAATTCACACTTACAACAAAGTGGCTTCACATTTACATTATACACAAAACCAAATTGAATTTTCCTTCAAATTTTTAACAAAAAAAATGCAAACTAGTAAACTTATGAAATAAAACATTTTATATCACATGATTTTTTTTTTATATTTTTAAAACATTTATATTATTAAAACCCTTTAATTTACAAAAACACACTATTTACTCAAATAAATGAATAAAATCTTATTTTTAACTTCTAAAATTCACCAGAAATACTTTTCTTACATAGAAAAATAGTTAAAACCATTTCCAAACATAATTTATGACAAAAACTCATTTTTAATCAGAATTTCACCGTTTTAATTAAATAAACAACCTTTAAAAATTAATACTTCCTTTAAAAAATTATTAAAGATGTAATTGGCAATAGTTGATAAAATTATTTAATTTTCTCCAAATAAAAACCATTTTTCATTCATTATAAACCCAAACAAAATAAAATAAAGTTTGGAACTTTATTTTCTCTTTTTTTTAATTTCAAAATTCATTGTTTATTCCAAATAAACCAATATAAAATCTCCAGTTTAATTTAATTCCCAATATTAAATTATAATTACCATTATAATTTTATATTGATAGGTAATCTTTAAACCAGGTTTGTTACGTTAACTTTTCAATGACATCATGGAGGTGGTGACACTCGACCATGGCATAACTTTCATGGAATTTGCAATACTTCCCTATTTGTTTCTACTTCTTCATCGGTTCTTTCGAAGGTGGTTTTCTGTATTGCGTAATATTACAAGTCGATAGGTAGATGTTCTCTAATGATGTGCTCAACGTGTATAGGTGTCAAATGTCAGGATCCTTGGCTTTCCTCTTCCAAATCCTGTCTCCAATCATGGTTCATACCACTACATGTCTTTTGCTCATTTGCTCTACTTTGAACATTAATTTCAACTTTCTTGGAACTCTCCATACCGTTTCACCACCATGCTACTTTGTACTCCCTCGGCTCTTAGGTCTGCAATATCTCTCTTCTTGGACCACTTTGCCTCCTACTTCCTCTAGCACTGAGTCGCCTTTACATAAAAACGGTCCAACATAGAAGGAGGCATTCCTATTAACCAATCACCAAAATCAGAATCAAGTCAATTCCCTTAGTCAGTGCCATTAGTATTACATCATCTTTTGGATTACTAACTTCTATAACAGCCATATTAAACCTTTCCAAATAATCTTTCAGCGACTCCCCTGAAGCATTGATCAAGTTGGAGAGGGACATAACATGTTTGGGGCGAGCCACCTACATGTGGAAGTGATCATGAACTTCCTTGCTAACTCATCAAATGAAAAAATTGACCGTGGTGGTGGTTTGGTGAACCACATATTCGCAACCCCTTCCATAAAAATGTGAAAACATCTGCATTTGACTGCATCGGTGGATCTTATGGAGTCCATGTGCCATCGTACTTCATGAGATGCTGCCTGGGGCTGGTTTTTCCTCCATAAGTAGGCATTGTAGGCATATTAAGCCTCTGCCGAATACTCTGTGTGTAGGATGTTGTCAGTGAATGGAGTATGAATCCTGTAGAGCCTCCAATCATTGTTGGTCAGGCCTTCAATTCTTTCACAAGCTATCTCACTCTATGTTGTTAATATCGCTAATATACCATCGATATATCCCATATCATCCCTAAGTCGATATATTTTCAACATATCGCCTTAAATATCAATACCGATATATCTTTCTATATTTGCCAATATATTGCTTTGATATTTAGTGTAAAAAACCTGATATATTTTAAGACTATTATTCATTATTGTATGTGTTGGAAAAATATATTTACAAATAAATAACTTCGTCTCTCAAGATTTATTTTTTGTATACGGTGAATGATAATATATAGACCATATTAGAAATTCTGATGCACTAATTTTTCAATTTTAACCATACACTTTCAGTCTTGTCATTAATCTTTCAATAAAGAAAATCTCTACTTACTCATTATTTTATATGTTTAATTTTATGAATGCTTTACCAATAAAAACAAGATCATGAAAGACCCACCTCTCTTTTCAGTTATTTTTACTCAACATTTCTAATTGGTAGGTTAGCTTATGATGATCTATTTTATTAGTTGTTATAATGCACTAAGAATAAAAAGTTGAAGTGTAAAAAAGTTATACATTTGACATATCGATAAGGAACGAACTAAAGAAGAAACTTATGCCAAATCAACATTTCTTATTCGATAAATTAAGTGAAAATGAAAATAAAGAAACTATAAATAAGGAAAAATTAGGAAAGTAATGTAGATGATTAGATGATTGAAGAAATAATGAATATAATATAAAATGAAGAAAGTAATAAAGATGCAAATTATATGAATTTCATGGTTTTCACATGCTTATTTTATGATTTGTATTTAATAGAATGTCCCAAAAAACCTGATTGTAATCTGTAAATTATATGCAATCTATTTTTTATGGTAATTTAGCATTATTGATCCAAATAATTGGAGAATTGGCATCAATATAACACAGTACAATATTACTCATCACACATTCTACACATGTTTGATATTTCACCGATATTATCATAATATTTTAAAATATCTCATATCGATACATACCCGATACTGATGTTAATTCGTTAGTTCTCATCATAGCCATTAGGTCCGGCGTCTGGAGAGCCGGTGCTTGGTAGTGGTCATGTTCCACTACACATGAGCGACCAGATCCGTTCCTTTGGGTCGAACCATGTTGCCTTGGCCCAGTGTGCTCTTGATGTTCTTCCTAAGCTGCAATCCTATCATCATTTCTTAGCTGAGGTTCATTCACATTCGCCTGAGCTCCATCGCCTTGGTCAACCATGACGTTTTCGGAGTTGGCTTCTCCAGCGGCATGAAGACTGCCCAAGTTTGAGGGTTCGGCGCCGATTCCCCTGGGCATCCGACAGTAATCAGCTGCATGTTTCCCTTTCGAGGTTCCACCTTCATATGCATCCATCTTGCGTCACCTACTCTTATGATAGTCGCTAGATGAAGAGGATTTCTCTGACCAGAGTATGGAGAGGGCTTTCTCTTTGTCTTGCCACCTTGGTCTTTCAACTGGTTTATCAGTTCAACATTGGCCTAGATTTGTTGATTGAGCTGCTGAATGCTATCAAGTAGTTCCTTCACAAGGAGTTCAAAGTCGGCATTGGTGAGTAATCAAGAACATTTGGGGCATCGGCAGCTGTCGATTGTACATTCTGGTCAACCTGTTGACTGATGGTTTCTTCATTGCCTTCAACAGCACAGGAAGTAGTAGACTTCCCTTTGGCTATGGCTAATAGCTTCTTTTTAGATCTTCTTCAAATCCGAGTAGAAACGGAAGTTTATCGATAGAAATCTGGATCCATCTCACTGGTATGGGAATCCACAAGTAGATGATGAAATCCAATCAAGCTGAGATTCGTTTCTCAATGAAAGCATCAAAATGTTTACACTAAAAGTTGGCACAGACACCAAACAGACTTTATGTAGAGAAATAAAGTGAAGAACTAAAATTAAAACAGAGGAAACAAGAAAAAACCAAGAATACGCATATTTACAGCGGTTCGGCGTTGATTTCCTACATTCTCTTTGATTAAATTGCTTTATTAACACTTGTTTTTCGGAGTACAGAGGGGATCAGATTGGATTGATCCTTTATTGCAATGGAGTGCATGTAAAATATCAGCGTAAAGATCCTAAAATGAACAATGAACAATGAACTATGTATTTATAGGTGTAGGCGACTGAATATCTTCTAGAATATTCATCGACAAAATCTTAAGATGTACCTTAAGGTCGTCAAAAATGTCTCATGGCCCAATTCCCATTATTAGACGATTGGCACTGATCGGTCCTAGCTCCCACGTTGCATCATGCAGTTAGTCCCTTAGGTCTCCCTCTACGCTAGCTTCGTGTTTCAACAGTTATTTGAATAGTTCACTTCATGTTTTTAGAGACATCGATCAATTCTCGTTGAGTTGAACTGCTGATTCAAGTTGTTCATGACCATAGTGATATGATCCAATCCCACGCATAGAAAAAGGGATAGTTACTAATACCCTGCTTAGGGGAGGCACTAATTCATACTTAGAATATTCCGGAGAGTCTATCTTTTGGTCTCGCTTGATCATTGCTTCATATTGTCTGTGCTTGATCTTTGGACTCCATGATCACCTCTCCAGGATACTTGCCTTGTCTACCGTCGAGACTAACTTATCCAATAGTTTAGATATAGCCGGGTCAAAAGGTCGGATAATAGTACCTATTCTGAAAATTAAAATGAGCATCTATATTTTGAAAGAAATTTTTTTGTACATGCACGTTATGAAAATGCGCATGTACAAATTAAATGTTTGTACTTGCTCATTTTCAGTATGCGCAAACACAAAATGCTAACTAATGAAAAAAATGCATATTTTAATAAAAAACTACAAACCGGACTTAAACATGAAATAATTTTTTAAGTGTCCTAAATTGAAAATTTGTATCATGTAGATAGAATATTAACATATAACTGTCTCATACCACCCATTTTAGACACTTATGTGCAACTTTAAACATATCCCGACTCACAATTTGCGGTAATCATTATCATGTTCAGTGAGATAACCTACCTAAAAATCATTATCATCATCATTTTTAAAGCTATAACTCTAAATAAACCCAAAATCTCCATCGTGAAAATTATTTACAGTCAGTTCACTAATTCCAAAGTATTCTGGTAGTACAATCCTAAGATCAGACAACATTTAACTTATTTTTTAATCTTTTTTTTAAAAAACTTGCAAGGATTTAGAGATATCAGCCGCTGTCCCATCCTCTTTTAACTTAGACACTTACACTTATCAATCTCGAGATTTTAAACTCACATATGGGATTATCGCATACCTTCGTAAATAATAGTCCGCTAAAATGTCAATCAATATGTAAAATAGGAAGACAAATTTTTAAACAACGACTACATTTGTTTGATTTTTGTTACTTACTCATCTTAAAAATGGTACCATACACTCACATAGATCCAAATTAGGCTGAAAGTGTGCTATGGATCATGTAATATGGATATATGATAATACAGAATGTAGTGATGATAGTTATATAGTAAATAGTGCGGAATATAAAAGCAGTATAATAAAGATGACTACTGAGATTTTTATACTGGTTCGGAGCTTTGTCCTACATCCAGTCCTTGAATCTTTATGGAATTTCACCAAAACAACAACCCTCGCTTAACCCGGAGGAACAGATCTATATAAACCCTGAGCAGTTGAACAGGGACCTGAGCAGTAGAATAGGATTTCACCTCAACAGCCGAAAAGGACTTCACACGCCTGAGCAGCAAAACAGGACTTCTTCAACAAATACAAAAGATTTTTTGACTTTTTGTGTTCTGATAACACGGATAAGTCTGTTTATAGTATACCCTTCCTATGATCTTCTCCTCAAGTATAAATATACATATTTGAAGTTTATGAAGAATAGAAAGGTATAATATTGCTTAGAATATGTTAATGTAGAAATTTGAGAGTATAGTTGCAAGTATTTTCAAGAGAGTTAGATAAGAAAGATAAGATAATTCAGTAGATTGGAATCACGTTAGAGTATGTATTTATAGATGTTAAAAAGCAGCAACTATTGACGAAAAGTTTCCGTTGAAGTGTTGCGTCCAAATCTTTTTGTAGAGATTCGTAGCTCTTCATAAATAGTCGTGTCTTTTCAGAAAATATAGCTGTTGTAGAAATTCAATCAACTGAACCTCTGGGCCAGTCGACCGGATATTCAAACGAACTTGTTAATATATATATTTGTTTATTTGTGCACCGGTGCATGCTGCATAGAAATTGTCAGGTCAGCGGACTGACCTACCAGGTCAGTCGACTGACCTAGTAATTTCTATACAATTTGCACATTTTTCACAGGTTTAAATAAATAAATAAGTATATATATATATATTATATATGATTTTAAAGAAAAACTTTTATGATATATATATATATATATATATATATTATACGTATAAATCATTTGAAATTAGGAAGATTATATATAAGCTAATACATACGTTAAACGAGGAGGGGTCTTAACAAAATTGACTTAAGACTCAAAACAAGATAATATAAAAATGATGCATCGATTATGGTGTCTTGTCTCCATGTAGTATATATATTCTCTTTTGGTCGCAACAGTCGTCGGTCTCAACATTCTCCCCCTTTTTGGTTGATGACAACCTGTGAATAGATATAGATTTTGACTGTATATATAATATAAATACTTACTCCCCTGAAAAGTCATCAAATATGTATATAGAGTCTAGTTTAGTGCTTTGTTAAAATCTTTCCTTAAGAATCATCATTCACATTCAAATAAACCTGCATGCATAATTTAATCAAAATCAAGTTCTAAAAAATTGCTTGGAGCAAGGACTGAGCCTGAGTCACTAGTTTAGAAGGCAAGTGCTCTAACCAAATGAGCTATGATAATTTTTGATTATAAATAGAATTCAATCGACTGAAAAAGTCATTCAGTCGACTTAATATCTATAAACAACCTATTGAACTTGTGCATATATGTATACATGTTTGTATTTTCAAATTCAGTCGACTAAAGTTCATAGAGCGGTTGATAGACCTAGTTCCAATTGCTATTTTTTTTTAAAGACACTTCCTTTTTGAATAGCCTTCTTCCTCGCGGAGAGTTTCAGCCATTGCTATTCGTTGAGAACTCTTTACCGGCAGTTGTAACTCCTTAACTGCTGTATGTATGCATGAATTTCAAGATCAAATAACTTCACTTACTTGTTTATACTTAAATCATATTTTCTGAATTAACTACTCTCTTGAATTCATACATTCATTGCTTACAATCACAATTCTATATTTCTGAAAGCAATTTGAAACTTCCTAATCTTCATATATACTCAACTACACACATCATACTTGAGGAAAAGATTATAGAAAGGGTGTGCAACAAGTGACAAATCCATGTTATTAGAACACACAAGGTCGAGACAATCTATTTTGTATTTGTTAAAGTCCTATTCTGCTGCTCAGGCGTGTGAAGTCATGTTCGGAAGCTGAGGCAAAATCTTGTTCCGCTGCTCAGGTCTCCGTTCGGCTGCTCAGGGGTTGTATAGACCTATTCCTCTAGTTTATGTGAGGGTTATTGTTTTAGTAAAATTCCAGAAGGAGTTTGGGACTAGACATAGGACGGAGCTTCGAACCAGTATAATAATCTCTGGTGTTATTTTTATTATACTGCTTTTATATTCCGCACTATTTACTGTATAGCTATCATCACTATACTTTGTATTATCGTATATCCATATTGCATGATCCATAGCATACTTTCTTTTGGTATCTATGCTTGGAATTCTATCGATCGTCACAACATCATAGAACAATGGTCAGAAAACGGTCCAGTCGAAATACAACAGGCAAAATCCCTATCAAAGCCACCAGTAAAGGATTATAAACTGACACTTTCTGATTTACAAATTTCAGTAAAAGATAATAATGAATTAGTTAGTATAAGCAATAAGATTTAAAAGCTTAATTTTATTATTTTAGAAAAAATGAAATTTGACGAACTTGAAAATGAGAAATTGAAAAACGAGAAGTTAAATTTTGAAAATCAACTTAGTGTTTTAAAGAATAATTTTATAACTGTTAAAGATTTTCCAGATGAACAAAACACCATATTTGAAAAAGAGAGAGAAAACTTTTTAAAAGAAATTTTTGATTTGAAAAGACAAAATGATTTATGAAAACTGCACGTTAAAAACTGTACGTTAAAATAGAATTCATAATTTCCTTCTCAAAAATGAAAACTATACGTTAAAAACGATAATTCTAAATTAAATGAGAAAATTGATACTCTGAATAATAGTAATATTTCTTTTGAAAATAAGAATTGTGACTTTAAAGCTAAATTTGATAAACTTAACACTGAAGTTACAAAATTTAATAAAGGTCAAAACGATTTAAACGTGATTTTATCCAGTTCTAGACCTTTACATGATAAAAGTGGTTTAGATATAATGAAACTAATCGTAGAAATAGCACTAGATACGATTTCATGTATAGTAAATATGTTAGTGCTAGTACTATATTACGAGTAAAGTTTAATCCAATTTTTATAGAAATTCAAATACTGCTATGACCAATAATGTTTATAATTTCTTTAGAAGTACAAAATCATTGACGTGAAATATGAATAAAAATTACCTATGTATTTGGATTTCTGTTAATTGGAAAAATAGAGAAAAATACAATGATAATTATTTTGATATGGTAGTTAGTAATGAAAATTATATTTATAAATGTTCAACCACACCCAAATGGGTATGGTTTCTTAAAAATTAGGAAATTATAAGAACCTTGGGTATCGCATGCTTTAAATGTTAAATTTTTTTGATACCTTACATTATAAGTAGTAGTTATTTTGTTTTATATTGTTCTATATTAAACACTTATGTGGAATATAATTTATGTCATTATATAAACTCTCCTTTTTGTCGATGGCAAAGGGGGAGAACGATATACGCTATTTGCAGGAATAAACTATGCAAGCACAGATTAAGGGGGAGAAAAGATTAATTATTTATAGGAATATATAGCATAGATTCATGGGGAGAAGTCTATATCATAATTACAGGTATATATTCCAGGGGAGAAATAAGTCAACAAAGCTAGTCGAAGATTCGTCCATAGCAAATGGAGTTGTCATCATCAAAAAGGGGAAGAATATTGGATCATAGGTTTTGATTGCGGACATGAAACAATAATTCACAAATCTACGACCACAACAACATACAGACTCAACGACTCAAAGTATGGTTCATATAGTTATATATTTTTTAACAAGAGTCGTCAAATATGTATATAGAGTCTAGTTTATGTTAAAATCTTTCCTCAAGAATCATCATTCACATTCAAATAAACTTCATGCATATTTTAATCAAAATCAAGTTTTCAAAAATGCTTGGAGCAAGGCTCAAACCCGGGTCACTAGTTTAGAAGGCAAGTGCTCCAACCAAATAAGCTATGGTAATTTTTAATTATCAATAGAATTCAATCGACTGAACAAAGTCATTCAGTCGACTGAATATTTATAGACAGCCTATTGAACTTGTGCACATATGTATACACGTTTATATTTTCAAATTCAGTCGACTGAAGTTCATAGACCAGTCGACTGACCTGGTTCCATCTGCTATTTTTTTAAAAGACACTTCCTATTTGAATAGCCTTCTTCCTCGCGAAGAGTTGCAACCATTGCTATTCGTTGAGAACTCTTCGCTAGCAGTTGTAACTCCTTAACTACTATATATATGCATGAATTTCAAGATCAACTTACTTCACTTACTTGCTTAGACTTAAATCATATTTTTTGAATTAACTAATCTCTTGAATTCATACATTCATCTTACAATCATAATTCTATATTTCTCAAAGCAATTTTAAACTTCCTAATCATCATATACACACAACTACACACATCATACTTGAGGAAAAGATTATAGGAAGGGTGTACTGCAAGTGTCAAATCTGTGTTATTAGAACACACAAGGCCAAGACAATCTATTTTGTATTTTTTGAAGTCATGTTCTGCTGCTCAGGCTTGTGAAGTCATCTTCGGCTGCTAAGGTGAAATCCTGTTCCGCTACTCAGGTCCTTGTTCGGCTGCTCAAGGTTTGTATAGACCTGTTCCTTCGGGTTAAGTGAGGGTTTTATTTTAGTAAAATTCCAAAAGAAGTCTAGGAGTGGACGTAGGACGGAGCTCCAAACCAGTACAAAAATCTCTAGTGTTATTATATTATGCCGCTTTTATATTCCGCACTATTACTGTACAGCTATCATCACTATACTCTGTATTATCGTATATTCATATTACACGATCCACAGCACACTTTCATAGGCATCTCTTGAAAAAAAATTGCAAATAAAAAATATGATAATAGACTTGTATTTGCATAATCTTAAGTAATCCAATTGGTTGGTGACACGGGCTCCTTATGGAACCTCAAATGTCGATTAAATATTGTGATCTTTTTTTACAATTAAACTCTTTATTACAAAGTGCCTTATAACTAAACCACTATTTTTAATCATGGAACATGTCTGTCTTTGCAAGATGTAGGAATACATCAACCATTCGATACGTAAAATGATAAAAATTGGTAATACTCGGTTACCTTCTAACAAGATGACTTTACTATGAATAATGTCAGAAATATATTTATCACTTTGCATTGTATCCATGTCTTGGCATCGGTTCATCATATCAATTATAAATCAATCATCTCTTCCAATTATTTATCACCCTAATCATTCAAAAATCAACAAGACATTTATTCTCTAAAACTAAGTAAAGTTATACAATTTAAAGCACTCATATTAATTCAAGGACCTTTCTCCATTTTCCTTAATTCTTTCAAGTCCACATACTTTATTTTTAAAATCCAATAATATATTACATGATTATTATTCTACTTAACTTCTCCTACTATTTTATATTCAAATACCTACTTTTTATAACAACTACAATCATTTATGAATCCTTTTTCGATTATCTCCCAATATTTTATATTAGAGCTTACACATTTAACTAACTTTCATAATCTAAACTTTAAACTATCTCAGTCGAATAATGTTTATTAATACATCAAATAAATCCTAAAAGATATCATTTCAATATGTATAGTACAGACGCATAAACAAATTGGTTTAAAAAAATTCATATAGGTATAAATATTGCACACACACATACGTATATCACATAAAATAAAATATTTAAATTAACGGTTTATTTTATAATTATTTACCTAAATGAATTTTCCATACATTACACTGTAAAATTCTATTAACTTTAAACACTTACATTTTAAAATTTCTTTAATTACTTAAAATTCTTCTTAATTCTCCACTAATGTTTTAAATTCAAGTCCATATATTTAGCTAATTGTGCAATATTTAATTTAAACAATTTCAATAGATTCAATTAACTAATATTCATTAATTCTTCTAATAAATTCCAAAAATATGAGAACTTCGCTATATATACAATATTTATGTATATGAGAAAGAATGATAAAATTAATTTTTATTTAAGTATAAAGATATTTAAATCATATAAAATAAAATGTATACAAAAATAATAATTATTCTTTTAATGTCTAATTTATTTATTTCGAAAAATTTACCTACATTACATAACATAATTTCACTTTTGACAATTTTTAAAGGATATGGTTATAAATTTTACAGCATTACGATGTGAATGCATGGATTACATTAATAAGAATTAGAGTTTATAAACATTCTTATTTTCAACATGATATTAAACCTTATCCAACTTAAACTCAACTAAATACTGAATATAACATTTGTTTGCTATTATCAAAGTTGTAAATAACTCTCCTACACAAAAATGAAATACATGGGTACTTGTAAAGATTTAATTATTTAAAAAAAAACTAAATGACACTACTAGAAAATGGTTAAATAGCAACAGGGGAGAAAGACGGCTTCTGACGGCCATTTTTCGACGGCTTCCGATGGACCGTCGGAAGCCGTTAGAAAATCACGAGTTACAGGCTCCAGCCATGCCTTTCTTCCTCATTTTAGCAAAACCTAAACTCAATTTACAAAATCCCAAATCCACTCCCCAAGCCTCCAATCACTAATTTCGTATTTTTTCATCCTCCCTGGCTATGAATTCAACCTCTCTTACTTTCTAGCTCAGGTATAATCTCTTATTTTCGTGAAAAAATTCAATTTTTACCTATTTCTAGATTTTTACAATTGATAAATTAGGGCTAATTGGTGATTGAAATTGTTTCTAATAGTGTTATAATAGTTTCTAGCATTTCATGGTATACCTATTTCATCTTTTATCGTGAAATTGTGAAAAAATATGTATAATTTGTGGTTGTTAGTGTATATGTAAATCATTGTGTATGCCTTGATTCTACGATTATATATGTGTGTAGCACTGCTATCATTCTATTGTGTTAGTTGGAATAAGATAAAATGAATGCACGAGATAGGAGTATTATATTGTACACGTATTGGCTAATGCAACAATAAAATGCATTAGTCTAAATTATAATTGTGTGTATTTAAAAATGACAAAAATGTTACACCGGCCTTAAGTTGATGCAATACGTCGAATAATGTGTTAAATTAAACTATATTTTTGTAAATGTGAATAGATAGTAAAACTGCATTTTTTCGTAAAATGCGCACATTTAATTTAGTAATGTTCCTTAGAGAGTTTTTGGCCCCGTTTGACGAGTGTTGTACATGATCGTTATATAAATAGTCGTTTTTTTTTAAATGACCATTTATATTCATCTGGTACAATGTTTGTTGGATTTGTCTCTGTATTGGACACGATGTGAACACAATAAGCATTTACATTTTATATACTACTTCATTTCAAATGGTTCATAAAATCTGGGCCTAACTTTTTTTTTCCTCATACACGCATTTGTGTACAATGTAGAGAATAAAAGGGAAATGTTGTCGAAATTTTGTTGAATCATTTGAGACGAAGTAATATACGAAATGTAAATGCTTACTGTGTTTGTAATGGGAAATAGGAAGCCTGACCATGGAAAAAAAACTTTTTTGTACAAAATTTTGTGTCGATACGTTAAAAAATAAATGTGTCATATTTGAAAATATTTTTCAATTTGTGAAATAGTTCTTTGAATTCAAATATTATATGACCATGAAAATAATCTTTTTTGAATTTGTATTCTTGAAAATCAATATTAAATTTTGAACTTGTGACTCATTTTTCCAAATAGGAAAAATGATTGATTATTTTGTCGATCGGAGGAGATGGATATACCAAAGTAAAGGACTGAGAGGCTCAATAAAAGAAGATTTTTATAATGGTATAAACGTATTTGTTCAATTTGCTTTAAGTAATAACGAAAACGATCCAAAATTCGTTGTCCGTGTAGTAGGTGTAGACATTTGAAGTATTTGTTACTCGATATTGTGAAAGTTCATTTGTGACAAAACGGTTTTGTACCCGAGTATTATGTTTGGGATCGGCATGGAGAAGTTGTAGCAAATCACATAAATGATTTTTATGGCGTTCTAACACGAATTTTGCAACTGATATTTCTCACAACCCGTAGAGGAGGTGTTTTTATTTAGATGCAGTTAGTTTAGCAATGTTCCAGGTTCTGCAATAATGTGCACAAGGATTATAATCTTAACGGAAAAAAGCATACACCGTACTATCACAAGTGCGATCCGTTTGTACTAGCCAAACAAGCATTGCAAGTTTATTACACTCTTTATCCGTCTCTGAAAAGAGATAAAGCAGATTGGTCTGCAGTTTTTAAAACAAAGGCCCGATTTACATTCGATGGGAAGAATATTGCAGACGAACAAGCTTATCAGGCAGATCATGAGGAAAATAACGAAATAATAATTACAGACCATCATACAGATTTTGGTCCTTTGATCGATGAATCAAATGTTTTGGTAGAAGATTTGATGGTGCATAGGAAATATCGTAGAAAACGAGACCGAATCTGAATCAGAAAATGACGATGATTGATAAAAATCCGAATCTGATTTTTTTGCAATTGATGTAACTATGTTGAATTCTTGATGTATTATGAAATTGATGTAACTATGAAATCAAATTTGTACGTTTACCATTGTTTACATGTTTTATGTCATTTCCATTTACCATTTATTTAGCAATTTTTATTAAAAAATGCAATGTAATCTACTTATCGTCGGAACATGAGATCCATTATGAATCAGGTATAACACACTTCCATTTCCATTTCAGTCATTAATTTAGCAATTTAAAGCGTTGATGTACTCATTTACGTATGAAATATATTTCAGTGTCATGTTATTATTCTCTTTTGGAATGATGTGTATATATATCACATGTTTATCGTAATGTCATCTAGAGATAGAGCTCTTCCCGATCCTCAGGAGGTGATAGCAATGGTCCATCGCAAGCATCACAGCGTCCTTTCGTTTCTTTAGTACCTAGAGAAGAGAGGTAAGAATTAAGTTTTATTTAGCATCTTATTTTTTTGATATACGTACGTACTTATCTATATCATATTTAAAAACATAGTGTTCGACCTACTTCCCTCGAAGGTTGTGTTGGATGTTTCTAGAGCTTCTTACTGGAGTAGGATGAGTGCGTGCTGGCCGAAGTGGGATAACATCCCTCCCCACATAGTAGAGTGTATTTGGCAGGATGTCCTAGTAGGTATATTTTACTGTTTTCCATTTTTAATTCGTTTTTGTCACTTTTTTACTGTTTATCATTTACAGTTTAATATTCTTTTGGCCTTTATCGTGAAACATAGGCTGAGATAGACATTCAGACAGATGATATGCAGTTGGCACAAGAATATTGGATGAAGAAGATGCGTAAAACTATAGGGACTCGATATGCAAAATCAAGAAATCAGGTAAGAAACCACGTTGGATGGGGAGAGCGTATGGCAAACGTGGTTGGGATACTGGGAAACTAACACAGCGAAGGCAAGTATACTAATTTTTTTTAAATTATTTAACTGGTAGTAAATATCAAAAAATACATGATCGATAAATAATGTATCAAATTTTGAATGTATAGGCAGAGTCGGAAAGAAACTCTGCAAACATCAATAAAAATCCTGTCACTCATCCTGGAGTGTCAAAGTCATTTCAGCAGTATCGGTAGGAGTTGGTAAATTTACTGAATGCAAATTGTATATATTTTGTGCTATATAATTTTAAATGTACAATAATTGTATGTAAAAATCAATTTCAGGAAGCTAAGGCGCATGGTTCCGTGGGCTATATAGACGTATTTACTCGTAGGCATGCTGTCGAGCATATAAATCCGGACGGGACAGTTTCGTATACATGGCACGATGATAAATCCAACAAGAGTCATGTAAGCATATTTCATTTTATGCAGTATTATTAATTGTTCTATTTGTTAAAATATAATGAAATAAGATATGATGATATTAAAGTATTAATGCAGGAAAAGATTATGGAGCAGCGCCAGAAACTCCTTGCTTATACGGGTCAAGATCAGTTGATGACGGATGAGAAGGATGCTATTTTTGAGTCAGTTATGGATCCATCGGAGCACGGAAGACGATACGGATTTGGGAATCAAGTGGTAGGTAAATAATATATTGGCAATCAAGGAGTAATTTCAAATTTATTGCTCTCATCCTTCCCTATAGTTACTTTACTTATGCTAAAATTTTCCAAATTTATAATTACATAAACATCATAAACTAAATTAAATAACATTATCACACTGCTAATCATTCACATACCTGCACATACACTTACAGAGATCACATAGCTAAATTAAATATTTATTACAGGCCAGCAGTCAGAGACGGGGTATGCAGGAGCTCAGATCGATCTAGCAGAGAGCGAAGATTTGCGGGCTAGAGTGGCACAGTTGGAGGAGCTGAACCGTCGGCAGGCCATAGAGACTACAAAGTTGCTAGATCAGCGTATCACCGAGTACATGCAGCAGTATGGCGGCCGCTTCCCTTCCTCTACTGGCTCAGGTTCTGAAGGAGATTGATTGCTTTGGTCCGTAAGTTTTTTTTGTTTTGTATGATTTGGTATATCGTAGAGGTACTTGTTGATTTATGTACTATGTTACGATACACTTATCTGTTTTGTTGTATAATTATGTAGATATTGGGGATGTTGTGGATGTATGTATTGATAGATCATTGGTGTTGTGGATATTATTATGTATTGTACATTAGTTTGGGTGATGATTATGTGTTTTCACTTAATTTTATGTATTTTTTTTGTTTGGTGATTTGTGTATAGTTTGGTTTTTGATATTTAGTTGGAATATTATATATTGGATTCTGTAGTATTGGTGGAATAGTGTTTGTATGGAAAATGTGGATGGAAGATTGTATAGCGCAGAAACGTAAAAAAAATTCAGCAGATTTCCAACGGCTTCCGACGGCTTTCTGGTTACAGTTTTTCGACGACTTCCAATGGCTTTCTAGTCAATTTTCCAATGGATTCCGATGGCTTCCGACATGTCGGAAGCCGTCGGAAGTTCCGACGTCGAAAGCCGTTGGAAGCCGTTGGAAGCCGTCGGAAATACGACCGCCGGGATTTGTCGGAAGCTGTCGGAAACACTGTACCCCGACGCCTTATTTTCCAACGGCATTTTCCTACTGGTACCGATGGCTTCTGACGACCGCCGACGGTTTTCTACCATCGGAAAACACCTTTCCCCTTGTAGTGTAATGTATAAAAGTTCACATCCAGATAAGCTAACCAAATGATGCTCTTTACAATGACAAATATATACAAAGTTCTTCTGGTTTCTCCAACATTTTTATAGACAACTTATATTTAATTAGTTCATTTAATTATCAATTTAAATTATTTAAATAAATTTAATTATTTAGTATTCATTAATTTAATTATAAACTCTTTAAAAATTGCAATTCAGTATGTATACGACATTCATACAAGCAAAATTGGTAAAGATATTTATTCACGTATACATAAAAAAATGTATATCACATGACATAAAATATTTACATATACAACATCAACAATCTTAATTTATATTTTTTTTTTGAATTAGGACATCAACTCTCATAGAAATATGTAGACAGTGAGTTTGAACCTTCAACCTTCATCGAAGAGTCATATGTCAATTTAATTTATAATTCATTATCATAATAAATTTATCATATTATAATACATAATAAAATTTTATTTTTAGCAATAAGCAAAATAAAATTACTATATTTAACTACATTATCATATGCAACACACATATTACATACTAGTTTATTCTCTAAAACCAAGAACCCTAATCTTTTTCCTTGTTCTGCGTATGTGACATTTGGCGAGCTTAGATTTTAATAGATTAATTATTCAATGCCTCCAAAGCTGTTACAAAGTGAGTTTCGTACTCCTTCTCACTTTTTTAGTACACCATTTTGTTAATGAAAACCAGTACAAACATTCTCTAGTAGCTTCAAAACAACAATTAATCATACACCTCATTGATTTTTATTTGCATTTCTAACAATAGCTGCATGCTGAGGATAAAATACTTTACCATATATAGAACTTTCTTTCTAGGTCATGTATGTGCCTTTGTAATTCTTTTTTCTCCGACTGCATTAGTTAACTTGGTCTGCTTACTATTTCATCTTCATGAACAATACTGATTCAAAACTCCAGAGTTTGCTAAGGGTGTAAACATGTCATCATGTCAAATACGCTTACCAGCTGTTACTTTATTAATCTCGATGATAGACATTTGCATCTCCTATGACCCAAAAAAGTCTCTCTGAATTGAAATAGAAAGTCAATATGATAGAAATCAAAACAAGGTTTAAGCAACGATGTGTTTTGATGATGGAAAAGCATCATTCTTATGTGGCCTAGGTTTCCGATGAGGAGTCACAATCAGAAAGAAAGAGATGCAAAAATGAAGTTAGGACATTTGAAGAAATAGGTGCATTCTAGCCTAGATTTCAAAAACTAGATCCGAGTACCACTGGTTGAGTGATGGCACTCTATTCAGGATTTTACTTGAGCAACAGCTGAATTTTTTTCCTAAAAATGTCTAAATATATAAAAAATTTATGGAAAATAATATATTGGAGTAAGATGATTACTTTTGTGATGATATAGAGAGTCATATGAGTTTGAATAAAGTATCGACCACCTCTGGTCTCCCAATCTAATTTGACATGATCAAAGTCGCCTTGAACTTGAGCTCGATCCATACGCACAAACCATCTTCTCTACCCAAGGACTTTGAACTTCAACATATTTTGGTAAGCGGTGATGACGGAGAGTGATTAGAGATGATCGGCGTTGATAAGCATGCCTGGATTTGGAGGATGGAACCAAGTGGCTTACATTGAGAGGAAGAAGAGGAGAAAACTCGAAATTCCCTAAGTAGGATGGTTCGATGTCGAACCATCCACTTAGACGGATTTTTCGATTTTTCCTCTTTGTTCAAGTGCAAAAAACTCTAGTGCACTCGATACTCTAAGCTCCAAGGAATACCAAGCATGCTTCTGATGACACAACGCTTGTTGTGACGGTTAGTAATGACGGTCGCTTCGGACAATCTTCGATCTTTGAAATGGAATGTTGCACTATATATCGAACATTTGCACTTCAAACCATTCCATAACACTGCACTAGATTCACTATGGCATAGGGGTATAGACTCTTAATCTATCTATTGTTGATTGTGTGTTGAGTTTTTGGTAGCTATGGATGTCAGACATTCCAAGTGTCTCTCTTCTCAAACTGCCAGGCCATCAATTGTTGTATATAATGAATCAGATACCGGGTCCAGCTCGACAAGAGCTTCTTCAAAGAAACAAACTCTGACATAACCTACCACTCAACCTGATGTTCCTTAAGAAGATTAATCTTCTTAGGGAGTCTTGGAAGAGCTCGTACATAAACAAGAAGTGGAACCAGCTCTTGACACACCCCGAGACGTAGTTACATTGGAATATCCCACTGATTTTGTTGCCTCCAAAGTTGATGAGGCATCTCTTAGGAGGGTTTGTATGAAGCACGACATTCCATGGGATGACGTGATGGTTCTAACCCGTCTCTAGAGGGCATATCACCATTATGAACGATATATGGTCTGTAATAAGTACATGTGTATATTAGGGTTTAACATGTTCGCAAGGAAAATTTCTGTCAAATAAAGTTGGCTTTTACTCAACTCCACCTAAATAGCCATGTTTTCTTAATTTCTTGTACATCATCTTTGCTCGTCACTTTCACGGGTTCTGACTGTTTAAGAGACCCAATACTTATATAGTTTCAAGCGTCATAAAGGGAGTCCTCGTATCTTTCTAGAGTCGTCCAGGATGTGCAAAGTTGTGGTTGAAACCTGAAACAAGTTAAGTTATTTTAAGGAGTTCTTTTTTTAATTCGCTATTCTCTTAGGATCGCGCAATGGTAGCTATCCGGACGTAATTTTTTGTTCTCATCTTTCAGGTATAAATCCATATCCTTGACTTCACGATTTCTAATTGACTTTTTCCTTTAGTAAATGTTCCACGTAGGGATAATAATGCTACCCTGGATAAGACTGTGCGACAACTTCAAGCACTCCTCGTACTAGAGAGAAGAGCCAAATTGTTTCTTACTAATGAAAATCTCTTGGCTCACTACTTATTGAACCCTAACCATAGTTTCGGTCTTACTTTTATTGTCACGAACAATGAGGAGGTTGAACCAGCAGTGGAGAATAATGGAGATGAACCACCAGTGCCCCCAATCCAAAGTCTAGTAGTTGGGACTGTTGATGAAAACAAAGGTGAAGAATAAGGAGTATGGGGCATGATGAAGAAGGCGACGATGATGACGATCGACAACATCTCTAGAGGAAACGCCTTAAGATTAAGCTTCCTAAAAAGAAGACTTTAATTCTGCCTCCTTTAATTACGTCCATAATCAAGACTCATGTACAAACTTCTAATGACCCTTATGCCGCCATTGAGGCCATTCCAGATGTAATCGAATTGTATGGTTTGGCCAACATGAGTTTCGAGGATGTTACATTCCATATTCGCTTCAGTGAAGACATTCCTTCCAAAAGGCAAGCGAGATCACCATGTCAGCAAAATTAGAACCCTTGGTCCATTAAAGGGATGCCAGGACACTAACACACACATACACAAACATTGTACTTTCATCGATTCGTGTGGCATATTAATTCGGTCAAGACTGACTCGTCTTTGTTTCATGTGAAAATTCTATGGACCGTCATGGATTATATGACGATTTCCAGATGCATACGAGGTATCACCCAAGTCACAAACTAACTGTGCTTCCTCACAAGTCTGGGACTCACAAGTCTGGCCATTGGTCAGAGTCGAAACGGCATTCGGGCTGGGATTGCGAAAGTAAAGAGAAAGACTACAGGTCGCATGATTTGTTTTCTTAGCATCGTTCTAGATCCAGATCTCCCCAATCCAGGGGCTGAAAGAGACATTCTAATTGCCAAGATGATCCTCTACGTGATGGCATGTCTCATACTTCTCCTCCTGGCAAGCAATCAATGATGTCCCATGCTTCTCAGTAATCTCAACACCCTATAAAGTCCAATGCATGTAATTTCTCTCGGTGTAAATATGATAAGGCACCCATTGAGAAGCCATTTCAATAACCTGACAAAATGCATATTGTCCAAGCGGAGCGATCGATCTCTTCGAGCTCTCTGGTAGTCGATTCGCAACGTCACTTTTTGAAGATCAATTTCAAAGCTTGCAAGGTTGTTCCGAGCATAAAAGATATTCTCGAGCAATATTAGACTTAGATAGTTGCTCATGTCAATGACGTCTACGATCAATATTTTACTTGGAAAAGGTGGACTGAAAGAATATCAGAATACTTCGAGGAATTGCAAGTTGAAATTGCAGGAATGGAACTCATAGAGGACTAGAATAATGCAACAACTGCCCGTCTTGATAACAAAGTTTCCAAGTTGAAGAAGGCGGAAGAGGAGGTTGAGTAAAAGGTCAAAGTGTTGCATACTACGATTGAACAAGAAAGAAGGAACCACAAGTGAGTTTGTCATTGTTGCGTATGGATCAGGTTGGGAGCTTTGAATGATCCCAATGCGTAGTAGATCCAGGCTTTGAATGAAAATGTAACTAGTGAGTTTCAAGAGATTTAGATTGATGAGTGTTTTTTATGACGGTGACTTCGTGGCCTGCCTTAGGGCTCACCATGCAGGAGAATCACGATGAATGAGTCTTGGATATCCGTAAGATCAAGCAAGAGCCGATTGACCCACCTCCAATTCCATTGTCCGTTGCTTCCCCCACTGACTCTATTCCTGTAATACCCAGAGTGCACCCATCTCTTCATTAAAGAGCACTCCGGTAAGGGGCCAAGGAAGTGGAGGATAAGGAAGCAAAAGGACTCTTGAAGTAAAAGGAGGTGGGAAATCCTTCGATGAGGAGAAGAAAGGGAAGAAACATAAGAAGAAGTAATCGCCCATCTACTTTATGTTTTTGTTCCGCAGTAATAATTTACAATTTCAAAGTCATTTTGCTTTTGGTCAGTGTTGTGCAGTTTCAACCTCCACTTTTACTTTTGGCTTCAATGTTAATAACACTCATAGTTATTTTGGCTTTGAAATAAAAATGATTTTTTTTGCTATAAGTCTTGTGTGAATATTTTTTTTAAGTGTTTGAGAAATGCACTATACATTCAATGCCTTTTGCGATCCATTGTCATTGCTAGGATAAGTAACCAGCTTGTTCTGTCCTTCATGAGTGAAGAATGATAAGTCACCTGGACGTCTCTCTAAACATCCATGACCATGCCAAACTCTAGGCGTCGATCGGGGTTAACCACTTAACATAGCGATTTAAATATCCTTTTCCAGGATCTGTAAGTAAGGTCTTGCCTACTCCGAGTAAGATATGGGTGCTCTGCCTTTGAGTTTTTAATATGTGTATATTGTGTGTGTGTCTATATATATATATATATATATATATATATATATATATATATATAAACACATACTCCTTCCGGCAAGTCAAGGGTTGGAGGAGTTGATCGGCACCTATCTCCAGATACCTGCATATCTGTAATTTTCATTTGTAAACATATTTAAATATTACACCACTCACAGTGTTAAATCGAGCATAGATAGATTTATGAGCTCCATAAGTCATTACTTTTTTATAAAATGTCCAAAATGAAAAATCCTTTCTGGTTACATGGAAAATATGCATAAATTTACATTCAAGTGATATAGTGTTGTAACTGTTCATTATTTCACGCCCATGGGAGTGAGATCCTATCCATGGTTGCTAGCTTGAATGTGCCATCTCCCAGCTTTTACCCTATTCATACGGACCTTCCCAAGCCGGACCCAACTTTCTAGGGCCCGGAAAGATCCATTTAAGAACAAGGCCACTAATTTCAATGGTCTGAGCTCCAGCCTTAGTGTTATAATACCGAAAGACATGATTTCGTCATGCAGCTGCCTTCAAATCAGCTTCATTACGCTTCTTATCTGATATATCAAGAAATCCCAGTAGGATTTTCTCGTTCATCAGTGGATTATAGTGAGTCGCCTAATGAGAAGGCACCTCAAGTTCAATCGGGGTCATAGTCTCTAATCCATAAGCTAAGGCAAATGGATAGTGGCAAGTTGCTGACTTTTGTCATTCGATAAGCCCAAAGTGCTAATGGTAATTCATCGACCCGCTTGCCTTAGCCTTCTCCAACCGTTTTCTCAGAATGGACTTGATTATCTAGTTTATTGCTTTGACCAGTCCATTCGCCTGGGATTGCACCACCGTAACAAACCTATTCTCGATATGGTGCTTGCGGCAAAAGTCTTTGAACTCTGCACTGTTGAAATGGGTACCATTATCGAAAATAATCATTTGTGGAACTTCAAAATGACACATGATATTTATAACAATGAAGTTGATTACTTTCTTTGTTGTGGCAGTGGCTAAAGGCTCTCCCTCAGCCTACTTGGTAAAGCAATCCACCATGGTTATAACATTCTTTGCATCACCTTTGGAACACATCAATGATATCGATTCCCCATACTGAAAATGGCCATGGGCTAACCATTGGAGTAATCTCCATTGGCAGGGCTCTCGGTATCTTGGCAAATCTGGAGCATTTGACACATTTTTTGGTGCAATCAGCTGCATGTTGATTGATAGCATGAAATACCCATAGCAAAGTATCTTCTTCGCTAGGGTTTTCCCCTTGGTATAGTCACCATAGATCCCTCCATGAAATTCCTTCATGACTCACTTGCCCTCACTATTGGCGATGCACCGAAGCATGGGAACAGAGAATCCTTTCCTATATAGCACTCCTTGCATAACAAATCTGGCTACTTTACGAGAAGTTGGCATCATTCGTTCTTCGTTTACCGAAGTATTCCTCTCTGTAGATAGTTCTTTATTGGAGTCATCCATGAATTCTATTCGGGTTAAGCCTTTAAGATCCAATCGACATCCATCTAGTTGATGAGAAGAGTTAATGATACTTCCATCGAAACGAGACCTATGAGTTGTGCGTCTTCAGAACTGATCAATTTTGCCAAAGAGTCGGCCTTTGCATTCTCCTCTCTAGGAATATGCATTATCATGTAATATTTAATATCATTAAGTAGCTCAAGGGCTCGGTTTGGATAAGATCTAGCCTGGCTCCTTTTGCCTGAAACTCCTTTCGCACTTGACATACCACCAGCCGGGAATCGTAAAAAATGTCCAAGGTCTTAACTCCCAATTCTTTAGTGATTTTGATTCCTACAATCAAGGCCTCGTACTCAGGTTCATTATTTGCCATGCAAAAGTTGAGTTTCAAGGAATAACAAATCAAATGTCCCTCGGGAGTCACTAACACAACTCCGATGCCAGAACATCCTTCGTTAGATGCACCATCAGTGTACATCTTCCATCTAGCATTCTGTTCACCACTGCTCTTTGAGATAACATCTCATATAGTGTATTTATTGTAAAATCCACCAAAGCTTGTCTTTGAATTGCTCTTCGAGGTTGAAAATAATATTGTATCAGCTCAATTCAATGTTTTATTTCTACAACCTTCCATAAGTCTCTACATGCTGCAAGATATGTCACAAAGGCTAGTCATAAAGAACTTTTATCAGATAAGATTGGAAATAGAGATGGAGCTTCCTTGAAGCAATTAGCAGGCATTATACAAGCTTTTCCAGTTTTGGATAATTTTTTCTGCTCCCGTCAATCGCTTGTTGGTGTAATAGACTGGTCGCTGAATTCGGGATTCCTCTCGAACGAGTGCGGCGCTCAAAGCATGCACTGACACTACCGGATATATAAATAAATTTTCATCATCGAACGGCTTCGATAAAATAGGGGCCTCTCTAACTGATTTACCAGGTCTTGGAATGTATCTGCACATTCATGCGTCCAAGAGAAAGTGCTTCTTTCGTTTGGGCTTTTTCCCTTCTTAATCGTGTCAAAGGAAGGGATGTATTTATTAATGGTTCTGAAGATGAACCGACTTAGGGCGATGGCTTTTCTATTCAAGATCTAGACCTCTTGGTTTTTTTCGGAGCCTCCATATCCCTCAATGCATTTATCTTCTCTGGATTAGCCTCAATCCTACAAGAGTTCACAATGAAGCCCAAGAATTTTCCTGATGTAATGTCACACTAGCATTTCAAGGGATTGAGCTTCATCCCGTGTTTCCATAGAACACCGAACATCTCAGCCAAGTCATCAGCATGGTTCCCTAATCATCGTGACTTCATGAGCATATCGTCTATGTAAACTTCCATCTATCGCCTGATTTGATCTTTAAACATCCAACTAACCCGCCTTTGATAGGTCGCTCCAGCTTTCTTCAATCCAAAGGGAATAACAAGATAGAAGTATAATTCTAGATCAGTAATGAAACTGATATGTTCCTGATCTGGTACTGGCATCAAAATTTGATTATATTCAGAATATGCATCCATGAATGATAGTAGCTCGTATCCAACTGCTAAATCCACCATCTGATCGATTCTCGAAAGTGGAAAGCTATCTTTAGGGCATGCCTTATTTAGATCAGAATAGTCAACACATGTCCACTTCCTGGTTGACTTCTTCACCAAAACTGGATTCGATACCCATTCCAAGTATAAAGCATCGCAGATGAAGCCATTATCCTCCAACCTCTCCACTTCTTCTTTGAGTGCAGCGGATCTCTCAGGACCCAGGCTACGATGTTTCTGTTTTATTTGGAACACATTTTGGATTAGTATTTAATGGATGGCTCGCTATCTTCGGCGATATCCCACACATATCAGTGTGAGTCTAGGCAAGCACATCTGGGTTTGCCTGGAGAATACTAAACAATTCTTTCACCACCCTCATGCCAAGTTGTGATCCGATCTTCAAGACCCGTGTAGGGTCATCCCAACTGACTGGGATTTTGATCGTTAGCTCCGTTGGTGCAGCTCTTCCATCCTCTGGCTCTTTCCTTGGATCCATATCCTTACGGAACTAACTGTGCTGCCCGAGCCAGGCCTCATGCGGTGGTTACTATGCGCTCAGAGCCTTGATGTAGAGGGTTCCCTCCACACCCTTTCCTTTCTCTTTTCGTTTTGCCTCCTTAAGCTCGACGAAGTAACATTCATGGACAATCCCCTGATCTCCTTGAACGATCCCTACACCATTCAATTGGGAACTTTATTGTTAAGCACCAATGAACGATGGTCGCTTTGAATTCAGCAAGGGTCGGACGGCCTAGAAAAGCGTTGTAGGCAAGATAAATATCCAACGCAACGAAAGGCATGACTTGCACTCACTTGCGATCGCCCTCTCTAAGAACCACCAGTAGATCCACGTAACCCACTGGCTCAATAGCCGTCCCGTTAAATCCATGTATCCGAGATTTACATGACTTTAAGTCTTTTGCCTCAAGAAGCATCTAATCATAGGTCTTCTTAAACCGGATTATGATCGAACTCTCACAGTCAACCAAATTTTTTATCACAATGGCAGGGCCAATCATGTCCAAAATAACAGGCGAATCAATTGTTGGAGCTTCCACCCAATCCACATCTCTATTACGAAAAATGATATCATCAATTACACACGTAAGTTGTTTTCCGGAGCACCATCTTCGATAGCGAAACAACTCTCACTCATTGCATGTTTCTAAGCACCAATATACCTTTCTATCTCATTCCTACTCTTCTCAACTAGATGTGGTCCATCAATGATTGTATTAATGACAAGACATTTCTCAAACCGCTTGGCTCATTTATACCAGGCCCGGCTTTCCCCTACTAGAGGTTAGAAGATCCTTGTTTGCCATCCTAGGGGACTTGAACAAAATGCCACAATTTCTTTTTCTCGATCAATTTCTCAAAATCGCACAAATATCTGCACTCATTGGTATTATGGCCATGAGTTTCATGGAATCTGCAGAATTTGCCTGACTTATTTTCTTTCTCAGTTGACTCCGTCGGAGCCGGCTTTCGATATTGTTCTTTTCCTTGAGTTGCCAAATAAATTTTTTCAGTGGAATTTCTCGACGGAGTATAGTTGTCATATTTTAGGATCTTGGGTCATATCCTTGGATCAGACTTTTTATTTGGAGCTCCATCGTCACTCTTGCCTTGTCTACCACTTGATTCTTCGTATTCACATCAACATTTGCCGGAACTCCCTCTGGATTACATTATAGAGAAATTGCTTTGTGCTGTTTTAGCTGCATCTCAAGTATCACCACTTATGGGATGGTTGCGTGCTTCTTTAAAGCATTAAAATTGACTAGCCTCCCAATAAAAAATATCCATCATTGACCGGGCTTTCATTTCTAACCATTTTTCGGAATTAATTTCAGGATGAATCCCCTTAATCAATGCCATCGAACAATCTGAGCATTACTCACATCTGTTGTTGCGGTATGAAATTTATGAAAAATTCCTTTAATGACTCTCCCTCTCGTAGGAAGAGATTAGAAAGTGACATAACGTCTTTCAGACGTGTAGTATGCATGTGGAATTGTTCCATAACTATCATGTCGATTCATCAAATGACGATATGGATATCGGCGACAGCCAGGTAAATCATATCGTCACCACTTCTTTCAAAAAAACAGGAAAAGAATGACATTTCACTCCATCAAAAGCCCTAGTAGTATCCGTATGCCAGCCATACTTTATCAAACACTATCTCGGATCAGTCTTCCTTTCATAAGATGACATTGTTGGCATCACAATCCTTCGTGGGTATTCCTCACGTAGAATATTCTTTGTAAACAGATTTTGACTTGGTTGGGAACCCTAATTATCATTAGTACGATGCTGGCCTTCGCTTATCAATCTCCTGACCATCTTGGTCAAATCTAGTTCAGTTAGTTCTACCGAATAACGGTATATACGATCCGCCTAAATGTTTGGTCCTGTAAACTCTCTTGGTTTGTTTCATAATATATGGGTTCCCCTGACTTTAGGAGAACCATTCTTTTGATAGTTTGATGGCTCCTATGATGTAAACCTGCAATATCTGCTTGATCTCTAGTATCCTGAGCATCGACTGCACGTCTAGAAGCTAAACCAGCAACATTTGTAGGAAGTTGACCATTAAAACCCATAGTTGATGGTTCGGTACCGAACGGTCTCGATGTTCAGTACCGTCCCATATTCCTTGTTCACGGCTTGGGCCCAACTGCTGTTTCGACTTCCCAGCATCTTTCCTCGGTATTTTTTGTTTTCCATTTATATGCATGTGCTCCAATGATAAAGAACTATCCGAATCTATATGAGAAGGTGTCTATCATTCCTACTTTTTCTGCGACCAGTAGTTAGTTGATTTAGAGACTCGAAACTCTGCTTCATCTACGGATTTAATTCGTTGCGAATTTCTCAGAGTTTTTTTTCATCTGCTTCATCATGTGGTCCACTTCAACTCAGGTGACAACATCAGACGGGTTTTGAACCTTCATAGCGGCTGGCTACGGAACCTCTTTAGTAAGTTGGGGATCGATCTCCTCAATGTTTTCTACAGCGTGAAATAATGGAACGGTCAATTTTATATGCCATTCTAGCAAGCATTTACATAGATTTTCTGAAAATCTAAGCAATAGGGAATTTTAAAACGAAGAAAAACTGGATCTATCCCTCAAATTTAGACAATCCAATAGAATATGATTTATCTAAATTAGCCTGAGAATATCGACTCTCAGTGAAAGCACCAAAATGTTAGTGTCAAAAATGACATTAACAACTGTAGGATTATGTAGAGAAATAAAAGTGATAAAAAAATTAAATTGAAAATGAGAAATAAATAGTAGACAACAATTTATAGTGATTCGGCAAAGTGTGCCTACGTGCACTCAATAATTCTTCTTGTTTTATTACCGAAAGTACAAAAATGTACTTATGGTTCATCGCCGAACGATAAGTGATCACAAGAATTGAGTACAAGTGCTGAAAAGTGAAAAGCCCTCCTAAATGAAGCATCTCATGGTCTATTTATAGGTGTAGATCAGCGGGAAAGCCTCAGGCACGTCTAAATCCATGATCTCCCGACAGTTGTTGAAGAAGAAGAAGTGGCCAGCTCAGCAATCTCTAGGGGTCGGTACCTAGGGTCGGTACCTAACCATAGCTATGGGTCGATACCGACCCATAAATCTTTCCAATCAATGTTCTGGACTTTTATAGATTGATCACCATACCATTAGCTTTATGGCTTCATAGTTGTTTGAGTCAATAGTAACTTTCTTTTGAGTCCAACTGTTGGGTCTATGGAATGTTGAAGTTGCTGACTCGGAGAACTTGGGAGAACGTTGGAGCATAGCATGTGATCGATAATTGGAGCCTGGAATGAGCTTCTAGGACCTTTGACTTGCATGTGGTGAAAAGACGGAACCAAACCCATAACGTATTGTGGGACGGTGCTGATTCATAATAGATGGTTTGTTACCGAACCATATACTTAGCAGGGAAATCCCCTGTATGTTGCATTATGGTTCAGACTTGGCTTTTTGAACATAGTCATACCGCCTTTCTGAACCTTCTGGCTATTCTTCTGGATTGCTTGCCTCGATGATCTTCATGTGAGACTCATCCAATTTGGCCTACTATAGACGGATCAAAAGGCCGAATAACAAGTACAGACTCATTATAGACTCTTCCTTCCCAAATCTATCAATTGTTAGGTACTGATTTGCATCGAGCTCCGTGTTGCTTTATGTAAAATTCTGAAAACTCCTATGCACCTTGTGATCATATGCTTCTTTTCTTCGTCGTCCCTTTTTAATGCTTTTTAACGATGACCACTATATAAATATATGTATTTTTAAAGCAAGGCATTTTTCAAAAAAGAACTGCCCCTGTCATTTTGCTTCCTCTTTCAATTTACAAGATATAACACGTATTTATCCCATTTATTCATTAATGATAAGGATAGAAATTGTGTAGTCTTTTTGGAGGAGACCATAGTAGTAGATAGAATAGTCATATGTATCATAACCAGGGCCGGCCCGTATGTTTTTATCGCCCTAGTCAACTTTTGAAAAAGTGAATTGTTTATAGGAAAATGTGCATGTTTTCCGGACTTGAACCCAGACCGATGCCCATAATTGTCTGTTGCTTACCACCCTACTACTACACCAACACAAAAACTTGTTGCTGAAACCTATTTATATAAAATTTATCTAAATTTCTTGCCCCTATACCATCGGTTGCCCTAATCAACGGTCTCTCTCGACTCCCCCTTGGGCCAGGCCTGATCACAACATAGAACACTAATATATAAGAAACGAGACAGATAACCACACAAACAAATAACAAATCACATATCATAACGATTGAATGAAAAGTACAACATACCATAATGAACAATGTTTGAACACAGTGCAAACAACTAAATGAAATTGGATGCAAAGTACGGAATGAAAACATGATGCAAGATAATGGAAGCGTGTTTACAGGATGCGGCATGCTTAGTTAACCCAACCGATGTGTTAATTAATACAGTTAACCACTCAGTAATGGTGGTTCGGTTAATTGCTTGAATGGTCATCGGTTTGCACTGACCAAACGAATGAAATTTATACATGGTTAACAGCTCTATTTAAACAACGAAACATGTAATTCAAATGGTTAACAGCAAAGCGGCTAACCGCCATTTAATCGAATATTTAATATTATTTTATACAGCATAACAATGATTACAGCAAAATACCACTTAAGTAGCAGCACATGCAACAATAGATCAGATTGACGTAAATAATAATTCACTTTACAATGACTAAATGCAAAATGCTAATCACTCTATAAAGTAAACCAAACATTATGTAAAGCCATTGCCGTGCAGTTTGAATATACAATTCATAGTTATAGCACATATAATGACAATATAGTTCTAGTTCGTATATTTGTCATGCAATTGGCAGTTGTAGCAGCTGGATTTATGTAAAGCTAAATTGCTAATGTCAATTATCTGTATAATTCTATACGAGGTCTGTATCATACTTCTCACACATACACGTACAATACTAGAATTGATTGTATATTCCAGTTCTACTGGAATCAGAATAGTAGCATTAGGGAAGTTATAAATAATGTATAAATAGGCCTGTCAGTTGTACGTGTTTCGGCTCGAGCCTGATCTAAACCCGTCCTATTAACGTGGATACGAATTTTGCCTTTTACCACTCATGTCCATCCCAGGCCCGACCCGGTTACTATTAGGATCGGGTGCGATTTTATCAAAATCCGATCCTGTTAGGGTTCGATCCAAATATTAGTTTTCAATTGTATCAAAACATGAGTGTGCATGTTATTTGTTTAACATTTTGTTTGTTTCCATATAGATTTTTTTGTATACATTTATTGTGAACTTGACTACTTCATCGTCAAGTTATATATTAACATTATGTGCATACAAATTTTATCAAAGTCGTAATTTCAAAATATGGTTTTAATATAAATATTCTGAGTTGGATATCCGTATATTACTCAACGGGCTTAAAAAACCGAACGGGCCGGGCTCTGGTGTTGGTGTGAAATATCATGTGGGTTCGGGTCAGACGTCTGTTTTAATTATTGCAATCAGAGTAGGGTTCGGGTTTTATGATACCTAGACTGAACCCGACCTATTGACAATCCTATGTACAGACCGTACACCACGTTGGTTTGTAACGGGCACGTTGAGGTTGTTTTAAACAATAAATAAAATAATATCGGTCAAAATAAGTTAAAGGTTGGCCGACCATTCAAATTTTTTTAAATGTTAAAAGAATAGATCCGATCTTAGTTGGTTATAGTCAATCGCTTAGCCGATTGGACAGTTAGCCGATTTTATTGATTAAACTGATTCGGTTGTAGTCTATTAAGTCAGTTACGTCGATTAAGCTTGTAAAATGTCCACCCCTAGATCGTCAAGCAATATAATTCTCATATAGGTTATTAGGATCGAGAATAGAAGGCGTGGAATATAGTCCATCTCCAATGATACAATGGCGGAATCTGGACCACTACTCTGGCCACCAGAACTCTTCCATTTCGGCATTGTGCCACAAAGAACATGCAAGATACATATAATAAATCAAGCTCTAAGCCCTGATTCCTCTGTTAATCCCCTTGTTTAGCTTGTTCTTGCACAATAGAATGTTAAGTTGTAATAATCTATTCCTACTGATCTAATCTCTATCTCAAAGATTCATCATGTTGTGGAATAAAATCATCTCCATTATCACCTTCCCTATCAACTGACGTACTAACATGAGAATGTCCGTAGCCGTATTTGGTGTATGGAAAATAGGCCTTACGGATACTCAGGGTCTTAAAATTCATCGAATGCCTTTTTAGAGGCTTAATATTCATATCTCTCATCTTGTAATGTAACTCGAAAATGTCTGAAAATTCAGGTCAATAAGTTCCTAAGTATTATAGTATCTGAGCCATCTAAACCTAATATCCATAATATTATCTAAAATAGCTTTTGACCAACCAACTCCAATTCCCACAAAAATTATACTAGATTTGGCCAAAACTTCCACTAAGGGTTATATCATATTACAATACTATGATAACTCGATAAGCCTTGTCCCTTAAATTTGATATTGTCCAATCGGCCTTAAGTATATTTAAGAAGTGTGTCGAAAAGGACACCTAGCTTTCTTCTTTTAATACTACACGCAATGAAATTTACATGCTTTCTAATACCAAAATCATTTCACACGATAATCAACAATTGGGTAAAGTCGTTTTGCACGGCGAACAACTACCGACCAATCCATTTTTCATGGTCATCAACCATCGAACTACTGTTGATCGATAGTTGTTCGCAGTGCAAAATGGTGTTGATTGATGGTTGTCTGCAATTAAAAAGAAAATCAAAAATGAAAATTTCTAGCTTTTTTTAGCAATGGCAGTAGAAAGTTGAAAATGAAACGCCTTTGGCGACACACTTTAAGCATACGGTGCAAAATAGACATATCCCTCATATCAATACCATCCAAGCCAACTCCACTAGCAGGGAAGGGAAAAATGAAACCCAATGTCGTTGCCTTTAGCGACACGGTTTTGTCATTTTGAATTTCAATTTTCAGTTTTGTATTGAAAAGAGCAATACATCTCACATAAATACCATATTCTAACGTTTCATTATAGAGAATATTCACTAAACCCATTCTTTCAAATAAATTTTGAAAAGTATAACAAGAAAATTCGTTAAAGACTACCGATCCCCCGCCAAACATTGATAAGCAATCGTTTTCCTAAATCCTTCAATAGCTGTGTCTTTATTAAGCGGAATTCTAAGTTTCAAAGTGATAATAGACAATTGAAAAGGAGCAGGAGACGCTTCTGGGGTAGCTCTCTTATGACACGCCATTATTTTAATTTTTTGATTTTTCTAGAAAAATAAAAATAGGGTTTTAAATTATTCAAATTGGAGATAAAGGCTGGTTTACGCTGAGAGTGAAGGGATGGACAGAAAGAACCAGATGTTAAAAAAAATGACAAATTCTATTTGAACGCATATAATTACTAAGCTGCCTTTTAAAGACTAAAATACCATTAGAATGCTTCGTACTTTCTTTTTTTTCAATTTCATTATTTTTTATGTTACTTTCTTACCGTCTAAACCAACGCTTCTTCAAAACCCTAGTTTCTAAATCAGTGAAGAAAAAATTTAATTTTTCACTACTAAGTAATTTTTTGGGTTTATAGACTTTTTTAATTGTAGTTTTGAAGAAAATATGAATTGGGTTTCTAAGTCAGTAAAGAAAAAATTTAATTTCTAACTATTAAGTTTCTAAATCAGTGAAGAAAAAATTTAAATTTTCGTGTTTTACGTGATGGAAAATGTAGTTCTGTAAATGGCAGTGGGCTACTAAGTTATTTTTTGGGTTTATGGACTTTTTTTAATTTTTGAAGGGTTAGTAAGTAAATATTCGTGTTGAAATATAATTTGCCAAAAAATTTATAAAAAAAAAATCGCGCGTGAATTACTCATATTTGGATACAAGTGGTACACCACTTGATATCTACCAATCCACAGCCGAATACTTACCCGTTTCCAACTATTATGTAAAAGTTTGTCTACTCCTCTACATATGAGTTGCTAATATAGCACTGTGGCAAAAGCCTCATAATTCTACGTAGAATGGTAGGAGTTTTAATCCATCATTCTCAAAAGTTCAATATTTTTATTTTGGTTAATTTTCTATATCCTAACTCCAAATTTTATTTGAGTAAAAACAGCGCGATTTTTTTTCCACATATAATGGTTTTAGTAAATACTTTTTCATTAACAAAATTATTCAATTTGTGACAAACTAAAAGGTATAGCATTTTTAATCGACAGATCGATTTTGTGATTTGTCAACTAAGCACAACATTTCACTTTTATGTTTTCTTTTTGTTTGCACAAGGAGACATTTTATAAAGCATATAAAAACATCAACTTTACATAATTTTTTATTACAAACTTTAGTTCAAAATTTGAAAAAATATTATAGTCATATCTATTAAAAACAAATTAATCCGAGTTCACATTTTGACTTTGAAAATGCAATTTCACACAAGCGCATGTAAAAAATATCTCTGCCTGATTTTTAATTTACCAAATTTAATATTATATTTTCTTTAACTATGTGATCTATAAATAAATGCCGTTATATATCCATATATTTACTTCTAGAATGATTTACACGTGTTAAGCTTTAGATTCAGCATAACTCAAGTTCTTATGCGAGGTAGTCAAGAAGGTCTTATGTTGCTTGGGCAAGAGAATTATTTCATGGGCAAGCCAGCAAAATAGGCAAATATACAAATAGTTCAATATGTAAGTCCATTGCCATTAAGTTCTAGTTTGAATTTGACCTCAATGGTCATTAAAGTCCTGAATTAGGTCCTTTATTTATGCTTCTAGTACAATGAAAAATGAAGGAGAAGACAACTTAGGAGTTCACACATTTTTAAGTGGGTGTACATGCCTATTTATAGAAAATTTCGATTATTAGATTCTTGACACATGGCAAGCTTTATCTTTAAACGACCGATATCTTCCTAACTGATTGCTGATGTGGCATGTTGTCGAGCTAACACATGACACGATTTTTTCTTTCACCTTTTTATTCAGATGTAGCAGGTCTTGACTAATAAGAAGTTGGTACATGGACAACTGGGATTGTCTCATGACCATTTTTAGATATGGGACAACACCTTTAAGAATGTGGTAGTACTTCAAAATCTATATACGTAATAACTCCTTGACATTTGTCATGTGATAGGTCCTTTATTGCTAGAAGTGTGATATTTCCTTCATCTTAAGACATACGGTAGCTTATCAATTGAGACATGTGGTAGCTCATTTATTAGGATATGCGATAGCTCATTCTTTGAGACATATGATAACTCCTTCTTTATACATGCGATAACTTTATCTTATAATTGCGATAGCCCTTTCTTTATACTTGCTATAGCTCCTTTTTTATACTTCCGATAACTCCTTTTTTGTGCTTACAATAGCTTCATCTTTATACTTACGATAGCCTTTCCTTATATTCACGATAAGTTTTTCTTTATGCATACGATAACTTCATCTTTATACTTGTGCTAGCTCCTTCTTTATGCTTACGATGGTCTCATCATTATAATTGTACTTGCTCTTTTTTGTACTTACGATTGCTTTATTTTATACTTGTTGTTATCCCATTTTTGGTCAAAACTGGGATATCAACAAATGAACGAGGAATGATGGATGTCAGGATTGGAGATCAGTTGGAATCAAGGCTACGATCGATGTCGTCAAAATTTGGTTGAACTCCGATCGGGACAAAATGAATTGGGGATGATGATAAGGATTAGGGAAGGCTATGTTTCAAATTTCAGGATAATCGGAGTTCATATGGAGGAGTTATGATCGATTCAAGGTAGGAGAGGCATGTTGTTCGAATCCATCAGGTTCGAACCCATCAGGTTCGAATCGATCGAAGGCACGGCGTGCATGGATGGTTCGAATCCAACAAAGGTAGCGGTCACTTCGAATCGATACACTTCGTATCGATCAATATGGATTCGGCTCTGAAGGGTTCGCATTGGATGTTGGTTCGACTCGATGGACTTCGAATCGATCGAGCTACTGTCTCTAACATGGTTGCTTCGTATCGATACGAAGAGGGCGTTCGAGAAGGGTACGCAGTAACTCGAAGAGATGGATTCGAAGAAGAGGGATTCGAAGGAGATGGATTCGAAGGAAGGAAAGAAGTGCAGGGATACGAAGGACTCGGGGAGGACATTTGAATCGATCGTATTCGAACCAATCTTGTTCGAACCGATCGATTCGAAGGAAATTGTCAGGGCAGCTCAAACAAATGGATGCGAACGCGTCTTCAGGGAGGGAAGCGCTCAACTCGGCAACAAAGATGGATCAACCCGAAGCATGCGCGCCACGTCGACCTACTAGCACGTGCTTGGATCGATTCGAATCAATCGATTCGAAGTGATCGGTTCGAACGAAGCGAAGTCCAGGAAACCCCAAATTCGAATCGATCATATCTTCCAAACCGTTGATCCAAATGCAATGAAATTTTTACAGGAGTTTGCTTACATATTGAAGAATGTTCTCACCAATTTTCAGCTCAATTGGACAATTTCTAGATCGATTCGAATGGAGTTCGAATCGATCCCAGTGTGGGCCCGGATCTCCAGGTTTCGGCCGTGTGGGCCCTCTCATGTGCCTGAAGCGGTCTACCTTGTTTCTAGGAGAAATATCAGCCTTCTACGCCTATTAATAGAGCCCCTGGTCATTCAGAAAAGGGGTCGGAGATTCTAGAGAGTGAAAGGACGCTTGGATGCTGCCAGAATCATTCCATATCATCGTTGCTGCTATTTATTTCAAGTTTTGGACATTGTAACTGCTGTAATCATCTGTAATCATCAAGGATAATCAATAAAAGGATAAAAACTTTGGAGTGGACGTAGGCCGGAGATAGCCGAACCACTATAAAACTTGTGTCTCTGTTCTTTACTTTGGGATTATTGTTCAATATTTGCTGAGATCTGTTATTTGTGTTTGAATATTGTTGGTTTGTGTTCATACACTGGTGCTTTCACGGTATTTGGGGTTTGTGACCAATTTTGGCGCAAACACTTTGGTGCTTTCACTGAGAAAGACTAGCACCCGCTACGTCGGATTGAAGTTCAGATTTGAAAAGCTCGGAAGATCCAGATTCAAAAACAATGACTCGACAAACAAGACAGAGAGCTGATAGAAGCCAACAAGGAGGAAGTCAAGAGGCATCCTCCGGAGCTGGGGAAGGACAAGCTTCTATCTACATAACTAGAGACGAAATGGAGGCTATGGCAAATTCATTACAAGAGAGGTTGCTAAAGAATCAACAGGATATGATGCAGACTTTCTTTGAACAGATAAGAGCTACAAGGATGCAAAACTTAGGACCAGCCATAGCAGCTGTTAATGTGGAACAAAGAGCTAGAGCCATGGAACCCAATGAAGGACAGAACTCTGAATTGGAAGGCAATCGACAAGGGCTTGGGGGCAGGCCCACAGGATCCAATGCAGGAGGACCTTTGGAAGGAGTTCAACAGGTTAGGGCCAACGTCGCGGCTAATGAGCCACACGAGGAATATGTACCGGAGTTCCCTCAAGGACATGGGGGGCAACCTTTGGCGGACAATGCTGGATTAGTGGAAATTATTAGGAGAACGATGCGTAGAGGCTTGGCCAGCAAAGACTTGGAAGGAATAAACAAGAGTCCGTTTACTCAAGAGATCAAGGCAACTCAGAATCCACCCAAATTCAAGCTGCCTAGCGTGGACTTGTATGATGGCGAGACAGACCCAACTGATCATTTAATGAGATACACCAGACACATGGAGGTACTGGGGGCATCGAAAGAGGTGATGGCCTGATGCTTCCCTTTATACTTGAAAAACCAGGCTGCAATGTGGTTCAGACAGCTGGGAGAAGGATCTATCAGGACTTGGAGATAATTGGTGGATAAGTTTTTGGGACAATTTCGGGTTCATATCAAAAGACCGAAGAACGTGATGACATTGACATCAGTAAAACAAAGGATGGACGAATCGCTTAGAGCTTTCCTAACACGATTCAATGCGGCGGTTACTTCAGTAGATCGGCCGGATCCATCAATGGTTCTGATGGCAGCAGTATCAGGAGTCAGAGAGGATTCAGATTTTAAGATATCTCTAGTACGAGACCCCCCTCAGGATATCGAGGAATTCTATCACGAAGCTGAAAGGTTTCTTCGACAAGAAGATGCAAGTATGGATTTAAAGTTAAAAGAAGTGAATACGGTTAAGGATGAAGGACCATCCAATGGAAGCTCGGGCAAGGACAAGGGAAAAAGGAAGTTCGATGATGATTCCGAAAATGCAAGGAAGCGATGGAAGGATCCAAAGTTTTCCACTTACACAGGACTGAACGAGACACTGGAACGGATATACATGGATACTCGAGATCGCCTTCCCTACCGAAGACCGGCTAGGAGAGAACCATCTGAACGAGAAAGGGCATCAGGAAGGCATTGTCTTTTCCACGATTTAGACGGACATGACACCAACAGCTACAGGCACTTGAAGGATATAGTTGAGGAGCATGTGAGGAATGGACAGCTGAGGCAATATGTTGGAGCACGGAATGCAACAGTGGAGCAGGAGCAACCACCATCAACCTCACATCGTGATGATGTGAGACCCAGGGATGACGGCCGATTGATTATCCATTAACCTGGATGATACGCAATAAGTAGCAAACCATCAGCAAGCGACTAAATCGTTTACGCATGTATGGGACCGGAGATAGCCCCTAGGCATGCTCCGAATGATGATAAATCGTGAAACTATGGTTTGTGAAATCTGTTTTCTTGTTTTGGATTTTGGACATTTGTCTTCTCTGGTTTGGTTTTGGAGTTTGGATTGAACTCCTGGTTTTGTTTGCTTTTTGATTTGGATGCTTGTTTTTGATCTTAGATGCTGTTTGGATTTCTGATTTTCTGGTGTTGACTTGGATTTTGGATTTGGATTTTGGATTGGATTTTGGTTGGTTTTCCATCTTATTTTTGATAAACGGTCGTCAGGTACGGACTGTGCCTGGCAAGGGGTGAGTCATTTTGCCCGAACGCGGTAAAGTGACTCATTCAGGTCGTCGAGTATGGACTATGCTCGACAAGGGTCCGGAGAGACCAGGATTCAGCCTAGGACTTAGGCCCTATATCATCAATTGCTATTTTCAGGTCGTTGAGTATGGACTATGCTCAACAAGGGTCCGGAGTGACCAGGATTCGGCTTAGGACTTAAGCCACGGCATTATTCACGCGCAGGGACATTGGGCTACGGTCATCAAGTGTGGATTGCACTTGGCAAGAACTTGGACAGGTTATGAATTTGGATATCTACCTGGAGAGGTTCTGGATTCGGTTATTGGCTATTGTGTAAAGATGGATTCAAACTCGACTACCGAGTTCGAATGGATATGGAATTGGCTAAGGCTTTGGTTATGGGATTTGGAATTGGGCATCGGCTCGAAGCAGTCAAGGATGACATACTCTGGCGATATGGCTATGGACTTTGGATACTGGATTCGGGACTATTCAAAACACGTCTTGTTATCACAAGACATGTTTTGGGGGGCAAAGTTTTATCCCATTTTTGGTCAAAACTGGGATATCAACAAATGAACGAGGAATGATGGATGTCAGGATTGGAGATCAGTTGGAATCAAGGCTACGATCGATGTCGTCAAAATTTGGTTGAACTCCGATCGGGACGAAATGAATTGGGGATGATGATAAGGATTAGGGAAGGCTATGTTTCAAATTTCAGGATAATCGGAGTTCATATGGAGGAGTTATGATCGATTCAAGGTAGGAAAGGCATGCTGTTCGAATCCATCAGGTTCGAACCCATCAGGTTCGAATCGATCGAAGGCACGGCGTGCATGGATGGTTCGAATCCAACAAAGGTAGCGGTCACTTCGAATCGATACACTTCGTATCGATCAATATGGATTCGGCTCTGAAGGGTTCGCATTGGATGTTGGTTCGACTCGATGGACTTCGAATCGATCGAGCTACTGTCTCTAACATGGTTGCTTTGTATCGATACGAAGAGGGCGTTCGAGAAGGGTACGCAGTAAATCGAAGAGATGGATTCGAAGAAGAGGGATTCGAAGGAGATGGATTCGAAGGAAGGACAGAAGTGCAGGGATACGAAGGACTCGGGGAGGACATTCGAATCGATCGTATTCGAACCAATCTTGTTCGAACCGATCGATTCGAAGGAAATTGTCAGGGCAGCTCAAACAAATGGATGCGAACGCGTCTTCAGGGAGGGAAGCGCTCAACCCGGCAACAAAGATGGATCAACCCGAAGCATGCGCGCCACGTCGACCTACTAGCACGTGCTTGGATCGATTCGAATCAATCGATTCGAAGTGATCGGTTCGAACGAAGCGAAGTCCAGGAAACCCCAAATTCGAATCGATCATATCTTCCAAACCGTTGATCCAAATGCAATGAAATTTTTACAGGAGTTTGCTTACATATTGAAGAATGTTCTCATCAATTTTCAGCTCAATTGGACAATTTCTAGATCGATTCGAATGGAGTTCGAATCGATCCCAGTGTGGGCCCGGATCTCCAGGTTTCGGCTGTGTGGGCCCTCTCATGTGCCTGAAGCGGTCTACCTTGTTTCTAGGAGAAATATCAGCCTTCTACGCCTATAAATAGAGCCCCTGGTCATTCAGAAAAGGGGACGGAGATTCTAGAGAGTGAAAGGACGCTTGGATGCTGCCAGAATCATTCCATATCATCGTTGCTGCTATTTATTTCAAGTTTTGGACATTGTAACTGCTGTAATCATCTGTAATCATCAAGGATAATCAATAAAAGGATAAAAACTTTGGAGTGGACGTAGGCCGGAGATAGCCGAACCACTATAAAACTTGTGTCTCTGTTCTTTACTTTGGGATTATTGTTCAATATTTGCTGAGATCTGTTATTTGTGTTTGAATATTGTTGGTTTGTGTTCATACACTGGTGCTTTCACGGTATTTTGGGTTTGTGACCAATTTTGGCGCAAACACTTGTAGTAGCCTTTCCTTTATATTTTCAATAGCACCTTCCATAATAGCCCCCGTTGTAGTTTAAATTTTTTGGGAATAACATCCATCTCGGGACAATATTTTCTTTTATACTTTAATATAAATACAATTATTTTTCTTTGCGTTCCCTTTTCGGTTACATTTTTAATGTTTAATCCTGTGATGACCCGATTCGTAATACACTGAATCAACATTGAATGACAACATCTAATTCTTGAATATCACAACTGTCCATCTAGGAAAAAGTAAAACTATATTAAACTAAAAATTGAATATTGATACTATCTCATAACCGAATGATAGCATATAATACACTTAATATACAAAAGCAAAAAAGGATAAACAATATGCATAAGGCTGCAATAACAGAAGCAACTAATATACAAATCCTATATACAAATACAGATGTATCATGTACTACTATATTAAATCTAAATATCGACGTTGTGCCTCCAAAATGCCTCAAGTGTCCAACTAGCTTATCCCCAAAAGCACTTGACTCACAAACTACTCAATTGAGCACTCAAGAGTTGTAATAACATAAACAAAGAGACAAAATGTGGGTCATACTTAAAGCTTGGTGTAAAGGGAACAACCTCAAAATAGTGTATATCGAAAGTATATACGTATATAAGAAGGATGATACAAAGATACAACTGGTCCTCTCCACGACCATAGTTTACTTTAGTAATCTTGACTGTCTATAAACAAGTAAAGCAAACCATCCTAATGGATAGGGAATCATACCTCAACATGCTCTTCTCTTGTAATGAAAATGTAAGCACATCCTAGTATACTATTAATACTAGAAAGCACATACGCCTATAAGGACTATGCAAAGAAGATCACACAATACACATATGTCACATGGAAATAACATCTACTAACCATGTGACATCCCGGAAATTTGGGGCAATATCAATTTAATAATCTACATTAAAAATTAAATTGATTTGATAATATTTGTTAATAATATTTGAATTGATTTAATAATCTTCTTTTAAATAAATATTTAACTGATAATTTATCTTTTAAAACCTAATTTAAATTATTTCTATTTATAATGTATATATGTATATATTGGTATATATTATAAATAGATAAGTTTTGTTTTTAAATTTAATAGATAAAGCTATGTTTTCCAATTCTATTATTTTAGATAATTTGGAAATTTTGTATTGAATAAATAATAATATGATCTTAAAAATACTCAAGATAAATTTAATTTGTTTAACAAATAAATTTTAGCCTAGAATTTAAATTTAAATAAAAAGTTTTGTTTTTTAAATATAGCTTGATAAATAAGTATTTATATTTTAAAGAGATAGTTTCTTTTGAAAGTTTATGTTTAATTTAATAATGAGTTATATTTAAACAATATTAATAATGCAATATCTTTACAAATAGATTTTAATATTAAAAAAAAGAAATTGTTATTTTAAATTTATTTATATATATATATATATGTGTGTGTGTGTGTGTGTTTTGGAAAGCTACGATTTGTAAATTTAAAATAAAGTAAACTTTATAAATATTAAACTTAAGTATAAATCAAATGTATGATATTAACATAGGTATGAATATAAAATACTTTTATAATTTTAAAATATAAAAGGAAAATAAATAAAAATAATAATAATAAACACACTCACATGTTAGAAATAGAATTAAATACTTAGGTTAAAACTTATAACAAATAACTATAACAACCTTATATTTATATACATAATGTATATATGCACATAAGGTAGGAAAGCATAACCAGGCAAGAAAATCTAAGCAAAGTAAAAATAAAACAACTTTATATCTATGAACATTAAGTATGAAAGAAAACCAGGTTTGTGTAATAAAAAAATATATAATAAAAGAGTAAAGCCTGTAAAATAGTGATGCAAAGACAAGAAGCAAATCTATAAACAAACAAGAAAAGTATAAAATAAAAGCATGAAGTACTCAAAGCATTTAATGCTTTCATATTCAACTGAAAAAAATAAAAAAATAAAAATAAAAATGCTCTGACCTATACATATAAATAAAAGAAAATTGTACTAGGCTTTATAGGAATGTTGCCTGTAAAAGATGCAGACAAAAACAAAATATGAAAAGGGATAAAACAAAATGCAAAAGATCTATCTACATACAAAAACAAGATAAGCATAAAAACATAAGTACCATTACATTTAATTCGAGCACACCCTTTGATCTACTAGAAATGTATAAAAATCATTTCAAATTGTTTAACATCAACTCAGCCTCCTATTTAAAATATCTTGCCTGATAAAACAAATTATGGTACAAAGGAAAAAAGTTGCTTGTCTCAGATGCCACCTTCCCCTGAACTTCTTTATATACATCTTACTTTTTAGTTCGTTCAAAACATATTAAACCTGAAGCAAAGAAGTAATAACAAACACTCCATCTATACAAACTAAAGTAATATTACAACTGAAGAAAGGCAAGAAGAATCAAAGGAAAATCAAACAAATCATTACCAGATTTTAAAGTTGAAACTGTTTCAGAACAAAAAAGAAAAAAAAGAATGCTCTGTCTCTTTCCTAAAGAAGTGGTGAGTAACTTTTTTTTTTTAAAAAAACCTCAAACATAAGTATGGTTGCTTTATTTACATCTGAAATAAGTTTGTATGGGTATTTATATGGGAATATTTCTGTGTATTTTTGGATGTGTGATGCATATGTGTTTGTAAATACCTGAAGAACATCTCTGTTCTAAAAATTCAAGCCCAGTTTAGTTTAAAAATCTTTGCTGCTTGATCCACTTATTGTTAGGACTTAGGATCAAAATAAGACATGATTGTTTGATTACAAAAGAGATGTTAAAATTTTATTCAAGCTAAACAAAATTCAAATTTGCCCTGGAAAGATAATAAGGACAGTGTAAACTCAAGTTTTGGTAAAACCCAAACTTCATAATTACTTAGTTCAGGCATATAAACTAAAACACTAAACAAAAACTTGATTTTTAAAATTAAAAGCACTATTTATAATTAAGTGTTGAAGGTGTAATTATGGGTTGAGCATAATAGGTGAAATTGTGATTTCCTGGTGATCAAGTGGACCGGAATGTTTGATGTTTGGCGTGGGGGTGAAGGAACCTCTGTAGGTGTTGGGAAAAATACCTGGAGGTGCTCCAGTTCGTTGAGGAAGCGGCGGTGGGGTTTTGATTTTTTTTAGCCTAATTTTGGTGAGGCTGCTTTGATCGATTCGTTCCTCGCCTGGATATGATCGAGTGTCGCATGCTTTTGGGAATTGGAAGTGGGGAAGGTGACGAGGTCGAGGCCATAATCTCAGCGCCTCCGGTGGTCGTGACAGCAAGAGTGAGGCGTTTTACAGGTTGTGGGTTGGGAGGTTCTGCTTGTTACAGGTTTGGATCAGAAGCTCGTTTCCAATTCGAGCGAGTAGGTGGCTTCGGGGGAGGGGGGGACGTGATGGCATCTGGTGATGGTAGGCGTCATGTTGAACCTCAGGTGGGAGGCCGGAGTTGGTTGGGGCCACGGTGCCCGTGCACCGTGCCATTGAAGTGATTGGGTTTTTTTTTTCTGTGTGCAGTTTTTTTTGAGCTGGGAAAAAACTCGGGATATACTCGAGTCGTTCGAGTATATGACTCGAAGTAGAGGAGTGGAGGACTCGAAGCATACTTGCTTTGGCCTCGGGCTGTGTTGTTTTGCTAACAGGTTATACAGAACTGCCTGAGGTTAAATTTAAACCAGATTTAAAGCAAAATTAAATTGTAAGCTAGTTGTAACCAAAATTAAAACTAGTGTGATATTAAATTCAAATGAAGTTAAGTTTGTCAACTAAGTTTAAACAAAGTGTAAATCAAATTTGAAGTATGAATTCGAATTTAATTTTTAAATTCAAAACTGAAACGAGATAAAGGTTTTAAATTATTTAAATGTGAATTTCATGCTTACAAACCTGACCATTTTCAGGTCTTTAAATTTCAATTTAAAATTTGAAAACTGAAATTCAAACAGAGGTTTAAATTCAAAGTTAAAATATAGATTCAAAGGAACTTTGGAATCTTAAGGATTTAAAATGGATTTGGATTTGGAAAATCAAGTTTTTAATTCAAGTATTAAAAGAAAGTTTAAATCAGAATTATAAAAGTAAATAAATTGTTTAACTTGAACTTGCAAGTTAAAACATTAATGTATTTTGGAAATTTATATTTAAGTAAAAGTTAGGTAGTTGAATTTAAAAAGGGGTTTTCTTATATAAGTTTCATATGTACGTAATTAATGTTATTTACAAGATTATAAATTGAATTTAAATTTGGCTAATGCTTAATTAAATAATCCTTTGAATCTTAAATTCAAAATGAAATTTTGAATTTAAATTTAGAAGTGTAATGTTCTAATACACATTTATATTAATTAAGTTATTAAATAAGAAATAAATTATCTTAAGAATAATTAAAGCATTAAATGATTTAATTACTAAGATAATAAATGAATGGTGTATTTATTAAATTTATAAATTAATAATTTTGATTAATTTATAAATAAATATAAATTAAGAAGTAAATTAAGAGATGATATTAGTTAAAAAAGATAATTAACTAAGGATTATTAATTAATTAATGTGATATATTAATTTTGGTAATTAATCAGATTAATTAGATAAATCTATTGTAAGTGGTTAAGTGTAATTACTTGATAAAAGTAATTAAGAGATTAATTACTTATTGTAATTAATTTTGATATAATGATTAATTTAAGTTAATTAATTTGGTTTAATTAATTTAAGAAAATCATTTGATGAATTGATGAGTATAATTACTTAATGTATTCAATGGAGCATAATTACTTAAGAAAGTAATTAATGTTAATTACTGAATGTAATTAGTAAAAGATGATGTGTTAATGAAGTAATTTGGATAATTACTTTGGTAATTAATCAAGGGATTAATTAATGGAGATAATTAATTATGGGATAATTAATGTATTAATATGAGTAATTAATGATAGTTAATTACTGGAATGTTATTAATCAAGGATGATTAATAATTGAGTTAAATTAAAGATGAATCATTTAACATAAATTAATTTAACCAAAGAAATTTAATTTAAATCTTAACTAGAGATCATTAATTAATATAATTAATGATGTAAATTAAGAATTGGTTAAATTAAGAAATACTTAATGATGTGGTGGGTAATTGATGTAATTAATTAAGAATAAATGTAATCAATTATAAATGAAGTAATTAAATGTTAATTACTATAAATAATTTAGGATAATTAATTTGTGAAATCAATTAAAGACTAATTACCTATTGTAATTAGTGAATGATTAATCAAGGTGTTTAATCAAGATGATTATTTAGAAGATGGTTAATTAATTTGATTTATAATTAAATAATGGTTGTATAAGCAGGATTTATAGATGAAGTAATTAATTTAATTTACTTTAAATTAATTAAAGATAGAAGTAGTTAATTTAATTCATTTTAAATTAATTAAAATGGTATGATTATAAATCATTGCTTATAAATGATATTGATATTTCATTTGATGATTTTGAATTCAGATCTGACATGAGTAATATCTATGTGATACGGATGTTTGGTTTAAGTATGATAATATTTAATTATCTGTTTGGATGATAATATTGACTATCTGTATGTGATGATGATATGATTATCTATTGTGATATTGTGAATAATCTATCTGTGTGTATATTGATGATATTGAATTGAACTGTTAAGACTAAATAGACAACTTGTCCTTAAAAGACACGTTTTGGATTTCGATGAGACCGGGATCGGTTTTCCACATTTGGAACATCCGAAAACCACATCGATTCCAAATTAACGATAGATCGTGAATCTGAAGTGAAGATGGAGATTCAGTATGCAAGGGTTATCGTCGTTAACTCTGAGGGTGATTCCAAAATGAGTGTAACGAGATAATGCCTTCGGTTTCGTTCGAACCCGAAACGAACTTGTATGGATTGAATGCTTTCAGAACATCGTCAGGCGACGATGAGCATTCTAAGAAATGTATTCTCTAAAGGTAATCGCAGCCTCAAGCCTCATCAACCGGGAATGGCTAAAACAGGGGAGGTGCAGCAAGGTTAGGTGGGTCATGCCCAAGCAGGACAAGGATATTCCCCTGTCTAGATGTCCCTTATTTTCGGCTGTGTGGGCGGTTGATTGCAAAAACTGCCGGGGTTTTATCTTGTTCGAGACTGTTCAGTAAGGAATGGTTCCGGTCTTGTATTGCAGGGGGTCAGGAGTGATCCTCGGTACGTTGATCTAGGCCACGTACTGTGACGGGCGATACCCCAGTAGCCCTGCCATTGTATGAAATCCATAATCCAATAAGTGCCAATGGTTTTGATTGTATTACCCACTTTTGTGGCTAGTAGTTGGAATTTAATAGATGTAACAATTTCGGCTATTTTCTATTTACTTGAAAACCCTAGACCTATTATAATATCACAGAATTTCCTATCAAATGTTTTGGTTAGTGTAAGGTAAAAACTTTTCCATGTTTATGTGTGGGGAGTCTTACGTGATACCTTTCGTTTTTCAAAGGATTTTCAAATTTAAGCAACTTTAACCTGTTACTCACACCAAACCCATGTCTGACCCGGAGTTTATTTTTGTTTTTCATAAACTCTCGGGTACCCAAATTTTTACGGGTAGCCAAGGGATTCAGGTTAGCTTTGACGAATTCTGGAGGAGCAATGGAGCAGGAGGCTTCAGCATTGTAGATTTACATATAGTTCCGCCATGTTGGTATCTCTGAGTCGTATCGTTTGAGTTGTTTTGCGTTATGTTGTATTAACTAGACAGGTGTTTATAACTGTCTAGTATGTGATGTATTGTCTGTATAACACTGATTGATGTGTATATTATATAAATACTTATGTGATTATTATAATTTATTCGTTCCGCTGTGAGATTCTGATGTTGTTGTTCTTCCTTCTCTATCTTTTCTATTTTCTCACCCCTTTCTTTCTTTAAGACGGAACGGTTTTCTGGGCATAGGTATCTGGGTCGTCACAGTTGGTATCAGAACATTAGGTTGAGTGAATACCTAGGCTCTGGAGTGGTGTCTATCTTGAGAGAGCGTATTTGTAATTTATATATATATATATATATATATATATATATATATATATATATTTCTACCTATTGTTGGGTTACCTGTTTGGGTTTTCCAATAAGCTATAAAGGTAGATAGGGTAGTGGTGTGTGTAACACGACTACTGATGGTTGGAGTTTCATGATTGAGGTTGGAAGTGTAATTGTCGAGACTGTAGACCTATTACCGTCTCGAGTGAGCTTTGGATGGTGTAAGGATTTCATTAATCTCTGAAGAAAACCTGTTACCGTTCGGAGTTCATTTTTGAAGTGTAAGTTTGGTTGAGCTAGAGTTTGGATCTGTCGGTTGAACAGAAGTAAGTCATGATATCTTGATACATCAAGGTGTAGTAGTTGTGTGATGAGACACAATGACTATGGATGTCTCTGAAGATGTTTCTTTGAAACAAGTTAAGGAAGTGTGTCTGCTTCGGCGTTGTAGCTGAGTGTTTCTGTTTGCTTTGAGGTCCGAGTTTCTCGAAGAGCTTTGGATTAGGAAGTCTTCCGGCTTAGTAGTTTTCTTGGATAACTTCAGAAGCAGCAGAGTAGTTCCATCTCTTCGATGGATTGGCCACATAAGCATAAGCTGTTCTATTTGGTAAAGAGAGAGCAGTATCTTTGGAATCAGGCTGGATAGATCGCAAAAGTGACTTGCAATAGTTTGAGTGTTCTTTTGTGTTTCAGAGATTTTTCTGGATGTCTTCTGGAAGTTAGAGTTTGGTCAGCATCTGAAGAATGAGTTTGGGGAAGTAGCTCAGGTTTTGGAGGAATCTCGGAGTTTTATTTTTGGATATGTGAACTTTATTTTAGAATGTGTTGTCCAGTCTGTGTTCGACTTCAGCATTTTCATCTGTTTAATCAGAGTTGCGCAGTGGAAGCATGGTGGCAGCTGTTTTAGTTTGGAAGCAACTGGATGTTGCAGTGTTTGGATTAGGGAGTTCTACAGGAAATTTTTCAGGATCTGAGGCCAGTTTGGAGTGTACCTATTTTATCTTTTCCGGATGAGAGAGGTGAGATCAGCCTTCTGATTTTGGAATAGAGTTTGGTTCATATTGGGAAGATAATTTTGTGGATTGTTTTTGGTTCAGTTTATTTCTAGGGCATCAGCAAAGGTTGAGCTGATCAGGGAAGATGTAGATGGTCCAGGATCGTCCGAAGAGTTTTGTGGATAAGAGACGAAGGAATTTGGATTCTGAAGTGGGAGATTTAATTTTGGATAAGTGTTTGGTCTTCAGGATTGAATTGTCAGTTTGGATAACTGGAATTCGTTGTGTTTCACGTATCTCTGAGGGAGTACGTGTAAGATCTATCTCTGGTTGTAAAACCAGCAGTTCAGGGAGTTTTGGTTGTTGATTCAGACTTGTCTGTAGTCTAATATCCTATCTTGTTTTGTAAATCTAGATGAGTAGAAGTTCTGTAGCTTGCTAGTATTGTTTGTTTGGATTCTATAGAGCGAGTAACCCAGTATTTATACTTGGGGAAACTCGAGGAAATTCTATCCGGAATCATGTCTGGATAGTTAGATTTGTTTGTTTGGATGAATTGGTTGCTATGGTTGTTAGAATATGATTGATATATGCTTGTGTTTAAAAATAAATAAATATTTAATTAGACTATTAAATTACGTTTGTTTTAAATTTCGGGGACGAAATTCTTTTAAGGGGGAGGAATGTGACATCCCGGAAATTTGGAGCAATATCAATTTAATAATCTACATTAAAAATTAAATTGATTTGATAATATTTGTTAATAATATTTGAATTGATTTAATAATCTTATTTTAAATAAATATTTAACTGATAATTTATCTTTTAAAACCTAATTTAAATTGTTTCTATTTATAATGTATATATGTATATATGTATATATTGGTATATATTATAAATAGATAAGTTTTGTTTTTAAATTTAATAGATAAAGCTATGTTTTCCAATTCTATTATTTTAGATAATTTGGAAATTTTGTATTGAATAAATAATAATATGATCTTAAAAATACTCAAGATAAATTTAATTTGTTTAACAAATAAATTTTAGCCTAGAATTTAAATTTAAATAAAAAGTTTTGTTTTTTTAAATATAGCTTGATAAATAAGTATTTATATTTTAAAGAGATAGTTTCTTTTGAAAGTTTATGTTTAATTTAATAATGAGTTATATTTAAACAATATTAATAATGCAATATCTTTACAAATAGATTTTAATATTAAAAAAAGGAATTGTTATTTTAAATTTATTTATATATGTGTGTGTGTTTTGGAAAGCTATGATTTGTAAATTTAAAATAAAGTAAACTTTATAAATATTAAACTTAAGTATAAATCAAATGTATGATATTAACATAGGTATGAATATAAAATACTTTTATAATTTTAAAATATAAAAGGAAAATAAATAAAAAAATAATAAACACACTCACATGTTAGAAATAGATTTAAATACTTAGGTTAAAACTTATAACAAATAACTATAACAACCTTATATTTATATACATAATGTATATATGCACATAAGGTAGGAAAGCATAACCAGGCAAGAAAATCTAAGCAAAGTAAAAATAAAACAACTTTATATCTATGAACATTAAGTATGAAAGCAAACCAGGTTTATGTAATAAAAAAATATATAATAAAAGAGTAAAGCCAGTAAAATAGTGATGCAAAGACAAGAAGCAAATCTATAAACAAAACAAGAAAAGTATAAAATAAAAGCATGAAGTACTCAAAGCATTTAATGCTTTCATATTCAACTGAAAAAAATAAAAAAATAAAAATAAAAATGCTCTGACCTATACATATAAATAAAAGAAAATTGTACTAGGCTTTGTAGGAATGTTGCCTGTAAAAGATGCAGACAAAAACAAAATATGAAAAGGGATAAAACAAAATGCAAAAGATCTATCTACATACAAAAACAAGATAAGCATAAAAACATAAGTACCATTACATTTAATTCGAGCACACCCTTTGGTCTACTAGAAATGTATAAAAATCATTTCAAATTGTTTAACATCAAATCAGCTTCCTATTTAAAATATCTTGCCTGATAAAACAAATTATGGTACAAAGGAAAAAAGTTGCTTGTCTCAGATGCCACCTTCCCCTGAAATTCTTTATATACATCTTATTTTTTAGTTCGTTCAAAACATATTAAACCTGAAGCAAAGAAGTAATAACAAACACTCCATCTATACAAACTAAAGTAATATTACAACTGAAGAAAGGCAAGAAGAATCAAAGGAAAATCAAACAAATCATTCACAGATTTTAAAGTTCAAACTGTTTCAGAAGGAAAAAAAAAAAGAATGCTCTGTCTCTTTCCTAAAGCAGTGGGGAGTAACTTTTTTAAAAAAAAAACTCAAACATAAGTATGGTTGCTTTATTTACATCTGAAATAAGTTTGTATGTGTATTTATATGGGAATATTTCTGTGTATTTTTGGATGTGTGATACATATGTGTTTGTAAATACCTGAAGAACATCTCTGTTCTAAAAATTCAAGCCCAGTTTAGTTTAAAAATCTTTGCTGCTTGATCCACTTATTGTTAGGACTTAGGATCAAAATAAGACATGATTGTTTGATTACAAAAGAGATGTTAAAAATTTATTTAAGCTAAACAAAATTCAAATTTGCTCTGGAAAGATAATAAGGGCAGTGTAAACTCAAGTTTTGGTAAAACCCAAACTTCATAATTACTTAGTTCAGGCATATAAACTAAAACACTAAACAAAAACTTGATTTTTAAAATTAAAAGCACTATTTATAATTAAGTGTTGAAGGTGTAATTATGGGTTGAGCATAATAGGTGAAATTGTGATTTCCTGGTGATCAAGTGGACCGGAATGTTTGATGTTTGGCGTGGGGGTGAAGGAACCTCTGGAGGTGTTGGGAAAAATACCTGGAGTTGCTCCAGTTCATCAAGGAAGCGGCGGTGGGGTTTTGATTTTTTTTAGCCTAATTTTGGTGAGGCTGCTTTGATCGATTCGTTCCTCGCCTGGATATGATCGAGTGCCGCATGCTTTTGGGAATTGGAAGTGGGGAAGGTGACGAGGTCGTGGCCATAATCTCAGCGCCTCCGGTGGTCGTGACAGCAAGAGTGAGGCGTTTTACAGGTTGTGGGTTGGGAGGTTCTGCTTGTTACAGGTTTGGATTAGAAGCTCGTTTCCAATTCGAGCGAGTAGGTGGCTTCGGTGGGGACGTGATGGCATCTGGTGATGGTAGGCGTCATGTTGAAGCTCAGGTGGGAGGCCGGAGTTGGTTGAGGCCACGGTGCACGTGCACCGTGCCATTGAAGTGATTGGTTTTTTTTTTCTGTGTGCAGTTTTTTTTTGAGCTGGGAAAAAACTCGGGACATACTCGAGCCGTTCGAGTATATGACTCGAAGTAGGGGAGTGGAGGACTCGAAGCATACTTGCTTTGGCCTCGGGCTGTGTTGTTTTGCTAACAGGTTATACAGAACTGCCTGAGGTTAAATTTAAACCAGATTTAAAGCAAAATTAAATTGTAAGCTAGTTGTAACCAAAATTAAAACTAGTGTGATATTAAATTCAAATGAAGTTAAGTTTGTCAACTAAGTTTAAACAAAGTGTAAATCAAATTTGAAGTATGAATTCGACTTTAATTTTTAAATTCAAAACTGAAACGAGATAAAGGTTTTAAATTATTTAAATGTGAATTTCAGGCTTACAAACCTGACCATTTTCAGGTCTTTAAATTTCAATTTAAAATTTGAAAACTGAAATTCAAACAGAGGTTTAAATTCAAAGTTAAAATATAGATTCAAAGGAACTCTGGAATCTTAAGGATTTAAAATGGATTTGGATTTGGAAAATCAAGTTTTTAATTCAAGTATTAAAAGAAAGTTTAAATCAGAATTATAAAAGTAAATAAATTGTTTAACTTGAACTTGCAAGTTAAAACATTAATGTATTTTGGAAATTTATATTTAAGTAAAAGTTAGGTAGTTGAATTTAAAAAAGGGTTTTCTTATATAAGTTTCATATGTACGTAATTAATGTTATTTACAAAATTATAGATTGAATTTAAATTTTGCTAATGCTTAATTAAATAATCCTTTGAATCTTAAATTCAAAATGAAATTTCAAATTTAAATTTAGAAGTGTAATGTTCTAATACACATTTATGTTAATTAAGTTATTAAATAAGAAATAAATTATCTTAAGAATAATTAAGGCATTAAATGATTTAATTAATAAGATAATAAAGGAATGATGTATTTATTAAATTTATAAATTAATAATTTAGATTAATTTATAAATAAAGATAAATTAAGAAGTAAATTAAGAGATGATATTAGTTAAAAAAGATAATTAACTAAGGATTATTAATTAATTAATGTGATTAATTTTGGTAATTAATCAGATTAATTAGATAAATCTATTGTAAGTGGTTAAGTGTAATTGCTTGATAAAAGTAATTAAGAGATTAATTACTTATTGTAATTAATTTTGATATAATGATTAATTTAAGTTAATTAATTTGGTTTAATTAATTTAAGAAAATCATTTGATGAATTGATGAGTATAATTACTTAATGTATTCAATGGAGCATAATTACTTAAGAAAGTAATTAATGTTAATTACTGAATGTAATTAGTAAAAGATGATGTGTTAATGAAGTAATTTGGATAATTACTTTGGTAATTAATCAAGGGATTAATTAATGGAGATAATTAATTACGGGATAATTAATGTATTAATATGAGTAATTAATGATAGTTAATTACTGAAATGTTATTAATCAAGGACGATTAATAATTGAGTTAAATTAAAGATGAATCATTTAACGTAAATTAATTTTACCAAAGAAATTTAATTTAAATCTTAATTAGAGATCATTAATTAATATAATTAATGATGTAAATTAAGAATTGGTTAAATTAAGAAATACTTAATAATGTGGTGGGTAATTGATGTAATTAATTAAGAATAAATGTAATCAATTATAAATGAAGTAATTAAATGTTAATTACTATAAGTAATTTAGGATAATTAATTTGTGATCAATTAAAGACTGATTACCTATTGTAATTAGTGAATGATTAATCAAGGTGTTTAATCAAGATGATTATTTAGAAGATGGTTAATTAATTTGATTTATAATTAAATAATGGTTGTATAAGCAGGATTTATAGATGAAGTAATTAATTTAATTTACTTTAAATTAATTAGGGATAGAAGTAGTTAATTTAATTCATTTAAATTAATTAAAATGGCATGATTATAAATCATTGCTTATAAATGATATTGATATTTCATTTGATGATTTTGAATTCAGATCTGACATGAGTAATATCTATGTGATATGGATGTTTGGTTTAAGTATGGTAATATTTAATTATCTGTTTGGATGATAATGTTGATTATCTGTATATGATGATGATATGATTATCTATTGTGATATTGTGAATTATCTATCTGTGTGTATATTGATGATATTGAATTGAACTGTTAAGACTAAATAGACAACTTGGCCTTAAAAGACACGTTTTGGATTTCGATGAGACCGGGATCGGTTTTCCACATTTGGAACATCCGAAAACCACATCGATTCCAAATTAACGATAGGTCGTGATTCTGAAGTGAAGATGGAGATTCAGAATGCAAGGGTTATCGTCATTAACTCTGAGGGTGATTCCAAAATGAGTGTAACGAGATAATGCCTTCGGTTTCGTTCGAACCCGGAACGAACTTGTATGGATTGAATGCTTTCAGAACATCGTCAGGCGGACGATGACCATTCTAAGAAATGTATTCTCTAAAGGTAATCGCAGCCTCAAGCCTCATCAACCGGGAATGGCAAAGAAAGGGGAGGTGCAGCAAGGTTAGGTGGGTCATGCCCAAGCAGGACAAGGATATTGCCCTGTCTAGATGTCCCTTATGTTCGGCTGTGTGGGCGGTTGATTACAACAACTGCCGGGGTTTATCTTGTTCGGGACTGTTCAGTAAGGAATGGTTCCGGCCTTGTGTTGCAGGGGGTCGGGAGTGATCCTCGGTACGTTGATCTAGGCCACGTACTGTGACGGGCGGTGCCCCAGTAGCCCTGCCATTGTATGGAATCCACAATCTAATAAGTGCCAACGGTTTTGATTGTATTACCCACTTTTGTGGCTAGTAGCTGGAATTTAATAGATGTAACAATTTCGGCTATTTTCTATTTACTTGAAAACCCTAGACCTATTATAATATCACAGAATTTCCTATCAAATGTTTTGGTTAGCGTAAGGTAAATTTTTTCCATGTTTATGTGTGGGGAGTCTTACGTGATACCTTTCGTTTTTCAAAGGATTTCAAATTTAAGCAACTTTAACCTGTTACTCACACCAAACCCATGTCTGACCCGGAGTTTATTTTTTTTTTCATAAACTCTCGGGTACCCAAATTTTTACGGGTAGCCAAGGGATTCAGGTTAGCTTTGACGAATTCTGGAGGAGTAATGGAGCAGGAGGCTTCAGCGTTGTAGATTTACATATAGTTCCGCTGTGTTGGTATCTCTGAGTCGTATTGTTTGAGTTGTTTTGTGTTATGTTGTATTAACTAGACATGTGTTTATAACTGTCTAGTATGTGATGTACTGTCTGTATAACACTGATTGGTGTGTATATTATGTAAATACTTATGTGATTATTATAATTTATTCGTTCCGCTGTGAGATTCTGATGTTGTTGTTCTTCCTTCTCTATCTTTTCTATTTTCTCACCCCTTTCTTTCTTTAAGACGGAACAGTTTTCTGGGCATAGGAATCCGGGTCGTCACAAACCAAAGCCTAGATGTCAGGCTTCCCTTTAAGGTTAACCCACCGTGTGATGTGGATATACTCGTACATGGGTTCCAAGTGTAGCACAGACAACCGCCAGAACCGTCTACCATAAATAATACAACAACCCTTATTGCGTAACTCATGTACATCCTAGTTTACGAGTGTAGAGGTAATATTACAATCTCCCGAGACTAGTGGTGATATGGTCACCCAAATATTGGTCTACTTCTAATATAAAGTAAATAATACAAGTGTATGAGAACTTCACAAATGACCCATACAACCCACTACCTATCACAAATCATCTAGTATATGATATAACATTAAGTCTAAAATACGATATAGTCACTAGTCGGTGATAGTTGGAGTCCTTTGGACTTCCTGCGTGACCGACCTTCCATTGACTACCCATTGGAGAATGAACCAAAATAAGTTAGTATCTAAACATACCATAGACTCTGTCACAGCACAATGTAATAAACTCATATATATCTCACCTCAACTCTATTATAGGCATGATGTGTGATCTATTTTAGATAGCTGTCATCATCTGTGTTTGAACATGTTCCAAGATCTTGTATGCAAGTTAGCGACTCTCCTACGGCATCATGGATTTACTTATTTAATACTACATACCTATACTATATGGATAATGGGCATATCCTATATAATATGCCCTTGGTGGCTAAAGTCAGTCCACCAAAGTCGTATAAAATGTATCATCTCTTAATTATATATATCAAGTAACGAGAATCAATATACAACTCTAATCTCGCCTAACAACATTGTCACGTCTCATGGGTTATATCTCATTCACATCGAATGAAAACATCGCATAAGTCCTACCTCGCTTTAATATCATTTCTTTCATTTCAATCCACTTAAGGGTCCCGCCTTGCTTTGGACAGAGCCTAACGATTCCAGATCCCCATAGAGGCCCTCTAGATCCTGCTCGCCAAATATCAGAAGGATCAAATTGGTTTTTGTTAGGAACAGAGTTGATGATGTTATGATGACAACAACCTTATATAGTTATTATACTTTACTTTATAAAATATATACTAACATTTTCATATAGATATATATATATATGTATGTATGTATATAGGAAGTATATGCAGGTATTATCGAAGACTGATTAGTATAAAGACTCAAGCATCAAGATGAAGATTAAAGATTCAAGATTCAAGACTCTAGAGAATCAAGATTTCAAGATCTTAAGATAAGTGTCTAGTATTTTGTTAAAACTTCATAATAGCACTCTCATCTTTCTTCCAATTTTCTTTTGGGATGGAACCCAATTTCTATCGAAACCAGTGGCTTACAAACCCACGACAAGTAGCTTACAAACCTACGACAAGTGGCTTACAAACCCACGAAAATCAAAATCATTTAAACTACTTTGTACAAGTTCTCGAGTCCTATGGAGGAGCTCTGTAGGAAGGTTCTTGCAATTTCAGTTTGAACAGATTTTTCAAAATGTTTTTAAATCTGTTTTAAAAATGTTTTAGCTTTCAAAATCATGTTTTCAAAAATGTTTTCAAACTTTGTTTTAGCCTTGAAATATTCCTCCATTCTGATTTTAAAAACTTCTATTTTTAAAACATCAAAACTTATTCTGATTTTAAATATTACTTATATAATTGACGGTCTATATCAATTATGTATATATATATATATATTTAAAATAATGTTTTATATTCATTCTCTATCTCAAAATATTGTTTACACACTTTATTTTGCTTCAGAGAAGTTTCAACTTGTTTTAAATTCAAATGCTTTTACAAAACAACATCTCTACTATTTTGAACTGAGGGATGTCGACATAAGGGGATACCCTATGTCGACATGGTGACGGTTGGATTCAAAATTCAATTTTCAAAAGAAGTGTCATTCGTTCAAAAACCTTTCGCCAATGGTTATGACTGTTGTGCATCTATATAAAGGCTTCCAAAACGAATATTTTTAACAACTACTTTCTTATTTTCTTCATTCTTTCTTCTCCACCGTTCCATATCCATAAAACTTCATATTTTAAAGATCGTGCCATCATTCTGCCAAATTCTCAATAGGAAATCATTTAGATACTCTCTCTATTTGATTCTCCATCATTCAACTAAAGATCAAAGTGCTATTCGGAGTTATATGATTAATTTGTATTCAAAAAGTCCATAGAGTCTATCCATTCAAAAGGATTGTTATTAAGAAGTATTAGGGTGATCTTGTGTCCCGTAAATCAAGAGAGTTTACCCCAGACTCGGAGATAGGAGGTTTCCTCAAGGCCTTAGAAATTGAGGGTTGTAATTTGGATTTTGGCTTATAAAAATCTGTACAAGGATATTGCCTTGGTGCAGGACTGGATGTAGGAGGATTCCGAACTAGTATAAAATCCGATGTGTTCTTTCCTTTTACTTGCTTTATTTTACTATTTGCATTTGTTATATGTTCTGTGATCATTCTGTGTTAGAATTTTGTTTAGATTTGTGTTGAAAGTTTTAATTTAGTCATATAGTTCATATATTCTTTAAAACACTATTCACCCCCCCTCTAGTGTTATTTCTGCCTTAAGATCCTTAATCTGCATCCCTAACAATTGGTATCAGAGCATTGGTTTTCATTATTTTCATAATCTGAAAATTTGAAAAGTTTTAATGGCACAACACACTAATAATGTCACTCCTGTCATGACTACGTCTGTCAACACAAGTACTAACACTAGTTCATTTATAGAAGGTCAGTCTACTGTCAGACCACCACTTTTTAATGGCAGTAATTATGCATATTGGGCATGTAGGATGAAAATTTATTTACAATCCATAAGTTTAGATACTTGGAATATGACACAAATTGAATATGTTGAACCATCTACTAATTTTTCCCAGTGGACTACTGAGCAAAAGATAGTTGCACAAAACAATTCTAAGGGTATGAATATACTATTTTGTTCACTAGATAGGAATGAGTTTAATAGAGTCTCTGTTTGTAAGTCTGCATTTGAAATCTAGAAAACTTTGCAAGTAACTCATGAAGGAACAAGCAAAGTTAAATAGACTAAAATTTCCATATTAACTAACCAGTTTCAATTGTTTAAAATGCATGAAAATGAGTCCATTTCCGACATGTATTGTCGATTTCAAGACATTGTACATTCATTGATTGCTTTAGGAAAGGGTTTCTCAGAAGAAGATCAAGTCAGAAAAATACTCAATTCACTCACTCCAGAATGGGATCAAAAGACACTTACTATTGAAGAGGCGAATGATGTTAGTCAAATGAAGATCGAAGAGTTAATTGGTAATCTAATGTCTTATGAAGTTCAACTACAAGGGAGAAAAGAATCTAAGGCGACGGAAAAGAAATCGATCGCATTCAAAGCAACAACTGGAGATTCAGAACAAGAGAGTGATGAAGAAATTGCTTTCATGACCAGAAATTTCAGGAAATTTCTGAAGTATAGAAAGATGAATAACTTTAAAAGAAATGATCAAAGAAATTCCAGAAATACTTTGGAGAACAACAACAACAACTACTACTACTACAACAACAATAATGGTGATAGATGCTATAACTGCAACAAAACAGGGCACTACAAGATGGATTGTCCATATCCAGACAAACAGACATTTCAACCAAACAACGAGCAACCAAAGAAAAGAAAGAAGGCATATGCAACAACTCTTGACGATTCAGATTCATCCAGTGATGACGAGAAGAAAACTGATAATTCAAATCTGTGTTTCACGGCTATTCTCGAATCAGAAGACGATCGGAGTTTGGATCTAAAAATAGGTACACATTTATTTTAATTTTATTGGATGCTTGCTTGCTTTGATTTTGTTTGCAATTTCTTGAATTTTTAAATTCAAAATCACCCTTTGAAATTTGAATTTTTAAATTCAAAATAATATTATTTTAATAATATTTTAAATATTAAAATATTAAAATATTTTAATATTTAACATTATTACTGAATTAAATATAGATATAGAATATAGATTAGTTTTCTTAGGATTTTAGGAATTTATTAGATTTTAGAAATAGACACCTCCTTTCAAATTCAACAGGCACATGTCGACATGCCATGATACCCCATGTCGGCATGCCTCCCAGAAATTTGATTTCAAAATTTGAATTCAAACTTTTGAATTTCCCTCCACCTTTTCACTTACTTCAAAATTCTGAAAAGATACCTCTTGACCAGAGAAAATGACTTTAGAGAATCTATTTAATATACTTCTCTTATCATCTCTTTTCACTTTATTCTCATAATTCAAACCTTCTTCATTATCTTCTACTCCTCTCAAACACTCATCAATGGCTTCCTCAAGTAACCCATCAACTATGAGGCTGCCCAAATCCATCAAAAATGATCTTTTTAATGACCCGCAGGCTATCAAAGCTTACATAAGCTATGTAAACTATGGTAAAGTCAATACGGGAAAATCTGCCATTTTTGATGATTTTTCTTCTTATGAAATCGATCAACTTTTTGAAGAAAACTCCATTCTTAGCTTGATTGATAACAAGCAAAATGATTTCGTTTGTTATCCAAACCTTGTCAAAATGTTTTATGCAAACCTAAATCGTGGATTTTATAATGGAAATGAAGATCAAATTTGGAGTAGTGTTAAAGGAACACTTATTGTTTTGGATTCCGATATTTTGGGTACTATTTTGGGTTGCAAATCTACCGGTATGAATCTCTCAGAATTTCAAATCAATGAAACCGATCGAGAGACTTTTCATCACATTTTTGAAAGCAATGACCACATGGATTTTAAGAATCGCTTTTTCCGCCCAAAAGAAGGAATTGTCAACCTTCTTATTCAACACACAATTATTCCTAGGTCGGGAAACTACAATAATCCCACCTCAAAAGTGTGTAAAGCTCGTTTTGCTATATTTGGAAAATATGATATTAATTGGGCACAAACTATTTTGGATGAGTTAAGACCCAAAAATTTTAATATGGGAGAAAACACTCTTTATCATGGAATTTACCTTACTCGGATTTTCAATTATTTTGGTGTGGATGTTAAAAAGGAAGAGTTTGTAAGTAGGAAAGTGTTCAATCATGGGAACATTTCTCTTATGAAAATCCCACTTATGTTTCAACCATATGAAACACTTACCGAAAAGGAAGAGAAACTTGCTCATGAAGAGATGGAAGAAGAGGGAGAAGAAGAGGAAGAAGAAGGGGAAGGAATGGAAATTGAAGAAGAAGAGGAAAATGAAGAAACCTCTTTGGAAAGTATAGAGTATCCACATACACCCGCCAATCCGTCCAACAAAACCATACTCAAGAACCAAAAGATACTTGCTCAAAACCAAAAGGTTCTTAAGAGATCTATTAGCAAGAAAATGGATAAAATCTCCACCAAGATCGATAAGTTCTTTGGGAAGATAGGCAGGAAACTTGGCTTGTCTTCATTATCATCTTCATCAAACTAATCCTAGCCATTATCTCTCTAGCTATCGTTTATCTATCTTTGTATTTTCTACTTTTTTAGTTAAGATTATGTAATGTTAACTAATATAAGTAATGCTATCTTATTCTCTGTTTTCCAGCTTTATATACCTTTGATAGTTATTTATTTTAAGTTTATATAGGTCCACTAGTGTAAAAGTAAACTTAAAAATCAAAAATTAACTCAACTTGGTCATTCTGTCTAGACCATGTCGACATGCCTCATCCCCCCATGTCGACATATAACAGTTAGAAAGTAGTTACAATTTCTAACTTCAAATTCTTGTAACTACCAAGTGACAATTCATTTTGAACGGCCAATAACTCCTTTAAATACCTATTTTTCCAGAAAAACTTCTCAACCTCCATTTCTATTCATCTCCTCTCATACTTCAACTTATTTCTTAAATCATGGCTTCTCCAATTAAGAATTTAAGTGAAAATCTTGAAGAAACTCTTACTTCTTTCAAGAATATTCTTTCTTTTATACTTAGAAATCAAAGGCACTTAGAATTAAGCCAAATGCAGATGATCAAAGAGCAAGAGAAACACTTCAACGCACTTCGTTGGATGATCTCAAGCCTTAGCAAAGACGAACCCGAAGCAAATCCACCGTTCACTCTCGACAAAGATAATTGGGATGTTATCAAAACTGATCCTATCTTTGGAGAAGATGGATGGGTGGAAGTCCCAAGGAATGTCTGATCATTATGTATGTTTGTTTGTTTGATTTGATTTGATTTAGATTTGATTAGGATTTGATTGAATTGTTTACTTAAGTTTGATTTGGATTTGGTTTGTATATAACTTCATATACTATACATGATTGGTTTGCTATGTATGATATTGATTTGATTGTCAAGTTACACTTATATGTATGCTCACACACTTGATCACTTACACGTTCACTTTACACTTTTATTCTATATATACTTGATTATCTTAGAACAGGTAAATCTTTTATTCCTTTTTGTTGATGACAAAGGGGGAGAAAGTTATAAAAATATATGTGCTTGGTGTAAGGGGGAGTCATGGAATAAAGGGGAGTTGTAGTTTTAAGAAGAAGTCACGGAGTAAGAGGGAGTTGTGGAGAGTTATGGTATGGTAAGAATATTTTATAAATAAAGGTTGTCATCATCAAAAAGGGGGAGATTGTTAGGAACTGAGTTGATGATGTTTTGATGACAACAACTTTATATAGTCATTATACTTTACTTTATAAAATATATACTAAAATTTTCATATATATATATATATATATATGTATATAGGAAGTATATGCAGGTATTATCGAAGACTGATTAGTATAAAGACTCAAGCATCAAGATGAAGATTAAAGATTCAAGATTCAAGACTCTAGAGAATCAAGATTTCAAGATCTCAAGATAAGTGTCTAGTATTTTGTTAAAACTTCATAATAGCACTCTCATCTTTCTTCCAATTTTCTTTTGGGATGGAACCCAATTTCTATCGAAACCAGTGGCTTACAAACCCACGACAAGTAGCTTACAAACCTACGACAAGTGGCTTACAAACCCACGAAAATCAAAATCATTTAAACTACTTTGTACAAGTTCTCGAGTCCTATGGAGGAGCTCTGTAGGAAGGTTCTTGCAATTTCAGTTTGAACAGATTTTTCAAAATGTTTTTAAATCTGTTTTAAAAATGTTTTAGCTTTCAAAATCATGTTTTCAAAAATGTTTTCAAACTTTGTTTTAGCCTTGAAATATTCCTCCATTCTGATTTTAAAAACTTCTATTTTTAAAACATCAAAACTTATTCTGATTTTAAATATTACTTATATAATTGACGGTCTATATCAATTATGTATATATATATATATTTAAAATAATGTTTTATATTCATTCTCTATCTCAAAATATTGTTTACACACTTTATTTTGCTTCAGAGAAGTTTCAACTTGTTTTAAATTCAAATGCTTTTACAAAACAACATCTCTACTATTTTGAACTGAGGGATGTCGACATAAGGGGATACCCTATGTCGACATGGTGACGGTTGGATTCAAAATTCAATTTTCAAAAGAAGTGTCATTCGTTCAAAAACCTTTCGCCAATGGTTATAACTGTTGTGCATCTATATAAAGGCTTCCAAAACGAATATTTTTAACAACTACTTTCTTATTTTCTTCATTCTTTCTTCTCCACCATTCCATATCCATAAAACTTCATATTTTAAAGATCGTGCCATCATTCTGCCAAATTCTCAATAGGAAATCATTTAGATACTCTCTCTATTTGATTCTCCATCATTCAACTAAAGATCAAAGTGCTATTCGGAGTTATATGATTAATTTGTATTCAAAAAGTCCATAGAGTCTATCCATTCAAAAGGATTGTTATTAAGAAGTATTAGGGTGATCTTGTGTCCCGTAAATCAAGAGAGTTTACCCCAGACTCTGAGATAGGAGGTTTCCTCAAGGCCTTAGAAATTGAGGGTTGTAATTTGGATTTTGGCTTATAAAAATCTGTACAAGGATATTGCCTTGGTGCAGGACTGGATGTAGGAGGATTCCGAACCAGTATAAAATCCGGTGTGTTCTTTCCTTTTACTTGCTTTATTTTACTATTTGCATTTGTTACATGTTATGTGATCATTCTGTGTTAGAATTCTGTTTAGATTTGTGTTGAAAGTTTTAATTTAGTCATATAGTTCATATATTCTTTAAAACACTATTCACCCCCCACCCTCTAGTGCTATTTCTGCCTTAAGATCCTTAATCCTTACCCCTAACAGTTTTCATATATATTGCACGGACTTGATCAATCATAAATGTCTTCTTTGCCTTACCCTGGTTCGAGTCCAGTTCTCATCGAGCTTTGGCCTAGCCGAAACAAGGTTCGAAATGTGCCCACCTTGCACTACTGCTCCATGGTAGCAGCGTTTACACTACCACTAATGGTAGTGATGCCTGCACTGCTGCTCATAGCAATAATGCACGGATGCATTATTGCCTTAGGCAACATTACATAACTATGTGTAGTATTACCTTGTAGTAGTACATGCCTTACATGGATTGTATTTGGAGTTGCCTCATGCTTCCGCAATATTGAAGTAAGGTTCGACTTATGCGTTTCCCACTTTTCTTTTCTAGCTTAAACGCTTTGCATGCCTCTACAACGAATTAATTTGGTTATTATATATTTTCCAAGTATATGTATATTTAGATATATGATTTAATTATTAATTAATAATACCTTACTTCTATTCTTCAAATATTCTCTATAAAAGTCTAATACCTATTTCTACCATTTTATAAAATAATGTAACTACTTTATAAAACACATCATTATCTTATTATAATTTTAAGCATTTTAATACATAATTTATTCATTAAAAACTAAGTTTTATCTCATAAGTATTTTATAAATCTTATAATCATTTCACAAAATATTCCATTCACTTATAAGAATATTTCTTTACTTAATAATATTTTAAAGCACTAATTAAGCTCCATTAAGTCTCTAAACAATTTGATAATTAGTGTACAGCTCTAAACTCACTTAATTAGCTTATGACTCCAAAAGTCATCATTGAGGCCTTTAACATCTAATGTGATAATATAATCATGATTACTACATAAATATAAGCTCAAATCATACATATCATCCATTAAACAATTGTTATAAATTATAATTGTTCACTAACTTTTCTAAAGTTGGTAATTAAGTTCTCTAATACATAATGTGTTGATATAATCATGTTTTCAACATAAAAATAAGCTTAAATCAAACATTGTTTCTCTCTAAACCACTTAATATTACTTCATAATCATATTTAAATAAATCAATGAAGAACCATAGGTAACGTTGGAAAAAGAATCACACCAGTCACCTCTACTTCTTCAAAATAAGCTCTTAATCATCAAAACCGAACTTCAATCCCTTTTGGATTTTAAGATGTAGCTTCAAGCTCCATTTTAAGAAAATCTATTAGTAGGTTTTATGAGGAATTGTAGGATCTAGATTAACCCTAGAGGGGGGGGGTGAATAGGGTTATAGCAAATTTTCTTGATTTAAACACAAAAATAAACTGCAGAAATACATATACTGAAAAGTAAATCACACACAAGATTTACCCAGCTTCGGCAACCCCTGCCTACTGCTGCATTCCCAGATTTCTATTAGAATTAAACAGTATCACGCTTACAAACACTCTAACAGACTTGCAAACCCTGCTACCGCCTATAGAGTTTTGCAAACTCGCAACCCCTGCTTACTGAACTAACTCTAAATAGACAATCAGACACAACCTAAAACCTAGGTGGTGATTTACCTAAACTCTTTGATTCGTAAAATAAAAACAATAATTAAGAATAATAGAAAATAACCCTAAACTAATTAACAATATTAATAAAAGCCTATAATTAAACAAAACCCCCTTTTATTTTTAAGACCGGCCCACTTCCTTATTTCACCCGATCTTCTTTTGTCTCGTTCGTGAGAAATAATGGCGGCTTCGTTCTGATTAGGGCTTCGTTCCCTTTTGTTCCAGTTAGGGCTTCGGCTCTTTGTTCCAATTAGGGCTTCGGTTTCTTCAATTGATCTGTGATTTGTTGCCCTAGCTCGCTGCTTTTCTGATGGTTGACTTTTGCTTGTTTGCTGTTGCTCGATCGAGTTCGATGCTTGTGAATTCGGTATGTACTGTCTCCTTTTGCTTTTCTAAATTGATACTTGAACTCGATCAAAATAAATGCCGATGATGATTAGGGTTTTAATAGGATTTGATTTCCTATTTTTGCGTTCGACTGATTGCTTCAAAAATTCTTGCTTTGCCGTTCGATTTCGCTTTGATGCTGAGGATTAATCTGACTTTGTCAATTTCGTATTTCTAGTAACTTGATTCACACGGCTTTGAATTGATTTCGTGATTTGTGATATTTGACTTTGTCACACGCATATCTTCGACTGTTGATTTTGAGTATGCGAATCCACTACTCTGTATTAGCTTCGGTCATCACCATTGCTTTTATATTTTCTCTGCTGCATACCACTGCATTTCACTGCACTGTTGAAATTTGTGTCTGCATTTGTTATTTCTGGAGCTCGATTTGCACTTGCTTACTGTTTGATGGTCTTGTGACTCTTGCTATGCCATTGTATTTTATTCTGTATGCTTCATCGTGTTTGTTTATGCGATTCCATGGTTTTGGTTTAACTTTGTACCATTGAATGTTGGTGGCAAACTTGTGTAAGTGCTTGTTTCATCACTTGTTTGCGGTGACATTGTGGTTTGCATTGAGCATTTTGTATGCTTGAAACTTTGATTTTACAGTTGCACTTGGTTTTTTTGAGTTTGCACTGCTTCACTATATATGTAGGTTGCTGCACCATGTTGTTTGCTGTGGATACTGTGTTCATGTTTGTCGTGCTTGTAGTCTGGTCCATTGAGTTTGATTATCCATTGTAGCTTTTGTGCATTTCTGTCCACTGAGTTATTGCAGTTTCACTTATATACTTAAGTAAGTGCTGTCTTTGATGTTGTACTTTGGTCTATTGGACTGCATTTGTGTATATTTGATCATTTTTGCTGTCCACTGCAGTTTGTAGTGATATTGAGCATTGCATATTTGAAGTCTTGTATCATTTCTTGGTCATTGCACCGATTCTTGATGGCATTTGGTTCTGCACCATATTGTATGCAGTGTTGCAGTTGTTTGTATGCACTTCAACACTTCAGCATTGCATTGTTTTCACCTCTGACCTGTTGGTTCATTGTGATGTTCATTTTCATTGTTGCCTTGTTGACTGTGTTGTTGCATTGTATTCTGGTCAGTGGTGCTTTGAGTCAGTGCTTCACCATACTTGTTGTTGCAGTATTCATGTTGTTGTTGGTGGCAATCTTGTATGCTGCTGTTTGCATTTGGTCTTGATCATACTTGATGTCATGATTTTCCTGGTTTCACTTGTGTACATTTTCGAGTTGCACACTACTGCTTGTACTTGTAGTCTTGGCCAGTTGACTGTTGCTTTGAGTTGTTCATTGCTTGGTCTCTGTTGCCTTGAATTTCTGGTTGGAGCTGTGCACACGAGTTGGCGAGGCAGTGCACACGTATACGAATGTACATGTGTGTACTGCAGCCACTCATAGTTACCTGTCCCTGATAAAAAATACTGATATGCACAGATATTGCACAGTCAAAAAATGATGACGAACAACCCAAATAACTGAGGCAAACAATGTTTTCAAAATCATCGTTTCTTTCAAATTTCAAAAATATTTCTCTTTCAATTTTACTGCGTTTGAAAATATTTTTGCAGATTACTCAGATGCTGGATTCAAACTGGATTATAGTTGAAGACAAAAATATGAGTGTGAGTGATATGTAGTAAGGTTTTGATGTAAATGTGAAATGTCATGTATTGTAGTCGAAAATTGTATATGTATAGTGAGAGCTTGAAATTGTACTATCAAAGTTGTAACAAATATTTGTTTGAATAAAAATTTCTGTTTGAATTCAAAATCTGTTTAACTTGTTCTGTTTGAATTCAAATTCGAATTCTGTGTAATTTAATTTTATTCAACAAATATTTATTTATTCTATAAAAAATAAAATAGTACATTACCAAATACATTTAAATGAATGTATATATGTTTATTATCATCAAACAAAAATCATATAGCGCAAGGCGCATATTCAACAATCTCCCCCTTTTGATGATAACAAACATATATTTAAGATTTTGAATATATCAAATGTTATTTGATAATTTCAATTTGCTCCCCCTATTTGAATGCTCCCTCTCTACACAATACTCCCCCTACATAATACTCCCCCTACATATATGCATTGAATTATATAAATGAGCCTATTTGCACAGTGAAAATTATTTGACCTTTGCTTGATTCTATTCGACAAAATCTTAACTTTTCTCTCCCCCTTTTGTTATCAGCAAAAGAATAATAGTGTTATAAAATAGGGATGAAGTGATAGACATGAATCAAACATTTAACTCAATTAAATATAAATATCAAATTTCAATAAAACTCAAACAAAAATCATAATTACCCTTGTCAAGCGCATATTCCACTTTCAGAAGTGATGGGGATAAAAATCATCAAAAATCATACAATTCTGTCTATTTGTGGTATATTTATTTCAGGAAATTTGAATATCTACTAACCATGCATAACCGTTAGGACTTTTAAATGAGATTAGTAGTATTCACAATTTTTTAAAAAATGAAATCAAGTATGTTCTAATCACGCATGACCGTGAGGACTTTTAAATGGGATTAGAATCAACTTGTCTATTTAATTAATTAATTTTGATATGCGTTCCATACATGCATAACCGTGAGGACTTTTAAATGAGCATGGAAGCACATAATCATAAATCCAAGTAATTCACCCATGCATAACCGTGAGGACTTTTAAATGAGAGTGAATACTTTGGATATTTATTTTTAATTGCTGAATATTATAAGTTGAAGCACAAATAATTTCCTTCACAGATTTAAAGATATTGAAGAACAAATGATTTCCTTTGTAAACTACCACAAATTTACATACTAAATATGATCTTGAAGAGTGATGGTCGATAGAAAGATGATAGAAATAGAAATGGTCATGGAATTATTACCCAACAAAATTTTTTTTATAACTCTTGTTTTGAAATTCTAAAGAAATTTTCTAATTATACTTTCTCGAGTTATAATATATGATAAATATCAACACTCATCACTTTTTCAATCACTATTCATCTTTTCGATAATCATTAGGGAGTTAGATTAGTTAAAAAAAATTGTCATTTAGAATCAAATTCAAAAATCAAATTTAAAAAAAAAATGATTAGTCAACCTCTATAATTCCCAAATCTAAACGTAATTTGGAAAATCTGTCTTCGGGGAGAGGTTTTGTGAAAATATCAGCAAGTTGAGTTTCTGTTGAAATATATTCAATGCAAATGTCTTCTTTAGCAATGTGATCTCGAAGAAAGTGGTGTCTCACATCAATGTGTTTTGTGCGAGAATGATGGACAGGATTATTTGACAAATCTATAGCACTCTTACTATCACATTTTAATGGAACTTGTTTATAGACTAAGCCAAAATCAGAAAGAGTTTGCATCATCCATAGAATTTGAGCACAACAACTTCCCAAAGCAATATATTCTGCTTCAGTGGTGGATAATGCAACACAATTCTGTTTCCGACTTGACCATGAGACTAATGAATGTCCTAGCATGAAACATGTCCCACTAGTGCTTTTTCTGTCAACTAATGAACCAGCATAATCAGCATCGGAATAACCTACTAAATCAAAATTTTCACAAGAAGGGTACCATAGTCCAAATTTGTGTGTGTGTGAAAGATATCTCAAAATTCGTTTAGTAGCTTTTAAATGAGATTCTTTGGGATTAGCTTGAAAACGTGCACACAAGCACACAGAAAACATAATATCAGGTCTAGAAGCAGTAAGATAGAGAAGTGAACCGATTATCCCTCGATATTTCTTTTGATCAATTGCAATTCCTTTCTCATCTTTGTCCAACTTTGTTGATGGGCTCATAGGAGTTCTCAATGGTTTGGAATTTTCGACTCCAAATTTCTTCAATAGCTTCAACACATATTTGGATTGTGAAATGAAAATACCATCACTGCTTTGCTTAATTTGAAATCCAAGAAAGTATTTCAATTCACCAACCAAACTCATCTCAAATTTAGCCTGCATGACTTGTTCAAAATTCTCACACAAAAGCTCATTAGTAGCACCATAGATAATATCATCCACATAAATCTGAACAATCAAAAAATCACTTTCTTTATGTAATAGAAACAGAGTCGTGTCAGCACTTCCCTTTTTAAAACCATTTTCCAAAAGATATGTACAGAGGCAGTCATACCAAGCTCTTGGTGCTTGCTTAAGACCATATAATGCTTTTTCTAGCTTATACACAAGATTTGGAAATTCATGATTTTCAAAACCGGGTGGTTGTTCAACAAAAACTTCTTCTTTTAAATCACCATTCAAAAAGGCACTTTTTACATCTATTTGTTTAAGTTTGAAACCCTTGTAACATGCAAAACTTAGCAAGATTATAATGGCTTCTAACCTAGCAACTGGAGCAAATGTTTCATCAAAGTCTATGCCTTCTATTTGGTTGTAACCTTTTGCAACCAACCTAGCCTTGTTTCTAATTACATTTCCTGATTCATCAAATTTATTTTTAAACATCCATTTAGTCCCTACAATTGGATAGTCATTAGGCCTAGGAACTAAATTCCAAACTTTGTTTCTCTCAAATTGATTAAGTTCATTTTGCATTGCTAGAATCCAATTTTCATCATTAAGAGCCATTTCAACAGAATCAGGTTCAATTTCAGAAATAAAACCACTATGACAACAAAACGCACACAAATTTTCATCAAATGAAGAACGAGTACGTATACCTTCCGTAGGATCACCAATAATTAATTCAGGAGGATGATTAGGTTTGAACCTTAATTTATCAGCATCAACAGTCCTTCTTTCAGTTTTCTCACTAAATGTCCCTTCTTCAGTGCCTTCAGGATCTACTCCATCGTCAACCATCCTTTCAGTCGTTTTTTCCAGATCAGATTCATCAAATTTCACATTGATTGACTCAACAATTGTCTTTGTTCGTTTGTTATATATCCTGTAAGCCTTACTCCTTGTTGAATAGCCCATGAAAATTCCATCATCAGCCTTTGATTCAAATTTTCCAAGTTGATCACCTGTGTTAAGAATGAAACAAGGACACCCAAATTTACGAAAATAAGAAATGTTAGGTTTCCTTTCATGCCACAATTCATAAGACGTTTTACCAAGTATTGGTCTAATCATTACTCTATTCATTACATAGCACGAAGTATTCACTGCCTCTGCCCAAAAGATTAGAGGTAGCTTATACTCACTTAACATGGATCTAGCCAATTCCTGTAATGTACGATTTTTCCTTTCAACCACCCCATTTTGTTGAGGTGTTCGTGGAGCAGAAAATTCATGTTTTAAACCATTTTCTTCACAAAAATTTTCAAATTCAAAATTTTCAAATTCGCCTCCATGATCACTTCTCAAGGTTTTAATTGTAACTCCTTTTTCATTTTGAACAAGTTTTGCAAATTTTGAAAAATATTCCAAAGATTCAGACTTTTTGGCTAAAAAGTAAACCCATGTAAATCTAGAATAATCATCAACCAATACATAACAATAACGTTTTCCATTCAAGCTTGAAATTTCATTTGGTCCAAATAAATCCATGTGAACTAGTTCAAGGACCCTTGATGTGCTAACAATGTTTTTAGGACGAAATGATGATCGACTAAGCTTGCTCAAGGAACATGCTTTACACACTTTATTATTTTTAAATTTCTGACGTGGTAACCCTCTGACTAATTCTTTTGATTCGAGTTTTTCTAAGAGACTCATGCTAGCATGTCCAAGTCTCCTATGCCATAAATATGCCTCTTCGTCAGTGGCTACCAAACATCTAGAAAGATTTAGATTATCAAATGAAAGTGAGTAAACATTCCCTTTTCTTTTGCCCATAAAAACAATGTTATTAGAAGATTTATCAATGATTTTGCAAGTATCACTATCAAAAATCACGTTCATACCTTTGTCACATAGTTGGCTAATAGAAATGAGATTGTGATGCAGATTTTCAACGTATAAAACATTAGTCAAGGAAAAAATACCGTTACCAACTTCACCTTTGCCAATAATCTTACACTTGCTATTGTCTCCCATGATCACATTTCCACCTTTAAAATTCTCTAAGCTAAGGAACTTCGATTTGTCACCTGTCATATGTCTAGAACAACCTGAATTTAGAAACCATTCTTGTTGTTCCTTAGCCCGCCAACAGACCTACATAAGAAGAGAGGAAGATGACCTAGAGAAACTCTTAGGTCCAATGTTATTAGTGATAGGAGCATTGTGAATAAACAATCCCTTTGGAATCCATACTTGTTTAGTCCTTTTATTTTTATTCCAATAAACATGAAATTTGTTTGTAGAATTCTTAGGAACCCAAACTTGTATAAATTTTGTGTTCTTGTTCCTATGACTATAATTTTCAGCACGACATCTAAATATTTCACATCTATCAAAGACATTCTTATATTTTGCATTATCATCAACTTGTGTTTTCCCAAAACCTAGTCCTTTTCCGTTGTTAGCAAAAATTGGATTTCCCAATAGCATGTTGAAAGATTTTTCGCCTCTTGAAAAGTTATTCAAAGATTTCTCAAGATTTTGGACTTTGGTTTTTAATGTTGAGTTTTCAGTAACAAGTGAGGTGCATCGATTAATAAAATCCTTTCTCCTAGTGTCGATGGTTTCCTTAAGATTCAAGTTTTCATTTTCAAGACTTTCAAAGTTATTCCTCAGTTTTGATAATTCTGAATCTAAAATCTTACATTTTTTACATTCTAGGTTTTGAATATTTTCAATTTCAGTTTCTAACCTAAAATTTTCATGGACAAGTTCTCTCCTATCAGATTTTAGTTTTTCAATTTTAGATTCAAGAGTATCAATCATTTTAGTAAAATCACAACACATTGAAACAAGTTCTTTATAAGAATAGTTACTTACCTCACTAGATTCCTCTAAGCTTGCTTCTGAATCCGATTTTGACATAAGACACAAGTTAGCCTCCTCTGAGCTATTATTTGAAACTTCCTCTCCTTCTTCATCATCCCAAGTTGCTGCAAAGGCCTTCTTTTTCTTTTTCTTTCCTTTGTTGTTTTTGAGAAGTGGACATTTTTGTTTGAAGTGGCCAGGCTTCTTGCAGTTATAGCATGTCAATTCATTATCAAAATCGTCAGAATTCTTTGACTTATTACCACTTATTTTCTTCTTTCGTGACTTGAATCTTGACCATTTTTTAAGATTATTGACAGCCATTGCAAGCTCTTCAATTGGATCTTCTTCTTCTTCATCGCTTTCTTCTTTGCTCTTTAAGGCAATCGTCTTCTTCTTTGGTTCGGAGTTGTTGCGTTCTTCCTTTGCTTTTAGCTCAAGCTCATATGTCATCAAGTTGCCAATCAACTCCTCCATGCTTAGTTTGCTCAGATCTTTCGATTCTTGAATTGCTGTAACTTTTGCCTCAAAGTTCATTGGTAAAACTCGTAGTATCTTCCGCACAAGCTCTACCTCAGTGAATACCTTCCCAAGTGCTCTAGCGTTGTATACCAAGGTTGAAAAGCGTCCAAACATATCCTTTATGCTTTCGCCTTTGTCCATCACAAAGTTTTCGTATTCATTGCTGAATAGGGCTAGACGAGACTCCTTGACTTGAGAAGTTCCTTCGTGTGTCACCTCCAAAGTGTGCCAAATTTCCTGTGCTGTTGTACAATGAGAAATTCAATTAAATTCATTTTTATCAAGAGCACATATCAAAGCATTCATGGCTTTAGCATTTGTTGTTTTCAATTTCTTATCGTTTGCATCCCACCTATCCTTAGGTTTAGGAATCTCAGTATCACCAACGATTATAGTGGGGGGTTTATAGCCAGTTTCAATAATATCCCAAACTTCATAATCAACAGAACTGAGATAGATACCCATCCTAACTTTCCAATAAGCATAATCGTTCCCGTTAAACATGGGTGGCCTAGCAATAGATTGCCCCTCAGAAAAAGCATTATTTTGTAGACTCATGACTCTAGAGTTAAAAAAAAAAAATATACCGGGCTCTGATACCACTTGTAGGATCTAGATTAACCCTAGAGGGGGGTGAATAGGGTTATAGCAAATTTTCTTGATTTAAACACAAAAATAAACTGCAGAAATAAATATACTGAAAAGTAAATCACACACAAGATTTACCCAGCTTCGGCAACCCCTGCCTACTGCTGCATTCCCAGATTTCTATTAGAATTAAACAGTATCACGCTTACAAACACTCTAACAGACTTGCAAACCCTGCTACCGCCTATAGAGTTTTGCAAACTCGCAACCCCTGCTTACTGAACTAACTCTAAATAGACAATCAGACACAACCTAAAACCTAGGTGGTGATTTACCTAAACTCTTTGATTCGTAAAATAAAAACAATAATTAAGAACAATAGAAAATAACCCTAAACTAATTAACAATATTAATAAAAGCCTATAATTAAACAAAACCCCCTTTTATTTTTAAGACCGGCCCACTTCCTTATTTCACCCGATCTTCTTTTGTCTCGTTCGTGAGAAATAATGGCGGCTTCGTTCTGATTAGGGCTTCGTTCCCTTTTGTTCCAGTTAGGGCTTCGGCTCTTTGTTCCAATTAGGGCTTCGGTTTCTTCAATTGATCTGTGATTTGTTGCCCTAGCTCGCTGCTTTTCTGATGGTTGACTTTTGCTTGTTTGCAGTTGCTCGATCGAGTTCGATGCTTGTGAATTCGGTATGCACTGTCTCCTTTTGCTTTTCTAAATTGATACTTGAACTCGATCAAAATAAATGCCGATGATGATTAGGGTTTTAATAGGATTTGATTTCCTATTTTTGCGTTCGACTGATTGCTTCAAAAATTCTTGCTTTGCCGTTCGATTTCGCTTTGATGCTGAGGATTAATCTGACTTTGTCAATTTCGTATTTCTAGTAACTTGATTCACACGGCTTTGAATTGATTTCGTGATTTGTGATATTTGACTTTGTCACACGCATATCTTCGACTGTTGATTTTGAGTATGCGAATCCACTACTCTGTATTAGCTTCGGTCATCACCATTGCTTTTATATTTTCTCTGCTGCATACCACTGCATTTCACTGCACTGTTGAAATTTGTGTCTGCATTTGTTATTTCTGGAGCTCGATTTGCACTTGCTTACTGCTTGATGGTCTTGTGACTCTTGCTATGCCATTGTATTTTATTCTGTATGCTTCATCGTGTTTGTTTATGCGATTCCATGGTTTTGGTTTAACTTTGTACCATTGAATGTTGGTGGCAAACTTGTGTAAGTGCTTGTGTCATCACTTGCTTGCGGTGACATTGTGGTTTGCATTGAGCATTTTGTATGCTTGAAACTTTGATTTTACAGTTGCACTTGGTTTTGTTGAGTTTGCACTGCTTCACTATATTTGTAGGTTGCTGCACCATGTTGTTTGCTGTGGATACTGTGTTCATGTTTGTCGTGCTTGTAGTCTGGTCCATTGAGTTTGATTATCCATTGTAGCTTTTGTGCATTTCTGTCCACTGAGTTATTGCAGTTTCACTTATATACTTAAGTCAGTGCTGTCTTTGATGTTGTACTTTGGTCTATTGGACTGCATTTGTGTATATTTGATCATTTTTGCTGTCCACTGCAGTTTGTAGTGATATTGAGCATTGCATATTTGAAGTCTTGTATCATTTCTTGGTCATTGCACCGATTCTTGATGGCATTTGGTTCTGCACCATATTGTATGCAGTGTTGCAGTTGTTTGTATGCACTTCAACACTTCAGCATTGCATTGTTTTCACCTCTGACCTGTTGGTTCATTGTGATGTTCATTTTCATTGTTGCCTTGTTGACTGTGTTGTTGCATTGTATTCTGGTCAGTGGTGCTTTGAGTCAGTGCTTCACCATACTTGTTGTTGCAGTATTCATGTTGTTGTTGGTGGCAATCTTGTATGCTGCTGTTTGCATTTGGTCTTGATCATACTTGATGTCATGATTTTCCTGGTTTCACTTGTGTACATTTTCGAGTTGCACATTGCTGCTTGTACTTGTAGTCTTGGCCAGTTGACTGTTGCTTTGAGTTGTTCATTGCTTGGTCTCTGTTGCCTTGAATTTCTGGTTGGAGCTGTGCACACGAGTTGGCGAGGCAGTGCACACGTATACGAATGTACACGTGTGTACTGCAGCCACTCATAGTTACCTGTCCTTGATAAAAAATACTGATATGCACAGATATTGCACATTCAAAAAATGATGACGAACAACCCAAATAACTGAGGCAAACAATGTTTTCAAAATCATCGTTTCTTTCAAATTTCAAAAATATTTCTCTTTCAATTTTACTGCGTTTGAAAATATTTTTGCAGATTACTCAGATGCTGGATTCAAACTGGATTATAGTTGAAGACAAAAATATGAGTGTGAGTGATATGTAGTAAGGTTTTGATGTAAATGTGAAATGTCATGTATTGTAGTTAAAAATTGTATATGTATAGTGAGAGCTTGAAATTGTACTATCAAAGTTGTAACAAATATTTGTTTGAATAAAAATTTCTGTTTGAATTCAAAATCTGTTTAACTTGTTCTGTTTGAATTCAAATTCGAATTCTGTGTAATTTAATTTTATTCAACAAATATTTATTTATTCTATAAAAAATAAAATAGTACATTACCAAATACATTTAAATGAATGTATATATGTTTATTATCATCAAACAAAAATCATATAGCGCAAGGCGCATATTCAACAGGAATGAGAAGAGAAATTTTGTAGTGATTTTATCAGGATTTACAGGAATTTGTTCAAGCATGGATCAATGGATTTTGGTTTAAGCTTAAAAAGAGATAAAGAAAGTGATTAGAGAATGAAAAATGAAATGTAATGTTTGAAGAATGTGTATGAAGAAGTTAGCCAACTTATAGGCTTGCTAATGGGCCTAAGGCCCAAATTAATTTCATCCAACAACATACCCCTAATTATCAACTCCAAATATAGCCAAGCTTACACTCATTTTTCTAATGACAGAACTATGGTTCCAATGGCAGTGGTCATAAGTCCCAATACATCCGTCTCCAAAAGTGGTGTTAAGACATACTTTTAATTATCAATTTAATATTTAAATTGATTATTTAAATATCTAGTCATTAAAAATGAACGCTGTCGCATTCTTCATCCGTAAAATAATTGTCTTTGAAATCTTAAAAAACGGGATAACGACATCAACCCCCTTAAGACTCAAAGTCCAACCAATTTGGAAAATATCGGTGATACCTCCTTTGCATGACCATCATTTCGAAAACTCAGAAAACATCATATACATATCATATCCGAGACATCTCATAGGATACATACGACAACAAAGGCATATATTTATTCCGTATCTAACTTATATGTACCTTTTTACAATCAAATTTACTCCTGCATGAAATGTGAAGTAAGAAAACTCCAAAGACATTATGTAATAGCATATAGCCCGTCCTCTACTGTCAAGTACCTAAGAAGTACTTACAAAAAGGATTGTGCACCTAGTCAATAATAACTCAAAATTTAAGTATGTGCAGCTTAACATAGTAATGGGTATTATCACCATCATACATACTTGCGTATTGTTCCTATACAATGAGTCCAAATAATTAATCTCTATCATTGTCTCGATAAAAATGAAAAGTCAACAAATCAACTACACTCTATGTGATCGTTAGATTTTTCTACATTACCCGTTGAGAGTCTACAAGTGGAACTGAGCATACTCATAGATCTTGTTGCTGCACCTTATCAGTTATATCATATACATATCCAAACTCATGGCCTTTGTCCTAATCCCATCTCAACCATGAGAATTATCAACAAATCGAAAGAGATTATTCACTTTTACTACCATTTTGTGATGGCTTGAGTATAATGCACATATCTCGAGGAAGATCAACAATACATGCAATATTATTTCATTTAATCAATATAGATTTTTTAGCAAAGCTAGCGGGGTTGACTGGGCTCTTACCAGATTTTATTGCAAGAAAATAATAAAATAAAATTAGCTCAAAACATGATTTAAGCTAAAGGAACACAAAAGAAACACACAAGGTGATAACAACACACACACAAACAAAAGGAGGAAAAAGAAAAAGAAAAATCACAAAAGGAAATTTGAAGCAAAGGCCAGGTTATCTCCAAGTAGTAATTAAAGCATCCGAGAAGACTACCATCATCTTCATAGAAGTAAACACTTCATAGTTCAAAACTTTCCAAAGCATTTCACTATATCTCCTTTTATTCTAAAAGTAGATGAGATTCCTTTCCTTCCAAATCAGAAACAAGTATTTCCTAATATACAGAGTTTTTAATCGTGATCCATTAGTACGCCATCCCGTCGAGTTGTATATCATATTCCAATCAATTACAGAAAGACTAGACATAGTGTTGCTAACTGCCTTGGTTATTATCCTTTTCCATAACAGAAGATTCACATCACAAGTGAAGAAAATGTGATTAAAAGTCTCATTGTGCACTCCATATAAATAACACAAGTTTCCATGATTCAGACCAAACCTTATCAGAATATCTCTTGTTAGTAATGCTTGGTCAAGCACCTTCCATGACATCAAATTTTCCTTGGGGGTTGTATCAGAGTTCCATATAATCTTCAACCACCTACAAGGTGGTAGAGAATCAAACCTGATTTTATACACAAGGGTAACCGAGTGTGGCTCATCCTTCCAAACAACATGATCATGACTCAGAGATGGATAAATGGTTGCCTGCAGCTGATCCCAGGTAGCACCGATGACCTGGTTGGAGAAGTAATGTAGTTAGAGATAGCCATTTAGCATGAAATTGGTTGCCTTGGCCTTCTTTGCAATATCAGATTGAAATATATCATGATAAGACAACAATTTAAACAGAATCAAGTCAATAGCACCCTATGGTCCAGACAAGAATTTCACTAGGTAAGATTTAGCCATCATCATCAAAATGAAAGATAGGAAATTAGTCCTCAAACCCAACAATTTTCTCCAAGTCCAACTACATGACCGAGGCACTTCCATACACCAGAATTCCCTCCTATTAATGCTATAAGCCTATACCCATTTCACCCACACACTCTCCTTCTTAGATAGTATAGAGTCAAAATGGGTACTGAATGCAGCCATATTCCAGTGTAAAATATTCTTCACTCCTAACCCCTTGGCATTTCAAATAAGCTGAAGGTGCATGGCATAGGCTTCCTCGTATGGATACCACCACACCAAAAAATCTCATCATAGCACTTCTAATCATCCTCTATAGCTTATTAGGGAAGATGAATGCTCTGGCCTAGTATACCACCATAAAGAAGCTAACTGACTTGATGAGAATGAGGCGTCCAACTTGAGATAAGAATCTATTAGTCCAACTATCCATAGTTGAAGTGATTTTGTTGTATAAAGGAAGATTGGCAAAAAAGATATCCTAGATAGAATGAGGGAAAATCCTAAATAGGACATGTCATAATTCATCAATCGAAGGCCAGAAGCAAATGACAGTTTAGTTGAAAGTTGCAAGGGAACACCAAAGAATATTATGCTTGATATGGACTGGTTAAGAATTAGCTAGGCCTATCACTGTAGAGAAGGATAATAAGGTGGACAAAATGCAATTAATTAAAAGTAGGTGAGGTTTAGTGAAAATCATTATGTCATCAGAAAACATAAGAGTGGAAATGTGGGGTCTCTACACCTCGAATGGTACCTTATGAGTTTGTTATTATACTTTAGAGAAATGAGTCTTGTGAACACTTCCTTCATGTGAATAAAAATATATGAGGATATTGGGTTGCCTTATTATATACCGTGCTTGCTTTTAAAGTATCCAACAGATTGACCATTTAAAATGAGGGAGAAACTAGGAGAAGATATAACTGATAGACCTAGCCAACAAATTGTTTTGGAAATCTCATGAGAGCCATGATATGGACTATAGAAGTCCAGTGAATCGAATTATAAGCTTTCCTAATGTCAAGTTTCATTATGGCAGCTAAGGAAGCATTTGCTCTACCATAACCATAAAGAAGCTCTTGTGCAAGTAGCACACTATTTAACATATTGCTCTTTGGAAGAAAAAAACTTGATTTTGAGAGATAAAGTCAGGGAGAACATGAACCAGTCTTGAAGCATGAATTTTAGAGATACAATTATAAACAACATTGCAGTAAGAGATTGGGCCAAAGGAGAAAAATAAGGAGGCATGAGATGTTTTCGGAATAAGAACAAGGTTTGTAGCATTAAATTCAAAGAAGAGTTTGCACTTGTCAAAGAAATTATGTATAGCTTTACAATAATCAGTGTGTATAATATCCCGGCTATTAGTGAAAAAGAGGACATTGAAGCCATCAGGTCCTCCACTTGATTTCTTGTTCATTGAGAACAAAGTGTGTTTTATTTCTTCATAAATTACTTTATTGATCAACAAGGAAGCTTGGTCAGTGTTGAGAATGGGAAGAGGAATATCATCAAACATATTTAGATCGGGTGTGAAGTCTTAGGAAATCCAATCTATGGTTTCGATGACAACAACTATATAATGGAAATCAAATATACATATATAGTTATATATAAAGATACTTGCTAGAACAACATCACTAGAAAGACAAGAAAAAGGCTCAAATGACACTAAAAGAGACTACAAGTCGATTGGTACAAAGAAGCAAGAGAAATGATGCACAAAACAGACATGCACCAGTATCAGATGCCTGGGTGCACAAGCCAGACGTTTGGAAAAGTCCTCTGGAATCACAAACAGGCTAAACCAGACGTCTAGCAATACTACTTAGACGTATAAAAATCTACTATGTACAAAAAATATATAGTATCAAACGTTTGAAACAAATACTAGACATCTGAATTCAAACTCGGACTTCAGAGAAGAATTGCAACTACCATATGCGAATGGACATCCCTGCTTCTCTTCGCCACCACTCTTCACCATCAACAGAAGCAACTTTGGAGTGTTCATTAATGGATGCAACTACTCAAGATACCTATCTACAACTATATATAGCATCAAGAATCAAGAGAACAAGCTCACCTTACTTACTTACGCTTTCTAGTTCTATACTCGATCATATATTCCTGATCTCTAAACTCTAGCAATCTTTACTTGTATTCATTCCTCCATATACTTAGTTCTTCATAGACAATATTCTTTAGATATATATGGGAAGCAATTGTACTAATTAGTCAACATCCGTGTTATACTAGAACACACATTTGACAAGAACAACTTTTGTAACCAAGCCTCTTCCTCCGGGCGAAGCAAGGGTTTTTGATAGTCGAATTCCGAAAGGGAGCTTCGGGACTGGACGTAGGACGGGAGGTCCAAACTAGTATAAAATTCTAATATGCTTATTCTATATTTACTTAGATTAATATTATTTTAGTTGCATCATATATTTTGTCACATATACTTGCATATACACTACACGATCCACCGTGTAGATTTCAATTGGTATCAGAACAAGATTTGATCAAACTATAATAATACGCATTTGAATCACTTTAATATGGCAAGTATTTTTCAAGAAGGACAATCCACAGCACGTCCCTCACTTTTTAGTGGTTCTAATTATACATATTGGTCAACTCGTATGAGAATTTTTATGGAAGCTAATGGATTAGAAATTTGGTCAGACAATCAAAATGAATATGAAGCATCTGACACTGCTATGAACGCATGGAATGATGCATGAAAAATTGCAGGTTCTAATAATGCCAAAGCTATGAATGTTTTATTTTGTTCATTAGATAAGAATGAATTTTCATGTGTCATGTTATGTAACACCGCATATGATATTTGGCGTATATTACAAGTTACACACAAAGGCACAAACAAAGTTAAACAAACTAAAATTTCAATTTAAAAAAAAAATCAATTTTCATCATTTAAAATGAAAAAAAAAATCTATAGTGGACATGCACTCTAGATTTCGAACTATTCAACACGATTTAATGGCACGTAGAGTAAAATTCATAAATTTTGACTTAGTTTCTAGAATACTCAATTCTTTAACTCTAGAGTGGGAAAGTAAAGTATTAGCTATCAAAGAAGCTAATGACCTCTCAACAGTCTTAGTTGAAGAATTGATAGGAAAATTTAATGTCCTATAAAGCTAATCTACAGGAAAGAAAAGAACAAAATTCGGAAAAGAAAAACATAGCATTTCCAGCAACAAATGATGACTCCGACTTAGATGAAGAAGAAATCATATTTATTGCCAAAAACTACAATAAATTCAAGAAGTTTAGGAAAATGATCAGATTTCAGAAAGAAGGAAAATCAAGCTCAACAAATCAAATGTCAATCAAATGCTATGAATGTGATCAATTTGGACATAAGAAGAAACATTGTCCCAAGCTCAACAATGATAAAAAGAAGAACAAATTTGAAAATTTCAAAAAGAAGAAAGCTTTCAAAGTAACATGGGATGACTCGGATTCATTATCATCATCATACAGTGACATCGATAGTAACGGAGAACAAGCTAATGTATGTTTTATGGCACAAACTGATGAGGTATGTCTCAAACTTAGTTATGAGGAATTATTAGAGCTTAGCATGGAATTAGATGATAAATTTAGACAAATTAAAAAATTGAATAAAGAACACATAGCCAAAATAAATAGATTAGAACTTGAAATAGGAATGTTAAAAGATGAAAAAATTATTTTAGAGGAGGAACTCTGTGACGACCCGGAATTTTGAGCAATATCAATTTAATAATCTTTGTTAATGATTAAATTGATTTGATTATTTTATATTATAAATTGACAAGTTAAAAAAAATTATTTTAAAGATTTATGATAATAATTTGATAATATCTATTAACCTTTTTCTTAACATTATAAATAGGCAAGTTAATTCTTTTGAAAGTTAATAATAATTTGATTTGAAAATATTTATTTTGATAAATAAGAAGTTTTTAATGTAATAAAACTTTATATTCAAATTGTGATATATATATAAATGTATATATTGTGATTTGATATTTGTTTTAAAATTTAATATGGAAATTAATAAATTTAATGTTAAAATGTTTTTCTATTTGAAATGTGTATATATATTTGTATATATATGTTTTAAATAGGAATTTTATTAATTTGAGCTTAATAAGTATTTCCAAACTTTATTTAGATATATATATATAGTTTTGAAAATTTGAAATGTTAATTTGATTTAATGACTTTGAATTGATAATTGAGATTTAAATTTTAAATAACAAAGTTAATTCCTTATTTATGATAAATATGTACTTTAAGCTTTTAAATAAGATTTAAAATAAAAATTCATTTGTTTTAATAATCTTTCATTTTAATTTTAACATAAGATAAATTGTTTTAAAATTTCTATATAAAGAATTAAAATAGATATCTTAAGCATATAAACATATATTATATAAAATAAATCAAAATATAAGTTATTTAAATTTACATGAATATTTATTAAAAAGGTAAATACACATTTCTATATTACATAATTACATATACATAGCTTAATAATTATAAAATGAAAAGAAGTAATATTTATAAAACATTAAAAAAAACACATGTAAGAATATTAATGTACATTAAGAACACTTGTAATCATATATGTATAGGTGTAAGCTAATTAGAATATAAGATAGACAAATGTCACTCTCTTGTAAATTTAATTTAAAATTTAATTGTAAAATACAAATGAGCTTCATTTTCAGAAAAAAGAATTCCTTTACTCTCTTCTACAACAAAATAAATGCAAATCTGAAAGGCAAGATCAAAACAAAGATAAACTCAAACAAAAAAATACAAAACAAAGTTCAAGAAGTTCATATCTGAGGATAATTCAATCAATGAAAGATTTTCAAATGAAGTTAGAGGCAAGAAACTTGAATAATTCAAGCAATTCAAGAAATTAAAGATAATCAAGTATCAGGATGTAAATCTTCAACATGCAAAGAAATTGAAGCCTGGAAAAAAAATGCAGTTCTGTCTTCTGCAAGATTCAAGGTGAGTAAAAGGAATTTTAGAAACAGATTTTTGATTCTGAATTGCATCTTGATCTAATATATATAATCATGATGATTTTTCTGATTTTTGGAAATATATGGATGCATGTTTGAATTCCTGTGCAGCTGCAATTTATACTCTGTGTTAATAGCAGGGTTACAATTTGAAAATAAATTCAATAACTTGTTCTTGAATTTGAATTCGAACTTGAATTGTAAATAGAAGTTGTTTGAATTTGAGTAAACTATCATCTAGAAACAATTTCAAGTTTTTAAAGTGAATAAATGATTCTAAATACTTGAATTTACAGTAAAATATAAATTGGGTCAAAATTTGATGAATTAAATTTCAAGTTTTGATTGCATGATTGAATTGCAAATGGAAAATTATGATTTTTAATATTTGAATCATAATTTTTAATGAGTTAATTAGCGAGTATTTTGGGATTTACTGATTTGGGGTTTTTGGCCAAATCACGGTCAACCACGGTGAGTTGGGCCTCGCCGTTGATCATGAAGGTGGAGGGTAGGTTGTAGATCTTCAGAAAAATACAAATGGAATTTTCTATTGATCGAGTTGATCATGAATTGGGTGAGTAGGGTTTAGTATGCTGTAGATGCCGATGATGTTCACTGGGGTGTTGCGTCATCATGTTGTTTTCGGTAGTGGTCGCATGCATGGCCGAAGGTCCAGGGGATTGTGGGGAAGCTACGGTGGTGGAGGCGTGGTCTCCGGTGAAGGGGATGGCCGGCGATGGTCACGTTTGGGAATATGGCTTTCGAACAGTTTTTGGGCAGGAGGGCTATATTTCGATTTTCAATCGAAATAATTTTTCTGGGTTTGGAAACTCGATGTTGGGGACGCGAGCGACTTGATGGAGGCTGGTAGAGAGTTCGCCGTTGATCGGCGTAGCGGTGCACATATACGTGCACATGGTTGTGCATCTGGAAATGGGGAGTGGGAGAAGAAGATGGCGACTCGAAGATTGCATCGTGTTTTTGTGGTGTGGGACTCGAAGCAGGAAGAAAGGTGGAGTACCCGGGGTAGACTCAGGGTGTTTGCTAGTTTTGCTCAGGGTAAACGAGAGTGTTACTCGGGTTTTAGGGGTTGATTACTCGAGTTTGTAATGCGGTTTTGGTTTGCTGCAAAGTTTTATAATATAAAGCAATGTTTAAAGATTTTGAAAGCAAGAGGAATTTGATTTTTTGATTTAATTAAAGTTTATAAAAATATAAACAAGCTTTCTCTTATAAACTAATTTGGTTTCAAAGTTAAATTTTAATAATTTTTTATATTCTGAAACATAAAGTTTTTAAAAATGAAATAAGTGGATTTTAATAATAAGTATTATATTTTATTTAATAACTTTGTAAAGTTCAAACATTTTTAATTTTGAATGTTTCAATTGTTTTAGTTAAAATTGATTTCTAAAAGTATTTTATTTTAACAAGTTAATTAACAAAGATTTAGAGATCAATAAAAATAAAGATTATCTTTAATTATTTTGAATTTTGATTTAATTAAAGATAATTAAATTTGAAAAAAATAATTAAGATAATTAGATTATTAACCATTTAAGGTTATTGGTTAATATAAATGATTTAATTAAGACAATGTTTTCTTAATTAAGAATCTTTATAATATAATAAGTTAAGAATCATTTAATTAATTTTAAATGATTAAGTTAAATAGTTAATTAAGTAATTAACTTGTGATTAATTAAGATAATCACTTTGGATTAATCTAATATAATTACTTAGGGAAGTAATTAAGTGGTTAAATACTAAAGGTAATTTAGTAAAGGATAATTATTTTATTAAAAGTAATTAAGTAAAAGTGATTAAGAGTTAATCACTTTAGTTATTAATTAAAGAATTAATTAATAATTAGTTAAAGGTTTAAATTATTTGATTAATGATTAATGAATAAAAGAATTAAGAGTAATTAATTAAGAAAAAAATTTAATTAATGGAAATAATCATTAACTAATGAAATTAATTAATTAATTGTTAATTAATAATTTAAGAATAATTAATTTATAATTAAGTTTTAATTACTAAATGTAATTAAAGTTATTAATCAAAGGTGATTAATTAAAAGTAATTAATTAAATATGATTAATTAAAAGTAATTAATCAAGTAGGTTTAATTAAAAGTAATTAATCAAGTGTGATTAATTAAAAGTGATTAATCAGGTATGATTAAAGGATGATTAAGGAATAATTATCAGGATAATTAAAGAATAATTGATCAAGGTTGATTAATTTTTGAAGGTAATTAAGAGGTAATTACTTAGTATAATTTGGAAGTAATTAATCAGGATGATTAATTAATATGGTAATTGAGTAAGAATTACTTAAGTAATTAAGTGATAATTAATCAGGGATGATTAATTGAAATGGATAATTAAGTGATGTTAGTTAATTAATTTATTTGTAATTAACTAATGAATAGTAAAATGGATTGAAGATAATCCAAGTGTTTAAGTAAGGATTAATTTAATTTAAGGATTAATTAAATTAATCAAGTTTGAATCAAACTTGTTTATGAATGATTAATGATTGGGTGATATATATCATTGGATGAGTTAATGATATTGGTTGTTGTTGGATGGCATTGATTGATGGGTGATGATGTGAATATGCTATAGCTGAATGTGATATATATGCTGCTTTGTGGTATGTATAGATGCATGTGATAATAGATGCTTATCTATCTGTGTAATATGGTACATCCATTTATGTTAAATGATATTTTCTGAAATATCTATTATTTAAATCCCTTAAGTACAACTTGGACATTAAAATGGCGTTTGGTTTCGATGAGACCAGGATCGGGTTTCCATATTTGGATATCCGAAAACCACATCGATTCTAATTAAACGTAGGTCGTTAATCCAAGTGGAGCAAGTGAAGACTCGAGGTGTAAGGGCTATACGTCAGTATAACTCTGTGGGTGATTCCGTAATGAGTTTGACGGAATAGTGCTTATAGATTCGAGATGGTGAATCAGAGTGCAAGGGCTATGGTCGTTGACTCTGAGGGTGATTCCAAAACGAGTGCAACGAGATAGTGCCTTCGGTTTCGTTCGAACCCGGAACGAACTTGTATGGATTGAATGCTTTCAGCACATCGTCAGGAGGACGATGAGCATTCTAAGATAATTGGTCCTATAAAGGTAATCGCAGCCTCAAGCCTCATCAACCGGGAATGGCTAAAACAGGGGAGGTGCAGCAAGGCTTCGTGGGTCGCTCCCACTGGAGAGCAAGATACATCCCTGTCTAGAAGTCCCTTTATATTTCGGCTGTGTGGGCAGTTGGTCTGCAGCCAACTGCGGGGTGGTCTTGTTCGGGACTGTTCAGTAAGGAATGGTCCTGGCCTTGTGTTGCAGGGGAGTGGGAGTACTCCTCGGTACGGTGATCTAGGCCACGTACTGTGACGGGCGGTACCCCAGTAGCCGTGCCATTGATGGAAACCCATTTTCCCTACGAGACCCTACGGTTTTGTTTGTATACCTATGTAGTTGGAATTTAATAAATGTAACAATTTCGGCTATTTCATATTTACTTGAAAACCCTAGACATTATTATAATATCACATGATTTCCTATCAAATGTTTTGGTTAGCGTAAGGTAAAAACTTTTCCATGTTTATGTGTGGGAAGTCTTACTTGATACCTTTCTTTTCAAAGGATTTTCTAAAGTTAAGCAATCTTAAACCGTTTACTCACACCAGACCCCTGTCTGACCCGAGTGTTTATTTTCTGTTTTATTAAACTCTTGGGTACTCATATTATATATGAGTAGTCAAGTGATTCAGGTTATCTCTTGACGAATTCTGGAGGAGCTTTGGAGCAGGAGGCTTCAGCGTTTAGATATATGGTTAGAGTTTCCGCTGTGTGTTATTCTGTGTTGATGTTCTTGTATTGTATATTAGACAGAAATGTTATAACTGTCTAAATTGAGTTGTTTAGTTGTGTACTCCGATGTATATGATACTATGTATATGTTCTATATTATATTTAAATCGTTCCGCTGTGAGATTCTGATGTATTGTTTCTTTTTCTTCTCTTTCTTTTCTTCTTCTATCCCTTTCTTTCTTAATTAGTGATGCGATTTTCCGAGAGTGGAAAGTCGGGTCGCTACAAACTCGAATTATTTCAAGAAAAAAATGAAAGTAGTTTAGTTGAAAATGAGACTATATCTATTGATTTTGGAAACGTTAAACTAGAAAAGGGTAACTTGTTAAAAGAAACTATCAACTTGAAAAGTAACATAGAAACATTGAAAACTGAAAATTTAGAATTAAAAGAAAAATTAGATAAAATTACATATAATGTTTCAAAAATCAATAAAGAAAAACAAGATTTAGAAAATCTTATCAAAACTTTAAAACCGTCAGATAATAGAAATGGAATAGGACTTAAAACTATTCCTAAACAAAAAGGGAATAATATTAAGAAATGTTGTTTTATTTATCAAAGGACTAAAAGATCACCCAAGTCAAATACGAATACCAAAAATATAAAAATTTGGATTCCTAAGACTGATAATAATTTGATTAGAAAAAAACATATTAATAATTTTCTAGACAATGTAGTCTATAATAAAAATTATGTTCATAAAGGTACCAATTCTTCTTGGGTATAGTTACCTACTCCTCCTAACATCTAGGACCCTAACAAAATATATGGGTACCAATTAAATCATTTTTTATTTTGTAGGTACCTAAAATAAAAAATAAGGAGAAATTGATACTTGATAGTGGATGCTCCAAGCATATGACCGGAAACACAAAAATGTTATTAAATATAACATACATCGATGGTGGAACTGTAACTTTTGGAGATAACTCAAAAGGATATGTCGTTGGCATTGGAGAAGTCATCAACTCTGGTATTTCCAACTCTCCTATTATTACAAATGTTTTGTTAGTAAAAAATCTAAAACACCACCTACTTAACATGGTCAATTATGCGATAAAGGTTTTCAAATTAATTTCGAAAAAGATAGATGTAATATTTTCGACAATAACAAACAACTTATCTTTGAGGGTTTTAGAAACAAAAATATTTATGTCTTAAATATGAATATAAATCGAAATTCAAACTTATGCTTAACTGCCAAACATGATGATCCATGGTTGTGGCATAAACGATTCTGTCATATTAATTTTAAATATATTAATAAATTAGCAAATATGAGCTAGTTAGAGGTTTACCTAAGATAAATTATAAAGTAGAAAATTAATGTGACGATTGCCAAATTGAAAAACTAAAGAAAAGCTCTTTTAAATCTAAAAATAATGATTCTGCATAACAACCATTATAAATATTACATTTAGATTTATTTGGTCCAACTCAAGTACGATCTATATATCACAACAAATATGTTTTCATAATAATTGATGATTTTTCAAGATATACATGGACTTTATTTTTAAAACATAAAATTGACACCTTTGGTATGTTTAAAATTTTTGCTAAAAGAATTAAAACTCAAATGGATTTGAAAATTAAAAATATTCAAAGTGATCACGGTGGAGAATAAGAAAATGATCCTTTTACTAATTTTTGTAATAAAAAGGACGTAAGTCGTAATTTATATTTTCCCCACACACCTCAACAAAATGGTGTAGTGGAAAGAAAATATTGATGATTACAAAAATGTGCACGAACACTATTAAATAGTAGTGGTTTACCAAAACATTTTTTGGCTGAAGCTATTGCTATGGCTTGTTATGTTTTAACTCGAGTGACCATACGACATATGACTAAACATACATGTTTTGAAATATTTTTGGAAGAAAACCTAAAGTGTCATACTTTAAAACTTTCGGATCAAAGTATTTTATACTAAATACAAAAGATTATTTGGGAAAATTCGACCGGAAGGCTGACGAAGGAATCTTTGTTGGATATTCCGATTGTAGCAAGGCATACAAATTTTTTAATAAACGTACTAACACAATTGAAGAAAGTTTATATGTTTAATTTGATGAAAATTTCTTAACCACCATACTAATGATGATGAAGAAATTATTACAATAACAAATACAACAAACTCATGTAATAATGAGACAAATGCACATAATAATACTTTAGTGTCATCCACTAGGATTCTCAAAGATCATCCGAAAGATAATATCATTGGGGATTTTAACTCCAGAGTAACTAGAAATCAACTTAACCAAATAAGTAATATAAATTTGTGTCAAATTTTGAATCAAAAAATTATAAAGAAGCTTCAAACGATAATTTTTGGATAATAACCATGCAAGAAGAATTAAATCAATTTGACCATAATAATGTTTGGGAATTAGTAACAAATATAGAAAATCAATCAATTATCGAAACAAATTGGGTATTTAAAAACAAAGTTGATGAAAAAGGGAATATAGTTAAGAATAAAGCACGTTTAGTCGCTCAGGGTTATAATCCCGAAGAAGGTATCGACTACGATGAAACTTTTGCTCCAGTAGCATGACTCGAGGCCATATGTACATTACTTGCTTTCGCAAGTCATCGCAATTTTAAATTATTTCAAATGGATGTCAAAAATGCTTTATTAAATGGTTTTATTAAAGAAAACGTATATGCTAAACAACCTTCATTATTTGTTCATGAAAAATATCTCGATCATATTTTTAAGTTGCATAAAGCCCTATATGGTTTAAACCAAGCCCCTCGTGCCTAGTACGAACGTATTAGGAATCATTTAATTACATCTTATTTTCAAATAGGTAAAATAATCTTAGTTGTACAATTTTACATAGGCGATATTATTTTTGGTTCAACTAACGAAAATTTTTATACTCAATTTTCGAATATTATGAAAAACGAATTTGAAATGTCTCACATGGGTGAATTGAATTTCTTTTTAGGTTTACAAATAAAACAACTTGAAAATGGTACATTTATTCATCAAGAAAAATATTATAACAATCTATTACATCCTTTTGAAATGAATAATACTTCAAGCAAACGTACACCAATGAGTATTAGTGTTCACTTGGAAAAAGATGATAACGGAAAAGATTTTGATGAAAAATTATATCGTAGTATGATTGACTCCTTACTTTATTTGACGGCTAGTCGACCCGACATTATGATGAGCTTATGTCTTTGTGCCCGATTTCAAGCAAAACATAAAGAGTCTCACCAAAGAGCTGTTAAACGTATCTTACGTTATTTATCTAGTACTAGAGATTATAGTTTATTTTATCTTAAGGGATCATCATTTGAACTTGTTTCATATAGCAATGCGGATTTCAGCGGATGTAAAACAGATCGCAAAAGTACTAGCGGAACGTGTCATTTTATCGGACAATCGTTGGTTTCATGGTTTAGCAAAAAGCAAAACTGTATCTCTTTATCTACTTGCGAAGCCGAATATATTTCAGCAGGCTTAGCATGTGCACAAGTGATTTACACGCAACAAACGCTTAAAGATTTCGAAAAATTTGTCGATAAATCACCAAAATATTGTGATAATACGAGTGCAATAAATCTATCAAAAAACCTTGTAAATCACTCACGTACTAAACACATAGATATACGACATCATTTTTTACGCGACAATGTAGAAAAATGAATTATTACATTAGAATACGTAAATACTGAGAGTTAAATAGGAAATATTTTCATAAAACCACTAAATGAACAAACGTTTGTTAAACTACGACGCGATTTAGGAATATGTTCTCTTAATGATCTTCTCAGCTAATACTACATTTCATTCATTCTATTTTTGGTTAAAAAAATTTATCCAATTGTTAACACTAACCAACATTTTGTTAGAAATTTGTTTTCTGAAATTAACTATGTATAACCTTTTAAATCATGTATATATAGCCTTTATTTTTACAAAACAGAACGTAAAATTATATATAGATTTCATATTCCTTTTCGCAAAAGAAAACAAAAGCATGTCTTCCGACAACTCTCATCTCTCCTTCTCAACACCAACATCGGATAGTTCAGCAGATACCCCCTCATTGACTTCCTACTCCTACACCATGGGAAAAACTCCACGAAGCTCTCAATAAGTTTTACCAATGCAAAAAGTTCTCAACCTAGAGCACTAAAACCTTCCGACTACATCGAAAGGTCCAAATCAAAAATCTACAAATACTGAAGCTGAGAGAAACAAAAGCAATCCTTAAGGGAATCACACCCTCTAAACTTACCACACTACTTGGAATAACTTTGGGTTGTTGACGAGAATTCTTTTTAACGCATATGACCCATGATGGGTTGGTGATGACCCGGCACTTGGTGATTTTTGGGCCTTGGAATTTTTTGGGACGGTTTGCTTTCATTTTGTAGTCTTGATTATGCTTATGTTTTAGGTTTTGAAGTTACCTCTCCAAGCCTCCTGCATTGATAACTTTTGATTTGTCCAGTCCATCCAAACACTGCCCGCTCAAAAGGCTGGATAACACTAACTTTCGTACATTTTCATTCATCCCTTCATAAACTTCTCATGCTTACATAATGACTCGTTTTTACTTCCCCATTTTATTTATGAAGTAAAACATTCTTATCTAGCAATTTCACTACATAATAAAAACAACAAATAAGTAATTAAAACAAAAAACTAATACTCCTACCACTCAACAAATCAAATATTACACTACTTAAACATTCAACCTATGATTTCAAAATAATTTATTCATCATACCCTTAATATATGTTTACATTCTTTAGTTCAAACCCTTTTATTCAAACTTTGTGACTTCTACAAATCATGTGGTAAAATTCTCAATAACCTTTATAAGATCATATATTCACTTAACCATCATTTCATAACTTCACATTGATTCATTTCTTCGTTTAGTTAGAAATTCATGTCCAAAATGCTTACTAACTCTTTCAAATCAATATCATAACTCACCAAATGCAGTATGAAACCTAGTTTTATATGCTCATACAAGCTCTACGAAGCTACACACAACATCCTAACTAATTCCAACTTCATTCAACAAATCGTAAATTCAAGTAAGTGTAACGAAATTCGATTATGAATAAAAGAGCATTCTCACTCACCTTGCTAAGAAGAGGAAACAGGAAAATCAAGAAAGCCCCATCTTTTGCATCTTTTGGAAAATTGGATGAAGCTCTCTTCTTCCAATCAAGCTCCAAGGTATATTAGGTCTGTAACTCTTGCTCTGATTAAAATTGTAGTGACTTTTATATGATTTTAGGGAATTTATTTTAGCTTTTAGAAATTGATATAAGGTTGGAGCTAAGTGGGTTAGTTAGGAAATGGAGTTTAGGTATGAATGTGAAATGAAAAGTAGCCAAGAGAGATAAGGGAAGAAAGATTATAAAGCCTAACTCTCGGACTTTTCCTCTCGTCCTTTAAACACTATTCATCGTCCAAAATTCCAGACTCCAAACATATTGGATCTTATACTCATCCAAATTCAAGATGTCATTCCGGACCCAATGGTATTATCCACAGGTCCTAATTTCAACGTTTGCAAATTTTGGATATTTCACCTTTTCATCAATTACAAATTTTAATTAAATAAAATTTATAATAAAAATGTTGGTACTCAAAGTTCGGGTTGCTACAACTCTATACCTATGATACCCAATGTACTAGTATAATACGTTACAATGATTCCTGGCTGATGTGGATCATTATTCAAATGTAAAGTAGTAATCATCCAAATCAAAACCTATCATATATCTCCCATCATATAGATAACATATAAAAATCATATAGATATAAAATATAATATACTAATTATATAATTAAAATGAACCACAAGACTAGCCCATAGAAAGTTCCTCATGGTTACAAGTAGAAAATGGAGTTTATATATCAAATAGTAAACGTAAATGAATGTATCTCTAGATAACAATAGCATAGCACCCATAAAGTTCCATAGTGATGTACAGTGGAAAATATAGCATATAAGCTCTAAAAGTATATACATAAAAAGCGTCGCCTTAAGCTTATCCCTTGAATAGCCCTTTGTACTATCTCATCCTTGCCATCTATTCTAATCATTTAAGAATATCTAATATAATAAGAAGTAAAGCATAAAACCTTGAGTCAGACAATAGTCTGGTATGAGTGTTCTATAACCTCAAAACACTATAAAAGCTAATATAGTATATATGAACACTAAGTATAAGAAATCATATATTCCTTGTCCATGCATCCAATTTTAGCACATTACACAATATCTACTATACTATTATCATATTAATGTACATCAAAAAAGTACAATATAGGAGTCGAAGTGTTTAACACAGTAATACCTACGTCACACATGGCATCTATCCTAGTCACACAACAATCGAATCAAACAAAGAAATCATAACACACGCGACAATAAAAACAATCACAACAACCATTACTAAGGTCTTGCATCACCACCAAGATGCCTCCAGATATTCAATAACTTATATGACCATGGCCAAGGTCGATGACACATTACGTCACAATCGAATTTGGTGTTCGATCACATACCATCACCTTAGGGGGTTGGACCATCACCAAGGTCCAGTGTACAAAAGTGAGCGTCCTCATAGACCATTGCCCCAAGAAACACACAACACACCTAAAGTAATCAATGATCCCTTCAGCATACGACTTGATAATATAACACACCATGTTCTATCCTCATTACTTCACATCACCGAACATGCCACCTCGAACCATCACTAAATCGTGTACACACTTCTCACCAGATGTACACTATCCAACCAATTCCCATTATTAATATACCAAAGGTTAGAGCATTTTTTGACACATTTGAAGGGCGCAAAATATCACCTCTTAAGTCCGAAGTCATCATTCTACTTCCCACCGTAGACCCATAATTAGATATCTAGATTTCTCTTTCGAAACTCACATTGTTTCCTTCATTATCGAATCGATTATCGTCGTCCATACACATCGAAATAGACATCCATAACTTTGGTTGATTAACCATTGTAGGTCCTCTAAAAATCATTCAAAATCCCACAATTTAATAAGTGATTAGTACCAATCACAATGGGTGTGATCAACATTAACCACAAATGGCCAACACTTAAACAAATTCGGCTAAGTGTTCATGTGGCCAAAAACCGTTCGTCGATATTCTCAATCTTGAGGCGGTACCTTCCCTAACCAAAAGCAACAATGTTCAAACCCTGATGTCCAAAGTCACGCACCTCAAACTATTTATTCTAGGATAAAACCGTTCGGTAGTGCCACCTCCATCACATTTTCTAAGTCTTAGCCCAAAGTTTGAAACACCCAAGCCTGTAGCTTTTGGGGTAAATCCTCACCATCAAACTTGTTAATTTATTTACCAAAATTGTTCATCATTGAACGTCTTCATTGTTCAATGCCAAAGGACTGAACTTGGGCAAGTTCCTCTAATAACTTCCTGCATTCATTGTCCTTCCCTTAGCTCCAATTTGTGTGCAAACTTCTAGTACGAAACCATTCATTGTTTTGTAATTTCTAAGACATCAGCCACTTAACACACCTAAACGAACTACGGACACATCCAAACAAATATTTACAAGCTTAAGAAAACATATAAATATCATACCAATCAATATAGCCAAGAATCAAGTATTTATAACATCTAAAATCAACCATTTGAGAAAATGATGATCGATATGATCAAATAGCCAAAATGGATTAAAATTAACATTTAATCATTTAAACTCATTTTAAAATCAATATTAGTTTTAGATCTAGTATCAAGCACATTTTAACATTTGAAATCATTTTATAAATACATTTTAATACCATTTTAGCAATAATATTATAGTGAGAGACATAAGTCACTCACCTAAGCCTCTGAATGTAAAAAAATCAAGATAGTTCCAAGATGAATAATAAGTGACATGAATTCTAAGGCATCCAAACTATGGTTAGTCAATCCTTAATTAATTGCCTTGATAATCTCTCTTTAATTGATTGATTTGGAAAAATAAAGTAAAGGTTTTGGTTGAGGAGATGATTAATGGAGGTTTTTAATAGTTTTTGGGAAGTGGAATAATGATTAGGGGTTGTCCCAATAGCTCCTATTAGCTCAAATCTGAGAAGGGTTAGTGGGCTAAGTATAAGCTTACTCTAATGTCCTACTAATCTGTCCAAAAATGATCTAACTTTAAATAGCCACATCTTCTAAATCATAAGCCAAAAATTCTTTTATGGCCTCTTTATAAAAAATAAACCATCGTGTCATCCACTGTGAAGAGGCTTTAGATCCTACTTCAGCTCATATCAAAAGTTTAAGGCCTTACAAGCCTTTAGGGTCAAAAATCATCAATTACCATTTCTATGGGTGTAAAATGTCACCAATCAACACTACCCAAAGTTATAGCTCATACGACCCAATTTATAACGACCCAGAATTTTTATTAATTAAAATTTGTATATTTAATTGATTTTAGATATTAATAAGTGAAATTTATAAGTCGAATAAATTTTATTTCGAATAATTGGATTTAATTGGATAATTAAATCGATAATTTAATAGTTGAAAATTACAGAAATAATTGAAAATTGGATTTAATATGATTGAAAATGATTTGTAAAATTTTATTTAATCATATTGGAGTTAGAACGATGTTATAGAACTTTTAAAATTGAATTAAAAGTTAATTTGTGAAAATTGAATATTTTAATATTTAATCGACTAGTGAAATTAGTCAATTTTCGAACAGTCTCAGAATTGGAAGAAACTAGTTCCATTGGATCTGTAATAGTTTGTTATTATCGGGTTTCAATTTTCGTAGCAATCGGAGTTTTCGTTTGACCGTGGCAGCTCGAAACGCATCGAAATTGTTTTAATATTTATTTGACGAGTTAAAATAGCCATTTTTCAAACAGTCTCGGATTTTGACAAAATCAGTTTCATCGGATCCATAATGTGATATTATTGTATGGTTTCAAATTTCGTGTCAATCGGATTTACCGTTTGTCCGGGGCAAGCTAAAACGCCTAGAAATTAGCTTAAATCGATTTAATTTAAAATCGAACGTTTATTGCCATAACTCACACAGATGATCGAATTAGCTCCCGAAACACGTTCCTTTGTGTTCAAAACGCGGGGTAAACCTTAGAAACGCCAACCGGCACGCTTCGTTTGGAGTTCGAAAATTCCGGGATGAATAGTGTTCGTCGTTTTTTCTATATAAGCCCCTCTACTCTTCACTTTTGCAAAATTCTAAAAACCCTAGGTTAAACTCAGAGCCTCCGCCTCCATAGTTATCAATGGCCGATATTTCGTTTTCTTCCTCCTCAAATTTCTTTCAATCCGTGAAGTATTTCGACCAACCTCCAACTGAAAACTTGTAAAGCTTCGCGAGCTCTACAATATGAACGGCTATGATCGCCTATCGTCGCCGCGATCATTCAAAAATTGGCTCGAGGTGCCGGCCGTTCGCACGCAGTTTGAGGGAGATAGGGTTGACCGAGTTTGGCCGTGCTCATGCCGAAGGTAGAGGAGGTGATGGACTTCAATATGGCAGTAGCTGATCGAGGTCTAGATCGTTGTGGTGGTCGCGGCATTAAACCCTAGGTGGCGGCTTGGGTTTGGAGACGTGCACGTATTACTGGGTTGGGGAAGATGAAGATAGGGACGGCCGTGATTTGCAGGGTGATGGAATCAAGGGACGTGATGAAGCAGAGGTTTAAAATCGAAAATAAAAAGTGTAAAATTATTATATAAAATTTGTGTAATGTTTAAAAATTCATATCTTTTTCATACGAGGTCGAAAACGCACGAAACAAGTTGTGTTGAGTTCGTATGGACGAGCACTATGATATGGAATTGTATTGGAGTCATTTGGAGCTAGTGAAATTTCGGGTAAAATTAAACGTCCATTTAATTTTATTCGAGATAAAAGCTGAAAACGAAATTGAAAATCAAGATGAGAACTTCTCACTCAATCGAATCGTTTTCGATTTTAATTTTAAATAGTTAGATTTAAAATTCTTAATTGTATGTTTGAATGATGATTGTTATCTATTGATTGTTAAAATAGACATTATACGCCGTTAGTAAGCGGAGGTTATTTATTAAAAACATATACCGCGAATATTTCACAGTACAGTGGAATTGGTATTATTTATGTACTTGGAGTTGATTTCCCGCATTATATAGCGGATGAGACCCTATTGCGCCGTCTATTAAGCGGATAATATTTTATAAAAATTCCATATACCGCGATAATTCCGTACTGGAACGGAATTGGTATTGTGCTAATGTTTGTGGATGCAGGGAAACATGTTGGAGGGATCCAACTGGATTCCTCAACAGTATTTATTTGATTTCAGATATTTTGATATTTGATTGATTATCATATACAGATATATGATGTCGTTGTTGTCGTGATTGACTATTTGGTGTGTACCATCATTGGGCCAATTTTGGAATTTTAAAAGGATTTTTAAAGTGATTTTTGAAAGTATACGTTTATAAAATATTTTTGGAATTGATTCATTTTAAATAAATAAACGTTATAATGTTACTGTTATAAAATTTATGATTTTTGAGAAATATAGTTAAAAGTTGATTTTTGAAAATATGGGGTTAATGATTTTATAAAATAGTTTAAATCGGGATTTCTGAATTTATTGTAAAAAGTTCAAATATAGGATTTATGAGATTTGATTATTTTATAAATCAAAGAAAATGGTGAAATTTATAAAGGAGTTTAAAGACATTTTAAAATAATAATATAAATTGATTTATATAAAGGATTTATAAATTTATATTTATAAATTAAAATATTTGAATTATAAAACGAGTTTTTATAAGTGTTAGGATGAAGTGTAAATGAATTTCATAAATGAATGAAATTCATAGAATTATAAACGATAAAGTTATAAATGGAATTTTATAAGCAGTAGATTTATAAAATTTGTAAAGTTGTTAAAAGAATAGATTTGGGTAAATAAATGAATCTTATAAGTTATAAGATTTATAATTTGGGAAGTTTAAAAGAACGATTTTGTAAACAAATAAATTATAAGTATTTAACTTATAATATGAACCTTTAGTATATAATTGAGATATAAATTGAGATAGGTTAATAAAGGAGATTTATAAAAGGAAGTTGTTATAAAATAAATAGAAATGGAATTTATAAACATTCTTTTATAAATCCGCAAATGACTTATTTTGATAAGTAAATTGTTATAACTTATTAATGGAGTTATATTCACGTTTTAGATAGTGAATAATCCTTTAAAATAAAATGTATAGAAATGATGAAATTGGTTAACGAAGTATATTCACGTTTTTGAATAGTGAATGATATGTTAAAGAAAATGTTTTGGACGTGATGTTTTAAATAGAATTAAAACGATCTAACGATGTTTTTAAAATGTGTTAAGATTCGAAACCATAGATTTCAACATTCATTGTTGAAATAGACGTTTTCGAGAAATAGAAGGAAATGGTGGACTATAACACTGTTGTTATAGTAAATGATTTCCGAAAGGAAATGTTTTGTATAGTATTGGGATTTATATATCTATTTTAATTTCGAATCCCTATACTAGTGATTTGGGTTGTTGTAACGATGTTTTACGTAACATTCGTTTTGGCCCAAATAAATATGTTTAAGAGAATGTTTTCCTTAAAAATGAAATGTATACTTAATCTCGATTTAAGTATATTGAATATTTTCCAAGTGTTGAAAATAAATGGATTTGTGAATTACTTATTAAATAAGTATGGGAATGTTTTCCGATATGAAGTGAATATTTTGAGATTTTATCTTTTAAAAGATGAATTGAAAATGAATATTAGAAATCGGTTTGGACATCGTATATTCATAGATATTTTGAAATATAAATTCACTATGGAATTTATAAAAGAAAGGGAAATTGTTTAAAAATAAACGTTCATTTATTTTTGAAGTGTGAGAATAAATTTACGGATTTGGAAGTAAATATAAAGTTAATTGTTAAGGATTTATTTAATTGGTTTAAATGAACCATGTTGAAATGAAAGTATTTCCGCGTAAGGAAAATGATTTGAAATTTGTTTTTCAAAAGTGGTAAATGTGAAAAAATGATTTGAGAATTGTTTTCAAATGGTTGAAGTGTGGAAAAAAAATATCTTGTAAAGATATTTTTGGAAAATAAATAATTTGGAAAATTATTTGGAATCTGGTGATGTTGTGCATATCCATTGATAGTTCAATAACCGACTATCAATATTTACCTTTGAATGGGTATTTGTTGAGATTTGCTTGAATTTGAATGCCACACTTATTTTTGAATAAGCGCTCACTATTCGGGTTAACCGGGAAAGGACCTTGGGGTCGTATAACCCATTCCGAATATGTGATACGTCGTTATGAATTGCATTTGAAGACCGGTGTTGAAGACTGGATAATTTTGAAAACAGAAGGATTACCGTCGAAAGTTTCTGCACCGAATGGCCCCGGTATAGAAATTCCATATGTGATGGGAAGTCCGGACGTGATTAGTGAATATCCGGATTGCAAGGACTTCTTTGTAAGTGCCTTCGGTTCTGTTCGATCCCGGAACAGACTTGTATGGATGGTATGTCTGACATTACAAATTGAGATGTAAAGCTGATTTCTTTCAAATACATATCTGTTGGTGGCGGAGAATTTATTCTCTTAGCATTAACACCCTTCTCTGAGACGTACGAGCTCAGAGGTTATGTAGTTGAAGGTTATTAGTAATATACTCCCAATTTGGTAGTGTGATATGCTAAGTGTTGTTGAGCATTTGTTGAATCAAAGCACAGCTTTTGTATAAAGCATAGCTTTGTGGACGAGACTGCGTCGGACCTCACACCCCGGAAATGGTCAAAACAGGAAGGATGCGGCAAGGTTATTAGGGGGTAGCGCCCCTTTAGTGTATGTCATTCCTTCTGGATAGAGGTGGTATCATGGTATGGAGCCCAGATACTTAACCTATGTTGTTGCTGCAAATTTATTGCTTTGTGGTTGTTGGAAATCGAGGATCCTCGGATGTAGATCGGTTACGATCGGGGGATGGCATATTCGTGTCAGTAGTTACCCAGTTAGGGGTAACCCGGCCTTGTGTTGGCAGAGATCCGGTTTGGTTCTCGGGACGTCATTCCAGAGGCATTTCCATGTGGCAACGGGAAGTTCCTTGGCCTGACCATTTGTTGGAAATCCAAAGAAACAATACGATCTTCTACGGTTTTAGTTGTAGAACCTATCATTCACTTATGGTGGTCACCACTGTTTGGATGGTAGCTATAGTAGGCATACGATAATGGTCGTATGTTGGCTAAGATTTATATCTTTATTTTCGAAATGATTTTTCCTACACTACACACTAATAATAATATCAAATGTTTCTTTTTAATGCGTATCAAGCATCTTTGACTATCATAAGGAGAAATCTCCTCCGATTCTGCGTTTGCATTGTGTGTGTGTGCGGGAGGCCTTATGATAGTCTCATTTTTAAAAGCATTGCGAATCTATTTAAAAAAAATATTTCTCTGTTTTGTTTAAAAAAAATAAACTGTTTTAGTTCTCACACCAGTCACATGACTGACTCGGAGTTTATTGTTTTCCTTCCTAAACTCTGGGTGCCCACCAATTTCCACACGGGCAGTCTAGAGTCAGGTTTATCAGGATATTCTGGAATTCAGGAGTTGCTGGCAAACTGGATGGCATGTCGTATCATTTAGTATATAGTATTTCTTTTCCGCTGTTTGTTGTTGTTTGTTGTTGTTGTAAACTCTGATAATATAATGTAATGTAATAACTGATATAGTTCTTTATTTAAAGATTATTCAATTATCTATTATATGTTGTTCTGCTGCGATTGTGAGATTCTGATATTGTTCTGCTGTTTTCTTTCTGTTCTGTTCTATCTTTTCTCTCTTCTTCTATCTTTTTCTTTTTTTTAAACCCTAAGAATTCGTATTTCTGTTCATCTTGAGTTAATCAATGGAGATTAGTGTCTATTCAAGGAGTACGGATTTGCGGGTCCTCACACAATTTAGATTTACAAATAATATTTTACAATCCTTCAATACATAAAATATGGGTCCTTACGTTTATAATTGTAGATATCACAATATTTTATGCCTTCTTATACTTATAAGAGTGATTAAATGTGATTCATTTCATTTATCTAATAAAGCCCCAGAAGATTTTGTACTTCTCAAAACACTAGGAGAAAAATAGAAACCTTTTGGTTTCTCTAATGGGTGTTATGATCTAATTAGTTAATACTAATATCGGGTATGTATCCGTCATCTACCGATACGAGATATTTTAAAACATTGCCATAGTATCGGATAACATCGGTAAAATATCGGACATGTCTATAACATGCTAACACTATAGTTTACGATGTTATAATTTTATAATGATGTCAAGTGTTTAAATCATAGGTCTATATTTTCGAATTACCACTATAGAATGATTATTACATAGATTAACCCTATCTTGAGTTTACTTAACAACTAGTATGTATGCAAGTAGTCGTTCTAAAGATAAGTGACAGAGTGCAATATTATTAAGATTCATAATCTTTAACAATTAAGATTACTATCGACTTAAGGAATAATGTAGTTTAATTTATTTTATAGAATACTTGTATGGTACCACAGTCGAACACATCTGATATCACGGGGTGTGTGTGTGTGTGTGTGTGTATATATTGTATATTTGTACTTCGTCCAGAAAGTTAAGTTGAGTTTGTTTTGGCCATTATACATATTACTTATATATACATATAATATTAATTTACTTGTAACTTTTATAATTACAGTTAATACTTATATTACACACATAAGTTTACAACTATTTTAGTTACTTAATTAAACAGTTTAATAGAATAATTGAATATTTCACAGAATCTTAAATGATAATTCAAACGAATCTTGAGTAAATATGTTCAACTATAATTATGTACATATTTATTTGTTATAACATGTTTAATCTATGTGCATGCTTAATAATAACAATTGTAATTTTATTATACATATTCATATAAGTCAATTTATTTATAACCCTTTTTTGAAATTAGGTACTTAGATGAAAATACATATTAGTACTAAAAGTATTAGGTAGTGTACAACATACTACGTGTCAATATATCTTCGAATCATACTGCATATTATAATTTATTTATAAACTTTTATTGTGACGACCGCCCATGACTCCCGCACCAAAACAAGGGGATAGTGCGCTGAAAAGCGTGCCAGGTAGCCATGGACGATAGTCAGGGTAAAATAAAACAGCAAACTCTATCGTACCACTCACAGCGCATGGATAAAATACAATAGGGAAATATGTAGTGAAGCTCCATAACAGAATGTCATCATATAAGCATCATAGTAGTTTTATACAAACATATGAATCGTCATACATCAAAGCCTCACTACATAACACTCAATCAGATACAATCAGCGGAACACCCAGTACATATAGTAAGAAAACTAATATGCAAAGCCTCCTGCTCGTCTTCGTCATCATCAGCGTAGATCTCTAAGAACAGCACCTGTCACCTGCTACCTAGTCTGCCCATCCCAACATGGATGAACAGCCCAAGGTAATAAGAGGAGACATAAAACCTTGAGTCAGACAAAGTCTTAGTGAGCAGTAAATCAACTATCAAACATACCAAAAGAGCATAAGGGATAGAAGGAATAGGAACCAAACCATCCCACTCCACCTCTTTCTACAGTGATAGCCCCCAGACACATACTAAGAAGAAGCAAGCATAACATAGCAGATAATTAAGGTAAAGCAATAATCACTCGAGCCAAGGACGATGTTTTCCAAATACAAACCCCCAAGGCCTAAACCAAGATCAGATAAGCACCCAGAAAACACCGCTCTTGAGACCGAATGATAATACAACCAAACATCCATGACTCTGGCTATCACTGTTATCCTTGCCTTGATTTCACCGTTAGTTGAATGACCACCTGTCAAGGGCTAATGGTAACCCCGGTTTTAGACATAACTCCGCACGTCATCATGACCCGTGCCTAAGCCGAACGCATCAGCCCAGAGTACTAGCACGTCATCGTGACCCGTGCTTGGAACGTCATCGTGACCCGTTCCAACGTACCCTTGCTTTGAGTATGCTAGAACCTTCAACAACGATGAGATCTTAGCCTCCTAGTCATCCTCCTTGACGACTCTTTCCATACTAGCTCAAGCGCCTCTCAAGCTAACCATTATCCATCCCAACTCGGACCGCATCACCGAGTTATAACTTCGCACGTCGTCATGGCCCGTGCTTGGAACGTCATCATGAACCGTCCCATCTCAACATATGCCTTGCCCCATCACATCATAGCAAAGTCCCATCTCAATATCATGCTTTGCCTTCTTGCATTATGGCAAGGTTCCACATCATCGAATCCATCCATATGAGCTTCCACATCCGCTTCATATGCTACAGGCAGCTTTCACCATTCAAGAGCCTTTCCACTTAGCTTTTGAATCACCATCGACCTTAGTTGTCCAAGTCAAGTAATAGATCAACTAATCAATCAAATCAAACATTAATCCAAGCAATCAATCATTCAACAAGATCTACATAGAAAATCAAGTAATCAAACATGATCTAAATAGGCATTTATAATTACAATGGCAATTTCGTAAATAAATGAGCATAGATCTAACATACATGAATCATGGGTCTTTAGCATAGATCTAACAAATATAACTCATGGGTTTTGTCTCTACAACTAGATGAATGAACTTGAAAAGGTAAACATCTTCATAAGTAATGGATCTACACTTGGATCTAAGGAAGAATGCATAAAATCACTATCTACAACACTCCAACAAACCACCAATCCAATACACTCCTTTGGGTCCGCGTGAGAGATAACTACCACTCACCAAATCACCCAAACACTTCAAAAACAATCAACTCCAGATCTGGACAGCGAAGATCAAGGCTTGATCCGGCAAAAATCTCGCTTCAATCGATGAAATCTCACTCGAACGGATGAAGATCTTCAACTTTGGCCCTTAAATCTTTGATCTTGATCTTCGATCTTGGATGGATGTTAGAACTAGATTGGAATGGAGAAAAGAAGATGAAGAAATGTTGTAGTCGAGTTCCCAAAATGGCAGCACTTCGTTGCTTCGAAATCCGGTGCCAAAAAGTGAGCCAAAGCCCTCTATTTATAGGCTGAATTCTCCTTAGGTCACCCAGATCTTAACTCATAGGCTCGCTATTAGGTCGTTGCCGACCTAAAAAGTCTCGACCTAACTATACTACGACCTAAGACCCACGGTATGCACGCTACCTAAAACATAAGCGCGCGACCTAACAATCTATGCAACCTACCTTAGGTCGTCTAATCGACCTAACTGCACCTCATAACTACCCAGCGACCTAACTATTGCCGACCTACCATTCCCAACGACCTTCGACTCATCGAACCCAACGACCTACGACCTAACTGGGACGAGGCTTATCACACGACCTAAAAACTCAACGACTCACTTAGGTTGCTCACGACCTAACTGAGTTACGACCTATCAAATCCACTCGACCTAACACACCCCCTATCTTAGGTCGCTTACGACCTATCTATACACAGCAAACTTAGGTCGTTAATCCTCTTAGGTCGGTCAAATACTTATGTAGGTTAAATTCCTTAGGCCATTAACTACCTCTAACCCATTAACTCGTCTAACTGCTAGGTCGTTAACCCTAAGTCGCTCATATCTATAGGTCGGATATCTTCCTTAGGTCGCTCCCATCCTATAGGTCGCTAATCCTATAAGTCGCTTCCCTCGACCTAAACATCACCACGACCTAAGCCTCTACACAAGTTAACTTCTATAACTCGGCAAAACCCTATAAGTCGCTAACTTGCTTAGGTCGGTCAAAGCCTTAACCCGGTCATATCTACTAACTCGTTAACACATTAGGTCGTTCAACACTCCTCAACGACCTAACATCCAAACGACCTAACCCCTTAGGTCGTCAACCCCACTAACTCGTCCACCCCCTAAGTCGCTATCTAACTCATTAACTCGTAACTCGCGAAGACCACTAACCCGTTAACTCGCTCCAACACTAACTCGAGTTAACTTTCCAATCTAATTTCCTCGCGACTCAAACAACATACAAGTTATCTTTCCCTACGACTTAGGTTAAGGACGACTTATCAACACTAACGACCTAGAATTCTACGATATATCGACACGTAAAATACGGGTCGTTACAGTCTCTCCCCCTTAGGAATTTCGCCCCCGAAATTCCAAGCAAACAACAGCAATCAAAACTATTCCGCATGCCTACCATCCATAGCAATCAACAAACCATGCATCCAATTCTAGCCTAGCATGCAGAATTCTAAGGTTAGAACAAGGTACAAATTCATGAGATGTCACGACACCTTAGGGCCATACCTCGAAGAGTTCGGGATGAGCTGCCTTCATCCTCTCTTCCTCCTCCCACGTACAGTCGTTAACATCATCACTCCATTGTATCTTAAGCAACGTAATTGTATTCCTCCTAAGCTGTTTCGTGTCGGTTTCTACAACACGAAGCGGCTTACGAGGTCTCGTAACCACCGGATCAACCTCCAAGTCTTCACAGCTATCAGCAGAAACCACCATATTTGAGTCGTGCACATACTTCCGTAGATAAGATACATGAAAAACATTGTGCACACCCGCCATCTTTTCCGGTAACTCCAATCTATAAGCGAGCTTTCCAATTCGCTCGATAATCGAGAATGGTCCAACAAATCTCGGAGTCAATTTTCCTTTCTTCCCGAATCTAATAACATTCTTCAATGGAGAAATCTTCACAAAAACCATATCACCCACGTCGAATTCCAAATCCTTACGACGATTATCGGCATAACTTTTCTGACGATCTTGGGCTGCCTTCATTCATTGCCGAATGATTTCTATACAATCCAAAGCCTGTCGAATCATCTCTGGCCCAAGTATCAGCTTTACTCCAGTTTCCAACCAACATGTCGGAGAGTTACACGGTCTTCCATATAATGCTTCATACGGTGCCATACCAATACTTGACTGGTAACTGTTGTTATATGCAAATTCCACCAAATGAAGGTGATCTTCCCATGATCCTCCGAAATCCAAAACACATGCTCTAAGGAGATCTTCCAAAACTCGGTTGACTCTCTCAGTCTGACCATCTGTTTGAGGGTGGTAAGCTGTACTCAAACACAACTTAGTTCCCAAAACTTCCTGGAAGCTCTTCCAAAATCCACTAGTGAACAAAGGATCTCGGTCGCTCACTATATTATTCGGAACACAATGGAATCGAACTATCCACTTAACATAAAGCTCAGCCAACTTCGATGTAGTCCTAGTCGATCGAACAGGAATGAACCTTGCACTCTTGGTCAACCGATCTACGATGACCCAAATCCCTTCATTTCCCGCCTTGGTTCTAGGTAGGCCATCGATAAAATCCATCGACACTTGCTCCCACTTCCATGTAGGAACCTCTAATGGCTGAAGTAATCCACTGGGCTTCTTTTGCTCAGCTTTCACCAACTGGCAGTTCATACACTTGGAAATAAAATTTCCAACATCCTTCTTCATACCTTCCCAGTAATAGGTTCTCTTCATATCCCGATACATCTTATTTCCTCCTGGATGAATTGTCAACTTCGAGTGATGACTTTCCTTCAGAACTTCATCTCTCAATTCATCTATATCGGGAACAACTAGTCGTCCTTGCTTCCGAAGCCAACCCTCTCGATCGACCTTGAATCTTTTATCCTTCTCTGGGTCCAATCCAGATTCCAAATCACGGATAATCTTGACAAGCTTATCGTCTCGCTTTTGACTCTCGCCAATCCTTTCCACAAGAGTAGGCCTTATCGATAAGTTTGCCAACATCTCAGGTTCCAATTCACATCTGGGCCTGAAATCAAATCCAGCCAAATACTCGAGACTTTTCCATTCCGAAAACATGGCTCCCAATCCTGCATGTCTTCGACTTAACGCATCTGCCACTGCGTTACCTTTTCCCGGAGTATAGGCTATACCAAAATCATACGATGTTAGAAACTCTAGCCACCGTTGCTGTCGAAGATTCAAATCCTTTTGGGAGAAAAGATACTTCAATGACTTATGATCCGTAAACAACTCGAATCGAACTCCCAATAGATAATGTCTCCACATCTTCAAAGCAAACACAATTGCCGCTAACTCCAAATCATGAGTCGGATAATTCCTTTCATGCGGCTTCAGTTGTCGACTTGCATACGCAACAACTTTACCCTTCTGCATTAGCACTGCTCCCAGTCCAGTACCACATGCATCGGTGTAAACCACCATCTCATCATTCCCACTTGGAATAGTCAAAACAGGAGCACTTGTCAGTCGCTCTTTTAGGATTACGAAAGCTTGCTCACACTTGTCATCCCATCTGAACACTTGGTTCTTCTTCGTTAATCCTGTTAATGGTGCAGCCATCTTGGAAAAGTCTTTGATAAACCGACGATAATATCCTGCTAATCCAAGAAAACTTCTCATATCAGATGCATTCTTAGGTCTAACCCAATCCTGGATTGCTGCCACCTTAGCGGGATCAACCGCTATTCCATTTCCAGAGATAACATGGCCTAAGAACCTCACTTCACTCTTCCAGAAGTGACACTTCGAAAACTTAGCCTTCAGCTGATGTTTCCGTAAGATTTCCAAAACAATTCTCAAGTGTGTCTTGTGTTCTTCCTCAGTTCTGGAATAAATCAGAATATCATCCACGAACACAAGCACGAACTTATTCAACTGATCTTTGAACACCCTATTCATAAGATCCACAAAATATGCTGGTGCATTGGTCAATCCAAACGGCATTACCAGCCACTCATAAAACCCGGATGGTGTCCTGAAAGCAGTTTTCGGCACACTATCCTTCGCCACTCTCAACTGGTGAAATCCCGTTGCCAAATCCATCTGAGAAAACACCTTAGCCTCGTGGAGCTGATCAAACAAGTCATCTATTCTCGGCAATGGATACTTGTTCTTCTTAGTCACCTTATTCAACTCACGATAATCCACACATAACCTCAACGATCCATCCGCTTTGGTTGCAAACACAACTGGTGCACCCCATTCGGACACACTACGCCGAATGAATCCCTTCCGTAAAAGGTCATCAACTTGCACCCTCAACTCTTGTTGCTCCCTAGGCGCCATCCGCCTAAGAGGCATCACAACAGGTCTGGCTCCCTCAACTAGATCGATACGAAACTCGATCTCCCTATGCGGCGGTAACCCTTTGACCTCGTCAAAGACGTCCTCAAATCCATTCACAATAGGCACCGACGACAGTCCATCCCGTGGAACAACCAGCGAATACATGAAGCTCATGAAGACGCCTTCCTCATGCTTACATCGTATCACAACCTTTCGCCCTTCCACATTTCCGACTGTCACCTCCAGCCTCTCACAATCAATCCTTGCCGCATACTTCTTAAGCCAGTCCATACCCAAAATAATTCCGAACCCCGTAAAGTTCAGAACAAAGCAATCACAAACAAACGAGCAATCATGACTCGACACAACTAGACCACGGCATAACATACACAAACAAGTCGAACCCCTAACTGGATTAGTCACAACCAATGGCCTATCAACAATATCCGGTTTCAAACCTAACCGGCCTACCAAATCATCACAAACAAAAGAGTGCGACGCTCCAGTATCAAATAACACTCTAACTGGAACACCACAAATGGAAAGAATACCTTGAACCACCACACTCTTCCCCTTCTCTTCAGCAGTAGGAGCCTTTGAAGACGACGGCATAGCTCCCAAAGCATAAGCTTGCACAATCTGCTTATCTTTCCTCGGCTCTGGACAGTCCTTTTTGATATGTCCGAGCTTATCACAGTTGTGACACTTCAACTGCACCTTTGGATTCTTGCAATCCCGGGAGAGATGACCCTTCTGTCGGCAGTTGTAGCAGGTCACTTCTCCCTTTGGCTTCTTCTGGCCATCCTTACCCTTCTGCTGTTGCTGCTTCCTCTTCTTATTTCCACTATGGTCCTTGGTCACAGCAACAACAGAACTTTCCCTAGGAAACAAACTCTCATGCCTTAGAGCTTTCTCCACAAGCTTCTCAAACGGATCATCCAAATGATCCACTAACTGCCTCCCCAGATAAGCGTCCAAACCAGTGACAAACTTTTCATTCTTCTGATAGGGAGAATCAATATACGACCTGGCATACTTAGACAAAGCTTCAAACTCAGAAATATACTCAAGAACTGGTCTCCCACCTTGCTTGAGCTCCACAAACCTCTTAAACAATACAGATTTCTGAGCCGTAGAGATGAACTTGGCTTCAAATCTGACTTGGAATTGCTCCCAAGTGATCCCTTCCTCTGGAGTATCGATGGTGATGGAATTCCACCAATCAGCAGCTCTTCCCTGAAGCTGTCTTGATGCAAGCTTCCTCTTGGTTGCATCCTCAATTCCCAAATCACCAAAAATCCTTCGACAAGCATCAATCCATCTCTGCACTTCAATGGTCGATTCCGTCCCCAAGAAAGCTTTTCCTCCAAGAGAAGTATAGTCCTTGCAAAGCTTAGCAAAATCCACTGGTCTTGGAGCTTGAACTTGAACCCCAACATCTACAGATGGCCCTGGAGCTGGTATCCTTCTCATGATCGAAGTCATCATCGCTTCGAACATAGTTCCATAATCAACAGCTTCTTCAGCAGCACGTCCTTCCCTTGCAGCTGGTCTCCCTCTTCGACTCATCCTTAACATCTGTAATAAGAATGATTAGAACACCTTAAGAAACAACTGCATAAGGAGTTCAAATCCTTTTAAACTACTATATTATATATAGTAATCATCCATCAAAATACAATTACGTCTCTCATACGCAGTTACGTCAGCGAGCGTTGGCTAAAAATCGATTAACCAAAGCTCTGATACCAAATGTGACGACCGCCCATGACTCCCGCACCAAAACAAGGGGATAGTGCGCTGAAAAGCGTGCCAGGTAGCCATGGACGATAGTCAGGGTAAAATAAAACAGCAAACTCTATCGTACCACTCACAGCGCATGGATAAAATACAATAGGGAAATATGTAGTGAAGCTCCATAACAGAATGTCATCATATAAGCATCATAGTAGTTTTATACAAACATATGAATCGTCATACATCAAAGCCTCACTACATAACACTCAATCAGATACAATCAGCGGAACACCCAGTACATATAGTAAGAAAACTAATATGCAAAGCCTCCTGCTCGTCTTCGTCATCATCAGCGTAGATCTCTAAGAACAGCACCTGTCACCTGCTACCTAGTCTGCCCATCCCAACATGGATGAACAGCCCAAGGTAATAAGAGGAGACATAAAACCTTGAGTCAGACAAAGTCTTAGTGAGCAGTAAATCAACTATCAAACATACCAAAAGAGCATAAGGGATAGAAGGAATAGGAACCAAACCATCCCACTCCACCTCTTTCTACAGTGATAGCCCCCAGACACATACTAAGAAGAAGCAAGCATAACATAGCAGATAATTAAGGTAAAGCAATAATCACTCGAGCCAAGGACGATGTTTTCCAAATACAAACCCCCAAGGCCTAAACCAAGATCAGATAAGCACCCAGAAAACACCGCTCTTGAGACCGAATGATAATACAACCAAACATCCATGACTCTGGCTATCACTGTTATCCTTGCCTTGATTTCACCGTTAGTTGAATGACCACCTGTCAAGGGCTAATGGTAACCCCGGTTTTAGACATAACTCCGCACGTCATCATGACCTGTGCCTAAGCCGAACGCATCAGCCCAGAGTACTAGCACGTCATCGTGACCCGTGCTTGGAACGTCATCGTGACCCGTTCCAACGTACCCTTGCTTTGAGTATGCTAGAACCTTCAACAACGATGAGATCTTAGCCTCCTAGTCATCCTCCTTGACGACTCTTTCCATACTAGCTCAAGCGCCTCTCAAGCTAACCATTATCCATCCCAACTCGGACCGCATCACCGAGTTATAACTTCGCACGTCGTCATGGCCCGTGCTTGGAACGTCATCATGACCCGTCCCATCTCAACATATGCCTTGCCCCATCACATCATAGCAAAGTCCCATCTCAATATCATGCTTTGCCTTCTCGCATTATGGCAAGGTTCCACATCATCGAATCCATCCATATGAGCTTCCACATCCGCTTCATATGCTACAGGCAGCTTTCACCATTCAAGAGCCTTTCCACTTAGCTTTTGAATCACCATCGACCTTAGTTGTCCAAGTCAAGTAATAGATCAACTAATCAATCAAATCAAACATTAATCCAAGCAATCAATCATTTAACAAGATCTACATAGAAAATCAAGTAATCAAACATGATCTAAATAGGCATTTATAATTACAATGGCAATTTCGTAAATAAATGAGCATAGATCTAACATACATGAATCATGGGTCTTTAGCATAGATCTAACAAATATAACTCATGGGTTTTGTCTCTACAACTAGATGAATGAACTTGAAAAGGTAAACATCTTCATAAGTAATGGATCTACACTTGGATCTAAGGAAGAATGCATAAAATCACTATCTACAACACTCCAACAAACCACCAATCCAATACACTCCTTTGGGTCCGCGTGAGAGATAACTACCACTCACCAAATCACCCAAACACTTCAAAAACAATCAACTCCAGATCTGGACAGCGAAGATCAAGGCTTGATCCGGCAAAAATCTCGCTTCAATCGATGAAATCTCACTCGAACGGATGAAGATCTTCAACTTTGGCCCTTGAATCTTTGATCTTGATCTTCGATCTTGGATGGATGTTAGAACTAGATTGGAATGGAGAAAAGAAGATGAAGAAATGTTGTAGTCGAGTTCCCAAAATGGCAGCACTTCGTTGCTTCGAAATCCGGTGCCAAAAAGTGAGCCAAAGCCCTCTATTTATAGGCTGAATTCTCCTTAGGTCGCCCAGATCTTAACTCATAGGCTCGCTATTAGGTCGTTGCCGACCTAAAAAGTCTCGACCTAACTATACTACGACCTAAGACCCACAGTATGCACGCTACCTAAAACATAAGCGCGCGACCTAACAATCTATGCAACCTACCTTAGGTCGTCTAATCGACCTAACTGCACCTCATAACTACCCAGCGACCTAACTATTGCCGACCTACCATTCCCAACGACCTTCGACTCATCGAACCCAACGACCTACGACCTAACTGGGACGAGGCTTATCACACGACCTAAAAACTCAACGACTCACTTAGGTTGCTCACGACCTAACTGAGTTACGACCTATCAAATCTACTCGACCTAACACACCCCCTATCTTAGGTCGCTTACGACCTATCTATACACAGCAAACTTAGGTTGTTAATCCTCTTAGGTCGGTCAAATACTTATGTAGGTTAAATTCCTTAGGCCGTTAACTACCTCTAACCCATTAACTCGTCTAACTGCTAGGTCGTTAACCCTAAGTCGCTCATATCTATAGGTCGGATATCTTCCTTAGGTCGCTCCCATCCTATAGGTCGCTAATCCTATAAGTCGCTTCCCTCGACCTAAACATCACCACGACCTAAGCCTCTACACAAGTTAACTTCTATAACTCGGCAAAACCCTATAAGTCGCTAACTTGCTTAGGTCGGTCAAAGCCTTAACCCGGTCATATCTACTAACTCGTTAACACATTAGGTCGTTCAACACTCCTCAACGACCTAACATCCAAACGACCTAACCCCTTAGGTCGTCAACCCCACTAACTCGTCCATCCCCTAAGCCGCTATCTAACTCATTAACTCGTAACTCGCGAAGACCACTAACCCGTTAACTCGCTCCAACACTAACTCGAGTTAACTTTCCAATCTAATTTCCTCACGACTCAAACAACATACAAGTTATCTTTCCCTACGACTTAGGTTAAGGACGACTTATCAACACTAACGACCTAGAATTCTACGATATATCGACACATAAAATACGGGTCGTTACATTTATATTGTACTTAACTTACATAATATATGTATTTTTAAACAATTTCAATTAATCTTTTATTATTTATTAGAAAATTGATTAAAATTTATTTTATGTTTGAACATTTAAAATTATTTTCTTAAACACATTTAAGAAATATCAAATAACTATAGCATTTTTAGTTATATGTATATGTATATATCTTTTACCTAATTAACAATCTAGTTACCTATTTATTTTAATTATCCAATTGAGGTAAACTTTTTTAAATTTCAAAAATTCAAATTCAAATTGCTCAAAATAGTTTTGGAAATTTGTATGTGATAATAATTACAACATGGATCAAAATTTGAATGATTTCGAAATTTTATCTCTATATATGGTATATATGCATATTGTAACCTTTACAATGTACATGTTTAAAATTTAAATTTTAACCCTTTTAAATTTAGGAAATTTTATATTTCAAATTTAACTTTTAAATTCAAATAATAATATAACATTTGAATATGCTTATTGTAAGTAGCCTAAGTCCCAAAATCTATCAGGCCTTACACATGGCCAACCTTTCAAAATTTCCATGGTCGTAGGCTAAGTTTGAAGCTAAGGAGTGGCAGTGGTTGCTACAACCCCAAGCCTTAGGCTCATGTCTTTTACACTAGTTGATAGTAAAACCTAGTCTTAGCCTAAATAATATCAAGTTCAATATTTATATAATAATAAATTGCCGCTCCCCCTCCTTTCCGCTTAAGATTTATCAGACCCTTCTCTATCACCTCGCCTCCCTTCTTCTATCCATCTCTAGTCCTCAACTCCCCACCTCATCCTCTCATGCCGAAGAAGAATAAGTCCTAGCCTCAGCAATCGAACTTGGCTTCTGCCCTTGCTTCAGATCTAGATCGAGCTGCCTCTCTAACATGATCTGGCCGTCCTTTCGCCAGTTCATCTGCTCGTGGGTCTTCACGTGGAGATTCTGAATCGATTTTCATACTGGAATATGCAGCCGCATCTATTGAGAAATCTCGTGAGTCAATTTCGCTTCCAATGGAAAATCGTCTTTATTCTTTGCTCGTTGACATTGATGTCAGAGCTCGTATTGTTGGAATGGGTCGCTCTGCCTCTAGTGAGCACTGTTTACCCTCCTTTCTTGCTTTGGCTGCTCACACAACCTATTGGAAAGATTCCGAGGTTGGATTAACCTGTGATAATGTAAATGTTTGTGCCGTGAATGTTGATTGGAATCCGCTGTTGGATTGAATGAGGATCTGGTTGGTCGAAATCTGGATGACTCTAGTGATGTCCGCAAACATGTTTTGTTGTGCTCCAAACCTGTTTGTGTTAACGTGGATACGAATGTCAGTATTCCTACTAATCCAAATTTTGTAGTGCACGTGCCCAATCCTGTAACACCATCTGTTCTGATATCTCACCCTCCGTGCTCCCCTGTTAAAACCCCTCTGGTTCCAAAATGGACTTTGTTATTTAAGTCATTACAATGCAACGCTGGATATTATGTTCCTCGTTCCTTTGTTTCTATGGAGGTTGACGGGATATTAATCCCTCCTCCAGAGGCCATTCAGGCTGGCGATGACTATAGGGCTGACTACCTAGTTGGGTTCTTCCTTGACTCGAATCCTCCGTACCATATTGTTCGGGCTCATTGTAAGGGCCGTTGGAAACTTATGGGAGGTCTCCAGGCACAGTTTGATAATTCTATGTTTTTCTTTAAGTTTTCTTAAAAAGAAGAAAGACAACATGTGCTTGAGGCTAAGCCATCTTTCATTGATGGTAAACTGCTTATTATTACTTCTTGGGGTAAGTCCATTGACAGTGCAAGAAATAAGGTTTTATCTTATACCTTTTTGGGTCCACTTCTCTCATATTCCCTCTGTTAGTCAATCGTTGCTTGGTTTGAATTGGATTGCTAGTTTAGTTGGAGATCTTAAGTGTTTTGACTCAAACACAATAGCTAGAGGCAGGATCGTTTATGCTAAAGCTCTGATCGAAATTACCCCATTCAAACCACTTCCTGCTAAGCTTAGATTATGTCCTGCTGATGGCCACGTTGTAGAAATTGATGTTCACTACGTATGGAAACCTGATATCTGTAAGATATGCCAATCCTTTGTTCATGTGGCGTTTCACGTAAGCATCTCCCACCTCCTGATCCATCATGTAATCTTCCTCCTCCTATCTCAAAAAGGATCCCCTTCCTCAGCCTCCATCTAGTATGTGGGTTCTGAAGTCTTACCCTTCCATTTTGGTTGATCTGGTTCCTCCTGCTATTGTCCCTGCCGAGATCCGTAAAGCCCCTGATTGTTACATTGATGTCGTCGTTACTCCTTCACCTGTCATTGTGGCTCCTTCTCTTGTCAATGTTGTGTCTTCTCTTCCTACGTCCATATTCCCTATTTCTGATGTACCTTCTAATGATGCGGTCATTCAGACTCCTTTGAATGAGTGGAACTCCAGGGAGAAGACTTGGGATCATGACAAATCTGAGATGCGATATAGTCCAGAGTTTGATGGTTATTATATGTTTGTAGGCAGAGATGGGCAGTTGGGGAGTTGGAGCGATTATTTTATCATGTTGTTGGTGATGGTCTTCTACTTTCATGCGATGGAGATGATGGTGATGACAATAGACTTATTTTGGAGGATGACACTTGAGATAGAAATTTTATTTACTCCAATGAATCTGTGATTTTTAATCCAGATACTGAGGCTCATTTCTCAGGTTTTATCCATGATATGGGGCCTTGTCCTGTTGTTGATGACATTGGTCCCTCCTCTCTGGAGGCCGTCTAGTGTTTTGTTTGTTAAGTGGTATAGCAACTATAAAACCATGTAAGTTATTCAGTGCTTATGCAGATTACGTATTTTTATTTGTATACATCGGGAAGGCCCACTCTAAAGCCCACTAACTTTGCTTAAAAAATAATTAATTTATTCACATAAATGGATTTTGTTCTGATACCTTTGTTGGTTCAGGTCCATTTGGCAGTAAATGAAATAGGTTAATTTCAGTAAATACCAAGTAGATCTTAATCAACTTATATGAATAACTAGTTAATATTCAGATCTAACCTATATTTCAAGTTAATGTTTTATTTAATTTAAAAGTTTTTATGTTATATATACATAAATTTAAATCTTTCACATTCCATATGCGTGACTTCCATAATTATTAGTCATAATGGTTGTTCTTCCAATTTAAAGTGTCTATATTTCTCAATAATAAGCTGTTTTATATTTCATTATTTTAGGTATATGAAAAATCACATCGATATTCATGGCAAGGTAAGATAGAAATTGTGATATACATATACGTAACACCATAATGGCGTAGCAATAAATTCAAAGCATGTGGAAATTGTATACATACATACAATTGTTAGGATTTACATCTAATGTGTACAGATATACATATATAAAAGATAAATAATTAAGCAATTCATACATTAAATTCAAAATCAAAATCCTAATACCTTAACATTCCAATTGTTTATCATCAACTAGTAGGAATAATTAATAGCGGTTTAATTATAATCAATAATGATGGATATATGTACATATACCATTTTAGAATTAATTTCCAAATTAATATGTACATATAACTAATAAAATCCAACATATCATTTATTTAATTTATGCATACCTTAATTAATAAATCATAATTTTACTTATGTATATCCATACATGTAATGATCTGCCTTTCTTACACCAAAGACTACTCTTAATGCACCACGGTATTCGTGCACCGATCGTCCAAGTGTTCGAAAGATATGTCGTGGAGTAAAGAAAATAAAAGGAAAAGAAAACAAATATAGATTTTTCTCAAAAATGACAGAGGTACATATATGTCATCATAGAATTGTATGTATGGTTACTTCAAAATGTTATATCAAAGTTATAACAAGTATTATTCCCAACAAGGACAGTTATATCAACCTACCTAAATTACTAATACATGAAGTACACTCACAGTGGAACTAAACATAACTATTAGATACAGTGAAAGCTTCTGTTCCAAACTTCTTCCTAAAATGATCCAAAAAAACCCGGCTACTTGGCTACTCATAAAATTTTGAGTATCCAAGACTTTAAGGGAATGAAATAAAAATTCGGGTGTGACATGGATCTTGTGTGAGTAAAGCATATGTTTAAATTTGTAAACCTTCAAATCAAGAGTATTTTGTAAGGCCATGCCGCACATAAATACCGACTGGTTTTTACCTTACGATAACCAAAACGTTTATATATAAAATCCTCTTATACTAGCATAATGTCTAGGTTTGGAATAAATATTGAATCATGGCAAAAATTTCTTACATTATTAAATTCCAGCATAATAGGTATACAATCAAGTCTGAAGGCATGTATTGAAAATTGGATTCCATCTATGAAAGGGTAAGGGTCTACCCAGTGAATTTGTACACCTCTAAATAAAATGTACAGGAGGCTATAACACATTGCATCTCAGCTATTTAGGACTGGCCCTACCCCTTACTAAATAGCACCGAATATGATCATCCCTTGGTGTGCGATCAACAACCATAAAAGGGATCCCAAAGCATATATAAACCATAGATATCATTTTAGATTTGGTAATGATCATACCCTAATAGGAGCTACCCACATACCTTGTCGCATGTCCCTACTTTAGTCATTTACTGGTTGTGAGGCTTGAGGATATGCTTTTATCTTTCCTCCTAGCAGGCCATCTTGGAATGCTAACATTACCCTTCAGGCACCCAATGAAATTATAGCATTCATCCATACAAGTTATTTCGGGATCGAACAAACCTTAAACATTTGCTATCTTTCTTTTTGAAATCACCCTTAGGAAGAACAGTAGCTTCATAACTTACTTCACAACAATTCATTACGAACGTTACTAGTTTGGAGTGGTTTGGATAAATTATACTTATCTGAAATTGGTGTCTCCAAACAGAGCGATAATTCCCAACCAACTCAATTTCGATTCTTTTGAAAGTACATAACCAGTATTTGTGTCCTCACCGGGCGACTCTAATATACACAAAATACTTCTCGAGTTAAAACATGTCAAGTTATAAATAGTGAACGATCCGCTACTTTGGGTACTTATACAAAGTTCTCATAGGAACAATCATATACTTAATTTAAACATGACCCATAGTTAGGAATTAACCCTCTCATATCTATCACGTTTTTGATATTTCGACCTTACTTTATCCTTTGCTTAGAAATAAATTCTAGATCTCATAAATAGAGGATCAGTGTACTCAGCTTGCTAACTATGAGATGACTTACTTCCCATAAATGTAACACCACATTTGCCTTGATTCATACTTGTTTGAGGTTACTTAAGGGTAATTGACAAAGAAATCCCTCGACTTAAAACACCTTTGCAAAAGAAATAATTTTAACAAAACCAACATTTAGTAATAAAGCTATTTTGAAATTTATAAACCTTTATCAATGAATCATATAATAAGTTATACGTTTGTTAAATAAAAATTAAATCTTAACCGAGCCTTAATTTAAATCTTAATTAAGTCCTAACCTAATTATTAATTAAATAAATAACTAAATCTTTTATAGCTAAATAATTAATTATTTTTGGACACATTTCCTATTATATTTGGAACTAATTATTGACAAGGAGTTTGTATCGAGTTACAAAATCTATAAATTAATTATTAAAAAAAATTAAATACCCATATTTATAGTGATTAAACCCTGGACCGTTATAACAGAAATCACAAAATCCAACATAATATTATTTAGCATTTCAAAATTAACTAAGTTCACATATAAGTCCAAAATCAAATTTATATATGCAAATCATAAAATGCAAAATAATTTTACTCTATGTTCCGAAGTCAAAATTTACATATAAATGCAAAATTTAATTTATGTGCGACGACCCGAAAATTTTGAATATTTGAAATTAGAATCTTTAATTGATTTTAAATATTTAATAGTTAGTTTTAATATGAATTTCAAATATCACTGTTTATTTGGCAATTAAATTATTGAATTTAATAAATTGGAAATTGGGAAAATTGTTGAATCTTCAGTTTTAAGCTTGTTAAAAATAATATGAAGGATTGTAAAATTTATATTGATAGTAATGAAGATTGTAAAAGTGTTACATGAATTTGGAAGTGTTTTTTATGTTTTGAACATATGTCGTTAAAATAGATATTTAAAAATAGCCTTCCGACGCACAGTCTCGAATTTCGATGAAACCAGTTCTATTGGATCTGTAATATTGTATTATTACCGGATTTCAATTTTCGTAGTGATTGGAGTTATTTTGTGAGCATACGACATATAAACGCGCCGAAGTTCATATCGGAAATTTAATATAATAACTAGTACAAAAGCTATCTTCTCCATACGATCGAATTAGGCCTCGAAACCTTTTCCATTGCGTTCAGAATAGGGGTATAACATTATAAACGCCTAACGGCATGCCTCGATAGGAAATCAAAATTTCATGTTGCGTTTATCGAGACAATTTGAATTTGAATTTAATTAAATATATATTTATTTATATAACCTAAGTCAACAAGCAGAGATTCTTTCCCCAGCCTGTTTCCTTTCTACATTAAAACTTTTTGCCTTCATTGTAGTCAACCTTCTCCTACACCCCACTCTCTCCTATCTTTCACTACTTCTATAAACCACGTATCCTTCCCTCAGTTAAACAGAAAAGAAAAAAATGGCGATCGACATTGGGAAAAAAATCGTTGTTTTCCCTTCCTTCCCCGTTCTCTATATTCTTCAAAATCAATTCACTGGTAAAAAAAAATTGGCTCGCAATCGAGTTAATGGCCAATACTTTGAAAGTAATCCCCTTCCCTTCAGTTTTCAAAATCGAAGAATAATAAAATTAAATGGCCGAGCTGTGAAATTAAATCCCAAATCGAATGGCCGCTCTCACTCATTTCTCTAAACCTACGCGACGTCGTTGCGATGGGGCAAGCGCGGTTTGAGGGCTCGGCTGTTTCGTCGATTTGATGCTGCCAGGGTTTTGGTTTGAGCTGGAGGACGATGGAGTCAGGTTCGAGGCATCATGGCGCTCCAATAGACGTGTGTGGCATAGTGCGGTAGAGCTTTGGGAGGCGTGGCGTTTTGGGTTCGTGAGGTCGAGGAACGTGGTGATGGTCGGGTTCGTTTTACCTAGCATTTGCGTGTGGTTAAGGGAGGCAGGCGGCAGTGACGATGTGGAAGGGGGTTGCATGAAACTCAGTAGTGTGTCAAGCTTGGTGGCAGTCTGCTTGGGGGAAATCGGCTGTAAGGTATCTTTTTTTGAATTAATTTAAATATATTTACAGCAAAGAAAATACCCATTTCTGAAAGGAATTTTTTTATACATGCCTATTTAATCTGATTATATATTTTGGTAGAAATTTTTTATATAAAAAAGATATTGAACATAAAAGGTAGGAGTTTTAAGTGTTAAACATCTTATATAAAAATTTAATCTTTAATTTTAAATATATATTATAAACTAATTTTTTTATTTTAAAATAATGTATTATAGTGTTTAACTTATTTAAATAAATTATTTAAAATTATATTAGTTCCTAAAAATAATTTATCATAGGAAATTGGTTGAAATTGAATTATTCGTTTAAAACCAAATTGTTAAATTAATTTAAATTTATTAAATGGTAAGTGATCATTCGATTCATTCAAATATCAATAAAACCCATAATGTTTGTACAAGGTCAGAAACGTGAAGAAAACAAGCCAATTTGGTGCGGATTGCAAAAATCAAAGGTGAGTTAATCTCACTCATCTGGATTTCTATTTAAATTTAAATAGTTAAATTTAAATGATTGGTTGAATGATTGAATTGTTTGGATGTGAGATATATTATATAGTAGTATATATAGTATATATTGGAGTGATTGATTTCCCGCATTATATAGCGGATGAGTCCCTACGCGCCGCATAATAGCGGATGATATTTTATGAATCCCATATACCGCGATATTCTACCTCGAAGTGGAATTGGTATTTTATATTGTGCTAACTTCTGTGGATGCAGGGAAACAGGTTGGAGGGATCTAACTGGATTCCTCAGAATTATTTAGATTGTTCTAATATTTTGTGATATGGTTGATAATAAGCTGTGATGAATTATATTAATAATTGGAATATTGGATTCTATGGATTGATTTAAAATATTTGGGTATACGGAGTTACCAATATATATATATATATATATATATATATATATTGGATTTTGAAAAGAAAATAAAAGAAGAGGATTTGTAAGTAAAATGATTAGAGAGAATTTGAGATAAATTATGGAACGAATGAGAAAAGGATAAAAGTGGATTTTAAAATTTTAATAAATAAAATCGGAGCATGGGAATGGAGATATTGGATAAAGAGGAAATAATAAATTTTAAAACCCAAGTAATATTATTTAAAGGAATAAAGAATTTATTTTAAAATCCAAGGTTTAAATTTATTTAAAAGGATAAAGAAGGAATTTGGAAAATCTGAAATTGGTGTTTTCAGTTAAAAGATTTTAAATCATAATTAAGGAATAAAATCTGAAGTTAATGGGCTTTGAAATAAATGAGTAAATAAAAGAATTTATTCCAAAATGAAGTAATTTGGAAATCAATTTGAAAATTGATTAAGTGTTTGAAACCAAGATTTTAAAAGGAGGTTGAGACTATGAAATTTATAATTTGGGGTTCTAAAGTGAAATGGATATCAGGGGATATGTGAAAGAGTAAATTCACGGTGGGAATTTATTTAAAAGAATGAGTAAATTTGTTTAAAAATAAATAGTGATTTATTTTTAAAATATGTGAAAGCGAAGTGTATTTTCCTTGATAGCCAAGTACGTTTTCAAAGCAAATTTTTAAGTATAAGTAAAAAGTTTAAAGTTGTTTTAAAAAAAAAGTATGTTTTAGAAAATTTATTATTTTTAAATATTTAAATTTTAAAGTAAGTATTTTTCGAATGTATCTTAGTAGTAATTACTTAAAGGTGGCTGGTACTATGTTCTAAAAGAGAAAAATTTTATTTTATATTTTGTAAAGTAGCTTTATTTTAAATATTCTTAAAGTATATATTTTTAGTAAAGTATTAAAGTAGTTTTTAAATTAAATATTTTAAAGTATATTTTATAATAAAGTGTTTTTAAATTATTCTAAAATCTAAAGTGTTTGTACTTGGTGATTTTAGTGGAAATAGAAATATTTGGAGAATTTATTCCGTAAAAAGAAGATGGTTTGAAACTGTTTTCAAAGGATTGTAAATGGAAATATATCTTGCGAATATATATTGAGGATAATAAATAATTTGAGAAATTATTTATGGTTGATGGATGTTTGTGAATGTTAATTGATAGTTAAATAACCGACTATCAATATTGGCCAATGCGCTGATCGTTGCGAAGAGACCGGGATAGGGATTTATTTCCTGAAAACCACTTCGATCCGATTTGAACGTTTTCGTGTGGAAAACAAGAGTTTGGATTCGAAGGTGGAGTAGTGAAGTGCAAGGGCTAGTCGCTACTAATCCTGAGGTGATTCCAAAATGGATATAGTAGGAGTAGTGCCTTCGGTTCTGTTCGAACCCGAAACGGACTTGTATGGATGAATGCTTTCAGAACATCATCTGGTGGACGGTGAGCATTCTAAGTGATATGTTCAAAAAAGGTAACGCTTAGCCTCGAGCCTCATCAACCGGAAATGACTGAAAATCAGGGGTTATGCAGCAAGGCTAAGTGGGTAGCACCCATTAGGGTTAGGTTATCCCTGTCTAGATGTCCCTTTTTATTCGGCTTAGTGGTGCGGTTGCTGATCCCAACCGTGGGGTGATCTTACTTGGGATTATCCAGTAAGGGGTAGTCTTGGTCTTGTGTTGCAGGGCACTGGGAGTAATCCTCGGTACGGTGATCTAGGCCACGTACTATGACAGGTGGTACCCCAGTGCCTAGTCATTAGTTGGAAATCCATTCTCCCTAGTGCCTTTTACGGTTTTGTTTGTATTACCCACTTTGTGGCTAGTATGCTGGAATTTAATAAATGTAAAAATTTCGGCTATTTGAATAAGTACTTATATATAGACACTATTATAATATCAGTGGATTTTATAATAAATGTTTTAGCTATCGTAAGGTAAAAACCCGACATGTTTATTTGTGGCGTGGTCTTACGAGATGCTTTTGTTTTCAAAGGATTTTGAAACTTTAATAATCCAATTGAGTGTGGTTTTCTCACGCTGGTATTCCAGACTGACTCGGGTGTTATTTAACTATAATGCTCAGGTCAGACCGAGTATTATAGATTACAAGAAAGGATGCTGCGGAGCTGGATGGCATACGTACTTCCATACTTGTATGAAATATTCCGCTGTGTATTCAGTTTTTGGAAGGACGAGGTATTATAACCGTCCTGAGTTGTGTTTTTGTTTGTATTGAACTCTGATGCTGTACTCTGATGATGTAATGTATAAAAAGATGTATTTTTTTTTGTGTAAAGATCATTTATTATCAATTATAATTTATTCCGCTGCGATGGTTAGATTGTGATGTTGTTTTCTATTTTCTTCTTCTATCTCTTCTTCTTTAACGCAAATGGTTCGTATTTCCGTACATCTCGAGTTGATTGAGGGAGAATAGAGTCGACTCTAGGGGTACGGATTTGCGGGTCGTTACATTATGCATAGGAACCCAGTTATTAAAGTTATAAAAACAATAAATTCCAGTGACGTGAATGATATGGTTATATAGTTTTCATAACAAACTATCACCAATATGATGTAATTTTCATTAGGATTTAATTTTTATAATAAATCAATACATGTACTTAATCAACTGTTATTTTAATAATTATAAAACAAATTATAAACATGAGTAATCAACATATATTGGGTTTATGCATCATGAAATCAATAAAATAAAATGTTTACCAATTTTTGATCCTACCGCTTGTCATACCCTGATCTTATGTCTCATAGGAATCAGACTTCATATACTTGCTCTTGCAAAGATCAAAGTAATATCACTAATAGAAGAGATAGGTATTTAGTTTATGGAATGAAGTAGGTGGGGTGACTATAGATGTGGAGGTGAGGACTAAAAAACTCCTTTATTTTCATTCCATCAAAAAAGAACGATGGCCGAGTTTGAATGGCATTTATAAAAGAATGATTAGGATAAATATCTACCATTAATAACATTTAAACTGCAAAAGTTAAAGCTCCTTCACCTCCTATAAATGTTCTGGCCCCTCCCTCCTTTTCTCTCCTTCACGTTTGCATATACATACATACATACATACATACATACATACATACATACATACATACATACATACATAAACCCACCTAAATATTTATGAATAATTTATACCTATATGTTTACGTATAACGATTATACATACACCCAAATAGTTACCACAGACATCCAAAAAATTCCTAAGAGCTACTAGAGTTACTAATGGCACCCCAACCACTAAAAACACTCATAATTAATATACCTTATATACAAATTAATTAAATTTATTTATAACGTACTATAAACTAACTAAATCGGATGATATTTCAAAGACTGCGTGGATTTAATTATGCGACTCAAACATGTGAATTCAATCACTGATTAATATTGGAAATTCGAATATTAACGTTCATCACCATCTTTGCTAATGGTGTGATAATTTGATCGAATTCATCGCTTAAAGATCTTTCGGTAAACAATACTTCAGATCAATTTAAGCATATCTTTAAGCAATTATATATGTTATATGCACGTTCTCTTTGTCACCAATATATCATTTTGATATTTGGAGTTCGGATCATATCAAAACTGTAACTGCATCTATATAAAAATATTTAGTCCATCTACAAAGTCCTAAAATCAATAATAATATTTATTATTAACCGACATGCTTTGGTCAGAGACTTTTTACTTTAAGTTGACCACAGCTGACCATAATACTAATCTCTCATAGTAAAGGAGAAAAATTCTGTTTCACTTCCTACGCTTCAACTCAAACTAACTTATAGTCGCTCGATGGCCACCATGCCATTATTCAACTATAATTAAAGTAGAGTTCAAGTCAAAGACTAGTCAAAAGAACTATGTAACATTGCACTAAGATTTCTTGTTTGACCTTAGTTATCATCAACCAATTGGAAGGTCTCGGTCGAGTCATTCTTGGTCACCCAATAACTATAAGTACTTAAACCCTTGATGTCCCCAATATCGATAAGAAATACATTTCTTAACATTTAGAGAGTGCTACATACTTTAGTCTCAATATATGTATCAATATTCATTTTTCAAAACATCATGACAACGAATATTTAAAAAAAGCATTTTTGACATGTTATTTGATACTTATTGTTACTCCATTCATAACTACAATTGTATAATACTTTATTTCATGATTTTCTAATTATATATTAAATTATTATTTAATCATTTACCATGAACATTGCAGATATAATATAAATGAAATAAAATTACATGGTTGCCTCTAGAGCATAACCACCTAACTGTTATATCCCTCTTTCTCTTTATAGAAGCTTTTCGATGTTGGCACGTGACACTAATGAATGGTTGATATTTTATAGTAACTTTTCATTATTGTTAGTCCGTGAGATGATGGTTTTGATGACAACAACCTTAGAACAGATTATAAAATACAAATACTAACATTATAAGTTTAGATATATATGTATAAGCAGGATTTAACCATGCAGGTACCAAGAATGTAGACTGTACAGTATAGAGATTCAGGATATCAAGATCGAAGACTCGTGAGTATCAAGATTATTAAGAGTTCAAGAATTCAAGCAATTTATTCTTTAATTAGAAAATTTTGTTAAAACTTCTAGAAAATCACTGGCATCTTAAAATCCAATTTATTCGTGGAATGGGATCCACTTCGAGCCTGTTAAATGGATGGAACCCTAAGTTGGATGGAACCTACGAAAAATCTAGTGGAACGTTGTTTTTTATCCGCTAACCTTTTATTCAAAATGATTTTTCAAAATTATACCTTGCTTTCAAAATGATTTCAAAACCTTCCTTTTAAAAGCATCAAAAACATCTATCCTGATTTTAAATAATTTTAGCCTCAAAATCATCTTTAATTTCAAAGTCAAATTACTCCCGATTTTAAACTATCTTTTAATATAATATATTTAACTTTTAAAATATTTATACTTAGATTTAAACATAAAATTATAGTTAAATTCTATATATATTATTCTCTATATTTACTTTTGAATTTTAACTATAGTCAAGTATATTTATAAAGTTTAACATAGTTTTAATATAAGATTAAGGTTATTTTCAAAGAAAATCAAATCATCAGAAAATGCTTTGGGATGTCGACATACTCATGGTGACCATGTCGACATGGTGTCAGTTGAGTTCAAAATTTCAATTTCAAAAGAAGTGACTATTCGCCATAACTCTTCACGAATGGACATGACTGTTGTTCTAATATAAATAGGGGTCAGTTTCAACGAATTTTATATCATATTTTCTGGTTTTCACTCCTCTTCTTCTTCCACTTTTCTTAATACATGTTCTTACCATTAATCTGTCGAAATCAATATTGAATCTAACTCGATCATTCGTAGTTTGATTCTCTATCACTCTCTCAACAAGATCCTCAGTGCTATTCATAGTTATAGGCTTTTTGTAATCAATTTAGTGAAAAAGGTTTGATTGTAGCCTTGACAATCAATCAAGCGAGATAAGGTATGATTGTAGCCATGGGAAATCAACTGGGTGAACTTGTTTCCCTTAAAATCAAGTGGGTGAACTTGTAGCCCAGAAAATCAAGTATCTCTACGCAATGGATTGTAATTCTGGAGGGTGTACTTCGTAGCCTTGAAATCAAGAGTGTAACTGTACAATTGCTTTTGAAAGAAAATCCGTACTTTTGTGCGGGACTGGATGTAGGGTAACTCCGAACCAGTATAAAATCCGGTGTGTTCTTTCCTTTACTGCTTTTCACTTTTGCATCTGTGTTTGTTTCTGTAATCATATCTATATCTGTATATTGCATACTTTTGTGTAAAAATCAACATAAACTCAAAAAGATTTAGTAATTCTTTATAAACACTATTCACCCTCCCTCCCTCTAGTGTTAATTCTAGCCTTAAGATCCGTAATCCGTATTTCTCACAATTGGTATCAGAGCAAGGTTTTCAAAGTTTCATAATCTGATTTTTGAAAAAGCTTTTAAAATGGTTATATTTATTAATACTAGTTTAGAAATATTCAAATCTCATTGTTTCACGAGTCTGCATATAATCAGTATTCGAATTCAAGTTGTCTACCAAAATTGTTTGATGTGCAGGAATCTTGCTTTATGGCTGTTGAGGAATCAATCCACAACGAACAAATTATGCAGATCAGAAAGAACAAATGGATACTTGATAGTGGATGTTCTAGACACAAGACTAGCAATCCATATATACTGAATGATATTATATACAAAGACGGAGAACTGGTTAATTTTGGAGACAATTCAAAAGGATATGTGATTGGCATCTTCAAAGTCGGTAATTCTAAAACTCCTACTATTACTAATGTTTTGCTAGTTAAGAATCCGAAACATAATCTGCTAAGTATAAGTCAACTCTGCGATAAACGATATAAAATTAAATTTCTTTCTAGGATTAGAAATAAAACAATTTGATAATGGTATCTTTATTAGTCAAGAAAAATATGCTAAAGACCTAATTAGTAAATTTGGTTTGACTACTGCAAGTGGAAAACCCACTCCCATCGCAACCAATGTGTACCTTAGTAAAGAAGATCTCTCGAAAAATGTAGATCAAAAATTATATAGAGGAATGATTAGATCACTACTCTATATTACTGCTAGTAGACCTGATATCATGCATAGTGTTTGTCTCTGTGCCAGATATTAATCCCAATCTAAAGAGACCCACTTAAAAGCCATAAAACGAATCATAAGATATGTTAAACACACATCCGATTATGGTTTATTTTACCCTAAAAATGATTCTTTTGATTTAATATCTTACTGTGATGCTGATTATGTTGGTTGTAAATCAGACCGAAAAAGTACAAGTGGGACTTGTCACTTTTTGGGGCATTCTCTGGTTTCTTGGTTTAGTAAAAAGAAAACACAGTTTCTTTATCAACAATTGAAGCAAAGTATATTTCTGCTGCTTTGGCTTGTTCTCAAGTAATATATGTACAACAAACTTTAAAAGATTATGGTATAAATATCTCGAAATCACCAATTTATTGTGATAATACTAGTGCAATAAATTTATCCAAAAATACTACTCATCATGCTCGAACTAAACATATTGATATCAGACATCATTTTCTCAGAGATAATATAAGTAAGGAAGTAGATACTCTCGATTATATCAATTCTGAGAATCAAATTTCTGATATTTTAACAAAACCCTTAAAAGAATCAATATTTACTAAATTAAGAAGAGAATTAGGTATTTGTTCAATAACTAAAATATAAAATATAAATATCCATTATAATAAATAATTAATACTGAAATAAATCAAATAGTAGAAATATAAAGGAGCATGTCGACATCCCCCATTTACCCATGTCGGCATACAACGTTTTTATTTTTTCCCCATCAAAATTCAAAAAAATTGATTATATATTCTTCTTATTTTTGAATTTTTGATCATTCTCTCTGTTCTCTTTCTATTCTATCTTCTGAAACAAATAAAATCATGGCATCATCTTTCAAATCAAACATAAATTCAACATTTTCGTTCCCTTCTCCTACTTCTGGTCCATTTCAACGTACTACTCTCGCTCGTGTAATGAAAATGAGGGAGTCTCTGAAGGATGCACTTCAGATGACGACTGAAATTCAAGTGATTCAACTACGTATGGCAAAGGAACAAGAGAGGCAAGGCAAGATTCTTAGGAATTTGCAAAAATTTCTAATTGATAATCAAGCCAACCCTATCTTGATTGATGAAGATTCTTCACTCAATCAAGAACAAGAGGCTAGCGAAGAAGAAGAACCCATGGAAGAAGCACAAGCGGAAGATGACGACAAAGTTGTGTGCATTGGAGAAATGTGTTTTGACAAAGATGGGAATCTTGTCGAACAACGTGGAAATTTCTGTTTCCATTATCCAAACTATTCAATTCATAGATCTCCTATGTTCAAAAACACACATTAGTTACTTCTCTTTCTTTACCTTTGTTGTTTATTCCTTCTTACGTTTACAACGAAAATGTAAATATAATTATATGATTAATAAATAAATGGTGTTTTTATATGTGTCCTTCCCTATTAATAAATATAACTATATGGTTATCATATACTTAGAATAGTTAGTAGTTTAGTATTAGGATTATCTAAGTGTTGATTATTTACGATAACACTATCATTATAATCACATATCATAGGGTATTAGATTTAGGGGGAGTTATATAGTTTGGAGTTATAAAGTTTAGAGTTTGTTTTTGTTGATGACAAAGGGGGAGAAGTATAAAATAGGGTAGTTAGGCATGGATTAAGGGGGAGTTATTAGTTTTAGGGGGAGTTATTAGGATTGAAGTAATATTTTATAAACAAAGGTTGTAATCGTCAAAAAGGGGGAGATTGTTAGTCCGTGAGATGATGGTTTTGATGACAACAACCTTAGAATAGATTATAAAATATAAATACTAACATTACGAGTTTAGATATATATGTATATGCAGGATTTAACCATGCAGGTACCAAGAATGAAGACTGTACAGTATAAAGATTCAAGATATCAAGATTGAAGACTCATGAGTATCAAGATTGTCAAGAGTTCAAGAATTTAAGCAATTTATTCTTTATTTATAAAATTTTGTTAAAACTCCTAGAAAAGCACTGGCATCTTAAAATCCAATTTATTCGTGGAATGGAATCCACTTCGAGCATGTTAAAGTGATGGAACCCTAAGTAGGATGGAACCTATGAAAAACCTAGTGGAACATTGTTTTGTATCCGCTAACCATTTATTCAAAATGATTATTCAAAATTATATCTTGTTTTCAAAATGATTTCAAAACCTTCCTTTTAAAAGCATCAAAAACATCTATCCTGATTTTAAATAATTTTAGCCTCAAAATCATCTTTGATTTCAAAGTCAAATTACTCCTGATTTTAAACTATCTTTTAATATAATGTATTTAACTTTTAAAATATTTATATTTAGATTTAAATATGAAATTATGGTTAAATTCTATATATATTATTCTCTATATTTACTTATGAATTTTAACTATAGTCAAGTATATTTATAAAGTTTAACATAGTTTTAATATAAGATTAAGGTTATTTTCAAAGAAAATCAAATCATCAGAAAATGCTTTGGGATGTCGACATACTCATGGTGTCCATGTCGACATGGTGTCAGTTGAGTTCAAAATTTCAATTTCAAAAGAAGTGTCTATTCGCCATAACTCTTCATGAATGTACATGACTGTTGTTCTACTATAAATATGGGTCAGTTTCAAAGAATTTTATATCAGATTTTCTAGTTTTTCACTCCTCTTCTTCTTCCACTTTTCTTAGTACATATTCTTACCATTACTCTGTCGAAATCAACATTGAATCTAACTCGATCATTCATAGTTTGATTCTTTATCACTCTCTCAACAAGATCCTCAGTGCTATTCAGAGTTATAGGCTTTTTGTAATCAACACAGCGAGAAAAGGTGTGATTATAGCCTTGAAAATCAATCAAGCGAGATAAGGTGTGATTGTAGCCTTGGGAAATCAATTGGGTGAACTTGTTTCCCGTAAAATTAAGTGGGTGAACTTGTAGCCCGGGAAATCAAGTATCTCTACCCAATGGATTGTGATTCTGGAGGGTGTACCTCGTAACCTTGAAATCAAGGGATTAATTTTACAATTGCTTTTGAAAAGAAATCTGTACTTGTGTGCAAGACCGGATGTAGGGTAACTCCGAACCAGTATAAAATTCGGTGTGTTCTTTCCTTGACTGCTTTTTATTTTTGCATCTGTGTTTGTTTCTGTGATCATATCTATATCTGTATATTGCATACTTCTGTGTATAAATCAACATAAACTCAAAAAGATTTAGTAATTCTTTATAAACACTATTCACCCTCCCTCTAGTGTTAACTCTAGCCTTAAGATCCGTAATCCGCATTTCTCGCAATTTGTGCTGCATGTATCCAAAACACTTATTTCTATGTTGATTTAACCTTATTATTTGCATATGTCCATATGAAGTGTAAGCTTGCTAAATACTAGATTTGGACCATGCATTTTGTGTTTTTGCTCTATATAATAAATTAGAACAACATAGAACTATATATTACAATACCTAAGTTATTATACCTTTTGGATGATATTTGTTTTAGTGTTTTGTTACATAAGATCGTATAATTAAGCTCACATAAATTAGGCTCGATAAATCAATCCCATCGAAATTTAGGCTGTAAAAGTATGACACTTCATTTAGATTGTTTCTAGATTTGGAAATTATTTACCTTTTATGCTTGAATGGTGAGATGATAAGTTATTCTTAAAAAGTAAAACGCAACCTCAATAATATAGGTGTAACACATATATGAATTATACTTTAATGTATCATAATTCTATGAAATTTTATTATTTAAGGTAGAAATATATACTCATTTACAAAACAAAATGTTTCCATTCTATATATGCCACATGACAATAAAATCAATTTCTCAAGAAGTTACCATACTTCTTTGGTTTTGGGAAAATGCTTGATTTAATATACTTATTCCTTCATTTTTTTTTTCTGTGATGAGCATATAAGTTAGAGAATGCACAAATTCCCCCTTCTTGTTCCTTAATGGTCGGCCGTTCCTTTATCTTGCGTTTTACATTTTAAAATGGCATTAATAAGAAATGAAAGGGTGGGAATGAAATATATATAAGGGTGGAAGTTATGGACGGCAATTTCCAATTATACCCTTGTGTAATTTGATTAGCCCAAAACCATTCTTAAACCCATTAATTAGTTTATTGGGCACGACCTTAATTAATTAATCCAAGTCTCAATCCCCTTATCACTTAACGTTTACATTATTCTCTTTAGTTTATGTAATTAAATATCCTGAATAATGTTACAAAAAATTAGGGTTAGGCTCCTATCCTTAAAGAATTTCATTCTTGAAATTCATTAAGGACTAAATATTAGACATATCAATCATCTGTAATGACTTCCTACAACCATACTTGTCTACCTGACTAGGAACTATCTATATAAATCTAATATAGGCATACCCTCAAAGTAGATCAGGATAAGTATCTTGAATCATGTCCTCTATCTCCTAAGTATAGTCCTTCTCGTTGTCGCTCCACTGAACTTTCGCCAACTTGAAATTCTTGTTCCTCAATCTTTTCTCATCTCTCGCTACAACCCGAACTGGTTATCTAGGAAAATTCAAATCAAGCTCTACTACCAAGTCCTCCAACTCTGTGTGAGGAATAGTAGCCTCTTGATCACGCACATACTTGCGTAGATGAGGCACATGGAATACTTTATGGACACCTGCCATATTGCTTGGTAACCAACTCTGTATGAGAGCTTTCCAATCCTCTATGATCTAAATGGACCAACACATCTTGGCGCCAGCTTCCTTGACTTCTCTAACCGCACCACATCCTTCATTGGTGATACCTTAATGAAAACGCTCTCTCCCCCGAGAACTCTAGGTCTTTTTGCCTCTTATCTACATAACTCTTCTATCTATATTGAAATTCCTTCATTCGTTCCCGGATCAACTCAATCTTTCCTGACGCCTCCCTTACCAAATCTGTACCTATGACCGATCTGTCTCCAGTCACCAACCAACATGCAGTGGATTTGCATAGCCTTCCATACAAGGCTTCAAAAGGCACTGTTCCTATACTAGTCTAATAAATACTATTATAGGAAAACTCATCAAATGCAAATGATATTCCCAAGATCCACCAAAGTCCAACACACAAGCTCTCAAAAAATCCTCGAGTGCCTTATTGACTCTCTCTGTCAGCCATCTATTTGTGGGTGTACGTGGTACTCTTCTTGATTTTTGTGCCTAGCACATCCTATAGAATTTTCCAGAATTCGCTAGTAAATAAATCATTTCCGTCGTTGACTATGCTATCAGGAACTTTATGAAGTCTAACTATGTTTTTCATGAAAAACTGCACCAAAAAGTTTCCGTCCTGGTCGACTTTACTGGAATGAAATGGCCACTCTTGGTCATCCTATACACCATAACCCATAACTTTCATTTCCTTTTCCTGACTTTGGCAACCCATCTATAAAATCCTTGGATATCGGATTCCATTTTCAAACTGGGATGTCTAGAGGCTGAAGTAAACTACTCACTTTTAATGTTTGGCTTTCACTTGTTGATAGTTTACACACCGCATAAGCCACAAGACAAAATCCCTCTTTATGTCTTCCCAGTTGAAGCTCCTCTTCATATCTTGATACATCTTGGTCCCTCTAGGATGAATCGTAAACTTTGATCAATGACATTCCTCAAGAACTTCTCTTCTCAAGTTTTTCACATTTGGAACACATAACCGTCCCTTCTTTCTCAACCATCCTCTCTGGTCAAGAAGAAAATCATTAAAATCATCCTCATAAATTCCAACCTCTAGCCTTCTGATCCTCTCGGCAAATATTGGATCCTCCTTCTGCTTAGAAGCAATCCTTTCGATCAACACTTGTCGCACTTCTAAATAGGATAACGCAGTAGTATTCAAACTAGAACTAGCAGTCGATCTTAACTGTACACCATAATTTTCCAAAGCTTCTAGATCTTTCCTTTCTACTAACATGGCCAACACCACATTTCAGTGTCTTATGCTGAGAGCATCTGCTACTTTATTACCTTTCCAGAGGGTATACTCTATACCAAAATCATAAGCAGCTAAAAACTCCACCCACCTCTGTTGTCGCATATTCAACTCCTTTTGAGAGAATAAGTATCATAAGACTTATGATCGATAAACAACTCAAATCTCTCCCCTAAGAGGTAATGCCTCCATACCTTCAAGGAAAAAATCACCGCAACTAACTCCAAGTCATGAGTAGGATATCTTACTTCATGCGGTCTAAGCTGCCTAGATACGTATGCAATGACTTTGTCCTTCTACATCAACACTACTCCCAATCCAGTTGGTTTCCATTTAGAACTACTAACACTGAAGCATTGGTCAACAAATGCTTTAACTTAAGGAATGCTTCCTCACATTTGTCAGACCAAACAAACTTCACTTCCTTGTTAGTAAGCTTAGTTAAAGGCACTGCTATCCGTGAGAAATCTTTAATGAATCTCCAGTAGTAGTCAGAAAGTCCAAGAAAATTTCTGATCTCGGTCAGTTTCTCTGGTCTCTTCCAATTGTTTATAGCTTCGGTCTTATCTGGATCGACTGACAATCCTTTCTCTGAAACCACATGACCAAGAAACCTAACCTCTTTTTTCCAAAAATGACACTTGGAAAATTTCTCCTTTAACTAATTCTGCATCTGCGTCTCTAGTACAACTCTAAGATGATCTTCATTCTCTCTCTCTCACATCTTTAGAGTATATCAAAATGTCATTTATAAACACCAACATGAATCTATCCAAATACTCTCGGAAGACTCGATTCATCAAGTCCACAAAGAAAGTAGGTGCATTTCTCAACCCGAATGGCGTCACTAACCACACATAAGAACCATATCTAGTTTGAAATGTTGTCAAAGGAATACTGTCGTCTTCCACTCTCAACTGATGGAACCCCATTGCCAAATCTAATTGGGAAAACATTTTGGCTCCACTCAACTGATCAAACAGATCATCAATTCTCGACAAAAGGATACTTATTCTTTATCATCTTTTCATTTAGCTTATGATAGTCCATATACATTCTTAATGACCCATCTAGTTTCTTCACAAATACTGTGGCCGCTCCCTAAGACGAACTGCTTGGTCCAATAACATTCCTTCCTTCTAGATCCACTAGCCGCGCCTTCAATTATTTCATCTCAGTTGTTGCCATTCTGCTAGGGGGTCTACTAGCACTTGGCACAAGATCTATCTGAAACTCAACAGCTCTTATTGGTGGTAGTCTTGTGGCTGGCTCAAAGACATATGCAAACTATCTTGCAATTCGAACCTGAGTTAAATCTTCTCCCACTTCCATTGCACTTAAGAAAGCACAATAACTTCGGTCGGAATTCTCTAATTACAATATAATTCGATTATGACTATCATGGTGTTTGCAAGTTATCTCCCTATCCTAGCAGAATATCCTGGCCTAATACCTTCTCAACCAATGCATACCCAAAATGATTTCGTAATCCACGAAATCGTATACAAACAACTGCATGCAAACTTACGACCTAATAAATCAAGTTCTAACTGGTCTCATTATAACCACGGAGTTGTATACCCTTCTATTGGATTTGCAACCCACTACAAGAAAAGTTGTTTTTTATAACGCCAATAGATAACGCTTTATTGCATAGTGTTATTGCTTATTTTAATTTTGTTTTATTTGGGGTTGGATCTGTCATGTAACGCTTTATGGATCCCCACTTATTTTCACGGCCGCTCTTCCAATTATTTCGATTTTCCCGCTTTCTCAAATTAATTCCCCTCTTCCCTCAATACAAAGGCGATTAGCAATGGAGAACCTTAAATTCAGATAAGTTGATTCCAAAATATTTTTTCTTGCTTCCATCTTTCTTCGCTCAATTCTCCTGTTTCAGCTTCACGTTTCTGCTTCAACTTCAAATCTAACAAGACCCTTCTAGTTCGTGTCCTCCATCCACATATCCCCAGACAAATCCTCCATCTCTCCCTCAAATCCCCATCTCCCCAAATTGATTCTCCATCTTCCTTCCAGTTTTAACCTCTCTTATTTTAGTTTCACAAATCAACTTATTGCCATCGCCAATTTGTCAACAACCAACAACATTCAATAGACGAACATACTATAAACGTAGAATTTTCACATCAGTTTATGGATGTGGCTTACGAGGTAATAATTTTTTTCCACCAATTACTTTTACTCAACTTTATTCACGATTTCATTCATATATTTTCCAATTTTTTTGATCTTACCTTTCTTCCCATCAAACCGAGTATTAAGCATTATCTGTTCCCCAAAATTGAGAAGACTCATAGGTTCATGTAGTTATTACTGTCTAACTTTTTATTATTAGTGGTCTACCTTGAGATAATTTTTACTCTTAGGATATTCATAAATAATATTCGCTCTTTATTTGAGTTTGCAGTAGTGAACTGTTGGATAAGCTTGCAAATTTATTTGGCCTTATAACTAAAATACAAGTTCAAGTTTTTCTAACAGGGTAAGTTATGCATTTCTTGGATATGTTTCAGTGCATGTGTTAATTATTTTCATTTCAAATTTGTTTTTGAATGATGATACGAATTTCAATTTGAGGGCATGTATGTAGATATCAGAGACCTGTATGTGAATTCATATGGATGCTCAATTTGGGTATAGGTGAACCCAACAGTATTTTCACTATTTTCACGAACTATATATTGCAGGACAAAGTTTGTTAATTGATGCCTCATAATATGAAATTTAAAGCCTTCAATCGTATTGTAATATTTTTCTTCTTGCCCAATGGTTATTTGTTCTATAAACTATGTTTAGCTATGTATATTGTAATCACACTTGTATTGTTAACCTTAACATTTTGTTCTCTTTCTTTCTTCCAAAATGCTAAAAGACACCCAATAGTTGAATGCATTTTCATACTTGAATTGCAATTCTTAATTATGCAAAATAATATTTGTAATTATACTCCAACATATTTCAGATTTCCGTTATACAAACTATCATGGTATGACATACATAATTTATTCTCAACTATTTCTCTAACAATGAACATTTTCTTCAAAACAATTACTTAAGCTTAACATTTTGTTTTCTTTACTTCTTAAGCAATGATTTCACTGCACTACAACACATGTCTTGGCAACTCATATATATATATATATATATATATATATATATATATATATATATATATCGTTATTGATAGGGCCTATGTAGAATGTTCATATTTGACTTACAAGATTTCAACTCTTAATTAACTTAATTTGCATTTATAGCTTCATGGTAAAGCTCAAAGGAAATGGCATCAAAGTTTGAAGCATAAAGTAAGTTTGCAAGCTTTGTTTATATTATATTAAATAGTTTCAGTAAATGTTTTTGTTTGTGCTTTTCAGAATATGATTGATTGTTTCTTTTTAGATTCTTTGGTTTTAAAATGGGTAAATACTTTGAGTAACTTGATAATGCAATACAACTTTCAGATTATAGTATATTAGAGAAGATCATAGAGCAGTGATTACAATTTCAAGAATATCCATTAGCTAACTCATTTTATAATAGTTGAAGCTGTGAAACATTGGTATGGAGTTAATTAACGCAACTTGCAACACTTATCTACTGGTAAGCACATCAAATAGAGTGAATGTGATGAGAAGAAAAGAAGATTTTATTGTAGAACCATTGGATTAAAGAGGTAAGCTTATTACTTCCCTATAGTCCCCTACATTGGCTATTAGCATAGTTTTATAGATAAAAAATATATATAGGTCAGTGGAATAAATTATTCATTTAGGTGTATATATACTGACATAGTGCTAGTAATCTAAATAAAAGTGCCGATACATTGGTCATTGTTTTGAAATGTAGGTGTTATATGCACTTGTTTATGTAGTAAGAAACCTCCAAACTTTTGCCACTTTTCTCTATCATTACATGGCTAAATTTATGTAGCTTAAAATAAATTAACTTTGAGTTAAATAAAACATAAGTTGTATCATTAATCATGTCATCCCATGCATGGATCTAAAAATGATATTAGCTGAGCGGTCCATATGTACTTTAAAGATGTTGCTGCTGCGATGAGACAAAACAAGAAATAATGGAATTTGTGCAATTCCTTAAAAACCCAAAAAATATGAAGCATTAGGAGCAAAAATTCCACAAGGCGCTCTTCTAGCTAGACCTCCTGGCACTAGAAAAATCCTTCTCGCAAAAGCAACTGTTGGTGAATCTACAGTCTCATTTTTATCTATTTTAAAGTTCCCTGTTTTGTAAATAACGAACTATATTCAAATGAATTTTATTAAATTACTTAAAAGTTCCTTTTTTGTAAATATGAATTGTAAAGTTTCCAACTTTGTTTATCCCACTTTAGATATAGTATTTGCTATTTGGAGCGACACCTATCTATTATATGTGATTTCCTATTTTGCACCAATCACGTTTTCCATTTATATGTTTAATATTTTTATCACCTTTTAAAGTATGGGATGTTTGATTTATTTTATTATGTCAAAAAACAAAAAAACAAAAAACATACACTTGTAAAACTTTGACTGTGCCATGGTATATTTTTGCACAATCTTATTTCAATAGGATTCCCAGTTATTATTGCAAGTTATAAGCTTGCAGTTGCAAGCAAGCTTGCAATTTACAAGCTTGCAACTGAAGTTTCTTGCAAGTTGCATGCTTGTAGTTGCAAGTTGCCTGTTGCAAGTAAACTTGCAACTTCAAGTTTCTTGTTTGTAGTGGCAAGCAAGCTTGCAACTGCAAGTCATTAATTATCACTTCTAAACAATGTTTGTAGTTGTCAGTCGTTATACTTTATATGTTCTGTATCTACATGTAACAATTTGTCTCAATATTATGTACCCTTTATTATATTCACTTTTTCTTTCCTGGCTGCTGACTACAAATTATTAATATGGGATGGGTTGGTTAAGGGATGCAAGTACTAATAAATCCATTCACAGCCAAGGAGTCCATGTTAAACAAAAGCATTTCAAAATTTATCCATACAGCGGTCTTTATGCATTTTCTTTTATGATACACATTTTGTTTTTTTTTAATTCTCCATCTGTACCGCAGAATGTAAATATATATGTTACATACATTGACATAAATCATGTGTGTATATATTGATAAAGCTTTGAAAAGACGACTCTTCTTTGATATTCCATTGCGTTTTACTGTTATACGTAAATTATTCTTCCCTGTCCCTTGCCTTAAGGAAAAAAATATTTCAGAGTTCTTAATACATGCTCAAATCATTTCATTTTGTTTCAAATGAAAAGTTCAAAAAGGTTTCATCTAAAAATTTGGACCTGCTTCACTTTCATCTAAAATTTTGCTTCACTTTCATTTTATTTATATTATGAAGCAACTCTTGGTTTAACCAGACTTTTTGTTCTAGATTAACACCTTTCTATTTGATATTTGTCTTCCCTGTTATTCTGATTTTGAAAAGATATAATAATACTCTATTGCCAAACTATTAATGTCTACCCTATTTATCTTCCTTGTTATTCTCAATTTTGACAAGATATAAAATACTCTATTGCAAAACTATTGATGTCTACCATTTTTTTTGCATGTTTGTGGTGTAATAAAAAGAATTCAAAAAAAATTATGGTGGGATTTTCAATATTTTATAATGAGTATTGTTAGTTTTTCCAGTTAAAAATTTATGGAGTAGTACAAAACATGGAATTTAAGAGGGAAATTATGTAATTTTTTGTGGTCCCTCCACAATTTTACAATAGAACCAGTTTATTACTTCTAAGTCAAAACTCAATTTACTTTCTTTTATCCATATGACATGATATTTACTTATGAGTTATTTTGCAAAGAGCAGACTGGCTCACTGGGGTAAGAATAAACTTTTCGATTATATCATAGTCAACACTTCTCTCAATTTAATGTGTTAATTCATTTGGCAGGTATCTGTTTCTCTCGCTGAGATAGGTGAATCACCAGATCATCGCAATGAATTGATTGAGCTAGTTTCTTCTACGCAATCCGGGATAATGCAGTTATTTAGTCAGAATCAGTTAGAGGTACAAAATACACAGATTTGGTTTTTGTATTATTTTGTATATAGATGAAGCTTGCTCGCAGTTGTATAGACTATAAACCATAATGAGTAATTTTGTATTCTGTTTCAGGAATTTTATTGTTTAAAAGGGATTCCATTTTGTCTATGATGGAGTTTCAAGAAGATTCTTCCATGGTTGATTCCTGAACAATTTTGGCTAAGCTTACCAAGTAGCCACCCATTCCTTTATTTTTCTGAATGACTTTTTACTATAGCTGGCATTTCTTGATAAAATCGTGAAATATAATGTAAATTAAAACAGATTCAGAATTCACAAACCAGGCACTAAAATGAATTCAGAGTTGGGTTCAGTTCATGTTCAAAATCTTCAACAAAACCACCCAACTAGGTGGTAAGTAAAACTCTTATTTCACATTCTCTGATGATGTGATGATCCATGTTAACTGCATGCTTGGATTTTTTTTACTTGGACATAGTCTGTTTGTTACTATGTTTGCATTTGAACAATCTGTTGTTGCATTCGTGCCAAATGCTCTACACCAAAGTTGATATCACTGTTTTAGCTATGTCGTTTATTGTGCTGTCGTGATTAAATTTTTGCATGAGTCTATCAACCTTAGTGTTGAGTTCCAGCACTTTAGTTGTCCTATTGGCCATGGCAGTTTAATATTGCACCATTTGCATATGAACATCGTGTATTTACCCTTAAAAAACACATGACCAATATCTTCCTCCTCCGCATTACAGAGGACACACCATGGATGGGTATCTATATGTCTTCGTATCATTCTCACATTTGTTGGTAGGAAGTCATTAAGGCTCTATATAGATGCATAGCCATTTTTGGTACATGTAGCACCACACCAGTTTCGCCCATTCTTTTCTTTTATTCTCTAATCTGATTGTCTCCCACACTTCTTTGAAGGCAAACTTACTATTTTTGAACATGTCCAACTCCATTAAATCCCTCTCGGTATCTCTATGGATTTTTTATGTTTCCAATTACTTCTCTCATTTGGCTTAGAAGACTATACTTATCACTCTTCCATTCTCCTCTTTCTAGAATATCTCCAACTAAAAGTCTTTTGCTCCGGGTACAAAACATCATGTTTACACCCATCATATTAATGATTCAGACCCCTTGGATTTAAGGGTCAGACCAGAATGAAGCCGAGATGACATCCACTATTAACTTATTCATACATTGAAACACGTGTGGTCTTAATTTAAGCAAGTACTTCCATTCACCAGAGTGCTCGTTTTTGCATTCTATCTCCCAAAATGAATTCTGTTTTATAAATATATTAATCAAAACGACCTAAATTCCTTCTTTATTAACCACCTTACAAATTAATTTGATTCATATTACCTTGTAAATGTATTTTAACTTATTTGGTCTATGTCTCCCTTCGTTCTTTGGTTTATAAATTACCTTTATAGTATTTTATTGCATTTTTCTTTCCATGAGAAGTTTAAACACACATGCTCATAAGGTTTATGGTTTCCACTGGAATCTTAAAACATTGCATTCAATATTGAATTAGGGGATATGTGATCGATTTTATCAGTTCAGTTCTACCTGCTATGCTCAATAACTTAGTTTCCTAGCCTTTTATTATTTGGTTCACTTTATCAATCGAATTCAACCAGTCCTTATCCCTTATGTTGACCACTGATAGTGTTATACCTAAGTATTTGATGGGAAGTTGAACTTTTTTGACGTTGAGTATAGCCAGATTTTCCGTTGCATTATTAACCCGTAATGGCTAATAAGTTACTGTTAAAATGAAAAGATTTTGTTGTTTTACTTCATACACAACTGGAGCTTTCGAATTCATACATGCGATATCACATTTGGCGCGTTCATAGTTTATACAATGTTGATATGTATATGCTTATAATGTAAATGAAACTGTAAAATGAACTGCTGTTCTTTTTCAACTAGTATTTTTTTCTTTTTTCTTTTTAAGTGAGATGCTTGGTTGGGCATCTGCATCAATTATTCAATGAAATGATTGAACTTTTGGACCGCTCAAAAATTTGAACCAATAACAATGATACTTGAAATAGTACTCAGATTTATCCTAATGATACTCATCTTTAAATTTGATTGAACATTGCAGATGCTACTTTTGAATGATTACTTAAATTCGGAAGAAGATTACTCTAGTTTCATCTTAACCTATTTTATGTACTGGAATGGATCGACCGCCTGAAGATTTGGTAAAAGAATAGTAGTTTATTTGGTAAGAAAGGCTTGAGCAGTTCAAGTTCTTAGTGATGCATTTGGTACTTGTAGACGTTAACTTTGAATTATGTTGTCTTTTGTTATCATGAATATGTATTGAATTTGGTAACTCATGTATTAAACTTGTAATTTGTTAGTTGATACTTTATTTTGTTATCATGAATATGCGTTACATTTGTTGATTATTATATTTTTTTCGTTCATACATTGTTCAAATTATTATCTATTTAAAGAAGATTCATTTTGATTGTTATTATTAAAATGTAATAGTGGGGTGCATCAAATATATAGTAAAATAAAGCATAGCTTCTAAAAAGCGTTATAACTATATGACATAAGTGCTATAAAAAAATGCAATGTATGAGGTTACTGTTAAAGGATAGCAGCAAATAGGCGTTATTGTATCTACACATTTTAAAGCGGTATATATATGTTGTAAATGGATGTAGAATATACAATAAACATGTTGATATATAGCGCGAAATAGGCGCTATAGAGTAACTATTTTATAGCGGCTATACTATGCTATGAAATCATGCTCTTTTATAGCGGATTTTTTTGTGTTATAAATGTGCAATTATTTTTTATAACATGTCGATATACAACGTTTATCAAACCGCTATAGTTGTGTTTAATAGCGGCTATATGTCGCTATAAAAGACTGTTTTTCTTGTAGTGACCCTTAAGGAAGTAACAAGGTGTGTGGGTTCTAAGCATAACCTATCAACCAAATACCGAGATATAAATGGTACGACGCACCGGTATTAAAAAATATCCTAACTGGTGTACACTAAATCAAAAATGTACCTTTTGTCATAGTCTTTCCTTTAACAGCTATAATAGGCTTAGTTGATGATCCAACAGCAAAGACCTTCGCCTTGTCTGCCTTTTGGACAATAGATCTTATAATGCCCCACTTAATCACAGTCAAAGCATTTCACATTCTTCTTGTCTACAACCTTCTTCCCCTTGCCTGACCGGCACTCACTTGTATAGTGACCCTTCTTTTCACATTTTATCATACCAAATCAGCATTTGCCTTCTTAGCTGCACCCCTTTTTTGGGCTCTCTACTTCTTAAAGAATTTCCTCTTCTTTCCCCGAGGACCTTGGGATTCAACGGGCTTCTCTCTAGCAGAAATAGCAAGCAAATCTTCATAAAAAACGGCCACCTCTACCACCACATTAGAAGGTTCTCGAATATGGGTCATAGTTATTCTAGCAAGCTCAGGTCTCATTCCTCGAATAAATCTTTCATTCCTTCTGACATCAGTGTCAACCAAAGCATATCCATTTCAAGACAGCTCATCAAACTTAGTTGCATACTCGACCACTGACATTTCTACCTCAACCAGATCCATGAACTTCCTCATCAATGCAGACTTAGCAACTTCAGATAGAAACCTTTGCTCAAACCTTCTTCTGAAATTAGCCCATGTCAATTCTTCCTCTAGTACCCTAGCGGTTACACTATTCCACCAGTGAAGTGCTGCCCCTTGCAACTGTCTAGAGGCTAGCCTTCTCTTTTGCCCATCAGCCAAGCCTAGATCAGTGCAGATCCTTTCACAACTAAATAGCTAGTTCTCAACCTCAACAGCATCCTCCCTTCCAACAAATGGCTTTCTTCCCATACTGGTGTAATCTCTGCTTAGCTTAACATAGTTATTCCCAATTGGAGCCACAGGATTAGCTCCTCCAATATTACAAATTTCTCCATCTTACAAAAGATTGGCCAACAATTGATACACTATCTGACGCAGCGGATTAATCAAACAAAACTTCAATCGATGAAATGTAGCAATCGGTGAGTTGAAGATACCAAAAATGCCCAAGTTCGTTGATCCAAAGATACCGAACTCTAGCTATCTCAAACACGTTGATAGCGCACTATACCGTGTTCAAAGATCTACGATTCTTCGCACGTTGATCTAGCGCACTAGATTCCGTGAATCGGCTTCTACGATCGTTGAATCGAGCGCACTCGATTAACCGAAAGAGGAGATAGGAGATTACACTCAACTACCAATTGGTATGAAAGCACAAAGCTATCAAAAGAGAATTTTATTCAAAAATCAACCACCCTACAAAATGACACACACGGCTATTTATAGCATTTACAACACACGACAACAAATCATCACCTGACTCTTAGGTCGGCCACGACTTACGACCTAACTTAGGTCGGCAGCGACCTAACATCAGCGACTCAACACATTTTAACAACACCTAGGTCGGCAGCGACCTATCAGCACAACATACTCTCCTGTATACAACACAGCACTCAACGACCTAAACAACTCACGCGACTCAACACGACCGACTCACCATAGGTCGTACGCGACCTAACACTTCCCATTCATGACCGAGTTAAGCAATACAACACACAACATATGTACACGACTTAACTCGTTACCGACTTAACATATAACGACTCAACGATTCACGACTTAACACCCAACACAACCCATAGGTCGGTAACGACCTAAAATACAACACTACCCAATCCCCTACGACCTAAAATAGAAGGCAGTTCAGCTTGCTTAGATCGGAACTCGGCGAAGTTATCTCGTTCAACATCACTAGCTCGTAACTCGGCATATTTATCTCGTTCAATATCACTAGGTCGTTCAATATCATTAGGTCGTTCAATATCACTAGGTCGGAGCTTGTTAGGTCGGAATGCTTCTTCCTGTGTTTTCTTAGGTCGGAGACGACCCAAAACTCCGTTGTTAGGTCGTGACCATGCTTTCTTAAGTCGGAGACAACTCAATCTCAATTCGTTAGGTCGCGCTGTATCATTGTTAGGTCTTGAGCGACCTATCTCTTCCTTTTTAGGTCGTGAGCGACCTAATACTTGCATTTCTTCTGTTTGCACTGCATCATCCTCCCCGGGTTGACAGAAATTCGACCTCGAATTCTCAACATCTTCTTCCACAACAATTTCATTCCCACGATACGGAATTAAATGTTTAATATTGAAAACATCAGAAGTGTATACATCCTCCGGCAGCTTCAACTTATAAGCATTCTCATTGATTTTCTTTAAAATTTCAATCGGACCAATTTTCCGTGCTTTCAACTTATTATACGTTCCAACCGGAAAACGGTCTTTAGTCAGTACTGCATAAACCAAATCACCTTCATTAAATTCAACACTTCGTCTCTTCAAATCAGCAGCTTGCTTATACTTCTCATTCGACTTTTCCAATCGTTCCCGAACGATCTTATGACACTCCGTCAATCCTTCAATAAAATCAACAGCTCGTTTAACCGTCCCCTTTGCTTGTGGTACCACCGCTAAATCTAACGGTCCCCTGGGTAAAATTGAATAAACAATCTGAAATGGACTGAATCCTGTGCTACGATTCACTGCATGATTATGAGCAAATTCTGCCTGGCATAGCTTCATGTCCCAACTTCTCAAATTATCCTGTACAAGACAACGCAACAAAATTCCCAATGACCTGTTAACAACTTCCGTCTGTCCATCAGTTTGCGGATGATAAGCACTACTAAATTTCAGTTTCGTTCCCACCATCTTCCACAAACTCAACCAAAAGTGACTCAGAAAACGAGTATCTCGATCAGAAACAATAGATTCTGGCAATCCATGAAGTCTATAGATTTCCTTGAAAAATAGTTGAGCAACACGAACAGCATCCGTCGTCTTCTTGCAAGCAATAAAATGTGCCATTTTAGAAAATCTGTCAACTACAACAAATACCGAATCATTACCACGCTGTGTTCTCGGCAATCCCAATACAAAGTCCATACTCATATCAACCCATGGTTTAGCCGGTACAGGCAACGGCATATACAACCCAGCATTGGTCGCGGTTCCTTTCGAAACTTGGCGAATATGACATCGCTCCACAAACCTTCCCACTTCTTTCCTCATCGACGGCCAAAAGTAAGATTGTGAAATCAATTGCAAAGTACGATCACGGCCCACATGCCCTTCCTCGTGCAACTCCTTGATAATTTTCAATCTCAAACTACAATCTGGAATACATAATTGATTTCCCTTGAACAAAAATCCATCAATCATCATAAATTCATCAGTACTCCCTTCCTTCACTTTCTCAACATATTTCACAAAGTAAGGATCTTCTTCAATCATCTCTGGCAGTAATTCGAACCCCGTCACTTCAACCTTCAATGTTGTCAACAAATGACTCCTCCTACTTAAAGCATCAGCTACTCGATTCGTCACCCCAGATTTGTGCTTAACAACAAAGGTAAACTGCTGTAAATACGCGATCCATGACGCATGTCTCGCTGAAATCTTGTCCTGCCCCTGCAAATGCTTCAACGCCTCATGATCAGTGTACAGAACAAACTCCTTCTGAAATAGATAATTTCTCCAATGCTTAACAGCTTGCACAACAGCATAGAATTCAACGTCATATGTACTATATCTCATCTTTGCCCCTGACAACTTCTCACTGAAATATGCAATAGGTCTTCCACCTTGACTCAACACTCCTCCAATTCCAACCTTTGATGCATCAGTGTGTAGCTCAAACAACAACTGAAAATTAGGTAAAACAAGAATTGGTGCTGTTGTCAACAGTTCCTTGATCTTTTCAAAAGCAACTCCCGCTTCCTCTGACCATGCAAACTGTTTCCCTTTCATGCAATCAGTAACTGGAGCCATCACGCTACTGAAGTGTGGAATGAATCTTCGGTAGAACGACGCTAGCCCATGAAAACTTCTCACTTCTGTAATCGTCTTTGGCTGTGGGCAATTCCTGACTGCTTCAACTTTATTCTGATCAACTTGAATACCTTCTCCTGAAACAACATAACCCAGAAATAAAACACTGTGCGTCATAAACACACATTTCTTTGTAGCAGCATAAAATTGTTCCTCACGAAGAATAATCAATACTTCCCTCAAATGATGAACATGCTCCTCCATACTCCTGCTGTAAATCAGAATATCATCGAAATAAACAACAACGAACTTCCCAATGAACGGTCTAAAGATCTGATTCATCACCCGCATGAATGTACTAGGTGCATTTGACAAACCAAATGGCATAACCAACCATTCGTATAACCCCTCTCTTGTCTTGAAAGCCGTCTTCCATTCATCTCCAGGTCTGATTCGAATTTGATGATAACCACTCTTCAAATCAATCTTCGAAAATATAGTTGCCCCACTCAACTGATCCAACAAATCATCCAATCTCGGCATAGGAAATCTATATCGGACAGTGATCTTATTCAAAGCTCTACTATCTGTGCACATCCTCCATGTTCCATCCTTCTTTGGTACTAATAATGCTGGCACGGCACAAGGACTCAAGCTTTCCTGAACACGTCCCTGTTCCAACAACTCTTCCACCTGCCTTCGTAACTCCTCATGTTCCTTCGGACTCATTCGGTAATGTGGTCGATGTGGTAACACTGCTCCCGGAACAAAATCAATTTGATGTTGAATGTCTCTAAGTGGCGGTAACTTCTTAGGCAACTCCTCTGGAAAGACATCTTCAAATTCTTTCAAAATTGGCTTTGCTGCTTCTGGTATTTCAACTTCTTCACTACTCTCTCTTCCAATTAACAAAAACACTTCAGGTTCTTCCTCCACTTCCTTGACAAACTCCTTCAAAGTCAACAGAGTTTTCAATTCTTCAATCTCTTCTAGCTTGCTCTCCTTCTGTTGCTGTCTCTTGGGAACCAAAGTGACTTTAGTACCCTCGAACATGAAACTGTAACTATTGGCACGACCGTCATGTTGAACTGCTCTATCGAATTGCCACGGTCTGCCCAACAACAGATGACATACGTCCATGTCTACAACGTCACACCAAATTTCATCTTTGTACTTTTTCCCAATAGAAAAATTAACACAAGCCCTTCGACACACTTTCACTTCACCACCCTTCCTTAACCATGCTAGCTTGTACGGTTTAGGATGCTTCTCAGTCTTCAAGTTCAACTTCCTCACTGCTTCTGTAGAAATAATATTATCACAACTCCCAGCATCAATAACGAACTTGCAAACTTTTCCCAAAATAGTGCATGTCGACTGAAAAATATTGCTTCTCAACCAACTACAATCCTCCTCTTGCTTTGGTGTAAGACATGACCTCCTCATCATAAGATTACAACCTTCATCTCCCGACACTTCTTCTTCCTCCTCAACATAAGGTGTATTAGAACATTCTGCCTCCTCACCGTTATCCTCCTCAACTTCTGCAACCATGGTTCTCTTCTTCGGCTTCGGACATTCATTACTTTTGTGACCCAACTCCTGACAATTATAACATTTGAAAACACTGCTAACCTTCGCCTTCTCAGTCTCCTTCATCACTGGCTTTGTAACAGGTTTAGAAACATTAGAACTTCCACCAACACCCCTTGCTTGATTATTGGAATTAGTAAACACACCACCTCCACGTCTTCCTTGTTTCTCCCAAGCTAACGCTTTCTGATGTGCTTCTGCAACGGATCTAGGATCGAACATATTAACCATATCCTGGATCTGCATCCTCAATCCCCCAATGAATCTAGCAGTCAGCTGTTCTTCTGTCTCCATAATATCGTTTCTGGCAATGAGTTGGTAAAATTCATCAGCATAATCACTAACAGACTTTGTCCCTTGCCTCAGATTCTGCAACCTCTGGTACATAAGTGATTGGTAGTTGTAAGGTAAGAAAGTAGATCTCATCAACTTTTTCATCTTTTCCCACGATTCTATCTTTGACTTTCCCATTCTCTCCCTAGTAAGTTTAGTTTGTTGCCACCACGCCAAAGCTCTCCCCCTCAACCTAGTAGCAACCAACTTCACCCTTCTATGCTCAGGAACCTCCTTGAAATCAAAGATCTCTTCAACATTAGAAATCCAATCGAGAAATTCTTCTGCAATCATTCCGCCTTTAAACTCCGGAATTTCCATCTTCATACCCGATTCCCATCGACGATCATCTTCAACATCCCGATTAGAATTTCGAACTTGGTCTCGATCTCGATAATGAATACTAGCTCTATCACCTTCTTCAACAAAATCAAAAGTACGTCTACATCGATCTCGACCATTATCATCCCTTCGCTCATGCATGCTTCTTTGACTATGTCTCTCTTCATCTCTATATGCTTCATTGTCAAATTCACGTTGACTTCTTCTCTCTTCATGTGCATAGTCATAATGATCTCTTCGTGATGATATTGATGTTTCTCTTCTATCTCTACATGAATGTGGTGATACCCTCCTCGCTTCCGTAACCGATGGCGAAACTCGGTTTCCTCCATGGTTCGAGTTTGGTGATCTCCTCCTTTGATGCAAATCATTCATCAATTTCTCCAATTTTCCAATGCCTTCATCAAACTTTTCATTAATACGTTGTTCCATAAGCTCGGCTTCTTCTCTACGATACAAAGCTTCAACGTTTTGATGACGATTAGCTCTCCTTGGTGGCATGATTGAAAACTTCACAAACTTCTACAATTCAAACACAAAACTCCAAAGCTTTCAACAAAATAACAAGTCTCGGCTCAACAATGTACGGCTTAGCTTGACTCGGCTTAACCCTTGACTCGGCAACAAGTCGCGACTTAGGTTAAGTCGGCTCCAAATTCAAACACTCCACAAGGCTCGGCTACTCCCCGCTAGTATACACGGCCTTCTTTAATTTCAAACTCCTTTGCTCACTTTGATCCAAAATGTAATGGATCAAACAATTCAAACTTGTTGCAACTTCAATATGAACACAATGAACAACTTCAAACTTCAAAAACTTGGCTCCAAGAATCAACTTAGCTATGATTGGCTAAGTATGGCTTTGATACCAAAAAAAACTGACGCAGCGGATTAATCAAACAAAACTTCAATCGATGAAATGTAGCAATCGGTGAGTTGAAGATACCAAAAATGCCCAAGTTCGTTGATCCAAAGATACCGAACTCTAGCTATCTCAAACACGTTGATAGCGCACTATACCGTGTTCAAAGATCTACGATTCTTCGCACGTTGATCTAGCGCACTAGATTCCGTGAATCGGCTTCTACGATCGTTGAATCGAGCGCACTCGATTAACCGAAAGAGGAGATAGGAGATTACACTCAACTACCAATTGGTATGAAAGCACAAAGCTATCAAAAGAGAATTTTATTCAAAAATCAACCACCCTACAAAATGACACACACGGCTATTTATAGCATTTACAACACACGACAACAAATCATCACCTGACTCTTAGGTCGGCCACGACTTACGACCTAACTTAGGTCGGCAGCGACCTAACATCAGCGACTCAACACATTTTAACAACACCTAGGTCGGCAGCGACCTATCAGCACAACATACTCTCCTGTATACAACACAGCACTCAACGACCTAAACAACTCACGCGACTCAACACGACCGACTCACCATAGGTCGTACGCGACCTAACACTTCCCATTCATGACCGAGTTAAGCAATACAACACACAACATATGTACACGACTTAACTCGTTACCGACTTAACATATAACGACTCCAGGATTCACGACTTAACACCCAACACAACCCATAGGTCGGTAACGACCTAAAATACAACACTACCCAATCCCCTACGACCTAAAATAGAAGGCAGTTCAGCTTGCTTAGATCGGAACTCGGCGAAGTTATCTTGTTCAACATCACTAGCTCGTAACTCGGCATATTTATCTCGTTCAATATCACTAGGTCGTTCAATATCATTAGGTCGTTCAATATCACTAGGTCGGAGCTTGTTAGGTCGGAATGCTTCTTCCTGTGTTTTCTTAGGTCGGAGACGACCCAAAACTCCGTTGTTAGGTCGTGACCATGCTTTCTTAAGTCGGAGACAACTCAATCTCAATTCGTTAGGTCGCGCTGTATCATTGTTAGGTCTTGAGCGACCTATCTCTTCCTTTTTAGGTCGTGAGCGACCTAATACTTGCATTTCTTCTGTTTGCACTGCATCACTATCCCCACAACTACTTGTGGATTTCCAGCACCTACATTGGCTTCAACATATGAATTAGCATTAGCCTGTCGACCTTGATTCCTCCTGGTGTTATTTCCATTGATTGTGATGCTTCCTCCGCCTAGATTTCCTCTTCCGTTTCTTGTTTCCACATCCTCTTTCTTGTAAATCTGCATATGAGACTTAGTAAGATATAGAAGAACGGTCTAAGAGAAAGGGGAACATGTACTTATATATAAATCTATATATCAAATACAAGTACGTAATTATAGCGTTATCCCAAACCCTAGTCATATTTTCAAATTCATTGGATTATGTTTGAAAATCTTTTAGGTTTAACTTTCTTTTAATGTTTCATTAACCTATTCTCTGATACCAGCTTGTACCATCTCCCTACTTGGAGGCCTAAACTATAGGCTACGGATGCTGCAGTCATCCATAGTTATTAATCCTTAACGACCAAATATGACAAAGTTAGATTAATTGATATGTAGCTATATATAAATGTGGAAAAAAATTAAACTTCAAACAAAATCACATTCCATTTTAGAAAATTTTCTATTCATTACATAATCCCGAATTCCCGAATCACCTTCAGAGAAAATATATTTATTACAACATATGCCAAGAGCGATATATGAGGATTCCTCCTTAGATGATCAAAGTATATACAAGTAATATAACAACTTTGCCATTGCAAAAAACACAGCGGAATCAAAAGCAAAGAGACATCTAAATAGCTATCATATGTTTTGCACGTCTCCAGAAGCTTATTCATCGTAAGAGGTACCTGAAAACCCCAGCTCTCAAACTACTTAAAATCATTTGAGTACCCAAAATTTTAAGGGGAAACATAAACTTCGAGTCGAAGATAAAGCCTGGTATGAATAATAATATACCATCTCAAATCATTTAGATATCTAGTGAGACCACATCGCTTAGCAGAATGGGTTTCTCCTCATTAGTATCTCAAAACCTTTACAAAACCATATAATGTGCTCCTACATCCACAATGGTTAAAATAATTCAAAATATTATAATATGATGATATTAAAAGTAAGTGAATTGATTTTGGATTACCCATCCCCACTCATTTTAGACTTTCTACCTCAACTATTAACCTTTAAGTTTTCATGGGCTGACAAATAACCAGTGAAACATTTAAGGACTCGCTGACTAATTTTATAGTTTTCATGAACCTATTGGTAACTCTAATATCTTCCTCTTATCCTAGTTTTCATGGGTTAACTAGGAACCTATTGGTGACCCTAATGTCTTTTTTCTTATCCTAGTTTTCATGGGTTCACTACGAACCTATTGGTGACCTCAGTGTCCTTTCTTCTTACCCTTGTTTTCATAGATTAACTAGGAACCTATTAACGGTCGTCGGTATTTCATCTAGATATAGTTTTCATGGCCTAACTACATACCTACTGGCCTCTACCAGTATCCAATCATAGTTTTTATGGGCTTACTATGAACCGTTCATTTTGACATCTTCCTTTATACATAATTTTCATGAGCAAACTATGAAGCTATTGGCCCATGCCAATATCTTTTCCTATACACAGTTTTCTTGGGCTTACTGAGAACCTATTGGCCCTTGCCAATTTCTTTCATTTATATTTTAGCATCCTATATTCTGGTCTTCTTGACTTCCTAGACGCAATTCTCCTCATTTAGGAGTTTAATCAATTTATATTCACTATTAGATTAACCTAACTGGTTCTCCTACCTTTTATCCTCAAAACACAATTATGGGTTCATTATAAAATGAATACACTCATGTTTGTAGAAGCAACTCAACAACACAGCAATATCATCCCTGTGGGTTTAATTTAAAATATGGTTACTCCCTTTAACCTACTACTTTATTAAAGATAGCTTCTTCTTAAAGCCATTATAAAAACTCCTTTAATTCAGCCATGGGTTTTTCCTTAAAAAATTATAGTTTGGGTCATAGAACCTTTTGATACCTTCGAAACCTAGCTTTTGACTTTATAAGATGACCTCCATCGAAAGCCTTAAAATTCTATCTTCAAACCATTAGGCTCCTGCCTTTTAATACTTTATAATCTACCTTTCGAAACCTTTTGAATAGATTAAAGTATTAATACTTAACCTTTAGAATCTTAGCTTCGAAACCAGTTGAAAGTACCCCTTTCAACAACATTGGAGGCAACCCTTTCAGAATCATTGAAAGTACCATTTCGAAAGCATTGGGTTTATACTTAAAACAATATTTGGATCTAAACGAATATAGGAAAAAGTAACTCTTTCGAAACCATCATTTATAAAAATATCAAGGAAACATGATGGCATTGTTACCATCCTTTCGAAAGCATAAAACATCTAGGTAAAATAATGGAAGGTTGGTATCAAAACCCTCTTTGAAACCATCACCTTTGAAACCCCTAACCCCTTTTGAAAGCTTTAGGCAGTGGTTTAAATTTATAAAACAAAGTATCCTTTCAAAACCATTGATATATTCAACACAATCGAAAGGTTAAAGAATGGCAGTATGGTTTCGACTAGGTTAGAACCCCTTCTTTCAAAACATTTTTCTTAAATAAAGAACCCAGTCGAAAGCAATCTTAAATTAACGGGAACTTTTACAAAACCTCTTTAAAACCTTTTCGAAACCAAACACTTCAACTATGTCTAAGGCTAAATCAAATCAAAGTCATGAACTTTTCTTTTAAAAAATAACCCAAGGTAGCGACTTCTTCGGAAGCCATGCTTTCGACACCTAAACTTTCGGCCCCTTCCAATCTATTATATACCATCTTTGTGATATCTTGTGCATTGGTTTCAGCTTAGTAGGTTTTGACTATGTTGAAGGTGGAAGTTCTATGTCGCAAGGTGCTTTCCAAAGTAGGCGAAACTCATTTTTCTAAGAAAACCTTGTTTAATACTGCTTAAAGCAAATCTTTTTCTAAATAACCTGCCATGTGCCAACACCAAATTAGTTGCTTTAACCCTTTTCAAATTCTTTTCAAAAATAACTGTTGATAATTTAGATCTAAACCGTAGTTAAGTTAATCAAGCAAGCCCTTCCAATTTTTGCGAAGAAGTCCCTCTTCTATACTAATTTTTTTTACATAGCAAATCACTATGGAAAAATCCTCAAAAATTCCACAAATTCGCTTTAATTATCCTATTAACATATCAAAAATCCAGACCCCAATTCTCAATATATTTTCCAAAATAAATATATAAACCCAAATAACCATATTCTCCTTTGAAAATTCATAATAATCTTCCCATAGCTTGAAAATTATCAAAATTGAAACCCAACTCCAAAATCACGTTTCTCATAAAATAAAAATTTCTCATGGCATTTGAACATCATTAGATCTCACTTTTGACCTAAAACTGTGCAAACTCTCTTTTAAACAATCTTGTTTAAATCAAATAAATCGTGAGTCAAGCATATCATCATCTAATATATTATAAAAATAAATTTATCCTTAAATTCGAAAATATGTGATTTAAAAAAATAAAGGTGGAATTATTTTTCACCTTGACTTAGATAAGGAGATCAGATTGAGATTGATTTCTCCTAAGCTTGATTTTCTAGCTTTTAAATTTGATTTCTTCTTCTTTCTTAATGGCCAGACATTCCTCCAACTTGCATTTTAGATTTTAGAATGACGTGAATGAAAAATGAAAGGGTGGGAATGAAATATATATATGGGTGGAAGTTATGGACGACGATTTCCAATTATACACTTATGTTATTTGATTTGCCCAAAACCATCCTGAAACCCATTAATCAGTTTATTGGGCGCGGCCTTAATTAATTAATTCAAATCTAAATTCCCTTTTCAATTAACATTTATATTATTCTATTCAGTTTATCTAATTAAATCTCTTGAATAATGTTATCAAAAATTAAGGGTGTTACACCAAACAAATAAGGAACAAATGTTTAGTATGTATCCCTAAATCTCTTCAATGTTATTTAATTTGTTCTCGCTATACATGTCTTCTTAGATCTCTCCAATTTTAAATTTTCTCCAACATATTATCATTTGATGTTTAACTAAAATTGAAGAGAAACTACATCAAATAATTTTTGCTTGAAATTATATGTTTCAACAGTCAGTTTCCTCCATTGTACGGTTGTACTTGTAATGTCTGCAGTTTTCATTTAAGTTCTTGAATTTCGAATTATAACTTCTACCTTTCATGCGGTGTTATTCCACTTTTTGGCAAGGACGTGACACCAAAAAATTGACTGGAAACCAAGAATAGTTCGTCCCAATGATCAATTATACACTGTTTCGCTATGGGCATTGACAAATTTTACCTACGTTCAGATTGAGCTACAATTAACATGATACGATAATCAAAGCTATGCAAGCCAACGTTTCAAATTTCAAGTCAATCGGAGTTCGTATGCTCAAGATAAGATCGATGCAAATCAAGCAATGCTCTCATTCATATTCATCATCCCACCTCCTTCGTATCAGTTTCATTCGCATCCATTATGGCAGCAGCAATCTGTATCCATCGAGGTAAGTAGCGGTTCGCATCCATGAAAGGAAGTATCATTCGTATCCATCAAACATGCTTCACTTCGCATCGATCTATATTCAACCTGCTTTTCATCCATCGTCCACCAACTTATTCTTATTGATCCACCTGTAAATGCTATTCGTATCGATCGGCCAGGGATCGATGTGAATGATACATGATGGATCGATACGAACGACATCCTTGTTTATTGATGTGAAGCAGCGCCCAGGAATACCGCTACGAATGATACTTAAAGGAAGCGATACGAACGAAACCATGGCAATGGATACGAATGGCAAGGAAACGAAGCATATAAATGAGAGCGATACGAAGGAGGCACGTGAAGAAGGAAAGACTCGGTCACTCAGCATGAAAAGTGGATCGATCCTAAAGGTTAGTGCCATGTCATCGGTCATCACATGCTTAGAAGCGATGCGAACAGAAGCGATGCGAACTCGACAGCCTTCAACAAATTCAAACTTGCATCGAGCATAACAAAATTTTTACAAGTCCAAATGCTACCAAATTTTCACAAGAACTTGTCTACAACTTCAAGAATGTACTTGATCAATTTCAACCCAACAGGACCATTCATAGATCGATAGGAATTCAATTTGTATCGCTTCCAGATCAAGTAGAAATAACCTGAACTCGATCCCGTGGGCCCACTCATGTGAGAAAAGAAGTCTTTCGAGATATGTGCGAGATATTTGCTGCCTACGTCTATAAATAGTCACCCTTGACTTACAGAAAAGGGACTTTTGGCCTCTCTACGCTAAGACATTGTCGAAATCTTTACTACGCTTCGATTCACAACTCTTCAAAGTGGACGTAGGTCGAAAATAGCCGAATCATTATAAATCGTGTGTTTCTATTGCTTTTCTTTTAATTTTCTGAGCGTTCTTCATATTTTATTCTCTATAAATTTATTATTCGTGATCTGTAATTATGAATGGGTGCTTTCATCGGCAATTGGGCTTTTGTGATCAATTTTGGCGCAAACATTTTTGTGCATTCATTGAGAGTGACTAGCGCCCTCTACATTAGATTTGGAGTTCAGATTTGGAAAGCTAAAGGATCAGATCTAAAAAGGACCATGGTTAGGCAATCAGCTTGCAAGACATTGCCAGAAAGGAGCCATCAAGGGAGGAGTCAAGAGGCTTCCTCAAGAGCGAATCGGGCCTCAGTTTTCATCATCAGAGATGAGATGGAGATGATGATGGGAGCTATGCAGGAAGAATTGCTTAAAAGGAAGGAGGACATGACGTGGAACCTTTTCAGACAGTTTGGACAGGCAGGAACAGCTGGAGCTTCAAGAGTTCAGGCCTACGGAGCTGGAACAGAAGGAAACAACAAGCAATCAGATGGACTATCTCAATAAGGCGCAGCCCCCAATCAGCACATGTTTACCAATTTAAATGGATCCAGACTCGGGAGCACACCACCGTGCAATGATAGACCAATTCATGGAGGGATTCCAGGTGACACAACACCACAAGATGCCGACAGTGGCATAAGAGTACATGATGAAGAGTATGTACTAGAATTCCCTCGAGGACTTGGGGGGAAATCCTTGGTGGACAACACTAGCTTAGCTGAGTTTATCAGGAGAACTATGGGTAGAGGTTAGGCAAACAAAGATCTGGAAGGAGTAAACAGGAGTCCGTTTACCCATGACATCAGACTGGCTCGGAATCCATCAGAGTTCAAGCGACCTACACTGGAAGTATATAACGGTAGGGATGATCCTACCGATCACTTAATGAGGTGCACGAGACACATGGAAGTGCCGGGGGCATCAGAGGAATTTATGGCTCGGTGTTTCCCTTTGTACTTAACAGATATAGCTGCTATGTGGTTCCCGCAGCTGGAAGATGGATCTGACAGATCATGGATGGAATTGGTCGATAGGTTTTTGAAGCAGTTTCGAGTTAATATCAAAAGGCCGAAGTATCTAATGACACTAACGTAGGTGAAGCAAAGGACAGGAGAATCGCTTAAGGCTTTTCAAACTTGGTTCAATGCAGCAGTTGCTTCGGTGGATCGGCCGAATCCATCGATGGTTTTGATGGCGGCAGTGTCAGGAGTCAAGGATAACTCGGATTTCAAGGTATCGTTGACAGGAGATCCACCAATGGATCTCGGGGAGTTCTTTCACGAGACCGTGAGATTTCTTCGACAAGAAGATGCATGTTCGGATATGAAGTTAAAGGAAGTAAACATGGTTGAGGGTGGGGAACCATCCGACGAAAGCTCAGATAAAGATAAGGATAAAGGAAAGTGGAAGTTAGGTGACACATCTGGTAGGGAAAGGAAACGCTGGGGAGAATCAAAATTCTCCACTTACATAGGATTGAATGAAACATTGGAGAGGATGTTCATGGAGACTCGAGATCGCCTTCCTTATCGAAGGCAACAAAGAAGGAACCTTCGGAACGTGAAAGGGCATCTAGAAGGCACTGTCTCTTTCACAATCTTGACGGGCATGATACCAACAGTTGCAGGCATCTAATGGATATAATTGAAGGGCATGTAAGGAGTGGTTAGTTGCGGCAATACGTCGGAGCTCAGAATGCAACGGTGGAACAGTAGTAACCACCGCCTACCTCAAATGATGATGGCACGAGGCCCAGGAATGATGGTCGATTGGTTATCAACTGATAGGAACGATGTGGAATAAGTAGAAAACTCTGGACAAATGGCCAAATCACTTACTCATGTATGGGGATGGAGATAACCCCTAGGCATGATCTAAGATGATGATAAACCGTGATGCTTTAGTTTGTGGAATCTACTTTTTTCTTTTTCTTTTTTGGTTCAGTCACTTGCTTTTTTCTGGTTTGGTTTCAGAGTTTGGTTTGAACTCCTGGTTTTGTTTGTTTTCTGTTTTAGATTTTGGCTACGATGCTTGTTTTCTGATTTGAATATTGGTTTGGATTTTTGGTTTCCTAATTTGATCCGGATTTAGGATTTTGACTGGATTTTTATCTGGTTTTTGGTAAACAGTCGTCGGGTACGGATTATGCCTGGCAAGGGGTAAGCTGCATCATCCGAACGTGACAAATCGCTTATTCAGGTCATCGAGTATGGACTATGCTCGGCAAGGTTCCAGAGAGACCACGATTCGTCCTAGGACTTAAGCCTTATATTATCGGTTACTATTTCAGGTGGTCGAGTATGGACCATGCTCGGCAAGGGTCGAAAGAGACCATGATTTGGCCTAGGACTTAGGCCCTATAGTACCGATTACTATTTCAGGTCGTCTGGTATGGACCATACTCGGCAAGGGTCCGGGGCGACCAGGATTCGGCTAAGGACTTATGCCATGAAATTACTCAGAGTTTAGAAACACTGATCCAAGAACATCAAGGCTTTGCTTAACACAGGTTGTCGAGTGTGGGTTGCGCTTGGCAAGAACCCAGAGAGGTTATGAATTCCGATATTGGCTATGAATAGTTATTGATTCGGCTAAGGACCTAGAGTGGTCCCGTATTTGGATATCGACTTGGAGAGATCTTGGATTCGATTATTGGTTGTTGGATATGGATGGAATATGGACTTCGAATGTTGGATTCAGAGCTATTCAAAACACACCTTTCTATCGCAAGGCTGTTTTGGGAGGCAAGTGTTATCACGCCTTTTGGCAAGGTCGTGACACCAAAAAATTGACTGAAAACCAAGGATAGTTTGTCCCAATGATCAGTTATACACTTTCTCTATGGATATTGACAAATTTTATTTCAATCCAAATCGAGCTACAATTAACAAACACGATAACCAAAGCTATGAAAGTCAACGTTTCAAATTTCAAGTCAATCGGAGTGGTATGCTCAAGATATGATCAATGCAAATCAAGCAATGCTCTCATTCGTTTCAATCATTCCACCTCCTTTTTATCTGTTTCACTCGTATCCATCATGATAACGCTAATTAGTATCCATCGAGGTAAGTGGCGGTTCATATCCATGAAAGGAAGTAACGCTCTTATCCATCAAACATTCTTCACTTCGCATCGGTCCGTATTCACCCTGCTTCGCATTCATCGTCCACCAACTTATTCGTATCGATCCATCTGTACATGCTATTCGTATCGATCGGCCAAGGATCGATGTGAATGATACGCGATGGATCGATACAAACGACATCCTTGTTGATCGATGCGAAGCAGCGCCTGGGAATACTGATGCAAATGAGACTTGAAAGAAGCGATACGAATGAAACCATGGCAATGGATACGAACGGCATGGATACGAAGCACATGAATGAGAGCGATACGAACGAGGTACGTGAAGAAGGAAAGACTTGGTCAGACGGCATGAAAATTGGATTAATCCTAAAGGTTAGCGCAAGGTCATCGGTCATTACATGCTTAAAAGCGATGCGAACAGAAGCGATGCGAACTACAGCCTTTAACAAATTCAAACACGCATCGATCATAACTCAAAATCTACAAGTCCAAATGCCACCAAAGTTTCATAGGAACTTGTCGACAACTTCAAGAATGTACATGATCAATTTCAGCCCAAAAGGACCATTCACACGGATCGATACAAATTCAGTTCATATCGCTCCCAGATCAAGTCGAAATCACTTGAGCTCGGTCCCGTGCGCCCACTCATATGAGAGAAGAAGTCTTTCGAGATCTGAGTAAGATATTTGCTGCCTACGCCTATAAATAGGGACCCTAAACTTACAGAAATGGGACTTTTGACCTCCCTACGCTGATACTCTACCGAAATCTTCACTACACTTCGATTGTACTATTATAATCCCTTATAACCAGCGAGTGATAATCAATAAAATAACAATTCTTCAAAGTGCACGTAGGCCGGAGATAGCCAAACCACTATAAATCGTGTGTTTCTATTGCTTTTCTTTTAATTTTCTAAGCGTTCTTCATATTTTATTCTCTACAAACTTGTTATCTGTGATCTATAATTGTGAACGGGTGGTTTCATCGACAATTGGGTGTTTGTGACCAATTTTGGCACAAACACGCAAGAACATGTTGTATTAATTATTATGTTTTTCCATGCATAGACCGTCATCTATGCTATTCTTTTTTCTTTTATTCACACAACGTTGTCATCTCTGTTGATCGTCGTAGGTACTGAATTTGTATTAGTAATAGTTATTTTGCTTTATATGCGCTAATAATAAAAATTATGTATATGATGGCCCGGATCTTTCCTGGAATGTAAATTTTTTGCAGTAAATGTTAGTTTGTGTATGAAAAAAATAGTTCCTCTTCATTTTTTGGTCATACCCCATAGGTAAATCCTTAGTGGACTGCTTAATGATGCTTAACCAGTAAATGATACGATAATTTTAAGGTTTCGGACGGTAGCGGATCAATTTTTTTTGTATGGTCCGGATCTTTACATAAATTTGAATTCAAGCACCTTCAGTTGGCTAATCATCCACTAAAATGGGGTAAGCAATGAAAGATTGTCACACTATACTTCCTAACTTTAGTCTTAATTTTTTTTGCTGCAAATGTTAGTTTGTGTGTAAAAAATTTCTTCCTCTTCATTTTTTGATCAAACCCCATAGGTAAATCCTTGGTGGACTATTCGAGGAAGCTTAATCAGCAAATGATACGATAATTTTAAGGTTCTTGACTGCAGCAGATTAATTTTTTTTAAGGTCCGGGTTTTATATAAATTTGAATTCAAGCACCCTTCAGCTTGGCTAATCATTCACTAAAATAGGGGTAAGCAATCAAAGATTGCGATATTGTACATCGACCTAACTTTATTCTTAATTTTTTTTGCAGTAAATGTTAGTATAAAAAAATTTCTTCCTCTTTGTGTTTTTGGTCAAACCGCACAGGTAAATCTTTGGTGGACTACTTGACGGTGCTTAACCAATGAATGATACGATAATTTTAAGGTTCTTAACTGCAGCAGATTAAAAAAAAATTTGTAAGGTCTGGGTCTTTATATAAATTTGAATTCAAGCACCCTTCAGCTTGGCTAATCATCCACTAAAATAGGGGTAAACAACCAAAGATTGCCACATTGTACTTTCTAACATTAATCTTAAATTTTTTTGCAGTAAATGTTGGTTTATGTGTAAAAAAAATTCTTCCTCTTCATTTTTTGGTCAGACCCCAAAGTTAAATCATTGGCAGACTACTTGACGATGCTTAAACAATAAATGATACAATAATTTTAAGATTCTTCAATGTAGCAAATTAATTTTTTATTGTAAGGACCACTTCTTTATATAAATTCGAGTTCAAACACCCTTTAGTCATGCACTAAAATAGGGGTAAGCAATCAAGGATTGCCACATTGTACTTTCTAACTTTAATCTCTCTAGTCATGCACTAAAATAGGGGTAAGCAATCAAGGATTGCCAAATTGTACTTTCTAACTTTAATCTTAACCGTCCAAACAAATCTGCTACTCCATAGGTTACAGGATGCATTCAAATATTTAAACGGTTAAGCCATTTTGTCAAGACTCCTACATCTTAGTAACGCCCCCAAACCCTAAAGTTACCAGTGAAGTAAATCAAGTAATCAAAGGAAGAATCAATGCCTGCTCTTAACTACACTCAGCTCAACAGCTTCCTCGACTTTTCCCTACAATACGAAGGTCGAAAGGTGGTGGAGGCAGCAAGAGACCGCAACCAGTCAAGAATTCAACATCACCATGACATTATGTGCGCTCTCAGAGCTCTCAGGCAGATGAACGAAAACTTACTTAACTGCACTGATCAGTCTGCCATCAATGCCTTCCAGCAGCAGCAGACGAGGTGTTTTCAATTGATGAGGGAGGAGCTTGTTGCTGAGCTGGCTCAAAGAGCCCAAAATGTACAACAAACTTATGAAATCACTAACATGATCACTATTAGGGTTGAAGCTATAGAGATCAATGGTGATGGCGATCGAAGCAGTAGTACAATGGATGATGTTGATGAGTTGGCTCAAATGATTGGAAAACTTTGTCTTTGATTCCTCTGGTCTTCTGTTCTGGTTTCCCGTTTGGAAATTTGTAAATGTGTGCGATTTTTTTCTTTGTGTTTTAAGCAACATCTAGTTGTTGAGACTGTTTGTAACGATGTGTTTAATGAAATGTTTCATTTTGATCTGTTATTTATTTATTTTTTGTTGTGTTGATCATAGTTATCTCATTCGCATTTTTTTTTATTTTTTTATTAATGGACGTTCCTTTTTCTTAACCAAACCCTAATTAGGTAATTCAAAACTCTAATTACCAAACTAAGAGCATCCCAAAAGACTAATCTCAATCACCCGTATTAAACCCTATTATGTGATCTGTATATTTAAGCAGCAAATCGTATGTGATCTGCAAATGAAGTTCAATTTCATACAAGTTGACAGTATGGTCACTCGATCTAGTACTGGATTTTATTCAAATGAGAGAGTGATCAATCAAATGTATAGAGAACACTAGACCCTAATCTTAATTACTAAAACACTAGACCATACACTTAGGAGTACAATATTCCACTTTTATCTTTGTTTTTGAAATTTCGAATTTCAAACTCTTATTATAAACATCCGTTTTTTATTGATCACCCTTTTTGATCGCTTTTATTAGACTAAGTCGCCTTTTATTAGAATATGTCATGAGGACCTATGTTTCTTACGAAAACCTGCCTTAACTAAACTGACTAGCACCACCTGTGCTGCTGTGCGGCTTCCTTTTGATCTCTTGTACACATTATATCATTAATTTTTCATTAGACGATCTGTTGGTTTTAGTTTCTATTTATAAGGAATTTGAGTTAAGATACTAGATATTCACCTTCCATAAGCTATCACATGCCAAATTAACAAACTCAGCCTCGCTTTTTATATCCTACTAAGAGTCTAAGACATAGAGATCTGAGGTTATTTGTTTAATCTTGATATATATCTCCAAATTTTCCTGACATGGTTATTGTTTGCTTCACCACTTTTCACCATCGAACAAGTTGTCCTCTTTACTCAAAATCACTCAACCAACCACCAACACGGTCAAAAACCAAAATATTAAATTGTTTGCAAACACCTCCAAGAGGTTGAAGGGCACGTTGAATTTGTTGTGGTTTGGCTAAAGATTGCCAATATGCACTGTTAATCATTATTCATTTGCTTATAGATCTCAAGTATAATGCATAATATACAAAACATAATGATCTATCAATTGAAAGAAATGAAAACCACAGCTCTCGGAAATTGATTTGGCAACTTCTACTTGGTTTCTTTTAGCCCTCAAAAATTGCGTGTCAATACTGTTCGTACATGAAGTATTTATAAATATGTGGTCGTGAAGTGATCAGTTTGGCATTTTCTACAACATAGGCACTTCCTTTGGTTGACTTGTTCTGATCGGCAATGACTAACTCGGTAGCTATTTGGTTGATCGGTAAGTTGCAACCGAGTCATTTGTCCTGTTCGGTAGTGAAAACCATGGTTCAAAATTCCGACGGAATTCCGGTTTTTTCCGGTGATTCCGTTCCGGTTCCGCTCATAACCGGAACGAAATCCGGTAAAAATTCCGCTTCCGGTCTAAATTTCGGTTTTTCTTTTCAAATATTGAAAAAAACTTATAAAAAATTAAAAAAAGCAACGAACATATAGTAATTAAAAAAAGAAAATAAATCAGTCGGGACAATGAATTAATGGAGAAGAAATAATGTTGTTTCATACAAAAAAGTTGTTAAACTTCTGTTAATTTACATCGAATTATAATAATAAATTTAAAATTTTCAAAATTGATCAAAGTTTTAAAATCTCAAATGAACAATACAAAATCTTACACAATGGATTTTTAATTAAAGTGTGTATTTTATATGTAATATAAAAAATGTACTATAAATATATGACAACATTTGATATTTATTAGCATATATAACAAATTAAAGGAAAAAGAGTACCGGAATTAGAAAAACGGAATTAAATCGAAACTTTCGGAATTTTCAAAACGGAACCGGAAATTTTAAAGCTACCAATGACCGGAACGAAAACGAAAAACGAAATTTTGAACCTTGGTGAAAACCACCGAACCATTTTTTCTTGTTTGACAATTGAAAAACCATACCATTTTTGCTGTTCGGCAGTTGAATACTAACAAACCGTTTCATGTTGACTGTGACTGAACCATTGCCAGCCGAACCGTTTACTTCACCTATCAAAATTTACCTTTCTCTTTTGATTTCTTTGTGTTAACTTTTGATTTTTCTATCCTTTTGGTTTGTCCTTACGACCATGTGATAGCACTTTTACTACAACCATTCCAACTGCTTTTGTTCTCCTTGACGCCATTCTGCATTTGTCGTGTTGTGGGCAAAAATGCCCACAACACTTGCCCCCTCCCCCAAAACATACATTTGTGAATAAAAAATGTGCTTTTCTCCATCCAAAATCATATTCTTTTTGTCAAATGGCCGTCTCAAGCCTTGAGCATTATACTCCGTAATCCAATCTTTTCCAATAAGTTTCTAACTGCCTGTTTTTTGCGAAGTCTTGTTCATTTTGAGACGAAAACTACAATTGTATTCTTGAACATTCGAATGTTTATTGCTTGAAGGTAGAAGTATTATCCTAGTTGTGAAACACAAGATTTTGTGAAGATCCAATACAGTTTGGCATAAAATCTGGCTGGTAACATTTCTATCCAGTGATAATCTGCCCGGTATACTTTTGGTCGGTACTGGACCAAATGCTTAGTCCTTATGAATACAAAGTTCACCCGCTCTTTGAAAACTTTCACTACTAGAAATATAGTATATCCCGACAACGATTACTGACGGCCTCCGACGGCAGAATACTGACGGCTTCCAATGGCATATATTTTTTGGACTTTGTTATGATTAAAATAATTAGCCATCGCTAGCCGTTGGAAAATTGCCGTTTGCGGCCCTTTATAGCCATCGGGTGTATCCTCTTCTTCAGGCCGAAACCAGACACATTTCACTCCTCCCCAAATCAAAAACTCTCCTCCACCATTACCTCCTCTAACCCCAAGCAACGAATTTCTACCGAAATCAACTCCAACTTCATCAAATCGGAATCACATCTCCTCCAAACCCTTAATCTCCTATATTTTAGGTATTATCCCGAAACCTCAATTTAATGAATTTGTTAATTTGTGGTTAATTTGTTAGTTTAATTGTTTATATTGTCTCATCGATTGTGTAGTACAGTTTATTGAATGTTAGTTTGTTAGTTTAATTTTTTAGTTAGTATTGTTTAATTTGTTAGTTTCTGTGATAAGAAATTAGTGTGTGTTAGTTGAAAATTTTAGTGCTTTTTATGTGTTACTTGGGAAATTTAGTGTGGATGATCACAATTTAGTTTATGTGTTTTGTAAAACGTCGAAAACGATAATTAATATTATATACGTACGATTAGTTAATTAAAGTTTTAAACTGTGCATATGTGATAAACCATCGTATACGGTAGTTTAACTTAAGTTAAATGTTAATCACTTTAATGGAAATGATGAAAGCCAATTTTTTTTTTAAATATAAAATACGTAATATATTTTATTCATAAAACCCTTAGAGCATCTACAACAAATACGGGTGTAGATTTTATAAAATATACATTTGAATTTTGTAATCGGCTATTTTCTCCAACAGAATTTAACCAGGCGTTTGTTCAAGATGTCAGGAGCCTATTAAATAGGCGCCTGACATTATATGATTATAAAATATATATTGTCAGGCGCCTATTGAACAAGCGCCTGAGCATTGGGAGCCTGTTGAACAAGCGCCTAACAATATGGCGCTTGTTCAACAAGCACCTGAGATATAGGCGTTTGTTGAACAAGCGTCCATCACAATTCTATATTTCCAACATATACTGCCCCAAATCCACACTATCGTGTTTTCCACATCCTGTAGGAACGATGTTTCGGTGTAGATTTCAGAAAATGAGAACTGTTGGAGTTGCTCTTAGAGTATTTTTTGCCCCATCTGATAAGTAGTATGTGGGTATTCATTTTTTTCAATAGAACGGACATCTATATTCATCATATACAATATTTATTGGATTTGTCGCTGTATCGGACAAGTTACAAACACAGTAACGTACTTACATCTCGTAAATCGTTTCATCTTAAATGGTTCACAAAATTTCGACCGCGCTTCCTTTATGTTCCATTTGTACACAATCGTGTACGACGCGGGGAACAAAATGAAAGTGCTGCCGAAATTTTGTTGAATCGTGTTTGTAATGGGTCACATGGTGGGGCATTGATGAGTTCCAAGTAAGTTTACCGCATATTTACTTTAAATTGCTACGTGTGTTTAATACATAATTTAAAACCGTAATGTTATTTCCAATTGAAATTTGCAGAGGGAGTCAAATAGGAACTCCACAAATAGAAATAAGAATCCCGTCACTCATCGCAGTGGTTCCAAGTCGTTCTAGCATCATTGTGAGGATTCGGCAAATATTTATATTCACATTTTTATATTTTAAGTTATAAGTTGTTAATAGATAGTTAATAAAACATAATATATATTTGTCCTCTTCGGTAGTGAAAAGTGAAAACCACCGAACTATTTTTTCTTGTCCGACAATTGAAAACTACCATACCATTTTTGCTGTTCGGCAGTTGAATACTAACAAACCGTTTCATGTTGACTGCGACTGAACCATTGCTAGCCGAACCGTTTACTTCACCTATCAAAATTTACTTTTCTCTTTTGATTTCTTCGTGTTAGCTTTTGATTTTTCTATCCTTTTGGTTTGTCCTCACGACCATGTGATAGCACTTTTACTACAACCATTCCAACAGCATTTGTTCTCCTTGATGCCTTTCTGCATTTGTCGTGTTGTGGGCAAAAATGCCCACAACACTTGCCCCCTCCCCCAAAACATATATTTGTGAATAAAAAATGTGCTTTTCTCCATCCAAAATCATATTCTTTTTGTCAAATGGCCGTCTCAAGCCTTGAGCATTATACTCCGTAATCCAATCTTTTCCAATAAGTATCTAACTGCCCGTTTTTGCGAAGTCTTGTTCATTTTGAGACGAAAACTACAATTGTATTCTTGAACATTCGAATGTTTAGTGCTTGAAGGTAGAAGTATTATCCTAGTTGTGAAACACAAGATTTTGTGAAGATCCAATACAGTTTGGCATAAAATCTGGCTAGTAACATTTCTATCCAGTGATAATCTGTCCGGTATACTTTTGGTCGGTACTGGACCAAATGCTTAGTCCTTATGAATACTAAAGTTCAGCCGCTCTTTAAAAACTTTCACTACTAGAAATATAGTATATTTCGACAGCGATTACTGACGGCCGCCGACGGCAGAATACTGACGGCTTCCAATGACATATATTTTTTGGACTTTGTTATGATTAAAAAAATTAGCCGTCGCTAGCCGTTGGAAAATTGCCGTTTGCGGCCCTTTATAGCCATCGGGTGTATCCTCTTCTTCAGGCCAAAACCAGAAACATTTCACTCCTCCCCAAATCAAAAACTCTCCTCCACCATTACCTCCTCTAACCCCAAGCAACGAATTTCTACCGAAATCAACTCCAACTTCATCAAATCGGAATCACATCTCCTCCAAACCCCTAATCTCCTCTATTTTATGTATTATCCCGAAACCTCAATTTAATGAATTTGTTAATTTGTGGTTAATTTGTTAGTTTAATTATTTATATTGTCTCATCGATTGTGTAGTACAGTTTATTGAATGCTAGTTTGTTAGTTTAACTTTGTAGTTAGTATTGTTTAATTTGTTAGTTTCTGTGACAAGAAATTAGTGTGTGTTAATTGAATAATTTAGTGCTTTTTATGTGTTACTTGGGAAATTTTGTGTGGATGATCATAATTTAGTTTATGTGTTTTGTAAAACGTCGAAAACGATAATTAATATTATATACGTACGATTAGTTAATTAAAGTTTTAAACTGTGCATATGTGATAAACCATCGTATACGGTAGTTTAACTTAAGTTAAATGTTAATCACTTTAATGGAAACGATGAAAGCCAATTTTTTTTAAATATAAAATATGTAATATATTTTATTCATAAAACCCTTAGAGCATCTCCAACAAATACGGGTGTAGATTTTACAAAATATACATTTGAATTTTGTAATCGGCTATTTTCTCCAACAGAATTTAACCAGGCGTTTGTTCAAGATGTCCGGAGCCTGTTAAACAGGCGCCTGACATTAAATAATTATAAAATATATATTGTCAGGCGCCTGTTGAACAAGCGTCTGAGCATTGGGCGCCTGTTGAACAGGCGCCTGACAATATGGTGCTTGTTCAACAAGCGCCTCAGATATAGGCGTTTGTTGAACAAGCGTCCATCACAATTCTATATTTCCAACATATACTGCCCCAAATCCACACTATCGTGTTTTCCACATCCTGTAGGAACGATGTTTCGGTGTAGATTTCAGAAAATGAGAACTGTTGGAGTTGCTCTTAGAGTATTTTTTTGCCCCATCTGATAAGTAGTATGTGGGTATTCATTTTTTGATAGAACGGACATCTATATTCATTATATATAATATTTATTGGATTTGTCCCTGTATCGGACAAGTTACAAACACAGTAACGTACTTACATCTCGTAAATCGTTTCATTTTAAATGGTTCACAAAATTTCGACCGCGCTTCCTTTATGTTCCATTTGTACACAATCGTGTACGACTCAAGGAACAAAATGAAAGTGCTGCCGAAATTTTGTTGAATCGTGTTTGTAATGGGTCGCATGGTGGGGCATTGATGAGTTCCAAGTAAGTTTACCACATATTTACTTTAAATTGCTACGTGTGTTTAATACATAATTTAGAACTGTAATGTTATTTCCAATTGAAATTTGCAGAGGGAGTCAAATAGGAACTCCGCAAATAGAAATAAGAATCCCGTCACTTATCGCGGTGGTTCCAAGTCGTTCCAGCATCATTGTGAGGATTTCGCAAATATTTGTATTTATATTTTTGTATTTTAAGTTATAAGTTGTTAATAGATAGTTAATACAACAATATATATATATATATATATATATATATATATATATATATATATTCATGTTCCAGGAAAGAGCGCAAGGAGGTGTTGTTTCATACTGGGATGTTTTTGCTCACACTCATGCCTTAAAACATGCCAATGATTTGGGCTCAGTCGTATACTCATTGGTGCATGATGATAAAGTGACTTCTACCTATGTAAGTATATTATAATTAAGTTAAAAGTTATCATTAATTAATTAAGTACACATTTCAACTTTTTGTCAATTAGTATAGCGATTAGTCTACTAAATTGTATTCTGTATTTTGCATTACATCAAAAGTTTTAGGAAGCATGGCCACTACTGCTGGCTGAGATAGGACGGGATGAGTTGATAGCTGATGACGAGGACGCGATTTTCGAGTCTATCATGGATCCACCATCCCGCAACATGCGTTATGGATTTGGGAACCAAGCGGTAATTTTCAGATAATAAAATAAATTCAAATATAGCTCATTTTTCAATTAAAATTATATAAATCATGTTTATGATATTGGAGGAAGTATAACAATTTATTTATATTCGCAGGCTAGGAAATCACAGAAGGCGTATAAGATGGCTTAGGACAAAGAAAAAATTGCAGAGCTATGAGCCGAAAACGCCGAGCTGCGAAAGCATGATCGCTGTCATGCTGCGCAGATGGAGTAGTTGAACCAGCGCTTGGCGAATTATATGGAGCAATATGGGATGTTTCCTTCATTAGGTGGTTCCATAGGGGATGATGATTATTGATGATAGGTATGTTCTATTATGTTTTTTTGTATGTTTGTATATGCTTCGCATGGTTGAGGATGTGTTTGATATATTTTGATGGATTGTATATTGTTTTATATGGATTTGGATGTTGAGTTTGTGGATTTGGATGTTGATTTTGTGGATTATGTTGGATTTGGATATTGATTTTATGGATGGAATATTATGTATGCTTATCTACATGATTATTGGTTTATATATGCCCGAAAATGAGCTGTTATTGATGTTGATGGATGTGGAGTAGCTAGAAGGCAGCAGGTTCAAATGCATAAACAAAATCACCTAGATTACCGACGGTTTGAAAAGACATATTGGTCATATTTTCTAATGGCTTCCAACAGCATTTTCCGACCATTACCGACGGCTTCAGACGGCTATTTGGTTATTCAGGATTGCCATGTGCTTTTTTGCCGTTGGGAAGCATTGGAATTTGCAGTTAGAAGCCGTTGGAAGCTGCCGTTGGTGCCATTGGAAATCGTTACAAAATGAGATTCGTATTCCAACGGCTGTACCTACGGTTTCCGACGGCATTCCAACGGTTGCCGACGGCTCTAGACCGTCGGATACCAAGGTTGTTCTTGTGGTGTTTACTTCCTTTTCCAACTCAGATGTTCGTCTTCATTTTCCACCATAGTGCCGGATTTAACCATTATCTTTGCAAATTCCATCGAACTCTTCCAACACTAACTTGGCAATGATTTAAAACCCTAATCCATACATAAATCCTTCACTTTTGCTACCGATTTCACATTTTTCACTTAGATAATGCCCAGGGTTCGGTAATGGGAAATTTTTGGGGATTTAATGATTTTGGCTTAGTGATGGTAAAACTATAGCACATATATTTTGTTACAAGGTTTGGAACTATGAAATGAAGAAATTTTGCTGGGAATTGATTACGTATTTGCGGCGTGAACATGGCCGAACGGTTTTATAATTTTAGTTGGCTACGGTTTTTGGGGTTTTAATGCAATTTTCTTTTTTTAGTTTTTATCTAAGGGCATGATGCAATTGTCTAGATTAGGATTAACAATTTTAGTTGAAAACTTGACAAGGCTGAGTGGCTTAGGGTTATGGCCGAACTATGCTTTGACTAAGCAAAGCAATGCATAGAGCTTTGATCCTAGGGCTGGTATGCTATAACAAATTGTGTGCTTGGTTTTATAATGTTCACACATATTTTATATACTAAAATTATCATCTCTTTGTTAACATAAGAACAATTCCGTTTGTTGTGGTTGAGGTCGAACCGAACACTTAACTTATTCTTGAAAACTTTAAAATTGTTATAACTAGCTATAACCTATGAAGTAAGGTAAACATAGATATGATAGTGTACTGGATGACCTCATTTTACTATTTTAACTCTTAACACGTTACTTTTAAGTTCAGTCAATTAGTTATCATTCAAACTTTAACAATTAATTGTTGTATCACTTATGGTTACCTATGTCATTAACAGGTTGTGATACATACCCTTTGGCTTTTATTACTATGTGCCCTTTGTCAAAAGGTTGTGTCTAGTTGATTCAGTTCATTGAACACATTGAGTAACATATCGTTTTCATGGGTTCCATACATAGTAATACAAGAGGTAGCATGCATGATTGTTATTACCTTTCACACAGTACCACTATCATACACTTGTCATTATGCACGTAGCCATCTTATAGTCTATCGGATAAGTATGATATCTACTCGATGTCATACTAGATCTATTACTACTACTGGCACTCAACCGTCTAGTGCTCCGTGTTTTCATCCACCACAATGGCTTGTCAACCAAGCTCGGCTCGGTCACTAATTGAGGGCTTTAGGGCATCATAGTTACTGTATACCCTATAGATTCCATGTCTGCCACCCTGCTTCTAAGGCATTTTGAAACCATTTCTTAGGTGCATGGGCTGCTTGGGATGGTATGCTCCTTCCATTTCCAATCAGTTTGTCCATGACCCTCCTTCTACTAGGGTTACATCACTTACACTGGATACCACTACTTGGTTGGTTCCCATACTTCTGAAAACTCTTAGATTTTTCAAGTATTTGTTTATCTTAAGATTGCATCGTTTCAGCTTCAACATAATAGATACACCGTCTTGGCTAGATTATATCATTTACATAAGGGTATCTATTTCCCTTCCTACATATGGGCAATTTTGATTCCTATATGCAGTTAAGACCAATTTAGAGTCTTCCACATTCTTTTACCTTGAGGCTTGGAACAAGTTCAAGCCTGTGGAAGAACTGCATTCAAAATACAACATGTTTAAATATATGTTCTTGTTTATTTGAGGTTAGTCAGCACATTTTCATTAATGGCATTTAGGATGTAAGTATTTTTTTCCTACGCGTCGGCACTTCTTGTCACACTGGCTCCTGTATTGGTTTTTGGTTCTTCATTATGACATCATCAAAGTGGCTACTGGAGATGACTTAACAAAAATAATGGGAAGGTTAATACAGATCCCTTGAGAAGAGAGGTAAGGCTTAAGATTACTTATAAACGTGTTTCTTGGACAATTCAAGTTAATCACTGCTGGAAGGTTAATTGGTCAGGTAAGAGCTCCACACGTTGAGAGAACTCCATGCAAGAGGAGAGCCAGAGGACCATAGGAAGGAGAGTCTAGTGAAGCTTCCAGTTCTCACTAAAAGCTTATTGTTGACGTGGATCTTCCTCACTCGGTAAAGTTGCCCCCCCCCCCGACTGGGAGGAAGATGAACTAGTTGATGTTTTTGTATCCACTGGAGATTCCCTTTCCAAAGATTCTAAAGCCACGACCTTTTGTATGAATTTTCCCTCAGAGAACTTGGAAAAGGAATCAGGGGTTGATACAAACACTGATTTTATGATGACAAAGTATTTTAGGATAACTTTGGTCAAATACGATTGCTAAAATATCCATTTCACAGATCAATTACTAACTATTTTCATTATACTTAGATGGCATCATTTATTGCCTCAAATGAGCCAGAATAGCAATTAGAACATGTTGAGTGCGGGTAGAGGAATTTAGTGGTCTATCACCTTGTTAACGCACACATCATACACACACACACACACTGCATACCTACACTATAAACCTCTCTATGCTTTAGGATTGTTTTAACATTTATTTGTTTTTTCTTTGAAGATTCAATAGGCTCTTGTACACAATTCAAGGAGGTCCACACTCAGCTAACCCCTAAGGATGAGAGAAACATGCTTTGGAAGAGGTTAAGTTTTCCAGACTAAGATTAAATGTTGGTCATCCTCCTGTCATTCTTAAGAGTTAGGCGGTTGTTACTTATCGACCTGTTGGGGAGCCTTCTCTTATGATTAGAAATATTCCCAATCACCTTCGGTCTCCTTTTCAAGGCTCTAAGTCGTAAAATCCCAAACGATCCTACAAATCTCTTAGATTGTCATGCTCATTCAGACCCCAAAACTATGAAAAATTGAGAAAAAAAGACTTGGTGATACCCGAGCTTCTACTATTTCTACTTCACATTCCTTATCCTAGTAACATTGAAAACAAGTACTAAGGGTCCCATGACTCCCATGGTGATTGACCCTAATGATCCAAGGCTCAATGAATTTGATCAACCATTCTCTCTAGGGAATGCAATAGCTCGGCTGCTCGCCAATGCTCCATCTCAACAATTCCCTAATGTCTTAACCGATTTATGGGCATTGCTAGAGTTCCATGATAAGGTAATCAAGGCTTGTAAGTGCATCGATCATAATCAAGTGGAAAATAACCGTATAATATTCACCCTTTGCAAAGAGATTCATGGGAAGAATGTATTCATCAAGAGTCATGATCGGGTAGTGGAGGTGTTAAGGAACGCTCATGTGCATGAGTTGGAAGAACCGAAAAAATATATGCCTTTGAGTTAGTAAAAATAAGAGTCTAGTATAAAGCTCATTGGACGAGGCTAAAGAAAAGTTCATAGGCGAAGCATGGTAGGTGAAGAAAGTGATCTATGAGACAACCCTTAAGTTTAAAGAGAGGACAAAGCACTTTAATGGTAAGTTGGGCTCCTTAGTGGAGGACAAGGATAACTTGATCCAGATAGCAAAGGCATGGAGGAAAGAGAAAGTCAATCTCATTATCTAGTCAATCGGTATATCCTTCGAAAAAGCGTCACTAATCGACCATCTTTAGTAGACTAAAATGCACATGAAACTAGCCGATGACAAGTTGGAAACTTTAACTAAAGATGCATATGAATTTGGGCAATAGCTGGACTCTGTTGGTGAATCCTGAATGAAGTTTATTATAAAATATTTACCTAGGGCCACCTTAGAAGGTTTAAAGACTATGATGAGATCATGTCTTCCGTCCACAAACGCTTGGTTTAGGGAGCTTAAGAGACTTGTTGGGTTCAAGGGAGAAATTTTAAGTTCGGAGAGATTGATCATGTTTTCGACGAATGAAATAGATATTGTACGTAAAGGGTATTGTCCTAGCTACGGGTTATGGTGTAGCAGATCCTAAGGCTACATTAACACTAGGGGTTTGAATTGTGTTTATAATTTCATGAATCCTTTTAACTTAGATTCAAGATTTAAATCAAATCATAGATTAACAACACATATCCATGCTAATCAAGCAGTCATAGATGCAATCACAGATGAATATAAAAGTAACAAAAAGTAAAGTAAGAGAGATGACACCAAGAATTTTATACTGGTTTAGACTAACTAGTCCAACATCAATTCTCGTACAATACTGTATGGATATCTTTTCAATCGCCTACTTTAACCACGTAGCAAGAAAACCAGAATACAGTCTCGATTTCAAGGTTATGAGATACACCCTCTTGTCTTAGAGTCCGAGGTAAACTCTCTGATTTACCTAGCAACATGATCACCCACTAGATTTAGAAGGGCTAATGAGCACACCCTTTTGATTTGAATGGACAATAAGCATGCCCAAACAAATAAGAATAAAGTTCTTGATTTTCAAATACAAATAGTTGTGCTTAGGATACCAGATATCTTATAGCCCTTCTAATAGGGGTTTGATCTTTGAATTGATGAGAGAATACTTCCAAATCAGTGAGTAGATTGTAGAGAATGAATATAGTACAGTAGATATTGGATTTGAATGAATTCAAAGAGTATAGAAAGTGGATTTTGTTAAATATATGTGAGAGTTTCAAGTAAGAAGAAAGTAGAGAAAGTATTAAATAAAATACATTTTCCAGTCTCCTTTATATAATGTATGAAGGGATGTATCTATTCGTGAAGAGATGCAGTTAAAAATCACATCTATATAAAATCCCAAAGGCACCTCTTCAATGGTCTATATATAGAGATACATAGGAGGCCTATGTCGTCATATCTATATTAATTTTGAAAAATAATAATTCTTTTAAATTTTTTTCAAATTTCTATATATTTTTTTAAAATAATTTAAACATAGTTTTTAACTATTTTTGATATATGAAAACTTTTATAGAATATTTTTCGAAATATATTTTGAATTTTAAATAATTTATTGTGATAAAATATCAAAGGTTGGAATTTTGTGATAAAGATCATAATTAACTAGGGACTTTAACAATTTATTTTAATGACTCATAAGTATACAATAAATTCTTAAGCTCTTCAAATCTTTTTCCTTTAAACTTATGAGTCTTGACCATCTCTGAATCATGTACTTTATATTGATTAATCTTTAAGCCTTAATCATATTGTACCTATGTAATATTCTACAATATATACTATACAACTTGATAAACATTAGTATCTATATTTATATGGTTGTTGTCATCATAATCAATATATGAGGTGTTAATAGTCTCCCTCCAACTTTTGATAATGACAACCATGTAAATATTTCTGTATGTAAAATACAATATAACTCCCCCGAGGTAAATAACTCCCTTTTAGTATATGCAGATGTTATATTTTATATTTTTCTCCTCTTTTGTCATCAACAAAAATGAGTGAAAAACAAAACTATATACACAATTGTGATTAGATTTATGTAAGGAATATATTTTTGGAAATATTAGTTATTTTGAGTACGATATATTCATAACATATATTGAGAAATGATTAAATTCTAAACAATATACTAAATATTAAAGATATTAAATAAATAAAACAAGACAAAGTTTATTAATCATTCTAAAACACAAATCAAACTATTATATAATTCAAACATATAAGCAAACAATATTAAACAGATCAAGTCAAACTATATATACAAACCTATAACAATCTAAACCTAACTATATTAAGTATATACAAATCAATAAAATTTAAATATCCAAGTTTTAAATGTACACTTACAGATTTTAAACAAATTGAAATACTATATTTTCCTTAGAACTTCAACCATCCTTCAAATTTCAAAGATTGGTTTAGTTTTGATGACATCCTAATCTTCTTATTCCATGTTTGCTTTGGAGTTTGAGCATTTCGGGTTGTTGTTTTGATCATCTTTGATGAGGGACTAAATTAACCAGTGAAGATCATCAAAATATTTTTTTTGTTCCTTACTTAATTCCAATTGTCTTTGATTTCGGAGGATGAAACAGAGAGTGTTTTAAAATATTAATGTGCTTCTTCTAAGTATTGACAAAGTTTTCTACGTGGAGAACTCATTTATGTGAAAGGAAATGTTTAGAATGAAAAGAGATGAAAAGATGAATCAATGATGAGTTTTTTGGAAGAAAAAGGATTAAATAAAGATGACAAAAGATAGATTAAACGATTGATTTAAAGGTAGCATCAATTTTTGAAATTTAAACTTTCTAGAAACGGCCAGTATATGTCGACATATGTATGTAGGGTTTGTCAACATACGTACCTTAATTTGCACAATTTACGCTTTTGTTCTAATTTTTCCTTATACTTAATATTATTATATTTTAATGATTTTCAAAGACAAAGATAACATTATTGAATGGAAGGAAGTAAATTTTATTAATTAAAACACAAGTACATGGACATAAAAGATACAGGAAAATAACATTGAAAAAACAAAAAAAACATACAACTAAGAGATACAAAGATAGATAAAAGTTCTAAAAAGAAGAAGAAGAAGATGATGATGATGAAGAGATCTTTCTAAAGTATTTTTCCACTTTATTGGAGATAGAAGCGAACATTTTACTAAAGGAGCATTTAAGCTTATTTTGGTTGTTGAAAAGCTTCTCTAGGTTCTTGAATTTTTTTTGTTTGAATAGGGTGATGGTTTGTCAATGCTTTTCGAGGGAATTCTAATTTCCTCCTCTTCCACTTCTTGTTTTTCCTCCTCTTCAATTTCCATGCTATCACATTCTTCTTCTCATTGAAGAATCTCTTGCACTCTTCCCTTGCAATTCTCTCTTCCTTTTTGGAAAGAGTTTCAAAAGGTTTGAATTCAAGAGGAATGTGCATAAGAGAGAGGTTGGTTTTGTCAAAAAAATTATGAGGCAAAATGTTTTCACCTCTTAGATCGATACCAAAATAATTGAAGATTCCAGTATGATACACACCATGACAAAGTGTGTTCCCTTGTCTACGGATTTCTTTTTGGAAAAAGTCATCCAAAATCACTTGTGCCCAATTTGTATCATATTTTCCAAAAATGGTAAAAAGTGCTTTGAAAATCTTTTGAGCCGAATTATTGTAATTTCTCGTCCTCTGTGTAATACTTCGTTGTAAAATAAGACTCATTTGTCGTGCCGTTGGCCTAATATTTTTTCTTTTGAAACCATGCTCATCATCATTAGAAAATAAATCGTGTGTAACTTCTCTATTACCACAATCAATTTCAAAAATGGGGAGTTTATTTCCACTACTTTTACAAAAAAAATTTATCCTAAAATTTTGCAATCCAAAACAATAGTAGTGTCTTTCACAACAATCCAAATTTGACCTTCTTTTCCTTGAACTTTTTTTCTATATAAGTTAGCATAAAACATTAAATCAAATTTGAATTGTAATCAAAATCATTTTGAGATAAATCAATTAAATCGAAAATACCATTTTCAGAAGCAAGATTCTTTAAACCATAAGAAGAAAATTCATTAAAATTTTCTAACATTCCCGAAAATACTTTTCCATAAGTAGCATATTCGATATAAGTTTCCATGGAATCTTGATTATTAAAAATTTGACTTTTGATCTTTTTGGTGAGCGTAATAGTTCTGGATGAGGAAGGTTGGTTTGGGGAATACATTTTTGAGTAGTTTTGAAAGTTGGAGAGTAAAGGATGATTTCGCTTTTTGAGATAAAGTTTGAGTGAATTAAGAGATAGGAATGAGTTAATTAATAGAGAATGAACTGACATTTTTCAAATGAAATAATGCCTTTTTAGTTTTTAAGTCAATGCAAAAGAGTGAGAAATTCAAAAGTTTAAATTTAAAAAGATTCTCTAGTTTTCTGACTAGTATGTCGACATATATATATGTGAGCCATTTCGACATATAGTTCGAGAATTCCAAAACTAAACCAAGAAAATAAATTCCTATATATATATAAATATACTTATATACACCAATTATTATTATTAATATATATTTAGCCCTAAATTCAATAATTTCAAATGAAAGAAATAAATATGTTGAACTGTAACGACACAGAATTTTCGATCCCGAAAATCCCAGATAGTTAGGGAAAAAGAAGAAAAGAGATAGAAGAAGATACAGAACAAAACTAGGTTCTCACATTCACAGCGGATAAAATATAATATCAATTAATAATAGTTTACAAAAGAATACTGTGTCTATCACTTCTAATATATTAGAGTTACACACATATACAGACACTGGATATATACAATCATCATGTCTCAGATTTACAACAATATAATATAGCGGAAACACTCCTTACGTTCTTGCCATCCAGTTCGTCTCCTGAGCTCCAGAACATCCTTAACTGAAAATCTGTAATACTCGGTCTGACCCGAGCATTACATCAAAGTAACACCCGGGTCAGGCTGGAAACCAGCGTGAGTAAACTCATCTAACATGAAATACCAAACATAGAATCTACATAAAACACGGGGTAACTCGTATTCATTTACAGGTAAGGTTGTATATATTAAATAACTTGGAAATATAAGTTTATATTAAAACAATTTATATTGAAAATAGTCCAGAGTCAAAACTGTTCACTTTCCCATCAATTCAATTTAAATTTCCATTGAAACTGATTCGGCTAATAATCAATGAAGATAAATACGTAGGATATACGCATATTATTCTATTCGCATAGTGATTTGATCCAGATTCGAGCATAGAATTTCGAGACAGTTATATCGATCCGAGTTGGGAATTTTCACTCGATTTTCGACGGGAAACCTGGATATGGATTGTTGATTGATTTTGGATATTCTCTATCATAGCTAGGCTATGCAAGGAGAATGACGGTTTCTGATCAAGAAACCAGAACTGAGTCTGCACTAGAAAGTCGGGTGGACAATACTAGTTCGGAAGAGAAATTGTGTGGTCGAGTGAGCGATAAAATTGGTATTGCATACGGATGATATGTGTACATCATACGGGTTTAAATGAAATTGATATTGGGAATTTGTGGATAAGAAATGTGAAATGGTTTTTGAAATGAAAATATATTGGTGAAATATACGATGAAACAAAATAGAAATTGGATATTTCTATGGTAAATATTTACTTTAAGGGAGTGAGTAAATTTGGTAAGTGACTTTATAAAAGAGTAATCAAATTTTAATATTTGATTTAGAATAAACAAAGTTATATATCTTTGTTATATAAGATAAAACTCCCCTTGTTGAATCTATAGCCAGAAGTAAATGGTTTTTGAAAGTGTTTGAAGTATAAAAGGAGTTTTATACAAGTTTGAAATGATCCAAAGTTTAAAAAAAATTATATATATCTATGTGAATATATATAGAGGATCTTATGAGGATTTTCGAAAAAGGTTTTGGGAACCTTTGGATTTGGAAAGGCTTTTGATTTTTGGGTAAAATCAATATTGGAATTTGGAAAGCCTAGTTTGAGAATTATCGATTTTGGGATAATCGATTTTGTGTAAAGGAGCTTTATACGAGAATCATACTAGGTGTGTGATTTGGAAGGTACTGTATGTGTATAATATAAAGTATTTTGAAAATGGCTCTGGAGAAAAAGGCGCTCCCTTGAAATGAACTTCTCAGGAGTGCCACAGGGTGGTACTGCCTTGAACCCTAAGGGGGGTTGTGAAGTTGATCCTGTGAGGAGTCCGGACAAAACTAGTTCCTGAGGATTATGAGTAGTGTGTAGCGAAAGTCGAGGGTGCTGATGCCTACAGAGGCATTTGGGTTATGCTGCGACGACAGTGTAACTCAATGTCACTGCGATCTACTGTAGACCATAGCGAAAGTCATGTGTGCTGCTGGGAGCGAACAGTATGCGTTTGATTTTATATCGGTAGACTGCGACCTATGGTAACATAGCGAAAGTCGTGTGTGCTGCTGAGAGCCAACAGTCTGTGTTTGATTTTATATCGGTATACTGCGACCTATGGTAACATAGCGAAAGTCGTGTGTGCCACTGAGAGCCAACGGTCTACGTTTGATTTTACATCGGTAGACTGCCACCTATGTAGGAGTGGAGAAGTTTCATTTTAAGCGAAAATCGAGGGCGCTGATGCCCACAGTTACATGGACTTTTGTTGCGATGGCAACGTAACCTTGAAATATAACTGTGATCTGTTGTGGGTTCCATGGCGTAATCGAGGGGCGCGGAGTGCCTATAGTTACATGTACTTTTGCTGCGATGGAAACGTAACCCAGGATGTAACTGTGACCATGGATGGGGGTGATGATTTCTAGAGCATTCTCACCAAATTTATTTCCTCTATTTTCAAAAACTGTTTTCTATATTTTCAATACAACTATTTTTCAAAATACTTTCACTGGATGTTGGAAACGGGTCTGCCAAGCACTTACAGATTTTCAGTCGTACGCCTGATCAACGTATGACCAAATTTCTGTGAGGACAATGATGGACTTGTCGAAACATCGAGTTATAAAAGTATTGCATAAAAAACAATTTTAGTAATATTGTACAGTTTTTTTAGTAGTTTAAAAATGATCAAACAAAATTTATCTGATTTTAAGCAATCTAATAATTCTGGCTTCGTTCCTTTTCGAGGACGAAATGATTCAAAGGGGGGAGGAATGTGATGACCCGGGATTTTGATAGTATTATTTTAATAAGTATCTAATCTAATTAAATAAAATACAACCTTTTCATTTTATAAACAAATAAGACTTTGGATATTTACCAATCATTTATATATGTATATGAAGGAAATTATGATTTGAAAATATTAAAATTATATATATATATATACAAGAATATGGGTTAAGTATCGACAACTTAAATTTCAAACATTTATGTGAAAGGAAAATATAAATAAAAGTATAGTAATTATTTGTGCGTATGCAACATGAGTTAAACCAATACAAATAATTAAAACAAGTTTATATTGAGCACATAGAATATTAAGCACAATCAGGCAAGAAATATATAAACTATAGCAATATATATATATATGTTGCATGTGATATCTCGGAATTTTAGGCATTATCAATTTAATAATCTGTATTCAAATTTAAATTGATTTGATAATTTTTGTTAATAATTTGAATTGATATAATAATCTTCTTCTTAATAAATTTTTAATTAATAGATTTTATATTTTAAAGCTAAATAAATTGTTATATATTTACAATGTATATATATATATATATATTTGTATATATATTTTAAATAGATGAGCTTTGTTTTAAATTTAATAAATAAAGCATGTTTTCAAATTCTAATATTTTTGGTAATTTGGAAATTTTCTTTTATTTAATATAAAGCTTTTCAAAGCTATTTAAATAAATAACTATATGGTTTTAAATTGTTAAGGTAATTGTTTAAAATGTTTTTGGCTTAAATTTAAATTTAATTTAATAAACAATAAGGTTTGTTTTATTTTCATTTTAAATATTACTTGATAAATAATCATTTATTTATATATATATATATAAGTTTAAAATACAAATTACATATGATCTTAACTCATTGAGCAATAGAAGTAATTTATAATCTCTTTTATAAATTATTTAAAATGGTCAAATGTGTTATTTTCAAATAATAGATATATGTACTGTTTTTATTTATAAGTATACTTGGTTTTATTTCTTTAAAAATTAGCTATATGTATAACTAAGTATTTAAAAACTAATTAATTAAGTATAAGTTTATGTTAACTTTTATTAACATTTAATTATAAATACTAATTACATAATGGACAAGTGTAAGTTTATAAGAGTTTAATTCAACAAGCGTTAAATAATAACTTTTCAAAATGAAAAAAGTATAGAGTTTTAATAAGTGTCATGTTTGATTTTTTAATTTTCTTTTATTTTATTTTAAAACATTTCAGCCTATATATATCTATTGTTCTTTCCTTCATTTTTTGTCTATCTTTCTAAAATCAAAAGCTAAGGGTAAAATCCGAAACTAAAACTATTCTCAACAAAAAAATCTGTAATTAATCTTCTAAAAACCAAAAATCAGATTCAAGCCTGTAACTCATTTTTAAAGCAAGGCTGCAAATCATTTTCAAAAAGCAAAGCAAAGCCTGCATTATTTCAAATCTGGAAACCAAGCCAGCATGCATGTAGTTATTTTTAAAAATAAGTTTTAAAGCTCCAGCAACTCAAGTTTTCAGCAAGCAACTGCATTTTTCCAAAATAAGCAAGTCAGTTCCAAAGCATTCAAGTGCAAGTTTTTAAACATTCAAAAGGATTTTCAAAACATTTTCAAAAAAAATGAGGCTCTATCTTCTATTTAAAAGGTGAGTAACTTCACTTTTAAAACTTAAAGTAAAATTATGGTTGCATATTATTGCTGTATTGTGTATATTTTAAGTATGTTTGTGTATGTATATTGTTGAATTCCTAATGTATGTTGTATGCATTTGAATATTTGTAACTTCTCTGTTCCCAGATTTAAGTTCTGGTTTTGATTTAAATTTAAAACTTCTTGATTTAGTCTCTGTTTAAAACATAAGTTTCAAATGAAACTTGCTTGTTCCATCACAAATTTAAGTTTGAAATATATTTAAGTTAAAATAAATTGGCAATATCTTGGGGAATCAAGAAAAACTGAGCAAACTTAATCTAAGTAAAAATTCAAACATCTTAATTTATAAATTCAGGAATGTGAACTAAATTCTTATCCTAAAACATGATTTTTAAAACTAAAATCATTATTTTTAATGATGGGATGAGTATGCAGTTCTGGGATGAATTGGAAATGGAAATGTGAGGTTTTCTAATGATTTATGTGGTCTGGGAGGAAGGGGTTCTATCTGGTGGTAGTCTGATGATCAGAGGGTAGGGGAAAAATGCCAGGATGTTGATCAGAGCTTTGTGGTGACGATGGTCGATTTTTAAAATTTGTAACCCTAGTTTTAACTAGGTTAGATAATTTGATCACCACTGTTTCTCTAGTTGATCGAATGCAACGGAATCTTGGGTGATGAGAGCTTGGACGTTGACGAAGGCAAGGCTAGGATTTCAGAACCTCCAGTGGTCGGAAGGTCGGGGACGAGGCATGTTCCAGGTTTGGTGGTGATTCCTTTGTTTCTGTTCCAGGTTTTGTTTGGACAACTCGAATTCGATTTCAAGATTTATATAGTGATCCGATGAACGTAGTTGAGTGTGAAGGAGGTTGCCGATGAGGGAAGACCATCGGAGATGGTCGGAGGTGATTAAAGTCACCGTGCATGTGCACGGTGCACTTTATACTCTGGTGAAGTTTTGGTTAGCAGAGGGAAAGGGTCTCGGGTTTCTCGCGAGAAGTTCGAGCATTTGCTCGAAGTTTTTAGTTTGTGGACTCGAAGCAACATAGGGTGGCTCGGGATGTAATATTTGTTATAGGTTTTCAAAAAGAAACCTGTAGTGTTTTGTTTTAAAATATTTAAACTGAAGATGTAAAATGAAAAGTAAAGTTTTTAAACAAGTTTAAATCTAAGTTTAAATCTGATTCAAGTTTAAATCTTAGTTTTAAAAACAAAATAGAGTATTTGAAATTTAAATTGTTTTAACTACTTTAAAAATGGTTAAATGGTTTGAATTTAAAATGATGATTTAAATTAAAGTTCAAATCTAGGTTTAATCTAGATTCAAATTTAAATATGTATTCCAGTTTTAAAATGAAAAAAGTTTTTAAATTTAATAATTATTTAAACAACTTTGAATATTATGGTGTATTTTTAAATTAATTTGAATTTAAAAATGAATTTGGTTTTTAAATTCCTTTAAGCTTCTTTATAGAATAAATATTTCTTTAACTTGTGAAATAAAAAGGTTTTTGAAATGTGTTGTTAAAGGTAGTTTGTATTCATTTTAAATCTTTACATTTAAAATGAAAATTTAAAGCCAAATTGTTTAAAATGATTTGTTAATGATAATTTGATCATTAATAAGAAAATGTTTTTAGTTTTAAGTATACGAAGATTAAATGTTTTGTAACTCATTAAATTATTAAGTTAAATAATTTGTAATTAATTTAATTAATTAATTAATCATTTGGATTAATTAAATAAGTAATTAAAGGATTAAATTAATTAATTAATGACCGAGATTAATTAATTAAGGATAATTAATTTGTAATTAAGGATTATTAACTAGATTTTAATTAATGATTAAAGATAAATTAATCAAGTAATTAAGGATTAATTAAATTACAGTTAACACTTAATTAATTAAATAATTAAAGGTTAATTATTTGGTTGTTAAGATGAATTAATTTGTAATTAGTAATGATTAATCTAAGTTAATTACTTAAGAACAGTAATTAAAGAATTATTAATTGTTGATGAATGCCATTAACTTGAGATTATTTAATAATTAATTAATATGATTAATTTTTAATAATTAATTAGATTAATTAATTAAAGATAATTATTTGTGAAATTCTTTAAGTGTAATTACTTAATGGAAGTAATTAAGGAATTAATTAATAAATGTAATTAATTGAGTTTAATATGATTGGTTTAAATTAATTAATTAAGTTTAATTAATTTTAATCACTAGATGATTTGGTAACTAATTACTTAATGTAATTAATGGAGTGTAATTACTTAGTGAAGTAAGTAATGATAATTACCGGATGTAATTAGTGGAAGATGGTTTAGTAGTGGAAGTAATTTGGATTAAATTACTTTGTATAATTAATCAAGGGATTAATTAAAGGAATTAATTAAGGAGTAATTAATTTATTTAATGGAGTAATTAAGGGTAGTTAATTATTGAATGTGATTAATCCAGGGTGATTAATAATTATGGTTTAATTAAAGATTAATTACTTATTGTAATTAATTTAAATAAAGTAATTAATTTAAAATATTATTAGGGATCATTAATTAATATAATTAATGATGTAATTAAGAATTGATTAATTAATATTAATTGATCAATGATAAGTGATTAAAACAGTAATTAATCAATGTAATTAATTAAGGGTTAATGTAATTAATTTTAGTTAATTAATTAATAAAGTAATTAAAGGTTAATTAATATAAGTGGTTAAGAATAATTAATTTGTGAAATTAATTAAAGGATAATAACTTGAATTAATTAAAGGATAATTAATGAAGGGTGATTAATTAAGGTGGATAATTAGAGAATAATTATTAATTAATTTGTAATTAATTAATGGATATGTAAGCAAGATTTATATTAATGTAAGTAATTAATTTAATTCACTTTAAATTAATTATGGATGGAAGTAATTAATTTAGTTCATTTTAAATTAATTATAGATGGTGTGATTATAGATCATTGCTTATGTATGGATGGATGATATTGGTTGCCTTGAATGGTTTGAGATCTCAGATATGAGATAAGTAATATTGTCTGATATGGATGCTTTGGTTGCATTATGATGATAATATGGATTATCTATTTGTAATTATAATATGGATTATCTTTTGATAATGATAATATGGATTATTTGTTGTGATGATAATGACGATTATCTATTGTGATATTTGAATTATCTATCTGTGTGTATATAGATAATAGAATTGAATTGTTTTAAACTTTATAACAACTTGGCCTTAAAAGATAAATTTTGGATTTCGATGAGACCGGGAATGGGTTTCCAGATTTGGATATCCGAAAACCACATCGATCCAAATTAACGATAGGTCGTGAATCTCAAGTGAAGATGAAGATTCAGAGTGCAAGGGTTATTGTCTTAACTTTGAGGGTGATTCCAAAATGAGTGTAATGAGACAATGCCTTCGGTTTCGTTCGAACCCGGAATGAACTTGTATGGATTGAATGCTTTCAGAACATCGTCAGGTGGACGATGAGCATTCTAAGAGATGTGTTCTCTAAAGGTAATCATAGCCTCAAGCCTCATCAACTGGGAATGGCTAAAACAGGGGAGGTGCACCAAGGCTAAGTGGGTCATGCCCAAGTAGGACGAGATTTTTCCCCCGTCTAGAGGTGCCTTTTTATTTCGGCTGTGTGGGCAGTTGGAATGCACACCAATTGCGGGATTGTCTTGTTCGGGACCGTCCAGTAAGGGATGGTTCTGGCCTTATGTTGCAGGTGATCTAGGGTGGATCCTCGGTATGTTGATCTAGGCTACCAACTATGACGGGCGGTACCCCAGTAGCCCTGCCGTTGTGTGGAATCCAAAATCCAATAAGTGCCCTCGGATTTGATTGTATTACCCACTTTTGTGGCTAGTAGCTGGAATTTATTCATGTAACAATTTTGGCTATTTTCTATTTACTTGAAAACCCTAGACCTATTATAATATCACTTGATTTCCTATCAAATGTTTTGGTTAGCGTAAGGTAAAAACTTTTCCATGTTTATGTGTGGGAAGTCTTACGTGATACCTTTCTTTTCAAAGGTTTTTCAAAGTTAAGAAACCTTAACTTGTTACTCACACCAGACCCATGTCTGACCCGTAGTTTATCTTCTGTTTTTCTTAAACTCTTGGGTACTCAAATTTTTACGAGTAGCCAAGGGATTCAGGTTAGCTTTGACGAATTTTGGAGGAGCAATGGAGCAGGAAGCTTCAGCGTGTAGATATATAGTCTTCCGCTGTGTTTGATTTCTCTGAGTTGTATTGAGTTGTAATAACTAGACAGGTGTTTATAACTGTCTAGTATGTGATGTATAATCTGTTTAACTCTAATAGTTGTTGTATACTGTGTAATACTTATGTTGTCAATATAATTTATTCGTTCCGCTATGAGATTCTGATGTTGTTTAGTTATTTCTTCTCTATCTTTTCTCTTTTCTATCCCTTTCTTTCTTATTAATGATGTGTCATTCTGTGGTATGAATGGCGGGTCGTTAGAGTGGTATTAGAGCGCTAGGTTGAGTGAATACCTAGGCTTTGGAGTGATTTCTTTCTTGAGAGAGCGTATTTGTAATTTTAAATAGATTTATATATATTTATCTATTTCTGCCTATCTGTTAGGTTACCTGTTCGGGTTTTCCAACATAAGTTATGAAGGTAGATAAGGTAGTGGTGTTTGTAACACGACTACTACCAATGGAAGGAGTTTGAATGTTTGAGGTTGGAAGTGTGTCTGTCGGGACTATAGACCTAATACCGTCTCGACTGAGCTTTGCAGCTCGGTGTAAGGATTTGATCGATCACTGAAGGAAACCTGTTATGGTTCAGAGTCTATCTTTGAAGTTGGATGAGTAGAGTTTGGATCTGTTAGTTGGCAGAAGTGAGTGGTGGTATCTTGAAACCTCAGGAAGTAGTAGCTGCGTGATGAGATGTAGTGACTATGGATTGTCTCCGAAGATGTTTTCTTTGGAACAAGTTTTAGGGTAGTGTGTCTGCTTCGGTGTTGTGGCTGAGTTCAGCCTGGTGTTTCAGTTTGCTTTGAGGTCCGAGTTTCTTAAAGATTTTTGGATTAGGAAGTCTTTGGCATCTGTGTCAGCAGTGCAGCTCAGAGTATTCTGGGTGCTGGCAGAGGTCTTCTGGCTGAGCAGTTTTTCTGGACGTGGAGTTCAGAAGTAGTAGAGTGGATCCATTTCTTCGATGGATTGGCTAGGCCAGCATAAGCTGTTATATTGGGTAAAGAGAGAACAGTTTTTCTTTAGAATTAGGCTGGGTTGATCGCAAAAGTGACTTGCGATAGTTGAGTGTTCTCTTGGGTTATCAGATTTTTTCTGGATGCCTTCAGGAAAGTCAGAGGTTTGTCTACATTTGGAGATTTAGTTTCCTTATCGACTAGGATTCCAGGAATGATTCCGGTGGTTCAGTTTAGTCGAAGGATGGTTCTTTGAGATTGAGCTGGTGTAGCAGCTCAGGGTTTTGGAGGAACCACTGAGTTTTTCTTTATGGAACCGTTGAACTATATTTCTGGGATTTGTTGTCCAATTTGTGCTAGTGTTCATCATTAGCATTCTCTTCTACTTCAGATCAGAGTTGTGCAGCGGAAGCAGTTTGGGAGTGTTTCTGTTTATTTTTTCGGATAAGGAGAAGTAAGTTTAGTCTTTTGATATTTGTGGTGTAGAGTTTGTGTTCTCGATTTTTGGTTGATCTTGAGAGGATCATTTTGATGGGTTATTTCTGGTCTAGTTTGTTTCTAGAGGCATCAACAAGGGTTGAGATGATTAGGAAGGATGTTGGTAGCCCAAGATCATCTGAAGAGTTTTGTGGATAAGAGACGGAGGAATTTGGATTCTAGAGTCGGAGATTTGGTTTTAGTTAAATTTTCTCCGATCTAAAGGAGCTATAAGTTTTGGGTAAGACTGGAAAGCTAGCTCCGAGGTGTTTTGGATCTTTTTTGTGTTATTGTGAGGACAAGTGTTTGGTCTTCAGGATTGAATTGCCAGTTTGGAAGACTGCGATTCGATGTGTTTCACGTATCTCTGAGGGAGTACGTGTATGGTCTACCTCTGGTTTTTGAACCAGCAGTTCAGGAGGTTTGGTTGTTGAATCAGACTCGTCTGTAGTCTGATATCCTGTTTAGTTTTGTAGATCTAGATGATTAGGAGCTATGTAGCTTAGCCATATTGATTGTTTGGATTATGTAGAGCGAGTATTCCGGTATATATACTTCGGAAATTCGAGGAAACTCTATCCATAATTTTGTCTGGATAATTAGATTTTTTTGATTGGATGAATTGGTTGCTATGGCTGTTAGCATACGATTGATATATGCTTGTGTTTTAAAATTAAAATCTTTAATGAGAATATTAAATTTCCTTTGTTTTAAATTTCGGGGACGAAATTCTCTTAAGGGGGAGGAATGTGATATTCCGGAATTTTAGGCAATATCAATTTAATAATCTGCATTAAAATTTAAATTGATTTGATAATTTTTGTTAATAAATATGAATTGATTTAATAATCTTCTTCTTAATAAATATTTAATTAGTAGATTTTATCTTTTAAAGCTAAATAAATTATTAGCTATTTATAATGTGTATATATATATATACACACACATTTGTATATATATTATAAATATATGAGCTTTGTTTTAAGTTTAATAAATAAAGCATGTTTTCAAATTCTAATATTTTTGGTAATTTGGTAATTTGATTTTATTTAATATAAAGCTTTTCAAAGCTATTTAAATAAATAACTATATGGTTTTAAATTATTAAGGTAATTGTTTAAAATGTTTTTAGCTTAAATTTAAATTTTATTTAATTAACAATAAGGTTTTTTTTTTCATTTTAAATATAACTTGATAAATAATGATTTAAATATTTATATGTATATATAAGTTTAAAATACAATTTACATATGATCTTAATTCATTAAGCAATAGAAGTAATTTATAATCTCTTTTATAAATTATTTAAAATGGTCAAATGTGTTATTTTCAAATAATAGATATATGTACTGTTTTTATTTATAAGTATACTTGGTTTTATTTCTTTAAAAATTAGCTATATGTATAACTAAGTATTTAAAAACTAATTAATTAAGTATAAGTTTATGTTAACTTTTATTAACATTTAATTATAAATACTAATTACATAATGGACAAGTGTAAGTTTATAAGAGTTTAATTCAACAAGCGTTAAATAATAACTTTTCAAAATGAAAAATGTATAGAGTTTTAATAAGTGTCATGTTTGATTTTTTAATTTTCTTTTAATTTATTTTAAAACATTTCAGCCTATATATATATATTGTTCTTTCCTTCATTTTTTGTCTATCTTTCTAAAATCAAAAGCTAAGGGTAAAATCTGAAACTAAAACTATTCTCAACAAAAAAAATCTGTAATTAATCTTCTAAAAACCAAAAATCAGATTCAAGCCTGTAACTCATTTTTAAAGCAAGACTGCAAATCATTTTCAAAAAGCAAAGCAAAGCCTGCATTATTTCAAATCTGGAAACCAAGCCAGCATGCATGTAGTTCTTTTTAAAAATAAGTTTTAAAGCTCCAGCAACTCAAGTTTTCAGCAAGCAACTGCATTTTTCCAAAATAAGCAAGTCAGTTCCAAAGCATTCAAGTGCAAGTTTTTAAAGATTCAAAAGGATTTTCAAAACATTTTCAAAAAAAATGAGGCTCTATCTTCTGTTTAAAAGGTGAGTAACTTCACTTTTAAAACTTAAAGTAAAATTTGGTTGCATATTATTGCTGTATTGTGTATATTTTAAGTATGTTTGTGTATGTATATTGTTGAATTCCTGATGTATGTTGTATGCATTTGAATATCTGTAACTTCTTTGTTCCCAGATTTAAGTTCTGGTTTTGATTTAAATTCAAAACCTCTTGATTTAGTCTCTGTTTAAAACTTAAGTTTCAAATGAAACTTGTTTGTTCCATCACAAATTTAGTTTGAAATTTATTTAAGTTAAAATAAATTGGCAATATCTCGTGGAATCAAGAAAAACTGAGCAAACTTAATCTAAGTAAAAATTCAAACATCTAAATTTATAAATTCAGGAATGTAAACTAAATTCTTATCCTAAAACATGATTTTTAAAACTAAAATCATAATTTTTAATGATGGAATGAGTGTTCAGTTCTGGGATGAACTGAAACTGGAAATGTGAGATTTTCTGATGATCTATGTGGTCTGGGAGGAAAGAGTTCTATCTGGTGGTAGTATGATTATCAGAGGGTAGGGGAAAATGCCAGGATGTTAATCAGAGCATTGTGGTGATGGTGGTTGATTTTTGAAATCTGTAACCCTAGTTTTAACTAGGTTAGATAATTTGATCACCAAGGTTTCTCTAGTTGATCGAGTGCAATAGGATCTTGGGTGATGGGAGCTTTGACGTTGACGAAGGCAAGGCCAGGATTTTAGAACCTCCGGTGGTCGGAAGGTCGGGGACGAGGCATGTTCCAGGTTTGGTGGTGATTCCTGTTTTTCTTTTCCAGGTTTTGTTTGGACAACTCGAATTCGATTTCAAGATTTGTATAGTGATCCGATGAACGTAGTTGAGTGTGAAGGAGGTTGCCGATGAGGGAAGACCATCGGAGATGGTCGGAGGTGATTAAAGTCACCGTGCATGTGCACGGTGCACTTTATACTCTGGTGAAGTTTTGGTTAGCAGAGGGAAAGGGTCTCGGGTTTCTCTCGAGAAGTTCGAGCATTTGCTCGATCTTTTTAGTTTCTGGACTCGAAGCAACATAGGGTGGCTCGGGTAGTAATATTTGTTACAGGTTTTTAAAAAGAAACCTGTAGTGTTTTGTTTTAAAATTTTTAAACCGAAGATGTAAAATGAAAAGTAAAGTTTTTAAAAAAGTTTAAATCTGATTCAAGTTTAAATCTTAGTTTTAAAAACAAAATAGACTATTTGAAATTTAAATTTTTTTAACTACTTTAAAAGTGGGTAAACGGTTTGAATTTAAAATGATGATTTAAATTAAAGTTTAAATCTTGGTTTAATCTGGATTCAGATTTAAATATGTATTCCAGTTTTAAAATTAAAAGAAGTTTTTAAATTTAATAATAATTTAAACAACTTTGAATGTTATGGTGTATTTTGAAATTAATTTGAATTTAAAAATGAATTTGGCTTTTAAATTCCTTTAAGCTTATTTATAGAATAAATATTTCTTTAACTTGTGAAATAAAAAGGTTTTTGAAATGTGTTTTAAACTTTGTTAAAGGTAATTTGTATTCATTTTAAATCTTTACATTTAAAATGAAATTTAAAATGAAAATTTAAAGCAAAATTGTTTAAAATGATTTGCTAATGATAATTTGATCATTAATAAGAAAATGTTTTTATCTTTAAGTAAATGAAGATTAAATGTTTTGTAACTCATTAAATTATTCAGTTAATTAATTTGTAATTTATTTATTTAATTAATTAATGATTTGGATTAATTAAATAAGTAATTAAAGGTTTAAATTAATTAATTGATGTTTGAGATTAATTAATTAAGGATAATTAATTTGTAATTAAGGATTATTAATTAGATTTTAATTAATGATTAAAGATTAATTAATCGAGTAATTAAGGATTAATTAAGTTACAGTTAACACTTAACTAATTAAATAATTAAAGGTTAATTTATTGTTTATTAAGATAAATTAATTTGTAATTAATAATGATTAATCTAAGTTAATTACTTAAGAAAAGTAATTGAAGAATTGTTAATTTTTAATGAAGGTCATTAACTTGAGATTATTTAACAATTAATTAGTATGATTAATTTTTAATAATTAATTTGATTAATTAATTAAAGAGAATCATTTGTGAAATTGTTCAAGTGTAATTACTTAATGGAAGTAATTAAGGAATTAATTACTAAATATAATTAATTGAGTTTAATGTGATTGGTTTAAATTAATTAATTAATTAAGTTTAATTAATTTTAACCACTAGATGATTTGATAAGTAATTACTTAATGCAATTAATGGAGTGCAATTACTTAGTGAAGTAATTATTGATAATTACCGGATGTAATTAGTGGAAGATTGTTTAGTAGTGGAAGTAATTTGGATTAAATTACTTCGTATAATTAATCAAGGGATTAATTAGAGAAATTAATTAAGGAGTAATTAATTCATTTAATGGAGTAATTAAGGGTAGTTAATTACTGAATGTGATTAATCTAGGGTGATTAATAATTATGGTTTAATTAAAGATTAAATACTTATTGTAAATAATTTAAATAAAGTAATTAATTTAAAATGTTATTAGGGACCATTAATTAATATAATTAATGATGTAATTAAGAATTGATTAATTAAGATTAATTAATCAATGATAAGTGATTAAAACGGTAACTAATTAATGCAATTAATTAAGGGTTAATGTAATTAATTTTAGTTAATTAATTAATGAAGTAATTAAAGGTTAATTACTATAAGTGGTTAAGAATAATTAATTTGTGAAATTAATAAAGGATAATTACTTGAATTAATTAAAGGATAATTAATCAAGGGTGATTAATTATGGTGGATAATTAGAGAATAATTAATTAATTAATTTCTAATTAATTAGTGGATATGTAAGCAAGATTTATATTAATGTAAGTAATTAATTTAATTCACTTTAAATTAATTAGACATGGAAGTAATTAATTTAATTCATTTTAAATTAATTATAGATGGTGTGATTATAGATCATTGCTTATGTATGGATGGATGATATTGGTTGCCTTGAATGGTTTGAGATCTCAGATATGAGATAAGTAATGCTGTGTGATATGGATGCTTTAGTTGCATTATGGTGATAATATGGATTATCTATTTTTGATGATAATATCATCATCTTTTGATAATGATAATATGGATTATCTATTGTGATGATAATGATGATTATCTATTGTGATATATGAATTATCTATCTGTGTGTATATAGATAATAGAATTGAATAGTTTTAAACTTTAAAACAACTTGGCCTTAAAAGATTCGTTTTGGATTTCGATGAGACCGGGATCGGATTTCCATATTTGGATATCTGAAAACCACATCGATCCAAATTAACAATAGGTCGTGAATCTCGAGTGAAGATGAAGATTGAGAGTGCGAAGGTTATTGTCGTTAACTCTGAGGGTGATTACAAAATGAGTGTAACGAGATAATGCCTTCGGTTTCGTTCGAACTCGGAACGAACTTGTATGGATTGAATGCTTTTAGAACATCGTCGGGTGGACGATGAGCATTCTAAGAGATGTGTTCTCTAAAGGAAATCATAGCCTCAAGCCTCATCAACCGGGAATGGCTAAAACAGGGGAGCTGCAACAAGGCTAAGTGGCTTATGCACAAGTAGGAAGAGATTTTTCCCCTGTCTAGAGGTCCCTTTTTATTTCGGCTGTGTGGGCAGTTGGAATGCGCACCAACTGTGGGGTTGTCTTGCTCGGGACTGTCCAATAAGGGATGGTTCCGGCCTTGTGTTGCACGGGATTTATGGTGGATCCTCGGTATGTTGATCTAGGCCACGTACTGTGACAGGCGGTACCCCAGTAGCCCTGCCATTGTATGGAATCCAAAATCCAATAAGAGCCCTCGGATTTGATTGTATTACCCACTTTTGTGACTAGTGGCTGGAATTTAATCATGTGATAATTTCGGCTATTTTCTATTTACTTAAAACCCCTAGTCCTATTATAATATCGCTGGATTTCCTATCAAATGTTTTGGTTAGCATAAGGTAAAAACTTTTCCATGTTTAGTGTGGAAAGTCTTACGTGATACCTTTCTTTTCAAAGGTTTTTCAAAGTTAAGCAACCTTAACTTGTTACTCACACCAGACCCATGTCCGACCCGAAGTTTATCTTCTATTTTTCTTAAGCTCTTGGTACTCAAATTTTTATGAGTAGCCAAGGGATTCAGGTTAGCTTTGACGAATAATGGAGGAGCAATGAAGCAGGAGGCTTCAGCGTGTAGATATATAGTGTTCCGTTGTGTTTGATTCCTCTGAGTTGTATTGAGTTGTAATAACTAGATAGGTGTTTATAACTGTCTAGTATGTGATGTATAATCTGTGTAACTCTGACAGTTGTTGTATACCATGTAATACTTATGTTGTTAATATAATTTATTCGTTCCACTGTAAGATTCTGATGTTGTTTAGTTCTTTCTTCCCTATCTTTTCTACCCCTTTCTTTCTTATTAATGATGCGTCATTCTGCGGTATGAATGGCGGGTCGTTACATTGCCTGTGAAGTAGATGCAATGCAAGAAAAAAATATAATCTATGTATATACCAAAGATAAAAAGGGATAAGGATGTAAACATGAAGGACTCTTGCATTTAATGCTAGCACAAAAACAAGTCATTCGAAAATATCTATAAATCAGTTTAGCTCAAAATGTTGTCTGACCAAAGAAAGAAAAGAAGGAAAAAATCTCTGATCAAAAACAGAAAATGCTTGTTCCAATAAATACCTCCCCCAAAAAAACTGTTTTCTATATATGTAGATCCTCTTTGTTTCAGTTTGTTCTCAAGACAAAGCAAACTAAAAGGGAATAAAAATAGTAGGCATTTCCATTTTTACAAACTTAAACAACATCTCAACTAAATAAACAAGAAGATCAAAGAGAATCAAGCTATCAGTTTTTCAAACCCCAGGAATGTTCTCTGTTCAAACTGTTGACAAGTGAGTAAACAAATTATTTTATGATCTAAGTATAATTTAAATCTGTGTGTATGATTCATGAATAACTTTGTGCTTTGCTTGTGCATTTTCTTTTAAGTTTAACTCTGTATATATCTATATGACTGTGCTGTGTATGTTTCTTCACTGCTTTTGGGTTACAGAGTGTAAAATAACCAAGAAATTCAATACATCTCCATTTAATCACTATTAAGCCTAGAGCTTAAAATAAAACAAGTTTATTTATGCATGAGTTAAGATCTAAAATAGTTTTAAGTAGGATAGTGATATATAACATCTAGAGCTTTGATTTTATAGAGAAAAATTCAAACTTATGTAAAATTCGGATGTCATGAATTGTTAATTCAATTACATAATGTTAATCATCATTTGAAAATAGGATTTTTAAAACTAAAATGGTGATTTTTAGTTGAGTATTCTAAGAGCAATTTGAAGTTGATGAAAAGGGGAGTTTTGATCAATTTTTGGCGATCGGAAACATTTTGGGTGCTGAGTTTTTGATCGAAGCTAGTGTGGATGATAGTGAAGTCAGGAAAAATGTTCAATAATTTTTCTATTGTAGGAAATGATGGAACGAGGAAACTTTAGGGTTTAACTTTCGAATTAGGACGTGGTAGGAGATGAGGTGTTTTCACCACCTCGGGTTGATCGAGTCGCGTGGTATTCAAAGAGATGGTAGCATGGGGGATCGGCGAGGTGAGGATGAAATTGGAGCATCTCCGATGGTCAGAGCGATGAGGGCGAAGCGATTTTCCAGGTGAGAATGGATTCGAGTTTCAAACTGGAAGCTCGATTTCGTTTTGGGGTTGTTAGCGTCGGATCGACCATTGCTATCGAGTGTAGTGGTGATTTGTGTCTTGCCGGAGGAAGCGCAGTTCGCCGGAGCGTCGGCAAGGTGCTGTGCACATGCACGACACTGGAATGGTGTTAGTAGATTTTGGCACGAGAGCAACTCGAGTTGTTACTCGAGAAAAATGAGAGGTTGCTTCGAGTGAGACTCGGTGCATGAGTGTGCTTGCGTGATTACAGCAGTTTAAAACTTAAGCTAAAAAAGAAGAAGAAGAAGATGAAGTACGTCAGGAAGAGAGGAGGTCTCGGAAAAATAGAGGAGAAACCCGAGTGTTTACTTGAGTAAACCGGAAGCTTGCTCGGGTTTGATTTCCAAACCTACAATATAATAAAAGTAGGTTAAGTAAAATATTTAAATAGTTATAAGTTGTGATGACTGATTAATGTATGACAATTTTAAGTTCAGACTTTAACACAAGTTTTAATTATTTAATTAATGCTTTAGAATGTTTTTAAAATCCAAATAATAATTTAATTAGGAAATTAATATAAGATAAGTTTTAAATTTAATTAACATTTAAAGCCTTAAGGTTAGTAATAATTTGATTTCAAAGTTATTAAAGAAGAAGTTAAAATGTTAATTGAGATGAATAATTATTTAGATAAATTGATTGTAAAAGTAATTAAGAATGATTAATGTAACAACTCGCATATTTATCGATTTTATATTTAAATATTTTATTTAAATATTTTACCGTTAGTCGGATTTTAGTCCGAAAAGCTACTTTTTGCATACGGTCGAATTAGGACTCGAGACCACTCCCATTGAGTTTAAAAAGCCGTTTGCGACCTTTTTGAGTATAAACTTTGATATATTTGGAGTTAGTAAAAAATTTGACCTTTTTCACTTTGGTTTTGAGTTTGGGTTCAGCCCACTAGCCAACTTATACTCAAAACTGAACCACTCTTCCCCATTCACCCTCACTTCTTCCTCTTTTCAGTTCTAAGGCAGTAATGGTGGGAGAGATTGGAAATTAAAACTCCAAAACCCTAGTTCCTCTTGCAACCTCAAATTCCTAGCTCCAAATTCAAGAGAACCCATTGGTAAGCATTCTCTTCTTCTTCTCCAACTTATTCTCTTACCAATTTCATAAATTCCTAAACCTAATTTTGGGAATGTTCTTGTTTTGAGCATAGATTCAAGCTCATTTGGGTTGTGTTGAAGAGAGGTCGATTCTCCATTTGCTTTCAAGCTTCTTCTTGTTTGATTTTGTAAAAAGGTGAGATTTTTATCTCACATCTTAGTCTATAATTATCTTCGATTGTTAAGTATGAATTCCTAACGTTTATTCGTGTGCAATTGATTTTGGTTTGAATCGATTTCGTGTATATTCCAATTTTTGGTGTTTTGGTCCAATTTATGAAAATCCTATTATGGATATTTGGACATTGATATTTGAGGCGTATCGAAGAGCCGTTTAGGCTGGGTTGTCGTTTGACGTAATTCCTTAGTCATCGCCATTTGCTCGTTCGATCGTTTCCGATATTCGTTTGGCCATTTTTGGCCTAGGTTCAGGGAGTGCCCTGAACCCTTCATTCAGACGTCTGAAACGTAATATTCAGACGTCTGAATATTGTTCTGGGAAGATTTCTATTCCCAGATTCAGACGTCTGAATATATGGTTTCAGACGTCTGAATTGGTTCATTTGGAACCAGAAAGGAAATAGGCTAAAAAGTGCCTATTTCAGACGTCTGGATTCAAGGATTCAGACGTTTGAATTCTGTCTTTGGAAAATATTTATTTTCCAGATTCAGACGTCTGAATCCTTGATTTCAGACGTCTGAATCCTTGATTTCAGACGTCTGAATCAGCACTATTTTGCCTATTTGCCTATTCGCTTGAGAATTCCAAATTAAATTGATTCGTGATGATCCTATTTGTTGTTATCATTTATTATGCCTTTGATGACTCCTATTTAGGGATTTTTGAATATCCATTTCGATGGATTCTTTATCGGCTTCTTTGGATTTTCATTCACTTCTTCGAATGTGAATTTTAGTGATTGATTGTTCCTACAATCTTCTTTGTGATTTGTCACTTTAAAAATATAAAGGTTTTCTATACTAGTAGTAAATATCAAAACTCTTTCTTCAAATGATTTCAACACTATTTTAGTACAAAGCTCGTTTCTTAAACCGTTTTCCAATCTATTAGTATATACAAACCTTTACCTCACTAGTATGAGAAATCTAATTAAACGACTTAGTAAAACGAGTGGTATGAAACGCTTGCGTTTACTTCGTCGGTTAATTCTTGGACTTGTTCGATTGAATCTCTTGTGACAATTTTATAGTGGAGACCTACAGTTTGTTCGTAAATATTTAAGTTAAGCAAGTGGTTATGGGACATGAAGCTAAACTCATATATTTACTAGCTTAGTGTAATTGACACTTCTCGTTGATCATGACGATCATCTTTGTGATTTAGACTAGCAATGTGCGATGTCTCTTTGTCTGCGAGGGAGACTAAACCCCGTTTTGTGGAGTTTCGACTCAAATTGGTGGGGTAGCAACCCATGGTCTTCGGGCCGTTTATGGAGCTTCAGCTCAATTTGTGATGGTTAGCAACCATGGAATTAGCGTTCCGTTTGTGATACACGTGTTGGTGAGCTTTATGCTCCCATTTGTGATAGGCCTCCCTCCCCCTTTTTGTGATTTCTGGATTTCTTGAGATGATTTCTAGAATTTATGTTTCACCAGTTTTCGTGATTTCCATTGATAAGTTTTATCAATATTTGTGCATTGGTGAATTTGTGTGTCATTGACTTTTGTGATTGACATTGATATAATCGTCAATATTTGTGGTTTGATGAACGAAATAAGGAGAATGGCATTTCTTTGATTCTTGTGTAGATTTTGTGATATTGATTAATCTCTTGTTGATTTTCAATTACTTATATATATCACAGATTGACATTGTGATTATTATGTGTTTAGTCATATCTCTTACTCTATATCGTTTCATCTGATATTTATGGTTAGACTGATCCGTTTATTATTTTCTTATTAAATAATACTCGGGTCAGACCGAGATGTTACAGGTGCTTTTGCTTGACTTTACATCCAGGATTACCTCCTTGACTTTTGGTTAACTACTTAGATTAGTAGTTTTTGTTGTATACATTAGAGATATAGACTCCATAATGTATACTTATTCTTTTGTGTAGTTCGTGTAACTATTCTTTTGTGATATTGTGGATTTTTTTAGACCACTACTCTGATGTACACTTCCTAGTGTAATATTCATATCTATTTCCGCCTTTGTGATATGAATTGTCTGTGCCTGATTTATGTTATGTTTATTTCTATATTTGTTTCTGAAGATATTATAGCCACTGTGTAGTAGCTTTGAGTTTTTTTGGGTATGTCGGATTTCCCTCTTGATAAAGAAATGCATGTTATACTATCCGACATATCGATGCTCGCACAAAGCAATTACACGGATGGTCGCTCCTCAACAGCCTTATTCTCCGTGCTAGTCGACAGCATTCTCCGTAGTGTTCTTGGCTAGCGTGGGTATAGAGGTGGGGCGTCACAATTAATCAATTTGTAATTAAAGATTGATTAATTAATAATTAAGTGATTAATTAATTTGTAATTGAGAATTGTAAATTGGCTAATTAAAGTTAATTAATAAATAATTAATGGTTAATTAATTAAGTAATTAATTAAGAATTAATGATTAATTAATTAGTAATTAATGATTAATTAAATTAATAATTAAGGAGCAATGAATTGAGTAATTAAGGTTTAATAAATTGATTGATAAGTAATTAATTAAAGGGTATGAAATGGAATACTTAGTTAATAAATGATTTATCAAGCAGGATTAAAGATGCTTGCTTAAGGATGGTCATATAAGTAGAATATCTGGATTTGGGATATCTATTTGGTGATATTCTGTGATACTCTGTGATATGCCTTGATTTATTTGTGATATATGCTATGTGAATTCAAAGTGTTTAATTAAAATGGTTTTAAACTATTAAATAACTTGACCTTTAAAATGGCGTTTCGATTTCGAAGAGACCGGGGTCAGGTATTAGTAAAATACCCGAAACCACTTCGAATTTTTATAAATTGATATGTAGGCTGTAATGAAATGAATTAAGTTAATTGGACTATTTAATTTAAATTTTGGTACTTAGAAAATTGATGTGTGAAATAAGTGATGCCTATGACAAATTGTAAATTTGTAAATGAATACGAGTTACCCCGGGTTTTATATAGGTTCTATGTTTGGTATTTCATGTTAGATGAGTTTACTCACGCTGGCTTCCAGCCTGACCCGGGTGTTACTTTGATGTAATGCTCGGGTCAGACCGAGTATTATAGATTTTCAGGTGAGGACGTTTAGGAGCTCAGGAGGCGAACTGGATGGCAAGAACGTATGGAATGTTTCCGCTATATTATATTGTTGTAATCTGAGACATGATGATTGTGTATATCCAGTGTCTGTATATGTGTGTAACTCTGATATATTAAAAGTGACAGATACAGTATTCTTTTGTAATCTGTTATTAGTTGATATTATATTTTATCCGCTGCGATTGTGAGAATCTGGTTTTGTTCTGTTTCTTCTTCTATCTCTTTTCTTCTTTTTCCCTAACTATCTAGGATTTTAGAGATCGAAAATTCTGGGTCGTTACATGAACCATAATTTTGACTCAACACCTAAAATGTCATACAAGGTGGTATTATTTGAAAATTTCCCAACAATACCAATTGGTCTTAATATGATCATGAAGTTGTCTAACAGTTCAATTCATACGTTCAAAGCTAAAATAGACGAATCATGTAAATATGCAATAGTCCCTTGTTTGTATGTCAATGGGCAAAACGGGCAATATGCAAGGTAGCTTTTAACTTGAACAAGGGTTATGTGGCCTTGAACAAATTAAATAATATGCAAGTCCAAATCTATCAGTATTCAAGTCAATGTCCATTATGCTCAAGTCCAAGTCCAATGATATATCATATGCATGTCCATCATTCATTAATATTCAAGTATTCATTTTTAAAGGAAAATATGTTATGCAAAGTTAAATGTCCAAGCCTTTTTGTGCAAAATGTTTAAGGATTACAATCCGCTCTAAGATACCCAAATTGATTTAGGGTTTACAACTTACAATTGAGAAAAAGAGAATGAATTCCTCCAAAAAGTAAAGGAGGGGGTCTATTTATAGAGATGGCCAAGAGGCGGGATGGCTGACATATGTCTCTTTGCTATCACTTCATTTGGTATATACTTGGAAATACATGTCTTATAGGGTTCGACATTTCTTATTATATGTAAAAGCTCGAAACCCTTTGCTAGAGCAGAAACTCATTTTCCCTTTAGAATCTATTATTCTTATAAGAGATCGACATCACTTGTTGTTTATAGATGCTCTGCAATGGTTACTTTTTTAAAGGCTCGATAACAGTTGTTGTATCAAATGACTTGCCTTCTATAAGTACTCGATATCTTCCCCTTGTGACTAGATGCTTGACATCTTCTATTGGTGCGAAATCCTTCTTATGTTACATACTCTACAACAATCTATGTTGTAGAGGTTTGACATCACTTCCTACATCTTATCTTTAGACTAGATAGCTACTGTGCTGTAGAAGCTCGATACCCCTTGTTCTTCTAGGCCTATTGTAGCTATATATCTCTAAGCATTTACTGGTTTGACATATCCATCATCCTTTTATAAATGTTAAATGCTTGATAACTTTATTTTCTTTAGGTACGACATCTTTCATCTTTTCCATGCGTGATGTGTACTCTTTAAAGGCTTGATATTTATTATGTAGTAACATTTACCCCTCTGTGTATAACAAGCTTATTGTACTTTAGTATAATTCCACTTTTCACATTGCCTGCTGGTATTACGAAGCTTTCAGTTTTGTCCATTCATTCAAATGAAGATCAATGCTTCTTGTTGTTTCTCTCTTCTTTTATAAATACTTTTCTTCCTTCTTCCAAAAGCATTACCTACAACTCAAAATTTTAAATTGCAATTATAACATTTCCTTCAATCTCGTACTTTCCAAAAAGAAGATTTTGATTCCTTCTATGTTTAATTGATTCAAGGTGCAATTTATATTTTGATTGATTTAAATAAAGAAAAAGGGCCCTTTGATTTTAGAATTAGGGTTTCAGTCAATCAGGTGTTTATGAATCATTCGGGTTTTATGCCGACCCAGGATTTCTGGATATTTGAAGTTGACATATTTAATTTACTTTAAATATTTGAAAGGGTATTTTACTTGAATTTCAAATATCACTGTTTATTTGAAAATCAAATTTATTTAATTTAATAATTGAAAATGTTTTAAAATGTTGAATCTTGGGTTTTAGCTAGTTGAAAATATTTTAGGGGCTGGGGAAATTTATATTGATAATACTGAAGATAGTAGAAGTTCTAAAATTGAATCTAAAAGTGTTTTGTTCAGTTTTGAATTTATATCATTTAAATCAGTATTAAAAATAGCCTTCAAAGGCATAGTCTCAGAATTCGACGAAACCTGCTCTATTGGATCCATAATAGTGTATTATTATCGAATTTCAATTTTCGCAGTATTTGGAGTCATCGTGAGATCATACGGTAGATAAACGCGCTGAGTTGTTATTGAAAATTTAATTCATTAACTGAGTCTGAAAAGCTATCTTCTCCATACGATCGAGTTAGGACTCGAAATCTCTTCCATTGTATTTGAAATAGGGGATTAAGATTATAAATTCCTAGCAGCACGCCTCGATTGGATGTCGAGATTTTGAGTTTCGATATTCGAGGCAATTTAAATTTGAATTTAAATTGAAAAATATAGAATATAATCGAAACCGTAGTTTACTCTGACATGTAAAGAGAATTCTAAAGCCCGTGTTCACTAATATAACATGCGTCTTCTTCCTTTAATAATCATAGCCGAGTTTGTTCCTTAAAAAAGAAATTATTTTACAAATCAAAAACAAAGGGGAAATAAAATTTACTCCGAAAAATATTAATGGCCGAACGAAGTCTTAATTCAAATTGTTCAATTTAACGAATCCAAATCGACAGTCTCCTTAAAAAATGGCTGCTTTTTTTTATTTCGATTCATATCGCAACTCGACGCCGTCGTAGTGGAGGAAGGAGGTGTTGTTCGAGCTCGAGCATAGGCAAGTGAAGCCATGCTTGCGTGCACGAGTGTTTGGAGAGGGAAGCTGTGTGTTGGCGAGGTCGAAGCGGCCGCTAGCTTTGAGGAATGGTTCGTGATGTGTTCATGGCTAAAGGAATCGAGAGGCTGAAGCGCGGAAACATCTAGGATGCGAGGCAGTGGAAGAGGTAAGCTCGTTTGGTGGGTTTTGCAAGCTCGAGGAAGGTGAAGGAGAGTTCGGCTTGTTGGATATGGCCCCTTCTTCTGTTTTCTTTTTAAAATTCAAATTCGCATTTTTAGATTAAAAGAAAACAATCTGGATATATATATATATATATATTATTCAATAATATATTTCAGTAACTTTCTAGTTTATTAAGTTAATTAAAATTTTACAGTAGGTATTAAGTATATTATTCTAGCAATCAAGATATTTACATATATATATATACCCTGTTATAAGATTGAAGATTTAGTTAGGAATTTTTTTTAACCATGTATTGATAATATATATGCAGGTAAAAGAAAATTTATTTTTACGGAAAGAATATAAAAACAATTCTATATTAGTTTAATGGAATATGTATATATATAGGTAAATTAGTAAATATGTATATAGATAAGGTTTGAAAATATAGGGATTTTGAATGTTGAAAGTTTATGTAAAACTAGATTTTTGAAATCTTTAATTTATTTTTATAAGTATGTATGTAGTCCCAAAGAAAATAAATATACGTCCATACATTTTAAGTTATTAACTTATTTTAAAACCAAGTATTAATGTTATTTATTTGTTTAACTAGTTCATTTAATTATTCGGGTCACAAAATTTTTTTTATTAAAGGAAATTGGTTTAAAATTTAATTATAAGTTAAAATTTAATACATAAATGGTGATTACTTGTTCGATCAGTTCGGAATTAATAAATCATATAATGTTAGACAAGGTCTGGAATCATGAAGAAATCAAGGCGGAATGGAAATAGATTGCAAAACGAAAAGCAACGGTGAGTTAATCTCACTCTTTCGGAATACCTTTAAATTTAAATAGTTAAATTTAAATTATTGGTTGATTGTTTGAATTGATGATGTGATATTAAATATAGCAGTGTGTGTGCGTGTATTGGAGTGATTGATTTCCCGCATCATATAGCAAATGAGGCCCTATGTGCCGCATTATAGCGGATGAGATAATATAACCCCATATACCGTGACATTCCACCTCGAAGTGGAATTGGTATTTTATATTGTGCTAACATCTATGGATGTAAGGAAACAGGTTGGACGGATTCCACTGGATTCCTCAAAATATTTATATTTGTTTAACTATTCCGTGTTATGATTTATTGGATAATCTATGATAGATTACAATGGTAATTTGAAATAATGGATGTTACGGTTTGATTGAACATATTTGGGCATACTGAGATACCAAAAATATATAGATTGGATTTTGAAAAGAAAATAAAATAGGAGAATTTGTAAGTAAAATGATTATAGAGAATTTGGAATAAAATGATAGATGAATGAGAGAAGGATAAAAGTGGATTTTTAAATTTTAATAAATAAACCCCGAGTATGGAAAAGGAGATTTAAAAAAAAAGGCAAATGATGAATTTTAAAAATTAAGTGATATTATTTAAGGAAATAAAGATTTTATTTTAAAAATGCAAGGTTTAAATTTGTTTGGAAAAGATAAAGAAGAAATTTGGAAAGTATGAAATTTGTATTTTTAATTTAAATAAGAATTTAAAGCAGGATAAAGAAGTCAAATATGAAATTAATGAGTTTTGAATAAATTTGGAAAAGAAAAGAAATTTATTTAAAATGCAGTTAATTTTAAAAAATCAAATTGAAAATAGATTTAATGATTGAAACCGTGTTTTAAAAAGATGAGACTATGGGATTTATAAACTGGGTTTATAAAGTTAAAAAAGATATCAGTGGATATTTGAAAATATAAATTCACGGCGGGAATTTATAAAGGAATGGGTAAATTGTTTTAAAAATAAATAGCGGTTTATTTTTAAAGATATGGAAATGGGAAGTGTGTTTCCCTGGAATGCCAAGTGTATTTTAAAGGAGACTTTTATGTATAAGCTAAAGGCTTTAAAAATTTGTTTTAAGGAAATGTTTTAGAAAATTTATTATTTTTAAAATGTTTTAAATTTTAAAGTAACTGTAACAACCCGCATATTTATCGATTTTATATTTAAATATTTTATTTAAATATTTTATCGTTCGTCGGATTTTAGTCCGAAAAGCTACTTTTTGCATACGATCGAATTAGGACTCGAGACCATCTCCATTGAGTTCAAAATGCCGTTTGCGACGTTTTTGAGTATAAGCTTCGATATGTTTGGAGAAAGTTGATTTTTGCTACTTTTTCCCGCTTAGGGCTTTGGTTGGGCTGAGCCAATTAGCCACTTAACTCAGTTCCAACACTCTCCTCTTCATTCACTTCTCTTCTATTTTCCTAACACTCAAGCTCAACCAAAAATGGAGGAAGAGAATGGGAAATAGAAATTCCTAAGCGCTAGCTTGCTTTGCAAATCCATCTCCTTGCTCCAAAGTTCATGAGAACTCATTGGTAAGCTTCCTCTTCTTCTTCTCCAACTCATTCTCTCTTTGAATTTCAGAAATTTCCTAAACCTAACTTAGGAAATGTTCTTCTTTTTAGCTTAGATTCAAGCTTCTAGAGTTGGACTTGAAGAGTGGTTGATTCCTCTTTGCTTTCAAGCTTCATCTTCATAAATTTTAGTTCAAAGGTGAGATTTTTAATCTCACATCTATGCTTATAATTCTCTACTATTGTTAGGTATGAATTCCTAACACTTATTCATGTGCATTTGATGTTGATTTGGATTGGTTTTGTCAATATTCCAATTTTTGAGTTTTTAAGTCAATTTGTGTGAAAATCCTTTTATGGATGTTTGATCATGCTTTTAGTGATGCATCGAGGAGCATATAGAGCCGGGTTGCCGATTGGCATAAACCCTTAGAGCCAATGTTCGTCCGGTTGCATTTTGAAAGAGTTTGCTCTTCATTTGAATAAGGCTGAAAAACAGCCCAGGCATGATTCAGTCGACTGAAAAGTCTATTCAGTCGACTGAACCTGAAACCCGAGAGTTTCCAAGCATGATTCAGTCGACTGAAAAACTCTGCACAGTCGACTGAAACTGGAAACAGAAAGTTTCCTGAACCTGGAAAGTTTCCAGGCACAGGGTCAGTCGACTGAAAACTCTGTTCAGTCGACTGAACCTGCTGTTTGAGTCCAATTTGCCTTTTTGGATTGAATTTCCAATTTAAATCGATTCGTGATGATCCTATGTATTATCATCATTTATTATCATCTTTGATGACTTATTTTCTTTGGGAATTTTAGATATATCCACTTCGATGGATCCTTTATCGATTTCATTGGATTTTTATTCACATCTTCGAATGTGATCTTTGTGATTGATTGTTTCTACAATCCCCCTTGTGCTTTGTCACTTTAAAAATATAAAGGTTTTCTATACTAGTAGTAAATATCAAAACTCTTTCCTCAAACGATTTCAATACTATTTTAATACCAAATTCGTTTATAAAACAGTTTTCCAATCTATTAGTATATACAAACCTTTACCTCACTCGTATGAGAAATCTAATTAAACGACTTAGTAAAACAAGTGGTATGAAACGCTTGCGTTTACTCTGTCGGTTAATTCTTGGACTTGTTCGATTGAAACTCTTGTGACAATTTTCTAGTGGAGATCTACAGTTTGTTCGTAAATATTTAAGTTAAGCTAGTGGTTATGGGACATGAAGCTAAGCTCATATATTTACTAGCTTATTGTAATCGACACTTCTCTTTAATCATGACGATTATTTTAGGTTTTAGACTAGCATCGCGCTATGTCTTTGTGGTTTGGTTCATCGGACGTCCCGCTGTACGACGTCGTTGTTCCCTTTGATTGTGATTTGGTTCATCGAATGTCCCGCTGTACGACGTCGTTGATCCTTTCCTTGTGATTTCTGGATTTCGTGTGTTGATTTCTGGAATTTATGTTTCACCAACTTTTACGATGGGCATTGATATATATGTCAATTATTGTGGCTTGGTGAATGAAATTAGGAGTATGACATTCCTTTTTATCTTGAGTAGATTATTGTGATATTGATTAATCTCTTGTTGATTTTCAATTACTTATTTATCACAGCTTGGCATTGTGATTATTATATGTTTATGTCATATCTCTTATTATATATCACTTCTTCTGATATTTATAGCTAGACTGATCCGTTTATTATTTTCTTTTTAAATAATACTCGGGTCAGATTGAGATATTACAGGTGCTTACTCATGGCTTCCTACCTGGAACCATCTTCTGACTTTTGGCTAACTACTCTAGTTTAGTAGTTTTTGTTTTATACATTTGAGATACAGACTCCATAATGTATACTTATTCTTTTGTGTAGTTCATGTAACTATTTCTTTTGTGATATGTGGATCTTTTTAGACCACTACTCTGATATACACTTTTATGTGTAGTATTCATATCTATTTCCGCCTTTGTGATATGAATTGTCTGTGACTGATTTATGTTATGTTTATTTCTATATTTGTTTCTGAAGAAATTATAGCCACTGTGTAGTAGCTTTGAGTTTGTGTCGGTATGTCGGATTTCCTCTTGAGATGAAAAGTTATATTTTTATCTGGTATATCGGTACTCGCACAAAGCAATTATATAGATGGTCGCTCCTCAACAGCCTTATTCTCCGTGCTAGTTGACAGCATTCACAGTAATGTTCTTGGCTAGCGTGGATATAGTGGTGGGGCGTCAAAGTAAATATTTTTCAAAATTTATTTTAGTAGTAATTATTTAAAAGTTAATTGGTATTATGTTTTAAAAAAAGTTAATTATTAATACTTATATTTTATTAAGTAATTTTATTTTAAAGATAGTTTGGGTAAAGTTTATTTGAAAACTTGTACAGAATTTCGTAACTCTTGTTTTAAATTTAGTTCAGTTTAACTTTTATTTTGAAAATTAGTTTTATAATTTATAAAGTAGTTTTATTTTAAATATTTTTTAAGCATATATTTTTGAATAAAGTGTTTAAGTAGTTTAATTCAAATGATTCAAAGTATACTTTATAATAAAATGTTTTAAATTATTTTAAAATTTAAAGTATTTGTACTTGGTGATTTCAATGGAAATAGAAAATATTTGGGAAATTTATTCCACGAGAGAAAGATGGTTTGAAACTGTTTTCAAAGGATTGAATAGTGGAAATATATCTTGCAAAGATATTTTGAGGATTATTAATAATTTGGGAGAAATTATTATGGGTTGATGATTGTTTGTGAATGTTATTTGATAATTAAATAACCGACTATCAATATTGGCCAATGCACTGTTCGTTTCGAAGAGACCGGGACCAGAATTTATTTTTTGAAAATCACTTCGATCCCGTTTGAACTTTTTTGTGAGGAAGACAAGAGCTTGGAGTCGAAGATGGAGCAGTGAAGTGCAAGGGCTAATCGCTACTAATCATGAGGGTGATTCCAAAATGGATGTAGTAGAAGTAGTGCCTTCGGTTCCGTTCGTACCCGTAATGGACTTGTATGGTTGAATGCTATCAGAACATCGTCAGGAGGATGATGAGCATTCTAAGTGAATGTTTGCTAAAAAGGTAATGCTTAACTCGAGCCTCAGCAACCGGGAATGGCTAAAATAGGGGAGGTGCACACAAGGCTAAGTGGCAAGTAACCAATTAGGGTAAGTTCATTCCTGTCTAGATGTTCCTTTTTATTCGGCTTAGTGGGCGTTTGCTTATCCCAATCGCGGGGTGATCTTATTCGGGCTATCTAGTAAGGGGTAGTCCGGTCTTGTGTTGCAGAGGATTTAGGGTGGATCCTCGGTATGGTGATCTAGACCACGTACTGTGGCGGGCGGTACCCCAGTAGCCCTGCTAGTGATGGAAATCCATTTTTCCTATATGCCTTTATGGTTTTGTTTATAGAACCCACTTTGTGGCTAGTAGCTGGAATTTATTAATGTAACAATTTCGGCTATTTGAATAAGTATTTGTATATAGACCCTATTATAATATCAGAGGATTTTATAAAAAATGTTTTGGTTATCGTAAGGTAAAAATCTGGCATGTTTATTTGTGGCGTGGTCTTATGAGATACCTCTGATTTCAAATGATTTTGAAAACTTTAATAATTCATTTGGGTGTGTTTTCTAACGCTGATTTTCCAGAACTTAGGTGTTATTTAACTATAACGCTCGAGTCAGACCGAGTATTATAGAATACAGGATATGGTGCTATGAAGCTCAGGAGACGAGCTGGATGGTGAGACATACTTCCATACTTGATTATTATTCCGCTGTTTATTCAGTTTTGAGGACAAGTTCATACAATTTCCTAGCCTTAGGATATTGATTGTGTTGATTGAATTGAGTTGTACTCTAGAAATGTGTGTATATATATATATATATGATGAAACAGATTTTGTATTTAAAATCGATGTTATATATCATATTTTATTCCGCAGCGTTTGTGAGATTCTGATGTTGTTTTTTTTCTTTTTATTCTTCTACCTCCCTCTTCTTTAACCCTAATGGTTCAATTTTCGAGCATAGAAAAATTGGGTTGTTACACTTGGTATCAGAGCAGAAGCTTCAGCGAGAACCTAAGCTCTGGTGGGGATTACTCATTTGAATAGAGTCCGTAGTACTCTAGAATGAGTTTGAGTGTATTAGTAGTATGAGCGCGTGAATATAAAAATTGTTTTTATATTGTGTTGACTTATCGGTTGAGTGTTTATGAATTCTGGTCGATATGTGAGATGCCATGTCATCGATAGTGTAACGACCCGATATTTTCAACCATTCGCATCGGCACATGTCGGACTTGAATTGCTCAAAATACCGCGTTGTAAATAAAATTTGGCAAATCTCAGAATATACAGTAAATACATAGTCACAGATCACAGACACAGAGTAAATAATAATGCAGCGGAAATAAAAGAGATAGTAGTTCATGAAGCTACTATATAAAAATAAGATACATCAGAGTTAAACACGATACAACAGAAGAGTAACAAGATACATCAGGTATAAATCAGAATACATCACTGAAATCACTAGATACAGAAAGCAAAATAGATGGCTGGATCTTCAAGGAAAGCTCCAACTCCGAAGGTGAATCTTAAATGCTAACTCACTCAATCTGACTCGAGCGTAAAGCAAAATACAAAACACTCGAGTCAGGACATAAATACTTATGGACTGTAAATAAACTCAAGTGAACAGTAACAAAAATGCATCAGTAACTTAAAGGATGCTTGGGATCGCCCATCCTTTAAGGATCCGTTAAACTATTTACTATGTAGTAATATTGCGCTACTATAATAATGTCTACAGTAAAATAAACATACTTTTAAATAGCGTTCCGCTACCCATATCACCCTTCACACATAATAGTCCCAGTAGTCCATCCAATATCATGCCATCTCCACTCTGGGTGACTGTCAGAGGATACCACACGGGCTACGGGAGAAAAACAAACTCGTAGTAAAGGCTCGGTATGGTAGGTGACACGGCACACAAGGCAATGCCAGGGTAGATATACCAATTACGCACACGGGCTGGTGGTAACGCAACAGCCACATACGCCCACCTCGGAACACACTCCCAATCAAAATCGGAGGATGGCCATCTAATCAATCACCAGTAAGAGTATAGTATCGAAGGAATGTGTCCGACCAGAGGTGCTACCTCCTTTGGCCCGAGATCGCTCCTGTTTTAGCCACCTTATGCCAACTCACGGGAGTTGGGTCCACGTAATATACCTCAAGAACGTCGCCACCTTCCTACTTCATTCTGGAATCTCCACCGCGTACACGGTTGTTAAACTGGTTTTCGAAGTTGGCAGAGAGTATGACAACTTCCGATCCTGGTCTCTTTAACAACCAAACGTTATTATAACGTCGTGGTCATTTCAAAATAGGTTATACTTCAAAAAGATCAAATCATTTCGTTTCAAACTATATTTCTTTCAAAATAGTTTATACTTCAAAACCAAAACCATTTTTATTTCAAAACTATTTATTCAATCAAAATAGTTTATACTTCGAAACCAAAATCATTTTTATTTCAAAACTATATTCAAATCAAAATAGTTTATACTTTATCATTTCCATCTCAAACCTATATTCACTTCCAAAAATCATAATACTTTCAAAGTTATAACTCTTTCGAAACCAAAATACTTGAAATCATTACACTTTGAAAATCATAACATTCTGAAATCATACATTTGAAATCATGAAACATTCATTTAATTCTTTACATTTTACAAATTTATTTCCAATTTAATTCAAAATTTCAAATTTCCAATTTAATTCAAATCAAACCATCAATTTCAATTCAATTCAGTCTTCTAACAAAACATTTCAAATCTTATAAATTTCAAATATAGATTTGATATACAAAATAAGCTATCCAATTTTAATATGTTTCCAAACTTTAATATCCCACATTTCAAAACTAAACTTTATAATTCCATATATTCATATCTCAAATCTAATTTCATTATTTTGTAGTTTTGAAATATTCATTTCATAAATCCAATATTATTAAAATAAACTTAAATTACAATTAAACCAAATATCTTTTCATACAAATATAAACTTCAAATATTCTTTTATCAAATAAAGAAAAATCAAATATCATTCAACATTCACATTCTTTATAAAAATAAAGATCAAATCATTTCCAAACCATTTCAAAATCATTAAAATATTACATCCTTTCAAAACTTCATAATCAAATCATTATTTGAATTCAAATCCAAATATTCAAAGTTAAATATCATTTAAAAATCAAAGATGTCATTCATTTATTATTTCAAACATCATTACCAAAAATACATTCCAAAATTCCATTCAAAAATTCATTTATTATATTACATTTCATTCCGTTTAACACATAACCAAGTAAACTTTATTTAAATTCAAATTCAATTTAAATTCCTTAAAAATTCAGATTTAAATATTCAAAACTTCTAAAATTTCACAGATAATCCATTTCAAAAGTTAAATTATTTAACACTTTAAAATATAGCCCAAACAGTGTTAAAATCTATAACATTTCAAAACATTGTCAAATTATAGCAACGACAGCATTTATAAAGTGCTATCGTAGCTTATATTTTCCAAAATGGTTTATTTCAAGAATAGCGACATTTATAAAATGCCGTAATAGATATTTAGTTATTTCAAACATTGTTAGATTCAAAACAATAGCATTAAAATGCTGTCAAAAGACTAAAGCATTTTGAAAATGCTATAAAATTCCAGGTTTCATTTTAGCTTTTCAAAAATAATAATAAAACTCCAAATTTTTATTATTACAACTTAAAAATCATATTTCTAGACTTCAAAATTTCACATTTAAAATCATTTTAACATATGATTTAACACAATAAACTTTTAAGATCAAATATTCAATTTTGCAAACTCCATTCATTTATTAAGTCAAAATTCACTGTTTATTAATTTATAAATTTAATAAACTTAAAATTTTACTTCAAATATCATTTCAAAACTTTAAATTTAATTTCCATTATTTATTTACATCTTAAAATAAAATTTAAAGTCAAACTTCACATTTACTCCAAATTTACATACTTGAATTCACTTAAATTCACAATTTCAAGATTTAATATTTAACTTTCTTAAAACCATAATATATATATTTTAAATCAAAATTTCATACTTTTGAAAATACATATTTAAAAAAAATCATTTAAAAATATACCACGGGGTCTGTATATAATTTTCTAACCTAGGTCAAGTGATACGGATATATATCATTTCAATCTGCAGTTTACAAAGAAAACCCGGGTTCTATCATTTCAAACCCGCAATCCCAAGTCAAATAAAATACAATAAAAATCGCTCAGGCCTATCATTTCAGCCCGTAACGATTTTTCCCTATTCTAAAGTCCGTTCGGGTATGTATCATTTCAACCCATAGTGATTCTATTCTAACAGGAAACTTGCAGTGTGAATATATGCATAAACAATATAAACAATGTCAATGTCACAATATAATGTCATATATCAGATGTCAGGTGGTAATTAACAGTTTTTAACATGGTAATAATATGGTATAGAATATCATATGCTCAACATTAACTTGCATAACATTTTATATTACTAAACACTTGTCATCAATTCACTATTTCATAAGTATAAATGTCAGAGTGAGAAAGACTCACCTTTTACGAAGCTAGAGACAAACAACACACACAAGAGCGATTCCAAAGGCACGAAAAGCACGATTTAATTTGAATGGATGGAGAACCTTGTAAAAAATACACAAAATATAGCATACATAAGTGCAAAATATAAATATTTTACATACAAATATAATCAACAACTTAAGTTTGCAAAACAATGGCAAAACATGAAAGATAATCGAACCTTAGAAGCAACAGACTTGCACAAGACACATAGGCTTGGCCTAAATGCAAAAGGGCTTGATCTCATTACACCTAGGCTCGGCCTAGGTCATGTGTGCTCGGCCATGAGTCATGAGATATGGTTATGTACATGAAAATGGAAGGCAAAGGCATGGAGAGGTAAAGGTAAGCAAAGGGTCAATGGATGGAAGGTTTTGGAGCAACATAGACTCGACCTATGTCAATATTTGGCTCGGCCATGCATTGTTTCAGGTTAGGTCAGTGGAGTGGCTGATGGTCAGAGGTGATGTAGGCAGGTGGTGGTGGATGTAGGGGTGGCCAAGGCAAGATATGGAGGAGATAGTGAAGATAGGCTTGGCTAGGCAATGTTTTCAAGGGGTGTTGCAATGTTTTGTGGAGTTTTGTGGTTATGGCTTCATCCAATGGTCATGGCCTGATCTAGAGGAGGGGATAGGTGGTGGTTGCTGCTGCTGGTGATGGTGGAGAGTATGGTGGTGATGGTGGGTGGTAGAGGCCAAGCAAAGTTAGGTAGAGATCTAGGCAAAACAATGAAAAGAAGAAGGAAAAGTAGAAGAAGAAGACCATGAACTTGCCATTTTTTTTTTCTCAAATTGAAATTCCGTGAGTTTTTTGATGGTGGGAAGAATATTTTCACGTGAATTTCTAGAGAAAATACATGGCTATAGGTAAGTAGTGTACGGCCAAAAGAAAGGAGAGTAAAAACCAAAAGAAAATGAAGAGACAAGGAGATGAAAAGACTAGAAAATGAAAGGTCTAGTCTCTTTGAATTTCTAATTTCTTTTAAAATTTTAAATACATGTAAAATATGTATAAATAAAGATAAAACACGAAAATATAGTAAATAAACAAAAATAAATAAATAAATATTAATTAAATATAATTAAATTAAGAAAATTGGCAAAGAAAATGTAAACTAGGCTTGAAAATTTGAAAATAAATGAAATGAACTTTGGAAAAATTGTATGTACATGAAACATATTTATAAATAAAGATAAAAACATAAAAATAAAATGCATACATAAAAATGAATAAATAAATTTTAATTAAATATAATTTAAATAAAGAAAATAACAGATAAATGGAAACTAACCTTTAAAAATAGAAAATAAATTCAATGAGCTTTGGAAAAATTCAAACATCACTTTAAAAATATTTAAAAGGTAAAAATATATGTAACATAACATATAATACAATTTAGAATAAGATATGACAAATAAAAATTATTTATATAATTTAAAATAAACAATATTGTTAAATAAAACAATTTACACCCAATTTTGTAAAAGCATAACTTTCACAGTATTATTCGGATTTCAACGAAACGAAAAGCATTGTTCTTGAAATTTTATTTACTTTCATAACAAAAGGTAAAATTAAAATTTTAAAACTTTTAAAATTTAAATTTAAAAGTCAAAGTTTGACCAGATTGACCAAAATTCACTTTTCTGGAAATATTCAATTTATGCATGATTGAAATTCTAATCCACATCAAAATCAACATTTATATTTCAATTAACAAAATATATTCATTTTAATAAAAAAAATAAAGTTTTTAAATTAGGAATTTAAATTAAAATAATTAAAATATACAATTACAATAATCAGAAAATATAGGGTTGTTACAGATAGGGGTTTCTAAACTCTTGAACATGATAAACGGACACAGTATGGTTTTAAATATAGGGTAAATGAAATAATTTTACCCAAATTATTTTTGTATCTGAAAGATATAATTTTTTGAAAATTATTATACCTATATATGGGTCCTTGGTTGTTAGGAAGTGATAATATTAAACTATTATCATTTAAATGTGAAATTGAATAAGAATTTAAGATAATAATCAAAGGTTAAAGCAATAAATTCATTGATGGAATGGAATTTGAAATGTAAATTATGAATGTGATTTATAATTGGACTTAAGATAAAATTCCAGAGTAATGTTTTAATATGAATCGGATGAATTTGGAATTTTGGAAAAAGTTTAAATTCCTTTTGGGTTTGAAAATGGTTTTCAAAAGCTTTGGAGAAATAATGGTGATCGTATTTGAGAAATATTTTGAATTGGATTTGAAATCTGGTGAGATTTGGAATTTAAAAATATTTGAAGGGGTTTTAAAGAGGTAAAATTACTAGACTCTTTCGATTGTTAGAAAATAACTTCGGTGATGACTACAGCATAAACGACATTCATTTTCGAATTTCCAAACTAGGAATTGCTGCCAAGAAGATTTTAAATTGGAGTTGTTTGAAAAACAGGGTTTGATTTTGAAATTTAAAGAGATAATTGAATTTACCGAGGGATTTTGGGTATAATTCATTTCAAAAATGATTTTGAAATGTTTAGTAATTTTTTTTTTAAAAAAAATTCTGGAATCTCATTAAAATGTAATTGGAATGTAAATGAGCTGGAAAAATTATAAAATTTAAAAATTCAAATTAAAATGTAATGTAATTGAATCTAGTAAATAAAGTAAAAACTTATTTTATTGGAATTAAATTTGTAGGAGGACAAATTTATTTAAATTTTTAAGTATTATAACTAGAATTAAAGTTGAATAATGGAATCAATTTAAATTGTGTCAAGAAAAGTGAATTGTAAATTTGTTCGAAGGAACTAAAGGAAGTAAAAGTTTAGAAATAAACTTTTTATTGAAATTAGAAATTTATGGAATAAGATTCAAATTGAAAGGGTCAAATAAAGGTAAGTGTAACTTGAGAAAAAAGTTAGAAAGATAAGCCAATTAAAAGGTTGGTAAATGGAAATAAAATTGTGGATAGAGAAATTAATTTGCATTTATAAGTAAATAAAATTGAAACTAAATATTGGGAACTAATTTGAACTGTGTGCAATGGAAGTTAGTCAAGAGTTGACTAAATAGAATAAAGAGCTGAAATAAAATTAGTGAGTAAACTAATTGATTTAAATAGTAAGCAAATAAATTGAAAATGAATATTTGAAATGATATTTAATTTAAATTGTGTAAGTAAAGCGGAGTTGTGGAATTAGATCAAAGTAGACTAAAAATAATTTAAGTTGGAAATAAAGTCCATTTGGATTTAAAATAAATTAGCAAGTGGAATTAACTAAGAAATGATTAATGGTTTGAAATAAGGTAAATAGAATTCAATATCGGAGGGTAAATTGAATTTAAATGAAATTGAAAACTTCAGTAGCGAAGTAAAAACAAATATTAAGGTGTAAAATATTTATATTGAACTTAAGAAATGGATGGAAAATTCTTAAGTGAAATTTGGTGTTGGGGAGACATATTCTAATTAAATTTGTGAATGAATATTTAGTAAAGGTGGATGAAATGATAAGGGTGAATAAGTGAATGGAAATAGAAATGAATGTGAATACAAGAAAATTGATATAGTTAATAATCAATTGAGACAAATACGTAGGATGTACATATATTATTTTATTCTTATAACGGTTTGATCCAGATTCGAGCATAGAATCTAGATATAGTTATATCGGTCCGAGTTGGGATTTTTCATTCGATTTGCAATGGCGAACCATGGATATGGATTTTAATGGATTCTGGAAATTATCTATCATAGTAAATGGCTATGGAAGGAGAATGACAGTTTTTGATCAAGAAACCAGATCTGAGTCTACACTAGAAAGTCGGGTGGACGATACTTGTTCGGAATTGAAATTATGTGATCGAGTGAGCGATCGGATTTGATATTGCGTACGAATGATATGTGTGCATCATATGGATTCGATTGAAATAGATATTGAAACCTTTGTAAAGAAATGTGCGAAATGATTTTAAATGCTGTGATTGGATACCTTTTCTTAGTGGGATGCATCGGTGTTTTAAAAAGCAAAAGGAAATTGGGATTTTTGATTTCAAAAGATAAATTTAAATTGACCAACAAAAAGGTATGTGCTTAAATTTTTATATGAAATTTGATGATTTTCTGGTTTAGCCATTTGGCATTGTTTTCTTTTTGAATTTGGGGGCCCGTAGAGGCATTTTGTAGTTGTATCAAGCTTGCCGCGCAAAGGACACGCTGGCGAATTTTTTCGAAAATTTAGGGAGTTAGAAAAATTTTGAGAAAATTTTAAAATTTTAAAATTGGGTTTTAAATTTAAATTTGAATGGTTGGGTAAGTGATATTGATTGGAACTAATGGAAGAAGTTGTTGAATATGCGATTATATGATTTTTTTTGATGATAATAAATATATATATATTCGTGTAAATGTATTTGTTAATGTACTATTTTTCACAGATTAAATAAATATTTGCTGAATAAAATTAAATAACACAGAATTTGAATTCAAACAGAATTTTATTCAAACAAATATTTATTACAATTTTTTGAATAGTACAAATTCAAGCTCTCACTATATATATACACAATTTCGATTACAATACAATTACTAATTACATCACAATTCAATTTACATAAATTCCTCGCTACATATCACTCACACTCGTAGTTTATCTTCAACTTCATTCCAGTTAGAATCCAGCGTCTGAGCAATCTGCAAAAATATTCACTAACGCAGTAAAATTGAAAAAGAAATATTTTTGCAATATAAAATAAAATGCGAATTTTGAAAATAATATTTGCCTCAGTTATTTGGGTTGTTCGTCATCATTTAACTTTGAATTCATCATACACGAACAGCTTGTGACATACACAGTGTATCGCTGTATATGCCACATGGCCGTGCATATTGAAATATACACTTGATAAAGTTACTGGAACAGGTGAGCACAAGGTTAAACCCAAAATAAAAGGACGGGTTCAACTCAGGTGCAATATAAATAAAATCTCGACACGAGCACAAGGTCAAACCCGAGCGTTTAAGCTGGATTCAACTCAATGTACAAATCAAAATACAACAGTGCCAACAGACCAGAGAAGAAAATGAAATGGCACATGTATATACAGTGCATTCAAGTCATAGAAACAAATGACACAATGTATGAATGACTCAAGTGATACAAGTGACAATGCTCAATGCACAATGCAAACAAATGCACCAAGTAAGTGACACAGCGAACATGACAGCAAACATCAGTACACAATGATGAAGCACCAGACTTCAAGCCATGCAAGGGTCAGGGAAGCAACCAATACACAGTGCATATATGAAGTACACAAGTACAAAATCAGACAACAAACTACATATGGAACAATATGCAGCAGCGACCAAAGTCAAAGCAAAATCAGGTCGAATAGAGACTACAAGCAGTGTGAACACTTGTATACATATACAAGCAACTCAAGTGAAGATACCTAATACAACATGAATGAGCTAGCTTAAAACAATATGCATAAGACAGCAAGCAATCATGCCTACCTACAACATAAATGACCAGTTTCGACCAGTGAATATCCATCATATACACAATGACAACCAAGATAAAAATACAAATCAGGACAGTAGTTCTACAGCACATGAAGAATAATGGAAGCAGTGTGCAAACAGCAGGTCGAAAAGTACTCAGGAATGAACACAAAAATGTACAAATCAAAGAACACATGACCAGACACACATGAATATGAAGACCACAAAGCCAAGCAGGTACATGTGTGGACAGTGAAAACCAAAGCCAACAGCAACTACAAAATGCTCATGTACACAACAGACTCAAGTGCTAGCCAGAAGGAGGTGCATCAGAAGAATTATGGCTAATTCGAACTAATATAAATATACAATGACACAACAAACCAAGTGGAATGTGACAATATCAGATTAATGCATATTGTCTCCAAAAATAAGTGAAAGTTAGATGTCAATGTCATAGAACTGCAACCAATCAAGGTTGAAAGTACTACCGAAGCCAGCAGATACATGAATGATGCAAATGCAAACAGCATAGTGATGAACACAAACATGGCCAGAGTCGAAACCGACCAAAAATTCACGTAACAAATCTCAAGTCAAGGCTGAAGCAATACAATGAATTCACAAGGCCGAAGCAGTACAATGAATTCACGAATCCAAAATCAATTTTGACCAAGTCAGAAATCAAGCGTATGAACAAGTCAAATTCATTAACGTGATGGCCAAGAAAATTAACCGAGTTAAAAATCAAAACCGTGTCAACCAAGTATACGAATTTGATTAAGTCAATAAATTCATCAACATCAAAAATTAATCGAATGGCTGAAAGCACAATTATTGAAGAAATCACACGAACGCAAATCTAAGGATTCAAAACCTATATAAACCATTCATCATCGGCAATTTCAATCCATCGAGTTAAAGCAAGCCAAAACCAGCAAAGCAAAAGGAATAAAGTACTTACCGAAATCGTAGATGAACTCGATCAAATAGAAGTAGCAGTGAGCAACTCAAAGAAATAGACGATCGATAAAGAGAGGACCGGAATCAATCATACGCTCGATCAACTATCAGCAGCTTCTGTTTCAAAACCCTAAATTGGATCGAAGGGACGAAGCCTTAATTTGCAAAGACGAGAAGAGAGCTGCCGCTATCTCAAAAAACAATGGGCCGAACTCAAAATTATAAAAAGAGAAAAGGGCCGGCTATTTTATAAAGGCTATTGTTTTTTAAATAGGGTTATTTTATTTTAAATTGTTTTTAATTTGTAATTTCTTTTTAAACCGTTTAAAATTTTAGTCGTGTGACTAGGGGACAAACTATGCGGCGTAGTTTTAGAATTCGCAACTCAGTGGCTGAATTGTGGCAGGGTTTTGAGCGTAGAGTTAGGTTTAGTCGATAGCGGGTGTAGCAAGTTTACGTGTGTAAGCGTTTGACTATCCAATTTCTAGTAGAAACCTTGGGGGCAGCACGTAGGCAGGGTTTTGCCGAAGCTGGGTAAATTCTGTGTCGTTCTATCTCTGCATTTTATTATTCTGCTATTTTTCTGTGCTGCTATTAATCTGTGATCTGAATTGAATATTTTATAAGCTTCCGCAATAAATTTTTATAATTAATAGTATCACCATATTCACCCCCTCTAGGGTGAAATCGATCCTACAAAAGTCAGTAAGGTAGATGATGTCTTTATATGAAAAGATGGTTTTAATTGACAAAAAACAACTGTTGGGGAAAAATAGAGAACGAGCTATGGACCATTCCACTTAACCAGTAATTTTGGGGACAAAATTCTTTTAAGGGAGGAGGAATACGACGACCCAGGATTTCTGGATATTTTGAAGTTGAAATATTTAATTTATTTTAAATATCTCAAAGGGTATTTAACTTGAATTTCAAATATCTCTATTTATTTGGAAATCAAATTTATTTAATTTAATAATTGAAAATGTGTTAAAATGTTGAAACTTAGGTTTTTAGCTAGTTGAAAATATTCCAAAGGCTTGGGAAATTTATATCGATAATACTGAAGATAGTAGAAGTTTTAAAATTGAATTTGGAAGTGTTTTGTTCATTGTTGAATTTATATCGTTTAAATTGATATTAAAAAAAGCAGCCTTTCGAGGAATAGTCTCGGAATTGGACGAAACAAGTTCCATCGGATCCGTATTAGTGTATTATTATCGGATTTCAATTTTCGTTGTATTTTCCATGAGATCGTACGGTAGATAAACGCGCTAAGTTTTTATTGAAAATTTAATTTATCAACTGAGTGCAAAAAGCTATCTTCTCCATACGATCGAGTTAGGACTCGAAATCTCTTCCATTGTGTTCAGAATAGGGGTTTAACATTATAAACGCCTAGCGGCATGCCTCGATTGGATGTCGAGATTTTGAGTTGCGATATTCTAGACAATTTAAATTTGAATTTAAATTGAAAAATATAGAATATAATCGAAGCTGTAGCTTGCTCTGACACGTAAAGAGAATTCTAAAGCACGTGTTCACTAATACAACATGCGTCTTTTCTTTTAATTATCATAGCCGAGTTTGTTCTTTAAAAAAAAGAAATTATTTTACAAATCAAAAACAAAGGGGAAATAAAATTTACTCGAAAAAATATTAATGGCCGAACGAAGTCTCAATTCAAATTGTTCGATTTAAACGAATCCAAATCGACAGCCTCCTTCAAAAATGGCTGCTTTTATTTTTCATTTTGATTCATATCGCGACTCGACAGTGTCGCAATGGAGGAAGAGGATGCTGTGCGAGCTCGAGCATGGGCAACTGAAGTCGCGCTCGTGTGCGCATGTATTTAGGGGAGGGCGAAGTTGGGTGTTGTCGAGGTCGAGGTGGCCGCTAGCTTTGAGGAATGGATCATGATATGTTCGTGGGCAAAGGAATCGAGAGGCTTAAGCACGGCGGAATCCAGGAGGCGAGGCAGCGGAAGAGGTTACCTTGTTTGGTGTGTTTCGCGAGCTCGAGGAAGGTGAAGGAGAGTCCGGCTTGTTGGGTATGGCCCCTTCTTCTATTTTCTTTTTAAAATTCGAATTTGCATTTTCATATTAAAAGAAAACAAACTGGAAATATAAACACACATATATATTATTCAATAATATATTTAGGTAATTTTCTAGTTTATTAAGTTAATTAAATTTTTACAGCAGGTATTAAGTATATTATTATAGCAGTCAGAATACACACACACACACACACACACACACACACACACACACCCCCTTTTATAAGATTTATGATTTGGTCAGGAATTTTTTTTAACCATGCATTGATAATATATATGTTGGTGAAAAAAAAATTATTTTTACGGCAAGTATATGAAAACAATTCTATTTTAGTTTAATGGAATATGTATGTATAGGTAAATTAGTAAATATGTATATAGATAAGGTTTGAAAATATAGGGATTTTGAATGTTGAAAGTTTATGTAAAACTGATTTTAGAAATCTATAATTTATTTTTATAAGTATATATGTAGTCCCAAAGAAAATAAATATACATGCATACATTTTAAGTTACTAACTTATTTTAAGACCAAGTATTAAGGTAATTTATTTATTTAACCGGGTCATTTAATTATTTTGGTCATAAAAAAAATTTAATAATAACTTATTAAAGGAAATTGGTTTAAAATTTAATTATAAGTTAAAATTTAATACATAAATGCTGATTAGTTGTTCGATCAGTTCGAATATTAATAAATCATATAATGTTATACAAGGTCTGGAATCGTGAAGAAATCAAGCCGGAATGGAAATGGATTGCAAAACGAAAAGAAATGGTGAGCTAATCTCACTCTTTCAGAATACCTTTAAATTTAAATAGTTAAATTTAAATTATTGGTTGATTATTTGAATTGATGATGAGATATTATATATAGTAGTGTGTGTGTGTGTATTGGATTGATTGATTTCCCGCATTATATAGCGGATGAGACCCTATGCCCCGCATAATATAGGATAAGATAATATAACCCCATATACCGCGATATTCCACCTCGAAGTGGAATTGGTATGTTATATTGTGCTAACATCTGTGGATGCAGGGAAACTGGTTGAAGGGATTTAACTAGATTCCTTAAAATATTTAGATTTGTTTAACTATTCTATGTTATGATTGTGATAGATTACAATGGTAATTGGAAATAATGGATGCTATGGTTTGATTGAGCTTATTTGGGTATACTGAGATACCAAAAATATATAGATTGGATTTTGAAACTAAAATAAAAAGGGATAATTTGTAAGTAAAATGATTATAGAGAATTTGGAATAAATTGAAGGATGAATGAGAAAAGGATAAAAGTGGATTTTTAAATTTTAATAAATAAATCCCAAGTATGGAAAAGGAGATTTTGAAAAAAAGGGAAATGATGAATTTTAAAACGTAAGTGATATTATTTAAGGTTTAAAGATTTTATTTTAAAATTTCAAGGTTTAAATTTGTTTGGAAAAGATAAAGAAGAAATTTAGAATGTATGAAATTTATATTTTAAAAATAAGATTTTAAATCAGGATAAAGAAGTCAAATATGAAATTATTGAGTTTTGAATAAATTGGATAAGAAAAGAAATTTATTTAAAATGGAGTTAGTTTTGAAAAATCAATTTGATGATTGATTTAGTGACTGAAACAATGTTTTAAAGAAAGATGAGACTATGTGATTTATAAACTGGGTTTATAAAGTGAAACTAGATATCATTGGATATTTGAAAATATAACTTCATGGTGGGAATTTATAAAGTAATGGGTAAATTGTTTTAAAAATAAATCGTGGTTTAGTTTTAAAGGTATGGAAATGGGAAGTGTATTTCCCTGGAAAGCCAAGCGTATTTTAAAGTAGACTTTTATGTATAAGCTAAAGGCATTAAAAATTTGTTTTAAGGAAATGGTTTAGAAAATTTATTATTTTTAAAATGTTTTAAATTTTAAAGTAAATATTTTTCAAAATTTATTTTAGTAGTAATTATTTAAAGGTTATTGGTATTATGTTTTAAAAAAAGATAATTATTAATATTTTTATTTTATAATGTAATTTTATTTTAAAGATAGTTCGGGTAAAGTTTATTTGAAAACTTGTATAATATTTTGTAACTCTTATTTTAAATTCAGTTTGGTTTAATTTTTATTTTAAAAATTAGTTTTATATTTTATAAAGTAGTTTTATGTTAAATAATTTTTCAAAGCATTTATTTTTGAGTAAAATGTTTAAGTAGTTTAATTTAAATGTTTTAAAGTATATTTTATAATAAAATGTTTTAAATTATTTTAAAATCTAAAGTATTTGTACTTGGCGATTTCAACGCAAAAAGAAAATATTTGGGAAATTCATTCCGTGAGAGAAAGATGGTTTGAAACTGTTTTCAAAAGATTGAATAGTGGAAATATATCTTGCGAAGGATTATTAATAATTTGAGAGAAATTATTATGGCTTGATGATTGTTTGTGAATGTTATTTGATAGTTAAATAACTAACTATCAATATTGGCCAATGCGCTGATCGTTTCAAAGAGACCGGGATTAGAATTTATTTTTCGAAAACCACTTCAATCCGGTTTGAATGTTTTCGTGAGGAAGACATGAGCTTGGAGTCGAAGACGGAGCAGTGAAGTGCAAGGGCTAATCGCTACTAATCCGGAGGGTGGTTCCAAAATGGATGTAGTACGAGTAGTGCCTTCGGTTCCGTTCGAACCTGGAACGGACTTGTATGTATGAAAGCTATCAGAACGCCGTTGGGAGGACAATGAGCATTCTAAGTGAATGTGTGCTAAAAAGATAACACTTAACCTCGAGCCTTATCAACCGCGAATGGCTAAAACAGGGGACGTGCACACAATTAGGGTGGCTAGCAACCAATTAGGGTAAGGTCATCCCTGTCTAGATGTTCTTTTTTATTCGACTTAGTGGGCGGTTATTGATCCCAACCGCGAGATGATCTTATTCGGGCTATCCAGTAAAGGTAGTCTGGTCTTGTGTTGCTGAGGATTTAAGGTGGATCCTCGGTACGGTGATCTAGACCATGTACTGTGACAGACAGTACACCAGTAGCCCTGCCATTGATGGAAATCCATTTTCACTACGTGCCTTTATGGTTTTTGTTTGTAGAACCCACTTGGTGGCTAGTAGCTGGAATTTAATAATGTAACAATTTCTGCTATTTGAGTAAGTATTTTTATATAGACCCTATTATAATATCAGAGGATTTTATAAAATATGTTTTGGTTATCGTAAGTTAAAAACCCAGCATGTTTATTTGTGGCGTGGTCTTACGAGATACCTTTGATTTCAAATGATTTTGAAAACTTTAATACATTTGGGTGTCTTTTCTCATGCTGGTTTTCCAGACTGGCTTGGGTGTTATTTAACTATAATGCTCAGGTTAGACCGAGTATTATAGAATAAAGGATATAGTGCTTTGGAGCTCAGGAGACGAGCTGGATGACGAGACGTACTTCCGTACTTAAGTATTATTCCGTTGTGTATTCAGTTTTGAGGACAGGTTTATATAATTGTCCAGCCTTTGGATATTGATTGTGTTGATTGAATTGAGTTGTACTCTGGGAATGTGTGTGTGTGTGTGTGTGTATGATGAAACAGATTTTTGTATTTAAATTCGATGTTATGTATCATATTTTATTCCGCTATGTTTGTAAGATTCTGATGTTGTTTTTTTCTTTTTCTTCTTCTACCTCCTTCTTCTTTAACCCTAATGGTTCAATTTTCGGGCGTCGAAAAATCGGGTTGTTATAGGTTTGATTAGCAATTGGATTCAAACACTTCTTAAGATTTAGGAACTTTCATGTTTGAATTTGAATGTTGTAATACATATCCTAGTGATTAATAGAAACCTGAAAAGTCGTGGATTTTTGATAATTACCATAAACTCGATAACTTTCTGGAGACTCGGCACTCAATTGGGATTTTAATAGTTCTCAAAGGCTTGATATCCACTTAGAGACCCGATGTCCTACTAGAGGCTTACTAACTAGTTATAGGCTCCTCGGCTAATTACAAATCAACAATTAGCTAGAGCACGACAACTAGTTAGAGACTCGATAACTAGTTATGAACTCGACAATTGGTCAGGAACTAAATAATTAGTTAAAAACTCAACAATTGTAACTACCCGATATTTCCAACCATTCGCATCTACACATGTCGGACTTGAATTGCTCAAAACACCGAAATGTAGACTAAATTTGGTAATCTCAGAATATACCGCAAATAAATAAATCACAGAATCACAGACACAGAGTAATATAACGCAACGGAAACAAAGATAGTAGTTCATGAATACTACATAAATACATCAGAGTTAAACAAGACACAACAGAAGTAACAAGTTACAACAAAAGTTTTAATATGATAAACAAGCCCAATCAGAAAATATCACTGGAATCAACTAGATAACTGAAATGGAATAGATAGCTGGATCTTCAAGCAAAGCTCCACTCCGAAATTGAGTGTCTAATGCGGTATCACTCATTTTGACCCGAGCGTAATGTGAAACACAAAACAATCGAGTCAGGACATACATACTTATACAATGTAAACCAACTCAAGTGAACTGTAATATAAAGGTACAAGTGACTTAAAGGGTGATTGGGACCGCCCATCCTCTATGGATCTGTTAAACTATTTACTATATAGTAATATTTCGCTATTATAATAATGTCTATAGTAAAATAACTTACTTTTAAATAGCGTTAAGTCTTTACATTTTCCACCTTGACATGTAATAGTTCCGGTAGTCTGTGCAGTACCTGCATATCTCTTGATCGAGAGACTAGGAGAAGATACTCCATAGGTATGACACAAATCAAACTCGTACAAGGCTTGCTAGGGTAGGTGACACGGAACAACGAGGCAATGCCAGGGTAGATATACCAATTACTATCCGGACTGGTGGTAATGCGTAGCAGCTACTATTGCCCACCTCGAGCCACACCCCCAAATCAAAATAAAAGTGGTCACCGAATCAATCTCAAAGTCAGAATATAATATCGAAGGAGTGTGTCCGATCAGAGGAGCGACCTTATTAGCTCGGAATCGCTCCTGTTTTAGCCACCTGATGCCAACTCACGGGAGTTGGGTCCACGTATATACCTTAGTAGAACGTCGCCACCATCCTACTTCATTCTAGAATCTCCATCGCGTAAACGGTTGTTAAATTGGTTTTTGGAGTTGGCAGAGAGTATGACAACTTCCGATCTGGGTCTCTTTAACAACCCAACGTTATTATAACCCATGGATATTTATTTCAAAATCATTTATACTTTAAAACTAAAATATAATATCCATTTCAAACTAAATACTATATTATTTCATTTCAAAAACCAGATCGATATATCATTTCCGTTTCAAAAACTAAAGTACCAATATGTCATTTAAATCCCAAAACTAAATCAATATATCATTTAAATAAACCCAAATTTCCAAATCATTGAATATTCCTTCAATTTATTTACTTAAAATATTCCTTTAAATTATCTTAAACCAAGCCACTTTATAAAGTCATATTCTTAAATCTTTTATTTCAACAAGTTTCAAATTAGTAGATATAAAGATAATTCTTAATTAAATACAATTTCCAGTAAATTCATTTCCAAAATCATATTACTTTCAAGTTATAACAACTCTGAAAGTAAACACTTTGAAAGCATAATACTTTAAAATCCTAACAATTTAGAAACGTTCTCATTTGGAATTTATACTACCTAAAATTACAATACTTTGGAAATGTTATTCTTTGAAATTCATAATACTTAGAAATCATAACACTTTTAAAGTAATCATCATTTAAACCATTTAAATATGAAGTAGTTATCCTTCCAAATCAATTACTAAATTTCCAGAATTTCAGAAACTTCTACGTTCATTAGTTCAATTTCAACATTTCAAAGCATTTAAATTTTCAAAACTGCAGCACTTATAAAGTGATGCGATATGCATATTTAATATATATCAAAACATAGTTCAAATTATGAAACTGCGGCACTTTAGAAGTGCTGTTATAGGTTTACTTAGTAATTTCAAGCCAGAGTTCATATTTTTCAGAAACTACAGCACTTCAGAAGTGATGTTGTAGGTTTACTTAGTAATTTTAAGCCATAGTTCATATTTTCAGAAACTGCAGCACTTCAGAAGTGGTTTACTTTGTAACTTCAAGACATAGTTCACATTTTCAAAAACTGCAGCACTTCAGAAATGCTGTTCTTGACATCTTTAGTGTATTCAAGCCGTAGTCCATATTTTCCACAGCATCTCTGAACCGCTATAATTTCTGCTATAAATTTTAAACAACATATCTTCACTTTTTCTCATTTTTAACCTATCAAACTTATTCCACTTTTAAAAAGAATTATTTGGATATTACTTAACTTATAAATTTTAATAAAATAATATTTTATTAATAAATATCCAATTTAAATTAAAATTCTTTTATTAGTCAATGCTTTATAACTTTCTTAACTTTTATTTCAACAAATAACTTAAATTTTACATACCCATATTACAAATTTCTTAACTTTTCATTTATTTACTTAACTTAAAATTTCCACTTAAATCATAGTCATTTATTCTTTTTCAAAACATAACCATAACCAAAATATTTTATCATAGTTAATATAACAATCCGGTTCTCCTAATAAATCTATTCATTTGGCTATCAATTAACTATGATTTCAAGTTAAATAAATTTTATTACAAAATGCCAAATTAAAACTATATTTCATTCTATCTGTTCCAAAGACATTACTTATTATACAAAACATGTCCATCTCATAAAGTAAAATTCATAACAAATTTATAGGTTAGATTTTTCAACTTCCATATTAAGTCAAATTCAATTATTAAGTTATTTATCATTAATAAATGTTGAATATGCGATTATATGATTTTTGTTTGATGATAATAAACATATATATATTCGTTTAAATGTATTTGTTAATGTACTATTTTATTTTTTACAGGTTAAATAAATATTTGCTGAATAAAATTAAATAACACAGAATTTGAATTCAAACAAAAATTTTATTCAAACAAATATTTATTACAATTTTGAATAGTACAAATTCAAGCTCTCACTATACGTATACAATTTTGATTACAAATACATCACAATTTCATATTTACATTTAACCTCATTACACATCACTCATTCACTCAATTCGTATTTTATCTTCAACTTCATTCCAGTTAGAATTCAGCATCTGAGCAATCTGCAAAAATATTCACTAACGCAGTAAAATTGAAAAAGAAATATTTTTGCAATATAAAAAAAATATGTATTTTGAAAATATTATTTTCCTCAGTTATTTGGGTTGTTCCTCATCATTTACATTTGAATTCATCACACACGAACAATGTGACATGCACAGGTACATGCCACAAGGCCGTGCACACCGATATACACTTGATAATGTTACAGGGACAGGTGAGCACAAGGTCAAACCCAAAATAAAAGGACGGGTTCTACTCAGAAGCAATATAAATAAAATCTCGACATTAACACACGGTTAAACCCGAGCGGTTAAGCTGGATTCAACTCAATGTACAAATCATAATAAAACAGTGCAACCCGTAGTCAATATAAATATGCAATAATAATATGGTTGTAGTAAAGACAGCAGCTCGAGGCTATAATTCAAAAGCAATCAAACCAGATCAAGTAAGACAAGAAGGCACCAAACAACAAAAAAAATGCAAAGGTCAAGCCATTGCTGCCATGACTCAACTAAAATGCAAAGCCTCGACCAAAATCAAAATAAACCAAAACAAAGTAAAACTGGTCATATACACGAACCAGTGCCAACAGACTCGAGAGCTACCAAATAACAATGAAGCATGAAGCAAACATATAGAACAGTGGACAGTGCACTACAGATAGGACAACTAGGTCCAACATAATCACAAAGCAAGTGCACCACCACACAAGTATACACAAGCAACAATGCACTGTAAATCAAGTGATACAAAACCAGAGTATCACAAATACATAAATAATGGAAACACATGAGCTAATGAATGCTAGTGGTATGAAGTAGATCAAAGTGTGCAAGATAGTCTACAATTACAAGATATGAACCAGTAACCAAAGTAACCACAAAGAAAATGCACAAACTCAACTATCAGATGAAATAGTAAAGCTTCCAGATCAGAGATGCAAACCTTAATGAAAAACAAAGAAAAGGTGCTGCACAGAAGAACAAATGAATCAGAATACAAATGCAAGTGAAGCTACACAACTATATACATGTACACAAAACCAAACTGCAACAAGACCAACTCCAGAATGCATCAGTGTGCAAAGAGCTCGAGCACAAGATATGGCAACTACACAATGCAAAGACCAGTGATGCAACTCAATGCATAAATCAGCGACTCAAACCAAATGCACAAATCACTTACAACATGAGTGACCAGTTTCAACCAAGTAAATATCCATCGTGTATACAATGACTACACTGAACAAAAGATCAGAGACCAGTTGATGCTCAAGTAAAGTTAAGGTCAGACCAACTACAACCAAATGCCAACAAGTGATCTAGCCGAGCTAAACAATGAATAGAGGCAACAAAGAAAAAGGAACGAAGTCGAAGCCATGGTCATCACGAAAAGAAATCAAAATTCCGTTTTGACCAAATATATTGCAATTTCAAAATAAAAGCCGTAACCATCAAGTAACGAAGAATATACGATTACGAACAAGTCAGGAATAATTACGAGCATCCAAGCAACATCAATCGGCCAAGACAAATTCAAATATATTTTGTACGAACGAAACTCAAGGGTTACAAACCCAATATAAACAATCATCATCGGCAATTTCAAAACCATCAAGTTCAAGCAAGCCAAAACCAGTAAAAGCAAAAGCAAAAATTAACATACCAATTATAATTCGAACTTGATCGAATTGAAGTAGCCGATAGAAATTCAAAGAGACAAACGATCGACGAACACAAGGAACTGGAATATATTTATCTCAATCGAAGCTACTGGAGATCTCGATCGAAGCTACTGGAGTCGGCGACTTCAATCATACCAGAAGCCCTAATTCAGTTGCAAAGAGGAACGAACGAGATTAACAAAGCCGCCATTCTCAAAGAAAAAAGAATGGGCTAGAACAAATGAAGAAACAAAAGGGCCGGCCTTCTTAAAAGGATTTTGTTTTTAATTAGGGCTTAATTTTTAAATTTGTTTTCTAAATTCAAACTCCTTTTAAATCGTTGTATTTTCTAGTCGTGTGACTAGGGGACAAACTAAGTGGCGTAGTTTGAGAATTCGCAACTCAGTGGCTGAGTTGTGGCAGGGTTTTGAGTGTAGAGTTAGGTTTAGTCGCTAGCGGGTGTCGCGAGTTTACGTGTGTAAGCATCTGACTATCTAATTTCTAGTAGAAACCTTGGGGGCAGCACGTAGGCAGGGTTTTGCCAAAGCTGGGTAAATTCTGTGTCGTTCTATTTCTGCATTTTATTATTCTGCTATTTTTTCCGTGCTGCTATTATTCTGCTGTGAACTGTGAATTAAATATTTTATAAGCTTCCGCAATTAATTTTTATAATTAATACCATCACCCTATTCACCCCCCCTCTAGGGTGAAATCGATCTTACAAGAGGTATCAGAGCTAGGAAAAGAAGTCAACTCTTGTTTTAAAAAATTCGTTTTTAAAAAAAAATCAGTTTATGTTTTAAAAATTTGAATTTTTAAAATGGCTTCTTTTAATAATGCTTTTGCTGAGGGTCAGTACATAGTTAGACCACCAATGTTCAATGGTGAATATGCTTATTGGAAAAATAGGATGGAAATCTTTATGAAAACCATTGACGCTTGGAATATTGTTGAGACAGGTTATAGAACACCGACTATAACTGTAGATAATCAGTAAGTAGATAAACCAAAGGAACAATGGACAGAACTAGAAAATAAATTACAAAATACTAATGCTAAAGTTATGAATTCTATTATCTTTTCATTGGATCAATTTGAATTTAATCGTGTCTCACGTTGTCTAACTGCGCAGGAAATATGGCACACACTAGAAGTGACTCACGAAGGAACATCTCAAGTCAAAGAATCTCTCCTTGCCATGCTAAGCAGCGAATACGAGAACTTCACAATGGCAAAGGAAGAAAATGTTAAAGAGATGCATGGACGACTTTCCAATATCGTATACAAATCGAAAGCTCTTGGAAAATCATACACAGAGTTGGAGATAGTCCGAAAAATCCTCAGAGTCCTTCCACGAAGATTTGAATCAGAAGTGACTGCCATTCAAGAATCAAAAGATTTAAAACAGATGAAAATTGAAGAACTCATCAGTAATCTCACCACTTATGAGCTAGAAATGAAATTCAAGGAAGAGCATGAAGGAAGTGACACTCGAAAGAAATCAATAACTCTTAAAGGAACAACAAAAAGTGATGGTGATGATGATGATGATGCAGCAGCAAAATTGGAGCTATTAATAAAGAAATTCAAAAGATGGAAATAAAAATATGGAAATTCAGCTCGAATTCAAAAAGCGAAAAGCAGAATAGCCAAAGCACTAGACTACTCTGAAGAACAGAAGATCATCTATCACAAGTGCAACCAACCCGGACACATCAAGCCCAATTGTCCTCAAAATCAACACGACTTTAAAAAGAAATCAAAAAGGAGAAATTTTGCAGCCACGTGGAATACAAGTGATGAAGATAATCAAAGTTCTAGCAGTGAGAGTGAGAAAGCAGATATGTGCCTTCATGGAAATATAACTGATAGCGACGATGACGAGCCAAGCGAGGTATCAAAACTTAATCACTCCGAATTACTTATTTATTTCCACGAAGTGTATGGCTTTTTTGAACGACTTAGGGAGAAATATGCCAAACTTGAATCACAAAAAGACACTTTGATAGAATTAAATGAACAACTTGACCAATTAGTTGAAAACTATCAAAGAAGGATCTCTAAGTTTGATAAGTGTCCAACTTTCGAAGATGAAATTAAAAAATCAGAGATCAATATAAAGTCACTTGAAAATGAAATTCTGATTTTAAAGGAGAGTGAAAATACTAGGAGAGAGAATTCTATTAAAAAGTGCACACAATTGTTAAACGAAAATGAGTCTCTCAAAACACAAGTCCAACAACTGTCAATGACTTTAGATAAATTTTAAAATAGTGAAAAATCATTGAATATTCTATTAGGAAAGCAAACTGTTAATACGGTTGACAAGGACTTGGATATAATAAAACGAAAATTGTTGAAAGCAATATTAATCAAGTCAACTCTATGTGCACAATTTGTAGAAAATATGGACACAATCACAATAATTATTGGTATAGACCCAAACATGTGAAAACTATGCCGATTTGGGTTCCAAAAGGCGCAAATATAAAATCTCTCAAAGTTAAACAAATTTGGGTGCCTAAGGGAACAATTATAAATAGTTTTGGGTCTTCACAAAATTATTTTTCTAAATATTTTGCCACTAATAACCATGGAACTACAAAAACAAATAGGTCACAAAAATCTTTTTCCATGTAGGTGTGGTGGCAGGCTAAGGAACAACAACACTATTCTCTGGATTTTTGGCTGTTCCAGAAACACAACGTGCGACAAAGCAAAGTTCCTTAGCCTTGTATAAAGGTGACAGAATCACAATGGGCAACCACGAAAAATTATCGTAAAGGTAAAACAGGTAAAGTTATATTTATTTGAACGATATATTAAATGTGATAATCTGCACCATATTCTGAATTAAATCAGGCTATAATGTGATGATGAAAAAATGATGATTTTGATTCTGACTTATTCAACATAGTTGGCCAAATTATATTCGTATGCCAAAACACTATAAAATTCTCTAGATTCTTTGACTTACTTCATATATATTAATTTGGATTAATAATAGTGTTTTGTTGGATGATAATACAATTGCTTATAATACGGCTAACTCTATATTCACGGTTATTGATTGTTTACACGGCTTCAATTCAAATTCAAAAGAATGTCACTTGAAATGCTGTTAAAATTGAGTTTGAAATTTTTGGTGCACACTTCATGGTTTGGTCAATCAAATTCAATTAATAATGATTTTGAGTGAAAGAGAAATTTAGATGCAGATTACACTGGTAATCTAGTTGATAGAAAAATTACTAGTTGAACGTGATTTTTGAGACATTTAGTAACTGCATCGTTTTTCAAAGAAAATATCTGCATATTTTTCATTTCAAATAATTTTCAAATAGCAGAAAATTTTCTTATAAAACCCCCTCGAGAAAATCATTTTTGACCATATTTTCAGATTAGTCATTTTGAAAAATTGATTTCATAATTACTTTTGAATTTGATTTTAAGTGACTATTTTGCTAATCAGACTCCCTAATAATTATCGAAAGGATAAATAGTGATTGAAAAAGTGACGAGTGTTGAAATTTATCATATATTATAACTCGAGACGGTATAATTAGTAAATTTCTTTAGAAATTTAAACAAGAGTTATAAAAATTTTTGTTGGTAAAGATTTCATGACCATCTCTATCTCTATCATATTTCTAACAACGATCACTCATCAAAATTCTATATAGTTTGTCGATATGTGGTACTTTAAACAAGAATCGTTCGATTTTTCATTTTATATTTTTTAAAAAAAAATTATAATAATAATAATAATAAATAAATACCAAAGTATTCACTCTCATTTAAAAGTCCTCGCGGTTATGCATGGGTGAATTACTTGGAATTTGTTATGTGCTTCCATGCTCATTTAAAAGTCCTCACGGTTATGCATGTATGGAACGCATATCAAAAGTTTATTTTTAAATAAACAAGTTGATTCTAATCCCATTTAAAAGTCCTCACGGTTATGTGTGGTTAGAAGATACTTGAATTCAATTTTTTAAAATAAAATTAGAATACTACTAATCTCATTTAAAAGTCCTAACGGTTATGCATGGTTAGTAGATATTCAAATTCCTGATATAAATATACCACAAATAGACACAACTCTATGGTTTTATATGATGACATCATTCCCATCATTCTAAAAGTGGAATATGCGGCTAACAAAATATTTATGATTTTTGATTGATTTTTTATTGAAATTTAATATTTATATTCAATTGAGTTTTAATGTTGGATTAATATCGATCACTTTATCTCTATTTTCTCTAACATTATTATTCTTTTGCTGATAACAAAAGGGGGAGAGAAAAGTTAAGATTTTGTCAAACAAAATCAAGCAAAGGTCAAATAATTTTCCATTTGCATCTAGGCTCATCTGCATATTTTTATTTGTATGCATATATATAGGGGGGTATTGTGTACAGAGGAAGCATTTAAATAGGGGCAGCAATTAGAGCATATCAATGATCAAATACATTTAACATATTCAAGATCTTAAATATATGTTTGTTATCATCAGAAGGGGGAGATTGTTGAACATGCGATTGTATGATTTTTGTTTGATGATAATAAACATATATATTCGTTTAAATGTATTTGTTAATGTACTATTTCTTTTTCATAGGTTAAATAAATATTTGCTGAATAAATTTAAATAACACAGAATTTGAATTCAAATAGAAATTTTACTCAAACAAATATTTATTACAATTTTGAATAGTACAAATTCAAGCTCTCACTATACATATACAATTTTGATTACAAATACATCACAATTTCATATTTACCTTTAACCTCACTACACCACTCATTCACTCAATTCGTATTTTATCTTCAACTTCATTCCAGTTAGAACCCAGCATCTGAGCAATCTGCAAAAATATTCACTAATGTAGTAAAACTGAAAAAGAAATATTTTTGCAATATAAAATAAAATATGGATTTTGAAAATATTATTTGCCTCAGTTATTTGGGTTGTTCGTCATCATTTACATTTGAATTCATCACACATGAACAATGTGACATGCACAGTATATCACTGTACATGCCACAAGGCCGTGCACACCGATATACACTTGATAATGTTACAGGGACAGGTGAGCACAAGGCCAAACCCAAAATAAAAGGACGTGTTCAACTCAGGTGCAATATAAATAAAATCTCGACATGAGCACAAGGTCAAACCCGAGCGTTTAAGCTGGATTCAACTCAATGTACAAATCATAATAAAACAGTGCAACCCGTAGTCAATATAAATATGCAATAATAATATGGTTGCAGTAAAGACAACAGCTCGAGGCTATAATTCAAAAGCAATCAAACCAGATCAAGTAAGACAATAAGGCACCAAACAACAAACAAAATGCAAAGGTCAGGCCATTGCTGCCATGACTCAACTCAAATGCAAAGCCTCGACCAAAATCAAAATAAACCAAAAAAAAGTAAAACTGGTCATATACACGAACCAGTGCCAACAGACTCGAGAGCTACCAAATAACAATGAAGCATGAAGCAAACATATAGAAAAGTGGACAGTGCACTACAGATAGGACAACTAGGTCCAACAGAATCACAAAGCAAGTGCACCACCACATAAGTATACACAAGCAACAATGCACTGTAAATCAAGTGATACAAAACCAGAGTATCACAAATACATAAACAATGGAAACACATGAGCTAATGAATGCTACTGGTATGAAGTAGGTCAAAGTGTGCAAGCTAGTCTACAATTACAAGATATGAACCAATAACCAAAGTAACCACAAAGAAAATTTACAAACTCAACTATCAGATGAAATAGTGAAGCTTCCAGATCAAAGATGCAGACCTTAATGAAAAACAAAGAAAAGGTGCTGTACAGAAGAACAAATGAATCAGAATACAAATGCAAGTGAAGCTACACAACTATATACATGTACACAAAGCCAAACTGCAACAAGACCAACTTCAGAATGCATCAGTGTGCAAAGAGCTCGAGCACAAGATATGGCAACTACACAATGCAAAGACCAGTGATGCAACTCAATGCATAAATCAGTGACTCAAACCAAATGCACAAATCACGTACAACATGAGTGACCAGTTTCAACCAAGTAAATATCCATCGTGTATACAATGACTACACTGAAAAAAAGATCAGAGACCAGTTGATGCTCAAGTAAAGTTAAGGTCAGACCAACTACAACCAAATGCCAACAAGTGATCTGGCCGAGCTAAACAATGAACAAAGGCAACAAAGAAAAAGGAACGGAGTCAAAGCCGTGGTCATCACGAAAAAAAATCGAAATTTCGTTTTGACCAAATATATCGCAATTTCAAAATCAAAGCCGTGACCATCAAGTAACGAAGAATATACGATTACGAACAAGTCAAGAATAATCACGAGCATCCAAGCAACATCAATCGACCAAGACAAATTCAAACATATTTTGTACGAACAAAACTCAAGGGTTACAAACCCTATATAAACAATCATCATCGGCAATTTCAAAACCATCAAGTTCAAGCAAGCCAAAACCAGTAAAGTAAAAGCAAAAATTAACATACCAATTATAATTCGAACTTGATCGAATTGAAGTAGCCGATAGAAATTCAAAGAGACAAACGATTGACGAGCGCAAGGAACTGGAATATATTTATCTCAATCGAAGCTACTGGAGATCTCGATCGAAGCTACTGGAGTCGGTGACTTCGATCATACCACAAGCCCTAATTCAGTTGCAAAGAGGAACGAACGACATTAACAAAGCCGCCATTCTCAAAGAAAAAGGAACGGACTAGAACAAATGAAGAAACAAAAGGGCCGACCTTGTTAATAGGATTTTGTTTTTAATTAGGGCTTTATTTTTAAATTTGTTTTCTACATTTAAACTCCTTTTAAATCATTGTATTTTCTAGTCGTGTGACTAGGGGACAAACTACATGGCGTAGTTTGAGAATTCGCAACTTCGTAGCTGAGTTGTGGTAGAGTTTTGAGCGTAGAGTTAGGTTTAGTCGATAGCGGGTGTCGCGAGTTTACGTGTGTAAGCATCTGACTATCTAATTTCAAGTAGAACCATGGCGTCTGCACGTAGGCAGGGTTTTTCCGAAGCTGGTTAAATTCTGTGTCGTTCTATTTCTGCATTTTATTATTCTGCTATTTTTTCTGTGCTGCTATTATTCTGTTGTGAACTGTGAATTAAATATTTTATAAGCTTCCGCAATTAATTTTTATAATTAATACCATCACCCTATTCACCCCCCTCTAGGGTGAAATCGATCCTACAATAAAGATTTTTATTTCAACTTAAAACCCATTATTAACTTTATAAAATTTAACTGACAAAAAAACTAATACACCTTTATAATTAAAGCATTGAATCCTATTTTATGTTAAAAATTTCATATATTTATAACACTCAAGATACTTAAGAAATCTTTTAAGGAAATATTATTTAAAAATACTTAATAAAATTTTATAAAAATATTATTTAAAAATATAACCATGGGCCTGTATAATATTTTCTAATCTTGGTCAAGTGATATGGATATGTATCATTTCAATCCGTAATTTGAAAAGAAAAATCCGGGTTCTATCATTTCAAACCCGCAATCCCAAGTAAATCAAATACAATAAAAATCACTCAAGCCTATCATTTCTGCCCATAATGATTTTTCCTTATTCTAAAGTCCGTTTGGGTATGTATTATTTCAACCCACAATGATATGGAACTTGCAGTGTGATAAACGGGAAACAAAATAACAGCATAGCATATAATATCATAACAGATGATGTAACAGGTATGTAAACATCATTTAATATCATATAAACATATCACGGGAATATATGAACATAGCATATTAATTTACACAATCCACTTGTCATCATTTCACAATTATAAAAGTACGTATGTCTAGAGTGATAAACTCACCTTTCTAAAAGCTAGAATCAAATTCAAAGCACACAACTGAAATTCCGAAAAGCACGATAAGGTATGAACAAGATTTTTAGTGGATGAACAGTCAGATCCAAATTTTGTAACAACCAAATACAACAATTATAATAATATAATTCAACACAAAGATTTATAGATTAAAAAAAAGGAAAAGAATGAATCGAATTGACATAACCTTTGCTCTAAACCATAAGTGGGCTCGGCCACTATGTAAATAGGCTTGACCACATCATTCTATGCTCGGCCATGATGTTCTTATGGAAACTAGGCTTGGCTAGGGTAATGCAAGGCACGACTGTGGCTTGGGAAATGAGGAGATGGAAGTTACAAGTGTGGAAGGCAAAGAGGCAATGGGTTTTGGGTCCTATAGGTTCGGCCATGGGTTCAAGGTGGATCGGCCATAGGATATATTGGTCAAGTGAACATCATAAGGCATGGATAGGTTGTGTTTTGAGTCAAGCAATGTTTGGTGGTGGAAGAATTTGTTTAGGCCGAGTATATGAAGAGGAAGGTAATGAAGACATGTGGTTGGCTAGGCTTTGCATCAATTTGGGTGATGTAGTCTTCATCCATTGTCACGGCCTGGGTTTTTGTGGTAATGGAGAGATGATGTTGTCGGCATGGTGGTGGTGGAGTGGTAGTGAGGTCGGAAATAGGTGGAGAGGCCGAGCTATGCATTGAAAAGCAAAAGAAGATAAAAGAAAAAGGAGAAGGAAAGAGAGGAGTAGCCATGGAAATAACCTAGAGCTTGCTGTATTTTCTTCACGCAAATAGAAACGAGGGATGAGAAATTTCTTTCACGTAAACCAGAATATTAGGTGGCAGCTAGGGTTTACAAAAAGTACGCTAAGATGAATGCATGGCTAGGAGATTTGAATGGTTAGGAAAAGGAAAAGGCAAAGAATAAAGAGGCTAGTGAATGAATGAGGTTTATTTCGTATTTAATAAAAGAAACTTACTGTAAACTCTTTCAATCAAAAGAGGCAGTTGAGGAAGTGAGATATTGAGAAGATTTTATGTGATTTGAAATAAAGAATAGGCAATTTAAAAAGGCAAGCAATTAAGACAATATAACATATACCCTTTGATTTTTTTCCAAGCCATAAATAAAAGATATAAACAAGAAACAATCCAATAAATAAACATGGCTATCTAGTCCAAATAAAAATAGAAAGATAAAATAGAGATGGATATAGGAAAAATATAATGTATATGTATAATAAAAGTACAGAAATTTATTGCGTGTAAAATGCTGTAATTTATCCAAATCTAAAAGTATAAATCGGAATTTCACGAAACGAAAAGCAGAACCAATATAATATTTAAATCCAACTTCAAATAAAAATGTTAGAAATAAAAAATTTAAATTTTAAAATTTCCAAATAAAAGCCAAGGTTTGACCAAAATGTAAATTTTCAGAAATTATTTATTTTATTATATTTGGAAAGGAAATTACAAACAAAAAACCAAATTTCATTGGAAAAATTCCAAAAATTCAATTTTAAATAATTTAAAATTTAAAGTTTAAAGTTTTCAAATAAAAAAATTAATTAAAAATATTTACAAAATTATGGGTTGTTACAACAATCATTTAAAGAGTCGTTAACTATTTACAAGTACCACAACCATTTAAAGAGTTATTATCTAGTTATAAATTCGACAACTATTTATTGGATTGTTAACTAGTTTCAAACTCGATAACTTTTATTAAAAACACCCGGTTATGAATTCGTTGACTAATTCAAGAATCTTTAACTAGCTACGACCTCACTAACTATTTATGAGTTTGATACCTAGTCGTAAACTCGATAACTAGTTATGAGTTTGACATCTTGTTATGAACTGGGAAACTAATTAAAGAATATGTATCTAGTTACGAACTCATAACTACTTGTAAGTTCGACGTCTAATTATGAACTCAATAATAAGTTGTAGGTTCGATATAATGTTATGAACTCAATAATCATTTTGAGAATCATCAACTAGTCATGAACTCGATAATTACTTATGAGTTCTACATCTAGCTATCCATTTTACCTCAATGTTTCCTTAGTCATTTTAAACTTTCATAAAGTATATGGTACTTTTCTGACTTTTGCACTATATTATCTAACAGATAAAGGGCTGGAAAGATAGATCCTAGACCCTCTTCTTCTCAATCGTTCTTGAAATCTCCTACATCAGGTAAGGAGATTACGAACTTATCCAATCTTTATATAACTTCTCAAAATGAAGTAGATACCATCCTTCCACATTTCGGCATTATCGGCGTAGAAGCCGGGGTAGCTGGCCCATCTAGAAGAATAATAATCCATCGATTGGATTCTTCGCTTTTACCTTAATCCATATTTGGCACTTGAGATACCTTTCCTTCCTAGAATTCCTTGTAAGATTCATGGATCATTTGGGAATTACTCCAATATAACTGCCTACTAACTCCTATACCTATCCCAGCTACCCAGATAAAATTGCAAAGGAAGCTGACCTCCCTTCACTCTATGCTGGTACTCTTCACTCATTGATAAATCTTGTTAAACTGGGGAAACAACCAATGTGTACTTTATATCGCCTTCTTCCTCATCCAAAGAGCTTGATTACTACTTTAATTAATAGAATGAAGGACTAGGAAAATCAGTTCTTCTATACTAAGAGTCATACCCCTAAATCAAGGTCCTTCCCTATTTCTAACAAGATTTGTTGCTTTTTCTCTGTAGTTTGTACTATATTTTTATTCTCTTTTAATAGCTATTTTCTCCCAAAACCTGCTTCTAAGAGGATGAATTCTTCTATTGCTAACACAATTGATGCTTTGAGCCTGGCATCTCAGACTATGGGGGACAGGCTTAAACACTTGACCGAAGCTAACGTTCAAAAGTGCACTTTGATGAGGAGAATCATAAAGCGCTCGCGGATCTCCCATTGGTTAAGAAAGATGCTGACGGGAGCCAAATCTTGGTTATTAGCAATCAAAATGTATTTTCTCCCTCATCTCCCACTCCACATGACTCCTTTAGTAATTTCTTTAAATGGTTTTAATATGACTTCTTATATTGACATCGTATGCTTCTTTCTTTACTTTGGTCCAAATCTTGTCATTCTAGTTGCTATGACGAAGGATGCTAAAGCTCTTTTCTCCTCCTTGGTTGTGACCACTAAAGCCACCATCGTTGTTGATTCTATCGTCGAGGATCTTAAGGCTATTGAAATTTTCAAAAGAAAGTAGGACTTTGACAATTTGTCAAGTGTTTCAATTCCTCTATCAAGAAAAAGGCAAAACTTGGAGAGGATCCAACACCTCTTGCTATTGCTGTGGAACCGACGCAGCTACGGCCTTAATTAATCAAGATTCCAGGTGTGACGCCCCACCTCTATACTCACGCTAGCCAAGGACACTAAGGGGTAATGCCGTCAACTAGCACGAAGGATAAGGCTATTGAGGAGCGACCATCCGTGTAATTGCCTTGTGCGAGCAACGGTATGTCAAATAGTATAACATGCGTTTCATTTCAAAAGGAAATCCGACATGCCAATACAAACTCAAGGCTACTACATAGTGGGTATGATATCTTTAAAAACAAATATAGAAATAAACATAACACAAATCAGTCATAGATATCCATATCACAAATGCGGAAATAGATATGAATATAACACATCAAAGTGTACATCAGAGTAATGGTCAAAAAGATCCACAATAACACAAAAGGTTGGATACAAGTGTTAGATAAAAGAATATGTATACATTAAGGAGTCTCTATCTCATATGTATAACAATAAAGCTATCAATCTAATGTAGTTAGACAAAAGTCTGGTAATGATGATCCTAGATCAGGAGTCAAGCAGAAGCACCTGTAACATCTCGGCCTGACCGGAGTATTATTTTATAAGAAAATAATAAACGGATCAGCCTAGCTATAAATATCAGATAAAATGAGATGGAATAAGAGATATGTCAAAAAGTATGATAACAATAATTCCATGCTATGAAAAGCATACATTTAAAATCAGCAAAATCATACAATACCTCAGGTACCTCTAAAGCACCAAAAAGGAAGTCATATTCTTCACCATATTCACCAAACCACAAATATTGGAAAACCGCTCAATGCCAATCATAAAAGTTGTTGAAACTCAAATTCACCAATGCACAAATATTGATAAAGCTTATAAATATAAATCACGAAAATTGGCGAAACACAAATTCTATAAATCATCAATAGAAATCCAGAAATCACAAAAGGGGAAGGCCTATCACAAAACGGGAGCATGAAAACTCACCAACACGTATATCACAAAATAGAACGCTATTCCATGGTTGCTAACCATTTATTTTGAGCCGAAGCTCCACAAAATGGTCCGAAGACTATGGGTTGCTACCCCACCAATTTTGAGCCGAAGCTCTACAGAAAAAGGGGTTTAGTCTCCCTCGCAGACAAAGAGACATCGCATAATGCTAGTCTAAATCACAAAATGACCATCATCGATCATCAAGAAGTGTCAATTACACTAAGCTAGTAAATAGATGAGTTCAGCTTCATGTCCCATAACCACTGGCTTAACTTAAATATTTACGAACAAACTGTAAGTCTCCACTCAAAAATTGCCACAAGAGATTCAATCGAACAAGTCCAAGAATTAACCGACGAAGTAAATGCAAGCATTTCATACCATTTTTTTTACTAAGCCGTTTAGTTAGATTTCTCATACGAGTGAGGTAAAGGTTTGTATATACTAATAGGTTGGAAAAATGGTTTTATAAACGAGTTCGATATTGAAAATTGAGTTGAAATCATCTTTGTGAAAGTGTTTGAACATTTACTACTAGTATAGAAACCTTTTTGTTTTAAAGTGGCAAAGCACAAAAATGATTGTAGAAACAATCAATCACCAAAATTTCACGTTCAAAGACGTGAATTAAATCCAAAGAAATCGATTCCAAATCCATCAAAATGGATATACCCAAGAATTTCAAAATAGAAGTCATCAAGGTCGATAATAAATGATAACAACAAATCTAAAAACCACGAATCGATAGGAATTGGAATTTCAAACAAAATAGGCTAAATAGGAAAAAGCAAGCAGGTCAGTCGACTGACTGCAAATGGCCAGTCGACTGAACCAGAAAGTTGGAAATTTCATTCCCTGTAGTTAGTCGACTGATTACAGAGACTAGTCGACTGATTATAGGAAACATAGCTTCCAGCCTCTGCAAACAGCCCCCGGAACACTTATTGGCTTCAGCCAGTCGACTGGCCGTAAAAGTCAATCGACTGACTGGGCACTAGTGCTGTTTTCCAGCCTATCAATTGAAGAGCAAACTCTCAACGAATGCAATCGGATGAGCAACGGGCGCTAAGGGTTTACGCCAATCGGCAACCCAGTCCTATAGGCTCTTTGATGCATCACAAAAAAAAACATGTTCAAATATTGAAGTTAGGATTTTTAAAGATTTGACTTCAAAACACCAAAAATTGGAATATTCACCAATTTAATCCAAACCAAAAGCAAACGCATATGAATAAGTGTTAGGAATTCATACCCAACAATCAAAGATAGTTATAGACATAGATGTGAGATAAAAATCTCACCTTTTTCACAAAAACAAGGAAGAAGAAGCGATAGAGCAAGGTAAAAACAATCGCTCCTCAATTCCAACCCAAGAAGCTTGAATCTAAGCTTAATAGAAAAACATTTCCTAAGTTAGACTTTAGGAATTTCTGAAATTGAAGGTAGAATGAGTTGGAGAAGAAGAAGAGGATGATTACCAATAGCTTCACTTTGAATTTGGAGTTAGAACTTGGATTTGCAATGGAACTAGGGCTTAGGAATTCTAATTCTTTTTCTCTTCCCCCATTTTTATGAAAGCTTGAAGGTATTAGGAAATGAAAGTGAATGAAGTGAAGTGGGTGGGGGAGGGGTGGAACTAGAGTTAATAGCTTAGGCTAACCCAAACCCAAAGTCCAATATGCAAAGGTCAAATTTTAGCTAGCTCCAAACATATCAAAGTTTATACTCAAAAGGACGCAAACGGCGTTTTGAACTCAATGGAAGTGGTCCGAGTCCTAATTCGACCGTATGCAAAAAGTAGCATTTTGGACTATAATCCGACTAACGATGCTGTATTTCAATAAAATATTTAAATACAAAATCGTAAAATATGCGGGTTGTTACAGATTCCCCTCCTTAAAGAAATTGCGTCCTTGCAATACTTAAGAAGAAAGATAAAAAGTAACAACCATAAAAGCATATCAACATAAAAGAAATTTGAAATAAGAAGTTCACCTCAAAGAGCACGGAAAGTAAGTCCGGATGTGTTCGCTCGATGAATTCTCTAGATTCCCAAGAACAATCCTTAGTATTTGAGGACCATTGAATCTTCACAAGAGAGACATCTTTATTTCGAAGGCGTTTAACCCTCGATGCAATAATACGAATAGGATGTTGCTCATAAGTCAAATTAGGCGTAACTTCAATTTCTTCCGCAACACCGGGCTCAAGAATAGAATCGGAATCTCGAAGGCATTTCCATAATTGAGAAACGTGAAACACGTCATGAATAGCAGAAAATTGAGCCAGTAATAAAGGCGATAAGCCACGGAACCAATACGTTCGGTGATGAGAAATGGACCAATATATCAAGGTGCTAATTTTCCCGATCGACTGAAACGCACAATACCCTTCATAGGTGAAACACGAATAAACACAAAATCTCCCACAGAAAATTCTAATTTCCTTCTTCGGTTATCGGCATAGGATTTTTGCCTACTTTGAGCTTTTCTCATCCTACGGCGAATAAGGTCAATCTTTTTTGTGGAATCACGAATAAAATCTGGACCTAAAAACAGCCTCTCACCGGCTTCAAGCCAATAAGAAGGAGATCGACATGGCCTTCCATAGAGTACCTCAAAAGGTGCCATAACAATACTAGATTGGAAGCTATTATTATAGGAAAACTCAACAAGAGAAATATGATCTTCCCAACTTTCACCCAAATAAAGAACACATGCACGAAGAAGATCTTCAAGAGTTTGATTCACACGCTCGGTTTGTCCATCGGACTGTGGATGATAGGCGGTGCTAAAATTAAGCTTTGTTCCTAAAGCTTTTTGAAGACTGTTCCAAAATCCACTAGTAAACAATGGATTACGATCGCTAACAATAGAAGTAGGAACTCCATGCAATTTAATAATTTCTTTAATAAAGAGTTTGGCCAAAAGGGGTACGGTCTGATTGGACCGAACAGGAATAAAATGGGCGGATTTTGTAAGTCTATCAACTATCACCCATAGGCTATCATGACCTGAATGAGAACGGGGAAGGCCATCAATAAAATCTATGGAAATTTGGTCCCACTTCCAAATTGGAATGTCCAAAGGTTGCAATAACCCACCGGGCCTTTGGTGCTCAGCTTTAACTAGTTGGCAAGTCATGCAACGCCTAACAAAGTTAGCAATATCATATTTCACCCCATCCCAATAATAAAGTCGCTTCATATCCGCTACATTTTAGTAATAATAGTAAATTTAGAATGATGAGAATCTTTTAAAATATCTTTACGAGGATCACCAATATTTGGCACGATAAGCCTACTAAATTTTCAAATACCGCCACGAGAATCAATATCAAAGTCTTTCAAACTTTCAATATCAATTTTATCCCTAAAATTTTGGCTAAGAAAAGCCAACTCGGGATCTAACTTTTGATCTTCAAGGATGCGGTCTAAAAGAGAAGGGTGAGCCTCAAGGCTACATAAAACAAGAGATGCACATAAATTGGATTCACGATCTCGAACCTCACAAGTGGACAAAGTCTCGAGATTGTTCCATTCGATATCATAATAGAAAAAACTGCTCGTTGCTTATGGCTAAGTGCATCGGCAGCACGATTTCCCTTTCCGGGAGTATAAAGAATATCAAGATCATAAGATGCAAGAAATTCGAGCCAACGTTGTTGATGCAAATTAAGTTCCTTTTGAGAAAATAAATACTTCAAAGATTTATGATCGGTATAAAGAATAAATTTCTCTCCCAAAAGGTAATGACACCAAATTCGAAGAGCGAAAACAATAGCCGCGAGCTCTAAATCTTGAGTGGCATATCTAGTCTCGGCTGGCTTCAATTGCCTAGAAGCATAAGTAATAACACGTTCTCTTTACATAAGAACGGCTCCCAAACCAACACGACTAGCATTGGTATAAACAATAAAATCTTGGTTCCCCTCGGGAATCACAAGAATAGGAGCATCGGAAAGGAGTTCTTTTAATTTCTGAAAAGAAGTTTCACATTTGTCTGACCAAATGTATTTAACTCCCTTCTTTGTCAAGCTAGAAAGAGGCATGATGATTTTAGAAAAGTCCTTTATGAACCGGCGGTAATAATCTGCCAATCCAAGAAAGCTACAAATCTCCATCGCACTCTCCGGTCTCTTCCAATTTTGAATCGCTTCAATCTTTGAAGGGTCCATGGAAATTCCGGATTCATAAATAATATGACCAAGAAACTTCACCCGAGATTGCCTAAAGTGGCATTTAGAAAATTTTGCCTTCAATTGATTGCTCCTAAGAGTTTCCAACACAATTCGAAGATGCATTTCATGCTCTTCCTCAGTTTTAGAATACACAAGAATATTATATATAAAGATGAGAACAAACCAATCGAGGAAGTCTTTGAAAACTCGATTCATAAGGTCAGCGGAATAACCCGAAGCATTCGTTAAACCAAATGGCATAACAAGCCATTCATACGATCCATAATGATTACGGAATGATGTCAAAGGAATGCTATCCTCTGAAATACGAAGTTGATGAAAACCGGTTGCTAAGTCTAACCGTGAAAAGACTCTAGCACCACTAAGTTGATCAAATAGATCATCAATCCGAGGTACAGGATATTTATTCTTGATAGTAAGATCATTAAGCTTGCGGTAGTCAACGCAAAGTCTAAGTGTGCCATCAGATTTCTTCACAAAAATAGCCGAAGCTCCCCAAGGAGAGCTCCAATTCGGATAATTACCTATGCATCACCTCATTTTCTTTATTGGACATACGATAAGGAGGACGAGTGATAGGTAGAGCTCCAGGGATAAGATTGATTTTGAACTCAATTTCTCACTTAGGTGGTAATCCTATAACAGGCTCAAATATATCGGAAAATTCACGAACAACGTGAATAAGAGAAATGACATCTTCCTCATCATCATTATCGTCATCATGAGGATTTAAAGCATATAAAGATGTTGCCAAGTTGGAATCTGAATCCTTAAGAACAATAGAAATCTACTTAACAAATAGAGAATGCCGAAGGTGAATAGTCCGCTCAGGACATAGGATTTGAGCTTCATAACGGTTAAGCCAATCCATTCCTAAAATCATTCCGAAGCCTAAGTATCGCATGACATGCAAATCGGCACGGAAATAAAAATCATGTAAAATAATCTCGACATCACTACAAAGCAAACTGAGTGTTGCGGATCCACCGAACGGATTCGCAATTCTCAAAGAAGTCATTAAAGCAACAACACCTAAAGGAAAAGTATTAACAATTTCTTTTGATATAAAAGAATGGGACGCGCCCGTATAAAAAAGAACTCGAATAGGTTGATCACGAAACATAATAATGGCATCAAGGATGGAATGAGAAATACCTTGACCACGAGAAGTGTTACTAGGAGTTTGCACCACATTTAGATTTTCCTCCTTCTTGCCTTGATGTTTGGGACATGTAGATTTATAATGACCCAAAATTTTGCAATAGCGACAAATAGGGGGCTTTAAACACTTATTTGCATAATGGTCCTTAGAACCACAATTGTAGCATTGCCCACCACTAGAGGCAGAATCTTTGCTACATGAGTTTCTTGCTTCCCTTTCTTATTGGGATAAGGGCTTTTCTTGTTGTTGTTGAAGTTTGGTTTGGCACCCACAAATTCAACATCACTCTCTTTATCTGCCTCTTCAAGTCGAAGAGCGATATCAATAAGTTGGTCAAAAGAAACTTCCAATTTCAGAAGTAATGGCTTCTTGAGATTTTTTTCAAGCCGTAGACAAATCTCTGATTCTTCTTCAATGGGGTATTAATGTACTCATCCCCGTATTTAGAAAGAGATTCGAAAGATGCGACATATTCCATCATAGAAGATTCACCTTGAACAAGGTCAATAAAATGACGGGCCAAATTCACCTTTTCAGCTTCCGGCACAAACTTTGACTCGAATCTTCCCCGGAATTGCTCCCAAGTAAGATCTGCTTCAATAATTTCAAAAATAAGAAGCTCATACCAATCTAATTCTCTTTCTTGGAGCATGTTAGAAGCCACTTGGACTCGATGAAGATCAATAAGATTCATGGGAGAAAAGATGCGATCGCATACTCCAAGCCAAGCTTGGACTTCGATAACGCCCTCGGAACCCCTAAACGGCTTTCCATCCAAATTTGTGTAATCACTGCACAGGCGTGCAAATCCGGATTTTGGGTGAGTATGCTCTGGAATGGGTCCGACAGCTTGAGCGTTCTTTACAAGATCAAGAAGCTGTTGTGCAGACATGAGTAACCCATCCTAGGGAGTAGCACTAGATTGACCGACACTGGGATGGCCAGGTCTAACTATTTCTCTTCTTTAAGAAAGAAAGAAGAATAAAAAAGATTATTCACAAAATGAAGATCAAACAATAATGATTGATAAAACAAGGCATCACAAAAGAAAATAGGATAAGACAGTACGAAGACTTGAATTAAATCCTAAGGCACGACACCTAATTTGGACTTAGGACGATGATCCTTATTAAATTATTCTACATTGTTTCGAAGTTTGGCTCTGATACTGTGACGCCACACCTCTATACTTACGCTAGCCAAGGACACTACAGGCTAATGTTGTCAACTAGTACGAAGAATAAGGTTGTTGAGGAGCGACCATCCATGTAATTGCCTTGTGCGAGCAACGATACGTCAGATAGTATAACATGCATTTCATTTCAAGAGGAAATCCGACATGACGATGCAAACTCAAGGCTACTACACAGTGGGTATGATATCTTCGGAAACAAATATAGAAATAAACACAAATCAGTCATATATATCCATATCACAAAGGCGGAAACAGATATGAATATAACATATGAAAGTGTACATCAGAGTAGTGGTCAAAAAGATCCACAATAACACAAAATAATGGATACAAGTGCTAGACTAAAGAATGTGTATACATTAAGGAGTCTCTATCTCATATGTATAACAACAAAACTACCAATCTAATGTAGTTAAATAAAAGTCTGGTAATGATGATCCCAGATCAGGAGTAAAGTAGAAGCACCTGTAACATCTCGGCCCGACCCAAGTGTTATTTAATAAGAAAATAATAAACGGATTAGTCTAGCTATAAATATCAGATAAAATGAGATGGAATAAGAGATATGTCAAAACGTATGATAACAATAATGCCATGCTATGAAAAGTATACATTTAAAATCAGTAAAATCATACAATACCTCAGGTATCTCAAAAGCACCAAAAAAGGAAGTCATATTCTTCACCATATTCACCAAACTACAAATATCGGCAAACTCTCAATGCCAATCGTAAAAGTTATTGAAACTCAAATTCACCAATGCACAAATATTGATAAAGCTTATCACTGTAAATCACGAAAATTGGCGAAACACAAATTCTAGAAATCATCAATAGAAATCCAGAAATCACAAAAGGGGGAGGCCTATCACAAAACGGGAGCATGAAATCTCACCAACACGTGTATCACAAAATGGAACGTTATTCCATGGTTGCTAACCATTTATTTTGAGCCGAAGCTCCACAAAATGGTCCTAAGACCATGGGTTGCTACCCCACCAATTTTGAGCCGAAGCTCCACAGAAACGGGGTTTAGTCTCCCTCGCTGACAAAGAGACATCGCACATTGCTAGTCTAAATCACAAAATGTCATCAAGAAGTGTCAATTACATAAAGCTAGTAAATAGATGAGTTTAGCTTCATGTCCTATAAACACTGGCTTAACTTAAATATTTACGGACAAATTGTAAGTCTCCACTCAAAAATTGTCATAAGATATTCAATCGAATAAGTCCAAGAATTAACCGACGAAGTAAACGCAAGCGTTTCATACCGCTTGTTTTACTAAGTTGTTTAATTAGATTTCTCATACGAGTGAGGTAAAGGTTTGTATATACTAATAGGTTAGAAAATGATTTTATAAACGAGTTTGGTATTGAAAATAGAGTTGAAATCATCTTTGTGAAAGAGTTTGAATATTTACTACTAGTATAGAAACCTTTGTGTTTTAAAGTGACAAAGCGCAAAAATGATTGTAGAAACAATCAATCACCAAAATTTCACATTCAAAGATGTGAATTAAATCCAAAGAAATCGATTACAAATCCATCAAAATGGATATACCCAAAAATTCCAAAATAGAAGTCTTCAAGGCCGATAATAAATGATAACAACAAATCAAAAAACCACGAATCGATAGAAATTGGAATTTCAAACAAAATAGGCTAAATAGGAAAAAGCAAGCAGGTCAGTCGACTGACTGTAAATGGCCAGTCGACTGAACTAGAAACTTGGAAATTTCATTCCCTGTAGTCAGTCGACTTATTATAGAGGCCAGTCGACTGATTACAGGAAACAGAGCTTCCAGCCTCTACAAACAGCCCCCGGAACAATTATTGGCTACAGCCAGTCAACTGGCAGCAAAAGTCAGTCGACTAAATGGGTACTAGGTCCGTTTTCCAGCCTATCAATTGAAGAGCAAACTCTCAACGAATGCAATTAGACGAGCAATGGGCGCTAAGGGTTTACGCCAATCGGCAACCCAGTCCTATAGGCTCTTCGATGCATCACAAAAAAAACATGTTCAAACATTAAAGTTAGGATTTTTAAAGATTTGACTTCAAAACACCAAAAATTGGAATATTCACCAACTCAATCCAAACCAAAAGCAAATGCACATGAATAAGTGTTAGGAAATCATACCCAACAATCAAAGATAGTTATGGACATAGGTGTGAGATAAAAATCTCACCTTTTTCACAAAAACAAGGAAGAAGAAGCTATAGAGCAAGGTAAAAGCAATCACTCCTCAATTCCAACCCAAGAAGCTTGAATCTAAGCTTAAAAGAAAAACTTTTCCTAAGTTAGACTTTAGGAATTTCTGAAATTGAAGGTAGAATGAGTTGGAGAAGAAGAAGAGGATGCTTACCAATAGCTTCACTTTGAATTTGGAGTTAGAACTTAGATTTGCAATGGAACTATGGCTTAGGAATTCTAATTCTTTTTCTCTTCCGCCATTTTTATGAAAGCTTGAAGGTATTAGGAAATGAAAGTGAATGAAGAGAAGTGGGGAAGGGGGGGGGGGGGTGGAACTAGAGTTAATAGTTTAGGCTAACCCAAACCCAAAGTCCGATGTGCAAAGGTCAATTTTTAGCTAGCTCCAAAGATTTTGAAGTTTATACTCAAAAAGGTCGCAAACGGCGTTTTGAACTCAATGGAAGTGATCCCGAGTCCTAATTCGACTGTATGCAAAAGGTAGCATTTCAGACTATAATCCGACTAACGATGCTGCATTTAAATAAAATATTTAAATACACAATCGTAAAATATGCTGGTTGTTACACCAGGTATTTATTTAATCTTACTAGACCAGGATCCTCAAAACCAAACATAAGTTAATCATACCTTGAGTCCAGTTGTAGATATCATGAATCCCTTTTCTGCAACAACCACTCAACGTTGGTATCGTGAGTTAGGCACAACTCCTCCTTCACCTAGATCTCTTCCTTATGAGTGTCCAGCTCAAACTATCCCTTCATATTTCATTGATTTCATTCGCTCAATCATCCAGCCCCCATCTACGGCTTCTCTACTATCACTACAACCTTCTGCCATTTCTAAGGACCATCTCCACATTCTCTTTCAGCAGCTTCTTGTGGTACATATCTTTACGTGTTTGGCTAATACAAATTTTGGCGCGATGTATCTTTATTTGTCATAATTTTTTTTGTATATTAACTGGCCAAGCACATGTTCTTCCCTCAATAAGCCTCTCAAAAATCTGTTAATCAAAGCCTAAATTTCAAAGAACAGATTTCCGTATTAACAGATAAAGTTAGATTTCTTGAGCGCCAAATCTTTGAAGTCACAACAAAGAGGGATGATGTTACTACTGAAAGGAATAAACTTGCCTCCGACCTGGAGGAGGAACGAAAAATAAAAATAGCAGGTGAGATCCCTGGAAAAGGAACTTAAGCAGGACAGAACCATAAATAATCAAGTGGCCGCTCAAGTTTTAATTTTAATGGGAAACCTGGAAAGCAACACTGATCTATACGAATAACATCATCGAAGTTGCCAAAAAAGAATATCTCTTCTTTCATTAGGCAAGCCCTCCCTCAAATAAAGGAGCAGTGTTTTGAGAAGGCCCTCTTCATCACATATTTCGATAACATAGATAATTATCTGGAGTTGGACTTTCCTTTGTCGCCGACACCAAAAGATAAGTTCATGAGGAAGTTCGAACTTAAACTAGAGAGAGTCCCTGGGTCACTACAAGATGAATTCCTAGAGGAGGAAGCCATTAATCCTCGGGATACTATCTTTTGATGATATTTTCCCCGATGATGGTAGGGATGATGTTGATAGAGGGATGGTGACAAAAATGACAATGATGGAGATGATGATGGCGACAATGATGATAACGATTTCGGGAAGGATGAGGGAGATAGTAACAAAGACAATGTTGGACCAAGAAGTGGCGGTAACGGATTAGGTGGCCATGACTTGAACCCATTTACTCATGATGCGGACTTTCCTAATCCTCCAGAGTCCTATAAGATTGCTCAAGAAGATACTACATCAAAGGATGTCCACACCTACGGCCATCATAGCAAAGAAAAAATTCGAGTTTCTACCTCACAGGCTCTATAGGTACAGGTATAAAGCTTATCGTGTTTAAATGCTTTCAATTTTTTGTTAGGTTTAGCTATAGGTCCATTATTTTAGATAAGGAAAAGAACCAAATATCACTTTGTGATTTTACATAAAAAGAGTGAGAGCGATGTGCTGCGATTGAATGGAGAAACTGAGAAACCGAGTGAAGATCATAACAGTTAATCTGAAAAATATAGGAGCCTTCTCATTTACGCCAAACGATTAAAAGATTTTAAAGGAAAATGAATAGCCATACTCCTAAAAGATCCCTTCTTCATCGGTAAAGAGTTATAAAAGAGAATGAGGAGTTAATCATAATTTTCTGGATGCTTATCAAAGACGAGGACATTTCAATGGAATTCCTCTATAAAATCTATAACATGAATCTTTTTATCAGCTTTCCTTTCTTAGGAAAGAGAGTGAGGGATTGCTTAGGGGTTTGCATAATAGATATTTGAATGATTATAGGTCCTATCCTCATCCTGGAGAATGTTTGAGGAGGTCAAGTTCAACAAAGAGAACGTTATCTCTGAATTTTACGAAGGGTCCATATTGTATGAACTCGTTATTGGATACTGTAATTCAGAAAATCTTTATGAGTTTTAACGTTCTTATTTCTTTGCGTCTTAGTTTATTTTTTCTGAAATACACAGGTTAAGGAATCATTGAGCACGTTTGTCTCAAAAGAACTCTTTGGTAAATTTGTCAAGAAAAAAGGGAATTTTAATGAGAAAACATTAATACTAAAAACCTCTCAATTAGAATAATACAGCTTTCTTATAGGTTTTCACATAACTTCCCCACCAATATTTTGACTTCTTAGGTGATGAAAAGGACAGTTTACTTAAAAAATCCGATCAGATTATGCTAAACTGTTGTGAGGGTAAATTGGCCCCCCTTTAAGGGATGAGATTATTCCAGATTCCCACAGCCAATACTCCTTATGGGTTTAGTGTTCCCTTTAACTCCATTTTCCCTGTGTCGGTGGATTGGTTAAAAAAAGCTAAGATTTTTACTTCCAAAATTAAGGACTGAATGCATAAAACTTGAGTTATTGATGTAATTTGAACTTGTTCATGCTTGTAATACTTCATTGTTGTTAATGGAAGTAAATATTTTGTCCAAAGCGTTGATTTTTCTTTTATTTATTACATTTTACTTGGAAAAACAATAGACACTTGCATCCAGCGGCTCTAACCTCTTCTCTCGACTGGATAAATTGAAAACTAGGCTAATTTTAGATAGCAGGAAACGCCCTTCTAAAGATGTTGCAGTCATACCATTTCCAAACAACCCAGAAGCATGTAAATGGTACAACACATACTATAAATTAAGGTCAATATTAAGTGGTATGAATGAAAATACCTATAGTTTAGAGTAGAAAATCAAAGAGAAAGATAAAGAGATCAAAGAGCTGAAAGAGAGCATAGGTATAGTTGGTCGATCTGGACTCCCAAACCAAAGGATTGAGGTTAATGTAGAAATTGCTTGACTGCACCAAAAAATTGAAGACCTTGAAGTTGAACTATTGAAATGTCAAGTAACATGCAAATCTTTAGGGCTTATTGCAAGTAGAAGCAAATTAGTCTTCCCACTCCTACCCCCCAAAAGGACAACTAGATCCAAATCCTCAAGTAGTGAAAAGAAATTTCCTTCCTTGGAAACCCGCATTCGGGTTTGATGATGGAGAAATTGCCAAATGGTGTTGAGATATAAATATGAATGCACACTGTTTCTGAAAGAGAAGTGCGATGGAAAACTTTCAAAATATCTAAACAATTATCAAAGTCATGTCAAGGAACTGGGATATTAAAAATGGGTTCTTGGGCAGATGGTTAGAAATTAAAAGGGTCTAATAATACGATCGAACATGCTTTAATGATTCAAATTGTCTCTGAAGATGACACAAATATTATCCGAAGAAGGAGAGGAAAGTTAAAGAACTATTGGGTGTGGTGATTTGTCACATTATCCAACCTTCCTAAGCTACTGAAATCATGAAAGAGCAAGTGCGTGACCTAGAGTCTCAATTGGAAATAACAGAGGAAGGTGATGTCGCTTGAGAACACCTGATTAGATTTCCATGTAGATTATTTACTTGAAATAATGGTAGCCTTTGGCTTAAAATTGACTATTCTTTCTTAAGTCCAGAAATGACCAAAGGTTGAGAAAAATAGTAGAAGAAGCATACAAACATTATCAATACTTATTTTATATGGATGTGTTGGCCATCTTAAGAATATTGGAGGCCCTTCTATTTTGCTAGAGATGCCTCTGCTTTAAGTGAAAGTTATCCATGTCTTCTTGAGGTTGAGGGGAAGGGGAAAGGGAAAGTATACCATTATCTTCTCCCTTTATCTCCTCTACAGGAAGACTTGAATGAATTTTCTTGATATTTGTAACTTTTTTTATGTAAATTAGTAAATAACTTTTGTACCTGAATAGTTGATATTTTTAATAGATCTTGTATTTTCTTCTTTATTCTTGTCATGTATTTGAACTCATTGAGTTGTTTGAGATTTGTTATTGACTTCAAAGCTTTAATTTGACTCAACTAACCATAAATTTGTTTGCTCTTTATTTCTTCGAAGATTGCTTTCTGATAGGCCTTAATTTGAGAGTTGTTTGTCAGGCCCTACAGTATTTCTTTGCCTCATTCATTGTTTGAATGAGGATTTTAACACTTTAGTGTAATAACCCAAATATCTTCTTACCTTTCCAGCTCTCACTTGTCTTTAAATCCCTTTCTTTTGAAAAATATAAAATAAATTATGTTACTTCCATAATTTCAAGAAACTATTTCTTTCTAAAACTAATCGTCTTGTTTTGAAGATGCTAAAGAAATTTGTGAAAATTTTATCTTGTTGAACTTTGAAATTTCAAAAGTTTGGTTTTGAAAATCACTTTTGGAATGATTACTTAATCGGCTAGATAAGGCTTTCAAAAATGTGGACTAGTTTTCCTTAGGCTGAATGACTTCATAAACGAATCTTTGTTGTTTCATTATTATTATTACCCTGGCTGGTTTTTCATAATAACCTCTTTCCCTTAGTCTGGGTTTCTTGGATGATTATAAGATATTTTTCTTTATTATATTAGTATGAAAAGTTGCCCAACCTTTCCTTTGAAGTTAACTTAACATTGCCTTAGGGTAAGATCGATCATATTTGATTGCTCTTCCTCTAAAAGATTTCTTTAGCTTATTTTAAGGTGGAATTAGTTCATCTGATTTATTTTTTTATATTAGGTTGCCCCTTCTATACCTTTTGGGTAAGGATTTAGGCCATTCAAAAGGGCAGATTTTTATAGGGTAAATAACGAAAAGAGAAAGAAATAAAACAAATACAGAATCTCGCAATGGAATGACAAAATATAATAATCAAATAATAGTTCATGAAGTTGTTTTGTAAATACATATGACTGTTCTTTTACGACACAAAATTAGAGTTATAGAAACAGGAAGAAAGAAATAATAAATGTAGAAGAACAATATGATGTAGTGGAATATAATAAATAATACAGGTACAAATCATCGTCTTTGTCCTCCAGAAATAAGGTCTTTAACCCTGAAATGCTCAAGATGACCCAAGCGAATTGAAAAGAAAAAACAATCGAGTCAAAACTAAAAGATCTTATGTAAGTTAAATCAACGGAAAATATGAATGTGACGACGTTGGAGTTGTTTACCGGGTTTGACATCTCCTATCCAGTGTCTAACTTGAGTGATCTAATTTAAGAGATGTTCGGAATTTCCATCTCCTAAGGATCCATTAAACCATCTACTATGTAGTCAAATACGCTATTATAATAATGGAAATTAGCCACAAGGACCTCTTTAGCAAGTGCAATTAGTTTCTAAGACACACAACTGAAATAATTACTTTTAAGGATAGAATGTAAAATAATTAGTTTCAAAGGCCTAAAAACCTATGAAATTATGTCCTTGAAAGTAATTGGACTATTGACTTTGTCCTTAAAAGAAATTATTCTGCTGACTTTGGCCTTGAAATTAATTTCTGTAGATGTGTGTCCTAAAAACTAATTGGACTATAAAGTTTGTCCTTCTTAGTGAAATGCCCCATTATAATATGTCTACAGTAAAGTAAAATATTAAAATAGAGTTAAGGCGTTACACATATCTCCCTTAACACATTTTATATAATGACGTAGTCTATATAGATTCTGTAAACTCTACCCGCAAGTGGGCTATCAGGGAGCACTTCATAGGTATAATCTAAAACGAACTCATAGAAGGTGCGATAAGGCATGTGAACATGGAACTCGAAGTAATGCCAGGGTAGATATACCCGTTGTAGATCCTGACTGGTGTTAACGGATAGCAGCCACTACCGTCCACCTCGGAACACCCTCCCATAGTCAAAATCGAGGGGTGGCCACCAAATCATCACAAAGTCATAATATGGTATCGAAGAAATGTGTCCGATCTGAAGCACGACTTCAACTGGCCTGGTGTGGATCCTGTTTTAGTCACATCTAAGCTGACTCACGGGATTCAGGGTCACATACATACCTCATAAAGAATCGTTCGCCAGACAATCCTACTTCATTTCTAGAATCTCCACCACATACACGGTTATTAAAGCGGTTTTTGGTATTGGCAGAGAGTATAATAATATCCTATCCCAGTCTCTCTAACAACTAAATGCTTATTTCACATCGGATGGTTCTTTAGGTTTCAAAAGTCAATTCACAATTGATACCAAAATATCATATTCTCAAAACCATATCATTTTCAAATCATATTCACTTTAAAAATCACATTCACTTCCAAAATCCTATTTACTCGAATATGTCATTTCACAAAAGGTTTCAATTTCAAAATTTTTAATTTAGGTTGTATCATCATTAAGGATTTAAATATAAATACTTTAGCATTACACAGTTTAAATTTTTAAAAAATAGTTTAGGTAGTCATAAATAGTTTTAATAGTTTTAAAAATGGTTTAAATAGAAAAAATAGTTTTAAATAGATTTAAATTTTATTTAATTAGATTTAAATAGGTTAAATATAAATTAAATAGTTTAAAATTATATTAATTTTTTTAAATAAAATAATTATAGATTAAGTGGAGTTAAATACACTTAAATTATATTAAGTAGATTTTAAATAGATCAAATAAATTTAAAATAGATTGAATAGATTTAAATTATATTAAATAGATTTAAAATAGATTAAATAAATTTAATTATTTACAATATGTAAAATAGATTATATTGGATTAAATAGGTTATAATAGATTAAAATAAATGAAAATAGTTTAAATTGACTAAAAATAGATTTCAAAGATATATCCAACCAATTTCAATAACTCAATCCAAAGAAATTCATTTATCTTTGATACTTCCGCTTTGAAATTCCAATTTAAATCCTTTGAACAATTCATTAAATCAATTTCAATTTCAACATTTACCCTTGGATTATCGAAGATAATTTGGTTTTATATAAACCAATTTCTATTTCAAAATACCAGTTAATTGAATTCAAAATTTCAATGATGCAAAAAATCTTTTAATTTAACCAATCCAATATCCGTATATAATTTCCTACCCTAGGGTCAAGTGATACGAATATTTTTCATTTCAATCCGCAATTTAAAATTTTATGGTTATATATCATTTCAAACAGCAATCCTGAATTAAATAAACATCCATAAAATCGCTTGAGTCTATCATTTCAACCCATAACAATTTTTACCTAATCTACAGATTGTTCGGGTATGTATAATTTCAACCCATAGGGAACTCGCGATTTATGACCATATAAAATACATGTATCCAGTCATACAATATCAGCATCAAACATCCATCATAATCATCATCCAAATCGATCAATGACCATCACTAAATAACTGATAATCAATAATAGGTAGTAAATTGGCAATTTATATCCAATATTAAATTTAATGATGATTAAATGCAATGAAAGTCAAATTTAACTAGAATGATGATATAAACACACCAAGCATCAGTCAATTAATTTCTAATCACATCATAAATTCAATTAAACTGACATAAGATAGTTTAGCAGTTGTGAGTGGGTCAGAACACCCACATTCGATTTTAAATCGATTTAAAATCCAACTTAAGCTCAAAATTCAAACAGTCTTAGAATTCATCCAAACCAGTTCCAAAATGTTTGGAATTTCAATACGATCCCAATGAAACAAACTAAGCGTAAATTGGACCTCGTGTGTAAAAGTTATACGAGTTAGAAAGTTTAAAAATTAAATTCAAATAAAAAAACAAAAAAAGAATCACCTCTCTTAGCAGTCACGTCATCACGCACGTGAATCAGATAAACACTAGCACTAACCCTATAGGAATACGCGACGACGACATATATAGCCATCGCACGCTCGACCAAAACACCGTCGCTTCGCCAGCTATCACCACGATCAGACCACTTCGCCGCTATCCCCTCGCCGAGACGCCCACAGCCATGCCCACACGAGCCTCCATGGTGCTGACCATTTCAATGCACCGTCGCCTCCTAGGCTCACCATTCATTGCAATTTGAGACCACTTGGGGACGAACGAACAACATATCCAAAGCCTGCATGACACAACCTTCCCAATGTCCCTCCCCGATCGTCGATCGTACAATAATCCATTGTTCGATCGTCCAAAACCTAAAATGGACGGCTGAAGTTCATCCTTGATTTTTGGGTAATTGGTGAATCCAGTTGAAAAAAAAACCATACCAGTGTATTACGCTCATTGAGAGCTTCGAATTGATGCAAAATTTGATAAGGTTTGGAAGGATTTGATTTTGAAGTTGAATTTTGAATTCAGATTGAACTGAGGAGCTTAGGGTTTTCAGCCATTGAAAAGAAGAAACATACAGATGAATGGTACGTACAGAAATGAGAAGTAATAAGGCTGCTAGGGTTTAGAACAAGACTATATCCTAATGAAGCCTGATAAGAAATGAATAAACATCTGAATAAATTTGAAACGATAATAACGACTCGAAAAGCCCGTTCTGTCTTCAAAACGAAAATGAGTCATCCCTTATATCAAAATAGTTGTTTTCAATATTTTTAAACTCAATGGAAGAAGATTCAAGTTCTTATTCCATCGTATGAAGAAGTTAGCTTAAAATTAGTTTATTTCAAATTGATTTCAATGAATTTAATTAAATTTATTTGTACGCGTTTCGAGTCCGTATGATCCAATGGCAAGTCTGATCGCTACGAAACTTGAAACCTTACAATAATTCACTGTTATGGATCTGATGAATCTGGTTTCATCGAAATCCGAGGTAGTAGCCAAAATGGCTATTTTCACATTAATTAAATAAATTAATTTCAAATTTATTAAATCACTTTTTAATTCAAATTTTATAATTTACAAATTTCTATCACTTTACATTACTTAGTAATTTATAATCCTTTAAAGCAAAATTCTATATCAATTCAATATTCAATATTATACTATTTACAGTATTTGTTTTCAATCTCAATAAATTCAGTAATTATAAATTTAATTTTCAATAAATCCATTTGTTTGACTTTTAAATCTTGTTATTCAATCAATTATTACCCTAAGGATATAATTAACATTAGTTTATCTTTTACTACATTAATATTTTACAATTTCATCTTAATTCCCATTAAAATAGTATTTAATTACATCTACGTCTAATAAATCCGTTTACTATGGCTTAGATTCCAATAAATTGATCAAACTTGATCTCAATTCTTTCTTTAATTAATTATTAATATAATAACATAGTTAACATCGGTTTTTATCTTATTTCACTAATAAGCTACAATTTCCAACTTTTATTTGTATTAACTGCTATATTTCCATTATATTGAATTTTTGTCGATTTTTCACATTAATCAAAGTTTGAAAATGCCAATTGATTTGTGTATCTTGGTTTCATTCTTTTTATTACTTTAATTATTGCCTTGTAAATATACTCAACATTTCTATACCCTTTTTTTACATTCATAATTTGTAGTTATTGTCCATCACGACCTATAATTTTTGACATTTGAAATTTGAATATTTGATTAAATTTTAAATATTTGAAAGTTAGCTTAATTTGAATTTTAAATATCAGAGTTTATTTGGGTAATTAAATTATTGAATTTAACAAATGGAATTGGATAAAATTTTGAATCTTTAGTTTTAAGTTGATTAAAAATATTTCAAAGGCTTGGAAAATTTATATTTACAATGCTGATGATGATGGAAGCTTCAGAATTGAATTTGAAAGGGTTTTGTTCAGTTTTGAATTTTTTTCGTTTAATCGGTATTTAAAAATAGCATTCCAGGGCACAGTCTCGAATTTCGACGAAATTAGTTTCATTGGATCCGTAATATTGTATTATTACCAAATTCCAATTTTCGTAGTGTTTGGAGTGATCGTTTGGCCGTATGATAAGCAAACGCGTTGAAAAATTTATCAACATTTAATTTGATAAATGGGTTAAAAAATTTTATCTTCTCCATACGATCAAATTTGGACTCGGAACCTTTTCCATTGCGTTCGAAATAAGGGTATAACCATATAAACGCATAGCGGCATGCCTCGATAAGATGTATAAATTTTAGGCTTCGAATTGAGGACAATTTAAATTTGAATTTAAATTTAAATTTAAGTATAAATAATATTGCATTAGAAGAATATGGCAAGCTTTGTAGACACATAGAGGAGTTTCTTGCATGTGTTCACCTAGGGGAAACGCGTTTGATTTTAAAATAAAAAATATATATGATAACCTAGTTTCATAATCGAATAGTCGAGCATTGTGAAAATCGATTTCCCTTTTTTATAAAATCCATGGCCAAATTGGATAATCTCTCTCGTTCGAAGTTCATTCCTTCTCCTCAAAACCAAAGCCAATCGAAAGAAGAAAAAAAAAGAAAAAAAAAAGAAAGAAGAAAATTGGCCGAAGCGTAGAGGTCGGAACCTCGTTTGAAAAATTATTTCTCGACTGAATTCGCGCGATTGTGTCGTCATCTAGAGCATCACAAGTATGAGGCTTGGGGATAGCCGATCTCAAGAACCGCGAGTAGGAGGTGGAAGTTGTGGTAAGGGGATCGCAATCGAATCGCAAACGGCAGTTAAAGGCAGAAGTCATCGAATCGAGTTGTGGGATGGGTAGCGAAGCATGATGATCATGGAGCAGGCTCGGGGGCTTTGGTCCAACAAGAGAGGCGGTGAAGGCCGGCGATGCTCGACGATTGTTGATGAGGTGGTCGCGACTCAGAATTGCGGTCGCCTAAAGTCGTGTCGGGGTCGGGCGTCCGCATGCTTGAAAATTGGTCAAAGGCAGTTAGATGACCATTTCAGTTTTCAATTTAATTTAAATAATTCATATACGTGTAAATATACAGAGAAAAGAAATTAACAGTAAGATTAACAAAAATTATTTGTTTTGAAAATTTATATATATGTGTGTCTATATATATATGTATGTATGTGTATATATATATATATATATATGTATAGTAAAGGAAGAGTATAAATAAAATATATATATGTACACACATACTTACTTTAGCTCAAAGGTATATATAACAGACCTTTGCAAATAAATATGGATATTAAAATATATGAAAGTTTATATAAACTAGATTTTTGTGAAATCTATGTAGATTATTGCATAATTAATATATATATATATATACACATATTTTTCACTTACTAGTCTAAATTCTAGAATAAAAATATTTTGGAGATTAACTGAGTTAATTTACCTATTTAATTATTTTAGTTACTAAAAATAATTTATTTAAAAGGAAGAATAGTTTAAATTAAATAATTAGTTAATTAAATCTAAAAAAAATTAGTTACTAAGAATAATTTATTGAAAGATAAAAATATAATATAAATAAATTGTATAATTTCTTGTACAAGGTCAAAACCATGAAATCAAGTCGGAATTGGATTAGACTGCAAACAAAAAGGGCAAAGGTGAGATCTTCTCACTCAATTGGAATAAATAGAATTTCAATTTTTGATTGATTGTTTGGATGTGATAGTATGTGTGTGTATATATATATGTATATGTATGTATGTATGTATGTATTGGAGTGATTGATTTCCCGCATTATTAGCGGATGAGACCCTATGCACCGCATAATAGCGGACGATATGATATAATCCCATATACCGTGATATTCCATCTAGAAGTGGAATTGGTATTTAAATGTTGTGCTAACATCTATGGATGTAGGGAAATAGGTTGGAGTGATCCAACTGGATTCCTCAAGTGTTGAGTTTATTTTTATATGTTGTGATGTGATTATTGATAATCTGTGAATGATTATATTAGTGATTGAAATTAATTGAAGGCTATGGGTTGGCCGAATATATTTTGGCATTTTAAATACCAGGATATATAATTAAATTTTTGGAAATTAAAGTAGAAAATTTTAAGTAAATTAATTTTAAAGAATTGAATAAATTTATAAGAAGGAATTTTAATAGGGTAAAGATTGACTTTTGAATTCCTATTGAATAAATTCCAAAATATGGGGAAAGATTTTAACAAATGGATTTTGAGTAATATTGTTTAAAAGTTGAAGAAATTATTTAAAATTTGAATTTTAAATAGTTTGGAAGAAATAAAGTAATTTGTCTTAAAAGATAGTAAATTTAGAAATCAATTTGGAATTTGATCTGGTGTTCGAAATAAATTGGGAATCAATTCGAAAATTTGATTTGTTGTTTGAAAATAAATCTTTGGAAAATCAATTTGAAAATTGATTTGGTGTTTGAAAATAAATCTTTAGAAAATCGATTTGAAATTTGATTTGGTGTTTGAAAGTGAATATTTGGAAATCTATTCGAAAATTGTATATTAATGGACATTTGGAAACATAAATTCACGATTGGAATTTACAAAGGAAAGAGTAATTTGTTTTAAAAATAAACATTGGTTTATTTTTAAAAAGTGTGGAAAGAAAATTTACGAATTTGGGATGTAAATTGAAAAAAGTCGAGAAGGGTTTATTAATTGATTTAAATGGACTATTTTGAAATGGAAAGTGTATTTTTCCTGGAAAGTCGAGTATGTTTTCAAAGTAGCGTTCAAATATAAATTAAAAATTCTAGAGTTGGTTTTAAAAAGAATGTATGTAGAGAAATTATTTTTGTAAATTATTTTTAAATATTTAAAGTAAATATTTATTAACTTATAATAAAAGTGATTATTTTAAAGATTTAATGGATATTTGATTTAGAAAATGGTTATTTAAATAGTTATACTCTATCTAATAATTTTATTTTTAAACTTAGTTTGGGCTTAAAGTTTATATGAGATATTAATATGATATTTTCATAACTAATATTTAAATAAGTGTTTTAAAATAGTTTTTATTCTAAATGTTTCCAAGTATATATTTTTGGATAAGTGATTTAAATTATTTTGAAGCATTCGGACTCGAAATTTTTTCCAGTGGAAATAAACAATATTTGAAAATTTATTCCACGCGAGGAAAGTGATTTGAAATTTGTTTTCAAAAGGTTGAAGTGTGAAAATATATCTTGCAATGATATTTTGAAAATTCTTAACTTGGGGAAAAATATTAAAATTTGATTGTTATTATGAACATTGTTTGGTAGTTGAAAACCGACTATCAATATTAGACTTTGAAACGATACTTGAATTTGTTTTCAAAATAAGCGCTCATTATTCGATTAAGCTGGGAGAGGAATTTGTGTCATAAAACCCATTCCAAATAATGATACGAAGAAATGGAATTGCATTTGAAGATGGTGTTGAAGACTAGGTATTTTCGAAAGCGAAAGGATTACCTGTCGAATGTCTTTGCACCGAGTTGCTCTGGTATAGAGATTATATCACCCTTTGTGATGGGGAGTCCAGACATTATTAGTGAATATTCGGATTTGCAAATGCTTCTTTCCTTAATTGGCAGAAGTGCCTTTGGTTCCGTTCGAACCCGGAACGGACTTGTATGGATGTATGTCTGACGTTACACTTTGAGATGTAAAGCTGGTTTCTATTAAATACATTTCTGCTTATGGCGGAGAAGTTATTCTCTTAGCTTAACACCCTTCTCTAAGACGTATGAGATCAAGGTTATGTAGTTGATGGTTACTAGTGATATATTCCCAATTTGATTATGTGGCATGCTAATTGTTGCTTATCATTTGTTGACCGAAGCATGGCTTTTGTGAAAAGCATAGCTTTGTGGACGAGACTTCGTCGGACCTCCCACCCCGGAAATGGCTGAAATAGGAAGGTTGCGACAAGGTTATGGGAATCGCGCCCCTCAGGGTATGTACATTTCATTTTGGATAAAAAGTGGTATTTGATATGGAGTCGAGATATTTAACTTGTGTGGATTAAAAGTGGTATTCTGGTAGGGAGCCTAGATTATTTACTTAGTGTTTGTTGGTTGAGAGGCGCCTCGGATAAAGATCGTTCTAGACTGTGGGGTGGCATACTCATGACAGTTAGTTACCTAGTTACAGAGGTAACCCAGCCTTATGTTGGCAGAGAGCTGGTTAAGTTCTCGGGGCGTCCTTCTAGAGGCGTACCCATTTAGTGAGGAAGTTCCTTAGCCAGACCATTTGTTGGAAACCCAATCATTCAATACACGCCTTGTACGGTTTTAGTTATAGAACCTGCCATCTAATATGGTAGCTATAGTGTAACGACCCGATATTTTCAGCCATTCGCATCTGCACGTGTCGAACTTGGATCGCTCAAAATACCACGTTATAAATAAAATTTGGCAAATCTCAGAATATACAGTAAATTAATAAATCACAGATCACAGACACTGAGTATTTAATATTGTAGCGGAAGTAAAAGAGATAGTAGTTCATGAAGCTACTATATATATAAAAGATATATTAGAGTTAAACAAGATACAACAAAAGAGTAACAAGATACATCAGGTACAAATCGGAATACATCACTGAAATCACTGGATACTGAAAGCAAAATAGATGGCTGGATCTTCAAGCAAAGTTCCAACTCCGAAGGTGAGTCTTGAATGCTAAACCACTCAGTCTGACCCGAGCGTAAAGCAAAACACAAAACACTCGAGTCAGGACATACATACTTATGAACTATAAATCAACTCAAGTGAACGGTAACAAAATGCATCAGTAACTTAAAGGATGCTTGGGATTGCCCATCCTTTAAGGATCTGTTATAGTATTTACTACGCAGTAATATTCGCTATTATAATAATGTCTATAGTAAAATAAACTTACTTGAAAAATAGAGTTAAGGGGTTACTCATATAGCCCTTAACACGTAGTAGTGCCAGTAGTCTATACTATACCTGCATATCTCCTGATCGGGAGACGACGAGAAGATACTCCATAGGTACAACACAAATCAAACTCGTAGTAAAGCTTGCTATGGTAGGTGACACGACACAAAAGCAATGCCAGGGTAGATATACCAATTACGCACACGGGCTGGCGGTAACGTAGCAGCCACTACGCCCACCTCGGAACACACTCCCAATCAAAATCGAAGGATGGCCATCAAATCAACCACAAGTAAGAGTATAGTATCGAAGAAGTGCATCCGACCAGAAGAGCTACCTTTTTTGGCCCGATATCGCTCCTGTTTTAGCCACCTTAAGCCCAACTCACCGGAGTCGGGTCCATGTAATATACCACAAGAATGTCGCACCATCCTACTTCATTCTGGAAACTCCACCGCGTACACAGTTGTTAAAGTGGTTTTCGGAGTTGGCAGAGAGTATGACAAATTTGATCCTTGTCTCTTTAACAACCAATTGTTATTATAATGCCATGGTCATTTCAAAATAGTTCATGCTTCAAAATCAAATCATTTCATTTCCAAACTACATTCCTTTCAAAATAGTTTATACTTCGATACCAAAACCATTTTATTTCAAAACAATATTCAAATCAAAATAGTTTATACTTCGAAACCGAAACCATTTTTATTTCAAAACTATATTCAAATCAAAATAGTTTATCATTTTGAATTCAAACATATATTCACCTTTCAAAAATCAAAATACTTTCGAAGTTATAACTTTTTCAAAACCAAAATACTTGAAATCATTGCACTTTGAAAATCATAACACTTCGAAATCATACATTTGAAATCATGATACCTTCCTTTAATTCTTTACATTTTACAAATTTATTCAGTTAAAACCAAATTAAAAAATTTCCAGTTTAATTCAATTCAATCCATCAGTTTCAATTCAATTCAGTTTCCCAACAAATCATTTCAAATCTTATCAATTTGAAATATAGATTTGATCCACAAAATAAACTATTCAATCTTTAGTATATTTCCAAGCTTTAATATCCCACATTTCAAAACTAAATTTTATAATTTCATGTATCTCAAATTTAACTTCATTATTACTTAGTTTTACAATGTTCATTCCATAAATCCAATATCATTTAAATAAACTTAAATTACAAGTAAACCAAATATTCTTTCGTACTAATATAAACTTCAAATATTCATTCATCGAATAAATCGAATAAAAAAAATCAAATATCATTCCAAATTCACATTCTTTATCAAAATAAAGATTATGTCATCCAAAACCATTTCAAAATCATTTCCTTTCAAATCCTTTATCAATTCATTATCATTAAAAATCAAATATTCAAATCTAAATACCTTTTTAAAAATCAACTATGTCGTTCATTTATTATTACAAATATCATTAAAAAATACATTTCAAAATTCCATTCACAAATTCATTTATCTGATTTTATTTCATTCCATTTAACACATAACCAAGTAAATCTTATTTAAATTCAAATTTAATTTAAATTGCTTAAAATTCAAATTTAAATATTAAAATATATTCAAAACTCCTTAAATTTCACAAATAATCAATTGCAAAAGTTAAATCATTTAGCACTTTTTAAAATATAACTCAAACAGTGTTAAAATTTATAACATTTAAAACCGTTGTCAAATTATAGCAACGACGGCATTTATAAAGTGCTATCGTAGCTTATAGTTTCCAAAATAGTTAGTTCAAGAACAACGGCATTTATAAAATGTCGTAATAGATATTTAGTTATTTCAAACATAGTTAAATTCAAAAAACAACAGTACTTAAAAATGCTGTCATAAGACCACAACACCTTTTTGGAAATGCTATTAATTAAATTCCATATTTTTTTTATACTTCAGAAACATTAACCTCCAAATTTTGTTATTTTAAACTTATAAATCATAGTTCTAGACTTCAAAATTTCAAATTTAAATAATTTTAACACATGATTTGTCATAGCAAAATTTTATAATTAAATATCCAATTTAAAACTCAATTCATTTATTAAGTCAAAATTCACTGTTTTCTTAACATATAATTTTAACGAAACTTAACATTTTACTTCAAATATCATTTAAAAACTTTAAATTTAATTTCCATTATCTACTTACATCTTAAAAGTAAAATTTAGAGTCATAAATTACATTTACTTCAAATTTACATACCTAAATTCACAAATTCAAAACTTAATATTTAACATTCTCAAAACCATAAAATATATAGTATAAAATCAAAATTTCATACTTTAAAAATAAATATCATAAGAAAAGTCAGTTAAAAATATGCCACGGGGTCTATATAAAATTTTCTAATCTAGATCAAGTGATACAGATATGTATCATTTCAATCCGCAATTTAAAAAGAAAACCCGGGTTCTATTATTTCAAACCCGCAATCCCAAGTCAAATAAAATACAATAAAAATCATTTGAGCCTATCATTTCAGCTCGTAATGATTTTTCCCTATTCTAATGTCCATTTGAGTATGTATCATTTCAACCCATAGTGATCCTATTCTAACAGGGAACTTGTAGTGTGAACATATGCATAAACAATGTAAACAATTATACTAACATGTCAATGTCACATTATACTGTCATTTATCATATGTTAAGTGATAATTAACAAAGTTAATATAGTAATAACATGGAATTACATATCATATAATCATCATTAACTTGCTAACATTTTAATTACTGTTCACTTGTCATCCATTTACCATTTCATAAGTAATAATGTCAGAGTGAGAAAGACTCTCCTTTATTAAAGCTGGAGACCCAAAACAACACACACAAGAACGATTCCAGAAGCACGACAAGCACGATTAGATTTGAATGGATGGAGAGCCTTGTAAACAACACAAAATATAACATACATATGCAAAAATTGACACACAAATTAAGTCAACAACTTTTGTTTGCAAAACAATTGCAAAACAATTGCAAAATAAGAGAGATTACCAAACCTTAGGAGCAAAAGACTTGTACAAGACAACATAAGCTTGGCCAAAATGCAAATGGGCTTATCTAACCACATCTAGGCTCGGCCTAGGTCTTGTATGCTCAGCCATGAGCCATGAGACATGGCTATGGACATGAAAATTGAAGGCAAAGGCAAGGAGAAGTAAAGGTATGCAATGGGTCAAGGTATGGAAGGTTTTGGTGAAACATAGGCTCGGCCTATGGTCCTATGGGCTCGGGTTTGGTTCATCATCATTTCATGTCAGAGGTCAGGTCATGACGGTGGTGGAGCTAGAGGTGGTGGCGAGGAAAAATATGAAAGTGGTAGTGAAGTTTAGCACGACTATGCATTGTTTAGTGGAGTTTTAGCCAAGTTTTGAGGTGTTTTGATCATGTAGAAGGCACGGCCAGATCTGGTCTGAAGGTTGGTGTTTGGAAGTAGATGATAAGGAGGAGGAGATGGTGGTGGTGGTAGGAGAAGATTGTGGTGGTTGAGCCCGAACAAAGCATGAAGAGATCAAGGCAAAATCAAGCAAAATAAAGAAGAATATAGGAAAAAGGAAACCATTAACTAACAATATTTTTCTCAAAATGAAAATAGCCATGAGAATGAAGGGGATGAGAAGTTTTTCACGGGAAAAGCAAAGAAAAATTCATGGCTATTGCGTAGGAAGTGTACGGCCAAAGCAAAGAAATGAAAGGTCAAAGGAAATGAAAAGACAAGGTTAATGAGAAGTCACAAGTAAATGAAAAGCTTTGTCTCTTTGAATTTCCACTTTTAATAATTCACTTTAAACAAATAAAAAGTCAAGTAAACAAAATAAAAGCTGAACAAAATAAAGTGGAAAATGAAAATAAAATAATGTCTTAGGAAAATAGAAAAATAAATAAAGAAAACACTTTATTTAAAACTAGAAAGTAAAATTGTAAACAAAATACAACTGTCATTGGAAAATTTCAACTACATTTTAAAAAAATGTTTTAAAATAAAATATATACATAACATGTCATGTTACATATATATACACAAATTAGAACATGATATGACAAACAAAAAATATTATTTATATAAATTAGAATAAACAATTTTGTTAAATAAAACAATTTACATACATTGGTTTAAAAAGCATAAATTTCACAATATTAATCAGATTCCAACGAAACGAAAAGCAGTATACTTGTAATTTTATTTATTTTCATAATAAAAGATAAAATTTAAAAATTCAACTTTTTAAATGTTTAAACTTAAAAGTCAAAGTTTGACCATATTGATAAAAATTCACATTTTTGGAAAATATTCTATTTATTCATGTTTGGAATTATAATTCACATAAAAATCAAAATTTATATTTAAAATAACAAAATTTATTCATTTTAATAAATAAAATAAAATTTTTAAATCAGGAATTTCAATTTAAAATAATTACAAAATACAGGGTTGTTACACTCCTCCCCACTCAAAAATTTTCGTCCCCAAAAAGGAATGATGTACGCGAAAACACAGTAAAAAATAGAATGATATAGGATTAAGATAAGACGATAAGAAGATTAAAATTTTACCTGATAATTGTTGTTATAGGTAAGTTTAACAAGGTAGATACGATCTTCCCAAGATCCTCCAGAATCAAGAACACAAGCACGAAAAAAAATCCTCTAGAATCTGATTCACCCATTTCGCTTGACTGACGGTATGTGGATGGCAAACAGTGCTCAAGTTCAAAAATGAGCACCAAAGATTATAGAAAGGTGTCCGAACAGACTGGTATAAGCAATAGCCTCCCCATTCTACAGCAAGATAAGGGAAATAAGGACAACCAAAAGATAGTTTGAAAAACAAAATAAGATAATAAATTTGAAACCATGAAAATTTCAACTTAAATTGATAATTAATTTTACAAAAGTTAAATAAATCTTAACTATCTCTAATTTCATTATCTTATCATCCTATTATCTTAAATGAACAATCTCTAAAACATGGATTTGAAAAAAATTATCTATTATACTCATAATGTACTCAATAAATTTAATTCTTCTTTATTCCTAATTAAAATTAAATTTTTTCCTCTCAATATATTTTCTCACCTATGTTAAATATATTTACACTTATTATAACTGCTTTAATTTATTCCTAGTTCCTTTAACATCATTTTATGTTGTAAATTATTCCATTACCCTTTTTTTTCTATTTACCACTGTTAATATTTTTATAAGTAAAATTTAAGTGCATAACATTATTATAACCACTCAAATTTTATAAATAAAATCTTTTCATACTGTATGTTATCCAATCACATATTCGACTTTTGTATAATTTAGGTAAGTTATATTGGAATGAAATTATGTATTATACAAATAAAACTTTCCAATTTAATCATTTCAAGTTTGAATATTTATCCAAATCTTGAAATTATGCTTGAAATTATCTTTCAAGATAAAATTTAGGAATTAAATTTTCGGTAAATTCCAAACTATTTAGAGATAAATAAATGCACATATACTATATAAATATCCGTTCAAATTTAAATCATATACCAACATATGTTATAATTCTAGTCTTATTTTAGAAATTCAGATAAATTAAATTCCCCAAAAAAAAAACTGTAGCAAGACTAGAGAACGGTCTCTTCACTTCGAAACTCGAAAATGACCATCGATGATGCTGTAGTCATCACCGAAGTTATTTTCTAGCGACAAAGAAATGAACACTAATTTTAAACTTTAAATTCTTTGGAAACAAATTTCTATTCGAAAGTACTTTAGATAATATATCCTTTAAAACTTTAAATACAAGGTTTGAAGTCCATCAGAAATTATATTCTTGTTTTAAAGTCATTTTATATTTCCAAATAAATTTATAACCATGTTTTATAGTTTAATTATTATATATATGCAACAAGAGAAATGATATATAAAATTAAATATTATTTCTTAACAATCAATTCAGTAAAATCCAAAAAAAGATTTATAATATAGTTACAAAATTATTTCATTAGTAAATTTGAAAAACATATTATGTCAGTTTGTCTGTTCAAGCGTTTTGGAAATCTTATCGATAGCGTTGATCAGACGAATCAATCAGAAACCCAAATCAACATTAACAACTCAAACAACACAATACATAAAATATTTTTAATATTAGTTTACAAATACACTTCAAGAATGATTTGAAGATAAGTTGGAAACAAAGATGAGATGATTAAATAATAGAATAGGAAGATGGATAAGCTTATATAAATCACGGGCGACCTTAACCGGGTCAACCGTGGCTTAAACTATAAGATCGATGTGTATTTCTGGGGTAAATCTACATTCTATCTCAATAGATAGAGTTCGAAATTATAAGAGATACCAGCATCTAAACCGAGGATATAAAATCTTAGGTGAATCGATGCTGTTGTAAAGGAGTTTCACCCTTTTACAAATCAATTTGAGATTGGCGGGGCTGCCGACAAATTGTAAAGATCATTCAAAGTGGAGTTATTGGATACTCCAGAATCAAAAGAAGAGGAATAGTGAGGGACACGAATGGATTTTGGAACCGCAGGGAACATTCCAAAATTCAAAGGAATCGAGTCAAAAAGGAAGAGATTCAAACTCGAATGAAAGTGATTCTGTATATACATTTACCATATATGCTATGTTTTGCCTTTAACCAAAGCTCTGATACCATATGTAACGACATGATATTTTCAACCATTCACATCCGCACGTGTCGGACTTGAATTGCTCAAAATACCACGTTGTAAATAAATTTAGCAAATCTCAGAATATACAGTAAATTAATAAATCACAGATCACAGACATTGAGTATTTAATAATGCAGCGGAAGTAAAAGAGATAGTAGTTCATGAAACTACTATATATATAAGATATATTAGAGTTAAACAAGATACAATAGAAGAGTAACAAGACACATCAAGTACAAATCAAAATACATCACTGAAATCACTGGATACTGAAAGCAAAATAGATGGCTGGATCTTCAAGCAAAGCACCACTCCGAAGGTGAGTCTTGAATGCTGAACCACTCAGTCTGACGCGAGCATAAAGAAAAACACAAAACAATCGAGTCAGGACATACATACTGTAACGACCCAGAATTTTGAACAATTTAAATTGAAAATATTTAATTAATTTTAAATATTTGAATGATGGTTTGACTTGAATTCCAAATTTTCATAATAAATTGGCGATTAAATTATAAAATTTAATCTATTGAAAGTTGAATAAAAATTTGAATCTTCAATTTTAAGCTGATTAAAAATATTTCAAAGGCTTATAAAATTTATATTGATAATATTAAAGATAATAGAAGCTTCAGAATTGAATTTGAAAGTGAATTGTTCAGTTTTGAAATTACATCGTTTGAATCGAAATTTAAAAATAGCTTTCCGAGGCACAGTCTCGGAATTCGACAAAACTAGTTCCATTGGGTCCGTAATATTGAATTGTTATCGGATTTCAAATTTCGTATTTTTCGGAGTTGTCGTGTGAACATACGGTGAGGAAACGCGTTAAGATTAATCGAGTTCAATTTAAATTTAAATTTTAAATTTTAAATTTTTGTCAACGCAGCCACCTTCGTTCCTAAATTCACGCCGAGAATCACGCATGTTGTCTCCACTCGTACACTCCTTTCTTTTCTTGTTCCCTTTGTTAATCACGCAACCCATTATTCTCAGATTCAAACGAAGATAATAATGGCCGTAGCCTGGACATCCAATCCAAACGAAATTAAATAAAATCGAAGCCCCTTCCTCTCTAAAATTCATTCGAACGAAATCAAGAAATAAAAATGGCCGGCCCTGTTCAAATTAAAATTCGTGATTCCCTCTTTCCCAATTTCTAATTCACCAGAATCAAAATCAAAATTGGCCGAAGCCCTCTCTCAGTTCTAAAACGAAAAAAAATGGGGGGGGGGACCGCGTTCGAAGCCTGGGAGTCGAGAGCGAGCAGAGGCGAGAGGAGCATTGGAAGATTAGGGATTGGGCTTTGTTCGATCGTTATTTGGTGAAGGGGGTTTTGCCGAAGTCGTGGCGCTCGCGAGTTGTTGCAGTGGAGGCGGCGGCGACTCGTGGTATGATGGTGGCTGTCACTCGCGTGCGTATGGGTGGCCGTGGGTTCGTATGCAGGCAGTGAGGTAGTTTTATTTTTTTGAGCATTTTAAATTTAAATGTTCTCAGGTTTTAACTGGGAAAAAAAATATTTGTTTTAAATATAACAGTAAGATAGATAGACAATTTACTTCAATTTAATATATATGTTGCAGTGAAGAAAATATCCATTTGTGAAAAGGAAAATGTTTATCATGCCTATTTTAATTTTATTTTATTTAGGTAGGTAGGAAGATTATATGCAGAAAGTATATAAACTTATCTAAATTATTTAGCCACTAAAAAAGGAATTGTAAAGGAAAATTTGGTTTAACTAAATTATTAGTTGATTAATCTATTTAATTTTATATGATAGATTAAGAAAGCATAAATATGTATATATGGTGACTGATTTGTTTGATAAGCATATTTGATCATTTTAAATGGTAAAAATATTTTATTTAAACGGGAAATCATTTGTTTAAAATTAACCTTTTAAGTTAAATAAAATTTATTAAAAGGGAAATTTGTTCAAAATAAAACCATTGGGAAATTTACACTTATCAAATGAAATTGATTTATTCAATTTGTTTCGAATGTTAATAAATGCATATAAATTGTTTATACAAGGTCTAAATGGGTGAAAACGAGTCAAGATGGAAATGGACTGCAAAATAAAAGCTAAGGTGAGAACTTCTCACTCAAAAATTTAAAGTTGGATTTGCAGTTATTGATTGATTGCTATTTGGTTGTGATATTAGATATAGTAGGATATATCTATATATAGCAATATATATATACATTGGCATATGTATATATTGCAGTTGATGGATTTCCCGCCTTGTATAGCGGATGAGACCCTATTGCGCCGCCTATTAAGCGGATAATATTTTACAAAATCCCATATACCGCGATATTCCACCTCGAAGTGGAATTGGTATTGTGCTAACGTCTGTGGGTGCAGGGAAACAGGTTGGAGGGATCCAACTGGATTCCTCACAAATATTTATATGATTATAGATATTGTGTGATTATTGATTATCATATCGATATATGATATTTGTGCCGTGATTGACTATTCGATGCTGTTGCATCATCGGATTCATTTTTAAAGTTAAAAATAACGATTTTAAAGTGATTTTTCGAAGAATATGTTTTATTAAATTTTTGTATTGATTCATTTTAAAATAAATAAACTTATAAATTTTTATGTTATAAAAATTAACATTTTTATGAAATATGACAGAAAGGTAATTTTTAAAATACATAGATTTTTATAAAATAGTTAAATTGGGATTTTAGATAAATTTTATTATCGGTTTATATAAAAGATTTTATAAATGGATATTTGTGAATTAAATTTATTGGAATCCTGAAACGGGTTTATAAAGTGTTGAGTTGATGTTTAAAATGAATTTCATTAAGATTTATAGATTTATAAGTTGTGAAAGTTATCAAATGAATAGATGTGAAAATAAAAGTTTTATAGGAAATTAACTTATAAACTGGCTTTTGGGCATTTAAATGGGATACTGATAGAAACAGTTAATAAAAGAATTTTTTTTATAAGTTGAAATTGAAAGAAAATATATAATGAAATCTTATGAGTAATAAGATTTAAAATTTTGTGAAGTTCAAAGGAACGATTTGGTAAATAAATAATATTATAAGTATTCAACTTATAATATAGATTTTGGTTTATAATTAGGTCATATAAATTGAATTGGATTTAATAAAAGAGATTAGTAAATTGAAGTTTATAAATAGAGATGGAATTTATAAACATTGTTATAAATTCGGAAATAAATTGAATTTGATCAATTGAATATAAAAGTTTATTAAAGGAGTTATATTCACGTTTTTGAACAGTGAATATATCGTTAAATAAAAGGGATATCTTTTGGGAAAAGGATGTTTTAAATAGAATTTAAAACGATTTAAAGATGTTTTAAAATGCATCAAGTATCGAAAACATAGATTTCAACATTCATTGTTGAAATAGACGTTTTCGAGAAATAGAAGGAAAGGAAGTCGTAGATTTCAACATTCATTGTTGAAATAGACGTTTTCGAGGAAAAGAAGAAATGGTGGACTATAACACTATTGTTATAGTAAATGATTTCCGAAAGGAAATACTTTGTATAGTATTGGGATTTATATATCTATTTAATTTCGAATCCCTATACTAGTGATTTTGGGTCGTCGTAACGATGTTTTACGCAACATTCGTTTTGACCCAAATAAACGTGATAAAAGAACGTTTTCCTTAAAAGATGAAATATATACTTAACTATGGGTTAAGTATATTGAATATTTTCAAATTGTTGAAAATAAATAAGATTTTATGAATTACTTATTAAATAAGTATGGAAATGCTTTTCCAATATGAAATGGAATGTTTTTAAGAATTTATCTTTTTGAAGATAAATTGGAATTGAATATTTGAAATCTATTGAAAACTGTAGATCAATAGATAATTTGAAATATAAATTCACTATGGAAATTATAAATGGAAAGGGAAAATTGGTTTCAAAATAAACGTTGTTTATTTTTGAAGTGTGGAAAATTATATATCTTGTAAAGATATTTTTGGGAAATTAAATAATTTGAGAAATTATTTGGAATCTGGTGATGTTGCGCATCTTTATTGATAGTTAAATAACCGACTATCAATATTTACCTTTAAATAGGTATTTGTTGTGATTGCTTGAATTGGATGCCACACTTATTTTTAAAATAAGCGCTCACTATTCGGGTTAACCGGGAAAGGACCATGGGGTCGTATAACCCATTCCGAATAGTGATACGTCATTATAAATTGCATTTGAAGACCGGTGTTGAAGACCGGATATTTGTGAAAACGGATGGATTACCGTCGAGTTACTCTGCATCGGCTGATCTCCGATATAGAGGTTTTATCACCCTTAGTGACGGGATGTCCGGACGTGATTAGTGAATATCCGGATTGCAAGGGCTTCTTTGGAAGTGCCTTCGGTTCCGTTCGATCCCGAAACGGACTTGTATGGATTGTATGTCTGACATTACAAGTTGAGATATAAAGCTGATTTCTTTCAAATATATTTCTGTTGGTTGCGGAGAATTTATTCTCTTAGCTTAACACCCTTCTCTGAGACGTACGAGCTCAGAGGTTATATAGTTGAAGGTTATTAGTGATATACTCCCAATTTGGTAGTGTGGCATGCTGAGTGATGCTGTGAAATGATCATTGTATTGATCATTTGTGATAGGATCATTTGTTTGATCGTCTATCTTGATGATCATTGCTTTGATCATTTGTTGACCCAAAGCAGCTTTTGTATAAAGCGTGGCTTTGTGGACGAGACTTCATCGAGCCTCACACCCCGGAAATGGTCAAAACAGGAAAGATGCGGCAAGGTTATTAGGGGGTAGCACCCCTTTAGTGTATGCCATTCCTTCTGGATAGAGGTGGTATCATGGTATGGAGCCCAGATACTTGACCTATGTGGTTACTGCAAATTTATTACTTTGTGGTTGTTGGAAATCGGGGATCCTCGGATATAGATCGGTTACGAACGGGGAATGACATATTCGTGTCAGTAGTTACCCAGTTAGGGGTAACCCGGCCTTGTGTTGGCAGAGATCCGGTTAGGTTCTCGGGACGTCATTCCAGAGGCGTTTCCATGTGGCAATGGGAAGTTCCTTGGCCTGACCATTTGTTGGAAATCCAAAGAAACAATACGATCCTTGTACGGTTTTAGTTGTATAACCTGCTATGGAATATGGCGGTAACCTGCTATTGAACATAGTAGCTATAGTAGGCATAAGTGCGGAATGCCTATGCTGGCTAAGATTTATATTCTACTTTCGAAATTTTTTTCTACACTATGCACTAATAATAATATCAAAAAAAATGATTCGATTTTATGCGTATCAAGCATCTTTGACTATCATAAGAAGAAACCTCCTCCAAGCCTGCGTATGCATTGTGTGTGTGGCGGGAGACCTTATGGTAGTTTCATTTTCAAAAAGCATTGCGAATTTATTTAAAAATTATCCTATTCTTTGTTTTAAAAGATAAATAACTGTTTTAAGTTCTCACACCAGTCTTGCTTGTTTTAGTGAAATGTGATAGGGGATTCTCGCTTCGCGGTTTGGTGGCGAACGGGAGACTCTTGCCCCCACACGGCCTCTTTACGGGGTTGGTTAGGCGTAAGCCGTGACAGTCGAGAGGCTGGCCGTAAAAGCAAGGTCTGGGGTACCATTGTTATGCCACGGTGGGTCTGGGATGGTTGCAAAGCCTACCGGTCGCCATTGCCTCGGGTGTGACTGACCTGGAGTTTATTGTTCCCTTCCTAAACTCTGGGTGCCCACCAATTTCCACACGGGTAGCTAGAGTTTGGTTATCAGGTCATTCTGGATTCAGGTGTTGCTACAGATATCTAGAGGCGAGCCAGATGGCGTAGTCTATTATTTATTGTATCTATGGTATATAGTATTTCTTTTCCGCTGTTTGTTTGTTGTAAACTCTGATGATGAAATGTAATTGATGTGATGTAATGTATAAAATATACAGTTCTTTTGTTTAATGAATATTCATTTATCTATTATATGTTGTTCTGCTGCGATTATGAGATTCTGATATTGTTCTGTTGTTGTTTTCTGTTCTGTTTTCTTACTTCTCTCTTCTTCTCTCTCCTTCTACCTCTTTCTTCTTTCTTAAACCCTCATGGTTCGATTTTCCGGCCTTCGATTAGGCGGCATTTGATACAGTGGACGTATTAATGTCGATTTTCGAAAGTCGAAGAATCGGGTCTTGACAACGTGGTATCAGAGCATATGGTTAAGCGACAACCTTAGCTCTGTTGGGTGTTACTCATTAGAGATAGAGTCAGTAGTACTCTAGAATGAGTTTGAGTGTAATAATAAATATGAGCTCGTATTTGTTAGTGAATATAAAATTTATTTTATATTGTGATGATTGGTTTATTGAGTGGCATATGAACCTTCGTCGGCGCAGCCTCGAAACTGAATCGAAGGGGTTTCTAAACACTTGAATAGAACAATTCGACACAATATTGTTTTAAAATCGGGTAGATGAAATAATATTTGCCCAAAACTATTTTTGTAGATAAAGAAAATAATCTTTATAAATTATTGTAGTATATGGATGCATGGTTGTTAGGTAGTAATAATATTAGACTATTACCATTGAAATTGAAATATAATTGAAATCATTGTTATATGAAAATTTAGATAAAAAGATAAGAAAATGAAATCCATATACAAATGAAATTTGAGAATGTAAATTATAAATGTGATTTATAATTATAAATAGAATTCCAGAGAAGTTTTGGAAATGTTTTTGAAAAAATTTGGAAATTTTAGAAATTAAATTCCTTTTTGATCTGGAAAATGAATTTAAAAGGTTTTGAAAAGAATTTTTAAAGGAATGAAAAGCTCTATACTCTTTTCGGTCGCTGGAAAATAATTCCGATGATGACCGCGGCATCATTGGTGTTCATTTTCGGGTTTCCAAAAGAGGAATTGCTGCCAAATTGTTTTAAATAAAAGTTGTTTGGAAAATTTGGATTTGGTTTTGGAAAAGCTGAAAAGACTCTGGAATGCTATATAAAAATATTTATGGAATATTATTAAGTTGAAAATAAATTTGGAGTAATTAAAATGAATTGGAATTGAATTTGATTTAAGCAAAGCGAAGTATTGAAATGAAAATTAGTAAGCTAAACTAATTGAAGGAATGAAAGTAAATATGATTTGTAAATGAATTGAATTAAATGAAAATGGAAATGAAATTGAAGATTGTTTACAAGGAAATGAACTTGAGTTTGAAGTGAAATAGCTTAAGTAAATTCAAGATGAATATGAATATGGAATGTAAACAAAATTGAATGGAAAATATGAAATGCAAATTGAACTGAAGTAGAATTAGAATAAATTGAATTGGTATCAATTTGAATTAGTATAAACTAGAATGAATATGAATTCGTTTGGCTTAGAAACAAATAAAATTGAGATTATAAATTGAATTCAAATAAAAATTGAAATTGTAAATTGAATTCAAATGAAATTGAAATGCAAAATTGAATGGAAATGAATGCATAACTTCAATAGTAAAGCTAAAGATGATATAAGAAGTATATATTGAAAATTTTGCAATAGAATTGGCAAAATGGTTTGAATATTGTAATTGGATACTACTACTAGCAGGTTATACAGGTGTATTAAAAGAAATGGAGTTGGAATTTTGGTTTCAAAGATAAAAATTGAATCGCTCGACAAAAAGGTACGTATTTGAATTTCAGTATGAGATTTGATGATTTCCTTCTCCAGCGACTTGGCTTTCTCCTTTCTTTTTGATTCTGAGGGGCCGTGGTGCCATTTTGCAGTTGTACCGATCGAGCCGCGCAAAGGAGACGCTGGCGAAATTTTTCAAAAATTTAGGGTGTTAGAAAATTTTTGAGAAAATTTTGAAAGTTTGAAATTTGAATTTGAATTTAAATTTGAATTGTTAAGTAGAACAATATTGTTTGAAACTTATAATTGAAATTGGAATGATAATGAATCTCTAGTAAAAAGACTTAGGTTAGTAAGTTGATAAAACTATTTGGATTGTGAAAAACAGTAGACGAGTTACGGACCCTTTCTTCCTAACTTGTAATTTCGGGACGAAATTCTTTTAAGAGGGGAAGATTGTAACGACCCAGAATTTTGAACAATTTAAATTGAAAATATTTAATTAATTTTAAATATTTGAATGATGGTTTGACTTGAATTCCAAATTTTCATAATAAATTGGCGATTAAATTATAAAATTTAATCTATTGAAAGTTGAATAAAAATTTGAATCTTCAATTTTAAGCTGATTAAAAATATTTCAAAGGCTTATAAAATTTATATTGATAATATTGAAGATAATAGAAGCTTCAGAATTGAATTTGAAAGTGAATTGTTCAGTTTTGAAATTACATCGTTTGAATCGAAATTTAAAAATAGCTTTTCGAGGCACAGTCTCGGAATTCGACGAAACTAGTTTCATTAGGTCCGTAATATTGAATTGTTATCGGATTTCAAATTTTGTATTTTTCGGAGTTGTCGTGTGAACACACGGTGAGGAAACGCGTTGAGATTAATCGAGTTCAATTTAAATTTAAATTTTAAGTTTTTGTCAACGCAGCCACTTTCGTTCCTAAATTCACGCCGAGAATCACACATGCTGTCTCCACTCGTACACTCCTTTCTTTTCTTGTTCCCTCTGTTAATCACGCAACCCATTATTCTCAGATTCAAACGAAGATAATAATGGCCGTAGCCTGGACATCCAATCCAAACGAAATTAAATAAAATCGAAGCCCCTTCCTCTCTAAAATTCATTCGAACGAAATCAAGAAATAACAATGGCCGGCCCTGTTCAAATTAAAATTCGTGATTACCTCTTTCCCAATTTCTAATTCACCAGAATCAAAATCAAAATCGGCCGAAGCCCTCTCTCAGTTCTAAAACGAAAAAAAATGGGGGAGGGACCGCGTTCGAAGCCTGGGAGTCGAGAGCGAGCAGAGGCGAGAGGAGCATTGGAAGATTAGGGCTTGGGCTTTGTTCGATCGTTATTTGGTGAAGGGGGTTTTGCCGAAGTCGTGGCGCTCGCGAGTTGTTGCAGTGGAGGCGGCGGCGACTCGTGGTATGATGGTGGCTGTCACTCGCGTGCGTATGGGTGGCCGTGGGTTCGTATGCAGGCAGTGAGGTAGTTTTATATTTTTGAGCATTTTAAATTTAAATGTTCTCAGGTTTTAACTGGGAAAAAAAATATATTTGTTTTAAATTTAACAGTAAGATAGATAGACAATTTACTTTAATTTAATATATATGTTACAGTGAAGAAAATATCCATTTGTGAAAAGGAAAATGTTTATCATGCCTATTTTAATTTAATTTTATTTAGGTAGGTAGGAAGATTATATGCAGAAAGTATATAAACTTATCTAAATTATTTAGCCACTAAAAAAGGAATTGTAAATGTGACGCCCCACCTCTATACCCACGCTAGCCAAGAACACTCCGGAGTAGTGTTGTCAGCTAGCACGGAGAATAAGGCTGTTGAGGAGCGACCATCCATGTAATTGCTTATCACACGGTGGCTATAAATAATCTTCGGAAACAAACATAGAAATAATCATATCACAAATCAGTCACAGATATCCATATCACAAAGGCGGAAGAAGATATGAATATATAACTAACACATAAAAGTATACATCAGAGCAGTGGTCAGTAAGATCCACGATAATACAAAAGAATAGCAACACGTGCTATACAAAAGAATACAACTATGAGTCTATATCTCAAGTGTATACAACAAAAACTGCTAATCTAAATAGTTAGCCAAAAGTCAGAGTGATGAATCCCTGGGAAGAAGTCAAGCAGAAGCACCTGTAACATCTCGGTCTGACCCGAGTATTATTTAAGAAAATAATAAACGGATCAGTCTAGCTATAAATATCAGATGACATGATATAACATAAAAGATATGGCATAAACATAAACATCCATAACGACATACCACTATAAGTATGTAAATAATGATCAACAGAAGATCAATCGATAAGAGATAATCAATATCACAAGAATCTTCTCAAAGATTCGAAGAGGGCATCATACCCTAAACTTGTACTCATAACAAGTCAATGACATAAATTCCAGAAATCAACACGAGAAATCCAGAAATCATAAAAAGGGAAAGAGGCCTATCATATGACGGTCCGAAGACCAAGGGGAGCTACCCCGCATGTGTGAATGGAATCACACAGATTGAGGTCAAGACTAACCAAAAAGAAAAAAGGTATGCGTGAGTGGAATCACACAAGTGGTGTCTAGTCTAACCTTGCAATGAAAGAGACATCGCGCAATTGCTAGTCTAATTCATAAAGCGATCATCAAGATCAACGAGAAGTGTCAATTACACTAAGCTAGTAAATATAGAAGTTTAGCCTCATGTCCCATAACCACTTGCTTAACTTAAATATTTACGAACAAACTGTAAATCTTCACTAATAAAATTGTCACAAGAGGTTCAATCGAACAAGTCCAAGAATTAACCGACGAAGTGAACGCAAGCGTTTCATACCACTTGTTTTACTAAGTCGTTTAATTAGATTTCTCATCCGAGTGAGGTAAAGGCTTGTATATACTAATAGATTGGAAAACAGTTTAAGAAAAGAGCTTTGTTATTAAAAATAGAGTTGAAATTGTTTGTTAAAAGAGTTTTGATATTTACTACTAGTATTGAAACCTTTATATTATAAAGTGACAAAACACAGAAGCAATTGTAGAAACAATCAGTCACAAAGATCGCATACGGAGATGTGAATAAAATCCAAGGAAATCAGCTCAATGTTTTTCAGATAAGATCCCCTACGGAGGGGGGGTGGCAACCCCCCAAGGTGGGGGTGCGGGGGCAACGCCACCGCTTACGGGGTTCGACCTGCCCGGTCAGGTCGTGGGGGTCCAGGGGTCAGCGCCCCCGGCGGGGTGCGGGGCAGCGCCCCGACCAAAACGGTACGACCTAGTGAAGACAAAATGAGGTCTAACGACCTAAGGGGAATAGGGTCGAGCGACCTAACAATAGAACAGGTCAAGCGACCTAACGTTTCAAGGCCGAGCGACCTAATTAAACTCGCGACTTAATGGTGTGAAAGGCGTGCGACCTAACATGTTACGACCTAAGGGTCGAGCGACTTAGTGGAACAAGGTCATGCGACCTAATACTTGTAGTAGGGTTGGGCGACCTAACGGAGTAAACGGTCGAGCGACCTAACTACTTAAGGGACAGGCGACCTAAAGAAGTTCGCGACCTAATAGGGTTCGACCTAAAGGTGCACGACCTAAGGTCTTTCGACCTAGGGGTATATAGGTAACACGACCTAAAGATGTCGCGACCTAAAAATAGAAAGCATGGCCGAACGACCTATCGAAGTAGAAAGGCATGCGACCTAAAAGCCATACGACGTACGACCTAAAAGCCATACGACCTACGACCTAAAAGCCATACGACCTACGACCTAAAAGCCATACGATAATAGCCATACGACCTACGACCTAAAAGCCATACGACCTACGACCTAAAAGCCATACGACCTAACGTGAAACGACCTAACTCCGAAGTGAAGATTCAAGGCAGTGCGACTTAGCGCGATAACACGCGGACGACCTAAGGGTTAGGTCGCGAACGACCTAAGGGTTAGGTCGCGAACGACCTAACTCCGAGCACCAAAAATGGCCAGAATGACCTAAGTGCAGAAAATTCACCAAAACGCTGAAAAATGGAGTTTTTCGCCAATCCAATCCAAACCAAATGCTAATATGCATGCAAAAGTGATAGGGAATCATTCCCAACAGTCCAATATGGTTATAGACTAGATTTGTGAGATAAAAATCTCACCTTTGCACTAAAATTTATGAAGATGAAGCTTGAAAGCAAGGAGAAGCAAGGAGAAGCAAGGAGAAGCAATCCAAAGCTTGAATCCAATATCTTCTACTTGAATTTGGAGTTGAATGTTGGATTTGCAATTGAATTTGTGCTTGGAGTTTTAATTTCCAATTCTTTTCACCATTAATGCCCAAGCTTGAGTTAGTTAGGAAATTTATGAAGAGTGAGGAGAAGGGGGTTGGAACTTGGGCTTAATAGGCTAAACTAACCCAAGGTCCAAAGCGGGAAAAGTTAGTGAAATTTCACTAACTCCAAACCTATCGATGTTTATACTTAAAAAAGTTGTAAACGACATTTCGAACTCAATGGAAGTGGTCTCGAGTCCTAATTTGACCGTTTGCAAAAAGTAGCTTTTCGGACCAAAATCCGATTAACGAGTTAATATTTAAATAAAATATTTAAATACAAACTCGATAAATATGCGGGTTGTTACAGACTCCCCTCCTTAAAGAAATTGCGTCCTCGCAATATATATAAGATGGAATTAAAAAGTAACAACCATAAAAGCATATTAACACAAGAGGGATTTTGAAATAAGAAGTTCACCTCAAGGAGCAGGAGTAAGCAAGTCTGGATGTGTACGCTCGATGAATTCTCTGGATTCCCAAGAACAATCCTTAGGATTTGAGGACCATTGAACCTTCACAAGCGGAACATCTTTATTTCGAAGTCGTTTAACCTCAGAAGCTATAATTCGAATAGGATGCTGCTCATAAGTTAAATTCGGTGAAACTTCAATTTCTTCCACAACAGCAGGCTCAAGAATAGAATCGGAATCCCGAAGGCATTTCCGTAATTGAGAAACGTGAAATACATCATGCATAGCAGAAAACTGAGCCGGCAATGCAAGGCGATAAGCCATGGAACCAATACGTTCAGTGATAGGAAATGGCCCAATATATCGAGGTGCTAACTTCCCCGATCGACTGAAACGTACATCACCCTTCATAGGTGAAACACAAATAAAAACAGGATCCCCAACAGAAAATTCTAATTTCCTTCTTCGATTATCGGCATAGGATTTTTGTCTACTCTGGGCTTCTTTCATCCTATGTCGAATAAGTTCAATCTTTTCCGTGGAATCACGAATAAAGTCTGGACCTAAAACCAGCTTCTCACCGGCCTCAAGCCAACAAGAAGGAGATCGGCATGGCCTTCCGTAGAGTGCCTCGAAAGGTGCCATACCAATACTAGATTGGAAGCTATTATTATAGGAAAATTCAACAAGTGAAATATGATCTTCCCAACTTCCACCAAAATCAAGCACACAAGCACGAAGAAGATCTTCAAGAGTTTGATTCACACGCTCGGTTTGTCCATCGGACTGGGGGTGATAAGCGGTGCTAAAATTAAGCTTCGTTCCTAAAGCTTTTTGAAGACTCTTCCAAAATCCACTAGTAAACAATGGATCACGATCGCTAACAATAGAAGTAGGAACTCCATGCAATTTTACAATTTCCTTGACAAATAGTTTGGCCAAAAGAGGAACGGTTCGGATAGACCGAACCGGAATAAAATGGGCGGATTTAGTAAGTCTATCAACAATCACCCATAAGCTATCATGACCCGAACGAGAACGGGGAAGGCCATCTATAAAGTCCATGGAAATTTGATCCCACTTCCAAATTGGAATTTCTAAAGGTTGCAATAACCCACCAGGCCTTTGATGTCCGGCCTTGACAAGTTGGCAAGTCATGCAACACTTAACAAAGTTAGCAATATCAGATTTCATTCCCTCCCAATAATAAAGTCGCTTCATATCAGCGTACATTTTACTACTACCGGGATGAATGGTGAATTTAGAACAATGGGAATCTTCTAAAATATCTTTACGAAGATCTCCAATATTTGGTACGATAAGTCTACCAAATTTTCGAATGCCGCCACGAGAATCAATATCATAGTCTTTCAAACCTTCAATATCTATTTTATCCTTAACATTTTTGCCAAGAAGAGCCAATTCCGAATCTAGCCCTTGAGCTTCAAGAATGCGGTCTAAAAGAGAAGGATGAGCCTCAAGGCTACATAAAACAAGCGATGAGCATAAATCGGATACGCGCTCTCGAATCTCACAAGTGGATAAGATCTCGAGATCGTTCCATTCGGATATCATCATAGAAACAACTGCTTGTTGCTTACGGCTAAGAGCATCGGCGACTCGATTACCCTTACCGGGGGTATAAAGAATATCAAGATCATAAGATGCAAGGAACTCGAGCCAACGCTGTTGACGTAAATTAAGTTCTTTTTGAGAAAATAAATATTTCAAAGACTTATGATCCGTGTAAAGAATAAATTTCTCTCCCAATAGATAATGACGCCACATTCGAAGGGCGAAAACAATAGCCGCGAGCTCTAGATCATGTGTGGCATATCTAGTCTCGGCCGGCTTCAATTGCCTAGAAGCATAAGCAACAACACGTTCTTTTTGCATAAGAACGGCACCCAAACCAACGTGACTAGCATCGGTATAAACAACAAAATCTTGATTCCCCTCGGGAATAACAAGAATAGGAGCATCGGAAAGGAGTTCTTTCAATTTCTGAAAAGAGGCCTCACATTTGTCCGACCAAATGTATTTAACTCCCTTCTTAGTCAAGCCAGTAAGAGGCACGGCAATCTTAGAAAAGTCTTTAATAAAACGACGGTAATAGCCCGCCAATCCGAGAAAACTACGAATCTCTGTCACACTTTCCGGTCTCTTCCAATCTTGAATCGCTTCAATCTTTGAAGGATCCACGGATATCCCGGATTCGAAAATAATATGACCGAGAAACTTCACACGAGATTGCCAAAAGTGGCATTTAGAAAATTTCGCCTTTAATTGATTACTCCTAAGTGTTTCCAATACAATCCGAAGATGTTTCTCATGTTCCTCCTCGGTTTTTGAATACACAAGAATATCATCAATGAATATGAGAACAAACCGATCGAGGAAATCTTTGAAAACTCGATTCATGAGGTCAACGAAATAAGCTGGAGCATTCGTTAACCCAAATGGCATAACAAGCCATTCATAAGATCCATATCGAGTACGGAATGATGTCAACGGAATGCTATCCTCAGCGATACGAAGCTGATGGAAACCGGTAGCCAAGTCCAATTGTGAAAAGACCTTAGCACCACTAAGCTGATCGAATAGATCATCAATCCGAGGTAAAGGATATTTATTTTTAATAGTAAGATCGTTAAGCTTGCGATAATCAATGCAGAGCCTCAGAGTACCATCGGATTTCTTTACGAAAATAGCCGAAGCTCCCCAAGGCGAGGAACTAGAGCGAATAAATTGCCTCGTCTCCAACTCAGATAATTGTTTACGCATCTCCTCATTTTCCTTATTGGACATGCGATAAGGAGGACGAGTAATAGGTTGAGCTCCATAAACAAGATTAATTCTGAACTCAATTGCTCGTTTAGGTGGTAAACCTAAAACGGGCTCGAATATGTCGGAAAATTCACGAACAACAAGAATACGAGAAATAATATCATCTTCATCATCATCATCGTTATCACGAGGATTTAAAGAATATAAAGATGCCACCAAACATGATTCTGAATCTTTAAGATTAACAGAAATCTGTTTAACAGATTGTGGATGTCGGAGATGAATAGTCCGCTCAGGACATAGGATATGGGCTTGATAACGGTTAAGCCAATCCATTCCCAAAATTATTCCAAAGCCTAAGTAACGCATGACATGCAAATCGGCTAGGAAAGAAAAATCACATAAAATAATCTCCACATCTTTACAAAGCAAACTAAGAGTTGCGGATCCACCAACAGGATTCGCAATTTTTAAAGAAGTCATCAATGCAGTAACACTTAAGGAAAAAGTGTCTACCAGTTCCTTTGATATAAAAGAATGGGATGCACCCGTATCAAAGAGAACTCTAATAGGTTGATCATGAAATAAAATAATACCATCAAGAATGGAATGAGAAATACCTTGGCCACGAGATGTGTTGCCAGGGGCTTGAGCCACATTTAACTTTCCCTCATTCCTGCTTTTACGTTTGAGGCATTGATGTATAAAGTGATCTGGGCTCTTACAATAGCGACAAGATTTGGGCTTAGAGCACTTATTCGCATAATGATCCCCAGACCCACAGTTGAAGCAACTCGCACCACTAGGAGAAGGAGACTTTGCCGCAGGGGTTGCCTGCTTACCCAATTTGTTGGGATAAGGACCCTTGAATTTGTTTGGCCTCTTCTTGTTGTTGAAGTTTGGTTTAGCGCCTTCCACTTCAACATCACTCTCTCTATCAGCCTCTTCAAGGCGAAGAGCGATATCGACGAGTTGATCAAATGCGACTTCTAGTTTCAGGAGCAGTGGCTTCTTAAGACTCTTATTTAAGCCATAAACGAAACTCCGGTTCTTCTTCAATGGGGTGTTGATGTATTCAACCCCATATTTGGAAAGCGACTCGAAGGCTGCGACGTAATCAGTCACAGAGGATTGACCTTGAACAAGGTCTATAAAACGTCGAGCCAAGGTTACTTTTCCAGCTTCTGGTACAAACTTTAACTCGAAGCGTCCCTGAAATTGCTCCCAGGTGAGATCCGCTTCATTAATTTCTGAAATAAGGAGTTCGTACCAGTCCAATGCTCTCTCCTGGAGCATGCTGGAAGCCACCTGAACGCGGTGGAGATCGATAAGGTTCATGCGAGAAAAGATTCGATCGCATGATTTTAACCAAGCCTGGACCTCGATGATATTTTCCGAACCTTTGAAGGGCTTCCCACCCAAGTTGGTGTAATCGCTGCACATGCGTGCAAATCCCGACTTTGGGTGAGTAGGTTCCGGGTTAGCTCCAGCTGCTTGAGCATTAGTTACTAAATCAAGAAGCTGTTGAGCAGTGAGATTTTTATGACCGAGATGTTACAGGTGCTTCTGCTTGACTTCTTCCCAGGGATTCATCACTCTGACTTTTGGCTAACTATTAAGATTAGCAGTTTTTGTTGTATACACTTGAGATATAGACTCATAGTTGTATTCTTTTGTATAACACGTGTTGCTATTCTTTTGTATTATCGTGGATCTTACTGACCACTGCTCTGATGTACACTTTTATGTGTTAGTTATATATTCATATCTTCTTCCGCCTTTGTGATATGGATATCTGTGACTGATTTGTGATATGATTATTTCTATGTTTGTTTCCGAAGATTATTTATAGCCACCGTGTGATAAGCAATTACATGGATGGTCGCTCCTCAACAGCCTTATTCTCCGTGCTAGCTGACAATACTACTCCGGAGTGTTCTTGGCTAGCGTGGGTATAGAGGTGGGGCGTCACAGCTTGGTATCAGAGCAGTGGTCAGTAAGATCCACGATAATACAAAAGAATAGCAACACGTGCTATACAAAAGAATACAACTATGAGTCTATATCTCAAGTGTATACAACAAAAACTGCTAATCTAAATAGTTAGCCAAAAGTCAGAGTGATGAATCCCTGGGAAGAAGTCAAGCAGAAGCACCTGTAACATCTCGGTCTGACCCGAGTATTATTTAAGAAAATAATAAACGGATCAGTCTAGCTATAAATATCAGATGACATGATATAACATAAAAGATATGGCATAAACATAAACATCCATAACGACATACCACTATAAGTATGTAAATAATGATCAACAGAAGATCAATCAATAAGAGATAATCAATATCACAAGAATCTTCTCAAAGATTCGAAGAGGGCATCATACCCTAAACTTGTACTCATAACAAGTCAATGACATAAATTCCAGAAATCAACACGAGAAATCCAGAAATCATAAAAAGGGAAAGAGGCCTATCACATGACGGTCCGAAGACCAAGGGGAGCTACCCCGCATGTGTGAATGGAATCACACAGATTGAGGTCAAGACTAACCAAAAAGCAAAAAGGTACGCGTGAGTGGAATCACACAAGTGGTCTCTAGTCTAACCTTGCAATGAAAGAGACATCGCGCAATTGCTAGTCTAATTCATAAAGCGATCATCAAGATCAACGAGAAGTGTCAATTACACTAAGCTAGTAAATATAGAAGTTTAGCCTCATGTCCCATAACCACTTTCTTAACTTAAATATTTACGAACAAACTGTAAATCTTCACTAATAAAATTGTCACAAGAGGTTCAATCGAACAAGTCCAAGAATTAACCGACGAAGTGAACGCAAGCGTTTCATACCACTTGTTTTACTAAGTCGTTTAATTAGATTTCTCATCCGAGTGAGGTAAAGGCTTGTATATACTAATAGATTGGAAAACGGTTTAAGAAAAGAGCTTTGTTATTAAAAATAGAGTTGAAATTGTTTGTTAAAAGAGTTTTGATATTTACTACTAGTATTGAAACCTTTATATTATAAAGTGACAAAACACAGAAGCAATTGTAGAAACAATCAGTCACAAAGATCGCATACGGAGATGTGAATAAAATCCAAGGAAATCAGCTCAATGTTTTTCAGATAAGATCCCCTACGGAGGGGGGGTGGCAACCCCCCAAGGTGGGGGTGCGGGGGCAACGCCACCGCTTACGGGGTTCGACCTGCCCGGTCAGGTCGCGGGGGTCCAGGGGGCAGCGCCCCCGGCGGGGTGCGGGGCAGCGCCCCGACCAAAACGGTACGACCTAGTGAAGACAAAATGAGGTCTAACGACCTAAGGGGAATAGGGTCGAGCGACCTAACAATAGAACAGGTCAAGCGACCTAACGTTTCAAGGCCGAGCGACCTAATTAAACTCACGACTTAATGGTGTGAAAGGCGTGCGACCTAACATGTTACGACCTAAGGGTCGAGCGACTTAGTGGAACAAGGTCATGCGACCTAATACTTGTAGTAGGGTTGGGCGACCTAACGGAGTAAACGGTCGAGCGACCTAACTACTTAAGGGACAGACGACCTAAAAAAGTTCGCGACCTAATAGGGTTCGACCTAAAGGTGCACGACCTAAGGTCTTTCGACCTAGGGGTATATAGGTAACACGACCTAAAGATGTCGCGACCTAAAAATAGAAAGCATGGCCGAATGACCTATCGAAGTAGAAAGGCATGCGACCTAAAAGCCATACGACGTACGACCTAAAAGCCATACGACCTACGACCTAAAAGCCATACGACCTACGACCTAAAAGCCATACGATAATAGCCATACGACCTACGACCTAAAAGCCATACGACCTACGACCTAAAAGCCATACGACCTAACGTGAAACGACCTAACTCCGAAGTGAAGATTCAAGGCAGTGCGACTTAGCGCGATAACACGCGAACGACCTAAGGGTTAGGTCGCGAACGACCTAACTCCGAACACCAAAAATGGCCAGAATGACCTAAGTGCAGAAAATTCACCAAAACGCTGAAAAATGGAGTTTTTCGCCAATCCAATCCAAACCAAATGCTAATATGCATGCAAAAGTGATAGGGAATCATTCCCAACAGTCCAATATGGTTATAGACTAGATTTGTGAGATAAAAATCTCACCTTTGCACTAAAATTTATGAAGATGAAGCTTGAAAGCAAGGAGAAGCAAGGAGAAGCAATCCAAAGCTTGAATCCAATATCTTCTACTTGAATTTGGAGTTGAATGTTGGATTTGCAATTGAATTTGTGCTTGGAGTTTTAATTTCCAATTCTTTTCACCATTAATGCCCAAGCTTGAGTTAGTTAGGAAATTTATGAAGAGTGAGGAGAAGGGGGTTGGAACTTGGGCTTAATAGGCTAAACTAACCCAAGGTCCAAAGCGGGAAAAGTTAGTGAAATTTCAATAACTCCAAACCTATCGATGTTTATACTTAAAAAAGTTGTAAACGACATTTCGAACTCAATGGAAGTGGTCTCGAGTCCTAATTTGACCGTTTGCAAAAAGTAGCTTTTCGGACCAAAATCCGATTAACGAGTTAATATTTAAATAAAATATTTAAATACAAACTCGATAAATATGCGGGTTGTTACAGACTCCCCTCCTTAAAGAAATTGCGTCCTCGCAATATATATAAGATGGAATTAAAAAGTAACAACCATAAAAGCATATTAACACAAGAGGGATTTTGAAATAAGAAGTTCACCTCTAGGAGCAGGAGTAAGCAAGTCTGGATGTGTACGCTCGATGAATTCTCTGGATTCCCAAGAACAATCCTTAGGATTTGAGGACCATTGAACCTTCACAAGCGGAACATCTTTATTTCGAAGTCGTTTAACCTCAGAAGCTATAATTCGAATAGGATGCTGCTCATAAGTTAAATTCGGCGAAACTTCAATTTCTTCCACAACAGCAGGCTCAAGAATAGAATCGGAATCCCGAAGACATTTCCGTAATTGAGAAACGTGAAATACATCATGCATAGCAGAAAACTGAGCCGGCAATGCAAGGCGATAAGCCATGGAACCAATACGTTCAGTGATAGGAAATGGCCCAATATATCGAGGTGCTAACTTCCCCGATCGACTGAAACGTACATCACCCTTCATAGGTGAAACACGAATAAAAACAGGATCCCCAACAGAAAATTCTAATTTCCTTCTTCGATTATCGGCATAGGATTTTTGTCTACTCTGGGCTTCTTTCATCCTATGTCGAATAAGTTCAATCTTTTCCGTGGAATCACGAATAAAGTCTGGACCTAAAACCAGCTTCTCACCGGCCTCAAGCCAACAAGAAGGAGATCGGCATGGCCTTCCGTAGAGTGCCTCGAAAGGTGCCATACCAATACTAGATTGGAAGCTATTATTATAGGAAAATTCAACAAGTGAAATATGATCTTCCCAACTTCCACCAAAATCAAGCACACAAGCACGAAGAAGATCTTCAAGAGTTTGATTCACACGCTCGGTTTGTCCATCGGACTGGGGGTGATAAGCGGTGCTAAAATTAAGCTTCGTTCCTAAAGCTTTTTGAAGACTCTTCCAAAATCCACTAGTAAACAATGGATCACGATCGTTAACAATAGAAGTAGGAACTCCATGCAATTTTACAATTTCCTTGACAAATAGTTTGGCCAAAAGAGGAACGGTTCGGATAGACCGAACCGGAATAAAATGGGCGGATTTAGTAAGTCTATCAACAATCACCCATAAGCTATCATGACCCGAACGAGAACGGGGAAGGCCATCTATAAAGTCCATGGAAATTTGATCCCACTTCCAAATTGGAATTTCTAAAGGTTGCAATAACCCACCAGGCCTTTGATGTTCGGCCTTGACAAGTTGGCAAGTCATGCAACACTTAACAAAGTTAGCAATATCAGATTTCATTCCCTCCCAATAATAAAGTCGCTTCATATCAGCGTACATTTTACTACTACCGGGATGAATGGTGAATTTAGAACAATGGGAATCTTCTAAAATATCTTTACGAAGATCTCCAATATTTGGTACGATAAGTCTACCAAATTTTCGAATGCCGCCACGAGAATCAATATCATAGTCTTTCAAACCTTCAATATCTATTTTATCCTTAACATTTTTGCCAAGAAGAGCCAATTCAGAATCTAGCCCTTGAGCTTCAAGAATGCGGTCTAAAAGAGAAGGATGAGCCTCAAGGCTACATAAAACAAGCGATGAGCATAAATCGGATACGCGCTCTCGAATCTCACAAGTGGATAAGATCTCGAGATCGTTCCATTCGGATATCATCATAGAAACAACTGCTTGTTGCTTACGGCTAAGAGCATCGGCGACTCGATTACCCTTACCGGGGGTATAAAGAATATCAAGATCATAAGATGCAAGGAACTCGAGCCAACGCTGTTGACGTAAATTAAGTTCTTTTTGAGAAAATAAATATTTCAAAGACTTATGATCCGTGTAAAGAATAAATTTCTCTCCCAATAGATAATGACGCCACATTCGAAGGGCGAAAACAATAGCCGCGAGCTCTAGATCATGTGTGGCATATCTAGTCTCGGCCGGCTTCAATTGCCTAGAAGCATAAGCAACAACACGTTCTTTTTGCATAAGAACGGCACCCAAACCAACGTGACTAGCATCGGTATAAACAACAAAATCTTGATTTCCCTCGGGAATAACAAGAATAGGAGCATCGGAAAGGAGTTCTTTCAATTTCTGAAAAGAGGCCTCACATTTGTCCGACCAAATGTATTTAACTCCCTTCTTAGTCAAGCCAGTAAGAGGCACGGCAATCTTAGAAAAGTCTTTAATAAAACGACGGTAATAGCCCGCCAATCCGAGAAAACTACGAATCTCTGTCACACTTTCCGGTCTCTTCCAATCTTGAATCGCTTCAATCTTTGAAGGATCCACGGATATCCCGGATTCGGAAATAATATGACCGAGAAACTTCACACGAGATTGCCAAAAGTGGCATTTAGAAAATTTCGCCTTTAATTGATTACTCCTAAGTGTTTCCAATACAATCCGAAGATGTTTCTCATGTTCCTCCTCGGTTTTTGAATACACTAGAATATCATCAATGAATATGAGAACAAACCGATCGAGGAAATCTTTGAAAACTCGATTCATGAGGTCAACGAAATAAGCTGGAGCATTCGTTAACCCAAATGGCATAACAAGCCATTCATAAGATCCATATCGAGTACGGAATGATGTCAACGGAATGCTATCCTCAGCGATACGAAGCTGATGGAAACCGGTAGCCAAGTCCAATTGTGAAAAGACCTTAGCACCACTAAGCTGATCGAATAGATCATCAATCCGAGGTAAAGGATATTTATTTTTAATAGTAAGATCGTTAAGCTTGCGATAATCAATGCAGAGCCTCAGAGTACCATCGGATTTCTTTACGAAAATAGCCGAAGCTCCCCAAGGCGAGGAACTAGAGCGAATAAATTGCCTCGTCTCCAACTCAGATAATTGTTTACGCATCTCCTCATTTTCCTTATTGGACATGCGATAAGGAGGACGAGTAATAGGTTGAGCTCCAGAAACAAGATTAATTCTGAACTCAATTGCTCGTTTAGGTGGTAAACCTAAAACGGGCTCGAATATGTCGGAAAATTCACGAACAACATGAATACGAGAAATAATATCATCTTCATCATCATCATCGTTATCACGAGGATTTAAAGAATATAAAGATTCCACCAAACATGATTCTGAATCTTTAAGATTAACAGAAATCTGTTTAACAGATTGTGGATGTCGGAGATGAATAGTCCGCTCAGGACATAGGATATGGGCTTGATAACGGTTAAGCCAATCCATTCCCAAAATTATTCCAAAGCCTAAGTAACGCATGACATGCAAATCGGCTAGGAAAGAAAAATCACATAAAATAATCTCCACATCTTTACAAAGCAAACTAAGAGTTGCGGATCCACCAACAGGATTCGCAATTTTTAAAGAAGTCATCAATGCAGTAACACTTAAGGAAAAAGTGTCTACCAGTTCCTTTGATATAAAAGAATGGGATGCACCCGTATCAAAGAGAACTCTAATAGGTTGATCATGAAATAAAATAATACCATCAAGAATGGAATGAGAAATACCTTGGCCACGAGATGTGTTGCCAGGGGCTTGAGCCACATTTAACTTTCCCTCATTCCTGCTTTTACGTTTGAGGCATTGATGTATAAAGTGATCTGGGCTCTTACAATAGCGACAAGATTTGGGCTTAGAGCACTTATTCGCATAATGATCCCCAGACCCACAGTTGAAGCAACTCGCACCACTAGGAGAAGGAGACTTTGCCGCAGGGGTTGCCTGCTTACCCAATTTGTTGGGATAAGGACCCTTGAATTTGTTTGGCCTCTTCTTGTTGTTGAAGTTTGGTTTAGCGCCTTCCACTTCAACATCACTCTCTCTATCAGCCTCTTCAAGGCGAAGAGCGATATCGACGAGTTGATCAAATGCGACTTCTAGTTTCAGGAGCAGTGGCTTCTTAAGACTCTTATTTAAGCCATAAACGAAACTCCGGTTCTTCTTCAATGGGGTGTTGATGTATTCAACCCCATATTTGGAAAGCGACTCGAAGGCTGCGACGTAATCAGTCACAGAGGATTGACCTTGAACAAGGTCTATAAAACGTCGAGCCAAGGTTACTTTTCCAGCTTCTGGTACAAACTTTAACTCGAAGCGTCCCTGAAATTGCTCCCAGGTGAGATCCGCTTCATTAATTTCTGAAATAAGGAGTTCGTACCAGTCCAATGCTCTCTCCTGGAGCATGCTGGAAGCCACCTGAACGCGGTGGAGATCGATAAGGTTCATGCGGGAAAAGATTCGATCGCATGATTTTAACCAAGCCTGGACCTCGATGATATTTTCCGAACCTTTGAAGGGCTTCCCACCCAAGTTGGTGTAATCTCTGCACAAGCGTGCAAATCCCGACTTTGGGTGAGTAGGTTCCGGGTTAGCTCCAGCTGCTAGAGCATTAGTTACTAAATCAAGAAGCTGTTGAGCAGTGAGATTTTTATGACCGAGATGTTACAGGTGCTTCTGCTTGACTTCTTCCCAGGGATTCATCACTCTGACTTTTGGCTAACTATTTAGATTAGCAGTTTTTGTTGTATACACTTGAGATATAGACTCATAGTTGTATTCTTTTGTATAGCACGTGTTGCTATTCTTTTGTATTATCGTGGATCTTACTGACCACTGCTCTGATGTACACTTTTATGTGTTAGTTATATATTCATATCTTCTTCCGCCTTTGTGATATGGATATCTGTGACTGATTTGTGATATGATTATTTCTATGTTTGTTTCCGAAGATTATTTATAGCCACCGTGTGATAAGCAATTACATGGATGGTCGCTCCTCAACAGCCTTATTCTCCGTGCTAGCTGACAACACTACTCCGGAGTGTTCTTGGCTAGCGTGGGTATAGAGGTGGGGCGTCACAGCTTGGTATCAGAGCAGTGGTCAGTAAGATCCACGATAATACAAAAGAATAGCAACACGTGCTATACAAAAGAATACAACTATGAATCTATATCTCAAGTGTATACAACAAAAACTGCTAATCTAAATAGTTAGCCAAAAGTCAGAGTGATGAATCCCTGGGAAGAAGTCAAGCAGAAGCACCTGTAACATCTCGGTCTGACCCGAGTATTATTTAAGAAAATAATAAACGGATCAGTCCAGCTATAAATATCAGATGACATGATATAACATAAAAGATATGGCATAAACATAAACATCCATAACGACATACCACTATAAGTATGTAAATAATGATCAACAGAAGATCAATCGATAAGAGATAATCAATATCACAAGAATCTTCCCAAAGATTCGAAGAGGGCATCATACCCTAAACTTGTACTCATAACAAGTCAATGACATAAATTCCAGAAATCAACACGAGAAATCCAAAAATCATAAAAAGGGAAAGAGGCCTATCACATGACGGTCCGAAGACCAAGGGGAGCTACCCCGCATGTGTGAATGGAATCACACAGATTGAGGTCAAGACTAACCAAAAAGCAAAAAGGTATGCGTGAGTGGAATCACACAAGTGGTGTCTAGTCTAACCTTGCAATGAAAGAGACATCGCGCAATTGCTAGTCTAATTCATAAAGCGATCATCAAGATCAACGAGAAGTGTCAATTACACTAAGCTAGTAAATATAGAAGTTTAGCCTCATGTCCCATAACCACTTGCTTAACTTAAATATTTACGAACAAACTGTAAATCTTCACTAATAAAATTGTCACAAGAGGTTCAATCGAACAAGTCCAAGAATTAACCGACGAAGTGAACGCAAGCGTTTCATACCACTTGTTTTACTAAGTCGTTTAATTAGATTTCTCATCCGAGTGAGGTAAAGGCTTGTATATACTAATAGATTGGAAAACGGTTTAAGAAAAGAGCTTTGTTATTAAAAATAGAGTTGAAATTGTTTGTTAAAAGAGTTTTGATATTTACTACTAGTATTGAAACCTTTATATTATAAAGTGACAAAACACAAAAGCAATTGTAGAAACAATCAGTCACAAAGATCGCATACGGAGATGTGAATAAAATCCAAGGAAATCAGCTCAATGTTTTTCAGATAAGATCCCCTACGGAGGGGGGGTGGCAACCCCCCAAGGTGGGGGTGCGGGGGCAACGCCACCGCTTACGGGGTTCGACCTGCCCGGTCAGGTCACGGGGGTCCAGGGGGCAGCGCCCCCGGCGGGGTGCGGGGCAGCGCCCCGACCAAAACGGTACGACCTAGTGAAGACAAAATGAGGTCTAACGACCTAAGGGGAATAGGGTCGAGCGACCTAACAATAGAACAGGTCAAGCGACCTAACGTTTCAAGGCCGAGCGACCTAATTAAACTCACGACTTAATGGTGTGAAAGGCGTGCGACCTAACATGTTACGACCTAAGGGTCGAGCGACTTAGTGGAACAAGGTCATGCGACCTAATACTTGTAGTAGGGTTGGGCGACCTAACGGAGTAAACGGTCGAGCGACCTAACTACTTAAGGGACAGGCGACCTAAAGAAGTTCGCGACCTAATAGGGTTCGACCTAAAGGTGCACGACCTAAGGTCTTTCGACCTAGGGGTATATAGGTAACACGACCTAAAGATGTCGCGACCTAAAAATAGAAAGCATGGCCGAACGACCTATCGAAGTAGAAAGGCATGCGACCTAAAAGCCATACGACGTACGACCTAAAAGCCATACGACCTACGACCTAAAAGCCATACGACCTACGACCTAAAAGCCATACGATAATAGCCATACGACCTACGACCTAAAAGCCATACGACCTACGACCTAAAAGCCATACGACCTAACGTGAAACGACCTAACTCCGAAGTGAAGATTCAAGGCAGTGCGACTTAGCGCGATAACACGCGAACGACCTAAGGGTTAGGTCGCGAACGACCTAAGGGTTAGGTCGCGAACGACCTAACTCCGAACACAAAAAATGGCCAGAACGACCTAAGTGCAGAAAATTCACCAAAACGCTAAAAAATGGAGTTTTTCGCCAATCCAATCCAAACCAAATGCTAATATGCATGCAAAAGTGATAGGGAATCATTCCCAACAGTCCAATATGGTTATAGACTAGATTTGTGAGATAAAAATCTCACCTTTGCACTAAAATTTATGAAGATGAAGCTTGAAAGCAAGGAGAAGCAAGGAGAAGCAATCCAAAGCTTGAATCCAATATCTTCTACTTGAATTTGGAGTTGAATGTTGGATTTGCAATTGAATTTGTGCTTGGAGTTTTAATTTCCAATTCTTTTCACCATTAATGCCCAAGCTTGAGTTAGTTAGGAAATTTATGAAGAGTGAGGAGATGGGGGTTGGAACTTGGGCTTAATAGGCTAAACTAACCCAAGGTCCAAAGCGGGAAAAGTTAGTGAAATTTCACTAACTCCAAACCTATCGATGTTTATACTTAAAAAAGTTGTAAACGACATTTCGAACTCAATGGAAGTGGTCTCGAGTCCTAATTTGACCGTTTGCAAAAAGTAGCTTTTCAGACCAAAATCCGATTAACGAGTTAATATTTAAATAAAATATTTAAATACAAACTCGATAAATATGCGGGTTGTTACAGTGAAGGAAAATTTGGTTTAACTAAATTATTAGTTGATTAATCTATTTAATTTTATATGATAGATTAAGAAAGCATAAATATGTATATATGGTGACTGATTTGTTTGATAAGCATATTTGATCATTTTAAATGGTAAAAATATTTTATTTAAATGGGAAATCATTTGTTTAAAATTAAACTTTTAAGTAAAATAAAGTTTATTAAAAGGGAAATTTGTTCAAAATAAAACCATTGGGAAATTTACACTTATCAAATGAAATTGATTTATTCAATTTGTTTCGAATGTTAATAAATGCATATAAATTGTTTATACAAGGTCTAAATGGGTGAAAACGAGTCAAGATGGAAACGGACTGCAAAATAAAAGCTAAGGTGAGAACTTCTCACTGAAAAATTTAAAGTTGGATTTGCAGTTATTGATTGATTGCTATTTGGTTGTGATATTAGATATAGTAGGATATATCTATATATAGCAATATATATATATATATATATATATATATATATATATATATATATATATATAGGCACATGTATATATTGCAGTTGATGGATTTCCCGCCTTGTATAGCGGATGAGACCCTATTGCGCCGCCTATTAAGCGGATAATTTTTTATAAAATCCCATATACCGTGATATTCCACCTTGAAGTGGAATTGGTATTGTGCTAACGTCTGTGGATGCAGGGAAACAGGTTGGAGGGATCCAACTGGATTCCTCACAAATATTTATATGATTATAGATATTGTGTGATTATTGATTATCATATCGATATATGATATTTGTGCCGTGATTGACTATTCGATGCTGTTGCATCATCGGATTCATTTTTAAAGTTAAAAATAACGATTTTAAAGTGATTTTTCAAAGAATATGTTTTATTAAATTTTTGTATTGATTCATTTTAAAATAAATAAACTTATAAATTTTTATGTTATAAAAGTTAACATTTTTATGAAATATGACAGAAAGGTAATTTTTAAAATACATAGATTTTTATAAAATAGTTAAATTGGGATTTTGGATAAATTTTATTATCGGTTTATATAAAAGATTTTATAAATTGATATTTGTGAATTAAATTTATTGGAATCCTGAAACGGGTTTATAAAGTGTTGAGTTGATGTATAAAATGAATTTCATTAAGATTTATAGATTTATAAGTTGTGAAAGTTATCAAATGAATAGACGTGAAAATAAAAGTTTTATAGGAAATTAACTTATAAACTGGCTTTTGGGCATTTAAATGGGATACTGATAGAAACAGTTAATAAAAGAATTTTTTTATAAGTTGAAATTGAAAGAAATATATAAAGAAATCTTATGAGTAATAAGATTTAAAATTTTGTGAAGTTCAAAGGAACGATTTGGTAAATAAATAATATTATAAGTATTCAACTTATAATATAGATTTTGGTTTATAGTTGGGTCATATAAATTGAATTGGATTTAATAAAAGAGATTAGTAAATTGAAGTTTATAAATAGAGATGGAATTTATAAACATTGTTATAAATTCGGAAATAAATTGAATTTGATCAATTGAATATAAAAGTTTATTAAGGAGTTATATTCACGTTTTTGAACAGTAAATATATCGTTAAATAAAAGGGATATCTTTTGGGAAAAGGATGTTTTAAATAGAATTTAAAACGATTTAAAGATGTTTTAAAATGCATCAAGTATCGAAAACATAGATTTCAACATTCATTATTGAAATAGACGTTTTCTTGAAATAGAAGGAAAGGAAGTCGTAGATTTCAACATTCATTGTTGAAATAGACGTTTTCGAGGAAAAGAAGGAAATGGTGGACTATAACACTGTTGTTATAGTAAATGATTTTCGAAAGGAAATACTTTGTATAGTATTGGGATTTATATATCTATTTAATTTCGAATCCCTATACTATTGATTTTGGGTCGTCGTAACGATGTTTTACGCAACTTTCGTTTTGACCCAAATAAAAGTGAATAAAAGAACGTTTTCCTTAAAAGATGAAATATATACTTAACTATGGGTTAAGTATATTGAATATTTTCAAATTGTTGAAAATAAATAAGATTTTATGAATTACTTATTAAATAAGTATGGAAATGCTTTTCCAATATGAAATGGAATGTTTTTAAGAATTTATCTTTTTGAAGATAAATTGGAATTGAATATTTGAAATCTATTGAAAACTGTAGATCAATAGATAATTTGAAATATAAATTCACTATGGAAATTATAAATGGAAAGGGAAAATTGGTTTCAAAATAAACGTTGTTTATTTTTGAAGTGTGGAAAATTATATATCTTGTAAAGATATTTTTGGGAAATTAAATAATTTGAGAAATTATTTGGAATCTGGTGATGTTGCGCATCTTTATTGATAGTTAAATAACCGACTATAAATATTTACCTTTAAATAGGTATTTGTTGTGATTACTTGAATTGGATGCCACACTTATTTTTAAAATAAGCGCTCACTATTCGGGTTAACCGGGAAGGGACCATGGGGTCATATAACCCATTCCGAATAGTGATACGTCGTTATAAATTGCATTTGAAGACCGGTGTTGAAGACCGGATATTTGTGAAAACGGATGGATTACCGTCGAGTTACTCTGCATTGGCTGATCTCCGATATAGAGGTTTTATCACCCTTAGTGACGGGATGTCCGGACGTGATTAGTGAATATCCGGATTGCAAGGGCTTCTTTGGAAGTGCCTTCGGTTCCGTTCGATCCCGGAACGGACTTGTATGGATTGTATGTCTGACATTACAAGTTGAGATATAAAGCTGATTTCTTTCAAATATATTTCTGTTGGTGGCGGAGAATTTATTCTCTTAGCTTAACACCCTTCTCTGAGACGTACGAGCTCAGAGGTTATATAGTTGAAGGTTATTAGTGATATACTCCCAATTTGGTAGTGTGGCATGCTGAGTGATGCTGTGAAATGATCATTGTATTGATCATTTGTGATAGGATCATTTGTTTGATCGTCTATCTTGATGATCATTGCTTTGATCATTTGTTGACCCAAAGCAGCTTTTGTATAAAGCGTGGCTTTGTGGACGAGACTTCATCGAGTCTCACACCCCGGAAATGGTCAAAACAGGAAAGATGCGGCAAGGTTATTAGGGGGTAGCACCCCTTTAGTGTATGTCATTCCTTCTGGATAGAGGTGGTATCATGGTATGGAGCCCAGATACTTAACCTATGTGGTTACTGCAAATTTATTACTTTGTGGTTGTTGGAAATCGGGGATCCTCGGATATAGATCGGTTACGATCGGAGAATGACATATTCGTGTTAGTAGTTACCCAGTTAGGGGTAACCCGGCCTTGTGTTGGCAGAGATCCGGTTAGTTTCTCGGGACGTTATTCCAGAGGCGTTTCCATGTGGCAATGGGAAGTTCCTTGGCCTGACCATTTGTTGGAAATCCAAAGAAACAATACGATCCTTGTACGGTTTTAGTTGTATAACCTGCTATGGAATGTGGCGGTAACCTGCTATTGAACATAGTAGCTATAGTAGGCGTAAGTGCGGAATGCCTATGCTGGCTAAGATTTATGTTCTACTTTCGAAATTGTTTTCTACACTATGCACTAATAATAATATCAAAAAACATGATTTGATTTTATGCGTATCAAGCATCTTTGACTATCATAAGGAGAAACCTCCTCCAAGTCTGCGTTTGCATTGTGTGTGTGGCGGGAGACCTTATGGTAGTTTCATTTTCAAAAAGCATTGCGAATTTATTTAAAAATTATCCTATTCTTTGTTTTAAAAGATAAATAACTGTTTTAAGTTCTCAAACCAGTCACATGACTGACCTGGAGTTTATTGTTCCCTTCCTAAACTCTGGGTGCCCACCAATTTCCACACGGGCAGCTAGAGTTTGGTTATCAGGTCATTCTGGATTCAGGTGTTGCTACAGATATCTGGAGGCGAGCGGGATGACGTAGTCTATTATTTATTGTATCTATGGTATATAGTATTTCTTTTCCGCTGTTTGTTTGTTGTAAACTCTGATGATGAAATGTAATATGATGTGATGTAATGTATAAAATTTACAGTTCTTTTGTTTAATGAATATTCATTTATCTATTATATGTTGTTCCGCTGCGATTGTGAGATTCTGATATTGTTATGTTGTTGTTTTCTGTTCTGTTTTCTTACTTCTCTCTTCTTCTCTCTCCTTCTACCTCTTTCTTCTTTCTTAAACCCTCATGGGTCGATTTTCCGGCCTTCGATTAGGCGGCATTTGATACAGTGGACGTATTAATGTCGATTTTCGAAAGTCGAAGAATCGGATCTTGACACATACTTATGAACTATAAATCAAATCAAGTGAACGGTAACAAAATGCATCAGTAACTTAAAGGATTCTTGGGATCGCCAACCTTTAAGGACCCGTTAAAATATTTACTATGTAGTAATATTCGCTATTATAATAATGTCTACGGTAAAATAAACTTACTTTAAAAATAGCATTAAGGGGTTACCCATATAGCCCTTAACACGTAATAGTGCCAGTAGTCTATACAGTATCTGCATATCTCCTAATCGGGAGATTATGAGAAGATACTCCATAGGTACGACACAAATCAAACTCGTAGTAAAGCTTGCTATGGTAGGTGACACGGCACACAAGGCAACGCCAGGGTAGATTTACCAATTACGCACACGGGCTGGCGGTAACATAGCAGCCACTACGCCCACCTTGGAACACACTCCCAATCAAAGTCGGAGGATGGCCATCAAACCAACCACAAGTAAGAGTATAGTATCGAAGAAGTGCGTCCGACCAGAGGAGCTACCCTTTTTGGCCCGAGATCACCCCTTTTTTAGCCACCTTAAGCCAACTCACGGGAGTCGGGTCGACGTAATATACCTCAAGAGCGTCTCCACCATCCTACTTCATTCTGGAAACTCCACCGTGTACACAGTTATTAAAGTGGTTTTCGGAGTTGGCAGAGAGTATGACAACTTCCGATCCCGCCCTCTTTAACAGCCAATCGTAATTACAATGCCGTGCTCATTTCAAAATAGTTCATACTTCAAAATCAAGTCATTTCATTTCCAAACTATATTCCTTTCAAAATAGTTTATACTTCGATACCAAAACCATTTTATTTCAAAACTATATTCAAATCAAACTAGTTTATACTTCGAAACCAAAACCATTTTTATTTCAAAACTATATTCAAATCAAAATAGTTTATCATTTCCAATTCAAACATATATTCACCTTTCAAAAATCACAATACTTTTAAAGTTATAACTTTTTCGAAAGCAAAATATTTGAAATCATTACACTTTTAAAATCATAACATTTTGAAATCATGGTACGTTCCTTTAATTCTTTACGTTTTACAAATTTATTCAATTAAACCCAAATTTTCAAATTTCCAATTTAATTCAATTCAAACCATCAGTTTCAATTCAATTCAGTTTCCCAACAAACCAATTCAAATCTTATCAATTTCAAATATAGATTTGATCCACAAAATAAACTATTCAATCTTTAGTATATTTCCAAGCTTTAATATCCCACATTTCAAAACTAAATTTTATAATTTCATATATCTTAAATTTTACTTCATTATTACGTAGTTTTACAATGCTCATTTAATAAATCCAATATCATTTAAATAAACTCAAATTACAAATAAACCAAATATCTTTACGTAATAATATAAACTTCAAATATTCATTCATCGAATAAATAGAATAAATAAAGATAAGAAAAATCAAATATCATTCCAAATTCATATTCTTTATCAAAATAAGGATCATGTCATCCAAAACCATTTCAAAATCATTTCCTTTCAAATCCTTTATCAATTCATTATCATTAAAAATCAAATATTCAAATTTAAATACCTTTTTAAAAATTAATTATGTTATTCATTTATTATTTCAAATATCATTACAAAATACATTTCAAAATTCCATTCACAAATTCGTTTATCTCATTTCATTCGATTTAACACATAACCAAGTAAATCTTATTTAAATTCAAATTTAATTTAAACTCTTTAAAAATTCAAATTTAAATATTAAAATAATATTCAAACTCCTTAAATTTCACAAATGATCAATTCCAAAACTTAAATCATTTAACACTCTTAAAATATAACTCAAACAGTGTTAAAATCTATAACATTTCAAAACATTGTCAAATTTTAGCAACGACAATATTTATAAAGTGCTATCGTAGCTTATAGTTTGCAAAATAGTTTAGATCAGTTACAACGACATTTATAAAATATCGTAATAGATATTTAGTTATTTCAAACATAGTTAAATTCAAAAACAACAGTACGTAAAAATAATGTCATAAGACCACAACATCTTTTTGGAAATGCTATTAACAAAATTCCAGATTTTTTATAACTTCAGAAACTTTAACACTCCAAATTTTATTATTTTAAACTTATAAATCATATTTCTAGACTTGAAAATTTCACAGTTAAATAATTTTAACATATGATTTAACACATCAAAATTTTATAATTAAATATCTAATTTAAAACTCAATTCATTTGTTAAGTCAAAATTCACTGTTTTCTTAACTTGTAAATTAAACAAAACTTAACATTTACTTTGAATATCGTTTCAAACTTTAAATTTAATTTCCATTATCTACTTACATTTTAAAAGTAAAATTTAAAGTCATAAATTACATCTACTTCAAATTTACATGCTTAAATTCACAAATTTAAAACTTAATATTTAGCATTCTCAGAACCATAAAATTTATATTTTTAAATCAAAATTTCACACTTTAAAAATAAATATCATAAGAAAAATCAGTTAAAATATACCACGGGGTCTGTATAAAATTTTCTAACCTAGGTCAAGTAATACGGATATGCATCATTTCAATTCGCAATATAAAAAGAAAACCCGGGTTCTATCATTTCAAACCCGCAATCCCAAGTCAAATAAAATACAATTAAAATCATTTGAGCCTATCATTTCAGTTCATAATGTTTTTTCCCTATTCTAATGTCCATTCCGGTATGTATCATTTCAACCCATAGTGATTCTATTCTAACAGGGAACTTGCAGTGTGAACATATGCATAAACAATATAAACAATTATACTAACATGTCAATGTCACAATATACAGTCATTTATCACATGTCAGGAGATAACTAACAAAGTTAACATAGTAATAACATGGAATAACATATCATAAAATCAACATTAACTTGCATAATATTTTAATTACTAATCACTTGTCATCCATTTACCATTTCATAAGTAATAATGTCAGAGTGAGGACTCACCTTTATCAAAGCTAGAGACCCTAAACAACACACATAAGACGATTCCAAAAGCACGACAAGTACGATTAGATTTGAATGGATTAGACAGCCTTGTAAACAACAAAAAATATAACATGCATAAGCACAAATTGACTTACAAATAAAGTCAACAACTTTTGTTTGCAAAACAATTGCAAAACAAGAGAGTTAACAAAACCTTAGGATCAAAAGACTTGTACAAGACAACATAAGCTTGGCCAAAATGCAAATGGTCTTGATCTAACCACACCTAGGCTAGGACTAGGTCATGTATGCTCGGCCATGAGTCATGAGACATGGCTACGGACATGAAAATGGAAGGCAAAGGCATGGAGAGGCAACGGTATGCAAGGGGTCAAGCAATGGAAGGTTTTGGTGCAACATAGGCTCGGCCTATGGTCCTATGGGCTCGGGTTTGGTGCATCTTCATGTCAGGTCAAAGGCCATGATGGTGGTCATAGGTCAGGTCATGATGGTGGTGGAGCTAGGGGTGGTGGCCGAGGCAAAATATGGAAGTGGTGGTGAAATTTAGGTCGGCTATGCATTGTTTAGTGGAGTTTTAGCCAAGTTTTGAGGTGTTTTGCTCATGTAGAAGGCATGGCCTGATCTGGTCTGAAGGGTGGTGTTTAGCAATAGATGATGAGGAGGACTAGATGGTGGTAGTGATAGGAGAAGATGGTGGTGGTTGAGGCCAAACATGAAGAGATCAAGGCAAAATCAAGCAAAATGAAGAAGAAAATAGGAAAAGGGAAGCCATTAACTAACAATATTTTTCTCAAAATGAAAACAACCGTGAGAATGAAGGGGATGAGAAGTTTTTCACGTGAAAAGCAAAGAAAAATACACGGCTATTGCATAGAAAGTGTACGACCAAGAAAAGAAATGAAAGGTCAAAAGAAATGAAAAGACAAGATTACTGAAAAGTCACAAGTAAATGAAAAGACTTTGTCTCTTTGAATTTCCACTATTAATAATTCACTTTAAACGAATAAAAAGTCAAGTGAATAAAATAAAATATGAAAAAAATAAAGTGGAAAATGAAAATAAAATAATGTCTTAGGAAAATAGAAAAATAAATAAAGAAAATACTTTATTTAATTGAAATTAAAAATTGTTAACAAAATACAACTCTCATTGGAAAATTTCAACTACATTTTTACAAATGTTTTAAAATAAAATATATACATAACATGTCATGTTACAAATATATACACAAATTAGAACATGATATGACAAACAAAAAATATTATTTATATAAATTATAATAAACAATTTTATTAAATAAAACAATTTGCATACAATGGTTTAAAAAACATAACTTTTGCAAAATTAATCAGATTTCAATGAAACGAAAAGAAGTATACTTGAAATTTTATTTATTTTCACAGTAAAGGATAAAATTCAAAAACTTAAATTTTTAAATTTTTAAATTTAAAAGTCAAAGTTTGACCATATTGACAAAAATTCACATTTTTGGAAAATATTCTATTTATTCATCTTTAGAATTATAATTCACATAAAATCAAAATTTATATTCAAAATAACAAAATTTATCCATTTTAATAAATAAAATAAAGTTTTTAAATCTGGAATTTCAATTTAAAATCATTACAAAATACTGGGTTGTTACATATAGCGGGCATACTATAATGGTACGTATGCTGGCTAAGATTAACATTATACTTTCGAAATGTTTTCCATACTATGCACTAATGATAATATTAAAAAGATTTTGAATATTAAGCATGTTTAACTATAATAAGGAGAAATCTCCTCCAATTGTGCTCTTGCACTGTGTGCGTGCACGGAAGCCTTATGGTAATTTCATTTTCCATAAGCATAGCGGATTTCTTTTTTCGTCCTTTTGTGCAAATAAATGTTTTAAGATCTCACACTAGTCCCATGACTGACCTGGAGTTTATTGTTCCCTTTCTAAACTATGGGTTCCCATAATTTTCCACACGGTCAGCCTAGAGTCAGGTTACCAGTTGGTCTGGAGCGATGTCAGAAAAGTATGCTGTGGAGATCAGGAGACAAGATGGACTGTTGAGACGTATCACAAGTATATGTTATTTCTTTTCCGCTGTTGTGTCGTGTTTTGTCGTTGAAATACTCTAATGATGTATTGTGTAAACTGAACTAGTTTTGTTGTTTTGAAGATTGTTCATTTATCTATTATATATTATTCCACTACAAATGTGAGATTCTGTTATTATTTCTGTTTTCTTCTTCTATCTTCTTCTTTTTTAGCCCTAACGGTTTGGTTTTTCGGCATTCGACTATTCGGCAATTGATATAGTGGCCGTATTGATGTCAATTTTCTGGCGTCGAAAAATTGGGTCGTTACATTGTCATAACTCACATTAATGTAACGTTTATTATCATTTAATTATAATTGATTTCCAATTAAATTTAGCAGGCTAAAAAAATAGGTAACATATAATTGTTTGTCACCATTAAATTTTAGTCACATTAATAAGTTATTATTTACAACCAAATGTTATAATTACTTATCTAACACTGATTTTATTTCAATTACCGTTAATTATATATTATTTTATTAATTAATTCAATATTTACATTTGTTTTCCTACATTCAATTTATCTCCAAGTATAACCTTTTAAACAATTTCGATTGATTGGAATTTCAATCAAATTGTTAATAAATAACTTAAATTAACATTATTACATTTCATTTTAGTTACTGTTTTATCAGTATATCACGAATTTTTATTTCTCCCAATATTAAATCACAAAAATTCTTATTAAACCAACTATTTTAATTATCGAAAATTACTAATCGTTACACAAAGGCTTACTCCTTCTTAACTCTAGGAAACGCTGCAGACATGCCTTATAGGCTGGACCAAATCCTAGTCGGTGCTTTGGAAAAGCCATCTTAGGTAGGACCAAAGGCTAACTCCATCCTCCCTCTAGGAGGAACTCTGGCCAGGCCATGTAGGTGGGACCAAAGGCGTGCAATGCTCTGGTCAGGCCTTATAGGCAAGACTAGAGGCTTACTCCGACCACCATCTACGAGGTGCTTCAATCAGCTTTATAGGTAGGACCGAAGGCTTTTATGCTTTGACCAGGACCTTGTAGCAGAATCAAAGACTTTACCTTTAATTTTTAGATCTTTTTCATGGGGCACTTCTCTTTATTAAGCACTAGAAAGACTTTACCTTTAATTTTTATGCTTTGACCAGGACCTTGTAGCAGAATCAAAGACTTTACCTTTAATTTTTAGATCTTTTTCATGGGGCACTTCTCTTTAATAAGCGAATTCTAGTCACTAAAGACGCTTATTAGAATGCCGTAGAGTCTAAAAACCTCCTTCACATACAAAGTGACTAAAGATAAAGTTGTCCTCAAAGAATGGACATGAATGAAATGAGCGCTCTTCATCAATCGATCAACTATAATGCAATTTACAACTATAATCTAAATGCTCTTATTTCCTCGTCTACTCCGAGATAAGCCATCAATAAAATCCATGAAAATATGTTCCCACTTCCATAGAGGAACCTCTAATGGAAGTTACTACCCACACGAGTTCTTCAACTCTGCCTTGACTCTCTAATAAGTCAAATACTTCACAACAAACTCAAAAGCATAGTACTTCATCTTCTTCCACTAGAATGAGCATTGAATATCTTTATAAATCTTTTCACCACCAAGATAAATATTCATCCTGGAATGGTGACACTCTCTAAATACCTCACGGACAAGCCCATCCACATCGAGAATACACAATCGACAATCATGTTGAAGCCATCCATTCCGATCAATAGAATACCGATCTAGGTCTTTAGGCTTCGCTCCACTCTTAAACTACTGAAAAATCCTTGTGAACTCTACATCACATCTTTGGTAAGAACCTATACAATCAAAGAGAGTAGGTCTCACCTATGCATGGAAACACAACCAATTTTTAGGAGCTTTCCATATAAGCGAAATGACAAAGTGTTAGTAAATCGCATACCACCATGATCGCTAATAAACCAGGTACAATATAGTAAAGAGGTCGAAAATCAAATTCAGCAATATACTGCAACCTCTGGCACTCAACAAAAAAGAACCTAATGCCACATGCCTTCTACTAAGCACATCCACAACTACTTCCCCCTTGCCCAAGGTGTAAGATATGCCAAAGTTATAAGAAGCAAAGAACTCTAGCCATTTCTATTGCTTGGGATTTAGATCCTGGAAAAAGAGATATTTTAGCAACTTATGGTCGATGTAAAGCTTAAATCTCTCGCCCGAAAGATAATTCTTCCACGTCTTTAGCGCAAAAATAATCACCGCAATCTCTATGTCATGAGTTGGGTAATTCTTCTTATGCGGCTTGAGTTGCTTACGTGCATAGCCAACAACCCTTCCCTCTTGCATCAAAACTAGGGTGTTTACCCACATGCATCCGAATACATCATGTATGGGCTAGAACTTTAAGGAACGATAAGAATAGGTGCAGAGGTAAGCAGCTTCTTTAACTCCACAAAAGCATGCTCACAATTACAGTCCCACATAAAGGGTTACCCCATCCCAATCAAGCATGTCAACTCTGTGGCTATCCTTGAAAAGTCTCAAATGAACTTCCAATAATACCAAGCCAATCCTAGGATGCTACGAATCTCCGTAACTGTCCTAGGTACTCTCCAGTCCTGAAGTACCATCAACTTATTAAGGTCTACCGAGATCCCTATACCAACATAATTTAGCCTATGAAACGAAACTCCTTATGCCAAAAGTGGCAAGACATAAACTTAGCCCTTAATAGATTCCGTCACAAAACTTCCACAATAATCTTTAGATGTAACTGATGCTCCTCCTCATTTCAAGAATAAACGAGGTTGTCTTTCACGAACACCATAAAAATTTATTTAATTGATCCCTAAATATGCAGCTTGTGAGATCAATGAAATAAGCGGGTGCATTGGTTAGCACAATTGACATAACCAAACAATAAGAAGATCCATCCAAAGTCCTGAATGTTGACTTCCCAATACCATGGGAAGCAACCCTAAGCTGATGGAAGCCTATAGCTAGATCCAACTGTGAAAATATCTATGCTCCTCCAAGCTGATCAAAAAAATTATCAATACATGGCAAAGGATACTTTTTTCTTCTTATCAGCTTGTTTGTTTTCTATAATCCACACGTAGTCTTATTGATCCATCGACCTTGGAAGCAAAGACCATGGGCTCTCCCTACTCAGACATACTCCTTTGATTGAAACGTATTCTCCATAAATCAGAAACTTGACCTCTAGTTCATAGGGCACCTTAGGGCCATACACCTAATAAGCAATACTACTGTGACGCCCCACCTCTATACCCACGCTAGCCAAGAACACTACGGTGTAGTGCTGTCGACTAGCACGGAGAATAAGGCTGTTGAGGAGCGACCATCCGTGTAATTGCTTTGTGCGAGCACCGATATGCCAGATAGTAAAAACGTGCATTTCATTTCAGGAGGAAATCCGACATGCCGATGGAAACTCAAAGCTACTACACAGTGGCTATAATAGTCTAGGACAAAATATAAACTAATAACACAGATAAATATAAATGCGGAACACAGATAAAACAGAAAGTCTCATATATATAATAACTGATGTCAGTTACAATACATTTGACACGGTACATGTGATACAACTACAACAGTCGACTCGGGAAGTTATATATACAAGTACATTAACGGATATAATATACAGAATACATATCAACCTATACTACAACTCGACAACTCCAAAAGATATGAAAAGTCTTCATAGCTCAAGCAGCATCCCAAAGCAGAATATCTACAACCTGTAAATACTCGGTCTGACCCGAGTATTAAATTTCAAAAGAAAATAATACTCGGGTCAGTCTAATTCAAACTCAGTTATTAATGCACAGAAGCAATAATAATTAAATAATGAATAGATGACAGTCACAGAAATAAATTTACCTATCCGATTCTTAAATAAGAAATCGGATAACGGTAAATATAACGCGAACCAATTCAAAACAATTGGAACATCAATTAAAAGGTCAACACGAGTAGGGTTGCAGTATACGCACGCGTATACTGCCTCGCCACTACCACATATGGAATACGAAATAGATCCATAAATCAAAAGCAAAAGAAATAACAATAAAACCAATACTGTGTGGCTGCAGTTCACGCTTGCGTGCACTGCCTTGCCACTACAGTGATGACGTACCCAATGAATACCGTGTGGCTGCAGTTCACGCTTGCGTGCACTGGCTTGCCACTATAGTGATAATGTACACAACCGGTCACAAGGTCAAACCCAAATAAATTACGGTTCAACTCAGGGGCAACATGAGTGTACAAAGTCAAATAATCAAATAAACAACAGAGCTCCATGCAACAATACTTTTGAATGGAGGCAGTGTAACAAAGGTCACCAAGTTCAATGTAATACTTGGAAAGGGGATGCACTGAACTTGAAGTTAATTTCAAGCGACATCAAGTACTGCATAAGAGCACGCAATGTACAGTACAGGCTAAATAAGAAAGCACAAAAATAAGGCAATGCAATATAAACATTGCCTAGCATACATATGAATCAAGTTCATATGTACAACAAACACCCAAACAATGCAACAGTGAAGGACACTAGTGAAAAGGGTCACAAAGCAATGGTTCCAAAATGAAATGAACCAGAAAAAGGGCAACTGAATTTTGCATGAATGGCTACAAGTATATGAAATGTACTCGTAAACATATGAATACCAACAATATGAATATACAGTGATGCAAAATGAAGCATACTACTGAATCAAGTTCAGTAAGGCAATGCAACAATACAAGCATGGAATGATGTGCAGATATATGCAGAAACATGGCACAGGTGTGTGCAGAGGGAGGATGCACAGAAATGCCACAGGGGACTTAGTCACATATGAAAGGGTAAGGTATACATGCATTCAAATGCCATTCAGACCCTAGGTCACAGAGATGCAACATGGTCGGACACAAAGGCAATTGCACTATGCAATTGAATATGAATCATGCCAGTGACTAAAGTGAAGGCATGGACTGCCACAAAACAGATATTGCTCGACCCAAGACATAATACAGTGAGTTGAAGGCAATACAACAGTAAAAATAAGGCACACAAGGATACAAGGGCAACTGCAACTAAAAATACAGCCACCACAAGATCACAATGCAACAAAACTGTCTCGAAGCGAACTGGAAGTCAGCCCAACACTGGGTACAGTCAGGTGGAAATACTTGCATGAAATCAGTGAGCACTTAATATATGCAGGCCATAATAAGATGACAACAAGTAATAGTTCAACTGAGTCAAGTGAATAACCAACAATGCAGTGTGCAACATAATGCAACAATGGACAGGGCAACAGATTTTAAGTAACTGGCGACAAGTATATGAAATATACTTGTAAAAATACTGGGCAGGGCACTTATGATAAGGCAACACAATGCAAACTGAGTTGCACACCAAATCGAAAATGAGCCTGAGGCAATAACTCAAAGGAATGAAACATTACAGGATAAAAAAAAAATCTCAAAAATACAACTGAGATTCAAGCTGCATAAACATGTAAACATATGCATGTTATCAGCAATTACAAAAGGCAAAGGTCAAATCACAACTATCATGATTCAACACAACTGCCAAGCCACTCGATAACATGGAAAAATAGCATATGCAGTGATATAGCTATTTAAAGTGGATATGCAAGTGCAAACTCGAGATAACCCCTCAGATTCACTGAAGACAGTGAAACAACAGCCGTGATGAAAATGCAGTGATGGGACAAAGCATGTTACTGATATAACAAAATCAGGCAGCAGTTTTAATTAGACATGTTTAACGAGACAGTGCCCAAATCGAAATAGGTCAAGTGCCATGATGAAGCAGTGCAATCATCAAGGAGCTCGAAGGCAAACATGACAGTGAAACAGGTCATAGTGAAGATGACAAATGCAATGACCAGCTACAACATGCTCAGTGACTAGTGTGCAATGAAGGCCTCGAGGGAAAAAAAATACTGCAGGGAATAAAAGTCAACCATGAACAATGAAAGTCATGGAATCTAAATCAACAACCCCAAAAACTCAAGGCAGCGGAGTATCAACACCGAACAAAAAAAAAAAATCAAATCGAAGCCAAAACAACGAAAACCAATTAAGCAGAGAAAATCGAACAAGTCAAATAAAACCGTCAACATTCACACGAAATTACACTGCCGAAGCATGGAGACGAATTAGATGTGAGTGAGGAATGTCACTCACCTTGTCGACGAGTTGAAGCAGTCGAGCATCACAGAGACGAGCGACCACGAAGAATTGAAGAAGCCGACTGCCGAAGCCCTAATTTGGAAAAGGGGGAAACGAACGAGACCGCCTCCATTTTTATTTCGTTTGCTTATTTTTTTTGTTTAAGGGTTTCGAAAATGAAAAGAGTAAAGGGGAACGTCATATTCACTTTAACACGGCACCAACAAAAACGAAAACGTGGGCCAATATTCAACATTTAAAGCCCAACAACACTTAATCCATTTTTAAACGAACTACAAAAGGATTTTCACTCGATTGAAAACTTCAATAGGTAATTAGCGAAGATATTAATCGTTTAATGTCGGTTGTAAATCAACGCGAAATACCGGGTTGTTACAGACTTCCCTCCTTAAAGAAATTGCATCCTCGCAATCATAAGGAATGAATGGACAAAAGGTAACAACCGTAAAAGCATATCATCACAAGATGAAGAAATTTGAAATAGGAAGTTCACCGTAAAGAGCATGAAGGAGAAAGCCAGAACGTGTTTGCTCAAAGTCAAATCTGGTGAAACTTCAATCTCTTCAATAATACCGGGCTCAAGAATAAAAATCGGAACCCCTAAGGCATTTAATTAGAAGGAAGACGCGTGAAACACGTCATGAATAACAGAAAATTGAGCCGGTAATAAGAGGCGATAAGCCAAGAAACCAATACGTTTAGTGTTAGGAAATGGCCCAATGTATCGAGGCACTAACTTTCCCGACCAACTGAAACGTACAACACCTTTCATAGGTGAGCCACGAATAATTTGGAACAACAGCGTAGTACAATAACGATACGCCAGATGAATAAAAGCTTCATTAATTCGGAACGCCGACGTAGTACAAAAACAGTACGTCCAATGAACCGATCAACATAAAAGATCATCAGACGTAAGTCCCTAAAAGGAATGAGACGAAGCTCAATAAAACGAAGTACATCGAAACGTCTGATGAACTTGGTAAAAAGATGATTCCATACGGACATCACCAAAGAAACAACCACTTGTTGCCTACGACTAAGTGCATCGGCAACACGATTTCCCATCCGGGAGTGGTAAATAATATCAAGATCATAAGATGTATGGAGCTCGAGTCAACGTGGTTGACGTAAATCATGTTCCTTATGAGAAAATAAATATTCCCAAGATTCATGATCAGGGTAGAGAACAAATTTCTCACCCAAAATAATGATGGTGAATTTTTTTTTTTAAGAGCGAAAGCAATAGCCACGAGCACTAGATCATGAGTAGCATATCTAGTCTCAATAGGCATTAATGATTTAGAAACACAAGAGACAGCACGTTCTCTTTTGCAAGAGAATGGTATGTAAACCAACACGATTAGCATTGGTACTAACGATAGAGTCTTGGTTCCCACGGGAATCACAAGAATAGAAGTGTCGGAAAAGAGTTGTTTTAAATAATATTCTTTCCCGAAAAGCTAAAACTTTCGAAATTTACAATTTACTTTATGTAATTATCTTTTCAGAAAAATTTACATTTTAAAATTCAATTTATTGTGTCTGATTGTCTCATCAAAGCGCCTAGGAGATTCCTATCGATAACGTTGATCAAGCGCATCGACCAGAATTCTTAAAGCACTCAATGGGCAATACAATCACAAAACATTCTTTTAATTTTATAAAAGGAATTTACAAATTTTCACCCTCAAACGGACAAGTCCGGAATTAAACGAACCAGTAAAAGAAAGGGGTCATAGTCGTCGATTTTGCTGAAACGTTTAAATCGCTTCCTCATTCTTTTGAAAGCGTAAACTATAAAAATTTTGAAAACGATTTTTATTTTGAAACAATTTTTTTTTAAAACACGTGATTAAAACAGCGATATCTGTAGCAACTTCGATAAGTGGATTTTCATTCATCAAAAGTGTCACAAGAATCTTCTTAAAGATAGAAAGGGATATCATACCCTAAACTTGTATTCATAACAAGTCAATGACACACGAATTCACCAACGCACAAGAATTGATAAAACTTATCAATAGAAATCACGAAAATGGGTGAAGCACAAATTCCAGAAGACTACACAAGAAATCCAGAAATCATAAGATAAGAGTATGAAAACTCGAACGGGAGTATGAAAACTCGAATGAGAGTATGAAAACTCGAACGGAGAGTATGAAAACTCGAACGGAGTATGAAAACTCGAAGGAGGGTATGAAAACTCAAACGGAGTATGAAAACTCGAAGGAGAGTATGAAAACTCGAACAGAGTATGAAAACTCGAAGGAGAGTACGAAAACTCGAACGGAGTATGAAAACTCGAAGTAGAGTACGAAAACTCAAACGGAGTATGAAAACTCGAAGTAGAGTATGAAAACTCAAACGGAGTATGAAAACTCGAAGGAGAGTATGAAAACACAAACGGAGTATGAAAACTCGAAGGAGAGTATGAAAACTCAAACGGAGTATGAAAACTCGAAGGAGAGTATGAAAACTCACCTACACGCGAGCATGAAAACTCATCAACACATGTAACGCATAACGAGAACGGGAGCACGAAAACTCACCTACACGCGAGCATGAAAACTCATCAGCACATGTAACGCAAAGCAAGAACGGGAGAACGAAAACTCACCTACATGCGAGCATGAAAATTCATCAGCACGTGCAACGCATAACGAGAACGGGAGCACGAAAACTCACCTACATGCGAGCATGAAAACTCACCAACACGTGCAATGCAAAGCGAGAACGGGAGCACGGAATCTCACCTACACGCGAGCATGAAAAATCATCAACACGTGCAATGCAAAGCGAGAACGGGAGCACGGAATCTCACCTACACGCGAGCATGAAAAATCATCAACACGTGCAACGCAAAGCGAGAACGGGAGCACAGAATCTCACCTACACATGAGCATGAAAATCATCAACACGTGCAACGCATAACGAGACGCTATCTTATGGTTGCAAGCCATTAATTTTTGACACACGAATGGCCCGAAGACCGTGGGGCGCTACCCCACATGTGTGAGTCGGAATCACACAGATTGAGGTCAAAACTAACCTCGCAATCAAAAGAAAAGTATGTGTGAATGAAATCACACAAGTGGTGTCTAGACAATCCTCAAAGCCCAAGAGATATGTGTGAGACGAAATCACACCGATGAGGCCAAGTCTAACCGAAAAGGTATGTGTGAACGAAATCACACAAATGGTGTCTAGTCAATCCTCAAAGCCCAAGAGATATGTGTGAGACGAAATCACACCGATGAGGCCTAGTCTAACCGTAAAAATGATCGTCATGATCAACGAGAAGTGTCAATTACACTAAGTTAGTAAATGTAAAAGTTTAGCTTCATGTCCCATAACCACTTGCTTAACTTAAATATTTACGAACAAATTGTAAATCTTCACTAGAAAATTGTCACATGAGGTTCAATCGAACAAGTCCAAGAATTAACCGACGAAGCAAACGCAAGCGTTTCATACCACTTGTTTTACTAAGCCGTTTAATTAGATTTCTCATCCGAGTGAGGTAAAGGCTTGTATATACTAGTAGATTAGAAAACGGTTTGAGAAAAAGAGTTTTGTATTAAAAATAGAGTTGAAAACATTTTAATAAAAGAGTTTGATATTTACTATTAGTATTGAAACCTTTATATTCTAAAGTGACAAAACACAGAAATGATTGTAGAAACAATCAATCATAAGAATTTCACATACGAAGACGTGAATAGAATCCAAAGAAATCGATACCGAATTCATCGAAAGGTATGTTCACAAAAATCCCGAAGAAAAGGCCATCAAAGTTGCTAATAAATGATAGCAACAAATCGGGAAATAATCAAGAATCGATTAAATTCGAAAACCAAATCAATTCACTAAGATTCACATTCGAAGACGTGAATAAAATCCAAAGAATTCGATTCCAATTCATCAAAGTAGGAATACCCAAAAATTCCTGAAATAGAAGTTATCAAAGTCGACTAAGGTGATAACAACTAATCGGAAAAAAAGAATCGATCAACAATTGGAAAAACAAAGCAGAACGAGCATAAATGCTTGAATGACTTTAGCAGAAGTAAAAGTCAAAGTCAATGTCGATGTCGAAAAGGCAAAGTCCAAGACAATTTCTTTTATACCAAAGAAATTTTTAAAACTATCAGAGAGAGGCACATGAAAGCCAACGAACCATGGATAAACAAACAGAGTCGATAATTGAAATGCAATTTGTCTCAAAGATTGATACTCACAACCCAATTGCATGGAGACTGCATTAAGTACACGAATCAGAGACAAGAATGCATATATACATCAGTTTGAATAAACAATGCTAGCTCAAATCGAAGTGGGTAAAAGTTGCAGCAATATGCAACTTGGTAGAGCATATACACAATGATACTTAGCAGTGCAAACTCAAATGAGCATGTGCAATAGAGAATAGAAGCAATGCTCATGAATAAGAGTTAGGAATTCATACCTAACAAATCAAAAATGATTTTAGATAAAAATGTGAGATAAAACATCGACAAATAGTTGTAACACATGTACTATCTAAGTTACGTTTTATATTTGTTCTAAACCCCAGGCTCTGATACCAAGCTGTGACGCCCCACCTCTATACCCACGCTAGCCAAGAACACTACGGTGTAGTGTTGTCGACTAGCACGGAGAATAAGGCTGTTGAGGAGCGACCATCCGTGTAATTGCTTTGTGCGAGCACCGATATGCCAGATAGTAAAAACGTGCATTTCATTTCAGGAGGAAATCCGACATGCCGATGGAAACTCAAAGCTACTACACAGTGGCTATAATAGTCTAGGACAAAATATAAACTAATAACACAGATAAATATAAATGCGGAACACAGATAAAACAGAAAGTCTCATATATATAATAACTGATGTCAGTTACAATACATTTGACACGGTACATGTGATACAACTACAACAGTCGACTCAAGAAGTTATATATACAAGTACATTAACGGATATAATATACATGAATACATATCAACCTATACTATGACTCGACAACTCCAAAAGATATGAAAAGTCTTCATAGCTCAAGCAGCATCCCAAAGCAGAATATCTACAACCTGTAAATACTCGGTCTGACCCGAATATTAAATTTCAAAAGAAAATAATACTCGGGTCAGTCTAATTCAAACTCAGTTATAATGCACAGAAGCAATAATAATTAAATAATGAATAGATGACAGTCACAGAAATAAATTTACCTATCCGATTATTAAATAAGAAATCGGATAACGGTAAATATAACGCGAACCAATTCAAAACAATTGGAACATCAATTAAAAGGTCAACACGAGTAGGGCTGCAGTATACGCACGCGTATACTGCCTCGCCACTACCATATATGGAATACGAAATAGATCCATAAATCAAAAGCAAAAGAAATAACAATAAAACCAATACCGTGTGGCTGCAGTTCACGCTTGCGTGCACTGCCTTGCCACCACAGTGATAATGTACACAACCGGGCACAAGGTCAAACCCAAATAAATTACGGTTCAACTCAGGGGCAACATGAGTGTACAAAGTCAAATAATCAAATAAACAACAGAGCTCCATGCAACAATACTTTTGAATGGAGGCAGTGTAACAAAGGTCACCAAGTTCAATGTAATACTTGGAAAGGGGATGCACTGAACTTGAAGTTAATTTCAAGCGACATCAAGTACTGCATAAGAGCACGCAATGTACAGGTACAGGCTAAAGAAGAAAGCACAAAAATAAGGCAATGCAATATAAACATTGCCTAGCGTACATATGAATCAAGTTCATATGTACAACAAACACCCAAACAATGCAACAGTGAAGGACACTAGTGAAAAGGGTCACAAAGCAATGGTTCCAAAATGAAATGAACCAGAAAAAGGGCAACTGAATTTTGCATGAATGGCTACAAGTATATGAAATGTACTCGTAAACATATGAATACCAACAGTATGAATATACAGTGATGCAAAATGAAGCATACTACTGAATCAAGTTCAGTAAGGCAATGCAACAATACAAGCATGGAACGATGTGCAGATATATGCAGAAAAATGGCACATGTGTGTGCAGAGGGAGGATGCACAAAAATGCCACAGGGGACTTAGTCACATATGAAAGGGTAAGGTATACATGCATTCAAATGCCATTCAGACCCTAGGTGACAGAGATGCAACATGGTCGGACACAAAGGCAATTGCACTATGCAATTGAATATGAATCATGCCAGTGACTAAAGTGAAGGCATGGACTGCCACAAAACAGATATTGCTCGACCCAAGACACAATACAGTGAGTTGAAGGCAATACAATAGTAAAAATAAGGCACACAAGGATACAAGGGCAACTGCAACTAAAAATACAGCCACCACAAGATCACAATGCAACAAAACTGTCTCGAAGCGAACTGGAAGTCAGCCCAACACTGGGTACAGTCAGGCGGAAATACTTGCATGAAATCAGTGAGCACTTAATATATGCAGGCCATAATAAGATGACAACAAGTAATAGTTCAACTGAGTCAAGTGAATAACCAACAATGCAGTGTGCAACATAATGCAACAATGGACAGGGCAACAGATTTTAAGTAACTGGCGACAAGTATATGAAATATACTTGTAAAAATACTGGGCAGGGCACTTATGATAAGGCAACACAATGCAAACTGAGTTGCACACCAAATCGAAAACGAGCCTGAGGCAATAACTCAAAGGAATGAAACATTACAGGCTAAAAAAAAATCTCAAAAATACAACTGAAATGCAAGCTGCATAAACATGTAAACATATGCATGTTATCAGCAATTACAAAAGGCAAAGGTCAAATCACAACTATCATGATTCAACACAACTGCCAAGCCACTCGATAACATGGAAAAATAGCATATGCAGTGATATAGCTATTTAAAGTGGATATGCAAGTGCAAACTCGAGATAACCCCTCAGATTCACTGAAGACAGTGAAACAACAGCCGTGATGAAAATGCAGTGATGGGACAAAGCATGTTACTGATATAACAAAATCAGGCAGCAGTTTTAATTAGACATGTTTAACGAGACAGTGCCCAAATCGAAATAGGTCAAGTGCCATGATGAAGGAGTGCAATCATCAAGGAGCTCGAAGGCAAACATGACAGTGAAACAGGTCATAGTGAAGATGACAAATGCAATGACCAGCTACAACATGCTCAGTGACTAGTGTGCAATGAAGGCCTCGAGGGAAAAAAAATACTGCAGGGAATAAAAGTCAACCATGAACAATGAAAGTCATGGAATCTAAATCAACAGCCCCAAAAAATCAAGGCAGCGGAGTATCAACACCGAACAAAAAAAAAAATCAAATCGAAGCCAAAACAACGAAAACCAATTAAGCAGAGAAAATCGAACAAGTCAAATAAAACTGTCAACATTCACACGAAATTACACTGCCGAAGCATGGAGACGAATTAGATGTGAGTGAGGAATGTCACTCACCTTGTCGACGAATTGAAGCAGTCGAGCATCACAGAGACGAGCGACCACGAAGAATTGAAGAAGCCGACTGCCAAAGCCCTAATTTGGAAAAGGGGGAAACGAACGAGACTGCCTCCATTTTTATTTCATTTGCTTATTTTTTTTGTTTAAGGGTTTCGAAAATGAAAAGAGTAAAGGGGAACGGCATATTCACTTTAACACGGCGCCAACAAAAACGAAAACGTGGGCCAATATTCAACATTTAAAGCCCAACAACACTTAATCCATTTTTAAATGAACTACAAAAGGCTTTTCACTCGATTGAAAACTTCAATAGGTAATTAGCGAAGATATTAATCGTTTAATGTCGGCTGTAAATCGACGCGAAATACCGGGTTGTTACAACTACGACCCTGACATCCCTCACCAAGTCTATTTGAAATGCTATCTCACAGTGTAGGGGCAAATCTAGAACCTTACTAGAGACATTTGAAAATCCACTAATGACGGGAATAGTGGATAACTCCTCATGTTAAACATCAAGTGAATACAAGTAACTAATCATATAGGTGGCCTCAAATAGGCATAAAATGTCAAGCTTATTCCCTTCACTATCCCTCATGTGAACCGCTCTCCTATCAAAATCTAGAAGAACACCATTCATCGAATTTCAATCCATACTCATAATCAAATCATATCTAAAATAACCTAGCACTTAAGCATCAAAAGAAAACCAAAAATCCCGATATGAAAATAGAACCCCGTAAGAGATCATAGAAAGAGATGCCTTTCCTTTAGTAGAATTCGACATCATTATAGGATCATATTAATATCGGGCTATATATGCAACCTATAAACCAAGGAATTAGAAATAAAAGTATGCGAAGTCCACATTACAGAAAGAATTGGTATAGGCGAGTCATAAATAAATATTACACCTTCCGACATGATGCCTTTTCCTTTCTACTACGCCATAGGCTTAATGGAACTCGAAAAAGCTGAAATAACATAAGCCTTGACTACTTGCTCATCGTGAGGAGCCAACAGACGCTTCTATTTATTATCACCAAATTGGTTTCAATGATTACATTTCTTCTTTGATAAATCCACCTTGCAACTCTGCTCCTTATGACCTTCAAAAATGGAAATGATTTAATACCTAAATGAATCACATAATTATTCATGTGCTTAAGACATAAGAGTCATTGCCTCTCTACCCACAACGCTTGCAAAAAGATCCCCACTTCTTGGGATTGTGCTTCCTAATAAAGCCCTTATTCTTCCAAATTAATTTCTTCTAACTCCTTTCCTGAGCCACCTTCACCGGAGCTACCCTCGTGCTCTCATGTAAGAGAGCCATTTCTACAAGGCTCTCATAAGTGGTCCTTATGAGACATAGGTAAGGGCCTAATACTTAAGCGGTAGACTGGTCCCTCTAGCAAAATTCTCCACTTTCTTCTCAAGAGTGTTGACTATTTCAGCCCCAAACTTTGCCAAAGTGTTGAACTAACTAATATACTACCCAGCGGTCATGTCCCCTGCTGTAAATGAATAAAGTGCTCCAATTGCATGCCTATCTCAACTATAGAAATAAACTAAGCCCCAAAATGATGTTTGAAGTTACCCTAAGTCATAGTCTACTCATTCACTTTCTTAACTACAGTACCCCACCAAGTTAAGGTCTCTCCCATTAGACGTTGAGAGGCAAATATCCTCATCATAATATCATCCAAGACCATGTTGGTGAAAGTCCTCTCTACCATGCATATCCAAGCCTGAGTCTCCACAAATGTCTCAGTGCCCAAGTAAGGCTTTCCACTAAGACTAATAAGATCCTTACACAACTTTGAGAAATCCAAAGCTAGTGGAGCTAGCAATACCAGTGCCTTGTGGACTACATCTATAATGTCGACCGTATGTGCCAAAGCATCCCTCATAGTGGCCAAGAACTCTCTGAACCAATTAGGTATAGTGGCCTTCATTGATGTTGCTGCTAGTACCTCATCCGCTCTAATGCTTAGCCAAAAATGAAGATACTTTTAGCAATTTGCAATAAGAGTAAACTAAAGTTCAAAAAGTGTGAGGTGTAAACAATATTATTATAATTAAAAAACACAAGTATGCTCTCTCACGTCTAAATTTGCATGACCTCAAATGGTTAGTTTGTCCCTAAATGTAGAACCAAGGATCTAACACCAAATGTAACATCCTGCTCTGTGGCACCAGAAAATTTCTATCATCGAATGATAGTTTCCGAATCCAAGTTCAACAAAGACAAGCTGTACAGGGTTAATTTAAAATTTGATTATTATTAAGTTGATTTAGCTATGGTATTACGATGGCATATCACATAGAATGACAATATATTATACACAAAAATACATTGCCCGAACATGATATACATATATGAGACATGAGCATCTAATAGAAATGACAACAATCAAGGTACATCTACTCCATACATAAGGAGTACCAAATATAACATCTGATAATACATGTCCTGCATATATAAATATAGATCTTTCATTTGCTATAAAATATACACCTAGAGTATAGCAAAATATCATCGTCTAGCTCCGATCCAAAATAATGCGATCCTAAGCTATCCTCCAAAAGCTACCTATTCTCAGCCTGCTCATCGAGTAACTGATAGTTGTCATAAATTAAACAGACACAAAATGCAGGTCAACCTTAAAACCTGGTTTAAGTGGAAATTATTTCAAATAATGTAAATTAAATCAATATGTACATAAAAGGTGCTATATAGGGAAATGTTATATTACAACTTATATACCTGAACCTCTTCTTCACCTGCAATCAATAAGTCAATAAAACAATATAATGTGACTGAAACATAAAAACATACTATGGTAAATAGAATCAATACTCGAAATATACCTAGACATTTATCGTGACTATATGATAAATAGAGTCGTACACTAACATACCTTAACATCTATCGCAATCCTATGTTGAAGAAAGTCAGCACACTAACATACCTAGAATGTTATCATAATCAATTGATAAATAGTGCAGCACACTAACATACACAAATGTCTATCATAATTAATCGATAAATAAAGCCAGCACTCTAATATACCCAAACATGTATCATGATCCATGGATTCCTAAACATACTTGCGTATGGCCCTATCAAAAAGTGCACAAGGTTCGCCATCACGTCATCAGATAGTCATGCTAAGGCACTTCAACATCATTGTACAACATCTCGAAACCATATGACCAATAGGGGTTTGGTCCAAGGCGAACTGCCTCGGATCTGGGCTAAGCAACCCAGATTTCTAGTATTTAGTCAAATGAAACTTGACATCCAATTGACTGAAATTATAGGGTTTGTAACCCAACTCTAGAATTTCAACTAGTCGACTAAATGAAGTCATTTTGTCGACTGGTGTTGAACATAGGCACCAAATCTGAAATTATTGAGCCTCTCTTCTGTTCATGTGGCATGATCGCATCACTGCTTCTTTCAAGCCCTTTATTTACCCTATCATGTCACTCCTTTGTCGCACAATGGGAATCGGTGTGGTTTACTCTATTATAGGGTCCGGTTTCATGAAGTGTTAAGTTTTCAGTCCACGTTGCCATTAACACACTTTCACTTATTTACCTATCGGGTTGCGATTGTGAACTTCTAATGACTCTACTACACTTCACCAAACTACCCGGCCTATACTTGATGTGCACAAGTACACCTAGTTGTACCATACACACACATATGCAATTCTAAGTTCATTTGGTATATTTCTTCAAAATGCACTGTTCCCATCTACTAATACTTACGATCGAAGATGACACTAACATTCGAAAGATTATGTAGAGAATGAAAGTGTTGAAAAGTGAATTAAGACGAGTAAACACAGTTCAACCAAGATTTACAGTGGTTCGGCATAGCTGGCCTACATCCACTTAAAGGTATTTTCTCATTTATATTGAGTGTAAGAGTACAATTCTTATGGTTCATCGACAAACGATACGAAATTACAAGGAATAGGAAAAATGATTAGAGAGCCAGAAATGATACCCTTCATACTCTATTTATAGGTGTAGGTTGGTGGGAAAGACTCAAACACATTCTTCCCCGTGTTCTTCCAGTGGTTCTAAAGAAGAAAATATGGCTAGCTCAGCACTTGGTATGGAAAGGTACCTAACCATGACCGTTCGGTACCAACATATGACTATTCAGTGCCTACCCTGAACACTTGCCAACCATGACTTTGGACTTTTGAACATTGGTCTCCTTTCCATTAGCTTTGTGGTTCCTGACTTGTTTGTTTCTAGATCGTTTTTGAGTCCATTTGATGGATGATGGGAGAATGAAGTTGCTGGCTTGAGGTTCTCGAGGAGACCGTTGGGTAGAAGTATGCGAACAGTGCTATAGATTTTAGAATGGGCTCCTAGGACCATTTCTACCTCATAGTAGGAGAATGGGACAAATCCCAGTGAAGTAATATGAGTCGATACTGACCATGGATGGTTCGGTAATGAACTATATACTTAGTGGGACTTCTTCATGTTTCTTGAGTGATGCCTTCAAGGATGGCCCATGATAGGTCGGCAATGACCTGTGATGGGGTTGACGATGACTCATGATGGGCTGGTGGTGACCTAACAATTATTTGTTTTTTGACCTTGGAATTTTTTAGGATGTTTTGATTCATTTTTTGATATTGACTTTACTTGAGTTTTGGGTTTTGAAGTTATCTCTCCAGGACTTCTACCTTGATAATTTTCAAGTTTCACTTGTCTAGTCCATCCAAGTAACACCTAGTCAAAAGTTGGATAACACTTGCCCTGGAACAAGCCTTGCGAATGCAAGGTGTGTTTTGTATAAGTACATGTATCGAAGTTGATGGAACATCAATAGTTGAATATTTTGGTTATCTCGAAAGTTTCATTACAAATCAAGATTATCCTATGATCACCCAAGGGTTAACAATCACATATTGAAATCAATGATTTGATTTGATAATGGTGACGAATCATTTTAAGGTCCAATTGTATTCCAAACCGAAGTCTGGATTTTGACGTCTTTGGGTCATGCACTCGATAATCGATTCAATTCATGGTCACTCTAGACCATTAGTTGAAAACCCTAGTCTCTTCAGATCATCAATTGAAACCTCAATCTCACCGGATTGCTTGTTTAAATATTAACCCCATTGAATCTTTAGTTTATATATTGATCTCTTTAAATCGTTAATGGAATCCACGTCTTTTTTGGCCGATAATTATATCCACTATCTCTCTGAATCATTAACCAAATCAATGGCATTTGGGACAGATAATCATGTCCATAATCTCCCCGGATCATTAATCATATTCATGTTCTTTTCAAACCGTTTATTAAATCTATGGTCGTTCGGGGCCAATAATCAAATCGAGGGTCTCTCCAAACCCTTCATGCCCAATCCACTCACTTTTCAGTGAAGGAACTCAACGACCAAAGCAAACCCATAAGCTCATGCTCTGGTGAGGTGAACTACTTTCCATACAAGTCCAGCCCACTCGCTCTCTAGCAAGGGAACTTGTATCTTGCACTCTGCTTCCGACTCTTCGGTTGGGACTTAACGCGATTAATATCATGCCAGTCCATTCGCTTACTCTCCGACATGGGAACTTGCACTTTACATTCCGGTCCATCTCTCCGGATGGGAATCTAGGTTGACCAATATCAGCCATTACAATTAAGTGGATAAAATAAAGCATTCATTTACAGGGTTCGAACTCAAACACCAAACACACGTCACAACATTCACTTAGATATTACAGCCTTGTATCCAACTTAGAGTGTGCATAGGGATTGATCAATATCCAATGCATAAATAAGAGTCCCAACTGTAATATCGCTTTTTTTATTGGGGATAGAAAAGTGGCAAAGTAGGAAAACGAGCCTGATTTCCTACCATCCCAATTAGGATATGACTAACCTTGACCTTGATCTAAGGCCAATTCCATTCATTGTGGAGGATGGTTGCTCCCGTTCCATTAGCGTAGCTCGGCTTTCCACATACTACTGTAAGTGATTATTCCTGACATATTCCTCTATCAGGTGCACAAGTGCCTTCAATCATCTATGTTATGCCTATCAGCTCATGGAATAGGAAATATTTTTTAAATGTCCTCTCACAATCGGTGGGCTCCTTCCTTGCCGACTTTCGGTAGGGGATCTGTCCCTTGGTATCCAAGTAAATCTATTCTGGGGTTTCATTTAAATCAGTATAAGAAGAGATTTTCGGTTGCCTTCTTTACTGCTTCGGTCCTTTGAAGCATCATTCATCTTTCTTTTTACTTTTCCTTTGCTAGATCCATCTCCGGGCATTCCTCCATAATCCACAATAATAATTTCCGCCTCTTCAACTTTGGTGTCCTCCAGATGCAAATACCTTTCGACTTCATGATAAAATTCTATGAGGTCTATTGGTGTACCTTACTCCAAAGCAACCTGTCTTAATAGTCACTCCAAAACTACCGCCATTTAAACTACCGATGAATCCTGCTACTTACCATAGTAATCGCTGCATTAAATCTCACCAAAAAACTCCTAAGGGAATCAATGATCCTCTGCTTCACACTCGATAATGTCATAACATTCTTAGGTCGTGAAATCTGAACGCAGAACTATTTCACGAATCTATTCACTAACTCAGCCCACATGCTAATGGAATCGTCCTCCAATTGTCTAAACAATAATGTTGCTAAATCCATCAAATATAAGGGAAAACAAAGTCCTATTACATTTTAAGATGTGCACGACACCTCCATGTATCGGATGTACCTCATCAAACGAACAATAGGATCGGTCATTCCATCATACATTTCCAATGTTGGTTGCTTAAAAATAGTAGGATTCCTAGCATATAAAATGTTTGGCATTAATGAACTTCTATTCATATCTTCTAGATTTCAATTGGGTAATCAACCTCTGGTTGCTCATCTCATAATCTCGGCTATTCTATCATCATTATTTAAAGGAATTCTCCTATTAGCATTCACAGGTTGCCTATATTTTCCACGAGGGAACTCTAGCACATACTACTCTGGTTGTGCGTCAGTATTCTAATTCACGTTTAAATGCTCAGCTGTATTCCCTGGATATGGTCTATATCTTCCTAAGTCAACCTGGGACATGCCCCAGAATTCTTAAGGATAGGTATTGAACGGTCCTTGGGGATCGGTATCGAACCATACAACTCCTTCAGGTGTTGTTCCATGTTGTTACATTTTTCTTCCATGTGCCTGCGCTCTAGCTTTAGGTCTTTGATTCTGGTTCACAGAAACTCCGGTTGTTCCTATTTGTCCTATCCTTTTGAAGAAATTTTACTTCATCTCTTCTTGATGTGCAGTCATCCTTTCTTGCATCCCACACATTATGGTCTCCATTACATCCTTGGTAATGTAAATGGAAGGGGGTTGGCTTCTAAGAATACTTCTTAGCCTCCCCTTGTTGATCCCTACCAGCAATGGTCTTCCTACTTGAGTATTTTATCATTTTGAATCTTTCTAAGTCTTAAATCAGTGAATTCAAGTGGTTCATAATGAAAGCACCAAAATGTTAGCATCGAGAATGACACTAGCACCCGTAAGATTGTGTAGAGAATAAAAGTAATGAAAAGTAAATTGAAACGAATAAGCATGGTACTAATAAGATTTATAGTGGTTTGATATACACCAGCTTACATCCACTTAAAGGTATTTTATCTTTTTATTACTGAGTGTAGGAGTACTATTCTTATGGTTCATCGGCGAATTGTATGACACTACAAGAAATAGCCAAAAATGATTAGAGAGATAAAAGATCCCTAAAATGATGCCCTTCATGCTTTATTTTTAAGTGTAGGTTGGTGGGAAAGCCTCAAGCACGTTCTCTCCCACGTCCTCCATGTTCTCGTGATGGTTATTGAAGGAGAAGTTATAGCTAGCTCAACAGTTGGTATGGGTCAATACCTAACCATAACTGTTCGGTACCTAACCATGAATGTTCGGTACCTAACCATGACCCTTTGATACCTACCCATAATTGCTCAGTACCTACCCATATGACTTTGCCAACCATGACTTTGGACTTTTGGAGGTTAGTTTCCTTGTCGTTTCTAAATTTATTGAATTGTTTCTAACTTATTTTTGAATCCAGTTAATAGGTAGGTGGGAGAATTAAGTTGCTGGCTTGAAGTACTTTAAGAGATTCATTGGGTAGAAGTATGTGAACAATGCTATGGATTTTGGAATGGGCTCCTGGGACTGTTGCTAGAACATAGTAGGAGAATGGGCTAAATCCCAATGAAGTAATATGGGTCACTCGGTATTAAACTGTATACTTAGTATAATTCCTTCATGTTTCTTAAATGAAGGCTTTGCGGATTGTTAACCATCAAATATTCGGAAGAATGAAGGTATGAATAAAGGGTCATGAGAGCATGAGAAAGGATCAGAAAGCATCATGATGTTTTGGATAATCATACATTCTGACAAGAAGCTTCAAGCAATGTCCAAGGCTATTTTCCAAAGTCCACGGTAGGACGATGCTCCAAGAATCCAACTTTTGACCCACCTTTCGACTAGGCCGAGAGGACTTTCAAAAAAAGAAATGGAAGAGAAACACAACCCAAACCTTTCGAAAGAGTCAAAGGGATGCAATCATCAAATTTCATTAGCATCAAACCTTTCGAAGGAGACGAAAGTTTTCGTCTCTAGTATCCAAAGTGTTCTTACCTTTCGAAGGGGATGAAGAAGCCAAAGCAATTGTGAACAAGTACTTAATGATCTTTTTGGAAGCATAATAAGTTTTTTGAACTAGTTGAAGCACATCTAAGGTAACTTTCGGCAATGATGAAAGATTTATGAAGACCACGGAACTCGACAACAATCAAGTGAGAAGCAACCTTCTGACAAGGTCGAAGGGAACACAACAATAGGAAAAAAGCAAGCTTGTCGACAACATCGAAAGGTTCATGAAAGCTTCAAAAAGGAAACCTTCTGACAGAGTTGAAAGGTTCATGAAGAAGTAAGAAAAGCAACCCTTCGTTAAAGCCAAAAGGTTCATGAAGGCATCGGAAGGACAAACCTTCCGACGATGTCAAAAGGTTCATTATGCCATATAAGGGGCAAATTTTTCAACAAAGATGAAAGGTTTGTAATTGCATATAAAAGGGAAACCTTCCTTCCTAGTCGAGAGCACGGAGTCAAAAGGGAGGGGGGGGGGGGGGCGCCAAGGTTTATAAATAGGATCCAAGAGGTCATGTTTCTAGGGGCTGAATTTTCTTCATTCTACTCTTGTAACTTCTTATAAAAAGAACCGTAACACGAATTGAAAATCGATTTGGGGAATGATATGAGAATTAATCTTGAATAAAGATGGAAGTTTTATACTTTGTTAATTACTTATTGCATATTTAAATCTCTGCCGGATTAACCCATATTTTCAGGAATAACTCCACTGGAGGGATCTTGCTGACAGGATCAGAGACTTACGTGTTAAAATAACAACTCCAACCTTCTTAGTTTATCTACCCTTCAACCCTAACCTTTCGATAAGGTCGATAGCTAATCTGGATTAACATAAGCGGTAACCTTTCAGAATCATTGGCATTACGATCTAAATCCTTCCACTAAGGATATAAAGTTCAATCCAACTGCTGGTTTACACATACCTTTTGATAAAGTTGCAACAAACTCCTCATAAGGAATCAAACCTTTTAGTAAGATCAGAAGCACCAACATACCATCCGGGAATTTATTGTCTTACCTATTGCTAAAGAGATTAATCATATAAACGTTTTGGAAACATTAAAGTTTAAATTTAAAGGGATAAGTTTGGTTAATGTTAATTTGCACCATGGGAAAAGCTCTACGAAGCTCTCAATAAGTTTTACCAAGGTAAAAAGTCTTCAAACCAGAGGACTAAGCCTTTTGACTACATCGAAAGGTCCAAATAAAAAATCCGCAACTATTGAAGCTGAGCGAAACAAAAGCTATCCTTAAGGGAATCATACCCTCTGAACTTACCACACTACTTGGAATAAATTTGGTGTGTTGACAAGAATTCTTGTTAACATTTTTGCCACCAGAAGGAGGGCCTGAACCTTCGATGCCTAATCGCTTCTACCAAGAATTAACAGAGCATTTCATTCAAAAAGAAGAAGATGGAAGGAGTCATGAATAGTACTGATATATTAAACGATGAAGTTAAGCCACAATCAACTTTTGAAAACAGTATAGTCCCAAACTTTAACTTTGAGAATATAGGAATGGGCAACCCTTAACCTTAAGGAGGTTGGAAAACAATGAAATCAAAATTTAGCACCTACAACAATAAGTGATAGCCATTCAAAAATTTCTTGATAGATTACTATCTCAAGAGTCGCTATAGATTATGGAAGGAAAAAGGGAGGCAAGAAATCTAAATGAAGATCAACATGAGGAGAAAGGAAGTCAGGCTAGGATAACCATCGAGCAATCAAATAGCTTAAACATTGAAAACAGTGGAGGTTACCATGACAATATTCACAACCAAGTCACAGAGGATACAATAGGAAGTGTACTCAACAAATTAAGGAAATATGTTATCCTACAAAAGGTTCCCTTTTCAGAAAAAATTATGGTAACTGGCATTCCTTCTCACATTCAGATTCCCTCACCAAAGTACATTGGAACTACTAATCTAGATGATCACCTTACAGCATTTGAAAATTAGATAAACTTAGATAATGCCTCTAGGACAGTTCAATGCAAACTTTTCATGATACTCTTCAAGGAATAGCTATCAAATGGTTTAGGATTATCAAAAGATGACCAACTTATTCGTGAGAACAATTTTCTTATGATTTTGTGACACAATTTTATGTATTCAAAGATCAAACTATGAGCTTTAGCCTATTAGCTACAATCAAACTAAAACGGCAAGAACCATTAAACCAGTATTTAAAGAGGTTCAACACGAAGCATTAAAAGTATAAGACGCGACCGATAGAGACATGCTAATAGCAGTTCGGTCTGGGCTAGTCGAAAAATTTATATTAATGGATACGGGGATTTACGAAACTTCCACTTTCAAGTCGAGAAATTTATTCTAATGGAGAAAAAATATCCTATAACAAGGGAATCTCAATGAAGACAAAGGATAGAACAATTCAATTTTGATTCCCCTAGTGAAATATTGGAGGGAAAGAGAAGTAAGAGGAAAATTCAAAAAGAGATTTCTAAATCCAATTACGTGAATTTGAACAAGCCCGTTTCTCATATTTTCACTTAACAAAAGATTCTAAAAGATTTTCAATTACTATCTAACCGCCCCAAACAAAGCAAAGGGAATGATCATTGCGACTATCAAAAAGCAAATGGACATAAGATTGATGAATGTCGCGCACTACCGAGAATGGTCCAAAACGCAGTCAAGTTAGGGTCTCTTAAAGAGTTTATTGAAGAAATTTGAATAGCTTCTTATGCAAATTAGAGAATTGCCTAAATACCCAAGAACTAATTCTTTCTGCAAAAGAAAGGTAAATTAACAGTCTATTGAGCCATCAAATCCAATGTCATTTGTTTACCACAAACTTTTCTTATTCATAAAATTCTAAACTTGATTTGTATTCCAAAATTTATCATGTACTAATTTGAAATTCAAGTGTCATTACAGGTAAAAAAACCAGTCCTTGGCATTTATAACACAGATGGTACGTAATAAATTCTAGTACTTGAGAAAGATGGCTCAAAAGCCTAATACGGAGCAACTATGAATGTATAAGTCAATGCAGTACAAAGATCAGTTCTTATGAAACCTTGGGATGCTATTAATTCTTCATCAATTTCTAAAAATAAATATACATACATATATTTAAGAAAAAGGTCAATAGACCATGAGATACTTTCACAAACGTCTCTGAAACTATTTCTATAGCTCTTGAAAGGAGGATCAAAATTACTTTCATACCTCACAGAAAGTGGAAACAAAACTATTCAATCTTTCCTCGAAAATGTCTAAATAGAAGAGAAATTTTTTTTTGAAAATAATATATATAGTACAAAAAAAGTGTTTTGAGAATTAACCTCCGACGTCTAGTCCGGTGTACAAATAAATATTTTTGAGAATAAGTCTCTGACGTCCAATCCATAGCTCCTCTTAGAGGGAGGAATAAAGCCCCTAATGTCCATATCTCCTCTTGGGGGAGGGTCAAGATAAGCACCCGCAAAATCCAAAGCCCCTAAGGTCCATATCACCTGATGCAGCGCACCATGTTAAGTCGCTCGACCTTAAGTCGCTCAATCTTAAGTCGCCTGCGAGTTATGTCAAGCGTATGCCAACTGCCTTAAGTCGCTCAACCTTAAGTCATTCATCCATAAGTCCCTCATCCATAAGTCGCTCAACGACCTACCTTATAAGATAACGACCCAAGAAATCAAGCCGCATTGCTATAGGTCGTTCACTTATGCCGCATATCTTTAAGTTGTTCAGCTATGCCGCATGGTCGCTATGTTGCTTATGTCGCATGGTTCTCTTATGTCGCTATGTCGCTTAGGTCGCATGGTTTCTTATGTCGCATGAAGCCATGTATCTTCTTAAGTCGTTCCTGAAGCTTATGTCGCTTAAGTCGTATGTCACATGAAGCTGTGCTATCTTCTTATGTCATAAGTTCTTATGTCGCATTGTTAGGTCGTGTGTTGTATTGTTAAGTTGCATGTATTATTGTATTGTTAAGTCGCATGTATTGTTAAGTCGTATGATGTCGTAATGACGTTAATTCGCATTATTGTTAGGTCGTGAGTCGTATGATATTGAGTCGTGTGTGATGTTGTAACTTGTAATTGTTGTTAAGCCGTATGTCGTGAGTCGCATATGTTAAGTCGCGTGTGTGTTGTAATTTCCTATAAATAGGGGTGTGTTGTCATTTGTAAAGGGAGTTGATTTTGAAATAAATTTGTGTGTAGCTTTGGCCACCATTGTTGGAAGTTGAGTGTGATCTCCTTCTACTTTCCATCTTCGGGTTATTCGTGAGCGAATCAACGAAGTTGAAACCAATTCTCGGTATCACTTGCGAGTGATCAACGATCGAATTGTAGATCTTTCAACACGGCATCTTGCGAGATCAACGGGTTGGAGATAGCTAGATTCCGGCATCATCACGATCAACAGAATTGAGCATTTATCGTTTTATCAGTTTATTTGACATGAAATCATCATTTCATGAGGAAGATCCTGGATAGGTTGTGACAGTTTGATATCTAAACAAGGGCGTGTTATCGAAGATTTATACCACACTTTATTAGTGTAATGGCTCCTGTTACTGATTGTATGAAAGGAAAACAGTTTTCATGGACGAAAGAAGCAGGATCTGCTTTTGAACAAATCAAGGAACTTTTAACCTCAGCACCGATTCTAGTATTGTCAGATTTTCAGTTACTCTTTGAGTTACATACAGATGCGTCCAGCGTTGGAATTGGAGGAGTGTTGAGTCTGAAGGGTCATCCAATCGTCTATTTCAGTGAAAAACTTTCTGGAGCAAAGATGAGATACAATACTTACGATGTGGAGTTTTATGCTATTGTGTAGGCTGTGAAGCATTGGAGACATTACTTGTTCCACAAAGAATTTGTTTTGTATACGGACCATGAAGTGCTGAAACATTTACAAGGGCAGAATAAAATTGCAGCTAGGCATGCATCATGGATAGCTTATTTGCAACAATTTACATTCGTCGTAAAGCATAAGTCTGGAGTAACTAATCGCGTCGTCGATGCATTGAATCAGAGGGAGAATTTACTAACAACCATGCGAGTAGAGGTGATGGGTTTTGACTTACTTCCAGATCTTCTTATTTCAGATTCATATTTTTCCGAAATCCTAGACAAAGTCAAGCAGGGAAGCATGGTTGGATATATGCTGGTTGAAGGTTTTCTATTTAAAGGAAATCAGTTGTGTATTCTAGATTGCAGTCTCCGAATGAAAATCATCAAAGAATTACATGAAGAAGGACACGTGGGTCGCGACCGTACTATGTAGTTGATCTCAAAGTCTTATTTTTGGCTGTCAATGAGGAAGGAGATTGAAAAGTTCGTTCAGAGGTGCCATATTTGTCAAGTTTCAAAGGGAACCGCAACAAATGCAGGTTTATATATGTTGTTGCCTATACCTACTAAACCATGGGTGGATGTTAGTATGGACTTTGTATTGGGCTTGCCGAGGACGCAACGTGGCAATTATTCTACCTACGTAGTGGTTGATCGATTTTCAAAAATGGTACATTTTATTGCATGCAAGAAGACTGCAGATGCAGTTAATGTCACACAGTTATACTTCAGAGAGATCTATCGACTTCACGGGTTGCCTGAATCTATTGTATCGGATAAAGACTCGTTTTCTGAGTCATTTTTTGATGAGTCTATGGAGAATGGTCGGGACAAAGCTGAAATTTAGTAGTGTTTATCATCCACAGACGGATGGACAGACAGAAGTTGTGAATAGATCCCTAGATATTCTATTGAGATGCCTCGTGAATGACAATTTGAAGAGTTAGGATTCCAAACTATGTCAAGATGAGTTTGCACACAACCATGCAGTTAATCGTAGCACTGGGTTCAGTCTATTCCGGGTCGTTTACTCAACAATTCCTAAGGACCATTGAATTTATCTATAGTACCACAACAGAAAGGAGTGATCAAACAAGCTAGTGATTTTGTGAATGAATTGCAAGAGTGCCACAAGGTTGTGCAGGAACGATTGCTTAAGGCAAATGAGAAATATAAGCAATCCGCAGATATTAAACGACGAAATGTTGAGTTCAAAGAAGGAGATTTTGTGTATGCAGTACTGACTAAGGATCGATTTCCTATTGGTACTTACAACAAACTAGCTGCTAGAAAGATTGGCCCTTTGGAAATCGTAAAAAAGATTAATGAGAATGCTTATCAGTTAAAATTGTCGGATCATATCCATACTGCTGACGTTTTCAACGTCAAACACTTGATTCCATATCATGAGAATAAGTATGTCGAAGAAAAGGAAAGTGTAAATTTGGAGTCGAATTCTTTTCAACCAGGGGAGGATGATGCAGCGCACCATGTTAAGTCGCTCGACCTTAAGTCGCTCAATCTTAAGTCGCCTGCGAGTTATGTCAAGCGTATGCCAACTGCCTTAAGTCGCTCAACCTTAAGTCGCTCATCCATAAGTCGCTCAATGACCTACCTTATAAGATAACGGCCCAAGAAATCAAGAAATCAAGCCGCATTGCTATAGGTCGTTCACTTATGCCGCATCTCTTTAGGTCGTTCAGCTATGCCGCATGGTCGCTATGTCGCTTATGTCGCATGGTTCTCTTCTGTCGCTTAGGTCGCATGGTTTCTTATGTCGCATGAAGCTGTGTATCTTCTTAAGTCATTCCTGAAGCTTATGTCGCTTAAGTCGTATGTCGCATGAAGCTGTGCTATCTTCTTAAGTCACAAGTTCTTATGTCGCATTGTTAGGTCGTGTGTTGTATTGTTAAGTCGCATGTATTGTTGTATTATTAAGTCGCATGTATGGTTAAGTCGTATGATGTTGTAATGATATTAAATCGCATTATTGTTAGGTCGTGAGTCGTATGATATTGAGTCGCATGTGATGTTGTAACGTGTAATTATTGTTAAGCCGTATGTCGTGAGTCGCATATGTTAAGTCGCGTGTGTGTTGTAATTTCCTATAAATAGGGGTGTATTGTCATTTGTAAAGGGAGTTGATTGTGAAATAAATTTGTGTGTGTGCCTTCGCCAACGTTGTTGGAAGTTGAGTGTGATCTCCTTCTACTTTCCATCTTCGGGTTATTCGTGAGCGAATCAGCGAAGTTGAAGCCAATTCTCGGTATCACTTGCGAGTAATCAACGATCGAATTGTAGATCTTTCAACACGGCATCTTGCGAGATCAACGGGTTGGAGATAGCTAGATTCCGGCATCATCATGATCAACGGAATTGAGCATTTATCGTTTTATCAGTTTATTTGACGCGAAATCATCATTTCGTGAGGAAGATCCTGGATAGGTTGTGACAGTTTGATATCTAAACTGTTCAAGCCTACTCTAAGCTGCATCATCACCTCTTGGGGAAGGGTCGAAATAAGCACTCACAAAATCAAAACCCTTGATGACCATACCACCTTTTAGGGGAGGGTCAAGATAAACACCTGCAAAATCAAAAGCCCCTAACATCTGAATTACCTCTTAGGGGAGTATCCAGTAAAGCGCTCATCAGCAAACTTCTAGAGCAAGGTCGCCTAAGTACATATCCCTTTGAGACAAAGGAAGCCAAAAGAGAGGCTCATCAAACAATGGACTAAGATGTCTAGCACAAAGGGAGGCTTTTAATAGATTAAGATGTCCAAACCCAGAGAGTGGCTGATCAAAGATTAGACTGAGACCTCCATGCCCGGTAGGGCTCCAAATAAAAGAATAAAGAGAAAGATGTCTACAACTCATGAAGAAAGTCAGAACCCAAGAGAATTAAGGGTTAAAGGAGAAAACCTATCCATCATTTGAGACAAAGTTGGAATCCTAGAAGAAGATGCACACAGAGGCAATGGATATGCTAATGAATTACAAAACTTCTAATCTTAGGAAAATGATTCCTACATCAAAGGATTAAGAAACTTTCATACCACAAAAAAGCATGAGACTAAAAAATGGAAGAAGGAATCCATAACATGGAAAGAAAAATAAAGACTAGTACGAAAACCAAAGGAATGGAACAGATAATAGTTTTTGAGCTACGAAGATGAAGCACTGCAAAATCAGGTTGAGAAAGCTGCTCCTAAATTCTTTGAGATAAAGTTAACGATTGGATAGAAGAGTCTATTATACCTTTATGTACATATATACATATAATACTAGATTATAGGCACTTTAGGAGCAACACATTCATTAACAGGAAACTTTCCTATGAATAACCTTAGAATTAAGTTTAGATCAACTTAGTTATCTTTTATTTGAAATCTACTAAATAGGTTATTATATATATATGTATGTATGTATGTATGTATGTATGTATGTATGGCTTCTTACTTAAATTAAATGGAGCTTTGAATATTTAATTCGTCGGATGAGGTCCTGACGGGACTTTGGAAAAATTCTTGATTTCGTGAATTTTTAGTTTCACCATTTCTATTGATGCAAATTTCAATTTGGATTTCGTGTATTTTGAATTTCCATATTGCTTTTTATAACGATTTATAGATTTCATACTCATGTTCATCTGTCAAATTTTTGTGATAACTTTTAATTGATTCTTGATTTCGTTAATTTAAAATTTCGTTGTTGGTCTCTTATAGTGGTTTGTGAATTCCAAATATCGACTTTCTCCCCATTGGATTATATGTGTTACAAATTCCCATTGATTGTTTGTTTCATGATTTCATGATTTCTTGGTTTCCTTTGTTGGTTTTCCATGATAATTTATGAATTATCCATTGATCTTATGATTTTGAACAAGAATGGATGAGTTTCAGATCACATTGTTGGTTCTTGGATTCTTAATTCCCTGATCTAATGGAATTCAAGCTTCCTTCTTGATTCTTAGGAGGATTGATGAATTTTTATTTCTAATTTTCCTATTGGAAGTTTTGGATGATTTCTATGGGGTTATGAATTGATGAATTCTGAAATTGCTTGATAATTTTCTTGGTGATTTATGAATTTATGATTTCCTTTTTAGGTGTTTGATAATCCTTTATGAGATTTATGATTTAATAAATCCCAAGATTTCCTTGTGAATCTTTGTGGTAATTTGTGAATTTTACATTCTCATTGAATTTGGGATATTTTCTTATTGGGTTTTTGATATAATGAATTTTGAATTTCCTTGTTGGTCTTCATGGTAATTCATGAATTTAGTTCTCCATACTTCCATGGCAGAATTTGGATGGTTTCCTGCCTATTTTCTGATTTTTTTGAGATTCATGTTTTCCTTTGGATTTTTGTAAGAGTTTATGATTTTCCTATTCCCTACAGTTTTATTGGATTTTCAGCTTCCTGATATAAAAAAATTCTTCTGTTTACTTAATCATTCTTATCATGATTCATGAGTTTTGTATTTCTACTGTCCTTATTGAGGTTTTTTATAATCACTATTTGGATATTTGATTGAATGGGTTCAAAAATTTACTTGAAGGTTTCCCTGATGATTTATGAATTTTCTATGCTTGATATTCTCATTGAATTTTAAATGATCTTTTGTCAGTTGACCAATTTCATGGACTTTAAAAATTCTTTGTGGATTTTGATGATAATTTATGAATTTCACATCTCCGATTTCCTTATGGGGCCTTTACTTGATTCCTAACTTTATGAATTCTATATCCTGCTATTGAATTTTATGATCATTTATGCATTTTTCATTGAATTTAAAATTTGATTTCAATACAGGACCTTCATGACACCAAATGGAAACATTACTAAACTACTTTCTATTTTTTCACTAAATGAGAATTACTAATAAGTGGTTTAAGGTTGATAATCATGGATACTTAAAGGGAGAAGGAAAGGTCCCTGATATCATGAAATTGATTTTCATAAATTGAAAAGGTTTAACTCGAGAAAGAAATATCAAAGGCCTATAATAGATTTTCTCCAACGGCTCATTTATTTGAACCGATATATGCAAATCAGGTGATATTACTCCACATTCTTAAGGAAGCTTAATCATGGTCATTACAAACAAACTTATCTTGAAATATTATTCTAATAACATCTTGTATATCAGCTGCGTAAATTTGAGATTTCTCATTAATATTTCATAACAAAGTCATAATCTTAATAGACGTTATAATCTATTTTGCAGAAAGCAAAGAAGGAAGATCATTGGAGTTTTTTCCTAAAGAACAAAAGCTTCTTTCATACAAGGTGGGCTAAACGTTAATCATAAAGTATTCAAAAGAATGAAGGTATGAAAGAAGGGTCACGAAAGCATGAGAAAGGATCAAAAAGCACAGAGATGTTTTGGATAATCATACCTTCCGACAAGAAGCTTCCGGCGAAGTCCAAGGCTATTTTTCATAGTCCATAGGCAGGATAATGCTCTAGGAATCCACCTTTTGACTAAGTCGATGGGACTTTCAACAAGAGAAAAGGAAGAGAAACACTGCCTAAATCTTTCGAAAGAGTCAAAGGGTTGCAATCATCAAATTTCACAAGCATCAAACCTTTCGGAGGAGTCGAAAGTTCCATCCCTGGTATCCAAAGTGTTCTTACCTTTCAAAGGGGATGAAGAAGTCAATGCAAGTGTGAGCAAGTATTTAATGACCGTTTTGAAAGCATAATAAGCCTTTCGAACCGGTTGAAGAACATCCAAGGTACCTTTCGATAATGACAAAAGGTTTATGAACACAGCAGTAATCGACAATAATCAAGTGAGAAGCAACTTTCCGACAAGCTCGAAGGGAACACAACAATAGGAACAAGGCAGGCATTTCCACAATATCGAAATTTTCTTGAAAGCTTCAAAAAGGCAACCTCCCGATGGAGTTGAAAGTTTCATGAAGACGTCAATAAAGCAAATTTTCGTCAAAGCCGAAAGGTTCATGAAGGCATCTAAAAGACAAACCTTCTGACTATGTCAAAAGGTTCATTATGGCATAAAAGGGGCAAACCTTTTAGCAAAGACGAAAGATTTGTAGTTGCATATAAAAAGGAAACCTTCCATCCTAGTCGAAAGCATGGAGTTGAAAGGGAGGCCGTCAGCATATATAAATAGGAACCAATGAGTCATGTTTTTGGGGGCCGAATTTTCTTCATTCTACTCTTATAAATACTTATAAAAAGTTTTGTAACCCTAATTGAAAATTGATTTAGGGATTAATATGTGAATTGATCTTGAATAAAGAGGGAAGTTTTATACTCTTTAATTACTTATTGCATGTTTAAATCTTTGCCAGATTAACCCATATTTTTAGGTTTAGCTCCACCGAAGGGATCTTGATGACAAGAACAGAGACTCACATGTTCAACTAACAACTCCAACCATCTAGGGTTATCAACCCTTCAACCCTAACCTTTTGATAAGGTTGACAGCTAATCTGGATTAACATGAGCGATAACCTTTCGAATTCATTGGCATTATGGCCCAAATCCTTCAATTGCGGATATAAGGTTCAATCCAATAGTTGGTTTACACATACCTTTCGACAAAGTTGAAACCAACTACTTATAAGTAATCAAACCTTTCGGTAAGGTCAAAGGCACCTACACCATCCGGGAATTTATTGTCTTACCTATTTCTAAAGAGATTAGTCATCCAAACCTTTTGGAAACATTAAAGTTTAGCTTTAAAGGGATAAGTTTGGTTAATATTAATTTGCACCATAGGAAAAACTCCATGAAGCTCTCAATAAGTTTTACCAATTCTAAAAGTTCTCAACCTGGAGCACTAAAACCTTTCGACTACATCGAAAGGTCCAAATCAAAAATCTACAACTACTGAAGCTGAGAGAAACAAAAGCAATCCTTAAGGGAATCACACCCTCTAAACTTACCACACTACTTGGAATAACTTTGGGTTGTTGACGAGAATTCTTTTTAACACATATGACCCATGATGGGTTGGTGATGACCCAGCACTTGGTGATTTTTGGGCCTTGGATTTTTTTGGGACGGTATGCTTTCATTTTGTAGTCTTGATTATGCTTATGTTTTAGGTTTTGAAGTTACCTCTCCAGGCCTCCTGCATTGATAACTTTTGAGTTTGATTTGTCCAATCCATCCAAATACTACCCGCTCAAAAGGCTGGATAACACTAACTTTCTTACATTTTCATTCATCCCTTCATAAACTTCTCATGCTTACATAATGATTCATTTTTACTTTCCCATTTTATTTATGAAGTAAAACATTCTTATCTACCAATTTCACTACATAAGAAAAACAACAAATAAGTAATTAAAATAAAAAACCGATACTCCTACCACTCAACAAATCAAATATTACACTACTTAAACGTTCAACCTATGATTTCAAAATAATTTATTTATCATCCCCTTAATATATATTTACATTCTTTAGTTCAAACCCTTTTATTCAAACTTTGTGACTTCTACAAATCATGTGGTAAAATTATCAATAACCTTTATAAGATCGTATATTCACTTAACCATCATTTCATAACTTCACATTGATTCATTTCTTCGTTTAGTTAGAAATTCATGTCCAAAATGCTTACTAACTCTTTCAAATCAATATCATAACTCTCCAAATGCATTCGTTTAGTATGAAACCTAGTTTTATATGCTCATACAAGCTCTACGAAGCTACGCAGAACATCCTAACTAATTCCAACTTCATTCAAAAAATCATAAATTCAAGTAAGTGTAACGAAATTCCATTACGAATAAAAGAGCATTCTCACTCAACTTGCTAAGAAGAGGAAACAGGAAAATCAAGAACGCCCCATCTTTTGCATCTTTTGGAAAATTGGATGAAGCTCCCTTCTTCCAATCAAGCTCCATGGTATATTAGGTTTGTAGCTCTTGCTCTGATTAAAATTGTAGTGACTTTTGTATGATTTTAGGGAATTTATTTTAGCTTGTAGAAATTGATATAAGGTTGGAGTTAAGTGGGTTAGTTAGGAAATGGAGTTTAGGAATAAATGTGAAATGAAAAGTAGCCAAGAGAGATATGGGAAGAAAGATTATAAAGCCTAACCCTCGGACTTTTCCTCTCATCCCTTAAACACTATTCATCGTCCAAAATTCCAGACTCTAAACATATTGAATCTTATACTCATCCAAATTCAAGATGTCATTCCGGACTCAATGGTATTGTCCACAGGTCCTAAATCCAACCTTTCCAAAATTTGGATATTTCTCCTTTTCATCAATTACAAATTTTAGTTAAATAAAATTTATAATAAAAATGTTGGTACTCAAAAGTGTGGGTTGTTACAACTCTACATATCTGATACCCAATATACTTGTATAATACATTGCAACGATTCCTAGCTGATGTGGATCATTATTCAAGTGTAGAGTAGTAATCATCCAAATCAAAACCTATCATACATCTCCCAGCATATGGATAACATAAAAAAATCACATAGATATAAAATATGATATAATAATATTATTAAAATGAACCACAAGACCAGACCATAACAAGTTCATCACAGTTACAAGTAGAGAATGGAGTTTATATATCAAATAGTAAACATAAATGAATGTATCTCTAGATAACAATAGCATAGCGCCCATAAAGTTCCATAGTGATGTACAGTGGAAAATATAGCATATAAGCTCCAAAAGTATATACATAAAAAACATAGCCTCAAGCTTATCCCTTAAATAGCCCTATGTACTATCTCATCCTTGCCATTTATTCTAATCATTTAAGAATATATAAGATAATAAGAAGTAAAGCATAAAATTTTGAGTTGGACAATAGTCTGGTATGAGTGTTCTATAACCTCAAAACACTATAAAAGCTAATATAGTATATATGAACACTAAGTATAAGAATTCATACATTCCTTGTCCCTGCATCCAATTTTAGCACATTACACAATATCTACTATACTATCATCATATTAGTGTATGTCAAAAAAGTACAATATGGGAGTCGAGGTGTTTAACACAATAGTACTTACGTCACATGGCATCTATCCTTGTCACACACCAATCGAATCAAACAAAGAAATCATAACACACACGGCAATAAAAATAGTCACAACAACTGTCACTAAGGTCTCGCATCACCACCAAGATGCCTCCAGATATACAATAACTTATATGACCATCACCAACGTCGATGACACACTACGTCACAATCGAATTTGGTGTTCGATCACATACCATCACGTTAGGGGGTTGGACCATCACCAAGGTCCAGTGTACAAAAGTGAGCATCCTTATATACCATTGCCTCGAGAAACACACAACACACCTAAAGTAATCAATGATCCCTTCAACACACGACTTGATAATATAACACACCATGTTCTACCCCCATTACTTCACATCATCGGACATGCCACCTCGAACCATCACTAAATCCTTTACACACTTCTCACCAGATGTACTTGATCCAACCAATTCACATTATTAATATACCGAAGGTTAGAGCATTTTTTTGACAAATATGAAGGGTGCAAAATATCACCTCTTAAGTCTGAAGTCATCATTCTACTTCCCACCGTAGACCCATACTTAGATATCTAGATTTCTTTTTCGAAACTCACATTGTTTCCTTCATCATCGAATCGATTATCGTCGTCCTTACACATCGAAATAGACATCCATAACTTTGGTCGATTGACCATTGTAGGTCCTCTAAAAATCATTCAAAATCCCACAATTTAATAAGTGATTAGTACCAATCATAATGGGTGTGATCAACACTAACCATAAATGGCCAACACTTAAACAAATTCGGCTAAGTGTTCATGTGGCCAAAAACCGTTCGTCGATATTCTCAATCCTAAAGCGGTACCTTCCCTAACCAAAAGCAATAATGTTCGAACGTTGATGTCCAAAGTCACGCACCTCAAACTATTTATTCTAGGATAAAATCGTTCGGTAGTGCCCCCTCCATCACATTTTCTAAGTCTTAGCTCAAAGTTTGTAACACCCAAGCCCGTAACTTTTGAGGTAAATCCTCAACTGCAAACTTGTTAATCTATTTACCAAAATTGTTCATCATTGAAGGGTCTTGATTGTTCAGTGCCAAAGGACTAAACTTGGTCAAGTTCCTCCAACAACTTCTTGCATTCATTGTCCTTCCCTTAGCTCCAATTTGTGTGCAAACTTCTAGTGCGAAACCATTCATTGTTTTGTAATTTCTAAGACAATAGTCACTTAACACACCTAAATGAACTACAGATACATCTAAACAAATACTTACAAGCTTAAGAAAACATATAAATATCATACCAATCAATATATTCAAGAATCAAGTATTTATAACATCTAAAATCAACCATTTGAGAAAATGATGATCGATACGATCAAATAGCCAAAATGGATTAAAATTAACATTTAATCATTTAAACTCATTTTAAAATCAATATTAGTTCTAGATCTAGTATCAAGCACGTTTAACATTCGAAATCATTTTATAAATACATTTTAATACCATTTTAGCAATAATTTTATAGTGAGAGACATAAGTCACTCACCTAAGCCTCCGAATGCACAAAAATCAAGATAGTTCCAAGATGAATAATAAGTGACATGAATTCTAAGGCATCCAAACTATGGTTAGTCAATCCTTAATTAATTGCCTTGATAATCTCTCTTTAATTGATTGATTTGGCAAATAAAGTAAAGGTTTTGGTTGAGGAGATGATTGATGGAGGTTTTGAATAGTTATTGGGAAGTGGAATAATGATTAGGGGTTGTCCCAATAGCTCCTATTAGCTCAAATCTGAGAAGGGTTAGTGGGGTATGTATAAGCTTACTCTAATGTCCTACTAATCTGTCCAAAAATGTTCTAACTTTAAACAGCCACATCTTCTAAATCATAAGCCAAAAATTCTTTTATGGCCTCTTTATAAAAAATAAACCATCGTATCATCCACTTTGAAGAAGTTTTAGATCCTACTTCAGCTCATATCAAAAGTTTAAGGCCTTACAAGCCTTTAGGGTCAAAAATCATCAATTACCGTTTCTAAGGGTGTAAAATGTCACCAATCAACATTACCCAAAGTTATAGCTCATACGACCCAATTTGGATTTTAAAAATAATATTTTACAATCCTTCAATACATAAAATATAGGTCCTTACGTTTATAATAGTAGATATCACAATATTTTATGCTATCTTATACTTATAAGGGTAGTTAAATGTGATTCATTTCATTTATCTAATAAAGCCCCAGAAGATTTTGTATTTCTCAAAACACTAGGAGAAACATAGAAACCTTTTGGTTTCTCTAATGGGTGTTATGACCTAACTAGTTAATACTAATATCAGGTATGTATCCGTCATGTAACGATGTGAGATGTTTTAAAATATTGCCATAATATCGGATAACATCGGTAAAATATCGGACATGTCTATAACATGTTAACACTATATTTTATATGTTATAATTTTATAATGATGTCTAGTGTTTAAAGCTTAGGTCTATATTTTCGAATTACCACTAAAGAATGATTATTACATAGATTAACCCTATCTTGAGTTTACTCAACAACTAGTATGTATGCAAGTAGTCGTTCTAAAGATAAGTGACAGAGTGCAATGTTATTAAGATTCATAATCTCTAACAATTAATATTGCTATCGACTTAAGGAATAATGTATTTTAACTTATTTTATAGAATACTCGTATGGTACCAGAGTCGAGCGCATCTGATATCACGGTACATGCATGCATACATACATACATATATATATATATACATACATACATATATATATATATATGTACATATATATATATATATATATATATGTATATATATATATGTACTTCGTCAAGAAAGTTAAGTTGTGTTGGCCATTATACATATTACTTATATATACACATAATATTAATTTACTTATAACTTTTATAATTTCAGTTAATACTTATATTGTACACATAAGTTTACAACTATTTTAGTTACTTAATTAAACAGTTTAATAGAATAATTGAAGATCTCATAGAATCTTAAGTGTTAATTCAAACGAATCTTGAGTAAATATGTTCAACTATAATTATGTACATATTTATTTGTTATAACATTTTTAATCTATGTGCGTGCTTAATAATAACAATTGTAATTTTATTATGCATATTCATATAAGTCAATTTATTTATAACCCTTTTTAGAAATTGGGTACTTAGATGGAAATACATATTAGTACTAAAAGTCTTAGGTAGTGTGCAACATACTACGTGTCAATATATCTTTGAATCATACTACATATTATAATTTATTTATAAACTTTTATAATGTACTTGGCATACATAATATATGTATTTTTGAACAATTTCAATTAATCTTTTATTATTTATTAGAAAATTGATTAAAATTTATTTTAAATTTGAACATTTAAAATTATTTTCTTAAACACATTTAAGAAATATCAAATAACTATAACATTTATAGTTATATGTATATGTATATGTATATATCTTTTACCTAATTAACAATTTAATTACCTATTTATTTTAATTATCCAATTCAGGTAAACTTTTTAAATTTCAAAAATTCAAATTCAAATTCAAATTGCTCAAAATAGTTTTGGAAATTTGTATGTAATAATAATTACAACATGCATCAAAATTTGAACGATTTTGAAATTTTATCTCTATATATAGTATATATGTATGTTGTAACCTATACAATGTACATGTTTAAAATTTAAATTTTAACCCTTTTAAATTTAGGAAATTTTTTATTTCAAATTTAACTTTTAAATTCAAAATATAATATAATATTTGAATATGCTTATTGTAAGTAGCCTAAGTCCCAAAATCTATCAGGCCTTACACATGGCCAACCTTTGAAAATTTCCACGGTCCAGTAGGCTAAGTTTGAAGCTAAGGAGTGGCAGTGGTTGCTACGACCCCTAGCCTTGGGCTCTCTGTCTTTTACACTAGTTGATAGTAAAACCTTGTATTTAGCCTAAATAATATCAAGTTCAATATGTAATAATAAATTGCCGCTTCCCCTCCTTTTCACTTACGATTTGTCAGACCCTTCTCTATCACCTTGCCTCCCTTCTTCTATCCATCTCTAGTCCTCAACTCCCCACCTCATCCTATCATGCCGAAGAAGAATAAGTCCTAGCCTCAGCAATCGGACTTGGCTTCTGCCCTTGCTTCAGATCTAGAACGAGCTGCCTCTCTAACATGCTCTGGCCGTCCTTTCACCAGTTCATCTGCTCGTGGGTCTTCACGTGGAGATTCTGAATTGGTTTTCGTACTGAAATATGCTACCGCATCTATTGAGAAATCTTGTGAGTCAATTTTGCTTCCAATGGCAAATCCTTTTTCTTCTTTTCTCGTTGACATTGATGTCGGAGCTCGTATTGCTGGAATGGGTCGCTCTGCCTCTAGTGAGCACTGTTTACCCTCCTTTCTTGCTTCGGCTGCTCACACACCCTATTGGAAAGATTCCGAGGTTGGATTAACCCGTGATAATGTAAATGTTTGTGCCGTGAATATTGGATTGGAATCCGCTGTTGGATTGAATGAGGATCTGGTTGGTCGAAATCTGGATAACTCTAGTGATATCCGCAAACATGTTTTGTTGTTCTCCAAACCTGTTTGTGTTAATGTCGATACGAATGTCAGTATTCATGCTATTCCAAATTTTGCAGTGCACGTGCCCAATCCTGTAACACCATCAGTTCTGATATCTCACCCTCCTTCCTCCTCTGTTAAAACCCCTCTTGTTCCAAAATGGACTTTGTTATTTAAGTCGTTACAGTGCAACGCAAGATATTATGTTCCTCGTTCCTTTGTTTCTATGGAGGTTGACAGGATATTAATCCCTCCTCATTCAGGCTGGCGATGATTATTGGGCTGACTACCTAGTTGGGTTCTTCCTTGACTTGAATCCTCCATACCATATTGTTCGGGCTGATTGTAAGGACCATTGGAAACTTATGGGAGGCCTCCAGGCACAGTTTGATAATTCTATGCTTTTCTTTAAGTTTTCTGAAAAGGAAGAAAGACAACTTGTGCTTGAGGCTGAGCCATCTTTCATTGATGGTAAACCGCTTATTATTACTTCTTGGAGTAAGTCCATTGACAGTGTAAGAAATAAGGTTTTATCTGTACCTGTTTGGGCCCACTGCTCTCATATTCCCTCTGTTCATCAATCGTTGCTTGGTTTGAATTGGATTGCTAGTTTAGTTGGAGATCTTAAGTGTTTTGACTCAAACACAATAGCTAGAGGCAGGATCGTTTATGCTAAAGCTTTGATCGAAATTACCCCAATTATGTCCTACTCATGGCCATGTTGCACAAATTTATGTTCATTGTATATGGAAACCTGATATCTATGAGATATGTCACTCCTTTGTTCATGTGGTATTTCATGTAAGAATCTCCCTCCTCCTGATCCATCATATGACCCTCCTCCTCCTATCTCGAAAAGGATCCCCTTCCTCAGCCTCCATCTAGTATGTGGGTTCTGAAGTCTTACCCTTCCAATTTGGTTGATCTGGTTCCTCCGGCTATTGTCCCTACCGAGATCCTAAAAGCCCTGATTGTTACATTGATGTTGTCGTTACTCCTTCTCCTGTCATTATGGCTCCTTCTCTTGTCAATGTTATGTCTTCTCTTCCTACGTCCATATCCTCTATTTCTGATGTACCTTCTAATGATGCTGTCATTCAGACTCCTTTGAGTGAGTGGAACTCCAGGGAGAAGACTTGGATTCATAAGAAATCTGAGATGCGATATAGTCCAGAGATTGATGGTTATTATATGTTTGTAGGCAGAGATGGGGAGTTGGGGAATTGGGGCGGCTATCTTATCATGTTGTTGGTGATGGTCTTGTACTTTCATGTGATGGAGATGATGGTGATGACAATAGACTTATTATGGAGGATGAAACTTGGGATAGAAATTTTATTTACTCCAATGAATCCATGGTTTTTGATCCAGATACTGCGGCTCATTTCTCAGGTTTTATCCATGTTATGGGGCCTTGTCCCGTTGTTGATGACCGTGGTCCCTCCTCTTTGGAGGCCGTCTAGTGTTTTGTTTGTTAAGTGGTATAGCAACTATAAAACCATGTTTGCTATTCTGTGCTTATGCAGAATACCTGTTTTTTATTTGTATACATTGGGAAGGCCCACTCTAAAGCCACTAACTTTGCTTAAAAAATAATTAATTTATTCACATAAATGAATTTGGTTATGATACCTTTGTTGGTTCAGGTCCATTTGGCATTAAATGAAATGGGTTAATTTCAGTAAATACCAAGTAGATCTTAATCAACTTATATGAATAACAAGTTAATATTCAGATCTAACCTACATTTCAAGTTAATGTATTATTTTATTTAAACGTTTTTATGTTATATATACATAAATTTAAATCTTTCACATTCCATATGCGTGGCTTCCATAATTATTAGTCGTAATGGTTGTTCATCCAATTTAAAGTGTCTATATTTCTCAATAATAAGCTATTTTATGTTTCATTATTTTAGGTATATGAAAAATCACATCGATATTCATGGCAAGGTAAGATAGAAATTGTGATATACGTATACATAACAACATAACGACACAGCAATAAATTCAAAGCATGTAGAAATTGTATACATACATATAATTGTTAGGATTTACATCTAATGTGTACAGATATACATATATAAAAGATAAATAATTAAGCAATTCATACATTAAATTCAAAATCAAAATCCTAATACCTTAGAATTCCAATTGTTTATCATCAACTAGTAGGAATAATTAATAGCAGTTTAATTATAATCAATAATGACGGATATTTGTATATATACCATTTTAGAATTAATTTCCAAATTAATATGTACATAACTAATAAAATCCAACATATCATTTATTTAATTTACGCATACGTTAATTAATAAATCATAATTTTATTTATGTTTATCCATATATGCAATGATCTGCCTTTCTTACACCAAAGACTACTCTTAATGCACCACGGTATTCATGCATCGATCGTCTAAGTGTTCGAAAGATACGTCGTGGAGTAAAGAAAATAAAAGGCAAAGAAAACAAATACAATTTTTTCTCAAAAATGACAGAGGTACATATATGTCATCACAGAATTGTATGTATGGTTACTTCAAAATGTTATATCAAAGTTACAACAAGTATTATTCCTAACAAGGACAACCATATCAACCTACCTAAATTACTAATACATGAAGTACACTCACAGTGGAAATAAACATAACTATTACATACAGTGAAAGCTTCTGCTCCAAACTTCTTCTCAAAATGATCCAAAGAAACCTGACTACTTGGCTACTCATAAAATTTTGAGTTTCCAAGACTTCAAGTGAATGAAATAAAAGTTCGGGTGTGACATGGATCTTGTGTGAGTAAAGCATATGTTTAAATTTGTAACCTTCAAATCCAGAGTATTTTGTAAGGCCATGCCGCACATAAATACCGACTGGTTTTACCTTACGATAACCAAAACGTTTATATATAAAATCCTCTGATACTAGCATAATGTCTAGGTTTGGAATAAATATTGAATCATGGAAAAAATTGTTACATTGTTAAATTCCAGCATAATAGGCATACAATCAAGTCTGAAGGCTTGTATTGAAATTCGAATTCCATTTATGAAAGGGAAAGGGTCTACCTAGTGAATTTGTACACCTCTAAATAAAATGTACGGGAGGCTATAACACATTGCATCTCAGCTACTTAGGACTGGCCCTACCCCTTACTAAATAGCACCGAATATGATCACCCCTCGGTGTGCGATCAACAACCATAAAAGGGATCCCAAAGCATATATAAACCATAGATATCATTTTAGATTTGGCAATGATCATACCCTAATAGGAGCTACCCACATAACTTGTCGTATGTCCCTACTTTAGTCATTTACTGGTTGTAAGGCTTGAGGATGTGCTTTTATCTTTCCTCCTAGAAGGCCATCTTGGAATGCTAACATTACCCTTTAGGAACCAATGAAATAATAGCATTCATCCATACAAGTTATTTCGGGATCGAACAAACCTTAAACATTTGCTATCTTTCTTTTTGAAATCACTCTTAGGAAGAACAGTAGCTTCATAACTTATTTCACAACAATTCATTACGAACGTTACTAGTTTTGAGTGGTTTGGATAAATTATACTTATCTGAAATTGGTGTCTCCAAACAGAGCGATAATTCCCAACCAACTCAATTCGATTCTTTTGAAAGTACATAACCAGTATTTGTGTCCTCACTGGGCAACTTTAATATATACAAAATACTTCTCGAGTTAAAACATGTCAAGTTATAAATAGTGAAAGATCCACTACTTTGTGTACTTATACAAAGTTTGCATAGGAACAATCATATACTTAATTTAAACATGACCCATAGTTAGGAACTAACCCTCTCATATCTATCACGTTTTTGATATTTTGACCTTACTTTATCGCTTGCTTAGAAATTAATTCTAGATCTGATAAATAGAGGATCAGTCTACTCATCAGCTTGCTAACTATGAGATGACTTACTTCCCATAAATGTAACACCACATTAGCCTTGATTTATACTTGTTTGAGGTCACTTAAGGGTAATCGGCAAAGAAATCCCTTGACTTAAAACACCTTTGCAAAAGAAAATAATTTTAACAAAACCATTATTTAGTAATAAAGCGATTTTAAAATTTATAAACCTTTATTAGTGAATCAAATAATAAGTTAAACCTTTATTAAATAAAAATTAAATCTTAACCGAGCCTTAATTTAAATCTTAATTAAGTCCCAACCTAATTATTAATTAAATAAATAACTAAATCTTTTATAGCTAAATAATTAATTATTTTCGGACACATTTCCTATTTTGTTTGGAACTAATTATTGACAAGGAGTTTGTATTGAGTTATAAAATATATAAATTAATTATTAAAAAAATTAAATACCCATATTTATAGTGATTAAATCCTGGACCATTATAATATAAATCACAAAATCCAACATAATATTATTTAGCATTTAAATATTAACTAAGTTTACATATAAGTCCAAAATCTAATTTATATATGCAAATCATAAAATCCAAAATAATTTTATTCTATGTTCCGAAGTCAGAATTTACATATAAATGCAAAATTTAATTTATGTGTGACGATCCGAAAATTTTGAATATTTGAAATTAGAATCTTTGATTGATTTTAAATATTTAATAGTTAGTTTTAATATGAATTTCAAATATCGTTGTTTATTTGGCAATTAAATTATTGAATTTAATAAATTGGAAGTTGGGAAAATTGTTGAATTTTCGGTTTTAAGCTTGTTAAAAATAATCTGAAGGCTTGTAAAATTTATATTGATAGTAATGAAGATAGTAAAAGTGTTACACTTGAATTTGGAAGTGTTTTGTTAAGTTTTGAAAACATGTCGTTAAAATAAATATTTAAAAATAACCTTCCGAGGCACAGTCTCGGATTTCGGTGAAACCAGTTCTATTGAATCCGTAATATTGTATTATTATCGGATTTCAATTTTTGTAGTGATTGGAATTATTGTGTGAGCATACGACATATAAAGGCGCTGAAGTTCATATCGGAAATTTAATATAATAACTAGTCCAAAAGCTATCTTCTCCATACGATCGAATTAGGCATCGAAACCTTTTCTATTGCATTTGGAATAGGGGTATAACATTATAAAAGCCTAACGGCATGCCTCGATAGGAAATCAAAATTTCATGTTGCGTTTATCGAGACAATTTGAATTTGAATTTAATTATATATATATATTTATTTATATAACCTAAGTCAACAAGCAGAGATTCTTTCCCTAGCCTGTTTCCTTTCTGCATCAAAACTTTTTGCCTTCACTGTAGCCAACCTTCTCTTGCATGCCACGCTCTCCTTTCTTTCACTACTTCTATAAACCACGTACCCTTCCCTCAGTTAAACAAAAAAGAAAAAAAATGGCAATCGACATTGGAAAAAAAATCTCCTTTCCTTCCCCGTTCTCTATATTCTTTGAAATCAATTCACCAGTAAAAAAATATTTGGTTCGCAATCAAGTTAATGGCCAATACTTTGATAACAATCCCCTTCCCCTCAGTTTTCAAAATTAAAGAATAATAAAATTAAATGGCCGAGCTGTGAAATTAAATCCCAAATCGAATGGCCGCTCTCACTCATTTCTCTAAATCTACGCAACGTCGTCGTGATGGGGCAAGCGCGGTTTGAGGGCTCGGCTGTTTCGTCGATTTGATGCTGCTAGGTTTTCGATTCGAGCTGGGGGACGATGGAATCAGGTTCGAGGCATCAAGGTGCTTCAATAGATCGAATGTGGCATAGTGCGGTAGAGCTTTGGGAGGCGCGACATTTTGGGTTCGTGAGGTCCAGGAACGTGGTGATGGTCGGGTTCGTTTTACTAAGCATTTGCGTGTAGTTAAGGGAGGCAGGCGACAGTGGCGATGTGGAAGGGGGTCGTGTGCAGCTTAGCAGTGTGTCGAGTTTGGTGGCAGTCTGCTTGGGGGAAATCGGCTATAAGGTATCGTTTTTTGAATTAATTTAAATATATTTACTATAACAACCCGCATATTTTGAGATTTGATGTTTAAATATTTTATTTAAATATTTTATCGTTAGTCGGATTTTAGTCCGAAAAGTTACTTTTTGTATACGGTCGAATTAGGACTCGGAACCACTTCCATTGGGTTCAAAACGCCGTTTACGATCTTTTTAAGTATAAACTTTGATATGTTTGGAGTTAGCGGAGTTTTGCTACATTTTCACTTTGGACTTTGGGTTTGGTTTAGCCCATTAGCCTAAACTATTTACTCTAGCTCAACCCCCTTCCCTTTATAACTTTGCTTTCATTTCCTAACACTCAAGCTTCATCAAAAATGGAGGAAGGAATGGGAAATTAAAACTCCAAGCTCAAGATCATTTGCAAATCCAACATCCAACTCCAAATTCAAAGAGAAGACATTGATTCAAGCTTGTGGTTGCTTCTCCCTTTTGCTTTCAAGCTTGATTTTCGTTTAAATTGTGAAAAGGTGAGATTTTTATCTCACATTCTTGTTTATAACTATCTTGGATTGTTGGGAATGAATTCCTATCACTTTAGTATGTACATTTGCATTTGGTTTGAATTGGATTGGCGAAAAACTCCAATTTTTAGTGTTTTTGGTGAATTACTGGGCTTAGGTCGTTCGGCCAGGGGGAAAAGTCGCCCATGTATGTTTAGCCCGTTCCGCCTTAGGTCGTTTCTCATTAGGTCGTTAGACCTTAAGTCGTTCGCATTTAGGTCGTTCGACCTATTTAACTCACCGCTGCATCGTTAGGTCGCTCGGCAACCTTAGGTCGCGGCATATAGCTCGGCCTGCTCACGTTTGTTCTCTCGGCCAACTTAGGTCGCATGACCCCATAGGTCGCATGATCCCTTAGGTCGCATGACCCATAAAGTCGCTCGGCCTATTCTACCTTAGGTCGCTAGCCCTCGGTCGCACCACCTTGGCCTCATGCCCACTCCTTTAGGTCGCTCGACCTGTCTTCCCCTTAGGTCGCTCGCCTAGTTAGGTCGTTCGGACATTATAGGTCGCGCCACATGCTTAAGTCGCTCACCTAGGTCGCTCGGCGTGCTATCCTTAGGTCGTTCGACCTATTTTACTTTAAGTCGCTACCTCTTTTGGTCGTTGCACTTTAGCTCGGCCATGATTAGGTCGCGTGGGTATTTCTACTTTGATGGTTTTGGAACTAATTTCCTTGGATTTTATTCACGTCTTCGAATGTGAATTTTAGTGAATTGATTCGTTTTCTACAATCAATTTTGTGACTTGTCACTTTAAAAATATAAAGGTTTCAATACCAGTAGTAAATATCAAAACTCTTTCATCAAAACGATTTCAACCCTATTTTATTACAAAGCTCTTTTCCTAAACCATTTTCCAATCTATTAGTATATACAAGCCTTTACCTCACTCGGATGAGAAATCTAATTAAACGGCTTAGTAAAACAAGTGGTATGAAAGGCTTGCATTAACTTCGTCGGTTAATTCTTGGACTTGTTCCATTGAACCTCTTGTGACAATTTTCTAGTGAAGATCAACAGTTTGTTCGTGAATATTTAAGTTAAGCAAGTGGTTATGGGACATGAAGCTAAACTCATATATTTACTGACTTAGTGTAATTGACACTTCTTGATGATCAATGACGATCATTTTTGTGATTTAGACTAGCAAATGTGCAATGTCTCTTTGTCTGCGAGGGAGACTAAACCCCGTTTGTGTGATGTTTCGACTCACATATGTGGGGTAGCGACCCATGGTCTTCGGGTCGTTCTTGTGGAGCCTCGGCTGAAAATTAATGGTTAGCTACCATGGAATAGCATTCCGTTTTGTGATACACGTGTTGGTGAGTTTACATGCTCCCTTTTTGTGATAGGCCTCCCCCCTTTTGTGATTGATCGTTTCTACGATCATTTTTGTGATTTCTGGATTTCCATTGATGATTTCTAGAATTTGTGTTTCACCAATTTTCGCGATTTTCATTGATATGTGTTATCAATATTTGTGCATTGGTGAAATTGTGTGTCATTCACTTTTTGTGAATGAGGATATTGAGTATGACTTTCCTTTTGATCTTTGAGAAGATTCTGGTGATATTGATTGATCTCTTATTGATTTTCAATTTTTATACTTATCACAGTATGGCTTTATGGTTATCATATGCTATGTCATATCTCTTATTCTATATCATTTTATCTGATATTTATAGCTAGACTGATCCGTTTATTATTTTCTTATAAATAATACTCGGGTCAGGCCGAGATGTTACAGGTGCTTCTGCTTGACTTCACTTCTGGGATTATCATCCTGACTTTTAGCTAACTACTTAGACTAGTAGTTTTTGTTGTATACCTTTGAGATATAGACTCCGAGATGTATACATATTCTTTTTTCTAGCACTTGTAACCATTCTTTTTTGATATTGTGGTTCTTGTTTGACCACTACTCTGATGAACACTTTCATGTGTTTTATTCATATCTTTTTCCGCCTTTGTGATGTGGATGTCTGTGACTGATTTGTGTTATGTTTATTTCTATGTTTGTTTCCGAAAAATATATATAGCCACCGTGTAGTAGCCTTGAGTTTGTATTGGCATGTCGGACTCCCTTGTACTATCTGACATATCGGTGCTCGCATAATGCAATTTCATGGACGGTCGCTCCTCAACAGCCTTATTCTCCATGCTGGTTGACGGCATTGCACCGTAATGTCCTTGGCTAGCGTGGGTATAAAGGTGGGGCGTCACAGTTTGGTATCGGAGCCAATCTTTGGAACAATGTTGAATAATCTAGCAAGGATCATTGTCCTAAGTCCATCTTAGGAATTGTGCATTAGGATTTAATTCGAGTCTTCGTACCGATTCATCCTATTTTCTTTATGATCCCTTGTTTATCTATCAAGATTGCTTGATATTCGTTTGGTAAATAACCTTATCCTTCTTCCTTCTTTCTTTCATAAGGAAGAGAAATGGTTAGACCTGGCCGTCCCAGCGCCAGTCAATCTCGTGCTCATCCCCAGGACGAAGTATTTATGTCTGCTCAGTAGCTTCTTGATCTGGTGAGGAATGCACAAGTAGCCGGATCTAATCTAGAATCTACTCACCCTAGGTCTGGGTTTGCACGTTTGTGCAGCGATTATACCAATTTAGGTGGGAAGCCATTCAAAGGTTCTGAGACTATTAGTCCAGGCTTGGCTGAGATCGTGCGATCGAATCTTTTCTCGAATGAATCTTATTGATCTTCACCGTGTTCAGGTGGCCTCTAGTATGCTCCAAGAAAGAGCATTAGATTGGTATGAGCTTCTGATTTCTGAAATAAATGAAGCGGATCTTACTTGGAAGAAATTCCGGGAGCGCTTCGAATTAAAATTTGTGCCAGAAGCTGAGAAGGTGACTTTGGCTTGCCGTTTCATTGACGTTGTTCAAGGTGAATCTTCCGTGACAGACTATGTCGCGTCTTTTGAATCTCTCTCTAAATACGGGGTTGAATACATCAATACCCCATTGAAGAAAAATCAGAGATTCGTCTATGGCTTGAATAAAAATCTCAATAAGCCATTACTTCTAAAGCTATAAGTTTCTTTTGATCAACTTGTTGACATCGCTCTTCGACTTGAAGAGGCAGATAAAGAGAGTGATGTTGAAGTTGTGAGTGTTAAACCAAACTTCAACAACAAGAAAAGGCCTAATAAGTTCAAGGGTCCTTATCCCAACAATAAGAAAGGGAAACAAGCAACTCCGCCAACAAAGACTTCTTCTTCTAGTAGTGGGAAATGCTACAATTGTGGTTCTAAGGACCATTATGCGAACAAGTGTTCAAAGCCTCGAGCTTGTCATTATTGCAAAAGCCCGGATCATTATTTATCTTCTTGTCCCAAACTTCAAGGCAGGAAGGAGGGAAAGATTAATGTTGCTCAAGCCTCTGACAACACATCTCGTGGTAAAGGTATTTCTCATTCTATCATTGATGGCATTATTTTATATCGTGATCATCCTATTCGAGTTCTTTTTGATACAGGTGCGTCCCATTCTTTTATATCAAAAGAACTTGTTGATACTTTTTCTTTGGATGTTTTGTGTTTAATGACTTCACTGAGAATTGCGAATCCGGTTGGTGGATCCGCAACAATCAGTTTATTGTGTAAAGATGTTGAGATTATTTTGTGTGATCTTTCTTTCCTAGCTGATTTGCATGTTATGCGCTACTTAGGCTTTGAAATGATTTTGGGAGTGGATTGGCTTAACCGTTATGAAGCCCAAATCCTATGTCCTGAGCGGACTATTTATCTTCGACATCCTCAATCTGTTAAGCAGATATCTATTGATCGTAAAGATTCGGATTCCAGCTTGGTTACAACTTTATATTGCTTAAATCCTCATGATGATGATAATGATGATGAGGAAGATATTATTTCTCTTATTCACGTTGTTCGTGAATTTTTCGACATATTTGAGCCCGTTTTAGGATTACCACCTAAGCGAGCAATTGAGTTCATAATTAATCTCATCCCTGGAGCTCAACCTATCACTCGTCCTCCTTATCATATGTCCAATAAAGAAAATGAGGAGATGCGTAAACAATTATCCGAATTGGAGACGAAGCAATTTATTCGCTCTAGTTCCTCTCCTTGGGGAGCTTCGGCTATTTTTGTGAAGAAATCCGATGGTACACTTAGGCTTTGCGTTGACTACCGCAAGCTTAATGATCTTACTATCAGGAATAAATATCCTTTACCTTGGATTGATGATCTATTCGATCAACTCAGTGGTGCTAGATTCTTCTCACAATTAGACTTAGCTACCGGTTTCCATCAGCTTCGTATTGCATAGGATAGCGTTCCTTTGACTTCGTTTCGTACTCGTTATGGATCATATGAATGGCTTGTTATGCCATTTGGTTTGACGAATGCTCCGGCTTATTTCGTTGACCTTATAAATAGAGTTTTCAATGACTTCCTTGATCGGTTTGTTCCCATCTTTATTGATGATATTCTTGTGTATTCTAAAACCGAGGAGGAGCATGAAAAGCATCTTCGGATTGTGTTGGAAACTCTTAGGAGCAATCAATTGAAAGAAATTTTTTCTAAATGTCACTTTTAGCAATCTCGTGTGAAGTTTCTCGGTCATATTATTTCCGAATCCGGAATTTCTATGGATCCTTCAAAGATTGAAGCAATTCAAAATTGGAAGAGACCAGAAAGTGTGACGAAAATCCGTAGTTTTCTCGGATTGGCAGGTTATTACCGTCGTTTATAAAGGACTTTTCCAAAATTTCCGTGCCTCTTACTAGTTTGACAAAGATAGGTGTTAAATACCTTTGGTCGGACAAATGTGAAGCTTCTTCTCAGAAATTAAAAGAACTCCTTTCTGATGCTCCTATTCTTGTTATTCCCGAGGGGAATCAGGATTTCGTTGTTTATACCGATGCTAGTCGTGTTGGTTTGGGTGTCGTTCTTATGCAAAGAGAACGTGTTATTCCTTATGCTTCTAGGCAATTAAAGCCTGTTGAGACTAGATATGCCACTCATGATTTAGAACTCACAGCTAATGTTTTCTCCCTTCGTATTTGGCGTCATTATCTTTTGGGAGAAAAGTTTATTCTTTACACCGACAATAAATCTTTGAAGTGTCTATTTTCTTAAAAGGTACTAAACTTGCGTCAACAACGTTGGCTCGAATTTCTTACAGCTTATGATCTTGATATTCTTTATACTCCTGGAAAGGGTAACCGTGTTGCCGATGCACTTAGTCGTAAGCAATAAGCGGTTGTTTCTATGATGATATCCGAATGGAATGATCTTGGAATTCTATCCACTTGTGAGGTTCGAGATCGTGTTTCCGATTTATGTTAATCTCTTGCTTTATGTAGCCTTGAGGCTCATCCTTCTCTTTTAGACCGCATTCTTGAAGCTCAAAGGCTAGATCCCGAATTGGCTCTTCTTGGCCAAAATTTTAAGGATAAGATTGATATTGAAGGTTTGAAAGACTTTGATATTGATTTTCGTGGCGGTATTCGAAAATTTGGTAGACTTGTCGTGCCAAATATTAGTAATCTTCGTAATGACATTTTAGAAGATTCACATCGTTCCAAATTTACCATTCATCCCGGTAGTAGTAAAATGTACGCGGATATGAAGCGACTTTATTATTGGGAGGGAATGAAATCTGATATTGCTAACTTTATTAAGTGTTGCATGACTTGCCAACTCATTAAGGCCGAGCATGAAAGGCCCGGTGGGTTATTACAACCTTTAGAAATTCCAATTTGGAAGTGGGATCAAATTTCCATGGATTTTGTAGACGGCCTTCCCCGTTCTCGTTCGGGTCATGATAGCTTATGGGTGAAAGTTGATAGACTTACTTAATCCGCCCATTTTATTCGCATTCGGTCAAATCGAACCGTTCCTCTCTTGGCCAAACTCTTTATCAAGGGAATTGTTAAATTGCATGGAGTTTCTACTTCTATTGTTAGCGATCGTGATCCATTGTTTACTAGTGGATTTTGGAAGAGTCTTCAAAAAGCTTTGGGAACGAAGCTTAATTTTAGCACCGCTTATCATCCTCATTCCGATGGACAAACTGAGTGTGTGAACCAAACCCTTGAAGATCTTCTTCGTGCATGTGTTCTTGATTTTGGTGGAAGTTGGGAAGATCATATTTCTCTTGTTGAGTTTTCCTATAATAATAGCTTCCAATCTAGTATTGGTATGGCTTCTTTCGAGGCACTCTATGGAAGGCCATGCCGATCTTCTTCTTGTTGGCTTGAGGCCGGTGAGAAGCTGGTTTTAGGTCCAAATTTTATTCGAGATTCCATTGAAAAGATTGACCTTATTCGTCATAGGATGAAAGAAGCCCAGAGTAGACAAAAATCCTATGCCGATAACCGGAGAAGGAAATTAAAATTTTCTGTGGGAGATCCTGTGTTTGTTCGTGTTTCACCTATGAAGGGTGTTGTACGTTTCAGTCGATCGGGAAACTAGCGCCTCGATATATTGGGCCATTTCCCATCACCGAACGTATTGGTCCCGTGGCTTATCGCCTTTTATTACCGGCTCAGTTTTCTGCTATTTATGACGTGTTTCACGTTTCTCAATTACGGAAATGCCTTCGAGATTCCAATTCTACTCTTGAGCCCGGTGTTGTGGAAGAAATTGAAGTTTCACCTAATTTAACTTATGAGCAACATCCTATTCGTATTATTGCTTCGGAGGTCAAGCGCCTTCGAAATAAAGATGTTCCGCTTGTTAAAGTTCAATGGTCCTCAAATCCTAAGGACTGCTCTTGGGAATCTAGAGAATTCATCGAGCGAACACATCCAGACTTACTTTTTCGTGCTCTTTGAGGTGAATTTTTTATTTCAAACTTCTTTTGTGTTGAATATGCTTTTATGGTTGTTACCATATATTTTCTTCTTAATTATTGCGAGGACGCAATTTCTTTAAGGAGAGGAGTCTGTAACAACCTGCATAGTTTAAGATTTGATGTTTAAATATTTTATTTAAATATTTTATCGTTAGTCGGATTTAAGTGCGAAAAGTTACTTTTTGCACACGGTCGAATTAGGACTCGGAACCACTTCCATTGAGTTCAAAATGCCGTTTACGATCTTTTTACGTATAAACTTTGATAAGTTTGGAGTTAGCGAAGTTTTGCTATTTTTTCACTTTGGACTTTGGGTTTGGTTTAGCCCATTAGCCTAAACAATTTACTCTAGCTCAACCCCCTTCCCTTCATAACTTTGCTTTCATTTCCTAACACTCAAGCTTCATCAAAAATGGAGGAAGGAATGAGAAATTAAAACTCCAAGCTCAAGATCATTTGCAAATCCAACATCCAACTCCAAATTCAAAGAGAAGACATTGATTCAAGCTTGTGGTTGCTTCTCCCTTTTGCTTTCGAGCTTGATTTTCGTTTAAATTGTGAAATGGTGAGATTTTTATCTCACATTCTTGTCTATAACTATCTTGGATTGTTGGGAATGAAGTCCTATCACTTTAGTATGTACATTTGCATTTGGTTTGGATTGGATTGGCGAAAAACTCCAATTTTTAGTGTTTTTGGTGAATTACAGGGCTTAGGTCGTTCGGCCAGGGGGAAAAGTCGCCCCTGTATGTTTAGCCCGTTTCGCCTTAGGTCGTAAGATCTTAGGTCGTTACTCATTAGGTTGTTAGACCTTAAGTCGTTCGCACTTAGGTCGTTCGACCTATTTAACTCACCTCTGCATCGTTAGGTCGCTCGGCAACCTTAGGTCGCGGCATATAGCTCGGCCTGCTCACGTTTATTCTCTCGGCAAACTTAGTTCGCATGACCCCTTAGGTCGCATGACCCATAAAGTCGCTCGGCCTGTTCTACCTTAGGTCGCTAGCCCTTGGTCGCACCACCTTGGCCTCATGCCCACTCCTTTAGGTCGCTCGACCTGTCTTCCCCTTAGGTCGCTCGCCTAGTTAGGTCGTTCGGACATTATAGGTCGCGCCACATGCTTAAGTCGCTCACCTAGGTCGCTCGACGTGCTATCCTTAGGTCGTTCGACCTATTTTACTTTAAGTCGCTACCTCTTTTGGTCGTTGCACTTTAGCTCGGCCATGATTAGGCCGCGTGGGTATTTCTACTTTGATGGTTTTGGAACTGATTTCCTTGGATTTTATTCACGTCTTCAAATGTGAATTTTAGTGAATTGATTCGTTTTCTACAATCAATTTTGTGACTTATCACTTTAAAAATATAAAGGTTTCAATACTAGTAGTAAATATCAAAACTCTTTCATCAAAACGATTTCAACCCTATTTTATTACAAAGCTCTTTTCCTAAACCATTTTCCAATCTATTAGTATATACAAGCCTTTACCTCACTCGGATGAGAAATCTAATTAAACGGCTTAGTAAAACAAGTGGTATGAAACGCTTGCGTTTACTTCGTCGGTTAATTCTTGGACTTGTTCGATTGAACCTCTTGTTACAATTTTCTAGTGAAGATCTACAGTTTGTTCGTAAATATTTAAGTTAAGCAAGTAGTTATGGGACATGAAGCTAAACTCATGTATTTACTGACTTAGTGTAATTGACACTTCTTGATGATCAATGACAATCATTTTTGTGATTTAGACTAGCAAATGTGCGACGTCTCTTTGTCTGCAGGGAGACTAAACCCCGTTTGTGTCATGTTTCGACTCACATATGTGGGTTAGCGACCCATGGTCTTCGTGCCGTTCTTGTGGAGCCTCGGCTCAAAATTAATGGTTAGCTACCATGGAATAGCATTCCGTTTTGTGATACACGTGTTGGTGAGTTTTCATGCTCCCTTTTTGTGATAGGCCTCCCCCCTTTTGTGATTGATCGTTTCTACGATCATTTTTGTGATTTCTGGATTTCCATTGATGATTTCTAGAATTTTTTTTCACCAATTTTCACGATTTTCATTGATATGTGTTATCAATATTTGTGCATTGGTGAAATTGTGTGTCATTCACTTTTTGTGAACGAAGATATTGAGTATGACTTTCCTTTTGATCTTTGAGAAGATTCTGATGATATTGATTGATCTCTTATTCTATATCATTTTATCTGATATTTATAGCTATACTGATCCATTTATTATTTTCTTATAAATAATACTCAGGTCAGACCGAGATGTTACAGGTGCTTCTGCTTGACTTCACTTCTGGGATTATCATCCTGACTTTTGGCTAACTACTTAGATTAGTAGTTTTTGTTGTATACCTTGGAGATATAGACTCCTAGATGTATACATATTCTTTTGTCTAGCACTTGTAACCATTCTTTTGTGATATTGTGGTTCAATTTGACCACTACTCTGATGAACACTTTCATGTGTTTTTTTCATATCTTTTTCCGCCTTTATGATATGGATGTCTGTGACTGATTTGTGTTATGTTTATTTCTATGTTTGTTTCCGAAGAATATATATATAGCCATCGTGTAGTAGCCTTGAGTTTGTATCGGCATGTCGGACTCCCTTGTACTATTTGACATATCGGTGCTCGCACAAAGCAATTTCATGGATGGTCGCTCCTCAATAGCCTTATTCTCCGTGCTGGTTGACGGCATTACACCGTAATGTCCTTGGCTAGTGTGGGTGTAGAGGTGGGGCGTCACATTTACAGTAAAGAAAATACCCATTTCTTAAAGGAAATTTTTTTATACATGCCTATTTAATCCGATTATATATTGGTAGAAATTTTTTATATAGAAAAGATATTGAACAGAATAGGTAGGAGTTTTAAGAGCTGAAAAGTTTATATAAAATTTTTATCTTTAATTTTAAATATAGATTATAAACTTTTTAGTTTATTTTAAAATAATGTATTATAATGGTTAACTTATTTAAATAAATTATTTAAAATTATATTAGTTCCTAAAAATAATTTATCACAGGAAATTGGTTGAAATTAAATTATTTGTTTAAAACCAGATTGTTAAATTAAATTAAATTTATTAAATGGTAAGTGATCATTTGATTTATTCAAATATTAATAAAACCCATAATGTTTGTACAAGGTCAGAAACGTAAAGAAAACAAGCCAATTTGGTATGGATTGCAAAAATAAAAGGTGAGTTAATCTCACTCATCTGGATTTCTATTTAAATTTAAACGGTTAAATTTAAATGATTGGTTGAATGATTGAATTGTCTGGATGTGATATATATTATATAGTAGTATATATAGTATATATTGGAGTGATTGATTTCGCGCATTATATAGAGGATGAGACCCTATGCGCCGCATAATAGCGGATGATATTTTATGAATCCCATATACCGCGATATTCCACCTCGAAGTGGAATTGGTATTTTATATTGTGCTAACTTCTCTGGATGCAGGAAAACAGGTTGGAGGGATCCAACTGGATTCCTTAAAATTATTTAGATTGTTCTAATATTTTGTGATATGGTTGTTAATAAGCTATGATGATATATTGATAATTGGAATATTGGATGCTGTGGTTTGATTTAATATATTTGGGTATACGGAGTTACTAAAATATATAAATTCGATTTTGAAATGAAAATAAAAGAAGAGGATTTGTAAGTAAAATGACTAGAGAGAATTTGAGATAAATTATACGATGAATGAGAAAAGTATAAAAGTGGATTTTAAAATTTTAATAAATAAAATCCGAGCATGGGAAGGGAGATTTTGGATAAAAAGGAAATAATAAATTTTAAAACCCAAGTGATATTGTTTAAAGGTATAAATAATTTATTTTAAAATCCAAGGTTTAAATTTATTTAAAAGGATAAAGAAGGAATTTGGAAAATCTGAAATTGGTGTTTTCAGTTAAAAGATTTTAAATCATAATTAAGGAATAAAATCTAAAGGTAACGAGCTTTGAAATAAATGAGTAGGTAAAAGAATTTATTCCAAAATGAGGTAATTTGGAAATCAATTTGAAAATTGATTAAGTGTTTGAAACCGAGATTTTAAAAGGAGGTTGAAACTATGGAATTTATAAACTGGGTTACTAAAGTGAAATGGATATCAGGGGCTATTTGGTAGAGTAAATTCACGGTGGGAATTTATTTAAAAGAATGGGAAAATTTGTTTAAAAATAAATAGTGATTTATTTTTAAAAGATGTGAAAGAGAAGTCTATTTTCCTGGATAGCCAAGTACGTTTTCGAAGCAAATTTTTAAGTATAAGTTAAAAGTTTAAAGTTGTTCTAAAAAAGTATGTTTTAGAAAGTTTATTATTTTTAAAGGTTTAAATTTTAAAGTAAGTATTTTTCGAATGTATCTTAGTAGTAATTACTTAAAGGTGGCTTGGTACTATGTTCTAAAAGAGAAATATTTAGTTTTATAGTTTATAAAGTAGCTTTATTTTAAATATTCTTCATGTATATATTTTTAATAAAGTATTAAAGTAGTTTTTAATTTAAATATGTTAAAGTATATTTTATAATAAAGTGTTTTTAAATTATTCTAAAATCTAAAGTGTTTGTACTTGGTGATTTTAGTGGAAATAGAAATATTTGGAGAATTTATTCCGTAAAAAGAAGATGGTTTGAAATTGTTTTCAAAGAGTTGTAAATGGAAATATATCCTGCGAAGATATATTGAGGATAATAAATAATTTAGGAAATTATTTATGGTTGATAGATGTTTGTGAATGTTATTTGATAGTTAAATAACCGACTATCAATATTGGCCAATATGTTGATCGTTTCGAAGAGACCGGGATCGGGATTTATTTCCTGAAAACCACTTCAATCCGGTTTGAACGTTTTCCTGTGGAAAACAAGAGTTTGGATTCGAAGGTGGAGCAGTGAAGTGCAAGGGCTAGTCGCTACTAATCCTGAGGAGATTCCAAAATGGATGTAGTAGGAGTAGTGCCTTCGGTTCCGTCCGAACTCGGAACGAACTTGTAAGGACGAATGCTTAACATCGTCAGGTGGACGGTGAGCATTCTAAGTGATATGCTCTAAAAAGGTAACGCCTAGCCTCAAGCCTCATCAACCGAGAATGACTAAAAATCAAGGGTTATGCAGCAAGGCTAAGTGGGTAGCACCCATTAGGGTGAGGTCATCCCTGTCTAGATGTCTCTTTTTATTCGGCTTAGTGGTGCGGTTGCTGATCCCAACCATGAGATGATCTTACTTGGGATTATCCAGTAAGGGATAGTCCCGGTCTTGTGTTGCAGGGGATTGGGAGTAATCCTCGGTACGGTGATCTAAGCCATGTACTATGACAGGTGGTACCCCAATGCCTAGTCATTAGTTGGAAATCCATTCTCCCTACGTGCCTTTTAAGGTTTTTTTTGTATTACCCACTTTGTGGCTAGTATGCTGGAATTTAATAAATGTAACAATTTTGGCTATTTGAATAAGTACTTGTATATAGACACTATTATAATATCAGAGGATTTTATAATAAATGTTTTAGGTATCGTAAGGTAAAAAACCGACATGTTTATTTGTGGCGTGGTCTTACGAGATGCTTTTGTTTTCAAAGGATTTTGACACTTTAATAATCCAATTGAGTGTGGTTTTCTCACGCTGGTATTCCAGACTAACTCGGGTGTTATTTAACTAAAATGCTAGGGTCAGACCGAGTATTATAGATTATAGGAAAGGATGCTATGGAGCTGGATGGCGATAAGTACTTCCGTACTTGTATGAAGTATTCCGCTATGTATTCGGTTTTTTGGAAGGACGAGATATTATAACCGTCATGAGTTGTATTGTTGTTTGTATTGTACTCTGATGCTATACTCTGTTGATGTAATGTATAAACAGATGTATTTGTTTCTATGTAAAGATCATTTATTATCTATTATATTTTATTCCACTGCGATGGTTAGATCCTGATATTGTTTTCTATTTTCTTCTTCTATCTCTTCTTCTTTAACCCAAATGGTTCATATTTTCGTACATCTCAAGTTGATTGAGGGAGAATAGAGTCGACTCTAGGGGTATGGATTTGCGGGTCGTTACACTTGGTATCAGAGCCAGGTTAAGTGAGAACTTTGGCTCTGGTGGGGATTACTCATTAAATAGAGTCTATAGTACTTTAGAATGAGTTTGAGTGTATTAATAGATATGAGCGCGTATTTGTTAGTGAATATAAAAGTTGTTTTTATATTGTGTTGACTTATCGGTTAAGTGTTTATAGATTCTGGTCGATATGTAGGACGCTATGTCATCGATAGGAATTTCTAAACTCTTGAACAAGATAAACCGACACAGTATTGTTTTAAAATAGGGTAAATGAAATAATTTTACCCAAATTATTTTTGTATATGGAAGAAATAATTTTCAGAAATTATTATAGCTATATATGGATGCTTGGTTGTTAGAAAATGATAATATTAAATTATTATCATTGTTGTGTAAGAACCGATTAAGGAATTAAAATCATAACTAAAGGATAAGAAATATAAATTCATATACAAATGGGATTTGTAAATGTAAATTGCAAACGTGGTTTATAATTTGAAATAGAATTATAGAGAAATATTTGAAATAAATTGAGATGAAAATTCCTGAGTAATGTTTGAATATGGATTGGATGGATTTCGAATTTGGAATTTTGGGAAAAGTTTAAATTCCTTTGGGTTTGAAAATTGTTTTCAAGGATTTTAGAGAAACAATAGTAATACTATTTGGGAAATATTTTTGAATTGGTTTTGAAATCTAGAGAGATTTGGAATTTAAAAATATTTGAAGGGATTTTAAAGAGATAAAAGCAATGAACTCTTTCGGTCGCTAGAAAATAACTTTGGTGATGACTACAACATCATCGATGTTCATTTTCGAGTTTCCAAGAGAGAAATTGCTACCAAATTGTTTTAAATTGAAATTGTTTGCAAAAACTGGGTTTGGTTTTGAAATTCAAAGAGGTAATTGAATTTACCAAAGAATTTTGGATATAATTGATTTCAAATGATTTTTGAAATACCTAAGTGATTATTGAAGACTCTGAAATTGGTTTAAAAATGTTTTGAGTGTCTAAGTAATGGTTTAAACTTTAGAGGTTTAACTAAAAATGTTTATGGATTATAAAATGTTTTGGAAATTTATAAAGTTTGAAAATTTCCTGGAATGGAATTAACTTGTAAAAAATTAATAAATTAGAAGAGTAAGTCGAATTAAATGAACTTAAGCTAAGTTTAATAATATTGTGATTGGATTTGGATTAAAGTTGAAATATAATTGAAATGGAACTGTATCGCGGGGTGGATACATTAAATGAAATTAAGTTCTTACTTAATAAAGTGTAAATGAGTTGTGTGAAGTCAAAGAATAGTATGGGGTTAAATTTAACTGGAGTTTAGTTAAATAAGATTGAATGGGAATAAATAGATTCCGATGGCTTAAAAAAGAACTGAAAACCCATTGAATAAAAATATATATACTTGGCTAAAATAAAATGTATAATCCCGAGTTAAAAGGTGAAATGTGAACGGGATTGATTGTAAATGGATGAAAGTATGGATATAAATATGTTGTGACTTATAAAACTTAGAAGTGGAATAAATAAGCCAAAATAATTTTTTTTGTATTTTAGGAAATGAATAAAAATCCAAAACTTGAATTATAAAATAGATCGAACTCAAAAAAATTAAGTGAAGTGATTTTGGGAAGCTAAAAATCAAATATTGAATTAAAAGTGGGAAATGAACTAATGTGAATAAATTGGTTAAGTGAGTATGTTAATGGAATTTTGATTTGGTTTACTGAAGTTTGAATTGTGAGTTAGTAATGAATTTGGATTGAAATAGTGATGGTTTGTGTTGTAAATAAAATCCAAGTGAATAGAAATAAAATTGAGTTGTAGCAGAATTAACTTTAAATAAAAGTCAATTGAGGAAAGGTCTAAGTAGACTAGACTAAGTAAATGGACATCGAAATAAAATTTATTAAGTTGGGAATAAATATGTGAATGAAAAAATTAATTTAATTTGTAACTAAAAGGAAGTGAAATTTAATGTTGGAATTAAATTTAAAATTGGTAAGCAAATAGAATTGAAACTGAATATCGAAATCCAGTTTAAATTGTATAAGTAAAGCAAAGATGAAGAATTTGTTCTAAGTGGACTAAAAATAATAAAGGGTGTATAATGCTTATATTGAACTTAAGAAATGAATGGTGAAGCTCGTAAGTAAGGTTGATTTTGGAAATATACTAAGTAATTTTGAAAAGGAGATTAACTAAATTGGTGAAATGGGATAATTGTGGATAAGTAGATAGAAATCAAATAATGAGAATAAAAGAGAATTGATATAGTTGATAATCAATTGAGATAAATACGTAGGATGTACGTATATTATTTTATTCACATAGCGATTTGATCCAGATTCGAGCACAGAATTTCGAGATAGTTATATCGATCCGAGTGGGATTTTTCACTTGATTTTTAACGGCGAATCCTGGATATGGATTTTGATTGATTCCAGAAATTCTCTATCATAGTTATGATTGTGCAAGGAGAATGACGGTTTCTGATCAAGAAACCATATCTGAGTCCACACTAGGAAGTCAGGTGGACGATACTAGTTCGGAAATGAAATTGTGTGATCGAGTAAAATATCGGATTCGATATTGTGTACGAATGATATAGGTACATCGTACGAGCTTAAATGGAATGAATATTGATTTTTTTTAAAGAAGTGTATAAAATGATTTTGGAATCTGTAGTTGGATATAGTTAAATTGGATACACAGGTATTAAAAGCAAATGGGAAAATTGGGATTTTTGATTTCAGAAGATAAATTGAAGTTTGCTCGGCAAAGGTATGTATTTAAATTTCTGTATGAAATTTGATTGGGTTTTTGGATCTAGCCACTTGGCTTTTTGTTTTCTTTTGGAATTTGAGGGCCCACAGAGGCATTTTATAGTTGTACTGAGCTAACTGCGCAAAGGAGACGCTGGCGAAATTTTTCTGGAATTTAGGGAGTTAGAAAAATTTTCGAAAATTTTGATAATTTAAATTGGTTTTTAAATTTAAATTTGAATGGTTGTGTAAGCAATATTAGTTGGAACAAATGGAAGAAGTTTAGAAAGTTAGTGAGGTTGATGAAGTCTTTATTAAAAGATGGTTTAGGTATTGTTAAAAACTATTTGGTTTTGGGTACTTGTTGAAACCAGTTGTTTGGGAAACTGGAGAATGGGTATTGGACCATTCTTCTTAACTAGCAATTTCAGGGACGAAATTCTTTTAAGGGGAGAGGAATATGACGACCCAGAATTTTTGAATATTTGAAATTAGAATCTTTAATTGATTTTAAATATTTAATAGTTAGTTTTAATATGAATTTCAAATATCACTGTTTATTTGGAAATTAAATTATTGAATTTAATAAATTGGAAATTGGGAAAATTGTTGAATCTTCAGTTTTAAGCTTGTTAAAAATAATCTTGAGGCTTGTAAAATTTATATTGGTAGTAATGAAGATAGTAAAAGTGTTACACTTGAATTTGGAAGTGTTTTGTTAAGTTTTGAAAATATGTCGTTAAAATATATATTTAAAAATAGCCTTCGAGGCACAGTCTTGGATTTCGACGAAACAAGTTCTATTGGATCCGTAATATTGTAGTATTATCGGATTTCAATTTTCGTAGTGATTGGAGTTGTTCTGTGAGCATACGACATGTAAACGTGCTGAAGTTCATATTGAAAATTTAATATAATAACTGGTCCAAAAGCTATCTTCTCCATACGATCGAATTAGGCCTCGAAACCTTTTCCATTGAGTTTCGAATAGGGGTATAACATTATAAACGCCTAGTGGCATGCATCGATAGGTAATCAAAATTTCATGTTGCGTTTATCGAGACAAATTGAATTTGAATTTAATTAAATATATATTTATTTATATAACCTAAGTCAACAAGCGGAGATTCTTTCCCCTGTCTGTTTTCTTTCTACATCAAAACTTTTTTCCTTCATTGTAGCCAACCTTCTCCTGCACGCCACTCTCTCATGTCTTTCACTACTTCTATAAACCACGTATCCTTCCCTCAGTTAAACAGAAAAGAAAAAAATGGCAAACGACATTGGAAAAAAATCGTTGTTTTCCCTTCCTTCCCCGTTCTCTATATTCTTCGAAGTCAATTCACCAGTAAAAAATATATTTGGTTCGCAATCGAGTTAATGGCCAATACTTTGATAATAATCCCCTTTCCTTCAGTTTTCAAAATCGAAGAATAATAAAATTAAATGGCCGAGTTGTGAAATTAAATCCCAAATCGAATGGCCGCTCTCACTCATTTCTTTGAATCTGCACGACGTCATCGCGATGGGGCAAGCGTGGCTTCAGGTATCGGTTGTTTCGTCGATTTGATGCTGCTAGGGTTTTGATTCGAGCCGGGGGACGATGGAGTCGGGTTCGGGGCATCAAGGCGTTTCAATAGATCATGTTGGCACAATGCGGTGGAGCTTTGGGAGGAGCGGCGTTTTGGGTTCGTGAGGTCGAGGAACATGGTAATGGTCGGGTTCGTTTTACTGAGCATTTACGTGCGGTTAAGGGAGGCAGGCGGTAGTGATGATGTGGAAGGGGGTCGCGTGAAACTCAGTAGTGTGTCGAGCTTGGTGGCAGTCTACTCGGGGGAAATCGGCTGTAAGGTATCATTTTTTTGAATTAATTTAAATATATTTACAGTAAAGAAAATACCCATTTCTGAAAGGAATTTTTTTATACATTCATATTTAATCTGATTATATATTTTGGTAGAAAATTTTTATATACAAAAGATATTGAACAGAAAAGGTAGGAGTTTCAAGTGTTGAAAAGTTTATATTAAAATTTTATCTTTAATTTTAAATATAGATTATAAACTTATTAGTTTATTTTAAATAATGTATTATAGTGGTTAACTTATTTAAATAAATTATTTAAAATTAAGTTAGTTCCTAAAAATAATTTATCATAGGAAATTTTATGAAATAAAATTATTCATTTAAAACCAAAATTTTAAATTAAATTAAATTTATTAAATGGTAAGTGATCATTCAATTCGTTAAAATTTTAATAAAACCGATAATGTTTGTACAAGGTCAGAAACGTAAAGAAAACAAGCCAATTTGGTGTTGATTGTAAAAACTAAAGGTGAGTTAATCTCACTCATTTGGATTTCTATATAAATTTAAATGGTTAAATTTAAATGATTAGTTGAATGATTGAATTATCTGGATGTGATATATATTATATAGTAGTACATATAGTATATATTGGAGTGATTGATTTCCCATATTATATAGCAGATGAGACCCTATGCGTCGCATAATAGCGGATGATATTTTATGAATCTCATACACCGCGATATTCCACCTCGAAGTGGAATAGGTATTTTATATTATGCTAACTTCTGTGGATGCAGGGAAACGGGTTAAAGGGATCCAACTGGATTCCTCAAAATTATTTAGATTGTTCTAATATTCTGTGATATGGTTGTTAATAATCTATGATGAATTATATTGATAATTGGAATATTGGATGCTATGGTTTGATTTAATATATTTGGGTATACTGTGTTACCAAACTATATAAATTGGATTTTGAAAAGAAAATAAAAGAAGAGGATTTGTATGTAAAATGATTAGAGAGAATTTGAGATAAATTATAGAATGAATGAGAAAAGGATAAAAGTGGATTTTAAAATATTAATAAATAAAATCCGAGCATGGGAAGGGAGATTTTGGATAAAAAGGAAATAATAAATTTTAAAACCCAAGTGATATTGCTTAAAGGAATAAAGAATTTATTTTAAAATCCAAGGTTTAAATTTATTTAAAAGGATAAAGAAGGAATTTGGAAAATCTGAAATTGGTGTTTTCGGTTAAAAGATTTTAAATTGTAATTAAGGAATAAAATCTGAAGTTAATGGGCTTTGAAATAAATGAGTAAGTAAAAGAATTTATCCAAAATGAAGTAATTTGGAAATCAATTTGAAAGTTGATTAAGTTTTTGAAACCGAGATTTTAAAAGGAGGTTGAGACTATGGAATTTATAAACTGGGTCTCTAAAGTGAAATGGATATCAGGGGATATTTGGAAGAGTAAATTCACGGTGGGAATTTATTTAAAAGAATGGGTAAATTTGTTTAAAAATAAATAGTGATTTATTTTTAAAGGATGTGAAAGAGAAGTGTATTTTCCTGGATAGCCCAGTACGTTTTCAAAGCAAATTTTTAACTATAAGTTAAAAGTTTAAAGTTGTTTTAAAAAAAGTACTTCTAGAAAATTTATTAATTTTAAATGTTTAAATTTTAAAGCAAGTATCTTTCGAATGTATCTTAGTAGTAATTGCTTAAAGGTGGCTTGGTACTACGTTCTAAAAGAGAAAATTTTAGTTTTATATTTTATAAAGTATCTTTATTTTAAATATTCTTAAAGTATATATTTTTAGTAAAGTATTAAAGTAGTTTTTAATTTAAATATTTTAAAGTATATTTTATAATAAAGTGTTTTTAAATTATTCTAAAATCTAAAGTGTTTGTACTTGGTGATCTTAGTGGAAATAGAAATACTTGGAGAATTTATTCCGTAAAAAGAAGATGGTTTGAAACTGTTTTCAAAGGGATGTAAATGGAAATATATCTTGCGAAGATATATTGAGGATAATAAACAATTTGGGAAATTATTTATGGTTGATGGATGTTTGTGAATGTTAATTGATAGTTAAATAACTGACTATCAATATTGGCCAACGCGCTGATCGTTTCGAAGAGACCAGCATCGGGATTTATTTTCTAAAAACCACTTCGATTCGATTTGAACGTTTTCGTGTGGAAAAAAAGAGTTTGGATTCGAAGGTGGAGTAGTGAAGTGCAAGGGCTAGTCGCTAGTAATCCTGAGGTGATTCCAAAATGGATGTAGTAGGAGTAGTGCCTTCGGCTCCGTTCGAACCCGGAACAGACTTGTATGGATGAAATCTTTCAGAACATCGTCAGGTGGATGGTGAGCATTCTAAGTGATAGGTTCTAAAAAGGTAATGCTTAGCCTCGAGCCTCATCAACCGGGAATGACTAAAAATCAGGGGTTATGCAGCAAGGCTAAATGGGTAGCACCCATTAGGGTGAGGTCATCCCTGTCTAGATGTCCCTTTTTATTTGGCTTAGTGATGTGATTGCTGATCCCAACCGTGGGGTGATCTTACTCGGTATTATCTAGTAAGGGGTAGTCCTGGTCTAGTATTGTAGGGGATTGTGAGTAATCCTCGGTACGGTGGTCTAGGCCACGTACTGTGACAGGTGGTACCCCAGTGCCTAGTCATTAGTTGGAAATCCATTCTCCCTATGTGCCTTTACAGTTTTGTTTGTATTACCCACTTTGTGGCTAGTATGATGGAATTTAATAAATGTAACAATTTCGGCTATTTGAATAAGTACTTGTATATAGACACTATTATAATATCAGATAATTTTATAATAAATGTTTTAGCTATCGTAAGGTAAAAACCCGACATGTTTATTTGTGGCGTGGTCTTACGAGATGCTTTTTTTTCAAAGGATTTTGAAACTTTAATAATCCAATTGCGTGTGGTCTCACGCTGGTATTCCAGACCGACTCTGGTGTTATTTAACTACAATGCTCGGGTCAGATCGAGTATTATAGATTACAGGAAAGGATGCTGTGGAGCTAGATGGCGATACGTACTTCTTTACTTGTATGAAATATTCCGCTGTGTATTCGGTTTTTGGAAGGACGAGATATTATAACCGTCCTGAGTTGTGTTGTTGTTTGCATTGAACTCTAATGTTGTACTCTGATGATGTAATGTATAAATAGATGTATTTGTTTTTGTGTAAAGATCATTTATTATCTATTATATTTTATTCCGCTACGATGGTTAGATTCTTATGTTGTTTTCTATTTTGTTCTTCTATCTCTTCTTCTTTAACCCAAATCGTTCGTATTTGCATACATCTCGAGTTGATTGAGGGAGAATAGAGTCGACTCTTGGGGTACGGATTTGGGGTCGTTACATTATGTATACAAACCCAATTATTAAAGTTATAAAAACATTAAATTCTAGTGACGTGAATGATATGTTTATATAGTTTGCATAATAAACTATGACCAATATGATGTAATTTTCATTAGGGTTTAATTTTTATAATAAATCAATACATGTACAGAAATTTTATTTAATCAACTATTATTTTAATAATAATAAAACAAATTATAAACATGAGTTATCAACATATATTGGGTTTATGCATCATGAAATCAATAAAATACAATGTTTACCAATTTTTGATCCTACCGCTTGTCATACCCTGATCTATGTATGTGTCGTCGGAATCTGACTCCATATACTTGATCTTGCAAAGATCAAAGTACTATCACCAATAGAAGATAGAGGTATTTAGATTTATGGAATGAAGTGGGGGGTGACTATAGATGTGGAGGTGAGGACTAAACAACTCCTTTATTTTCATTCCATCGAAAAAGAACGATGGTTGAGTTTGAGATGGTCGATCTTAACTGTACACCATAATTTTACAAAGCTTCTAGATATTTCCTTTCTACTAACATGGCCAACACCACATTTCGGTGTCTTATGCTGAGAGCATCTGCTACTTTATTATCTTTCCCGAGGATATACTCTATACCAAAATCATAAGCAGCCAAAAACTCCACCCACCTCTACTGTCGCATATTCAACTCCTTCTGAGAGAATAAGTATCATAAGACTTATGATCAGTAAACAACTCAAATCTCTCCCCTAAGAGGTAATGCCTCCACACGTTCAAGGCAAAAATTACTGCAACCAAATCCAAGTCATGAGTAGGATATCTTACTTCATGCGGTCTAAGCTGCCTAGATACGTACGCAATGACTTTGTCCTTCTACATCAACTCTACTCCTAATCCAGTTGGTTTCCATCTAGAACTACTAACACTCGAGCATTGGTCAACAAATTCTTTAACTTAAGGAATTCTTCCTCACATTTGTCAGACCAAACAAACTTTACTTCCTTATTAATAAGCTTAGTTAAAGGCACTGCTATCCATGAGAATTCCTTGATGAATCTCCAGTAGTAGTCAGAAAGTCCAAGAAAACTTCTGATCTTGGTCATTTTCTCTGGTCTCTTCCAATTGTTTATAGCATCGATCTTATCTGGATCGACTGCCAATCCTTTCTCTGAAACCACATGACCAAGAAACCTAACCTCTTTTTTTCAAAAATGACACTTGAAAATTTTCGCCTTTAACTAATTCTGCATCAGCGTCTCTAGTACAAGTCTAAGATGATCTTCATTCTCTCTCTCTCTCTCATCTTTAGAGTATATCAAAATGTCATTTATAAACACCAACACGAATCTATCCAAATACTCTCGGAAGACTCAATTCATCAAGTCCACAAAGAAAGCAGGTGCATTTCTCAACCCGAATGGCGTCATTAACCACACATACGAACCATATCTAGTTTGAAATGCTATCAAAGGAATACTGTCCTCTTCCACTCTCAACTGATGGAACCCCATCGCCTAATCTAATTGGTAAAACACTTTGGCTCCACTCAACTGATCAAATAGATCATCAATTATCGAAAAAGGATATTTATTCTTATCATCATTTAGTTTAGCTTATGATAGTCCATATACATTCTCAATGACCCATCTAGTTTCTTCACGAATACTGCGGCCGCTCCCTAAGGCGAACTACTTGGTCCAATAACATTCCTTCCTTCTAGATCCACTAGTCGCACCTTCAATTCTTTCTTCTCAGTTGTTGCCATTCTGCTAGGGGTATACTAGCATTTGGCACAAGATTTAGCTGAAACTCAACAGCTCGCATTGGTGGTAGACTTATGGCTGGCTCAAAGACATATGCAAACTCTCTTGCAATTCAAACCTGAGTTAAATCTTCTCCCACTTCCATTGCACTTAAGAAAGCATAATAAATTCGGTCAGAATTCTCTAATTACAATATAATTCGGTAATGACTATCATGGTGTTCGCAAGTTATCTCCCTATCCTAGCAGAATATCCTGGCCTCATAATTCTCAACCAATCCATAACCAAAATGATTCCATAATCCACGAAATCATATACAAACAACTGCATGCAAACTTACGACCTAACAAATCAAGTTCTAACTAGTCTCATTACATCCACAGAGTTGTATACCCTTCTATTGGATTTGCAACCCTTAATGAAGTAACAAGGTATGTGGGTACTAAGCATAACCTATCAACCAAATACCGGGATAAAAATCATGCGATGCACTGGTACCAAAAAATATCCTAACTGGTGTACACTAAATCAAAAATGTACCTTCTGTCATAGTCTTTCCTGTAAAAGCTATAGTAGGCTTAGTTGATGATCCAACAGCAAAGACCTTCCCCTTGTCTGCCTTTTGGACACTAGATCTTATAATGCCCCACTTAATTACAGTCAAAGCATTTCACATTCTTCTTGTCTACAGCCTTCTTCCCCTTGCCTGACCGGCACTCACTTGTATAGTGACCCTTCTTTTCACATTTGTAGCATACCAAATTATCCTTTGCCTTCTTAGCTGCACCCCTTATTTGGGCACTCTACTTCTTAAAGAATTTCCTCTTCTTTCCCCGAGGACCTTGAGAATCAACGGGCTTCTCTCTAGCAGAAATAGCAAGCAACTCTTCATGGAAAACGACCACCTCTATCACCACATTAGAAGGTTCTCAGATATGGGTCATAGTCATTCTAGCAAGCTCAGGTCTCATTCCTCGAATAAATCTTTCATTCCTTCTGACATCAGTGTCATCCAAAGCATATCCATATCGAGACAGCTCATCAAACTTAGTTGCATAATTGATCACTGACATTTCTCCCTCAACTAGATCCATGAACTTCCTCATCAATGCAGACTTAGCAACTTCAGATTGAAACCTTTGCTCAAACCTTCTTCTGAAATTAGCCCATGTCAATTCTTCCTCTAGTACCCTGGCAGTTACACTATTCCACCAGTGAAGTGCCGCCCTTTGCAACTGTCTAGAGGCTAGCCTTCTCTTTTTCCCATCATCTAAGCCTAGATCAATGCAGATCCTTTCACAACTAAATAGCTAGTTCTCAACCTCAATAGCATCCTCCCTTCCAACAAACGGCTTTCCTCCCAAACTGGTGTAATCTCTGCTTAGCTTGACATAGTTATTCCTAATTGGAGCCACAGGATTAGCTCCTCCAATATTACAAATTGCTCCATCGTACAAAAGATTTGCCAACAACTGATACACTATCCCCGTAACTACTTGCGGATTTCCAGCACCTACATTGGCTTCAACATATGAATTAGCATTAGTGTCGACCTTGATTCCTCCTGGTGTTATTTCCATTGATTGTGATGCTTCCTCCACCTAGATTTCCTCTTCCGTTTCTTGCTTCCACATCCTCTTTCTTGTAAATCTGCATATGAGACTTAGTAAGATACAGAAGAATGGTCTAAGAGAAAGGGGAACATGTACTTTTATATAAATCTATATATCAAATACAAGTACGTTATTATAGCGTTATCCCAAACCCCAGTCATATTTTCAAATTCATTGGATTATGTTTGAAAATCTTTAAGGTTTAACTTTCTTTTAATGTTTCATTAACCTATTCTCTAATACCAGCTTGTACCATCTCCCTACTTGGAGGCCTAAAACTAATGGCTACGGACGCTGCAGTCATCTATAGTTATTAATCCTTAACGACCAAATATAACGAAGTTAGATTAATTGATATGAAGCTATATATAAATATGGAAAAAAATTAAACTTCAAACAAAATCACATTCCATTTTAGAAAATTTTCTATTCATTACATAATCCCAAATTCGCAAATCATGTTCAGAGAAAATATATCTATTACAACATATGTCAAGAGTGATATATAAAGATTCATCCTCGGATGATCAAAGTATATACAAGCAATATAACAACTTTGCCATTGCAAAAAACACAGCGGAATCAAAAGCAAAGAGACCTCTAAATAGCTACCATACCTTTTGCACATCTCCAGAAGCATGTTCATCTTAAGAGGTACCTGAAAACCCCAACTCTCAAAATCAACTTAAAATCAATTGAGTACCCAAAATTTTAAAGGGAAACATAAACTTCGAGATGGAGATAAAGCCTGGTATGAATAATAATCTACCATCTCAAATCATTTAGATATCTAGTGAGACCACATCGCTTAGCGGAATGGGTTTCTCCTCACTAGTATCTCAAAAACTTTACAAAACCATGTACTGTGCTCCTGCATCCACAATGGTTAAAATAATTCAAAATAGTATAATATGATGATATTAAAAGTAAGTGAATTAATCTTGGATTACCCATCCCCATTCATTTTAGACTTTCTATCTCAACTATTAACCTTTAAGTTTTCATGGGCTGACAAATAACCAGTGAAACATTTAAGGACTCCCCTGACTAATTTCATAATTTTCATGAACCTATTGATAACTCCAATATCTTCCTCTTATCCTAGTTTTCATGGGTTAACTAGGAACCTATTGGTGACCCTAATGTCTTTTTTCTTATCCTAGTTTTCATGGGTTGACTAGGAACCTATTGGTGACCCCAGTGTCCTTTCTTCTTACCCTTGTTTTCATGGATTAATAGGAACCTATTAATGGCCGTCAGTATTTCATATGGATATAGTTTTCACGGCCTAACTACATACCTACTGGCCTCTGCCAGTATCCAATCATAGTTTTTATGGGCTTACTATGAACCTGTCATTTTGACATCTTCCTTTATACGTAATTTTCTTGAGCATACTATGAAACTATTGGCCCATGCCAATATCTTTTCCAATACACAGTTTTCTTAGGCTTACTGAGAACCTATTGCCCTTGCCAATTTCTTTCATTTATATTTTAGCATCCATTTTCTAGTCTTCTTGACTTCCTAGACGCAGTTCTCCTTATTTAGGAGTTTAATCAATTTATATTCACTATTGTATTAACCTAACCGGTTCTCCTACCTTTTATCCTAAAAACGCAGTTATGGGTTCATTATAAAATGAATATATTCATGTTTGAGGAAGCAACTCAACAACACAGCAATATCATCCCTGTGAGTTTAATTTAAAATATGGTTACTCCCTTTAACCTACTACTTTATCAAAGATAGCTTCTTCTTAAAACCGATATAATAACTCCTTTAATTTAGCCATGGGTTTTTCCTTTAAAAATATATTTTGGGTCATAAAATCTTTTGACACCTTCGAAACCTAACTTTTGACTTCATAGGATGACCTCCTTTGAAAGCCTTAAAATTCTATCTTCAAACCATTAGGCTCCTGCCTTTTAATACTTTATAATCTACCTTTTGAAACCTTTTGAATACATTAAAGTATTAATACTTAACCTTTAGAACCTTAGCTTCGAAACCAGTTGAAAGAACCCCTTTCAACAACATTGGAGGCAACCCCTCCAAAATCATTGAAAGTACCATTTCGAAAGCATTGTGTTTATACTTAAAATAATATTTTGATCTAAACGAATATAGGCAAAAGTAACTCTTTTGAAACCATCATTTTCCATATAAAAATATTGATGTTTGTGAATGTTCATTGAATGTTCATTGATGGATGTTTGTATTACCCACTCTATGGCTAGTAGCTGGAATTTAATAATGTAACAATTTCGGCTATTTTAATAAGTATTTGTATGTAGACCCTATTATAATATCAGAGGATTTTAATAAAAGGAGTTTTAGCTATCGTATGGTAAAAACCCGACATGTTTATTTGTGGCGTGGTCTTACGAGATGCTTTTGATTTTTAAAAGATTTTTGAAACTTTAATAATCAATTTGAGTGTGGTTTTCTCACGCTGGTATTCCAGACTGACTCGGGTGTTATTTAACTATAATGCTCAGGTCAGACCGAGTATTATAAAATACAGGATATGATGTTTTGGAGCTCAGGAGATGAGCTGGATGGTGATACGTACTTCCGTACTTGATTATTGTTCCGCTGTGTATCCATTTGTATGTTGTTGATGTTGTTATACTCTGATGATGTACTCTGATGATGTATGTACAGACAGATATAGTTTTCTTTTGTGTAAAAATCATTGAATATCTATTATATTTTATTCCGCTGTTATGGTAAGATTCTGTTGTTGTTTTTCGATTTCTCTTCTTCTACCTCTTCTTCTTTAACCCTCATAGTTTGGTTTTTCGAGCATCGGAAAATCGGGTTGTGACATTGTGGTATCAGAGCTTAGGTTGGTGATAACCTTGGCTCTGGTGGGAATTACTCATAGAATAGAGTCCATAGTACTCTAAAATGAGTTTGAGTGTATTAATAGTATGAGCGTGTATTTGTTAGTGAATAAAAATTTGTTTTATATTGTGTTGATTTGTCGGTTGAGTGTTTATGGATTCTGGTCGATGTATGGGATGCCACGTCATCGATAGAGGTTTCTAAACTCTTAAACAAGATAAACCGACACAGTACTGCTTTAAATAGGGTAAATGAAATAATTTTACCCAAAATTATTTTTGTATATAAAGGGAATAATTTTTCGAAAATTATTATAGTTATATATGGATGCTTGGTTGTTAGGGATGATGATATTAAATTATTACCATTAATATGTAAAATTGAATAAGATATTGAAATCATAATTAAAAACTAAGAAACAAAATTCATATACAAACGAGATTTGTAAATGCAAACTATAAATGTGAATTATAGTGTGATTAATAATTAAAATAAGATAAAATTCCAAAGTAATGTTTAAAAATAAATTTAAAGGATTTGGAATTTGAAAATTTGGAAATTTAAATTCCTTTGAATTTGAACATGAGTCTCAAAAAGTTGGGAAAAATAATATATATTTGAGAAATATTTTTGAATCGGACTTGAAATCAAGTGAGATTTGGGATTTAAAAATATTTGAAGGGATTTTAAAAGGATAAAAGCATTGAACTCTTTTCGGTCGTTGGAAAATAATTCCGATGATGATCGCGACATCATCGGTGTTCATTTTCGAGTTTCCAAGAGGGGGATTGCTACCTGCATGTTTTGGATTAATGTTTGTTTGTGAAATTTGGTTTTATTTTGAAAATGCAAAGGAATAGTTTGATTTAGATATATATGTTTTCAAAATTGAATTTTGAACATTTTAGTAATGTGTTTAAACGTGTAAGCAAAAGGGAATTGAAACTGAATGTTGAACTTAAGTTGGAATGGAAAAATTAGTTCAAATGGACTAAAAATAATTAATGTTTGGAAATAAAATTTATTGGTTGAAAATGAATTTGGGAATGAATAAATGAATTTATAATTGTAAGTAAATAAATTGAAATTGGATATTGGAATGATATTAAATGGAATTAAGTCCTTGCTTAACAAAATCCAAAAGAATGGTATGTAGCTAGATTTAACTGGAGTTAAGTTAAATAAAATTGAATTGAAATGAATTCAGTTGAGTTATAGAAAATATTGAATGGAATAAAATTCTTACTTAAATAAATAAGTGTAAACTAAGTAAGTATTGAATTCGAATAAATAAGCTTCGAAAGCCTATAGAAGAATTGAAAAGCATTGAAATAAAAAAATAATATAATCCCTAGTTAAAAGTAAAATGTGAATATGATTGACTGTAAGTAGATGGAGAAGTATGAATATTAATAAGTGAGTAGCTTATAAAAATTTAAAAAGGTAATAAATAAGCCGGAATAAAAGTATTGGTATTCTGGAAAAAATCCAAACTTGTGATATTAAGTAAGATTGAACAGATAGATGAAAAAAAATCAAGTATGGAATTATAAATTGAAAGTGTAGTCGAATGAAACTGAATTGGATTAAAATAGATTTGGTGTGAGTTGTAAACAAATCCAATTCAAGCATAAATTGAATGACCTTATTATTAATTAATTCAATAATGAATTGTTAATGTGAATTAAAATTTAAAAATGGATAAAAGAATAAACTAATCAAATAAATTAGTAAGATGGTTGGGATTTGATCAAGGGAAAATCAAATCAAAGATTTAAATGGAGGTTGGTGGAATAAAATAAACTTAAGTTATTGGGTGGAGTGGTTTAAAGAAAATAAACAACTTAAGTAAATTGTGAGATGATTATTTAATATATTGGTTGTCGAGTTTAATAAAATGGTTTGGAATCAAACTTTTTGGATATGAAAGAAAATGCAACGAAAGAGGGGGAATAAATTAAAATAGAATGGAATCAAGTGTAAATTGAGTTGGAATCAATTTAAATGGTTATATAGCTTAAGTAATTATTTATTCACATTAATATTATCGAATTGCATAAGAAAATGGATCGTTTGATGTAAACTAGATTAGATAAAATCCTATGAGTTATCAGAAGTGAAATAGGATGACTTTGAAATCAAGTGGAATGAATATGAGTTTGTTTTACTTAGAATGAATTAGATATAAGAGTGTAAGTTGTAAATCACTTCAACTGAATGGAATGGTTTGGAAATTGGTTGTAAGCAATTGTAATAAGTGTCGGAACCTTATATGTGCTTATGGAAATTATATAACGTGCATTATATGTGAAATTTATGTTTTAAATATTGAAAGTAAGTGAAATGTTAATAAATTGCATATATTTAGTACTTATATGTTTGAATTGAGTAAGTACATGTACCAGGAAGCCGTTTGGCTAGATTTGATCACGCAAAATGTTAAAATAATAAGCCGCTTGCTTAAAAATGCTAAATAAAGGTACGCCTACGCAATAAAAATAGAAAATATGAACTGTTTTTTGTTTTTCCGACCGTGTGGGTCGATGTATATATAATTATGTCTCTTGTCAAATTGCAAAAACTCCTCCGTACAAAGAAGTCTCTGCCAAAAAATTTCAAAATTTTGGGAGTTAGAAAAAAAATTTAGGAAAAATTTTGTTAACGACAAAACGATTTCAGATTGGAAATTGAAATAAATTAGGGAATGAAATCAATTTAAAATAATGATATGAATCAGTATAAATGGAAGATAAAATTCAATATTCGAAGTTAAAGTAAATTGAATTCATATGGAAATGGGAGAACCAATTTGAATAAAAATAGATATAAACTAAGTGGTGAAGTGAAAATAAATATAAGAAGCATATAAAATACTTATATTGAACTTAAGAAGAAATTGTGAAATTCTTAAGTAATATGGGTGTCGGGAAAATTTATTGAATAAGCGTTTGAGTGTAGATTTAATAAACTTATATGTACATCATACGGCTTGAATGAATAGATATTGACATTTTGTAAGGAATTCAATAAAATGTTTGAATGTTGTGATTGGATATTATTATTAAGTAGGATATATAGGTATTATAAAGGAAAAGGAAAATGGGTTTTGATTTCAGAAGATAAATTTGAATTGCTCGACAAAAAGGTATGTGTTTAAATTTCTGTATGAAATTTGATTGGGTTTTTGATCTATTCACTTGGCTTTTTGTTTTCTTTTGGAATTTGGGAGCCCGTAGAGACATTTTGTAGTTGTACCGAGCTAGCCGTGCAAAGGAGACGCTGACGAAACTTTTCAAAAATTTATAGAATTAGAAAACTTTTGAGAAAATTATAATAATTCAAAATTTGGTTTTAAATTGAAATTTGAATGATTGAGCAAATAGTATTGTTTAAAAACTATGGGAAAGTTTGGGAGGTTGGTAAGAGTGATAATGGGTCTTCTATAAAAGATAATTGGTAGGATGTTGAATTGTTGGTTCTGGGAAAAAGTAAACGGGTATTGGACCATTCTTGATAACTAGTAATTTCAGGGACGAAATTCTTTTAAGGGGGAGGAATGTGACGACCCAGAATTTTTGGATGTTTGAAATTGGAATATTCAATTGATTTTTAAATATTTAAAAAGTAAATTTTTAACTTGAATTCAAATATCACCATTTATTGGGTAATTTAATGAATTAATTAAATAATTTGAAGTTGGGTAAAATGTTGAATCTGGAGTTTTAAGCCTGTTAAAAATAATTTGAAGGCTTGTAAAATTTATAATGTTGAGGATAATAGAAGTTTAAAATTGAATTTAATAGTGATTTGTTGAGTTTTAAAAATATATCGTTTAGATCGACTTTTGAAAATAGCCTTTCGAGGCACAGTCTCGGAATTCGACGAAACCAGTTCCATTGGATCTGTAATATTGTATTATTATCGGATTTCAAATTTCGTAGCTTTTGGAGTTGTTGTGTGAGTGTACGATATACAAACGCGCTTAAATCTATATCGAAAATTCAATATAATAACTGGTCCAAAAAGCTATCTTTTCCATATGACCGAATTAGGACACGAAACCTTTTCCATTGCGTTCGGAATAGGGGGTTAACATTATAAACGCCTAGTGTCACGCCTCGATTGGAGACCGAGATTGTGAGCTGCGGAAATCGAAACGATTTAAATGTGAATTTAAATTTTTATACAAGTAATATAAGCGAGATACTGTAGCAGGCATCGACATGTCGAGGGTTTTAAAAACACGTGTCTCTTGTAGTCAAGTATGCGTCTTCTTCCTCTAGAAAAATAAACAAAATCGTAGCCGTGTTTAAAAAAAAGTGGCCGGGCGTATTAAAGAAGATATCGATTATGTCTTCAATAAATCACGCATCTTCCTTTTCTTTTATAATCTTTGCTCTGCTTTTTAAAGTAAGAAGAAAATAAGAAGCGAACGAAAAAAGGGTTGGAACCAAATTTTGTTCCGCTTTAGTGTTGACAATCATGTCTTCTTCCTCTAATCTTTACCCTCCATCTTCATTTCAATTCTTAACGCCCAAATAGCATTAAAATCACCCATAAAAACGCTCAAATCCCCTACTTTCAATTTTTATCGAAACCCAAAATTGGGAATTTCATTCCGTGCTCAAAAACTAAAATCCAGTTAGTACTTCTCACAACCAATTTAAAGCACGTGTATTTCGAAAATCATGGAGAGCCGATCCTTAGTTGAAAAGGAGGAGAGCGAAATCGATTTGAACAAACCATAGATTCGTGGAGTCGCTCGCTGTGTTGCGTTCGCGGCTTTCGAGGATTGTTGGTCACGATGCCCAGGAGGCCGAGGGCGCATTCGAAGCAGTTGCAAGCGCTGTGGGTTTGGTCGCAATCTCCGGTGTCGCGATAGGGTAGGGTTACAACAGCAAGGTGATGGCGTCAGGGCCTGGCACGTGAAAGTCTCGGTGGCGAACGAAGGGGGATAGCCTGAGTTCGTTTACCAGTAAGGTATATGGTTCAACTAAAAATTTAACATATACTATTGAAATAATTCGGGTTTTAATTTAATAGGTATATATACACATAACTCAGCAATTTATTTTTCAATAAGGTGAAAGAATCATGTTTTTAAAAATAAATAAATAATTAATTAAATAAATATTCATACGGGGTTCAAGTTAAGATAGGAAGATAGGAAATATAAGTATACAGACTTTTTTATTATTATTTATAGGCAATTCTGTTTAGTTTAAAATGTAAATATATAAATTAGGAAGAAATTTTATTTTTCATTAGAGCTTAATAAATAAATGTATTGGCAAGCAATAAATATATATGTTCAAATATAATATTTTGGAAATCATAGGAATTTTAGAAGAAGAAAAAACATCGAAGAGTTTTAGATTATTTTACATCTATGTAGTTCCAAAAAGAATAAAAATAAATAAACGTATAGAATGGTAATTGACTATTCGATTAGTTCGGATATTAATAAATCGTGTAAATGTTGTACAAGGTCCAAAATCTTGGAGAATTAAGCTGGATTGGGTCGGATTGCAAACGAAATCAAAGGTGAGTTAATCTCACTCATCTGGGTTTGATTTAAATTTAAAAAGTTAAATTCAATATTTGGTTGGATGATTGAATTGTTTTGATGTGTTATATTATTTATAGTAGTATATGGTATTTATTGGAATGATTGATTTCTTGCATTATATAGCAGATGAGACCCTATGCGCCGCATAATAGCGGATGATATTATATTAATCCCATATACCGTGATATTCCACCTCGAAGTGGAATTGGTATTTTATACTGTGCTAACGTCTGTGGATGCAGGAAAACAGGTTGGAGGGATCCAACTTGATTCCTCAATATTTATTTAAATTATTTAATATTCCCTGTTGCGATTATTTGATATTCTATGATGAATTAAGTGGAATATTAAATGCTATGGTTTGCTTGAATATATTTCGGTACACTGAGTTATCAAAATATATGAATTGGATTTTTGGAAAGACAATAAAAGAGTGGAGTTTTAAGTAAATTAATTATAGCGAATTTGAATAAATTAAGAATGAATTGAAAAGGAATGGAAGTGACACTAAAATACTAACAAATAATTTCAAGTATGAAAAAAAATGATTTTGAATAAACAAAAATTAATGAATTGTAAACTTAAGTGATATCATTTAAAGGAATAAAGAATTATTTTAAAATTCAAGGTTTAAATTTATTTAAAAGGATAAAGAAGTAATTTGGGAAAAATCTAAAATTGGTATTTTCAGTTAAAATATTTTAAATCATAGTTAAGGAGTAAAATATGAAGTTAATGGATTTTGAAATAAATGGAGTAAATTGGAAATCAATTTAGAAATTGATTTAAGTGTGTAAAATTGGGATTTTTAAAGGAGAATGTGGCCATGAAATTTATAAACTGGGTTTATAAAAGCAAAGTAATATATCAGTGGATATTTGGAAGAATAAATTCACGATGGGAATTTATTAAAGGAATGGGAAAATTTATTTAAAAATAAACAATGATTTATTTTTAAAGAATGTGAAGAGAAGTATATTTCCCTGGACCGTCAAGTATTTCATAGTAAATTTTTAAATATAAGATAAAAGTTTTAATGTTGTTTTAAAAGCATGTTTTAGAAAATTTATTATTTTTACATGTTTAAATTCTAAAGTAAGCATTTTTCAAATCTATTATCATAGTAATTATTTAAAGGTGACTTAGTATTTTGTTTAAAGTAGAAAATCTAGTTTTATATTTATGAAGTAACCCCATTTTAAATATTCCTAAAGTATATATTTTTAATAAAGTATTGAAGTAGTTTTCAATTTAAATGTTTTAAAGCATATTTTACAGTAAAGTGTTTTTAAATTATTTTAAAAGTCTAAAGTTTTGTGCTTGGTGATTTCAGTGGAAATAGAAAATATTTGGGAAATTTATTCAGGAAAAGGAAGATAGTTTGAAACTGTTTTCAAAACGGTTTGAAAAGTGGAAATATATCTTGCGAAGATAGTTTGAGATAAATAAATAATTTGGGAAATTATTTATTTTGTGACGGATTTTTGTGAATGTTAATTGATAATTAAATAACCGACTATCAATATTGGACAATGCGCTGATCGTTTCGAAGAGACCGGGATCGGGATTAATTTCTCGAAAACCACATCGATCCGGTTTGAACGATTTCGTGAAGAAGATGAGTTTGGAGTCGAAGATGGAGCGGTGAAGTGCAAGGGCTGGTCGCTACTAATCTTGAGGGTTTCCAATATGGATGTAGTAGGAGTAGTGCCTTTGGTTCCGTTCGAACCCGGGACGGACTTGTATGGATGAATGCTTTCAGAGCATCGTTTGGTGGACGATGAGCATTCTATGTGTAACATTCTAAAAGGTAACGCTTAGCCTCAAGCCTCATCAACCGGGATGACTGAAAATCAGGGTTTATGAAGCAAGGCTAGGTGGGTAGCACCCATTTCAGGGTGAGGTCATCCCTGTCTAGATGTCCATTTTATTTCGGCTTAGTGGTGCGGTTGCTGATCATAACCGTGGGGTGATCTTACTCGGGATTATCCGGTAGGGGGTAGTCCTGGTCTTGTGTTGCAGGGGGTCGGGAGTGATCCTCGGTATGCTGATCTAGACCAGCTACCGTGATTGGTGGTACCCCATTGCCTAGTCATTAGTTGGAAATCCATTCTCCCTACGCCCCTTTTACGAGTTTTGTTTTATTACCCACTCTGTGGCTAGTAGCTGGAATTTAATAATGTAACAATTTCGACTATTTTAATAAGTATTTGTATATAGAACCTATTATAATATTAGAGGATTTTAAAAAAAAGGTGTTTTAGCTCTCGTAAGGTAAAAATCCGACATGTTTATTTGTGGCGTGTCCTTACGAGATGCTTTTGATTTTCAAAGGATTTTTGAAACTTTAATAATTAATTTGAGTGTGGTTTTCTCACGCTGGTATTCCAGACTGACTCGGGTGTTATTTAACTATAATGCTCGGGTCAGACCGAGTATTATTGAATACAGGATATGATGCTATGGAGCTCAGGAGACGAGGTGGATGGCGATACGTACTTCCGTACTTGATTATTGTTCCGCTGTGTATCCAGTTGTATGTTATTGATGTTGTTAAACTGATGATGTATGTATAAACAGATATAGTTTTCTTTTGTGTAAAGATCATTGAATATCTATTATATTTTATTCCACTGCGATGGTAAGATTGTGTTGTTGTTTTTCGATTTCTGTTCTTCTACCTCTTCTTCTTTAACCCTCATAGTTCGGTTTTTCGGGCATCGGAAAATCGAGTTGTGACAGTATGTACTAGAATTCCCTCGAGGACTTGAGGGCAATCCTTGGTGGACAAACTAGATCGGCTAAGATTATCAAGAGAACTATGCGTAGAGGTTTGGCAAATAGAGATATGGAAGGAGTAAACAGGAGTCCGTTTACCTATGACATCAGACTGGCTCGGAATCCATCAAAGTTCAAGCTACCTACACTGGAGGTATATAACAGCATGGATGATCCTACCGATCACTTAATGAGGTACAGGAGACACACGGAAGTGCCGGAGGCATCGAGGAAGTTATGGCCCATTATTTCCCTTTGTACTTAACGGATATAGCTGCTATGTGGTTCCCGCAGCTAGAAGATGGATCTATCAGATCATGGATGGAATTGGTCGATAGGTTTTTGAAGCAGTTTCGAGTTAATATCAAAAGGCCGAAGTACGTAATGACATAACGTCGGTGAAGCAAAGGACAAGAGAATCGCTTAAGGCTTTTCAAACTTGGTTCAATGCAGCAGTTGCTTCGGTGGATCAGCCGAATCCATCGATGGTTTTGATGGTGGTAGTGTCAGGAGTTAGGGATAACTCGGATTTCAAGGTATCGTTGATAGGAGATCCACCAATGGATCTCGGTGAGTTCTTTCACGAGACTGTAAGATTTCTTTGACAAGAAGATGCATGTTTGGGTATGAAGTTAAAGGAAGTAAACATGGTTGAGGGTAGGGAACCATCCGACGAAAGCTCAAATAAGGATAAGGATAAAGGAAAGAGGAAGCTAGGTGACACATCTGGTAGGACAAGGAAACGCTGGGGAGAATCAAAATTCTCCACTTACATAGGATTGAATGGAACATTGGAGAGGATATTCATAGAGACTCGAGATCGCCTTCCTTACCGAAGGCCAACAAGGAGGGAACCCTCGGAATGTGAGAGGGCATCTAGAAGGTACTGTCTCTTTCACAATCTTGACTGGCATGATACCACCAGTTGCAGGCATCTAAAGGATATAATTGAGGAGTATCCAAGGAGTGGTTAGTTGCGGCAATACGTCGGAGCTCGGAATGCGGCGGTGGAACAGGAGTAACCACCGCCAACCTCAAATGATGATGGCACAAGGCCTAGGAATGATGGTTGATTGGTTATCAACTGATAGGAATGATGTGGAATAAGTAGAAAACTCTGGACAAACGGCCAAATCACTTACTGATGTATGGGGATGGGATAGCCCCTAGGCATGCTCTAAGATGATGATAAACCGTGATGCTTTAGTTTATGAAATCTACTTTTTTTTTTCCTTTTTTGGTTCAGTCACTTGCTTTTTTCCGGTTTGGTTTCAGTGTTTGGTTTGAACTCCTAGTTTTGTTTGTTTTCTGGTTTAGACTTTGGTTATGATGCTTGTTTTCTGATTTGGATATTGGTTTGGATTTTTGGTTTCCTAATTTAATCCGAATTTAGGATTTTGAATGGATTTTTATCTGGTTTTTGGTAAAAAGTCGTCGGGTATGTATTATGGCCGGCAAGGGGTAAGCCTCCTCGTCCGAACGTGATGAATCGGCTTATTCAGGTCATCGAGTATGGACTATGCTCGGCAAGGCTCCGAAGAGACCACGATTCGTCCTAGGACTTAAGCCCTATATTATCGTTTACTATTTCAGGTCATCGAGTATGGACTATGCTCGACAAGGTTCCAAAGAGAGCATGATTTGGCCTAGGACTTAGGCCCTATAGTATCGATTACTATTTCAGGTCGTCGGGTATGGACCATACTCGGCAAGGGTCCGGGGCGACCAGGATTCGGCTTAGGACTTATGCCATGAAATTACTCAGCGTTTAGAGACACTGAACCAAGAACATCAAGGCATTGCTTAATACAGGTTGTCGAGTGTGGGTTGCGCTTGGCAAGAACCCAGAGAGGTTACAAATTCTGATATTGGCTATGAATAGCTAATGATTCGGCTAAGGACCCGAAGTGGTCCAGGATTTGGATATCGTCCCGGAGAGGTCTTGGAATCGATTATTGGTTAGTGGATATGGAGGAATATGGACTTTGAACGTTGGATTCAGAGCTATTCAAAACACACCTTTCTATCGCAAGGCTGTTTTTGGAGGAAAATGTTATCCCGCCTTTTGGCAAGGCCATGACATCAAAAAATTGACTAGAAACCAAGGACAGTTCATCCCAATGATCAGTTATACACTTTCTCTGTAGATATTGACAAAATTTTACCTTAGTCCAGATCGAGCTATAATTAACAACACACGATAACCAAAGCTATGAAAGCCAACATTTCAAATTTCATGTCAATCGGAGTGCGTATCTTAAGATATGATCGATGCAAATCAAGCAATGCTCTCATTCGTATCAATCATTCCTCCTCCTTTTTATCGGTTTCATTCGTATCCCTCATGGCAACGCTAATTAGTATCCATCGAGGTAAGTGGCGGTCCGTATCCATGAAAGGAAGTATTGCTCTTATCCATCAAACATACTTCACTTAGCATCGGTCCGTATTCACCCTGCTTCGCATTCATCGTCCATTCAACTTATTCGCATCGATCCACCTGTACATGCTATTCATATCGATCAGCCAACGACATCCTTGTTGATCGATGCGAAGCAGCGCCTGGGAATACCGATGCGAATGAGACTCGAAAGAAGCGCTGCGAACGAAACCATGGCAATGGATACGAACGGCCTGGATACGAAGCACATGAATGAGAGCGATACGAACGAGGTACGTGAAGAAGGAAAGACTCGGTCCGTCGGCATGAAAAGTGGATCAATCCTAAAGGTTAGCACTAGGTCATCAGTCATCACATGCTTATAAGCGATGCGAACAGAAGCGATGCGAGCTCGACAGCCTTTAACAAATTCAAACATGCATCGATCATAACTCAAAATCTACAAGTCCAAATGCCACCGAATTTTCACAGGAACTTGTCGACAACTTCAAGAATGTACATGATCAATTTCAGCCCAAAAGGACCATTCACATGGATCGATACGAATTCAGTTCGTATCGCTCCCAGATCAAATCGAAATCACTTGAACTCGATCCCGTGGGCGCACTCACATGAGAGAAGAAGTCTTTCGAGATCTGAGTAAGATATTTGCTTTCTACGCCTATAAATAGTGACCCTAAACTTATAGAAATGGGACTTTTTGGCCTCCCTACGCTGATATTCTGCCGAAATCTTCACTACACTTCGATTGTACTATTATAATCCCTTATAACCAGCGAGTGATAATCAATAAAATAACAATTCTTCAAAGTGAACGTAGGCCGGAGATAGCCAAACCACTATAAATCGTGTGTTTCTGTTGGTTTTCTTTTAATTTTCTAAGCGTTCTTCGTATTTTATTCTCTACAAACTTGTTATCTGTGATCTGTAATTGTGAACGGGTGGTTTCATCGACAATTGGGTGTTTGTGACCAATTTTGACGCAAACACGCAAGAACATGTTGTATTAATTATTATGTTTTTCCATGCATAGACCGTCATCTATGCTATTCTTTTTTCTTTTATTCACACAACGTTGTCATCTCTGTTGGTCATCGTAGGTACTGAATTTGTATTAGTAATAGTTATTTTGCTTTATATGCGCTAATAATAAAAATTATGTATATGATGGCCCGGATCTTTCCTGGAATGTAAATTTTTTGCAGTAAATGTTAGTTTGTGTATGAAAAAAATAGTTCCTCTTCATTTTTTGGTCATACCCCATAGGTAAATCCTTAGTGGACTGCTTAATGATGCTTAACCAGTAAATGATACGATAATTTTAAGGTTTCGGACGGTAGCGGATTAATTTTTTTTGTATGGTCCGGATCTTTACATAAATTTGAATTCAAGCACCTTCAGTTGGCTAATCATCCACTAAAATGGGGTAAGCAATGAAAGATTGTCACACTATACTTCCTAACTTTAGTCTTAATTTTTTTTGCTGCAAATGTTAGTTTGTGTGTAAAAAATTTCTTCCTCTTCATTTTTTGATCAAACCCCATAGGTAAATCCTTGGTGGACTATTCGAGGAAGCTTAATCAGCAAATGATACGATAATTTTAAGGTTCTTGACTGCAGCAGGTTAATTTTTTTAAGGTCCGGGTTTTATATAAATTTGAATTCAAGCACCCTTCAGCTTGGCTAATCATTCACTAAAATAGGGGTAAGCAATCAAAGATTGCGATATTGTACATCGACCTAACTTTATTCTTAATTTTTTTTGCAGTAAATGTTAGTATAAAAAAATTTCTTCCTCTTTGTGTTTTTGGTCAAACCACACAGGTAAATCTTTGGTGGACTACTTGACGGTGCTTAACCAATGAATAATACGATAATTTTAAGGTTCTTAACTGCAGCAGATTAAAAAAAAATTGTAAGGTCTGGGTCTTTATATAAATTTGAATTCAAGCACCCTTCAGCTTGGCTAATCATCCACTAAAATAGGGGTAAACAACCAAAGATTGCCACATTGTACTTTCTAACATTAATCTTAAATTTTTTTGCAGTAAATGTTGGTTTATGTGTAAAAAAAATTCTTCCTCTTCATTTTTTGGTCAGACCCCAAAGTTAAATCATTGGCAGACTACTTGACGATGCTTAAACAATAAATGATACAATAATTTTAAGATTCTTCAATGTAGCAAATTAATTTTTTATTGTAAGGACCACTTCTTTATATAAATTCGAATTCAAACACCCTTTAGTCATGCACTAAAATAGGGGTAAGCAATTAAGGATTGCCACATTGTACTTTCTAACTTTAATCTCTCTAGTCATGCACTAAAATAGGGGTAAACAATCAAGGATTGCCAAATTGTACTTTCTAACTTTAATCTTAACCGTCCAAACAAATCTGCTACTCCATAGGTTACAGGATGCATTCAAATATTTAAACGGTTAAGCCATTTTGTCAAGACTCCTACATCTTAGTAACGCCCCCAAACCCTAAAGTTACCAGTGAAGTAAATCAAGTAATCAAAGGAAGAATCAATGCCTGCTCTTAACTACACTCAGCTCAACAGCTTCCTCGACTTTTCCCTACAATACGAAGGTCGAAAGGTGGTGGAGGCAGCAAGAGACCGCAACCAGTCAAGAATTCAACATCACCATGACATTATGTGCGCTCTCAGAGCTCTCAGGCAGATGAACGAAAACTTACTTAACTGCACTGATCAGTCTGCCATCAATGCCTTCCAGCAGCAGCAGACGAGGTGTTTTCAATTGATGAGGGAGGAGCTTGTTGCTGAACTGGCTCAAAGAGCCCAAAATGTACAACAAACTTATGAAATCACTAACATGATCACTATTAGGGTTGAAGCTATAGAGATCAATGGTGATGGTGATCGAAGCAGTAGTACAATGGATGATGTTGATGAGTTGGCTCAAATGATTGGAAAACTTTGTCTTTGATTCCTCTGGTCTTCTGTTCTGGTTTCCCGTTTGGAAATTTGTAAATGTGTGCGATTTTTTTCTTTGTGTTTTAAGCAACATCTAGTTGCTGAGACTGTTTGTAACGATGTGTTTAATGAAATGTTTCATTTTGATCTGTTATTTATTTATTTTTTGTTGTGTTGATCATAGTTATCTCATTCGCATTTTTTTTTATTTTTTTATTAATGGACGTTCCTTTTTCTTAACCAAACCCTAATTAGGTAATTCAAAACTCTAATTACCAAACTAAGAGCATCCCAAAAGACTAATCTCAATCACCCGTATTAAACCCTATTATGTGATCTGTATATTTAAGCAGCAAATCGTATGTGATCTGCAAATGAAGTTCAATTTCATACAAGTTGACAGTATGGTCACTCGATCTAGTACTGGATTTTATTCAAATGAGAGAGTGATCAATCAAATGTATAGAGAACACTAGACCCTAATCTTAATTACTAAAACACTAGACCATACACTTAGGAGTACAATATTCCACTTTTATCTTTGTTTTTGAAATTTCGAATTTCAAACTCTTATTATAAACATCCGTTTTTTATTGATCACCCTTTTTGATCGCTTTTATTAGACTAAGTCGCCTTTTATTAGAATATGTCATGAGGACCTATGTTTCTTACGAAAACCTGCCTTAACTAAACTGACTAGCACCACCTGTGCTGCTGTGCGGCTTCCTTTTGATCTCTTGTACACATTATATCATTAATTTTTCATTAGACGATCTGTTGGTTTTAGTTTCTATTTATAAGGAATTTGAGTTAAGATACTAGATATTCACCTTCCATAAGCTATCACATGCCAAATTAACAAACTCAGCCTCGCTTTTTATATCCTACTAAGAGTCTAAGACATAGAGATCTGAGGTTATTTGTTTAATCTTGATATATATCTCCAAATTTTCCTGACATGGTTATTGTTTGCTTCACCACTTTTCACCATCGAACAAGTTGTCCTCTTTACTCAAAATCACTCAACCAACCACCAACACGGTCAAAAACCAAAATATTAAATTGTTTGCAAACACCTCCAAGAGGTTGAAGGGCACGTTGAATTTGTTGTGGTTTGGCTAAAGATTGCCAATATGCACTGTTAATCATTATTCATTTGCTTATAGATCTCAAGTATAATGCATAATATACAAAACATAGTGATCTATCAATTGAAAGAAATGAAAACCACAGCTCTCGGAAATTGATTTGGCAACTTCTACTTGGTTTCTTTTAGCCCTCAAAAATTGCGTGTCAATACTGTTCGTACATGAAGTATTTATAAATATGTGGTCGTGAAGTGATCAGTTTGGCATTTTCTACAACATAGGCACTTCCTTTGGTTGACTTGTTCTGATCGGCAATGACTAACTCGGTAGCTATTTGGTTGATCGGTAAGTTGCAACCGAGTCATTTGTCCTGTTCGGTAGTGAAAACCATGGTTCAAAATTCCGACGGAATTCCGGTTTTTTCCGGTGATTCCGTTCCGGTTCCGCTCATAACCGGAACGAAATCCGGTAAAAATTCCGCTTCCGGTCTAAATTTCGGTTTTTCTTTTCAAATATTGAAAAAAACTTATAAAAAATTAAAAAAAGCAACGAACATATAGTAATTAAAAAAAGAAAATAAATCAGTCGGGACAATGAATTAATGGAGAAGAAATAATGTTGTTTCATACAAAAAAGTTGTTAAACTTCTGTTAATTTACATCGAATTATAATAATAAATTTAAAATTTTCAAAGTTGATCAAAGTTTTAAAATCTCAAATGAACAATACAAAATCTTACACAATGGATTTTTAATTAAAGTGTGTATTTTATATGTAATATAAAAAATGTACTATAAATATATGACAACATTTGATATTTATTAGCATATATAACAAATTAAAGGAAAAAGAGTACCGGAATTAGAAAAACGGAATTAAATCGAAACTTTCGGAATTTTCAAAACGGAACCGGAAATTTTAAAGCTACCAATGACCGGAACGAAAACGAAAAACGGAATTTTGAACCTTGGTGAAAACCACCGAACCATTTTTTCTTGTTTGACAATTGAAAAACCATACCATTTTTGCTGTTCGGCAGTTGAATACTAACAAACCGTTTCATGTTGACTGTGACTGAACCATTGCTAACCGAACCGTTTACTTCACCTATCAAAATTTACCTTTCTCTTTTGATTTCTTTGTGTTAACTTTTGATTTTTCTATCCTTTTGGTTTGTCCTTACGACCATGTGATAGCACTTTTACTACAACCATTCCAACTGCTTTTGTTCTCCTTGATGCCATTCTGCATTTGTCGTGTTGTGGGCAAAAATGCCCACAACACTTGCCCCCTCCCCCAAAACATACATTTGTGAATAAAAAATGTGCTTTTCTCCATCCAAAATCATATTCTTTTTGTCAAATGGCCGTCTCAAGCCTTGAGCATTATACTCCGTAATCCAATCTTTTCCAATAAGTTTCTAACTGCCTGTTTTTTGCGAAGTCTTGTTCATTTTGAGACGAAAACTACAATTGTATTCTTGAACATTCGAATGTTTAGTGCTTGAAGGTAGAAGTATTATCCTAGTTGTGAAACACAAGATTTTGTGAAGATCCAATACAGTTTGGCATAAAATCTGGCTGGTAACATTTCTATCCAGTGATAATCTGCCCGGTATACTTTTGGTCGGTACTGGACCAAATGCTTAGTCCTTATGAATACAAAGTTCACCCGCTCTTTGAAAACTTTCACTACTAGAAATATAGTATATCCCGACAACGATTACTGACGGCCGCCGACGGCAGAATACTGACGGCTTCCAATGGCATATATTTTTTGGACTTTGTTATGATTAAAATAATTAGCCATCGCTAGCCGTTGGAAAATTGCCGTTTGCGGCCCTTTATAGCCATCGGGTGTATCCTCTTCTTCAGGCCGAAACCAGACACATTTCACTCCTCCCCAACTCAAAAACTCTCCTCCACCATTACCTCCTCTAACCCCAAGCAACGAATTTCTACCGAAATCAACTCCAACTTCATCAAATCGGAATCACATCTCCTCCAAACCCTTAATCTCCTATATTTTAGGTATTGTCCCGAAACCTCAATTTAATGAATTTGTTAATTTGTGGTTAATTTGTTAGTTTAATTGTTTATATTGTCTCATCGATTGTGTAGTACAGTTTATTGAATGTTAGTTTGTTAGTTTAATTTTTTAGTTAGTATTGTTTAATTTGTTAGTTTCTGTGATAAGAAATTAGTGTGTGTTAGTTGAAAATTTTAGTGCTTTTTATGTGTTACTTGGGAAATTTAGTGTGGATGATCACAATTTAGTTTATGTGTTTTGTAAAACGTCGAAAACGATAATTAATATTATATACGTACGATTAGTTAATTAAAGTTTTAAACTGTGCATATGTGATAAACCATCGTATACGGTAGTTTAACTTAAGTTAAATGTTAATCACTTTAATGGAAATGATGAAAGCCAATTTTTTTTTAAAATATAAAATACGTAATATATTTTATTCATAAAACCCTTAGAGCATCTACAACAAATACGGGTGTAGATTTTATAAAATATACATTTGAATTTTGTAATCGGCTATTTTCTCCAACAGAATTTAACCAGGCGTTTGTTCAAGATGTCAGGAGCCTATTAAATAGGCGCCTGACATTATATGATTATAAAATATATATTGTCAGACGCCTATTGAACAAGCGCCTGAGCATTGAGAGCCTGTTGAACAAGCGCCTAACAATATGGCGCTTGTTCAACAAGCACCTGAGATATAGGCGTTTGTTGAACAAGCGTCCATCACAATTCTATATTTCCAACATATACTGCCCCAAATCCACACTATCGTGTTTTCCACATCCTGTAGGAACGATGTTTCGGTGTAGATTTCAGAAAATGAGAACTGTTGGAGTTGCTCTTAGAGTATTTTTTGCCCCATCTGATAAGTAGTATGTGGGTATTCATTTTTTTCAATAGAACGGACATCTATATTCATCACATACAATATTTATTGGATTTGTCGCTGTATCGGACAAGTTACAAACACAGTAACGTACTTACATCTCGTAAATCGTTTCATTTTAAATGGTTCACAAAATTTCGACCGCGCTTCTTTTATGTTCCATTTGTACACAATCGTGTACGACGCGGGGAACAAAATGAAAGTGCTGCCGAAATTTTGTTGAATCGTGTTTGTAATGGGTCACATGGTGGGGCATTGATGAGTTCCAAGTAAGTTTACCACATATTTACTTTAAATTGCTACGTGTGTTTAATACATAATTTAAAACCGTAATGTTATTTCCAATTGAAATTTGCAGAGGGAGTCAAATAGGAACTCCACAAATAGAAATAAGAATCCCGTCACTCATCGCAGTGGTTCCAAGTCGTTCTAGCATCATTGTGAGGATTCGGCAAATATTTATATTCACATTTTTATATTTTAAGTTATAAGTTGTTAATAGATAGTTAATAAAACATAATATATATGTGTGTTTATATATATATATATATATATATATATATATATATATATATATATATATATTCATGTTCCAGGAAAGAGCGCGAGGAGTTGTTGTTTCATATTGGGATGTTTTTGCTCACACTCATGCCTTAAAACATGCCGATGGTTTGGGCTCAGTCATACACTCATTGGTGCATGATGATAAAACAACTTCTACCTATGTAAGTATATCATAATTAAGTTAAAAGTTATCATTAATTAATTAAGTACACATTTCAACTTTTTGTTAATTAATATAGCGATTAGTCTACTAAATTGTATTCTGTATTTTGCATTACATCAAAAGTTTTAGGAAGCATGGGCACTACTACTGGCTGAGATAGGACGGGATGAGTTGATAGCTGATGGCGAGGACGCGATTTTCGAGTCTATCATGGATCCACCATCCCGCAACATGCGCTATGGATTTGGGAACCAAGCGGTAATTTTCAGATAGTAAACTAAATTAAAATTTAGCTTATTTTTCAATTAAAATTATATAAATTATGTTTATGATATTGGAGGAAGTATAATAATTAATTTTATTCGCAGGCTAGGAAATCGCAGAAGGCGTATAAGATGGCTTAGGACAAAGAAGAAATTGCAGAGCTATGAGCCGAGAACGCCGAGCTGCGGAAGCATGATCGCTTTCATGCTGCGCAGATGGAGTAGTTGAACCAGCGCTTGGCGGAGTATATGGAGCAACTTGGGATGTTTCCTTCATTAGGTGGTTCCATAGGGGATGATGATTATTGATGATAGGTATGTTCTATTATGTTTTTTTGTATGTTTATATATGCTTCGCGTGGGTGAGGATGTGTTTGATATGTTTTGATGGATTGTATATTGTTTTATGGATTTGGATGTTGAGTTTGTGCATTTAGACGTTGATTTTGTGGATTATGTTGGTTTTGGATATGGATTTTATGGATGGAATATTATGTATGCTTATCTACATGATTATTGGTTTATATATGCCCGAAAATGAGCTGTTATTGATGTTAATGGATGTGGAGTAGCTAGAAGGCAGCAGGTTCAAATGCATAAACAAAATCACCTAGATTACCGACGGCTTGAAACGACATATTGGTCATATTTTCTAATGTCTTCCAACAGCATTTTCCGACCATTACCGACGGTTTCGGATGGCTATTTGGTTATTCAAGATTGTCATGTGCTTTTTTGCCGTTGGGAAGTATTGGAATTTGTGGTTGGAAGCCGTCGGAAGCTGCCATTGGTGCCGTTGGTAATCGTTACAAAATGAGATTCGTATTCCAACGACTGTACCTACGATTTCCGACGACATTCCAATGGTTGCCGACGACTCTAGACCGTCGGATACCAGGGTTGTTCTTGTGGTGTTTACTTCCTTTTCCAACTCAGATGTTCGTCTTCATTTTCCACCATAGTGCCGGATTTAACCATTATCTTTGCAAATTCCATCGAACTCTTCCAACGTTAACTTGGAAATGATTTGAAACCCTAATCCATACATAAATCCTTCACTTTTGCTACCGATTTCACATTTTTCACTTAGATAATGCCCAGGGTTCGGTAATGGGAAATTTTTGGCGATGTAATGATTTTGGCTTAGTGATGGTAAAATTATAACACATATAATTTGTTACAAGGTTTGGAACTATAAAATGAGGAAATTTTGCTGGGAATTGATTACGTATTTGCGGCGTGAACATGGCCGAACGGTTTTATAATTTTAGTTGGCTACGGTTTTTAGGGGTTTTAATGCAATTTTCTTTTATTAATTTTTATCTAAGGGCATGATGCAATTGTCTAGATTAGGATTAACAACTTCAGTTGAAAACTTGACAAGGCTGAGTGGCTTAGCGTTATGGCCGAACTATGCTTTGACTAAGCAAAGCAATGCATAGAGCTTTGATCCTAGGGCTGGTATGCTATAACAAATTGTGTGCTTGGTTTTATAATGTTCACACATATTTTATATACTAAAATTATCATCTCTTTGTTAACATAAGAACAATTCCGTTTGTTGTGGTTGAGGTCGAACCGAACACTTAACTTATTCTTGAAAACTTTAAAATTGTTATAACTAGCTATAACCTATGAAGTAAGGTAAATATAGATATGATAGTGTACTGGATGACCTCATTTTACTATTTTAACTCTTAACACGTTACCTTAAGTTCAGTCAATTAGTTATCATTCAAACTTTAACAGTTAATCGTTGTATCACTTATGGTTACCTATGTCATTAACAGGTTGTGATACATACCCTTTGGCTTTTATTACTATGTGCCCTTTGTCAAAAGGTTGTGTCTAGTTGATTCAGTTCAATGAACACATTGAGTAACATATCATTTTCATGGGTTCCATACATAGTAATACAAGAGATAGCATGCATGATTGTTATTACCTTTCACACAGTACCACTATCATATACTAGTCATTATGCACGTAGCCATCTTATAGTCTATCGGATAGGTATGATATCTACTCGAGGTCATACTAGATCTATTACTACTATTGGCATTCAACCGTCTAGTGCTTCGTGTTTTCATCCACCACAATGGCTTGTCAACCGAGCTCGGCCCGATCACTAATTGAGGGCTTTAGGGCATCATAGTTACTGTATACCCTATAGATTCCATGTCTGCCACCCTGCTTCTAAGGAATTTTGAAACCATTTATTAGGTGCAATGGCTGCTTGGGATGGTATGCTCCTTCCATTCCCAATCAGTGGGTCCATGACCCTCCTTCTCCTAGGGTTACATCACTTACACTGGATACCACTACTTGATTGGTTCCCATACTTCTGAAAACACTTAGATTTTTCAAGTATTTGTTTATCTTAAGATTGCATCGTTTCAGCTTCAACATAATAGATACACCGTCTTGGCTAGATTATATCATTTACATAAGGGTATCTATTTCCCTTCCCACACATGGGCAATTTTGATTCCTATATGCAGTTAAGACCAATTTAGAGTCTTCCACATTCTTTTACCTTGAGGCTTGGAACAAGTTCAAGCCTATGGAAGAACTGCATTCAAAATACAACATGTTTAAATACATGTTCTTGTTTATTTGAGGTTAGTCAGCACATTTTCATTAATGGCATTTAGGATGTAAGTATTTTTTTTCCTACGCGTCGGCACTTCTTATCACACTGGCTCCCGTGTTGATTTTTGGTTCTTCATTATGACATCATCAAAGCGGCTACTGGAGATGACTTAACAAAAATAATGGGAAGGTTAATACAGTTCCCTTGAGAAGAGAGGTAAGCCTTAAGATTACTTATAAACGTGTTTCTTGGACAATTCAAGTTAATCACTGCTGGAAGGTTAATTGGTCAGGTAAGAGCTCCACACGTTGAGAGTAATCCATGCAAGAGGAGTGCCAGAGGACCATAGGAAGGAGAGTCTAGTGAAGCTTCCAGTTCTCACTAAAAGCCTATTGTTGACGTGGATCTTCCTCATTCGGTAAAGTTGGGGTCCCGACAGGGAGGAAGATGAACTAGTTGATGTTTTTGTATCCACTGGAGATTCCCTTTCCAAAGATTCTAAAGCCACGACCCTTTGTATGAATTTTCCCTCAGAGAACTTCGAAAAGGAATCAGGGATTGATACAAACGCTGATTTTATGATGACAAAGCATTTTAGAATAACTTTGGTCAAATACGACTGCTAAAATATCCATTTCACCGATCAATTACCAACTATTTTCATTATACTTAGATGGCATCATTTATTGCCTCAAATGAGCCAGAATAGCAATTAGAACATGTTGAGTGCGGGTAGAGGAATTTAGTGGTCTATCACCTTGTTAACGCACACATCATACACACACACTGCATACCTACACTATAAACCTCTCTATGCTTTAGGATTGTTTTAACATTTATTTGTTTTTCTTTGAAGATTTAATAGGCTCTTGTACACAAATCAAGGAGGTCCACACTCAGCTAACCCCTAAGGATGAGAGAAACATGCTTTGGAAGAGGTTAATTTTACCAGACCGAGCTTAAATGTTGGTCATCCTCCTGTCATTCTTAAGAGTTAGGCGGTTGTTACTTATCGACCTGTTGTGGAGCCTTCTCTTATGATTAGAAATATTCCCAAGCACCTTCGGTCTCCTTTTTAAGGCTCTAAGTTGTAAAATCCCAAACAATCCTACAAATCTCTTAGATTGTCTCTTCATGCTCATTCAGACCCCAAAACTATGAAAAATCGAGAAAAAAAGACTTGGTGATACCCGAGCTTCTACTATTTCTACTTCACATTCCTTATCCTAGTAATATTGAGAACAAGTACTAAGAATCCCATGACTCCCATGGTGATTGACCCTAATGATCCAAGGCTCAATGAATTTGATCAACCATGCTCTCTATGGAATGCAATAACTCGGCCGCTCGCCAATGCTCTATCTCAACAATTCCCTGATGTCTTAACCGATTTATGGGCATTGTTAGAGTTCCATGATAAGGTAATCAAGGCTGGTAAGTGTATCGATCATAATCAAGTGGAAAATAACCGTATAATATTCACCCTTTGCAAAGAGATTCATGGGAAGAATGTATTCATCAAGAGTCATGATCGAGTAGTGGAGGTGTTAAGGAACGCTCATGTGCATGAGTTGGAAGAATTGAAAAAACATATGCCATCGAGTTAGTAAAAATAAGAGTCTAGTATAAAGCTCATTGGACGAGGCTATAGAAAAGTTCATAGGCGAAGCATGGTAGGTGAAGAAAGTGATCTATGAGACAACCCTTAAGTTTAAAGAGAGGACAAAGCACTTTAATGGTAAGTTGGGCTCCTTCGTGGAGGAGAAGGATAACTTGATCCGGATAGCAAAGGCATGGAGGAAAGAGAAAGTCTATATCATTATCTAGTCAATCGATATATCCTTCAAAAAAGCGTCACTAATCGACCATCTTTAGTAGACTAAAATGCACATGAAACTAGCCGATGACAAGTTGGACTTTAACTAAAGATGCATATGAATTTGGGCAATAACTGGACTCGGTTGGTGAATCCTGAATGAAGTTTATTATAAAATATTTACCTAGGGCCACCTTAGAAGGTTTAAAGACTATGACGAGATCATGCCTTCCGTCCACAAACGCTTGGCTTAGGGAGCTTAAGAGACTTGTTGGGTTAAAGGGAGAAATTTTAAGTTCGAGGAGATTGATCATGTTTTCGATGAATGAAATAGATATTGTATGTAAAGGGTATTGTCCTAGCTACAGGTTATGGTGTAACAAATCCTAAGGCTACATTAACACTAGGGAGGTTGAATTGTGTTTTATAATTTCATGAATCCTTTTAACTTAGATTCAAGATTTAAATCAAATCATAGATTAACAACACATATCCATGCTAATCAAGCAGTCATAGATGCAATCACAGATGAATATAAAAGTAACAAAAAGTAAAGTAATAGAGATGACACCAAGAATGTTATACTGGTTTAGATTAACCAATCCAACATCAATTCTCGTACAATACTGTATGGATATCTTTTCAATCGCCTACATTAACCACGTAGCAAGAAAACCAGAATATAGTCTCAATTTCAAGGTTATGAGATACACCCTCTTGTCTTAGAGTCTGAGGTAAACTCTCTTGATTTACCTAGCAACATGATCACCCACTAGATTTAGAAGGGCTACTGAGCATACCCTTTTGATTTGAATGGACAATAAGCATGCCCAAACAAATAAGAATAGAGTTGTTGATTTTCAAATACAAATAGTTGTGCTTAGGATACCAGATATCTTATAGCTCTTCTAATAGGGGTTTGATCTTTGAATTGATGAGAGAATACTTCCAAATCAGTGAGTAGATTGTAGAGAATGAATGTAGTACAGTAGGTATTAGATTTGAATGAATTCAAAGAGTATAGAAAGTGGATTTTGTTAAATATATGTGAGAGTTTCAAGTAAGAAGAAAGTAGAGAAAGTATTAAATAAAATACATTTTCTAGTCTCCTTTATATAATGTATGAAGGGATGTATCTATTCGTGAAGAGATGCAGTGAAAAATCACATCTATATAAAATCCCAAAGGCACCTCTTCAATGGTCTATATATAGAGATACATAGGAGGCCTATGTCGTCGTATCTATATTAATTTTGAAAAATAATAATTCTTTTAAATTGTTTTCAAACTTCTATATTTTTGTAAAATAATTTAAACATAGTTTTTAACTATTTTGGATATATAAAAACTTTTATAGAATATTTTCCGAAATATATTTTGAATTTTAAATAATTTATTATGATAAAATATCAAAGATTGGAATTTTGTGATAAAGATTAGAATTAGCTAAGGACTTTAACAATTTATTCTAATGACTCATAAGTATACAATAAATTCTTAAGCTCTTCAAATCTTTTTCCTTTAAACTTATGAGTCTTGACCATCTCTGAATCATGTACTTTATATTGATCAATCTTTAAGCTTTAATCATATTGTACCGATGTAATATTCTACAATATATACTATACAACTTGATAAACATTAGTATCTATATTGATATGGTAGTTGTCATCATAACCAATATATGAGGTATTAATAGTCTCCCCCCAACTTTTGATAATGACAACCATGTAAATATTTTTGTATGTAAAATACAATATAACTCCCCCGAGGTAAATAATTCCCTTTAGTATATGCAGATGTTATATTTTATATTTTTCTCCTCCTTTGTCATCAACAAAATGAGTGAAATACAAAACTATATACACAATTGTGATTGATTTATGTAAGGAATATGTTTTTGGAAATATTAGTTATTTTGAGTATGATATATTCAAAACATATATTGAGAAATGATTAAATTCTAAACAATATCCTAATATTAAAGATATTAAATAAATAAAACAAGACAAAGTTTATTAATCATTCTAAAACACAAATCAAACTATTATATAATTCAAACATATAAGCAAACAATATTAAACAGATCAAGTCAAACTATATATACAAACCTATAGCAATCTAACCTAACTATATTAAGTATATACAAATCAATCAAATTTAAATATCCAAGTTTTAAATGCGCACTTACAAATTTTAAACGAATTGAAATACTATATTTTCCTTAGAACTTCAACCATCCTTCATATTTCAAAGGTTGGTTTAGTTTTGATGACATCCTAATCTTCTTATTCCATGTTTGCTTTGGAGTTTGAGCATTTCGGGTTTTTGTTTTGATCATCTTTGATAAAGGAGTAAATTAACCAATGAAGATCATCAAAATATTTTTTTTGTTCCTTACTTAATTCCAAATGTCTTTGATTTTGAAGGATGAAACAGAGAGCTTTTTAAAATATTAATGTGCTTCTTTTAAGTATTGACAAAGTTTTCGACGTGGAGAACTCATTTTTGTGAAAGGAAATGTTTAGAATGAAAAGAGATGAAAAGATGAGTCAATTATGAGTTTTTTGGAAGAAAAAGGATTAAATAAAGATGACAAAAGATAGATTAAACAATTGATTTAAAGGTAGCATCAATTTTTGGAATTTAAACTTTTTAGAAACAGCCAGTATATGTCGACATATGTATGTAGGGTTTGTCAACATACGTACCTTAATTTGCACAATTTATGCTTTTGTTCTAATTTTTGCTTATACTTAATATTATTATATTTTAATGATTTTCAGAGACAAAGGTAACATTATTGAATGAAAGATAGTAAATTTTATTAATTAAAACACAAGTATATGGACGTAAAAGATACAGGAAAATAACATTGAAAAAACAAAAAAACATACAACTAAGAGATACAAAGATAGATAAAAGTTCTAAAAAGAAGAAGAAGAAGATGATGATGATGATGAAGAAGAGATCTTTCTAAAATATTTTTCCACTTTACTGGAGGTAGAAGCGAACATTTTACTAAAGGTGCATTTAAGCTTATCTTGGTTTTCGAAAAGCTTCTCTAGGTTCTTGAAATTTTTTTGTTTGAATAGGGTGATGGTTTGTCAATGCGTTTCGAGGGAATTCCAATTTCCTCCTCTTCCACTTCTTGTTTTTCCTCCTCTTCAATTTCCATGCTATCACATTCTTCTTCTTATTGAAGAATCTCTTGCACTCTTCCCTTGCAATTCTCTCTTCCTTTTTGGAAAGAGTTTCATAAGGTTTGAATTCAAGAGGAATGTGCATAAGAGAGAGGTTGGTTTTGTCAAAAAAATTATGAGGCAAAATGTTTTCACCTCTTAGATCGATACCAAAATAATTGAAGATTCCAGTATGATACACATCATGATAAAGTGTGTTCCCTTGTCTACGGATTTCCTTTTGGAAAAAGTCATCCAAAATCACTTGTGCCCAATTTGTATCATATTTTTCAAAAATGGTAAAAAGTGCTTTGAAAATCTTTTGAGCCGAATCATTGTAATTTCTCGTCCTCCGTGTAATACTTCGTTGTAAAATAAGACTCATTTGTCATGCCCCCGTTGGCCTAATATTTTTTCTTTTGAAACCATGCTCATCATCATTAGAAAATAAATCATGCATAACTTCTCTATTACCACAATCAATTTCAAAAGTGGAGAGTTTATTTCCACTACTTTTACAAAAAAAAATTTAACCTAAAATTTTTCAATCCAAAACAATAGTAGTGTCTTTCACAACAATCCAAATTTGACCTTCTTCTCCTTGAATTTTTTTTCCATATAAGTTAGCATAAAACATTAAACCAAATTTGAATTGTAATCAAAATTATTTTGAGATAAATCAATTAAACCGAAAATACCATTTTCAAAAGCAAGATTCTTTAAACCATAAGAAGAAAATTCATTAAAAATTTTTAACATTCCCGAAAATACTTTTCCATATGTAGCATATCCAATATAAGTTTCCACAAAATCTTGATTATTAAAAATTTGAATTTTGATCTTTTTGTTGAGCGTAATAGTTCTGGATGAGGAAGGTTGGTTTAGGGAATACATTTTTGAGTATTTTTGAAAGTTGGAGAGTAAAGAATGATTTCGGTTTTTGAGATAAAGTTTGAGTGAATTAAGAGATAGGAATGAGTTAATTAATAGAGAATGAACTGACATTTTTCAAATGAAATGATGCCTTTTTAGTTTTTAAATTAATGCAAAAGAGTGAGAAATTCAAAAGTTTAAATCTAAAAAGATTCTCTAGTTTTTCGACTAGTATGTCGACATATATGTGAGCCATGTCGACATATAGTTCGAGAATTCCAAAACTAAACTAAGAAAATGAATTCCTATATATATAAATATACTTATATACACCAATTATTATTATTAATCTATATTTAGCCCTAAATTCAATAATTTCAAATGAAAGAAATAAATATGTTGAACTGTAACGACCCAGAATTTTCGATCCCGAAAATCCCAGATAGTTAGGGAAAAATAAGAAAAGAGATAGAAGAAGAAATAGAACAAAACTAGGTTCTCACATTCGCAGCGGATAAAATATAATATCAATTAATAACAGTTTACAAAAGAATACTGTGTCTGTCACTTTTAATATATTAGAGTTACACACATATACAGACACTGGATATATACAATCATCATGTCTCAGATTTACAAAAATATAATATAGCGAAAACACTCCTTACGTTCTTGCCATCCAGTTCGCCTCCTGAGCTCCAAAACATCCTTACCTGAAAATCTGTAATACTCGGTCTAACCCAAGCATTACATCAAAGTAACACCCGGGTCAGGCTAGAAACTAGCGTGAGTAAACTCATCTAACATGAAATACCAAACATAGAATCTATATAAAACACGGGGTAACTCGTATTCATTTACAAGTAAGATTGTATATATTAAATAGCTTGGAAATATAAGTTTATATTAAAACAATTTATATTGAAAATAGTCCAGAGTCAAAACTGTTCACTTTCCCATCAATTCAATTTAAATTTCCATTGAAATTGATTCGGCTAATAATCAATGAAGATAAATACGTAGGATATACGTATATTATTCTATTCGCATAGTGATTTGATCCAGATTCGAGCACAGAATATCGAGATAGTTATATCGATCCGAGTTAGGAATTTTCACTTGATTTTCGACGGCAAATCTGGATATGGATTGTTGATTGATTCTGGATATTCTCTCTCATAGCTAGGCTATGCAAGGAGAATGACGGTTTCTGATCAAGAAACCAGATCTGAGTCTGCACTGGAAAGTTGGGTGGACAATACTAGTTCAGAAGAGAAATTGTGTGGTCAAGTGAGCGATCAAATTGGTATAGCATACGGATGATATGTGTACATCATACGGGTCTAAATGAAATTGATATTGGGAATTTGTGGATAAGAAATGTGAAATTGTTTTTGAAATGAAAATATATTTGGTGAAATACATGATGAAACAAAATAGAAATTGGATATTTCTATGGTAAAATTTACTTTATGGGAGTGAGTAAATTTGGTAAGTGACTTTGTAAAAGAGTAATCAAATTTGAATATTTGATTTAGAATAAACAAAGTTATATACTTTGTTATATAAGATAAAACTCCCCTTGTTGAATCTATAGCCACAAATAAATGGTTTTTGAAAGTGTTTGAAGTATAAAAGGATTTTTATACAAGTTTGAAATGATCAAAAGTTTAAAAAAAAATTATATATATATATATATATATATCTATGTGTATATATATAGAGGATCTTATGAGGATTTTGGAAAAAGGTTTTGGGAAACTTTGGATTTGGAAAGGCTTTTGATGTTTGGGTAAAATCAATATTTGAATTTGGAAGGCCTAGTTTGAGAATTATCGATTTTGGGATAATCAATTTTGTGTAAAGGACCTTTATACGAGAATCATACTAGGTGTGTGATTTGGAAGATACTATATGTGTATAATATAAAGTGTTTTGAAAATGGCTCTGGAGAAAAAGGCGCTCCCTTGAAATGAACTTCTCAGGAGTGCCACAGGGTGGTACTGCCTTGAACCCTAAGGGGGGTTGTGAAGTTGATCCTATGAGGAGTCCGGACAAAACTAGTTCCTGAGGATTATGAGTAGTGTGTAGCGAAAGTCGAGGGTGCTAATGCCTACAGAGGCATTTGGGTTATGCTGTGATGACAGTGTAACTCGATGTCACTGCGATCTACTGCAGACCATAGCAAAAGTCGTGTGTGCTGCTGAGAGCCAACAGTCTGCGTTTGATTTTATATCGGTAGACTGCGACCTATGGTAACATAGCGAAAGTCATGTGTGACGCTGAGAGCCAACGGTCTACATTTGATTTTACATTGGTAGACTGCCATCTATGTAGGAGTGGATAAGTTTCATTTTAACAGCGAAAATCGAGGTGGTTGATGCCCACAGTTACATGGACTTTTGATGCGATGGCATTGTAACCCTGGAATGTAACTGTGATCTGTTGTGGGTTCCATGGCGTAATCGAGGGGCGCGAAGTGCCTATAATTACATGGAATTTTGCTGCGATGGAAACGTAACCCAGGATGTAACTGCGACCATGGATGGGGGTGATGATTTCTAGAGCATTCTCACCAAAGTTATTTCCTTTATTTTCAAAAACTATTTTCTATATTTTCAATGCAACTATTTTTCAAAATAGTTTCACTGGATGTTGGAAACGGGTCTGCCAAGCACTTATAGATTTTCAGTTGTACGCCTGATTAATGTATGACCGAATTTCTGTGAGGACAATGATGGACTTGTCGAAACATCGAGTTATAAAAGTACTGTATAAAAAAAATTTAGTAATATTATACAGTTTTTTTAGTAGTTTAAAATTGATCAAAGAAAATTTATCTGATTTTAAGCAATCTAATAATTCTGGATTCGTTCCTTTTCGAGGACGAAATGATTCAAAGGGGGAAGGAATGTGACGACCCGGGATTTTGATAGTATTATTTTAATAAGTATCTAATCTAATTAAATAAAATACAAGCTTTTTATTTTATAAACAAATAAGACTTTGGATATTTGCCAGTCATTTATATATATGTGTATTGTGAAGCAAATTATGATTTGAAAATATTTAAAATATATATATACACAAGCATATGGGTTAAGTATCGACAACTTAAATTTAAAACATTTATGTGAAAGGAAAATAGAAATAAAAGTATAGTAATTATTTGTGCGTATGAAACATGAGTTAAACCAATACAAATAATTAAAATAATTTATATTGAGCACATAGAGTATTAAGCACAATCAGGCAAGAAATATATAAACTATAGCAATATACATATGTTGCATGTGATATCCCGGAATTTTAGGCATTATCAATTTAATAATCTGTATTAAAATTTAAATTGATTTGATAATTTTTGTTAATAAATTTGAATTGATTTAATAATCTTCTTCTTAATAAATATTTAATTAGTAGATTTTACCTTTTAAAGATAAATAAATTGTTATATATTTACAATGTATATATATTTGTATATATATTTTAAATAGATGAGCTTTGTTTTAAATTTAATAACTAAAGCATGTTTAAAAATTCTAATATTTTTGGTAAGTTGGAAATTTGATTTTATTTAATACAAAGCTTTTCAAAGCTATTTAAATAAATAACTATATGGTTTTAAATTGGTAAGGTAATTGTTTAAAATGTTTTTGGCTTAAATTTGAATTTAATTTAATTAACAATAAGGTTTTTTTATTTTCATTTTAAATATAACTTGATAAATAATGATTTAAATATATATATATATATATATATATATATATATATATATATATAAGTTTTTTTTTGAAAGGCAAGCGGGGTTGACTGGTCCCCTACCAGATTTATTACACGAAGAAAAGAAAGAAAAAGCAACTATGAACAGGCTCATAGTCACAATAAGAAACAACAAAGCGAGATACAACACAAGGGAACACAAGGAAAAAACAAAAACATACACAACGAGGAGATAGGCACTAAAGCCAATCAGGTGGGACAAAGGAATGGAAATCAAAATTACATTCCCTTATACCCATCTTAATACTGGCATGCATTGCATTCAAAAGCTGGTCATAACTCCTAACTTTGCTTTCAAAACTCCTTAAATTTCTTTCTTCCCAAATGATGCTCAGATACCTTTTGATAAGAAAGAAGTACACAAATCTTTCATTTTTCTTCCACCTAGTTGCTTTCCCTATCAGATCCCACTCAACAGTTGATATTCCATGGTTATGATTAACATTCATCACTGACATAAGATTACTCCACAAGCCTAATAACTGACTGCACTCAAAGAATAAATGACTCACAGTTTCAGGTTGCATTTTGCAGAAATAGCATAGGGGATCAACAAGCATCCCGTGGTTCAACAATATGTCTTTGGTTAGAAGAGCACTGTTGATGACCTTCCATAACATCAGGTTGTCTCTGGGTATCGAGTTTCTGGACCATATGACTTTATGCCATTTTATGTCAGTAGTGGCAGGATAGTTCACAAGCAATTTATAGACAGAGGAGATGGAATGAGATTTTCCTCCCCAAAGAATAACATCATTGGAAGAAGGAATGAAAGAGAATGGCTGATACTTGTTCCAGATAGCTCTAATCTCTTGGTTACTGGTATATGGCAGAGAAAGCCTGCCATTATTGATGAAATCTGTTGCTTTGGCAATTCTACTAATTCCAGATTGAGTGATCTGGTGAGGAGTAAAAATGTTACATAAGATCAGGCCATCATCCAGTCATGGTGAACACCAGAAGTTAGCATCACTGGTGGTAGAAAGTTTAACTTTGATGAAAGGAAGAAGAATTGATCTTGACATCAGGAGGCTCCTCCAAGTCCAACTAGAGTTTTGTGGCACAGGCATTGTCCAAAAAAAATTTCTACCCAAATTATGAGTTTTGGTCCATTGAACCCACAATGTGTCAGCATTAGATAGCAAGGCATTCAAGAGAGTACTGATAGCAGCTCTATTCCAAGTTTGTAGATCAAGGATTCCAAGCCCCCCTTATTCTTAGGTAACTCCATTAATCCAAATGAGCAAGGAATGATTTTCCTCGATCGAATGGAACCAGTCCAGAAGAACCTTAACATAGCTTTTCTAACCATGCCAATGAGTTTAATGGGAAGAATGTAGGTCCTAGACCAGTACACTGTCATAGAGGAAATGACTGATTTGATAAGCACAAGCCTGCCTGCTTGAGAAAGAAATCTATTGGCCCAACCATTCATGGTGCTACAGATTTTGTCATACAATGGCAAGCAATTAGCAGTTGTTATTCTGGAGTAGCAAAGTGGAAGACCCAAATAGCACATGCTGTTGTTCATAGCTTGGGGACCGGATAGTGACAATAAGTGAGTTTCATGATCAGAAGAGATTCCAGAGGTGATCATGTGAGATTTGCTTAAATTGAGTTCAAGACCAGTCATAAGGTAGAAGTTATGTAAGGTAATTTTTATGTTTTCCAGGGAAGTCTGATCAGGTTTAGTAAATAATAATATATCATCAGCAAAGAACAGAGAGGTAATTTGTGGGGATTTGCATTTTGAATGAAACAAGATTTTCTTCTGTTCAAAGTCATTGATCAACATAACATTTAACACTTCCATCACGAGAATGAAAATGTAAGATGAGATAGGATCACCTTGCCTGATCCCCTGCTTGCTGTTGAAATAACCAGAGTTGAACCCATTATGAGTGATGGAGAAAGATGGGGTAGAAATGCAGTTGTATATCCAAGCCACGAAGACTTTAGGGAATCTCATGAGTGCCATAATTATGACAATGGAACTCCAGTGAATGCTATCAAAGGCCTTTTTAAGGTCGAGTTTCAGCAATGCATTCTTTGAAGCTTGGGCACGACCATACCCTTTAATTAGCTCATGTGAAAGAAGAATGTTGTCAAGAATATTTCTCTTAGGCAGGAAGGCAGACTGATTCTTGGATATAAGCCTACTGAGAACAAGAACAAGTATGGAGGCTAAAATTTTGGAGATGCATTTGTATATGACGTTGCAGCAAGAAATAGGTCTGAAAGACTCAACAGTAGAGGGATGCTGAGTTTTAGGGATGAGCACCAGATTGGTAGCATTAACTTCCAATAGAAGTTTGGACTTGTTGAAGAAGTTGTGAATTTCCTTTAAGAGGTCATCCTTGATTATGTCCCAACTGTGAGTAAAGAACTCGAGATTGAATCCATCTAGACCACCACTAGAATCCCTATTCATTGAAAAAGAGTGTCTTTTATTTCTTTGTCAGTAACTTTTTTAACAAGATTGGTTGCTTCCTCCATGTGCACTAAAGGAACCTGCACAAGGTCAAGTTTTTCAAAGTCAGGTTTGAAATTATCTTTGTTACCAAGCAAGGCCTTGAAATAGTTGAGCAGAGATTGGTCAACATCATCAGGATCAGAGTGAAGCACTCCATGTTCATCATAAATATGAGGGATGCTTTGCTTTGCTTGTTTGATTTTAATGGCAGCATGGAAGTACGCAGTGTTATTGTCGCCATCATGTGCCCATTTAAGCCGAAGTTGCTGCCTCCTCATCTTTCCTTCAACTTTTAATTCTTCCTGAAGCTGGTCATGCAAATTTCTCTCATTAACAGCAGCAGCAGCATTACCAGGATTACTCACCATATAATCTTGAGCTTCAATGAGCTTCTACCGGAGTAGACTAGATTTTAATGAACCATTACCGAAGTTTTTCCTTGCCCATACCCTCAGAGCTTCCATAGTAGCTTTTAATTTCCTGCAAAGTATGAACATGGGATTACCATAATAATTTCCAGACCACACAGTTCTATTATATTAGTGTACCCAGGTTCATGGACCCAAGTACTATAGAATTTGAAGCCTTTTTTTTTATTTAATAACATATGTCCCGTAGAGAAAATGATAGGGGAGTGATCAGATAATACAGGATGGGGAATTAAGGAAGACATGGTTGGCCAGGCTGTTAGGGCATTAAGATTGGCAAAAGAGTGATCAATATTAGTGTAAGTTCTGTTACCAGATCGACTACAATTGTTCCATGAGTATTCAACTCCAAAAGAAGGGATTGGTAGGAGACAAGCATCATCTATTGCTTTGTTAAGAGGGAAAATGTCTTTTGGCAACAATGGGGTACCACCAAGCTTATCTTGCAGTTTGAAGCAGCAGTTGAAATCCCCAAGAACAAGCCAGGGATGGGAGTTTTGCCTAAAGGCTGGAAGAAGATTGAGGAAATTTTGCCTGGAGGTAGCTGAGTTTTGAGCATAAACTATGGAAATGTAGAAGTTATTAGAGGAGTTGTTGAGCTTGGCATGAAGGTGCATGACTTGGTCAGTGTTGAGGACAGAGGAGAGAGACATGACTGAAGGATCGTGAATGATCATGATACGACCATAAGATGCTTGATCCAGATTATGGTGCAAGTTCCAAGTTGGATTTATATACGTGGCAGCTTTAACAGTAAGGGGCTCGTTTAATTTGGTTTCTAGAATGGCAAAAAAAGAGACATTATGATGTTTAATAAGATACTTGATTTGATCAAGTTTGTTTGAGGAGTGGGCTCCTCTTATATTCCAACTCGCAAAGTTTTGCGTCATTATGTATACTTCAAAGATTGATGAGTGACATTTTTCGTGCTCCTGGTTGCAGGAGACCCCCTTATTTTTGATGCTTTATCAACATTGTAGTATTTTTTTTTCGGTCTGCTATCACTGTTTTTCCCTGTTCCTAGTTGTGATTGTGGTTTTGGTGAGGTGGGCATTGATTTCCATCCTGGTAATTCACCAGAGAAGGTGTATTGATGTTCATTTTCTGTTGACATTTCCATCAACAGGGCAAGGATTTCATTTTCAATATTTTTTCTGAATTTTGATTCATCATTGTCAGTGGTGGAAATAAAACTGTTGTTTAATGCATTCAGAATGAGGTTGTTTGTACAGAGATAAGATTGACTTGGTGAAGAAGAGTTAATATCCAGCATGCTATTGTCCTTTGGCATTTTTTCTTGTTGTCTCGAAGTAACTGCTAAGTTTTTATTACTTACAAGACCATGTTTCCCTTGTTGCACATTGTTGGTGACATGCACAAGCTCAGTATCAGGTAATGCATCGTCTTGGCTGTACACTACAATTTCTCCTTCCTCCAACTGTGTGGCATTTATACTGTAATTCTTCCTTGTTATATTTTCCTCATTTTGATAGCATGCATCAGACAACTTGTCATCCATTAAAAGATCGAATCTATTGTTATTTCTTTTCCCTTCCTCATTATTTATTATTGTGTTATCCTTCCTCATGCTGCTCAAACCATGGTTGTGCAGCAAAGTGTGACTAACCCCAATCCCTTCATTTCTAGTGCAAAGTTCTATTTCAGCTGGTTCATTCCTTTTTTCCTTTTCTTTGTTCATGTTTGCTCCCTTTTTCTCGACCCTTCTCCAGACTTGTTTATGTTTGGTGACTTTTGAAACCATCTCATTTTCATAATCAATTCCCTTCCTTAGCTCACTGTCATCATTTTTCTCTACTGCCTTTTCTACATTGTTTTTTGTCATATTTAAGCACTGTTGTGTCCTATGGCCAAATACTTTGCAGTTGGTGCATATATCTGGTCTCCATAAGTAATTGACTTTCACAATTTGATCTGATCCATCCAGAAGTCTTACAGGAAACTCATCGATTAACTCTTCAGCCGGCGTAACTTCCACCATACATTTTTCATATCCTATTCTATCTAACTTTTCAGTTTGAGCATCCATACACATGAATTTGCCAATGCATGAAGCAAGCCAATTAATTCCCATATGCGACCATGCATAAAGGGGAATATTTGAAATTCTGATCCAAATAGGTACTGAACGTATCGTGCTACAACTATTACCAACTGTAGGATCCCATTGCTTTACTATGAATATTTTGTTCCCATAATAATTGGATCTGAAGCAATAATATTCCTTCTATCTTCTTCATAAGACAGATTGAATAGGAACAAATATCCATCTGATTTCACTTTGATTGAGCCTTTTATTTTCCAAATTTTCTTGAGATGGGAAATGACAGTGAGGTATGATAGGGGCTTATCTAGGAAAAAACCAACCAGATAATCACCCCAAACATCATTGCCAGCTGAAATCACAATTTCTGGTGGAACCAAAACCTTGCCATCATAGACCAGAGGTACAGGCATGGGAGAGTGAAGACCCGCATTGCGTGGTTTGGATTTGAAGAGGGAGTTCCATTGGCCAGGGATGACAGCAGGGGGAGAACTTGGTATCTGGGAAGGGATGGGTAGGGGACGAGCATCAGAAACAAGAGGAGAGGGGGGATGGTCGACGGGGGTGGGTAAAGGTGGTGGAGGGTGTAGGGGAAGAAGTGTAGGGTCCGGCGACAGGAGGTCAGGGGGGACATGAGGTGACTGAACGCAAACAGTGGAAGGTAGGGAGGGAAGGACGATGGGTAAGTTTGATAGTAAGGGACGAGAAGGTATGGTTGGGACAGACGCCATTAAAAAATAAAAAAAGACCTAAACTTTGGGGACAGGGAGACTATGAAGAAAACTTTGGGGCCAAGAAGACTATGTCGCCCTGGCCTTTGGTTAAGCCGGTTTTATAAGTGGCCGTGCACTATGTCTCATTATTGTGGCCGCTGGGAATCGAACCGGTGCCACTACAACACAATGTAGCAACTCCACTATGTCGAAACCACTGGACCACTAGAACTTGACATAAACTTTGGGGACAGGGAAACTATGTTTGCCCTGGCCTTCGGTTAGCCGGTTTTATAAGTGACCGTGCACTATGTCTCATTATTGTGGCCGTTGGGATTCGAACCGGTGCCACTACAACCACATGTAGCAACTCCACTATGTCTTAACCACTGGACCACTAGAACTTGACATAAACTTTGGGGCCAAGGAAACTATGTTTGCCCTAGCCTTCGGTTAGCCGGTTTTGTAAGTGGCCGTGCACTATGTCTCATTATTGTGGTCGCTGGGATTCGAACCGGTGCCACTACAACCACATGTAACAACTCCACAATGTCTTAACCACTGGACCACTAGAACTTGACAAAACTTTGGGGCCAAGGAGACTATGTCGCCCTGGCCTTTGGTTAAGCCGGTTTTATAAGTGGCCGTGCACTATGTCTCATTATTGTGGCCGCTGGGAATCGAACCGGTGCCACTACAACACAATGTAGCAACTCCACTATGTCGAAACCTCCGGACCACTAGAACTTGACAAAAACTTTGGGGCCAAAGAGACTATGTCGCCCTGGCCTTTGGTTAAGCCGGTTTTATAAGTGGCCGTGCACTATGTCTTATTATTGTGGCCGCTGGGAATCGAACCGGTGCCACTACAACACAATGTAGCAACTCCACTATGTTGAAACCACTGGACCAAATAGAATTTACATATAATCTTAATTCATTGAGAAATAGAAGTAATTTATAATCTCTTTTATAAATTATTTAAAATGGTCAAATGTGTTATTTTCAAATAATAGATATATGTACTGTTTTTATTTATAATTATATTTGGTTTTATTTATTTAAAAATTAGCTATATATAACTAAGTATTTAAAAACTAATTAATTAAATATAAGTTTATGTTAACTTTTACTAACATTTAATTATAAATACTAATTACATAATGGACAAGTGTAAGTTTATAAGAGTTTAATTCAACAAGTGTTAAATAATAACTTTTCAAAATGACAAATGTATAGAGTTTTATTAAGTGTCATGTTTGATATTTTAATTTTCTTTTATTTTATTTTAAAACATCATGTTTACACCCATCATATTAATGATTCAGACCCCTTGGATTTAAGGGTCAGACCAGAATGAAGCCGAGATGACATCCACTATTAACTTATTCATACATTGAAACACGTGTGGTCTTAATTTAAGCAAGTACTTCCATTCACCAGAGTGCTCGTTTTTGCATTCTATCTCCCAAAATGAATTCTGTTTTATAAATTTATTAATCAAAACGACCTAAATTCCTTCTTTATTAACCATCTTACACATTAATTTGATTCATATTACCTTGTAAATGTATTTTAACTTATTTGGTCTATGTCTCCCTTCGTTCTTTGGTTTATAAATTATCTTTATAGTATTTTATTGCATTTTTCTTTCCATGAGAAGTTTAAACACACATGCTCATATGGTTTATGGTTTGCACTGGAATCTTAAAACATTGCATTCAATATTGAATTAGGGGATATATGATCGATTGTATCAGTTCAGTTCTACCTGCTATGCTCAATAACTTAGTTTCCTAGCCTTTTATTATTTGGTTCACTTTATCAATCGAATTCAACCAGTCCTTATCCCTTAAGTTGACCGCTGATAGTGTTATACCCAAGTATTTGATGGGAAGTTGAACTTTTTTGACGTTGAGTATAGCCAGATTTTCCGTTGCATTATTATCCCGTAATGGCTAATAAGTTACTGTTAAAATGAAAAGATTTTGTTGTTTTACTTCATACACAACTGGAGCTTTCGAATTCATACATGCGATATCACATTTGGCGCGTTCATAGTTTATACAATGTTGATATGTATATGCTTATAATGTAAATGAAACTGTAAAATGAACTGCTGTTCTTTTTCAACTAGTATTTTTTTCTTTTTTCTTTTTAAATGAGATGCTTGGTTGGGCATCTGCATCAATGATCAATGAAATGATTGAACTTTTGGACCGCTCAAAAATTTGAACCAATAACAATGATACTTGAAATAGTACTCAGATTTATCCTAATGATACTCATCTTTAAATTTGACTGAACATTGCAGATGCTACTTTTGAATGATTACTTAAATTCGGAAGAAGATTACTCTAGTTTCATCTTAACCTATTTTATGTTCTGGAATGGATCGACTGCCTGAAGATTTGGTAAAAGAATAGTAGTTTATTTGGTAAGAAAGGCTTGAGCAGTTCAAGTTCTTAGTGATGCATTTGGTACTTGTAGACGTTAACTTTGAATTATGTTGTCTTTTGTTATCATGAATATGTATTGAATTTGGTAACTCATGTATTAAACTTGTAATTTGTTAGTTGATACTTTATTTTGTTATCATGAATATGCGTTACATTTGTTGATTATTATATTTTTTTCGTTCATACATTGTTCAAATTATTATCTATTTAAAGAAGATTCATTTTGATTGTTATTATTAAAATGTAATAGTGGGGTGCATCAAATATATAGTAAAATAAAGCATAGCTTCTAAAAAGCGTTATAACTATATGACATAAGTGCTATAAAAAAAATGCAATGTATGAGGTTACTGTTAAAGGATAGCAGCAAATAGGCGTTATTGTATCTACACATTTTAAAGCGGTATATATATGTTGTAAATGGATGTAGAATATACAATAAACATGTTGATATATAGCGCGAAATAGGCGCTATAGAGTAACTATTTTATAGCGGCTATACTATGCTATGAAATCATGCTCTTTTATAGCAGATTTTTTTGTGTTATAAATGTGCAATTATTTTTTATAACATGTCGATATACAGCGTTTATCAAACCGCTATAGTTGTGTTTAATAGCGGCTATATGCCGCTATAAAAGACTGTTTTTCTTGTAGTGACCCTTAAGGAAGTAACAAGGTGTGTGGGTTCTAAGCATAACCTATCAACCAAATACCGAGATATAAATGGTACGACGCACCGGTATTAAAAAATATCCTAACTGGTGTACACTAAATCAAAAATGTACCTTTTGTCATAGTCTTTCCTTTAACAGCTATAATAGGCTTAGTTGATGATCCAACAGCAAAGACCTTCCCCTTGTCTGCCTTTTGGACAATAGATCTTATAATGCCCCACTTAATCACAGTCAAAGCATTTCACATTCTTCTTGTCTACAACCTTCTTCCCCTTGCCTGACCGGCACTCACTTGTATAGTGACCCTTCTTTTCACATTTTATCATACCAAATCAGCATTTGCCTTCTTAGTTGCACCCCTTTTTTGGGCTCTCTACTTCTTAAAGAATTTCCTCTTCTTTCCCCGAGGACCTTGGGATTCAACGGGCTTCTCTCTAACAGAAATAGCAAGCAAATCTTCATAAAAAACGGCCACCTCTACCACCACATTAGAAGGTTCTCGAATATGGGTCATAGTTATTCTAGCAAGCTCAGGTCTCATTCCTCGAATAAATCTTTCATTCCTTCTGACATCAGTGTCAACCAAAGCATATCCATTTCAAGACAGCTCATCAAACTTAGTTGCATACTCGACCACTGACATTTCTCCCTCAACCAGATCCATGAACTTCCTCATCAATGCAGACTTAGCAACTTCAGATAGAAACCTTTGCTCAAACCTTCTTCTGAAATTAGCCCATGTCAATTCTTCCTTTAGTACCCTAGCGGTTACACTATTCCACCAGTGAAGTGCTGCCCCTTGCAACTGTCCAGAGGCTAGCCTTCTCTTTTGCCCATCAGCCAAGCCTAGATCAGTGCAGATCCTTTCACAACTAAATAGCTAGTTCTCAACCTCAACAGTATCCTCCCTTCCAACAAATGGCTTTCTTCCCATACTGGTGTAATCTCTGCTTAGCTTAACATAGTTATTCCCAATTGGAGCCACAGGATTAGCTCCTCCAATATTACAAATTTCTCCATCTTACAAAAGATTGGCCAACAATTGATACACTATCCCCGCAACTACTTGCGGATTTCCAGCACCTACATTGGCTTCAACATATGAATTAGCATTAGCCTGTCGACCTTGATTCCTCCTGGTGTTATTTCCATTGATTGTGATGCTTCCTCCGCCTAGATTTCCTCTTCCGTTTCTTGTTTCCACATCATCTTTCTTGTAAATCTGCATATGAGACTTAGTAAGATATAGAAGAACGGTCTAAGAGAAAGGGGAACATGTACTTATATATAAATCTATATATCAAATACAAGTACGTAATTATAGCGTTATCCCAAACCCTAGTCATATTTTCAAATTCATTGGATTATGTTTGAAAATCTTTTAGGTTTAACTTTCTTTTAATGTTTCATTAACCTATTCTCTGACACCAGCTTGTACCATCCCCCTACTTGGAGGCCTAAACTATAGGCTACGGATGCTGCAGTCATCCATAGTTATTAATCCTTAACGACCAAATATGACAAAGTTAGATTAATTGATATGTAGCTATATATAAATGTGGAAAAAAATTAAACTTCAAACAAAATCACATTCCATTTTAGAAAATTTTCTATTCATTACATAATCTCGAATTCCCGAATCACCTTCAGAGAAAATATATTTATTACAACATATGCCAAGAGCGATATATGAGGATTCCTCCTTAGATGATCAAAGTATATACAAGTAATATAACAACTTTGCCATTGCAAAAAACACAGCGGAATCAAAAGCAAAGAGACATCTAAATAGCTATCATATGTTTTGCACGTCTCCAGAAGCTTATTCATCTTAAGAGGTACCTGAAAACCCCAGCTCTCAAACTACTTAAAATCAATTGAGTACCCAAAATTTTAAGGGGAAACATAAACTTCGAGTCGAAGATAAAGCCTGGTATGAATAATAATATACCATCTCAAATCATTTAGATATCTAGTGAGACCACATCGCTTAGCAGAATGGGTTTCTCCTCATTAGTATCTCAAAACCTTTACAAAACCATATAATGTGCTCCTACATCCACAATGGTTAAAATAATTCAAAATATTATAATATGATGATATTAAAAGTAAGTGAATTGATTTTGGATTACCCATCCCCACTCATTTTAGACTTTCTACCTCAACTATTAACCTTTAAGTTTTCATGGGCTGACAAATAACCAGTGAAACATTTAAGGACTCCTTGACTAATTTCATAGTTTTCATGAACCTATTGGTAACTCTAATATCTTCCTCTTATCCTAGTTTTCATGGGTTAACTAGGAACCTATTAGTGACCCTAATGTCTTTTTTCTTATCCTAGTTTTCATGGGTTCACTACGAACCTATTGGTGACCCCAGTGTCAACCTATTAACGGTCGTCGATATTTCATCTAGATATAGTTTTCATGGCCTAACTACATACCTACTGGCCTCTACCAGTATCCAATCATAGTTTTTATGGGCTTACTATGAACCGTTCATTCTGACATCTTCCTTTATACATAATTTTCATGAGCAAACTATGAAGCTATTGGCCCATGCCAATATCTTTTCCTATACACAGTTTTCTTGGGCTTACTGAGAACCTATTGGCCCTTGCCAATTTCTTTCATTTATATTTTAGCATCCTATATTCTGGTCTTCTTGACTTCCTAGACGCAATTCTCCTCATTTAGGAGTTTAATCAATTTGTATTCACTATTAGATTAACCTAACTGGTTCTCCTACCTTTTATCCTCAAAACACAATTATGGGTTCATTATAAAATGAATACACTCATGTTTGAAGAAGCAACTCAACAACACAACAATATCATCCCTGTGGGTTTAATTTAAAATATGGTTACTCCCTTTAACCTACTACTTTATTAAAGATAGCTTCTTCTTAAAGCCATTATAAAAACTCCTTTAATTTAGCCATGGGTTTTTCCTTAAAAAATTATAGTTTGGGTCATAGAACCTTTTGATACCTTCGAAACCTAGCTTTTGACTTTATAGGATGACCTCCATCGAAAGCCTTAAATTCTATCTTCAAACCATTAGGCTCCTGCCTTTTAATACTTTATAATCTACCTTTCGAAGCCTTTTGAATACATTAAAGTATTAATACTTAACCTTTAGAATCTTAGCTTCGAAATCAGTTGAAAGTATCCCTTTCAACAACATTGGAGGCAACCCTTTCAAAATCATTGAAAGTACCATTTCGAAAGCATTGGGTTTATACTTAAAACAATATTTGGATCTAAACGAATATAGGAAAAAGTAACTCTTTCGAAACCATCATTTATAAAAATATCAAGGAAACATGATGGCATTGTTACCATCCTTTCGAAAGCATAAAACATCTAGGTAAAATAATGGAAGGTTGGTATCAAAACCCTCTTCGAAACCATCACCTTTGAAACCCCTAAGCCCTTTTGAAAGCTTTAGGCAGTGGTTTAAATTTATAAAACAAAGTATCCTTTCAAAACCATTGATATATTCAACACAATCGAAAGGTTAAAGAATGGCAGTATGGTTTCGACTAGGTTTGAACCCCTTCTTTCAAAACATTTTTCTTAAATAAAGAACCCAGTCGAAAGCAATCTTAAATTAATGGGAACTTTTACAAAACCTCTTTAAAACCTTTTCGAAACCAAACACTTCAACTATGTCTAAGGCTAAATCAAATCAAAGTCATGAACTTTTCTTTTAAAAAATAAGCCAAGGTAGCGACTTCTTCGGAAGCCATGCTTTCGACACCTAAACTTTCGGCCCCTTCCAATCTATTACATACCATCTTTGTGATATCTTGTGCATTGGTTTCAGCTTAGTAGGTTTTGACTATGTTGAAGGTGGAAGTTCTATGTCGCAAGGTGCTTTCCAAAGTAGGCGAAACTCATTTTTCTAAGAAAACCTGGTTTAATACTACTTAAAGCAAATCTTTTTCTAAATAACCTGCCATGTGCCAACACCAAATTAGTTGCTTTAACCCTTTTCAAATTCTTTTCAAAAATAACTGTTGATAATTTAGATCTAAACCGTAGTTAAGTTAATCAAGCAAGCCCTTCCAATTTTTGCAAAGAAGTCCCTCTTCTATACTAATTTTTTTTACATAGCAAATCACTATGGAAAAATCCTCAAAAATTCCACAAATTCGCTTTAATTATCTTATCTAACATATCAAAAATCCAGACCCCAATTCTCAATATATTTTCCAAAATAAATATATAAACCCAAATAACCATATTCTCCTTTGAAAATTCATAATAATCTTCCCATAGCTTGAAAATTATCAAAATTGAAACCTAACTCCAAAATCACGTTTCTCATAAAATAAAAATTTCTCATGGCATTTGAACATCATTAGATCTCACTTTTGACCTAAAACTGTGCAAACTCTCTTTTAAACAATCTTGTTTAAATCAAATAAATCGTGAGTCAAGCATATCATCATCTAATATATTATAAAAATAAATTTATCCTTAAATTCGAAAATATGTGATTTAAAAAATAAAGGTGGAATTATTTTTCACCTTGACTTAGATAAGGAGATCAGATTGAGATTGATTTCTCCTAAGCTTGATTTTCTAGCTTTTAAATTTGATTTCTTCTTCTTTCTTAATGGACAGACATTCCTCCAACTTGCATTTTAGATTTTAGAATGACGTGAATGAAAAATGAAAGGGTGGGAATGAAGTATATATATGGGTGGAAGTTATGGACGACGATTTCCAATTATACACTTATGTTATTTGATTTGCCCAAAACCATTCTGAAACCCATTAATTAGTTTATTGGGCGCGGCCTTAATTAATTAATTCAAATCTAAATTCCCTTTTCAATTAACATTTATATTATTCTATTCAGTTTATCTAATTAAATCTCTTGAATAATGTTATCAAAAATTAAGGGTGTTACACCAAACAAATAAGGAACAAATGTTTAGTATGTATCCCTAAATCTCTTCAATGTTATTTAATTTGTTCTCGCTATAAATGTCTTCTTAGATCTCTCCAATTTTAAATTTTCTCCAACATATTATCATTTGATGTTTAACTAAAATTGAAGAGAAACTACATCAAATAATTTTTGCTTGAAATTATATGTTTCAACAGTCAGTTTCCTCCATTGTACGGTTGTACTTGTAATGTCTGCAGTTTTCATTTAAGTTCTTGAATTTCGAATTATAACTTCTACCTTTCATGCGGTGTTATTCCACTTTTTGGCAAGGACGTGACACCAAAAAATTGACTGGAAACCAAGAACAGTTCGTCCCAATGATCAATTATACACTGTTTCGCTATGGGCATTGACAAATTTTACCTACGTTCAGATTGAGCTACAATTAACATGATACGATAATCAAAGCTATGCAAGCCAACGTTTCAAATTTCAAGTCAATCGGAGTTCGTATGCTCAAGATAAGATCGATGCAAATCAAGCAATGCTCTCATTCATATTCATCATCCCACCTCCTTCGTATCAGTTTCATTCGCATCCATTATGGCAGCAGCAATCTGTATCCATCGAGGTAAGTAGCGGTTCGCATCCATGAAAGGAAGTATCATTCGTATCCATCAAACATGCTTCACTTCGCATCGATCTGTATTCAACCTTCTTTTCATCCATCGTCCACCAACTTATTCTTATTGATCCACCTGTAAATGCTATTCGTATCGATCGGCCAGGGATCGATGTGAATGATACACGATGGATCGATACGAACGACATCCTTGTTTATTGATGTGAAGCAGCGCCCGGGAATACCGCTACGAATGAGACTTAAAGGAAGCGATACGAACGAAACCATGGCAATGGATACGAACGGCAAGGAAACGAAGCATATAAATGAGAGCGATACGAAGGAGGCACGTGAAGAAGGAAAGACTCGGTCACTCAGCATGAAAAGTGGATCGATCCTAAAGGTTAGTGCCATGTCATCGGTCATCACATGCTTAGAAGCGATGCGAACAGAAGCGATGCGAACTCGACAGCCTTCAACAAATTCAAACTTGCATCGAGCGTAACAAAAATTTTACAAGTCCAAATGCTACCAAATTTTCACAAGAACTTGTCTACAACTTCAAGAATGTACTTGATCAATTTCAACCCAACAGGACCATTCATAGATCGATAGGAATTCAATTTGTATCGCTTCCAGATCAAGTAGAAATAACCTGAACTCGATCCCGTGGGCCCACTCATGTGAGAAAAGAAGTCTTTCGAGATATGTGCGAGATATTTGCTGCCTACGTCTATAAATAGTCACCCTTGACTTACAGAAAAGGGACTTTTGGCCTCTCTACGCTAAGACATTGTCGAAATCTTTACTACGCTTCGATTCACAACTCTTCAAAGTGGACGTAGGTCAAAAATAGCCGAATCATTATAAATCGTGTGTTTCTATTGCTTTTCTTTTAATTTTCTGAGCGTTCTTCATATTTTATTCTCTATAAACTTATTATTTGTGATCTGTAATTATGAATGGGTGCTTTCATCGGCAATTGGGCTTTTGTGATCAATTTTGGCGCAAACATTTTTGTGCATTCATTGAGAGTGACTAGCGCCCTCTACATTAGATTTGGAGTTCAGATTTGGAAAGCTAAAGGATCAGATCTAAAAAGGACCATGGTTAGGCAATCAGCTTGCAAGACATTGCCAGAAAGGAGCCATCAAGGGAGGAGTCAAGAGGCTTCCTCAAGAGCGAATCGGGCCTCAGTTTTCATCATCAGAGATGAGATGGAGATGATGATGGGAGCTCTGCAGGAAGAATTGCTTAAAAGGAAGGAGGACATGACGCGGAACCTTTTCAGATAGTTTGGACAAGCAGGAACAGCTGGAGCTTCAAGAGTTCAGGCCTACGGAGCTGGAACAGAAGGAAACAACAAGCAATCAGATGGACTATCTCAATAAGACGCAGCCCCCAATCAACACATGTTTACCAATTTAAATGGATCCAGACTCGGGAGCACACCACCGTGCAATGATAGACCAATTCATGGAGGGATTCCAGGTGACACATCACCACAAGATGCCGACAGTGGCATAAGAGTACGTGATGAAGAGTATGTACTAGAATTCCCTCGAGGACTTGGGGGGAAATCCTTGGTGGACAACACTAGCTTAACTGAGATTATCAGGAGAACTATGCGTAGAGGTTTGGCAAACAAAGATCTGGAAGGAGTAAACAGAAGTCCGTTTACCCATGACATCAGACTGGCTCGGAATCCATCAGAGTTCAAGCGACCTACACTGGAAGTATATAATGGTAGGGATGATCCTACCGATCACTTAATGAGGTGCACGAGACACATGGAAGTGCCGGGGGCATCGGAGGAAGTTATGGCTCGGTGTTTCCCTTTGTACTTAACAGATATAGCTGCTATGTGGTTCCCGCAGCTGGAAGATGGATCTGACAGATCATGGATGGAATTGGTCGACAGGTTTTTGAAGCAGTTTCGAGTTAATATCAAAAGGCCGAAGTATGTAATGACACTAACGTAGGTGAAGCAAAGGACAGGAGAATCGCTCAAGGCTTTTCAAACTTGGTTCAATGCAGCAGTTGCTTCGGTGGATCGGCCGAATCCATCGATGGTTTTGATGGCGGCAGTGTCAGGAGTCAAGGATAACTCGGATTTCAAGGTATCGTTGATAGGAGATCCACCAAAGGATCTCGGGGAGTTCTTTCACGAGACCGTGAGATTTCTTCGACAAGAAGATGCATGTTCGGATATGAAGTTAAAGGAAGTAAACGCGGTTGGGGGTGGGGAACCATCCGACGAAAGCTCAGATAAAGATAAGGATAAAGGAAAGTGGAAGTTAGGTGACACATCTGGTAGGGCAAGGAAACGCTGGGGAGAATCAAAATTCTCCACTTACATAGGATTGAATGAAACATTGGAGAGGATGTTCATGGAGACTGGAGATCGCATTCCTTATCGAAGGCAACAAGGAAGGAAACTTCGGAACGTGAAAGGGCATCTAGAAGGCACTGTCTCTTTCACAATCTTGACGGGCATGATACCAACAGTTGCAGGCATCTAATGGATATAATTGAAGGGCATGTAAGGAGTGGTTAGTTGCGGCAATACGTCGGAGCTCAGAATGCGACGGTGGAACAGTAGTAACCACCGCCTACCTCAAATGATGATGGCACGAGGCCCAGGAATGATGGTCGATTGGTTATCAACTGATAGGAACGATGTGGAATAAGTAGAAAACTCTGGACAAATGGCCAAATCACTTACTCATGTATGGGGATCTAGGCATGATCTAAGATGATGATAAACCGTGATGCTTTAGTTTGTGGAATCTACTTTTTTCTTTTTCTTTTTTGGTTCAGTCACTTGCTTTTTTCTGGTTTGGTTTCAGAGTTTGGTTTGAACTCCTGGTTTTGTTTGTTTTCTGTTTTAGATTTTGGCTACGATGCTTGTTTTCTGATTTGAATATTGGTTTGGATTTTTGGTTTCCTAATTTGATCCGGATTTAGGATTTTGACTGGATTTTTATCTGGTTTTTGGTAAACAGTCGTCGGGTACGGATTATGCCTGGCAAGGGGTAAGCTGCATCATCCGAACGTGACAAATCGCTTATTCAGGTCATCGAGTATGGACTATGCTCGGCAAGGTTCCAGAGAGACCATGATTCGTCCTAGGACTTAAGCCCTATATTATCGGTTACTATTTCAGGTGGTCGAGTATGGACCATGCTCGGCAAGGGTCGAAAGAGAGCATGATTTGGCCTAGGACTTAGGCCCTATAGTACCGATTACTATTTCAGGTCGTCTGGTATGGACCATACTCGGCAAGGGTCCGGGGCGACCAGGATTCGGCTAAGGACTTATGCCATGAAATTACTCAGAGTTTAGAAACACTGATCCAAGAACATCAAGGCTTTGCTTAACACAGGTTGTCGAGTGTGGGTTGCGCTTGGCAAGAACCCAGAGAGGTTATGAATTCCGATATTGGCTATGAATAGTTATTGATTCAACTAAGGATACGTAGGGTGGTCCAGTATTTGGATATCGACTTGGAGAGATCTTGGATTCGATTATTGGTTGTTGGATATGGATGGAATATGGACTTCGAATGTTGGATTCAGAGCTATTCAAAACACACCTTTCTATCGCAAGGCTGTTTTGGAAGGAAAGTGTTATCACGCCTTTTGGCAAGGCCGTGACACCAAAAAATTGACTGAAAACCAAGGATAGTTCGTCCCAATGATCAGTTATACACTTTCTCTATGGATATTGACAAATTTTATTTCAGTCCAAATCGAGCTACAATTAACAAACACGATAACCAAAGCTATGAAAGCCAACGTTTCAAATTTCAAGTCAATCGGAGTGGTATGCTCAAGATATGATCAATGCAAATCAAGCAATGCTCTCATTCGTTTCAATCATTCCACCTCCTTTTTATCTGTTTCACTCGTATCCATCATGACAACGCTAATTAGTATCCATCGAGGTAAGTGGCAGTTCGTATCCATGAAAGGAAGTAACGCTCTTATCCATCAAACATTCTTCACTTCGCATCGGTCCGTATTCACCCTGCTTCGCATTCATCGTCCACCAACTTATTCGTATCGATCCATCTGTACATGCTATTCGTATCTATCGGCCAAGGATCGATGTGAATGATACGCGATGGATCGATACAAACGACATCCTTGTTGATCGATGCGAAGCAACGCCTGGGAATACTGATGCAAATGAGACTTGAAAGAAGCGATACGAACGAAACCATGGCAATGGATACGAACGGCATGGATACGAAGCACATGAATGAGAGCGATACGAACGAGGTACGTGAAGAAGGAAAGACTTGGTCAGACGACATGAAAATTGGATTAATCCTAAAGGTTAGCGCAAGGTCATCGGTCATTACATGCTTAGAAGCGATGCGAACAGAAGCGATGCGAACTACAGCCTTTAACAAATTCAAACACGCATTGATCATAACTCAAAATCTACAAGTCCAAATGCCACCAAAGTTTCACAGGAACTTGTCGACAACTTCAAGAATGTACATGATCAATTTCAGCCCAAAAGGACCATTCACACGGATCGATACAAATTCAGTTCATATCGCTCCCAGATCAAGTCGAAATCACTTGAGCTCGGTCCCGTGCGTCCACTCATATGAGAGAAGAAGTCTTTCGAGATCTGAGTAAGATATTTGCTGCCTACGCCTATAAATAGGGACCCTAAACTTACAGAAATGGGACTTTTGACCTCCCTACGCTGATACTCTACCGAAATCTTCACTACACTTCGATTGTACTATTATAATCCCTTATAACCAGCGAGTGATAATCAATAAAATAACAATTCTTCAAAGTGGACGTAGGCCGGAGATAGCCAAACCACTATAAATCGTGTGTTTCTATTGCTTTTCTTTTAATTTTCTAAGCGTTCTTCATATTTTATTCTCTACAAACTTGTTATCTGTGATCTGTAATTGTGAACGGGTGGTTTCATCGACAATTGGGTGTTTGTGACCAATTTTGGCGCAAACACGCAAGAACATGTTGTATTAATTATTATGTTTTTCCATGCATAGATCGTTATCTATGCTATTCTTTTTTCTTTTATTCACACAACTTTGTCATCTTTGTTAATCATCGTAGGTACTAAATTTGTATTAGTAATAATTATTTTGCTTTATATGCGCTAATAGTAAAAAGTATGTATATGATGGCCCGGATCTTTCCTGGAATGTAAATTTTTTACAGTAAATGTTAGTTTGTGTGTGAAAAAAATTTATTCCTCTTCACTTTTTGGTCAAACCCCATAGGTAAATCCTTAGTGGACTACTTAATGATGCTCAACCAGTAAATGATACGATAATTTTAAGGTTTTGGACGGTAGCGGATTAATTTTTTTTGTAAGGTCCGGATCTTTATACAAATTTGAATTCAAGCACCTTCAGTTGGCTAATCATCCACTAAAATGGGGTAAGCAATGAAAGATTGCCACATTATACTTTCTAACTTTAGTCTTAAATTTTTTTGCAGCAAATGTTAGTTTGTGTGTAAAAAATTTCTTCCTCTTCATTTTTTGATCAAACCCCATAGGTAAATCCTTGGTGGATTATTCAAGGATGCTTAACCAGCAAATGATATGATAATTTTAAGGTTCTTTACTGCAGCAGACTAATTTTTTTTTAAGGCCCGGGTTTTTATATAAATTTGAATTCAAGCACCCTTCAGCTTGGCTAATCATCCACTAAAATAGGGGTAAGCAATCAAAGATTGCGATATTGTACTTCCTAATTTTAATCTTAATTTTTTTTGCAGTAAATGTTAGTATAAAAATATTTCTTCCTCTTTGTGTTTTTGGCCAAACCGCACAGGTAAATGTTTGGTGGACTACTAGACGGTGCTTAACCAGTAAATGATACGATAATTTTAAAGTTCTTGACTGCAGCAGATTAAAAAAATTTGTAAGGTCTGGGTTTTTATATAAATTTGAATTCAAGCCCCCTTCAGCTTGGCTAATCATCCACTAAAATAGGGGTAAACAACCAAAGATTGCCACATTGTACTTTTGTACTTTAATTTTAATTTTTTTTGCAGTAAATGTTAGTTTATGTGTAAAAAAAATTCTTCCTCTTCGTTTTTGGTCATACCCCAAAGATAAATCCTTGGCAGACTGCTTGACGATGCTTAAACAATAAATGATACGATAATTTTAAGGTTATTTTCAATGTAGCAAATTAATTTTTTTTTAGGACAACTTCTTTATATAAATTCAAATTCAAGCACCCACTAGTCATGCACTAAAATAGGGGTAATCAATCAAGGATTGCCACATTTTACTTTCTAACTTTAATCCCTCTAGTTATGCACTAAAATAGGGGTAAGCAATCAAAGATTGCCACATTGTACTTTCTAACTTTAATCTTAACCGTCCAACAATTCTGCTACTCCATAGATTACAGGATGCATTCAAATATTTAAACGGTTAAGCCATTTCGTCCAAGACTCCTACATCTTAGTAACGCCCCTAAACCCTAAAGTTACCAGGGAAGTAAATCAAGTAATCAAGGGAAGTAAATCAAGTAATCAAGGGAAGAATCAATGCCTGCTCTTAACTACACTCAGCTCAACAGCTTCCTCGACTTGTCCCTTCAATACGAAGGTCGAAAGGTGGTGGAGGCAGCAAGAGACCGCAACCAGTCAAGAATTCAACATCACCATGACATTATGTGCGCTCTCAGAGCTCTCAGGCAGATGAACGAAAACTTACTTAATTGCACTGATCAGTCTGCCATCAATGCCTTCCAGCAGCAGCAGACGAGGTGTTTTCAATTGATGAGGGAGGAGCTTGTTGCTGAACTGGCTCAAAGAGCCCAAAATGTACAGCAAACTTATGAAATCACTAACATGATCACTATTAGGGTTGAAGCTATAGAGATCAATGGTGATGGCGATCGAAGCAGTAGCACAATTGATGATGTTGATGAGTTGGCTCAAATGATTGGAAAACTTTGTCTTTGATTCCTCTCGTCTTCTGTTCTGGTTTCCCGTTTGGAAATTTGTAAATGTGTGCGATTTTTTTCTTTGTTTTTTAAGCAACATCTAGTTGCGGAGACTGTTTGTAATGATGTGTTTAATGAAATGTTTCATTTTCATCTGTTTTTCTGTGTTGATCATAGTTATCTCATTCGCTTTTTTTTTTCTTCTTTTTTTATTAATGGACGTTCCTTTTTCTTAACCAAACCCTAATTAGCTAATTCAAAACCCTAATTACCAAACTAAGAGCATCCCAAAAGACTAATCTCAATCACCCGTATTAAACCCTATTATGTAATCTGTATATTTAAGCAGCAAATCGTATGTGATCTGCAAATGAAGTTCAATTTCATACAAGTTGACAGTATGGTCACTCGATCTAGTACTGGATTTTATTCAAATGAGAGAGTGATCAATCAAATGTATAGAGAACGCTAGACCCTAATCTTAATTACTAAAACACTAGACCATAATATTCCACTTTTATCTTTGTTTTTGAAATTTCGAATTTCAAACTCTTATTATAAACATCCGTTTTTTATTGATCACCCTTTTTGATCGCTTTTATTAGACTAAGTCGCCTTTTATTAGAATATGTCATGAGGACCTATGTTTCTTACGAAAACCTGCCTTAACTAAACTGACTAGCACCACCTGTGCTGCTGTGCGGCTTCCTTTTGATCTCTTGTACACATTATATCATTAATTTTTCATTAGACGATCTGTTGGTTTTAGTTTCTATTTATAAGGAATTTGAGTTAAGATACTAGATATTCACCTTCCATAAACTATCACATGCCAAATTAACAAACTCAACCTCGCTTTTTATATCCTACTAAGAGTCTAAGACATAGAGATCTGAGGTTATTTGTTTAATCTTGATATATATCTCCAAATTTTCCTGACATGGTTACTGTTTGCTTCACCACTTTTCACCATCGAACAAGTTGTCCTCTTTACTCAAAATCACTCAACCAACCACCAACACGGTCAAAAACCAAAATATTAAATTGTTTGCAAACACCTCCAAGAGGTTGAAGGGCACGTTGAATTTGTTGTGGTTTGGCTAAAGATTGCCAATATGCACTGTTAATCATTATTCATTTGCTTATAGATCTCAAGTATAATGCATAATGTACAAAACATAATGATCTATCAATTAAAAGAAATGAAAACCACAGCTCTCGGAAATTGATTTGGCAACTTCTACTTGGTTTCTTTTAGCCCTCAAAAATTGCGTGTCATTACTGTTCGTACATGAAGTATTTATAAATATGTGGTCGTGAAGTGATCAGTTTGGCATTTTCTACAACATAGGCACTTCCTTTGGTTGACTTGTTCTGATCGGCAATGACTAACTCGGTAGCTATTTGGTTGATCGGTAAGTTGCAACCGAGTCATTTGTCCTGTTCGGTAGTGAAAACAATGGTTCAAAATTCCGGCGGAATTCCGGTTTTTTCCGGTGATTCCGTTCCGGTTCCGCTCATAACCGGAACGAAATCCGATAAAAATTCCGGTTCCGGTCTAAATTTCGGTTTTTCTTTTCAAATATTGAAAAAAACTTATAAAAAATTAAAAAAAGCAACGAACATATAGTAATTAAAAAAAGAAAATAAATCAATCGGGACAATGAATTAATGGAGAAGAAATAATGTTGTTTAATACAAAAAAGTTGTTAAACTTCTGTTAATTTACATCGAATTATAATAATAAATTTAAAATTTTCAAAATTGATCAAAGTTTTAAAATCTCAAATGAACAATACAAAATCTTACACAATGGATTTTTAATTAAATTGTGTATTTTATATGCAATATAAAAAATGTACTATAAATATATGACAACATTTGATATTTATTAACATATATAACAAATTAAAGGAAAAAGAGTACCGGAATTAGAAAAAGGGAATTAAATCGGAACTTTCGGAATTTTCAAAACGGAACCAGAAATTTTAAAGCTACCAATGACCGAACGAAAACGAAAAACGGAATTTTGAACCTTGGTGAAAACCACCGAACCATTTTTTCTTGTTTGACAACTGAAAAACCATACCATTTTTGCTGTTCGGCAGTTGAATACTAACAAACCGTTTCATGTTGACTGTGACTGAACCATTGCTAGCCGAACCGTTTACTTCACCTATCAAAATTTACTTTTCTCTTTTGATTTCTTTGTGTTAACTTTTGATTTTTCTATCCTTTTGGTTTGTCCTTACGACCATGTGATAGCACTTTTACTACAATCATTCCAACTGCTTTTGTTCTCCTTGATGCCATTCTGCATTTGTCGTGTTGTGGGCAAAAATGCCCACAACACTTGCCCCCTCCCCCAAAACATACATTTGTGAATAAAAAATGTGCTTTTCTCCATCCAAAATCATATTCTTTTTGTCAAATGGCCGTCTCAAGCCTTGAGCATTATACTCCGTAATCCAATCTTTTCCAATAAGTTTCTAACTTCCCGTTTTTTGCGAAGTCTTGTTCATTTTGAGACGAAAACTACAATTGTATTCTTGAACATTTGAATGTTTAGTGCTTGAAGGTAGAAGTATTATCCTAGTTGTGAAACACAAGATTTTGTGAAGATCCAATACAGTTTGGCATAAAATCTGGCTGGTAACATTTCTATCCAGTGATAATCTGTCCGGTATACTTTTGGTCGGTACTGGACCAAATGCTTAGTCCTTATGAATACAAAGTTCAGCCGCTCTTTGAAAACTTTCACTACTAGAAATATAGTATATCCCGACAACGATTACTGACGGCCGCCGACGGCAGAATACTGACGGCTTCCAATGACATATATTTTTTGGACTTTGTTATGATTAAAATAATTAGCCATCGCTAGCCGTTGGAAAATTGCCGTTTGCGGCCCTTTATAGCCATCGGGTGTATCCTCTTCTTCAGGCCGAAACCAGACACATTTCACTCCTCCCCAAATCAAAAACTCTCCTCCACCATTACCTCCTCTAACCCCAAGCAACGAATTTCTACCGAAATCAACTCCAACTTCATCAAATCGGAATCACATCTCCTCCAAACCCCTAATCTCCTATATTTTAGGTATTATCCTGAAACCTCAATTTAATGAATTTGTGGTTAATTTGTTAGTTTAATTGTTTATATTGTCTCATCGATTGTGTAGTACAGTTTATTGAACGTTAGTTTGTTAGTTTAATTTTTAGTTAGTATTGTTTAATTTGTTAGTTTCTGTGATAAGAAATTAGTGTGTGTTAGTTGAAAATTTTAGTGCTTTTTATGTGTTATTTGGGAAATTTAGTGTGGATGATCATAATTTAGTTTATGTGTTTTGTAAAACGTCGAAAACGATAATTAATATTATATACATACGATTAGTTAATTAAAGTTTTAAACTGTGCATATGTGATAAACCATCGTATACGGTAGATTAACTTAAGTTAAATGTTAATCACTTTAATGGAAACGATGAAAGCCAATTTTTTTTTTAAATATAAAATATGTAATATATTTTATTCATAAAACCCTTAGAGCATCTCCAACAAATACGGGTGTAGATTTTATAAAATATACATTTGAATTTTGTAATCGGCTATTTTCTCCAACAGAATTTAACCAGGCATTTGTTCAAGATGTCACGAGCATGTTAAACAGGCGCCTGACATTATATAATTATAAAATGTATATTGTCAGGCGCCTATTGAACAAGCGCCTGAGCATTGGGAGCCTGTTGAACAGGCGCCTGACAATATGGCGCTTGTTCAACAAGCACCTGAGATATAGGCGTTTGTTGAACAAGCGTCCATCACAATTCTATATTTCCAACATATACTGCCCCAAATCCACACTATCGTGTTTTCCACATCCTGTAGGAACGATGTTTCGGTGTAGATTTCAGAAAATGAGAACTGTTGGAGTTGCTCTTAGAGTATTTTTTGCCCCATCTAATAAGTAGTATGTGGGTATTCATTTTTTTCAATAGAACGGACATCTATATTCATCATATACAATATTTATTGGATTTGTCGCTGTATCGGACAAGTTACAAACACAGTAACGTACTTACATCTCGTAAATCGTTTCATTTTAAATGGTTCACAAAATTTCGACTGCGCTTCCTTTATGTTCCATTTGTACACAATCGTGTACGACGCGGGGAACAAAATGAAAGTGCTGCCGAAATTTTGTTGAATCGTGTTTGTAATGGGTCACATGGTGGGGCATTGATGAGTTTCAAGTAAGTTTACCACATATTTACTTTAAATTGCTACGTGTGTTTAATACATAATTTAAAACCGTAATGTTATTTCCAATTGAAATTTGCAGAGGGAGTCAAATAGGAACTCCACAAATAGAAATAAGAATCCCGTCACTCATCGCAGTGGTTCCAAGTCGTTCCAGCATCATTGTGAGGATTCGGCAAATATTTATATTCACATTTTTATATTTTAAGTTATAAGTTGTTAATAGATAGTTAATAAAACACAATATATATGTGTGTGTGTGTGTGTGTGTGTGTGTGTGTGTGTGTGTGTATATATATATATATATTCATGTTCCAGGAAAGAGCGCGAGGAGTTGTTGTTTCATATTGGGATGTTTTTGCTCACACTCATGCCTTAAAACATGCCGATGGTTTGGGCTCAGTCATACACTCGTTGGTGCATGATGATAAAACGACTTCTACCTATGTAAGTATATTATACTTAAGTTAAAAGTTATCATTAATTAATTAAGTACACATTTCAACTTTTTGTTAATTAATATAGCGATTAGTCTACTAAATTGTATTCTGTATTTTGCATTACATCAAAAGTTTTAGGAAGCATGGGCACTACTACTGGCTGAGATAGGACGGGATGAGTTGATAGCTGATGGCGAGGACGCGATTTTCGAGTCTATCATGGATCCACCATCGCGCAACATGCACTATGGATTTGGGAACCAAGCGGTAATTTTCAGATAGTAAACTAAATTAAAATTTAGCTTATTTTTCAATTAAAATTATATAAATTATGTTTATGATATTGGAGGAAGTATAATAATTAATTTTATTCGTAGGCTAGGAAATCGCAGAAGGCGTATAAGATGGCTTAGGACAAAGAAGAAATTGCAGAGCTATGAGCCGAGAACGCCGAGCTACGGAAGCATGATCGCTTTCATGCTGCGCAGATGGAGTAGTTGAACCAGCGCTTGGCGGAGTATATGGAGCAACTTGGGATGTTTCCTTCATTAGGTGGTTCCATAGGGGATGATGATTATTGATGATAGGTATGTTCTATTATGTTTTTTTGTATGTTTATATATGCTTCGCGTGGGTGAGGATGTGTTTGATATGTTTTGATGGATTGTATATTGTTTTATGGATTTGGATGTTGAGTTTGTGCATTTAGATGTTGATTTTGTGGGTTATGTTGGTTTTGGATATGGATTTTATGGATGGAATATTATGTATGCTTATCTACATGATTATTGGTTTATATATGCCCGAAAATGAGCTGTTATTGATGTTGATGGATGTGGAGTAGCTAGAAGGCAGCAGGTTCAAATGCATAAACAAAATCACCTAGATTACCGACGGCTTGAAACGACATATTGGTCATATTTTCTAATGTCTTCCAACAGCATTTTCCGACCATTACCGACGGCTTCGGATGGCTATTTGGTTATTCAAGATTGCCATGTGTTTTTTTGCCGTTGGGAAGCATTGGAATTTGCGGTTAGAAGCCGTCGGAAGCTGCCATTGGAAATCGTTACAAAAAGAGATTCGTATTCCAACGGCTGTACCTACGGTTTCCGACGGCATTCCAATGGTTGCCGACGACTCTAGACCGTCGGATACCAGGGTTGTTCTTGTGGCGTTTACTTCCTTTTCCAACTCAGATGTTCGTCTTCATTTTCCACCATAGTGCCGGATTTAACCATTATCTTTGCAAATTCCATCGAACTCTTCCAACGTTAACTTGGAAATGATTTGAAACCCTAATCCATACATAAATCCTTCACTTTTGCTACCGATTTCACATTTTTCACTTAGATAATGCCCAGGGTTCGGTAATGGGAAATTTTTGGCGATTTAATGATTTTGGCTTAGTGATGGTAAAATTATAACACATATAATTTGTTACAAGGTTTGGAAGTATAAAATGAAGAAATTTTGCTGGGAATTGATTACGTATTTGCGGCGTGAACATGGCCGAACGGTTTTATAATTTTAGTTGGCTACGGTTTTTAGGGGTTTTAATGCAATTTTCTTTCTTTAATTTTTATCTAAGGGCATGATGCAATTGTCTAGATTAGGATTAACAACTTCAGTTGAAAACTTGACAAGGCTGAGTGGCTTAGCGTTATGGCCGAACTATGCTTTGACTAAGCAAAGCAATGCATAGAGCTTTAATCCTAGGGCTGGTATGCTATAACAAATTGTGTGCTTGGTTTTATAATGTTCACACATATTTTATATACTAAAATTATCATCTCTTTGTTAACATAAGAACAATTCCGTTTGTTGTGGTTGAGGTCGAACCGAACACTTAACTTATTCTTGAAAACTTTAAAATTGTTATAACTAGCTATAACCTATGAAGTAAGGTAAATATAGATATGATAGTGTACTGGATGACCTCATTTTACTATTTTAACTCTTAACACGTTACCTTAAGTTCAGTCAATTAGTTATCATTCAAACTTTAACAGTTAATCGTTGTATCACTTATGGTTACCTATGTCATTAACAGGTTGTGATACATACCCTTTGGCTTTTATTACTATGTGCCCTTTGTCAAAAGGTTGTGTCTAGTTGATTCAGTTCAATGAACACATTGAGTAACATATCGTTTTCATGGGTTCCATACATAGTAATACAAGAGATAGCATGCATGATTGTTATTACCTTTCACACAGTACCACTATCATACACTAGTCATTATGCACGTAGCCATCTTATAGTCTATCGGATAGGTATGATATCTACTCGAGGTCATACTAGATCTATTACTACTACTGGTATTCAACCGTCTAGTGCTCCGTGTTTTCATCCACCACAATGGCTTGTCAACCAAGCTCGGCCCGATCACTAATTGAGGGCTTTAGGGCATCATAGTTACTGTATACCCTATAGATTCCATGTCTGCCACCCTGCTTCTAAGGAATTTTGAAACCATTTCTTAGGTGAAATGGCTGCTTGGGATGGCATGCTCCTTCCATTCCCAATCAGTGGGTCCATGACCCTCCTTCTCCTAGGGTTACATCACTTACACTGGATACCACTACTTGGTTGGTTCCCATACTTCTGAAAACACTTAGATTTTTCAAGTATTTGTTTATCTTAAGATTGCATCGTTTCAGCTTCAACATAATAGATACACCGTCTTGGCTAGATTATATCATTTACATAAGGGTATCTATTTCCCTTCCTACACATGGGCAATTTTGATTCCTATATGCAGTTAAGACCAATTTAGAGTCTTCCACATTCTTTTACCTTGAGGCTTGGAACAAGTTCAAGCCTCTGGAAGAACTGCATTCAAAATACAACATGTTTAAATACATGTTCTTGTTTATTTGAGGTTAGTCAGCACATTTTCATTAATGACATTTAGGATGTAAGTATTTTTTTTCCTACGCGTCGGCACTTCATATCACACTGGCTCCCGTGTTGGTTTTTGGTTCTTCATTATGACATCATCAAAGCGGCTACTGGAGATGACTTAACAAAAATAATGGGAAGGTTAATACAGATCCCTTGAGAAGAGAGGTCAGCCTTAAGATTACTTATAAACGTGTTTCTTGGACAATTCAAGTTAATCACTGCTGGAAGGTTAATTGGTCAGGTAAGAGCTCCACACGTTGAGAGAAATCCATGCAAGAGGAGTGCCAGAGGACCATAGGAAGGAGAGTCTAGTGAAGCTTCCAGTTCTCACTAAAAGCCTATTGTTGACGTGGATCCTCCTCACTCGGTAAAGTTGGGGTCCCGACTGGGAGGAAGATGAACTAGTTGATGTTTTTGTATCCACTGGAGATTCCCTTTCCAAAGATTCTAAAGCCACGACCCTTTGTATGAATTTTCCCTCAGAGAACTTCGAAAAGGAATCAGGGATTGATACAAACACTGATTTTATGATGACAAAGCATTTTAGAATAACTTTGGTTAAATACGACTGCTAAAATATCCATTTCACCGATCAATTAACAACTATTTTCATTATACTTAGATGGCATCATTTATTGCCTCAAATGAGCCAGAATAGCAATTAGAACATGTTGAGTGCGGGTAGAGGAATTTAGTGGTCTATCACCTCGTTAACGCACACATCATACACACACACTGCATGCCTACACTATAAACCTCTCTATGCTTTAGGATTGTTTTAACATTTATTTGTTTTTCTTTGAAGATTCAATAGGCTCTTGTACACAAATCAAGGAGGTCCACACTCAGCTAACCCCTAAGGATGAGAGAAACATGCTTTGGAAGAGGTTAATTTTACCAGACTAAGCTTAAATGTTGGTCATCCTCCTGTCATTCTTAAGAGTTGGGCGGTTGTTACTTATCAACCTGTTGTGGAGCCTTCTCTTATGATTAGAAATATTCCCAAGCACCTTCGGTCTCCTTTTTAAGGCTCTAAGTCGTAAAATCCCAAACGATCCTACAAATCTCTTAGATTGTCTCTTCATGCTCATTCAGACCCCAAAACTATGAAAAATCGAGAAAAAAAGACTTGGTGATACCCGAGCTTCTACTATTTCACATTCCTTATCCTAGTAATATTGAGAACAAGTACTAAGAATCCCATGACTCCCATGGTGATTGACCCTAATGATCCAAGGCTCAATGAATTTGATCAACCATGCTCTCTATGGAATGCAATAACTCGGCCGCTCGCCAATGCTCTATCTCAACAATTCCCTGATGTCTTAACCGATTTATGGGCATTGTTAGAGTTCCATGATAAGGTAACCAAGGCTGATAAGTGTATCGATCATAATCATGTGGAAAATAACCGTATAATATTCACCCTTTGCAAAGAGATTCATGGGAAGAATGTATTCATCAAGAGTCATGATCGGGTAGTGGAGGTGTTAAGGAACGCTCATGTGCATGAGTTGGAAGAATTGAAAAAACATATGCCATCGAGTTAGTAAAAATAAGAGTCTAGTATAAAGCTCATTGGACGAGGCTAAAGAAAAGTTCATAGGCGAAGCATGGTAGGTGAAGAAAGTGATCTATGAGACAACCCTTAAGTTTAAAGAGAGGACAAAGCACTTTAATGGTAAGTTGGGCTCCTTCGTGGAGGAGAAGGATAACTTGATCCGGATAGCAAAGGCATGGAGGAAAGAGAAAGTCTATATCATTATCTAGTCAATCGATATATCCTTCAAAAAAGCGTCACTAATCGACCATCTTTAGTAGACTAAAATGCACATGAAACTAGCCGATGACAAGTTGGAGACTTTAACTAAAGATGCATATGAATTTGGGCAATAGCTGGACTCGGTTGGTGAATCCTGAATGAAGTTTATTATAAAATATTTACCTAGGGCCACCTTAGGAGGTTTAAAGACTATGACGAGATCATGCCTTCTGTCCACAAAGGCTTGGCTTAGGGAGCTTAAGAGACTTGTTGGGTTAAAGGGAGAAATTTTAAGTTCGAAGAGATTGATCATGTTTTCGATGAATGAAATAGATATTGTACGTAAAGGGTATTGTCCTAGCTACGGGTTATGGTGTAACAAATCCTAAGGCTACATTAACACTAGGGAGGTTGAATTGTGTTTTATAATTTCATGAATCCTTTTAACTTAGATTCAAGATTTAAATCAAATCATAGATTAACAACACATATCCATGCTAATCAAGCAGTCATAGATGCAATCACAGATGAATATAAAAGTAACAAAAAGTAAAGTAATAGAGATGACACCAAGAATTTTATACTGGTTTAGATTAACCAATACAACATCAATTCTCGTACAATACTATATGGATATCTTTTCAATCGCCTACTTTAACCACGTAGCAAGAAAACCAAAATATAGTCTCAATTTCAAGGTTATGAGATACACCCTCTTGTCTTAGAGTCTGAGGTAAACTCTCTTGATTTACCTAGCAACATGATCACCCACTAGATTTAGAAGGGCTACTGAGCATACCCTTTTGATTTGAATGGACAATAAGCATGCCCAAACAAATAAGAATAGAGTTGTTGATTTAGAAGGTAAACTCTCTTATAGCTCTTCTAATAGGGGTTTGATCTTTGAATTGATGAGAGAATACTTCCAAATCAGTGAGTAGATTGTACAGAATGAATGTAGTACAGTAGGTATTAGATTTGAATGAATTCAAAGAGTATAGAAAGTGGATTTTGTTAAATATATGTGAGAGTTTCAAGTAAGAAGAAAGTAGAGAAAGTATTAAATAAAATACATTTTCTAGTCTCCTTTATATAATGTATGAATGGATGTATCTATTCGTGAAGAGCTGCAGTGAAAAATCACATCTATATAAAATCCCAAAGGCACCTCTTCAATGGTCTATATATAGAGATACATAGGAGGCCTATGTCGTCATATCTATATTAATTTTGAAAAATAATAATTCATTTAAATTGTTTTCAAACTTCTATATTTTTGTAAAATAATTTAAACATAGTTTTTAACTATTTTGGATATATAAAAACTTTTATAGAATATTTTTCGAAATATATTTTGAATTTTAAATAATTTATTATGATAAAATATCAAAGATTGGAATTTTGTGATAAAGATCAGAATTAGCTAGGGACTTTAACAATTTATTCTAATGACCCATAAGTATACAATAAATTCTTAAGCTCTTCAAATCTTTTTCCTTTAAACTTATGAGTCTTGACCATCTCTGAATCATGTACTTTATATTGATCAATCTTTAAGCTTTAATCATATTGTACCGATGTAATATTCTACAATATATACTATACAACTTGATAAACATTAGTATCTATATTTATATGGTTGTTGTCATCATAATCAATATATGAGGTATTAATAGTCTCCCCCCAACTTTTGATAATGACAACCATGTAAATATTTCTGTATGTAAAATACAATATAACTCCCCCGAGGTAAATAATTCCCTTTAGTATATGCAGATGTTATATTTTATATTTTTCTCCTCCTTTGTCATCAACAAAATGAGTGAAAAACAAAACTATATACACAATTGTGATTGATTTATGTAAGGAATATATTTTTGGAAATATTAGTTATTTTGAGTATGATATATTCAGAACATATATTGAGAAATGATTAAATTCTAAACAATATACTAATATTAAAGATATTAAATAAATAAAATAAGACAAAGTTTATTAATCATTCTAAAACACAAATCAAACTATTATATAATTCAAACATATAAGCAAACAATATTAAACAGATCAAGTCAAACTATATATACAAACCTATAGCAATCTAAACCTAACTATATTAAGTATATACAAATCAATCAAATTTAAATATCCAAGTTTTAAATGCGCACTTACAAATTTTAAACGAATTGAAATACTATATTTTCCTTAGAACTTCAACCATCCTTCAAATTTCAAAGGTTGGTTTAGTTTTGATGACATCCTAATCTTCTTATTCCATGTTTGCTTTGGAGTTTGAGCATTTCGGGTTTTTGTTTTGATCATCTTTGATAAAGGAGTAAATTAACCAATGAAGATCATCAAAATATTTTTTTTGTTCCTTACTTAATTCCAAATGTCTTTGATTTCGAAAGATGAAACAAAGAGCTTTTTAAAATATTAATGTGCTTCTTTTAAGTATTGACAAAGTTTTCGACGTGGAGAACTCATTTTTGTGAAAGGAAATGTTTAGAATGAAAAGAGATGAAAAGATGAATCAATTATGAGTTTTTTGGAAGAAAAAGGATTAAATAAAGATGAAAAAAGATAGATTAAACAATTGATTTAAAGGTAGCATCAATTTTTGGAATTTAAACTTTTTAGAAACAGCCAGTATATGTCGACATATGTATATAGGGTTTGTCAACATACGTACCTTAATTTGCACAATTTATGCTTTTGTTCTAATTTTTGCTTATACTTAATATTATTATATTTTAATGATTTTCAGAGACAAAGATAACATTATTGAATGAAAGGAAGTAAATTTTATTAATTAAAACACAAGTATATGGACGTAAAAGATACAAGAAAATAACATTGAAAAAACAAAAAAAACATACAACTAAGAGATACAAAGATAGATAAAAGTTCTAAAAAGAAGAAGAAGAAGAAGATGATGATGATGATGAAGAAGAGATCTTTCTAAAATATTTTTCCACTTTACTGGAGGTAGAAGCGAACATTTTACTAAAGGTGCATTTAAGCTTATTTTGGTTGTTGAAAAGCTTCTCTAGGTTCTTGAATTTTTTTTGTTTGAATAGGGTGATGGTTTGTCAATGCTTTTCGAGGGAATTCCAATTTCCTCCTCTTCCACTTCTTGTTTTTCCTCCTCTTCAATTTCCATGCTATCACATTCTTCTTCTTATTGAAGAATTTCTTGCACTCTTCCCTTGCAATTCTCTCTTCCTTTTTGGAAAGAGTTTCATAAGGTTTGAATTCAAGAGGAATGTGCATAAGAGAGAGGTTGGTTTTGTCAAAAAAATTATGAGGCAAAATGTTTTCACCTCTTAGATCGATACCAAAATAATTGAAGATTCCAGTATGATACACATCATGATAAAGTGTGTTCCCTTGTCTACGGATTTCCTTTTGGAAAAAGTCATCCAAAATCACTTGTGCCCAATTTGTATCATATTTTCCAAAAATGGTAAAAAGTGCTTTGAAAATCTTTTGAGCCGAATCATTGTAATTTCTCGTCATCCGTGTAATACTTCGTTGTAAAATAAGACTCATTTGTCATGCCCCCGTTGGCCTAATATTTTTTCTTTTGAAACCATGCTCATCATCATTAGAAAATAAATCGTGCATAACTTCTCTATTACCACAATCAATTTCAAAAGTGGAGAGTTTATTTCCACTACTTTTACAAAAAAAAATTTAACCTAAAATTTTGCAATCCAAAACAATAGTAGTGTCTTTCACAACAATCCAAATTTGACCTTCTTCTCCTTGAATTTTTTTTCCATATAAGTTAGCATAAAACATTAAACCAAATTTGAATTGTAATCAAAATTATTTTGAGATAAATCAATTAAACCGAAAATACCATTTTCAAAAGCAAGATTCTTTAAACCATAAGAAGAAAATTCATTAAAATTTTCTAACATTCCCGAAAATACTTTTCCATATGTTGCATATCTAATATAAGTTTCCACAGAATCTTGATTATTAAAAAATTGAATTTTGATATTTTTGTTGAGCGTAATAGTTCTGGATGAGGAAGGTTGGTTTAGGGAATATGTTTTTGAGTATTTTTGAAAGTTGGAGAGTAAAGAATGATTTCGGTTTTTGAGATAAAGTATGAGTGAATTAAGAGATAGGAATGAGTTAATTGATAGAGAATGAACTGACATTTTTCAAATGAAATGATGCCTTTTTAGTTTTTAAATTAATGCAAAAGAGTGAGAAATTCAAAAGTTTAAATTTAAAAAGATTCTCTAGTTTTCCGACTAGTATGTCGACATATATATGTGAGCCATGTCGACATATAGTTCGAGAATTCCAAAACCAAACTAAGAAAATAAATTCCTATATATATAAATATACTTATATACACCAATTAGTATTATTAATCTATATTTAGCCCTAAATTCAATAATTTCAAATGAAAGAAATAAATATGTTGAACTGTAACGACCCAGAATTTTCGATCCCGAAAATCCCAGATAGTTAGGGAAAAATAAGAAAAGAGATAGAAGGAGAAATAGAACAAAACTAGGTTCTCACATTCGCAGCGGATAAAATATAATATCAATTAATAATAGTTTACAAAAGAATACTGTGTCTGTCACTTTTAATATATTAGAGTTACACACATATACAGACACTGGATATATACAATCATCATGTCTCAGATTTACAAAAATATAATATAGCGAAAACACTCCTTACGTTCTTGCCATCCAGTTCGCCTCCCGAGCTCCAAAACGTCCTTACCTGAAAATCTGTAATACTCGGTCTAACCCAAGCATTACATCAAAGTAACACCCGGGTCAGGTTAGAAACCAGCGTGAGTAAACTCATCTAACATGAAATACCAAACATAGAATCTATATAAAACACGGGGTATCTCGTATTCATTTACAGGTAAGATTGTATATATTAAATAGCTTGGAAATATAAGTTTATATTAAAACAATTTATATTGAAAATAGTCCAGAGTCAAAACTATTCACTTTCCCATCAATTCAATTTAAATTTCCATTAAAATTGATTCGGCTAATAATCAATGAATATAAATACGTAGGATATACGTATATTATTCTATTCGCATAGTGATTTGATCCAGATTCGAGCATAGAATATCGAGATAGTTATATCGATCTGAGTTGGGAATTTTCACTCGATTTTCGACGGCAAACCTGGATATGGATTGTTGATTGATTCTGGATATTCTCTCTCATAGCTAGGCTATGCAAGGAGAATGACGGTTTCTGATCAAGAAACCAGATCTGAGTCTGCACTAGAAAGTCGGGTGCACAATACTAGTTCAGAAGAGAAATTGTGTGGTCGAGTGAGCGATCAAATTGGTATAGCATACGGATGATATGTGTACATCATACGGGTTTAAATGAAATTGATATTGGGAATTTGTGGATAAGAAATGTGAAATGGTTTTTGAAATGAAAATATATTTGGTGAAATACATGATGAAACAAAATAGAAATTGGATATTTCTATGGTAAAATTTACTTTATGGGAGTGAGTAAATTTGGTAAGTCACTTTATAAAAGAGTAATCAAATTTGAATATTTGATTTAGAATAAACAAAGTTATATACTTTTTTATATAAGATAAAACTCCCCTTGTTGAATCTATAGCCATAAATAAATGGTTTTTGAAAGTGTTTGAAGTATAAAAGGAGTTTTATACAAGTTTGAAATGATCGAAAGTTTTAAAAAAAATTATATATATATATATATATCTATGTGTATATATATATATATATATATATATATATATATATATATATATAGAGGATCTTATGAGGATTTTGGAAAAAGGTTTTGGGAACCTTTGGATTTTGAAAGGCTTTTGATTTTTGGGTAAAATCAATATTTGAACTTGGAAGGCCTAGTTTGAGAATTATCGATTTTGGGATAATCGATTTTGTGTAAAGGAGCTTTATACGAAAATCATACTAGGTGTGTGATTTGGAAGATACTATATGTGTATAATATAAAGTGTTTTGAAAATGGCTCTGGAGAAAAAGGCGCTCCCTTGAAATGAACTTCTCAGGAGTGCCACAGGGTGGTACTGCCTTGTACCCTAAGGAGGGGTTGTGAAGTTGATCCTATGAGGAGTCCGGACAAAACTAGTTCCTGAGGATTATGAGTAGTGTGTAGCGAAAGTCGAGGGTGCTAATGCCTACAGAGGCATTTGGGTTATGCTGTGACGACAGTGTAACTCGATGTCACTGCGATCTACTGCAGACCATAGCAAAAGTCGTGTGTGCTGCTGAGAGCCAACAGTCTATGTTTGATTTTATATCGGTAGATTGCGACCTATGGTAACATAGCGAAAGTTGTGCGTGCTGCTGAGAGCCAACAGTCTGCGTTTGATTTTATATCGGTAGACTGCGACCTATGGTAACATAGCGAAAGTCATGTGTGCCGCTGAGAGCCAACGGTCTACATTTGATTTTACATCGGTAGACTGCCACCTATGTAGGAGTGGAGAAGTTTCATTTTAACAGGGAAAATCGAGGGCGTTGATGCCCACAGTTACATGGACTTTTGTTGCGATGGCAATGTAACCCTGGAATGTAACTGTGATCTGTTGTGGGTTCCATGGCGTAATCGAGGGGCGCGGAGTGCCTATAGTTACATGGACTTTTGCTGCAATGGAAACGTAACCCAGGATGTAACTGCGACCACGGATGAGGGTGATGATTTCTAGAGCATTCTCACCAAAGTTATTTCCTTTATTTTCAAAAACTATTTTCTATATTTTCAATGCAACTATTTTTCAAAATAGTTTCATTGGATGTTGGAAACGGGTCTGCCAAGCACTTATAGATTTTCAGCTGTACGCCTGATTAATGTATGACCGAATTTCTGTGAGGACAAGGATGGACTTGTCGAAACATCGAGTTATAAAAGTATTGCATAAAAAATTTTTTTAGTAATATTATACAGTTTTTTTAGTAGTTTAAAATTGATCAAAGAAAATTTATCTGATTTTAAGCAATCTAATAATTCTGGCTTCGTTCCTTTTCGACGACGAAATGATTCAAAGGGGGAGGAATGTGACGACCCGGGATATTTATAGTATTATTTTAATAAGTATCTAATCTAATTAAATAAAATACAAGCTTTTTATTTTATAAACAAATAAGACTTTGGATATTTACCAGTCATTTATATATATGTGTATTGTGAAGGAAATTATGATTTGAAAATATTTAAAATATATATACACACAAGCATATGGGTTAAGTATCGACAACTTAAATTTAAAACATTTATGTGAAAGGAAAATAGAAATAAAAGTATAGTAATTATTTGTGCGTATGCAACATGAGTTAAACCAATACAAATAATTAAAACAATTTATATTGAGCACATAGAGTATTAAGCACAATCAGGCAAGAAATATATAAACTATAACAATATATATATGTTGCATGTGATATCCCGGAATTTTAGGCATTATCAATTTAATAATCTGTATTAAAATTTAAATTGATTTGATAATTTTTGTTAATAAATTTGAATTGATTTAATAATCTTCTTCTTAATAAATATTTAATTAGTAGATTTTACCTTTTAAAGATAAATAAATTGTTATATATTTACAATGTATATATATTTGTATATATATTTTAAATAGATGAGCTTTGTTTTAAATTTAATAAATAAAGCATGTTTAAAAATTCTAATATTTTTGGTAAGTTGGAAATTTGATTTTATTTAATATAAAGCTTTTCAAAGCTATTTAAATAAATAACTATATGGTTTTAAATTGGTAAGGTAATTGTTTAAAATGTTTTTGGCTTAAATTTAAATTTAATTTAATTAACAATAAGGTTTTTTTATTTTCATTTTAAATATAAATTGATAAATAATGATTATATATATATATATATATATATATATATATATATATATATAAGTTTTTTTTTGAAAGGCAAGCGGGGTTGACTGGTCCCCTACCAGATTTATTACACGAAGAAAAGAAAGAAAAAGCAACTATGAACAGGCTCATAGTCACAATAAGAAACAACAAAGCGAGATACAACACAAGGGAACACAAGGAAAAAACAAAAACATACACAACGAGGAGATAGGCACTAAAGCCAATCAGGTGGGACAAAGGAATGGAAATCAAAATTACATTCCCTTATACCCATCTTAATACTGGCATGCATTGCATTCAAAAGATGGTCATAACTCCTAACTTTGCTTTCAAAACTCCTTAAATTTCTTTCTTCCCAAATGATGCTCAGATACCTTTTGATAAGAAAGAAGTACACAAATCTTTCATTTTTCTTCCACCTAGTTGCTTTCCCTATCAGAGCCCACTCAACAGTTGATATTCCATGGTTGTGATTAACATTCATCACTGACATAAGATTACTCCACAAGCCTAATAACTGACTGCACTCAAAGAATAAATGACTCACAGTTTCAGGTTGCATTTTGCAGAAATAGCATAGAGGATCAACAAGCATCCTGCAGTTCAACAATCTGTCTTTGGTTAGAAGAGCACTGTTGATGACCTTCCATAACATCAGGTTGTCTCTGGGTATCGAGTTTCTGGACCATATGACTTTATGCCATTTTATGTCAGTAGTGGCAGGATAGTTCACAAGCAATTTATAGACAGAGGAGATGGAATGAGATTTTCCTCCCCAAAGAATAACATCATTGGAAGAAGGAATGAAAGAGAATGGCTGATACTTGTTCCAGATAGCTCTAATCTCTTGGTTACTGGTATATGGCAGAGAAAGCCTGCCATAATTGATGAAATCTGTTGCTTTGGCAATTCTACTAATTCCAGATTGAGTGATCTGGTGAGGAGTAAAAATGTTACATAAGATCAGGCCATCATCCAATCATGGTGAACACCAGAAGTTAGCATCACTGGTGGTAGAAAGTTTAACTTTGATGAAAGGAAGCAGAATTGATCTTGACATCAGGAGGCTCCTCCAAGTCCAACTAGAGTTTTGTGGCACAGGCATTGTGCAAAAAAATTTTCTACCCAAATTATGAGTTTTGGTCCATTGAACCCACAATGTGTCAGCATTAGATAGCAAGGCATTCAAGAGAGTACTGATAGCAGCTCTATTCCAAGTTTGCAGATTAAGGATTCCAAGCCCCCCTTATTCTTAGGTAACTCCATTAATCCAAATGAGCATGGAATGATTTTCCTCGATCGAATGGAACCAGTCCAGAAGAACCTTAACATAGCTTTTCTAACCATGCCAATGAGTTTAATGGGAAGAATGTAAGTCCTAGACCAGTACACTGTCATAGAGGAAATGACTGATTTGATAAGCACAAGCCTGCCTGCTTGAGGAAGAAATCTATTGGCCCAACCATTCATGGTGCTACAGATTTTGTCATACAATGGCAAGCAATTAGCAGTTGTTAATCTGGAGTAGCAAAGTGGAAGACCCAATAGCACATGCTGTTGTTCATAGCTTGGGGACCGGATAGTGACAATAAGTGAGTTTCATGATCAGAAGAGATTCCAGAGGTGATCATGTGAGATTTGCTTAAATTGAGTTCAAGACCAGTCATAAGGTAGAAGTTATGTAAGGTAATTTTTATGTTTTCCAGGGAAGTCTGATCAGGTTTAGTAAATAATAATATGTCATCAGCAAAGAACAGAGAGGTAATTTGTGGGGATTTGCATTTTGAGTGAAACAAGATTTTCTTCTGTTCAAAGTCATTGATCAACATAACATTTAACACTTCCATCACGAGAATGAAAATGTAAGATGAGATAGGATCACCTTGTCTGATCCCCTGCTTGCTGTTGAAATAACCGGAGTTGAACCCATTATGAGTGATGGAGAAAGATGGGGTAGAAATGCAGTTGTATATCCAAGCCACGAAGACTTTAGGGAATCTCATGAGTGCCATAATTATGACAATGGAACTCCAGTGAATGCTATCAAAGGCCTTTTTAAGGTCGAGTTTCAGCAATGCATTCTTTGAAGCTTGGGCACGACCATACCATTTAATTAGCTCATGTGAAAGAAGAATGTTGTCAAGAATATTTCTCTTAGGCAGGAAGGCATACTGATTCTTGGATATAAGCCTACTGAGAACAACAACAAGTATGGAGGCTAAAATTTTGGAGATGCATTTGTATATGACGTTGCAGCAAGAAATAGGTATGAAAGACTCAACAGTAGAGGGATGCTGAGTTTTATGGATGAGCACCAGATTGGTAGCATTAACTTCCAATAGAAGTTTGGACTTGTTGAAGAAGTTGTGAATTTCCTTTAAGAAGTCATCCTTGATTATGTCCCAACTGTGAGTAAAGAACTCGAGATTGAATCCATCTGGACCACCACTAGAATTCCTATTCATTGAAAAAAGAGTGTCTTTTATTTCTTTGTCAGTAACTTTTTTAACAAGATTGGTTGCTTCCTCCATGTGCACTAAAGGAACCTGCACAAGGTCAAGTTTTTCAAAGTCAGGTTTGAAATTATCTTTGTTACCAAGCAAGGCCTTGAAATAGTTGAGCAGAGCTTGGTAAACATCATCAGGATCAGAGTGAAGCACTCCATGTTCATCATAAATATGAGGGATGTTTTGCTTTGCTTGTTTGATTTTAATGGCAGCATGGAAGTACGCAGTGTTATTGTCGCCATCATGTGCCCATTTAAGCCGAAGTTGCTGCCTCCTCATCTTTCCTTCAACTTTTAATGCTTCCTGAAGCTGGTCATGCAAATTTATCTCATTAACAGCAGCAGCAGCATTACCAGGATTACTCACCATATAATCTTGAGCTTCAATGAGCTTCTGCCGGAGTAGACTAGATTTTAATGAACCATTACCGAAGTTTTTCCTTGCCCATACCCTCAGAGCTTCCTTAGTAGCTTTTAATTTCCTGTAAAGTATGAACATGGGATTACCATAATAATTTCCAGACCACACAGTTCTAATTATATTAGTGTACCCAGGTTCATGGACCCAAGTACTATAGAATTTGAAGCCTTTTTTTTATTTAATAACATATGTCCCGTAGAGAAAATGATAGGGGAGTGATCAGATAATACAGGATGGGGAATTAAGGAAGACATGGTTGGCCAGGCTATTAGGGCATTAAGATTGGCAAAAGAGTGATCAATATTAGTGTAAGTTCGGTTACCAGATCGACTACAATTGTTCCATGAGTATTCAACTCCAAAAGAAGGGATTGGTAGGAGACAAACATCATCTATTTCTTTGTTAAGAGGGAAAATGTCTTTTGGCAACAATGGGGTACCACCAAGCTTATCTTGCAGTTTGAAGCAGCAGTTGAAATCCCCAAGAACAAGCCAGGGATGGGAGTTTTGCCTAAAGGCTGGAAGAAGATTGAGGAAATTTTGCCTGGAGGTAGCTGAGTTTTGAGCATAAACTATGGAAATGTAGAAGTTATTAGAGGAGCTGTTGAGCTTGGCATGAAGGTGCATGACTTGGTCAGTGTTGAGGACAGAGGAGAGAGACATGACTGAAGGATCGTGAATGATCATGATACAGCCATAAGATGCTTGATCCAGATTATGGTGCAAGTTCCAAGTTGGATTTATATACGTGGCAGCTTTAACAGTAAGAGGCTCGTTTAATTTGGTTTCTAGAATGGCAAAAAAAGAGACATTATGATGTTTAATAAGATACTTGACTTGATCAAGTTTGTTTGAGGAGTGGGCTCCTCTTATATTCCAACTCGCAAAGTTTTGCGTCATTATGTATACTTCAAAGATTGATGAGTGACATTTTTCGTGCTCCTGGTTGCAGGAGACCCCCTTATTTTTGATGCTTTATCAACATTGTAGTATTTATTTTTTTTCGGTCTGCTATCACTGTTTTTCCCTGTTCCTAGTTGTGATTGTGGTTTTGGTGAGGTGGGCATTGATTTCCATCCTGGTAATTCACCAGAGAAGGTGTATTGATGTTCATTTTCTGTTGACATTTCCATCAACAGGGCAAGGATTTCATTTTCAAGATTTTTTCTGAATTTTGATTCATCATTGTCAGTGGTGGAAATAAAACTGCTGTTTAATGCAATCAGAATGAGGTTGTTTGTACAGAGATAAGATTGACTTGGTGAAGAAGAGTTAATATCCAGCATGCTATTGTCCTTTGGCATTTTTTCTTGTTGTCTCGAAGTAACTGCTAAGTTTTTATTACTTACAAGACCATGTTTCCCTGGTTGCACATTGTTGGTGACATGCACAAGCTCAGTACCAGGTAATGCATCGTCTTGGCTGTACACTACAATTTCTCCTTCCTCCAACTGTGTGGCATTTATACTGTAATTCTTCCTTGTTATATTTTCCTCATTTTGATAGCATGCATCAGACAACTTGTCATCCATTAAAAGATCGAATCTATTGTTATTTCTTTTCCCTTCCTCATTATTTATTATTGTGTTATCCTTGCTCATGCTGCTCAAACCATGGTTGTGCAGCAAAGTGTGACTAACCCCAATCCCTTCATTTCCAGTGCAAAGTTCTATTTCAGCTGGTTCATTCCTTTTTTCCTTTTCTTTGTTCATGTTTGCTCCCTTTTTCTCGACCCTTCTCCAGACTTGTTTATGTATGGTGACTTTTGAAACCATCTCATTTTCATAATCAATTCCCTTCCTTAGCTCACTGTCATCATTTTTCTCTACTGCCTTTTCTACATTGTTTTTTGTCATATTTAAGCACTGTTGTGTCCTATGGCCAAATACATTGCAGTTGGTGCATATATCTGGTCTCCATAAGTAATTGACTTTCACAATTTGATCTGAGCCATCCAGAAGTCTTACAGGAAACTCATCGATTAACTCTTCAGCCGGCGTAACTTCCACCATACATTTTGCATATCCTATTCTATCTAACTTTTCAGTTTGAGTATCCATACACATGAATTTGCCAATGCGTGAAGCAAGCCAATTAATTCCCATATGCGACCATGCATAAAGGGGAATATTTGAAATTCTGATCCAAATAGGTAATGAACGTATCGTGCTACAACTATTACCAACTGTAGGATCCCATTGCTTTACTATGAATATTTTGTTCCGCATAATAATTGGATCTGAAGCAATAATATTCCTTCTGTCTTCTTCATAAGACAGATTGGATAGGAACAAATATCCATCTGATTTCACTTTGATTGAGCCTTTTATTTTCCAAATTTTCTTGAGATGGGAAATGACAGTGAGGTATGATAGGGGATTATCTAGGAAAAAACCAACCAGATAATCACCCCAAACATCATTGCCAGCTGAAATCACATTTTCTGGTGGAACCAAAACCTTGCCATCATAGACCAGAGGTACAGGCATGGGAGAGTGAAGACCCGCATTGCGTGGTTTGGATTTGAAGAGGGAGTTCCATTGGCCAGGGATGACAACAGGGGGAGAACTTGGTATCTGGGAAGGGATGGGTAGGGGATGAGCATCAAAAACAAGAGGAGAAGGGGGATGGTCGACGGGGGTGGGTAAAGGTGGTGGAGGGTATGGGGGAAGAAGTGTAGGGTCCGACGGTAGGAGGTCAGGGGGGACATGAGGTGACTGAATGCAAACAGTGGAAGGTAGGGAGGGAAGGACGATGGGTAAGTTTGATAGTAAGGGATGAGAAGGTATGGTTGGGACAGACGCCATTAAAAAATAAAAAAAGACCTAAACTTTGGGGACATGGAGACTATGATGAAAACTTTAGGGCCAAGGAGACTATGTCGCCCTGGCCTTTGGTTAAGCCGGTTTTATAAGTGGCCGTGCACTATGTCTCATTATTGTGGCCGTTGGGAATCGAACCGGTGCCACTACAACACAATGTAGCAACTCCACTATGTCGAAACCACTGGACCACTAGAACTTGACATAAACTTTGGGGACAAGGAAACTATGTTTGCCCTGGCCTTCGGTTAGCCGGTTTTATAAGTGGCCGTGCACTATGTCTCATTATTGTGGCCGCTGGGATTCGAACCGGTGCCACTACAACCACATGTAGCAACTCCACTATGTCTTAACCACTGGACCAGTAGAACTTGACATAAACTTTGGGGCCAAGGAAACTATGTTTGCCCTGGCCTTCGGTTAGCCGGTTTTGTAAGTGGCCGTGCACTATGTCTCATTATTGTGGCCATTGGGATTCGAACCGGTGCCACTACAACCACATGTAACAACTCCACAATGTCTTAACCACTGGACCACTAGAACTTGACAAAACTTTGGGGCCAAGGAGACTATGTCGCCCTGGCCTTTGGTTAAGCCGGTTTTATAAGTGGCCGTGCACTATGTCTCATTATTGTGGCCGCTGGGAATCGAACCGGTGCCACTACAACACAATGTAGCAACTCCACTATGTCGAAACCACTGGACCACTAGAACTTGACAAAAACTTTGGGGCCAAGGAGACTATGTCGCCCTGGCCTTTGGTTAAGCCGGTTTTATAAGTGGCCGTGCACCATGTCTCATTATTGTGGCCGCTGGGAATCGAACCGGTGCCACTACAACACAATGTAGCAACTCCACTATGTCGAAACCACTGGACCAAATAAAATTTACATATAATCTTAATTCATTGAGAAATAGAAGTAATTTATAATCTCTTTTATAAATTATTTAAAATGGTCAAATGTGTTATTTTCAAATAATAGATATATGCACTGTTTTTATTTATAATGATATTTGGTTTTATTTATTTAAAAATTAGCTATATATAACTAAGTATTTAAAAACTAATTAATTAAATATAAGTTTATGTTAACTTTTACTAACATTTAATTATAAATACTAATTACATAATGGACAAGTGTAAGTTTATAAGAGTTTAATTCAACAAGTGTTAAATAATAACTTTTCAAAATGACAAATGTATAGAGTTTTATTAAGTGTCATGTTTGATTTTTTAATTTTCTTTTATTTTATTTTAAAACATTTCAGCCTATATATATATCTATTGTTCTTTCCTTCATTTTTTTTCTATCTTTCTAAAATCAAAAGCTAAGGGTAAAATCTGAAAATAAACTATTCTCAACAAAAAAAATCTGTAATTAATCTTCTGAAAACCAAAAATCAGATTCAAGCCTGTAACTCATTTTTAAAGCAAGACTGCAAATCATTTTCAAAAAGCAAAGCCAAGCCTGCATTATTTCAAATCTGGAAGCCAAGCCAGCATGCATGTAGTTCTTTTTAAAAATAAGTTTTAAAGCTCCAGCAACTCAAGTTTTCAGCAAGCAACTGCATTTTCCCAAAATAAGCAAGTCAGTTCCAAAGCATTCAAGTGCAAGTTTTTAAAGATTCAAAAGGATTTTCAAAAAAAAATGAGGCTCTGTCTTCTGTTTAAAAGGTGAGTAACTTCACTTTAAAAACTTAAAGTAAAATTATGGTTGCATGTTATTGCTGTATTGTGTATATTTTTAAGTATGTTTGTGTATGTATATTTTTGAATTCCTAATGTATGTTGTATGCATTTGAATATCTGTAACTTCTCTGTTCCCAGATTTAAGTTCTGGTTTTGATTAAAATTTAAAACCTCTTGATTTAGTCTCTGTTTAAAACATAAGTTTCAAATGAAACTTGCTTGTTACATTAAGTTTGAAATTTATTTAAGTTAAAATAAATTGGCAATATCTCTGGGAATCAAGAAAAACTGAGCAGACTTAATCTAAGTAAAAATTCAAACATCTTAATTTATAAATTCAAGAATGTAAACTGAATTCTTATCCTAAAACATGATTTTTAAAACTAAAATCATAATTTTTAATGATGGGATGAGTATGCAGTTCTGGGATGAACTGGAAATGGAAATGTGAGGTTTTCTGATAATCTATGTGGTCTGGGAGGAATGGGTTCTATCTGGTGGTAGTCTGATGATCAGAGGGTAGGGGAAACATGCCAGGATGTTGATTAGAGCTTTGTGGTGATGGTGGTTGATTTTTAAAATCCGTAACCCTAGTTTTAACTAGGTTAGATAATTTGATCACCACGGTTTCTCTAGTTGATCGAGCACAACGGGATGTTGGGTGATGGGAGCTTGGACGTTGATGAAGGCAAGGCTAGGATTTCAGAACCTCCAGTGGTCGGAAGGTCGGGGACGAGGCATGTTCCAGGTTTGGTGGTGATTCTTGTTTTTCTGTTCCAGGTTTTGTTTGGACAACTCAAATTCGATTTCGAGATTTGTATAGTGATCCGATGAACGTAGTTGAGTATGAAGGAGGTTGCCGATGAGGGAAGACCATTGGAGATGGTCGAAGGTGATTAAAGTCACCGTGCATGTGCACGGTGCACTTTATACTCTGGTGAAGTTTTGGTTAGCAGAGGTAATGGGTCTCGGTTTTCTCTCGAGAAGTTCGAGCATTTGCTCGAAGTTTTTAGTTTGTGGACTCGAAGCAACATAGAGTGGCTCGGGAAGTAATATTTGTTATAGGTTTTCAAAAAGAAACCTGTAGTGTTTTGTTTTAAAATTTTAAAATGGAGATGTAAAATGAAAAGTATAGTTTTTAAACAAGTTTAAGTCTAAGTCTAAATCTGATTCAAGTTTAAATCTTAGTTTTAACAAAATAGAGTATTTGAAATTTAAATTGTTTTAACTGGTTAAATGGTTTGAAATTAAAATGATGATTTAAATTAAAGTTTAAATCTAGGTTTAATTTGGATTCAGATTTAAATATGTATTCCCGTTTTAAAATGAAAAGAAGTTTTTAAATTTAATAATAATTTAAACAACTTTGAATGTTATGGTATATTTTTAAATTAATTTGAATTTAAAAATGAATTTGGTTTTTAAATTCCTTTAAGCTTCTTTATAGAATAAATATTTCTTTAACTTGTGAAATAAAAAGGTTTTTGAAATGTGTTGTTAAAGGTAATTTGTATTCATTTTAAATCTTTACATTTAAATTGAAATTTAAAATGAAAATTTAAAGCAAAATTGTTTAAAATGATTTGTTAATGATAATTTGATCATTAATAAGAAAATGTTTTTATTTTAAAGTAAATGAAGATTAAATGTTTTGTAACTCACTAAATTATTAAGTTAAATAATTTGTAATTAATTTAATTAATTAATTAATGATTTGGATTAATTAAATAAGTAATTAAAGGATTAAATTAATTAATTAATGATTGAGATTAATTAATTAAGGATAATTAATTTGTAATTAAGGATTATTAACTAGATTTTAATTAATGATTAAAGATTAATTAATCAAGTAATTAAGGATTAATTAAATTACAGTTAACACTTAATTAATTAAATAATTAAAGGTTAATTAATTGGTTATTAAGATGAATTAATTTGTAATTAGTAATGATTAATCTAAGTTAATTACTTAAGAAAAGTAATTAAACAATTGTTAATTGTTAATGAAGGTCATTAACTTGAGATTATTTAATAATTAATTAATATGACTAGTTTTTAATAATTAATTAGATTAATTAATTAAAGATAATTATTTGTGAAATTGTTTAAGTGTAATTACTTAATGGAAGTAATTAAGGAATTAATTAATAAATGTAATTAATTGAGTTTAATATGATTGATTTAAATTAATTAATTAATTAAGTTTAATTAGTTTTAATCACTAGATGATTAGGTAAGTAATTACTTAATGTAATTAATGGAGTGTAATTACTTAGTGAAGTAATTAATGATAATCACCAGATGTAATTAGTGGAAGATGGTTTAGTAGTGGAAGTAATTTGGATTAAATTACTTTGTATAATTAATCATGGGATTAATTAAAGAAATTAATTAAGGAGTAATTTATTTATTTAATGGAGTAATTAAGGGTAGCTAATTATTGAATGTGATTAATCTAGGGTGATTAATAATTATGGTTTAATTAAAGATTAATTACTTATTGTAATTAATTTAAATAAAGTAATCAATTTAAAATGTTATTAAGGATCATTAATTAATATAATTAATGATGTAATTAAGAATTGATTAATTAAGATTAATTGATCAATGATAATTGATTAAAACAGTAATTAATTAATGTTATTAATTAAGGGTTAATGTAATTAATTTTAGTTAATTAATTAATGAAGTAATTAAAGGTTAATTAATTTAAGTGGTTAAGAATAATTAATTTGTGAAATTAATTAAAGGATAATTACTTGAATTAATTAAAGGATAATTAATGAAGGGTGATTAATTAAGGTGGATAACTAGAGAATAATTAATTAATTAATTTGTAATTAATTAATGGATATGTATGCAAGATTTATATTAATGTAAGTAATTAATTTAATTCACTTTAAATTAACTAGAGATGGAAGTAATTAATTTAATTCATTTTAAATTAATTATAGATGGTGTGATTATAGATCATTGCTTATGTATGGATGGATGATATTGGTTGCCTTGAATAGTTTGAGATCTAAGATATGAGATAAGTATACTGTCTGATATGGATGCTTTGGTTGCATTATGATGATAATATGGATTATCTATTTGTGATTATAATATGGATTATCTTCTGATAATGATAATATGGATTATTTGTTGTGATGATAATGACGATTATCTATTGTGATATTTGAATTATCTATCTGTGTGTATATAGATAATAGAATTGAATTGTTTTAAACTTTATAACAACTTGGCCTTAAAAGATATATTTTTGATTTCGATGAGACCGGAAACGGGTTTCCAGATTTGGATATCCGAAAACCACATCGATCCAAATTAACGATAAGTCGTGGATCTCAAGTGAAGATGAAGATTCAGAGTGCAAGGGTTATTGTCTTAACTTTGAGGGTGATTCCAAAATGAGTGTAATGAGATAATGCCTTCGGTTTCGTTCAAACCCGGAACGAACTTGTATGGATTGAATGCTTTCAGAACATCGTCAGGTGGACGATGAGCATTTTAAGAGATGTGTTCTCTAAAGGTAATCATAGCCTCAAGCCTCATCAACTGGGAATGGCTAAAACAGGCGAGGTGCACCAAGGCGAAGTGGGTCATGCCCAAATAGGACGAGATTTTTCCCCTGTCTAGAGGTCCCTTTTTATTTCGGCTGTGTGGGAAGTTGGAATGCACACCAATTGCAGGATTATCTTGTTCGAGACTGTCCAGTAAGGGATGGCTCTGGCCTTATGTTGCAGGGGATTTAGGGTGGATCCTCCGTATGTTGGTCTAGGCTACGTACCGTGACGGACGTTACCCCAATAGCCCTGCCATTGTGTAGAATCCAAAATCCAATAAGCGCCCTCGGATTTGATTGTATTACCCACTTTTGTGGCTAGTAGCTGGAATTTATTCATGTAACAATTTCGGCTATTTTCTATTTACTTGAAAACCCTAGACCTATTATAATATCACTGGATTTCCTATCAAATGTTTTGGTTAGCATAAGGTAAAAACTTTTCCATGTTTATGTGTGGGAGGTCTTACGTGATACCTTTCTTTTCAAAAGTTTTTCAAAGTTAAGAAACCTTAACTTGTTACTCACACCAGACTCATGTCTGACCCGTAGTTTATCTTTGGTTTTTCTTAAACTCTTGGGTACTCAAATTTTTATGAGTAGCCAAGGGATTTAGGTTAGCTTTGACGAATTGTGGAGGAGCAGGAAGCTTCAGTGTATAGATATATAGTGTTCCGTTATGTTTGATTTCCCTGAGTTGTATTGAGTTTTAATAACTAGACAGGTGTTTATAACTGTCTAGTATGTGATGTATAATCTGTGTAACTCTAAAAGTTGTTGTATACTATGTAATACTTATGTTGTCAATATAATTTATTCGTTCCGCTGTGAGATTCTGATGTTGTTTAGTTCATTCTTCTCTATCTTTTCTCTTTTCTATCCCTTTCTTTCTTATTAATGGTGTTTCATTCTGTGGTATGAATGGCAGGTCGTTACAGTGGTACCAGAGCGCTAGGTTGAATGAATACCTAGGCTTTGGAGTGATTTCTTTCTTGAGAGAGCGTATTTCTAATTGTAAATATATTAATATATATATATATTTATCTATTTCTGCCTATCTGTTAGTTTACCTGCTCGGGTTTTCCAACATAAGTTATAAAGGTAGATAAGGCAGTGGTGTTTGTAACACGATTACAACTAACAGAAGGAGTTTGAATGTTTGAGGTTAGAAGTGTGTCTGTCGGGACTGTAGACCTAATACCGTCTCGAGTGAGCTTTGCAGCTCGGTCTAAGGATTTGATCGATCTCTGAACGAAACCTGTTATGGTTCGGAGTCTATCTTTGAAGTTGGATGAGTAGAGTTTGGATCTGTTAGTTGGCAGAAGTGAGTGATGGTATCTGGAAACCTCAGGAAGTAGTAGCTGCGTGATGAGATGCAGTGACTATGGATTGTCTCCGAAGATGTTTTCTTTGGAACAAGTTTTAGGGTAGTGTGTCTGCTTCGGTGTTGTAGCTGAGTTCAGCATGGTGTATTTGTTTGCTTTGAGGTCTGAGTTTCTCAAAGATTTTTGGATTAGGAAGTCTTTGGCATCTGTGTCAGCGGTGCAGCTCAGAGTATTCTGGGTGCTGGCAGAGGTCTTCTGGCTGAGCAGTTTTTCTGGAGGTGGAGTTCAGAAGTAGCAGAGTGGATCCATTTCTTCGATGGATTGTGTAACAACCCGATATTTTCGTCAATTTTCAAATTGAAGTTTTTAAATTTTAAATTACAAATGGTTATAAAGTTTGAGGGGCTTTGATTTTTAAATAGTGGTTCATTTGTTTTTAGGCCGTGAAAATTTTAAAAACCCAATACCCTTTCCTTTTTCTTCGACTTAAACCCGATCTCCTCTTTCTCATTTTCTATTATTCGTTCGAAACCTAAAACCACCGAGAGAACAAAAATGGTGGCGGCCTCGTGCTCCATCGATCGTCATCACCAATTAGGGCTTCGGGAGGATCGGCTTCGTCAGTTCGAGTTCAACTTCGTCCTGGCTGCTCGATGGGGCTCGTCTTCATTCGTTCTCCTTCGTTCGAGAATTAGGGCTTCATCAATTAATGGCTGCTCGCCCTCGCGCTCGTTCATCTTCACTTCCGTTCGTGGCAAAGGTGAGTTTGCTCACATCTAATTCTTGGCTCGATTTATTTGTGTGTTTTGTTGCTTGAATTCTTGGCTGATTATTGCTTCGAATTTTAGTGATTTCGATTTGAACTTGTGTGAGTTTTACTCACATCTATTTCTACTTGGTTTTCTCGGCACTGTTTTGTTGAGATGTTGATGTTTTCGATTTTCGTATGGATGTTGGAGATGATTTTTGGTTTTGGCAATTTCGTATATTTGTGTGATTTGATATCTACGGCAATGATTTCACGGCTTTGATACGTTGACTCTCGACTTCACTTCCATATACATTAATGACTTCGGCCATATGAATTTTTGTGTATCGAGTTGGATTAACTTCGTGGCCACCACGAGGTTGACTTCGAGTGACTTCGACTTATACCTTGCTGAGTTTTAACTTGGATTTGTCGACTGTTTTTGACCTGAGACTTTGATTTCTTTCGTGACTTCACATTTTGACTTCTGGTAAACCCTTGAGTTGTACCACTACAGATATTCTCAGTCTTGTTTGATTTCCTTGGCCACCGTCTTGATCATGTCCCCTTTGAACTTGAAGTGGTTCGTGTTATAAGCTTATCAATTCGATGTTTGACACTATCAAACTCGGCTCTGACTTGATAATGTGTTCGACTTTTATGTGATTGCTCCACTGGGTTGTTTTGATGTCCTGAGTTGACCTGCTGCCTGGTTATGTTAACATGCGTGTGTAAATATGAATCCATTCACCTAGTATTGCACTTTGGTCTTCATATGTACACTGGGATTGGCAATTTGATAAGTGCTTCGAGTTGCTGCCGTTTCTACTCTTGTTCATGCAGTTTTATATGATGATTATTCAAGTCATTCATACTTTATGTTGTATACATGTGCATGTTATCTCTTGATGTTCACTGTTCATGTCATTCTTTTGGCCAGTTTGCTTTGCATTCTCTTTGTGTATTGTCACTACTTCATGTTCATATATGGTTATCCAAAGCCATTCTTTTGTTGAGGCTGTGTCACTGATGTTGGCTTGCTCATTGCTCCATTCATTTTCCATACTGGGTTGTTCATGTTTGTGACATTGAACCATATTGTTACTTGTGACATTCTTGTTCTTTACTGCGTACCTGGCCTGCACACATGTGCTTTGATGGTTCAGTGGTGTTTTCTGAAATTTGCAGTAGTATTCATTGCAGTATTTGCCATTGTTCACCTTGACTTGTTCCTATACACTTTGTTTCAACTTGTTTTGCTGGTGCACTCGTTGCCTGCATCACTTGTTTACTACATTTGCTACTTCCTGAATGTTGCAGTGTTGTTTTATTCACTTGGTGGCATTTTGTTTGCTCACCATTTACACTGTGCAGTACCCCTGCTGCATTCGTTTGATTGTTGTAATTGGGTTTTCGGCTGCAGTTTGTTGTCATCTTTTCTTGACCGCTTTCGCATTTGTCTCTGCAATTTTAATCGACACTTGGCCTTATGACATTCGCGGCGATGCTTGTGAATTTTCATTGGGTACATCATCACTATAGTGGCAAGGCAGTGTACGCAAGCGTGAACTGCAGCCACACGGTATTCAATGGGTACATCATCACTGTAGTGGCACGGCAGTGCACGCAAGCGTGAACTGCAGCCACACAGTATTGGTTTTGGTGTTATCTCTTTTGCTTTTGATTTATGGATCTATTTCGTATTCCAGATGTTGTAGTGGCGAGGCAGTATACGCATGCGTATACTGCAGCCCTACTCGTGTTAACCTTTTAATTGATGTTCCAATTGTTTTGAATTAGTTCGCGTTATATTTACTGTTATCCGATTTCTTATTTAAGAATCGGATAGGTAAATTTATTTCTGTGACTGTCGTCTAATTATTATTTGATTATTACTGCCTCTATGCACTAATAACTGAGTTTGAATTAGACTGACCAGGGTATTATTTTCTTTTGAATTTAATACTCGGGTCAGACCGAGCATTTACAGGTTGTAGATAGGTTGCTGCTAGAGCTATGAAGTCCTTTCATACCTTTTGGAGTAGTCGACATCATTTATAGAAGTCTGTAATTGTATTGGAAGATATGTATTCATGTATATTATATATGTTAATGTACTTTACATGTAACTTCCAGAGTCGACAGTTGTTGTTGTATCATAGGTATTGTACCACGTGTATTGTAACTGACATCAGTTATTGCATATATATATATATATATATATATATATATATATATATATGAGATTCTGTGATCTATTCTTTTGTGTTATTGTGGATCTTGTTAGACCACTACTCTGATAAACACTTTTAAGTGTGGTATATTCATATCTATTTCCGCCTTTGTGATATGAATTATCTGTGACTGATTTATGTTATGCTTATTTCTATATTCGTTTCCGAAGATTATATATAGCCACCGCGTGATAGCTTTGAGTTTGCATCGGTATGTCGGATTTCCTCCTTAAATGAAATGCATGATATACTATCTGACATATCGGTGCTCGCGCAAAGAAATTACACGGATGGTCGCTCCTCAACAGCCTTATTCTCCGTGCTAGTCGACAGCATTACACCGTAGTGTTCTTGGCTAGCGTGGGTATAGAGGTGGGGCGTCACAGCTTGGTATCGGAGCCAAACTTCGGAACAATATGGAATATTATAACAAGGATCATCGTCCTAAGTCTATTTTAGGAGTCGTGCTTTAGGATTTAATTCGGGTCTTCGTACCGTTCTATCCTATTCTCTTTACGATTCCTTGTTTTATCAATCGAGTTTGATTGAAATTCATTTTTGTGAATATCATTTTCTTCTTCCTTCTTTCTTTTCTTAAAGAAGAAGAATTGGTTGAATCTGGCAGTCTTAGCGCTATTCAATCCAGTAGTCCATCTCTGGATGGCATATTCATATCTGCCCAACAACTTTTGGATCTTGTAAAGAATCAAAAGTTTATCTGTGCTTAGTTGAGATAGAGTCGCTGACTTGATCGACTTTTGCCCTGCTATTTTCTGTCTCGAGTACCTTGCTCGTTTTGCTTTGATTTTTCCAATTGTTAATCGATTCTTCTTTTCCGTTTAGTTGTTATCACCTTTGTCGACTTTGATAACTTCTATTTCAGGAATTTTTGGGTATTCCTACTCTGATGGATTGGAATCGAATTCTTCGGATTTTATTCACGTCTTCGAATGTGAATCTTAGTGAACTGATTTGGTTTTCGAATTTAATCGATTCTTGATTATTTCCCGATTTGTTGCTATCATTTATTAGCAACTTTGATGACCTTTTCTTTGGGATTTTTGTGGACATACCTTTCGATGAATTCGGTATCGATTTCTTTGGATTCTATTCACATCTTCGTATGTGAATTCTTGTGATTGATTGTTTCTACAATCATTTTGTGATTTGTCACTTTAAGAATATAAAGGTTTCAATACTAGTAGTAAATATCAAAACTCTTTTATCAAAATGTTTTCAACTCTATTTTCAATACCAAACTCGTTTTCTCAAACCGTTTTCCAATCTGCTAGTATATACAAGCCTTTACCTCACTCGGATGAGAAATCTAATTAAACGGCTTAGTAAAACAAGTGGTATGAAACGCTTGCGTTTGCTTCGTCGGTTAATTCTTGGACTTGTTCGATTGAACCTCATGTGACAATTTTCTAGTGAAGATTTACAATTTGTTCGTAAATATTTAAGTTAAGCAAGTGGTTATGGGACATGAAGCTAAACTTTTATATTTACTAACTTAGTGTAATTGACACTTCTCGTTGATCATGACGATCATTTTTACGGTTAGACTAGGCCTCATCGGTGTGATTTTGTCTCACACATATCTCTTGGGCTTTGAGGATTGTCTAGACACCATTTGTGTGATTTCGTTCACACATACCTTTTCGGTTAGACTAGGCCTCATCGGTGTGATTTCGTCTCACACATATCTCTTGGACTTTGAGGATTATCTAGACACCACTTGTGTGATTTCATTCACACATACTTTTCTTTTGATTGCGAGGTCAGTCTTGACCTCAATCTGTGTGATTCCGACTCACACATGTGGGGTAGCGCCCCATGGTCTTCGGGCCATTCGTGTGTCAAAATTAATGGCTTGCAACCATGAGATAGCGTCTCGTTATGCGTTGCACGTGTTGGTGATTTTCATGCTCATGTGTAGGTGAGATTCCGTGCTCCCGTTCTCGCTTTGCGTTGCACGTGTTGGTGATTTTCATGCTCATGTGTAGGTGAGATTCCGTGCTCCCGTTCTCGCTTTGTGTTGCACGTGTTGGTGATTTTCATGCTCATGTGTAGGTGAGATTCCGTGCTCCCGTTCTCGCTTTGCGTTGCACGTGTTGGTGATTTTCATGCTCATGTGTAGGTGAGATTTCGTGCTCCCGTTCTCGCTTTGCGTTGCACGTGTTGGTGATTTTCATGCTCACGTGTAGGTGAGATTCCGTGCTCCCGTTCTCGCTTTGCATTGCACGTGTTGGTGAGTTTTCATGCTCGCATGTAGGTGAGTTTTCGTGCTCCCGTTCTCGTTATGCGTTGCACGTGCTGATGAATTTTCATGCTCGCATGTAGGTGAGTTTTCGTGCTCCCGTTCTCGCTTTGCGTTACATGTGCTGATGAGTTTTCATGCTCGCGTGTAGGTGAGTTTTCGTGCTCCCGTTCTCGTTATGCGTTACATGTGTTGATGAATTTTCATGCTCGCGTGTAGGTGAGTTTTCATACTCTCCTTCGAGTTTTCATACTCTGTTCGAGTTTTCATACTCTCCTTCGAGTTTTCATACTCCGTTCGAGTTTTCATACTCTCCTTCGAGTTTTCATACTCCGTTCGAGTTTTCATACTCTCCTTCGAGTTTTCATACTCCGTTCGAGTTTTCATACTCCGTTCGAGTTTTCATACTCTTATCTTGTGATTTCTGGATTTCTTGTGTAGATTTCTAGAATTTGTGCTTCACCAATTTTCGTGATTTCTATTGATAAGTTTGATCAATTCTTGTGCATTGGTGAATTCGTGTGTTATTGACTTGTTATGAATACAAGTTTAGGGTATGATATCCCTTTCTATCTTTGAGAAGATTCTCGTGACACTTTTGATGAATGAAAATCCACTTATCAAAGTTGCTACTGATATCGCTGTTTTAATCACGTGTTTTAAAAATTGTTTCAAAATAAAAACCGTTTTCAAAATTTTTATAGTTTACGCTTTCAAAAGAATGAGGAAGCGATTTAAACGTTTCAGCAAAATCGAGGACTATGACCCCTTTCTTTTACTGATTTGTTTAATTCCGGACTTGTCCGTTTGAGGGTGAAAATTTGTAAATTCCTTTTATGAAATTAAGAGAATATTTTGTGATTGTATTGCCCATTGAGTGCTTTAAGAATTCTGGTCGATGCGCTTGATCAACGTTATCGATAGGAATCTCCTAGACGCTTTGATGAGACAATCAGACACAATAAATTGAATTTTAAAATGTAAGTTTTTCTGAAAAGATAATTACATAAAGTAAATTGTAAATTTCGAAAGTTTTAGCTTTTCGGGAAAGAATATTATTTAAAACAACTCTTTTCCGACACTTCTATTCTGGTGATTCCCGTGGGAACCAAGACTCTATCGTTTGTACCAATGCTAATCGTGTTAGTTTGCATGCCATTCACTTGCAAAAGAGAACGTGCTGTCTCTTGTGTTTCTAAATCATTAATGCCTATTGAGACTAGATATGTCACTCATGATTTAGTGCTCTTGGCTATTGATTTCGTTCTTCAAGATTTGGCATCATTATTTTGGGTAAGAAATTTGTTCTCTACCCTGATCATGAATCTTGGGAATATTTATTTTCTCATAAGGAACATGATTTGCGTCAACCACGTTGACTCGAGCTCCATACATCTTATGATCTTGATATTATTTACCACTCCCGGATGGGAAATCGTGTTGCCGATGCACTTGTCGTAGGCAAACAAGTGGTTGTTCTTTGATGATGTCCGAATGGAATCATCTTTTCACCAGGTTCATCAGACGTTTCGATGTACTTCGTTTTATTGAGCTTCGTCTCATTCCTTTTAGGGACTTACGTTTGACGTTCTTTTATGTTGATCGGTTCATTGGACGTACCGTTTTTGTACTACGCTGTTGTTCCAAATTAATCGTGTTTCACCTATGAAAGGTGTTGTCAGTCAGTCGGGAAAGTTAGTGCCTCGATATATTGGGCCATTTCCTATCACTGAACGTATTGGTTTCTTGGCTTATCTCCTTTTATTACCGGCTCAATTTTCTATTATTCATGACGTGTTTCACGCGTCTTTCTTTTACGGAAATGCCTTAGGGATTTTGATTTTTATTCTTGAGACCGGTATTATTGAAGAAATTGAAGTTTCACCAGATTTGACTTTGAGCAACATTCTATTCACATCAATGCTTCGGGGGTTCAGCACCCTCGAAATAAAGATGTTTTTCTCGTGAAAGTTTATTGGTTCTCAAATCCTATGGATTTCACTTAGGAATCCAGAGAATTCATCGAGCAAACACGTTCAGGCTCTCTCTCTCTCTCTCATGCTTTATATGGTGAACTTCCTATTTCAAATTTCTTCATCGTGTGTTGATATATTCTTATGGTTGTTACCTTTCGCCCGTTTATTCCTTAAGATTGCGAGGACGCAATTTCTTTAAGGAGGGGAGTCTGTAACAACCCGATATTTTCGTCAATTTTCAAATTGAAGTTTTTAAATTTTAAATTACAAATGGTTATAAAGTTTGAGGGGCTTTGATTTTTAAATAGTGGTTCATTTGTTTTTTGGCCGTGAAAATTTTAAAAACCCAATACCCTTTCCTTTTTCTTCGACTTAAACCCGATCCCCTCTTTCTCATTTTCTATTATTCGTTCGAAACCTAAAACCACCGAGAGAACAAAAATGGTGGCGGCCTCGTGCTCCATCGATCGTCATCACCAATTAGGGCTTCGGGAGGATCGGCTTTGTCAGTTCGAGTTCAACTTCGTCCTGGCTGCTCGATGGGGCTCGTCTTCATTCGTTCTCCTTCGTTCGAGAATTAGGGCTTCATCAATTAATGGCTGCTCGCCCTCGCGCTCGTTCATCTTCGCTTCCGTTCGTGGCAAAGGTGAGTTTGCTCACATCTAATTCTTGGCTCGAGTTATTTGTGTGTTTTGTTGCTTGAATTCATGGCTGATTATTGCTTCGAATTTTAGTGATTTCGATTTGAACTTGTGTGAGTTTTACTCACATCTATTTCTACTTGGTTTTCTCGGCACTGTTTTGTTGAGATGTTGATGTTTTCGATTTTCGTATGGATGTTGGAGATGATTTCTGGTTTTGGCAATTTCGTATATTTGTGTGATTTGATATCTACGGCAATGATTTCACGGCTTTGATACGTTGACTCTCGACTTCACTTCCATATACATTAATGACTTCGGCCATATGAATTTTTGTGTATCGAGTTGGATTAACTTCGTGGCCACCACGAGGTTGACTTCGAGTGACTTCGACTTGTACCTTGCTGAGCTTTAACTTGGATTTGTCGACTATTTTTGACCCGAGACTTTGATTTCTTTCGTGACTTCACATTTTGACTTCTGGTAAACCCTTGAGTTGTACCACTGTAGATATTCTCAGTCTTGTTTGATTTCCTTGGCCGCCGTCTTGATCATGTCCCCTTTGAACTTGAAGTGGTTCGTGTTATAAGCTTATCAATTCGATGTTTGACACTGTCAAACTCGGCTCTGACTTGATAATGTGTTCGACTTTTATGTGATTGCTCCACTGGGTTGTTTTGATGTCCTGAGTTGACCTGCTGCCTGGTTATGTTAACATGCGTGTGTAAATATGAATCCATTCACCTAGTATTGCACTTTGGTCTTCATATGTACACTGGGATTGGCAATTTGATAAGTGCTTCGAGTTGCTGCCGTTTCTACTCTTGTTCATGCAGTTTTATATGATGATTATTCAAGTCATTCATACTTTATGTTGTATACATGTGCATGTTATCTCTTGATGTTCACTGTTCATGTCATTCTTTTGGCCAGTTTGCTTTGCATTCTCTTTGTGTATTGTCACTACTTCATGTTCATATATGGTTATCCAAAGCCATTCTTTTGTTGAGGCTGTGTCACTGATGTTGGCTTGCTCATTGCTCCATTCATTTTCCATACTGGGTTGTTCATGTTTGTGACATTGAACCATATTGTTACTTGTGACATTCTTGTTCTTTACTGCGTACCTGGCCTGCACACATGTGCTTTGATGGTTCAGTGGTGTTTTCTGAAATTTGCAGTAGTATTCATTGCAGTATTTGCCATTGTTCACCTTGACTTGTTCCTATACACTTTGTTTCAACTTGTTTTGCTGGTGCACTCGTTGCCTGCATCACTTGTTTACTACATTTGCTACTTCCTGAATGTTGCAGTGTTGTTTTATTCACGTGGTGGCATTTTGTTTGCTCACCATTTACACTGTGCAGTACCCCTGCTGCATTCGTTTGATTGTTGTAATTGGGTTTTCGACTGCAGTTTGTTGTCATCTTTTCTTGACCGCTTTCGCATTTGTCTCTGCAATTTTAATCGACACTAGGCCTTATGACATTCGCGGCGATGCTTGTGAATTTTCATTGGGTACATCATCACTATAGTGGCAAGGCAGTGCACGCAAGCGTGAACTGCAGCCACATCGTATTCAATGGGTACATCATCACTGTAGTGGCACGGCTGTGCACGCAAGCGTGAACTGCAACCACACGGTATTGGTTTTGGTGTTATCTCTTTTGCTTTTGATTTATGGATCTATTTCTTATTCTAGATGTTGTAGTGGCGAGGCAGTATACGCGTGCGTATACTACAGCCCTACTCGTGTTAACCTTTTAATTGATGTTCCAATTGTTTTGAATTCGCGTTATATTTACTGTTATCCGATTTCTTATTTAAGAATCGGATAGGTAAATTTATTTCTGTGACTGTCGTCTAATTATTATTTGATTATTACTGCCTCTATGCACTAATAACTGAGTTTGAATTAGACTGACCCGGGTATTATTTTCTTTTGAATTTAATACTCGGGTCAGACCGAGCATTTACAGGTTGTAGATAGGTTGCTGCTAGAGCTATGAAGTCCTTTCATACCTTTTGGAGTAGTCGACATCATTTATAGAAGTCTGTAATTGTATTGGAAGATATGTATTCATGTATATTATATATGTTAATGTACTTTATATGTAACTTCCAGAGTCGACAGTTGTTGTTGTATCATAGGTATTGTACCACGTGTATTGTAACTGACATCAGTTATTGCATATATATATATATATAATATATATATATATGAGATTCTGTGATCTATTCTTTTGTGTTATTGTGGATCTTGTTAGACCACTACTCTGATAAACACTTTTAAGTGTGGTATATTCATATCTATTTCCGCCTTTGTGATATGAATTATCTGTGACTGATTTATGTTATGCTTATTTCTATATTCGTTTCCGAAGATTACATATAGCCACCGCGTGATAGCTTTGAGTTTGCATCGGTATGTCGGATTTCCTCCTTAAATGAAATGCATGCTATACTATCTGACATATCGGTGCTCGCGCAAAGAAATTACACGGATGGTCGCTCCTCAACAGCCTTATTCTCCGTGCTAGTCGACAGCATTACACCGTAGTGTTCTTGGCTAGCGTGGGTATAGAGGTGGGGCGTCAATTTAATAATCTGTATTAAAATTTAGGAAATATCACGGAATTTTAGGAAATATCAATTTAATAATCTGTATTAAAATTTAAATTGATTTGATAATTTTTGTTAATAAATATGAATTGATTTAATAATCTTCTTCTTAATAAATATTTAATTAGTAGATTTTATCTTTTAAAGCTAAATAAATTATTAGCTATTTATAATATGTATATATATATATATATATATATATATTTGTATATATATTGTAAATATATGAGCTTTGTTTTAAATTTAATAAATAAAGCATGTTTTAAAATTCTAATATTTTTGGTAATTTGGAAATTTGATTTTATTTAATATAAAGCTTTTCAAAGCTATTTAAATAAATAACTATATGGTTTTAAATTATTTAGGTAATTGTTTAGAATGTTTTTAGCTTAAATTTAAATTTAATTTAATTAACAATAAGGTTTTTTTATTTTCATTTTAAATATAACTTGATAAATAATGATTTAAATATTTATATATATATATATATATATATATAAGTTTAAAATACAATTTACATATGATCTTAATTCATTGAGCAATAGAAGTAATTTATAATCTCTTTTATAAATTATTTAAAATGGTCAAATGTGTTATTTTCAAATAATAGATATATGTACTGTTTTTATTTATAAGTATACTTGGTTTTATTTCTTTAAAAATTAGCTATATATATAACTAAGTATTTAAAAACTAATTAATTAAGTATAAGTTTATGTTATCTTTTATTAACATTTAATTATAAATACTAATTACATAATGGACAAGTGTAAGTTTATAAGAGTTTAATTCAACAAGTGTTAAATAATAACTTTTCAAAATGACAAATGTATAGAGTTTTAATAAGTGTCATGTTTGATTTTTAAATTTTCTTTTATTTTATTTTAAAACATTTCAACCTATATATATATATATATATTGTTCTTTCCTTCATTTTTTTTCTATCCTTCTAAAATCAAAAGCTAAGGGTAAAATCTGAAACTCAAACTATTATCAACAACAAAAATATGTAATTAATCTTCTAAAAACCAAAAATCACATTCAAGCCTATAACTCATTTTTAAAGCAAGACTGCAAATCATTTTCAAAAAGCAAAGCCAAGCCTGCATTATTTGAAATCTGGAAATCAAGCCAGAATGAATGTAGTTCTTTTTAAAAATAAGTTTTAAAGCTCCAGCAACTCAAGTTTTCAGCAAGCAACTGCATTTTTACAAAATAAGCAAGTCAGTTCCAAAGCATTCAAGTGCAAGTTTTTAAAGATTCAAAAGGATTTTAAAAGCATTTTCAAAAAAAAATGAGGCTCTATCTTCTTGTTTAAAAGGTGAGTAACTTCGCTTTTAAAACTTAAAGTAAAATTATGGTTGCATGTTATTGCTGTATTGTGTATATTTTTAAGTATGTTTGTGTATGTATATTGTTGAATTCCTGATGTATGTTGTATGCATTTGAATATCTGTAACTTCTTTGTTCCCAAATTTAATTTCTGGTTTTGATTTAAATTCAAAACCTCTTGATTTAGTCTTTGTTTAAAACTTAAGTTTCAAATGAAACTTATTTGTTCCATCACAAATTTTAGTCTGAAATTTATTTAAGTTAAAATAAATTGGCAATATCTCTGGGAATCAAGAAAAACTGAGCAAACTTAATCTAAGTAAAAATTCAAACATCTTAATTTATAAATTCAGGAATGTAAACTAAATTTTTATCCTAAAACATGATTTTTAAAACTAAAATCATAATTTTTAATGATGGAATGAGTGTGCAGTTTTGGGATGAACTGAAAATGGAAATGTGAGGTTTTCTGATGATCTATGTGGTCTGGGAGGAAAGGGTTCTATCTGGTGGTAGTTTGATGATCAGAGGGTATGGGAAAATGCCAGGATGTTAATCAGAGCATTTTGGTGATGGTGGTTGATTTTTGAAATCTGTAACCCTAATTTTAACTAGGTTAGATAATTTGATCACCACGGTTTCTCTAGTTGATCGAGTGCAACAGGATCTTGGGTGGTGGGAGCTTGGACGTTGACGAAGGCAAGGCCAGGATTTCAGAACCTCCGTTGGTCGGAAGGTCGGGCACGAGGCATGTTCCAGGTTTGGTGGTGATTCCTGTTTTTCTTTTCCAGGTTTTGTTCGGACAACTCGAATTCGATTTCGAGTTTTGTATAGTGATATGATGATCGTAGTTGAGTATGAAGGAGGTTGCCGATGAGGGAAGACCATCGGAGATGGTCGGAGGTGATTAAAGTCATCGTGCATGTGCATGGTGGACTTTATTCTCTGGTGAAGTTTTGGTTAGCAGAGGGAAAGGGTCTCGGGTTTCTCTCGAGAAGTTCGAGCATTTGCTCGATCTTTTTAGTTTGTGGACTCGAAGCAACATAGGGTGGCTCGGGTAGTAATATTTGTTACAGGTTTTTAAAAAGAAACCTGTAGTGTTTTGTTTTCAAATTTTTAAACTAAAGATGTAAAATGAAAAGTAAAGTTTTTAAACATGTTTAAATCTGATTCAAGTTTAAATCTTAGTTTTAAAAACAAAATAGAGTATTTGAAATTTAAGTTGTTTTAACTACTTTAAAAGTGGGTAAATGGTTTGAATTTAAAATGATGATTTAAATTAAAGTTTAAATCTTAGTTTAATCTGGATTCAGATTTAAATACGCATTCCAGTTTTAAAATGAAAAGAAGTTTTTATATTTTAATAATAATTTAAACAACTTTTAATGTTATGGTGTATTTTGAAATTAATTTGAATTTAAAATGAATTTGGCTTTTAAATTCCTTTAAGCTTCTTTATAGAATAAATATTTCTTTAACTTGTGAAATAAAATGGTTTTTGAAACGTGTTTTAAACTTTGTTAAAGGTAATTTGTATTCATTTTAAATCTTTACATTTAAATGAAATTAAAACGAAAATTTAAAGAAAAATTGTTTAAAATGATTTGCTAATGATAATTTGATCATTAATAAGAAAATGTTTTTATCTTTAAGTAAATGAAGATTATATGTTTTGTAACTCATTAAATTATTAAGTTAATTAATTTGTAGTTAATTTATTTAATTAATTAATGATTTGGATTAATTAAATAAGTAATTAAAGGTTTAAATTAATTAATTGATGTTTGCGATTAATTAATTAAGGATAATTAATTTGTAATTAAGGATTATTAATTAGATTTTAATTAATGATTAAAGATTAATTAATCGAGTAATTAAGGATTAATTAAGTTATAGTTAACACTTAATTAATGAAATAATTAAAGGTTAATTAATTGTTTATTAAGATAAATTAATTTGTAATTAATAATGATTAATCTAAGTTAATTACTTAAGAAAAGTAATTAAAGAATTGTTAATTTTTAATGAAGGTCATTAACTTGAGATTATTTGACAATTAATTAATATGATTAATTTTTAATAATTAACTAGATTAATTAGTTAAAGATAATCATTTGTGAAATTGTTTAAGTGTGATTACTTAATGGAAGTAATTAAGGAATAAATTACTAAATGTAATTAATTGAGTTTAATGTGATTGGTTTAAATTAATTAATTCATTAAGTTTAATTAATTTTAACCACTAGATGATTTGATAAGTAATTACTTAATGCAATTAATGGAGTGCAGTTACTTAATGAAGTAATTAATGATAATTAACGAATGTAATTAGTGGAAGATGGTTTAGTAGTGGAAGTAATTTGGATTAAATTACTTTGTATAATTAATCAAGGGATTAAGTAAAGAAATTAATTAAGGAGTAATTAATTCATTTAATGGAGAAATTAAGGGTAGTTAATTACTGAATGGGATTAATCCAGGGTGATTAATAATTATGGTTTAATTAAAGATTAATTACTTATTGTAAATAATTTAAATAAAGTAATTAATTTAAAATGTTACTAGGGATCATTAATTAATATAATTAATGATGTAATTAAGAATTGATTAATTAAGATTAATTAATCAATGATAAGTGATTAAAACAGCAACTAATTAATGCAATTAATTAAGGGTTAATGTAATTAATTTTAGTTAATTAATTAATGAAGTTATTAAAGGTTAATTACTATAAGTGGTTAAGAATAATTAATTTGTGAAATTAATAAAGGATAATTACTTGAATTTATTAAAGGATAATTAATCAAGGATGATAAATTATTGTGGATAATTAGAGAATAATTAGTTATTTAATTTGTAGTTAATTAATGGATATGTAAACAAGATTTATATTAAAGTAAGTAATTAATTTAATTTACTTTAAATGAATTAGAGATGGAAGTAATTAATTTAATTCATTTTAAATTAATTATAGATGGTGTGATTATAGGTCATTGCTTATGTATGGATGGATGATACTGGTTGCCTTGAATGGTTTGAGATCTCAGATATGAGATAAGTAATGCTGTGTGATATGGATGCTTTGGTTGCATTATGATGATAATATGGATTATCTATTTGTGATGATAATATGGATCATCTTTTGATAATGATAATATGGATTATCTGTTGTGATGATAATGATGTATATCTATTGTGATATATGAATTATCTATCTGTGTGTACATAGATAATAGAATTGAATTGTTTTAAACTTTAAAACAACTTGGCCTTAAAAGATATGTTTTGGATTTCGATGAGACCGGGATCGGATTTCCATATTTGGATATCCGAAAACCACATCGATCCAAATTAACAATAGGTCATGAATCTCAAGTGAAGATGAAGATTCAGAGTGCAAGGGTTATTGTCGTTAACTCTGAGGGTGATTCCAAAACGAGTGTACCGAGATATTGCCTTCGGTTTCGTTCGAACCCGGAACGAACTTGTATGGATTGAATGCCTTTAGAATATCGTTAGGTGGACGATGAGCATTCTAAGAGATGTGTTCTCTAAAGGAAATCATAGCCTTAAGCCTCATGAACCGGGAATGGCTAAAACAGGGGAGGTGCAGCAAGACTAAGTGGGTTATGCACAAGTAGGAAGAGATTTTCCCCCTGTCTAGAGGTCCCTTTTTATTTCGGCTGTGTGGGCAGTTGGAATGCGCACCAACTGTGGGGTTGTCTTATTCGGGACTGTCCAATAAGGGATGGTTCCGGCCTTGTGTTGCAGGGGATTTAGGGTGGATCCTCGGTATGTTGATCTAGGCCACGTGCTGTGACGAGCGGTACCCCAGCAGCCCTGCCATTGTATGGAATCCAAAATCCAATAAGAGCCCTCGAATTTGATTGTATTACCCACTTTTGTGGCTAGTAGCTGGAATTTAATCATGTGACAATTTCGGCTATTTTCTATTTACTTAAAAACCCTTGACCTATTATAATATCACTGGATTTCCTATCAAATGTTTTGGTTAGCATAAGGTAAAAACTTTTCCATGTTTAGTGTGGAATGTCTTACGTGATACCTTTCTTTTCAAAGGTTTTTCAAAGTTAAGCAACCTTAACTTGTTACTCACACCAGACCCATGTCCGACCCGGAGTTTATCTTATATTTTTCTTAAACACTTGGGTACTCAAATTTTTATAGCTAGCCAAGGGATTCAGGTTAGCTTTGACGAATTATGGAGAAGCAATGAAGCAGGAGGCTTCAGCGTGTAGATATATAGTGTTCCGTTGTGTTTGATTCCTCTGAGTTGTATTGAGTTGTAATAACTAGATAGGTGTTTATAACTGTCTAGTATGTGATGTATAATCTGTGTAATTCTGATAGTTGTTGTATACCATGTAATACTTATGCTGTTAATATAATTTATTCATTCCACTGTGAGATTCTGATGTTGTTTAGTTCTTTCTTCTCTATCTTTTCTATCCCTTTCTTTCTTATTAATGATGCGTCATTCTGCGGTATGAATGGCAGGTCGTTACATTGCCTGTGAAGTAGATACAAGGCAAGAAAAAAAATATAATCTATGTATATACCAAAGATAAAAAAAGGGATAAGGATGTAAACATGAAGGACTCTTGCATTTAATGCTAGCACAAAAACAAGTCATTCGAAAATATCTATAAATCATTTCAGCTTAAAATGTTGTCTGACCAAAGAAAGAAAAGAAGGAAAAAACCTCTGATCAAAAACAGAAAATGCTTGTTCCAATAAATACCTCCCCTGAAAAAACTGTTTTCTATATATGTACATCCTCTTTGTTTCAGTTTGTTCTCAAGACAAAGCAAACTAGAAGGGAATAAAAATAGTAGGCATTTCCATTTTTACAAACTTAAACAACATCTCAACTAAATAAACAAGAAGATCAAAGAGAATCAAGCTATCAGTTTTTCAAACCCCAGGAATGTTCTCTGTTCAAACTGTTGACAAGTGAGTGAACAAATTATTTTATGATCTAAGTATAATTTAAATCTGTGTGTATGATTCATGAATAACTTTGTGCTTTTCTTGTGTATTTTCTTTTAAGTTTAACTCTGTATATATCTATATGACTGTGCTATGTATGTTTCTTCTCTGCTTTTGGGTTACAGAGTGTAAAATAACCAAGAAATTCAATACATCTCCATTTAATCACTATTAGGCCTAGAGCTTAAAATAAAACAAGTTTATTTATGCATGAATTAAGATCTAAAAATAGTTTTAAGTAGGATAGTGATATATAACATCTAGAGCTTAGACTTTACAGAGAAAATTCAAATATATGTAAAATTCGAATGTCATGAAATGTTAATTCAATTACATAATGTGAATCATCATTCGAAAATAGGATATTTAAAACTAAAATGGTGATTTTTAGTTGAGTATTCTAAGAGCAATTTGAAGTTGATGAAAAAGGGAGTTTCGATCGATTTCTGGCTGTCGGAAACATTTTGGGTGTTGAGTTTTTGATCGAAGCTAGTGTGGATGATAGTGAAGTCAGGAAAATTGTTCAATAATTTTTCTATTGTAGGAAATGATGGAACGAGGCAACTTTAGGGTTTAACTTTCGAATTAGGACGTGGTAGGAGATGAGGTGTTTTCACCACCTCAGGTTGATCGAGTCGCGTGGTATTCAAAGAGATGGTAGCATGGGGGATCGGCGAGGTAGGATTAAATTGGAGTATCTCCGATGGTCAGAGCGACGAGGGTGAAGTGATTTTCCTGGTGAGAATGGATTCGAGTTTCAAACTGGAAGCTTGATTTTGTTTTGGGGTTGTTAGCGTCGGATCGACCATTGCTATCGAGTGTAGTGGTGATTTGTGTCTTGCCGGAGGAAGCGCAGTTCGTCGGAGCGTCGGCAAGGTGCTGTGCACGTGCACGGCACTGGAATGGTGTTAGTAGATTTTGGCGCGAGAGCAACTCGAGTTGTTACTCGAGAAAAATGAGAGGTTGCTTCGAGTAAGACTGGGTGCGTGAGTGTGCTTGCGTGATTACTGCAGTTTAAAACTTAAGCTAAAAAAGAAGAAGAAGATGATGAAGTACGTGAGGAAGAGAGGAGGTCTCGGAAAAATAGAGGAGAAACCCGAGTGTTTACTTGAGTAAACCGGAAGCTTGCTCGGGTTTGACTTCTAAACCTACAATATAATAAAAGTAGGTTAAGTAAAATATTTAAACAGTTATAAGTTGTGATGACTAATTAATGTATGACAATTTTAAGTTAAGACTATAACATAAGTTTTAATTATTTAATTAATGCTTTAGAATGTTTTTAAAATCCAAATAACATTTTAATTAGGAAATTAATATAAGATAAGTTTTAAATTTAATTAACATTTAAAGCCTTAAGGTTAGTAATAATTTGATTTCAAAGTTATTAAAGAAGATGTTAAAATGTTAATTGAGATGAATAATTATTTAAATAAATTGATTGAAAAAGCAATTAAGAATGATTAATCAATTTGTAATTAACGATTGATTAATTAATAATTAAGTGTTTAATTAATTTGTAATTGAGAAGTGTAAATTGGCTAATTAAAGTTAATTAATAAATAATTAGTGGTTAATTAATTAAGTAATTAATTAAGAATTAATGATTAATTAATTAGTAATTAATGATTAGTTAAATTAATAATTAAGGAGTAATGAGTTGAGTAATTAAGGTTTAATAAATTGATTGAGAAGTAATTAATTAAAGGGTATGAAATGGAATACTTAGTTAATAAATGATTTATCAAGCAGGATTAAAGATGCTTGCTTAAGGATGATCATATAAGTAGAATATCTGGATTTGGGACATCTATTTGGTCACATTCTGTGATACTCCGTGATATGCCTTGATTTATCTGTGATATATGCTATGTGAATTCAAAGTGTTTAATTAAAATGGTTTTAAACTATTAAATAACTTGACCTTAAAAATGGCGTTTGGATTTCGAAGAGACAGGGGTCAGGTATTAGTAAAATACCCGAAACCACTTCGAATTTTTATAAATTGATATGTGAAATCAATAGGCTGGAATGTAATGAATTAAGTTAATTGGACTATTTAATTTAAATTTTGGTACTTAGAAAATTGACGTGTGAAATAAGTGATGCCTATAACAAATTGTAAATTTGTAAAAAATACGAGTTACCCCGGGTTTTATATAGGTTCTATGTTTAGTATTTCATGTTAGATGAGTTTACTCACGCTGGTTTCCAGCCTGACCCGGGTGTTACTTTGATGTAATGCTTGGGTCAGACCGAGTATTGTAGATTTTCAGGTAAGGACATTCTGGAGCTCAGGAGGTGAACTGGATGGCAAGAACGTATGGAATGTTTCCGCCATATTGTATTGTTGTAAATCTGAGACATGATGATTGTGTATATCCAGTGTCTGTATATGTGTGTCACTCTGATATATTAAAAAGTGACAGATACAGTATTCTTTTGTAAACTGTTATTAGTTGATATTATATTTTATCCGCTGCGAATGTGAGAATCTGGCTTTGTTCTGTTTCTTCTTCTATCTCTTTTCTTCTTTTTCCCTAACTATCTGGGATTTTCGGGATCGAAAATTCTGGGTCGTTACATGAACCATAATTTTGACTCAACACCTAAAATGTCATACAAGGTGGTATAATTTGAAAATTTCCCAACAATACCTATTGGTCTTAATATGATCATGAAGTTGTCTAACAGTTCAATTCATATGTTTAAAGCTAAAATAGACGAATCATGTAAATATGCAATAGTCCCTTGTTTGTATGTCAATGGGCAAAACGAGCAATATGCACGGTAGCTTTTAACTTGAACAAGGGCTTAAGTGGCCTTGAACAAATTAAATAATATGCAAGTCCAAATCCATTAGTATTCAAGTCAATGTCCATTATGCTCAAGTCCAAGTCCAATGATATATCATATGCATGTCCATCATTCATTAATATTCAAGTATTCATTTTTAAAGGAAAATATGTTATGCAAAGTTAAATGTTCAAGCCTTTTTGTGCAAAATGTTTAAGGATTACAATCCGCTCTAAGATACCCAAATTGATTTAGGGTTTACAACTTACAATTGAGAAAAAGAGAATGAATTCCTCCAAAAAGTAATGGAGGGGGTCTATTTATAGAGATGGCCAAGAGGCGGGATGGCCGATATATGTCTCTTTGCTATCATTTCATGTGGTAGATACTTGGAAATCCATAAGTCTTATAGGGTTCGACATTTCTTATTATATGTAAAAGCTCGAAACCCTTTGCTAGAGTAGAAACTCATTTTCCCTTTAGAATCTATTATTCTTATAAGAGATCGACATCACTTGTTGTTTATAGATTCTCTGCAATAGTTACCTTTTTAAAGGCTCGATAACAGTTGTTGTATCAAATGTCTTGCCTTCCATAAGTACTCGATATCTTCCCCTTGTGACTAGATGCTCGACATCTTCTATTGGTGCGACATCCTTCTTATGTTACATACTCTACAAAAATCTATGTTATAGAGGTTTGACATCCCTTTCTACATCTTATCTTTAGACTAGATAACTACTGTGCTATAGAAGCTCGATACCCCTTGTTCTTCAAGGCCTATTGTAGCTATATATCTCTAAGCATTTACTGGTTTGACATATCCATCACCTTTTAGAAGCTCAACTCCATCTTATTGTTACGCGCTTGAAACCACTCTTCATTTTTAATGTTCGACATCAACTTCCTTTTGTTAAATGCTCAACAACACTCACTATTCTAGAGGCTCGTTACCCTTTAGAGACTCAATACCCCTCCACTGCTTGTTAACTGCTTGAACGTCCGATATCTTTAGAAATTCGACACCTTTTTCTATTAGATGTTCGATACCCTCTTGTTAGAGGCTTATCATCCTTTTATAAATGTTAAATGCTTGATAACTTTATTTTCTTCAGGTTCGACATCTTTCATCTTTTCCACGCATGATGTGTACTCTTTAAAGGCTTGATATTTATATTATGTAGTAACATTTACCCCTCTGTGTATAACAAGCTTATTATACTTTAGTATATTTCCACTTTTCACATTGCCTGCTCTTGGTATTACGAAGCTTTCAGTCTTGTCCATTCATTCAAATGAAGATCGATGCTTCTTGTTGTTTCTCTCTTCTTCTATAAATACTTTTCTTCCTTCTTCCAAAAGCATTACCTACAACTCAAAATTTTAAATTGCGATTATAACATTTCCTTCAATCTCGTACTTTCAAAGGAAGATTTTGATTCCTTCTATGTTTAATTGATTCAAGGTGCAATTTATATTTTGATCGATTTAAATATAGAAAAAGGGCCCTTTGATTTTAGAATTAGGGTTCAGTCAGTCAGGTGTTTATGAATCATTCGACCCATGATTTCTGGATGTTTGAAGTTGAAATATTTACTTTACTTTAAATATTTGAAAGGGTATTTAACTTGAATTTCAAATATCACTGTTTATTTGAAAATCAAATTTATTTAATTTAATAATTGAAAATGTGTTAAAATGTTGAATCTTGGGTTTTAGCTAGTTGAAAATATTTTAGAGGTTGGGGAAATTTATATTGATAATACTGAAGAAAGCAGAAGTTCTAAAATTGAATCTGAAAGTGTTTTGTTCAGTTTTGAATTTATATCGTTTAAATCAGTATTAAAAAATAGCCTTCCAAGGCATAGTCTTGGAATTCGACGAAACCAGCTCTATTGGATCCATAATAGTGTATTATTATCGAATTTCAATTTTCGCAGTATTTGGAGTTGTCGTGAGATCATACGGTAGATAAATGCGTTGAGTTTTTATTGAAAATTTAATTCATTAACTGAGTCCGAAAAGCTATCTTCTCCATACGATCGAGTTAGGACTCGAAATCTCTTCCATTGTATTTGAAATAGGGGATTAAGATTATAAACGCCTAGCAGCATGCCTCGATTGGATGTCGAGATTTTGAGTTTCGATATTCGAGGCAATTTAAATTTGAATTTAAATTGAAAAATATAGAATATAATCGAAACTGTAGTTTACTATGACATGTAAAGAGAATTCTAAAGCACATGTTCACTAATATAACATGCGTCTTCTTCCTTTAATAATCATAGCCGAGTTTGTTCCCTAAAAAAAGAAATTATTTTACAAATAAAAAACAAAGGGGAAATAGAATTTACTCCGAAAAATATTAATGGCCGAACAAAGTCTCAATTCAAATTGTTCAATTTAAACAAATCCAAATTGACAGCATCCTTCAAAAATGGCTGCTTTTTTAATTTCGATTCATATCGCGACTCGACGCCGTCGCAATAGAGGAAGGGGGTGTCGTGCGAGCTCGAGCATGGGCAAGTGAAGTCTCGCTTGCGTGCATGAGTCTTTGGAGAGGGAAGCTGTGTGTTGGCGGGGTCGAGGCGGCTGCTAGCTTTGAGGAATGGGTCGTGATGTGTTCATGGCTAAAGGAATCGAGAGGCCGAAGCTCGACGGCATCCAAGAGGCGAGGCAGTGGAAGAGGTAAGCTCGTTTGGTGGGTTTTGCAAGCTCGAGGAAGGTGAAGGAGAGTCCGGCTTATTGGGTATGGCCCCTTCTTCTGTTTTCTTTTTAAATTTCGAATTCGCATTTTTAGATTAAAAGAAAACAATCTGGATATATATATATATATATATATATATATGTATATATATTATTCAATAATATATTTAAGTAACTTGCTAGTTTATTAAGTTAATTAAAAGTTTACAGTAGGTATTAAGTATATTATTCTAGCAATCAAGATATTTATATATATACCCTGTTATAAGATTGAAGATTTGGTTAGGAAATTTTTTTAACCATGTATTGATAATATATGTGCAGGTAAAAGAAAATTTATTTTTACGGCAAGCATATAAAAACAATTCTATATTAGTTTAATGGAATATGTATATATATATATATATATATATAGGTAAATTAGTAAATATGTATATAGATAAGGTTTGAAAATATAGGGTTTTTGAATGTTGAAAGTTTATGTAAAACTAGATTTTTGAAATCTTTAATTTATTTTTATAAGTATGTATGTAGTCCCAAAGAAAATAAGTATACATGCATACATTTTAAGTTATTAACTTATTTTAAAACCAAGTATTAATGTGATTTATTTGTTTAACTGGTTCATTTAATTATTCGGGTCACAAAAAAAAATTTATTAAAGGAAATTGGTTTAAAATTTAATTATAAGTTAAAATTTAATACATAAATGGTGATTACATGTTCGATCAGTTCGAAATTAATAAATCATATAATGTTATACAAGGTCTGGAATCATGAAGAAATCAAGGCGGAATGGAAATAGATTGCAAAACGAAAAGCAACGGCGAGTTAATCTCACTCTTTCGGAATACCTTTAAATTTAAATAGTTAAATTTAAATTATTGGTTGATTGTTTGAATTGATGATGTGATATTATATATAGTAGTGTGTGTGTGTGTGTGTGAATTGGAGTGATTGATTTCCTGCATCATATAGCGAATGAGGCCCTATGTGCCGCATTATAGCGGATGAGATAATATAACCCCATATACCGTGACATTCAACCTCGAAGTGGAATTGGTATTTTATATTGTGCTAACATCTGTGGATGTAAGGAAACAGGTTGGAGGTATCCTACTGGATTCCTCAAAATATTTAGATTTGTTTAACTATTCCGTGTTATGATTTATTGGATAATCTGTGATAGATTACAATGGTAATTGGAAATAATGGATGCTACGGTTTGATTGAACATATTTGGGCATACTGAGATACCAAAAATATATAGACTGGATTTTGAAAAGAAAATAAAATGGGAGAATTTGTATGTAAAATGATTATAGAGAATTTGGAATAAAATGAAGGATGAATGAGAAAAGGATAAAAGTGGATTTTTCAATTTTAATAAATAAATCCCGAGTATGGAAAAGGAGATTTAAAAAAAAGGCAAATGATGAATTTTAAAAATTAAGTGATATTATTTAAGGAAATAAAGATTTTATTTTAAAAATGCAAGGTTTAAATTTTTTGGAAAAGATAAAGAAGAAATCTGGAAAGCATGAAATTTGTATTTTTAATTTAAATAAGAATTTAAATCAGGATAAAGAAGTCAAATCTGAAATTAATGAGTTTTGAATAAATTTGGAAAAGAAAAGAAATTTATTTAAAATGGAGTTAATTTTGAAAAATCAAATCGAAGATAGATTTAATGATTGAAACTGTGTTTTAAAAAGATGAGACTATAGGATTTATAAACTGGGTTTATAAAGTTAAAAAAGATATCAGTGGATATTTGAAAATATAAATTCACGGTGGGAATTCATAAAGGAGTGGGTAAATTGTTTTAAAAATAAATAGCGGTTTATTTTTAAAGGTATGGAAATGGAAAGTGTGTTTCCCTGGAAAGCCAATTGTATTTTAAAGGAGACTTTTATGTATAAGCTAAAGGCTTTAAAAATTTGTTTTAAGAAAATGTTTTAGAAAATTTATTATTTTTAAAATGTTTTAAATTTTAAAGTGAATATTTTTCAAAATTTATTTTAGTAGTAATTATTTAAATGTTAATTGGTATTATGTTTTAAAAAAATTAATTATTAATACTTAAATTTTATAAAGTAATTTTATTTTAGATAGTTTGGGTAAAGTTTATTTTAAAACTTGTACAGAATTTCGTAACTCTTGTTTTAAATTTAGTTCGGTTTAACTTTTATTTTGAAAATTAGTTTTATAATTTATAAAGTAGTTTTATTTTAAATATTTTTTAAAGCATATATTTTTGAATAAAGTGTTTAAGTGGTTTAATTCAAATGATTCAACGTATATTTTATAATAAAATGTTTTAAGTTATTTTAAAATTTAAAGTATATGTACTTGGTGATTTCAATGGAAATAGAAAATATTTGGGAAATTTATTCCATGAGAGAAAGATGGTTTGAAACTGTTTTCAAAGGATTGAATAGTGGAAATATATCTTGCGAAGATATTTTGAGGATTATTAATAATTTGGGAGAAATTATTATGGGTTGATGATTGTTTGTGAATGTTATTTGATAATTAAATAACTGACTATCAATATTGGCCAATGCACTAATCGTTTCGAAGAGACCGGGACCAGAATTTATTTTTCGAAAATCACTTCGATCCTGTTAACGCTAAAATTTGAACGCTAACACCCCGGTGTATGAAGTGAGATTGTGAAAGCACCACCCGATAGCTCGGGAACAGATTATAGCAGATAATAGTGAAAAAGCAGTAAACAACAGCAATTTTATAGTGGTTCGGCTTAAGAGAGAGCCTACGTCCACTTTGAATATCTTTATTGACGATTTGGTTACAAGTCAATGCAGTTACACTTTGATTACAACACACTTTGAGTTTCAAGTGACTTAGAACAAGTAGCCTAAACTTCAATGTCGATCCAAATCTTTGAACACATGTTAGACATGTTTGATTTCTTCGTGAAGTTCCTTGAAGGTGTTGAAATGGTTCAGAACGCAGCAGAGTAACGGCGCTTGAAATGAATGAGCCAAAAGTCCCTTGAATGTTGGGGGTGGCCATGTATTTATAGGCAAATCTGGATAGGAAATTTTCGCCCAAGTCCTGAGTCGTGACCGACTCAGGCTAAGCCGTGGCCGAGTCAAGTTGAGTCGTAGACGGCTTATCTGATTGAGCATTTGGTCTTCTCACTAGCCCATTCTTTTGCTGGATTCTAAGCCAAGTCCTGAGTCGTTGGCGAGTCAATTCTCATTGGGACTGGCATTGTGGCAATGGAATACGACTCAGTGGCTTTAAGTCGCGGACGAGTCATCCTGAGTTATGAGTCGATAAGTCATTTCTTAGGTCGTCAATCCTCTTGAGTCATTTCTTACGATGAGTCGTGGACTTATTGAGTCGCTGAGGCGATAGCTTTGATGAGTCGGTAATGCATTGAGTCGGTCTGCCTTGTGAGCCGTTAACTAGTTAAGCCACTCTGCTCCTTCAAGTCGTTAACTCGTTGAGTCGTTGATCCACTGAGTCGTTGTCAACTCTGTGTCGCTGCTTACCTTGTGAACCTTTAACCCCTTGAGTCGTCCTATCCCTCTAAGTAGATGAGTCCGTCCAGTCCTTGAGTAGATAAGTCGGTCCAGTCCTTAAGTAGATGAGTCGTTGGGTAAAACGAGGTTAACACTTGCCCCTCGAAGTACACGCCTAAGTCGTAGGTCGTGTGCTTCGACTCATCCTGTCTCGTGTGCCGATTCAACTTTCACTGCTCACAGCTATAAAAGACTTGAGTCGTCACTCTTACCTACTTCTTCCCAATACCTATCTCTTAAGTCGCATCTGCCATTAATACTTCTTCGAACCTTCGAAGGCGTTTCCGAGCTAATCAGTTGACGACTTATCCTTGCTATTACATTGCGTAAGTGAATTCAATATTTGTCCAACCATGTTTGCCGTTAAATCGTGAATCCCCATCCTCTGATTCTAATCCAACGTCATGCGTGGCGTTGCATCCTCGAGCCAAGCTGCGATTGATTTCCAATCGTCATTAGCTATGTTGTTGCGGCTTACGAGAGCTCAGCTACGTGTTGGATGTACGATGGACCTGAGGCGATTCGAATCTGTCTTGGGCGATTTGTTGGTGCAGAGAAATAATAGGTTTTACTGAGAAAGTGGTGGATTTGGAAGAGATGAAATGACCCTTAACGGGTTAATGGGTTTGAGAGTGGACGACCGGTTGAGGAAATGATTTTGGATTCATACGGCCTAATTGGTTTTTTGATTGCACGAGCGACTCAGCCCATTAGATCTTCACCACGACTCATCCTTTGAACCGCGAACGACTCAGATCATATGCCGTAAGCGACTTAAGCCATAGGCCATGAATGACTCAAGTCATAAGTCGTGAACGACTCAGCACTTGAACTATTTTTTCACACCGAGTTGCTCCTTGTGGTTTGAACCTATGACCGGCTCAATTAGATGTAACCTAGGATTTGAGTCGCAGCCGAGACAGGACTTGGAGAATTTCACACTGCCTCGAACTAAAATCTTTCCCATTACTATGCCTTACGACTTAGAGAACCAGTGACTCAATGTCTTGGAGCATAAATAACCTAGCTTAACTTGCTTCATAATCTTTAAAATGTGGACGAGTTATCACATTATACTGCTTTGAAGCATAATTCTGACTCGATCTTTGTCTTGAATTGCTGAAATAAACTGCCTTAATATTGAATTGTTTGGACTTTAACCTGCTAAACTTTGTTACGTATTTTAGTTTTACAGATTGCTTCAATTTGCAAGTATACAACCTGTTTAATACAACAATCACAGAAAATCGGGACGAATATACTGCCATTGATTGCCCACATCCAATGACAGATTAGTCAATAGAGGATAAATGTTAAATAGATTGCGTGAATGAAGTACTTTAAACCAACGAATTCAAGTAGAGTGCTAAAGCAATGTTGAAATAGTCAACTGAAATTGACCAGTTTGCAATAACACTATACCTGAAACTTTAAATTAACAAGTCCTAAAATTTAGTAATTGATCAATTTCCAACTAGCTTAACTTCAGTTATATTTACTTGTTTATTTTCATTAGTTCTGCACAACACTTCACACTTTTAGGAAACGTGCACCTTCGCATTTGAACATCCAGTTGCTTGTGTAGAATGACATCTCAACAAGAAGAACCGGTGGGCCAGGCTGAAGATGTCTTCCCAGTAGCCAACCTGTTGGATAACCCTCTGGAGAGAACTTCCACAACTCTGAACCAGTGGGTGTTTAACCAATTGCTCATCCAGTTTGGCATTGCCGAAGCTGATGCCTTACTGCCGGGGCCAAATGATACTGCAGATAGGCCCCCTTCTGGCTTTATTGCTGTCAATCGCCAAATGTGCTTGAGCGGTGCCATACCACCTTTTAATGACTTCCTTCAGCAATTCCTGCTTCGATTATCTATCTCTCCATTCCAATTGCACCCCAATGGCCATGCCATTCTGATGGGGTTATGTGTGCTATTTAGTAGAGTTCTGGACCGATTACCGAGCTTTGAGGAAATCTGCTACTTCTGCCCATTCACAAAAATTAAAGATCATCCCTCTATCGTAGTTATAAGGAGTGCTCGAAACCGCAAACTCATCATCGATCTTCCTGAAAGCGTTCATGGATTTCTAAATCAGTATTTCTTTGTTCGCTGCCCTCCAGGGTTTTATGCCATCTGGAGAGTAGGAAGTAAGATTTTCCTGTTTTTATTTCTCCATTCTTGGGCTTTTCGAAATCTGAGTTGCTAAATGCTAACTTCGCTTCTTTTTTCCTGTTTTAGCACTTCCTCGTCCCTCTAGAGACCCATGCTATAAGCAAATTTTTGAGAGATTGAACGCCGTGGCGGCAGAAGAGAGGAGTATAAAGTTTTTGTTAAATGATGGATTTTTACATCAATATGGGCTTCTTCATTCCTCTCGCTTCACTCAGCCTCGTGAAGTCCCCACTGAAATTCCCGATTTTTCGACGGAAACTCCTGATGCCCCGGTCTCTACTAAAGAGCACATGCAGGGAGGAACCTCTATAGAAACTCCACTAGTGAAGTGTTCAATTCCGAAGGATGCTGCGGGGCCGTCTGACAAGTCTGTACTTGCCCCAGTTATCGAAGAGGAAGAACCTCCACGATCTTCCGGAAGATCTGCTGACGAAGGAGTTGAGAAAGCCAGTCCCAAAAAACATGATGGTGATGATGTCTTCGAGGGGTTGAGCGATTTAATTGTGACTTCTCAAGAACTTTTCAAAGATGATGTTTCCAAAACTATTTCTTCTGTAATTGAGGCGACATCTTCTCTACAACAAATGTCAACTCCTTCTACTCAAGTTATCACTACCTCTACTCCACAGAGTGGTCTGTAACTTGATGCGTGTAGCTTACACGTTACACAACACTTAGGATTTTTCAGCACTTCTACGCATTTATCTTCTTACACTTTATAGATTTCTAAAGCTTATTATATTTATTCCAGATTCTCCAATGGGGCGCAGCAGCTCATACTACGATGATTTCCAGCGCTACGGGAGGCGTAGCCAATATGATTATAGGCGTCACCTCCCCTCTTATAGAGAATCCGATGAAGAGAGGGCCATCAGGAAAGCAGACGAGAGACAAGCATATGAAGAACGTCACCGAAGAGAACAAGAAAGACACGACCCTCCCCACAGAGATGATGATACCCAAAAAAGAAAGGCTCACGATGAGAGAGGTAAAGGTCACATGGACGATTCTTCTAGCAAGCGGGCTAAACTTACTGAAGAAACAATGCCGACAGTTTCTGAAAATGTTCCTGCTCAATCTCCTGCCCCCGTTCGTTCCGACATTCAAACAATCATCAACCGACCCGCATACCAAGTTGGGCAAGGTACTCCCACTCTTCAAAGTCGATTCCCTCAGTGGTGCCTGAGAGGGGTTCGATTTGATCTCGACTTGGTTCCTCTCGACAAATCGGCTATGCTGCGAAATCTTGATACTGTCAGGACCGATATTGAAAGAATGTCGAACTGGCAAAAACTTGTCGACGAGCTTCAGAGGGTTAACCGAGCCAATCTCGAGGCCATGCTCACAATGGAGAACGATAAGGCTGAGTGGCAGAAGACTCTCGAACAGCATGACGCCGAAATGAGAAGTATTGCTTCCTATAATGAAAAGCTGGAAGCGGAGGTAAAAAAGCTTAAGGAAGAATTAGCTACTTCATCTACTTCCTATTCTCAAAAGGAGAGCATGCTTCAGCAACAAGTACGAGATGCGCATGCCAGTCAAAGGGCAGTCGAAGATAAGCTTACACACAAGGAGAAGGTCATAGAAGAATATCGCGCTGAAACTTTGCAGCTGCGAGAACAGACCGGCTCTCAAAGCTTGGAGATAGAGATGTTGAAAGCTCGACTTGCTATGGCCGAAAAGGAGCGTGACGAGGCTATTGCTGGTAAACTCGCGGCCGAAGAGGCCCATCAAGCAACCAAAGCTGACATTGGCTCCACACTATTTTATTTTTATCTGCACAGCATTTTGGGGCGTGGCAGCCTTGCCTTTCTAGGCCCTAAGTATGAAATTACACTAGCTGAAGTTTGGGAGGCAGCACTCGATATGCTCGGTGGTAAAGGTGCTGGCTATGCTGAGTCAGCCCTTGAAGAGCATTATCTTGATGATGATGCCCGCACCGCTCTTGCCAAGGGAAAAGAGCAACTCGCCAGAGTGCGGGCCGGAATGGCGGAAGGGGAACGTTCTGAAAAAGAAATACCACCTACCACCTCTGAACGTCTTTTAGTTTCTTCTGAAGTTGACATCACAGGTTCCAGTGCTCATTCGCTGCCTCCTACAAGAACCGGGGTAATTACCCCTACTGATGATGAGGCTTTGGAGGATATTGGGGCTCAAAATTATGAGATTGAACTAACGAAGCAAACATCTTCAGGTAATTTTGACATTGGTCCGATTCAGGTGGATCGCCTGCTTGCTCCTCAAAAGTTTGATGAGCTTCTCGATTACTTCTTGAATCTCGACGAACCCATATCTCCCTTCTTTTGGGGAGATACTAATATTTTTAATTTCTCTTCTTCTGCAGTTGAAACACCAAGTGCTGTGCAGACTTCGCCTCCTCCGGTTATCCCTCCTCCGTCTCTTTAGGTGACTCCTCCTTCTGCTTCACAGCCCGGGTCACAAGAGGAGCAAATTGAGGCTCTTCATGGCTTGGATGACCCTATCGCTTCGCAAGAGCAGAAAGACGAGGGACTTGAAGGAGGCGAGATCTCTCCGGAGCGGACTCCTTCTGATGACGTAGTTTTGTCCGCTCTTGTTACTCCAGGGAGTGAGTCTTCTTCGAAGAGAAGAAAGAAGCACGGAACATCGAAGAGGAGGGGGAAGAAAATCATTGCTACTGAAGAGGAACCGGAAATTGCACCAGTTGCACCTCCCTCTCCTTCTTCCCTTATGCCTTCAGACCGACCTGAAAAGCTAACCATTCGGCCGGGTAAAGGGTCTAAAGGTGGCAAGAAGAAATGAAGACTCCAGCTTTTAGCTTATTGTCTTTTGCATGTACTGGTCGAGAATTGTGCGGGTATCGGCCCCCCGCTTTTCTTTTGTTGGAACTTGTACCTGTATATAAAATAATGTTGAATAAAATGATTCTTCTTCCTTTGTATAAACTCCTGTTTGAATTTGAGAATGCATTTATTATTCATTTTTGCACAAGTTTATTTATATGATATTGCAGTGAGCTTGTGGTATGTTGTTTGAGCGTACTTTACCGATGTAGCTATACCATTTTGTATGTAACTATACCATGTTGCCCCCATACCATAAGCTTGCTGCAATATTTTATACTTTGAGGGGACTTGCACTCTTATTTTCTGAAGAATAATTACTTCATTCTTGAAGAAATTTTTCGTAGAGTACAACTTCCTTCATATAAGTTTTTATGCTTTGTCCTTCGAAGAAATCACTTTTTTCTTTTGCTTATGTACGCATTTTGCCAAGTGAATTCTTCTATGTGGTAAAGCGGGCCTCTAAAGGGTACTTGGAAGTTTGTACCTCTGAAGGATTTTTTTTTTGTTTTAAAATGGAAATTTGTACCTCTGAGGAGGGATTTTTCACGTTTCAACACTTGGAAGTTTTATTTCAATCTTGGTGAAACGTGTACCTCCAAAGAGTTGTGCCTTTGAAGAAAGCCTTTTCACGTTTCAACACTTGGAAATTTTATTTCAATCTCGGTGAAACGTGGGCTTCCGAAGAGGTCTTTCTTCTTGATTGTGTCTCCGGGAGGAGGTTGTACCTCTGAGGAGGGATTTTTCACGTTTCAACACTTGAAAGTTTTATTTCAATCTCGGTGAAACGTGTACCTCCAAAGAGTTGTGCCTTTGAAGAAAGCCTTTTCACGTTTCAACACTTGGAAGTTTTATTTCAATCTTGGTGAAACGTGGGCTTCCGAAGAGGTCTTTATTTTGTTATGCATTTCAACTTTGGTGAAGTGAAATTCCGAAGAGCGGTCGTAACACTTCAACTCCTGGTGAAATGGGCCTCCGAAGTGGGCTTTTATTTTGTTTGCATTTCAACTATGGTGAAGTGAAATTCCGAAGAGCGGTTGTTACACTTCAACTCCTGGTGAAATGGGCCTCCGAAGAGGGCTTTTATTTTGTCTGCATTTCAACTCTGGTGAAGTGAAATTCCGAAGAGCGGTTGTTACACTTCAACTCCTGGTGAAATGTGCCTCAGAGAGGGTTTTCATCGCCTGGAAGTTACTCTCTCATGGTTGGAGGGTCATGACCCCTCCAATCTTTTTCGTTGAGTAGAGAACTTTCTTTTTTGTGGCGTATGACCCATTAGAGGTCTTTATCCTCCGAAGAGTTGTGCCTCCGAAGAGGACTTGTGCTGCCGATGATGGCTTTGGTTGTTCCCTTGTCCACTTGCTTATGCCTTTTCAGCGATCCTCTTTTTTTTTTTTTTTTAGCTTTCATTCCCTTTTCTTACAAGTAATTTGTTTAATCCAAGGAAGTGTACTTCATTGTCAGGCAAGTTCGTGAGAACGGGCATTAGCTTCTTAATTGGATGTTTGTTTGTTTAAACGATCTCAACTTATTAGCAAAGGCCCGTTTCTGTCGAAATCATAGGTCGTTCAATTGAAGTACTTCCTATCTAGGATTTGAATTCGGGGCTTATGTGACTCGAAATTTGGCGAGAATCGCTTGGTCTTATTATGTGCAAGTTTCACTTCCATTGTCTGTAAAAATTTAAATCGACATTTCAGCAATACATTCTATGTACTTTTTATATCGAAAATAAAGCAAACATGTAATAATAATAAGGAACACAAGATTTATAGTGGTTCGGCCAGGAAATTGGGCCTACATCCACTTTATATTTTTTCATTATTTACTTGCATCAGTTTTACAATTGCCTTCAATTACAAGAATCATACATTCATAATTCTTTTTACAATATTTCAACAAAATTTTTCAAGTAAAGTATGGACGCAAATGATTGCTGTTCCATGCCCTAGGAATTTGATCTCCTTCAACAGTAGTGAGTTTGAATGTGCCGTCAAGAAGCTTCTGACCTATGACATATGGTCCTTCCCAATTTGGCCCAAACACACCTGTCGCTGTCATAATTCTCTTCAGGACTAGGTCTCCAATCTCAAAGCTGCGTTGGCGAACTTTGGAATTGAAATGTCTGGCTATCCTTTGCTGATGAGCTGCAATTCTAAGATTAGCCTCATCTCTTTTTTCATCAAGGAGATCTAGCGCTTCAAGATGTAGCTTTTCGTTTTCTGCTTGATTGAAATGGATTCTTCTATGTGAAGGGACCTCTATTTCTACTGGAATCATTGCCTCTGACCCGTATGCTAATGAAAACGAGGTGTGCCCAGTCGCAGTTTTGTGAGTGGTTCTGTATGCCCATAGTGCCAGTGGTAGCTTATCGACCCAACCACCTTTTGCTCTTTCAAGTTGCTTTTTGATGGTTTACTTAATAATTTTATTCACGGTTTCCACTTGCCCGTTTGCCTACGGATGAGCCACTGCTGAGAAGCTTTTTCGGATTTTGAATCGCTTGCAAAAATCTTGGAATTCTTCACTTTCATACTAAGTACCATTGTCTGTAATTATTTTTTGAGGCACACCGTATCTGCAAATGATATTTTTAGTCACAAAACTTATCATCTTCTTTGAGGTGATAGTAGCCAGTGGTTCAGCTTCTGCCCACTTAGTAAAATAATCTACAGCAACAATGGCATATTTAATTCCAGATTTGGCAGTTGGTAACGGTCCTGCAAGGTCTATCCCCCATATTGCAAACGGCCATGGACTGACCATCTGTGTGAGTTCAGTGGAAGGAGCTCTAGGAATTTTGGCGAATCTTTGGCATCTGTCACATTTTCGGGAATACTCTGCTGCATCTCGATTAATTTCTGGCCAAAAATATCCGTATCAGAGAATTTTCTTTGCTAATGTTTGGCCACCTGAATGATCGCCACATTCTCCTCCATGTACCTCCGCTAGGATTGTTTTGGACTCTTCCCTGGATACACATCGAAGTAATGGCATTAAGAACCCCCGTCTGTATAATCGGCCATCTTGGATTATATATCGAGAGGCTTTTCTCAGTAGCTTTTGTCGTTCTTTTGAGTTCCCTGGTAAAGATCCATTGAGCATATATTCTGTTATCGGAGTCATCCATGATTCTTGCTCTTGAGACGTGCTCATGATCCAATCAATATCCATCTCATCAATGCTCGGAGACGACAGGACCTCCACTGGAGTTAACCCCAGAAATTGAGCTTCGCCTGTGCTAGAGTACTTTGCGAGAGAATCTGCTTTCATGTTTTCTTCTCGAGGAATGTGACTTATCATGTAATGATCGAAATCACTCAGGAGTTTCCAAGCCTTTGACAAGTAGGCGGGCATATTCCCCCCTTTTGCTTGGAATTCCTTTTTGACTTGGCATACAATAAGCTGAGAATCACTGAATATCTGTAACGCTCGGATGTTTAATTCTTTAGCAATCCTTAAGCCAGCGATAAGGGCTTCATATTCTGCTTCATTGTTTGTTGAAGGAAATTCCAATCTTAGTGCATAGCTTAATTATCGGCCTTCAGGGGTCTCAAGTACAACTCCGGCTCCAGAACAGTAGTCGTTTCTCGCACCATCGACATATAACTTCCATTGGATTGGGGAATCATCGACCGTTTCTTCCTTACTGTTACCCTTATCTGTGAATTCTGCGATGAAATCTGCTAAAGCTTGTCCATTGATTGCTTTTCGGGGAGGATAAGTGATGTCATATTGACTGAGTTCAATATTCCATTTTAGAAGACGACCCGAAGTCTCAGGGCGAAACAGGACTTGCTTTAAAGGTTGATCAGTGAGGACTCTGATAGGATGAGCTTGAAAATATTGCCTCAACTTCCTAGATGCAATTAGTAGGCAATAGGCGAGTTTTTCCAACTTAGAGTAATTCATCTCTGCCCCAGTGAGTCTTTTGCTGATATAGTAAACTGGATGTTGAATCCTCTTGTCTTCTCGTATCAGCGCTGCACTTAAAGCATGAGATGATACTGCCAAGTATATAAGAAGATCCTCGCCATCGCCAGGCCTAGAAAGTATTGGAGGCGTTTCCATATGGCGAATCAATTCATCAAAGGCTTTTTGGCATTCGGGACTCCAATCGAAGTTTTTCTTTCCTTTCTTTAGGGCGTCAAAGAATGGGATGCATTTATCTATGGCTTTGGAAATGAACCGACTCAAGGCGGCGACTTTTCCATTGAGACTTTGCAATTCCTTCTTTGTTCTAGGAGCTTTGACTTCCTTTAATGCAGTAATTTGAGCTGAACTAGCCTCAATGCCCCTAGCGCTCACGATGAAACCTAAAAACTTGCCCGATTCCACTCCAAATGAACATTTTAAAGGATTGAGCTTCATTCTGTATTTTCGGAGGATTGCGAACATGTCTGCTAAGTGTTCTATGTGATCCACTGCTTTCTTAGACTTCACTAACATGTCATCGACGTAGACTTCCATAGTCTTGCCCAATTGCGGTCTGAACATAGCATTAACAAGTCTTTGGTATGTTGCCCCTGCATTCTTCAGCCCGAAGGGCATAACTCTGTAGCAGTAAAGACCAACGTCGGTGATAAAGCTCGTGTCCTCCTGATCTGGCTCATGCATCATGATCTGGTTATAATCAGAGTAAGCATCCATAAAAGATAACAATTCGTGTCCCGCTGTTCCGTCTACCAGTTGATCGATTCTGGGTAATGGGAAGCAGTCTTTGGGGCAGGCCTTGTTTAGATCTGAGAAATCGATGCATACTCTCCATTTTCCGTTGGCTTTCTTAACCAGCACTGGATTTGAAACCCAATTCGGATAGGTAGATTCTTTGATAAAATTATTCTCCATGAGCCGATCAACTTCTTCTTTTAATGCCGCCGACCTTTCTGGACCTTGAGTTCTCCTTTTCTGCTTCACAGGTGTAAATTTTGGATCAATATTTAGAGCGTGTACTGCAACTTCTGGGGATATTCCGCACATATCGGCATGAGTCCAAGCAAAAACATCCAAATTTGCCTTTAAAAAAGATATTAAGATATTCTGAACTGATGCATTAAGTTGTGAACCCACATTCAACACCTTGTTTGGGTCCTTTGGGTCAACAGATATTGGTATCGTCGTTTCCACTGGTACCACTCTATTCTCCCCTGCACTGACTTTTCTAGGATCCATCTCTTTCCTTGCTCCGCTGTGCTCGCCAGTGCAGTGTCCGCCCTGTAATTGCTACAAGGCTGGTTCTTTGATGCGGACTGGGGCTGCCGCAGTCTTTCCCATTTCTCTTTTTCTGGTCTCTCGTAGCTCTGTTAGATAACATTCCCGCCCCGCATTTTGATCCCCTTTTATAACTCCCACTCCATTATCTGTGGGGAATTTAATGGTGAGGCACCACGGGGCCAAAACAATTTTGAATGCTGCGAGAGTTGGACGGCCAAGGAAAGCATTGTAAGTAGAAAATTCGTCGACAATCACAAAAGTTTGCTTGTGGACCACTTTTCTCTCTCCTTCTCCAAGTTCCACAAACAAATCAATGGTTCCTACCGGCTGCTTGGCTCCCCAGTGAAACCGGCGATTTTCTACGATGAAGCTTGCACATCAACCATAGGGATCTTCATTTGGTCGAATGTTTTCTTGAAGAGGATATTGCAAGATGCGCCACAATCAATGAGAACTCTTCTGACAATAGCTGGCCCGATACCAGCCGAGATGACTAATGGATCCAAGGTAGGAGCTTCAATACCTGCGGAATCCCTAGCTTTGAACACAATATCATCATCGGAAGTTCTTTGTTGCTTCAGGGGCAAAGCACCTTCCAAAACGAATACATCTTCCTCAGTCGGTACATACTTCAAAGCTCGGGTATACCTTTCCATCTCACCCCAGCTTCTGCCTGCTGGGTGAGGTCCTCCTGTAATGACATTGATAATGGGCCTCCCAGATTCATGCCCTGCAGCCTTCTCACTTGTCCTAGGATGATGAGCCGGAGCTTGTTGCCCCTGACTAGATGAAGCAGGATTGTTGCTATTCTTTTTCACAAATTGCTGCAGCTTGTTTTCCCTTAGTAACTCTTCAATCAAAATTTTCAACTGGCGGCATTCGTCGGTCTCGTGACCGGGTTGATTATGGAAGCGGCAGAACTTCCCACTCTGTATAGCCTTTTTCCCGGTCCTTAGAGGAGGAGGTTTAGGAAAGTCAATAGAATCTTTAGTGGCAAGGTAGATACGCTCCGGCGTATCTGATAAAGGAGTATACTCTGATGGCTTGAAGGATCGGGGCTTCTTCATATTACTCTGCTTCTTCCCATTGTTATTTTCCCTTTTTTGCCCTACCGATTCATTCTTGCGTGGAGCAATAGTGTTGTCTTCAGCTTTTTCCAATACTGCCTTTACCGGTACGGGACGGCTTTCCAAGCGTATGAATTCATCTGCTTTTTTATAGAATTTTTCAAGGGAATTTGGTTCCTTCATGTTTAGCCATTTCCCAAATTCGCTCGACTTGTCGATGGCCCTCATTAGATAGGTCAAGATCATCCGTGGTTCTACATTGTCTACCTCGGCCAGCGCTATATTAAAGCGATTCAAGAAAGATCTGATAGTTTCACCCGGATTCTGTTCTAAACTTGACAATGACATAATATCTTTGGCTTTTGAAGCGTATAGTCTGAACTGCTCTTTGAACTTCCGGGTTAAGTCAGAAAACTGATCGATAGATCGGACTGGCAGCTTGGTGAACCAAAGCAGAGCTACACCTTCCAGGTATACAGGAAAATATCGGCACTTTATTTCATCAGAAGCCCTGGCACCTGTCATGTGCCAATCATACTTATACAAGAATTCGTTCGGATCACTTGTTCCTTTGTAAGCTGGAATGGTTGGAGGGACAAATTTCCTTGGGAATTCAGCCTTTAAGATTCTCTCAGTAAATGGAGTTTTACTTGGGGCAAAACCCCATTCTTTCTCGTCCTCAACCCTCTGCATACTCTCTTTCATGATTTGTCGGACCTTCCCAGAAAGATACTCCTCATCATTTCGAGTTCTAGATCCACCAACTTCAGGAAGTGTTTGTTCAAAGGGGCTAGCAGCCCTTTCAGGAGCATTCCTTTCTTCAACATCATGAATGTTGCCAGCAAAATTCCTTTCATTACCTGCCGGTTGATGGTTTGCCCCAAGCAAATTGTTCAACCTATTCAGAATTAGGGCATTCTGGGCATTCTGAGCCTCGAATTGCGCACTTTGAGCATTTATCTGTTGGTTTAGCCCTAAGATTGCAGCATCCAGCTCTGCCTTTGTAACTCCGACAGCTGGAGTGGCTTGATTCGCTATAGGGGAAGCGGAGGTTCCCTCTTGAATATTCCCAGATCTGACAGATCTACTTTTCCTTCCAGGAGCCATAATCTCGGATAGACTTCTGGTTTTCAAGGAAATTCTCTCTACAAACCTCTGTGAAGCAATGATGATAATTCACCTGAGTTCGGCTCTCAGTGAAAGCACCAAAAATGTTAACGCTAAAATTTGAACGCTAACACCCCGGTGTATGAAGTGAGATTGTGAATGCACCACCCGATAGCTCGAGAACAGATTATAAGCAGATAATAGTGAAAAAGCAGTAAACAACATCAATTTTATAGTGGTTCGGCTTAAGAGAGAGCCTACGTCCACTTTGAATATCTTTATTGACGATTTGATTACAAGTCAATGCAGTTACACTTTGATTACAACACACTTTGAGTTTCAAGTGACTTAGAACAAGTAGCCTAAACTTCAATGTCGATCCAAATCTTTGAACACATGTTAGACATGTTTGATTTCTTCGTGAAGTTCCTTGAAGGTGTTGAAATGGTTCGGAACGCAGCGGAGTAACAGTGCTTGAAATGAATGAGCCAAAAGTCCCTTGAATGTTGGGGGTGGCCATGTATTTATAGGCAAATCTGGATAGGAAATTTTCGCCCAAGTCCTGAGTCGTGACCGACTCAGGCTAAGCCGTGGCCGAGTCAAGTTGAGTCGTGGCCGGCTTATCTGATTGAGCATTTGGTCTTCTCACTAGCCCATTCTTTTGCTGGATTCTAAGTCAAGTCCTGAGTCGTTGGCGAGTCAATTCTCATTGGGACAGGCATTGTGGCAATGGAATACGACTCAGTGGCTTTAAGTCGCGGACGAGTCATCCTGAGTTATGAGTCGTTAAGTCATTTATTAGGTCGTCAATCCTCTTGAGTTGTTTCTTACGATGAGTCGTGGACTTATTGAGTCGCTGAGGCGATAGCTTTGATGAGTCGGTAATGCATTGAGTCGGTCTGCCTTGTGAGCCGTTAACTAGTTAAGCCACTCTGCTCCTTCAAGTCGTTAACTCGTTGAGTCGTTGATCCACTGAGTCGTTGTCAACTCTGAGTCGCTGCTTACCTTGTGAACCTTTAACCCCTTGAGTCGTCCTATCCCTCTAAGTAGATGAGTCCATCCAATTCTTGAGTAGATAAGTCGGTCCAGTCCTTAAGTAGATGAGTTATTGGGTAAAACGAGGTTAACAGATCCGGTTTGAACTTTTTCGTGAGGAAGACAAGAGCTTGGAGTCGAAGATGGAGCAGTGAAGTGCAAGGGCTAATCGCTACTAATCCTGAGGGTGATTCCAAAATGGATGTAGTAGAAGTAGTGCCTTCGGTTCCGTTCGTACCCACAATGGACTTGTATGGTTGAATGCTATCAGAACATCGTCAGGAGGACGACGAGCATTCTAAGTGAATGTGTGCTATAAAGGTAATACTTAACTCGAGCCTCAGCAACCGGGAATGGCTAAAAAAGGGGAGGTGCACACAAGGCTAAGTGGCAAGTAACCAATTAGGGTAAGGTTATTCCTGTCTAGATGTTCCTTCTTAATCGGCTTAGCGAGCGTTTGCTTATCCCAATCGCGGGGTGATCTTATTCGGGCTATCCAGTAAGGGGTAGTTCGGTCTTGTGTTGCAGAGGATTTAGGGTGGATCCTCGGTATGGTGATCTAGACCACGTACTGTGGCGGGCGGTACCCCAGTAGCCCTGCCAGTGATGGAAATCCATTTTTCCTATGTGCCTTTACGGTTTTGTTTATAGAACCCACTTTGTGGCTAGTAGCTAGAATTTATTAATGTAACAATTTCAGCTATTTGAATAAGTATTTGTATATAGACCCTATTATAATATTAGAGGATTTTATAAAAAATGTTTTGGTTATCGTAAGGTAAAAATCTGGCATGTTTATTTGTGGCGTGGTCTTATGAGATACCTCTAATTTCAGATGATTTTGAAAACTTTAATAATTCATTTGGGTGTGTTTTCTAACGCTGGTTTTCCAGACTGACTTAGGTATTATTTAACTATAACGCTCGGGTCAGACCGAGTATTATAGAATATAGGATATGGTGCTATGAAGCTCAGGAGACGAGATGGATGGCAAGACATACTTCCGTACTTGATTATTATTCCGCTGTGTATTCAGTTTTGAGGACAAGTTCATACAATTGCCCAACCTGTGGATATTGATTGTGTTGATTGAATTGAGTTATACTCTAGGATGTGTATATATATGATGAAACAGATTTTGTATTTAAAATCGATGCTATATATCATATTTTATTCCACTGCGTTTGTGAGATTCTGATATTCTTTTTTTCTCTTTCTTCTTCTACCTCCCTCTTCTTTAACCCTAATGGTTCAATTTTCGAGCATCGAAAAATCGGGTCGTTACACTTGGTATCAGAGCAGAAGGTTAAGCGAGAACCTTAGCTCTGGTGGGGATTACTCATTTGAATAGAGTCCGTAGTACTCTTGAATGAGTTTGAGTGTATTAGTAGTATGAGCGCGTGAATATAAAAATTGTTTTTATATTGTGTTGACTTATCGGTTGAGTGTTTATGAATTCTGGTCGATATATGGGATGCCATGTCATCGATAGGGGTTTCTAAACTCTTGAACAAGATAAACAGACACAGTATGGTTTTAAATATAGGGTAAATGAAATAATTTTACCCAAATTTTTTTTGTATCTATAAGATATAATTTTTTGAAAATTATTATACTTATATATGGGTCCTTGGTTGTTAGGAAGTGATAATATTAAATTATTATCATTTAAATGTGAAATTGAATAAGAAGTTAAGATAATAATCAAAGGTTAAAGCAATAAATTCATTGATGGAATGGAATTTGAAATGTAAATTATGAATGTGATTTATAATTGGAATTAAGATAAAATTCCAGAGTAATGTTTGAATATGAATTGGATGAATTTGGAATTTGGAATTTTAGGAAAAGTTTAAATTCCTTTTGGGTTTGAAAATGGTTTTCAAAAGCTTTGGAGAAATAATGGTGACGTATTTGAGAAATATTTTGAATTGGATATGAAATCTGGTGAGATTTGGAATTTAAAAAAAATTTGAAGGGGTTTTAAAGAGGTAAAAGCACTAGACTCTTTTGATTGTTAGAAAATAACTTCGGTGATGACTACAGCATAATCGACATTCATTTTCGAATTTCCAAACTAGGAATTACTGCTAAGAAGATTTTAAATTGGAGTTGTTTGCAAAAACATGGTTTGATTTTGAAATTTAAAGAGATAATTGAATTTACCGAGGGATTTTGGGTATAATTCATTTCAAAAATGATTTTGAAATGTTGAGTAATTTTTTTTAGAACAAATTCTGGAATCTCATTAAAATGTAATTAGAATATAAATAAGCTAGAAAACTTATAAAATTTAAAAATTCAAATTAAAATGTAATGTAATTGAATCTATTAAATAAAGTAAAAATTTATTTTATTGGAATTAAATTTGTAGGAGAACAAATTTATATAAATCTGTAAGTATTATAATTAGAATTAAAGTTGAATAATGGAATCAATTTAAATTGTGTCAAGAAAAGTGAATTGTAAATTTGTTCGAAGGAACTAAAGGAAGTAATAGTTTAGAAATAAACTTTTTATTGAAATTAGAAATTTATGGAATAAGATTCAACTTGAAAGGGTCAAATAAAGGTAAGTGTAACTTGAGGAAAAATTTAGAAAGATAAGCCAATTAAAAGGTTGGTAAATGGAAATAAAATTGTGGATAGACAAATGAATTTGCATTTGTAAGTAAATAAAATTGAAACTGAATATTGGGAATTAATTTGAACTGTGTGCAATGGAAGTTAGTCAAGATTTGACTAAATAGAATAAAGAGTTGAAATAAAATTAGTGAGTAAACTAATTGATTTAAATGGTAAGCAAATAAATTGAAAATGAATATTTGAAATGATATTTAATTTAAATTGTGTAAGTAAAGTGGAGTTGTGGAATTAGATCAAAGTGGACTAAAAATAATTTAAGTTGGAAATAAAGTCCATTTGGATTTAAAATAAATTAGCAAGTGGAATTAACTAAGAAATGATTAATGGTTTGAAATAAGGTAAATTGAATTCAATATCGGAGGGTAAACTGAATTTAAATGAAATTGAAAACTTCAGTAGAGAAGTATAAACAAATATTAAGGTGTAAAATATTTATATTGAACTTCAAAAATGGATGGAAAATTCTTAAGTGAAATTTGGTGTTGGGAAGACATATTCTAAGTAAATTTGTGAATGAATATTTAGTAAAGGTGGGTGAAATGATATGGGTGAATAAGTGAATGGAAATAGAAATGAATGTGAATAAAAGAAAATTGATATAGTTAATAATCAATTGAGACAAATACGTAGGATGTACATATATTATTTTATTCGCATAACGATTTGATCCAGAATCGAGCATAGACTCTAGATATAGTTATATCGGTCCGAGTTGGGATGTTTCACTCGATTTGCAATGGCGAACCATGGATATGGATTTTAATGGATTCTGGAAATTATCTATCATAGTAAATGGCTATGGAAGGAGAATGACGGTTTCTGATCAAGAAACCAGATCTGAGTCTACACTAGAAAGTCGAGTGGACGATACTTGTTCGGAATTGAAATTATGTGATCGAGTGAGCGATCGGATTTGATATTGCGTAAGAATGATATGTGCGCATCATACGGATTCGATTGAAGTAGTTATTGAACCTGTGTAAAGAAATGTGCGAAATGATTTTAAATGCTGTGATTGGATACCTTTGCTTAGTGGGATGTACAGGTGTTTTAAAAAGCAAAAGGAAATTGGGATTTTTGATTTCAGAAGATAAATTTAAATTGACCAACAAAAAGGTATGTGTTTAAATTTTTATATGAAATTTGATGATTTTCTGGTTTAGCCAATTGGCATTTTGTTTTCTTTTTGAATTTGGGGGCCCGTAGAGGCATTTTGTAGTTGTACCGAGCATGCCGCGCAAATGACACGCTGGCGAAATTTTTCGAAAATTTAGGGAGTTAGAAATTTTTTTAGAAAATTTTAAAATTTTAAAATTGGATTCTAAATTTAAATTTGAATGGTTGGGTAAGTGATATTGATTGGAACTAATGGAAGAAGTTGTTGAATATGCGATTATATGATTTTTTGTTTGATGATAATAAACATATATATATTCGTGTAAATGTATTTGTTAATGTGCTATTTTTCACAGATTAAATAAATACTTGCCGAATAAAATTAAATAACACAGATTTTGAATTCAAACAGAATTTTATTCAAACAAATATTTATTACAATTTTTGAATAGTACAAATTCAAGCTCTCACTATATATATATACACAATTTCGATTAAAATACAATTACTAACTACATCACAATTCAATTTACATAAATTCCTCACTACATACCACTCACACTCATAGTTTATCTTCAACTTCGTTCCAGTTAGAATCCAGCATCTGAGCAATCTGCAAAAATATTCACTAACGCAGTAAAATTGAAAAAGAAATATTTTTGCAATATAAAATAAAATGTGAATTTTGAAAATAATATTTGCCTCAGTTATTTGGGTTGTTCGTCATCATTTAACTTTGAATTCATCATACACGAATAGCTTGTGACATACACAGTGTATCGCTGTATATGCCACAAGGCCGTGCACATAGAAATATACACTTGATAGAGTTACAGGAACAGGTGAGCATAAGGTCAAACCCAAAATAAAAGGACGGGTTCAACTTAGGTGCAATATAAATAAAATCTCGACATGAGCACAAGGTCAAACCCGAGCATTTAAGCTGGATTCAACTCAATGTACAAATCATAATACAACAGTGCTAACAGACCAGAGAAGAAAATGAAATGGCACATGTATATACAGTGCATTCAAGTCATAGAAACAAATGACACAATGTATGAATGACTCAAGTGATACAAGTGACAATGCTCAATGCACAGTGCAAACAAATGCACCAAGTAAGTGACACAACGAACATGACAACAAACACCAAAAAACAATGACGAAGCACCAGACTTCAAGCCATGCAAGGGTCAGGGAAGCAACCAATACACAGTGCATATATGAAGTACACAAGCACAAAATCAGACAACAAACTACATATGGAACAATATGCAGCAGCGACCAAAGTCAAAGCAAAATCAGCTCGAACAGAGACTATAAGCAGTGAACACTTGTATACATATACAAGAAACTCAAGTGAAGATACCAAATACAACATTTGAGCTAGCTCAAAACAATATGCACAAGACAGCAAGCAATCATGCCTGCCTACAACATAAATGACTAGTTTCGACCAAGTGAATATCCATCATATACACAATGACAACCAAGATAAAAATACAAATCAGGACAGTAGTTCTACACCACATAAAGAATAATGGAAGAAGTGTGCAAACAGCAGGTCGAAAAGTACACAGGGATGAACACAAAAATGTACAAATCAAAGAACACATGACCAGACACACATGATTATGAAGACCACAAAGCCAAGCATGTACATGTGTGGTGTGACGACCGCCCATGACTCCTACACTAAACAAGGAAGTAGTGCGCTGAAAGGTGTGCCAGGCCGCCATAGACGATCATCAGGGTTAAGGTAAAACAGTAAACTCTATCGTATTACTCACAGCGCATTGATAAAATAGAATAGAAAAGTATACATAGTGAAGCTCCATAGAATAGAATCTCATCATATAAACTCATAATAGTTTGGTACAAAAATCTGAATAGTCAATACATCAAGTTTAACTACATAACACTCAGAGAATCATACAAACAGCGGAACACCCAGTACATATAGTAAGAAAACAATATGCAAAAGCCTCCAGCTCGTCTTCGTCATCAACAGCGTTAGTCACTAAGAACAGCACCTGTCACCTGCTACCTAGTCTGCCCATCCCAAAACGGATGAACAACCCAAGGTAATAAGAGTTGAACATAAAACCTTGAGTCAGACAAAAGTCCTAGTGAGCGGTAAATCAACTATCAAACATACCAAAAGAGCATAAAGGGTAAAAAGGAATAGGAACCTAACCATCCCACTCCACCTCTTTCTACAGTGATAGCCCCCAGACACACTAAGTAGAGACAAACATAGCAAAGCAGACAATTAAAGTAAAACAATTATCACTCGAGTCAAGGTCGATGTTTTCCAAGCACAAACCCCCAAGGCCTAAACCAAGATCAGATAAGCATCCACAAAACATCGCTCTTGAGACCGAGTGACGATACAACCAAAGCATCCAAGCATCCATGACCCTGGTTATCACCGTTATCATTGCCTCGATATCACCGTTAATTGAATGACCGGCTCATTCTTTCATCCTTCCGTCAAGGGCTAATGGTAACCCTGGTTCTAGACAGAACTCCACACGTCGTCACAGCCCGTGCCTAGGACTATCGAATCTGCCCAAAGTACTTAGCACGTCGTCGCAGCCCGTGCCTGGGATTATCGAATCTGTCCAGCGTACTCTTGCTTTGAGTCTGCTAGAACCTTCAATAACGATGAGATCTCAGCCTCCTAGTCATCGTCCTCGACGACTATTCTCATTCTAGCTCAAGCGCCTCTCGAGCCAACCATTATCCACAAACTCGAACCATATCACCGAGTTATCAACATGCTTGGGATGATCCCGTCTGGATTAAACCAAGGCTATCTCACATCATGCTTTGCTTTATCGTATCATAGCAAAGTCCCATCTCAACACCATGCTTTGCCTCATCGCATCATAGCAAAGTCCCATCTCAACATCATCATCAAATCTATCCATATGAGCTTTATCATCCGCTTCATATGCCACAAGCAGCTTTCCTCATTCAAGAGCCTTTCCACTTAGCTTTTGAATCATCTTTGACCAACTTGCCCAAATCAAATTATCAATCAACTAACTCATAACAATCAATCAAATCAATCATTAATCCAAGTAATCAATCATTCAAACAAGATCTAAATAAACAGTTATAACAATAAATGGAAATTTCGTAAATAAAGAGTTCAAATCTAACAAGCATGAATTCTAAGTAATATCTTGATGAATGAACTAGCATAAGTTAACATGTAGTAAAGTGGATATCAAAACTTTATGAACAATGGATCTACATGCAGACTTAAGGAAAAATGCATGAAATCACTATCTTTAACACACAAACAAGCCACCGATCCAATATACTCATTTGGGTCCGTGTGAAAGATAACCACCACTCACCGAATCACCTAAACACTTCAAAAGCAACTAACTCCAGATCTGGACAGCAAAGGATCTAGCTTGATCCGACAAGATTTCCCTTCAAACGATGAAATCTCTCTACAATGGATGGAGATCTTCAACTTAAGCTCTTGGATCTTCGATTTGATCTTCAATCTAGATGGATGGAAGCACAAGATTAGAGTGGAGAGAAGAAGTGTTGTAGTCGAGCTCTCAAAATGGCAGCACTTCGTCGCGTCAAAATCCGGATCCCAAAAAAATGAAGATAGGCACTTCTATTTATAGGTTGGAAATCCCTTAAGTCGGCCGTCCCCTTAAGTCGTCCATGACCTAACCCTTGCTGACCTAACGACCTACGACTCAAGACACCACACGACCTACCGACTCAACTACATAGCCGACCTAACTACCTAACCATATAGCCGACCTAACGACTCAACAGAGATGCCGACCCAACTGGTATGCGGCTTAGCGACTTAAGTTTCCCCACGACCTAACAATATACACGACTTAAGTCGCTTCTAACTACTGGGTCGTTAACTCGTTCAACCGACTCATCCCTAGGTCGTTCACTCCCTTAAGTCGGCAACTCTTAAGTCAGCCAACTACTAAGTCGGCTACCTCCTTACCTCGGCCACACTTCTTTAAGTCGCTCCAATCTACTCTGGACGACTTAAACTCTATACGACATAACCAATACTAATGACCTAGTGGCAACTATTCTACGATTAATCGACACGTAAAATACAGGTCGTTACATTCTCTCCCCCTTAGGAATTTCACCCCTGAAATTTCAAACAAACAAGAACAATCAAAACTATTCTACATGCCTACCATCCATAGCAACCAACAAACCATGCATCCAATTACTAGCCTAGCATGCAGAATTCTAAGACTAGAACAAGTTACAAATTCATGAGATGCCACGACACCTTAGGGCCATACCTCGAAGAGTTCAGGATGAGCTGCTTTCATCCTCTCTTCCTCCTCCTGTGTACAGTCGTTGACATCATCACTCCATTGTACCTTGAGCAACGTAATCGTCTTCCTCCTAAGCTGTTTCGTGTCAGTTTCCACAACACGAAGCGGCTTACGAGGTCTTCTAATAACTGGATCAATCTCAAAGTCTTCACAGCTATCAGCAGAAACCACTGTATTCGAGTCGTGCACATACTTCCGTAGATACGATATATGAAAAACATTGTGCACACTCGACATCTTTTCCGGTAACTCCTATTTATAGGCGAGCTTTCCAATTCGCTCGATGATCGGGAATGGTCCAACAAATCTCGGAGTCAACTTTCCTTTCTTCCCGAATCGAATAACATTTTTCAGTGGAGAAACCTTCACGAAAACCATATCGCCTACGTCGAATTCCAAATCCTTACGACGCTTATCGGCATAACTTTTCTGACGGTCTTGGGCTGCCTTTATTCGTCGCCGAATGATCTCTATGCAATCCGAAGTCTGTCGAATCATTTCGGGCCCAAGTATCAGCTTTTCCCCTGTTTCCAACCAACATGTCGGAGGTTACACGGTCTTCCATACAATGCCTCATATGGTGCCATACCAATACTTGACTGGTAACTGTTATTATACGCAAATTCCACCAAATGAAGATAATCTTCCCATGATCCTCCAAAGTCCAAAACACATGCTCTGAGGAGATCCTCCAAAACTCGGTTGACTCTCTCGGTCTGACCATCTGTCTGAGGGTGATAAGCTGTACTCAAACACAACCCGGTTCCCAAAATTTCCTGGAAGCTCTTCCAAAACCCACTAGTGAACAATGGGTCTCGATCGCTCACTATACTTTTCGGAATACCATGGAATCGAACTATCCACTTAACATAGAACTCAGCCAATTTCGATGCAGTCCTAGTTGATCGAACAGGAATGAATCTTGCACTCTTAGTCAATCGATCTACGATGACACAAATCCCTTCATTTCCTGCTCTGGTTCTAGGTAACCCATCGATAAAATCCATCGATATTTGCTCCCACTTCCATGTAGGAACTTCTAACGGCTGAAGTAATCCACTTGGCTTCTTCTGTTCAGCTTTTACCAACTGGTAGTTCATACATTTGGAAATAAAACTTCCAACATCCTTCTTCATACCTTCCCAGTAATAGGTTCTCTTCATATCCCGATACATCTTACTTCCACCTGGATGAATTGTCAACTTCGAATGATGACTCTCCTTCAGAACTTCATCTTTCAATTCATCTATATCAGGAACAACCAGTCGTCCTTGCTTCCGAAGCCAACCCTCTCGATCGACCTCGAATCCCTTATCCTTCTCTGGATCCAATCCAGATTCCAAATCCCGGATAATCTTGACAAGCTTATCGTCTCGCTTTTGGCTCTCGCCAATTCTTTCCACCAGAGTAGGTCTTATTGATAAGTTTGCCAACATCTCAGGTTCCAATTCACATCTGGGCCTGAAATCAAATTCAGCCAAAAACTCGAGACTCTTCCATTCTAAAAACATGGCTCCCAATCCTGCATGTCTTCGACTTAACGCATCTGCCACTGCGTTACCCTTTCTCGGAGTATAGGCTATATCAAAACCATATGATGCTAAAAATTATAGCCATCGTTGCTGTCGAAGATTCAAATCCTTTTGGGAGAAAAGATGCTTCAATGACTTATGATCTGTAAACTACTCGAATCGAACTCCCAATAGGTAATGTCTCCACATCTTCAAAGCAAAAACTATCGCCACTAACTCCAAATCATGAGTCGGATAATTCCTTTCATGCGACTTCAGTTGTCGACTTGCATACGCAACAACTTTATCCTTCTGCATTAGCACGGCTCCAAGTCCAGTACCACATGCATCGGTGTAAACCACCATCTCATCATTTCCACTTGGAATAGTCAAAACATGAGCACTTGTCAGTCGCTCTTTCAGGATACCGAAAGCTTGTTCACACTTAGCATCCCATCTGAACACTTGATTCTTTTTGGTCAATCCTGTTAATGGTGCAGCTATCTTGGAAAAGTCTTTGATAAACCGACGATAATATCCAGTTAATCCAAGAAAATTTCTCACATCAGATGCATTCTTAGGTCTAACCCAATCCTGGATCGCTGCCACCTTGACGGGATCAACCGCTATTCCATTTCCAGAGATAACATGACCTAAGAACCTCACTTCACTCTTGCAGAAGTGACACTTCGAAAACATAGCCCTCAGCTGTTGTTTTCGCAAGATCTCCAAAACAATACGCAAGTGTGTCTTATGCTCTTCCTCAGTTCTGGAATAATATCAGAATATCATCCACGAACACAAGTACGAACTTATTCAACTGATCCCTGAACACTCTATTCATAAGATCCACAAAATATGCTGATGCATTGGTCAATCCAAACGGCATTACCAGCCACTCATAGAAACCTGATGGTGTCCTGAAAGCAGTCTTCGGCACACTATCCTTTGCCACTCTCAACTGGTGAAATCCCGTTGCCAAATCCATCTGAGAAAACACCTTAGCTTCGTGAAGCTGATCAAACAAGTCATCTATTCTTGGCAATGGATACTTGTTCTTCTTAGTCACTTTATTCATCTCACGATAATCCACACACAACCTCAACGATCCATCCGTTTTGGTTGCAAACACAACTGGTGCACCCCATTCGGACACACTACGCCGAATGAATCCTTTCTGTAAAAGGTCATCAACTTGCACCTTCAACTCTTGCTGTTCCCTAGGAGCCATACGCCTAAGAGGCATCACAACAGGTCTGGCTCCTTCAACTAGATCGATACAAAACTCGATCTCTCTATGCGGCGGTAACCCTTTGACCTGGTCAAAGACATCCTCAAATCCATTCACAATAGGAACCGATGACAGTCCATCCCGTGGAACAACTAGCGAATACATGAAGCTCATGAAGACGCCTTCTTCATGCTTACATCGTATCACAACCTTTCGCCCCTCCACATTCTCGACTGTCACCTCCAGCCTCTTACAATCAACCCTTGCCGCATACTTCCTAAGCCAGTCCATACACAAAATAATTCCGAACCCCGCAAAGTTCAGAACAAAACAATCACAAATAAAAGAGCAATCATGACTCGATACAACCAGACCACGGCATATCATACACAAACAAGACAAACCCCCAACTGGATTAGTCACAACCAATGGTCTATCCACAATATTCTGTTCCAAACCCAATCGGCCTACAAGTTCACTACAAACAAAGGAATGCGACGCCCCAGTATCAAATAACACTCTAACTGGAACACCACAAATGGAAAGAGTACCTTGAACCACCACACTCTTTCCTTTCTCTTCCGCCGTAGGAGTTTTCGAAGACGATGGCACAGCCCCCAAAGCATAAGCTTGCACAATCCATTTGTCCTTCCTCGGTTCTGGACAATTCTTCCTGAAATGCCCCGGTTTGTCACAGTTGTGGCACTTCGCTGGTACCTTCGGATTCTTACAGTCTCTGGAGAGATGACCCTTCTGCTGATAGTTGTAGCAGGTCACTTCACTCTTCGGCTTCTTCTGGCCATCCTTACCCTTCTGCTGCTGCTGCTTTCTCTTCTTGTTTCCACCCTGCTATGGTTTAGATTCCTCCTTAGTCACAGCAACAATAGATCCTTCCTTAGGAAACAGATTCTCATGCCTGAGAGCTTTCTCCACAAGCTTCACAAATGGATCGTCCAGATGATCCACCAACTGTCTCCCAAGCTAAGTGTCCAAGCCTGTCACAAACTTCTCATTCTTCTGATAGGAAGATTCAATATATGACCGAGCTTACTTGGACAAAGCTTCAAACTCAGAAACATACTCAAGAACTGGTCTTCCACCTTGCTTGAGTTCCACAAACTTCTTGAACAGAACAGATTTCTGAGCTGTAGAAATGAACTTAGCCTCAAATCTGACTTGGAATTGTTCCCAAGTAATTTCTTCCTCTGGAATATCAATGGTGATAGAGTTCCACCAATCAGAAGCTCTTCCTTGAAGCTGTCTTGATGCAAGCTTCCTTTTGGTTGCATCCTCAATTCCCAAATCACCAAAAATCCTTCTACAAGCATCAATCCACCTCTGAACTTCAATGGTTGATTTTGTTCCCAAGAAAACCTTTCCTCCAAGAGCAGTATAGTCTTTGCACAGCTTAGCAAAATCCACTGGTTTTGGGGCTTGAACTTGAACTCCAACATCTACCATTGGCCCCGGAGCTGGCATTCTCCTCATGATCGAAGTCATCACAACCTCGAACATAGAAGCATAATCAGAAGCCCCCTCAGCAGCACGGCCTTCCCTAGCAGCTGGTCTCCCTCTTCGACTCATTCCTAATATCTAAAAGAAATGATTAATATACCTTGAGAAACAACTGCATAATGAGTTCAAATCCTTCTAAGCTACTATATTATATATAGTAATCATCCATCAAAATACAATTACGTCCCTCGTATATAGTTACGTCAGCGAGCGTTGGCTAAAATCGATTAACCAAAGCTCTGATACCAAATGTGACGATCGCCCATGACTCCTGCACTAAACAAGGAAGTAGTGCGTTGAAAGGTGTGCTAGGCCGCCATAGACGATCATCAGGGTTAAGGTAAAACAGTAAACTCTATCGTATTACTCACAGCGCATTGATAAAATAGAATAGAAAAGTATACATACTGAAGCTCCATAGAACAGAATCTCATCATATAAACTCATAATAGTTTGGTACAAAAATCTGAATAGTCAATACATCAAGCCTCACTACATAACACTCAGAGAATCATACAAACAGCGGAACACCCAGTACATATAGTAAGAAAACAATATGCAAAAGCCTCCAGCTCGTCTTCGTCATCAACAGCGTTAGTCACTAAGAACAGCACCTGTCACCTGCTACCTAGTCTGCCCATCCCAAAACAGATGAACAGCCCAAGGTAATAAGAGTTGAACATAAAACCTTGAGTCAGACAAAAGTCCTAGTGAGCGGTAAATCAACTATCAAACATACCAAAAGAGCATAAAGGGTAAAAAGGAATAGGAACCTAACCATCCCACTCTACCTCTTTCTACAGTGATAGCCCCCAGACACACTAAGCAGAGACAAACATAGCAAAGCAGACAATTAAAGTAAAACAATTATCACTCGAGTCAAGGTCGATGTTTTCCAAGCACAAACCCCCAAGGCCTAAACCAAGATCAGATAAGCACCCACAAAACATCGCTCTTGAGACCGAGTGACGATACAACCAAAGCATCCAAGCATCCATGACCCTGGCTATCACTGTTATCATTGCTTCGATATCACCGTTAATTGAATGACCGGCTCATTCTTTCATCCTTCCGTCAAGGGCTAATGGTAACCCCGGTTCTAGACAGAACTCCACACGTCGTCGCAGCCCGTGCCTAGGACTATCGAATCTGCACAGAGTACTTAGCACGTCGTCGCAGCCCGTGCCTGGGATTATCGAATCTGCCCAGCATACTCTTGCTTTGAGTCTGCTAGAACCTTCAATAACGATGAGATCTCAGCCTCCTAGTCATCCTCCTCGACGACTATTCTCATACTAGCTCAAGCGCCTCTCGAGCCAACCATTATTGTAACAACCCGCATATTTATCGATTTTATATTTAAATATTTTATCGTTAATCGGATTTTAGTCCGAAAAGCTACGTTTTGCAAACAGTCGAATTGGGACTCGAGACCACCCCCATTGAGTTCAAAATGCCGTTTGCGACCTTTTTGAGTATAAGCTTTGATATGTTTGGAGAAAGTTGATTTTTGCTACTTTTTCCCGCTTATGACTTTGGTTTGGACTGCACCCTTATTAGCTCAGCCCAACCCCCTTCTCTTCATAACTTCTCCTTTTTGCTTAAACACTCAAGCTTTAGCAACAATGGTGGAAGAGAATGGGAAATAGAAATTCCTAAGCCCTAGTTTCCATTAGCAAATCCATCTTCTTGCTCCAAACTCAAGTGAACCCATTGGTAAGCATCTCCTTCTTCTTCTCCAACTCTTTCTCTCTTTGATTTCAGAAAAATTCCTAAACCTAATTTAGGTAATGTTTCTCTTTTAAGCTTAGATTGAAGCTTCTTGAGTTGTTATTGAAGAGGAATTGATCTTAGCTTGTTTTAAAAGCTTCTCCTTCATTGATTTGGGTTCAAAGGTGAGATTTTTATCTCACATCTATGCTTATAATTCTCTTCTATTGATAGGTATGAATTCCTAACACTTATTCATGTGCATTTGATTTTGATTTGGATTGCTTTTGTGAATATTCCAATTTTTAGTGTTTTGAGTTCAATTCATTAAAAATCCTAACTTTGATGTTTGAACATGTTTTTGGTGATGCATCGAGGAGCATATAGGGCCGGGTAGTCGATTGACATAAACCCTTAGCGCCGTTGCTCGTGCGAATGCAATTTTGGTCAAGATTGAACCTCATTCGTAATAGGCATGGATGAGGCTGGAAACAGGCTCGGCCGACCGACCCCTCTAGTCCGGTCGACCGACCTGCTTCCAAGTGCATAAGCACTTTCTGTTTTAAGGTTCGGTCGACCGAGTTCAGGGTTCGGTCGACCGACCTGCTGTCCCTAGAGGTTCCCAACCTTTGGTTCGGTCGACCGACTCAGGTAGTCCAGTCGACCGACCTGATGATTTTTGCCAGATTAGCCTATTTTGCTAATCCGTTTGAATATCCAACTTTAATCAATTCGTGTGGTCTCCCTTTTGTTGTTGTCATTTATTATCGACTTTGATGACCTTTTCTTTGGGAATTTTAGATATACCCACTTTGATGGATTTGATATCGATTTCTTTGGATTTTATTCACGTCTTCGAATGTGAATTTTTATGCCCGATTGTTTCTACAATCACTTCTATGATTTGTCACTTTAAAATACAAAGGTTTTCTATACTAGTAGTAAATATCAAAACTCGTTCTTCAAATGATTTCAACACTATTTTATAACAAAGCTCGTTTTCTCAAACCGATTTCCAATCTATTAGTATATACAAACCTTTACCTTACTCGTATGAGAAATCTAATTAAACGACTTAGTAAAACAAGTGGTATGAAAACGCTTGCGTTTACTTCGTCGGTTAATTCTTGGACTTGTTCGATTGAATCTCTTGTGACAATTTTCTAGTGGAGATCTACAATTTGTTCGTAAATATTTAAGTTAAGCTAGTGGTTATGCGACATGAAGCTAAGCTCATATATTTAGTAGCTTACTGTAATTGACACTTCTCGTTGATCATGACGATCATCTTTGTGGTTTAGACTAGCAATGTGCGATGTCTCTTGGTTTATGTGGAGGACCGTTCCTCATTTTATTGAGCTTCGTCTCATTTTTCACATGGGTCGTACCTTTTTAGGTGCATCAATGTTTATTTATGCAAGGGGTGTATCTTTCTAGGTGCATCGATGTTTATTTGTACATGGGGTGTATCTTTCTAGGTGCATCGATGTTTATTTGTGCATGGGGCGTATCTTTCTAGGTGCGTCGATGCTAGAGCATGGGGCGTATCTTTCTAGGTGCGTCGATGTTCGTTTATACATGGGGCGTATCTTTCTATATGCGTCGATGTTCGTTTATGCATGGGGCGTATCTTTCTATGTGCGTCGATGTTCGTTTATGCATGGGGCGTATCTTTCTAGGTGCGTCGATGTTCGACTTTGCATGGGGTGTATCTTTCTAGGTGCATCGATGTTAGAAATTACATGGGGTGTATCTTTCTAGGTGCATCGATGTTTGCGTCAAAATTGGGCACAACACTCTTTGGGAGTCGTTGAAGAGATAATAGTCAAGAATGCAAGTTCAAAACAGATATTATCTAACAAAAACTCCAATCAACCGTAAAGAAAATGCGTAGACAATCGATTTATAGTGGTTCGGCGTGTTGCCTATGTCCACTGTGAAGTTTTTTGATATTTTATTGATTCTCTTTCAATGTTTACAAGTTGTTACAGCGATCAACAACAAGTTACAACTGGAAATTCGAAATCAACAATCAAATTATGATATAGGATGATGGAGATCTTGATTCGGAAGAGTCTGGGCGCCTCAGAGTCAGAAGATCCCTTTTTCGTTGGCCCTGGGGCTCTATTTATAGGCGTAGGCTGCTGGTATCTCGCTGAAAACTCGGGAGACCAATCCTGGCACGTGAGGGGGCCCACACGCACGGTCTCAGGAAGTTTGGGCCCACTTTGGCATCGGTTCGAACTCCATTCGAACCAATCAAGAATTCATCCAATCGAGGTGAAATTTGGCGTAGACATTCTTCAACGTGCATGCAAGCTTCTGTGAAAATTTCATGGCATTTGGATCAATAGGTTAGGAGATATGATGGGTTCGAAATTGGGTTTGTTCCTCGGCTGTTTGGTTCGAAACCAAGGTTTCGAATCGATCCTTTCGAATCCATGGAGGCACGTGGCTTCGTGGTGGCGTGGAGCGCAAACTTTGAATCGATCCGGTCTTCACTCTGAGTTGACCGCTTCGACTCCATAGATCTCGGCGTATTCGAACCGATGGAAGACACGTCATCATGGTTGGTTGACCCAGTGGATTCGAATGAAGCTACACAGGATGGGTTCGAACTTGGCATCGTGGATGGGTTCGAACATGACTTCATGGATGGATTCGAATAAGGCTCCACGTTTGGTTTCGAACAATGCTTTGTGATGGGTTCGAAGCGGCTATTCACTGATGGGTTCGAGGTCCATTGTTATGAGCTTGGTAGGTTCGAACTCGATGATCTCGAAACCGAGGCATCCTGATGGGTTCGAACCTGATGGGTTCGAAGGTGGTGGAGATGAACCTGAGGTGGTTCTATGGATTCGAATCTTATGGATTCGAACGCGATGGTTTCGAAATGTTGGTCAACAATGGATTCGAAACCTAAGCCTTGCCCTTCAAATTGAATCGATCATAACTCGAGCATATGAACTCGTATTGACTTGAAATTTGAAATGCTGACTCCTATAGTCTTTCTTGCCGTGTCCTATCAATTGTAGCTCAATCTGGACTCGGATAAAATTCAATGATATCCATGGCGAAACGAAGTATGACCAGCCTCTGAGACGAACTGTTCTCCGTTTCTGACCGATCTTTTGGTATCGCGGCTTTGCCAAAAAGCGGGATAACATTTTGCCCCCCAAAGTACGTCTTGTGGGAACATGACGTGCTTTGAATAGCTGCAATCTCTCTCTGAATAATCATTGCTCTCTTTTTTGCTGAAACTCGTATGCTGTGTTGTTGTAACCTTGTGTTGACATGATTGATTGCTGTAAAATAGTGCTTAGCCGTTGGCTGTTGCATTTGTAACAAGATGAGTGTTTGACCCCTGTAAATGTTTAAAATCGATTGTTAGTTCGACTTTTATGCATATATGTTAGTTTGACCCTTGCAAACGTTGTGCGTTCACGAGTCGTTACCGGCTTGGTTGGCTATTGAATTCCGTATCGATTCTCTCCTGAACCGATTTGGAAACTTGAGTTGAGACAACGCTTGACGGTTGTTTAGAAAAACCCCTTCGTATCGATCCTCTCTTGAATTGATATTGAAGGTTGAAGGAATTGAATTCTGTATTGCGTGAGTGTAATGTTTCGAACCGATGCATTCGAGCATCGATAGGTTCGAAATTCACGTTTGTATGGACGCGGTATGCTTCTGCTATGATGGGTTCGAAGTCAACATTTGAACCGGTTTGAGGGGATGGATACGAAATTACTATTCGAGTCGATTCGAATTGGAAGAAGATGGGTACGAAGTCATCTGTCGTATCGATAGGCCATGGATGGATTCGAAGTGGTTGATGTGAACAAGGTCTTCGAATCGATATGCCTATAGTTCGTTTCGCATCGATGAAGCCTGTCACTCTGTAGTGCATTTCGTAACGTTGAAGCATGAGGTGAACTTCGAATCGATAGGGCTTTAGGCAGATGGGTTCGAAAGCTAATTTCGAACCGATCTGGTACTTGACCGGTTGTGGCCGGTTGGGTTGGCTGGGAGAGCAATCGTCTCGGTTGCTTTCAACACCTCATATAAATAGCAGTGGGCTCGCCATTTTTTACTTTTTACTTTTTTACTTCCGCCTTGATTTTTCTGTGTTCTTCATCGTTTCGGAGCTCCAAAAAAGAAAACACTGTGTCGCATCATCGAATCGACCAAGATTCACGTCTTCAATCTCTCGAATTCATTGTTCAAACTAGGTAATTAGCCTCGTATTCAAACGGCGAACGACAAAGTTACTTCGAACCCGCGCCTTTCTATCGATTGATAAAGTCAGATCTGGCCTGGCAGAGGGCTTCGAAGCCATATGAGGACTCGTGCTCGAATCAATTTCTTGGACGACCCTATGGGGGTGACGCAGTTTGTACCCATTGATGGGTTCGATGGGTTCATTCGAATCGATGGATTCGAACCCATCGGCTGTGGTTTCGAAGTCCACAACTTCGCATCGATACGAAGAGTATCGATGCGAACGTGGATGACGTTAAGTTGGGGGTTCCCTTGTCGTTTTGAACTTGTCAAGCAAAGATCGATTCGAAGTCGTCCCTTATCGATCGGTTCGAATTTGGCATCTGGTTATCGATTCAAAGCGTGTCTAACTGCATGGGTTCGAAGCGACGTCAGGATGGATTCGAACGAAGAGATGTCCGGTTGGGTTCGAACGAAGTCCTTGTGATGGTTTCGAACCCTCTATGATGGATACCAAAGTTTGATATTTTCTAGGCACAACTCCGACGAGCTTCACTCTTGCTCATTTGGACTTGAATATTAAACTGCATACTTGACTGCCTTTCGAAGCTCGTCGATGGAACTATAACAACTTTTATCCGGATCAATTTCCATCATGGAAACGGATTAGTGATGACGGTCAGCGATGACGGTCACTACAGTTGGACTCCGTAGCTTTGTCGTTTGCATATTTCTTTAACTCTGCAACATTTATTCAAGTAATGCATGTCACTGCACAACATACACTCATACACGCTACACTGGGGAACGCACGGGTTTTTGTCGTCTAACGGTGGTTCTCGTGAGTTAGCTAGTTATGGAACCATCAAGTTCACAGCAGCAGGAGACTCAAGTTACAGTCTCTCCGAGGCTAGAGATTCCGGATAGTGATCCTGAGATTATTGGTCCAGCCCCGGATGAACTTCCCGATGCGTCGTTCATTGCCAATCCATCAGATTCCGTTCCATCCAATATCTCTGAAGACATGTTGGGGAGAATATGTTTGAGGGACGGCTTGTTGCTGGATGATGTGCTACTGCCGGGGCCGAATGATAGACCGCATAATCCGCCGGAGGGATATACAGCATTTAACCGCCACGCGTGCGCGGCCGGGACACTTCCTCCGTTCAACGAGTATATAAGGGAAGTATTGTCGTTTTTGAGGATCGCCCCATCTCAGCTGCACCCGAACGGATATGCGTCGATCAACAGCTTGTTCATTGCATTTATGGAATATCTCCATCGACCACCGCTCCCAATTGAGATCAGATACTTGTTCAATTTCAAAACTCGGGGTGATTATCCCTCCTTCACATTCCTGGAAGCGGTGAGAAATTGCCAAGTGGTTACCGGGTCTTGGACCTGGTTGAGCTATTATAGGACAGAATGGTTTTATGTCAGATGTCCTCCTGGATTTGCCCGACGATGGCTATTCAGACGTGAGTATAGCTGAGTTCGTAAATAATTACTACGGCAATTGCAGCCGAAGTGGGACTTATATTTTATCCTTTTTTTTACAGCGGTGATTCAGCGACCTGAGGGCAAGCACTTTAGGGAGATGGTGCGAGTGCTTCGAGAAGTCCCGAGTGGAGATAGGGATATCGACGTGTTATTGGCGGATAGTAATCTCTGGGCCTGCGGTTTGATCGAACAAGGGCAGAGCATAAGCTTTGAGGTGGCACTAAGGGTCGTCTCGAAAAAACGAGTCAAGCACAAGAAACCCGGAGTTACTACAGCTGAGGAAGCTGACTCTGAAAGAACCCACATCGATGATGAGCCGCTGACCGGGCCTACTGACGCAGTTCCGGATGTCGCGGAGCAGAGAAAAGGCAAGGCTGCCATGGTTAAGTCAAGTAAGAAGGGGAGATGGAAATCGGTTGTCACGGCCGGTTCTTCTCCTGGGGTTAGAATCTCGGAGATGTCTCCTCCGAGAACCGAAAATCTTTTTGAAGGGCTTGCCGATCTTCCAATCCAGGACGATGTGTCTTTTCAACATGATGCCGGGTTGGAGGAATTCCATCGTACTCTAGAATTGAACGAGCCTCTTATTATCAGCGAGGTCGACACTTCTGGTTGGTCGGGGGGAATGCATATTCATACACATTTCACGACACTGCATAACCTTTGACTGTAAACTACTTGTTTTGGAAGGTGATTAATTCTATTTTATTTTGCTTCGCAAATATCATGTCTAAGCGGGGTTCAATGCTTGGGAGTCTTCGACATGCCCGCAAGCCTTCATATTACGATTCGCGCAGACGAGAAGGGGATAGAGGTTATGATCAGGGGCGCTCTGGGCATTATGACCAGGGACGCTCTGGGTATTCTAGTCACGAGAGATATGACACGGAAAGAGGCTATAAGCGTCGATCGTGATACCGTACCCCTCCTCCTTCCAGAGATCCCGTACAACCTCCTGCTCATGTCCCTCATCCTTCCGAGTCTTCTCGATATACGTCGGTTTCTCAATCTTCCCGATATGAGGCGATGACCCCGATTGTCGTAGAGCAGCCTCCTACTGAAATCTCGAGGGAAGGGGCAATTAGACTCGCGCAACTAAAGAGGGAGTTCCCGAATATTTGCTTCGATAACTACGTCTTTCCCCCGAACCTGAAAAGAGTCCCGCCGGAGGCCGAGCGGTTAGAGCTCGACTATGTGCATGACTTTTACACCCAATACAAGGCGTGGTATAGGGCGACCGATAAGGCATCGGCGTTGGCCTTCGAACGAGCGGCTACCATTGAAAAGCTTCAAACCGAGCTGGCTCAAAAAGACCGTATCATACAAGTGCTGAACATCGAGGCTGAATCGTCTCGAAAATCAGAGATGGAGGCTCTTACAAAGGTCGATGAAGCTCAAGCAGCCATGGATAGAATGAAAAAGGAGCACTATGTTACGGTGGAAGACATGGGCCACCGGAACACTGTCGTCACTGCTGAGCGGGATGCGGCGTTAAAAGAACTTAATGAGCTCAAGGCTAAATTTGCCGAAATTATTAAAGATAGAGATGACGCGCATAACACGGTGCAAGAAGCCTGCGAGCAAGCCGTAGTGCTTCGCACTGAAAGAGATGTGGCCGTGGCCAAAGTTTAGGCAGTCGAAACAGAGGTGGAGGAGAAGGTTCAATAGGCAGAGGCCAGGCTAGAGGCTGATATCGAAGATTTGCTCATAACTTACAACGCCAATGTGTTAAAGCACAGAAACTTGGCCTGGCTTCAAGATTATCCAGTTCACCTTCGTTGCGCTTGGGACCGATTGGTTGAGGAGGAAGAGGAAGCGCATCCAGGTGAGTCGGTCGATCGATTCGAACTTGAGAACCGGCTGCTCATAGACGATGAGAAGAAGGTTCTTCATGACGCTATCATCGCTCATGAGAAGGAGATGATTGGTGGTCGTTCCCTGGAAGTCGGAGAGGGATCAGGTGTTGAGCTCAATTCTGCTGTCACTGAAGTCACCACACCATCGTCGTCGGTGCCTGTATCTGCGGTCGGTTTGCAACCTGTTCCTGCTTACGACCTGGAACAGCCGCGCTTATCTCCTATTCACGAGCATACTTCCGAGGCCGTTCAGCCGTCTGCAAGCCAAACTGGGAAAGGTATTCCGAAGTTATCTCAAGCGTTTTCTAAATAGAGTGTTTGTTTTGTAGCAGTTACTAATAACTTCTTATTTTTTGCCTAGGGACTGGAACTGCGCCGACTATCGCGGCTCAAGAACCAAGCAGAGGAGATAAGGCCATCGCCACCGAGACTACTGTTGTAACAGCGGTATCTGCTGAGGCGGTGCAGGGGGGATCCTTATCTGCTGACGAACAAATGGTGAGCGAACTGCTCGGTGAGCAGGGTGGTTCTTTCTCTGACTTGCCACTTAACATCGTTAGTAGCCTCCCGCCGTCCTCAAGTTCTTCGATGCAGGCCGTGGATGCCCCCAGCCAAGCCCATGCGACTCGTGATGAGGAAATTTTGGCTGAGATCAACGCCGAAATAGAGGCTGCGGGGAAGAGCGGTACCGTCGGTGGCAGCACGGCGGCGCAGAGTCCAGCACCTGCTATGGTAGCACCATCGGGTGGCACTATCTTAACTTCCGTTACGGATCCAGTCCCCCCTACTCCTCCGGCGAGAAGCCCCCATGTAGATTCAAGCTCCGAGGAGGATATTGACATCATGCCTCCAGCCGAAGAGCCACCGCCGGAGAGGAGACACTCAAAACGAAGAATTTCTGTCCCTAGTGACACTGAAGATGTACCACTAGTGAGAAGGACGAAAAAGAAGAAATAAATCAGCTTCTCTAGTAGATGTATTGGTAGATAGGTACTTGTCTTCGTTTTTTATCAGTAGGTCGTGTATAGATGCAGGTTCATCCCCTACTAGCAGGCATTCTTTTTTGGAAGAACTTATTTGCGTGTAAGTTCTTGTTTCAAGTTAATTGAAATAAAATTTAGTTCCTTTGTTTCAACTCTTGTTCTATTTGTGCGTAAGTACTTGCAGTGTCTTGTTTTCGGCCCGGTGTACTTGTGGTGTTTTTACCGTTCAAGTAGAGTTCGTTTCATTTGCCAAGCTTGAAAATCTTGGTCACAGGTTGTGATTGATGAATGAGTTGAACTTCGGACGTTGTATCACTTCGGTTAGTGATTAATATTTAGCTTTCGTGCCCCCCAGTTTTGGGGAACAGCACTCGTATTTTTGGTGGTTGATCGCACTTGTTGCAAGTCTTGAGCACACGTCCGCATTCCGGGGACTTAGAATAATTTGAGATCGATAACCTGGTTTGCATTCCAGGAATTCGAGAGTTATTGATGCTTGTAACACGGTTCGCGCTCCGGGAACTTGGGAATGACGTTCACATTCCAACTTGCACTCTACGAACTCGGAGTTAGTATTAACACTTTTAGTTCGCACTACGGGAACTTTAACTTGGTGTTTGTGCTCCAATTCACATGCCAGGAACTTGGATAAAACATGTATGTTTGGGTTCGTACTTCAGGAACCCGGAATTGACGTTTGTACTCCAACTCGCACTTCGGGAATCTGGAGTTTGCACGGATGCTTCGGTTCGCACTCCGGGAACTTTGAATTGATGTTTATACTCCAATTCACACTCTGGGAATCAGGAGTCAGCCGATAGATGGTTAGTCACACCTATTTGGGCTTTTTAGGAATTCGTTCATACTCTGGGAACGATGGATTTGATGTTTGTACTCCAATTCACATTCTGGGAATTTGGAGTCCGCATTGATGGGTTGGTTCGCACTCCGGGAACCTGGAATGGATGTTTATACCCCAATTCGCGCTGTGGGAAGTTGGAGTCCGTTCGCGCAGTGGGAACGAATTATTGAATGTTTATACTCCAATTCGCGCTCCGGGAATTTGGAGTCCGTTCGCGCTCTGGGAACGTATTTTTGAATGTTTATACTCCAATTCGCGCTCCGGGAATTTGGAGTCCGTTCGCACTCTGGGAACGAATTGTTAAATGTTTATACTCCAATTCGCGCTCCGGGAATTTGGAGTCCGTTCGCACTCTGGGAACGAATTGTTAAATGTTTATACTCCAATTCGTGCTGTGGGAAGTTGGAGTCCGTTCGCACTCTGGGAACGAATTGTTAAATGTTTATACTCCAATTCGCGCTCCGGGAATTTGGAGTCCGTTCGCGCTCTGGGAACGAATTGTTAAATGTTTATACTCCAATTCGTGCTGTGGGAAGTTGGAGTCCGTTCGCACTCAGGGAACGAATTGTTAAATGTTTATACTCCAATTCACGCTCCGGGAATTTGGAGTCCGTTCGCACTCTGAGAACGAATTGTTAAATGTTTATACTCCAATTCGTGCTTCTGGAATTTGGAGTCCGTTCGCACTCTGGGAACGAATTGTTAAATGTTTATACTCCAATTCGCGCTGTGGGAAGTTGGAGTCCGTTCGTACTCTGGCAACGAATTGTTGAATGTTTATACTCCAATTCGCACTGTGGGAAGTTGGAGTCCGTTCGCGCTCCGGGAACGAATTGTTGAATGGACTGTCGTGTGTTGGTCCAGTTCAGCCTTCGATGTGTTTGCTTGTCCCCGAGCTGGGGTTTCACTTAGTGAGTGGCCGGTTGTAATGCAGTCACTCGCCATTTGAATAAATCCCATTGTTCGATGGAACTTAGCTCTTCGCGTGTCGTGATTGTTGAACGTCGTATTCGGTGAATCACAGCTTTAGCCTGAAGAGATTGCATTTTATTTGCTGAAGTAAGAAAATGTGGCAAAATCAGTGCCTTATTACAAATTCAAATTTCAGAACGTAAAAGAAATTGCAAAGTATTCATGGATTTGAAGGAGCCTGTCACGTGTGACAGTGACGAGGTTCTTCGTCGTTCCAGGCTTCTGAATGAGTAGGCCCGCCACTGATGGTGTTTATCACCAATCTCCCACGGGGACAAGTCGAGTCCTCCTGCCTCGGTCGATTGGGTTCATTGATTGGATTGGATGGGCCCGCTTCCCTGGGCTGCGGTGTCCGCACAAACTGTTCCAGCTTCCTTTCTCTGACCAGTTTTTCAACGAGATCCTATAAGTGACGACACTCGTTCGTATCGTGCCCGTAGCCTTCATGGAACCTGCAAAATTTTCCCGTCTGGATTTGTCTCTCTGACGACGGTCTTGGAGCAGGTTTTTCGTATCGAATTGTATTACGGGTCTGCAAATACAAGTCCTCAAGTGAAGTATTCAAAGGAGTATAACTGTCGAACTTCGGATTTTTGCGTTGCGGGCCGCGATTTTGATCTTGTTTTTTAAGTTGATTCACGCTCTCTCTTCGCCGAGCTTGTTTATTTTTAATGTTCAACTGAACTTTTCCGGAGCTCTCGCCGGACTGTTTTATTGCAACATTGCTTTGGGTTCCTCCCGCTTTTGGTCCTGCGTCAGTTTGCTTCCTAGACCGTTTCGGGTCTTCCCGTCTCAGGAATTGAGCTGCTTTGGCATGGAAACGGTCCAATGACGCAGGTGGTTTCCCAGCTAGCCAATTGCCAAATTCAGAATCAGGGTCGATCCCCTTAGTTAATGCCATAAGGATGGAGTTATCGTTTGGATTACTAATCTCTGCACACGCAGTATGGAATCTTTCTAAGTAGTGTCTGAGTGTCTCTCCGGGAGCTTGTGTGACGCTAGATAGAGTGTTGACATCTTTCGGCCTTCCGACGTGCATGTGGAATTGCTCAATGAATTTTGTGGCCAGCTGGTCGAATGAGGAGATGGATCGAGGAGGCAATCGGGTGAACCACATGGTGGCAATGCCTCCCAAGGATATGGGGAAACTACGACATTTCACAGCGTCGTCGGCTCTGGCAGCAGTCATCGACCATTCATATTTTAGATATGTTGGTTGGGATCGGAGTTTCCCTCATACATGGGCAGAGTGGGCATTCGGAATCGCCATGGGGGTTCAGCATTAAGAATATCGTCCGTAAAGGGAGTATGACTTCGGAAAACTCCCCAATCGTCGTTTGTGAACCCCTGACTCTCACGGATCATCTGACGTATCATAGTTGAAAGATCCGACATTTGCGCCGGAGTATGGTCACGTTCCATACTTTGGGTTTGAACCGGATATCGTCGACGGTTCACATCTTGCCTTCTCGGCTCATAGTCCTCTGGGACGTACGGTTCAGGAGTGCGACCGCTATGACGACGGTCTAGGTCCGACTGGTCTTGAGCGTCGACCCCTGGTTCAGCCGCAATGCTAGTGGTGCGGTATTCTGCGGCGTGACGAGGAACGGCGCGTCCTCGGGAGGAGGGTCCGGTTTGGAAGCTGGCTGATGGACCAACTCTTATTTGTCCAACGGTCAATGTCGGTTGGTTTCCAACGGGTGGCAAACGACTCCCATCTAACCGGGGTCGTGGAGGCCGGTTATGATAATCAGAAGATGAAGAACTTTCGCCAGAAGAGCGAGAAGCACGATCTCTCATGGATCTCTTTCGTTTCTGGTGATCCAGCTTGTTGATTAGCTCAGCGTTAGCGCGTAGCTGTTCTTCTAGTTGTCGCCGACTCTGGGTCAGCTCTTGGAGTAACAACTGCAATTCCTGTCGAGTAACCGGACCCAACGGCTCTGAGTGCCCAGCGGCATCTTGATTAGAGGGAGGTAGAGGGGTAGGATTCTGTCTATCTTGTTCTTCTTGATTGACGGCGTTTGAGGTGGTTCTTGTGCTAACCATCTTTAGAGTTGAGTTCCTTTCCTACACTTTATGCAAATCTGAATAGAAGGGAAGGAAGTTGGTTTCAATGATCTGGATCTCTCTCTTAGATTTATTCAATCCAGTATCGATGACAGATCCAACGAGCAGGAGAAAATTTGGGTTCTCTCAGTGAAAGCACCAAAGTGTTTGCGTCAAAATTGGGCACAACACTCTTCGGGAGTCGTTGAAGAGATAATAGTCAAGAATGCAAGTTCAAAACATATATTATCTAACAAAAACTCCAATCAACAGTAAATAAAATGCGTAGACAATCGATTTATAGTGGTTCGGTGTGTTGCCTACGTCCACTGTGAAGTTTTTTGATATTTTATTGATTCTCTTTCAATGTTTACAAGTTGTTACAGCGATCAACAGCAAGTTACAACTGGAAATTCGAAATCAACAATCAAATTATGATATAGGATGATGGAGATCTTGATCCGGTAGAGTCTGGGCGCCTCAGAGTCAGAAGATCCCTTTTTCGTTGGCCCTGGGGCTCTATTTATAGGTGTAGGCTGCTGGTATCTCGCTGAAAACTCGGGAGACCACTCCTGGCACGTGAGGGGGCACACACACACGGTCTCAGGAAGTTTGGGCCCACTTTGGCATCGGTTCGAACTCCATTCGAACCGATCAAGAATTCATCCAATCGAGGTGAAATTTGGCGTAGACATTCTTCAACATGCATGCAAGCTTCTGTTAAAATTTCATGGCATTTGGATCAATAGGTTAGGAGATATGATGGGTTCGAAATTGGGTTTGTTCCTCGGCTGTTTGGTTCGAAACCAAGGTTTCGAATCGATCCTTTCGAATCCATGGAGGCACGTGACTTCGTGGTGGCGTAGAGCGCAAACTTTGAATCGATCCGGTCTTCACTCCGAGTTGACCGCTTCGACTCCATAGATCTCGGCGTATTCGAACCGATGGAAGACACGTCATCATGGTTGGTTGACCCAGTGGATTCGAATGAAGCTACACAGGATGGGTTCGAACTTGGCATCGTGGATGGGTTCGAACATGACTTCATGGATGGATTCGAATAAGGCTCCACGTTTGGTTTCGAACAATGCTTTGTGATGGGTTCGAAGTGGCTATTCTCCGATGGGTTCGAGGTCCATTGTTATGAGCTTGGTAGGTTCGAACTCGATGGTCCCGAAACCGAGGCATCCTGATGGGTTCGAACCTGATGGGTTCGAAGGTGGTGGAGACGAGCCTGAGGTGGTTCGGTGGATTCGAATCTTATGGATTCGAACGCGATGGTTTCGAAATGTTGGTCAACAATGGATTCGAAACCTAAGCCATGCCCTTCAAATTGAATCGATCATAACTTGAGCATATGAACTCGGATTGACTGGAAATTTGAAATGCTGACTCCTATAGTCTTTCTTGCCGTGTCCTATCAATTGTAGCTCAATCTGGACTCGGATAAAATTCAGTGATATCCATGGCGAAACGAAGTATGACCAGCCTCTGAGACGAACTGTTCTCCGTTTTTGACCGATCTTTTGGTATCGCGGCTTTTCCAAAAAGCGGGATAACAATCGATGTTTATTTGTACATGGGGTGTATCTTTCTAGGTGCATCGATGTTTATTTGTGCATGGGGCGTATCTTTCTAGGTGCGTCGATGCTAGAGCATGGGGCGTATCTTTCTAGGTGCATCGATGTTCGTTTATGCATGGGGCGTATCTTTCTAGGTGCGTCGATGTTCGACTTTGCATGGGGTGTATCTTTCTAGGTGCATCGATGTTAGACATTACATGGGGTGTATCTTTCTAGGTGCATCGATGTTTATTTGTACATGGGGTGTATCTTTCTAGATGCATCGATGTTTATTTGTGCATGGGGCGTATCTTTCTAGGTGCGTCGTTGCTAGAGCATGGGCGTATCTTTCTAGGTGCGTCGATGTTCGACTGTACATGGGGCGCGTCTTTCTAGGTGCGTCGATGTTCGACTGTACATGGGGCGCATCTTTCTAGGTGCGTCGATGTCTAGTTTTTTTGGGGATTGGCCATCCTTTTTATTGTGATTTCTGGATTTCGTGTGTTGATTTCTGGAATTTATGTTTCACCAACTTTTATGATGGGCATTGATATATATATATATGTCATTTATTGTGGCTTGGTGAATGAAATTAGGAGTATGACATTCCTTTTTATCTTGAGTAGATTATTGTGATATTGATTAATCTCTTGTTGATTTTCAATTACTTATTTATCACAGCTTGGCATTGTGATTATTATATGTTTATGTCATATCTCTTATTATATATCACTTCATCTGATATTTATAGCTAGACTGATCCGTTTATTATTTTCTTCTTAAATAATACTTGGGTCAGACTGAGATTTTACAGGTGCTTCCTCATGGCTTCCTATCTGGAACCATCTTCTGACTTTTGGCTAACTACTTTAGTTTAGTAGTTTTTGTTGAATACATTTGAGATACAGACTCCATAATGTATACTTATTCTTTTGTGTAGTTCGTGAAACTATTCTTTTGTGATATTGTGGATCTTTTTAGACCACTACTCTGATGTACACTTCCAAGTGTTACATTCATATCTTATTCCGCCTTTGTGATATGAATTGTCTGTGACTGATTTATGTTATGTTTATTTCTATATTTTTTTCCGAAGGATTTGTATAGACACCGTGTGGTAGCTTTGAGTTTGTGTCGGTATGTCAGATTTCCTCTGGAAATAGAGTGCTTGTTATATTATCTGACATATCGGTGCTCGCGCAAAGAAATTACACGGATGGTCGCTCCTCAACAGCCTTATCCTCTGTGCTAGTTGACAGCATTACACCGTAGTGTTCTTGGCTAGCGCGGGTATGGAGGTGGGGCGTCACAGCTTGGTATCAGAGCCAAACTTCGGAACAATGTAGAATAATATAACAAGGATCATCGTCCTAAGTCTTTCTTAGGAGTCGTGCTTTAGGATTTAATTCGAGTCTTCGTACCGATTCATCCTATTTTCCTTATGATTCCTTGTTTTATCAATCAAGTTTGATTGAAATTTATTTTGAGAATAACTTTTTCCTCTTCTTTCTTTCTTTCTTAAAGAAGAGAAATGGTTAGACCTGGTCGTCCCAGCGCCGGTCAATCTAGTTCTACTCCCCAGGATGGAGTATTTATGTCTGCTCAACAACTTTTGGATCTTGTAAAGAATCAAGAGTTTATCTATGCTTTGAGTAAGAACCCCGAAATGGTTCTACCTTTGAAACTTGAAGTTTCTTTCAATCAGCTTGTGGATGTTACTCTTCTTCATGGAGAGGTTGGTAAAGGAAGTGTTTGTGATATTGGGACTTCCAAGAAGAGGCATATTAAGTTCAAGAGCCTTAATCCCAATAAGAGAGTGAAGTGAACTACTTTTGTAGCAAAGTCTCCAATCCCTAATCGTGGAGGATGCTACAATTGTAATTATATGGAACACTATGCGAATATGTGTCCGAAACCCCATTCTTGTCGCTATTGCAAGAAACCGGGTCATCTTTTATCTACATGTCCCAAACTTTTGAACAAGGACATGAGAAAGCTAAATATTGTGCAAGCCCCTAGCAACTCTTCTCTTGGTCAAGGTATTTTTCACTCAATCCTTGATGGCATTGTTTTATTTTGTGATCTTCTTATTTGAGTTCTTTTTGATATGGGTTTCATCTCACTATTTTATATCAAAAGAACTTGTCGATTCTTTTTCTTTGAATATTTTGGGCTTGTTGACTTCTTTGAGAGTTGCGAATCCGGATGGTTGATCCGCAACACTCAATTTGCTTTCTTTTAATGTCGAAACTATTTTATGTGATTTATCTTTCCGAGCCGATATTTTTACTTAGGCTTCGGAATTTACTTTTGTAAGGGTTGGCTTAATCGTTGTGAAGCCCATATCCTATTTTCTCGTGTGGACTTTTCCTCTTCGACATTCTTAATTTGTTAAGCAGATTTCTATTTTTCCTTTATGATTTTGATTCCAACTTGATGGCATCATTTTATTCCTTAAGCCCACTTATAAGGAAAGTGTTATTTCTCTCATTCATGTAGTTTGAGAAATTTTTCGTCATTTTTGAGTTTGTCTTAGGATTATCACCTAAGAAATCTTTTGTGTGGTATTAAGGTCTTTTCAGTTTGACTTTACCACCGGTTTTCGTTTGCTACGAGTTGCGGAAATTAGCATTCCACTTACTGCATTCCGCACTTGTTATGATTCTTATGAATGACTTATTATGTCATTCAATTTGTCCAGCTTATTTCATCCACTTTATAAATCGAATATTCTATGAATATTTTGATGAGACTATTCTTGTATTTACTGATTTTGGATGAAAATAGTAATTTAAAATTTTGCAAATCTTTTTCATAAGATTCATTTAGAAGTATAACTGGATTTTTGTTCTTAAAACGAACAAAGAATATTCTTAGAAGTTTTTGAGAAACTTACTTATCCTATAGAATACGATTTTGTGATTGTATTGCCCATTTAGTGTTTTAAGAATTTTGGTCGATGCGCTTGATCAACGTTATCGATAGGAATTTCCTAAACCCTTTGATGAGACAATCAGACACAATATATTAATTTGAAAATAGTAAATTTTTCTAGAAAGATTATTACATAATGATAAAGGTAATTTCGAAATTTTTAACTTTTCAGGAAAGAAGGTTATTTAAAAGAAATTCTTTCTTTTCGATACTCTTGTTCTTGTGATTCCCGAGGGGGAACCAAGACTTTATCTTTTGTACCAATGCTTATCGTATTGGTTTGGATGCCGTTCTCTTACATAAGATAACGTGCTATCACTTGTGCCTCTAAATCATTATAGTTTATCGAGACTAGATATGCCACTCATGATCTAGTGCTCGTGGCTATTGTTTTTTACTTTTGGAATTTGGCATCATCATATTTGGATGAGAAATTTGTTCTCTACCTCGATCATAAATCTTTGGAATATTTATTTTCTCATAAGGAACTTCATGTTGACTCGAGTTCCTGACATATTATGATCTTGATACTCTTTTTATTCCTGGAAGGGAAATCGTGTTGCCAATGCGCTTTGTCGTAAGCAACAAGTGGTTGATTCTTTGATGTTGTCTGAATGGAATTATCTCTTTATCAAGTACATCGAACGTTTTGATGTACTTCGTCTTTTTGAGTTTTATCTCATTCCTTTTATGGACTAGTGTCCGGTGTTCTTTTATGGTGTTCGGTTCATCGGATGTACTTATTATACTACATCGATGTTCCGTCTTATCTGGATCAATTGATGTACCATTATACTACATCGTTGTTCCGGCTTATCGGTTCACTGGACGTACCGTTTTTTTGTACTACGTCGGTGTTCCAAATTATTCGAGTTTTTAGTTTCTCGGGCGTACCGTTTCTGTACTACGCCGTTGCACTGGCTCAATTTTATGCTATTCTTGACGTTCTCCACGTCCTTTATATACGGAAATGCTTTTATGTTTTCGGTTTTTATTCTTGAGCCCGGTGATATTGTGGAAATTGAAGTTTCACCAGATTTCTTGCTAACTCTTTCATGCACTTTATGGTGAACTTCCTATTTCAAATTTTCTTTTGTGTTGATATGCTTCCATGGTTGTTACTTCTTATTTTCCTCTTAAGTATTGCGAGGACGCAATTTCTTTAAGGAGGGGAGTCTGTAACAACCCGCATATTTATCGATTTTATATTTAAATATTTTATCGTTAATCGGATTTTAGTCCGAAAAGCTACTTTTTGCAAATAGTCGAATTGGGACTCGAGACCACCCCCATTGAGTTCAAAATGCCGTTTGCGACCTTTTTGAGTATAAGCTTTGATATGTTTGGAGAAAGTTGATTTTTGCTACTTTTTCCCGCTTATGACTTTGGTTTGGACTGCACCCTTATTAGCTCAGCCCAACCCCCTTCTCTTCATAACTTCTCCTCTTTGCTTAACCACTCAAGCTTTAGCAACAATGGTGGAAGAGAATGGGAAATAGAAATTCCTAAGCCCTAGTTTCCATTAGCAAATCCATCTTCTTGCTCCAAACTCAAGTGAACCCATTGGTAAGCATCTCCTTCTTCTTCTCCAACTCTTTCTCTCTTTGATTTCAGAAAAATTCCTAAACCTAATTTAGGTAATGTTTCTCTTTTAAGCTTAGATTGAAGCTTCTTGAGTTGTTATTGAAGAGGAATTGATCTTAGCTTGTTTCAAAAGCTTCTCCTTCATTGATTTGGGTTCAAAGGTGAGATTTTTATCTCACATCTATGCTTATAATTCTCTTCTATTGATAGGTATGAATTCCTAACACTTATTCATGTGCATTTGATTTTGATTTGGATTGCTTTTGTGAATATTCCAATTTTTAGTGTTTTGAGTTCAATTCATTAAAAATCCTAACTTTGATGTTTGAACATGTTTTTGGTGATGCATCGAGGAGCATATAGGGCCGGGTAGTCGATTGACATAAACCATTAGCGTCGTTGCTCGTGCGAATGCAATTTTGGTCAAGATTGAACCTCATTTGTAATAGGCATGGATGAGGCTGGAAACAGGCTCGGCCGACCGACCCCTCTGGTACGGTCGACCGACCTGCTTCCAAGTGCATAAGCACTTTCTGTTTTAAGGTTCGGTCGACCGAGTTCAGGGTTCGGTCGACCGACCTGCTGTCCCGAGAGGTTCCCAACCTTTGGTTCGGTCGACCGACTCAGGGAGTCCAGTCGACCGACCTGATGATTTTCGCCAGATTAGCCTATTTTGCTAATCCGTTTGAATATCCAACTTTAATCGATTCGTGTGGTCTCCCTTTAGTTGTTGTCATTTATTATCGACTTTGATGACCTTTTCTTTGGGAATTTTAGATATACCCACTTTGATGGATTTGATATCGATTTCTTTGGATTTTATTCACGTCTTCGAATGTGAATTTTTATGCCCGATTGTTTCTACAATCACTTCTATGATTTGTCACTTTAAAATACAAAGGTTTTCTATACTAGTAGTAAATATCAACTCTTTCTTCAAATGATTTCAACACTATTTTATAACAAAGCTCGTTTTCTCAAACCGATTTCCAATCTATTAGTATATACAAACCTTTACCTCACTCGTATGAGAAATCTAATTAAACGACTTAGTAAAACAAGTGGTATGAAACGCTTGCGTTTACTTCGTCGGTTAATTCTTGGACTTGTTCGATTGAATCTCTTGTGACAATTTTCTAGTGGAGATCTACAATTTGTTTGTAAATATTTAAGTTAAGCTAGTGGTTATGGGACATGAAGCTAAGCTCATATATTTACTAGCTTACTGTAATTGACACTTCTCGTTGATCATGACGATCATCTTTGTGGTTTAGACTAGCAATGTGCGATGTCTCTTGGTTTATGTGGAGGACCGTTCCTCATTTTATTGAGCTTCGTCTCATTTTTCACATGGGTCGTACCTTTTTAGGTGCGTCAATGTTTATTTATGCATGGGGTGTATCTTTCTAGGTGCATCGATGTTTATTTGTACATGGGGTGTATCTTTCTAGGTACATCGATGTTTATTTGTGCATGGGGCGTATCTTTCTAGGTGCGTCGATGCTAGAGCATGGGGCGTATCTTTCTAGGTGCGTCGATGTTCGTTTGTACATGGGGCGTATCTTTCTAGGTGCGTCGATGTTCGTTTATACATGGGGCGTATCTTTCTAGGTGCGTCGATGTTCGTTTGTGCATGGGCCGTATCTTTCTAGGTGCGTCAATGTTCGACTTTGCATGGGGTGTATCTTTCTAGGTGCATCGATGTTAGACATTACATGGGGTGTATCTTTCTAGGTGCATCGATGTTTATTTGTACATGGGGTGTATCTTTCTAGGTGCATCGATGTTTATTTGTGCATGGGGCGTATATTTCTAGGTGCGTCGATGCTAGAGCATGGGGCGTATCTTTCTAGGTGCGTCGATGTTCGTTTATGCATGGGGCGTATCTTTCTAGGTGCGTCGATGTTCGACTTTGCATGGGGTGTATCTTTCTAGGTGCATCGATGTTAGACATTACATGGGGTGTATCTTTCTAGGTGCATCGATGTTTATTTGTGCATGGGGCGTATCTTTCTAGGTGCGTCGATGTTCGACTGTACATGGGGCGCGTCTTTCTAGGTGCGTGGATGTTCGACTGTACATGGGGCGCCTCTTTCTAGGTGCGTCGATGTTCGACTGTACATGGGGCGCCTCTTTCTAGGTGCGTCGATGTCCAGTTTTTTTGGGGATTGGCCATCCTTTTTATTGTGATTTCTGGATTTCGTGTGTTGATTTCTGGAATTTATGTTTCACCAACTTTTATGATGGGCATTGATATATATATATATATATATATATATATATATATATATATATATATATATATATATATGTCATTTATTGTGGCTTGGTGAATGAAATTAGGAGTATGACATTCCTTTTTATCTTGAGTAGATCATTGTGATATTGATTAATCTCTTGTTGATTTTCAATTACTTATTTATCACAGCTTGGCATTGTGATTATTATATGTTTATGTCATATCTCTTATTATATATCACTTCATCTGATATTTATAGCTAGACTGATCCGTTTATTATTTTCTTCTTAAATAATACTCAGGTCAGACTGAGATTTTACAGGTGCTTCCTCATGGCTTCCTATCTGGAACCATCTTCTGACTTTTGGCTAACTACTTTAGTTTAGTAGTTTTTGTTGAATACATTTGAGATACAAACTCCATAATGTATACTTATTCTTTTGTGTAGTTCGTGAAACTATTCTTTTGTGATATTGTGGATCTTTTTAGACCACTACTCTGATGTACACTTCCAAGTGTTATATTCATATCTTATTCCGCCTTTGTGATATGAATTGTCTATGACTGATTTATGTTATGTTTATTTCTATATTTGTTTCCGAAGGATTTATATAGCCACCGTGTGGTAGCTTTGAGTTTGTGTCGGTATGTCGGATTTCCTCTGGAAATAGAGTGCTTGTTATATTATCTGACATATCGGTGCTCGCGCAAAGAAATTACACGGATGGTCGCTCCTCAACAGCCTTATCCTCCGTGCTAGTTGACAGCATTACACCGTAGTGTTCTTGGCTAGAGCGGGTATAGAGGTGGGGCGTCACAATTATCCACAAACTCGAACCATATCACCGAGTTATCAACATGCTTGAGATGATCCCGTCTGGATTAAACCAAGGCTATCTCACATCATGCTTTTCTTTATCGCATCATAGCAAAGTCCCATCTCAACACCATGCTTTGCCTCATCGCATCATAGAAAAGTCCCATCTCAACATCATCATCAAATCTATCCATATGAGCTTTATCATCCGCTTCATATGCCACAAGCATCTTTCCTTATTCAAGAGCCTTTCCACTTAGCTTTTGAATCATCTTCGACCAACTTGTCCAAATCAAATTATCAATCAACTAACTCATAACAATTAATCAAATCAATCATTAATCCAAGTAATCAATCATTCAAACAAGATCTAAATAAACAGTTATAACAATAAATGGAAATTTCGTAAATAAAGAGTTCAAATCTAACAAGCATGAATTCTAAGTAATATCTTGATGAATGAAGTAGCATAGGTTAACATGTAGTAAAGTGGATATCAAAACTTTATGAACAATGGATCTACATGCAGACTTAAGGATAAATGCATGAAATCACTATCTTTAACACACAAACAAGCCACCGATCCAACATACTCCTTTGGGTCCGTGTGAGAGATAACCACCACTCACCGAATCACCTAAACACTTCAAAAGCAACTAACTCCAGATCTGGACAGCAAAGGATCTAGCTTGATCCGACAAGATTTCCCTTCAAACGATGAAATCTCTCTTCAATGGATGGAGATCTTCAACTTAAGCTCTTGGATCTTCGATTTGATCTTCAATCTAGATGGATGGAAGCACAAGATTAGAGTGGAGAGAAGAAGTGTTGTAGTCAAGCTCTCAAAATGGCAGCACTTCGTCGCGTCAAAATCCGAATCCCAAAAAAATGAAGATAGGCACTTCTATTTATAGGCTGGAAATCCCTTAAGTCGGCCGTCCCCTTAAGTCGTCCACGACCTAACCCTTGCCGACCTAACGACCTACGACTCAAGACACCACACGACCTACCGACTCAACTACATAGCTGACCTAACTACCTAACCATATAGCCGACCTAACGACTCAACAGAGATGCCGACCCAACTGGTATGCGGCTTAGAGACTTAAGTTTACCCACGACCTAACAATATACACGACTTAACTCGCTTCTAACTACTGGGTCGTTAACTCGTTCAACCGACTCATCCCTAGGTCGTTCACTCCCTTAAGTCGGCAACTCTTAAATCGGCCAACTACTAAGTCGGCTACCTCCTTAACTCGGCCACACTTCTCTAAGTCGCTCCAATCTGCTCTGGACGACTTGAACTCTATATGACATAACCAATACTAACGACCTAGTGGCAACTATTCTACGATTAATCGACACGTAAAATATAGGTCGTTACATGTGGACAGTGAAAACCAAAGCCAACAGCAGCTACAAACTGCTCATGTACACAACAGACTCAAGTACTAGCCAAAAGGAGATGCATCAGAAGAACCATGGCTAATTCGAACTAATATAAATATACAATGACACAACAAACCATGTGGCATATGACAATATCAGATTAATGCAAACTGTCTCCAAAAATAAGTGAAAGTTAAATGTCAATGTCATAGAACTGCAGCCAATCAAGGTTGAAAGTACTATCGAAGCCAGCAGATACATGAATGATGCAAATGCAAACATCATAGTGATGAACACGAAGATGGTCAGAGTCGAAGCCGAACAAAAACTCACGTAACAAATCTCAAGTCAAGGCCGAAGCAGTACAATGAATTCACAAGGCCGAAGCAGTACAATGAATTCACGAATCCAAAATCAGTTTTGACCAAGTCATAAATCAAGCGTATGAACAAGTCAAATTTGTTACCGTGATGGCCATGAAAATTGAACGAGTTAAAAATCAAAACTGTGTCAACCAAGTATATGAATTTGATTAAGTCAGTAAAATCATCAACATCAAAAATTAATCGAATGGCCGAAAGCACAATTATTGAAGAAATCAGACGAACGCAAATCTAGGGATTCAAACCCTGTATAAACCATTCATCATCGGCAATTTAAATCCATCGAGTTCAACCAAGCCAAAACCAGCAACGCAAAAGGAATAATGTACTTACCGAAATCGTAGACGAACTCGATTAAATTGAAGTAGCAGTGAGCAACTCAAAGAAATAGACGATTGACAAAGAGAGGACCGGAATCAATCATACGCTCGATCAACTATCAGCAGCTTCTGTTTCAAAACCCTAAATTGGATCGAAGGTACGAAACCCTAATTTGCAAAGACGAGAAGAGAGCCGCCGCTATCTCAAAAAACAACGGGTCGAACTCAAAATTATAAAAAGATAAAAGGGTCGGCTATTTTATAAAGGCTATTGTTTTTTTAAATAGGGTTATTTTATTTTAAATTGTTTTTAATTTGTAATTTCTTTTTAAACCGTTTAAATTTCTAGTCGTGTGACTAGGGGACAAACTACGTGGCGTAGTTTGAGAATTCGCAACTCAGTGGCTGAGTTGTGGCAGGGTTTTGAGCGTAGAGTTAGGTTTAGTCGATAGCGGGTGTCGCGAGTTTACGTGTGTAAGCATCTGTCTATCTAATTTCTAGTAGAAACCTTAGGGGCAGCACGTAGACAGGGTTTTGCCGAAGCTGGGTAAATTCTGTGTCGTTCTATCTCTGCATTTTATTATTCTGCTATTTTTCTGTGCTGCTATTAATCTGTAATCTGAATTGAATATTTTATAAGCTTCCGCAATAAATTTTTAAAATTAATAGTATCACCCTATTCACCCCCCTCTAGGGTGAAATCGATCCTACAGAAGTCAGTAAGGTAGATGATGTCTTTATATGAAAAGATGGTTTTAACTGACAAAAACAGTTGTTTGGGAAAAATAGAGAACGGGCTATGGACCATTCCTCTTAACCAGTAATTTTGGGGACGAAATTCTTTTAAGGGGGGAGGAATGCGACGACCCAGGATTTCTGGATATTTTGAAGTTGAAATATTTAATTTATTTTAAATATCTGAAAGGTTATTTAATTTGAATTTCAAATATCTCTATTTATTTGGAAATCAAATTTATTTAATTAATAATTGAAAATTTGTTAAAATGTTGAAACTTAGGTTTTTAGCTAGCTGAAAATATTTCAAAGGCTTGGGAAATTTATATTGATAATACTGAAGATAGCAGAAGTTTTAAAATTGAATTTGGAAGTGTTTTGTTCATTTTTGAATTTACATCGCTTAAATCGATATTAAAAAATAGCCTTTCGGGGAACAGTCTCGAAATTCGACGAAACAAGTTCCATCGGATCCATGTTAGTGTATTATTATCGGATTTCAATTTTCGTTATGTTTGCCATGAGATCGTACGGTAGATAAACGCGCTAAGTTTTTATTGAAAATTTGGTTTATCAACTGAGTGCAAAAAGCTATCTTCTCCATACGATCGAGTTAGGACTCGAAATCTCTTCCGTTGTGTTCAGAATAGGGGTTTAACATTATAAATGCCTAGCGGCATGCCTCGACTGGATGTCGAGATTTTGAGTTGCGATATTCGAGACAATTTAAATTTGAATTTAAATTGAAAAATATAGAATATAATCGAAGCTGTAGCTTGCTCTGACACGTAAAGAGAATTTAAAGCACGTGTGCACTAATACAACATGCGTCTTCTTCTTTTAATTATCATAGCCGAGTTTGTTCTTTAAAAAAAGAAATTATTTTACAAATCAAAAACAAAGGGGAAATAAAATTTACTCGGAAAAATATTAATGGCCGAACAAAGTCTCAATTCAAATTGTTCGATTTAAACGAATCCAAATCGACAGCCTCCTCCAAAAATGGCTGCTTTTGTTTTTCATTTCGATTCATGTCGCGACTCGACAGTGTCACAATGGAGGAAGTGGATGCTGTGCGAGCTCGAGCATGGGAAAGTGAAGTCATGCTCGTGTGCGTGAGTATTTAGGGGAGGGCGAAGTTGGGGAAATTTATATTGATAATACTGAAGATAGCAGAAGTTCTAAAATTGAACCTGAAAGTGTTTTGTTCAGTTTGGAATTTATATCGTTTAAATCAGTATTAAAAAATAGCCTTCCAAGGCATAGTCTCGGAATTTGACGAAACCAGCTCTATTGGATCCATAATAGTGTATTATTATCGAATTTCAATTTTCGCAGTATTTGGAGTTGTCGTGAGATCATAGATAAATGCGTTGAGTTTTTATTGAAAATTTAATTCATTAACTGAGTCCAAAAAGCTATCTTCTCCATACGATCGAGTTAGGACTCGAAATCTCTTCCATTGTATTTGAAATAGGGGATTAAGATTATAAACGCCTAGCAGCACGCCCCGACTGGATGTTGAGATTTTGAGTTTCGATATTCGAGGCAATTTAAATTTGAATTTAAATTGAAAAATATAGAATATAATCGAAACTGTAGTTTACTCTGACATGTAAAGAGAATTCTAAAGCACGTGTTCACTAATATAACATGCTTCTTCTTCCTTTAATAATCATAGCCGAGTTTGTTCCTTTAAAACGAAATTATTTTACAAATCAAAAACAAAGGGGAAATAAAATTTACTCCGAAAAATATTAATGGCCGAACGAAGTCTCAATTCAAATTGTTCAATTTAAACGAATCAAAATCGACAGTCTCCTCAAAAAATGGCTGCTTTTTTTTATTTCGATTCATATCGCGACTCGACGCCGTCGCTATGGAGGAAGGGGGTGCCGTGCGAGCTCGAGCATGGGCAAGTGAAGTCATGCTCGTGTGCGTGAGTATTTAGGGGAGGGCGAAGTTGGGTGTTGTCGAGGTCGAGGTGGCCGCCTGCCTTGAGGAATGGGTCATGAAATGTTCATTGGCAAGGGAATCGAGAGGCTGAAGCACGGCGGCATCCAGGAGGCGAGGCAGCGGAAGAGGTTAGCTTGTTTGGTGTGTTTCACGAGCTCGAGGAAGGTGAAGGAGAGTCCGGCTTGTTGGGTATGGCCCCTTCTTCTATTTTCTTTTTAAAATTCGAATTTGAAGTTTCAGATTAAAAGAAAACAAACTGGAAATATACACATATATATATTATTCAATAATATATTTAGGTAATTTTCTAATTTATTAAGTTAATTAAATTTTTACAGTAGGTATTAAGTATATTATTATAGCAATCAGGATATATATATATATATATATATATATATATATATATATATATATATATATATAAACACACACCCTTTTATAAGCTTTATGATTTGGTCAGGAATTTTTTTTAACCATGTATTGATAATATATATGTTGGTGAAATTTTTTTTATTTTTACGGCAAGTATATGAAAACGATTCTATTTTATTTTAATGGAATATGTATATATAGGTAAATTAGTAAATATGTATATAGATAAGGTTTGAAAATATAGGGATTTTGAATGTTGAAAGTTTATGTAAAACTAGAGTTTAGAAATTATTTTTATAAGTATATATGTAGTCCCAAAGAAAATAAATATACATGCATACATTTTAAGTTACTAACTTATTTTAAGACCAAGTATTAAGGTAATTTATTTATTTAACTTGTTCATTTAATTATTTTGGTCATAAAAAAAATTTAATAATAACTTATTAAAGGAAATTGGTTTAAAATTTAATTATAAGTAAAAATTTAATACATAAATGCTGATTAATTGTTCGATTAGTTCGAATATTAATAAATCATATAATGTTATACAAGGTCTGGAATTGTGAAGAAATTAAGCCGGAATGGAAATGGATTGCAAAACAAAAAGAAATGGTGAGTTAATCTCACTCTTTCAGAATACCTTTAAATTTAAATAGTTATTTAAATTATTGATTGATTATTTGAATTGATGATGAGATATTATATATAGTAGTGTGTGTGTGTGTGTATTGGATTGATTGATTTCCCGCATTATATAGCGGATGAGACCCTATGCGCCGCATAATAGCGGATGAGATAATATAACCCCGTATACCGCGATATTCCACCTCGAAGTGGAATTGGTACGTTATATTGTGCTTACATCTGTGGATGCAGGGAAACTGGTTGAAGGGATCCAACTGGATTCCTCAAAATATTTAGATTTGTTTAACTATTCTATGCTATGATTGTGATAGATTACAATGGTAATTGGAAATAACGGATGCTATGGTTTGATTGAGCATATTTGGGTATACTGAGATACCAAAAATATATAGATTGGATTTTGAAAATAAAATAAAAAGGGATAATTTGTAAGTAAAATGATTATAGAGAATTTGGAATAAATTAAAGGATGAATGGGAAAAGGATAAAAGTGGATTTTTAAATTTTAATAAATAAATCCCGAGTATGGAAAAGGAGATTTCGAAAAAAAGGGAAATGATGAATTTTAAAACTTAAGTGATATTATTTAAGGTTTAAAGATTTTATTTTAAAAATTCAAGGTTTAAATTTGTTTGAAAAAGATAAAGAAGAAATTTAGAATGTATAAAATTTATATTTTTAAAATAAGGTTTTAAATCAGGATAAAGAAGTCAAATATGAAATTATTGAGTTTTGAATAAATTGGATAAGAAAAGAAATTTATTTAAAATGGAGTTAGTTTTGAAAAATCAATTTGATGATTGATTTAGTGATTGAAACTACTTTTTAAAGAAAGACGAGACTATGGTATTTATAAACTGGGTTTATAAAGTGAAACTAGATATCATTGGATATTTGAAAATATAACTTCATGGTGGGAATTTATAAAGTAATGGGTAAATTGTTTTACAAAATAAATCGTGGTTTATTTTTAAAGGTATGGAAATGGGAAGTGTATTTCCCTGGAAAGCCAAACGTATTTTAAAGGAGACTTTTATGTATAAGCTAAAGGCTTTAAAAATTTGTTTTAAGGAAATGTTTTAGAAAATTTATTACTTTTAAAATGTTTTAAATTTTAAATTAAATATTTTTCAAAATTTATTTTAGTAGTAATTATTTAAAGGTTATTGGTACTATGTTTTAAAAAAAGATAATTATTAATATTTATATTTTATAATGTAATTTTATTTTAAAGATAGTTTGGGTAAAGTTCATTTGAAAACTTGTATAGTATTTTGTAACTCTTATTTTAAATTCAGTTTGGTTTAATTTTTATTTTAAAAATTAGTTTTATATTTTATAAAGTAGTTTTATGTTAAATAATTTTTTAAAGCATATATTTTTGAATAAATGTTTAAGTAGTTTAATTTAAATGCTTTAAAGTATATTTTATAATAAAATGTTTTAAATTATTTTAAAATCTAAAGTATTTGTACTTGGCGATTTCAACGCAAAAAGAAAATATTTGGGAAATCAATTCCGTGAGAGAAAGATGGCTTGAAACTGTTTTCAAAAGATTGAATAGTGGAAATATATCTTGCGAAGGATTATTAATAATTTGGGAGAAATTATTATGGCTTGATGATTGTTTGTGAATGTTATTCGATAGTTAAATAACTGACTATCGATATTGGCCAATGCGCTGATCGTTTCAAAAAGACCAGGATTAGAATTTATTTTCTGAAATCCACTTCAATCCGGTTTGAACATTTTCGTGAGGAAGACAAGAGCTTGGAGTCGAAGATGGAGCAGTGAAGTGCAAGGGCTAATCGCCGGAGGGTGGTTCCAAAATGGATGTAGTACGAGTAGTACCTTCGTTTCCGTTCGAACCCGGAACAGACTTGTATGTATGAAAGCTATCAGAACATCGTTGGGAGGACGATGAGCATTCTAAGTGAATGTGTGCTAAAAAGGTAACACTTAACCTCAAGCCTTATCAACCGCAAATGGCTAAAACAGGGGAAGTGCACACAAGGCTAAGTGGCTAGCAACCAATTAGGGTAAGGTCATCCCTGTCTAGATGTTCTTTTTTATTCGGCTTAGTGGGCGGTTGTTGATCCCAACCACGAGATGATCTTATTCGGGCTATCCAGTAAAGGGTAGTCTGGTCTTGTGTTGCTGAGGATTTAAGGTGGATCTCCGGTATGGTGATCTAGACCACGTACTGTGACAGACAGTACACCAGTAGCCCTGCCATTGATGGAAATCCATTTTCACTACGTGCCTTTATGGTTTTTGTTTGTAGAACCCACTTGTTGGCTAATAGATGGAATTTAATAATGTAACAATTTCTGCTATTTGAATAAGTATTTGTATATAGACCCTATTATAACATCAGAGGATTTTATAAAAAATGTTTTGGTTATCGTAAGGTAAAAACCCAGCATGTTTATTTGTGGCGTGGTCTTATGAGATACCTTTGATTTCAAATGATTTTGAAAACTTTAATAATCCATTTGGGTGTCTTTTCTCACGCTGGTTTTCCAGACTGGCTCGGGTGTTATTTAACTATAATGCTCGGGTTAGACCGAGTATTATAGAATAAAGGATATAGTGCTTTGGAGCTCAGGAGACGAGCTGGATGACAAGACGTACTTCCGTACTTGAGTATTATTCCGTTGTGTATTCCGTTGTGAGGACAGGTTTATATAATTGTCCAACCTTTGGATATTGATTGTGTTGATTGAATTGAGTTGTACTCTGGGAATGTGTGTGTGTGTGTGTATGATGAAACAGATTTTTGTATTTAAATTCGATGTTATGCATCATATTTTATTCCGCTACGTTTGTAAGATTCTGATGTTTTTTTTTCTTTTTCTTCTTCTACCTCCTTCTTCTTTAACCCTAATGGTTTGATTTCGGGTGTTGAAAAATCGGGTTGTTATAGGTTTGATTAGCAATTGCATTCAAACACTTCTTAAGATTTAGGAACTTTCATGTTTGAATTTGAATGCCGTAACACATATCCTAGTGATTAACAGAAACCTAAAAAATCATGGATTTTTGATAATTATCATCAACTCGATAACTTTCTGGAGACTCGGCACTCAATTGGGAGTTTAATAGTTCTCAAAGGCTTGATATCCACTTAGAGACCCAATATCCTACTAGAGGCTTACTAACTAGTTATAGGCTCCTCAGCTAATTACAAATCAACAATTAGCTAGAGCACGACAACTAGTTAGAGACTCGATAACTTGTTATGAACTCGACAATTGGCCAGGAACCAAATAATTAGTTAAAAACTCAACAATTGCAACTACCCGATTTTTCCCACCATTCGCATCTGCACATGTCGGACTTGAATTTCTCAAAATACCAAAATGTGGACTAAATTTGGTAATCTCAGAATATACCACAAATAAATAAATCACAGAATCACAAACACAGAGTAATATAATGCAGCGGAAACAAAGATAGCAGTTCATGAATACTACATAAATACATCAGAGTTAAACAAGACACAACAGAAGTAACAAGTTACTACAAAAGTTTTAATATGATAAACAAGCCCAATCAGAAAATATCACTGGAATCAACTAGATAACTGAAATGGAATAGATAGCTGGATCTTCAAGCAAAGCTCCACTCCGAAGGTGAGTCTCTAATGCGGTATCACTCAATCTGACCCGAGCGTAAAGTGAAACACAAAACAATCGAGTCGGGACATACATACTTATACAATGTAAACCAACTCAAGTGAACTGTAATATAAAGGTACAAGTAACTTAAAGGCTTTCTAGGATAGGTGACACGGAACAACGAGGCAATGCCAGGGTAGATATACCAATTACTATCCGGACTGGTGGTAATGCGTAGCAGCTACTACTGCCCACCTCGAGCCACACCCCCAAATCAAAATAAAAAGTGGCCACCGAATCAATCTCAAAGTCAGAATATAATATCGAAGGAGTGTGTCCGATCAGAGGAGCGACCTCATTGGCTTGGAATCGCTCCTGTTTTAGCCACCTGATGCCAACTCACGGGAGTTGGGTCCACGTATATACCTTAGTAGAACATCGCCACCATCCTACTTCATTCTAGAATCTCCATCGCGTACACGGTTGTTAAATTGGTTTTTGGAGTTGGCAGAAAGTATGATAATTTCTGATCCGGGTCTCTTTAACAACCCAACGTTACTATAACCCATGGATATTTATTTCAAAATCATTTATACTTTAAAACTAAAATATCATATCCATTTCAAACTAAATATTATATTATTTCATTTCAAAAACCAGATCGATATATCATTTCCATTTCAAAAACTAAAGTACCAATATATCATTTAAATCCCAAAACTAAATCAATATATCATTTAAATAAACCCAAATTTCCAAATCATTGAATATTCCTTCAATTTATTTACTTGAAATATTCCTTTAAATTATCTTAAACCAAGCCACTTTAAAAAGTCATATTCTTAAATCTTTAATTTCAACAAGTTTCAAATTAGTAGATATAAAGATAATTCTTAATTAAATACAATTTCCAGTAAATTCATTTCCAAAATCATGTTACTTTCAAGTTATAACAACTCTGAAACTAAACACTATGAAAGCATAATACTTTAAAATCCTAACAATTTAGAAATGTTCTCATTTGGAATTTATACTACCTAAAATCACAATACTTTGGAAATGTTATTCTTTTGAAATTCATAATACTTAGAAATCATAACACCTTTAAAGTAATCATCATTTAAACCATTTAAATATCAAGTAGTTATCCTTCCAAATCAATTAATAAAATTCCAAAATTTCAGAAACTTCTAAGTTCATTAGTTCAATTTCAACATTTCAAAGCATTTAAATTTTCAAAACTGCAGCACTTATAAAGTGATGCGATAGGTATATTTAATATTTATCAAAATATAGTTCAAATTCTGAAACTGCAGCACTTTAGAAGTGCTGTTATAGGTTTACTTAGTAATTTCAAGCCAGAGTTCATATTTTTCAGAAACTACAGCACTTCAGAAGTGATGTTGTAGGTTTACTTAGTAATTTCAAGCCATAGTTCAATTTTTAGAAACTGCAGCACATCATAAGTGGTTTACTTAGTAACTTCAAGACATTGTTCACATTTTCAAAAACTGCAGCACTTCAGAAATGCTGTTATTGACATCTTTAGTGTATTTAAGCGGTAGTTCGTATTTTGCACAGCATTTCTGAACTGCTATAATTTCTGCTATACATTTTAAACAACATATCTTCACTTTTTCTCATTTTTAACCTATCAAACTTATTCCACTTTTAAAAAGAATTATTTGGATCTTACTTAACTTATAAATTTTAATAAAATAATATTTTATTAATAAATATCCAATTTAAATTTAAATTCCTTTATTAGTCAATGCTTTATAAATTTCTTAACTTTTATTTCAACAAATAACTTAAATTTCACATACGTATATTACAAATTTCTTAACTTTTCATTTATTTACTTAACTTAAAATTTCCACTTAAATCATAGTCATTTATTCTTTTTCAAAACATAACCATAACTAAAATATTTTATCATAGTTAATATAACAATCCAATTCTCCTTATAAATCTATTAATTTGGCTATCAATTAACTATGATTTCAAGTTAAATAAATTTTATTACAAAATGCCTAATTAAACCTGCATTTCATTTTATCTGTTCCAAAGACATTACTTAATATACAAAACATGTCCATCTCATAAAGTAAAATTCATAACAAATTTATAGGTTAGATTTTCAACTTCCATATTAAGTCAAATTCAATTATTAAGTTATTTATCATTAATAAATGTTGAATATGCGATTATATGATTTTTGTTTGATGATAATAACCATATATATATATATATATATCCGTTTAAATGTATTTGTCAATGTACTATTTTATTTTTCACAGGTTAAATAAATATTTGCTGAATGAAATTAAATAGAACAGAATTTGAATTCAAACAGAAATTTTATTCAAACAAATATTTATTACAATTTTGAATAGTACAAATTTAAGCTCTCACTATACATATATAATTTTGATTACAAATACATCACAATTTCATATTTACATTTAACCTCACTACACATCACTCATTCACTCAATTCGTATTTTATCTTCAACTTCATTCCAGTTAGAATCCAGCATCTGAGCAATCTGCAAAAATATTCACTAACGTAGTAAAATTGAAAAAGAAACATTTTTGCAATACAAAATAAAATATGGATTTTGAAAATATTATTTGCCTCAGTTATTTGGGTTGTTCGTCATCATTTACATTTGAATTCATTACACACGAACAATGTGACATGCACAGTGTATCACTGTACATGCCATAAGGCCGTGCACACTGATATACGCTTGATAACGTTACAGGGACAGGTGAGCACAAGGTCAAACCCAAAATAAAAGGACGGGTTCTACTCAGGTGCAATATGAATAAAATCTCGACATGAGCACAAGGTCAAACCCGAGCGTTTAAGCTGGATTCAACTCAATGTACAAATCATAATAAAACAGTGCAACCCGTAGTCAATATAAATATGCAATAATAATATGGTTGCAGTAAAGATAGTAGCTCGAGGCTATAATTCAAAAGCAATCAAACTAGATCAAGTAAGACAAGAAGGCACCAAACAACAAACAAAATGCAAAGGTCAAGCCATTGCTGCCATGACTCAACTCAAATGCAAAGCCTCGACCAAAATCAAAATAAACCAAAACAAAGTAAAACTGCTCATATACACGAACCAGTGCCAACAGACTCGATAGCTACAAGATAACAATGAAGCATGAAGCAAACATATAGAACAGTGGACAATGCACTGCAGATAGGACAATTAGGTCCAACAGAATCACAAAGCAAGTGCACCACCACACAAGTATACACAAGAAACAATGCACTGTAAATCAAGTGATACAAAAACAGAGTATCACAAATACATAAACAGTGGAAACACATGAGCTAATGAATGCTACTGGTATGAAGTAGATCAAAGTGTGCAAGCTAGTCTACAATTACAAGATATGAACCAGTAACCAAAGTAACCACAAAGAAAATGTACAAACTCAACTATTAGATGAAATAGTGAAGCTTCCAGATCAGAGATGCAGACCTTAATGAAAAACAAAGAAAAGGTGATGTACAGAAGAACAAATGAATCAAAATGCAAATGCAAGTGAAGCTACACAACTATATAAATGCACACAAAGCCAAACTGCAACAAGACCAACTCCAGAATGCATCAGTGTGCAAAGAGCTCGAGCACAAGATATGGCAACTACACAATACAAAGACCAATGATGCAACTCAATGCATAAATCAGTGACTCAAACCAAATTCACAAATCACTTACAACATGAGTGACTAGTTTCAACCAAGTAAATATCCATCGTGTATATAATGACTACACTGAACAAAAGATCAGTGGCCAGTTGATGCTCAAGTAAAGTTAAGGTCAGACCAACTACAACCAAATGCCAATAAGTGATCTAGCCGAGCTAAACAATGAACAGAGGCAACAAAGAAAAAGGAACCGAGTCGAAGCCGTGGTCATCATGAAAAGAAAACAAAATTTCGTTTTGACCAAATATATCGAAATTTCAAAATCAAAGCCGTGACCATCAAGTAACGAAGAATATACGATTACGAACAAGTCAGGAATAATCACGAGCATCCAAGCAACATCAATCGTCCAAGACAAATTCAAACATATTTTGTACGAACGAAACTCAAGGGTTACAAACCCTATATAAACAATCATCATCGGCAATTTCAAAACCAACAAGTTTAAGCAAGCCAAAACCAGCAAAAGCAAAAATTAACATACCAATTATAATTCATACTTGATCGAATTGAAGTAGCCGATAGAAATTCAAAGAGACAAACGATCGACGAACGCAAGGAGCTGGAATATATTTATCTCAATCGAAGCTACTGGAGATCTCGATCGAAGCTACTGGAGTCGGCGACTTCAATCATACCACAAGCCCTAATTCAGTTGCAAAGAGGAACGAACGAGATTAACAAAGCCGCCATTCTCAAAGAAAAATGAACGGGCTATAACAAATGAAGAAACAAAAGGGCCGGCCTTGTTAATAGGATTTTGTTTTTAATTAGGTATTTATTTTTAAATTTGTTTTCTAAATTTAAACTCCTTTTAAATCATTGTATTTTCTAGTCGTGTGACTAGGGGACAAACTACGTGGCGTAGTTTGAGAATTCGCAACTCAGTGGCTGAGTTGTTGCGGGGTTTTAAGCGTAGAGTTAGGTTTAGTCGATAGCGGGTGTCGCGAGTTTACGTGTGTAAGCGTCTGACTATCTAATTTCTAGTAGAAACCTTGAGGCAGCACGTAGGTAGGGTTTTGCCGAAGCTGGGTAAATTCTGTGTCGTTCTATTTCTGCATTTTATTATTCTGCTATTTTTTCTGTGCTGCTTTTATTCTACTGTGAACTGTGAATTAAATATTTTATAAGCTTACGTAATTAATTTTTATAATTAATACCATCACCCTATTCACCCCCTCTCTAGGGTGAAATCGTTCTTACACTGGTATCAAAGCTAGGAATAGAAGTCAACTCTTGTTCTAAAAAATTCGTTTTAAAAAAAAAACAGTTTTTGTTTTAAAAATTTGAATTTTTAAAATGGCTTCTTTTAATAATTCTTTTGCTGAGGGTCAGTCCATAGCTAGACCACCAATGTTCAATGGTGAATATGCTTACTGGAAAAATAAGATGGAAATCTTTCTGAAAAACATTGACGCTAGGAATATTGTTGAGACAGGTTATAGAACACCGACTATAACTGTAGATAATCAGGAAGTAGATAAACCAAAGGAACAATGGACAAAACTAGAAAATAAATTACAAAATACTAATGCTAAAGCTATGAATTCTATTATCTGTTTATTGGATCAATTTGAATTTAATCGTGTCTCACATTGTCTAACTGCGCAGGAAATATGGCACACACTAGAAGTGACTCACGAAGGAGCATCTCAAGTCAAAGAATCTCGCCTTGCCATGCTAAGCAGCGAATACGTAAACTTCACAATGGCAAAGGAAGAAAATGTTAAAGAGATGCATGGACGACTTTCCAATATCGTATACAAATCGAAAGATCTTGGAAAATCATACACAGAGTTGGAGATAGTCCCAAAAATCCACAGAGTCCTTCCACGAAGATTTGAATCAAAAGTGACTGCCATTCAAGAATCAAAAGATTTAAAACAGATGAAAATTGAAGAACTTATCGGTAATCTCACCACTTATGGGCTAGAAATGTAATTCAAGGAAGAGCGTGAAGGAAGTGACACTCGAAAGAAATCAATAGCTCTTAAAGGAACAACAGAAAGTGATGGTGATGATGATGCAGCTGCAGAATTGGAGCTATTAATAAAGAAATTCAAAAGGTGGAATTACAAATATGGAAATTCAGCTCGAATTCAAAAAGCGAAAAGCAGAATAGCCAAAGCACTAGACTACTCTGAAGAACAGAAGATCATCTGTCATAAGTGCAACCAACCCGGACGCATCAAGCCCAATTGTCCTCAAAATCAACGCGACTGTAAAAAATATCAAAAAGGAGAAGTTTTGCAGCCACGTGGAATACAAGTGATGAAGATAATCAAAGTTCTAGCAATGAGAATGAGAAAGCAGATATGTGCCTTCATGGAAATATAACTGATAGCGACGACGACGAGCCAAGCGAGGTATCAAAACTTACTCACTCTGAATTACTTATTTATTTCCACGAAGTGAATGGCTGTTTTGAACGACTTAGGGAGAAATATGCCAAACTTGAATCACAAAAAGACACTTTGATAGAATTAAATGAACAACTTGACAAATTAGTTGAAAACTACCAAAGAAGGATCCCTATGTGTGATAAGTGTCCAACATTCGAAGATGAAATTAAAAAACCAGAAATCAATATAAAATCACTTGAAAATCAAATTCTGATTTTAAAAGAGAGTGAAAATACTAGGAGAGAGAATTCTATTAAAAAGTGCACACAATTGTTAAACGAAAATGAGTCTCTCAAAACACAAGTCCAACAATTGTCAACGACTTTAGATAAATTTTCAAATAGTGAAAAATCGTTGAATATGCTATTAGGAAAGCAAACTGTTAATACGGTTAGACAAGGACTTGGATATAATAAAACGAAAATTGTTGAAAGCAATATTAATCAAGTCAACTCTATGTGCACAATTTGTAGAAATTATGGATACAATCACAATAATTGTTGGTATAGACCCAAACATGTGAAAACTATACCGATTTGGGTTCCAAAAGGCACAAATATAAAATCTCTCAAAGTTAAACAAATTTGGGTGCCGAAGGGAACAATTATAAATAGTTTTGGGTCTCCACAAAATTATTTTTATAAATATTCTGCCACTAACAACCATGGACCTATAAAAACAAATAGGTCACAAAAATCTTTTTCCGTGTAGGTGTGGTGGCAGGCTAAGGAACAACAACAGTGTTCTCTGGATTTTTGGCTGTCCCAGAAACATAACGGGCGACAAAGCAAAGTTCCTTAGCCTAGTATAAAGGTGACAGAATCACAATTGGCAACCACGAAAAATTATCGTAAAGGTAAAACAGGTAAAGTTATATTTATTTGAACGATATATTAAATGTGATAATCTGCACCATATTCTGAATTAAATCAACCAATAATGTGATGATGAAAAAATGATGATTTTGATTCTGACTTATTCAACATAGTTGGCAAAATTATATTCTTATGCCAAAACACTATAAAATTCTCTAGATTCTTTGAATTACTTCATATATATTAATTTGGAATAATAATAGTGTTTTGTTGGATGATAATACAATTTCTTATAATACGGCTAAATCTATATTCACGGTTATTGATTGTTTACACGGCTTCAATTCAAATTCAAAAGAATGTCACTTGAAATGCTGTTAAAATTGAGTTTGAAATTTTTGGTGCACACTTCATGGTTTGGTCAATCAAATTCAATTAATAATGATTTTGAGTGAAAGCGAAATTCAGATGCAGATTACACTGATAATCTAGTTGATAGAAAAATTACTAGTTGAACGTGATTTTTGAGACATTTAGTAACTGCATCGTTTTTCAAAGAAAATATCTGCATATTTTTCATTTCAAGAAATTTTCAAATTGCAGAAAATTTTCTTATAAAACCCCCTCGAGAAAATCATTTTTGATCGTATTTTCAGATTAGTCATTATGAAAAATTGATTTCATAATTATTTTTGAATTTGATTTTAAGTGACTATTTTGACTAATCTGACTCCCTAATAATTATCAAAAGGATAAATAGTGATTGAAAAAGTGACGAGTTTGATATTTATCATATATTATGACTCGAGACGGTATAATTAGTAAATTTCTTTAGAATTTTAAACAAGAGTTATAAAATTTTTTGTTGGTAAAGATTCCATGACCATCTCTATTTCTATCATATTTCTAACAACCGTCACTCATCAAAATTCTATATAGTTTGTCGATATGTGGTACTTTCAACAGGAATCGTTCGTTTTTTCGTTTTATATTTAAATAATAATAATAATAATAATAATAATAATAATAATAATAAATAAATAAATACCAAAGTATTCACTCTCATTTAAAAGTGCTCACGGCTATGCATGGGTGAATTACTTGGAATTTGTTATGTGCTTCCATGCTCATTTAAAAGTCCTCATGATTATGCATGTATGGAACTCATATCAAAAGTTGACTTTTAAATAAAGAAGTTGATTGTAATCCCATCTAAAAGTCCTCACGGTTATGTATGGTTAGAAGATACTTGAATTCATTTTTTAAAATAAAATTAAAATACTACTAATCTCATTTAAAAGTCCTAACGGTTATGCATGGTAAGTAGATATTCAAATTCCTGATATAAATATACCATAAATAGACACAACTGTATGGTTTTATATGATGACATCATTCCCATCATTCTAAAAGTGGAATATGCGGCTAACAAAATATTTATGATTTTTGTTTGATTTTTTATTGAAATTTAATATTTATATTCAATTGAGTATTAATGTTGGATTAATATCGATCACTTTATCTCTATTTTCTCTAACACTATTATTCTTTTGCTAATAACAAAAGGGGGAGAGAAAAGTTAAGATTTTGTCAAATAAAATCAAGCAAAGGTCAAATAATTTTCCATTTGCATCTAGGCTCATTTGCATATTTTTATTTGTATGCATATATGTAGGGGGGGTATTGTGTAGAGAGGAAGCATTTAAATAAGGGGAGCAATTAGAGCATATCAATGATAAAATACATTTAACATATTCAAAATCTTAAATATATGTTTGTTATCATCAAAAGGGGGATATTGTTGAATATGCGATTATATGATTTTTTTTTGACGATAATAAACATATATATTCGTTTAAATGTATTTGTTAATGTACTATTTTATTTTTCACAGGTCAAATAAATATTTGCTGAATAAAATTAAATAACAAAGAATTTGAATTCAAACAGAAATTTTATTCAAACAAATATTTATTACAATTTTGAATATTACAAATTCAAGCTCTGACTATACATGTACGATTTTGATTACAAATACATCACAATTTCATATTTACATTTAACCTCACTACACATCACTCATTCACTCAATTCGTATTTTATCTTCAATTTCATTCCAGTTAGAATCCAGCATCTGAGCAATCTGCAAAAATATTCACTAACGCAGCAAAATTGAAAAAGAAATATTTTTGCAATATAAAATAAAATATGGATTTTGAAAATATTATTTGCCTCACTTATTTGGGTTGTTCGTCATCATTTACATTTGAATTCATCACACACGAACAATGTGGCATGCACAGTGTATCACTGTACATGCCACAAGGCCGTGCACACCGATATACACTTGATAATGTTACAGGGACATGTGAGCATAAGGTCAAACCCAAAATAAAAGGACGGGTTCAACTCAGGTGCAATATAAACAAAATCTCGACATGAGTACAAGTTCAAACCCAAGCGTTTAAGCTGGATTCATCTCAATGTACAAATCATAATAAAACAGTGCAACCCGTAGTCAATATAAATATGCAATAATAATATGGTTGCAGTAAAGACAACAGCTCGAGGCTATAATTCAAAAGCAATCAAACCAGATCAAGTAGGACAAGAAGGCACCAAACAACAAACAAAATGCAAAGGTCAAGCCATTGCTGCCATGACTCAACTCAAATGCAAAGCCTCAACCAAAATCAAAATAAACCAAAACAAAGTAAAACTGCTCATATACAAGAACCAGTGCCAACAAACTCGAGAGCTACCAGATAGCAATGAAGCATGAAGCAAACATATAGAACAGTGGACAGTGCACTGCAGATAGGACAACTAGGTCCAACAGAATCACAAAGCAAGTGCACCACCACACAAGTATACACAAGCAACAATGCACTATAAATCAAGTGATACAAAACCAGAGTATCACAAATACATAATCAATGGAAACACATGAGCTAATGAAGGCTACTGGTATAAAGCAGATCAAAGTGTTCAAGCTAGTCTACAATTACAAGATATGAACCAGTAACCAAAGTAACCACAAAGAAAATGCACAAACTCAACTATCAGATGAAATAGTGAAGCTTCCAGATCAGAGATGCAGACCTTAATGAAAAACAAAGAAAAGGTGCTGTACAGAAGAACAAATGAATCAGAATACAAATGCAAGTGAAGCTACACAACTATATACATGTACACAAAGCCAAACTGCAACAAGACCAACTCCAGAATGAGTCGGTGCGCAAAGAGCTCGAGCACAAGATATGGCAACCACACAATGCAAAGACTAGTGATGCAACTCAATGCATAAATCAGTGACTCAAACCAAATGCACAAATCACTTACAAGATGAGTGACCAGTTTCAACCAAGTAAATATCCATCGTGTATACAATGACTACACTGAATAAAAGATCAGAGACCAGTTGATGCTCAAGTAAAGTTAAGGTCAGACCAACGACAACAAAATGCCAACAAGTGATCTAGCCGAGTTAAACAATGAACAGAGGCAACAAAGAAAAAGTAACGGAGTCAAAGCCGTGGTCATCACGAAAAGAAATCAAAATCAATGCCGTGACCATCAAGTAACGAAGAATATACGATTACGAACAAGTTAGGAATAATCACGAGCATCCAAGCAACATCAATCGGCCAAGACAAATTCAAACATATTTTGTACGAACGAAACTCAAGGGTTACAAACCCTATATAAACAATCATCATCGGCAATTTCAAAAACATCAAGTTCAAGAAAGACGTAAGCAGTAAAAGCAAAAGCAAAAATTAACATACCAATTATAATTCGAACTTGATCGAATTGAAGTAGCCGATAGAAATTCAAAGAGACAAACGATAGACGAACGCAAGGAACTGGAATATATTTATCTCAATCGAAGCTACTGGAGATCTCGATCGAAGTTACTGGAGTCGGCGACTTCAATCATACCACAAGCCCTAATTCAGTTGCAAAGAGGAACGAACGAAATTAACAAAGCCGCCATTCTCAAAGAAAAAGGAACGGGCTAGAACAAATGAAGAAACAAAAGGGCCGGCCTTGTTAATAGGATTTTGTTTTTAATTAGGGCTTTATTTTTTAATTTGTTTTCTAAATTTAAACTCCTTTTAAATCGTTGTATTTTCTAGTCGTGTGACTAGGGGACGAACTACGTGGCCTAGTTTGAGAATTCGCAACTCAGTGGCTGAGTTGTGGCAGGGTTTTGAGCGTAGAGTTAGGTTTAGTCGATAGCGTGTGTCGCGAGTTTACGTTTGTAAGCTTCTGACTATCTAATTTATAGTAGAAACCATGGGGGCAGCTCGTAGGCATGGTTTTGCCGAAGCTGGGTAAATTTTGTGTCGTTCTATTTCTGCATTTTATTATTCTGTTATTTTTTCTATGCTGCTATTATTCTGCTGTGAACTGTGAATTAAATATTTTGTAAGCTTCCGCAATTAATTTTTATAATTAATACCCTCACCCTATTCACCCCCCCTTTAGAGTGAAATCGATCCTACAATAAAGATTTTTATTTCAACTTAAAAACCCATTATTAACTTTATAAAATTTAACTGACAGAAAAACTAATACACCATTATAATTAAAGCATTGAATCCTATTTTAAGTTAAAAATTTCATATATTTATAAAACTCAAGATACTTAAGAAATCTTTTAAGGAAATATTATTTAAAAATACTTAATAAATTTTTGTAAAAAAATTATTTCAAAATATAACCATGGGCCTGTATAATATTTTCTAATCTAGGTCAAGTGATACGGATATGTGTCATTTCAATCCGTAATTTGAAAAGAAAAATCCGGGTTCTATCATTTCAAACCCGCAATCCCAAATAAATCAAATACAATAAAAATCACTCAAGCCTATCATTTCTGTGCATAATGATTTTTTCTTATTCTAAAGTCCGTTTGGGTATGTATCATTTCTGCCCACAATGATATGGAACTTGCAGTGTGATAAACGGGAAACAAAATAACAACATAGCATATAATATCATAACGGATGATGTAACAAGTATGTAAACATCATTTAATATCATATAAGCATATCACGGGAATATATGAACATAGCATATTAATTTACATAATCCACTTGTCATCATTTCACAATTATAAATGTACGTATGTCTAGAGTGATAAACTCACCTTTCTAAAAGCTAGAATCAAATTCAAAGCACATAGCTGAAATTCCGAAAAGCACGATAAGGTGTGAATAAGATTTCTAGTGGATGAACAGTCAGATCCAAATTTTGTAACAACCAAATACAACAATTATAAGAATAAAATTCAACACAAAGATTTATAGATTAAAAAAATGGAAAAGAATGAATCGAATTGACATAACCTTTGCTCTGAACCATAAGTGGGCTCGGCCACTATGTAAATAGGCTTGGCCACATCATTCTATGCTCGGCCATGATGTTCTTATGGCAACTAGGCTTGGCTAGGGTAATGCAAGGCACGGCTGAGGCTTGGGAAATGAGGAGATGGAAGTTACAAGTGCGGAAGGCAAAGAGGCAATGGGTTTTGGGTCCTATAGGTTCGACCATGGGTTCAAGATGGATCGGCCATAGGCTATATTGGTCAAGTGAACATCATAAGGCACAGATAGGTTGTGTTTTGAGTCAAACAATGTTTGGTGGTGGAGGAATTTGTTTAGGCCGAATATATGAAGAGGAAGGTAATGAAGACATGTGCTTGGCTAGGCTTTGCATCAATTTTGGTGATGTAGTCTTCATCCATTGTCACGGCTTGGGTTTTTGTGGTAATGGAGAGATGATGTTGTCGGCATGGTGGTGGTGGAGTGATAGTGAGGTAGGCAATAGGTGGAGAGGCCGAGATATGCATTCAAAAACAAAAGAAGATAAAAGAAAAAGGAGAAGGAAAGATAGGAGTAGCCATGGAAATAACCTAGAGCTTGCTCTATGTTCTTCATGCAAACAGAAATGAGGGATGAGAAATTTCTTTCACGTGAATAAGAATATTAGGTGGCAGCTAGGGTTTACAAAAAGTACGGCTAAGATGAATGCACGGCTAGGAGATTTGAATGGTTAGGAAAAGGAAAAGGCAAAGAATAAAGAGGCTAGTGAATGAATGAGATTTATTTCCTATTTAATAAAAGAAACTTACTGTAAACTCTTTCAATCAAAAGAGGCAGTTGAGGAAGTGATATATTGAGAAGATTTTTATATGATTTGAAATAAAGAATAGGCAATTTAAGGAGGCAAGCAATTAAGACAATATAACATATACCCTTTGCGTTTTTTCCAAGCCATAAATAAAAGATATAAACAAGAAACAATCCAATAAATAAACATGGCTGTCTAGTCCAAATAAAAATAGAAAGATAAAATAGAGATGGATATAGGAAAAATATAATGTATATGTATAATAAAAGTACATAAATTTAATGCGTGTAAAATGCTGTAATTTACCCAAATCTAAAAGTATTAATCGGAATTTCACGAAATGAAAAGCAGTACCAATATAATATTTAGATCCAACTGCAAATAAAAATGCTAGAAATAGAAAAATTTAAAATTTAAAATTTCCAAATAAAAGTCAAGGTTTGACCAAAATGTAAATTTTCAGAAATTATTTATTTTATTATATTTGGAAAGGAAATTACAAACAAAAAACCAAATTTCATTGGAAAAATTCCAAAAATTCAATTTGAAATAATTTAAAATTTAAAGTTTAAAGTTTGCAAATAAAAAAATTAATTAAAATTATTTACAAAATTATGGGTTGTTACAACAATCATTTAAGGAGCCGTTAGCTATTTACAAGTTCCACAACCATTTAAAGAGTTATTATCTAGTTATAAATTGGACAACTATTTATAGGATTGTTAACTAGTTTCAAACTCGATAACTTTTATAAAAAACACCCGATTATGAATTCGTTGACTAATTTAAGAATCTTTAACTAGCTACGAGCTCACTAACTATTTATGAGTTTGATACCTAGTCATAAACTCGATAACTAGTTATGAGTTTGACATCTTGTTATGAACTGGGCAACTAATTAAAGAATCTGTATCTAGTTACGAACTCATAACTACTTGTAAGTTCGACGTCTAATTATGAACACAATAATAAGTTGTAGGTTCGATACCGTGTTATGAACTCAATAATCATTTTGAGAATCATCAAGTAGTTATGAACTCGATAATTACTTGTGAGTTCTACATCTAGCTATCCATTTTACCTCAATGTTTCCTTAGTCATTTTAAACTTTCATAAAGTATATGGTACTTTTCTGACTTTTGCACTATATTATCTAACAGATAAAGGGCTGGAAAGATAGATCCTAGACTCTCTTCTTCTCAATCGTGCTTGAAATCTCCTACATCAGGTAAGGAGATTACAAACTTATCCAATCTTTATATAACTTCTCAAAATGAAGTAGATACCATCCTTCCATATTTTGGCATTATCGGCGTAGAAGCCAGGGTAGTTGGACCATCTAGAAGAATAATAATCCATTGATTGGATTCTTCGCTTTTACCTTAATCTATATTTGGCACTTGAGATACATTTCCTTCCTAGAATTCCTTGTAAGATTCGTGCATCATTTTGGAATTACTCCGATACAACTACCTGCTAACTCCTATACCTATCCCAGCTACCTGGAAAAAATTGCCAGGGAAGCTGACCTCCCTATACTCAATGCTGGTACTCTTCACTCATTGATAAATCTTGTTAAACTGGGGAAACAACCAATGTGTACTTTATATCGCCTTCTTCCTTATCCAAAGAGCTTGATTACTACTTTAATTAATAGAACCAAGGACTAGGAAAATCAGTTCTTCTATACTAAGAGTCATACCCCTAAATCAAGGGGTCCTTCCCTATTTCTAGCAAGACTTGTTGCTTTTTCTCTGTTGTTTGTACTATATTTTTTTTCTCTTTTAATATCTATTTTCTCTCAAAACCTGCTTCTAAGAGAATGAATCCTTCTATTGCTAGCACAATTGATGCTTTGAGCCTGGCATCTCAAACTATGGGGGACAGGCTTAAACTCTTGACCGAAGCTAACGTTCAAAAGTGCACTTTGATATGGAGAATCATAAAGTGCTCGCGGATCTCCCATTGGTTTAGAAAGATTCTCACGGGAGCCAAATCTTGGTTATTAGCAATCAAAATGTCTTCTCTCCCTCTTCTCCCACTCCACACGACTCCTTTAGTAATTTCTTTACATGGTTTTACTATGACTTCTTACATTGACATCTTATGCTTCTTTCTTGACTTTGGTCCAAATCTTGTCATTCTAGTTGCTATGACGAAGGATGCTAAAGCTCATTTCACCTCCTTGGTTGTGACCACTAAAGCCATCATCGTTGTTGATTCTATCGTCGAGGCTCTTAAGGCTATTGAAAGTTTCAAAAGAAAGTAGGACTTCGACAATTTGTCAAGTGCTTCAATTCCTCTATCAAGAAAAAGGAAAAACTTGGAGAGGATCCAACACCTCCTGCTATTGCTGTGGAACCGATGCAGCTACGGCCTCAATTAATCAAGATTCTAGGTGTGACGCCCCCACCTCTATACTCACGCTAGCCATCGACACTACGAGGTAATGCCGTCAACTAGCACGAAGCATAAGGCTGTTGAGGAGCGACCATCCGTGTAATTGCCTTGTGCGAGCAACGGTATGTCAGATAGTATAACATGCATTTCATTTCAAGAGGAAATCTGACATGCCAATACAAACTCAAGGCTACTACACAGTGTGTATGATATATTCGAAAACAAACATAGAAATAAACATAACACAAATCGATCATAGATATCCATATCACAAAGGCAGAAATAGATATGAATATAACACATGAAAGTGTACATCAGAGTAGTGGTCAAAAAGATCAACAATAACACAAAAGGATGGATACAAGTGCTAGAAAAAAGAATATGTATACATTAAGAAGTCTCTATCTCATATATATAACAACAAAACTATCAATCTAATGTAGTTAGACAAAAGTCTGGTAATGATGATCCCAGATCAGGAGTCAAGCAGAAGCACCTGTAACATCTCGGCCTGACCGGAGTATTATTTAATAAGAAAATAATAAACGGATCAGTCTAGCTATAAATATCAGATAAAGTGAGATGGAATAAGAGATATGTCAAAAAGTATGATAACAATAATGCCATGTTATGAAAAGTATACATTTAAAATCAGAAAAATCATACAATACCTCAGTTATCTCAAAAGCACCAAAAAAGAAGTCATATTCTTCACCATATTCAACAAATCACAAATATTGGAAAACCGCTCAATGCCAATCGTAAAAGTTGTTGAAACTCAATTTTACCAATGCACAAATATTGATAAAGCTTATCAATATAAATCATGAAAATTGGCGAAACAAAAATTCTAAAAATCATCAATAGAAATCCAGAAATCACAAAAAGGGGAGGCCTATCACAAAACGGGAGCATGAAAACTCACCAACACGATATCACAAAATGGAACACTATTCCACGGTTGCTAACCATTTATTTTGAGCCGAAGCTCCACAAAATGGTCCGAAGACCATGGGTTGCTACCCCACCAATTTTGAGCCGAAGCTCCATAGAAACGGGGTTTAGTCTCCCACGCAGACAAAGAGACATCGCATAATGCTAGTCTAAATCACAAAATGACCATCATCGATCATCAAGAAGTGTCAATTACACTAAGCTAGTAAATAGATGAGTTTAGCTTCATGTCCCATAACCACTGGCTTAACTTAAATATTTACGAACAAGCTGTAAGTCTCCACTCAAAAATTGCCACAAGAGATTCAATCGAACAAGTCCAAGAATTAACCGACGAAGTAAATGCAAGCGTTTCATACCACTTTTTTTTACTAAGCTGTTTAATTAGTTTCTCATACGAGTGAGGTAAAGGTTTGTATATATTAATAGGTTAGAAAAATGGTTTTATAAACGAGTTTGATATTGAAAATAGAGTTGAAATCATCTTTGTGAGAGAGTTTGAACATTTACTACTAGTATAGAAACCTTTTTGTTTTAAAGTGACAAAGCACAAAAATGATTATAGAAACAATCAATCACCAAAATTTCACGTTCAAGGACATGTATTAAATCCAAAGAAATCGATTCCAAATCCATCAAAATGTATATACCAAAAAATTCCAAAATAGAAGTCATCAAGGTCGATAATAAAGATAACAACAAATCGAAAAACCAGGAATCGATAGGAATTGGAATTCAAAAAAATATATGCTAAATAAGCAAAAGCAAGTAGGTCAGTCGACTGACTGCAGATGGCCAGTCGACTGAACCAGAAAGTTGGAAATTTCATTCCCTGTAGTCAATCGATTGATTACAGAGGCTAGTCGACTGATTATAGGAAACAGAGCTTCCTGCCTCTGCAAACAGCCCCCAGAACACTTATTGGCTTCAGCCAGTCGACTGGCCCCAAAAGTCAGTCGACTGACTGGGTCCTAGGGCTATTTTCCAGCCTATCAATTGAACATCAAACTCTCAATGAATGCAATCGAACGAGCAACGGGCGCTAAGGGTTTACGCCAATCGGCAACCCAGTCCTATAGGCCCTTTGATGCATCACACAAAAAAAACATGTTCAAATATTGAAGTTAGGATTTTTAAAGATTTGACTTCAAAACACCAAAAATTGGAATATTCACCAATTTAATCCAAACCAAAAGCAAACGCACATGAATAAGTGTTAGGAATTCATACCCAATAATCAAAGATAGTTATAGACATAGATGTGAGATAAAAATATCACCTTTTTCACAAAAACAAGGAAGAAGAAGCTATAGAGCAAGGTATAAACAATCACTCCTCAATTCCAACCCAAGAAGCTTGAATCTAAGCTTAATAGAAAAACAGTTCCTAAGTTAGAATTTAGGAATTTCTGAAATTGAAGGAAGAATCAGTTGGAGAAGAAGAAGAGGATGCTTACCAATAGCTTCACTTTGAATTTGGAGTTAGAATTTGAATTTGCAATGGAACTAGGGCTTAGGAATTCTAATTCTTTTTCTCTTCCCCCATTTTTATGAAAGCTTGAAGGTATTAGGAAATGGAAGTGAATGAAGAGAAGTGGGGGGGGGGTGGAACTAGAGTTAATAGTTTAGGCTAACCCAAACCCAAAGTCCAATGTGCAAAGGTAAAATTTTAGCTAGCTCCAAATATATCGAAGTTTATACTCAAAAAGGTCGCAAACGGCATTTTGAACTCAATGGAAGTGGTCTGAGTCCTAATTCGACCGTATGCAAAAAGTAGCATTTTGGACTATAATCCGACTAACGATGCTGTATTTAAATACAGAATCGTAAAATATGCGGGTTGTTACAGATTCCCCTCCTTAAAGAAATTGCGTCCTTGCAATACTTAAGAAGAAAGATAAAAAGTAACAACCGTAAAAGCATATCAACATAAAAGAAATTTGAAATTAGTAGTTCAGCTCAAAGAGCACGGGAAAGTAAGTCCAGATGTGTTCGCTCGATGAATTATCTAGATTCCCAAGAACAATCCTTAGGATTTGAGGACCATTGAATCTTCACAAGAGAGACATCTTTATTTCGAAGGCGTTTAACCCTTGATGCAATAATACGAATAGGATGTTGCTCATAAGTCAAATTAGGCGTAACTTCAATTTCTTTCACAACACCGAGATCAAGAATAGAATCGAAATCTCGAAGGCATTTCCGTAATTGAGAAACGTGAAACACGTCATGAATAGCAGAAAATTGAGACGGTAATAAAAGGCGATAAGCCACGGAACCAATACGTTCGGTGATGGGAAATGGACTAATATATCAAGGTGCTAATTTTTCCGATCGACTGAAACGCACAGTACCCTTCATAGGTGAAACACGAATAAACACAAAATATCCCACAGAAAATTCTAATTTCCTTCTTCGGTTATCGGCATAGGATTTTTGCCTACTTTGAGCTTCTCTCATCCTATGGCGAATAAGGTCAATCTTTTCTGTGGAATCACGAATAAAATCTGGACCCAAAACCAGCCTCTCACCGGCTTCAAGCCAACAAGAAGGAGATCGACATGGCCTTCCATACAGTACCTCAAAAGGTGCCATAACAATACTAGATTGGAAGCTATTATTATAGGAAAACGCAACAAGAGAAATATGATTTTCCAACTTCCACCCAAATAAAGAACACATGCACGAAGAAGAACTTCAAGAGTTTGATTCACATGCTCGGTTTGTCCATTGGACTGTGGATGATAGGCGGTGATAAAATTAAGCTTTGTTCTTAAAGCTTTTTGAAGACTCTTCCAAAATCCACTAGTAAACAATGGATTACGATCGCTAACAATAGAAGTAGGAACTCCATGCAATTTAATAATTTCTTTAATAAAGAGTTTGGCCAAAAGGGGTATGGTCTGATTGGACCGAACAGGAATAAAATAGGCGGATTTTGTAAGTCTATCAACTATCACCCATAGGCTATCATGACCTGAATGAGAACAGGGAAGGCCATCAATAAAATCTATGGAAATTTGGTCCCACTTCCAAACTGGAATGTCCAAAGGTGCAATAACCCACCGGGCCTTTGGTGCTCAACTTTAACTAGTTGGCAAGTCATGCAACGCCTAACAAAGTTAGCAATATCAGATTTCATTCCATCCCAATAATAAAGTCGCTTCATATCCGCATACATTTTACTATTACTGGGATGAATAGTAAATTAAGAATGATGAGAATATTGTCAAATATCTTTACAAGGATCACCAATATTTGGCACGATAAGCCTACTAAATTTTCGAATATCTCCACGAGAATCAATATCAAAGTCTTTCAAACTTTCAATTTCAATTTTATCCCTAAAATTTTGGCTAAGAAAAGCCAATTCGGGATCTAACTTTTGAGCTTCAAGGATGCGGTCTAAAAGAGAAGGGTGAGCCTCAAGGCTATATAAAACAGGGGATGCATATAAATTGGATTCACGATCTCGAATCTCACAAGTGGACAAAGTCTCGAGATCGTTCCATTCGATATCATCATAGAAAAAACTGCTCGTTGCTTACGGCTAAGTGCATCGGCAGCACGATTTCCCTTTCCGGGAGTATAAAGAATATCAAGATCATAAGCTGCAAGAAATTCGAGCCAACGTTGTTGACGCAAATTAAGTTCCTTTTGAGAAAATAAATACTTCAAAGATTTATGATCGGTATAGAGAATAAATTTCTCTCCCAAAAGGTAATGACACCAAACTCGAAGGGCGAAAACAATAGCCGCGAGCTCTAAATCATAAGTGGCATATCTAGTCTCGGCTGGCTTCAATTGCCTAGAAGCATAAGTAATAACACGTTCTCATTGCATAAGAACGGCTCCCAAACCAACACGACTAACATCAGTATAAACAATAAAATCTTGGTTCCCCTCGGGAATCACAAGAATAGGAGCATCGGAAAGGAGTTCTATTAATTTCTGAAAAGAAGTTTCACATTTGTCTGACCAAATGTATTTAACTCCCTTCTTTGTCAAGCTAGAAAGAGGCATGACAATTTTAGAAAAGTCCTTTATGAACCAGTGGTAATAATCTGCCAATCCAAGAATACTACGAATCTCCATCACACTCTCCGGTCTCTTCCAATTTTGAATCGCTTCAATCTTTGAAGGATCCATGAAAATTCCGGATTCAGAAATAATATGAACGAGAAACTTCACCCAAGATTGCCCAAAGTGGCATTTAGAAAATTTTGCCTTCAAATGATTGCTCCTAAGAGTTTCCAACACAATTCGAAGATGCATTTCATGCTCTTCCTCAGTTTTAGAATACACAAGAATATCATATATAAAGATGAGAACAAACCAATTGAGGAAGTCTTTGAAAACTCGATTCATAAGGTCAGCGGAATAAGCCGAAGCATTCGTTAAACCAAATGGCATAACAAGCCATTCATACGATCCATAATGAGTACGGAATGATGTCAAAGGAATGCTATCCTCTGAAATACGAAGCTGATGAAAACCGGTTGCTAAGTCTAACTGTGAAAAGACTCTAGCACCACTAAGTTGATCAAATAGATCATCAATCCGAGGTACAGGATATTTATTCTTGATAGTAAGATCATTAAGCTTGCGGTAGTCAACGCAAAGCCTAAGTGTACCATCAGATTTCTTCACAAAAATAGCCGAAGCTCCCCATGGAGAGGAACTAGAACGAATAAACTGCTTCGTCTCCAATTCGGATAATTACCTACGCATCACCTCATTTTCTTTATTGGACATACGATAAGGAGGACGAGTGATAGGTAGAGCTCCAGGGATAAGATTGATTTTTAACTCAATTGCTCACTTAGGTGGTAATTCTAAAACAGGCTCAAATATATCGGAAAATTCACGAACAACGTGAATAAGAGAAATGACATCTTCCTCATCATCATTATCGTCATCATGAGGATTTAAAGAATATAAAGATGTTTCCAAGTTGGAATCTGAATCCTTAAGAACAATAGAAATCTGCTTAACAGATAGAGGATGCCGAAGGTGAATAGTCCGCTTAGGACATAGGATTTGAGCTTCATAACGGTTAAGCCAATCCATTCCCAAAATCATTCCGAAGCCTAAGTATCGCATGACATGCAAATCGGCACGGAAATAAAAATCACGTAAAATAATCTCGACATCACTACAAAGCAAACTGAGTGTTGCGGATCCACCGAACGGATTCGCAATTCTCAAAGAAGTCATTAAAGCAACAACACCTAAAGGAAAAGTACTAACAATTTCTTTTGATATAAAAGAATGGGACACGCCCATATCAAAAAGAACTCGAATAGGTTGATCATGAAACATAATAAATCCATCAAGGATGGAATGAGAAATACCTTGACCACGAGAAGTGTTACTAGGAGTTTGCACCACATTTAGATTTCCCTCCTTCTTGCCCTGAGGTTTGGGACATGCAGATTTATAATGACCCAAACTTTTGCAATAGCGATAAATAAGGGGCTTTGAACACTTATTTGCATAGTGGTCCTTATAACCACAATTGTAGCATTGCCCACCACTAGAGGCAGAAGTCTTTGCTACAGGAGTTGCTTGCTTCCCTTTCTTCTTGGGATAAGGGCTTTTCTTGTTGTTGTTGAAGTTTGGTTTGGCACCCACAAATTCAACATCACTTTCTTTATCTGCCTCTTCAAGTCGAAGAGCGATATCAATAAGTTGGTCAAAAGAAACTTCCAATTTCAGAAGTAATGGCTTCTTGAGATTTTTATTCAAGCCGTAGAAAAATCTCTGATTCTTCTTCAATGGGGAATTAATGTACTCAACCTCGTATTTAGAAAGAGATTCGAAAGATGCCACATATTCCATCATAGAAGATTCATCTTGAACAAGGTCAATAAAATGACGGGCCAAATTCACCTTTTAAGCTTCCGGCACAAACTTTGACTCGAATCTTCCCTGGAATTGCTCCCAAGTAAGATCTGCTTCAATAATTTCAAAAATAAGAAGCTTATACCAATCTAATTCTCTTTCTTGGAGCATGTTAGAAGCCACTTGGACTCGATGAACATCAATAAGATTCATGGGAGAAAAGATGCGATCGCATGCTCTAAGCCAAGCTTGGACTTCCATAACGCCCTCGGAACCCCTAAACGGCTTTCCACCCAAATTTTTGTAATCACTGCACAGGCGTGCAAATCCGGATTTTGGGTGAGTAGGCTCTGGAATGGGTCCAACAGCTTGAGCGTTCATTACAAGATCAAGAAGCTGTTGTGCAGACATAAATACTCCATCCTAGGGAGTAGCACTAGATTGACCGGCATTGGGACGGCCAGGTCTAACCATTTCTCTTCTTTAAGAAAGAAAGAAGAAGAAAAAAGAGTATTCACAAAATGAAGATCGAACAATAATGATTGATAAAACAAGGCATCACAAAAGAAAATAGGATAAGACGGTATGAAGACTCGAATTAAATCCTAAAGCACGACACCTAAGATGGACTTAGGACGATGATCCTTGTTAAATTATTCTACATTGTTTCGAAGTTTGGCTCTGATACCAAGCTGTGATGCCACACCTCTATACTTACCTAGCCATGGACACTACGGGGTAATGCCGTTAACTAGCATGAAGAATAAGGTTGTTGAGGAGCGACCATCCATGTAATTGCCTTGTGCGAGCAACGGTATGTTAGATAGTATAACATGCATTTCATTTCAAGAGGAAATCCAACATGCCGATACAAACTCAAGGCTACTACATAGTGGGTATGATATCTTCGGAAACAAATATAGAAATAAACAAAACACAAATTAGTCATTGATATCCATATCACAAAGGCAGAAATAGATATGAATATAACATATGAAAGCGTACATCAGAGTAGTGGTCAAAAAGATCCACAATAACACAAAATAATGGATACAAGTGCTAAACAAAAGAATGTGTATACATTAAGGAGTCTCTATCTCATATGTATAGCAACAAAACTACCAATCTAATGTAGTTAAACAAAAGTCTGGTAATGATGATCCCAGATCAGAAGTCAAGTAGAAGCACCTGTAACATCTCGGCCCGACCCGAGTGTTACTTAATAAGAAAATAATAAACGGATCAATCTAGCTATAAATATCAGATAAAAAGAGATGGAATAAGAGAAATGTCAAAACGTATGATAACAATAATGCCATGCTATGAAAAGTATACATTTAAAATCAGCAAAATCATACAATACCTCAGGTATCTCAAAAGCACCAAAAAGGAAGTCATATTCTTCACCATATTCACCAAACCACAAATATCGGCAAACTCTCAATGCCAATCGTAAAAGTAGTTGAAACTCAAATTCACCAATGCACAAATATTGATAAAGCTGATCAATGTAAATCACGAAAATTGGCGAAACACAAATTCTAGAAATCATCAATAGAAATCCAGAAATCACAAAAGGGGGAGGCCTATCACAAAACGGGAGCATGAAAACTCACCAACACGTGTATCACAACATGGAACGCTATTCCATGATTGCTAACCATTTATTTTAAGCCGAAGCTCCACAAAATGGTCCTAAGCCATGGGACGCCACCACACCAATTTTGAGCCGATGCTCTACAGAAACGGGGTTTATTCTCCCTCGCAGACAAAGAGACATCGCACATTGCTAGTCTAAATCACAAAATGTCATCAAGAAGTGTCAATTACAGTAAGCTAGTAAATAGATGAGTTTAGCTTCATGTCCTATAACCACTGGCTTAACTTAAATATTTACGAACAAACTATAAGTCCCCACTCAAAAATTGTCATAAGAGATTCAATCGAACAAGTTCAAGAATTAACCGACGAAGTAAACGCAAGCGTTTCATACCACTTATTTTACTAAGCTGTTTAATTAGATTTCTCATACGAGTGAGGTAAAGGTTTGTATATACTAATAGGTTAGAAAACGATTTTATAAACGAGTTTGATATTGAAAATAGAGTTGAAATCATCTTTGTGAAAGAGTTTGAATATTAACTACTAGTATAGAAACCTTTGTGTTTTAAAGTGACAAAGCGCAAAAATGATTGTAGAAACAATCAATCACCAAAATTTCACGTTCAAAGATGTGAATTAAATCCAAAGAAATCGATTCCAAATCCTTCGAAATGGATATACCCAAAAATTCCAAAATAGAAGTCTTCAAGGTCGATAATAATGATAACAACAAATCGAAAAACCACGAATCGATAGAAATTGGAATTTCAAACAAAATAGGCTAAATAGGAAAAAGCAAGCAGGTCAGTCGATTGACTGCAAATGGCCAGTCGACTGAACTAGAAACTTGGAAATTTCATTCCCTGCAGTCAGTCGACTTATTACAGAGGCCAATCGACTGATTACTGGAAACAGAGCTTCCAGCCTCTGCAAACAGCCCCCGGAACACTTATTGGCTACAGCCAGTCCACTGGCTGCAAAAGTTAGTCGACTGAATGGGTACTAGGTCTGTTTTCCAGCCTATCAATTGAAGAGCAAACTCTCAACGAGTGCAATTGGACGAGCAATGGGCGCTAAGGGTTTACGCCAATCGACAACCCAGTCCTATAGGCTCTTCAATGCATCACAAAAAAACATGTTCAAATATCAAAGTTAGGATTTTTAAAGATTTGACGTCAAAACACCAAAAATTGGAATATTCACCAATTCAATCCAAACCAAAAGAAAACGCACATGAATAAGTGTTAGGAATTCATACCCAACAATCAAAGATAGTTATGGACATAGATGTGAGATAAAAATCTCACCTTTTTCACAAAAACAAGGAAGAAGAAGCTATAGAGCAAGGTAAAAACAATCACTCCTCAATTCCAACCCAAGAAGCTTGAATCAACGCTTAAAAGAAAAACATTTCCTAAGTTAGACTTTAGGAATTTCTGAAATTGAAGGTAGAATGAGTTGGAGAAGAAGAAGAGAATGCTTACCAATAGCTTCACTTTGAACTTGGAGTTAGAACTTGGATTTGCAATGGAACTAGGGCTTAGGAATTCTAATTATTTTTCTCTTTCCCCACTTTTATGAAAGCTTGAAGGTATTAGGAAATGAAAGTGAATGAAGAGAAGTGGAGGGGGGGGGGGTGGAACTAGAGTTAATAGTTTAGGCTAACCCAAACCCAAAGTCCAACGTGCAAAGGTCAAATTTTAGCTAGCTCCAAACATTTCGAAGTTTATACTCAAAACGGTCGCAAACGGTGTTTTGAACTCAATGGAAGTGGTCCCGAATCCTAATTTGACCGTATACAGAAGGTAGCATTTCAGACTATAATCCGACTAACGATGATGTATTTAAATAAAATATTTAAATACACCATCGTAAAATATGCTGGTTGTTACACCAGGTATTGATTTAATCTTACTAGACCAGGATCCTCAAAACCAAACATAAGTTAATCATACATTGAGTCTAGTTGTAGATATCATGAATCCTTTATCTGCAACTACCACTCAACGTTGGTATCATGAGTTAGGCACAACTCCTCCTTCACCTAGATCTCTTCCTTATGAGTGTCCAGCTCAAACTATCCCTTCATATTTCATTGATTTCATTCGCTCAATCATCCAGCCCCTATCTACGGCGTCTCTACTGTCACTAGAACCTTCTGCCGTTTCTAAGGACCATCTCCACATTCTCTTTCAGCAGCTTCTTGTGGTACATATCTTTACGTGTTTGGCTAATACAAATTTTGGCTCGATGTATCTTTATTTGTCATAATTTTTTTTGTATATTAACCGGCCAAGCACATGTTCTTCCTTCAATAAGCCTCTCAAAAATCTGTTAATCAAAGCCTAAATTTCAAAGAACAGATTTCCCTGTTAATAGATAAAGTTAGATTTCATGAGCGCCAAATCTTTGAAGTCACAACAAAGAGGGATGAAGTTACTACTGAAAGGAATAAACTTGCCTCTGACCTGGAGGAAGAACGTAAAATAAAAATAGCGGCTGAGGAGCGGGTGAGATCCCTAGAATAGGAACTTAAGCAGGACAGAACCATAAATAATCAAGTGGCCGCTCAAGTTTTAACTTTAATAGAAAACATGGAAAGCAACATTGATCTATACGAATAACATCATCGAAGTTGCCAAAAAAGAATATCTCTTCTTTCATTAGGCAAGCCCTCCCTCAAATAAAGGAGCAGTGTTTTGAGAAGGCCCTCTTCATCACATATTTCGATAACATAGATAATTATCTGGAGCTGGACATTCCTTTGTCGCCGATACCAAAAGATAAGTTCATGAGGAAGTTCGAACTTAAACTGGAGAGAGTCCCTGGGTCACTACAAGATGAATGCCTAGAGGAGGAAGCCATTAATCCTCGGGATACTATCTTTTGATGATACTTTCCCTGATGATGGTAGGGATGACGTTGATAGAGGGATGGTGACAAAAATGACAATGATGGAGATGATGATGGCGACAATGATGATAACGATTTCGGGAAGGATGAGGGAGATAGTAACAAAGACAACGTTGGACCAAGAAGTGGCGGTAATGGATTAGGTGGCCATGACTTGAGCCCATTTACTCATGATGCGGACTTTCCTAATCCTTTCGAGTCCTATAACATTGCTCAAGAAGATACTACCTCAAAGGATGTCCACACCTCCGGCCATCATAGCAAAGAAAAAATTCGAGTTTCTACCTCACAGGCTCTACAGGTACAGGTATAAAGCTTATCGTGTTTAAATGCTTTCAATTTTTTGTTAGGTTTAGCTAATAAGTCTATTATTTTAGCTAAGGAAAAGAACCAAATATCACTTTGTGATTTTACATAAAAAGAGTGAGAGCGATGTGCTGCGATGAATGGAGAAACTGAGAAACCGATTGAAGATCATAACAGTTAATCTGAAAAATACGGGAGCCTTCTCATTTACACCAAACGATTAAAAGATTTTAAAGAAAAACGAATAGCCATACTCCTAAGAGATCCCTTCTTCATCGGGAAAGAGTTATAAAAGAGAATGAGGAGTTAACCACAATTTTCTTGATGCTTATCGAAGATGAGGACATTTCAATGGAATTCCTCTATAAAATCTATACCAGGAATCCTTTTACCGGCTTTCCTTTCTTAGGAAAGAGAGTGAGGGCTTGCTTAGGGGTTTATATAATAGATATTTGAATGATTATAGGTCCTATCCTCATCCTGGAGAATGTTTGAGAAGGCCAGGTTCAACAAAGAGAACGTTATCTTTGAATTTTACAAAGGGTCCATATTGTATTAACTCGTTATTGGATCTGTAATTAAGAAAATCTTTATGAGTTTTAACGTTCTTATTTCTTTGCGTCTTAGTTTATTTTTTCTGAAATACACAGGTTAAGGAATCATTGAGCACATTTGTCTCAAAAGAACTCTTTGGTAAATTTGTAATGAAAAAAAGGAATTTTAATGAGAAAACATTAATACTAGAAACCTCTCAATTAGAATAATACAGCTTTCTTAGAGGTTTCCACATAACTACCCCACCAATATTTTGACTTCTTAGGTGATGAAAAGGATAGTTTACTTAAAAAATCCGATCAGATTATGCTAAACTGTTATGAGGGTAAATTGGCCCCCCTTTAAGGGATGAGATTATTCTAGATTCCCACAGCCAATACTCCTTATAGGTTTAGTGTTCTCCATTTTCCCTATGTCGGTGGATTGGTTAAAAAAGGCTAAGATTTTTAGTTCCAAAATTAAGGACTGAATGCATAAAACTTGAGTTGTTGATGCAATTTGAACTTGTTCATGCTTGTAATACTTCGTTGTTGTTAATGGAAGTAAATATTTTGTCCAAAGCGTTGATTTTTCTTTTATTTATTACATTTTACTTTGAAAAACAATAGACACGTGCATCCAACGGCCCTAACCTCTTCTCTCGACTGGATAAATTGAAAACCAGGCTAATTTTAGATAGCAGGAAACGCCCTTCTAAAGATGCTTCAGTCATACCATTTCCAAACAACCCAGAAGCATGTAAATGGTACAACACAGACTATAAATTAAGGTCAATATTAAGTGGTATGAATGAAAAGACCTATAGTTTAGAGGAGAAAATCAAAGAGAAAGATAAAGAGATCAAAGAGCTGAAAGAGAGCATAGGTATAGTTGGTCGATCTGGACTCCCAAACCAAAGGATTGAGGTTAATGTAGAAATTGCTTGACTGCACCAAAAAATTGAAGACCTTGAAGTTGACCTATTGAAAAGTCAAGTAACATGCAAATCTTTAGGGCTTATTGCAAGTAGAAGCAAATTAGTCTTCCCACTCCTACCCCCAAAAGGACAACTAGATCCAAATCCTCAGGCAGTGAAAAGAAATTTTCTTCCTTGAAAACCTGCATTCGGGTTTGATGATGGAGAAATTGCCAAATGGTGTTGAGAATATAAATATGAATGCACACTGTTTCTGAAAGAAAAATGCGATTGAAAACTTTCAAAATGTATAAAAAATTATCAAAGTCATGTCAAGGAACTGGGATATTAAAAATGGGTTCTTGAGCAGAAGGTTAGAAATTTAAAAGGGTCTAATAATACGATCGAACATGCTTTAATGATTCAAATTGTCTGTGAAGATGACACGAATATTATCCGAAGAAGGAGAGGAAAGTTAAAGAACTATCGAGTGTGGTGATTTGTCACATTATCCAACCTTCCTAAGCTATTGAAATCTTGAAAGAGCAAGTGCGTGACCTAGAGTCTCAATTGGAAATAACAGAGGAAGGTGATGTCGCTTGAGAACACCTGATTGGATTTCCATGTAGACTATTTACTTGAAATAATGGTAACCTTTGGCTTAAAATTGAATATTCTTTCTTAAGTCCAGAAATGAACCAAAGGTTGAGAAAAGTAGTAGAAGAAGCATACAAACATTATCAATACTTATTTTATATGGATGTGTTGGCCATCTCAAGAATATTGGAGGCCCTTTTATTTTTCTAGAGATGCCTCTGCTTTAAGTGAAAGTTATCAATGTCTTCTTGAGGTTGAGGGGAAGGGGAAAGGGAAAGTATACCATTATCTTCTCCCTTTATCTCCTCTACAGGAAGACTTGAATGAATTTTCTTGATATTTGTAACTTTTTTTTATGTAAATTAGTAAATAACTTTTGTACCTGAATAGTTGATATTTTTAATAGATCTTGTATTTTCTTCTTTATTCGTGTCATGTATTTGAACTTTGAGTTGTTTGAGATTTGTTATTCACTTCAAAGCTTTAATTTGACTCAACTAACCATAAATTTATTTGCTCTTTATTTCTTCGAAGATTGCTTTCAGATAGGCCTTAATTTGAGAGTTGTTTGTCGGGCCCTACAGTATTTCTTTGCCCCATTCATTGTTTGAATGAGGATTTTAACACTTTAGTGTAATAACCCAAATATCTTCTTACCTTTCCATCTCTCACTTGTCTTTAAATCCCTTTCTTTTGAAAAATATAAAATAAATTATGATTACTTCCATAATTTCAAGAAACTATTTCTTTCTAAAACTAATCGTCTTATTTTGTAGATGCTAAAGAAATTTGTGAATTTTTTTTTGTTGAACTTTGAAATTTCAAAAGTTTGGTTTTGAAAATCACTTTTGGAATGATTACTTAATCAGCTAGATAGGGCTTTCAAAAATGTGGACTAGTTTTCCTTAGGCTGACTGACTTCATAAACGAATCTTTGTTGTTTCATTATTATTATTACCCTGGCTGGTTTTTCATAATAAACCTCTTTCCCTTAGTCTGGGTTTCTTGGATGATTACAAGATATTTTTCTTTATTATATTAGTATGAAAAGTTGCCCGACCTTTCCTTTGAAGATAACTTAACTTTGCCGTGGGGTAAGATCGATCATATTTGATTGCTCTTCCTCTAAAAGATTTCTTTAGCTCATTTTAAGGTGGAATTAGTTCATCTGATTTTCTTTTATATAAGGTTGCCCCATCTATTCCTTTTGGGTAAGGATTTAGGCCGGTCGATGCACTAGCCAGGCCATCTTATGTGAGACCAACGCCTAATCCATCCTCCCTCTAGGAGGTGCTCTAGATAGGCCTCATATGCTAAACCAATGGTTTTTGGTCAATGCTTTGGTCAGGTCATCTTAGGCGGGACCAAAGTGTAACGACCCGCCTTTTTGGACGTTTTAGGCAGAAACACATGCCAGACTCAAACCATTCAAAAGGGCAGATTATTAGGGGTAAATAACGAAAAGAGAAAGAAATAAAACAAATACAGAATCTTGCAATGGAATGACAAAATATAATAATCAAATAATAGTTCATGAAGTTGTTTTATAAATACATTTGACTGTTCTTTTACGACACAAAATTAGAGTTATAGAAAGAGGAAGAAAGAAATAATAAATGCAGCAGAACAACATGATGTAGTGGAATGTAATAAATAATACAGGTACAAATCATCGCCTTTGTCCTCCAGAAATAAGGTCTTTAACCCTGAAATGCTCAAGATGACCTAAGCGAATTGAAAAGAAAAAACGCTCGAGTCAGAACTAAAAGATCTTATGTAAGTTAAATCAACAGTCAATATGAATGTCACGACGTTAGAATTGTTTACCGGGTTTGACATCTCCTATCCAGTGTCTAACGTGAGTGATCTAATTTAAGAGATGTTCGGGATTTCCATCTTCTAAGGATCCATTAAACCATCTACTATGTAGTCAAATACGCTATTATAATAATAGAAATTATCCACAAGGACCTCTTTAGCAAGTGAAATTAGTTTCTAAGACACACAACTAAAATAATTACTTTTAAGGATACAATGTAAAATAATTAGTTTCAAAGGCCTAAAAACCTATGAAATTATGTCCTTGAAAGTAATTGGACTATTGACTTTGTCCTTAAAAGAAATTATTCTGCTGACTTTGGCCTTGAAATTAATTTCTGTAGATGTGTGTCCTAGAAACTAATTGGACTATAAAGTTTGTCCTTCTAGTGAAATGCCCCATTATAATATGTCTACAGTAAAATATTAAAGTAGAGTTAAGGCGTTACCCATATCTCCCTTAACACATTTTATATAATGACGTAGTCTATACAGATTCTGTAAACTCGACCCGCAAATGGGCTATCAGGGAGCACTACATAGGTATAACCTAAAATGAACTCGTAGAAGGCGCGATAGGGCATGTGAACATGGAACTCGAAGCAATGCCAGGGTAGATATACCAGTTGCAGATCCTGACTGGTGTTAACGCATAGCAGCCACTACCGTCCACCTCGAAACACCCTCCCATAGTCAAAATCGAGGGGTGGCCACCAAATTATCACAAAGTCATAATATGGTATCGAAGAAATGTGTCTGATCTGAAGCGCGACTTCAACTGGCCTGGTGTGGCTCCTGTTTTAATCACATCTAAGCCGACTCACGGGATTCAGGGTCACATAAATACCTCATACAGAATCGTTCGCCAGACAATCCTACTTCATTTCTAGAATCTCCACTACGTACATGGTTGTTAAAGCGGTTTTTGGTATTGGCAGAGAGTATAATAATATCATATCCCAGTCTCTTTAACAACCAAATGCTTGTTTCACATCGGATGGTTCTTTACGTTTCAAAAGTCAATTCACAATTAATACCAAAATATCATATTCTCAAAACCATATCATTTTCAAATCATATTCACTTTAAAAATCACATTCACTTCCAAAATCCTGTTTACTCAAATATGTCATTTCACAAAAGGTTTCAATTTCAAAAATTTTAATTTAGGTTGTATCGTCATTAAGGATTTAAATATAAATACTTTAGCTTTACACGGTTTAAAATTTTAAAAAATAGTTTAGGTAGTCATAAATAGTTTTAATAGTTTTAAAAATGGTTTAAATAGAAAAAATAGTTTTAAATAGATTTAAATTTTATTTAATTAGATTTAAACGATTTAAATTGGTTAAATATAAATTAAATAGTTTAAAATTATACTAATTTTTTTTAAATAGAATTATTATAGATTAAGTAGAGTTAAATACACTAAAATTGTATTAAGTAGATTTTAAATAGATTAAATAAATTTAAAACAGATTAAATAGATTTAAATTATATTAAATAGATTTAAAATAGATTAAATAAATTTAATTATTTACGATATGTAAAATAGATTATATTGGATTAAATAGGTGATAATAGATTAATATAAATGAAAATAGTTTAAATTGACTAAAAATAGATTACAAAGATATATCCAACAAATTTCAATAACTCAATCCAAAGAAATTCATTTATCTTTGATACTTCAGCTTTGAAATTCCAATTTAAATCCTTTGAACAATTCATTAAATCAATTTCAATTCCAACATTTACCCTTGGATTATCGAAGATAATTTGGTTTTATATAAACCAATTTCTATTTCAAAATACCAGTTAATTGAATTCAAAATTTCAACGATGCAAAAAATCATTTAATTTAACCAATCCAATATCCGTATATAATTTCCTACCCTAAGGTCAAGTGATATGAATATTTTTCATTTCAATCTGCAATTTAAAATTTTATGGTTATATATCATTTCAAACAGCAATCCTGAATTAAATAAACACCCATAAAATCACTTGAGTCTATCATTTCAACCCATAACAATTTTTTTACCTAATCTACGGATTTCTCGGGTATGTATAATTTCAACCCATAGGGAACTCGCGGTTTATGACCATATAAAATACATGTATCCAGTCATACAATATCAGCATCAAACATCCATCATAATCATCATCCAAATCGATCAATGGCCATCACTAAATAACTGATAATCAATAATAGGTAGTAAATTGGCAATTTATATTCAACATTAGATTTAACGATGAATAAATGCAATGAAAGTCAAATTTAACTAGAATGATGATTTAGACACACTAAGCATCAATTAATTAATTTCTAATCACATCATAAATTCAATTAAACTAACATAGGATAGTCTAGCAGTTGTAAGTGGGCCAGAACACCCACATTCGATTTTAAATCGATTTAAAATCCAACTTAAGCCCAAAATTCAAACAATCTTAGAATTCATTCAAACTAGTTCCAAAATGTTTGGAATTTCAATACGATCCCAATGAAACAAACTAAGCGTAAATCGGAACTCGTGTGTAAAAGTTATGCGAGTTAAAAAGTTCAAAAATTAAAATTCAAATAAAAAAAAGAATCACCTCTCTTAGCAGTCACGTCATCATGCACGTGAATCAGATAAACACTATCACTAACCCTATAGGAATACGCGACGACGACATATATAGCCATCGCACGTTCGACCAAAACACCATCGCTTCGCCGGCTATCACCACGATCGGACCACTTCGCCGCTATCCCCTCGCGAGACGCCCACAGCCATGCCCACACGAGCCTTCATGGTGCTGACCATTTAATGCACCGTCGCCTCCTAGGCTCAACATTCATGGCAATTTGAGACCACCTAGGGACGAACGAACAACAGATCCAAAGCCTGCATGACACAACCTTCCCAATGCCCGTCCCCGATATTCGATCGTACAATAATCCATTGTTGGATCGTCCAAAACCTAAAATGGACGGCTGAAGTTCATCCTTGATTTTTGGGTAATTGGTGAATCCGGTTGAAAAAAAACCATACTAGTGTATTACGCTCATTGAGAGCTTCGAATTGATATAAAATTTGATAAGGTTTGGAAGGATTTGATTTTGAAGTTGAGTTTTGAATTAAGATTGAACTGAGGAGTTTAGGGTTTTCAGCCATTGAAAAGAAGAAACATACAGATGAATGGTACGTATAGAAATGAGAAGTAATAAGGCTGCTAGGGTTTAGAACAAGACTATATCCTAATGAAGCCTGATAAGAAATGAATAAACATCTGAATAAATTTGAAACGACAATAACGACTCGAAAAGCCCGTTCTGTCTTCAAAACGAAAATGAGTCATCCCTTATATCAAAATAGTTGTTTTCAATATTTTTAAACTCAATGGATGAAGTTTCAAGTCCTAATTCCATCGTATGAAGAAGTTAGCTTAAAATTAGCTTATTTCAAATTGATTTCAATGAATTTAATTAAATTTATTTCTACGCATTTCGAGTCCGTACGATCAAATGATAAGTCTGATCACTACGAAACTTGAAACCTTACAATAGTTCACTGTTATGGATCTGATGAATCTGGTTTCATCGAAATCCGAGGTAGTAGCCAAAATGGCTATTTTCACATTAATTAAATAAATAAACTTCTAATTTATTAAATCACTTTTTAATTCAAATTTTATAATTTACAAATTTCTATCACTTTACATTGCTTAGTAATTTATAATCCTTTAAAAAAAATTCTATATCAATTCAATATTCAATATTGCACAATTTACAGTATTTGTTTTCAATCTCAATAAATTCAGTAATTATAAATTTAATTTCCAATAAATCCATTTGTTTGACTTTTAAATCTTGTTATTCAATCAATTATTACCCGAAGGATATAATTAACATTAGTTTATCTTTTACTACATTAATATTTTACAATTTCATCTTAATTCCCATTAAAATAGTATTTAATTACATCTACGTCTAATAAATCCATTTATTATGGCTTAGATTCCAATAAATTGATCAAACTTGATTTCTATTCTTTCTTTAATTAATTATTAATATAATAACATAGTTAACATCGGTTTTTATCTTATTTCACTAATAAGCTACAATTTCCAACTTTTATTTGTATTAACTGCTATACTTCCATTATATTGAATTTTTGTCGATTTTTCACATTAATCAAAGTTTGAAAATGCCAATTGATTTGTGTATCTTGGTTTCATTCTTTTTATTACTTTAATTATTGCCCTGTAAATATACTCACCATTTCTATACCTTTTTTTTACATTCATAATTTGTAGTTATTGTCCATCACGACCCATAATTTTTGACATTTGAAATTTTAATATTTGATTGAATTTTAAATATTTAAAAGTTAGCTTAATTTGAATTTTAAATATCAGAGTTTATTTGGGTAATTAAATTATTGAATTTAATAAATGGAACTGAATAAAATTTTGAATCTTCAGTTTTAAGTTGATTAAAATTATTTCAAAGGCTTGGAAAATTTATATTTACAATGCTGATGATGATGGAAGCTTCAGAATTGAATTTTAAAGGGTTTTGTTAAGTTTTGAAATTTTTTCGTTTAATCGATATTTAAAAATAGCTTCCAGGGCACAGTCTCGAATTTCGACGAAATTAGTTTTATTGGATTCGTAATATTGTATTACTACCGAATTTCAATTTTCGTAGTGTTTGGAGTGATCGTTTGGCCGTATGATAAGCAAACGCGCTGAAAAATTTATCAACATTTAATTTGATAAATGGGTTAAAAAAAGCTATCTTCTCCATACGATCAAATTTGGACTCAGAACCTTTTCCATTGCGTTCGAAATAAGGATATAACCATATAAACGGATAGCGGCATGCCTCGATAGGATGTATAAATTTTAGGCTTTGAATTGAGGACAATTTAAATTTGAATTTAAATTTAAAATAATATTGCATTAGAACAATATGGCAAGCTTTGTAGACACATAGAGGAGTTTCTTGCATGTGTTCACCTAGGGGAAACGGGTTTGATTTTAAAATAAAATATATATATGATAGCCTAGTTTCATAATCGAATAGCCGAGCATTGTGAAAATCAATTTCCCTTTTTTATAAAATCCATGGCCAAATTGGATAATCTCTCTCGTTTGAAGTTCATTCCTTCTCCTCAAAACCAAAGCCAATCGAAAGAAGAAAAAATAAGAAAAAAAAGAAAGAAGAAAAATGGCCGAAGCGTGGAGGTCGGAACCTCGTTTGAAAAATTATTTCTTGATTGAATTCGCGCGATTGTGCCGTCATCTAGAGCATCACAAGCATGAGGCTTGGGGATAGCCAATATCAAGAACCGTGAGTAGGAGGTGGAAGTTGTGGTAAGGGGATCGCAATCGAATCGCAAACGACAGTTAAAGGCAGAAGTCATCGAATCGAGTTGTGGGATGGGTAGCGAAGCACGATGATCATGGAGCAGGCTCGAGGGCTTTGGTCCAACAAGAGAGGCGGTGAAGGCCGGCGATGCTCGACGATTTTTGATGAGGAGGTCGTGACTCGAAATTGTGGTCGCCTAAAGTCGTGTCGGGGTCGGGCGTCCGCATGCTTGAAAACTGGTCGAAGGCAGTTAGATGACCATTTCAGTTTTCAATTTAATTTAAATAATTCATATACGTGTAAATATACAGAGAAAAGAAATTAACAGTAAGATTAACAAAAATAATTTGTTTTGAAAATTTATATATATGTGTATATATATGTAAAGTAAAGGAAGAGTATAAAAAAAAATATTTACACACATACTTACTTTATTTCAAAGGTATATATAGCAGACCTTTGGAAATAAATATGGATATTAAAATATATGAAAGTTTATATAAACTAGATTTTTGTGAAATCTATGTAGATTATTGCATAATTAGTATGTATATATATTTACATATTTTTCACTTACTAGTCTAAATTCTAAAATAAAAATATTTTGGAGATTAACTAAGTTAATCTACCTATTTAATTATTTTAGTTACTAAAAATAATTTATTTAGAAGGAAGAATAGTTTAAATTAAATAATTAGTTAATTAAATCTAAAATTCTTTAGTTACTAAGAATAATTTATTAAAAGATAAAAAATATAATATTAATAAATTGTATAATTTCTTGTAAAAGGTCAAAACCATGAAATCAAGTCGGAATTGGATTAGACTGCAAATAAAAAGGGCAAAGGTGAGATCTTCTCACTCAATTGGAATAAATAGAATTTCAATTTTTGATTGATTGTTTGGATGTGATAGTATGTATGTATATATATGTGTGTGTGTATATATTGGAGTGATTGATTTCCCGCATTATTAGTGGATGAGACCCTATGCGCCGCATAGTAGCGGATGATATGATATAATCCCATATACCGTGATATTCCATCTAGAAGTGGAATTGGTATTTAAATGTTGTGCTAATATCTATGGATGTAGGAAAATAGGTTAGAGTGATCCAACTGGATTCCTCAAGCGTTGAGTTTATTTTTATATGTTGTGATGTGATTATTGATAATCTGTGAATGATTATATTAGTGATTGAAATTAATTGAAGGCTATGGGTTGGCCGAGTATATTTTGGCATTTTAAATACTAGGATATATAATTAAATTTTTGGAAATTAAAGTAGAAAATTTTAAGTAAATTAATTTAAAGAATTGAATAAATTTATAAGATGGAATTTTAAAAGGGTAAAGATTGACTTTTGAAATCCTATTGAATAAATTCCAAAATATGGGGAAAGATTTTAACAAAATGGATTTTGAGTAATATTTTTTAAAAGTTGAAGAAATTATTTAAAATTTGGATTTTAAATAGCTTGTAAGAAATAAAGTAATTTGTCTTAAAAGATAGTAAATTTAGAAATCAATTTGGAATTTGATCTGGTGTTCGAAATAAATTGGGAATAAATTAGAAAATTTGATTTGGTGTTTGAAAATAAATCTTTGGAAAATCAATTTGAAAATTGATTTAGTGTTTGAAAATAAATCTTTGAAAAATCGATTGGAAATTTGATTTGGTGTTTGAAAGTGAATATTTGGAAATCGATTCGAAAATTGTATATCAATGGACATTTGGAAACATAAATTCACGATTGGAATTTATAAAGGAAAGAGTAATTTGTTTTAAAAATAAACATTGGTTTATTTTTGAAAAGTATGAAAAGAAAATTTACGAATTTGGGATGTGAATTGAAAAAAGTCGAGAAGGGTTTATTAACTGATTTAAATGGACTATTTTGAAATGGAAAGTGTATTTTTCCTGGAAAGTCGAGTATGTTTTCAAAGTAGCTTTCAAATATAAATTAAAAGTTCTAGAGTTGGTTTTAAAAAGAATGTTTGTAGAGAAATTATTTTTGTAAATTATTTTTAAATATTTAAACTAAATATTTATTAACTTATAATAAAAGTGATTATTTTAAAGATTTAACGGATATTTGATTTAGAAAATGGTTATTTAAATAGTTATACTCTATCTAATAATTTTATTTTTAAACTTAGTTTGGGCTTAAAGTTTATATGAGATATTAGTATGATATTTTCACAACTAATATTTAAATAAGTGTTTTAAAATAGTTTTTATTCTAAATGTTTCCATGTATATATTTTTGGATAAGCGATTTAAATTATTTTGAAGCATTCGGACTCGAAATTTTTTCAGTGGAAATAAACAATATTTGAAAATTTATTCCACGCGAGGAAAGTGATTTGAAATTCGTTTTCAAAAGGTTGAAGTGTGAAAAATATATCTTGCAACGATAATTTGAAAATTTATAACTTGGGGAAAATTATTTAAATTTGATTGTTATTGTGAACATTGTTTGGTAGTTGAAAACCGACTATCAATATTGGACTTTGAAACGGCACTTGAATTTGTTTTCAAAATAAGCGCTCATTATTCGGTTAAGCTGGGAGAGGACTTTGTGTCATAAAACCCATTCCGAATAATGATACGAAGAAATGGAATTGCATTTGAAGATGGTGTTGAAGATCGGGTATTTTTGAAAGCGAAAGGATTACCTGTCGAATGTCTTTGCACAGAGTTGCTCTGGTATAGAGATCATTTCACCCTTTGTGATGGGGAGTCCGAACATTATTAGTGAATATCCGGATTTGCAAACGCTTCTTTCCTTAATTGGAGGAAGTGCCTTCGGTTCCGTTCGAACCCGGAACAGACTTGTATGGATGTATGTCTGACGTTACACTTTGAGATGTAAAGCTGGTTTCTATTAAATACATTTCTGCTTATGGCGGAGAAGTTATTCTCTTAGCTTAACACCCTTCTCTGAGACGTACGAGATCAAGGTTATGTAGTTGATGGTTACTAGTGATATATTACCAATTTGATTATGTGGCATGCTAAGTGTTGCTGATCATTTGTTGATCGAAGCATGGCTTTTGTGAAAAGCATAGCTTTGTGGATGAGACTTCGTCGGACCTCACACCCTGGAAATGGTTGAAACAGGAAGGTAGTGGCAAGGTTATGGGAATCGCGCCCCTCAGGGTATGTACATTTCATTTTGGATAAAAAGTGGTATTTGATATGGAGTCCAGATATTTAACTTGTGTGGATTAAAAGTGGTATTCTGGTATGGAGCCTAGATTATTTACTTAGTGTTTGTTGGTTGAGAGGCGCCTCAAATAAAGATCGTTCTAGACCGGGGGGTGGCATACTCATGACAGTTAGTTACCTAGTTATAGAGGTAACCGAGCCTTATTTTGGTAGAGAGCTGGTTAACTTCTCGGGTGTCCTTCTAGAGGCGTACCCATTTAGTGAGGAAGTTCCTTAGCCAGACCATTTGTTGGAAACCCAATCATTCAATACACACCTTGTACAGTTTTAGTTATAGAACCTGCCATCTAATATGGTAGCTATAGTGTAACGACCTGATATTTTCAGCCATTGGCATCTACACGTGTCGGACTTGGATCGCTTAAAATACCACGTTAAAAATTTGGCAAATATCAGAATATATAGTAAATTAATAAATCACAGATCACAGACATGAGTATTTAATATTGTAGCGGAAGTAAAAGAGATAGTAGTTCATGAAGCTATTATATATATAAAAATATATTAGAGTTAAACAAGATAAAACAAAAGAGTAACAAGATACATCAGGCACAAATCGGAATACATCACTGAAATCACTGGATACTGAAAGCAAAATAGATGGCTAGATCTTCAAGCAAAGCTCCAACTCCAAAGGTATGTCTTGAATGCTAAACCACTCAGTCTGACCCGAGCGTAAAGCAAAACAAAAGACACTCGAGTCAGGACATACATACTTATGAACTATAAATCAACTCAAGTGAACAGTAACAAAATGCATCAGTAACTTAAAAGATGCTTGGGATTGCCCATCCTTTAAGGATCTGTTATACTATTTACTATGTAGTAATATTCACTATTATAATAATGTCTATAGTAAAATAAACTTACTTTAAAAATAGCGTTAAGGGGTTACCCATATAGCCTTTAACATGTAGTAGTGCCAGTAGTCTATACAGTACCTGCATATCTCCTGATCGGGAGACTACGAGAAGATACTCCATAGGTACGGCACAAATCAAACTCGTAGCAAAGCTCGCTATGGTAGGTGACATGACACACAAGGCAATGCCAGGGTAGATATACCAATTACGCACATGGGCTGGCGGTAACGTAGCAGCTACTACGCCCACCTCGGAACACACTCCCAATCAAAATCGAAGGATGGCCACCAAATCAACCACAAGTAAGAGTATAGTATCGAATAAGTGCATCCGACCAGAAGAGCTACCCTTTTTGGCCTGTTATCGCTCCTGTTTTAGCCACCTTAAGCCCAACTCACGGGAGTCGGTCCACGTAATATACCACAAGAATGTCGCACCATTCTACTTCATTCTGGAAACTCCACCGCATACACAGTTGTTAAAGTGGTTTTCGGAGTTGGCATAGTGTATGACAAATTTGATCCCTGTCTCTTTAACAACCAATTGTTATTATAACGCCATGGTCATTTCAAAATAGTTCATACTTCAAAATCAAATCATTTCATTTCCAAACTATATTCCTTTCAAAATAGTTTATACTTCGATACCAAAACCATTTTATTTCAAAACAATATTCAAATCAAAATAGTTTATACTTCGAAACCGAAACCATTTTTATTTCAAAACTATATTCAAATCAAAATAGTTTATCATTTCGAATTCAAACATATATTCACCTTTCAAAAATCATAATACTTTCGAAGTTATAACTTTTGCAAAACCAAAATACTTGAAATCATTACACTTTGAAAATCATAACACTTCGAAATCATACATTTGAAATCATGATACCTTCCTTTATTTCTTTACATTTTACAAATATATTCAATTAAACCCAAATTAAAATTTTTCCAATTTAATTAAATTCAAACCATCAGTTTCAATTCAATTCAGTTTCTCAACAAATCATTTCAAATCTTATCAATTTCAAATATAGATTTGATCCACAAAATAAACTATTCAATCTTTAGTATATTTCCAAGCTTTAATATCCCTCATTTCAAAACTAAATTTTACAACTTCATATATCTCAAATTTAACATCATTATACAATGTTTATTTCACAAATCCAATATCATTTAAATAAACTCAAATTACAAGTAAACCAAATATCCTTTCATACTAATATAAAACTTCAAATATTCATTCATTGAATAAATCGAATAAAAAAAATCAAATATCATTCCAAATTCACATTCTTTATCAAAATAAAGATTTTGTCATCCAAAACCATTTCAAAATCTTTTCCTTTCAAATCCTTTATCAATTCATTATCATTAAAAATCAAATATTCAAATTTAAATACCTTTCTAAAAATCAACTATGTCATTCATTTATTATTTCAAATATCAAATCATTTCAAAATTCCATTCACAAATTCATTTATCTCATTTTATTTCATTACATTTAACACATAACCAAGTAAATCTTATTTAAATTCAAATTCAATTTAAATTCCTTAAAGTTCAAATTTAAATATTGAAATATATTCAAAACTCCTTAAATTTCATAAATAATCAATTCCAAAAGTTAAATCATTTAGCACTTTTTAAAATATAACTCAAACAGTGTTAAAATCTATAACATTTCAAAACGTTGTCAAATTTTAGCAACGACAGCATTTATAAAGTGCTATCGTAGCTTATAGTTTCCAAAATAGTTTAGTTCAGGAACAACGATATTTATAAAATGTCGTAATAGATATTTAGTTATTTCAAACATAGTTAAATTCAAAAAACAACAGTACTTAAAAATGCTGTCATAAGACCACAACATCTTTTTGGAAATGCTATTAATAAAATTCCATATTTTTTTATACTTCAGGAACATTAACCTCCAAATTTTGTTATTTTAAACTTATAAATCATATTTCTAGACTTCAAAATTTCACATTTAAATAATTCTAACACATGATTTGTCATAACAAAATTTTATAATTAAATATGCAATTTAAAACTCAATTCATTTGTTAAGTCAAAATTCACTGTTTTCTTAACATGTAATTTTAACAAAACTTAACATTTTACTTCAAATATCATTTCAAAACTTTAAATTTAATTTCTATTATCTACTTACATTTTAAAAGTAAAATTTAGAGCCATAAATTACATTTACTTCAAATTAACATACTTAAATTCACAAATTCAAAACTTAATATTTAGCTTTCTCAAAACCATAAAGTATATAGTATAAAATCAAAATTTCATACTTTAAAAATAAATATCATAAGAAAAATCAGTTTAAAATATCCCACGGGGTCTGTATAAAATTTTCTAATCTAGATCAAGTGATACAGATATGTATCATTTCAATCCGCTATTTAAAAAGAAAACCCGGGTTCTATCATTTCAAACCCGCAATTCCGAGTCAAATAAAATACAATAAAAATCATTTGAGCCTATCATTTCAGCTCCTAATGATTTTTCCTTATTCTAATGTCCATTTGAGTATGTATCATTTCAATCCATAGTGATTCTATTCTAACAGGGAACTTGTAGTGTGAACATATGCATAAACAATGTAAACAATTATACTAACATGTCAATGTCACATTATACTGTCATTTATCATATGTTAGGTGATAATTAACAAAGTTAACATAGTAATAACATGGAATTGCATATCATATAATCGTCAATAACTTGCTAACATTTTAATTACTGCTCACTTGTCATCCATTTACCATTTCATAAGTAATAATGTCAGAGTGAGAAGGACTCACCTTTATTAAAGCTAGAGACCCAAAACAACACACACAAGAACGATTCCAGAAGCACGACAAGCACGATTAGATTTGAATGGATAGAGAGCCTTGTAAACACAAAATATAACATATATAAGCACAAATTGACACACAAATTAAGTCAACAACTTTTGTTTGCAAAACAATTGCAAAACAAGAGAGATAACCAAACCTTAGGAGCAAAAGACTTGTACAAGACAACATAAGCTTGGCCAAAATGCAAATGGGCTTATCAAACCACATCTAGGCTCGGCCTAGGTCTTGTATGCTCAGCCATGAGCCATGAGACATGGATATGGAGATGAAAATCGAAGGTAAAGGCAAGGAGAAGTAAAGGTATGCAATGGGTCAAGGGATGGAAGGTTTTGGTGCAACATTCGCTCGGCCTATGGTCCTATGGGCTCGGGTTTGGTTCATCATCAGTTCATGTCAGAGGTCATGCTGGTGGTCAGTGGTCAGGTCATGACGGTGGTGGATCTAGAGGTGGTGGCGAGGCAAAATATGAAAGTGGTAGTGAAGTTTAGCATGACTATGCATTGTTTAGTGGAGTTTTAGCCAAGTTTTGAGGTGTTTTTCTCATGTAGAAGGCACGACCAGATTTGGTCTGAAGGTTGGTGTTTGGCAGTAGACGATGAGGATGAGGAGTTGGTGGTGGTGGCAGGAGAAGATGGTGGTGGTTGAGGCCGAACAAAGCATGAAGAGATCAAGGCAAAATCAAGCAAAATTAAGAAGAATATAGGAAAAAGGAAGCCATTAACTAACGATATTTTTCTCAAAATGAAAATAGCCATGAGAATGAAGGGGATGAGAAGTTTTTCACGGGAAAAGCAAAGAAAAATTCACGGCTATTGCGTAGGAAGTGTACGGCCAAGCAAAGAAATGAAAGGTCAAAGGAAATGAAAAGACAAGGTTAATGAGAAGTCACAAGTATATGAAAAGACTTTGTCTCTTTGAATTTCCACTTTTAATTCAGTTTAAACAAATAAAAAGTCAAGTAAATAAAATAAAAGCTGAACAAAATAAAGTGGAAAATGAAAATAAAATAATGTCTTAGGAAAATAGAAAAATAAATAAAGAAAATACTTTATTTAAAACTGGAAATTAAAAATTGTAAACAAAATACAACTGTCATTGGAAAAAATTCAACTACATTTTAAAAAATGTTTTAAATAAAATATATACATAGCATGTCATGTTACACATATATACACAAATTAGAATATGATATGACAAACAAAAAATATTATTTATATGAATTAAAATAAATAATTTTGTTAAATAAAACAATTTACATACAATGGTTTAAAAAGCATAAATTTCACAATTTTAATCAGATTCCAACGAAACGAAAAGCAGTATACTTGTAATTTTATTTATTTTCATAATAAAGGATAAAATTTTAAAATTCAATTTTTTAAATGTTTAAAATTAAAAGTCAAAGTTTGACCATATTGACAAAAATTCACATTTTTGGAAAATATTCTATTTATTCATGTTTGGAATTATAATTCACATAAAAATCAAAAATTATTTTTAAAATAAAAAAATTAATTAATTTTAATAATTAAAATAAAGTTTTTAAATCAGGAATTTCAATTTTAAATAATTACAAAATACAGGGTTGTTACACTCCTCCCCACTCAAAACTTTTCGTCCCCGAAAAGGAATGATGTACGCGAAAACACAATAAAAAAATAGAATGATATCAGATTAAGATAAGACGACAAGAAGATTGAAATTTTACCTGATAACGGTTGTTATAGGTAAGTTTAACAAGGTAGATATGATCTTCCCAAGATCCTCCAGAATCAATAACACAAGCACGGAAAAAAAAATCCTCTAGAATCTGATTCACCCGTTTCGCTTGACTGACGGTATGTGGATGGCAAACAGTGCTCAAATTCAAAAATGAGTATCAAAGATTATAGAAGGGTGTCCGAACAGACTGGTATAAGCAATAGCCTCCCCATTCTACAACAAGATAAGGGAAATAAGGACAACCAAAAGATAGTTTGAAAAACAAAATAAGATAATAAATTTGAAACCATGAAAATTTCAACTTAAATTGATATTTAATTTTACAAAAGTTAAATAAATCTTAACTATCTCTAATTTCATTATCTTATCATCCAATTATCTTAAACGAACAATCCCTAAAATCATGGATTTGAAAAAAATCATCTATTATACTCATAATGTACTCAATAAATTTAATTCTTCTTTATTCCTAATTAAAATTAAATTTATTCCTCTCTATATATTTTCTCACCTATGTTAAATATATTTACACTTATTATAACTGCTTTAATTTATTCCTAGTTCCTTTAACATCATTTGATGTTGTAAATTATTCCATTACCCTTTTTTTCTATTTACCACTGTTAATATTTTTATAACTAAAATTTAAGTGCATAACATTATTATAACCACTCAAATTTTAGAAATAAAATCTTTTCATACTGTATGTTATCCAATCACATATTCAACTTTTGTATAATTTAGGTAAGTTATATTGGAATGAAATTATGTATTATTCAAATAAAACTTTCCAATTTAATCATTTCAAGTTTGAATATTTATCCAAATCTTGAAATTATGCTTGAAATTATCTTTCAAGATAAAATTTAGGAATTAAATTTTCGGTAAATTCCAAACCATTTAGAGATAAATAAATGCACATATACTATATAAATATCCATTCAAATTTAAATCATATACTAGCATATGTTATAAATCTAGTCTTATTTTAGAAATTCAAATCAATTAAATTCCCCAAAACAAAACTGTAGCAAGACTAGAGAACGGTCTCTTCATTTCGAAACTCGAAAATGACTGTCGACGATGCTGTAGTCATCACCAAAGTTATTTTCCAGCGACAAAGAAAAGAACGCTAATTTTAAACTTTAAATTCTTTGGAAACAAATTTCTATTCGAAAATACTTTAGATAATATATCCTTTAAAACTTTAAATACAAGGTTTGAAATCCAACAGAAATTAAATTCTTGTTTTAGATTCATTTTAAATTTCCAAATAAATTTATAACCATGTTTTATAGTTCAGTTATTATATATATGCAATAAGAGAAATGATATATAAAATCAAATATTATTTCTTAACAACCTATTCAGTAAAATCCAGAAAAAGATTTAAAATATAGTTACAAAATTATTTCATTACTAAATTTGAAAAACATATTATGTCAATTTTCTCTGTTCAAGCGTTTTGGAAATCATATCGATAGCGTTGATCAGACGAATCAATCAAAAGCCCAAATCAACATTAACAACTCAAACAACACAATACATAAAACATTTTTAATATTAGTTTACAAATACACTTCAAGAATGATTTGAAGATAAGTTGGAAACAAAGATGAGATGATTAAATAATAGAATAGGAAGATGGATAAGCTTATATAAATCACGGGCGACCTTAACCGGGTCAATCGTGGCTTAAATAATAAGATCGGTGTGTATTTCTGGGGTAAATCTACATTCGGTCTCAAGAGATAGAGTTCGAAATTATAAGAGATACCAGCATCTAAACCGAGGATATAAAATCTTAGGTGAATCGATGCTGTTGTAAAGGAGTTTTACCCTTTTACAAATCAATTTGAGATTGGCGGGGCTGCCGACAAATTGTAAACATCATTCGAAGTGGAGTTATTGGATACTCCAGAATCAAAAGAAGAGGAATAGTGAGGGACACGAATCGATTTTGGAACTACAGGGAACATTCCAAAATTCAAAGGAATCGAGTCAAAAAGGAAGAGATTCAAACTCGAATGAAAGTGGTTCTGTATATACATTTACCATATGTAACGACCCAAAATTTTTAGAAATTAAAATTTGAATATTTAATTAATTTTAAATATTTATAAGTGAATTTATAAGTCAAATAAATTTTTATTTGAATTATTGAATTTAATGGAATAATTAAATCGATAATTTAATATGTTAAATTATGAAAATAATTGAAAATTGAGTTAAATATGATTGAAAATGATTTGTAAAATTTTATTTTATCATATGGAAGTTAGAATGATATTTTAGAACTTTTAAAATCAATTTAAAAGTTAAATTGTGAAAATTGAATATTTTAATATTTAAATCGACTAGTGAAAATAGTCAATTTTTGAACAGTCTCAGAATTTAACGAAACTAGTTCCATTGGATCCGTAATAGTTAATTATTACCGAATTTCAATTTTCGTGTCAATTGGAGTTATCGTTTGATCGTGGCAGCTCGAAACGCATCGATTTATTTTTTAATTTTAATTTGGCGAGTTAAAATAGCCATTTTTCAAAAAGTCTCGGATTTCGATGAAACCAGTTTCATCGGATCCGTAATGTGATATTATTGTAAGGTTTCAAATTTCAAGTCAATTGGATTTACCGTTTGTCCTGTACAAATTAAAACGCCTAGAAAATCGCTTAAATCAGTTTAATTTAAATTGAACGTTTTCAGCCATAACTCGCACAGATGTCCGAATTAGCTTTCGAAACCTGTTCCATTGTGTCCGAAACATGGGGTAAACCCTAGAAACGCTGGTTACGGCGCGTAAATCGGAGTTCGGAATTTCCGGAATGAATAGTGTTTCGGTTTTCTCTATAAATAGCCCCCCACTTAAAAAAAAAAAAAAAAATATAAACAAAACCCTAATCACGTTGCAGCCGCCACCATCAAATTGTATGGCCGAAATTTCATCATCTTCCCTCTCCAATTTCTCAAAATCCATGCATCGATTCAAAGAACTTACAACTAGAAACTTGTAGAGCATTGCGAGAGCTTTAAATCCGTACGGTGGAGTTCGTTGTTATCGACCTTAGGCCGAGTTATTGAGCCGCGTTCGACTCACGTTTGGCACGCAATTCGAGGCTCATCAGAGAGCCGAGCTCCACATGCTTCAGGCCGAGTATCGTGTTCGTCGAGCTCTTCGAAATGGCGCTTCTTGATCGAATATAGTTGAGAGATGAGGTTGCTAAAATTAACCCTAGTTGATCTATGATGGGTTCGGCCTTGGCATCAAGTTCTGGAGCAAGAAACATGGAGAAGGAAGATGGACGCGTGTGGCTCTGATGGCTTGGAGCAAGATCTAACGGTTATTAGGAAGTTAGGTTTAAAATTAATTAAGTTATGTTGAGATTTGTTTATATAAATCGTGTACAAACTTCAAAAATACATATCTTTTTCATACGAGGTCGAAAAAATGCAAACTCAGTTGCGTTGGAATCGTATGGACGAGCACTACGCGATGGAGTTGGTTTGGAGTCGTTTGGAGTTAGTGAGAATTTTGGGTAAAATTAAACGTCCGTTTAATTTTATTCGAAATAAATCGCTAAAACGGAAATTTAAATCAAGGTGAGAATTTCTCACTCAATCGAATCAGTTTCGATTTTATTTTAAATAGTTAGATTTAAAATATTTGAATGCATGTTTGAATGTTGATTGATATCTATTGATTGTTAAAATAGACATTATACGCCGTTAGTAAGCGGATGTTATTTATTAAAAACATATACCGCGAATATTTCATAAACAGTGAAATTGGTATTATATATAATATCAATATATATATATTGGCATATGTATATATTGCAGTTGTTGATTTCCCGCATTTTTTTTGTTTAGCGGATGAGACCCTATTACGCCGTTATTAAGCGGATAATATTTAATAAGAACATATACCGCGATAATTTCGTACTGGAGCGAAATTGGTATTGTGCTAATGTTTGTGGATGCAGGAAAACAGGTTGGAGGGATCCAACTGGATTCCTCAACAGTTTTTATTTGATTTCAGATATTTTGATATTTGATGGATTTTCATATTGATATATGATATCGTTGTAGTCGTGATTGACTATTTGGTGTGTAACATCATTGGACCAAATTTTGGGATTTTAAAATGATTTTTAAAGTGATTTTTTGAGAATATACTATATTTTAGAATCGATCCATTTTAAAATAATTAAACGCTATAATTTTTAAAGTTATAAAATTATGATTTTTGAGAAATATAGTTAAAAACTGATTTTTGAGAATATGATGCTAATGATTTTATAAAATAGTTAAATCGGAATTTTTGAATTTATTATGGAAAGTTGAAATATAGGATTTATAAAATTTAATTATTTTATGAATCAAAATGGTGAAATAATAAAGGAATTTAAAGATGTTTAAAAAGAATAATATAAATTGATTTATATTAAGAGATTTATAAATGGATATTTATAAATTGAAATATGGACATTATAAAACGAGTTTTTATAAGTGTTTGAATGAAGTGAAAATAAATTTTGTAAATGAATGGAATTTATAAAATTATAAATGGTGAAGTTATAAATGAAATTTATAAATAGTAAGATTTATAAATTTTGTGAAATTATTAAAGAATATATTTGGATGAATAATTGAATCTTATAAGTTATAAGATTTATAACTATGAAGTTTAAAAGAACGATTTTGTAAAATAATCGTTTTATAAGCATTTAACTTATAATGTGAACTTTGGTTTATAATTGAGTTATAAATCGAATAGGTTAATAAAGGAGATTTATAAAGGAAATAGTTATGAAATAAATAGAAATGGAATTTATAAAACGTTGTTTTATAAATTCGCAAAAGACTTATTTTGATAAGTAAATGGTTATAACTTATTTATGGAGTTATATTCACATTTTTGACTGTGAATAATCCTTTAAAATGAAATGTATAAAAGAATGAAAATTTGTTAACGTAATATATTCACGTTTTTGAATGGTGAACAATATGTTAAAGAAAATGTTTAGATTTGATGTTTAAATTGAATTAAAACGATCTAACGAAGTTTTAATTGTGTTGAGATTCGAAACCATAGATTTCAACGTTAATTGTTGAAATAGACGTTTTCGAAAAATAGAAGGAAATAGTGGACTATAACACTGTTGCTATAGTAAATGATTTCCGAAAGGAAATGTTTTGCATAGTATTGGGATTTATATATATCTATTTTAATTTCAAATCCCTATACTAGTGAATTTGGGTTGTCGTAACGATGTTTTACGCAACATTCGTTTTGACCCAAATAAATATGTTTAAGTGAATGATTTCCTTAAAGAATGAAATATATACTTAATTCGATTTAAGTATATTAAATATTTTCCAAGGTTGAAAATAAAAAGATTTGTGAATTACTTATTTTTAATAAGTATGGAAATGTTTTCCAATATGAAGTGAATATTTAGAATTTATCTTTTTGAAGATAAATTGAAAATGGATAGTTGAAATCGTATATGCATGAATATTTTGGAATATAAATTCACTATGGAATTTATAAAAGAAAGTGGGATTGGTTTAGAAAAATAAATATTGATTTATTTTTGAAGTGTTGAAATTATATATCTTGTAAAGATATTTTGGAAAATAAATAATTTGGAAAATTATTTGGAATCTGGTGATGTGTGCATATCAATTGATAGTTCAATAGCCGACTATCAATATTTCCCTTTGAATGGGTAATTGATGTGATTTGTTTGAATGTGAATGCTACACTTATTTTTGAATAAGCGCTCACTATTCGGGTTAACCGGGAAAGGACCATGGGGTCGTATAACCCATTCCGAATATGTGATACGTCGTTATGAATTGCATTTGAAGATCGGTGTTGAAGACCCGGTATTTGCGAGAGCGATAGGATGACCTGTCGATTTACTCTGCACCGAGTTGCTCCGGTATAGAGTTCTCCATATGTGATGGTGAATCCGATCAGGATTGTGAATATCCGGATTGCAAGGACTTCTTTGTAAGTGCCTTCGGTTTTGTTCGATCCCGGAACAGACTTGTATGGATTGTATGTCTGACATTACAAGTTAAGATATAAAGCCGATTTCTTTCAAATATATTTCTTTTGGTGGCGGAGAATTTATTCTTTTAGCTTAACACCCTTCTCTGAGACGTACGAGCTCAGAGGTTATATAGTTGAAGTTATCAGCGATATATTCCCAATTTGGTAATGTGATATGCTGAGTGATGCTGAAATGATCATTGTGTTGATTATTGTGATAGGATCGTTTATTTGATCGTCTATCTTGGTGATCATTGTGTTGATCATTTGTTGACCCAAAGCATGGCTTTTGTATAAAGTATGTTTTTGTGGACGTGACTTCGTCGAGCCTCACACCCCGGAAATGGTCAAAACAGGAAAGATGCGGCAAGGTTATGAGGGGTAGCACCCTTTAGGGTATGTACATTTCCTTCTGGATAGAGGTGGTATCATGGTATGGAGCCCAGATATTTAACCTATGTGGTTACTACGAATTTATTACTTTGTGGTTGTTGGTTTTCGGGATCCCGTGAGAAAGGTCGTTTACGATCGGGGAATGGCGTGCTCGTGTCAGTAGTTACCCAGTTAGGGGTAACCCGGCCTTGTGTTGGCAGAGTTCCGGTTTGGTTCTCGGGGATGTCTTTCCAGAGGCATTCTCATGTGGCAATGGGAAGTTCCTTGGCCTGACCATTTGTTGGAAATCCAAAGAAACAATACGTGACTTATACGGTATTAGTTGTAGAACCTGCTTCCTCAGGAGGTAGCTATAGTAGGCATAATATAATGGTACCTATGCTGGCTAAGATTTATATTCTACTTTCGAAATCGTTTTATACACTATGCACTAATAATAATATCAAAATTGATTTGATTTTAATGCGTATCAAGCATGTTTGGCTATCATAAGGAGAAATCTTCTCCAAGTCTGCGTTTGCATTGTGTGTGTGGCAGGAGGTCTTATGGTAGTCTCATTTTTAAAAGCATTGCGAATTGAATTTAAAAATATTCCTCTATTTTGATTTTAAAGATAAATAAACTGTTTTGAGTTCTCACACCAGTCACATGACTGACTTGGAGTTTATTGTTTTCCTTCCTAAACTCTGGGTGCCCACCAATTTCCACACGGGCAGTCAAGAGTTAGGTTTATCAGGATATTCTGGATATTCTGGAGTTGCTGGAGGCAAGCTGGATGGCATGGCGTATTACTTATATAGTATTTCTTTTTCCGCTGCACTGTTTGTTGTTGTATATTGTTGTACACTCTGATGATATGATGTAATGAAATGTAATGTATAAAATGTAATAACTGATATAGTTCTTTGTTTAAAAGATTATTCATTTATTATTATATGTTGTTCCGCTGCGAATTGTGAGATTCTGATGTTGTTCTGTTGTTTTCTGTTCCGTCCTATTTTTCTTTCCTCTTCTTCGTCCTATTTTAAAATTTCGTCCTATTTTCTCTATTTTCTTTCTGTTCATTTTCTCTTTTAATTTCTATTTTAAAATTTTCTGTCTTCTTTTCCCTATCTAAATTTTCTATCTTTTTCTCTCTTCTTCTTTTCCTAAATTCTTTTTAAAAACCCTCAGTGTTCGGTTTTCCGTCGTTCGATTCCTCGGCAGTCGATAAAGTGAGTGTCGATGTTGAATTTTTCGGGCAACGAAGAATCGTGTCCTGACAATGTGGTATCAGAGCATATGGTTAAGCGACAACCATGGTTCTGTTGGGTATAATTCATTAGAGATAGAGTCAGCAGTACTCTAGATTGAGTTGAGTGTAATAATAGCTATGAGAGCGTATTTGTTAGTGAATATAAAATTGTTTTATATTGTGATGATTGGTTTGTTGAGTGGTATATGAACCTTCGTCGGCGCAGCTTCGAAACTGAATCGAAGGGGTTTCTAAACACTTGAATAGAACAATTCGACATAGTATTGTTTTAAATTGGGTAAATGAAATAATTTTACCTTGAGTATATTTTTATATATAAAAGGAATAATTTTTCAGAATTATTAAAATGTATATAAGTTGATTGTTTGGTTATTGAATAAGTTGTTTGAATAATCTAAATAAAAGAATAATTGTATAAGCAAAAAGGATTATAAGAATTGAATTATAATTAAAGTAAATTACAATTATGAAATAAACTTATATATATAAGAAGTGAAACTATATGAATATGAGTTTGTGAATAAAAATGAATTTTTAAAGTTAAATGGAAGTATAACTTAAGAGATGTTGAATGAAGTTGATATGAGTATCAAACTAAATTAATAAAGGTTAAATGAATATGAACTTGAGTTATATAAATGAAATTCAACTTTTGTAATTGAATTAAATTAATGGATTGAATGTTAATCAATTGAATGTGAATAATTGATATGAAATAATGAATATAAATGTTAATTCATTGAAATCTAATGCTATTGAAAGTTGAATAATTGAATGAATATAAGTAAATGAATTAGGTTGTAATTAATATACATTGGTTGTTATATGATTGTTAGTTGATTGTATATAATTCATTAAGTATTAATGAAAGTGAATTAGTGAAATTTAAAGCTATGTAATTGAATTCAAATAGAAAGTAAATAAATTTGAATGGAATTGAATGTGAATTGGATTTAATTAGTGAATGCAAACTAATTAAAATTGGGAATGAATGTTGATAAAATCCAATGTAAATAAATCAAATATGATTTAGAGTGAAAACCATTTCATTGAATATAAATGAGAATATGAATGAGTATTTAGTTGGTTGATGGTTGAATATATATTGCATTTGCTATATTATGTAGTTGTTATGTTAATATATGTTGTATATTGATACTATTGTCATATATGCATGTTCTCATGTTGTTTGTTGAGTGATTAGTAGGTGCGGATCGCATTTGCTTCGCATTTGGAGCTCGCTTTCGCGCTATATTAGCCGTATATGCTTGCTAATAAAATATAAGGTACATATCACGGATTACATACCGTACTTTTACACTTTTTTCCCTGCGGGATGCCTCATTACTTGATGAGATGTATATTTGTGATATATATACTGTCATTTTTTTTCAGATCGAGCCGCGCAAAGGAGACTATGGCGAATTTTTCCGAAAATTTAAGGCGTTAGAAAAATTTGAGAAAATCTGGAAAATTTTGAAAACTTTAACTTAGATTTTGGAATTGAAAGTTAAACAATAGTAATTGTTTTTGAAAAGATAACTAAGTATGATTTGAAAACTTAGTAAATATTTTGTAAGAAATTTAATTATGAATTTTGAAAAGTTAATAGATTCTGTAACTTTTCTTACTTAATAATTTCGAGGACGAAATTCTTTTAAGTGGGGAAGATTGTAACGACCCAAAATTTTTAGAAATTAAAATTTGAATATTTAATTAATTTTAAATATTTATAAGTGAATTTATAAGTCAAATAAATTTTTATTTGAATTATTGAATTTAATGGAATAATTAAATCGATAATTTAATATGTTAAATTATGAAAATAATTGAAAATTGAGTTAAATATGATTGAAAATGATTTGTAAAATTTTATTTTATCATATGGAAGTTAGAATGATATTTTAGAACTTTTAAAATCAATTTAAAAGTTAAACTGTGAAAATTGAATATTTTAATATTTAAATCGACTAGTGAAAATAGTCAATTTTTGAACAGTCTCAGAATTTAACGAAACCAGTTCCATTGGATCCGTAATAGTTAATTATTACCGGATTTCAATTTTCGTGTCAATCGGAGTTATCGTTTGATCGTGGCAGCTCGAAATGCATCGATTTATTTTTTAATTTTAATTTGGCGAGTTAAAATAGCCATTTTTCAAAAAGTCTCGAATTTCGACGAAACTAGTTTCATCGGATCCGTAATGTGATATTATTGTAAGGTTTCAAATTTCAAGTCAATTGGATTTACCGTTTGTCCTGTACAAATTAAAACGCCTAGAAAATCGCTTAAATCGGTTTAATTTAAATTGAATGTTTTCAGCCATAACTCGCACAGATGTCCGAATTAGCTTTCGAAACCTGTTCCATTGTGTCCGGAACGTGGGGTAAACCCTAGAAACGCTGGTTACGGCGCGTAAATCGGAGTTCGGAATTTCCGGAATGAATAGTGTTTCGGTTTTCTCTATAAATAGCCCCCCACTTAAAAAAAAAAAATATAAACAAAACCCTAATCACGTTGCAGCCGCCACCATCAAATTGTATGGCCGAAATTTCATCATCTTCCCTCTCCAATTTCTCAAAATCCATGCATCGATTCAAAGAACTTACAACTAGAAACTTGTAGAGCATTGCGAGAGCTTTAAATCCGTACGGTGGAGTTCGTTGTTATCGACCTTAGGCCGAGTTATTGAGCCGCGTTCGACTCACGTTTGGCACGCAATTCGAGGCTCATCAGAGAGCCGAGCTCCACATGCTTCAGGCCGAGTATCGTGTTCGTCGAGCTCTTCGAAATGGCGCTTCTTGATCGAATTATAGTTGAGAGATGAGGTTGCTAAAATTAACCCTAGTTGATCTATGATGGGTTCGGCCTTGGCATCAAGTTCTGGAGCAAGAAACGTGGAGAAGGAAGATGGACGCGTGCGGCTCTGATGGCTTGGAGCAAGATCTAACGGTTATTAGGAAGTTAGGTTTAAAATTAATTAAGTTATGTTGAGATTTGTTTATATAAATCGTGTACAAACTTCAAAAATACATATCTTTTTCATACGAGGTCGAAAAAATGCAAACTCAGTTGCGTTGGAATCGTATGGACGAGCACTACGCGATGGAGTTGGTTTGGAGTCGTTTGGAGTTAGTGAGAATTTTGGGTAAAATTAAACGTCCGTTTAATTTTATTCGAAATAAATCGCTAAAACGGAAATTTAAATCAAGGTGAGAATTTCTCACTCAATCGAATCAGTTTCGATTTTATTTTAAATAGTTAGATTTAAAATATTTGAATGCATGTTTGAATGTTGATTGATATCTATTGATTGTTAAAATAGACATTATACGCCGTTAGTAAGCGGATGTTATTTATTAAAAACATATACCGCGAATATTTCATAAACAGTGAAATTGGTATTATATATAATATCAATATATATATATTGGCATATGTATATATTGCAGTTGTTGATTTCCCGCATTTTTTTTGTTTAGCGGATGAGACCCTATTACGCCGTTATTAAGCGGATAATATTTAATAAGAACATATACCGCGATAATTTCGTACTGGAGCGAAATTGGTATTGTGCTAATGTTTGTGGATGCAGGAAAACAGGTTGGAGGGATCCAACTGGATTCCTCAACAGTTTTTATTTGATTTCAGATATTTTGATATTTGATGGATTTTCATATTGATATATGATATCGTTGTAGTCGTGATTGACTATTTGGTGTGTAACATCATTGGACCAAATTTTGGGATTTTAAAATGATTTTTAAAGTGATTTTTTGAGAATATACTATATTTTAGAATCGATCCATTTTAAAATAATTAAACGCTATAATTTTTAAAGTTATAAAATTATGATTTTTGAGAAATATAGTTAAAAACTGATTTTTGAGAATATGATGCTAATGATTTTATAAAATAGTTAAATCGGAATTTTTGAATTTATTATGGAAAGTTGAAATATAGGATTTATAAAATTTAATTATTTTATGAATCAAAATGGTGAAATAATAAAGGAATTTAAAGACGTTTAAAAAGAATAATATAAATTGATTTATATTAAGAGATTTATAAATGGATATTTATAAATTGAAATATGGACATTATAAAACGAGTTTTTATAAGTGTTTGAATGAAGTGAAAATAAATTTTGTAAATGAATGGAATTTATAAAATTATAAATGGTGAAGTTATAAATGAAATTTATAAATAGTAAGATTTATAAATTTTGTGAAATTATTAAAGAATATATTTGGATGAATAATTGAATCTTATAAGTTATAAGATTTATAACTATGAAGTTTAAAAGAACGATTTTGTAAAATAATCGTTTTATAAGCATTTAACTTATAATGTGAACTTTGGTTTATAATTGAGTTATAAATCGAATAGGTTAATAAAGGAGATTTATAAAGGAAATAGTTATGAAATAAATAGAAATGGAATTTATAAAACGTTGTTTTATAAATTCGCAAAAGACTTATTTTGATAAGTAAATGGTTATAACTTATTTATGGAGTTATATTCACATTTTTGACTGTGAATAATCCTTTAAAATGAAATGTATAAAAGAATGAAAATTTGTTAACGTAATATATTCACGTTTTTGAATGGTGAACAATATGTTAAAGAAAATGTTTAGATTTGATGTTTAAATTGAATTAAAACGATCTAACGAAGTTTTAATTGTGTTGAGATTCGAAACCATAGATTTCAACGTTAATTGTTGAAATAGACGTTTTCGAAAAATAGAAGGAAATAGTGGACTATAACACTGTTGTTATAGTAAATGATTTCCGAAAGGAAATGTTTTGCATAGTATTGGGATTTATATATATCTATTTTAATTTCAAATCCCTATACTAGTGAATTTGGGTTGTCGTAACGATGTTTTACGCAACATTCGTTTTGACCCAAATAAATATGTTTAAGTGAATGATTTCCTTAAAGAATGAAATATATACTTAATTCGATTTAAGTATATTAAATATTTTCCAAGGTTGAAAATAAAAAGATTTGTGAATTACTTATTTTTAATAAGTATGGAAATGTTTTCCAATATGAAGTGAATATTTAGAATTTATCTTGTTGAAGATAAATTGAAAATGGATAGTTGAAATCGTATATGCATGAATATTTTGGAATATAAATTCACTATGGAATTTATAAAAGAAAGTGGGATTGGTTTAGAAAAATAAATATTGATTTATTTTTGAAGTGTTGAAATTATATATCTTGTAAAGATATTTTGGAAAATAAATAATTTGGAAAATTATTTGGAATCTGGTGATGTGTGCATATCAATTGATAGTTCAATAGCCGACTATCAATATTTCCCTTTGAATGGGTAATTGATGTGATTTGTTTGAATGTGAATGCTACACTTATTTTTGAATAAGCGCTCACTATTCGGGTTAACCGGGAAAGGACCATGGGGTCGTATAACCCATTCCGAATATGTGATACGTCGTTATGAATTGCATTTGAAGATCGGTGTTGAAGACCCGGTATTTGCGAGAGCGATAGGATGACCTGTCGATTTACTCTGCACCGAGTTGCTCCGGTATAGAGTTCTCCATATGTGATGGTGAATCCGATCAGGATTGTGAATATCCGGATTGCAAGGACTTCTTTGTAAGTGCCTTCGGTTTTGTTCGATCCCGGAACAGACTTGTATGGATTGTATGTCTGACATTACAAGTTGAGATATAAAGCCGATTTCTTTCAAATATATTTCTGTTGGTGGCGGAGAATTTATTCTTTTAGCTTAACACCCTTCTCTGAGACGTACGAGCTCAGAGGTTATATAGTTGAAGTTATCAGCGATATATTCCCAATTTGGTAATGTGATATGCTGAGTGATGCTGAAATGATCATTGTGTTGATTATTGTGATAGGATCGTTTATTTGATCGTCTATCTTGGTGATCTGTAACGACCCGTTAAGTTCGACCATTTAAAATTGTTTGTTTAATAGGATTTTGTAATTTATTTTAGTTGAAAGAATAAAGGTGGTAGATAAGTATTAAAATGAAGGCTAGAATAAATTATATAGAAGTGACTTAGAAACCTATTTAAAGACATTTGAATAAAATTCAAATGAATTAAGTAGAGAAAGAAAGAAAAATTCTTACCTGTACATAAAATTTAATATGGGAATATTAAACCAATTTAATGCAATAAAAGATTGTGAACGATAAATTGAATAGATTAAGAAACCCTGTTATTGCAAGTCAATAAATTTGTAAACCCTAATGAACATCTCAAAATTTATAAATTTATTGAAATTTAAGACATAGCATAAGCGTAGAACTATAGGTATGATGACAAACTTTTATAAATTGTCTAATTAAGGGTCAGCAAATTTATTTGGAAATCAAACTCAATTAAGGGTAAGTAATTATGATGGATTGATGGCATAAACGTTACTAATTTTTATCATAGTAACGGAAGTGCAGATGGAAGGCAACTGTAGAAATTTAAGTACGTATTAACAATTGAAAGGGACTGTCGATTGAGTGGAGTACTTTAGGTTGTCTTACTAAATTTAGAATTTAACATAAGACAAATAGAAATAAATCAATAAACGTATAGATTTTAAGTTTATTATGATGAATTATTTTAGTGATATGACTTAGAATAAATGAAATAATTTGGGTTAATTGGTATTTAATGGAATTAAAGGTTGCAATATTCATAGGTAAGGATTTAGATGAAATAGATTGATGTATGAAAAATTTAATTTGATAAATGGCAATTAATTCCTTTAATTTGTGCAATTAATGTATGTTTAATTGATAACGATAAAAAGTTGATTTTTTTTCAGTGTAACCAACGTAAAATATTATCATAGCATGATACTTGGTTTGAATAGAAGGATTTGATTTAATGTGAAAATTTTTGTTCTAAGTATTGAATAAAATTGGGAATCAAATTTTTTTTTATGATAATAACGTTAGTATTGGTTAATAAATAGATTTCAATGCAGTAACCAAATAAATGGAATAAGATGAGTATATATTGCATAGAAATGAAATGATAAATTATTGATGTAATGGAAGATATAACCATGTCAATTATGCATATAAGGTAATAAGGTAATGAAACCGAGGTAAATTAATTAATTGAGACTTTAAGTAAAATTAACGTGTGGAATTGACCAAGGTTCAATAAAATGAGAATTTGATTGGTTATATTTATTGGTTGAGAAATGTAAATGTGTATTTGGGGAATAAATTTAGTCAGACTTAAGTATTGAATTTAATTAATTAATATATATGATAAATGATGATTAAATAAAAACTCAATACTCTATATATATGTATAATATTTGAGTGAAAATAATAATACACTTATAAATGTGGAATTAAGAGTTTACAACAACTATTTTAAGTAAAGAAATTGTTCATTCAAGTAAATTTGAAACATCGCAATAGGTGTAGATTAAGTGTTGCGTTAAATAAATTATAAAGGAATAAATTTATAGAAACGTAGGAACGGAAGAATGAACATTATAGTAACGTAAAACGTATTGTAGGATAATAATTAAGTATAGGCTTGTAAATTAGATGTATGACAATAAATTTTGTACGTAAATCTTTCTATTAGTTGATAAGTCTTATTTTGATCAATTTAAAGGAATACACTAAATTTTGTAGTTAGTACGGAATATTGATGAGTGAATGAATAAGATGAAACAAAGGTGGAATGTATTAGTTGAGGTTTTAAGTTACTTATGTGATAAGTTACCAAAATTACAATTTTATCTAAATACAGTAATTTATGCAAACAAAAGATGAACATTTTGAAATATTACCACAGTGATATATAAAAGAAACGTTAACTATGTAGTTGGAGAATAATTGATATATTTTGAGTTGGATAATAGAAATCAAGTTATTTATATAATTAGATTTAAGATGAGAGTATAAGTATATGATTAAATAATTGGGTTTTGCGAATAAAATTTATAATTCCCAAATAATAAGAAAACGCAGAGGTTAAAACTGCGAAATTTATATACTTATAAATTTTAATTCACATCCAAGCTTGCTAAATTATTGGGAATTGATTGGATTATATAAGTAATGAAATTTGGCCAATATTTAAAGTTGAAAGAAAATTTGGGTTTTATGATTTATTTTAATTTATTTAATAAATATTAAAAATAGTCATTTTTGTCACGGACTCGGATTTCGACGAAACTAGTTTCATCGGATCCGTAACGGTGAATTATAATAATGTTTCAAGTTTCGTTGCGATCGGACTTGTCGTTTGATCGTACGGACTCGAAACGCCTTGAAATTTACGCATTTTGAAATCAATTTGAAATTTTTATTTTTTTAGCATAACTTCTTCATACGATCGAATTTGGTCGCGAAACTTTTTCCATCGCGTTCAGAATATTTTGAAACACCTATTTGGATATATAGTTTTAACAAATTCGACTCCGGAGGCAGAACGGGCTTTTTGGGCCAACTATCGTTTAGCACGTTCGTTATCCGTACCCACCTAGCCTTCTTTTATCTGTCTATATATTTGCGATTATAAACCCTAGCCACTCCTTATTTTCATTTTTCTATACGTACATCTCCTTCTCAACTCCTCATTCCAATGGCAGAAAAAAACCTAATTCCCAAATTCCAAAATTTTATTTCAAAAAAAAAAAAAAAAAAAAAAATTTTTGTGGATCTGCAGCAGCTTCTGGTCGCGCTTCGGGTTTCAGAGGAGAAAACCCTAGAGCAACTTCGGGTCAGGAAGAAAATGACTCGGGTCGCTCCGGGTCGTTTTGGCGAAAACTCCAAGCAAGCATCGGGGAAATGAGGCGGCGCCCCGAAGTCGAACCCGAAGTTGACCAGGACCAGAATTTTTCATTTTTCAAATTTTCATAACTTTTGCATACGAGCTCGGATTCACGCGCGGTTTGTTTTGCTGGGATCGTATCGGAATTTCTGACGTTTTGGCACTGGTTTGGATGAATTTGGAGACTGTCCAATTTTTGGGTTTAAATTGGATTTGAATTCAATTTAAATTCAAAAGGTGAGTGTTTTAACCCACTCACAACTACTAGAAGCTTTTATGTTTGTTAAATAAATTTTAGAAATGAATAGAAATTTATTTATGAGCTTTTGGCATGTTATTTCATTCATATCTGTTGAATTGCATTTTATTGAATGTAACTGTTAATTTAATTGATTTATTGCGTGTTAATTGGCTGTTAGAAATTTTTGGTTGCATATGAACTGCTAGTTAACAGTTATGTCAATTATCACTGAATATAAATTGTTAGATTAATAGTTGAAAATTTTAATTTGAATAAACTGCCAGCTATCACCTGTTATATATGATCATATATATAATTGTTATTGATTGATATTGCTTGATGTTTGTGACTGGATGATGGATGTTTTGTTGAATGGATGTTTTATTTGATATCATTAAACTGCAAGTTAGCATACATTTTACATTTCATTCGGGATTGTGGTTTGAAATGATAAAACCGCAAAGTTTTATTTTTTTAAATTGCGGATTGAAATGATAAATATCCGTATCACTTGACCATAGGATAGAAAATTATATACAGGCACCGCGGTCTATATATAACTATTTTAATGTGATTTCTATGGTTTGGATTGAATACGGTCTATAAATCTTAAATTTATATTGTATAAATATTTTATTTCATATTTATATACCTATGAAGTTGAAATTTTGAAATTAAAAGGAATATAAATTTCTTTATTGAAAATGGAAGAAATTAAGAAAATGGAGTTTGATGATTTATATCCTATGTTTAAATATTAAGTTGGAAATTTTAAAGATATGATATTTATAATTGGATTTTTCCCAAAATATTTTGAAATGAATATTCTAGTAAAAATTGAATTTGGAAATATATATATATTTTACTAGAAATTGAAGTCTTATTAATTATGGATTTTATGTGAATGGTCAAGATTAATTAATAGAATACTGATTTTGAAAGGATAAAAATCCAACTTTAGTTGAAATATTAATGCTCAAAAATGGATATAAATATATATAAAATTGAAATGGTTTTGGGACTTGAAGTAATATTTTGGATTTTGGTTTAACTTTAAAAGAAGAAATATTTGGAAAGCCATGTAATTTATTTCTTTGTAAAGCAACAGTAAAGTTAAACCTTTTTAATTCGCATACCGTTGAATATCCAAACCATTTAGTTTTGAAAATAATGGTTTTAAAATACTATGGATTTTCGAAGAATTATGTTGAAAGTTACAAACAGAATATTGGTTACATGGGATATTAAATAATAAAAAGTGACATAATTTTTTTGGAAAGGAATAATTTTATTTGGGATAAACGATATCATATTGTTTTGGGTTTTAAAAGAAGAAATGATATCGTAATATTACGGTTTGAAATGGATTATATTCTGGTTTTAAAAGTATAAACTATTTTTAAATGACCGCGGTGTTATAATAACGATTGGTTGGCAAAGAGACCGGGATCGGATATGGACATACTCTCTGTCGATACCGAAAACCACTTTGACTAACCGTGTACGCGGTGGAGATTCCAGAATGAAGTAGGTGGTGGCGACGTTTCCTGTAAGGTAAATACGTGGACCCAACTCCCATGAGTTGGCATAAGGTGGCTAAAACAGGAGCGATTCTCAGGCCAATGAGGTCATTCCTCTGATCGGACGCTCCTCTTCGATATTATAATTTGACTTGGATTTGATTCAGTGGCCACTTCTATATTTTGATTTTGGGGAGTTAGTCCGAGGTGGGCGGTAACTGCGGCTACGCGTTTCCACCAGCCTGGATAGCAATTGGTATATCTACCCTGGCATTGCCTAGTTGTGCCGTGTCACCTACCATATCGCGCCTTGTACGAGTTTGGTTTTCTCCCGTAGCCCGTGTGGTATCCTCTAGTGGCTTCCCGATCAGGAGGGGCTATGATATTGGACGGACTACTGGGACTATTACGTGTTAAGGTGGAAAATGTAAAGCCTTAACGCTATTTAAAAGTAAGTTTATTTTATAAATAGACACTATTATAATAGCGCAATATACTACATAGTAAATAGTTTAACGGATCCTTAGGAGATGTAAATCCCGAACATCTCTTGAGTTACTGTACTCATATTTATATTCTGTTTATTTAACTCACATAAGATATTCTAGTCTGACTCGGGTGTTTTTGTCTATTCAAATTCGCTCGGGTCAGTCCGAGCATTTCAGGATAGCAGATTTTAGCTTTGGAGGACGAAGACGAAGAATAAGTATTATGTTATATATAGTATTACACCACACTCTTTCTATTCCGCTGCATTGCTTGTATTGGTATGTGTAACTCTGATATTTATTGTAAAAGAAGGATCAAGCTTTTGTAAACTGTTTATGAACTGTATATTTGTTATTATATTTTATCCTTCCGCTGTGAGATTCTGTTTTTGTTTTTATTTCTTCTCTGTTTTCTTATTTACCCCATAACAATCCGCCCTTGCGTATGCTTTGAATTGGCACGTGTGTCGGTTTAAAGTGTGCAAAAAGGCGGGATGTTACAGTTGGTATCAGAGCTTTGGTTTAGCGATAAACCTTGGCTTTGTGGGGTTTGACTCTTTGTTAATAGGGTAGAAATATCCTATGGGAGTCGCTGAGTGTATATATAAGAGAGAGCGTACTTGTTAGTATTAATAAAAAGATTTTAATATTGTGTTAATCTGTTCCGCTTTGTATTTATAAATTCTGGTTGATGCATGGGACGCTATGTCATCAATAGGGATTTCTAAACACTTAATAGGACAGACCGACATAATATTTGTTTTTAATATAGGTGAATGAAATAATTTTGCCTGTTATATTTCTATATATAAAAATAGTTTTATAAAGATATATATATATATTTGGTTGCTATAGATTGGATGTTAGGCAATAAAAATATTTATAATAACTGAAGCTAAGTGAAATTATAATAAACCAAATTTGGAGATTTAGAACTTAAGTCCGGGATTTTTGAAAATTTGCTTTCAAAGAATTTGTGAAATTTATTGATTTGGTTTATAAGTATTTTCTTATATAAATATTTCGTATAAATTGGAAGAATTGTTTTAAAGAAGATTTTGGAAAAGAATTAAATTCTGTACTTTCCTCTCTGTCGCTGGAAAATAAATTCGGTGATGACGGCCGCATCATCGACTTTCATTTTCGAGTTTCGAAGGGGAAAGGCCACTGTAGTAAATTCTACTGCAGATTTATTTTTGAAATTTTCTAAAAATTTTCTTTTATTGTTCTAAATATAATTAGAGATATAAAAGTTGTAAGAACTTATTTATCTATTATTTTGAAATAGATTAAAATTTGACCCGGTATTTAATTCTAAATTTTTCCGTTAATTAATTGTTTAAACTTTGTTAGTGAAATATTAAGTAAGAAAGTTAATGCTAGGGATAAGGGAAGTAAAAGTTTTTAACTGATAAATAATGGAAAAGATTTATTGAAGAATGAATGAATTGAAACCTCTAATTGGAATAAGAGAATAACTGCAAAGCTATAAAGAGGAATTTGCATACATATGAGACAAAGGGTAATATGAATAAACATTAAATTTAATTAAAAGAATGGAGATTAAACTTGTATAAGTTCAATTGCAATTTCCTTAACATAAATAACTTACCCAAATATAAAAGTTGAAGTGTTAAATGAGAAACTGGAATTGAATATTTTACAAGTAGGAATTTAGGAAATAATGAAAGAATTTATTGGTATAAACTTAAGTGATAATTGAAATTTTACCCAAATTAAAGGTGAGTATTATTAATAGGTGATTTTAACTTAAGTAAATAAAATGAAATTCTTTAATATTGATGTGTAGGGTTATAAACTTAAGTATGATTTAAAATGCTACTAGTAATATAATAAAAAGTAGGTAATATAAATAAATGTCTGTAAACCCTAGATAATGAATTAATAAAATCCTTTATTTATAAAAATGGAGGTTTTAAGGTTAATAATTTAAGTGTAAGTAGAGGGTTACTGTAATTAAATATAATAAAACATAAACATTAAATAAAGGAATGAAATTAAGGGTAAGTTGAAATTGTAATTTATAAAACGAATATATATTTATTGAACCGTTAATAAATAAAAAGGAATTGAGAAGAAACTTGTAAATTTTCACTTGCATTCTTAAATATACATAACTTACCATATAATAAAAGTTGCAATGTTAGTAAGAAAATGTAAGGGGAAATCTTACAAGTGAAGCTTGAGATAATTAAGGTATTCAATAAATTTGCTGTTATAAATGAGAATTAACTGTATAAACTTAAGTTAAATTGGAAATTTTACTATATAAGAAAGGGTAAGTAGTATAAATAGATGATATAAACCTTAGTCAATAAATTGGAATACAATATAATGAATTTTGTAACAAATGGAAAATGAAAATTGTAAGAAACAAAGAAATCCCTCCATAAATGAAAGAAAGAAAATCAAACCACCGAAGCATGAAATAAATGTATAATAAGTTAATTTGGCTGTTAGTTTGAATTGTTATTGTTTGATTTATGTTTGTTGGGTAAGGAATTTGAAGTTGTTGGGGAATAAATAATCTATCCTTGTTCCATCTAAGACTGTTGAGTAAAGGATGCACTTGATAGTTAATTTCATTTCATACAAATTTCAAATTTGAACCCAGACAACTAATTGTTTGATGGTTTAAATGGTTGCTTCACTTTGTGTATGTATGTTATTTGTAAGATTGATAATTGTTGTATTGATTGGGTGATTAATGGTTGAAACCACCTAAACATTTCACTTTAATATAAATATTTAACCTTTTAGATTATATAAGTGAATGCAGGTGATGGAAGCAACTGCTTTTGGTTCCATAATAATAAGCGTATTGCCCGACAAATAGGTACGTTTTCGGATTACGTTTAAAGCGCTATTTTATATAGTTGCCCGTGTTGGGATATAATATTTTGATAATATTTGTAATATATTTGTTATATTTTGATATTTTATTTTCTCCCGAGCCTCTCCGTACAAAGGAGACTCTGCCAAAATTTTCCGTAAATTTTGGACTTAGAATTTTGTTGAAAATGTTTTTCCAACTTTAATTATTTAAGTATAAAAGTTTATAATGGCTATAAAACGGGTATATTTCATTAAAGGAAATTAATCCAGTAAATTATTATTTATAAGCTAATATTGAATTGAGATGTACTGTTTTATTCTTCCTTCTCCCTTCTTTTTCCTTTTCGGGGACGAAAAGTTTTGAGTGGGGGAGAGTGTAACGACCCGTTAAGTTCGACCATTTAAAATTGTTTGTTTAATAGGATTTTGTAATTTATTTTAGTTGAAAGAATAAAGGTGGTAGATAAGTATTAAAATGAAGGCTAGAATAAATTATATAGAAGTGACTTAGAAACCTATTTAAAGACATTTGAATAAAATTCAAATGAATTAAGTAGAGAAAGAAAGAAAAATTCTTACCTGTACATAAAATTTAATATGGGAATATTAAACCAATTTAATGCAATAAAAGATTGTGAACGATAAATTGAATAGATTAAGAAACCCTGTTATTGCAAGTCAATAAATTTGTAAACCCTAATGAACATCTCAAAATTTATAAATTTATTGAAATTTAAGACATAGCATAAGCGTAGAACTATAGGTATGATGACAAACTTTTATAAATTGTCTAATTAAGGGTCAGCAAATTTATTTGGAAATCAAACTCAATTAAGGGTAAGTAATTATGATGGATTGATGGCATAAACGTTACTAATTTTTATCATAGTAACGGAAGTGCAGATGGAAGGCAACTGTAGAAATTTAAGTACGTATTAACAATTGAAAGGGACTGTCGATTGAGTGGAGTACTTTAGGTTGTCTTACTAAATTTAGAATTTAACATAAGACAAATAGAAATAAATCAATAAACGTATAGATTTTAAGTTTATTATGATGAATTATTTTAGTGATATGACTTAGAATAAATGAAATAATTTGGGTTAATTGGTATTTAATGGAATTAAAGGTTGCAATATTCATAGGTAAGGATTTAGATGAAATAGATTGATGTATGAAAAATTTAATTTGATAAATGGCAATTAATTCCTTTAATTTGTGCAATTAATGTATGTTTAATTGATAACGATAAAAAGTTGATTTTTTTTCAGTGTAACCAACGTAAAATATTATCATAGCATGATACTTGGTTTGAATAGAAGGATTTGATTTAATGTGAAAATTTTTGTTCTAAGTATTGAATAAAATTGGGAATCAAATTTTTTTTTATGATAATAACGTTAGTATTGGTTAATAAATAGATTTCAATGCAGTAACCAAATAAATGGAATAAGATGAGTATATATTGCATAGAAATGAAATGATAAATTATTGATGTAATGGAAGATATAACCATGTCAATTATGCATATAAGGTAATAAGGTAATGAAACCGAGGTAAATTAATTAATTGAGACTTTAAGTAAAATTAACGTGTGGAATTGACCAAGGTTCAATAAAATGAGAATTTGATTGGTTATATTTATTGGTTGAGAAATGTAAATGTGTATTTGGGGAATAAATTTAGTCAGACTTAAGTATTGAATTTAATTAATTAATATATATGATAAATGATGATTAAATAAAAACTCAATACTCTATATATATGTATAATATTTGAGTGAAAATAATAATACACTTATAAATGTGGAATTAAGAGTTTACAACAACTATTTTAAGTAAAGAAATTGTTCATTCAAGTAAATTTGAAACATCGCAATAGGTGTAGATTAAGTGTTGCGTTAAATAAATTATAAAGGAATAAATTTATAGAAACGTAGGAACGGAAGAATGAACATTATAGTAACGTAAAACGTATTGTAGGATAATAATTAAGTATAGGCTTGTAAATTAGATGTATGACAATAAATTTTGTACGTAAATCTTTCTATTAGTTGATAAGTCTTATTTTGATCAATTTAAAGGAATACACTAAATTTTGTAGTTAGTACGGAATATTGATGAGTGAATGAATAAGATGAAACAAAGGTGGAATGTATTAGTTGAGGTTTTAAGTTACTTATGTGATAAGTTACCAAAATTACAATTTTATCTAAATACAGTAATTTATGCAAACAAAAGATGAACATTTTGAAATATTACCACAGTGATATATAAAAGAAACGTTAACTATGTAGTTGGAGAATAATTGATATATTTTGAGTTGGATAATAGAAATCAAGTTATTTATATAATTAGATTTAAGATGAGAGTATAAGTATATGATTAAATAATTGGGTTTTGCGAATAAAATTTATAATTCCCAAATAATAAGAAAACGCAGAGGTTAACACTGCGAAATTTATATACTTATAAATTTTAATTCACATCCAAGCTTGCTAAATTATTGGGAATTGATTGGATTATATAAGTAATGAAATTTGGCCAATATTTAAAGTTGAAAGAAAATTTGGATTTTATGATTTATTTTAATTTATTTAATAAATATTAAAAATAGTCATTTTTGTCACGGACTCGGATTTCGACGAAACTAGTTTCATCGGATCCGTAACGGTGAATTATAATAATGTTTCAAGTTTCGTTGCGATCGGACTTGTCGTTTGATCGTACGGACTCGAAACGCCTTGAAATTTACGCATTTTGAAATCAATTTGAAATTTTTATTTTTTTAGCATAACTTCTTCATACGATCGAATTTGGTCGCGAAACTTTTTCCATCGCGTTCAGAATATTTTGAAACACCTATTTGGATATATAGTTTTAACAAATTCGACTCCGGAGGCAGAACGGGCTTTTTGGGCCAACTATCGTTTAGCACGTTCGTTATCCGTACCCACCTAGTCTTCTTTTATCTGTCTATATATTTGCGATTATAAACCCTAGCCACTCCTTATTTTCATTTTTCTATACGTACATCTCCTTCTCAACTCCTCATTCCAATGGCAGAAAAAAACCTAATTCCCAAATTCCAAAATTTTATTTCAAAAAAAAAAAAAAAAAAAAAAAAAAATTTTTGTGGATCTGCAGCAGCTTCTGGTCGCGCTTCGGGTTTCAGAGGAGAAAACCCTAGAGCAACTTCGGGTCAGGAAGAAAATGACTCGGGTCGCTCCGGGTCGTTTTGGCGAAAACTCCAAGCAAGCATCGGGGAAATGAGGCGGCGCCCCGAAGTCGAACCCGAAGTTGACCAGGACCAGAATTTTTCATTTTTCAAATTTTCATAACTTTTGCATACGAGCTCGGATTCACGCGCGGTTTGTTTTGCTGGGATCGTATCGGAATTTCTGACGTTTTGGCACTGGTTTGGATGAATTTGGAGACTGTCCAATTTTTGGGTTTAAATTGGATTTGAATTCAATTTAAATTCAAAAGGTGAGTGTTTTAACCCACTCACAACTACTAGAAGCTTTTATGTTTGTTAAATAAATTTTAGAAATGAATAGAAATTTATTTATGAGCTTTTGGCATGTTATTTCATTCATATCTGTTGAATTGCATTTTATTGAATGTAACTGTTAATTTAATTGATTTATTGCGTGTTAATTGGCTGTTAGAAATTTTTGGTTGCATATGAACTGCTAGTTAACAGTTATGTCAATTATCACTGAATATAAATTGTTAGATTAATAGTTGAAAATTTTAATTTGAATAAACTGCCAGCTATCACCTGTTATATATGATCATATATATAATTGTTATTGATTGATATTGCTTGATGTTTGTGACTGGATGATGGATGTTTTGTTGAATGGATGTTTTATTTGATATCATTAAACTGCAAGTTAGCATACATTTTACATTTCATTCGGGATTGTGGTTTGAAATGATAAAACCGCAAAGTTTTATTTTTTTAAATTGCGGATTGAAATGATAAATATCCGTATCACTTGACCATAGGATAGAAAATTATATACAGGCACCGCGGTCTATATATAACTATTTTAATGTGATTTCTATGGTTTGGATTGAATACGGTCTATAAATCTTAAATTTATATTGTATAAATATTTTATTTCATATTTATATACCTATGAAGTTGAAATTTTGAAATTAAAAGGAATATAAATTTCTTTATTGAAAATGGAAGAAATTAAGAAAATGGAGTTTGATGATTTATATCCTATGTTTAAATATTAAGTTGGAAATTTTAAAGATATGATATTTATAATTGGATTTTTCCCAAAATATTTTGAAATGAATATTCTAGTAAAAATTGAATTTGGAAATATATATATATATATTTTACTAGAAATTGAAGTCTTATTAATTATGGATTTTATGTGAATGGTCAAGATTAATTAATAGAATATTGATTTTGAAAGGATAAAAATCCAACTTTAGTTGAAATATTAATGCTCAAAAATGGATATAAATATATATAAAATTGAAATGGTTTTGGGACTTGAAGTAATATTTTGGATTTTGGTTTAACTTTAAAAGAAGAAATATTTGGAAAGCCATGTAATTTATTTCTTTGTAAAGCAACAGTAAAGTTAAACCTTTTTAATTCGCATACCGTTGAATATCCAAACCATTTAGTTTTGAAAATAATGGTTTTAAAATACTATGGATTTTCGAAGAATTATGTTGAAAGTTACAAACAGAATATTGGTTACATGGGATATTAAATAATAAAAAGTGACATAATTTTTTTGGAAAGGAATAATTTTATTTGGGATAAACGATATCATATTGTTTTGGGTTTTAAAAGAAGAAATGATATCGTAATATTACGGTTTGAAATGGATTATATTCTGGTTTTAAAAGTATAAACTATTTTTAAATGACCGCGGTGTTATAATAACGATTGGTTGGCAAAGAGACCGGGATCGGATATGGACATACTCTCTGTCGATACCGAAAACCACTTTGACTAACCGTGTACGCGGTGGAGATTCCAGAATGAAGTAGGTGGTGGCGACGTTTCCTGTAAGGTAAATACGTGGACCCAACTCCCATGAGTTGGCATAAGGTGGCTAAAACAGGAGCGATTCTCAGGCCAACGAGGTCATTCCTCTGATCGGACGCTCCTCTTCGATATTATAATTTGACTTGGATTTGATTCAGTGGCCACTTCTATATTTTGATTTTGGGGAGTTAGTCCGAGGTGGGCGGTAACTGCGGCTACGCGTTTCCACCAGCCTGGATAGCAATTGGTATATCTACCCTGGCATTGCCTAGTTGTGCCGTGTCACCTACCATATCGCGCCTTGTACGAGTTTGGTTTTCTCCCGTAGCCCGTGTGGTATCCTCTAGTGGCTTCCCGATCAGGAGGGGCTATGATATTGGACGGACTACTGGGACTATTACGTGTTAAGGTGGAAAATGTAAAGCCTTAACGCTATTGAAAAGTAAGTTTATTTTATAAATAGACACTATTATAATAGCGCAATATACTACATAGTAAATAGTTTAATGGATCCTTAGGAGATGTAAATCCCGAACATCTCTTGAGTTACTGTACTCATATTTATATTCTGTTTATTTAACTCACATAAGATATTCTAGTCTGACTCGGGTGTTTTTGTCTATTCAAATTCGCTCGGGTCAGTCCGAGCATTTCAGGATAGCAGATTTTAGCTTTGGAGGACGAAGACGAAGAATAAGTATTATGTTATATATAGTATTACACCACACTCTTTCTATTCCGCTGCATTGCTTGTATTGGTATGTGTAACTCTGATATTTATTGTAAAAGAAGGATCAAGCTTTTGTAAACTGTTTATGAACTGTATATTTGTTATTATATTTTATCCTTCCGCTGTGAGATTCTGTTTTTGTTTTTATTTCTTCTCTGTTTTCTTATTTACCCCATAACAATCCGCCCTTGCGTATGCTTTGAATTGGCACGTGTGTCGGTTTAAAGTGTGCAAAAAGGCGGGATGTTACATGATCATTGTGTTGATCATTTGTTGACCCAAAGCATGGCTTTTGTATAAAGTATGTTTTTGTGGACGTGACTTCGTCGAGCCTCACACCCCGGAAATGGTCAAAACAGGAAAGATGCGGCAAGGTTATGAGGGGTAGCACCCTTTAGGGTATGTACATTTCCTTCTGGATAGAGGTGGTATCATGGTATGGAGCCCAGATATTTAACCTATGTGGTTACTACGAATTTATTACTTTGTGGTTGTTGGTTTTCGGGATCCCGTGAGAAAGGTCGTTTACGATCGGGGAATGGCGTGCTCGTGTCAGTAGTTACCCAGTTAGGGGTAACCCGGCCTTGTGTTGGCAGAGTTCCGGTTTGGTTCTCGGGGATGTCTTTCCAGAGGCATTCTCATGTGGCAATGGGAAGTTCCTTGGCCTGACCATTTGTTGGAAATCCAAAGAAACAATACGTGACTTGTACGGTATTAGTTGTAGAACCTGCTTCCTCAGGAGGTAGCTATAGTAGGCATAATATAATGGTACCTATGCTGGCTAAGATTTATATTCTACTTTCGAAATCGTTTTATACACTATGCACTAATAATAATATCAAAATTGATTTGATTTTAATGCGTATCAAGCATGTTTGGCTATCATAAGGAGAAATCTTCTCCAAGTCTGCGTTTGCATTGTGTGTGTGGCAGGAGGTCTTATGGTAGTCTCATTTTTAAAAGCATTGCGAATTGAATTTAAAAATATTCCTCTATTTTGATTTTAAAGATAAATAAACTGTTTTGAGTTCTCACACCAGTCACATGACTGACTTGGAGTTTATTGTTTTCCTTCCTAAACTCTGGGTGCCCACCAATTTCCACACGGGCAGTCAAGAGTTAGGTTTATCAGGATATTCTGGATATTCTGGAGTTGCTGGAGGCAAGCTGGATGGCATGGCGTATTACTTATATAGTATTTCTTTTTCCGCTGCACTGTTTGTTGTTGTATATTGTTGTACACTCTGATGATATGATGTAATGAAATGTAATGTATAAAATGTAATAACTGATATAGTTCTTTGTTTAAAAGATTATTCATTTATTATTATATGTTGTTCCGCTGCGAATTGTGAGATTCTGATGTTGTTCTGTTGTTTTCTGTTCCGTCCTATTTTTCTTTCCTCTTCTTCGTCCTATTTTAAAATTTCGTCCTATTTTCTCTATTTTCTTTCTGTTCTTTTTCTCTTTTAATTTCTATTTTAAAATTTTCTGTCTTCTTTTCCCTATCTAAATTTTCTATCTTTTTCTCTCTTCTTCTTTTCCTAAATTCTTTTTAAAAACCCTCAGTGTTCGGTTTTCCGTCGTTCGATTCCTCGGCAGTCGATAAAGTGAGTGTCGATGTTGAATTTTTCGGGCAACGAAGAATCGTGTCCTGACACCATATATGCTATGTTTTTCCTAAAACCAAAGCTCTGATACCATATGTAACGACCCGATATTTTCAACCATTCACATCCGCACGTGTCGGACTTGAATTGCTCAAAATACCATGTTGTAAATAAAATTTGGCAAATCTCAGAATATACAGTAAATTAATAAATCATAGATCACAGACATTGAGTATTTAATAATGCAGCGGAAGTAAAAGAGATAGTAGTTCATGAAACTACTATATATATAAGATACATTAGAGTTAAACAAGATACAATAGAAGAGTAACAAGACACATCAAGTTCCAATCAAAATACATCACTTAAATCACTGGATACTGAAAGCAAAATAGATGGCTGGATCTTCAAGCAAAGCACCACTCCAAAGGTGAGTCTTGAATGCTGAACCACTCAGTCTGACCCGAGCATAAAGAAAAACACAAAACAATCGAGTCAGGACATACATACTTATGAACTATAAATCAACTCAAGTGAACAATAACAAAATGCATCAGTAACTTAAAGGATTCTTGGGATCGCCAACCTTTAAGGATCCGTTAAAATATTTACTATGTAGTAATATTCGCTATTATAATAATGTCTACAGTAAAATAAACTTACTTTAAAATAGCATTAAGGGGTTACCCATATAGCCCTTAACACGTAATAGTGGCAGTAGTCTATACAGTATCTGCATATCTCCTGAGATTACGAGAAGATACTCCATAGGTACGACACAAATCAAACTCGTAGTAAAGCTTGCTATGGTAAGTGACACGGCTCACAAGGCAATGCCAGGGTAGACTTACCAATTACACATACGGGCTGGCGGTAACGTAGCAGCCACTACACCCACCTCGGAACACACTCCCAATCAAAATCGCAGGATGGCCATCAAACCAACCACAAGTAAGAGTATAGTATCGAAGAAGTGCGTCCGACCAGAGGAGCTACCCCTTTTGGCCCAAGATCTCCCCTTTTTTAGCCACCTTAAGCCAACTCACGGGAGTCGGGTCGACGTAAAATACCTCAAGAGCGTCGCCACCATCCTACTTCATTCTGGAAACTCCATCGTTTACATAGTTATTAAGGTGGTTTTCGGAGTTGGCAGAGAGTATGACAACTTCCGATCCTAGTCTCTTTAACAGCCAATCGTTATTATAATGCCGTGGTCATTTCAAAATAGTTCATACTTCAAAATCAAATCATTTCATTTCCAAACTATATTCCTTTCAAAATAGTTTATACTTCGATACCAAAACCATTTTATTTCAAAACTATATTCAAATCAAAATAGTTTATACTTTGAAACCAAAAACATTTTTATTTCAAAACTATATTCAAATCAAAATAGTTTACCATTTCCAGTTCAAACATATATTCACCTTTCAAAAATCATAATACTTTTAAAGTTATAACTTTTTCGAAACCAAAATATTTGAAATCATTACACTTTGAAAATCATAACATTTTGAAATCATGGTACGTTGCTTTAATTCTTTACATTTTACAAATTTATTCAATTAAACCCAAATTTTCAAATTTCCAATTTAATTCAATTCAAACCATCAGTTTCGATCCAATTCAGTTTCCCAACAAACCATTTCAAATCTTATCAATTTCAAATATAGATTTGATCCACAAAATAAACTATTCAATCTTTAGTATATTTCCAAGCTTTAATATCCCACATTTCAAAACTAAATTATAATATATCTCAAATTTAACTTCATTATTACTTAATTTTACAATGCTCGTTTCATAAATCCAATATCATTTAAATAAAGTCGAATTACAAGTAAACTAAATATCCTTTCGTACTAATATAAACTTCAAATATTCATTCATAAATAAGTAGAATAAATAAAAATAAGAAAAATCAAATATCATTCCAAATTCATATTCTTTGTCAAAATAAGGATTATGTCATCCAAAACCATTTCAAAATCATTTCCTTTCAAATCATTTATCAATTCATTATCATTAAAAATCAAATATTCAAATTTAAATACCTTTTTAAAAATCAATTATGTTATTCATTTATTATTTCAAATATCATTACAAAATACGTTTCAAAATTCCATTCACAAATTCATTTATCTCATTTCATTCGATTTAACACATAACCAAGTAAATCTTATTTAAATTCAAGTTTAATTTAAACTCTTTAAAAAGTCAAATTTAAATATTAAAATAATGTTCAAACTCCTTAAATTTCACAAATGATCAATTCCAAAAGTTAAATCATTTAACACTCTTAAAATATAACTCAAACAGTGTCAAAATCTATAACATTTCAAAACATTGTCAAATTTTAGCAACGACAATATTTATAAACTGCTATCGTAGCTTATAGTTTGCAAAATAGTTTAGATCAGGAACAACAGCATTTATAAAATGTCGTAATAGATATTCAGTTATTTCAAACATAGTTAAACTCAAAAACAACAGTACGTAAAAATGCTGTCATAAGACCACAACATCTTTTTGGAAATGCTATTAATAAAATTCCAGATTTTTTATAACTTTAGAAACATTAACACTCAAAATTTTATTATTTTAAACTTATAAATCATATTTCTAGACTTGAAAATTTCACATTTAAATAATTTTAACATATGATTTATCACAACAAAATTTTATAATTAAATATCTAATTTAAAACTCAATTCATTTGTTAAGTCAAAATTCACTGTTTTCTTAACTTGTAAATTTAACAAAACTTAACATTTACTTTTGTAACAACCCGGAATTTTCGAGCATTTAAAATTGGATAATTTAATTGATTTGAAATATTCAATATAATGATTTGAACTTGAATTACAAATATCGCTATTTATTTGATAATTAAATAATAGAAATCTAATAATTAGAAGTTAAGTAAATTGTTGAATATAGAATTTTATTCCTGTTAAAAATAATTTGAAGGCTTGTAAAATTTATATTGATGATAGTGAAGATAGTAAAAGTGTTAAAATTGAATTTGGAAGTTGTTTGTTCGGTTTTAAAATTTATATCGTTTAAGTTGAATTTAAAGCCTTCTGGGGCACAGTCTTGGAATTCGATGAAACCAGTTCCATTGGATCCGTAATATTGAATTATTATCGGATTTCAAATTTGCTATTGATCGGAGGAGTAGTGTGCTTGTACGAAATATAAACATGCTAGGAATTTAATTGATAATAATCTAATAAAATTTAATTTAATTGATTAAGCTTCTTGTATACGCCAACGTTTTCCTTATCTTCTCGTTTACGCCTTTGTCCTTCTAACAGGAATCTAACCCTTATTCTTTTCAACGAAGCCCTTCTTCTCGAAAAAAAAAGAGAGAAAAATCAGATAATGGCCGAACCTAATATTTTCCATCTCCAGTATATTTTGCCTCCTCCCTCCTTCACAAATAACTTCCGGCCGCTCCTCAATTAAAAAAAAAAAAATGATAGGGGGATTTCGAAATCAAATCAAGGGAGGGTGCAGATTCAACTTGAATTTAATCGCGAGCACTTCATCTTGCTGCTCGAGCGATCGAGAGGCGTAGGGGGTCGGCGTCGAATCCACGTCAACCTGGCGATGCAAATCTCGACGTCGCGCGCGTGCGGCCCGAAGTGGAATCGAGTTAGGGTTTGGCTTGATGATGGTGGAAGCGCGAGCTAGGTGGGGGGGTGGGGGGTAACCGCATGGCCAACGTTGGGTGATGTCGCGACTGAATGCGATGTGGCGGCGAACGCGAGAAGTCAGGCACGTGGTGACCGGAGGTTGGTTTGGCGAGTGAGCTAGTGTAACGATCGCGATTTTTCGTTGCCGAAAAACCGAAATGTTATGGGTTTTAAAAAGAATTTAAGAAAAGAGGAGAGAAAAAGATAGAAGATGGAGAGGAAAGAAAATAGAAAATATAGAAAATAGAATGGAACAGAAAACAACAAAACAACATCAGAATCTCACAATTCGCAGCGGAACAACATATAATAATAAATGAATAATCTTTAAACAAAGAACTATATCAGTTATTACATTACATCACATTTCATTACATCATATCATCAGAGTGTACAACAACTACAACATCAAACAGTGCAGCGGAAAAAGAAATACTATATACTAGTAATACGCCATGCCATCCAGCTTGCCTCCAGCAACTCCAGAATATCCAGAATATCCTGATAAACCTAACTCTTAACTGCCCGTGTGGAAATTGGTGGGCACCCAGAGTTTAGGAAGAAAAACAATAAACTCCGAGTCAGTCATGTGACTGGTGTGGGAACTCAAAACAGTTTATTTATCTTTAAAATCAAAATAGAGGAATATTTTTAAAGTCAATTCGCAATGCTTTTAAAAATGAGACTACCATAAGACCTCCCGCCACACACACAATGCAAACGCAGACTTGGAGGAGATTTCTCCTTATGATAGTCAAAGATGCTTGATACGCATTTAAAAAGAACATTTCATATTATTATTAGTGCACAGTGTAGGAAACAATTTCGAAAGTAGAATATAAATCTTAGCCAGCATAGGTACCATTATAGTATGCTTACTATAGCTACAATATTAGATGACAGGTTCTACAACTAAAACCGTACAAGTCTCGTATTGTTTCTTTGGATTTCCAACAAATGATCAGGCTAAGGAACTTCCCATTGCCACATGAGAATGCCTCTGGATGGACATCCCCGAGAACCAAACCGGATCTCTACCAACACAAGGCCGGGTTACCCCTAACTGAGTAACAACTGACCGAATATGCCATCCCCCGGTCCTTTGGGACCTTTTAACCGAGCGCTCGTAATCAATTCACACAATCATAACAAAGTGTTTTCAACATGAGTAAGTATCTGGGCCCCATACCATGATACCACCCTTTTCCAGAAGGAAATGCACACATCCTAAAGGGCGCTACCCCTCATAACCTTGCTGCATCTTTCCTGTTTTGACCATTCACGGGGTGTGAGGTTCGACGAAGTCACGTCCACAAAAACATACTTTATACAAAAGCCATGCTTTGGGTCAACAAATGATCATAGAAATGATCACAAAGATAGACGATCAAATAAATGATCCTATCACAAATAATCAACACAATGATCATTTCACAGCAACACTCGGCATGTCACATTACCAAATTGGGAATATATCGCTGATAACATTCAACTACATAACCTCTGAGCTCGTACGTCTCAGAGAAGGGTGTTAAGCTAAAAGAATAAATTCTCCGCCACCAACAGAAATATATTTGAATGAAATCGGCTTTATATCTCAATTTGTAATGTCAGACATACAATCCATACAAGTCTGTTCCGGGCTCGAACAAAACCGAAGGCACTTACAAAGAAGTCTTTGCAATCCGGATATTCACGATCCTGATCGGATTCACCATCACATATGGAGAACTCTATACCGGAGCAACTCGGTGCAGAGTCAATCGACAGGTCATCCTATCACTCTCGCAAATACCGGGTCTTCAACACCGATCTTCAAATGCAATTCATAACGACGTATCACATATTCGGAATGGGTTATACGACCCCATGGTCCTTTCCCGGTTAACCCGAATAGTGAGCGCTTATTCAAAAATAAGTGTGGCATTCAAATTCAAACAAATCACATCAATTACCCATTCAAAGGGAAATATTGATAGTCGGTTATTGAACTATCAATGGATATGCACACGTCACCAGTTTCCAAATAATTTTCCAAATTATTTATTTTCCAAAATATCTTTACAAGATATATAATTTCACACTTCAAAAATAAATCAATATTTATTTTTTAGACAAATTCCCCTTTCCTTTATAAATTCCTTAGTGAATTTATAATCCAAAATATCTATGAATATTCGATTTCAATCATTCATTTCAATTTATCTTCAAAAAGATAAATTCTCAAAATATTCACTTTATATTGGAAAACATTTCCATACTTATTTATTCATAAGTAATTCACAGATTTTATTTATTTTCAACACTTAGAAAATATTCAATATACTTAAATCGAGATTAAGTATATATATATTTCATTCTTTAAGGAAATCATTCTCTTAAACATAATTATTTGGGCCAAAACGAATGTTACGTAAAACATTGTTACGACAACCCAAAATCACTAGTATAAGGATTCGAAATTAAAATAGATATATAAATCCCAATACTATACAAACATTTCCTTTCGGAAATCATTTACTATAACAACAGTGTTATAGTCCATTATTTCCTTCTATTTCTCGAAAACATCTATTTCAACAATAAAGGTTGAAATCTATGGTTTCGAATCTCAACGCATTTTAAAACATCGTTAGATCGTTTTAATTCTATTTAAAACATCACATCTAAACATATTCTTTAACATATTATTCACTATTCAAAAACGTGAATAAACTTCGTTAACAATTTCATCCTTTTATTCATTTTATTTCAAAGGATTATTCACAGTCAAAAACGTGAATATAACTCCATAAATAAGTTATAACAATTTTCTTATCAAAATAAGTCATTTGCGAATTTATAAAACAACGTTTATAAATTCCTTTTCTATTTATTTTATAACAACTCCTTTTATAAATTCCTTTATTAACCTATTCGATTTATAACTCAATTATAAACTAAAGGTTCATATTATAAGTCAAATACTTATAATTTATTTGTTTCCAAAATCGTTCCTTTAAATTTCACAATTATAAATCTTATAACTTATAAGATTCATTTATTCACCCAAATCTATTCTTTTAATATCCTTACAAATTTTATAAACCTACTGTTTATAAAATTCCATTTATAACTTCACCGTTTATAATTCTATAAATTTCATTCATTTATGGAATTCATTTTCACTTCATTCAAACACTTATAAAAACTCGTTTTATAATTCAAATGTTTTAATTTATAAATATCCAATTTATAAATCTTTTTATATAAATCAATTCATATTAATCTTTAAAACGTTTTTAAACTCCTTTATTATTTCACCATTTTGATTCATAAAATAATTAAATTTTATAAATCCTATATTTAAACTTTTCACAATTAATTCTAAAATCCCAATTAAACTATTTTATAAAATCATTAGCATCATATTCTCAAAAATCAGTTTTTAACTATATTTCTCAAAAATCATAATTTTTATAACTTTAAAAATTATAACGTTTATTTATTTAAAATGGATCAATTCCAAAATTATTTTATAAAACGTATACTTCTCAAAAATCACTTTAAAAATCATTTTAAAGTTTCAAAATTTGGTCCAATGATGCTACTCTCCAAATAGTCAATCACGACAACAACGATATCATATATCGATATGATAATCCATTAAATATCAAAATATCTGAAATCAAATAAATACTGTTGAGGAATCCAGTTGGATCCCTCCAACCTGTTTTTCCTGCATCCACAAACATTAGCACAATACCAATTTCGCTCCAGTACAAAATTATCGTGGTATATGGGATTTAAAATATTATCCGCTTAATAACGGCGCAATAGGGTCTCATCCGCTAAACAAATAAATGCGGGAAATCAATAACTCCAATATATACATATGCCAATATATATATATATATTGCTATTATATATAATACCAATTTCACTGTTTATGAAATATTCGCGGTATATGTTTTTAATAAATAACATCCGCTTACTAACGGCGCATAATGTCTATTTTAACAATCAAAAGATATCAATCATCATTCAAACATGCATTCAAATATTTTAAATCTAACTATTTAAAATAAAATCGAAACTGATTTGATTGAGTGAGAAGTTCTCACCTTGATTTCAATTTCGTTTTAGCGATTTATTTCGAATAAAATTAAACGGACGTTTAATTTTACCCAAAATTCTCACTAACTCCAAACGACTCCAATCCAATTCCATCGCGTAGTGCTCGTCCATACGATTCCAAGGCAACTGGTTTCGCACGTTTTCGACCTCGTATGAAAAAGATACGAATTTATGAAGTTTGTACACGATTTAAACTATATAATTTACAACTTTTATTATAAAATTTATAACCTAACTTATCACCACCGTACATCTCCAAATCCTACGGCCCCCCCACCATCTTCCTTCTCACGCAAATATTCACGTATGCAGGAATCAAGGCCGAACCCATTAGCTTCTCCTAGGGTTTAAATTTGCATCCTCCTCGACGCATGAAAACACGATCAAGATACTCCATCTCGAAGCCACTCGAATACCTCACCTTCGGCTGCAACCTTGCTCAACTCGGCCCCCTCCTCCTCTTCGAGTTGCGTGCGCAACTGGCCACAAACGGCCCCCCATATCTCCCAATTTATAGCTCCAATCCACATCTTAACCGTTGATCTTGTAGTTCTCTTCATGCTCTACATCTTTCGTTTAGGAAGTTATTCGATTCGATGCATGGATTTTGAGAAAATGGAGGAGGAAGGATTGACAATTCTGGCCGTTCATATTGATGGCGGCGGCTAGGGTTTGTTGTTTTTTTTTTTATGAAGGGTAGGGGCTATTTATAGAATTTCGAACGACACTATTCATCCCGGAAATTCCGAACTCCGATTTACGCGCCGTAACCAGCGTTTCTAGGGTTTACCCCGTGTTCCGGACACAATGGAACAGGTTTCGAAAGCTAATTCAGACATCTGTGCGAGTTATGGCTATAAACGCTCAATTTGAATTAAACCGATTTAAACGATTTTCTAGGCGTTTTAATTTGTACCGGACAAATGGTAAATCCAATTGACACGAAATTTTAAACCTTACAATAATATCACATTACGGATCCGATGAAACTGGTTTCGTCGAAATCCGAGACTTTTTGAAAAATGGCTATTTTAACTCGCCAAGTTAAAATTAAAAATAATTCGATGCGTTTCGAGCTGCCACGATCAAATGGTAACTCCGATTGACACGAAAATTGAAATCTGGTAATAACTAACTATTACGGATCCAATGGAACTGGTTTCGTCCAATTCTGAGACTGTTCAAAAATTGACTATTTTCACTAGTCGATTTAAATATTAAAATATTCAATTTTCACAAATAAACCTTTAATTCGATTTTAAAAGTTCTAAAATATCGTTCTAACTCCAACATGATAAAATAAAATTTTACAAATCATTTTCAATCATATTTAACTCAATTTTCAATTATTTCCATAATTTAACATATTAAATTATCGATTTAATTATTCAATTAAATCTAATAATTCAAATAAAAATTTATTTAACTTATAAATTCACTTCTTAATGTTTAAAATTAATTAAATATTCAAATTTTAATTTCTAAAAATTCTGGGTCGTTACAGCTAGGGCGTAGGTGGCTTTGCATTGGCAGTAAGGTATTCGTTATCATTTATTTTCAATTTAAAAAATATATAATATATATACACATTTCAGTTTCAGTTTAAATTTACAATAAATAAATTTTTGTTTAAAGTATGTATACACAGTAAAGGAATAAGGTTTTTTTTATGAAATCTGATTTCTGCTCTAATATAAAAAAAGGGATATATTTATATATAAGTTCGGAAATATAAATTGTTAATGTTGGACGGTAAAAGTAAATAATATATATGATATGCAGTTTCAGTTTTAATATGCTAAAATAAAATAAATAAACATATACAGATTTTAAAATCCACTAGTTTAAAATTCTCAAATAATGTATTTAGGGAGATTTATTCGTTTAACTAACTTATGTAATCTTTTTAGTAATTGTTAAAGAGAAGTTAGTTTAAAACTTAAAACTATTTGTTAATTAAACTTAGTTATTTCTTTAGTTACCAAAAGATATTTTATTAAAAGAAAATTGATTTAAATAATAATTAGGTAAGTAATTTATCAAAAGGAAATTGTTGGTTTAAATTTAAATCATTAGTTAAGTTAAATTATTAAATGATTGTAATTAATTGTTTGATTGATTCGGAATTAATAAAAATCATCCAATGTCATTTATGGTCAAAATCTGATGGAAGCAAGCCGGTTTGGGACAGATTACTAAACAAAACTCAAAGGTGAGTTAATCTCACTCAGTTAAACTTAAACTTAAATGATTAAATTTAAATAATTGTTTGATTGGTTAAATTGATTAATGTGTGATAATATGATATGTTGGAATTGGAATATTGTATTGTGCTAACGTCTGTGGATGCAGGGAAAACAGGTTGGAAGGATCCAACTGGACCCCTCAACTTTTATTTAAATTACTTAATATTCTCTGTTCTGATTATTCGATATTCTATAATGAATTATGTGGAAGTATTGAATGCTATGGCCTGGGTGATATAATTGGATATGATGAATTACCAAAAATATAAATTTGAATGAAAATAAAAGAAGTGAAATTGCAAGTAAAATAATTATAGAATAAATTTAAGAATGGCTTGGAAAAGAAATAAAGTGACTTTAAAATGGTAATAAATGAATCCGGAGAATGGAAAGGAAAATTTGAATAAACAGGAAGTTGATGAATTTTTAAATTCAGTGTTATTATTTAAAAGAACAAAACATTTATTTAATAGCCAAGATTTAAATCATTGAAAGATTAAAGAAGAGATTGGGAAAAAAATCTGAAATTTGTATATTTCAGTTAAAAGTTTTAAAATCAAACGGAAATTAATAACATTAATAATAATAGGTCCATAACTAATGGATTTGTGAAATGAATTGATAAATTAAAGAAACTTATTTCAAATAAAATAGATTGGAAATCAATTTGGGGAAAATGATTTGAGTGCTTGAAGTTGGAATTTTCTCTGGATGGCCAAGTACACGTTTTTAAAAGTAAATTTGTAAATATAAATTAAATGTTTTAAAGTTGTTTTTAAAGAAAGCAAGTTCGTAAAATTTATTATTTCTATTATTTAAAGTCTAAAGTAAGTAATTTCCTTAATCTATCCTAGCAGTAATTATTAAGAAGTAACTTAGTATTTTGTTTTTAAAAATAGAAATCTAGTTTTATATTTTATTTAGTAACCTTAATTTCAAATATTCATACAGTATGTATTTTTAACAAATTATTAAAGTAATTTTTACTTAAATGTTTTAAAGTATATTTTTAAAAGTAAAGTATTTTAAATTAATTTAAAAAATCTAGCTTTGTGCTTGGTGATTCCAGTGGAAATAGAAATACTCGGACTTTATTCTGAGAAAAAGGAAGATAGTTTGAAAACTTTTTTCAAAAGGATTTGAAAGTGAAATTTTATCTTGTAAAGATATTTTGAGATGAATAAATAATTTTGGGAAAATTATTTATTGATTGATGGTTGTTTGTGAATATTGATTGATAGTTAAATCACCGACTATCAATATTGGACAATGCGTTGATCGTTTCGAAGAGACCGGGATCGAGATTTATTTCTCGAAAACCACTTCGATCCGGTTTGTACGTTTCGTGAAACGAGTTTGGATTCGAAGATAGATCAGTGAAGTGCAAGGGCTAGTCGCTACTAATCGTGAGGATATTTCCAAAATCGATGTAGTAGGAATAATGCCTACGGTTCCGTTCGAACCCGGGACGGACTTGTATGGATGAATGCTTGCGAAACATTGTCAGGTGGACGATGGACATTCAAAGGGATATGTTCTTAAAAGGTAACGCTTAGCCTCAAGTCTCATCAAATGGGAATGACTGAAAATCAGGGGTTATGCAGCAAGGCTAGGTGGGTAGCACCCAAGCAGGGTGAGGTCATTCCAGTCTAGATGTCCCTTTTTATTTCTGCTTAGTGGACGGTTGCTGATCCCAACCGCGGGGTGTTCTCACTCGGGATTATCCAGTAAGGGGTAGTCCCGGCCTTGTGTTGTAGGGGAGCGGGCGTACTCCTCGGTACGGTGATCTAGGCCCCGTACTGTGACAGGTGGTACCGCAGTGCCTAGTCATTGGTTGGAAATCCGTTCTCCCTACGAGCCTTGTACGAGTTTTGTTTGTATTACCCACTCTGTGGTTAGTAGCTGGAATTTAATGAACCTAACAATTTTGGCTATTTTATAAGTATTTGTATATAGACCCTATTATAATATCAGAGGATTTTAATAAAAATTGTTTTAGCTATCGTAAGGTAAAAACCCGACATGTTTATGTGTGGCGTGGCCTTACGAGATGCTTTTGTTTTCAAAGGATTATTTAAACTTTAATAATCAATTGGTTGCGATTTTCTCACGCTGCTATTCCAGACTGACTCGGGTGTTATTTAACTGTAATGCTCGGGTCAGACCGAGTATTATAGAATACAGGAAATGCCGTGGAGCTCAGGAGACGAGCAGGATGACGATACGTACTTCCGTATTTGTTTATGTATATATTCCGCTGTGTTGAGTAGTTGTGTATCCAGTGTATGACATTGTTGAGCTGTGGTTGATGTACTCTGATGATGTAATATGTAAACAGATGTATTTGCTTTCAAGTAAAGTTTATTTATTATCTATTATATTTTGTTCCGCTGCGATGGTTAGATTCTGATGTTGATTTCTATTTTCTTCTCCTACCTCTTCATCTTTAACCCAATTGGTTCGTATTTCTGTACAACTTAAGTTGATTTAGGCAGAATAGTGTTGACTCAAGGGGTACGGATTTGCGGGTCGTTTCACTTGGTGTCAGAGCTTAGGTTGGTTGGCTCTGGTGGGAATTACTCATAAAATAGAGTCTATAATACTCCAAAATGAGTTTGAGTGTATTAATAGATATGAGCGCGTATTTTTTAGTGAATATAAATTATTTTAATATTGTGTTTATTGGTTTACTGAGTGGCATATGAACCTTCGTCGACGCAGTCTGCGCAACTGTATTGAAGGGGTTTCTAAACACTTGAATAGAACAATCGACACGGTATTGTTTTAAATATGGGTTGTAACATCCCGCCTTTTCGCACGATTTAAACAGACACACATGCCGATTTAAACCATATGGAAGGGCGGATTGTTATGGGGTAAATAAGAAAAACAGAGAAGAAATAAACAAAATAGAATCTCACAGCGGAAGGATAAAATATAATAATAAAATATACAGTTTATAAAACTGTTTACAAACATTTATATAATACATATCAGAGTTACACATACCGATAACAATGCAGCAGAACAGTGTGTAGTGCACTAGTATAAATAATAATAGTAATACTACAAATCTTCGTCTTCGTCCTCCAGAGCTAAAACTTCAAATCCTGAAACGCTTGGACTGACCCGAGCGAATTGAAAAGACAAAACACTCGAGTCAGAACTAAAAGATCTTATGTGAGTTAAATTAACAGAAATAAATATGAGTGCAGTAACTCAAGAGATGCTCGGGATTTACATCTCCTAAGGATCCGTTAAACTATTTACTATGTAGTATATTGCGCTATTATAATAGTGTCTGTTTGTAAAATAAACTTACTTTTTAATAGCGTTAAGGGGTTACCCATATAGCCCTTAACACAGAATATATTCCCATAGTCTATACAGTACCGTAATCTCCCCCGTACTGGGCGTCGTCAGAGGGCACTCCATAGGTATGGTACAAAACAAAACTCGTAGTAAAGGCTCGGTATGGTAGGTGACACGGCACAACTAGGCAATGCCAGGGTAGATATACCAATTGCTATCCGGGCTGGTGGAAACGCGTAGCCGCAGTTACCGCCCACCTCGAACAAACTCCCCCAAAATCAGAAATAGAAGTGGCCACTGAATCAATCCAAAGTCAAAGTATAATATCGAAGAGGAGCGTCCGATCAGAGGTATGACCTCATTGGCCCGAGAATCACTCCTGTTTTAGCCACCTTATGCCAACTCACGAGAGTCGGGTCCACGTATTTACCTTACAGGAAACGTCGCCACCACCTACTTCATTCTGGAATCTCCACCGCGTACACGGTTAGTCAAAGTGGTTTTCGGTATCGACAGAGAGTATGTCCATATCCGATCCCGGTCTCTTTGCCAACCCATCATTATTATAACACCGCGGTCATTTAAAATAGTTTATACTTTAAAACCAGAATAAAAATTCCATTTCAAAACTATGAATACGATATCATCTTAAAACCCAAAAAAATATGATATCATTTTATCCAAATATATTTCTTTTCCAAAATCATACTGCTTTAAAATTTAAAATATCTGGAAACCAAATATTTGACTTATACTTTCAAAGCATAATATTTCGAAATTCAAAATTTTAAAACCATAACTTCTAAAACTTGAATGGTTTGGATATTCAACGAACGTAAAATAAATGGTTTAACTTTAAAGTTACTTTGTAAAGAAAAATAATTTCCATGGCTTTTCAACTATATTTCTTTATTTAAAGTTTAAACCATATTTTAAATATCACTTCAAGTTCCGAAAACCCCTTCAATTTCTATATATATATATATATATATATATATATCCATTTGGAGTATTAATATTTCAAAACTAAAGTTGGATTTTCTTCTTTCAACAATTAATATTCTATTATTTAGTCTTGAATATTCATATAAATTCCATAAATAAAACTCCAATTTCTAGCAATTAAATATTTTCCCAAATTTACTTTATACTAGAATTTTCATTTCTAATTCATCTTGGAAAATCCAGTTATAAATATCATACCTTAAAATTTCCAAACTTAAACTATAAGATAAATTTCCAAATTCCATTTTCTCAATTTTTCATTTTTATTCAATACGTTTATATACAACTTAATTTTCAAATTTTTAACTTCATATGTATATATATCGAAGAATAATATTTTATAAAATATCAAAATCAAATTTTTTATAAACCGTATCCCATCCAAACCGTAGAAATCACTTTAAAATAATTTATATATAGACCACGGTGCCTGTATATAATTTTCTATCATATGGTCAAGTGATATGGATATTTATCATTTCAATCCGCAATTTAAAAATAAAATTTTGCGGTTGTATATCATTTCAAACCACAATCCCGAATGAAATGAAAAATGCATGATAACTTGCAGTTTATACAATATAATTATAGCATTCATTCATCCAAATATCAATCATCAATCATCAATTGCAATCATCATCCAATTTTAAACAATCATTGATACATAACATATGAATTATACAGGAATTAATAACAGATTATTAACTAACAGTTTCTATTCCAAAATAAATTTAATGACTGTTAACTAGCAGTTTATGTGCAAAAATAAATTCTACCTGTCAAATTTTATGCAATAAATAAACTAAATTAACAGTTAAGTTAAATAAATGCGATTTAACAGATATGCTGAATAAAACACGCCAACAGTCATAAATAAATTTCTACTCATATTTAAAATAAATTTAACAAACATAAAAACTTTTATAAGTTGTGAGTGGGTTAAAACACTCACCTTTTGAATTTAAATCGAATTTAAATCCAATTTAAACCCAAAATTCGACGGTCTCCAAATTGGTCCAAACTAGTTCCAAACTTTCCGGAATTTAATTACGATCCTAACAGAAAAAGTTTCGCGTGAATCCGAGGTCGTATGAAAAAGTTATGCGATTTAAACGATTTGAAAATCAAAATAAATTATAAAACAAGACAAACCTTAATTAAATACTCGCCACGTCACCATCGTCTTCCACGCGCTTTGGCTACAGGAGCACGCGAATATGTTTCCAGACCGAACCCAAAACGGAAAACGAACACCACCAGTAGATTGCGTATTCTCAGAACTCCAACATATAATTTTTCTGGAATTTTTAGAGGAGTTTGAATTTTGACTTTTATTTGGATTGAAACTGGATCTAGAAATTGTCTGTTGCCATTGAAGAAGAGAAGAAGTTGAAGAAGAGACTATACAGAGGAATGAAGATGGAGGCTAGGGTTTCACCGCCTATTTATAGATAGATCGCAAAAGAATAGGTGTGCACGAATTTTAACGTGCAAACGGAGGTGGTCCCAAAAGATAAATAATATTAATTACACACGTTATGGATTTAGGAAATAAATAAATTCCTTATCATTTACATTTTATTTTAAACGTATTTACAAATGTAAATCTAGACGTTTCGTTTACGTTTCAAAATATATCCACAATTTTATTAATTTCCAAATTGATCTAAACAAATTTAGATGAAAATTAAAAGCTGATAAGTCTATCCATTGCAGTGTTAATTTCTCCACTTCCTTATATTTAGAATGGAAACGTTCACTTTATTTCCTCAACATTCTTTTATTTTCCTTAAAATGCTTATTTGTTACTTGCAATTCATAATGTAAACATTCTTATATTCTAAAATGATCAACTTATACAATATTAAATCAATTCTTATATTTCCAAATAATGTACATTCATAATGAAAACATTCTTACATAAATTTTATTAATTGCACTTTGTTTCTTTTTCTTTTTCAATTGAAAGATTTTAATAAATTTATTTCCAATTAATTTTAATCTTCCACTTCAAAATAGACCCTAATTGATGAAATCAATTAAATAAATACGTGAACATTGTAATCCTTATTTATAGTCAAGCAAACATGTTTATAAAATTACAGTTTTCAACAAGCATTAAATTACATACTAAATAAATCTTTTCTCTATTCAATTAAATAATCAAATGTTTATTCCATCTAAAAATTTTAAGTAGAAGGATTCCATGTTGGGTTCAAAATCTATTATTTTAATATCCTTGAATTTTAGTTTAATCTCTATAAACGAAATATTTAAACGTTAATTTCATTTATTTTGCAATACTTAATTAAACCAAAATATCGTTTTCTAAACTTAAATCTATGCTCCCATTGATTCATTCAATTTGCACTTATTATGTATTATTTTAACAACTCATTTATAACTTTAAATCTATTCCCCAAATTTCACATTTCTATCGTTATATACATTTGAATTCCAGCCTATTTAATATTTCAAATATTACGTCATTATCATTAATGAAATAAATATATTGTTAATTATTGCAATTGTTTTCCGTTATAACTTAATATACTAAATAGGTGGTAAATCTTAAATACTTGTTCTCATTAACGATTTATTTCTACTTACAAATTAATGCAATTATTACCTATTTCCATCTTTATCTCCAATTAACGTAAAATATTATATTCAAATTCCATAAATTTCAATAGATTCAAATTATCATATCTATGAAGAAAATTTACGTTATTATCCATTTATTACCTTAACTTATTCAACGTAACATTTAATTTATATTTAATGCAATGATTTCCAAATCAATTGAATTGAATTAAATATATATGTATCACTCATAATAACTTGTGGTCACAACTCTTGATCACCATTAATAAGTTTATTATTTACAATCCAATAATCGCCATTCTATATATATATATACGAATTAACTAATTCAATATTTCCATTTCGTTTTCCTATCCTAAATTTATTACTAAGTGTATTTACTCCATTCCAACAAGTTGGAATTCCATTTTTACTATACAATCATTTCCCTATTCACTTTTATTACTAACTCATCATCATTGCATTTATTGTCTTTTATTGATTTAATCAATTTACCCCATATTCCCTTAAACTCATACTAACGAAACATTCAATTCAATTTATCTCATAAACTCCATTTCATAAATCTACCTGCAATTTCTACCTAGAAATAAGGTTACATTTCCGTTGAAAATACATTTACATCTTACGTTACTACATTAATAGTTAGTAACGTTTATATCATCAACCATCACTTATGAATAATTAGCGTTTCCTATTTATTTTGTTACATTCACTTATATTCATTTATAAATAAATTGGTATTCCCTTTAACCTATTAATTACTAACTTTAATTATTGCAATTCATTTATCTAACATAAATTTTGAATCTATTTCCAAATTTTCATATTTCAATTAATTAACACCTTACAATAGTTTACAAATAAAAGAGATTGTACTAATTACATTATTTATTTTCTTGCATTACTTTATTACCTCCGTTTATATTCAATTTCCGTAAATCAATATTTTATTCCATTGACAAATTCAATACTCGCAACAATTTCCACTATTACTATTAATTGCAATATATAATTTAATTTGCAAATTTTAATTACCTTTGATACATCAAATTTCAATATTGTCTTTCATATAAATTAATAAGATTTTTATTTCTTTCTAAATTTTAAAAGAAAATCCTATTAATTTAATTCATTTCAAACATCGAATTTACGCGGGTCGTTACATGGGTAAATGAAATAATTTTACCCAAAAACATATTTTGATATAAATAATAGTTTTTGAAAACTATTTAGCTAATATATGATTGCTTGGATGTTAGAAATGATAATATTAAAGTATTATCATTGTTAAGTGAAAATTTAACTAGAAATTGAAAATATAACCAAAGTTAAAGGTAATAAATTCATTATAAAATGAAATTTATAAATGTGAATTATAAATGTAATTTATGAATTGAAATACAATCAAATGGAAATTTGTATAAGCATAAACTGTACAAATGAATTATAGTTACAATTTATTTAAGCAGGCTTTGGAAATTTAAAATCCCGGAGACTTGGGAAGTGTTTGTCGAAGTGTTTTAAATATAAATAATAGCCTTATTCTTTTGGAGGTATTTCTGAATGGAACTTTGTTTTAAATGGATTTTGAAAGTGATAGAGCATTGAAATTACTTGGATTATTGGAAAATAATTCTGATGATGACGGCCGCATTATCAGTATTAATTTTCGAATTTCTAAGTGACGGGTTGCTGCCAAAAACTGATTTGTTCAGAAAAGCTAGTTATTTTTGAAAATCTCAAAGGAAATTTGTTGGGATAAAACCAGGATTGGATTAAGTTTTGAGAAATGTGATTTGAGATGTTGGAGATTTTAAGATAATTTGAAACAAAAAGTCGGGTATTTGAAAATCCTGATGAAATAGGTTGTAAGCTTATAACTTGAGATGATTTTTAAATCGGGAAGGAAATATAAGCTTTGAATGTCAGAAATTTAAATTAAAGAGAAAAGTTAAAATTGAAATTAACTTGGATTTGGAAATAAAAATTTGACTGGATTGAAATTAATTGGATACGCTGAAAATAATATCCAATTGTATTCGAATTAAGTTGAAATCGAATTGAGTTAAATAAATCTGAGTTATAGCAAAATTGAATTGGAATGAGAATTCAATTGAATTAATGAATGAAATTAAATTTTTACCTAAACAAATGGAAAAATAAATTGAATAAGGATTGGAATTGAAATAAATAAACCAGAATAACTTATAAAAGAATTAAAAATCCATAGAAATAAAATATGCTTGGGCTATAAATAAACATAAGGCTTGTGTTAAAAATAAAAGATGAATATATTCAAGCCTATAATGAATGGAATTGTGTAAATAACAAGTTGTGACTTATAAAATTCGAAAGTGGAATACAAAATCCAAAATAAATATTGTTTGACGAATTGGAAAAAAAATAAGATGAAAATCCAAACTTTAATTTTGAAACAAATTTGAACTTATGAAAATTAAATGAAGTGATATTTGAAATTAAAATTCAAGTATTGAATTATAAATTAAGGAAAAACTAAGTAGATAATAAATTAGATAACGAAATATATAATGATAACCAATGTAGCTAAATAAAAGCTGAATTGGTGAGTTAATATTGAAGTTTGAAAATAAAACTCAAGTTATAAATTAAATTCGACTTGAATCATTAGTGAAGAATATATAATTGAAAGTAGCCTTGCAATTAATTAAATGAATTGAGAATGAAATTGCATTGTGAGTTCATAAAAGTGATTGGTGAATTGAAAATGGCTAGTAGATTCAGAACTTGAGTTATAAATTAAATTTAGCTTGAAGTGTTAACAAATTAAATATAATTGAAATGTATAGAATAAAAATGGAAATGGAAATGGATTAAAATAGTAATGGTATGAATTGCAAATAAAATCCAAATAAGTGGAAATGAATTGGAAATGGCCATGTAATCAATTGAATGACTTAAATCAGAAAATTTAAAATTTCGTAATAACTAATCGGACGAAATTGTAGATTAAAAATGATATTTAATTGAGAGTTGAATTGAATTCAACTTAAAACCAAGTTTAATGATATTGGATGGAATTTAAACCAAGTAAAAATAAATTTGGATCGGAATAAAAATTGGTGGGTTGTAAATAAAATTTAAGAAAATGAAAATTCAGAATGGATTGAGTCGATAAACTAATTATATTGAATAAATGAATGGATGGGATAAATAAGAACCAAATGAAGTATGGTTTAAATAAGTTGAGAAATGGTTATTGAATGATATAGCTTGGTTTGTTTTGAGCTAAATAAAATAGTTTGGAATAAACAAATATGGAATAAAACGTAAATGAATGGATTGTGAATGAAATTTAAATGGAATGTGTCGAGCTAAATAAATAATTGTGAATTAATTAAAATAAAAGGGAAATTAAATTAGTAATGAAGACGAACCTAAGATATTAATAGTTTTTTATGAACTAGTTTGATTAATAGAAGGAAATGCAAGTGAATGGATTCAAATCTGAAATGTAATAAAGATGAGAATATATGGATCGTGAATAAATTTAAAAATGGAATAGAATTAAGCATAAATTGAGTTATAATCCATTTAAATTGGTTATAAAACATAAGTACTTATTTATTCACATGGATCTCGTCAAATTGCATAAGATAAATTGTCATTGGATGTAAATGGAAGTAATTAAAATTCTATGAATCATTGCAAGTAAATAAAATTGATTTTTAAATCAATTGGAATAATATGGGTTTGTTGAAAATTAAAAATGAATTGAATGTAAGCGATTGAGTTTTAAACCATTAAAATTGAATTAAAATGGTTATAAATTAATTGAAACAGTTGAATTAGTATGAAAGTTGTAAAAATTGCTTACGGAAAATGTTGGATGTGCATTTCTTTAGAATTCATATGTTTAACTATTGCAAATAAGTGATATGCTGTTAAACTTCATATATTTGGCACTCACATGTTTAAATTGAGTAAGTACAGGTACCTGAAAGCCGTGTGGCAGGATTTGGTTGCGCTAACGGCAAAATAAATAAGCTACATGCTTAAAAATGCTAACTAAAGTGCGCCTACGCAATAAATATAGGAAATATGAACTTTTTTTGGTTTTTCCGACCGTGTGGGTCGATATATATATATATATTTATCTCTTTTGTCAAATTGCAAAAGCTCCTCCGTACAAAGGAGACTCTGCCAAAATTTTCCAGAAATTTTGGGAGTTAGAAAATTTTTGAAAATTTTGGAAGAATTTTTTTTTTGTTAACGACAAAACGATTTCAAACTGGAAATTTAAATAAATTAGTAAATGAAACTACTCTAAAATAATGACATGAATTAGTTATAAATGAAGAACAAAATTTAAATATTCAGAGTTAAAGATAAATTGAATTCGTATGGAAATGAAAGAATCAATGTGAGTAGAAATAGATATAAACTAAAGTGGTAAGATGAAAATGAATATAAGAAACATATAAAATTCTTATACTAGCTTAAGTAAGGGATGAGGCATTCTCAGTTGGAAATTGATATTTCAAATATAATCTAAATTGGTATTTTAGTTAATAGATATTGACATCTGTAAGTGAGTCGATAAAATGTTTTTGAATATTGTGATTGGACATACTGCTGTGTAAGATGTGCAGGTAATATAAAGGTAAAGAGAATTGATTTTGATTTCAGAAGATAAATTTGAAATACTCGACAAAAAGGTATGTATTTAAATTTGGTATGAAATTTGATTGGAATTTTGGATTGAGCCACTTGGCGTTTTGTTTTCTTTTTGGTTTTGGGAGGCCGTAGAGCCATTTTGTAGTTGTAGCGAGTCAGCCGCGCAAAGGAGACGCTGGAAATTATTTTCGAAAACTAGGGAGTTAGAAAAATTTTGCGAAAATTTTGATAATTCAAAATTTAGTTTTGAATCATAATTTGAATAGCTGAACAAGTAAGTTTTCTGAAAACTATAGAAGGTTTTGGAAACGTTTGGAAAGTTAATAAGGATAATAATGGGTCTTTTATGAAAAGGTAGTTGGTAAGATGTTGAATTGTTAGAAACCGGTTGGTTTCGGGGAAAAAGTAAACGGGTATTAGACCATTCTTCCTAGCTAGTAATTTCGAGGACGAAATTCTTTTAAGGGGGAAGAATGTGACGACCCAGAATTTTCGAGCATTTAAAATTGGAATATTTAATTGACTTGAAATATTCAATATAATGATTTGAACTTGAATTACAAATATCACTATTTATTCGATAATTAAATAATAGAAATCTAATAATTAGAAGTTGAGTAAATTGTTGAATATAGAATTTTATGCCTGTTAAAAATAATTTGAAGGCTTGTAAAATTTATATTGATGATATGAAGATAATAAAAGTGTTAAAATTGAATTTGAAAGTTGTTTGTTCAGTTTTAAAATTTATATCGTTTAAGTTGAATTTGAAAATAGCCTTCTTAGGCACAGTCTCGGAATTCGACGAAACCAGTTTCATTGGATCCGTAATATTGAATTATTATCGGATTTCAAATTTGGTATTGATCGGAGGAGTTGTGTGGTTGTACGAAATATAAACGTGCTAGGAATTTAATTGATAATAATCTAATAAAATTTAATTTAATTGATTAAGCTTCTTGTATATGCCAACGTTTTCCTTATCTTCTCGTTTACGCCTTTGTCCTTCTAACAGGAATCTAACCCTTGTTCTTTTCAGCGAAGCCCTTCTTCTCGAAAAAAAAAGAGAGAAAAATCAGATAATGGCCGAACCTAATATTTTCCATCTCCAGTATATTTTGCCTCCTCCCTCCTTCACAATTAACTTCCGGCCGCTCCTCAATTAAAAAAAAACAAAACGATAGGGGGATTTCGAAATCAAATCAAGGGGGGCAGATTCGACTTGAATTTAATCGCGAGCACTTCATCTTGCTGTTCGAGCGATCGAGAGGCGTAGGGGGTCGGCATCGAATCCACGTCAACCTGGCGATGCAAATCTCGACTTCGCGTGCGTGCGGCCCGAAGTGGAATCGAGTTAGGGTTTGGCTTGATGATGGTGGAAGCACGAGATGGGTGGGGGGGGTAACGACATGGCCGACGTTGGGCGATGTTGCGACTGAATGCGATGTGGCGGCGAACGCGAGAAGTCAGGCACGTGGTGACCGGAGGTGGGTTTGGCGAGCGAGCTAGGGCGTGAGTGGCTTTGCTTTGGCAGTAAGGTATTCATTATCATTTATTTTCAATTTAAAATATATATAATATATATATACACATTTCAGTTTCAGTTTAAATTTACAGTAAATAAATTTTAGTTTAAAGTATGTATACACAGTAAAGGAATAAGGTTTTTTTTATGAAACCATATTTCTGTTTTAATATAAAAAAGGGATATATTTATATATAAGTTCGGAAATATAAATTGTTAATGTTGGACGGTAAAAGTAAATAATATATATGATATGCAGTTTCAGTTTTAATATGGTAAAATAAAATAAATAAACATATACAGATTTTAAAATCCACTAGTTTAAAATTCTCAAATAATGTATTTAGGGAGATTTATTCGTTTAACTAACTTATGTAATCTTTTTAGTAATTGTTAAAGGGAAGTTAGTTTAAAACTTAAAACTATTTGTTAATTAAACTTAGTTATTTGTTTAGTTACCAAAAGATATTTTATTAAAAGAAAATTAATTTAAATAAATAATTAGGTAAGTAATTTATCAAAAGGAAATTGTTAGTTTAAATTTAAATCATTAGTTAAGTTAAATTATTAAATGATTGTAATTAATTGTTTGATTGATTCAGAATTAATAAAAATCGTCCAATGTCATTTAAGGTCAAAATTTGATGGAAGCAAGCCGGTTTGGGACAGATTACAAAACAAAAATCAAAGGTGAGTTAATCTCACTCAGTTAAACTTAAACTTAAATGATTAAATTTAAATAATTGTTTGATTGGCTAAATTGATTAATGTGTTATAGTATGATATGTTGGAATTGGAATATTGTATTGTGCTAACGTCTGTGGATGCAAGGAAAACAGGTTGGAGGGATCCAACTGGACCCCTCAACTTTTGTTTAAATTACTTAATATTCTCTGTTCTGATTATTCGATATTCTATAATGAATTATGTGGAAGTATTGAATGCTATGGCCTGGGTGATATAATTGGGTATGATGAATTACCAAAAATATAAATTTGAATGAAAATAAAGAAGTGAAATTGCAAGTAAAATAATTATAGAATAAATTTAAGAATGACTTGGAAAAGAAATAAACTGACTTTAAAATGGTAATAAATGAATCCAGAGAATGGAAAGGAAAATTTGAATAAACAGGAAATTGGTGAATTTTAAAATTCAGTGTTATTATTTAAAAGAACAAAACGTTTATTTAATAGCGAAGATTTAAATCATTGAAAGATTAAAGAAGAGATTGGGAAAAAATCTGAAATTTGTATATTTCAGTTAAAAGGTTTAAAATCAAAAGGAAATTAATAAAATTAATAATAGTAAGTCCATAACTAATGGATTTGTGAAATGAATTGAGAAATTAAAGAAACTTATTTCAAATAAAATAGATTGGAAATCAATTTGGGGAAAATGATTTGAGTGCTTGAAGTTGGAATTTTCTCTGGATGGCCAAGTAAACGTTTTTGAAAGTAAATTTTTAAATATAAATTAAATGTTTTAAAGTTGTTTTTAAAGAAAGCAAGTTCGTAAAATTTATTATTTCTTTTATTTAAAGTCTAAAGTAAGTAATTTCTTTAATCTATTCTAGCAGTGACTATTAAGAAGTAACTTAGTATTTTGTTTTTAAAAATAGAAATCGAGTTTTATATTTTATTTAGTAACCTTAATTTCAAATATTCACATAGTATGTATTTTTAAAAAATTATTAAAGTAATTTTGACTTAAATGTTTTAAAGTATATTTTTAAAAGTAAAGTATTTTAAATTAATTTAAAAAATCTAGCTTTGTGCTTGGTGCTTCTGGTCGAAATAGAAATACTCGGACTTTATTCTGAGAAAAAGGAAGATTGTTTGAAAACTGTTTTCAAAAGGATTTGAAAGTGAAATTTTATCTTGTAAAGATATTTTGAGATGAATAAATAATTTTGGGAAAATTATTTATTGATTGATGGTTGTTTGTGAATATTGATTGATAGTTAAATCATCGACTATTAATATTGGTCAATGCGTTGATCGTTTCGAAGAGACCAGGATCGAGATTTATTTCTCGAAAATCACTTCGATCCGGTTTGTAAGTTTCGTGAAACGAGTTTGGATTCGAAGATAGAGCAGTGATGTGCAAGGGCTAGTCGCTACTAATCCTGAGGATATTTTCAAAATGGATGTAGTAGAAATAGTGCCTTCGCTTCCGTTCGAACCCGGGACGGACTTGTATGGATGAATGCTTGCGAAACATCGTCAGGTGGACGATGGGCATTCAAAGGGATATGTTCTTAAAGGGTAACACTTAGCATCAAGTCTCATCAAATGGGAATGACTGAAAATCAGGGGTTATGCAGCAAGGCTTGGTGGGTAGCACCCAAGCAGGGTGAGGTCATTCCAGTCTAGATGTCCCTTTTTATTTCGGCTTACTGGGCGGTTGCTGATCCCAACCGCAGGGTGATCTCACTCGGGATTATCTAGTAAGGGGTAGTCCCAGCCTTGTGTTGCAGGAGAGCGGGCGTACTCCTCGGTACGGTGATCTAGGCCCCGTATGTGACAGGTGGTACCCCAGTGCCTAGTCATTGGTTGGAAATCCATTCTCCCTACGAGCCTTGTACGAGTTTTATTTGTATTACCCACTCTGTGGCTAGTAGCTGGAATTTAATGAATGTAACAATTTCAGCTATTTTATAAGTATTTGTATATAGACCCTATTATAATATCAGAGGATTTTAATAAAAATTGTTTTAGCTATCGTACGGTAAAAACCCGACATGTTTGTGTGTGGCGTGGTCTTACGAGATGCTTTTGTTTTCAAAGGATTATTGAAACTTTAATAATCAATTGGGTGTGATTTTCTCACGCTGGTATTCCAGACTGACTCGGGTGTTTTTAACTGTAATGCTCGGGTCAGACCGAGTATTAGAATACAGGAAATGCTGTGGAGCTCAGGAGACGAGCAGGATGACTATACGTACTCCCGTATTTGTTTATGTATATATTCCGCTGTGTTGAGTAGTTGTGTATCCCGTGTATGACATTGTTGAGCTGTGATTGATGTACTCTGATGATGTAATATGCAAACAGATGTATTTGCTTTCGAGTAAAGTTTATTTATTATCTATTATTTTTTGTTCCGCTGCGATGGTTAGATTCTGATGTTGATTTCTATTTTCTTCTCCTACCTCTTCATCTTTAACCCAAATGGTTCGTATTTCTGTACAACTTAAGATGATTTAGGCAGAATAGTGTTGACTCAATGGGTATGGATTTGCGGGTCGTTTCAACTTTGAATATCATTTCAAACTTTAAATTCAATTTCCATTATCTTCTTACATTTTAAAAGTAAAATTTAAAGTCATAAATTACATCTACTTCAAATTTACATGCTTAAATTCACAAATTCAAAACTTAATATTTGGCATTCTCAGAACCATAAAATTTATATTTTTAAATCAAAATTTCATACTTTAGAAATAAATATCATAAGAAAAATCAGTTAAAAATATACCACGGGGTCTGTATAAAATTTTCTAACCTAGGTCAAGTGATACGGATATGTACCTTTTCAATCCGCAATATAAAAAGAAAACCCGGATTCTATCATTTCAACCCACAATCCCAAGTCAAATAAAATACAATAAAAATCATTTGAGCCTATCATTTCAGCTCATAATGTTTTTCCCTATTCTAATGTCCATTCCGGTATATATCATTTCAACTCATAGTGATTATATTCTAACAAGGAACTTGCAGTGTGAACATATGCATAAATAATATAAACAATTATACTAACATGTCAATGTCACAATATACAGTCATTTATCATATGTCAGGAGATAACTAACAAAGTTAACATAGTAATAACATGGAATAACATATCATATAATCAACATTAACTTGTATAACATTTTAATTACTAATCACTTGTCATCCATTTACCATTTCATAAGTAATAATGTCAGAGCGAGAAGGACTCACCTTTATCAAAGCTAGAGACCTAAACAACACACATAAGAACGATTCCAAAAGCACGACAACCACGATTAGATTTGAATGGATGGACAGCCTCGTAAACAACACAAAATATAACATATATAAGCACAAATTGACATACAAATAAAGTCAACAACTTTTGTTTGCAAAACAATTGCAAAACAAGAGAGATTACCAAACCTTAGGATCAAAAGACTTGTACAAGACAACATAAGCTTGGCCAAAATGCAAATGGTCTTGATCTAACCACACCTAGGCTAGGCCTAGGTCATGTATGCTCGGCCATGAGTCATGAGACATGGCTACAGACATGAAAATGGAAGTCAAAGGCATGGAGAGGCAACAATATGCAAGGGGTCAAGGGATGGAAGGTTTTGGTGCAACATAGGCTCGGCCTATGGTCCTATGGGCTCGGGTTTGGTGCATCTTCATGTCAGGTCATTATGGTAGTCAGAGGTTAGGTCATGATGGTGGTGGAGCTAGGGGTGGTGGCCGAGGCAAAATATGGAAGTGGTGGTGAAGTTTAGGTCGGCTATGCATTGTTTAGTGGAGTTTTAGCTAAGTTTTAAGGTGTTTTGCTCATGTAGAAGGCATGGCCTGATCTGGTCTGAAGGGTGGCGTTTGGCAATAGATGATGAGGAGGAGCAGATGGTGGTGGTGATAGGAGAAGATGGTGGTGGTTGAGGCCGAACATGAAGAGATCAAGGCAAACTCAAGCAAAATGAAGAAGAAAATAGGAAAAGGGAAGCCATTAACTAACAATATTTTTCTCAAAATGAAAACAGCCGTGAGAATGAAGGGGATGAGAAGTTTTTCACGTGAAAAGCAAAGAAAAATACACGGCTATTGCATAGGAAGTGTACGACCAAGCAAAGAAATGAAAGGTCAAAGGAAATGAAAAGACAAGGTTACTGAAAAGTCACAAGTAAATGAGAAGACTTTGTCTCTTTGAATTTCCACTATTAATAATTCATTTTAAACAAAAACAAAGTGAATAAAATAAAATATGAAAAAAATAAAGTGGGAAATGAAAATAAAATAATGTCTTAAGAAAATAGAAAAATAAATAAAGAAAATACTTTATTTAATTGAAACTAGAAATTAAAAATTGTTAACAAAATGCAACTGTCATTGGAAAATTTCAACGACATTTTTACAAATGTTTTAAAATAAAATATATACATAACATGTCATGTTACACATATATACACAAATTAGGACATGATATGACAAACAAAAAGTATTATTTATATAAATTAAAATAAACAATTTTGTTAAATAAAACAATTTGCATACAATGGTTTAAAAAACATAACTTTCACAATATTAATCAGATTTCAATGAAACGAAAAGAAGTATAGTTGAAATTTTATTTATTTTCATAATAAAAGATAAAATTAAAAAACTTAAATTTTTAAAATTTAAAATTTAAAAGTCAAAGTTTGACCATATTGACAAAAATTCACACTTTTGGAAGATATTCTATTTATTCATCTTCAGAATTATAATTCACATAAAATCAAAATTTATATTCAAAATAACAAAATTTATTCATTTTAATAAATAAAATAAAGTTTTTAAATCAGGAATTTCAATTTAAAATAATTACAAAATACTAGGTTGTTACATATAGTAGGCATACTATAATGGTACGTATGCTGGCTAAGATTAATATCATACTTTCGAAATGTGTTCCATACCATGCACTAATGATAATATTAAAAAGATTTTGAATATCAAGCATGTTTGACTATCATAAGGAGAAATCTCCTCCAATTGTGCGCTTGCACTGTGTGCGTGCGAGGAAGCCTTATGGTAATTTATTTTCCATAAGCATAGCGGATTTCTTTTTTCGTCCTTTTATGAAAATAAATGTTTTAGGATCTCACACTAGTCCCATGTCTGACCTGGAGTTTATTGTTCCCTTTCTAAACTCTAGGTTCCCATAATTTTCCACACGGGCAGCCTAGAGTCAGGTTACCAGTTGTTCTGGAGCGATGTTAGAAAAGTATGCCGTGGAGATCAGGAGACAAGATGGACTGTTGAGACGTATCACAAGTATATGTTATTTCTTTTTCGCTGTTGTGTCGCGTTTTGTCGTTGAAATACTCTGATGATGTATTATGTAAAATGACATAGTTTTGTTGTTTTGAAGATTGTTCGTTTGTCTATTATATATTATTCCACTACAAATGTGAGATTCTGTTATTATTTCTGTTTTCTTCTTCTATCTTCTTCTTTTTTAACCCCAACGGTTCGGCTTTTCGGCATTCGACTATTCGGCAATTGATACAGTGGCCATATTAATGTCAATTTTCTGGCATCGAAAAATTGGGTCGTTACATTGTCATAACTCACATTAATGTAACGTTTATTATCATTTAATTATAATTGATTTCCAATTAAATTTAGCAGGCTAAAAAAATAGGTAACATATAATTGTTTGTCACCATTAAATTTTAGTCACATTAATAAGTTACTATTTACAACCAAATGTTATATTTACTTATCTAACACTGATTTTATTTCAATTACCGTTAATTATATATTATTTTATTAATTAATTCAATATTTACATTTGTTTTCCTATATTCAGTTTATTGCCAAGTATAACCTTTTAAACAATTACCATTGATTGGAATTTCAATCAAATTGTTAATAAATAACTTAAATTAACATTATTACATTTCGTTTGAGTTACTGTTTCATCAGTGTATCACGAATTTTTATTTCTCCCAATATTAAATCACAAAAATTCTTATTAAACCAACTATTTTAATTATCGAAAATTACGGATCGTTACACAAAGGCTTGCTCCTTCTTAACTCTAAGTAACGCTGCAGACAGGCCTTATAGGCGGGACCAAATCCTAGTCGGTGCTTTGGCAAAGCTATCTTAGGTGGGACCAAAGGCTTACTCCAACCTCCCTCTAGGAGGCACTCCGGCCAGGCCATGTGGTGGGACCAAAGGCATGCAATGCTATGGTCAGGCCTTATAGGCAAGACTAGAGGCTTACTCCGACCACCATCTACGAGGTGCTTCAATCAGGCTTTATAGGTGGGACCGAAGGCTTTTATGCTTTGACCAGGCCCTTGTAGCAGAATCAAAGACTTTACCTTTAATTTTTAGACCTTTTTCATGGGGCAATTCTCCTTATTAAGCACTTGATCATTTAAACGCATTGGTCCTTTGCTCAAGTCTCGTTAACAAACTCTTGGAGTTCTCCTTTTTCCAAGAAATTTTCGACCATCCGCTAAGGGCTCGATAAAAATTTATATTGTGTCCATTCACTTGATAGTATTGACAATAAGATTTTTTGAGATTTCTTTCATTTCCTTGTTGCTTCTTCTTTGAATGCCAGTATACCAATCTTTCGTTGGTTAGGAGATATATATTTTCATAGAAGGTGGTAAAGGAACATGCTCTAGCAGATCAGTGGTTTCTAGGGAATTGTGCTTTTGTTCCTTATTTGGCCCTTTTTGATTATTAGCTAGGTTCATTAGTTTTTACGGTGAGCTTTCTCTTTAAGTATCCTTGAGTCCAAAATGGTGTGGGGGAGTGATCGATTATCCCCTTCCACTTTTGAGTAAACTTATTAAATTCCTTTATTACTTCACTTTCAAATATCGCTCCTTCGCTTAAAGTTGTACAGATTTTATCATTTCTTGGAATAGGTTCCTCCTTTTTTCCCTCTGCCTAGAGTAGGATAATATGTAAAGATCGTGGTGGATCCTATACAAAATGGATTTATGTTCCAATCATCCGGATCATAAGGAATGACCAGCCTCTTTTCTACTTGAGTTTTGAGTACCAAGTTCCTTAATTGCAATACTTTTTCCTTGTGTAATTAAAGGTTATGGGTGACTTGATAAGCTGATTTGGTAAACTAAGTCTCAGAGGATCCTTGCTTAGAGATAGTCATTATGTAGTTTAGTAGGTTATGTGAGTTACGAAAAGTCCGCTGTACGAATATTCCGAAAGATGGAAATTTACTGAAACAAAGTTTTACTTAATTAGTCTCAAAGAAAGAAACAACGAGTCCGAGGTTCAAGTGCTCCTTCTAGCACCAAATGTTGAACAATATTTTTGACTCGGCACCCAAAATGTCATATAAGGTAGTACTCTTCAAAAATATTTCAATAATACCCAATGGTTTCAATACAAAGATAAAGTTGTCAAATGTCCAAGTCACATGTTCAAAGGTAAAACAGGTGAGTCGTGTAAATATGCAATAGTTTATGTGCCAACGGGAAAAACGTGCAATATAAAAGGTAGCTTTTAATTGAAATAGGGGCTTAAGTGGCTTTGAACAAATTAAATAATATGCAAGTCCAAATACATTAGTATTCAAGCCCAAGTCCATTATGCTCAAGTCCAAGTCCAAAGATAAAGCATGTGCATGTCTAGTATTCATTAATAGTCAAATATTCATATTCAAAGGAGAATATGCTATGTAAAGTAAACTGTCTAAGCCCGAACATGCAAAATTTTCAAAGGTTACAATCGGCTCTAAAATCCCCAAATTTATTTGCATTTTACAAATTAAAATTGAGAAAAAGAGAAAGAAAACGATTTTTCCCCCACAAAGTAACAACATGGACTATTTTTGGATATAGCCAAGAGGCGGGATGGTTGACACATGCCCCCTCACCATCACTTCATGTGGTAGATACTCTGCAACCCATATGTCTTATGAGGTTCGACATCTCCTGTTACTTGTAAATGCTCGAAATCCTTTGCTAGTGTTGAAGCTCGTTATCCCTTTTGAATCTATTATTCTTGTAGACGCTCAACGTCATTTGCTGTTTATATATGCTCTACAACAGTTACTATCGATAATACTCTCTTTATCAAATTGCTTGTCTTTCATAGAAAATCGATATCTTCCCCTTTTGATTAGATGCTTGACATCTCCTAGTGGTGTGGCATCCTTCTTTTGTTACATACTCTACAACAATCTATGTTGTAGAGGTTCGACATCCCTTCCTACGTCTTATCTTCAGGCTCGATAGCTGCTGTTCTATAGAATCTCGATACCTCCTATTCTTTCAAGTCTATTGTACCTTGATATCTCTAAGCATTTAGTGGCTCGACGTCTTCATCGCCTTACAGAAACTTGACACCTTCTTTTTGTTAGGCACTCAACGCTCTTCTTTACTGTTGATGTTCGACATCACCATCCTCTTGTTTAATGCTCAACAACAATTACTGCTTTAGAGGCTCATTACCCCTTAGAGACTCGGTACCTCTCCACTGCTTGTTAACCACTTGAACATTCGATAACTTTCAAAATTCAGCACTTTTTGCCATTAGATATACGATACCCTCTTGTTAGAAGCTCATCATCCTTTTATAAATGTTAAACGCCTGATAACTTTATTTTCTTCAGGTTTGACATCTTTTGTATTTTCCAAGCTCGACATGTACTGTTTAGAGGCTCGATAATTATATTATGTAGTAACAAATGCAAAATACCACATTTTATATTGTCCTTTGTTCTGATCCGACTAATATTCTATTACTGTGAAACACATATTTGCATTGTATACATCTGATTCGTTCTCACTTTATGCAGTATTAGAATCATCTAAAGTTGCAGTGTAAGACCTCTTTCTCTAATTGAGTGAATCACTAACAAGAGTGTTCTTTGATTTCTTCTAATATGGACAGTCTCTTTGTAGCTAACTAGGTTCATTATAGTTGTAACATTTAACACAATCCCATTACCTAAATTTTTGTTTTCAGGTCTACGGAAGTTATTCATCTTTCTATACTTTAGGAATTTTTTGAAATTTTGAATCATTAGAGCAAATTACCTCATCATTATCACTTGAATCTTGATCGTCAGTAGTAGCATTGAAAGTAATTGATTTCTTTCTGGTTGCTTCATTTTTCCTTCTACCCTTCAACTGTGTTCCATAGGACATTACATTGTTAATTAATTCTCCAATTTTTAAAGTACTAATGTCATTATCCTCTTCTATTGCTAATGTATTTTGATCCCACTATAAAGAGAGTGAATTAAGGACTTTTCTAACTTGGAACCCTTAACAGAAATTTATACCTATTGAAACCAAAGAACGAACTGTATCTTGAAATCTATAATGCCTATTAGAAATAGAATCATTTTATTTTATTTTAAAGAATTGAAACTGAATAGTTAGCATGAAAATTTGTCAATTTTTCTTTACTAGTGCTTTCTTGTGTAACTTGCAACGTTCTCCATAATTTATACGTCGACTTACAAATAGAGACCCTATTAAATTCATTTTTATGTAATGAACAAAATAAAATATTCATGTCCTTAGAATTAGTAAGTTCTTGTGTCTATTGGCCTGGGATTCATGTTGAGTATTCATTTTCAGGTTCAGTACGTTCACTCTACGTAATATTTCAATTATCTAAACCATTAGATTGTAAATAAATCTTCATCCTAGATGACTAGTAAGTGTAATTACTACCGTTAAATAATGGGGGTCTAGTAGTTGATTGTCATTCTAAAAAAGTGTTAATAAGTAAACTACCAGTGTTACTAGCCATATATAATTTTCAAAAATCAAATGACATGTTATTGAAAACCTAACGCTCTGTTACCAAATGTGTCTTTCTCGTAGCCTCCTACGATGGCCAAATCCTGGTCCCTCAGACTCGAGTTTTTACGTTCAACCTCTCGACCCGAACCAAACATTTGCACAGGATGTGTAGGAGTAAGAGTCAGTGTTTCGCCACGGATCACAGTATAAGAACCTACTATGATGCATCTACTCGCTCTGATACCAAATGTAGTGCGACGACCCGGAATTTTGGACAATTTAAATTGGGATATTTAATTGATTTTAATATTTAAAGGTTAGTTTGTAACTTTAATTTCAAATATCACCATTATTTGGAAATTTAATTATTGGATTTAATTACTGGAAATTGGGTAAAATGTTGAATTTGTAATTTTAAGCCTGTTAAAAATAATTTAAGGGTTTGTAAAATTTATATCGATAGCACTGAAGATAATAAAAGTGTTGAAATTGAATTTGGGAATGTTTTGTTAAGTTTTGAAAATATATCATTTAAATTGACGTTTAAAAATAGCCTTCCGAGGCACAGTCTCGGAATTCGACGAAACCAGTTCCATTGGATCCATAATATTGTATTATTATCTGATTTCAATTTTTGTAACGCTTGGAGTTCTTGTGTGAGCGTACGATATATAAACACGCTGAATTTAAATCGAAAATTTAATATAATAACTACGTCCCAAAAAGTTATCTTCTCCATATGATCGAATTAGAACTCGAAACCTTTTCCATTGCATTCGGAATAGGGGTATAACATTACAAACGCCTAGCGGCACGCCTCAATAGGAGGTCGGGATTTTTAGCGATGAATTCAAGTCGATTCAAATTTAAATAAAATATCCATATATTGTTTTGACTGGTCAAGATAAGTCATATCAGCCTACTTTCTTTCACAGTCATAACGTTTTCCTTTCCCTTCATATTACCGTAGCCAGCAAGCTACACGCAAGGTGTCTTCCTTCTTTTATATTAACAGCCGTAGTTATCCTCTTCAATTCAAAGAAAAAAATGGCCGAACAAAAAAATCTCGGCTTCCTCTTTTTCTAAATCCAGTTCAATCTTGGGCTTAGTTTCCTCTTCCCCAAAATCAAATCACGAGGCACGAGGATCTCGAGTAAGGTGGGAGGCACCTAAGTGTGTGGCGGCCGGTAGGTCGAGATGTCTTGGATTCAAGCGCTTATGGCGGTAAGGGGGAAGGGCGCTATCGCGTAGCGACGTCAGCAGGGTCTTGAGCTCGAGTGGCGCTCACGAGCTAGGCAGAGGGCTCCGCGGTGAGGTAGCTGCGTGGAGTCGTATTTTTGTATATGTGTTGTAGACTAGAGGTTTTTTTACACATGATAACAACATATTACAACCATCATCAATTCAAGCACAACAACATCGATAAGCGGTAAAATCACATAATGCTTATCTTTTATTTACAGATACACAAATAAATTTATCATAGATAAATAAATCACAGTTCACGGCTCAATTCCCACAATTCATAACATAGAACATCACACATCAGGGATATCAAACAATTCAAATATTCAATACAATCCAAACATTCATAAATAAATTAATTAATCACCTTATTAAATTAAACCAGATTGAACACTTATGAATAAATTACTTATCCTGGTTAATTAACATTAATTTATTACTAACCATTTTAATTAATTATCCTTTAACAATTTATTAATTAACCTTTAATAATAAATTAATCAGCCTGTGATTATTAATTAATCATTTTCAATTGATAAATCAATCAACCTTTGATCATTAAATAATTAACCTTTAATCATTTAATTATTCTTTAATTAATTATCCTCAATTAATTATATTAATTAATTAGCCCTTAATTAATAAATCATCCCTTACTTTCATTAATTAATTAACCATTAACTACTTAATTATCCTTAAATTAATTACCTCGATAAATTAATCACATAAATTTAATTATCCTTTAATTTAATTATTTTTTAATCACTTGATTAATCAACATTCAATCATTAATTAATTATCCTTAATTACTTTCATTAAGTAATTATCTTTAAGTAATTAACTACCTTTAATTACTTACATTAATAAATCTTAGTTAATTATCCTTTAACATTATTACACAAGTAATTACCCCTTAATTACACTAAGTAATAATCTTTTTAATTACTCACCTTAATTTATTTCACCTTTAATCATATGATTAAGTACATTAATTAATTAACCCTTTACCAATTAATTAATCTTAATTTATTACTTAATATTTCGTTAATCAAGTAATTAAATTACAAATTTATAATCCTTTATTCTTAAGATAACCCGGTTATCATAATTAATTTCATAATCTTATTTTAAATAACCTTTGAGATAAATTATCATTAACATCAAATTTAACTTAAAACCTTTAAGTAAATCCAAATACATTAAATTTTCTTAATTAAATTCTTAATTATACTATTAAATTTGTTAAAATAAATTAAACAATAAATAAAGGATAGGGGCATTCCACCAGAAGGACAAACTTCGCACTCCGATTAGTTTCTACGACACACATTCAAAAAAATTACTTTCAACGCCAAAGTCAGCAGAATAATTACTTTCAAGGACAAAGTCAATAGTCCAATTATTTTCATGAACATAATTTCATAGTTTTTTAGGCCCTAGAAGTTAAATATTTTCTGTTTTGTCCTTGAAAGTAATTATTTCAACTGTGTGTCCTAGAAACTAATTCCACTTGCTAAAGAGGCCCTTGTGGCTAATTTCCACTAAAGGATATATATATACATATATATATATATATATATATATATATTGTAACGACCCGATATTTTCAACCATTTGCATCCGCACATGTCGGACTTTAATTGCTCAAAATACCACGTTCTAAATAAAATTTGGCAAATCACAGAATATGCAGTAAATAAATAATCACAGATCACAGACACAGAGTAAATAAAATACAGCGGAAGTAAAAGAGATAGTTGGTTATGAAGTTACTATACATATAAGATACACCATATTTAAACGAGATACACCAGAAGAGTAACAAGATACATCAGGTATAAATCAGAATACATCATTGGAATCACTGGATACTGAAAGCAAAATAGATGGCTGGATCTTCAAGCAAAGCTCCAACTCTGAAAGTGAGTCTTGAATGCTGAATCACTCAGTCTGACTCGAGCGTAAAGCGAAACAAAAAACACTCGGGTCAGGACATAAATACTTATGAACTGTAAATCAACTCAAGTGAACATTTACAAAAATGCATCAGTAACTTAAAGGATGCTTAGGATCACCCATCCTTTAAGGATCCGTAAAACTATTACTATGTAGTAATATTGCGCTATTATAATAATGTCTACAGTGAAATAAACTTACTTTTAAATAGCGTTAAGAAGTGACCCAACATTCCCCTTAACAAGAATAGTCCCAGTTGTCCATCCAGTATCAACGTACCTCCAGATCGGGAGGCTACCCTAAATACTCCATGGGCTATGGGAGAAAAATAAACTCATAGTAAAGCTCGATATGGTAGGTGACACGGCATACAAGGCAATGCCAGGGTAGATATACCAATTACGCACACGGGCTGGTCGTAATGTAGCAGCCACTACGCCCACCTTAGAATACACTCCCAAATCAAAATCGGAGGATGGCTATCAAATCAACCACAAGTAAGAGTATAGTATCGAAGAAATATGTCCGATATGAGGAATGACCTCACTTCGCCCGAGATCGCTCCTGTTTTAGCCACCTCATGCCAACTCACGGGAGTCGGGTCCACGTAATATACCTCAAGAATGTCGCCACTATCCTACTTCATTCTGGAATCTCCACGTGTACACAACTCAAACAACACAATACCTCAAGAACGGCGCCACCATCCTACTGATCCCAGTCTCTTCAACAACCAGTCATTATTACAACGCCATGGTCATTTCAAAATAATTTATACTTCAAAAATCCAATCATTCATTTCAAACTATATTCCTTTCAAAACAGTTTATACTTCGAAACCAAAACTATTTTTATTTCAAAACTATATTCAAATCAAAATAGTTTATACTCTATCATTTCAATTTCAAACATATATTCACCTTTCAAAAATCATAATACTTCCAAAGTTATAACTATTTCAAAACCAAAATACATGAAATCATTAAACTTTGTAAAACATAACATTTCAAAATCATACATTTGAAATCATGAAACATTCCTTTAATTCTTTACATTTTACAAATTTATTCAATTAAACCCAAATTCCCAAATTGTCAAATTTCCAATTTAATTCAATCCAAAAGCATCAGTTTCAATTCAATTCAGTTTCCCAACAAAACATTTCAGATCTTATAAATTTTAAATATAGATTTAATCCACGAAAATAAACTATTCAATTTTTAATATATTTCAAAGCTTTAATATCCCACATTTCAAAACTATTTTTTTTTATAATTTCATATATCTCAAATTAACTTCATTATTACTTAGTTTTGAAATATTCATTTCATAAGTCCATTATCGTTTAAATAAACTCAAATTACAAGTAAACAAAATATCCCTCATACTAATATAAACTTCAAATATTCATTTATCAAATAGAACAAAATCAAATATCATTCCAAATTCACATTCTTTATCGAAATAAAGAATATGTCATTCAATACCATTTCAATCACTAAAATATCATATCCTTTCAAAACCTCATTATCAAATCATTATTTGAATTCAAATTCAAATATTCAAATTTAAATATCGGTTTAAAAATCAAATAAGTCATTCATTTATTATTCCAAATATCATTACAAAACACCTCTCAAAATTTCATTCATAAACCATTATTTAAATTCAAATTCAATTTAAATTTCTTAAAATTCAAATTTAAATATTAAAATACTATCAAAACTCCTAAAATTTCACAAATAATCAATTCCAAAGGTTAAATCCTTTAACACTTTAAAATATAACTCAAATAGTGTTAAAATCTATAATATTTCAAAGCATTATCAAATTATAGCAATGACGGCATTTATAAAGTGCTATCGTAGCTTATAGTTTCCAAAAATAGTTTAGTTCAGGAATAACGGCATTTAGAAAAATTACGTAATAGATATTTAGTTATTTCAAACATAGTTAAATTTAAAGCAACATTTAAAAATACTGTCATAAAACCACATCATTTTTGGAAATGCTATTAATAAAATTCAAGATTTTATTATAACTTCAGAAACAATAAAACTTCAATCTTTTGTTATTTTAGACTTATAAATCATATTTCAAGAATTCAAAATTTCACATTTAAATCGTTTTAACATATGATTTATCACAATAAAATTTTAAAATCAAATATCCAAGTAAAAACACAATTCATTTGTTAAGTCAAAATTTCACTGTTTATTAACTTATAAATTTAATAAAACTTAACATTTTACTTCAAATACCATTTCAAAACTTTAAATTCAATTTCCATCATTTACTTCATTTCTAAATGTAATTTAAAGTCAAAATAACATTTACTTCAACTTTACATACTTAAATTCAATTTAAATATTTAACTTTCTTAAAACAATAAAAAATATATTTTCAAATCAAAGTTTAATACGGTTAAAAAAACATATCTATATAAAAATCATTTAAAAATATACCACGGGGTCAGAATTTTCTAACCTAGGTCAAGTGATACGGATATGTATCATTTCAATCCACAGTTTAAAAAGAAAACCGGGTTCTATCATTTCAAACCTGCAATCCCAAGTCAAATAAAATACAACAAAAATTACTTGAGCCTACCATTTCAACTCATAATGATTTTTCCATATTCTAATGTCTGTTCGGGTATGTATCATTTCAACCCATTGTGATTCTATTCTAACAGGGAAAATGCAGTGTGAACATATGCGTAAATAATATAAACAATGTTAATGTCACAATATAATGTCATATATCATATGTCAGGTGATGATTAACAAAGTAAACATGGTAATAACATGGCAAAGCATATCATCTAATCATCATTTACTTGCATAACATTTTTAATTACTAATCACTTGTCATCAATTTACTATTTCATAAGTGAAAATGTCAGAGTGAGAAGGACTCACCTTTATCGAAGCTGGAGACCAAAACAACACACACAAGAACGATTCCAAAAGCACGACAAGCACGATTAGATTTGAATGGATGGAGAACCTTGATATTGATCTTGTATACAACAATTGAAAAAAAGCAATATAAATATATACTCAACAAAATTTAGATTAAAACAATTTGGAAATAGAATTTACAAAGAGACAAATGGCTTAACCATGCTTTTGATCAAAATGCTTGACCATTACTCCTTATTTGCTCGACCATGAATGGTCTTGGGCTCGGCCATGATCAGGCTTAGACCTAAAATGCTCATCCAATGGTCATCAAAAAGAAGGCAAAACAATGGGATGTGAAAAGGTTGGAGTTACCAGTTGAGGAATACAAAGGGTTAAAGCCAAAAGATGGATTTTGGTGCAACCTAGGCTCAGCCTAGGCCAATGTTTGGCTCGACCATGGTTCATGACATGTCAAGTCTGAAGGGGGTGGCCAGAGGCCACATCAGGTCAAGTCATGGATGATGGTGGAGCTAAGGGCGGTGGCCGAGGCTATAACATGAAGTGGTGATAGGAAATAGGGGTTATGCTAGGAATTTTGCAAAGTTTTATGGTGATGCTTCATAAGGAGGCACGGCCAGATCTGGACAGAGGGGAGAGGAGGTGGTGCTACCGTGTATGGTGGTGTTGGTGGTCAGTGGAGATGAAGGTGGTAGAGGCCGAGCAAAGCACAAGAGATTAAAGGAAAAAATTATTGAAAAATAAGAAGAAAAATGAGAGAAAGAAGAAGCCATTAAGCTCACAAAATTTTTCTCAAGATTGGTATGCCATGAGTTTTAGGAGACGAGAAAGTTTTCTCACGTGAATGGAAGAATAATACATGGCTAAGCAATAGGAATGGACGACCAATAGCGTGAAAAGACAAAGAAATGGAAAGACTAGAAAATGAAAAGGCAAAGAAATGAAAAGGCTTGACTCTTTGAATTTCTATTTTCTTTTACTCAAAATAAACCAAAATAAAATCATTAAACAAAAATTAAAATCTGAACAAAATAAAGTGGAAATGAAAATAAAATAATATCTTAGAAAAATAGAAAATAAATAAAGGAAATACTTTATTTAATTGAAACTAGAAATTAAAAATTGTAAACAAAATACAATAAACATTGGAAAATTATAACTACACTTTTAAAATATTTTAAAAATAAAATATATACATAACATGTAATGTTACACATATTAGAATATGATATGACATACAAAAATATTATTTATATAAATTAAAATAAACAATTTTGTTAAATAAAACAATTTACATACAATGGTTTTAAAAGCATAACTTTCACAATATTAATCGGATTTCAATGAAACGAGAAGCAGTATATTTGAAATTTAATTTATTTTCATAATAAAACATCAAATTCAAAATTTCAAATTTTTAAATTTTAAATTTAAACGTCAAAGTTTGACCATATTGGCCTAAATTCACATTTCTACAAAATATTTTATTTATTCATGTTTGAAATTCTAATTCACAAAAAAGTCAAAATTTATATTTAAAATAAAAATTTTATTCATTTTAATAAATAAAATAAAGTTGCTAAATCAAGAATTCAATTAAAATTATTAAAATGTACAATTAAAATAATTACAAAATACAGGGTTGTTACACTCTACCCCACTCAAAACTTTTCGTCCCCGAAAAGGAATGAGGTATGAGAAAACACAGAAAACGTTAGAATGAAATAGGATTAAGACAAGATGACAAGAAGATTGAAATTACACCCGATAACTGTTGTTATAGGTATGTTTAATAAGATGAAGATAATCTAGCCAAGATCCTCCAGAATCAAGAACACAAGCACGAAAAAGATCTTCTAGAATTTGATTCGCCCTTTTTGCTTGACCAACGGTCTGTGGATGGCAAGCAGTGCTCAGATTCAAAAATGAATACCAAAGATTATAGAAAGGTTTCCAAACAGACTGGTATAAGCAATAGCCACCCCATTCTGTAGCAAGATAATGGAAATAAGGACAACTGAAAGATATATTGAAAAACAAAATAAGATAATAAATTTGAAACCATGAAAATTCAACTTAAATTGATAATTAATCTTACATAACTTAAATAAATCTTAATCATCTCTAATTTCATTATCTTATCATCCAATTATCTTAAATAAACAATCTCTAAAATCATAGATTTGAAAAATCTTTTATTATACTCATAATGTGCTCAATAAAATTTAACTCTTCTTTATTCCTAATTATAATTAAATTTATTCCTCTCAATATGTTTATCACCTATGTTAATTAAACTTATTATAACTACTTTAAATTTATTCTTAGTTCCTTCAACACCATTTTATATTGTAAATTATTCCCTTACTTTTTTTCTCTATTTACCACTGTTAATTTTTTTTATAACTAAAATTTATGTGTATAACATTTATTATAACTGCTCAAATTTTATTTAAAAAATCCTTTCATATTGTATATTATCCAATTACATATTCAACTTCTGTATAATTTAGGTAAAATATATTGGAATGAAATTGTGTATTACACAAATAAACTTTCCAATTCAATCATTTCAACCTTGATTATTTATCCAAATCCTAAAATTATACTTGAAATTATCTTTCAAGCTAAAATTTAGGAATTAAATTTCCAATAAATTCCAAACTATTTAGAGATAAATAAATGCTCATTTACCATATATATATATATATCCATTCAAATTTAAATCAGATTTCAGCATATGTTATAAATCCAGTCTTATTTCAGAAATTCAAATCAATTAAATTTCCTAAAACAAAACAGTAGCAAGACTACAGAACGGTCTCTTCACTTTGAAACTCGAAAATGAATATCGATGATGCTGCAGTCATCATCGAAGTTATTTTTCAGCGACAAAGAGAAGAGCATTAATTTTAAACTTTAAAATTCTTTGGAAACAAATTACTATTAGAAAATACTTTAAATAATATATCCTTTAAATCTTTAAAATACAAGGTTTGAAACCAACGGAAATTAAATTCTCAAATTCATGTTTTAAATTCATTTTAAATTTCCAAATAAATTTATAACCATGTTTATAGTTCAGTTATTTATATATGAAATAAGAGATAATGATATATAAAATCAAATATCATTTCTTAACAACCAATTCAATAAAAATCAAGAAAAAGATTTATAATATAATTAAAAAAATTGTTTCATTACTAAATTTTGATAAAAACATATTGTGTTAGTTTGCTCTGTTCAAGTGTTTTGGAAATCTTATCGATAGCATTGGTCAGACGAATCGATCAAAAACCCAAATCAACATCAACAACTCAAACAACACAATATATAAAACATTTTAAATATTAGATTACAAATACACTTCAAGAATAAATTGAAGATAAGTTGGAAACAAAGATGAGATGATTAAATAACAGAATAGGAACATGGATAAGCATATATAAATCGCGGGCAACCTTAATCGGGTCAACTATGACTTAAAGAATAAGATCAATGTGGATTTTTGGGGAAAATCTACATTCTGTCTAGAGATGGAGTTTGGAATTATAAGAGATACTAGCATCTAAACCGAGAATATAAAAATCTCTGATGAATCGATGATGTTGTAAAGGAGTTTCACCCCTTTACAAGTCAATTTAAGATTGGCAGTGCAACGACCCGTATTTTCTACGGATCGAAGGATCGTAGAATTGTTGTTCGTAAGTCTTAAGTCGAAAGTCTTAAGTCGAAAGTCTTAAGTCGTAAGTCTTAAGTCGTAAGTCTTAAGTCGTAAGTCTTAAGTCGTAAGTCTTAAGTCGTAAGTCTTAAGTCGTAAGTCTTAAGTCGAAAGTCTTAAGTCTTAAGTCTTAAGTCTTAAGTCGTAAGTCTTAAGTCGTAAGTCTAAAGTCGAAAGTCTTAAGTCGTAAGTCTTAAGTCGTAAGTCTTAAGTCGTAAGTCTTAAGCCGTAAGTCTTAAGTCGAAAGTCTTAAGTCTTAAGTCTTAAGTCTTAAGTCGTAAGTCTTAAGTCGTAAGTCTTAAGTCGAAAGTCTTAAGTCGAAAGTCTTAAGTCGTAAGTCTTAAGTCGTAAGTCTTAAGTCGTAAGTCTTAAGTCGTAAGTCTTAAGTCGAAAGTCGAAAGTCTTAAGTCGTAGGTCTTAAGTCGTAGGTCTTAAGTCGTAAGTCTTAAGTCGAAATTCTTAAGTCGAAAGTCTTAAGTCGTAAGTCTTAAGTCGTAAGTCTTAAGTCGAAAGTCTTAAGTCGAAAGTCTTAAGTCGTAAGTCTTAAGTCGTAAGTCTTAAGTCGAAAGTCTTAAGTCGAAAGTCTTAAGTCGTAAGTCTTAAGTCGTAAGTCTTAAGTCCTAAGTCTTAAGTCGTAAGTCTTAAGTCGTAAGTCTTAAGTCGAAATTCTTAAGTCGTAAGTCTTAAGTCGTAAGTCTTAAGTCGTAAGTCTTAACTCGAAAGTCTTAAGTCGTAAGTCGTAAGTCTTAAGTCGTAAGTCTTAAGTCGTAAGTCTTAAGTCGTAAGTCTTAACTCGTAAGTCTTAACTCGTAAGTCTTAAGTCGTAAGTCGTGGGTCTTGATGAGTCGTGACCGACTTAAGGGGGCATACAAGTTAAGGATTTCAGCCTATAAATAGGAGTGCCTATCTTCATTTTTGGAATCCGGATTTTGAAGCGACGAAGTGCTGCCATTTTGAGAGCTCGACTACAACACTTCTTCACTTCTTTTCTCCACTTTAATCTTGTGCTTCCATCTAGATTGAAGATCAAATCGAAGATCCAAGAGTCAAAGTTGAAGGTCTACATCCATCGAAGAGAAATTTCATCGTTTGAAGGGAAATCTTGTCGGATCAAGCTAGATCCTTTGCTGTCCAGATCTGAAGTTGTTATCTTTTGAGGTGTTTAGGTGATTCGGTGAGTGGTAGTTATCTCTCACACGGACCCAAAGGAGTATATTGGATCGGTGGCTTGTTTATGTGTTAAAGATAGAGATTTCTTGCATTTTCCTTAAGTCTGCATGTAGATCCATTGTCTATGAAGTTTTGGATACCCATTTTGCTACATGTTAACTTATATAAGTTTATTCATCAAGTTTTAGAGATATTTGCTTATAATTCATACTTGTTAGATTTGGACATTTTAATTACGAAATTGACATTCTTGTATAATTGCTTATTAGATCTTGTTTGAATGTTTGACTGCTTGGATTAATGATTGATTTGATTGATAGATTGTTGCAAATTAGCTAATAGTTGATTTTGCCAAGTTGGTCGAAGATGATTCAAAAGCTAAGTGGAGAGGCTCTTGAGTGGTCAAAGTAGCTTGTGGCATATGAAGCGGATGTTAAAGTTCATATGGATAGATTTGATGATGATGGACTTTGCTATGATGCGATGAAGCAAAGCATGATGTGAGATAGCCTTGATTTAATCCAGACGGGATCATCCCAAGCATGTTGATAACTCGATGATGCGGTTCAAGTTGGTTGATAATGGTGGGCTCGAGAGGCGCTTGGGCTAGTATGAGAATAGTCGTTGAGGAGGATGACTAGGAGGCTGAGATTTCATCGTTGTTGAAGGTTCTAGCATGCTCAAAGCAAGAGTACGTTGGGACGGGTCACGATGACGTTCCAAGCATGGGCTGCGACGACGTGCTAGTACTCTGGGTAGTTGCGAAAATTCCTAGGCACGGGCTGCGACGACGTGCGGAGTTATTTCTAGAACCGAGGTTACCATTAGCCCTTGACAGGCGGTCATTCAACTAACGGTGAATTCAAGGCAATGATAACAGTGATAGCCAGAGTCATGGATGTTTGGATGTTTGGTTGTATTGTCATTTGGGTCAGGAGCGATGTTTTCAGGGTGCTTATCTGATCTTGGTTTAGGCCTTGGGGGTTTGCATTTGGAAAACACCGACCTTGACTTGAGTGATATTTACTTTGCTTTAAATGTCTGAATTGCTATGTTTACTTCTGCTTAGTGTGTCTGGGGGCTATCACTGTAGAAAGAGGTGGAGTGGGATGGTTGAGTTCTTATTCCTTTTACCCTTTATGCTCTTTTGGTGTGTTTGATAGTTGATTTACTGCTCACTAAGACTGTTGTCTGACTCAAGGTTTTATGTTTAACTCTTATTACCTTGGGCTGTTCATCCATGTTGGGATGGACAGACTAGGTAGCAGGTGACAGGTGTTGTTCTTAGTGGTCAACGCTGTTGATGACGAAGACGAGCTGGAGGCTTTTGCATATTATTTTCTTACTATATGTACTGGGTGTTCCGCTGTTTGTATATTCTCTGAGTGATATGTAGTGAGGCTTGATGTATTGACTTTGTTGATTGCTGTATCAAACTATTATGAGTTTATATGATGAGACTTCTGTTCTATAGAGCTTCACTATGTATACTTTCTATTGTATTTTATCCATGCGCTGTGAGTAATACGATGGACTATTCTGCTTTATCTTATCCTGACTATCGTCCATGGCTTCCTGACACACCTTTCAGGTTTTCGTGCGGAAGTCATGGGCGGTCGTCACATTTGGTATCAGAGCCAGGTTAATCGATTTTAGCCAACGCTCGCTGACGTAACTACGTATGAGAGACGTAATTGTAATTTTGATGGATGATTACTATATATATAATATAGTAGCTTAGAAGGATTTGAACTTCTTATGCAGTTGTTTCTCAGGGTATATTAATCATTTCTTTTCGATATTAGGAATGAGTCGAAGTGGGAGACCAGCTGCTAGGGGAGGCCATGCTGTTGAGGGGGCTGCTGATTATGCTTCTATGTTCGAGGCTATGATGACTTCGATCATGAGAAGGATGCCAGCTCCGGGGCCATCGATAGATGTTGGAGTTCAGGTTCAAGCCCCAAGATCAGTGGATTTTGCTAAGCTTTGTAAGGACTATACTGCTCTTGGAGGGAAGGTTTTCTTGGGAACAGAATCGACCATAGAAGTCCAGAGATGGATAGATGCTTGTAGAAGGATCTTTGGTGACTTGGGAATTGAGGATGTGACTAAGAGGAAGCTTGCATCAAGACAGCTTCAAGGAAGAGCTTCTGATTGGTGGAACTCTATCACCATTGATACTCCAGAGGAAGAGATCACTTGGGAGCAATTCCAAGTCAGATTTGAAGCTAAGTTCATTTCTACAGCTCAGAAATCTGTTTTGTTTAAGAAGTTTGTGGAGCTCAAGCAAGGTGGAAGACCAGTTCTTGAGTATGTTTTTGAGTTTGAAGCTTTGTCCAAGTATGCTCGGTCATATATTGAATCCCCTTATCAGAAAAATGAGAAGTTTGTGACGGGCCTGGACAGTTATCTTGGGAGGCAGTTGGTGGATCATTTGGACGATCCGTTTGAGAAGCTTGTGGAGAAGGCTCTCAGGCATGAGAATCTGTTTCCTAAGGAAGGATCTGTTGTTGTTGTGACTAAGGAGCAAGGTGGAAACAAGAAGAGGAAGCAGCAGCAGCAGAAGGGTAAGAATGGTCAAAAGAAGCCGAAGGGTGAATTGACCTGCTACAATTGCCAGCAGAAGGGCCATCTCTCCAGGGATTGTAAGAATCATAAGGCGCCGACGAAGTGCCACAACTGTGATAAGCCAGGGTATTTCAGGAAAAATTGTCCGGAACCGAGGAAGGACAAGCAGATTGTGCAAGCTTATGCTTTGGGGGCTGTTCCATCATCTTCGAAAGCTCCTACTGCAGAAGAGAAGGGGAAGAGTGTGGTGGTTCAAGGTACTCTTTCCATTTGTGGTGTTCCAGTTAGAGTGTTGTTTGATACTGGGGCGTCGCATTCCTTTGTTTGTAGTGAACTTGTAGGCCGGTTGGGTTTGGAACCGGATATTGTTGATAGACCATTGGTTGTGACTAATCCAGTTGGGGGTTCGTCATGTTTGTGTATGATATGCCGTGGTCTAGTTGTATCGAGTCATGATTGCTCTTTTGTTTGTGATTGTTTTGTTCTGAACTTTGCGGGGTTCGGAATTATTTTGGGTATGGACTGGCTTAGGAAGTATGCGGCAAGGGTTGATTGCAAGAGGCTGGAGGTGACAGTCGAGAATGTGGAGGGTCGAAAGGTTGTGATACGATGTAAGCATGAAGAAGGCGTCTTCATGAGCTTCATGTATTCGCTGGTTGTTCCACGGGATGGACTGTCATCGGTGCCTATCGTGAATGGATTTGAGGATGTCTTTGACGAGGTCAAAGGGTTACCGCCGCATAGAGAGATCGAGTTTCGTATCGATCTAGTTGAAGGAGCCAGACCTGTTGTGATGCCGCTTAGGCGAATGGCGCCTAGGGAATAGCAAGAGTTGAAGGTGCAAGTTGATGACCTTTTACAGAAAGGATTCATTCAGCGTAGTGTGTCCGAATGGGGTGCACCAGTTGTGTTTGCAACCAAAGCGGATGGATCGTTGAGGTTGTGTGTGGACTATCGTGAGCTGAATAAAGTGACTAAGAAGAACAAGTATCCGTTGCCGAGAATAGATGACTTGTTTGATCAGCTTCACGGAGCTAAGGTGTTTTCTCAGATGGATTTGGCAACGGGATTTCACCAGTTGAGAGTGGCAAAGGATAGTGTGTCGAAGACTGCTTTTAGGACACCATCCGGTTTCTATGAGTGGCTGGTAATGCCGTTTGGATTGACCAATGCACCAGCAATTTTGTGGATCTTATGAATAGAGTGTTCAGGGATCAGTTAAACAAGTTTGTACTTGTGTTTGTGGATGATATTTTGATTTATTCCAAGACTGAAGAAGAGAACAAGACGCATTTGCGTATTGTTTTGGAAATCTTGCGAAAACATCAGCTGAGGGCTAAGTTTTCGAAGTGTCACTTCTGGAAGAGTGAAGTGAGGTTCTTAGGCCATGTTATCTCTGGAAATGGTATAGCGGTTGATCCCGCTAAGGTGGCAGCAATACAGGATTGGGTTAGACCTAAGAATGTATCTGATGTGAGAAGTTTTCTTGGATTAGCAGGATATTATCGTCGGTTTATCAAAGACTTTTCCAAGATAGCTGCACCATTAATAGGGTTGACGAAAAAGAACCAAGTGTTCAGATGGGATGCTAAGTGTGGGCAAGCTTTCGGAATCCTGAAAGAGCGATTGACTAGTGCTCCTGTTTTGGCTATTCCAAGTGGAAATGATGAGATGGTGGTTTACACCGATGCATGTGGTACTGGACTTGGAGCAGTGCTAATGCAGAAGGATAAAGTTGTTGCATATGCAAGTCGACAACTGAAGCCGCATGAAAGGAATTATCCGACTCATGATTTGGAGTTAGCGGCGATTGTATTTGCTTTGAAGATGTGGAGACATTACCTATTGGGAGTTCGATTTGAGTTGTTTACAGATCATAAGTCATTGAAGTATCTTTTCTCCCAAAAGGATTTGAATCTTCGACAGCAACGATGGTTAGAGTTTTTAGCATCATATGATTTTGGTGTAGCATATACTCCGGGAAAAGGTAATGCAGTGGTAGATGCATTAAGTCGAAGACATGCAGGTTTGGGAGCCATGTTTTCGGAATGGAAGAGTCTTGAGTATTTGGCTGGATTTGACTTCAGGCCTAGATGTGAATTGGAACCTGAGATGTTGACAAACTTATCGATAAGACCTACTATAGTGGAAAGAATTGGCGAGAGCCAAAAGCGAGACGATAAGCTTGTCAAGATTATCCTTGATTTGGAATCTGGATTGGACCCAGAGAAGGATAAAGGATTCGAGGTCGATCAAGTGGGTTGGCTTCGGAAACAAGGACGACTGGTTGTTCCCGATATAGATGAATTGAGAAATGAAGTTTTGAAGGAAAGTCATCACTCAAAGTTGACAATTCATCCAGGTGGAAATAAGATGTATCGGGATATGAAGAGAACCTATTACTGGGAAGGTATGAAGAAGGATGTTGGAAATTTTATTTCCAAGTGTATGAACTGCCAGTTGGTAAAAGCCGAACAGAAGAAGCCAAGTGGATTGCTTCAGCCATTAGAAGTTCCTACATGGAAGTGGGAGCAAATATCGATGGATTTTATCGATGGACTACCTAGAACCAGAGCAGGAAATGAAGGGATTTGGGTCATCGTAGATCGTTTGACTAAGAGTGCAAGATTTATTCCTGTTCGATCAACTAGGACTGCATCGAAATTGGCTGAGTTGTATGTTAAGTGGATAGTTCGATTCCATGGTATTCCAAAGAGTATAGTGAGCGATCGAGACCCATTGTTCACTAGTGGATTCTGGAAGAGCTTCCAGGAAGTTTTGGGAACTGAATTGTGTTTGAGTACAGCTTATCACCCCCAAACAGATGGTCAGACCGAGAGAGTCAACCGAGTTTTGGAAGATCTTCTCCGAGCATGTGTTTTGGACTTCGGAGGATCATGGGAAGATCATCTTCATTTGGTGGAATTTTCATATAATAACAGTTACCAGTCAAGTATTGGTATGGCACCATATGAGGCATTGTATGGAAGACCATGTAACTCTCTGACATGTTGGTTGGAAACTGGAGAAAAGCTGATACTTGGGCCTGAAATGATTCGACAGACTTCAGATTGTATAGAGACCATTCAGCGACGAATGAAGGCAGCCCAAGATCGTCAGAAAAGTTATGCCGATAAGCGTCGAAAAGATTTGGAATTCGACGTAGGAGATATGGTTTTTGTGAAGATTTCTCCACTAAAGAATGTTATTCGATTCAGGAAGAAAGGAAAATTGACTCCGAGATTTGTTGGACCATTCCCGATCGTCGAGCGAATTGGAAAGCTCGCTTATAAGTTGGAGTTACCAGAAAAGATGTCGGGTGTGCACAATGTTTTTCACGTGTCGTATCTACGGAAGTATGTGCACGACCCAAATACAGTGGTTGCTGCTGATAGCTGTGAAGATTTGGAAGTTGATTCAGTTATTAGAAGACCTCGTAAGCCGCTTCGTGTTGTGGAAACTGACACGAAATAGCTTAGGAGGAAGGTAGTCAAGTTGCTCAAGGTACAATGGAGTGATGATGTTAACGACTGTACATGGGAGGAGGAAGAGAGGATGAAGGCAGCTCATCCTGAACTCTTCGAGGTATGGCCCTAAGGTGTCGTGACATCTCATGAATTGGTAACTTGTTCTAGTCTTAGAATTCTGCATGCTAGGCTAGTAGTTGGATGCATGGTTTGTTGATTGCTATGGATGGTAGGCATGCAGAATAGTTTTGATTGCTCTTGTTTGTTTGGAATTTCGGGGGCGAAATTCCTAAGGGGGAGAGAATGTAACGACCCGTATTTTTTACGGATCGAAGGATCGTAGAATTGTTGTTCGTAAGTCTTAAGTCGAAAGTCTTATGTCGAAAGTCTTAAGTCGTAAGTCTTAAGTCGTAAGTCGTAAGTCGTAAGTCTTAAGTCGAAAGTCTTAAGTCGTAAGTCTTAAGTCGTAAGTCTTAAGTCGAAAGTCTTAAGTCGTAAGTCTTAAGTCGTAAGTCTTAAGTCGTAAGTCTTAAGTCGTAAGTCTTAAGTCGTATGTCTTAAGTCGAATGTCTTAAGTCGTAAGTCTTAAGTCGTAAGTCTTAAGTCGTAAGTCTTAAGTCGTAAGTCTTAAGTCGTAAGTCTTAAGTCGTAAGTCTTAAGTCGAAAGTCTTAAGTCGTAAGTCTTAAGTCGTAAGTCTTAAGTCGTAAGTCTTAATTCGTAAGTCTTAAGTCGTAAGTCTTAAGTCGAAAGTCTTAAGTCGAAAGTCTTAAGTCGAAAGTCTTAAGTCGTAAGTCTTAAGTCGTAAGTCTTAAGTCGTAAGTCTTAAGTCGAAAGTCTTAAGTCGTAAGTCTTAAGTCGTAAGTCTTAAGTCGTAAGTCTTAAGTCGAAATTCTTAAGTCGTAAGTCTTAAGTCGTAAGTCTTAAGTCGTAAGTCTTAAGTCGAAATTCTTAAGTCGTAAGTCTTAAGTCGTAAGTCTTAAGTCGAAAGTCTTAAGTCGAAAGTCTTAAGTCGAAAGTCTTAAGTCGTAAGTCGTAAGTCTTAAGTCGTAAGTCTTAAGTCGTAAGTCTTAACTTGTAAGTCTTAAGTCGTAAGTCGTGGGTCTTGATGAGTCGTGACCGACTTAAGGGGGCATACAAGTTAAGGATTTCAGCCTATAAATAGGAGTGCCTATCTTCATTTTTGGAATCCGGATTTTGAAGCGACGAAGTGCTGCCATTTTGAGAGCTCGACTATAACACTTCTTCACTTCTTTTCTCCACTTTAATCTTGTGCTTCCATCTAGATTGAAGATCAAATCGAAGATCCAAGAGTCAAAGTTGAAGGTCTACATCCATCGAAGAGAAATTTCATCGTTTGAAGGGAAATCTTGTCGGATCAAGCTAGATCCTTTGCTGTCCAGATCTGAAGTTGTTATCTTTTGAGGTGTTTAGGTGATTCGGTGAGTGGTAGTTATCTCTCACACGGACCCAAAGGAGTATATTGGATCGGTGGCTTGTTTATGTGTTAAAGATAGAGATTTCTTGCATTTTCCTTAAGTCTGCATGTAGATCCATTGTCTATGAAGTTTTGGATACCCATTTTGCTACATGTTAAATTATATAAGTTTATTCATCAAGTTTTAGAGATATTTGCTTATAATTCATACTTGTTAGATTTGGACATTTTAATTACGAAATTGACATTCTTGTATAATTACTTATTAGATCTTGTTTGAATGTTTGACTGCTTGGATTAATGATTGATTTGATTGATAGATTGTTGCAAATTAGATAATAGTTGATTTGGCCAAGTTGGTCGAAGATGATTCAAAAGCTAAGTGGAGAGGCTCTTGAGTGGTGAAAGTAGCTTGTGGCATATGAAGCGGATGTTAAAGTTCATATGGATAGATTCGATGATGATGGACTTTGCTATGATGCGATGAAGCAAAGCATGATGTGAGATAGCCTTGATTTAATCCAGACGGGATCATCCCAAGCATGTTGATAACTCGATGATGCGGTTCGAGTTGGTTGATAATGGTGGGCTCGAGAGGCGCTTGGGCTAGTATGAGAAAAGTCGTTGAGGAGGATGACTAGGAGGCTGAGATTTCATCGTTGTTGAAGGTTCTAGCATGCCCAAATAAAGAGTACGTTGGGACGGGTCACGATGACGTTCCAAGCACGGGCTGCGACGACGTGCTAGTACTCTGGGTAGTTGCGAAAATTCCTAGGCACGGGCTGCGACGACGTGCGGAGTTATGTCTAGAACCGAGGTTACCATTAGCCCTTGACAGGCAGTCATTCAACTAACGGTGAATTCAAGGCAATGATAACAGTGATAGCCAGAGTCATGGATGTTTGGATGCTTGGTTGTATTGTCATTTGGGTCAGGAGCGATGTTTTCAGGGTGCTTATCTGATCTTGGTTTAGGCCTTGGGGGTTTGCATTTGGAAAACACCGACCTTGACTTGAGTGATATTTACTTTGCTTTAAATGTCTGAATTGCTATGTTTACTTCTGCTTAGTGTGTCTGGGGGTTATCACTGTAGAAAGAGGTGGAGTGGGATGGTTGAGTTCTTATTCCTTTTACCCTTTATGCTCTTTTGGTATGTTTCATAGTTGATTTACTGCTCACTAAGACTGTTGTCTGACTCAAGGTTTTATGTTTAACTCTTATTACCTTGGGCTGTTCATCCATGTTGGGATGGACAGACTAGGTAGCAGGTGACAGGTGCTGTTCTTAGTGGTCAACGCTGTTGATGACGAAGACGAGCTGGAGGCTTTTGCATATTATTTTCTTACTATATGTACTGGGTGTTCCGCTGTTTGTATATTCTCTGAGTGATATGTAGTGAGGCTTGATGTATTGACTTTGCTGATTGCTGTATCAAACTATTATGAGTTTATATGATGCGACTTCTGTTCTATAGAACTTCCCTATGTATACTTTCTATTGTATTTTATCCATGCGCTGTGAGTAATACGATGGACTATTCTGCTTTATCTTATCCTGACTATCGTCCATGGCTGCCTGACACACCTTTCAGCGCACCATTCCCTTGTTTTCATGCGGGAGTCATGGGCAGTCGTCACAGGCAGGATCACCGACTCATTATAAAGATCATTCGAAGTGGAGTTATGGGATACTCCAGAATAAAAAGAAGACGAATAGTGAGGGACATGAATGGATTTTGAAATAGCAGGGAACATTCCAAAATTCAAAGGAATCGAGTCAAAGAGGAAGAAATTCAAACTCGAATGAAAGTGATTCTGTAAATACATTTACCATATATGCTATGTTTTGCCTAAAACCAAAGCTCTGATACCATATGCAAGGACCCGATATTTTCGACCATTCGCATCCGCACATGTGGGACTTGAATTGCTCAAAATACCACGTTATAAATAAAATTTAGCAAATCTCAAATATGCAGTAAATAAATTATCATAGACCACAAACACAGAGTAAATAAAATGCAGCGCAAGTAAAAGAGATAGTAGTTCGTGAAGCTACTATATATATATATATATAAGATACACCACAGTTAAATGAGATACAACAAAAGAGTAATAAGGTACATCAGGTATAAATCAAAATACATCACTAGAATCACCGGATACTGAAAGAAAAATAGATAGCTGTATCTTCAAGCAAAGCTCCAACTTCGAAGGTGAGTTTTGAATGCTGAATCACTCAGTCTGACTCGAGCGTAAAGCAAAACACAAAACACTCGAGTCATGATATAAATACTTATGAACTGTAAATCAACTCAAGTGAACAGTAACAAAAATGCATCAGTAACTTAAAGGATGCTTGGGATCGCCCATCCTTTAAGGATCCGTAAAAGTATTTACTATGTAGTAATATTGCGCTATTATAATAATGTCTACAGTAAAATAAACTTACTTTTAAACAGCGCTAAGGAGTGACCCAATATTGCCCTTAACACGTGATAGTCCCAGTAGTCCATCCAGTATCATCTTACCTTCAAATTGGGAGGCTACCCTAAATACTCCATGGGCTACGGGAGAAAAACAAACTCGTAGTAAAGCTCGGTATGGTAGGTGACACGACATATAAGGCAATGCCAGGGTAGATATACCAATTACGCACGTGGGATGGTGGTAATGTAACAGCCACTACACCCACCTCGGAACACATTCCCAAATCAAAATCGAAGGATGGCTATCAAATCAACCACAAGTAAGAGTATAGTATGGAAGAAATGTGTCCGATAGGAGGAATGGCCTCATTTGGCCCGAGATCGCTCCTATTTTAGCCACCTTATGCCAACTCACGGGAGTTGGTTCCACGTAATATACCTCAAGAACATCGCCACCATCCTAGTTCATTCTGGAATCTCCACATTGTATATAGTTATTAAGGTGGTTTTCGAGGTTGGTAGAGAGTATGGCAACTTCCGATCCCAGTCTCTTTAGCAACCAATCAATATTATAATGCCGTGGTCATTTCAAAATAATTTATGCTTCAAAAATAAAATCTTTCATTTCAAACTATATTCCTTTCAAAATAGTTTATACTTCGAAACCAAACCTATTTTCATTTCAAAACTATATTCAAATCAAAATAGTTTATACTTTATCATTTCCATTTCAAACATATATTCACCTTTCAAAAATCATAATACTTTCAAAGTTATAACTTTTTTGAAACCAAAATACTTGAAATCATTACACTTTGAAAATCATAACATTTCAAAATCATACATTTGAAATCATGAAACATTCCTTTAATTCTTTACATTTTACAAATTTATTCAATTAAACCCAAGTTACCAAATTGTCAAATTTTCAATTTAATTCAATCCAAAGCCATCAGTTTCAATTCAATTCAGCTTCCCAACAAAACATTTCAAATCTTATAAATTTCAAATACAGATTTAATCCATAAAAATAAACTATTCAATTTTTAATATATTTCAAAGCTTTAATATCCCACATTTCAAAACTATTATTTTTATAATTTCATATATCTCAAATTTAACTTCATTATTACTTAGTTTTGAATCATTTCATAAATCCAATATCATTTAAATATACTCAAATTACCAGTAAACCAAATTCCCTCATACTAATATAAACTTCAAATATTCATTTGTCAAATAGACCAAAATCAAATATCATTCCAAATTCATATTCTTATCGAAATAAAGAATATGTCATTCAAAACCATTTTAATCATTAAAATATCATATCCTTTCGAAACCTCATTATCAAATCATTATTTGAATTCAAATTCAAATATTCAAATTTAAATATCGTTTCAAAAATCAAATAATTCAGTCATTTATTATTCCAAATATCATTACAAAACACCTTTCAAAATTTCATTCAAAAACCATTATTTAAATTCAAATTCAATATAAATTCCTTAAAATTCAAATTTAAATATTAAAATATTATCAAAACTCCTAAAATTTCACAAATAATCAATTCCAAAAGTTAAGTCCTTTAACACTTTAAAATATAACTCAAATAGTGTTAAAATCTATAATATTTCAAAACATTGTCAAATTATAGCAACGACGACATTTATAAAGTGCTTTCGTAGCTTATAGTTTCCAAAAATAGTTTAGTTCAGGAATAATGGCATTTAAAAAAAATGCCGTAATAGATATTTAGTTATTTCAAACATTGTTAAATTCAAAACAACAGCATTTAAAAATGCTGTCGTAAAACCACAGCATTTTTGGAAATGCTGTTAATAAAATTCAAGATTTTATTATAACTTCAGAACAATAAAACATCAATCTTTTCTTATTTTAAACTTATAAATCATATTTCGAGACTTCTAAATTTCACATTTAAATCATTTTAACATTTGTTTGATCACAATAAAATTTTAAAATCAAATACCAATTAAAAACTCAATTCATTTGTTAAGTCAAAATTTCACTATTTATTAACTTATAAATTTAATAAAATTTAATAAAACTTTACATTTTACAAAAAATACATTTCAAAACTTTAAATTTAATTTCCATTATTTACTTACATTTTTAAAATATAATTTAAAGTCAAAATCACAATTAATTCAACATTACATACTTAAATTCAATTCAAATATTTAACTTTCTTAAAACAATAAAATATACATATTTTTAAATCAAAATTTCGTACTTTTAAAAATACATATCTATATAAAAATCATTTAAAAATATACCATGGGGTCTGTATATAATTTTCTAACCTAGGTCATGTGATACGGATATGTATCATTTTATTCCGCGGTTTAAAAAGAATATCGGGTTCTACCATCTTAAACCCGCAATCCCAAGTCAAATAAAATACAATAATAATCACTTGAGCCTATCATTTCGGCTCATAATGATTTTTCCCTATTCTAATGTCCGTCCGGGTATGTATCATTTCAACCCATAGTGATTCTATTCTAACAGGGAACTTGCTGTGTGAACATATGCATAAACAATATAAACAATGTCAATGTCACAATATAATGTCATATGTCATATGTCAGGTGATGATTAACAAAGTAAACATGGTAATAACATGGCAGAGCATATCATATAATCATCATTTACTTGCGTAACATTTTTAATTACTAATCACTTGTCATCAATTTACTATTTCATAAGTAAAAATGTCAGAGTGAGAAGGACTCACCTTTATCGAAGCTAGAGACCAAAACAACACATACAAGAACGATTCCAAAAGCACGACAAGCACGATTAGATTTGAATGGATGGAGAACCCAGATAGTGATCTTGTATACAATAAATAAAAAAGCAATATAAATATATACTCAACAAAATTTATATTGAAACAAATTGGAAATAGAGTTTACAAAGAGACAAATGGTTTAACCATGATTTAGATCAAAATGCTGGACCACTGCTCCTTGTTTGCTCGGCCATGCATGGTCTTGGGCTCGGCCATGATCGGGTCTAGACCTGAAATGCTCATCCAATGGTCACAAAAAAGAAGGCAAAACAATGGGGTGTGAAGAGGTAGGAGTTACCAGTGGAGGAATACAAAGGGTTAAGGCCAAAAGATGGATTTTGGTGCAACCTAGGCTCGGCTAGGCCAATGTTTGGCTCGGCCATGGTTCATGTCAGGTCAGGTCTAAAGGGGGCGGCCAGTGGTCATGTCAGGTCAAGTCGTGGTTGGTGGTGGCCGAGGTTATAACATGAAGTGGTGATGGGAAATAGGGGTTAGGCTAGGAATTTTGCAAAGTTTTGTGGTGATGGCTTCATAAAGAGGCATGGCCAGATCTGGACAGAGGGTAGAGGAGGTGGTGCTGCCATGTATGATGATGGTGGTGGTCGGTGGAGATGAAGGTGGTAGAGGCCGAGCAAAGCATAAGTGATCAAAGGCAAAAATCATTGAGAAATAAGAAGAAAAATGAGAGAAAGAAGAAGCCATTAAGCTCACAAACTTTTCTCAAGATAGGCATGCCGTGAGTTTTAGGAGATGAGTAAGTTTTCTCATGTGAAAGGAAGAATAATACATAGCTAAGCAATAGGAATGGACGGCCAATAGCATGAAAAGACAAAGAAATGGAAAGACTAGAAAATGAAAAGGCAAAGAAATGAAAAGGCTTGACTCTTTGAATTTCTATTTTCTTTTATTCAAAATAAAACAAAATAAAATCAGTAAGTAAAAATAAAAAGCTGAAAAAAAATAAAGTGGAAATGAAAATAAAATAATATCTTAGAAAAATAGAAAATAAATAAAGGGCATACTTTATTTAATTGAAACTATAAATTTAAAACTGTATACAAAATACAATAAACATTGGAAAATTACAACTACACTTTTAAAATGTTTAAAAAATAAAATATATACATAACATGTCATGCTATACATATCAAAGCATAAATTTCACAATATGAATCAGATTTCAACGAGATGAAAAGCAGTATACATAAAATTTAATTTATTTTCATAATAAAAGATAAAATTAAAAAATTCAAATCTTTAAATTTTAAATTTAAAAGTCAAAATTTGACAATATTGACCAAAATTCACATTTTTGGAAAATATTTTATTTATTCATGTTTAAAATTCTAATTCACAAAAAAAATCAAAATTTATATTTAAAATAACAAAATTTATTCATTTTAATAAATAAAATAAAGTTTTAAATCAGGAATTCAATTAAAATAATTAAAGTATACAATTAAAATAATTACAAAATACAGGGTTGTCACACACACACAAATATATATATATATATATATATATATATATATTAAAACACTTCAAGTTTGATTAATTAAAATAATTTAAAAACCCTAAGTTAATTCCAAAACTAAAAATAAGCATTTATTACCTTACAAGAATAAATCAAAATAATTTTTAAACTTGATTTAAGTGAAAAACTTGTTTTATTTAAATTTCAAAATCCATACAACATGAACCTGAGGTTGATTCGGGTTTTCATCCGGGCCACCCAAGCCTTACATCGAGCTGTCCCTTTTCTTTTATTTTTTTAACTTTGGTATAATTTAAAAAATTTAAAGTGTTAAACATATTGCCTATATGCAAACAACCCGGTAGCAATCTCGAGCCAACAACCCAAAACCACGAGGCCCAACTCGAGGAAAAATCCTTCTTCCCAAACGATAATGTACCCAGACACATAAATCCACGCGTGCATGTGCACAAGGCGTCGAAGCCACGATGATCGATGTTGCAATCTCCCGCATATCGTCGATGATCTACTCGGCAATCCACACCACCCAGTTCGAGTAATCTGACCTAAAATCAAATTTGAGCACCCTTACCTCCACCTGTAACACAACCAGTCACCTGAAATCACCTCTTTCCACCAACTAAGATCGCCAGAGGCCTCGCGAACCATACCAGAGCTTTGTCGGACTTTCCTCTTTCCTTTCTCCCATACCGGTATAACCCGATGCAACGTCGACGACGATACGACCTCGCAAAAACCGGCCAACCCAAGTAGCTCCTAAATGCTAAATCCTTGTCGTATAATCAATATTATGATCGAAAAATGCTTCGAGCATTTTTCTCGAGCTCGACTCCAACTTGGCCTCCACCAGTAGAGACCCTAACCACCCCAGTTCACTGATCACCAAAAATAGCGCAAACTCTCAAATCTGATCAACTACAGATATCTCTCTTGATTCCAAACTAAAGATTGTGATTTAACTTCTAAAATTCATGATTTTTGATAATAAAACAGATTATACAACAGAAACAATAACTTATTTAAGTCGAGAATTTCATATGTTTACCATTTCCACTGTCTTTCTTAATTTCCAGATAGTTTGTAAACAAAACATACTTTGAACTATTTTTAAATCTTATTTATGTTTAAACAAACATAATTTGTTTAAATTCTAAAGTATATCAAAGATTACTTAAAGAGATTTTGAATTTTCTTGAATTTGTTTTAAAACCTGTAACTTGAGATAGTGATATATATCTGTACACAGACACATATACACATTCATATATATACACATACATGCATATTTACAACCGTGCAAATATAATTCACAACAAACATCCAATATTGATCTCATGCAAACCAAAGTATATATATTTATAGGTTTAAGAGTTTGCTCACCTGCTGAAGATGAAAAAAGAGCAGACTTTGAGCCTGGAAAATGACTAGAATTTGAAACCCAGGAACTGAAATTGAGCATTTTGATTTGAATATGCTTTATCTTGACTGTTATTTGTTGAAAACTTTACTTTGCTTGATTGCTTCCAGATTTTAGATGATCTGAACCTTTTCTTTAGGCTTCAGGCTGTTTTGATTTTTTTTTACTTGAGTTGATCATCCCAGGTTGAAACTTGGAAACGGGTTGCTTTGCTTTTGAGTTTTGTTTCCAGGTTTGAATTTGTTGTTTGCTTCGGATTTCTTTTCTGGTTTGCATTATTTTAATTTTTCTGATTTATAGTTTAGATGAGTTACCAGGTTTCTCTTTTGATTTTTTTTCTGATTTATAATCTTTCGAAAATGAAGAAGAAAGAAGGTAGGAGAAGTAGAGATTGTTTATATAGCTTATTTTTTCTTTATTCATTAATTTCAAAAATAAAAAGAAAAATAAAACCAAGCATGACACTTATATGTTATGCATGATATAAATTTTACAAATGTTTAGACATATATTTATGGTCTTACAAATGTCAATTTGCATTTTTAAATTGTTTACACTTCTAAATTCTTATATCATAATATTTACACATGTATTATGCATGTATTAAACGTTTCTAAATATATTTTATATCATATTTTCATTTTGTTTTATATATATGCACATTTTTTTCATATTTTTCTTAGATTAGTTATACATTTCCTTTTCTAAATATTTATACAACTTTAAAGAAAATGATTTCAAAATTTTATTTACACATTAATAAATAAGCACATATTTACATAATATATATAAGTTTTTAAAAATATAGAATTTAACTTCTAAATAGCTTTTGAAAATTGTCATTATATTAATTTTAAAATATAGCTTTCCCAATTTACACACACACACACATGTATATGCATTATAATATTAGAAACCAATTTTTTTATAAATTTTAAAATATATAGTTTCAAAAATCCAATTTATATTAACCTCAAACCATAACTTCTAGATATATAATACATAAATTATAATTAAAAAACAAATTTTATTCATTTTAAAATATAGAGTATTTAAATTCAGTTTATTTTCTAAAATATTTATTTTTGACTTTCAAATTAAAAATTCAATTTAAGAATCAATTTATATATATATATATAAATAAACAACATATATTATTTATTTTGGAAATTTTCAAATTCAAATAAATAAACAAGCACATATCTTATTTAATTTCAAAAATATCAAATTAATTCACAATTTAATCCAAAATTTAATATTAATAACAAAATTAAATTTAACTCAAAAAGGGGATCATTACAAATTCCCTCCATTAAGAAAATTTCGTCCCCAAAATTTGCTAGACAATGGAGACAACCAAAGAACAGATGAACATATAGAAAGAATAGAGGAATGGATTACCACATCAAATGAATATTTATTCTATATTTGACTTAACAAATTAGAATATCAACAATGGATACAAGAATGAACTTATTCGATATTTTATGAAATACTCGGGTCATTAGATCTACGAAATATGCAGGGGCATTGTTATTCTAAAAGGATAACTAACCATTCGTAGAATATATCGAAACCCCAAAGAATAGACAAATGAATACAATTTAATTCAGCTTCATGTTTTGTTAATCAATTTATTTCAATTTCAAATTTCAAATTCATTAAAGTTATAACGAAAAGACTGATAAGAAACTGATGATTATAATACGGAATAGGAACTTATCTACACGATTTGCAGGGCTACTATCACACCAAAGCATTTTCTTATAGTTACCACGAAGCCATCCAAGAATTAAAAGTGAACGATGATCAAAGAGATTAATGGAAAAAGTTGTTCCCGTGTTACAGAGTATTGAGAATTTGTAGTGGTACTTCCCCGTCCCTTACCTCGCCCTCTTCTTGCACTCATACTCACTATCAGTGGATAGTAAGAGAATTTACTGAGGCATAAATCTTAGAGATATACTCATCATATTGCATTTATATCCCTATCTCTAATGATTCACCTATTGTGTTTTACTCCTGAGCTAAAGTTCTTACTCCACCTTCAGCTATGATACTAAAATGTCACGACTCGCACTTTGACCTTCGAAAATCAACATCCATACTTCACCCGTATTTGAATGCCATAGATTCAAACGTAGAAGTCTGTTTCGCGTTGGAGCTTATAACAACCTTAGCTAAAACAACACAGCGGAAACAGAAAGGAAATTTTATTGATACACAACATTTGATACAACAATGATACAAATAAAATGATCAACATTATCATAGATACATAATAGCCGAAGTTATAACAGAAAACACAAACAAAAGCAGTGGAAAACAACACCTTCAATGCCTAGCTTCAAACTTCAAGCTCGAACCACCATCATGCTGAACTTATCGCAAATCCGGTGCAGAATGTTGAAGTGAAACAAATGCGATCCAAAGACTTCAAAGATTGCCAAAACTATATCTACTAGCCGATTATTAGAAAATTTGACTGCAGGCTGTCTGTGTGAAAAATTATGGGCACTCAGAGTTTATAAAGAGAATAATAAACTCCACGTCATTCATGGGACTGGTATGAGCAAACAAAAAAAGTTAATCTTGAACAAACCAAATAGAATTAAAAGAAATTCGCTATGCTTTTTTGGAAAATGAAACTACCATAAGGCCTCCCCGCACACACGCAATGCAAGCGCACAATTGGAGGAGATTTCTCCTTATGATAGTCAAACATGCTTGATACGCAAAATTATTTTGATATTATTATTAGTGCATAGTGCAGAAAACATTTCGAAATTGTAATATTAATCTTAGCCAGCATAGGTACCATTATATTATTCCTGCTATAGCTACCACCTGAGGTGGCAGCTTGTACAACTGCAATCGTAAAGGGCCCGTGTTGTTTGATTGGATTTCCAACAAATGGCCAGGCTAAGGAACTTCCCCACCACATGGGTACGCCTCTGGAGGGACGCCCCAAGAACTTAACCGGCTCTCTGCCAACACAAGGCTGGGTTACCTCTGTATCTTGGTAACTACTGACACGAGTATGCCATTCCCGGGTTGTTACCGACCTTTATCCGAGGATCCTCAACACCAACAAATTCCAACAACCACATAGGTTAAATATCTGGGCTCCATACCATGATAACACCTTTTTCCAAAAGGAAATGTACATAGCCTAAAGGGCACGACCCTCATAACCTTGCCGCATTCTTCCTATTTCAACCATTTTCGGGTTGTGAGGTTCGACGAGGTCATGTCCACAAAGCTAAGCTTTTCACAAAAGCCATGCTTCGATCAACAAATGATTGGCAGCACTTTGTATGCCACATTACCATATTAGGGATGTATCACTGGTAAATATCAACTACATAATCTCTGAGCTCGTACGTTTCAGAGAAGGGTGCTAAGCTAAGAGAATAAATTCTCTGCCACCGAACAGAAATGTATTTTATAGAAACCAGCTTTATTTCCCAAAGTGTAACATCAGACATACATCCATATAAGTCCGTTCCGGGTTCAAATGGAACCGAAGGCACTTCAAAAGAAGCTCTTGCAAATTCGGATAATCTGAATCACGTCTTGACTCCCCATCACATAGGGTAATCAAAATCTCTATATCGGGGCCATTCGGTGCAGAGATATTCGACAGGTAATCGTTTTGCTTTCGAAAATGCCCAGTTTTCACCACCATCTTCAAATATTATCCATTTCGTCTATCACTATTCAGAATGGGTTATATGACATAAAGTCCTCTCCTGGCTAAACCGTATAATGAGCGCTTATTTAAAAAGCATATGGATGTATTGGATCTTAGTTAAGTCACAACTTTTATCCCAAAACCTTTCTTTTGAATGGTATAAACAAATTTTCACTTCTAATCTTTTAAAAAAAAATGATTCACCTTTTTATCTTTTCAAGAAAAGATCCACCTTTTAATCTTTTAAACAAAAGATTCACCCTTGAAGATCCTCTTCAATTTGAAAAAAAAGTTCACTAATCTTTAACAAAGATTAACTCATAGCTTTCCAACAATTCCATTTCAAATTTGATACCTTTCAACAGAAACTAGAAGTTCTTTCATTATATGAAAGCAATTATCTTTTGAAAACAAGAGTTTTCGTTTTGGGAAAATTCGATCAAATATACACAAGTTATAGCCTTTTAAAGTACACCTTAGAAAATCAACGAACTACCGTATTCTCGGCAAGTTCTATTTGAATTAAATTTAAATTCTCAAAATAATTTATTCAATATACTTCGAAATGGTTAAAAATCCATATATATATATATATATATATATATATATAGTATAACTTGTATAACCCTTTCAAACCATAGTTTCCAAAATAATTTTAAAACTTAAACAAGACATATTATATTCAAACTAAATTTCAATTTCAAAACATTCTTTCCAAAAGCTTTTCATATTCAACCCAATTCTATTTCCAAAACTATTTGGATCCGAAATTCATCTTTAAACTTTTTATCATTTGAATAAAATAATATTAAATTCAAAATATCTGTGACTTAACCAATTCCTCATGAAATCCGTTTTGTGTGTGTGGTGTAGTCTACGGGTATTTTTACACACAATAATAACATATCAAAACCATCATCAATTCAAGCACAACAATATCGATAAGCGGTATAATCATATAACGCTTATTTTCATTTACAGATACACAAATAAATTTATTGCAAATAAATAAATCACAGTTCATAGCTCAATTCTCACAATTCATAACTCAGAACATTACACATTAGGGACATCAAACAATTCAAACATTCAATACAATCCAAACATTCACAAGTAAGACTAATTAATCACCTTATTAAATTAAACCAGATTAATTACTTATGAATAAATTATTAATCCTGGTTAATTAACATTAATTAATTACAACCCATTTTAATTAATTATCCTTTAACCATCTATTAATTGACCATTAACAATAAATTAATCGATCATTAGTTATTAATTAATCATTCTCAATTAATAAATCAATCAACCTTTGATCATTAAATAGTTAACCTTTAGTCATTTAAATTTTATTTAATTAATTATCCTCAATTAATTATATTATTACTTTCATTAATTAATTAACCATTTATTAATTAATTATCCTGAAATGACCCGCCTTATTCTCCATAATAAGACGCATCATTAATAAGAAAGAAAGGGATAGAAAAGAGAAAAGATAGTGAAGAAAGAAGAAACAACATCAGAATCTAAACAGCGGAACGAATAAATTATATTAATCACATAATAATTACATAGTATCATATACATCAGAGTTACATAGCTTATACAACACATACTAGACAAACACCTGTCTAGTTATACAACTTAATATACAACACAGATAAACAACTCAGAGAACACACAGAGGAATACTATATATCTACACGCTGAAGCCTCCTGCTCCATTGTCCTCCAGAATTCGTCAAACCTGAACTGAATCCCTTGGCTACTTGTAAAAATTTGAGTACCTAAGAGTTTAAGAAAAACAGAATAAACTCCAGGTCAGACATGGGTCTGGTGTGAGTAAACGGTTAAAATTGCTTAACTTTAAAAACCTTTGAAAGAAAAGGTATCACGTTAGACTTCCCACCAATAAACATGGGTAATTTTTTACCTTACGCTAACCAAAACATTTGATAGGAAATCCAGTGATATTATAATAGGATCTAGGGTTTCCAAATAAATAGAAAATAGTTGAAATTGTTACATTCATTAAATTACAGCTTCTAGCCACAAAAGTGGGTAATACAAAAAAAACTGTAAGGGCACGTAGGAAGAATGGGTTTCCATCAATGACAGGGCTACTAGGGTACCATCCGTCACAGTACGTGGCCTAGATCACCGTACCGAGGATCCACCCTAAATCCCCTGCAACACAAGGCCGGAACCATCTCTTACTGCACAGTCCCGAACAAGACAACCCCGATGGTTGTAGCTATCCAACCGCCCACACAGCCGAAATAAAAGGGACTCTAGACAGGGGTTCATCTCATCCTACTTAGGCATGACCCACTTAGCCTGGCTGCATCTCCCATGTTTTAGTCATTCCCAGTTGATGAGGCTTGAGGCTACGATTACCTTTATAGAACACATCTATCATAGAATGCTCATAGTCCACCTGACGATGTTCTGAAAGCACTCAACCCATGCTAGTTCGTTCCGAGTTCGAACGAAACCAAAGGCATTATCTCGTTACACTCATTTTGGAATCACCCTTAGAGTTAATTACAAGAACCCTTGCACTCTGAATCTTCATCTTCACTTGAGATTCCCGACCTATCGTTAATTTGGATCGATGTGGTTTTCTGATATCCAAATCTGGAAACCCGATCCCGGTCTCATCGAATTCCAAAACGCCATCTTTTAGGTCTAAGTTGTTTTAAAGTTAAAATAATTCAATTCAATTATCTATATTCACACAGATAGATAATTCACATCATCATCACAAACAGATAATTCATATTATCATCATAAACAGATAATCCATATTATCATCATATTTCAACCAAAGCATCTCATATCATATATCACACATATCTCATCAGAGATATCAAACAATAAAGCCATTCAATATCAATTAGCCATCCATAAGCAATAATCTATTAATCGCACCATCTATAATTAATTTAAAATGAATTAAATTAATTACTTTATCTCTAATTAATTTAAAATAAATTAAATTAATTACTTTCATCACAATAAATCTTGCTTACATAATCATTAATTAAACTAATTAATTAATCATCATCTTAATTAATCAACCTTGATTAATTATCCCTTATTACATTAAGTAATTAACCCTTAATTAATTATACAAATTAATTATCTACAAACCATTAAGTAATTAATCTTAATTTCTTCATTAATTATAATTAATTACATTAATCCTTAATTAATTTCAATTAATTAATTACTTATAATCACGTATTATTGATTAATTAATCTTAATTAATCTCTCATTAATTACATTAATTAATGATCCTTAATTAATTACTTCCATTAATCAACTTTAATTAATCATAAACAGTAATTATCAACCTGTAATTACTTACCTTAATTAATTAACTCCTTAATTAATTATACCAATCCTTTGATCAATTACACTAAGTAATTAACCTTTAATCACTTTCACTAAGTAATTATACTTTAATTACTTCTCATTAAGTAATTCCTTTTAATTAATACGTCATGTAATTATACATAAATTACTTACCCTAAGCAATTACACTTATCCATCTCATTAAGTAATTATACTTAATCAATCACCAAATGATTAGCTTTAATTAATCAACCCATTTGATTAACCCAAATTAATCACACTTATTTGATTAATTACAATTGGGTAATCCATCCCTTAATTACCCCCTTTTAAATAAATAAATTAATCTTTAATTATAGATTAATTAATCTTTAATTATTTATTAATAAACCTTAATTATCAGTAATAAAACTTAATGATTAATTAATTAATCCTTAATTAATCAATTAATCAATCCTTATTAACAATTAATTAACCCTTAATAACGGCTAATTAATTCTTAATTAACTTTATTTATAGATTAATAATTTCTTAATTATTAGTTGATAAACCCTAATTATTAATTAATAAAACTTAATTACAAATTAAATTCTTTTTAATTACAAATTAATTAATCTCTAATTAATAATTAATCAATCATTAATTACTTAATTAATTAATATTTAATCATCAATTAATAATCTCTAGTTATCTAATTAATTAAACTTAATTATAAATTAATTAACTTATAACCCTTAATTATTAATTAAATCAATTAATTACTCTTAATTAATTCCTTAATTAATTCTTAAGCATTATTAATTAAATTAATTAATCATATCTAATTTCCTTAATTAATTTAATTAATTTCAACCCCTTAAACCTTAATTATCTTAAGATAAAATATTATCTTAATTAATGACTTAATTATCATTAAACATTTTATCTTAATAATTAATTTCACCTAATTAATTCTATAATTAAGTTTCAAAATCAACAATTATTTAACTTGATAAATTAAGGTTAACAAAGCTTCCTTTAGATACTTAAAATATTATCAAGTAATAGTTTTTAAAACTAGTTTCAAATTTGGATTTAAAACTTGCTTTTACAAATACCCTTTAAAATTTCATTACTAACATAACTTTGAATCAACTTAAAACTTTGCGTAATAAAATTTAAGTTAAACATATGTCAAAACCTCTTAACAAATTGTTTAGGAAAACAATAATTTTATATAAAGTAAATTTACATAACAAGTTTTAGATTAAATTAAAGTTTTAAACTTCAAAACTTAAATTTTAAAACCTTTTTAAAAACTATTCAACCCTTGCATCAGGCCATACCTGAAACTCACTCGGGTCCAACCTGAGTTCTTTTTCTTCATTTTAAATTTAATTTTTAGTTCTAAATTTAAATATAAAACCTGTAACAACTAATAATGTTAACAAATTTTAAATTTAATATGTAGGCTTAAACCCACAAAACGACTCGAGTTTCCACCCAAGTCTCTACCCAATATTCCCGATCTCCCCTTCGAGCAAATTCAACCCAAAAACCACAACCCAAACATCCTGCTACAGCATCACCTGTGCACATGCACCATCACCGGAGTCACCTCCGATCACCGATGAACCTTCCTGCTCGTCACCCTACATCGCAGCAACCCACTCCGATCATCAAATTCCAAAAACAAGCTTCGATCCAAAATCGAGATAGTCCAATGGAGACTGGAACCAAATAACTTCCAGAAAAACCCCTTCGACCAACTCATTCCAACCACCAGAGGTCGAAGGATTCTGGCCTCACCCTACCGACACTCCACGCCACCATATCCCTAAATTTCGTAACACTCGATCCATCAAAGGAGAAGCACGGACCCAAATTCCAGCTTGACCCAAAACTAGGTTTAGAACCTAGATCACCACGCCACCGTCGCCACAGTGAATTGGAACCTCACCTGACATTTTTTCCTGAACCCCCATCACCTATTCCAGCTCCAACAATACTCCCGACCACCCAAACCTTGAGATCATCAGGTATCACCCAAAACCCCAATTGTAGACAAATTCCAAATTCTCATTCATTTCAATTTCAAAAATTGTGATTTTTGTCTTCATAATCCTATCTTTCCAAGATGATTCAAGATATATACTTGAATCATCATAAATTAACATTTGATTTTATTAAATTTTTAAGATTTCAACTGTATTTTCTTGTTTCCAGTAACTTTCTAAACTTAAAATACTAGAACTTGTTTTAAAAACTAGATGATGTTTAAACTAAATTAGCTTGATTGAACACCATAGTTTCACAGTGATTAAATTGAGAGTTTGAATTTTTGTTTTATTTTAATCTTTGTAATCAGAAGAAAGAAACTGAGAGGCACAAACTATCAGACAAGTATATTCAAATACATTCATATACACAGATTTTATACTTCTATCTACACATGCAATACATCATCATAGCAATTTGTCAAGCAACAGATAACTAACCACTTAAGTTTTAGTTAAAATGTTTACTCACCTAAAATGTAGAGAACCTTTGAAACTGGAATGAAATTGGCATTGCTTTATTTTTGATTCCAGAAAACTTTGATTCACTTCAGATTTTCATGCTTGAACATAGATTTGCTGCAGGTTTCGTGCTTGTTGATTTGAAATTGTTACAAGCTTCAGATTTGAAAAAGAATTACTGGGTTGAGTTTGATTTGTATTAGAGGAGATGGTTACAGACTTTTAAGTTGGTTTGTGGAATATTTTATAGGGTTTTTGGAAAGATGCTTACAGTGCATTTGGACCTGAGTTTGAGTTTTGAAAATAATTACAGGCCTTGATAACCTCTGGTTTCAAGCTTAAATGATAGATTTTTTGCATTTGAAATGAAGAGTATTTCAGGTTTTGATAAAAGTCTGTCCATTGTTTTCTTATTTGAGAAAGTTCAAATTTTTGAAATGAGATTACAAAAGAAATAGGAAGGGAGATAAATGATTATATGAACTTAAATATGGTTTATTTAAAATTGAAGAAAATATAAATAGAATGTGTGACACTTGTCTCTTACATTGATTAATATGTTAACACATGTACTCAAGAGGTTTATAACTTTAACACTTGTAATAATTTATTCTTATATTATTTTTAAATGATTTTAAAAGTTTTTAAATTAATTTTCCTAATAAACAAATACATTTATAAATTAAGAAATGCTTTTCTAATTTTAAATAAATAAAACTTACGAAAGAAAATGAAATAAAAACCAATTATCTTTTAAATAAAATCATATATAATATTGTAAACTCATTTTTATACGCTAATTCAAAAAGCCTTTGTATTTATTCCTATTAAATAAATACTTTTCCAAATTTCTATAAATAAATTTCTTTAAAGAAAATAATATTAAACAAATATTATTTTTGCATTAAAAATTTATCCATATATTTTAAATCAAAACTATATTATTATTTTAAGATATATATTCCTTTAAATTCCATTTTTAAATTCAAATTAAGTCGGTTTAAAATCCAAATTTAAAGTCAATTCAAATAAATATAGATATCAATTTTAAATAAACACATAAATGATTATCCTATTTAAAATCAATTTAAATACACAGATATATATATTTAAACATACTTATTAAATTTTAAAACAATAAGTCTATTTATAAAATAACACGAATTAAATAATTATTCTTATTTAAAATCAATCTATAGCCATAATTAAAAACATCACGTTATTAATTAATTGGTTATTTATATTTGAAAATAACAATTTTATCAATTTTAAGCAATTTAATTAAGAGATTATCCCATTTTGAATTCCTTGAAATTTCGGGATATCACATATCCTCAAATTAATTACTTTGATAAATTAATCACGTAAATTTAATTATCCTTTAATTTAATTATTCTTTAGTCACTTGATTAATATCAACCTTTAATCATTAATTAATTATCCTTAATACTTTCATTAAGTAATTATCTTTAAGTAATTAACTACCCTTAATTACTTACATTAATAAATCTTAATTAATTATCGTTCAATATAATTGTAAAAAGTAATTACCTCTTAATTACATTAAGTAATAATCTTTTTAATTACTCCCCTTAATTTATATGTCCTTTAATCATATGATTGAGTACATTAATTAATTAACCCCTTACAAATTAATTAATCTTAATTTATTACTTAATAAACCTTTAATTAAGTAAGTAAATTACAAATTTATAATCCTTTATTCTTAAGATTACCCGATTATCTTAATTAATTTCATAATCTTATTTTAAATAACCTTTGAGATAAATTATCATTAACATCTATTTTAACTTAAAACCTTTAAATAAATCCAAAAACATTAAATTTTCTTAATTAAATTCTTAATTATACTATTACATATATCAAAATAAATTTAAGAATAAATAAAGGATGTGTGTGTGTGTGTGTATTAAAACACTTCAAGTTTGATTAATTAAAATAATTTAAAAATCCTTAGTTAATTCCAAAACTATAAATAAGCATTTATTACCTTTTAAGAATAAATCAAGAAAAAGTTTTAAACTTGATTTAAATGAAAAACTTATTTTATTTAAATTTCAAAATCCATACAACATGAACCTAAGGTTGCTTCATGTTTTCATCCGAGCCAATACATGAGTCACCCGAGCCTTGCATCGAGCTGTCCCTTTTCTTTTATTTTTTTAACTTTGTCATATTATCTAAACGCAAACAACCCGGTAGCATTCTCGAGCTAACAACCCAAAACCCCGAGGCCCAACCCTAGGAAAAATCCTTCTTCTCAAACGATAGTGTGCCCAGATTGATAAATCCACGCATGCACGTGCACGAGGCGCCGGAGCCATAGCGATTGATGCTGCAACCTCGCGTATGTCGTCGATGATCTACTCGACAATCCATACCACCCAGTTCATCGAATCTGACCTGAAATTAAATTTGAGCACCCTCACCTCTACCTAGAACACAACCAGTCACCTGAAATCATCTCGTTCCGCCAACTAAGATCGCTAGAGGCCACCCGAACCATACTAGAGCTTCGCCGGACTTCCCTCTTTCCTTTCCCCTAGACCAGTGCAACCCGATGGAACGTCGACGATGATATGGCCTCGCAAAACCCGGCAACCCCAAGTAGCCCCTAAACCCTAAATCTTTTTCGTTCAATCAATCTGATGATCGGGAAATGCTTCGAGCATTTTTCCCGAGCTCGACTCCACCCTGGCCTCCTCAGTAGGGACCCTAACCACCCCGAGTTCACTATCACCAGAAATAGCCCAAACTCCCAAATCTGGTCAACTACAGATATCTCTCTTGATCCCAAACTAAATATTGTGATTTAACTTCTAAAATTCATGATTTTTGATAATAAAATAGATTATACACCTGAAACAATGAAATATTTAAATCAAGAATTTGATATGTTTACCATTTCCACTATCATTCTTAATTTCTAGATTGTTTATAAACAAAACATACTTTAAACTATTTTTAAATCTTAGTTTATGTTTAAACAAACATAATTTGTTTAAATACTAAAGTCCATCAAGGATTTGTTAAAGAGATTTTGAATTTTCTTGAATTTTTTTTAAAACCTGTGATTTTGAAACAGAGATATATATATCTATACATAGACACATATACACAGTCATATATATATATATATACACATACATGCATATTTACACCCATGTAAACATAATTAACAACATACATCTAATATTGATCACATGCAAACCAAAATATATATAGGTTTAAGAGTTTTCTCACCCGTTGATGATGAACAGAGAGCAGGCTTTGAGCTTGGAAAATGTTTGGAATTTGAAACCGAGGAATTGAAATTGAGAATTTTGACTTGAATATGCTTTATCTTGACTGTTGTTTGTTGAAAACTTTACTTTGCTTGATTGCTTCTAGGTTTAAGATGATCTGAACCTTTGCTTTATGATTCGGGTTGTTTTGATTTTTTAACTTGAGTCGATCATCCCAGGTTCAAACTTGAAAATGGTTGCTTTGCTTTTGAGTTTTATTTTCAGGTTTGAATTTGTTGTTTGCTTCTGATATCTTTTCTGTTTTTCTTTATTTTGATTTTCCGGGTTTATAGTTTAGATGAGTTGCAGGGTTTCTCTTTTGAATTTTTTCTTCTAATTTATAATCTTTTGAAAATGAAGAAGAAATAAGGTAGAAGAAGTAGATATTGTTTATATGGCATATTTTCTCTTTATTCATTAATTTCAAACAAAAAAAAAACTGTAACGATCCCAGTTTTAAGTCAAATTTAAATTAGCAATTAAAAATAAAATTTTGGATTTAGTTGTAAATTAATTTGAAAATTTTCAAAGTAAATAAGATATGTGCGTGTTTATTTTATAAATAGATTGTAATTTGGAATTTGAATTTTAAATTTTCAAACATAAAATATTTTGAATATTTTATTGGATTTGAAAACTGTGTAATTTAAAACTAATAAAAATTTGTCTTGGAATTATTATATACATAAGTATATATGTTTTGAATGTTACATTTTAAATTTAATGTAAATAATTTTCAAAAGCTAATTAAGTTAAATTCTATATTTTAAAACTTATGTATATATAAAATATATGTATGTGTATTTATTAATGTATAATAAAATTTTAGTTCATTTTCTTTAATAAGTTATAAAGTATAAATAACATAAAATGTATGAATACAAATATATAAAAACAAAAGTGAATAAGAAGCTTTAATATACACACACACACACACGCACACACACGCACACGTAGGTGAAAATTTAAATTAATAAGTTAAACATTAAATAAATATAGTAGCTTAAGTTTGAATTTGATAAAAAGATTAAAACACATTTTCTTTTCAAATGAATAGATATAGTTTGTATATTTATAAATTTAAAATATAATACATATGTTAAGTTATAAAACATAAGTACTTAAGGGTTTAAAACATAATGTATAAATATGATTTGTATAAGGATATAAACATAAATTTATTTGTTTTAACAAATGTAAATATTTTATAAAATGTATTAAAACATTTGTTAGCCATGTAACTTAAGAATTACAAGTGTAAGTTTACTTTTAACAAGTGGCACACAAAAATTTTCTTTTAAAATTTAATTTTATAATAACTTGCATTAGCGAGAAACCAGGCTGCTCATTTTTAGTTCAAAGTTTAAATTTCTCTCAGTTTTAAACTTCTCAAACCTGGAAACTAATTCAAAACCAAATAAAAGAAAATCAAACTACAAATTCAACAACACTTTCAAATGAAAAGCCAGTTGAAAATTAAAGAAAAAATCCAAAATAAAGACCTGAAGCAAAGTAGATTTTGAAGTTCAAAATCAATTTTAAACCTAAATCAAACATTTTAGTTTCAAGCTTTAGTTTCATCATAATTCAAGTAAGAAAAGTCAGGATCAAATTCAAACAACCAATTTTCAGATCAATTCAAATAACAAAGTTCCAATCATTAAAACAGTTTCCAGATTTTAAGTCCAAAGCTTGCTTTCTATTCAAATAGGTGAGTAAACTAAGACCCTTAAAAACTTAAATCAGTTTTTATATCTAGAGATAATGATGAATGCTTGAATGTTGTTGTGAAAAGTATTTGTATATGCCTACATGTGATGTGTATATATGTGTGTGTGTGTGTGTGTAAATAGGGCGTGCATGTTTGGAAAATAAGCAAAACATGCTTCTGTTTGCAGGCTTAAGAATTCAATCGAAATTCAAATGCTCTACATACATTTAATTTTAGGTTACAATATCTAAATGGAAAATGATTATAACAAGGTGATTTTTAAAAATACTTTCAATCGAAATTTTTTAGCAAATCTTTTGAAATTAAGTAACTACAGTAAAAGCTTTTGAAAACAGAAAAATCCATGATTTTAAAATTATGATTTGATTACATAACTAGATTCGAATTGTAAAACAATGAATTTTAATATTAATTTCAAGATTTTTAGTTCTATAAATTGAGAGAAATTGTATGTTGAAAAGAATTTGCATTTTCGTGAATTTCTGTGATCAACGACGAATTGAGGGTCGTGCTCGATATCGAAAGAAGTTTGGTAGATGCAGACCGATGGAAAAATGGTAACGGCAGTTTTACATCACCGTGGTGGCAAGGCGGGGTAGAAATAGGGTTTTAGAGGTGGTTTTGATAGTCTGGGGTCGCGAGACAATTGTGACATCGATGGTGGATTGTGGTTGATCAGACCAAGGAGGAACGTCGTTTGGGTTTGTGGCGCATCTTAAGGTGGAATGGCAGGGCCATTGGTGATCGGTTATGGTGGTGCATGATGTTTTTCTGATGATCGAGTCGAGCATTCGAGTGTTTTGATTGCTCGAATTTTAATTTCAGTGGAGATAGACGAAGCTGAGTGGTCGGGATGTTGGCAAGGATTGTTGGCGACCTGTAGGCGTCATCGTAGGTGATCTGAACGGCAGCGGTGATTCATGCACGTGCACCTGTGCATATCTGGGTGGTTGTTTACTGATGATGGTTGGAGAAGAAAGTGTTGAACTTGAAGATAGCCTTGGGAAGTTTCGTTGCTGGCTCGAGTACGTGCTCGAGTATATTCGTTTGTGTTTTATCACAATTTAAAACTTTAAAACTTAACAAAGTTAAAAAAAATAAAAAGAAGAAGGATGACTCGGTGCAAAGCTCGGGTAAATAGGCAAGTGGCTCGGGTAGGAACACGAAGTGGTCTCGGGTTGCGTCGAAACAGTTTTGATTTTTTTTTAAAATAAAACAAGTTTCTCCAATTTAAACTAAATCAGATTTAAAACACTTTCTTCGTTATTAATAAACGTTTCATACTAGTTTTGGTTAATTAGTTAAAGTTTTAAAATTAATTATTTTAAAATTAATTAAGTTATATTTTACTTCTTTATTTTAAATAAATTCTTAAGTTTATTTTAGATAAACTTAATGCTGAAATTAAGAAGTTAATAAAAAAGATGGAATGTCTTTAGTTGTTAATTAACTTAAAAATCTAAGTTACTTTATGGATTTATAATAATTTTGTTTCAAAGATTAAAGGTTCAAAGATTAAATGTTTTAAAAAAAAGTTAATTGATGAATAATTACTTTGTGTAATTAAATTTAGGCTAATTACTTTATGTAATTGATTTAAAAAGTTAATTACTTTGTGTAATTAATTTAAGGCTAATTAATTATTGTGATTAAATTAAAGAGCAATTAAGGGTAGTTAATTACTTAAAGATAATTACTTAATGAAAGTAATTAAGAATAATTAATTAATGAATAAAGGTTGATTAATCAAGTGATTAAAGAATAATTAAATTAAAGGCTAATTAATTAACGTGATTAATAAAATTAATGTAACTAATTTGAGGATAATTAATTAATTAATGAAAATAATTAAGAAAAATTGATTTTATAATTGAGGGTAATTAATGAAGGGATTAGAGGATAATTACTCAATGTAATTAATTTTTGATAAGTGATTAGGATAATCACTTATTGTAATTAATTAAGGATAATTAATTAGATGGTAATTAATTAAGGGTTGATTAATTAATACAATTGAGGATAATTAATTAAACAATAAATATTGATTATACGTTAATTATTTAATGATCAAAGGTTGATTGATTTATTAATTGAGATTGATTAATTAATAATTGAAGGTTGATTAATCTATTATTGAAGGTTAATTAATAAATGATTAAAGGACAATTAATTAAAATGGTTTGTACTTAATTGATGTTAATCAACCAAGATTAGTAATTTATTCATAAGTAGTTAATCTGGTTCAGATTAGTTATATCAGGTGATTAATTAATATTACTTATGGACGTTTGGATTCTATTAAATGCTTTGAATTGTGTGATATCCTTGATGTGTGATGTTCTGTGATATGATTGAGCTGTGAACTATGATTAATTTATCTGTGTTGAATTTACATATTTATCTATGAATCTGTAAACGAAGATAAACGTTATAGGACTATACCGCTTATCGATATTGTTGTACTTGAACTGATAATGGTTGTGATGTTGTATTGTTGTGTGTAAAACCCCAGGACTACACCACACACACAAATATGGATTTCAAGGGGAATCGGTTAAGTCACGGATATTTTAAATTTAAATATTATTTTGTTTTAAAGTTGAATTTTTACTCCAATTGGTTTGGAAGTAAAACTTAGTTGAATATGAAAAGCTTTTGAAAAGGAAGTTTTGAAAATATTTTAGGAAATATGGTTTGAAAGGATTATACAAGTTATAATATATATATATATATATATGTATATGTATATATGTATATATGTATATATATATATATATATGTATATATGTATATGTATATGGACTTTAAACCATTTTAAAGTATATTAAATTAATTATTTTGGGAATTTAAATTTAGTTCAAATAAGACATGCCGAGTATAGGGCAGTTCGCTGATTTTCCATTTTAACATTAAAAGATTATAACTTGTGCATATTTGATCGGATTTTCCAGAAACGGAAACTCTTTGTTTTCAAAAGATAATTTCTTTCATATAAAGAAAGGATTTCAAGTTTTTATTGAAAGGATTTCAAGTTGTGTGATTTGAAATTGTAAATTGTTTTGAAAGCTATGAATGAATCTTTGTTAAAGATTGGTGAACTTTGTTTCCAAATTGAAGACGATCTTAAAGGTGTATCTTTTGTATAAAGGGTTTGAAATTGAAATAATTTTGAAAGCTATGAATGAATATTTGTTAAAGATTTTAGTGAACATTGTTTCAAATTGAAGAGGATCTTAAAAGGGGTGAATCTTTTGATTAAAAGGATTAAAAGTGGAAATTTGTTTAAACCTTTTAGAAAGAACGGTTTTGGACTAAATGTTGTCACTTAACTACGATCCTAATATATCCATATGTTTTTAAAAAATAAGCGCCTCGGTTTATCCGAGAGAGGATTTGTGTCATAAAACCCATTCGGAATAGTGATATGTCGAAGTGGATAGCATTTGAAGATGGTGCCGAAGATCAGGTATTTTCGAGAACGATAGGATTACCTGTCGAATGACTCTACACTGAGTTGCTTCGGTATAGAGACCTTCATATGTGGTTGGGAGTCCGATCGAGATTGTGGATACCTGGATTTGCAAGGACTTCTTTGGAAGTGCCTTCGGTTCCATTCGAACCCGAAGCAGACTTGTATGGTTATACGTCTGACATTACACTTTGAGATGTAAAGCTAATTTCTGTCAAATACATTTCTATTGGTGACGGCGAATTTATTCTCTTAGGTAAACACCTTTCTTTAAGACGTACGAGCTAATAGGTTATGTAGTTGATGGCTATCAGTGATATACTCCCAATTTGGTAGTGTGGCATGCTGAGTGCTGCTGATCATTCGTTGATCGAAGCATGGCTTTTTTGAAAAGCGTAGCCTTTTGGATGACACTCGTTGAACCTCACAACCCGAAAATGGTCGAAATAAGAAAGATGCAGCAAGGTTGCGGGGGTAGCACCCCTTAGGGTATGTACATTTCCTTCTGGATAAAAAGTGGTATCATGGTATGGAGCCTAGATACTTAGCTTATGTGGCTGTTGGAATTTGTTGGTGTTGAGAGCTCACATATAAAGGTTGGTGAAGATCGAGGGATGGCATACTCATGTCAGTATTTACCTAGTTACAGAGGTAACCCGGCTTTGTGTTGGTAGAGATCCGGTTAGGTTCTCGGTGCGTTCCTCAAGAGGCGTACCCATTCGGTGAGGAAGTTCCTTAGCCTGGCCATTATTGGAAATCCAAACAAAACAATACGAGCCCTTTATGATTGCAGTTGTATAACTTGCCACCTCAGGTGGTAGCTATAGCAGGCATAATATAATGGTACCTATGCTGGGTAAGATTAATATTAAGTTTTCTAAAGGTTTTCTGCACTATGCACTAATAATAATAAATTTGTGTATCAAGCATGTTTGACTATCATAAGGAGAAATCTCCTCCAAGTGCGCGATTGCATTGTGTGTGCTCCGAGAGGCCTTATGGCAGTTTCATTTTTCAAAAAGCATTGCGGATTTCAATTTCAAATTTGTTTTGTTGTTTTTTTTCAAGATAAACTATTTTTGTTTGCTCACACCAGTATCATGATTGACTTTCTTAATAAAATATGACAGAGGGTTCTCGCTCCGCGTTTGGTGGCGAACGGGAGACTCTTACCCCTATATGTCCCTGGGAAAGGGTTGGCTAGCCAGGTAGGTTGATAGTCGAAAGGCTGGCCGTAAATGCAAGTTCAGGGTACCAATTTATGCTACGGCAGGGCTGGGATGGTTGAAAAGCCTACCAGTCTAGAGTGGCTGCTGTCGATGGTTGGAAAGCCTAGACCGCCCTAGAATCAGGTTATCAGATAGTTGAATAGTAGAAGTGGATTTTGTGACGACTCGGATTTTGCCCGCTCAAAAATCGACATCCATACTTCATATCGTATTCGAATGCCATAGATTCGACCGTTCAAATCCGATTCGCCGGAGCTTGTAACAACATTAAGTAAATAACACAGCGGAATAAAAGAATAATACATTGATATACAGCTTTGATACAGTATCTGATACAACAGATGATCCAGTAGATATCAATATACATCAGAGATATGATACAATAAAATAGCAGCGGAAAAGAAAAATAGATAACATCTAGCAGCGGAATAATATAACTCTAAGATAGTCTTCAAGGAAGAACTTTAAAAAAAAACTGCAACTCCATCTCCAAGAACCAATATCTCGATTCACCAAGACAAGCAAGTCTCGTCCACATCCAACGACTGAACTAGCTCCCAATAATCTTCTAAACCTGACTATCTGAAAAACACAAACTCTAGACTGCTCGTGTAGAAAATAATGAGCAACCAGAGTTTAGGAAAGAAACAATAAACTCCGGATCAGTCGTGGGACTGGTGTGAGCAACAAAAACAGTTTATCTTTTAAAACATTCAACAAAAGATTTTCAAAGTCAATTCGCAATGCTTTTTAAAAATGAGACTACCATATGGCCTCCCACACACACACACAATGCAAACGCAGAATCGGAGGAGATTTCTCCTTATGATAGTAAAGATGCTTGATATGCATTAAAAAGAAACATTTGATATTATTACTAGTGCATAGTGTAGGAAAAATTATTTCGAAAGTAAAGATATAAATCTTAGCCAACATACGACCATTATCGTATGCCAACTATAGCTAACCATGTTCAATAGCAGGTTACCGCCACATTCCATGGCAGGTTATACAACTAATACTGTACAAGGTTCGTATTGTTTCTTTGGATTTCCAACAAATGGTCAGGCCAAGCAACTTCCCATTGCCACATGAGAATGCCTCTGGAAGGACGTCCCCGAGAACCAAACCGGATCTCTGCCAACACAAGGCCGGGTTACCCCTAACTGGGTAACTACTGACACGAGTATGCCATCCCCCGGTCCTTTGGGACCTTTATCCGAGAGCTCTCTAGTCAACGTCACACCATAATAATAAGTGTTTCAACATGAGTAAGCATCTGGGCTCCATACCATGATACCACCCTTTTCCAGAAGGAAATGCACATACCCTAAAGGGAGCTACCCCTCATAACCTTGCTGCATCTTTCTTGTTTTGACCATTTTCGGGGTGTGAGGCTCGACGAAGTCTCGTCCATAAAGCCATGCTTTATACAAAAGCTATTCTTTGGGTCAACAAACGATCATAGAAATGATCACAAAGATAAACGATCAAACAAATGATCCTATCACAAATGATCAACACAATGATCATTTCACAGCAACACTCAGCATGTCACATTACCAAATTGGGAATATATCGCTGATAACCATCAACTACATAACCTGTGAGCTCGTACGTCTCAGAGAAGGGTGTTAAGCTAAGAGAATAAATTCTCCGCCACCAACAGAAATATATTTGAAAGAAATCTGCTTTATATCTCAATTTGTAACGTCAGACATACTATCCATACAAGTCTGTTCCGGGCTCGAACAGAGTCGATGGCACTTCCAAAGAAGTCCTTGCAATCCGGATATTCACAATCCCGATCGGACTTCCCATCACATATGGAGTCTCTATACCGGCGAGACTCGGTGCAGAAACAATCGATAGGTCATCCTATCGCTTTCGCAAATACCCGGTCTTCATCACCGGTCTTCAAATGTTATCCATAAGGACGTATCACATATTCGGAATGGGTTACATGACACAAAGGTCCTTTCCCGGCTAAACCGAATAGTGAGCGAAAATATCTAAAATATATGGATATGGGATTTCAATTAAGTCATAACTTAATAATTCAAAACATTCTTTCAAATGGTTTAAATCAATTACCATTTCAAATCTTTTAAACAAAAGATTTATTTCACAAAATTCCATTTACGGATTTCAAAACAATTTCCATTTCATTTGGATTAACTCGTTTAAAATCTTTAAATTAAAGATTTACCTTATAGCTTTCAAACCGTTCCCAAATATTCACTTTCAAAATTCATTTCCAAATATTCATCAATAACTTGGTAAACTATTTCAGTTTAAACTTGAAATCTCTTTTATATAATTTGAAATTCGTTTCTCCTATGAAAGCTTTTTATCATTTAGAAACAACAGTCTTATTTCGAAAAAACCCGATTTCAATTATACAAGTTACAATCTTTGGGTTAATTCAAATTTCCAAAAATAATACTTTAAAAAAAATGGTTTAACTCATAATGACTAGTACAATATCGTCAATCCCTAGTTTCAAATTACAGAATTCAATTTGAATATTGAATTCAAATTTAAATTAAAGTATTTAAATTCCAACACTTAATCCAGTTATTTAAAATAAATTTCCATCTTTGAAATTCCATTTCAAAAGCTTTTCACTTCAAACCCAATCCATTTTCAAAACATTTGAATTTAGAAAATCAAATACAAAACTATTTTCTAAAATCTGTGACTTAATCGATTTCCTCGTGAAATCCATATTTGCGTGTGTATGGTGTGGTCCAAGGGTTTAACACAATAGTGCAACATCATTCAATCATCATAGATCAAAACACAAAAATATAGTTGATAAGCGATATAACTATAAAGCTTATCGCCCATTCACAGATTCACAGATAATATAACAATGTAAATGAATGGATAATTTATACACAGTCACAGAACAAAATATCGCAGATCAGATAGGACAATCAATTCAAGGCATTTCGTATAATACGATCATTCATAAGTAAGGTCAAACATCCAATAGTCATTTACCAGTAGGATTAATTATTTGTTTAATCCTAAGTAATTCAATTTATTCCCAATTAAATAAATTACTTATGAATTTATTATTCAATTCTGATTTATTAATTACAATTCACTTGATATAATTAGTTAGTCAAACACTTTAATTAATTATTCTTAATTAACAAATTATTAAATTAACCTTTAAACCAATTATAAAATTAATTAACCCCTTAATTAATTATTTTAAAGAAATAAAATCTTTAATTACTTTCATTAAGAAATTACCTTAGATTAAATCATCATTAATCATTTCCGATTATAAATAAATCTAATTATTTATTTATAATTTTAAAAAAAATCATTCCTTAATTACCTTATTAAATCATTTTATTTCCTTAATTACTCTAAGATAATAAATTTCTTTATTTATGATCTCATTATCATTTATGTGTATTTTAAACATTACACTTTTAAATTTTAGATTTAAAATGATAATATATTTAAACATCTATCAAATTTAAATATCCACTTATAAACCTACATAAAAAAAATTCTAGCTAAACTACTTAAATTTTTATTTGAAATTTAAGCTTTAAAATACATTACGTTTTATCTTGCAAATTCAAGATAAAACAAAACATATATTTTCATTCGCAATTCTTTTATAAAAGAACTTTATCAAAATTCAAGTTTAAATGTTTGTTTGAAAAACATGTTTACTTTAAAAAAAAAAACTATTTTAATTTCAACTTGTTTTAAAATGATTCAGATTTTAAAATGATTTAAAATTACAGATTTGAATTCAAAGAAAACTTGAATCCATTTTTAATTTTGATTAAACTTTGATTTTAAACTTTATTTTAAAACTTGAATTTTAACTCCCGAGCCAATACTATATTGGCTTCAAGCCAACACTGGAAACCCCCGAGTAAAATACTCGAGTTACGCGAGTCAAATTCACGTCTTCCCCCTGCTCATTCTTTCTTCTACTCGTGTTCTTCTTCTTCTTTTTTTTTAAAGTAACGAACTGCTGAATCAATAGCTCTCTCATGCAACAACACCAGTGTCTCGAGTCAATTCACGAAAATCCCGAGCTCCACTTCGAGTTGCCTCGAAGCAACGTTCCCTGACACACGACCAACGTCGTGCACGTGCACCGTTGACCGCCACCCTTTCGATCGTCGTTCCGATCACCATCACATCATCGATGGCATCCCCAAGCATCGCGAGCATACAAATTCCAAAATTTTACTGGGAATCAAAATCGAGCATAGCTCGAGCCACTCGAACCAAACCTCCAACCAAAGAATCGATTCGCCACCCCGCCTTTGACCACCAGCACTGCCTCCACTCCATCCACGCCTCTGTCCCTGTCTCGAGTATCTCCCCCCAGATTTGGCCACGCTCGACGCATTGATGAGCGTGCACGAGCTCGAAACCCAACCTCCCCTTTTCAAAATCCTTAAACCCTACAATCGCCATTCCCGACCACCACGGCTATGATAAAATTGCCGCACCAATTTCGCCAAGGTCCCCATGCCTCAGACCACCTCCAGCCCAAACATCGACCGGCTCCATCACGTCGATCAACGGTGATTACCAAAAACGCCCAAAAAAGATATTTCGAAATTCCCAATCGATTATCACACTAAAAATTACAAAATGTATATCAAAAATCATAATTTTCGATAACGAACACATATGTGTAATTCAAAACAGAAATTGATTTTGTTGATTTTCAACTTATATATATAACCTTACTGTTATTTCTATTTTTTCAGCCTATTTGTTAAAATTTAAACCTTGAAACTATTTTTATAATATCCAACATACAATAACAACCCTTTTTCATTTAAACATCGAAGTCTAATTTTTAATTTTATTTGAAGCTTTGAATTTTTGAAGGCAAGGCAAGAACTGAGACACAGGAAAACATGGTATATAAATATATATATATATATATGCATACTTACACACATATACATATATAACAATTCCGTTTTATAAAATCTGAGAAGTTTTTATGCAACATCAATATCAAGTATCAGGTCAACCCAGGCATTTGAATCATTCATAATTTAAATTATGTTTAAAACAAAGGGTTTACTCACTTCTGTTTTTGAGAAAAAAGAACAGAGCCTTCTATTTGAATCAGGCTTTTGAAATTTGCTTGCTGAGACCTTCTTTAAATCTCCAAGTTACGTTGATTTGCATTGTTTAAGTTGAGATGGTATTCATTTTTAGAGGTTTCTTAGTTTTTCTTTTCTTTTCTTCTTTCAGTTATGGAGGATGAAACTGAAGTGAGGAAGGAAGTTGATATAGAGGAGAGAGTGTACAGAGTGATGTCTTTGTTTATTCAATAAGCATGGCTGAGATGTTTTGTATTAAATGCATGAGTCCTTTATCACTTTTCTTTGTTTTGTTTAGTATAATATGCATGGCTGAGATGTTTTTCCGGTGGCTAAGGAGATCTGCATTTATTTTGCAGGCATATTTCCATTTGTTTATTTGGGTTGAGATGAAAGCTTTAATTGTTTATATACTTTATGTTTTATTCTTATCTCTTTTACTTGTTCTTTTTACTTCTATTTTTAGTTTAAATATTTATCATAAATTTTACTTTAAAAATTATTGTTTTACATTTCTCTATTGCACATATATTTTATATAACTCAAATTATCATCATTTATAAATTTTTAAATCAATTTATTTATTTATTTTTATACTTGTGTCCAAAGTATATTATTTATTTTTCAAAATCATTTATTTAAGAATTTATTTAAAATCCAATATATACATATATATTCACATATATACAAATTTTCAAATCCATATGACTTTACATATTTTCTATTTGAATCGAGGAAACTCGCTTCCATTTATAATTAATTCTACAAATTTTTATTCAAAAATTCATTTAATTATCAATTTAAATCAAATAAAAATCTAGGGTCGTTGCAAACTTCCCCCCTTAAAAGGAATTTCGTCCTCGAAATTCGCAGGCGCGAAAACAAGACAGAGATAGACAGATTCGATCTCCTATAATTCCTCAAACTTAAGATATGAATTCCAAACTCAAGTCGGAAAATCTCAGAATACATACCAATTTGTCCCTCTTCGGACTTTGGTATTCACAAGAAATTACAACAGAATTTCAAAATTGGGTTTCAAACGAAATCGTTTTATTGATTTAATTCAACTTTATCCTCATATTCTATTAATCAATTTACCTCAAATTAAAATTTCCAATTTCTTTTAAAATTTTCAATTCTAAATTTCAAATTCATTAAAGTTTAAAACGAAAAAACTGATAAGAAACCGATGAAGATACGAAGTAAGAATTTCCAACAACGATTCGTAGGGCAATCATCGCACTGAAACTTCTTTCGGAAGCTGTCACGAAGAAATCAAAAGTATTTGGAAACGAATCAAAGGAAAATTGATAGAGAAAGTTTGTTTCCACTGTTGTAGGGCATCGACTATTTATAGTGATACTCCTCTGTCCCCTATCGCGTTCTCTTCTTGCACTCAGACTTACTATCGGTGAATAGTAAGAGAATTTACTGAGACGTTCAAACGGATATCTTAGGGATTACTCATTCTAGGTTATACTTCACCCTATCTCTAATGAGCTACTTAACGTGTTATACTCCTGAGCTAAAGTTAAACCTTAGCTCTGATACCAAATGTGAGGACTCGGATTTTGCCCGCTCAAAAATCGACATCCATACTTCATATCGTATTCGAATGCCATATATTCGACCGTTCAAATCCGATTCGCCGGAGCTTGTAACAACATTAAGTAAATAACACAGCGGAATAAAAGAATAATACATTGATATACAGCTTTGATACAATATCTGATACAACAGATGATCCAGTAGATATCAATATACATCAGAGATATGATACAATAAAATAGCAGCGGAAAAGAAAAATAGATAACATCTAGCCGCGGAACAATATGACTCTAAGATAGTCTTCAAGGAAGAACTTCAAAAAAAAAACTGCAACTCCATCTCCAAGAACCAATATCTCGATTCACCAAGACAAGCAAGTCTCGTCCACATCCAACGACTGAACTAGCTCCCAATAATCTACTAAACCTGACTATCTGAAAAAACCAAACTCTAGACTGCTCGTGTAGAAAATAATGAGCACCCAGAGTTTAGGAAAGAAACAATAAACTCCGGATCAGTCGTGGGACTGGTGTGAGCAACAAAAACAGTTTATCTTTTAAAACATTCAACAAAAGATTTTCAAAGTCAATTCGCAATGCTTTTTAAAAATGAGACTACCATAAGGCCTCCCGCACACACACACACACAATGCAAACGCAGAATCGGATGAGATTTCTCCTTATGATAGTCAAAGATGCTTGATACGCATTAAAAAGAAACATTTGATATTATTACTAGTGCATAGTGTAGGAAAAATTATTTCGAAAGTAAAGATATAAATCTTAGCCAACATACGACCATTATCGTATGCCTACTATAGCTAACCATGTTCAATAGCAGGTTACCGCCACATTCCATGGCAGGTTATACAACTAATACTGTACAAGGTTCGTATTGTTTCTTTGGATTTCCAACAAATGGTCAGGCCAAGGAACTTCCCATTGCCACATGAGAACGCCTATGGAAGGACGTCCCCGAGAACCAAACCGGATCTCTGCCAACACAAGGCCGGGTTACCCCTAACTGGGTAACTACTGACACGAGTATGCCATCCCCCGGTCCTTTGGGACCTTTATCCGAGAGCTCTCTAATCAACATCACACCATAATAATAAGTGTTTCAACATGAGTAAGCATCTGGGCTCCATACCATGATACCACCCTTTTCCAGAAGGAAATGCACATATCCTAAAGGGAGCTACCCCTCATAACCTTGCCGCATCTTTCCTGTTTTGACCATTTTCGGGGTGTGAGGCTCGACGAAGTCTCGTCCACAAAGCCACGCTTTATACAAAAGCTGTGTTTGGGTCAACAAATGATCATAGAAATGATCACAAAGATAAACGATCAAACAAATGATCCTATCACAAATGATCAACACAATGATCATTTCACAGCAACACTCAGCATGTCACATTACCAAATTGGGAATATATCGCTGATAACCATCAACTACATAACCTCTGAACTCGTACGTCTCAGAGAAGGGTGTTAAGCTAAGAGAATAAATTCTCCGCCACCAACAGAAATATATTTGAAAGAAATCTGCTTTATATCTCATTTTGTAACGTCAGACATACTATCCATACAAGTCTGTTCCGGGCTCGAACAGAGGAGAAGGCACTTCCAAAGAAGTCCTTGCAATCCAGATATTCACAATCCCGATCGGACATCCCATCACATATGGAGTCTCTATACTAGCGCGACTCGGTGCAGAAACAATCGATAGGTCATCCTGTCGCTTTCGTAAATACCCGGTCTTCATCACCGGTCTTCAAATGTTATCCATAACGATGTATCACATATTCGGAATGGGTTATATGACACAAAGGTCCTTTCCCGGCTAAACCGAATAGTGAGCGAAAATATCTAAAACATATGGATATGGGATTTCAATTGAGTCATAACTTAATAATTCAAAACATTCTTTCAAATGGTTTAAATCAATTACCATTTCAAATCTTTTAAACAAAAGATTTATTTCACAAAATTCCATTTACGGATTTCAAAACAATTTCCATTTCATTTGGATTAACTCGTTTAAAATCTTTAAATTAAAGATTTACCTTATAGCTTTCAAACCGTTCCCAAATATTCACTTTCAAAATTCATTTCCAAATATTCATCAATAACTTGGTAAACTATTTCAGTTTAAACTTGAAATCTCTTTTATATAATTTGAAATTCGTTTCTCCTATGAAAGCTTTTTATCATTTAGAAACAACAGTCTTATTTCGAAAAAACCCGATTTCATTTATACAAGTTACAATCTTTAGGTTAATTCAAATTCCCAAAAATAATACTTTAAAAAAAATGGTTTAACTCATAATGACTAGTACAATATCGTCAATCCCTAGTTTCAAATTACAGAATTCAATTTGAATATTGAATTCAAATTTAAATTAAAGTATTTAAATTCCAACACTTAATCCAGTTATTTAAAATAAATTTCCATCTTTGAAATTCCATTTCAAAAGCTTTTCACTTCAAACCCAATCCATTTTCAAAACATTTGAATTTAAAAAATCAAATACAAAACTATTTTCTAAAATCTGTGACTTAATCGATTTCCTCGTGAAATCCATATTTGCGTGTGTATGGTGTGGTCCAAGGATTTAACACAATAGTGCAACATCATTCAATCATCATAGATCAAAACACAAAAATATAGTTGATAAGCGATATAACTATAAAGCTTATCACCCATTCACAGATTCACAGATAATATAACAATGTAAATGAATGGATAATTTATACACAGTCACAGAACAAAATATCACAGATCAGATAGGACAATCAATTCAAGGCATTTCGTATAATACGATCATTCATAAGTAAGGTCAAACATCCAATAGTCATTTACCAGTAGGATTAATTATTTGTTTAATCCTACGTAATTCAATTTATTCCAGATTAAATAAATTACTTATGAATTTATTATTCAATTCTGATTTATTAATTACAATTCACTTGATGTAATTAGTTAACCAAACACTTTAATTAATTATTCTTAATTAACAAATTATTAAATTAACCTTTAAACCAATTATAAAATTAATTAACCCCTTAATTAATTATTTTAAAGAAATAAAATCTTTAATTACTTTCATTAAGAAATTACCTTAGATTAAATCATCATTAATCATTTCCGATTATAAATAAATCTAATTATTTATTTATAATTTTAAAAAAATCATTCCTTAATTACCTTATTAAATCATTTTATTTCCTTAATTACTCTAAGATAATAAATTTCTTTATTTATGATTTCATTATCATTTATGTGTATTTTAAACACTACACTTTTAAATTTTAGATTTTAAATGATTATATATTTAAACATCTATCAAATTTAAATATCCACTTATAAACCTACATAAAAAAAATCTAGCTAAACTACTTAAATTTTTATTTGAAATTTAAGCTTTAAAATACATTACGTTTTATCTTGCAAATTCAAGATAAAACAAAACATATATTTTCATTCGCAATTCTTTTATAAAAGAACTTTATCAAAATTCAAGTTTAAATGTTTGTTTGAAAAACAAGTTTACTTTTAAAAAAAAACTATTTTAATTTCAACTTGTTTTAAAATGATTCAGATTTTAAAATGATTTAAAATTACAGATTTGAATTCAAAGAAAACTTGAATCCATTTTTAATTTTGATTAAACTTTGATTTTAAACTTTATTTTAAAACTTGAATTTTAACTCCCAAGCCAGTACTATATTGGCTTCAAGCCAACACTGGAAACCCCCGAGTAAAATACTCGAGTTACGCGAGTCAAATTCGCGTCTTCCCGCTTTTCATTCTTTCTTCTACTCGTGTTCATCTTCTTCCTTTATTTTTTTTAAAGTAACGAACTGCTGAATCATTAGCTCTCTCACGCAACAACACCAGAGTCTCGAGTCAATTCACGAAAATCCCGAGCTCCACTTCGAGTTGCCTCGAAGCAACGTTCCCTGACACACGATCAACGTCGTGCACGTGCACCATTGACTGCCACCCTTTCGATCGTCGTTCCGATCACCATCACATCATCGATGGCATCCCCAAGCATCGCGAGCATACAAATTCCCAAATTTTACTAGGAATCAAAATCGAGCATAGCTCGAGCCACTCGAACCAAACCTCCAACCAAAGAATTGATTCGCCGCCCGCCTCTGACCACCAGCACTGCCCCCACTCCATCCACGCCTCTGTCCCTGTATCGAGTATCTCCCCCCCAGATTTGGCCACGCTCGACGCATTGATGAGCGTGCACGAGCTCGAAACCCAACCTCCCCTTTTCAAAATCTTTAAACCCTACAATCGCCATTCCTGACCACCACGGCTATGATAAAATTGCCGCACCAATTTTGCCAAGGTCCCCATGCCTCAGACCACCTCCAGCCCAAACATCGACCGGCTCCATCACGTCGATCAACAGCGATTACCAAAAATGCCCAAAACAGATATTTCAAAATTCCCAATCGATTATCACACTAAAAATTACAAAATGTATATCAAAAATCATAATTTTCGATAACGAACACATATGTGTAATTCAAAACAGAAATTGATTTTGTTGATTTTAAACTTATATATATAACCTTACTGTTATTTCTATTTTTTCAGCCTATTTGTTAAAATTTAAACCTTGAAACTATTTTTATAATATCCAACATACAATAACAACCATTTTTCATTTAAACATCGAAGTCTAATTTTCAATTTTATTTGAAGCTTTGAATTTTTGAAGGCAAGGCAAGAACTGAAATACAGGAAAACAAGGTATATATATATATGTATATATATGCATACTTACACACATACACATAGATAACAATTCCGTTATATAAAATCTGAGAAGTTTTTATGCAACGTCAATATCAAGTATCAGGTCAACCCAGGCATTTGAATCATTCATAATTTAAATTATTTTTAAAACAAAGGGTTTACTCACTTCTGTTTTTGAGAAAAAAGAACAGAGCCTTCTATTTGAATCAGGCTTTTGAAATTTGCTTGCTGAGACCTTCTTTAAATCTCCAAGTTACATTGATTTGCATTGTTTAAGTTGAGATGGTTTTCATTTTTAGAGGTTGCTTAGTTTTTCTTTTCTTTTCTTCTTTCAGTTATGGTGGATGAAACTGAAGTGAGGAAGGAAGTTGATATAGAGGAGAGAGTGTACAGAGTGATGTCTTTGTTTATTTAATAAGCATAGCTGAGATGTTTTGTATTAAATGCATGTGTCCTTTATCACTTTTCTTTGTTTTGTTTAGTATAATAGGCATGGCTGATATGTTTTTCCGATGGCTAAGGAGATCTGCATTTATTTTGCAGGCATATTTTCATTTGTTTATTTGGGTTGAGATGAAAGCTTTAATTGTTTATATACTTTATGTTTTATTCTTATCTCTTTTACTTGTTCTTTTTACTTCTATTTTTAGTTTAAATATTTATCATAAATTTTACTTTAAAAATTATTGTTTTACATTTATCTATTACACATATATTTTATATAACTCAAATTATCATCATTTATAAATTTTTAAATCAATTTATTGATTTATTTTTATACTTGTGTCCAAAGTATATTATTTATTTTTCAAAATCATTTATTTAAGAATTTATTTAAAATCCAATATATACATATATATTCACATATACACAAATTTTCGAATCCATATGACTTTACATATTTTCTATTTGAATCGAGGAAACTCGCTTCCATTTATAATTAATTCTACAAATTTTTATTCAAAAATTCATTTAATTATCAATTTAAATTAAATAAAAATCTAGGGTCGTTACAGATTTGATAGCATTCAGTCTTTGGATTTTAGCAATTACATTTGGATCGAGTTTTCTTCACTTCAGCGTGATGGTGGTTCAAGCTTTTGGATTGGAGTCTTTTGAGCTTCTACATTGGAGACGCAGTTGTTGGAATCTTTTGGAAAACTATTTGGTGCTATCTTTCTGCTGCTGTTGTTCCGTTGTTGATTATTTTTGCTTTGATATTGCTGGGCATCTATGGTATTATATTGTATCAGATATTGTATCCATAGTTGTATCAATGATATTCATTTCTTTTTCCGCTGTACTATTGTACTTAATGTGCTATAAGCTCCGGCGAACCAGACTCAACGTTTGAATTGCGGCATTCGAATACGGGTGAAGTATTTGGGTGTCGATTTTCGAAGGTCGAGTCAGGATCGTTAAATTTGGTCTCAGCGCTGAAGGTTGAATGAGAACTTTAGCTTAGGAGTATAACACATTAGATGACTCATTAGAGATAGGGTTATAAACACCCTAGAATGAGTATATCCCTAAGATATCCATCCGTATGCCTCAGTAAATTCTCTTACTATCCATTGATAGTGAGTATGAGTGCAAGAAGAGGACGAGGTAGGGGACAGGGGAGTACCACTACAAATGGTTGATACCCTGCAACAACAAGGAACAACTTTTTCCCTCAATCTCTTTTGATCATCACTCGATATCAATTCTTTGAATACTTACTAGAAACTATAAGAAGAAGCTTTGGTGTGGTGATGACCCTACGAATCGTGTAGATAAGCTCCTATTTCATATTCAAATCATCAATTTCTTATAAATCTTTTCGTTTAACTTTAATAATTTTGAAATTTAAATAGAAATAAATTGATTAATAAAATATGAAGCTAAATTTAATTGTGTCCATTTGCATGTTCCTTGGGTTCACATATATTCTACGAACGTTTAGTTATCCCTTTAGACTAACCAGTGGCCCTGCATATTTCGTACATCCGGATGACCCGAGTATCTCTGAAAGTATTTCATAAAGTATCGAATGAGTTCGTTCTCATAATTATCGATGATATTCTTATTTGGTAAGCCCAATGCAGAATAAATATTTAGCTTGATCTGGAAAGCTATATCTTTATATGTTTATATGTTTTTTGTTTGTCTCCCTATCTAGCAAAATTTGACGACGAAATTTTCTTAAGGGGGGAATCTGTAACGATCTCGATTTTAAGTCAAATTTAAATTGGCAATTAAAAATAAAATTTTGGATTTAATTGTGAATTAATTTGAAAATTTCAAATTAATTAAGACATGTGCCTGTTTATTTATATAAATAGATTGTAATCTGGAATTTGAATTTGAAATTTTCAAATATAAAATATTTTGAATAATATATTGGATTTGAAAATTCTGTAATTTAAAAATAATAAAAATTTGTCTTGGAATTGTTATTAACATATGTATATATATTTTGAAAGTTATGTTTTGAATTTAATATAAACAATTTTCAAAAGATAATTAAGTTAAATTCTATATTTTAAAACTTATATACATATAAGATATATATGTGTTTGTTTATTAATGTATAATAAAATTTTAAATCATTTTCTCTAAAAAGAAATAAAAGTATAAATAACATAAAATGTATGAATACCGATATATGAAAACATAAATGAATAAGAAGCTTTAATGAATGTGTATATATATAAGTGAAAATTTGAAGTTAAGAAGATAAACATTAAATAAGTATAGTAGCTTAAGTTTGAATTTGATAAAAAGATTTAAAATACATTTTCTTTTCAAATGAATAGATATATTTTGTATATTAAAAAATTTAAAATATAATACATATGTTAAGTTATAAAACATAAGTACTTAAGGGTTTAAAACATAATGTATAAATACGATTTGTGTAAGGATATAAACATAAATTTATTTATTTTAACAAGTGTAAATATTTTAAAAAATGTATTAAAACATTTGTTTGCCATGTAACTTAATATTTACAAGTGTAAGTTTAGTTTTAATAAGTGGCATACAAAAATTTTCTTTTAAAATTTAATTTTATAATAACATATGTAACAGCCCGCCTTTTTGTACGCTTTAAATCGACGATAAACCACACACGTCAGACTTAAACCATACAGAAGGACAGATTGTTATGGGGTAAATAAGAAAAATCAGAGGAAGAAAAGAAAAAAATTAAAAATAAAATAGAATCTTGCAGCGGAACGATAAAATATAATAATCAAATAAACAGTTCATGAAGCTGTTTTACAAAAACATTCGATTATACTTATATAATACATATCAGACTTACACATACCAGAAAATAATCAGTAACAATGAAGCGGAACAATGTGATGCAGTGGAATAGTATAATAAATAGTAGTAATACAAATCTTCGTCTTCATCCTCTAGAAATAAAGTCTTTGAATCCTGAAATGCTCAGACTGACCCGAGCAAATTGAAAAGGCAAAACACTCGAGTCAGAACTGAAAGATCTTATGTAAGTTAAATCAACAGTAAATAATATGAGTGGAACGACATTAGAGATGTTTACGGGGTTTGAAATCTCCTATCCAGTGTGTAACGTGAGTGCAGTGGCTTAAGAGGTGATCGGGATTCACATCTCCTAAGGATCCGTTAAACGATTTACTATGTAGTAATGTACGCTATTATAATAATGTCTATAGTAAAATATAATATACTTGAAAATAGCGTTAAGGCTTTACATTTTCCAACTTAACACACTTTTATACTCCCATAGTCTATACAGTACCGTAATCTCCCCCGTACTGGGCATCGTCAGAGGGCACTCCATATGTCTGGTACAAAACAAAATCGTATAAGGCGTGCTGGGGTAGGTGACACGGCACAACTAGGCAATGCCAGGGTAGATATACCAATTACGCTTACGGATCGGTGGTAGCGCGCAGCAGCTACTGCCGCTCATCTCGAGCCACAACCCCAAAATCAAAAGGGCCCCAAACAATCACAAAGTAATAGAATTGTATCAAAGGAGTGTGTACGATAAAAGGTGCTACCTTCTTAGCCTGTCAATCGCTCCTATTTTAGCCACCTTATGCCAACTCACGGGAGTCGGGTCCACGTATTTACCTCGAAGGAAACGCCGCCACCATCCTACTTCATTCTGGAATCTCCACAACGTACACAATTGACAAAGTGGTTTTCGGGATCGACAGAGAGTATGCCCATATCCGATCTCGGTCTCTTTGCCAACCAATCGTTATTATAACACGACGGTCATTTCAAAATAATTTTATTTCAAAACCATAATATAGTATCCATTCAAAAACATATAAATACGATATCATTTCCGTTTCAAAAACCCAAAGCAATATGATATCATTGTTATAAAACCCAATCAACATAATATCATTTTTATTTCAAATATATCTCTTTTCCAAAATCATAGCACTTTGAAATTTATAATATTTCAAAACCAAACGCTTGAAATATAACCTTTCAAAACATAATACTTCGAATTCCATAGCTTCTAAACCACAAATTTCAAAACTTAAATGGTTTGGGTATTCAAACAGTATATAAAATAAAATAGTTTGAATTTAAAATTACTTTATAAGGTAAAATAATTTCCTCGATTTCACAATTTTATTCACTTTAAATTAAATCTCAATTCATAACTTTCAATCTCACTTTCAGTTTCAATAAACCATTTCAATTTCAATATTTTTCAAGCTTTGAGTATTAAACAATTTCAAAACTAAGGTTGGTAATTACGATTCAACAATTCAATTTTCTATTATTTAGTTTTGAAATATTTGCATAATAAATCCGTTATCATTTAAATAAAACTCAAATTCCAAATAACTAAATATTTCCTTCAATTTATTTGTACTTGAAATATTCATTCAATTCATCTTAAGCCAAAATCTAGTTATAAAATCATACCTTTAAAATCTCAATTTTATTAAATTTCAAATCAATTTCATATTTATCTTCCCACCTTATTCTCATTTAAGTTATTATAAACTCCAGAAATAAAATTTAAATAAATACTTAACCATATTATATCTTAATAAAATCAAACTTTATTATTAAACTTCTTTTATACTTTAAACCAATTTCATACATAGCTTAAAACCAAGAATTTAACTATATATAAAATAATATTTATAAAATATCCTAATCAATATCTCATAAAACCATATTTTTCTTTACAAAATCATAGAAAATCATTTCAAAATATTTTTATATATCGACCATGGTGTCTGTATAAAGTTTTCTATCCTTTGGTCAAGTGATATAGATATTTATCATTTCAATCCGTAATTTAAAATAAAATACGGTTATATATCATTTCAAACCGCAATCCCGAATGAAATAAAAGTGCATAACAATTTGCAGTTTATAATAATATAAAATACAACATCCATTCATCCAATATCAATCATCAACCATTTATCACAATCATCATCCAATTCAATCAATAGCATAAATATATAACAGGTAATAAACAACAGGTATCAATTAGCAGTTTATATTCAATAATAAATTAAATGACAATTTAATTGGCAATTTATATGCAATAATAATTAAAATAACAGTTTAATTCAATAAATTCAATTTAACTGGGTTGTTGATTAAAAATATGCCGAACAGTCATAAATAAATTTCTAATTACATCATTAATCAATTTAACAAACATAAAAAAAGTTTAGAAGTTGTGAGTGGGTTAAAACACTCACCTTTTGAATTTAAATTGAATTTAAATCCAGTTCAAACCCAAAACTCAAACAGCCTTAGAATCCGTCCAAACAAGCGCCAAAATGTTCGGAATTCCAATACCAACCTAGCGGAGAAAACTGCGCATGAAACGGATGTTGTATGAAAAAGATACGCAAATTAGAACGTTTGGAAATAAAATAAAAATCAAAATAAAATAAGATAAACAACTCACCCAAGCACACGTCAGCGGCCCATCATCTTCACGCGAGCTAACCCGATGAACCAAAATCCCAACGCATGCTCGCAGTTTCACGCCGTCGCCAGATACTCGCGTCACCGGTGCACCTCGACCATATCCAGAGCCGCGACCGAACCCCCATACTCCTCGACCCGCGTGCCCAAGGCCACGACCACCATCGGCCTAAAAACCCTAGCCGTCGTTGCTATTTCGCCAACTCTAGGCGAATTTTCTAGCCCAAATCAAATCATTAGTACGACTTGCAACCTGACCTGATGAAATCTCCCTTTGACTCACTACAACATTGTAACATCTCGAGCCTTCTGACCGCCCCTAGTCGGTAATTAAACGAACTTGAAACGTTCAAAATGACGGATTGTTATTTAGTTTATAGAGTTTAAACAGAATCAGCCATAGAAACACAGAATAATAATATTTCACAAAAATGAATTTTTTTACATATATCAGAGTTTATACAATGAATTAAATTTATACAGCGGAATATTTCTTTAAATACAAAATCCCTGAACTAAAGTGAGCGTTTTCCCTCTCTCTCTCTCTAAATTCGCTGCACGAAAATCTTCAAGCTGCAAAATACTCGGTCTGACCCAAGTATTACATTCAAAAGAAAATAATACACGGTTCAGTCTAATTCAAACTCAGTTATTAATGCACAGAAGCAATAATAATAAAATAATAATTAGACGACAGTCAAAATAAATTCACCTATCCTATCCTTTTTATAAAGAAATCGGATAACGGTAAATATAACACTTAACAGTGTTTAACAAAAAATCAGTAGATTCAAATAATCAACGAAGATATATGAAAGGATTGTCACTGAAGATAGTTTAGAAAACAACAAAATTGCCTAAACGACAATTAACAACAAAATCAACAAATTTAAACCAAATCAAAATACGATTCAAAACATATTGAATTGGCAACATAAAAGAATTCTAGCAATAGAAAACATCAATTAAAACATCAGATCTAGTAGGGCTGCAGTACACGCACGCGTGTACTGCCTCGCCACATTTTAAAACGTTAAATCTGTGTGGCTGCAGTACACGCACGCGTGCACTGCCTCGCCACAACAGTGATGAATTACACAAAAGCTCAATGAACCAGAAAAATTTGAAATATAAATTAAAATCAATACTGTGTGGCTGCAGTACACGCACGCGTGCACTGCCTCGCCACAACAGAATATAAAGTCACCAATGAAACAATATATACATATGTGTTGGAGGCAACATGGAATAATGGCCAAGTAGCAACCATCGTGCAACCAGAACATCTTGATAAATACAAGAATCAGAGCAATCAAGCTATAGTATGATAAAATGCACAGATCACACTCGAATGCACTGCATCACGTGTACAAGGTGCAGACACCAGTGGGACAAAATGTCGCAGACCATACATGAATCAAAAGCAATTACAAAGAGCAATATCAATTCGACATGCACATGAGCCACAAATTTTCTCAGAGCAATGTAAAGTACTCTGATTCAAATTCCATCAGATAAACCGGACTCAAGACAGTACAAATCCAATAATATATGCATACACACATACAAATATATGTATGCCTGTATATGCAGACTTGAAAAAACAGGTGACAAATCAAGGCCACCGTTTAAAACAAATTGACGCAGCAATAATGATTCAAGTTCAAATATACAAGTATAGCTAGCCAAATCAAAATGGACAGCAACTACTACACAAATGCAAGAAGGTCAAGCCACTTGACTGAACACAACTGCAACATAAGAAACTGCAACCACCACAAGTATTCATGGGCAGAACTGCAACAAGAACTGCAGCCGCCACAATATCACAAGGGCAAGGCTGCAACAAAAATAAAACTCAGATGCAAGCACAAAACTCGAAATGATCTGAGCATAAGCAACAAGGCTCAAAGCAATGCAGTGAAACCAAAAGAACAAAATGAAACAGAAAAGATACATGGATGTGCAGGCCGAAAAATGCAGTTTCAACAGTGCATCAATGGTGAACTGCACATAACAAGTTTAGTAACAACATGAAAATATCATGAAAAAAACAGTGAACGACAATGTAACTATCCTATAAATATATACATATGTATACGCATACGTATATACATATACAGATAGTGCTAACAGGTACAACAGGAAACAATGCACATGCCATTGGCACACTAGAATAACCCAAGTACAATAAATGGAGATGCAACAGTGAAACTGGACAGTGCCTGCTTCCAAAAAACATCAGGCTCGAGCACAAAAGAATGCAACTACCATCGAATACCAGTGAACAACCAAACTGTTCAAACTCAAAAACCCAATACAATAAATCACAGTCCAATATGATATGGACAGTGGAAAATACAACACCAAGCTCAACAAATTCAAGTGCAATAGAAATTCGAACATACATATATACATATATATGTATACACATACATATCTATATCAAATGAAACATTGTGACAAATAGTCATATATATATATATATAGACAACATGAATGCATATATATATATGTATATGAAGCTATGCCACAGAGATAATGGAACTGCAATTTCAACTCAAAGTGGGTAGAGCATTAAAAAAAGTTTCAAAGCTAAAGCCAAAACGAAATACGCAGTTCAAAATCAAAGTCTGTGAACAGGAAGACAATGTCAAAGAAACAAATAAATGCCGAAGTCAACTAAAACCAGTTCGAACAATTCAAGAGCCGAAGCCACTGTTAAGGCAAGGCAAAATCAAATTGTGAGAACAAGTCAAGCTAGAATATCAACAGAAAGATCGAACATTTTCAAACTAAAGCCATGGCAATCACGACATAAATTTTTTGTCGTGCAAAGCAAGTAGCAAAGAAATAACCCAAAGTCAAACGAATTCAACATCGTCAACAAAATCGACTGTCGAAATAAATTAAATCACAAATTTAAACGAACAAAACAGGAATTTAAATCCTATATAAACATGAGATAGAAGTAGATGTGAGTGAAAAGAATCACTCACCTTCGACAAAAAGAAGCAGCCGCAGCGAGTAACGAAGAATCGATCGAGCAAGGCAACACGCTACCAACCCTTGAATCGATCGAACAATTCGAAGCCGGCGCCTTCGAATTCCTGAAGCCCTAATTTGAAATGAGGAACGAACGAGAGAAGGACGGAGCCGCCAATAAAAAATTTTCGTTTGATTTTTTTTAATGAAAAGGAGAGGTGTTTCGTATTTATGAGGAAGAGGGGAGGGGACACGAGTTCGTGGCTTTGCAGAGAAAAGATCGTGCTTGCCTTACCTTGCATTACTACTTACATGCTGCTTTTATTATGTTTGCACTTATTTGTTTTTTTATACACATGTTCACTTGTTTGTACAGTAATACTTAGATATTATTTCTTTTATACTTTGTTCTTGTATTGCCTACTTATCTATAGGCTGCCTATTTTCATTTGTTTATAGGCTGAGATGTTGTTGCTTTGGTTTTGTTTATATACTTGAGTATATTTATTTCTTTTGCTTTTAAAATGGTGGCTGCATTTATTAGCTTGTACAATAGATATTCACTCTACTTTGTTTATATTTTATTATATTGTTTTTATTTTGTATTGATAAATTTTTTTTCTTTTTTTAAACATCATTATCTATATTACATTCATTTGCATATATCATATGCTCGCGTAAAAACTTCGATCAATATGAAATTTGAAATCCGGTAATAATTCAACATTACGGACCCAAATGGAACTGGTTTCGTCGAATTCCGAGACTGTGCCTCGAAAGGCTATTTTTAAATTCAATTTAAACGATAAAATTTCAAAACTGATCAAATCACTTTCAAATTAAATTTTGAAACTTCAATTATTTTCAATATAATCAATGTGAATTTTCTAAGCCTTTAAATTATTTTTAATCAGCTTAAAATTGAAGATTCAAATTTTTTTCTGATAGTTTGAAATTCAAGTCAAACCATCATTCAAATATTTAAAATTAATTAAATATTTTCAATTTAAATTGTTCAAAATTCAGGGTCATTACAATCTTCCCTCCTTAAAAGAATTTCAATCCCGAAATTATAAGATAGGAAAAACGATTGTTAAAATCTCACCGATATTTATACCCTACATAATTTTACCAAGTTCGAAACTTATTAAAAATAAATATAGGATTCATTCCATTTGTTTTATCTCACTAGCTTTGTTCATTATCTCCTTTTGTTCATTGATTTCTACAATCAAGACGCAAAAGTCTTTTACCAAAATTTTTGACTTACAAAATTCAGATTTAAACTTGAAATTCGTCATGTTAGAGATTTGCATATTATATCTTTTCCAAAGCTGTGGACTTTCAAGACATTTTAAAGATCTTCTTACTTAGTTCATTAGGTTGGAATTATGTAATTTTGATTTCAGATTATTGATTTTCTATCTGAAGTTTTGAAAATACTTACTAACTCGAAGTTTAACAAGTCTATCGTCGTTCTCACAGACATTAGGCATACGTTGGCCGGGCGCATGACTAAAAATCTCCAAGTACTAAATATACTTGCTTCAACTCCTAGTGAAAAATACTTAAAAATCATTTAAAAATGGATATGGAAAGCACGTTCCCCCATGGATCACAGTTGCCCGCGGTTACACTACTGTCCCAGTAGAATCGCTTGTAATCTGTAGATTTCACATCTCTTGAATTTCGCCATGGTTGTTGCCATAGATCGCAGTTCACTCGGCGGTTACGCTACTATCCCAGTAGAATCGCTTGTGACCGTAGGCATCTCGCCCCTCAAATTTTGCTTTGGCATCTAGATCGCAGTTTACGCGGCGGTTGCGCCACTATCCCAGTGGAATCGCTTGTAACTGTAGGCATCACGCCCCTCAAATTACGCTAGCATACATCATCATCAATCAACATGATCCCATCAACATGATCCTATCATGAGGGATTCTAATCCAAATGGACACTCCAACATATGGAAATTCTACGTAGCTACGAATTTCAATTGGACACTCATACCGAGTTCCAACACCTTCACAAATTTTAAATGGAAGTTACTTTTCCATATCCTCAGTTTAGAAAACATAATGTCATATACATATAGTACTTCATTTCACATTTCGTACATATCATACCAATGTAAACTTACATAGGATTTCCATAACAATCACTTTCCAAACTGATGGTTTTCGAATTATTACATTCTCTTATATAAGTTCCGAAAACCACGATATCCCATACCCATAACAAATAGAGGATTCTTGAATTTTCCATCTCGTTACCAATTTAAAATTTTCCTCTAAATCGATTTGGAAATTTAAGGTTATCTCAAACCCAATCCATATTCATAATTCAATTTATTATTGACTTCACACTCGATTTGGATTTCACGTTACATCGTCAATTCTCAACACATAATTGATGTCTACCGATATATAACCTCTGAGCTCATACGTCTCAGAAAAGGATGTATATAGCTAAGAGAATAAATTCTCCGCCACCACAGATATATATTTAATAGAGATCAATTTCTATGTCATCAATTCACATTGTTAGACATACAATCCAAACCGACTATTCGAAATTCAAACCTCAACTTATATTGTTTTTGGTGTCGAGGTTAAACTCAATTTAACTCAAGATTCAATTTTTTTTGAAAAATTTCAAGTTGAACTAATTGTTCAAATTTCCCATAAATATCTTTACAAGATATATATAATTTTCTACACTTAACCATTTGAAACAAATTTCAAATATTCACTTTTCAATTTATCTTTAAAAGATAAAATTTCAGACCTTTCGTTTCATATTGGAAAACATTTCCATACTTATTTAATAATAAGTAATTCACAAATCCATTTATTTTCAACTTCGACTTAATTCATAGTTTGAATTCCTCATACTTTTCACAATATTAGTTTTAAACCGACTTCAAACTTTCCAATATTAAGTTTTTCACTTAACTTAATTCTCTGATGTTCAAATTCAAATTCATCACTGAGTCTATTAAACCTATTATGGATTATCATGTTGACAAACTTCAAATTTGAAATCTAAATTCCATTTGAACTTTGCATTTGCTTTCTACTTCAAAAAATAATCAACTAGTTCTTTATTAAGCCATTCATCGACTTGGTTCCATTAGATTTATATCTCTACATTAACTATTTTAGGCATTAGTTTAAACTTGAAATATAAGCTTTACTTCAAAACTAGTTTGATTCATACAGTTAAGTCGACAAATAGAATTCCTTCTCAAAGCGCTATTTTACTAAAATACTTCTTTCCATACAAACTATCCATAGCTTAATACTTTTAAAATACGTACATAGAAGATTTTGGATTACAAAAGATAGTATTACAAAATATATTGATTGCTTCAAATATACTGGTTGGTTTAAGATTCAGAATTAATGAGGACTATCGACTTCCTGTCTGGTAGTACGCATCTTTGCCAAACTTCCCTCTTCGGTTTGCACTATTTCAGGTTGTATTAAAGGAGGATTAACACATTCAAAGTCTACATGTCCCCAATTTCTTCAGTTCCCGCAAAAATATGAGATGTTTCCATCCTTATCTATCATCCTTACACTTTTCGCTCTAGCTGATCGGGCTATAGCTTGCTTTCCATGCTGCCTTTCGGTGCAGTTTCTGGCTATATGTCCAGTCTGGCGACAATGGTAGCAGATTGTCAATCTGTCGACGGGTAAATCGAGTGCGCGCTTCTTCCTTTTCACTTCAGGGCAATGACTAAGAAAATGCCCTTTCCCCTGACATTTAAAACACACAATCTCAGGGCGAGCGAACCGGTCATCCACATTCCTTTTCTTTCTCTTCTCTCGGCACATAACGTCATAATGTCCCTTTTTATGACATCGATAACAGATAACATCATCATAGGGACCAGGTCCTTGCCTTTCATTGATTTTCCTTTCGATTTCCGCACGTGCCACTTCTGCTTCTCTACGGGCAATTTCTCTTTGTTCACGGCGTGCTGCTTTTTGTGCTTCAATTTTCGCCATTATAATTAACAAGATGTTTTCGAAGTTTCCTATTAAAATTTGCAATCCCTATTAGCAGAGGTTGGATTATTCAATCATTTCCCCAAGACAATTTGCAAATTTACATTATCCTGATATATAGGATTATTATTCAACCAAACTTGAGATTCAACTCCGGATTTTATTTCAAACATTTGAAATATACATATATATACATACTTGCGTATTAAACTTTGCTTTAAACATAAAAAAAAAAAAATTTATTTTATTATTTTCGAAAATATTTTGAAAAATTACTTGAAAATTTTTCTTCCTGTATATACTACTAGTATTGCTTTTCAAAACATTTGAAATCAATTTTCAAAAGAATTCAGAATCAAATTCCCAAGTTATAGTTCAATGATCCCCTTGGCTATAACTAAATTGACATGTCATTTTATTTCCCAATTATTACTTTGGAGATATTCAAAATATTTGATTTAAACCAATTCATTAATTCACTTAACTTATATTTTATTTTTCATAAATCTTAGCAGTTCGATAATGGTTTTTCAAATGATCGGGACTCAAATCTAAGGAGACCTTACCGAAGAGAAACTATCGTAAACCTAAATTTAGAGAGGGTAATTTCCGAAAAGGATTTGAATTTTCAAAATACCTTTTATTTTCAAAAAAAACAATTTTATACTTCTTTAGATTTGAAAAACGTTTTCTTTAAAGTGATCCTAGTGACTATTCATATTAAACATCATAAACTGAGCTTTGTATAAACCAAAGCTCTGATACCACTTTGTAACATCCCGAGCCTTCTGACCGCCCCTAGTCGGTTATTAAACCAACTTGAAACATTCAAAATGATGGATTGTTATTTAGTTTATAGAGTTTAAACAGAATCAGCCACAGAAACACAAAATAATAATATTTCACAAAAATGAATTTTTTTACATATATCAGAGTTTATACAATGAAATAAATTTATACAGTGGAATATTTCTTTAAGTACAAAATCCCTGAACTAAAGTGAGCGTTTTTCCCCTCTCTCTCTAACTTCGCTGCCCGGAAATCTTCAAGCTGCAAAATACTCGGTCTGACCCGATTATTACATTCAAAGGAAAATAATACACCGGTCAATCTAATTCAAACTCAGTTATTAATGCCCAGAAGCAACAATAATTAAATAACAATTAGACGACAGTCAAAATAAATTCAACTATCTGATCTTTTTTATAAAGAAATCGGATAACGGTAAATATAACACTTAACGGTGTTTAACAACAAATCAGTAGATTCAAATAATCAACGAAGATATATGAAAGGATTGTCAATGAAGATAATTTAGATAACAACATAATTTCCTAAATGGCAATTAACAAAAAAATCATCAAATTTAAACCAAATCAAAATACGATTCAAAACATATTGAATTGGCAACATAAAAGAATTCTAGCAATAGAAAACATCAATTAAAACATCAGATCTAGTAGGGCTGTAGTACACGCACGCGTGTACTGCCTCGCCACATTTTAAAACGTTAAATCTGTGTGGCTGCAGTACACGCACGCACGCACTGCCTCGCCACAACAGTGATGAATTACACAAAAGCTCAATGAACCAGAAACAAATGAAATATAAATTAAAATCAATACTGTGTGGCAGCAGTACACGCACGCGTGCACTGCCTCACCACAACAAAATATAAAGTCAGCAACGAATCAATATATACATATGTGTTGGAGGCAACATGGAATAATGGCCAAGTAGCAACCATCGTGCAACTAGAACATCTTGATAAATACAAGAATCAGAGCAATCAAGCTATAGTATGATAAAATGCACAGATCACACTCGAATGCACTGCATCACGTGTACAAGGTGCAGACACCAGTGGGACAAAATGTCGCAGACCATACATGAATCAAAAACAACTACAAAGAGCAATATCAATTCGACATGCACATGATCCACAAATTTTCTCAGAGAAATGTAAAGTACTCTGAATCAAATGCCATCAGATAAACCAGACTCAAGACAGTACAAATCCAATAATATATGCATACACACATACAAATATATGTATGCCTATATATGCAGACTTGAACAAACAGGTGACAAATCAAAGCCACCGTTTAAAACAAATTGACGCAGCAATAATGATTCAAGTTCAAATATACAAGTATAGCTAGCCAAATCAAAATGGACAACAGCTACTACACAAATGCAAGAAGGTCAAGCCACTTGACTCAACACAACTGCAACATAAGAAACTGCAGCCACCACAAGCATTCAAGGGCAGAACTGCAACAAGAACTGCAGCCACCACAATATCACAAGGGGAAGGCTGCAACAAAAAAAAAACTCAGATGCAAGCACAAAAATCAAAATGATCTGAGCATATGCAAGAAGCCTCAAAGCTATGCAGTGAAACCAAAAGAACAAAATGAAACAGAAAAGACACATGGATGTGCAGGCCGAAAAATGCAGTTTCAACAGTGCATCAATGGTGAACTGCACATAACATGTTTAGCAACAACATGAAAATATTAGGAAAAAACAGTGAACGGCAATGTAACTATCCTATAAATATATACATATGTATACGCATACGTATATACATATATAGATGGTGCTAACAGGTACAACAGGCAACAGTACACATGCCATTGGCACACTAGAATAACCCGGTTACAATAAATGGAGATGCAACAGTCAAACTGGACAGTGCCCACTTCCAAAAAACATCAGGCTCGAGCACAAAAGAATGCAACTACCCTCGAATACCAGTGAACAACCAAACTGTTCAAACTCAAAAACCCAGTACAATACAATACATCACAGTCCAATATGATATGGAAAGTGGAAAATACAACACCAAGCTCAACAAATTCAAGTGCAATAGAAATTCGAACATACATATATACATATATATGTATACACATACATATCTATATCAAATGAAACAGTGTGACAAACAGTCATGTATATATACAACATGAATGTGTGTGTGTGTGTGTGTGTGTATATATATATATATGAAGCTATGCCACAGAGATAATGGAACTGCAGTTTCAACTCAAAGTGGGTAGAGCATTAAAAAATGTTTCAAAGCTAAAGCCAAAATGAAATACGCAGTTCAAAATCAAAGTCTGTGAACAGGAAGACAGTGTCAAAGAAACAAATAAATGCCGAAGTCAACTAAAACCAGTTCGAACAATTCAAGAGCCGAAGCCACTGTTAAGGCAATGCAAAATCGAATTGTAAGAACAAGTCAAGCCAGAATATCAACAGAAAGATCGAACATTTTCAAACTAAAGTCGTGGCAATCACGACATAAAATTAATGTCGTGCAAAGCAAGTAGCAAAGAAATAACCCAAAGTCAAACGAATTCAACATCGTCAACAAAATCGACTATCGAAATAAATTAAATCACAAATTCAAACGAACAAAACAGGAATTTAAATCCTATATAAACATGAGATAGAAGTAGATGTGAGTGAAAAGAATCACTCACCTTCGACAAAAAGAAGCAGCCGTAGCAAGTAACGAAGAATCGATCGAGCAAGGCAACACGCTACCAACCCTTGAATCGATCGAACAATTCGAAGCCGGCGCCTTCGAATTCCTGAAGCCCTAATTTGAAATGAGGAACGAACGAGAGAAGGACGGAGCCGCCATTAAATTTTTTTCGTTTGATTTTTTTTAATGAAAAGGAGAGGGGTTTCGTATTTTATGAGGAAGGAGGGAGGGGACATGAGTTCGTGGCTTTGCAGAGAAAAGATCGTGCTTGCCTTACCTTGCATTACTACTTACATGCTACATTTATTATGTTTGCACTTGTTTGTTTTTTTTATACACATGTTCACTTGTTTGTACAGTAATACTTAGATATTATTTCTTTTATACTTTGTTCTTGTATTGCCTACTTATCTATAGGCTGCCTATTTTCATTTGTTTATAGGCTGAGATAATGTTGCTTTGGTTTTGTTTATATACTTGAGTATATTTATTTCTTTTGCTTTTAAATTGTGGCTGCATTTATTAGCTTGTACAATAGATATTCACTTTACTTTGTTTTTATTTTTTTTATTTTTTTATTTTGTATTGATAAAATTTATTTCTTTTTTTTAAACATCATTATCTATACTACATTCATTTTCAATAATCATATGCTCGCATAACAACTTCGATCAATACGAAATTTGAAATCCAGTAATAATTCAACATTACGGACCCAAATGGAACTGGTTTCGTTGAATTCCGAGACTGTGCCTCGGAAGGCTATTTTTTAAATTCAATTTAAACGATAAAATTTCAAAACTGATCAAATCGCTTTCAAATTCAATTCTAAAACTTCTATTATTTTCAGTATAATCAATGTGAATTTTCTAAGCCTTTAAATTATTTTTAATCAGCTTAATATTGAAGATTTAATTTTTTTTCTGATAATTTGAAATTCAAGTCAAACCATCATTCAAATATTTAAAATTAATTAAATATTTTCAATTTAAATTGTTCAAAATTCAGGGTTGTTACAAACATGGTGTCTTCGATCTGACAATCGGTCGCAGATCATCGAACCCCAAATGAACGGTCGCGACTTCTTCGACGCATACTGATCAAACGAAGAACCAGAACGAAAAATGAATTTTAGATCTGAGATGCTCTCTTCGAGATCTTCAAATCGATATAGAATTCGATATGATTTGTGGAGGTTGAATTTTTTGTTTGACTTTGAACTGCAATTGGATATAGAATTTGGTTGTCTGCCATTGAGGAGGAGGGAAAGCTGAATTGTATGTACAGAACAATGAACATAAGGAAAAGGCTAGGGTTTATAACGCGCCATATATAGGCAGAACAAAATAGAAGAAAACGGGCTAGATTAGTTTGGAAAAATCGAACGATAATGTCCCAAAAGCCTGTTCTGACTCCGAAACGAAATTGGTTCAACCCATATTTTAAAGTAGATGTTTAAAAATATTTTAAAATCAATGGAACGGGGTTTAGGTCCAAATTCCATCGTATGAAGAAGTTATTCCAAAATTAAGTTATTTCATATTGATTTCAATTGGTTTCAATTTCATTGATTTGTAGGCGTTTCGTGTTCGTACGATCAAACGACAAGTTTGATCGTTACGAAACTTGAAATCCTACAATAATTCACTGTTACAGATCCAATGAAACTGGTTTCGTCGAAATCCGAGTCAGTGGACAAAATGGCTAATTCCATATTAGTAAATTATTTAATATTAAATTAATTAAATCAAAACTCAAATTCTAATCCTATAATTAGCAATCTTTATCTCTTTTGATTTCTTAAACCTTCACAATAATCTGGACAAGTTCAGACATCAATTTTAAGTTAATTAATTTACCCATTACCATAGTAAATTTCAATTTTAAATAAATTCACTAATTATCAATTGAAATTCCAATAACTCCATTTATTTGATTTTAAATTTTGTTATTCAATCCATTATCACCAAATAGATAAAATTAACATTGGTTAATGGTTTATTACATTATTATTCTTAAATTTCATCTTAATCTCCATTAACGTAACATCCAAATATTCAATTTCAGTTATTTGCAATAAACCCAATTAGCCTAATTTAAATTCCAATATATAAATAAATATTGATTCCCATTCTTATTATTCAAACAATCATTATCCTCTTCATACTTTATTATGAACCTAAAATTATTGCAATTCATTATCTAATATTGATTTTATCAAATTATAATTTATTACGCATTATTCCATCAATTAATAACTTGAACTTATTTCCCAATTCATTCATTATAATCAATTATAACCTTACAATTGGTTTCAATTAATTGGGATTGCACTAAATTAATTATTTATTTACTTGCATTAACATTATTACCTTTAATTGCAATTTGATTACCAATTTTATTTAACACACTAAATAAATAAATAACATATATTAGTTGTCCCCTATTTACTTTTACTTACATTTACAAGTTCATTACTTACCATTAACACTGTATTATTTCATTAATTAGTTCAACAAATTGTCCAAAGATGAATAACATCAACATTACTTCCAAATATTACCTTAGTTAACATTAACGTAATATTAAATTATAATTATTGTAACTGATTTCCAATTTAAGTTAACAAGCTATATAAATAGGTAACATACAATAATCGTCACGTTAACCTTTAGTCACATTAATAAGCTTTTATTACTTACAAATCAATGTTACCATTTATTTTCATAATACTAATTTCATCTAATTTCCATTAACTATCTAATATTTCCTTGGTAAATCCAATATTCCATTTATTCGCTTATGTTCCATTAATACTCAAGCATAACATATTTTCATTAATTGGCATTTCATTCAACCCATTAATTATTAACCTTGATTAGCATTGTTTACCTTGCATTCTCGTTATTATTCCATAAATACGATTTCCAATTTTATTTCTTTCAGTATTAATTACACAATCATATTAAATTAACAAATTTTAATTTTTTTATTATTTATTATAGATTTAATTACCAAAATCTTACTAAATTAAGAATTTTTTATTATCGAAATTCGTGGGTCGTTACACTCTCCTCCACTCAAAACTTTTTATCCTCGAAAAGGAAAAAGGAGGGAAAAAAGGAATTAAGTAAACAAAATATCTTATTCAAAAATACTAACTTTATAAACAAGTAAATTTACAAAATTTATAAATTTGAATAAAATATACCAATTTATAACCACTAAATCTTTTTATACTCAAATTAAAAACATTTTTCAAAAATTTTCTAAGTCCAAAATTTACGGAAAATTTCGGCAGAGTCACATTTGTACGGAGAGGCTCGGGAGAAAATATAATTTCAAATATAATAATATAAAACATATATTTTCCAAAATAATATGTATCCCAACATGGGAAAATAATATAATAAAGCTATAAACCGCATTCCGAAAACGTACATATTTGTTTGGCAATTAACGGTTAATTATGAAACCAAAAGTAACAGCAATTGCTTCCATGACCTGCATTTCACTTATATAATCTAGAAAGAGTTAATAATTACATAAAACGAAATATTTAAAGTTGTTCCAAACTATTCAGTATCAGACAACAATCATTGCAACCAACAGCGCACACATCATATACAAATCAACTATTCAAGCAAAACAAAACAATTGGTTGGTTCGGGTTAAGACACTTTAAATCACATAGAATGACAAATAACTATGAAGTATTCCATTTACTCAACAGTCTTAGATAAATTCAATAGACTATTCATACATCTAAGCAATTTTGAAGTATCCTTACCCAAACAACCATAAACCAAACAAACAACAATTTCAAGCAACCGATCACGTTCATTCTTATTAATTTCATTTCATACCATTTGTTGTTTGATTTCCGATTCATTGATATAATGGTTTATCTTTTAATTTAAATTTATTTCTTACAAACTTTTATTTCGATTCACACATTCGGTGTTTATTTCATTTATTTTCATTTATTACTTGCAATTATTCATTTTCATTTATTCGGGTCATGCCAATTTCTTTTTATTGCATTATATTTATTCATCCATTTATTATTGCATAACCTCATTTATTTACATTCATTTATCAATAGTATTCATGTCCATTCAATTTCTTAGCATTTCAATTTATTTACTTAAGTTTATAATCATCTATTTATAATACTTATCTTTCTATTATATTTACTTATAGTAAAATTTCAATTATAACTTAAGTTATCACAATATATCATCAATTATAATTTATTAAGGACTTCATTGAATACTTTCATTACTCTATGTTCTACTTGCATAATGTCCTATTACATTTTCCTATTAACATTTCAACATTTTCATCTTTTGTTAAGTTATATATATGCCTTTATCAATGTAATTGAAAGTTATACAAGTTTTTCTCATTTCTTTTAACTAAAATAATGTTCAATAATCCTATCCTTTGTTTTATAGATTACAATTTCAACTTTCTCATAGTTTCATTTATAACTTAGCATTTAATCTCTTATTTCATTTAGAGGTTCTAATTATTAATTAGTTACATTCCATTTGACTAGAATAATTGAAACTATTAATTAATGGAAACTTAAGAACTAAATACCGGTTTAATTTCAAATCATTTTAAAATAATAGATAAATATATACTTACAACTTTTATATCCAATTATATTAAAACAATTTAAAATTTATATTTGTTTATCAAAATAAACTTGCAGCAAAATTACTACAGTGGCCTTCCCACTTTGAAACTCAAAAATGAATGTCGATGATGCGTGCACTCATCACCGAAATTATTTTCCTGCTATAGAGAGGAAAGTACAGAACTTATTTCTTCCAAAATTACTTTAAAACAATTTCTTTCAAATCTTAATTAAATAATTATATCAGAAAATACTTCTAATAATATTATTGCTGTATTCCAAAATCATTCAAAAGAAATTTTCAGAAATCCCGAAACTTAAGTTCTAAAATTTCCAATTTTCATTTTATTTTATTTTCAATCTTATTTCCAACTAATATCTAAAATTTCACCACCTAACAAACAAATATATTGCATCCAAATATATATCTTATTTATAAAATTTTAATTTATATATATAAAAAAATAATAGGCAAAATTATTTCATTCGCCTATATTCAAACCAAATATTGTGATGGTCTATCCTATTAAGTGTTTAGAAATCCCTATTGATGTCAAGCGTCCTATGAACCAAAAGAATTTACAAATACAAAACGGAAAAAATTAACATAATATTCAAACTTTTTATAACACTAACAAATACGCTCTCTCATACACACACACACACTCAGTGACTCATTATAGGATATTACTACCCTGTTGATAAAGAGTCTGACCCCACAAAGCTGAGGTTTATCACTAGACCAAAGCACTGATACCAAATGTAACAGCCTGCCTTTTTGTACGCTTTAAATCGACGATAAACCACACACGTCGGAATTAAACCATACAGAAGGATGGATTGTTATGGGGTAAATAAGAAAAAGCAGAGGAAGAAAAGGAAAAAATTAAAAATAAAATAGAATCTTGCAGCGGAACGATAAAATATAGTAATCAAATAAACAGTTCATGAAGCTGTTTTACAAAAACATTGGATTATACTTATACAATACATATCAGAGTTACACATACCAGAAAATAATCAATAACAATGCAGCAGAACAATGTGATGCAGCGGAATAGTATAATAAATAATAGTAATACAAATCTTGGTCTTCGTCCTCCAGAGATAAAGTCTTCGAATCCTGAAATGCTCAGACTGACCCAAGCGAATTGAAAAGACATAACATTCGAGTTAGAACTAAAAGATCTTATGTAAGTTAAATTAACAGTAAATAATATGAGTGGAACGGCGACAGTGATGTTTACGGGTTTGACATCTCATATCCAGTGTTTAACATGAGTGCAATAACTTAAGAGGTGTTCGGGATTAACATCTCCTAAGGATCCATTAAACTATTTACTATGTAGTAATATACGCCATTATAATAATGTCTATAGTAAAATATAATATACTTGAAAATAGCGCTAAGGCTTTACATTTTCCACCTTAACACAACTTTTATATTCCCATAGTCTATACAGTACCGTAATCTCCCCAGTAATGGGCGTCGTTAGAGGGCGCTCCATAGGTATGGTAAAAACAAAATCGTATAAGGCACGCTAGGGTAGGTGACACGGCACAGCTAGGCAATGCCAGGGTAGATATACCAATTACGCTTTCAGATCGGTGGTAGCATGTAGTAGCTACTACCGCCCACCATGAGCCACACCCCCAAAATCAAAAGGCCCCAAACAATCACAAAGTAATAGAATGGTGTCGAAGGAGTGTATACGACAAAAGGTGCTACCTCCTTTGCCCGACAATTGCTCCTATTTTATCCACCTTATGCCAACTCACCGGAGTTGGGCCACGTATTTATATCAAACGAAGTGTCGGCACCATCCTACTTCATTCTGGAATCTCCACCGTATACACGGTTGTCAAAGTGGTTTTCGATATCGACAAAGAGTATGCCCATATCCGATCCCGGTCTCTTTGCCAACCAATCGTTATTATAACACCGCGGTCATTTCAAAACAATTTTACTAGAAAACCTTATTATAATATCAATTTCAAAACCATATAAATACGATATCATTTCCATTTCAAAAACCCAAAGCAATATGATATCATTGTTATAAAACCCAATCAATATAATATCATTTTTTTTCAAACATATCTCTTTTCCAAAATCATAGCACTTTCAAATTTATAATATTTCAAAACCAAACGCTTGAAATATTACCTTTCAAAACATAGTACTTCGAATTTCATAGCTTCTAAACCATAACTTCCAAAACATAAATGGTTTGGGTATTCAAACAGTAAAATAGTTTGAATTTAAAATTACTTTATAAAATAAAATAATTTCCTTGACTTCACAATTTTATTCACTTTAAATTAAATCTCAATTCATAACTTTCAATCTCACTTTCAGTTTCAATAAACCATTTCAATTTCAATATTTTTCAAACTTTGAGTATTAAACAATTTCAAAAATAAGGTTAGTAATTACCATTCAACAATTCAACGTTCTATTATTTAGTTTTGAAATATTTGCATAATAAATCCATTATCATTTAAATAAAACTCAAATTAAAAATAACTAAATATTTCCTTCAATTTATTTATACTTGAAATATTCGTTTAATTCATCTTAAGCCAAAATCCATTCATAAAATCATACCTTTAAAATCTCAATTTTATTAAATTTCAAATCAATTTCACATTTATCTTCCCACCTTGTTCTCATTTAAGTCATTATAAACTCCAAAAATGTAATTTAAATAAATATTTAACCATATTATATCTTAATAAAATAAAACTTTATTATTAAACTTCTTTTATACTTTAAACCAATTTCATACATTGCTTAAAACCAAGTATTTATATATATATATATATATATATATATATAAATTAACATTTATAAAATATCCAAATCAATATCTCATAAAACTATATATTTCTTTACAAAACTATAGAAAATCATTTCAAAATATTTTTATATATAGACGACGGTGTCTGTATAAAATTTTCTATCTTATGGTCAAGTGATACAGATATTTATCATTTCAATCCATAATTTAAAATACAATACGGTTATATATCATTTCAAACCGCAATCCCGAATGAAATAAAAATGCATAACAACATGCAGTTTATAACAATATAAAATACAACATCCATTCATCCAATATCAATCATCGACCATTTATCACAATCATCATCCAATTCAATCAATAGCATAAATAGATAACAGGTTATAAACAACAGTTATCAATTAGCAGTTTATATTCAATAATAAATTAAATGACAATTGAACTGGCAATTTATATTCAATAATAATTAAAATAATAATTTAATTCAATAAATTCAATTTAATTGGGATGATGATTAAAAATATGCCAAACGGTCATAAATAAATTTCTAATCACATCATAAATCATTTTAACAAACATAAGAAATTTAGAAGTGGTGAATGGGTTAAAACACTCACCTTTTGAATTTAAATTGAATTTAAATCCAATTTAAACCCAAAAATTCAAACAGCCTTAGAATCCATCGAAATAAGCGCCAAAATGTCCGGAATTCCAATACGAACCTAACGGTTAAAACCGTGCGTGAAACGGATGTCGTGTGGAAAAGATACACAAATTTGAACGTTTGGAAATAAAATAAAAATGAAATAAGATAAACAACTCACCCAAGCACATGTCAGCGGCCCATCATCTTCATGCGAGCTAACCCAATGAACCAAAACCCCAACGCACGCTCGTAGTTTCACACCGTCGCCAGAAACTCACGTCGCCAGCGCACCTCGGCCATTTCCAGATCCCCGAACGAACCCCCATCCTCCTCGACCAGCGTGCCTGAGGCCACGACCACCATCGGCCTAAAAACCCTAGCCGCCACTGCTGTTTCGCCAACCCTAGGCGAATTTTCTTGCCCAAATCAAACCGTTAATACGACTTGCAACCTGACCCGATGAAATCCCCCTTTGACTCTCTACAGCATGGTGTCTACGATCTAAAAATCGGTCGCAGATCGTCGAACCCCAAAGGAACTGCCGTGACTTCTTTGACGCTTACTGATCAAATGAAGAAACGGAATGAAAAATGAATTTTAGATCTGAGATGCGCTCTTCGAGATCTTCAAATCGATATAAAATTCGATAGGGTTTGTGGAGTTTGAATTTTTTATTTTATTTTGAACTACAATTGGATATAGAATTTGATTGTCTGCCATTGAGGAAAGGAGAGAGATGAATTGTACGTACAGAACAATGAAAATAAGGAAAAGGTTAGGGTCATAATGCCAAATATATAGGTAGAACAAAATAGAAGTAAATGGGCAAGATTGGTTTGGAAAAATCGAACGATAATGGCCCAAAGCCTGTTTTGACTCCGGAACGAAATTGGGTCAATCCATATATCAAAATAGATGTTTAAAAATATTTTAAAATCAATGGAACAGGTTTCAGGTACAAATTCCATCGTATGAAGAAGTTATGCTAAAATTAAGTTATTTCAAATTGATTTCAATTGATTTTAATTTCATTGATTTCTAGGCGTTTCGTGTTCGTACGATCAAACGACAAGTCCGATCGCTACGAAACTTGGAATCCTACAATAATTCACTGTTATGGATCCGATGAAACTAGTTTCGTCAAAATCGGAGCCAGTGGCCAAAATGGCTAATTCCACGTTAGTAAATTATTTAATATTAAATTAATTAAATCAAAACTCAAATTCTAAACCTATAATTAGCAATCTTTATCACTTTTGATTTCTTAAACCTCAATAATTTAGACAAGTTCAGACATCAATTTTAAGTTAATTAATTTATCCATTACCATATTAGATTTCAATTTTAAATAAATTCACTAATTATCAATTGAAATTCCAATAGATCCATTTATTTGATTTTAAATTTTGTTATTCAATCCATTATCACCAAATAGATAAAATTAACATTGGTTTAATGGTTTATTACATTATTATTCTCATGTTTCATCTTCATTTCCATTAACACAACATTTAAATATTCAATTTCAATTAATTGCAATAAACACAATTACCATAATTTAAATTCAAATAAATAAATAAATCTTGTCTCATTCTTATTATTCAAACAATCATTATCCTATTCATACTTTAATATCAACCAATAATTATTGCAATTCATTATCTAAAATTGATTTTATCAAATTACAATTTATTATATATTATTCCATCAATTAATATACTTGAACTTATTTCCCAATTCATTCATTACAATCAATTATAACCTTACAATTGGTTTCAATTAATTAGGATTGCAGTAAATTAATTATTTATTCCCTTGCATTAACATTATTACCTTTAATTTCAATTTGATTACCAATTTTATTTAACACAATAAATAAATAAATAACATATATTAGTTGTCGCCTATTTATTTGTACTTACATTTACAAGTTTATTACTTACCATTAACACCGTCGTATTTCATTAATTAATTCAACAAATTGTCTAAAGATGAATAACACTAACATTATTTCCAAATATTACCTTAATTATCTTTAATGTAATATTAAATTATAATTATTGTAACTGATTTCCAAATTAAGTTAACAAGCTACATAAATAGGTAACATACAATAATCTTTACGTTAACCTTTAGTCACATTAATAAGCTTTTATTACTTACAAATCAATGTTACCATTTATTTTCGTAATACTAATTTCATATAATTTCCAATAACTATGTATTATTTCCTTGTTAAATCCAATATTACATTTATTCACTTATGTTCCATTTATAGTCAAGTACAACATATTTTCGTTAATTGGCATTTCATTCAACCCACCAATTATTAACCTTGATTAGCATTCTTTACCTTGCATTCTCGTTATTATTCCATAAATATGATTCCCAATTTTATTTCTTTCCGTATTAATTACACAATCATATTAAATTAACAAATTTCAAAAAAAAAATTATTTATTCCAGATTTAATTGCCAAAATCTTATTAAATTAACAGGTTTTTATTATCGAAATTCGCAGGTCGTTACAACATGCATTAGTAAGAACCCAGCTGCTCATTTTTAGTTCAAAGTTTAAACTTTTCCCCCGATTTTAAACTTCTCAAACTTGAAAACTAATTAAAAATCAAATAAAACAAAATCAAACTACAAATTCGATAACACTTTCAAATGCAAAGTTAGTTCAAAATTAAAGCAAAATTCCAAAATAAAGTCCTGAAGCAAAGTAAATTTCAAAGTTCAAAATCAAATTTCAACCTGAATTAAACATTTCAGTTTAATGCTTCAGTTTCGTCATAATTCATGTAAGCAAAGTCAGGATCACATTCAAACAACCAAGTTTCAGACCAATTCAAATATCAAAGTTCCAATCATCAAAACAGTTTCTAGATTTTATGTCCAAAGCCTGCTCTCTGTTCAAATAAGTGAGTAAACTGACACCCTAAAAAACTTAAATCTGTTTTTATATCTGGAGATAATGACGAATATTTGAATGTTGTTGTGAAATTAATTTGTATATGCTTACATGTGATGTGTGTGTGTCTATATATATGTAAATAGGGTGTGCATGTCTGGAAAATAGGCAAAACATGCCTTTATTTGCAGGCTCAAGAATTCAATTGAAATTTAAATGCTCTGCATACATTTAATTTTAGGTTACAATATCTAAATTAAAAATGATTATAAAAAGTGATATCAATTTTGAAAATAGTTTCAGTTTAATTTTTTAGTAAATCTTTTGAAAATAAGTAATTGCAGTAAAAGCTTTTGAAAATAGAAAAATTCATGATTTTAAAATTATGATTTGATTACATAACTAGATTTGAATTGTAAAATAATGAATTTTAATATTAATTTCAAGATTTTTAGTTTCAAAAATAGTGAGAAACTGTATGTTGAACAGAATTTGCATTTTCGTAAATTTCTGGTGATCAACGACGAATTGAGGGTCATGCTCGGTATCGAATGCAGTTCGGTGGATGCAGACCGATGGAAAAATGGTAATAGTATTTTACCATACCCTAGTGGCGCGATGGGGTAGAAATAGGGTTTTAAGGGTGGTTTTGATTGTCTGGGTTCGCGAGACAATTGCGACATCGAGGTGGATTGTGGTTGATCTGACCCAGGGGGATCATCGTTAGGGTTTGTGGCGCATCTCTGGATGGAACGGCAGGGCCTCTAGTGATCGGTTTTGGTGGCGCATGATGTTTTTCTGATTATCGAGTCTGGGATTCAAGTGTTTCGATTGCTTGAATTCTTATTTCAATCGAGATAGATGAAGTTGGGTGGTCGGGACGTTGGCAAGGTCATTGGCGACTTGTAGGCGTCGTCGGAGGTGACCAGAACAGCGGCGATGATTCGTGGACGTACACCTGTGCATATCTGGGTGATTGTTTACTGATGATGGTTGGAGAAGAAGGTGTTGAACTCGAAGATAGCCTCGGGAAGTTTCGTTGCTGGCTCGAGTACGTGCTCTAGTATACTCGTGCGTGTTTAATAAAAATTTAAAATTTTAAAACTTAAATGAGTTAGAGAAAAGAAAAGAAGGAGGATGACTCGGTGCAAAGCTCGGGTAAATACGCAAGCGGCTCGGGTAGGAACCCGAAGTTTGTGTCGAAACAGTTTTGATTTTTTTAAAAAAATAAAACAAGTTTTTCCAATTTAATCTAAATCAAATTTTAAACACTTTCTTAGTTAATAATAAATGTTTCATACTAGTTTTGGTTAATTAGATAAAGTTTTAAAAATAATTATTTTAAAATTGATTAAGTTCTAATATGTACTTCTTTATTTTAAATAAATTCTTAAGTTTATTTTAAACAAGCTTAATGTTGAAATTAAGAAGTTAATCGAAAAGATGAAATGTTTTTAGTTTTTAATTAACATAAAAATCTAAGTTAATTTATGGATTCATAATAATTTTGTTCCAAAGATTAAAGGTTTAAAGAATAAACATTTTTTTTAAAAGTTAATTGATGAATAATTACTTTGTGTAATTAAATTTGGGCTATTTACTTTGTGTAATTGATTTAAAAATCTAATTACTTTGTGTAATTAATTTAAGGCTAATTAATTATTGTACTAAATTAAAGAATAATTATGCGTAGTTGATTACTAAAAGATAATTACATAATGAAAGTAATTAAGAACAATTAATTAATGAATAAAGGTTGATAATCAAGTTTTTAAAGAATATTTAAATTAAAAGATAATTAATTAATGTGATTAATTAATTAAGGTAATTAATTTGAGGATAATTAATTAACTAAAGGTAATTAATTAATGAAAGTAATTAAGAAAAATTGATTAATAATTGAGGGTAATTAATCAAGGGATTAAAGGATAATTACTTAATGTAATTAATTTGTGATAAGTGATTAGGATAATCACTTATTGTAATTAATTAAGGATAATTAATTAGATGGTAATTAATTAAAGATCAATTAATTAATATAATTAGAGGTAATTAATTAAAGAATAATTAAATGATTAAAGGTTAATTATGTAATGATCAAAGGTTGATTGATTTATTAATTGAGATTGATTAATTAATAATTAAAGGTTGATTAATTTATTATTAAAGTTTAATTAATAAATAAATAAACAATAATTAATTAAAATGGTTTGTAATTAATTAATGTTAGTCAACTAGGATTAGTAATTTCTTTTTAACTAATTAACCTGGTTTAAATTAGTTATATCTGGTGATTAAATAATATTACTTATGAATGTTTGGATTCTATTGAATGCTTTGACTTGTGTGATATCACTGATGTGTGATGTTCTGTGATATGATTGAGTTGTGAACTGTGATTTATTTATCTCTGTTGAATTTACGTATTTATTTGTGAATTTGTGAATCTGTGAATGAGGATAAGCATTATAGGATTATATCGATATTGTTGTACTTGAACTGATAATGGTTTTGATGTTGTATTGTTGTGTGTAAAACCCTTGGACTACACCACACATACACAAATATGGATTCACGAGGAATCGGTTAAGTCACAAATATTTTAAATTTAAATATTATTTTGTTTAAAAGCTGAATTTTGAATCCAATTGGTTTGGAAGTAAAACTGAGTTGAATATGAAAAGCTTTTGAGAAGGAAGTTTTGAAATCTAAATTTAATTTGAGTATACTATGTCTTGTTTTGAAAATGTTTTGGGAAATGTGGTTTAAAAGGATTATACAAGTTATAATATATATATATATATATATATATATATATATATATATATGGACTTTAAACCATTTTAAAGTATATTAAATGAATTATTTTGGGAATTTAAATTTACTTCAAATACAACTTGCAGAGTATACGACAGCTCGCTTATTTTCCAGTTTAACTTTAAAAGGTTATAACTTATGCATATTTGATCAGATTTTCCCGAAACGAAAACTCTTTGTTTTCAAAAGATAACTGCTTTCATATAAAGAAAGGATTTCCAGTTTTTGTTGAAAGGATTTCAAGTTGTGTGATTTGAAATTGTAAATTGTTTTGAAAGCTATGAATGAATCTTTGTTAAAGATTGGTGAACTTTGTTTCCAAATTGAAGAGTATCGTAAAGGTGTATCTTCTGTCTAAAAGATTTGAAATTGAAATAGTTTTGAAAAATATGAATGAATCATAGTTAAAGATTTTGGTGAACATTGTTTCAAATTGAAGAGGATCTTAAAAGGGGTGAATCATTTGTTTAAAAAGATTAAAAGTGGAAATTTGTTTAGGCCATTCAAAATGAACGGTTTTGGGCTAAAATTTTTGACTTAACTAAGATCCCAATATATCCATATGCTTTTAAAAAATAATTTCTCATTATTCGGTTTAGCCGGGAGAGGACTTTGTGTCATAAAACCCATTACGGATAGTGATAAGACGAAGTGGATAGCATTTGAAGACGATTGTGATGACCAGGTATTTTTAAGAATGATAGGATTACCTGTCGAACGACTCTGCACTGAGTTGCTCCGGTATGGAGATCTCCATAAGTGATAGGAAATTTGATCGAGATTGTGGATATCCGAATTTGCTGATACTTCTTTAGAAGTGCCTTCAGTTACATTCGAACCCGGAACGGACTTGTATGGTTGTATGTATGACATTACACTTTGAGATGTAAAGCTGATTTCTATCAAATACATTTCTATTGGTGGCGGAGAATTAATTCTTTTAGCTTAATACCCTTCTCTGAGACGTACGAGCTCAGAAGTTATGTAGTTGATGGTTATCAATGATATACTCCCAATTTGTTAGTGTGGCATGCTGAGTAGTACTGATCATTTGTTGATCGAAGCATGGCTTTTGTGAAAAGCGTAGCTTTGTGGATGAGACTTCGTCGAACCTCACAATCAAAAATGGCAGCAACAGGAAAGATGCAGCAAGGTTACGTGGGTATCTCCCCTTAAGGTATGTACATTTCCTTTTGAATAAAATGTGGTATCATGGTATGGAGCCTAGATACTTAACCTATGTGGCTGTTGGAATTTGTTGGTGTTGAGAGCTCTTGGATAAAGGTTGGTGATGACCGAGGGATGGCATATTCGTGTCAGTAGTTACCTAGTTACAGAGGTAACTCGGCCTTGTGTTGGTAGAGATCCTATTAGGTTCTCGGGGCATCCCTCCAGAGGCGTATCCATTAGGTGAGGAAGTTCCTTAGCCTGGACATTGTTAGAAATCCAAAAAAACAATACGAGCCGCCACCTTAGTTGGTACCTATAGCAGGCATAATATAATGGTATCTATGCTGGGTAAGATTAATATTATACTATCAAAAGGTTTTCTACACTATGCACTAATAATAATAATAAAAATATTTGTGTATCAAGCATATTTGACTATTAGAAGGAGAAATCTTGTAACGACCCGTAGATTTTAATAGTTTTAAATGGTTTTATTTAATGTAATTAATTGAAACTTTTGAGAGATTTTATATAATAATATTTTGAGATAAAAATTTAATATTTGGATTACGTCCAATTAAACTTAGCAGATTTTAAATTTTAAATTTACTTTATCAAGGTTTATTCCATTCTGAAATTCTATTTAATTCAAGCTAGCTAATAAATTGCTTTAATAATTATTACAGAATCAATTTCTCTAATAAATATTGCAGAATCAATGCACAAATGTTATCAATTTCATTTTTATGGTGGTACGTTTCTTTAAGTTTCCTACCGGTTAAATTATAAATAATTTTCTTTGATGGGTCAGCTAAATCAAAGCAACGTGACCGTTGCTATTTATTTCTTTTATTAATTGCTACAATTATTTTCACCAAATCAAGGGTTGACCGTTGCTTGGCTTTCAAATTTTGGACTCTGCATTCAAAAAGAAATGTATAATATAATAAGTACTTCATATTTATTTTCAGTACGTTTCACAAAATTTTCTCTGTCTGTTCGTTTCTATTAAATATATACTTGCAGCTGTTATCAATCCATCGTTTCAATTTATTATATGGTCCGTTACTCTTCCTTTTCAGATTTGAACGTACAGCTGGTGGCATTAAAAGTTGCTTTAATTATCCACTGAATTTCCATGACCATCCCACTACTCTATATTTATTCCTGTAGGTTTTATCTTCGCTTAAATTTCTCTGTCCATTCCTTTTTCCATTTTAATATCCTTGCCCTTCCATACTCACATGCTATCCAATCAAGCAATAAATTGTTTAAATATCCACCTTATCAACTTGACCGTTGTTATTGCATCACACCAGTATATAATTCAAATCTATCATTATTCTACCGTTTCTTCTTTAATAAATTATATGTAACAGTATATCATAAATGGACAGCTCATCTCCACCCATTCATTTCTCCTATTCAATTAATAATGGAATATAAAGTTATATATTTGGTATACAATTCGAACAACCGTTACCATTCATACCTCCTAAATTCTAGCGATTGACCCCTCTATTTCCATGGTTCCAATTTTAGTTGCTGGATTACTCATTCCTACCGTTCAACTATATTAAATATTTATAACGTGTAGTCTCTGAGCTTATTTAGCTTCATTTTTTCTTCCTCTCCGTTGCTTCTTGAAAAAAAAGAGAATTTTCCCATTACAATGCTAAAACACATATGATGGAAAAATGAAAAAGGACCAGTTCTCCTTCCTATAGCTTCGTCAAGCCTCCGGCACCATAGCTCGAACCACCTGTCAAGAGCCACAACCCACTCCATGCCTCCTCCCCTCGTCATCCATATTTTTATAAACACAATATATGTTTCGTTTTTAAATGTTTACATATAGCATGAATATGTACTTGTACTATATATAGTCTATTTTGTTTAATGGATATGTTATACAAGCTGTGTTTTCTTTTGTCTAATGGATTTCGAAACTTATAATAAATATTATTGCATTAGTTGTTGTTTTCAACTTCCTGCAACACTTTGTTTTTTTATTATAAATTTAGCTTGCTGCAATTCTCTTTTCATCTATATTATTGTATTCTATTATCTAATATATACATTTTATCTAGTTATATATATATATATTATACTATAAGCTGTATATATATAAGTTTGCATAACCCTTTATAATATGTAGCTATGTATATAAGATTGGACCTGTTATATATGAAAGCATTGGTTATAGCAATAAAAATATGCAAAGGAATTTATAGTGATATTTGCTTATGAATAGAACAAGATACGTACCACCATCTGTATTTTCGTCTCTCTCCCCATGTTTTATTATTATTATATATATATATTTTTCTTTCTTTCTTTTTTTCTCTTTTCACTCCTTTCTTTTTATAGCTTTTAAATAAATTGACAAACGCTTTGGAAGTATTTAAACGCAGTACACGATGAATGTAATAAGCAGTGGTGTTTTACGTCATTTATAGCCAAAAAAATAATTTGATAAGTTCATACATTTCTAAACTGAAAATAATAAATATATGATGCGATGGAATTTGAATTTTCATACGCCGTGCCATGAGCTGATCTTAAATTTAAAAGAGGTATGATATATCAATCGCTTACAAATAAGACGAAGATAACGTCCTAAATTAACTTTTAGCAAATTGAACGTTACTGTCGTTATTAAGAAACCAACGTATTGTGTCATTTGATTATTTGGGTACTAATAATATGTTACTTTATTCATTCCATCAATTCATTTCACACCACGTTATTTTAAATAAATTGCTACTCTTCTACTGAAATTTATCGAAAAATTTAATAAAAATGATCCGACAATGTATTAGCCTTCAGGACTAATCCCTGAATTCCAAACGTTGGATCCACTTTGCGTTCTGTTTTTTTTCCTCTTCTTCCATAAAACATATATAAAGTATAAAGTTTATATTTGTTTTCTGATGTTAGTTGAAATGTAAATATTGATTTTTAAATAGTATATCTATATATATAAGCTACTTTTGTTGTTCGTATATAAATGGTATTATATGTGCATTTTTATGAAATAACGCCCAATGTATATTATTTTATAAAAGAATTCATTTGTTATGTCAACTAAATATATGTTACATTTGGTTTATATAAATATATTATAACTGATGTTGACTTCTTTCATTATAATCTTTCTTACAACTAAAATATGTCAGTATTGTAACCTAGCACATGATTAATATTAGTCTGTTTATATAAGTATTTATTTAAAATTTCATATATATATATATGCTTGATTCTAATTTATGTGTTTTAAATAAAAAAACAATGATTTTGGAAAATATAAATACATATATATTTAATTTAATTTAATATGTGTTGAATTTAGAATATGACTTTATATATATAGTTATATATATATATATGAGTCCATTCATACCATTATCTTCGCCGACCCCGTTCTAACTTGTTCCATCAATTCTTGTTATCAGCTTTGATCGCTGAATTCGTGCCGATTTTGCTTTGCTTCGATTCATAATTCAAATTTCAGTGTCTGTAGCAGTATGCATATCTGTGTCATCTTCTGTATTCTCTAGGCTCGAGAGGTGAGTAATCACTCATGATTAACATATTTTTATTCATTAAATTTGATTTCAATTGAAACGACAATTGAAATATGCTGCTGTAGTTATTTAAATTTGTTATATATGATATTATCTGTAACTGTTCACCTGCGGGATATGACACCATATCCTGTTGTTTATATTATATTGTTATTGATGATATATGCCTGTTATTTTATTGTATTTTCTATATCACTCTACTAGTTCCCTGTAGTTTAGAAATCACTATGGGTTGAAACGATACATACCCGAACAGACTTTAGAATAGGAGAAAATCATTTTGGGTTGAAATGATAAACCCAAGCGATTTTCATTTAATTGAATTTGGGATTACGGGTTGAAATGATATCCACCCGTATATATTTAGTATACGGAATGAAATGATAAATATCCGTAGCACTTGACTACATGACAGGAAATATATACAGACACCGCTGGTCCATATAAATATTTTGAAAATAATTTCTATAATCTTGGAAAGAAATATATGGTTTAATAAATTTGATTCTTAAGATATTATATAAATGAAAATTGTATATATAGATTTAGTAGTAATATTTGATTTAAATTAGATTTATTTAATACATATAATATGCTTAAGTATTTATGTAAATCTATATTTCAAATAGATTCTCTTGTAATAAATTGAATAATTAAGATTGGGAGATAAATTTGGGTTTATAAAAATGTTATTCAAAATAAGGATTTACTTAATTAAATCGATTTGAAATTTTTGAATGGGAAATTTAAAGGGTTTGATTTTATAATTGGATTTTTGATTTAAGTGACTTAATATTTCACGTTTAAATAAATTAAAGAAAATATTGAGTAAAATGTAATTTAAGGTTACTTAAATGATATTGAATCTAATAAGGGAGTATTTCAAGACTAAATAATAATGAGGTTAAATCGAGATCTATATGAAACTGTTATATAGAACATTTAAACATTAAAGCCTTGAACTATATTGGAATTTAAATGGTTTATGTTGAGATCGGATCTGTATTTGAAATCAATGTAGTTGAATTTGTTATTTAGCAACTAAATTGAATTAAAATGAAAATTTAGGTTGAAATAAATTTGAATTTATTATTTAGAAAACTAAATTGAATGAAAATTTAGATGAAACGTTGAATACTTAAAGTTTTAAAATATATGAATATATAAAGGGGTATTTGTGATTATAAATCCGAATTCGAGATCGATAAAATTTAAGTGGTTATTTTAGAAATTGATTTGAATTTAAATTGATAAATTGAGATTGAATTTAATTTGAATGGGAAGGCCGGGTTGATGTTGGAACGATTTGTTAAGTTGAGGAAATTGAAAATACTTTATTGTATAAATTATTTAATATATATAAATACTATTTTGGGAAATATACAGATATTTGAAGTGAAAATAAAATTTGGTTTTGAAGTATAAATTAAGCTGAAATGACCACGATGTTATAATGTATATTTCTACCTTGTAGAAAGTTCCATGGACCCTTAGAGGAAGGTTATCCCAAACATCCTTTAAGATTATTTGTATTTCAGTTGATGTTTAACTTGAGTTGGATTTATTGATAATAAGAATGTTAATCCTGACTCGAGTGTTTTGTGTTTCGCTTTACGCTCGGGTCAGACTGAGTGATACAGCATTTGAGACTCACCTTTGGAGTTCAGAGCCTCATTTGGAAATCCAACTATCGGTTCAAATTCCAGCCTTTCCAGTTGATTGGTTCAGAGAATTCATCTGTTGCATTGGAGACTTCACTGCATTTGAACTATTCGGTTGTATTTTTCTAACTCTGATGTATATAGTAGCTTCATGAACTACTATTCTTTATCTATTCCGCTGCATTATATTACTCTGTGATCAGTGATTGATTTATTTACTGTATATTTTAAGTTTTGCCAAATTTTAATTAACAATTCAGTATTTTGAATTATTCAAGTCAGATATGTATGGTTTTATTGTCGATTTGAATGGTCCAAAATAGCGGGTCGTTACAAATCTTCTCCAAGTGTGCGATTGCATTGTGTGTGCGTCGAGAGGCCCTATGGTAGTTTCATTTTTCAAGAAGCATTGTGGATTTCAATTTTAAATTCTTTTTGTTGTTTTATTCAAGTTAAACCATTTTTGTTTGCTTACACTAGTCCAATAACTGACATAGCTTAATACAACATGGTAGAGGGTTCTCCTTCGCGTTAGGTGGCGAATGGGAGACTCTTACCCCTACATGTCCTCGAGGAGGGGTTAGCTAACCAGGTAGGTTGAGAGTTAGAAGGATGGCCATAAAAGCAAGTTCAAGGTACCAATTTATGCCACTGCGGGGCTGTGATGGTTGAAAAGCCTAGACCGCCCTAGAGTCAGGTTATCAGATAGTTGAATAGTAGATGTGGATTCGATAGCATTCTGTCTTTGGATTTTAGCAATCGCATTTGGCACGAGTTTGCTTCACTTCGGCATAATGGTGGTTCGAGCTTTTTGATTGGAATCTTTTGAGCTTCTACATTGGGGATGCAGTTGTTGGATTCTTTTGGAAAACCATTTGGTGCTATCTTTCCGCTGCTGTTGTTCCGTTGTTGGGTATTTTGGCTCTGATATTGCGAGGCATCTATTCTATCATATTCTATCAGATATTGTATCCATTTTTGTATCAATGATATTCATTTCTTTTTCCATTATGTTGTTGTACTTAATGTGTTGTAAGCTCCGGCGAAGCAACAACGCTTGAATCCACGGCATTCGAATGCGGGTGAAGTATTTGTGTAACAAACCATTTTTCCGTACCCTTTGAATCGACAATAAACCACACATGTCCAACTCAAATTGCACGAATAAGCGGACCATTAAGGGTAGAAAAAGAAAATAAAGATAGAATAGAATCTCACAGGAATGGAATAACATATATTCTTTCAATAATAATTTTTACAACGGAAAATTTTAAATACAATATCAGAGTCTAACCTAAATTCAGCTTGGACAGTTATAAACATCTCTCCTTACAATTGCTGACAAACATCAAACAAAATACACTAAACAAAGTGGATGATAGAATACGTCCATACGATGATGAAGATCTCCAGCTCTCCTCTGGAAACTCCAACCGTCTTCAACTAAACCTGAGACTACTCGGATCTGACCCAAGTATTAAAAATACCCGGATTAGGCTTGATAAACCAGCATGAGATACTCGAACTTTTAAAATGATTATGTTATCAAAACCTTTGAAAAGAAGGGTATCTCATAAGATCACGCTCATACTTAAACACGGACGGGTTTTTACCTTATGATAACCAAAACACTTCATACCAAAATACACTTGATATTATTTTTAATGACATACTTTTGAAAACACTTTTCAAATAAACTTATTCAAATAAGATATCAATATCTGGACTAAGTCTAAGGTGATATATTCGGACTGGGTCAACGGAGAATATATGATACCAAAAAGGGGTAGCTGAAATGTTTGCAAGTCATTACAACTATTTTGGGAATACAATCAAAATCGTAAATCTCGTAGGGATTGGATTTTCCAACATGAGAGGAAACTAGTGACCTTTTTTCCAAACCACGCATAACAAACATAGTTCCTACGGTGCCATAATCGCTTTTCTCAAACTAGTCACTTGGAAACTTTACTTGCTACACTACAAATGATAACCAGTAGTTCCCTGCTTTTCTCAAGCTAACCACTTTATCCACATGAGGCAATAAATGCCTTGAGGCCCAGACGTATCTGGTACCTAGGGCTCAGAACATCTGATAACCCAAATCACTACTATCTGAATTGCGAGCATACATTTGACCACATAGAATCCCATCATAACCGGGTGTGAGGCTTGTGAGGCTGCGCTCAATTCTTCAAAGCCACGCTTTTCATACAAAACCACGCTTTGATCTTAACAAGTTCCACTTTGAATGCCACATTGTCATTCAACGTGACACGATTGATTTCTAGAAAAGTATAACTTCCTAAGCTCGTATGTCTCCGGAAAGGGTGTTAAGCTAAAAGAAGTTGCCTTCTCCACCACCAACTGATATACATTTATAGAAACCACTCAAATGTGATTTAGAATACAATGTCAGACAAACATCCATGCAAGTTCGTTCTATGACTGAACGAAACCGAAGGTACTTTCCTCGGCCATTACTAGGCAAGAAGCCCTTGCAATCCGAAAAACCTCCATCACTAGGAGACCACTGCTATAAATAACTCTATAATGGGAGCTACCCAGAGCATGTTCAACAACCAGTCGTCATGCTATGAAGATCCACGGTCTTCAATAATCATCATCTTCAACATGTATTCACTTTCGAACGTATACATTGGTTCGAAGTGGTTATCGGATAGGAATCAACCAAATCCGACTCCGGTTCCTTCGAAACCAATCATCGCTTTTAAAAGATGTTAAGTTCATACATGTATATCAATCATCAATCAATTACTTCATCTTTTAAATAAAATATCTTTCTTAGATATAATCTTTTCAAGTTAATCCATTTTCTTTTCAAACGTATATAGAGTAATTAAGCCTCATTTGTCAAGTCATTTGGTTTATTTAAAACTTCCTTAAATCCTGTAATAATTCCAAATCATTTTCACATTTACTTAGGAAAACCTTCCCAAATCATTCATTAAATCTTAATCAAAGATTTTCTTCTATTAAAGTTATAACTTTTAACTTAGGGAAAATATTCCCAAATCATTCATCAAATCTTAGTCAAAGATTTTCTTATTAACTTCAAATCATATTCTTGCCAATCAAAGAGTTTAATAACATAGTACTACTGCCACTTTAAATATGGTAAATTTCACCTCCAGGAACTAATGGAAAGTTTTACCTCCAAGAACTAATGGCAATTAATCCTACATCATGAATATCTTTGTCTTTTAACTTGAAAAAACTTAAATATGATCTTTTAGAGCATCCGGGCTCTCCTTTCGATCTGTTCTACCCCTCGCCTAAGAAGAGAAAACATGGGCCAGGTATGTTCAGGGCACTGGTTGCTCCATCCCTAACCTTAGTTAAACACCTTATTTTATCTTCCCAGATCTCACAGGTGGGACAAATGTACTAGTCGTTTCCACATACTCAGATACTCAACTTTATTTTGGAATTGCTTATAAATATTCCAAATTATCTTTCAAAATGCTTAATTATTCTTTTTAAACATTCATAATTGATTCTGGAAAACGACGTTACATTTAAACTCATATTTCAAAAGTTATAGAATTCGCAGCATAAAAGTGCTACAGAAAGTGCTATATAAGCTTATTTGATTTAAACAACTTTTAAATATTTGAAAATTCATATTTTCAAATCCAAATATCTTTTAAATGATTTAAATAGATTTATCAAATTTATTCCATATTTTTAATCCTTTAAAAATATCATTTATAAAGAAATCCTGTTTCGGATTCCGAACTGCAAAACCGCGATGTTTTTAGAAAATTATTTTGGACATATTTCAAAATCTACTTAATGAAATCTTGATTTTCTTTCTTCATTGGAAAATTATGGATATAATAGACCACAAAATTCTTATATCGAATAATTCCGAGCTATATTTCACTTTGTGCACTTATTTAACCTTTACGGCGCGAAATCGCGAACTACCGTTACGCGACACGCATAGTTTTGACTTGTTTTTCAATTTCTTTTCAAACTTCTTGAAAACACTATTAAATGTTTATTAAATATCTCTAAATCATTTTAAACTCATTTAAAATCATTAAGAGGCTAAATAACTTTCATATACACATTTATATGAATTTAATTCTCATTTAATTAACTATACTTACTAACCATTTCTCTTATCATTTGCCAAACCAAGTTATCATCCATATAATCAATCACATAATCAATTAATTTGCAACAAAGTTATCGAACACTCATTTAACATATTTAAACTTTTCAAATCATTTTACTTGAAATAACTTATGGATTAATTAGTAAATAAGAGTACTCACCTTTAACTTAACCAATACTTCCTACCAACATTCATTTGCAACAACACTTCACTTAAATCCTCTTATCTTTATCAAATCTTTTCCGTAGACTTTCCTTTTGATTTCGGCAGCACTTTCTTCTCTTTTTCTCACTCCGAAGCTTTCCAACTTGCTTCCTTTCCTCCAAATAGTTCGGCCTCCTCTTGATCCTTTCCTTTCTCCTTCGTTTCCTTACTTTTTAGATGATAAACCATGTTCTAATGGTATTCTAAGCTCTTTGGCATAGTTTGGTGGTGTTTGGAGTTGATTTGATATGGTTTTGAAAAAGTTAGTAAGCTTTTGAAAGAGAAGAAGAAGCCATTAAAGAGAGCTTCAAGGAAGAAGAAGAAGAAGGTAGAAAATGGTGGAAAATAAAGTGGAAGAATGGTGGTTTTATTTATAGAAAAAGTTTTGGATTAAAATAATATTTTGTACAAAGACCAAAATACCGTTACTTACTTATAAAGTAATTTTTTTTTCAACACTTAACATCACATTTCAAATCATTACTTTATGTCATTTTCACTTAGATATTAGGTAAAGTAAGTAATAATTATGTTTCTTTGATTTGATGTTTTGCTTTTTGCTTTGAAATGACCTTTTTTTCTTTTTGTGCTTACTTTTTCTTAATTGTTTTCTACAAGTTTCTAACATTGTTTAGTAAAAGTAAACTTGATTAGTAAATTAATTAATACTTATACTATTTGAATTTATGTTTCTATATAATAAAATAAAGGTGCGGCGACGTTGCGACAACTTTTAATCGACAAAACGTTGTTTTTCGACAAAATATTTTACGGTCATATTTTGGCGTTTTAGTTAAACTATTTATTTACGTAAACCAAATTTAAAAATGAACTTTTTACTTCTTTAAATAAATTAAAACATGTCTCTTTGTATATTAAAATCATATTTAAATAATATCAAAATCTCTAATTTTACGGTGTATGTAAAACTAACAAAATGCGACGAAATTTGGTTATTTTTGTCAAACGATTAGTAACATACTCTTAAATATTTTAATATATTTTTATTATATTTATTAGATGTTTTCAATGATATTTATCTTTTTTAATAAACATTTAAACCTATTTATTTAAGCATTTATTTATTTTTAATAAAACTTAACGTTTGTTGGTTTGTTGTAAAATCCAAATTTGTACTTTTTAAATTATCAGCTGTAAGAATAAATAATTTCTCTATTATTATCTATTATCTATAACTTATTTATTTATTTATGTTTTAAACCTTTTTAAATTTAAAAAAAACGAAATTTCTTATTTTTGAAGTAGCGAAATTACAGGTCGTTACAATTTGGGTGTCGATTTTCGAAGGTCAAGTCAGGGTCATTAAAAAAACCAAGCATGACACTTGTATTTTACGCGTGATATAAATTTTACAAATGTTTAAACATGTATTAATGGTCTTACAAACGTCAATTTGCATTTTTAAATTGTTTTGCAACATCCCAATTTTTATCAAATTTAAAATTTGGTATTTAATATAAATTATGGAAATAATTTTGGAAATAATTTGAAAATTTCAAAAATAAATGAGATAAGTATTGACATATATATATATATATATATATATATATATATGAATAGATTTGAATTTGAATTTGAATTTGAATTTAAAAATAAATATCTTAGTAAAATAATTTGGATTTGAAGAAAATATACATGTGATTATTATTAATATATATTTTAGTTTTAAACTATTTTCTTTAAAGATTGCATACATATATATATGTAAATAAAAAAAATGTACTTATACAAATAAGAAAATGTAATATAAAACTTTATTTGAAGCATGTAATCGTGTAAAATTACAATTAAGTTAATAAGATATATAATTTAACAAGTCTAATGATCTTGTGATTAAAATTAACAAGCGTCATTCTTATTGTTTTATTTTTGAGATAATTAATAAAAATAAAATTTAAATCTATATAAACATTTCATCTCCCCTCTATCATTTCTTTTTTTCTTCATTTTCAAAATCAAAAGCCTGAGAAAATCAAGCTACAAACTGTAATTCAAACCAGAGAAAAATTATATAAAACAAATCAAAAGAAAAACCTGAAGCAAAAAATTCAAATCACTTTTACAACTTCAAATCTAGGGCCTGAAATCATCTCAAACATCAAAGCCATCAAGTGATTAAGCAAATTGAAAGATCAAGCCTGTAAAACAAATTTCAACTCAGCAAATTTCAACTCAGATCATCAAACAAGATTTCAAAGCAAAGTTCCAATTGTCAAAAATTCAAACAACTTCCTAGGTTTTTTTTTAAAATCTCTCTGTTCTTTTTTTAAAGGTGAGTAAAACCTTTTGTTAACTGAATTTTAAATGGTTGTTTGAAATCATGCTTAAAGTAAAGTAATGAATTTGATTGCATGTATACCAATTTGTATATATGTGTGTGTAGATAGGTTTGTGCATGTCTGTTGTATAGGCAGACATCTCTGTTCCAGGTTTATAAGGATTAAATCTGTTCAAAAATGAATATTTTTTTCACTGGTCCATTCTTGGATTCAAGAACTAAACAAATTATGTTCATATAATGGAAATCTAACTTCTAAAAATAGTTTTAAGGTAAATCTGAAAATAAATTTTACTGGGGAGAGGAATTTACTGTTAACTCAAATTAATGTTAAAATCCAAGTATCTTAATTTCCTGAATTAATTGTATAATATTATTTGCTTTCGAAAATAATGATTTTTAAAAGAAAAATCATGATTTATAATTTAGTAAATCTCGAGAATTCATACGTTGAACGTGCAACAAATTTTTTGAAATTCCGACGATTGGGAAGGAGGTAGATCTCATGATTGAATCTGGAGCAGCCTTGGTGGTTAGAGATCATCAGAAAAATATTGAGTAATCTACGATGGTGATGGTGCGGCAAGGTTATAGGGTTTAAACCCAATTTTTGGTTAGGATCGAAATTCGTGTCACTGTGGCATCGACGATGCATCAAAGTTCGTCGGACATAGGGGAAATGGTGCTTAGAAGTTCGACGAAGTTTTGGCCGGAGTGCGTGGCCTCCAGTGGCCAGAGGCGGTGAAGAGAATCAACTTGTTTGATCAAAGTTTCATTCAAGTTTGTGATGGATAGCAAAATCTCGAGTTCATCGACATTTTGGGTTTCTGGGTGCTCTGGCGGCCAGGGAAAGTTGTCGTCGACTTGTAGACGGTCGTAGCATTGATCGAAGATGGATGGAGTGTGTGTGCATGTGCACGGTGTCGAGTTTGTATTAGAGATTTGGGTTTGAGGAAGATGATATTTGTCTCGGGTCGAACTCGAGATTAAACAAGGTTTGACTCGAAGAAAAAAAAGTGGGTTTGTCGGGGACGTGCTTGGGAGAAACATGATTGGGCTCGGTTTTTTGTGATTTCCAGTTTTTGAAAAGAAAAGAAAATGCAAGTTTAAAAAAATTAAACTTAAGCAAGTCTAAAAAAATTCTTAATCTATTTTTTTAGGAAATAAATATCGATTTCAGTTTTGGGACCAATCAAAGGTTTTAAAATAAAATTATTTTGAAATTAACTAAGTTTAAATGTGTTTTAATATATATATATATATCTATGTATGTATGTATGTATGTATGTATGTATGGTTGTATGTATGTATATATATATAACCTTTGTTTTGAACAAAATAAAGTTAATATTGTAAATGATTAAAAAGGATGTGGTGTTTTAATCCGTAATTTAACTTAAAGTTTAAGTTAAGTGGTTAATGATAATTAATTACAAGTTTTATTAAACAAGGTTTAAATGATAATTGAAGTAATTAATAAAGATAAAATGGTTTATCTTTTAATTAATTAATTAATTAATTAATGATTTGTTAATGTAATTAGTTAAAGAATAATTACTTAATTGATTACTTAATTAAAGGCGTTAATTAATTACTTAATTAAAAAGGTTAATTAATTACTCGATTAAGGTTAATTAATTACATTGTTGAGGTTAATTAATTATTTGATTAAAGTGAATTGATTACAAGATTAAGGTTAATTAATTATAGGATTAAGGATAATTGATCAGTAATTAAAGGATGATTAATAAAAGTAATCATGTCATTAATTAATCAAATAATTAATTAGATGGTTTGTAATTACTTAATATTAATTAAGTAAAGTTAGATAATGAACTAAATTATCTTGAGTTAATTAAATCAATTATAAATCATGAGACCAATTAATCTTGTTATGGATTATTGGATTATATTAAATGTTTGACTTGTGTAACACCTGTGATTTGTGATATTCTATGATTTCTTTCGATACTCTGTGATATCTGTGATATGTTGCTGTATGGATGTGAAAACCGTTGGCCTTTAAATGGCAATTGAATTATGATGCGACAAGGAGTTGGATTCCAAATGGTTATTCGAAACCCACATCGAATCTTAATAGTGAATATTTATGACTTGTGTATCCACGTGCTTTAAAAATATGCGCTTCGTATTAAGATTAGCCAGGATAGGACTTTGTGTCATAAAACCCATTCCGAATAATGATACGATGAAATTGGAGTGCATTTGAAGACTGGTGGTGAAGACCGGGTATTTACGAGAACGATAGGATTACTTGTCAAATGTCTCTGCATCGAGTAGCTACGGTTAGAGATCTCCTTATGTGATGGGGAGTCCGATCAGGATTGTGGATTCCCATATTGCAAGGGCTTCTTCCTTTATTGGACGAAGTGCCTTCAGTTCTGGTTAGACCTAGAATGGACTTGTATGGTTGTATGTCTGACATTATACTTTGAGATATAAAGCTAATCGTTATCAAATACATTTCTTTTGGTGGCGGAGAATTTATTCTCTTATCTTAACACCCTTCTCAGAGATGTACGAGCTTAGAGATTATGTAGTTCATGGCTATTAGTGATATACTCCCAATTTGGTAGTGTGTCATGCTGAGTGTTGATCATTTGTTGATTGAAGCATGGCTTTTGTGAAAAGCGTAGATTTGTGGACGAGACTTCGTCGAACCTCACAACCCGATAATGCTCGAAACTGGAAGGATGCAGCAGGGTTACGAGGGTAGCACCACTTATGGTATGTGCATTTCCTTCTGGATAAAAAGTGGTATCATGGTATGAAGCAATGATACTTAACTTATGTGGTTGTTGGTTGTTATTGTTGGGGCCCGAGATAAAGGCCGGTTATGACCGAGGGATGGCATACTCGTGTTAGTAGTTACCTAGTTACAGAGGTAACCTGGCCTTGTATTGGCAGAGAGCTCGTTAAGTTCTCGAGGCATCCCTCCAGAGGCATATCCATTCGGTAAGGAAGTTTCTGAGCCTGACCAATGTTGAAAATCCAATCATTCAATATGAGCCCTGTACAGTTTTAGTTGTAGAACCTGCCATCTAATGTGGTGGCTATAGTAGGCATACTATAATGGTATGTATGTTGTCTAAGATTAATATTATACTTTTGAAATGTTTTTTACACTATGCACTAATAACAATATCAAAGAGTTTTCTTGTATCAAGCATGTTTGACTACTATAAGGAGGAATCTCCCCCAAGTGTGCGATTGCATTATGTGTGTGCCTGGGGGCCTTATGGTAGTTTCATTTTTCAAAAGCATGAACGAATTTCTTTTGTAAATTATTTTTTGTACAAACAATTGTTTTTGTTTACTCGTGCCAGTCCTATGACTGATCCAGAGTTTATTGTTCCCTTCCTAAACTCAGGGTGCCCATAATTTCCATACGGGCAGCCTAGAAGCGGGTTATCCATATTTTGGAGCTAGCTTGGATAGCAAAAGTCTTTTGGAAGCTATCGGATTTTAGATGCTTTTGGTTTGAAGTTTTTGGATGGAAGGTGCTTAGTTTGGATTCTCGCTCTCGATCTTTTTCTTTTGGAAGACTCTATTGGAGTTATTATAGCTCTGTTGTTATTGTTCCGTTGTGGTGTTATCATTTTGTTGTTGTATCATGTATATGCACTCTAATGTTGGTATTATTCAAATATTGTGGTGATTGTGTATCCATGTTGTATCTATGTTGGTTATCAATGATAATTTATTTTGTTTCTGCCATTTTATATTCATCTAATGTTGTTATAAGCTCCACCAAACTGGAGTTCAATGTTTGAATCTCCGGCAGTCGAATATAAGTGAGCTAATTGATGTCGATTTTTGAACGCTGGATTTCGGGCCATGACAAGTGGTATCAGAGCAAAAGGTTGAGTAAGAACTTTAGCTATGGAGTATAATGAATTAGGTGACTCACTAGAGATAGGGTTAGAAATAACCCAGAATGAGTATATCCCCAAGGTATCTCGTCCGTATGGTCTAAATCAAGTTTTCTTACTATTTACAGATAGTGAGAATGAGCACTAGAAGAGGATGAGGTAGGGGACGGGAAATACCACTACAACTGGTCTAGTCCCTGCAACAATGGAATTAGCTATTCCTACTCAACCTTAGCCGAGTCTGGCTAATCTATATCGAAGTTTTTCCAGACTTGGTAGAAAGCCATTTACAGGCAAGGAGTCTATTATCAAGCACAAGCCTGGATTCGATCGTGCGAAAGAATTTTTAGAGCACTGAAGTTAGAAGATGACCAGATAAGATTGATAGCTTCTTGGAAACTCCAAGAGGAAGCTTTAGTCTAGTGGGAGACTGTTACAATGGATGCTGGAGGATGAGTTCCCTTGGGATTGATTCAAAGAGGTGTTTGAAAAACGTTTATATGTCGTCTGCTGGTATCTCCAGAATGTACCAGGAGTTCACAAATTCGAAGCAATGAAGTTTATCATTCGAAGAGTACTTTAATTAGTTTAACGAGCTATCTCGATTCGGCCCGGAGCTGTAAACACCCCTCTGAAGAAAAATGAATGATTTATTCGTGGAATGAATAAGAAATTCCGTGAAATGATGACCTCGCATGTGAAGGAGTCTTTTTTTGATCTGATCATTATGGGTTAGCCTGGATAAACAGGAATTTCCGGAGGAGAAAGGAAGTGCAAGCAATCCGAATTGGAAGAAAAGGAAGTTCAAAGGGAAGAAACTGTATTAAGGCAAAGAGGAGAAGAACAATCATGAAGACTAGGTGAAGGATATTACTTCTTACAATTGTCGGGAGAAGGGCCATTATTCAAGTAGACGCGAGAAGCCTAATAAACAAGGAAAGAAAGATCAACCAATGAAAATAAGTCAGGGAACCAAGGAATGCTATTACTGTCACAAGCTTGGACATGTAGTTAAAGATTGACCAGCAATGAAGCAAGCTCAGGTACCGAAGGTGCATGCGATAAAGGATGACCCCTCAACTTCAAAGTCAGATAAAGGAAAAGGAGTTTTAGAAGGTAACCTTATTATTTATGATAGATCTGTTAGAGTTTTGTTTGACATGGGAGCTGCACATAGCTTTATCTCCTAACAAGCCGTAAATGAATTAGAACTTGAACCTGAATTCGTCGACGAACCCATTTGCATGAAGAATCCAGTTGGTGGTCCTGCAAATCTTTGTCCATATTATAGGAAGGTTCCTATCTTGTATTCTTTTCATCGATTTCCTATCAATCTTTTCGTTCTCAACTTTAACAAATTTGAAATCTTACTTGGAATGAACTGGCTAATGAAATACAAAGCTAAATTAGATTGTAACAATCAAATAATTTTTGTCAGAACTAAATTTGGGAATTTTATTTAAATTTCTTGTGAGGATCTGATTCCTAAGAGAGATAAGCTGATGTATACTTTGGGATATCCCGAACCTAGTCTGGAGTCTATAACTATTGTCCGAGAATTTCCAGATGTATTCGAAGAGGTTAAATCTTTACCTCCACACAGAGAAATTGAATACAAAATTGACTTAGTATCCAATGCTCGACCTGTCGTTGATGCAAGTCGTAGGATGGCACCAAAGGAAATTATAGAGTTAGTCATGCAAACCCAAGATTTGCTGGAGAAAGGATTAATACATCACAGTGTTTCCAGTTGGGGTTCAGCTATGGTGTTTGTGGCCAAGTCTGACGGATCCTTGAGATTGTGTGTGGACTACCACGATCTCAATAAATTAACCCGCAAAAACAAATTTACTTTGCCCAGAATCGACGACTAGTTCAATCAACTGCATGGCGCTCGATTCTTTTCAAAGATGGATCTATCCCAAGGATTCCATCAACTGCGAATTGCTGAAGACTGTATTCACTTAACTGCTTTCAGGGGTCCTGACACATTCTACAAATGGTTAGTCATGCCTTTCGGACTAACCAATGCTCTTGCATACTTCGTAGACTTAATGACCCTTGTATTTCGAGAAGTGTTAAATAAATTCGTTCTTATGTTTATTAACGATATTCTGATCTATTCTAAAACTGAAGAGGAGCATGCTGAACACTTGAGGATTATTTTGAAAATATTAAGGAAGAACATTCTATTTGCCAAATTTTCTCTAAGTGTCATTTTTGGGTCAAGGAAGTTAGATTTCTCGGTCATATTGTTACCGAAGAGGGAATTTCTGTAGTTCCGGGCAAGATTTCCACTATTCTAGCCTTGAAGCAACCCACTACTCCGAAACAAGTTAGAAGTTTCATGGGTTTAGCTAGATACTACAGAAAAATTGTCCAGGATTTTACTAAGATAGCTAGTCCATTGACTAAGCTGATAATGAAGAATGCTATGTTTGATTGGACTCCGAAGTGCGAAGAAGCGTTCTAGGAGTTGAAGAAAGTATTGACCACCGCTCCCGTTCTCGCTGTTATCAACGGAAATGAAGGTCTATCTATTTATACAGATGCTTATGGTGATGATGTGGGTGCTTTTTTGATGCAAGAAGGTAGTGTGATTGCCTACGTGAGTAGATAATTGCATCCACATGAGAAAAACAACCCAACCCCCGATCTTGAACTTCTGGCAGTTATTTTCGCTTTAAAAATCTGGCGTCATTATCTTTTGGTTAAGAATCTCTTCCAGCTTTCCTAAAAATTTAAAAAGTTTAACTTAACTTTATGTATATACTTAATAAACTCTCTTTCTTCTAGGTGAAAAATTCGAATTGTTCACCAACCATAAATCTCTAAAGTATCTCTTCACCCAAAAAGATTTAAATCTGAGGCAACAACGTTGGTAGGAATTTCTAGCATCATATGACCTGTATATTCTGTATACGCCCGAAAAAGCAAACGTGGTAGCCGATGCTTTGAGTAGAAGACAAGTTGTTCTCGCATATCTTGTTGTCACTCCCACTCTTCTTGAAAAAGCCGCAAGCATGCAAAAAGAAGACAAATTTCTTCGAAAAATTTATGGGAGAATCCTTCGAGGCGAAGATTCCATTTTCCAAACTAATCATAGTGGAATTATGAAATTGAAAGGAAGGTTGTGTGTTCCAAAAATCGCGGGTCTAAAACGTGAAGTTGTGGATGAGTGTCACAAGTTCAAACTTAGTATTCATCCAGGGGTTAATAAGATGTATCGAGATATAAAAAGGACTTTGTGGTGGAAAATAATGAAAAGGGGCATATCTATCTATGTTAGTCGTTGTGTAACTTGTCAGCAAATCAAAAGTGATCAGATGAAATTGGCGGGTTTACTCCAACCATTGGAGGTGCCTAAGTGGAAATGGGATCAAGTGTCTATAGATTTCGTAGATGGATTGCCATGAACTTGAAAAGGTCATGAAGCGATTTGGGTTATCGTGGATCATCTGACTAGGACTGCCCACTTTTTGCCAGTAAAATCTTCCCAGATAGCAGCAAGTTTGGCAGAATTGTATGTGAAAGTGATCGTTCGTCTCCATGGAATAACGAGTAGTATAGTGAGTGATCTTGACCCGATCTTCACCAGTAGATTTTGGGAGGCATTTCAAGCCGCACTTGGAACCAAATTGAACTTCAGTACTTCTTACAATCCATAGTCAGATGGCAAATGGAATGGATGAATCGAATCTTAGAAGACCTTTTGCGTGCTTGTATACTTGACTTTGGCAGTTCGTGAGAGGACCATTTGCTTCTAGTTGAATTCTCATATAATAATAGATATCAGGCCAGTATCAAAATGGCTCCTTTTGAAGCATTATATGGTCGTACGTGTCGATCACCTGTGTGTTGGATTGATACAGCGATAGACTTGTCCTTGGACAAGATATGATAAAGGAAGCTACCGAGAAGGTTGATTTTATTTGAAAGAAATTGAAAACTGCTCAAAGTCGTCAGAAAAGTTATGCTGATACAGAAGAAGAAATTTTGAATTCCAGGTTGGAGATTATGTCTTCCAAAAAGTTTCTCCAATGCGTGGAGTGTTGAGATTTGGAAAGACTGGTAAGCTGCCACCACGATATATAGGTCCTTTTTGTGACGACCCGATATTTTTAACAATTGAAATTGGAATAATAAATTGATTTTAAATATTTAAAAGTTAATTGTAAACTGGACTCCTGAATATTTATATTTACTTGATAATTAAATTTTTGAGTTATATAATTTGAAATTGGGTAAATTATTGAATATGGAATTTTAAGCCTGTTAATAATAAATCGTTTAAATCGATAGTTTAAAATATACTTTCTACACCATCTCTATTTTATTTATATTTATGTATGCTTTTAAATAATAAAAAAAGTGTAAGTATGTATACATTTATAAGTATAGGATAAGTGGCATGACATGGTGAAGACAAGTGGCATAATATGAACCATACACTTATCTTAAGATGAAATAGAATTATGACACATAACCCTATTAGGTGTCCATGTGTAGAAACATCTTAAGACACCTAAGTGGACATGTGTCAACATTCTAAAGCTTGTGTAAACAGAAGTAGACAAGTGTCCAAAACTAAAATTACCAAACTAGCCTTGAAAATTACTATATAAAGGGTGGAAATGATCACTTATTTTTTTTACTTTCACAAAGCAAAACAAAAGTAAGATAAAGTGAAAAAGCTTGGAGAAAGCTAAGGAAAAAGAGTCAAGGAAAATACACAAGTTTAAGGTGAGAAATCCTATTAAAATTTCTAGTATTCATGTTATTCTTGAAGAGATGATAGTTGTAAGTAAAAGCGGCTCGGTTCTATCAAAAAACGCAGCTTCGTAATTTGACCATAACTTTCTCAGTTCTTAATGAAATTTCGATTTCTTAGATGTTATGAAAAGCTTATTTCAATTGTTACAACTTTGATGTTTTGTATTTTCTGAAATTTGGATGTTAGCTATGTCAAAATTGAATCTTTCTACTGTAATCCCAAGAGCAAAACCAATATTAGCTCTCTGCTTAAGGCTGAAACAAAATTGGCCATAACCTCTTCATTCCTCAACCAATTTCGATAAATTTAGATGTTTCAGAAAGCTTAGACTTTGTTCTAAAACTTTAATGTTTTGAGTTTTCCAAAATTTCGACGTTATCTTGGCCAAAATTATAATTGTTTATCGCTGTCCCGAGACAAAATGACAGAAGTTATGAAATTCAAATCTCAGAATTGTTTTATCCATAATTTTTACAATTCTTATCGGAATTCGGTAATATTTAATGTTCCGGAAAGCATAGAAACTAAGATACAACTTTTGCTTTATTCATTTTTCCTGATTGCGATGTTTTCTATGCTAAAATTGCAATTGTTGGTCGCTGTCCTGCAAATGCATAAGTTCAGGCGAAGCTTAATATGTTTAGTAAAATGGTCATACCTTTTGAACCGTAGATCCAAATTTGATGACCTTGGTCATTATGGAAAGCTAACAGAAAGGCCTATAACTTTTGTTTATATCATTTTCTGAAATTCGTTGATTAAGATGTTGAAAAACCACTTGCAAACTCGTTGTCCTGTTGTTGTAGAGTACTCTGTGTCTTGTGCAAACCTGAGCTAGTATTTTGTGCATAACTTTTTCGTTTCTTATCCAAATCCTATAATTTTTAAAGTTTTGGAAACGGCAGGAAGAATGTGATAACTTTCATTTGTATCGATTTTTAAAATTCTGCCATCTATATATATGAATTTGATGTGCAAGCTCGGGTTAAATTTCTGCCCGAAATGAACATGTTTGTTTCTAAGAAAATGAAATCGATGATGTACTTAGAAGTTAAATAGTTTGTAATTAAGAATGAATTAACGAATTAACTTGTAATTAAGTGTTTAATTTAAGTTAAGAACTTAGAGAAGTACTTTAAGGATTGGTTAACGAATATAGCAAATGAAAGATCAATGATTAAAGGCTATTAAATGATTCATTGATGTGATTAATTTAAGGTAATTAATTTTATTAATTAATTAAGGGTAATCAATTGTAAAATTTGAAAGGTATAATTACTTAATGTAATTTATAAAGTAAGGTTACTTAGTAAGGTGATTAGTGATACTTGAAATTACTGGATGTAATAAATTAATGGATGGATAATAAATGGAAGTAATTTAGATTTAAATTACTTGGTGAAATTGATAAGAAGGGTAAGTTCTTAGTAGAAGCAATTGAAGGAAAATTTATCAGGAGGCTAATTAGAGAAATTTCACTATCCTTTAAAACAAGTACAAAGGTGATAAATTTAAGATGGATACTTAGGAAATGATAAGTTACTGGAGTGTAACTAATTATTAGTAAGTAAGCAAGATTTCAATGATGAATATTGTGGGTTTTAATTAATATAATTAAATTAGATGTGTAATTATGTAATCAAAGCCCGATTAATTAAGATTGATTAATCCATAACAAATGACTTGTAAGAAATTAATTAACGTAAGTGATTAAGGGTTAATGTAATTGAAATAGTTGGGTAATTCATGAAGTAATTAAGATTTCTTCTTGATTTGGTTAAGAATAATTAATATCGAGAATTTAATTAAAAATAATTACTTGAAGGTAATGAAGGATAATTAATCCAGGGTGATTAATCAAGATGAATTATGAGGGGATGATTGATTAATTTGTTTGGAATTAATTAATATTGAATGAAGAAATCTAAGTGATTGAGGTTTGAAATTCAATTAGAATCAATTGAATTGGTTTGTATATGATTAAGTTTTGCGTATAGATGATTGATTGGTATTGATTGCTTTGAATGAGTTGATATCTCTGATATGAAACGTTGTGTATTTCATTTGGATAACTTGGGTAAGGATGGCACGAATTTCGAAGAGACCGGAGTCGGGTATTAGTTAATACCCGAAATCACTTCGATTCTTTACAAATTGATACGTGGAATCAATAGGGTATATTGGAATGATTTTAAGTGCATTGGACCATAAAATCTAAGTTCTGGCACTAAGAAATTGATGTGTGAAATAAGTGATGTCTATAACAGCTTATGAAGTGGAAATTGATATAAGTTACTTGGGTTTATATGAGTTGTAAACTTTTGCATTCCATGTTAGTTGGGTTTACTCACGCTGGTTTCCAGCCTGACCCGGGTGTTACTTTGGTGTAATGCTCGGGTCAGACCGAGTATTACAGATTTTCAGGTAGGTAGTTCTAGAGCTCAGGAGACGATCAGGATGGCAAGTACGTATAGAGTATTTCCGCTGCAGTACATTATTATATATCCGAGACATGATTTGTATATGATCGGTGACTGTATATATGTGAAACTCCGATGTATTAAAGTGTAATCAACAGATAAAATATTCTTTTGTAAACTGTTATTATTTATTATTATATTTTATCCCCTGCAAATGTGAGCTTTTGGTGTTCTGTTCTTCTTCTTCTTCTATCTCTTTCTTCTTTTCTATAACTATCTGGAATTTTCGGGTTCGAAAATTTCGGGTCGTTACAGTTGGTATCAGAGCTGAAGGTTAAGCGAGAACCTTGGCTCTGGTGGGGATTACTCATTGAATAGAGTCCGTAGTACTCTGGAATGTGTTGAGTATGTGTATATATATATGAGAGCATACTTGTTATTTTCTTACAAAGATTTTTAATGATTTTATATAAAAATATATTTTGATATATATAGCAACATTTCCTTTTAATGAATATTTAGGTGATTGGTTGTTAAATTATTGGAATTAAGTTAAGAAGTAATATAAAATACGACCAAATTGAAACTTATAACCAAAGTTGAAGAATAAACTTATATAACAAAACGGAATTTGAAATATAGATTGTGAATGTAATTTATAAATTGAAATAAACTTCATAAATAAATGAGATTATAATTTAAAATAGAATTCCAGAGTAATGTTTAGTATGAATTGGATGGATTGGGAATTTGGAATTTTTGGGAAAATTTAAAATTCCTTTGGATTTGGAAGTGGTTTCCAAAGGTTTTAGAAAAATAATAGTATTATTTCACAAATATTTTTGGGTTGAATTTGAAAACTGGGAGATTTGAAATTAAAAATATCGGGTCCTCACACTTTTCCAATACGGGAGAGGATCGGTCCTTCATCTTATCGAGCGCAGCTACCCATTTGGTTATCTAGCGTACACAAGTGTTTCATATTTCACACCTTCGGAAATATTTACATGATCCAGATTATATCATTGAAGAGGTCGCTCAGCAGGATCGAGAAATTGCACCAAATCTAGCAATAAAAAGAGAAACGTTGAAAATAATTGATCAGGATGAAAAGCAACTGAGAAATAAAGTGGTGAAACTAGTTAAAGTGCAATGTAGTGGTGATCCAAATGACTGTACTTGGGGAATAGAGGATAGCATGCAAAAATCCTAAGTCATGTGTAGAGTAGATATTCTGGGTTGATGGGTAAGCCATTTCTCTGTCTTTTTCTATGTTCATATATTCTTTATTTGTCTCTCTCTCTTTCAAATTTTGAGGACGAAATTTTCTTATCGGGGGAATTTGTAACATCCAAATTTTTATCAAATTTAAAATTTGGTAATTAATATAAATTTTGGAAATAATTTTGGAAACAATTTGAAATTTTCAAAAATAAATGAGAGAAGTATTGATATATATATATATATGAATAGATTTGAATTTGAATTTGAATTCTAAAATAAATATCTTAGTAAAATAATTAGGTTTGAAAAAATATACGTGTGATTATTTATTAATATATATTTTAGTTTCAAACTATTTTCTTTAAAGGAAGAATTCCGACAAAGAAACTTACCATTGCATCGGAACAAGAAAAACAACTACTGGAGAAGTTGAAGAAGATGGAATTGATCGAACGAACTCCACCAGGGAATTGGCAGCCGCCATAATCGCCCCAATTTGGAAAGTTTGGAAGTTATATTGACTGATCTATGTTATGTCGGCCTGTGATATATTTGTAATGCTATTGGGCCGCAAAGCCTGTTTAGTAATTCAATTAACCAATTTTCAAAAAAAAAAAATGTATGTAAACAAAAGAAATGTATTTATACAAATAAGAAAAGTGATATTAAACTTTATTTAAAACATGTAATCATGTAAAATTACAAGGTAAGTTAATAAGATATATAATTTAACAAGTGTAATTATCTTGTCATTAAAATTAACAAGTGTCATTCTTATTGTTTTATTTTCGAGATAATTAATAAAAATACAATTTAAATCTATATAAACATTTCATCACCTCTTCTCACTTCTTTTGTTCTTGATTTTCAAAATCAAAAGACTGGGAAAATCAAGGTACAATCTGTAACTCAAAGTAGAGAAAAAATATATAAAACAAATCAAAAGAAAAACCTGAAGCAAAAAAAATTCAAACCTCGTTTACAATTTCAAATCTAAAGCCTGAAGGCATCTCAAACATCAAAGCCATCAAGTGATTAGCAAATTCAAAGCTCAAGCTTGTAAAATGAATTTCAACTTAGCAAATTTCAACTTAGATCATTAAATAAGATTTCAAAGAAAAGTTCCAGTTATCAGAAATTCAAACAACTTCCAGGGTTTTTTTCAAGCTCTCTGTTCTTCTTTTAAAGGTGAGTAAACCCTTTTGAAAACTGAATTTTAACTGGTTGTTTGAGATCATGCTTAAAGTAAACTTGTGAATTTGCTTGCATGTATACCAATTTGTATATATATGTGTAGGTAGGTTTGTGCATGTCTGTTGTACATGTAGACATCTCTGTTCCAGGTTTATAAGGATTAAATCTTTTCAAAAATCATTATTTTTTTCTCAGATCCATTCTAGGCTTCAAGAGCTTAACAAAATATGTTCATATAATCAAAATCTAACTTCTAAAAATATTTTAGGGTAAATCTGAAAATAGATTTTACCGGGGAGAAGAATTTACAGTAAACTCAAATTAATGTCAAAATCCAAGTATCTTAATTTCTTGAATAAGTTATATAATATGATTTGCTTTCGAAAATGATGATTTTTAAAAGAAAAATCAAAATTTTTAATTTAGTAAATCTCGGGAATTTATAAGTTGAATGTGAAATGAATTTTTGGAAATTCCGACGAATAGTGAAGGAGGTAGATCACGTGATTGAATCTGGAGAAGGCTTTGTGGTCAGAGATCATTAAAAAAAACTGGGTGAAGTGATAATCTACGATGGCGACGGTGCGTCAACGTTAAGATTTAAACCCATTTTTTAGTTAGGATCAGAAATCAAGTTGCTGTGACATCGATGTTGTATTGGAGTTTGATGAAGTGTTGGCCAGAATTGCATGGCCTCTAGTGGCCTAAGGCGGAGAACGAATCAATTATGTTGATCGAAGTTTCGTTCGAGTTTGTGATGGATAACAAAATCTCGAGTTTGTCGACGTTGTGCGTTTCTGGGTGCTCTGGTGACTAGGGAAAGTTGTCGTCGACTTGTCGACAGTTGTAGCATCGATTGGATGGCTGGAGTGTCTGTTCATGCGCACGGTGTCAAGTTTGTATCAGAGATTTAGGTTTGAGGAAGCTGATATTTGTCTTGGGTCGAACTCGAGGTTAAACAAGGTTTGACTCGATGAAAAAAAAAGTTGGTTGCTCTGGGACGTGCTCGGGAGAAACATGATTGGGCTTGGGCTTTTGTGATTTCTAATTTTTGAAAAGAAAAGAAAATACAAGTTTAAAAAATTTTGAACTTAAGCAAGTCTAAAATAAAATTCTTAATCCATTTCTTTTAGGAAATAAATATTGATTTAAGTTTAGGGACCAATCAAAGGTTTTAAAATAAAATTATTTCGAAATTAACTAAGTTTAAATGTGTTTTAATGTATATATAACCTTTGTTTTGAAAAAAGTAAACTTAATATTGTAATTGATTAAAGACAATGAGGTGTTTTAATCCGTAATTTAACTTAAAGGTTTAAGTTAAGTGGTTAATGATAATTAATTACAAGATTTATTAAACAAGGTTTAAATGATGATTAAAAGTAACTAATAAAGATAAAATGGTTTACCTTTTAATTAATTTAGTAATTAATAATTTGTTAATATAATTACTTAAAGAATAATTACTTAATTAATTACTTCATTAAGGTTAATTAATTACAGGATTAATGTTAAATAATTACAGGATTAAAGATTAATTAATTAATAATTAAGTATAATTAGTCAATAATTAAAGGATGACTAATAAAAGTAATTATGTGATTAATAATTAGATAATTAATTGAAATGGTTTGTAATTACTTAATGTTAATTAAGTAACGTTAGATAATGAATGAAATATTTTTGAGTTAATCAAACTGTGATGACCCGGAATTTTCGAGCATTTAAAATCGGAATATTTAATTGATTTTAAGTATTTAAAGGTTAATTCTCGACTTAAATTACGAATATCATAATTCATTTGACAATTAAATTGTTGAATTAAATAATTTGAATTGGATAAAATATGAAACCTGAGATTTTAAGCCTGTTAAAAATATAATTTGAAAGCTTATAAATTTATATTGATAACATTGAATATAATAAAAGTGTTAAAATGGAATCTAACATTGAATTGGTCAGTTTTGAAATTTAATCGTTTAAATTGAATTTAAAAATAACCTTCCGAGGCACAGTATCGGAATTCGATGAAACCAGTTCCATTGGGTCCGTAATATTGAATTATTATCGGATTTCAAATTTCAGAATTAGTGTGTGAGTGTACGATATATAAACACGCTGAAAATTTAATTGATAATAATTTAATTAGTCAAGCTTCTTGTATACACCATCTCTATTGTATTTATATTTATAATAATACAAAAGGTATAAGTATGTATAAGTATAGGATAAGTGACATGACATGGTGAAGACAAGTGGCATAATATAGACCATACACCTATCTTAAGATGAAATAGAATTATGACACATATATCACTTAGGTGTACACTTCTAGAACACCTTAAATGATTACTAAATAAGGTATGTGTCATGAAATAAAGCTTGCATAAAAAATGAAGGACATGTGTCCATGTGTAGAAACCTCTTAAGACACCTAAGTAGACACATAACCCCATTAGGTGTCCATGTGTAGAAACATCTTAAGACACCTAAGTAGACATGTGTCAACATTCTAAAGGTTGTGCAAAGAGAAGAAAACAAGCGTCCAAAACTAAAATTACCAAACTAGCCTTGAAAATTACTATATAAAGGGTGGAAATGTTCACTTATTTTTGATACTTTCAAAAAGCAAAAACAAAAGTAAGATAAAGTGAAAGAGCTTGGAGAAAGCTAAGGAAAAAGAGTCAAGTCAAATACACAAGTTTAAGGTGAGAAAACCTATTTAAATTTCTAGTGTTCATGTTATTCTTGAAGAAATGATAGTTATAAGTAAAAATGGCTCGGTTCTATCAAAAACGCAGCTTAGTAATTTAACCATAACTTTCTCAATCCTTAATGAAATTTTGATTTCTTGGATGTTCTGGAAAGCTTATTTCATGTGCTAAAATTTTATGTTTTGAGTTTTCTGTAATTTGGAAGTTAGCTATGTCAAAATTGAATCTTTCTATTGTAATCCCGAGAGCAAAACCAATATTAGCTCTGTGCTTAAGGCTGAAACTAAATTGGCCATAACTTCTTCGTTCCTCAACCGATTTTGATAAACTTAGATGTTCCAGAAAGCTTTAACTTTGTTCTAAAACTTTTGTGGTTTGAGTTTTCAAAAATTTCGATGTTATCTTGGCCAAAATTGTAATTGTTTATCGCTGTCTCGAGATAAAATGACATAAGTTGTGAAATTCAAACCTTAGAATTGTTTTATCCATAACTTTTACAATTCTTATCGGAATTTGGAAATATTTAATATTCTGGAAAGCTTAGGAACTAAGCTAAAACTTTTGCTTTATTCATTTTACCTGATTTCGATGGTTTCTATGCTAAAATTGAAATTGTTGGTCGCTGTCCTGCAAATGCATAAGTTCAGGCTAAGTTTAATGTTTTTAGTAAAATGGTCATAACTTTTGAATCGTTGATCCAAATTCGACGATCTTGGTCATTCCGAAAAGCTAACGGAAAGTCCTATAACTTTTATTTGTATCATTTTCTTAAATTAGTTGATTAAAATGTGGAAAAACCTCTTGCAAACTCGCTGTCCTGTTGTTTTATGCAAACCTGAGCTAGTATTTTGTGCATAACTTTTGTGTTTCTTATCCAAATCCTATAAAAGTTTTGGAAACTGCAGGAAGAATGTGATAACTTTCATTTGTATCACTTTTTAATTAATAAAATTCTTTATATGGAAAGGAATTTTTGAATAAGCAGAAGGTTAATGAAGTTTGAAACTTCAATGATATTATTCAATAAAAACAAACATTTATTTAATATTTAAGATTTAACTTAAGGAATAAAGAAGAAATGGGAAAAAGCCTGACATTCGTATATTTTAGTTAAAAGTTTTAAAATCAAACGGAAAATAACAACAATAATAATAAGTCCGTAACGAATGAATTTTTGAAATTAATTGAGTAATTAAAGAAACTTACTTCAAATAAAATAAATTAGAAATCAATTTCGGGGAAATTGATTTAAGTGATTGAGTTGGAACTTTCTCTGGATGGCCAAGTACATGTTTTAAAAGGTAAAATTTTAAATATAAATTAAATTTGTAAAGCCGTTTTTACAGATAGCAAGTTTTGAAAAATTTATTATTTCTATTATTTAAAGTTTAAAGTAAGTATTTTCTTTAATCTATTCTAGCAGTAATTATTAAGAAGTAACTTAGTATTTTGTTTTAAAAGTAGAAATCTAGTTTTATATTTTATTAAGTAACCTTATTTCAAACATTCATATAGTATGTATTTTTAACAAATTATTAAAGTAATTTTAACTTAAATGTTTCAAAATAAAGTGCTTTAAATTATTTTAAAAATCTATTTTTGTGCTTGGTGATTTCAGAGGAGATATAAAATATTTGGAAAAGTTGATTCTGGAAAGAATGATGGTTTTGAAACTGTTTTCAAAGGATTGAAAATAGAAATATATCTTGTGAAGATATTGTGAGGTTAATAAATAATTGGAAATTTTATTTATTGTTGATGGTTGTTTGTGAATATTAATTGATAGTTAAATAACCGACTATCAATATTGGCCAAATGCGCTGATCGTTTCGAAGAGACCGGGATCAAGATTTATTTCTCGAAAACCACTTCGATCCGGTTTGTACGTTTCGTGTAAAAAAATTTGGATTCGAAGATGGAACAGTGAAGTGCAAGGGCTAGTCGCTACTAATCCTGAGGATATTTCCAAAATGGATGTAGTAGGAATAGTGCCTTCGGTTCCGTTCGAACCCGGGACGGACTTGCATGGACGAATGCTTGCGAAACATCGTCAGGAGGGCGATGGGCATTCTAAGTGAAAACGTTCTAAAAAGGTGACGCTTAGCCTCAAGCCTCATCAACCGGGAATGACTGAAAATCAGGGGATATGCAGCAAGGTTAGGTGGGTCATGCCCAAGCAGGACAAGATATTTCCCCTGTCTAGATGTCCCTTTTTATATATTTCGGCTTAGTGGGTGGTTGGTCGCGCCAACCACAGGGTTTGTCTTGTTCGGGACTGTTCAGTAAGGAATGGTTCCGACCTTGTGTTGCAGGTGATGAAGGGAGTAATCCTCGGTACGGTGATCTAGGCACCGTACTGTGACAGGTGGTACCCCAGTGCCTAGTCATTAGTTGGAAATCCATTCTCCCTACGAGCCTTGTATGAGTTTTGTTTGTATTACCCACTCTGTGGCTAGTAGCTGGAATTTAATATATGTAACAATTTCGGCTATTTTATAAGTATTTATATGTAGACCCTATTATAATATCAGAGGATTTCTATAAAAATTGTTTTAGCTATCGTAAGGTAAAAACCCGACATGTTTATTTGTGGCGTGGTCTTACGAGATGCTTTTGTTTTCAAAGGATTTTGAAACTTTAAAAATCAATTGGATGTGATTTTCTCACGCTGGTATTCCAGACTGACTCGGGTGTTATTTAACTGTAATGCTCGGGTCAGACTGAGTATTATAGAATACAGGATGTGATGCTGTGGAGCTCAGGAGATGAGCTGGAGGAGATACGTATATCCGTACTTGTTCTATATATATTCCGCTGTGACTGAGTTGCTGTGTATCCATTTGTATGTTGTTGTTGAGCCGTTGATCGATGTACTCTGATGATGTAATATATAAACAGATATATTTGATTTTGAGTAAAGATCATTTATTTTCTATTATATTTTAGTCCGCTGCGATGGTTAGATTTTGATATTGTTTTCTATTTTCTCCTTCTACCTCTTTTTCTTTAACCCAAATGGTTCGTATTTCTGTACAACTTGAGTTGATTTAGGTAGAATAGTTTTGACTCAAAGGGTACGGATTTGCGGGCTGTTACACAAACCAATTATAAATCATGAGACCAATTAATCTTGTTATGGATTGTTGGATTATATTAAATGTTTAATTTGTGTAATACCTCTGATGTGTGATATTCTATGATTTCTTTAGATACTCTGTGATATCTGTTATTCGTTGCTGTGTGAATGTGAATATTGTTGGACTTTAAACGGAAATTGAATTTCGATGGGACTGGCAGTCGGATTCCAAATGGTTATCCAAAACCCACATTGAATCTTAATAGCGAATCTTTGTGACTTGTGTATCCACGTGTTTGAAAAATAAGTGCTTCTTATGCGGGTTAGGCTTGAGAGGACTTTGTGCCATAAAACCCATTCCAAACAATGATACGACGAAATTAGAGTGCATTTGAAGACTGGTGGTGAAGATTGAGTATTTTCGAGAACGATAGGATTACTTGTCGAATGCCTCTGCACCGAGTAGCTATGATATAGAGATCTCCATATGTGATGGGGAGTCCGATCAGGATTTTGGATTCCCGGATTACAAGGGCTTCTTCCTTTATTGTACAAAGTGCCTTCGGTTCCATTTAGACCCATGATGGACTTGTATGGTTGCATGTTTGACATTACACTTTGAGATATAAAGCTGATCTCTATCAAATATATTTCTGTTGGTGACAGAGAATTTATTCTCTTAGCTTAACAGCCTCCTCTGAGACGTACAAGCTCAAAGGTTATGTATTTGATGGTTATTAGTGATAGACTCCCAATTTGGTGGTGTGGCATGCTGAGTGATGATAATTTGTTGATCGAAGCATGGCTTTTGTGAATAGCGTAGCTTTGTCGATGAGACTTTGTCGAACCTCACAACTCGGTAATGGTAGAAACAAGAAGGATGCGACAAGGTTACGGGGGTAGTGCCCTTAGTGTATATGCATTTCCTATTGGATAAAAAGTGTTATCATGGTATGGAGCACAGATACTTAACTTATATGGCTGTTGGTTGTTGTTGTTGGGGCCTCGGATAAAGGTCAGTTACGAACGAGGGATGGCATACTCGTATCAGTGGTTACCTAGTTACAGAGGTAACCCGGCCTTGTGTTGGCAGAGAGCTGGTTAAGTTCGCGGTGCGTCCCTCCAGAGGCATACCCATTCGGTAAGGAAGTTCCTTAGCCTGACCATTTTTGGAAATCCAATCATTCAATACGAGCCCTGTACGGTTTTATTGTAGAACCTGCCATCTAATATGGTAGCGATAGTAGGCATACTATAATGGTACGTATGCTGGCTAAGATTAATATTATACTTTCGAAATGTTTTCTACACTATGCACTAATAATAATATCAAAGAGTGATCAAGCATATTTGACTATCATAAGGAGAAATCTCCCCCAAATGTTCGATTGCATTGTGTGTGTGTCGGGAGGCCTTATGGTAGTTTCATTTTTCAAAAGCATGAACGGATTTTTGTTATAAATTGTTTTTGTACAAAAAACTGTTTTTGTTTACTCATACCAGTCCCATGACTGACCCGGAGTTTATTATTCCCTTCCTAAACTCTGGATACCTTTAATTTGCACACGGGCAGCCTAGAAGAAGGTTACCCGTATTTTGGAGCTAGCTTGGATAGTAGAAGTCTTTTGGAAGCTATCAGATTTTGGAAGCTTTTGCTTTGAAGTTTTTAGAGCTTTTGGATTGAAGGTTCTTAGTTTGGATTCTCACTCTTGATCTTTTTCTTTTGGAAGACTCTATTTGAGTTATTATAGTTCTGTTGTTAATATTCCACTGTGGTATTATCGTTTTGTTGTTGTATCATGTATATAGCACTCTGATGTTGGTATTATTCAAATATTATGATGACGTTGTATCCATGTTGTATCTAAGTTGGTTATCAATGATAATTCATTTTGCTTCCGCTATTTTATATTCATCTAATGTTGTTATAAGCTCCACCGAACTGGAGTTCAACATTTGAATCTCCGACAATCGAATACAAGTGAGGTATTTGATGTCGATTTTGAACACTGGATTTCGGGTCGTGACATATATCATAATGTTTACATGTATTATGCATGTATGAAAGGTTTTTAAATATATTTTATATCATATTTTCAATTTGTTTTATATATATACATTTTTTCATATTCTTCTAAGATTAATTATACGTTTCCTTTCATAAATATTTATATAACTTTAAAGAAAATGATTTTAAAATTTTATTTACATATTAATAAATAAACACACATATACATAATATGTATAATTTTTAAAATATAGAATTTAACTTCTAAATAGCTTTTGAAAATTGTCATTATATTAATTTTAAAATATAACTTTCCCAATACACACACACCCCCCTATATATGCATTATAATATTGGAAAGATTTTTTTTTATAAATTTTAAAATATATAGTTTCAAAAATCCAATTTATATTAATCTCAACTCATAACTTCTAGATATGTATTACACGTAACTATAATTAGAAAACAAATTTTATTCATTTTAATATATAGAGCATTTAGATTCAATTTATTTTCTAAAATATTTAATTTTTAGTTTCAAATTAAAAATTAAATTTAAAAATCAATTTATATACATATATATAAACAAACAACATATATTATTTATTTTGAAAATTTTCAAATTCAAATCTATATATATAAATAAACAAGAACATATCTTATTTAATTTGAAAAATATCAAATTAATTCACAATTTAGTCCAAAATTTAATATTAGTTACCAAATTAAATTTAACTTAAAACCAGATCGTTACATATTCACACCTTTATTTATGATTTAAATTCTTATTTAAATCGGAAATACCAATTTCATACTTTATTTCAAATTCTCCTTTTGTTTTCCCAAACTCATTTCAAATTTTAAAATTTAAAAATGTGTTTCTTCGTACTTACAAAACAATAGTACTTAAGTCCTTATTTACAAAAACCCTTTTTCCGTTTATTCAAAATCATTATTTTTCCCATCCTTGAATTCATTATATAGGTAAGATCAAACATTTATTCCTTTCCCAAATCCATTCCTTTAATGTATTTGAATTCAGTATAATTATTTTACTAAAAATTTCCTTTTAAAATCCAAACTTTATATAATTTCATTTTCTTAATTACCAATATATATTCAACCAAGCCATAGCATTCAATAAATTTCAATTCCCAATATATTCAATATAATCCATCACAGATTATCACATAAATCATGTAACGACCTATAAATTTTCGATAATTAAAATTTTTTAACTTATTAAGTTTTGGTGTGACATCCAAAATTTTGAATTTTAAATTCGGTAACTTATTTAGATTTTTGAATAAATTTGAGAAGTCTAAAAAGAAATAAAATATTATTAATATTAAATGAAAGAAAAATATATGGATATAAATAAATATTTGATAGTTAAGTTTTTAAATAAATGATAAATAAATAAATAAATATATAACAAACAAGAATTTGTCTTAAACCATAAAATAATATATATGTGATAAAATTTATGTTGATAGTTAAACTTTGAATAAAAAAATTTAAAAAAAGTATGTTTGTGATAAAATTATATGGTTATAACATGACATATGGAATACATATAAACTTGTATGAAAAATTTATAAACCAAGAAACAATAAAATAAAGAGTTGTATGTAAAACAAAACAAACAAGACAAGTAGGTTGTAAACAAAAATATAAACAAGGAAAAAAAATCTGCAAAGTACAAAAAAATCAAAATGGGATTGCATGTTAACCAAGATGGGAACACAAGCATTTAATGCTTTCTTTTTAAGCCTAAATCAAAATCATATCAGCCGAAGTTATCTTGGCTTAGTGAATAAGAAAACAAAAAATAAATAAAAATATGATCAAAGAGAAGAATGTTGTACCAGTTAACACCTGCTTTCCTTACCCTGTACAAAGTTTACCTATATTTATGTACTACCCCTATTCATTTCAGTTCGTTGAAACAAACATGATAAGCTTAAATATATAAACATTACCATATTTTCAAGATCAAAAGAAGAAGAAACAAAAAGAGAAAACAACAAAACAGAAAAGAAGATCCAGGAAAATCAACCTACAGTTTTCCAATACAAGAGCGCTTCTCTATTTCAAAACATTTTCTGTGAGTAAACATATTTTTCATTTGAAATCCAAGTATTTAGTTTATGAGTCTTGTGTTTTGTTGTATATTGAAAGGAAAATATTGTTCTGTACGTTTCTGTGTTACTGGAAAATTTTATATGGTTTGTTCTTCAATACTTTGTTTTTCAAAGCAAAGTGTATTAGGAAAAAAAAACTAAATAAACTTCATTCAAACATTTTTTGCTTGGGATTTTTAAACAAAATAAACTTGTTTAAACTTGAATCACATCCAAAATTTTGTTTTATGTTTGATCGTGAAGAGATTGACCCTGTAACCCAAAATTTGCAGCAAAAACAATTTTTTATGATGAACTCAAGTGTTTTAAATTAGTGATTTGATTATGTAACTCGAATAAGCATACAAAGATATGGTTTTTAAATTAATATGATGATTTTTAATCAAGCATGCTTAGTGCAGTCCATATTTGAATAAAATATGCTTTTCGATCGATTTCTAATGATCGATTCAATACTGGGTGTTGAATTTTTGTGCGAAGCAGGGTTGCATATCGTTGATTTTGGGAAAATTATCAAGTGATTTTTCTATTGCACGATTTGAGGAGACGAAGTGCATTTAGGGTTAAAGTTTAAGCTTTGCAGTGTTCTGTAAACGTGGTGATTCCGTCACCACTAGTTGATCGAGTTTCATGAAACTCGAGGTGATGGAAGATTGGGACGTTGGCACGGTGTAGACGGAAGGAACGCTCTTCCAGTGATCTGAGGAGCGGCGGCGAGTCGAATTTCGTTTGGGTATGTTAAGGTTCAGTTGCAATGAAGAGGTGGATTTTGGTTTTGAGATTTTTGTGATGAATCGAGCTTTGATTTCGAGTAGGATGATGAATGGCGACTTGCCGAAGGTCGCGATGGCCATCGGATCGGCGGCGCGGTGACGTGCACGTGCACGATTCCGATATGGTGTCAACAGTGTTTGAACGGTGGACGACTCGAGTCGATACTCGAGCAAACGTACGCATTTCTTCGGGTTAGTGATGCGAGCGTGTGAGAGTTCCTGGAACTAAAATTTATACTTTAACCAAAACTAAAACTTAATGGAAGGAAAAAAAGAAGAAGAAGACACGTACAGAAGAGTGTCTCGGGTGATACGGTGAAAAAACTCGAAGTGCTACTCGAGTAAAGCAAGGGGAAGCCTCGGGTTTCTTTCAGAACTGAAAACAGAAAAGAAAAAAAAAGTTAAGTAAAATGTTTTTTTCACAAGTTTAAGAATTATTGACCCAATAAATGTTTAATAATTTAAGTTAAGATTTTAATTCAAGTTTTTAATTATTTTAATTAATACTTAAAAATGTTTTAACTCTTCATTAATATTTTAATTAAGCAAATGATTTAAGTTAAGTATAAAATTAATTAACATTTAAAGTTGTAGATAGTAATAAATTAATTTTTCAAAGTTTAAAGAAGATTTTTGAAATGTTAATTAAGATGAAGGATTAATATCAATTAATTATTTCAGAAAGCACTTAAGAATAATTAATTTATAACTGTAATTAGAGATTGGTTAAAGATTACTAATGAAAGTAACTATGTGATTAATAAAATTAAACCACATGATTTATTTATCTGAATTAAAGGTGTTTTGATCGTTCTTGAATACTGTCTGTTGGATTGATATTCCTGTTATGTGATGTGATGCTACATAATAATGCTTTGTGCTGACCTGTGATATTGGTATTGAATATACTGCTATGAGATTGTGAAAACCCATTGGCCCGTAAAACAGCATTTGAATTTCGACGCGACAGGGAGTCGGATTCCGGTTGGTTATCCGAAACCCACATCGAACCTGTGAATCATTGTGATTGATACATCCACGTGTTTTTAAAATTGACGCTCACTATTTGGTTTAGCCGGGAGAGGACCTTTATGTCATATAACCCATTCCGAATATTTGTTGATCGAAGCATGGCTTTGTGAAAAAGCATAGCTTTGTGGATGAGACTTCGTCGAACATCCCAACCCGGTTATGGTCAAAACAGGAATCGTGGCAGTAAGGTTATTTGGAGGTAGCTGCCCCTGAGGGTATGTCCATTTCCTTCTGGATTATGGGTGGTATCATGGTATGGAGCCCAGATACTTACTATGTGGTTGCTGCAAACTTATTGCTTTGTGGTTTTCGGTTGTGAAGCGCTTCGGATAAAGGTTGGTAACGACTGGGAGGTGGCATAATCGTGTCAGTTGTTACCTAGTTACAGATGTAACCTGGCCTCGTGTAGCAGGGATCCGGTTAGGTTCTCGGGGGCGTCCCTCCAGAGGCGTTCCATTTTATATGGGAAGTTCCTTTGCTCGACCATTTGTTGGAAATCCAATCATCCAATACGAGACCTTTACGGTTTTAGTTGTAGAACCTGCCATTTAAGATGGTAGCTATAGTAGGCATACTATAATGGTACATATGCTGGTTAAGATTTATATTATACTTTCAAAAAATGTTTTCACACTATGCACTAATAATAATATTTAAAAGTGTTTTCTCGTATCAAGCATTTTTTACTGTCATAAGGAGAAATCTCCTCCAAGTTTGCGCTTGCATTGTGTGTGTGGTGGGAGGCCTTATGCCAATTTCATTTTCAAAAAGCATTGCGGATTTCTTTAAAATTATTTTGTCTGCTTTTGATAAGAATAAACTGCTTTTATTTCAATCAACTGTTTTGTTTACTTATACCAGTCCCATGACTGACCCGGAGTTTATTGTTCCTTTCCTAAACTTTGGGTGCCCATAATTTTCCACACGGGCATCCTACAAGCAGGTTATCCGTGTTTTGGAGTTAGCTTGGATTGGAAGTCTTCTGGAAGCTTTTGATTTGGAAATTTTTTGAAGTGTTGGAGTTTTGAAGACCTTGTCGAAGTGAAGTATGTTGGAAATTTGTTGAAGTTCTCTATTGTCGTATTATTGTTGCATCATATTTGTATCACTCTGATAGCTGGGATAGATGTTGTATCTGTGTTGATATATGATATTCATTTTGTTTCCGCTGTCTTTATTCATCTAGTGTTGTTATAAGCTCCATCCGACTGGAGTTCGATGTTTGAATCTTTGGCAGTCGAATACAAGTAAGGTGTTTAGTGTCAATTTTTGAACATTGGATTTCGGATCGCGACATTTGGTAGTTTAATTCGTAAAGAAAAAAAATCTGTAATGTAACGAATCGTATTTTTCGCGTTCGAAAATCAACATCCATACTTTACATCATACTCGAATGCCGCAGATTCGACTAGTCAAATCCGAGTCATCGGAGCTTATAACACAATTAAGTACAACACAGTAGAAGAAAATGAATAGTACATTGATATACAGCATTGATACAATATCTGATACAACAGATGATACAATAGATATCAATATACATCAGAGATATGTTACAATAAAATAGCAGCGGAAAGAAAATAGATAACACTAGCAGCGGAACAATTAACACAAAATAGTCTTCAAGGAAGAACTCCAGCAGCAGCTCGAACCAACATCAGATGGACTAAGACAAGCAAGTCTCGTCCACATCCAAAGACTGAACTAGCTCTAGATAATCTACCAAACCTAACTATCTGAAAAACCCAAACCTAGACTGCTCGTGTGGAAAATAGTGAGCACCCAGAGTTTAGGAAAGGAACAATAAACTCTGAGTCAGTCATGGGACTGGTGTGAGTAACAAAACAGCTTATCTTTAAAAACAAACAGCAAAAGAATTTTTAAAGTCAATTTGCAATGCTTTTCAAAAATGAAACTACCATAAGACCTCCCGCCACACACACAATGCAAACGCAGAATTGGAGGAGATTTCTTCTTATGATAGTCAAACATTCTTGATATGAGAGAATTTCTTTGATATTATTACTATAATTGCAAAGTGTAGAAAACATTTCGAAAGTATAATATAAATCTAAGCCAGCATATACATTTCGAACTATGCCTACCATAGCTACCATCCAAATAATGGGGCGCCACCATAAGTAGATGGCAGGTAATACAACGGAAACCTTACAACGTACGTATCAGAAGATTGGATTTCCAACAAATGGCTAGGCTAAGGAACTTCCCACTGCCCATGGGTACGCCTCTGGCGGGATGACCCGAGAACTTAACCAGCTCTCTGCCAACACAAGGCCGGGATACCTCTGTAACTAGGTAACTACTACTCGAGCATGCCATCCCCCGGTCCTTTGGGACCTTTATCCGAGGTACCTCTAATCCAACAACATCACACAGTAATAAATGTATGGTGTCCACATGAGTAAATATCTGGGCTCTATACCATGATACCACCCTTTTCCAGAAGGGAATGACACACCCTAAAGGGAGCGACCCTCATAACCTTGCCGCATCTTTCCTGTTTTAACAATTTCTGGGCTGTGAGGTCCTGATGTAGTCTCGTCCACAAAGCTATGCTTTACACTAAAGCCATGCTTTGATCACAAATGATCAACACGCAGCATCACTCAGCATGCCACACTACCAAATTGGGAATATATCGCTGATAACCTTCAACTACATAACCTTTGAGCTCTACGTCTCAGAGAAAGGTGTTAAGATAAGAGAATAAATTCTCCGCCACCAACGGATATGTATTTGGAAAAAATCTTCTTTATATCTCAAAGTGTAGTGTTAGACATGTAACCATACAAGTCTGTTCCGGGTTCGAACAGAACCGAGGGCACTTCCGAAGAAGCCCTTGCAAATCTGGATATTCACAATCCCGATTGGACTTCACACCACTTAGGGAATCTCTATACCGACGCGACTCAATGCAGAGACAATCGATAGGTTATCTTATCATTTTCACAAATACCGAGTCTTCACCACCGGTCTTCAAATGCTATCCATATCAACGTATCATTATTCGGAATGGGTTATACGACACAAGTTCCTCTCTCGGCTAAACCGACTAATGAGCGCAATATTTAAAATATATGGATATTGGGATTTCAATTAAGTCACAACTTATTACCGAAATTTTTTCTTTAAACGGTTTAAACAGTTTACCATTTCAAATCTTTTAAACAAAATGATTTATTTCATAAAAATCCACTCAGTTCACAAAGATCCATCCATTGATTTCCCAAATCAATTTCCATTTCAATTGGATTAACTCATTAAATCTTTAAATTAAAGATTTAACTCATAGCTTTCAAAACATGTTTCCAAAGATTCATTCATAACTTGGAAAACCATTTACAATTCAGATCTTTTATATATAAAAGATACACCATTTAAAATATTCTTCGTTTTCAAAACAAAGTTCAACGACCTTTCACAAAGATTAATCTATAGCTTTCAACACAACTTAATTTTAAATTGAAATCCTTGTAACACAAATTGGAAATTCTTTTCCTTAAATGGGAGCTATTATTACTTGAAACAAATAGTTCTCGTTTTAGAAGACATTGCTTACAATTTACACGAGTTAAAGCTATTCAAGTATAAAACTTAATTTTCAAAATCATACCTTTAAGTGGTTAAAAACCCATATAACACTTTTATAACTTGTATAATATTTTGACCAAGTCATTGAATTCAATTCCAATCATTGAATTCAAATTTAAATCAAATTATTTAAATTTCAAGTGTTATTAAGTTATTGAAAATAACTTTTATTTTTGAAACTCATTTCAAAAGTTCTCAATTACAATCTCAAAACTATTTTGGACTCAAGAATTAAATCTTTAAGATGTATAAAAATATGTGACTTAGCCAATTTCCTCATGAAATCCAAATTCGTGTGTGTATGTGTAATCCAGGGGTTTAACATAATAGTGCAACATCATTCAATCGTCACAGATTAAAACACAGAAATATAGTTGATAAGAGGTATAAACTATAACGCTTATATTTCATTCACAGACCACTGATATATATATCACAGATAATAAATTACATTACGGATAATTAATTACATTCATCGTAGCCAAATCACAAATCAGAATATCACATATCAGATAGGATAATCAATTCAAGGCATTTCATACAACACAATCATTCATAAGTAAGGTCAAGCATTCAATGGTCATTTATAAGCAGGATTAATTAATTGTTGAATCCTGATAAATTCAATTTATTTCCAATTAAATTGATTGCTTATGAATTAATTATCCAAATCTTGATTTTATTTATTACAAATCATTTGATATAGATTAATTTATCAAACACTTTAATTAATTATTCTAAATTAATAAATTAATTAGATTAACCTTAAGTTAATTACATAATCATTTAACCTTAATTAATTTCATTAAATAATCATCTTTAAGTAATTAATTACCTTTATAAATAAATCCACCTTTAATTACATTAAATGTAATTTTATCTTAATCACTTGATTAATTAACTTAAATCATTATTTATAAAAATTGATTAACCATAAATAATCCATTAATTAATCCTAATTAGCTAATTGTTTTGTTAATTGTAACTTAATGAATCTTTAATTGTTTTATTAATTAACTCTTAATCATTACTTAATAATCTAATCCTATCAAATTAATGATTTCTTGATTACAATTAATTAATTCTTGATTCATTCACTTAAACCTTTAATTTATTAAGTTAAACCCTTAATTACTTAATCAATTAATCTAAATCATTAATTTATTTAACTTAAAATTTTAATGAACTATCAATCATTAAATCTTACTTATCTTTGAGTTAAAACAAAATTTTTATAAATGATTTAATTATCATTTTCAAACACATTTGAAAACATTTATTTTCAAATTCAATTTTTTTAATTTCCCTTCAAATCAAGGATTTGAAATAATTTCAAATTCAACCTTTAATAAATTTAAACCAAGTTAAACTCTTTTAAAATCAGTTGTCGTAAAACATTTACCTTTATAAAGAAATTATATAAGAGTTTAAACCAAATAGTTTGAATTCAAATCATTTTATAAAATATACTTGAACATTTTAAAGTTGTTTAAATACTTTAAACATTATCAAACTTCACTAATTTCAAACTAAAATTCAAAAGTTAATTTGAATTCCATTTTTCAAATTCTGATTTTAAAATTATATGAAAGTCTGTTTTTAAATTCAAATTCTGTTTAAAATTAAACAAACAGGTTTTACAAAAACCTGTAACAAATCAAAAACTGACCCTAGGCCAGAAAAAAGTGCTTCGAGTAAAACACTTCACTACTTCGGGTGCGACACTCAAATTACCCGAGCCCAACATGAAACTCTCTCGAGTTCACACTCGAGACAATTACCAGGAAAAAATCATGCTTCCATCCCCATAAAAAAAAACAGCAGTCCATCATCGAAAATTGCTCTATGCACGTGCACGGAGCCACCACTCGTCACTCGACACCGCCTCATCCACGAGCAGGTCGGCTACCACCCACTGACCGATTCCCATCCGCCTGAACATCGATATCTTTCGAAAATCGCAATCGAGCTCGTAAAGGAAGAGCCTGGAAACGCAACACGAAAAATGGTGCAGCACGACCTAAGGGTTCATTGGGCTTAAGTCGTTCGAGTACTATGAGTTGTTCACGACTTATAGCCATAAGAGCTAAGGGAGAGCAAGGGATAAGGGCTTGGATCGGCTACGACCTGACAAGCAAGTGGATAGGGAACTCACGACCTAAGATAAGTCGCGTACGACTTAACGAACCATGATAAGTCACGTATGACTTAACGACCTATGCTAAACCGCTGATCTTTGTGCCGAAGAATGATAAGTCGTTGTAGGATTAAGTCGTTTGTTATTTTGTTTCTTATGTCATATGTAATTAGGTCGTATACGACCTGAGTGATGTAAAGTGCTGAGTCGGTGAAGCTTTGAGTCATTGTATTGGGTCATTGTAAACCGTAGGTCAGTATGTTGCTGAGTCAGCATTGTGTTGTAAAGCCGCGTGAGTTAAGTCGCTGCCGACTTAAGTTGAGTCGGTAGGTACCGTGATGTCATTAGGTCGGTCACGACCTTATCTAAGTCGTATGTGGTGTATATGAGTACTGGTATGTAGTGTTATGAGGGGTTGTTAAGTCTCTAATAATTGTTGAGTCGTGAGTCGTGTACCATGGCGCATGAGTCGGCAACGACTTAAGGAGCCGGTTGTGAAAAGCTATAAATAGGGGATGTGTGTTGTCATTTGTAACTGGGTTGATTTTTGAATAAAATTTCTTGTTGATTGCTGTGTGCTTTCTTCTTAAATTAGTAGTTGAGTGTAATCTCCTATCTCCACTTTCGGTTATTCGAGTACGCTCGAATCAACGATTGTTGAAGCCGATTCGCGGAATCAAGTGCGCTTGATCAACGCTTGAAGAATTGAAGATCTTCTTTCACGGTATCGTGCGCGATCAACGTGTTAGAGATAGCTAGAATTCGGTATCTTCGGATCAACGAATTTGGGCATTTTGGTATTCATCAATCCACCGATTGCTACTTTCATCGATCCATATCGTTTTGTTAATAATCCGCTGCGTCAGTTTTTTGGTATCAAAGCTAGACTTAGCCAATCATAGCTAAGCCGAGACTTGGAGCCAATTTTTTGTTGTAGTTTGAAGTTGAAGTTCTTTGTGTTCATCTTGAAGTTGCAACGAGTTTGAAGATTTTGATCCATTTCATTTTGGATCTAGAGTTGGAGAAGTGTTTGAATTTGAAGTTTCTTGGAGACCTTGAGCCGAGCCAAGTTAAGCCGTGAAGGGTGAAGGTTGTGCATCAGTTTGGTATCAGTTTGAAGTGTTGAGGCCGAGCTAGTAGTTGGAGCCGTGCCTTGTTATTCGAATTGAAGGGTTGAAGTAGGTGGCCGAGACAAGTGCAGTTAAGCCGTGCTTTGTTGAGTTGAAGCCGACCTATTTTTGAGTCGTTGCTTGTTGCCGAGCCGAGTCAAGTGATAGTTGAGCCAAGTTGAATTGAGCCGTGATTTGTTTCACTTATGTTGCTAGTTTGTTGTATTTGTTGAAGTATTTGAGAAGTATTTGAAGTTTTTGAGAAGTTTTCAATCATGCCGCCTAGAAGAGCTAATCGTCATCAAAACGTTGAAGCTTTGTATAGAAGAGAAGAAGCCGAGCTTATGGAACAACGTATTAATGAGAAATTTGATGAAGGCATTGGAAAGTTAGAGAAGTTGATGAATGATTTGAATCAAACTCAAAGGAGGAGATCACCAAACTCGAACCATGGAGGAAACCGAGTTTCGCCATCGGTTACGGAAGCGAGGAGGGTATCACCGCATTCTTTTGGAGATAGAAGAGAAACATCAATTTCATCACGAAGAGATCATTATGAATATGTACATGAAGAGAGAAGAAGTCAACGTGAATTTGACAATGAGGCGTATAGAGATGAAGAGAGACATAGTCGAAGAAGCATGCATGAACGAAGGGATGATAATGGTCGAGATCGATATAGACGTACATTTGATTTTAATGAAGAGGGTGATAGAGCAAGTATTCATTATCGAGATCGAGACCCAGTTCGAAATTCTTATCGGGATGTTGAAGATGATCGTCGATGGGAGTCGGGTATGAAGATGGAAATTCCAGAGTTCAAGGGTGGAATGGTAGCTGAAGAATTTCTTGATTGGGTGTCAAATGTTGAAGAGATCTTTGATTTCAAGGAGGTTCTTGAGCATAGAAGAGTGAAGTTGGTTGCTACTATGTTGAGGGGGAGAGCATTGGCGTGGTGGTAGCAAACTAAACTTACAAGGGAGAGAATGGGAAAGTCGAAGATTGAATCATGGGAGAAGATGAAGAAGTTGATGAGAGCTACATTTTTGCCTTACAAATACCAATCACTTATGTACCAGAGGTTGCAGAATCTGAGGCAAGGGACGAAGTCTGTTAGTGATTATGCTGACGAATTTTACCAACTCATTGCCAGGAATGATATTATGGAAACGGAAGAACAGCTAACTGCTAGATTCATTGGGGGATTGAGAATGCAGATCCAGTATATGGTTAATATGTTCGATCCGAGATCTGTTGCAGAGGCACATCAGAAAGCGTTGGCGTGGGAGAAGCAAGGAAGGCGTGGAGGTGGTGTGTTTACTAATTCCAATAATCAAGCGAAGGGTGTTAGCGGGAGTTCTAATGTTTCTAAACCTGTCAGTAAGCCAGTGGTGAAAGAGGCCGAGAAGGCGAAGGTTAGCAGTGGTTTCAAATGTTATAATTGTCAGGAGTTGGGTCACAAAAGCAATGAATGTCCGAAGCCGAAGAAGAGAGCAATGGTTACTGAGATTGAGGATGATGGTGAGGAGGCAGAATGTTCAAATGCACCTTATGTTGAGGAGGAAGAAGAATTATCTGGGGATGAAGGTTGTAATTTGATGATGAGGAGATCTTGTCTTACACCAAAGCAAGAAAGAGGATTCTAGTTGGTTGAGAAGCAATATTTTTCAGTCGACATGCACTATTCTAGGGAAAGTTTGCAAGTTCGTTATTGATGCTGGAAGTTGTGACAATATTATCTCTACTAAAGCAGTAAAGAATTTGAACTTGAAAACTGAGAAGCATCCTAAACCGTACAAGTTAGCATGGTTGAGGAAGGGTGGTGAAGTGAAGGTGTGTCGAAGAGCTTGTGTGAATTTTTCTATTGGGAAGAAGTACAAAGACGAAATTTGGTGTGACGTTGTAGACATGGATGTGTGTCATCTGTTGTTGGGCAGACCATGGTAGTTTGATAGGGCAGTGCAACATGATGGTCGTGCTAATAGCTATAGTTTCATGTTTGAAGGTACTAAGATCACTTTAGTTCCTAAGAAGCAACAACAGAAGGAAAGCAAGTTAGAGGAGATTGAAGAGCTGAAAACTTTGCTGTCTTTGAAGGAGTTTGTTAAGGAAGTTGAAGATGAGCCTGATGTCTTTTTGTTGATTGGACGGGAGTGTAGTGAAGAGGTTGAAATTCCAGAAGAAGCAAAGCCAGTGTTGAAAGAATTTGAAGATGTATTTCCAGAAGAGTTGCCTAAGGAGTTACCGCTACTAAGGGACATTCAACATCAAATTGATCTTGTTCCGGGAGCAGTTTTACCATATCGACCACATTATCGAATGAGTCCGAAGGAACATGAAGAATTACGAAGGCAAGTAGAGGAGTTGTTAGAACAGGGACGTGTTCAGGAAAGCTTGAGTCTTTGTGCCGTACCAGTCTTGTTGGTGCCAAAGAAGGATGGAACATGGAGAATGTGTACCGATAGTAGAGCTTTGAACAAGATTACTGTTCGCTACAGATTTCCTATGCCAAGGTTGGATGACTTGCTTGATCAGTTGAGTGGGGCTACTATCTTTTCGAAGATTGATTTGAAGAGTGGTTTTCATCAGATTCGAATTAGACCGGGAGACGAATGGAAGACCGCATTCAAGACGAGGGAAGGTTTATATGAATGGTTGGTTATGCCGTTTGGACTATCAAATGAACCTAGTACATTTATGAGGGTGATGAATCAAATTTTCAGACCATACATTGGAAAGTTTGTTGTAGTTTACTTTGATGATATTCTGATTTATAGTGCGAGCACAGAGGAACATGTAGAGCATTTGAGAAAGGTGTTAATTATTCTTCGTGAGGAACAATTTTATGCAGCTACGAAGAAATGTGTGTTCATGACGAGAAGTGTTTTATTTCTGGGATATGTTGTATTTGAAGGGAATCCAGGTGGACCAGAATAAAGTTGAAGCTATTAGAAATTGGCCACAGCCGAGAACTATCACTGAAGTTAGAAGTTTTCATGGATTGGCGTCATTCTACCGAAGGTTTATTCCACACTTTAGTAGCGTGATGGCACCAGTTACTGATTGCATGAAAGGGAAACAATTTTCTTCGACAGAGAAAGCTGGGATTGCTTTTGAGAAGATCAAGAAACTTTTGACGACAGCACCAATTCTTGTATTACCAAATTTTCAGTTGTTGTTTGAGCTACACACTGATGCATCAAAGGTTGGGATTGGAGGAGTGTTGAGTCAGAGTGGGAGGTCAGTTCCTTATTTCAGTGAGAAGCTATCAGGGGCAAAGATGAGATACAGTACATACGATGTTGAGTTTTATGCTGTTGTGCAAGCTATTAAACATTGGAGACATTATCTATTTCAGAAAGAGTTTGTTCTTTACACTGATCATGAGGCGTTGAAGCATTTGCAAGGACAGGATAAGATTTCGGCGAGACATGCATCATGTATTGCTTATCTGCAGCAATTTACTTTTGTCGTAAAACATAAATCGGGGGTAACGAATCGTGTGGCTGATGCTTTGAGTAGGAGGAGTCATTTGTTGACTACAATGAAAGTTGAGGTGATGGGGTTTGAGTTATTGCCAGAATTGATTGACGAAGATCCTTCCTTTGCAAAGTTTGTTGAGAAAGTTAAGAATGGAGATACTGATGAATTTATGTTGGTTGATGGATTCTTGTTTAAAGGAAATCGATTATGTATTCCAGAGGGCAGTTTGAGAATGAAGATTATCAAAGAGTTGCACGAGGAAGGACATGTGGGTAAAGATCATACATTGCAGTTAATTTCTCAATCCTACTTTTGGCCATCAATGAGGAAAGAGGTTGAAAAGTTTGTGGTGAGATGTCGTATATGTCAGGTTTCGAAGGGAACAACGACAAATGCAGGATTGTATATGCCGTTACCTGTACCGACTAAACCATGGGTTGATATCAGCATGGATTTCGTTTTGGGTTTGCCGAGAACTCAAAATGGAAATGATTCTATATTTGTTGTGGTGGATAGATTTTCGAAAATGGCACATTTTATTGCCTGCAAGAAGACAGCGGATGCAGTTCGAGTGGCACAATTATTCTTTAAGGAGGTGTATCGATTGCATGGTTTACCAGAATCTATTGTTTCTGATCGGGATACTAGATTTCTAAGCCATTTTTGGTTGAGTTTGTGGAAGATGGTTGGAACGAAGCTGAATTTAGTAGCGGTTATCATCTGCAAACTGATGGACAAACAGAAGTTGTTAACAGATCATTGGGAAATTTGTTACGATGTTTGGTGAAGGATAATCTGAAGAGTTGGGACATGAAGTTATGCCAGGGAGAGTTTGCTCATAATCATGCAGTGAATCGTATTACGGGATTCAGTCCATTTTAGATTGTATATTCAAATCAACCCAGGGGACCATTGGACTTAGCCGTAGTGCCACAACCAAAGGGGACAGTTAGACGAGCTGTTGATTTTGTTGAAGGATTGAAGGAATGTCATAAGATCGTTCAGGAACGATTGGAAAAGTCAAATGAAAAATATAAGAAATTTGCAGATTTGAAACGAAGAAATGTTGGATTTAATGAAGGTGATTTGGTGTATGCTGTGTTAACAAAGGATCGTTTTCCAGTGGGCGCTTATAACAAGTTGAAAGCCAGAAAAATTGGTCCTGTCGAAGTTGTGAAACGGATTAACGAAAATGCTTATAAGTTGAAGCTGCCGGAGGATGTATACACTTCTGACGTGTTCAATGTTAAGCATCTTGTGCCATACTATGGAGATGAACAATCTGATGTGGAAGAATTAACAAATTCGAGGACGAATTTTTCTCAACCCGGGGAGGATGGTGCAGCACGACCTAAGGGTTCATTGGGCTTAATTCGTTCGAGTACTATGAGTCGTTCACGACTTATAGCCATAAGAGCTAAGGGAGAGCAAGGGATAAGGTCTTGGATCGGCTACGACCTGACAAGCAAGTGGATAGGGAACTCACGACCTAAGATAAGTCGCGTACGACTTAACGACCCATGATAAGTCGCGTACGACTTAACGACCTATGCTAAACCGCTGATCTTTGTGCCGAAGAATGATAAGTCGTTGTAGGATTAAGTCGTTTGTTATTTGTTTCTTATGTCGTATGTAATTAGGTCGTATACGACCTGAGTGATGTAAAGTGCTGATTCGGTGAAGCTTTGAGTCATTGTATTGGGTTATTGTAAACCGTAGGTCGGTATGTTGTTGAGTCGGCATTGTGTTGTAAAGCCGCGTGAGTTAAGTCGCTGCCGACTTAAGTTGAGTCGGTAGGTACCGTGATGTCATTAGGTCGGTCACGACCTTATCTAAGTCGTATGTGGTGTATATGAGTACTGGTATGTAGTGTTATCAGGGGTTGTTAAGTCGCTAATAATTGTTGAGTCGTGAGTCGTGTACCATGGGGCATGAGTCGGCAACGACTTAAGGAGCCGGTTGTGAAAAGCTATAAATAGAGGATGTGTGTTGTCATTTTTAACTGGGTTGATTTTTGAATAAAATTTCTTGTTGTTTGCTGTGTGCTTTCTTCTTAAATTGGTAGTTGAGTGTAATCTCCTATCTCCACTTTCGGTTATTCGAGTGCGCTCGAATCAACGATTGTTGAAGCCGATTCACGGAATCAAGTGCGCTTGATCAACGCTTGAAGAATTGAAGATCTTCTTTCATGGTATCGTGCGCGATCAACGTGTTAGAGATAGCTAGAATTCGGTATCTTCGGATCAACGAATTTGGGCATTTTGGTATTCATCAATCCACCGATTGCTACTTTCATCGATCCATATCGTTTTGTTAATAATCCGCTGCGTCAAAAAACCCCTCCAAACCTGGAAATCGCCGCCCTCCAAACTCCGACCATCTGAGCCATCACCTCCGGTCGTGGCTTCGTCTACATCCCCTCTACCAAACCCCACAAGCGCGAGCAACTCGATCGACGAACAGCGATGAACGAGGCGAAAACAGTAGACCATGCTAAACTAGGTCACCAGACTTCGAATGCTTCCCGCCGCCACCATGATCATCGGCCGACCATCGTGACATTTTTCCCATACTCCCTGATCACTTCTCCACCTCCAACCCAATTCCCGACCTCTCCCATCAACGCGATCACCCACGGCGACCTAAAATGCAAAAATCGAACAAACCCTCACTGCTCCCTATCCCTATCTCTAAAAATTATGATACAACCTTTAAAAATCATGTTATCGTACACGGATTCAGTTTAGATACCTGAATTCGGAAATTAAGAGATTCGAAAATTGACTCATCTTAAGTTTGTTATGATAATTTGGGTTTCCAGAGACAATTTATAGTTGTTTTAAATTAAATGAATTTTTAAAACTTAGTTTATAATGATACAAACAACTTTTGTTTGAATCTTTAGTTCAACCAATAATTAGAAAGGGAGTAAATGATTTTTGAAACCAACAGTTTGAGTTTTTGTACTGAGAGCAGATATATTTTTAGAACAACAGCCTGCATATTATACTTTCAATCTTCCCATATATACAGATAATTATATATGCACAAACATACATATCTTAGATATACTTGCACAGATTCAAACCTTTAAATTTTAATGAAAATTGTTACTCACCTGAAAACTGTAGAGCTTTTGAAAAAGAACTGGGAAGCTTGGAAAATTGGCATGCTTGATTTCTTTAGAACTGAAATGCTTAGTTGATTAAGGTGAATTTTTTTGTTTAAGATTAAGATGATGGTTTACTTTGTTTTGATAATCGAACTAAAATGAAGAGGAAGTTTGATATATAGAAGGAGAAAAGTTTACTGGGTGACATATTTGTGTACAGGGTAATAAAATTTGTATAGGGGATTATTATTGTTTGTACAACCATGTTGATATTCTTGTACAAACAACCAGAGATATCTTTGGTTTGGAGGCTGATGTGAATTCTTGTTTCGGCTGAGAGATTTTGTGTACTAGAGATCTTGTATTTAATTACTACTTTGCCTTTGTCTGTTTACTTACTTTTTTTTGTTTGCCTACATACTTACTTTTTATATTTGTTTACAGCTAAAGATATTTGGTTTGTACTTGCATTCATTTTTTTCCCTCCCAGGCCTGCATATTTATATTTCCATTTGCTTGTACATGTTTTGAATGTATATTTCTTACTTTGTCATATTACTTATGTATTTGTTGTTTGAATCTTAAAAAGTTTATTTAATGTATATTTAATGTTTTACCGTTTACATTCTTACTTTGTTCATAGGTGAATGTATTATTTCTTTTACTTGCCGTAATTATCTTTCTTTTATTTTAAAACTTAAACTATCAAATATTAAATTTACTTATTATTTTTATACTTATCTTATCTATTATAAATATGTTTCTATTTTCAATTTAAATATTTGTTTTTAACTTTAATACTCATTGTCCTATATGACTACATATTTATTTATTTTTATTATTTAGATATTAAATTCTAAAAGAAATCGTTTTTAAAACTTAAAAAACTAACACATATCTTTTTGTACGAATTTTAAGAAATTCAAAGTAATTTACTAATAAATTTCATAATTTTATTCAAAATTAAAAATAAATTGTCAAATTAAAATTATTAAAAATCCAAAATCGTTACATGTAATTTAATAATGAAATCATTAAAATAAAGTTAATAATGTTAATGCAAGTTAGTAAATAATTAATTTACTGCAATCCCAATTAATTGAAACAATTATAAGGTTTTAATTGATTGTAATTAGTAAATTGGGAAATAGATTCAAAGTTACATTAATGGATAAAATAATACGTAATAAATTGTAATTTGATAGGATCAATGCTAGAAATTAATTATAAAAATTGTTGTTCGATTATAAAGTAAGAATGGGAATTAAGATTTTTAATTTAAATTTAATAAATTGAATTAAGTGAAATGAAATGAAATTTAATATTTAAATATTACGCTAATAGGAATTGAGATGAAATTGGTAAATATTAATGTACCAAGATATAACTAATGTTAATTATGTACTTATTGTAATAAAAGACGTGAATGATAAGGTTTAAAAATTTAATCAATGAATTTTGGGAAATTTAATTTATAAATTTCTGAATTTAATGAAAATGAAATTAACACTGCAATTAATGGATTAATCAACTTTAACTTGACATCTAAATTTGTAAATTATTGTAATTGTTTAACAAATCAAAAAAAGACAAAATTTGCTAACTATGGGATTGAAATTGAAAAGGTGAATTAATTAATTAATTATTAATTTATTTAATTAATTGGAAATAGCCATTTTGGCTATTGACTTGGATCTCGACGAAAAAAGTTTCATCGGATCTATAACGGTGAATTATTGTAGGATCTCAAGTTCCGTAGCGATCGGACTTGTCGTTTGATCGTACAGACTCGAAACGCCTAGAAATCAATTAAATTGAAATCAATTGAAATCAATTTGAAATAGCGTGATTTTAGTATAACTTCTTCATACGATGGAATTTGGACTTGAAATCTGTTCCATCGATTTTAAACTATTCAAATACATCTGCTTTGATGTATGGGTTGACCCAATTTCGTTCTGGAGCCGAAACGGGTTTTTGGGCCGTGTAACGTTCAACTTTCAAACCGGTTCGATCCAATTGTTTCTATTTTCTGATCCACATATATATACTTCGTTATAAAAATTAGCCTTTTCTTGTGTTCATTTTTTATGCAGACAATTCCAATTACTCCTCTTTCTCAATGCAGACAAACTCTAAATTTTACAGTCAATTGCAAATCAAAAATTTCTACTTCAAAATTTAAATTCCTCAATATATATCGAATTGTATATGGATTTGAAGCTCTTGACGAGCGCAGGTCAAATCCACTATTTGTTTCTAAATCTAGGTTTCTATGTAGCCGGAATTGGATTGTTTATTCTCGGCCATCCGTTGCATCGTGATCAACTATGACGGATTATCAAATCGATTGATGGTTTTTGCAGAGATCGCCAAGGGGAGCGCATCAGTGGTGTTCGCCTGGAGGTATGATGGTGGATCGGTCGAAATAATTCGATTAGGGTTTAAAAATCTTCGGGGGTTAGTGGTTGTTTTGGGAGCACGTATTGGTCTGGTGCGGCAATAGAGGTCTAGTGGGTGGAGGCGCCATATGGGTGAGGTTGCGGGATGCGTGTAGGCTAGCTTAAATTCAATTTGAATTCAAAAGGTGAGTGTTTTAACCGACTAACAACTTCTAAAATTTCTTATGTGCGTCAAATTAATTTTTGATGTGATTAGAAATATATTAATGACTATTTGGCATATTTTTAATCATCATCCCAATTAAACTGGATTTATTGAGTTAAATTGTTATTTGATTTATTATTTCATATAAATTGCAAGTTAAATTGTTATTTAATTTATTATTGCATATAAACTACTAGTTAAAATGTTATTTAATTTGTTATTTCATATAAACTGCCAGTTAAATTGTTATTTAATTTATTATTAATCATAAACTGCTAGTAAATGCCTGTTGTTTATTATCTGTTCTATATTGATGTTATTGATTAAATTGGATGATGACTGATATTGAATGAATGGATGTTGTATTTTATATCGTTATCGACTGCAAGTTGTTATGGATTTTTATTTCATTTGGGATTGCGGTCTGAAATGATATATAACCATACTTATAATTTAAATTATGGATTGAAATGATAAATGTCCGTATCACTTGACTATATGATAGAAAATTATATACAGCCACCATCGGTCTATATACAAATATTTTGAAAATGATTTCTATAGTTTTGGAAAGAAATGTATGGTTCAAAAATATTGACTTTTGATGTTACATAAATATTATTCTATAGATAGTTAAATTCTTGAATTTAAGCTATGTATAAATTTGTTTGATAAAAATAAGCTTAGTAACAGAGTTCGATTTTATTAAAATATAATATAGGTAAGTATTTAAATTATATTTTAATATAGAGTGTATAATGATTTAAATAAATTAAGGTTGGCAGATAAATGTGAAATTTATTTGAAATGGAATTTAGTTAAGAATTAAACTCAAATAAGTTTGACATGAAATGTATTAAATTTGAGATTTTACAAGGTATGACTTTTAACTTGATCTTGTTCAAGGTGAATTAAATGAATGTTTCAAGTATAAATAAATTAAGGAAATATTTATTTATTTGTAATCGGGGTTTTATTTAAATGATAATGGATTTATTAAGTAAATATTTCGAAACTAAATAATAGAAAATTGAATTTGATATATATGAAATTTTCAAACTCAGTTGTGAAATTGTTGAATACCTAAAGTTTGAAATATATTGAATTTGAAGTGGTTTATTTTGGGGATCAAATCTGTTTTGAAACCGTTATAATTTGCAATAGCTTATTTGGAAACTAAATTATATTTAAATTTATGATACGTGATTTGGTAAAAGTTAAAATTTAGAATTTCTAATTAGTTTGGAATTGATATGTGAAATTAAAGAAGCTATTTTATTTTATAAAGTATTTTAATTATTTAAACCATATAAGTGGTGGAAGTTCTGAGTTTGAAGGTATTATAATCTGAAAGTGTTATATTTCATGTGGTTGATTTCAAAATGTTATAATTTTGAAAGTGTTATGATTTTAGAAAAGGATATATTTGAAATGAAAGGATATTGTATTGAATTGGGTTTTGAAAAGGCCATGATATTTGGTTTTAAAGTATAAACTATTTTGAAAACGACCGCGGTGTTATAATAACGTTTGGTTGTTAAAGAGACCGTGATCGGAAGTTGTCATACTCTCTGCCAACTTCGAAAACCACTATGACAACCGTGTACGCGGTGGAGATTTCAGAATGAAGTAGGATGGCGGCGGCGTTTTCTTTGAGGTGTATACGTGGACCCGACTCCAGTGAGTTAGCATAAGGTGGCTAGAGAGGAGCGATTTACGGCTAAGAAGGTAGCACCTTTTATCGAACACACTCCTTCGATACCATTCTATTACTTTGTGATTGATTTGGGCACTTTTTGATTTTGGGGGTATGGCTCAAGGTGGGCGGTAGTAGCTGTTACGCGTTACCACCGGTCCGGAAACGTAATTTGTATATCTACCCTGGCATTACCTAATTGTGTCGTGTCACCTACACTAGCGAGCCTTGTACGAGTTTGATTTGTGTCGTACCTATGGAACATCTTCTCCTAGCCTCCAGATCAGGAGGTACGCAGGTGTTGCATAGACTATTGGCACTATTTATGTGTTAAGGTGGAAAATGTAAAGCCTTAAGCTATTTTGAAGTAAGTTTATTTTACTATTAGACATTATTATAATAGCGTATATTACTAAATAGTAAATAGTTTACCGGATCCTTAAGGGATGTAAATCCCGAACATCTCTTAAATTACTGCACTCACGTTGCCACTAGATAGGAGATGTCAAATCCCGTAAACATCTCTAACGTCATTCCACTCATATTATTTTCTGTTGATTTAACCTACATAAGATCTTTTAGTTCTCACTCAATTATTTTGTCTTTCCAATTCACTCGGGTCAATCTGAGCATTTCAGGGTTTGAAGACTTTACTGAAGGACGAAGATGAAGATTGTATTATTATTATTTATTATATTATTCCACGACATGCTTACTGTTCCGCTGCATTATTAATTGTTCTCTGGTATGTGTTACTCTGATATGTGTTGTATAAGTATAATCAAATGTTTGTAAAATAGCTTCATGAACTGTTATTTGATTATTATATTTTGTCATTCCGCTGTGGGATTCTGTTTTGTTTTATTTCTTCCTCTTCTTTTCTATTTCACCCCAATAACAATCCACCCTTCTGTATGGTTTGAGTCTGATGTGTGTAGTTTATCATGGGTTTAAACCGTATAAAAAGGCGGGACGTTACAACATGGTTCAGAGCTTTGGTTTAGCGATAAAATTTAGCTTTGTAGGGTCAGGCTCTTTATTAATGAGGTAGTAATACCCTATGATGAGTCGTTGAGCATATATATATATATATATATATATATATATATATATATATATATATATATATATATATGAGAGAGAGTGTATTTGTTAGTGTTATAAAAGGTTATGATATGGCGTTAATTTGTTCCGTTTTGTATTTATAAATTCTGGTTGGTGCATGGGACGCTATAACATCAATAGGGATTTCTAAACACTTAATAGGATGGACCGACACAATATTTGTTTTCAAAGATAGGTAAATGAAATAATTTTTCCTATTGTATATTTTATATATAAAATAATAATTTTATAAATGATATATTTGGTCGTAATATATATGTTGGTGGGTAGTGAAATTTATAAATATTGGTTGTAAAATAAAATTGTGAAATAAAATAAATGAAAATTTTGAAATTTAGAACTTAATTTCTAGGGATTTTGAAAATTTCTTTCTAATGATTTTGGAATATAATAATAATATTAGTTAGAAGTATTTTTTGATATAAATATTTCAATATAATTTGAAAGAATTGTTTTAAAGAGACTTTGAAAAGAAATAAGTTCTATACTCCCCTCTCTGTTACCGGAAAATAATTTCGATGATGAGTGCATGCATCATCGACATTCATTTTCGAGTTTCGAGGTGGGAAGGCCACTGTAGTAGTTTTACCTTAGATTTATTTTGATAAACAAATATAGGTTTTAAATTGTTTTAAATATAATTGGATATATAAACTGTAAGTATATACATTTATCTATTATTTTAAAATGATTTGAAATTTAACCCGTTATTTTAGTTCTTGAATTTCCGTTAATCAATAGTTTTCGATTATTGTAGTGAAATGGAATGCAACTAAATAATAATTGGGACTTTTAATTAAAACAAAAGACTAAATGCTAGGTTATAAATGAAATAACAGGAAATTTTAAATTTGTAACCTAAAAAACAAATGATATGATTATCGAACATTAAATTAATTAAAAGAAAATGTTATAAACTTGTATGATTTTCAATTACATCCTTACAAGCATATATATAACTTACCAAATATTAAAAGTTTTAATGTTTAATAAGAAAATGTAATGGATATTATACAGGTAATAAACTTGAGATAATTAAAGTATTCAATGTAATTCTTTAATAAATAAGAATTTGATGTTGTAGTTGTTATAAACTTAAGTATAATTGAAAGGCTACTAATTAAATAAATAGAAAGGTAAGTATTATAAATAAATGATTATAAACTTAAGTGGATGAATTGGAATACCAAGAAATTTAATTGAACATAAATACTATAAACAAATGAATGTAAATAAATGAAGTTATGCAATAATGAATGAATTAATGAATATAATGCAATAAAAAGAAATTGACATGACCTGAATAAATGAATGAAAATGAAAATGAATAATTCCAAGTAATAAACGAGAGTAAATGAAATAAACACTGGATGAGTGGATGGAAATGAAAATTTGCAAGAAATAAATGTGAATTAAAAGATAAATCATTATACGAATGAAAAGGAAATCAAACGACAAATGTGTGAAATGAAATTAATAAGAATGAACTTGATCTATTGTTTGAAATTGTGTTTGTTTGGTTTGTGGTTGATTGGGCAAGGATACTTTAAAAAATCGTTTGGATGTATGAATAATCTATTCAGTTTATCTAAGACTGTTGAGTAAATGGTATACTTAATAGTTTGTTTATCATTATATACAATTTAAAAATGTCTAAGCCCGAACTAACTATTTGTTTTGGGTTGATATGGATGAATGGTTGATATGTTTTGATTTCATATGATGACTGTATGTTGGTTGCAAATGATGATTGTTTATATTGATTTGGTTGTTAGTGGTAGTAACAAGTTAAATATTTCATTTTATATAATTATTAACTCTTTTTAGATTATATAAGTGAAATACAGGTTATGGAAGCAACTGCTACAGCTTTTGGTTTCATAAATAAGCGTTAATGGCCCGACAAGTAGGAACGTTTACGGACTACGGTTTTATAGCATTATTATATTGTTTTTTCCGTTGTTGGGACATATTATTTTGAGATATTGTGATATTTTTTTTTATATTTGATATTATATTTTCTTCCGAGCCTCCCCGTACAAAGGAGACTCTACCGAAATTTTCTGTGAATTTTGGACATAGAAATTTTTTGAAAATATTTTCCAAACTTTATTAATTTGAGTACAAGAAGATTTAATGGTCATAAATTGGTATATTTTATTTAAATTGATTAACTTTGTAAATTTATTTGTTTATAAAGTTAATATTTTTGAATAAGATTTATTGTTTACTCAATTCCTTCTTTTCCCTTCTTTTTCCTTTTCGGGGAAGAAAAATTTTGAGTGGGGGAGAGTGTAATGACCCGTAAATTTTCGATAATTAAATTTTGTTAATTTATTAAGTTTCGGTAATTTAATTCATAAAGAAAAATAAAAATCTATAATTTAATAATAAAATCACTAAAATAAAGATAATAATGTTAATGCAAGTGAATACATAATTAATTTAGTGCAATCCCAATTAATTAAAACAATTGTATGGTTTTAAATTATTGGAATTAGTAAATTGGGAAATAAATTCAGAGTTATATTAATTGATAAAATAATACGTAATATATTGTAATTTGACAGGATCAATGCTAGAAAGAAATTATAAAAATTGTTTTTTGATAATAAAGTAAGAATAGGAATCAAGATTTTTAATTTAAATTTAATAAATTGGATTAAGTGAAATTAAATGAAATTTAATATTTAAATATTACGAAAATAGGAAATGAGATGAAATTGAGAAATATTAATGTACCAAGATATAACCAATGTTAATTATATCCTTATTGTAATAAAAGACGTGAATAACAAGCTTTAAAATTTAATGAATGAACTTTGGGAATTTTAATTTCTAAATTTCTAAATTTAATGAAAGTGAAATTTAACACTGCAATTGATGGATTAATCAACTTTAAATTAACATCTAAATTTGTTTAAATTATTGTAATTGTTTAAGAAATCAAAAAATGATAAAATTTGTTAACTATGGGAAAGAAATTGAAAAAGTGATTTAGTTAATTAATTATTAATTTATTTAATTAACTAGAAAATAGCCATTTTGTCCACTGACTCGGATCTCGACGAGACGAGTTTCATCGGAATCATAATGGTGAATTATTATGGGATCTCAAGTTTCGTAGCGATCAGGCTTGTCATTTGATCGTACGGATTCGAAACGCCTAAATGTCAATTAAATTGTTGAAATCAATTTGAAATAACGTGATTTTAGCATAAATTCTTCATAATATGGAATTTGGACTTGAAATCTATTCCATAGATTTTAAAATATTCAAAAACATCTAATTTGATATATGGGTTGACCCAATTTCATTCTGGAGTCGAAACGGGCTTTTTGGGCCGTGTAGCGTTCAACTTTCAAACCGATTCGATCCAACTGTTTCTATTTTTTGATCCACATATATACACCTCGTTATAAACCCTAGCCTATTCTTGTGTTCATTTTTCTGTACGTATAATTCAATTGCTCCTCTTTCTCAATGGCAGAAAAACTCTAAATATTATAGCCAATTGCAAATCAAAAATTCTACTTTAAAATTCAAATTCCTCAATATATATCGAATTACATATGGATTTGAAGCTCTTGACAAGCGCAAGTCAAATCAACTGTTCGTTCCTAGATCTGGGTCTGTATAGTCGGAATTAGCTTGTTTATTCTCGACCATCTGTTGCATCGTGATCAACTACGACGGATCATCAAATCGATCGAAGGGTTGTGTCGAGATCGCCGAGGGGAGCGCATCAGTGGTGTTCCTCGGGGGATAAGATGGTTGGATCAGTCGAAATAATTCGATTAGGGAAAACTTTGGTGGCGGGTGGTTGTTTTGGGAACGTGCATTGGTCTGGGGAGGCAGCAGAGGTCGAGTGGATGGAGGCGCCACGTGGGTGAGGTTGCGGGGTGCCTGTAGGCGAGCGGAGGCGTGCGTTGGTGGGGTTTTGTGGCGGCGCGATGCGCTCTTTTGATCGGCTAGGGTTCAAACTATGCTTGTGAGAGAGAAAAAGGCCCGTTATGACGTGGCGCCCATTGGTAGGTCTGTGCTATTTTGTGTTCTTTTATTTTAATTTCTATTTCAACGTGTTCTAATCGTAATAACTTTCGCATACGAGGTCTAATTCACGCGTGGTTTTCTCCGTTAGGTTTGTATTGGAATTCTGGACATTTTGGACGTGGTTTGGACAAATTCTGAGAGAGTTCAAATTTTGGGTTTAAATTGGATTTAAATTCAATTTAAATTCAAAGGTGAGTGTTTTAACCCACTCACAACTTCTAAAATTTCTTATGTGTGTTAAATTAATTTTTGATGTGGTTAGAAATATATTTATGACTATTTGGCATATTTTTAATCATCATCTCAGTTAAACTAGATTTATTGAGTTAAATTGTTACTTAATTTGTTATTTCATATGAAATACCGGTTAAATTGTTATTTAATTTATTATTGCATATAAACTGCCAGTTAAATTGTTACTTAATTTATTATTTCATATAAACTGCCAGCTGAATTGTTATTTAATTAATTATTGAATATAAACTGCCAGCAAAAACTTGTTATTTATTATCTGTTCTATATTGATGTTATTGATTGAATTGGATGATGATTGTGATAAATGTTGATGATTGATATTGGATGAATGTATGTTGTATTTTATATCATTATAGACTACAAGTTGTTATGGATTTCTATTTCATTCGGGATTGTGGTTTGAAATGATATAGGACCGCATTTATAATTTAAATTACGGATTGAAACAATAAATATCCGTATCACTTGACATAGGATAGAAAATTATGTATAGATACCATCGGTCTATATATAAATATTTTGAAAATGATTTCTATGGTTTTTGAAAGAAATATACGGTTTAAAAATATTGACTATTGATATTATATAAATATTATTTTATATGTAGTTAAATTCTTGAATTTAAGCTATGTATAAATTTGTTTAAATTATATTTTAATATAGAGTGTATAATGATTTAAATAAATTAAGGTTGGCAGATAAATGTGAAATTTATTTGAAATTGAATTTAGTTAAGAATTAAACTCAAATAAGTTTGACATGAAATGTACTAAATTTGAGATTTTAGAAGTTATGAATTATAACTTGATCTTGTTTAAGGTGAATTAAATGAATGTTTTATTATAATTAAATGGAAGGAAAACTTTAGTTATTTGTATTCGGGGTTTCATTTAAATGACAATGGATTTATTAAGTAAATATTTCGAAACTAGATAATAGAAAATTGAATTTGATATATATGAAATTTTCAAACATAGTTTTGAAATTGTTGAATACTTAAAGTTTGAAATATATTGAATTTGAAATGGTTTATTCTGGGGACTAAATCTATTTTGAAATCGTTATAATTTGCAATGGTTTATTTGGAAACTAAATTATATTTAAATTTGTGATTTGGAATTTGGTTAAAGTTAAAATCTAGAAATTTGAATTAGTTTGGAATTGATTTGTGAAATTAAAGAAGCTATTTTATTTTATAAAGTATTTTAATTATTTAAAGAATATAAGTGGTGGAAGTTCTGAGTTTCAAGGTTTTATAATCTGAAAGTGTTATATTTCAAGTGGTTGATTTTGAAATGTTATAACTTTTTTAGAAAAGGGCATATTTGAAATGAAAGGATATCGTATTGAATTTGGTTTTGAAAAGGCCATGATATTTAGTTTTAAAGTATAAACTATTTTGAAAAAGGCCGCGGTGTTATAATAATGCTTTGTTGTTAAAGAGACCGGGATCGGAAGTTGTCATACTCTCTACCAACTCCGAAATCTAATTTAACAACCGTATACGCGGTGGAGATTCCAGAATGAAGTAGGATGGTGGCGGCATTTTCTTTGAGGTATAAACGTGGACCCGATTCCTGTTAGTTGGCATAAGATGGCTAAAACAAGAGCGATTGACGGGCTGAGAAGGTAGCACCTTTTATCGGACACACTCCTTCGATATCATTCTATTACTTTGTGATTGATTTTGGCCCTTTTTGATTTTAAGGGTGTGGCTCGAGGTGGACGGTAGTAGCTGCTATGCGTAACCACTGGTTCGGAAGCGTAATTGGTATATCTACCCTGAGATTGCCTTATTGTGCCGTATCACCTACCCTAGCGAGCCTTGTATGCATTTGATTTGTGTCGTACCTATGGAGCATCTTCTCGTAGCCTTCCGATCAGGAGGTACGCAGGTGTTGTGTAGACTATTGGAACTATTTATGCGTTAAGGTGGAAAATGTAAAGACTTAGCGCTATTTTAAAGTAATTTAATTTTAGCATCAGACATTATTATAATGGTGTATATTACAACATAGTAAATAGTTTAACGGATCCTAAGGAGATGTAAATCCCGAACATCTCTTAAGTTACTGCACTCATGTTGACACTGGATAGGAGATGTCAAATCCCGTAAATATCTCTGACGCCGTTCCACTCATATTATTTTCTGATTATTTAACTTACATAAGATCTTTTAGTTCTGACTCGAGGGTTTTGTGTTTTCAATTCGCTCGGGTCAGTCTGAGCATTTCAGGGTTTGAAGACTTTATTTCTGTGGGATGAAGACGAAGATTTCATTACTATTATCTATTTGTTATTGCACTGCATTCTTACTATTTCGCTGCATTATTAATTGTTCTCTGGTATGTGTAACTTTGATATGTGTTGTATAAGTATAATCAAATGTTTTGTAAAACAGCTTCATGAACGGTTATTTGATTACTATATTTTGTCATTCCGCTGTGAGATTCTGTTTTGTTTTATTTCTTTCTCTGCTTTTCTATTTTACCCCAATAACAATCGGCCCTTCTGTATGGTTTGAGTCTGATGTGTGTGGTTTATCGTCTATTTAAACCGTATAAAATGCGGGACGTTACAAAACACATTACTGAATATGAAATAAATTCAACATTTTGAGGAATCCAGTTGGATCTCTCCAACCTGTTTCCCTACATCCAAATATGTTAGCACAAAAATTTAAAATACCAATCCTGCTTCGTGGTGGGATATCGCGGTATATAAGGTCATCTGCTATTATGCAGGATGCCTAGGGTCTCATCTACTATATAATGCAGGAATCAATCACTCCAATATACACATACACACACACGTATGTAATATCACATCCAGTCAATTCAACCATTCAACCCATAATTTAAATTTAGCTATTTAAATCTAAATGGTAGTCCAAATGAGTGAGATTAACTCACCCTTGTTTGCAACCCATTCCCATCTCGATTTGTTTTCTTCGTGATTATTTTTGGCCTTGTATAAACAATTCATCGTTTATATCTATTTAAATAAATCAAACAAATAAATCACCATTTAGTCATTTAGTTTTAACTTAGAATTTGACTTAAACTAATTTTCCTTGAAATATTTAGTAAGTAAAATAATTAAATAGGTTAATTAAACAAATTAATCACCGTAAATTCATATTTGAAGTAAACTAGTAGATTTAAAACGAATATAGGTATATATAATTTATTTCTCATTTAGAAACTACATAAGTATATCTATAAAAATAATCCACATAGATTTTAAAAATCAAATCATTCTATAAATCCCTATATTTTACCGAACTTTATCTATATATAAAAATCTTCTTTTTCCTGTAAATATAAAAAAATCTGCATATAATTGAATTAAAATAAGATTAGCTTAACATTTTAAAAACTTCTTAATAGATAATTTTCCTTTTTACTGTAAACTTTTCCCTACATATACGCATATATTTATTTAATAGAAGTCCATTCCAAAATCACTTTCTCTACCTTCATAAAAAATATCCAGTCTATTTATATAATTTTAAATTAAATTAAATTAAATTGAAAATCCAAAACTGATATACCTTACCCGAACCTAGTGCAACCCTAACCGGAACATCGGCGTCGCCGACCATCTCCCAGCCACGCCCAATCATCGTGGCTGCCTGCCTCTCTAATCTGAAGCCCTAGATTGCCCTGCCGACCCAATCAATCACGTTCGTGAGCCATACGAACTTCAAATGGTCGCCGAAACTGGCCTCGAGTAACCTATCCCTTGGCTTCCAACCGGTCGCGAGACCCATACCCTCTCCTTCGATTGGAACACTTCGACCCTTTTGATATGTAGAGAGAAAGGGAAAGCCGATGCCTTCATTTCTTTTTTCGAAGTCGACGTCGTTCGGCTGATTGGATGATATTCATGATTTTTAAAGGAAAGCAAAGACGACTCTTATTTGAAGAATCGACCATTATTCAATTTTATTTGACCGAGGGGAAGAAGTTGTTTGGCATGCAATATGATTTTTTTAATTTTGAATTTGCTGTGTAGATTTAAAAAGAAACTAAGGAACAAGTGTGATGTTGAGCAGCAGGTGGCGTGCAAAAGAAGGCTACAATGTTTTGAAATGTTGGAAAAAGTTTTAAAAGGTTCTGATGTGAACAAAATCTCAACTGATGTTGACTAGAGTGTGTGTGTGTGCGTGTGTATAAATTTAAATTTAAATCGTCCCGATAAATGCAACTCTAAGCCTTGACCTCCTATCGAGGTATGCCACTATGCGTTTATGATGTTATACCCCCATTTCGAACATAAAGGAAAAGGTTTCGAATCCTAATTTGATTGTATGGAGACGACATGTAACAACCCGATATTTTCAGTCATTCGCATCCGCACATGTCGGACTTGAATTGCTCAAAATACCGCATTGTAAATAAATTTGGAGCAAATGAAATACAAATCACAGAATCACAGACACTGAACAAACATAATACCTCGCAGCGGAATATAAAATACATAGTAGTTCATGAAGCTACTATGGCAGAGTCTCAAACTAAATACATAATACAGTCTGAAAACAACATAATAGAAATCCCAAATACATAGAAGTTCACTAATACATGAGATAAACTAGAATAGCTGAAACAGAAAGTAGGTATAAATGTAGATAAGCAGAAACTCCAGCAAAGACCAGCTCCAGAAAGAGAATCCAAAGCTGTGAATACTCAGGCTGACCCGAGCGTAAAGTAAAACACAAAACACTCGAGTCAGGACAATATATACTTATATAATGCAAACCAACTAAAGTGAACTGTAGTAGACACACACAATAACTTAAAGGATGCTTGGGATCGCCCATCCATTAAGAATCAGTTAAACTATAAATTAAATACATCCCGTGGTTAAAATTTCGAAATGGTATTTTATACTTCAAAATCAAATATCATTTCAAAATTCAATATCATTCAAAATCCATTTCAAAATATCAAAAATATAATATCTTCCAAACCACATTCATTTTTATTTAATTTAAATACCATTACAAAACACATTTCAAAATAGTTTATATTTCAAAAATAATTACTTCATTTTAAATCATAAAATGAAGTTATTATATTTAATAATTAAATTATTAAATTTACAAAATTTTAGTCTTTGAAAATTCATTTATCCACTTAATTTATTAAAACAGATGAAAATTCAACTTTCGCAGCATTTAGAAATTGCTACAGAAAGTTACATTCAAAACAGTTCAGTTTAACAAAAGATAGCATTCAAAAAATGTTGTAATAGGGTTACATTAGTTTCAAATAAAACTTAATCAAATTCAACAATTATAACATTTACAAAAATGCTATGATATCCTTTAATTAAACTTAGCCATTTGGTTCATTATTATCAACTACAGCATTTACAAATGCTGTATTATCATTTACATTAGAAGTAATAGCATTTCTGAAATGTAGTTAATTAACTTCAAATATTCAGTATAATTTCACAAACAATTATATTTTTATATAAATCATTTTTTTTACTTATAAAATCATATAATTTCACTTTTAAAACAATCATTCAAATACCCTTATATTCATGATTTTATAAAGTTAAATCTCCACTCAAAAATCAAAATTTAATAATAATTCACTTATTAAATTCCAACATTAAATTTAAATTCATTAAATTAAATTTAAATTAACACTTAAGTTTAAATTTTCAAATATAACTTAATTTCATTTTTATTTACTTAACTTAAAATTCACCTTTAAGTCAAATTCACAAATTTCCAATTTTAGTTATATTTCAAAATTTCAACTTAAATATTCATTCTTTTCACATTTTAACTTTATTCAAAATCATAATATTTTATAAAATCATTTAAATTCACTTAAATCCAAATTATCATGAATTTATAATATTTTCATATTTAATTTAAATTCTAATTATCACCAAATTAGAATTTCCCAAAATAACTTACACTTCAAATTTTCTAACTTTACCATTTATTTATTTCACTTAAAAATTTTCCGAAAATCAATAATGCTTTACAAAAATCATTTTTAATCAAATATAATCAAAATATTATAATATTTACATTTCTACAATAATTTAAATTTTTTTAGAAAAACATATTTTTACAACGGGTCTGTATTTCATTTTCTAGCCTAGGTAAAGTGATACGGGTAATATATCATTTCAACCCGTAATTTACAAAGAAAACCCGGGTTTGATCATTCCAAACCCCTAATCCCAAGTAAAAGAAAATAATTGAAAATCATTCAGGCCTATCATTTCAGCCCATAACGATTTTCTCCTATTCTAAAGTCCGTTCGGGTATGTATCATTTCAACCCATAGTGATTCTAGTCTACAGGGAACTTGCAGTGTGATAAACTGATGAAAGTAACAGAATAGCATGAAATAACAGTAACAGATGATATAACAGGTGTAAATATAGGTGTGAACATCATATGAATATACTATAGCAGTTATAACAGGATGATATGCATTTACAGATTCAAGTGATGTCAGTTTATCACTACATAAGTACATATTAGTCTGGTAAGTTTTACTCACCGTTTTGAGCTGATGAAACATTGAAGAATTGCATAACGGGATCTACACAAGCACAAAAGCACGATACAGATACGAAATGGAGGAGCCAAGGATTAATTCCCTTGAATACAAATCAAACAAACAATACAAACAGCATAAGTTTTCAACCCAAAATTTCAATTAAACAAAGCTAGAAATGAATACACAAAACATCACTGAAGTGTTTGCACTTGCTTTCTACCACCTATGCTTCAACTCCAAATCTGAAATGGCACGGCTAAAGGCATGGTTTGGATCTGGTTTGGGTTCTTAAAGGTCGGCCTAGCATGGCAAAATGATGGAGCAAAGATATATGAGCATGAACTAACACTACAAGGCAAATATCATGGATTCCTATGCACTAGAGGGCTCGGCCAAGGCCAAGGAGAGCACGGCCAGGTCTGTAGTGGGCTGGAGGATGATGTGGCAGTGGGCTCAGGTCAGGAATTTGCTGGTGCTGGTGGTGTATGGTCGTCCAAAGTGATGGAGAGAGGTGGTGGAACAAGTTAGGCTAAGCTATGAACAATTAGGTGGAGTTTTGTTCATTTTTAGGTGGGTCTTCTTCATCAAGGGGCATGGCCATGGCTTGGGCCTGGGCTGGAGGAGGTGATGACCAGATGTGGTGGTGGTGGAAGAGGCCAAGGTGGAGGAGGAAGGAGGAGCTGAGCATAGAAGGTGAGAAAACAAGTGCAAAATCATAAGAAAACAAGTAAAAGTTGCATAGAAAAGAAGAAAAAAAATTACCAATCTTCATGGAAATGATGGAGGCTGAAATTTTAGAGATGAGAAATGGAAAATTCACGTGAAATGATAGAGGAGTCAGCTGAAGATAGGAAGTTATGGCAGAAAATTGAATGAAAAGTAATGGTTGGAGTTGAAAAGGTGAGAATACAAAGAGCCTTAAGAAATAAGAAGTCACAAAACCTTTCATATTTCTCATATATATTTATATACATTTAAATAACTAAAAATACTTATAATTTCAGTTAAAATTCGAAAATATAAAAGATAAACAAAATATTAATAATTAAATATTAATTAGATATGATTAAAATAAGAAAATAGCACAGAAAATGAAAACTAGTCTAGAAAATTTGAAATTAAATGGAACAAACTCTGAAAAATTTATATGTGCATGAAAAATATTTATAAATAAAGATAAGAACATAAAATAAAAATTCATTCACAAAAATGAATAAATAAATTTAAATTAAATATAATTTAAATGAAGAAAATAGTAGAAAAATAGAAACTAGCCTTTAAAAATAAGAAATAAATGCAATAAACTTTGGAAAAATTATAACGTCACTTTAAAAATATTTAAAAGACAAAAAAAAATATAATATAACATATTACACATATAAATAAAATAAAAATATTTTTTTATATAAATTTAAAATAGACAAATTTTTATTAGATAAATCAATTTACGTACAATATTGTAAAAAGCATAACTTTTACACTATAAATCGGATTTCAACGAAACGAAAAGTAGTATTCTTAAATTTTAACATATTTTCATAATAAAAGATAAAATTTAAGAATTTAAATATCTAAATTTGAAATTTAAAAATCAAAGTTTGACCCAAATTGACGAAAGTCAACATTTCAGGAAGATATTCAATTTATACCATTTGGAATTATAATTTACATAATAATCAAAGTTTATATTTAAAAATGAAATGGTTAAAATGAAACAAGTTTAAAAAAATTCAAAATGAAATAAAGTCAAAATTTAAAATATATATAGAAATCTAGGGTTGTTACACTCTCCCCCACTCAAATCTTTTCGTCCTCGAAAAGGAAGGAAGCGGAGAAACAACAAGAAAGAGCAATAGGTTGGAATACATCCCCGAAAGAATGTAGGGAAAAAAAGATAGCTAGGAGGTAAAGCAGGTTGAAAGACACGGATGAACCATTATTTGAACCATTATACATTTCAATTTAATTTTTTTTTTAGTATGATGAATAGTCATTTGATTCAAATCTGATGTGTAACGACCCGCCGTTCTGACCGCCCCCAGTCGGTAATTAAACCAACTTGAGACGTTCAAAATGACGGATTGTTATTCAGTTTATAGAGTTTAAACAGAATCAGCCACAAAATCATATAATAATCATAATATTTTACATAAATGAATTTTTATACATATATCAGAGTTTGTACAATGCATTAAATTTTATACAGCGGAATATTTCTTTTAAGTACAAAAATTCTTCGACAAGGCTAAAGTGAAGCAATTTCCCCAACTCTCTCTAACTTCGCCGCCTGAAAATCTTCAAGCTGTAAAAATACTCGGTCTGACCCGAGTATTACGTTCAAAGGAAAATAATACACAGGTCAGTCTAATTCAAACTCAGTTATTAGTGCATAGAGGCAATAATAATCAAACAACAATTAGACGACAGTCAAATATAAATTTACCTATCCGATCCTTTAACAAGAAATCGGATAACGGTAAATATAACACATAACAGTGTTAAACAACAAATTAGTAGATTCAGATTATCAATGAAGATAGATGAAGGGATTATTGATGAGGATAATTTAGAAAACAATCAAAATTTGCCTAAACGGCAATTAACAACAAAATCATCAAAATCGATTCAAAATATATTGAATTGGCAACATAAAATAATTTTCATCAAAAAGAAAACATCAATTAAAACATTAGATTTGGTAGGGCTGCAGTACACACACGCGTGTACGGCCTCGCCACATTTTTAAAATGTTAACTTCGTGTGGCTGCAGTTCACGCTTGTGTGCACTGCCTCGCCACTACCGTAATGAAATAGAAATCATTACAACAGTGAACGCTAACAGAAATTGAAGCTGCAGAGGTCATGTACGCTACAGAAAGAATTTCGATAAAAATCGAAGTCAACATCGAACCAAGTCGAAGCCGTGATCCAATAAAGAGATGAACATGCCAGCGACGAGGTTAACAAATAAGAAAAAAACCGAACAGTTCAATCAACAAGTGCTCAAAGGCAGTCATACCCAAAACAATGTACATGGCAAGGTTGAAATGCAACAGTTTGCATATACTCAAACAACTCAAGAAACAAGTTTCTTAACAACTCATTACTGCACATTTCCAATAAGTGCAAAATTTTCATAAAAATGAAACTGCAAGCACCACAAATATTCAGGGGTAGAACTGCAATAATAACGCAACCACCACCCGAATCCAAGGGCATAATAAATACAAACTGCAACTACAACATGTTGCTATTATGCTTGAAAACAAATGAACATCAAACTAGTAGTAAGCAGTGCCAAAAGAACACAACCCAAATGTGCAAGTATAAAAATCAAGAACAAGGCGCAGTGCCGAAGCAAAGACAAAATATATTGCTTTTCCAAAATAAATACTATATAGTGCAAAATTGCAGTGGTACAACTGGTGAAGCATGCAATATGTACACAAATGAATGTACATAACCAACAGCACATGGACAAACATATGTGCAAATGCAGTCATGCACAAGGGCAGGAAATAAGATTAAAACCAACATCATCAATTACATGATATAACACAAAAGTTCTCAACTCCAACATGTCAGTAAACATCAGTGCACAAGGCAATGACACATACTTATACATGAACCAGCAGAAGCAATTGAAGTGCAACAGTGGAACAACAAGGCACAAAGGCTACAAGTATGAATTGAACAAAGCAAGGCTACACAGCTCGAGCTTATGCAAAGTCAGCGTCACAGCATAAATTCAAGAAGGCACCAAACCACAAAACTGAACGCAAAGGTCAAGCCATAGTTGTCATGACTCGACTCAAATGCAAAGCTTCAACAAATCAAAGCAGCATCAAAACTTATGTATGCAAACCCAAATGCTCAAAGCAAAAGAAATACCAATAAAATCAAGGCGGTGTGGCTGCAGTACACACATACATACATGTGCATTGCCTCGCCAACTCGAGTGCACAAGGTCAAATCAAAATCAGATTCAACACAAGTACAAATGGCCTCGACCAAAATTCAAAATATCACTGCAACAATGAAACTGTAAATGTACACAGAAAACATAGCAACACTCAAACAGGTATTTAAAAATGAACCCAACATCATAACATAAGGCAAAAGCAACTGGGTTCAAGTAACGAGCAACAAGAGAAACATACAATGCAAATAAACCAGACTTGAGCTTACACCAACTCCAGAAATATGTAGAATAATTACAGTCAAAGTACAGATGGTTAGCGTCTTTTGTAACCTGATTACAAAAAACACATTTGTCATCTTCAAAAATGATATGCCTTTGTGGAAGATTCTGTTTTGTTGAAAATCTGTTGAAAATGGCTTTAAATAAACAGATTCTCTTCTTTGTACAATGAATTTTGTCCCATAAAATTCTCATCTTAGGATAAAGAAAACAATCATATATTGATAAACTTATATTTAGCAATATTATTTTAACCGATCAAGCAATTTAACAATCAAAATATAACTATATCAATTCCATTTGCATATATATAAACATAGTTTTTATACTTTCAATTTATTTATTTTATAAACAATTTTGATTTTCTTCCTATCATAGTTTATATTAAAATTCTCCATCTATCTTTTATCATGTTTTTAATTTCAAACAGATACCAATACTCTTTCATCACTCAATAAAAGCAACACAGTCATCAAACTCAAGCATTCAATGACATGAATCCAAACAGCATAGGCTACCAAGCCATTAACATCTAATATAAATTGGTTTATGATAATCTACAATGCAAGAAAAAATAATAATCATTACTGTTTAAATCAAAGTATGATTTACTATAAACAAAAGTATATTCTTCTTTTTATTATAAAAACAGCGAGGGTACTATACTCATTATTCAAACAACTGCACTGCATCATGTATACGAGATATGGGCATCAGTGGAACAAAACGTCACAAACCCAAAGAAGATAATTTACAGTGGCATCAGTTCAACTTATATGTCACAGTAACCAAGGAGCATGTTGTACCAAAGACCAACAAGTGATACAAGACCCTATATATGCAGGCGCAAAATCATAAAAATATGGAACTATAACACTTCATCAAAATCAAACAAGACACAGTGCAGAAGTGAATGGCACCAAATCAAGTTAAACAAGTAACAAAAACTGGACAAGCCATCATGAATGAACAAACACAAATGAATCAGAGATATGCTATAGAATAGTCAGCCACCAGAGTACTCGGCAGCTACAACAGCAAAGACCGAAGCCAGCAAAAGCATTAAATTCACGAAATCAAAAGTTGGGCAAAGTCAAAGGAAATCAAAGCCGTATAATCCAAAAACCAGAGAATACTTCATCCAATCGAGTCAGGTCGTAGGGTCACGAAATTGATCAAAACCAAAAACATCAAGTTCGAATAGATGTGAGTAATTAAATTACTCACCTTGCTTCGAAGTGGCGATGAACTCGATCTAATAGAGGCGGCCGAGCATCTCAGAGACGAGCGAGCAACGAGGACGAGCAGCCATTAATTTATGAAGCCCTAGCTTTTGGAAAGAGGAACGAACGAAAAAGTCGCCGCCATTTTTTTCTTTCGTTTTATTTTTTTCGTATGATTTGAATGATGGAAGAAGGAGATAGGGTTTCGAATATAAGAGAGGGGAGACGTGATTTTGCAGAGGAGATCGTGTTTTTGGCGTGATGGAAGGCATAGATTTAGCCGTGTTTGTAGCTGATAAAGGTAAAGCAACGTACTCTTTTTATTTTATTATACTATTATTATCATTATTATTATTTTTTCTTTTTAAATTCAATTTGTTTTGTAAATTATTTTCTTTAATAAACATATAAACGTTTTGCAGTTCAACTATCAAACATAAATTTATATTAACGTGTTCCACAATTAGATTTTATACTTGTATTTTGTATTAATAAAATTTTAAAATAAAATCGCCAATTTATCCTGAAATTTTGAAATTTAAGTCAAACCATCTTTTAAATATTTAAAATTAATTAAATATTTACAAATTAAATTATTCAAAATTCAGGGTTGTTACAATCTTCCCTCCTTAAAAGAATTTCGTCTCGAAATTATAAGTTAGGAAAACGATTGCTAAAATCTCACCGATATTTATACCCTACACAATTTTTTACCAAGTTCGAATCTTATACATAAATATAGGATTCATTTCTTTTATATTATCTCACTAGCTTTGTTCATTGATTTCTATAATCAAGACACAAAAGTCTTTTACCAAAATTTTCGACTTACAAAACTCAGATTTTTAAACTTGAAATTCTTCATGCTAAATATTTGCATATTATATCTTTTCCAAAGGTGTGTGCTTTCAAGATATTTTAAAAATCTTCTTCCTTAATTCATTAGGTTAGAATTATGTAATTCTAATTTCAGACTATTGATTTCCTATTCAAAGTTTGAAAATACTTGCTAACTCAAAGTTTAACAAGTCCATCTTCGTTCTCACATACTTTAGGCACACGCTGGCCAAGCGCAGGACTAAAAATCTCCAAGTAGTAAATATACTTGCTTCAACTCCCAGTGAAAATACTTTTTAAAATAAAAATAAAAAATGGATATGGAAGGCACGTTCCCCCATGGATCACAGTTTACCCGGCAGTTACGCTACTATCCCAGTAGAATCGTTTGTAACTGTAGATTTCACATCTCTCTTGAATTTCGCCATGGTTGTTGCCATAAATCGTGGTTCACACGGCGGTTACGCTACTATCCCAGTAGAATCGCTCGTGACCGTAGGCATCTCGCCCCTCAAATTACGCTTCGGCCTCTAGATTGCAGTTTACGCGGCGGTTGCGCCACTATCCCAGTGGAATCGCTTGCAATTGTAGGCATCACGCCCCATGAATTACGCCAGCTTCAATTCACATAATCCTAACACAATGATCCATAGTGGGGGATTCCAGTCCCAATGGACATTCCACTAATGGAAATTCTACGTAGCTACGATTTCCAATGGACACTCACGCCGAGTTCCAGTCACCTTCACAAATTATAAATGGAAGGTACATTTCCATATCCTCAGTTTTCGAAAACATATGCCATATACATATAGTACTTCATTTCACATTTCGTACATATCATACCTATGTAAACCTACACAGGATTTTCATAATAATGACTTTCCAAACTGATAGTTTTCGATTTATAATATTCACATACATAAGTTACGAAAACTCAATTCACATTCATAATAAATAGAGGATTCCAAAATTTTCCATTTCGTTTAAAATTTTCCTCTAAATCGATTTGAAAATTTAAGGTTATCTCAAACCTAATTCACATTCATAATCCAATTCATTATCGACTTCACATTTGATTTGGATTTCACGTTACATCGTCAATTCTCAACACATAATTGGTGTCTATCAATATATAACCTCTAAGCTCGTACGTCTCAGAGAAGGGTGTTAAGCTAAAAGAATAAATTCTCCGCCACCAACAGATATATATTTAATAGAGATCAATTGCTATGTCATCAATTCACAATGCTAGACATACAATCCAAATCGACTATCCAAAATTCAAAACTCAACTTATATTGTTTTTGATGTCAAAGTTAAACTCAATTTAACTCAAGATTCAATCTTTTTGGAAAATATTCAAGTTGAACTGATCGTTCAAATTTCCCAAAAATATCTTTACAAGATATATATAATTTTCCAACTTAACTATTTGAAACAAATTTCAAATATTCATTTTTTTCAATTTATCTTTAAAAGATAAAATTTCAAACCATTCATTTCATATTGGAAAACATTTCCATACTTATTTAATAAGTAATTCACAAGTTCATTTATTTTCAACACGGAAAATATTCAATATACTTGAATCAAAATTAAGTATATATTCCATTCTTTAAGGAAATCATTCTTTTAAACATATTTATTTGAGTCAAAACGAATGTTACGTAAAACATCGTTACGACAACTCAAAAATCACTAGTATAGGGATTCGAAATTTAAGATAGATATATAAATCCCAATAATATAAACAACATTTCCTTTCGGAAACCATTTACTATAACAACAGTGTTATAGTCCACCATTTCCTTTTATTTCTTTCGAAAACGTCTATTTCAACAATGAATGTTGGAATCTATGTATTCGATACTTAATGCATTTTAAAACATCTTTAAAATCATTAACTTCGTTCCATAATATCACTTCCCTAAAACATATCTGTTTTAGTCAATAATATATTCACTGTCCAAAATCGTGAATATAATTATTTAATCAATTCAGTGTTTCTACACTTTTTATTTAAAAGATTATCCACTGTCCAAAATCGTGGATAAAATTCCCAACCAACATTTACTATCACAGTATTTAACTTAAAGGATAATTCGCTGTCCAAAATCACGAATATATCTCCTTTAATAACTTCTATTTTTCATTTATCAAATTCAATTGGTTTCGAATTTATAAACAATCTTTACAAATTCCATTTCTATTTATAAAACTTCGATTTATAAATCTTCTTTATTAATTCAATTCAATTATATAACTCAGTTATATACCAAAAGTCCATATTATAAGTTAAATACTTATAATCCATTTATTTACTAAATCGTTCTTCAAAACATTTGAAATCAATTTTCAAAAGAATTCAGAATCAAATTCCCAAATTATAGTTTAATGATCCTCTTGGTTATACTAAATTGACACGTCATTTTATTTCACAATTTTCACTTTGGAGATATTCAAAATATTCGATTTAAACCAATTCATTAATTCACTTAACTTTTATTTTATTTTAAAGTTCATATTTTAAGGGGGGAAGATTTCCGAAAAAGATTTGAATTTTCAAAATACCTTTTTTTTCCTAAGAAAACAATTTCATACTTATTTTAAATTTGAAAAACATTTTTCTTTAAAGTGATCCTAGTAACTACTCATATTAAACATCATAAACTGAGCTTTGTGTAAACCAAAGCTCTGATACCACTTTTGCAACGAGCCGCCGTTCTGACCGCCCCCAGTCGGTAATTAAACCAACTTGAGACGTTCAAAATGACGGATTGTTATTCAGTTTATAGAGTTTAAACAGAATCAGCCACAGAATCATAGAATAATCATAATATTTTACATAAATGAATTTTTATACATATATCAGAGTTTGTACAATGCATTAAATTTTATACAGTGGAATATTTCCTTTAAGTACAAAAATTCTTCGAAAAGGATAGAGTGAAGCAATTTCCCCAACTCTCTCTAACTTCGCGGCCTGAAAATCTTCAAGCTGTAAAAATACTCGGTCTGACCCGAGTATTACGTTCAAAAGAAAATAATACACAGGTCAGTCTAATTCAAACTCAGTTATTAGTGCATAGAGGCAATAATAATCAAACAACAATTAGATGACAGTCAAATATAAATTTACCTATCCGATCCTTTAACAAGAAATCAAATAATGGTAAATATAACACTTAACAGTGTTAAACAACAAATTAGTAGATTCAGATTATCAATGAAGATAGATGAAGGGATTATTGATGAAGATAATTTAGAAAACAATCAAAATTTGCCTAAACGGCAATTAACAACAAAATCATCAAAATCGATTCAAAATATATTGAATTGGCAACATAAAATAATTTTCATCAAAAAGAAAACATCAATTAAAACATTAGATTTGGTAGGGCTGCAGTACACACACGCTTGTACGGCCTCGCCACATTTTTAAAATGTTAACTTCGTGTGGCTGCAGTTCACGCTTGCGTGCACTGCCTCACCACTACCGTAATGAAATAGAATCATCACAACAGTGAACACTAACAGAAATCGAAGCTGCAGAGGTCAAGTATGCTACAGCAAGAATTTCGATAAAAATCAAAGTCAACATCGAACCAAGTCGAAGCCGTGATCCAATAAAGAGATGAACAGGCCAGCGACGAGGTTAACAAAAGAAAAAAAAATCGAACAGTTCAATCAACAAGTGCACAAAGGCAGTCATACCCGAAAAAATGTACATGGCAAGGTTGAAATGCAACAGTTTGCATATACTCAAACAACTCAAGAAACAAGTTTCTTAACAACTCATTACTGCACATTTCCAATAAGTGCAAAATTTTCATAAAAATGAAACTGCAAGCACCACAAATATTCAGGGGTAGAACTGCAATAATAACGCAGCCACCACCCGAATCCAAGGGCATAATAAATACAAACTGCAACTACAACATGTTGCTATTATGCTTGAAAACAAATGCACATCAAACTAGCAGTAAGCAGTGCCAAAAGAACACAACCCAAATGTGCAAGTATAAAAATCAAGAACAAGGCGCAGTGCCGAAGCAAAGACAAAATATATTGCTTTTCCAAAATAAATACTATACAGTGCAAAATTGCAGTGGTACAACTGGTGAAGTATGCAATATGTACACAAATGAATGTACATAACCAACAGCACATGGACAAACATATGTGCAAATGCAGTCATGCACAAGGGCAGGAAATAAGATTAAAACCAACATCATCAATTACATGATATAACACAAAAGTTCTGAACTCCAACATGTCAGTAAACATCAGTGCACAAGGCAATGACACATACTTATACATGAACCAGCAGAAGCAATTGAAGTGCAACAGTGGAACAACAAGGCACAAAGGCTACAAGTATGAATTGAACAAAGCAAGGCTACATAGCTCGAGCTTATGCAAAGTCAGCGTCACATCATAAATTCAAGAAGGCACCAAACCACAAAACTGAACGCAAAGGTCAAGCCATAGTTGTCATGACTCGACTCAAATGCAAAGCTTCAACAAATCAAAGCAGCATCAAAACTTATGTATGCAGACCCAAATGCTCAATGCAAAAGAAATACCAATAAAATCAAGGCGGTGTGGCTGCAGTACACACATACATACATGTGCACTGCCTCGCCAACTCGAGTGCACAAGGTCAAATCAAAATCAGATTCAACACAAGTACAAATAGCCTCGACCAAAATTCAAAATATCACTGCAACAATGAAACTGTACATGTACACAGAAAACATAGCAACACTCAAACAGGTATTTAAACATGAACCCAACATCATAACACAAGACAAAAGCAACTGGGTTCAAGTAACGAGCAACAAGAGAAACATACAATGCAAATGAACCAGACTTGAGCTTACACCAACTCCAGATATATGTAGAATAATTACAGTCAAAGTACAGATGGTTAGTGTCTTTTGTAACCTGATTACAAAAAACACATTTGTCATCTTCAAAAATGATATGCCTTTGTGGTAGATTCTGTTTTGTTGAAAATCTGTTGAAAATGGCTTTAAATAAACAGATTCTCTTCTTAGTACAATGAATTTTGTCCCATAAAATTCTCATCTTAGGATAAAGAAAACAATCATATATTGATAAACTTATATTTAGCAATATTATTTTAACCTATCAAGCAATTTAACAATCAAAATATAACTATATCAATTCCATTTGCATATATATAAACACAGTTTTTATACTTTCAATTTATTTATTTTATAAACAATTTTGATTTTCTTCCTATCATAGTTTATATTAAAATTCTCCATCTATCTTTTATCATGTTTTTAATTTCAAACAGATACCAATACTCTTTCATCAATCAATAAAAGCAACACAGTCATCAAACTCAAGCATTCAATGACATGAATCAAAACAGCATAGGCTACCAAGCCATTAACATCTAATACAAATTGGTTTATGATAGTCTATAATGCAAGAAAAAAAAATCATTACTGTTTAAATCAAAGTATGATTTACTATAAACAAAAGTATATTCTTCTTTTTATTATAAAAACAGCGAGGGTACTATACTCATTATTCAAACAACTGCACTGCATCATTTATATGAGATATGGGCATCAGTGGAACAAAACGTCACAAACTCAAAGAAGATAATTTACAGTGGCATCAGTTCAACTTATATGTCACAGTAACCAAGGAGCATGTTGTACCAAAGACCAACAAGTGATACAAGACCCTATATATGCAGGCACAAAATCATAAAAATATGGAACTATAACACTTCATCAAAATCAAACAAGACACAGTGCAGAAGTGAATGGCACCAAATCAAGTTAAACAAGTAACAAAAACTGGACAAGCCATCATGAATGAACAAACACAAATGAATCAGAGATATGCTACAGAATAGTCAGCCACCAAAGTACTCGGGAGCTACAACAGCAAAGGCCAAAGCCAGCAAAAGCATTAATGTAACGACCCAATATTTTCAACCATTCGCATCCGCACATTGTCGGACTTGAATTGTTCAAAATACTGCGTTGTAGAATAAATTTGGCAAAACTCAGAATATACAATAAATAGATCACAGAATCACATACACAGATATCAGAATCTCGCAGCGGAAATTAAAAATTTAGTGGTTCATGAAGCCACTGATATAACTTCAACAAAACAGAACTTACATTGTCTATAATCCTCAATACAAATTTTAAGACATAAATAGAGATAGAGTCTTCAAAGTCTTGAATTCCAGAAAAGATAAAGGCTGAAACAACTTCCAGCAGCGCGAATGATCTACTGAGTGTCCTAGCTACGGAGAAGAAATTGAAGCTGCAACTCAGGCTGACCCGAGCGAAAAATAAAACATAACACTCGAGTCAGGACATACATACTTATATAATGTAAGCTAATTCAAGTGTACTGTAATATAGAGCAAGTAACTTAAAGGATGCTTGGGACCGCCCATCCTCTAAGGATCCGTCAAACTATTTACTATGTAGTATATTGCGCTATTATAATAGTGTCTATTTATAAAATATACATACTTTTTTCTTAGCATTAAGGGGTTACCCATATAGCCCTTAACACGTAATAGTCCCAGTAGTCCATCCAATATCATAGCTCCTCCTGATCGGGAAGCAACTAGAGGATACCACACGGGCTACGGGAGAAATCTAAACTCGTACAAGGCTCGGTATGGTAGATGACACGGCACAACTAGGCAATGCCAGGGTAGATATACCAATTGCTATCCAGGCTGGTGGAAACGCGTAGCCGCAGTTACCGCCCACCTCGGACTAACTCCCCAAAATCAAAATATAGAAGTGGCCACTGAATCAATCCGAGTCAAAGTATAATATCGAAGAGGAGCGTCCGATCAGAGGAATGACCTCATTGGCCTGGAATTGCTCCTGTTTTAGCCACCTTATGCCAACTCACGGGAGTCGGGTCCACGTATTTACCTTACAGGAAACGCCACCACCGACCTACTTCATTCTGGAATCTCCACCGCGTACACGGTTGGTCAAAGTGGTTTTCGGTATCGACAGAGAGTATGTCCATATCCGATCCCGGTCTCTTTGCCAACCCATCGTTATTATAGCCCGTGGTCATTTAAAAACAATTTATACTTTAAAACCAGTATAAACATTTCCATTTCAAAACTATAAATACGATATCATTTAAAACCCAAAACAACATGATATCGTTATATTCAAATATAATTCTTTTCCAAAACCATACTGCTTAAAATTTATAATATCTGGAAACCAAATATTTGAATTATACCTTTAAACCATAATATATTGGAAATTTTTCTTTAAAAAAACATAACTCCCAAAACACAAATGGTTTGGATATAAATGGTTTAACTTTATGGTTACTTTGTAAAGAAGATAATTTACATAGCTTTACAAATATATTTCTTTATTTTAAACCATAATTTAAATATCACTTCATGTTCCCAAGACCATTTCAATTCCTATATATATATCCAATTGGAGTATTAATATTCAAAACTAAGGTTGGATATTTTTTCTTTCAACAAATTAGTGTTTATTATTTCGTCTTGAATATTCCCATAAATTCCATAGATAAAACTCCAAAGTTATGCCATTAAATAATTTCAAAATTTACTTAACACTAGAATGTTCATCTTAGATTTATTAAGAAAAATCCAGTTATAAATCTCATATCTTAAAGGTCTCCAAAACTTAAACATAAATATAATTTATCAAATTCCTTAAATTTCAAACAATCAAATTCCAGATTCTATAGCACTTAGGAAATGCTACCTAAAGTTACGGGTAAAACTAGTCCAATTTCAAAAGACAGCATTTAAATGCTTTAGTAAATATTTCCAAATATAACTTATATATATATTTCTTAACTGAAATCTTATCCTTTCAAAAATCCAGAATTTCCAAAATAAGTTATATTCCAAAATTTTATTCAAATATTTATTTATTTATTTATTAACATTTATAACTCATTCAAAATCAAATAAAAATCCTTTAAAGATATTAAATCAAATATTTAACTTCCAAAATAATTTTAAATATTTCAGAAAATATTATAAGGACCACGGGCCTGTATATAGTTCTCTAGCCTAGGTCAAGTGATACGGATTTATATCATTTCAACCCGTAATTTACAAAACCCCGGGTTCTATCATTTCAAACCCGCAATCCCAAGTTAACAGTTAAACAGTTAACATAATAATAGCACAGTAATCATCATTTAGGCCTATCATTTCAGCCCACAACAATCTAAATTTAACAGGGAACTTGCAGTGGTGATTTAAGCAGTAAATAAACAATAATATAATATAACTGCAGAAATAATACAGCAGATAATAACTGATGAGGTGTCAATTTAAATGGGATTCATCATTCTACGTTATACTACAGACAGATAATATTTAAATAAAATTTTTACACATACACTTGCGATAATTCACAAAATATATGTACATATGTCTGGTGAGGAATACTCACCTGAGAACTGCAGACAATTTGAATTTCAAAACGGCAATTCACCGGACAAGAACGACAAAGGGTAACTATCAGATTTCTCGGATGTCGCCTAGATTCAAATCTAGGACAAAAGTAAATATAGAATACGCGACTTTAGAATTTACGGTCAAAGAAAAATTAAAAATAGAACGAGAATCAGTTTGGCTTGCTCGACCACTCCACCGTGTAATATGACCAAAGTGTACCCAAAATGTGAACCGGGCTAAAACTAAAATCTATAACAAAATTCCTAAGGACGAACTAAGGCAAAATGGTGGGTTTCCTATTATATGTCGGGACATATATACACATGTACACGTGCACGCATTTTTCGACTCACGCCAAAACACTATATGCAGCCAAAATCCTATACTAATATTCCCAACCTTTATTCCAACTTTCTCAGATCCATCTTCAAACAAATCAGTTCCTATCTCATCCTTACCTAGTTTCCCATCAGTCGCTGCAAAACATGTACAGACGTGCACATATGCACGCCCCCCTTCTTCTGTTATCATTCATCATATCATACTCTGTGCAAAAGATATCTATGAAATTCCCAGCCTATTCCTATCCACTTCTATTTTTGTTTAACTTAGCTTTACATTATATCTTAACCCATCTGATATTTAACTTTCCAGACTGAAACCAATATGCCTAACCCCAAGTCTATCTTCATCTATTACTGCAGGTATGTGTTCTGAAAAGTTTGTTGCCTAATTATATCATTTAGACTCCATTTCTAGTATTCAGTTTCAAATCTTAAATTTTAGGCTTAGTTTTAAAACATTACTTTACAGATTGATTTTCTTAGATTCAAACTTCCCAGGCTAAAACTGAAGCATTTCAGAGGCCTTATCTAACTACCCGAGCCACACTTGCTTTACTTCGAGAAAAATTATTCAAGGCTTCGAGTCACATGTGTCTCTGCTTCGAGACAAATATGCGCATGCTTCGGGTAAAATTTTCCACACAACTTGCTTTCTGAAAAATCACTCCTCACCTACCTCAACACTGAAACTTGCCACTACTTCTATTTCTATCAACTTATCAACTGAAACAAATATATAAGCCTTAGCTGTGCACTTATTACAGCTTTCGAAAAAGAAGGGCCTGTGTTGCATGTACACTATGATGCACCATGATACTTGACATGCACAGCTACTCAAGATTTTGTATAAAGGCAGACTTACTTTAATGATACCAATGCAAACTGAAAAACTCACGTATGCCTTCTCTACCACTTCTCAGACCAAGCTATTCAACTTCAAATTTTTAAACTTCCCTTCTATTCCTATCATCACCCACTCCAGTCTTTATAATTCAAACAGACAGAACCCATATTATCTAGTTCCTCATAACCGCTACTTCTATTTATTAGCATCAAGCAAACTCAACTCTTCACTAAAACAATCAGTTCAGTGGTGAAATCTATAGGCTAGGCTCGGTCTATAACTAATTGTATGCTTCTGATATATGTGTGCTCAGGCTTCAACTTAAAGGTATGTTCAGAGAGGTATCTTACCACTTCAGTACTTCATGCTCAGTCAACTCAGGTCAGGAAATGGGATCATTTATAAATGTTTAGTTCAGCTAGCACAAGATCTCAGATCAGCCTAACCATGCACACAGTGATACACATGTACAGCTACCCCTAAATTACAACATGTAGCCTAATACTTATGAACAAATTTCAACACTACTTTACCCAGTCCCATTCGAATTTATTTTCCAGGTTTAGCAATCCTATTTTCTATATTCTTATCTTCAATTGGTTTACATAAGATTTTTCTCCAAAGTCATAATTTATTCCTCTGCAAAATTTCTTCTTTTAAAAAATTTTTTCCAAAGCAAACTCTCTGTTCCTTACCCAAACATACTACTAAACAACCATATCCAAATCCTATCCTACCCCATCTTCTACTTATGTTCAAACATAGAGATATGGACTCATAAAGTTTAAGGTGGGGCTGGCCGAGCAAGGTATAAAAGGAAGGAAAACTGGGGAAACACTGAAAGGGAGGAGAAGACATTACCTGGTCCGAAGCTCTGAACGAAAGAAGGAGGTGAAGAGGTTTAGATGTAGAGAAAAGTTTGCAAATGCTTTGAAGGGTGGTGAAGATCTCTGGCCTATTTAAATGAATCGGGTCAGTGATCAAGGGATGTGGCATGATTTATTCTTTTCAGTTTTGCAAAAGAATAAATTTTCCATTTATAAAGTTTGATCAGTTATGCGAAATCTGTAAAAGGCAGAGACAAATGGATGATTCGCGTGACCTACTCATCAGTTATAAATATAGATGCGTGATTATAGATTGATAACAGATGAGCAGATGTGAAAACAAACTTTATATACACGTTACTTCTGGATTAAAGGCTTGCGAGATGCTCTGATAACTAAAGGCTGAAGTAAAGGAGGGGTTTGATACATATTTCAGTTTTTATTCCCAAGTGTATATTAAATTCCGAGTATCAATTCCATGAATTTCTTTAATTCATTTGTATACGTATGTTTACGATTTGTTTGGCCATGAATGAGATAGGGGCAGATGATTTGCACGTTCCAGTTGAGAAGAGAATGTGTACAAGTTGCAAATGAGACAGCCAGGGTGAAAGAACACTAAATGCTTGAACGTTTTATATTTTTTTTTTTTTTTTAAAAGTTGTGATTCACTTGGCTAAAGTCTTCCCTTAGATTTAGTTTGATTATTGTTAAATACAAACGGTAAAATTTTAGGTAGGCTTGATAAAAAAAACTTATGCAAAGATATTAACAAATGGTCCTTTAAAATGAAATAACGTCCGTCTTAAAATCACGGACCAATATTTTTCTTCAGAAAAATTTGAAAATATTATTTTTACCCTACGTTAAACAGACGCAGTCTAAAACAGCAAAAATTTTCATAAAAATAGCATTTTTAAAACACACGTTTTATAACGTTGCTTTATACCCTATAATTGACGCGTCTGTCAACCGCGAATTTAACTGTTCAATCTTAGATTAAATTTTCACAGATATTATTAAATTTTTATTGACACAACAAATTTTATAAAATATATTTCCAAATTAATTAATTAAACTATATATTTTTAAACACAAATTATATAAAATATCTTTAAAAATTAAATAATTAAAATAAAATAAATGGCTAAAACTAGGGTTGTTACAATTAAATTCACGAAATCAAAAGTTGGGCAAAGTCAAAGGAAATCAAAGCCGTATAATCCAAAAACCAGAGAATACTTCATCAAATCGAGTCAGGTTGTAGGGTCACGAAATTGATCAAAACCAAAAACATCAAGTTCGAATAGATGTGAGTAAATTAAATTACTCACCTTGCTTCGAAGTGGCGATGAACTCGATCTAATAGAGGCAGCCGAGCATCTCAAAGACGAGGGAGCAACGAGGACGAGCAGCCATTAATTTGTGAAGCCCTAGCTTTTGGAAAGAGGAACGAACGAAAAAGTCCCCGCCATTTTTTTCTTTCGTTTAATTTTTTTTCGTATGATTTGAATGATGGAAGAAGGAGGTAGGGTTTCGAATATAAGAGAGGGGAGACGTGATTTTGCAGAGGAGATCATGTTTTTGGCGTGATGGAAGGCATAGATTTAGGCGTGTTTGTAGCTGATGAAGGTAAAGCAACGTACTCTTTTTATTTTATTATACTATTATTATCATTATTATTATCTTTTTCTTTTTAAATTCAATTTGTTTTGTAAATTATTTTCTTTAATAAATATATAAACGTTTTGCAGTTCAACTATCAAACATAAATTTATATTAACGTATTTCACAATTAGATTTTATACTTGTATTTTGTATTAATAACATTTTAAAATTAAATCGCCAATTTATCCTGAAAATTTGAAATTTAAGTCAAACCATCTTTTAAATATTTAAAATTAATTAAATATTTACAAATTAAATTATTCAAAAGTCAGGGTTGTTACATGATGGTTCAAAGTAAACAATATTTAAAACATTTTAAATTTTTAGAAGGGAAAATAACTGATCAAAATACTTTTATAACTCGATGTCTTAACAAGTTTACTTTCGTTCCTGCTCTGGCTATGCGTTGATCAGGTGCAAAGCTAGAATTCTCCAAGTACTTGGTAGACTTGTTTCAACACCTAGTGAAAATAATGAAAACACTTTTAAAAACAGATATGGAAAGTACAATCCAAACAAATCAACCAAACCGAAATAGTTGTCTAACCATGGATCGAAGATACACAATGGTTACGCCTGGATCCCCCAGGAAACAATCCGTATCCGTAAGCTTTCTCAGCCCTGCGAATTACGCCATGATGACGAGTAAAATGCAGGATACACAATGGTTACGCCCGAATCCCCCAGGAAACAATCCGTACCCCCAGGCCAGACTCAGCCAGGCACTTGCGCTACTATTCGCGACCTACACAGATTGCAGGATACACAATGGTTACGCCTGGATCCCCCAGGAAACAATCCGTACCCCTAGGCAAGACTCAACCAGGCAGTTGCGCTATGTAGTCGCGATCATAAGACCACGGGGATTGCCGTGGAATTCGATGGACACTCGAGTATCATATCCGAAAAACCCAAATCAAAGAGAGAGAATAAGATCGATAGAATGAATCCATAGTGTGGCCACAAAGCGGATATCAAGCAGAAGGCACTTTCCATATCTTTACTTTGAAAATATGTATCATATAGTACCTTTCAAAATCAATTTCAAATATCATACTTATATAAAGTCCATTATATATAAGATTTCATTTCAAATAAATACTTTCCAAAAATAATAGTATATCAAATCACACTTATATAAATTTCGATTATACAAGATTTCACTTTTCAAAATTGGGTACCTTTTCAAATCAACAGTTTTCAAATCAATAGTTTTCAAATCTACTGCATACTTATACAAATCAATTTTATATAAGTTCGATAACTCCCAAATCAAAGTATTTTTTTTAAAAAAAAGGTTCTCAATTTTAATTCATTTCAATAGTATTTCGGTTTAAAAATCATATATGATTTCACCAAATCATTTCTTCCAAATTACATATATTCAGTTTCAAATTTCTTAAAGCCATAGATTTAGAAAATAATCAAAATCAACAAAATTTAGGTCAAACAAATTCATTTCCATTTCAAACATATATTCACTTCAAAAATCATAATACTTTCAAAGTTATAAATCTTTCGAAACCATATACTTGAAATCATTTCACTTTGAAAATCATAACATTTTGAAATCATACATTTGAAATCATAAAACATGCCCTTAATTCTTTACATTTCAATTTTTTTTTTCAATTAAAACAAAATCTAAAATTTTCAATTTTAATTCAATTCAAACCATCAGTTTCAATTTAGTTTTCCAACAAAACCATTTCAAATATTATCAATTTCAAATATAGATTTGATTTACAAAATAAACCATTAAATCTTAAAAAAAATTTCAAGGCTTAAATATACTATATTTCAAAACTAAATTTCATAATTTCATATATCTCAAATTTTACTTCATTATTACTTAGTGTTGAAATATTTATTTCATAAATCCATTATTTTTAAATAAACTCAAATTACAGGTAAACCAAATATCCTTTCATACTAATACAAGCTTCAATTATTGATTTATCAAAATCAATGGTTTTCAAAATCATTTTATACTTACGTAAAGTTTATCTTATATAAGGATCAAAATTTTCAAAAATATAAATTTCGCTGCATGAAAAGCCATATGGGATTGAACATCCTTGCTTACTAAAAGATTTTAATTAAGAATAGTTTTGTATATAAAATAGTTTTTGTGAAAAATAGAATAAAACAGTTAGTTTAAGAAAAAAGAAAAAAAGAAAAAAAAATAGTTTTGAAAAATGGTTTTAAATTTGATAGCGGTTTTTCATAAAAGAAAGAATTCCAATTAAATTACAAAGATATCCAACCTAACAACTTTCAATTTCAGCGTCAAGTATACCAATGATATTAGGATATAAGATGTACATATGTCATCATTTCGCAACATTACATTCGATCGCTCGCTCGATCACACAAGTTCACTTTCGAACTAGTATTGTCCATTCGACTTCCCTAATGCGGACTTTGATATGGTTTCTCGACTAGAAGCCATCAGTCTCCTTGCATAGCCATATACTATGATAGAGAATTCTAAAATCAAGCCCAAAATCCATATCAAATGTTCGCCATCAAGACTCAAATGAAAAATCCTAACACGAAATGGTGTAATTCACCTCGAACTTGTGTACTCAAACTTGGATCAAATTAATTATGCGAATAAAACAACATACGTACAACTTATGTATCTATTCCAAGTTGTTAAATAAATAGTTTCATAAAGATGTTACTAAGTTAAAACATTTAAAACCAAATTTTTCTCAAACATTTGAAGACTAATTTTTTTTATCCAAAACATGTCAAAACTAAATTTCATATTAGTATAATTCAAAATAATCTTATTTATTTACTTAACAAAACAGTTTCAACTTATACAAATCATATTATTTCATACTTGAAACATACAAACTAAATTTATATAATTTAGCAAATACTTTATACTTTTCAAAATTACTTAGCTTTGAAAAGTTAACGTTGATTTGGAAGTGCTCGAACTTTCAAAATAGTCGAAGAAATCATATTTTCAATCCAAGAGTTGGAAGTCAACAACAAATCAGTAAACCAACTTCAAAAGATAGGGTTATACCAAAACAAATCTGAATCTCGAGGACTGAACACCGTCTTACTTTAAATCATTTCAAGTACACACACACACACACACACACACACACACACACGGATCTATCTTTCGAATATCAAACCATACTTCGAAATCTGAAATCAAAATTGGTTTCACGAAATCACTCGCATAGCAAAGCTACTAGAGTGGCCTCTCCCTCACTCAGAAACTCGAAAATCAATGTCGATGATGCATGCATTCATCATCGAAATTATTTTCCAGCGACATAAGTGAGTTCTGGACTTCAATTAACTTTGAAAGACTTCTTTGAAATTCCTTCGAAATCATTGAAATTCATTCGAATACATTTGAAACATTTCTTATTTGAAAAAAAATATCTTGAATTCATATTATTATTATATATTTTCCAAAATCTTAAAACCGATTTCAAAACACCGGAGTTCGATTCCTCGAAATTCAAATTCAAAACCCTTCAGTTGTAAATCATTTTATATAAATTTAAATTTCTCATAAATTTTCAAAATTTCAAATCCTTTCAAAATTTCAAATTTTCATTTTTGAAAGGTATATAATCCTTATCGAAAACATTTCACTTTTATATATAGGAAAATGGCCATCCTTAATAATTTCGATGTATGCACAATATCAAAATACAACCAAACACAAATTTCCAAAGGATGATTCAAGGAAGGATTTCAAACAAACAAAGATTCAAAATTAGAGGAACTCTAATCAAATAGAATTCTAGTTCGAAGATCAACTCATACGAAGATGAGATAATTTAATTACCAAATGGAGGATAGATAAGCCTATATAAATCGCGGGCGACCTTAACCGGTCAACCGAGGCTTTAGGAATATAATCAATATGGAAATCTAAGGAAAATCGACCTTTGATCGCCAGAGATAGAATCCGGGTAGAGCAGGAGATAGATAGCATCGACATCCGAGGATACAGAAATCTCCAGTGAATCAAAGCCAATTGTAAAGGAGTTTCACCCCTTTACAAATCATTCAATGATTTACAGAATCACCGTCCTTTAGAGAGGCCATTCCAAAGTAGAGTTACAGAATGCTCCGAATCAAAAGGAAAAATGGGGAAAACAAGACTGGATTCCAGAACAAGTCGGAGCGTTCCAAAGTTCAAGAAATCCTAATCGATAAGAATCTTAACCAAGAGATTTCTAACAAGGTGGATACCGAAGAGATGAAGTTTAGAAAATCTTGATTTCGAAATAAGAATATTTTTATACCAAAATAATATTTGAAAATCCTTTAAAATCATTTGAAAATCATTTTATAATTCGAAAATACGTTCTCTCACAAAGAAAGGATTCTGAGATTGATTTCACTCATTCTAGGGTATTTCTACCCTATCTCTAATGATTTTTTGCTCCGCAGGCTAAGGTTTGCCTAAAACCAAAGCTCTGATACCAACTGTAACAACCCGATATTTTCAGCCACTCGCATCCGCACATGTCGGACTTGAATTGCTCAAAATACCGCATTGTAAATAAATTTGGAGCAAATGAAATACAAATCATAGAATCACAGACACAGAACAAACAGAATACCTCGCAGCGGAATATAAAATACATAGCAGTTCATGAAGCTACTATGGCAGAGTCTCAAACTAAATACATAATACAGTCTGAAAACAACATAATAGAAATCCCAAATACATAGAAGTTCACTAATACATGAGATAAACTAGAATAGCTGAAACAGAAAGTCGGTATAAATGTAGATAAGCAGAAACTCCAGCAAAGACCAGCTCCAGAAAGAGAATCCAAAGCCGTGAATACTCAGGCTGACCCGAGCGTAAAGTAAAACACAAAACACTCGAGTCAGGACAATATATACTTATATAATGCAAACCAACTAAAGTGAACTGTAGTAGACATACACAATAACTTAAAGGATGCTTGGGATCGCCCATCCTTTAAGATTCAGTTAAACTATAAATTAAATACATCCCTTGATTAAAATTTCGAAATGGTATTTTATACTTCAAAATCAAATATCATTTCAAAATTCAATATCATTCAAAACCCATTTCAAAATATCAAAAATATAATATCTTCCAAACCACATTCATTTTTATTTAATTTAAATACCATTACAAAACACATTTCAAAATAGTTTATATTTCAAAAAAAATTACTTCATTTTAAATCATAAAATGAAGTTATTATATTTAATAATTAAATTATTAAATTTACAAAATTTTAGTCTTTCAAAATTCATTTATCCACTTAATTTATTAAAACAGATGAAAATTCAACTTTCGCAGCATTTAGAAATTGCTACAGAAAGTTACATTCAAAACAGTTCAGTTTAACAAAAGATAGCATTTAAAAAATGTTGTAATAGGGTTACATTAGTTTCAAATAAAACTTAATTAAATTCAACAATTATAACATTTAGAAAAATGCTATGATAGCCTTTAATTAAACTTAGCCATTTGGTTCATTATTATCAACTACAGCATTTACAAATGTTGTATTATCATTTACATTAGAAGTAATAGCATTTCTGAAATGTAGTTAATTAACTTCAAATATTCAGTATAATTTCACAAACAATTATATTTTTATTTAAATCATTTTTTTTTACTTATAAAATCATATAATTTCACTTTTAAAACAATCATTCAAATACCCTTATATTCATGATTTTATAAAGTTAAATCTCCACTCAAAAATCAAAATTTAATAATAATTCACTTATTAAATTCCAACATTAAATTTAAATTCATTAAATTAAATTTAACTTAACACTTAAGTTTAAATTTTCAAATATAACTTAATTTCATTTTTATTTACTTAACTTAAAATTCACCTTTAAGTCAAATTCACAAATTTCCAATTTTAGTTATATTCAAAATTTCAACTTAAATATTCATTCTTTTCACATTTTAACTTTATTCAAAATCATTAATATTTTATAAAATCATTTAAATTCACTTAAATCCAAATTATCATGAATTTATAATATTTTCATATTTAATTTAAATTCTAATTATCACCAAATTAGAATTTCCCAAAATAACTTACACTTCAAATTTTCTAACTTTACCATTTATTTATTTCACTTAAAAATTTTCAGAAAATCAATAATGCTTTACAAAAATCATTTTTAATCAAATATAATCAAAATATTATAATATTTACATTTCTACAATAATTTAAATTTTTTTAGAAAAGCATATTTTAACAACGGGTCTATATTTCATTTTCTAGCCTAGGTAAAGTGATACGGGTAATATATCATTTCAACCCGTAATTTACAAAGAAAACCCGGGTTTGATCATTCCAAACCCGCAATCCTAAGTAAAAGAAAATAATTGAAAATCATTCAGGCCTATCATTTCAGCCCATAACGATTTTCTCCTATTCTAAAGTCCGTTCGGGTATGTATCATTTCAACCCATAGTGATTCTAGTCTACAGGGAACTTGCAGTGTGATAAACTGATGAAAGTAACAGAATAGCATGAAATAACAGTAATAGATGATATAACAGGTGTAAATATAGGTGTGAACATCATATGAATATACTATAGCAGTTATAACAGGATGATATGCATTTACAGATTCAGGTGATGTCAGTTTATCACTACATAAGTACATATTAGTCTGGTGAGATTTACTCACCGTTTTGAGCTGATGCACAACGAAGAATTGCATACCGGGATCTACACAAGCACAAAAGCACGATACAGATACGAAATGGAGGTGCCAAGGATTAATTCCCTTGAATACAAATCAAACAAACAATAAAAACAGCATAAGTTTTCAACCCAAAATTTCAATTAAACAAAGCTAGAAATGAATACACAAAACATCACCGAAGTGTTTGCATTTGCTTTCTACCACCTTTGCTTCAACTCCAAATCTGAAATGGCACGGCTAAAGGCATGGTTTGGATCTGGTTTGGGTTCTTAAAGGTCGGCCTAGCATGGCAAAATGATGGAGCAAAGATATATGAGCATGAACTAACACTACAAGGCAAATATCATGGATTCCTATGCACTAGAGGGCTCGGCCAAGGCAAAGGAGGGCACGGCCAGGTCTGTAGTGGGCTGGAGGATGATGTGGCAATGGGCTCAGGTCAGGAATTTGCTGCTGGTGGTGGTGTATGGTCGTCCAAAGTGATGGAGAGAGGTGGTGGAACAAGTTAGGCTAGGCTATGAACAATTAGGTGGAGTTTTGTTCATTTTTAGGTGGGTCTTCTTCATCAAGGGGCATGGCCATGGCTTGGGCCTTGGCTGGAGGAGGTGATGACCAGATGTGGTGGTGGTGGAAGAGGCCAAGGTGGAGGAGGAAGGAGGAGCTGAGCATAGAAGGTAAGAAAACAAGTGTAAAATCATAAGAAAACAAGTAAAAGTTGCATAGAAAAGAAGAAAAAAATTACCAATCTTCATGGAAATGATGGAGGCCGAAATTTTAGAGATGAGAAATGGAAAATTCACATGAAATGATAGAGGATTCGGCTGAAGATAGGAAGTTATGGCAGAAAATTGAAGGAAAAGTAATGGTTGGAGTTGAAAAGGTGAGAATACAAAGAGCCTTAAGAAATAAGAAGTCACAAAACCTTTCATATTTCTCATATATATTTATATACATTTAAATAACTGAAAATACTTATAATTTCAGTTAAAATTCGATAATATAACATATAAACAAAATATTAATAATTAAATATTAATTAGATATGATTAAAATAAGAAAATAGCACAGAAAATGAAAACTAGTCTAGAAAATTTGAAATTAAATGGAACAAACTCTGAAAAATTTATATGTACATGAAAAATATTTATAAATAAAGATAAGAACATAAAATAAAAATTCATTCACAAAAATGAATAAATAAATTTAAATTAAATATAATTTAAATGAAGAAAATAGCAGAAAAATAGAAACTAGCCTTTAAAAATAAGAAATAAATGCAATAAACTTTGGAAAAATTATAACGTCACTTTAAAAATATTTAAAAGACAAAAAAATATATAATATAACATATTACACATATAAATAAAATAAAAATATTTTTTTATATAAATTTAAAATAGACAAATTTTTATTAAATAAATCAATTTACGTACAATATTGTAAAAAGCATAACTTTCACAATATAAATCGGATTTCAACGAAATGAAAAGTAGTATTCTTAAATTTTAATAAATTTTCATAATAAAAGATAAAATTTAAGAATTTAAATATTTAAATTTGAAATTTAAAAATCAAAGTTTGACCCAAATTGACGAAAGTCAACATTTCAGGAAAATATTCAATTTATACCATTTGGAATTATAATTTACATAATAATCAAAGTTTATATTTAAAAATGAAATGTTTGAAATGAAACAAGTTTAAAAAAATTCAAAATGAAATAAAGTCAAAATTTAAAATATACATAGAAATCTAGGGTTCTACACGATAGCTTTTGGACCTAGTCATTATATTGAATTTTCGATATAGATTTTAGTGCATTTATATACCGTACGGCCAAACGAAAACCTCAAACACTAGGAAACTTGAAATCCGGTATTAATACAATATTACAGATCCAATGGAACTAGTTTCGTCGAATTCCGAGACCGTGCCCCAGAAGACTATTTTTTAAATATCAATTTAAACGACATATTTTTAAAACTAAACCAATCACCTTTTAATCCAATCTTAACACATTAACTATCTTCAGTATCGTCAATATAAATTTTACAAGCCTTCAAATTATTTTAGTAGGCTTAGAATTTCAGATTCAATAATTTATCCAACATCCTATTGTTTAATTCAATAATTTAATTGCCAAATACATAGTGATATTTGAAATTCAAGTTAAAAATTAACTTTTAAATATTTAAAATCAACTAAATATTTCAATTCCAAATATTCAAAAATTCCGGGTCGTCGTAGAATTGTAGAGGATGTTACATGGTTTTTCAAAGATCAAGTCTTATAACTGTAATCAGTTAGGCCATATGAAAAGGAACTGCTTGAGTTTCCTAAACTAAGGTTAGATGTTAAAGCTTATGCACTCAAAGTAGTCCCAAGTGCAAGTGTGCCACTATCTTCGTGAGAGGAAGGGAAGTAGATCATGATAGAAGTTGGGTTATTACTTTTGGATATAAAAGTGTTATGGTGGATAATTCAGAATTTAAAAACTTATATAGTGCATGAATCTACTGTAGTAATGAACCTTATTAAGGCACCGACCCGTCTATTTATGATTTTTCATGGGCTGAAATTGGTTATACACGGTGTAGAGCCCTTTCATGGGTTCTTAGGTTATGGATTGATTTTGGAATAGATGGCTTCCTTGGAGAACGATGTTAGTTTATGCTAGGAAGATAGTTTAGATGAAAAGTAACAGACCATGCATGATCTTTTTATATGCCATGATCATGGTAGCCCTACGTTGATGAGTTGTTGTCCACCATGTATATTTATAATTTGTATGCCTTTGTAGAAGATTCCAGTCTTCCACCCCTGAAACAATTAAACCCCTCAGGCTTGTTGACGTGCCACTTAAGCGTATGACTCAAAAAGAGAGTCAGGAGAGGGATAAAAAAGTTTCCAAGTTGGTGAAAGAGGGACTGTGTTTTTGGTTAGAGTGAAGTAAGTCTAAATTATTTTGTAGAAACGTCAAAGAGAAGAGGTGTTGATTGAACCTTAAAGTATATGGGTTAAGGTGCGAAAGGAGGCTGGACTTAATCACATGATATTGGAAGGCTTGATGGTACACTTAAAGTAGAGTTTCACTCAAAAATTGGATGGTAAAAGAGATGCTACTGATATTGGGATATCAATTGGATCTCGTTAACCAATCAATTAAGAATTATTTAGGTCGAGATTAGAAATTTAATTTGAAAGACCTAGAGTTTATTGTGAGTTTGGGTCCTAACGACCAAACAATATTACTATGCGACCTATTTTGGTATTTGCTCCGTAGTTTAATTTTTTGGAATATTTGGCACTCACATTCTTTCATCTTGTATCATCGTTGTAATGATCGGTGATGGAGGCGAATAACATATTGAATATTTGTCGTTTGATATCTCGGTAAAGGTAGATGATTTAGTGTGTGGTGGATGGGTTTCATTAATCCGATGTTACAGGTAACTTTACACCACACACATTTATTTTGGGTTGGAGGTTATGTAGCACCAGGAAAGTAGGTTATCATCTTACCGTATACGTTTTGTGGTGATAGTTATTAGGTAATGATACTTAAGTTGTCACGCAATTGCAAGTATATTGTTTGGATTTGGGTTGTACATATGTTCCATACTATGATCACTATGCTAAGACATCATCCATTCCCCATTTTCTTAGATGACAATTGGAATACGATGCTACTAAGTGGTTAAATATTACATTTATAGAATTGATATGGCGAGATGTCACCAAACATTAAGTTCTTTTGGCCATTGTACTGTAGAAACAAGATGATGAGAAGTAGATATGGAAAGGATGCCATTAGTTCATTTGTATGGAAAAAGTTCTCGAAGTTCAATTTTTGTTTGTAAAGGATATTCTAGATTAGGTTGGTTTTAAGGTTATGTTAGAAGGTGTTGCTAATTGATGTAGAATATAGTGTTTCAAGCTATTTTGACAAGCTAGATTTAAAGGATCGAGGAATGGTTATTTCAGTTCGTACGCATTAAAATGTCGAAGCGATTTTCATGGAAAGTGAAATTAAATAATTCTGTTATGATTTTGCTAAAGGAATAGGTAGATTCTTTTAATTCACCTTTTGGGTTAGAGAGAGACTATCTATTCAAAGAAGACATTCTGAAGTAATGACTTAAGGATAGACATTTATGTTGCATATCAAGAGCGCGTGAATGATGTATACATTACAATAAAAATACCATATTACAACATCGTTTTTACAGCAGTCTTTAAATGCGCGTTGTAATAGAAACCTAATACAACGGTTTTTCAGCCCTGTTGTAATAGATATCACTTTTCAACAACTCTTTTACTTTGCACATTATAATAGACACCTATTACAACGTTTTTTGTTTAACCGTTCTAATATATGCCTATCACAATAGTTTTTTTTCCCGTTGTAATGGATACAGGTTTTCATCCCTGTTTCCCTATTGTAATAGATGCATATTACAATTATTTTCTTTTCCCCGTTGTAACAGATACCGATTTTACAGCGGCCATAGAATGCCTGTTGTAATAAATGCCCATTGCCAATTTTTGATAATTAGTAATTAATAATTACGATGCTTTCTTTAAAAATATTAATTATTATTAGTTATTAATATTTAATTATTAATAATATTAAAATTAATCACCATTACCTTCGATTATTTATACGTACTTGATAATTTATAAATGGTAATTTATAATTAATAATTATGAATGATAACGTACATAGGTCATTATTTATTATTTATCACAATTAATGATTACTAATAAATAATTTATAATTGCTAATTATTATCTATAATTAATATTTATTTATTATATTAATAATTTATTATTGTTAATTATCAATATTTAGTAAATTAGAGCTAATTTTTGTGACTTATAATAAATAAATATTATCAATACTTAGTAAAATAATTAACATTAAATAACTAGTAATTAATATTAAATAATTATTAATTAATTTTTAATAATTGATATCTTGTAATTAATGTTTAATACATAATATTTAACTAATTTACAATTTTAATAATTAATACTAAATTATTTACTATAGTTTAATAATTTAGAAATAAATATTTTCTAAAATTTAAAATTATCCATAAAATTTAAAAATAATTAATAATTAATTTTAAATAATTAATATTGAATAATTAATAATTAATATTAAATAATTAATTACCGATTATGAAGTAACAATTAGTAAATAATAAATAAGAAGTAATATTTAATATTTAATAATTACCGATTAATATTTAGTTATAGTTAATGTTAAATAATTAGACTATTGAATAATTAACATTAAATAATTATTCAATTATAATTAATTGTAATAATTAATAACTATTAAATAAGAAGTAATATTTAATAATTAATTATTTCTGTTAAATAATTAGTAATTGCTATTTGATAATTAATAATTAATAAGTTTATTTTCTACAGCTTTATTATTTTGCCAATTGTAACAAATGCCTTGGTATTCACAAAATAATTAATAATTAAAAAATAAGAATTGATTTTTAATTATTAATGATTAATAAATAAGAAGCAATAATTAATAATTAACATTTAATAATTAATATTAAATATATAATAGTTAGCGATTGATAATTCTATTGATAATTAATAATTAATAATATATACATAATAAGTAACACTTAATAATTAATATTCAACTATAATTAAGAAGTGATAAGTAAGAATTAATAACTAGTAATTAATAATTACTATTATATATAATTAATAATCAACAACCAAGACTTGTTGGAAGTCTTTCATAATTTTTTTTTAAATTGATTGCCACTATAAGGGGGGTTAGAGTGTGGCAACCCCCTAGGTTGTGGTGCGGGGGCAACGCCCCCTCTAACCGCGGTCGACTTTCTAACAGCAAATTTATACCAAACAAATGTTTAAATTTGAACTTGTCAGTTTGTGCTTGCACCCAACGTGTTACTTTTCTTTGATTCCAAACGAATGTTTATATGTTAGTTTTATTTTATTCCAACCAAAAACTTTTGGCTCCAAATCCAAAATTTAGGCGCCCATTCCTGATTTTTCTATTATATTATTTTCTTAACCGCTTATCAACTCCAAATCAAAACCTAAAATCACAGAGGCTTCTCAAACACTTCTTCTTCAAAAGTAATCTCGCTTCACAACCTAAAACAAATCACTGCCATAAAAATTGTTTCTTTACCTAATGAAAATCAAGCTTCAACAACTGTGCAATCCAGAACTATGCAATCCTAATGATTTTAAAATGTATGTTTATGTGCTTGGATGATGGCTGCAATCCAAATTATAATAAGTTTTCTACAACTGTGTAGGTTGGATGTCACAGATGGGATTTCTTTTTTATTCCGTTGAATGTGAATTGTTCTCTTATATGTACATTCCCTTTAACAACTTAATATTCCATTGCATGTACTTTATTTGGACAATATTACAGGGGTTGCTTCTATGCCTCTTAGGATGAAAATTTTATTTTCTTTAATGAAGTTTTTTGTAGTTGGCTTTGTAGTTACAAGTCATTTGTAATAGTTTTTCATTAATTCAAAGTTTATTTTCCAGTCCTTTTAGCCAATTTTTACCATTTATTTTCAATCTTAGGTTTGTTTAATAGTATGTCTTTTAGAAGAATTTCTACATACTTTGGCACATGTTATGGAATTTGAAAAATATTTCAAACTTCAAAATTGATATTCCAATGTGTAATTAATTATCATCTAAAACCTTAAATTTTAGAAATATAACAAATTCAGCACTTGCAATCTTGATGATTACTATTGTTGCAACTTCACTAACTCTCTTCTCAAGATTTATGCATATTCAGTATGAATATGTTCCTTTTTAGTTGTTTGAATATTTCAATGGATTGAAAAATTCATGAATTGTATGAACAGATTATTGTCGAAAGAGCTTATGCAGGGGTTCAAGCTGCTAAAGTTCATGGGCCAAGCTATACATAGTAAGTCAAATCCTATATTTATTATATTTCCATTGTTTTGGTAGATATATATATTTCTTCTTTAGGATTTGTATTATAAAAGACTAAAAATACATGAATCATTTTGGCATTTAGAAATATAAATCTTTTTTGTTATTTTAAAAGATATAAATGAATATATTTTTTATTGGTATAATATTTTGGTTTCACTAGAAAATTTATTTTAAGTTTGTGAGTGTAATGTAATAGTATTTATATTCTTTTCTCTTATTTGAATTTTTTCAACAACGGGCAAAAACTATTGTAAAAGACCTATTGCAACGGACAAAAACACTTGTAAATCATGCTATTGAAATGGGAAAAAACAGTTGTAAATGATGCTATTGTAACGGCTAGGGACTGTTGTAAAAAGTCTACTACAACAGGCTTTTACAACGGGCATTACTTTTTGTAAAATCTTCTAGATCTCTTATAACATCAACTAATAAGATGGGTGTTGGCCTGTTGCCAAACCCATTTTCCAATGGGCATTGCCCGTTGTAAAAGGGTATTTTTTTTCATAATCTTAGATTAGGATATTACTTAGCTTTAGAGTTTTGTTTTCTATATTTGAATGGTTGAATAGTACATGATTTCTTTTGTTCGAATGTTCAGTTGCTTGGTTGTATGTTATAGAACTTAGGATAAACTTGTTCGCCTCTACCTATTAATAACATGATACTTTGAAGTCATGATTATTTGATGTTTGAAGAAGTGATATCATTATTGATGTGATACCACTCAAGTTGAAGTGAAGTTAGAAGGAGAAGATATACGGTATCCACCAGGTTAAGACTTTGTTTGATTTCGATGTTCATAGGTGGAAAGAGGAATCGTTTAGTGATTCACGTGATTGGTTTGCTTAGGTGAGACACCATCCACTTTTGAGTTGTCCTGCGTTAATATTTAGAAGATGGTATGATAAATATACTACTAGGTTGATTTAAGTGTTGTGTATATGCATTTAGGAGTGAATGTTGCATTTTAGTTAGGGCATGTTTACGCCAAGGCTACTTGTTACTGTGTATTTTGGGTATTAGTTCACCTGATTTAGTAGCATTGATGCATAAGTTATAGTTGTGTATGTACAATTGAGGTTACAATTTGGGATGAGTATATATATTCCAATAGTAGAGTTTATGAAAGTTGAGTTAGGAAGAATGTTTCGATCGGGAGTACTTGGAAAGCAGAGAAGGGAATCTGATCTTTCATTTTGAATCTTTTCCAGAATATTTTCTCATTTTTACGTTTGTTAATGTAATTAGTTCATTAAGGTATGGTTGAATGACATATATGTGTGCGTGCATGTGTGCACACGTGCATGTGTGTATTTGTTGCTTTGTTTAAAGAAACAATTGGCCGATTTGGTATTTTTCTTACAATTTAAATTATGATTGTTTGACTTTGCTTTGGTCACTATAATTGGATTTGGGCAAATTACTCATTCTAAAATTGCTTTCTAATGGAATGGTAGTTGCATATACACAGAACCTATATTCTCAAACTAGGATACTTGTATACATAACTTATATATCATGTCGTTTCATTCAAATAGAAAGGCCCGATAGGTTGATGTTTAATCTAGTATAGTGTCATATGCCATAATCACCATACATGCGGATATATGATGTTATGTTGCTATTATGCCCGCTACACTGTATACATGCTAAGGAAATTTAATGTTGGGCATCCTATGTATGAAAGATTGTTTGGATATTTTCTTATATAAATTATTGCCAATGTATATGTGATATACGATACAAGAGTGTGTGAGTTGCATTCTATGTCCCACGGGAATTTTCGTGACGAAATTCTTTCTAAGGAGGGAGAATATAATACCACATACTTTTGATAACTAAAATTAATAAGTGCATTTTTGGCAGTTTCACCTTTAAGTTTATAATAGTAATTTTACAAATGAATGAGTATAGTAAAGAAGGTGGAGCTATCGCATAAAGTGGATTTTTCTAATCAGTTTCGACTACAAATTTGTTTGCATCAAAGACCGTATGGGGAATATATAGGGGATACAATTTTTGGGACTATATTGTGGTAAACAGCTTTGGTCCGTATTTAAATTACATATTGTCAACGACTATTTTCCCTCTTAATAAATACAACCCAAAATTCAATGTTGTTCCTTTTCATTTTTCTCGTTCATTTCTGTTTCCTTCCTCCCCTCCAAGATTTCAGAAATCAATAACTCATTTGATTCTCAACGAAATTCAACGAATTATATATTGAAGGATGAGTGAATCCAGGGCTATAAGCAGATACCAATTTTGAGGTGAGTTGAAGATAATTTTGCTTAGGCATTTCTAGACAGCGGAGAGGTTGAATAGTTCTTGGTCAAATTTGGTGTTTTTGGACTATAAGTCAATAAATGGAGCACTTTAATCCGTGTATAATGCAATGATACAAGGGGTCTATTTAGCGGCTAATAAGAATTTTGTACAAGGTTTGATAATTAAATGGGATAACTAATGATTAATTTATATCAGTAATACCATATTTATAGATAATTGAAGAAATGGGAATTTTGTTGAAACCTTGATGAATTATAGAATTAATAACAATATGATTGTATAACGAAGTAGAATCAAGTAGATATCAAAATATATCAGAAGTATGATCATAATAGTAAACAATGGAATCAACCAATTAAAAAAGGCACAAAATAGAGAATAACATGCATAGAAAGGCCAAATTGGCCGCCAACTAGTCTACTAATGGCTCATCGTCGATGGACCTACATCTACCAGTGGGATACGTGGGCCTAGTGTGAACCCTAACCTTACAACATATATTCGATTCGAGTTTGCTTTGCTGGACCGAGATTTCATGTGATGCTTTGGGTTGGTTTGAAGGCAACTATGTGATACGACCTTAATGAAGCAAAGCTTACAGATATCATTGAATGTATGTGCCTAATATATGTGAATTAGATGTAAGATAGGGTTGTCGATGTTAGGCGATCAGAACGAATTCATTTTTGACACTTAGCAAACATATGGCATGCTTTTTTATCCTATTGATATATTGTGTAGTTATTTAGGATGGTTGTGCAATGCGGGTAATAGTTCTTCTAAGGAAATATTTGTTTCCTTAGTATTATAGGATATGGTTATTCTAGGAAACAGATGTTCCACCAGCGATGCAGGAAATGGTTATTTCGGTGAAATGGTTGTTCCTTTGGTAATGTCAAAATAGTTGTTCCTCTGGTTATGTAGATAACTTTGTATAGTGCATGGCAGAATGTAACATGGTCTTGATCAAGTTGTCAACCATGTAATAGTGTTGATGTTGCAAGTTGAGTGCAAGTAGGGCATGTTAAGATATATTTACATATATTAGAAGATACTAATGATGTATTGCCGGTATTTTTGTAATACATATCATCTCACCCACTCATATGTAAATCTGACCCTTTCCAAATTATTTTTGTACCTGTTATTGATAGGTTGATGAAGTATGGAGACAATTGATATAGGTGATGTCGAAGGTGTGGATACGGGACAAATTCTCTATTGTATATATTGTGTGTATAATATATATATATATCATACAACTTTTTCCTTATTATCATCACTTCACAATCCATCATTTTCTGCTTTCATGGTTGGACATCATTTCAGGCGTTAAATCAAAGGGTCAAAAATGACAGGTTATTACAAATCATGTGAAGATAATCCATTTTCTTCGTGTTGGCACTATAGTCGTATGTAGGCCTATTGTTGTGTTGGCGGTGGTATTAAATACGATACAGTTCCTTGGACTAATTTTAATATATTTTTCTTATCATTTTACATACATTAGGGGACATAATAGTATAATTTAAAATAGTTTATTACTATGATTTAGAGTTACAGAATATAGTTCCCTAGCTAACGACTTCTCTCCTCTAATATTTCCTATCCTAATTGGGGCATGGAACTTCATAAGCAAATCCTTTCGTGATATAACTTCTCCTTGATCTATGTGAGAAGGCATCCTAAGGAAGGCATTGTATTAAGACAGTTAATTGATTATGGGAACTATCGCATAGAAGGATTTGCGGAGCGACGTAGTTTGAACTATCACAAGAGGCCTGGCAAAGGCCATCGAAACTATTGCTATGTTTTTGAATCCATCGATTGGCTCATGGATTGGTTTATGAACTTCTGATGCAACGACCCGTAAATTTCGATAATTAAATTGGTTAATTTAATAAGATTTTTGTAATTGAATTTAGAAAGAAATAAAAACTTTATAATTTAAAATGAAACGAATGTTAGAAATGAAATATAGCAATGGTAATTAAAACTAATTATTAACAATTTGAATAAAATTCTAATAAATGAAGTAGTGAAAGTGTTATACCTGGTTGTAAATTGAATATGAGTTAATCAATGAAATAACACATTGTTAACAGTAATTTAATGTAAATTAAGGTAATAATGTTAATGTAAGTTAATAAATAATAAATTTAGTGCAGTCCCAATTAATTGAAACAATTGTAATGTTATAGTTGATTGTAATTAGCAAATTGGGAAATAAATTCAAAGTTATATTAATTAATGAAATAATACATTTGTAAATTGATAGAATTAATGTTAGATAAGTAATTATAATATTTGTTGTTTGATAATAAAGTATGAATGGATTAAATTAGGAAAATGGTGATAATAATTAATTGTTTACCCATTTATTTAATCTATTGAATTAGATCTAAATCCATTGCAATTAAACGTAATTAAAAACAACGTTAATATGAATTTAGTTGATGATTGTAAAAATATTAGGGTAATTGGATATATACTTATGTTAAATTTATCCATAAGAAGTTGATTGATTGAATAAAGAGATTGAATACAAATTGTATTAATTTATTTGAAATCAAAAAAAAAATTATTTGAGTTTACTTAAGTTGAAGGTAAACACTATAAATTTTGCAATAAATCTTTATTTGATTGATGTGGAAATTTTGGTTAATGAATTATAAGTTTATTTGTAACCAGAAATGATAGAAATGGTAAATAATTAGATTTGAATTGAAGAAGTGATAAATTAATTTAATATTAGATCATTTAATAATGTGAAGTATAGACATTTTGGCCACTGACTCGGATTTCGATGAAACCAGTTTCATCGGATCCATAACGGTGAATTATTGTAGGATTTCAAGTTTCATAACGATCACACTTGTCGTTTGGTCGTAAGGGCTTGAAACTCCTATATGTATTTGGTTATAAACCCTATCAGCCTTTCTATTTCTCATTTCTATGCGTACAGAAGCTTCTATTGCTCCTCTTCCTCAATGGTTGAAAACCTTAATCTTCCCAATCCAATTTCAATTCATGACACAATTTCAGAAATCAAACTCCACAAACTATATCGAATTATATACGGGTTTGAAGCTCTCGAGAGCACAAGTCAAATATATGATTCATTTTTCAATCTGGGTTTCAATGTGGCTAGAAATCGATGAACCGTTCATGGTTGTTCATCGCGTCTTGACCAAACTTGTCCGATCGCCAAATTGTCTGAGGGGTTTCGTAGAGTGGACCAAGGGGACTTCATCGGTATAGTTCATTCGTTGAATCAATGGCAAGATCGAGCGCAACAATTCGAATAGAGTTTCATATTGGTGGCGGCTACTGCATTGATTCCCATGTGGTGTGGTGGCTTTGGCCATGCATAGGCCGCAGGACCTGACCGATTCGAGCGCGAGAGCGAGGTGGGCGACACGGCGTAGCTGGCCGTTGGTGAAGTCGCGACGACCAAATTCCGCTCGTACGCGAGGCGCTGCGGTGGCGTAGTTCTAGGGTCCGACTGGAGTTTCGTTACGTGATGGCTTCTGTGCAAAGAAGGTGACGTGGCTGCATCTCATTGGTGCTTTTATTCTATTTTATTTAGATTATATTTTCAAATCAAATTGTTCTAATCGCAATAACTTTTACATAAGAGATCCAATTCACGCGCAGTTTGATCCACTGGGATCGTATTGAAATTCTAGACAGTGTGGCGCTGGTTTGGACGAATTCTAAGACTGTTCAAATTTTAGGATTAAATTTGATTTAAATTCAATTTAAATTCAAAAAGGCGAGTGTTTTAACCCACTCACAACTTCTAAAGTTTCTTATGTTCGTTAAATTGATTTATGATGTGATTAGAAATTTATTTATGACTATTTGGCATATTTTGAATCATTATCTCATTTCATTTGAATTTATTTGGATAAAATAGTTATTTAATTTATTATTGAATACAAACTGCCAGTAAATACCAGTTATTTGTTATCCGTTCTATATTGATTTTATTGAATGAATTGGATGATGATTGTGATAAATGTTATGATTGATATAGGATGAATGGATGTTGTATTTAATTGCTATAAACTGCAAGTTGTTATTGATTTTTATTTCATTCGGGATTGCGGTTTGAAAATATATATAATCGTATTTATATTTTAAATTACGGATTGAAATGATAAATATCCGTATCACTTGATCATAGGATAGAAAATTATATACAGACACCATTGTCTGTATATAAAAATACTTTTTTTAAATGATTTCTATGGTTTTGTAAAGAAATATACGGTTTTATATAAATATTGATTTTAGATATTATACAAATGTTATTTTATCCTTGATTTTAAGCTATGTATAATTTGTTTTAATATAGAATAAGCTTAATAATAAGTTTGATTTTTATTGAAGATAATATGGTTAAGTATTTAAATTATATTTTAGTATAGAGTTTATAATGATTTAAATAAATTAAAGTTGGAAGATAAATTTGAAATTTATTTGAAATCGAGTTTATTTAAGAATTAAACTCAAATAAGCTTGATGTGAAATTTATTAAATTGAAATTATAGGTATGATTTTTATAACTTGATTTTTGTTTAAGGTGAATTAAATGAATATTTCAAGTATAAATAACTTGAAGGAAATATTTACTTATTTGTAATTTGAGTTTTATTTAAATGATAATGGATTTACTATGTAAAATATTTCAAAACTAAATAATCGAAAATTTAATTGTTGAATCTAATTACCAAACTTAGCTTTAAAATTGTTGAATACTTAAAGTTTGAAATATATTGAATTTAAAATGGTCTTGAAATCGACATAATTTGGAAAAGTTTATTTGGAAACTGAATTGAATCGAAATTTATGAGTTGGGATTTGGTTAAATTAAAATCTAGAAATTCGAGTTGTGTTGGAATTGATTTGTGAAATTCAAGAAACTATTTTATTATATATAGTATTCTAATATTTGAACCGTTTAAGTGGTGGAAGTTATGTTTTGAAGTTATGAGTTTCAGAGTATTATGATTTGAAGGTGTTATATTTCAAGTGTTTTGATTCGAAGTATTATAACGTTGAAAGTGTTATGATTTTGGAAAAGGATATACATATACATATATATATATATATACATATATTGATTTGGGTTAAAAATGATATCATATTGATTTGGTTGAGATGGAAATGATATCGTATCTATATGGTTCTGAAATGGATATTATATTCTAGTTTTGAAATATAAATTATTTTGAAATGACCGTGGTGTTTTAATAACATTTGGGTGTTGAAGAGATCGGGATCAGAAGTTGTCATATTCTCTGCCAACTCCGAAAACCACATTAACAACCGTGTACGCGGTGGAAATTTCAAAATGAAGTAGGATGGTGGCGACGTTCTACTGAGGTATATACGTAGACCCGACTCACATGAGTTGGCATAATGTGGCTAAAACAGGAGTGATTCTCGGGTGAGTGAGGTAACCCTCTTATCGTACACACTCTTTCGATACCATTCTATTATTTTGTGATTGATTTGGGCCCTTTGATATTTTGGAGGTGTGGCTCGAGGTGGACGGTAGTTGCGGCTACACGTCACCACCAGCCCGGATGCTTAACTGATATATATACCGTGGCATTTCTTTGTGTGCCGTATCACCTACCCAAGCGTGCCTTGTATGAGTTTGGTTTTCTCCCGTAGCCCGTGGAGTATCCTCTGGCGGCTTCCCGATCAGGAAGGACTATGATATTGGATGGACTACTGGGACTACTACGTGTTAAGGGCTGTATGGGTAACCCCCTAATGCTATTTAAAAGAAAGTTTATTTTACTATTAGACATTATTATAATAGAGTATATTACTACATAGTAAATAGTTTAACGGATCATTAGGAGATGTGAATCCCGAGCATCTCTTAAGTTACTGCACTCATGCTAGACACTAGATTGAAGATGTCAAACCCCGTAAACATCTCTGACGTCGTTCCACTCATATTTTGCCATTGATTTAACTTACATAAGATCTTTTAGTTCAGACTCGAGTGTTTTTTCTTTTCAATTCCCTCGGGTTAGTCTGAGCATTTTAGGATTCGAAGACCTTATTTTTGGAGGACAAAGACGAAGATTGTAATATTACTATTATTTACTATATGGTTCCACTGCATCACATTGTTCCACTGCATTATCATTTATTATTCTTTGGTATGTGTAACTCTGATTCTGTGTTGTAAAGTATAATCGAATGTTTTGTAAAACAGCTTCATGAACTGTTATTTTATTATTATATTTTGTCGTTCCGCTGTGAGATTCTATTTGTTTTCTTTCTATCTGGCCTTTTCTTGTTCACCCCAATAACAATTCGACCTTTTGTATGGTTTGAGTATGACGTGTGTGGTTTATCGTCAATTTGAAACGTACAACAAGGCGGGACGTTACAATTGTTATCAGGGCTTTGGTTCCGCGAAAAACTTAGCTTTGTGGGGTCGACTCTTTATCAATAGGATAGTAATACCCTGTGATGAGTCACTGAGTGTATATATATGAGAGAGCGTATTTGTTCGTGTTATAAAAAGGGTTTTGATATTGTGTGAATTTGTTCCGTTTTGTATTTATAAATTCTGGTTGGTGCATAGGACGATATGACATGAATAGGGATTTCTAAACACTTAATAGGACAGACCGATACAATATTTTTTTGAATATAAGTGAATGAAATAATTTTGCCTACTATATTTTCTATATATAAAATAATATTTTTTATAAACGATATATTTGGTTGTAATATAATGGTTGTTAGGTAGTGAAATTTATGAATATAGGCTGGAAATAAGATTTGAAAAGTAAAATAAATGAGAATAAACTGGAAATGTAGAACTTAAATTCCAGGATTTTGAAAATTTCTTCCGAATGATTTTGGAATAGAATAATAACATTATTTAGAAGTATTTTCTGATATAAATATTTCAATATGATTTGAAAAAAATTATTTTAAAGAAATTCTGAAAAGAAATAAGTTTTGTACTCCCCTCTCTGTCATTGGAAAATAATCTCGGTGATGAGTGCATGCATCATCGACATTCATTTTCGAGTTTCAAAGTGGCAAGGCTATTGTAGTAGTTTTACTACACATTTATTTTGACAAACAATTATAATTTAAATTGTTTTAAATATGATTAGATATATATATATATATATATATAAGTTGTAAGAATACACATTTATCTATTATTTTTAAATGATTTAGAATTTAACCCGGCATTTAGTTCTTAAGTTTCCGTTAATTAATAGTTTCAATTATTGTAGTGAAATGGAATGTAACTAATTAATAATTGGAACCCCATATTAAAATAAGAGACTAAATGCTAGGTTTTAAATGAAATTACAAGAAAGTTGAAATTTGTAATCTATAAAACAAAAGATATGATTATTGAACGTTAAATTAATTAAAGAAAAGGAGAGAGAATTGTATAACATTCAATATCATTGTTAGAGCATATATATAACTTACCAAACACTAAAAGTTGAAATGTTAAAGATTTTGTAATGGAAAATTGTACAAACCAAATTATGTAATGAAAGTGTTCAATAAATTTCTTTTATTAGTAAGAATTGATGTTATAATGGTTATATACTTATGTTGTAAATTGGAAGGTTATTGTAATTAAATGTGATAGAAAAGGGATCATTGTAAGTAAAAGATTGTAAACTTCAGTTAATGAAATTGTTATGCCAAGTAAATGAATTGAACATGAATATTATCAATAAATGTAAATTTATAGGAAATAAATGTAAATTAATTAGATAGATCATTATATGGATGAAAAGGAAATCAAATAACACATGTATGAAATGAAATTAATAAGAATGAACTTGAACTATTGTTTGGAATTGTTGTTTGTTTGGTTTATGGTCGTTTGGGAAAAGATACCATAAAATTGTTTGGATGTAAGAATAATCTATTTAGTTTCATCTAAGACTGTTGAGTAAATAGTGCACATAATAGTTTATTTTCCATTCTATATAATTTAAAGTTTTTGAACCTGAACAACCATTTGTCTTGTTTGATATGGATAGATAATTGAATTGTGTTAATTGTATATGATGATTGTATGGTTGTTGCAAGTGATTGTTGCTTATATTGATTGTTTTTAGTGGTTGAAACAACTTTAAATATTTAACTTTATATAAGTATTAACTCTTTGGATTATGTAAGTGAAACACATGTTATGGAAGCAATTGCTACTGCTTTAGATTTCATAATTAAGCTTTTGTTTTCCTGACAAATAGGTAATTTCTCGGATTACGATTTTCTAGCGTTATTATATTGTCTTTCCCGTGTTGGGATATATTATTTTGCAAGATATATGTTATATATTGTTATATTTGATATTATATTTTCTCCGAAGCCTCTCCATATAAAGGAGACTTTGTCGAAATTTTTCGTAAAATTTTTTTTGAAAATGTTTTCCAAAATTTACTAATTTGAGTATAAAAAGATTTAATGGTTATAAATTGATATATTTTATTTAAATTATTTTATCCTATAAATTTATTTGTTTATAAAGTTAATATTTTGAATAAGATGTATTGTTTCCTCAACTCTTTTATTCCCTTCTTTTTCCTTTTAAGGGATGAAAAGTTTTGAGTGGAGGAGAGTGTAACGACCCGTAAATTTCAATAATTAAATTGGTTAATTTAATAAGATTTTTGTAATTAAATTTAGAAAGAAATAAAAAATTTATAATTTAAAATGAAACGAATGTTAGAAATGAAATATAGCAATGGTAATTAAAACTAATTATTAAAATTCTAATAAATGAAGTAGTGAAAGTGTTATACCTGGTTATAAATTGAATACGAGAAAATAAAGGTAAGTATTGAATTAATCAATGAAATAACATATTGTTAACAGTAATTGAATGTAAATTAAGGTATAATGTTAATGCAAGTTAATAAATAATTAATTTAGTGCAATCCCAATTAATTGAAACAATTGTAAGGTTATAATTGATTGTAATTAGTAAATTGGGAAATAAATTAAAAGTTATATTAATTAATGAAATAATACGTAATAAATTGTAAATTGATAGAATCAATGTTAGATAAGAAATTATGATATGTGTTGTTTGATAATAAAGTATGAATGGGATTAAATTAGGAAAATGGTGATAACCATTAATTGTTTACCCATTTACTTAATCTATTGAATTAGATCTACACCCATTGTAATCAAACGTAATTAAAAACTACGTTAATATGAATTTAGTTGATGACTGTAAAAACATTAGGGTAATTGGATATATACCGATGTTAAATTTATCCATAAGATGATGATTGATTGAATACAAATTGTAATAATTTATTTGAAATCTAAAAAAATTATTTGAGTATACTTAAATTGAAGGTAAACACTATAAATTTTGCAATAAATCCTTATTTGATTGATATGGAAATTTTGGTTAATGAATTATAAGTTTATTTGTAACCAGAAATGATAGAAATGGTAAATAGTTAGATTTGAATTGAAGAAGTGATAAATTAATTTAATATTAGATCATTTAATAATGTGAAATATAGCCATTTTGGCCGCTGACTCGGATTTCGACGAAACTAGTTTCATCGAATCCGTAACGGTGAATTATTGTAGGATTTCAAATTCGGTAACGATCAGACTTGTCATTTGATCGTACGGGCTTGAAACGCCTAGAAATCAATTCAATTTAAATCAATTTGAAATAACTTGATTTTTACATAACTTCTTAATACGATAGAATTATGACTTGAGACCTATTCCATAGAGTTTAAAATATTTAAAAACATCCATTTTGATATATGGGTTGAATTTCATTCCGGAGTTAGAAATGGGCTTTTGGGCCAGTATCGTTCAACTATCCAAACCAACCGTATTTGTTCCTCTATTTTCATCTCCACCTATATATATCCGATTATAAACCCTAGCAGCCTTTGTATTTCTCATTTATGTACGTACGGAAACTTCTGTTGCTCCTCTTCCTTAATGGCTGAAAACCCTAATCTTCCCAATCCAATTTCAATTCAAAATACAACATCAGAAACCAAACTCCACAAACTATATCAAATTATATATGGATTCGAAGTTCTCGACGAGCGCAAGTCAAATATATGATTCGTTTTTCAATCTGGGTTTCGGTATGACCAGAAATTGATGAACATCTCATGGTCGTTCATCGCGTTTCGACCAAACTTGTCAGATCGCCAAATCGTCTGAGGGGTTTTGTAGAGTGGACCAAGGGAACTTCACCGGTATAATTCATTCATCGAATCAATGGCTGCATCGAGTGCAATAATTCGAATAGGGTTTCATATTGGTGGCAGCTGCTACGTTGGTTTCCATGTGGCATGGTGGCTTTGGCCACGCGTAGGCCGTAGGAACTGACCGAGTCGAGCGCGAGAGCGAGGTGGGCAGCGCGGTGCAGCTAGCCGTTGGTGAAGTCGCGGCGACCAAATTCCGCTCGTACGCGAGGTGCTGCGGTCGTGTAGTTCTAAGGTTCAACTGGAGTTTAGTTATGTGATGGCTTCTGTGCAAAGAAGGTGACGTGGCTGCATCTCATTGGTGTTTTTATTCTATTTTATTTAGATTATATTTACAAATCAAATTGTTCTAATCGCAAGTACTTTTGCATATGAGGTCTAGTTCACGCGTGGTTTAATCCGCTGGGATCGTATTGAAATTCCGGATAGTTTGGCCATGGTTTGGATGAATTCTGAGACTGTTCAAATTTTCGGTTTAAATTGGATTTAAATTCAAAAAGGTGAGTGTTTTAACCCACTCACAAATTCTAAAATTTCTTATGTTTGTTAAATTGATTTATGATGTAATTAGAAATTTATTTATGACTGTTTGGCATATTTTGAATCATCATCTCCGTTTATTTGAATTTATTTGGATAAAATAGTTATTTAATTTATTATTGAATAAAAACTGCCAGTAAATGCCTGTTATTTATTATCTATTCTATGTTGATGTTATTGATTGAATTAGATGATGATTGTGATAAATGTTTGATGATTGATATTGGATGAATGGATATTGTATTTTATATTGTTATAAAACTGCAAGTTGTTATGGATTTTTATTTCATTCGGGATTGCGGTTCGAAATTGTAACGATTCCAATTTTGGAGTAAAATTTAAATTAATAATTTATATAAATTTTTGGATTTAATTGGTGAATGTATTTAATATTTCCAAATAAAATAAGATGTTTGTTATTTAATTGTATGTATATAAATTGATTTTGAATAGAATTTTGATTTGTAATTCTAAACAAATATATATTTGAAAAATAAACTGGATTTTTTAATAAAATTTAAAATTTGGATTTAAATTTGGAATTTAAAAGGATTGATATCTTGAAATTATTTTGGATGTAAAACATAATATGAATAAAGTTTTTATTTAAAATTAGATTTGTTTTAAACAAGAGAATTTTATTTATATAAATTTAGAAAATATTTATTTAATAGTAAATAAATGCAAAAGTTTTTATTTAGCATTTAAAAATGGATTGAATAATTTTATATGATTTTATTTAGAATCTAATTGGTTTTTTATTTTTATTTCTTTTAAAAGTTTTAATTATATATAATTAATAAAAGCACTTATTTATTAGGAAAATTAATAAGAAAAGCTTATAAATCTTTTAAAAATAATTCAAAAATAATTAATGAAAAATGTTAGCTTCTTAATTATGTCAAGTACATGGGTAGTTTAATTAAAGATGAAATTGGACAAATGTAAACAAATTTAACAAGTGTCATAATTCGTTTTCCATTTTCTTTAATTTTGATAAACCATAAATTACATCGTATAAAACTTACATTTTCTTTCTTCATTCTTTTCTTATCTTCTCTTTTCAAAAGCTAGCAAGAAATCAATGGCCAGTCCTGTAATCACTTCCTAAAATCAAACTTGAAAACATTTTCCAAATCTACTAATCTCAACTAGAAATGAATCAAAACCCTGTAACCCTCTTTCCCAAGCCTGAAATTTATTTCTAAAATCAGAACGACCTGAAACATTTCCTCAAACACAACTTCGTAACCAGATATTTCTTTAAACCTAGGGTTCATCAAACCAAAATCAAGATTTATAAGCCTTAACCTCCTCAAACTATAAGCCTGTAAACCTCTTTTATCAAAGCCTGGAACATCTTCAAAACTGCAACTTGGAATGAAACAAATTATTAAAATCTTGAATCATCAACATACAAGCTTCAATCTGAATCAACTAAGCAAGTTTCCAGTTTTTCAGGCATTTTAGTTTCAATGGACATCTAAGCAATTCAAGGTTTCAGTAAAACAAGCTTTCAAAACAATTCAGTTTTCAATCTAGTTTCAAGCCTCTGCTTTTTAAAGGTGAGTAAACATTTAAATTAAAAGTTTATGTAGATGAATGATTGTTGCTTGTGAAATCTCTATGATGATGATGCCTGCATGTGTATACGTAAGTGGAGAATCTTTATATATGAATGTATTCATGTGTGCATATCTGGTTGAATTCGTGTTCTTCTCTGTTTTCACATTGCTGAGTTTAAATTTAGTTCAAATCCCATTCTCTCTTCCTCTGATCTCTGTAGTAACTTAGTTTACAAATAATAAATGTTTGTTTAGTCATAGATTTAAACTTAAAAATGAATTGAAGTAAAATATTTGGAAATTTATCTGGAAAAAATGGAAAGACGGTGGAATTCTTTAAATCATGTAAAAAATCAAACTTTGCAAATTGCTGTTTCAAGATTACAATTTGAATCTACTTAGAAAGTTAGGAATTTTAAAACTAAAATCACAATTTTTAATAATGTATTGAGTAAGCATTTTGGTGATGACTGGAAACTAGTTTTGAGGCTACCTTTGGTAATCAACGGGGTAGTGAAGTCTCGGGGTTTCTACTGGTGATGGAAGGAGTTACGGCGAGTTTAGGAAAAACAACTAGAAGAATTCCAGATCATCGAGGGATGTTGAGGAAGTGATTTAGGTTTTAAACCTAATTTCGGTCAAGTCTGGAAATGTGATTGTGGCGATGTCTCTGATGCATCGACTTGCATCGAATTTGGGTGATAGCTTCATGGATGATCGGAGATGGTGTGATTATGGTTGCGCGTCGTCTGATGGTCGGAGGCGTGAGTTCGAGGGGGATTTTGGCCATGGTATTTGGCTCCCGTTTCAACTGGAATGCTCGATTTCGATCTATGGTTTGTGATTGTGTATATATGGTCGGAGTTGGTTGCGACGACGTTAGGTGTAACATCCTAAAATTATCAATTTAAATTGGTAATATATTATAACTTTTGGAATTTAATTTGAAAATAAATTGAAAAATCTCAAACAAATAAAATAAGTGATAATTTGTATGAATAAAATTCCAATTTCTATCGAGTTTAAAATTTTGAAATAATAAATGTTTTAAAAATCATTTGCATTTAAATTATATATATATATAATGCATATATGAGTAGTTTGGAATGTATACACTGAATTTGAATTTAAATTGTACAAGTTTATGTATGAGTATATAAATAAACATCAATGGATTATAAATCAAGTTGAATTGGAATTTGGATTTAAATTTAAAATAAATGTTTTAGAAAAATATTTGGCATTCGAAATCATAAAGGTGTAATTTATATAATGTAAAGATTGGTTAAAACATTTCTTCTTTTAACATTGTATATATATACAAATGAATAAGGGCTATATTTATTAATAAAGGGAATTCGATATAAAAAAATTATTTAAAATAAATTATGTTGTCTTTGTAAAAAATTACAGGTGTTAAACAGGCATAAGGGAGATGTGCAAAAAATAACAAGTGTTCAGATCTCATGATTGGTTTTAAGAAGTGGCATTCAATATAGTTGATTGAAAAAATAATAAAATTTAAAATCATAAAAACTTTTCAACTTCCCATTTTCAATTATTTAGCCTCTCAGATTTCTAAAAGAAAAGTAAAAAGCTCTTGAGTATTTCAAACGTCGACACCCAAAAAAAGTAGAAAATCAGAAAGCTGCAACATTTTCTACGATTCAAAGTTAAAAATATGAAGATCTTCTTAAACATCAAGCAGTAGTTTTAAATTCCATCTCTCAGGTAAACTTTGAACTTCATAGTTAAGTGAATTTTTAATTTCAAAATCAAGTTTTAACACAAATAAATTCAAACTGTATATTAATATAATCAGTGCTTCGGTTTTGGCCAAAGAAGCAGAGCTGGATTCTCTGAAGTAAAATAAGGAAAGTGAAATTCTTTTAAAAAGTTTGAATTTTGAATTTGTTAATCAGTAATAAAGCAAGAATTTAAGCAATTTTATTAATCAGTTGTAGGAAAAAAATCAACTTCAAAGACTAAATTTATTTCTCGACTTCAAGTAGTAGGCAAAATCTTTCCCTGTTGTATAAGAAATCCAAACTGTAAGTAAGCTTGGATCTTTGTTTGTTATTGATGAATTAAATAAAAAAATACAATAGAGATTAAGCAAAGATTTATAATTACTAGTTGCAGATTAAACTTCAAGATCAAACAAGGAAAAAATTGTCCAGGCTTTCATCTCAAACTTTTAAAAAACTGTTAGAAGCTTCCTGTTCTCAGGCAACAGGTGAGTGAACTTCTGTTTAATCCAATTTCTTGTTGTCAAATGCATGCCTGAATGATGTTGAAAACCTTAGCATGAGATCAAATTTTTGTGCATGTGTGTTTTTGCCCGGAAATGTTTATATTCAGGGTTTCATCCCTATTCTTCTTAGCCTCTGGTTTACAGAGTAAACCCATGCTAAATTCAAAATATCTCTCTATTCTCTTCTGAAATTAAAATCTAAACAAATTAGAGTGTTGTTTTAATCATGCATTGTGTTTAGTAATAAATCTAGGCAAAACAATATGGTTTTTTCTGGAAAATGTGAAAATACGGTCACAATCTAAATTAGGCAAGAATTCGAATATCATAAGTTTTAAATTAAGTAATGTTATCTGAATCACCCTTGAAAATAACGATTTTAGAAAGTTAAATCTGAATTTTTAATACAGTCTTCAGTGATAAATCTTAACTTGATCAGAAAATGAAGTTTTGTAAAATTCTGTTGATTGGTACGTTTGTGGGCCTCGAGATCGTGGTTGAGTCTTACTGGAAGCTTGTAGTTCGTCAGAAATATGCTTCAAAAATTTTCTATACGCCATGGCGATCGTACGGCAACGAAGTAGGGTTGAAAACCCATTTCTGCTCGCAATTGAAAACGTGGGTGCTGCATCGTCGTTAGGTGATTGGACTTCATGACACCAGTGCCAATCGCGGCGTCGTACGTTGATGAAGCTTCGGTCGAGTTTTGGGGACCGTTGATGGCCAGAGGAGGTGGGGCAAGTCCACTTTTTGGTGATGGGTTCTAATGAAGTACGGGTCGTGGTGCTCGATTTCGATCGTGGCGATGGTTCGTGTTTGGGGTAGCTCAATGGGTCGAGAACTTAGTCGTCGACCTGACGACGGTCATAGCTTCGACCGGCGATGACCGGGACTATGTGCAACGTGCACACGGTCTCATTGTATCAGCGGTTCATTTTTTTGGGAAGGGATGATGTTTGGCTCGTAGCACTACTCGAGGTTTGTGGGAGAAGACCCGAAGAGTGGGTCGTGTCGTTTGGCATTGCACCGGGTCGTTTCTAAACTTAAACAAAATTTTAGTTGGAAAAATGATACTCGGGTCGATCTAAGTAAAAACTCGAAGCAGGGGGCATTTCTTCTCGGGGATGACTCGAGACGGCCTCGGGTTGGACGTTGGAAACAGCAAATTCCAGTTTTGAAATTTTTGAAAACATAAGTTTAAACAATTTTCTTAGTCCATTCTTTACAAAATAAAGATAGTTTGTTAATGGAAGGTGAAGTATACGGTATGGAAATGATGATTTGAAATTAATGAAGTTCAAAGATATTTCAAATTTGTAATTTTAAATAAAATTGTTTTACATTTAACTTAATAAAAATTGAGAAGTAAATCAAATATTCAAAGTGTTAACTTAAAACAAATTTATTTATATTGATTAAATAATAATTAAAAAATTAATGATTTGTAATTACTTTGTAATTGATAATTAATTAATTAAAGAATAATTAATTAATAAAGTTATCAAAATTTAAATAATTAACAATTAAGAATTTATTCAATTAAGATAATTAGTTAAAGAATAATTAATTAATTAAGTTAATTAAGATTTAATTAATTCATAGTCGAGAATAATTAATCATTAATTTAAAATAATTAATAAAAATAAGTATGTGGTTAATTCACTTAAATCACATTCGTCTTAATTGAAGATGAATGACTATCATCAAATGTTGTGTACTGGATTGATATTTCTGTTGTGATACTGTGTGATGTGAATTGCTTTGCGTAGAACTATGATTCGTGATTTGTTTCTGTATGTATGTGAAAACCCTTTTGCCCGTAAAACGGCATTTAAACTTCGATGCGACAGGGAGTCGTGTTCGCACAAAAAATGGGGAAACACCTCCAAGTTGTATGATTTAGTTGATTATACGTTGTTCTTAGTTATTTGGGTGATTTATGTAAATATATAAAAAGCAGGGGCTAAACTGTAAAAGACACACAGATTTATAGTGGTTCAGCCAGAACGTGCCTACGTCCATTTTATGTGTTATTCTCCTCTTCTGTTCAGATTACAAGTACAAAGCTTTGATTACAAGTAACTGAAAGTTGTTTGAAAGTTCTATCCGTGCTTGAGCTCTCAAACTTGTCTGCCATTGCTGTACCCCTGCCCCTCTATTTATAGAGTGAGGCTGGGGGAGGGGTCTTCGATGTATATGGCTGCTAGTGGGTCTGGGCTGATGCAATCTGGCCTTGCAAAGTTGGTTCGGCAAGGCCTTGGTTCGGCGGAACTTGGTCCGGTGATGGTTGGTTGAAATTTGGTTCGACATCATGAGGAAGTAGGTTGGTTCGGTAGTAGGTGGTTCGGTAGTGAGAGGAATTGGACCGGTGGTGGCTTGGGAGAGAATTGGTTCGGTGGGCATGGGATGGAGGTTTGGACCGGCATTATTTGGAGAGGGTTTGGACCGGCATTGTTTGGAGAGGGATTTGGACCGGCATTGTTTGGAGAGGGATGGTTCGGTAGTAGGTAAAAACGTGCCCAACATTTGCCCCCCAAAGTAGGGCATATGCCTGTATATGGCGTGCTTTGTTTTGTTATCATCTGGTCTCTTATGCCGAACCAACTGGTCCGGTCATTGTTTTTGCTTATAAAGAGGGGCCTAACACCATCGTTTTTCCTCATCAGCCGTATCAACTAAATACCCAACCAACTTGATTGCTTAGAACAGTCGAACCAATTAGCTACCGAATCAACTCACCTGCTGGACCAGGTGAGTGTTCCTCTGCTGAACGACTTTTATGATTGAACCATCGAATGGATTCATACCGAATGAACTTGATAACTTCAATTTACCGAACGAACGTGAGGGGTTGCAAGTACCGAACTACACTCTCGTATTTGAATTGCCGAATTAAACTTGTTTTTTATATCTCTACTTCTAACGACGTGTTTGTTGTTGGTGTTGCAGATAATGTCTCGCAAAGTGGAAACTCGATCAGAAAAGAGAAAATCTACGGACGGAAGAGAGTCCCCTGTGGTGGCCCCAACCCAGCCAGGACCGGGACGACAGGGACCCACCCCGAGGTCACTAGTGGACGGATATGGTCCTCAAGAGCTTCTGAATTCTCCTCCTCATTGCTTTCCGAGTCTCTCAGAGAGGAGCAGCTTGATGTTATCTCCCGTTCCTTTGGGATTGATAGAGCGCGCATGCTGCTGCCAGAGAAGGGAGTCATGCCATATAATCCCCCTGAAGGGTACTTTGCTTATAGTAGGTACCATTGCATGTGTGGGGCCATTCCTCCAATCAATGCCTGGATAGCTAGCTTCATTACTTATTTGAAGGTAGCCCCCTTCCAGCTCCAGCCCAACTCCTACGCTATCTTGGTGTACCTATTCGTGATTTTCCAGAGAAAGTACGGGCGCCCCCTTCTAACCGGGAAATTCGATATCTATATAACTTGAGGGGTTACAAGAAGGGGTCTCCATACATCAGCTTGGAATCGACCGTGTCCTTCAAGCCGGTCCTGGACTTGTATTCAAAGTTCACCATGTTCAAGAAGGAATGGCTCTTCGTCCGGGATGACACCGTTTCGATCCACCGCTTCACCTCTGGCTGTAAGTTGAAGCTTATTTATAATTTCCGTTCTGACTGAAATGCTTCTTCTTATGTGTTTTTATTTCTTGTTAGCAACAGGTGGTTTTGCGGTCGTGGAGAATGATCACCTGGTTCGGATGGCCGCGGAGACAGAGGCCATTTCGGGAAGGGATAGGTCAGCTTCTTAATTAATCAGGAATGCCACCCTCCTGGAACACAACTTAATCCTGCCACATCAGTCTGTTGTCGAGGAGAGGGATACGGCTGAGGAAAGAGCTGCCAAAGCCAAAGGAGGGGCCACGATAAAGAGTAGCAAGAGGAGGCCCTTCTCGATACCTCCATTCGTCGGGGGGAAGAAGCTTAAGAAATCTGATGGACCCTCTCCCAGCACATGTCCATATGTTCTGGAGGAGGAAAGTGGAGAGGAGGAAAGAGGCGAGGAGTAGAGCGGGGGTGATGGAGAAGGTGACGGTGGTAACGGTGGCGAAGGGCAGAGTGGTAGTGGCGTTGGTGCCTTGACTTCTGGGCAAGCAAGTGAGATTCAAGAGTGGACGGATGATGCTTTCCGTCAAGCCTTTGAGGGGTTGGAGGAAGGGCCGGCCTTGGTGGAGAAATCGAAGAATTTTGATAAGGCCGGGACTGGTGCCAGTCCATCTTCTGAGAGTTTTTCAGCTAAGGCAACTCCGGCGGTTCAAGGTGAATTCTTAACTCCTTTTTTAACTTCATATGTTTCTTGAATTATAGTCTCATGCATGCTTGTAACACTTGGTTTTTATTTCAGGAACGAGTAAGGCGGCCAAGACATCAGACATTCGGCACCGCCTCGAGCAATTCAAACTCTTCAAAGCTTCTACTAAACCGAAGCCTTCGACTAACCGTTCCGGGGGCGTAGTCGGCTACCGTCCTCTTCTCGGAGTTATTGAAGAGGATATCCAAATGAGGAAGAGGAGGCGTTCCATGTTCGGACCTTCACTTGGACCTCAGCCCCTAACCCAGCCTATTCATGACATCACGGAGGAAGATACTGAGTCCATACCATCTCCGCCTCCATCAGAGAATCCTTCCGTTACTTATATTGATCGTCCCGGCTTGGCTCGTAACCTATTTGCGGGTCATCCAGATCTGGACCCGAGTTCTAATGATATTTCCTTCAATGAGGTTACCGGTGAGCACCTCCTGCCCTGCAATCCTATGGTAAGAGTGGTTGGTGAGGCTAAGTCTTTGGATCTCGACTTGTTGACCACTCGGATTGTGACTATGGGGGATGCGGCCAAGGCAAATATCGATCGGGTGGCTGAAGAGACCAAGTAGTTAATGGAGCATCACGCCCGACTGGACAAGGCTGGAGAGGAAATCGGAAGTGCTAACATTCGGCTGTGGCTAATGGTTTCCGATCAGGCCAAACAGCTTGCCAATCAGGCCATTCAGATCTCCCAGCATGAGGCGGCCTCCAGATGGCTAAAGAAAACTATGGAGGAGGCTAGCAGAGCCGAGCTGCGAAAAATGGAGGCCACCTGCAAGGAACGAATCGATATGGCCATTGCCATGGTGGATGAGGTTCGGAGAGCGGACCTTGAGCAGATAGAGGAGTTATCTGGGAGGCTTGAGGCCGCAGAGCTTGCTCAAGCCAAGCTGAAGGAGGATATGGAGGCGATGCGGAAATCCCTTCAGGCTGACTGCTCGAGATACCGATTGGAGAGAGATGCTGCCGTTGCAAGGCTGTCGGCTTCTGAGGCCCGGATGAGGGAGTTTGAGGAGAACGAGGGGATGATGGATGAGATGCTCCAGGACATGTACTTCCGTACCTGGAAACAGGGAAACCTGTCCTGGATGGACGAATATCCCCGGGTCATGGCCAGGATATATCTCCAGGCTTTGGAGGAGGCCAAGGCTGAGGCGGATAAGGAGGGTGGTGTAGCTTTCAGAATGGATGTGGTCACGGCCCAGTTTACTGAAGAGAAGAAAGTGGCAGTGAAGGAAGGCATGCGACTGCTCACCGTCGGCGAAGTGGGTGTGCAGTTGGGGGCTGATGATCAGGGAGAAGATGCTGGTAAGTCTTCCCTCTCAATCTTTTCTTAACCTGATTGCGTATCACTTATCTGGTGGATTCTTCTTCTGAATCGGACAGGTGGGACCTCTGGTCAGCATGCTGGGGCCTCTGATCCAGCGGTCAAGTAGGTCTCGGAGGGCTAGCAGGAAAGAGGCGGAGCCCTGCTGCAGCTGACTACTTTTTTGGTTTACTTGGCATTCGTGAATATACGAGTCCAAAACATTAATGTACTTAAAGGCTGTAATTATGTAATTATGTTGTTGTAGCGAATGATTTCATTCTTATATAACGTTATAACATAAGCTGATTATGTCATATTTGGATGCTGTCGTTATTTTGATGTGTTGCATAAGAAATGTAGCTGTGTATATGCATGTGCTTTAATCGTGTTTGATGCTAAGCTCTTGCTTGAAATATAATTTCATGTCTCGCAATGTTAGTGTGATGTGTGAATAGGCTATAGCTACATGTTTATGTACAAGAAAAGGAAGTACCGCCATTCATATTTTAGTTGTAGACGGTAGCTTTGAATGTCTTGTGTGACTGAGGATGAAATGCAGCTGAGTGACCTGTTATCCAGTTGTGAGTTCTCATTTCCGCTAGCGAGTGTCCCTCATTTTGTGTCATATACTTTAGTGATCGTTATAGAGGATAGGAGGAAAGTTTTTATAAATAAAATGGAAATATAAGAAATAGTAAAACTTCCAATCACGGAAGGCATTCGATGTGCTTAAGTTCATGGAAAACGGGTTTTGTAGTCACTTTCCCTATCTGTGGGTCTTGGAGACATTCGTCACCCATCTTACACCTCCGCGGGGAGTTTTCTTTTTTACCACAGCCGTACTTAAGACACATCGGAGCCGAGATCGCGCACAGTAACTACCCGGGCCATTATGGCCCGTAATCGTGGGTATTATTCGATTTACCGTGGCCGGCTCGCTTGGGTGCCGATCGTCAACTGTGAACTGCCCCTGGCTGGCCACACCTTATGTTGGGGCTTATAATCGGTTCACAGTCGTCGGCGAGCCGAACGCCGTAATGAGCTGCCTCGGCTATAGTCGGCCTTCTCGGTGGCTTATGATCGGCTCATTACAGTTGGTTTTGAGGGCCGTCATGAGCAATGAGTTAACCCGCAGCAGAGGGATGCTGGAGCAAAAGTGTCTCATTGACGAGGGCATAGATTCGTATAGTACCTGTTAAGTCTTGGCCAGGTGGGGTTGTGCCGCGAAGTGTCCAGAATGGAAATGTCGTCATACAGGATTTTTTTCAACAGAAAAGGATAAAGCTTAACAAGCAGTCGAGATATAAAGGAACGAGTTAAAAAAGAGACAAGATTTTTAGAGTGGTTCGGCACGAAAATGCCTACGTCCACTGATTCTCTTTATTAATTCACTTCATATGGGCGGTACAAGTTAAGAAAAGTATCGACGAAGGTGTTGGGTGTTCCATGCCCTCTGGAACACCTCTCCGTCCACCGTTGACAAAATATAAGCTCCATTGTGGAGATCTTTATGAATTACATAGGGTCCGTCCCAAATTGGATCTAGCGCTCCGGGGCGCGGAAAGATCCGTTTGAGGACAAGATCTCCTTCTTGTAAGCTGCGGTGTTTGACTTTGGAGTTGTATTGTGCTGCCACTTTTTGCTTGTGAACTGCCGCTTTGAGTGTCGCATCGTTTCTTCTCTCTTCAATTAGATCCAAAGACATGTGGAGGAGTTCTTCGTTCTCTTCTGGGTTGTAGTAGATCCTACGATGGGAGGGCACTACAGTTTCAACTGGGAGCATGGCCTCCGATCCGTATGTCAAAGAGAAAGGATTATGTCCTATTGATGTTCTGTAAGATATGCGGTAGGCCCGAAGTTCCATAGGAAGTTCATCCACCCAAGCGTCTTTTGACTTTTCAAGTTTCTTCTTGATCAAAGTTTTGAGAATTTTGTTGACAGCTTCGACTTGTCCGTTTGCCTGGGGATAAGCTATAGATGAGAAGCTTTTGTGAATTCTGTGCTCTCGGCACCAGTTGGTGAATTCCTCGCAGTCAAATTGAAGTCCATTGTCCGATATGATTTTGAGTGGAACCCCGTACCTGCATAAAACATTTTTGATCAAGAAGTTAATAACTTTTGACGAAGATATTTTATTTAAAGGCTCCGCTTCCACCCATTTGGTGAAATATTCAACTGCCACTATGGCATATTTGGCTCCTCCTCGGCCCATCGGCAGTTCGCCAATCAAGTCAATTCCCCATACTGCAAAGGGCCAAGGGCTGGTCATTTGAGTAATTTCGTTTGTTGGCAGTCGAGGAATCTTAGCAAATTTTTGACATCTATCACATCTCTTGATGAAGTCTAGGGCGTCTTTGTTTAAAGTGGGCCAGTAATACCTATATCGGAGTATTTTCTTTGCTAGAGTCTGCCCTCTAGTGTGATCTCCGCAACTTCCTTGATGGATGTTAGACAGGACATCCTTGGCTTCCCTTCCAGCGACACACCTTAATAAGGGGTTGGAGAAGCTGCGCCGATAGAGGATGCCTTCTTGTATTGTGTAGCGGGAAGCACTCCTCAAGATTTTCCTGACTTCGTTACGCCCGTTGGGTAGTGTGCCATCTTGCAAGTATTTCCGGATAGGAGTCGTCCAAGTTTCTTCTTCGATTGCAGCTATCAGATCCTCTTGTTCAAAACTTGGGGCTAGTTGTTTTGAGATGGCTACCATTCCAGAAATGGTGCTGTTCTTCATGCTAGCTTGCTTTGCCAGTTCGTCGGCCTCTTGGTTCTCCTCTTGAGGAACGTGTTTAATTAAATAGTGATCCAATTGATTGAGCAGCAGCTTGGTCTTCTTTAGATATGCCGTGAGTCGTTCTCCTCGAGTCTGGAATTCTCCCAGTATTTGATTTACAATAAGTTGAGAATCGCTATGGAGACATAAAGAACTGACTCCAATTTCTAAGGCAAGTTCCAGTCTTGCTATTAGTGCTTCATATTCTGCATCGTTGTTGGTGGCAGCGAATTCCAACCTTAGGGCATAGTGCAGCTTCTTTCCCTTAGGGGTGATTATCACAATACCTGCCCTCGAGCCTTGTTCGTTTGATGCTCCATCTACAAGGAGATTCCAATTAATATGTTTTCCTATTTCGGATTGATCCTTACCTTCGTTGGTAGTGAATTCGGTAATAAAATCGGCCATGGCTTGTCCTTTGATGGCGGTGCGAGGATGGTAGGTGATATCATATTGACTCGGTCCAATGCACCACTTAAGTAGTCGCCCAGAAGTGTCGGGGCGATGGAGTACCTGCCTTAGCGGTTGATCGGTTAGAACTCTGATGGAATGAGACTGGAAATAGTGTCGTAGCTTCCGTGACGTGATTAGCAGGCAGTATGCTAACTTCTCAAGTTTAGGGTATCTGACTTCTGCCCCTGTAAATCTCTTGCTTACAAAGTATACGGGCCGCTGCGCGCGGTTGCTTCTCTCACCAAAGCAGCGCTTAAAGCATGGGATGATACAGCAAGGTATAGGTATAGTTCTTCGACTTCATTTGGAGTTGAGATTACTGGTGGTCTCTGAAGGTGTTCGATTAGGTTAAGGAAGGCTGTCGAGCATTCGTCAGTCCACTCGAACTTTCCTTTGTCTTTCTTTAGAGCTTCGAAGAAAGGGATGCATTTGTCGGTTGCTTTAGAGATGAACCTGCTTAGGGCGGCCACTTTCCCGTTTAGGCTTTGCATCTCTCTTCGAGAGGATGGTATCTTGATATCTTGCAAAGCCCGGACTTGTTTGGGGTTTTCTTCAATCCCCCTGGCATGGACGATGAATCCCAAGAACTTTCCCGACGATACTTCGAAGGAGCACTTTAGAGGATTCAACTTCATTCCATATTGGCGATTGAAACATCTCGTCCAGGTGGTTTATATGATCGTTGGCTTTCCTCGATTTTACCAGCATGTCATCCACATAAACTTCCATAGTTTGTCTTATTAATTCCACAAACATCTTGTTGACGAGGCACTGATAAGTAGCTCCGGCGTTTTTAAGTCCAAAAGGCATTACTTTGTAGCAATACAATCCCTGGTCAGTGATGAAACTAGTGTGGTCTTGATCGAGGGCGTGCATAGGGATCTGGTTATATCCTGAGTATGCGTCCATAAAGGATAAGAGTTCGTGTCCGGCTGTGCTGTCCACGAGCTGATCCATTCGGGGGAGTAGGAAGCAATCCTTCGGGCAAGCGTCATTTAAGTTGGAGAAGTCGATGCATGTTCGCCAATTCCCGTTATCCTTCTTTACCAGTACCGGGTTGGCGATCCATTCTGGGTAGATGGCTTCTCGTATGAAGTCATTGGCAAGTGAGTTCTTTACTTCTTCCTCGAGGGCTGCTGATCGTTCTGCCCCCATGCTCCTCTTTTTCTGCTTCACTGGCACCTTGGTGGGATCGATGTTCAGTACTTGGCATGCTATGTCTGGGGAGATTCCTGTCATGTTGGCGTGCATCCATGCTAATACATCCATGTTGTGGCGAAGGAAATTGACGAGTTGATCCTTCAATTCCGCTCTTAACTGATACCCGACTCTTAGCAGTTTACTTGGGTCGTGTTTGTCTACAGATACAAATTCCATAGCCTCTTCAGGCTCGGTGGTGGCCTCCTCCTCCTTGTCCCTGGGGTCTAATTCGTTGAAAGGATCGCTGGTGTATCGAAGAGGAGGGGCTTTCTTTAATTGCTATGCTTCCAAGTTTTTCTTGCAGAGAGAAGTCTCTACATCCTTCCCTTTGTCCTTCCTGCGGTTATTGCGAAGTTCGGTTACATAGCAATCTCGAGCGGCGTCTTGATCTCCCTCTATTTCTCCTATTCCGTTATCCATTGGAAATTTCATCTTCAGGCACCACGGGGCTAGGATAATTTGGAAGTCAGACAATGCTGGTCTTCCCAAAAAGGCGTTGTAGGCTGAGTGGTTCTCTATTAGCAAAAATGTTTGTTTTCGCACAACGAAGCGGGGATGACTTCCTACTTCGACAAAGAGGTCTATTTGCCCGAGGGGCATTTTCGCATCTCTGGTGAAACCATGTAGCGGTTTGCTGCAGGGAGACACATCCTTCATTGACAGCTTCATTTTGTCGAAAGCGTGCTTGAATAAGATATTTACTGAGCTTACAGTGTCTAATAGGATTAGGAAAACCTTGGCTGGACCGAACCAGGCAGAGATGACCATAGGATCCATGTGAGGGTACTGCCTTCCCTCTAGATCACGCCTACTGAATGTGATATCATCATTATCCTTCCGTTTCGGGTGGCGCTCTTCTGTAACAGAATTAACGTAGCCTTCATTGTTTCTAAGTGACTTACCGTATCTCTCCATCTCTGCCCAACTTCCCTCGGCGATGTGTGGTCCTCCTGATATGGTAAGGACCACTATCTTCTCTTGACTGGATCCGCTGCTGTTGCGATTTCCTCCGCCAACTTCCGGGTGGGGTAGCCCTGGGTTCTCACTGGCAGGAGTTGAAGTCCTGTTCTGACCTTTCACATAGCGCTCCAGTTTCTTCCTTCTGATGTGTTCTTTAATCAAGTCCCGGAGATGATGGCATTCATTGGTGTCATGCCCATGAGATTCGTGGAAGCGGCAGAACTTTCCAGACTTAACTGCATTATCTGATTCCTTCTTGTGCGGGGGCGCTTGCATCTAACTTCGTCTTGGGTGGCCAAGAAGATGTTTCGATTGTTTCATTTAGAGGAGTGTAAGAGTCAAATCTCGGTCCTGGCCTATATAAGTGCTTTTCTCCCTTCTTGCCCCCAGCACTATCGCTGGAATCATTCCTTCGAACGTCCCTAGCCACTGCGGATGTGTTGCCATGAGCTGCCTGGGTTTGTTGCCCTGTCTGCCTTTCAATGGCAGCGTCTTCAAGTCTCATATATTTCCCAGCTTCGTGGAAGAAATCGGGCAAGGTAGCTGGCTTCTCTTTCGTTAGTCTCCTGGCAAGTTTAGTATCCGGGTGTACACCACTGCAGAGGGCCATTAGGATAAGTTTCTCGTCAGCATCTTGGGCTGCGGCCGTTGCGGCGTTGAATCGGGTTAGATATTGTTGCACTGTCTCTCCGGCTTCTGTTTGATATTAGATAGGGAATAAACGTCTTTGGGTTGTTCCACATGAATGCGGAAAAGGCTGATGAGCTTTTCTTTCAACATTTCCCATGAGCTGATGGATCCTTGCGGCAGATGGCAGAACCATGAGGTAGCTAGATCTGCCAAGAATAGTGGAAAGCATTTACACAACACTCCCTCTATTGCTCCGCTCATGAGCATATGCCGTGTGTATCTCTGCAAGTGTACAACGGGGTCAGAGGTTCCCTTGTAAGGTTCCATTGTTGGCATTTTCCATTCCCGAGGGGTAATGGCTGTTTCGATATTGCGGGTGAAGGGGCTGGTTATCCTAGCGCCTATCCCCCGATCCCTTTGTTCCCGTTGGACGGACTCTCTGAACAATCATGCCATCCTTTCATCAGAACTAGGAGCGGATAGAAATGAATTTGGTTTCTTCAACATCCCTTAAGCGTAACATGAGTTGATCCACCAAGGCTTTTTGTTGAGATGCGAAGCGGTTAGTTACTTCAGCTACAACCCTGTCCAGATCCGCCCTTGTAATTGGTTGTTCCGTAGCAGGGGTTGTCGAATTCGTCTGATTTACATTTTCTGTTGGAACCGGACGATTGCCTTGGTCTCTGATCACGGGGTCTGGGATACTGCCAGTTGTGATGTTCTTTCCTTTGTTAGCATCTTTCTTCCATCCGGGAGGCATGTCTTCCAAGCAATGGACGATGCTGATAGGAAAAGGGTTAAGTGGGAGAAGCTGAAGCTTCGAGCTCCTTCTTCTCAGTGAAAGCACCAAAAATGTTTGCACAAAAAATGGGCAAACACCTTCAAGTCGTATGATTTAGTTGATTATACGTTGTTCTTAGTGATTTGGGTGATTTATGCAAATATATAAAAAGCAGGGACTAAACTGTAAAAGACACACAGATTTATAGTGGTTCGGCCAGAACGTGCCTACGTCCACTTTATATGTTATTCTCCTCTTCTGTTCAGATTACAAGTACAAAGCTTTGATTACATGTAATTGAAAGTTGTTTGAAAGTTCTACTCGTGCTTAAGCTCTCAAACTTGTCTGCCATTGTTGTACCCCTACCCCTCTATTTATACAGTGAGGCTGGGGGCAGGGGTCTTGGATGTATATAGCTGCTGGTGGGCCTGGACAGATGCAATCTAGCCTTGCAAAGTTGGTTCGGCAAGGCCTTGGTTTGGCGGAACTTGGTCCGGTGATGGTTGGTTGAAATTTGGTTCGGCAGCATGAGGAAGTAGGTTGGTTCGGTAGTAGGTGGTTCGGTAGTGAGAGGAATTGGACCGGTGGTGGCTTGGGAGAGAATTGGTTCGGTGGGCATGGGATGGAGGTTTGGATCGGCATTGTTTGGAGAGGGTTTGGACCGGCATTGTTTGGAGAGGGATTTGGACCGGCATTGTTTGGAGAGGGATTTGGACCGGCATTGTTTGGAGAGGGATGGTTCGGTAGTAGGTAAAAACGTGCCCAACAAGTCGGATTTCAGATAGTTATCCAAAACCCACATCGAACCCTAAATGTGAATCTTTGTGATCGATACATCCACGTATTTCTAAAATTAAGCGCTCACTATTCGGATTAGCCGGGAGATGACCTTTGTGTCATATAACCCATTTCGAATAGTGATTCGACGGAATGAATATCATTTGAAGATGGCGATGAAGACCGGGTGTCTTCGAAAACGATAGGATAACCTATCGAATGTCTCTGCACCGAGTTGCTCCGGTATAGAGATCTCCACATGTGATGGAGAGTCTGATCGGAATTGTGGATACCCGGGTTTGCAAGGGCTTCTTCCTTTATTGGGCGAAGTGCCTTCGGTTCTGTTCGAACCCAAAACAGATTTGTATGGTTGTATGTTTGACATCACACTTTGAGATATAAAGCAGATTTCTTTCAAATACATATTTGTTGGTGGAGGAGAATTTATTCTCTTAGCTTAACACCCTTGTCTGAGACATACGAGCTCAGAGGTTATGTTGTTGAAGGTTATCAGCGATATACTTCCAATTTGGTAGTGTGGCATGCTAAGTATTGTTGTGTGTTGATGATCATTTGTTGATCATTTGTGATCAAAGCATGTCTTTCGTGTAAAGCGTAGCTTTGTGGACGATACCTCATCGGACCTCACATTCCGAAAATGGTCGAAAAAGGAAAGATGTGGCAAGGTTATGAGGGTCGCACCCTTTAGGGTATGTTATTTCCCTCTGGAAAAAGGTGGTATCATGGTATGGAGCCCAGATACTTAACCTATGTGATTGTTGTAATCTCATTTACTGTGTGGCTGTTGCTTTGTGATTGAGGGCCCTCGGGTAAAGGTCGCAAACGACCGGGAGGTGGCATACTCGAGTAGTAGTTACCTAGTTACAAAGGTAACCCGACCTTGTGTTGGCAGAGAGCCGGGTAGGTTCTCGGGACGTCCCTCCAGAGGTGTTACCACGTGGCATAGGAAATTCCTTAGCCTGACCATTTGTTGGAAATCCAATTCCTAATACGAACCCAGTACGGTTTTAATTATAGAACCTGCCATTTAACATGGCAGCTATAGTTGGCATAGTATAATGGTACCTATGCTGGCTAAGATTAATACAATATTTTCGAAATGTTTTCACACTATGCACTAGTTATAATATCAAAGAGTTTTCTCGTATTAAGCATACTTGACTATCAAAAGGAGAAATCTCCCCCAAGTGTGTGATTGCATTGTGTGTGTGCCGGGGGGCCTTATGGTAGTTTCATTTTCCAAAAGCATAAATGGTTTTCTTTAAAAATATGTTTTATTTAAAGCAACTGTTTTTGTTTACTCATACCAGTCCCATGACTGACACAGAGTTTATTGTTTCCTTCTAAACTCTGGGTGCCCATAATTTCCACACGGCAGCCTAGTAGCAGGATTCCATGTTTTGGTGTTAGCTGAATTTTGAAGTCTTTTTGGTTTGGAGGCTATCGACTTTTGGAGGCTTTTGTCTTAGAGATATTTTGAAAGCATTTGGATCTCAAGATGCTTAGTTTTGGTGGTTCACTATCACTTCATTTCCTTGAACACTTTTTGGCATATGATCACTTGTTGTTCTATAATGATGTTCTGTTTGAAGTTGTGATATATGTATAAAGATACTCTAATGTTGTAATGGATATTATGATGATGTTTTATTTCTGATGTAATGCACGATATTCATTTTTTTTCTACTGTTTTATATTCATCTGATGTTGTTATATGCTCCATCCGACTGGAGTTCGATGTTTGAATCTTTGGCAGTCGAATACAAGTGAGGTATTTGATGTCAATTTTCGAACATTGGATTTTGGGTCGTGACATGTGGTATAAGAGCTAAAGGTTGAGTAAGAACTTCAGCTACGGAATATAACACATTAGATGGCTCATTAGAGATAGGGTGAAGTATACTCTAGAATGAGTATAACCAAGACCGAAACCCTAAATTTTCTTAGTCTATTTCTTTTAACTGTTCATATTCCTTAAGACATCTCGTCCGAATATCTAAATCAATTTTCTTACTAATTACAGATAGTAAGAATGAGCGGACGGAGAGGAAGAGCTGGGGGACGAGGAATTGCCACAACACCTAGCCAAGTTCCCCCAATGGCGGAAGCATCTTTATCTACTCAACGTCAGCCGAATCTGGCTAATTTATATAAGAGTAGTTCATGGCTTGGTGGTAAGCCGTTCACCGGCAAGGAGTCCATTGTTGAGGCCCAAGCATGGATCAGATATGTGAAAGAATCTTTAAAGGTCTAAAGCTGCAAGATGATCAGATGCGACTCATAGCTTCTTGGCAACTTCAAGAAGAAGCCTTAGCATGGTGGGAGACAGTCACTATAGATGAGCCAGAAGACTAGTTTACTTGGGAGAGATTCAAAGAAATATTTGAGAAGCGCCATATGCCATCAGCAGGGATTTCTCGAATGTACCAGGAATTCATGGACTTAAAGAATGGGAGTTTGTCATTCGAGGAGTATCTAAACAAATTCAATGAATTGTTTAATTTCGATCCAGAATTGGTGAATACACCTTTAAAGAAGAATGAGAGGTTCATTCGTGGGATGAATAAGAAGTTCCACGAAAGGATGATTGGCCACGTCAAAGAATCCTTTCCAGATTTGATTGATATGAGGTACAGATATGCTACACTTGACATGCAAGAAGGCCCGGTGGAGAAAGGAAATTTGAGCAATCAAAATTGGAAGAAGAGGAAATTTGGAGGCAAGAAACCATGGCAAGGTAAGGAGAAGAGGAAGAGCAATCAGGGAAGCTCGGCAGGGAATGTCACTTGCTTTAATTGTCTAGAAAAAGGCCACTACTCAAACAGCTGCAAGAAGCCAAAGAGAGATTAATCCGTTCAAGCGAAGCCCAGGAAATATTATTATTGTCAGAAATTGGGACATGAGGTTAAAGACTGCCGAACCATGAAGCAAGCTCAGATAGCCATGGTGTATAGAGTCAAAGACAAACCTACATCTTCCAAAGAAGAAAAGGGGAAAGAAGTTCTGGAAGGTAATCTCATTATTAATGATAGCATTGTTAGAGTTCTGTTTGACACGGACGCTACACACAGTTTTATTTCTCAACAAGCTATAAATGAATTGAATCTTGAACCTCATTTTGTTGATGTGCCTATATGCGTAAAGAATCCAGTTGGAGGTCCCACGAACCTTTGTCTTAGATATAGAGACGTTCCTATCTCATATTCTTGTTACTAATTCCCTATCGGTCTCTTTGTCCTTGATTTTAACGAGTTTGAATTCTTACTCGGAATGGATTGGCTAGCAAAATATAAAGCCAAATTGGATTGCAATAATCGATTGATTTCGATTAAAACCAAATTTGGAGATTCCATTGAGATTTCTTGTGAGGACCTTAGTCCTAAAAGAGAAGGGTTGATGTATAACTTGGGTTATCCCAAACCGAGTCTGGAGTATATACCCATTGTTAGAGATTTTCTAGATGTGTTTGAAGAAGTGAAATCCTTACCTCCACGTCGAAAAATAGAATTCAGAATTGACCTAGTACCCAATGCTCGTCTGTCGTTCGCGCAAGTCGTAGGATGGCACCCAGAGAAAGGGTTGAATTAGTCAAGCAAACCAATGATTTGCTAAATAAAGGATTGATTCATCCTAGCGTTTCTGAATGGGGTTCAGCCGTCGTGTTTGTTGCTAAATCGAAGGGATCTTTGAGATTGTGTGTGGATTACCACGATCTCGTTAAGCCGGCTCTCAAGAATAAATTTCCGCTACCTAGAATTGATGATCTATTTGATCAATTGCACGGCGCTCATTTCTTTTCGAAGATGGATCTAGCCCAGGAGTTTCCATCAACTATGAATCGCCGACGATTGTGTTTATTTGACAGCTTTCAGGGATCCTAATAAGTTCTACGAATGGTTAGTCAGGCCTTTCGGGCTAGTTAATGCTCCAGCATACTTCGTAGATCTTATAACTCATGTGCTTCAGGAAGTATTGAATAAATTTGTGCTCGTGTTTATTGACGATATTTTGGTCTATTCCAAGACTGGAGAGGAGCATGTCGAGCATCTTAGAATTGTTTTGGAGATATTGAGGAGGAATATTCTATTCGCAAAATTTTCAAAATGCCATTTTTGGGTCAAAGAAGTTAAGTTTCTCGGCCATATCGTTAATGAAGAAGGGATTTCGGTTGATCCTAGCAAAATTTCCGCTATTCTTGATTGGAGGAAACCCACTACCCCAAAGGAAGTTCGAAGATTTTTGGGTTTAGCAGGTTATTACTGGAAGTTTGTTCGGGACTTTTCTAAGCTAGCTAGTCCGTTGACTAAGCTAATAATGAAGAATGCAAAATTCAATTAGACTTCGAAATGTGACGAAGCTTTTCAGGAGTTGAAGAAGAGATTGACCACTGCCCCTGTTCTCGCTATTATCAATGGGAAACATGGTTTATCTGTTTATACCGATGCTTATGGTGAAGGTTTGGCTGCGGTATTAATGCAAAACATGATGGTAATTGCCTACGCGAGTAGACAATTACGTCCTCATGAAAGACACTACCCAACCCATGATTTGGAGCTTCTAGTTGTTATCTTGGCTTTGAAAATATGGCGACATTATCTTCTGGGTAAGAATATTTTTCAGCTTTCTTAACAATTTACGAATTTAATTTAACTTAACAAATATACTTATTGAACCCCTTTATTTTAGGTGAAAAATTCGAATTATTCACCGACCACGAATCTTTGAAATATCTCTTCACCTAGAAAGATCTAAATCTGCGACAACAATGTTGGTTGGAATTTCTGGCATCTTATGACCTAGACATTCTATATACGAGCGGAAAGGCCAATGTAGTTGCCGACACCTTGAGTAGAAAGAATGCTATTCTTGCTCACCTTGTCATTGCTCCTACTCTTTTTGAGAAAATCGCCAACAAGCAAAAAGAGGACAAGTTTCTTCAGGAAATATATGGGAGAATTTGCCAAGGTGAGGATTCCAGTTTTGGAATCGACAATAATGGGATTATAAGATTGAAAAGAAGAATCTGTGTCCTAAACATTCCGGAGCTGAAACGTGAAGTTTTGGACGAATGCCACAAGTCCATACTTTGCATCCATCCAGGAGTCAATAAAATGTATCGTGATATCAGAAGAACTTTCTAGTGGAAGATGATGAAAAGGGACATATCTATATATGTGAGTCCCTGTGCTACTTGTCAACAGATCAAAAGTGATCAAAAGAAAATGGCGGGTTTACTTCAGCCTTTAGAGGTACCTAAGTGGAAATGGGACCAAATATTGATGAATTTCATCGACGGGTTGCCTCATACTCGGAAAGGCAATGAAGCAATCTGGGTCATTGTGGACCGTTTGACTAAGACAAGCCACTTCTTGCCAGTGAAATCTACCCGCACGGCAGCAAGTTTTGCCGAATTATATGTGAAAAAAATTGTCCGTCTCCACGGCATTCCTAGCAGCATAGTGAGTGATCGTGATCTGATCTTCACTAGTAGATTTTAGGAGGCGTTCAAGACGCATTGGGAACAAAACTGAATTTCAGCATTGCTTGTCACCCACAGTCTGATTGGGCAGACTGAGAGGATTAACCGAATCTTAGAAGACCTATTACGTGCTTGTATACTTGATTTTGGTGGTTCTTGGGAGGACTATTTGAATCTGGTCAAGTTCTCATATAACAATTGCTACCAGGCCAGTATCGAGATGGCTCCTTTTGAAGCTCTATATGGTCGTCCGTGTCGATCACCTGCATGCTGGATCGAGGCTGGTGATAGACTCGTCCTTGGACCAGATATGATTAAAGAAGCCACAGAGAAATTTGATTTTATACGAAAGAAATTGAAGACGACTCAAAGTCGTCAAAAGAGTTATTATGATCGCAGAAGAAGGATTTGGAATTCCAGATAAGAGACTCTGTCTTTCTCAAAGTATCTCCAATGTGAGGTGTATTAAGGTTTGGGAAAACTGGTAAGATGGCACGACGGTACATTGGTCCTTTTCCTATTCTGGAGAGGATCGGTTCTTTAGCCTATCGAGTGTCGTTGCCTAGCTGGTTATCTGGCGTGCATGATGTGTTCCACATTTCTAACCTTCGAAAGTATGTTCATAATCTAGATAGCACTATTAAAGAAGCTGCTCAACAGGATATCGAAATCACTCCCAATTTAACAGTTAAAAGAAAATCGATAAAGATTGTGGATTGTGAAGAAAAGCAATTGAGAAACAAAGTTGTAAAACTAGTTAAAGTACAGTGGAGTGGCAATCCAAGGGACTGCACTTGGGAAACTGAAGATAATATGCAGAAATCATATCCCAATTGCAGAGTGGATATATCGGCTTAAACTGGTAAGCCATTTCTCTATCCTTTCCTGAATTCATATATTCTTTGTTTGTTTTGCTCTCTCTTTCAAATTTCGAGGACGAAATTTTCTTAAGGGGGATATCCGTAACATCCCAAAATTATCAAATTAAATTGGTAATATATTTAAACTTTTGGAATTTAATTTGAAAATAAACTGAAAAATCTCAAACAAATAAAATAATTGATAATTTGTATGAATAAAATTCCAATTTCTTTGAGTTTAAAATTTTGAAATAATAAATGTTTTAAAAATCATTTGCATTTAAATTATATATATACATAATGCATATATGAGTAGTTTTGAATGTATACATTGAATTTGATTTTAAATTGTGCAAATATATGTATGAGTATATAAATAGGCATCAATGGATTACAATTCAAGTTTAATTGGGATTTGGATTTAAATTTAAAATAAATGTTTTAGAAGAATGTTTGGCATTTGAAATCACAAAGGTGTAATTTATATAATGTAAAGATTGGTAAAAACATTTCTTCTTTTAACATTGTATATATACAAATAAATAAGGGGTGTATTTATTAATAAAGGGAATTTGATATAAAAAAAGTATTTAAAAAATATTCTTTTAACTTTGTAAAAAATTTCAAGTGTTAAACATGCATAAGGTAGATGGTGTAAAAATTAACAAGTGTTGAGATGTCATGATTGGTTTTAACAAGCGGCATTCAATATAGTTGATTGAAAAGAAAAAAAATCAAAATCATATAAACTTTTAAGCTTCCCATTTTCAATTATTTAGCCTCTCAGATTTCTAAAAGAAAGGTAAAAAGCTCTTGAGTATTTCAAACTCCAACAAACCCAAAAAAAAAATTGAAAATCAGAAAGCTGCAACATTTTCTTGGATTCAAAGTTAAAAATCCAAAATCTTCTTAAACATCATGTATTAGTTTTAAATTCCATCTCTCAGGTAAACTTTAAACTTCATGGTTAAGTGAATTTGTAATTTCAAAATCAAGTTTTAACACAAACAAATTCAAACTGCAGATTAGTATAATCAGTGCTTCAGTTTTGGCCAAAGAAGCAGAGCTAGATTCTTTGGAGTAAAATAAGGCAAATGAAATTCTTTTGAAAAATTTGAATTTGAATTTGTTAATTGGTAATAAAGCAAGAATTTAAGCAATTGTATTAATCAGTTGCAGGAAAAAAATCAAGTTCAAAGACTAAATTTATTTCTGGACATCAAGTAGCATACAAAATCTTTCTCTGTTGTATAAGAAATTCCAACGGTAAGTAAGCTTGGATATTTGTTTGTTATTGATGAATTAAATAAAAAAATACAATAGAGATTAAGAAAAGATTTATAATTACAAGTTGCAGATTAAACTTCAAGATCAAAGTAGGAAAACATTGTCCAAGCTTTCATCTCAAATTTTAAAAAAATTGTTAGAAGCTTTCTGTTCTCAGGCAACAGGTGAGTGAACTTCTGTATAATCCAATTTATTATTATCGTATGCATGTCTGAATGTATGTTGAAAACCTTAGCATGAGATCAAATTTGTGTGCATGTGTGTTTTGCCTGGAAATGTTTATATTCAGGGTTTCATCCCTGTTCTTCTTAGCGTCTAGTTTATAGAGAAGCCCATGCTAAATTCAAAATCTCCCTCTCCACTCTCTTCTGAAATTAAAATCTAAAAAAATTAGAGTGTTGGTTTAATCATGCATTATGTTTAGTAATAAATCAAAGCAAAACAATATGGTTTTTTTCTGGAAAATGTGAAAATACAGTCACAATCTAAATTAGGCAAGAATTTGAATATCATAAGTTTTAAATTCAGTAATGTTATCTGAATCGCCCTTGAAAATAATGATTTTAGAAAGTTAAATCTGAATTTTTAATGCAGTTTTTAGTGAAAAAACTTAACTTTATTAGAAAATGAAGTTTTGTAAAATTCTCTTGATTGGTACGTTTGTGGGCCTCGAGATGGTGGTTGAGTCTTGCTGGCAGCTTGCAGTTCGTCAGAAAAATGCTCGGAAAATTTTCTATTCGCCGTGGTGATCGTATGGCAGCGAAGTAGGGTTGAAAACCCATTTCTGCTCGCAATTGAAAATGAGGGTGCTGCATCGTCATTAGGTGATCAGACTTCATGACACTAATGCCAATCGCGGCGTCGTACGTTGATGAAGCTTCGGTCGAGTTTTGGTGACCATTGATGGCCAGAAGAGGTGGGGCGAGGCCACTTTCTGGTGATGGGTTTCAATGAAGTATGGGTCGTGGAGCTCGATTTCGATCGTGGCGATGGTTCGTGCTTTGGGGTGGCTCGATGGGTCGAGAACTTGGTCGACGACTTAATGACGGTCGTAGCTTCGACCAGCGATGACCGGGACTGTACAACGTGTACACGGTTTCGTTGCATCAGCTGTTTGTTTTTTTGGGAAAGGATGATGTTTGGTTCGAAGCACTACTCGGTGTTTGGGGAGAAGACTGGAAGAGAGGGTCGTGTCGTTTGGCATTGCACCGGGTCGTTTCTAAACAAATAAAATTTTAGTTGGAAAAATTATACTCGGGTCGATCTAGGTAAAACCTCAAAGCGGGGGCATTTCTTCTCGAGGATGACTCGAGACGGCCTCGGGTTGGACGTTGGAAACAGCAAATTCCAATTTTGAAATTTTTGAAAACATAAGTTTAACCAATTTTCCGAATACATTCTTTATAAAATAAAGATAGTTTATTTATGGAAGGTGAAGTATATGGTATTGAAATGATCATTTGAAATTAATGAAGTTCAAAGATATTTAAAATTTATATTTTTAAATAAAATTGTTTTACATTTAACTTTATAAAAATTGAGAAGTAAATCAAATATCCAAAGTGTTAACTTAAAACAAATTTATTTATAACGATTAAACAATTAATGATTTGTAGTTACTTTGTAATCGATAATTAATTAATAAATTAAATAATAATTAATTAGTAAAAGTAATTAAAATTTAAATAATTTACAGTTAAGAATTTGTTTAATTAAGACAATTAATTAAAGAATAATTAATTAAGTTAATTATGATTTAATTAATTCATAGTTAAGAATAATTAATCATTAATTTAAAATAATTATTTAAAATAAGTATGTGGTTAATTCACTTAAATCACATTCACCTTAACTGAAGATGATTGACTATCATCAAACGTTGTGTACTGGATTGATATTTCTGTTGTGATACCGTGTGATGTGAATTGATTTGCGCAGAAATATGATTCATGATTTGTTTCTGTATGTATGTGAAAACCCTTTTGTCCGTAAAATGGCATTTAAACTTCGATGCGACAGGGAGTCGGATTTTAGATAGTTATCTGAAACCAACATCGAACCCTAAATGTGAATCTTTGTGATTGATACATCCATGTGTTTTTAAAATTAAGCGCTCACTATTCGGTTTAGCCGGGAGAGGACCTTGTTTCATATAACCCATTCCGAACAGTGATTCGACGAAATGAATAGCATTTGAAGACGGTGATGAAGACCGGGTGTCTACGAAAACGATAGGATAACCTATCGAATGTCTCTGCACTGAGTTGCTCCTGTATAGAGATCTCCACATGTGATGGGGAGTCCGATCAGAATTGTGGATACCCGGATTTGCAAGGGCTTCTTCCTTTATTTGGCGAAGTGCCTTCGGTTCTGTTCAAACCCGGAACAGACTTGTATGGTTGTATGTCTAACACTACACTTTGAGATATAAAGCTGATTTCTTTCAAATACATATCTGTTGGTGGCGAAGAATTTATTCTCTTAGCTTAACACCCTTCTCTGAGACGTACGAGCTCAGAGGTTATGTAGTTGAAGGTTATCAGCGATATACTCCCAATTTGGTAGTGTGGCATGCTAAGTGCTGATGTGTGTTGATGATCATTTGTTAGTCATTTGTGATCAAAGCATGACTTTCAAGTAAAGCGTAGCTTTATGGACGAGACCTCATCCGACCCCACACCCTAGAAATGGTCGAAATGGGAAAGATGCGGCAAGGTTATGTGGGTCGCATCCTTTAGGGTATGTCATTTCCTTCTGGAAAAAGGTGATATGATGGTATGGAGCCTCGATACTTAACCTATGTGGTTGCCGCAATCTCATTACTGTATGGTTGTTGCTTTGTGATTGAGGGCCCTCGGATAAAGGTCACAAACCACCAGGGGGTGGCATACTCGAGTAGTAGTTACCTAGTTATAGAGGTAACCAGACCTTGTGTTGGCAGAGAGCAGGGTAGGTTCTCGGGGCGTCCCTCCAGAGGCATACCCTTGTGGCATAGGAAATTCCCAAACCTGACCATTTGTTGGAAATCCAATTCCTAATACGAACCCCGTACGGTTTTAGTTGTAGAACCTGCCATTTAACATGGCAGCTATAGTAGGCATAGTATAATGGTACCTATGCTGGCTAAGATCAATACTAAATTTTCGAAATGTTTTAACACTATGCACTGGTAATAATATCAAAGAGTTTTGTCGTATTAAGCATATTTGACTATCATAAGGAGAAATCTCCCCCAAGTGTGCGATTGCATTGTGTGTGTGCCGAGAGGCCTTATGGTAGTTTCATTTTCCAAAAGAATAAACGGTTTTCTTTAAAAATCTGTTTTATTTAAAGCAATTGTTTTTATTTACTCATGCCAGTCCCATGACAGACCCGGAGTTTATTGTTTCTTTCTAAACTCTGGGTGCCCATAATTTCCCCACGGGCAGCCTAGTAGCAGGTTTCCGTGTTTTGGTGTTAGCAGGATTTTGAAGTCTTTTTGGTTTGGAGGCTATCAGTTTTTTGAAGCTTTTGTCTTAGAGATATTTTGAAAGCTTTTGGATCTCAAGGTGCTTAGTTTTGGAGGTTCGCTATCACTTCATTTCCTTGAAGACTTTTTGGCATATGATCGCTTGTTGTTCTATTATGATAATCTATTTGAAGTTGTGATATATGTATAAAGATACTCTGATGTTGTAATGGATATTATGATGATGTTGTATCTGTAATGTAATGCATGATATGCATTTTGTTTTCGTTGTTTTATATTCATCTAATGTTGTTATTAGCTACATCCGATTGGAGTTCGACGTTTGAATCTTCGGCAGTCGAATACAAGTGAGGTATTTGATGTCAATTTTCGAACATTGGATTTTGGGTCGTGACATTAGGCGATGTGCCGGAGAGATCATCGAAGGCGGACGGTGGCTTTGGCGATGGTGCATGTGTACGGTGATGATTCTCGTGTCTGTTGTTTTGGGTTGTGGGTTTTGCAGTGAGTTGAACTCGAAGGAGGTATCGAGTTTTTTTGGGTTTGTGTCTCGAGTGGAAGCTCGAGTAGCTCTTGAGTGTTTAAGCTAATTAACGGTTTTAAGTTGTTACAGAAGGTTTTTGAAAATGGAAGAGAAAAGGGGAAACTCGGGGTTGTTCTCGTGTGTAGTTCGGGTTCAACCCGAAGCAGATTTATAACCAGGTTTTTAAAATAATTTACGAAGTTTTTAAAAATAAACAAGGTTTTTGAAATTTAAATAAATTACTTTAAACCTTCTTTTATAAAATTACTTTCTAAATAATAATGGTTTTCTTTAACATTTAATAAAGAATTTTTGAAATTTGTTTAAATTAAATTTAGTTAAGTAAAGTTTAAGGTTATCTTAAATCTTAATTAAGAAATGAAATAATAAAGACAATTTAAAAATATAATGTTTAAAACCGTTTTTAATTTTTTTTTAAAGGTTTTATAAAGGTTAGTGTTTTTCAAATTTAGTTCAAGCTTCATTTGATAAATGTTTAAGGTTATTTAAAAGAAGTTATGATATAGTAACTTTAATTTATCAAGTAAAATGATTATTTTATTTTAAAACTTAATTAATGATTTCATTAAGTAAAGCTAATTATTAAGATAAAATGTTTTAATGATAATTAAAGCATTAATAAGATAACGTTTATCATAAGATAATTATGGTTTTATTGACTTGAGATTAATTAAGTTAATTAAGAAATTAAGTATAATTAATTAACTAAATATATTAATGATAAAGGATAAATCAAGTAAGTGTAATCAATTAGTTTAATTAATTAATGATTAAATAATTAATACTTAAGAGTTAGAAGTTAATTAATTAAAGATTAATTAATCTGTAATTAAGAATCATTAATTAGATAAATTGAGATTATTAATTAATGATTGGAGATTAATCAACTTGTATTAAAGGAATTAATCCACTGGTAATCAAGGGTTGATTAATTATAAAATTAATTAAAGGTAATTAATAAAAGGTTGATTATTAAAGATTAATTGATTTATTAATTAAATATTAATAGTAAAAAAATAATTAATTTATTTTTTAAGGTTAATTAAAAATAATTAAAGGAAAATTAATTAAATGTTTTGTAATTAATTAACGATAATTAACCGGGATTATAAATTTATTAATCTTGTTTAAGTTAAGTTATAATCAGGATTGGATAATTAATTCACAAGGAATTAATTTAATTAAAAAGTTTAATTGAATTAATTAAGGATTTAATAATTAAATTTGTCCTTCTTATAAAAGAATATTGAATATGGGTTTTCTTATGAATGGTTGTATTGTATTAGATGCTTGAATTGATTGTCCTATCTGATCCGTGATATTCTGTACTATGAATTGAGCTGTGTATTAATTTATTTATTTATCTGTGATACATTTGTATATTATCTGTGAGTCTGTGAATGAACGATAAAAGTTATAGATTATACCGCTTATCGATATTGTAACGACCCGATATTTTCAACCATTCGCATCCATTATAAGTGTATAGGTAGACACTCATGCCGGAATTGAATTGCTCAAAATACCGCGTTGTAAATAAAAAATTTGGCAAATCTCAGAATATACAGTAAATAATAATCACAGATCACAGACATAGAGTATTTAATAATGCAGCGGAAGTAAAAGAGATAGTAGTTCATGAAGCTACTATATAAATATATCAGAGTTACATAAAATACAACAGGAGAAATAAAGTACAAAAGAAGTCTCACTACAAAGAAATATACTAATACAAGAGCTGAAAGGATCAACAGACTGAAAAGATAAAACTAGACAAGCAGATAATCTCCAGCGATTTCAATCTCCAGAAAGTGGAAACCCAAATCTGTGAATAACTCAGGCTGACCCGAGCGTAAATAAAAATACAAACACTCAAGTCAGGACATACGTACTTATACAATGTAAACCAACTCAAGTGAACGTAGTAAAGGTACAAGTAACTTAGAAGATGCTTGGGACCGCCCATCCTCTAAGGATCCGTTAAACTATTTACTATGTAGTATATTGCGCTATATACGGTAGTGTCTAATCAGTAAAGTATAATCATATAGAAAATAGCGTTAAGGGGATCGTGAACCTTAACGCGGTCGGATCTTTAAAACCAAAATCGTAGTGGGCTCGATATAAGGATATGACATGGCACGCGAGGCAATGCCAGGGAGGATACACCGTTTGCACTCCTGGACCGGTGGTGACGGCAAGCCAGCAGCTTTCGCCCACCTCGAACAATACCCCCGTATCAAAGTGGCGCCATGTATCGAATCACAAAAGTAATAGAATGGTTTCCGATGGAGCATGCTCGATGAAAGGGTGCAACACTTTGTGTAGCCTGGTATAGCTCCTGTTTTAGTCATATATGCTAACTCACGGGAGTTGGGTCCACGTAATATACCTCGAGAACGTCGCCACCATCCTACTTCATTCTGGAATCTCCACCGCGCACACAATTGTTAAAATGGTTTTCGGTATTGGCCGGCTATAAGACAATATCTGATCCCGGTCTCTTTAGCAACCAATCGTTATTATAACCGGTAGTTATAACTTTAAAACAATTTTATATACTTCAAAATAAAATACCATTTCGACCCAAATCTTTATCAAAATAAAGATTCCAAACCATTTCAATATATCATCATACCATATCTTTCAATTCAAATATGTATCAAAATAAATATCAAGTCATTTCTAACCATTTCAATATATTAAATTATCATATCCTTTCAAAACTTCCTTTCAAATCATTTTAATATATCAAAATATCATAACCTTTCAAAGCTTCATTCCCAAAATATCATATCTTTCAGAACTTCTTTTCAAATCATTTTAATATCAAAATATCGTATCTTTCAGAACTTCTTTTCAAATTATTTAATATCAAAATATCGTATCTTTCAAAACTCCATTTTTCAAATCATTTAATATCAAAATATAGTATCTTTCAAAACTCCATTTTCAAATCATTTAATATCAAAATATCATATCTTTCAAAACTTCATTTCAAATCATTTAATATCAAAAGATCATATCTTTTAAAACTTCGTTTCAAATCATTTTAATATATCAAAATATCATATCTTTTCGAAACCACATTTCAATCATTTTAGTATATCGAAATATCATATCTTTTGAAACCACATTTCAATCATTTTAATATATCAAAATATCATATCTTTCGAAACCACATTTCAATCATTTTAATATATCAAAATATCATATCTTTCAACGCCACATTTCAATCATTTTAATATATCAAATAGTTATATTCCAAAACAAATTACTTCATTATTAAATCATAAAAATGAAGTTATTACATTTAATAATTAAATTTTTAAATGCCAAAAGTTTAAACTTTTCAGTGTTCATTTATGCACTTAAATTTAATAAAACAATGAAAATTCAAGTTTCGCAGCATTTAGAAAATGCTACAGAAAGTTACATTCAAAAAAAACAATTAAATTTAACAAAGACAGTATTAAAAATGCTGTTAATTAACTTCAAATATTCAATAGAATTTCACAAACGCTTATATTTTTATTTAAATCAATTTTAACTTATAAAATCATACATTTTCACATTTATAAGCATCGTTTAATTTTCCTTAAATTCATGATTTTATAAAGTTATGTTTCCTTCAAAAAATCAATATTTATTAATAATTCACTTATTAAATTTCAACATTCAAATTTAAATTCATTACATTAAATTTCAACTTAACACCTAAGTTTAAAATTTCAAATATAATTAATTCCCTTTTATTTAACTTAACTTAAAATTTCACTTTTAAACCAAATTCATAAATTCCAATTTAAGTTATATTTCCAAATTCAACTCAATATTCACCCATTAACATTTTAACTTTATTCAAAAATCATTAATATGTTATAAAATCATTTTAAATTAATTTAAATTCAAAATATCATAAATTTATCATATTTCAAAGTTAATTTAAATTCCATTAAAGGTTAAATCAAAATTTCCAAAATAACTTACATTCAGATTTTCTAACTTTTCCATAATTTATTTAACTTATAGATTTCCAGAAAATCAATTATACTTTACAAAAATTATATTTTTATTTAATTTTAAATCAAAATATTATAATAATTAAATTTCTAAAATATTTTAAAATTTTTAGAAAAACATATTTTAACTACGGGCCTGTATATAATTTTCTACGCTAGGTAAAGTGATACGGGTAATGTATCATTTCAACCCGTAATTTACAAAGAAAAATCCGGGTTTTATCATTTCAAACCCGCAGTCCCAAGTAAATAAAATAAGTTGAAAATCGTTCATGCCTATCATTTCAGCCCATAACGATTTTCCCTTATTCTAAAGTCCGTTCGGTATGTATCATCTCAACCCATAGTGATTCTAATCAAAAGGGAACTTGCAGTGTGATAAACTGATAAAAAGAGCAGAATAACATAATATAATAGTAACAGATGTTATAGCAGGTGTTTAAGCATGGGTGAACATCATAAAATCACAATATAGCAGGTGTAACTTGATAATGCATTTTATAGATTCAAAAGTGGTCAATTTACTAGTTTTATATGTACATATTGTCTGGTGGGAATAACTCACATGTTCAAAGCCGGAGATCGCTGCCAAAGCACACATACCGACACTATGAAGGCATGCAACACGGATACGACAAGAGAGTGGAGAGCCAAAGCAATTAGACTTGTTTAAATATTTACACCAAACAATGCAAATATATGTAAGTTTCAACGCAAGTTATCACCAAATAGCATTAGAAACAAAACCCCAAACAACATTAAACGAACTGCACTTGTTCTCAACCTCATATGCTTCAGTTAGACATGGAATAAACTCAGCTAAGGCAGAGGATTGGGTCATGTTTGGGGTCCAAAGTAGTCGGCCATCATGGTGTAAAAGTGATGAGATGGTATAGGTGTAAAACTATACAATTTCAAGGCAACTACAAGGCAACAACTTCATCTCTATGCTCCTATTGTGCTCGGCCAGAGGTTAGGTGGGCCCAACCAGTGGTGCAGGTGGTGGTGGGTTATGTGGCAGAGGGTGGAGGTCAGGTCAGAGGTGGTGGTGGTGGAGGTAGTGGCGGGTAATGGTGGTAGAAGGAGGAGATGATAAACTAGGCTAGGTTGGTGCAATAGGTGATGGTTTTTGGTGGATTTTGTGGTGGTCGTTGCCATAGATGGTGTTGACCTGAAATGGAGAGGTAGTAGGATGGGCGATGGTCAGAGGAAAGGGGTGGTAGAGGTCAGGTCAAATCTGGTTGAGGAGGAGCCAAGCTATGAAGGTGAGAACAAGTACAAAATTCAAAATAGAAAAGTAGAAAAACAAAGGAAGAAGAAGATAATATTTACCTCAACTCCTTCAAGCCATGGTCGTATTTTTCTTTTTTTTAGATGAGAAATGGATCTGAGATCCATGTGAAAAATGAAGGAGGAAGTCACGGCTAAAAGAGAAAAAAAAACCGGTCAAAGAGTAAATGAGGAAACGGTAAAAGAAACGACTTACGTTTCAAAAGCTTTTAAAACCTTTCAAATTTCCTTAATTTTGTTTATATAACTTGATATTTCTGTAAATAATAATAATCCCAGATAAAATTTCGAAAATTTATCAAAATATAAAAATATATATAATATTTATTAATTATATAAAGTTAAATTAAGGAAAATAGCTAAAAATAGTAAACTAGTCTAGAAAATTTGAAATTAAATGAAATAAATTTTAGAAAATTCATATGGGCTTGTAATATATTTTTAAACATAATAATAATATAAAATAAAAGTACATTCACAAAATAAATATAAAAAAAGTCAAATTTAAAAATAATTTTAATGAAGAAAATAGCAGAAAATAAGAAAACAGCCTTAAAAAAATCAACATAGTAAATTTTGGAAAAATTGTTTACTTCATTTTAAAATTATTATAACACAAAAATATACAGAAAATAACATATTGACCCAGATTAAAATGAAATATGACAATATAATATGATTTATACAATTTATAAATAACAAAATTGCAGAATAAACAAATTGCACTCAATATTGAAATATACATAACTTTCACAGTATAACTCCGTTTTCAACGAAACGAAAAGCAATGTTCAAGTTATTACATCTATTTTCATAATAAAATATAAAATTTAAGATTTTAAATAATTTAAATTTGAAGTTTAAAAGTCACAATTTGAACAGCTTGACCAGAAATTCACTTTACAGTAAAATATTCAAATTATACTAGTTTGTACTATAAATCACTTAATAATCATCATTTATATTTAAAAATGAAATGTTTGAAATAAAAAAATAAAAATAATTTAAAAATAAAAGAAAATCCATTTTAAATAATATACAAAAATCTAGGGTTGTTAAAGATATTGCTATACTTGAATCTGTAATGGTTGTTGATATTGCACTATTGTGTAAAACCCCTAGACTACACGATACACACACAAATATGGATTGCACGAGGAAATCGGTTAAGTCATAGATATTTTGAAATCTGAATATTATTTTTAAAGATTGAATTTTTAAATCCAAATGGTTTTGGAAATGGAATTGGGTTAAATGTGAAAAGCTTTTGGAAAGGAGTTTTAAAGATAAAAGTTATTTTGAATAACTAGATAAAGTTTTGAATTTAAATAGTTTGATTTGAATTTGAGTTCAAAATTTGAAATTGAATTCTATGTTTGGAAATTATATGTTTGAAAAGGTTATACAAGTTATAAATGTGCTTATATGGGTTAAACCATTTTAAAAAATGTATTGTTTTGAGAATTTAACCCAAGGGATTTAACTTGTACAAATGAAATCAGATTCTTCCAAAACAAAAACTATTTGTTTTCAAATAATAAGTGCTTTTATATAAGAAAATAATTTCCAATTTGTGTTGAAAGGATTTCAAGTTTGAAATGTAAATGGTTTTCCAAGTTATGAATGAATCTTTGGAAATGATTTTGAAAGCTATGAATTAAATCTTTGATTTAAAGATTGGATGAGTTAATCCAATTGGAAAGGGAAATTGTTTTGAAATCTGTTAGTAAATCTTTGTGAAAGATGAGTGAACTTTGTGAAGTGAATCTTTTTATTCAAAGATTCGGAAATGGTAATTTGTTAAACCATTTGAAGAAAGGTTTTGGGTAATAAGTTGTGACTTAACTGAGATCCCAATATCCATATGTTTTAAAATGAGCGCTCATTATTCGTTTTAGCCGGGGGAGGACCTTGTGTCATATAACCCATTCCGAATAATAATACGATAATATGGATAGCATTTGAAGACCGGTGGTAAAGACCGGGCATATTCGAAAACGAAATGATTACTCGACGAATGACTCTGCACTGAGTAGCTATGGTATTGAGATCACCATATGTGATGAGGAGTTTGGTCGGGATTGTGAATACCCAGATTTGCAAAGGCTTCTTTGGAAGTACCTTCGGTTCTATTCGAACCTGGAACAGACTTGTATGGATGTGTGTCTGACATCACACTTTGAGATGTAAAGCTGGATTCTATCAAATACATTTTTGTTTGGTGGCGGAGAATTTATTCTCTTAGCTTAACACCCTTCTCTGAGATGTACGAGCTCATAGGTTATGTAGTTGATGGTTACTAGTGATACATTCCCAATTTGGTAATGTGGCATACGAAGTGTTGCTGATCATTTGTTGTTCGAAGCATGGCTTTGTGAAAAAGCGTAGCTTTATGGACGAGACTGCATCAGGACTTTCGGGAATGGTTGAAACAGGAAAGATGCAACAAGGTTGCAGGGGTCGCGCCCCTAGGGTATGTCCATTTCGTCTTGATAGAGGTGGTATCATGGTATGGAGCCTAAATATTTAACCTATGTGGTTACTGCAAATACATTACCTATGGTTATTGTTGTCAAGCACTTGGATAAAGGTTGGTTATGACCGGGATGGTGTGACGACCCATAAATTTTAGTGGTTTTATTTATTTAATTAATTGAATTTTTGTGAAAATTTTAAATTATAAAATTTTGAAATAAAATTTTTATATTTGGAATACGTCTGTTTTAACATAGCAACCGGCAAATTTTCATCAGAAAATATGTAAGTTTATTTTTCAAGTGTTATTTTATTAAATCTATATCAGTTAATATTTGATGATAATTAAATGTTTTCCAAACCTAAAAATTTTTATAGAAAAATTGTAAATCATCTTCTGAGCAAGACATCACATTTCTTTTCTCAAAATTTGGACTTCTATAGCTCCGTCGATCTTATTTTTCTGCGTTTTAACTGCATTTTCCACTAGCTGAAATTTGAATTTTTATAATTCAATCGAATCACTGATATCTGTATACTATTTTGATCGTCTCGTCATGCTGATCTTCGTTGTATATTCGATGGTGTGTTTCGGAGTCCGAGTCTATGGCATGATTTCTGTATGGGTTCCGCATTTTTGAACCTTTTTGAATTCCTTGTGGCTATTCGTCATTTGTTAACCTCTGTGAAATGAACTGGCATCAATTATCAATATTTTCAGTTGTGACCATCCCTATGCCCATGTGGGTTCGTCCTTTTTTCTACTTCGTTCACTATTCTTTTTTTGAGAAAGTTTTTGTACTGTCCTTTTTCCCCGTACCTATTCTTTTCTTCCTCACCTTTCATCTCCTCACGCATAGCAGACCTCGTCACCCTCCACCCTTCTCCCCTTCACCATCCACCATGCAACGAATGTCTCCGCACACACAAAACCACATCGACAGCCAAGCCTCGCTGATGAATCTTCACTGGCAGCCACCGTCACAGCCGTGATTCACCGTCCCCTCTCCCTACGTTCCTTGCCTGCTGCCATTTCTTTCGGCCCTAACCACACAACAGCTCTCCATCTCCCTTTGCCGAAGCTTCCCGACCTCACGCCCTTCCACTACTTGGCCCGCCACCTTCTAACATCGAACCACATGCTCAGCCCCGGTCGAGCTCTATCCTCCTGAAGCTTGAACGGCGATAGCATCCTTCCCCGCGCCGATGCCGACATCCATCTCATCTAAAGCCTTCAGCCTATCGGGCTCTATAGAATAGGTAAAAATATATACATAATATATTTAGTTATTAGTTTGAACTAAATATGGTTTTGTGTTTTGTTCTGTAATAAAGTGTATTTTTTTTAAATAGTTTTGAATTCATTGAAGGCCTGCGGCTGCTTTTTCTCGATCAAATGGGTGTATACTTTGTCAGGTCTTCTTATATACATATATGTGGCATTAAATTAGTGCATATGTGTATATATATATGTAATACTTTGAAAGATAATATAATTGTTTTAGATGAGAAATTGCTCACGATTAACGTTCTTTTATTTATTAAATTTGATTTCAGTTGAAACGACATTTGAAATACACTGCTGTTAGTTATTTGCACTGTTATATATATGTTATTACCTATATTTGTTCACCTGTGACATCTAACACCATTATGAGTTATTTATATTGGTGATATATGCATGTTATATTATTATCATATCTGTTATCACTCTGCAAGTTCTCTGTTAGTATAGAAATTACTATGGGTTGAAATGATAAATAACTGAGTGGACTTCAGAATAGGAGAAAATCTTTATGGGTTGAAATGATTAACCCAAGCGATTTTCATTTGAATTGAATTTGGGATTGCAGATTGAAATGATATATACCCGTATTTATATATTAAATTGCGGATTGAAATGATAAATATCCGTATCACTTGAACATAGGATAGAAAATTATATACAGACACCGTTGGTCTATATATAAGTATTTTGAAAATGATTTATATGGTTTTTGGAAAAGTGATATGGTTTAATAGATATTGATTTTTGATATTATATAAATATTATTTTATATGTAGTTAAACTCTTAAATTTATGCTATGTATAAATTTGTCGTTAGGAAATAAGTTTAGTAATAAGGTTTGATGTTATTAAAATATAATATGGTTAAGTATTTATATAAATAATATTTTAATATAGAGGTATAATGATTTTAAATTAATTAAGGTTGGAAGATAGATTTAAAATTGATTTGAAATGGTATTTAACTAAGAATTTATTTAATTAAATCGATTTGAAACTTATGGAATTTGAAATTTTAAAGGATATGAGCTATGATATTATAACTTGTTTTTTGTTTAAGGTGATTTAAGTGAATATATCAAGTTTAAATAAATTGAAGGAATATTCAGTTATCTGAAATTTGGAGTATTATTTAAATGATATTGGATTTATTAAGTAAATATTTCAAAACTAAACAATAGTGAATTGAAGTTGATATATACAAAGTTATCAAATTTAGTTTTGAAAATATGGGATATTTAAATCTTTGGAATATATTGAAATTGAAAGGGTTTATTTGAGGTTCAAATCTATATTTAAAATCAATAATTTGAAATGGTTTATCCAGAACTGAATTGAGTTGAAGTTGATGATATAAGATTTGATTAAATTTGAATTTCGAAACTCGAGTTAATTCGGAGTTAATTGGTAAAATTTGAGGAAAACAAATTTTTATATATTATTTTAATATTTAAATCGATTAAGTGAGAAGTATTATGATTTCTAAACTATAATTTCTAAAGTGTTATAATTTCAAACGTTTTGGTTTCGAAAGCGCTACAACTTTGGAAAATTCTATGACTTTTGAAAAGTGAATATATGTTTGAAATGGAAATGATATCGTATTGATTTGAATATAGTTTTGAAATAAAATGATTTTTATCTTTGAAGTATAAACTATTTTGAAATGACCACGGCGTTATAATAACGTTTGGTTGTTAAAGAGACAGGGATCGAAAGTTGTCATACTCTCTGCCAACTCCGAAAAGCACTTTAACAACCGTGTACGCGGTGGAAATTCCAGAACGAAGTAGGATGGTGGCGACGTCCATGAGGTATATAACGTGGACCCAACTCCTGTGAGTTGGCATAAGGTGGCTAAAATAGGAGCGATCTCGGGCCAAATGTGGTCATTCTTTCGATCGGACACATTTCTTCGATACTATACTCTTACTTGTTGTTGATTTGATGGTCATCCTTCGATTTTGATTGGGAGTGTGTTCCAAGGTGGGCGTATATGGCTGCTACGTTACCACCAGCCTGTGTTCATAATTGGTATATCTACCTGGCATTGCCTTGTGTGCTGTGTCACCTACCATAGCGAGCCATACTACAAGTTTGTTTTTCTCCCGTAGCCCATGGAGTATTTAGGGTAGTCTCCCGATCTGGAGATATGCTGATACTGGATGGACTACTGGGATTATTACGTTTTGGAGGCTATATGGGTAACCCTTCCACGCTATTTAAAAGTAAGTTTATTTTACTATAGACATTATTATAATAGCGAAATATTACTATATAGTAGATAGTTTAATGGATCCTTAGAGGATGGTTATCCCAAAAATCCTTTGAGTTATTTGTATTTCAGTTGTTATTTCACTTGAGTTGGATTTATTGATATAAGAATGTTAATCTTGACTCGAGTGTTTGTACGCTCGGGTCAGATTGAGTGTTTCAGCATTAAAGACTGACCTTCGAAGTTGGAGCTTTTCTTGAAGATCCAGCCATCTATGTTTGCTTTCAATATCTAGCGATTCCAGTTATGTACTCTGATTTGTACCTAATGTATCTTGTTACCCTTCTGTTGTATCCTATTAACTCTGATGTATCTTATTTTATATAGTAGCTTCATGAACTACTATCTCTTTTTATTCCGCTGCACCATTATTTATTTGGAAATTTAAATAAATTAAAATCAAGAAATAGTGAATTTAATTCTGGTGATTTCAGACTTTGGTTTTAAAGATTAAAAATGGATATTATTCAAAGTATTTTCGAATAGAGATTGTTTCAAAGAATTTTTAAATGTTTAAGTCAGTGCCCTCCTATTTTTTCTTTGGAAAATAATTTCGGTGATGGCGGCCGCATCATCGACATTCATTTTCGGATTTCGAAGTGGAGAGACCATTCTGTAGCTCTACTACAGCTTTGCTTTGAAAATTAAACTGATTTGGATTTGTAAAGTATGACTTAATTTAAAATATATTGATGTATGATTTGAAATTTGATTTGATACCTATAGTGTACATATATACTTATCTCTAATGGATTGAAATTAATCGAAAATTTTAATTCATAAATTTATTTAAAAGGTGATTCTAATTATAAAATAAAGCCAATTTTTGAATAAATATTTAAATTTGAATACTGAAATTGAAAAAAATATTTTACTTGTATAATGCTTAATTAAATTCCAATATAAGTTACCTAAATTATTTAGTAGTTGAATATGTAATTGAATAAAATACTATATAAAAGGATTTCTATAAATAAAATTTGAGTGGTTATAATAAATGTTATATGCTTAAATTTTTGTTATAAAAAGATTAATAGAAACGTATAGAATATAAAGTTAATTGAATAATATACAGTATAAAATTTTGTTAAAGGGAAATTATAAATAAATTCGGGTAGCTATGATAAGTGTAAATATACTTAATATATGTGATAAGATATATAAAGTGGAATAAATTTAATAATAATTTGAAATAAAAGAGAATTAATTTTTGTTGAATAAAATATGAGTATAATAAATGACAATGCAAATTTATGATTTTAGAAATTTTTTAATTATTGATAACTGGGTAATAAGACAATCAATTAAGAAATAGTTAAGATTGATTTAACTTAACTAAAATCAAATGGGATAAAGAAAATTTATAAATAAATAAATATTGTTTTGGAGGGAACCTTTTATATCAAATATTGATAAGTTTAAATTAAATCCACTGAATTGAGATACTTTGAATTTAAATTAAATTATTGAATATTAATTGATTTAAATTGAAATCTATATGGTTTAATCAATTGTTTAATTCTGTATTCCAAATCTATTTTCTATCTGGTTGTTTTATTCTCCTACCTCGGTCCTTTTCGGGGACGAAAAGTTCTGAGTGGGGGAGATTGCAACGACCCATAATTTTTATTGGTTTTATTTATTTAATCAATTGATTTTTTGCGAAATTTTAAATTATAAAATTTTGAAATAAATTTTTTATTAAAATACGTCTGTTTTAACATAGCAACTAGTAAATTTTAATAAGAAAATATGTGAGTTTATTTTTCAAGTGTTATTTTGTTAAATCTATATCAGTTAATGTTTGATGGTAATTAAATGTTTTCCAAACCTGAATATTTTTTTATAGAAAAACTGTAAGTCATCTTCTGAGCGAGACGTCGCATTTCGTTTCTCAAAATTCGGACTTCAATAGCTCTGTCGATCTTACTTTTCTGCATTTTAGTTGCATTTTCCACTAGCTGAAATTCAAATTTTTATAATTCAATCGAATCATTGATATCTATATACCGTTTTGATCGTCTCGTCGTGTTGATCTCTGTGGTATATTTGTTGGTGTGTCTTGGAGTCCGAGAGATGGTGAATTCTACGGAACGATTTCTTTATCGGTTCCGCGTTTTTGAACCTTTTTTAATTCCTTATGGCTATTCGTCATTTGTTAACCACTGTGAAATGAACTTACACTAATTATTAATATTTTCAGTTGTGACCATCCCTATGCCTATGTGGGTTCGTCCTTTCATTTCTGATTCGTTCACTATTCTTTTTTTTGAGAAAGTTTTTGTACTATCCTTTTTCATTTTGCTGTGCCTCCCCTACCTATTCTTTTCTTCCTCATGTTTCATCTTGTAACAACCAGGTATTTTCAACCATTCGCATCCATTATAAGTGTATAAGTAGACACTCATGCCGGAATTGAATTGCTCAAAATACCGCGTTGTAAATAAAAATTTGGCAAATCTCAGAATATACAGTAAATAAAAATCACGGATCACAGACACGGAGTAATAATAATGCAGCGGAAGTAAAAGAGATAGTAGTTCATGAAGCTACTATATAAATATATCAGAGTTACATAAGGTACAATAGAAGAAATAAAGTACAACAGAAGTTTAAATATGATAACCAAGTACAAGCTGAATAGAACAACCGAACTGAAAAGATGAAACTTGACAAGTAGATAATCTCCAGCGATTCCAATCTCCAGAAAGTGGAAATCCAAATCTGTGAATAACTCAGGCTGACCCGAGGGTAAATAAAAATACAAACACTCGAGTCAGGACATACATACTTATACAATGTAAACCAACTCAAGTGAACTGTAGCAAAGATACAAGTAACTTAGAAGATTCTTGGGACCGCCCATCCTCTAAGGATCCGTTAAATTATTTACTATGCAGTAATATACGCTATATACAGTAGTGTCTAACCAGTAAAGTATCGTATAGAAAATAGCGTTAAGGGGATGGTGAACTTTAACGCGGTCGGATCTTCAAAACCAAAATCGTAGTGGGCTCGATATAAGGATATGACACGGCGTGCGAGGCAATGCCAGGGTGGATACACCGTTTGCACTCCCGGACCGGTGGCGACGGCAAGCCAGCAGCTTCCGCCCACCTTGAACAATACCCCGAATCAAAGAGGCGCCACATATCGAATCACAAAAGTAATAGAATGGTTTCCGATGGAGCATGTTCGATGAAAGGGTGCGACCCTTTGTGTAGCCCGGTATAGCTCCTGTTTTAGTCATTTATGCCAACTCACGGGAGTTGGGTCCACGTGATATACCTCGAGAACGTCGCCTCCATCCTACTTCATTCTGGAATCTCCACCGCGTACACAGTTGTTAAAGTGGTTTTCGGTATTGGCCGGCTATAAGACAATATCCGATCCCGGTCTCTTTAACAACCAATCGTTATTATAACCCGTAGTTATAACTTTAAAAATATATATTTTATACTTCAAAATAAAATATCATTTCAACCCAAATATTTATCAAAATAAAGATTAAATTATTTCCAAACCATTTGAATATATCATCATACCATATCTTTCGTTTCAAATATTTATCAAAATAAATATCAAGTCATTTCTAACCATTTCAATATATTACATTATCATATCCTTTCAAAACTTCCTTTCAAATCATTTTAATATATCAAAATATCATGACCTTTCAAAACTTCGTTCAAAATATTTTATCTTTCAGCACTTCCTTTCAAAATATTTTAATATCAAAATGTCATATCTTTCAAAACTCCATTTTCAAATCATTTTAACATATCAAAATATCATATCTTTTCAAAACCACATTTCAATCATTTAATATATCAAAATATCATCTCTTTTCAAAACCACATTCATTTCAAATCATTATTCATTTTATTCAATTTAAAATACCATTTCAATTCACATTTCAAAACAGTTTATATTCAAAAAAAATCATTTTTAATCATTAAAATGAAGTTATTATGTTCAATAATTAAATTATTAAATTTCCAAAATTTTCAACTTCCAAAGTTCATTTATTCACTTAAGTTTATCAAAACAGTGAAAAATCACTTTTCGTGGTATTTAGAAAACGCTACGGAAAGATACATTCAAGACAGTTCAATTTAACAAAAGACAACATTTTAGAATGTTGTAATAGGGTTTACTTAAATTTCAAATGAACTTAGTTAAATTCAAAAATTATAGCACTTACAAAAATTGCTATAATAGCTTTTAATTCAATGTAGCTTTTTAGTTCATTATCATCAACTACAGCATTTACAAATACTGTAATATCATTTACATTGTAATTAATAGCATTTCAAAAATGCAGTCAATTAACTTCAAATATTCAATATAATTTCTCAACCAATTATGTTTGAAATATTTTAAACTCATAAAATCATACATTTTCACATTTATAAACATCATTTAAATTTCCTTAAATTCATGATTTTATAAAGTTAAGTTTCCTTCCAAAAATCAAGATTTAATAATAATTCACTTATTAAATTGCAATGTTCAATTTTAAATTCATTGCATTAAATTTCAACTTAACACTTAAGTTCAAATTCTCAAATATAACTTAGTTTTATTTTTATTTACTTAACTAAAAGTTCACTTTTAAATCAATTTCATAAGTTTCCAATTTAGTTATATTTCAAAATTTCAACTTAGTATTCATTCATTTCACATTTCAACTTTATTAAAAATCATTAATATGATATAAAATCACTTTGAATTAATTTAAATTCAAATTATCATAAATTTATCATAATTTCATATTCAATTTAATTTCCAATTATAATTAAATAAAATTTTCCAAAATAACTTACGTTCAAAATTTTCTAACTTTTCATTAATTCATTTTACTTACAATTATTCAGAAAATCAATAATATTTTACAAAAATCCTTTTTAATTAGATTTAAATCAAAATGTTTTAATATTTACATTTCTAAAATAATTTTAAAATTTTAAGAAAACATATATTAACTACGGGTCTGTATATAATTTTCTACACTAGGAAAAGTGATACGGGTAATATATCATTTCAACCCGTAATTTACAAAGAAAATTCGGGTTTTATCATTTCAAACCCGCAGTCCCAAGTTAATGAAATAAATTGAAAATCATTCAGGCCTATCATTTAAGCCCATAACAATTTTCCCTTATTCTAAAGTCCGTTTGGGTATGTATCATTTCAACTCATAGTGATTTCTAACTTACAGGGAACATGCGGTGTGATAAACTGATAAAATATACAGAATAACATGAAATAACAGTAACATATGATATAACAGGTGTAATAATAGGTGTGAACATCATATGATAATAATATAAGCAGTTATAACATGTTAATATAGTTCTACAGATTCACAGGGTGTCAATTTACTACTTATATAAGTACATAATGTCTGGTGAGAAATACTCACTTGTATTAGCTGGAGATGACAAACAACTACACACAACAAAGATCTTCGAAGGCATGAAAGCATGAATATGATTTGAGAGTGGAGAGCCAAAGATTTGTAGCCTTGGATACATTCAAACAAAACAAATATATGAAACATAAGTTTCAAAAACAAAATATACTTAACAATGTTAGAAATAGATGTATGAAACAAAACCAAAGACTTTGCACTTGCTTCTTGTGCTTGTTTGCATGGCCTAGGGGATTAATAAGGTTAGGTTTGAGCATGGTTTGGATCAGGTATTGGTAGGAAAAGGCACGGTTACAAGGTGATGAAGTGGGTAAGAGTTTAAATGTAGAGAATATAAAAGGTTAAGGCATACATAAGAGTTTTGGTGAACTATTTGGGCTCAGCTAAGGCATGTTTGGGCTCACCCTTTCAGGTTTCAGATCTAGACAGTAGATTAGGTGATGGGTGGTGGTCATATCAAGGTGGTGGTGGTGGCCTAAGGTGGTGGCCGTGGTGGTGGATGAAGGTAGTGAAGCAACTAGGCTAGGCTAACATGTTTTTAAGGATTTTTCAAGGCTTTCGTGTGGAGTTTTGTCAAGGGGGAGGGTGCGGCCTGGTCAAGTCAGAGGAGGAGATGATCATAAGTGGTGGATGGTGAAGAGGAGAAGGTGGTGGAGGTGATGGCCAAGGCTAGCTAGTGGTGGCCGAGTAAAACAAACAAAGAAAACAAGGCAAAAACAAGCAAAAAAGGAAGGAAAAAAGGTAGAAAAATATAGAGAAGCCATTACCAATTTTTCTCTAGCCATGAAAATGAGATGAGGAAGATGTTTTGACATGAAAATGAAGAAAAAGAAGTCAGCTGAAGATAGTATAAGGAATGGCCAAAATAACTGATGTATTGATTGAAAAAGAAACGGTAAAAGAAACGGTGAAACGACTTTACGTTTCTTAGCTTTTAAAACCTTCCATGCTTCCTTTTCTTTTAAATCAAGTAAAACAAATAAAATTCAGCAAGTACATCTAAAAAACGAAACAAAGCGAAATAAAATAAAAATATATAATTAAATTTAAAGAAAATATAAAAAGAATTAAGGAAATTGCTTAAAAACTGAAAATAGGGTTCAAAAATTACAATTGAAACATCAATGGTTTTGGAAAAATATCTACTTCATTTTAAAAATATTATAAAGCAAAATTTGGAAATAAAATAATTTATTTATCATTTATAAAATAAAATAAATAATTAAATTGGAGAAAAATAGAAAAGAACTAAAGAAAATGTTTAAAAATTGAAAACAGGGCATGGAAATTACAAGAAAAATACTACTAGCTCTAGAAAAATTCCTACCTCACTTCAAAAATATTAAAAGACAAAAACATACATAAAATAACATATAAATACATATTACAATAAAATATGACAAAGAAAAATAAAATTTATACTATTTAAAATAATAAAATTGCACAATAAACAAATTGCACTCAATATTGAAATATACATAACTTTCACAATTTAAATCTGTTTCCAACGAAACAAAAAGCAGTGTTCTTAAAATTTTAGGTACTTTCATAATAAAAGATAAAATTTAAATTTTCAAACTTTTAAAAATTAAAAGTCAAAGTTTGACTATTTTGACCAAAAATTCACTTTTTGGAAAATATTCTTTTTAGTCATGCTTTGGAATGATAATTCATATCAAAACTAAATTTTATGGTTCAAAATAAATAAAATTAGTTTTTAAATCACAAATTCAATTAAAATAATTAAAATATATAAAAAAATAAATCACAAAATACGGGGTTGTTTCACTCTCCCCCACTCAAAACTTTTCGTCCCCGAAAAGGAATGAGGTACGGGAAAGCACAGAAAAAGATAGAGTGAAACAAGATTACGACAAGATGACAAGGAAATTGAAATTATACATGATGGCTATTGTTATAGGTAAGTTTTACAAGGTGGAGATGATCTTTCCAAGATTCTCCAAAATTAAGAACACAAGCACGAAAAGGTGGATTCAAAATGATTACCAAAGATCTATCAAAGATTATAGAAAGATGCCTATACCAATCTATAGCAAGATAAGGATGATAAGGACAACCAAAAGATAGTTTCGAAAACAAAATAAGGAAATAAATTTGAAAGCACGGAAATTTCAACTTAAATAGAGAATAAATCTGTACCCAAGTTAAATAAATCTTAACTATCTCAAATTCCATTATCTTATTATCCAATCATCTTAAATTAACAATTTTTAAAACCATGGGTTTGAAAAATAATCATCTATTACACTCACAATGTACTTACTAAATTTTATTCTTCTTTATTCCTAATTAAAATTAAATTTATTCCGCTCATTATATTTATCACTTATGTTAAATATACTTACTTATTATAACTGCTTTCTTTTATTCTTAGTTCTTTAACATTACTTTTTTGTAAGTTATTCAACTACCTATTATTATATTTACCTCTGTTAATCATTTTATAATTAAAATTTAAGTGTATAATATTTATTATAATCACTCAAATTTTATTTATTAAATCTTTTATATTGTATATTATCCAATTACATTGTTAACTTCTGAAATTAAGGTAAGTTATATTGGAATGCAATTGAGTATTATACAAATAAAACTTTCCAATTAAATCATTTCATACTTGAATATTCATCCAAAATTTTGATTTTCTATTTATAATTGAATTTAAGAATTAAATTTCGATTTCTTCAAACCGTTTAGAGATAAATAAATGTATGTACATAACCTATGAAATCAAATTTAAATCATATGTCTATATATATTATAAATCAAGTCATATTTTAGAAATTCAAATCAATTTGATTTCCCAAAACAAAGCTATAGCAAGACTACAGAACAGTCTCTTCACTTCAAAACTCGAAAATGAATGTCGATGATGTTGCAGTCATCACCGAAGTTATTTTCCAGCGAAAAAGAGAAGAGCACTAATTTTAAACTTAAAATTCTTTGGAAACAAATTTCTAGTCAAAAATACTTTAAATAATATAACCTTTTAAAACTTTAAACACAAGGTTTGGAACCATCGAAAATTAAATTCTCAAATTTCTTGTTCAAAATTCATTGCGGTTCCCAAATCAATTTATAAACAACTATCTATAAATTCATTTATAGAACAATAAATGATAAATTAAGTATTATCATTTCAAATAATAAATTTTAAATCAATTTATTAAGTTCCATAAATTTACTTATATATCAAAATTTATTTCATTAAACAAATTTTAAAATAATATTGTGTCAGTTTGTTCTGTCAATGTGTTTTAGAAATCCTATCGATAGCGTTGATCAGACGAATCGATCGGAAATCCAAATCAACATCAAAAACCCAAACAACATAATATATAAAACAAAACATAGATATACAAGTACAATTCAAAATGTTTGAAAATAGATTGGAAACAAAAGACAAGATGATTAAATAACAAAATAGGGAGGTGGGTAAGCTTAAATAAATCGCGGGCAACCTTAACCGGGTCAACCGTGACTTAAATAATAAGATCAATGTGGATTTTCTAGAGTAAATCTACATCCGATCTCAAGAGTTAAAGTTTGGAATAACAAAAAATATTAGCATCTAAACTAAGGATAGATATAAATCTATGGTGAATCGATGCTAATTGTAAGGGAGTTTTCCTTTTTTTTCAACTCAATTTGAAATTGGCGTGACCGCCGACTCACTTGAAAGATCATTCGAAGCGGAGTTATGGAATACTCCACAGTCAAAAGAAGATGAATAGTGAGGGATACGAATGGATTTTGGAACCGTATGGAACGTTCCAAAATTCAAAGAAATCGAGTCAAAAAGGAAGAGATTCAAACTCGAATGAAAGTGATTCTGTAAATACATTCACTCCATATGCAGAGTTTTGCCTAGAGCAAACAAAGCTCTGATACCAACTGTAACAACCAGGTATTTTCAACCATTCGCATCCATTATAAGTGTATAGGTGACACTCATGCCGGAATTGAATTTCTCAAAATACCGCGTTGTAAATAAAAATTTGGCAAATCTCAGAATATATAGTAAATAAAAATCACACATCACAGACACGGAGTAATAATAATGCAGCGGAAGTAAAAGAGATAGTAGTTCATGAAGATACTATATAAATATATCAGAGTTACATAAGATACAATAGAAGAAATAAAGTACAACAGAAGTTTAAATATGATAACCAAGTACAAGCTGAATAGAACAACCGAACTGAAAAGATGAAACTTGACAAGTAGATAATCTCCAGCGATTCCAATCTCCAGAAAGTGGAAATCCAAATCTGTGAATAACTCAGGCTGACCCGAGCGTAAATAAAAATACAAACACTTGAGTCAGGACATACATACTTATACAATGTAAACCAACTCAAGTGAACTGTAGCAAAGATACAAGTAACTTAGAAGATTCTTGGGACCGCCCATCCTCTAAGGATCCGTTAAAATATTTACTATGTAGTAATATACGCTATATACAGTAGTGTCTAACAAGTAAAGTATAATCGTATAGAAAATAGTGTTAAGTGGATGGTGAACCTTAACCCGGTCGGATCTTCAAAACCAAAATCGTAGTAGGCTCGAGATAAGGATATGACACGGCATGCGAGGCAATGCCAGGGTGGATACACCGTTTGCACTCCCGGACCGGTGGTGACGGCAAGCCAGCAGCTTTCGCCCACCTCGAAAAATACCCCGAATCAAAGTTGCGCCACATATCGAATCACAAAAGTAATAGAATGGTTTCCGATGGAGCATGCTCGATGAAAGGGTGCGACCCTTTGTGTAGCCCGGTATAGCTCCTGTTTTAGTCATTTATGTCAACTCACGGGAGTTGGGTCCACGTGATATACCTCGAGAACGTCGCCACCATCCTACTTCATTCTGGAATCTCCACCGCGTACACAGTTGTTAAAGTGGTTTTCGGTATTGGCCGGCTATAAGACAATATCCGATCCCGGTCTCTTTAACAACCAATCGTTATTATAACCCGTAGTTATAACTTTAAAAATATATATTTTATACTTCAAAATAAAATATCATTTCAACCCAAATTTTTATCAAAATAAAGATTAAATTATTTCCAAACCATTTCAATATATCATCATACCATATCTTTCGATTCAAATATTTATCAAAATAAATATCAAGTCATTTCTAACCATTTCAATATATTAAATTATCATATCCTTTCAAAATTTCCTTTCAAATCATTTTAATATATCAAAATATAATAACCTTTCAAATCTTCGTTCAAAATATCTTATCTTTCAGCACTTCCTTTCAAATTATTTTAATATCAAAATGTCATATCTTTCAAAACTCCATTTTCAAATCATTTTAATGTATCAAAATATCATATCTTTTCAAAACCACATTTAAATCATTTAATATATCAAAATATCATCTCTTTTCAAAACCACAATCATTTCAAATCATTATTCATTTTATTCAATTTAAAATACTATTTCAATTCACATTTCAAAACAGTTTATATTCAAAAAAAAGTCATTTTTAATCATTAAAAATGTAGTTATTATGTTCAATAATTAAATAATTAAATTATTAAATTTCCAAAATTTTCAACTTCCAAAGTTCATTTATTCACTTAAGTTTATCAAAACGGTGAAAAATCACTTTTCCTGGCATTTAGAAAACGCTACGGAAAGATACATTCAAAACAGTTCAATTCAACAAAAGACAACATTTTAAATGTTGTAATAGGGTTTACTTAAATTTCAAATAAACTTAGTTAAATTCAAAAATTATAGCACTTACGAAAATTAATATAATAGCTTTTAATTCAATTTAGCTTTTTAGTTCATTATCATCAACTACAGCATTTACAAATACTGTAATATCATTTACATTGTAATTAATAGCATTTCAAAAATGCAGTCAATTAACTTCAAATATTCAATATAATTTCTCAACCAATTATATTTGAAACATTTTTAATTCATAAAATCATACATTTCCACATTTATAAACATCATTTAAATTTCCTTAAATTCATGATCTTATAAAGTTAAGTTTCCTTCCAAAAATCAAGATTTAATAATAATTCACTTATTAAATTGCAATGTTCAATTTTAAATTCATTGCATTAAATTTCAACTTAACACTTAAGTTCAAATTCTCAAATATAAATTAGTTTTATTTTTATTTACTTAACTAAAAGTTCACTTTTAAGTCAATTTCATAAATTTCCAATTTAGTTATATTTCAAAATTTCAACTTAATGTATTCATTCATTTCACATTTCAACTTTATTAAAAATCATCAATATGGTATAAAATCACTTTGAATTAATTTAAATTCAAATTATCATAAATTTATCATAATTTAATGTTCAATTTAATTTCCAATTATAATTAAATCAAAATTTTCAAAATAACTTACGTTCAAAATTTTCTAACTTTTCATTAATTCATTTTACTTACAATTATTCAGAAAATCAATAATATTTTACAAAAATCCTTTTTAATTAGATTTAAATCAAAATGTTTTAATATTTACATTTCTAAAATAATTTTAAATTTTTTAGAAAACATATATTAACTACGGGTCTGTATATAATTTTCTACACTAGGAAAAGTGATACGGGTAATATATCATTTCAACCCGTAATTTACAAAGAAAATCCGGGTTTTATCATTTCAAACCCGCAGTCCCAAGTTAATGAAATAAATTGAAAATCATTCAGGCCTATCATTTCAGCCCATAGCAATTTTCCCTTATTCTAAAGTCCGTTTGGGTATGTATCATTTCAACCCATAGTGATTTCTAATTTACAGGGAACTTGCGGTGTGATAAACTGATAAAATATACAGAATAGCATGAAATAACAGTAACATATGATATAACAGGTGTGAACATCATATGATAATAATATAAGCAGTTATAACATGTTAATATAGTTCTACAGATTCACAGGGTGTCAATTTGCTACTTATATAAGTACGTAATGTCTGGTGAGAAATACTCACTTGTATTAGCTGGAAATGACAAACAATTACACACAACAAAGATCTTTGAAGGCATGAATATGATTTGAGAGTGGAGAGCCAAAGATTTATAGCCTTGGATACATTCAAACAAAACAAATATATGAAACATAAGTTTCAAAAACAAGATATACTTAACAATGTTAGAAATAGATGTATGAAACAAAACCAAAGACTTTGCACTTGCTTCCTATGCTTGTTTGCATGGCCTAGGGGATTAATAAGGTCAGGTTTGTGCATGGTTTGGATCAGGTATGGGTAGGAAAAGGCATGGTTACAAGGTGATGAAGTGGGTAGTAGTTTAAATGTAGAGAATATAAAAGGTTAAGGCATATATAAGAGTTTTGGTGAACTTTTTGGGCTCGGCTAAGGCATGTTTGGGCTCACCCTTTCAGGTTTCAGATCTAGAAAGTAGCTTAGGTGATGGTTGTGGTCATATCAAGGTGGTGGTGGTGACCTAAGGTGGTGGCCTTAGTGGTGGATGAAGGTAGTGAAGCAACTAGGCTAGGCTAACATGTTCTTAAGGTGTTTTCAAGACTTTTGTGTGGAGTTTTGTCAAGGGGGAGGGTGCGGCCTGGTCAAGTCAGAGGAGGAGATGATGTTATGTGGTGGATGGTGAAGAGGAGAAGGTGGTGGAGGTGATGGCCAAGGCTAGCTAGTGGTGGCCGAGTAAAACGAACAAAGAAAACAAGGCAAAAACAAGCAAAAAGGAAGGAGAAAAGGTAGAAAAATATAGAGAAGCCATTACCAATTTTTCTCTAGCCATGAAAATGAGACGAGGAAGATGTTTTCACGTGAAAATGAAGAAAAAGAAGTTAGCTGAAGATAGTATAAGGAATGGCCAAAATAACTGATGTATTGATTGAAAAAGAAATGGTAAAAGAAACGGTGAAACGACTTTACGTTTCTTAGCTTTTAAAACCTTCCATACTTCCTTTTCTTTTAAATCAAGTAAAACAAAATAAACTTTAGCAAGTACATCTAAAAACCGAAAAGAAGTGAAATAAAATAAAAATATATAATTAAATTTAAAGAAAATATAAAAAGAATTAAGGAAATTGCTTAAAAATTGAAAACAGGGTTCAAAAATTACAATTAAAACATCAATGGCTTTGGAAAAATATCTACTTCATTTTAAAAATATTCTAAAGCAAAAATTTTAAATAAAATAATTTATTTATAATTTCTAAAATAAAATAAATAATTAAATTGGAGAAAAATAGAAAAGAACTAAAGAAAATTTTTAAAAATTGAAAACAGAGCATGGAAATTACAAGAAAAATACTACTAGCTCTAGAAAAATTCCTACCTCACTTCAAAAATATTAAAAGACAAGAACATACATAAAATAACATATAAATACATATTACAATAAAATGTGACAAAGAAAAATAAAATTTATACTATTTAAAATAATAAAATTGCAGAATAAACAAATTGCACTCAATATTAAAATATACATAACTTTTACAATTTAAATCTGTTTACAACGAAACAAAAAGCAGTGTTCTTAAAATTTTATGTACTTTCATAATAGAAGATAAAATTTAAATTTTCAAACTTTTAAAAATTAAAATTAAAAGTCAAAGTTTGACTATTTTGACCAAAAATTCACTTTTTGGAAAATATTCTTTTTAGTCATGCTTTGGAATGATAATTCATATCGAAACTAAATTTTATCATTCAAAATAAATAAAATAAGTTTTTAAATCACAAATTCAATTTAAATAATTAAAATATACAAAAAAAATCACAAAATACAGGGTTGTTGCACATCTCCTCACGCACAGTAGACCTCATCACCCTCCACCCTTCACCCATTCACCATCCACCATACAACGAATGGCCACGCACACATAAAACCACATCGACAGCCATGCCTCGCCCATGAATCTTCACTAGCTGCCACCGTCATAGATTCACCTTCCCCTCTCCCTACGTTCCTTGCCTTCTGCCATTTCTATCGGGCTTAACCACAGAACAGCTCTCTGCATCCCTATTGCCGAAGCTTCCCGACCTCATGTCCTTCCACTGCTTGGCCCGCCACCTTCTAACATCAAACCACACGCGCAGCCCCGGCCGAGCTCTATCCTCCTGAAGCTCGAATGGCGACAGCCTGCTTTCCTGTAATATCCCGCCTTTTCGCCCGATTTAAACCGACACACGTGCCAGTTCAACCATACGGAAGGGCGGATTGTTATGGGGTAAATAAGAAAAACGAGAAAGAAATAAAAGAAAACAGAATCTCGCAACGGAAGGATAAAATATAATAATAAAATGTATAGTTTATAAATCTGTGTAAAAACATTTATATATTATATATCAGAGTTACACATACCAATAACAATGCAGCGGAATTAAATGGTGTAGTGGAATAATATAGTAGATACTAGTAATACAAATCTTCGTCTTCGTCCTCCAGAGCTAAATCCTCAAATCCTGAAACGCTCGGACTGACCCGAGCGAATTGAAAAGACAAAACACTCGAGTCAGAACTAAAAGATCTTATGTGAGTTAAATCAATAGGAGTAAATATGAGCGCAGTAACTCAAGAGATGCTCGGGATTTACATCTCCTAAGGATCCGTTAAACTATTTACTATGTAGTATATTGCGCTATTATAATAGTGTCTAATTGTAAAATAAACTTACTTTTTAATAGCATTAAGGGGTTACCCATATAGCCCTTAACACAGAATATATTCCCATAGTCTATACAGTACCGTAATCTCCCCCGTACTGGGAGTCGTCAGAGGGCACTCCATAGGTATGGTACAAAACAAAACTCGTAGTAAAGGCTCGGTATGGTAGGTGGCACGGCACAACTAGGCAATGCCAGGGTAGATATACCAATTGCTATCCGGGCTGGTGGAAACGCGCAGCCGCAGTTACCGCCCACCTCGAACAAACTCCCCCAAAATCAAAAATAGAAGTGGCCACTGAATCAATCCAAAGTCAAAGTATAATATCGAAGAGGAGCGTCCGATCAGAGGTATGACCTCATTGGCCCGATAATCACTCCTGTTTTAGCCACCTTATGCCAACTCACGGGAGTCGGGTCCACGTATTTACCTTACAGGAAACGTCGTCACCACCTACTTCATTCTGGAATCTCCACCGCGTACACGGTTAGTCAAAGTGGTTTTCGGTATCGACAGAGAGTATGTCCATATCCGATTCCGGTCTCTTTGCCAACCAATCGTTATTATAACACCGCGGTCATTTAAAATAGTTTATACTTTAAAACCAGAATAAAAATTCCATTTCAAAACTATGAATACGATATCATCTTAAAAACCCAAAACAATATGATATCATTTTATCCAAATATATTTCTTTTCCAAAATCATACTGCTTTAAAATTTAAAATATCTGGAAACCAAATATTTGACTTATACTTTCAAAGCATAATATTTCAAAATTCATATATTTTAAAACCATAACTTCTAAAACTTGAATTGTTTGGATATTCAACGGTATACGAAATAAATTGTTTATCTTTAAGGTTACTTTGTAAAGAAAATAATTTCCATGGCTTTACAAATATATTTCTTTATTTAAAGTCTAAACCAAAATTTAAATACCACTTTCAAGTTCCAAAACCACTTCAATTTCTATATATATATATATATATATATATATATCCATTTGGAGTATTAATATTTCAAAACTAAAGTTGGAATTTATTCCTTGAACCAAATTAAATGTTCTATTATTTAGTCTTGAATATTTACATAAAAATCCATAAATAAAACTACAATTTCTAGCAATTAAATATTTTCTTCAATTAAATTATACTAGAATATTCATTTTAAATTTATCTTGGAAAAATCCAGTTATAAATATCATACTTTAAAATTTTCCAAACTTAAACATATAATATGAATTATCAAATTCCATTTCTCAATTTTCCCATTTTTATTTAATAGATTTATACACAGCTTAAATTCAAAAAATTTAACTTCATATGTATATATATAGAAGAATAACATTTATAAAATATCAAAATTAAAAAATTTTATAAACCGTATCCCATCCAAACCATAGAAATCACTTTAAAATAATTTATATATAGACCACGGTGCTTGTATAAAATTTTCTATCCTATGGTCAAGTGATACGGATATTTATCATTTCAATCCGCAATTTAAAAATAAAATTTTGCGGTTGTATATCATTTCAAACCACAACCCCGAATGAAATGAAAATGCATGATGACTTGCAGTTTATACAATATAATTATAGCATTCATTCATCCAAATATCAATCATCAACTGAAATCATCATCCAATTTTAAACAATCATTGATACATAGCATATGAATTATACAGGAATTAATAACAGATTATTAACTAACAGTTTCTATTCCATAATAAATTTAATGACTGTTAACTAGCAGTTTATGTGCAAAAATAAATTCTACCTGTCAAATTTTATGCAATAAATAAACTAAATTAACAGTTAAGTTAAATAAATGCGATTTAACAGATATGCTGAATAAAACACGCCAACAGTCATAAATAAAATTCTACTCATATTTAAAATAAATTTAACAAACATAAAAACTTTTAGAAGTTGTGAGTGGGTTAAAACACTCACCTTTTGAATTTTAAATCGAATTTAAATCCGATTTAAACCCAAAAATTCGATGGTCTCCGAATTGGTCCAAACTAGTTCCAAACTGTCCGGAATTTAATTACGATCCTAACAAAAAAAGTTTCGCATGAATCCGGGGTCGTATGAAAAAGTTATGTGATTTAAACAATTTGAAAATCAAAATAAATTATAAAACAAAACAAACCTTAATTAAATACTCGCCACGTCACTATCGTCTTCCATGCGCTTTGGCTACAGGAGCACGCGAATATGTTTCCAGACCGAACCCAAAACAGAAAACGAACACCACCAGTAAATTGCGTATTCTGAGAACTCCAACATATAATTTTTCTGGAATTTTTAGAGGAGTTTGAATTTTGACTTTTATTTGGATTGAAACTGGATCAAGAAATTGTCTGTTGCCATTAAAGAAGAGAAGAAGTTGAAGAAGAGACTATACAGAGGAATGAAGATGGAGGCTAGGGTTTCACCGCCTATTTATAGATAGATCGCAAAAGAATAGGTGTGCATGAATTTTAACGTGCAAACGGAGGTGGTCCCAAAAGATAAATAATATTAATTACACACGTTATGGATTTAGGAAATAAATAAATTCCTTATCATTTACATTTATTTTAAACGTATTTACAAATGTAAATCTAGACGTTTCGTTTACATTTCAAAATATATCCACAATTTTATTAATTTCCAAATTGATCTAAACAAATTTAGATGTAAATTAAAAGCTGATAAGTCTATCCATTGCAGTGTTAATTTCTCCCCTTCCTTATATTTAGAATGGAAACGTTCACTTTATTTCCTCATCATTCTTTTATTTTCCTTAAAATGCTTATTTGTTACTTGCAATTCATAATGTAAACATTCTTATATTCTAAAATGATCAACTTATACAATATTAAATCAATTCTTATATTTCCAAATAATGTACATTCGTAATGAAAACATTCTTACATAAATTTTATTAATTGCACTTTGTTTCTTTTCCTTTTTCAATTGAAAGATTTTAATAAATTTATTTCCAATTAATTTTAATCTTCCACTTCAAAACAGACCCTAATTGATGAAATCAATTAAATAAATACGTGAACATTGTAATCCTTATTTATAGTCAAGCAAACATGTTTATTAAATTACAGTTTTCAACAAACATTAAATTACATACTAAATAAATATTTTTCTCTATTCAATTAAATAATCAAATGTTTATTCCATTTAAAAATTTTAAGTAGAAGGATTCCATGTTGGGTTCAAAATCTATTATTTTAATATCCTTGAATTTTAGTTAAATCTCTATAAACGAAATATTTAAACGTTAATTTCATTTATTTTGCAATACTTAATTAAACCAAAATATCGTTTTCTAAACTTAAATCTATGCTCCCATTGATTCATTCAATTTGCACTTATTATGTATTATTTTAACAACTCATTTATAACTTTGAATATATTCCCCAAATTTCACATTTCTATCGTTATATACATTTGAATTTCATCCTATTTAATATTTCAAATATTACGTCATTATCATTAATGAAATAAATATATTGTTAATTATTGCAATTGATTTTCCGTTATAACTTAATATACTAAATAGGTGGTAAATCTTAAATACTTGTTCTCATTAACGATTTATTTCTACTTACAAATTAATGCAATTATTACCTATTTCCATCTTTATCTCCAATTAACGTAAAATGTTATATTCAAATTCCACAAATTTCAATAGATTCAAATTATCATATCTATGAAGAACATTTACGTTATTATCCATTTATTACCTTAACTTATTCAACGTAACATTTAATTTATATTTAATGCAATGATTTCCAAATCAATTGAATTGAATTAAATATATATGTATCACTCATAATAACTTGTGGTTACAACTCTTGATCACCACTAATAAATTTATTATTTACAATCCAATAATCGCCATTCTATATATATGTATACGAATTAACTAATTCAATATTTCCATTTCGTTTTCCTATCCTAAATTTATTACTAAGTGTATTTACTCCATTCCAACAAGTTGGAATTACATTTTTACTATACAATCATTTCCCTATTCACTTTTATTACTAACCCATCATCATTGCATTTATTGTCTTTTATTGATTTAATCAATTTACTCCATATTCCCTTAAACTCATACTAACGAAACATTCAATTCTATTTATCTCGTAAACTCCATTTCATAAATCTACCTGCAATTTCTACCTAGAAATAAGGTTACATTTCCGTTGAAAATACATTTACGTCTTACGTTACTACATTAATAGTTAGTAACGTTTATATCATCAACCATCACTTATGAATAATTAGTGTTTCCTATTTATTTTGTTACATTCACTTATATTCATTTATGAATAAATTGGTATTCCCTTTAACCTATTAATTACTAACTTTAATTATTGCAATTCATTTATCTAACATAAATTTTGAATCTATTTCCAAATTTTCATATTTCAATTAATTAATACCTTACAATAGTTTACAAATAAAAGGGATTGTACTAATTACATTATTTATTTTCTTGTATTACTTTATTACCTCCGTTTATATTCAATTTCCGTAAATCAATATTTTATTCCATTGACAAATTCAATACTTGCAACAATTTCCACTATTACTATTAATTGCAATATATAATTTAATTACCAAATTTGAATTACCTTTGATACATCAAATTTCAATATTTTCTTTCATATAAATTAATAAGATTTTTATTTCTTTCTAAATTTTAAAATAAAATCCTATTAATTTAATTCATTTAAAACATCGAATTTACGCGGGTCGTTACATTTCCCACACCGAAGCCAACATCCATCTCATCTGAAGCCTTCAGCCTATCGGGCTCTATAGAATAGGTAAAAATATATATACAATATATTCAGTTATTTGTTTGAACTAGATATGGTTTTGTGTTTTGTTCTGTAATAACGTGTATTATGTTTAAATAGTTTTGAATTCATTGAAGGCCTGCAGCTACTTTTGCTCGATCAAATGGGTGTATACTTTGTCAGGTCTTCTTATATACATATATGTTGCATTAAATTAGTGCATATGTGTGTATATATGTAATACTTTGAAAGATAATATAATTGTTTTACTAAATAGAATTTTAACTTTGTTATATATATACGTATGTTTGATGCATTGTTATTTATATATTGCTTGTCATTTTACATATATGTTGCATGTATTTTGTAATAAATCTTTCGGTCTGCATGTATATATATTTGAGTTATATTATGTTCTAGTTTGTTGTTATTAAAGTTGTTAAATATATATATATATATATACATATATATATATATATCAAGCGTATAGTTGTACAGGTTTATATATTCTAGTTAGTCTATATTTTTAAAGTTTGTATATATATTCATAAAACATGAGTTTATATACAGGTATATCTATATTTATACTATTATGATCTGTTAAAATTTATAAAGGTAGATATAAGATGTAGTAGTTTGTTATGTTATAATGTAAAGATTTATAATAGTTTACTCTATACATTTTTTTCAGTCTTACAGTTATACAAAGAAGTACTCTGGATATTAACTAAATTTATTTGTAGGTTGTATACTTATATATACTTAGTTTGCATAATATGTATATATTTTTATAGTCTATAGTTGTTAGTTGTATAACAACGTATTGAGTTTATTTATCTATAAAGTTTATGTAAGTTGTTTGTGTTTATGATATAACAGTTGATTTCTAAATATACAAATATATATAACAATTTAATTTATATAAGTTTATAAATGTTTTGTTTACATTAAGGAGTAACACGTTTTGCATATGATTACAGTAAAATATAAAGGTAGGTCCGCTTCTTTATATACATAAATCAATATAAGATGTATATAATATATTTAGCCGTATATATACGCTTACATAAGTTCAGGTGAATTATTATTTTGTCGTTATGAGTCTATACAGGTATGCAAGTATTTTGCATTTTATTAGTACAAATATATATATATATATATATATATATATATATATATATATATTTGATTCTATGTGTGTTTAATTTAAACAATGATTTTGAAATGCATATATATTCAATTTTAAAGTTTTTTATTTAGAATATGTTTTATATAGGTAAATAGTTATATTTAGTTGTGTGTATATAAGTCCACTTCTTCCCATTTATCTTCATCGACCCAATTCGGGTTTGATTTCGTCTATTCCTTGTCATCGGCTATGATTATTGAATTCGTTCTTGGATTCCTAAGCCGATTTCAGCGTCCGTATCTGTGTATGTATCCATGTCATCTCCCATTCTCCCTAGCCTCGAAAGGTGAGCAATCACTCACGATTAACGTTCTTTTATTTATTAAATTTGATTTCAATTGAAACGACATTTGAAATACACTATTGTTCGTTACTTACACTGTTATATATATGTATTACCTGTATCTGTTCACCTATGACATCTAACACCATTATCAGTTATTTATATTGGTGATATATGCCTGTTATATTATTTTCATATCTATTATCACTCTGCAAGTTCCCTGTTAGTATAGAAATCATTATGGGTTGAAATGAAACATACCCGAACGGACTTTAGAATAGGAGAAAATCGTTGTGGGTTGAAATGATAAACCCATGCGATTTTCATTTAAATTGAATTTGGGATTGCGGGTGGAAATGATATATACCTGTATTTATATTTTAAATTGCGGATTGAAATGATAAATATCCGTATCACTTGACCATAAGATAGAAAATTATATGCAGACACTGTTGGTCTATATATAAGTATTTTGAAAATGATTTCTATGGTTTTCGGAAAAGTGATATGGTTTAATAGATATTGATTTTTGATATTATATAAACATTATTTTATATATAGTTAAACTCCTAAATTTAAGCTATGTATAAATTTGTTGTTATGAAATAAGTTTAGTAATAAGGTCTGATGTTATTAAAATATAATATGGTTAAGTATTTATATAAATTATATTTTAATATAGAGGTATAATGATTTTAGATTACTTGAGGTTGGGAAGATAGATTTGAAATTGATTTGAAATGGTATTTAACTAAGAATTTATTTAATTAAATCGATTTGAAACTTATGGAATTTGGAATTTTAAAGGATACGACCTATGATATTATAACTTGATTTTTTTAAGGTGATTTAAGTGAATATATCAAGTTTAAATAAATTGAAGGAATATTCAGTTATTTGAAATTTGGAGTTTTATTAAATGATATTGGATTTATTAAGTAAATATTTCAAAACTAAACAATAGAGAATTGAAGTTGATATATATATATATATATACACACACACACACACACATAAAGTTATCAAATTTAGTTTTGAAAATATGGGATATTTAAAGCTTTGGAATATATTGAAATTGAAAGGGTTTATTTGAGGTTCAAATCTGTATTTGAAATCGATAATTTGAAATGGTTTATTTAGAACTGAATTGAGTTGAAGTTCATGATTTAAGATTTGATAAGATTTGAATTTTGGAATTAGAGTTGATTTGTAATTAATTGGTAAAATTGAGGAAAACAAATTTTTATATACTATTTTAATATTTAAATGATTAAGTGAGAAGTATTAAAGTGTTATAGTTTCAAACGTTTTGGTTTCGAAGTGCTATAACTTTGGAAAATGCTATGACTTTTGAAAAGTGAATATATGTTTGAAATGGAAATGATATAGTATTGATCTGAATATAGTTTTGAAATAAAATGATTTTTATTTTTGAAGTATAAACTATTTTGAAATGACCACGGCGTTATAATAACGTTTGGTTATTAAAGAGACCAGGATCACTACTCTCTGCCAACTCTGAAAACCACTTTAACTACCGTGTATGCGGTGGAGGTTCCATAATGAAGTAGGATGGTGGAGACATCCTTGAGGTATATAACGTGGACCCAACTCCCGTGAGTTGGCATAAGGTGGCTAAAATAGGAGCGATCTCGGGCCAAGTGAGGTCATTCCTCCGATCGAACAATTTCTTTGATACTATACTCCTACTTGTGGTTGATTTAATGGCCATCCTCCGATTTTGGTTGGGAGTGTGTTCCGAGGTTAGCGTATGTGGCTGCTACATTGCCACGAGCCCATGTGTGTAATTGGTATATCTACCCTGGCATTGCCTTGTGTGCCATGCCACCTACCATAGCGAGCATTACTACGAGTTTGTTTTTCTCCCGTAGCCCATGGAGTATTTAGGGTAGTCTCCCGATCTAGAGATATGCTAATACTGGATGGACTACTGGGACTATTACGTGTTAGGGGCTATATGGGTAACCCTTCGACGCTATTTAAAAGTAAGTTTATTTTACTATAGACATTATTATAATAGCGAAATATTACTACATAGTAGATAGTTTAACGGATCCTTAGAGGATGGTTATCCCAAACATCCTTTGAGTTATTTGTATTTCAATTGTTATTTCACTTGAGTTGGATTTATTGATATAAGAATGTTAATTCTGACTCGGGTGTTTGTGTTTTTCTTTATGCTTGGGTCAAATTGAGTGATTCAGCATTAAAGACTGACCTTCGGAGTTGGAGCTTTTCTTGAAGATCCAGCCATCTATGTTTGCTTTCTGTATCCGGTGATTCTAGTGATGTATTCTGATTTGTACCTAATGTATCTTGTTACTCTTCTGTTGTATCCTATTAACTCTGATGTATCTTATTTATATTGTAGCTTCATGAACTACTATCTCTTTTTATTCCGATGCACCATTATTTACTCTATGTCTGTGATATGTGATTATTTATTTACTGTATATTATAAGATTTTCCAAATTTTATTTACAACGCGGTATTTCGAGCAATTCAAGTCTGACATGTGTGGATGCGAATGGTTGAAAATATCGGGTCGTTACTGATGGCATATCTTTAGGTGTTACTCCCGAGAAGGGGGTAAACCGGCCTTGTGTTGGTAGAGATCCGGGTAGGTTCTCGGGGTCGTCCTCCGGGGGCGTACCTATATGGCAATAGGAAGTTCCTTAGCCTAACCATTTTTTTGGAAATCCAACCATCCAATATGCGCCTTGTACGGTTTTAGTTGCGTAACCTTCCATTTACTTATGGTGGCACCCCACTGTTTAGATGGAAGCTATAGTGGGCATAGTTCGAAATGTCTATGCTGGCTAAGATTAATAATATACTTGCAAATGTATTCCACTATGCACTAATAGTAATATCAAATGGTTTTCACATATCATGCATTTTTGACTATTATAAGGAGAAATCTCCTCCAATTCTGCGTTTGCATGGTGTGTGCGTCGGGAGGCCTTATAGTAGTTTCATTTTCCAACAGGCATTGTGGATTTCAATTTTAAAATCTTTTGTTGTTTGTTTTAAGGATAAAACTGTTCTTATTTGCTCATACTAGTCCCATGACTAGCCTGGAGTTTATTGTTCCCTTCCTAAACACTGGGTGCCCACAATTTTCCACACGGGAAATCTAGAGTTGGATTTTTCAGATAATCAAATAGTAGGTATAGATTCGATAGCCTTCGAAGCCTTTGGAGTTGGGGATCGGATTTGCTACACTTCGGCATTCATGGTTGACCTTGCTTAATACAAAGTGATGGGGGTTTCTTGCTTCACGTTTGGGAAGCATGTTGGTGGATCTAGTCTTTGGAGTTTTTGGAACTTTAGCTATGGAGTTGCAGATGCAGTTGACATTAGAGTTCCTTATTTGGAGTTCAATTTTATGTTATCTCTTTGTGCTGCTGTATCTTATCTTTGACATTTGTATCGATATCTCAATTGTATCATTATTGTATCAGATATTTTATCTATTGTATATCAATGATATTGTTCATTTTCTTTTGTTGTGTTGTTGTACTTGATGTGTTATAAGCTCGGGTGTGAATCGGATTTCAACTGTTGAATCTGCGGCATTCGAGTACAAGTGAAGTACGTGTGTCGATTTTCGAACGTTGAAATTCGGGTAGTGACAACTTGGTATCAGAGCTGAAGGTTCAAACTTTATCTTAGGAGTATAACACATTAGGTGACTCATTAGAGATAGGGTGAAGTACACCCTAGAACGAGTATCCCTAAGATATATGTCTGTAGGCCTCGGTAAATTCTCTTGCTATCCACTGGTAGTGAGTATGAGTGCAAGAAAAGGGCGAGATAGGGGACAGGGGAGCACCACTACAATTGGATGATACCCTGCAACAACGGAAACAATCTTTTCCTATCAATCACCTTTGATCCGATTTCAATTCTTTGATTGCTTCATGGCAGCTCGAGGGAGAAGCTTTGGTGTGGTACGAATCGTGTAGATAAGTTTCTATTTCGTATTTTCTTCATCGGTTCCCCATCAGCTTTTCGTTTTAACTTCAATGAATTTGAAATTTTAAATTGATATAAATTGGTCAATAAAATACGAAGATTTGTATCAATAAAACGATTTCGATTAAAACCAAAGTTTGAAATTTCTATTAAAATTTATTATGAGGATTAAAGTCCGAAGAGGGACAAGTTGGTGTAAACTTTGAGATATTCCAATTTGAGTTTGGAATCCATGCCTAATGTTTAAACATTATGAAAATTAAATCCATTATTTGTTCTATTGGATCCAGATATATTCTACGAATGGTTAGTTATCCCTTCGAACTAACCAATGCCCTTGCATATTTCGTAGATCTGGTGACCCGAGTATCTTGTGCAATATGGAATGAGTTTGTTCTCATATCTATTATTGATGTTCTGATTTGGTAAGCCAAATGTAGAATGAATATTCAGTTTGACCTGGTGAACCATTCCTCTGTGTGTTCATCTAATTTTTATTGTCTCCCTGTCTAGAAAATTTTAAGGGCGAAATTTTCTTAAATGGGGAATCTGTAACGATTCTGATTTTTGAGTAAAATTTAAATTGATAATTTATATAAATTTTCCGATTTAATTGGTGAATCTATTTAATATTTTCAAATAAAATAAGATATTTATTTGTTATTTAATTATATGTATATAAATTTATTTTAAATAGAATTTTGATTTGAAATTCAAAACAAATATATATTTGAAAATAAAATTGGATTTTTTTAAAAATTTAAAGTTTGGATTTAAATTTGGAATTTAAAAGGATTTATGTCTTGAAAATATTTTGGATATAAAAGAATATATGAATAAAGTTTTTATTTAAAATAAGATTTTTTTTAAACAAGAGAATTTTATTTATATAAATTTAGAAAATATTTATTTAATAGTAAATAAATGCAAAAGTTTTTAAACTAGCATTTAATAATGGATTAAATAATTTTATATGATTTTATTTAGAATCTTATTGGTTTTTATTTTTATTTATTTTAAAAGTTTTAATTATATATAATTAATAAAAGCACTTATTTATTAGGAAAATTAATAATAGAAGCTTTTAAATCTTTTAAGAATAATTTAAAAATAAGTAATGACAAATGTTAGCTTCTTAATTATGAAAGTAAATGAGTAGTTTAATTAAAGATGAAATTGGACAAATGTAAACATGTGACGACCCAAAAATTTAGGCATTTGAAATTGGAAAATTTAATTAATTTTAAATATTTGCAAGATAGTTCAACTTGGATTTCTAATATCAGTTTGAAATTGGCGATTGAATTTATTGAATTTAATAATTTGAATTTGGGTAAATTATTGAATCTTCAGTTTTAAGCCTGTTAAAAATAATTTGAAGGCTTATAAAATTTATAATGATGATACTGAAGATAATAGAATGGTTCAAATCAAATTTAAAGGTGATTTGTTGAGTTTTAATAATATATCGTTTACCGGGGCACAGTTTTGGAATTCGACGAAATCAGTTCCATTGGATCCGTAATAGTTAGTTATTATCGGATTTCAATTTTCTTAACAATCGGAGTTGTCATTTGACCCTGGCAGCTCAAAATGCATAGAAATTATTTTAATCGATTTAATTTAAAATTGATCGTTTATTTCCGTAACTCGCGCATACGATCGAATTAGCCTCTGAAACACGTTCCATTGTGTTCGGAATGCGGGTAAAACCTTATAATCGTCTGGCGGTTTGTCTGATTCGGAGTTTGTTCGAAAATCTTGTATATTAGTGAGAATTTATAATAAAATATTGTTAAATTGGTATATAAATACGTATATAGTTGTTTGCAGCCGAAAACCATAAATTCATCTCCAAACCGCCACCAAAACAAACCAATAGCCGAAACATCATCTTATTCCCTCGTTTTTTCTTCGAATCCATGGACTTTCGTGAGGGAACTTCAACTAGGAGGTTGTAGGGTGCATCGATCTCTATAGATCCTACGGTAGAGATTGCTTATCGCATCGCGTGGAGGGAATTTTCGAGTCTCATTTGTCACGAATTTGTGCTCGTCGTTCGCGTCGAACTTGGCACCGAGCTTCTCGATTTCTTGACCATGGGTAGAGCACACCTTGCGTACGTTTTGGCGGTGTTCGATCGTAATCTAGGCGATCATAGAAGGAGCGGTTTCTAACCATAGTTGGCATTGATGGGTTTCTTTGGTTCTGAGCACGAGAGGGAAGAACGAACCAGCGGCCGTGATTTCCTATTGTTAACAAATGGGTAGATTTGGGTTTGTATTAATATAGAGGTTATTCTTTTAAATTATAATTCAAACTTTAAAAAAATTCATCTATTGCATACGTTATCAGATTTCGACGAAACAGGAAGCGCCAGAATCGCAACATCGCAGTCTGTTGAGTCACAGGTTCTATGAAGTTTTTGATTTCTGACAAAGAAATAAAGGCGATCGACAAAACAAAGACATCATGGCTATAAAGAGGCACAAAAGAGCTACATATGGTACTCTAGATTATAGGTTGATTATTTGATATTGTAATAGTGATAAACTTGTTAAAATCTATCCTCAATTAATCATGCACCTCAATATAATCGATATATATATACGTTTGAATAGCATTGCACATTCATTGAGCAATTTGACAGGGACCGGTCAACCGGTATTAAATCAGGCGGTCGACCGTTTCTGTGTAAAATGCGCAATGAACGTGCATACATGCACATAACGACTATATATTTGAAATCCTGTCTACTGGCCATTTTTTGACCTGTCGACCGTTTTCAAACAGAGAGCAACCTTTTCCAAAAGACACTTCTTTCTCCAATGGTTGCATCTCTTACCTTTCATCAATGATCATATCTATTAATGGCTACTGTTCACAAAGAGTTACAATCATTTTTTTCTCAATATAAACTCATCTAAATCATTGATTCAAGATACATGAAAATATATTTTTTTACTCTAATTTCTGATCTTACTTTCTAAATACTCCTGCATTCTAAAAGCTCTCAATTATTTTAATTGCTTATTGAATCATTGAAATTATTTCATATCTTTTGATTCAATAAGTAATATACTTCCCTTAATCTTCACAAAACATCATTCACATATTTTGAGGATAAGATTATAGGAAGTTTGTACTACAAGTGATAAAACTGTGTTAGCAAGAACACATACCGTCAACAAACAATTATATTCATCGTTGTTGAAGTCCTCGGTGTTGTAAGAGGCAAGTGTTGAAGTCCTCGGTGTTGTAAGAGGCAAGTGTTGAAGTCCTCAGTGTATTAGAGGCGTGAAAGCCCGTTCGGTTGCTCGGGTGTTGTAAACCTGTTCCTCCGGGTGAAGCGAGGTAGTTAATAGTGAAAATCCAGATAGAAGTCTGGGACTGGACGTTGGACGGTGCTCCGAACCAGTATAAAAATCTCTGGTGTGAATTTTCTATTTTTATTTACTTTGCTATTATCATCTATTTCCGCATTTATATTATATTCCATATTACACGATCCGTGTGTACTATATTAGCACGTGCACTTGTACACATACTTTTCATTTGGTATCAGAGCCTGGTTTTCTAGAGATCGTAACAACATCCTAGAATAAATGGCTACAAAGAGATCTAGTCAAGGAAATAAGAAGAGGAAGAGCAATAAAGAACAATCAAAGGAGCAACTAAACAAATGCTTCATGGCAAAAGATAACGAGGTTAGTGATCTAACTTTTGATGATATGATAGAAATAAATTCAGAACTTCTAGACACTTTAAAATGTCTCAAAAGAAAATATACGGAAGCTCTGGAAAATCAGAAGAAAGCAGAATTCGAAAGAGATATGCTTAAAGACGAGAAGGGAATATTAGAAGAAGAACTTGAGAAAATTCAAGATTCAGACAATTCTCAACTCACTCTATTAAGTCAAGAAATAGAAGCTCAAAAAGTAAAGAATAATGCTCTAGCTTCTAAAAATCATGAGTTAAAAACAAAAATTAAAATTGTTGAGTTAGATAACACTAGTCTCAAAACTAAGCTTGATGACATTTCTAAAAATATTTCCAATTTTAATAAAGGGAGAGAAAATTTATCCAGGATTATTGAAAATTCTCAACCTGCTTCAAATAAGAAGGGATTAGGTTATGTTAAGAATTCAAAAGCTCACAATGATAGAAGTGGTGTAGGCTATAAACAAGCTAAAAGTAAAAATAGTACTAGATATGCATTCATGTATACTAACTTTAGTGCTAGTACTAGTAATCAAGATAGTTTTAAAATCAGTTATAGTCATAATAGTACTTTGTTTAGAAATGATAGAAATTATTCTTCAAGTATTAAGCTAATGACTAATAGTATTAAGATATGGATTCCAGCTAATATGATTGATCATGATAAACAACTTTATATTAGCAACTATTATAAGAATGTAATTTGTAATGAAAATTATATTTATAAAGGTTCAACCACACCCAAATGGGTATGGTTTCCAAAGACCTAGCCCCCCGGACCCTAACATAGTAAGTGGGTACCGAAAATTACTATTATTTTTTGCAGGTACTCAGAGAAACAAAAGGAAAAGGATAGATTTTGGAATTTCAAAGAATGTTCCATATGTTTAATAGAATTACGTGCTTACAATAAAATATGGACTTCGGTAAATATGGTAAAATTTATTTTACTTTTCCTTCATAATTAATAACGAGTTTATCTCGTTATATACAAGATATTTTATAATTTTATATATTTCCTCGTTCTTTTTGATAATTGTTAGCACCAAAATTGGTCACTAACACCCTTAGAGAGTTTGTGTAGAGAGATTAATGAAGAAAATAGATTAAAATAGAGAAGATAATATAAATTAAAATGCGGGAGACGAGAACACAGAATTTATAGTGGTTCGGCGTTGTAGCCTACGTCCACTTTGAAGTTGATCCTTTTATTTCTTCACTTTAATCTTGATTACAGATACAATCCGCTTTTAAGTATTCAAATACAATTGTGAAATAAAAGTAGAGGTCTTGGATGAGGTTAGAAAATGGCAGAGTCTCCTCAGTGTTCTCTCAAATCCCCCTTTTTTCTGTGCCCCTGCCTCTCTATATATAGACGAATGTGGACTGGACTTCCCTGGTGGGCCAGATGGCTAGACAGCTTGGTCCAAATAGGGCATGCTCTGTGTGCCGAGTAGAACATGCCGACCGATAGGAACGCCAACCGATAGTAATGCCGAACGACAGGTGTGCCGAGCCCTCCTAATGCCGAATGATCTCCTTGTTGAATGGAGGAGGTGGGCCAAATGATCACTTCGGCCGAGTGGGAGGAGGCCGAGCATACTGACTTCCTTAGGGAGCACATTTGCCGAGTGAACTAAGCTGACCGATCTTATGGAGGCCGAACGTTCCATAAATTGCCGAGCAGTGTGCTAGTGCCGAACAATAGTTGGATACCGAGTACTATGGGATGCTGAACGCTTTTGTATGCCGAACGTCTATCGGTGTCGGACGTCACTTGTATGCCGAACGTTCCCAGAGGCCGAATGCTCCTTTATGCCGAGCGTCCTCCTACGCCGAGTATAACTCTGTACGGCCGAACAACCCCTGATGCCGAGTACAACTCTGAATGACCGAACGTCTAGTTGCCTGGTCGATTTTCCAGGTAACATTTTGCCCCCCAAAGTACGCCGTGTGTTCGAACAGGGTTTGCTTTGAACTACTGGATCGGGGCATCGTCACCGGGTGCTAAGGATGCCGAACGATATGAGTGCCGAGTAAAACCGTTTCGTCCGGTAGAGCCGGTCAAAGTCTCTTCGACTTCTCCTTCCTCTTTATAAAAACCACCTCCTTCTTCTTCCTTTCTTTACTTTTACTCCTGCAATCCCGAATTTTCGAGCCACCCTTGCAATCAAAATCTAAGGACTTCTCAAACCTTTCTAAAGCTCGATCCACGAACTAGGTACAATCCCTTTACCTAACTCCTTTTCCTGGTGAGTTCCCACTGATTCACATGGGTTCAATGTAGACGGGAATTCGAATTTTTACTTGGATTGTTTCCAAAGTTGAGCGACGTGAGGTAGGGAGAGAGAGTCAAGTATGAATGCCTTGTAGGATTCGAGAGGGAGTTAGGCGGAGGAGAGGAAGGAATGGAGGCTACGCCGAGTGTTAGAACTCGGCATGATCTTAGTTCGACTCGACATAATGACGGTCGAACGATGGGTTAGAAGGAAGATGTGTAAGTCAGTGGGTAGGCCGGGAGTTGTTTTGGCCGAATCGTGTTTTGGCCGAACGACACTATCTCAGTGCGAACCGAGGTTCGGCCGAACGATGGTTGTAGGCCGAATAGTAGTCTTGCTGAGTCACCAATTAACCGAACAAACTAGCATGCCGGGCATAGTTGAATGACGAACATACTTACATGCCGAACACGTATAAATGCCGGACCTATCTTCATGCCGAACATAATTAGAAGCCGAGTATAAACCAATGCCGAACAAACTAAGTGCCGAACATACTTATGTGTAGAACATAGTTAGCATGCCGAGCGTAATTAGGTGCCGAGCACACATACATGCCGGACATATACAAATGTCGAACATACTCCCCTTGCCCAATTTCGTAGCTGGCCTTTACTTGGAAGTTTCTTATTGCGGTCGTTATTCAGAAGGCTTTCGGAGACAGTCAGCGATGACGGTTTTCGGAAGCGACGTTTTTAGGCTTGACGTTATATTAAATGCTTATGCACGATTGATTGCACTAGTTCACACACCACACGGGGGGGGGGGGGGGGTTATCTGCGTTGTTAATTCTAATGTCAATCATTTTTCGAGTATAGTTCACACAGGTACTTGGCCGGGTCTGCTATTTATTCAAGATGTCCAAAAGATCCAGTTATGCTACACTTTCCGACAAACCTGGGCCGTCTTCTAAGCGAACGGCCCCCGACACAACTGACCCGTCAGTTTCCCCGCTCATGACTGTGCTCCCGATACTTTGGAATCTTCGATCTTACTGGATGACCCAGTTGACTCACAGGCTTCGAGAGTCACTGAGGCCCCTCTTAAGCGGATATGTTCTATTCATGTCATTCCGTTTGCTGACGTGCGCGTTCCATCGGGGCATGACCGCCCACATCTGCCCCCAGTGGGATATACGGCGTGTAGCAAGTTCATGTGCTGGGTTGGTAGCGTGCCACCTTTCAATCTATTCTTTCGCGACGTGCTGCAGTACCTGGACGTTGCCCCGTCTCAGCTTCATCCAAATGGTCACGCTTTCATTTACGGAACGTTTGTGCTCTTCATGGACGTCCTCTCTACGCCTCCAACCCCTGGCGATATAAGGTACATATACACGACCAAGAAACGGGGAGACAGCCCCTCTTACATGTTCCTTGAGCCACATCGGAAGTGCCAACTTTTCACTAGCGCGTGGAGTAGCAAATTCACCCTGTACAAGCAGGAGTGGTTTTACGTGCGCTGCCCCCAGGGCTTTGCGAGGCGATGGATTGAAGGAAGTAAGTCTTTTTTCTGAGTTGATATCCGCTCCCGGTTGAGGCTGAGCTTCTCCTAACTTGTTGTTCTCTCTTTTCAGGTTCCATCCCCCGCCCCGAGGGCCGAGGGTACTCTGATGCTGTTGACGCCATTAGAGCTCTTCCCGCTGTAGAGCGAGATATCCGAGCCCTCATTTCCAATGAGTCATTATCAAAGTTTGGCTTGTTAGCCCCTGGTCGCCGGGTTACTCTTCCAAAGGGCGCCTCGCTTCCCAAGCCCGTACATGTCAGAGGGAAAAAACTGCCTGATTCATCCGTTCGCCTTTCTCTTGAAGCTCCGGAAGAAGGGGAAATTCCAGGCGAGTCACCCGAAAAGCAAGGTGAGGATTTGGGCTCTGCAGCCGAAGTTCATGATATTGAAACGTCATCTTCCCCTTCGAAGGGGAAAAAGGAGCTGGCGTGCAAGTCGAGGAAGGAGAAAGTTGGTGGGACTTCCAAAGTTACGCCTATTCAGCCAGAGAAAGAGGCTTCTTCACAGCGCGTTGAAAGTTCTCTGAAGGGCTTATCGAATCTCTCCATTCCCGACGACTTGCTCAACTATGATTTCAACGATCCGGAGCTGTTTAAGTTTCGCTCGCCCGTCAGGGGCGATGCGGGTGTCCTGGCCCTGATCCAAGGGGAAAAGACTCCCGTTAGCAAAGCCACTGGTCCGTCGGGGGGTAGCACTAGGACACACACAGACACATGCATTTCACTTTGCATCTACCTTTCTTTCACCATTCTGCTCTCTCGCTAATTCGCTATTGTTCGATTGCAGGTGACATGGGGAGCTCTCATGGATACGACCGCCTTCGCGGTTCATCGACTTTACGCCGGTCTGGTCGGGACTCGGGCCTCGGGAAGCGCCGAGACAGAGACAGCGACAGCGACCGAGATTATCATGCCCGGGACTCGTCATCCCAGAAGAAAACTTATTATCAGCCCGAACTCCGCCAGGAGACCTCTTCTTATCAGGAGCGAACCAAAGACAAACGTGGCCACGAGAGGTCGCATTCTGATGCTCCCCGGGACCAACACTCTGACTCTTCTTCTACCCAGCACTCCCGAGATTCTCATAGGAAGGGCGAACTCTCAAAGCCGCCTCCTCCCGCTCCTGTAACAGACCCGACAGTGCCGAAGAGATTGAACAAACTTAAGGCTAAGTTTTCGAAGATTTGTTTTGATGGGTTAAAGTTCCTCCCGGCGATCCATCCTATTCCCGGAGATGTTAAACAAAATGCTATTGCCTGTACCAACGACGTCTACGTGCAACATGACGCGTTCGTTCACCTGGCTGAGAAACTTTCTGAAGTCTCTATGGAGCGCCAGCATGAAATTGACCGCATAAAGCTTGAAGCTATTCATGACAGGGATATCATTAAGGCCCAGGATGAAGAAATTGCTGCCTATAAGTCCGAGCTTGAAGCTACTCGTCAGAGCGCTAAGGACACCGCCGAGGCTGTTTCCCGCCTCGAATTAACTCATAAGAAAGAGCTCGATGAAGCGGTTCAACGGTGTGGGGCATTAGCTTTGGAGAAAGACTCCGTTCAGAAGGAGCGGGACACACTTAGTTATCGGGTCAAGGAACTCGAGGAGCAACTTCTCGTGGAGAGGAAAGAGAAAGTGGCTGCCCAGGTTGAGGCACAACATTATTGCGATGAGATTGTCGCCACCCGACTCCTAGAGGAGAAACTAAAGGACGATCTCTCCAAAGTTGAGGCCCTAAAACATGAAGCCCGTGAGGAGGGTAAAAAGATAGCGACTGCCGATATCGACTCTCGCCTTGAGGCAGCTAGGGAAGAAGGTAGGGAGGAAATTAAGACTGAATTCGACCCGCTGATCGTCGAGTTCAATGCCCGAGTCCTCATGCATAGGGATTTAACTTTCCTGGGCGACGGTTACCTCGAGTCTCTGATCGAGGCATGGGAGACTTTGATTCAGATCAAGAAGATCGAGAGCGTTGTCGAAGAAGTCGATGAGGAAGCTTTAATTAAGGAGTTCTTGAAGGGAAAAGAACCCTCAGACCTATCAGCGGCCAAGGCCCTTTAGAGCAAAGATTTTCCTTCGAGGAAAGGAAAGGAAGTGATTTTAGGTCCATCCGGTGCTATACACCCAGTTCATGTGCCTACCCAGCCGCCTAGCCGGCCGACGCTTGATCCCTTCGAGCGGCATCTTGGCTACGACCCAGGTGCCCCCGGGCTTGGCGTTCATGTCCTATCTCCCATCCCGGAGGGTGAGACCCCTCTGACAACCGAGATTCCACCGGCGCCCGGTAAGCGATTTCTTTGTTTTATAGGGTTCCTGTGTTTCTCTAGAAGCTGCCGCGCCCTAACACTTGTTCTCTTGTGACTTTGTGTAGGTCGCTCTGACCCCGAGCCTTCTCCTAGGAGCGATGCCGCTAAGGAGGTGGAGACAAAGGCGAGTGATGCCACTCAAGTCGGCGGAGATCCTGGTCCAGATGCTCAACTAATAGGGGCGCTGGATGAAGGCAAATCTGACTCTTCCTCGGAGAGTTTCGAAGTAGACATCACAGGCGCCTCTGAGCATACATCCGACTTGAGCATGAAGGAACGACTCGAGAAAGAGAAAAGAGATACGATCTCAGTCAAGGTCGAGCCGCGTGAAGTGGACCTGGGTGATCCTCTGAACAAACCATTGAAGGTCATTCTTCCTGGCAAGTCCCAGCCCATGGATGTTCCCCCTACGTCTTCGGTCGTCACCCCTCCGTCAGGGAAGGATTCCAAGAGAAAGCGCTCTGGGAAGGAACCGTCTGGGAAGAAGTCGAAGAAACACAAGAAGTGACCGTCGTCCCCGTTCAACGAGAACTAGCTTAAGTCATGTACTATTTTTTGTAGACTTTGCAAATAGGCTGTTGGCTCTGGACTTCGGAGCGTTTTTGTAACGGGAAGCTTCTTTTTTTTTGTGAATAAAATTTGATCTTCACTTGTGTCTTCTCAAAAGACTTTTATTATTCAGTTTCTTTTATGGTTGTGATTGAAATCTGAATTATTGTGGGTAACTTGGACTTCTCGGTTTGCCTTTACATGGCTTGGGAGCTTCCCTGGATTTGATCAATCCCCACTTGGTGCTTCAAGCACTTGGAATATTTCATAGCCCGTATGTTGGGGACTTGACGTATCCAAGTTATTTGTGTCGTAGTTCCTATTCAAGAAACTCGGAGGTCTGAACTACTTGTAATTAAGTCTATACACCGGACTTCGAGTACTCCAGCCCGTGCCCCGGGGACTTGGAGATTTCGAATCGTTTATACTCAAGTCCGCGCTCCGGGGACTTAGAGTACTCCCGTCGGCACTCCGGGGACTTGGAGATTTTTAATCGTTTATACTCAAGCCCGCACTCCGGGGACTTAGAGTACTCCAGTCCGCACTCCGGGGACTTGGAGATTTTTAATCGTTTATACTCGAGTCCGCGCTCCGGGGACTTAGAGTACTCCCGTCCGCACTCCGAGGAATTGGAGATTTTTAATTATTTATACTCGAGTCCGCGCTCCGGGGACTTAGAGTACTCCCGTCCGCACTCCGGGGACTTGGAGATTTTTAATTGTTTATACTCGAGTCCGCGCTCCGGGGACTTAGAGTACTCCCGTCCGCACTCCGGGGACATGGAGATTTTTAATCGTTTATACTCGAGTCCGCGCTACGGGGACTTAGAGTACTCCCATCCGCACTCCGGGGACTTGGAGTTTTTTAATCGTTTATACTCGAGTCCGCGCTCCGGGGACTTAGAGTACTCCCATCCGCACTCCGGGGACTTGGAGATTTCGAATCGTTTATACTCGAGTCCGCGCTCCGGGGACTTAGAGTACTCCCGTTCGCACTCCGGGGACTTGGAGACTTTTAATTGTTTATACTCGAGCCTGCGCTCCAGGGACTTAGAGTACTCCCATCCGCACTCTGGGGACTTGGAGATTTTTAATCGTTTATACTCGAGTCCGCACTCCGGGGACTTAGAGTACTCCCGTCCGCACTCCGGGGACTTGGAGATTTTTAATCAGTTTATACTCGAGTCCGCACTCCGGGGACTTAGAGTACTCCAGTCCGCTCTCCGGGGACTTGGAGATTTTTAATCGTTTATACTCGAGTCCGCGCTCCGGAGACTTAGAGAACTCCCGTCCGCACTCCGGGGAATTAGAGATTTTTAATTGTTTATACTCGAGTCCGCGCTCCGGGGACTTAGAGTACTCCCGTCCACACTCCGGGGACTTGGAGATTTTTAATTGTTTATACTCGAGTCCGCGCTCCGGGGACTTAGAGTAACTCCCGTCCGCACTCCGGGGACATGGAGATTTTTAATCGTTTATACTCGAGTCCGCGCTCCGGGGACTTAGAGTACACCCATCCGCACTCCGGGGACTTGGAGATTTTTAATCGTTTATACTTGAGTCCGCGCTCCGGGGACTTAGAGTACTCCCATCCGCACTCTGGGGACTTGGAGATTTCGAATCGTTTATACTCGAGTCCGCGCTCCGGGGACTTAGAGTACACCCGTTCGCACTCCGGGGACTTGGAGACTTTTAATTGTTTATACTCGAGCCCGCGCTCCGGGGACTTAGAGTACTCCCGTCCGCACTCCGGGGACTTGGAGATTTTTAAACGTTTATACTCGAGTCCGCACTCCAGGGACTTAGAGTACTCCCGTCCGCACTCCGGGGACTTGGAGATTTTTAACCGTTTATACTCGAGTCCGCACTCCGGGGACTTAGAGTACTCCAGTCCGCTCTCCGGGGACTTGGAGATTTTTAATCGTTTATAGTCGAGTCCGCGCTCCGGGGACGTAGAGTACTCCCGTCCGCACTCCGGGGACTTGGAGATTTTTAATCGTTTATACTCGAGTCCGCAATCCGGGGACCTAGAGTACTCCCGTCCGCACTTCGGGGACTTGGAGATTTTTAATCGTTTATACTCGAGTCCGCACTCCGGGGACTTAGAGTACTCCAGTCCGCACTCCGGGGACTTGGAGATTTTTAATCGTTTATTATAAGCGTTCGTACGCCAGCCAGGATATCATAATCTTTAATTGCGCGTCATAGGAATATCATACGAAGAGACATTGGTCATTCATGGAAAAGATGGCTTCAAGCCTTTATTGATGAAAACAAGCTAGATTATCTAATTACATTGGAAACAAATGCAACTATCGCATAAAGGAAATAGACTACGTGTAATAACGCCGCAAATGCTCGCTGTTCCATGCTCGAGGGAGTGTCGCACCATCGACGGTCGTTAGCTTGAAAGTTCCTTCTCCAAGCCTCCGTTCGATGACGTATGGACCTTCCCATGCGGGATTCATGTGCGAAGAGGTTGGAAAGACTCGTTTCAAAACGAGATCTCCCACACTAAAGGTTCTTGGTTGGACTTTTCCATTATAATATTTAGCGACTCGGTGTCTGTATGAGGCTGCTCTCAATCAACTTCTTCGCGTTTCTCATCGATGAAGTCTAATGATTCCAATAGGAGATTCCGGTTTGACGTAGTATCGTAATAGGTTACCCGGTGTGACGGAACTTTAAGCTCTACGGGTATGACGGCTTCCGTGCCGTACGCCAGTGCGAATGGTGTGTGGCCAGTCGCGGTCTTGTGGGTTGTTCTATATGCCCAAAGCGCTGTTGGGAGTTCGTCCACCCACTTGCCTCTAGCCTTTTCCAAACGCTTCTTCAATATGGACTTGATGATTTTATTGACGGCTTCTACCTGCCCATTCGCCTTCGGGTGAGCAACCGCTGCGAACCTTTTCTCAATGCCATACCTCTGACAGAACTCTTTGAATTCCTTGCTTTCGAATTGAGTTCCGTTGTCCGTTATGATGGCCCGTGGGAGGCCAAAACGACATATGATATTTCGTACAACGAAATTAATGACTTTCTTGGTGGTGATTGTGGCCATTGGCTCTGCTTCCGCCCACTTGGTGAAATAATCGACTGCCACTATTGCATATTTCGCGCCTCCTTTGGCTATGGGCAGAGATCCAATTAGGTCGATTCCCCACATTGCAAATGGCCAGGGACTAACCATTTGTGTGAGTTCCGTTGGCGGAGCTCTTGGAATCTTTGCATATATCTGGCATTTATCACATCTTCTTGCATAGTCTGCTGCATCCCGATTTATAGTCGGCCAATAGTATCCATAGCGGAGGATTTTCTTTGCTAATGTTTGCACCCCAGTATGGCCGCCGCATTCTCCTTCATGAACTTTGCCTAAGATTCGCTTTATTTCGTCGTGTGCTACACATCGAAGCAAGGGGGTTGAGAATCCCCTTCGATACATTATTCCATCTTGTATCACATAACGCGAGGCCTTACGAATGACTTGGCGTCTTTCGCTTCTTTTCTCAGGTAAGTCCCCGTATAGCAAGTATTGTTTGATCGGGGTCATCCATGATCCCCTTTCGAGTTCGGTCTCCAAGACGAGATCTATCTCCATCATGTCAATACTTGGAGCAAGCAGAGTCTCGACAGGGAACAATCCCATCTGCTGTGCATCGCCAGTACTCGCGAATTTAGCTAACGAGTCGGCCTTCCTGTTCTGTTCGCGCGGGACATGCGAGATGTCATAATATTCCAGGTTTACCAGTAGTTCCCGGACCCGAGCAAGGTAAGGAGCCATCCTCTGTCCTTTCGCTTGGTAGTCTCCCGGTACCTGATATACCACCAGCTGTGAGTCGCAGAAAATTTCGATGGACTTCACCCTTAGTTCATTGGCAAGTCTTAAGCCGGCAATCAGTGCTTCGTATTCGTCTTCGTTATTTGTCATTGCAAATTCGAGCTTCAAAGCGTAGCAAATCGATTGGTTTTCGGGAGTTATCAGAACTATCCCAGCTCCCGACCAATGGTCGTTAGATGCCCCGTCAGTGAACATCTTCCATCGGACAGGAGGGATTTCTTTGTGATTTTCACCCGGTTCATCCGGAATGGTGAACTCAGCAATGAAGTCAGCTAATGCTTGCCCTTGGATGGTCATTCGCGGCAGGTAGGTGATATCAAACTGGCTTAGCTCGATGTTCCACTTTAGCATCCTACCGGAGGTTTCTGGTCGTTGGAGTACCTGTCGCAAGGGTTGATCAGTGTAAACACTGATTGAGTGCGCCTAAAAGTAGGGACGAAGCTTGCGTGATGCAATCACCAGGCAATAGGCAAGTTTCTCGATCTTTGGATAATTCTTTTCAGCCCCCGTCAGTCGTTTACTAACATAGTACACCGGCCTTTGGACCTTGTCTTCTTCGCGAACCAGGGTTGTACTGATAGCGTGCCGGGACACAGCCAAATATACGTACAACATCTCGTGGTCTACTGGTTTTGACAACACCGGAGGACTTTCCAAGTGTCTTACCAGGGCTCTGAATGCTTCCTCGCAGTCAGTCGTCCATTCGAAGTTTCTCTTTCCTTTCTTTATGACATCGAAGAAAGGAACACACTTATTTGTGGCTCTGGATATGAATCGACTGAGCACAGCTACTTTTCCGTTCAGGCTCTGTACCTGTTTTACGGTTCTAGGTGCCTGTATATCTCGGATGGCCTGGATCTTTTCCGGGTTAGCTTCAATTCCTCGTGCATTCACAATGAATCCCAAGAACTTCTCTGATGCCACACCGAATGAACACTTTGAAGGATTGATCTTCATCCCATAGTGCCTTAGTACACCGAACATTTCCGCCAAGTCTCGGATGTGGTCGTTTGACCGTCGTGACTTCACGAGCATGTCATCCACATAGACTTCCATTGTTCTACCAATCTGATCTTTGAACATCTGATTTACCAGACGCTGGTAAGTTGCTCCGACGTTCTTCAGTCCAAAGGGCATCACTACATAGCAGTATAGCCCAACATTCGTGACAAAGCTGGTGTGTTCTTGGTCTGGGATGTGCATCGGAATTTTGTTGTATCCAGAGTATGCATCCATAAATGACAATAACTCATGCCCTGCATTTGAATCGACCAGTTGATCAATTCGTGGTAGCGGGAAGCTATCCTTCGGGCATGCTTTGTTTAAATCAGAATAGTCAACGCAGGTTCTCCATTTCCCGTTTGCTTTCTTTACCAACACAGGGTTGGACACCCATTCCGGGTAGAGGGCGTCGCGGACAAACCCATTGGCTTTGAGTTTATCCACCTCCTCTTTGAGAGCCGTAGACCTCTCCGGGTCCATGCCTCTCCTTTTTTGCTTCACAGGTATGTGTTTCGGGTCTATATTCAACATATGGCACGTAATTGCAGGGGAAATCCCAGGCATGTCAGAGTGCGTCCAGGCAAAGACATCAAGATTCGCTCGGAGGAAATCAGATAAATTCTCCGCCATTAGCGGATCGAGCTGCGACCCAATTTTAAGAACTCGTGTTGGGTCGTTGTGGCTAACTGAAATATCGGTTGTCAGTTCGGCCGGTGCTGCGTCTGGTTCCCTGGGTTCCCCTTTGTCATCTCTCGGATCTATGTCTCCAACGATCCGAGAATGTCGCCCGAGCCAGGGCTCGGGCGCTAATTGTCAATCATCAGAACTCGGGATGCGGACGATGTTGGCCGCAGTCTTCCCTTTTTCTCTGCGTTGGGCCTCTCTTAGCTCGGCCACGTAACATGCACGTCCGGTTGCTTGGTCGCCGTGCACTACGCCAACTCCTTTGTCCGTCGGGAATTTCAGTGTGAGACACCACGGGGCCAAGGCCGCCCTGAAATCTGCGAGGGCCGGTTGACCCAAAAACACGTTGTATGGTGAATCAACATCCAGCACTATGAATGGTAGGATTCGCACTCTCCTGCGTTCACCTTGTCCCAGTTCAACTGGTAACTCCACATATCCTACTGCGTCTGTGGCTGCGCCGTTAAAGCCATGGATTCGGGATTTAGATGGCTTCAAATCCTTAGTTTCCAGCTTCATTTGGTCATACGCTTTCTTGAAGATGATGTTAACGGAACTACCGCAATCAATTAGGATTCTCCTTACGAATGCCGGTCCGATGGTTGCGGATATGACCAATGGATCGATGGTGGGAGCTTCCACTTTATCCGCGTCTCTACTCCTAAATACAATATCGTCGTGCATCGTGCGCTGCTGCTTTGCGGGAGTTCCATCCTCCATATTTGAACAGCACTCATGCTCTGTATGTCTCAAGGAATTAGCATATCGCTCCATTTCCTGCCAATTTTTATCCGCAGGATGAGGTCCACCAGCAATTGTGTTAATAATCAATCTCCCCACAGTTCGAGTAGGGTGCTCTGGTTGGTGTAGAGTTGGGCCATGTCCGGGGTCTGAAGTCTCTTGTCTTCCTTCTGGTGTATCTTTGATGAATTCCTGCAGCTTCTTCTGCCTAATCAATTTTTCAATAGCGTCATGGAGATGCCTGCATTCGTCTGTGTTGTGCCCATAAGTCTCGTGAAAGCGGCAATACTTTCCAGTCCGCTTTTGCTCCTCTGTTGATTCCTTAGGGGGTGGTTTTCTGTATTGAAAAGTGTTGCAGGTCGATAAGTAGATGTTTTCAAGAGACGCATTCAATGGAGTGTATTCGTTGTAGGTTGGGATCCTTGATTTCCATTTCCCCGTTTCCTTCTTCTTTCCAGGATTTCCACTTCCAGTTCCCCTAGGCTGCCCGGGCTTATTTTGGACGCTGGCCTGAGTTCTTCCAGGGTTATCGCTGGTTGCTTTCATGGCGGTATTGCTCTTTACAGACTCCTGAACGGATCCTGGTGCCTTGTCTTTCCTTATCCACCGAGCTTCTTCCCTCCTTACGAACTGGTGGGCTTTCGAGTAGAAACGTTCCAACGTAGCTGGTGGCTTTCCTGCCAACCAATCCCCAAACTTAGAATCTGGATTCACTCCACGCATTACCGCCATCAAAATTGCGTGGTCATTTGGATTGCTCACTTCAGTAGCGGCAACATGAAATCTCTGCAAATATGCTTTCAGTGACTCTCCAGGAGCTTGGGTCACGCTTGATAAGGACATCACATCCTTGGGTCGAGTGGCGTGTATCCTGAATTGTTCTATGAATTTCCTTGCTAATTCGTCGAAGTTTGAGATTGACCATGGAGGAAGCCGAGTGAACCACATGGTGGCAATTTCGGACAGAGTTATTGGAAAGCACCTGCACTTAGTTGCTTCGTTGGCCCTTGCTGAATCCATCATCCATCCATACCTCATTACATGTTGTCTAGGGTCAGTTTTTCCTTCATAGGCGGGCATGGTGGGCATGTTAAACTTCCTTGGGTATTCAGCCTGTAGAATGGTATCTCCGAAGGGAGTATGACTATTAGACATTCCCCAATCTTCATTAGTCAAACCTTGATTCTCTCTCATCAACTGCCTAACCATAGCTGTCAAATCCGGGGTTTGTATGGTAGGAGGAAGGTTGGGTTCCGCTCCATGGGCTTGATTTCTAGTAGAGCGGTCAGTGACACCCGCTTGGTCATCTTCATCCTTGCGGCGTCTACGCTTGGGAGGTTCATCAGCTGAAGTTGAGCTATCATCTTCGGAGTAGGGGACAGGGCTACCTCCGGCATTACGATGCTGCTGTTGGGCAAGTCAGGTCATGAGGTCAGCATTAACTTGCATTTGCTCAGCGAGTTGCCTTCTGCTTTCCGTAAGCTCCTTTATCAAGTCATTCAATTCTGCTCGTGAAACAACTTCCGCTTGGTTTTGGCTGGAGGACCCCGTGCCTCGGATAGCTTGTTGATCGCTAGGTCCAAGTTGTTGAACACTAGCGTTTCACGGGCATCTACATTTTGGGAGGTCGATCTTGTTCGTGGTCTTCCTATGGTAGAGTCGTGGGTGGTAACTCTGAGTAGAATCAATAGATGCCTTATGAATAATTACGGATCTTCTTCGGGGGATTTATGTAATCCAGTAGCTACAAAGTAGATCCTCACAACCTGAGAATTCGGTTCTCAGCGAAAGCACCAAAATGTTAGCACCAAAATTGGTCACTAACACCCTTAGAGAGTTTGTGTAGAGAGATTAATGAAGAAGATAGATTAAAATAGAGAAGATAATATAAATTAAAATGCGGGAGACGAGAACACAGAATTTATAGTGGTTCGGCGTTGTAGCCTACGTCCACTTTGAAGTTGATCCTTTTATTTCTTCACTTTAATCTTGATTACAGATACAATCCGCTTTTAAGTATTCAAATACAATTGTGAAATAAAAGTAGAGGTCTTGGATGAGGTAAGAAAATGGCAGAGTCTCCTCAGTGTTCTCTCAAATCCCCCTTTTTTCTGTGCCCCTGCCTCTCTATATATAGAAGAATGTGGACTGGACTTCCCTGGTGGGCCAGATGGCTAGACAGCTTGGTCCAAATAGGGCATGCTCTGTGTGCCGAGTAGAACATGCCGACCGATAGGAACGCCAACCGATAGTAATGCCGAACGACAAGTGTGCCGAGCCCTCCTAATGCCGAATGATCTCCTTGTTGAATGGAGGAGGTGGGCCAAATGATCACTTCGGCCGAGTGGGAGGAGGCCGAGCATACTGACTTCCTTAGGGAGCACTTGTGCTGAGTGAACTAAGCCGACCGATCTTCTGGAGGCCGAACGTTCCACAAATTGCCGAGCAGTGTTCTAGTGCCGAACAATAGTTGGATGCCGAGTACTATGGGATGCCGAACGCTTTTGTATGCCGAACGTCTATAGGTGCCGGACGTCACTTGTATGTCGAACGTTCCCAGAGGCCGAGTGCTCCTTTATGCCGAGCGTCCTCCTACGCCGAGTATAACTCTGTACGGCCGAACAACCCCTGATGCCGAGTATAACTCTGAATGACCGAACATCTAGTTGCCTGGTCGATTTTCCAGGTAACAATAATGACAAAGGGGGAGAAATTCATATGCATATTAATTTAGGGAGATATTATACTTAGGGGGAGATGTTACTCTTGATCTATGGTAGTAGTTTTGCGTTGCTTATAATCTCATTTACATCCTCCATTTAACAACTCCTTTTTGTCGATGACAAAGGGGGAGAAAGTGCTAACAATTATTTGCAGGAATATATATATATATAAAGAACACAAACAAAATCTCAGGGGGAGATCACATATTCAGGGGGAGATTCAGAACTTCAGATATATGTTGTCATCAATCAAAAAAGGGGGAGAATGTTGAGTCACAGGTTCTATGAAGTTTTTGATTTCTGACAAAGAAATAAAGGCGATCGACAAAACAAAGACATCATGGCTATAAAGAGGCACAAAAGAGCTACATATGGTACTCTAGATTATAGGTTGATTATTTGATATTGTAATAGTGATAAACTTGTTAAAATCTATCCTCAAATAATCATGCACCCCAATATAATCGATATATATACGTTTGAATAGCATTGCACATTCATTGAGCAATTTGACAGGGACCGGTCGACCGGTATTAAATCAGGCGGTCGACCGTTTCTGTGTAAAATGCACAATGAACGTGCACACATGCACATAACGACTATATATTTGTAATCCTGTCTACTGGCTATTTTTTGACCCGTCGACCGTTTTTAAACAAAGAGCAACCTTTTCCAAAAGACACTTCTTTCTCCAATGGTTGCATCTCTTACCTTTCATCAATGATCATATCTATTAATGGCTACTATTCACAAAGAGTTACAACCATTTTTTTCTCTATATAAACTCATCTAAATCATTGATTCAAGATACATGAAAATATATTTTTTTTACTCTAATTTCTGATCTTACTTTCTAAATACTCCTGCATTCTAAAAGCTCTCAATTATTTTAATTGCTTATTAAATCATTGAAATTATTTCATATCTTTTGATTCAATAAGTAATATACTTCCCTTAATCTTCACAAAACATCATTCACATATTTTGAGGATAAGATTATAGGAAGTTTGTACTACAAGTGACAAAACTGTGTTAGCAAGAACACATACCGTCAACAAACAATTATATTCATCGTTGTTGAAGTCCTCGGTGTTGTAAGAGGCAAGTGTTGAAGTCCTCGGTGTTGTAAGAGGCAAGTGTTGAAGTCCTCAGTGTATTAGAGGCGTGAAATCCCGTTCGGTTGCTCGGGTGTTGTAAACCTGTTCCTCCGGGTGAAGCGAGGTAGTTAATAGTGAAAATCCAGATAGAAGTCTGGGACTGGACGTAGGACGGTGCTCCGAACCAGTATAAAAATCTCTGGTGTGATTTTTCTATTTTTATTTACTTTGCTATTATCATCTATTTCCGCATTTATATTATATTCAATATTACACGATCCGCGTGTACTATATTAGCACGTGCACTTGTACACATACTTTTCACAGTCTACGCTGCAGTGCAGATCTAGAGACATTTGGTGCGAGCGGAAATTTTAGAATAAATCGGACGGCTTGATTTAATTTAAAATTTGAAACGCCGATGCAAGGTGAGTTAATCTCACTCACATATGGATACCAAATAATTTAAATAGCAAGTATTGAAAAGATTGATCGGTTAATTAGATGAATGTGATAATTATTATCAAATTTGATCGATATTTTATTTATCGTGCTAACGTCATTTGGTGTAGGGAAACAGGTTGGAGGGATCCAACTGGATTCCTTACAAATAGAAATTATATTCATAATCTATGGTATATCTCATTGATATCCTGTGATAAATTGATTTGGAATTTTTGTTATGTTGTGTTATGATGGATAAATATAATTTGGTATTTTAAAAATGTCAATAAATGATTTGTGATTCATTAAATTAGTAGTGTAATTAAAATGGATAATTAATTAATTCAATTAATTAATGATTTGGGTTAATTAATTTAGTAATTCAGGGTTTGAATTAATTGATTAAGCTTTAACTTAGTTAATTAAGTTAATTAATTTAGAATAATCATTGGGTGGTTTGATAGGTAATTACTTAATGTAATTAATAAAATATAATTACTTAGGGAAGTAATTAATTAATAATTACTGGATGTAATTAGTTGAATGATGAGTTGTTAATAGAAGTAATTTGGGTATATTACTTTGTGTAATTAATCAAGAGATTAATTAAGATAATTAATTAAGGAGTAATTAATTTATTTAATGAAGTAAATAAAAAGGTAGTTAATTACTGGTTGAGATTGATCAAGAGTGATTAATATTAGTGGTTTAATTAATGATTAATTACTTAGTGTAATTAATTTAGATTAGGATAAATGAAAATGTAAAGAAATCATTAATTTATATAATTAATGATGTTATTAAAGTTTGATTAATTATGATTAATTAATCAATAATAAGTGATTTATGAGAACTTAATTAATACAATTAATTAAGGATTAATGTAATTAATTGTAGTTAATTAATTTGTGAAGTAATTAAAGATTTATTACTGTTTTTGGTTAAGAATAATTAATTTGTGTAATTAATTAAAGATAATTATTTGAATGTAGTTGAAGGATAATTAATCCAGGGAAATTAATTAAGATAGACAATTAAGGGATGATTAATTAATAGATTTGAAATTAATCAATGTTAAGTGAAGGAATCTAAGTGATTGAGGTTAATAATTCAATTGGAAGTGATTAAATTTATTTTAGAAGTGATCAAGTTTGCTTATGGATGGTTGAATGGTATTGGATGCCTTGAATGAGTTGATATCTCTGATATGAAATGTTTTGTAGTATCATATGTTTGGGCGGACAGGATATTGTGGTTATCTATCAATGATGAATTGTCGTGTAAAGGGACATCGTGTATTTAATGTTTGAAGTGTATTTCATTTGGATAACTTGGGTTAGGATGACATGAGACTCGAAGAGACCGGGGTCGGGTATTAGAAAATACCTGAAACCACTTTGAATTTTTATAGATTGATATGTGAAATCAATAGGCTGGAATGAAATGATTTAAGTGAATTGGACTATTTAATCTAAATTTTGGTACTTGGAAAATTGATGTGTGAAATAAATGATGTCTATAACAAATTATGAATTCGGAAATCGATACGAGTTACCGTGGGTTTTATATAAGTTGTATGCTTTGTATTCCTTGTTAGATGGGTTTACGCACGCTGGTTTCCAACCTGACCGTGGTGTTACTTTGATGTAATGCTGGGGTCAGACCGAGTGTTATAAGTTTTCAGGTAAGGACGTCCTTTAGCTTTGAAGACGAGCTGGATGGCAGGAATGTATGGAGTGTTTCTGCTGTGAGATATTTCTGTGTATCTGAGATATGTTGATTTGTATATGTCTAGTGTTGTGTATATGTGTAACTCTGATGTATTAAAATGTAATTGACGGATACAGTATTCTTCTGTAAACCGATATTATTTGATATTATATTTTGATCCGCTGCGAATGTGAGAATCTGTGTTGCTTTTCTGTTTTCTTCTTCTTCTATCTCCTTCTTCTTTTTCTTAACTATTTGGAATTTTTGAGATCGAAATTTTCGGGTCGTTACATTTGGTATCAGAGCTGAAGGTTAAGCGAGAACCTGGCTCCGGTGGGATTACTCATTAAGGATAGGGTCAATGGTACCCTAGAATGAGTTGAGTGTGTGTGTGTCTATATATATGAGAGCGTCTTGTTATTTTCTTATGTAAAGGTTTTAAATGATTTTATATAAGAATATATTTTGATATATAAAACAATATTTCTTTCTGATAAATATTAAAGTAATTGGTTGTTGTATTATTTGAAATTTTTAATAGTAAGAATTAAGAGGTAATGGAAATACAACCAAATTAAAATTAAATGAAGATAAGTTTGAAATGGATTCAAACTCAAATTAAAATCTTGAATTGGAGAAGAATTTTCAGAATACGATAATAGTGAATTGGATTCCAGTTGCAATAACCTTGATTATTATACAAAAATAATGAAAAGTTTAAGGAATTAAACTTAGTTGAGTATAACTTCTAAATTGAAGTAGGTTTCAAATTGTGGAATTTTAAAACCTAAATCTGGAAACATTTGAATTGTTTCAAAATGTTAAAAGAAATTTGTTGTAAATTAAAAAACAAAGGTGATTTAGAATTTAAGGATGACTTAGTGTGTAAAGGAAATAATATGTACATATGAGGAATATACATAATATCAAATAGTTTGAATAAATTCTAAATGTTGAGTTTTAAATTTGAATGAGATATGATACCCAAGGTGACAAGTTTTTGAATTTATAAGATTATTAATGTGAAGTTTAAAATTTGAAATGGGAAAGTTAAATTAGTTAACAAGCAACCTGAATTGGAAATTTCAAGATGAAATTGGGATTTAACTTGGAAAGTTGAGTGTTTAATTTGAATTGGGAGTTTGTGTGATCTCAAAATGGGTTTGAGATCTATAAATTTAAAATTGATGGCTGTTTAAGATAAATTGGACGATATCATCCTATTGATATTAATAATCCTTAAATTGTGAATTGGATTAGTTTAAATAAATGAAGAAATGGGGTGTGGTGATATATCCATGATTAAGATAAAATGGAATCATTTTGGACTTAAGATTTGAATGTTTAAGATAAAACTTCAAAGGTTTGGTTTCAAAATTGAAATTTGATGATAAATTGAATTTCAAAGATTTAGCTGTTTAAAAAGGATTTGAGTTATTATCTGAACTTTGAAATAGGTTAAAAATGGAATTTGGATCCAAAATTAAATGGTTTAAAAATATGAGTTGATTTGGTTTAAAGGATTAAATCAACATTTAAAAATTTATTTCGAATTTATATAATTTGGGATGGTTTAAAATTTATTTAAATTAATTAGAATTGTGATTTAAGATGGATAAGTTTAAAAATTCAAATGGAAAATTTGAGTTGGATTGATTTGAAATGAAATTGAAGTTGAATGGGTTCAAATTCAAATGGGAATTGGGACTAATTCAAACAGGAATTGAGATGATTTGAAATTGAAGTGGGTTCAATTGATATTAGTCCAAATTGAAAGGAATAATTCGGAGATGTAATTAAAGTTGAATGGGTTTAAAATTCAAATGGAATTTGATTTGAATTTGGAAAGAAACTGAGGTTAGTTCAACTTGAATTGGGGATAAATCAAGTTCAAGGGAAATTGAAGTTATTCAAATTAGAATTGAGGCAATTTAAATGGAAGTGGAAAATTAAATTGAATTGATGGGGAATTGAATAGTTTTGCTCTGGACTGTTTTCAGAATAAATTGTTTCAATATAAATCTATTTTTCCAAGCTATTTACTATATACAATTTTTTTTAAAGCCAGATTATTTTTAATTTATTTTACAGTTATTTTTGAAACTATTTAACAATTTTTCAACTGTTTTATAAACTAATTACTATCTTTCAACTATTTTACAAATTAATTACTATTTTACAACTATTTTGCAATTATGTAAAATTTCTGAAACTATTTTCCAACTATTTTACAATTACTTAACTATTTTACAGTAATTGCACAAACTATTAATTGTTTTTCAACGACTTATCTATTTTAAATTTTTCAAGCTATTACTAAACATAAACTGGTCAGAGTCAAACTGTTATTGATTAAATACCCAACCGAGGTAAGAATTGAAGTGATAATCCAAATGAGGATTAAGGAAAATGTGAATAAGTGAATAAAATCAAAGTGAGGATGAATAGAAAGGGAATTGATTTGACTAATAATCAATGAAGATAAATACATAGGATGTACGTACATTATTCTATTCGCATAGCGATTTGATCCAGATTAGAGCACATAATTTCGAGATAGTTATATCGATCCAGGTTAGGATTTTTCACTCGATTTTCGACGGCGAACCTAGACATGGATTGTTGATTGGTTCTGGATATTCTCTATCATAGTTATGGCTATGCAAGGAGAATGACGGTTATTGATCAAGAAACCAGGTCTGAGTCCGCACTAGGAAGTCGGGTGGACGATACTAGTTCAAAAATGAAATTGTGTGATCGAGTGAGCGATCAGATTTGTATAGCGTACGGATGATATGTGTACATCGTACGGGTTTGAATGAAATTGATATTGGAAATTTCTATGATCAAAAGTGACTTTATAGAGTAATCAAATTTGGACATTCGATTTGGAATAAAAAGTTATATATCTTTGTTATATAACATAAATCTCCCCTTGTTGAATCTTTTGCCAGAAGGAAAGGATTTTTGGAAATATTTGAAGTATAAAATGGGCTTTTATACAAATTTGAAATGATCTAACGATTTTTAAAGTTATATGTATCTATATATATGTAAAGGATCTTATGAGAATGATTTTGAGGAAAGGTTTTTGGAACCTTTGGATTTGGAAAGGCTTTTGATTTTTGGGTAAAATCAACATTGGATTTGGAAAGCCTAATTTGAGAATTATCGATTTTGGGATAATTGATTTTGTGTAAAGGAGATTTATATGGGATTCATACTAGGTGTATGATTTGGAAGATACTATATGTATATAGTATAAAGTGTTTTGAAAATGGCTCTGGGGAAAAAAGCGCTCCCTTGAAATGAACTTCTCAGGAGTGCCACAGGGTGGTACTGCCTTGAACCCTAAGGGGGATTCTAAAGTTGATCCTGTGAGGAGTGCGGACAAAACTAGTTCCTGAGGATTATGAGCAGTGTGTAGCGAAAGTCGAGAGCGCTGATGCCTATAGTGGCATTTGAGTTATGTTGTGACGACTGTGTAACTCGATGTCACTGTGATCTACTATAGACCATAGCGAAAGTCGTGTGTGCTGTTGAGAGCCAACAGTCTGCGTTTGATTTTATATCGGTAGACTGCGGCCTCTGGTAACATAGCGAAAGTTGTGTGTGCCACTGAGAGCCAACAGTCTGCGTTACATCGGTAGACTACGACCTATGTAGGAGTGGAGAATTTTCATTTTTGACAGCGAAAATCGAGGGCGCTGATGCCTACAGTTACATGGACTTTTGCTACGATGGCAACGTAACCCTGGAATGTAACTGCGATCTGTTGTGCCTTCCATGGCGTAATCGAGGGGCTATGAGTGCCTACAGTTACATGGACTTTTGCTACGATGGCAACGTAACCCTAGAATGTAACTGCGACCATGGATGAGGGTGATGATTTCCAGAGCATTCTCACCAAAGATATTTCCTCTATTTTCAAAAACTGTTTTCTATATTTTCAATAAAATTATTTTCCCAAGTATTTCCACTGGGTGTTGAAAAAGGGTTTACCAAGTACTTATAGATTTTTAGTCCTACGCCTGATCAATGTATGACCGAATTTCTGTGAGAACAAGGATGGACTGGTTGAGATATCGAGTTGTAAGAAGTATTTTTGTAAAAATCTATTTTAATAGTATTATGTGAATTTAAAAGTATTTCTAAAATTTTAAAATAAAGGAGTAAGCTAGTTGGCTAAATAAATCAGTTAAGTGAGTATGTTAATAAGATTTAAATTGGGTAAATAAAAGCTGATTTGGGAGTTAATAATGGAGTTTGGAAATGAAAACTTGAGTTATAAATTAAATTTGAGTTGAATTGTGAGTAAATTGAACACAATTGGAATATTGTCGAATAAAAAGGAAGTTGGATTGAAACAGAAATGGTTTGAATTGCAAATTAAGTTCAAGAAGGAAGAAATAAATTGAAAATGGCATTGTAATTAGTTAAATGAGTCATGAATTAATTGAATTTGGAATGTAAATTTAAAATAACTAATCAAATAAATTTGTAGACTGAAATGAGATTTGATTGAAATAGAACCAAATTAAATTGAAAAGGAAAATTTATTTTGCAAATGAAGTGAGCATAAGTTTTTAAGTTGGACTAAATTAGAGTAAATTAACATAAGTTTAAAATTTATAGAAGCGCGACTTCAAGTAGGAAGGTTAGACCATTAAATAAAGCTTGGGTTCAATTAATTTAGGAATCGTTAGTAGTATACAAGCATGGAATGTGTCGAGCTAAATAAAATGGCTGTGAATGAATTAAAATGCAAGAATTAAACATAAATTGAGTCGAAATCAATTTAAATTGGTTATAAAACTTAAGTAGTTATTTATTCACATGGATATCATCAAATTGCATAGAACGAATTATCGTTTGACATAAACAAAGGTAATTAAATTTCTTTGAGTTGATAGGGATTAAATAAAGTGATTTTAAGATCAATTGAATTGAATATGAGCTTGTTTGGATTAAAAATAAATTGAATGTACGAAATTTTGTTGTAAACCATTAAAATTGAATGAAATGGCATATGAATTGGTTGAAAGCAATTAAATAAGTTTTAAAAACATATAAATCGCTCATGGAAAGTGTTTGGTGCATGTTGCTTACGAAATGCATGTGTTTAGCTATTGAAAGTAAGTAAAATGCTAATAAATTTCGTTTATTTAGTACTTACACGTTTGAATTGAGTAAGTACAAGTACCGGGAAGCCGTTTGGTTGGATTTGGATGCACTAAATGCTAAAATAAAAGCCGCTCGCTTAAAAATGCTAAATAAAGGTACGCCTACGCAATAAAAATAGGAAATATGAAATGTTTTTGTTTTTCCGACCGTGTGGGTCGACATATATATATTTTTATCTCTTTTCAAATTGCAAAAGCTCCTCCGTACAAAAGAAACACTGCCAAAATTTTCCGAAAATTTTGGGAGTTAGAAAATTTTGGAAAATTTTTGCTAGCAACAAAACGATTTCAAATTGGAATTGATATAAGGAATTTTGAAAATGGAGATTGTAACTAATTATTTAGTTGGAACTAAAGGATTAGGAAAGTGAATTTGGTTTTTTGATCTAGCCACTTGGCCTTTTGTTTTCTTTTGGAATTTGGGGCCCGTAGAGGCGTTTTGTATTTGTACCGAGCTAGCCGCGCATAGGAGACGCTGAAAAAAATTTCAATAATTTGGAGAGTTATAAGATTTTTGAGAAAGTTTTGACAATTTAAGTTTGGATTTAAATTTAAATTTGAATTTTTAAGTAAATAATATTATTAGGACTTAAGGATAAGTCTGGAATGCTAGAAAAAGGGTTGGTGTGTCTTTAATAAAAAGTATGTTGTAACAACCCTGTATTTTGTGATTTATTTTAATTGTATATTTTAATTATTTTAATTGAATTTTAATTTAAAAACTTATTTTACTTATTTTTAGTGATTAATTTTTTTCTTTTAAATATAAACTTTAGTTTTGATATGAATTATCATTCCAAAGCATGACTAAAAAGAATATTCTCCAAAAAGTGAATTTTTGGTCAAAATAGTCAAACTTTGACTTTTAATTTAAAATTTTAAAAGTTTGAAAATTTAAATTTTATCTTTTATTATGAAAGTACATAAAATTTTAAGAACACTACTTTTTGTTTCGTTGGAAACGGATTTAAATTGTGAAAGTTATATATATTTCAATACTGAGTGCAATTTGTTTATTCTGCAATTTTGTTATTTTAAATAGTATAAATTTTATTTTCTTTGTCATATTTTATTGTATTATGTATTAATATGTTATTTTATGTATATTTTTCTCCTTTAATATTTTTGAAGTGAGGTAGGAATTTTTCTAGAGCTAGTAGTATTTTTCTTGTAATTTACATACCCTGTTTTCAATTTTTAAACATTTTCTATAGTTCTTTTTCTGTTTTTCTCCAATATAATTATTTATTTTATTTTGAAAATGATGACTAAGTTATTTTATTTCAAATTTTCACTTCATAATATTTTTAAAATGAAGTGGATATTTTTCCAAGACTAGTAGTGATTTGTTTGTAATTTCTGGACACTGTTTTGTATTTTTAAGCAATTTCTTTCATCCTTTTTATATTTTCTTTAAAAATAACTATTTATTTTCATATTATTTCACTTGATTTCGGTTTTTTAATGTATTTTCTGATTTGTTTTTGTTTTTATTTGATCTTTAGAAAACGGAAATGCGTTTTATTTATAGACGTTTCATTGTCCAAAGTCGTTTCATTTGCCATAACCTCTCCATTACTCCTCTAGGCCGTGCATTTTTTTCATTTGCTGTGTATTCCCTTCAATTTTACGTGAAAAAAAACTCAGCACTTCTCATTCTCATGGCTTCTTCAAACTTCCTTGGTAATGGCCTCCTCTCTTCTCTCTTCTCTTCTTCCTTTTTCTATTGTTTTACTTGATTTTTGCCTTGCTTCTCTTGCTTTGTTTGGCCTAACACCTCCACCGACCACCACCACTTCCTTCCCCACATCATACATGACCAAAACCCTTCCTCCTCTGACCAGCAAGTGCCATGACCATCCCATGATGCAAAATCCACAAAAACTATGTTAAAACTCCTTAAAAAACATGTCTAGCCACCTAGTCTTCATCACCATCACCTTAGATGACCTTGGCCACCTCCTATTGCTCCACCACCACCTTGACACACCCCTAACCATCACCTTCATCCTCTGTCCAGATCTGAAACATGCCACAGCCGAGCCGTATATCCATGTAGCCTAGCCCAAAATGAACCAAAAACCCACTATTTGCATAAGCCTCTCATATTCATGCATAGTAACTCCTCCACCACTTCAATACCTTGTCGCCATGCCTTATAGGACTCAAACCTGAACCAAAGCATGTCCAAACCTAAGCCAAAACATTCCCTAAGCCGTGCTAGCAAGTAAAGAAGACAAGGCAAAAGACTGTGTATTTGTATCTCTTTTTATTTCAAAGTTATTCCTATTAAATGTTGTATTGAATTGTAATTTTATTTTGTTTTGTTTTGGGTTGTAACACAAGTTCTAAGCTTGGATCTCTTCCCAGTTGAGCCTATCATTGTGTCATCTTACCTTCTGGAATCCGTTATGTCATTTGTATTGCAATCTCCAGCACAAAAAGGTGAGTAAAACTCACACAACATTTATACTTATGCAGTTGTGAAACAACAACAACTGAATGTGTAGAATTAAATATGATGTTATAACTACCATGTGATTTTTATATATGATGTTAAACCTGTTAAATTTCATGTCATATCATCTGTTATTTATATATTTTGTTAACTGTTCATTTATATCTGTTTATCACACTGCAAGTTCCTTGTAGATTAGAAATCACTATGGGTTGAAATGATACATACCCGAACGGACTTTAGAATAAGGAAAAATTGTTATGGGCTGAAATGACAGGCCTGAATGATTTTCAATTTATTTCATTTACTTGGAACTGCGGGTTTGAAAAGATAAAACCCGGATTTTCTTTGTAAATTACGGGTTGAAATGATATATTACCCGTATCACTTTTCCTAGTATAGAAAATTATATAGAGACCCGTAGTTAATATATGTTTTTCTAAAAAAATTATTAAATTATCTTAGAAATGTAAATATTAAAATATTTTGATCTAAATCTAATTAAAAAGGATTTTTGTATAATATTATTGATTTTCTGAATAATTGTAAGTGAAATGAATTAATGAAAAAGTTAGAAAATTTTGAATTTAAGTTATTTTGGAAAATTTGATTTAATTATAATTGGAAATTAAATCGAGTATGAAAGTATGATACATTTATGATAATTTGAATTTAAATGAATTTAAAGTGATTTTATATCATATTAACGATGTTTAATAAAGTTGAAATGTGAAATGAATGAATATTTAAGTTGAAATTTTGAAATATAACTAAAATTGAAAATTTATGAAATTGACTTAAAAGTGAATTTTTAGTTAAGTAAATAAAAATAAAATTAAGTTATATTTGAGAATTTGAACTTAAGTGTTAAGTTGAAATTTAATGTAATGAATTTAAATTTGAATGTTGAAATTTAATAAGTGAATTATTAATAAATATTGATTTTTGAAAGGAAACTTAACTTTATAAAATCATGAATTTAAGGAAAATTAAATAATGCTTAAGAATGTGAAAATGTGACGATCGCAATTTTTCGACGCTCGAAAACCAACATCAATACGTCCACTGTATCAACTGCCAAGCAATCGAAGGCCAGAAAACCGTACCGTTAGGGTTAAAGAAGAAGAAAAGGTAGAAGAAGAGAGAAAGAAAAAGAAAACAACAGAACAATATCAGGATCTCACAATCGCAGCGGAACAACATATAATAGATAAATGAATAATCTTTAAACAAAAGAACTATATCAGTTATTACATTACATCATATTACATTACATTACATCATCAGAGTGTACAACAACAACCACAAACAGCAGAAAAGAAATACTATATACTAGTGATACGCCATGCCATCCAGCTTGCCCCCAGCAACTCCTGAATTCCAGAATATCCTGATAAACCTGACTCTTGACTGCCCGTGTGGAAATTGGTGGGCACCCAGAGTTTAGGAAGGAAAACAATAAACTCCGAGTCAGTCATGTGACTGGTGTGAGAACTAAAACAGTTTATCTTTAAAACAAAGAACATCATAATTTTAAAATAGATTCGCAATGCTTTTTAGAAAATGAGACTACCATAAGGCCTCCAGCACACACACACACACAATGTAAACGCAGAATCGGAGGAGATTTCTCCTTATGATAGTCAAAGATGCTTGATAAGCATTTAAAAAGAAACATTTGATATTATTGCTAGTGCATAGTGTGGGAAAATTATTTCGAAAGTAAAGATATAAATCTTAGCCAGCATAGGCATTTCGCACTTATGCCTACTATAGCTACCATCCAAACAGTGTGGCGCCACCATAAGTAAATGATAGGTTCTACAACTAAAACCGTACAAGATCGTATTGTTTCTTTGGATTTCCAACAAATGGTCAGGCCAAGGAACTTCCCATTGCCACATGGCTACGCCTCTGGAAAGACAACCCGAGAACCAAACCGGATCTCTGCCAACACAAGGCCGGGTTACCCCTAACTGGGTAATTACTGCCACGAATATGTCATTCCCCGATCGTAACCGATCTATCCGAGGATCCTCGATTTCCAACAACCACAAAGCAATAAATTTGCAGCAACAACATAAGTTAAGTATCTAGGCTCCATACCATGATACCACCTCTATCCAGAAGGAATGACATACACTAAAGGGGTGCTACCCCTTAATAACCTTGCCGCATCCTTCTTGTTTTGACCATTTTCGAGGTGTGAGGTCCGACGAAGCCTCGTCCACAAAGCCACGCTTTATACAAAAGCTGTGCTTTGGGTCAACAAATGATCAAAGTAATGATCACCAAGATAAATGATCAAACAAATGATCATATCACAAATGATCAAACAATGATCATCTAACAGCAACACTCAGCATGCCACACTACCAAATTGGGAGTATATCACTAATAACCTTCAACTACATAACCTCTGAGCTCATACGTCTCAGAGAAGGGTGTTAAGCTAAGAGAATAAATTCTCCGCCACCAACAGAAATATATTTGAAATAAATCAGCTTTATATCTCAACTTGTAATGTCAGACATACAATCCATACAAGTCTGTTCCCGGCTCGAACAGAACCGAAGGCACTTACAAAGAAGTCCTTGCATTCCGGATAATTTCTAATCACGTCCGGACTTCCCGTCACTAAGGGTGATAAAACCTCTATATCGGAGATCGGCCGATGCAGAGTAACTCAACGGTAATCCTTCCGTTTTTAAAAATATCCGGTCTTCAACACCGGTCATCAAATGCAATCCATTACGACGTATCACATATTCGGAATGGGTTATATGACCCCAAGGTCCTTTCCCGGCTAACCCGAATAGTGAGCGCTTATTTTAAAAATAAGTGTGGCATTCAAATTCAAGCAATCATAACAAATACCTATTTAAAGGTAAATATTGATAGTCGGATTTTTTTAACTATCAATAGTGTTCAACATCACCAAATTCCAAATAATTTCCCAAATTATTTACTTTCCAAAATATCTTTAGTAGATATATATTTTCCACACTTCAACCATTTGAAAACAAATTTTCAAAACACTTTTCACCTCTATCACTTTTGGAAACAAATTTCAATCATTTTCCTTACGCGAAATACTTTCATTTCAACATGGTTCATTTAAACCAATTAAATAAATCCTTAATGATTTACTTTATATTTACGTTCCAAATCCGTAATTTAATTCCCACACTTCAAAAATAAATCAACGTTTATTTTTATACAAATTCCCCTTTTCATTTATAAATTCCATAGTGAATTTACAATCCAAAATATTTATTAATATACGATTTCAATTATTCATTTTCAATTTATCTTCAAAAAGATAAATTCTAAAAACGTTTCATTTCACATTGGAAAAACATTTCCATACATCAACATTTGGAAAATATTCACTATACTTAAATCGAAATTAAGTATATATTTCATTCTTTAAGAAATCATTCTCTTAAACACATTTGTTTGCGCCAAAACGAATGTTGCGTAAAACATCGTTACGACAACCCAAAATCACTAGTATAGGGATTCGAAATTTAGTTAGATATATAAATCCCAATACTATATAAAACATTTTCTTTCAGAAATCATTTACTATAACAACAGTGTTATAGTCCACCATTTCCTTATTTCTCGAAAACGTCTATTTCAACAATGAATATTGGAATCTATGTATTCGGTTTATAATACATTTTAAAACATCGTTAAAACAATTAACTTCATTTTTATAATATTTATTTTCCCAAGCATATCCATTTAATTTGACAATATATTCACTGTCCAAAATTGTGAATATACTTCCTTAACCAATTTCAAGTTTCAATTTATCAAATTCCAATGATTTCGAATTTATAAACAATGTCTACAAATTCCATTTCTATTTATAAACTTCGATTTATAAAAATCCCTTTTTTATAAACCAATTCAATTTATAACTCAATTTTATACCAAAAGTCCATATTATAAGTTAAATGCTTATAATCCATTTATTTACAAAATCGACCTTTTTAAAACTTCTTTTACTTATAAGATTCATTTATATTTTATAACAACTTCAACTTATAAAATCTTATTTATTAGCACTTTCTATTAATATCCCATTTAAATGCCCAAAATCCAGTTTATAAGTTATTTACTTATAAATCTTTTATTTTACAACATCTATTCATTTCATAATCTTCACACTTTATAAATCTATAAATCTTCATTCACTTATGAATCCATTTATACTTCATTTTAACACTTATAAAAACTCGTTTTATAATTCCAATATTTTTGATTTATAAATATCAATTTTATAAATCTTTTATATAACCCGTTTTAAAATAATTCAAAAATCCCTTATATTTCACAAAAATCTTAATTTTTATAACATAAGAATTTGTAACGTTTTAATTATTTAAAATGAATCAATTCAAAAATTTAATAAAACGTATACTTTCAAAAATTACTTTAAAATTTCTTTTAAAAACCAAATCATTATTTTTAAAATTTCTTTGAAAAACCAAATCATTATTTTAAAACTTCAAAAATGAATCCAATGATGCAACAGCACCAAATAGTCAATCACGACATCCAAATATCATATATCGATATGATAATCAACAAATATCAAAATATCTGTAAATAAATCAATACAGTTGAGGAATCCAGTTGGATCCTGTAACAACCCGCATATTTATCGATTTTATATTTAAATAATTTATTTAAATATTTTATCGTTAGTCGGATTTTAGTCCGAAAAGCTACTTTTTGCATACGGTCGAATTAGGACTCGGGACCACTCCCATTGAGTTTAAAATGCCGTTTGCGACCTTTTTGAGTATAAGCTTGATATGTTTGGAGAAAGTTGATTTTTGCTACTTTTCACTTTGGGTTTGGTATTGGGCTCAGCCCTATGTTAACTTATGCTCAAATCTGAGCCACTCTTCCCCCCCTCACCCTCATTCTCTTCTCTTTTCAGTTTTTATAACATTAATGGTGGGAGAGATTGGAAATTAAAAACTCCAAAACCCTAGTTTCTCTTGCAAATCAAATTCCTAGCTCCAAACTCAAGAAGAACCCATTGGTAAGCTTCTCTTCTTCTTCTTCAACTTATTTTCTTACCAATTTCAGAAATTCCTAAACCTAATTTTGGGAATGTTCTTGTTTTTGAGCTTAGATTCAAGCTCAATTGGGTTGTGTTGAAGAGAGGTTGATTCTCCATTTGCTTTCAAGCTTCTTCTTGTTTGATTTTGTGAAAAGGTGAGATTTTTTTATCTCACATCTATGTCTATATCTATCTTTGTGGTTAGGTATGAATCCCTAACATTTATTCATGTGCAATTGCATTTGATTTGGATTAGTTTTGTCAACATTCCAATTTTTGGTGTTTGAAGCCAATTCTCTAAAAATCATAACTTTGATGTTTGATCATGCTTTAAGAGGTGTTTCGGAGAGCCTATAAGGCCGGGTTGTCGTTAGGCATAAATCCTTAGTCGTCGTCGCTCGTCCGATCACTCCCGATACGTTTTGGCCACTTTGGCCTAGGCAAATTGTTGCCCAGAACAGGTGACCAGACGTCTGGTGACCAAGTCCAGACGTCTGGTTTGGACACGCATATTATATAAAAAAAGCCAGAGACTATTTTCATACGTCTGAACCATCAAACCAGACGTCTGGATAGGTCTCAGACGTCTGACTTGAGGTTTCAGACGTCTGAGTGTTCTCTGGGTTATTTCCAGAGAACAAATCCAGACGTCTGGATTCCAAATCAGACGTCTGTAATGTGCAGTTTTGCCTATTTTGGCTATTTTTGAGTATATTTCCAACTTTAATCGATTCGTGTTGATTCCCTTTTTGTAGTTATCATTTGTTATTGACTTTGATGACATTTTCTTCGTGATTTTTGGGAATATCCATTTCTATGGATGTGGTATCAATTTCTTTGGATTTTATTCACGTCTTTGAATGTGAATTTTGGTAATTGATTGTCCTACAATCATTTTTGTGATTTGTCACCTTAAAAATATAAAGGTTTCAATACTAGTATTATATATCAAAAATCTTTCATCAAAACGATTCCAACACTATTTTATTTACAAAGCTCGTTTTTCACAAACCGTTTTCCAATCTACTAGCATATACAAACCTTTACCTCACTCGTATGAGAAATCTAATTAAACGGCTTAGTAAAACAAGTGGTATGAAACGCTTGCGTTTACTTGTTCGGTTAATTCTTGGACTTGTTCGATTGAATCTCTTGTGACAATTTTCTAGTGGAAACTTACAATTTGTTCGTAAATATTTAAGTTAAGCTAGTGGTTATGGGACATGATGCTAAACTCATATATTTACTAGCTTAGTGTAATTGACACTTCTTGATGATCATGACGATCATCTTTGTGATTTAGACTAGCAATGTGCGATGTCTCTTTGTCTGCGAGGGAGACTAAACCCCGTTTTGTGGAGTTTAGACTCAATTTGGTGGGGTAGCAACCCATGGTCTTCGGGCCGTTTGTGGAGCTTCGGCTCAATTTGTGATGGTTAGCGACCATGGAATTAGCATTCCGTTTGTGATACACGTGTTGGTGGGCTTTATGCTCCCGTTTGTGATAGGCCTCCCCCCCCTTTGTGATTTCTGGATTTCTTGAGATGATTTCTAGAATTTGTGTTTCACCAATTTTCGTGATTTCCATTGATAAGTTTTATCAATATTTGTGCATTGGTGAATTTGTGTGTCATTGACTTTTGTGATTGACATTGATATTATTGTCAATATTTGTGCATTGGTGAATTTGTGTGTCATTGACTTTTGTGATTGACATTGATATTATTGTCAATATTTGTGCATTGGTGAATTTGTGTGTCAACGACTTTTGTGATTGACTTTGATATTATTGTCAATATTTGTGCATTGGTGAATTTGTGTGCCATTGACTTTTGTGATTGACGTTGATATTATCGTCAATATTTGTGGTTTGGTGAAAGAAATAAGGAGTATGACATTTCTTTGATTCTTGTGTAGATTTGGTGATATTGATTAATCTCTTGTTGATTTTGAATTACTTATATATATCACAGCTTGGCATAGTGATTATTATGTGTTTAGTCATATCTCTTATTCTATATCGTTTCACCTGATATTTATAGCTAGACTGATCCGTTTATTATTTTCTTATTAAATAATACTCGGGTCAGACCGAGATGTTACAGGTGCTTCTGCTTGACTTCTCTCTTGGGATTGATTCCTCTGACTTTTGGTTAACTACTTAGATTAGTATTTTTTGTTGTATACATTTGAGATATAGACTCCATAATGTATACTTATTCTTTTGTGTAGTTCATGTAACTATTCTTTTGTGATATTGTGGATCTTTTTAGACCACTACTCTGATATACACTTTCATGTGTAATATTCATATCTATTTCCGCCTTTGTGATATGAATTGTCTGTGATTGATTTGTGTTATGTTTATTTCTATATTTGTTTCCGAAGACCTTTATAGCCACTGTGTAGTAGCTTTGAGTTTGTGTCGGTATGTCGGATTTCCTCTAGAGATGAAAAGTTATATTTTTATCTGGTATATCGGTACTCGCACAAAGCAATTATACAGATGGTCACTCCTCAATAGCCTTATTCTCCGTGCTAGTTGACAGCATTCACGGTAATGTTCTTGGCTAGCGTGGGTATAGAGGTGGGGCGTCACAGATCCCTCCAACCCGTTTCTCTGCATCCAAAGATGTTAGCACAATACCAATTCCGTTCCAGTACGGAATTATCGCGGTATGTGGGATTTATAAATTATTATCCGCTTAATAGGTGGCGCAATAGGGTCTCATCCGCTATATAATGCGGGAAATCAACTCCAAGTACATAAATAATACCAATTTCACTATACGGTGAAATATTCGCAGTATATGTTTCTAATAAATAACCTCCGCTTCCTAACGGCACATAATGTCTATTTTCACAATCAATAGATAACAATCATCATTCAAACATACAATCAAGCAATTTTAAATCTAACTATTTAAAATTAAAATCGAAACTAATTCGATTGAGTGAGAAGTTCTCACCTTGATTTCAATTCAGTTTCCCGTTTTATTTCGAATAAAATTAAATGGACGTTTAATTTTACCTAAAATTTTCGCTAACTCCAAACGACTCCCTTCCAATCCCATAGCGTAGTGCTCGTCCATACGATTCCAACGCAACTTGTTTCGTTGAATTCCGACCTCGTATGAACAAGATATGATATTTTAAAGTCTACACAAATTAAAATATACTTTAATTTACAATTTTATTTCAATTTTTTTAACCTCCATACATCCAGGCCGTTCGTTCAACAAAATGAAATCAGGGCCGTGATTTCCCTTCTCCCTCCCATCGTGTTTCTACTCCCAGATAACGAACCCAAAGCCGCCATAAACCCTAAATTTTTGAGCCAATTCCGTACGACTTCACTCCAATCAGGTACCACCAACTCCTTCGTTGTTACGAATGCCACCCACGCCTGGAATCTTGCGAAGCTCGGCCACACCATGATCCAGAAAATTGTGCACAACCGAAGACAAACGCGGCCCAAATTCTCTTCATACGATACTCGAAACCCTATCATATCCATATGGATTTGAAGGCCACACTACGCTCTATCATTTTGTAGTTGATGATTTCTGATGAAGGTGAGCGAATTAGAAGAGATTGAGAGGGAAAGGATAGTGCATTTCTGGCCATTGTTTCGATAATGGCAGCCAGGGTTTTAAAACCCTAATTTTTTTATTTTTCCAAAAAATGAAAAATCAAGGTGCTTTTATAGGAAATTCCAATTTACTATTCATCCCGGATTTTCCGAACTCCGATTTACGTGTGGTGACCGGCGTTTCTAGGGTTTACCCCACGTTTCAGACACAATGGAACAGGTTTCAGAAGCTAATTCGATCATCTGTGCAAGTTTCGGCAATAAACGTTCGATTTTAAATTAAATCGATTAACCAAATTTATATGCGTTTTGGCTTGCCCCGGACAAACGGTAAATCCGATTGACACGAAATTTGAAACTTTACAATAATATCACATTACGGATCCGATGAAACTGGTTTCGTCGAAATCCGAGACTGTTTGAAAAATGACTAATTTAACTCGCCAAATTAATATTAAAACAATTTCGATGCGTTTCGAGCTGCCACGGTCAAACGAAAACTCTGATTGCTACGAAAATTGAAATCCAATAATAACAAACTATTACGGATCCAATGGAACTAGTTTCGTCTAATTCTGAGACTGTTCGAAAATTGACTAATTTCACTAGTCGATTAAATATTAAAATATTCAATTTTCACAAATTAACTCTTAATTCAATTTTAAAAGTTCTAAAATATCGTTCTAACTCCAATATGATAAAATAAAATTTTACAAATCATTTTCAATCATATTTAACCCAATTTTCAATTATTTCTGAAATTTAACATATTAAATTTATCGATTTAATTATCCAATTAAATCCAGTATTCGAAAATAAATTATTCGACTTATAAATTTCACTTATTAATAGTTAAAATAATTAAATATTCAAATTTTAATTAATAGAAATTCTGGGTCGTTACAAACTTCCCCCCTTAAAAGAATTTCGTCCTCGAAATTACCAAGTAAGAAAAAATTACAAAATCCATTAACTTTTCAAAACAAACCATTCAAATTAGATTTTTTTTCAAATCTCTTAAGTGTTTAACTTTTCAAAAATTCATAGTTAAACTTCTTACAATAACTTTACTAAGTTTCCAAATCCAATCTTAGTTTCAAAAATTTCCCAATTTTTCTCAAAATTATTCTAACGCCTTAAATTTTCGGAAAAATTCACCATAGTCTCCTTTCCGCGGCTCGATCCGAAAAAATGACAGTATACATATCACAAATATACATCTCATCAAGTGATGAGGCATCCCGCAGGGAAAAAAGTGTAAAAGTACGGTATGTAATCCGAGATATGTACCTTATTTATTATTAGCGAGCGTATACGGCTAATATAGCGCGAAAGCGAGCTCCAAATGTGAAGCAAACGCGATCCGCACCTACTAAACACTCAACAACAACATGAGAACATGCATATATGAAAATAATATCAACATAAAATATATAGCAACGTAACAACTACATAATATAGCAAATGCAACTAAAGCAACAAATGCAACCATCCACCAATTCAATATTCATTCATATTCTCATTAATATTTATGAATTGGTTTTCCAATCTAAATCACATTTGATTCATTAACATTGGAATTTTACTAACATTCATTCTCAATTCAATTAAATAACATTCACTAATTTACATTGAAGTTGGTTCATTTCCAAATCAAATTTTAATTCTATTCAAGTTCATTTTATTCAATTTTGAACTTAATTACATAACTTTTGATTTTGCTAATTCCATTTCATTAACACTTAATGAATTTATATACAATCAAATAAAAATCAAATAACAACCAATATATATTCAACATAACCAAATTATTTAATTTACATTTCTATTTGGTTTAACACTTTTACTTCCAATTGGTTTATATTAAGTTGATTTTATTCAATTATTCAAGTTCCAATAACATTAGTTTTAGTGAATTAATACTTACATTCATTATTTCATATCAACTTATTTACATTCAATTGATTAACATTTCGTCCATTTATCAATTCAATTGCTAATTCCTTTAACAATATAAATTGAATTTCATTTATATAACTCAAGTTCATATTCTTAATGACTTCATTTCATTAATCCACTTATTAATTTTACTTTGATACCAAAATCAACTCTATTCAACTTCACTTAAGTTATATTCCATTTCAAACATCTTATCTAATCCCAAATCAATTTATTTAACTTTTCTTTTGTTAAATTAAAAATGACATGTCTTTGATGATAACTCAAATTTATTTCTACTTGGATTTTATTGATTTACTTATGCTTTCCTTAATTTAACTCCATCCTTTAAGTTAAATTTATTCTATCAAAATTCAAATTGTAAAAGTTATCAACTCATTTATCATTCTCATCAATATTTTAAATAAGATTCCAGAGTCTTTTCAATCTTTCAAAACCATTTTTGAAACCAATTCAATTTTCCTTTGAATTTCAAAATCCAAACCCAAATTTTCCAAACAACTTTCATTTAAAACAATTTGGCAGCAATCCCTCTTTTGGAAACCTGAAAATGAACACCAATGATGTTGCAATCATCATCGGAATTATTTTCCAGCGACCGGAAAGAGTTTAGAACTTTAATTTCTCCAAAACAATTTTCCAAAATATCAAATCCTTTCTAAACATTTCTCTGGAATTTTATTTTCAGATTATAAATCACATTTATAAATCAATTACTTATATGATTTCACTTATTATATATAAGATCATTCCACAAGTGTAAATCATTTTATTGCCTATACAACTTATTCTTTTACACCTGTGGTTTTTATTCAACTTATTCAACAACCAAGCAATCAATTATATACTTTAATAATTATGAAAAATTATTTCTTTGTATATAAAATATAATCAACATAAAATTATTTCATTTACCCAATTTAAAATGATATTATGTCGACTTACCTCGTTTAAGAGTTTAGAAACCCCTATCGATTACGGTTGTACACCCCGCACCGACCAGAATTCATAAACAGCTCAACGGATAAGCAAACACAATATAAAACAATTTATATTCACTAACAAATACGCGCTCATATCTATTATTACACTCAAACTAATTCTAGAGTACTACTGACTCCATCTCTAATGAGTAATACCCAACAAAGACATGGTTGTCGCTTAACCATATGCTCTGATACCAAATGTGACGATCGCGATTTTTCGACGCTCGAAAACCGACATCAATACGTCCACTGTATCAACTGCCAAGCAATCGAAGGCCAGAAAACCGTACCGTTAGGGTTAAAGAAGAAGAAAAGGTAGAAGAAGAGAGAAAGAAAAAGAAAACAACAGAACAATATTAGAATCTCACAATCGCAGCGGAATAACATATAATAGGTAAATGAATAATCTTTAAACAAAAGAACTATATCAATTATTACATTACATCATATTACATTACATTACATCATCAGAGTGTACAACAACAACAAAAAAAAGCGGAAAAGAAATACTATATACTAGTGATACGCTATGCCATCCAGCTTGCCTCCAGCAACTCCTGAATTCCAGAATATCCTGATAAACCTGACTCTTGACTGCCCGTGTGGAAATTTGTAGGCACCCAGAGTTTAGGAAGGAAAACAATAAACTCTGAGTCAGTCATGTGACTGGTGTGGGAACTAAAACAGTTTATCTTTAAAACAAAGAACAGGATAATTTTAAAATAGATTCGCAATGCTTTTTAGAAAATGAGACTACCATAAGGCCTCCCGCACACACACACAATGCAAACGCAGAATCGGAGGAGATTTCTCCTTATGATAGTCAAAGATGCTTGATACGCATTTAAAAAGAAACATTTGATATTATTACTAGTGCATAGTGTAGGAAAATTATTTCGAAAGTAAAGATATAAATCTTAGCCAGCATAGGCATTTCGCACTTATGCCTACTATAGCTACCATCCAAACAGTGGGGCGCCACCATAAGTGAATAATAGGTTCTACAACTAAAACCGTACAAGATCGTATTGTTTCTTTGGATTTCCAACAAATGGTCAGGCCAAGGAATTTCCCATTGCCACATGGGTACGCCTCTGGAAAGACGACCCGAGAACCAAACCGAATCTCTGTCAACACAAGGTCGGGTTACCCCTAACTGGGTAACTACTGACACGAATATGTCATCCCCCGATCGTAACCGATCTATCCAAGGATCCTCGATTTCCCACAACCACAAAGCAATAAATTTGCAGCAATAACATAGGTTAAGTATCTGGGCTCCATACCATGATACCACCTCTATCCAGAAGGAATGACATACACTAAAGGGCGCTACCCCCTAATAACCTTGCCGCATCCTTCCTATTTTGACCATTTCCGAGGTGTGAGGTCCGACGAATTCTCGTCCACAAAACCACGCTTTATACAAAAGCTGTGCTTTGGGTTAAAAAATGATCAAAGTAATGATCACCAAGATAAATGATCATATCACAAATGATCAAACAATGATCATCTCACAGCAACACTCAGCATGCCACACTACCAAATTAGGAGTATATCACTAATAACCTTCAACTACATAATCTCTGAGCTCGTACGTCTCAGAGAAGGGTGTTAAGCTAAGAGAATAAATTCTTCGCCACCTACAGAAATATATTTGAAAGAAATCAGCTTTATATCTCAACTTGTAATGTCAGACATACAATCCATACAAGTCTGTTCCGGGCTCGAACAGAACCGAAGGCACTTACAAAGAAGTCCTTGCATTCCAGATAATTTCTAATCACGTCCGGACTTCCCGTCACTAAGGGTGATAAAATCTCTATATCGGAGATCAGCCGATGCAGAGTAACACAACGGTAATCCTTCCGTTTTCAAAAATATCCGGTCTTCAACATCGGTCATCAAATGCAATCCATTACAACGTATCACATATTCGGAATGGGTTATATGACCCCAAGGTCCTTTCCCGGCTAACCCGAATAGTGAGCGCTTATTTTAAAAATAAACGTGGCATTCAAATTCAAGCAATCACAACAAATACCTATTTAAACGTAAATATTGATAATCGGATTTTTTTAACTATCAATAAGCGTGTTCAAGATCACCAAATTCTAAATAATTTCACAAATTATTTAATTTCCAAAATATCTTTAGTAGATATATATTTTCCACACTTCAACCATTTGAAAACTAATTTTCAAAACACTTTTCACCTTTATCACTTTTGAAAACAAATTTCAATCATTCTCCTTATGCGAAATACTTTCATTTCAACATGGTTCATTTAAACCAATTAAATAAATCCTTAATGATTTACTTTATATTTACGTTCCAAATCCGTAAATTATTTCCCACACTTCAAAAGTAGATCAACGTTTATTTTTAAACAAATTCCCCTTTTCATTTATAAATTCCATAGTGAATTTACATTCCAAAATATTTATAAATATACGATTTCAATTATTCATTTTCAATTTATCTTTAAAAAGATAAATTTTCAAAACGTTTCATTTCACATTGGAAAAACATTTCCATACATCAACATTTGGAAAATATTCACTATACTTAAATCGAAATTAAGTATATATTTCATTCTTTAAGAAATCATTCTCTTAAACACATTTGTTTGGGCCAAAACGAATGTTGCGTAAAACATCGTTACGACAACCCAAAGTCACTAGTACAGGGATTCGAAATTTCGATAAATATATAAATCCCAATACTATATAAAACATTTCCTTTCGGAAACCATTTACTATAACAACAGTGTTATAGTCCACCATTTCCTTATTTCTCGAAAACGTCTATTCCAACAACGAATGTTGAAATCTATGTATTCGGTTTATAATACATTTTAAAACATCATTAAAATGATTAAATTCATTTTTATAATATTCATTTTCCCAAGCATATCCATTTAATTTGACAATATATTCACTGTCCAAAATTGTGAATATACTTCCTTAACCAATTTCAACTTTCAATTTATCAAATTCCATTGATTTCAAATTTATAAACAATGTCTATAAATTCCATTTCTATTTATAAACTTCGATTTATAAAAATCTCTTTTTTATAAACCAATTCAATTTATAACTCAATTTTATACCAAAAGTCCATATTATAAGTTAAATTCTTATAATCCATTTATTTACAAAATCATCCTTTTTAAAACTTCTATTACTTATTGTTAACATGAAATTCTAACGCTAACACCTCGGTGTGTGTAGAAATAGTGTGAAAGCACCACCCGTGAATGCGGGAATCAAGAAATAGCAGTAAGTAACAGAAAATGCAGTAAATGAACACAGAGTTTATAGTGGTTCGGCTTATGATCAAGCCTACGTCCACTTCAATCCTTTTATTGCTGAGTGGATTACAACTTATTACAATCTCTTCCAATTACAATTCAATTCCGTTCAAAAGACAAGTAGCTAGAGAAAACTTCGATGCAACAAAGTTCTTCAAATTCATGGTTGGATGTGTCGAATCTTTGTGTGAAGTGGATCTAAGCGTCTTGCGTATGCCTGAAGTGTTGAAATGTTGATTGTCTTGAAGATAGTAGAGTCTTAATGCCTTGAAGAAAATGATCCAAAAGCCCCCTGAATGTTGGAGGTGGTCGTGTATTTATAGGCGTGATTCTGGACATGATTTACTTCCAAGTCCTAGGTCGTGGACGACCTAAGTTAGGTCGTAGGTAATAGGTTGCTGACGACCTAAGGAACCTTCCATATCTGCTGCATTTTAAACTTGTCTTCGCCTGCTTAGGTCGCGAGCAACCTATTATAGGTCGTAGGTCACGAGCAGTGTTAGAATTTTAGTAGGACGAGGTTGCACTCTAGTCCAGAGCAAGTTATAGGTCGTAGACGACCTATGAGTGGCTGATCTTGTAGTGCTGAGGCATCCAATGTAGCGACCTAAGCTAAGTCGTTCACTCGTTAGGTCACTAAGTCTTCTTATCTCGGTAGGTCGCTGAGTCTTCTTGGCAAGTTAGGTCGCTGCTACCCATAGGTCGTAGGTCGTGACAATGCTTAAGTCTTTAGGTCGCAGAGTTGCTTTGTGGAGTTAGGTCGTTGAGACTATTATGCCGTTAGGTCGTTGAGACTATTAGGTCGTCAGGTACTCTTAGGTCGTTGGGCTGCTGAGTTATAGGTCGTGGAGTTTTTAGGTCGTTAGTTCGCGAAGTGTTAGGTAACTAGGTCGCAAAGTAATGGTAGGTCGCTAGGTCGCATTACATTTTAGGTCGCTTCGAAATGGGAGTTAACACTTGCCCCTCGAAGTACCGGCCTATGTCATAGGTCGTGTGCTTCGATCTAACTCTGCTAGGTCGTGAGCGACCTAAAACATATGCTAACTTGCGTGCCTATTTGAATTCTCCTTTTTGCCCCATATAAACTGTTTGGTCGTTTCTTCCTCTCTACCTTACTGTTCCGATTTCCCACTCTCATTGACGAATTTTCGAACTTCCAAAGGCGAATTCAACCCAGCTAATCACTGATTCACCTTTTCCAACATATTACGTAAGTGAATTCGATCTCCATCCCACCATAATCACTGTTGAATTACGAATCCCCATTTTCCGACCTTAACCCAATTCCTTGCATCGTGCTATATTTTGAATTGTTGCAATCGATTTTCGATCGCTGTTTGAGTAGGCACGAAAATGTATTGAATGTACGATGGATTGGAGATGCTTTGAATCGCTTTTCAAGTGGTTCGGTGATGTGTGGAGATGATGAACTTCACGAAGAGGATGATGGATTTCTGTGTAGTTGATAGCGGGTTATCAGGTCTGGTGAAGCATTGCGTGGAGAGGAAGTTAGTGACCTAGTGAATTTGAGCGACTTAAGATAATTCGCGATCTAAGGACCCTTGCGACCTAAGGAATAGTTTCGACCTACACTAGGTCGCTGAACGACCTAATATTCGTGCGACCTAAGACTTTGCATGAGCTAAGAGTTACTCGAGCTAAGAACTGCACGACCTAACTTCCTTGCGACATAGGCTTTGGGTCCCGGCCGAGCTAACACTAGGACGAGTTTGTAATGCCTTATCCTTTACTTTGCACAGCGCGACCTAAGAAGGCTCCGACCTATGCTAGGTCGCTGGACAACCTAGGACTTGTGAAATCCTGAGACAACTTTGATTGAACTCTTTGAACTTTGAACTATTTGGGCTTGAATTTTGTTGTACTTCTTTGCAGATTATCTCTAATGCTAATAACCTGTTAAACACAATATTTGCAGAAAAATGGGACGAATATACTGCCATTGACTGCCCACATCGAATGACAGATTAGTCGACAAAGAATAATCAACTTAAATGAACTGTGTGAACGAAATGCTGCGAACTAAAGAATTCAAGTGAAGTATTAAAGCAAAACTAAAATATCCAGTTAAAGCCGATTCGTTTGCATTAACACTACACTTGAGTTTTGTATTAACAAGTTCTGAAACCACATAGTCAACTAATTGTCAACTGGTTTAATTTCAGTTATGTTTGCTTTCTGTTTTTGTTAGTACTGCACAACACTTCGCACTTTTTAGGAAACATGCACCTTCTTATTTGAACATCCAGTTCCTTGTATAGAATGACTTCTCAACAAGAAGAAACAGAATCGGCTGAAGAGACTTTCCCAATCGCTACTCCATTGGTTAATCCTCCAGAGAGAATTTCAACCACGCTGACATACAAAGTTTTCCGCCAACTATGCACTCTGTTCAGCATTGCTGAAGCAGATGCCATTCTTCCTGAGAGAAGCGACACTGCCGATATACCACCTTCTGGTTTTGTAGCAGTTAATCGTCAAATGTGCATGAGTGGAGCTATCCCTCCTTTTAACGACTTTCTCCAACAGCTTCTTCTCCGACTAGTTGTCTCCCCCTTCCAGCTGCACCCTAATGGCTATGCTATTCTGATGGGGTTATGTGTGCTATTCGGAAGGACGCTGGATCGCCTTCCGAGTTTTGATGAAGTTTGCTATTTGTGCACATTTGCCAAACATAAAGATCACCCTTCCATCATTCTTGTGAGAAGCGCTAGGAACCGTAAATTAATAATTGGCCTTCCCGAAAGTGCTCACGGTTTCCTAAGCCAATTTTTCTTCGTTCACTGTCCTCCGGGATTCGATGCTACCTGGAGAGTAGGAAGTAAGAGCATTTATCTTTGTTCCTGATGTTTTTCTCTGAGCTTTTCATAGCCTGAGTTGTCAAATGTTAACTTCGCCTTTTACTTTTCAGCGCTTCCTCCTCCTTCTAGGGATTCCGGTCATATACCAACTTTCGAGAGACTTAAGGCTGTGCTAGTTGAGGAGAGAGGCATTCAATTTTTGTTGAAAGACGAATTTTTGCATCAATACGGACTTTTGCATACCTCTCGCTCTACACATCCTCATGAAATCCCGGACTCCCCGGCTAGAGCATCGGACGCCCCAGTTTCTACCGACACATCCATACCAAAAGGTCCTACTCCCGAGGCTTCACTAGTGAAATGCTCCACTTCTGTTGATGTTGCGGGGCCATCTGAAGAATTTGCCCAGGTTATTGAGGAAGAAGAGCCTCAAGGATCTCCCCAACGTTCACATAAATCTGGCGAAGAAGCTGAGAAAGCCAGCCCTGTCAAGCAGAGCAGGGACGACACTTTCGAAGGATTGAGTGACCTCTTTGCCACCTCACAAGAGATCTTTAAAGATGATCCTTTCACTACCGGGGTTTCTTCTTCAGTGGTCGAGGCTACTTCTACTCTGCAATAGACTCCGTCGACCCAAGAGTTGACGCTAATTACTACACTCATAACTACCCCACAATTAAAGAGTGGTTCGTAGTTTGCCGCGCGTAGCTTGCACATCACACACTTAGAATCTTTTGGCACTTTTATGCTTCTGACTCTTTGTACTTTGAAGAATTATAAAGTTGTGTTTTTTCCAATTTCAGGTTCTTCAATGAAGCGAGGTGGCTCGTATTATGATGACTTCCAGCGATATGGGAGACGCGGCCAGTATGACTATAAGCATTATCTTCCTGTTCACAGAGAGACTGATGAAGAGAGGGCCGCTCGGAAGGCTCGGGAGAGACGTGCCCATGAGGAACGTTATGGAAGACCGGATGACCGATACGATTCTTCCCACAAAGAGGGTGACTTCCACAAACGCAAATCTCACGATGACAGAGGGAAGAGTCACATAACTGATGACCCAAGTAAACGGGCTAAAGTCAGTGAGCAACCAATGCCTGCAACTTCTGAAAAGATTACCGCTCCTATTCCTTCTCAGTCTCCTGCCCCTTCCCGTACTGATATCCAGGCAATCATTAACAGGCCTTCTTACCAAGTTGGACCAGGTCCAGCCACTCTCCAAAGTCGACTTCCAAATTGGTGCTTAAAAGGAGTTCGCTTTGACCTTGACCTGGTTCCTATAGATAAAAATGCCATGTTACGGAACCTTGATGCCGTTAAAACTGACATTGAGAGGATGTCAAATTGGCAAAAGCTTGTTGATGAGCTCCAAAGGGTGAATCGGGCCAATCTCGAAGCTATGCTGACCATGGAGAATGACAAAACCGAATGGCAAAAGACCCTTAAGCAGCATGATGCAGAAATGGGGAGCATTGCCGATTATAATGAAAAACTTGAAGCGGAAGTTGGGAAACTCAAAGAGGAGCTTGCCACTTCCTCCGCTTCTTATTCTCAAAGGGAGAGTGTGCTCCAGCAGCAGGTGCGGGATGCTCATGCTGCGCAAAGGGATGTCGAGGCCAAGGCTGATGGGCTGGAGCAAATTGTAGAGGGCTACCGTACTGATATTACTCAGTTACAAGGGCAAACTAGCTTTCAGGTTGCGAAAATTGAAAAATTGAAAGCTCAACTATCTAAAGTCGAAAGAGAGGGAGATGAGGCTATTGCTGGTAGAATTGCAGCTGAAGAAGCTCATGAAGCTATCGAAGCTGACATCGGCTCGACATTATTTGAATTCTATTTGCAAAGTGTGTTAGGGCGTGGCAGTCTTGCATTCCTGGGTCCCAAATATGAGGTTACCCTAGCTGAAGTATGGGAAGCCGCGCTTGATATGTTTAAAGGCACCGGGTACACTGAAGAGGAGCTAGAGGCGCACTATTTAGACTTCGAAGCTCGCGCAGCTCTTGCTAGAGGGAAGGAGCAACTTGCTAGATCGCGAGTTGAAATGATGGGGGAAAAGCATCAAGAGAAAGAAACAACTTCGACTGCCCCTGTCCCTCCTTCAACTTCAGTCGATGTTGACACTGCTGGTTCTAGCTCTCATACACCGATTCCTACTAAAGCTGATACCGGAGCCATAATTACACAAGCCGTAGATGAGCTACAAGAGAGTGCTGAAGCTTTAGACTACGAAGTTGATGTGATGCCACCAACTTCTCCAGGTAACCCTAATAATGCTCAGGGGGACAACTTGCTAGTTTCTTACAGATTTGACGAGCTTCTTGATTATTTCTTGAATCTTGACGAGCCATTGTCTCCTCTTTTTGCGGGAAATACTGACACTCTTAACTTTTCATTTGTAGAGAAAGCGCCGAGCGTCATTCAAACTTCTCCACCTCCAGTTACTGTTCCTCTGCCTCCCCCAATCACTCCTACTCCTCATCTGGGATCACAGGATGAAATAATAGGTGCCCATCGGGGCTTGGATGACCCAGCTGCTTCGCAAGAGCAAAAGGACGAAGGACTTGAGGGAGGTGAGATATCTCCGGAGCGGACTCCTTCTGATGACATAACTTTGTCTAAACTTGTTACTCCAGGAAGTGAATCTTCTTCAAAGAGGAAAAAGAAGCGCGGAATATCAAAGAAAAGGAGGAAGAGCATCATTGCTAATGAAGAGGAACCGGAAGTTGAACCAGTTGTAACTCCCTCTCCTTCTTCCCTCATGCCTAAAGATCGACCCAAAAAGCTAACCGTCCGGCCGGGTGAAGGGTCCAAAGGTGGCAAGAAGAAATGAAGATTCCAGTTTTCTGGTCGGGGATTGTGCGGGTACTGGCCCCCGCTTTCTTTATTTCAAAACTTGTATCTGTAAGAAATTGTAATAGAATTGAATAAAATGATCCTTTATTTGTACAAACTTCTTGTTTGTATTTGAGAATGCATTTATTTTTTATTTTTGTACAAATTTCTTTATATAATATTGCAGTGGGCTTATGGTATGTTGTTTGAGCATTACTTTTGCCAATGTAGCTATACCATGTTGCCCCCATACCATAAGCTCGTTGCAAAACTTTCAATTTCGAGGGGACTTGTACTCTTTTCTCTTTTTGGAGAATGCTTATTTCGTTCTCGGAGGAATACTATTCTACTTGAAATAGAGTTCTCCTCATTTCGTATGAGTTCTCACGCCCTACCCTTCGGAAATATCACTTTTTCTTTGCATATATATATATATATATATATATATATATATATATATATATTTACAAAGTGAATTCTCCTATGTAGTAGAGCAGGCCTCCGAAGAACACTCTAGTCTTTGTAGCTTTAAAGATCTTCCTTCAAGAGCTAGATTGTAGCTTTTAAAGAGGACTTTCTTTTCTTTTTTTTTTTTGTTTCGCATTTCTGATGAAATGCTTCTTTAGAAAGTTGTACCTCTGAGGAGGGATTTTTCACGTTTCAACACTTGGAAGTTTTATTTCAATCATGGTGAAACGTGTACCTCCAAAGAGTTGTGCCTCTGAAGAGAGCCTTTTCACGTTTCAACACTTGGAAGTTTTATTTCGATCTCGGTGAAACGTGGGCTTCCGAAGAGGTCTTTTTATCATTTCAGCTCCTGGTGAAGTGGACCTCCGAAGAGCGACTCTTACACTTCAACTTCTGGTGAAATGGGCCTCCGAAGAGGGCTTTCCACGTTCCAGCACTTGGAAGTTTCATTTCAATCTCGGTGAAACGTGTACCTCCGAAGAGGTCTTTTTATCATTTCAGCTCCTGGTGAAGTGGACCTCCGAAGAGCGACTCTTACACTTCAGCTCCTGGTGAAATGGGCCTCCGAAGAGGGCTTTTTCACGCTTCAACACTTGGAAGTTTTATTTCAATCTCGGTGAAACGTGTGCCTCTGAGTGGGGCTACTGCCTGGGAGTTACTTTCTCATGGTTGGATGGATTTACGGGGCGATCACAAGTTACTTGGACGTTCGTTGTGCAAACTATCTCAACTAGTGAACAAGTGCCTTGCCTCCCCGCGGGGAAGAAGGTGCCTCTGGTCGTCTTATGGACTCCCAGGGCGAACACAAGTTACTTGGACGTTCGTTGCACAAACTGTCTCAGCTAGTAAACAAGCGCCTCACCTTCCCATAGAGAAGGTGCCTCCGATTGTTTCACCCATAGAGGAAGAAAACTCTCATTTTGCAGCTTGAGCCGTCAGGGGTCTTTATCCTCCGAAGAGTTGTGCCTCCGAAGAGGGATTTTCCACGTTTCAACACTTGGAAGTTTCATATCAATCTTGGTGAAACGTGGGCCTCCGAAGAGGTCTTTTGTTGGTGCTGGTCAGCTTGCCCATTTCTTCTTGCTGGTTGTCCATATTGGTAATCTCTTGGTACCATCTTTAAGCATGCGTTATTTTATTATTGGGTTTCTTTATCCAAAGGAATGTATTCCAGCGGAACTATGGTTTGCTTAAAGTACTTCTCAAAGGAATGTACTCCAGCGGAACCATTGTTTGCTTAAAGTACTTCCTATATAGGACTTCGGCCCTAGAGCCTTTTGCTGCTTAAAGCTTGCTTGCTTTTGAGTGATGCCAAGGATTGCAATTGCTCGGTACTGCGATGGGTAAGTCTGCTTTTTTTTTAAAAGATTGCCTGCGAATTTAAATCAATATTTCAGTAATATATTCGAAGTACTTTACCTATCGAAATAAAATAAGCGACTTGTAACAGTAAAGAACACAAGATTTATAGTGGTTCGGCCAAAAATCGGGCCTACATCCACCTTATAGTTCTCATTATTCACTCGCAGTGGTTTTACATGAGCTTTCAATACAAGAATCATACATTCATAATTCTTTTACAACATTTTAGTAAAGCTTTTAAGTAAAATATGGACGCAAGTGATTGCTGTTCCAGGCTCTCGGGATTGAATCTCCTTCAACAGTTATGAGTTTGAATGTGCCATCAAGAAGTTTGCTGCCTATGACATATGGCCCTTCCCAGTTTGGCCCGAACACTCCTGTTGCTGTCATAATTCTTTTCAAGACTAAGTCCCCAATTTCAAAGCTGTGATGGCGGACTTTGGAGTTGAAATGCCTGGCTATTTTTTGCTGATGAGACGCAACTCTAAGCTTAACCTCTTCTCTTTTTTCATCAAGGAGGTCAAGTGCCTCAAGTTGAAGTTTGTCATTTTCAGCTTGATTGAAGTGAATTCTTCTATGTGAAGGGACTTTCATCTCTACTGGAATCATCGCTTCTGATCCATATGCCAATGAGAATGGAGTGTGCCCAGTTGCAGTTTTATGAGTAGTTCTGTATGGCCATAGTGCCAGTGGTAGCTTATCGACCCAACCACCTTTTGCTTTTTCCAATTGCTTTTTGATGGTTGACTTGATGATTTTGTTTACTGCTTCCACTTTCCCGTTCGCCTGTGGATGAGCCACTGCTGAAAAACTCTTTTGGATTTTGAATCGTTTGCAGAAGTCCTGGAATTCCTTGCTTTCAAATTGAGTACCATTGTCTGTGATTATTTTCTGTGGCACACCATGCCTGCAAATGATATTTTTAGTCACAAAATTTATCATTTTCTTAGAGGTAATATGTAACGACCCCACTTCCTACTCCCAAGAAGTAGCATCGTTAATAAGAAAGAAAGAGGTGAGAAAATAGAAAAGATAGAGAAGAAAGAACAACAACATCAGAATCTCACAGCGGAACGAATAAAATATATTAATCACATAAGTATTTACATAGTACATAACATCAATCAGAGGGCTACATATAGTACATCACATACTAGACAATTATAAACACCTGTCTAGTTAATACAACACAATACACAATACAACACAGAGATACCACACAGCGGAACTAAATATATATCTAAAACGCTAAAGCCTCCTGCTCCATTGCTCCTCCTGAATTCGTCAAAGCTAAACCTGAATCCCTTGGCTACCCGTAAAATTTGGGTACCCGAGAGTTTATGAAAAACAAAATAAACTTCGGGTCAGACATGGGTCTGGTATGAGTAACAGGTTAAAGTTGCTTAATTTTTTAAAAATCCTTTGAAAACAAAAGGTATCACGTAAGACTTCCCACACATAAACATGGAAAAGTTTTTACCTTACGCTAACCAAAACATTTGATAGGAAATCCAGTGATATTATAATAGGTCTAGGGTTTTCAAGTAAATAGAAAATAGCCGAAATTGTTACATGATTAAATTCCAGCTACTAGCCACAAAAGTGGGTAATACAATCAAAACCGTTGGCACTTATTGGATTGTGGATTCCGTACAATGGAAGGGCTACTGGGGTACCGCCCGTCACAGTACGTGGCCTAGATCAACGTACCGAGGATTACTCCCTTCATCCCCTGCAACACAAGGCCGGAACCATTCCTTACTGAACAGTCCCGAACAAGATAAACCCCGCAGTTGGCTGCAGACCAACCGCCCACTAAGCCGAATAAAAAGGGATCTAGACAGGGGAATATCCTTGTCCTGCTTGGGCATGACCCACCTAACCTTGCTGCACCTCCCCTGTTTTAGCCATTCCCGGTTGATGAGGCTTGAGGTTACGATTACCTTTATAGAACATATTTCTTAGAATGCTCATCGTCCGTGTGTTGAAAGCATTCAATCCATACAAGTTCGTTCCGGGTTCGAACGAAACCGAAGGCATCATCTCGTTACACTCATTTTGGAATCATCCTCAGAGTTAACGACGATAATCCTTGCATTCTGAACCTTCATCTTCACTTCAGAATCACGACCTATCGTTAATTTGGAAACGATGTGGTTTTCGGATATTCCTAATGCGGAAAACGATCCCGGTCTCATCGAAATCCAAAGCGTGTCTTTTAAGGACAAGTTGTCTATTTAGTCTTAACAGTCAATTCAATATTATCAATATGCACAGATAGATAATTCACATTTCATAATAGATAATACATCATCATCATAAACAGATAACTAATATCATCATCCAAACAGATAATTAAACATTATCATGCTTAAACTATACATTCATATTACATAGACATTATCCATCTCATTTCTGAGATCACAATCAATCAATCAAATATCAACATCATCCATCAGCAATGATTTATGAATCACAAGCTATAGTTAATTTAAAATGAATTAAATTAACTACTTCCATTTTAATTAATTTAAAATAAATTAATTAAGTACTCATTCCATAAATCCTGCTCTCACAGTCATTAATTAATTATAAATCAAATTAATTTATCATTCTCAAATTACAAGGATAATTTAGTCTTTAATAATTAATTCTCAATTGAATTATTCTAAATCATTCATAATAGGTTAACATTTAATTACTTCCCTATTAATTATTCCTTGATTTACAATTCTTAATTACATCATTAATTATATTACTTAATGATCTTCAATTTATATTCAATTACTTATTTAAAGTGATTAATCTTTACTTAAACACAGTTATTAATCACCCCTTGATTAATAACAAACCAGTAATTAACTACTCTTAATTACTTATTAACAAATTAATCATTCCATGATTAATTATTCCCATAAATCAATCCTTTGATTAATTACAAAAGAAATTACTCAAATTACCTTACTTACAGATCATCTTGTATTAACTTCATCAAGTAATGATCATCCAATTACTATTCTGAGTAATTATGCTCCATTAATTACATTTATATCAATTTATTTCCATTTAATTATCTTGTTGATTTATTATTCTCAAATAAATCAATTTCTTAGTTACATCTCGTAATTATCCTTCAATTACTTTTCTAAGTAATTTAATTCCAAAATATCAGTTAATTAAACTAAATTAATTAACTCAAATCAAATCAATTTACTCAATAAATAAGTAATCAATTTCTTAATTACTTTTCAATAAATAATTTCATTTAAACTATTGAATTAATTAATCTAATTAATTTATTACAAAATCAATCATATTAATTTATTATAACATAATCTGTTTAATGAACTTCATTAATGATTATTTAATTATTTCCTTCAAACATATTCAACTTATATTAATTATTATTAATTATAAGTTAATTAACCATTATTAATTTAAAAATCTAATCTATAGTTCTAAATCACATATTAGTTAATTAATTCATTAATTAACTTTAATTTCTACTTTTAAACTATTAATTACTAGTTTAATTAATTTCAATCATTAATTATTCTTTCTTAATCAACTTAAGAGTTAATGCTTCTAAAACTTCATGAATTAAAGTAAAATTCCAATATGTTTTTTTCAAAACATTTGTTTGAATTACTTTCTAAATGAAACCAATTTATTCTTAATCAAGTTTTAGAACTAATTCAAAACTCTTTGTAATCTCACATATTCAATTTCAATTAAAGCTTATTTGAATAAATTTAAATTATAAAACTTTATTTTAGTTCTAAATCTAGCTTTTCATAACTAAGTCCTGATTTCGTTGTAGTTAACTTGTCTATATACTTTCTTAACATTCTATATTTCATTTTTTTTTTGAATTCAACTTCTTTTGAATTTACTTAAATATTTAGCACTTTTGAATTAATAAAATAATTTAAATTATGAAACTTAATTACTTACAACCATATTTCAAAACTATATTAAACTCACTATTTAGACTTCATTTTAGCACTAGTTCAAAATCAGTTTAAACACCAGTTCAAAGATCAGTTGAAACTGTTGAAAACAGTTTCAGGTTTACAAACCTGTACACTAACCTGTACACTAAAACCCGAGCACCCCCCTCTATATCTTCGAGTAATATGCGAGTTTCCCCGAGAAAATAATCAAGCTGCTTCGAGTTCTTTCCAGGGCGCGCAAAACAAATAAAGGAACACAACACAAAACCTGGAAAACACCAACACCACTCCTTCCCAACCTGTCAACGGCACGCACGCGGTGGTCCCACCACCGAAGGCCGCCAAACTCCGGCTACTCCTTCGACAATCTCTCCCCTACCTCCCCTCCAATCCACGTGGCACTCAGTCGCCTATGCTAGCCGCGGTGATCCCAAACTCCAAGTGCAGTAAAATTAGGTTTCAAAACTTGAAACCATTGCCGACGCTTCCACTAACAAATTTGCTACCACCCACTATTTTTCCTAGCACCACGGCAACCTCCTCTACCTCTTGTCAGAGCCTCGACCCCCCCATATCCACTTGATCACCCACGACCACTCAAAAAGCCTGAAATGGATAAACTCGAACCATACCTCACCCCCTTCACTAAAAATCACCATGCTCATTTTAAAAATCATAATTTGATTTAACTATTTGATTTATGAACCTGAATTGATAAATTAAGATATTCAAAATTTTGATGTTATTGAGATGTTCAGAGATTGGTTTCCAGAGACAAGGGTTTTAAGATGTTTTTATCTTAACTAAATCCTTAAACCTAGTTTATAATGATACAGGCATAAATCTTAAGTTTAAACAGAAAAGGTGTAAATGATTTTAGTAAGTAAGATTTTTTTTTTTACAAAGTATCATAGAGCAAGCATATACATCATTTTCTAGTTTTCACTTATACCCTGTTGATTCTGCAAACATGCACAAGCATATCCACTAATATAAATATCTATTTCACCAAAGTAAAGTCTTAGATCTTAAATCCTCAACTAGATTTAAATTTATGTTATTAAATATAAAGTTACTTTCTTGCACTGGTGAAAGAACAGGGGCTATCAATACCCAAATATGCAATGCAAACATACATGTTTACAGAAATTCTTAACATTGAATTATCACTATATAAATGTAAACAAGTAATCATCTTCACAGAGCTTTACAAACAATAGAAAACTATTTATTTAGTTTTGATTTAAAAAGTTACTCACCTGAAATAGAAAAGAACAGAGCCTACAAATGTAAACAGATCCTTACACTTGAAACCTGAAACAACTGAAAATCCTTTCTGTTTGATCCACTGTTTTGCTAAGTTGTTGTTTAAACTGAAGCTTTGTTTGTTTGAGTTTGAAATGAAGTTTACTTTTCTTTTCTTTTTTTCAGTTCGAATTGAAGAAAGATGAAACTGATTTATAGAAAGAAAAGAGACAGGGAAAATATGCAGGCATGCTTATTATTATGTTTCAAAAATCTGAGACAAATATTTGTACAATATAACACTAAAATCTTGTTTGTACAGATTTTAAAACAGGATATTTATTAATGGTGGCTGATATGTATACTTAGTGTACTAAAAGATTTTTACATTAATTAGTTTTTGTTTGTTAGCTTAAGATATTTAATACTATCTTCCTAAGCAAGCTTCATACACATACACAGTTGTGTATTTGTTTTTGTTACTGTCATGAATTTCATTCAATTTGGCCTGAACATATAATTGTTAGTCAATACTTTAAATCAGTTTTCTTACTGTCATTTGCCTTCTAGTTATTATTCTTTTGTTCTTGATATTTTAAACATATACATATATTTATATACTGCAGTTTACTATTGTTCAGTAGCTTGCATATACTTTAGATTTTGTTACTGTCTTGCTTTCCAGATACACTCAACTGACCTGAAGATAAGTTAATATACATACTTGCATCTACAGGTTATAGTATTATAATGTTTGTACAACAAAACAAAGATATTTTATCTTAATGCTTTAAACATATACATATATGTATATACTGCAGTTTCATTTTTGATAGTTTACAAACTAAAAACAAAAAATGATTTTGTTTCTAATTTTATTGTGGACTTGTGTTTAGTTGAGTTATTGACTTGTTATTGTAAATTGTAAATGTTTGTGATTGTTATACAAATTTATTCCATATGATTATTACTTATTTAACTTATTATATATAGTATGTTAACTTCTAATTTGTAGCTTTATGTATATTTTATTTTATTTCTATGTTTAACTTATTACTTAAAATCTTGCATCCCTATATATATATACACACATCCTTACTTATTTATATTATAAAACATATGATCAACTTGAAATGATAAATAAAATAAATCATCTTTCTATTATAAACTACATATTTTATTAATGTATGTTGATGTATTGTTTGACAAAAATATATTTAAAACTCATATATATATTTTTAAATCCATGTTTTAATCAAGTTATACTAAAAGAAAAGAGAACAAATCTTTTTATTAATAAATTAAATTTAAACTTAAGTTAAAATGAGTCTTGAACTATTTAAACATTTACTTATATATTTAAAATCACATATTTATTTATTTATTTAGCTTTGAAAAGTTTATATTAAATAAAACACAATTCCCAATTCACTAAAATATATATTAGTATTTAAAACATAATTTATTAGTTAAATTTTAAAACAAATTCATCTATTTACAATGTATACAAATATATACATATATAAATAGAAAACAAACAATTAATTTTTAACAGGTAAAATTTACCAATTGAATATCTATTAAAAGAAAAGTATCAATTCAGATTTAACTAATAAAAATATATCAAATCAATTTAATATTTAATGCAGATTATTAAATTGATATTGCTAGAAAATTCCGGGTCGTCACATAATAGTAGCCAAAGGTTCAGCTTCAGCCCATTTAGTAAAATAATCAACTGCAACAATAGCATATCTAATCCCTGATTTGGCAGTCGGTAATGGCCCAATGAGATCCATTCCCCAAATGGCAAATGACCACGGACTGACCATCTGTGTTAGCTTAGTGGAAGGTGCTCTAGGAATTTTGGCGAATCTCTGGCACTTGTCACATTTCCAAGAATATGCAGCAGCATCTCGATTAATTTCCGGCCAAAAATATCCATAACGGAGAATTTTCTTTGCTAATGTCTGACCACCCGTGTGATCGCCACATTCCCCTTCGTGTACTTCAGCTAGAATTGTCTTGGCTTCATCTTTAGTAACACATCGGAGTAATGGCATTGAAAAACCCCGCCTGTACAATCGGCCGTCTTGGACTATATATCTGGAGGCCTTCCTTAGAAGCTTCTGTCTTTCTCTCGAATTTTCTGGCAAAGAACCTTTGAGTAGATAGTCCAGTATTGGAGTCATCCATGATTCTTGTTCCTGAGATACATTCATAATCCAGTCAACATCCATCTCGTCTGTACTTGGTGCTGACAGGACTTCTACGGGGACTAATCCCAATAGTTGAGCTTCACCAGTACTTGAATACTTTGCGAGGGAATCCGCCTTCATATACTCTTCCTGGGGAATATGGCTTATTGAATAATGATCGAAATCCTCAACAAGCTCCCAGGCCTTTGACAAATAAGCGGGTAGATTTCCTCCTTTAGCTTGGAATTCCATCTTGACTTGGCATACGATAAGCTGAGAGTCACTGAAGATCTGTAATATTCTGATATTTAGCTCTTTACTGATTCTCAAACCTGCAATGAGAGCTTCATATTCTGCCTCATTATTCGTCGAAGGAAATTCCAGCCTCAGTGCATAACACAATGATCGTCCTTCAGGGGTTTCAAGGACAACCCCTGCCCCAGAACAGTAGTCATTCCTTGCGCCATCAACGTATAATTTCCATCTCACCGGGACGTCATTAGTTTCCTCTTCCTCACTATCACCTTTATCTGTGCATTCTGCAATGAAGTCTGCTAAAGCTTGTCCGTTGATAGCTCTTCGGGGATGGTAAGTGATGTCATATTGACTGAGTTCAATATTCCACTTTAAAAGACGGCCCGAAGTCTCAGGGCGAAATAGGACTTGCTTCAGAGGTTGATCAGTGAGGAATTTGATAGGATGAGCTTGAAAATACGGCCTCAATTTCCGTGATGCAATCAATAGGCAATAGGCGAGTTTCTCCAGCTTTGAGTAATTCATCTCTGCCCCAGTGAATCTTTTACTAATGTAATAGACTGGTCGCTAGATTCTTGTATCTTCTCGAACAATGCTGCACTCAGAGCGTGAGATGATATTGCAAGATATATGTAAAGATCTTCACCATTGTCGGGCTTTGAGAGTATTGGAGGCACTTCCATATGATGAACCATCTCATCAAATGCGTTCTGGCACGGGAGTCCAATCAAAGTTTTTTCTTCCTTTCTTTAGAGCGTCAAAGAATGGAATGCATTTATCAGTAGCTTTAGAAATGAATCGGCTCAAAGCAGCAACTTTTCCGTTAGGACTCTGCAGTTCCTTCTTTGTTCTAGGAGCTTTGACCTCCTTCAAGGCAGTGATTTGAGCAGGATTGGCCTCAATGCCCCTAGCGCTCACAATAAATCCCAAAAACCTTCCGGACTCCACTCCGAATGAACATTTCAACGGGTTAAGCTTCATTCCGTATCTCCAGAGGACCGCGAACATTTCTGCCAAGTGATCCATGTGGTCCACTGCTTTCTCTGACTTTACCAACATATCATCGACATAGACTTCCATTGTCTTTCCAATTTGCGGTTTAAACATGGTCTTAACAAGCCTTTGGTAAGTTGCCCCCGCATTCTTGAGTCCGAGGGCATAACTTTGTAGCAGTAAAGACCAACATCTGTTATGAAGCTCGTGTCCTCCTGATCTAGCTTATGCATCATGATCTGATTGTACCCGGAGTAAGCATCCATAAAAGACAACAATTCATGTCCCGCCGTTCCGTCCACCAACTGATCAATTCTAGGCAGCGGGAAACAATCTTTGGGTCAAGCTTTATTCAGATCTGAGAAGTCAATACATACTCTCCACTTCCCATTAGCCTTTTTAACCAAGACAGGATTTGAGACCCAATCCGGGTAAACAGATTCTCTGATGAAACCATTCTCCATGAGTCGGTCGACTTCTTCTTTCAACGCTGCTGACCTCTCTGGACCCTGAGTTCTTCTTTTCTGTTTTACTGGCGTGAATTTTGGATCAATGTTGAGAGCGTGTACTGCAATCTTTGGTGATATTCCGTACATGTCAGCATGAGTCCATGCGAATACATCTAAATTTGCCTTCAAGAACGAGATCAGAATATTCTGAGCTGTAGTGTTGAGTTGTGAACACACATTCAGCACCTTGTTTGGGTCCTTTAAGTCAACAGGTACCGGCACTGTCACCTCTACTGGCACTACTCTATTCTCCCCTGCACTAGCTTTTCTTGGATCCATCTCTCTCCGGGCACCGCTATGTTCGCCAGTGCAGGGACCAACCTGTAGTTGCTACAAGGTTCGTTCTTTGATGCGGACTGAAGGCGCCGCATCTTTTCCCATTTCTCTCTTCTTTGTTTCACGTAGCTCTGCAAGATAGCACTCCCGTCCCACGTTTTGATCCCCTTTAATTATCCCAATTCCGTTATCAGTGGGAAATTTTATAGTTAGACACCATGGGACGAGAACAGCTTTGAATGCAGCCAGGGTCGGTCGGCCCAAGAAAGCATTATAAGCAGAAAATTCTTCAACAATTATAAAGGCCTGCTTTCGAGCTACCTTTCTCGGCCCCTTTCCGAGCTCTACAATCAAGTCTATAGTCCCAATCGGCTGCTTTGGCTCCCTAGCGAAGCCAGCAATTTTCAATGACGAAGCCTGAACGTCAGCCATTGGTATCTTCATCTGGTCAAAAGTTTTCTTGAAGAGAATATTACACGAAGCCCCGCAATCGACCAGAATTCTTCTCACAGTGGCCGGGCCAATACCGGCAGAAATGACCAGAGGATCTATCGTAGGGGCTTCAATACCCATAGAGTCCCTGGCGCTAAATATGATGTCATCGGGGAAAGTTTTCTGTTGTTTCAATGGCGCAGCATCCTCTAAGACAAAAACACTTTCCTCTGTGGGTGCATGCTTCAGTGCACGAGCATACCTTTCCATCTCACCCCAGCTCCTACCTGCTGGGTGAGGACCTCCCGTTATCACATTAATGACAGGCCTGTCTGACTCATGCTCTACGGCCTTCTCACTCGAGCTTGGATGCTGAGCGGGGACTTATTGCCTTTGGACTGATGTGGTTGTTGTGTCCCTACCCCTTTTAACATACTGTTGGAGCTTGTTCTCTTTCAACAGTTGCTCAATTACTTCCTTCAAGTGTCGGCATTCGTTAGTGTCATGACCAGGCTGATTGTGAAACTGACAGAATCTTCCACTTTTCTCCATTTTACTTCCAACCCTCATCTTAGTTGGCGTAGGATAACTGATATTATCTCTGGTTGCAAAGAAGATATTTTCAGGGGTATCAGACAAGGGTGTGAAGTTTAAAGCTCGACCCTTCTTTGCATCCCCTTGTTTCTTTCCGCCGTCATTCCACCTTTTCTGAGCATTGGATTCCTTTTTGTCTGGAGCGTTACTATCATTCTTAGTTTCTGCTGACACCACCTTAGCCGATGCTTGAAGGCTTTCCAAGCGCATGAACTCATCGGCTTTTTATAGAATTTATCGAGTGAATTTGGTTCTTTCATTTTCAACCATTCTCCAAACTTGCTCGATTTATCAATTGCCCTCATCAAGTATGTTAAGACCATGTGTGGCTCAGCATTATCAACCTCGGCCAAAGCTATGTTGAATCGATTCAAAAACGATTTGATGGATTCTCCTGGGTTTTGCTCCAGACTTGACAATGACATTATATCCTTTGCTTTAGAGGCGTACAACCAAAACTGCTCCTTGAACTTCTTAGTTAAGTCCAAGAACTGATCAGTGGATCTAACTGCCAACTTGGTAAACCATAATAGAGCTACTCCTTCCAAATACACCGGGAAGTACCGGCACTTAATCTCATCGGATGCCCTGGCGCCAGTCATATGCCAGTCATACTTATACAGAAATTCGTTAGGATCACTTGTTCCTTTGTAAGCTGGAATAGTGGGCGGAACAAATTTTCTCGGGAATTCAGCTTTCAGAATCCTCTCGGTGAATGGAGTTTTGCTTGGAGCAAAGCCCCACTCTTTCTCATCCTCGTCCTTTCGCATACTTTCTTTCATGATTTGATGGACCATCCCTGAAAAATACTCTTCATCATCCATAGGCCCTGTGGGGAAAACGTCAGCCATTCTTTCAGAGTTCTGCCTTGACAGTCGTTCACGAAGGGTCGGTTGAGGTCCCGATCCTCCATCCTGAGGAAGTGGCCTTTCAACGGGGCTTACCGCCCTTTGAGAAGTATTCCCTCTAACATCCTGAGCTCTATCAACAGAGTTTCCTTCTTTATTCGTTGGCTGACGATTAGCCTCGAGCAAATCATTTAGCTTATTCAATATCAATGTATTCTGAGCATTCTGAGCCTCTAATTGTGCATTCTGTGCATTTAACTGTTGATTCAATCCCAAAACCACAGCATCCAATTCCGCTCGCATAACTCCCACAGTTTGGTGGCGGTGTTCTCTTGTACATCATCAGATCTGGCAGATCTACGTTTCCTTCCGGGAGCCATAATTTCTGTTAGACTTCTGGTCTTAACGGAGATTCTTTCCTCAAAATTTGGTGAAGCAATGATGTAAATACCCTGAGATCGATGTTCTCAGTGAAAGCACCAAAAATGATAACGTGAAATTCTGACGCAAACACCTCGGTGTGTGTAGAAACAGTGTGAAAGCACCACCCGTGAATGCGGGAATCAAGAAATAGCAGTAAGTAACAGAAAATGCAGTAAATGAACACAGAGTTTATAGTGGTTCGGCTTATGATCAAGCCTACGTCCACTTCAATCCTTTTATTGCTGAGTGGATTACAACTTATTACAATCTCTTCCAATTACAATTCAATTCCGTTCAAAAGACAAGCAGCTAGAGAAAACTTCGATGCAACAAAGTTCTTCAAATTCATGGTTGGATGTGTCGAATCTTTGTGTGAAGTGGATCTAAGCGTCTTGCGTATGCTTGAAGTGTTGAAATGTAGATTGTCTTGAAGATAGTAGAGTTTTAATGCCTTGAAGAAAATGATCCAAAAGCCCCTTGAATGTTGGAGGTGGTCTTGTATTTATAGGCGTGATTCTGGACATGATTTATCTTCCAAGTCCTAGGTCGTGGACGACCTAAGTTAGGTCGTAGGTTGTAGGTTGCTTTCGACCTAAGGAACCTTCCATATCTATTGCATTTTAAACTTGTCTTCGCCTGCTTAGGTTGCGAGCGACCTATTATAGGTCGTAGGTCGCGAGCAGTGTTAGAATTTTAGTAGGACAAGGTTGCACTCTAGTCCGGAGCAAGTTATAGGTCGTAGACGACCTATGAGTGGCTGATCTTGTAGTGCTGAGGCATCCAATGTAGCGACCTAAGCTAAGTCGTTCACTCGTTAGGTCGCTAAGTCTTCTTATCTCGGTAGGTCGCTGAGTCTTCTTGGCAAGTTAGGTCGCTGCTACCCATAGGTCGTAGGTCGTGAAAATGCTTAAGTCTTTAGGTGGCAGAGCTGCTTTGTGGAGTTAGGTCGTTGAGACTATTATGCCGTTAGGTCGTTGAGACTATTAGGTCGTCAGGTACTCTTAGGTCGTTGGGCTGCTGAGTTATAGGTCGCGGAGTTTTTAGGTCGTTAGGTCGCGAAGTGTTAGGTAACTAGGTCGCAAAGTAATGATAGGTCGCTAGGTCGCATTACATTTTAGGTCGCTTCAAAACGGGAGTTAACACTTATAAGATTCATTTATATTTTATAACAACTTCAACTTATTAAATCTTCTTTATTAACAATTTCTATTAATATCCCATTCAAATGCCCAAAATGCAGTTTATAAGTTATTTACTTATAAATCTTTTATTTTACAACATCTATTCATTTCATAATCTTCACAATTTATAAATCTATAAATTTTCATTCACTTATGAATCCATTTATACTTCATTTTAACACTTATAAAAACTCATTTTATAATTCTAATATTTTTAATTTATAAATATCAATTTTATAAATCTTTTATATAACCCGTTTTAAAATAATTCAAAAATCCCTTATATTTCACAAAAATCTTAATTTTTATAACATAAGAATTTATAACATTTTAATTATTCAAAATGAATCAATTCAAAAATTTAATAAAACGTATACTTTCAAAAATTATTTTAAAAATTATTTTAAAAACCAAATCATTATTTTAAAACTTCCAAAATGAATCCGATGATGCAACAGCACCAAATAGTCAATCACGACATCCAAATATCATATATCGATATGATAATCAACAAATATCAAAATATCTGTAAATAAATCAATACAGTTGAGAATCCAGTTGGATCCCTCCAACCTGTTTCCCTGCATCCAAAGATGTTAGCACAATACCAATTCCGTTCCGGTACGGAATTATCGCGGTATATGGGATTTATAAATTATTATCCGCTTAATAGGCGGCGCAATAGGGTCTCATCCGCTATATAATGCGGGAAATTAACTCCAAGTACATAAATAACACCAATTTCACTATACGGTGAAATATTCGCGGTATATGTTTTTAATAAATAACCTCCGCTTACTAACGGCGCATAATGTCTATTTTCACAATCAATAGATAACAATCATCATTTAAACATACAATTAAGTAATTTTAAATCTAACTATTTAAAATTAAAATCGAAACTAATTCGATTGAGTGAGAAGTTCTCACCTTGATTTCAATTCAGTTTCCTCGTTTTATTTCGAATAAAATTAAACGGACGTTTAATTTTACCCAAAATTTTCGCTAACTCCAAACGACTCCCGTCCAATCCCATAGCGTAGTGCTCGTCCATACGATTCCAACGCAACTTGTTTCGTTGAATTCCGACCTCGTATGAACAAGATATGATATTTTAAATTCTACACAAATTAAATATACTTTAATTTACAATTTTATTTCAATTTTTTTAACCTCCATACATCCAGGCCATTCGTTCAACAAAATGAAATCAGGGTCGTGATTTCCCTTCTCCCTCCCATCGCGTTTCTACTCCTAGATAACGAACCCACAGCCGCCATAAACCCTAAATTTTTTAGCCAATTCCGTTCGACTTCGCTCCGATCAGGTACCACCAACTCCTTCATCGTTGCGAATGCCACCCACGCCTGGAAGCTTGCGAAGCTCGGCCACCCCCATGATCCTGAAAATCGTGCATGACCGAAGACAAACGCGGCCCAAATTCTGTTCGTACGATACTCGAAACCCTATCATATCCATATGGATTTGAAGGCCACACTACGCTCTATCATTTTGTAGTTGATGATTTCTGATGAAGGTGAGCGGATTAGAAGAGATTGAGAGGGAAAGGATCGTGCGTTTCTGGCCATTGTTTCGATAATGGCGGCCAGGGTTTTAAAACCCTAATTTTTTTTAATTTTCCAAAAAATGAAAATCAAGGTGCTTTTATAGGAAATTCCAATTTACTATTCATCCCGGATTTTCCGAACTCTGATTTACGCATGGTGACCGGCGTTTCTAGGGTTTACCCCGCAATCCAGAAACAATGGAACAGGTTTCGGAAGCTAATTTGATCATCTGTGCGAGTTTCGGCAATAAACATTCGATTTTAAATTAAATCGATTAACCAAATTTCTATGCTTTTTGGCTTGCCTCGGACAAACGGTAAATCCGATTGACACGAAATTTGAAACTTTACAATAATATCACATTACGGATCCGACGAAACTGGTTTCGTTGAAATCCGAGAATGTTTGAAAAATGACTAATTTAACTCGCCAAATTAATATTAAAACAATTTCGATGCGTTTCGAGCTGCCACGGTCAAACGAAAACTCCAATTGCTACGAAAATTGAAATCCGATAATAACAAACTATTACGGATCCAATGGAACTAGTTTCGTCCAATTCTGAGACTGTTCGAAAATTGACTAATTTCACTAGTCGATTAAATATTAAAATATTCAATTTTCACAAATTAACTCTTAATTCAATTTTAAAAGTTCTAAAATATCGTTCAAACTCCAATATGATAAAATAAAATTTACAAATCATTTTGAATCATATTTAACCCAATTTTCAATTATTTCTGAAATTTAACATATTAAATTTATCGATTTAATTATCCAATTAAATCCAATATTCGAAAATAAATTATTCAACTTATAAATTTCACTTATTAATAATTAAAATTAATTAAATATTCAAATTTTAATTAATAGAAATTCTGGTTCGTTACAGAAAATGTATGATTTTATAAGTTAAAAATGATTTAAATAAAAGAAAATAAGTGTTTGTGAAATTCTATTGAATATTTGAAGTTAATTAACAGCATTTTTGATGCTGTCTTTTGTTAAATTGAATTCTTTTGAATGTAACTTTCTGTAGCATTTTCCAAATGCCACGGAACTTGAATTTTCATTGTTTTAATAAATTTAAGTGCATAAATGAACATTAAAAAGTTTAAATTTTTGGAATTTAATAATTTAATTATTAAATGTAATAACTTCATTTTTATGATTTAATAATGAAGTAATTTGTTTTGAAATATACTATTTGATATATTAAAATGATTGAAATATGGTTTCGAAAGATATGATATTTTGATATATAAAAATGATTGAAATGTGGTTTCGAAAGATACGATATTTTGATATATTAAAATGATTGAAATGTGGTTTTGAAAAGATATGATATTTTGATATTAAATGATTTGAAAAATGGAGTTTTGGAAGATAGGATATTTTGATATTAAATGATTGGAAGAATGGAGTTTTGAATGATACGATATTTTGATATTAAATGATTTGAAAAATGGAGTTTTGAAAGATATGATATTTTGATATTAAAATGATTTGAAAAGAAGTTCTGAAAGATATGATATTTTGGAAATGAAGCTTTGAACGTTTATGATATTTTGATATATTAAAATGATTTGAAAGGAAGTTTTGAAAGGATATGATAATTTAATATATTGAAATGGTTAGTAATGACTTGATATTTATTTTGATAAATATTTGAATTGAAATATATGGTATGATGATATATTGAAATGGTTTGGAAATGATTTAATCTTTATTTGATAAAGATTTGGGTTGAAATGATATTTTATTTTGAAGTATATAATATTGTTTTAAAGTTATAACGACGGGTTATATTAACGATTGGTTGTTAAAGAGACCGGGATCGGATATTGTCTTATAGCTGGCCAATACCGAAAACCACTTTAACAACTGTGTACGTGGTGGAGATTCCAGAATGAAGTAGGATGGTGGCGACGTTCTCGAGGTATATTACGTGGACCCAACTCCCGTGAGTTGGCATAAATGACTAAAACAGGAGCTATACCGGGCTACACAAAGGGACGCACCCTTTCATCGAGCATGCTCCATCGGAAACCATTCTATTACTTTTGTTATTCGATATGTGGAGCCACTTTGATTCGGGGGTATTGTTCGAGGTGGGCGGAAGCTGCTGGCTTGCCGTCACCACCGGTCCGTGAGTGCAAACGGTGTATTCACCCTGGCATTGCCTCGCGTGCCGTGTCATCTCCTTATAGCGAGCCCACTACGATTTTGGTTTTAAAGATACGACCGCGTTAAGGTTCACCATCCCCTTAACGTTATTTTCTGTATGATTATACTTTACTGATTAGACACTACTGTATATAGCGTATATTACTACATAGTAAATAGTTTAACGGATCCTTAGAGGATGGGCGGTCCCAAGCATCTTCTAAGTTACTTGTACCTTTTCTACAATTCACTTGAGTTGGTTTACATTGTATAAGTATGTATGTCCTAACTCGAGTGTTGTATTTTTATTTACGTTCGGGTCAACCTGAGTATTCACAGATTTGGATTTCCACTTTCTAGAGATTCGGAATCGCTGGAGATTATCTGCTTGTCTAGTTTTATCTCTTCTGTCTGTTGGTCCTTTCCAGCTATTGTATTAGTAGATTTCTATGTATTGAGACTTCTTTTGTACTTTATTTCTTCTTTTGTATCTTATGTAACTCTGATATATTTATATAGTAGCTTCATGAACTACTATCTCTTTTACTTCCGCTGCATTATATTTACTCTGTGTCTGTGATCTGTGATTTTTATTTACTGTATATTCTAAGGTTTGCCAAATTTTATTTACAATGCGGTATTTTGAGCAATTCAATTCCGGCATAAGTGTCTACCTATACACTTATAATGGATGCGAATGGTTGAAAATACCTGGTTGTTACAGTTGGTATCAGAGCTTTGGTAGCTCTAGGCAAAACTCAGCATATGGAGTGAATGTATTTACAGAATCACTTTCATTCGAGTTTGAATCTCTCCCTTTTGACTCGATTCCTCTGAATTGTGGAAGGTTCCCTACGGTTTCAAAATCCATTCGTGTCCTTCACTATTCATCTTCTTTGGACTCTGGAGTGTTCCATAACTCCGCTTCGAATGATCTTTCTAATGAGTCGGCGGTTAAGCCAATTTCAAATTGAATTGTAAAGGGGTGAAACGCCTTTACAATTAGCATCGATTCACCAGAGATTTATATCTATCCTTGGTTTAGATGTTAATATCTTTTCCTATTCCAAACTTTATCTATTGAGATTGAATGTAGATTTACCCTAGAAAATCCACATCGATCTTATTATTTAAGTCACGGTTGACCCAGTTAAGGTTGCCCGTGATTTACTTAAGCTTATCCACCTCCCTATTTTGTTATTTAATCATCTTGTCTTTTGTTTCCAATCTATTCTTCCAAATATTTTGAATTGTACTTGTATATCTATGTTTTGTTTTATATATTGTGTTGTTTGAGTTGTTGATGTTGATTTGGGTTTTCGATCGATTCGTCTGATCAATGCTATCGATAGGATTTCTAAAACACTTTGACAGAACAAACTGACAAAATATTATTTTAAAATTTGGTTAATGAAATAAATTTTGATATATAAGTAAATTTATGGAACTTAATAAATTGATTTAAATTAATCAATTGAAATGATAATACTTGATTTATCATTTATTATTCTATGAATGAATTTATAAATAGTTGTTTATAAATTGATTTGGGAACTAAAATTAAGTTAAAAAAAGAAATTTGAGAATTTAATTTCCGATGGTTTCAAACCTTATGTTTAAGTTTTAAAGTATATTATTTAAAGTATTTTCGAATAAGAATATGTTTCCAAAGGATTTTAAAGTTTAAAAAAATTAGTGCTCTTCTCTTTGTCGCTGGAAAATAATTTCGGTGATGACTGCAACATCATCGACATTCATTTTCGAGTTTCGAAGTGAAGACCCCGCTCGGTAGTCTTGCTACAGCTTTGTTTTGGAAATCAATTTGATTTGAACTTCTAAAATATGACTTGATCTATAATATATATAGATATATGATTTAAGTTTGATTTGATAAACTATGTACATACATTTAATTATCTCTAAATGGTTTGAAGAAATCGAAAATTTAACTGTTAAGTTTTATTTTAAAGAATAATTTCAATTATAAAAAAAAAACCAATCAAAATTTTAGATGAATATCAAGCACGAAATGATTTAATTGGAAAGTTTATTTGTATAATACAATTGCATTCAAATATAACTTACCTAAATTTCAGAAGTTAACAATGTAATTGGGTAATATACAATATAAAAAGATTTTATAAATAAAATTTGAGTAGTTATAATAAATGTTATACACTTAAATTTTAAAACGATTAATAGAGGTAAATATAATAAAGGGTAATTAAATAACTTAAATTAATGTTAGAAGAACTAAGAATAAAATAAAGCAGTTATAATAAGTGAAAGCATATTTAACATGAGTGATAAATGTATTGAGAGGAATAAATTTAATTTTAATTAGAAATAAAGAATAATTAAATTTATTAAGTACATTAAGAGTATATTAAATGATTATTTTTCAAAACCCATGGTTTTAAAAATTGTTAATTTAAGATGATTGGATAATAAGATAATGAAATTTGAGATAGTTAAGATTTATTTAACTTGTGTAATGATTTATTCTCTATTTAAGTTGAAATTTCCATGCTTTCAAATTTGTTTCCTTATTTTGTTTTTCAAACTATCTTTTGGTTGTCCTTATCATCCTTATCTTGCTATAGATTGGTATAGGCATCTTTCTATAATCTTCCCGTTTAGAAATCTTTCTATAATCCTTGATAATCTTTGGTACTCATTTCCAATCTATTTTGCGTGCTTGTGTTCTTGATTTTGGAGAATCTTGGAAAGATCATCTCCACCTTGTTAAACTTACCTATAACAACAGTTATCAGGTATAATTTTAATTTTCTTGTCAACTTGTCTTAAACTTATTTCATTTCAATTTTTTTTCAGTGCTTTCCCGTACCTCATTCCATCTCGGCGACAAAATTTTTCAATGGGGGAGAGTGTAACAACCCTGTATTTTGTGATTTATTTTAATTGTATATTTTAATTATTTTAATTGAATTTTAATTTAAAAACTTATTTTACTTATTTTGAATGATTAATTTTGTTATTTTAAATATAAACTTTAGTTTTGATATGAATTATCATTCCAAAGCATGACTAAAAAGAATATTTTCCAAAAAGTGAATTTTTGGTCAAAATAGTCAAACTTTGACTTTTAATTTAAAATTTTAAAAGTTTGAAAATTTAAATTTTATCTTTTATTATGAAAGTACATAAAATTTTAAAAACACTGCTTTTTGTTTCGTTGGAAACAGATTTAAATTGTGAAAGTTATGTATATTTCAATATTGAGTGCAATTTGTTTATTCTGCAATTTTGTTATTGTAAATAGTATAAATTTTATTTTCTTTGTCATATTTTATTATAATATGTATTAATATATTATTTTATATATATTTTTGTCTTTTAATATTTTTGAAGTGAGGTAGGAATTTTTCTAGAGCTAGTAGTATTTTTCTTGTAATTTCCACGCCCTGTTTTCAATTTTTAAACATTTTCTATAGTTCTTTTTCGGTTTTTCTCCAATATAATTATTTATTTTATTTTTAAAATGATAACTAAATTATTTCATTTCAAATTTTCGCTTCATAATATTTTTAAAATGAAGTGGATATTTTCCCAAGACTAATAGTGATTTGTTTGTAATTTCTGGACACTGTTTTGTATTTTTAAGCAATTTCTTTCATCCTTTTTATATTTTCTTTAAAATTAACTATTTATTTTCATATTACTTCACTTGTTTTCGGTTTTTCAATGTATTTGCTGAATTTTTGTTGTTTTTAGTTGATATGTAGAAAACGGAAATGCGTTTCATTTCTAGACGTTTCATTTCTAGACGTTTCATTGTCCAAAGTCGTTTCATTTGCCATAACCTCTCCATTACTCCTCTAGGCCGTGCATTTTTTTCATTTGCTGTGTATTCCTTTCAATTTTCACGTGAAAAACAACTCAGCACTTCTCATTCTAATGGCCTCTTCAAACTTCCTTGGTAATGGCCTCCTCTCTTCTCTCTTTTCTTCTTCCTTTTTCTATTGTTTTACTTGATTTTTGTCTTGCTTCTCTTGCTTTGTTTGGCCTAACACCTCCACTATCTCCTCCACCGACCACCACCACTTCCTTACCCACATAATATACGACCAAAACCCTCCCTCCTCTGACCAGCAAGTGCCATGACCATCCCATAATGCAAAATCCACAAAAACTATGTTAAAACTCCTTAAAAAGCATGTCTAGCCACCTAGTCTTCATCACCATCACCTTAGATGACCTTGGCCACCTCCTATTGCTCCACCACCACCTTGACACACCCCTAACCATCATCTTCATCCTTTGTCCAGATCTGAAACATGCTACAGACGAGCCATAGATCCATGTAGCCTAGCCCAAAATGAACCAAAAACCCACTATTTGCATAAGCCTCTTCATATTCATGCATAGTAACTCCTCTACCACTTCAATACCTTGTATCCATGCCTTATAGGACTCGAACCTGAACCAAAGCATGTCCAAACCTGAGCCAAAACATTCCCTAAGCCGTGCTAGCAAGTGTAGAAGGCAAGGCAAAAGACTGTGTATTCGTATCTCTTTTTATTTCAAAGTTATTCCTATTCAATGTTGTATTGAATTGTAATTTTATTTTGTTTTGTTTTGGTTTGTAACACAAGTTCTAAGCTTGGATCTCTTCGCACTTGAGCCTATTATTGTGTCATCGTGCCTTCTGGAATCCGATGTGTCATTTTTATTGCAATCTCCAGCACAAAAAGGTGAGTAAAGCTCATGCGACATTTATACTTATGCAGTTGTGAAACAACAACAACTGAATGTGTAGAATTAAATATGATGTTATAACTACCATGTGATTTTTTATATATGATGTTGAACTTGCTAAATTTCATGTCATATCATCTGTTATTTATATATTTTGTTAACTGTTCATTTATATATGTTTATCACACTGCAAGTTCCTTGTAGATTAGAAATCACTATGGGTTGAAATGATACATACCCGAACGGACTTTAGAATAAGAGAAAATTGTTATGGGCTGAAATGATAGGCCTGAATGATTTTCAATTTATTTCATTTACTTGGGACTGCGGGTTTGAAAAGATAAAACCCGGATTTTCTTTGTAAATTACGGGTTGAAATGATATATTACCCGTATCACTTTTCCTAGTATAGAAAATTATATACAGACCCGTAGTTAATATATGTTTTTCTAAAAAAATTATTAAATTATTTTAGAAATGTAAATATTAAAATATTTTGGTCTAAATCTAATTAAAAAGGATTTTTGTAAAATATTATTGATTTTCTGAATAATTGTAAGTGAAAGAATTAATGAAAAAGTTAGAAAATTTTGAATGTAAGTTATTTTGGAAAATTTGATTTAATTATAATTGGAAATTAAATCGAATATGAAATTATGATAAATTTATGATACTTTGAATTTAAATGAATTTAAATTGATTTTATATCATATTAATGATTTTTAATAAAGTTGAAATGTGAAATGAATGAATATTTAAATTGAAATTTTGAAATATAACTAAAATTGAAAACTTATGAAATTGACTTAAAAGTGAATTTTTCGTTAAGTAAATAAAAATAAATTTAAGTTATACTTGAGAATTTGAACTTAAGTGTTAAGTTGAAATTTAATGTAATGAATTTAAATTTGAATGTTGAAATTTAATAAGTGAATTATTAATAAATATTGATTTTTGAAAGGAAACTTAACTTTATAAAATCATGAATTTAAGGAAAATTAAATAATGCTTATGAATGTGAAAATGTGCGATTTTATAAGTTAAAAATGATTTAAATAAAAAAATAAGTGTTTGTGAAATTCTATTGAATGTTTGAAGTTAATTAACAGCATTTTTGATGCTGTCTTTTGTTAAATTGAATTGTTTTGAATGTAACTTTCTGTAGCAATTTCCAAATGCCGCGGAACTTGAATTTTCATTGTTTTAATAAATTTAAGTGCATAAATGAATTTAAATTTTTGGAATTTAATAATTTAATTATTAAATGTAATAACTTCATTTTTATGATTTAATAATGAAGTAATTTGTTTTGAAATATACTATTTGATATATTAAAATGATTGAAATATGGTTTCGAAAGATATGATATTTTGATATATTAAAATGATTGAAATGTGGTTTCGAAAGATATGATATTTTGATATATTAAAATGATTGAAATGTGGTTTCGAAAAGATATCATATTTTGATATTAAATGATTTGAAAAATGGAGTTTTGAAAGATAGGATATTTTGATATTAAATGATTGGAAGAATGGAGTTTTGAAAGATACGATATTTTGATATTAAATGATTTGAAAAATGGAGTTTTGAAAGATATGATATTTTGATATTAAAATGATTTGAAAAGAAGTTCTGAAAGATATGATATTTTGGAAATGAAGCTTTGAAAGGTTATGATATTTTGATATATTAAAATGATTTGAAAGGAAGTTTTGAAAGGATATGATAATTTAAAATATTAAAATGGTTAGAAATGACTTGATATTTATGTTGATAAATATTTGAATTGAAATATATGGTATGATGATGTAACGACCCAATTTCCAAAAACCGGGAAGTCGCATCGCTATGAAGAAAGAAAGGGGTAGAAAAGAGAAAAGAAAGAGAAGAAAGAAGAACACAACGCTAGAATCTCAACAACGGAACGAATAAATTGTAACGATCCTAAATTTTGAACAATTTAAATTGTGAATATTTAATTAATTTTAAGTATTTGAATGATAATTTAAATTGAATTCCCAATGCTATATAAAACATTTCTATGATTTGGCGATTAAACTTTAAAATTTAATCTATACAAAGCTGAATAAAAATTTAAACTTGACTTTGGAGTTGAAATTGAATATTAAATTTGTATTATAAATTTAAACTAATGACTTAAGATAAAAAAAAACTTGGATATAAGGATTATTTCTTATGTGAATTAATAGTTGAATTAAAATTTGGATTTGAAACTATGAGGCTATTTGAATTTTTCAAGTTAATATGAAGAACATATTTGAATTTAAAAATTTGAGCTTGAAGTTTGTAAATTTATTTAAATTCCCTTCAAAATTTTTGTTTAAGGAATTTGGTGGGCTTTACAACTTTCTTAGCCCATGGTTTTGCTTAAGTGCTGTAATATTATCTAAGGCTATACTCGATCCCTTCTCTATTTCATTCGTAACCCTAAAATTCTAAGAAAACATAACAATGGCGGCCACGAATCCTCTTTCGTTCCTTCTTCCTCCGATCGTCTCAACTGGGGCTTGCGATCTAATTTGGGGCTTCATTCTTCGTTCGAGTGTGCTCATTCCCACCTCGGCCGTATTCGATTCGAGATATGGTGAGTTTTCTCACGATTAATTTTATTTCAAGCTTTTAGATTTGTTTGAATTGGGTGTTTGGTTGCATGCTATGATTTGGGGTGTTATTTGCTATCATTTGCTCTGATAATTCGTTTTAAACTGATAAGAACAGAAACAATTTGGAATTTATTTTTAAACTGATAAGAACAGAAACAATTTGGAATTTATTTTTAAACTGATAAGAACAGATGCTATTTAAACTTGGCCTTAAATCTGTCATGCATGAGTGCCTGCATTTACTTTCTTCTCTGATATATGTTATTTGTGCTTGCATGTGTTTATTTGTGAGCAACCCTTTAATCTTAAAGCCTTAGGTTTGTTTGAATGTCTATTGCATGTGATGGATGTAAATTTATCTATATTGTGATGGATGCATGCTTGTGTATATGTAAGTATATGCCACCCCTATTATGATATACAGTTTCAAGAAAAAAAAATATAATACTGTGAGTAAACTCTAACTTGTTTTCACAAAAATCTGGTTGCATGACTTGAAACTTGATGATAAATATGTTGCATGTTGTTGAACTATGTATACTTGTTTCAAATCTGTTTGCATGTGAATGAAATATCAAGATGCTCCTCTGTTTTGAAAATATGCAGAGTACGGGTAGGAAAAGAAAATTCATTTTTCTTTGGTTTGATCCTTATTGGGCTATGATTCTTTAACAAATTATGTTTGTTAAGTTTAAACCAAAATTTGAAAATATTTCTAAGTTTAAAAGAAAAATAAAAATCAAAGCCTGTAACTCTGTCCATTGCACTGTTGATATTGAGTTGCACTGTCCAATTAAATTTACTATTGCATATATTTTGATTTCACTGTTATGTTGCATTTACATGTTATTGTGAGAAATTTTTTGTTTAAAAACAGTTTCTCTCTATTTAAAATTAAGTTAATAAGGTTTCAGAAAATCAAGTTAAATTCAAATGCTTTTCAATTTAAGAAAATCAAACAGTGGTAAATTAAAAAGATAATAACTGTACTGTTTTTCTTTAGTAAGCAACATCACTATTTATAGATAGTATCAAATTTATCTATGCATAAGTATTGATAGAATTGAGTATGTTTTGACTGTTGAAAATGGATGTTCTGTGTACTTTATAGATTATGCAGAAAAATGTTGTGTAAATTGTTTTAACAGTCATGCTTATGTTCTTACTTGAATTTAAATTCAAATTCACTTCTTTAGGTCTGAATTCTAGTTAGAATTTATTGTGTGAACATATTGTGTTTGTTCTGCATAGATTAGGTCTGTAAATCTTAATTTTAGAAAAATTAAAACCTGATACTTGAGAAAAATCAAGAACAACAGTCAATAGTTACTAGAAGTGAAATTTGTAAACATCTTTAAATTTATTCAAACAAGTTTTAACTTTAATACATGTTTAAAACCATGATTATTAGACCAGCATCAGTATTTAGTTTGTGCAGTATTTTGGAAATTTGGGAACATCAAACCATTTAGTAAATTTTGGAACTTGATTTTCTGCACTTGCATTGAGGACCTGTTGCATTGAGTCACTTTCATGGGTCCATTGCTTTACTGACTTGATTCACTGATGCATTTCTTATGTACATTGTGGTCTGCATTTTTCGATTTCGAACTTGAACTTGTAGTTGCAACTGGACATGTTGTGAGGTTGTGCATTTGTGCATTTTTGCCATTTGGTATCTTTGCATTCATCACTGTAGTACTTTTGATTTGCACCTGTTTCTGACTTTTGTCTTGTGTCGTGTTGAGGCGATATTCATGTCTCAGTGCTTTTTCATTTCCTCTCTAGTTAGCATTCTGTAATTGCCACTGCATCACTACTGTGCAAGTGTTCTTGCTTCTGCAGTATCTTTGGGAGTTTGCACTGCTTCATGTTAAATTCATTTGATTGTTGCATTTTTACCTCTGGTAGCACTGTGTTATTAGTCTGCACTTGTCCAGTGCAGTTCCATTGTATCTTCACTTGATTTGAAGATTTTAAAACTTGTAGTTGAGTACATATTGGGTGTGTTTGCAGGTACCTGATCACCTATTCTGTGTTACAGGTTTATTACCTGAAGCTTTTGCAGTTTTGTTTAAACTGTTTCCAGTTTTAAAATTTGATATAAATTACAAACTACATTGTAAACTTGGAGTTTGAAACTGAATTTAAGTTGAATTCAAATAAGTTTGAATTCAGTTGTCTTTTGAAATGGTTTAAATTCAGGGAATTTCAAAGTTGATTTTTCTTAATAAAACAGAAACTGTTTCTGTTTTATATGTAAGAGTAAAATTTAAATTGAAGGTGGAGATTAAACTTCAGTTTTTAAATATAGGTTTAAAAAAATTGAAGTGTTTGAATGAATTGCATGTTTGCTCTTTGCATTTTGTCACTTGAACTTTTGTGACACTTGACCATTTGTGGTTTCTGACCTGTGCACATTGGTCATTGGTTGATGTTCTTCTCTTATGTACATTTGTGATCTTCATTTGCATATGCTCTGCCTTCGAGCTGCTGTGTTGACTGCATTTGTTTCACTGTTAGACCCCTGTTGCATGCTGGCTGCTGCATGTTTGTTTGCTTCATGTTTTTGTTCAAGTTGGCACTAGTTTTGCTTTGAGCATTCCTTTGTGATCTTTGTGATTTGCACTTGCACGCTTGCTCTTGTTGGTGCACACATGTGTTGGCGAGGCAGTGCACATGGGTATGAGTACACGTGTGTACTGCAGCCATACACGTTCGGCAGAATTTAAAAAAAAATTGAAATTGTTAATGTAAAAATCTAAAATAGATTTTAAATTGATTCATTTGTTTCATCATCTCTGTTACCATTTTATTTCAATTCATTTCAAATTTATTTACTTGAGTTAAGATTAATCCTGACTCGAGTGTTTTTGTGTTTTGCAATAAACGCTCGGGTCAGACCGAGTATTTCTACAGCTTGAAGATTTTCTCGCAGCGAAGTTAGAGAGAGGGGGATTTCGGCATTCATTAAAGTTTTCAGCAAAATTTTTCTTGTACTTAATAAAAATTGTTTCCGCTGTATAAAATGTAATCTATTGTATAACTCTGATACTTGTATATGAAAGAAAAGTTTATTTATAAAATATATTATTGTTTCTGTGATTCTGTGACTGATTCTGTTTAAACGTTATAAACTAAATAACCATCCGTCATTCTGAACGTTTCTGGTTGGTTTAATTACCGACTAGAGGCGGTAAGAGCGGCGGGTCGTTACAAAGTGGTATCAGAGCTTTGGTTTACACAAAGCTTAGTTTATGGCGTTTAATATGAATAGTTACTAGAACCACTTCAAAGAAAGTGTTTTCAAATCTAAAGAAGTTTAAAATTGTTTTCTTTAAAATAAAAAGTATTTTGAAAATTAGAATTATTTTGAAGATTCCCCTCTCTAAATTTAGGTTTGCGACTGTTTCTCTTCGGTGAGGTCTCGTTAGACTTGAGTTTCGATCATTCGGAAACTCATTATCGAATTTTTGAGAGTTATGGAAAATGAAACATGAGTTAAGAGAATTAATGAATTGGTTTAAATTGGCTTAAATCAAATATTTTGAATATCTTCAAAGTAGTAATTGGAAAATAAAATGATATGTCAATTTGATTATAATCAAATGGATTATTGAACTATAACTTGGAAATTTAATTTTGAATTCTTTTGAAAATTGATTTCAAATGTTGTGAAGAACGATTTAGTAAATAAATGGATTATAAGTATTTAACTTATAATATGGATTTTGGGTATATAACTAAGTTATATGAATTGAATTGAATCAAATTAGTAAAGGAGATTATAAAACAAAGTTTATAAATAGAAATGTAATTTCTAAAGATGTTTATAAAATCCGCAAATGACTTATTTTGATAAGTAAATTATTGTAACTTATTAAAGGTGTTATATCTATGGTTTTGGACAATAAATGAGATATAAAAAGAGATATGAATCTAATGAAAATTTATAAGATATTTAAATTGATGCAATGAAGAATTTGAATTTGAATGGACATGGAAATAAGTTAAGTGGAAAACTTAATATTGGAAATTTGAAGTTGGTTTAAAACCAATATTTTGAAATGTATGCAGAATTCAAACTATGAATTAAGTTGAAGTTGAAAAACTTAAATGGGAATGTTTTTGGGAAGCAACACTATGAAATGAAGTAAATTCATTTTAAGTTGTTTTGAAATGTGTTTAAAAGAATGATTTCTTTTAAGAATGGAATTTATACTTTATTTTGGTTTAAGTATATCGAATATTTTCAAAATTCTTGAAAATAAATGGATTTTTAAATTACTTATTATTGAATAAGTATGGAAATATTTTCCAATATGAAACGAAAGGTTTGAAATTTTATCTTTTCAAGATAAAGTGAAAAGTAAATGTTTTGAGATTTTATCTTTTAAAGATAAATTGAAAAGTGAGTATTTGAATTTGTTTCAAATGGTTAAGTGTGAAAAATTTTATATCTTATAAAGATATTATTTTTGGGAAATTTGAACACTTAGTTCAACTTGGAAAAATTTCAAAGTGATTGAATTTTGAGTTAAATTGAGTTTAACTTTGACACACAAAAACAATGTAAGTTGAACTGAATTTTAAATGGATGATTTGGATTGTATGTCTAACGTCGTGAATTGACGACATATCAATTGATCTCTATTAAATATATATCTGCGGTGGCGGAGAATTTATTCTCTTAGCTTAACACCCTTCTCTGAGACGTACGAGCTCAGAGGTTATATATCGATAGACATCAATTATGTGTTGAGGATTGACGATGTAACGTGAAATCCAAATCGAGTGTGAAGTCGATAATAAATTGGATTATGAATGTGAATTAGGTTTGAGATAACCTTAAATTTCCAAATCGGCTTAGAGGAAAATTTTAAATGGATGATGAAATGAAAAAATTTGTGAAACCTCTATTTGTTATGGGTATGAAATGTTGTGGTTTTCATAACGTATATTTGTGAATACGATTAATTCGAAAACCAATTAGTTTGGAAAAGTAATTGTTGTGGAAAACTTATGTAAGTACATGAGTATGATATGTACTAAATGTGAAATGAAATATTATATATGTATGTATAATATTATGTTTTCCAAATTGAGGATATGGAAAAGTACCTTCCATTTAAACATTTGTGAAGGTTGTTGGAACTTGAGATGAGTGTCCATTTGAAAATCGTAGCTACGTAGTATTTCCATTAGTTGGAATGTCCTTTTGGACTGGTATAGTGTGCTAGCGTAATTCGAGGGGCGAGATGCCTACGGTTACAAGCGATTCCACTGGGATAGTGGCGTAACCGCCGTGTATACCGCGATCTAGTTACACTCGGGTGGTAGCGTAATTTGAGGGGCGTGATGCCTACAGTTACAAGCGATTCCACTGGGATAGTGGCGTAACCGCTGTGTAAACTGCAATCTACAAACCAAAGCGTAATTCGAGGGGCGAGATGCCTACGGTCACGAGTGATTCTACTGGGATAGTAGCGTAACCGCCGTGTGAACCGCGATCTTTGGCAACAACCATGGCGAAATTCAAGGGATGAGATATCCACAGTTACAAGCGACTCTACTGGGATAGTAGCGGAACCGCCGAGTAAACTGTGATCCATGGGGGAATGTGCTTTCCATATCCATTTTTAAAAGAATTTTTAAAAAGGTATTTTCACTGGGAATTGAAGCAAGTATATTTAGTACTTGGAGATTGTTAGACTTGCGCCTGGCCAGCGTATGCCTAATGTCTTTAAGAACGACAGTAGACTTGTTAAATTTCGAGTTAGCAAGTATTTTCAAACTTTAAATAGAAAATCAATTATCTGAAATTAAAGTGACATAAATTCTAACTTAATAAATTAAGGGAGAGGATTTTTGAAATGTTTTGAAAGTCCACAGCTTTGGAAAAGTTATATTATGTAAATTTCTTAAATGAAGAAGTTCAAATTTAAAATTTGGGTTTTTGTAAGTTGGAAATTTTAGTAAAGATTTTTGTGTCTTGATTGTAGAAAATAATAGACAAATGAGTTAATAAACAAAGCTAGTGAGATAAAACAAATAGAATGAATCCTGCATTCATTTATTTTTAATAAGTTTCAAACTTGATAAAAGTGTGTAAAATATAAATATTAGTGAAATTTCAACAATCATTTCTCCTTACTTGTAATTTCGGGACGAAATTCTTTTAAGGAGGGGAGATTGTAACGATCCTAAATTTTGAACAATTTAAATTGTGAATATTTAATTAATTTTAAGTACTTGAATGATAATTTAAATTGAATTCCCAATGCTATATAAAACATTTCTATGATTTGGCAATTAAACTTTAAAATTTAATCTATACAAAGCTGAATAAAAATTTAAACTTGACTTTGGAGTTGAAATTGAATATTAAATTTGTATTATAAATTTAAACTAATGACTTAAGACAAAAAAAAAACTTGGAAATAAGGATTATTTCTTATGTAAATTAATAGTTGAATTAAAATTTGGATTTGAAACTATGAGGCTATTTGAATTTTTCAAGTTAATATGAAGAACATATTTGAATTTAAAATTTTGAGCTTGAAGTTTGTAAATTTATTTAAATTCCCTTCAAAATTTTTGTTTAAGGAATTTGGTGGGCTTTACAACTTTCTTAGCCCATGGTTTTGCTTAAGTGCTGTAATATTATCTAAGGCTATACTTGATCCCTTCTCTATTTCATTCGTAACCCTAAAATTCTAAGAAAACATAACAATGGCGGCCACGAATCCTCTTTCGTTCCTTCTTCCTCCGATCGTCTCAACTAGGGCTTGCGATCTAATTTGGGGCTTCATTCTTCGTTTGAGTGTGCTCATTCCCACCTCGGCCGTATTCGATTCGAGATATGGTGAGTTTTCTCACGATTAATTTTATTTCAAGCTTTTAGATTTGTTTGAATTGGGTGTTTGGTTGCATGCTATGATTTGGGGTGTTATTTGCTATCATTTGCTCTGATAATTCGTTTTAAACTGATAAGAACAGAAACAATTTGGAATTTATTTTTAAACTGATAAGAACAGAAACAATTTGGAATTTATTTTTAAACTGATAAGAACAGATGCTATTTAAACTTGGCCTTAAATCTGTCATGCATGAGTGCCTGCATTTACTTTCTTCTCTGATATATGTTATTTGTGCTTGCATGTGTTTATTTGTGAGCAACCCTTTAATCTTAAAGCCTTAGGTTTGTTTGAATATCTATTGCATGTGATGGATGTGAATTTATCTATATTGTGATGGATGCATGCTTGTGTATATGTAAGTATATGCCACCCCTATTATGATATACAGTTTCAAGAAAAAAAATATAATACTGTGAGTAAACTCTAACTTGTTTTCACAAAAATCTGGTTGCATGACTTGAAACTCGATGATAAATATGTTGCATGTTGTTGAACTAAGTATACTTGTTTCAAATCTGTTTGCATGTGAATGAAATATCAAGATGCTCCTCTGTTTTGAAAATATGCAGAGTACGGGTAGGAAAAGAAAATTCATTTTTCTTTGGTTTGATCCTTATTGGGCTATGATTCTTTAACAAATTATGTTTGTTAAGTTTAAACCAAAATTTGAAAATATTTCTAAGTTTAAAAGAAAAATAAAAATCAAAGCCTGTAACTCTGTCCATTGCACTGTTGATATTGAGTTGCACTGTCCAATTAAATTTACTATTGCATATATTTTGATTTCACTGTTATGTTGCATTTACATGTTATTGTGAGAAAATTTTTGTTTAAAAACAGTTTCTCTCTATTTAAAATTAAGTTAATAAGGTTTCAGAAAATCAAGTTAAATTCAAATGTTTTTCAATTTAAGAAAATCAAACAGTGGTAAATTAAAAAGATAATAACTGTACTGTTTTTCTTTAGTAAGCAACATCACTATTTATAGATAGTATCAAATTTATCTATGCATAAGTATTGATAGAATTGAGTATGTTTTGACTGTTGAAAATGGATGTTCTGTGTACTTTATAGATTATGCAGAAAAATGTTGTGTAAATTGTTTTAACAGTCATGCTTATGTTCTTACTTGAATTTAAATTCAAATTCACTTCTTTAGGTCTGAATTCTAGTTAGAATTTATTGTGTGAACATATTGTGTTTGTTCTGCATAGATTAGGTCTGTAAATCTTAATTTTAGAAAAATTAAAACCTGATACTTGAGAAAAATCAAGAACAACAGTCAATAGTTACTAGAAGTGAAATTTGTAAACATCTTTAAATTTATCCAAACAAGTTTTAACTTTAATACATGTTTAAAACCATGATTATTAGACCAACATCAGTATTTAGTTTGTGCAGTATTTTGGAAATTTGGGAACATCAAACCATTTAGTAAATTTTGGAACTTGATTTTCTGCACTTGCATTGAGGACCTGTTGCATTGAGTCACTTTCATGGGTCCATTGCTTTACTGACTTGATTCACTGATGCATTTCTTATGTACATTGTGGTCTGCATTTTTCGATTTCGAACTTGAACTTGTAGTTGCAACTGGACATGTTGTGAGGTTGTGCATTTGTGCATTTTTGCCATTTGGTATCTTTGCATTCATCACTGTAGTACTTTTGATTTGCACCCGTTTCTGACTTTTGTCTTGTGTCGTGTTGAGGCGATATTCATGTCTCAGTGCTTTTTCATTTCCTCTCTAGTTAGCATTCTGTAATTGCCACTGCATCACTACTGTGCAAGTGTTCTTGCTTCTGCAGTATCTTTGGGAGTTTGCACTGCTTCATGTTAAATTCATTTGATTGTTGCATTTTTACCTCTGGTAGCACTGTGTTATTAGTCTGCACTTGTCCAGTGCAGTTCCATTGTATCTTCACTTGATTTGAAGATTTTAAAACTTGTTGTTGAGTACATATTGGGTGTGTTTGCAGGTACCTGATCACCTATTCTGTGTTACAGGTTTATTACCTGAAGCTTTTGCAGTTTTGTTTAAACTGTTTCCAGTTTTAAAATTTGATATAAATTACAAACTACATTGTAAACTTGGAGTTTGAAACTGAATTTAAGTTGAATTCAAATAAGTTTGAATTCAGTTATCTTTTGAAATGGTTTAAATTCAGGGAATTTCAAAGTTGATTTTTCTTAATAAAACAGAAACTGTTTCTGTTTTATATGTAAGAGTAAAATTTAAATTGAAGGTGGAGATTAAACTTCAGTTTTTAAATATAGGTTTAAAAAAATTGAAGTGTTTGAATGAATTACATGTTTGCTCTTTGCATTTTGTCACTTGAACTTTTGTGACACTTGACCATTTGTGGTTTCTGACCTGTGCACATTGGTCATTGGTTGATGTTCTTCTCTTATGTACATTTGTGATCTTCATTTGCATATGCTCTGCCTTCGAGCTGCTGTGTTGACTGCATTTGTTTCACTGTTAGACCCCTGTTGCATGCTGGCTGCTGCATGTTTGTTTGCTTCATGTTTTTGTTCAAGTTGGCACTAGTTTTGCTTTGAGCATTCCTCTGTGATCTTTGTGATTTGCACTTGCACGCTTGCTCTTGTTGGTGCACACATGTGTTGGCGAGGCAGTGCACATGGGTATGAGTACACGTGTGTACTGCAGCCATACACGTTCGACAGAATTTAAAAAAAAATTGAAATTGTTAATGTAAAAATCTAAAATAGATTTTAAATTGATTCATTTGTTTCATCATCTCTGTTACCATTTTATTTCAATTCATTTCAAATTTATTTACTTGAGTTAAGATTAATCCTGACTCGAGTTTTTTTGTGTTTTGCAATAAACGCTCGGGTCAGACCGAGTATTTCTACAGCTTGAAGATTTTCTCGCAGCGAAGTTAGAGAGAGGGGGATTTCGGCATTCATTAAAGTTTTCAGCAAAATTTTTCTTGTACTTAATAAAAATTGTTTCCGCTGTATAAAATGTAATCTATTGTATAACTCTGATACTTGTATATGAAAGAAAAGTTTATTTATAAAATATATTATTGTTTCTGTGATTCTGTGACTGATTCTGTTTAAACGTTATAAACTAAATAACCATCCGTCATTCTGAATGTTTCTGGTTGGTTTAATTACCGACTAGAGGCGGTCAGAGCGGCGGGTCGTTACATAAATTATATTAATAACATAAAATATTACATAGTGTACAATCACTATCAGAGTATACAGATATACAACACATACTAGACAGTTATAAACACCTGTCTAGTATTTACAACATAATACAACTCAGAAACAAACACAGATCACACGGCGGAATACTATATATCTAACGCAGAAGCCTCCTGCTCCATAACTCCTCCAATATTCATCAAAAGCTAACCTGAATCCCTTGGCTACTCGTAAAAATTTGAGTACCCAAGAGTTTAAGAAAAACAAAAGATAAACTCTGGGTCAGACATGGGTCTGGTGTGAGTAATAGGTTAAAGTTGCTTAACTTTCAAAAACCTTTTGAAAAGAAAGGTATCACGTAAGACTTCCCACACATAAACATGGAAAAGTTTTTACTTTACGCTAACCAAAACATTTGATAGGAAATCCAGTGATATTATAATAGGTCTAGGGTTTTCAAGTAAATATGAAATAGCCGAAGTTGTTGCATCTATTAAATTCCAGCTACTAGCCACAAAAGTGGGTAATACAATCAAAACCGTTGGCACTTATTGGATTTCGGATTCCATACAATGGCAGGGCTACTGGGGTACCGCCCGTCACAGTACGTGGCCTAGATCACCGTACCGAGGATCACTCCCGGTCCGCTGCAACACAAAGCCGGACCCATTCCTTACTGAACAGTTCCGAACAAGACAACCCCGCAGTTGGTGTACACTAGCAACTGCCCACTAAGCCGAATAAAAAGGGACCTCTAGACAGGGATCAATCTTGCTCTCTAGTGGGAGCTACCCACGAAGCCTTGCTGCACCTCCCTTGTTTTAGCCATTCCCGGTTGATGAGGCTTGAGGCTATGATTACCTTTAGAGAACACATCTCTTAGAATGCTCATCGTCCACCTGACGATGTTCTGAAAGCATTCAATCCATACAAGTTCGTTCCGGGTTCGAACGAAACCGAAGGCATTATCTCGTTACACTCATTACGGAATCACCCACAGAGTTAACGACGATAACCCTTGCACTCTAAATCACCATCTTGAATCTATAAGTACTATTATGTCAAACTCATTACGGAATCACCCACAGAGTTATACTGACGTATAGCCCTTACACCTCGAGTCTTCACAAAGTTCCACTTTGATTCACGACCTAACGTTATTTGGAAACGATGTGGTTTTCAGATATCCAAATATGGAAACCCGATCCCGGTCTCATCGAAATCCAAAGCATGACTTTTAAGGCCAAGTTATTTTAAAGGTTTAAAACAATTCAATTATCCATATATACAAATAGATAAATCACAGATCTACAACATATAATCAATGTTATCATCATATCAGATAAACCCTATTATCATTATCCAAAAAGATAATCTATGTCAACCACCGTGCAACCAATGCATCCATATCACTCAACATTATCTATCTCATATCTGAGATTCTAACCATCCAAAGCAAACAACACTATCCAACCATATAAGCCATGATTTATAATCACACCAAAATAATTAATTTAAAATGAATTAAATTAGTTATATCATTCAAATTAATTTAAAGTAAATTAAATTAATTACTTCATCAATATCAACTTTCTCATATTACTATTGATAATTTATCAATCAATTAATTAATCATCATCCAATGATTCATTTTAATTAATCATCCCTGATTAATTAACCCTTAATTATATTCAAGTAATTATCCACTAATTAATTTCTCCAATTAATTATATTTAATCCAATACGGTAATTAACCTTTAATTACTTCCCTAATCAATTACCTAAAATTAATTACCTTTAATCACTTATTATTGATTAATTAATCTTAATTAATCAATCTTAATTACATCATTAATTATAATAATTAACGATCTTCTAATTACATTTTCAAATTAAATTAATTACATTAGGTAATTTAATCTTTATTTAAATCATAACTTTTAATCACCCTTGATTAACTTCATTCAGTAATTATCTACCCTTAATTACTTCACCAAATAAATTAATTATTAATTAATTAATTATCTCTAATTAATTCCTTGATTAATTTACAAAGTAATTATATTCAAATTACTTTTATCAACAAACCACCTTCAATTAATTACATATAGTAATTACTCATTGATTACTTTCCTAAGTAACTTCTCTTCAATAAATTACATTAAGTAATTATACTTCACAAATCATCAAATGATTGATTTAAATTAATTAAACTAAATTAATTAACTTAAACTAATCAAATTTAAACCCAATTAACAAGTGATTAATTCCTTAATTACTTCCATAAGTAATTATACTTAATAACTTACACAATTGATTATTTTTAAATTAATTAATCTCATTAATAATTAAAATTAATCACATTAATTAATTATTAAATAATCCATAGTTAATGACCTTCATTAACTATTAAAAATTTATTAATTATTTTCTGAAATAATTAACTTATTTTAAATCATTATTTATTACAATTTAATTAATCATTAATAACCCATTAATTAATCCCTAATTAATTAAATAATTAAGTATTAATTAAAAATTAATTAATACATTATTATTTGATTAATTAATCATTAATTAAAAACTAATTTCATTTAATTAATTATTGTTAATTACAAGTTAATTATTCAAAGAATAATCAATCCTAAACCCTTAAGATTAACCCTTAATTACTTAAGTAATTATTAATTTCATTAATTTATTAAATAAATTAATTATTCATTTAATTACTCTAATAACTAAATGAAATATAAAACATTAAATTATTACTAACTTTAACAAGTTTAAAATCAATCTAAAATCCTTAATTGACAATAATACTTTTATTATAAAAGAAATTTTACAAAAGTTAAACAAATTTCTTTTTAAATGAAAACCATATAAATTTTACATTATCATTTAAATTTGGTTTTAAACACTTAAATTTATAAAACTTAAATTCATTTTAAACCAAAGATTCAAAATTAGATTTGAATCAAATTTAAACTTTATTTAAATATTACTACATATTTCAATTTCAAATTTAAATTCAAATTTTTTTAAAAACATTCTAAACAATAAACCTTTCCAAAGTTATTTTAAAACAAAATTTGAATTTAAATACTTCATCATTTCCTACTTGTGATTCAATTCAACTTGAATCCATAGTTTAAATTAGATTTTAAACTTAATTTAAATCTTGCTTCCATTTTTAAATTTAGTTTTAAATTTAGTTTAAAACTTTAAAAACAAGACAAATTTCAAACTCTAACAAACTAACCCGAGCTAAAACTAAAATAACTCGAGAACACATTCTCCTTAAAATTAATTAAAACCCAAATAAAAAGAATCAGGTTTATTCAAAACCTGTGTTGACAGGTTTACCCAACCCTGAAACAAAATTTTAATACACGAGACCTATCTTAGTTATTTCGAGTCCAACGTTCAAGAACTTCGAGCTAAACATAAGACAGCCCGAGACAACACTGGTAACTCATTTTCCCCAATCAACTGATACACCATTAACCTCGTGCACCTGCACCTCCGCCGCCATCACTTCCAATCACTTGCGACCCCTTGAGCAAGTCGGCGACCATCATCACACTTCAAATCCACCTTCAATCCAACTGCAGAAGCCTCATATCAAAATCCGAGCATCGTGCTCGAATCTGGAATAAAATGGGACGAACTGCCACGCCTCAATCTCCAAATTCTGATCGTCAGGCAGTCAACACCTCCGGCCACATCTACTTCCACATCCCATCTCTCTCCAGTTCGAATAGGGGACAACTCGATCACTTAATCAGGTCGCGGTGATCAATTTTTTTAGATGAACACAAACTAGGGCTAAAATTTCCAATCCTTAATTACTATCACCACAGTGCTCTGATTCACTTCTCACCATTTTTCCCATGATTCAACCATTACCATTCTATCACCAGAAACAATGCAGGCCATCCAATCTCTCTAAATCGACAGAACACCCCTAAATATGATTTATGGATTAAACCAGAAATGCTCTTCCCATTCGAACTAAAATTTCTGATTTCAGTTTTAAAATTCAAGTATTAGTTAAAGCAATTGATTTATATTGTTGAATTAATAAAACTGGATGATCAAACTTCTATTTACAAAAAGTTGTTCTGTTATATTTTGACTTACAGAGTAAACTACAGAGATTTTTTTTTAATAAAGTTTTAAACTCTAACTTATTTTACATAACATACTATGTTTATATCCTAAACTATAACAAGGATTTGAGTATGATATCATGATTTTTGAACAGAATTTAAATCTGAATCCTGGACAGGCAAGAGCACATATTCAACTACATGCGTACATTCAGTATTAATCAAAAATGAACTTGAAATATAACATGCAAACACACTTATTTCCAGAAATAAACAAGAAACTAATTTAATACTTAAAGTTTATTTAGTAAAAATTGTTACTCACAGATTTTAGTAGCAGAGCATCCATATTTATTGAAAACTTTGCATCTGAATGCTTCAGTACTTTTTAAAAACTGCAATTTGATTTTAAAAACATTCATCTTGTAATCTGCCTTGCTCCTTGATTTTTATCATTGCATGCAGGTTCCAGAAAGAAAAGAATTTTGCAGGCTTCCAGTTATACAAGTGCATGCTTGTTTCCAGGTTGGTTTTACACAGAATGCAGACTTCATCATATCAGGAGAAAAATGCAGGCTTCCAGAGAAAAGATGCATGCAAGTTTCCAGAAAGGATATGCAGGTTTAGATATTGTTTTTGATTTGAATTTTTGAGGGGAGATTACTGATTTGTATGAAGATGAGTTTGCAGATGGATTTTGAGGTGATTTACAGTTGGATTTAGAACAGGATTTGTTTGAATGTAGAAGATAGAATCTGAAAATTTCTCTTAAGCTTGAAAAAGAAAAATGATATGAGAAGGAATGTTTTAATATATGTAGATTTTATTTTAATACAAATAAAATGAAAAAAACAAAATTTAAACATCACACTTGTTCACATTTTAACATTTGTCACTTTAGTTTATTATATGGTAACACATGTCAATTTGTATCTTAAGAAACTTACACATGTAATCTAAATATTTTTAATTTAAATTGAATTTTAAAAACTTTATATCTTAATTCATTATTTCCTATGTATATATATAAATGAATTTTATTTCTTCTCTTCTAATTAAAAGAAATGAAACAAAACAAATATAAATACAAGCTTATTCAAATATTTTTAAATATTATTCTTTGAAACATTAAATTCAAACTTTAAATTAATTTATCAAATCAAATTTTAATAATCAAGTTACATATATAAATGCATATATAACTCTATTAAAATTAAAAACAACAATTTTATTCCTTACAAAATCTATTTATGTTCATAAGAACTTAAGTATTATAATTTTTTATTTAAAAATAATAAATTAAGCAATATCAAATAATTTGTAAAAGAGATTATAACAAACTAAAATCATTCGTAATTTACATTGTAAGTTCTTATATATATAAATCCCAAGTAATATAAAGTAAAACTTAGCTTTCATATTTATCTAATTTTAAATTCATATATTTTAAAGTTAAATAAAATTTCAAAACAAATAAGATTTATCATAGTATAAATTATAACATTATTTATGAAATTGTTTTGAAAAGCCAATTATTAAATTTAAATCAAATTTTTAATTTACTAAAAATAAATTAGAATTAGAAAATCAATTCATTAAATTCAAAATCAAAGTTTATTAATTTACAATATATACAAATATATATATTATAAACAGAAAACAATTTATTTATTCAAAAAGATAAAATCTTTCGACTTAATATTTATTAAAACATGATTATTAAATCAAATTAAATTTATAACGCAGATTATTAAATTTATATTGCCCAAATTTCCGGGATATCACATTCCTCCCCCCTTAAAAGAATTCCGTCCCCGAAATTTAAAAGCAAAGGTAATTTAATAATCTATCTTAAGATTTTATTTTAAAATACAAGCATATATTATCAAACACATGCTAACAACCATAGCAACCAATTCAAACAAAACAAACCTAATTTTCCAGAAAAACATGGATAAAATTTTCACGAGTTTCCCCTGTATAAATATCGGGATACTCGCTCTATAGAATCTAAAAAATCAATACTATTAAGCTATAGAGCTCCTATCGAACTATATCTACCAACAAAACAATATATCAGACTACAGATGAGTCTGAATCAACAATCACATCCTCCTGAACTGCTGGTTCCGCAACCAGAGATAAACCATACACGTACTCCCTCAGAGATACGTAAAACACATCGAATCCCAGTTATCCAAACTGACAATTCAACCTTGAAAATCAAACACCGATCCTCACAAAAACATAAAAAGGATCCAGAACATCTTGGAGCTGACTTACCCAGTCTTACTCAATCTTATGGCTCTTTGGATCGGAGAAAACTTATTCAAGGTCAAATCTCCGACTCCGGAATACAAATTCCTTTATCTCTTATCCACCAAACACTCTTGACGATCCTGGGTTGCCTTCAACTCTCTTGATCAGCTCAATCCTTTGCTGATGTCTTTAGAAACAAACTGGATCAAAACAATCCAACAAAAATGATCTCCTCAAGATCAATTCCAAACCAAGAACACCAACTCTACTCCACAAATATCAAAAGACTAACTTACTCCTCCTATCCGGAAAAGACAAAACAAAAGCACTTACAAACTGCTTCCGCTGCACAACTCTGATCTGAAGCAGAAGAAAAACTCGAGCACAAACTGGACAACATATCTCAGAAATATGGTTCAACAGACCCATAGAAGAAAACTCAAACGCCCCATCTGATCCAAAGCTGCTTCACTAAACCTCCGGTATCACTCCTAGATTCCAGTTGACAAGAAAACTCAGCCTCTAGTACGGACAAACTTCCCATAGCTCAAACTTCCCATAGCTCAAGAGAACACTCAAACTATCGCAAGTCGCTTTGCGATCAACCAGTCCAATATCCAAAGAAAACTGTTCTCTCTTTACCAATCAGAACAGCATACACTTAACTAGCCAATCCATCAAAGAAATGGATCCATCTGCTACTTCTGAACTCCATCTCCAGAAAAACTGCTAACCAGAAGACCTCCTTGCCAGGACAGAACACTCCGAGCTGTACTGCTGACACCGATGCCAAAGGCTTCCTAATCCAAAGCTCTTCGAGAAACTCGGACCTCAACCCAGACAGAAACATTCTGCTGAACCCAGTCACAACATCGAAGCAAACATACTTCCTAAACTTGTTCCAAAGAAAAATCTTCGGAAATGTCCATGGTCACTGCGTCTCATCACACGGCTACTAATTCCTGAGGTATCAACATACCATTATTTTCTTCTGCCAAACTGACAGATCCAAATTCTACTCGTCCAACTCAAAGATAGACTCTGAACCTTTACAGGTTACCTTCAGAGATCTATGAAATCCTAACTCCAAGCAAAATTCACTCGAGACGGTATTAGGTCTACGGTCTCGACAGATACTTCCAACCTTCACATTCAAATTCCAACCAATGGTAGTAGTTGTGTTACACAACCCACTACCTTATCTACCTTTATAACTTATATTGGATAACCTGAACAGGTAACCCAACAAATAGGTAGAAGTAATTATATAAATATATATATAATAAAACTACAAATACGCTCTGTCAAGATAGACACCACTCCAAAGCCTAGGTATTCACTCAACCTAATGCTCTGATACCACTATGTAACGACCCAACTTCCAAACTCCGGGAAGTCGCATCGCTAAGAAGAAAGAAAGGGGTAGAAAAGAGAAAAGAAAGAGAAGAAAGAAGAACACAACACTATAATCTCAGCAGCGGAACGAATAAATTATATTAATAACGTAAAATATTACATAGTTTACAATCACTATCAGAGTATATAGATATACAACACATACTAGACAGTTATAAACACCTGTCTAGTATTTAAAACATAATACAACTCAGAAACAAACACAGATCATACAGCGGAATACTATATATCTAACGCAGAAGCCTCCTGCTCCACAACTCCTCCAATATTCGTCAAAAGCTAACCTGAATCCCTTGGCCACTCGTAAAAATTTGAGTACCCAAGAGTTTAAGAAAAACAAAAGATAAACTCCGGGTCAGACATGGGTCTGGTGTGAGTAATAGGTTAAAGTTGCTTAACTTTCAAAAACCTTTTGAAAAGAAAGGTATCACGTAAGACTTCCCACACATAAACATGGAAAAGTTTTTACCTTACGCTAACCAAAACATTTGATAGGAAATCCAGTGATATTATAATAGGTCTAGGGTTTTCAAGTAAATATGAAATAGCCGAAATTATTACATCTATTAAATTCCAGCTACTAGCCACAAAAGTGGGTAATACAATCAAAACCGTTGGCACTTATTGGATTTCGGATTCCATACAATGGCAGGGCTACTGGGGTACCGCCCGTCACAGTACGTGGCCTAGATCACCGTACCGAGGATCACTCCCGATCCCCTGCAACACAAAGCCGGACCCATTCCTTACTGAACAATTCCGAACAAGACAACCCCGCAGTTGGTGTACACTAGCAACTGCCCACTAAGCCGAATAAAAAGGAACCTCTAGACAGGGATCAATCTTGCTCTCTAGTGGGAACTACCCACGAAGCCTTGCTGCACCTCCCTTGTTTTAGCCATTCCCGGTTGATGAGGCTTGAGGCTACGATTACCTTTAGAGAACACATCTCTTAGAATTATCATCGTCCACCTGACGATGTTCTGAAGGCATTCGATCCATACAAGTTCGTTCTGGGTTCGAACGAAACCGAAGGCATTATCTCATTACACTCATTACGGAATCACCCACAGAGTTAACGACGATAACCCTTGCACTCTAAATAACCATCTTGAATCTATAAGTACTATTCCGTCAAACTCATTACGGAATCACCCACAGAGTTATACTGACGTATAGCCCTTACACCTCGAGTCTTCACAAAGCTCCACTTTGATTCACGACCTAACGTTATTTGGAAACGATGTGGTTTTCGGATATCCAAATATGGAAACCCGATCCCGGTCTCATCGAAATCCAAAGCGTGTCTTTTAAGGCCAAGTTATTTTAAAGGTTTAAAACAATTCAATTATCTATATATACAAATAGATAAATCACAGATCTACAACAGATAATCAATGTTATCATCATATCAGATAAACCTTATTATCATTATCCAAAAAGATAATCTATGTCAACCACCATGCAACCAATGCATCCAAATCACTAAACATTATCTATCTCATATATGAGATTCTAACCATCCAAAGCAAACAACACTATCCAACCATATAAGCCATGATTTATAATCACACCAAAATAATTAATTTAAAATGAATTAAATTAATTATATCATTCAAATTAATTTAAAGTAAATTAAATTAATTACTTCATCAATATCAACTTGCTCATATTACTATTGATAATTTATCAATCAATTAATTAATCATCATCCAATGATTCATTTTAATTAATCATCCCTGATTAATTAACCCTTAAATATATTCAAGTAATTATCCACTAATTAATTTCTCCAATTAATTATATTTAATCCAATACGGTAATTAACCTTTAATTACTTCCTTAATCAGTTACCTAAAATTAATTACATATAATCACTTATTATTGATTAATTAATCTTAATTAATCAATCTTAATTAGATCATTAATTATAATAATTAATGATCTTCTAATTACATTTTCAAATTAAATTAATTGAATTAAGTAATTTAATCTTTATTTAAATCATAACTGTTAATCACCCTTGATTAACTTCATTCAGTAATTATCTACCCTTAATTACTTCACCAAATAAATTAATTATTAATTAATTAATTATCTCTAATTAATTCCTTGATAAATTTACCAAGTAATTATATTCAAATTACTTTTATCAACAAATCACCTTCAATTAATTACATATAGTAATTACTCATTGATTACTTTCCTGAGTAACTTCTCTTCAATAAATTACATTAAGTAATTATACTTCACAAATCATCAAATGATTTGTTTAAATTAATTAAACTAAATTAATTAACTTAAACTAATCAAATTTAAACCCAAGTAATAAGTAATTAATTCCTTAATTACTTCCATAAGTAATTATACCTAATAACTTACACAATTGATTATTTTTAAATTAATTTATCTCATTAATAAATAAAATTAATCACATTAATTAATTATTAAATAATCCATAGTTAATGACCTTCATTAACTATTAAAAAATTATTAATTATTTTCTAAAATAATTAACTTATTTTAAATCATTATTAATTACAATTTAGATAATCATTAATAACCCATTAATTAACCCTAATTAATTAAACAATTAAGTGTTAATTAAAAATTAATCAATCCATTATTATTTGATTAATTAATCATTAATTAAAAATAATTTCAATTAATTAATTATTCTTAATTACAAGTTAATTATTCAAAGAATAATCAATCCTAAACCCTTAAGATTAACCCTTAATTACTTAAGTAATTATTAATTTCATTAATTTATTAAATAAATTAATTATTCATTTAATTACCCTAATAATTAAATAAAATATAAAACATTAAATTATTACTAACTTTAACAAGTTTAAAATCAATCTAAAATCCTTAATTGACAATAATACTTTTATTATAAAAGAAATTTTACAAAAGTTAAACAAATTTCTTTTTAAATTAAAACCATATAAATTTTAAATTATCATTTAAATTTGGTTTTAAACACTTAAATTTATAAAACTTAAATTCGTTTTACACCAAAGATTCAAAATTAGATTTGAATTAAATTTAAACTTTATTTAAACATTACTACATATTTCAATTTCAAACTAAAATTCAATTTTTTTTTAAAACATTTAAAAAAATAAACCTTTCCAAAGTTATTTTAAAACAAAATTTGAATTTAAATACTTCATCATTTCCTACTTGTGATTCAATTCAACTTGAATCCATAGTTTAAATTAGATTTAAAACTTAATTTAAATCTTGCTTCCATTTTTAAATTTAGTTTTAAATTTAGTTTAAAACTTTGAAAACAAGACAAATTTCAAACTCTAACAAACTAACCCGAGCTAAAACTAAAATAACTCGAGAACACATTCTCTTTAAAATTAATTAAAACCCAAATAAAAAGAATCAGGTTTATTCAAAACCTGTGTTGACAGGTTTGCCCAACCCTGAAACAAAATTTTAATACCCGAGACCTATCTTAGTTACTTCGAGTCCAACGTTCAAGAACTTCGAGTTAAACATAAGACAACCCGAGACAACACTGGTAACTCATCTTCCCCAATCAACTAATACACCATTAACCTCGTGCACCTGCACCTCCACCGCCATCACTCGCAACCCCTTGAGCAAGTCGGCGACCATCATCACACTTCAAATCCACCTTCAATCCACCTGCAGAAGCCTCATATCAAAATCCGAGCATCGTGCTCGAATCTGGAATAAAATGGGACGGACTGCCACGCCTCAATCACCAAGTTCTGATCGTCAGGAAGTCAACACCTCCGGCCACATCTACTTCCACATCCCATCTCTCTCCAGTTCGAATAGGGGACAAGTCGATCACTTAATCAGGTCGCGGTGATCAATTTTTTTAGATGAACACAAACTAGGGCTAAAATTTCCAATCCTTAATTACTATCACCACAGTACTTTGACTCACTTCTCACCATTTTTCCCATGATTCAACCATTACCATTCTATCACCAGAAACAATGCAGGCCATCCAATCTCTCTAAATCGACAGAACACCCCTAAATATGATTTCTTGATTAAACCAGAAATGCTCTTTCCATTCAAACTAAAATTTCTGATTTCAGTTTTAAAATTCAAGTATTAGTTAAAGTAATTGATTTGTATTGTTGAATTAATAAAACTGGATGATCAAATTTCTATTTACAAAATGTTGTTCCGTTATATTTTGGCTTACAGAGTAAATTACAGAGATTTATTTTTTTTAATTTTTTTTAATAAAGTTTTAAACTATAACTTATTTTACATAACATATTATGTTTATATCCTAAACTATAACAAGGATTTGAGTATGATATCATGATTTTTGAACAGAATTTAAATCTGAATCCTGGACAGGCAAGAGCACATATTCAACTACATGCATACATTCAGTATTAATCGAAAATGAACTTGAAATATAACATGCAAACACACTTATTTCCAGAAATAAACAAGTAACTAATTTAATAGTTAAAGTTTATTTAGTAAAAATTGTTACACGCGGATTTTAGTAGCAGAGCATCCATATTTCTTGAAAACTTTGCATCTGAATGCTTCAGTACGTTTTAAAAACTGCAACTTGATTTTAAAAACATTCATCTTGTAATTTGCCTTGCTCCTTGATTTTTATCATTGCATGCAGGTTCCAGAAAGAAAAGAATTTTGCAGGCTTCCAGTTATACAAGTGCATGCTTGTTTCCAGGTTGGTTTTACACAGAATGCAGACTTCATTATATCAGGAGAAAAATGCAGGCTTCCAGAGAAAAGTTGCATGCAAGTTTCCAGAAAGGATATGCAGGTTTGGATATTGTTTTTGATTTGAATTTTTGAGGGGAGATTACTGATTTGTATGAAGACGAGTTTGCAAATGGATTTTGAGGATATTTACAGTTGGATTTAGAACAGAATTTGTTTGAATGTAGAAGAATTCAGATTTTAGAATCTGAAATTTCTCTTAAGCTTGAAAAAGAAAAATGATATGAGAAGGAATGTTTTAATATATGTAGATTTTATTTTAATAGAAATAAAATGAAAAAAAGAAAATTTAAACATTACACTTGTTCACATTTTAACAATTGTCACTTTAGTTTATTATATGGTAACACATGTCAATTTGTATCTTAAGAAACTTGCACATGTAATCTAAATATTTTTAATTTAAATTGAATTTTAAAAACTTTATATCTTAATTCATTTTTTCCAATGTATATATATAAATGAATTTTATTTCTTCTCTTCTAATTAAAAGAAATGAAACAAAACAAATATAAATACAAGCTTATTCAAATATTTTTAAATACTTATTCTTTGAAACATTAAATTCAAACTTTAAATTAATTTATCAAATTAAATTTTAATAATCAAGTTACATATATAAAAGCATATATAACTCTATTAAAATTAAAAACAACAATTTTATTCCTTACAAAATCTATTTATGTTCATAAGAACTTTAGTATTATAATTTTTTATTTAAAAATAATAAATTAAGCAATATCAAATAATTTGTAAAAGAGATTATAACAAACTAAAATCATTTGTAATTTACATTGTAAATTCTTATATATATATATAAATCCCAAGTAATATAAAGTAAAACTTAGCTTTCATATTTATCTAATTTTAAATTCATATATTTTAAAGTTAAATAAAATTTCAAAACAAATAAGATTTATCATAGTATAAATCACAACATTATTTATTAAATTGTTTTGAAAAGCTAATTGTTAAATTTAAATCTAATTTTTAATTTGCTAAAAATAAATTAGAATTAGAAAATCAATTCATTAAATTCAAAATCAAAGTTTATTAATTTACAATATATACAAATATATATTATAAACAGAAAACGATTTATTTATTCAAAAAGATAAAATCTTTCAACTTAAATATTTATTAAAACATGATTATTAAATCAAATTCCCAATTTTGTTATCACGGTTGTCAAATCAAATTAAATTTATAACACAGATTATTAAATTTATATTGCCCAAATTTCCGGGATATCACAGATGATATATTGAAATGGTTTGGAAATGATTTAATCTTTATTTGATAAAGATTTGGGTTGAAATGATATTTTATTTTGAAGTATATAATATTATTTTAAAGTTATAACTACGCGTTATAATAACGATTGGTTGTTAAAGAGACCGGGATCAGATATTGTCTTATAGCCGGCTAGTACCGAAAACCACTTTAACAACTGTGTACGCGGTGGAGATTCCAGAATGAAGTAGGATGGTGGCGACGTTCTCGAGGTATATTACGTGGACCCAACTCCCGTGAGTTGGCATAAATGAATAAAACAGGAGCTATACTGGGCTAAACAAAGGGTCGCACCCTTTCATCGAGCATGCTCCATCGGAAACCATTCTATTACTTTTGTGATTCGATATGTGGCGCCACTTTGATTCGGGGGTATTGTTCGAGGTGGGCGGAAGCTGATGGCTTGCCGTCACCACCGGTCCGGGAGTGCAAACGGTGTATCCACCCTGGCATTGCCTCGCGTGCCGTGTCATCTCCTTATAGCGAGCCCACTACGATTTTGGTTTTAAAGATCCGACCGCGTTAAGGTTCACCATCCCCTTAACGCTATTTTCTATATGATTATACTTTACTGATAAACACTACTATATATAGCGTATATTACTACATATTAAATAGCTTAACGGATCCTTAGAGGATGGGCGGTCCCAAGCATCTTCTAAGTTACTTGTACCTTTGCTACAGTTCACTTGAGTTGGTTTACATTGTATAAGTATGTATGTCCTGACTCGAGTGTTGTATTTTTATTTACGCTCGGGTCCACCTGAGTATTCACAGGTTTGGATTTCCACTTTCTGGAGATTTGGAATCGCTGGAGATTATCTGCTTGTCTAGTTTTATCTCTTCTATCTGTTGGTCCTTTCCAGCTATTGTATTAGTAGATTTCTATGTATTGAGACTTCTTTTGTACTTTATTTCTTCTGTTGTATCTTATGTAACTTTGATATATTTATATAGTAGCTTCATGAACTACTATCTCATTTACTTCCGTTGCATTATATTTACTCTGTGTCTGTGATCTGTGATTTTTATTTATTGTATATTCTGAGGTTTGCCAAATTTTATTTACAATGTGGTATTTTGAGCAATTCAATTCCGGCATGAGTGTCTACCTATACACTTATAATGGATGCGAATGGTTGAAAATATCTGGTTGTTACATCTGTTTTAAGTATTGTTTGGAATTGTTTGGTTTTGGGAAAAAGTAAATGGTATTGGACCATTCTTCTTAACTTGAAATTTCGAGGATGAAATTCCTTTAAGGGGGTAGGAATGCGACGACCCGAAATTTTAGGCATTTGAAATTGGAATATTTAATTAATTTTAAATATTTGCAAGATAGTTTAACTTGGATTTATAATATCAGTTTGAATTTGGCGATTGAATTTATTGAATTTAATAATTTGATTTTGGGTAAATTATTAAATCTTCAGTTTTAAGCCTGTTAAAAATAGTTTGAAGGCTTATAACATTTATAGTGATGATACTAAAGATAATAGAATGGCTAAAATTTAATTTAAAGGTCATTTGTTCAGTTTTACTAATATATCGTTTAAATTGAATTTAAAAACAGCCTTCTGGGGCACTGTCTCGGAATTCGATGAAACTAGTTCCATTGGATCCGTAATAGTTAGTTATTGTCGGATTTCAATTTTCATAGCAATCGGAGTTGTCATATGACCCTGGCAGCTCAAAACACTTAGAAATTATTTTAATCGATTTAATTTAAAATTGATCGTTTATTTCCGTAACTCGCGCATAAGATCGAATTAGCCTCCGAAACACATTCCATTGTGTTTAGAATGTGGGTAAAACCTTATAATCACCTGGCGGCATGTCTGATTCGGAGTTCGTTCGAAAATCTTGTATACTGGTGAGAATTTATAATAAAATATTATTAAATTGGTATATAAATACGTATATAGTTGTTTGCAGCCGAAAACCCTAAGTTCATCTCCAAGCCGCCACCAAAACAAACCAATGGCCGAAACATCATCTTATTCCATCGTTTTTTCTTCGAATCCATGGACTTTCGTGAGGGAACTTCAACTAGGAAGTTGTAGGGTGCATTGATCTCCACAGATCCTATGGTAGAGATTGCTTATCGCATCGCGTGGGGGGAGTTTTCGAGCCGCGTTTGTCAGGAATTCGTGCTCGTCGTTCGCGTCGAACTTGGCACCGAGCTTCTTGATTTCTGGACCGTGGGTAGAGCACACCTTGGCATACATTTTGGTGGTGTTCGATCGTAACCAAGGCCATCATGGAAGCAGCGGTTTCTAACCCTGGTCGGCGTTGATGGGTTTCTTCGGTTCTAAGCACGAAAGGGAAGAACGAACCAGCGGCCGTGATTTCCTATTGTTAACAAACGGCTAGATTTGGGTTTGTATTAATATAGAGGTCATTGTTTTAAATTATAATTCGAACTTTAAAAAAATTCATACATATTGCATACATTGTCAGATTTTGACAAAACAGGAAGCAACGGAATCGCAGCGTCGCAATCTACGCTGCAGTGTAGATCTAGAGACGTTTGGTGCGAGCGGAAATTTTAGAATAAATCGAAAGTGCTCGATTTATTTTGAAATTTGAAACGCCGATGCAATGTGAGTTAATCTCACTCACATCTGGATACCATTTAATTTAAATAGAAAATATTCAAATGATTGATTGGTTGATTAGATGAATGTGATAAATATTATCAAATTTGATCGATATTTTATTTGTCGTGCTAACGACTGTGGATGTAGGGAAACAGGTTGGAGTGATCCAACTGGATTCCTCACAAATAGGAATTATATTCATAATCTATGGTATATCTCATTGATATCCAGTGATAAATTGATTTGGAATTTTTGTTATGCTGTGTTATGATGGATAAATATAATTTGGTATTTTAAAAATGTCAATAAATGATTTCTGATTCATAAAATTAGTAGGGTAATTAAAATGGACAATTAATTAATTTAATTAATTAATGATTTGGTTTATTTAATTTAGTAATTAAGGGTTTCAATTGATTAATTAAGGTTTAAGTTAATTAATTAAGTTAATTAATTTAGAATAATCATTAGGTGGTTTGATAGGTAATTACTTAATGTAATTAATAAAATATAATTACTTAGGGAAGTAATTAATTAATAATTATTGGATGTAGTTAGTTAAATGATGATTTGTTAATAGAAGTAATTTTGGTATATTACTTTGTGTAATTAATCAAGAGATTAATTAAGATAATTAATTAAGGAGTAATTAATTTATTTAATGAAGTAAATAAAAAGGTAGTTAATTACTGGTTGAGATTGATCAAGAGTGATTAATATTAGTGGTTTAATTAATGATTAATTACTTAATGTAATTAATTTAGATTAGGATAAATGAAAACGTAAAGAAATCATTAATTTATATAATTAATGATGTAATTAAAGGTTGATTAATTAAGATTAATTAATCAATAATAAGTGATTTATGAGACCTTAATTAATATAAGTAATTAAGGATTAATGTAATTAATTATAGTTAATTAATTTGTAAAGTAATTAAAGATTTATTACTGTTTTTGGTTAAGAACAATTATTTGTGTAATTAATTAAAGATAATTACTTGAATGCAATTGAAGGATAATTAATCCAGGGAAATTAATTAAGATGGATAATTAAGGGATGATTAATTAATTGATTTTGAAATTAATCAATGTTAAGTGATGGAATCTATGTGATTGAGCTTAGTAATTCAATTAGAAGTGATTAAATTAATTTTGGAAGTGATCAAGTTTGCTTATGGATGATTGAATGGTATTCGATGCCTTGAATGAGTTAATATCTCTAATATGAAATGTTTTGTAGTATCATATGTTTGGGCGGACAGGATATTGTGGTTATTTATCAATGATGAATTGTCGTGTAAAGGGACATCCTGTATTTAAAGTTTGAAGTGTATTTCATTTGGATAACTTGGGTTAAGATGACATGAGACTTGAAGAGACCGGGGTCGGGTATTTGAAAATACATGAAACCACATCGAATTTTTATAGATTGATATGTGAATTCAATAGGCTGGAATGAAATGATTTAAATGAATTGGACTATTTAATCTAAATTTTGGTACTTGGAAAACTGATATGTGAAATAAGTGATGTCTATAACAAATTGTGAATTTGGAAATCGATACGAGTTACCCCGAGTTTTATATAAGTTGTATGCTTTGCATTCCATGTTAGATGGGTTTACTCACACTGGTTTCCAGCCTGACCCAGGTGTTACTTTAATGTAATGCTTGGGTCAGACCGAGTATTACAGGTTTTCAATTGAGGACGTTCTGGAGCTCAGGAGACGAGCTGGATGGCAGGAACGTATGGAGTGTTTCCACTGAGATATTTCTGTGTACCTGAGATATTTTGATTTGTATATGTCTAGTGTTGTGTATATGTGTAACTCTGATGTATTAAAATGTAATTGATGGATACAGTATTCTTTTGTAAACTGATATTATTTGATATTATATTTTGATCCGCTGCGAATGTGAGAATCTGTGTTGTGTTTTTGTTTTCTTCTTCTTCTATCTCCTTCTTCTTTTTCTTAACTATTTGGAATTTTCGGGATCGAAATTTCTGGGTCATTACTAAACAAATTTAAAAAGTGTCACAATTTGTTTTCCATTATCTTTAATTTTGATAAACCATAAATTACATCATATAAACTTGCATTTTCTTTCTTCGTTCTTTTCTTATCTTCTCTTTTCAAAAGCTCGCAAGAAATCAATGGCAAGTCCTGTAATCACTTCCTCAAATCAAACCTAAAAACATTTTCCAAATCTAATAATCTCAACCAGAAATGAATCATGTAACCCTCTTTCTCAAGCCTGAAATTTATTTCTAAAACCAGAACAACCTGAAACATTTCCTCAAATACAACTCTGTAACATGATATTTCTTCAAACTTAGGGTTTATCAAACCAAACTCAAGATCTATAAGCCTGTAACCTCCTCAAACTATAAGCCTGTAAACCACTTTTATCTAAGCCTGGAACATTTTCAAAACGGCAACCTAGAGTCAAAAAATTTATCAAAATCTTGAATCATCAACAAACAAGCTTCAATCCGAATCAACTAAGCAAGTTACCAGTTTTTCAGGCATTTCAGTTTCAATGGAAATCTAAGAAATTCAAGGTTCCAGTAAAACAAGCTTTCAAAATAATTCAGTTTTCAATCTAGTTTCAAGCCTCTGCTTTTCAAAGGTGTGTAAACATTCAAATTAAAAGTTTAAGTAGATTAATAATTATTGCTTGTAAAATCTCTATGAGGATGATGCATGCATGTGTATACATAAGTGTAGAATCTGTGTATATATGAATGTATTCATGTGTGCATATCTGGTTGAATTCATGTTCTTCTCTGTTTTCATATTGCAGAGTTTAAATTTAGTTCGAATTCCATTCTCTCTTCCTCTGATCTCTGTAGTAACTTAGTTTACAAACAATAAATGTTTGTTTAGTCATAGATTAAAACTTAAAAATGAATTTAAGTAAAATATTTGGAAATTTATCTGGAAAAAATGGAAAGACAGTGGAATTATTTAAATCATGTAAAAAATCAAACTTTGAAAATTGCTGTTTCAAGATTACAATTTGAATCTACTTAGAAATTTAGGAATTTTAAAACTAAAATCACAATTTTTAATAATGTATTGAGTAAGCATTTTGGTGATGACTGGAATATGGTTTTGAGGCTACATTTGGCGATCAGGGGGTAGTGAGGTGTCAGGGTTTCTATTGGTGATGGAAGGAGTTACGGTGAGTTTGGAAAAAATATCTGGGAAATAATTCCAGATCGTAGAGGCAGCGTTGAGGAGGTTATTTAGGTTTTAAACCTAATTTCGGTCGAGTCTGGAAATGTGACCGTGGCGATGTCTCTAATGCATCGAGTTGCATCGGATTTGGGTGATGGCTTCGTGGATGGTCAAAGATGGTGTGACCGCGGTTGCGCGTCGTCTGGCTGTCCAAGGCATGAGTTCGAGGGAGGGGTTTTGGCTATGGTGTTTGGTTCCAGTTTCAACTGGACTGCTCGATTTCGATCTATGGCTTGTGATTGTGTATAGATGGTCGGAGTTGGTTGCGAAGGCATTCGGCATTGTGCCGAAGAGATCACTGAAGGCCGACGGTGGCTCTGGCAATGGTGCATGTGCACGGTGATGATTCTCGTGTCTTTTGTTTTGGGTTGTGGGTTTTGCTGTGAGTTGAACTCGAAGGAGGTATCAAGTTTTTTTGGGTTTGTGTATCGAGTGGAGGCTCGAGTAGCTCTCGAGTGTTTAAGCTTGTTAATAGTTTTAAGTTGTTGCAGAAGGTTCTTGAAAGTGGAAGAGAAAAGGGGAAACTCGGGGTTGTTCTCGAGTGTAGTTCGGGTTCAACCCGAAGCAGATTTATAACCAGGTTTTTAAAATAATTTTACAAAGTTTTTAAAAATAAACAAGGTTTTTGAAATTTAAATAAATTTAGTTTAAACCTTCTTTGATAAAATTACTTTTCAAATAATAATGGTTTTCTTTAACATTTAATAAAGAAGTTTAGAAATTTGTTTAAATTAAATTTTGTTAAGTAACGTTTAAGGTTATCTTAATCTTAAGTTAGAAATAAAATAATAAAGACAATTTAAAAGTATAATGTTTAAAACAGTTTTTAAAAGTTTTTTTAAAGGTTTTATGAAGGTAAGTTTCTTTTAAATTTAAATTAAATTTAGTTTAAACTATCATTTGATAAATGTTTAAAGTTATTTAAAAGATGTTATGATATGGTAACTTTAACTTACCAAGTTAAATGATTATTTTATTTTAAAACTTAATTAATGATTTAATTAAGTAAAGTTCATTATTCAGATAAAATGTTTTAATGATAATTAAGGCATTAATAAGATAATGTTTATCTTAAGATAATAAAGGTTATATTAACTTGAGATTAATTAAGTTAATTAAGAAATTAAGTATAATCAATTAACTAAATAAATTAATGATAAAGGATAAAGTAAGTAAGTGTAATTAATTGATTTAAATGATTAAGTATTAATACTTAAGGGTTAGAAGTTAATTAATTAAAAATTAATTTATTTGTAATTAAGAATCATTAATTAGATAGATTGAGATTATTAGTTATTGATTAGAGATTAATCAATTGGTAATTAAGGAATTAATCAACTGGTAATTAAGGGTTAGCTAATTATAAAATTAATTAAAGATAATTAATAAAAGGTTAATTATTAAAGATTAATTGATTTATTAATTAAAGATTAATAGTTAAAAGTTAATTTATTATTTTTTAAGGTTAATTAATAAAGAATTGAAGGAAAATTAATTAAATGGTTTGTAACTAATTAATAATAATGAAGCGGGATTATAAATTTATTAATCTAGTTTAAGTTAAGTTATAATTAGGATTGGATAATTAATTCATAAGGAATTAATTTAATTAAAAGTTTAATTGAATTGATTAAGGATTTAATAATTAAACTTGTCCTGCTTATAAAAGATTATTGAATATAGGTTTTCTTATGAATGGTTGTATTATATTAGATGCTTGAACTGATTGTCCTATCTGATCTGTGATATTCTGTTCTATGAATTGAGCTGTGTATTAATTTATTTATTTATCTATGATACATTTGTATATTATCTGTGAGTCTGTGAATGGACGATAAGCGTTATAGATTATACCGCTTATCGATATTGCTATACTTGAATCTGTAATGGTTGTTGATATTGCACTATTGTGTAAAATCCCTGGACTACACCATGCATGCGCAAATATGGATTGCACAAGCAAATCGTTTAAGTCATAGATATTTGGAAATCTAAATATTATTTTTAAAGATTAAATTTTTGAATCCAAGTGGTTTTGGAAATGGAATTGGGTTAAATGTGAAAAGCTTTTGAAAAGCAGTTTTGAAGATAAAAGTTATTTTGAATAACTAGACAAAGTTTTGAATTTAAATAGTTTGATTTGAATTCAAAATTTGAAATTGAATTCTGTTTGGAAATTATATGTTTAAAAAGGTTATACAAGTTATAAATGTGTTTATATGGGTTAAACCATTTTAAAGAATGTATTGTTTTGAGAATTTGAATTTAACCCAAGGGATTTAACTTGTACAAATGAAATCGGATTTTTCCAAAACGAAAACTATTTTTTTCAGATAATAAAAGCTTTTATATAAGGAAAGAATTTCCAATTTGTATTGAAAGGATTTCAAGTTTGAAATGTAAATGGTTTTTCAAGTTATGAATCAATCTTTGGAAACGATTTTGAAAGCTATGAATTAAATCTTTGATTTAAAGATTGGATGAGTAAATCCAATTGGAAAGGGAAATTGTTTTGAAATCTATTAATAAATCTTTGTGAAAGATGGGTGAACTTTGTGAAGTTAATCTTTTTATTTAATAATTTGAAAATGGTAATTTGTTAAACCATTTGAAGAAAGGTTTTGGGTAATAAGTTATGACTTAACTGAGATCCCAATATCCGTATGTTTTAAAATTGAGCGCTCATTATTCGAATTAGCGGGGAGAGTAACTTGTGTCATATAACCCATTCCGAATAATGATACGACGATATGGATAACATTTGAAGACCGGTGGTGAAGACCGGGTATTTTCGAAAACGAAAGGATAACCCGTCGAATGACTCTACACTGAGTAGCTGCGGTATAGAGATTTCCATATGTGATGGGGAGTCCGATCGTGATTGTGAATTCTCGGATTTGCAAGGGCTTCATTGTAAGTGCATTCGTTCTGTTCGAACCCGGAACAGACTTGTATGGATGTGTGTCTGACATTGCACTTTGAGATGTAATGTTGGTCTCTATCAAATTCATTTCTGTTTGGTGGCGGAGAATTTATTCTCTTAGCCTAACACCCTTCTCTGAGACGTACGAGCTCAGAGGTTATGTAGTTGATGGTTACTAGTGATACATTCCCAATCTGGTAATGTGGCATACGAAGTGCCGCTAATAATTTGTTTATCGAAGCATGGCTTTGTGAAAAAGCGTAGCTTTGTGGACGAGACTGCATCAGGACCTTACACCCAGGAAATGGTCGAAACATGAAAGATACAGCAAGGTTGCAGGGGTCTCTCCCATAGGGTATGTCCATTTCTTCTGGATAGGGGTGGTATCATGGTATGGAGCCAGATATTTAACCTATGTGGTTACTGCAAATACATTACTTTGTGGTTGTTGGTGTCGAGCGCTCGGATAAAGGTTGGTTATGACCGGGGATGGCATATCTTTAAGTGTTACTCCCGGGAAGGGGGTAAACCGACCTTGTGTTGGCAGAGATCCGGGTAGGTTCTCGGGGTCATCCCTCCAGAGGTGTACCATGTGGCAATAGGACGTTCCTTAGCCTAACCATTTGTTGGAAATCCAATCATCCAATACGCGAATTGTTCGGTTTTAGTTGTATAACATGTCATTTACTTATGGTGGCACCCACTATTTAGATGGCAGCTATAGTAGGCATAGTTCAAAATGTCTATGCTGGCTAAGATTAATATTATACTTGCAAATGTTTTCCACTATGCACTAATAATAATATCAAATGGTTTTCGCGTATCAAGCATTTTTGGCTATCATAAGGTGAAATCTCCTCCAATCCTGCATTTGCATGGTGTGTGTGGCGGGAGGCCATATGGTTGTTTCATTTTCCAAAAAGCGTTGTGGATTTCAATTTAAAAATCTTTTGTTGTTTGTTTTAAAGATAAAACTGTTTTTGTTTTCTCATACCAGTCCCATGGCTAACCCAGAGTTTATTATTCCCTTCCTAAACTCTGGGTGTTCACAATTTTCCACACAGGTAGTCTAGAGTTGGTTTTTCAAATAATCAATAATAGGTGTAGATTCGATAGCCTTCGAAGCCTTTGGATTTAGGGAAAAGATTTGCTACACTTCAGCATTCATGGATGACCTTTCTTGACAAAAAGTGATGGGGGTTTCTCGCTTCGCGTTTGGGAAGCATGTTGGTTGATCTAGTCTTTGGAGTTTTTGGAGCTTTAGCTATGGAGTTGCAGATGCAGTTTACATTAGAGTTCCTTCTTTGGAGTTCAAGTTTATGTTATATCTTTCTGTTGCTGCATCTTGTCTTTGATATTTGTATCGATATCTCAATTGTATCATTATTGTATTAGATATTCTATCTGTTGTATATCAATGATATTGTTCATTTTCTTCCGCTATGTTATAAGCTCCGGCGTGAATCGGATTTCAACGGTTGAATCTGTGGCATTCGAGTACAAGTGAAGTACGGGTGTCAATTTTCGAATGCTGAAATTTGGGTCGTGACAGAAATGATATATAATCGTATTTATATTTTAAATTACGGATTGAAATGATAAATATCTATATCACTTAACCATAGGATAGAAAATTATATACAAACACTATGGTCTATATATAAAAATACTTTTTTTGAAATGATTTCTAAGGTTTTTTAAAGAAATATATGGTTTTATATAAATATTGATTTTAGATATTATATAAATGTTATTTTATCCACGATTTTAAGCTATGTATAATTTGTTTTAATATAGAATAAGCTTAATAATAAGTTTCATTTTTATTGAAGATAGTATGGTTAAGTATTTAAATTATATTTTAATATAGAGTTTATAATGATCTAAATAAATTAAGGTTGGAAGATAAATTTGAGATTTATTTAAAATTGAGATTATTTAAGAATTAAACTCAAATAAGCTTGATGTGAAATTTATTAAATTTGAAATTTTAGAAGTTATGATTTTAGAACTTGATTTCTATTTAAGGTGAATTAAATGAATATTTCACGCGTAAATAATTTGAAGGAAATATTTAGTTATTTGTAATTTGAGTTTAATTTAAATGATAATGGATTTATTATGTAAAATATTTCAAATTAAATAATAGAAAATTTAATTGTTGAATCGTAATTGCCAAACTTAGTTTTGGAATTGTTGAATACTTAAAGTTTGAAATATGTTGAATTTGAAATGGTTTTGAAATCAACATAATTTGGAAGTTTATTTGGAAACTGAATTGAATTGAAATTTATGATTTGGGATTTGGTTATATTAAAATCTTGAAATTCAAGTTGTTTTGGAATTTTTTTGTGAAATTTAAGAAGCTATTTTATTATATATAGTATTCTAATATTTAAACCATTTAAGTGGTGGAATTTATGTTTCGAAGTTACGAGTTTAAGAGTATTATGATTTGAAGGTGTTATATTTCAAGTGTTTTGATTTCAAAGTGTTATAACATTGAAAGTGCTATGATTTTGGAAAAGGATATATATTGATTTGGGTTAAAAATGATATCATATTGTGGTTGAAATGGAAATGATATCGTATCTATATGGTTTTGAAATGGATATTATATTCTCGTTTTGAAGTATAAGTTATTTTGAAATGACCGTGGTGTTATAATAACGTTTGGGTGTTGAAGAGACCGGGATCGGAAGTTGTCATGCTCTCTGCCAACTCTGAAAACCACTTTAACAACCGTGTAGGCGGTGGAGATTCCAGAAAGAAGTAGGATGGTTGCGACGTTCTATTGAGGTGTATACGTGGACCCGACCCCCTTCAGTTGGCATAAGGTGGCTAAAACAGGAGCGATTCTCGGGTGAGTGAGGTAGCCCCTATTATTGAGCACACTCCTTCAATGCAATTCTATTACTTTGTGATTGATTTGGGCCCATTGATTTTCTTGGGGTGTGGCTCGAGGTGGGCGGTAACTGCGTGCTACGCGTCACCATCCGGCCGGATGCGTAATTGGTATATCTACCCTGGCATTGCCTTTTGTGTCTGTCACCTACCCTAGCATGCCTTGAACGATGTAACAACCCGAAATTTCGATCCCAAAAATTCCAGATAGTTAGTGGAAAGAAGAAAAGAGAAAGAAGAAGAAGACAGAAACAAGTCACAGAAACCTCACATTCGTAGCGGATCAAATATAATATCAAATAAAATAGCTACACAAAGAAAACTATATCTGTTAAATTTACATTTAAATACATCAGAGTTACACATATACATAAACATTGGACAAAACAATCATGTCCGGATACTACAATATCACATTGGAAACTATCCATACGTCCCTGCCATCCAGCTCGTCGAAATGAGCTCCAGAACGTCCTTACCTGAAAATCTATAATACTCGGTCTGACCCGAGCATTACATCAAAGTAACACCCGGGTCAGGCTGGAAACCAGCGTGAGTAAACTCATCCAATATGGAATACAAAAGCATACAACTATATAAACCCGGGTAACATGTATCAATTTATAACTTCACAAGTCGTTATAGACATCATTTATATCACACATCAATTTCTAAGTGTCTAACTTAGATTATATGGTCCCATTCACTTTAATCATTCCATTTCATTCTATTGATTCCACACATCAGATTATAAAGAATCAAAGTGGTTTCGGGTATTTACAAATACCTGACTCCAGTCTCTTCGAACCCAATGTCACCTAAACCTAAGGTATTCAATTAAATACAATTCAACTTAAATTGTCGAATAACACTTTTACACAGCAATTCATGATTGATTTATAATCACATTATCCTCGTCTATCCAACATATCATATCACAAAAGCGATTCATATCAGAAATATCAACCAATTCAAAGCATCCATCATCATTTAATCATTAATAAGAAATATTGATCACTTCCATTAATTACATTAATTAATGATTCTCTAATTACTTTCACTAGTTGATTATTCTTAAATATCATATAATAATTAACCTTTAACTTAATTACATTTATTAATCAATCTTGATTAATCACAATCAGAAATTAACTTTCCTTAATTACTTCATCAATTAAACCATCTCCTTGATTAATTATATAAATCAATCCTACAATTACTCCAAGTAATCTTTACTCAATTTCTTCCATCAAGTAATTATCCTTTAATTACTACTCATCAATTAATTTTCTTAAATTAATCACATCCGGCAATTATCCACTAATTACCTCACAAAGAAATTACACCTCATTAATTATCCTAAGTAATTATTCTTAACCCAACATCAAACGATTATCTTTAATTAATTCAACTTAATTAACTAAAATTAACCGTATTAACCTAATTAATTTATACTAAAAATTTAATTTCCTTTAATTACTTCATTAAGTACTTACTCTAATCATCTTCTTAACATTAAATAATTATCTTTTAAATAATTAATCTCTAATTACTTTATAAATTTATCCTTATTTAAGGATTAATTATTCTTTAATTAGTTAACTCATAATAAATTAATTAATTAACTATTCTTCAATCATTAATTAATTACCCTTAATCACTTATTTATTAACATATTTTAAATTAAGTTTAAATAAACTTAAGATTCAACTAAATTAATAACGTACATACTTAACTTCTAAATCCAATAGTTTATACAAAACATTGGTTACATATAAAAGCAATTTATTTAAGAACATTTTAGACCTGATAAAACTTTGTTTTACTTAGATTTTAAAACTGTATAAATTTTTCCCTCGAAATCAATTCGAATGCACTCGTCCCAGACCAGAACAAACCCAACATTTCATATTAACTATGTTTTAAATTAAAAATTTTAAAGTACATGTGAACTATTGAGGAAACTTGCTGCTGACTCGAGTAGAACCCAGTAAAAACCCTTCCTCTCCAATTCCAAAACTTCACCTTTTATCTTCTCCCAATCACTGTTCTGTCATACACCAGCACAAACGCGTGCACCTGCACACAGCTCCGCCTCACTGGAGCACGACGCCGTCCCTATCCACAAACCATCTCCGACCTCCTAAATCACCTAATCACCTCAACACCCCACAACAATTCAAGTATCAAATTTCGAACTACCGAAACCCCTTTTACAGGAGCAAGAACCCATCATTTCGCCTCGTTCTTCCCTTCCTGGCCACCGGAAATTCCAATAATTTGCCATCGCCATCGTCTCCTTATTTAGCAGCTATCCCCTAAATGCGAACCACTCCGGTCACTCCAAGGCATTGCATTCGTCTCGAGAAACTCTTCGATCAAAAACTGATCTCGAACCCTACCCTACCACCTAACCACTACCACCATGATCTATAAAATCATTTCCTATTTTTCCCTAATTCACCTACCCCCTCGCCTCCTCCAGGCTCAAATTCGTCACTCGCGAACACAACAATCATCAGAAAAGATTAAAAACCCTTTTTCTGATAATCCTTGGATAACCCATTTGTGACGCCCCACCTCTATACCCACGCTAGACAATAACATTACGGTGAATGCTGTCGACTAGCATGGAGAATAAGGCTGTTGAGGAGCGACCATCCGTGTAATTTATTTGCGCGAGCACCGATATGTCAGATAATATAACATGCATTCTACTTCCAGAGGAAATCCGACATACCGACATAAACTCAAAGCTACTACACGGTGGCTATATAAATCATTCGGAAAACAAATACAGAAATAAGCATAACACGAATCAGTCACCGACAATTCATATCACAAAGGCGGAATAAGATATGAATATTACACTAGAAAGTGTTCATTAGAGTAGTGGTCAAAAGATCCACGATAATACAAAAGAATAGCAACACGTGCTATACAAAGGAATATAACTATGAGTCTATATCTCAAGTGTATACAACAAAATAAACTACTAATCTAAGTAGTTTGCCAAAAGTCAAAGTAATGATCCTGGATGAGAAGTCAAGCAGAAGCACCTGTAACATCTCGGTCTGACCCGAGTATTATTTCATAAGAAGAAAATAATAAACGGATCAGTCTAACTATAAATATCAGAAGAAATGATATAGAATAGGAGATATGACATAAACATATAATAATCACAATGCCAAGCTGTGATAAATAAGTAATTGAAAATCAACAAGAGATTAATCAATATCACAATAATCTACTCAAGATAAAAAGGAATGTCATACTCCTAATTTCATTCACCAAGCAACAATAATTGACATATATATCAATGCCCATCGTAAAAGTTGGTGAAACATAAATTCCAGAAATTAACACACGAAATCTAGAAATCACAATAAAAAGGAACAACGACGTCGTACAGCGGGACATCCGATGAACCAAATCACAATAAAAAGGATGGCCAATCCCCAAAAAAACTAGACATCGACACACCTAAAAAGACATGCCCCATGAACAGTCGAACATCGACGCACCTAGAAAGATACGCCCCATGATCTAGCATCGACGCACCTAGAAAGATACGCCCCATGCACAATTAAATAAACATCGATGCACCTAGAAAGATACACCCCATGCTCTAGCATCGACGCACCTAGAAAGATACGCCCCATGCACAAATAAATAAACATCGATGCACCTAGAAAGATACACACTGTGTAATGTCTAACATCGATGCACCTAGAAAGAAACACCCCACACTAAGTCGAACATCGACGCACCTAGAATGATACGCCCCATGCATAGACGAACATCGACGCACCTAGAAAGATACGCCCCATGTCCCGACTTATTGAGCCGATTGCTCCACGAAGTAAATAAACATCGATGCACCTAGAAAGGTACACCCCATGCATAAATAAAACATTGACGCACCTAAAAAGGTACGACCCATGTGAGAAATGAGACGAAGCTCAATAAAATGAGGAACAGTCCTCCACATAAACAAAGAGACATCGCACATTGCTAGTCTAAACCACAAAGATGATCGTCATGATCAACGAGAAGTGTCAATTACAATAAGCTAGTAAATATATGAGCTTAGCTTCATGTCCCATAAACACTAGCTTAACTTAAATATTTACGAGCAAATTGTAGATCTCCACTAGAAAGTGTCACAAGTGGTTCAATCGAACAAGTCCAAAAATTAACCAACGAAGTAAACGCAAGCGTTTCATACCACTTGTTTTACTAAGTCGTTTAATTAGATTTCTCATACGAGTGAGGTAAAGGTTTATATATACTAATAGATTGGAAATCGGTTTAAGAAAACGAGCTTTGTAATAAAATAGTGTTCAAATCATTTGAAGAAAGAGTTTTGATATTTACTACTAGTATAGAAAACCTTTATATTTTTAAAGTGACAAATCACAAAGAAGATTGTAGGAACAATCAATCACAAAGATTCACATTCGAAAATGTGAATAAAATCCAAAGAAATCGATATAAAATCCATCAAAGTGGATATATCTAAAATTCCCAAAGAAAAGGTCATCAAAGTCGATAATAAATGACAGCAACAAAAGGGAGACAACACGAATCGATTAAAGTTGGATATTCAAACGGATTAGCAAAATAGGCTAATCTGGCAAAAATCATCAGGTCGGTCGACCGGCTGCAGGGCTCGGTCGACCGGACCCTGTTCCACAAAAATCCTCGGGAAGCAGGTCGGTCGGCCGAACCCCTGTAGTCGGTCGACCGGACCCTAAAACAGAAAGTGTTTATGCACTTAGAAGCAGGTCGGTCGACCAGACCAGGAGGTCGGTCGGCCGAACCTGTATACTTGCACTTCCTACCCTATTTCAATGGAGGTGCAAATCCCGACCAATTTGCAATCGCACGAGCAACGGCGCTAAGGGTTTATGTCAATCGACTGCCCGGCCCTATAAGCTCCTCGATGCATCACCAAAAACATGTTCAAACATCAAAGTTAGGATTTTTAATGAATTGAACTCAAAACACTAAAAATTGGAATATTCACAAAAGCAATCCAAATCAAGGTCAAATGCACATGAATAAGTGTTAGGAATTCATACCTAACAATAGAAGAGAATTATAAGCATAGATGTGAGATTAAAAATCTCACCTTTGAATCCGAAAACAATGAATGAGAAGCTTGAAGATGAAGGAAGATCAACCACACTTCAATCTCAGCACAAGAAGCTTGAATCTAAGCTTAAAAGAGAAACAATTCCTAAATTAGGTTTAGGAATTTTCTGAAATTGGAAGGAGAAATGTTTGGAGAAGAATAAGGAGATGCTTACTAATGGGTTCTCTTTGAATTTGGAGCAAGAACTTGAGCTAGCAAGAGGAACTAGGGCTTGGAATTTTAATTTCCACTCTTCTCCACCATTATTATAAAAGCTTGAGTATTAGGAAATGAAGAATGAAGTAATGAAGATGAGAGGTGGTTGGGACTGAATACATAAGGGTTATTGGGCTCAGCCCAAACCAAAGCCCTAAGTAAAAAGTGGCAAAAATCAACTTTCTCCAAACATATCGAAGCTTATACTCAAAAAGGTTGCAAACGTCATTTTGAACTCAATGGGGGTGGTCTCGAGTCTCAATTCGACTGTTTGCACAAAGTAGCTTTTCGGACCAAAATCCGATGAATGGTGAAATATTTAAATAAAATATTTAAATATATAATCGATAAATATGCGGGTTGTTACAGACTCCCCTCCTTAAAGAAATTGCGTCCTCGCAATAATTAAGAAGGAAATATATAGTAACAACCGTGGAAGCATATTAACACAAAAGAAAATTTGAATCAAGAAGTCCACCATAAAGAGCACGAAGGAGTAAATCCGAAATTTTTCATTCGATGAATTCTCAAGATTTCACATGAGCAATCCTTAGGATTTGAGAACCATTGAACTTTTATCAAAAAGAATATCTTTATATCGACGACGCTCAACCTCCAAAGCAATGATGCGAATAGAATGTTGCTCAAAAGTCAAATTTGGTGAAACTTCAATCCCTCAATAACACCGGGCTCAAGAATAAAAACCGAAAACATAAAAGCATTTCCATAGTTAAAAGACGTGGAAAACGTCAAGAATAGCAGAAAGTTGAGCCGGTGCAACGGCGTAGTACAAATACGGTACGCCCGAGAAACTAGAAACTCGAATAATTTGGAACACCGACGTAGTACAAAGACGGTACGTCCAATGAACCAAAAAGCCAAGTCATTGGTGTAGTGCAAACGGTACATCCAATAAATCAAAAAGCGAAGACATTGATGTAGTACAAACGGTACATCCAATGAATCAAACAGCAATGTCATTGATGTAGTACAAACGGTACATCCAATGAATCAAAAGCAAAGACATTGATGTAGTACAAACGGTACATCCAATGAATCAAACAACAAAGACATTGATGTAGTACAAACGGTACATCCGATGAATCAAAAGGAGAGACATCGATGTAGTATAAACGGTACATCCGATGAATCAAAAGCAAAGACATCGATGTAGTACAAACGGTACATCCGATGAATCAAAAGGAAAGACATCGATGTAGTACAAACGGTACATCCGATGAATCAAAAGCAAAGACATTGATGTAGTACAACGGTACATCCAATGTATCAAATAGCAAAGTCTTGGTTCCCCTTCAGGAACCACAAGAATAAGAGTATCGAAAAGAAAGAATTTCTTTTAAATAATCTTCTTTCCCATAAAGTTAAAACTTTCAAAATTACACTTATCTTTAGGTAATTATCATTCTAGAAAAATTTACTATTTTCAAGTTAATATACTGTGTCTGATTGTCACATCAAAGCGTTTAGGAAACTCCTATCGATAACGTTGATCAAGCGTATCGACCAAAATTCTTAAAGCACTCAACTGGCAATACAATCACAAAATCATTTTTTTTATAGGATAAATAAATCTCTTAAAAAGTTTTAAGAATATTCTTTGTTCTTTTCAAGAACAAAATCTAGTTTTACTTATAAATAAATCTTATGAAAAAGATTTGCAAAATTTTAAATTACTATTTTCATCCAAAATCAGTAAATACAAGAATAGTCTCATCGAAATATTCATAGAATATTCGATTTATAAAATGGATGAAATAAGCTGGACAAATTGAATGACATAATAAGTCATTCATAAGAATCATAACGAGTGCGGAATGCGGTAAGTGGAATGCTAATTTCCGCAGCTCGTAGCAAACGAAAACCGGTGGTAAAGTCAAACTGAAAAGACCTTAACACCACACAAAAGATTTCTTAGGTGATAATCCTAAGACAAACTCAAAAATGCCGAAAAATTTCTCAAACTACATGAATGAGAGAAATAACACTTTCCTTATAAGTGGGCTTAAGGAATAAAATGATGCCATCAAGTTGGAATCAAAATCATAAATGAAAAATTGAAATCTGCTTAACAGATTGAAAATGTCGAAGATGAATAGTCCACTCGAAAAATAGGATATGGACATCACAATGATTAAGCCGATCCTTTCAAAAAATCAATTCCGAAGCCTAAGTAAAAATATCGGCTCGGAAAGATAAATCACATAAAATAATTTCGACATCAGATAAAAGAAAATTGAGTGTTGCGGACCCACCATCCGGATTCACAACTCTCAAAGAAGTCATCAAGCCCAAAATATTTTCAAAGAAAAAGAATCGACAAGTTCTTTTGATATAAAACAGTGAGATGGAACCCAAATCAAAAAGAACTCAAATAAGAAGATCACGAAATAAAGCAATGCCATCAAGGATTGAGTGAAAAATACCTTGGCCAAGAGAAGAGTTGCTAGGGGCATGCACAATATTTAGCTTTCTCATGTCCTTGTTCAAAAGTTTGGGACATGCAGATAAAAAAATGACCCGGTTTCTTGCAATAGCGACAAGAATGGGGTTTTGGACACATATTCGCATAGTGTTCCATAGAGTTACAATTGTAGCATCCTCCATGATTAGGGATTGGAGTCTTTGCCACAAAAGTAGTTTGCTTCACTCTCTTATTGGGATTAAGGCTCTTGAACTTAATATGCCTCTTCTTGGAAGTCCCAATATCACAAACACTTCCCTTACCAACCTCTCCATGAAGAAGAGTAACATCCACAAGCTGATTGAAAGAAACTTCAAGTTTCAAAGGTAGAACCATTTCGGGGTTCTTACTCAAAGCATAGATAAACTCTTGATTCTTTACAAGATCCAAAAGTTGTTGAGCAGACATGAATACTCCATCCTGGGGAGTAGCACTAGATTGACCGATGCTAGGACGGCCTGGTCTAACCATTTCTCTTCTTTAAGAAAGAAAGAAAGAAAGAAGAGGAAAAAGTTATTCTCAAAATAAATATCAAGCAATCTTGATTGATAAAACAAGGAATCATAAAGAAAATAGGATGAATCAGTACGAAGACTCGAATTAAATCCTAAAGCACGACTCCTAAGAAAGACTTAGGACGATGATCCTTGTTATATCATTCCATATTGTTCCGAAGTTTGGCTCCGATACCAAGCTGTGACGCCCCACCTCTATACCCACGCTAGACAAGAACATTACGGTGAATGCTGTCGACTAGCACGGAGAATAAGGCTGTTGAGGAGCGACCATCCGTGTAATTTCTTTACGCGAGCACCGATATGTCAGATAATATAACATGCATTCTATTTCCAGAGGAAATCCGACATACCGACACAAACTTAAAGCTACTACACGGTGGCTATATAAATCCTTCGGAAAACAAATACAGAAATAAGCATAACACTAATCAGTCACCGACAATTCATATCACAAAGGCGGAATAAGATATGAATATTACACTAGAAAGTGTTCATCAGAGTAGTGGTCAAAAGATCCACGATAATACAAAAGAATAGCAACACGTGCTATACAAAGGAATACAACTATGAGTCTATATCTCAAGTGTATACAACAAAATAAACTACTAATCTAAGTAGTTTGCCAAAAGTCAGAGTAATGATCCTGGATGAGAAATCAAGCAGAAGCACCTGTAACATCTCGGTCTGACCCGAGTATTATTTCATAAGAAGAAAATAATAAACAGATCAGTCTAGCTATAAATATCAGAAGAAATGATATAGAATAGGAGATATGACATAAACATATAATAATCACAATGCCAAGCTGTGATAAATAAGTAATTGAAAATCAACAAGAGATTAATCAATATCACAATAATCTACTCAAGATAAAAAGGAATGTCATACTCCTAATTTCATTCACCAAGCCACAATAATTGACATATATATCAATGCCCATCGTAAAAGTTGGTGAAACATAAATTCCAGAAATCAACACACGAAATCCAGAAATCACAATAAAAATGAACAACGACGTCGTACAGCGGGACATCCGATGAACCAAATCACAATAAAAAGGATGGCCAATCCCCAAAAAAATGGACATCGACACACCTAAAAATACATGCCCCATGAACAGTCGAACATCGACGCACCTAGAAAGATACGCCCATGCTCTAGCATCGACGCACCAAGAAAGATACGCCCCATGCACAATTAAATAAACATCGATGCACCTAGAAAGATACACCCCATGCTCTAGCATCGACGCACCTAGAAAGATATGCCCCATGCACAAATAAATAAACATCGATGCACCTAGAAAGATACACCCCATGTAATGTCTAACATCGATGCACCTAGAAAGATACACCCCACGCTAAGTCGAACATCGACGCACCTAGAAAGATACGCCCCATGCATTGACGAACATCGACGCACCTAGAAAGATACTCCCCATGTCCCGACTTATTGAGCCGATTGCTCCACGAAGTAAATAAACATCGATGCACCTAGAAAGGTACACCCCATGCATAAATAAAACATTGACGCACCTAAAAAGGTACGACCCATGTGAGAAATGAGACGAAGCTCAATAAAATGAGGAACAGTCCTCCACATAAACAAAGAGACATCGCACATTGCTAGTCTAAACCACAAAGATGATCGTCATGATCAACGAGAAGTGTCAATTACAATAAGCTAGTAAATATATGAGCTTAGCTTCATGTCCCATAACCACTAGCTTAACTTAAATATTTACGAACAAATTGTAGATCTCCACTAGAAAATGTCACAAGTGGTTCAATCGAACAAGTCCAAAAATTAACCAACGAAGTAAACGCAAGCGTTTCATATCACTTGTTTTACTAAGTCGTTTAATTAGATTTCTCATACGAGTGAGGTAAAGGTTTATATATACTAATAGATTGGAAATCGGTTTAAGAAAACGAGCTTTGTAATAAAATAGTGTTCAAATCATTTGAAGAAAGAGTTTTGATATTTACTACTAGTATAGAAAACCTTTATATTTTTAAAGTGACAAATCACAAAGAAGATTGTAGGAGCAATCAATCACAAAGATTCACATTCGAAAATGTGAATAAAATCCAAAGAAATCGATATAAAATCCATCAAAGTGGATATATCTAAAATTCCCAAAGAAAAGGTCATCAAAGTCGATAATAAATGACAGCAACAAAAGGGAGACAACACGAATCAATTAAAGTTGGATATTCAAACGGATTAGCAAAATAGGCTAATCTGGCAAAAATCATCAGGTCGGTCGACCGGCTGCAGGGCTCGGTCGACCGGACCCTGTTCCAAAAAAAATCCTCGGGAAGCAGGTCGGTCTGGTGAACCCCTGTAGTCGGTCGACCGGACCCTAAAACAGAAAGTGCTTATGCACTTAGAAGCAGGTCGGTCGACCGGACTAGGGGGTCGGTCGGCCGAACCTGTATACTTGCACTTCCTACCCTATTTCAATGGAGGTGCAAATCCCGACCAATTTGCAATCGCACGAGCAACGGCGCTAAGGGTTTATGTCAATCGACTGCCCGGCCCTATAAGCTCCTCGATGCATTACCAAAAACATGTTCAAACATCAAAGTTAGGATTTTTAATGAATTGAACTCAAAACACTAAAAATTGGAATATTCACAAAAGCAATCCAAATCAAGGTCAAATGCACATGAATAAGTGTTAGGAATTCATACCTAACAATAGAAGAGAATTATAAGCATAGATGTGAGATTAAAAATCTCACCTTTGAATCCGAAAACAATGAATGAGAAGCTTGAAGACGAAGGAAGATCAACCACACTTCAATCTCAACCCAAGAAGCTTGAATCTAAGCTTAAAAGAGAAACAATTCCTAAATTAGGTTTAGGAATTTTCTGAAATTGGAAGGAGAAATGTTTGGAGAAGAAGAAGGAGATGCTTACTAATGGGTTCTCTTTGAATTTAGAGCAAGAACTTGAGCTAGCAAGAGGAACTAGGGCTTGGAGTTTTAATTTCCACTCTTCTCCACCATTATTATAAAAGCTTGAGTATTTGGAAATGAAGAATGAAGTAATGAAGAGGAGAGGGGGTTGGGACTGAATACATAAGTGGGGTTATTGGGCTCAGCCCAAACCAAAGCCCTAAGTAAAAAGTGGCAAAAATCAACTTTCTCCAAACATATCGAAGCTTATACTCAAAAAGGTCGCAAACGTCATTTTGAACTCAACGGGGGTGGTCTCGATTCTCAATTCGACTGTTTGCACAAAGTAGCTTTTCGGACCAAAATCCGATGAATGGTGAAATATTTAAATAAAAAATTTAAATATATAATCGATTAATATGCGGGTTGTTACATCATTCAACACCAACTTAAAAATTAAGATTTGGCTTTTGAAATTCCTAGTTCTCGAAGGCAAATCTGACTATAATGGTGAATTCGAAAATCATCATATTCGAATTTTCCCATTACCGATTTACACTGTAACTCTTGAACTTACAGCATGTTTTTCAAAAAAAATTACTCAGAATATTTTTTTTATTAGCAAGAACTTACTGTTATTAACATTTTTCTTTCGAAAAGCAAATTATAATTTTTATTATTTAGGGAGTTAGAAGTTATTTTGTGATGGAAGTTGAGCCTGTTACTAATAACAGAGCACAAAGACAAATATATACAGATATTCACACATGAACAAGCATTTTCATACATATGTCCAGCTAAAATAAGCATGCAAACCATATCTCAACTTTACACATAAGATCATCACATGAAGTACCAAAAACTAATTATATATATATATATATATATATATATATATATATATATATTAAAAAAATTACCCATAGGTTTGAGAAGAACCATGCCTTTGAAAATCTGGGGTTTTGAAACTGTGAAAACTGAACTTGAGCTTCAATTTGCTTTTTTTATTTTTAAAAACATTCATCTTGCTTTTGTAAAATGCTTCAGATAAGCACATTTTACATAACTTATATACATTCAAACATGTTTCCATTTTCATAAAAACATTTTCATACCAAAACTTCCATATTATATTACATGCATCAGGGTATAAGAACGATTTACTTCCTATAACATTGTTAGATTTGATTTAAAGGTGAAGTTTGCTTTCTTGATTATGAACAGAGAACTGTTTCTTATATTAATCAGGAAATTTTTAATCAGGTATTCTCTCTATATACATTACTAACGAAATGATTTTTAAAATAAACTTCATCTAAAAACAAGCAAATTCCCCCTTTTTAATCTGATCTTAAAATTCCTTAAACAGGGAGGTATAGATTTTTAAAATCAAAGGGTGTTACTTTTACTTTTGTTTCACAGAGTGCAGTCATTGCTAATTCTCATATGTATGAAGCATAGCATATGATACTTCATGGATTGGTGCAAAAATACAAGAATTCGTTCAAGTCCAAACATGTAGAAATATGTATATTTTAGGTAGGCAGAATCTTACAGGTTGAACTCACCTATCAAAAGAAGGTGAACACTGCTGCTACCCCTGCTACAGGCTTGATCTTCTACTTGGTTGAGTGGTTTGATTTGAATCCATTATATGTTGAGTTGAAATCCATGCTTGATCAGGTTTTGAATAAATTGAAAGTATTGTTGTTGTTTTTTTTTAATAGAAAGGAAGGTAAAGAAACCATGTTTACAAAGGCTGAAAATTCGATAAAGAAAAGAATAAAATTATAAGGGACACATGTTAAATTACTTACACTTGTCATAAGGATGCTAATACTAATTTACAAGTGTAATTACAATGTATTAATAGGTTATATATATTTATATAATATCTATAACTTAGTATATATGTATACTTATGTCTTTATTTAAACTTTTCATTTCTTAAATTGCTAAATTTTTACATCTACATATGTTTAAATGTTTTATATTTGAAATTCCTATAATATTCTCAAACTATTTTATTTATATATTTAATTTGATTCTTATTTTAACTATTACACTTCTTAGATACTAGAACTTCATATTTTATATATTTCCTTATGTATTTATATTAAAATTAGAAAAAAGAAAAAAAAATTATTCATTTCAACTATAGAGTTTTAATTCCAATTTACTCTTATGACATTTTCAATTGAATTATAAATCCTAATTTTATTTAAAAAAAATACTATTTTTATAAATATATATGAAATTAAAACTTATTTTATTTGTTTAAATTACAAACTTGTATTACAAAACTTTTTTTTTAATCCTGTTAATTATCTAATTAACAGATGTCACGAAATTTGGGTTATCACATTCCTTCCCCCTTAGAATCTTTTCGTCCTCGAAAAGGATCGAAGCCAGAATTTATCAAAATACTTAAAATCAAATAAATTTTCATCGATCATTTTTTAAAACATTTTAAAAATCTATATAATACTACTAAAATAGTTTTTATAAAAATACTTTTTACAACTCGATGTCTCAACCAGTCTATCCTTGTTCTTCTAGAAATTCGGTCATACGTTGATCAGACGTATGACTGAAAATCTACAAGTGCTTGGCAGACTCATTTTCAACATCCAGTGAAAATACTTTGAAAATAATTTTTATTGAAAATATAGAAATCAGTTTTTGAAATTAGAGGATATATTTTTGGTGGGAATGCTCTGGAAATCATCACCCCCATCCATGGTCACAGTGACATTCCAGGGTTACGTTGCCGTCGCAGCAAAAGTCCATGCAACTACAGGCTCTCAGCGACCTCTCAATTACACCATGGAACCCACACAACAGATCATAGTTACATCCAGGGTTACGTTGCCGTCACAGCAAAAGTCCATGTAACTGCAGGCTCTCAACGGCCTTTGATTTTCGCTGTCGAAATGAAACATCTCCACTCTTACATAGGTCGTAGTCTGCCGATATAAAATCAAACGCAGACTGTTGGCTCTCAGTGGCACACACGACTTTCGGTCTTTTATACCATAGGTCGCAGTCTACCGATATAAAATCAAACGTAGACCTTGGCTCTCAGCGACGCACACGACTTTCGCTATGGTATACTCTACTCACAATCTCCAGGAACTAGTTTAGTCCGGACTCCTCACACGATCAACTTTAGAACCCCCCCTTGGGGCTCAAGGCAGCACCACCCGACGGTACTCCTGAGAAGTTCATTTAAGGGAGCGCCTTTTTCCCCAGAGCCATCATCAAAACATTTTATACTATACACATATAGTATCTTTAAATCATACACCTAGTATGATCTCATACAAAGCTCCTTTACACCAAATCGATTATTCCAAAATCGATAATTCTCAAGCTAGGCTTCCCAAATTCTTATATTGATTTTACACAAAAATCAAAAGCCTTTCCAAATCCAAAGGTTCCCAAAACCTTTTTTCCAAAATCCTCATATGATCCTTTATATATATATATATATATATATATATGTATGTATGTATGTATGTATGTATATTTAGATATATAAAATCTTTCAAAACTTTGGATCATTTCAAACTTGTATAAAACTCCTTTTATACTTCAAACATTTCTAAAATCTTTTCTTCTGGCAAAAGATTCAACAAGGGGAAATTTCATTTTATAAAACAAAGATATTTAACTTCTTTTACTAAAAAATCAAATATTCATATTTGATTACTCTTTTCAATATCATTCCAATCCGTACGATGTACACATATCATTCGTACGCCATACCAATCTGATCGCTCACTCGGTCACACAATTTCACTTCCGAACTAGTATCGTCCACCCGATTTCCTAGTGCGGACACAGATATGGTTTCTTGATCAGAAACCGTCATTCTCCTTGCATAGTCATAACTATGATAGAGAATATCCAGAACCAATCAACAATCCATATCCAGCTTCGCCATCGAAAATCGAGTGAAAAATCCCACTCGGATCGATATAACTATCTCGAGATTCTGTGCTCGAATCTGGATCAAATCACTATGCAAATAGAATAACATACGTACACCCTACGTATTTATCTTTATTGGTTATTAGCCAAATCAATTCTCTTTCTGTTCACATTCACTTTTAATTTTCATTCATTTACTCACAACTGCTTCAACCCATTTGGATTATCACCTCTATTCTTATCTCGATTGGGTATTTAACCAATAACAGTTTAAACTCTGTCCAGTTTCAATTTAGAAAATAACTTGAAAAGTTAAAGAAATAGATAAGTAGTTGAAAAATAATTACTAGTTTGTAAAATAGCTGTAAAATAGTTCAGTAATTGTAAAATAATTGAAAAATAGTTAAATAGTCATAGAAATTTTAAATAATTGCAAAATAGCTATAAAACAGTAATTAGTAGTTAAAAATAGTAATTAGTTTATAGAATAGTTAGAAAATTGTTAAACAGTTTCAAAAATATAAGATAGTTTGGTTTTTAAAAGATAAATTGTATACATAATAAATAGCTTGGAAAAATAGGTTTATATTAAATCAATTTATATTAAAAATAGTCTAGAGTCAAAACTGCTCACTTTCCAATCTCCATTCTCATCAATTCAATTTAAATTTCAACTTTCATTTAAATTGACCCAATTCCAATTTTAAATAACTTCAATTTCCATTGGACTTGATTTATTCCCAATTCTAGTTGAATTAATCTCAGTTTCTTTTCAAATTTAACTTTATTCAACTTTGATCTCAAAATTCTACCGATTCAAATAAATTTCAATTGAACTAGTTCCAATTTCAATTCATTTCAACTCCAATTTGAATTAATTCCAATTTCAAACTCCATTTCCAAATCAAGTTGAATTATTCTTGATTTCTTTCCAAATTCAATTCAAATTCCATTTGAATTTTATACTATTCAACTTTAATTACAATTCCAAATTATTCAAATCAATTTGGACTAATTTCAAATTGAACCTGTAACGATTGCGGATTTTCGTTGCCGAAAAACCGAATAGTTATGGGTTTTAAAAAAAGAAAATTTAAGAAAAGAAAAAGAAAGAAGAAGAGAGAAGATAGAAGATAGAGAGGAAAGAAGATAGACGATTTTTAGAAAACAGAGAAAGAAAAGAAAACAGAGAATTTGAAAAATAGAAGATAAAAGAATTTTAAAAATAGAACGGAACAGAAAGAAATAACAGAACAACATCAGAATCTCACAATTCGCAGCGGAACAACATATAATAATAAATGAATAATCTTTAAACAAAGAACTATATCAGTTATTACATTTTATACATTACATTACATCATATCATCAGAGTGTACAACATCATACAACAACAAACAGTGCAGCGGAAAAAGAAATACTATATAAGTAATATGCCATGCCATCCAGCTTGCCTCCAGCAACTCCAGAATATCCAGAATATCCTGATAAACCTAACTCTTGACTGCCCGTGTGGAAATTAGTGGGCACCCAGAGTTTAGGAAGGAAAACAATAAACTCCGAGTCAGTCATGTGACTGGTGTGAGAACTCAAAACAGTTTATTTATCTTTAAAATCAAAATAGAGGAATATTTTTAAATTCAATTCGCAATGCTTTTAAAAATGAGACTACCATAAGACCTCCTGCCACACACACAATGCAAACGCAGACTTGGAGAAGATTTCTCCTTATGATAGTCAAACATGCTTGATACGCATTTAAAAAGAGCATTTGATATTATTATTAGTGCATAGTGTAGGAAAAATTCATTTCGAAAGTAGAATATAAATCTTAGCCAGCATAGGTACCATTATATTATGCCTACTAATAGCTACCATATTAAATGGCAGGTTCTACAACTAAAACCGTACAAGTTTCGTATTGTTTCTTTGGATTTCCAACAAATGGTCAGGCCAAGGAACTTCCCATTGCCACATGAGAATGCCTCTGGATGGACATCCCCGAGAACCAAACCGGATCTCTACCAACACAAGGCCGGGTTACTCCTAACTGAGTAACAACTGACCGAATATGCCATCCCCCGGTCCTTTGGGACCTTTATCAACCGAGCGCTCGTAATCAATTCACACAATCATAAAGTGTTTTCAACATGAGTAAGTATCTGGGCTCCATACCATGATACCACCCTTTTCCAGAAGGAAATGGACACATCCTAAAGGGTGCTACCCCTCATAACCTTGCTGCTTCTTTCCTGTTTTGACCATTCACGGGGTGTGAGGCTCGACGAAGTCACGTCCACAAAAACATACTTTATACAAAAGCCATGCTTTGGGTCAACAAATGATCAACACAATGATCACTAAGATAGACGATCAAATAAATGATCCTATCACAAATAATCAACACAATGATCATTTCAGCATCACTCAGCATGTCACATTACCAAACTGGGAATATATCGCTGATAACTTCAATTATATAACCTTTGAGCTCGTACGTCTCAAAGAAGGGTGTTAAGCAAAGAATAAATTCTCCGCCACCAACAGAAATATATTTGAAAGAAATCGGCTTTATATCTCAACTTGTAATGTCAGACATACAATCCATACAAGTCTGTTCCGGGCTCGAACAAAACCGAAGGCACTTCTTACGAAGCCCTTGCAATACGGGTATTCACAATCCCGATCGAATTTCCCATCACTTAGGAGATCTCTATACCAGGAGCTACCCAGTGCAGAGACAATCGATAGGTCATCCTATCGCTTTCACAAATACTCGGTCTTCAACACCGATCTTCAAATGCAATTCACGTCGTATCACATATTCGGAATGGGTTATACGACCCCATGGTCCTTTCCCGGTTAACCCGAATAGTGAGCGCTTATTCAAAAATAAGTGTGCATTCAAATTCAATCATATTCACATCAAATATCCATTCAAAGGGAAATATTGATAGTCGGCTATTGAACTATCAATGGATATGCATACATCACCAGATTCCAAATAATTTTCCAAATTATTTATTTTCCAAAATATCTTCACAAGATATAAAATTCCAACACTTCAAAAATAAATCAATATTTATTTTCAAACAAATTTCACTTTCACATATAAATTCCATAATGAATTTATATTTCAAAATATTCATGCATATACGATTTCAATAATCCATTTCAATTTATCCTCAAAAAGATAAATTCTAATTATTCACTTCATATTGGAAAACATTTCCATACTTATTTATTCATAAGTAATTCACAAATCTCTTTTATTTCAACCTTTGAAAATATTCAATATACTTAAATCGAATTAAGTATATATTTCATTCTTTAAGGGAAATCATTCTCTTAAACATTTTTATTTGGGCCAAAACGAATGTTGCGTAAAACATCGTTACAACAACCCAAAATCACTAGTATAGGGATTCGAAATTAAATAGATATATAAATCCCAATACTATACTAAACATTTTCTTTCGGAAATTATTTACTATAACAACAGTGTTATAGTCCACCATTTCCTTTTATTTCTCGAAAACGTCTATTTCAACAATAAATGTTGAAATCTATGGTTTCGAATCTCAACACCTTTAAAACATCGTTAGATCGTTTTAATTCTGTTTAAAACATTCACATTCAATACATTTTCTTTAACGTATTATTCACTATTCAAAAACGTGAATATACTTCATTAACAAATTTCATCCTTTCTATTCATTTTATTTTAAAGGATTATTCACTGTTTAAAAACGTGAATATAACTCCATTTATAAGTTATAACAATTAACTTATCAAAATAAGTCGTTTGCGAATTTATAAAACAACGTTTATAAATTCCATTTCCATTTATTTCATAACAACTTCCTTTATAAATCTTCTTTATTTACCTATTCGATTTATAATCTTAATTATAAACCAAAAGTCCAAATTATAAGTCAACACTTATAATTTATTTATTTGCAAAAATCGTTCCTTTGAACTTTACAAATTTTATAAACCTATTGTTTATAAAATTCCATTTATAACTTCACCGTTATATAATTCTATAAATTTCATTCATTTATGAAATTCACCTTCACTACATTCAAACACTTATAAAAACTCGTTTTATAATGTCTATATTTCAATTTATAAATATCCATTTATAAATCTCTAAATATAAATCAGTTTATATTATTATTCTAAAACGTCTTTAAATTCCTTTATAATTTCATCATTTCGATTTATAAAATAATCAAATTTTATAAATCCTATATTTAAACTTTTATCATATATTCAAAAATCCAATCTAAATTATTTTATAAAATCATTAGTTCATATTTCTCAAAAATCGACTTTTAATCGTATTTCTAAAAATCAGCTTTTTAAATATATTTCAAAAAAACCATAATTTTTATAACTTTAAAAATTATAACGTTTATTTATTTATAATGGATCAATTCCAAAAATATAGTATATTTTCAAAATCACTTTTAAAATCATTTTAAAATCCCAAAATCTGGGTCCAATGATGCTACACACCAAATAGTCAATCACGACAACAACGATATCATATATCGATATGATAATCAATCAAATATCAAAATATCTGAAATTAAATAAATACTGTTGAGGAATCCAGTTGGATCCCTCCAACCTGTTTCCTGCATCCAAAAACATTAGCACAATACCAATTTCGCTCCAGTACGAAATTATCGCGGTACATGTTCTTAATAAATATTATCCGCTTAATAACGGCGTAATAGGGTCTCATCCGCTAAAAATACGGGAAATCAATCAACTGCAATATATACATATGCCAATATATATATATTGATATTATATATAATACCAATTTCACTGTTTATGAAATATTCGCGGTATATGTTTATATTAAATAACACCCGCTTACTAACGGCGCATAATGTCTATTTTAACAATCAATAGATATCAATCATCATTCATACATGCATTCAAATATTTTAAATCTAACTATTTAAAATAAAATCGAAATCTATTCGATTGAGTGAGAAATTCTCACCTTGGTTTTAATTTCCGTTTTAGCTTTTATTTCGAATAAAATTAAACGCGCGTTTAATTTTACCCGAAATTCTCACTAACTCCAAACGACTCCAAACCAAATCCATCGCGTAGTGCTCGTCCATACGATCCCAACGCAACTGGATTTGCATTTTTTCGACCTCGTATGAAAAAGTTATGCATTTTATAAGATCGTACACGATTTATATAGCTTAAATTCAACATAACTTTAAAATTTTCCAACCCAACTCAAATCTGGACCATCCACTTTAGATCCGTGCGCACTGCTTCTTCTCCCCTCTCCTTCTTTCACGTGAAACGCCTCCAGGTCCTTCACCTTAAAACCGAACCCACTTCTTTAGAATTAGGGTTTAATTATGCCTCGCCTACACTCGACTAAAACACGATCAGGTTGCTCCAGTACGAAGCTCTCACCTCCAGCTACACTCGACCCAAACCCCAAGGCACTCGGCCTCCTAGATCTGCGTGCGCACGCACGAGAACAGCCACGAACGGCCTCACATCACTCCCTCTACGCAACTCCGTTTCCGATCATCACCGTATGGATTTCAAGCTCTCTTCATGCTCTACCTTTTTCGTGTTGAACACTTCGCGTGAATGTGAATGGATTTGGAGAGATTGATGAATGAAAATGGAGCATTTCTGGCCATTGACAGTTTTAGGGCCGGCTAGGGTTTAATGTTTGTTATTTTTATTTTTTATTTATTTAATGAAGGGTGTGTCTCCTTTTATAGAAAAAGCAAGCGTAAACACTATTCATCCCGGGAATTCCGAACTCCGATTTAGACGCCGTAACCAGCGTACCTAGGGTTTATCCCGCGTTCCGGACACAATGGAACAGGTTTCGGAAGCTAATTCGGAAGTATGTGCGAGTTATGGCTGAAAACGCTCAATTTGAATTAAACCGATTTAAGTCGATTTCTAGGCGTTTTAATTTGTACCGGACAAACGGTAAATCCAATTGACTTGAAATTTGAAATCTTACAATAATATCACATTACGGATCCGATGAAACTGGTTTCGTCGAATTCCGAGACTTTTTGAAAAATGGATATTTTGACTCGCCAAATTTAAATTAAAAACGATTCGATGCGTTTCGAGCTGCCACGATCAAACGATAACTCCGATTGACACGAAAATTGAAATCCGGTAATAACTAACTATTACGGATCCAATGGAACTGGTTTCGTTCAATTCTGAGACTGTTCAAAAATTGACTATTTTACAGTCGATTATTAAATATTAAAATATTCAATTTTCACAAATTAACTTTTAATTCGATTTTAAAAGTTCTAAAATATTTCTATAACTCCAGTATGATTAAATAAAATTTTCCAAATTATTTTAAATCATTTTTAACTCAATTTCAATTATTTCCATAATTTAACGTATTAAATTATCGATTAAATTATTAAATTAAATCCAATAATTCAAATTAAAATTTATTTGACTTATAAATTCACTTATAAATATTTAAAATTAATTAAATATTCAAATTTTAATTTCTGAAAATTCTGGGTCGTTACAATCTTTCCCCCTTAAAAGAATTTCGTCCTCGAAATTACAAGTAAGAAAGGTTACAGAATTTATTAACTTTCCAAAATTCATAATTAAATTCCTTACAAATCTTTACTAAGTTTTCCAATCATACTTAGTTATCATTTCAAAAACAAATTACTATTGTTTTACTTTCAACTCCAAAATCAAAGTTAAAGTTTTCAAAATTTTCCAATTTTCTCAAATTTTTTCTAACGCCTTAAATTTCCGGAAAAATTCGCCATAGTCTCCTTTGCGCGGCTCGATCCGAAAAAAAAATGACAGTTTATATATCACAAATATACATCTCATCAAGTAATGAGGCATCCCGAAGGGAAAAAAGTGTAAAAGTGCGATATTTAATCCGAGATATGTACCTTATACTTCATTAGCAAGCATATACGGCTAATATAGCGCTAAAACGAACTCCAAATGCGAAGCAAACGCAATCCGCACCTACTAAACTCAACAAACAACATGAGAATCATGCACATATACAATAATCTCAATATACAACATATAGCAACATAACAACTACATAATATAGCAAATGCATTCAATAGCAATATATACAACCATCAACCAACTAACATTCATAATCAATAGATATTCATATTCTCATTAATATTTAATGAAATGGTTTTCAATTTAAATCACATTTGATTCATTAATGTTGGAATTTACTAACATTCATTCTCATTAATTTCAATTAGTTTACATTACTAATTAAATCCAATTCACTTTCAATTCTATTCAAATTTATTTACTTCTAATTTGAATTCAATTTCATAGTTTCCAATTTCATTAATACTTAATGAATTATATACAATCAATCAACAATCAAATAACAACCGAAGTATATTAATTTCAACCAAATTCCTTTGCTTATATTCATACAATTTGGTTTAACATTAAATTGATTTCCATTCCAATTTATTCAACTTCTAATAAAATTAGATTTTAATGAATTAACACTTTCATTAATTATTCCTTATCAACTTAAATTACATTCAATTGTTTTAACATTCAATTCATCCATTCAATTACAAAAGTTGAATTTCTATTCACATAACTTAAGTTCATATCCATCACTTAACTTAATTAATTTAGTTTGATACCAATATCAACTTCATTCAACAATTCTTAAGTTATACTTCCTTTAAACATCACTTAGTTTTACATAACTTAAATTCATATAGTTTCACTTCTTATATATATAAGTTTATTTCACAATGGTAAATCACTTTAATTATAATTCAATTCTTATAATTCTTTTACTTATACAATTATTCTTTTATTTAGATTATTCAAACAACCTAACAATCAACTTATATACTATTTAATAATTCTAAAAATTATTCCTTTATATATAAAATATAATCAAGGTAAAATTATTTTATTTACCCAATTTTAAAAACAATATTGTGTCGAATTGTTCTATTCAAGTGTTTAGAAACCCCTTCGGCATAGTCTTGCGGACCACGCTGACGAAAGTTCATATACCACTCAATAAACCAATCATCACAATATAAAACAATTTTATATTCACTAACAAATACGCACTCATAGCTATTATTACACTCAAACTCAATCTAGAGTACTGCTGACTCTATCTCTAATGAGTAATACCCAACAGAACCATGGTTGTCGCTTAACCATAAGCTCTGATACCAAATGTAACGATTGCGGATTTTCGTTGCTGAAAAACCGAATAGTTATGGGTTTTAAAAAAAGAAAATTTAAGAAAAGAAAAAGAAAGAAGAAGAGAGAAGATAGAAGATAGAGAGGAAAGAAGATAGACGATTTTTAGAAAACAGAGAAAGAAAAGAAAACGGAGAATTTGAAAAATAGAAGATAGAAGAATTTTAAAAATAGAACGGAACAGAAAGAAATAACAGAACAACATCAGAATCTCACAATTCGCAGCGGAACAACATATAATAATAAATGAATAATCTTTAAACAAAGAACTATATCAGTTATTACATTTTATACATTACATTACATCATATCATCAGAGTGTACAACATCATACAACAACAAACAGTGCAGCGGAAAAAGAAATACTATATAAGTAATATGCCATGCCATCCAGCTTGCCTCCAGCAACTCCAGAATATCCAGAATATCCTGATAAACCTAACTCTTGACTGCCCGTGTGGAAATTAGTGGGCACCCAGAGTTTAGGAAGGAAAACAATAAACTCCGAGTCAGTCATGTGACTGGTGTGAGAACTCAAAACAGTTTATTTATCTTTAAAATCAAAATAGAGGAATATTTTTAAATTCAATTCGCAATGCTTTTAAAAATGAGACTACCATAAGACCTCCTGCCACACACACAATGCAAACGCAGACTTGGAGAAGATTTCTCCTTATGATAGTCAAACATGCTTGATACGCATTTAAAAAGAGCATTTGATATTATTATTAGTGCATAGTGTAGGAAAAATTCATTTCGAAAGTAGAATATAAATCTTAGCCAGCATAGGTACCATTATATTATGCCTACTAATAGCTACCATATTAAATGGCAGGTTCTACAACTAAAACCGTACAAGTTTCGTATTGTTTCTTTGGATTTCCAACAAATGGTCAGGCCAAGGAACTTCCCATTGCCACATGAGAATGCCTCTGGATGGACATCCCCGAGAACCAAACCGGATCTCTACCAACACAAGGCCGGGTTACTCCTAACTGAGTAACAACTGACCGAATATGCCATCCCCCGGTCCTTTGGGACCTTTATCAACCGAGCGCTCGTAATCAATTCACACAATCATAAAGTGTTTTCAACATGAGTAAGTATCTGGGCTCCATACCATGATACCACCCTTTTCCAGAAGGAAATGGACACATCCTAAAGGGTGCTACCCCTCATAACCTTGCTGCTTCTTTCCTGTTTTGACCATTCACGGGGTGTGAGGCTCGACGAAGTCACGTCCACAAAAACATACTTTATACAAAAGCCATGCTTTGGGTCAACAAATGATCAACACAATGATCACTAAGATAGACGATCAAATAAATGATCCTATCACAAATAATCAACACAATGATCATTTCAGCATCACTCAGCATGTCACATTACCAAACTGGGAATATATCGCTGATAACTTCAATTATATAACCTTTGAGCTCGTACTCTCAAAGAAGGGTGTTAAGCAAAGAATAAATTCTCCGCCACCAACAGAAATATATTTGAAAGAAATCGGCTTTATATCTCAACTTGTAATGTCAGACATACAATCCATACAAGTCTGTTCCGGGCTCGAACAAAACCGAAGGCACTTCTTACGAAGCCCTTGCAATACGGGTATTCACAATCCCGATCGAATTTCCCATCACTTAGGAGATCTCTATACCAGGAGCTACCCAGTGCAGAGACAATCGATAGGTCATCCTATCGCTTTCACAAATACTCGGTCTTCAACACCGATCTTCAAATGCAATTCACGTCGTATCACATATTCGGAATGGGTTATACGACCCCATGGTCCTTTCCCGGTTAACCCGAATAGTGAGCGCTTATTCAAAAATAAGTGTGCATTCAAATTCAATCATATTCACATCAAATATCCATTCAAAGGGAAATATTGATAGTCGGCTATTGAACTATCAATGGATATGCATACATCACCAGATTCCAAATAATTTTCCAAATTATTTATTTTCCAAAATATCTTCACAAGATATAAAATTCCAACACTTCAAAAATAAATCAATATTTATTTTCAAACAAATTTCACTTTCACATATAAATTCCATAATGAATTTATATTTCAAAATATTCATGCATATACGATTTCAATAATCCATTTCAATTTATCCTCAAAAAGATAAATTCTAATTATTCACTTCATATTGGAAAACATTTCCACACTTATTTATTCATAAGTAATTCACAAATCTCTTTTATTTCAACCTTTGAAAATATTCAATATACTTAAATCGAATTAAGTATATATTTCATTCTTTAAGGGAAATCATTCTCTTAAACATTTTTATTTGGGCCAAAACGAATGTTGCGTAAAACATCGTTACAACAACCCAAAATCACTAGTATAGGGATTCGAAATTAAATAGATATATAAATCCCAATACTATACTAAACATTTTCTTTCGGAAATTATTTACTATAACAACAGTGTTATAGTCCACCATTTCCTTTTATTTCTCGAAAACGTCTATTTCAACAATAAATGTTGAAATCTATGGTTTCGAATCTCAACACCTTTAAAACATCGTTAGATCGTTTTAATTCTGTTTAAAACATTCACATTCAATACATTTTCTTTAACGTATTATTCACTATTCAAAAACGTGAATATACTTCATTAACAAATTTCATCCTTTCTATTCATTTTATTTTAAAAGATTATTCACTGTTTAAAAACGTGAATATAACTCCATTTATAAGTTATAACAATTAACTTATCAAAATAAGTCGTTTGCGAATTTATAAAACAACGTTTATAAATTCCATTTCCATTTATTTCATAACAACTTCCTTTATAAATCTTCTTTATTTACCTATTCGATTTATAATCTTAATTATAAACCAAAAGTCCAAATTATAAGTCAACACTTATAATTTATTTATTTGCAAAAATCGTTCCTTTGAACTTTACAAATTTTATAAACCTATTGTTTATAAAATTCCATTTATAACTTCACCGTTATATAATTCTATAAATTTCATTCATTTATGAAATTCACCTTCACTACATTCAAACACTTATAAAAACTCGTTTTATAATGTCTATATTTCAATTTATAAATATCCATTTATAAATCTCTAAATATAAATCAGTTTATATTATTATTCTAAAACGTCTTTAAATTCCTTTATAATTTCATCATTTCGATTTATAAAATAATCAAATTTTATAAATCCTATATTTAAACTTTTATCATATATTCAAAAATCCAATCTAAATTATTTTATAAAATCATTAGTTCATATTTCTCAAAAATCGACTTTTAATCGTATTTCTAAAAATCAGCTTTTTAAATATATTTCACAAAAACCATAATTTTTATAACTTTAAAAATTATAACGTTTATTTATTTATAATGGATCAATTCCAAAAATATAGTATATTTTCAAAATCACTTTTAAAATCATTTTAAAATCCCAAAATCTGGGTCCAATGATGCTACACACCAAATAGTCAATCACGACAACAACGATATCATATATCGATATGATAATCAATCAAATATCAAAATATCTGAAATTAAATAAATACTGTTGAGGAATCCAGTTGGATCCCTCCAACCTGTTTCCTGCATCCAAAAACATTAGCACAATACCAATTTCGCTCCAGTACGAAATTATCGCGGTACATGTTCTTAATAAATATTATCCGCTTAATAACGGCGTAATAGGGTCTCATCCGCTAAAAATACGGGAAATCAATCAACTGCAATATATACATATGCCAATGTATATATATTGATATTATATATAATACCAATTTCACTGTTTATGAAATATTCGCGGTATATGTTTATATTAAATAACACCCGCTTACTAACGGCGCATAATGTCTATTTTAACAATCAATAGATATCAATCATCATTCATACATGCATTCAAATATTTTAAATCTAACTATTTAAAATAAAATCGAAATCTATTCGATTGAGTGAGAAATTCTCACCTTGGTTTTAATTTCCGTTTTAGCTTTTATTTCGAATAAAATTAAACGCGCGTTTAATTTTACCCGAAATTCTCTCTAACTCCAAACGACTCCAAACCAACTCCATCGCGTAGTGCTCGTCCATACGATCCCAACGCAACTGGACTTGCATTTTTTCGACCTCGTATGAAAAAGTTATGCATTTTATAAGATCGTACACGATTTATATAGCTTAAATTCAACATAACTTTAAAATTTTCCAACCCAACTCAAATCTGGACCATCCACTTCAGATCCGTGCACACTGCTTCTTCTCCCCTCTCCTTCTTTCACGTGAAACGCCTCCAGGTCCTTCACCTTAAAACCGAACCCACTTCTTTAGAATTAGGGTTTAATTATGCCTCGCCTACACTCGACTAAAACACGATCAGGTTGCTCCAGTACGAAGCTCTCACCTCCAGCTACACTCGACCCAAACCCCAAGGCACTCGGCCTCCTAGATCTGCGTGCGCACGCATGAGAACAGCCACGAACGGCCTCACATCACTCCCTCTACGCAACTCCGTTTCCGATCATCACCGTATGGATTTCAAGCTCTCTTCATGCTCTACCTTTTTCGTGTTGAACACTTCGCGTGAATGTGAATGGATTTGGAGAGATTGATGAATGAAAATGGAGCATTTCTGGCCATTGACAGTTTTAGGGCCGGCTAGGGTTTAATGTTTGTTATTTTTTTTTTTTTTTATTTAATGAAGGGTGTGTCTCCTTTTATAGAAAAAGCAAGCGTAAACACTATTCATCCCGGGAATTCCGAACTCCGATTTAGACGCCGTAACCAGCGTACCTAAGGTTTATCCCGCGTTCCGGACACAATGGAACAGGTTTCGGAAGCTAATTCGGAAGTATGTGCGAGTTATGGCTGAAAACGCTCAATTTGAATTAAACCGATTTAAGTCGATTTCTAGGCGTTTTAATTTGTACCGGACAAACGGTAAATCCAATTGACTTGAAATTTGAAATCTTACAATAATATCACATTACGGATCCGATGAAACTAGTTTCGTCGAATTCCGAGACTTTTTGAAAAATGGCTATTTTGACTCGCCAAATTTAAATTAAAAACGATTCGATGCGTTTCGAGCTGCCACGATCAAACGATAACTCCGATTGACACGAAAATTGAAATCCGGTAATAACTAACTATTACGGATCCAATGGAACTGGTTTCGTTCAATTCTGAGACTGTTCAAAAATTGACTATTTTACAGTCGATTATTAAATATTAAAATATTCAATTTTCACAAATTAACTTTTAATTCGATTTTAAAAGTTCTAAAATATTTCTATTACTCCAGTATGATTAAATAAAATTTTCCAAATTATTTTAAATCATTTTTAACTCAATTTCAATTATTTCCATAATTTAACGTATTAAATTATCGATTAAATTATTAAATTAAATCCAATAATTCAAATTAAAATTTATTTGACTTATAAATTCACTTATAAATATTTAAAATTAATTAAATATTCAAATTTTAATTTTTGAAAATTCTGGGTCGTTACAGAACCCACTTCAATTTCAAATCGTTTCCAAATAATCCAATTCAATTTTCCATTTGAATCTTATACTCATACATCTTCAATCACCATTTCAAATCAAATTCAAATCAAATTCAATTTGAACTAATTCAAATTTAAACCATCTCGAATTATATATATTCGAGTTAATACTTCAAATGTTGATTTAATTTCTTTAAATTAATTTACCCTTAAAGTTTTAAACAAATTAATTTCTGAGCTCAAATTTCTAGAATTTTCAGTTTAAATCAACCCTTTAACTCTCTAAGTTAAACCCCAATTTCATCTTGAAATTTCCAAATTAGGTTGATCATTCGAACTTATTTAACTTTTTCCCAAGTTAAACTCAATTCACTTAATCCAGTCAATCTTACCCAGTTTAAACCTCTATTTCAAATTTTAAACTTCTCATAAATAATCTTCCCACTTATTAAGTTCAAAAACTTATCACTTTGGGTATCACATCTTATTCCAAACTCAAAACTTACCATTTAGAGTTTATTTCCAACCACCTTTGATATTATGTATATCCACATGTATACATATCAATTTCTTTTACATACCAAGTTATACTTTAAAATTTTAAACAACCTTTGGTTTTAATTCAAAACAAATTTCTTTTAAAATTTCAAACAACTCTTGTTTGAAATAGGACAATTTCATTCAAATGCTTAATATTATTTTTTATTTCTTTAAATTAATTACATCATTAATTAATCGCATTCGGTTATTAACTTATTTCTTCATTACCTTCATTAAGTAATTGTCCCTTAAATTACTTACCTCTAGTTACTTCATTAAGTAACTCCCTCTTAATTTATCATTTCCAATTATTATCCATTAAATAATCTCATTTAATAAGTTTAATTAATAACATAATTTAATTTATTATCCTTATCCTGAAACCTTTCCAAATTCAAGATTTAATTTTAGTTTGGTTGTATTTCTATTACTTCTCAATTTAATTCAATAATTTAACAACCAATTCCTTTACTATTTGTTAGAAAGATATGTTTCTTTATATATATCAAAATATAATCTTATATAAATCCATTTAAAACCTTTATAGAAGAAAATAACAAGTACGCTCTCATATATATATATATATATATATATATATATATATATATATACATAGACACACACACACACACACTCAACTCATTCTAGGGTACCACTTACCCTATTCTTAATGAGTATACCCACCAGAGCCAAGGTTCTCTCTTAACCTTCAGCTCTGATACCAAATGTAATAACCCGGAAATTTCGATCCCAAAAATTCCAGATAGTTAGTGGAAAGAAGAAAAGAGAAAGAAGAAGAAGACAGAAACAAGTCACAGAAACCTCACATTCGCAGCGGATCAAATATAATATCAAATAAAATAGCAGTTACACAAAGAAAACTATATCTGTTAACTTTACATTTAAATACATCAGAGTTACACATATACATAAACATTGGACAAAACAATCATGTCTGGATACTACAATATCACATTGGAAACTCTCCATACGTCCTTGCCATACAGCTCGCCGAAATGAGCTCCAAAACGTCCTTACCTGAAAATCTGTAATACTCGGTCTGACCCGAGCATTACATCAAAGTAACACCCGGGTCAGGCTGGAAACCAACGTGAGTAAACCCATCCAATATGGAATACAAAAGCATACAACTATATAAACCCGGGTAACTTGTATCAATTTATAACTTCACAAGTCGTTATAGACATCATTTATACCACACATCAATTTCTAAGTGTCTAACTTAGATTAAATGGTCCCATTCACTTTAATCATTCCATTTCATTCTATTGATTCCACACATCAGATTATAAAGAATCAAAGTGGTTTCGGGTAATTACAAATACCCGACTCCGGTCTCTTCGAATCCAATGTCACCTAAACCCAAGGTATTCAATTAAATACAATTCAACTTAAATTGTCGAATAACACTTTTACACAGCAATTCATAATTGATTTATAATCACATTATCCTCGTCTATCCAAGAAATCATGTCACAAAAGCGATTCATATCAGAAATATCAACCAATTCAAAGCATCCATCATCATTTAATCATTAATAAGAAATGTTGATCACTTCCATTGATTACATTAATTAATGATTCTCTAATTACTTTCACTAGTTGATTATTCTTAAATTTCATATAATAATTAACCTTTAAATTAATTACATTTATTAATCAATCTTGATTAATCACAATCAGAAATTAACTTTCCTTAATTACTTCATCAATTAAACCATCTCCTTGATTAATTATATAAATCAATCCTACAATTAATCTTAGTAATCTTTACTCATTTTCTTCCATCAAGTAATTATCCTTTAATTACCACTCATCAATTAATTTCCTTAAATTAATCACATCCGGTAATTATCCACTAATTACCTCACTAAGTAATTACACCTCATTAATTATCCTAAGTAATTATTCTTAACCCAACATCAAACGATTATCTTTAATTAATTCAACTTAATTAATTAAAATTAACTGTATTAACCTAATTAATTTATCTAAAAATTTAATTTCCTTTAATTACTTCATTGAGTACTTACTCTAATCATCTTCTTAACATTAAATAATTATCTTTTAAATAATTAATCTCTAATTACTTCATAAATTTATCCTTATTTAAGGATTAATTATTCTCTAAATAGTTAACTCATAATAAATTAATTAATTAACTATTCTTCAATCATTAATTAAGTACCCTTAATCACTTATTTATTAACATATTTTAAATTAAGTTTAAATAAACTTAAGATTCAACTAAATTAATAACATACTTACTTAACTTCTAAATCCAATAGTTTATACAAAACATTGGTTACATATAAAAGCAATTTATTTAAGAACATTTTAGGCCTGATAAAACTTTGTTTTACTTAGATTTTAAAACTGTATAAATTTTTCCCTCGAAATCAATTCGAATGCACTCGTCCCAGACCAGAACAAACCCAACATTTCAAATTAACTATGTTTCAAAATTAAAAATTTTAAAGTACAGGTGAACTATCGAGGAAACTCGCTACTGACTCGAGTAGAACCCAGTAAAAACCCTTCCTCTCCAATTCCAAAACTTCACCTTTTATCTTCTCCGAATCACTGTTCTGCCATACACCAGCACAAGCGCGTGTACCGGCACACAGCTCCGCCTCACTGGAGCACGACGCCGTCCCTATCCACAAACCATCTCCGACCTCCTAAATCACCTAATCACCTCAACACCCCACAACAATTCCAGTATCAAATTTCGAACTACCGAAACCCATTTTACAGGAGCAAGAACCCATCATTTCGCCTCGTTCTTCCCTTCCTGGCCACCAGAAATTCCATTAATTTGCCATCGCCATCGTCTCCTTATTCAGCAGCTATCCCCTAAATGCGAACCACTCCGGTCACTCCAAGGCATTGCATTCGTCTCAAGAAACTCTTCGATCAAAAACTGATCTCTAACCCTACCCTACCACCTAACCACCACCACCGTGATCTATAAATTCATTTCCTATTTTTCCCTAACTCAGCTACCCCCTCGCCTCCTCCAGGCTCAGATTCGTCACTCGCGAGCACAACAATCATCAGAAAAGATCAAAAACCCTTTTTTTGATAAACCTTGGATAGCCCATTCAACACCAACTTAAAAATTAAGATTTGGCTTTTAAAATTCCTAGTTCACGAAGGTAAATCTGACTATAATGGAGAATTCGAAAATCATCATATTCGAATTTTCCCATTACCGATTTACACTGTAACTCTTGAACTTACAGCTTGTTTTTCAAATAAAATTACTTAGAACTTTTTTTTATTAACAAGAACTTACTGTTATTAACATTTTTCTTTCCAAAAAGCAAAGTTTAATTTTGATTATTTAGGGAGTTAGAAGTTATTTTGTGATGGAAGTTGAGCCTGTTACGAATAACAGAGCACAGAGGCAAATATATACAGATATTCACACATGAACAAGCATTTTCATACATATGTCCAGCTAAAATAAGCATGCAAACCATATCTCAACTTTACACATAAGATCATCACATTCAGTACCAAAAAATAATTATATATATATATATATATATATATATATATATATATTAAAAAAATTACTCACAGGTTTGAGAAGAACCATGCCTTTGAAAATCTGGGGTTTTGAAACTGTGAAAACTGAACTTGAGCTTCAATTTGCTTTTTTTATTTTTAAAAACATTCATCTTGCTTTTGTAAAATGCTTCGGATATGCACATTTTACACAACTTATATACATTCAAACATGTTTCCATTTTCATAAAAACATATTCATACCGAAACATCCGGATTATATTACATGCATCAGGGTATAAGAATGATTTACTTCCCAGAACATTGTTATATTTGATTTAAAGGTGACGTTTGATTTCTTGATTATGAACAGAGAACTGTTTCTTATATTAATCAGGAAACTTTTAATCAGGTCTTCTCTCTATATACATTACTAACGAAATGATTTTTAAAACAAACTTCATCTAAAAACAAGCAAATTCCCCCTTTTTAATCTGATCTTAAAATTCCTTAAACAGGGAGGTATATATTTTTAAAATCAAGGGCTGTTACTTTTACTTTTGTTTCACAGAGTGCAGTCATGTCTAATTCTCATATATATGAAGCATAGCATATGATACTTCACGGACTGGTGCAAAAATACAAGAATTCGTTCAAGTCCAAACATGCAGAAATATGTATATTTCAGGTAGGCAGAATCTTACAGGTTGAACTCACCTATCAAAAGAAGGTGAACACTGCTGCTACCCCTGCTACAGGTTTGATCTTCTGCTTGGTTGATTGGTTTGATTTGAATCCATTGTATGTTGAGTTGAAATCCATGCTTGATCAGGTTTTGAATAAATTGAAAGTATTGTTGTTGTTTTTTTAAGAGAAAGGAAGGTAAAGAAACCATGTTTACAAAGGCTGAAAATTCGATAAAGAAAAGAATAAATTATAAGGGACACATGTTAAATTACTTACACTTGTCATAAGGATGCTAATACTAATTTACAAGTGTAATTACAATGTATTAATAGGTTATATATATTTATATAATATCTATAACTTAGTATATTTGTATACTTATGTCTTTATTTAAACTTTTCATTTCTTAAATTGCTAAATTTTTACATCTACATATGTTTCAATGTTTTATATTTGAAATTCCTATAATATTCTCAAACTATTTTATTTATATATTTAATTTGATTCCTATTTTAACTATTACACTTCTTAGATACTAGAACTTCATATTTTATATATTTCCATATGTATTTATATTAAAATTAGAATTTTTTTTTTATTCATTTCAACTATAGAGTTTTAATCCAAATTTACTCTTATGACATTTTTAATTGAATTATAAATCCAAATTTTATTTTAAAAAAAAATACTATTTTTATAAATATATATTAAATTAAGACTTATTTTATTTGTTTAAATTACAAACTTGTATTACAAAACTTTTTTTTAATCCTGTTAATTATCTAGTTAACAGATGCCTAGAAATTTGGGTTATCACATACGAGTTTGGTTTTCTTCTGTAGCCCGTGGAGTATCCTCTGGTGGCTTCCCGAACAGGAGGGACTATGAAATTGGATGGACTACTGGGACTATAACATGTTAAGGGCTATATGGGTAACCCCTTAACGCTATTTAAAAGTAAGTTTATTTTACTATTAGACATTATTATAATAGCATATATTACTTCATAGTAAATAGTTTAACTGATCCTTAGGAGATATGAATCCCGAGCATCTCTTAAGTTACTACACTCAATTTAGACATTGGATAGGAGATGTCAAACCCCATAAACATCTCTAACGCCGTTCCACTCATATTTTACTATTGATTTAATTTACATAAGATCTTTTAGTTCTAAGTCGAGTGTTTTGTCTTTTCAATTCGCTTGGGTCAGTCTGAACATTTCATAATTAGAAGACCTTATTTCTGGAGGACGAAGACGAAGATTGTATTATTACTTGTTAACGCTTAAAATCGAACGTTAACACCCCGGTGTATATAGAGATTGAGAGAAAGCACCACCCGTGAACACGGGAACTAAAAACAAGTAGAAAAGTCACAGAGAAAGCAGAAAAGACAACAGTTTTTATAGTGGTTCGGCTTCAGGTAAGCCTACGTCCACTTTAATCCTCTTCATTACTGAATCAATTACAACTTTACAACAATCTTCAATTACAATACTGATGAGAAAAACAACTAGGACTTCGATGTAGAAGAATTCTTTGAATCCATGTTGATTGCGTTAGATTTCCTCTTGAAGTTTGTTGAGATGCCTTTCGTATTTGAAGTGTCGAGTGAGTTGAGAATTTAGCAGAGTATCGGCGCATAAGGAGACCGGCCAAAAGTCCCTTGAAAGTTGGAGATGGCAACGTATTTATAGAGAATTCTGGGCAGGAAACATTACCAAGTCCTAACCCGTAACCGACCTAAGTTGGGTCGTGGACGACTTAAACTAGGTCATGGGTCGTTTGCGACTTAACTGCTGGGTCGAGACTTCCTCCGGCATGAGTATTGTGGCAGCGGACTATAACTTAGCGGCTGTAGGTCGTGGACGACTTAAGCTAAGTCGTGAGTCACGGTTTAACTGATAAGCTTGCTAAAGTCTTAACTCGTTGACAAGCTAGGAGGCCACCGTGTTAAATAAGTAACAGCGTTTCATTTTCTTAAGTCGTTCACGACACACGCTAGGTCGTAGGTCGCGGACAGCTTTAAGTCGTGAACTCATTTCCCTCTTAAGTCGTGCCACCTCTTGAATAGTTTAAGTCATCCTGTCCTTGAGTCGTAGAAACCGTTAAGTCGTAGACTTCTCTATGTCGTAAGTCGGTGGCGCCTTAAGCATAGGTCGTGGACCTTTCTCTGTTCTGGGCAATTAGATCGTCAACCTCCTTAGGTAGTTAGATCGGTGACTTACTTAAGACTTAGGTCGGCATCCCTGTCAAGTCTTAGGTTGGCATCCCTGTTAAGTCTTAGGTCGGCATCCTTGTTAAGTCTTAGGTCGGCATCCTTGTTAAGTCCTAAGTAGGTAACTGTTTTAGGTCGCTGAGTCATGGCTGAGGTGGAGTTAACATTACTATTATTTACTATATGGTTATGTTGCATCACATTGTTTCCCTGCATTGTCATTTATTATTCTTTGGTATGTGTAATCCTGATTCTGTGTTGTAAAGTATAATCAAATGTTTTGTAAAATAGCTTCATGAACGGTTATTTGATTATTATATTTTGTCATTCCGCTACGAGGTTCTGTTTGTTTTCTTTCTTTCTTCCTTTTTCTTGTTCACCCCAATAACAATTCGCCCTTTTGTATGGTTTAAGTCTGACGTGTGTGGTTTATCATCGATTTAAAACGTACAACAAGGCATGATGTTACATCTATCGATAGCTTATTCTTTTGCATACAGCCTTGATTATTACGCTGACTGAGCTTCCCAAGTAAATAAACACTTTCTTAAAAGTGAAGTTTGACATATGCATTGTTGTCACCAGGGATTCTTAATAGGGAAATAGACCCTGACTTAATCTATGGTTGCGAAGATGATGTTAGGTGCAAGTTTTTTCTTGCTAGAATACATAGTTCCATTCCTCAACCCGTGCCTTCTGGATGTATCTATCCATTGAATTTTTTCTCTTTTCAACTAAATGAGGCCCACCATGGATGGAGCCTACGAGAATGATAAGACTCGCTACCTAATCAACATGTAGATCGGTGATTGATTTTGCCCTAAAGGTGTTGCCATGGTTCGTTGAAAACTAACCAGATGCCTTTCTAGATCAGTCTTTCAAATTCATTCAGATGATTAACAATTATCAGTCCGGTGCCCAATGGTCTGGTGGAAGCGGCAATATGCACCACCCATGTTCTTTCTATATTTCTTCCCTTTGTTAGCGAAGTTGTATGAAAAGTCAGCCTTTTTACTTCGTATATGTGTCTTGGGCTATGAGTTAGAAGGGTATGATCTACACAGTTATATATTTTCTACCACCTGCTTGGTTGATTGTTATTTTCTACTTGCTGTCCTATCATTCTTAATCAAGGCAATTTTATCAACTGAAATGCATTTTGCTATTCGAGCTTCCTCGGCATGAATGTAGCCACTGGCTCTTTCATTGAAGTCTTTCATACTCTTACAAGGATTACTGGCCTGCTTATCCCTAGACATAGTATCCTTTTTATCCTAGATTGCGCTGCCATTAGTAACAATTCTTCACTTATGACAATGATCCTCATAGCTTTGGGTTTAAATCGGTTGATGACACCGTGGAAGCTTTATTTTTTGCATTGCTTGTAGTACAACAATCAAGAATTTTAATAGTATTTGAAAAATGCTATTAAAACTTTAAATCTTTTTTTGTAAACGCTGTATAACGACATGTTATACAGCTAAAGACATAACATAACAACAAAATGAACGCTACCAAAAGTTAGGCGATGGTAACATTTTTGGCCTTGCAACAAATATTATTCATAGAATTTTTTAAACTATTTAATACCCTTTTAGTAGCAATTATAATACATTTATTTGCAATTATTGTTATGCTAAATTGTTGGCATATAGTAGCATGCTGTTACATAATGCTGTTTAAAAATTTTAACAGAATTTTAAAACACTATTAAAAGTTTTAGCAGAATTTATAAAACACAATTGAAAGATGTAGCAGCATTTTTAGGAATGTTATCCTAACATATGCACAAACATTTCATTATCAACGTAGCCCTATTTCAGTACATATACATTGTAATATTATTTAATGAAATTATAATGTTGTGTTAGGTACGTTCATAGACCATCTTATAATCAATCTATTAGATTAGAAATAGAATCAATAATCAATGCGGTATATTAGATATAACCAAACATAAATAATATTCATACACTGAAACAAACCTATATTTCATATGCGCTAAGAGTACAAACACCAGTGATCAAAAAAGCTAAAACATACTCGATCATGCACAAAAGGTAGTTACGAATCAAAATAAACATCAAATCACTAGTTCACTATGGAATATTGCTACGTATTTGCAGCAAGGATGTTCAAATGTGTACGTGTATATATATAAGATTTAAAAATCATAATAATAAAGAATTGTTGTATATATTCTCAATTAAATAGCAAAATTCACAATAAAAAAAGTGATGGCTTCGGATCGTGCCAAATGATACTGCCGACAGTCCTCCCCCTGGTTTTGTCGTAGTCAATCGTCAAATGTACCTAAGCGGGGCGATTCCTACTTTTAACGACTTCCTTCTAACCCTTCTCCTTCGGTTGACCATCTCTCCGTTCCAACTTCATCCTAATGGCTACGCCATCTTGATGGGGTTGTGTGTTTTGTTTAGGAGAACTCTTGATCGCTTGCCAAGTTTTGAAGAAATTCGCTACTTATGCTTGTTTGCAAAGAGTAAAGACCATCCTTCCCTTATTATTGTGAGAAGTGCTAGAAACCGCAAGCTTATTTCTGATCTTACCGAAAGTGTTCATGGATTTTTGAACCATTTTTTCTTTGCTCGCTGCCCCCCAGGGTTTTATGCCATCTGGAGAGTAGGAAGTAAGATTACCTGTTTCTATTTTCTCCATTTTCCAAACTTTTTCGAGATCCGAATTACCAATTGCTAATTTCATTCTTTGCTCTTTTCAGCACTTCCTCTCCCCTCTAGAGATCCAAGCCACAAGCAAGTTTTTGAAAGATTAAGTGTTGTGACTGCTAGAGAGAGGAGTATAAAGTTTTTGTTGAGGGACAAATTTTTGCATCAGTATGGACTTTTACACTCCTCTCGCTCTACACACTCCCATGAGGTTCCAGACTCCCCACCTAAAGCATTAGATGCCCCAGTTTCCACTGACGAACCCATACCAAAAGAACCTGCCTCCGAGGCTTCCCTGGTGAAGTGCTCTACTAATGTCGATGTTGTGGGGTCGTCTGGAAAATTTGCACTTGCCCCAGTCATTGAGGAAGAAGAGCCTCAGGGATCTCCCCAACATCCACAGAAGTCTGGTGAAGAAGTCAGGAAAACAAGCCCTGTCAAGCAGAGCGGGGACGACACTTTCGAAGGGTTGAGCGACCTCTTTGTCACCTCACAGGAGCTCTTTAAAGGCGACCCTGTCACTACTAGGGTTTCTTCTTCAGTAGTGGAAGCGATTTCTTCTTTGCAACAAGCTCCGTCGACCCAAGAGTTGACGTTAACTACTACCCCCACGATTACTCCGCAATCAAAGAGTGGTTCATAGTTTGATGCGCGTAGTTTGCACATCACACACACTTAGAACCTTTCGGCACTTTCATGCACCTAATTCTTTGTACTTTAAAGATTCTGCAGTTACGCTTCTTTTCTCTGAAGACTTTTAAGACTTGTCTTTTTTTTTAAAGTTTTTTTTCAGATTCTCCGATGGGACGCAGCGGCTCTTACTATGACGACTTTCAGCACTACGGGAGGCGTGGTCAATATGACTATAGGCGCTACCTTCCCGTTCAAAGAGAAACCAACGAAGAGAGAGCCGCTCGAAAGGCACAGGAGAGGAGGGCTCAAGAAGAGCGTTTTGAGAGAAAAGAAAGGGAGGAGCACCATGATTCTTCCCAGAGAGGTGACGATTCTCACAAAAGAAAGTCGCATGATGATCGGGGAAAAAGCCATATAGTTGAGGACCCAAGCAAGCGTGCCCGACACGGTGAGAAGCATGCATCTACAACTCCTGAAAAGGCCACTGCCCCCGTCTCACTCGACATCCCTTCTGGCTCTCCTGCTCTCGGGAAGACAGACATTCAGGCAATAGTTAACAGGCCTAAATTTCAAATTGGACCAGGCCCAGCCACTCTGCAAAGCCGGTTTCGACAATGGTGCTTGAAGGGGGTTCGCTTCGATCTCGACTTAGTTCCAATTGACAAGCCTGCCATGCTACGAAATCTCGATGCTGTGAGACATGATATTGAAAGAATGTCGGGCTGGCAAAATCTTGTTGACGAGCTTCAAAGGGTAAACCGTGCGAATCTCGAGGCCATGCTTACTATGGAAAATGACAAAGCTGAATGGCAGAAGGTTCTTGAGCAGCATGACACCGAGATGAGGAGCATCACTACTTATAATGAAGAGCTTGAAGCGAAAGTCGAGAAGCTCAAAGAAGAGCTTGCCACTTCTTCTATTTCCTACACTCAAAAAGAAGAAGTTCTTTAGAAACAAGTGAGAGATGCTCATGCCGGCCAAAGAGACGCCGAAGACAGGCTCGATGTGCAAAAAAGAATCAATGAGGGCTATATTGTTGATATTGCAGAGCTTCGGAAGAAAACCAGCTCCCAAGAGGGGGAGATTCAAATGCTAAAGCTTCAACTCTCCAAAGCTGAAAGAGAGCGTGATGAGGCCGTTACCGGTAAAATTGCAGCTGAAGAATCTCATGAGGCAACGAAGACCAGCATCAGCTCAACATTATTTGACTTCTACCTGCACAGCGTCTTGGGGCGCGGTAGTCTCGCCTTTCTAGGTCCCAAATATGAAATTAGTCTGGCTGAGGAGTGGGAGGCCGCACTTGATATGCTTGGTGCTAAAGGTGCTGGCTACATCGAATCAGCTCTTGAGGAGCATTACTTGGATGACGAAGCTCGCGCCGCTCTCGTCAGGGGTAAAGAACAACTTGCGAAATTAAGAGCTGAAATGGCAGAAGGGGAACATTTAGGAAAAACTACTTCAACTGATCCAGTTCAGCCTTCACCTTCGGTCGAAATCGACATTGTCGGCTCCAGTTCCCATTCTCCATCCCCGGTTAAAGTTACAACTGAGATCACCAGCACACAGGGTGGAGATGAAGGCGAAGAGAGTGCCGAAGCACAGGCTTATGAGGTTGATATTAGGAAGCCGACTTCTCCAGGTAACTCTACTGTTAATCTTGCCCGAGTAGACTGCTCATTTCCTTCTTATGAGTTTGATGAGCTTCTTGACTATTTCCTGAACCTCAATGGGCCTTTATCTCCTCTCTTTACTAACTTTAACTTCTTTTCTTCTGTAGAGAAAGTGTCGAGTATCATTCAGACTCCTCCTCCTCCAATTATTCCTCCTCCGCCTCTCTAGGTCACTCCTCCATCCGCCTCTCAACCCGGGTCGCAAGAGGAGCAAATAGAGGCTCTCCGAGACTTAGATGATCCTAATGCTTCATAGGAACACGGGGGAGAAGGGCTTGGAGAAGGCAATGAATCCCCGAAGCGAACCACTTCTGATAACATAAAATTGTCTGCTCTTGTTACTCCGGGAAGTGAGTCTTCTTCAAGGAGGAGGAGGAAGCGTGTCACTTCCAAGAAGAAAAGGAAAGACATTCTTGTTTCTGAAGAGGGAGTGAAGGTTGATCCAGCAGTAACCCTCTCTCCTTCATCCCCGATTCCCCCAAGCCGTCCTGAAAAGCTGCCTATTAGGTCAGGTGTAGGCTCTAAGGGTGGTGGCAAGAAGAAGTAAGGGGCCCTGCTTCGATTTATTTTTACTTTTTGCTTTTTGCATGTACTGGCCGGAGATTGTGCCGGTACCAGCCTCTGCTTTTCTTTTTCTTTTTCTTTTGAAACCTGTAGCTGTACAAAATTTTGACAGTATTGAATAAAATGATTCTTTTTGTTTGTACAAACTTCTGTCTGTATTTGAGAATGCATTTACTATTCGTTTTTGTACAAGTTTCTTTGTACGATATTGTAGTGAGCTTGTGGTATGTTGTTCGAGCACAATTCTTACCAATGTGGCTATACCGTGCTGCCCCTATACCATAAGCTCGTTGCAATATTTTCAACTTTGAAGGGACTTGTACTCTTATTTTCTGGAGAATAATTATTCCATTCTTGGAGGAATATTACTCTGCTCACAATAGAGTACAGCTCATTTCATATGAGTTTTCACATTCTACCCTTCGGAGATATCACTTTTTCTTTTGCATATATACATTCTTACAAAATGAATTCTCCTATGTGGTAAAGCTGGCCTCTGAAGGGCACTTTAACTTTTTTTTTTGAGGAAGAATGGATGAACCAATCTTCTTTTGAAAGCTAAAGTGTGCCTCTAAAGAGGGCTTCTTTTTTTTTTCTTTTTACATTGCGCCTTGGTGGAGGGCTTTCTGATCTTTGCTTTGCATTTCTGATGAAATGCTTCTTTGAAAAGTTGTACCTTTGAGGAGAACTTTTTCAAGTTTCAACACTTGGAAGTTTTATTTCAATCTCAGTGAAACGTGTGCCTCCGAAGAGTTGTGCCTCCGAGGAGGGCTTTCCACGTTTCAACACTTGGAAGTTTTATTTCAATCTCGGTGAAATGTGTGCCTCCGAAGAGGTCTTTCTGTTTGATTGTGCCTCTGAGAAGAGGTCTTTTTGTTACTGCCTCTGGGAAGAGGTCTTTTTGTTTCATTGTGCCTCTGGGAAGAGGTATTTTTGTTTCTGCCTCTGGGAAGAGGTCTTTTTGTTTCTGCCTCTTGGGAGAGGATTTTATCTTTTCCCTGTTCGCTGGGAAGCGGGCCTCCGAAGAGGGCTTTTCACATTTCGACTCACGGGAGTGTATCACCGATCACGGTGAAATGAGTGCCTCTGAGTAGGGTTTTTGCCTGGAAGTTTGGAGTTTCTTTCTCTCAGTTGGACGGATTTACGGGAGTGTATCACCGATCAGTCCGCAACTTTATGTCGAGAAAGAACTCTCTTTTTCTGGTTAGGCTCGCTCGAGGTCTTTTAGCATTTCAACTGTGGTGAAATGGGCCTCCGAAGAGGGCTTTTCACGTTTCAACACTTGGAAGTTTTATTTCAATCTCGGTGAAACATGTGCCTCTGAGTAGGGCTTTTGCTTGGAAGTTTGGAGTTTCTTTCTCTCAGTTGGACGGATTCACGGGAGTGTATCACCGATCAGTCCGCAACTTTATGTCGAGAAAGAACTCTCTTTTTCTGGCAAGGCCTGCTCGAGGTCTTTATCCTCCGTAGAGTTGTGCCTCCGAAGAGGGCTTGTGCCTCCGAAGAGGTCTTTTGCTGTTTGATGCTTGCTCGCCCATGTCTCTTTGCCATATATTCATGTCGGCGATCCCCGTTATCTTTTGCAAGTGTCATCCTTTTTTAGTTGCCAATAATTTTCCTTATCCAAAGAAATATACTTCATAGTTAAGCGAGTTGGTGGTGGTAGACACAGGCTATTTAACTGGATGCTTGTTTGTACAAACATTCGCAGTTAGTTAGAAATGGTCCACTTCTATCCACATTGCTAACTTTTGTTCGAAGCACTTCTTTTGTAGGATTTGAGTATGGAAATTTTGAATGGTTTAGCATTTGCTTGCTGGGTGACGTCGGAGATCGCTTGGTCTTGCGATGGGTAAGCTTTGTTTTTATGGCCTGCATTATTAAATCGACATTTTAGTAACACAATTAACGTATTTTATATGTCGAAATAAAACAAAGCAGTTTATAGTAGTAGAGAACACAAGATTTATAGTGGTTCGGTCAAAAGATGGGCCTACATCCACTTTATAGCTTTTCATTATTCACTTGCATTACAATTGCTTTCAATACAAGAGTCATATATTCGTAATTCTTTTACAACATTTCAGCAAAGCTTTTAAGTAAAATATGGACGCAAATGATTGCTGTTCTAAGCTCTTGGAATTGGTTCTCCTTCGACAGTTGTGAGTTTGAATGTGCCATAAGACGCTTCGTGCCTATGACATATAGCCCTTCCCAGTTTGGCCCAAACACACCTGTGGCTGTCATAATTCTTTTCGGGACTAGGTCCCCAACTTCGAAGCTGTGCTGACGAACTTTGGAATTGAAGTGCCTGGCTATTCTTTGCTGATGAGCTGCAATTCTAAGCCTAGCCTGTTCTCTTCTTTCATCAAGGAGGTCAAGTGCTTCCAATTGCAATTTTTCATTCTCATCCTGATCAAAATGGATCCTTCTGTGTGAGGGGACTTCAGTTTCCACTGGAATCATCGCTTCTGACCCTTATACCAATGAAAATAGAGTATGCCCAGTCACAGTTTTGTGGGTGGTTCTGTATGCCCATAGTGCAAGCGATAACTTATCGACCCAACCACCTTTTGCTTTTTCCAGCTGCTTTTTGATTGTTGATTTGATGATTTTGTTTACTGCTTCCACTTGCCCATTTGCCTGCGGATGAGCCACTACTGAGAAGCTTTTTCGGATCTTGAATCGTTTGCAGAATTCTTGGAACTCCTTACTTTCAAACTGGGTACCATTGTCTGTGATTATCTTCTGAGGCACACCGTACCTGCAAATGATATTTTTAGTCACAAAACTTATCATTTTCTTAGAGGTAATAGTAGCCAATGGTTCGACTTCAGCCCATTTAGTGAAGTAATCAACAGCAATGATAGCATATTTAATCCCCGATTTGGCAGTCGGCAAAGGCCCAATGAGATCTATTCCCCAGATGACAAACGGCCATGGACTGACCATTTGTGTTAGCTCAGTGGAAGGTGCTCTAGGAATTTTGGCGAATCTCTGGCATTTATCACACTCTCGGGAATAGTCAGCAGCATCCTGATTAATTTCTGGCCAAAAGTATCCATAACGGAGGATTTTCTATGCTAAAGTTTGACTGCCTGTATGATCCCCACATACCCCTCCGTGTACTTCAGTCAGAATTGTCTTACCTTCTTCCTTTGTCACGCATCGGAGTAATGGCATTGAAAATCCTCGTCTGTACAAACGACCATCTTGAACTATAAATCTGGAGGCCTTCCTCATCAGCTTCTGTCGTTCTTTTGAACTTTCCGGCAAAGAACCATTGAGTAAATATTCAAGTATCGGAGTCATCCATGATTCTTGCTCTTGGGTACATTCATAATCCAATCAACATCCATTTCATCTGTGCTTGGAGCTGATAGGACTTCGACGGGAACTAATCCCAATAATTGAGCTTCACTAGTACTTGAATACTTTGCGAGAGAATCCGCCTTCATGTTCTCTTCGCGGGGTATATGGTTTATTGAATAACGGTCAAAATTTTGAAGAAGCTCCCAGGCTTTTGATAAATAGGCGGGTAGATTCCCTCCTTTAGCTTGAAATTCCTTCTTGACTTGGCAGACAATAAGCTGAGAATCACTGAAGATCTGCAATGCTTTGATGTTTAGTTCTTTAGCGATCCTCAAACCAGCATGAGGGCTTCATATTCTGCTTCATTATTTGTCGAAGGAAATTCTAGTCTCAGTGCATAACATAGCGATCGCCCTTCTGGGGTTTCAAGGACAACCCTGCTCCGGAACAGTAATCATTTCTTGCGCCATCGACATACATTTTCCATTGGGCTGGGACGTTATCAGTGACTTCTTCCTCACTATCACCTTTATCCGTACATTCTGCGATGAAATCTGCTAAAGCTTGTCCATTGATTGCTTTACGGGGATGATAAGTGATGTCATATTGGCTGAGTTCAATATTCCTTTTCAAAAGACGGCCCAAAGTCTCAGGACGGAATAGGACTTGCTTTAGAGGTTGATCAGTGAGGACTTTGATGGGATGAGCTTAGAAATATGGCCTTAATTTTCTTGATGCGATCAACAAACAATAGGCGAACTTTTCCAACCTTGAATAGTTCATCTCTGCCCTAGTGAATGTTTTGCTGATATAATAGACTGGGCGTTGAATCCTTGTGTCTTCCCGTACCAATACTGCACTGAGAACATAAGATGAAATTGCCAAATATACGAACAGATCTTCACCATTGTTAGGCTTTGAAAGTATCGGAGGCACTTCCATATGACGAACCAACTCATCGAATGCCTTCTGACATTAGGAGTCCACTCAAAGTTTTTTCTTCCTTTCTTCAGAGCATCAAAGAATGGAATGCATTTGTCAGTGGCTTTCGAAATGAACCGACTCAAGGCAGCAACCTTTCCATTGAGACTTTGCAATTCCTTCTTCGTTCTAGGAGCCTTGACCTCTCTCAGGGCAGTGATCTGAGCTGGATTAGCTTCAATGCCCCTAGCGCTCACAATGAAACCCAAAAACTTTCCGGACTCCACTCCAAATGAACATTTCAAGGGATTAAGCTTCATTCTGTACTTTCGGAGTACTGCGAACATCTCTGCCAAGTGATCCATGTGGTCCACTGCATTCTTAGACTTCACTAGCATATCATCAACATAAACTTCCATTGTCTTGCCAATCTGTGGTTTAAACATGGCATTAACAAGCCTTTGGTAAGTTGCCCATGCATTCTTGAGTCCGAAAGGCATGACCTTGTAGCAGTAGAGTCCAACATCTGTGATGAAGCTTGTATCCTCTTGATCTGGCTCATGCATCATAATCTGGTTATATCCGGAGTATGCATCCATAAAAGATAACAATTCATGCCCTGCCGTCCCATCCACCAACTGATCGATCCTGGGCAGCGGGAAACAGTCTTTGGGGCAGGCTTTGTTCAGATCTGAAAAGTCAATGCATACTCTCCACTTTCCTTTAGCTTTTTTAACCAACACTGGATTTGATACCCAATTTGGATAAGTAGACTCTCTGATGAAACCGTTCTCCATGAGCCGATCCACTTCTTCTTTTAACGTTGCCGTCCTCTCAGGACCCTCAGTTCTTCTTTTCTGTTTCACGGGTGTAAACTTTGGATCAATGTTAAGAGTGTGTACAACAATCTCTGGGGATATTCCACACATGTCAGCATGACTCCAGGCGAATACATCCAAATTTGCCTTCAAAAATGAAATCAGAACATTCTGAACTGTTGTGTTGAGTTGTGAACCCACATTTAGCACTTTGTTTGGGTCTTTTGGGTCAACGGGTACCGGCACCGTTACCTCTACTGGTACTACCCTATTCTCCCCCGCACTGGCTTTCCTTGGATCCATCTCTCTTCGTGCGGCACTACATTCACCGGTGCAGGGTCCACCCTGTAATTGCTACAAGGTTTGTTCTTTGGTACGGATTGGAGTCGCCGCACCTTTTCCCATCTCTCTTTTCCTTGACTCACGCAGCTCTGTAAGATAACATTCTCGCCCCGCATCTTAGTCTCCTTTAATCACGCCAACTCCATTATCCATGGGGAACTTTAAAGTCCGACACCACGGGGCAAGAACAACTTTAAATGCAGCAAGAGTTGGTCGGCCTAAAAAGGCATTGTAGGTAGAGAATTCTTCAACAATTATAAAGGTTTGCTTTCGAGCCACCTTCCTTAGTCCTTTTCCAAGTTCTATAAACAAATCTATGGTCCCAATCGGCTGTTTGGGTTCTCCAGCAAACCCAGCAATCTTAAGTGATGAAGCTTGAACGTCAGCCATTGGAATTTTCATTTGATCAAAGGTCTTCTTGAAGAGGATGTTGCATGAAGCTCCACAATCAACTAGAACTCTTCTCACAGTTGTCGGCCCAATACCAGCGGATATGACCAAAGGATCTATGGTCGGAGCCTCGATACTCAAAGAATCTCTGGCACTAAATACAATATCATATGTGGAAGTCTTTTGTTGCTTTAAAGGTGCCTCATTTTCTAAAACAAAAACATTCTCTTCAGCTGGTACATGCCTCAAGGCCCGGGCATACCTTTCCATCTCGCCCCACCTTTTGCCTGCTGGGTGAGGTCCTCCAGTTATTATATTGATGACAGGTCTCTCCGATTCATGTTCTACGACCTTCCCACTTAAGCCAGGACGGTGAGCGGGAACTTGTTGTCCTTGAGTTGACGAGGCTGGGGCATTTCTATTCCTTTTCACATACTGCTGGAGTTTGTTTTCCTTCAAGAGTTGTTCAATTACCTCTTTCAACTGACGACATTCATTGGTGTCATGGCCGGGTGGGTTGTGGAATCGGCAGAACCTTCCACTTTTTTACATCTTATTCCCAACTCTCATTTTAGGTGGTGTCGGATAATTGACATCATCCTTGGTCGCAAAGAAGATGTTCTCAAGGGTATCGGTCAAGGGTGTGAAATTGAAAGGACGGCCTTTCTTAGCATCTCCCAGTTTCTTTCAACCATCATTTCCCCTTTTCTGAGCGTTAGGTTCTTTCTTGTTCGAAGCAGCGCCATTGTTCCCGGCTTCCACTGATACCACCTTAGCCGGTGTTTGGAGGCTCTCCAAGCGCATGAATTCATCCGCTTTCTTGTAGAATTTGTCAAGTGAGTTTGGTTCTTTCATTTTCAACCATTTTCCAAATTCACTCGATTTGTCAATCGCCCTCATCAAGTATGTTAGGACCATGCGTGGCTCCGCATTATCTACCTCAGCCAATGCTTTGTTAAAACGATTCAAAAATGATCTGATGGATTCTCCTGGATTTTGCTCTAGGTTTGACAGTGACATTATATCCTTTGCTTTCGAAGCACACAATCGAAATTGCTCCTTAAACTTCCTGGTCAAATCGGAGAACTGATCAATGGACCTGACCGGCAACTTTGTAAACCACAATAGAGCCACACCTTCCAGATAAACCAGGAAATATCGACATTTGATTTCATTAGACGCTCTGGCACCCGTCATATGCCAGTCGTACTTGTACAGAAACTCGTTAGGATCACTCGTCCCCTTGTAGGCCGGAATAGTAGGGGGAACGAATTTCCTTGGGAACTCTGCCTTCAAGATCTTTTCAGTAAATGGAGTTTTGCTTGAAGCAAAACCCCACTCTTTCTCATCTTCACCTCTTCGCATATTTTCCTTCATGATTTGGCGAACCATACCCGAAAAATATTCTTCATCATTTAGAGGCTCTAGAGGGGCAAACATCAGCCACTCTCTCTGAATTCTGTCTTGACAATCGTTCACGGAGGGTAGGCTGCGGCCCTGATCCTCCATCTTGAGGAGGAGTCCTTTCCACAGGGTCTGCGGCTCTTTGAGAAATGTTCCCTTCAACATCCTGAACTCCCACAGTAGGGTTCCCATCATTATTAATCGGTTGACGATTTGCCCGTAGCAGATCATTCAACTTACTTAAGATCAGGGCGTTCTGGGCATTCTGAGCTTCCAACTGTGCATTTTGAGCATTCAATTGTTGCTTCAACCCCAAAACAACGGCGTCCAATTCTGCTCGCATAACTCCAACGGTTGGAGCTGCTTGACTTGAAGGAGGAGAGGTAGCAGTATTCTCTTGAACATTGTCGGATCTTATAGAAATTCATTTTCTCCCAGGGGCCATTATTTCCAATAAACTTCTGGTTTTAAAAGAAATCTTTTCAACAAACCTTTGCGGAGCAATGGTAGAAATATCCTGAGTTGGGTTCTCAGTGAAAGCACCAAAAATGTTAACGCTTAAAATCGAACGCTAACACCCCGGTGTATATAGAGATTGAGTGAAAGCACCATCCGTGAACACGGGAACTAAAAACAAGTAGAAAAGTCACAGAGAAAGCAGAAAAGACAACGGTTTTATAGTGGTTCGGCTTCAGGTAAGCCTATGTCCACTTTAATCCTCATTATTACTGAATCAATTACAACTTTACAACAATCTTCAATTACAATACTGATGGGACAAACAACTAGAACTTCGATGTAGAAGAATTCTTTGAATCCATGTTGATTGCGTTAGATTTCCTCTTGAAGTTTGTTGAGATGCCTATCGTATTTGAAGTGTCGAGTGAGTTGAGAATTTAGCAGAGTATCGACACTTAAGGAGATCGGCCAAAAGTCCCTTGAAAGTTGGAGATGGCAACGTATTTATAGAGAATTATGGGTAGGAAACATTACCAAGTCCTAACCCGTAACCGACCAAAGTTGGGCCGTGGACGACTTAAACTAGGTCGTGGGTCATTTGCGACTTAACTGTTGGGTCGAGACTTCCTCCGGCATGAGTATTGTGGCAGCGGACTATAACTTAGCGGCTTTAGGTCGTGGACGACTTAAGCTAAGTCGTGAGTCATGGTTTAACTGATAAGCTTGCTAAAGTCTTAACTCGTGGACGAGCTAGGAGGCCACCATGTTAAATAAGTAACAGCGTTTCATTTTCTTAAGTCGTTCACGACACACGCTAGGTCGTAGGTCGCGGACAGCTTTAAGTCGTGAACTCATTTCCCTCTTAAGTCGTGCCACCTCTTGAATAGTTTAAGTGATCCTGTCCTTGAGTCGTAGAAACCGTTATGTCGTAGACTTCTCTATGTCGTAAGTCGGTGGCGACTTAAGCATAGGTCGTGGACCTTTCTCTGTTCTGGGCAATTAGATCGGCAACCTCCTTAGGTAGTTAGATCGGTAACTTACTTAAGACTTAGGTCGGCATCCCTGTCAAGTCTTAGGTCAGCATCCCTGTTAAGTCTTAGGTCGGCATCCTTGTTAAGTCTAAGGTCGGCATCCTTGTTAAGTTTTTAGTCGGTAACTGTTTTAGGTCGCTGAGTCATGGCCGAGGTGGAGTTAACATTACTATTATTTACTATATGGTTCTGCTGCATCACATTGTTTCCCTGCATTGTCATTTATTATTCTTTGGTATGTGTAATCCTGATTCTGTGTTGTAAAGTATAATCAAATGTTTTGTAAAACAGCTTCATGAACTGTTATTTGATTATTATATTTTGTCATTCCGCTACGAGGTTCTGTTTGTTTTCTTTCTTTCTTCCTTTTTCTTGTTCACCCCAATAACAATTCGTCCTTTTGTATGGTTTGAGTATGACGTGTGTGGTTTATCATCGATTTAAAATGTACAACAAGGCATGATGTTACATCTATCGATAGCTTATTCTTTTGCATGCAGCCTTGATTATTACGCTGACTGAGCTTCCCAAGTCAATAAACACTTTCTTAAAAGTGAAGTTTGACATATGCATTGTTGTCACCAGGGATTCTTAATAGGGAAATAGACCCTGACTTAATCTATGGTTGCGAAGATGATGTTGGGTGCAAGTTTTTTCTTGGTATAATACATAGTTCCATTCCTCAACCCGTGCCTTCTGGATGTATCTATCCATTGAATTTTTTCTCTTTTCAACTAAATGAGGCCCACCATGGATGGAGCCTACGAGAATGATAAGACTCGCTACCTAATCAACATGTAGATCGGGTGATTGATTTTGCCCTAAAGGTGTTGCCATGGTTCGTTGAAAACTAACCAGATGCCTTTCTAGATTAGTCTTTCAAATTCATTCAGATGATTAACAATTATCAGTCCGGTGCCCAATGGTCTGGTGGAAGCGGCAATATGCACCACCCATGTTCTTTCTATATTTCTTCCCTTTGTTAGCGAAGTTGTATGAAAAGTCAGCCTTTTTACTTCGTATATGTGTCTTGGGCTATGAGTTAGAAGGGTATGATCTACACAGTTATATATTTTCTACCACCTGCTTGGTTGATTGTTATTTTCTACTTGCTGTCCTATCATTCTTAATCAAGGAAATTTTATCAATTGAAATGCATTTTGCTATTCGAGCTTCCTCGGCATGAATGTAGCCACTGGCTCTTTCATTGAAGTCTTTCATACTCTTACAAGGATTACTGGCCTGCTTATCCCTAGACATAGTATCCTTTTTATCCTAGATTGCGCTGCCATTAGTAACAATTCTTCACTTATGACAATGATCCTCATAGCTTTGGGTTTAAATCGGTTGATGACACCGTGGAAGCTTTATTTTTTGCATTGCTTGTAGTACAACAATCAAGAATTTTAATAGTATTTGAAAAATGCTATTAAAACTTTAAATCTTTTTTTGTAAACGCTGTATAACGACATGTTATGCAGCTAAAGACATAACATAACAACAAAATGAACGCTACCAAAAGTTAGGCGATGGTAACATTTTTGGCCTTGCAACAAATATTATTCATAGCATTTTTTAAACTATTTAATACCCTTTTAGTAGCAATTATAATACACTTATTTGCAATTATTGTTATGCTAAATTGTTGGCATATAGTAGCATGTTGTTACATAATGTTGTTTAAAAATTTTAACAGAATTTTAAAACACTATTAAAAGTTTTAGCAGAATTTATAAAACACAATTGAAAGATGTAGCAGCATTTTTAGGAATGTTATCCTAATATATGCACAAACATTTCATTATCAACGTAGCTCTATTTCAGTACATATACATTGTAATATTATTTAATGAAATTATAATGTTGTGTTAGGTACGTTTATAGACCATCTTATAATCAATCTATTAGATTAGAAATAGAATCAATAATCAATGCGGTATATTAGATATAACCAAACATAAATAATATTCATACACTGAAACAAACCTATATTTCATATGCCCTAAGAGTACAAACAGCAGTGATCAAAAAAGCTAAAACATACTCGATCATGCACAAAAGGTAGTTACGAATCAAAATGAACATCAAATCACTAGTTCACTATGGAATATTGCTACGTATTTGCAGCAAGGATGTTCAAGTGTGTATGTGTATATATATATAAGATTTAAAAATCATAATAATAAAGAATTGTTGTATATATTCTCAATTAAATAGCAAAATTCACAATAAAAAAAGTGATGGCTTCGGATGTCACAAGATATTGTTTATAAAGTATATGTAACAAAATGCATCTTATATCTATAATACATTTACATGTTGTTTCCTATATAGTAATGATGACAGTTTTAATAACAAACAAGATGAGAAAACAAATGATTGTCTATTACTTATTAAATAACAATGGCCACTTCATAATAGTTATATGCATTATCAAAGGGTTAGTGTTGTCAATCTTAATGGCTTGCTGGCATAGACATAAATACAAAGATGTATAACTTATAAGAACACTAAAGAACAATCAATACCTAATGAAATAATGTAAAATAATTAACCATTTTAAGCAAAAGCTAGTGTTTTCACTTTCCGCAAGATAACCTTATTGGTGAGAGCGAAGAAATATGATCTTCCAATGAGTTTGTGTATAACGATCCGTAAATTTTCAATAATTAAATTTGGTTATTTTAATAAAAATTGAATAATTAAATATAGAAGAAACAAAAAAACTTTATAATTTAATATTGAAATGAAAGCTGAAATGAAGTAGTGAAAGGGTTATACTTGGCTATAGATTGAGCAGAATTGATGAATTAGTATAAAATTGATGATAGTTGGATAAGAACAGTGTTATGTAATCAATTTTGTTATTTAATATGGGAAGGAATAAAAATTTGAAATCCGTTAATGAATTTTGTAACGGGTATGGAATGTAAGAATGTTAATGTAAGCTAATAAATAATTAGTTTAGCACAATCCTAATTAATTGAAATAACTATAAGGTTATAATTTGTTGTATTTAGTAATTTGAAAAATAAATTTTAATAAATGTAATAAAGTATTTGAAATGTGTATTGTTTCCATAAGATAATATAAATAAATGAAAACTTGTGACCTATGTTTGGAATAATGACAAAAATGAGTGAAATAGTGTTAAAGTAAATTTGTAACAAATTGAATGGATTCCCATGTTAATTGAAAATTTATATATGTTATAACTGGGTTATGAATTCAATATAAGGTAAGCGAGTGGAAATATTATAGTCTGTTTATAAATGAAATATAAGAAAAACAAATGTAAGTATTGAATTAATTAATGAAATAATACAGTGTTAATGACAATTAATTTAAATTTTGTGTGTATATGGAATTTTAACCTGTGTTGGTAAGTAATAAACTTATAAATGTAAGTAAAGGAAAATAGGTGACAATTTATATATGTTATTTATTTATTTAGTATGTTAAATAAAATTTTGAAATCAAATTGCAATTAAGGGAAATTAAGTAGTACATTAATTGGAAATAAATTTTGATAAATGTTACTTAAATGTGAAATGCAACACAATGATTAGGAGTTGTCAAATTTGGTATATTAAGGTAATGAATGGAAGGAAAACAAGGTAACTAAGTTTATATAGAATAGTAATAAACTTAATAAAAGATTTGAATTGAAACAAATCAATCCATTCAAATCCAAATTTTTATAAGTATAATTATTGTAGAAATTGAAATTGAAGGTCATGCAATTTGAAATAAAGATAATATGAGGAAATTGAAGTAATATTTTTGAATCCAATGTTTAATCCATCTATTTGACAATAATGAATGGAATAATAATTAATTTAATTAATTGAAGGAAAATTTGGGGATTTTATTTATAATTTGTAAATTTAATGAAATTGAGGTTAATATTGGAATTATAAATTAATCATCTCAATTTGACATTTAAATTTGTTTAAAACCAATGTATATGATTGAGAAATCAAAAATTAATAAGAATTGTCAATTTTAGAATTTAAATTGGAAATTTGATTTAAATAATAAATTATTAATTTATTCAATTAGTGTAAAAATAGTCATTTTGGCCACTGACTTGGATTTCGACGAAACCAATTTCATCAGATCCGTAACGGTGAATTATTGTAGGATTTCAAGTTTCGTAACGATCGGACTTGTCGTTTGATCGTACGGACTCGAAACACCTTGAAATCAATGAAATTGAAATCAATTGAAATCAATGTGAAAAATATTGATTTTAGCATAACTTCTTCATACGATGGAATTTGGAGTTGAAACCTTTTCCATTGCGTTTAAAATAATTTAAACATCTATTTTGATATATGGGTTGACTAAATTTCGTTACGGAGTTGAAACAGGCATTTTGGACCACTTTGTCGTTAGCGCGTATATCCAATCAATCCGATCTATTCTATTTCAACCTTGCCTATATATACCCTGTTATAAACCCTAGCCTACCTCTATTTATCATTTGCCTGTATATATAATTCCTCTTCACCTCCTCATTTCAATGGCCGACAATTCTAGACCCAATTGCAATTCAAAAATGAGATTGAAATTTCAAACTCCTCAAAAAAATTCAGAAAAAATTATATATTGAAGCTCTCGACGAAAACAAACTAAATCTACAATTCGTTTTTGAAATTGAATCAAAATTTTCCCAGAAACCCATAGTTTATTCTCGGCCGTTCGTAGAGGTTTGATGATCTTTGGCTGATCGTCGATTTGAGGTTACCGTTGTGTGGAGGGAACGAATGGTAGTGCATCTGTATGGTTGATTTTGCGAGTTGACTGTTGGATTTGCTTCGTAAGTGGATTAGGGTTTGGGGTTAAGGGCGGCGGCTGTCTCAGCATGGGCACGAACGACGAGGCGAGATGATCTGGAGGTGACGTTGGTCGAGGCGCGCACGGAGGTAGTCGCGTCGTGTTGATTGGCCGTGGACGATCAAGGATGGTGACGGCATGCTCGAGTTTGCTTCGCGTGCAGTGGTTTGTGCGTGCTCTGTGTTGTGTTGAAGATGCTGACGTGGTATTTAAGGGGGTGAGTTGTTTTTTTTGTTTTGTTTAATTTAAATTTTGTTTTCAAATGATCTAACGCGTATAATTTTCACGTACGTGATCCAATTTACGCGTGATTTTCTCCGCTAGGTTCGTATTGGAATTTCGGACATTTAGTCGCAGGTTTGGACGAATTTAGACTGTTGGAATTTTGGTTTTAAATTGGATTTAAATTCAATTTAAATTCAAAAGGTGAGTGTTTTAGCTCTCTCACAATTTCTAAATTTTCTTATGTTTGTTAAATTAATTTTTGTTTAATTTCTTATGTTTGTCCTACAAATATGGAAAATGAAAACAATCAAGTCCTAATTAGCATATATGAGACATAATAAAGATAGATTTCATTGTTATTATACAATATTAACATGTTGCCATTAATAGCTTACAAAAAATTATAACAATATGTAATACTCAAGAATGAAAAGAATCTATATGTATGTAGTAAATTTTACATTTTATACGTTGATACTTTTTAGTATAGGTTATATAGTATGTGTCAGTTACTTACCTCAAGTGTACAAATTGGCTTTCGATATTAGCGTATTCACCTCTACGTAGTGCTTCTTTGGAATTGGGCATATATTATTCACATCCATTCCCACAACTTGAACTTTCCAGTCGAATTGATTCGTGGAATATCTATTAGGGCATAAGCATTATATACTTGTAAAATTCTTGAAAGAGAAGTTGTGGGTGATAATCTCAATAAATAGAAGCAAGCCCCTTATTATTGGTAACATAATATTTCCTAATTTTCATACAAGATGTAGGTAAATTTATGTTGCTATCACCATTCCCACATTATTTCTTTCCCTAACCATTTGACAATTAAAAACTATTTCAGTATTAATATAAACTTTAGATATCTTGTGTAACGATATAGCTAAAACAATCAGTAGAGAAATATAATTTGTTAATGGTGAGATGAACTACATGAAACAAACAAAAAATTTATTACTAAATTTTCAAAATCTCACCCATCAGGTGAATTTCAACTATAATAGAAACTCACTCATTGTCAACAAAGTATCCTTCTTTCTACATCTCTTCGTAGACCTAAGCGGACCTATGGTTAATAAGTCAAATATTGGCTCCTTAAATGTCGATTAATATATGATTATTTACCTCTAGAGGTGTTCTTATGGGAGCATAAATCATGAGTTCTCACTGTTGAATAATTTGACCATCTGAAGTTCATCGGGTACAAGTACCTTACTTTCATATTTGCAATGTTCTATAACATAATAAGTAACTCAAAAAAACTATGTTCTGGTGAATTGATTACCGTCATAAAAGTACACCATTTATGCAATCTATATATGTAACTAACAATGTTGGATTCACACATAAAAATAAAAAATATGGACATTAAATTTCTATAGTCATTCTGTAAAAATAATAATAAAAATTTCTCTTACAAAATAAACAACAAAGGTAAACTTAAAGAATTGATTGAAAATATAACTCCAAATTGAACTAAAAATCATTTAAAAACCTTACAATATATAGAAGTTTTGTTCACAATCTCCTTCTGCTCACAATTCTTTGAGATCTCCAATGGAACAAAAAAAGTATATAAAAAAGCGATAAAATTCAGCTCAAATTAGAAACAAAATCATAGTAAATAGGGAAACCTAGCTTTTGCTTTTGGAAGTACAAGACCAATTCTAGAGAAACTAAGATAATGTTTTGGCCTGTAGCTTTAAGAAGACGAGGTAACATATCAACAACGAAGGCGGCTTAAGAAAGGAAACACAAAGGAAAAAGGACAAAGGTGTTTCCGTCTACAGTAGCAGTGAAAAACTTTTTATTATTAGTAGTGAATCTTAGTGAAGGTATTATGGATTTTCTTTTCTGATGGTTTTCATCAAGGAGGGGAAGATAGGAAAGAAAATAGAGAGGGGGAATTGAAATAATTAAAAAGCATCCATAGAAATATTTTGTGTGCCTACTTGTAAATTTTGGTATCTTTGTTTTATAGTATTATACATTGCTATGTTTATATACTTTATATTTTATAAGTGTAATAATAAATATTTCTATTTATGATATTCCACAATGTAATTAATAACCATTTTTCTTATAGTGTTGACGGAGGATAGTATTTGGATTTGGAGACACTTCTTTTCCAACATTGAATTGCCATCAGAAATCCGAAGATAATTGTACCTATGAATATATTTCTCCAGAATCATATTTGTCAAACCACCTTGAAGCTCCTCCGGCCTAGTAGACTGGAAACAACTTAAATTTTTCCAATCTTCCAACATTTAGAATATCCATATGACATTTGAAATTACATAGATGGTCATGGGTTGTGATGTAACATCGTATTTATCGACAGTTGGAGCCTTGAAGTTATCAAGGAAGTAAAACTACACTATATCCTCGTAGAATGGAGAGGGATTCACCACTCCTCCCGTTGGTTAGTTTGCTGCCAAAGCCATTCCATCTATTCAACTCCAGCCTTCATAACCCTTAATCTTTTGCCTCATTCCATTATGAGCCACCCATTGAGATGGAAATGGCATCATCATCTTCTCATACAGCTTGTTTTCTTGGCTTCTCAAGCAAGAGCGGGTTGATATTTGGTTTTTTGGATTTGATATATGGTTTACTTAAATTAGGGTTTTTGGTTTTGCCCTCGCACTCTTGAGGCTAACGTCTTTGTTTTTGTTGCTGAGGTTGTCGTATTTAACCTCCAACTATGTAGTTTGTGTATGGCGGCGAGCTATGGATTTATAGGCAGCAAGTTGGATTTTGTGGTGGATATTGGGCCACAATCTTTCCATAACAGTCGTTCTTACATTTATTTGGACCATGAAAAGATTTAAGGTTTATTGGATGGGATTTGAAGAGGAATTTTATGATGGGCGCACGATTATTCTAAAAGAGTTGGGAACACTAAACAAACTGATCTTTTTATAGCGTTTAAAAACCACTTTTTAAGCCTTCTATAGCATTTCTGTAAACCTCATATATCAACATGTTGGAATAAGTCTGAGAGATACAATAGCATTTCAAAATTGCAATGGAAACGGACTTTAAACAGCGTTTTTGTTGCCATTTTAGACAGGCCGTATTGGTACAACTACTTTTCTATAGCGTTTTGAAGCTTGCTATAGAACTTTTACATAGAGTTGTGTTTTATTGTACTAACAATTCTGACATCATTTGATCGCTATAATATATTGACATGCCATATTATTATAGCATCTAAAAATGCTATAGAAATATTATGTCAATCTTTTATTATGCATTGAAACACTATAGAAAATTCATTACTATCTATTTGATAGTATTGTTTTTTGCTATGACAAATTATTAATTCTTGTAGAATATTTTGTATAACACCAGCATAATACTATAATATATGAAAGCTGCACAAATTCTCCTTTTCATAGCCTAGTTACAACACCATAAAAGAATTTCCATTGCATTTTTTTATTGCTATATAAATTCAAGCTTACAATTTGCAATTGTACTAAACTTATTTCAACTAATATATTATAATAATTCAAAAAAACACATTCATCACATTGTAATCTACGTAGTCAAATGAAGTCATAAGCCAAACCATGAAATATATATATCTGTAATATTTCATACACGGAGTATTAAGCATATAAATATTTATGACAAAAAATAGCAATACATACAACTGTAGCTAACCAAAGTGATACATACTAAAAACAAGAGTGCGACATCGTGTAGTTAACCAAAATGATATATACTAAAAACAAGTGCGACATCGTGTAGCTAACTAAAATGATACATACACAAAATGACCGATTTAAAGGAGAAAGAGTACGACATCATGTATCATCCTTAAAAGCATCAGACAACCACTGTGAAAAAGAAGCACATACGTGCGTATGTTAGCCATAAATGTAGAAATGTTTATGTATTAAACAACATTGTTTAAAATAGAAACTTTATGAATCAATTTTAAGGGGTAGTTGGTTGTTTCTTTGTAATGCAGTACACAGGAGAAAAAAAGAACCCAACTACACTTGTTCTGATTTAATTGCTTAAATTTTTTTTCTTCATGGATTAAGTTCAACCAGAACCGTACTTGATAGTCCCTAGCCCATGCAATACTCCATTATTGTTTTGTGTTTTCATATGGTCTCTTAGTACTATTGTCATGTAGTACTGTCAAAGGCAGGTAATCCTAGACTTTTATTTTGCATTTGGTCCCAAAATAATAAGAAAGCTATATATTTTAGATGAGCATATCAAAATGTCACCACCTGAACCAAGAACAGAACATATATTTAAATTTTATTCAATAATTTTTTTTTCTATATAAGAAATGATAGTCATTTTGTTTTGTTTTCCAGAGGAGCTAATAACTATATTGATAAATGTAAGCTTTATCAATCAATGTTAAAGGATAGATGGTTAAATCTCTATAATGCAGTGCACAGGGAAGAAAAGCCAAATGCACTCATCCTGATTTGCTTGCTTAATTTTTTTTCCTTCATAGATTAAGTTCAACCAGAACCATACTTGACAGACCCTAGCCTATGCAATACTCCAATATTGTTTTATGTTTTCATATGGTACGTTAGTACTATTGTCATTTAATACTGTCAAAGGCAGGTAATCCATGACTTTCAAATTGCACTTGGTCCCAAATTAATAAGAAAGCTATATGTTTTAGATAAGTATATCAAAATGTCACCACCTGAACTAAGAATAGAGCATACATTTAAATTCTATTCAAAAAAAAATTTCTATATAATAAATAACAGTCATTTTGTTTTGTTTTCTATAGGAGCTAATAATTGTATTGATAAATGTAAGCACCCAAGTGACAATTTTTAGCAAATGCTGATTTAACTATCAAATAATTGCCATACACATGATTTAACTATTAGATAAGTGCTATACACATTGATAAATGTAAATACCCATGTTACATTTCACTTGTGAAGCAATATATTACTGTTAGTTATTTGACTTAACTATCAGATAAGTGTTATACACTTTGAAGTGACGATTTTGTGTTTCATCCTAATAATAAAAGGATGGATGTTATTTATCCTTCTCTAAGAAACCGAAGTGTATTAAGGAAAAAAAATATGTTTTATCTTTCCATGAAAATTTTAAAAGCGAAGATTGTCTGCAATTATTCAATTTTGAGAGACTTCCATTTTAGTTCTTAAACTAATTTAACTACGGTGATGAATATATATTAATTCAAGACAGTACTCAACTAAATAAAAAAAAGTCTCATATCTAAACAAAGTTTAAATTATACTTACTAGAAATTTATTTCACTATAACGTTCGCAGTAGGCCAAGCTATCGTAGTACCAAGAGCATCTTCAATGACTTCTAAATCGAAAGTTGTTCTCTATAGACGTGCTTTTGGGATTTTACAATATCTAACCAAACTTTAATTGCACTTTTCACTAAAGGAACATAATGAATCATTGAAGTTGGATCGATTAAGGACACGTGGCCTAATGCAGCTATTTCTCTATTTCCCGACCAATCGATCAGCATGCATTTACTTTTTCTATAGATTTTGTACTCTATCAATTAAAGAAAGAGTTTATTTTATTATATGCTTCAATAATACAATGAAAATATAATTGAATCAAATATAATTAAGTTTGATAGCTACCTTCTCGACAATTCTGACGTTACTCGTATGATTATTTAATAATGCAGTTAACTATTTCGATAGCTACTATTGATTTTGGCCATGCAACTTTGATACTAATAGCTTCTCCAACTCATGTCAATCCATTGGTGAGCCTACATAGAAAAGCATCTTTGATTTTTGGATTATTTATCCACACTGCAATGGCAGTTGGACCAAGAGGGAGATCATTCACAAGTTCTTTTGGATCACTTAAACGTAGTTGTCCTTCTGTGACTAATTCTTCACTCCCACTCCAATCGATTAATTCGCATTTATGTTCTATGCTGTTACTTTTACTCTAATAAAAAGGAACATGTTATTATTTTTGTACATTGAAAATAAAAAATTAATTAGTATAAAGATGAAAGATTATCCCATTATCTTCTTTTTCAAAGTTATCGAAGTTGTGCAAAACAACTCCAGTAGCTGGCCATGCTACTATCTCACCTTTAACATCTCCAATGTGTGTCGAATAAAGTGAAGGTCTCCACAAGAAAGCATCTGGTTTCCTCACTGTATCTATTATGATTTTCCTAGCATCAAACCTTGAAGGGATTTGTTGGACAAGCTCACTTAGGTTACTTGGTGCAAGTCTTCCTTCCGCAAAAATTTCCTCTGTCTCGCTCCAATCCAACAAATCACATTTGTCATACTTTTCACCATCTTTGTTATACAATTAATCAAAAACAAATTATATTAATAATTAAATTTAATGTTAAATATAATGATATCACACTAATACTATAAATAACTTTTACCACGATGCACATTCACTTCCTCTCAGCTTTCTTTTCTCTATCAAAAAAATCAAAACTAACATTAGCGACGAATTGTAAATCATTGTATTTTCACAACCCCTGGCAATTTCTTGAAGGAAATAGTGTTTGAACTTATATTTGGGCAAAAATTAAAAAGCAAACAGCGGTCGTTAGTTCATTCCTAATTTTTCACAAGCATGCAAATGACCGCGTCTAATTCTAAAATTTTATTTTGCTTGTCGACCGTTTATTTATCCCTTGCGTGTGACCATATTGCCTTGATGTAGGTCACACCCCTTCTCATTGCTCTCAATCGTCCTGGTTTATCATGTCCTAATACTTTTGCGAGCACGTCGTCTTTGTAATTAGTTATTGGGCTAGATTTTGATTCATTCTATATCTGTTTAATTTTTTCCTATACATGTTGTCATATATGCAAATTGCACACAATCGAACTATCATAATAGCAAACAAATTGTTATTTAAGAAAATTATAATGTACTTACAATATTAGTCGAATTAATCGGTACACCATTTTTTCATGTGTTGGATTTGATCCAAACTTGAGCTCGATAAATAGAAGATGGATGAGGACTAGTCTTTTTATATGCTTAAAGAATATTTTTACAACACGTCACAATGAATAACTAGCTAACAAATATTATGGTATATAAATTAGTAATTCTTACCAAGTCATGGACCACCTGAGCCATTCCTTTATGGCTATATGTATGTGGTATCTGATTATCTTTAATAGCTTGATATTTCTGACTCAATTCCTAAGAACAAAATGAAAACATACATTAAAAAAGCAAGCTTGGTTGTCGCATCTCATCAACATTAAAAGTGTAACTATTTCCTTAAACTCTATAGTCCTTTTGGACTTGACAAACTTCTTCCACTAATTCATACTTAGTTGTCGGGTTTCAACCGATTTCTTTCTTCTTCATTCCTTCTATTTGCTATTTTGTGAAACAATTGAGATTTTGAACTTCTAAAAATGCAACCCATTTGCTGAAATGTGCATGCTTTTTGTCATTCCTCATCCAATTTAAATCTAACTTACTTTGAATAACAGTTGTCATTTTATATATAGATCATGGTGAGCTACGATTATTGACACAAATAAATGAATGAAGAGGAACCATGATCCTTGTCATAATCTAATGCAAAAAGTAGGAAAAGGTGCCAAAAGTTTGAATTGGTCAGTATAGAAGACTGAATACACCTTAAGATTTCTAGGCCAAAAGTTTGACATAATCTAATGCATGTATACCACTATAAAATAGCCGAACAATACATTATAAAGTAAAGAAGCGGTAATGGTAAAGTAAGATGCCTTAAAATTTGCTACTAATGCCTTAACAGTTTTGTAACCTAGTAATGCCTTAATATAGTAAAATTATTTATACAGTAAACTTATTTTTATTGTTATACAATAATGCCTTAATCTAGTGATGCCTTAATCCAGCAATGCCTTAAAATTATTTATACAGTAATGCCTTAATCTATTAAAATTATTTATACAGTAATTCCTTAATCCAGTAAAAATATTTATACAGTAATCCACGTTTTGTCTTTTATACAGTAAAATTATTTATATTTTTTATGCCTAGTTACATGGTTTAATGCCTTAAGAGATTTTATCTTCATCAACAAGAACCATGATATAATGACCTAGTTGTATCATTGATGACCTTCTTAAGGAGGCAGTGAATAATGTTACGAAAAATCATTGATAATAACTGTAGTTTTCCTTCTAAACAACTGCAATGTAAAATTAATTGTTACTAATGCTTTGTGCTCTTCATGAAAAAATATTTTGAAGCTAAGTATTCGTATTATTACAAAAGAGTCCCCCAAAACTACAGACGATTCAATTTTAATTCAACAGTTAATGTCAATGATGCAGTTTCACAGCTTGCAAAAACATGTACGTACATATTTTGTTACGACATATCTTTTTTAGCATCCAACAACACATAATTGAACAAGTCATTGCCTTTCTGCTAGGGTATGCTTTTTCTTTCAGCTAACATATAAGAACTACCAAGTACTTTGCATGTGCTTTTAACTAAAATTTACATGTTAAGGTCTGTTTTTTCTTCTCACGTGTTTCCAAGCATGATCGGTGATGGTTTTTAAAACTTTTCTCAAATATTCCTTCACAATCCTCCCTAACATAGGTTTCATCCTCTAAAAAATCAAAATCCATCACGTTTACTTCACAATCTTGAACAACACCATTTGTGCTTTCAATAGAATCGATTGGCTCTAGCTAGCTCATGAAAACCTTTTAGTGGTGCCTTTATTACAACATACCAATTAGAAGAGTCGTTCTCTCTTGAATAAAAAATTTGTTTCACTTGAGATGCAAGGATATAAAGATACCGTTAAAATGAAGCTTGATTTTGATGTAAATAAACAATGGTAAATCCATCTTCAACCTTCATCGCGTTTCCATTGTGTTCCCCAATGACACTTAAAATTGGAATATAAAATTTATAATAGTCTAACATGATTATGTCAGTCAAAATCTCATACTAGGTGACCACATCTACTACTTGAGAGACATCTTTCGCACTTGCTCTACACATGATAGTAGCATCATAATCACTCCATAATTTTGGGTTTCTCTCTCAACATCTTTATTGCGAAAACATAACTCATTAATTATATATCCTTTGCAGGACAAAACAGTGCTACTTGGACCATAGGCAATCCATTTTAATAATTCACCATGTTCATTTGAGTTAATAGATATCTGGAAAAAAACTAAATCCATTCGATATAGTCAAAAATAATATTTTCGAACCTATAAATGAAATTTAAAAGATTTAATTAACCTTCTTTCTAACTCAATTGGCGAAGTTTTTTGTGTGAATTTTCCATAGCAATGTAGCATTTCTTTCCATGCGCTCTCGAACTTTGTAGCTCTTCCAAGTGCATACTAGCATAATATGAAAGATGCTAAGTTACATTTATAATTACACATATGTTGAGACAATAAAAAAATGTGCTTACTCTAAATATGGCTCCATTATAGACATATTCATTAGCATGACCAAATGAGCAGCTTCCTTCTCATTAGCGTCAATTTAATTGTCTTGCATGTTGATATTGGACGTCCTTTGAGTATTGCATCATCATTCACATGATCATCGTTTCTACCTTCTTTCTGCCCTTATGCTGATGACTTCTGTAGAAAATCAACAAAGAATCGCATGGATTCCTCTACGAGATAGTTTTGTGCAATGTATCCTTTAAGTCGTGCGTAGTTCCTTACATAGTCTTTAATTGTTTTCATATACCTTTTAAAGGGTACATTTAGCGAAAATGAATAGGTCTGCACGATCGAGCTTCATTTCCAAGATGAATTGTTAAACGTATCATTATGTCAAAAAATGAAGATGGAAAATATCTTTCAAGATCACATAAATTTATAACAATCTCATTATCCATTTGTTGCAACTTCTCTCTATCGAGAACACGCTGACATATTTTACTAAAAAATATACACAAACGAGTTATTACTTTCCTTGGCTTTTTTGATAGAAATCCTTTCATTGCAACCTACATCATTTGTTGCATTAAAACATGATAATCATGCGACTTCAATCCACTAACTTTGAAATCCTCCAATGACATACGTCTTTTGAAATTTGAACAGTAACCATCAAGTCCTTTAAACCCATACAATCTTTTAACTTTTTTTCAGAACTAGACATAATATACGGAGCCGGTGGAAGATACGTTTTATTCCCATGAGGTTGTGCATATAGAGTTTGTTGAATTCCCCAATCTTCTAAATCCTTTCTAGAATTAATACCATCTTCTGATTTTCTATCATGCAACATTATGTTGAGCAAACTTTCGCCAACTTTTTCTCAACACGCATTACATCTAAATTGTGGCGGAAAGGAAGTTCTTATAAACATCATTAATACTATAGTTTAACATTGTATAATTTTATAGTTAGGTTATTATCAACAAAATAAATTTTGAACACTAATCTCCCAATATGGTAATTCAAAGAAAAGTGATCTTTTTTTTCACCTTGATGGCTCAATTTTTATAAGATCGCTTTTGTCTTCTTTGTAGGCAGTGTACTTTCTTTTCTTCGTCTTCTTGTCATTTCTATTTCTTCGTTTTCAATTTTTTCAAAATCATTTGGAAAATATTTCAAAATAACATAAACAACTCTACCTGTAAGAATTCTAGTTTGTTGCATTTCTCCACAATGTTATCAAACCAAGCCTTTTATTTTCCTAATGGATCTGATAGAGGTAAGAATCTTTTTGTGACGCCCCACCTCTATGCCCACGCTAGCCAAGAACATTACGGTGAATGCTGTCAACTAGCATGGAGAATAAGGCTGTTGAGGAGCGACCCTCCGTGTAATTGCTTTGCGCGGGCGTCGATATGTCAGATAGTATAACATGCATTTCTTTATCAAGAGGGAAATCCGACATACCAACACAAACTCAAAGCTACTACACAGTGGCTATAATATCTTCAGAAACAAATATAGAAATAAACATAACATAAATCAGTCACAGACAATTCATATCACAAAGGTAGAAATAGATATGAATATTACACTAGGAAGTGTACATCAGAGTAGTGGTCTAAAAAGATCCACAATATCACAAAAGAATAGTTACACGAACTACACAAAAGAATAAGTATACATTATGGAGTCTATATCTCAAATGTATACAACAAAAACTACTAATCTAAGTAGTTAACAAAAAGTCAAGGGGGTAATCCCGGTGGTAAAGTCAAGCTGAAGCACCTGTAACATCTCGGTCTGACCCGAGTATTATTTAATAAGAAAATAATAAACGGATCAGTCTAACTATAAATATCAGATGAAACGATATAGAGTAAGAGATATGACTAAACACATAATAATCACAATGCCAAGCTGTGATATATATAAGTAATTGAAAATCAACAAGAGATTAATCAATATCACAAAATCTACACAAGAATCAAAGAAATGTCATACTCCTTATTTTGTTCACCGAACCATAAATATTGACGATTATATCAATGTCAATCACAAAAGTCAATGACACACAAATTCACCAATGCACAAATATTGATAAAACTTATCAATGGAAATCACGAAAATTGGTGAAGCATAAATTCTAGAAATCATCTCAAGAAATTCAGTCAATGACACACGAATTCTCCTATGCACAAAAATTGATAAATCATATCAATAGAAATCACAAAAATAGGTGAAGAAGAAAATTTTAGAATTCGACACACGAAACCCAGAAATCACATAAAATAGGGGGGAGGCCTATCACACGAACGGGAGCATGAAAACTCACCAACATATGTATCACACAAACGAGACGCTATCTCATGGTAGCTAGCCATTAATTTTTTTGACACATGAACGACCTGAAGACCATGGGGCGCTACCCCATAAATTTGAGTCGAAACTCCACAAAACGGGTTTTAGTCTCCCTCGCAGACAAAGAGACATCGCACATTGCTAGTCTAAATCACAAAAATGGTCGTCATGATCATCAAGAAGTGTCAATTACAGTAAGCTAGTAAATATATGAGCTTAGCTTCATGTCCCATAACCACTAGCTTAACTTAAATATTTACGAACAAATTGTAGATCTCTACTAGAAAATTGTCACAAGAGATTCAATCGAACAAGTCCAAGAATTAACCGACGAAGTAAACGCAAGCGTTTCATACCACTCATTTTACTAAGTCGTTTAATTAGATTTCTCATACGAGTGAGGTAAAGGTTTGTATATACTAATAGATTGGAAATCGGTTTTAGAAAACGAGCTTTGTTATAAAATAGTGTTGAAATCATTTGAAGAAAGAGTTTTGATATTTACTACTAGTATAGAAACCTTTATATATTTAAAGTGACAAATCACAAAGAAGATTGTAGGGACAATCAATCACTAAAATTCACATACGAAGATGTGAATAAAAATCCAACTAAATCGATAAAGAATCCATCGAAATGGATATTCAAAAATCCCTAAAAAGGAGTCATGAAAGTCATAACAAATGATAACAACACATAGGAAACAACACGAATCGATTAAAGTTGGAAATTCAAACAACTAGGCGAAATAGGAAAAAATGCACCAGGTCGGTCGGCCGGCTACAGAGCTCGGTCGACCGGACCCTGTTCCACAAAAATTTTCGGGAAGCAGGTCGGTCGGCCGAGCCCTGTAGCCAGTCGAACGGACCAGAGACAGAAAGGTGCCTATGCACCATAGTAGCAGGTCGGTCGACCGGCCACAGGGCTCGGTCGGCCGAACCTGTTCCCAGTCCCTTCCTAGCTCATTGAATACAATGGCCAATCACTACCAAATTGCAACCATACGAGCATCGGCACTAAGGTTTTACGCCAATCGACTACCCGGCCCTATGAGCTCCTCGTTGCATCACCAAAAACGCATTTGAACATCAAAGCTATGATTTTTAAGGGTTTGAACCCAAAACACTAAGAATTGGAATATTCACCAAATCAATCCAAACCAAAAGCTAATACACAGGAATAAGTGTTAGGAATTCATACCTAACATTCAAAGATAATTATAAGCATAGATGTGAGATAAAAGTCTCGCCTTTGAACCCAAATCAATGAAGGAGAAGCTTTAAAAACAAGCAAAGATCAATTCCTCTTCAATAACAACTCAAGAAGCTTCAATCTAAGCTTAAAAGAGAAACATTTCCTAAATTAGGTTTAGGAAATTTCTGAAATCAAAGAGAGGATGAGTTGGAGAAGAAGAAGAAAAAGCTTACCAATGGGTTCACTTGAGTTTGGAGCAAGAAGATGGATTTGCTAATGGAAACAAGGGCTTAGGATTTCCTATTTCTTTTTCTCTTCCCCCATTTTTGATGAAGCTTGAATGTATTAGGAAATTATGAAGTAATGAAGAGGAGAGGGGGTTGGAACTGAGCTAGTAAGTGGGGTTATTGGGCTCAGCCCAAACCAAAGCCCTAAGTAAAAAGTAGCAAAAATCAACTTTCTCCAAACATATCGAAGCTTATACTCAAAAAGGTCGCAAACGACATTTTAAACTCAATGGGAGTGGTCCCGAGTCCTAATTCGACCGTATGCAAAAAGTAGCTTTTCGGACTATATTCCGAGTATCGATAAAATATTTAAATAAAATATTTAAATATAAAAATCGACAAATATGCGGGTTGCTACAGACTGCCCTCCTTAAAGAAATTGCGTCCTCGCAATATTTAAGGAGAAGATATATATAGTAACAACCATAAAAGCGTATTCAACACAAAAGAAGTTTGAAATTAAAAGTTCACCTCAAAGAGCACGAGAAAGTAAGTCCGGATGTGGTCGCTCGATGAACTCTCTAGACTCCCAAGAACAATCCTTAGGATTTGAAGACCATTGAACTTTCACAAGCGGAACATCCTTATTTCGAAGTCGTTTGACCTCCGAAGCAATAATACGAACATGATGCTGCACATAAGTTAAATTAGGTGAAACTTCAATTTCTTCCACAACGCCGGGCTCAATAATAGAATCGGAATCTCGAAGACATTTCCGTAATTGAGAAACATGAAACACGTCATGCATAGCAGAAAACTGAGCCGGTAATGATAGGAGATAAGCCAAGGAACCAATACGTTCAGCGATAGGAAATGGACCAATGTGCCGGGGCGCTAACTTTCCCGATCGACTGAAACATACAACACCCTTCATAGGTGAAACACGAATGAACACAAGATCTCCCACAGAAAATTCTAACTTCCTTCTCCGGTTATCGGCATAGGATTTTTGTCTACTCTGGGCTTCTTTCATCCTATGTCGAATAAGTTCGATCTTTTCTATTGAATCACGAATAAAATCTGGACCTAAAACCAGCTTCTCACCAGCCTCAAGCCAACAAGAAGGAGATCGGCATGGCCTTCCATAGAGTGCCTCGAAAGGTGCCATACCAATACTAGATTGGAAGCTATTATTATAAGAAAATTCAACAAGTGAAATATGATCTTTCCAACTTCCACCAAAATCAAGCACACAAGAACGAAGAAGATCTTCAAGAGTTTGATTCACACGCTCAGTTTATCCATCGGACTGGGGATGATAAGCGGTGCTAAAATTAAGCTTCGATCCCAAAGCTTTTTGAAGACTCTTCCAAAATCCACTAGTAAACAATGGATCACGGTCGCTAACAATAGAAGTAGGAACTCCATGTAATTTAACAATCTCTTTGATAAAGAGTTTGGCCAAAAGAGGAATGGTTCGGTTAGATCGAACGGGAATAAAATAGGCAGATTTAGTAAGCCTATCAACGATCACCCATAAACTATCACGACCCGAATGAGAACGGGGAAGACCGTCAATAAAATCCATGGAAATCTGATCCCACTTCCAAATTGGAATTTCTAAAGGTTGCAATAATCCACCAGGCCTTTGATGCTCGGCCTTAACGAGTTGGCAAGTCAACGCTTAACGAAGTTAGCGATGTCAAGTTTCATTCCCTCCCAATAATAAAGTCGCTTCATATCCGCGTACATTTTACTACTACCGGGATGAATGGTAAATTTAGAACGATGAGAATCTTATAAAATATCTTTACGAAGATCACTAATATTTGGTACGATAAGTCTACCAAATTTCCGAATGCTGCCACGAGAATCAATATCAAAGTCTTTCAAACTTTCAATATCAATCTTACCCTTAATATTTTGGCCAAGAAGAGCTAATTCGGGATCTAGCCTTTGAGCTTCAAGAATGCGGTCTAAAAGAGAAGGATGAGCCTCAAGGCTACATAAAACAAGAGATGAACATAAATCAGAAACACGGTCTCGAATTTCACAAGTGGATAAAATCTCGAGATCGTTCCATTCGGATATAATCATAGAAACAGCCGCTTGTTGTTTACGGCTAAGAGCATCGGCGACACGATTACCCTTACCGGGAGTATAAAGAATATCAAGATCATATGGTGCAAGAAATTCGAGCCAATGCTGTTGGCGCAAATTAAGTTCTTTTTGAGAGAATAAATACTTCAAGGATTTATGATCGGTATAAAGAACAAATTTCTCTCCTAAAAGATAATGACGCCAAATCCGAAGAGCAAAAACAATAGCCGCGAGCTCTAAATCATGAGTGGCATATCTAGTCTCGGCAGGCTTCAATTGCCTGGAAGCATAAGCAATAACACGTTCTCTTTGCATAAGAACGGCACCCAAACCAACGCGACTAGCATCGGTATAAACAATAAAATCTTGGTTTCCATTGGGAATCACAAGAATAGGAGCATCGGAAAGGAGTTCTTTTAATTTCTGAAAAGAAGCTTCATATTTGTCCGACCAAATGTATTTAACACCTTTCTTTGTTAAGCCAGTAAGAGGGACGAAAATTTTAGAAAAGTCTTTAATGAACCGACGGTAATAATCCGCCAATCCGAGAAAACTACGAATCTCTGTCACATTCTCCGGTCTCTTCCAATCTTGAATCGCTTCAATCTTTGAAGGATCTACTGAAATTCCGGATTCGGATATAATATGACCGAGAAACTTCACACTAAATTGCCAAAAATGACATTTAGAAAATTTTGCTTTCAATTGATTACTCCTAAGAGTTTCCAACACAACCCGAAGATGTTTTTCATGCTCCTCCTCGGTTTTAGAATACACAAGAATATCATCAATAAAGTCGAGAACAAACCGGTCAAGAAAATTTTTGAAAACTCTATTCATAAGGTCAACGAAATAAGCCGGAGCATTCGTTGGAACAAATGGCATAACAAGCCATTCATATGATCCATAACGAGTACGAAACAATGTCAAAGGAATGCTATCCTCTGCAATACGAAGCTGATGAAATCCAGTAGCTAAGTCTAATTGTGAAAAGACTCTAGCACCACTAAGTTTATCGAATAGGTCATCAATCCGAGGTAAAGGATATTTATTTTTGATAGTAAGATCATTAAGCTTGCGGTAGTCAACGCAAAGCCTAAGTGTTCCATCGGATTTCTTCACAAAAATAGCTGAAGCCCCCCAAGGCGAGGAACTAGAGCGAATAAATTGCTTCGTCTCCAATTCGGATAATTGTTTACGCATCTCCTCGTTTTCTTTATTGGACATACGATAAGGAGGGCGAGTGATAGGTTGAGCTTCAGGAATGAGATTAATTCTGAACTCAATTGCTCGCTTAGGTGGTAATCCTAAAACGGGCTCGAATGTGTTGGAAAATTCACTAACGACGTGAATAAGAGAAATAATATCACCCTCATCATCATCATCGTCATCACGAGGATTTAAAAAATATAAAGATGCAACCAAGCTGGAATCTGAATCTTTAAGATTAATAGAAATCTTCTTAACAGATTGAGGATGTCAAAGATGAATAGTCCGCTCAGGACATAGGATATGAGCTTCGTAACGGTTAAGCCAATCCATTCCCAAAATCATTCCAAATCCTAAATAACGCATAACATGCAAGTCGGCTCGGAAAGAAAAATCACACAAAATAATCTCGACATCTTTACACAATAAACTGATTGTCGCGGATCCACCAACCGGATTCGCAATTCTCAAAGAAGTCATTAAACACAAAACATCCAAAGAAAAAGTATCGACAAGTTCTTTTGATATAAAAGAATGGGACGCACCCATATCAAAAAGAACTCGAATAGGATGATCACGAAATAAAATAATTCCATCAAGGGTAGAACGAGACATACCTTGACCACAAGATGTGTTGCCAGGGGCTTGAGCAACATTAAGCTTTCACTCCTTCCTATTTTGAAGTTCGGGACATACATGCATAAAATGGTCCGGGCTTTTGCAATAGCGACAAGTACGAGGCTTTGAACATTTGTTCGCAAAATGGTCTTTCGAACCATAATTATAGCATTTCCCTTGAGTAGGGGAAAAGGTCTTTTCAATAGGAGTTGCTTGCCTCCCTTTCTTATTGGGATAAGGGCCTTTGAATTTGTTTGGCCTCTTCATGTTGTTGAAGTTTGGTTTGGAACCCACCACTTCAACATCATTCTCCCTATCCGCCTCTTCACGACGAAGAGTGTAACAAACAGGGATTTTCGACTTTCGAAAATTCAACATCGACACTCACTTTATCGACTGCCGAGAAATCAAAGGCCGAAAACCGAGATGTTATGGGGTTTTAAAAAGAATTTAAGAAAAGAAAAAGAAAGAAGAAGAGAGAAAATGGAGAAAGAAAACAGAAAAACAGAAAGACAGAGAATTTGAAAATAGAAGATAGAAGAATTTTAAAAATAGAACAGAAAGGAAATAAGAACAGAACAACAACAGAATCTCACAATTCGCAGCGGAACAACATATAATAATAAATGAATAATCTTTAAACAAAGAACTATATCAGTTATTACATTACATCACATTTTATTACATCATATCATCACATCAGAGTGTACAACAACATACAACAACAAACAATGCAGCGGAAAAAGAAATACTATATAAACTAGTAATACGCCATGCCATCCAGCTTGCCTCCAGCAACTCCAGAATATCCAAAATATCCTGATAAACCTAACTCTTAACTGCCCGTGTGGAAAATTGGTGGGCACCCAGAGTTTAGGAAGGAAAACAATAAACTCCGAGTCAGTCATGTGACTGGTGTGAGAACTCAAAACAGTTTATTTAACTTTAAAATCAAAATAGGAATATTTTTAAATTCAATTCGCAATGCTTTTAAAAATGAGACTACCATAAGGCCTCCCGCACACACACACATGCAAACGCAGAATCGGAGGAGATTTCTCCTTATGATAGTCAAAGATGCTTGATACGCATTTAAAATAATATTTGATATTATTATTAGTGTATAGTGTAGGAAAAATTCATTTCGAAAGTAGAATATAAATCTTAGCCAACATACGACCATTATCGTATGCCTACTATAGCTAACTATGTTCAATAGCAGGTTACCGCCACATTCCATAGCAGGTTCTACAACTAAAACCGTACAAGTCTCGTATTGTTTCTTTGGATTTCCAACGAATGATCAGGCCAAGGAACTTCCCATTGCCACATGAGAATGCCTCTGGATGGACATCCCCGAGAACCAAACCGGATCTCTACCAACACAAGGCCGGGTTACTCCTAACTGAGTAACAACTGACCGAATATGCCATTCCCCGGTCCTTTGGGACCTTTTCACCGAGCGCTCGTAATCAATTCACACAATCATAAAGTGTTTTCAACATGAGTAAGTATCTGGGCTCCATACCATGACACCACCCTTTTCCAGAAGGAAATGGACACATCCTAAAGGGTGCTACCCCTCATAACCTTGCTGCTTCTTTCCTGTTTTGACCATTCACGGGGTGTGAGGCTCGACGAAGTCACGTCCACAAAAACATACTTTATACAAAAGCCATGCTTTGGGTCAACAAATGATCAACACAATGATCACTAAGATAGACGATCAAATAAATGATCCTATCATAAATAATCAACACAATGATCATTTCAGCATCACTCAGCATGTCACATTACCAATTTGGGAATATATCGCTGATAACTTCAACTATATAACCTCTGAGCTCGTACGTCTCAGAGAAGGGTGTTAAGCAAAGAATAAATTCTCCGCCACCAACAAAAATATATTTGAAAGAAATCGGCTTTATATCTCAACTTGTAATGTCAGACATACAATCCATACAAGTCTGTTCCGGGATCGAACAGAACCGAAGGCACTTACAAAGAAGTCCTTGCAATCCGGATATCCACAATCCTGATCGGATTTCCCATCACTTAGGGAGTCTCTATACCGTTGCAACTCAGTGCAGAGACAATCGACAGGTCATCCTATCGCTTTCGCAAATATCCGGTCTTCAACACCGATCTTCAATGCAATTTATAACGACGTATCACATATTCGGAATGGGTTATACGACCCCATGGTCCTTTCCCGGTTAACCCGAATAGTGAGCGCTTATTCAAAAATAAGTGTGGCATTCAAATTCAATCAAATCACATCAAATACCCATTCAAAGGGAAATACTGATAGTCGGTTATTGAACTATCACTGGATATGCACACATCACCAGATTCCAAATAATTTTCCAAATTATTTATTTTCCAAAATATCTTTACAAGATATATATAATTTCAACACTTCAAAAATAAATCAATATTTATTTTTAAAACAATTCTCCTTTTCATTTATAAATTCCATAATGAATTTATATTTCAAAATATCCATGCATATGCGATTTCAATAATCCATTTCAATTTATCTTCAAAAAGATAAATTCTAATTTTTCACTTCATATTGGAAAACATTTCCATACTTATTAAAAATAAGTAATTCACAAATCTTTTTATTTTCAACACTTAGAAAATATTCAATATACTTAAATCGAATTAAGTATATAATTCATTCTTTAAGAAAATCATTCACTTAAACATATTTATTTGGGTCAAAACGAATGTTACGTAAAACATCGTTACGACAACCCAAAATCACTAGTATAGGGATTCGAATTTAAATTAGATATATAAATCCCAATACTATACAAACATTTCCTTTCGGAAATCATTTACTATAACAACAGTGTTATAGTTCACCATTTCCTTTTATTTCTCGAAACATCTATTTCAACAATAAATGTTGAAATCTATGGTTTCGAATCTCAACACATTTTAAAACATCGTTAGATCGTTTTAATTCAATTTAAAACATCACATTCAAAACAATTTCTTTAACGTGTTATTCACTATTCAAAAACGTGAATAAACTTCGTTAACAAATTTCATCCTTTTATTAAATTTATTTTAAAGGATTATTCACTATTCAAAAATGTGAACATAACTCCATTAATAGGTTATAACAATTAACTTATCAAAATAAGTCGTTTGCGAATTTATAAAACAACGTTTATAAATTCCATTTCTATTTATTTATAAAAACTTCCTTTTTATAAATTCCTTTATTAACCTATTCCAGTTTATAACTAAATTATAAACTAAATGTTCATATAATAAGTTAACTACTTATAAACGATTATTTCACAAAATCGTTCCTTAGAATTTCATAATTATAAATCTTATAACTTATAAGATTCATTTATTTATCCAAAACTATTATTTTAACAACATAATAAATTTTATAAACCTACTGCTTATAAAATTCCATTTATGACTTCACCGTATAAAATTCTATAAATTTCATTCTATTTATGAAATTCATTCACAATTTATTCTAACACTTATAAAAGCTCGTTTTATAATTCCTACGTTCTAATTTATAAATTATCAATTTATAAATCTTTAATATAAATCAATTTATATTTTCCTTTTAAAACGTCTTTAAATTCCTTTATAATTTCATCATTCTCTTGATTTATAAAATAATTAAATTTTATAAATCCTATATTTAAACTTTTCGCAATAAATTCAAAATCCCATTTTTAAACTATTTTATAACATCATTAACCCGTATTTTCAAAAATCAATCTTTTAACTATATTTCTCAAAAATCATAATTTTTATAACTTTAAAAAAAATTATAACGTTTATTTATTTATAATGGATCAATTCCAAAAATATAGTATATTCTCAAAAATCACTTTTAAAATCATTTTAAAATCCCAAAATCTGGGTCCAATGATGCTACACACCAAATAGTCAATCACGACTACAATGACATCATATATCGATATGATAATCCATCAAATATCAAAATATCTGAAATCAAATAAAAACTGTTGAGGAATCCAGTTGGATCCCTCCAACCTGTTTTCCTGCATCCAAAAACATTAGCACAATACCAATTTCGCTCCAGTACGAAATTATCGCGGTACATGTTTTTAATAAATATTATCCGCTTAATAACGGCGTAATAGGGTCTCATCCGCTAAACAAAAAAATGCGGGAAATCAACAACTGCAATATATACATATGCCAATATATATATATATATATTGATATTATATATATAATACCAATTTCACTGTTTATGAAATATTCGCGGTATATGTTTTTACTAAATAACATCCGCTTACTAACGGCGCATAATGTCTATTTTAACAATCAATAATTTACAGTCATCATTCAAACATGCATTCAAATATTTTAAATCTAACTATTTAAAATAAAATCGAAACCTATTCGATTGAGTGAGAAATTCTCACCTTGGTTTTAAATTCCGTTTTAGCTTTTATTTCGAATAAAATTAAACGCGCGTTTAATTTTACCCGAAATTCTCACTAACTCCAAACGACTCCAAACCAACTCCATCGCGTAGTGCTCGTCCATACGATTCCAACGCAACTGAGTTTGCATTTTTTCGACCTCGTATGAAAAAGTTATGTATTTTATAAGATTACACGATTTTTAATTAACTAAATACAACAAAACTTTAATATTTCAACATACCCAAATCATAACCCTCCAACCTAAATCCTACGGCTCCCCTCTTTCTTCCTTCCTCTCACGCATCTACAGGTAGAACAAGATGGAGGCCGAACCCAATAATGAAATTAGGGTTAAACATTGCAAACTCCACGCTCAACGAAACTTCATCACACCTTCGCCATCTCGAAGCTCTCGTCGCGAGCTACCTCCACCTACCACCATGGCCAACTCGGCCCCCCTATGACGCGCGCGCACGTATGTGCACAGCCCACGCACGGCCCCCTCTAGCTCCCTCCACACGACTCCAACCGCGATCTCCACCGTTCACATCGAAGCTCTCATCACCCTCTACATCTTTCATGTTGACAACTTCCTCTAATTGTTGACGGATTGGAAGATCTAGAGGGAAGAAGTTGCTTAATTTTCAGCCATTCATTATGTAACTGGCGGCTAGGTCAAAAAAATTAGGGTTTAGGTTGTTATTTTCTAATTTATGAAGATGGTGGGCTATTTATAAGGAACGAGCGACACTATTCATCCCGGAAATTCCGAACTCCGATTTAGACGCCGTAACCAGCGTACCTAGGGTTTATCCCGCGTTCCGGACACAATGGAACAGGTTTCGGAAGCTAATTCGGAAGTATGTGTGAGTTATGGCTACAAACGCTCAATTTAAATTAAACCGATTTAAACCGATTTCTAGGCGTTTTAATTTGTACCGGACAAACGGTAAATCCAGTTGACTTGAAATTTGAAACCTTACAATAATATCACATTACGGATCCGATGAAACTGGTTTCGTCGAAATCCGAGACTTTTTGAAAAATGGCTATTTTGACTCGCCAAATTTAAATTAAAAATAATTCGATGCGTTTCGAGCTGCCACGATCAAACGATAGCTCCGATTGACACGAAATTTGAAATCCGGTAATAACTAACTATTACGGATCCAATGGAACTGGTTTCGTTCAATTCTGAGACTGTTCAAAAATTGGCTATTTTACTAGTCGATTTAAATATTAAAATATTCAATTTTCACAAATTAACTTTTAATTCGATTTTAAAAGTTCTAAAATATCGTTCTAACTTCAACATGATAAAATAAAATTTTACAAATTATTTTCAATCATATTTAACCCAATTTTCAATTATTTCCATAATTTAACATATTAAATTATCGATTAAATTATCCAATTAAATCCAATAATTCAAATTAAAATTTATTCGACTTATAAATTCACTCATTAATATTTAAAATTAATTAAATATTCAAATTTTAATAAATAAAAATTCAGGGTCGTTACAATCTTTCCCTCTTAAAAGAATTTCGTCCTCGAAATTACAAGTAAGAAAAGTTACAAAATCTATTAATTTTCCCAAAATTCATAATTAAACTTCTTATAAATCTTTACTAAGTTTTCAAAATCATACTTAGTTATCTTTTCAAAAACAATTACTATTGTTTAACTTTCAACTTCAAAACAAAGTTAAGTTTTCAAAATTTTCCAAATTTTCTCAAATTTTTCTAACGCCTTAAATTTTCGGAAAAATTCGCCATGGTCTCCTTTGCGCGGCTCGATCCGAGAAAAAAAAAATGACAGTATATATATCACAAATATACATCTCATCAAGTAATGAGGCATCCCGAAGGGAAAAAAGTATAAAAGTACGATATTTAATCCGAGATATGTACCTTATATTTTATTAGCAAGCATATACGGCTAATATAGCGCTAAAGCGAACTCCAAATGGGAAGCAAACACGATCCGCACCTACTAAACACTCAACAAACAACATGAGAATCATGCATATAGACAATAATTTCCATGTACAACATATAACATCATAATATCTATATATGCTAACATAGTAATGCAGTAAAACAACAAAGGCAAACATCAACCAACTATCACTCATAATCAATGAATATTCATTCATATTTTCATTAATATTCAATGAATTGGTTTTCACTTTAAATCATATTTGATTTATTTACATTGGATTTACTAACATTCATTCTCAATTCAATTAGTTTACATTTACTAATTAAATCTAATTCACATTCAATTCTATTCAAATTTATTTACTTTCAATTTGAATTTCAATTTCATAGCTTTCAATTTCATTAACACTTAATGAATTATATACAATCAATCAACAATCAACTAACAATCAAATAACAACCAAAGTATATATAATACAACCAAATTCCTTTGCTTATATTCATTCAATTTGGTTTAACACCATCACTTTTATTCACAACTCATATTCATAAATATATTCATATAGTTTCACTTCTTAGATATATAAGTTTATTCACAATTGTAATTCACATTAATTATAATTCAACTTATAATTCTTTTACTTATACAATTATTCTTTTATTTAGATTATTCAAACAACCTAACAATCAACTTACATACACTTTAATAATTCTGAAAAATTATTCCTTTATATATGAAAATATAATCAAGGCAAAATTATTTCATTTACCCAATTTTAAAATCAATATTGTGTCGAATTGTTCTATTCAAGTGTTTAGAAACCCCTTCGGCTCAGTTTCGAGGCTGTGCTGACGAAAGTTCATATGCCACTCAATAAACCAATCATCACAATATAAAACAATTTTATATTCACTAACAAATACGCTCTCATATTTATTATTACACTCAAATTCATTCTAGAATACTGCTGACTCTATCTCTAATGAGTAATACCCTACAGAACCATGGTTGTCGCTTAACCATCAGCTCTGATACCACATTGTCAGATCCAGGCTTTTCAACCATCGACAGCAGTCACAACCGGTAGGCTTTTCAACCATCCCAGCCCCACCGTGGCTTACTGTAACGACCCAGAATTTTTAGAAATTAAAATATGAGTATTTAATTAATTTTGAATATTAATAAGTGAATTTATAAGTCAAATAAATTTTTATTTGAATTTTTGGATTTAATTGAATAATTAAATCGATAATTTAATATGTTAAATTATGGAAATAATTAAAAATTGAGTTAAAAATGATTGAAAATAATTTGGAAAATTTTATTTAATCATACTGGAGTTATAGAAATATTTTAGAACTTTTAAAATCGAATTAAAAGTTAATCTGTGAAAATTGAATATTTTAATATTTAATAATCGACTGTAAAATAGCCAATTTTTGAACAGTCTCAGAATTGAACGAAACCAGTTCCATTGGATCCGTAATAGTTAGTTATTATCGGATTTCAATTTTCGTGTCAATCGGAGCTATCGTTTGATCGTGGCAGCTCGAAACGCATCGAATCGTTTTTAATTTAAATTTGGCGAGTCAAAATAGCCATTTTTCAAAAAGTCTCAGAATTCGACGAAACTAGTTTCATCGGATCCGTAATGTGATATTATTGTAAGGTTTCAAATTTCAAGTCGATTGGATTTACCGTTTGTCCGGTACAAATTAAAACGCCTAGAAATCGGTTTAAATCGGTTTAATTTAAATTGAGCGTTTATAGCCATAACTCGCACATACTTCCGAATTAGCTTCCGAAACTTGTTCCATTGTGTTCGGAACGCCGAAAAACTCTAGGATAGCCTGTCGGAACGTGAGATTTGGAGTTCGTTTGCATACGTTGATAAATTGAGATATTTGTGACTAAAATAATATTAAATAACATATAAATAAACGTTTATATTTCAAAACCCTAGAGCATATGCACAGGCCGCCGCTTATTATATCCATGGCCGGTATCGTGCCTCGTTTTTCTTCATTTTTCTCCTCATCTACGCCATGATTTCATAAACTCCTAACTAGTAAATGGAAGAGAGCGTCGAGTTATGCAAGGTGAGCGGTCGAGATCGAGTTTTGTGGCGTGTGGGGGGTGTAAGGCTGTTGCGTTCGCCGTGGTTTTAGTTGGATCTCGCGTCACCTAATGGTGACCGAGCCTAGCATGGTCGCAGCCGTAGGAGGAGCACGCCTTGGCGCTCGTGCTGGTGGTCTTGGATCGTCGTGTAGTCAAGCATGGAAGGGGCGGTTCTAAGCCCTAGTTTGGCTTCATGGGTTCGGGTTGCGTGTGTGTTTACTGGAGCATCTTGCGTTGAGGAAGAAGGGGTGGAGCGGACCTTGGGCCGTGTGTGTGGGGTGAGAGTAAATTAATTATAAAGGAATTTGTTTTAAATTGAATTCAAATCTTTAAAATCTAATAACTAATACATACGACCTCAGATTTCGATGATTTTGGATTCGTGGGAATCGCAGAAGAAAGCTCTACGCTATGAAGCTGGTTCGGGAGCGATCGGAGCAAGTGAAAATTTCGGGTATAATTAAACGCGCGTTTAATTATATTCGAAACAAAAGCGAAAACTGAAATTAAAATCAAGGTGAGAATTTCTCACTCAATCGAATCAGTTTCGATTTTATTTTAAATAGTTAGATTTAAAATATTTGAATGCATGTTTGAATGATGATTGATAATTATTGATTGTTAAAATAGACATTATACGCCGTTAGTAAGCGGATGTTATTTATTAAAAACATATACCGCGAATATTTCATAAACAGTGAAATTGGTATTATATATAATATCAATATATATATATTGGCATATGTATATATTGCAGTTGATTGATTTCCCGCATTTTTTGTTTAGCGGATGAGACCCTATTACGCCGTTATTAAGCGGATAATATTTATTAAGAACATGTACCGCGATAATTTCGTACTGGAGCGAAATTGGTATTGTGCTAATGTTTTTGGATGCAGGAAACAGGTTGGAGGGATCCAACTGGATTCCTCAACAGTATTTATTTTATTTCAGATATTTTGATATTTGATGGATTATCATATCGATATATGATATCGTTGTAGTCGTGATTGACTATTTGGTGTGTAGCATCATTGGACCCAGATTTTGGGATTTTAAAATGATTTTTAAAGTGATTTTGAAAATATACTATATTTTTGGAATTGATCCATTATAAATAAATAAACGTTATAATTTTTAAAGTTATAAAAATTATGGTTTTTGTGAAATATAGTTAAAAAGCTGATTTTTAGAAATACGATTAAAAGTCGATTTTTGAGAAATATGAACTAATGATTTTATAAAATAATTTAGATTGGATTTTTGAATATATGATAAAAGTTTGAATATAGGATTTATAAAATTTGATTATTTTATAAATCAAAAGGATGAAATTTTAAAGGAATTTAAAGACGTTTAAAAGAATAATATAATTTGATTTATATTAAGAGATTTATAAATGGATATTTATAAATTGAAATATTGACCTTATAAAACGAGTTTTTATAAGTGTTTAAATGAAGTGAAAATGAAATTCATAAATGAATGAAATTTATAGAATTATAAACTGTGAAGTTATAAAAGAAATTTATAAATAGTAAGATTTATAAATTTGGTGAAATTATTTGAAGAATAGATTGGATAAATCATTAAATCTTATAAGTTATAAGATTTATAAATTGGAAAGTCTTTAAAAGAACGATCTTATAAAATAATCGTTTTATAAGTATTTAACTTATAATATGAACGTTTAGTTTATAATTGAGTTATAAACTGGAATAGGTTAATAAAGGAATTTATTAAAGGAAGTTTTTATAAATAAAAAGAAGAGGAATTTATAAACGTTGTTTTATAAATTCGCAAACGACTTATTTTGATAAGTTAATTGTTATAACTTATAAATGGAGTTATATTCACGTTTTTAGACAGTGAATAATCCTTTAAAATAAAATGAATAGAAAGGATGAAATTTGTTAATGAAGTATATTCACGTTTTTCAATAGTGAATAATACGTTAAAGAAAATGTATTGAATGTGAATGTTTTAAATAGAATTAAAACGATTTAACGATGTTTTAAATGTGTTGAGATTCGAAACCATAGATTTCAACATTTATTGTTGAAATAGACGTTTTCGAGAAATAAAAGGAAATGGTGGACTATAACACTGTTGTTATAGTAAATGATTTCCGAAAGGAAATGTTTTGTATAGTATTGGGATTTATATATCTATTTAATTTCGAATCCCTATACTAGTGATTTTGGGACGTTGTAACGATGTTTTACGCAACATTCGTTTTGGCCCAAATAAAAATGCTTAAGAGAATGATTTCCCTTAAAGAATGAATAATATACTTAATTCGATTTAAGTATATTGAATATTTTCAAAGGTTGAAAATAAAAAGATTTGTCGATTAATTATTTTTGATAAGTATGGAAATGTTTTCCAATATGAAGTGAATAATTAGAATTTATCTTTTTGAAGATAAATTGAAAATGAATAATTGAAATCGTATATGCACGAATATTTTGAAATATAAATTCATTATGGAATTTATATGTGAAAAGTGAAATTGGTTAAAAATAAATATTGATTTATTTTTGAAGTGTTGGAATTTTATATCTTGTAAAGATATTTTGGAAATGTAAATAATTTGGAAAATTATTTGGAATCTGGTGATGTATGCATATCCATTGATAGTTCAATAGCCGACTATCAATATTTCCCTTTGAATGGGTATTTGATGTGAATATGATTGAATTTGAATGCACACTTATTTTTGAATAAGCGCTCACTATTCGGGTTAACCGGGAAAGGACCATGGGGTCGTATAACCCACTCCGAATATGTGATACGTCGTTGTGAATTGCATTTGAAGATCGGTGTTGAAGACCGGTATTTGCAAGAGTGATAGGATGAACTATCGATTGACTCTGCACCGAGTAGCTACGGTATTGAGTTCTCCATATGTGATGGTGAATCCGATCAGGATTGTGAATATCCGGATTGCAAGGACTTCTTTGTAAGTGCCTTCGGTTCTGTTCGATCCCGGAACAGACTTGTATGGATTGTATGCCTGACATTACAATTTGAGATATAAAGCCGATTTCATTCAAATATATTTCTGTTGGTGGCGGAGAATTTATTCTTTGCTTAACACCCTTCTTTGAGACGTACGAGCTCAAAGGTTATATAGTTGAAGTTATCAGCGATATATTCCCAGTTTGGTAATGTGACATGCTGAGTGATGCTGAAATGATCATTGTGTTGATTATTTATGATAGGATCATTTATTTGATCGTCTATCTTAGTGATCATTGTGTTGATCATTTGTTGACCCAAAGCATGGCTTTTGTATAAAGTATGTTTTTGTGGACGTGACTTCGTCGAGCCTCACACCCCGTGAATGGTCAAAACAGGAAAGAAGCAGCAAGGTTATGAGGGGTAGCACCCTTTAGGATGTGTCCATTTCCTTCTGGAAAAGGGTGGTATCATGGTATGGAGCCCAGATACTTACTCATGTTGAAAACACTTTATGATTGTGTGAATTGATTACGAGCGCTCGGTGAAAAGGTCCCAAAGGACCGGGGGATGACATATTCGGTCAGTTGTTACTCAGTTAGGAGTAACCCGGCCTTGTGTTGGTAGAGATCCGGTTTGGTTCTCGGGGATGTCCATCCAGAGGCATTCTCATGTGGCAATGGGAAGTTCCTTGGCCTGATCATTCGTTGAAAATCCAATTCCCAATACGAAACTTTTACGGTATTAGTTGTAGAACCTGCTATTCACTTATGGTGGTCACCACTGTTTGGATGGTAGCTATAGTAGGCATAGTTCGAAATGTCTATGCTGGCTAAGATTTATATTCTACTTTCGAAATGAATTTTTTCTACACTATACACTAATAATAATATCAAATGTTATTTTAAATGCGTATCAAGCATCTTTGACTATCATAAGGAGAAATCTCCTCCGATTCTGCGTTTGCATGTGTGTGTGTGCGGGAGGCCTTATGGTAGTCTCATTTTTAAAAGCATTGCGAATTGATTTAAAAATATTCCTCTATTTTGATTTTAAAGTTAAATAAACTGTTTTGAGTTCTCACACCAGTCACATGACTGACTTGGAGTTTATTGTTTTCCTTCCTAAACTCTGGGTGCCCACCAATTTCCACACGGGCAGTTAAGAGTTAGGTTTATCAGGATATTCTGGATATTCTGGAGTTGCTAGAGGCAAGCTGGATGGCATGGCGTATTACTAGTTTATATAGTATTTCTTTTTCCGCTGCACTGTTTGTTGTTGTTGTTGTACACTCTGATGATATGATGTAATGTAATGTATAAAATGTAATAACTGATATAGTTCTTTGTTTAAAGATTATTCATTTATTATTATATGTTGTTCCGCTGCGAATTGTGAGATTCTGATGTTGTTCTGTTGTTTTCTGTCCCGTCCTATTTTCTTCTGTTTTTTTCTTTTTCCTCTATTCTCTTTTTCTTCTATTTTAAAATTTTCTATTCCTTCTTCTCTATGTTCTATTATAAAATTTTCTGTTTTCAAATATCTTCTTTCCCTCTATTTCCTATCTCTTCTCTCTTCTTTCTTTTTCTTTTCTTAAATTTTCTTTTTAAAACCTATAACATCTCGGTTTTCGGCCTTTGATTTCTCGGCAGTCGATAAAGTGAGTATCGATGTCGAATTTTCGAAGAACGAAAATCCGCGTTTGTTATATTTGGTATCAGAGCTGATGGTTAAGCGACAACCATGGTTCTGTAGGGTATTACTCGTTAGAGATAGAGTCAGCAGTACTCTAGAATGAGTTCGAGTGTAATAATAGCTATGAGAGCGTATTTGTTAGTGAATATGAAATTGTTTTATATTGTGATGATTGGTTTATTGAGTGGCATATGAACCTTCCTCAGCACGGTATGTACAACTTTGCCGAAGGGGTTTCTAAACACTTGAATAGAACAATTCGGCACAATATTGTTTTAATTGGGTAAATGAAATAATTTTGCCTTGATTATATTTTATATATAAAGAAATAATTTTTCAAAATTATTAAATTGTATGTAAATTGATTGTTAGGTTGTTTGAATAATCTAAATTAAAGAATAATTGTATAAGCAAATGAATTATAAGAATTGAATTATAATTAAAGTGATTTACAATTGTGAAATAAACTTATATATATAAGAAGTGAAACTATATTAATATGAGTTGTAAATAAAAGTGAATTTTAAAGTTAAATGAAATAATGAATATGAACTTGAGGTATGTAATAGAATTCAACTTTGGTAATTGAATTGAATGATTGGATTGGATGATAATCAAATGAATGTAAATTAAGTTGATATGGAATAATTAATGAAAGTGTTAATTCATTAAAATCAAATGTTATTAGAAGTTGAATAAATTGAATGAGAATGAATATAAGCAAAGGAATTTGGTTATAATTAATATACATTGGTTGTTATATGATTGTAGTTGATTGTATATAATTCATTAAGTGTTAATGAAAGTGAATTAGCGAAATTGGAAGCTATGAAATTGAATTCAAATTAGAAGTAAATAAATTTAAATAGAATTGAATGTGAATTAGATTTAATTAGTGAATGCAAACTAATTAAAATTGAGAATGAATGTTAGTAAGAACATCCAATGTAAATGAATCAAATGTGATTAAATTGAAAACCATTTCATTTAATATTAATGAGAATATGAATGAATATAGATTTAATAGATGGTTGATGTTTGCATTTGTTGTTTAGTTGCATTTGCTATGTGACATATATAGTTATTATGTTGCTATATGTTGTATATTGATACTATGGTTTATATGCATGGTTCTCATGTTGTTTGTTGAGTGTTTAGTAGGTGCGGATCGCGTTTGCTTCGCATTTGGAGTTCGCTTTTGCGCTATATTAGCCGTATATGCTTGCTAATAAAATATAAGGTACATATCTCGGATTACATATCGTACTTTTACACTTTTTTCCCTTCGGGATGCCTCATTACTTGATGAGATGTATATTTGTGATATATATACTGTCATTTTTTTTTCGGATCGAGCCGCGCAAAGGAGACTATGGCGAATTTTTCCGAAAATTTAAGGCGTTAGAAAAATTTTGAGAAAATTGGGAAAATTTTGAAAACTTTAACTTTGATTTTGGAGTTGAAAGTTAAACAATAGTAGTTGTTTTTGAAAAGATAACTAAGTATGATTTGAAAACTTAGTAAAGATTTGTAAGAAGTTTAATTATGAATTTTGGAAAGTTAATAGATTTTGTAACCTTTCTTACTTGTAATTTCGAGGACGAAATTCTTTTAAGGGGGAAAGATTGTAACGACCCAGAATTTTTAGAAATTAAAATATGAGTATTTAATTAATTTTAAATATTAATAAGTGAATTTATAAGTCAAATAAATTTTTATTTGAATTTTTGGATTTAATTGAATAATTAAATCGATAATTTAATATGTTAAATTATGGAAATAATTAAAAATTGAGTTAAAAATGATTGAAAATAATTTGGAAAATTTTATTTAATCATACTGGAGTTATAGAAATATTTTAGAACTTTTAAAATCGAATTAAAAGTTAATCTGTGAAAATTGAATATTTTAATATTTAATAATCGACTGTAAAATAGCCAATTTTTGAACAGTCTCAGAATTGAACGAAACCAGTTCCATTGGATCCGTAATAGTTAGTTATTATCGGATTTCAATTTTCGTGTCAATCGGAGCTATCGTTTGATCGTGGCAGCTCGAAACGCATCGAATCGTTTTTAATTTAAATTTGGCGAGTCAAAATAGCCATTTTTCAAAAAGTCTCGGAATTCGACGAAACTAGTTTCATCGGATCCGTAATGTGATATTATTGTAAGGTTTCAAATTTCAAGTCGATTGGATTTACCGTTTGTCCGGTACAAATTAAAACGCCTAGAAATCGGTTTAAATCGGTTTAATTTAAATTGAGCGTTTATAGCCATAACTCGCACATACTTCCGAATTAGCTTCCGAAACTTGTTCCATTGTGTTCGGAACGCCGAAAAACTCTAGGATAGCCTGTCGGAACGTGAGATTTGGAGTTCGTTTGCATACGTTGATAAATTGAGATATTTGTGACTAAAATAATATTAAATAACATATAAATAAACGTTTATATTTCAAAACCCTAGAGCATATGCACAGGCCGCCGCTTATTATATCCATGGCCGGTATCGTGCCTCGTTTTTCTTCATTTTTCTCCTCATCTACGCCATGATTTCATAAACTCCTAACTAGTAAATGGAAGAGAGCGTCGAGTTATGCAAGGTGAGCGGTCGAGATCGAGTTTTGTGGCGTGTGGGGGGTGTAAGGCTGTTGCGTTCGCCGTGGTTTTAGTTGGATCTCGCGTCACCTAATGGTGACCGAGCCTAGCATGGTCGCAGCCGTAGGAGGAGCACGCCTTGGCGCTCGTGCTGGTGGTCTTGGATCGTCGTGTAGTCAAGCATGGAAGGGGCGGTTCTAAGCCCTAGTTTGGCTTCATGGGTTCGGGTTGCGTGTGTGTTTACTGGAGCATCTTGCGTTGAGGAAGAAGGGGTGGAGCGGACCTTGGGCCGTGTGTGTGGGGTGAGAGTAAATTAATTATAAAGGAATTTGTTTTAAATTGAATTCAAATCTTTAAAATCTAATAACTAATACATACGACCTCAGATTTCGATGATTTTGGATTCGTGGGAATCGCAGAAGAAAGCTCTACGCTATGAAGCTGGTTCGGGAGCGATCGGAGCAAGTGAAAATTTCGGGTATAATTAAACGCGCGTTTAATTATATTCGAAACAAAAGCGAAAACTGAAATTAAAATCAAGGTGAGAATTTCTCACTCAATCGAATCAGTTTCGATTTTATTTTAAATAGTTAGATTTAAAATATTTGAATGCATGTTTGAATGATGATTGATAATTATTGATTGTTAAAATAGACATTATACGCCGTTAGTAAGCGGATGTTATTTATTAAAAACATATACCGCGAATATTTCATAAACAGTGAAATTGGTATTATATATAATATCAATATATATATATTGGCATATGTATATATTGCAGTTGATTGATTTCCCGCATTTTTTGTTTAGCGGATGAGACCCTATTACGCCGTTATTAAGCGGATAATATTTATTAAGAACATGTACCGCGATAATTTCGTACTGGAGCGAAATTGGTATTGTGCTAATGTTTTTGGATGCAGGAAACAGGTTGGAGGGATCCAACTGGATTCCTCAACAGTATTTATTTTATTTCAGATATTTTGATATTTGATGGATTATCATATCGATATATGATATCGTTGTAGTCGTGATTGACTATTTGGTGTGTAGCATCATTGGACCCAGATTTTGGGATTTTAAAATGATTTTTAAAGTGATTTTGAAAATATACTATATTTTTGGAATTGATCCATTATAAATAAATAAACGTTATAATTTTTAAAGTTATAAAAATTATGGTTTTTGTGAAATATAGTTAAAAAGCTGATTTTTAGAAATACGATTAAAAGTCGATTTTTGAGAAATATGAACTAATGATTTTATAAAATAATTTAGATTGGATTTTTGAATATATGATAAAAGTTTGAATATAGGATTTATAAAATTTGATTATTTTATAAATCAAAAGGATGAAATTTTAAAGGAATTTAAAGACGTTTAAAAGAATAATATAATTTGATTTATATTAAGAGATTTATAAATGGATATTTATAAATTGAAATATTGACCTTATAAAACGAGTTTTTATAAGTGTTTAAATGAAGTGAAAATGAAATTCATAAATGAATGAAATTTATAGAATTATAAACTGTGAAGTTATAAAAGAAATTTATAAATAGTAAGATTTATAAATTTGGTGAAATTATTTGAAGAATAGATTGGATAAATCATTAAATCTTATAAGTTATAAGATTTATAAATTGGAAAGTCTTTAAAAGAACGATCTTATAAAATAATCGTTTTATAAGTATTTAACTTATAATATGAACGTTTAGTTTATAATTGAGTTATAAACTGGAATAGGTTAATAAAGGAATTTATTAAAGGAAGTTTTTATAAATAAAAAGAAGAGGAATTTATAAACGTTGTTTTATAAATTCGCAAACGACTTATTTTGATAAGTTAATTGTTATAACTTATAAATGGAGTTATATTCACGTTTTTAGACAGTGAATAATCCTTTAAAATAAAATGAATAGAAAGGATGAAATTTGTTAATGAAGTATATTCACGTTTTTGAATAGTGAATAATACGTTAAAGAAAATGTATTGAATGTGAATGTTTTAAATAGAATTAAAACGATTTAACGATGTTTTAAATGTGTTGAGATTCGAAACCATAGATTTCAACATTTATTGTTGAAATAGACGTTTTCGAGAAATAAAAGGAAATGGTGGACTATAACACTGTTGTTATAGTAAATGATTTCCGAAAGGAAATGTTTTGTATAGTATTGGGATTTATATATCTATTTAATTTCGAATCCCTATACTAGTGATTTTGGGACGTTGTAACGATGTTTTACGCAACATTCGTTTTGGCCCAAATAAAAATGCTTAAGAGAATGATTTCCCTTAAAGAATGAATAATATACTTAATTCGATTTAAGTATATTGAATATTTTCAAAGGTTGAAAATAAAAAGATTTGTCGATTACTTATTTTTGATAAGTATGGAAATGTTTTCCAATATGAAGTGAATAATTAGAATTTATCTTTTTGAAGATAAATTGAAAATGAATAATTGAAATCGTATATGCACGAATATTTTGAAATATAAATTCATTATGGAATTTATATGTGAAAAGTGAAATTGGTTAAAAATAAATATTGATTTATTTTTGAAGTGTTGGAATTTTATATCTTGTAAAGATATTTTGGAAATGTAAATAATTTGGAAAATTATTTGGAATCTGGTGATGTATGCATATCCATTGATAGTTCAATAGCCGACTATCAATATTTCCCTTTGAATGGGTATTTGATGTGAATATGATTGAATTTGAATGCACACTTATTTTTGAATAAGCGCTCACTATTCGGGTTAACCGGGAAAGGACCATGGGGTCGTATAACCCACTCCGAATATGTGATACGTCGTTGTGAATTGCATTTGAAGATCGGTGTTGAAGACCGGTATTTGCAAGAGTGATAGGATGAACTATCGATTGACTCTGCACCGAGTAGCTACGGTATTGAGTTCTCCATATGTGATGGTGAATCCGATCAGGATTGTGAATATCCGGATTGCAAGGACTTCTTTGTAAGTGCCTTCGGTTCTGTTCGATCCCGGAACAGACTTGTATGGATTGTATGCCTGACATTACAATTTGAGATATAAAGCCGATTTCATTCAAATATATTTCTGTTGGTGGCGGAGAATTTATTCTTTGCTTAACACCCTTCTTTGAGACGTACGAGCTCAAAGGTTATATAGTTGAAGTTATCAGCGATATATTCCCATTTTGGTAATGTGACATGCTGAGTGATGCTGAAATGATCATTGTGTTGATTATTTATGATAGGATCATTTATTTGATCGTCTATCTTAGTGATCATTGTGTTGATCATTTGTTGACCCAAAGCATGGCTTTTGTATAAAGTATGTTTTTGTGGACGTGACTTCGTCGAGCCTCACACCCCGTGAATGGTCAAAACAGGAAAGAAGCAGCAAGGTTATGAGGGGTAGCACCCTTTAGGATGTGTCCATTTCCTTCTGGAAAAGGGTGGTATCATGGTATGGAGCCCAGATAGTTACTCATGTTGAAAACACATTATGATTGTGTGAATTGATTACGAGCGCTCGGTGAAAAGGTCCCAAAGGACCGGGGGATGACATATTCGGTCAGTTGTTACTCAGTTAGGAGTAACCCGGCCTTGTGTTGGTAGAGATCCGGTTTGGTTCTCGGGGATGTCCATCCAGAGGCATTCTCATGTGGCAATGGGAAGTTCCTTGGCCTGATCATTCGTTGGAAATCCAATTCCCAATACGAAACTTTTACGGTATTAGTTGTAGAACCTGCTATTCACTTATGGTGGTCACCACTGTTTGGATGGTAGCTATAGTAGGCATAGTTCGAAATGTCTATGCTGGCTAAGATTTATATTCTACTTTCGAAATGAATTTTTTCTACACTATACACTAATAATAATATCAAATGTTATTTTAAATGCGTATCAAGCATCTTTGACTATCATAAGGAGAAATCTCCTCCGATTCTGCGTTTGCATGTGTGTGTGTGCGGGAGGCCTTATGGTAGTCTCATTTTTAAAAGCATTGCGAATTGATTTAAAAATATTCCTCTATTTTGATTTTAAAGTTAAATAAACTGTTTTGAGTTCTCACACCAGTCACATGACTGACTTGGAGTTTATTGTTTTCCTTCCTAAACTCTGGGTGCCCACCAATTTCCACACGGGCAGTTAAGAGTTAGGTTTATCAGGATATTCTGGATATTCTGGAGTTGCTGGAGGCAAGCTGGATGGCATGGCGTATTACTAGTTTATATAGTATTTCTTTTTCCGCTGCACTGTTTGTTGTTGTTGTTGTACACTCTGATGATATGATGTAATGTAATGTATAAAATGTAATAACTGATATAGTTCTTTGTTTAAAGATTATTCATTTATTATTATATGTTGTTCCGCTGCGAATTGTGAGATTCTGATGTTGTTCTGTTGTTTTCTGTCCCGTCCTATTTTCTTCTGTTTTTTTCTTTTTCCTCTATTCTCTTTTTCTTCTATTTTAAAATTTTCTATTCCTTCTTCTCTATGTTCTATTATAAAATTTTCTGTTTTCAAATATCTTCTTTCCCTCTATTTCCTATCTCTTCTCTCTTCTTTCTTTTTCTTTTCTTAAATTTTCTTTTTAAAACCTATAACATCTCGGTTTTCGGCCTTTGATTTCTCGGCAGTCGATAAAGTGAGTATCGATGTCGAATTTTCGAAGAACGAAAATCCGCGTTTGTTACACTTACACTAATATCCCAGACTTGCTTTTACGGCCAGCCTTTCGACTGTCACAGCTTACGCCTAACCAACCCCCTAAAAGAGGATGTGTGGGAGTAAGAGTCTCCCGTTCGCCACCAAACCGCGAAGCGAGAATCCCCCATCACATAGCCCAAAGCTTAGCAAGACTGGTGTGAGAACTCAAAACAGTTTATTTAACTTTAAAATCAAAATAGGAATATTTTTAAATTCAATTCGCAATGCTTTTAAAAATGAGACTACCATAAGGCCTCCCGCACACACACACATGCAAACGCAGAATCGGAGGAGATTTCTCCTTATGATAGTCAAAGATGCTTGATACGCATTTAAAATAATATTTGATATTATTATTAGTGTATAGTGTAGGAAAAATTCATTTCGAAAGTAGAATATAAATCTTAGCCAACATACGACCATTATCGTATGCCTACTATAGCTAACTATGTTCAATAGCAGGTTACCGCCACATTCCATAGCAGGTTCTACAACTAAAACCGTACAAGTCTCGTATTGTTTCTTTGGATTTCCAACGAATGATCAGGCCAAGGAACTTCCCATTGCCACATGAGAATGCCTCTGGATGGACATCCCCGAGAACCAAACCGGATCTCTACCAACACAAGGCCGGGTTACTCCTAACTGAGTAACAACTGACCGAATATGCCATCCCCCGGTCCTTTGGGACCTTTTCACCGAGCGCTCGTAATCAATTCACACAATCATAAAGTGTTTTCAACATGAGTAAGTATCTGGGCTCCATACCATGACACCACCCTTTTCCAGAAGGAAATGGACACATCCTAAAGGGTGCTACCCCTCATAACCTTGCTGCGTCTTTCCTGTTTTGACCATTCACGGGGTGTGAGGCTCGACGAAGTCACGTCCACAAAAACATACTTTATACAAAAGCCATGCTTTGGGTCAACAAATGATCAACACAATGATCACTAAGATAGACGATCAAATAAATGATCCTATCATAAATAATCAACACAATGATCATTTCAGCATCACTCAGCATGTTACATTACTAATTTGGGAATATATCGCTGATAACTTGTAACGACCCAATATTTTCAACCCTTCGCATCCGCACATTGTCGGACTTGAATTGTTCAAAATACTGCGTTGTAGAATAAATTTGGCAAAACTCAGAATATACAATAAATAGATCACAGAATCACATACACAGATATCAGAATCTCGCAGCGGAAATTAAAAATTTAGTGGTTCATGAAGCCACTGATATAACTTCAACAAAACAGAACTTACATTGTCTATAATCCTCAATACAAATTTTAAGACATAAATAGAGATGGAGTCTTCAAAGTCTTGAATTCCAGAAAAGATAAAGGCTGAAACAACTTCCAGCAGCGCGAATGATCTACTGAGTGTCCTAGCTACGGAGAAGAAATTTAAGCTGCAACTCAGGCTGACCCGAGCGTAAAAATAAAACATAACACTCGAGTCAGGACATACATACTTATATAATGTAAGCTAATTCAAGTGTACTGTAATATAGAGCAAGTAACTTAAAGGATGCTTGGGACCGCCCATCCTCTAAGGATCCGTCAAACTATTTACTATGTAGTATATTGCGCTATTATACTAGTGTCTATTTATAAAATAAACTTACTTTTTAATAGCGTTAAGGGGTTACCCATATAGCCCTTAACACGTAATAGTCCCAGTAGTCCATCCAATATCATAGTCCCTCCTGATCGGGAAGCCACTAGAGGATACCACACGGGCTACGGGAGAAAACCAAACTCGTACAAGGCGCGATAGGGTAGGTGACACGGCACAACTAGGCAATGCCAGGGTAGATATACCAATTGCTATCCAGGCTGATGGTAACGCGCAGCGCGCAGCTGCCGCCCACCTCGAACTAACTCCCCCAAAATCAAAATATAGAAGTGGCCACTGAATCAATCCAAGATCATAGTATAATATCGAAGAGGAGCGTCCGATCAGAGGAATGACCTCATTGGCCTGGAATTGCTCCTGTTTTAGCCACCTTATGCCAACTCACGGGAGTCGGGTCCACGTATTTACCTTACAGGAAACGCCACCACCGACCTACTTCATTCTGGAATCTCCACCGCGTACACGGTTGGTCAAAGTGGTTTTCGGTATCGACAGAGAGTATGTCCATATCCGATCCCGGTCTCTTTGCCAACCCATCGTTATTATAACCCGTGGTCATTTAAAAACAATTTATACTTTAAAACCAGTATAAACATTTCCATTTCAAAACTATAAATACGATATCATTTAAAACCCAAAACAACATGATATCGTTATATTCAAATATAATTCTTTTCCAAAACCATACTGCTTAAAATTTATAATATCTGGAAACCAAATATTTGAATTATACCTTTAAACCATAATATATTGGAAATTTTTCTTTAAAAAAAACATAACTCCCAAAACACAAATGGTTTGGATATAAATGGTTTAACTTTATGGTTACTTTGTAAAGAAGATAATTTACATAGCTTTACAAATATATTTCTTTATTTTAAACCATAATTTAAATATCACTTCATGTTCCCAAGACCATTTCAATTCCTATATATATCCAATTGGAGTATTAATATTCAAAACTAAGGTTGGATATTTTTTCTTTCAACAAATTAGTTTTTATTATTTCGTCTTGAATATTCCCATAAATTCCATAGATAAAACTCCAAAATTATGCCATTAAATAATTTCAAAATTTACTTAACACTAGAATGTTCATCTTAAATTTATTAAGAAAAATCCAGTTATAAATCTCATATCTTAAAGGTCTCCAAAACTTAAACATAAATATAATTTATCAAATTCCTTAAATTTCAAAACAATCAAATTCCAGATTCTATAGCACTTAGGAAATGCTACCTAAAGTTACGGGTAAAACTAGTCCAATTTCAAAAGACAGCATTTAAATGCTTAAGTAGATTGTTTAACTTAATAAATATTTCCAAATATAACTTATATATATATTTCTTAACTGAAATCTTATCCTTTCAAAAATCCAGAATTTCCAAAATAAGTTATATTCCAAAATTTTATTCAAATATTTATTTATTTATTTATTAACATTTATAACTCATTCAAAATCAATATAAAATCCTTTAAAGATATTAAATCAAATATTTAACTTCCAAAATAATTTTAAATATTTCAGAAAATATTATAAGGACCACGGGCCTGTATATAGTTTTCTAGCCTAGGTCAAGTGATACGGATTTATATCATTTCAATCCGTAATTTACAAACCCCGGGTTCTATCATTTCAAACCCGCAATCCCAAGTTAACAGTTAAACAGTTAACATAATAATAGCACAGTAATCATCATTTAGGCCTATCATTTCAGCCCACAACAATCTAAATTTAACAGGGAACTTGCAGTGGTGATTTAAGCAGTAAATAAACAATAATATAATATAACTGCAGAAATAATACAACAGATAATAACTGATGAGGTGTCAATTTAAATGGGATTCATCATTCTACGTTATACTACAGACAGATAATATTTAAATAAAATTTTTACACATACACTTGCGATAATTCACAAAATATATGTACATATGTCTGGTGAGAAATACTCACCTTAAACGCTGCAGTGGATCTAAATCAAACACGGTATCTACTTCGGGAAAAAAAAAAACGGAAAGCACGATCAAACTTCGGCGGATGCAAAGCCTTGACTTAAATCTATAAGATCCAAATACCAAGTATGCGAATTTAAAAATTACGGTCAAAGCAAAATTTCAGAACAACTGGAACGAATAGAATAAAAGAAATTTAGTTCAACTTGCTCGACTACTACAACCCGCTAACCGTCTCAACATATCCTAGGCCCATACTTCAACCGTACGCATGCATAAAATAAATTGAATAAATTGCAAAATAAATTGCAAATTTAATACAATTGATTGAATAAAAAGATGTTATGCACCCAAACAAAACAAATACATGTTTAGACATTATTAAATTATTTCTCACATTTTTAATCATATTTATCATGATCAATTATTTTCATTCTCATATATATTTATTTAAATAAAATGACAATATTGGCAACAAACACAATACTGTTCAAATTATTTGATTTAATCAAATGTAGCCACTAACTACATTCGAATTCATTAAATAATACTTTATTTCACATACATGTTCATCATGTTTAGGCAAATTATTTCTTCTTTTACTTTTATTATTAAACATTAAAAGGTGATTATTGGTATACATCACCAATATCCTTTTATTAACCATAATAAATACAATCCATTGATATTTATCCACCCAAATTCTCAAATAAGTAGTTAAATTTATTTTTTAACCATCTTAAATTTACTTCAACCATTAAAATTTTGAAATAAATGTCATTTTATTATATTCACCCAAGATTTATTCATACAATATTGTTTATTTGAATTAAACAACATTTCATATCATTTTCTCCTTATCAATTTATCTTCTCCATTATTAAGTTGTAATTCTTTTTTTTTTTTCTTTCTATGCCTTCCTCTTCAAACTGCACTTATCCAAATCCACAATACCACTAACTACATCATAACTACACTAATTCCATAGTCTAGCTTCCTACAATCAATTTATATCATTTCTTCCAGCCTACTACTAACAAAGTTCTATATGTATTTATAAATGGCACGGCATGATGGGGAAGTAGCCGAGCAAGGAAATCAGAGAACACAAGAAGGAGGAAGGAAAATTGGAAGAAGCAAAGAAATAAACAATGCAAATTATTTACCTGATAGAAGCTTGTACCAGAGAGGGACAGACAAGGAGATATGAAAACTTATGTGAATGAGGCAAAGTATTTATAGATAAACTTGCGAAATAAAAAGGGGAGATAAATAGGCAGGTTTGAAAACGTAAGAAATAAATGCAAGCGTTGATTTTTGAGTGCATGCGTTTAGGCAAGAGATTTATTTCCAGTTCTTCTTGTTTGAACGCTATACGAAAATTGTGATAAATGCATGCGTTGATTTCTCTTTCCAGTTTTATGTTTGAACGATATCACTCTTTTGGATTTTTTTTTTTAGATAGCTTGCGTGATTTATACCAGTTATAATCTAAATTTAAAGCATGCGTTACTGCAAATTTGAACAGATTTGATTGAGGAAGCAAAACTTGAGCTCTTGCGTGATTTATGGTAAGCAATGAAAAAGCTTTTAACTGAAAAGGCAAAAGTAATAAATGCTTACATAAATATTTACTTGATCAATGGTTCGAAAAATTTATTTATTGCAAAACAAACGCAGTGGAAACAGAGAGATATAATGGGTATGCGAAAATTTGCAAAGATAGACAAGATTAAATTTTGAATGCATTTAATTTAGGTGAGAGGAAAAATGGCAATTGGAAGAGTTGATATTTTTGTGGATAAGGCTGCGTGAATAAATGAATACAGTGACATGCTCAAGAAACAAATGGTAAGAGGCAAATGTCAAAATGTTAAAAGAATAAAATTTTGTGTCACGCGCAAAGGAAGGCAAATTTGATTTCCATATTCTTCTAATCAATTAATTCCCCTTTAATTGCCTTTAATTGATTTCAATTGATTACCTTATCCCTTTTAATTACCCTCCTTAATTGATTTCAATTAATTACCATATTACCAATTAATTATCCTCCTTTAATTACATACTCAAATTTGGTTACTAACTTAATTAGTTAATTAACTCTTTTTGTTAATTATCAATCCTGCGACGTCTCACATTAATCCGTCCGCTTTGTAGGCACTGGTAGCCGGACTGGTTACACGGGCAGATTTCTCCTACAAAATGGGGATTAACCTCGTGTCCTCATGCCATTAACCAAAAGAATTAACTTATTTATCTTTCATCAATTTTATTAATTTGCATTAATTATTCAATAAATTAATTCTGGTCAACTACTGAAATTTTACAATTAATTTCTCTATTAATTGTCATAAATTTCTTTTTGAAATATCTATTAATTGTCATTAACTCCATTTTAAAATATCCGTATGTGCCTTTATTCAAGTTTTGAATTGCTAACTAGGAATAAGGTAGATTTATCAAATAAATTGATTGTAAGTTTCATTGTTTTAAATTGCTTAACAATGTTCACTGCTAACATAATTAATATGTCAAAATTGAGAATATTCCACCAACATGATTTGCATGTCATAACCTACCAAATTAACATAATTAATTAACTACTTTAATATGTTACAAATTTTCTCCTTTTCATTATTTTTAGGGAATGGGTATAACAACAGATATTATGATAATATCCAAAACATTTAGTTACCACACACTTCATTATACATTATAAAAATTTCCTTTTTTTTTTCTTCTTCTTAAATTTAGTTACAAAAATTATATTAAATTAACGAGTTTAATTCTCTAAATTAAATATTTAAACAATATTGGTAAACACAATTTATATAAATTATATTCCTAAAAACAAAAAAAAATTAAAAGAAATAAATAGCTAAAAACTAGGGCTGTTACACTCTCCCCCACTTAAGAACTTTTCGTCCTCGAAAAGGAACAAAAGAAAAGAAACAAAGGAAGATAAGCTAGATAAACAAGAACTTTAAACGAATAGTTCCGGATTTGAAGCACGAAGATGATCTTCTAGAATCGGTTTTACTCTTTTCAGTTCGACCGTCGGTCTATGGGTGGTAAGCGGTGCTCAGGCCCCGATGAGTAACAAAGATTTTTAAAGATTATCGAAAAGATTTCTAAATAGACTGGTATAAGCAATAGCCTCCTCATTCTGTAGCAGATAGGGAAACCAAGGACACTTAAAGATAGTTTGAAAACAAATAAGATAATAAATTTGCAATCATAATGCTTTGAAATCATTAAATTTATAAATATTATCATTTGGAAATCATGCTACTAAAATCATAATACCTTTAAAATAATCTTCATTTATACCTTTTAAATTCAATGCCAAACAATATTCATTTCAAGGTTGAAATATTCCTAAGTTCATTTATAAAAAAAAAATTCCAAAACATTTTATTTTTAGAAACAGCAGCACTCATAATATGCTATAGTAGATATAATAGTATTCCTAATCAGTTTATTATGTACTTAACTCTGAATTTTAACAAATAACCTAACACTTTATTAAAAATACTTATCTTATAAATAAGATATTCCTTCAATAAGTTACCCTTGAATTTCCATTTGAAAACCAATTCTCAATTATCAAAATTTAGTGATATTAGAATACGTCTTAACTATTTATTTAGACATCAATTAAACTATGATTTGAAGATATATAATCCTTACTCCAAAAATATCCCTTTCAAATATATTTTCCTTATTCAAAGATACCTTGTTTATTACACAAACATATTCATTTCAGGAAATAACCTTTTATTAAAATCTCTTGGTTAGATTTACGGCTCCATATTAAATTAATTTGATTATTAAGACATTTGAATAAAATTCCTTAAATTCCTTTTCCTTATTTATCCCCATTAATCTTTTATAACTAAAATTTAAGTGTATAATATTTATTATAACCACTCAAATTTTATTCATAAAATCCTTTTATATTGTATATTATCCAATTACATGTTAACTTTTGAAAATCAAGGTAAGTTATATTAAATGAAATTGGGTGTTATACAAATAAAACTTTCAATTTAATTATCTCCAATTGGAACCTTTTTATTCAAATTTTTGTTATTATATTTATTTTCCTTCCTCAAGATAACTTTAAGAATTAAATTCCTGATTCCCTTCAAACCATTTAGAGATAACTAAATATATATACCTAATATGTCAAATCAAATTTAAATTATATATCTATATATATTAAGTCATACTTTAGAAATTCAAATCAATTAAAATCTCAAGGAAACACTGTAGCCAGACTACAGAATGGTCTTTTCACTTCGAAACTCGAAAATGAATGTCGATGATGCTGCAGTCATCACCGAAATTATTTTCCAGCGACAAAGAGAAAAGCACTAATTTTAAAATTTCTTTGGAAACAAATTTCTATACAAAAATACTTATTACATCCTTTTAAAATTTAAACACAAGGTTTGAAATCATCAGAAATTTAATTCTCAAGTTTTAGTTTTAAATTCATTTCTGTTTCCAAATTAATTTATAACCATTGTTTTATATTCACTTATTTATTAGACAAACACATGGCTTACAACACCATAAATAAAATCAAAACTATTATCTCTTGACAACTAGTTAAATTAATTATAAAATTTTGAAAATTATACTCATATATATAATATTAGATTTTAATTTCAAATATAGGAATAAACTTCTCAAACCAGGATAGAGACTCAAATTTGATGAACTCAAATCAAATAGAATTCAAGATAAATTGAAATCAGAAGATCAGAATAAGGAAACTGGGTAAGTCTATATAAGTCGTGGACAACCTTGACCTAGTCATCCGTGACTTAAAGAGCCATATCGATGTGGTTGGGGTAAATCTACATTTGATCCGAAGAGATAGAATTTGGAATAACCAAAGATACTAGCATATAAACCGAGGATAAATATAAATCTCCGGTGAATCAATGCTAATGGTAAAGGAGTTTCACCCCTTTATTAGAATAATGGCGAGACCGCCAATTTACAATAAAGATCATCCGAAGTGGAGTTATGAGATACTCCAGAATCTAAGGCAGATGAAAAAGTGAGGGATACGAATGAGCTTTGGAACCGTAGGGAATGTTCCAAAATTCGAAAAGAGAGTGGTTTAATCTCGAATGAACGTGATTCTGTAAATCAAATTTACCATACATTCTAAGTTTTGCCTAGAACCAAAGCTCTGATACCAAATGTAACGACCCAATATTTTCAACCCTTCGCATCCGCACATTGTCGGACTTGAATTGTTCAAAATACTGCGTTGTAGAATAAATTTGGCAAAACTCAGAATATACAATAAATAGATCACAGAATCACATACACAGATATCAGAATCTCGCAGCGGAAATTAAAAATTTAGTGGTTCATGAAGCCACTGATATAACTTCAACAAAACAGAACTTACATTGTCTATAATCCTCAATACAATTTTTAAGACATAAATAGAGATAGAGTCTTCAAAGTCTTGAATTCCAGAAAAGATAAAGGCTGAAACAACTTCCAGCAGCGCGAATGATCTACCGAGTGTCCTAGCTACGGAGAAGAAATTTAAGCTGCAACTCAGGCTGACCCGAGCGTAAAAATAAAACATAACACTCGAGTCAGGACATACATACTTATATAATGTAAGCTAATTCAAGTGTACTGTAATATAGAGCAAGTAACTTAAAGGATGCTTGGGACCGCCCATCCTCTAAGGATCCGTCAAACTATTTACTATGTAGTATATTGCGCTATTATACTAGTGTCTATTTATAAAATAAACTTACTTTTTAATAGCGTTAAGGGGTTACCCATATAGCCCTTAACACGTAATAGTCCCAGTAGTCCATCCAATATCATAGTCCCTCCTGATCGGGAAGCCACTAGAGGATACCACACGGGCTACGGGAGAAAACCAAACTCGTACAAGGCGCGATAGGGTAGGTGACACGGCACAACTAGGCAATGCCAGGGTAGATATACCAATTGCTATCCAGGCTGATGGTAACGCGCAGCGCGCAGCTGCCGCCCACCTCGAACTAACTCCCCCAAAATCAAAATATAGAAGTGGCCACTGAATCAATCCAAGATCATAGTATAATATCGAAGAGGAGCGTCCGATCAGAGGAATGACCTCATTGGCCTGGAATTGCTCCTGTTTTAGCCACCTTATGCCAACTCACGGGAGTCGGGTCCACGTATTTACCTTACAGGAAACGCCACCACCGACCTACTTCATTCTGGAATCTCCACCGCGTACACGGTTGGTCAAAGTGGTTTTCGGTATCGACAGAGAGTATGTCCATATCCGATCCCGGTCTCTTTGCCAACCCATCGTTATTATAACCCGTGGTCATTTAAAAACAATTTATACTTTAAAACCAGTATAAACATTTCCATTTCAAAACTATAAATACGATATCATTTAAAACCCAAAACAACATGATATCGTTATATTCAAATATAATTCTTTTCCAAAACCATACTGCTTAAAATTTATAATATCTGGAAACCAAATATTTGAATTATACCTTTAAACCATAATATATTGGAAATTTTTCTTTAAAAAAAACATAACTCCCAAAACACAAATGGTTTGGATATAAATGGTTTAACTTTATGGTTACTTTGTAAAGAAGATAATTTACATAGCTTTACAAATATATTTCTTTATTTTAAACCATAATTTAAATATCACTTCATGTTCCCAAGACCATTTCAATTCCTATATATATATCCAATTGGAGTATTAATATTCAAAACTAAGGTTGGATATTTTTTCTTTCAACAAATTAGTGTTTATTATTTCGTCTTGAATATTCCCATAAATTCCATAGATAAAACTCCAAAATTATGCCATTAAATAATTTCAAAATTTACTTAACACTAGAATGTTCATCTTAAATTTATTAAGAAAAATCCAGTTATAAATCTCATATCTTAAAGGTCTCCAAAACTTAAACATAAATATAATTTATCAAATTCCTTAAATTTCAAAACAATTAAATTCCAGATTCTATAGCACTTAGGAAATGCTACCTAAAGTTACGGGTAAAACTAGTCCAATTTCAAAAGACAGCATTTAAATGCTTAAGTAGATTGTTTAACTTAATAAATATTTCCAAATATAACTTATATATATATTTCTTAACTGAAATCTTATCCTTTCAAAAATCCAGAATTTCCAAAATAAGTTATATTCCAAAATTTTATTCAAATATTTATTTATTTATTTATTAACATTTATAACTCATTCAAAATCAATATAAAATCCTTTAAAGATATTAAATCAAATATTTAACTTCCAAAATAATTTTAAATATTTCAGAAAATATTATAAGGACCACGGGCCTGTATATAGTTTTCTAGCCTAGGTCAAGTGATACGGATTTATATCATTTCAATCCGTAATTTACAAACCCCGGGTTCTATCATTTCAAACCCGCAATCCCAAGTTAACAGTTAAACAGTTAACATAATAATAGCACAGTAATCATCATTTAGGCCTATCATTTCAGCCCACAACAATCTAAATTTAACAGGGAACTTGCAGTGGTGATTTAAGCAGTAAATAAACAATAATATAATATAACTGCAGAAATAATACAACAGATAATAACTGATGAGGTGTCAATTTAAATGGGATTCATCATTCTACGTTATACTACAGACAGATAATATTTAAATAAAAATTTTACACATACACTTGCGATAATTCACAAAATATATGTACATATGTCTGGTGAGAAATACTCACCTTAAACGCTGCAGTGGATCTAAATCAAACACGGTATCTACTTCGGGAAAAAAAAAACGGAAAGCACAATCAAACTTCGGCGGATGCAAAGCCTTGACTTAAATCTATAAGATCCAAATACCAAGTATGCGAATTTAAAAATTACGGTCAAAGCAAAATTTCAGAACAACTGGAACGAATAGAATAAAAGAAATTTAGTTCAACTTGCTCGACTACTACAACCCGCTAACCGTCTCAACATATCCTAGGCCCATACTTCAACCGTACGCATGCATAAAATAAATTGAATAAATTGCAAAATAAATTGCAAATTTAATACAATTGATTGAATAAAAAGATGTTATGCACCCAAACAAAACAAATACATGTTTAGACATTATTAAATTATTTCTCACATTTTTAATCATATTTATCATGATCAATTATTTTCATTCTCATATATATTTATTTAAATAAAATGACAATATTGGCAACAAACACAATACTGTTCAAATTATTTGATTTAATCAAATGTAGCCACTAACTACATTCGAATTCATTAAATAATACTTTATTTCACATACATGTTCATCATGTTTAGGCAAATTATTTCTTCTTTTACTTTTATTATTAAACATTAAAAGGTGATTATTGGTATACATCACCAATATCCTTTTATTAACCATAATAAATACAATCCATTGATATTTATCCACCCAAATTCTCAAATAAGTAGTTAAATTTATTTTTTAACCATCTTAAATTTACTTCAACCATTAAAATTTTGAAATAAATGTCATTTTATTATATTCACCCAAGATTTATTCATACAATATTGTTTATTTGAATTAAACAACATTTCATATCATTTTCTCCTTATCAATTTATCTTCTCCATTATTAAGTTGTAATTCTTTTTTTTTTTTCTTTCTATGCCTTCCTCTTCAAACTGCACTTATCCAAATCCACAATACCACTAACTACATCATAACTACACTAATTCCATAGTCTAGCTTCCTACAATCAATTTATATCATTTCTTCCAGCCTACTACTAACAAAGTTCTATATGTATTTATAAATGGCACGGCATGATGGGGAAGTAGCCGAGCAAGGAAATCAGAGAACACAAGAAGGAGGAAGGAAAATTGGAAGAAGCAAAGAAATAAACAATGCAAATTATTTACCTGATAGAAGCTTGTACCAGAGAGGGACAGACAAGGAGATATGAAAACTTATGTGAATGAGGCAAAGTATTTATAGATAAACTTGCGAAATAAAAAGGGGAGATAAATAGGCAGGTTTGAAAACGTAAGAAATAAATGCAAGCGTTGATTTTTGAGTGCATGCGTTTAGGCAAGAGATTTATTTCCAGTTCTTCTTGTTTGAACGTTATACGAAAATTGTGATAAATGCATGCGTTGATTTCTCTTTCCAGTTTTATGTTTGAACGATATCACTCTTTTGGATTTTATTTTTTTTAGATAGCTTGCGTGATTTATACCAGTTATAATCTAAATTTAAAGCATGCGTTACTGCAAATTTGAACAGATTTGATTGAGGAAGCAAAACTTGAGCTCTTGCGTGATTTATGGTAAGCAATGAAAAAGCTTTTAACTGAAAAGGCAAAAGTAATAAATGCTTACATAAATATTTACTTGATCAATGGTTCGAAAAATTAATTTATTGCAAAACAAACGCAGTGGAAACAGAGAGATATAATGGGTATGCGAAAATTTGCAAAGATAGACAAGATTAAATTTTGAATGCATTTAATTTAGGTGAGAGGAAAAATGGCAATTGGAAGAGTTGATATTTTTGTGGATAAGGCTGCGTGAATAAATGAATACAGTGACATGCTCAAGAAACAAATGGTAAGAGGCAAATGTCAAAATGTTAAAAGAATAAAATTTTGTGTCACGCGCAAAGGAAGGCAAATTTGATTTCCATATTCTTCTAATCAATTAATTCCCCTTTAATTGCCTTTAATTGATTTCAATTGATTACCTTATCCCTTTTAATTACCCTCCTTAATTGATTTCAATTAATTACCATATTACCAATTAATTATCCTCCTTTAATTACATACTCAAATTTGGTTACTAACTTAATTAGTTAATTAACCCTTTTTGTTAATTATCAATCCTGCGACGTCTCACATTAATCCGTCCGCTTTGTAGGCACTGGTAGCCGGACTGGTTACACGGGCAGATTTCTCCTACAAAATGGGGATTAACCTCGTGTCCTCATGCCATTAACCAAAAGAATTAACTTATTTATCTTTCATCAATTTTATTAATTTGCATTAATTATTCAATAAATTAATTCTGGTCAACTACTGAAATTTTACAATTAATTTCTCTATTAATTGTCATAAATTTCTTTTTGAAATATCTATTAATTGTCATTAACTCCATTTTAAAATATCCGTATGTGCCTTTATTCAAGTTTTGAATTGCTAACTAGGAATAAGGTAGATTTATCAAATAAATTGATTGTAAGTTTCATTGTTTTAAATTGCTTAACAATATTCACTGCTAACATAATTAATATGTCAAAATTGAGAATATTCCACCAACATGATTTGCATGTCATAACCTACCAAATTAACATAATTAATTAACTACTTTAATATGTTACAAATTTTCTCCTTTTCATTATTTTTAGGGAATGGGTATAACAACAGATATTATGATAATATCCAAAACATTTAGTTACCACACACTTCATTATACATTATAAAAATTTCCTTTTTTTTTTCTTCTTCTTAAATTTAGTTACAAAAATCATATTAAATTAACGAGTTTAATTCTCTAAATTAAATATTTAAACAATATTGGTAAACACAATTTATATAAATTATATTCCTAAAAACAAAAAAAAATTAAAAGAAATAAATAGCTAAAAACTAGGGCTGTTACATAACTTCAACTATATAACCTCTGAGCTCGTACGTCTCAGAGAAGGGTGTTAAGCAAGGAATAAATTCTCCGCCACCAACAGAAATATATTTTAAAGAAATCGGCTTTATATCTCAACTTGTAATGTCAGACATACAGTCCATACAAGTCTGTTCCGGGATCGAACAGAACCGAAGGCACTTACAAAGAAGTCCTTGCAATCCGGATATCCACAATCCTGATCGGATTTCCCATCACTTAGGGAGTCTCTATACCGTTGCAACTCAGTGCAGAGACAATCGACAGGTCATCCTATCGCTTTCGCAAATATCCGGTCTTCAACACCGATCTTCAATGCAATTTATAACGACGTATCACATATTCGGAATGGGTTATACGACCCCATGGTCCTTTCCCGGTTAACCCGAATAGTGAGCGCTTATTCAAAAATAAGTGTGGCATTCAAATTCAATCAATTCACATCAAATACCCATTCAAAGGGAAATACTGATAGTCGGTTATTGAACTATCACTGGATATGCACACATCACCAGATTCCAAATAATTTTCCAAATTATTTATTTTCCAAAATATCTTTACAAGATATATATAATTTCAACACTTAAAAAATAAATCAATATTTATTTTTAAAACAATTCTCCTTTTCATTTATAAATTCCATAATGAATTTATATTTCAAAATATCCATGCATATGCGATTTCAATAATCCATTTCAATTTATCTTCAAAAAGATAAATTCTAATTTTTCACTTCATATTGGAAAACATTTCCATACTTATTAAAAATAAGTAATTCACAAATCTTTTTATTTTCAACACTTAGAAAATATTCAATATACTTAAATCGAATTAAGTATATAATTCATTCTTTAAGAAAATCATTCACTTAAACATATTTATTTGGGTCAAAACGAATGTTACGTAAAACATCGTTACGACAACCCAAAATCACTAGTATAGGGATTCGAATTTAAATTAGATATATAAATCCCAATACTATACAAACATTTCCTTTCGGAAATCATTTACTATAACAACAGTGTTATAGTTCACCATTTCCTTTTATTTCTCGAAACATCTATTTCAACAATAAATGTTGAAATCTATGGTTTCGAATCTCAACACATTTTAAAACATCGTTAGATCGTTTTAATTCAATTTAAAACATCACATTCAAAACAATTTCTTTAACGTGTTATTCACTATTCAAAAACGTGAATAAACTTCGTTAACAAATTTCATCCTTTTATTAAATTTATTTTAAAGGATTATTCACTATTCAAAAATGTGAACATAACTCCATTAATAGGTTATAACAATTAACTTATCAAAATAAGTCGTTTGCGAATTTATAAAACAACGTTTATAAATTCCATTTCTATTTATTTATAAAAACTTCCTTTTTATAAATTCCTTTATTAACCTATTCCAGTTTATAACTAAATTATAAACTAAATGTTCATATAATAAGTTAACTACTTATAAACGATTATTTCACAAAATCGTTCCTTAGAATTTCATAATTATAAATCTTATAACTTATAAGATTCATTTATTTATCCAAAACTATTATTTTAACAACATAATAAATTTTATAAACCTACTGCTTATAAAATTCCATTTATGACTTCACCGTATAAAATTCTATAAATTTCATTCTATTTATGAAATTCATTCACAATTTATTCTAACACTTATAAAAGCTCGTTTTATAATTCCTATGTTCTAATTTATAAATTATCAATTTATAAATCTTTAATATAAATCAATTTATATTTTCCTTTTAAAACGTCTTTAAATTCCTTTATAATTTCATCATTCTCTTGATTTATAAAATAATTAAATTTTATAAATCCTATATTTAAACTTTTCGCAATAAATTCAAAATCCCATTTTTAAACTATTTTATAACATCATTAACCCGTATTTTCAAAAATCAATCTTTTAACTATATTTCTCAAAAATCATAATTTTTATAACTTTAAAAAAAATTATAACGTTTATTTATTTATAATGGATCAATTCCAAAAATATAGTATATTCTCAAAAATCACTTTTAAAATCATTTTAAAATCCCAAAATCTGGGTCCAATGATGCTACACACCAAATAGTCAATCACGACTACAACGACATCATATATCGATATGATAATCCATCAAATATCAAAATATCTGAAATCAAATAAAAACTGTTGAGGAATCCAGTTGGATCCCTCCAACCTGTTTTCCTGCATCCAAAAACATTAGCACAATACCAATTTCGCTCCAGTACGAAATTATCGCGGTACATGTTTTTAATAAATATTATCCGCTTAATAATGGCGTAATAGGGTCTCATCCGCTAAACAAAAAAATGCGGGAAATCAACAACTGCAATATATACATATGCCAATATATATATATATATATTGATATTATATATATAATACCAATTTCACTGTTTATGAAATATTCGCGGTATATGTTTTTACTAAATAACATCCGCTTACTAACGGCGCATAATGTCTATTTTAACAATCAATAATTTACAGTCATCATTCAAACATGCATTCAAATATTTTAAATCTAACTATTTAAAATAAAATCGAAACCTATTCGATTGAGTGAGAAATTCTCACCTTGGTTTTAAATTCCGTTTTAGCTTTTATTTCGAATAAAATTAAACGCGCGTTTAATTTTACCCGAAATTCTCACTAACTCCAAACGACTCCAAACCAACTCCATCGCGTAGTGCTCGTCCATACGATTCCAACGCAACCGAGTTTGCATTTTTTCGACCTCGTATGAAAAAGTTATGTATTTTATAAGATTACACGATTTTTAATTAACTAAATACAACAAAACTTTAATATTTCAACATACCCAAATCATAACCCTCCAACCTAAATCCTACGGCTCCCCTCTTTCTTCCTTCCTCTCACGCATCTACAGGTAGAACAAGATGGAGGCCGAACCCAATAATGAAATTAGGGTTAAACATTGCAAACTCCACGCTCAACGAAACTTCATCACACCTTCGCCATCTCGAAGCTCTCGTCGCGAGCTACCTCCACCTACCACCATGGCCAACTCGGCCCCCCTATGACGCGCGCGCACGTATGTGCACAACCCACGCACGACCCCCTCTAGCTCCCTCCACACGACTCCAACCGCGATCTCCACCGTTCACATCGAAGCTCTCATCACCCTCTACATCTTTCATGTTGACAACTTCCTCTAATTGTTGACGGATTGGAAGATCTAGAGGGAAGAAGTTGCTTAATTTTCGGCCATTCATTATGTAACTGGCGGCTAGGTCAAAAAAATTAGGGTTTAGGTTGTTATTTTCTAATTTATGAAGATGGTGGGCTATTTATAAGGAACGAGCGACACTATTCATCCCGGAAATTCCGAACTCCGACTTAGACGCCGTAACCAGCGTACCTAGGGTTTATCCCGCGTTCCGGACACAATGGAACAGGTTTCGGAAGCTAATTCGGAAGTATGTGCGAGTTATGGCTACAAACGCTCAATTTAAATTAAACCGATTTAAACCGATTTCTAGGCGTTTTAATTTGTACCGGACAAACGGTAAATCCAATTGACTTGAAATTTGAAACCTTACAATAATATCACATTACGGATCCGATGAAACTGGTTTCGTCGAAATCCGAGACTTTTTGAAAAATGGCTATTTTGACTCGCCAAATTTAAATTAAAAATAATTCGATGCGTTTCGAGCTGCCACGATCAAACGATAGCTCCGATTGACACGAAATTTGAAATCCGGTAATAACTAACTATTACGGATCCAATGGAACTAGTTTCGTTCAATTCTGAGACTGTTCAAAAATTGGCTATTTTACTAGTCGATTTAAATATTAAAATATTCAATTTTCACAAATTAACTTTTAATTCGATTTTAAAAGTTCTAAAATATCGTTCTAACTTCAACATGATAAAATAAAATTTTACAAATTATTTTCAATCATATTTAACCCAATTTTCAATTATTTCCATAATTTAACATATTAAATTATCGATTAAATTATCCAATTAAATCCAATAATTCAAATTAAAATTTATTCGACTTATAAATTCACTCATTAATATTTAAAATTAATTAAATATTCAAATTTTAATAAATAAAAATTCAGGGTCGTTACAAAGAGCGATATCAATGAGTTGGTCGAAAGAAACTTCTAATTTTAGAAGTAATGGCTTCTTGAGATTTTTGTTTAAGTCATAGACGAACCTCTGGTTCTTCTTTAAAGGGGTGTTGATGTATTCAACCCCATATTTGGAAAGCGACTCGAAGGAGGCGACATAATCTGTCACGGAAGAATCACCTTGAAAAAGGTCTATAAATCGTCGAGCCAATGTCACTTTCTCTTCTTCTGGTACAAATTTCAACTCGAAGCGTTCCCGGAATTGCTTCCAGGTGAGATCCGCTTCATTAATCTCAGAAACAAGAAGTTCATACCAGTCCAATGCTCTTTCTCGGAGCATACTAGAGGCCACCTAAACTCGGTGAAGGTTAATAAGATTCATGCGAGAAAAGATTCGATCGCATGACCTTAGCCAAGCCTTTACTTCAATAATAGTTTCAGAACCTTTGAAAGGCTCCCCACCCAAATTAGTGTAATCGCTGCACAAGTGTGCAAATCCCGACTTTGGGTGAGTAGGTTCCGGTTTATCTCTAGCTGCTTGAGCATTTGTCACTAAATCAAGAAGCTGTTGAGCAGTCATAAAAACTCCATCTTGGGGTGGAGTGCTAGAAGGTACGGCTCTGGGGCGGCCTGGTCTAGACATTTCTCTTCCTTTAGAAAGAAAGAAGAACAAGAAGAAGATTATTCACTAATGGATATCAAGCAATCTTGATAGATAAAACAAGCAATCATAAAAGAAAATAGGATGAATCGGTACGAAGACTCGAAGTAAATCCTAAAGCACGACTCCTAAGATGGACTTAGGACGATGATCCTTGTTATAATATTCCATATTGTTCCAAAGTTTGGCTCTGATACCAAGCTGTGACGCCCCACCTCTATACCCACGCTAGCCAAGAACATTACGGTGAATGCTATCAATTAGCACGGAGAATAAGGCTGTTGAGGAGCGACCCTCCGTGTAATTGCTTTGCGCGAGCATCGATATGTCAGATAGTATAACATGCATTTCTTTATCAAGAGGGAAATCCGACATACCGTCACAAACTCAAAGCTACTACACAGTGGCTATAATATCTTCAGAAACAAATATAGAAATAAACATAACATAAATCAGTCACAGACAATTCATATCACAAAGGCGGAAATAGATATGAATATTACACTAGGAAGTGTACATCAGAGTAGTGGTCTAAAAAGATCCACAATATCACAAAAGAATAGTTACACGAACTACACAAAAGAATAAGTATACATTATGGAGTCTATATCTCAAATGTATACAACAAAAACTACTAATCTAAGTAGTTAACCAAAAGTCAAGGAGGTAATCCCGGTGGTAAAGTCAAGCAGAAGCACTTGTAACATCTCGGTCTGACCCGAGTATTATTTAATAAGAAAATAATAAACGGATCAGTCTAACTATAAATATCAGATGAAACGATATAGAGTAAGAGATATGACTAAACACATAATAATCACAATGCCAATCTGTGGTATATATAAGTAATTGAAAATCAACAAGAGATTAATCAATATCACAAAATCTACACAAGAATCAAAGAAATGTCATACTCCTTATTTCGTTCACCGAACCATAAATATTGACGATTATATCAATGTCAATCACAAAAGTCAATGACACACAAATTCACCAATGCACAAATATTGATAAAACTTATCAATGGAAATAACGAAAATTGGAGAAGCATAAATTCTAGAAATCATCTCAAGAAATCCAGTCAATGACACACGAATTCTCCTATGCACAAAAATTGATAAATCATATCAATAGAAATCACAAAAATAGGTGAAGAAGAAAATTCCAGAATTCGACACACGAAATCCAGAAATCACACAAAATAGAGGGGAGGCCTATCACACGAACGGGAGCATGAAAACTCACCAACATATGTATCACACGAACGAGACGCTATCTCATGGTAGCTAGCCATTAATTTTTTTGACACACAAACGGCCCGAAGACCATGGGGCGCTACCCCATAAATTTGTGTCGAAACTCCACAAAACGAGGTTTAGTCTCCCTCGCAGACAAAGAGACATCGCACATTGCTAGTCTAAATCACAAAAATGATCGTCATGATCATCAAGAAGTGTCAATTACAGTAAGCTAGTAAATATATGAGCTTAGCTTCATGTCCCATAACCACTAGCTCAACTTAAATATTTACGAACAAATTGTAGATCTCCACTAGAAAATTGTCACAAGAGATTCAATCGAACAAGTCCAAGAATTAACCGACGAAGTAAACGCAAGCGTTTCATACCACTCGTTTTACTAAGTCGTTTAATTAGATTTCTCATACGAGTGAGGTAAAGGTTTGTATATACCAATAGATTGGAAATCGGTTTGAGAAAACGAGCTTTGTTATAAAATAGTGTTGAAATCATTTGAAGAAAGAGTTTCGATATTTACTACTAGTATAGAAACCTTTATATTTTTAAAGTGACAAATCACAAAGAAGATTGTAGGGACAATCAATCACTAAAATTCACATACGAAGATGTGAATAAAAATCCAACGAAATCGATAAAGAATCCATCAAAATGGATATTCAAAAATCCCTAAAAAGTAGTCATGAAAGTCATAACAAATGATAACAACACATAGGAAACAACACGAATCGATTAAAGTTGGAAATTCAAACAACTAGGCGAAATAGGCAAAAATGCACCAGGTCGGTCGGCCGGCTACAGAGCTCTGTCGACCGGACCCTGTTCCCCAAAAATTCTCGGGAAGCAGGTCGGTCGGCTGAGCCGTGTAGCCAGTCGACCGGACCAGAGACAGAAAGGTGCCTATGCACCATAGTAGCAGGTCGGTCGACCGGCCACAGGGCTCGGTCGGCCGAACCTGTTCCCAGTCCCTTCCTAGCTCATTGAATACAATGGCCAATCACTACCAAATTGCAACCATACGAGCATCGGCACTAAGGATTTATGCCAATCGACTACCCGGCCCTATGAGCTCCTCGTTGCATCACCAAAAACGCATTTGAACATCAAGGCTATGACTTTTAAGGTTTTGAACCCAAAACACTAAGAATTGGAATATTCACCAAATCAATCCAAACCAAAAGCTAATACACACGAATAAGTGTTAGGAATTCATACCTAACATTCAAAGATAATTATAAGCATAGATGTGAGATAAAAATCTCACCTTTGAACCCAATTCAATGAAGGAGAAGCTTTAAAAACAAGCAAAGATCAATTCCTCTTCAATAACAACTCAAGAAGCTTCAATCTAAGCTTAAAAGAGAAACATTTCCTAAATTAGGTTTAGGAAATTTCTGAAATCAAAGAGAGGATGAGTTGGAGAAGAAGAAGAAAAAGCTTACCAATGGGTTCACTTGAGTTTGGAGCAAGAAGGTGGATTTGCTAATGGAAACTAGGGCTTAGGATTTCCTAATTCTTTTTCTCTTCCCCCATTTTTGATGAAGCTTGAATGTATTAGGAAATTATGAAGTAATGAAGAGGAGAGGAGGTTGGAACTGAGCTAGTAAGTGGGTTTATTGGGCTCAGCCCAAACCAAAGCCCTAAGTAAAAAGTAGCAAAAATCAACTTTCTCCAAACATATCGAAGCTTATACTCAAAAAGGTCGCAAACGGCATTTTAAACTCAATGGGAGTAGTCTCGAGTCCAAATTCGACCGTATGCAAAAAGTAGCTTTTCGCACTAAATTCCGAGTATCGATAAAATATTTAAATAAAATATTTAAATATAAAAATCAACAAATATGCGGGTTGTTACACTTTTGTGTCCCATATTGACAATTTTCCAACTACAATTTAGCCATCGATGATGAGTATTAACAACGCATAATGGACAACCTTTTTTGCCTTTTACACAACATCCATCCAGATATCCGTAGGCAGGAAAGTCGTTTATAGTCCATAAAAAAATTTCTTTTAAGTTAAAAAGCGTCTTGCTAAATGCATCATAAATCTCCCACCCGTTACTCCATAAGTGCTACAAATCTTCTACCAAAAAAGCTATATATATATCATTCTCGGGTTGCTTTGGACTAGGGATCAATAATATTAATATAATATTCTCCTTTTTCATACATAGTATAGGTGAGATTATATGTCATAAGCATCACTGCCAACAACTATACTTGACACTCTTAATGTCAAATGGGTTGAAACCAACGGTAGCAAGACCAAGTCGAAGGTTACATGGATCACTTGAAAATGATTTCCATTTATCATCCAACATGCTCCATGTCAAAGAATCCACAAGATGATGCATTTTATCATTATTGCTTTTATTACTAAAATGCCAACTTAGATCTTCTACCATCTATTGGGATCTAAACATTCTTCTGAATCTTGGAATATTTTCTTAAAACTTTGGCTAAAATACCTTTCATTATCCCTTTTATCCGCTCATTTATCTTTCATCTCGAAGAACCACATTTTAAACATCTATTCAAATCTTTGTACTTTTCTCTGAAAAGACTATAATCATTCTTGTAAGCTTGAATCTTCTCAAATCCCATGTCAAATACTTTGAGAAACCTTTTCGGTTCATATAAAGTCTTCAAAAGGACATTATTTATGGGTAAGAACATTTGTTGCATACTTAGAAGCATATCAAAACCATTATCAGATAATCCAATTTCATATTTAAGATAATACAATACAGTGATAGCAGATAATCTTGTTTGATCTACGCAGTCAAGGTGCAGTGGAGTTTCTGCATCATCCACATTTTTATGGAAATCATCCGTTCGCTTTTGTGCATCATCACTATTTTTATCATCAGAGAAAAAAGTATGGTTGACAAACCTTTCATCTTCAAAGTGAATGGCTTGAAGTAATTCGTATGTGTGATCCAACTTCACTTTTTAGACGTATTTACTTGCTCACTATGACCATACAAACTTAGAATCCATTCCTCTTATAATCAAGTGCTCAACAATAATGTCATCATAGTAACGAGTAAGATTTCGATAATCTAAGCAAGGACACAATTTTTATTTCCATATTCCTTAAATTCTCTTTACTGCATGTACAAAATTAATTGCTCCTTGCTCATACTCTCTACTACTTCTATGGTAAAAAACGACAAAAAAATCATTAGTTTAATTTCCAAGTTAAATTTTAAGCTAAAATTGTACTCTTGCCAATGTAAATGCACCCAATCTTTTTCCATCGCCATATATACAATATTGCAACAAGCAAGTTTCTAAAAAACATGATAATTTAATGCTCAATGATATACTTAGAAACCATGTAAAAGAACGGAAGATTAAAGATTGCGTGAAAATACTTAATCCAAATAGACTGAAAATCAAGGTATAAAAAAATGGTCAACATTATAAATGCATACTAGTAGTATCTTGGCAAACAAAGATTTTCTACACTAAATAAAGCATGGGTACAAATGTTTCTCTAAATTTATGCTATTTAGAACTTAATTACCAGCATGAAGATTTTTGCATCATGAAAATTGGAATCATTCCTATAATTTGAATCAATGCATATAACAATGGAAATAAAATCACAAAATAAGATGGAAATATTTCATTCCTTACTGATATTACACATCTCAAACAAAATAAACAGAAAAGTATTGACTATTGTTGCTGCTGTTGAAGTATTCAATAAATATACTTCTTATTACGGTGATTAATTATTGTTGTTATTGCAGTGTTCTAAACATAATGTGATTTATTCAAGTTTCGGCGTCGATATATGATTGATATATTATGTGTATCCAAATTTTCAGTGACTGATTTCTGTATAATCAGGTCCCAGTTCTCTATTTGAACTAGGAAGTTCGATTTTGCCTTCTAATGTAAGTCTGTGGATATACCAACATTAAGTTTTTTAGCTACTTATTCTTACTGTTGATCTAGATAATTGCTCACATGAAAAAATCATGAATGGGTATTTTATTTATTGCATTAGACATAGACGTCTGTATGTAAATAAATTAGAATATTTTATTTGCATAGGCACATAACCAGCATGAGAGATACATATATGTGAATTTTAATAATTTACTAATAAATTCCACAAGCAGGAGAAAATTCAGTAGCAAAAACACATTCAAGTATACAGAAACCAAATTATGAAAATTTAGTAGACCAACAGACCAAAAATGAAGAACTTGATACACATATTTCTAATGTTAGCTCAAATGAAGCTCATATTAGTTAGCACTCTGGTACATCATTTTGTATCTTTAATAAAAAGTAAACGCATGGCTGTAAATCACAATTGTTCAACAAAACCCTTCAAATTGTTCAGCCAAATTACGGATGTATCTCTGTAGGTTTTCCCAGCCATATAACCACAGAACCATCCATAGCTTCAAGGATCCACAATAGTGCTCTTATTTTTGTGAATCGGTGTATACTATTACCATTAGAAAATGGAGGCTTGATGCTTAATATTTGATTATATCACTATGTTTACCATTGACAGTATTTGTTGACAATAATGTCATTAAATTTAATCAAATCAAGAGCAATGAATTCTAAAACCCAACTTTTGATAATATAGCATAGGTTCAATAGCAGTGATAAAGGACTTTTTCAAAATTCTACAGTGCCATATCAATGCAACATTCAATACACCATAATTTTGTTCTGATCATGAATGGGCATACATAATTGAAGTGACAATCTTAACTTACTACGAATGTTCATTCAATTCAATGACTACATTTTACTCATCATAATAGTTTAGTGTTTATACTTTATACTAATCTTCTCACCAACTGTTTCCCACATGTATAAATAATTTTCTTTGTATGACCATCTAGAATATGCACTTATTCATAAATATTGAGGTTTTATAAAGTAAATGATAATGAAATGTACAAAAATTAGAGGATTTTTAATTGACTGTTCAAAATAGAGATTCAGGTAATAACCTGAAAATCTTCCAAGTGCAATTTGCCAATCATTGAAATCCACTGCTGAATTTTCTTGTGCCTGTTACAATAGGATGCTAATCATAGATAAATCTATATCTTACAAAAGCGTAGAGAAAAAAAAGATAATTTTATATTTTGGTAAGAAATATGATCAATTGATAAAATCCATTGAATACATAAATATATTATAGCTAGGCTAAGTCTTACTAATATAAATAATAGCAATGGTTTAACTTTCAAATACACTGGATTTGCATATAAAAACTGAATTAGAGAGCTTCGGTCCTGTTTGAAGATAATTTGGTCGTTGTTTCAATTAAAATCATTAAAATGTAATGACCCACTCAATAATATTTGGATGTTTGTGACTGTTAAAATTGACAAATGCATATTTACAACGTCCAAATAACTATGCTGATGTAAATGAGTTCAATCAATGCAATTTTCATATACCAACATATTTCATTACTACATCTAATAATTGACAGGATCTTATGGAGTTCAACCACTGCAATTTTTTCAAGGATAAACGTCCATATGCCATACATAGCATGGATATCTTCAATCCATACTTCTTAACAAATCAAAATGGAAGCCCCCACGAGTTTCTTTAAAGGTATGCAAGGCATTAAGCAGGTAAATCCTTTCTCTATTAGCACCAGAATTGGTCACTAACACAATTGAGATAGATTTTGTAGAGAGATTAATGAAGAAAGTAAATTAAAACAGAGAAGTATATGCTAAATTAAATGCAAAGACAAGAACACTAGATTTATAGTGGTTCGGCGTAACTACCTACATCCACTTTGAAGTTAATCTTTATTGCTTTACTCAACAATCGATTACTAATACAATCCGTACACCAACTACATGAATACAAATGCTAAGTAAAGAGAATGAGTCTTGAATGCAGTAGAGTCTCCCCAGTGTTCTCGAAAAAAAACCTCTTTCATTGTGCCCTCGCCCTAGATGGGTTGGACTTCCCTCATGGGCCAAGGAGTAAGATACCTCGGCCCGTAGTAAGTGGCTTCTATACGCCGAGCCACAAATGCCGAATGTCAATTGCCGAGCCACGTACCCAGGCCGAATGGCATTCGTATGCCGACCGCGGAAGATACGCCGAACGGTATCTGCATGCCGATCGAGATAGTGTGCTGAGTGAAGAGTGTAGACCGAACGAGACATGTGCCAAACGAGACTTGATGCTAGTCGAGAGGAGATGCCAAACGAGGCTTGGATGTCAAACGAAGCTTGGATGCCGAGCGACCTCTTGATGTCGAATGAGGCTCTGTGCCGAGCGACTTGTTACTTGGTTAAGCCAACAGGTAACATTCTCTGTCTACCAAATCACAAAAACTCACCTATTTGTTGGTTGTCTTATGTGCTACACAAAACCAACTGCTTCCACTATAGACTGCATTCTCTAGACCAAGGTTTTAAATATCAAATTTTGGTTATATTTGGTCTCGGAATTTTTACACAAGTTATCTCGTATCGGGGGAGATCTCGTACAAGATGAGTACATATCGGGTGTACATCTCAGATTGATATCTCGGGTCTTATAATGCATCTGAGGAATATCTCGGATGTACTTATTTGTCTAAAATTGACATATCAAAAATTTATTTGATGGTTTTAACTTTCTTAGTAAAAATAAAAATTGTAACATACTTGATTTACATGGGAGAAAGGAATATGTTTAGAAGAGTAGTGCCTTGATTGGCTTAATCGAATTGGCAATGAATGAATAATATCGTTTTATTTGAACATAATAAAGAAATGAAACCTTTTGCTATGACTCATGAAGATAAAAATTAAAGAATATTTTTAAGAAGTTGGTAAATTATAATTGGATTGAGTAGTTTCTTTTAAAACAATATGAAAATAAAAAATATTATAGAAAATAAGACAAATGCATAATTTTGGGTGAGATCTCGGATTGATATTTTGATCCATATATCGGGTGAGATTTGAATATCTCGGATGAGATGAGTGTCGAGGGAGATATCAAGGAGATTTGATGTCTCATCTCGGCTAAGTGTGAAAAGAAGATCTCGGAGTAGTTCTTGGGCGATATATAGGAGATTTAAAACCATGCTCTAGACCTTAACCACATTCTACATTATGGCTGAACTGAGAATCAATACGCACTAATTAAATATTCTTATAATAAGTCTTGACTATCAAAGGAAGCAGTAGATTACACAACACACTACCTTGCAGGAAATACCTTGTGGCTCCTATTATCTTGGAATAAGCTCATTGCAGCTTGGGTTGCTGCTACTAAATGCATGCCACTTTTTGCAAAAATAACTAAGAAGCTTACTGCATGAACCAATACAAAATTAACACAATCTAGGAGATCTGTGATAGTTCAATCAATTGCCACAGCCATGATTACATATTGGGCAAGACTCAAGCTAGTAGCTATAAAAAATAGAGCCCCCAAATAGTTTCTGTGGCATGGGATCCTTAATCTAGAAAAATTCCCAATGGCTTTCCATAAAACTCAAGTACGTAAAAGTAAATGGGGACTAGGGATAATAAATATTAAAAGAGGAAATCAAGCTGTCATATCGTCATACTACAACTTACTTTTCTCTAATAATTTCAATCTTTAGGCCACTTGGGATAAAAATCACATAATTAAAAAGGGACATTTGGAGTTGGAAGAACTTACTCAAACTCCATGAGACTTTCCTACCCATAATTTAGTACAACCCTCTCTCCAATCCATGACTGAGATTACCATGGGCTAAACCTGGCATAATACTAGATAAACCCGTAGATCATATTCTCAATCAGTTAAATATAATACTCTTTAATTCTAAAGCTTGTGACTACATTATTTATGATAAGGGGTCTCTTCCCTGCTCCAGCTCAAACCTTATCTGATAGCTTTGGTTGAGCATGTCACGACCCAACTTCCAAACTCCAGGAAGTCGCATCGCTAAAAGAAAGAAAGGGACAGAGAATAGAAAGAAAGAGAAGAAGAAGAAAACAACACATCAGAATCTAAACAGCGGAACGAATAAATTATACTAATAACATGAAATATTTACATAGTTACAACCACTATCAGAGTACACAGATAATACAACACATACTAGACAGTTATAAACACCTGTCTAGTTATTACAACTCAATCAGTACAAGAAACAACTCAGAGAAAACACACAGCGGAAAACTATATATATCTACATGTAGAAGCCTCCTGCTCCATTGCTCCTCCACAATTCGTCAAAGCTAACCCGAATCCTAACCTTAATCCCTTCGCTACTCGTAAAAATTTGAGTACCCAAGAGTTTATGAAAATCAAAAATAAACTCCGCGTCAGACATGGGTCTGGTGTGAGTAACAGGTTAAAGTTGCTTAACTTTCAAAAATCCTTTAAAAGAAAGGTATCACGTAAGACTTCCCACACATAAACATGGAAAAGTTTTTACCTTACGCTAACCAAAACATTTGATAGGAAATCCGATGATATTATAAAAGTGTCTAGGGTTTTCAAGTAAATATGAAATAGCCGAAATTGTTACATTATTAAATTCCAGCTACTAGCCACAAAAGTGGGTAATACAATCAAAACCATTGGCACTTATTGGATTTTGGATTCCATACAGTGGTAGGGCTACTGGGGTACCGCCCGTCACAGTACGTGGCCTAGATCACCGTACCGAGGAGTACTCCCACTCCCCTGCAACACAAGGCCGGACCCATTCCTTACTGAATAGTTTCGAACAAGATAACCCCGGCAGTTGTCGCGACCAACCGCCCACACAGCCGAATATAAAGGGACCTCTAGACAGGGATCAATCTTGCTCTCCAGTGGGAGCTACCCACGAATCCTTGCTGCACCTCCCCTGTTTTAGCCATTCCCGGTTGATGAGGCTTGAGGGTACGACTACCTTTATAGGACATCAAATCTTAGAATGCTCATCGTCCACCTGACGATGTTCTGAAAGCATTCAATCCATACAAGTTCTTTCCGGGTTCGAACGAAACCGAAGGCACTATCTTGTTGCACTCATTATTGGAATCACCCTCATAGTCAACGACCATAGCCCTTGCACTCTGATTCACCATCTCGAATCTATAAGTACTATTACGTCAAACTCATTACGAAATCACCCACAGAGTTATACTGACGTATAGCCCTTACACCTCGAGTCTTCACTTGCTCCACTTAGATTAACGACCTAACGTTTAATTGGAATCGATGTGGTTTTCGGATTCCAAATATGGAAACCCGATCCCGGTCTCATCGAAATCCAAAGCGTGTCTTTTAGGTCCAAGTTGTTTTAAGTTTAAAACAATTCAATTCTAATTATCTATATACACACAGATAGATAATTCACATCATCATAATAATCAATATTATCATAAACGGGTAATCATCACAAATTGATAATCTACATTATCATCACCCATAGATAACTTATATCATCATCACAATGCAACCAATGCATCCATAACACACAACACTATTTATCTCATGTTTGGGATTCAAACCATTCAGGGTAAACCATATCATCCATGCATAAGAAAGGATCCATAATCACACCATCTATAATTAATTTAAAATGAATTAAATTAATTATTTCTATCTCTAATTAATTTAAAGTGAATTAAATTAATTACTTATCTTTAATTAATTTAAAATGAATTAAATTAATTACTTCCTTATTTTAAATCTTGCTTATTTAACACTTAATTTATTACCAATCAATTAAATAATTATCCTCAAATTAATCACCTTAATTAATCATCCTTGATTAATTATCCCTTAATTACATTCAAGTAATTATCTTTAATTAATTTTACAAATTAATTATCCTTAACCAAAATCAGTAATTAACCTTTAATTACTTCATTAATTAATTAATTACATTAATTAGTTACTTCCTTAATCACTTATCATTGATTAATTAATCCTAATTAATTAATCCTTAATTACATCATTAATCATATTAATTAATGATCCTTAATTAAATTTAAATTAATTACTTATTTAAATTAATTACGTTAAGTAATTAACCTTAATTAAACCACAATTATTAATCATACTGATTAATTACATTTAGTAATTAACTACTCTTAATTACTTCTTAATTACTTCTAAATTAATTACATTTAATAATTAATTATATTTATTAATCATCCCTGATTAATCTCATTAGTAGTTAATTACTCTTAATTAATTACATCACTTAATTATTTCAAATAACTCAATTAATAAATGCTTAAATTAATTCCATTAAGTAATTAATTATTAATCACTTCACAAAGTAATTAATCCCAAATATCATACTTTAATTAATTACTTCCAGTAATTTACTTAACTTAATTACTTCTCTAAGTAATTATTCCTCATTGATTTCTTATCAATCCATTCAATGATTATCCTAAATTAATTAAACTTAATTAATTAATTTAAACTAATCAAATTAATAAATTAATTACAAAGAGTTATTAATATCTTTAATTATTCCCATAAGTAATCATACTTAATTAAGTTTCATAATTGATTATCTAAATTAATTAATCCAATTAATTATCAAAATTAATTACATTAATTAATTAATAAATAAATAATCACAAGCTAATGATCTTCATTAACTTATTAATAAATTCTTAATTATCTTTCTTAAATATTTAACTTAAATTAATTACAAATTTAATTATCCTTAATTTATTTATTTCAAATCTTTAATTAGTTAAACAAATTAATTAATTAATTAAATTATTTAAATTACCTTACTAATTTAATGAAACAAAAATCATTAAATTTTAATTTACTTAAAAATAAAACATTACTTATTAATGATTACTTTATCATAAATAAAGTAACTTAAAACAATTTAACTTAAGATTGTTTTCAAATTACATTTTAAATTTTGAATTTAAATTGAAAATCAAACTTAACTTTATCAAAGTTTTAAAAACATTCTAAAAACCTTTAAAATTATACTAAATAATTCCTTATTTATAAAAGAAATTTAAACCCATATTAAATTTTAAGATTCAAATCATAATTAGAATATGTTTCAACACTTAAAACATTTTAAACATTTCAAAATTTTAAAAACTACTTTTATTTTCAAAAACATGATTCCAATCTGAATCATATTTCTAGATTTAACTTATGTTTAAATCTTCTACTCCAATTTTAAAACCTTATCTTAAAATTCAATTTAATTAAACTCCTTTAAAGTTGTTAAACATTTTAATTTATAAATTTAAATTGGATTTCAAAACTTGGATTCAAACTCACTTTGAAAACCATATTTTAAATTTAAGTTTTAAATTTAAGTTTTAAATCCTGTTTTAAACCTTGCACCAGACTTTTAAAAAAAAACTCAATTTCTTTAAAACTGGAAATATACAGGTTTCCAAAGTAACCTGTAAACATTTAATTTAAAAAGTTTGAATTAGATTTAAAACTGAAATTCAACTTAGATTGAAAACCATTCTTTTAAATTTAGTTTTAATTCCTTGATAGAAAACCTGCATCTAGATTTTAAAACAAACTTAAATTAAATCTATAGGTTTCAAAAACCTGTAATTTCAAAAAGCAACCCGAGTTCCCCCCTTAATTTACTTCGGGTAATACCACGAACTGCTTCGAGTAAAAACTCGATTTACTCGAGTATTAACCCGAGACAAAAGAAAACACTGCAACCCAAACAAAACACCTGACACACTTCTATTCACCGTGCATATGCACGGTGGCTGTAGCCACCTCCGACCACCACTAAATCAACAAGCAAGTCGACGTCCATCTCTGCATCACCATGCGACCATCAAACCCCTCAATTCCATTCGAAAACGAATTCGAGTTTCCCAATCCAAACCCTGGCAGTAACAGGCACCTCCACCCCAAACCTGTAAAACACCTCACTCTCTCTCCTCCGATCACCGACGGTCTTCAAACCCCGTCTAACCCTACTCCAATACCCAAGCTACCATCTCCTCGAATATTGTAGCGCTCGAACCTCTATACTCTTCATACCGATCAAAATTTCTCACTGCCTAGAAACTAGGTTTAGAAAAAAATTTTGACCATCACCCTCACCACAGTGCATTACCACCACCACCACCATTTCAATATCATCTCTGACCTCTAATCTATCACCAAAAGCAACCATGACCACCCTGTCCCTTGTGAGCATCAGTAAAAAAAATCCCAAACCCAATTTCCAGAAAACCTAAAACTGCTCCTTAAATCCATCATTAAAATTTGTGATTTTATTTTAAAAACTTAAATTTATATAAGCATTCAGAAGTTCATCCTGAATTAATGATTTCAAAGGTTTACATTTACCCCAAATTTAAGTTTCTCAGCTTATTTTGGTTTTTATTTCTGTACAATACCCAGTATTTTTTACTCAAAAAAATTTTAAATTTGATTTAAGTTCAAACATGTAATTTTTGTTTATAACACAGATTCTATTAGTATCTTGAATTCAGGGTTTAGAATTATAAATCAATAGTTGAGTCTTTGTTTTGTTCTTAAAAGGAAAAAAAGGAAAAAAAACTGGTAACAGAGAATGTTACAGACATTCACATACATGCATATCCTAATTGCATAGAAATTTCATTTTATAAACATTCAACAAATCATTCTTGTTACAGGGAAAATCATGCAACAGATTTATACTTTATTTCATTCTATTTTTTAAAAGGGAAAGGGAGTTACTCACCTATGTTTTGAAAACTGTTCTGTAAGCAGAGCACAAATTTCCTAAAATGCTTTAAACAAAACTTGAATTGCATTTACTTCCATGCTTTAAAAAGAACCGAGTTGCTTGCATTTAGATCTGCATGCAGGTTAATGGGACTTGAACTTGCTTCAGATCTCAAGTTGATGGAATTTACAGGTTAAAAATTGCTTTGCAGGTTTGATTGAAATCCTGTTACAGGCCCTGCATGCTCTTCATTTTTTTTTCCATAGGATTACAAGATATTGATTTGGGGTTATGAGAATTAGGAATACACTTTTGTTTCAGATTTGATTTTAACTGAGAAATTTTTCTTATCTTAGAAAAAAATGAACATTAGAAAAATGAGAGTGAAAAAAAACATGTTTTATATAAGTGTGAATGATTTTAAAAAAATTTAAAAGAAAATCAAAATAAAAGACACTTGTAAAAAGAACTAACACTTGTCATAAACACAACTTAGTTTAATAATATGTGTCTTAAGTATATTTATTTTATTTGTTTTTCATTTATTTTAAGGTAATTAAAATCTTCTTTATTTATTAAACACATATAAAGTAGTTTCATAAACAAATGTATATGTATTTCTCTTAAATGAAATAAAACAATTTATATAAAAGTGAAAACTTATTTACAAGATTCATATATAAATTTATTAATTTGAATTTCAAAATGATTTTAAATTCAAATGCTATTTATACATTTAAAATCAAATTTTAAAACTAGTTTATGTTAGCACATTTAATTTGAAAATAATAATTTTGTCTTTTAAAACATATCTACATTTATTATTATTAGAAAATAATATATTTATTAATTTTAAATCATTTATAAAAGAAATCATAAATTACTTGCCTTATTTATCTTAATTAAAAGAATTAATGTTCAATATATAAAAAGTATCTTAAATTTTCATATAAATTCCAAATTATAATTATTAAGCTATATTTAAAACAAATAAAATAAACTTTTATTTATCTTATTAAAATTTAAACTATATTTAAAATACAATTATACAATTTAAAACAATTACTTTAAGTATTTTAAACAATTAATTATTTATTAAATAAAATAATATAAAAATCTTCAAATTATCAAATGAATATTAGAATTTAAAAAAAAACATATTTTATTTGTTAATTTAATTTCACCTCAAAACTTATCTATTCAATATATATATATATATATACACACACACACACACACATACATACATACATTATAAATAGGAAAAACAATTATTAGCTTTTAAAAGATAAAATTAATTAATTAAACATTTATTTAATTCGATTATTAAATCAAGTAAATTTTTATTAAAATTTTATCAAATCAATTTAATTTTAAATATAGATTATTAAATTGATATTGCTAAAATTTTCGGGATATCACATTCCTTCCCCCTTAAAAGAATTTCGTCCCCGAAATTTAAAAGCAAAAGTAATTTAATAACCCGTTTAAAATTTAAAATTTTAAATCACAAACATACATCAATCATATGCTAACAATCGAACAACCAATTTATCTAATCAAACAAATTTAATTATCTAGATAAATTCTGGATGAATCCCCACGAGTTTCCCCAAGTGTGTGTGTGTGTGTGTGTGTGTGTGTGTGTGTGTGTGTGTATACACCGGGATACTCGCCCTACAAAATACAAACAATCTAAACTACAAAGCTATAGAGCTTCTACTCATCTAGATCTTCAGAACTAGACAAGATATCAGACTACAAACGAGTCTGACTTAACCACTACACCTTCTTGAACAGCTGGTTCCATTTCCAGAAATAACTCATACACGTACTCCCTCAGAGATACGTGGAACTCATAAATCCAATCATCCAAACTGGCAATTCAACTTTTGAAATCCAAACAACAATCCAACAAAAACACAGAAGTGATCCAAACAAAACTCCGACTGCGGAATCCAAATTCCTTCATCTCTTATCTCCAAAACTCTTCTGACGATCCCGGGCTGCCTAAATCCAAACTGATCAGCTCAACTCTTGCTGATTCCTCTAGAAACAATCAAAACCAAAAACAACCCAACACAACGATTGTGACGACCTCCCATGACTCCCGCACTAAACAAGGGAATTGTGCGCTGAAAGGCGTGCCAGGCAGCCATGGACGATAGCTAGGGTAAGATAAAACAGAAACACTATCGTACAACTCACAGCCCATGGGCAAAATACAATAGAGAAATATATGTATATAGTGAAGCTCATAATAGAATATCATCACATAGACTTCATAAAGGTTTGATACAAACATCTGAACAATCAATACATCAAGCCTCACTACATAACACTCAAAACATATACAAGCAGCGGAATATCCGGTACATATAGTAAGGAAACTAATATGGTAGCCTCCAGCACGTCTTTGTCATCAACAGTGTTGGTAGCCAAGAACAGCACCTGTCACCTGCTACCTAGTCTGCCCATCCCAACATGGATGAACAGCCCAAGGTAATAAGAGTTGAACATAAAACCTTGAGTCAGACAACAGTCTTAGTGAGCAGTAAATTAACTATCAAACATACCAAAAGAGCATAAGGGATAAAAGGAATAGGAACTCAAACATCCCACTCCACCTCATTCCACAGTGATAGCCCCCAGACCCAATAAGCATAAACAAGCATAGCAAAGCAAACAATTTAAGTAAAGTAATTATCACTCGAGTCAAGGTCGATGTTTTCCAAATACAAACCCCCAAGGCCTAAACCAAGATCAGATAAGCACCCAGAAAACACCGCTCTTGAGACCGAATGGTACAATCAAACATCCATGACTCTGGCTATCACTGTTAACATTGCCTCGATATCACCGTTAATTGAATGACCGGCACCTTCTTTCAGCCGTCCGTCAAGGGCTAATGGCAACCCCGGTTCTAGACATAACTCCGCACGTCATCATGACCCGTGCCTAGGACAATCGCATCTGCCCAGAGTACTAACACGTCATCATGACCCGTGTCTGGAACGTCATCGTGACCCGTTCCAACGTACTCTTGCTTTGAGCATGCTAGAACCTTCAATAACGATAAGATCCAAGCCTCCTAGTCATCCTCCTCGACGACTATTCTCACACTGGCCCAAGCGCCTCTCGAGCCCACCATTATCAACCAACCCGGACCGCATCACCGAGTTATCAACATACTTGGGATGATCCCGTTTGGATTAAACCAAGGCTTTCACACATCATGCTTTGCTTCAACGCATCATAGCAAAGTCCCATCTCACATCATGGTTTGCCTTATCACATCATGGAAAAGTCCATCATCATCGAATCTATCCATATGAGCTTCCACATCCGCTTCATATGCCACAAGTAGCTTTCACCATTCGAGAGCCTTTCCACTTAGCTTTTGAATCATCTTCGACCAACTTGTTCAAATCAACTACTAGCTAATTTGAAACAATCAAATCAATCATAAATCAATCATTAATCCAAGCAATCAAACATTCAACAAGATCTAATAAGCAATTACAACAATAATGGCAATTTGGTAATTAAAGTGTCCAAATCTAACAAGTATGAATCATAGGCAAATGTCTCTATAACTTGATGAATGAACTTGCATAAGTGAACATGTAGTAAAATAGATATCAAAACTTCATAGGTGATAGGTCTACATGTAGACTTAAGGAAAATGCAAGAAATCACTATCTTTAACACATAAACAAGCCACCAATCCAATATACTCCCTTGGGTCCGTGTGAGAGATAACTACCACTCACCGAATCACCTAAACACCTTAAAATAATCAACTCTAGATCTGGACAGCAAGGAACCAAGCTTGATCCGGCAAAATCTTGCTTCAACGATGAAATCTCTCTTTGTTGGATGAAGATCTTCGACTTTGGCTCTTGGATCTTCAATTTGATCTTCAATTTAGATGGAAGAAATCACTAGATTAGAGTGGAGAAAAGAAGTGAAGAAGTGTTGTAGTCGAGCTCTCAAGATGGCAGCACTTCGTCGCTTTAAAATCCGGTGCTAAAATAGTGAGATATGGATGAGTATTTATAGGTTGACTCCCACCCTTAAGTCGTCCGCCCCATGAGTCGTACACGACTCACGACTCAAGCACACTGCCAACTCAACGATATGGCCAACCTATCCTTAACTCGTATGCGACTTATAGCATACACGACCTGACACGTGCACGCGACTTAACACTTAACCATACAAGTACAACCTAACTCTTGCCGACCTAACGACCTACCATAAGTCGGCAGCGACTTACGACTTATCCATATGACCGACTTAACAGCTTAGCCCTTCCCACGACTCAACCTATGTGCGACCTAATTAACCCAAGCGACTCAACATAGACACGACTCAACGGCCTAACTCATATACGACCTAGCCTATCATCCTTAAGCCGTTGACTCCTAGGTCTCTTACCCTGTTAAGTCGGTACTCCCCTAAGCCGTTAACCACTAAGTCGGCCCATCTCTTATCTCGGCTCACATCACTAAGTCGTTCCACCGACCTAACTTCCACACAAGCTAACTCTAGGTCGTTCTAACCCTATGAGTCGTCAACTCTTAAGTCGGCTGACTACCTTAACTCGGCCACACGACTTAAATCAACACACGACCTAAGCCATCACATGGCTTAACTCGTAGCCCGTACACGACCTATCCCTATACGAGTTAGCTTCCCTATCTAACCTCCTTACGACCCAAACAACACACGAGTTAACCTCCCATACGACTTACGCTATGGATGACACCACAACACTAATGACCTGTAAATTCTACGATTTATCGACACGTAAAAATACGGGTCGTTACATTCTCTCCCCCTTAGGAATTTCGCCCCCGAAATTCCAAACAAACAAAAGCATCCAAACTATTCCGCATGCCTATCATCCATAGCAACCAACAAACCATGCATCCAATTTCTAGCCTAGTATGCAGAATTCTAAGACTTAGAACAAGTTACAAATTCATGAGATGTCACGACACCTTAGGGCCATACCTCGAAGAGTTCAGGATGAGCTGCCTTCATCCTCTCTTCCTCCTCCCACATACAGTCGTCAACATCATCACTCCATTGTACCTTGAGCAACGTAACCGTCTTCCTCCTAAGCTGTTTCGTGTCGGTTTCAACAACACGAAGCGGCTTACAAGGTCTCGTAACAACTGGATCAACTTCTAAATATTCACAGCTATCAACAGAAACCACCGTATTCGAGTCATGCACATACTTCCGTAGATAAGATACATGAAAAACATTGTGCACACTCGCCATCCTTTCCGGTAACTCCAATCTATAGGCGAGCTTTCCAATTCGCTCGATGATCGGGAATGGTCCAACAAATCTCAGAGTCAACTTTCCTTTCTTCCCGAATCTAATAACATTCTTTAGTGGAGAAATCTTCACGAAAACCATATCGCCTACGTCGAATTCCAAATCCTTACGACGCTTATTGGCATAACTTTTCTGACGATCTTGGGCTGCCTTCATTCGTCGCCGAATGATTTCTATACAATCCGTAGTCTGTCGAATCATCTCTATCCCAAGTATCAACTTTTCTCCAGTTTCTAACCAACATGTCGGAGAGTTACACGGCGTTCCATACAATGCTTCATACGGTGCCATACCAATGCTTGACTGCTAACTATTATTATACGCAAATTCCACCAAATGAAGGTAATCTTCCCATGATCCTCCGAAATCCAAAACACATGCCCTCGAGAGATCTTCCAAAACTCGGTTGACTCTCTTGGTCTGACCATCTGTTTGTGGGTGATAAGCTGTACTCAAACACAACTCGGTTCCCAAAACTTCCTGGAAGCTTTTCCAAAATCCACTAGTGAACAATGGGTCTCGATCGCTCACTATACTCTTCGGAATACCATGGAATCGAACAATCCACTTAACATACAACTCAGCCAACTTCGATGCAGTCCTGGTAGATCGAACAGGAATGAATCTTGCACTCTTAGTCAATCAATCTACAATGACCCAAATCCCTTCATTTCCTGCCCTGGTTCTAGGTAGACCATCGATAAAATCCATCGATATCTGCTCCCACTTCCATGTAGGAACTTCTAATGGCTGAAGCAATCCACTGGGCTTCTTCTGCTCGGCTTTTACCAACTGGCAGTTCATACACTTGGAAATAAAATTTCTAACATCCTTCTTTATACCTTCCCAGTAGTAGGTTCTCTTCATATCCCGATACATCTTATTTCCGCCTGGATGAATCGTCAACTTCGAGTGATGACTTTCCCTCAGAACTTCATCTCTCAATCCATTTATATCAGGGACAACTAATCGTCCTTGCTTCCGAAGCCAACCCTCTTGATCGACTTCGAATCCTTTATCCTTTTCAGGGTTCAATCTAGATTCCAAATCACGGATAATCTTGACAAGTTTATCATCTCGCTTTTGGCTCTCGCCAATCCTTTCCACAAGAGTAGGTCTTATCGATAAGTTTGCCAACATCTCAGGTTCCAATTCACATCTAGGCCTGAAGTCAAATCCAGCCAAATACTCAAGATTCTTCCATTTCGAAAACATGGCTCCCAATCCTGCATGTCTTCGACTTAACGCATCGGCCACTGCATTACCTTTTCCCGATGTTTTGGCTATATCAAAATCATATGATGCCAAAAACTCTAGCCACCTTTGCTGCCGAAGATTCAAATCCTTTTGGGAGAACAGATACTTCAACGACTTATGATCCGTAAACAACTCGAATTGAACTCCCAATAAATAATGTCTCCACATCTTCAGAGCAAAAACAATCGCCGCTAACTCCAAATCATGAGTCGTGTAATTCCTTTCATGCGGCTTAAGTTGTCGACTTGCATACGCAACAACTTTATCCTTCTGCATTAGCACTGCCCCAAGTCCGGTACCACATGCATCGGTGTAAACCACCATCTCATCATTCCCACTCGGAATAGTCAAAACAGGAGCACTTGTCAGTCGCTCTTTCAGGATTACGAAAGCTTGCTCACACTTATCATCCCATATGAATACCTGATTCTTTTTCGTCAATCCTGTTAACGGTGCAGCTATCTTGGAAAAGTCTTTGATAAACCGACGATAATATCCTGCTAATCCAAGAAAACTTCTCACGTCAGATGCATTCTTAGGTCTAATCCAATCCTGGATCGCTGCCACCTTAGCGGGATCAACCGCTATTCCATTTCCAGAAATAACATGGCCTAAGAACCTCACTTCACTCTTCCAGAAGTGACACTTCGAAAACTTAGCCTTCAGCTGATGTTTCCGCAAGATTTCCAAAACAATACGCAAGTGTGTCTTGTGCTCTTCCTCATTTCTGGAATAAATCAGAATATCATCCACGAACACAAGTACAAACTTGTTCAACTGATCTCTGAATACCCTACTCATAAGATCCACAAAATATGCTGGTGCGTTAGTCAATCCAAACGGCATTACTAGCCACTCATAAAAACCGGATGGTGTCCCAAAAGCAGTCTTCGGCACACTATCCTTAGGCACTCTCAACTGGAGAAATCCCGTTGCCAAATCCACCTGAGAAAACACCTTAGCTTCGTGAAGCTGATCAAACAAGTCATCTATTCTCGGCAATGGATACTTGTTCTTCTTAGTCACCTTATTCAGCTCACGATAATTGACACACAACCTCAACGATCCATCCGCTTTGGTTGCGAACACAACTGGTGCACCCCATTCGGACACACTACGCCGAATGAATCCTTTCCGTAAAAGGTCATCAATTTGCACCTTCAGCTCTTCCTGTTCCCTAGGAGCCACCCGCCTAAGAGGCATCACAACTGGTCTGGCTCCCTCAACTAGATCGATACAAAACTCGACCTCCCTATGCGGTGGTAACCCTTTGACCTCGTCAAAGACGTCCTCAAATCCATTCACAACCGGCATCGATGACAGTCCATCCTGTGGAACAACCAGCGAATACATGAAGCCCATGAAGACGCCTTCTTCATGCTTACATCGTATCACAACCTTTCGCCCTTCCACATTCCCGACTGTCACCTCCAGTTTCTCACAATCAACCTTTGCCGCATACTTCCTAAGCCAGTCCATACCCAAAATAATTCCGAACCCCACAAAGTTCAGAACAAAACAATCACAAACAAAAGAGCAATCATGACTCGATACTACTAGACCACGGCATACCATACACAAACAAGACGAACCCCCAACTAGATTAGTCACAACCAATGGTCTATCAACAATTTCCGGTTCCAAACCTAACCGGCCTACAAGATCATCACAAACAAACGAATGCGATGCCCCAGTATCAAACAACACCCTAATTGGAACACCACATATGGAGAGAGTACCTTGAACCACCACACTCTTCCCTTTCTCTTCCGCAGTAGGAGCTTTAGAGGATGATGGAACAGCCCCCAAAGCATAAGCTTGCACAATCTGTTTGTCCTTCTGTGGTTCTGGACAATTCTTCCTAATATACCCTAACTTATCACAGTTGTAGCACTTCAACAGTACCTTTGGATTCTTGCAATCCCTGGAGAGATGGCCCTTCTGCCGACAATTGTAGCAGGTCACTTCACCCTTTGGCTTCTTCTGGCCATCCTTACCCTTCTGCTGTTGCTGCTTCCTCTTCTTATTTCCACCCTGCTGTGGTTTGGACTCTTCCTTGGTCACAGAAACAACAGACCCTTTCTTAGGAAACAAACTCTCGTGCCTGAGAGCTTTCTCCACAAGCTTTTCAAATGGATCGTCCAGATGATCCACCAACTGTCTCCCAAGATAATTGTCCAAGCCTGCCACAAACTTCTCATTCTTCTGATAGGGAGATTCAATATACGACCGAGCATACTTGGACAAAGCTTCAAACTCTGAAACATACTCAAGAACTGGTCTCCCACCTTGCTTGAGCTCCACAAACTTCTTAAACAGAATAGATTTCTGAGCCGTAGAAATGAACTTAGCTTCAAATCTAACTTGGAATTGCTCCCAAGTAATCTCTTCTTCTGGAGTATCAATGGTGATAGAACCCCACCAATCAGCAGCTCTTCCCTGAAGCTGTCTCGATGCAAGCTTCCTTTTAGTTGCATCCTCAATTCCCAAGTCACCAAAGATCCTTCTACAAGCATCTATCCATCTCTGAACTTCAATAGTCGATTCCGTTCCCAAGAAAACCTTTCCTCCGAGAGCAGTATAGTCTTTACACAACTTAGCAAAATCCACTGGTCTTGGAGCTTGAACCTGAACTCCAACATCTACTGATGGCCCCGGAGCTTGCATTCTCCTCATGATCGAAGTCATCATAGCCTCGAACATAGGAGCATAATCAGCAGCCCCCTAAACAGCACGGTCTTCCCTAGCAGCTGGTCTCCCTCTTCGACTCATCCTTAATATCTACAAAAAGGAATGACTTAGAACACCTTGAGAAACAACTGCATAAGGAGTTCAAATCCTTTTAAGCTACTATATTATATATAGTAATCATCCATCAAAATACAATTACGTCTCTCATACGTAGTTACGTCAGCGAGCGTTGGCTAAAATCGATTAACTAAAGCTCTGATACCAAATGTGACGACCGCCCATGACTCCCGCACTAAACAAGGGAATTGTGCGCTGAAAGGCGTGTCAGGCAGCCATAGACGATAGCCAGGGTAAGATAAAACAGAAACTCTATCGTACAAATCACAGCGCATGGGAAAAATACAATAGAGAAATATATGTATATAGTGAAGCTCATAACAAAATATCATCACATAGACTTCATAAAGGTTTGATATAAACATCTGAACAATCAATACATCAAGCCTCACTACATAACACTCAAAACATATACAAGCAGCGGAATATCTAGTACGTATAGTAAGGAAACTAATATGCTAGCCTCCAGCTTGTCTTCGTCATCAACAGCGTTGGTAGCCAAGAACAGCACCTGTCACCTGCTACCTAGTCTGCCCATCCCAACATGGATGAACAGTCCAAGGTAATAAGAGTTGAACATAAAACCTTGAGTCAGACAACAGTCTTAGTGAGCAGTAAATTAACTATCAAACATACCAAAAGAGCATAAGAGATAAAAGGAATAGGAACTCAACCATCCCACTCCACCTCATTCTACAGTGATAGCCCCCATACCCACTAAGCATAAACAAGCATAGCAAAGCAGACTATTTAAGTAAAGTAATTATCACTCGAGTCAAGGTTGATGTTTTCCAAATACAAACCCCCAAGGCCTAAACCAAGATCAGATAAGCACCCAGAAAACACCGCTCTTGAGACCGAATGATTGTACAATCAAACATCCATGACTCTGGCTATCACTGTTAACATTGCCTCGATATCACCGTTAATTGAATGATCGACACCTTCTTTCAGCCATCCGTCAAGGGCTAATGGCAACCCCGGTTCTAGACATAACTCCGCATGTCATCATGACCCGTGCCTAGGACTATCGCATCTGCCCATAGTACTAACACGTCATCATGACCCGTGTCTGGAACGTCATCGTGACCCGTTCGAACGTACTCTTGCTTTGAGCATGCTAGAACCTTCAATAACGATAAGATCCAAGCCTCCTAGTCATCCTCCTCGACGACTATTCTCACACTGACCAAAGCGCCTCTCGAGCCCACCATTATCAACCAACCCGGACCGCATCACCGAGTTATCAACATACTTGGGATGATCCCGTCTGGATTAAACCAAGGCTTTCACACATCATGCTTTGCTTCAACGCATCATAGCAAAGTCCCATCTCACATCATGGTTTGCCTTATCGCATCATGGCAAAGTCCATCATCATCGAATCGATCCATATGAGCTTCCACATCCGCTTCATATGCCACAAGCAGCTTTCACCATTCAAGAGCCTTTCCACATAGCTTTTGAATCATCTTCGACCAACTTGTTCAAATCAACTACTAGCTAATTTGAAACAATCCAATCAATCATAAATCAATCATTAATCCAAGCAATCAAACATTCAACAAGATCTAATAAGCAATTACAACAATAATGGCAATTTGGTAATTAAAGTGTCCAAATCTAACAAGTATGAATCATAGGCAAATGTCTCTATAACTTGATGAATGAACTTGCATAAGTGAACATGTAGTAAAATAGATATCAAAACTTCATAGGTGATAGGTCTACCTGCAGACTTAAGGAAAATGCAAGAAATCACTATCTTTAACACATAAACAAGCCACCAATCCAATATACTCCCTTGGGTCAATGTGAGAGATAACTACCACTCACTGAATCACCTAAACACCTTAAAAACAATCAACTCCAGATCTGGACAGCAAGGAACCAAGCTTGATCCGGCAAAATCTCGCTTCAACGATGAAATCTCTCTTTGTTGGATGAAGATCTTCAACTTTGGCTCTTGGATCTTCAATTTGATCTTCAATTTAGATGGAAGAAATCACTAGATTAGAGTGGAGAAAAGAAGTGAAGAAGTGTTGTAGTCGAGCTCTCAAGATGGCAGCACTTCGTCGCTTCAAAATCCGGTGCTAAAATAGTGAGATATGGACGAGTATTTATAGGCTGACTCCCACCCTTAAGTCGTCCGCCCCATGAGTCGTACACGACTCACGACTCAAGCACACTGCCGACTCAACGATATGGCCAACCTATCCTTAACTGGTATATGACTTATAGCATACACAACCTGACACGTGCACGCGGCTTAACACTTAACCATACAGGTGCAACCTAACTCTTGCCAACCTAACGACCTACCATAAGTCGGCAGCGACTTACGACTTATCCATATGACCGACTTAACAGCTTAGCCCTTCCGACGACTCAACCTATGTGCGACCTAATTAACCCAAGCGACTCAACATAGACACGACTCAACGGCCTAACTCATATACGACCTAGCCTATCATCCTTAAGCCGTTGACTCCTAGGTCTCTTACCCTGTTAAGTCGGTTACTCCCCTAAGCCGTTAACCACTAAGTCGGCCCATCTCTTATCTCGGCTCACATCACTAAGTCGTTCCACCGACCGAACTTCCACACAAGCTAACTCTAGGTCGTTCTAACCCTATGAGTCGTCAACTCTTAAGTCCGCTGACTACCTTAACTCGGCCACATGACTTAAATCAACACACGACCTAAGCCATCACACGGCTTAACTCGTAGCCCGTACACGACCTATCCCTATACGAGTTAGCTTCCCTATCTAACCTCCTTACGACCCAAATAACACACGAGTTAACCTCCCACACGACTTACGCTATGGATAACACCACAACACTAATGACCTGTAAATTCTACGATTTATCGACACGTAAAAATACGGGTCGTTACAACGATCTTCTCAAAATCAACCAAGACTAAGATCACCAACCCTACTCTTCAAACATCAGAAGAACAAACTCACTTCTTCTATTCGGAAAAGACAAAACAGAAGCATTCCCAAACTGCTTCCGCTGCGCAACTCGGAACTGGCACAGAAGACACTGCTGATGAAGAATATGAGCACAAACTGGACATCACTTCCCAGAAATATGGCTCAACATATCCAAAGAAAACTCAGAAGTAGAAAAACCTTCGACTTCTCAGAAGACAACCAAAAATTCTTCAATACTTCAAAAGAACACTCAACCTATTGCAAATCACTTTTGCGATCAATCCAGACCAATTCCCAAAGAAAACCGTTCTCTCTTTACCAAACAGAACAGCTTACTCTTAATTAGCCAATCCAATAAAGTATTGGGTCCACTCTGCTGCTTCTGAACTCCTCCTTCAGAAACTACTCAGCCAGTCAACTTCTGCCAACAAAGACACTCCGAGTTGCACTGCTGACACCAATGCCAACTTCCTTGGCTGAAGTCCTTCGAGAAACTCGGCCCTCAAAGCCAGCCACCACATCCTGCTGAACTCAGCCACAACACCGAAACAGACATACTTCCTAACTCGTTCCAAAGAAACATCTTCGGACACAATCCAAAGTCACTGCATCTCATCATGCAGCTACCACTTCCTGAGGTATCAAAACACAATCACACACTTCTGCCAACCAACAGATCCAAACTCTACTCATCCATTTCTAAAATAACTCTGAACCTTTCAGGTTTCCTTCAGAGATCGATGAAATGTCTACACTCTGCACAACTCACTCGAGACGGTATTAGGTCTACAGTCTCGACAAATACACTACCAACCTCAAACATTTAAACTCCAACCAATGGTAGTAATCGTGTTACACGCACCACTACCTTATCTACCTTTATAACCTATATTGGGAATAACCTGAACAGGTAACCCAACAGATAGGTAGAAATAATAAATATATATATAGATATATATCAAAACTACAAATACGCTCTCTCAAGATAGACACCACTCCAGAGCGTAGGTATTCACTCAACCTAATGCTTTGATCCCACTGTCACGACCCAACTTCCAAACTCCAGGAAGTCGCATCGCTAATAAGAAAGAAAGGGATAGAGAATAGAAAGAAAGAGAAGAAGAAGAAAACAACACATCAGAATCTAAACATCGGAACGAATAAATTATATTAATAACATGAAATATTTACATAGTTACAACCACTATCAGAGTACACAGATAATACAACACATACTAGACAGTTATAAACACCTGTCTAGTTATTACAACTCAATCAGTACAAGAAACAACTCAGAGAAAACACACAGCGGAAAACTATATATATCTACACGCAGAAGCCTCCTGCTCCATTGCTCCTCCACAATTCGTCAAAGCTAACCCGAATCCTAACCTGAATCCCTTAGCTACTCGTAAAAATTTGAGTACCCAAGAGTTTATGAAAAACAAAAATAAACTCCGGGTAAGACATGGGTCTGGTGTGAGTAACAGGTTAAAATTGCTTAACTTTCAAAAATCCTTTAAAAGAAAAGTATCACGTAAGACTTCCCACACATAAACATGGAAAAGTTTTTACCTTACGCTAACCAAAACATTTGATAGGAAATCCGATGATATTATAATAGTGTCTAGGGTTTTCAAGTAAATATGAAATAGCCGAAATTTTTACATTATTAAATTCCAGCTACTAGCCACAAAAGTGGGTAATACAATCAAAACCGTTGGCACTTATTGGATTTTGGATTCCATATAATGGCAGGGCTACTGAGGTACCGCCCGTCACAGTACGTGGCCTAGATCACCGTAACGAGGAGTACTCCCACTCCCCTGCAACACAAGGCCGAACTCATTCCTTACTGAATAGCTCCGAACAAGACAACCTCGGCAGTTGTCGCGACCAACCGCCCACACAGCCGAATATAAAGGGACCTCTAGACAGGGATCAATCTTGCTCTCTAGTGGGAGCTACCCACGAAGCCTTGCTGCACCTCCCCTGTTTTAGCCATTCTCGGTTGATGAGGCTTGAGGCTACGATTACCTTTATAGGACATCAAATCTTAGAATGCTCATCATCCACCTGACGATGTTCGGAAAGCATTCAATCCATACAAGTTCGTTCCGGGTTCGAATGAAACCGAAGGCACTATCTCGTTGCACTCATTATTGGAATCACCCTCAGAGTCAACGACCATAGCCCTTGCACTCTGATTCACCATCTCGAATCAATAAGTACTATTCTATCAAACTCATTACGGAATCACCCATAGAGTTATACTGACGTATAGCCCTTACACCTCGAGTCTTCACTTGCTCCACTTAGATTAACGACCTAACGTTTAATTGGAATCGATGTGGTTTTCGGATTCCAAATATGGAAACCCGATCCCGGTCTCATCGAAATCCAAAGCGTGTCTTTTAGGTCCAAGTTGTTTTAAGTTTAAAACAATTCAATTCTAATTATCTATATACACACAGATAGATAATTCACATCATCATAATAATCAATATTATCATAAACAGGTAATCAACACAAATTGATAATCTACATTATCATCACCCATAGATAACTCATATCATCATCACAATGCAACCAATGCATCCATAACACACAACACTATTTATCTCATGTCGGAGATTCAAACCATTCAGGGTAAACCATATCATCCATTCATAAGCAAGGATCCATAATCACACCATCTATAATTAATTTAAAATGAATTAAATTAATTACTTCTATCTTTATTTAATTTAAAGTGAATTAAATTTATTACTTATCTTTAATTAATTTAAAATGAATTAAATTAATTACTTCCTTATTTTAAATCTTGCTTACTTAACACTTAATTTATTACCAATTAATTAAATAATTATCCTTAAATTAATCACCTTAATTAATCATCCTTGATTAATTATCCCTTAATTACATTCAAGTATTTATCTTTAATTAATTTTACAAATTAATTATCCTTAACCAAAATCAGTAATTAACCTTTAATTACTTCATTAATTAATTAATTACATTAATTAGTTACTTCCTTAATCACTTATCATTGATTAATTAATCCTAATTAAATAATCCTTAATTACATCATTAATCATATTAATTAATGATCCTTAATTAAATTTAAATTAATTACTTATTTAAATTAATTACGTTAAGTAATTAACCTTAATTAAACCACAATTATTAATCATACTTGATTAATTACATTTAGTAATTAACTACTCTTAATTACTTCTTAATTACTTCTAAATTAATTACATTTAATAATTAATTATATTTATTAATCATCCCTGATTAATCTCATTAGTAATTAATTACTCTTAATTAATTACATCACTTAATTATTTCAAATAACTCAATTAATAAATGCTTAAATTAATTCCATTAAGTAATTAATTATTAATCACTTCACAAAGTAATTAATCCCAAATATCACACTTTAATTAATTACTTCCAGTAATTTACTTAACTTAATTACTTCTCTAAGTAATTATTCCTCATTGATTTCTTATCAATCCATTCAATGATTATCCTAAATTAATTAAACTTAATTAATTAATTAAACTAATCAAATTAATAAATTAATTACAAAGAGCAATTAATATCTTTAATTATTCCCATAAGTAATCATACTTAATTAAGTTTCATAATTGATTATCTAAATTAATTAATCCAATTAATTATCAAAATTAATTACATTAATTAATAAATAAATAATCACAAGTTAATGATCTTCATTAACTTATTAATAAATTCTTAATTATCTTTCTTAAATATTTAACTTAAATTAATTACAAATTTAATTATCCTTAATTAATTTTTTTCAAATCTTTAATTAATTAAACAAATTAATAATTAATTAAATTATTTAAATTACCTTACTAATTTAATGAAACAAAAATCATTAAATTTTAATTTACTTAAAAATAAAATTTACTTATTAATGATTACTTTATCATAAATAAAGTAACTTAAAATAATTTAACTTAAGATTGTTTTCAAATTACATTTTAAATTTTGAATTTAAATTGAAAATAAACTTAACTTTATCAAAGTTTTAAAAACATTCTAAAAACCTTTAAACTTATACTAAATAATTCCTTATTTATAAAAGAAATTTACACCCATATTAAATTTTAAGATTCAAATCATAATTTGAATATGTTTCAACACTTAAACATTTTAAACATTTCAAAATTTTAAAAACTACTTTTATTTTCAAAAACATGATTCCAATCTGAATCATATTTGTAGATTTAACTTATGTTTAAATCTTCCACTACAATTTAAAAACCTTATCTTAAAATTCAATTTAATTAAACTCCTTTAAAGTTGTTAAACATTTTAATTTATAAATTTAAATTGGATTTCAAAACTTGGATTCAAACTCAGTTTGAAAACCACATTTTAAATTTAAGTTTTAAATTTAAATTTTAAATCCTGTTTTAAACCTTGCACTAGATTTTTTTATAAAAATCTCAATTTCTTTAAAACTGGAAATATACAGGTTTCCAAAGTAACCTGTAAACATTTAATTTAAAAAGTTTGAATTAGATTTAAAACTGAAATTCAACTTAGATTGAAAACCATTCTTTTAAATTTAGTTTTAATTCCTTGATAGAAAACCTGCATCTAGATTTTAAAACAAACTTAAATTAAAACTACAGGTTTCAAAAACCTGTAATTTCAGAAAGCAACCCGAGTTCCCCTCTTAATTTACTTCCGGTAATACCACGAACTGCTTCGAGTAAAAACTCGATTTACTCGAGTATTAACCCGAGACAAAAGAAAACACTTCAACCTAAACAAAACACCTGACACACTTCTATTCACAGTGCATATGCACGGTGGCTGTAGCCACCTCCGACCACCACTAAATCAACCAGCAAGTCGACGTCCATCTCTGCATCACCATGCGACCATCAAACCCCTCAATTCCATTCGAAAACGAATTCGAGTTTCCCAATCCAAACCCTGGCAGTAACAGGCACCTCCACCCCAAACCTGTAAAACACCTCACTCTCTCTCCTCCGATCACCGGCGGTCTTGAAACCCCGTCCAACCCTACTCCAATACCCAAGCTACCATCTCCTCGAATATTGTAGCGCTCGAACCTCTATACTCTTCATACCGATCAAAATTTCTCACTGCCTAGAAACTAGGTTTGGAAACAAATTTTGACCATCACCTTCACCACAGTGCATTACCACCACCAACACCATTTCAATATCATCTCTGACCTCTAATCTATCACCAAAAGCAACCATGACCACCCTGTCCCTTGTGAGCATCAGTAAAAAAAATCCCAAACCCAATTTCCAGAAAACCTAAAACTGCTCCTTAAATCCATCATTAAAATTTGTGATTTTATTTTAAAAACTTAAATTTGCATAAGCATTCAGATGTTCATCCTGAATTAATGATTTCAAAGGTTTACATTTACCCCAAATTTAAGTTTCTCAGCTTACTTTGGTTTTTATTTCTGTACAATACCCAGTATTTTTTACTTAAACAAATTTTAAATTTGATTTAAGTTCAAACATGCAATTTTTGTTTATAACATAGATTCTATTAGTATCTAGAATTCAGGGTTTAGAATTATAAATCAATAGTTGAGTCTTTGTTTTGTTCTTAAAAGGAAAAAAAAAACTGGTAACGGAGAATGTTATAGACATTCACATACATGCATATCCTAATTGCATAGAAATTTCATTTTATAAACATTCAAAAATTCATTCTTGTTACAGGGAAAATCATGCAACAGATTTATACTTTATTTCATTCTATTTTTTAAAAAGAAAAGGGAGTTACTCACCTATGTTTTGAAAACCGTTCTGTAAGCAGAGCACAAATTTCCTGAAATGCTTTAGACAAAACTTGAATTGCATTTACTTCCATGCTTTAAAAAGAACTGTGTTGCTTGCATTTAGATCTGCATGCAGGTTAATGGGACTTGAACTTGCTTCAGATCTCAAGTTGATGGAATTTACAAGTTAAAAATTGCTTTGCAGGATTGGTTGAAATCCTGTTACAGGCCCTGCATGCTCTTCATTTTTTTTCCAGAGGATTACAAGATATTGATTTGGGGTTATGAGAATTTGGAATACACTTTTGTTTCAGATTTTATTTTAACTGAGAAATTTTTCTTATCTTAGAAAAAAAATGAACATTAGAAAAATAAGATTGAAGAAAAACATGTTTTATATAAGTGTGAATGATTTTAAAAAAAATTAAAAGAAAATCAAAATAAAAGACACTTGTAAAAAGAACTAACACTTGTCATAAACACAACTTAGTTTAATTACATGTGTCTTAAGTATATTTTATTTATTTGTTTTTCATTTATTTTAAAGGTAATTGAAATCTTATTTATTTATTAAACACATATAAAGTAGTTTCATAAACAAATGTATATGTATTTCTCTTAAATGAAATAAAACAATTTATATAAAAGTGAAAACTTATTTACAAGATTCATATATAAATTTATTAATTTGAATTTCAAAATGAATTCAAATTCAAATGCTATTTATACATTTAAAATCAAATTTTAAAACTAATTTATGTTAGCATATTTAATTTGACAATAATAATTTTGTCTTTTAAAACATATCTACATTTATACATTTATTATTATTAGAAAATAACATATTTATTCATTTTAAATCATTTATAAAAGAAATCATAAATTACTTGTCTTATTTATCTTAATTAAAAGAATTAATGTTCAATATATAAAAAGTATCTTAAATTTTCATATAAATTCCAAATTATAATTATTAAGCTATATTTAAAACAAATAAAATAAACTTTTGTTTATCTTATTAAAATTTAAACTATATTTAAAATACAATTATACAATTTAAAACAATTACTTTAAGTATTTTAAAAAATTAATTATTTATTAAATAAAATAAAATAAAATAAAAATCTTCAAATTATCAAATGAATATTATAATTAAAAAAAACATATTTTATTTGTTAATTTAAGTTCACCTCAAAACTTATCTATTCACAATATATATATATATATATATATATATACACACACATACATACATACATTATAAATAGGAAAAACAGTTATTAGCTTTTAAAAGATAAAATTCATTAATTAAACATTTATTTAATTGGATTATTAAATCAAGTAAATTTTTATTAAAATTTTATCAAATCAATTTAATTTTAAATATAGATTATTAAATTGATATTGCTAAAATTTCCGGGATATCACAGAGCATTTCATCAAACTCCTTGCCAAATGCCGCTCATTTAATTCTGTGGAAAGAAAGACAAATCCCACGCTCCATCTCCCTTATTTATTGATCTATCACTTACTCGGAAGATGCACATCACTTCCCTTGGTCTAGTAGATATGGTCAATGGGAAGCCCTATAAAGGACAACTTGCAACAATATTTCTTATATGAAATGGCTATATTGCTCTTCTATCATTTGTTACTATAAACTAACCTCTTATCATAGGTATGCAATTTAACAACGCATTTATTAACTCCTTTTGAAAATAAATATAAAATAATTTTCGAAGAAACGAAGACATATGGTGTGGAACCAAAGATTGAAACTTTCATTCGTCTCCTTAGTGCATGTGCAGCTGCTGGATGAATTGATCATGTGTTTCACATAATTTATTAACTTAACATACCATTGACTTATGAATTAGGATGAGAAGAGATAAGTACCTAAATAATTATGAGTAATCTCCCACCGAACTAGAGTAGTTAATCACATGTCAAATCACAGCCAAACTAACCCATTCACCAGATTTACCGATTGGATTTTTGGAGAAATTTCAGGGCGCAAATAGATTAACGAAGCTCCTGTAGATCGGATTAAGAGGAGTGTAGTGGAAAATTTAGGTTTTATTTGGAGATATTAGGATTTGAGGAAGAAGAAACATATTTTAGGAAAGAAAATGGCTGCTGTGTTACGGGATGGATTAAATAGGGAAGGAAATGAAATTAAGAAATGAAGAAAGCGGGAGCATGAAAATTAAGACCGCTAAATATTTGACTGCAAACACTATGCGGCTGAATAAAATGACAGCAAATAGTAGTACGCGGCTGTCTTTTGCTTGCCAAATAATTGATTTTGTTATAGTGGAATGTTGTGACTTTTGGTGTTAGTGGCATGGTATTTCGCTTCGATCGGAAGAGGAGTGGGAGAATTGTGTTCAAAGGGTTACTGGTTGTATGTTTAGTAGAGATGTGGTTTTTTATTATTAGGAAACTTGTGAAACAAATGTTGTTGGGCCTCGGCCCACTTTTTGGTGCCAAGATGTTGGTGATATTTTCTAAATCTCAAAATACCAGATTTTTAGTGGTAATCATGTTGTTGAACACTTACACAACTGTGAATTTGCAAGTTCACTGTACATTAAACTGTAGTGTTTAGTAGTAACTATGTTGCAATATGCTTACATAATTAAGAGGATTGCAATTTCACTATTTTTTAAATTTCTTGAAATGGGCTATTCCAAACTTAAAATAAATTAAAGACATTGAAAATACACGAACCAATGTAGAAATATAAAGATGTCGAGAATTTACATGGATCATATTTTAAGTATTCTTACCTCTATGGGTCAAATCACTCAACCTTTATACTTCGTTTCCAGTGCAAGCACTGTAATTCATGGATATTCAGTACAACTTTTATAATATTTAATTTTTTGAATATTGAAATTTGGTCCTTTTTTCTACTATAGTCCTTTATTTTATAAAAAATATGTCAAATGGATTGTTGACATCGTCCCTGATACTTAATTGTTGCCATTAGATCTTGCGACGTGTCCTTTACCATCCTTGTTGATCTCGTATGTTATACATTACTGACTTGGTTTAGGCGGGATAACGTGGTTTGGGCGAGATAATTTTGGATTTATGTGGGATAATTTGATTTAGGTGGGATAATTTGGTTTTGGCGGGATAATTTGAATTTGAAGTGGTGAAATAGGCATGATTCCATTGAATGCTAATGCCATCTATCTTGGGAATGTATAGTTTGCTAAGGATTTTAATTTTGCTGTTTGTCGATACCATGCTATGTTACGCTGCTTGCGCGGTTCTACCTAATTTTATGTAGGCACGTCTGTGATACCCCACCTCTATACCCACACTAGCCAAGAACACTACGGTGTAGTGCTGTCAACTAGCACGGAGAATATGGCTGCTGAGGAGCGACCATCCATGTAATTGCTTATCACACGGTGGCTATAAATAATCTTCGGAAACAAACATAGAAATAAGCATAACACAAATCAGTCACAGACATCCATATCACAAAGGCGGAAGAAGATATGAATATATAACTAACATATGAAAGTGTACATCAGAGTAGTGGTCAAAAAGATCCACAATAATACAAAAGAATAGCAACACGTGCTATACAAAAGAATACAACTATGAGTCTATATCTCAAGTGTATACAACAAAAAATGCTAATCTAAATAGTTAGCCAAATGTCAGAGTAGCAAATCCCGGGAAGAAGTCAAGCAGAAGCACCTGTAACATCTCGGTCTGACCCGAGTATTATTTAAGAAAATAATAAACGGATCAGTCTAGCTATAAATATCAGATGACATGGTATAAAATAAAAGATATGGCATAAACAAAAAATTTCCATACTGACATACTACTATAAGTATGCAAATGATGATCAACAGAAGATCAATCAATAAGAGATAAATCGATATCGCAAGAATCTTCTCAAAGATCCAAAAAGGGCATCATACCCTAAACCTGTACTCATAACAAGTCAATGACATAAATTCCATAAATCAACACAAGAAATCCAGAAATCACAGAAAAAGGAAAAGAGGCCTATCACACGACGGTCCGAAGACCATGGGGAGCTACCCCATATGGGTGAGTCAGAATCACCCAGATGAGGTCTAGGCTAAGCAAAAAGCAAAAAGGTATGTGTGAGTGGAATCACACAAATGGTGTCTAAGCTAACCACGCAACAAAAAGATATGTGTGAGTGGAATCACACAAATGGTGTCTAGACTAACCTTGCGGACAAAGAGATATGTGTGAGTTGGAATCACACCAATGAGGTCTAGTCTAACCTTGCAAACAAAGAGACATCGCACATTTGCTAGTCTAAATCATAAAATGATCATCATGATCAACGAGAAGTGTCAATTACACTAAGCTAGTAAATATAAAAGTTTATCTTCGTGTCCCATAACCACTTGCTTAACTTAAATATTTACGAACAAACAGTAAATCTTCACTAGAAAATTGTCACAAGAGGTTCAATCGAACAAGTCCAAGAATTAACCGACGAAGTGAACGCAAGCTTTTCATACCACTTTTTTTACTAAGCTGTTTAATTAGATTTCTCATCCGAGTGAGGTAAAGGTTTGTATATACTAGTAGATTGGAAAACGGTTTAAGAAAAGAGAATTGTTATTGAAAATAGAGTAGAAATCATTTTGTTGAAAGAGTTTTGATATTTACTACTAGTATTGAAACCTTCATATTTCTAAAGTTGTTATCCTGCCTTTTTAGCAAGGCCATGATACCATAAAATCGACCGAGAAGCCAAAGATAGTTTGTCTCGAAGAATGGTCAACTCAGCATCTCAACAAAGCAAGTTCTGTTGAATGTTTTTCAGATAAGATCCCCTACGGAGGGGGGGTCCAAGGGGGGTGGCAACCCCCCTAGGTGGGGGTGCGGGGGCAACGCCCCTGCTACGGGGTTCGACCTTCCCGGTCAGGTCGCGGGGGTCCAGGGGGCAGCGCCCCCGGCGGGGTGCGGGCAACGCCCCGTCCAAAACGGTACGACCTAATTAAGACCTAAGGGAGGATAGGATCGAGCGACCTAATGGTTGTGACCTAGGGGTGTTCGCGAGTTAGCAGAAGCGAGCGACCTAACAAAGGCGAGCGACTTAAGGGACTCGCTACCTAATAAAAGCACAGTCCAAGCGACCTAACATTTTAAGGCCGAACGACCTAATTAAACTCGCGACCTAACAGGGTACACGACCTAAAGGTATAAAGGTCATGCGACCTAACGGTATTAAGGTCTGAAGGAAGTGGCTCGACCTAAGGTGGGCGACCTAGCACGGTCACGCGACCTAAGTGGTCAGGCGACCTAAGTGGTCAGGCGACCTAAAATGGTGAATGGTCGAGCGACCTAACGGTGCCACGACCTAATGGCGAGCGACCTAATGGAGTGACCTAGGTCCAACGATCTAGTGCAGAACAAGCCTAGGCCAAACGATCTAAGGCCTAAAGTGGGGCGACCTAGGGCCGAGCGACTTACGACCTATGACCTAACGACTTAGAGGCCGTGCGACCTACGACCTACGACCTAACGACTCAAAGGCCGAGCGACCTAAGGGATTGGGCGTAAGGCCAAAGGGGAACGACTCAGTATCTCGTGACCTAATGACGTAGTGGCGAGCGACCTACGACCTAAGCCCTAACGACCCATGACCCACGACCTAGCGACCTAACTCTGAAGTGACAATATGAGGCAGTGCGACCTAGTAACAGAAATTCACCAAAAACACTAAAAATTGGAGTTTTTCGCCGATCCAACCCAAACCAAATGCAAATGTACATGCTAAAGTGACGGGAATTCATTCCCAACAGTCCAAGATAGTTATAGACAAGAATGTGAGATAAAAATCTCACCTTTTCACCAAATTATGAAGGTAAAGCTTGAAGGTGAATGGAGAAGCAACTACAAGCTTGAATCCATTGCTTTTTCCTTGAATTTGGAGTTGAATGATGGAGTTGGAGTTGAAACCTAGGCTTGGAGTTTCTAATTTCCCTTTCCACTCACCATTAATGTTAAAGTTTGTGTTTAGTAGGAATTTATGAAGAGTGAGGAGAAGGAGAGAAGTGGATTTGAGTTATAATGGCTAATCTAACCCAAGGTCCAAAGCGGGAAAAGTAAGTGAAATTCCACTAACTCCAAACCTATCAATGTTTATACTTAAAAAAGTTGAAAACGGCATTTCGAACTCAATGGAAGTGGTCTCGAGTCCTAATTTGACCGTTTGCAAAAAGTAGCTTTTCGGACCAATATCTGATTAACGATAAAATATTTAAATATAAAAACGATAAATATGCGGGTTGTTACAGACTCCCCTCCTTGAAGAAATTGCGTCCTCGTAATATATAAGATGGAAATAAAAAGTAACAACCATAAAAGCATGTTAACGCAAAAGAAATTTGAAATAGGAAGTTCACCTCAAAGAGCAGGAGTAAGCAAGTCCGGATGTATTCGCTCGATGAATTCTCTGGATTCCCACAAGCAATCCTTAGGATTTGAGGACCATTGAACCTTCACAAGCGGAACATCTTTATTTCGGAGTCGTTTGACCTCCGAAGCAATTCGAATAGGATGCTGCTTGTAAGTTAAATTCGGCGAAACTTCAATTTCTTCCACAACACCAGGCTCAAGAATAGAATCGGAATCTCGAAGGCATTTCCGTAATTGAGAAACATGAAACACGTCATGCATAGCAGAAAACTAAGCCGGTAATGCAAGGCGATAAGCCACAGAACCAATACGTTCAGTGATAGGAAATGGCCCAATATATCGGGATGCTAACTTTCCCGATCGACTGAAACGTACAACACCTTTTATAGGTGAAACACAAATAAAAACAGAATCTTCCACAGAAAATTCTAACTTCATTCTTCGATTATCGGCATAGGATTTTTGTCTACACTGGGCTTCTTTCATCATATGTCGAATAAGTTCAATCTTCTCTGTGGAATCACGAATAAAGTCTGGACTTAAAACCAGCTTCTCACCGGCCTCAAGCCAACAAGAAGGAGATCGGCCTGGCCTTCCATAGAGTGCCTCGAAAGGTGACATACCAATACTAGATTGGAAGCTATTATTATAGGAAAATTCAACAAGTGAAATATGATCTTCCCAACTTCCACCAAAATCGAGCACACAAGCACGAAGAAGATTTTCAAGAGTTTGATTCACACGCTCGGTTTGTCCATCGGACTGGGGGTGATAAGCAGTGCTAAAATTAAGCTTCGTTCCTAAAGCTTTTTGAAGACTCTTCCAAAATCCACTAGTAAACAATGGAACTCGATCGCTAACAATAGAAGTAGGAACTCCATGCAATTTAACAATTTCTTTGATAAAGAGTTTGGCCAAAAGAGGAACAGTTCGGTTAGACCGAACGGAATAAAATGGGCGGATTTAGTAAGTCTATCAACAATCACCCATAAGCTATCATGACCCGAACGAGAACGGGGAAGGCCATCTATAAAATCCATGGAAATTTGGTCCCACTTCCAAATTGGAATTTCTAAAGGTTGCAATAACCCACCAGGCCATTGATGTTCGGCCTTGACGAGTTGGCAAGTCATGCAACACTTAACAAAGTTAGCAATATCAGATTTCATTCCATCCCAATAATAAAGTCGCTTCATATCAGCGTACATTTTACTACTACCGGTATGAATGGTGAATTTAGAACGATGGGAATCTTCTAAAATATCTTTACGAAGATCATCAATATTTGGTACGATAAGTCTACCAAATTTTCGAATGCCGCCACGAGAATCAATATCCAAGTCTTTCAAACCTTCAATATCAATTTTATCCTTAACATTTTGGCCAAGAAGAGCCAATTCAGGACCTAGCCCTTGAGCTTCAAGAATGCGGTCTAAAAGAGAAGGATGGGCCTCAAGGCTACATAAAACAAGTGATGAGCATAAATCAGATACGCACTCTCGAATCTCACAAGTGGATAAAATCTCGAGATCGTTCCATTCGGAAATCATCATAGAAACAACTGCTTGTTGTTTACGACTAAGAGCATCGGTGACATGATTACCCTTACCGGGGGTATAAAGGATATCAAGATCATAAGGTGCAAGGAACTCGAGCCAACGCTGTTGACGAAAATTAAGTTCCTTTTGAGAAAATAAATATTTCAAAGACTTATGATCTGTGTAAAGAATAAATTTCTCTCCCAATAGATAATGACGCCAAATTCGAATGGCGAAAACAATAGCCGCGAGTTCTAAATCATGTGTGGCATATCTAATCTCGGCCGGCTTCAATTGCCTAAAAGCATAAGCAATAACACGTTCATTTTGCATAAGAACGGCACCCAAACCAACGTGACTAGCATCGGTATAAACAACAAAATCTTGATTCCCTTCGGGAATAACAAGAATAGGAGCATCGGAAAGGAGTTCTTTCAATTTTTGAAAAGAGGCTTCACATTTGTCCGACCAAATGTATTTAACTCCCTTCTTAGTCAAGCCAGTAAGAGGCACGACAATCTTAGAAAAGTCTTTAATGAAATGACGGTAATAACCCGCCAAACCGAGAAAACTACGAATCTCTGTCACACTCTCCGGTCTCTTCCAAACTTGAATCACTTCAATCTTTGAAGAATCCGCGGAAATTACGGATTCGGAAATAATATGACCGAGAAACTTCACATGAGATTGCCAAAAGTGGAATTTAGAAAATTTCGCCTTTAATTGATTACTCCTAAGAGTTTCCAATACAATCCGAAGATGCTTTTCATGCTCCTCCTTGGTTTTAGAATACACAAGGATATCATCAATGAAGATGAGAACAAACCGATCGAGGAAATCTTTGAAAATTCGATTCATGAGGTCAACGAAATAAGCTGGTACATTCGTTAACCCAAATGGCATAACAAGCCATTCATAAGATCCATATCGAGTACGGAATGATGTCAAAGGAATGCTATCCTCTGCGATACGAAGCTGATGGAAACCGGTAGCCAACTCCAATTGTGAAAAGACCTTAGCACCACTAAGCTGATCGAATAGATCATCAATTCGAGGTAAAGGATATTTATTTTTAATAGTAAGATCGTTAAGCTTGCGATAATCAACGCACAGCCTAAGAGTACTATCGGATTACTTTACGAAAATAGCCGAAGCTCCCCAAGGCGAGGAACTAGAGCGAATAAATTGCTTCGTCTTCAATTCGGATAATTGTTTGCGCATCTCTTTATTTTCCTTATTGGACATGCGATAAGGAGGACGAGTAATAGGTTGAGCTTCAGAGGTAAGATTAATTCTGAACTCAATTGCTCGCTTGGGTGGTAAACCTAAAATGGGCTCGAATATGTCGGAAAATTCACGGACATCGTGAATTTGAGAAATGATGTCTTCCTCATCATCATCATCGTCGTCGTCTCGAGGATTTAAAGAATATAAAGATGCAGTCAAAGAAGAATCCGAATCTTTAAGAATAATAGAAACCTGATTTACAGATTGCGGATGTCGGAGATAAATAGTTTGCTCAGGACATAGGATATGAGCTTCATAACGGTTAAGCCAATCCATACCCAATATCATTCCAAAGCCTAAGTAACGCATAACATGCAAATCGGCTAGGAAAGAAAAATAGCATAAAATAATCTCCACATCTTTACAAAGAAAACTAAGAGTCGCAGATCCACCAACAGGATTCGCAATTTTAAAAAAAGTCATTAATGCAGTAGCACTTAAGGAAAAAGTGTCTACCAGTTCCTTTGATATAAAAGAATGGGATGCACCCGTATCAAAGAGAACACTAATAGGTTTATCATGAAATAAAATAATACCATCAAGAATGGAGTGAGAAATACCTTGGCCACGAGATGTGTTGCCAGGGGCTTGAGCCACATTCAACTTTCCTTCTTTCTTACCTTCACGTTTGAGGCATTGATGTATGTAATGATCTGGGCTCTTACAATAGCGACAAGATTTGGGCTTAAAGCACTTATTCGCAAAATGATCCCCAGATCCACAGTTGAAGCATCTCGCACCACTAGGAGAAGGAGACTTTGCCGCAGGGGTTGCATGCTTACCCTTTTTGTTGGGATAAGGGCCTTTGAATTTACTGGGCCTCTTTTTGTTGTTGAAGTTGGGTTTGGAAGCTACTACTTCAACATCACTTTCTTTATCAGCCTCTTCCAAACGAAGAGCGATATCTATAAGTTGGTCGAAAGGAACTTCTAACTTTAGAAGAAATGGCTTCTTGAGGCTTTTTTTTAAGCCATAAACAAACCTCTGTTTCTTCTTCAATGGGGTGTTTATGTATTCAACCCCATATTTTGAAAGCGACTCAAAGGCTGCGACATAATCAGTCACAGAGGACTCACCTTGAACAAGGTCTATAAAGCGTCGAGGCAGAGTTACCTTCTCTGCTTCTGATACAAATTTTAACTCGAAGCGTGTCCGGAATTGCTCCCAGGCAAGTTCCGCTTCGTTGACTTCAGAAATGAGAAGTTCATACCAGTCCAATGCTCTCTCTTAGAGCATACTGGAAGCCACCTGAACACGGTGAAGATCGACGAGATTCATGCGAATGAAGATTCGATCGCAGGTCCTCAACCAAGCCTGGACCTCGATGATAGTTTCATAACCTTTAAATGGCTTCCCACCCAAGTTGGTGGTATCATTGCACAAACGTGCAAACTCAGATTTAGGGTGAGTAGGTTCCGGATTAGAACCAGCTGCTTGAGAATTCGTGACAAGGTCAAGAACTCGCTGGTAGTCATAAAAAATCCATCTTGGGGTAGAGCACTAGATGGTCCAGCTCTGGGACGACCAGGTCTAACCATTTCTCTTCCTTAAGAAAGAAAAAAAAAGAAAGAAGAAGATTATTCACTAATGAATATCAAGCAATCTTGCTAGATAAAACAAGGAATCATAAAGGATATAGGATGAATCGGTACGACGACTCGAATTAATCCTAAGACATAACTCCTAAGGTGGACTTAGGACGATGATCCTTGTTAATTATTCTACATTGTTCCAAAGTTTGGCTCTAATACCAAGCTGTGACGCCCCACCTCTATACCCACACTAGCCAAGAAAACTACGGTGTAGTGCTGTCAACTGGCACGGAGAATAAGGCTGTTGAGGAGCGACCATCCATGTAATTGCTTATCACACGGTGGCTATAAATAATCTTCGGAAACAAACATAGAAATAAGCATAACACAAATCAGTCACAGACATCCATCTCACAAAGGCGGAAGAAGATATGAATATATAACTAACATATGAAAGTGTACATCAGAGTAGTGGTCAAAAAGATCCACAAGAATACAAAAGAATAGCAACACGTGCTATACAAAATAATACAACTATGAGTCTATATCTCAAGTGTATACAACAAAAATTGCTAATCTAAATAGTTAGACAAAAGTCAGAGTAGCAAATCCCAGGATGAAGTCAAGCAGAAGCACCTGTAACATCTCGGTCTGACCCGAGTATTATTTAATAAAATAATAAACGGATCAATCTAGCTATAAATATCAGATGACATGGTATAAAATAAAAGATATGGCATAAACATAAAATATCCATACTGACATACTACTATAAGTATGCAAATGATGATCAACAGAAGATCAATCAATAAGAGATAAATTGATATCACAAGAATCTTCTCAAAGATCCAAAGAGGGCATCATACCCTAAACTTGTACTCATAACAAGTCAATGACATAAATTCCAGAATCAACACAAGAAATCCAGAAATCACAGAAAAAGGAAAAGAGACCTATCACCGGTCCGAAGACCATGGGGAGCTACCCTATATGGGTGAGTCGAAATCACCCAGATGAGGTCTAGGCTAACCAAAAAGCAAAAAGGTATGTGTGAGTGGAATCACACATATGGTGTCTAGCCTAACCTCGCAACAAAAAGGTATGTGTGAGTGGAATCACACAAATGGTGTCTAGACTAACCTTGCGGACAAAGAGATATGTGTGAGTCGGAATCACACCAATGAGGTCTAGTGTAACCTTGCAAACAAAGAGACATCGCACATTTGCTAGTCTAAATCATAAAATGATCGTCATGATCAACGAGAAGTGTCAATTACACTAAGCTAGTAAATATAAAAGTTTATCTTCGTGTCCTATAAGCACTTGCTTAACTTAAATATTTACGAACAAACTGTAAATCTTCACTAGAAAATTGTCACAAGAGGTTCAATCGAACAAGTCCAAGAATTAACCGACGAAGTGAACGCAAGCGTTTCATACCACTTGTTTTACTAAGCCGTTTAATTAGATTTCTCATCCGAGTGAGGTAAAGGTTTGTATATACTAGTGGATTGGAAAACGGTTTAAGAAAAGAGCTTTATTATTGAAAATAGAGTTGAAATCATTTTGTTGAAAGAGTTTTGATATTTACTACTAGTATTGAAACCTTCATATTTCTAAAGTTGCTATCCTGCCTTTTTAGCAAGGCCATGATACCATAAAATCGACCGAGAAGCCAAAGTTAGTTTGTCTCGAACAATGGTCAACTCGGCATCTCAACAGAGCAAGTTCTGTTGAATGTTTTTCAGATAAGATCCCCTACGGAGGGGGGGTCCGGGGGGGTGCGGGGGCAACGCCCCTGCTACGGGGTTCGACCTGCCCGGTCAGGTCGCGGGGGTCTAGGGGGCAGCTCCCCCGGCGGGGTGCGGGCAGCGCTCCGTCAAAAACGGTACGACCTAGTGAAGACCTAAGGGAGGATAGGATCGAGCGACCTAATGGTTGCGACCTAGGGGTGTTCGCGAGTTAGCAGAAGCGAGCGACCTAACAGAGGCGAGCGAGTTAAGGGACTCGCGACCTAACAAAAGCACAGGCCAAGCGACCTAACATTATAAGGCCGAACGACCTAATTAAACTCGCGACCTAACCGGGTACACGACCTAAAGGTATAAAGGTCATGCGACCTAACGGTATTAAGGTCTGAAGGAAGCGGCTCGATCTAAGGTGGGCGACCTAACACGGTCACGCGACCTAAGTGGTCAGGCTACCTAAAATGGTGAATGGTCGAGCGACCTAACGGTGCCATGACCTAATGGCGAGCGACCTAATGGAGCGACCTAGTGCAGAACAAGCCAAGGCCAAACGACCTAAGGCCTAAAGTGAAGCGACCTATGGCCGAGCGACTTACGACCTACGACCTAACGACTTAGAGGCCGAGCGACCTATGACCTACGACCTACGACCTAACGACTCAGAGGCCGAGCGACCTAAGGGAGTGGGCGTGAGGCGAAAGGGGAACGACCCAGTATCTCGCGACCTAACGACGTAGTGGCGAGCGACCTACGACCTAAGCCCTAACGACCCACGACCTAGCGACCTAACTCCGAAGTGACAATACGAGGCAGTGCGACCTAGTAGCAGAAATTCACCAAAAACACTAAAAATTTGCGTTTTTCGCCGATCCAACCCAAACCAAATGCAAATGTACATGCTAAAATGACGGGAATTCATTCCCAACAGTCCAAGATAGTTATAGACAAGAATGTGAGATAAAAATCTCACCTTTTCACCAAATTATGAAGGTAAAGCTTGAAGGTGAATGGAGAAGCAACTACAAGCTTGAATCCAATGTTTTTCCTTGAATTTGGAGTTGAATGATGGAGTTGGAGTTGAAACCTAGGCTTGGAGTTTCTAATTTCCCTTTCCACTCACCATTAACGTTAAAGTTTGTGTTTGGTAGGAATTCATGATGAGTGAGGAGAAGGAAAGAAGTGGATTTGAGTTATAATGGCTAATCTAACCCAAGGTCCAAAGCAGGAAAAGTAAGTGAAATTCCACTAACTCCAAACCTATCAATGTTATACTTAAAAAAGTTGAAAACGGCATTTCGAACTCAATGGTAGTGGTCTCGAGTCCTAATTTGACCGTTTGCAAAAAGTATCTTTTCGGACCAATATCCGATTAACGATAAAATATTTAAATATAAAAACGATAAATATGCGGGTTGTTATAGCGTCGTACTACTTGTGAACTTGAGGGAATTTTTTTGATGGTGCACTCTAAAAATGTGGATGCTCTAGTTGGTATAGGAAACCTTTTGGGCTATGCAATTCAATTTGGGAGTTGTTAGGATTTGAGTATTGTATCTCGAACTAATGCAGTTCCTATGTGATGTAGCTTTCGGCCCATTTCACTCTCTACTGCACTACATGGCTTGTTAACTTTCTTTACCCGAACACACACTAAATACTTAGTTAATAAATATGTATAACAACACTTATTATCTTTGAAGCTACTTGAACGAATTTTGATTAATTATTTATTACATAACAAATTGATTTTTAAGTGCATATTTATCATCTTTCATCCTACTTGGATGGATTTTGATTAATTACCCAAATAATGCAATTACGGTTGCACATGAATAATTTAATTATGTGTAATGCAGCTATAATTTTAATTGCAAATTACATATGAAATTGATATTCAAGTGCATATTATTATCTTTCAACATACTTGAATAGATTTTGATTAATTATTTGGGTGATAAAATTACAATTATGTTTGCATAATATAACTACATTTATATAATGCATTTATTATTTTAACAGCATATTATGAAATTGATTTTAAGTGCATAACTATTGTCATGGTTTTAAATCCCCTATATCTCGCCCGAGATCTCGCCCGAGATCTCATTTTCACACTTAAACTAGACGAGACATCAAATCTCCTCCATGTCTCCCTCGACACTCATCTCGTCCGAGATATTCAAATCTCACCCGATATATGTATTAAAATCTTAATCCGAGATCTCACCCGAAGTTATACATTTTTCTTATTTTCCATAATAATTTTCATTTTCATATACTTAATCCAATTATAATTTACCAACTTCTTGAACATGTTCTTTACTTTTTATCTTAATGAGTCATAGCGAAAGGTTTCACTTCTTTATTACGTTCAAATAAAAGGATATTATTCAATCGTTACCAAATCAATTAAGCCAATCAAGCTACTACTCTTCTAAAAATATTTCTTTTTCCATGTGAATCAAGTATGTTACCATTTTTATTTTTACTAAGAAAGTTATAATCGTTAAATAAATTTTTGACACATCAATTTTAAACACATAAGTACATCCGAGATATTCCCGAGATACATTATAAGACCCGAGATATCAATCCGAGATGTACACCCGATACGTACTCATCTCGTCCGAGATCTCTCCCGATACGAGATAACTTGTGTAAAAATTCTGAGAGAAACGTGACCAAATCCGATATTTCAAACCTTGACTATTGTTAAACCCATTTTTAAAAATAGTTGATGCTGAGAAAGCAAAGCAAAGGAGCATCATAACCGCGTTGAATGAGGATAGCAGGTTTGAGGTACATGGAGTGTTATCATGTGGGATCAGCATGGTAATATTTTAAATAAGCCCAAAGATACATCAACTCGAAACTACATATCCATTAGGTACAACATCTAGGATACTATGGACTTTGCATAATGTTATCCTGTTCTTGAAGACTAAAAGGTATCAACCAACATGGTACCTATTTTGACTGCACAACTAAAGTTTAGTACCAGAGTCCCATAAAAGTACTCCTACGGAACAATACACATCAGAAGTGCCAAATAAATAGCTCTATCAATACAATGCTTTATAATTCATTGTCACGGCCCACCAAAGAAAATTAGGCTACATCAACAAACAACATAAACATTAGACACGTGGCAAGCATCCAGTGGTAACACGCCAATTTCAACATTTCAAAATGAAATAATCTTGTCTAAACCAATTCTTCCCTTTAAAGCCAAATTATTTTACCAAAATCGAGTTATCCTTCCTATTGCACCAACATTGACACAACATTCAAAATAGAATCTGAGTCAAATAAGAAAAAGTGGTGAAAATAAAGAGAAAGGGAACAAAATGAAATAAATTATAGTGGTTCCATGGAATCTCCAGCTTATGTCCACTTAATCCTTTTTTATTAATGAATTCACTCTAGAATAGAAAAATTTTACAATCACTTTCCAACTACAATCTAGTAGATCTTGGATTTCTCAAGATTTTCTGAGTTAAAAGAGGAAGAAAATAGATTATGTCATCTAATATGTCAATTCTCTTTCTATTTAAATGTTCCTTGCTATTTATAGACGAATCCCAACATAAATCTCATGAATCCAAACTTGAACGTGTCTTCTTCTCTAGATCGGAAGTTCCAACATGAAGAATAGATCATTGCACACGTTTTCCAAAAACAAAAACAACTTGGTACTGGCCATAATGGGATGGTCCGGACTTGTTTTTGGTGCACATGTTTTTATGTATTGCCCCATGGTAGGTCCCCACCTAATCTTGCATGCATCACAATATTTCCAAAATGATCTATACCAATCATTAATGATCAATAATGACTTCATTTATGATTATACAACTCAAAGTTTCTTCATCTCTTCTTTATGGTTCAAGCTCCTAAGTCCTTGCATGCAAATGTATGTAATAGATTATGGTCGGCACCGATCAAAACAACTCGGTACTAAGTTGGTTTGTTTGGCCCAATCATAGCCAATTTTCTTGTACTTCTTTATTTTTCCACTCTCGATGTTCTTCGACTGGTCTGTCATCATTTGGTCGTTCAATTCACATTTTTGAGTCCGTTCTGAGACCATGAAAATTTTGCCTGAAACACTTCCCCAAGCATGCGATTGTGGAAACAAAGTGTGCTTTGCTCAAGAACACGTATCAAGTCTGCAAAATTATTATCAATTACATTCTTTGGCTATCCAAATCCAAAGACGTTTGTACCTTAAAGTTACTTCTGATCTCTCTGAATTGCATAATCATAAATCTAGATTGAGCCCATTTGCTTGCTCTCCGGCGGAGGAACATAGTATAAAAAGCAATCCATTCGCTCACTCTTAAGTAAGGGGACCTACTATCTTGTACAAATCGATCAGCTCTCCCTCCATTGAAGGGACATGTTTTCATAGTTCATCGCCCCGTCTCTCTGATTGAGGAAACCATCATCTATTCGTTTATCAATCAAAAAAAAGTGACAACTATATTTCAATAGCATCTAGCAATAATATCGAAATCAACATGTCACTTAACATCCATTATTGGATCTTTTCTATATTCTTATTCAAATCAAAGTACTACAAGTATAACAACCCAAAATTTTGTCAATATTTTTAGTTAAATTTTTATTTGAAAACTTTAATTTTTAAATTATTTAAAATTAAATTTCTATAATTTTCCAATGTAAGTTTGGAAGTTGTTTGTAATTTATTTTCCAAATACAATAAAATAAACATTTTCTGAAAAATTTGTATTTTTGGTTAGTTGAAAGTCAAAGTTTGACCATATTTGAAAATTTTAAATTTGAATTTTTAAATGCTACTCTTTTTTTTTGAAAATGTATTTTATTTTAATAGTTATTCTGCTTTTCATTTCATGAAATTTCGATTTATACTTTTAGATTTGGATAAATTACAGCGTTTTACATGCAATAAATTTATGTATTTTCATTCTATATATATTTATTTCTGTATTTTTCCTATATCCATCTCTTTCTTTATTTCGCTATTTATTTGTCTAGGCTTTTATTGTATTCATTGGAATTTATTTGTTTATATCTTTTATAAAGAGTTGGAGAAAATCAAAGGGTATACGTTACTTTGTTAAATGCTTGCCATTTTAATTTTATACCCTCTTTATTAATTCTTAGTGTTTCTCACCTATTATATCCATGCATTACTCTATCAAATCACGTAAAAAGCTTCCTAAATATCTCACTTCTTCATTTGCCTTTTCTGATTGAAAGATATTACATAAGTTTCTTTTATTAAATAGGAAATAAATCTCATTCATTCACTGGCCTCTTTATTTCTTGCCTTTTTATTTCCTACCTTCTTAATTACCTTCTAGCCGTGCATTTTATTTTCTTTAAGCCATGAGAAACTTTCCATTCACTTCATTTGTCGTTTGCGTGCAAACAAAGAAAAATATACAAGATTCCTTCTCCTTAAATTGTGCCTTTTAATTTCCTAGACATTCATTTTCTAGCCATTACATCTCTATCCATCCACTCTCCATATCTTTAGCCGTTCATTATTTTTGTAACCCTAGCCGCCACTTTTATTATTATTTCATGTGAAAAGTTCCCACCTCACATATTTCATTTGCGTGAGAAAAAAATGCTAGATCTAATACCCATGGCTTCTCCTTCCTCTTCTTCATTTTCTATTTTCTTTTTACTTTTTCTTTGTTTTGCTTCATGATTTTCTCGGCCTCTACCTTGCACCATCACCATGCCGACCATAACCACCTCCTCCATTACCCCAAAGCATGGCCGTGCCCCTAGATGAGAATCCATCACCAAAGGCCTTGAAAACCTAGCCAAACTCCTAGATTTCATCTACTTCCTCCTGTTAGCCTCGGCCACACCACACTAACACCACCTACATTCCTTGCCATGATCACAAACATAACTAGCCATGAGTTTGTGATGCCTAGACCCTACCCAAACCCAATGGTTGAGCCCACTTGGTGGTTGAAGCGAAGGTTGTGTCACTTTTATCTCATATTTTCATTTGTTTAAATTTCAATTCTTTTATATTGAAATATATTCTTATATATGTTGTATTTGTATGCATAAAAGATTTGGATCTGACTCTTCATCCACTCAAAAATATAATCGTGTTTATCGTGCCTTTTTCGTGCTTTGCGGAGTTTGGATTTTTATTTTGAATTTGATTCTAGCTTTCAAAAGGTGAGTTTTATCACTCTAGACATATGTACTTATGTTATTGTGGAACAATGAAAAGTGGATCTGTATAAATTGATATGTTATATATAGATGCATGTGATATGTTATATGATATTAAATGTTGTTTATATATTTGTTACACCATCTAATACGTTATTATATAATATACTGTTCAATTTATTTAGTGTATCATTACTGCAAGTTCCATATCACTATGGGTTGAAATGATACATACCCGAACGGACTTTAGAATAAGAAAAAATCATTATGGGCTGAAATGGTTGGCTCGAATGATTTTTATTGCATTTATTTTACTTGGGATTGGGGTTTGAAATGATAGAACCTGGATTTTTCTTTTAAATGACGGATTGAAATGATACATATCTGTATCACTTGACCTAGGTTAGAAGATATTATACAGGCCCGTGGTTATATTTTTAAATGATATTTTCCTAAAAATTTATTAAGGATTTTAAATATTTTCCAAAAATTATTAATTATTTTGAAATTATAAATATATGAATATTTAACTTAATTTTATTTAATGCTTTAAAGTGTAAAGAAATATTGTTTGTCCATAAGTTGAAATTTTTATAAGTTAATTGGTTTTGGATAGAGTTTAAAGAGTCTTATTTATGATAAATAACTTAATAATTAAGTTTGATTTAATTTGGAATCTTAAATCTAACCTAGTAATTTTAATAAATGTTATTTCTTGAAATGGACATATTTTGTATAATAAATAATGCAATTTAGAATAAATAAAATGAAATACATTTTATGGGACACTTGTGATATGTTTATTAACTTGGAGTCATAGTTGAATTGATGTTTAAATGAATAGATCTATCAAGGAAATTCGATTGTTATATAAAGATGATAAAATGTTCTTTTGTGAAATATTCTGTTGTGTAAAATAAATAGTTATGGTTTTACAATGGGAAATGTAATTTAAATAATGACTTAACTTGGAAATTTGAATTTTGTTTTAAATGGAAATATTAAATTAAGCAAATAAATGGAAAATTAATTTATTTATAAGATGGGTATGTTAAATAAATTATTAAGTTATTTATTGGAATAAAGGTTAAGCAATGTATCAAGTATTGACTTAACGAATGGATGCTTAATTTAAATTAGATATTTATTAACAAATGTTATTTTACTAAAATTATACGTTAAGTAATATCCAAATAAAATTTTTGAGAAGTGGAATAAGTTTGATAAGTTAAAAATGAGAAAATTGAGGATATATTGTTTTAAAGGGTAGAACATAAATTATAGCGTTTCTGAAATGCCATGGTTAAATGAACTATGGCTTGAATTATACTAAAAAGACCTATAACAGCATTTCTAAAGTGCTGTAATTTTTGGAAATTGAAGTATGGCTTGAATTATACTAAAGAAATCTATAACAGCATTTCTAAAGTGCTGTAGTTGCTGAAATTTGAACTAGGTGCTGAAATTTCCAAATAAACCTATAACTGCATTTCTAAAATGCTGTAGATTCTGAATTTGAACTATGTTTTGATATATAGTAAATATACCTACCGCGGCACTTTATAAATACTGCTATTTGAAATATACAATGTTTTGGAAAGTTTATAATTGAATTAGTTTATAAATGCTACAACTTTTAAATGAATATTATTTGACATTGAAATGGTTAAATAAATCTTGTTTGGAAGATATTAACATTGAATTTAGAAGGTCTAGATAAATATGTTTCAAAATGTTTGGTTTCAGAGTTGTTATAACTTGAAAGTAATATTGCTTTAGAAATGAAATGATTGGAAATTGTATTTAATTAAGAATTGACTTTAAATATATAAAAATGAACTTATTGAAATTTAAGATCTAAGAATATTACTTTATAAAGTGGTTTGGTTTAAGGTGATTTATAGCAATACTTCAAGTTTAATAAATTAATGGAATATTCAATGATTTCGAAATTGAGTTTCATTTAAATGATATATTGATTTGGTTTTGGAATTTAAATGGTATATTATCACTTTGGTTTTGAAATGGATATTATTTGGAAAGTAATGGTATTTGTTTTTGGAATAGAAATGATTTTGAAATAAATCTCCATGGGTAATAACAATGTTTGGTTATTAAAGAGACCTGGATCAGAAGTTGTCATACTCCCTGCCAACCCCGAAAACCACTTTAACAACCGTGTACGTGGTGGAGATTCCAGAATGAAGTAAGATCGTGGCGACGTCCTTTGAGGTATATACGTGGACCCGACTCCCATGAGTTGGCATAAGGTGGCTAAAACAGGAGCAATTGACGGGCTAATGAGGTCGCTCCTCTGATCGGACACACTCCTTCGCTATTATATTTTACTCGGGGATTTATTTAGTAGCCACTTTTGATTCTTTTGATTTGGAGGTTTGGCTCGAGGTGGGTGGTAGTACCTGCTACGCGTTAGCACCGACCCAAAAGTGTAATTGGTGTATCTTCCCTGGCATTGCCTAGTTCTGTCGTGTCACCTACCCTAGCACGCCTTGTATGAGTTTGATTTGTATCGTACCTATGGAGTACCCTCTGGTAGCCTCTCGATTAGGTGGTATTACGATACTGTATAGACTATTGGCACTATTACGTTTTAAGGGCTATATGGGTAACCCCTTAACGCTATTTAAAAGTAAGTTTATTTTACTACAAACATTATTATAATAGCGAAATATTACTACATAGTAAGTAGTTTAATGGATCCTTGGAGGACGGGCGGTCCCAAGAATCCTTTAATTACTTGCACCTTATATTATAGTTCACTTGAGTTGGTTTACAGTGTATAAGTATGTATCTCCTGACTCTAGTGTTTTGTGTTTTGCTTTACGCTCGGGTCGGACTGAGTGATACATCCTTAGACTCGCCTTCGGAGTTGGAGCTTTGCTTGAAGATCTAGCGATTTATTTCGTTTTCAATTATCCAGTTGACTCCAGGAATGCATCCAGCTTTGTGTTCGTTTATCATAATGAAACTTCTGTTGTATCTTGTATAACTCTAATATATTTATATAGTAGCTTCATGAACTAATATCTTTTGCTTCCGTTGCATTATATTACTCTATGTCTATGATTCTATGATTCATTTATTCACTGTATATTCCGAGATTTGCCAAATTTATTTTACAATTCGGTATTTTGAGAAATTCAAGTCCGACATGTATGGACGTGAATGGTTGAAAATATCGGGTCGTTACACTTGGTATCAGAGCTTTGGCTCTAGGAAAAACATAGCATATATGGTAAATTTATTTAAAGAATCACTTTCTTTACAGCTTGAGTCTCATCCTCTTTGACTCGGTTTTCTTTGAATTTTGGAACGTCCCCTGCGGTTCCAAAATTCATTCCTATTCCCCACTATTCTTCTTTTGATTTTGGAGTATCCCATAACTCCATTTCGAATGATCGTTATAATAAAACGATGGTCTCGCCAATATTCAATTTGTTTGTAAAGGGGTGAACCTCCTTTGTAGGTGGCATTTATTCACCGAAGATTTATATATCCTTGGTTTAGATGCTGGTATCTTTAGTTATCCCGAATTCTACCTCTTGAGAACGAATGTAGATTCGCCTTAGAATTCCACATCGATGTAATTCTGGAAGTCACGGTTGACCAGGTTAAGGTTGCCTTGATTTATATAAGCTTATCCATTTCCTATTTCGGTTAGTTTAATCATCTTACCTTTTGTTCCAACTTATCCTCAAATCAAAATTTTCTTCAATTTGAGTTAATCAAATTGGGATCTCTATCCTTGCTTTGAAAATCTATTCCTGTATAGTGTATTTGTAAATCTATATTTAAAAGGTTTTATATATTGTGTTGTTTGAGGTGTTGATGCTGATTTGGGCTTTCGATCGATTCGTCTGATCAACGCAATCGATAGATCTCCAAAATACTTGAACAAAGCAAACCGACAAAATATTGTTTTCAAATTTAGTAAATGAAGTAAATTTTGTATAATTATATTATATATGCATAAGTATGATTTTCTGAATTTTGATAGTTAATTGACTTGGATATTAAATGAATTTAAAACAAGAAACTAAGAATTTAAACTTTCGATGGTTTCAAACTTTATGCTTTAAGTTTTAAAGAGTGTATTATTTAAAGCATTTCAACTAGAAATTGTTTCAAAGAAATTTTAAGTTATAAATCAGTGCTCTTTTCTTTATGGCTAGAAAATAATTTCGGTGATGGCTGCAACATCATCGACATTCATTTTCGAGTTTCGAAGTGAAGAGACCATCCTGTAGTTTTGCTACAGTTTTGCTTTGGAGAATTAAATTGATTTGAATTTCTAAAATATGACTTGATTTATAATATATATGATATATGATTTAAATTGGATTTGATATATATTGTGTATATTTATTTATCTTTAAATGTTTTGAAGTGAAATTGGAAATTTAATCCTTAAATTTTATGTTGAGACTGATTTCAAATATAAAATGAAATCAAAATTTTAAATAAATATTTAAGCTTGAATAATTGAACAAGAAAAGTTTATTTGTATAATATTCTATTTCATTCCAATATAACTTACCTCAGTTACTAGAAGTTAACAATGTAATTAGATAATATACAGTAGAAAGGGGATTTTATAAATAAAATTTGAGTTGTTATAATAAATGTTACACTTAAATTTTAGTTATAAAAAGGTTAATAGAGGTAAATAGAATAAAAAGTTAATTGAATAAAATACAATATAAATGGTGTTAAAGGAATTCATAAATAAATTAAAATAGTTATAGTAGGAGTAAATATGCTTTATATACGTGATTAGATATATTAAGTGGAACAAATTTAATAATAATTTTGAATAAAGAAGGACTTAAATTTATTGAATAAAATTTGAGCATAATAAATGATTTTCCAAATTCGTGATTTTAGAAATCGTTAATTTAAGATAATTGGATGATAAGGTGATGAAATAAAAAAATAGTTAAGATTTATTTAACTTAGGTGAAATCAAGCATTAATTTAAGATTTTCATGATTTTAAATTTATTATCTTATCTTGTTTTCCAATCCCTTTTCTTTCGGGATGTCTCTATTCTCCTACTTCCTTCCTTTTCGGGGACGAAAAGTTTTGAGTGGTTGAGAGTGTAACAACCCATAATTTTGTGAATATTTTTAATTAAATTTTTATTTCAAAACTTTTACTTTTTAAATTATTTAAAATTAAATTTTTGGAATTTTCCGATGTAAGTTTGGAAGTTGTTTATCATTTATTTTCCAAATACAATAAAATAAACATTTTCTTAAAATTTTGTATTTTTGTTCAACTGAAAGTCAAAGTTAGACCACGGTTGAAAATTTTAAATTTGAATTTTTAAATTCTAATTTTTTTTGAAAATGTATTTTATTTTAATATTTATTCTGCTTTTCGTTTCATGAAATTTCGATTTATACTTTTAGATTTGGATAAATTACAACGTTTTAAACACGATAAATTTATGTATTTTCATTTTATATATATATATATATATATATATATATATATATATATATATATTTCTATATTTTTTCTATATCCATCTCTTTCTTTATTTCTCTATTTATATGTCCAGGCTTTTATTGTATTCATTGGAATTTATTTGTTTATATCTTTTATAAAGAGTTGGAGAAAATCAACGGGTATACGTTACTTTGTTAAATGCTTGCCTTTTTAGTTTTCTACCCTCTTTATTAATTCTTAGCGTTTCTCACCTATTATAGCCATGCATTACTCTATCAAATCATGCGCAAAATCTTTCCAAATATCTCACTTCTTCATTTGCCACTTCTGATTGAAAGATATTACATACATTTCTTTTATTAAATAGGAAATAAATCCCACTTTCACTAGCCTCTTTATTTCTTGCCTTTTTATTTCCTACCTTCTTAATTACCTTCTATCCATGCATTTTATTACTTTAAGCCATGAGAAACTTTCCATTCACTTCATTTTCCATTAGCGTGCAAACAAAGAAAAATATGCAAGACTCCTTCTCCTTAAATTGTGCCTTTAAATTTCCTAGCCATTCATTTTCTAGCCTTTACTTCTCTAGCCATCCACTCTCCATATATTTAGACGTTCATTGTTTGTGTGACCTTAGCGGCCACTTTTAATGTTATTTCACGTGAAAAGTTCTCACTTCATATATTTCCTTTGCGTGAGACAAAAAAAAATGCAAGATCTAATATCCATGGCTTCTCCTTCCTTTTCTTCTTTTTCTATTTTCTTTTTCCTTTTTCTTTGTTTTTCCTCATGATTTGCTCGACCTCTACCTTGCACCATCACCATGCCGACTACTACCAACTCCTCCATCACCCCAAAGCATGGCCGTGACCCCTAGATGAGAATCCATCACCAAAGGCCTTGAAACCCAAGCCAAACTCCTAGATTTCATCTCCTTCCTCCTATTATCGTCGGCCACACCACACTAACAACACCTACATGCCATGCCATGAGCACAAACATCCCTAGCCATGAGTTTGTGATGCCTGACCCTACCCAAAACCAATGGCCGAGCATACTTGGTGGTTGTAGCAGAGGTTGTGTCACTTTTATCTCGTATTTTCATTTGTTTTAATTTATATTCTTTTATGTTGAAATATATTCTTATATATGTTGTATTTGTTTTCACATAAGATTTGGATCTGACACTTTGTCCACTAAAAAATATAATCGTGCTTTGTCATGCCTTTTCGTGCTTTGTGGAGCTTGGATTTTTATTTTGAATTGGATTCTAGTTTTCAAAAGTTGAGTTTTATCACTCTAGACATATATACTTATATTATTTTGGAATAATGACAATTGGATCTGTATAAATTGATATATTATTCATACATGACCGTGATATGTTATATGATGTTAAATGCTGTTTACATATTCATTACATCATCTAATCTTTTATTATACGATATACTGTTCATTTTATTTACTGTATCATTATTGCATGTTCCCTATCACTATAGGTTGAAATGATACATACCCGAACGGATTTTAGAATAAGGAAAAATCATTATGGGCTGAAATGATAGGTTCGAATGATTTTTATTGCATTTATTTTACTTGAGATTGCGGGTTTGAAATGATAGAACCCGGATTTTTCTTTTAAATTACAGATTGAATGATACATATCCATATCACTTGACCCAGGTTAGAAGATATTATACAGGCCCATGATTATATTTTTAAATGATATTTTCCTAAAAATTTATTAAGGATTTTAAATATTTTTTGAAAATTATTAAGTACTTTAAAATTATAAATATATGAAAATTTTAACTTAATTTTATTTAATGGTTTAAATTGTAAAGAAATATTGTTTGTCTATAAGTCAAAAATTTTATAAGTTAATTGGTTTTGGATGGAGTTTAAAGAATTTTATTTATGATAAATGAATTAATAATTAAGTTTGTTTTAATTTGGAATCTTAAATCTAAACTAGTAATTTTGATAAAGGTTATTTCTTGAAATGGACATATTTTGTATATTAAATAATGCAATTTTGAATAAATAACATGAAATACATTTGTATATTAAATAATGCAATTTTGAATAAATAACATGAAATACATTTTCTAGGACATTTGTAATAAGTTTATTTAACTTGGAATAATTGTTGAATTGATGTCTAAATGAATAGATCTATCAAGGAAATTTGATTGGTATATTAACTATGACAAAATGTTCTTTTGTGAAATGTTATGTTGTTATAGTTATGGTTTTAAAATAGGAAATGTAATTTAAATAATGACTTAACTTGGAAATTTGAATTTGGTTTTAAATGGAAATATTAAATTAAGTAAATAAATGGAAATTTAATTTATTTATGGGATGGGTATGTTAAATAAATTATTAAGTTTTATTTGAATAAAGGTTAAGCAATGTATCAAGTATTGACTTAACAAATGGATGTTTAATTTAAATTGGATATTTATTAATAAATGTTATTTTAATAAAATTTATAAGTTATGTAATATCCAAATAAATTTTTTGAAAAGTGGAATAAGTTTGATAAGTTAAAAAATGAGAAAATTGAAGTTATATTGTTTTAAAAGGTACAACAGAAATTATAGCATTTTTGAAATGTTGTGGTCAAATGAGCTATGGCTTGAATTATACTAAAAAGACCTATAACAGAATATCTGAAGTGCTGTAATTTCTGAAAATTGAACTATGACTTGAATTATACTAAAGAAACCTATAACAGCATTTCTGAAGTGCTGCAGTTGCTGAAATTTGAACTAGGTGCTGAAATTTCCAAATAAACCTATAACAGCATTTCTGAAATGGTGTAGTTTCTAAATTTGAACTATGTTTTGATATATACTAAATATACCTACACAACACTTTGTAAATGCTGCTGTTTTGAAATATACAATGTTTTGGAAAGTTTATAATCGAATGAATAAACTTATAAATGCTACAACTTTGAAATGAACATTATTTGACATTGAATTTAAATGGTTAAATGAATCTTGTTTGGAAGATATTAACATTGAATTTAGGAGGTCTAAAATAACATGTTTCAAAATGCTTGGTTTCAAAGTTGTTATAACTAGAAAGTAACATGGCTTTGGAAATGAATTTATTGGAAATTGAATTTAATTAAGAATTGTTTTTAAATATATAAAATTGAACTTATTGAAATTTATGACTTAAGAATATGAATTTTAAAGTGGTTTGGCTTACGATGATTTATAGCAATATTTCGAGTTTAATAAATTGAAGGAATATTCAATGATTTGGAAATTGGGTTTCATTTAAATGATATATTGATTAGGTTTTGGAATTAAATTGGTATACTATTACTTTGGTTTTGAAATGGATATTATTTGGAAAGTAATGGTATTTGATTTTAAATGGTTTTGGAACAGAAATGATTTTGAAATAAATATCCATGGGTAATAATAACGTTTGGTTGTTAAAGAGACCAGGATCGAAAGTTGTCATACTCTCTGCCAACCCGAAAACCACTTTAACAACCTTGTATGCAGTGGAGATTCCAAAATGAAGTGGGATGTTAGCGACGTCCTTTGAGGTATATATGTGGTCCCGACTCCCATGAGTTGGCATAAGGTGGCTAAAACAGGGGCAATTGACGGGCTAATGAAGTCGCTCCTCTGATCGGACACACTCCTTCGCTATTATATTCTGACTTAGATATTTATTTGGTGGCCACTTTTGATTATTTTGATTTGGGGGTGTGGCTCGAGGTGGGTGGTAGTAGCTGTTATGCGTTACCACGGGCCCGGAAGTGTAATTGGTATATCTATCCTGGCATTGCCTAGTTGTGCCATGTCAACTACCTTAGCGCACCTTGTACGAGTTTGATTTGTGTCGTACCTGTGGAGTATCCTCCGGTAGCCTTCCGATCAAGAGGTACTAAGGTACTATATAGACTATTGACACTGTTACGTGTTAAGGGCTATATTGGTAACCCCTTAACACTGTTTAAAAGTAAGTTTATTTTACTATATGCATTATTATAATAGTGAAATATTACTACAGAGTAAATAGTTTAATGGATTCTTAGAGGATGGACGGTCCCAAACATCCTTTAAGTTACTTGTACCCTATATTACAGTTCACTTGAGTTGGTTTAAATTTTATAAGTATGTATGTCCTGACTCGAGTGTTTTGTGTTTTGCTTTACGCTTGGGTCAGACTAAGTGATACAGCATTAGGCTCACCTTCGGAGTTGGATCTTCGCTTGAAGATCTAGCTATCTATTTCGTTTTCAGTTATCTAGTTGATTCCTGGAATGCATCCAGCTTGGTGTTTTTTATCATATTGAAATATATTGTATAACTTTGATGTATTTATTAGTAGCTTCATGGACTACTATCTCTTTGCTTCCGCTGCATTATATTACTCTGTGTCTGTTATTCTTTTATTTATTTATTTGCTGTATATTCTGAGATTTTCCAAATTTATTTTACAATTCGGTATTTTGAGCAATTCAAGTCTGACATATGCGGATGCGAAAGGTTGAAAATATCGGGTCGTTACCACAACAACAAAAAAAATCAAAATTTCTAATTCAGTCAAGGATTATTCTCGGACCTTAACCCAGAGCATGCCATGGGACAGATCGGGATCCCGTATATGAGTAAGTATCCCAGTGGTAATCCATAACAAATTATTCAAAGCAAAATTAAGATGCGAAAAGCAAAATTAACTTGATCCTTCCCAATCATGAGATTATTACACTTGATCTAGATCCTTGACTATGACTAGGTGTATCAACCATAAGTGGTTATCGCTATTAATGCACTATTGCAGTTACATTCCTTACATATTGTTGTAGCTAGTTACTCTGTATTTACTCCTCAATTAAATCTCGTAAGTGTTTGCACTCATGTCATGCCCATCCAACTCATGTAATAGGAAGTACTATCCAAACTCTCTCTTCCAATTCGTAGGTTCTCTCTTAGCAGACTTTTTTGGGGAATCTATGCCTAGTATTAAAAAAGATCCTCTCCAGGGTCTAAGTTAATATATTTATGAGGAAAACTTCGGTTCCCTCTTGTTTTACTTTGGCTTTTCATAGCAATCATTAGGCTTTTGCATTCCCTTATTGTAATGACCTGTAATTTCGCTACTTTGGAAATAAAAGATTCCGTTTGTCTTAAATTTTTTTTGGGAAAATATTTGTCTTAAATTTAAAAAGGTTTAAAAATTAAATGAATAAGTTATCTATAATGGATAATAATAGAGAAATTATTTTTTCTTATAGTTGATAATTTAAAAAGTATAAATTTGGATATTAGAACAAATCAGCAAAAGTTAAGTTTTGTTAAGAATAAATAAATGCTTAAACAAATAGGTTTAAATATTTATTTAAAATGATAATTCTTATTGAAAACATTCAATAAAGGTAATAAGTATTATTAAAATATTTAAAAGTATGTCAATAATCGTTTTATAAAAATAACCAAATTTTGCCACGTTTTGTCTATTTTACATAAAATTAGAGATTTTGATATTATTTAAATATGATTATAAAATATAAAGAAACAAGTTTTAATTTATTGCAAGAATTAAAAAGTTAATTTTAATTTTGATTTACATACATAAGTAGGTTTAACTAAAATGTCAAAATGTGACCGTAAACATTTTGTCAAAATTCAACGTTTTATCGATTTTGTCGCAATGTCGTTGCAACTTTATTTTCTTACATAGGAACATATATTCAAATAGTATAAGTATTAATTAATTCATAATCAATTTTGCTTTTACTGAATGTTCTTAGAAAATTCTAGAATATAATCAAGATAAAAATAAGCACAAAAAAACAACCATGTTATTACAAAGAAAAAGGTAAATATCAAATCAAACCAAACATAATTGTTATATTCCTTACTTAATACTTGAGTGAAAATGACATAAAGTAATGATTTGAAATGTAATGTTAAGTGTTGAAAAAATAAATTGCTTCAAAGGTAAGTAAAGAGTATTTTGGTCATTTTGCAAAATATTATTTTAATCCAAAAATTTTTCTATAAATATGCATCCACTTTCTCCTTTTTTTCACTTTTTATTCTTTAATTTCAAGCTTTTCTTCCACTCTCTAATGGCTTCTTCTCTTCCATTTTCTTACTAACTTTTTCAAAACCATATCAAACAAAGTCAAAACTACACCAAACTTTGTCAAATACCTTAGAATATCACCAAAACATGGTTTAAAATATAAAAAGTGAAGAAATGATGGAGAAAGGGGAGGACCAAGGTGTGGCCAAACCTATAGAAGAGGAAAAGACTTGTGGTCAAGAGCAAGTGGAAGTAAAGTGATGGTCGAGCACTAAAATGTGAGATGAAGTTGTTTAGGTGATGATTTGGTGAAGATAAGAGGATCTATTTAAGTATTTGATAAAATGAATGTTGGTAGAAAGTTAAACGATTTGGTTAAAGATGAGTACTCAAATCTTATTTTATTTTAATAGAACTTAAGTTGACAATACACATGTGAAATTAGAAATTGATATTTTGAATATTGGTTGACGTTGGATGATAACTTGGTTGCAAATTAGTTGATTGTGTGATTGTTTATGTGGTTGATAACTTGTTTGATAAATGATAAAAGAAATGGTTCGTAAGTATAGTTAATTCAATGGAAATTAAATCGACATAAATGTATGTATAGAAATTATTTAGCCTCTTAATGATTTCAAAATATCTAAAAAGATTGAAAATGATATTATAATATGAAATGAAATGAAAAATGAGTTTAAAATATAAAAACATTTATTAAAATGAGTTAGAAATGTTTTATAAATATTAAAAGCGTTTCCAAGAAGTTTGAAGAGAAATTGAAAAATAAGTCAAAACTAGGCGCGTCGCGTAACAGTAGTTTGCGATTTCACGCCATAAAAGTTAAATGAGTGTACAAAGTGAAATATAGCTTGGAATTCTTCGAGATAAAAACTTCCGGTATATTATATCCATAGTTTTCCAATGAAGAAAGAAATTCATTATTTCATCAAGTAGAGTTTGAAATTCTTCCAAAACAATTTTCTAAAAACATCGCGGTTTTGCAGTTTGAAATTCAAAAAGGGATTTCTTATAATTGATATTTTTAAATGATTTAATAATATGAAATAAATTTTATAAATCTACTAAAATGGTTTAAAATAGATTTGGAATGCAAAATATGAATTTTCAAATATTAATAGGTTGTTTAAATCAAATAAGCTTATATAGCAATTTCTCAGCACTTTTATGCTGTGAATTCTATAAAATTTTGAATATAAGTTTTAGACTTAACAATTCTTTCCTAAATCTTTTGTGAATGGTTTTAAATGAATAATTAAGTAATGTAAAGATGGTTTAGAAGTTTTAACAAGAGTTTTAATAAATGGTTAAGACGAATTGGTCATACCACTTAAACAAAAATTGAATAATATTGAATGCAATAACAAACTGAGTATGCAGAATGGGCTAATATATTTGTCCCGCCTGTGAGATCTGGGAAGATAAATCAAGGTGTTTAAGTAAGGTTAGGAACAGAGCAACCAGTGCCCTGAACTTACCAGGCTATATTGTAACAACCGTGGTTTTGGTGATTACCTGGAAATTTAATTATAACAGTGGTTACAATTTAATAATGGAGAAATGAAAATAAGTTGGGCGTTTAAAATTGTTTATTTTGTGTAACTACCCTAGTTTTGGTGATTACCTATGTTATTAAATTATAGCGGTGGTTATAATTTAATAAAGGAGAAACAAAATGAATTGGAGATATAATTTATTTTAAATAAACAATGGATTTGGAATAAACTAAACGAAATTAAGTTGAATAATGGCATTTTGTTGATTTGGAGATTAACTAAATTAAATTAGTGAAGTAAAATAGTTTAATTTAATATCATCTGTAGATATATATATGTATATTGTAACAACCCTGTATTTTCTGATTATTGTAATTGTATTTTTTAATTATTTTAATTTAAATTCCTAATTTAAAAAAAAAACTTTATTTTATTTATTAAAATGAATATATTTTGTTAATTGAAATACAAATGTTGATTTTGATGTGGATTTGAATTTCAATCATGCATAAATTGAATATTTCTAGAAAAGCGAATTTTGGTCAATCTGCTCAAACTTTGACTTTTAAATTTAAATTTTAAAAGTTTGAAAATTTAAATTTTACCTTTTGTTATGAAAGTAAATAAAATTTCAAGAACAATGCTTTTCGTTTCGTTGAAATCCGAATAATACTGTGAAAGTTATGCTTTTACAAAATTGGGTGTAAATTGTTTTATTTAACAATATTGTTTATTTTAAATTATATAGATAATTTTTATTTGTCATATCTTATTATAAATTTTATTATATTTTATGTTACATATATTTTTACCATTTAAATATTTTTAAAGAGATGTTTGAAATTTTCCAAAGCTTATTGAATTTATTTTCTATTTTTAAAGCCTAGTTTCTATTTTCTTTGCTATTTTCTTCATTTAAATTATATTTAAATTAAAATTTATATATTTATTTGTGAATGCATTTTATTTTATGTTATTATCTTTGTTATAAATATTTTTACAAGTACATAAAGATTTTCCAAAGTTCATTGCATTTATTTTTCATATTTTCAAGACTAGTTTGCAATTTTTGCTGTTTTATTAATTAAATTATATGTAATTAGTATTTATTTATTTTTTTTACTTGTTTAATTTATTTCTGAGTTTATTTTATCTTTATTTATCAGTATTTTAAATGTATTTAAAATTACAAAAAGAATTAGAGAAATATGAAGAGTTTAAAACCTTTCATTTACCTTTGACTTTTCACCTCCCTGCCTTTTCAATTTCATCATATGCATTCAATTGGGGCTGTTCCTTATACCATCTTCAGCCGTATTTTTTTTTCTTCATTTTTCACGAAATTTCTTCCTCCTCATCTCTGAAAATTTTAGCCTCCATCATCTCCAAGAGTTTGGTAAAATTCTTTTCCTTTTCCATTGCTTTTCTACTTGTTTATGTTGTTTTCACTTACTTTCTCACCCTTGTAGCTCAGCCCCTTGCTCCTCCTTCACCATGGCTGCCACCACCACCACCTGAGCCAGCCCCCACCACCTCCTCTACAGCCCCAAGCCACTGGCCATGCACCCATGTGACCAAATCCAACAATATCTACACAAACTTCACCTATATGCACCATAGCCAATCACCTATGCCTTCATCACTTTCAACCACCCGTTGGCCGCCACCTACTCCACCTCCACCATCCATGGATGACCTGGAACCCACTGCCACACCATCCTACAGCCCACTACAGTGATGGCCGCACCATGCTAGCTTGTGGCCGAACCCATATGTTGCATAGGATCCATGGTAGTTGCATTGTAGTGTTAGTTCCATGCACCTATCTCTCTACCATACTTTGCTCCATCATTTTCCCATGCTAGACCGACCTTTAGGAACCCAGACCAGATCCAAACCATGCCGTTAGCCGTGCCATTTCAGATCTGGAGCTGAAGCATAGGTGGTAGAAAGTAAGTGCAAACACTTTGGATTTGTTTATGCATCCAATTCTATCATTGTTTAATGGTATTTTGTGTTGAAACTTATGTGTTGTTATACTTGTTTTGTTGAATGTATCTAAGGGAATTGATACTTTGGCTCTCCCACTCATCTTTGTGTCGTGTTATCGTTCTTGTTGGGATCTCATTCGTGCATTCGTTGTTGTGTCTCCAGCTCAAACAAGTGAGTTATCCTCACCAGACAATATGTACATATATAACTAGTAAATTGACCCCTTTTGAATCTGTAAAATGCATTATCATGTTACATATGCTATATTATGATTATATGATGTTCACCCATGCTTAAACACCTATTATAACATCTGTTACTGTTATATTATGTTGTTCTATTATTTTTATCAGTTTATCACACTGCAAGTTCCCTTTAGATTAGAATCACTATGGGTTGAAATGATACATACCCGAACGGACTTTAGAATAGGGGAAAATCGTTATGGGCTGAAATGATAGGCCTGAGCGATTTTCATTTTATTTCATTTACTTGGGACTGCGGGTTTGAAATGATAAAACCCGGATTTTCTTTGTAAATTACGGGTTGAAATGATACATTACCCGTATCACTTTACCTAGGCTAGAAAATTATATACAGACCCGTAGTTAAAATATATTTTTCTAAAATTTTTAAAAATATGTTTGAAATGTAAATATTATAATATTTTGATTTAAAACATAATTAAAAATGATTTTTGTAAAGTATTATTGATTTTTTTGGAAATTTATAGGTTAAATAAATTATGGAAAAGTTAGAAAATTTAAATGTAAGTTATTTTGGAAATTTTGGTTTAATTATAATTGGAAATTAAATTAAATATGAAATTATGATAAATTTATGATTATTTGAATTTAAAATGAATTTAAAATGATTTTATAATATATTAATGATTTTTGAGTAAAGTTAAAAAATGAAAGGGATGATTATTTAAGTTGAAATTTTGAAATATAACCAAATGGGAATTTGTGAATTTGGCTTAAAAGTGAATTTTAAATTAAGTGAATAAAATTGAAATTAAGTTATATTTTGAAATTTAAACTTAAGTGTTAAGTTGAAATTTAATTTAATGAATTTAAATTTGAATGTTGAAATTTAATAAGTGAATTATTATTAAATCTTGATTTTTGAATGGAAATTTAACTTTATAAAATCATGAACTTAAGGAAAATTAAATGTTGTTTATAAATGTGAAAATGTATGATTTTATAAGTTAAAAATGTTTGAAATAAAAATATAATTGGTTGTGAAATTATATTGAATATTTGAAGTTAATTAACTGCATTTTTTGAAATGCTATTAATTGCAATTTAAATGATATTACAGCATTTGTAAATGATGTAGTTGATGATAATGAACTAAAAAGCTAAATTGAATTAAAGGCTATTATAGCAATCTTTTTAAGTGCTATAATTGTTGAATTTAACTAAGTTTATTTGAAATATTAAGTAAACCCTATTACAACATTTTTTAAAAATGCTGTCTTTTGTTAAATTGAACTGTTTTGAATGTAACTTTCCGTAGCGTTTTCTAAATGCTGCGAAAAGTGAATTTTCACTGTTTTGATAAACTTAAGTGAATAAATAAACTTTGGAAGTTGAAATTTTTGGAAATTTAATAATTTAATTATTAAATATAATAACTTCATTTTAATGATTTAAAATGATTTTTGAAATATAAACTGTTTGGAAATGTAAATTGAAATGGTATTTTAAATTGAATAAAATGAATAATGATTTGAAATGAATGTGGTTTTGAAAATATATGATATTTTGGTTTATTAAAATGATTTGAAATGAAGTTTTGGAAAGATATGATATTTTTGATATATTAAAATGATTGAAATGACTTGAAATGGATATGATATTTTTGATATATTAAAATGATTGAAATGAGGTTTTGAAATGATATGATATTTTGATATATTAAAATGATTTGAAATGTGGTTTTGAAATGATATGATATTTTGATATATTAAAATGATTTGAAATGTGGTTTTGAAAAGATATGATATTTTGATATATTAAAATGATTTGACAAGAATTTCTGGTAAGATGTGATGTTTTAAAATGGTTTGGAATTAATTTAATCATTATTTTGATAAAGATTTGGATTTGAAATGATATCCTATTTTGAAGTATAAACATTATTTTAAAAGTTATAACTACGGGTTATAATAACGATTGGTTGGCAAAGAGACCGGGATCGGATATCTAGCATACTCTCTGTCGATACCGAAAACCATTTTGACAACCGTGTACGCGGTGGAGATTCCAAAATGAAGTAGGATGGTGGCGACGTTCTTGAGGTATATTACGTGGACCCAACTCCCGTGAGTTGGCATAAGGTGGCTAATACAGGAGCGATCGCGGGCCAAGTGAGGTCATTCCTCCGATCGGACACATTCCTTCGATACTATACTCTTACTTGTGATTGATTAGATGGCCATCCTCCGATTTTGATTGGGAGTGTGTTCCGAGGTGGGCGTATGTGGCTGCTGCGTTACCACCAGCCCGTGTGCGTAATTGGTATATCTACCCTGGCATTGCCTTGTGTGCCGTATCACCTACCATACCGAGCCTTTACTACGAGTTTGTTTTTCTCCCGTAGCCCGTGTGGTATCCTCTGACAGTCACCCGGAGTGGAGATGGCATGATATTGGATGGACTACTGGGACTATTATGTGTGAAGGGTGATATGGGTAGCTCGGAACGCTATTTAAAAGTAAGTTTATTTTACTGTAGACATTATTATAATAGCGAAATATTACTACATAGTAAATAGTTTAACGGATCCTTAAAGGATGGGCGGTCTCAGGCATCCTTTAAGTTACTTGCACCTTATTACAGTTCATTTGAGTCGGTTTACATTACATAAGTATATATTGTCCTGACTCGAGTGTTTGTATTTTTATTTACGCTCGGGTCAGCCTGAGTTATTCACAGATTTGGATTCCACTTTCTGGAGATTGGAATCGCTGGAGATTATCTGCTTATCTAGTTTTATCTATTTCAGTTCTGTTGTTCTATTCAGCTTGTACTTGGTTATCATCTTAAGAGTTCTGTTGTACTTTATTTAGTCTGTTGTATTTTATTTAACTCTGATATATTTATATAGTGGTTCATGAACTACTATTTCTTTTACTTCCGCTGCATTATTAAATACTCTATGTCTATGATCTGTGATTTTATTTACTGTATATTCTGAGATTTGCCAAATTTTATTTACAATGCGGTATTTTGAGCAATTCAAGTCCGACATGTGCGGATGCGAATGGTTGAAAATATCAGGTAGTTACAGTTGGTATCAGAGCTTTGGTAGCTCTAGGCAAAACTCAGTATATAGGGTAAATGTATTTACAGAATCACTTTCATTCGAGTTTAAACCTCTTCCTTTTTGACTGATTCCTTTGAATTTTGGAACATTCCCTGTGGTTCCAAAATCCATTCATGTCCCTAACTATTTATCTTCTTTTGTTTCTGGAGTATCCCATAACTCCACTTCAAAGATCTTCATAATGAGTCGGCGGTCTCGCCAACCTCAAATTTATTTGTAAAGGGGGAAAACCCCTTTACAACAACATTGATTCACCAGGGATTCTATATCCTCGGTTTAGATGCTAGTATCTCTTATAATTTCGAACTCTACATCTTGAGATCGAATGTCGATTTACCCAAGAAATTTACATCGATCTTATTCTTTAAGTCACGGTTGACCTGGTTAAGGTTGCCCGCGATTTATATTAACTCGTCCATCTCCCTATTCTGTTATTTAATCATCTCATCTTTGTTTCCAACTTATCTTCAAATTATCCTTAAATTGTATTTGTAAACTAATACTTAAAATGTTTTATATATTGTGTTGTTTGAGTTGTTGATGTTGATTTGGGTTTCTAATCGATTCGTCTGATCAACGCTATCGATAAGATTTCCAAAACACTTGAACAGAGCAAACTGACACAATATGTTTTTAAAATTTAGTAATGAAATAAATTTTGTGAAATAAATTTTGTAACTATATTATAAATCTTTATCTGGATTTTTATTTGAATTGGTTGTTAAGAAATAATATTTGATTTATATATCATTTTCTATTGTTTCATATATCTAATTGAACTATAAAACATGGTTATAAATTTATTTGGAAATTTAAAATGAATGTAAAACAAGAATTTGAGAATTTAATTTCCGATGGATTTCAAACTTGGTGTTTAAAGTTTTAAAGGATATATTATTTAAAGTATTTTGGAATAGAAATTTGTTTCCAAAGAATTTTAAAGTTTAAAACTAGTGCTCTTCTCTTTGTCGCTGGAAAATAACTTCGGTGATGACTGCAGCATCACCGACATTCATTTTCGAGTTTCGAAGTAAAGTGACCATTTTGTAGTCTTGCTACAGTTTTGATTTGGGAAAATTTTGTTGATTTTAATTTCTAAAATAAGACTGGATTGATAACATATGCTGATATATGATTTGAATTTGAATGGATATATATATATATAGTGCATATGAGCATTTATTTATCTCTAAATAGTTTGGAATTTATCGGAAATTTAATTCCTAAATTTTATCTTCAAGGATAATTTCTAAGTATAATTTTGAGATTTGGATAAATATTCAAGCTTGAAATAATTGAATTAGAAAGTTTTATTTGTATAATACACAATTTCATTCCAATATAACTTACCTTAATTTTCAGAAGTTGAATATGTAATTGGATAATATACAATATAAAAAAAAGGATTTTATAAATAAAATTTGAGTGGTTATTATAAATGTTATATACTTAAATTTTTGTTATAAAAGGATTAACAGAGGTAAATAAAGAAAAAGTGTAACGGAATAATTTACAATATAAAATGATGATAAAGGAACTAAGAATAAGATAAAGAAGTTATAATAAGTATAAATATATTTAACATAGGTGATAAAATATATTGAGAGGAATAAATTTAATTTTAATTAGTAATGAAGAAGAATTAAATTTTATCTCGTACATTTTGAGTATAATAAAAGATTTTTCAAATACATGATTTTAGGGATTTGTTAATTTAAGATAATTGGATATAAGATAATGAAATTAGAGATGCTTAAGATTTAATTGACGTATGTAAAATTAATTTTCAGTTTAAGTTGAAATTTTATGGTTTCAAATTTATTATTTTATTTTGTTTTCAAACTATCTTTTGGTTGTCCTAATTTCCCTTATCTTGCTACAGAATGGGAGGCTATTGCATATACCAGTCTGTTTAGAAATCTTTCTATAATCTTTAATAATCTTTGGTACTCATCTTTGAATCTAAGCACTGCTTGCCATCCACAGACCGTCAGTTAAACGGGAAGGGTGAATCAGATTCTAAAAGATTTTTTTTCATGCTTGTGTTCTTGAATTCTGGAAGATCTTGGAAAGATCATCTCCACATTGTTAAACTTACCTATAGCAACAGTTATCAGGCATGATTTTAATCTTCTTGTCATCTTGTCTTAATACTATTTCATTCTATCTTTTTCTGTGCTTTCCCTTACCTCATTCCTTTTCGGGGACGAAAAGTTTTGAGTGGGGGAGAGCGTAACAACCCTGTATTTTCTGATTATTGTAATTGTATATTTTAATTATTTTAATTTAAATTCCTAATTTAAAAAAAACATTATTTTATTTATTAAAATGAATATATTTTGTTAATTGAAATACAAATGTTGATTTTGATGTGGATTTGAATTTCAATCATGCATAAATTGAATATTTCCAGAAAAGTGAATTTTGGTCAATCTGGTCAAACTTTGACTTTTAAATTTAAATTTTAAAAGTTTGAAAATTTTAATTTTACCTTTTGTTATGAAAGTAAATAAAATTTCAAGAACAGTGCTTTTCGTTTCGTTGAAATCCGAATAATACTGTGAAAGTTATGCTTTTACAAAATTGGGTATAAATTGTTTTATTTAACAATATTGTTTATTTTAAATTATATAGATAATTTTTATTTGTCATATCTTATTATAAATTGTATTATATGTTAGGTTACATATATTTTTACCATTTAAATATTTTTAAAGAGATGTTTGAAATTTTCCAAAGCTTATTGAATTTATTTTCTATTTTTAAAGCCTAGTTTCTATTTTCTTTGCTATTTTCTTCATTTAAATTATATTTAAATTAAAATTTATATATTTATTTGTGAATGCATTTTATTTTATGTTATTATCTTTGTTATAAATATTTTTACAAGTACATAAAGATTTTCCAAAGTTCATTGCATTTATTTTTCATATTTTCAAGACTAGTTTGCAATTTTTTTATTAATTAAATTATATGTAATTAATATTTATTTATTTTGTTTACTTGTTTAATTTATTTATGAGTATATTTTATCTTTATTTATCAGTATTTTAAATGTATTTAAAATTACAAAAAGAATTAGAGAAATATGAAGAGTTTAAAACCTTTCATTTACCTTTGACTTTTCAGCTCCCTGCCTTTTCAATTTCATCATATGCATTCAATTGGGGCTGTTCCTTATACCATCTTCAGCCGTATTTTTTTTTCCTTCATTTTTCACGAAATTTCTTCCTCCTCATCTCTGAAAATTTTAGCCTCCATCATCTCCAAGAGTTTGGTAAAATTCTTTTCCTTTTCCATTGCTTTTCTACTTGTTTATGTTGTTTTCACTTGCTTTCTCACCCTTGTAGCTCAGCCCCTTGCTCCTCCTTCACCATGGCTGCCACCACCACCACCTGAGCCAGCCCCCACCACCTCCTCTACAGCACCAAGCCACTGGCCATGCACCCATGTGACCAAATCCAACAATATCTACATAAACTTCACCTATATGCACCATAGCCAATCACCTATGCCTTCATCACTTTCAACCACCCGTTGGCCGCCACCTACTCCACCTCCACCATCCATGGATGACCTGGAACCCGCTGCCACACCATCCTACAGCCCACTACAGTGATGGCCGCACCATGCTAGCTTGTGGCCGAACCCATATGTTGCATAGGATCCATGGTAGTTGCATTGTAGTGTTAGTTCCATGCACCTATCTCTCTACCATACTTTGCTCCATCATTTTCCCATGCTAGGCCGACCTTTAGGAACCCAGACCAGATCCAAACCATGCCTTTAGCCGTGCCATTTCAGATCTGAAGCTGAAGCATAGGTGGTAGAAAGCAAGTGCAAACACTTTGGATTTGTTTATGCATCCAATTCTATCATTGTTTAATGGTATTTTGTGTTGAAACTTATGTGTTGTTATACTTGTTTTGTTGAATGTATCTAAGGGAATTGATACTTTGTCTCTCCCGGTCATCTTTGTGTCGTGTTATCGTTCTTGTTGGGATCTCATTCGTGCATTCGTTGTTGTGTCTCCAGCTCGAACAAGTGAGTTATCCTCACCAGACAATATGTACATATATAACTAGTAAATTGACCCCTTTTGAATCTGTAAAATGCATTATCATGTTACATATGCTATATTATGATTATATGATGTTCACCCATGCTTAAACACCTATTATAACATCTATTACTATTATATTATGTTGTTCTGTTATTTTTATCAGTTTATCACACTGCAAGTTCCCTTTAGATTAGAATCACTATGGGTTGAAATGATACATACCCGAACGGACTTTAGAATAGGGGAAAATCGTTATGGGCTGAAATGATAGGCCTGAGCGATTTTCATTTTATTTCATTTACTTGGGACTGCGGGTTTGAAATGATTAAACCCGGATTTTCTTTGTAAATTACGGGTTGAAATGATACATTACCCGTATCACTTTACCTAGGCTAGAAAATTATATACAGACCCGTAGTTAAAATATATTTTTCTAAAATTTTTAAAAATATGTTTGAAATGTAAATATTATAATATTTTGATTAAAACATAATTAAAAATGATTTTTGTAAAGTATTATTGATTTTTTTGGAAATTTATAGGTTAAATAAATTATGGAAAAGTTAGAAAATTTAAATGTAAGTTATTTTGGAAATTTTGATTTAATTATAACTGGAAATTAAATTAAATATGAAATTATGATAAATTTATGATAATTTGAATTTAAAATGAATTTAAAATGATTTTATAATATATTAATGATTTTTGAGTAAAGTTAAAAAATGAAAGGGATGATTATTTAAGTTGAAATTTTGAAATATAACCAAATGGGAATTTGTGAATTTGGCTTAAAAGTGAATTTTAAATTAAGTGGATAAAATTGAAATTAAGTTATATTTTGAAATTTAAACTTAAGTGTTAAGTTGAAATTTAATTTAATGAATTTAAATTTGAATGTTGAAATTTAATAAGTGAATTATTATTAAATCTTGATTTTTGAATGGAAATTTAACTTTATAAAATCATGAACTTAAGAAAAATTAAATGTTGTTTATAAATGTGAAAATGTATGATTTTATAAGTTAAAAATGTTTTAAATAAAAATATAATTGGCTGTGAAATTATATTGAATATTTGAAGTTAACTAACTGCATTTTTGGAAATGCTATTAATTGCAATTTAAATGATATTACAGCATTTGTAAATGATGTAGTTCATGATAATGAACTAAAAAGCTAAATTGAATTAAAGGCTATTATAGCAATCTTTTTAAGTGCTATAATTGTTGAATTTAACTAAGTTTATTTGAAATATTAAGTAAACCCTATTACAATATTTTTTAAAAATGCTGTCTTTTGTTAAATTGAACTGTTTTGAATGTAACTTTCCGTAGCGTTTTCTAAATGCTGCGAAAAGTGAATTTTCACTGTTTTGATAAACTTAAGTGAATAAATGAACTTTGGAAGTTGAAATTTTTGGAAATTTAATTATTAAATATAATAACTTCATTTTAATGATTTAAAATAATTTTTGAAATATAAACTGTTTGGAAATATAAATTGAAACGGTATTTTAAATTGAATAAAATGAATAATGATATGAAATGAATGTGGTTTTGAAAAGATATGATATTTTGGTTTATTAAAATGATTTGAAATGAAGTTTTGGAAAGATATGATATTTTTGATATATTAAAATGATTGAAAAGACTTGAAATGGATATGATATTTTTGATTTATTAAAATGATTGAAATGAGGTTTTGAAATGATATGATATTTTGATATATTAAAATGATTTGAAATGTGGTTTTGAAATGATATGATATTTTGATATATTAAAATGATTTGAAATGTGGTTTTGAAAAGATATGATATTTTGATATATTAAATTGATTTGACAAGAATTTCTGGAAAGATATGATGTTTTAAAATGGTTTGGAATTAATTTAATCATTATTTTGATAAAGATTTGGATTTGAAATGATATCCTATTTTGAAGTATAAACATTATTTTAAAAGTTATAACTACGGGTTATAATAACGATTGGTTGGCAAAGAGACCGGGATCGGATATCTAGCATGCTCTCTGTCGATACCGAAAACCACTTTGACAACCGTGTACGCGGTGGAGATTCCAAAATGAAGTAGGATGGTGGCGACGTTCTTGAGGAATATTACGTGGACCCAACTCCCGTGAGTTGGCATAAGGTGGCTAAAACAGGAGCGATCTCGGGCCAAGTGAGGTCATTCCTCCGATCGGACACATTCCTACGATACTATCCTCTTACTTGTGATTGATTAGATGGCCATCCTCCGATTTTGATTGGGAGTGTGTTCCGAGGTGGGCGTATGTGGCTGCTGCGTTACCACCAGCCCGTGTGCGTAATTGGTATATCTACCCTGGCATTGCCTTGTGTGCCGTATCATCTACCATACCGAGCCTTTACTACGAGTTTGTTTTTCTCCCGTAGCCCGTGTGGTATCCTCTGACAGTCACCCGGAGTGGAGATATTATGTGTGAAGGGTGATATGGGACTATTATGTGTGAAGGGTGATATGGGTAGCCCGGAACGCTATTTAAAAGTAAGTTTATTTTACTGTAGACATTATTATAATAGCGAAATATTACTACATAGTAAATAGTTTAACGGATCCTTAAAGGATGGGCGGTCTCAGGCATCCTTTAAGTTACTTGTACCTTATTACAGTTCATTTGAGTTGGTTTACATTATATAAGTATATATTGTCCTAACTCGAGTGTTTGTATTTTTATTTACGCTCGGGTCAGCCTGAGTTATTCACAGATTTGGATTCCACTTTCTGGAGATTGGAATCGCTGGAGATTATCTGCTTATCTAGTTTTATCTATTCTAGTTCTGTTGTTCTATTCAGCTTGTACTTGGTTATCATCTTAAGAGTTCTGTTGTACTTTATTTAGTCTGTTGTATTTTATTTAACTCTGATATATTTATATAGTGGCTTCATGAACTACTATTTCTTTTACTTCCGCTGCATTATTAAATACTCTGTGTCTGTGATCTGTGATTTTATTTACTGTATATTCTGAGATTTGCCAAATTTTATTTACAATGCGGTATTTTGAGCAATTCAAGTCAGACATGTGCGGATGCGAATGGTTGAAAATATCGGGTAGTTACATATATAATGTGTACAATAAAGTTTTAAAACTTTATTATGTTAGTTCGTAACAAAAATGAGCATTACATGGTTTTAATTTGGAATAATCCAATAATTTTGCAAATTATTTCCAAATGTGATTTCTATTAATTTTAATTATAGTATTTGAAATCTAATATGTTGTATATTGTAAACAAAAAGGTGAATTTAGTTTTAAAAACAATATTTGGATGAGAAATGATGCTAATATGGTTTGTTGTTTTTTGTTTTACAAGAAAATGATTTTTATGTAATTTTTGGTGTTATAAATAGCGTTTTATATAAATTATAGTGTAAATTGAGTATTTAATCAAAAATAGAATTTCAGTAATGAAAATTATTTTTATAGTTAAAAATTACTTTTTGTTTGTCGTAAAATATTTTGTTGAACATTAAAATATGTTGAGTGTGATTTTATGGAAATGAAAACATGGAAAAATATGTTGTAATCATTTAAATATAAGTTGTTATTTGTAATATAAGTGTTTTGAGATAATTAGAGTTAGGCTAATAATTACCTTAATTGGGTTAAGCCCAATTACAACCTAACTAAGAATAAAAAACCAATTACAACATAACTAAGAAAGAAAAAGTTCTTTCTTCTTAATTGGTACGTACAGTTTTGTGTTTACGCTAAAAACAAAGAAAAAAACCAGAAGCTTCTTCCCTCTTTGAAACTACAAACCAATTCTTTGAAGATCCTTCATTTCATTGTCAAATTTAATCAATAGAAGCTTTTAAGTTCTGGTAATCCATCTCAAAACTAAAGATTATCTCATCTATTTCATGTTTTGAGAGATTTTGGTCTGTAACTTTTGGCTCTCTCTTTGCATGCCTGTAAAATTTCTATTTATAAATTCTTTTAGCTGAAACTTGAATAAATCTCGCATCTTTCTTCGGATTTTCTCGAGTTTGATCTTCGATTGCTAAGGTGAGTTGTAAACTCATATATATATATATCTCTATTAAGTCTTAATTATTTGAATTGAGTGATGAGTATTGATAAATAGTTGAATGGTTTGGGTAATTTGATTGAATTGTTGAAATTTGCAAAGTGCTTGCTGATTTTTTTAAACAGGCACTTTATTAACAAAAAGGAAATATATATTTTCATGGTATGCCTTGTAAAACCCTTGCAATCCCCCTAACCCAAATAGGTTCGTTGCAAGGAAAAAGAGTACATATCATTTCCATATATTAACAGTACAAGACCACAACTACAAAACCAAGTTGTTAAACAGATGGAGGAGTAAACAAACATAACACGCACTCAAAACCATCCATAATAACAAATTGGACATTTAGCAAATAAAAACCACAAATACAATTCATAAGACAAAATAAAAATCCAAAGGCAAGACTGCACGTGGAAAACTAACAAAGCCTCTAGCAAAACAATGAGTTATCGAATGCGGATGAGAACATCATCAAGAGGAGAGAGACATAAAAGCAGTTCTCTTAAAAAGAAGATCTAAGAATTGAATGGCGAATGTAACGACCCAGAATTTGGCCACTTTAAAATATAATATATGAAGTGATTTTAAATGTAAAATAGTAAGGTTTTATTATTCAAACAATATTCGATAGGATTTGGAAGTTGAAACATACATAAAAATAGTAAATTTGCCTATATCGACAAAATTGACAAAATGTTGATTTTAGAAAAGAATGTTTCAATGGTTAAATAAATTATCTTAATTAATTTATGAGTGCTTATATTTTTAAATAGCATTATATAAATTTATTTTTAAATTTGGTTTACATAAATAAATAGTTTAACTAAAACGTCAAAATGTGACCGTAAAACATTTTGTCGAAAAAACAATGTTTTGTCGATTAAAAGTTGTCGCAACGTCGTCGCACCTTTATTTTCTTATAGAGAAAAATATATTCAAATAGTGTATGTATTAATTAATTCACTAAACATGTTTACTTTTACTAAATAGGATTAGAAAACTTTTAGAACTCATTAGTAAAAGTAAGTAAGAATTAACAAAAATAAGAAAAAGTAAACATCATATCACATCAAATCAAAGCTAACATAATTATGATATTCATTACTTAATCTTTAAGTGACTAAGGCATAAAGTAAGAAGTGAAAGGATGATGTTAAGTTTTGAAAAGTGGAGATTGCTTTAGATTGAACTATGGTTAGTTCGGTAATTTGGTAAGAGGTTCTTTTGGTAAATTACCACTTTTTTTTCTTTTTCTATAAATACCCACCTCCTTCTTCACTTTCATTCACATTTCTTCTTCTTCTTTTATCAAGCTTATTATTCTTCTACCTCTTCTCTTTAATATCTTCCAAGACATAGAAAAAAATTAAAAAGAAATAATGTCAAAATATTTATAAAATATTCAAAAGAAATCAATGTTTATTCTCTTCAAATCAAACCCCTCTTTTCTCCACATTTTATCTCTTCTTTTCTTGGCCATAACTTTTTCAAAACCAAAAAAATATAAAATTATTTTTTCCAAATCATGTATTTTTCCAATGGCTATGACTTTCATGTTGGCCACTTTATCCCACTCTAAAGTTAACTATATCAAAAATACATTTCTTTCAAGTACATTTTCTGGCCCAGTTTTTAAGCCAGAGAATAGGTTATTTTGTTTTGATGATAACTTGATCATAACTGACCCATATTAAGAAATTCATTTTTTGAAACCATATAAAATTCCAGTTTCTACAACATTTATGTTGACCGCTTTTTCCATTTTTGAAGTTTTCTTTACCTGAAACTCAATTCTTTGAAATGTATTTTCGGGCTTCATTTTTGTCAATCCGACAATACCTCTTCGTCATTCTATCATATTTCCTTCAAAACAACTTGGATTCAAATGATTCTTTTTTTAAATTCAATAGAAAATAATTTGCAACAATTTTTCGGTTAATAAGTTTTCAAATTTTTTGAGTAAGAGAGTCAAAAACAAGAGAGAAGATGACCCATTTTTCGGATCTAAATCTTGGGAATTCAAGTTCAAAGCTCTATCGCTTCTTCTCTATAGTTTCGGCCAACCTCTATCTCAAGCCTCGGCCAAGTTAATGGAAGGGAGAAGGTGTTGTTTGCTAGTGTTTAATGGAGTAGGAATGTAACGACCCGGACTTTTCAGCATTGAATCTGGAATATTTAAATGGTTTTAAATATAGAAGTTGAATTATAAATTCGTTTTGAATATGAAAAACTTGGATTTATCTATTCAGAATGTAGATACAGCAATTTGTTGAATAATGTAATTATTCAATTCAATAATTGAGGATTGAGTAAAATTTTAATCTTGAGTTTGGAGATTGTTAAAAATATTTTAAATGCTTGTAAAATTTATATTGATAGTTCTGAAGATAATAAAAGCTTTTAAATTGAAATTTAATGTGATTCGTTCGGCTTTAAAAATATATCGTTTAAATTGATATTTAAAAATAGCCTTCCAAGGCATAGTCTCGGATTTTGATGAAAGCAGTTTCATTGGATCCGTAATATTGTATTATTATCGGATTTCAATTTCGTAGTGTTTGGGGTTGTTGTGTGAGCATACGATATATAAACGCGTTAAATTTATATCGACAATTTAATATAATAACTAGGTCCAAAAAGCTATCTTCTCTATACGATCGAATTAGGACTCGAAACCTTTTCCATTGCTTTCGGAATAAGGGTATAACATTTAAACGCCTAGCGGCACGTCTCGGTAGGAGTTTGAAATTTTAAGTTGCATTTATCGAGACGTTTGGAATTAAAATAAAAATATTTCTTAATAAACCTACTCTGCAGCGTAATTATTTCACATCATAACTTTTTTCTTTCATTTCAAAAACACTGTAGCTATTGGACTACAGCACGCCAACGTTCCATCGTGTTCTTCTCTTCCTTTTAAAAATAAACAACCGAGCCTTTCATTTCAATTTCAAAATCAAAAGAGAATAAAATCGCAAGTAGATAACTCAAATAAAAAAGGGAACAGCTCAAATCATTCACCCTCGCTCTCTTTCTCTATTCCCGTTCAAAACAAAAGCAATTTCCTCTATTCTTTTCCTGTTCGGACGAATTCGTTCGTAGCAAAAAAGGGGCGATTCGTGGCGATGCAAGCTCGATTCTCGTGAAGTGGAAGCCGTTAGGGGATATTGTGAGCGTGCGGAAGAGATAAGCTCAATGAGGATGGTAACTCATTCGAAGCCCTAACGTAGTGAAGCTTTAGGCTTTCCTCGAGCTGAAGGTGGCGCGCATAGGAGACGTCGAGCTGAGCGCTTGGGTTCTGGTGAAATCGAGGTGCATAGCTTTAATGAGATGAGATGTCGATCGAGCAATTGGGGTTTCGTTCGAAAGGAAGGGTTGTGCACGAGCGACGAGGATGGATCACGTATGGAGGGGTCAAGCAAGCAGCGAGCCAGTGATGTACCATTCGATTTACTTTCATTTAATTTAAAATGTATATATGTGTGTGCATATATATATATACACACACTCACAGAAGCAAAAAAAGAAAATTTTACAGGAAGAAATAAAAGTAGTGTTTTTGAAGTAAGTTATTTGAAACAATTCCGTTCAAAATTAATATGTACGTTCATTTGGGATAAAAGGAATTTTATTTATTTGAATTTAATGTGTAAGTTGAAACCAAAAAATTTCTTTTTATTTACTAGAAACTATATAGGGTTGAGACAAGAATTTTAAAACATTTTGATTTGAACAGTTATATTAAAATTGGACTTTCGACTTATATAGATTACCTTATAAAAAGATAATACATTTGGGTGATTAACCTGATTAATTTACTTACTAGTTACAAAAAGATTTTTATTTAAAAAAAGAGAGGAATAATTGTTTAGTTAAAATCAAATTGTTAGTTAATTAAATTTATTAAAAGGAAATTGATTTTCGATTTATTTCAAATATTAATAAATTGTATAAATATTTATGCAAGGTTAATAATCGCGGAATCAAATCGAGAATGAAGTGGATTTGCAAATTTAAGGGGAAAAAGTGAGTTAATCTCACTCTTCTGGATTTTTATTTGAATTTAAATGGTTAAATTTAAATAAATGGTTGGATGATTGAATTGACTTGATGTGCTATATTATATATAGTAGTATATGTAGTATATTGGAGTGATGGATTCCCACATTATACAGCAGATGAGACCCTATGCGTCGCATAATAGAGGATGATATTATATAAATCCCATATACCACGATATTCCACAGCCGAAGTGGAATTGGTATTATTGTGTTGCGCTAACATCAGTGGGTGTAGGGAAATAGGTTGGAGGAATCCAACGGAATTCCTTAAATTTATTTAGAATATTTTAATATTCTATGATTTGGCTATTGATAATCTATGATAAATTATATTGGTAACAGAAATGTTGGATGCTATGTTTGATTGAAAATATTTGGGTGTACTCAGTTACCAAAAATATATAGATTGGACTTTTGAAAAGAAAATTAAAAGAGAAAATTTGTAAATAAATTGGTTATTGAAAATTTGGGATAAATTGAAGAATGAATTGGAAAAGAATGAAAGTGATTTTAAAATTCTAATAAATAAATTTCGAGTATGGAAAAGGGAATTTTGAATAAACAGAGTAATAATGAATTTTAAAACTTAAGTGATGTTATTTAAAGGAATTTACTTTAAATTCAAGGTTTAAATTTATTTGAAAGCTTAAAGAAGAAATTTGGAGAATATGTAATTGGTATTTTCAGTTAAAAAGATTTTAAAACATAAATAAGAAATAAAATCTGAAGTTAATGGGTTTTGAGATAAACTGACTTAGGAAGGGAATTTATTTCAAAATGGAGTAACTTGCAAATCAACTTGAAAATTGATTTAAGTTTTTGAAATTGGAATTTTAAAGGGGGATGGGACTAAGAAATTTATAAACTGGGTTTATGGAAGGTAATGTAATATGTCAGTGGATATTTGGAAGAATAAATTCATGGTGGGAATTTATTAAAGGAATGGGTAACTTTGTTTAAATATAAATAGTGATTTAATTTTAAAGGATGTGAAAGAGAAGGGTATTTCTCTGGATAGCCAAGTACGTTTCGAAGCAATTTCTTGTATAAGTTAAAAGTTTTAAAGTTGTTTTAAAAGCATGTTTTAGAAATTTATTATTTTTAAATGTTTATATTTTAAAGTAATTATTTTTTCAAATTTATTTTAGTAGTAATTATTTTAAAGGTGACTTGGTATTATGTTTCAAAAGGATAAAAATTTAGTTCTATTATATTATTAAGTAGCTTTATCTTAAATATTCTTAAAGCATATATCTTTAAATAAAGTATTAAAGAAGTTTTTATTTTAAATGTTTTGAAGTATAATTTGTAATAAAGTGTTTTAAATTATTTTAAAAATTTAAAGTATTGTACTTGGCGCTTTCAGTGAAAATAAATATTTGGGAATTCATTCAATGAGAAGAGTGTGGTTTGAAAACTGTTTTCAAAGGGTTGAAAAGTGGAAATATATCTTGTGAAGATATTTTGAGATTAATAAATAATTTGGTGAAATTATTTATCTTTGATGGTTTTTTGTGAACGTTACTTGATAGTTAAATAACCGACTATCGAAATATGGCCAATGCGCTGATCGTTTCGAAGAGACCGAGATCGGGATTTGTTTCCTGAAAACCACTTCGATCCGGTTTGGGTGTTTTCATGAGGAAGACGAGATTGGATTCGAAGATGGAGTAGTGAAGTGCAAGGGCTAGTCGCTACTAATCCTAGAGATGATTCCAAAATGGATGTCGTAGGAGTAGTGCCTTCAGTTCCGTTCGAACCCGGAACGGACTTGTATGGATGAATGCTTTCAGAACATCATCAGGTGGACGGTGAGCATTCTAAGTGATATGTTCTAAAAAGGTAACACTTAGCCTAGAGCCTCATCAACAAGAAATGACTGAAAATCTGGGGTTATGTAGGAAGGCTATGTGGGTAGCACACATTAGGGTAAGGTCATCCATGTCTAGACGTTCCTTTTTTTATTCGGCTTAGTGGACGGTTGTTGATCACAACCGTGGGGTGATCTTACTCGGGATTATCCAATAAGGGGTAGTCTCGGTCTTGTGTTGCAGGGGATTGGGAGTAATCCTCAGTATGGTGATCTAGGCCACGTACCGTGATAGGTGGTACCCCAGTGCTTAGTCATTAGTTGGAAATCCATTCTCCCTATATGCCTTTTACGGTTTTGATTGTACAACCCACTTTGTGGCTAGTATGATGGAATTTAATAAATGTAACAATTTCGACTATTTAAATATGTATTTTTGTGTAGACACTATTATAATATTAGAGGATTTTGATAAGAAATGTTTTAGCTAACGTAAGGTAAAAACCAGACATATTTATTTGTGACGTGGTCTTACGAGATGCTTTTGATTTTAAAAGGATTTTGAAACTTTAATAATCCAATTGAGTGTGTTTTTCTCATGCTGGTATTCAAGACCGACTCGGGTGTTATTTAACTGTAATGCTTGGGTCAGAACGAGTATTATAGGATACAGAAAAGGATGCTATGGAGCTCAGGAGACGAGCTGGATGACAATAGTATTTCTGTATTTGTACAAAATAATCCGCCATGTATTCAGTTTTGGGAAGGATGAGATATTATAACCGTCCTGAGTTGTGTTGTTTGTATTGAACTCTGATGCTGTACTCTGATGATGAAATGTATAAACAGACATATTTGTTTTTGTGTAAAGATCATTTGTTATCTATTATATTTTATTCCGCTGCGATGGTTAGATTCTGATGTTGTTTTCTATTTTCTTATTCTACTTCTTCTTCTTTAACCCAAATGGTTCGTATTTCCGTACATCTTAAGTTGATTGTGGGAGAATAGTGTCAACTCTAGGGGTATGGATTTGCAAGTCGGTACACTTGGTATCAGAGCTGAAGGTTAAGCGAGAACCTTGGCTCTGGTGGGGATTACTCATTTGAGATAGAGTCAGTAGTACTCCAGAATGAGTTTGAGCGTATGAATAGTTATGAGCACGCATTTGTTAGTGGATATAAAAATGGTTTTATGTTGTGTTGATTGATTTATTGAGTGGCACATGAACCTTCGTCGGCACAGTCTGGACAACTGTATCGAAGGCTATTCTAAACACTTGATTTATTAAGTGAAAATCTTTAAATTTAAAATCCCGAAGATTTTGGAAGTGCTTTTCGAAGTGTTTTGAAGAAAAAGAATAGCATTATTATTTTGAAGGTATTTCTGAAAGGAAATTGTTTCAAATAAATTTTGGAAAGGGATATAGCATTGAGCTCACTTCAATCGCTAGAAAATAACTTCGGTGATGACTGCAGCATCATCGATGTTTATTTTCGAGTTTCTAAGTGACGGATTGCTGCCAAATTGATTTCTTCAGAAGAACTAGTTTTGTTTTTGAAATTTCAAAGAAAATTTGTTGGGAATAAAAATCAGGATTGGTTTAAAAAAATTGAGATGTGTGATTTTAGGATAATGGTGATTTCAAAATGATTTGAAAACCAAAAGCCGGGTGTTTAAAAATCCTGAATCCTTATTTGAATTGAAAATCCTGATGAGATAGGTTATAAGCTTATAAACTAAGATGATTTTTTTAGATAAGGATGGAAAATAGGAGATGTGAATGTTGTAATCAAAATTTAAAGTGAAAAAAGAGAGAGTTAAAATAAATTTAATTTGGTTAATGGTGAAGTAATTAAATTGTTGGAAAATTTAATTGGTTATGGCTTGAATGGAAAATTTTTAGCAAGTAAATGGATTAAAAATTTTGGATATAAATTGGAGTAAAATTAAGTTGAAATGAATGAACTTAAGCTAAGTTTAATATTAAGATGGATTTGAACTAAATTGAAGATAAAATTTAGTTGTATCTGAATAAAAAGGGATTGAATTAAAATGAATTCAGAGAGTTATTGATAATATAGAATGAAATAAAATTCTTACTTAAATAAATGGAAGTAAGTTGAATTGGATCGGAATAAATATAAATATGCTTGGGTTAAGTAAGGATCTCGAGTTAAAATGAAATGGAAATGTGCTTAATTATAAATGAATGGAAGTACGAAATATAAGCGCGTGACCTATGTGAATTTGAATAGAGAAATAAGGACCAAAATAAATTAGGTTGGTATTTCAAAATGAAATAAAAATCCAAACATGAATTATAAAATAGATTAAACTCGAGAAAATTAACTAAAGTGATTTTTTGAAGGTAAAAATCAAATATTGAATTGTAAAGATGAGAGTGCACTAATTTGGAATAAATTAGTTAATTGAATTTGTTAATGGGATTTAAATTTGGTAGTGAAAAAGTTGAAAGTGTAAACGAATAATGGAATTGGATTATAATAGTGATGGTTTGAATTGTAAATAAATCCAAGTGAGTAGAAATAAAATTGAAATAGTCTTGTTATTAATAAGATAAGTTGGAAGTGAATAGAAAATGTGAAACAAATTTTAAAGTAGATTGAATGAGTACACTAATTGGATTTGATAGAATGGAATTTAATTGGAAATGGAGATGAACTTAAGTTGTTAAGTTAAGTGAATTGTTAAATAGTTGTTAGTGAGCTTTATGAAATGGTTTTGAATGGAATGAAATGGAATTATTATGGGTTGAATTAACTTAAATAAGTGTGAAACGGTTATTTAATTGAATAACATGGTATGTTTCCAAGTCCAATAAATGGTTTCGAATGAAACCCATGCGGATATGAAATGCAAGTGGATTGATTGTGAATAAATTTAAAAATGGAATGGAATTAAGTATAAATTGAGTTCGAATCAATTTAAATTGGTTATAAAACTTAAGTGATTATTTATTCACATGGATATCATCAAATTGCATAGAATAAATTGTCATTTGACGTAAACATAGGTGATTAAAATTCTATGAGTTGATAGAGGCTAAATAAATTGATTTGAGATCAATTGAATTGAATATGAGTTTGTTTTACTTAAAAATAAATTGAATGTAAGCATGTGAGTTCTTAACCATTTGGACTAAGTAAAACGATGTGTGGTTTGTTGTAACCAATTAAAATTAAAGTTGGGACATTGAATTTGCTTATGAATATTGTTTAGTGTGCATTGCTTTTAGTATTCATGAGTTGTAGTTGTTTAAAGAGTGAAGTGATAATGAATTTCATATATAAGGCACTTACATATTTAAATTGAGTAAGTACAGGTACAAAGAAGCTATGTGACTGGATTTGGTTGCGCTAATTGCTAAAATAATAGGCCGCGTACCTAAAAATGCTAAATAGAGGTACGCCTACGCAACAAAAGTTAGGAAATATGAACTATTGTTGTTTTTTGTTTTTCCGACCGTGTGGGTCGATGTATATATATTTATATCTCTTGTCAAATTGCAAAAGCTCCTCCGTAAAATGGATACTCTGGCAAAAAATTTGGAAAATTTTGGGAATTAGAAATTTTTTTGAAAATTTTTGGAAAAATTTTTGTTAGCAACAAAATGATTTCAAATTGGAGTTGAGATAAAAGGATTTTAGAAATGGAGTTGAGGACAAATAGTTTTGGTCGAAACTAATTGTTTAGTTGGAACTAAAGTTTAGAAAAAGTGAATATGAGATTTTCACTAAGTGTGTTTTAGCAAGTAGTGGGGTTTGGAGAATTCTTTGCCTTAGTAATTTCGGGCACGAAATTCTTTTAAGGGAGAGGAATGTAACGACCCGGATTTTTCAGCGTTGAATATGGAATATTTAAATGGTTTTAAATACGGAAATTGAATTATAAATTCATTTCGAATATGGAAAACTTGGATTTATCTATTCAGAATGTAGATGCAACAATTTGTTGAATAATTTAATTATTCAATTCAATAATTGAGGATTGAGTAAAATATTTAATCTTGAGTTTCGAGCTTGTTAAGAATATTTTAAAGGCTTGTAAAATTAATATTGATAGTTCTGAAGATAATAAAAGCTTCTAAATTGAAAGTGATTCATTCGGTTTTGAAAATATATCGTTTAAATTAATATTTAAAAATAGCCTTTCGAGGCACATTTTCGGATTTTGACGAAACCAGTTTCATTGGATTCGTAATATTGTATTACTATCGGATTTCAATTTCGCAGTATTTGGAGTTGTTGTGTGAGCGTATGATATATAAACGCGCTGAATTAATATCGAAAATTTAATATAATAACTAGTCCAAAAAGTTGTCTTCTCCATTTGATTGAACTAGGACTCGAAACCTTCTCCATTGCATTCAGAATAGGGGTATAACATTTAAACGCCTAGCGGCATGTCTCGATAGGAGTTTGATATTTTAAGTTGCATTTATCGAGACGTATGGAACTTAAATAAAATATTTCTTAATAAACCTACTCTGCAACCGTAATTATTTCACATCTTAACTTTTTTCTTTCAATAGAAAACACTGTAACTATTGGACTGCAACACGCCAAAGTTCCATTGAGTTCCTCTCTTCCTTTTAAAAAAACAGCCGAGCCATTCATTTCAATTTCAAACGCAAGAAGATAACTCAAAAAAAGGGAATGGCTGAAGTCATTCACCCTCGCTCTCTTTCTCTATTCCCATTCAAAATAAAAGCATTTTCCTTTATTCTTTTCCTGTTCAAACGAATTCGTTCGCAGCAAAAAAAGGGGCGATTCGTGGCGATGCAAGCTCGAATCGCGTAAAGTGGAAGCCGCTAGGGGATATCGCGAGCGTGCGGCGGAGATAAGCTCGATGAGGATGGTAACTCTTCGAAGCCATAATGCAGTGAAGCTTTAGGCTTTCCTCGAGATGAACGAGGTGCGCATAGGAGACGTTGAGCTAGGCGCTTGGGTTCTGGTGAAATCGAGGTGTAGAGCTTTAATGAGATGAGATGTCGATCGAGCGATTGGTGTTTCGTTCGAATGGAAGGGCTGTGCACGAGCGACGAGTACGGATCTCGTATGGAGGGGTCTAGCAGGCAGCGAGTCAGTAATTACCATTCGATTTACTTTCGTTTAATTTAAAATTAACAAAATGTATATGTGTGTATATATATACAGAAGCAGAGAGAAGAAAATTTTACAGGAAGAAACAAAAGTAGTATTTTTACAGTAAGTTATTCGAAACAATTCCGTTTAAAATTAATTTGTACTTTCAATTTGGATAAAAGGAATTTTATTTATTTAAATTTAATGTGTAAGTTAAAATCAAAAAATTTATTTTTATTTACTGGAAACTATATAGATTTGAAACAGGAATTTTAAAACATTTTGATTTGAACAGTTATATTATAATTGGGCTTTCGGCTTATATTGATTATCCTATAAAAAAATAATGTATTTGGGCGTTAACCTGATTAATTTGCTTATTAAATTTATTTTAGTTACAAAAGGATTTTTATTTTAAAAAGAAGAGGAAGAATTATTTTGTTAAAATCAAATTGTTAGTTAATTAAATTTATTAGAAGGAAATTGGTTTTTGATTTATTTCAAATATTAATAAATTGTATAAATATTTATACAAGGTCAATAATCGTGGAATCAAATCGAGAATGAAGTGGATTTGAAAATTTAAGGAGCAAAGGTGAGTTAATCTCGCTCTTCTGGATTGCTATTTAAACTTAATTAGTTAAATTTAAATAATTGGTTGAATGATTGAATTGATTTGATGTGCTATATTATATATAGTAGTATACATTATAAAGACCAAATTTCTCGACGCTCGAAAGTCGACATCAATATGTCCACTGTATCGAATTCCAAACAGTCGAATGTCGAAAAATCGAACCGTTAGGATTTAAAGAAGAAGAAGGTAGAAGAAGAAATAGAAACAATAACGGAATCGCGCATTTCGCAGCGGAACAAGTATAATAGATAAATTAATAATCTTTAAAACAACATCTATATCAGTTTTAGATACATCATCAGAGTTCACCACAATCAATACAACACCGACAGTCGTTATAACTTGACTACATGAAACTGAACTTTGCAACAAACGATATGCAACAGATACTACATAGTAAAAATGATACGCTTCTCCATTCAGCTTGAGCTCCTGATCTCCACAGCATCTTCATTTCTGATTTTGCTCCCGAATAATGATAACCTGACTCTAGGCTGCCCGTGTGGAAAATTGTGGGCATCCAGAGTTTAGAAAGGGAACAGTAAACTCCAAATCAATTATGAGACTGGTGTGAGATCTTAAAAATAGTTATTTTTCACAAAGAAAATAAAAAGAAATTCGCTATGCTTTTGGGAAATGAAACTACCATAAGGCCTCCCTTCACACACACAATGCAAACGCAGAATTGGAGGAGATTTCTCCTTATGATAGTTAATACGCAAAATCCTTTCGATATTATTATTAGTGCATAGTGTAGAAAACATTTCGAAAGTATAATATTAATCTTAGCCAGCATACAACCATTATTGTATGCATACTATAGCTACCATGTTCAATAGTAGGTTATCGCCACATTCCATGGCAGGTTATACAACTAAAACCGTACATGGCACGTATTGTTTCTTCGGATTTCCAACAAATGGTCAGGCTAAGGAACTTCCTACTGCCACATAAGTACGCCTCTGGAGGGATGTCTCGAGAACCTACCCGGATCTCTGCCAACACAAGTCCGGGTTACCTCTGTAACTAGGTAACTACTACTCGAGTATGCCATCCCCCGGTCCTTTGGGACCTTTATCCGAGGATCCTCAACCACAAAGCAACAACCACAAAGTATAATAAATTTGCGGCAACAACATAGGTAAAATATCTAGGCTCCATACCATGATACTACCCTTTTCCAGAAGGAAATGACATACCCTAAAGGGCTCGACCCTCATAACTTTGCCGCATCTTTCCTGTTTCGACCATTTCCAGGGTGTGAGGTCCGACGAAGTCTCGTCCACAAAGCTACACTTTTCACAAAGTCGTGCTTTGATCAAAAAATGATCAGCAGCACTTCGTATGTCACATTACCAAATTGAGAATATATCACTAATAGCCATCAACTACATAGTCTCTGAGCTCGTACGTCTCAGAGAAGGGTGTTAAGCTAAGAGAATAAATTCTCCGCCACCAACAGAAATGTATTTGATAGAAATCAGCTTTATATCTCAAGGTGTAATGTCAAATACACATCCATACAAGTCCATTCCGGGATCGAACGGAACCGAAGGCACTTCAAAGAAGCCCTTGCAAATCCGGATATTCACAAATCACGTCTGGAATCCCCATCACAAAGGTGATAAAATCTCTATATCGGAGCAACCCGGTGTAGAGACATTCGATAGGTAATCGTTTCGCTTTCGAAAATACTCGGTCTTCAACACCGTCTTCAAATGCAATTAATTTCGTCGAATCACCATTCGGAATGTGTTATATGACACAAAGTCCTCTCCCGGCTAATCCGAATAATGAGCGCTTATTTTTAAAAAGAAGTGTTCAATCAGATTTCAAACAAATCACAACAAATTCCCCGTTGATCTTTTAAATAAAAGATCCATCACAATCATAAAGGTTCGATGTAGTTTTCGGATATCCTCTTGGAATCCAACCCCCGGTCGCATCGAGATTCAAATGTCGTTTAAAGACCAATATTGATAGTCGGTTATTTAACTACCAATCCATTTTTACAACAATTACCAGATTTAAATAATTTTCCCAATTATTTATTTTCAAAATATTTCCACAAGGTATATTTCACACTTCAACCATTTGAAACAAATTTCAAATTACTTTCCACATTTCAATACTTTGAAACCAAATTTCAAATCACTTTTCCTTACACGGAATACTTTTCCAAATATTTATTCATTTCCACGAGAAATCCACCGAGTTAAAATAATTCAAATCACTTATGCAAAATATTCTTAGAACATTTAAAATAAATCTATCTCAAATACTTGCTTAAAATATTGGTTATGAAAACATTATACTAATTATCACATATAAGATTTTAAGTCCCAACTAATTTTAAAATAAAATTAGTAGATAAAGTATAACTATTTAAATAATCATTTCCTAAAACAAATATCAATTTTAACCTTTAAATAATTCCTTCTATAAGTAATTAAATAAATCCATACTTTAAAGATTTGAAACCATTTAAGAAAATAATTTATCCAAGGTATCCTTTCCTAACCATCCTTAAAAAAGTTCAGTTTATATATATATAGGCTACTTCGAAATCATACTCAGCTTTCCAGGGAAAATACATTTTCCATCTCAAAATGGTTCATTCAAATCAATTAATAAATCTTTCTTGATTTATTTTAAATTTACGTTCCAAATCCGTATATTCCTTTCGTACTTTTAAAAATATCCAAATGTTTATTTCTAAAACAAATTTCCCTTTCCTTTATAAATTCCCATTATGAATTTAACTTCTAAATATCCATTGATATACGATTTTCAAATCGATTTTTAAATATTCATTTTCAGCATTGAATTAAATTCTAAATTGATTTCCAAATTTATTTTCAAATACCAAATCAATTTCCAAAATTTATTTCTAAATTTATTTCATCACCAAATTAATTATCTTTTGAAACAAATTCCTTCTTTTCAATTTATTCAATTTTATAAAATTAAATTACTATAAATTTCAAAAAATCAAATTTTATTTATTTCTGGTATCCTACGATACCAAAATATATTCGGCTAAATTACAGCCTTCAACAGTTTCAACCACAAATAAACACACACAGATTACAAATAATCAACACATAATATTTAAACTAATTCAAATATTTGAGGAATCCAGTTGGATTCCTCCAACCTATTTTCCCTGCACCCACAGATGTTAGCACAACAATTGAATACCAATTCCACTTCGCGGTGGAATATCACGGTATAAGGGATTTATAAAATATCATCTGCTATTATGCGGCGCATAGGGTATCATTCGCTATATAATGCGGGAAATCAATCACCCACTATATACTACTATATATATAATATCATCTACTGAATAATTATTATAAACCAATCAACAAGCACGCAGTCAATCAATTTTAAATCTAACTATTCAAAATTTAAATCAAAGCAATATTGATTGAGTGAGAAGATCTCACCTTTATTTTATTAGCATCCATTTCCAATCCAGCTTGCTTTCTTCTTGATTTAAGACCCTGTGTAACATTTATAATTTATTAATATTTGAAATAATCGGACAATCAATTACCATTTGTTTATTTAATTTGAACTAATTTTCTCTTTACGTAATAATTTAAGTTTTAATTTTTTTTCTCTTTGTTGTAACTTTTCCTTTACTGTATATTCACTTATATAGTTATAAAAAAACACATATATGCCATACTATAAATTGAATTCCTTTTCACTGTTTTCCGTACACGTATACAAATTGAGAAAAACTGTAATATCTCTTTTATATAGATATATTTTTATTTATGTATTTCCTGTAAATACAAAACAATAGATTTCTTTACTGTAGAAGTTTATATATATATATATACATAGAAAAAGAGGAATTATACCTCACTGCTCTTGGACACTCCAGGTACTGCCCCTTCGACCCTGCTGAACTACGTGACCCCCATGCCCTAGCCTCAGCTTCGACAATTCCCAAGGAACCGGTCTTCACCCAAACCGCTCCGATCCTAAACATCCACTGCTCAATCGAATCACGATGCCGTGATCTCCTCCCCGACCTCTCGTACAACCCTACAGCCATCGCGAGTTCGCAAGAGTGACGCGATCTGACTCGCGAAACCCTAGCCATTGCCTCAAGCCACCATAAATTGCGACATCCCCTTTTTTCCTTGATCGAACTCGAATGCTTCATCGTGTGCGAACCCCAAACCAAACAATACCCCATAGCCATGTCACCGCCGAGCTCCGATGATCTCCGCCCACTCGCAAGTGCACGCGCGCTAGCCCCTCAGGATGCTACTTCGACGAACCATCTCACTCGATTTCATTTTCAAATGGTTAGAGAAGAAGGGTTTCGATTATCAAGCTGAAGGAAGAGGCGATTTAGTTGCGGTCATTTTCCTCTAATTTGAATTTTGGTTGGGTTTCGTTTTGATTCCCTTTTGTCTGAAGCTGCGGCCATTATATTTCTCGAGTAACTGATTTATTTTCTCGATTTGAAATAAATGGGGAACATGATTTGATCTTTATGTGAGTTATGCCGACTGTAATGTCTCGGAAAAAAGTGAAAAAGCGTTGATATGAAATTAATTTGGCTAGTCAACATAAGTTATATTTAAATTAAGTTTAAATCGTCACAGATTGCGCAACTAAAAATCTCGACCTCCTACCGATGCATGACGCTAGGCGTTTCTAGTGTTATACCCCTATTACGAACACAATGGAAAAGGTTTCGAGTCCTAATTCGATCGTATGGAGAAGATAGCTTTTTGAACCAGTTATTAAATTAAATTTCGATATAACTTTCATCGCATTTGCTTATCGTACGGCCAAATGACAACTCCAAAGATTATGAAAATTGAAATCCGATAATAACACAATATTATGGATCCAATGGAACTGGTTTCATCGAATTCCGAGACTGTGCCTCAAAAGCCTATATTTTAATTATCGATTTAAACAATAAAATTTCAAAACTGAATAAATTATTTCCAAATTCAATTCTGAAGCTTCCATTATCTTCAATATTATCAATACGAATTTCGTAAGCCTTTGAATTATTTTTAACAAGCTAAAAATTTAAAGTTCAAATTTTTACCCATCATTAATAAATCAAATTCAATAATTAAATTGCCAAATTCATATTTATGTTCGAAATTCAAGTTAAACTAACCTCCAAATATTTAAAATCAATTAAATATTTCATTTTAAATGTTAAAAATTTCCGGATCGTCACATATATAGTACATTGGAGTGATGGATTCACGCATTATATAGTAGATAAGACCCTATGCGCCGCATAGTAGCTGATGATATTATATAAATCCCATATGCCGCGATATTCCACCACGAAGTGGAATTGGTATTATTGTATTGTGCTAAGATCTGTGGATGCAAGGAAATAGGTTGGAGGGGGATCCAACGGGTTAGTCAAATGTATTTAGAATATTTTAATATTCTACGATTTGGCCATTGATAATCTGTGACAAATTATATTGGTAACAGAAATGTTGGATGCTATGTTTGATTGAAAATATTTGGGTGTACTGAGTTACCAAAAATATATAGATTGGATTTTTGAAAAAAAAATTAAAAGAGAGAACTTGTAAATAAATTGGTTGTTGAAAATTTGGGATAAATTGAAGAATGAATTGGAAAAGAATGCAAGTGATTTTAAATTTTAATAAATAAGTTTTGAGTATGGAAAAGGGAATTTTGAACAAACAGAGTAATAATAAATTTTAAAACTTAAGTGATGTTATTTAAAGGAATAAAAGAATTTACTTTAAAATTCAAGGTTTAAATTTATTTGAAAGGGTAAAGAAGAAATTTGGAAAATATGAAATTGGTATTTTTAGTTAAAAAGATTTTAAATCATAATTAAGAAATAAAATCTGAAGTTACTGGGTTTTGAGATAAATTGAGTGAGGAAGGGAATTTATTTCAAAATGGAGTAACTTGGAAATCAATTTGAAAATTGATTTATGTGTTTGAAATTGGAATTTTAAAGGGGGATGGGACTACGAAATTTATAAACTGGGTTTATAAAAAAGTAATGTATCAGTGGATATTTGAAAGAATAAATTCGCGAGGGGAATTTATTAAAGGAATGGGTAAATTTGTTTAAAGATAGATAGTGATTTAATTTTAAAGGATGTGAAAGAGAAGTGTATTTCCCTGAATAGCCAAGTACGTTTTGAAGCAATTTTTTGTATAAGTGAAAAGTTTTAAAGTTGTTTTAAAAGCATGTTTTAGAAATTTATTATTTTTAAATTTTAAAGTAAGTATTTTTTTCAAATTTATTTTAGCAGTAATTATTTTAAAGGTGACTTGGTATTATGTTTTAAAAGGATAAAAATTTAGTTTTATTATTTTATTAAGTAGCTTTATCTTAAATATTCTTAAAGCATATATCTTTAAATAAAGTATCAAAGTAGTTTTTATTTTAAATGTTTTAAAGTATAATTTAAAATGAAGTGTTTTAAATTGTTTTAAAAATTTAAAGTATTGCACTTAATGTTTTCAGTGGAAATAAATATTTAGGAATTCATTCCATGAGAAGAGTGTGGTTTGAAAAGTGTTTTCAAAGGGTTGAAAAGTGGAAATATATCTTGTGAAGTTATTTTGAGATTAATAAATAATTTGGTGAAATTATTTATGTTTGATGGTTTTTTGTGAATGTTACTTGATAGTTAAATAATCGACTATCAATATTTGGCCAATGCGCTGATCATTTCGAAGAGACCGGGATCGGGATTTATTTCCTAAAAACCACTTCGATCCGGTTTGTACGTTTTCATGAGGAAGACGAGTTTGGATTCGAAGATGGAGTAGTGAAGTGCAAGTGCTAGTTGCTACTAATCTTGAGGAAGATTCCAAATTGGATGTAGTAGGAGTAGTGCCTTTGGTTCCGTTCGAACCCGTAACGGACTTGTATGAATGAATGCTTTCAGATCATCGTCAGGTGGATGGTGAGCATTCTAAATGATATGTTATAAAAAGGTAACGCTTAGCCTAGAGCCTCATTAACTGAGAATGACTGAAAATCAGGGGTTATGCAACAAGGCTAAGTGGGTAGCACCTATTAGGGTAAGGCCATCCCTGTCTAGATGTCCCTTTTCTTTATTCAGCTTAGTGGACGGTTGCTGATCCCAAATGCGGGGTGATCTTACTCGGGATTATCCAGTAAGGGGTAGTCCCGGTCTTGCGTTGCAGGGGATTGGGAGTAATCCTAAGTATGGTGATCTAGGTCACGTACTGTGATAGGAGGTACCCCAGTGCCTAGTCATTAGTTGGAAACCACATTCTCCGTACGTGCCTTTTACAGTTTTGATTGTATAACCCACTTTGTGGCTAATATGCTGGAATTTAATAAATTTAAAAATTTCGGCTATTTGAATAAGTATTTGTATGTAGACACTATTATAAAATCAGAGGATTTTGATAAGAAATGTTTTAGATATCGTAAGGTAAAAACCCGACATATTTATTTACGACGTGGTCTTACGAGATGCTTTTGATTTTCAAAGGATTTTGAAACTTTAATAATCCAATTGAGTGTGGTTTTCTCAAGCTGGTATTCTAGATTAACTCAGGTGTTATTTAACTACAATGCTCGGGTCAGACCGAGTATTATAGGATACAGGAAAGGATGTTGTGGAGCTTAGGTGACGAGCTGGATGGTGATACGTACTTCCGTATTTGTATGAAATAATCCGCTGTGTATTCAGTTTTGGGAAGGATGAGATATTATAACCGTCCTGAGTTGTGTTGTTTCTGATTCTGTACTTTGATGATGTAATGTATAAACAGATGTATTTGTTTTTGTGTAAAGATAATTTATTATCAATTATATTTTATTCTGCTGTGATGGTTAGATTCTGATGTTGTTTTCTATTCTCTTCTTCTACCTCTTCTTCTTTAACCCAAATGGTTCATATTTTCGTACATCTTGAGTTGATTGAGGGAGAATAGCGTCGACTCTAGGGGTACGGATTTGCGAGTCGTTACAAGGAATTAATTAGTGAAGTGTTGGTTGATTAGAATGTTGGTAGGATGTTAACCGCTATGGTTTATGGTGAGAAACTTTATTTAACATCTGTTTATATATATAAATGCTTGATGTTGTGTTATAATTGCTATGGATGTTTATATATGCTTTGATCATCAAGCATTGATTGTTTGATATGATTGTTAAATTGTTTTACCGAGTCACGTTAATACACGTCGATAAGCACAAAGGAAAGCACTTTCCTTTTGAAAATGAAATGGTGTATATGGAATGCTTAAACCTTTTGAAAACAGTTTTAAAATGAGTTTGAAATGTTTTATAAACATTTATATATGTTTAAAGAAATAAAGGAATAAAATCAAGATTTTATCTTGTATATTTTAATATGTAACATCCCGCAACCATTTGGGTTAAAGAAGAAGAGGTAGAAGAAGAAAGTAGAAAAACAACATCAGAATCTAACCATCGCAGCAGAATAATATATAATAGATAATAAATAAACTTTACGCAAAAGAAAACTATATCTATTTATACATACATCATCAGAGTACATCATCAGAGTTCAACATCAATAACATACAACTGGATACACAGCGGAATAATAATCAAATACGGAAGTACATATCGCCATCCAGGTAGACTCCTGAGCTCCACAGCATCCTTATCCAGTATACTCTAACACTCGGTCTGACCCTAGCATTATAGTTAAATAACACCCGAGTCAGTCTGGAATACCAGCGTGAGAAATCACACTCAAATTGATTATTAAAGTTTCAAAACCTTTTGGAAACAAAAGCATCTCGTAAGACCACGCTATAAACAAACATGTTGGGTTTTTACCTTACGATAGATAAATCACTTTTTATTCAAATTCTCTGATATTATAATAGTGTCTATCGAAAGTAAAATAGAATCTAGCAAAAATGCTTGCATCTCACGTTTCAGCAATAGTTGGGCATAATCAAGGGTGCGTAGCGAAAATGGATTTCCAACTAATGACTAGGAACTGGTGTACCACCTATCACGGTACCTGGTCTAGATCAGCATCCGAGGATCACTCTCGACCCCCTGCAACACAAGACCCGGACTATCCCTTACTGGATAATCCCGAGTAAGATAATTCCACGACTGGGATCAGCAACCGCACCACTAAGCCGAAATAAAAGGGACATCTAGACAGGGATGACCTCACCGGAAATGGGTATTAACCACCAAGCCTTATTGTATAACCCCTGATTTTCAGTCATTCCCGGTTGATCAGGCTTGAGACTAAGCGTTACCTTTTTAGAACATATCCCTTAGAATGCTCATCGCCCACTTGACGATGTTCTGAAAGCATTCATCCATACAAGTCCGTCCCGGTTTGAACGGAATCAAAGGCACTAATCCTACTACATCCATTTTGGAATTATCCTCAGGATTAGTAGCGACTAGCCCATGCACTTCATTTCTCCATCTTCGAATCCAAACTCGTTTTTCCACGAAAACGCACAAACCGGATCGAAGAGGTTTTTGAGAAATAAATCCCGATCCCGGTCTCTTCGAAATGATCAGCGCATTGTCCAATATTGATAGTCGGTTATTTAACTATCAATTAACATTCACAAACATCCATCAGCATGAATAATTTCTTCAAATTATTTATTATTCTCAAAATATCTTCACAAGATATATTTCCACTTTTCAACCCTTTGAAAACAGTTTTCAAACCATACTTTCTCATAAGATAAATTTCCAAATATTTATTTCCACTGAAAACAACCAAGCACAAAACTTAGGGCCTGTTTGGTATCATTTTGAGTTTTATGTTTTCCATTTTCGATGTATATTAAAAAATATGAAGAAAACAAGAAAAAAATATAAAATTCTTAGTTGGATGGAAGTCGAACGGAATAAATCGTTTTTCGTGCTTTCGTTTTTTCGGAATATAGAAAACAAAATAAATTTGTTTTTCTTTTTTGGAACATAGCAAAAGCACGGAGAGCAATTCATTTTCACCGTCATCCGTCTATCTTCGTAATGACTAAGAATTTTAAACCATTTCATTTACTTTTTTCTATCTTACAATACCCATCGAAAACGTAAAATGCAAAACTTAAAATGAAACCAAACAGACCCTTAGGTTTTTAAAAATAATTTAAAACTCTTTATTATAAATTATCCTTTAAAAAATTTTAAATTAAAAATTACTTCAATACTTTATTAAATATATACTTTGGGAATATTTAGAATGAGGTTACTTAATAAATATGAAACTAGATTTCTCTGTTAAACAATACCAAATCACCTTTAAAATAATTACTACGATAATAGATTTGAGAAAAATACCCACTTTGAATTTAAACATTTTAAAAATAATAAATTTTTCTAAAATATGCTTTGTAAATCAACATGAAAACTTTTGACTTATATTTTAAAACTTACTTTGAAACGTACTTCGCTATCCAGGAAATACATTTCCCTACAAATCCTTTAAAAATAAATCACTATTTACTTTGAACAGAATTTCTCATTTCTTTAATAACTTCCATTGTGGATTTATTCCTACAAATATCCACCGATATATTACTTTACTTTTATAAACACAGTTTACTAACTTCATAATCACATTCTTCTTTAAATTTCCAATTTCAAATATTTATATCAATTTCCAAATTGAATTCCAATTTGCTTCATCAGAAATAAATTCCTTTACTTACTCAATTCATTTTCAAAATCCATTAATTATAGATTTTATTATTATTTTTGTTTAGGTTTTAAATCTTTTATCTGAAACATACCAATTTCAGATTCCAAATTCCTTCTTTATTCTTTTCAATAATTTAAATCTTAAATTTAAAATAAATGCTTTGATTCTTTTAAATAATAACACTAAAGTCTTAAATTCATTATTTTCCTGTTTATTCAAAATCCTCTTTTATACACGGAATTTAATTATCAAATTTTATAATCACTTTTATTCATTCTCAGTTTATTCTTTAATTCATTTAAATTCTCTAAATTATTTCACTTACAAATTCTCTTCCTTTTATTTTCAAAAATCCAATTCTATATATTTTGATAAATTAGTGTATCGAAATATATTCAAGTAAACCGTAACATTCAATATTCCAATGATCCATAATATTCATCATAGAATATCGAATATTCGTAACAAAAAATATTAAACAATATAAATAATTTTGAGGAATCCAGTTGGATCCCTCCAACCTGTTTCCCTACATCCACAAATGTTAGCACAATATAAAATACCAATTCCACTTCGAGGTGGAATATCGCGGTATATGGGATTTAAATAAAATATCATCCGCTATTATGCGGCGCATAGGGTCTCATCCGCTATATAATGCGGAAAATCAATCATTCCAAGATATATTATATACTACTATATATAATATTACACATCCAATCAAATCAATCAATCAGCCAATTACTTAAATTTAACCATTTAATTAAAATTCTAACCAGATGAGTGAGATTAACTCACCTTTGATTTTCATTTGCAATCCACTTCAATATTGCCTTGGTTTATCCGGTTCGAACTTGAATAATCAATTTATACGGCTTTATTAATAATTTAAATTAACCAAACAATTTTATTATCATTTATTAATTTAAGTAACTAAGAAATTTAGTTTAAACTGATAATTTCCCATCCAAATTGTATATAAAAATAATTTATATATGCCAAATCTTATGTATATGCATATTTTCTGCTTTGAACCTTATACATACATACATACATACATATATATAAAGTCTAATAAAATACAATCTCCTTTTTAACCTATATACTAAAAAAAAATTATCTTATTACAACAAACTATAAAATTAAATAATTATTTTTATTATTATCATCCTATAAATCGAAAAATTTCCTATATAAAATTTAAATCAAACAAACCACATATTTTATTTGTATTTATTTTTATAAAACAAAATAAATTTATAATCATTTTACTGTAATATTCTATTGTTTTCCTCGATATATATATTCTTCTTACACAAGAATAAATTAAATAAACAGAAAAATACCAACTCACCTTGATCGCTAGAACCTACCGACCCCTCCTGAGTCGCGACCCGCTTCGTCGGCCTTCGCCGAGTTCATCGACGACCATCGTTCGAAGCATGCGTGCGGTCCCCCCCATCGAACCCTCAGCCTTGCGCAACCCTAACTACACTCCCTGCCTTACCTCACGCCTGAACATCCTTGGTTCACGAGCTCGTCGATCTCGAGTGACTTCAAATGCCCAGGCCTTGACGAGTTTGTCGAACTCGACTTAAGCCCTACCACCTCGCCTCCATGCCAGAAATCGCGACACAACACTTATGCGCACACGCGTACTAGGAGGGCGCGACCCCCAAACCCTAAATCGAACAGTGAGCATAAATATCCAGCGCCTTCACGGCCGAAACTTCGATCAACCCTAGGCTCGATTCCCCCTTTTTTTTTCTGATATTCATTCGAATAGATGAGAAGAAGAAGGGTGCATGATTTGAATTAGAAGGGCTCGGCTTTGGCTTTCAGAAGAAGGAAGACGCGAGTAAAAATTTCTGCCAAGTGTTGAAACAAATAAAACATGTAATTTATCTTTTGAAAACAGTATTATATTAAATACATCTATATATCATTTTAAATTGAAATTGAAATTGAAATTGAAATTGTCACAATTATGCAATTCGAAACCTCGATCTCCAATCGAGGCGTACCGCTAGGCGTTTATAAATGTTATACCCCTATTCCGAACGCAATGGAAAAGATTTTCGAGTTCTAATTCGATCGTATGGAGAAGATAGCTTTTTGAAGCAACTTAACATTGAATTTTCGATATAAATTCCAGCGTGTTTATATGTCGTACGCTCACACAACAACTCCAATCACTATGAAAATTGAGATCCGATAATAATATAATATTACGGATCCAATGGAACTGGTTTCGTCGAATTCCGAGACTGTGCCTCGAAAGGCTATTTTTAAATATCGATTTAAACGATATATTATTAAAACTTAATGAAACATTCCAAATTCAATTTCAACACTTTTACTATCTTCAGTATTATCAATATAAATTTCACAGACCTTTAAATTATATATTTTTTTACAGGTTTAAAATTCCAGATTCAACATCTTACCCAATTTCCAATAATTAAATTCAATAATAAATTTCCAAATAATGGTGATATTTGAAATTTAAGTTACAAATTAACTTTTAAATATTTAAAATCCATTAAATATACCGATTTCAATTGCCTAAAAATTTCGGGTCATCACATTCCTCCCGCTTAAAATAATTTTGTCCCCGAAATTACTAGTTAGCAAGAATGCTTCAATACCCATTACTATTTTCCCAAAACCAAATAGTTTTATCAACTTGCCATAACATATCTTTTACTAAAGACCCACTAATACTTCAACCAACTTCCTAAAACCTTCCATAGTTTCCAACAACATTATTTACTTCATTTATTTCATTTTAAATTTAAATTCAAATTATCAAAACTTTCTCAAATTTTTTTTACCTCTATAAATTTCTGAAAAATTTCGCCAGCGTCCCTTTTGTGCGGCTAGCTCGGTACAACTACAAAAGGCCTCTACGGGCTATCAAATTCCAAAAGAAAAGAAAAGGCTAAGTGGCTAGATCAAAAACCCAATCAAATTTCATATAGAAATTTATACACATAATTTTTTAGTCGGGCAATTCAAATTTATCATTTGAAATCAAAACCAATTTTCCTTTCCCTTTATAATACCTGCATATCCTATTTAGCAATAATATCCAATCATAGTTTTAAAATCATTTTATACATTTCCTTGCAGAGGTTCTCATATCTACTTCTGTTCAAATTAGTTTTTTCCATTTCCATATGAATTCAATTTATCTTTAACTCTGAATATAAAATTTTATCCTCCATTTATAACTGATTCATATCATTATTTTAAATTAGTTCCATTCATTAATTTATTTCAATTTCCTATTTGAAATCGTTTTGTCGTTAACAAAAATTCTTAAAAATTTTCTAACTCCCAAAATTTTCGAAAGTTTTTGGCAGATTCTCCTTTGTACGGAGAAGCTTTTGCAATTTGACAAAAGATATAAATATATATACATCGACCCACACGGTCGGAAAAATAAAAACAGTTCATATTTCCTATTTTTATTGCGTAGGCGTACCTTTTATTTAGCATTTTAAGCAAGTGGCTTATTATTTTAGCAATTAGCGCAACCAAAAACCCAGCCACACGGCTTCCAGGTACCTGTACTTACCCAATTTAAACATGTAAGTGTCATATATATGAAGTTTAACAACATTTCGCTTATTTGCAATAGTTAAACACGTGAATTCTAAAAGCAATGCACACTAATCACTTTTCGTTAGCAATTTATATAGTTCTAATACTAATTCAACTGTTTCAATTAATTCATATACCGTTTTCATTCAATTCGAATGGTTTATAACTCACTTTCTTACATTCAATTCATTTTTAATTTTTAACAAATCCATATTATTCCAATTGATTAAAAATTCAATTTTATCCACCTCTGTTAATACATTTACTTTCGTTTATGACAAAATGACAAATTTTCTGTGCAAATTTGATGTTATTCATCCAAATAACAATTACTTAGGCTTATAATCATTTTAAATTGATTCCAACTCAATTTATTATTTAATTCTATTCCATTCTACATCACTCACAAACCATACACTTGCATTTTCCTTTCATATCCATATTTGGTTATTCCAAACTATTTTATTTACCTCGAAAACAATCCAAGCTAATTCATTCAATATTTGCCTTCATTTCATTTTAGACCATTTTATTAAGCTTGAACCATTCCTTGCTTATATATTAATAACCATTCCCCAATTCAAACTTACCTAAGCTTTTATTTAATGGGCTTTTACCCTTACTCGAAGCCAAGCTTCCACTAATTTTAAACTTAAATTAACTTATTTCATATTATTCAAATTTCATGCTTGAGCTCATTTTTATTTACAAATAAATTTTTCTTTTCAATTTAACTTGATTCTATTTCAATCAAATCTCATTTGAATCCACAAATTTATTTGATTAGTTATTATAAATTTTAAATTTTCAGACTCAATTCATTTAATTGATTATAAGGCCATTTCAATTTATTCTCAAATTCATCTGGGTTTTATCTACAACTAAAACCATCCCTACTTTAGTCCAATTTCATTTTATTTGGCAACATTTTTAATTATATTTACTTCACTAACAATTTAAGTCAAATTTGACTTATAACTTGAGTTTTATTCCAAACTTCATTATTAACTCACAATTCAGCTCTTATTTAACTACATTAGGTTCCATTTACATATTTCATTAACTAATTTATTATCTAATTAGTTCTTCCGCTATTTATAATTCAATACTTGATTTTTAATCTTAAAAATCACTTCTTTAAAATTTTCTCAAGTTCAATTTTATTTTATAATTCAAGTTTGGATTTTTATTTTATTTTCCAAAACATCAAACAATATTTACTTGAGTTTCTATCCCACCTTTAAATTTATAAGTCACAACTTAATGTTTTACACATTTCCATTCATTCTAGGCTTGAATATATTTATCTTTATTTTTAACTCAAAATTTACGCTTATTTATAACCCAAACAAATTTTTTTCCATGGATTTTTAATTCTTTTATAAGTTATTCTAATCCATTTATTCCAATCCAATTCTTATCCAACTTATTTCTGTTTACTTAAGTAAGGATCTAATTCCATTCAATATCACCCATAACTCAACTGAATTTTTATTCCAATACAATTCTATTTTAACTCAAATTTATTTAATTCAATTCGATTCAATTTCTTCCTCAATCTAAGTTAATTTTATTTTTAACTTTTCACTTTAAATTTTAATTGCAACATTCAAAGCTCATATTTCCTTCCTGATTTAAAAATCATCTCAATTTATAAAATTACAATCTATCTCATCAGGATTTTTAAAAATCTATCTCAATATATATTTATAAAGTCTAATAAAATACAATCTCCTTTTTAACCTATATAGTAAAACAAATTTATCTTATTACAACAAACTATAAAAATAAATAATTAATTTTACTATTATCATCCTATAAATCGAAAAAATTTCTATATAAAATTTAAATCAAACAAACCACATATTTTATTTTTATTTATTTTTATAAAACAAAATAAATTTATAACCATTTTACTGTAATATTCTTTCGTTTCACTCGATATACATATTCTTATTATACAAGAATAAATTAAATAAACAGAAAAATACCTACTCACCTCGATCGCTCGAACCCAACGACCCCTCCTGAGTCGCGACCCGCTTCGCCGGCCTTCACCGAGTTCATCGACGACCAACGTTCGAAGCATGCATGCGGTCCCCCCATCGAATCCTCGGCCTTGCGCAACCCTAACTACACTCCCTGCTCAACCTCACGCCTGAACATCCTTGGTTCACGAGCTCGTCGATCTCGAGCGACTTCGAATGCCCAGGCCTTGACGAGTTTGTCGAACTCGACTCAAGCCCTACCACCTCGCCTTCACGCTAGAAATCGCGACACAACACTTATGCGCACACGCGTACTGAGGAGGGCGCAACCCCCAAACCCTAAATCGAACAGCGAGCAAAAATATTCAGCACCTTCACGGCCGAAACTTCGATCAACCCTAGGCTCGATTCCCCCCTTTTTTTATCTAATATTCGTTCGAATAGATGAGAAGAAGAAGGGTGCATAATTTGAATTAGAAGGGCTCGGCTTTGGCTTTCAGAAGAAGGAAGACGCGAGTAAAAATTTCTGCCACGTGTTGAAACAAATAAAACATGTAATTTATCTTTTGAAAACAGTATTATATTAAATACATCTATATATCGTTTTAAATTTAAATTTAAATTGTCACAATTATGCAATTCAAAACCTCGATCTCCAATCGAGCCGTACCGCTAGGCATTTATAAATGTTATACCCCTATTCCGAACGCAATGGAGAGTCCTAATTCGAACGTATGGAGAAGATTGCTTTTTGAAGCAACTAAACATTGAATTTTCGATATAAATTCCAGCGCGTTTATATGTCGTACGCTCACACAACAACTCCAATCACTATGAAAATTGAGACCCGATAATAATATAATATTACGGATCCAATGGAACTGGTTCCGTTGAATTCCAAGATTGTGCCTTGGAAGGCTATTTTTATATATCGATTTAAACGATATATTATTAAAACTTAACAAAACATTCCAAATTCAATTTCAACACTTATACTATCTTCAGTATTATCAATATAAATTTTAAAAACCTTTAAATTAAATTTTTTTTAAGGCTTAAAATTCCAGATTCAACATCTTACCCAATTTTCAATAATTAAATTCAATAATTAAATTTACAAATAATGATGATATTTGAAATTTAAGCTACAAATTAACTTTTAAATATTTAAATCCATTAAATATCCTGATTTCAAATGCCTAAAAATTTTGGGTCGTCACAAAATATGTCCAAAATAATTTTCCAGAAAAATCGCGCTTTCATAATAAATTTACCGAAGTTTAAAATTAATATTTTAAATGATTAAAAATATGAAATAAATTTGATAAATCTATTAAAACGGTTTAAAAGAGGTTTGGAATGGAAAATATGAATTCTCAAATATAAAGAAGTTGTTTAAATCAAATAAGCTTATATAGCACTTTTATGCTTTGAATTCTATAACCTTTTGAATATGAGTTTAAACTTAACAATTATTTCCTCAATCTTTTGTGAATGATTTTAAAGGAATAATTAACTAATGTAAAGATGATTTGGAAGTTTTAATAAGAGTTTGAATAAATTGTTAAGATTAATTGTTTATACCACTTAAACAAAACGTAAAGAATATTGAATGCAATAACAAACTGAGTATGCGTAAACGACTAGTACATTTGTCGCGCCTGTGAGATCTGGGAAGATAAAACAAGGTGTTTAACTAATGTCTTCTCTTCTTAGGCGAGGTGTGGAACTGATCAAAAGGAAAGCCCGGATGCTCTAAAAGATCATATTTAAGATTTTCCAAGTTAAAGGCAAAGATATCATAATGAAGGATTACTTGTCATTAGTCCCTAAAGGTGAAACTTACCATTAGTCCCTGGAGGTGAAACTTGCCGTTAGTCCCTAGAGGTAAAATTTACCATATCTGTGATGGCAATAGTGCTCTATTATGAAAATCTTCGATTTGCAAGAATATGATTTGAATTTAAGAAATAAATCTTTGATTAAGCTTTAATGAATGATTTGGGAATATTTTCCCTAATCTAAAAGTTATGACTTGAATCTAAGAAATCTTTCATCAAGATTTAATGAATGATTTGGAAAGGTTTTCCTAAGTAAAAGAGAAAATGATTTGGAATTATTCCAATATTTAAGAAAGGTTTAAATAAACCAATGATTTGATAAATGAGGCTTAATGATTCCATATACATTTGAAAAGAAAATGGAATAAATTGAAAAGATTATATCTAAGAAAGATATTTGATTTAAAAGATGAAGTAATTGATTGATGATTGATGTCCTCGTATGAACTTAACATCTTTTTTAAAGCGATGATTGGTTTCGAAGGAACCGGGGTCGGATTTGGATGATTTCTATCCGAAAATCACTTCGAACCAATGTATATGCTCGAAAGTGAAGACATGTTGAAGATGATGATTATTGAAGACCGTGGATCTTTATAGCGTGACGACTGCTTGTTGAACATGCTCTGGGTAGCTCCCATTATAGAGTTATTTATAGCAGTGGTCTCCTCGTGATGGAGATATTTTGGATTACCAGGGCTTCTCGCCTAGTAATGGCCGAGTAAAGTACCTTCGGTTTCGTTCAGTCCTAGAACGAACTTGTATGGACGAATGTCCGACATTGCATTTCTAAGACATAACGTTTGTCTTTTACAAATGTACATCAGTGGTGGCGGAGAAGGCAACTTCTCTTAACTTAACACCCTCCTTGAGAAGTACGAGCTCAAAGGTTGTATTTTTGTGCGAGTCAAATAGTGATCCAAGAAATGGTAGTGTGGCATTCAAAGTGGAACCTGTTATAATCAAAGCGTGATTTTGTATGAAAAACGTGGCTTTGAAGAAATTGAGCGTAGCCTCGCGATCTTCACACCCCGGTTATGATGGGATTCTATGTGGTTAGATGTATGCTCGCATTTTCGGATAGTAGTGATTTGGGTTATCAGATGTTCTTAGCCCCAGGTACCAGATACGTTTGGGCCTCATGGCAGGGATGCGCGAAATCCGAGTCTTTGATGTTGCTTGCAGATTGTATCCACTTTTAGTCATGGATATAGAATGATCTTTCCACTAATTCCTTGTTACGTTGGAAATCTAATACCAATACGTGATTTATGGTTTTGGTTGTATTCCCAAAATAGCTGTAATGACTTGCAAACATTTCGGCTGCCCCTTTTGGTATTATATATTCCGTTCGGTATATTTCGTTGACCCAGTCCAGATATATTCCATTAGACTTAGTCCATATATTGATACCTTATTCGAATAAGTTTATTAAAAAGTGTTTTCAAAAGAATGTCATTAGAAATAATATCAAACGTTTTGATATATAAAAGTGTTTTGGTTATCATAAGGTAAAAACCAGTCCGTGTTTATGTGTGGACATGGTCTTATGAGATACCCTTCTTTTCAAAGGTTTTGATAATATAATCATTTAAATTTCGAGTATCTCACGCTGGTTTGTCAAGCCTGCTCCAGGAATTTTAATACTCGAGTCAGATCCGAGTAGTTTCAAGTTGAGTTGAATACGGTTGGTGTTTCCAGTGGAGAGCTGGTGATCTTCATCATCATATGGACATATTCTATTATCCGATTTGTTTATTGAGGTTCGTGCATGATAGGGGGTTCTCACTTCTTGTTAAGTAGCGAACAGATGACTCTTACTCCTATATGTCCTTGTGATCGAGTATCGAAGGGTTGGTTTCAGTTGAGAGGCTGGCTATAAAATAAAAGCGTGAGGTACCAGTGTAAGCTACGGCGGAAATTGGCCGTTGTCGATGGTTGAAAAGTCTAGATCATTACATTTGGTATCAGAGCTGAAGGTTAAGTGAGAACCTTGGCTTTGGTTGGGTAAAGACTCATCAGAGATAATGTTAGTAATACCCTAGGATGGGTAACTCATTAGAGATATGGTTAGTAACAACCTAGAATGAGTTTGAGTGTATTATATATATGCGCGTATTTGTTAGTGACCAATAAAATATTTTGTATTGATTTATCTGTTGAGTGATTTATGAATTCCGATCGATGCGCTTGATCACCGCTATCTATGAGGATTCCTAAACACTTAAACAAGGCAAACCGACACACTGATTTTGAAATAATCGGTAAATGAAATAGTTTTACCTTGGATTATGTTTTGAATATAAAGTATATATTTTGAAACATGGTATAGCAAGAAATCAGGATTAGTGAAATTTAAAAATGAACATTATTTGTGATTAGAATTTCACAGTTTGACTATAAGATGTTTCATAAAGGTAATAGATAAGTATGAAATCTGATGAGTTAATTAAGATCTTTAATACTTATTCCAAAAATAATAAATTAAGAAATGATAATGTTAAGTTACTACCATAAATTGATCAATTGTTTGATTTAAAAGTTTAAGTACAAATACCTTGTGAATTAAGTTTCACGATTTGACGATAAGGTATTTAATAATAAGATTTGTTTAAGGAATGAACATATAAGATGAAAATGTATTCAATAATTGAAAATGATTTTGTAAAAGTTATATATAAAAGAAATGAGAATTTAAGTTCGATTAAAACAATTGTGGCAATTTAAATATAGTTAATTAATATAAGATAAAATGAATTTATAAAAAAAAGGGTTTTATAAAGTAATCTCTAAAGAATGTTGAAAATGTTATTATTTCAAATATAAAAAGAGATAGTTTATGATAACTAATTCGATTGGCTCGAAAATAAACTAAAAATGGACAAGTAATGTGTTCGGATGGCAAGCACTTCTCTTAAGTATTACTCTTCTTGTTAAGAGGATATAGGATACTATTGGTAGTATCAGTTCCTTAGATTGTTTTGGAGTTACTTGATCTATATAATTTTCTTAAGTTTGTAGAGATAATGTGAATCATTAATGGATAAATTGATTAGTAATTTTTATAAAAGTGTTTAAACTAAAGATAAATTGGGATTGCTAATTGATAAGATAAAGTGGGATTCTCGACGATTTTGGACAGTCGAAAATTTCCAAATCATACCTAACTCGGAGCTAGGGAGTTTATGAAACTAAAAGATTGTGAAATATTACGATAAGTATAATTTAGAAATGTGATTATAAACAAAAAAGGTAATTATAACCTGGAAAATGTTTTATTAATGAATCTAGCATAAATTAAGAATTTGGACTTAAGTCTTTAAAAGTGATTGATTTACATAAGTTATAAGAGTTAATAAACATAAGCGATGGTTTTTATGAAATGGTTCGTAGATAGTGTTAGTGTTAAAAGAAATATACCGAGTTAAAAGATTATGGGAAAACTTTTTTAAAGATAAATAATCTTTTGAGTGAAAAATGATTTCTTTATAATATTTTCTTTATAAAAATATTTGGAAATAAATCACTAAAGGGATTATATAAAGAAGCACCTTTATAAAGTGTTTGATCTTGAGATAAAGTTTTTATGAAAGTTTTGGCGGGTTAATAAATACATATGTTACATGTAAATCATTTCATCACACAAATTTTGATCTAGGATTCGAGTTCGGAACTTTGAGGTGTTTTACACCGATTCGAAAAAGGATTTATCACTCGATTTCTTGACGACAAACATTGATGAGGATGTTGGTTAGGTACTTTAGTTTTCTATCATAGTTGAGCATTATGCAAGGAAAGCAAAGGTTTCTGAGCAAAGAGCCTGATTAAAGTCCGCGTTAGAGGATCGGGGGATCGGTACTAGTTCGGAAATGAAGTTGTGTATTCGAATAGGAGATCGAATAAGATATTTCATATGGATGATCTGTGTATATTATATAGAATTAAATTTAAGGATAAATGTTTTGTGTAAACTTTTGTTTGGGTAATTTCGAGGACGAAATTCTTTTAAGTAGGGAAGAATGTAACGACACAGAACTTGACCACTTTAAAATATAATGTATAAAGTGATTTTAAAGTAAAATAGTAAGGTTTTATTATTCAAACAATATTCGATAGGATTTGGAAGTAGAAACATACATAAAAATAGTAATATTTGCCTATATCGACAAAAGTGACAAAATGCTGATTTCAGAAAAGTATGTTTCAATGGTTAAATAAATCATCTTAACTAATTTATGAGTGTATATTTTTAAATAGCATTATAAAAATTTATTTTTAAATTTGATTTACATAAATAAATATTTTAACTAAAACGTCAAAATGTGACCTAAAACATTTTGTCGAAAAAACGATGTTTTGTCGATTAAAAGTTGTCGCAACATCATCGCACCTTTATTTTCTTACATATAAACATATATTCAAAAAGTGTATGTGATAACCTGGATTTTCGAGCATCTGGTAATTGGTAATTAATAGGATTGGAACTATTAAAATATTAATTTGTATGTTAATCAGAAAAATTCTAATAATAAAAATATATTTGAATGTGTAGACGGATTATAGAAAAAATATAATAATAATAAATAAGTATAATAAAGGATATCTGTAATATCGCAGAAATTTCAAGCAATTTCAATTATGATAATCTCCTAATATAATTTTATAATGGGCAAACTTATTATGTTCAAACAAATTAGATATCTGTTTGTTTAAAAATAGATATATAGGATTTTAAATTAAAAATTGAATTTGAGATTGGAATCCAAAGATAAATATCTTAAAGTAAATTGGATTGAATAATAATGTATGTTTGATTTTAAATGGTAGGTAAATAGTTATATAATATTTTCCTTATAAGGATTTTATAAGAATAAATTAAGAAATGTATTTACCAAATTAAAAATAAAAGATTTTCAAAAATATTTAAAATAATAAATGCATACAAAATACAAGTGTAAATATTTTAACACATGTATAAAGACAAGTGTATCTTACTATAGCATGCAAATTACAAATGGAAAATTTGTTCACTCAAAATTGCAATATCAATATAAAAGTGAAAAAAAAACAAACACGTCAGTACGTATTCATTTCCACCCCTCTCACTTTCGTTCCTTGTTCTTTTATCTTAATCTAAAATCCTCTTTTATCATTCTAAAGAAAAAGAAAATAATGGCAAGCTCTACAACTTCAATCGAACGGCAACGACAATCAAGCAAGGGTGAAATTCAACTAATAACAAGTGCAGATCAGCTCGAAATTTAATTCCAGATCGATTAAAGAAGTCGCTCTCTATTCTATGTACACCGGTGAGTAAATTCTATTTTTTTCTTCTGATTATCACACCAAAGATTTCTTATTTTGCTAAGTCTTCATCTGGTAGGTTTCGAATGTGATTCATTGGGTTGTATTTGCACGATTAACAATTTATATAATTCAGAACGCGGGTTAGTTCTGAATTACTTCGTGCTTTGGGTTTTTTTTTCAAGGGTTTTTGGGCGAGTTTGATTTCTCTGAGGAGTACACTCTCACATTTGCTATCTTTAAAATCTAATTAAATGCCTATAGAGTTGTGTGTCATAGTATTTGCTTTTCTTTATCATGCATGATCTATTCCCAAGCTATTATGCATAAATTCATTGAATGTGAAACTTTGATCTGATAGTTCACTTTTCCATCTCCCTATGACTGGTTCTTATAAACAGTTATTCTAGAAATCAAATATTAACTTTAGTATCTAATTTTTAATATTAGACTTTAACTGGGCCTAGGGCAACCCACTTCAATGGGCCGGCCCTGGATGTAGGCGGTGTTTGGTGGCAACAGTTTGTATGAAGAGGGAAGGTTGATGGTGCAGAGGGATAAGTGGTGGAAGAGTATGTCATATAGTGATGAAGTAAAGAGTTGATGAAGAGGATGTGCAGAGGGATAGGTTATGTGCAGTGGTGTTGTGACTTGATGGAAATAATGGTCAGACAAAAGTGTTCTGGAAGTGTGCAGGTTAGGGGACGTGCAGCAGTTTGATAGTGTTTGTATGATGAGGTGATGGACTGATGGTATGTAGGAGGAGGTTGTGGTCAGTGTTTGGTGGAGTTGTCAATGATGTAGTGTTGTGGGTTTTGTATTCGCAGAGGTAAGGGGATGACAAAAGTTTTGAAGGGTGATGTTGCAATAAGGTGTAGTACTGATGTGCAGTAAGGAGTGATGCAACTGCAGTGGTATATGTATATGTGTACGTAGTGGGCAAGTATATGAAGGCAGTAGACAGTGGTCATGGTGGTATATTGTGTAGAAGGCAGGCATAGGAGTTGTGAAGATATAGGGGATGCACAGTTAACAACAGAAATGAATAGAGATGTTAGGTGGTAATGGTAGGTCAGAGATGAAGTAACAAGAGTTAGTTGCAGCAGCGTTAGGTATGGTAGTGGGGTGTTTTTTGGTAAGTATGATGAAAAGATATGGAACAGTGGGCAGTGGAAACCGAGTATAGTGTTGGCAGTTTGGATGTGTGTTGTTTTGGTGGTTTGTTGGTTAGGTTGTTGGACAGTGGAAGTTTGGATAGGGTGGCTAATGGTAATGAAATGTTGCTGAAGTGAGATTTTGTATAAAGAGGATGCACAGAGGGTTGTTATGTTGCGGTGACAGTGGAAGAATGATGGGGAACGGTGGCAGTGATATGGAGATGAGGGTTGAAGGTAGTTGTTATATTGTATGGGTTTGATATAATGAAGGTTGCTTGTATCAGTTGTATCAGCAAGTTGACAGTGTTGATATGCAGTGAGCAAGTTGACTGTGTCGATATGCAGTGAGCGAGTTGACAGTGTCGATATGCAGTGACTGTGTATGGTGGAGCAAAATGAAATGCACAGTAATGTGCAAGTTTGGTTGTTTGATAGAAGTGATGATGGTCCAGGGTGGTTGTGAGGATGTTTTGTAGTTTTGCTGTTTGGTGGCTGTGAGTTGTAAGTGCACTGTTGTTTGAAGTAAAGCATTTGGTAATTTGAATGAACTTTGTTTTGGAAGCAAAGTATTTGATATTATATGTTTAGATTAATTTAAATATGTTAAAGTTATTTTTAAAACTTAATTTATATATATATATATATATATATATATATATATATATATATATATATATTAACGTTTGGCAAATGTGTTAAATAAGAGATTAGGTAATTAATAAAGGAAATGTTTTAACTTAAATTTATCAAGGTTTGATAAATTAATGAGGTAATTACGAGTCTTTAATTAATTTAAAGTGTTAATTAATTAAGGATTAATTAATTAATAATTAAGGGTTATAAGTTCAATTGATTAGAGATTAATTAATTTAGTAACGAGGTTGTAATTAATTATTGATTAATTAAGCAATTAGAGATAAATCCATTAGTAATTATGGATTAATTAACCAGTAATGAAGAATTAATTAATTTGCAATTAAGTTTTATTAATTAATTATTCAGGAATAATTAATTACTGAATGAGATTAATTGAGATTAATTAATGAATGTAATTACTTGAAGGTTAAATCAATATGGTTAAGGCTAATTAATCTATGTGATTAATTAAAAGACAATTACTAAGTGTAATTATAGAATAATTAATCAAGGATGATTAATTAAGACAGATCTTTAATTGGGTTGTAACTAACTAATGTTCAGTAAGCAAGATTAAAGTGATTTAAGGATTCAATTTAATTTATTCAAATAAATTGGAATGGTGTGACTAATCAATCTTGTTTTTGATTGATTGAATGATATTAAATGCTTTGGATATATCTGATATGAAATGTTTTGAGAAATGATTGTGTTAAACAGTGATAATGTGGTTATCTATAGAGATGAATTACTTTGTAAAGTGACATCCTGTATTTAAAGTTTGAATTGTATTTCATTCGAATAATTTGGGTTAAGATGACATTGGATTCGAAGAGACCGGAGTCGGGTATTAGTTAATACCCGAAACCACTTCAATTCTTTATAAATTGATATGTGGAATCAATAAGCTGAAATGAAAAGATTTAAGTGTATTGGACCGTTTAATCTAAGTTTTGGTAATTAGAAATTAATGTGTGAAATAAGTGGAGTCTAACAACTTGTAAAGTTGTAAATCTATGTATGAGTTACCCCAGGTTTTAAATAAGTTGTATGTTTGGTATTTCTTATTAAATGAGTTTACTCACGCTGGTTTCCAGCCTGAACAGGGTGTTACTTTGATGTAATGCTCGGGTCAGACCGAGTATTACAGATTTTCAGGTAAGGACGTTCTAGAGCTCAGGAGGCGAGCTGGAGAGCAGGAACGTATGGAGAGCTTCTGATGTTAATATATTATAGTATCTGAAACAGATAGATTTATTTGTTCTGTGATTGTAAATCTGTTGTAACTTTGATATAATAAAGTGTAGTTTGACAAGTACAGTTTCCTTTGTATAACTATTATTTATGTGATATTATATTTTATCCGCTGCGTATGTGAGACTTTGGGTTTGTTTTTCTGTTCTTCTTCTTCTATCTCTTTCTTCTTTTCTCTAACTATCTGGAATTTTCGGGTTCGAAAACTTTCGGGTCGTTACAGTGTAAGTATTAATTAATTCACTAAACATGTTTACTTTTGCAAAATAAGATTACAAAACTATTAGATGTCATTAGTAAAAGTAAGTAAGAATTAACAAAAGTAAGAAAAAGTAAACATCAAATCACATCAAATCAAAGCCAACATAATTATGACATTCTTTACTTAATCTTTAAGTGACTAAGGCATAAAGTAAGAAGTGAAAGGATGATATTAAGTTTTGAAAAAGTGGAGATTGCTTTAGGTTGAAGTAAGGTTAGTTTGGTAATTTGGTAAGAGGTTATTTTGGTAAATTACCACTTATTTCTTTTTCTATAAATACCCACCTCCTTCTTCACTTTCATTCATATTTCTTCTTCTTATTTAATCAAGCTTCTTCATCTTATTCCTCTTCTCTTTAATGGCTTCCAAGATATAGAAAAAAATTAAAAATAAATAATGTCAAAATATTTATAAAATATTCATAAGAAATCAATGTTTATTCTCTTCAAATCAAACCCCACTTTTCTCCACAATTTACCTCTTCTCCTCTCGACCATAACTTCTTAAAAATAGAACCAAAATACAAATTCTTTTTCTCAAATCATGTATTTTTCCAGTGGTTACAACTTTCCCGTTGGCCACTTTATCTCATTATAAAGTTAACTATATCAAAAATATATTTCTTTCCAGTGCATTTTCTTGCCCAGTTTTTAAGCCAGAGAATATGTCATTTTGTTTTGATCATAACTTGATCATAACAGATCTAAGTTAAGAAATTATTTTTTAAACCATATAAAATTCTAGTTTCTATAACTTTTATGTTGACCACTTTTTCCAGTTTTGAAGTTTTCTTTACTGGAAACTCAATTCTTTGAAGTGTATTTTCAGGCTTCATTTCTGTCAATCCGATAATACCTCTTCTTCATTCTATCATACCTCTTTCAAAACAACTTGGATTCAAATGATTCTTTTTTTTAAATTAAATAGAAAATAATTTTCAAGAACTTTTCAGTTAATAAGTTTTAAAATTTCTTGAGTAAGAGAGTCAAAAACAAGAAAGAAGATGACCCATTTTTCGGATATAAATCTTGGGAATTCAAGTTCAAAGCTCTGTCGCTCTTCTCTATATTTTCGGCTAACCTCCATCTCAAGCCTTGGCCAAGCTATTGGAAGGGAGAAGGTGTTGTTTGCTAGATTTTAATGGAGTATGAATTAATTAGTGAAGTGTTGGTTGATTAGAATGTTGGTAGAAAGTTAATCGCTTTGGTTTATGGTGAGAAACTCTATTTAACATCTATATATATATATATATATACATGTTTGACGTTCTGTTATGATTGCTATGGATGTTTATATATGCTTTGATCATCAAGTATTGATTGTTTGATATGATTGTTAAATTGTTTTACCAAGTCATGTTAATACACGTCGATAAGCACAAAGGAAAGCACTTTCCTTTTGAAAATGAAATGGTGTATATGGAATGCTTAAACCTTTTGAAAATTATTTTAAAGTGAGATAGAAATGTTTTATAAACATTTATATATGCTTGAAGAAATAACGGAATAAAATCAAGATTTTATCTTGTATACTTTAAATATGTCCAAAATAATTTTCCAGAAAAATCGCGCTTTTGTAGTAAAGTGACCAAAATTTAAAATTAATAATTTAAATGATTAAAAATATGAAATAAATTTGATAAATATATTAAAATGGTTTAAAAGAGATCTGGAATGGAAAATATGAATTTTCAAATATAAAAAAGTTGTTTAAATCAATTAAGCTTATATAGCACTTTATGCTACAAATTCTATAACCTTTTGAATATGAGTTTAAACTTAACAATTATTTCCTTAGTCTTTTGTGAATGATTTTAAAGGAATAATTAAGTAATGTAAAGATTTTTTGGATGTTTTAATAAGAGTTTGAATAAATTGGTAAGATGAATTGTTTATACCACTTAAACAAAAAGTAAAGAATATTGAATGTAATAACAAACTGAGTATGCGGAAACGACTAGTGCAATTGTCCCGCCTGTGAGATCGGGGAAGATAAAATAAGGTGTTTAACTAAGGTTAGGGATGGAGCAACCAGTACCCAGAACTTACCTGGCCTATGTTTTCTCTTCTTAGGCGAGGGTTGGAACAGATCGAAAGGAAAGCACGGATGCTCTAAAAGATCATACTTAAGTTTTTCCAAGTCAAAGATAAAGATATTCATAATGAAGGATTACTTGCCATTAGTCCCTGGGGGTGAGACTTACCATTAGTCCCTGGAGGTGAAACTTGCCATTAGTCCATGGAGGTGAAACTTGCCATTAGTCCTTAGAGGTGAAATTTACCATATCTAAGATGGCCATAGTGCTCTATTGTGAAAATCTTTGATTTGCAAGAATATGATTTGAAGTTAAGAAATAAATCTTTGATTAAGCTTTAATGAATGATTTGGGAATATTTTCCCTAATTTAAAAGTTATGACTTGAATCTAAGAAACCTTTGATTAGGACTTAATGAATGATTAGGAAAGGTTTTCCTAAGTAAAAGAGAAAATGATTTGGAATTATTCCAAGATTTAAGAAAGGTTTAAATAAACCAAATGATTTGATAAATGAGGCTTAATGATTCCATATACATTTGAAAAGAAAATGGAATAAATTGAAAAGATAATATCTAAGAAAGATATTTGATTTAAAAGATGAAGTAATTGATTGATGATTGATATCCACGTATGAACTTAACATCTTTTTTAAAGCGATGATTGGCTTCAAATGAACGGGGTCGGATTTGAATGATTCCTATCCAAAAACCACTTCGAAACAATGTATACGTTCGAAAGTGAAGACATGTTGAAGATGATGATTATTGAAGACTGTGGATCTTCACAGCGTGAGGACTGCTTGTTGAACATGCTCTAGGTAGCTCCCATTATAGAGTTATTTATAGCAGTGGTCTCCACGTGATGGAGATTTTTCGGATTGCAAGGGATTTTCTCCTAGTAATGGCCGAGGAAAGTACCTTCACTTTCATTCAGTCCTAGAACGAACTTGTATGGACGAATGTTCGACATTGTATTTCTGAGACACAACTTTTGTCTTTTACAAATGTACATCAGTGGTGGCGGAGAAGGCAACTTCTCTTAGCTTAACACCCTCCTTGAGACGTACGAGCTCAAGGGTTGTATTTTTGTGGGAGTCAAATAGTGATCCAAGGAATGGTAATGTGGCATTCAAAGTGGAACCTGTTATAATCAAAGCGTGGTTTTGTGTGAAAAACGTGACTTTGAAGAAATTGGACGTTGCCTTGCGAGCCTCATACCCCGGTTATGATGGGATTCTATGTGGTCGGATGTATGCTCGCATTTTCGGATAGTAGTGATTTGGGTTATCAGATGTTTTGAGCCCCAGGTACCAGATACGTCTAGGCCTCATGGCAGGGATGCACGAAGTTCGAGTCCTTGGATGTTATTCGTAGATTGTATCCACTTTTAGCCATTTGTGTTGTTGTATAACAGCGACTAAGTCATGGACGCAAGCCGTGGATACAGAATGATCTTTCCACTAGTTCCTTATCATGTTGGAAATCCAATCACAATACATGATTTACGGTTTTGATTGTATTCCCAAAATAGCTGTAATGATGTGATATCCCGTAATTTCACACCCAATTTAAATATGAAAATCTATATAATATACTAATTTAAGTTGATAAATTTGTTATTTTATTCAACAGCTAATAAATGAATGGTAAATATAAATTTATTTTAATTAAAAACTAATACATATATAAGGAATTGAATGTGTTAAAATTCTATTCATATCAAATTTGATTTTGAATTGGATTTTTAGAATTCTATTTGTGTTTGAATTGATATATTAAAAGATATAAACTATGTTAAATTTTATTCTAAATTTTACTTTGAATTTTAAGAAATATTCTCATGATTTTAATTATGTTATAACATTGGTTTTATATTCATTATTTAAAGGAAATTGATTTTTTTAGGGGTTTAAAATATAAACTTATATAAGAAAAATCAATTAAGTAAACATTTTAATTTCTTTTTGCATGAGAAAACACTTGTTACATTTAAACCTATTAATAAAACATGTGTTAGAAATTTAAGCATTTTTGTGACAAGTGTCATAATGTAGGTTTTATTTTCTTTAAATTTTATAAAACAAATTCTTAAAAGACATTCATGCATACTTTCTCATTTTATTAAAACACATTTTACATTTCTTTCTCTTCAAAAATATGAACTTCTTAAATCTTTGCATCTTCAACCAATTTCTGTAACAATCTTAAGTTTTTATCATCTATTAATTCAAGCTTGAGGCATCTTCAAAGCAACAATATCAAGTGGTTTCAGTTTTTAAAGTCTGCAGTTCGTATCTTTTTCCAGCAGCTTGAATCTTCACAACTAATACGGTGAGTAAATTCTTAAATCAAACTTCAAGTATAAAATGTTGCATGTTGAATGCTAGCTCTGATAGGTTTGCATGTTAGTTGTTTTGTGGAATGTTGTTTACAGTTTTAAATATTTGACTGTGCATGTTAAAGAAACTGTAACCCTCTGTTGCTTCAAGATCAAAGCAAATTTTCTTAGCAAAACTTCAAATTAAAATATAGTATGGTGATGTTGAATATATATCTTCAAATATAGTAGTTAGACTCCATATGTTTTAAGTATTAAAATATATACTGATGATACTGTTAAAACTGTAGAAGTAAGTATAGGCAGTGAAACAAAAATCATAGCATATAAATCTTGTTAAATTTTGATGAATCAAGTATATATGCTGAATCTAAAATGCATGTTATGAATTTTAAAATTGAAATTAGAATTTTTAACATACAAATGAATTTGAATTTTTAAATTTACTGAATTTGGGACTTTTGTCAAATTCATGACATTGGGTTAATTTTAAGTTTTGAAGTTTAAATAGAAGCTATGTTAGATGTTGTATAACACTAGAAAAATAGTGATTGAATTTATTTTGCAACATGGAATTGGGAATTTGGGTTTGTAGGGTTTGGGATTCTGTTTTTTTCGAGCTTCAGGAATTCGATCGCATGAAGTTTGTGGTTGATCGAGCTTCATAGGGTTTGGGGAGGAGTGGCGTGTGGGTGTTGCGCACGCGTGACCGGAGTTACGTGCCGGAATGAGGTAGGATGGTCGTGGATGATGGGTTTTCTTCTAGCATCTGCAGTTTGGGTTTTTGCTCGAGCATTCGAATTTCGTTCGTGTTCGTGTTGATGAATTCTGGGTTGAGATTCTGGAACGAGGAGCGTAGTGGGGTTTGCGCATGTGGTCGGCGGTGGCGATGGAGGTGCCGAGGTCTTGTGCATGTGCACGAGACAGTGTGTGTGTCAGGGGAGAGTTTCGTGCGCGAGGGGGAAAGGGCTCGAAGTCGCTCTCGTGTTGAGGTCGTGTTGATCGCGTTTTGTGCTCAAGTGTGTGTGTGCGTGTGCTGTGCTCGTGGGTGAGAGTTGGGTTCAGGTTGAAGAGAGGTAGGAGGAGATGAGTTTTAGGTTTGTGTTAGCTTGGGTTTGGGCCGGGCTTTAAGCAAATTATTGAAATTAAGTTTAAGTTTATTTTGAAACTTCAATTTTGTTTTAAGTTTAAAGTTTAACACTTTATATTTTCCCTATTTTGTTAAGTATCAAATATTTATTTCAAAAGTAATTCACATCTTATTATTTGAAGTTTGAAATGGTTTTACAGTTTTAAATCTAACATTTTCTAAAGTAATTAGTTTTTAATAAATTGAATACTTAAATATGTAAGAGTTTTTAAAGATGAATGAACATTGATTTCTTTTGAAGTAAATTAGATTTTGAAAATTTAAGTTTACTTAAAATTAATTAGTAATTAGTGATGGAATTAATTAATTAATTTTGGTTAATTGATTATTAAGATATAATTAATTACTTATGAATTATTTAATGGATAATTAGGGATTAAATTAAATAACAATTAATAGGTTATTAATTAATTTATTAATTAATTTAAGGTTAATTCATAAGTAATTAATAATTGATTAATTGATTAATGATTAATAAATTAGTGATTAAGAAGTTAGGTAATTAATTGATTAAGAGTTAATTAATTAAGTAATTAAACATTAATTAATTTATAATTAGTAGTAAATTAATTAATGATTAATTTTAATTAATTAAATAATTAAGGTTAATTAAGGAATAATTAACTAAGTAATTAAGATAAATTAATTTGTGGTTAATTAAGAATTAATTAAGGTAATTAAGAATGAATTAAGGTTAATTAATTATAATTAAGGGTTAATTAGTAACCAATTAAGGACTGATTAATTTTAATCAAAGTTTGATTAATAAATAATTATAGTAATTAATTAATAATTAAATAAAGATTATTAATTAATTAAGTAGTAATTAATTAATAATGAGATAATTAAGAGGTGATTAATTAATTAAATGATTGTGATTAATTAATTAATGTTTGGTTAAGCAAGATTAAGTGATAAATTCTTAAGTAATTAATTTAATTTAAATTAATTATGATATGAATTAAGTAGTGCTTGCTTGTGGATGATAGTTTGTGTTGATATCTGAATATGGGTGATATCTATTGAATGATAGTTGATATAATATGTGATGAGATGTTGTATATCTGTGATAGATATTGGTTATTATCTGTTAATAATGTTGTGTGATGCTATGTTTAAAATCTGAATTGAATTGTTTAAATCTTTAAACAACTTGGCCTTTAAGACACTTTTGGATTTCGATGAGACCGGGATCGGGGTTCCATATTTGGATATCCGAAAACCACATCAATTCCAAATAACGTTAGGTCGTGAATCTTATGTGAAGAGTGAAGACTCAAGGTGTCTATACGTCAGTATAACTCTGTGGGTGATTCCGTAATGAGTTTGACGGAATAGTACTTATAGATTCGAGATGGTGAATCAGAGTGCAAGGGTTATCTCGTTAACTCTGAGGGTGATTCCAAAATGAGTGTAACGAGATAATGCCTTGGTTTCGTTCGAACCCGGAACGAACTGGTATGGATTGAATGCTTTCATTTCATCGTCAGGTGGACAATGAGCATTCTAAGAGATGTGTTCTTTATAAAGGTAATCGTAGCCTCAAGCCTCATCAACCGGGAATGGCTAAAACAGGGGAGATGCAACATGGTTTCGTGGGTAGCACCCACTTGAGAGTGAGATTTACCCCTGTCTAGAAGTCCCTCATATATTCGGCTGTGTGGGCAGTTGTTGGCCACAACTGCGGGGTTGTCTTGTTCAGAACTATCCAGTAAGGGATGGGTCCGGCCTTGTGTTGCAGGGGATCGGGAGTGATCCTCGGTACGGTGATCTAGGCCCCGTACTATGACGGGCGGTACCCCAGTAGTCCTGCCATTGATGGAAACCCACTTTCCCTATGAGACTATACAGTTTTGATTGTATTACCCACTTTCGTGGCTAGTAGCTAGAATTTAATCATGTAACAATTTCGGCTATTTTCTATTTACTTGAAAACCCTAGACCCTATTATAATATCACTGAATTTCCTATCAAATGTTTTGGTTAGCTTAAGGTAAAAACTTACCCGTGTTTATTTGTGGGAAGTCTTACGTGATACCTTTTGCTCAAATGATTTTTAAAAGTTAAACAACTTTAACTAATTTACTCACACCAGACCCATGTCTGACCCAGAGTTTATTTTGTTTTTCATAAACTCTTGGGTACTCAAATTTTTATGAGTAGCCAAGTGATTAGGTTTGGATTAGCATATGTTTTGGAAGCTGGAGCTGGAGTCCAGCCATACTATCTATCTATATTCGCTGTAGTGGCATTTTGGTGTTATGTTTTGAGTTGTATGGGTTGGGAAAACTCTTATGAATGTCAGATGTAATGAAGTGGTATTATTTTGTGAACTCTGATATGTAAACTTATGTAAGGGATATATGTAATATTATATTTTATTCATTTCCACTGTGAGATTCTGATGATTGTTGTTTCTTTTCTTTCTATCTTTCTATTTCTATCTCTTTCTTTTCTTATTGATGATGCGTTTTTCTGTGGAATGAAAGACGGGTCGTCGCAGTTGGTATCAGAGCAACGGTTGAGAAACACCTAGGCTCTGGAATAGTATCTATCTTGAGAGTGCGTATTTGTAATTTTCTTATATAATTATATCCCTATCTAAATTGATTGGATTACCTATTCAGGTAGCCAATATGAGTTCAAGAGGCCGAAGGGGAATAGTTTTTGGTAGTGGATCAACTGGTAACAGAAGAGAGCAGATTCATAATGAGACCGTTAATCCAGTTACGTCTTCAGCCAGTTTTGCCGCATTATGCAAGGACTTTGTTCATCTTGGAGGGAAACCATTTCAGGGATCAGAAACTATAATAGAAGTTCAAGCATGGATTCGCTCGTGTGAGAAGATTTTTAAGAGCATGAGGTTATCAGATGAGCAAAAGAGAATAATGGCTGCATGGCAATTACAAGGTGGTGCTGCAGTATGGTGGAATTCAGTGACTGCTAATATCTCGGAGGATGGTATGTCTTGGGAAGAATTTAAGGAGATGTTTAAGGAAAAGTATATGCTTGCTGCAGGAAGAACTCGCCTTTATCAAGACTTTATGAATCTGAAACAAGGGAATATGTCTATAGCTGAATACGAGACTAAATTCAACGACTTATCTTGCTACGGACCAGGACTTATAGACACACCTCTTAAGAAGAACGAGATGTTTGTCCAAGGGTTGAGGCCTGAGTATCATGAGAGAATGACTGCACATCTGAAAGGGTCTTTTGTGGAGCTTATTGATATGGCGTTAAGGTATGAAGACTTGATGAAGAAGAGGTCAGTGGCACAAGTTGCTACATCAGGAGGGAATTCTTCCAACCAGAATAATAGGAAATTCAATCCTAACTGGAAGAAGCAAAACAAGAAGAAGTCTGGGAACAATAATGGACCTCGAAAGTGTTATATTTGTCAACAAGAAGGTCATCTGGCAAACAAGCGTCCCAGCAAAGGATCTCAGCAGCAGCGGCAGCAGTATAGTGGGCCAGGGTCAGCCTTAGTTTAGAAGTCACTTTGCTTTAACTGTCACCAACCGGGACACATGATTAGGGACTGCACGCTCCTTCATAAGGTTCAACAGAAAAAAGTATAAAGTATTTTCTTTAGAAGGCGCACCATCAAACTCTTCGAAGGGCAAGGGAGTTTTAGAAGGTACTTTACTTTTAAATGGAAAGTATATTAAAGTCTTATTTTATTCTGGTGCTTCTTTAAGTTTTATTTCCCTGGGAACTGTAGAGAATTTCTTACTTACCCCTAGTATCGTAGACAATCCCATTTGTGTATCAAATCCTATAGGAGGGGTAACCAAATTGGATAGGATTTGTAAAGATTTGAGAATCTCCTATCTATCCCATAGTTTTTCCTGTGATCCTTATGTATTGGATTTTCAAGGTTTCGACCTTATATTGGGAATGGATTGGCTTGACAAATATAAGGCTATTTTAAATTGTGATGAAAGAACAGTTTCGTTGGAAACTGATCTGGGTAGGATTGCCAGAGTAATGTGTGATAACTCTGGAATCCACTTGAGTAGTCTTTTACATGGAATGGAGACTTCTCAAGAAGAGGTTGTAGATATTGAAGTAGTTCGGGATTTCTCCGACGTATTTGAGGAAGTTAAGTGTTTGCCACCGCACCGGGAGATAGAGTTTCGTATAGATTTGGTACCTGGAGCAGTACATGTAATTCAACCTAGTAGGAGAATGGCTCCAAGGGAGAGGGATGAATTAGTGAAGCAAACTCAAGATTTGTTGTAGAAGGGTTTGATTAGACCAAGTTTTTCCTGTTGGGGTTCTGCAGCAGTTTTTGTCACTAAGTCGGAGGGGTCGCTAAGGTTCTGTGTAGACTACCGTGAATTGAACAAAGTGACCATTCAGAATAAGTATCCTCTTCCTCGCATTGATGATCTCTTCGACCAGCTTCATGGTGCATCTGTCTTTTCTCAGTTAGATCTAGCACCAGGTTTCCATCAGTTAACGGTAGCTGAAGACAGTATTCCCTTAACTGCATTTAGGGGACCTAATTGTTTCTATGAGTGGTTGGTTATGCCTTTCGGGTTAACCAATGCTCCTGCTTACTTTGTAGATCTGATGAACCAAGTCTTTAGAGATGTTCTGAATAAGTTTGTTTTGGTATTCATCGATGATATTTTGGTTTATTCTAAATCGGAAGAAGAGCACAAGCAGCACCTGAGAATAGTTTTGGAAACTCTGAGAAGGCATGTGCTGAAGGAGAAGTTTTCTAAGTGTCATTTTTGGAAATATGAAGTAAAATTTTTGGGCCACATTGTTTCTGGTGAGGGAATCTCTGTAGATCCAGCTAAAGTTGAGACTATTCTGGAATGGAAGCAGCCTCGGACTCCTACAGAAGTTCACAGTTTTCTTGGATTGGCCGGTTACTACAGGAAGTTTATTAAGGATTATGCTAAGATCTCTTCTCACCTAACAAAGCTGACAAAGAAGGGAGCTAAATTCAAGTGGACACCGGAGTGTGAGGAAGCTTTGCAGAAACTGAAGGCAAAGTTGACAAGCGCTCCTGTATTGGCTATTCCTGATGGTAAAAGCAAGTTTGAAGTTTATACTGATGCCTATATTGTTGGATTGGGAGCTGTGCTTATGCATAATGGTAGGGTTATAGCGTATGCGAGTCGGCAGTTGAAGCCACATGAGAGGAACTACGCTACGCGTGATCTAGAGCTGTTGGCTATTGTTTTTGCTCTAAAGATATGGAGGCATTATCTTTTAGGAGAAAAGTTTGAGTTATTCACGGACCACAAATCGTTGAAATATCTTTTCTCTCAGAAAGATCTTAATCTAAGACAGCAGCGATGGGTTGAGTTCTTGGCATCATACGATTTGGATATTCTGTATACTCCAGGAAAGGAGAACGTCGTGGCAGACGCTCTTAGAAGAAATGTGGTTCTTTCTCTTTTGGAAGTGGTTCCATCTCTTCTGGAAAGGATTTCATACAAGCAGGAATCTGATAGTAGGTTAAGAGGAATTATCAAAAGAGTTAGGAAGGGGCAGTGTCCTAGTTTTGAGATTGATGATCAAGGAAAGCTAAGGATTAACGGAAGGATCTGTGTTCCAAATTTCAAGGAATTGAAGCAGGACGTCTTATCTTAAAGTCATCGCTCCAGATTAAATATCCATCCAGGGATCTCGAAGATGTACAAGGATATGAAGAGATTTTTCTGGTGGCCGGGCATGAAGAGGGATGTAATCAGATTTGTCAATAGTTGTGCTATCTACCAACAAGTGAAGGGAGATCAGCAGAAGCAAGCCGGTTTGTTACAACCTTTGGAGGTCCCGACATGGAAATGGGAAATGATTTCGATGGACTTCATCGACGGTCTGCCTAGAACTAAGAAAGGGAATGAAGGGATATGGGTGATTGTGGATCGTCTTACCAAGAGCGCCCATTTTATACCAGTTAAAGCAACCCGTACTGCAGTTTCTTTGGCTGAAATTTTCTTGAAGGAGATTGTGAGATTGCATGGTGTTCCAGTCAGCATTGTAAGTGATCGAGATCCGATTTTCACCATCAAATTCTGGGAGGCATTGCAATCAGCTTTGGGAACTAATTTGAGATTGAGTACAGCATATCATCCACAAACTCATGGACAAACAGAAAGGCTTAATCGAATTCTAGAAGATATGCTGAGAGCCTGTGTATTAGATTTTGGAGGATCGTGGGAGGATCATCTACATCTGGTAGAGTTCTCGTATAATAACAGTTACAAAGCAAGTATCAAGATGGCTCCTTATGAAGCATTGTATGGAAGACCGTGTAGATCTCCAGCTTGTTGGATAGAGGCGAAGGACCGTATTGTGCTTGGACCAGATCTGATCCGTGAAACATCTGCTAAAGTCGAGCTGATTAAGAAAAGGATGAAAGCTGCTCAGGATCGACAAAAGAAGTATGCTGATAAGAGACGAAGACAATTGGAGTTCGAGATTGGTTATTTAGTCTTTGTCAAAGTTTGCCCTATTAAAGGAGCTATAAGATTCGGGAAGACATGGAAACTCGCTCGAGATACATTGGTCCGTTCCGAGTTCTCGAGAGGATTGGTACTGTTGCATACAGGATTGAATTGCTAGTCCGGATGTTTGGAATTCACAATGTTTTCCACATATCTCATCTACGGAAATATGTGCACGATCCATCTCTTATTATGGAGCCAGCCGTGCAGGAAGAATTGGAGGTTGAGCCGGACTTGTCAGTTGTCCGACATCCTGTTCAGATTGTTGATCAAGATGAGACGCAGCTCAGAAACAAGATAGTGAAGCTTGTTCAAGTCCAGTGGAGTGAGGATCCCAGAGATTGTACCTGGCAGACTTTGGATAGCTTTAGGAAGGCTTATCCGGATATGTGTCCGGATAGCTAGTGGTGTTTGTATTGGATGTATGGTTGTTTGGATGTTTTGTTTGATGGTTGCTTATGTATGGATGTTATGTATGTTTGAAGTTTGAATAAAATGAAATTTAGGATTATCTTTTGTTTAAATTTCGGGGACGAAATTCTTTTAAGGGGGGGAGGATTGTGATATCCTGGAATTTCACACCCAATTTAAATATGAAAATCTATATAATAAATTAATTTAAGTTGATAAATTTGTTATTTTATTCAACAGCTAATAAATGAATGGTAAATATAAATTTATTTTAATTAAAAACTAATACATATATAAGGAATTGAATGTGTTAAAATTCTATTCATATCAAATTTGATTTTGAATTGGATTTTTAGGATTCAATTTGTGTTTGAATTGATATATTAAAAGATTTAAACAATGTTAAATTTTATTCTAAATTTTACTTTGAATTTTAAGAAATATTCTCATGATTTTAATTATGTTATAACATTGGTTTTACATTCATTATTTAAAGGAAACTGATTTTTTTTAGGGATTTAAAATATAAACTTATATAAGAAAAATCAATTAAGTAAACATTTTAATTTCTTTTTGCATGAGAAAACACTTGTTAACATTTAAACCTATTAATAAAACATGTGTTAGAAATTTAAGCATTTTTGTGACAAGTGTCATAATGTAGGTTTTATTTTCTTTAAATTTTATAAAACAAATTCTGGAAAGACATTCATGCATACTTTCTCATTTTATTAAAACAAATTTTACATTTCTTTCTCTTCAAAAATCTGAACTTCTCAAATCTTTGCATCTTCAACCAATTTCTGTAACAATCTTAAGTTTTTATCATCTATTAATTCAACCTTGAGGCATCTTCAAAGCAACAATATCAAGTGGTTTCAGTTTTTAAAGTCTGCAGTTCATATCTTTTTCCAGCAGCTTGAATCTTCACAACTACTACGGTGAGTAAATTCTTAAATCAAACTTTAAGTGTAAAATGTTGCATGTTGAATGCTAGCTCTGATAGGATTGCATGTTAGTTGTTTTGTGTAATGTTGTTTATAGTTTTAAATATTTGACTGTGCATGTTAAAGAAACTGTAACCCTCTGTTGCTTCAAGATCAAAGCAAATTTTCTTAGCAAAACTTCAAATTAAAATATAGTATGGTGATTTGAATATATATCTTCAAATATAGTAGTTAGACTCCATATGTTTTAAGTATTAAAATATATACTGATGATACTGTAAAAATTGCAGAAGTAAGTATAGGCAGTAAAACAAAAATCATAGCATATAAATCTTGTTAAATTTTGATGCCAAGTATATATGCTGAATCTAAAATGCATGTTATGAATTTTAAAATTTAAATTAGAATTTTTAACATACAAATGAATTTGAATTTTTAAATTTACTGAATTTGGGACTTTTGTCAAATTCATAAGATTGGGTTGATTTTAAGTTTTGAAGTTTAAATAGAAGCTATGTTAGATGTTGTATAACACTAGAAAAATAGCGATTGAATTTATTATGCAACATGGAATTGGGAATTTGGTTTGTAGGGTTTGGGGTTCTGTTTTTTTCGAGCTTCAGGAATTCGATCGCATGAAGTTTGTGGTTGATCGAGCTTCATAGGGTTTGGGGAGGAGTGGCGTGTGGGTGTTGCGCAAGCATGATCGGAGTTAGGTGTCGGAATGAGGTAGGATGGTCGTGGATGATGGGTTTTCGTCTAGCGTCTGCAGTTTGGGTTTTTGCTCGAGCATTTGAATTTTGTTTGTGTTCGTGTTGATGAATTCTGGGTCGAGATTCTGGAACGAGGAGCGTAGTGGGGTTTGCGCATGTGGTCGGCGGTGGCGATGGAGGCGCCGAGGTCTTATGCATGTGCACGAGACAGTGTGTGTGTCAGGGGAGAGTTTCGTGCACGAGGGGGAAAGGGCTCGAAGTCGCTCTCGTGTTGAGGTCGTGTTGCTCGCGTTTTGTGCTCGAGTTTGTGTGTGCGTGTGCTGTGCTCGTGGGTGAGAGTTGGGTTCAGGTTGAAGAGAGGTAGGAGGAGATGAGTTTTAGGTTTGTGTTAGCTTGGGTTTGGGCCGGGCTTTAAGCAAATTATTGAAATTAAGTTTAAATTTATTTTGAAACTTCAATTTTGTTTTAAGTTTAAAGTTTAACACTTTATATTTTCTCTATATTGTTAAGTATCAAATATTTATTTCAAAAACAATTCACATCTTATTATTTGAAGTTTGAAATGGTTTTACATTTTTAAATCTAACATTTTCTAAAGTAATTAGTTTTTAATAAATTGAATACTTAAATATGTAAGAGTTTTTAAAGATGAATGAACATTGATTTGTTTTGAAGTTAATTAGATTTTGAAAATTTAAGTTTACTTAAATTAATTAGTAATTAGTGATGGAATTAATTAATTAATTTTGGTTAATTAATTATTAAGATGTAATTAAGTACTTATGAATTATTTAATGCATAATTAGGGATTAAATTAAATAATTATTAATAGGTTATTAATTAATTTATTAATTAATTTAAGGTTAATTCATAAGTAATTAATAATTGATTAATTAATTGATTAATGATTAATAAATTAGTGATTAAGAAGTTAGTTAATTAATTGATGAAGAGTTAATTAATTAAGTAATTAAACATTAATTAATTTATAATTAGTAGTAAATTAATTAATGATTAGTGTTAATTAATTAAATGATTAAGGTTAATTAAGGAATAATTAATTAAGTAATTAAGATGAATTAATTTTTGATTAATTAAGAATTAAGTAAGGTAATTAAGAATGAATTAAGGTTAATTAATTATAATTAAGGGTAAATTAGTAACCAATTAAGGAATGATTAATTTTAATCAAAGTTTAATTAATAAATAATTATAGTAATTAATTAATAATTAAATAAAGATTATTAATTAATTAAGTAGTAATTAATTAATAATGAGATAATTAAGAGGTGATTAACTAATTAGATGATTGTGATTAATTAATTAATGTTTGGTTAAGCAAGATCAAGTGATAAATTCTTAAGTAATTAATTTAATTTAAATTAATTATGATATGAATTAAGTAGTGCTTGCTTGTGGATGATAGTTTGTATTGATATCTGAATATGGGTGATATCTGTTAAATGATAGTTGATATAATATGTGATGAGATGTTGTATATCTGTGATAGATATTGGTTATTATCTGTTAATAATGTTGTGTGATGCTATGTTTTAAATCTGAATTGAATTGTTTAAATCTTTAAACAACTTGGCCTTTAAGACACGTTTGGATTTCGATGAGACCGGGATCGGGTTTCCATATTTGGATATCCGAAAACCACATCGATTCCAAATAACGTTAGGTCGTGAATCTTATGTGAAGAGTGAAGACTCAAGGTGTAAGGGCTATACGTCAGTATAACTCTGTGGGTGATTCCGTAATGAGTTTGACGGAATAGTACTTATAGATTCGAGATGGTGAATCAGAGTGCAAGGGTTATCGTCGTTAACTCTGAGGGTGATTCCAAAATGAGTGTAACGAGATAATATCTTCGGTTTCGTTCGAACCCAGAACGAACTTGTATGGATTGAATGCTTTCAGATCATCGTCAGGTGGACGATGAGCATTCTAAGAGATGTGTTCTTTATAAAGGTAATCGTAGCCTCAAGCCTCATCAACCGGGAATGGCTAAAACAAGGGAGGTGCAGCAAGGTTTCGTGGGTAGCCCCCACTTGAGAGTGAGATTTACCCCTGTCTAGAAGTCCCTTATATATTCGGCTGTGCGGGCAGTTGTTGGCCACAACTGCGGGGTTGTCCTGTTTGGAACTATCCAGTAAGGGATGGGTCCGGCCTCGTGTTGCAGGGGATGGGGAGTGATCCTCGGTACGGTGATCTAGGCCCCGTACTGTGACGGGCGGTACCCCAGTAGCCCTGCCATTGATGGAAACCCACTTTCCCTACGAGACTATACGGTTTTGATTGTATTACCCACTTTCGCGGCTAGTAGTTGGAATTTAATCATGTAACAATTTCGGCTATTTTCTATTTACTTGAAAACCCTAGAACCTATTATAATATCACTGAATTTCCTATCAAATGTTTTGGTTAGCGTAAGGTAAAAACTTACCCGTGTTTATTTGTGGGAAGTCTTACGTGATACCTTTTGTTTCAAATGATTTTTAAAAGTTAAACAACTTTAACTAATTTACTCACACCAGACCCATGTCTGACACGGAGTTTATTTTGTTTTTCATAAACTCTTGGGTACTCAAATTTTTATGAGTAGCCAAGTGGTTAGGTTTGGATTAGCATATGTTTTGGAAGCGGGAGCTGGAGTCCAGCCATACTATCTATCTATATTCGCTGTATTGGCATTTTGGTGTTATGTTTTGAGTTGGATGGGTTGGGAAAACTCTTATGAATGTCAGATGTAATGAAGTGGTATTATTTTGTGAACTCTGATATGTAAACTTATGTAAGGGATATATGTAATATTATATTTTGTTCGTTTCCGCTGTGAGATTCTGATGATTGTTGTTTCTTTTCTTTCTATCTTTCTATTTCTATCTCTTTCTTTTCTTATTGATGATACGTTTTTCTGTGGAATGAAAGACGGGTCATCGCAAATGACTTGCAAACATTTCAGTTACCCCTTTTGGTATTATATATTCCATTCGGTATATTCCATTGACCCAGTCCGGATATATTCCGTTAGACTTATTCCAGATATTAATACCTTATTTGAATAAGTTTATTTGAAAATTGTTTTTAAAAGAATGTCATTAGAAATAATTCAAACGTTTTGATATATAAAAATGTTTTGGTTATCACAAGGTAAAAACCCATCCGTGTTTATGTGTGAACGTGGTCTTATGAGATACCCTTCTTTTCAATGGTTTTGATAATATAGTCATTTAAATTTCGAGTATCTCACGCTGGTTTATCAAGCCTGATCTAGGTACTTTTAATACTCGGGTCAGATTCGAGTAGTTTCAGGTCGAATTGAAGATGGTTGGAGTTTCCATAGGAGAGCTGGAAATCTTCACCATCGTATGGACATATTCTATTATCCGCTGTACTTAGTATATTTTGTTTGATGTTTGTCAGCAATTGTAAGGACAGATGTTTGTAACTGTCCAAGCTGAATTTAGGTTAGACTCTGATATTGTATTTTAAAAGATTTCCGTTGTAAAGATTATAATTGAAATAATATATTGTATTCCATTCACGTGAGATTCTGTTCTGTCTTTATTTTCTTTCGACCCTTAATGATCCGCTTATTGGTGTAATTAGAGTTGGACATGTGTGGTTTATTGTCGATTCAAAGGGTATGGAAAAACAGGCAATTACAGCGTAGAAACTCTAAAATCCAAATTCGAAGGCACCGCTTGCAGACAAGAAATTGGGCACCGTTGCTAAAGAATCAGAGATCAGATAGATTGGAATTCAGGGAGGTCGATGATAGTCAAGAGGATCCATGACGATATCAAAGTTTTCAAAGATTAGTTTTGTCTCTACATTAATCGCTTGATTAGTTAATTTATACCGCATAAGTATCTTAACATCTTGTATGATTTGGTTGAGTCTAACGGATGCTCGCATTTCAATTCCTCTGAAGACTCTATTGTTCCTCTCGCACCAGATGTTCCAAATCAGGGAAGTGAAAGTTATGTTGGTAATTTGGTTTATTAAAGAGTAGTTCCTCTGTCTTTTACATAGACAATCTAGAATTTGATTTATATTGCAGTTAGTATTGAAATCGATGTTGACTTTCTGCATAGCTGTCCAGTAAACTTCTCGAATATGGACGTTTAAAAAAGAGATTATCTTTATCGTCTAATTGATTTGAATACAGAGTACACTTCTGACCAATATTTGTGTTCCATCTACTAATTCGATCATTTGTGTTCAATTTGTTTAATTTGGTCATAAGAGCACAAATTGATATCCTAGGGGCATACCCTTTGAACCAGATAATCTTTGTACAAATATGGACTGCATGCTTATTTCTGAAATGGTTCCATGCTGATTTCATTAAAAATTTCCATTTATACTAGGAATCCAATTCCAGTAATCCTTTTCCTTTTGAGAATGAATGTTTACATTTTGAATAAGTTGATGGTATTGAGTAGGAACACAGTCTATGTGTTATTTCCAATTGTTACCAGAAATTAACACAGATGCTTTCTTTTTATAGCCACCCACAACAGACGTAGCATTCCAACCTGCTTTTGTCTACTAAAGAAGATCCATTAATCCATGGATCGAATCATAAATTAGTGTTGTCCCTATTAGCAATATTCTTATTTATGAGTCCTTTGCACCACTGTCTTGCTCTGACTAATGTTTTCCAAGTATAGGAGGCAGAAGTATCCATGGTAGCAGTCCAGAAGTTAAATTTTTTACAGTACTTATTTTGTATCCATTTAGCCAAGAGAGAATCACCATGAATATATTTCCATAGTAGATTAGCAGCCATGCTTTAGATACTTCTTCAATTTTTCTTATACCAAATCCACCTTCATTTTTTGTTTTACACACGTCTTCCCAGCTCATTTTAGGAGCCTTAGATTTCCATAAAAAGTTAGCACACAAGAAATTGATTCTTAGAATTACTGATAATGGGAATTGTGTGAACTGAAGCCAAAACCGCAACAAAGGATATATGACAGTTCTTATTAATTCAGCCATATCACTGATTTAGCATCTCATTATACCAATGACTGAATTTTTATTATTAATTTTGTCTATCAGCCATCCAAAATCCCTTGCTTTTAATCTATTATTAGATAAAGGAATGCCCAAATATATAATTGGCATACTTCTAATGCTGAAAATTAGTATGCCAGCTATTTGATGTTTGATTGTGGCACCTTTACTAAAAAATAGCATGGATTTTTTGTTGTTTAATTCCAACCCTATTATTTATTTAGATGTTGAAAAATATGTTAGATACACTTGGCATTCTCAAAGGTTACTTTGGTTAAGATTAAAATATCATCTGCATATATCAAATGCGTAATCATAGGTTCTGTTTGTAGATGGGAATGATAATACTATGAAGTAGTCCGTATCTAGGTATATAGTCAGGAGTTCGATAACAATGGCAAACAAATATGGCTAGAGGGGGTCACCTTGTCTTAATCCTCTCAAGCTATCAATGAGACCGTAGGGTGAGCCTTCTATTAAAATCGAAATGAGGGAGTAGAAATACATTCATATACAAGATCCACAAATGGTAGTGGAAATCCCATCGATATCAGAATGTGATGAATAAATTCTCTACTAATATTTATCATAAGCTTTATGCAGATCAATTTTCAAGCATAAATTGTTAGATTTTTCCTATTGAATCCTCTAACCATTTCATAAGCTAGTAGGGAGTTTTCTATGATTATTCTACCAGGAATGAAAGCATTTTGATTATATGAGATAAGATCATTCATGTATTGCATCATTCGATTATAGAGAAGATTTGCTAATATTTTATATGAAACATTGCAAGTGAAATCGGTCTAAAATCAGTCATATCAACTGCATTCGGTTTTTTTGCAATGAGGCATATAAACGTATGATCGATTTCTCTTATAATTTTTCCAGATTGAAGTACACGATTTATAGCATTCCACATGTCATATTTGATCTATTCCTAATGGATTTTATAAAATTTTGAATTGAAGCCATTTGGTCCAGGGGAGAAATTGTCATTTATCTAGAAAATAGCATTTTTAACTTCCTCTAGTAGAAAAGGTTTACAAAGATTCATTTTTGCATTTTCCGATAGGATTTTCTTGCAAGTTATGTCTGGAAATTGGTATGTGAGTTTTTTCTGATGCTGACGACCAGAAACCATTGTCCTTAAGAATGTAACTACTCCCTCTAGTAGGTTTATGCACATTAATTTTGGAGAAGAAAAATTCTGTTAGTGAAATTTATTTGTGAACATACCTATAGTAAAACAGCAATATCTCAATGTAGAATGATTCAAATTCGTTCATTATTTTTATGGTAGAAAGATATTTAAATAAGCTCACTACAACAGAAAGTGTCTTTTATAACGTCATTTAATAACGCTTTTTTCTAAAGCGTTATTGTTTACATTTAATCATTTGTTTTTTAACCCATTTTGTTTTGTATCCGTTGTGTAACGCTTTTGGTTCTGAAATTTTCGTCTGCCCTCCAGAAAAACAATTAACAGTTTCATCTCCCTCCCAGAAAAACCTAACCATTTTCATATCCCTCCCAAAATAGCGCTGTCAATTTTCGTCTCCAACGAAATAACTGTAATCAAAACTGTTCGCTCCATCTCAGATCTTCACACTTGTTCTCCTCCACTTCAATAGTTCACTCCTCAGTAGTCAACTCGATGGCGTCTGGAACCCTAATCGCCGATCTTCGATTTCGCCGTCATGAAGAAGAAGAGTTGGAGAAAGCGGAGAAGGAAAAGGATGAGTCCAAGGAAGAGAAAGTTGCTACCGTTGAGTTTATTTTGGTAGCAGAGGAGAAAGCAGAAGCTTAGCTTTTATGGTAATTTACTTCTTATTGTTATATTCTTAATTGGATAGTACCGCAATTCTTTGAGAGATTGGATATTATTACTTGTGATGTTTATGTGCTTGGGAAGGTAGAGCATAATTTAGGGATTTTGCAATGTGCACTTGGTCATATTACTGATTTTTGTAAGAACAAGAATAACCACTTTTTACAACATAAGGTGAAATATTGTTTGAAATTCTATGTGATGTTTACCAACATCACCTTATTGATAATTAGTTGTGTTATGGTTGGATTGGTTATGATCATGATAAGTGGATTCTGGATTGTAAAAGCTCATTCCCGATGCAAGATTATTTTGTTTCATTTTGGAAATTATTTCATATTTTTATTATAGTGATCTAAACATTTCTCAATTTTTTTGCTATAGAGTTTTACCTCGAGCACATCGTAATCTTATTAGCAATTGATGTGCGACATATGCCAATATTTATGTTATTTAAAAAAAATGGTAAAACCAATAAAGCAGGCACCTCATAACTTGCTTATGTTGTTTTATTTTGTGAACCAAACTAGTTCTGCAATTTAGGCCACAAAATTTATTTTCATAAATTTAAAATCATTGAGGGTTTGTTATTTGGATTTCAACTATCCTTGTTTCACTAAATGGGGTAATCTGAATCCTCATATATTTCAAGAAGGCCTTAGTTCAGATTTGGACTGAAGAAGTTTTGATTTCATAATAATTTGGATTTGCAACAAGCTCTGATCCCAATAGCCATGTTGGTTCCATTTTGCTAATTAGTGTATATCAAGTGCTTGTGATAAAAAGTGCTTTCGTAATATATAAGTCTGATTTCATAATACCTGTTTTCTACAACATACGGTTGATTAAGTGTGATACTCGACTGAATGATAGTTGAAGATGAATCAAAGTTTGTCCACAGGCCGTCTGTAACCACTTGTTCTGTCATTGTACGTCCAATAACAATGTAGGTGTGTATTAGGCAAAATATTAGAACATACGCAATTAGAATCACAACTTCTTAGCTCGTGTCTACTTATAAATAGGTAAACATGATATTTTTATCAAAGATGAATGGTAATATATGCTGATTGATTTTTCATCTAAGTGTGTTTGCATGTAAGATGTCCACTGACAACTATCCATGCTGTAAAATATCTTTTTACGAAGAAGTGTACATGTCATAGTGAATTCTAAACTGATTCACAAGCCACAAACAAAATCAAATGTAAAGATTAACTTACTGATATCGTTTTGTTTTGTTTTGTAAGAACAAAGCATCAAATAAGATTATGAGTGAAATCCCCTCATGTTGTAGCTTTATGCCCCTCTAATACACATTGTTGATATCCTTCAATATTACACCATGTATTGACATATCTGAAAGGCACATTCTTTATTTTTTTTTTATTTTATATAAAATGTATCCAAACTAATGCATTATATCTGTTTGCTTGTTTTAACTATGCAGGTAAACGAAAATTTATTTTCATGCTTTATGTTGATCGAGTAAAGGATTAGGAAGGAGAGGGAGAAAGTTGACTTCAGAAATTAAGGTATAATTCTACCTCAGTGCTTTCACTAGATTAGCTACTTTTTGATAGTCTATTAAAAACTTAAAATTGTTATTTACTATGATGTTTTTACCATTTACTATGAAATTTATAAAATCCGAGTTTAATTAACATTCCATTAGTTTTACGATCCATGCCGATCTGATAGTTTACTGTGAACTGTAAAGTACTGAGATCGGCATGGGCTTTCAAGTGTCAACTGAAAAGCTACTATTTACTGTAAAGTACTAGTAGAAAATATCTCTTTTTAACATATTTTAGCTATCATTTGTAGTTGCTTTAGAACATTTTGACCGACTAATATTTTTCCTCTTGGAAGCCCAGTGTTTACACATATAAGCTAGATAGGTGTACAGACGATTGATTAATTATAGCTGTATGTATGTTTGGGAAGTTTTTTACCAATGCTACATGATTTGAAATAATAGTAAGAGAATTACACACTAAACTGTAGGGTTCAGTTTATGTGAAAGTGTAAATAAAATTGAGATGTTAATGATCATTACAGAACATGTGCGGAATAATCTAAAAATATGGCTGAAATTCCTATTAACGTGAAAAGAAATACCGTTCATTGAAACATTTTGGAGTAGCTTGATAACTCATTACTAAAAGATTCCTTTCTTCTTAAAATGGTATTCCTGAAGTCAACTATTAGAATTATATATTGGATATCTTAATTAGGATACATAAATCTATAAGAGTTGAACCATGGAGCAAAATTTTGGAAAGATTAAAATATTTGTAGTTTTAAATTTTTATACTTCTAAAAAAAAATTGAACATGGAAATTTTGTAGTTCAGCAATTTTAAAATTCACTAAGTAATTTTTTTTTCCACATATCATATGAACTGTCCTTAAGCTTACTGTTAAATGCTTGCTGCCTTCTACAACATTGATTTGAATTTGCTTACTTCAGCATAAATTAAACGTAAATTTAATTCGTCTAAAATATGAAATACTGAGAAAATAGTGGGAAAATCTGAAATCCATATTGTTGCACTTTTAAACCTGCATTTTGAGTTTAGTTCATTAAAATGAGTTCTTAGTTTGTCTAAAATTAGTATTTTTTGTTTAACTTAATTGTTGGGTGGTCCATTATCTTAATCCTACGATGGGACTTGCTATGCAGTTAGTAAAGTTTACCCTGGCCATGATCCTGTTGAGTTGCTAAGATTTTTTTTTCTTCTTTTTCCAAATTACTATTTTATATTTATTTCATTATGAGGAAGTGGTTGTTTGTTTGATGTTCAACAGATACTGATAAAATGAAGGATATACATCATATTGTGGCCATTTGTTAGCTATCAAGGAATATCTTTTGATAAGAAAAAAGATTACACTAATCGTTAATTCAAAACTGGGCATTTGCTTGTTGAATTCGTAAACTAGGATTACTTTAGAAAATGATATTATAAGGTACAAACAATTAGCCAGTCTTTGTTTCAATATAAAATTCTAGTAAAAGTCAATCAATCCGAATTCGATTAAGGGATTCTCGCATTCGTGCTGGTCGCTGGTTTTGGGTTGTTGAGATGATTCGGCTGTTATTGGGGGTCGAGGCGATTTCAAGGAAGAAAGAAAGTGGATTTACTAATGAATGGGCGGTGGAACAGTGATGGAAGAAGCAAGGCAGTGGTGGTTGAAGGCGGGGAGGATGGTGACTTGTAGGGTTGTTGTAGGTGTTGGTGAATGGCAGTGTTTTTTGGAGTTAAGTGGTGATGGAGGTTTTACCTTGAGGCAGTGCTGCTTGTAAGGTATGTATGCATCATTGTATTTGAATATGACAAAGGCATATGTTGGTGCAATGGATTGCTGGCAGAAGTATATGTTGCAGTGGTCGGCAGAGGCGAGCAGCACTGCATGTCTGATTCCTGGTTGTTGCACTTGCAGTGATGAATTTGCAATTCGAGGAGATGGTTCGGGTGGAAGTGGTGAGAGCTGTTGGCTTAGTGGTTGGAAGTGCATAGGGAAGTGATGAAGCAGTCCGGTGATGGTGAAGGTAGTGATTGGTGATTGACTGGTGATGGTGTATGTTGTTGTAATGGTGAAGTTTGCAGTAGTGCGTGAAGCATGGAAGTAAGTATGCAGTTTTGAGGTAGTGATGGGTTTTGTAGCAAGTATAAGTGGATGTAGCAGTAGTACGTGCACAGTTGTTTGAAGTTTGGTTGTTGAAGTTGGTGAACTTATGGACGCGATGGTGACTGGTAGGAGGATGCATTGGTTGTATGTTGTGTGGATGAAGTGCAAATGTTGGCAGAAGTTGTTCAGGGTTGCAGGGAAGTTGAAGTATGTAGTGCACTTTTGTGACGGTGTTGAGGAGGATGTGCAGTTTGTTAGAGGAGGAAGTGCAAATGTTAGAGAATGTACATCGTTAACAATAATTCTTTTTCCTATGAGAATGATCATACCTGCTTGCAGTTGTACAAAGGTTACTGCTATTTGCAATTTTCACAAAGAGTATTATATTTCACTTGTACCCTCTAACATTCTCCAAAGGGAGTTAATAAAATTTTTGTGAAAACAATGGATTAAAATCAAAGGGAGAGATTAGTAATGACTTAATAAAATATTTAAATTAGCTTCTTTTAAAAAAAATTCTCCAAATATCCCAATATTTAAAAACAATTACTTACAAATAAAAATATACGATGTGCATATAACCGGTATACATGAAGAAAGATAAATTCCAATAATTACACATAACTAGTATATATAAAAGATCATGTGCATGCATGTGTTTAGCTATAAACATGGACATTAGGTTTATGGAAACCTCTAACATTCTAGGTATCTATGGAAATTCCTTATTCTTGTTGAATTTTGTGTTTCTGAAATCAAAGGCAATCTTTTTTCTCTTTAGCTTTGGAGCTTGAGCACTCTTTCTTCCCATGTGTATCCTTAATTATATGCTAATGGAAAAAGATTAGGTTCATTTACACAGGTAAGTAGATGCATCCATGTTTAATTTCATAAAATAAAAATATTTGATGTCAAACTCAACTATTTTGTTGAATTTTTTTCATTATAGTACTTCCAAGGAGTACTCGCAAGGGGCAAGATGTTTCGTAGAAGCTGTAAAGAGAAATATAAGAAATGTAGAGAAGCTTTTATGTCCTTATTTAGATTACCGAAATCTTAGTCGACAACATGATGATATTATCGTTGAACATTTAATTATAAGGGGGATGGATCCTAAGCATAAGAGTAGTACTAAGTGGTATCATCATGGCGAACAATTAAATATGGGCGTAGACATGAAGTTGGACAATAAATTTGATCTACTTAAAGCTATTCATTTTGAAGATGAAGATTTTTTGAATCATACTCTTTTTACTGATGTTAAAGAAGACGAGGATGTTCGAAAACGTGAGGATGATTTACTTAAGAATTTAGAGGATGCAGAAACTCCCTTATATCCTGACTGTGTAGGTCAAACTAAACTATCTGCCATCACTGCTTTGTATAATCTTAAATGTGAGATTGGATTATCTGATACTAGTTTTGATAAGCTTTTGAACGTACTACAGTTGCTGCTGCTGGTGAATAATGTACTTCCTAAGAATTTGTATGATGTAAAAAAATTTCTCAAAGTATTTGACATGGGGTTTGAAAAGATTCATGCTTGTAAGAATGATTGTTGTCTTTTTAGAAAAGAGTTTCAAGATGTAGAAAGTTGTCTGAAATGTAACTCTTCGAGATGGAAGATAAATGAGGGCACTAAGGAGATTATACGTGGTGTTCCAGCTAAAGTGTTGAGGTATTTTCCAATCATTCATAGATTTAGGAGGATGTATAGATCTCAAAAGATGGCAGAAGATCTAAGGTGGCATTTTAACAATAAAAACAGTGATGGAAAAATGCGACATCCTGTAGACTCAGTAACATGGAATGCAGTGGATGAGAGGTGGAAAGAATTTTCATCTGATCCACGCAATCTCAGACTTGGTCTTGCTACAGATGGTGTCAATCCATTTGCCTCGATGAGCTCCAAATATAGTTGTTAGCCAGTAATGCTTGTGACATATAATCTCTCGCCTATGTTATGTATGAAAAAAGAAAATATTATGCTAACATTAATAATTCCTGGTCCAAAGCAACCTGGAAATGATATTGATGTATACTTGGCTCCATTGGTAGAAGACTTAAATTATTTATGGAATAGAGGAATTGATATATATGATGCATTCAGTAAATCGGTTTTTAATTTAAGAGCAATTTTACTATGGAGAATAAATGACTTTCCAGCCTATTGAAATTTTGCAGGATGTTGTGTAAAAGGCGAAAAAGCTTGGCCATTATGCGGTGTTAACACTCATCATCGGTGGTTGAATCATTGTCGAAAAAGTGTTTAGATGGGACATAGAAGGTTTCTAGATCCTTTACATCCATGGAGGAAACAAAAAACTTGGTTTGATAACACTGTAGAGGACGGTAATAGACCTAGAATTCTAACGGGAAGAAATATTTCTACTATTTTGAATGGTTTTCCAAATGTTTTTGGAAAAGATAAGAATGAAGAAAAAATAAGGAAGATGAGTAAGAAGAAGCTAAAGACGGAGTTGAGTAAGAAGATAAAAAGTAAAAAGAGGAAGAGTACTCACACTAAAGAAGATGATAGAAAAAAAGAGCTAATAAGGTGGAAAAAAAGATCAATCTTCTTTGATTTGCCATATTGGGAGGTTAGTATTAAAATTATATTTTCTTTCATTTACCTAACAATATAAAAGTTAATAAATTGTTGTGTTATTGATATTTGTAGGAACTTTCCATGCGACATAATTTAGATGTGATGCATGTTGAGAAAAACGTCGCAGAAAGCCTACTAAGCACGATGTTGCATGACAATAAATCAAAAGATGGAATTAATTCTAGGAAGGATTTGGAGGATTGGGGGATTCGACAAAGTCTTTATGCACAATCTCGTGGGAATAGAACATATCTACCACCCGCTCCATATACGTTGTCATTGTCCGAGAAAAAAATATTTTGTAAGAGGTTACATGAATTTAAAGGTCCTGATGGTTATTGCTCAAATTTCAAAAGATTTGTATCATTAGAAGATTGCAAAGTCAGTGGGTTGAAATCGCAAGATTATCATGTCCTAATGCAACAATTGTTATCCGTTGCGGTTAGAGGTTTATTACCAAAGAAATTTAGAACACTAATAATTCATTTATGTTCGTTTTTCAATAAAATATGTCAACGTGTTCTTGAAAGAGAGATGTTGCAACAACTTAATGATGAGATTATTGAAATTTTATGTGGATTCGAAAGATATTTTCCACCTTCCTTTTTTGATATAATGATACATTTGACAATTCATCTTGGAAAAGAAGCGCAATTGTGTGGTCCGGTTCATTTTCGTTGGATGTACCCTTTTGAAAGGCATATGAAAACACTTAAAGATTATATAACGAATTATGCACGACCTGAAGGGTGTATTGCAGAATCTTATCTTGCGGAAGAATCAATGAGATTTTTTACTGAATTTCTACAAAGTAAAGTGAAAATGGAGGAGAAAGAAGTCCGAAATGAAGATTATGAAAACAATGTGATACTCGAAGGACGTCCAATTTTAAAACCGAAGACAATTACATTGTCATCGAATGAAAAAGATATTGCTCATTTGGCCGTGCTAACGAATATGACTATGGTGGAACCATATTTAGAGTAAGTACATATTATATTTTGTTTATACCATTATACTAAAATTTTGATGTTCAATATAACTTGGGTAAAATTATTTAAACACCAGTATGCATTTGGAGGAGTTACAAAATTTTGATAAGCGTATGGAAAAAAATGCGACGTTGCTGTGGAAAAAACATACAGATAATTTCTCAGATTGGATTAAAAAGAAGGTTAGTTTAATTTTAATTTATCCTTCCGTTGACAAAAAAATTTCTTTTTACTTCAAAATTTATGTAAAATGATTTGTTTGCAGATACCTATTCAATCCACAAGTGATGAAATACTAAAATGGATTGCTTTTGGCCTAAGTAGTAATGCATTGTCCTACAAAGGATATAATTAACGGACATCGTTTCCATACAAAAGACGTTGAAAGAGAAACCCAAAACTACGGAGTTACTTATGATGCAACTACCATGCGTAGGACAAGTGCAAAAGATATTTCTCAAAGAGTTGATGTGGTCACTTATTATGGGGTAGTGACGGACATAATCTTGCTAGACTATCATGTTTTTTATATTCTCGTATTTAAGTGTCACTGGGCAAATATAGGAAATGGAGTGAAGGTCGAAGACGGATACACTCTTGTCAATTTACAACAAAATCAATCTTCATTTGTAAAAGATCCATACATCCTTGCATCTCAAGCAAAACAAGTTTTTTATTCAAGAGATAATGATCACTCTAATTGGTATGCTGTAATGAAAGCACCACCAAGAGGTTATCCTGAATTAGAGACAGATGATCCTGTTATAGAAGTTAGCTTTGTTAGGGAAGATTGTGAAGAAACCGACATGGACATTGATTCCGTGGAGAATGTTAGCTATGTTAGAGAAGATTGTGAAGGCATATTTGAGAAGATTTACAGTTTTATTTGCTTCCGAGGTTTGTAATTCCTAATTATTTGCTAGTGATAGAGCATATTAGCTATGTTAGAGAAGAAACCGACTTGTCTCTGCCTATTTTTATTTCAGCCTAATTTTATTGGTGATGGTTCTTGCTCTCTGCATATCCACACACACACGCACATTTTAATCTGACAAAGCCTTAAACAAGATATGTACACACTTGTAACAGTGATCATGTATGCAAGTACGTATCTTCTTTTTGATAATTGAATAAATTATTTTGATAGATATGATTCCTTTACGATATTTTTTGCTTCATATAAATTTTTTGCTTCATATTTTATTGTACCGTGCATAAATGAAAATACTTTGATCATTTTATCTGTTTGCTATTGATAAGATATTCATCATAAATAAGTTGTTCATTGTGATTACATAAGGTTGATATATTTTATTTTTGTTAATGTCAGCATCATTTGCATTAAAATATGTCATTTGCATTTAAATTTTCTTTTCTAACAAAATAACTCATGCACTGTTCATTTTTGCTCAGGATTTGCTCACTGTAATTCAAAATGAGCAACATTAGGAATGTGATAACGAGAGCTCACATGCAAAAAAATATCGACGAACAAAAAAAGAAAGGTGCAAGAAATAAGCAGCTTGAAGACAATCAAGTAGACGATGAGATTCATAACGAAGACAATCCACAAGCATTAGGAAAAAATCAAGTACAAACTTTTCTCATAATAAATCTTTCTTCATTACTAAATAAAGGATTTATTTCAATTTACTTGGCAATTTTCCTGTTCGGCTACTAAATAATAAATCAAATACAATCTGAACCAGGTTGCTGAAATCATTTTGAGAAATTCAGTCTAGGGTTTATCTGTAGTTTCAAAAAAAAATTGTTCGCTTGTTTGTTGTTTATTTTTGTTTTGGTGCAATTTTTTTTTCAACTAGAATTTGCATTTCTAGGTTCTATTTAAAAAAAACTCCACAATTTCATTTCAAAAACAAAATGTTTTATTTCATTTTCTGTTGTACAAACTTGCATTTTATTCTTAAATTGCATTACATTTACCTTCACATTGTACATTGCATTGCTCATCTCACTATTGCATTGCTTATCACACTGTTACAATTCCTCTATTGCCGAAACCATAACTCCATTACAATTCAAACCCACTGCCACTTTTGCTTACTGCCCTAATCCACACCACTGACCACCATCTCTACTTCACATTGCCTTGCGCAGACAAACTGTCAACAAACAGTCAACGCATGCCATTCCTACTCCATTTGCCTATCTACCACCATACTTCATCCACCTTCTAATACCATCTAAACCCACCACAACATTTCCCACTACTAGATCATCTAACTTCCACTGTGCCTGCAGATAACAACCCACGACATTTCATTTCTCTCTATAGCAAGTCTGTCAAAGCCACATCCCCCTTGCTACCTGATATTCCCCTGTCACATCCATCATCTGACCTCCCCTCATACCCATTCACTACCAGTCATCTCACATACCACTCCAGATTCCATACAACTCAAATTTCAAACACTGACTCACCTCAAATTGCTGCAGTTACAACCAACACTGCATATACAATTCAAATTTCCACTGCATATACAACCTCAAATTGCAAAGACAAGCATCACTGCCTTATTCACCCAACTACAACAGTCTCAACTGACAAATTTAAAACCAAATTTAATGGGAGCATATATGAAACACGAGCAAAATTTAAACTGTATATTTTTGAAAGTGAGAATTTTATGGGCTTTTATGTTCTAATTTGTAAATTATTATTTTTATATACAGAAAATAGGGAAGAAGAGTAAGGCTGTGAAAAAGAGAGGTCGCATGCAAAAAGAAGTTGACGAACGTAGGAAGAAACGTACAAGAGAGGAGCTGTTTGAAGGCAATCAAGTAGAAGACGAGGTTTCTATTGAAGACAACCCACATGCATTAGAAAAGAATCAAGTACAAATCGATCCAGAAAACAATGCTGAAATACAAGACAACCCACAAACACTTGAAGACAACACAGTTCAGTCGGAAGGAAATCCGAGAAGAAAACCTAGAGGGCCAACCAAAGTTAGAAGACTTCCATTCAATTCTTTGGAGCAAATAGAAGTTCAATTTAATACCGCAGGCGAACCAATAGGACTGGGGTCGGTCAAATTATCTTCTTACTTAGGACCACTTGTACGAGAAATTGTTCCGGTTACACTAAGTAATTGGAAGCAACTTAGTACCGAATTGAAAGATGTTTTATGGGAAAGCATTCAGGTGACACTCTCTTTTGCTTTAATATTAAATCTTATATTGATTGCTTACCTTAGACACTTTACGCCGAATTTTGACTGTCGCAGGAAAGGTTTAAGTTGGATTTAAATTGGCACAAAACAATAGTTTTTCAACAAATGAGTGGTATTTGGCGGGCATCAAAATGTAGATTAGTTCGGCAGTTGGTACAAGCAAAGTCTATGAAGAAAGACTTCAGTTGAAACCATCTAACATTAAATGTATGATTGAGTGGAAGAAGTTTATCAAGTTGAAAACAAGTTCGGAATTCAAGGTATGAGAAATTTCAGTCTTCAAATACATATTAAAGAATGACGCGGATAAAAAATATTAAAACTAGTGTACATATCAAATGAAAATACAATATTCTTTATGCATTTGAAGTCATGGCATATTTACAGTTTTCAAAATCAAAAGTAGATTACTGGCATTTGTACATATCAAATTACATATACTAGACATTGTTAAAACTAGTGTATAGTAAATATGAAATCAGGCGATATGACGTTTAGACATATAGTAAATCTTTCATACCCATATATTCGAAACCTTCAAAACCAAAATTAAGGAATTCTGACACAAAATTAATATGCATACTAAATTTTTTATTTAAAATTTGATATATTTATAACCACTGTGTACAAATTAACATTGGGATATATTAATCTTTTCATCTTTTCATCGTCGATTGGGGTAAATCAAATTGAAACCAAATGAGCGCCGTGACCGAACCAAATTAGACAGAAAAACAAATACCAATCGCTTTATTTTCTAAAATATTATTGGCTTTGTTTTCCTAGTAGGATTTACACACTGTACTGCTAGTCATTTTAATTGTCATTCTACTTACTGATTTCTCCCAGAGTAGAAAATATTATATGGTCGGACCATTTAATACCTAGTTGCAACATATCAAGTTTTATTTGCACATATTTATTGAAATGATTCTTATTTTAGGCTTTGAGCGAGAAGAACAAAGCTATTAGACAGAGGCAGTAGCCACACACATGCAGTCGTAGAGGAATGGCTCGACTGGCTGAAGATTTGGTATGAAAATAGTAGTTTTATTTACTGCAATATTTATGAAAACTTTAAGTTAATGAAATTTGTTGTTTGGTGTTCTTTTGAATGTAGGAAAGCGAAAGTGGTGATCGCTCTTCTGTCCCTAGAAGTGAAGTTTGGATCAAATCTCGCACTAAGAAAAATGGTGAACCGGTGAATTTGATTGCTGCAGATGCTATAGTAAGTTCATACATTTCAAATACTTATGGTACATGTATAAATACTTGTGTGATACATGTTTACTTGTTTAGCATTCACCAACTTAATATATATGCATCGCCTGACTTAGGCATCACCCAATTGCTTGAATTAATTTGATCTTAGCTTGTTCCAAATAAAAAATAAATCAATCACCAAATTTAATCCAAGCTAAAATAAATTTGCAAGCTTCTTAGTGTGTTTCCTATTTTAATTTAAATACTACGTTTTAATTTAAACTGCAATAATATGAAATTAATTATGTTTTGTAGGAAAAGATTAAACAAATTGAAAGTGTTTCACAATCGAGCTCGCCAATTAATTATAGAGCAGATGCACTTGCACAAGTGCTAGGGCAAGAAAGACCGGGTCGACTTAGAGCGATGGGAAAAGGAATGAGTCTTAGTAGAGCAGCTTTATCGGAAGTTAAGGATAAGCATACACTGTAACTTAAAAATAAATTGTTGAACTTAGAGAGTAGATTTCTACAACTAGAGAATAATCAGGTAAGAATTATCATTACATTTTGATCACTAATTGCTTGCACACTTGAACACTTGCATACACACTTGAACACTTCCATACAGTCACTTGAACAGTTGCACACTTCAACCATTATACACATGAATACTTGCATACTTGAACATGCCGACAGTTTGCATTACCAGACTTACAAAATGACATATATTTTTATTTTGACAGAAGTGGGACAGAAGTAGACACAGTGGGGCAGAAGTGAACAAACCTCAAGTAATTTTTTTATTGGTTTCACATCTTTGTATTTTTACTTTTTATTCGATTAGTAACATAATTTTCCTATGTTTAAATGTAGTGCAACTTTGATAAAAATATGAAGAAGTGTGATTTATTGGATTGGCAAGGGAATGAAGAGATCATTGCTGAAGGAAGATTCGTGTCAGACGATCCAAACGAGATTGTCAATGATGTTCCTTTAGGGCTGGATGCGATGATAGTTTTAGTTGACTGTCCAATCAAGCTTGATGCTTTTCTATGGAGGCCTACACCTTCTTTCACACTTATTGGGGAAGCAAAGGATAATATTGTGGCGTGGCCGAAGAATAGAGTTGTTTTAAATTCAACCGATCACATTGAAGAAGAAGAGGATAAGGTAAAAAAAATTCTTCACAATGAACATGCAATTTTATTATATACATTATTTACTAAATAAATATTTTTACCTCTAATAGAATGGAAATAGCAGCTTAGAATGCAAATGCAAGATTTTTGATTGGGGAGGAAGCAAGCAATTAGTGGCTTTAGGACGACTACATTCGAGCATCTTAGAGGAAATTGTTAATGATGTTCCTCTTGGGCCATCAGCTATGATTGTTTGGATAGATTATCCACTAAATACAGAAGCTTTTTTATGGAGGCCAGCCCCTGGCTTGATCCGAATTGCGGATGTTGTTGGTAAGAAGGTTGCATGGCCTGAATCGCAAGTAGTTGTTGAGATGGTTGACACTACAGCTCCTATTACGCCTATGGATGTGGTGAAAAAATTTATGGTACTTGATTTTTATTGTGTGTTTCTATTTTTCAATGATTAGCAACTTAATTATTTTTTTCTTTTTTCAACTTACAGACTGCAAATTCAGGAACAAACAATACATGCAAGTTAATGGATTTATCGAGAAATGGGAAAGTAGTTGCTTTAGGAAAGGTGGAGTCAACCGATCCAAATGCAAGGGTGCATTTCAAACCACTAGGGCACAATGCAGTTAAAGTTTGGATAATGACCATAAAAGAGCCAGCGGTACAGCTATGGAGGCAAACATCCGAATTATAGTACATGGAAGATACCCTCTCTTCTATTATAGCTTGGCCCGCTACGCACGTCATAATGGAATGAATTTTGAGTAAGTCTTTACCGTTCATTTTTTTGTCTATTGTTACATTTAGTTATTAGCTTTAAATTCTGGTTGGTGGAGTACCGGTTGTAGTGGTTTGTACTTGTAGTTGAGTGTGCACTGGTATACTTGTAGTTGAAGTGGCTTTGTCAGGCAGCTGATGATTGTTGCACAAAGCAGTGTCTCCGCTGAAGTAGCAGATGCAGGGGGTTTTGGAAGTTTATATGAAGTTGCAGTGGTGAGTGTGTAGATGACTAATGTTGGAATGGTGAATTCTTTGGTGAATGGTCGAAGGTTGAGGAGGTTAGGGGTGATGTCAGATGTTAAATGATAGCAACAGATAGGACGGGAAGTGGTATGGTGGAGGTGATTATTCACAATGGATAGTGGTAATTGATATTGTAGAACGTAGTGACCGTGATGATTGAAATGTAGGCAGTAATGAAATGAACAGTGGAGTTGTTGAATTTGGGTAGTATTAGGCTTCACTTTATAGTATAATATATGGTGAATTATGTGAATGTGGTTAGGAGCAGAGGTGGTGCGCTTTGGTGATGCAAATAAGGGTGGCTTGGAATGTACAGCGGGATGAGCAAGGTAATAGTGGCAGTAGTTAGATAGCGTATCTATGTGAAGTGTGCACTGCAGTTGTTCAGATAGGGGTTAAAGGCAGTGATCAGTGGTTGGTGACACACTATGATGCAGTGGTGATTTGATGTTGGTTGGGGTAATGGTGAAGTTGTCAGCACAGATAGCAAGTGTGGTTATTATTGGCAGAATTTCTAGTGATGGAGTGTAGTAGTGTAAAGGCTGGTTGGAGGAAATGTACAGTAGGATGAAGTAGTGGTGTATGTATGGTAGGTTGATGTTGGTAATGAAGTGAATAGGCAGTAAAGAAGGCCAGGCAGTTTGTGATGGGGAAGTTTGATGGTAGGGTGAACTTTGACTGTGCACAGTTGAAGTATTCTGGTGGGGTGTTTGGTATATGGTTTATGCAGGGTTTAAAGATGAATGGCGGATTGCAGATGAAATGAATGTTTGGAAATGTGATGGTTTGTTTTTGAGTGAGTTTGTGGTGAATTGGTGATTTGGCAGGGGAAGTTTTATGGTGATGTGAGTAGCACAGTGTAGTGTTTGGAAAATGAGTTTGTTGTTGAAATAGTTTGGTTTGGAGAAGGGGATGGTCAGGTGTTTGGTTTGGTTATGGTTTGCACTGTGCACTATGGAGCGGTCGAATGGTGAAGAGGGAATAGTAGTGTATGGGGTATGCACGGTTGTTTTTGTGGTTTTCTGGTTTGCAAGGAATGGTACAGGGCAGGGAGGATTGATGATAATTATGAAGTATGGACGGTGATCAGTAAGTTGTAGAGGAGGGATTGCAGCAGTTTGGTAGGTTATATGCACTGTTGAGGCAGTTGAGATTTGAAGGGGTTGTGTATGTTATGGTTGGAAGGGGGAGTAAGTAGTTGAATTGAAGTGTTTTGTGATATGCACAGTGAGATGTGCACTGTTTGCAGTGAGAAGTGTGACCTTAGTAAACATGTATCACACAAGTAATCAAAAATATATATCACATTTCTATCTGAGCATGCACTTGTTTTAACATTTTCTGTTTCTTTGTGTTAACTTCGCAGGCTTATTTGGAAGGAAGCAAGGTCCTTAGTACGCAACTAGATCAGATCTTGCATGTTGGAACTCTGTAATGTATGTACTTTGTAATATTTGGAAGGATTGCTTTAATGTTTGTACTCTATAATGTTTGTACACTTATTAAATTGTACTCCGTAATGTTTTCTTTAATGTTTGTACTCTGTAATGTTTGTACACTTTCTCTAATGTTTGTACATTGTAATGAAAAATATATCTCATTTCTTTCTGAGCATGCTTTTGTGTTATATTTGTTGATTATAATCTTTATTCGTTTATGAAGATTTAGTTTGATTGCTATTATTAAAATGTAATATATAGGCATAGCTCTTGAAAAGTGTATCTGTGATTTTTATGGCAGCATATATGAGCTGTAAAAGAATTTATCAATACTATAACATGTTGATTTCATAGCTTTAAATGACCGCTATTGAATAAATATTTTATAGCGGCAAATGGATGTTATAAAGATTTCCAATTCCGCTGAGATTTAGCTGTATTATAGCGGCTACTATGAGCTATTGAATTAACATACCATAGCGGCAAATTTGCGTTATAAAACTAAGCTCAACCATAGCGGCATATTTTGTGTTATAAACATTCAACAGTTTTTAATAACATGTCGATATACAACGCTTATCAAACTGCTATGGTTGTCATTAATAGCGGCTATATGCCGCTATAAAAGACACTTTTTGTTGTAGTGGCTATTAGTTTTATTTTGATCATTTTTCAAAATTTTATGTTTAAAAGGGTCTATATTAAGTTTTAAACTTATGTTATAGCACAGCCATTTCAAATTTGCTGAGTTAATATCTGATAGTAAAATAGTCATAACTTTTAGCCGTAAATCTGAATTAAGTATACTTTTTTTGTTAGAAAGCTAAGAAATTATGGAATAACTTTCATGTTGTAACTTTCTACATAGTCTATGATCTATAGGGTCGAAATAGGGTTTGAAAGTGATACACATGTTCTGCTCTGTCGATTTTCCGAGTTAAGACCTAAAACTAACCTCACCATAACTTTTGAACGGTAAATCAAACTTAAGTAAAGTTTTATCCAGTTGAAAGGTATATTTGTAAGGAACAACTATTATGTTTATCATTTTCTATAAATCTACAGTTTGCTAACCGTAATATGTGTTTAAAGAGCAAGCACCTCTTTGTCTTCTATTTTTAATTTTAACTTTTGAAATACAGAATTTTTTGGGCCATATCTTTTTCCTCTTCGATCGAAATTTGATAATTTTTGATGGTATGGAAAGCGTATGTCTTTAGCTGCAACTTTCATGCTTTATGTTTTGCTAAATTTTGAGCTTTATATAGTCAAATTCATATATTTTTTTGCTTCTCTGAGAATAAATGACAGCGACAATGAATTAAAATCTGAAAATTATTTCGATTATAACATTTAAACCGTAAATTCAAAGTAAATGATCTTTTTCTTTTTTGAAATCTGATACTTTTGCCTACGACTTTCATGTTCTATGTTTTGTAAAATTATGAGACTTAGGTGGTCGAAACTATTTACTTCATGATACAAAGTCCGAGTGTTGACTTTTATTTCGTATTATTCCATAATTATTTATGATATCTTATCTTAGGAGTAATCCATTAGGATTATTATATTAAGTCCACTTCAATACGGGTATGACACCCAATCGTGCAATCGAGTATTATATTGACCTCCTTTCCTATTCTTATCCTTTAGGTCATCCTGCCACGAAGATGTCCACCAAGGAAATGAGGTTAATGTTACTTCTCCTCATTTGAAAAGATATTTACCCTTGCTTATATATCTTGTTTCTATCTTTTTAATCTACTGCGTGGTGCTAGGGTCATTCCTTAGCTTGATCCTACACCGGCTTTTCACAAGCTTCAAGTCGTGTAGGATAGAGTTTCTCTTATCGCATTCTGCACTCGTTATGAGTCTTATGAGTGGTTCATTATACCATTCGAAATAATGAACACTCCAGTCTATTCCATTAATCTTGATGATCGAGTATTCTGGGATTATCTTGATGAGCTCTATTTGTGTTCCTTGATTTTGAGTACAATTATAATTGAGTTTTCAAATCTTTCAAATTGAAGATATGTTTCTAAGAGAAATTTGATTTTGTTTTTGGAAAAAAACAAAGAATGTTTTGAGTATTATATATGAGGTGTTTCTTTTTAAAGAAAATGAATTTTTATGTTGTGTTGCCCGTCTAGTGCTTTAAGAATTTTGGTCGGTGCGTTTGGCAATGTTATGATAGGAATTTCCTAAACATTGTGATGAGACAGTTGGACACGGTAAATTGAGTTTCAATAAGTAAAGTTTGGAAATAATTAATATGATGGAGTATTAATTTTTATCTTAAGTGTTTAATGAAGCCATTGAATCATTGTGAGTATTGGATGAGTGGCGAGGCAATTTTGACCATTTGATCAACTCTGTAGCCAATCATGGGGTCATTGACTATAAATCAATGGCGAGACAATACTCTTCTAATATTTGAAATTTGAGAAATTGAATATGGTGATTTGATTCAACAAAGTAAATTAATTCTAATTAAGGAAATTTATTAATTGGAAATCATATGATGCTTTGATTAATAACATGATGTATTCAAAATAAAATAATACATTGGTTAGAGAACATCGGAATAGCAATTAAATATTTTTGTTCAAAGCTTAGTTTGGATGACTTTAAAATTTGTTTTGGTAATTGATTATATGGAAAAAAAAACATATATTATGATTTAAAACTCTATTTTAAGGGAAATTAATGAAATGCTAAGTTTAAAATTTTAGCACAAATTTATGGGTAAGCTTGGGTTTTAAAATCTTGATAGTATTAAAATTTATTGGTATGAAATTGTAAAATTCTTTTGAAAACAGGTTTGAGTTAATTATCCACTCTAATTAATTTTGTGTTGGTAAAAATACGAAAATTTAATTTTATGACAAGAGGGAATATTAATTTGAATAGTTGATTTGCTATATTACGAGATGCAAAGTTTACTAAATGTATAAGTTATGAGATGCAATCATTTTAAATCGTGAGAACAATTTAAAATTCTATATGTAAATTCAAAATTTATTTTGGATGGATAACTATCTTTTGATAATGAAAGAGATTATTTATCTCTTTCAAAATGAGTCGTTAGTTGTTAGAAGAAAAATAACTTGTTTGTGTAATGTGATAAAAGTGTTTCCAATTAGTGAATTGTTTCTTTTAAAAGATAATTATAGAGAATTGATCATAATTTTGTATGTCTAAGCTTTCTGGAAAAAAAATATCATTTAACAAACGATTTAGCAAAGATCTCGTTTGAAAATGTAGTTTAAAATTAAAATAGTTCGGGAAATTTTTTAAATTTCAAATTGATTTGAAAGCTGAAATTTGGTTTGGAAAAGTATTATGCAAAAATATCGACAACTTGAGATTTATGACTTTGAATGAGCTAAGTCTTTTTGTAAATGAAAGTGCATTCAGTAATCTATGAATCTTCTTTTTACCACTTTGAAAGATTTTGCTTTTTATTTAGTCTAAAATGGGTTTGAAAATGGATGGGCATCTCTGTCCTATATGAAAATTTTTAAGACTTAAGCTGAACGTAAATTTTGCATAATTTTAAATCATGAGTCCGATTTCAATGATCTTTATATTGCTACACAGCTAAGACTCAACAAAAAAAAAACTTTCATCTTATAAGTGTTTTCAGATTTTGAAGTTTGATATGTCTAAATCTGAGTTCTTTACAGTAGGTCTGAAGTAGAATAAAATGATTTTTTTTCCTTAATAGTCAAATATAGTGCTTCTTAATTTATGAATGTAACCTAATATGATCTATTGAGTTAAGTACAGGTGAAAGACGATAGTTGGATTGTATTTTGAGCAAACGGGTTATATAAGATTAAACTAACTCGCTTTAAAAATGATAAAAAGAAAGGTATGTTTCGGATTAAATTTTCAAGCATTAAATGTTAATATATATTGTGTTTTCGTGCTAATGGTCGATGTATATTATAAATCTTTGTATTTGTGTTATTGTAAACAGCTCCCCGTACCGTGGAAACTCAATCGATTTTTTCAAAAATTTCTAACACTAATAAAATTTAAGAAACAAATTTGAAAATAATAATAATATGCTTTACAAATTAAAATATATTTATAAAAGAGTTAGAGAATTAACAAAATAAATCTTATTTACTCTAAATAAAGAGTAACGAGTTTAAATTAAAATTTAAATAAGAGTTTTGTAAATTTTCAAGTATTGAAAATTGAGATTATGATTATGAAGATAATGCATTTTGAAACTTTAAGAATTTTTGACGGTAAATTAATATACATACATACATATACATATATATATATATATTGTTCCTTGTGTTTATCTTGCCTTGGTGCAATGGTCCAAAGACTTGCAGTTATGCGGTTGTCCGAGTTTGGTGGCATTTGAAGAACCATCTCTCGTTGAACTTTCTTATCTCTATTGTCGTCAATCTAAAATCAGTGTGGCTCTTTCCGTATTGACACATGGAAATTCATGTCGATAATTATCTCGTTGATTGGAGTCTGAGATAAAGTGATGTTAAAATCTCGACTCTATTCAAGAAGCTTCTAAGAAATCAATCTCACTCAATTGATTTTTTGTGTAGCATTTGGTTTGTGTTCTTGTTTCAAAGGTGAGACGCCTTCGAAATCAAGATGTATTGCTCGCAGAAATTAAATGGTCCTCTAATCCCAGTAATTACACTCCGAAAATCACGGAATTTGGTGAGCAATTTTATCTTAGTTTTCTATCATGTTAATTTAAGGGTGATAATTTTTTTTAAAAAAACTCAAGCTTGTCTATCTTTTTGTTTGCTTGATGAAATTAAATCGTGTTGTTTATAACTCGTCCCTAGAAATTGCGAGGACCAATTTTTATAAGTGACGGAGTCTATAACAACCTGGTTTTGGTGGTTAACTGGAAATTTAATTATAACAGTGGTTACAATTTAATAATGGAGAAATAAAAATTAAATTGGACATTTAAAATTGTTTATTTTATGTAACAACCTTGGTTTTGATAATTACCCAAGTTATTATAATGGTGGTTATAATTTAATGATGGAGAAATAAAATGAATTGGAGATATAAATTTATTAAGAATTATTTATTTTAAATAAACAATGGATTCAGAATTAATAGAAAGGAATTAAGTTGAATAATGGCATTTTGTTAATTTGGAGATTAAGTGAATTAAATTAGAGAAGTAAAATAGTTTAATTCAATATCATTTGTGGATATGTATATATATAATGTTGAAAATAAACTTTTAAAACTCTATTATGTTAATTCGTAACAAAAATGAGAATTATATGGTTTTAATTTGGTATAATGCAAAAATTTGGCAAATTATTTCCAAATGTGATTTCTATTAATTTTAATTGAAGTATTTGAAATTTATTATGTTGTATATTGTAAATAAAAAGGTGAAATTAGTTTTAAAAATAATATTTGGATGAGAAATGATGTTAATATGGTTTGTTGTATTTATTTATACAAGAAAATGATTTTTACGTAATTTTTGGTGTTAAAAATAGCGTTTTAGGTAAATTATAGTGTAAATCGACTATTTAAAAATGGAATTTTAGTAATGAAAATTAATTTTTATTGTTAAAAATTACTTTTTGTTATTTGTAAAATATTTTGTTGAACATTAAAATATGTTTGTGTGGTTTTATGGAATAACATAGAAAAATATGTTATAATCATTTAAATATAAGTTGTAAGTTATAATATAAGTGTTTTAAGATAATTAGAGTTAGGCTAATAATTACCTTAATTGGGTCAATCTCTATTACAGCCTAACTAAGAAAGAAAAAGTTCTTTCTTCCCAACTTGTTCGTAAGGGTTTGTGTGACGCCCCACCTCTATACCCACGCTAGCCAAGAACACTACGAAGTAATGCTGTCAACTAGCACGGAGAATAAGGCTGTTGAGGAGCGACCATCCATGTAATTGCTTTGCATGAGCATCGATATGTCAGATAGTATAACATGCAATTCTTTATCAAGAGGGAATCCGACATGCCGACACAAACTCAAAGATATCACACGGTGGTTAAAATATCTTCGGAAACAAATATAGAAATAAACATAACATAAATCAGTCACAGACAATTCATATCACAAAGGCGGAAATAGATATGAATATTACTTATCACACAAGAATAGTTACATGAACTACACAAAAGAATAAGTATACATTATGGAGTCTATATCTCGAATGTATACACCAAAATAAACTACTAATCTAAGTAGTAAGCCAAAAGTCAGAGAAATCAATCCCAAGAGAGAAGTCAAGCAGAAGCACCTGTAACATCTCGGTCTGACCCGAGTATTATTTAATAAGAAAATAATAAATGGATCAGTCTAACTATAGATATCAGATGAAACGATATAGAATAAGAGATATAACTAAACACATAATAACCACAATTCCAAGCTGTGATTTATATAAGTAATTGAAAATCAATGTGAGATTAATCAATATCACCAAATCTACACAAGAAACAAAGAAATGTCATACTCCTCATTTCGTTCACCAAACCACAATAAATGACATATTATATCAATGCCAATCACAAAAGTCAATGACACACAAATTCACCAATACACAAATATCGATATAGCTTATCGATGGAAATCACGGAAATTGGTGAAACACAAATTCTAGAAATCATATCAAGAAATCCAGAAATCACAAAAGTCAATGACGCACAAATTCACCAATACACAAATATCGATATAGCATATCGATGGAAATCACGAAAATTGGTGAAACACAAATTCTAGAAATCATCTCAAGAAATCCAGAAATCACAAAGGGGGGAGGCCTATCACAAACGGGAGCATAAAGCCCACCAACACGTGTATCACAAACGGAACGCTAATTCCATGGTTGCTAACCATCACAAATTGAGCCGAAGCTCCACAAACGGCCCGAAGACCATGGGTTGCTACCCCACCAAATTGAGTCGAAACTCCACAAAACGGGGCTTAGTCTCCCTCGCAGACAAAGAGACATCGCACATTTGCTAGTCTAAATCACAAAGATGATCATCATGATCAATGAGAAGTGTCAATTACACTAAGCTAGTAAATATATGAGTTTAGCTTCATGTCCCATAACCACTTGCTTAACTTAAATATTTACGAACAAACTGTAGATCTCCACTATAAAATTGTCACAAGAGATTCAATCGAACAAGTACAAGAATTAACCAACAAAGTGAACGCAAGCGTTTCATACCACTTGTTTTACTAAATCGTTTAATTATATTTCTCATACGAGTGAGGTAAAGGTTTATATATACTAATAGATTGGAAAACGGTTTTATAAACGAATTTGGTATTAAAATAGTATTGAAATCGGTTGAGGAAAGAGTTTTGATATTTACTACTAGTACAGAAAACCTTTATATTTTTAAAGTCACAAAACACAAAGAAGATTGTAGGAACAATCAATCACTAAAATTCACATACGAAGATGTGAATAAAAATTCAACGAAACCGATAAAGAATCCATCAAAATGGATACTCAAAAATCCCTAAAAAGGAGTCATCAAAGTCATAACAAATGATAACAAGACATAGGAAACAACACGAATCGATTAAAGTTGGAAACCACACAAAATAGGCGAAATAGGCAAAATAACATCAGGTCGGTCGGCCGGCTGTAGGGCTCGGTCGACCGGACCTTGTTTTAAAAAACTTTTCGGGCATCAGGTCGGTCGACCGAACCAGGGGGGTCGGTCGGCCGAACCAGAAACAGAGGCACTTATACTAGCAGGTCGGTCGACCGGACCAGGGGGGTCGGTCGGCCGAACCTGATGCTCTGCAAATTGATGCCCATTTAATTGATGTGCAACCTCCACCAATTTGCATTCTCTCAAGCAACGACACTAAGGGATTATGCCAATCAACTACCCGGCCCTATATGCTCCTCGATGCATCACCAAACACACGTTCAAACATCAAAGTTATGATTTTTAAAGGATTGAACTCAAAACACTAAAAATTGGAATATTCACCAAATCAATCCAAACCAAAATCAATTGCACATGAATAAGCGTTAGGAATTCATACCTAACAATCGAAGATAATTATAGACAAAGATGTGAGATAAAAATCTCACCTTTTCACAAAATTAAACAAGAAGAAGCTTGAAAGCAAATGGAGAATCAACCTCTCTTCAACACAACCCAATTGAGCTTGAATCTAAGCTCAAAAACAAGAACATTCCCAAAATTAGGTTTAGGAATTTCTGAAATTGGTAAGAGAATAAGTTGGAGAAGATGAAGAGAATGCTTACCAATGGGTTCTCTTGAATTTGGAGCTAGGAATTTGAAGTTGCAAAAGGAACTAGGGTTTTGGAGTTTTAATTTCCAATCTCTCCCACCATTAATGCTATAAAAACTGAAAAGAGGAAGAAGTGAGGGAGAATGGGGAGGAGGGGTTCAGTTTTTAAGTATAAGTTGGCTAATGGCTGAACCCAAACTCAAACCCAAAGTGAAAAGTAGCAAAAATCAACTTTCTCCAAACATATCGAAGCTTATACTCAAAAAGGTCGCAAATGACATTTTAAACTCAATAGGAGTGGTCCCGAGTCCTAATTCGACCGTATGCAAAAAGTAGCTTTTCGGACTAAAATCCGACTAACGATAAAATATTTAAATATAAAATCGATAAATATGCGGGTTGTTACAGACTCCCCTCCTTAAAGAAATTGCGTCCTCGCAATATTACAAGAAGAAGATATATAGTAACAACCATACAAGCATATTCAACACAAAAGAAGTATGTAATAAGAAGTTCACCTCAAAGAGCACGAGAAAGTAAGTCCGGATGTGTTCGCTCGATGTACTCTCTAGATTCCCAAGAACAATCCTTAGGATTTGAAGACCATTGAACTTTAACAAGCGGAACATCTTTATTTCGAAGTCGTTTGACCTCCGAAGCAATGATACGAATAGCATGTTGCTCATAAGTTAAATTAGGCGAAACTTCAATCTCTTCCACAACACTGGGCTCAAGAATAGAATCGGAATCTCGAAGGCATTTCCGAAGTTGAGAAACGTGAAACACGTCATGGATAGCAGAAAATTGAGCCGGTAATAAAAGGCGATAAGCCATGGAACCAATACGTTCAGTGATAGGAAATGGCCCAATATATCGAGGCGCCAAATTTCCCGATTGACTGAAACGTACAACACCTTTCATAGGTGAAACACGAATGAACACAAGATCTCCCACAGAAAATTCTAACTTCCTTCTCCGGTTATCGGCATAGGATTTTTGTCTACTCTGGGCTTCTTTCATCCTATGACGAATAAGATCAATCTTTTCTGTGGAATCACGAATAAAATCTGGACCTAAAACTAGCTTCTCACCGGCCTCAAGCCAACAAGAAGGAGATCGGCATGGCCTTCCGTAGAGTGCCTCAAAAGGTGCCATACCAATACTAGATTGGAAGCTATTATTATAGGAAAATTCAACAAGTGAAATATGATCTTCCCAACTTCCACCAAAATCAAGCACACAAGAACAAAGAAGATCTTCAAGAGTTTGATTCACAAGCTCAGTTTGTCAATCGGACAGGGGATGATAAGCAGTGCTAAAATTAAGCTTCGTTCCTAAAGCTTTTTGAAGACTCTTCCAAAATCCACTAGTAAACAATGGATCATGATCGCTAACAATAGAAGTAGGAACCCCATGCAATTTAACAATCTCTTTGATAAAGAGCTTGGCCAAAAGAGGAACGGTTCGGTTAGACCGAACGGGATAAAATGGGCAGATTTAGTAAGCCTATCAACAATCACCCATAAACTATCATGACCCGAACGAGAACGGGGAAGGCCGTCTATAAAATCCATGGAAATTTGGTCCCACTTCCAAATTGGAATTTCTAAAGGTTGCAATAACCCACCGGGCCTTTGATGTTCGGCCTTAATGAGTTGGCAAGTCATGCAACACTTAACGAAGTTAGCGATGTCAAGTTTCATTCCCTCCCAATAATAAAGTCGCTTCATATCTGCGCACATTTTACTACTACCGGGATGAATGGTAAATTTAGAATGATGAGAATCTTCTAAAATATCTTTACGAAGATCACCAATATTTGGCACGACAAGTCTACCAAATTTCTGAATGCCACCACGAGAATCGATATCAAAGTCTTTCAAACCTTCAATATCAATTTTATCCTTAATATTTTGGCCAAGAAGAACCAATTCAGTATCTAGCCTTTGAGCTTCAAGAATGCGGTCTAAAAGAGATGGACGAGCCTCAAGGCTACATAAAACAAATGATGAGCATAAATCGGAAACACGGTCTCGAATTTCGCATGTGGATAAAATCTCGAGATCGTTCCATTCGGATATCATCATAGAAACAACAGCTTGTTGTTTACGGCTAAGAGCATCGGCGACAAGATTACCCTTACCGGGAGTATAAAGAATATCAAGATCATATGGTGCAAGAAATTCGAGCCAACGCTGTTGACGCAAATTAAGTTCCTTTTGAGAGAATAAATACTTCAAAGATTTATGATCGGTATAAAGAACAAATTTCTCTCCTAAAAGATAATGACGCCAAATCCGAAGAGCAAAAACAATAGCCGCGAGTTCTAAATCATGAGTGGCATATCTAGTCTCGGCAGGCTTTAATTTCCTAGAAGCATAAGCAATAACACGTTCTCTTTGCATAAGAACGGCACCCAAACCAACGCGACTAGCATCAGTATAAACAACGAAATCTCGATTCCCCTCGGGAATAACAAGAATAGGAGCATCAGAAAGAAGCTCTTTTAATTTCTGAAAAGAAGCTTCACATTTGTCCGACCAAATGTATTTAACACCTTTCTTCGTCAAACTAGTGAGAGGCACGACAATCTTAGAAAAGTCTTTGATAAAACGGCGGTAATAACCTGCCAATCCAAGAAAACTACGAATCTCCGTCACACTCTCCGGTCTCTTCCAATCTTGAATCGCTTCAATCTTTGAAGGATCCATGGAAATTCCGGATTCGGAAATAATGTGACCGAGAAACTTCACATGAGATTGCCAAAAGTGGCATTTAGAAAATTTTGCCTTTAATTGATTACTCCTAAGAGTTTCCAACACAATCCGAAGATGTTTTTCATGCTCCTCCTCGGTTTTAGAATACACAGTAATATCGTCAATAAAGATGAGAACAAATCGATCGAGGAAGTCTTTAAAAACTCGATTCATTAAGTCAACGAAATAAGCCAGGGCATTCGTTAACCCAAATGGCATAACAAGCCATTCATAAGATCCATACCGAGTACGGAACGATGTTAAAGGAATACTATCCTCTGCAATACGAAGCTGATGAAAACCGGTAGCCAAGTCCAATTGTGAAAAGACTCTAGCACCACTAAGTTGGTCAAATAAATCATCAATCCGAGGTAAAGGATATTTATTTTTGATAGTAAGATCATTAAGCTTGCGGTAGTCAACGCAAAGCCTAAGTGTACCATCGGATTTCTTCATAAAAATAGCCGAAGCTCCCCAAGGCGAGGAACTAGAGAGAATAAATTGCTTCGTCTCTAATTCAGATAATTGTTTACGCATCTCCTCGTTTTCTTTATTGGACATACGATACAGAGGACGAGTGATAGGTTGAGCTCCAGGAATAAGATTAATTCTGAACTCAATTGCTCGCTTAGGTGGTAATCCTAAAACGGGTTCGAATATGTTGGAAAATTCATGAACGACGTGAATAAGAGAAATAATATCACCCTCATCATCACCATCGTCATCACAAGGATTTAAAGAATATAAAGATGCGACCAAGCTGGAAACTGAATCTTGAAGATTAATAGAAATCTGCTTAACAGATTGAGGATGTCGAAGATGAATAGTCCGCTCAGGACATAGGATATGAGCTTCATAACGGTTAAGCCAATCCATTCCCAAAATCATTCCAAAGCCTAAATAACGCATGACATGCAAATCGGCTAGGAAAGGAAAATCACACAAAATAATCTCGACATCTTTACACAATAAACTGATTGTTGTGGATCCACCAACCGGATTCGCAATTCTCAAAGAAGTCATTAAACACAAAACATCCAAAGAAAAAGTATCAACAAGTTCTTTTGATATAAAAGAATGGGACGCACCCGTATCAAAAAGAACTCGAATAGGATGATCACGAAATAAAATAATTCCATCCAGAATAGAATGAGAAATACCTTGGCCACGAGATGTGTTTCCAGGGGCTTGAGCAACATTAAGCTTTCCCTCTTTCTTGCCCTGAAGCTTGGGGCATGAAGATATAACATGAACGGGAACTTTGCAGTAGCGACAAGAGAGAGACTTTGGGCACTTGTTCGCATAATGGTCCTTCGAACCACAATTATAGCATTCCCCACGGCCAAAGGAAGAAGTCTTTGCCACGGAGGTTGCTTGCTTCCCATTCTTATTGGGATAGGGGCCTTTGAATTTGTTTGGCCTCTTGTTGTTGTTCAAGTTTGGTTTGGAAACCGCCACTTCAACATTGTTCTCCCTATCCGCCTCTTCAAGGCGAAGAGCAATATCAACGAGTTGGTCGAAAGAAACTTCTAATTTTAGAAGTAATGGCTTCTTGAGATTCTTGTTTAAGCCATAGACGAACCTCTGGTTCTTCTTTAAAGGGGTGTTGATGTATTCAACCCCATATTTGGAAAGCGACTCGAAGGAGGCGACGTAATCAGTCACGGAGGACTCACCTTGAACAAGGTCTATAAATCGTCGAGCCAATGTCACTTTCTCAGCTTCCGGTACGAATTTCAACTCGAAGCGTTCTCGGAATTTCTCCCAGGTGAGATCCGCTTCATTAATCTCAGAAACAAGAAGCTCGTACCAGTCTAATGCTCTTTCTCGGAGCATACTTAAGGCCACCTGAACTCGGTGAAGGTCAATAAGATTCATGCGAGAAAAGATTCGATCGCATGACCTTAGCCAAGCCTGTACTTCAATAACAGTTTCGGAACCTTTGAATGGCTCCCCACCCAAATTAGTGTAATCGCTACACAAGCGTGCAAATCCCGACTTTGGGTGAGTAGGTTCCGGGTTAGCTCCAGCTGCTTGAGCATTCGTCACTAAATCAAGAAGCTGTTGAGCAATCATAAAAACTCCATCTTGGGGTGGAACACTAGATGGTCCTGCTCTGGGACGGCCTGGTCTAGACATTTCTCTTCCTTAAAAAGAAAGAAGAAGAAGAAAAAGGTTATTCACCAAATTGGATATCAAGCAATCTTGATAGACAAAACAAGGAATCATAAAAGAAAATAGGATAGGATGGTACGTAGACCCGAATAAAATCCTAAAGCACGACTCCTAAGATGGACTTAGGACGATGATCCTTGTTATAATATTCCATATTTTTTCGAAGTTTGGCTCTGATACCAAGCTGTGACGCCCCACCTCTATACCCACTCTAGCCAAGAACACTATGAAGTAATGCTGTCAACTAGGACGGAGAATAAGGCTGTTGAGGAGCGACCATCCGTGTAATTGCTTTGCGCGAGCATCGATATGTCAGATAGTATAACATGCAATTCTTTATCAAGAGGGAATCCGACATGCCGACACAAACTCAAAGATATCACACAGTGGCTAAAATATCTTCGGAAACAAATATAGAAATAAACATAACATAAATCAGTCACAGACAATTCATATCACAAAGGCGGAAATAGATATGAATATTACACTAGGAAGTGTACATCAGAGTAGTGTTCTAAAAAGATCCACAATATCACAAAAGAATAGTTACATGAACTACACAAAAGAATAAGTATACATTATGGAGTCTATATCTCGAATGTATACACCAAAATAAACTACTAATCTAAGTAGTAAGCCAAAAGTCAGAGAAATCAATCCCAAGAGAGAAGTCAAGCAGAAGCACCTGTAACATCTCGGTCTGACCCGAGTATTATTTAATAAGAAAATAATAAACGGATCAGTCTAACTATAGATATCAGATGAAACGATATAGAATAAGAGATATGACTAAACACATAATAACCACAATTCCAAGCTGTGATTTATATAAGTAATTGAAAATCAACGAGAGATTAATCAATATCACCAAATCTACACAAGAAACAAAGAAATGTCATACTCCTCATTTCGTTCACCAAACCACAATAAATGACATATTATATCAATGCCAATCACAAAAGTCAATGACACACAAATTCACCAATACACAAATATCGATATAGCTTATCGATGGAAATCACGGAAATTGGTGAAACACAAATTCTAGAAATCATATCAAGAAATCCAGAAATCACAAAAGTCAATGATGCACAAATTCAACAATACACAAATATCGATATAGCATATCGATGGAAATCACGAAAATTGGTGAAACACAAATTCTAGAAATCATCTCAAGAAATCCAGAAATCACAAAGGGGGGAGGCCTATCACAAACGGGAGCATAAAGCCTACCAACACGTGTATCACAAACGGAACGCTAATTCCATGGTTGCTAACCATCATAAATTGAGACGAAGCTCCACAAACGGCCCGAAGACCATGGGTTGCTACCCCACCAAATTGAGTCGAAACTCCACAAAACGGGGTTTAGTCTCCCTCGCAGACAAAGAGACATCGCACATTTGCTAGTCTAAATCACAAAGATGATCATCATGATCAACGAGAAGTGTCAATTACACTAAGCTAGTAAATATATGAGTTTAGCTTCATGTCCCATAACCACTTGCTTAACTTAAATATTTACGAACAAACTATAGATCTCCACTATAAAATTGTCGCAGGAGATTCAATTGAACAAGTCCAAGAATTAACCAACAAAGTGAACGCAAGCGTTTCATACCACTTGTTTTACTAAGTCGTTTAATTAGATTTCTCATACGAGTGAGGTAAAGGTTTATATATACTAATAGATTGGAAAACAGTTTTATAAACGAATTTGGTATTAAAATAGTATTGAAATCATTTGAGGAAAGAGTTTTGATATTTACTACTAGTATAGAAAACCTTTATATTTTTAAAGTGACAAAACACAAAGAAGATTGTAGGAACAATCAATCAGTAAAATTCACATACGAAGATGTGAATAAAAATCCAACGAAACCGATAAAGAATCCATCAAAATGGATACTCAAAAATCCCTAAAAAGGAGTCATCAAAGTCATAACAGATGATAACAAGACATAGGAAACAACACGAATCGATTAAAGTTGGAAACCACGCAAAATAGGAGAAATAGGCAAAATAACATCAGGTCGGTCGGCCGGCTGCAGGGCTCGGTCGACCGGACCTTGTTCTAAAAAACTTCTCGGGCATCAGGTCGGTCGGCCGAACCAGAAACAGAGGCACTTATACTAGCAGGTCGGTCGACCGGACCAGGGGGGTCGGTCGGCCGAACCTGATGCTCTGCAAGTTGATGCCCATTTAATTGATGTGCAACCTCCACCAATTTGCATTCTCTCGAGCAACGGCACTAAGGGATTATGCATCACCAAACACACGTTCAAACATCAAAGTTGTGATTTTTAAAGGATTGAACTCAAAACACTAAAAATTGGAATATTCACCAAATCAATCCAAACCAAAATCAATTGCACATGAATAAGCGTTAGGAATTCATACCTAACAATCGAAGATAATTATAGACAAAGATGTGAGATAAAAATCTCACCTTTTCACAAAATTAAACAAGAAGAAGCTTGAAAGCAAATGGAGAATCAACCTCTCTTCAACACAACCCAATTGAGCTTGAATCTAAGCTCAAAAACAAGAACATTCCCAAAATTAGGTTTAGGAATTTCTGAAATTGGTAAGAGAATAAGTTGGAGAAGATGAAGAGAATGCTTACCAATGGGTTCTCTTGAATTTGGAGCTAGGAATTTGAAGTTGCAAAAGGAACTAGGGTTTTGGAGTTTTAATTTCCAATCTCTCCCACCATTAATGCTATAAAAACTGAAAAGAGGAAGAAGTGAGGGAGAATGGGGAGGAGGGGTTCAGTTTTTAAGTATAAGTTGGCTAATGGCTGAACCCAAACTCAAACCCAAAGTGAAAAGTAGCAAAAATCAACTTTCTCCATATATATCGAAGCTTATACTCAAAAAGGTCGCAAACGGCATTTTAAACTCAATGGCAGTGGTCCCGAGTCCTAATTTGACCGTATGCAAAAAAATAGCTTTTCGGACTAAAATCCGACTAACGATAAATATTTAAATAAAATATTTAAATATAAAATCGATAAATATGCGGGTTGTTACCGTTTGTGTCTATAGTAAAAACAAAGAAAAGAAACCAGAAGCTTCTTCACTCTTTGAAACTAAAAACCAAATCTTAAAAAATTCTTCACTTCTTTGCCAAATTTAGTCAATAGAAGCTTTTAAATTTAGGTAATCCATCCCAAAACTAAAGATTATTTCATCTATTTCATGTTTTGTGAGATTTTGGTCTGTAACTTTTGGCTCTTTCTTTGCATGCATGTACAATTTCTATTTATAGATTCTTTTAGCTGAAACTTGAATAAAGCTCGTATCTTTCTCCTGATTTGCTCGAGTTTGATCTTCAATTGCTACGGTGAGTTGAAAACTCACATATCGATCTCTTCTAAGAATTAATTCTTTGAATTGAGTGATAAGTATTAATAAATAGTTGAATGGTTTGAGTAATTTGATTGAATTGTTGAAATTTGCAAAGTGGTCGCTGAAATTCAATTGTGAACATTGATGTAGTAAAATAGCAATATCTCAGTGTATAATGATTCGAATTTGTTCACTCTTATTGTGGTAGAAAGATATTCAAATAACCTGTAAGTTTTATTTTGATCATTTTTCGAAATTTTATGTTTAAAAGTGTCTAAATTAAGTTTAAAACTGATGTTATAGCACAGCCATTTCAAATTTTCGAAGTTGATATCTGACAGTAAAATTGCCACAACTTTTAGTCATAAGTCTGAATTAAATATACTTTTTTAGAAAGCTAAGACCTTAAGGAACAACTTTAATGTTGTAAGATTTTGCAAATTATATGATCCATAGGGTCAAAATTGGTTTTGAAACTGATACACATGCTCTGCTCTGTCGATTTTCTAAGTTGAAACCTAAAACTAAAATTACCATAACTTTTGAATGATACATCGAAATTAAGTGATGTTTTATTCAGTTGGAAGGCATATTTATAAGGAACAATTTTTATTATCATTTTCTATAGATCTACATTTTTCTAGTGGTCATATGTCTTTGAAGAGCAAGTAACCTCTCTGTTCTATGTTTTTAATTTCAATATTGAAACAAAGAATTGTTTTGACCATATCTTTTTCATCTTCGATCAGAATTTGATAATTTTAAATGTTCTTGAAAGCTTATACTTTTAGCTATAATTTTATGTTTTTTGTTTTGCTAAATTTTGAGGTTTATATAGTTAAAATCATAATTTTAACAGTCTCATTATCAGTCAGCTCTCTCCTATTACTGGTTGATGCACTTCCAACAACTCTTCCCCTTCGGCTCTGATACCAACTGTGACGACCCGTCTTCCAATACCCAGAAAGACATATCATCAATAAGAAAAGAAAAGAGATAGAAATAGAAAGGTAGAAAGAAAAGAACAACAATCATCGGAATCTCACAGCGGAAACGAACAAAATATAATATTACACATATCCATTACATTGGTTTTACATATCAGAGTACACAATAATAAGACTTCATTACATCTGATATTCATAAGAGTCTTCCAAACCATACAACTCAAAACACAACATAAAAATGTCACTACAGCGGAAAGAGATAGATAGTACGTCCGGACTACAGCTCCAGCTTCCAAAACATTTGCTAATTCCAACCTATTCACTTGGCTACTCATAAAAATTTGAGTACCCAAGAGTTTATGAAAAACAAAATAAACTCCAGGTCAGACATGGGTCTGGTGTGAGTAAATCAGTTAAAGTTATTTAACTTTAAAATCATTTCGAAACAAAAGGTATCACATAAGACTTCCCACAAATAAACACGAGTAAGTTTTTACCTTACGCTAACCAAAACATTTGATAGGAAATCCAGTGATATTATAATAGGGTCTAGGGTTTTCAAGTAAATAGAAAATAGCCGAAATTGTTACATCTATTAAATTCCAGCTACTAGCCACGAAAGTGGGTAATACAATCAAAACCGTAGGGTCTCGTAGGGAAAATGGGTTTCCATCAATGGCAGGGATACTAGGGTACCGCCCGTCACAGTACGGGGCCTAGATCACCGTACCGAGGAGCCACCCTAACTCCCCTGCAACACAAGGCCGGAACCATCCTCTACTGGATAGTCTCGAACAAGACAACCCCGCAGTTGTGACCAACAACTGCCCACACAGCCGAAATAATAAGGGACTTCTAGACAGGGGTAAATCTCACTCTTAAGTGGGGGCTACCCACTAAGCTTTGCTGCACCTTCCCTGTTTTAGCCATTCCAGGTTGATGAGGCCTGAGGCTACGATTACGTTTAGAGAACACATCTCTTAGAATGCTCATCGTCCACCTGACGATGTTCTGAAAGCATTCAATCCATACAAGTTCGTTCCAGGTTTGAACGAAACCGAAGGCATTATTCCATTACACTTGTTTTGGAATCACCCTCAGAGTTAGCGACAATAACCCTTGCACTCTAAAACTCCATCTCGATCCTCACTTGAGATGTCACGACCTAACGTTTAACTTGGATCGATGTGGTTTTCGGAAAATCAAATTTGGTTCCCGATCTCGGTCTCATCGAAATCCAAACGTGTCTTAAAGGCCAAGTTGTTTAAACAATTTAAACAATCCAATTCAATTTTAAACATTGAATCCACACAGCATTATCCACAGATAATAACCAATATCTCATCACAGAATATCTCAACTATCATTCAACAGATATCAACTATATTCAGATATTCAATTCAAACAATCATCCATAAGCAAGCACTACTTTAATTCATATTATAATTAATTTAATTAATTTAATTTAAATTAATTACTTAAGCATTAATCACATTGCCTTGCTCAACCAATCATTAATTAATTAATCATAATCATTTAATTAATTAATCACTTCTTAATTAACCCCATTATTAATTAATTAATCTTTAATTAATTAATAATCCTTTATTTAAGTATTTATTAATTACTATAATTATTCATTAATTAAAACTTGATTTAATATTATCATTCTTTAATTGGTTATTAACTAACCCTTAATTAATAATTAATTAACTTGATTAATTCTTAATTAATCACAAATTTTAAATTAATTTATCTTAATTACTTAATAAGTTATAAATTAATTAACGTTAATTATTTAATTAATTAAATCTTATCCGTTAATTAATTAACTATTAATTATAAATTAATTAATGTTTAATTACTTTATTAATTAACTCTAATCAATTTATTAATTAATTCTTAATTACTGATTAATTAATCACTAATCACTTAATTAATTAGTTGCTAATCACTTATTAATTAACCTTTAATTAATTAATTATTTAATTAATGATCTATTAATTATTATTTAATTTAATCCTTAAATATCAAATTATTGGACCATAATTAATTAATTTAGTCTTAATAAATTAATTAATCTAAAATTATTAATTTTAACCTTAACTAATTTATAAAATTAAGTAAACTATTAATTTCAAAACTTAATCAACTTCCATAAACCAAACAATTTCATTAATTATTAAAAACTATCACGTATTTAAAATATTTTCAATTTGTTAAAAATTAATTACCCTTTTGTTTTCAAAATTAAATTTTAAAAGATGTAAAATCATTTTAAACATCAACTAATAAAATATGAATTACTTTGAATTAGAATATTTAACATTTTATAAAGTAGTTAAAATAAATTTTTAAAGTTTTAAACTCAAAACAAATTTGAAATTTTAAAACAAGTCATAAAGCTTCAACTTCATTTCCTTTGTGTTTGTCTCGACACAACTCAAGTTAAACATCAAAACTCAAACCCCATATCCTCCCTTACCTTTCTTCTTAGTTTTAAGATTCAACTAACCCTAAAACAAAAAACTGGAAAGACACTACCTTGCTCAACCCCTACACGAGTTACAGCAATCACACCCCGAGTACTCACGTGAGCCACACACCCAAACACATGAACCCTGCTTCGAGTCGCCTTGACCACCAATTCCACTGACACGGCCACTGTCTCGTGCACGTGCACGTTTCTCCGATGCCGCCGCCACTGTCCACGACACCACGTGCAGACCCCACTTCGGCCATCGACTCAACTCCAGCCCCCAAAACCACACTTACATGAGCTCGATCGAAATATGGTCGCTCAAACCCAAAAACCCAAAACTGCATTCACCAGAAAATCCACCATTCCATGACATGCCGACCACCGAACGCCTCAAAATTCTAGCCATAACCTTGTATGACCCAGACGCACCTTCACCCCAAGCCGATCGCAACTCGATCCATTCCACGATTCACACTTTCAAATTTCTCGAGTTCGAACATCACAGAGTATAAAACCCTAAAATCCTAAATTCCCAATCCTCTGCTAAAAGATAATTACTTCCAATATTTTTCTTGTGTTTATCAACCATAACACAACTTTGCCCCAAATTTCAAAGTCTAAAATCATCACAGTAACAAGAATTTGCTAAAAATCCCAAATTCAGTTAACAACAAAATTCTTCCTCAAATTAAAATTAAAATGTTTTATTTTTATCTTAAAATTCATGTTATACATAGTAGATTTAGGATGTGAACTTAATTCAACAAAATCCAAAACATGATTTTATCATAATATAAATTTTGTTACTGTATTTTCCTGATTTAAGCATATTTATAACAGTTTCTTTTTGAATATCACTTTAATCCTTAGATCATGTTGAATCAAACTTCTGCATTGAAGATACCAACTTAACAATGATTTATTGCATATAAATTTAAAGTTTTTGTTTAAAATTTGATCTGAACTTTAAATATATAGAGAAGTATCAGTAATTTTTAAACGTACACACCTGTAAACAAAGATTTTACAAAATAGGAACATGCAAGCATTATCAGGACTAACATTCACATGCAACATTTTAACTTAAATTTTCTGTTTTAAAATTTACTTACCTGATTTTTTTTGCTATGCAGAGACAAGAACTTAAGCTCTGGAAAAAAAAATGAAAGAACTGCAGTTTTCCTTTTTACTTGAAATTTGCTTGATTAAATTATTCTGCTTGATGATGAGGCTTCAATCCTTAAATCAATCAGCGATAGAAGAACTTGAATTTGCCTTTCAGAAATTTGCTGTGACTGTTTTGCAGATTTCTAAGGTATGCAGATTTCTGGAATTTAATTTGCAGTTTAAAGTTTTCCTGATTTTTGAAGTGAGGTTTGAGTTTTTTAAATTTTGGATTGAAGTGAAGATTTTAAGAATCTCATATTTGTTAATGAGGTGTAAAAATTTTCTTGCTTAACAAAAATGAGAAATGAGAAAATTTAGATAAAGCATAAGAAATAGCTTTTTGTATCAAAATTTTGTTTTATAAACATTTAAAGAAAATAAATCAAAATTTTTGACACTTGTCACTATACCTAGTTAATTCTTTAACACATGTTTATTAGTATGATTTAAATGTTAACAAGTGTTATTTTCATGAAAAAAGAATTTTAAAATGTTTTCCTAATTGATTTTCTTAATTTAAATCCATTTTAATTCATATAAAATCAATTCTTCTTAAAGAAATAAATATGAATCAAATTTTATATCTAAATAAAATCATGAAAATACTCTTTTAAACTCAAAGTAAAAATTTAGAATATAATTTACCTATTTTGAATCTTTTAATTTAACAATTCAAATTCAATTAAATTTTTAAATTCAATTCAAAAATCAAATTTCATATGAATGTAATTTTAACACATTCATTACCCTTATGTATATATAAATTTTAATTAGAATCAATGTACATTTACAATTCATTTATTGTTATTGAATAAAATAACAAATTTATCAATTTAAATTAATTTATTGCAAATATTATCTTCTTTAAATTGGGTTTGAAATTCCGGAATATCACATTCCTCCTCCCTTAAAAGAATTTCGTCCCCGAAATTAAAACAAATGATAATCCAAAATTTCATTTTATCCAACACTTCAAGCATACATAACATCCATACATAAAAAATCAACAAACAAAATATCCAAACACAATACATTCAATACAAACACCACTAGCTATCCGGACACATATCCGGATAAGCCTTCCTAAAACTATCCAGAGTCTCCCAGGTACAATCTCTGGGATCCTCACTCCACTGGACTTTAAGGAGCTTCACTATCTTACTTCTAAGTTGTCTTACGTCTTGATCAACAATTCGAACGGGATGTCTAACAACTGATAAGTCCGGCTCAACCTCTAAGTCTTCCTGCACAGCTGGCTCCACAATAAGAGATGGATCGTGCATATATTTCCATAGATGAGATACGTGGAAAACATTATGAATTCCAGCCATCCGGACTGGCAATTCAATCATGTATGCTACGGCATCAATCCACTCGTGTACTCGGAACGGACCAATATTTCTCGGAGCGAGATTCCCTGCCTTTCCAAATCTCACTTCTACTTTAATAGGGGAAACTTTGACAAAGACTAAATCACTAATCTCAAATTCCAATTGCCTTCGTCTTTTATCGGTATATTTCTTTTGACGATCCTGAGCAGCTCTCATCCTTTTCTTGATAAGCTCGACTATAGCAGATGCATCATGGACCAGATCTGGTCCAAGCACAATACGGTCTTTCGACTCTATCCAACAAGCTGGGAATCTACACGGCCTTCCGTACAGTGCTTCATAAGGAGACATCTTGATACTCGCTTGGTAACTGTTATTATAAGAGAATTCTACAAGATGTAGATGGTCCTCCCACGATCCTCCAAAATCCAATACACAGGCTCTCGGCATATCTTCTAGAATTCGATTTAGCCTCTCCGTCTGCCCATCTGTTTGGGGATGATATGCTGTACTAAATCTCGAACTTGTTCCCAAAGCTAATTGCAATGCCTTCCAGAATTTGCTGGTGAAGATAGAATCTCGATCACTTACAATACTGACTGGAACGCCATGCAATCTGACTATCTCTTTTAAGAAAATTTCTGCCAGAGAAGCTGCAGTACGGGTTGCCTTAACAGGTATAAAATGGGCGCTTTTGGTTAGACGATCAACATTTACCCATACTACTTCATTTTCCTTCTTTGTTCTAGGAAAACCGTCAATGAAGTCCATCGAAATCGTCTCCCACTTCCACATCGGGACCTCCAAAGGTTGTAACAAACCGGCTGGCTTCTACTGATCTCCTTTAACTTGCTGGCAGATAGCACAACTATTAACGAATCTGGCTACATCCCTCTTCATGCCTGCCCACCAGAAAACTCTCTTCATATCCTTGTACATCTTCGAGATTCCTGGATGGATATTCAATCTGGAGTGATGACTTTCTGACAATACTTCCTATTTGCAGATCCCTATCATATGGAACACAGATCCTTCCGTTAATCCTCAATGTTCCTTGGCCATTAATCTCAAAACTAGGACACTGACCCTTCTTAACTCTTTTGATAATTCTTTTCAACATTATATCAGATTCTTGCTTGCTTGAAATCCTTTCCAGAAGAGATGGAACCACTTCCAAAAGAGAAAGAACCGCATTTCTGCTAAGAGCGTCTGCCATAACGTTCGCCTTTCCCGGAGTATATAGAATATCTAAATCGTACGATGCCAAGAACTCGACCCATCGCTGTTGTCTTAGATTAAGATCTTTCTGAGAGAAAAGATATTTCAACGGTTTGTGATCCATGAATAACTCAAACTTATCTCCTAAAAGATAGTGCCTCCATATTTTTAAAGCAAAAACAGTAGCCAACAGCTCTAGATCATGCGTAGTGTAGTTCCTCTCGTATGGGTTCCATTGCCGACTCGCATACGCAATTACCCTACCATTTTGCATAAGCACAGCTCCCAATCCAACAATACAGGGATCAGTATATACTTCAAACTTGCTCTTCCCATATGGAATAGCCAATACAGGAGCACTTGTCAACTTTGCCTTCAGATTCTGAAAAGCTTCCTCACATTCCGGTGTCCACTTGAATTTAGCTCCCTTCCTTGTCAGCTTTGTTAGCTGAGAAGAGATTTTAAAATAATCCTTAATAAACTTTCTGTAGTAACCGGCCAATCCCAGAAAACTGCGAACTTCTGTTGATGTCCGAGGCTGCTTCCACTACAGAATAGTCTCAACTTTAGCTGGATCTACAGATATTCCCTCACCTGAAACAATGTGGCCCAAAAATTTTACTTCAGATTAAATGACACTTAGAGAACTTAGCCTTCAGAACGTGCCTTCTTAGAGTTTCCAAAACTATTCTCAAATGCTGCTTGTGTTCTACTTCCGACTTAGAATAATCCAAGATATCATCGATGAACACCAAAACAAACTTATTCAAAACATCTCTAAAGACTCGGTTCATCAGGTCTACAAAACAGGCAGAAGCATTGGTTAACCCGAAAGGCATAACCAACCACTGATAGAAACAATTAGGTCCCTTAAATGCAGTTAAGGGAATACTGTCCTCAGCTACCCTTAACTGATGGAAACCTGATGGTAAATCCAACTGAGAAAAGGCTGATGCTCTATGAAGCTGGTCGAAGAGATCATCAATACGAGGAAGAGGATACTTATTCCGAATGGTCACTTTGTTCAATTCATGGTAGTCTACACAGAACCTTAGCGACCCATCCGACTTGGTGACAAATACTGCAGCAGAGCCCCAGCAAGGAAAACTTGGTCTACTCAAACCCTTCTCCAACAAATCTTGAGTTTGCTTCACTAGTTCTTCCCTCTCCCTTGGAGCCATCCTCCTACTAGGTTGAATTACGGGTACTGCTCCAGGAACCAAATCTATACGAAACTCTATTTCTCGTTTCGGAGGCAAACACTTAACTTCCTCAAATACGTCGGGGAAATCCCAGACTACTTCAATATCTGCAAACTCCTCTTGAGAAGTATCAACTCCATGTAAAAGACTACTCAAGTGAATTCCAGAGTTATCACACATTACTCTGGCTATCCTACCCAGATCAGTTTCCAACGAAACTGTTCTTTCATCAAAATTTAAGACAGCCTTATATTTGTCAAGCCAATCTGTTCTCAATATAAGGTCAAAACCCTTAAAATCCAATACATAAGGATCACAGGAAAAACTATGGGATAGATAGGAGATTCTCAAATCCTTATAGATCCTATCTAATTTAGTTACCCCTCCAATAAGATTAGATACACAGATGGGATTATCTACGATACTAGGGGTAAGAAAGAAATTATCTACAGTTTCCAGAGAAATAAAACTTAAAGAAGCACCAGAATCAAACAAGACTTTAATATATTTTCCATTTAAAAGTAAGGTAGCTTCTAAAACTCCTTTGCACTTAGACGAGTTTGATGGTGCGCCTTTTAAAGCAAATACTTTGTTCTGTTGGACCTTATGAAGGAGCGGGAAATCTTTAATCATGTGTCCCGGTTGGTGGCAGTTAAAGCAAAGAGACTTCTGAACTAAGGCTGACCCTGGTCCACTATAATGTTGTCAGTGTTGCTGTTGCAGAGACTCTCTTCTAGGGCACTTATTTGCCAGGTGACCTTCTTGCTGACAAATGTAACAATTTCGGGGTTCATTATTATTTCCGGACTTCTTCTTGTTTTGTTTCTTCCAATTAGGATTGAATTTTCTTTTATTAGGATTGGAAGAATTTCCTCCAGATGCAGCAACTCGCGCCTCAGATCTTTTGTTCACCATGTCTTCATATCTTAACGCCATATCAATAAGCTCCACAAAGGACCCTTTCAAATGTGCAGTCATTCTTTCTTGATACTCAGGCCTCAACCCTTGGACAAACATCTCGTTTTTCTTAAGAGGGGTGTCAATAAGTCTTGGACCATAGCAAGATAACTCGTTGAATTTAGTCTCGTATTCAGCTATTGACATATTTCCGTGTTTCAGATTCAGAAAATCCTGATAAAGCCGAGTTCTCCCTGCAGCAGGCATGAACTTCTCCTCAAACATCTCCTTAAACTCTTCCCAAGACATACCATATTCCAATATATTAGCAGTCACTGAATTCCACCAGACTGCGGCACCACCTTGTAATTGCCATGCAGCCATTATTCTCTTCTGCTCATCCGATAACCTCATGCTCTTAAAGATCTTCTCACACAAGCAAAGCCATGCTTGTACCTCTATTATAGTTTCTGATCCTTGATACGGTTTTCCTCCAAGATGAACGAAGTCCTTGCATAATGCAGCAAAACTGACTGGAGACGTAACCGGATTAACAGTCTCATTATCAGTCTGCTCTCTCCTATTACTGGTTGATGCACATCCAACAACTCTTCCTCTTCTGCCTCTTGAACTCATACTGGCCACCTGAACAGGTAATCCAACCGGTTTAGATAGGGATATAGTTATATAAGAAAATTACAAATACGCACTGTCAAGATAGATACTATTCCAGAGCCTAGGTGTTTGTCAACCTATGCTCTAATACCAACTGTGACGACCCGTCTTTCAATACCTAGAAAGACGTATCATCATAAGAAAAGAAAAGAGATAGAAATAGAAAGATAGAAAGAAAAGAACAACAATCATTAGAATCTCACAGGGAAACAAACAAAATATAATATTACACATATCCATTACATTGGTTTTACATATCAGAGTACACAAAATAATAAGACTTCATTACATATGATATTCATAAGATTTTGGGTTAACTTAGGATAAATCATTTGTAATTAATCACTGCATTCAATTAGTTGCATTAGTTCATGCATATTTAAAAAAAAACTAAAAAAATTTCAAAAATCCAAAACTATAAAAAAAAATTGTAAATATTCCTTTTATTTTTCTTTGAAATCTTTAAATCCTTTTCCTTTGAAATTTCAAAAATCCAAAAAATTTGGAAAAACAAAAATCCAAAAAAAATATATAAAACTTTTTCTTAAAAAAAAGAGCCAAAAAATTTGAAAAATCCAAAAACAAAACAAAAATCAATTTTCCATTTTTGAAAATAAATTCTACTTGTAAATATTTTTCTTTATGAAAAAACACAACAAAAAAAATCTTGAAAATGTCCGAGTTTCCTTTCTCTTACTCACTTGAATTTAGCTGTGAAAATCAATATAATCCATTTGAGTTCACTCCAAATTTGTATGAATATTTTAACAACAACTATTTTGTAAATAATTCAAATTTTGAACAACAAAATTTTCAAAACGATGACCAACGTTCGACTCTTGAAAATAGCATTGAAATGATTTCATCTTTACTCGAACTTTCTACACGACAAAATCAAGAGACAAATAATTTATGTAATTCTGATTTGTGTAATAACTCGAGTCAAGGATTTCAAAATTTGAATTCAATTCAAAATTCGAACAATTACGATTATAACCCATGCCAATTTAATTTCGAACTCCAAAATGAATTCCAAACTCAACATGAAAATGGGAACAACTTTTCAAACGAATTTGGCAATGGGAATAATCTTAACCATGTTACGAGTGAAAATTTTTGTTCTCAACAAATCCAAATCGAAAATTCTCAATTTAATAACTATAAATTGGATTTTGTTGAACAAATGAATGAAATTTACGATGATCACACGGATTTGTTGTTTGAAACTTATATGAAACAACGTGAACAACAAAATCAAATCTCAACGTGTGATGAGTCAAGTGATAATCCACCTTTTACCTAAATCGACGATTTTCAAATAACAAATTTTGAATTCGATAATGACGACCTTAATCAAGTTATTGAAAATACGGTAATTGAGTTGGATTTCAATTCTTTTGAGGGTGGGAAACTCGATTTAAACTTCGATCTTCCTTTTTCTGAAAATTTGAATACGACAACTTTGAAACTCGATTTACATGATGAAGTTGTTGATAATCCAACAAAGGAAGTCGAATTTAACGAACATGAGTTTTATGGACTTTTTGAAAACGAGTTGTTAAATTTTGAAGGGGAAAATTTCGATCACCATTTTGATTTTGAAATCGATACTTTGAAAGAAATTGAACTTCAACCAATTTTTCTATCTACCCCAAAAATCATCGAAAATAAAACAACTTGTATGATTGTCAATAAAATGACTTTCGTTTTTCCAAATCCACATTCAACTGCGAAATCTTTTACGATTTGGTTTTTCATGCTTAAGCTTTTGTCTCACACATTTGACGAGACAAATGAATCGATCTTTAGAAGACCGTTTCATTTACTTTTTGACTGTATACTTTCTCATCTCTTGTAAATAATAATCTTTCATGTAAATATAAGATTTTTATTTTATTTTTTTCCTTCCAATTGGGTTGACCGTGGGGACACGGTCAAAATCAAGTGTGCGGGGAGACTCGTCTTTTTTTTTCTTTTCTTTTTTTTCGTGGTTTATTTTTGCTTTAAAATCACAAAAAAAATTAAAAAAAATCCGAAAACTAATTTTTCTTTTGATTTATTTTTAAAAGAAACACTATAAGATAAATATATGGCTTTGGTTTATTAAATTAAAAATTTTGAAAATTTATTGGTCTTAACAAAAATAAAAATGAAGTTTGATTACAAATAATAATGGTTTAACTAGTATATAGGAAGATTCATACGTCTTAATTATGAAGTACATCATAATTGAAAATCTTTGTTTTAAAAAGTGGTTGATCTGAAATAAAGGATATAACATTTTTTTTGTCTTTTAAGTTAAATGGTGCTAAGATGATTTTGTAAAACTCCCTCTCAAAATAATAATAATAATATATATATATATATAAATAAATAAAAAATAATAACATCCAAGTATTCACTCTCATTTAAAAGTCCTCACGGTTATGCAGGGGTGATTACTTGGAATTTTTGATTATGTGCTTTCATACTCATTTAAAAGTCCTCACGGTTATGATGTATGGAACACATGTAAAAAAAAGACTTAATAAAAACCACCTACGGTTGATAGTGTATGCATGAAAGTTTGTGCACTCGCCATGCTCTGTACTCCCCTCACATAAGCCCGAAAGGCAGTGCATGGGTGGTATATCTGGCCTCAGTTTACCTGAGCTAGGTGTGTAATTTTTCTTGCAAATAATGAGAGAGCAAGCAATTGAAATCCTAGCACTATTTTTACTTAATTGATTTGATTTGTTATTGAAAAGAAATGAAAATACCACTTTGATAAACTTTGATAATCAACTAAGGATCCATTTTATAATTACACTTTGTTATCAACCGAAACAACAAATTAAAATATTTTCTATTTGTTATGATAACTTGATTTTTGTTGGAAATTTTGACGAGTAAATGACATAAATTTTCAAGATAATAACCAAAACATATATTTAACTTATTCGTGCCGATTTAAAAATAAATCCTTCATTTGTAAATATTTTTAAAACAATTAGCATCCATCTCTTTGTAAGTAAATCTTGAATTTTGTAAATATTTTCATCCTGCATTTGGATTTTGTGGGTAGTATCCGATGAAAACCCACACGAGACAACACTCGTCCTACTGGGGACACCCAGAGGTTTAACGGCTTGTTGCATACGCTCAATGCAATCGTGCTCCCTACGAAAACGGATTTATATTAGTCTTTCTTTATTCGAGGACGAATAAAAAGATAAGTGTGGGGGTATTTGATGTACACGAAAATATGTATATTTTTACCACCATATTTAATCTATTTAAATTTAATAAATGATCATATTGGGTATTTTAACTTGTTTTAACCAAAATTCAAATTATTTGAAATTGTCACATTTTCATCGTCATCCATGGGCAAAATGGTCATTTTTGTGCATATATCAAATTGAGAAAATTTAATGGGAAATTTCTATATTATTTTGTAGGAATTTAAACTCAATTACAAGTGGTTTCATGAAGGAATATGCATGCACAAAGAAGATGATGGAAATAAATCAAAGTGAAGAACATGGAGGACCCCACCTACACCTAACTTAATGTACAAATTAAAGGCTAAAGCACATGCTTTTGGAGTTAATGGTTTCATGTATACTTAATGGGGTATTAAGACATGTTAATGATTACTTGGCCTCCACACTTCCCAAAGGGCATTTTGGACATTCCCCAAAAATATGAATTAGGGTTTCATACATGTATAAATACCCATATGTTTCATGTAATCATCTCCTCTCTTCTTTAGTCTCTCTTTAGTTAGTTTTAGGCTCAAAATAAAACCAAGCTCTCTTCTTTCTTTTCATGGCTACTTAGCCATTTCTCTTTTATGTAATTTTTTTATGCAACTTCAATACATGTTCTTTTTCTTTTCATGCTCATTTACTTTCATGTCGTAGTGTAGATCACTTTTCTTTTATGCAAGTTAATTAGCTTATCTTTTCATTTTGCTCTCTTTTTCCTCTTCATTTTGCTTTCATGTTGTTAGCTACATTTCTTAATAAAATGACAAATATGAGAAGCTAAACCCCTTCAATTTAGGGGTAATGAAGCTCTCTAATTAATGTAGCTTCAACATTTTGTTAATACATGCTCTCTTTTTGTGCTTAATGATGATGATAGAAGTGGTTTTATTTGTTGTTTTTGCCTTGAATTTGATAGTCTATATTGTTGACACCAAATCGGCTATGCTTAAACAATCACTAACACAAATGCCTCTTCATCAATATATGATTATGGCATAAGAAAGTGATTTGAAATTAAAATTTGATGGTCTATGTTTCTAACCAATAGTTAACAGGCCATACTTAAAATAGATTTCATTTTCATCTTCTTTGTCAAGTTTCATGAAAGTTAGTAAGGGTTTTAAGGGGTGTGTTATAATTTGATGACTTATGTTGGCTAATTAATAGCTCAAATATGTCATACATATGATAAACACATCAATTAAAACACTAATGACCATAAAAGAGAGATTATGATTTCATGTGTTGAACTACATGATCTAGAGAGTGGATTTATTCTCTAAATTGACATTTAACTCTCATATTTGCATTTCTTTTCTATTTGTTAGTTAGTTCATTTTCTCATTTTCTAGCTTAAATACACTCTCGACTTTGGTATAATTTGATTGAGTAGGAAATTTAAATCAACAATTCTCTGTGGATCGACCCGTATTCGCCGCGTGCTACATTCGTACACCGTGCGCTTGCGGTTATTTTTAATTTAAATTCGTTCGACGGTTTTCTAAACCGATAGAATTTCCGTCGTCCGAACATCTTCCAAACCATACAAATAAAAACACAACATCAAAATGTCACTACAGCGGAAAGAGATAGATAGTACGTCCGGACTCCAGCTCCAGCTTCCAAAACATTTGCTAATTCCAACTTAATCACTTGGCTACTCATAAAAATTTGAGTAGCCAAGAGTTTATGAAAAACAAAATAAACTCCGGGTCAGACATGGGTCTGGTGTGAGTAAATCAGTTAAAGTTGTTTAACTCTAAAATCATTTCGAAACAAAAGGAATCACGTAAGACTTCCCACAAATAAACACGTGTAAGTTTTTACCTTACGCTAACCAAAACATTTGATAGGAAATCCAGTGATCTTATAATAGGGTCTAGGGTTTTCAAGTAAATAGAAAATAGCCGCAATTGTTACATCTATTAAATTCCAACTACTAGCCACGAAAGTGGGTAATACAATCAAAACCGTAGGGTCTCGTAGGGAAAATGGGTTTCCATCAATGGCAGGGCTACTGGGGTACCGCCCGTCACAGAACGGGGCCTAGATCACCGTACCGAGGAGCCACACTAACTCCCCTACAACACAAGGCTGGAACCATCCCTTACTGGATAGTCCCGAACAAGACAACCTCGCAGTTGTGGCCAACAATTGCCCACACAACCGAAATAATAAGGGACTTCTAGACATGGGTAAATCTCACTCTCAAGTGGGGCTACCCACGAAGCCTTGCTGCACCTTCCCTGTTTTAGCCGTTCCTGGTTGATGAGGCTTGAGGCTACGATTACGTTTAGAGAACACATCTCCTAGAATGCTCATCGTCCACCTGACGATGTTCTGAAAGCATTCAATCCATACAAGTTCGTTCCGGGTTTGAACGAAACCGAAGGCATTATTCCGTTACACTTATTTTGGAATCACCCTCAGAGTTAGCGACAATAACCCTTGCACTCTAAAACTCCATCTCGATCCTCACTTGAGATGTCACGACCTAACGTTTAACTTGGATCGATGTGGTTTTCGGAAAATCAAATTTGGTTCCCGATCCCAGTCTCATCGAAATCCAAACGTGTCTTAAAGGCCAAGTTGTTTAAACAATTTAAACAATCCAATTCAATTTTAAAAATTGAATCCACACAGCATTATCACAAATAATAACTAATATCTATCACAGATATACAATATCTCATCACAGAATATCTCAACTATCATTCAACAGATATCAACCATATTCAGATATTCAATTCAAACAATCATCCATAAGCAAGCACTACTTTAATTCATATTATAATTAATTTAAATTAAATTAATTACTTAAGCATTAATCACATTGCCTTTCTCAACCAATCATTAATTAATTAATCATAATCATTTAATTAATTAATCACTTCTTAATTAACCTCATTATTAATTAATTAATCTTTAATCAATTAATAATCCTTTATTTAAGTATTTATTAATTACTATAATTATTCAATAATAAAAACTTTATTTAAAATTATCATTCTTTAATTGGTTATTAACTAACCCTTTATTTATAATTAATTAACCTTAATTAAATCTTAATTAATCACAAATTTTAAATTAATTTATCTTAATTACTTAATAAATTATAAATTAATTAACCTTACTTATTTAATTAATTAAATCTTATCCATTAATTAATTAACTATTAATTATAAATTAATTAATGTTTAATTACTTTATTAATTAACTCTAATCAATTTATTAATTAATTCTTAATTACTGATTAATTAATCACTAATCACTTAATTAATTAGTTGCTAATCACTTATTAATTAACCTTTAGCTAATTAATTATTTAATTAATGAACTACAATTATTATTTTATTTAATCCTTAAATATCAAATTATTAAACCATAATTAATTAATTTAGTCTTAATAAATTAATTAATCTAAAATTATTAATTTTAACCTTAATTAATTTATAAAATTAAGTAAACTTTTAATTTCAAAACTTAATTAACTTTCATAAACCAAACAATTTCATTAATTATTAGAAACTATCACATATTTAAAATATTTTCAATTTATTAAAAATTAATTACCCTTTTTTTTTCAAAATTAAATCTTAAAAGATGTAAAATCATTTTAAACTTCAACTAATAAAATATGATTTACTTTGAATTAAAATATTTAACATTTTATAAAGTAGTTAAAATAAATTTTTAAAGTTTCAAACTCAAAACAAATTTGAAATTTTAAGACAAGTCATAAAGCTTCAACATCATTTCCTTTGTGTTTGTCTCGACAAAACTCAAATTAAACATCAAAACTCAAACCTCATCTCCTCCCTTACCTTTCTTCTTAGTTTTAAGATTCAATTAACCCCTAAAACAAAAAACTGGAAAGACACTACCTTGCTCAACCCCTACATGAGTTACAACAATCACATCCCGAGTACTCACGCGAGCCACACACCCAAACACACGAACCCTGCTTCGAGTCGCCTTGACCACCAATTCCACTGGCACGACCACCGTCTCGTGCACATGCATGTTGCTCCGTCGCCGCCGCCGCCGTCCACGACACCGCACACAGACCCCACTTCGGCCACCGAATCAACTGCAGCCCCCAAACCACACTTACACGAGCTCGATCGAAATATGGTCGCTCGAACCCAAAAACCCAAAACTGCATTCACTAGAAAATCCACCATTGCATGACATGCCGACCACCGAACGCCTCAAAATTCTGGCCATAACCTCGTATGACCAGACGCACCTTCACCCAAAGCCGATCGCAACTCGATCCATTCCACGATTCACACTTTCGAATTTCTCGAGTTCGAACATCATAGAGTATAAAACCCTAAAATCCTAAATTCCCAATCCTCTGCTAAAAGATAATTACTTCCATTATTTTTCTCGTGTTTATCAATCATTAACACAACTTTGCCCCAAATTTCAAAGTCTAAAATCATCACAGTAACAAGAATTTGCTAAAAATCCCAAATTCAGTTAACAACAAAATTCTTCCTCAAATTCAAATTAAATTTTTTGACTTTTAACTTAAAAATCATGTTATACATAGTAGATTTAGGATGTGAACTTAATTCAACAAAAACCAAAACATGATTTTATCATAATATAAATTTTGTTACTGTATTTTCCTGATTTAAGCAGATTTTTAACAGTTTCTTTTTGAATATCACTTTAATCCTTAGTTCATGTTGAATCAAACTTCTGCATTGAAGATACCAACTTAACAATGATTTATTGCATATAAATTTGAAGTTTTTGTTTAAAATTTACTCTGAACTTTAAATATACAGAGAAGTATCAGTAATGTTTAAACATACACACCTGTAAACAAAGATTTTACAAAATAGGAACAATATGCAAGCATTATCAGGACTAACATTCACATGCAACATTTTAACTTAAATTTTCTGTTTTAAAATTTACTCACCTGATTTTGTTTTTTGCTAAGTAGAGACAAGAACTTAAGCTCTGGAAAAAAAATGAAAGAACTGCTGTTTTCCTTTTTTCTTGAAATTTGCTTGATTAAATTGTTCTGCTTGATGATGATGCTTCAATCCTAAAATCAATCAGTGATAGAATAACTTGAATTTTCCTTTCATAAATTTGTTGTGACTGTTTTGCAGATTTCTAAGGTATGTAGAGTTCTGGAATTTGATTTTCAGTTTACAGTTTTCCTGATTTTTGAAGTGAGGTTTGAGTTTTGTAAATTTTGGATTGAAGTGAAGATTTTAAGAATCTCAGATTTGTTAATGAGGCGTAAAAATTTTCTTGCTTAAGAAAAATGAGAAATGAGCAAATTTAGATAAAGCATAAGAAATAGCTTTTTATATCAAAATTTTGTTTTATAAAAATTTAAAGAAAATAAATCAAAATTTTTGACACTTGTCACTATACCTAGTTAATTCTTTAACACATGTTTATTAGTATGATTTAAATGTTAACAAGTGTTATTTTCATGCAAAAAGAATTTTAAAATGTTTTCTTATTTGATTTTCTTAATTTAAATCCATTTTTAATTCATATAAAATCAATTCTTCTTAAAGAAATAAATATGAATAAAATTTTATATCTAAATAAAATCATGAAAATACTCTTTTAAACTCAAAGTAAAAATTTAGAATATAATTTACCTATTTTGAATCTTTTAATTTAACAATTCAAATTCAATTAAATTTTTTAATTCAATTCAAAAATAAAATTTTATATGAATGTAATTTTAACACATTCATTACCTTTATGCATATATAAATTTTAATTATACATTTACAATTCATTTATTGTTATTGAATAAAATAACAAATTTATCAATTTAAATTAATTTATTACAAAGATTATCATCTTTAAATTGGGTTTGAAATTCCGGAATATCACAACCGATGTTATGAGTCTCGCTACTTTTAGCATTTTATAGGCAATTTATCTCGTTTGAGATTATACGTTTGTGTAGTGATACCATATTATCACTTGATGTAATCGTATACTTTAGATTGTTCCTTCCCATTCAGGAATATTATCACATTATCCTTATGCTCATATTATCACTTGTCCTTCTAAACTAATTTGTTTAGCTAGACTGACACGTGTATTTCATACTCGGGTCAGAATAAGGTGTTTCAGGTTAGGTACCCTTTGGACTCAGCCTATTCTACCTTCGCATGGACTATTATATTAGTTCTTTTTGTTATAGCTTTTTGTGTAGTCTTTTTGTTGCTACTCTGATATGTATATTCTTTAGACTCGCTTGTGTATTGTGGTTGCTATACCACTTGACATGTATCATTTTGTATATTCTGTGATTTATTTGTATATGTATATATGTGTGATGATCTACTATTCTGTGATGTGTTTTGCATTCGAGTTATTGTATTTTTTTGGTAGATCCAATAGCCATCTATGGCTTTGTATTAAGTATTTACTGGATATGTCAATCCACTAGAGATTGAAAAAAATTTATGGCATTTTTCGACGTATTCAATAGATATTTAAGACAAGGCTATAGATAGTTGCTCCTATCCAGCCCTATTCACTACATTAGCAGACAATATTACCCAGTAATACTCTTTGTTAATGTGGGTCTCACGGTAGGGCGTCACGTATATTTTCTCTTCTTAGGCGAGGGGTGGAATAGAACGAAACAAAAGCCTGGATGCTCTAAAAGATCTTATTTAAGTTTTTTCATGATAAAAGAAAAGGAAAAAATTCTTGGAATGTTAATTAAGCACATAACATCTTTAATCAAGGATTACCATGAAAAACTGAGAATCATATTTGGGTGATTCCCATCAGAAAATCCCTTCAAACTAATTTTCGAAATAAAACATACTAAAGACAAAAATCATTTATGACAAAGACCTTCATGATGTGGGAATACTTGTTATTAGTCCTTGGAGGTGAAAATTACCATATCTAAGGTGGCAATAGTACTCTGTTGTGAAAATCTTTTACATGATTTGAATTTAAGAAAGAAATCTTTGATTAAGATTTAATGAATGTTTTGTGAATATTTTCCCTAAGTTAAAAGTTATAGGTTGAATATAAGAAATTTTTGATTAGGATTAATTGATTTGGAAAGGTTTTTCTAAGTAAAAGAGAAAATGATTTGGAATTATTACAGGATTTAAGAAAAGTTTAAATAAACCAAATGATTTGATAAATAAGGCTTTGGATTTCATATACTCTTGAAATGAAAATGGAATAAATGGAAAAGAATATATCTAAGGAAGATATTTTATAAAAGATGAAGTAACTAATTGATGAGTGATATCCACACATGAACATCTTTTAATGTGATGATGTGATGATTGGCTTCGAAGGAACTGGGGTCGGATTTGGATGATCCCTATCCGAAAACCACTTGGAACCAATGTATATATTCGAAAGTGAAGACGTGTTGAAGATGATGATTACCGAAGACCGTGGATCTTTATAGCGGGAGGACTGCTTGTTGACATGCTCTGGGTCGCTCCCATTATAGAATTATTTATAGCAGTGTTCTCCACATTGTGGAGATTTTTCGGATTGCATGGACTACTCGCTACTAGTGGTAGTAGAAGAGTGCTTCGGTTTCGTTCAGTCCCAGAACGAACTTGTATGGATGAATGTTTGATTTTTCATTTCTAAGACACAACGTTTGACTTTCACAAATGTAAATCTGCTTGGTGGCGGAGAAAACAACTTCTCTTAGCTTAACACCCTTCTCTGAGACATACGAACCAAGAGGTTTTATGCTTATGGGAGTCAAATAGTGATCAAAGGAATGGCAGTGTGGCATTCAAAGTGAAAGAAGATGTGTTATGTGGAAAGGTAATCTTGCCTCGAGCCTCATCAACCGGAAATGCTCGAAACAGGGTTAGATGCGGCAATGCTAAGTGGGTCATTCCCAGTTGGGGTATGATCATTCCTCTTTTAGATATTTTTCTTCCTGCTATGATGTTAGGGATGTAAATTAATGTGGTTTGTATGCTAGAACGCGCACTGTTAAAGGTTGGTATCGGTACTATCTAGTTACAGAGATAGGCCGGTCTTATGTTCATAAATGATCCTTTGTGATGGCCCTTGGTATATTCCTTTAGAGATGTACTACTGGAAGGTAGTCCATTCACCTGGTCATTTGTATGGAAATCCATTCTCCAATAAGAACTTGTGGATTTGTTTATATTGGCATAATGAATAGCCTTGAAATGCTATATGGGTAACCATTTCTGATATGATTAATAAGTTTATTTGCAAATGTTTTCAAAGGAATGTCATTGGAAATAATAGCAAATGTTTTGAGATATAAAAGTGTTTTAAATTTTCATAAGGTAAAAACCCGTTCGTGTTTATGTATGGGCATGGTCTTATGAGATACTCTTTCTTTTTAGAGGATTTTGTCCAAAGGCTCATATATGATACTGCCATCTATTATTGAGTTTTTCACGTTGGTTTATCAAGCCTGATCCGGGTATTTTCAACTTGGGTCATATCCGAGTAGTTTTAGGTTTAGTTGAAGACAACTAGAGTTTCTAGAGGAGAGCTGGAGATATTCATCAACGTAAAATATATATTATCCATTGTGGTTTGTCGGCATCTGTAAGGAAAGGTTTTATAACTGTCCAGGCTGAATCTAGGTTAGACTCTGATATTGTATTTTAAAATTTTCGTCTATAAAGATTATTATTGAAATAATCTATGTTATTTCATTCGTGTGAGATTCTATTCGGACTTTATTTTCTTTTTACCCTTAATGATTTCCTTATTCGTGCAATTTGAGTTGGACATGTGTGGTTTATTGTCGATTCAAAGGGTACGGAAAAACAGGTCATTACATTTAGTATCAGAGCCGAAGGTTAAGCGAGAATCTTTGCTTTGGTTGGGTAAAGACTCATCCGAGATAGGGTTAGTAATACCCTAGGATGATTTACTCATTAGAGATAGAGTTATTAATAACCTAAAATGAGTTTGAGTGCATTATATATGAGTGCATATTCGTTAGTAACTAATAAATTGTTTTATGTTGATTTATCTGTTAAGTGATTTTAGGATTCTGATTGATGCGCTTGATCATCGTTGTCGACAAGGGTTCCTAAACATTTAAACAAGACAAACCGACACACCGATTTTGAAAAAATTGGTAAACAAAATAATTTTACCAAAGATAATATTTTGAATATAAAGTATATATTTTGAAAAGTTGTATAGTTAGAAATCAGGATTAGTGAAATTTAAATACGAACGTCTTGTGATTAGAATTTCACAATCCGACTATAAGATGTTTCATAAAAATAATCGATAAGTAAGAAATTTGATAAGATAATTATGATCTTTAATACTTATTCCAAAATAACAAATTAAGAAGTGATAATGTTAAGTTACTACCATAAATTGATCAGTTTTTTGATTTAAAAGTTTAAGTATAAAAACCTTGTGAAATAAGTCTCATGATTTGACTATAAGGTGTTTGATAATAAGATTTTTTTAAGGAATGAACACATAAGATAAAAATGTATTTAAACGATTGCTTAAAAAGGAAAAAATATATATAAAAGAAATGAGAATTTAAATTCGAGTAAAAGAATTGTGGTAATTTAAATGAAATTAATTAATATAAGATGAATCTATAAAATGAATTTATTAAATAGGTTTTATAAAGTAATCTCTAAAGGATTTTGAAAATGATATTATTTCAAATGAAAAGAGTTATTTTATGATAACTAATTCGATTGGCTCGAAAATAAACTAAAATTGGCAAGAGATGTGTTCGAATGGTAAACACTTCTCTTATCTATTACTCTTCTTATTAAGAGGATATATGATACTATTAGTAGTATCTAGTTCCTTGGATTATTTTAGAGTACTCGATCTATATAATTTTCTTATGTTAAATAGATAATTTGAATCGTTGATTGATAAATTGATTAGTAATCAATGATAAATTGATTAGTAATCTTTATAAAAGTGTTTACACCAAAGATAAATTTGGAATCGCTAATTGATAAGATAAAGCAAAAATTCTTGACGGTTTTGGGTAGTCGAAAACTTTCGAATCATACTTGACTCAAAGCTAAGAAATTTATGAAAACTTTTGGTTAAAGATTGTTAAATACTTTGAGTAAATGAAATACGATAAGGATAATTTATAAATATGATTTTAAAAAAAATTAAGAGTTAAGAGTATGAGGATTCAAATATGGGTGGTTTTAAAAAAAAAATTCAAAGCTAGAAAATTAATACTAGTATTAAATAAGAATTAAGTTTTATAATTTATGAATTTGAGATAATAGTAATTTACAACAAAGTCTAGATTTGTCAGACGGACGGATTTAAGTAAATCAATTTGGAATTTGGGATTTGTATATACACTTATGATGTAAAGGTATATCATATAAATATAGATTTAAGTCACGAACTTTTATGTAAAATAATGACTCCTTAAAAAAATTATAACCTGGAAAATGTTTTATTAATGAATTCCTACATTAATTAAGGATTTCGACTTAAGTCTTTAAAATGATTGATTTACATAAGTTATAAGATGTAATAAACTTAAGTGATAGTTTTATGAAATGATTCATAAATAATATTAGTGTTAAAGGAAATATACCGAGTTAAAAGATGGTGGGAAATTTTTTTATACAAATAATCATCTTTTGAGTGAAAAATGGTTTCTTTGGAATATTTTCCTTTAATAAAATTATTTGGAAATAAATAATTAAAGGGATTACATAAAGAAGTGCCTTTATAAAATGTGTAAAATTAAGATAAAAGTTTATGAATGTTTTTAAAAGCTAAAGAATACATAAATTATATGTAGATCATCTCATCATACAAATTTTGATCTAAGATTCGAGTTTGAAACTTTGAGGTGTTTACACTAGTTGGAAAAAGGATTTATCACTCGATTCTTGACAACGAACATTGATGGTGGTTTGTTGTTAGGTACTTTAGTTTTCTATCATAGTGGAGAGCTAAGCAACGAAAACAAAAGTTTCCGAGCAAAGATCCTGACTAAAGTCCGCAGTAGAAGATCGAGGGATCGATAGTAGTTTGGAAATAAAGTTGTGTATTCGAACAAGAGATTGAACAAGATATTTCATACGGATGATATGTGTACATTGTATGGAATTAAGTTTGAAGATAAATGTTTTGGCCAAACTTTTGTTTGGGTAATTTCTAGGACGAAATTCTTTTACGCAGGGGAGAATGTAACGACCCGTAGTTTCGCTACTTCTAAAATAAGAGATTTCATTTGTTTTAAATTTAAAAATTTTTAAAACTTAAAAAAATAAGTTATGTATAATAGATAATAATAAATAAATTATTTTTTCTTATAGTTGATAATTTAAAAAGTATAAATTTGGATTTTAGAACAAATTAACAAAGGCTAAGTTTTGTTAAATATAAATAAATGCTTAAACAAATAGGTTTAAATATTATTTAAAAAGATAAATATTATTGATAATATTTAATAAAAATAATAAGTATTATTAACATATTTAAAAGTATGTTAATAATCGTTTTACAAAAATAAACAAATTTTGTCATATTTTGTCAGTTTTACACACTGTAAAATTAGAGATTTTGATATTTATTTAAATATGATTTTAAAACATAAAGAGACATGTTTTAAGTTATTTAAAGAAGTAAAATTTCATTTTAAATTTATTTTACATTAATAAATAGTTTAACTAAAACGTCAAAATGTGACCGTAAAACATTTTGTCGAAAATCAACATTTTGTCAATTAAAATTTGTTTCGACATCGCCCCCTTTATTTTTTCATATAGGAACATATATTCAAATATTGTAAGTATTAATTAATTCACTAATCAAGTTTACTTACTTAACATACTTAGAAAATTCTACAATATAATTAAGAAAAAGTAAGCACAAAAAGACAAACATGTCATTTCAAAGCAAAAGGTAAACATCAAATCAAACCAAACATAACTATTATATTTCTTTCTTAATACTTAAGTGAAAATGACATAAACTAATGATTTTAAAAGTGATGTTAAGTGCTGAAAAAATAAGGTTGCTTAAAAAGTATGTAAAGGGTATTTTGGTCTTTTTACAAAATACTATTTTAATCCAGAACTTTTTCTATAAATAAGCATCAAGTTTCTCAAAAAAAATTTCACTTCTTCTTCCATTTTCAGGCTTTTCTTCCACTCTCTAATGGCTTATTCTCTTCCATTTCCTTACTAACTTTTTCAAAACTATATCAAACAAAGTCAAAACTCCACCAAACTTTGCCAAAGACCTTAGAATATCACCAAAAAAATGGTTTAGCAACTAAGAAGTGAAGAAATGATGGAGGAATTGGAGGATCAAGGTGTAGCCAAACCTATAGAAGAGGGAAAGACTTGTGGTCGAGAGCAAGTGGAAGTAAAGTGATGGCCGAGCACTAAAAAATGAGACGGAGTTGATTAGGTGATGATTTGGTAAAGATAAGAGGATTTAGTTAAGTGTTGGATTAAATGAATGTTGGTAGGAAGTTAAAGGATTTGGTTAAAATTGAGTACTCAAATCTTAGTTTTATTTTAACAAAATTTAAGTTGATAATGCATATGTTAAATTAGAAATTAATATGTTGAATATTGGTCAATATTGGATGATAACTAGGTAGCAAATTGGTTCATTATGTGATTGTTTATATGGCTGGTAACTTGTTTGATAAATGATAAAAGAAATGGTTGGTAAGTATAGTTAATTCAATGGAAATTGAATCCATATAAATATGTTTATGGAAATTATTTAGCCTCTTAATTATTTCAAAATATGTAAAAAGATTGAAAATGATATTATAATATGAAATGAAATGAAAAATGATTTTGAAATATAAAAATATTTATTAAAATGATTTAAAAACGTTTTATAACATTTAAAAAAAATTCAAGAACTTTGAAAAGAAATTGAAAAATAAGTCAAAACTGGAGCGTCGTGTAACGGTAGTTCGCGATTTCATGCCATAAAAGTTAAATGAGTGTACAAAGTGTTTTAGCTTGGAATTCTTCGAGATAAGAATTTCCAGTTTATTATATCCATATTTTTCCATTGAAGAAAGAAAATCAAGATTTCATCAAGTAGAATATGAAATATGTCCAAAACAATTTTCTAAAAACATCGCGGTTTTGTAGTTCGCAATTCAAAAAGGGATTTCTTTATCAATGATATTTTTAAATGATTTAAAAAAGGAAATAAATTTGATAAATCTATTAAAATGGTTTAAAATATATTTGGAATGGAAAATATGAATTTTCAAATATTAAAAAGTTGTTTTAATCAAATAAACATATATAGCACTTTCCGTAGCACTTTTATGCTGCGAATTCTATAACATTTTGAATATGAGTTTTAAACCTACCAATTCTTTCAAATATTTTGTGAATGATTTAAAAGGAATAATTAAGTGATGTAAAGATGGTTTGGAAGTTTTAATAAGAGTTTGAGTAAATGGTTAAGACGAATTGTTTATACCACTTAATTGAAGAATATTGAATGTAATAACAATTTGATGATGCGGAAACGACTAGTACATTTGTCCCGCGTTTGAGATCTGGGAAGATAAAACAAGATATTTAAGTAAGATTAGGAATGGAGCAACCAGTGCCCTAAACTAACGTGGCCTATATTTACTCTTCTTAGACGAAGGGTGGAATAGATCGAAAAGAAAGCCCGGATGCTCTAAAAGATCATATTTAAGTATTTCCAAGATGAAAGAAAAGAAAAATAATTCTTTGAATGTTAATTAACCACTTGACATCTTTTTCTAATCATAAGCACAAGAAACTGAGAATTGGGTTTGGGTGATTCCTATCTGAAAACCCCTTCAAATTAATTTTCAAAATAAAACATACTAAAGACAAAGATCGTTGATGACTAAGACCTTCATGGTGTAGGATTACTTTCCATTAGTCCCTGGAGGTGAAATTTACCATATCTAAGGTGGCAGTAGCACTCAGTTATGAAAATCTTCAATTTGCAACAATATGATTTGAAGTTAAGGAAGAAATCTTTGATTAAGATTTAACGAATGATTTAGGAATATTTTCCCTAAGTTAAAAGTTATAGCTTGAATATAAGAAATCTTTGATTAAGATTTAATAAATGATTTGGAAAGGTTTTCCTAAGTAAAAGAGAAAATGATTTGGAATTATTCCTAGATTTAAGAAAGGTTTAAATAAACCAAATAATTTAATTAATAAGGCTTAAGTATTCCATATACACTTGAAAAGAAAGTGGAATAAATGGAAAAGAATATATCTTAGAAAGATATTTTATAAAAGATGAAGTAATTGATTGATGATTGATATCCACATATGAATTTAACATCATTTAAAGTGATGACTGGCTTCGAAGGAACCGGGGTCGGATTTGGGTGATCCCTATCCGAAAACCACGTCAAACCAATATATACGTTCGAAAGTGAAGACATGTTGAAGATGATGATTATTGAAGACTGTAGATCTTTATAGCGGGAGGATTGGTTGTTGACAGGCTCTGGGTCGCTCCCATTATAGAGTTATTTATAGCAGTGGTCTCCTTGTTGTGGAGATTTTTCGAATTGCAAGAACTACTCGCCACAAGTGGTAATGAGTGCCTTCGGTTTGGTTCAGTCCCCAAACGAACTTGTTTGGATGAATGTCTAACTTTGCATTTCTGACACACAGCTTTTGACTTTTACAAATGTACATCTTCTTAGTGGCGGAGAAGGAAACTTCTCTTAGTTTAACACCCTTGTCTGAGACATACGAACTCAAAGGTGGTATGCTTGTGGGAGTCAACTAGTGATTAAAGGAATGGGAGGGTGGCATTCAAAGTGAAAGAAGATGTGTTATGTGAAAAGTTAATCGTTACCTCGAGCCTCATCAACTGGAAATGACCGAAATAGGGTTAGACACGGCAAGGCTAAGTGGGTCATTCCCAATTAGGGTATGATCAACCCCTTCTAGATAATATTTCTTCCCTCTATGACATTCAGGATGTAAATTAATATGGTTTGTATGCTAGAGCATGCTCGGTTAAAGGTCGGTAACGACCCAGGGATGATATATTCAGTACTATCTTGTTACAGAGATAAGTCGGTCTTATGTTGGTGGAGGATCCTTTGTGATGGCCCTCGGTACATTCTTTTAGAGATGTACTGTCGGAAGGTAATCCCTTTACCTGGTCATTTGTATGGATTCTCCAATAATAGCCTATGGTTTTGTTTGTATTGGCGTAATGAATAGCCTCGAAATTCTCTATGGGTAGCCATTTCGGATAAGATTAATAAGTTTATTTTCAAATGTTTTCAAAGGAATGTCATTAGAAATAATATCAAATGTTTTGATATATAAATGTGTTTTAAGTTATCATATGGTAAAAACCCGTCCGTGTTTGTATGGCATAGTCTTATGAGATACTCTTTCTTTTCAAATGATTTTATTCAAAGGCTGATATATGACACTGTCATCTATTATTGTATTTTCCTCACGCTGGTTTATCAAGCCTGATCTAGGTATTTTCAATACTCGGGTCAGACCCGTGTTGTTTCAGGTTTAGTTGAAGACGGTTAAAGTTTTCAGAGGAGAGCTGGAGATATTTATCTATGTATGGACATATTCTATTATCCATTGTGGTTTGTTTGTTTTTGTTTGTTGTTTGTCAGCATTTGTAAGGGTTGGTGTTATAACTGTCCAGGCGAATCTAGGTTAGACACTGATATTGTATTTTAAAATTTTCCATTGTAAAAATTATTATTGAAATAATATATTTTATTCCATTCCTGTGAGATTTTGTTCTGTCTTTATTTTCTTTCTACCCTTAATAATCCTCTTATTCGTTCAATTTGATTTGGACATGTGTGGTTTATTGTGATTCAAAGGATATAGAAAAATGGGTCATTACACTTATTCTTTCCATATCCTACCTTGAATGGTCCCCCATCCTCCATGGCATTGAATTCACTTCTCTCGACTTCTACATCCTCTTGACATTAATATATCTTGGCTTGATAAAAAAAATCTAGAAGGTTCACTGGTGGATCCCTTTCTAGTCTATCTTAAAATCTGCTTTGTAGCAACTTCATAAACCACCGCTAGAAAAACTATTAAGGGGTCTGGCTTTTGTGCTATGGCAACATCTGCATTGAATCTAGTCATATAGCTCAGTTAGGTCTCATCTACCTTCTACTTCATGCTAGATAATGTCATCACATTCCTCGATCGAACAATTTGAACTTCGAATTGGTTCATGAATCTTTCCATTAATTCGATTTATGTGTTGATTAACGCATTATCCAATTGGCGAAACCACATGGCTACCAAACTAGTCAAATATAGTAGGAAGCACCATCTCATCACATCCTCAACCCAACACTCCCATGTGTTAGATATATCTCGTCAAGTGAATTGATGAATTCTTCCTTCCATCATACGGCTCCAAAGTTGGAAATTCAAAACATGGTGGATTCCTAACATATCGGTTGTTTGGGAAGAAAGGGTTTGTATTTACATTTTCCAAAATTCGACCAAGATCTCAACCTCTAAGCTTATGTCTTATCATATCCTCAATTAATCATTATCATCCAACCAGTATCTCTAGGGTTCCACACGCCTTTGATCCAAATCATCGTTAAGCACCATGTTCCTACGGGAACCTTCTTGTTCTAATCCTTGTGGTTGTGCATTTGTATTTTATATTACATTTCTGAGTCCAATGCCATTGGTTTCAGGTACCCTTTCTCGCTCAAGATCTAGATCGACCAACCCCTTTAGGAGATAATGGTCGGTATCGACCTATATAGAGTAGTCGGTACCGATTTGTTGCGCCTCCTAGAGCTTTGGTCGATCTAGCTTTGCTTCATTTCTTAGTACATCAACATCACATTATAGCCTCCGACTTTAATTTCCAGCTGTTATGGCTATCCTTTTCTAATATATCCATTGGAAGAACCCATTGATTATTTCCTCTTGTTGGGAGATGAATATCACATGCATCATTATCATCATCTCTTCCATGTCTCCTTTTTCACATAGGTATAAGGCGGGTTTGAATTTGAGGACACCTCTTACATGTACTTGTTCTTAGATTTGCTTGGTCTAGCAATAGCTTTGGTAGTAGGCTTTTACATCCTTTTCAATATCAGATCTCTTAAGTCTTTCTCGATGAAAATGCTAAAAATGTTGCATCAAAAATTGACACAACACCCCAAAATCAATAGAATCTGAGTCAAATAAACTAAAAGTAAAGAAAATGAAGAGAAAGAGAACAAAACATAAATTTTTCATAGAGTTATGGTGAAATACAACCTATGTCCACTTAATCATTTTTTATCGATGAATTCACTTTGGAGTACAATAATTAACAATCAATTTCAAACTACAATCTAGTATATCTCGGATTTCTCAAGGTCCTATGTGTTAAGAGTGCAAGATGATTGGTTCTCTTGTCCATAAACCAATCCTCTTTCTAGTTAAAGGTTCCTTGCCATTTGTAGACGAATTCCAACAAAAATCTCATGATTCCAAGCTTGAACGCAGTTTCTTCTCCAGATCCAAAGTTCCAGCATTAAGAGTAGGTTGTCACAAGCATTTTTGAAAACACCAAACAATTTGGCACTGACCATAATGGGTCGGCATGGACTTATTTTTGTTTCTTAAGCATCCATGAATTGCACCATGGTGGGTCCATATCTCATCTTACATGCATCCTAATATTTTCAAAATGATCGGTATCGATCATTAATGATTGATATCGGATTGATTTATGACCCTACAACTTCCAATTTTCTTCATCCCTTCTTTCTGGCTTAAGCTCCTCAGTCCTTGCATGCAAACATAGGCACTGATCAAAACAACTCAGTACCGAATTGTTTTGTTTGGTCCAATCATGGCTAATTTTCTTGTACTTCTTTATTTTGCTATTATTGTTGTTTGCCAGATCTCTAGATCCATTCCTTTACCATTCGGTAGACCAATTCATTTGTTTGAATCCATTCTGAGGTTGTGGAAAATTTGCTAGAAACACCACCTAGATTCAAGCCATCAATCCGCTACATATAACTACAGCCAAAAGATTGAAGGGCACGAGACAGAAATTAACAGTAATAATAAAGTACGAGGAATCGTGGAAGAAATTCACATGACGTGATTTCATCTATCAAAGGAAATAACTATAATAGAAGAAAAGGATCAGACTTTTTGCAAACAGAGAATTATAACTAAAAATTTGTACGATACATCTTTCTTAAATTTTGTGCTCGTACTCAAAAGAATATGTGCGATATAATATTAACTATGTCCTAGTGAACAGTTTAAAAATAAAGCAGCTTTTGGTTCTTTTAAAGCTTTTTAAGATAATTTGAAAGAATTTTATGTTAACTTTGAGAGAAGAAATCAAAATTATTAAATCATATATTTGTACGATAAAGACAGATCATCGATACGTTATTTATATAAATAAATCGAATATTCAAAAATGTGCAATTTACGAGTTTGATTTTTACATATGCATAATGTCAATAATTAAAAATATCATAAAATTTGTGATCTAATAATAAAAATGGTTTGTCAATATGATATTTCTACAAAAGGTTTACTACATTTTGAATATTAAAGTCAAAAGGGTGCGAAACATTGAGATAAGTGTGAGAATAGTAGCTAGTAATGAAAGAAATAAATGTGCATATTTATAAGTAATTATATGAGATGAGTATTTATATATTAAAATCATTAATGGACCTTCATCCTAAGGTAAAACCTTGGTGCAACGGTTAGGTCGCCTACATGTTCATCTGGGCGTCGAGCTTCAAGTCAAACAGCCCCTTGGCAATGTGAGGGAAATAATGCATACATCATCGACCACCCCGTAGGCCGCAATCGTGTGGGAGAACCTCATGCACTGGGTTCCCCCATTAATAGCAACTCTCGTACAAAGCTTAATATGCATATTATAATTAAAATGAAAATTTTACTTTTCTGCATGCAACAACATATTTATTTTCATAAAAACGATGATTAAGTATCAAGTTTGTGATTGTTATAAATAGAGACAACATTTCCTTTAATTAGAGTGCAGAAAAGTGCGTAATATTTGGGATTCACTCTTCTTCAAATTGTTTTTCTCCAAATACTGAAATTTTATTACCATAAAGATAGAGATCTCATTCTCAAATAGGTTACTGCTTCTATTTTTTATTTTTATTTACTTTATTTTTGTTTATTACTTGTAACAATTGTTCTTTGGGAGTAAATAAAAATGATTATTGGCTGAAAGTACAGGCTTTGTTTTTTGGTGATTTGTGTTTTTAGATTTGCTATCACTATGTATTCAAATATTATTTTCCATTCAAAATTATTTCTTTGTAATTTGGGTGATAGAAGATTTAAGACAAACTTTGAAATCATATGTATCATTACAATGTTTCATTATATATATATATATATATATATATATATATATATATACACACACATATATATATATATATATATATGTCAGGCTTTCAAATCCTAGGTTACAAATGAAATATTGAATTAACATCTCGGTTTATATGTCGGATCGAGATCATAATATATTAGGTGAGATGGTTGTGTAAAAATTAAAAATCATGCTTGGAATCTCGTTTCGTCCAAGTGTGAAAAGTTGATCTCGGATGAGATCTTGTATGAGATGAAGGAGATTTAAACTCTGATCTCAGTTATGTCATTATTCAACTTTGCAAAATTGGGGTGCCTATTTGTTAATTCACCTAATCATTTCTTAAAAAATTGTTCGAATCGAATGAGTGCTTTATGGAATTAAACAATATTAAATGTTGTAAAATGCCAGATATCAGCCCAATGCACGAATAAAACGTTATCCTTCAAGAATGTCATTTTACAATTCCAATCGCAAATGGTTTAACGAATACCTTAGAAAACGATGGAGTTTACACCAAGTTCTGATCACCTTGGGCCAAATTATCTTTCTTTTTGGTTGTTTTAAAACTAGCTGTTGCAAAATTTAAGAAGCTAGAAATTTACTTTATGTAAGATTTCTTTGTAAGGTCCTCTTAGTTGAGATATTCAACATTCCAAAGTAGTCCCCCATTAGAAATTATGAACAAGGACGTTTCCATGAATTTCTTTATTTGGAAACTAAATGACCATGTATTCCTAGTCCTATTTTACATTACTTAACAATGGGTAAATAAAAAGTTGTGCTAAATGCATATGAACTCCATTTTATCATATATACACATATATGTGTGCGTTTGTGTGTGTCTATATGTATGTGTGTGTGTATAAAGAAATGGCACAGTGTTTCATTTACCCACAATGTACTATCAGTTGACAAATTAAAGCGATCAAGGATTGATTGTCGATCCAAAAAAACACCTAAACCAACATAACATTTTTGGCGCCCCTTTTTATGTGATTTCTGGATTGGTTATGATATCTAGATTCAATGCTATTTATATTATCACCAAATGATTTTGGAGGAATTTTCTTTTAGTAGCTATTATGGATTTTTATATTTGGTGATTATACACTTGAAGTTTATTGAAGCATTCTTGTTGATAGCCAATTCTTAGCTATTTTGCATTGCTTGACAAATGGGCAACATAAAAGAGTTGTGCCAAATGCATATGGACTCCATTTTATTATATATGTGTGTGTGTGTGTGTGTGTGTCTGTATACACGTATATATGTTCGTGTGTGTATGTACATATATAAAGAAATAGCACATTGTTTCATTTTACCCGTAATATACTATCAGTCGACACATTAAACCGATCAGTGATTTATTGTTGATCCAAAAAAATAAAACACCTAAACCAATATAACATCATTCCACCAATCATATTATACCGATCAATTCTACAGCATCGACTAAGTTGGATACCATGTTTTTAAAAATTGAGTTATGATGTAAGTTGTATAATAAATTGAGTAAAATGAAGATTGTTAATAGAATGTATTGCTTCATCCATATAAAATGTTTTCCATGTACGATGTGTTGTTCCTTTTCTATGCGTATGATCATGAATCCTCAATAATTTTCTTCTATTACTAGTGTGAAATATAGTGAAAATAGTAATACTGTTATTTTAAATATATAGTAAGGAATTAGGATTTTCAATGAAAATTATTATGAATTCGTCAAGATAAAATTACGAACAGATCCGTCATGTTTTTTATTATGCATGTAATTCTTTTAGATGACTTATTTTAAAGAAAAAACAATTGTCAATTTTCTTTATGTATATGATCTAAATATTTTGTTATTTTTCTCCTTTTAGCACTGCTAATCAAATAAAATTTGATTGATTCAAAAATTATATTTTGTTAACATTTTTGATAAGTATTATTAAAACAAAATTTTAAATTCAATATCTAAGGAGTGCACATTCAATTCATAATATTAGTCATATACAAATTTAAATCCTGACAGTGCACAAACAATGGATCTTCATATATCTCTTTCTCCAATAATAAAATGGAAATCCAATCGATAGGATTTCTACCATGACTTTTTGAAATTTCAAAAATACTATATGTAACGACCCATAAAATTCGATAATTAAATTGTTAAATTAATAAGATTTTTGAAATTTAATATTGAAGAAAATAAAAATTATGAATTATCAATAAAAGTTGTGATGATATAATGAAAATTAACAAAAGGGAAACATAACAAGGTTAATTAAGGTTAATAATTAATGAACTTGGATGAAATTCCAACTAAATTGAATAATGTAAAATGGTATAACTTGGTTACAAGTTGAATGTAAGTAACAACTGTTAATGTTGATTAATAATATGAATCTGTGTAATAAATGGGAATTGAATAGGATTAGTGTGGTATGAGTTGGTATAATCATTGGTGACTAATAATGAACATTTCTTCAATGACAATTAACATAATAACGGAAAGTGTGTATGTATAAATTTCATAGAAACGTGATTTACGTATAAAGTAAAAAATTGGTATAAGAATGGAATTAAGGTAAATGCATTAATTGGTTTTAACCCTTAATTAATGTGTACAAATGACAGAAGTACACATTTAGAAATGTAATATTTATTTAAATTAAGATGTAAATAGGCGCATATTAGTGTAATAGGATAAAACTAATGTAATTAGGTATATTAAGTAAAAATGAACCTAGTAAGATGGAAATTAAATCAAATCAATTTATAGGAATCAATTTAAATTAATTGGAAGGAAATCTATGATAAATAAATTTATTGGTAAGTGAATGAAATTAATTACTATATTAATTGGAAATTTGAATAAGATGGTAATCATTAATGTAATAAGAGTAAGCCAATAATAATTCTTTCCATAAACGATAATTGATTCAATAATGTTAATAATATCCATAATAGGACAATTTGTTGAATTTAAAAGAACAGGAATGAAGACTTATTAATTTAATGGGATTTGAACTATAATAATTGGATTTAATGGCGAATAAATGAAATTTAAGTTTATAAATATTACGTTAATTGAAATGAAGATGGAAGGTTAAAATGTTAAGGTAATTGATTTTGAATCCAATGCTAATTTCATCCGATTGATAGTAATGAATTGAATAATAGAATGAAAAGTAAATTTAATAGAATTATTAGAAATTTAATTTAAATTTCTGAATATAATGAAATTCAAAATTAACACTGAAATTTATAGATTTATCAACTCTAAATTGACATATAAATTTGTTTAAATTAGGGTAAATGATTAAGAAAATTGAAAGGGGTAAAATTTGTCAATTATAGAATTGAAATTTAAGATTTGATTTAATTAATTAATTATAAATTTATTTAATTAATGTAGCCATTTTGGCCACTGACTCGGATTTCGACGAAACCAGTTTCGTGGATTCGTAACGGTGAATTAATGTAGGATTTCAAATTTCGTAGCGATCGGACTTGTCGTTTGATCGTACGGACTCGAAATGCCTTGAAATCAATGAAATTTAAATCAATTGAAATCAATTTGAAATAAATTGATTTTAGCATAACTTACTCATATGATGGAATTTGGACTTGAAACCTGTTCCATCGCCTTTAAAATATTTTAAAACATCTATTTTGATATATGGGTTGACCCAAGTTCGTTCCGAAGTCAGAACGGGCGTTTCGGGCCATTTTTTCGTGCAATGTGTAAACCAATCACGTCCATCTATTCTATTTCAGCCCTACCTATAAATACCCTATTATAAACCCTAGCCTTTCTATTTCTCATTTGACTGTACGTACAATTTAGATGTTCCTCCTCCTCAATGGCAGATAAAACAAAAATTTCCAATTCCAAATCAAATCCAAAGTCAAAATTTCAAACTCTTCAAACCGTATCATATTTAATATTGTCGGAAAGCACTCGAAGAGCGCAAGTCAAAAATGGGATTCATTTTCTGATCTGGGTTATGATGTGCCCAGAATTTGATGATTTATTCTTGGCCATTCATTCAAGCGCGATCATCCACGACGAATCGTCAAATCAATGTTACTTTTGGGTAGAGTAGAACGAGTGGAGGCCATCGGTGTAGGTACTGTGGCGATTCAACGGTTAGATAAAGGCTAAAAATTCAGCTAGGGTTGCAATTTGGGTGGCGTCCGGGTGTACTGGGGCGCGACGCGAGCACTGATTGGTGCTCCGGGTGGTGCGGCCTAGCTCGGCGAGGCCAGGGATGTGTTCAGATCATTGGACGAGGCTGTGACGTGGTTGTCGGTGCATGGGCGATCGATGAAGGAGTGGCGGCTGCTGTTGTTCAAACGTGATGACAGTTGCTTGCGTTAGGGTTTCTTGGTTTGAGCTGGAAGGTGACGTGTCTATTGACGTTAGCTTATTATTTAATTTTTGATTTTTTTCTTTTCTAATTGCGTTAATTATCATAATTTCTTCATACGAGGTCAAATTCACGCGCGGTTTTCTCCGCTAGGTTCGTAAAGGAATTCCGGACATTTTGGCGCTGGTTTGGATGAATTCAGAGACTATTCAAATTTTGAGTTTAAATTGGATTAAATTCAATTTAAATTCAAAACGTGAGTGTTTTAACCCACTCACAACTTCTAAAATTTCTTATGTTTGTTAAATTGATTTGTGATGTGATTAAAAATTTATATATAGCTGTTGGTATATTTTATCATCGTTCCGGTTAAATTGAATTTATGGAATTAAATTGTTATTTAATTTATTATTGAATATAAAACGCCAAATTACCTTTATTTATTATCTATTCTATATCGATGTTATTATTTGAATTGGATGATGATTGTGGTAAATGGTTGATGGTTGATATTGGATGAATGGATGTTGTATTTATATTGTTATAAACTGCAAATTATTATGCACCTTATTTCGTTCGGGATTGCGATTTGAAATGATATATAACCATATTTTTCTATTTTAAATTACGGATTGAAATGATAATATCCGCATCACTTGACCACATGATAGAAAATTTTATAAGACACCATCGGTCTATATATATAAATAATTTGAAATGATTTCTATGGTTTTGGATAGAATTATGCGGTTAAATAAATGTTGATTCTGTTTGATATTATATAAAAATATTTTATACATAGTTAAATTCATGTATTTAAGCTATGAATAAATTTGTTTAATAAAAATAAGTTAAATAATGGACTTCTATTTATTAAAATAAAATATGGTTAATTATTTGAATCATACTTTGATATAGAGGTTATAATGATTTAAATAAGTTAAGATTTGGAACGTAAATTGGAAATTTAATTGAAATTGAGCCTATCTAAGATTTAACTCCATAAGTTGATGTAAAATTTATTCACTTGAATATTTTTTTGGATAAAAATGTGCGATCCTCTATGCATAGAGGAGAGCACACATGTGAATATATATATATATATAACACGAACATAAGGAGCTGCCAACATGCCTGGCAGGTAACAAGAGCAAGAATACATAGAGCTAAACTCAGGTACTCCTAAGATGAGTTCCGGCATGGCCAGCACTCGTCACACCTCAATATCAAGCTCTGGCATGGCCACTGCCCCATATTAAGATGTTAGAAGTCCAAAAGTCTGAAACAGAAGAAATGAATAAGCATCCGCTCTAAAGAGGATCTGCTTAATAGAGAGATCGCTCTGAAGGCTCTGAATAAGAAGAAGGAGAGCCAAACTGAAGAGTAGAACATCCTGAAAAAGTACTCCGAAATGAAGATAGCAGAATCCTATATCTGAGGGGATAACTGCAAGACGTCCTGGATGAAGAAACTCTGCTCTGATGACCTCTCTATGATCTAAAATCCAACAATCTGACGACAAGAGAAACCTGAAAACCTGTATCTGAAACAAGACTAAGGAAAAAATTAGAATGATACATATATATGTATATTTATATAATAAATATACATATATATGTATTTAAAAGGAAAGAAATAAAAAACCTAAATAAGTCTAACAGGACAAAAACTAAAGGAATGAATAAACTGAAGAAAAAAAAACCAAATAGAGACTAGAACAAAATTTGAGACTGACAAGACATATATATCTTAAATCATAAGCAAGCTATGATTTAAGGTGAGATTATCATATAAGTTTGGAAAAAAATTAATAATACTATTATCAGTATAATAAAAGTTATTGTTAAGTTAAAAAAAGTTAATATTATAACTAACCTTGTTAAGATACCGTTTGAAAAGGATATTATTAGCCAATTTATATTTGGGATTAGAAATCCATTTTAAAAAATGTAGAAATTGAAAAAATCAATTTGTTAAGATGAATATTATAATTATTAAAAATTCTTTGATTTCTCTCAAACCAAATAAACCAACTAATAATAATAAATAAAGTGTCTAGTAAAAATCTAATATTTTTATTGAATTTGAATCAATAATTTTTCCAGTAGAATTCACAATCCAAAATATTAGTTATTATATTAAAGTTAAAAAAATTTAGAGTATTAATTAGGATGTAATTAGTGTCTAAACAATCATATATATATGATTTATGTCCTCAAGATGCAGATTGCTAAAATAACAATTATTATCATTTTGAATGTTTTTTCTCTTTAAAAATTCAGTTGTATTAAGTTTACCATGTAGAATTAGCCACATGTGAATTTTGGATTTAGGAGGAGCATTAGATTTCCTCATATATTTAAAAGAGTTATTAATAGTAGCCGAAAAATTAATAAATCTATAAAATGAATTTGGAGTATATTTCTTACTCTTATCTCATTCCCAACTAATAAAATCATTATCATTATCAATATTATAAAGATTAAATATGGCATAAAGCAAAGAAAGCTGCCTAAGGGTAGTACCTGTTAAAATTCTGTTAAACCTAAAGTTCCAAGGAGGATCATTCTCCGGAGAATAAACTTCATTAACTAAAGCATACTTAAAGTTGCAAATATCATACAATTCCTTAAAATCAAACTTAAGAGGCAAGATCGAAATCCAACGGTCAAGCCAAAAAGAAGTACAATTTCCTGAATGAACTATCGTCTTAGTTCCTAATTTAAAAGTATCATAACATTTTAAAATGTTTTTTCAAAAATTAGAAAATTTATGGGAAAAAGAATAATAAAATTGGTGTAAGTTGATATTACCGTTATATTAAATTTTGGAAATAATCTCTTTCCAAATTGCGTTATCATTTATATCATTAAACTTCCAAAGCCATTTACCTAAAAGAGACAAATTCATGTTGCGTAAATTAATAACTCCTAAACCACCCTAATTTAAAGCTTTAAAAACAGTTTCCCAGTTTACAAGACATTTTATACTGTTATTAATATTATCCCCACTCCATAAAAAATCTCTTCTAATTTTATCGATTTTATCAATAACTCAATCTGAAAATAGATGCATAGACATCCAATAGATAGGTAAGATTGATAAGACCGAGTTTAGTAAAACAAGCCTAATTGTTCTAGAAAGAAATCTCCCATTCCAATTAGATATCTTATTTTTAATGTTATCAATAATAATAAGCCAATCATCATGCTTGAATTTGGTAGGTCTAATCACAAACCCTAGATATTCAAAACGAAATTTCATACTTTTGCAATTTAGGGTATTAGCTACTAAGTTTTCTACTTTTTCAAAATTAACTTGAAATTTTAAAAAGGTATGATATTTATAACTGGATTTTTAATTTCAAGATGAATTAAATGAATATTTCTAGTATAAATAAATTGAAGGAAATATTTAGTTATTGGAGATTTGAGTTTTATTTAAATGATTATGGATTTATATGCAAATATTTCAAAACTAAATAATAGGACATTGAATTATTGAATAGTAATTTCCAACCTTAGTTTTGAAATTGTTTAATACACAAAGTTCGAAATATACTGAAATTGAAGTGGTTTATTGAAGCTGAAGGTGAGTTAAAAATTTATTAACTTAGATTTAATTTAAAGTGAATAAAAATTGTGAAGTTGAGGAAATTATTTTACTTTATAAAGTAATTTTAAATTCAAACTATTTTATTTTATATACTGTTTGAATATCCAACCATTTAAGCTTTGGAAGTTATGGTTTTGAAGCTATAAAATTCGAAGTATTATGTTTTGAAAGGTTATATTTCAAGCATTTGGTTTTGAAATATTATAATTTTGGAAGTGCTATGATTTTTGAAAAGATATATATTTGAATAAAAAATGATATTATATTGATTTGGGTTTTTATAAAAATGATATCATAATGATTTGGTTTCTGAAATGGAAAGTATATCGTATTTATATGGTTTTGAAATGGATAGTATATTTTGATTTTGAAGTATAATAATTTTGAAATGACCGCGGTGTTATAATAACATTTGGTTGTTGAAGAGACCGGGATCGGAAGTTGTCATACTCTCTGCCAACTTCGAAAACCACTTTAACAACCATGTACGCGGTGGAGATTCCAGAATGAAGTAGGATGGTGGCGACGTTCTATTAAGATATGTACATGGACCCAACTCCCGTGAGATGGCATAAGGTGGCTAAAATATGAGCGATCTCGGGCCAAGGAGGTAGCCGCTCTTATCGGACACATCCCTTCGATATTATACTCGGACTTTTGGATTGATTCGGTGGCCACTTTTGATTTTTGATATGGGGGTGTGGCTCGAGGTGGGCAGTAGCTACACGCTATGCGTTACCACTAGCTCATGTGCATAATTGGTATATCTACCCTGACATTGCCTCGTGTGTAGTGTCACCTACCCTGTCGCGCCTTATACGAGTTTGGTTTTCTCCCATAGCCCGTGTTGTATCCTCCGATGGCTTCCCGATCAGGAGGGACTATGATATTGGATGGACTACTGGGACTATTACGTATTAAGGGCTATATGGGTAACCGCTTAGTGCAATGAAAAAAGTAAGTTTATTTACTATTAGACATTATTATAATAGTGAAATATGACTATATCGTAAATAGTTTAACAGATCCTTAAGAGATGTGAATCCCGAGCACCTCTTAAGTTACTGCACGAACGTTAGACACTGGATAGAGATGTCAAATCCTATAAACATCTCTGACGCCGTTCCACTCATATTTATTCCTGTAGGATTAACGTACATAAGATTTTTTAGTTCTGACTCGAGTGTTTTGTCTTTTCAATTCACTCGGGTCAGCCTGAGCGTTTCAGGATTTGAAGGCCTTATTTCTAGAGGATGAAGACGAAGATTTATTATTATGTATTATAGTATTCCACTGCATTATTTTTTGTTCTCTGGTATGTGTAACTCTGATATGTATTGTATATGTATAATCAAATGGTTTGTAAAACAGCTTCATGAACTATTTATTTGATTATTATATTTTATCGTTTCGATGCAAGATTCTATTATGTTTTTTTCTTTCTCTGTTTTTTCTTATTTACCCATAACAAATCCGCCCTTCTATATGTTTTAAGTCTGACATATGTGGTTTATCGTCGATTTAAAGTGTACAAAAGGCGGGACGTTACATATGGTATCAGAGCTTTGGTTTAGTGAAAACCTTAGCTTTGTGGGGTTTGACTCCTTATGTATAGGGTAGTAATACCCTATGATGAGTCGCTGAGTGTATATATATGAGAGACCGTGTTTGTTAGTGTTGTTAAAAGTTTTTATACGGTGTTAATTTGTTCGGTTTTGTATTTATAAATTCTGGTTGGTGCATAGGACGCTATGACATCAATAGGGCTTTCTAAACACTTAATAGGACAGACCGACACAATATTTGTTTTTGAATATAGGTGAATGAAAAATTTGCCTATTATATTTTCTATATATAAATAAATTTTTTATAAAGGATATATGTATTTGGTTGTGATATATTGCCTGTTAGGTAGTGAAATTAATAAATATTGATTGGGAACACTATTTGAAGATAATATAATAAATGAAAATTGGAAATTTAGGACACAAGTTCCGGGATTTTTGAAACTTTCTTTTGAATGATTATGGAATATAATAATATTATTAAGAGTACTTTATGATATAAATATTTTAGTATAATTTGACAGAATTGTTTTAAAGAAATTTTGAAAATAAATAAATTCTGTACCTCCTCTCCGTCGCTGGAAAATAATTTCGGTGATGAGCGCACGCATCAAACGATATTCATTTTTGAGTTTCGAAGTGGGAAGACCATTGTAGTAGTTTTGCTGCAGGTTTATTTTGATAAACAAATATAAATTTGAAATTGTTCTAAATATAATTGGATATATAAGTTGTAAGTATATATTTATCTATTATTTTAAAATGATTTGAAATTTTACCCGGTATTTAAATTTCTTAAGTTTCCATTAATTAATGGTTTCAATTACTCTAGTGAAATGGAATTTATCTATTAATTGGAACCTCTAAATGAAATAAGACATTTAATGCTAGGATGAAAATGAAATTTCAATAAAATTGAAATTGTAACCTATGAAACAAAGGATATAATTATTTAACATTAAATTAATTAAAAGAAACAAGATAGACATGTATAATTGTCAATTTCATTCTTTAACATTTATATAACTTAACAACTATAAAAAGTTGAAATGTCTAGTAAGCAGATGTAATGGATATTATACAAGTAATAAACTTGAAGTAATGAAAGTATTCAATGAAATTGCTTTTACAAGAATTTAAGGTTATAATTGTTATAAACTTAAATTATAATGGAAATCTCATTATAATAAAATATGATAGAAGGTATATGTTGTAAGTAAGTAATTATATACTTAAGTAAATATTGAAGCTATTTATTTTAAAAATAAGTAGGATGACGAATACGGTAAGTGAAAGACTATAAACTTAAGTTAATGTTTGAAGCTATGTATAACTAAAGGTAAATAAATGAAAAATATAAGAAAATTAAAGTAAATTAAAAAGAAAAATCATTTTATGAATGAAAAGAAAATCAAACAACAAATATATGAAATGAAACTAATAAGAATGAAATTGATCTATTGTTTGAAACTGTTGTTTGTTTAGTTATGGTTGTTTGGACCAGGATACTTAAAATTGTTTGGATGAATAAATAATCTATTTAGTTTCATCTAAGACTATTGAGTGAATGGTGCACTAAGTAATTTATTTTCCATTCTGCGCAATTTAAAGTTGAAACCGAACAACTATTTGTTTTGTTTGATATGAATGAATGATTGATTTATGTTAATTCTATGTGATGGTTGATTTGTGTGATGATTGAATTTTGGTTGAAACAACTTAAATATTTCATTTTGTATAATTATTAACTCTTTTAGATTATATAAGTGAAATATAGGTTATGGAAGCAAAATGCTACTTCTTTTGGTTTCATAATTAAGCGTTAATTGCCCGACAAATAGGTACTGATGTGCACGTAAATGTGCATATTTTTACCACCATATTTAATCTATTTAAATTAAATAAATGATCATATTGGGTATTTTAACATCTTTTAACCAAAATCCATATTAATTCCAAATTGTCACATATCCATCTTTATATAAGGGCAAAACGGTCATTTGTGTGCATATATTTCTTTGAGAAAAATTAGTTGAAAATTTATATATATTTGTGTAGGAATTTAATCTCAAATATGAGTGGTTTCATGAAGAAACATGCATGCACAAAATGGATATAAAGGAATGAAGATGGAAATAATTCAAAGTGAAGATCATGGAGGACCCCACCTACCTACCTACCTTTATTAAAAGCTAATGCACATGCTTATGGAGTTAATGGTTTCATGTACACTTAATGGGGGATTAAGACATGTTAATGATTACTTGGCCTCCACACTTCCTAAGGGGCATTTTGGGCATTCTCCAAAAAGTGAATTAGGGTTTTAAAACTTGTATATATACCCCTTATGTTTCATGTAATCCCTCCTCTTCTCTTAGTCTCTCTTAGGCCTCCTTCTCTTTAGTTTAGTTTAGATCAAAATTAAAATGAAAGCTCATCTTTCTCTTTTCATGGCTACTTAGCCATTTTAATTTTATGTAATGTTTTTTATTATATGCAATTTATTACATTCTCTTTCCTTTTCATGTTCATTTACTTTCATGTTGTAGTGTAGATCTCTTCTCTTTTATGCAAGTGGAATAATTTTTCCTTTCATTTTGCTCTCTTTTTCCTCTTCTTTTTATTCAATGTTGCTTGCTACGTTTGTTCATATGATGAAAAATATGAGAGGCTAAATCCCTTCAATTTAGGGGTAATGAAGCTCTCTAATCATGTAGCTTCAACTTATTGATGTTTATGCTCTCTTTTTGTGCTTAATGAGAGTGATTGAAGTGGTTTAATGATGTTGTTTAGCTATGCATTTGATAGTATATGTTGTTCATAACAAATAGGCTATGCTTAAACAAACAAAACACAAATTGCCTCTTCATCTACATATGATTGTTGCAAAGAAGTGATTCTTAAAATTAAAATTAATGGCCTATATTTCTAATTAATAGTTAATAGGTCATGCTTAAAATAGATTTCGCTTTCAACTTTGATGTCATATGTTATGAGATTTAAAAGTGTATTAGTAGTTGTGTTATAGTTTGATGGTTTATATTGAGCTAATTAATAGCACAAATATACCATACTTATAATAAGCACATCAACTAATTCACTAATGACAAGGAAAGAGAGATCATTACTTCATTTTGTTGATTTATGTGATCAAGAGAGTGAAAATTGCCTCTAAATTGTCTTAACACTCATATTTTTATCTATTTTTTTGTCATTTTGCTCTTTTTTTTATTTAATCACTCTTTCAACTTTGGTTAATTTGATTGAGTAGAATTTTAAAATCATCAATTTCATGTGGATCGACCCGTATTTGCCACGTGCTACATTCGTACACCGTGCGCTTGCGGTTATTTTTAATTTAAATTCGTTCGATGGTTTTCTAAACCGATAGAATTTCCGTCGATGAACAAGTTTTTGGCGCCGTTGCCGAGGATTTGTTTTGATTTTGATTTTCTATTGTTCGAATTATTTTTGTTTGATTTTTGTGTGTTTTCGTTTTGTGTGTTTGAGTGCATTTTTTTTAAATTTATTGTTGTGTGTTTTTGTGTGAATTTAGTTTTCATTCATTTGTGTACATTGTGTGCGTGTTTTCTAGTCAATTTGCATTTCCATTTCATATTAATTAAAAAATACACAAATTTCAACAAAAAAAACTTTTATTCCATTTTCATTTTTTTTACAAATTCTATTTACAGTCACATTTTCTTTTCTTTTTTTATAATTTCTGAGTTTACATTTGCACGTGCACAGTGAATACATTCTCTGTCACAACAGTGCCTTCAATTTCCTGATAAACTGCACTGTACACTCCAACTTCACCTCACTTCGGTTACAACATCCTCCTTTATCTTCTTACACATTCCATCACCATACTTTCCCCACAACCCAACTGTCCAAACACACCTCTGTCAACATTCTCTAACCACTCACTGCAACAGTGCACATATGACTGACATACCCTCCCCATCCTCATAACTCCATCAACATTCTTCATTCTCCATCAATCTGCCTACACACTACATCCAAACCAATACACCCCTTGCATCATACAAGCAACTCTCTGCCAACCCATCATCTAAAACCCAACTGAACTACACTCATCTCCACCCCCTAACTGCTTCTACTCCGATTCAACCTCCACTGCCAATGCTTGACTTCACCACTCACGTTGCCACCATAATCACTGAACCCCCTTGCATACATCATTTTACATCCCACTATCACCACACTTCATTCAATATCCACTAAACAACCACAACTACCCCCACAAATAACATCACTGCAAACAGACATCAGTCAACTACACTCCTCCCAGTCATATCCACCTGCTCTTCTACTAAATCTTCATACAACCCTGTCATTCATCTGCTTTTACCCCAGTGCCAACGTCAAATCCACCATCACCTCCTATCGGATCTGCACGCAACTACTGACCATCATCAAGTTCGACAAACTTCATTCACCATTGACAACAAATAATTGAGCCAACCCCCTTCCTACAGCCCATCTACATCATCAACAAATCATCGCACTTCACCAATTGTAGAAACCAACCCAATTGCCTTCTCCAATCTCCAATTATATCCACAAACACAATCATAAATCGCCTCACTTCAATTCACCACAAACGAACAAAATCGCAACAGGAATAGCAATAGCAACCCACACTGCCATCAACTGTAGTTTCGCCTTTCAGAATTACTGCAATCACCTTGAATCAACACTCCACCGCCACTACGACCTCGCGACTACATTACTTGCAACCGCCTCTTCCCCAACGCAATCACTTCCACATTCACAATCGCCACCTCCCTCAAAGCCAAGTGAAACTGTGAAGTCACCATCGAACTCGAACTCAAGCTAACGAAGACACTCAACCGTATCCAAATCGAAAAACCCAATCACAAAATCGCCTCACGAAAATCCCCACCTCAAAACGAAAAGAAATCATCAAACAATGGTCGCTTTTGAGTTTGGTTTTGAGATTTTGAGATACTGAGATTTGTATACTGACAATTTGAAAGTGAACGAATTTTTGATGCTTAATTTTGAAAATTTAGGAAATTGAAAGAATTGAATGAAAAACACGTTCGATTGAGTTTGAGAATTTGACTTAATTTGATTTGTGTTGTCGTGTCTTTCTATTGTTTACTGTGTGTACTAAGGGATTGGGTCGGGTTCGTGAGTTTGGTGAAGTTAGCATAGTTATTTTTATTTTTTTAAATTTTAAATTTTTTTTTATTTTAATTTGTTTTCTTTTATGCCCTTTTGAGTTTGAGTGTTTTCATTTTCATTGTGATTTTTTTTGTTTTTTTTAGTAACTTATATAAAAAAAATTTAGAAAGCTTTGTTTTTCCTAAAAAAAAGAGAATAGGAAATTTTCCATTTAAGTTTTCCTTTTTTTAACTTTTTAGTTAAATTTTCCTTTTATTTTGTTAAGTTTCTTTTGTCTTTTACTTTTCCCTTCAAAAAAAAAACAAAAACAGAAACAGAAACAAAAATATTGTATATATTGTGTTTTTTTTTGCAGGTTGTCAAAGCAAGTAGGAGATTTGTCAAAAAAAATTGCTTGCTTGCTTGCTGAAACTGCCGCTCTGCTGCCAAAAATAAATTGCTGGCTTGCTTATAAAAAAATAAAAAATTGCTACTTTCATCTCTACTTTTATTTGAATTGCATTTTTGATTGCTTGCATTTTGAAAAGAAAAAATTCATAATAAAATCCATTGTAGTTGCATTGTTAATACACGTTTAATTTCTACTTTGCATTTCATCCTAGAATTTGTTAATAGTAACGGTTAGACGTCGATAACACTTAATTGTATATTGACAATTTATCTTCTTTGAATAATTTAATTTCTTGGTGTCTGGGCTACGACAGAGTAATAACCATTTATAAATATTACGGTGATTCGTAAATATTATAGTGGTTGTTCCTCTAAAGGTACTTAAACCTTCGGCTGCATTACTCCGGTGATTCGTGGTGAATCCTGTCCGTTACCTGGCTGAGAACTATTTTGTTTATCTAAGACAAAGTGTGATTATACAATTTTGAGTTCATTTAGGATAATCATTTGTAATTAACTCTTGCATTCATTTAGTTGCATTAGTTCATGCATATTTAAAAAAAACAATAAAAAAAATTCAAAATCCAAAACTAAAAAATTGTAAATATTCCTTTTCCTTTGAAATTTTTAAATCCTTTTTTTTTGAAATTCCAAAAAAAAATAGAAAAACCAAAATTCCAAAAAAAAAACTTTTCAAAAACAAAGAAAAAATTTGAAAAACCAAGAAACAAAACAAAAATCAATTTCCCTTTTGAAAAATAAATTCCATTTGTAAATATTTTTCTTTTACCCAAAAAAAAACACAAAAACATTCTTGAAAATGTACGAGTTCCCCATATACATGAATTTTACAAAAGTTGTGAAAATCAATATAATCCATATAATTTCACTTCAAATTCTTATGGATATTTCAACAACAACTATTGTTTAACGATCGAATTTTGAACCTCCAAGTTTTCAAAATGATGACCAACCTTCAAATCTTGAAAATAGCACTTCATCTTTACTTGAAATCGTTACACAACAAAATCAAATGATAAATAAGTTGTGTAATTCATATTTGTGCGATAACCGAATCAAAGTTTTCAAAATAATCAAAATTTGGATTCACTTCAAAATTCAAACGATTTCGAGTATAACCCATGCCAATTCAATTTTGAACTCCAAAATGAGTTTCAAAATCAAAATGAAAATGTTCATATTAATAATCATGAATTTGATTTTGTTGACCAAATGGAAAAAGATAATAGGGATATATTACTTGAAAAATACAAAAAAATTCATGAAAATCATAATCAAATCTCAACTTGCGAAGAATCAAATAATAATCTACCGTTTATCGAAATTGACAATTCTTGTGCTCAACAGGTCCAATTCGAAAATTTTCAAGTTAAGAATTACAAATTTCGCTTTGTTAAGCAAATGGATGAAATTTACGATGATCACACGAATTTGTTAATTAAAACATTGGAAAATTTTCGAGAGAAACAAAATCAAATATTAACGTGTGACGTGTCAAATGATAATCCATCTTTTACCCAAATCGATGATTTTCAAACAATAACTTTTGAAACTAGAAATGATGATCTTAACGAAGTTGTTGAAAAGACGGTAGTTGAGTTGGATTTCAATTCTTTTGAGGGTCAGAAACTCGATTTAAATTTCGATCTTCCTTTTTCTGAAAATTTGAATACAACAACTTTGGATTTTGCAATGGATTTACGCAATGAAGTTATTGATAATCCAGTGAAGGAAGATGAATTTAACAAATACGAGTTTTATGGACTTTTCGAAAATGAGTCACTAAATTATGATGGGGAAGATTTCGATCACCATTTTGACTTTGAAATCGATAATTTGGAAGAAGTTTTCAATGACAAACTTGAATTTCAATTTGGTGAAAATAAGTGTGAATTTCAATCAATTGTTTTATCAACCCCAAAAACCATTGAAAACAAAATAACTCGTTCAATTTTTAATAAAACAAAATTTGTTTTTCCAAATCGACAATCAACTTCAAAATCTTTTACGATTTGGTTTTTCGTGCTTAAGCTGTGTCTCGCACATTTGACGAGACAAATGAATCGGGCTTTAGAAGACCGTTTCATTTACTTTTTGACTGTATACTTTCTCATCTCTTGTAAATAATAATCTTTCATGTAAATATAAGATTTTTATTTTATTTTTTTTCTCCTTCCACTTGGGTTGACTGTGGGGACACAGTCAAAATCAAGTGTGGGGGGGAGACTCATCTTCATTTTTTTTCATGGTTTATTTTTGCTTTAAAATATCAAAAAAAATTAATTAAAAAATCCCAAAAATAAATTTTCTTTTGATTTATTTTTTAAATGAAACACTGTAAGATAAATATATGGTTTTGGTTTATTAAATTGAAAATTTCGAAAATTTATTTGTCTTAACAAAAATAAAAATGAAGTTTGATTACAAATAATAATGGTTTAACTAGTATATAGGGAGATTCATACGTGTTAATTAACATCCTAATTGAAAATCTTTGTTTTAAAAGTTGTGAATTTAAAGTAAAGGATAGAACATTTTTTTTGTCTTCTAAGTTAAATGGTGCTAAGATGATTTTGCAAAACTCTCTCTCTCTTAAAAAAATATAAAAAAATAAAAAATAATAACATCCATAGTATTCACTCTCATTTAAAAGTCCTCATGGCTATGCATGGGTGAATTACTTGGAATCTTTGATTATGTGCTTTCGTACTCATTTAAAAGTCCTTACGGTTATGCATGTATGGAACACATGTAAAAAACAGACTTAATAAAAACAACCTACGGTCGATAGGTGTATACACGAAAGTGTGTGCACTCGCCATGCTCTGTACTCCCCTCACACAAGACCGAAAGGCAGTGCATGGGTGGTATATCTGGCCTCAGTTTACCTGAGCTAGGTGTGAATTTTTCTTGCAAATAATTAGAGAGCAAGCAATTGAAATCCTAGCACTATTTTTACTTAGTTGATTTGATTTGTTATTGAAAAGAAATGAAAATACCACTTTGATAAATTTTGATAATCAACTAAGGATCCTTTTCATAATTACACTTTGTTATCAACCGAAATAACGAGTTAAACTATAATCTATTTGCTATAATTGACATGATTTTTGTTGAAAATTTTGATGAGTAAGTAACATAAATTTTCGAGATAATAGCCAAAACCTATATTTAACTTATTCGTGTCGATTAAAAAATAAATCCTTCATTTGTAAATATTTTTAGAAACTTGCATTCATCTCTTTGTAAATAAATCCTGAATTTTGTAAATATTTTCATCCTGCATTTGGATTTTGTGGGTAGTATCCGCTGAAAACCCTCACGAGACAACACTCGTCCTACTGGGGACACCCAGAGATTTAACGGCTTGTTGGATATGCTCAATGCAATCGTGCTCCCTACGAAAACGGATTTATCTTAGTTTTAGTTTATTCGAGGACGAAGAAAAAGATAAGTGTGGGGGTATTTGATGTGCACATAAATGTGCATACTTTTACACCATATTTCATCTATTTAAATTAAATATATGATCATATTGGGTATTTTAACATCTTTTAACCAAAATCCATATTAATTCCAAATTGTCACATATCCATCTTTATATAAGGGCAAAACGGTCATTTGTGTGCATATATTTCTTTGAGAAAAATTAGTTGAAAATTTATATATATTTGTGTAGGAATTTAATCTCAAATATGACTGGTTTCATGAAGAAACATGCATGCATGAAATGGATATAAAGGAATGAAGATGGAAATAATTTAAAGTGAAGAACATGGAGGACCCCATCTACCCACCTACCTTAATGTACAAATTAAAGGCTAACGCACGTGCTTATGGAGTTAATGGTTCGTGTACACTTAATGGGGATTAAGACATGTTAATGATTACTTGGCATCCACACTTCGTAAGGGGGATTTTGGGCATTCCCCAAAAAGTGAATTAGGGTTTTAAAACTTGTATATATACCCCTTATGTTTCATGTAATCCCTCCTCTTCTCTTAGTCTCTCTTAGGCCTCATTCTCTTTAGTTTAGTTTAGATCAAAAATAAAATGAAAGCTCCTCTTTCTCTTTACATGACTACTTAGCCATTTTTATTTCATGCAATCTTTTTTATTAGATGCAATTTAATACATGCTCTTTCCTTTTCATGTTCATATACTTTCATGTTGTAGTGTAGATCTCTTCTGTTTTATGCAAGTAGAATAATTTTTCCTTTCATTTTTCTCTATTTTTCCTCTTCTTTTTATTCAATGTTGCTTGTTACGTTTGTTCATATGATGACAAATATGAGAGGCTAAATCCATTCAATATAGTGGTAATGAAGCTCTCTAATCATGTAGCTTCAACTTAATTTGACGTTTATGCTCTCTTTTTGTGCTTCATGAGAGTGATTGAAGTGGTTTAATGATGTTGTTTAGCTTTGAATTTGATAGTGTATGTTGTTCATAACAAATAGGCTATGCTTAAATAAACAAAACACAAATTGCCTTTTCATCTACATATGATTATGGCAAAGAAGTGATTGTTGAAATTAAAATTTGATGGCTTATATTTCTAATTAATAGTTAATAGGCCATGCTTAAAATAGATTTTGCTTTCAAGTTTGTTGTCATATTTTATGAGATTTAAAAGTGTATTAGTAGTTGTATTATAGTTTGATGGTTTATATTGAGCTAATTAATAGCACAAATATACCATACTTATGATAAGCACATCGACTAATTCACTAATGACAAGAAAAGAGAGATCATAACTTCATTTCGTTGATTTATGTGATCTAGAGAGTGAAAATTGCACCTAAATTGTCTTAACACTCATATTTTTATCTATTTTCTTTTGTCAATTTTCTCTTTTTTCAGTTAACCACTCTTTCAACTTCGGCTAATTTGATTGTGTATAATTTTAAAATCATCAACTCCCTATGGATCGACCCGTATTCGCCACGTGCTACATTCGTACACCGTGCACTTGCGGTTATTTTTAATTTAAATTCGTTCGATGGTTTTCTAAACCGATAGAATTTTTGTCGACGAAAAGGTACGCTCTCGGATTATGACTTATAACGTTATTATATTATTTTCATGTGTTGGGATATATATAATTTTGGAAAATATATGTTATATATTGTTATATTTGATATTATATTTTCTTCTGAGCCTCTCCGTACAAAGGAGACTCTATCGAAATTATCCATATATTTTGGACTTAGAAAATTTTTGAAAATATTTTCCAAAATTTATTAATTTAGGTATAAAAAGATTTAATGGTTATAAATTGGTATATTTTATTTAAATTAATTAATTTTGTAAATTATTGTTTATAAAGTTAATATTTTTGAATAAGATATATTGTTTACTTAATTCTTTCTTTTCCCTTCTTTTCCTTTTCGGGGACGAAAAGTTTTGAGTGGGGGAGAATGTAACGACCCCTAAAATTCGATAATTAAAATTGTTAAATTAATGAGATTTTTGAAATTTAATATTGAAGAAAATAAAAACTTGTGAATTATTAATAAAAGTTGCAATGATATAATGAAAATTAACAAAAAGGAAACATAAAAAAGTTAATTAAGGTTAATAATAATGAACTTGAATGAAATTCCAATTAAATAGAATAATGTAAAATGGTATAACTTGGTTATAAGTTGAATGTAAGTAACAAATGTAAATGTTGATTAATTAATATGAATCTGTGTAACAAATGGGAATTGAATAGGATTAGTGTGCTATGAGTTGGTATAATCATTGGTGACTAGTAATGAACATTTCTGACACAGCGGATAATACGAAAATTAGATGGAACGGTGAAAGTAGCAATCGGTGGATTGAAGATACTGAAATGCCCAAATTCGTTGATCACAAAGATACCGAATTCTAGCTATCTTCGACACGTTGATCGTGCACGATACCGTGAAAGAAGATCTACAATTCTTCAAACGTTGATCAAGCGCACTTGATACCGTGAATTGGCTTCAACAATCGTTGAATCGAGCGCACTCGATTAACCGAAAGTGGTGATAGGAGATTACACTCAACTACCAATTTAGATGAAAGCCCACAACAAACAAACAAGATTTTTATTCAACAATCAACTCCCTTCAAGTTACAACGCACACCGTATTTATAGCCTTTTTCAACCCAGACCCTTGAGTCGTTGCCGACCTAATACCCCCACGACTTACGACTTAACCAAGGTCGTTCACGACCTAAGCATTCAGCGACTCATCAGTATTACGACTCAACATCAACAAACGACCTAAGACAGTACGCGACTTAACAAATACAACGACATACGACTTAACACAAACAGAGATTTACTCACGACTTACGAGCTAACTAGGTCGTTACAACATCACACTGTACAACATAAACGACTTAAGAAACAATGACTTAAAGACACACCGGTTACGATCTATACAACCCCGCGACTTAATAGTTACAATACAAGAATACACGACTTGAAATAACACGACTTAACGACTTAAAAAGATACGACTTAATCAGCAGCGACTCAACACACACAACGACCTAAGGCTTTGTTAACTCGTGCCGCCTCTTTGTTAGCTCCTGCAGCTATAGGTTGTAGACGACTTAAAGTTACCGCACGACTTAAGGTTTTATTAGGTCGTAGCTTCTTTTCACGTGCCTCATTAGGTCGTGGTCGACCTAAAAGTCTACCCTTAGGTCGTGGCCGACCTATCCCTTGTGCAATTGTAGATCGCGCTGCATCATCCTCTCCCGATTGACAGAAATTCGTCCTCGAATTTTCACCACCTTCTTCCACATCAAGCTCAGCTCCATGGTATGTAATTAAATATTTGACGTTGAAAACATCAGAAGTATGAACATCTTCTGGTATCTTCAGTTGATACGCATTCTCGTTGATTTTCTTTAGAATTTCAACTGGACCAATTTTCCGCGCCTTCAATTTATTGTACTTCCTACCGGAAAACGATCTTTTGTCAACACTACGTAAACCAAATCACCTTCGCTAAATTCAACACTTCGTCGCTTCAAATCTGCAGTTCGCTTATACTTCTCATTTGCCTTCACCAATCGTTCCTGAACGATTTTATGACATTCAGTTAATTCATCAACAAAATCAATAGCCCGTTTAACCGTCCCCTTCGGTTATGGTACTACCGCCAAATCCAACGGTCCCCTTGGCAAACTTGAATATACAATCTGAAATGGACTGTAACCTGTGCTTCTATTAACCGCATGATTATGTGCAAACTCTGCTTGGCATAACTTCATGTCCCAACTTCTCAGATTGTCCTTCACAAGACATCGCAACAAATTTCCCAACGATCTGTTGACAACTTCTGTCTGTCCATCTGTTTGTGGATGATAAGCGCTACTAAATTTCAACTTTGTTCCCACCATCTTCCACAAGCTTAGCCAAAAATGACTCAGAAAACGAGTATCTCTATCCGAAACAATAGACTCTGGTAACCCATGTAAACGATAGATCTCTTTAAAGAACAATTGTGCCACATGGACTGCATCCGCCGTCTTCTTACAAGCAACAAAATGTACCATCTTCGAAAAAAGATCTACCACAACATATATAGAGTCATTCCCCCTTTGAGTTCTCGGCAAACCCAACACGAAATTCATGCTAATGTCTACCCACGGTCTTGTAGGAACAGGTAATTGCATATACAATCCCGCATTTGTAGCTGTCCCTTTCGAAACCTGACAAACATGACATCTACGCACAAACCTTTCAACTTCCCTTCTCATCGACGGGCAATAATATGATTGAGAAATCAACTGCAATGTTCGATCTCTACCCACATGTCCTTCTTCATGTAGCTCCTTTATAATCTTCATTCTCAAACTACAATCTGGCACGCATAAACGATTTCCTTTAAACAGAAAACCATCCACCAATACAAACCCATCAGCATTCCCCTCCTTGACCTTTTCAACAAAGTTCATAAAGTAAGGATCTTCTTCAATCAGTTCCGGCAATAGTTCAAACCCTGTCACTTCAACTTTCATTATCGTCAACAAATGATTCCTCCTTCTCAAAGCATCAGCTACACGATTCGTCACCCCTTATTTGTGCTTAACAACAAAAGTAAACTGTTGTAGATACGCGACCCATGAAGTATGCCTAGCTGAAATTTTGTCCTGCCCTTGCAAATGCTTCAAAGCTTCATGATCCGTATAGAGAACAAACTCCTTCTGAAATAGATAATGTCTCCAGTGTTTCACAGCTTGAACAATTGCGTAAAACTCAACATCATAAGTGCTATATCTCAACTTAGCTCCAGACAACTTCTCACTGAAATAAGCAACTGGTCTTCCTTTCTGACTCAAAACTCCACCAACCCCAACCTTCGATGCATCAGTATATAATTCAAACAACAACTGAAAATCCGGTAAAACTAGAATTGGTGCTGTCGTCAATAGTGTCTTGATCTTCGCAAACGCAACCCCTGCTTCCTCTGACCACTCAAACTTCTTTCCCTTCATGCAATCGGTTACTGGTGCCATTACACTGCTAAAATGTGGAATGAACCTTCGATAGAAAGATACCAACCCATGAAAACTTCTCACTTTAGTAATTGTCTTGGGTTGTGGCCAACTCCTGACAGCTTCTACTTTACTTTCATCCACTTGAATTCCTTCTTTCGATAGAACGTATCCCAGAAACAAAACACTGTCCATCATAAACACGCACTTCTTTGTTGCGGCATAAAATTTCTCCTGCCGTAGAATCAACAATACTTCACGCAAATGCTGGACATGTTTTTCCATACTCCTACTATAAATCAGAATATCATCAAAGTAAGCTACTACAAACTTCCCAATGTATGGTCTGAAAATCTGGTTCATCACTCTCATAAAAGTTCTCGGTGCATTCGCTAAACCAAACGGCATAACCAACCATTCGTATAAACCTTCCCTGGTTTTGAAAGAAGTCTTCCATTCATCACCTGGTCTAATACGAATCTGATGGTATCCACTCTTTAAGTCAATCTTCAAGAATACAACAACTCCACTCAATTGGTCAATCAAATCATCAAACCTTGGCATAGGAAATCTCTATCTCACAGTAATCTTGTTCAGAGCTCTACTGTCTGTACACATCCTCCACGTCCCATCCTTCTTGGGTACCAATAAGGCTGGCACTGCACAAGGACTCAAACTCTCTTGAACACGCCCCTGTTCTAACAACTCCTCCACCTGCCTTTTCAGTTCTTCATGCTCCTTAGGACTCATCCTGCAATGTGGTCTGTGTGGTAATACTGCCCCTGGCACAAGATCAATCTGATGTTGAATATCCCTCAACGGTGGTAACTCTGTAGGTAACTCTTCGGGAAAAACATCACTGAATTCTTCCAATACTGGCTTTACTTCTTCAGGGACTTCAACTGATTTAGTAGTTTCACGTCCAATCAACAAAAACACCTCTGGACTTTCCTCTACTTCTTCAATAAATTCCTTCAAAGTCAATAAAGTCTTCAGCTCCTCAATCTCTTCTGATTTGCTTTCTCCTTGTTGTCTCTTCTTCGGAACTAAAATGATCTTAACACCCTCGAACATAAAACTGTAGCTATTGGTCCGACCGTCATGCTGTACTGCTCGATCATACTGCCATGGTCTTTCCAAAAGTAAGCGACAAACATCCATTTCCACAACATCACACCAAATCTCGTCTTTATACTTCTTTCCAATAGAAAATGGAACTCGAACTCGCCTATCCACCTTCACCTCTCCTCCTTTTCTCAGCCACGCTAACTTGTAAGTATTTGGATACTTCTCTGTTTTCAGCTTCAACTTTCTCACTGCTTCGGTAGAAATAATATTGTCACAACTTCCTGCATCAATCACAAATTTGCAAACTTTCCCCAGAATAGTGCACGTTGACTGAAAGATGTTACTCCTCAACCAACTACCCTCTTCTTCTTGCTTCGGTATTAAACAAGACCTCCTCATCATTAGATTACATCCTTCATCTCCTGACGCAACATCTTGTTCATCCTCCTCAACTGGACTAGAATAACCTTCCCCAACATCCTCACCTTCAACTTCAGCAATCATAGTTCGTTTCTTCGGCTTCGGACATTCATTACTCTTGTGAACCACTTCCTGGCAGTTATAACATTTGAAACTGTTGTTGACCCTCGCTTTCGCAACTTCATTCACAACTGGTTTATTGACAGTTTTAGGAACATTGGAACTCCCACTAACACCCTTGTTCTGAATATTGGAACTTGTAAACACACCACCACCTCGTCTTCCGTGCTTCTCCCAAGCCAACGCTTTCTGATGTGCTTCTGCTACAGATCTTGGATCAAACATATTCACCATATCTTGAATCTGCATCCACAACCCTCCAACAAATCTAGCAGTCGGTTGTTCCTCTGTCTCCATAATATCGTTTCGAGCAATCAGTTGATAAAATTCATCAGCATAATCACTAACAGACTTTGTCCCTTGCCTCAGATTCTGCAACCTCTGGTACATAAGTGATTGATAATTGTAAGGAAAGAATGTAGCCTTCATTAGCTTCTTCATCTTCTCCCATGATTCAATCTTTGACTTTCCCATTCTCTCCCTTGTAAGTTTAGTTTGCTGCCACCATGCCATAGCTCTACCTCTCAAACGAGTAGCAACCAACTTCACTCTTCGATTCTCGAGAACCTCCTTGAAATCAAAGATCTCTTCAACATTAGACAACCAATCCAAAAATTCTTCTGCAACCATTCCACCCTTGAATTCTTGAATTTCCATCTTCATACCCGACTCCCATCGTCGGTCATCCTCAACATCCCGATACGAGTTTCGAACCTGGTCTCGATCTCGATAATGAATGCTAGCTCTATCACCCTCTTCATTAAAATCAAATGTATGTCTATATCGATCTCGACCATCAACATCCCTTCGATCACGCATGTCTCTTCTACTATATCTCTCTTCATCTCGATATGGCTCCTCTTCAAACTCACGTGGAGTTCTTCTCTCCTCATGTCTATATTCATGGTGATCTCTTCTCGATGAAATTGATGTTTCTCTTCTCTCTCTAAAAGATTGCGGTGATACCCTTCTCGCTTCCGTAACCGATGGCGAAACTCTGTTTCCTCCATGGTTCGAGATTGGTGATCTCCTCCTTTGATTTTGATTCAAATCATTCATCAACTTCTCTACCTTTCCAATGCCTTCATCAAATTTCTCATTAATGCATTATTCCATTTGCTCGGCTTCTTCTCTTCTATACAACGCTTCAACATTTTGATGACGATTAGCTCTTCTTGGTGGCATGATTAAATCAACACAAACACTTCAAAACTTCACAAATCTTCTACAAATCAAACTTCAAACTTCAACACTAACTTGTACAACAAGTCATGGCCTTCACTTAACTCGGCTCAACTCGGCAATATGCAACGACCTAAGGTTAGGTCGGCTCGACTTCAACAAAGCACGATTTCAATATCAAACTTTCTTCACCTTGGCGCGCAAAAATCCACTGCCAAATTCAAACACTTTCCCGACTTTGATCCAAAATGAAATGGATCGACAACACCCAACTTGTTGCAACTTCAAGATGAACACCAACTTCAAACTCCTTGGCTCCAAGACTCGGCTTAGCTATGATTGGCTAAGTCTAGCTCTGATACCAAAACTGACGCAGCGGATAATACAAAAATTAGATGGAACGGTGAAAGTAGCAATCGGTGGATTGAAGATACTGAAATGCCCAAATTCGTTGATCACAAAGATACCGAATTCTAGCTATCTTCGACACGTTGATCGCGCACGATACCGTGAAAGAAGATCTACAATTCTTCAAACGTTGATCAAGCGCACTTGATACCGTGAATTGGCTTCAACAATCGTCGAATCGAGCGCACTCGATTAACCGAAAGTGGAGATAGGAGATTACACTCAACTACCAGTTTAGATGAAAGCACACAGCAATCAAACAAGATTTTTATTCAACAATCAACTCCCTTCAAGTTACAACGCACGCCCTATTTATAGCCTTTTTCAACCCAGACCCTTAAGTCATTGCCGACCTAATACCCCCACGACTTACGACTTAACCAAGGTCGTTCACGACCTAAGCATTCAACGACTCATCAATATTACGACTCAACATCAACAAACGACCTAAGACAGTATGCGACTTAACAAATACAACGACATACGAATTAACACAAACAGAGATTTACTCACGACTTACGACCTAACTAGGTCATTTCAACATCACACTGTACAACATAAACGACTCAAGAAACAACGACTTAAAGACACATGGGTTACGACCTATACAACCCCGCAACTTAATAGTTACAATAAAAGAATACACGACTTGAAATAACACGACTTAACGGCTTAAAAAGCTACGACTTAGTCAGCAGCGACTCAACACACACAACGACCTAAGGCTTTGTTAACTCGTGCCGCCTCTTTGTTAGCTCCTGCAGCTATAGGTTGTTGACGACTTAAAGTTACCGCACGACTTAAGGTTTTATTAGGTCGTAGCTTCTTTTCACGTGCCTCATTAGGTCGTGGTCGACCTAAAACTCTACCCTTAGGTCGTGGCCGACCTATCCCTTGTGCAATTGTAGATCGCGCTACATCAATTTCTTTAATGACAATTAATATATAACGGAAAGTGCGTATGCATAAATTTCATAGAAACATAGTGTATGTATAAAGTAATAAATTGGTATAAGAATGGAATTAAGGTAAATGCATTAATTGGTTTTAACCCTTAATTAACGTGTACAATTAATAGAAGCATACATTTAGAAATGTAATATTTATTCAAATTAAGATGTAAATAGGCACATATTAGTGTAATGGGATAAAACTAATGTAATTAGGTATATTAAGTAAAAATGGACCTAGTAAGATGGCAATTAAATCAAATCAATTATAAGAATCAATTTTAATTAATTGGAAGGAAATCTATAATAAATAAATTTATTGGTAAGTGAATGAAATTAATTACTATATTAATTGGAAATTTGAATAAAATGGTAATCATTAATGTAATAAGAGTAAGCCAATAATAATTCTTTCCATAAAATGATAATTGATTCAATAATCTTAGTACTATCCATAATAGGACAATTTGTTGAATTTAAAAGAATGGGAATAAAGACTTATCAATTTAATGGGATTTGAACTATAATAATTGGATTTAATGGCGAGTAAACGAAATTTAAATTTCTAAATATTACGTTCATTAAAATAAAGATGGAATGTTAGAATATTAATGTAATAGATTTTGAATCCAATGCTAATTTCATCCGGTTGATAGTAATGAATTGAATAATAGAATGAAAAGTAAATTTAATAGAATTATTGGAAATTTAATTTAAAATTCTAAATATATTGAAATTGAAAGTTAACACTGAAATTTATAGAATTATCAACTCTAAATTGACATATAAATTTGTTGAAATTAGGGTAATGATTAAGAAAATTGAAAGGGGTAATACTGGTTAATTGTAGAATTGAAATTTAAGATTTGATTTAATTAATTAATTATAAATTTACTTAATTAATGTAAAAATAGCCATTTTGGCCACCGATTCAATGTAACGACTCGGGATTTTGACAATATATTTTAACAAGTATTTAATCTAATTTAAATAAAATACAAGTTTTTTTAAATAAATAAGATTTTTGGACATTTATCAGTTATGTATGTATATATATATGTGTGTGTGTGTGTGTGTTTGTAAAGGAAATTTTAATTTGTAATTTTAAAATAGATTTTTTCAAAAATATTTATAATAACATTTATCTTATTCAATTAAATTAAAGGTTCCAAATTATTAATATTTGATATAATATATATATACATATATATATAAATGTAGTCTATAATAATAATGTTTAAAATAAAACGATTCTATCCATATTAAGTATAAATATAAAATATATAGAGGCAAATATAGGTTATAATTCAGATATTTGAAAGTTAAACTCTAAATAAAAATAAAACTAAGAAGTTATTCTAACAACAAATTATATGATAAAATAAAATATATCTTATAAGTATTGAACATAAGTATGAAACAAATTTATGGTTATAAATATAAGCATATAAACATAAGAGGCTATAATATTAATATAAGTATAAAAATAAACAAGTAAATGAAGTACTTGATAGTATAAGTTTAAAATAGAGGTAAATATATAAAATAAATGGATAGTTTTGTAACATGAAATCAGACAAAGTATAAGTAATCCCTGACATAAATAGGTATATGCATTGTTCAAGCCAGAAGAGATAATAAAAACAAAAATCTTTATACAAATATCTTTGTACAAAATATAAGTATCAGCCAATATTAATTATATGTAAACATGTAGGAAGACAATTCATTTAATGCTTTCATCTCAGCACCACAAACATTTATTTAGCCGAAATTTGTAATATCACTTCAAAATCACCGTAATTAAAAAACAAAATTTAATATGATCAACAGTGTGAAGCTGTACCAGTTAAAACCTATCACAGTTCAAGAAATTTCTATTTAAACATCATACTATACTTGTTCGTTCACAACTTAGCTAACCTGAGAAAGGAGATTAAAAAATAAGCATCATCTTTACAAACTTAGCTTCATTCATCAAAGCAGAGAAGAGTTTTCAGGAATTCAAATTCCAGCTTTCCAACAAATTATCCTCTGTTTCAATAGTATCTTAAGTGAGTAAACATACTTCTCTGAAATTTAAATCTTAATAATTGGTTCATGAAAAATATTATGTTTGTTATAAATTGTTCTATTATGTTTGCTGATTACTGGAAGCTCTGCTATATGATGTTCTTTAATATTTTTAAGTTTCTGAGCAAAGGATTGTAAAGAAAATTAATACTTCTTCATATAAAAACAATTTAAAACTTATAAATTTAACTAATTATGTTTGTATAAACAAACATCACGACCTGGAAAATTGTTTGAAGGACGACAGAGCAACGTAGTTACTGTAAGATCAGTATTACAGTTGGAATTTAAATTACCTCAGTGATTAATACAGATATGTAATTTGCTTGTATAAGGTCTTAAATCGTGAAGGAAACGAGGTTGTTTGGATTGGATTGCAAAATAAAATCAAAGGTGAGTTAATCTCACTTAGCTGAATTTTTAATTTAAATTTAAATAGTTAAATTTAAATAATTGATTGGATGATTGAATGGATTTATTGTGCTATATTATAGTATATAATATATCTTGGAATGATTGATTTCCCATATTTTTATAGCGGATGAGACCGAATGCGCCGCATAATAGCGGATAATATTATATTTAATGCGATGACCCGCCTTTCTCTTCACAGAAAGATGCATCATCATTAAAAAGAAAGAGGTAGAAATAGAATAGATAGAAGAAAAGAATTCAACAATATCAGAATCTTACAGCGGAACGAAACAAAATATAGTATATAACATAAGTATTACATAGTCTATTACATATCAGAGTTATACAGATATAAAAACACAAAATAGATAGTTATAAAGTCTGTCTATTATACAATCTCTAATATAACTCATACATCACAGAGATACATCACAGCGGAAACACAATAAAACTACAAACGCTGAAGCCTCCTGCTCCATATCTCCTCCATTATTCGTCAAAGCAGACCTGAATCCCTTGGCTACTCGTAAAAATTTGAGTACCCAAGAGTTTAAGAAAAACAGAATAAACTCCGGGTCAGACATGGGTCTTGTGTGAGTAAACGGGTTAAAGTTTCTTAACTTTAAAAACCTTTGAAAACAAAAGGTATCACGTAAGACTCCCCACACATAAACATGGGTAAGTTTTTACCTTACGCTAACCAAAACATTTGATAGGAAATCCACTGATATTATAATAGGGTCTGGGGTTTCCAAGTAAATAGAAAATAGCCGAAATTTTTACATTTATTAAATTCCAGCTACTAGCCACAAAAGTTGGTAATACAATCAAAACCGTAAGGGCACGTAGGAAGAATGGGTTTCCGTCAATGGCAGGGCTACTGGGGTACCGCCCGTCACAATACGTGGCCTAGATCACCGTATCGAGGATCACTCCCAATCCCCTGCAACACAAAGCCGGAACCATTCCTTACTGAACAGTTCCGAACAAGACAACCCCGGTGATTCTAGCTAGTAATCGCCCACACAGCCGAATAAAAAGGGACATCTAGACAGGGGTAAATCTCGTCCTACTTGGGCTTGACCCACTTAGCCTTGCTGCACCTCCCCTGTTTTAGCCATTCCCGATTGATGAGGCTTGAGGCTACGATTAACTTTATAGAACACATCTATCTTAGAATGCTCATCGTCCACCTGACGATGTTCCGGAAGCATTCAATCCACACAATTTCGTTCCGAGTTCGAACGAAACTGAAGGCATTATCTCGTTACACTCATTTTGGAATCACCCTCAGAGTTAACGACAATAACCCTTGCACTCTGAAAACTCCATCTCGAACCTGAAAGCACTATCTCCGTTATACTCGTATTGGAATCACCCTCAGAGTTTCTAACGACAGATAGTTCTTACACTTCGAGTCTTCAACTCGATCTTCACTTGAATTCACGACCTAACATTTAACTTGGATCGATGTGGTTTTCAGGTAATCGAATTTGATACCCGATCCCGGTCTCATCTAACCAAACGTGTCTTAAAGGCCAAGTTGTTTAAAGGTTTAAGCAATTTAATTTAATTAATGCTTTGAATTCACACAGTATTAACACAGATAAATATCACACATCTATCATTGATATAACTAATATCATATCACGGAATGTCACAACATATCATCAATAGATATTAATCCAATAGATATCATCCAATTCAGACATTCAACAAACCATCATCCATAAGCAAGCATTATCAATTCATATCATAATTAATTTAATTACTTAAATTAAATTAAATTAACTCCTTAAGAATTAATCACTTAAGCCTGCTCATATAATCATTAATTAATTACTAACATTAATTAATTAATCACTCCTTTATTAACTTAATTAATCAATTAATCAATTCCTAATCCAGATTAATTATCCTTTAATCATCAATTAATAAACCCCAATTATTAATTAATCAGCTTTAATACAAAGTAATGAATCCTTAATTACTTTCATAATCAATTAATTAACCTTTAATTAACTGATTAATTATCCATCAACTATCGATTAATAACCTTAATTATTAATCAATATCTCTTAATACAAATTAATTAATCCATAATTACTTTTATAATTAATTAACCATTAATTAACTAATTAATTATCTCTTAATTATTAATTAATAAATCTAATTATCAATTATTAATTAATAACTTAATTACAGATTAATTATTCCATAATCACCAGTTAATTAACCATTTGATTAATCCTTAATTAACTGTTAACCTATCCTTAATTTATAGTTCATTAATCCTTAATTACCATTTGATTAATCCTTAATCACCATTGATTAATCAATTAATTACCATTTAACAACTTCTTAATTAATCCTTAATCGGATTAATTATTCTTTAGTTATTAATTAATAAAACCTTAATTATTAATTAATAAAACTTAATTACAAATTAAGCACTTCTTAATTACTAATTAAGTAAACTTTATTTACTTAATTAACTACTCATTAATTACTTAATTAATAAATCTTAATCCCTAGATTAATTAAGTCTTAATTACACTTAATTACTTGATTTATTAAGTTGTGATCATTAATTAATAATCTAGTTAATGATCTTTTAAATTACAATTTAATTAATCTTGATTAATTAACCATTAATCCTTATCATTTATTAATCAAGTAAATTATTTTCCCTTAACTAATTTCTTAATCAATCCTTTATATTTAAACTAATTAATTAAACTTAATTTCTTTAAATTAACTTAATCAAAATTAAGATATTAAACCTTAATTAAGATAAAACATTTATCTTATAAATGCTTTAATTACCCTTAACATATTTACATCATTTACCTTTATAACTATCTTTACTTAATTAAATTATTAATTATGTTTTTTAAAATAAAACAATCATTTAACTTGATAAATTAAAGTTATCAAAACACAAATTTAAATAACTTAAAATATTTATCAATTTATAGTTTTTAAAAACTTGTTTCAATTTGAATTTAAAACATGTCTTTTTATATAAACTTTTGAAGCTACATTCGTAACTCAAATTTTAAAATCACTTTAAATTTTCTTAACAAAGTCTGACTTTATCAAACTTCAAAACTTCTTAATCAAACTTTTAAGAAAACATTTATTTAAACATCAAGTAATTTATATAAAAGTTTTAAACCAATTTAAATTCAAATTTCAAAAAAAAAAAAACAAGTTTTAAAACCCTTAAAACCTTAATTATTGTTTTTAAGCTCCTGCTTCGAGTCAAACCCGAAGCTTACTCGGTCAAACCCGAGTTTCTCTTCTTCCCCCCCTTTTTTTAAAACTTTGATTAAATTCAAGTTCCAAAAACTACAGGCTAACCATACCCAACATACTCGAGAACGAACTCGAGCTTTTCATCCAAATAATCGAACACGACTTCGAGCAAATCACAGCCCAAACCCCTCTGACACACCACTCCAATACGTGCACACGCACACCGCCGTTGGTTGCCTCCGACCATCGTCACGTACTTCGGAACGTCACTCATCATTACTACAACACAAAACGACTACCCAAATGCTCACTCACGCCTCGAATTGAAATCGAGTATCTCTGAGGGACCTCAACCCAAAACGACCTTCAACAAATCTCTTTGACTCCTCGATTCTGATCACCGGAGTCGTTACAATTTCGGTCGTACCATGCCTTGCCTCCATGATTCCATTCACCAAAGTTTCAAGCAGTTCGCATCATCAGAGAAGATGCGACAACCCCAAACCCAGCTTCAACAAAAGTTAGGGTTAAAAACTTAACCCGACCACTGACGACGCCACAGTCCCCTATAGCCTCAACCACCATTTTTGCTTGAACCGCCATTACCTCTTCCACCTCCAGTAGTAATTCCGACCACACCAAGTGCTCCTGCATCCAGAAATCTCCCAAAACCCATTTTCCAGTAAACCCCAAAATCCACTTCCATACAATATTAAAATTTTAGATTGTTGTTTTAAAAATCATAATTTTCAATGATGATTTGAGATATATACATGAATCAATATAACTTAACATTTTATTTATTACATTATTCGAGTTACCATTGCATTATCTTGTTTACAGGAAATTTTCCAAACTTAAATTGCTTAAACATATGTTCATAATCTAGATAGAATTTAAACTTGACTAATTTGTTTGAAAACCCAAAACTGCAAAGTGTTTAGATGGAATGTTTTTAAATTTTGGTTTTTTCTCAGTAATCAGGTATGAACAGAGAAGCTCAATTTCAGGCATGAAGATTCAAATACATCCATATCTATAGTTTTTATACGGCTGTCTACACATGCAGGAATCATTATCAATTCTTGCTTTTCATATTTTTACAATTTAAATATTGTTGTTTTAAACAAATTTTGTTTAAACATCTCAACGTAAAACGAACCAGAGGAGTAACCTACTGGTTTTGAATTTATTTTATTCCCTGTAGTTCAAAAACAGAAAGAAACTAACATGTTGACAAATTAACACATTCATATATATATATATATATGTATATGTATGTATATGTATATGTATATGTATATATGTAGTAGTACCACAAACAATCATCATTATCATAGTAATTACTTAAGCAACAATATTAACCTACTTAAGATTTTAAATTTAGATGTTTACTCACCTCTTGAATTTGCAAAGAGTTTTTAGAAACTGGAATGGAAAAACTGAAGACCCTTTTTGCAGATTTGAAAACTGTATTTTGATATTGCTTAATTCCTGAAAGCTTTGAAGATTACTGATGTTGTTGACTTCTGAACTTGGTATTGCTCAAACTTAAGAACTGAAATACTTGGTACTGGATTGCTTTAAAACTGGGACATGATGATGATCAAGACTTTTGAAAATGGTTGTTTCCAGGTTGTAGTATTTGAAAAATGCTATAGGTTTTTGATAAATGCTTGATGAAACAGGTTACAGCTTTGAAGATTTCTGCAAGCCTTGAAAATGTTTGAAATGTTCTTGAGAAAATGTTTACAGGGTTTGGCTTTTGAGGATTTTGGGTTGAAGATTTACTATAGGTTTTTGAACTATAGATTTGAGGAAAATTGCATTTACTGGTTTGATAAAAATATTACAGGGTTTGAGAATTTTGGTTTGCATATGAGAATATTTCAGTTTGGCTTTTTCTGGAGGAAACATTTTCAGATTATGGCCATTGATTACTTGTTTGAATTCAAAGAAAAAGAATGAAGAAAGAAAGAATGGAAGTTTCATATGATAAAATTTATGGTTTAATAAAATTAAAGAAAAAGAAAAACAAATAAGGACACTTGTTAAATCTTCTTACACTTGTCAAAAACCATAGTTTATTCATAACACATGTATTCAATGAGGTTTAGAAATAAACACATGTTATTCCTTATTTTTAAATTATTTTTGAACGATTTTAAAAGCCTTTATTATTAATTTTCTTAATATGCATATGCTTTTATAAACTTATAAATGCTTTTTCTTATTTTATAAAAATAAAACTTTTAAAAGAAAATCAAATAAAAACTAATTAGATTCTTAATAAAATCATATAAAATTATTTGATCCATTTTAAATTCTAATTTAAATGCTTTTGCATTTATTTACGACTAAACAAACATTTTCCAAATTTATATAAATAAAATTCTTTTTGTTTTAAATTAATATAAACAAATCTTATTTTTAAAATAAAAACTTTATTCATAAATCCTTTTATATCCAAAATTATTTCAAGATATAAATTCTTTTTAAATTTCAAATTTCAAATCAAATTCCAAATTTTAAATCCAAATTCAATTTAACTTCAATTAAAAATCAAATCAAATATATATATATATATATATATATATATATATATATATATTAGACTAAACAAACACACTATTAAATTAAGAAATATTAAATTATAATTTTAATGTTAATTTTTAAATAAATATATATTTAAACAACACTTATTAAATTGAAATGTTAAGCCTATAAAAATCAAATTTATAAAATAACACAAATTAAATAATTATTCTATTTAAAATCAATTTATCTCTAAATTTAAAAACATCAAAAAAAATTATTTTGGTTATTTATATTTGAAGATAACAATTTTATCAATTTTAAATGATTTAATTAATGGATTATCACATTTTTAATTCCTCGAAATTCTGGGATATTACATTTAATCCCATATACCGCGATATTTCACCTCGAAGTGGAATTGGTATTTATGTTGTGTTAATGTCTGTGGACGCAGGGAAAACAGGTTAGATTGATCCAATTGGATCCCTCAACATTTATTATTTAATATTCTCTGTTGTGATTATTTGATATTCTATAATGAATTATAGTGGAATAATGAGTGCTATGGTTTGATCGAATATATTTGGGTATAATGAGCTACCAAAAATATATAAATTGGATTTTGGAAAGAAAATAAAAGCAGTGAATTTGTAAGCGAAACAATTATAGAAAATATTAATAAATTAAGAATGAATTGAAAAGAAATGGAAGTGATATTAAAATACTAATAAATAACTTCGAGTATGAAAATAAAAAAGATTTTGAGTAAACAGTAATTAATGAATTGTAAAATTGAGTGATGTTATTTTAATGGAATAAAGAATTATTTTAAAACTATAGTTTAAATTCATTTAAAAGGATTAAGAAGTAATTTGAGAAATCTAAAATTGGTATTTTTAGTTAAATGTATTTTAAATCATAATTAAGGAATAAAATCTAAAATTAATGGATTTTGGAAAAAAGGAGTAAATTGGAAATCAATTTGGAAATTGATTCAAGTATTTGAAATTGGAAATTTAAAGAAGAATGTGAAGAGAAGTATATTTCTCTGCAAAAGAAACTTGGGGCGCTCCATTTTGAAATTTTAATGGCGTCTTCCTCGTCCTCTTTTTCGTTTGATTCTGCTTCTTTCCCTCCTCTCTCATCTTCGTCTTCTTCTTCCTCGTCTTCTTTATCTGCTCCTATTATTTCGTCCAGTCATTCTTCTGTTTCTTGTCAGCCTGTTTCTTTATCATCTTCTTCCTTTAAGGACTCCTCCTGATTCGAATTGGTCATCTCTTTTCAAGTCTTTACCGAGGAATGCTGGCTCTTATAAGCCTATTGATTTTGATATCTGTAGGGATAAAGCGTCTACTGCTTTGCCTGATCTTGTTCGAGAAGAGGGTTTGAAATACTGGGAAAATCATTTGGTTGGTTTTTTCTTGGATGGTACTCTATCGTTCTTGACAGTTGTTTCTTATTTGAAAAGATTTTGGAAGCTTAAAGGTGATGTGGATTTTAAATCTGATGGTTATAATTTCTATTTCAAATTTTCAAATCAAGAAGATAGGGATTATGTTCTTAAGTTGGATCCTATTTTCATTAGAGGTAGAATGTTTATTATTACTAAATGGGATCCTTCGGTTGGTATTTCACAAGCTCAAATCAAGAAAGTTCCTGTATGGATTCACTTTCACAGAATTCCTATTATTCTTTGGACTTTGATTGGGATTAATTGGTTGGCTTGTCATGTTGGTAGGCTTATATGTTTTGATAGTAGCACTGAAAAACTTCAGAGATTTAAGTATGCTAAAGCGCTAGTTGAGATTTCTCCTGAGTTTGATTTACCTGATTCAATTTCTATTCCTCAATCGGGTAGCAACTGTCCAGATGTTCAACTATCATATGATTGGAAACCAAAGATTTGTACTCATTGTAAAAAATTTGGTCATGACACTGCATATTGTGAATTTCTGAATAAGGTTGAAATTAAAGAAATAGGAAGGGGGCAAGATGAGTTGAAGTGTGTTGAAAAAACTCAGTCTGATACTGTTACTATTCAAAATGAGAAAGGTTGGAAGAATGTTAATAGGAGGAATAAAGGTATCTGGAAAAGGAAAGAACAAGTAGATGTTGACAGTGCTAAAACAGCTGATGGAGGTGTTGTGAAGGAGAATGGAATCTCTATTAATTCTTGTCCTAATACTTCTAATTCTTTTTCAATTTTTTCAAATTCTTCACTTGATAAAACTCTGTATTCTTCTTCTTTTGATTCTAATTCTATAGCATCATATTCATCTTGTGTAAATCATTCAACTGTTGCTTCTAATTCTAACCTTGTTACTGGTTCTTCTTCTTTTAATATTTCTAACAATTCTTCTATTGATAGCTCCTCTACTATTACATCCTCTTGCTGTTCTCAATTTAGTAATCAGTCTCCTTCCATTTTATCTTCCAGCTCTCCATATTTGCACTTGTCTCCACCCAGTCACATTATCCTGCCTCCTCCTTCCTCTTCTTGTCATGATGCTGGTGCTAAGACTGTTTGTGACCTGAATAAAGGCAAGGATTTTAAACCCCATGAGGTTCTTCCATGTTCTTCTTCTAAGGAAAATTCACACACAAGACATACTAGGAAAAATCCTTCTCCTTTGCTACCTCCTCTGCCTTTTAAATGAATAATATTGCATTCTGGAATATTAGGGGTGCTAATTCACCCTCTAAGCAAATTGAGACTAGGAATCTTTTAAGAGAAAGGGATATTCAATTAATATGTATTTCAGAAACTAAGCTTGATATTCAATCTTCTATGAAAGCTGTAAGCTTGATAGCTTCATCCTGGTCTTCTGATCATAATTTTCTTGAATCTAACTATGGTAGACTGTTGACTTTATGGAATCCAAGTATTTTTAATCTTTCAAGAATCAGTGCTTCAGATCAATTTATTCACTATCAATGTACTCATTTACCTTCTGGTTTGAATTTTCTCCTTACCTCGGTATATGCACATAATTCTTTGTCTTTAAGACATAACTTTTTGGATCACCTTCCATCACTGAATCCACTATCTTGTCCTTGGCTTGTTGGTGGTGATTTTAACTGCATGTTTGCTTGTGATCAGAAATTTGGTGGATGTTCTTTATCACTCAGGGATATATCTCCTTTTAATAGTGCTATTTGTCAAGCAAATTTATTTCCTCTTAAATTCTTTGGTTCTGATTTTACATGGTCTAATTGTAGTAGGAATGGTAATGTAACTCTTTGTAAACTTGATCATATTCTTATAAATCTGCCTTTTCTGCAATATTGGCCAAATTCTTTTTATCATATTCTTCAACCTTCTCTTTCTGATCATTGTCCTTTAATCTTTCAAAATGGAGTTGAGAATTTTGGTGGAGGGAAGCACACTTTTAATTTTTTTAATTTTTGGACTAAACATGTTGATTTTTTTGTTATTCTCAGACAAGTCTGGTGTATGCAATTTGGCAAAGACCCTCTTGCAAATATTATTCTCAAGATGAAGTTGCTCAAGTTTCATCTTAAGGTGTGGTCAGCAGAACATTTTGGTAATGATTCTAAACTATCTACTCAAATTAGAAATGACCTTATTAAGATTCAGGAAGCACTGTGTGTCAGACCTTGTGATACTTTATTAAAACAAGTTGAATTGCATTTAAGGCATGAACTTGAGCAAGTAATTGATAGAGAAGTGTCATCTCTTAAACAGAAACTTCATTTGAAAATGGAAAAGGAGGCAGACAGGAATACTAAGTACTATCATAACTTTCTTAAAGTTAAAAGAAGTCGCGAATGCATTTTTCAAATTAAGGATATGAATGGGTTGCTGGTGAACACTTTTGATGGTATTAATCAGGCTTTTGTCCAATATTTCTCTTCTGTCTTAGCACCATCCACTTCTTTCATTCCTGATTTAAATTTCCTCTTTAATATTACTCTTCCCACATTATCACACCCCCAATCAAATTCTCTGATTAGTATAATAAATGAAGATGAAATTAGGAATGCAGTGTTCAGTTTGTATAGTAATAGTTGTGGAGGACCAGATGGCTATAATGCTTATTTCATTCAACATAGTTGGAATATTATTGGACCAGATATTGTTAAGGCAATCAAATTCTTTTTTCTTCATAACAAGCTTCCTGCTGGTTTATCTGCTACTGCAATAGCTTTGATTCCTAAAATTGTAAATCCAACATCTGTCACTGATTTTAGGCCTATTTCATGTTGTAATATCATCTATAAGATCATCTCAAAGATTTTAGCTAACAGACTTCAACTTGTACTGCCATCTATTATCTCCATTAATCAAGCTGCTTACATCACTGGTAGATCTATTAGTGATAACATTTTATTGACTCAAGAATTGTTGTTTGGTTATGAAAGGAAAACCATTTCTCCAAGGTGTATGTTAAAATTGGATATTAGGAAGGCTTTTGATTATGTGCATTGGAATTCTATTTTAGCAGTTATGTCCAAAATGAATTTTCCAAAACCATTCTTAGCTTGGATTTATACGTGTATTTCTTCTCCTATGTATTCTATTTTGAGAGATGGTGGTCTATATGGTTATTTTAAGGGTAGACATGGTGTTAGGCAAGGTGACCCTATTTCTGCCTATTTGTTTATAATTGTCATGGAGCTTCTTAATTCTATGTTCAAGGAACTTGTTTTTAAAGGAGTTTTTCAGTTGCATCCAAAATGTAAGCAACCACTTATTACTCATCTCCTTTTTGCTGATGACTTGGTTGTTTTTACAAAGCCCACTCATGATAATATTCAATGCATTCCCTCAACTCTGAAGCTTTTTCACTCTATCACTGGACTTCAAATTAATTTGGCTAAATCTAATATTTTAGTTGCTGGATTAAGTCCATTGGATAAGAATGCTATTATTAATCTTTCTGGTCTTCAAGAACTGCCTAGAAATTCTTTCTATTTGGGTCTGCCTTTGATTACATCTAGAATTACTAAGCAAGATTGCATGCCACTGTTTGAAAAGATCATTGAAAAACTTCACTTATGGCCTGTTGGAAAACTTTCACAAGCTGGTAGGCTAACCATAGTTCAGTCAATAGCTGTAGCCATGACTACATATTGGACAAGGCATTATATTCTTCCAGCTAAGCTTATTAATATGATTACTAGTGCTCTTAATAAATTCTTATGGCATGGTGATCCATTTACTAGGAAGTTAATTCCAATTTCTTTCTATAAACTTTTTGAAGCAAAGAAACATGGTGGTCTTGGAATAACAAATATCTTTCAATGGAACAGAGCTGCTATATCTGTCTATTTCAATAAAATTTTTACATCTGACAACAATCTCTGGTCACAATGGGTTAATCATAATCTTATTGGTAGGAAAATTTTTTGGACTATGCCAATTCCTCAAAGTTGTAGTTGGAGTTGGAGGTGTATTTTGAAGCTTAGAGAAACATTTATTCCTTTAATTCAATGTAATCATGATCTGATTAAGGACTTGTCTTTTTGGCACTCTCCCTAGTCTAAACAAGGCTTAATCCTTAGTTCAATTGTTGATTACAATTTGAGAAATATTTCTGGTATAGCTGAACAGGCTAAGGTTGTTGATTTTATTCATGATGGCAATTTAGTTTTTCCCTACACAAGCTCTTTTCAATTAAGACAATTATGGAACATCATTTCAAAATATCCTACATTAAGATCTGATAATGTGCTAGTATGGTCTGGGAAGACTTTTTCAATTAAGCTTGTTTACAAATCTCTTTGTGATAATGGTTCTTTTTTTCCATGGTATACAAGAATTTGGAAAATAGGTGGCAGTGCTAAAGAAAAATTGCTGTTATGGAAAGTGATGGCTAATGCATTAAATACCAAGGATAAACTTTGTAGAATTGGTATTATCTCAGAGAATATGTGTGTTTTTTGTAAGACTGGTATAGAATGTAACACACATTTATTCTTTGAGTGTCCTTTTGTTTTTCAAATCTGGTATAGATTATTATCATCTTGTGGATTTTACAAACCTTCAACTTTAAGTCCTATTGAATGGTTCAATATCTTCAAGGCAACTAGATGGAAATCACGTCAGACAAAGCTTTTGCTAAAGATGTTTAAAAGATTGGTTTATGAAGTATGGCAAGAGAGAAATAATAGAATTTTTGGTAACAGTATAAGGAATTCCTCACAATTGTTTGCTCAGATTCACAGGAATATTCTTTGGTTTTTAAGAATTGATACTTGTTACGATTATTATTATTTTCTTTACAGTTCTCAGTTGTTCACTTTGCTGTTTACTGATTCTTTTTAAGTTTGGCAAGAGAGGTTTCTGGAAGCATTTACAGAGTGAAGCTTTCACTGTTATGCTATTTTTCATATGGAAGTTGCCTGTTATGTCTGTTTGGTGAAGCATTTACAGAGTGAAGCATTTTCAGAGTGAAGCATTTACAGAGTGATGCCTTATATGTTGATGGTTATGTCTGTTTGGTGGCTTAGGTTTTGCTTGCATTGCTTTTCTTTCCTGAAGCCATCTTGATTTCTTGGTTTCAATGCTGCTGCCTTGTTATTCCAATATAGTTGTTATGTAACCGTTGTTTGATGTTTAAGTCTTTTTTCTGTTTGTAATCTGGTCATGGTTGTAAGTCAATTTCTCTAATTATATTCTGGTCATGTATGTGTTCATGGTTGTAATCTGGTCATAGTGTGGTTGGGTGTAATCTGGTCTTGATTTGTAATCTGGTCATGGTTGTGTAATTGTTTTTGCTTGTAGGTCATTTTCTTTGGTTGTAATATTTCATTAGTTAATAAAGTGAGCTTTTTGCTCTTGCTTTTCAAAAAAAAAAGTATATTTCTCTGGATGGCCAAGTACGTTCAAAGTAAATTTTTAAATATAAGATAAAAAGCTAATGTTGTTTTAAAAAGCATGTTTAAGGAATTTATTATTTCTAAATATATAAATTCTAAAGTAAACATTTTTCAAATCTATTATTGTAGTAATTATTTAAAAGGCGACTTAATATTTTGTTTTAAAAAGTGAAAACCTAGTTTTATATTTTATAACGTAACCTTATTTTCAAATATTCATATAGTATGTATTTTTAACAAGTTATTGAAGTAGTTTTTAACTTAAATGTTTTAAAATATATTTCAAAGTAAAGCGTTTAAATTATTTTAAAAATCTAAGTTTTGTGCTTGGTAATTTCAGTAGAAATAGAAAATATTTGGGAAGTTTATTCTGAGAAAGGAAGATAGTTTGGAACTGTTTTCAAAAGGGTTTGAAAAGTGAAAATATATCTTGTGAAGATATTTTTGGGATAAATAAATAATTTAGGAAAATTATTTATTGTTTGGTGATTGTTGTGAATGTTAATTGATAGTTACACAACCGACTATCAACATTGGCCAAATGCGCCGATCGTTTCGAAGAGACCTGGATCGAGATTTATTTCTCGAAAACCACTTCGATCCGGTTTGTACGTTTTCATGGAAAACGAGTTTGGATTCGAAGATGGAGCAGTGAAGTGCAAGGGCTAGTCGCTACTAATCCTGAGGACATTTCCAAAATGTATGTAGTAGGAGTAGTGCCTTCGGTTCCATTCGAATCCGGGACGGACTTGTGTGGATGAATGCTTTCAGAACATTGTCAAGTGGACGATGAGCATTCTAAGTGAAACGATCTTAAAGGAAACGCTTAACCTCAAGCCTCATCAACCTGGAATGACTGAAAATTAGGGGTTATGCAGCAAGGCTAGGTGGGTAGCACCCACTCAGGGTGAGGTCATGCCTGTCTAGAAGTCCTTTTTATTTCGGCTTAGTGGTGCGGTTGCGGATCACAACCGTGGGGTGATCATACTTGGGATTATCCAGTAAGGGATAGTCCCGGTCTTGTGTTGAAAGGGGTTGGGAGTGATCCTCGGTACTATGATCTAGGCCACGTACCGTGACAGGTGGTACCCCAATGCCTAGTCATTAGTTGGAAATCCATTCTCCCTACACGCCTTTTACGAGTTTTGTTTGTATTGCCCACTCTGTGGCTAGTAGCTGGAATTTAATCATGTAACAATTTCGGCTATTTTAATACGTATTTTTATGTAGACCCTATTATAATATCAAAGGATTTTATTAAAATGTGTTTTAGCTATCGTAAGGTAAAAACCTGACATGTTTATTTGTGGCGTGGTCTTACGAGATGCTTTTATTTTCAAAAAGAATTTTGAAACTTTAATAATCAATTTGAGTGTGATTTCTCACGCTGGTATTCCAGACTGACTCGGATGTTATTTAACTATAATGCTCGGGTCAGACCGAGTATTACAGAATACAGGATATGACGCTGTGGAGCTCAGGAGACGAGCTGTATGGCGATACGTACTTTCGTATTTTATTATTATTCCGCTGGTATCCAGTTGTATGTTATTGATGTGGAACTTTGATGATGTACTCTGATGGTGTATGTATAAACATATATAGTATTTGTTTTTGTGTAAAGATCATTTATTATCTATTATATTTTATTCCGCTGCGATGGTAAGATTCTGCTATTGTTTTCTATTTTCTTCTTCTACTCTTCTTCTTTAATCAAAATGGTTCGTATTTCCGTTCATCTTGAGTTGATTGATGTAGAGTAGTGTTGACTCAAGGGGTCCGGATTTGCGGGCTGTTACATATTTGGATTTTGACGAAACTAGTTTCATCGGATCCATAACGGTGAATATTATAGGATTTCAAGTTTCGTAGCAATCGGACTTGTCGTTTGATCGTACGGACTCGAAATGCCTTGAAATCAACGAAATTTAAATCAACTGAAATCAATTTGAAATAAATTGATTTTATCATAACTTCTTCATATGATGGAATTTGCACTTGAAACCTATTCCATCGCGTTTAAAATATTTAAAAACATCTATTTTGATATATGGGTTGACCCAATTTCGCTCCGGAGTCAGAACGGGAGTTTCGAGCCATTTTATCGTGCAACGTGTAAACCAATCATGTCCATCTATTCTATTCAAACCCTACCTATAAATACCCTATTATAAATGCTAGCCTTTCTATTTTTCGTTTGTCTGTACGTACAATTCAGATGTTCCTCCTCCTCAATTGCAGACAAAACAAAAATTTCCAATTCCAAATCAAATCCAAAGTCAAAATTTCAAACTCTTCAAACCATATTATATTTTATATCGCTGGGAAAGCTCTCGAAGAGCGCAAGTCAAAAAAGGGATTCATTTTCTGATCTGGGTTACGATATGGCCGAAATTTGATGATCTATTCTTGGCCATTCATTCGAGCGCGATAACCACGAAGGATCGTCAAATCAATGTTACTTTTGGGTAGAGGGGAGCGAGTGGAGGCCATCGGTGTAGGTAGTGTGGCAATTCAACGGTTAGACAGAGGCCAAAAATTTAGCTAGGTTGTAACTTGGGCGGCGGCCGGGTGTACTAGGTTGCGACGCAAGCACTGATTGGTGCTCCGGGTGGTGCGGCCTAGCTTGGCGAGGCCAGGGATGGGTTCAGATCATTGAACGAGGCCGCGACGTAGGTATCAGTGCGTAGGCGATCGATGAAGGAGTGGTGGCTGCTGCTGTTCAAACGTGATGATAGTTGCATACGTTAAGGTTTCTTGGTTTGAGCTGGAAGGTGATGTGTCTATTGATGTTAGCTTGTTATTTAATTTTTGATTTTTTTCTTTTCCAATTGCTTTAATTATCGTAACTTCTTCATACGAGGTCAAATTCACACGTAGTTTTCTCTACTAAGTTCGTAAAGGAATTTCGCACATTTTTCCACTAGTTTGGACGAATTCTGAGACTGTTCAAATTTTGGGTTTAAATTGGATTTAAATTCAATTCAAATTCAAAAGGTGAGTGTTTTAACCCACTCACAACTTCTAAAATTTCTTATATTTGTTAAATTGATTTATGATGTGATTAAAAATTTATTTATAGTTGTTTGGTATATTTTATCATCATTCCAATTAAATTGAATTTATTGAATTAAACTGTTATTTAATTTATTATTGAATATAAAATGCCAAATTACCTGTTATTTATTATCTGCTCTATATCGACGTTATTGTTTAAATTGGATGATGATTGTGGTAAATGGTTGATGGTTGATATTGGATGAATAGATGCTGTATTTTATATTGTTATAAACTGCAAATTGTTATGCACCTTATTTCAATCGGGATTGCAGTTTGAAATGATATATAACCGTATTTTTCTATTTTAAGTTATGGATTGAAATGATAAATATATGTATCACTTGACCATAGGATAGAAAATTTTATACAAACACCATCGGTCTATATATATAAATATTTTGAAATGATTTCTATGGTTTTTGATAGAATTATACGGTTAAATAAATATTGATTCTTTTTTATTATATAAAAATATTTTATATATAGTTAAATTCATGTATTTAGGCTATGTGTAAATTTGTTTAATAAAAATAATTTAAATAGTGGAGCTTGCTTTATTAAAATAAAATATGGTTTAGTATTTAAATCATACTTTAATATAGAGGTTATAATGATTTAAATAAGTTAAGATTTGGAAGGTAAATTGGAAATTTAATTGAAATTGAGCCTATTTAAGAATTTAACTCCATGAGTTGATGTAAAATTTATTAACTTGAAATTTTAAAAAGGTATAATATTTATAACTGGATTTTTTATTTCAAGACGAATTAAATGAATATTTCTAGTATAAATAAATTGAAGGAAATATTTAGTTATTGGAAATTTGAGCTTTATTTAAATGATTATGGATTTATTATGCAAATACTTCAAAACTAAATAATAGGACATTGAATTGTTGAATAGTAATTTCCAACCTTAGTTTTGAAATTGTTTAATACTCAAAGTTTAAAATATATTGAAATTGAAGTGGTTTATTGAAACTGAAAGTGAGTTGAAAATTTATGAATTTAGATTTAATTTAAAGTGAATAAAAATTGTAAAGTCGAGGAAACTATTTTACTTTATAAAGTAATTTTAAATTCAAACTATTTTATTTTATATACTCTTTGAATATCCAACTATTTAAGCTTTGGAAGTTATGGTTTTGAAGCTATAAAATTCGAAGTATTATGTTTTGAAAGGTTATATTTCAAGCGTTTGGTTTCGAAATATTATAATTTTGGAAGCGCTATGATTTTGGAAAAGAGATATATTTGAAATAAAAAATGATATTATATTGACTTAGGTTTTATAAAAATGATATCACAATGATTTGGTTTTTGAAATGGTAAGGATATCGTATTTATATTGTTTTGAAATGGATAGTATATTTTGGTTTTGAAGTATAATTATTTCGAAATGACCGCAATGTTATAATAACGTTTGGTTGTTGAAGCGACCGGGATCGGAAGTTGTCAAACTCTCTACCAACTCCGAAAACCACTTTAACAACCGTGTACACGGTGGAGATTCCAGAATGAAGTAGGATGGTGGCGACGTTCTATTAAGGTATATACGTGGACCCGACTCCCGTGAGTTGGCATAAGGTGGCTAAAACAGGAGCGATTTCGAGCCAAGGTGGTAGCCCTATATCGGATACATCCCTTCGATATTATACTCTAACTTTTGGATTGATTCGGTGGCCATTTTGATCTTTGATTTGGGGGTGTAGCTCGAGGTGGGCGGTAGTTGCACGCTACGCGTTACCACTAGCTCGTGTGCGTAATTGGTATATCTACCCTAGCATTGCCTTGTGTGCCGTGTCACCTACCCTATCGCGCCTGGTACGAGTTTGGTTTGCTCCCGTAGCCCGTGTGCTATCCTCTGGTGGCTTCCCGATCAGGTGGGACTATGATATTGGATGGACTACTGGGACTATTATGTGTTAATGGCTATATGGGTAACCCCTTAATGCTATGAAAAAAGTAAGTTTATTTTACTATTATACACTATTATAACAGCGAAATATTGCTACATAGTAAATAGTTTAACGGCTCCTTAGGAGATGTGAATCCCGAGCACCTCTTAAGTTACTGCACTCACGTTAGACACTGGATAGGAGATATCAAATCCTGTAACCATCTCTGACGCCGTTCCACTCATATTTATTCCTGTAGATTTAACATTCATAAGATCTGTTAGTTCTGACTCGAGTGTTTTGTCTTTTCAATTCGCTCGGGGTCAGCCTGAGCATTTCAGGATTTGAAGGCCTTATTTCTGGAGGACGAAGACGAAGATTTATTATTATGTATTATAGTATTCCACTACATTTGTACTGTTTCGCTAGATTATTTATTGTTCTCTGGTATGTGTAACTCTGATATGTATTGTACAAGTATAATCAAAAGGTTTGTAAAACAGCTTCATGAACTGTTTATTTGATTATTATGTTTTATCATTTCGCTGCAAGATTCTATTCTGTTTTTTTTCTTTCTCTGCTTTTTCTTATTTACCCCATAACAAATCCGCCCTTCTGTACATTTTAAGTCTGACGTGTGTGTTTTATCGTCGATTTAAAGTTTACAAAAAGGCAGGATGTTACACTATAATATCCCTTAATGACCATTCATCAATGGAGTCTCGTCATTGGTTTGATTCATTCACCATCAGCCCCTTTCCAACTATCCATTAAAGGAATTTTATCATCGATTTGCATCCGAAACCACAAACAATATTGCTTGAAACAAATGTGTTATGACACCAAAGAGTTTATACTTATAGCACACATCCCCAATTAAATTTTATTAATAAAAAATAAAATATTTAGCTACTAGTAACATATGCATGCAATTTATACTAGTAATACATTATAAAACTCTGTAAAAAATATCAAAATAATTATGGATAATAAAATGAAAATCATAATAAGTATACATGTAGCGTTTACTTTAAAATGTTAACATGTGCCCTAAGAAATAAAAGATATGAAGAGAAATAGCTTACATTCTCTGTTTTAAGGCATTTTACTTTCGGGTCTGGGCTGTACATGGGCCTCACATAGCCCAAATTGCTATTTCTTCTAAAACTGTATCAATACACGAGTATATCAAAAAACAGTATAATACTCTAATGTATCTGTGAATCTTGTATCAGGTTTTTGTATCAAATCATCTTCCATTAATCAATACAAATCTCTGTTGAGAGATTACTCATTTTATAAATTATGTCTTGGTATCAGAGCCATATAAGGCCTAACAGTCATATTTCTGCTTTGATCAATCTCAACAGACAAAAATCAACATCTGAGTGTTCTTCTCTAATCAGAAAGCTATGTTTCATCATCTGAGAGGATAGATTTAGAAAAGAATTCTAGTGTCGTGCCATAGTTCACTGAATTCGGCTGCATCAAGATTTCCTCATAAATCTTGAAGAAAATCAATCATGAAAATCTCAGAAAACAAATCAAGAAGTCAAGAATCATCACACAAAACTGAAGAAGGTGCCATCCAGCAAGACTTATCAGATCAAGTAAAAGAAGAGCGTCATCTAAGTCTTGCGGTTGCAACAAACCTGGTTGTGAGCAATTCTTGTTTTTATATTTGAATTGTGTCTCCGGTTGATTCTCTTTCTCTGCCTGTATTTGTTTTTCTACCTTTAATCTGAAATCATCATGACTGGTGATACAAACTCTGCAGCTTCTGCCAATATAAGCAATAATCATCAATCCAGTGGTACAACAGAAAAGCTTGTGAACACTGTAATCAGCCTCCAAAGCAATCTGGTCACTGTACACTTGAATGACTATATCTATCTTCTTCGGAAACTACAAGTTGAGACTGCTGTCCCAGGATATGGACTTGAAGGTCATATTCTTGGAACCGTCTCAATCCCTCTAACATTTATCACTGATCAAGAAAACAAAAGTAGTCAACAATAAGGATTACATAAAGTATCATAGACAAGATAGACTTATCTATTCAGGGCTACTATAATCAATAAACATTGTTATCTCATGTTATTGGGGGCAAGACAGGAAATGATATATGGACAACCATTGAAAAAGTGTTTAATACACAGTCTGCAGCCAAAGAGATGTATCACAAGAAGCAACTACATAGCATGAGGAAAAACAACAATACTATGAGAGAATACCTATTCAAGGTTAAAACAACTTGTGACTTATTGGAAGCTAAAAATCACAAAGTTCCAGATTCAAAGCAAATTTAACTATTTTGAATGGATTATATGATGATTATGAAGCATTAGTTACACTCATAGCATCTCAAAAGGATCCACCGTCTGTTGATGAAGTTCATTTTATTTTACTTGCATAAGAGGCCAGAATTGATAGTAAGAAATCACAAGATTCAGAGTTCACTATCAATTATACTAGTTCAAAGAATAAGAGTCAAAACAGCAATAAACAAGACTAAACAACATAAAGAGGAGGATATTCCAACTGATTTAGATGAGGAAGATGGAATAATGCTAACAGTATAAGATGCCAGATTTGTGAAAAAATTGGTCACACAGCAGTCAAGTGTTATTTCGGATACTCAAATCAGAACAGTGGTCAAAGCAACATCAATCCTAGTGCTAACATGGATCAATTTAATATAGAAACACAAACTAGCAGTCATAAAAGTCACAACTCAAATGAAACAGCAATACCAGAGTACATTCAGGATGATTGCTGGTACCTAGACTCTAGAGCAACAAATCACATTACAAATAATCTTAATAACTTGAATCTTGGCAACATGGAGTATAGAGGTAAATAGTCAAGTTGAATGGGGAATGGTAAGTGTATCAAGATTACTCATATTGGTAATGCTTATATTAAAGGCAAGAAACAACTGCTTTTACATAATCTATTAATGGTGCCAAAAATGAAGAAAAACCTTATTAGTGTATCTCAATTTACTAATGATATCAAAGTTTAGTTTGAATTTTACCCAAAATATTTTTTAGTCAAAGATGTACTAATTAAGGACAGGGTGATGCTGAAAAAGGACTATATAAATTTAAAACAGCCAACAACAATTTATGTACAGATAATCAAAAATCCTGTAACTTGTGTGAGGAACAAGAGTCCAAAAGTGTATTTGATGTGTGGCATTACAAACTTGGTCCCCCAAGTGTGAAAGTTGTAAAGTAGGTTCTTAATGAAAATACAATAACCTTTGATAACATTTCACTACTTTATGTTTTGACGTACTATCAGATGGGTAAGAATCATAAGTTAGAATTCAATGACTCTTTAACAGTTTATTCAAAACCATTAGCATTGATTGCCACAGACCTATAGGGGCCAGCACCTATATGCTCAGATTTTGGATATAAGTATTATATTTAGTTTGTTGATGTACACACAAGATACACATGGATTTACTTTCTAGAAACAAAGTCTGAAGCCTATAATGCAATTTCAAATTTATAGTCATGGCTAAAAAAACTGGTGCTCAAGTTAAGATAATTCAATCGGATGGGAGGATTGAATATAAAGCACTCAATAGTTATTTTAAAGGGAAAGGAATAGTGCATAGAATTACATGTCTACATACATCTGAACAAAATGGGTTAGTAGAAAGGAAGCATAAACACACAGTTGAAACTGGGCTTACTTTATTAGCTCATGCATCTCTACCCCTAAAATTTTGGCATGAAGCTTTTAATACGGCAGTATATCTTATTAACAGGTTACCAACAAAGGTAATGGAGGGAATTAGTCCAATTGAAAACTATATGGGTAAAACCTGATTACCATAGCTTAAAATCCTTTGGATGTCTATGCCTCCCTTATCTGAGACCCTGCAATGCTAATAAATTAAATTTTAGATCTAAACCTTGCACCTTTCTTGGATATGCTATTAATCAGAAGGGGTACAAGTGTATAGATGAAAATGGAAGAATTTTATTAGTAGGCATGTTGTATTTAATGAGAATATTTTTCACTATAATAACTCAGAGATAAAAACCACAAGTAAAGTTTATAATCCAAGACTTCCAATACTGAATTACCTATCTATTCTAAAGACGTGATTTAGAATGAGGAAATGAGGTTCAGTAGGGATCATTGTACATAACCAATTGTATCTTCTGAACAAAATCATGAGTGGATAGGTGACCCTAGTCATGCCAGTCACTCTCCTGTTCAAATAGAGGTTGAAAGAAATTAGGAAGAAGAAATAGTTCATCAAAGCAGCACTAGAAGTATATCAAGTCAAGTGAATGCAGAAAAATCACCTCAAACTAAAGCTCAAACAAAGCCTAGTCATCCCATGATTACTAGAGCTAAGAATGGTAACTTTAAGCCAAAGATATACAGTGCTAGCATAATCTCATGTGAGCCAGAGATATGTGATCAAGCTGCAAAAGGCAAAAACTGGATAACAGCTATGGATGAAGAATATAAGGAACTTATGAGAAATAATACATGGAATCTTATATATCCTCCAAATGAAAAAATAATAATTGGGTGTAAATGGACATACAAGATAAAGAGAAACCCTGATGGCACAATAAATAAATATAAAGAAAGACTTGTTGTCAAAGGGTACACTCAACAGTACAGATTCGATTATAATGAAACATTTTCCCCAGTGATCAAATCAATTACTATAAGACTCATCCTCACTATTGCTCTACACAAAAAGTGGTGTAGATGACAATTAGATGTCAACAATGCCTTCCTAAATGGCATTTTGTAGGAGGAGGTCTACATGAAGCGACCATCAAGATATAACAAGTAAGTAAATTATGTGTGTAAGTTAAATAAGACAATATACGGGCATAAACAAGCTACAAGGGTCTGGTTTGATAGACTGAAAGCAGCAATGAAAAACATGAAATATCAGTCTACAAAATAATATAGCTCCTTATTTATTAAAATCAATGATTCTTTAACTATTTACATAATTATATATGTTGACGACTTTACAGGAAACTGCAGAGATGAAATTAACAGTGTCATCAACTACTTGAACAAGGAGTTTTCAATAAAAGATCTTGGAAATCTTAAATACTTGCTGGGAATAGAAGTTATGAGGAAAGTAGACTCAGAAATAATGTTATGTCAGAGGAAATATATTCTAAAGCTACTAGCAAAAACAAAAATGGATGGTACAAATCCACAACCAACTCCAATAATCAGTGAGCATCAACTATCTAAAAATAGGAGAGAAGCCATAACTAACATTAAACAATACAGAAGCGTTATAAGAGCATTACAATATGCTACTATAACATGACCATATGTTACATATAGTGTTAACAAAGTATCTCAATTTATGTAGAATCGTTTGGATGAATACTGGAAAACAGTGAAAAGAATACTCGAATACCTCAAAGGAACAATGGACTATGGCTTATCATTCAAGGCATGCAACAACTTAAATGTAACTGGATTTTCAGATGCAGATTGGACCACAGACCTAGATGATACGAAATCAGTCAGTAGCTAGTGCATATACATTGGAAACAACTTAATGTCTTGATGTTCCAAAAAGCAAACTACAATATCCAGATCTAGCACTGGGACAGAATACAGAAGCATAGCTAATGCTACTGCAGAGATAATATGGTTTCAATCAATATTGAAAGAATTAAGACTAAGGACTGAAGCAAAACCAATAATTTGGTGTGATAATCGGAGTGCAGTATTCATGACCAATACTTCATTTTAGAACCAAACACATCGAAATTGACATATTCTTTATTCATGAGCAAGTTCGAAAAGGATGCCTATAGATTAACCACATACCTACCAATTACTAGAGGGCGGACACACTTACTAAAGCTTTAACAACAAAGAACTTCATCAGATTCAGATCTGAGCTTCAAGTTAAACAAGTCGAAGACAAATCTCACAGCAAACAGTCAGATCTGAGCAGATCCACAAAAGACCTGTGAGATTTTAGCCAAGATAGCTACTTTCTTCTAAACCTGAGCTGGCGCTTGAGTACTTGCTCAAGATCTCACCAATTATTCTCCCTGTAACTCAAATCAAGAGCATTAAAGCAAATTGAAGTTAGGGTTGTTATGGTAATGGTAAATTTACCATTACCATACCATTACCAGCCAATCGGTTATCAATTTCAAGTGAAATCGGTGTACCAGTTTAATCGGTATGGTAATTGTAAATTTATCATTTTCTACGGTAAATCATCGGTAACATTTTTTCAATACCAATGGTAATGGTAATTTTACCAGTCAATTTATAATACATGTATATTTATGTAGAATGCTTTATTATAGGCATTCAGAACCAAGCAAATGATTAAATTTAGTTTATTAACCAGATGAAATAATGTTAAATACGCTTCACTTCTTTTTAATTTATGTCTTTTATTAAGTAACACTATAAATTGTATAATGAAGCACCGTTATGATATAAATACGTGTTATGTTACTAACCTTTTTTTAGACAAATGGTAATTTACCATTACTAGTGTAAAGGTTACCAGATTTTCGGTATACCAGTCTTCGATATACCAGCCTCTTGGTAACGGTAACGATAAGCTATTTTCGTTTACTAATAAAAATGATACGGTGACGGTATTTGTGAAATGGTAACGGTAACCATTGCCATAATAGCCCTAATTGAAGTCATGATTAGAGTTGTGCTCAAGCTATTTTGAAGTTTCTCTACATTTGGACGGAAGATCGACACTCGGGTCTAGGCTGTACACGGGCCTCACAAAGCCCACGTTGCTATTTCTTATAAAAACTGCATCAGTACGGGAGTATATCAATAACAATATAAATACTCGAATGTATCTGTGAATCATGTATCAGTTTCTTGTATCAAATCATCTTCCCTTGATCAATACAAATCTCTGTTGAGAGATTACTCATTTTACAAATTCTATCACTAAGGGCATGGGTTAACAATACCCTTTACTTTTTCCTGATTTTCTTGATAATGCACCTCTGTTCATTAGTAATGATGATCACGGCATAAATATGTCATGCTATTAAACTATAGTGATTACATCATTCCCAAATGAGATACTATTTATGAGTATTAATACTCGCAAGTCAAAAGATAGGAAAGGGGAGTCTTAGGATATTACATACCTCAAAATTCAATATCAAAACGTATGTAGAAATATCAACAGAGTGAAAATCGTGCAACTTTACTTTAGCCTTTACAGTTTGATGCATATTCATTTTGATTTTGATCTTGTAATTTTTTTTCTATTTTGAATTTTCAAAGCAATTATAATGTAGCTTGAAGGTGAAAGGAAATGAAAAGTGGTGAAGGTAGAAGTAAAATGTGGAAAGTGAAAATGAAAATGGAAAGAATTTCAAACAAATGTATACTAGATGGTATTAATATTGAACAAGCATCCTAAATGTACCATTTGGGGTTGCTTTGAAAATGCAATAATTACTTGGTAGTGGACAAGTCAGTAAGCTTTCATCTTCTTGTTTTGTAGCAGAATCCGTTTGTGTTGTATTCAAAGCACAAGGTGCAAGACTTGTGTAATCAAGGACATATCTTATGCGCACATATCAGTAATTTTTTGTTGCTCAAGTGCAGTAACATAAAATTCTCCAATTGCATGATATTTTGATTTCTACTAACATGATATATGTGTAGATAACTATGAATGCTGTTACAGTATCCGACTTTCAGGTAACCCTAGCCATACCAGTCATATTAGTTGAAGAAAAAGTAAAAGGAGAGGTGCTCATGATAGATAGAAAGGAACCAAATGAAGATGATTATTTACAGTTTTGACTTACGCTTTTTTTTTTTTTCCTTAAAGTAGTGTTATTGTAATGTGAAAACATATAAATGAACTGCACCTCAACTTCATATATCTCCACGTAAAATGGGCTTGAAACAGAAATAGGTTGCTCAAATATAAGTTAGGACATGCTGGAAGCACATAAACAAATATCCTTGCACATTAAGCAAGAATACTCTAGAATCATAAAGTTGATTTCTAGATAAAAGATATTTGTTATTGTCATGCTGATCCCATGCAGTCCTCTGTCATGTTATCAAATCTCTTTAAAAAAAAGCACTTTCAATGCTTGGTAAAGCCAACACTAGCACATTCTGGATCAGCACTTGCTCCTGCTTTCTAGCTTGAAATATCATTCCTATTCTATCAAAATCTTATTCATATGGCAAGGGTTAATCTTTTAAATCAAGAACTGTTAGTATGATATCATATGTCATAAGTTGATCGTTATACTGCATTAAAACATCCTATTCTGAGGAAACATAAGGAGTATTTAGGAACCAAATAAACCATAAAGTTATGAACCATACTATAATCTATTAAGACTATATCTATTATTGTTACTAGAATTGGTCTGTGCTTTGCACACGGACTGTTTATATTATTGTAAACGAAAAACAAGAGCATTTTCGAAATTTCAAAAGCACGCCGAGTAAATTAATTAAACGAATTTTCTTTATTAGTAATAGAGATTTGGACTCAAACTTATACTTCCTGGTTTTAGACCATATAGTTATCAAGGTGTGGCACAATGAACCTTTTAAATGCCGACTTAGTACATAAGGTACCCACAAAATATTAAAAGAGTGACAAAGTAGAGAGATATCTCCTATTTTTAATGAGTATGTGTGAAGTGTACCCTTGGTCATGTGGCAAAGATTAATGACGCTAGTAATCAGACAATTCTACCTTTTATTCATATCATAGCTTTTCTTATCTTATATATTCGTATACTTTTGATAGCTTATATATAAAGTGAATGAACTGAGATAATATATATATAGAATGTGACCAAAAACTTAAAAGTTAGGGAAATAAGTCAATTATTTGGAATCTTTCCTATCAAGCCCATGCAAACCATTGTCAGCAAAAACCTTAAAGTAATTTATTTTATATTCATTTTTCAACCATGACAGAAATTTGGTGAAATGACGTCTTGTCGACTTCAAAGGATATTAGGATAGAATAAATCGAACTTCTGTTAGATTTTTCATAGAATAAATCATGCGACTCCAAATAAATTAGTATCTCACAGTAAATTTGTTTCAGAATACTGTAAGCCATTCTTGCATTTGTTTAGTACTGTTAAGATCTCTTTAAAGATGTTGGATATATATACACACACACAGGCTAATTGGCTTCTAATTAAAGACTGATCATGACTTTCAGTGGTTCTTGCTTTTACGTTCCATTACGATAGAATGTGTATTTCTTTGACACATATTGCATACCAACCGCGGATTTAATTATCATTAATGCGAAATTGATAAACAAATTCAGGAAGAAAAACTTAGAAAAAGCATCCAGTCTAAAATCGCCATTAAATTTCAAGAATAAAGCAATTCAAAAGATAGTGATATATATAGAAGAATCACAAGGAATGTAGATTTTGGACCCCCCACATATCACATATGACAGTAAGAGTATGGAGCTATGAGTCTAAAGTTCAAATTCACGTATTTTTATATGCAGTATCTTTGTATTTTTACAAATTACATAAAAATGACAAAATATAATATATAATTCTAGGAAAGTTTATTTGAACACAATTGATGACCCAAAAGATCTCTACCATTAGATTGCCTTTTGAATTATACCTTCTATATAAAGACAAAAAAATTCGATGGTCCACATTGTTTTGTTTTTTCATTTGTAACACCAATTTGTGTAGTCGGCCCCTATAATTTGCTATTCTCCACTTTTGACTGGTCCATAGTGCTAATTGGTGAACTCATTCATAATGAAATGGATATAGCTAGGTGGTTGTAATAGTGTTATAAAGTGTGGTTTTTGATATGGACATAACAATTAGCTAGACACCCTCTAAGTGCAATCAAAAGTTTACTATTTCTTTTACTGATAATTTAGCTACTGTTTTCCTTCTTTTCTTCTTTTGTCTGATGATAGTCCTGCGTTTCTTTGATAATGCACTGCAGTTCAATAATCTAATCATTCCAAAAATCGATATCAATTCTCTGGTGCCAGCCCTGATTAATTGTTAATGCACTGTTGGTCAAAAGTATCAGATATCATATAATCATTACTTAAATTGCAATTCTTTGTACCAATGATCTTGTGCATTCTATATCAGACATTAATGTTTGTATTTTATTCAAAAATAAAAGTTCAAAAATTCTATATAATGATACTGTGTGCATATCAGAAATATATGAATCAGCTATTGCATCATTAGTGAATTCTGGATATGTGCTGGCTCTTGCTGTATAATCAACCTTCTAACTTCATTTTATCACACAGTTATACTGTATTCTTTAAAATTAGTGCTTTCTTAATCATATTTTAGCCAAAATTAGATGGAACAAGAAACTGGTTACTCAAATATGTGTGTGTGTATATTCCAACGCTCAAACATATTATAAGCTTCAAGTATGTGCCAAAAACAGGCTATTTATTTTTTCCCATGCTAAGGTGAACACTATGAGTTCTTTAATTACTAGTGGCTTAATACATGAATCCAACACTAGTAAAAGACTATCAAAGCAGCGAGACATCCCCTATTTTTGCTCGTGCCTAAAGCCAAGAATACTGACACAACTGAATGACATTATTTTTTATCAAATCATACTTTTCTTATCCTAACACAGCAAGAAACACAGTGTATTCCAACGGCGGCCGGACGTTGGAGGCCGTTGGAAAGCCGTTGGTAGATGTTGGAAACGCCGTTGGTATACATTTCAACGGCGTCCAACGTCCACCAACGGAACCAACGCGCTTATACCAACGTCTTCCAACGTTCAGCTTGTCCACGTGAAAGAAGATGTTGACCAAATTGGACGTTGGAGAGACGTTGCAAGACGTTGGAAAATCCGATGGAGGACGTTGAAAGACGTTGAAATAATTGTGCCAGTAAGCTGTTGATGGACATTGGAGGACGTTGGAAATCTGGGTGTTTTTTTTACAGAACCAACAATGCATGCTTCCAACCACCTCCAACATCGTATATCTCATAAAAGCTCAATTTCGAGCACATATACTACAGCATATCTCACATATAATCAATCATAATAGTAAATTTAAGTAATAAGCATATATACTAATCAATATACAGAATACAAATCAACATAAACAAAATAAACCATCCAACATCAACATCCAACAAAACGTCCAATCCAACATCAACATCCAACAAAACATCAACATCCAACAATATCCAAACTACTACGTCAACATCTCAAAAATCACATCCAAACCAACATCCAAAACATCAGAATGTATCAAATCCTCACACTCTTCAAATATACATGTCCATAGCAAAACAAATCAAATCATACATGAAATCACTCTCCTCCAGAACCACCAGAAGACGGAAACCGACCGTATTGCTCCATAAACTCCGTAAGACGCCTGTTCAGCTCCTCCGTCTTGGCTTCGGTGCAGATATTGCGTTCCTCGAGCGCGGCGACCTGGGCTCTGAGCTGTGCAATCTCCTCCTTATCTTGAGCCCTCTGATACTCAATCTGAGCCGTCTTAGCCTGTAAATAAAATTTAAATTATCAGTGTTTAATAATTGTAATTCGTGTTTACTATAATCTATCACAATGTGCAACAGTTGGTTCAGAATAATTATTTTAAAATTTAAGTTGAAGTTATTATCGATTGATTCCCAAAACCATAGCGTCTTCCATGTGCCGTTGGATCCATGACAGACTCAAAAATTACGTCCTCCTCATCAGCGGTCAACTCGTCGCGCCCTGAGCCCTCGAGAATGGAAGTCCGTGCTTGCTGAAACTTATGCTATTATGCAAAATAAGTTGAATTTAGATAACATTATTTTAATTAACTTATATAAGTGTTAAGTCATTATGTTACTTACATATGCGGACTGCGCTTTGGCATCGTGATTCCAGGAGTATGAAACGTTGCCTTCTTCGTCGATCTGGCTCAACGCATGAGTATGCGCAAAAACATCCCAGTAACTCACAGAAGCACCACCACGCTGTCTCTCCTGAAATATGTCCATATACATATATATTATATATATAAATTGTTACATTATCTACAATTTAGAACTTAAAATCTTTAAATTATTATCGTAATTAATAAATATATCAAGTCCTCTCTGTGATGCTAAAATGACTTGGAGCCACCACGATGTGTGACAGGGTTCTTACTCCTATTGGCTGAGTTCCTCTCCGACTGCCTCTGTAAATTTAATTTAAAAAAAAAACTATTTAACATTTCTAGTTAGTATTTGTGTAGAAGAATGTAAATTAAACATGTGATAAATTTACATGAAACTCCTCGTTTCCCCACCATTTCACAAAATCGTCCCACACAGCTGCGCTCATCCACTAAGGCTTCTTTCCCGCTGTTTTTAAGCTGTTTACTATTTTCCGCTAGTTCTTTGCGACTTTCCTGCACCAGTGGCGATATACGACTGAAATATCAGCATCCTAAAGATCCACTTCCGCCTGCACGTTTGACAAAATAAGAGTTATACAGCTTTTATAAATAATGTAAACATGAATTGATATATCATGTTCCTAATATATAAAGTGACATACCAAAAAATCCTGCCAAATAGGCTCTTTAACATTATCTGGAATCGATGTCCACTTAGGCCAACATTCGGTCATACGACCCATGTACGCCGGGCGAGATATAGATAGAACTACTTGAGTCGGCTCCAAAGAGATACCACTGTGTTTAAACAGAGAAAAAACAATTAATATTTCACGACTACTATATATTTTCAGAATAGATTGTACGAAAATGAAATTTTATTTTGAAATTTAATACTTACCTTTGATCCTCCTTTGGCTTTAGCCACACCACAGGACGCCATAGCTGTTGTGATGGACCACCGTCATCACCACTGTCCGGACGAGCATGCCCTCTCTGTGAGGAAGAGGGAGACCCAAAAAGTCCACCGCCATCCGGGAATCTTAGTACTTCCACCCATTTTAAAAGTACTTTAACTTGATTATTGTCTAGCTCATAGCAAGCTTTTGGCTTTTTTGTATCATTTGGCTTTATATGAAGCTCGGGCCGATTACATATTACTTTGATATCACGTCTTGATTTCAAATCATCTTTCGTCTTCCCCTTGACATTCAAAAATGTATTAAAAACATTATCAAACATATTTTTCTCATTATGCATCACGTCAATATTATGACGAATCAGGTGATTTTTCCAATAAGGCAACTCCCAAAATATGATTTGTTTGCACCATTTATGAATCGATGATTTACCTTGAATTTCAAAATGTTCTCCGGTTTCATGTATCTTTGGATAATCCTTTACAAGTTCATGAATATCTTCGCTTGACCGAACCGTAGGTGGTCTCAATGTTTCATGTCTATTAGCTGTAAAAAAAAATTGTCTCTTCTAAAAGGATGATTAATATGAAGAAAACATCGATGACAGTCAAACCATGAAATTTTCTTTCCATGAGGTAAAGAAAATGCTCGTGTATCTTCCATTCAGTACGGACAAGCTAGACGACCAGACATACTCCAACCTGAAAGCATTGCATAAGCAGAAAAATCGCTGATTGTCCACATCAAAGAAGCATACATGCGAAAGTTTTTTTCGGAAATATCGTATGTTTCTACTCCTTCGTACCACAGTGTTTTTAATTCTTCAATCAAAGATTATAAATAAACATCGATTCCTTATGTCGGATAATTGGGACCAGGGACGACAACTGTGAGAAACATATATGGAGTTTTCATACACATCCATGGAGGTAAATTATAAGGTGTGACAATTATAAGCCATGACGAATATTTAGAACCAAACTGAGAAAATGGTGAAAATCCATCCGTACATAAACCAAGTCGAACATTACGACTCTCAGATGCAAAATCAGGATATTTGTGGTCAAAATGCTTCAATGCTTCCCCATCAGCTGCGTGTGTTAACGTACCTTCTTCCCGTGTTCTAACACTATGCCATCTCATATGTTGCGCGGTTACAGAAGATGCATATAACCTTTGAAGTCTAGGAGTAATTGGTAAATAATGCATACGTTTATACGAGACTTCCTTTCCTTTTTTCTTTCTTGATTTGTACCTTTCCTGATTACATATTTTACAATTTCTATGGTTGATATCTTCTTTCCAAAACAGCATGCAACCATTTAGACATGTATCTATTTTATGATACGGTAAACCAAAAACTAACATCATTTTTTTTACTTCATAATGATTTTCGCACATTAAATTATTGGAAGGCATATGCCGTTTCGCAACTTGAACAACAGCTGTAAATCCAGCTTCTATGAAGTTGTATTTAGATTTTATCGCAATATATTCAGTAGTTACTGATAATTGGGTTCCTCTTGTGCAGCCTTTCCAAAGGGGTTTCTTTGCGGCATCTAATAAATCATATTTTTTTTGCCCCAATATTTGGTTCTTCTTCAGCATTACCATCGTCATCAATTAACTGAGAAACATGAAACATTGACCGTGCAGCATCTTCAACCATATGTTCTACGAGATTTGTCGTATCAATTTCAGTACACACTACCTCCTCAGCTTGTACATGATTAGATGCTAACGATTCTCCATGACAATCCCAAACCAAATAGTTCGACACGAAACCGTATTGATGCAAATGAATTCTAACCATTTCTGATATCAAATGCTTTAACATTTTGCATTTAGTACATGGACAACGGATTTCTTCGTCGTTTCTGTTATTACTTAAAGCGAAATCAATAAATACGCGAACACCGTTATTAAACTGTTCACTTATTGAGCCTCCATTTTCGACCCTTCTTTTTTTATACATCCAGCTTCGATCAGTAAAATAATTGTCCATTTACCTACATATATAATTAAAAGTACGATATAAATTTAAAAAATTGACATTTTATTAAAACAATATTATTGGTGAATTTTATATTAATAGATCATTGACACTTTGTCGATGGGTCATCTTACCTCCCGTTGCAAATACAATAACGTAATTAAATCGCGTAAATCATTTCAATTTAAATGATTCAACAAAATTTCGGCAGCACTTCGCTTCAGTTCCCCGAACAGTACACATTTGCGTGTACACAGGGAACATAAAGGAAGCGCTGTCGAAATTCTATGAACCATTTAAAATGAAATGTTTTACGAGATTTAATTACGTTATTGTGTTCGTAACTTGTCCAATACAGGGACAAATCCAACAAATATTGTATACGATGAATATAGATTTCCTTTCTATTAAAAAACGAATATCCACATAACGATCATATACAATACTTATCAGACGGGGCCGAAAGACACTCTAAGTGTTTCATGAATATAAAATATCGTTTTCGAAAATTTCTAAAATACATAAACTAATTATATGCTCACTAACAACTAACGTTTCCAAACAAACCTAAAACTAATTATATACGCACATTATTCTATTGTTAACACAAACTTAAATATATATAATCTTGCAATACATAAGTTAATAACATAAATTGTGCCCCAATAAACTAGATTATACATACAATAAGGCAATACAAACATTTAATACACTAATTTAACAAATTTAATTAAATATAGGAATTAGGTTTTATACCTTTCCTTGAGAGATTAGGGAGTTAGAGAGTACAGAGGGAGACTTGGAGTCGTCGGAGGAGATGTTGATCGTCGGAGCAGCTTGGGGGGGGGGGGGGGGGCGGAATTGGAGCTAGCTTGCGAATTTGGAGGCATAAAATGGGTTTAGCCGAATGAAACGAAGAGGAAGAAGGGTTTCAGTTTTGCTCGCGACTTTCCAACGTCTATCAACGGCCGCCAACGTCCACATTCCAACGTCTACCAACGTCCTACAGTTTTTAACTAATAAAATTGACGATAAAACACTAGACGTTGGAAGACGTTGGAAGCAGTTGGTTAATGACGTTGGAGGCCGTTGGAAGACTCCGTTGGAATACACTGTGTGTCTTGTAGTGTAAGTTCGTGTTCATGATATATATCTTATGCATAGTGAGTGAATTTTATACATAGCATGTGATCTAATGCAATTAGAAGTTGAAATTATTTGATGAATGAATTCTTTATTGCTTTTTCTGAATGAATAATACAATGCATATAGCTTGTATTTATATTGTACAGTTCGGGCCTGATGCTTGACCCTATCCAAATACAACTGGAAATGTGAATTTACAATACTGCCCCTTCATACATCAGATATAAATTATCTTTTTTTAACAACCGAATATTTCATTCTCTTAATTGTCTCCTTCAAAACAATCTTGGGTTTTGATCTCGTCTCCAAATCTTCCATCTTTGCTGTCGAGAGTTTTAATGGCTTTAAAATGCTAAAATCTTCTGATGCGATGGTTAACCAGACCTCCAATTGCTTAAAGCTTTACTCTTAATGGACAATGGATTAGGTTGAGATCTGAAATACCAAAATATGTGTCAACCTATTGATCTGGAGTTGCTATGCTCACAGATCTACAATTTCGACCTCTGGTCCATGAATTTGCTTGAAGCAGTAGATTGTTTTGGCTTCTGGCGTGAAGTTATATTGGTCAGTCTATTTGTCTAGAGTTGCTACATTGATAGATCTGCCATTGCGACTTCTGGTTCGTGAAGTTACTTGAAGCAATAGATTGATTTGACTTCTGGCTTGAATTTATGTTGTCAGATCTGTTGTTGAGGCTTTTAACTCTTTGATCATCTCTGAATCGATAGAAGCTTCAAGCAGATAACGCCTTAGTAAGTATATCTGCCCTCTGGTAAGAAGCATGTATATGTTTTGTTTCAATTTTATTACGGTTTACATGTTTTCTTACAAAATATAAGTCGATTTACATGTGCTTCGTTCTTGTATGTAATATTGTATTAGAAGATAGTGACACTGCATTAGATTATCACACAAAATCACTGCCTTTTTGCTTGTATGTATTTGTAATTCACTGAGAAGTAACTCTACCCACATTACTTCAGCTGTTGCATTAGCAAGATTGCGGTATTCAGACTTGGTTCTTGATCTGGATATCGCAGGCTGCTTCATTGAGCACCAGATATAAGGATTTCACCCAGTTAACCATGATGTTGACTTTCGATCATCAGGATCTGATGCCCAGTCTGCATCAGTGAAACCAGTAATAGTTAACTGCTTGCTAGACTTCATTGTTAAACCAAGTCTAATGTGTCATTTATGTATCTCAAAATTCTTTTTACTACCTTCCAATGTTTATCTAGAAACTGATGCATAAATTGACATACTTTATGAACACTGTACGATATCTCTGGTCTGGTAATTGTAGAAAACTGTAATGCTCCGAAAATATTTCTATATTCTTTGTCATGAGCTATTGCTTCACCCTTATGCTTTGATAAATGCAAGTCATTGGTCATAGGAGTTGGTAAAGATTTTGCTTCATGCTTTTTTGCTTTGATGAGTATTTCTTTTATGTACTTCTTTTGGCATAGATGCAACTTTGTTTCTGATAATTTGTTGACTTCTATTCCGAAGAAATAGCTAAGTTTTTCCAGATCTTTGATGGAGAATTGTTTATCTAGATGTTGAATAACATGGTTATTTTCTTCTTCACTATCACCTGTAATTATAAAATCATCAACATAGACTAGAATATATATTAATATATTTATGTGTTTCTTGATAAGTAATGAAGTGTCTGACTTTGTTTGTCGGTAATCTAGTTCCATAAAAGTTGTCTTAAGCTTGTCAAAGCATACCCTTCGGGCCTGTTTTAAACCATATATCAATTTATTTAGCTTGCATACCATTGCGCCACCCTTGATCGAATGAAACCTAGTGGCTGCTCCATATAAACTTCTTCTTGAAGTTCTCATTGTTTACAACTGTCTGGCATCTCATCCTTTATACAAAAATATAGTTAAGATTACTCTTATAGTAGTTGGTTTTACCACTGGTGAAAAAGTCCCCTTGAAGTCAATACCACATTGTTGAGTATAGTCTTTTGCAACCAACCTTGCCTTATATCTTTGCACTGTTCCATCTGGACTTTTCTTTAATTTGTATGTCCATTTGCATCCAATTATGCCTTTGTGATTTGGTGGTGATACAAGACTCCAAGTTTTGTTTTTCATTAATGCACTGTACTCCTCATCCATTGCCTTTTTTCAATTTTCATTGTTGAGTGCTTATTAAAGTGTTTCTGGCTCTTTATTTGTTGTACATTTAGCATATTTCTTTGGTTTAAAGATATCATTCTTGGACCTTGTTATCATTGGATGACCTCTCTGGTTCCTACTGTATGCTTGTTGATTGTTCTGTACTTTGATCGTGACTGTTGTTTCTACTATTTGTCTGTTGATTGATTGTGGATGTTGGAGAATAATTTTCATGTTGTACCTGTTCCGATTCCACTTGACCCGATTCGTTGTTGTGTAGTATGTGTTGAGTGTCAGAGTTGTTCTTTCTTTCCTCCATGTGAGATGAAATCTGCTTGTTATCAGCATTGGTATGGATGGTATGGATACCTTTGAATTGTACAACTTCTATGTAGTTTTTACACTTCGTGTTGCAAAGGACATGTTGTGTTCATTGAACACAACATGTCGTGATATAAATAATTTTCCATTGCCATCCAAACATTTATATTCTTTCTGATTTACACCATAACCTAAAATGGTGCATGGTGTAGATCTGAAATACAATTTATGCGAATTGTGTGGTCTTAGATGAGGAAAATATAAACACCCAAAAGTTCAAAGGTTTTGTCTAATCTGGTCTTTCATTAAATAAGACTTCCATAGATGTTTTGTCCTGCTTTATTTAAGTGGGTATTCTATTGATTAGATAGACTGCAGTTGCAAAAGCATCAGACCAAAATTTCAATGGCTGTGAAGTTTGAGCTAGTAACTTTAGACCAGTCTCTACTATATGTCTATGTTTTCTCTCAACTAATCCATTTTGTTCAGATGTATAAGGACAAGTCATTCTATACATTATTCCTTTTGTTTGAAAGTACTTTTTTAGTGACTTGTACTCTATACCTCTTTAAGTTTGCATTACCTTTTCTTGTTGACCTATCCGTCCCTCCACCAGTTTTATTAAGTGCATGACTACATTTTGTACTTCTGATTTTGATTTCAGAAAATAAATCCAGGTGTACCTAGAATAAGCATCTACAAAGGATATATAATATTTGAAACCATAATCTGAGTTTATAGGTGTTGATCCCCAAAAATCATATGCAATAAGCTGCAATGGCCTATCAAACTCAGAATGTGATTTTAGAAAGACCAGTTTATGGCTTTTTTCCATCTAACAATAAGTATAGACATAACTCAGATTATCAAATACACTTTCTTTAACAATTTCTATATTATCAACTTCTATATTATTAGCCGTTAACACTTTTTTTACAATTTTTATACTTGGATGTCCTAACTTATAATGCCAAATATCTAATACACTTTTGTCACATTGACTTAACTCTGATTTAGCTAAGTAGCATCATTTTTTTGAAATGTTTGAACAATTGTCATTTGAGTTTGAAATGTTGAATCTGTACAGTCCATTGTGAGTATTACCCTGCAATAAAATTTGTTTAGTTTAAATATCTTTAAGTAGACAGTACATAGGATAAAACTCAAAATATACATTGTTCTCTTATGCAAATTGAGACACACTAATAAGATTTTTCTTTATCATGAGAACTCTCAATAAGTTATTAATATGAAGTATTCTATGTCTCCTAATCAGTGCATTATCAGTGTGCGTAATATTAATGCTAGAAACATTACCCATACAAATAAACTGAGTACCTTTATATCCTTTGCTGCCAATGTTTAGGTTTTGTAGATTGATGGTAACATGATGTGTTGCTCTTGAGTCAGGGTACCAACATTCATTACAGAATTCTTCATACCTTTCAAATTCTGATATGTTTAGGTTATGTGTTTTCCGATCCTCTGTCACACTTCTTGTTTCGTGCTGCATGCTTGCTATGTTTGCACTGATAGCATAGTTTCTCTGATTTGTTGAACTTTGTGTTGCATTATAATTGGTATCAAACCTGAAGTAGCACATGTTTGAAGTGTGCTCTAATTTTCCACATATCTAACATTTTGGTATGCTATTACTGTTCCGTCTACCTCCTCTTTCTTCAAGTCTTCCAGACTAATTTATTTGATAGTTTTGTTCATTCCTTATTCCTTGATTATTTCTTGCATTACTGTGTCTGTCCTGATTTTTGTTTCTTGTATTTCCTGCATAATTGATTGATAAATCTGAACCAAAAGCTTTCTTGTGTTCAATCCTCCCCTTATGTGCAAGTAAGGTAGAGTGTAAAAATTGGATTGATGGAATAACTTCTTGAGATGACATAACAGCTACAACAGCTTCATCCTCATTATCTAAACCATTCATGATAGTTATATTTGTTTTGTATCAAACACTTTATAACCTGTTGCCTCTAAAAGATCATTGTAAATCTTGATTTTGGCTAGATAATCTCTCATTAACATGTTGTCTTTCCTTAAATCTTGCATCTACCTTTTGTAATACATGATTTTGGCTGCTGATTACGAATTATAAACTTACTCAATGGTTGTCTAAATTTCATTTGATATTTTACAACTAATGACTTGTGGTAGAATCCCTTACTAATAGATGATATTATCCAAGAACTCAGTAAATGATCTTGTTTTTGATGCGCCTGACCAATTTCTCTTCATCGTCTATTGTAAATTTTGGTGGTGCAGTGCTTGTTCCCAGTATATATTTCTCCAGACCATATCCTTTTAAAGCTATTTCAATCTGAAACTTTCATAGCAAATAGTTTCCTTCATCTAACTGTGTTGTGATTAACTGACTTTGTGGACATATGATTGTTCTGACCAAATCTTGAACAAGTTCAGATCTTTTCCGCTTTTGATTTTCCCTTCTTGATAGGGATGTTGTGGATGAATTGTGATGTGAATTAGTTGGAATAATGTTGCCGGTGTTATCATTCTTTTCTTCCATGATTTATCTTCAAGTTATTAAATGCATGATCTTGATGGTGATGAGCAACTTGAATTAGGGTATTTGCGGCCAGGGTCCTGATGATAATGACGGATTTTACGATGAAGCATAGACTACTGCACTGGGCAAAGAGCCAATATGAAGAAAAACTCCTTGATCTTCGCTTCTTCCTCAAGTGATAAAAATGACACTTCTTGAACTTGGTCTTTTCTCAAATGATGAAAACTATTACAGATGAGAAAACGAAAGAAAATACAACTAATGCATAGTTCAGGTGATGAAGTTTTTCTGATGAACTGTCTTGGCGCGGTGTGGCCGTGAGGAAATTATAGCTCTGATACCAAATTAGAAATTGAGATTATTTGATGAATGTTTTCTTTATTGGTTTTTATGAATTAATAATACAATACATATAGCTTGTATTTATATGGTACAATTTGAGCCTGATGCTTGACCGAGTCCAAATACACCTGGAAATGTAAATTTACAATATTGCCCCCTTATACATAAGATATAAATTATCTTTTAACAGCCGTATATTACATTCTCTTAATTATAGCTGAAAGCTAGAACTTAAGGCTATTTGCTAGGAATCTTTTCAATCAAGCTTATGCATCCCACCATCTACAAAACCTTAACATAATTACATTCCATATTAATATCTTAATATATTAGCAGCCTTGGCCACATTGAGTCTGAAAATGATTGTCTTAACTTTGTTCCGGATGACAGAATTTGAGTGATTTGATTATACTAATCAAAATTTATGATTCTCTTACAATAGGCACAAAATAATCACATAATTGTAGGAGCAAATATAGCTTTCTGTACTTAATTTCAACTCCTATATAATTTTATATTAACAGTAAACTATCTTCTTTGTAACTGTTGATAGGATTTAAGATTACTTTAGATTTTAGTTTATATTTTCCTCATTCATTTTTGAAGCAAAATCATAAGTAATCCTGTTGAACATGAGTACTATATGACACAAAATGCACTAGGAAAAAAACCCCCCCTTTTTAGAATATCCATTAGACATTTTCTTCTACTTATAAAGATCAAAAATTCGTTATTTCTTCTTTTGCATGTACCTAAATCTTGATTGTTTAGTCTAGGAATCAAATTTTGAAAGGATAAACTAATTGTGGTGACATCAGATTGTGATTATTTGGTTAAACATGTAGTGCTTTATTTAATTACTCAGTTCATTAGGGGTCGTTACTTTTAAGATTACTTTAATTACTCGTCTATTAATTTTAATTGCTTCCTTTACGCTATTATACACTTTATGCATGATCAGCAACTTAAACTGTTGTTGAATGGTTGGACTTATTTCACATGATGTTTTTAGTCTATATTTTTTGTGTTGTTGTATTCTTCTTATGTATATATCAGTTAGAAAGAATGTGTTAGTTTGAAAATGAAACTAACTATGCAAAGACAAATAATGGATTCATCAAAATTAATTAATGCATTAGAAATATTAAACTTAAAAATTATTATCACTATGATTAAAAATTATTACAACTATACTTTATTTCATGACTATGCACGTCGAATTTGTAAACAATTTTTAGACTCGTGCATGTCCCTAATAAATTAACTTTTATATACTTTATCCTCAACTATTTGACTAGCCTTTTGGATAAAAACTTTATATTAAATTCAAATGCGATGTTAAGCTAAATCATATGAGCATAAGATGTTGTACCTCGACCTAAATCTGTAGTGTCTTTGTGATTGAGTCACAGACTAGGTCGCTCTTTTTAAGATGTTTTGTCGCTATGCTGGAATTATGCAAGACAGTCCCTGATGCATTGCCGCCTCCTGGATAAAATAGCTCTAAATCATTATCAATGGCCTCTTGCACGAAGACTGGTGAGTGATCAGTAGCATCCAAAATATATTGCTCAGATCTAAGAAAGTTTTAAGGTAGAAGAGGAAGAGAACTTGGTTTTTGAACTTATAAAAATTCTGTCAAATAGCTTGATTTATATAGGGAAAAATCTGAGAATAAAAACATGTTTTGTTGCTGAGTCACGAAAAAAATATAGGATCTGAATTTACTAAGTTTCATTGCTAAGTCAGAGACGGTTTAAATATATACTGCCAAAATATAAGGAGCTCTACATCACATTAGCCAAGCCAATTCCTGCCCGACTGGGTCGGGTCGACTCGGTAAGTTGGGGCGCATGCGTGTGTTGGCCAGCATGCTCTCCCTCCTAAACACAAGTGAAAGTATGGGTGTCCAAAGAGCCCATCGTTTTTCTTGTGAATCCTATATATTTAAATAGGACCACTCTATAGTTCCCCACAATATGGGACTATTCAACAATAATGGTATTTTATACTCACTTCAATATTTTTAATTATTTATTTTAAAATCAAATTTTCCCACAATCCCCCACTTTAATTTTTAAAAATATCTTTCTTAAGCAATTTCTAATTTTATAAGGTTGTGCATAAACAAAGGTATCTTTCGATTTGAACCTTTTCATAGTGAGTAAGATCCATATTATACTAGATTGACTCATAGTCTTTAGTTCTAACTCTGATAGCAAACCACACATAACTTTCTAGGATGTAATCTATAACCGCGCTTTAAAGGCCTTGCATGTTTATCCCAGTTTAGTGAATGCTCTAGGACTTTTTCCTAAAAATTATAGGAAACGGCTACATTACCTCATTCATATAAGTGTATCTATCGAGAGTGCTCCTATAGCTAGGCACCCCACTCCACAAAGAGTATAGATTTCATTAAGAGTTAAATTCATCCTCTATCGCTTCATGATGACATGATTCTAGCATGTTCAATCAATGTCACTTCATAACTTGTTATTACTCATTGAACCTAGCTAGTTCTTGGGATCTCTAGTCACTAGGTTGGGTTAGCATTATGAGTGCCTCTGATTATTTGAGTCTAATACTAAGGGCAATGGACCCATTCTTTTAGATGTAGAAATGGCTTTCCCTCTAGCCAATCCTTTCGTTAAACGATCCGCCAAATTCTCATCACTGCATCAAAAATTTTCTCTTGTAGATCCTAAAGAGATATGCTCTCTTCTAGTACTGTGCTTATGATGAATTTATCATCTCTTACTGTTGTAATAATGGTTCTTAACTTTTGCAATAGTCATGTTACTATCGCAATCGATCAACACAGCTTGTATCGGTTTTCCCTTAAAGGGATCTCAGTTAGCAAATATATTAAGTAATTTGCTTCTTTACTAGCAATAGCTAGTGCTATTATTTCTGACTCCATAGTAGATTGAGCCAAAATAGTCCGTTACCTATATTTCCACGAAACAACTCCTTAAGCAATACTGAAAATATATCCGGTTTTGGAATCGTCCGATAGCGTATTCCAATCCGCATTGCAATATCCTTCAAGGACAATGGAAAACTTTTGATAGTGTAATCCAAGGTGGTTCATAGCTCTTTTATGGTATCTCACGAGCCTTTCAATAGCATGCCAATGCTCTATACTAGGTCTATTGGTAAGCCTGCACAGTAATCGCATGACACAGTAATACTTGGTCTTGTACAATCTGTGGAATACCAAAGACTACCAATGATTCTTGCATATTCAGACTATCTTACACCTTCACCAGTGTTCTTAAATAGTTTTACACTTGGATTATATGGTGTACTAGTAGGTTTACATTCAAAGTAATTATATTTCTTTAATATCTTCTAATGTGATTGATTTCAAGAAATTCCCTTTCCAGACTTAGTAATCTTAGTACCAAGAATTACACACGCTTCACCAAGATCTTTCTTATCAGAATTGGCACATAGTATGGACTTTAGATGATTAAAGACATGAATATTTAAACCAAATATAAGTAAATCGTCTACATATAAACATATGATATTGCAAATTTTATTCTTGGATTTATAATAAATACACTTGTCACTTTCATTGACTTTAAAACCATGTAAAATAACTAGATTATCAAATTTTTCATGCCATTGTTTAGGTTCCTATTTAAGACCATTTTGAGATTTATATAATGTACAAACTTTATGCTCTTGACCAGGTATAACAAAACATCCAGCTTGGTCCTTTTCTAATTCACCATTCAAAAAGCAGTTTTTACATTCATTTGGTGAATTAGCAGATCATAAAGTGAAGCAAGAGAAATTAGTACTCGAATTGATGTTATTTTTGTAACACGTGAAAAGGTATCAAAAAAGTCAATGTTTTCTCTTTGTCTATATCCTTTAGCTACAAAAAAAATCTTATATTCATCAATTATACCATCATTTTCAACTTCTTTTTAAGTACCCACTTACATCCTATAGTTTTACAACCTCGAGGTAAGTCAACAAGATGCCAATTTTTATTAGATTCAAGAGGTTCCATTTCATCATTTATAGCTTCTTGCCAAAGGTCTGAATCTACAGAAGATAGAGCTTCTATTAGATTAGCAGTGTCCTCTTCTAGTGCATAAACATAATATTTTAGATCAAAATCTTTAGCTGTCCTAGCTCTTTTACGTCCTCAAGGTTCATATACAATTTCCGCATTAGATTCATTTTTTAATTATTGGATTATTAGTGGTAGATGTACCCCACTATTCCTAATTTTAAATGGAAATTTATTTTCAAAGAAATCAGCAACATTTGACTCAATAATAACTTAAGCATTCAAATTAAAAAATCTATATGCTTTATTGTTAATGGAATAACCAATAAAACACATTCATATGCTCAAATTGCTAATTTAATTCTTTTAGGATCAAGAATATAAAAGTATGCTAAGCAACCCCAAGTTTTAAAGTAAAACCAGTTGGATTTATGATTTTTAAAAATCTCAAAAGGTGAAATTTTACTCTTAAATTTAGGAATGCTTTTTAAAACATACAGTAGACAAAATTTTCCCCTACCAATGTGATGTTGCATCCAAATTTAATAAAATGGCTACAACTAATTCGACATGAGTCCTATTTTGTCTTTCAACTTATCGTTCACTTCAGGCGAACAAGGTGCAGTTCTGTCATGTATTATGCCATGTTAATTATAAAATTCAACGAAGAGGCTAGATTCATATTCTATTTTTCTATCACTTTTAAATCTCTTAATTTTTTTTATATGATTTGTTTTCAATTTCAGGATAAATAAATTAAATGTATCTAGCGCATCACTTTTATTTTTCATGAGATAAACATAAGTGAAATGAGGGCACTCATCAATAAAAGTAATAAAGTAGTGTTTGCCATCCCTAATTAAAGTGCCATCAAGTTCACATATATCTGAATGTACAAAATCTAAAGGTTCTGACTCTCTAAACATGGATTTATGTAGGGTCTTTGTAATTTTATCTTGGCTACAATATTCACATTTTTATGAATCACATATGGATACTTTAGGGATTAAGCCAAATTTACTCATGTTATGAACCAGTCACCTTTTAACATGACAAATTCTAGCATGCCAAATATTAAAGTCACATAGCATATGTTTCACCAATAAAAACACTATTTTTAGTGATGGTGCACAAGTAAGATCCAATAGTTTGAGTAAAACCAGCTTTATTTAACAAGAAACCAAATAGTAAATTTTTCCTCATCTTTGAATTACGCATCACTTCTTTAAGCAAAAAGTTCTTTCCAAAGGTAAACTATAACTCCATGTCCCAACTCTAGCAACAATAGCTTTGTGAGAATCTCCCAACATCAATTTCATGTCTTAACATCATTAAATGTTTTAAACATTTCACGATCATAGTAGACATGGTGAGAAGTACTAGTTTCTACCCACCACCTATCTGATCCATCGACTAGGTTGATCTCAGTAAGCATAACCACAAAGGCTTCTTCAGTCAAGTTTGCCTATGGTGCAGGATTTTGGCTGTTCCGACACTTTCTTGCCATATGGCCTGGTTTGCGTAGTTTTAATATAAGAACAATTGTCCAGTATTATTCTTTAGGGGTGCATTTTGTTGTTTGTTTTGAGGCTAATTATTGTAGTTCTGATATGGTTTACGATTTTGATTTTTTAAATTTTTCGCATTTGATATCAGACCTATATTTGTGGATTTCTTTATGTTGTTGGTAGATACAACATGAACCTCTTCTTTCTGGTCCTGTTTTCTGGCTTCCTCTTCAATATGAAGGCAAGTAATCAAACTTTCAAGGAAAACTCCTTAAACTTATGCCTGAGAATATTTTTAAAGTCTTTCCAACTAGGGGATAATTATCAATTAACATAGCCACCAGAAACTGTTCATCTAAAGCGACACTTTTGGAGATGATCTCATGTGCAATTTTCTAAAGCTCGTGTGACTACTCCTCTATAGGTTAATCGACCATTATATCAAACTTCAAATAGCGAATGACATCATACTTTTTCGCTTCAACTTTCTTGGTATCATATTTCTTTTGAAGTGCATCTATGTTAGTATTAAATTCCTTTCGACCTAGTCGAAACCAAAATGAGTAGAAGACTAAAAAGAAAAAGAGGAAGAAGCTCCAGCAAGACCTTTCGAAGGAGTCGAAGGAATGCCACAGTCAAAGTCCAAAAGATTCTTAACCTTTCGAAGAGGTTGAAAGCCATTGAAACCTTATATACTAATTGAGTCGAAAGGATCAAAGTTAAAGTCATATTGATAAAAACTATAAAACAACTTAGAACATTTCGACGATGTTGGAAAAACATAACGATTCAGTCCCCAGATGGTTATTGGAGGTTTCAACTCATTACTACTAAGAGGATTCGACAGAATCGAAAAGGCATCATGGTTTCGAAAGCACACTGAAAACAAAATTTCAATCAGTACAAAAGGTTTCGACTGGGTCGAAATATTTGCCTTGTTTCATGAATTTTATAAAGAATAGGTGTGTACTTAACGTGGTGAAACCCATGAGATGAAGTTTATGGCCATAAAAGAGTACTACTGACTCTATCTCTAATGAGTAACACCCAACAGAGCCAAGGTTTTTGCCTAACCAAATGCTCTGATACCACTTGTAAAGATCTAGGCTTCTCAACCATCGACATCGGCCAATCTCAACTGGTAGGCTTTTCAACCATCCCAGCCCTACCGTGGCTTACAATGGTACCCTGCCCTTGCTTTTACGGCCAGCTTGACTGTCATAGCTTACGCCTAACCAACCCCTTAAAGAGGACATGTAGCGGAAAGAGTCTCGGTTCGACACCTAACGCAAAGCGAGAACCCCCTATCACGTTTCACCTAGATAAGCAAGGTCGGTCATGGGACTGGTGTGAGATCTTAAAAACAGTTATTTTCATGAAGAGAATAAAAGAAATTCGCTATGCTTTTGGAAAATGAAACTACCACAAGGCCTCCCTCCACACACACAATGCAAACGCAAAATTGGAGGAGATTTCTCCTTGTGATAGTCAAACATGCTTAATACGCAAAATCCTTTCAATATTATTATTAGTGCATAGTGCAGAAAACATTTCGAATGTATAATATTAATCTTAGCCAGCATAGAAATTCCGAACTATGCATACTATAGCTACCATCTAATAGTGGGGTGCCACCATAAGTAGATGGCAGGTTATACAACTAAAACCGTACAAGGCGCATATTGTTTCTTTGGATTTCCAACAAATGGTCAGGCTAAGGAACTTCCTACTGCCACATGGGTACGCCTCTGGCGGGACGCCCCGAGAACTTAACCAGCTCTCTGCCAACACAAGGCTGGGTTACCTCTGTAATTAAGTACCTACTACACGAATATGCCATACCACGGTCCTTTGGGACCTTTATTCGAGGATCTTCAAGCACAAAGCAATAACCACAAAGAAAAGTATTTGTAGTAACTACAAAGGTTAAATATCAGGGATCCATACCTGACGCCACCCTTTTCCAAAAGGAAGTGACATACCCTAAAGGGTGCGACCCTCATAACCTTGCCGCATCTTTCCTGTTTCGACCATTTCCGGGGTGTGAGGTCCGATGAGGTCTCGTCCATAAAGCTACACTTTTCACAAAGTCATGCTTTAATCAACAAATGATCAGCAGCACTTCGTATGCCACATTACCAATATGGGAATGAATCACTAGTAACCATCAACTACATAACCTCTGAGCTCGTACGTCCTAGAGAAGGGTGTTAAGCTAAGAGAATAAATTCTCCGCCACCAAGAGAAATGTATTTGATAGAAACCAATTTTACATCTCAAAGCGTAACGTCAGACACACATCCATATAAGTCCGTTCCGAAATCGAACGGAACCGAAGGCACTTCAAAGAAGCCCTTGCAAATCTGGATATTTACTAATCACGTCCGGAATCCCCATCACAAAGGTGATAAAATCTCTATACCTAAGCGATCCGGTGCAGAGACATTCGATAGGTAATCCTTTCGCTTTCGAAAATACCCGGTCTTCAACACCATCTTCAAATGCAGTCCTATTTCGTCATATCGTTATTCGAAATGGGTTTTATGACACAAAGTCCTCTCCCGACTAATCCGAATAACAAGCGCTTATTTTAAAAATAAGCGTTCATTCAGATTTCAAACAAATCACAACAATTTCACTTTGATCTTTTAAATAAGAGATCCATCACAATCACAAAGGTTCGATGTAGTTTTCGGATTTCCACTTGTAATCCTACCCCTGGTCGCATCGAAATTCAAATGTCATTAAAAAGGAAAATATTGATAATCATTATTTGACTATCAATCAACATTCACAACAATCACTGGATTCCAAGTAGTTTTTCCCCAATTATTTTTTTCAAAATATCTCTACAAGATACAATTTTAACACGTCAACCATTTGAAAACAAATTTCAAATTACTTTCACCTTTCAATTCTTTGAAAACAAATTTCAACTCATTTTTCACTCGCGGAATACGATTCCCTATATTATTTGTTTCCACTGAAGGTCTGCCGAGTTAAAATACTTTAAAATAATTTAAATTACTTATCCAAACCTATATACTTGGAAATATTCAGAATAAAAACTATTTTAAAACACTTTATCTAAACATTAGTTGTGAAGATATCATATTAAATCTCATATAAAATTCAAGTCCAACTAATTTTAAATTAAAATTAGCAGATAGGATATAACTATTTAAATATCCAATTTCTAAAACAAATATCAATTTAGTCTTTAAAATAATCCCTTTCATTTATAAAATTCTCATTGTGAATTTAAATTCCTAAATATCCACCGATATATGATTTTCTTAAATTGATTTCAAGGATCGTATACAAACACTAAATCAATTTCCAATTTGATTTCAAATTTGATTTTAAACAACAAATCAAATTCCAAATTGATTTCCCAAAGATTTATTCTTTTAACACCAAATGAATTTTCCTAATTTATTTTTAAATTAAATTCCTTTGTCTCTTCCAAATTATTTAAAAACCGTATTTTTAAAATAAATCCTTCAACTTTTTATTATTATTACTTGGAATCCATTCATTAAATTTTTTATATATATTCAGCTAAATTTTTAGCCTTCAACGATTTCAATCACAATAAAATCACATACACATTTTAAATAAATCAACACACAATATATTGAAACAAATTCAAAGATTTGAGGAATCCATTTGGATCCCTCCAACCTGTTTTCACTGCATCCACAGACGTTAGCATAACAATTAAATACCAATTCCACTTCGAGGTGGAATATCGCGGTATATGGGATTTATAAAATATCATCTGCTATTATGTGGCGCATAGGGTCTAACTAATATAACTGATAATAAACTAATCATCCAAGCACACAGTCAATCAATTTAAAATTTAACTATCACAATTCAACCATCAATCAATAACTGAAATTTTCGATTATTATTAAAATTTTGGGCGAGAAGATCTCACCTTTCCTTTCGCATGCAACCCATTTTCAATCCGGCTTGTTTTCTTTGCAATTTCGACCTTGTATAAACAATTTTATATAATTTATTAGTATTTAAAATAAATCGAACAATTAAATTCCATTTGATATTTTAACTAACCCGTGATTTTATTTTAAACCAATATTTTTAATTTTAAACAAATTCCTTTTAAAATTCCCCTTTAAAATCTTTTAGTATCTTAAATAATTTAGATAAGTTAGTTAAACAATTTTTTCCTAAACTGAACGAGACTAAACAAGTGATTACCTTACTGCCAACTACCACCAGACAAATCAATCCCAGCGCTGCCCACTTCCACGAGCGCGTGTGAACGCTTACAGCCACCATCCTAAATCGTCGGTCTACCCAATCGAAGTCCACGCGACTTTACGAAAAATCCCATCAGCTTCGCCTGCCTCCGCCTTCGAGTGCACGCCAGAAAGCCACATGACAATCAGCGTTGCCTCTTAGTTCGAGCTCTAGACTGCCTTCGACTGGAACCCCACTTCGTCACCTTGATTGCATGCGCAAGCTTGTGCGCCAGCGTGCCACCCCCATCCTCGCGAATCTCGCCGCGATTGATCTCATTCCATTTTTTATTTGAAGTGGAACGAAATCTGAATTAGGAAGAGGGAGGCGTGATTTTCGATTTAGAATAGGATGAGATAATTTGAATTTGAAGAAGAGGAGAGGCAGTGAAGTACTGGAGATGGAGACTTTCAAAGCTCGACAATTTTATTTTATTTTCTTGAGGGACAAAATGGTTTGGTCGCCATTATCTCTTTGACAAGATTTTGTTCTACGACTAGATCTAGAAAAGGGGACAGGATCGCGTGTAGGAGAAGCTGAAAAGAAATAATACGGCTGCGATTTGATTTTTGATCAAATATATATATATATATATCTGTGTGTATATATATATTTAATTCAATTAATTATTTTCTCGGCGTTTTTATCTCGTACGATCGCACAATAGCCTCGGAAGCTATGAAATTTGAAATCCGGTAATAATACAATATTATGGATCCAATGGAACTGGTTTCGTTGAATTCCGAGACTGTGCCTCAGAAGGCTATTTTTTTTAAATATCAATTTAAAAAATAAAATTTCAAAAATGAACAAAGCATTTCCAAATTCAATTCTGAAGCTTTCATTAACCTCAGTATTACCAATATAAATTTTCGAAGCCTTTAAATTATTTTTTACAAGCCAAAATTGAAAATTCAAATTTTTACCCATCATTAATAAATCAAATTGAATAATTTAATTGCCAAATTCATATTTATATTTGAATTTCAAGTTAAACTAACCTCAAAATATTTAAAATCAATTAAATATTTCGATTTCAAATGTTAAAAAATTTCCGGGTTGTCACATTCTTCCCCCCTCAAAAGAATTTCGTCCCGAAATTTCTAGTTAAGAAGAATGATCCTCAACCCGTTCTATTTTCCTTAAACAATAGTTTTCAACAATTTGTCAAAGCAAATCTTTTTACTAAAGATCCATTATCACTTCAATTATCTTTCTGAAATCTTCCGTAGATTCCAAACAACATTGTTTTCTTAACAATTCAAATTTAAATTTAGATTCAAAATTTCAAACTTTCAAATTTTCTCAAAATTTTTCTAACTCGTTAAATTTTCGAAAAATTTCGCCAGCGTCTCCTTTGTGCAACTAGCTCGGTACGGCTACAAAATGGCAACACAGGCCCTTAGATTCCAAAAGAAAACGAAAAGCCAAGTGGCTAGCCAAGAAAATCACCAAATTTCATAATGAAATTTAAATACATACCTTTTTGTCAAGCAATTTCAAATTTATCTTCGAAAATCAAATCCTGTTTTATCCTTTGTCTTTAACGCACCAGTAAATCCTACTTAGCAGTAATATCCATACATAGCCTTTAAAATCATTTTATACTTTTCCTTACAGAAGTTTTCATATTTACTTCTATTTAATTAGTTTTCCCATTACTATGTGAATTTTTATCTTCCACTCTGAGTATTGAATTTTATCTTTCAATTATAAATGATTCATATTATTATTTTAAATTAGTTTCATTCACTAATTTACTTCAATTTCCAATTTCAAATCGTTTGTCGCTAACAAAAAATTTTCAAAAATTTTCTAACTTCCAAAATTTTCAGAACATTTTGGCAGAGTCCCCTTTGTACAGAGGAGGTTTTGCAATTTGACAAAAGATATAAATATATATACATCGACCGACACGGTCGGAAAAAAAGTTCATATTTCCTATTTTTTTAATTGCGTAGGCGTACCTTATTTAGCATTTTTAAGCAAAGTGGTTTATTATTAGCATTTTAGCATGACCAATCCATCCAAACGGCCCTCCTGTACCTGTATTTACTCAATTTAAACACATAAGTGAAATATATAGGAAATTCATTTACTTTTCACTCATTTTCAATAGTAAATACATAGTTTTTGCAATCAAAATATTCAAAATTATTTCCATTAGCAATTTATATGGTTTCGATTCAATTTTAGTTGCTTACGACTAAATCACACATCATTTCCATTCAATTTCAATAGTTTACAACACACTTTCTTTCATTCAATTCATTTTTGACCGAAACGAACTCATATCCATTTCAATTGATTCAAAAATCAATTTTATTGGCTTTCCTTAACTCATAGAATTTTATGCAATCACGTTTGCATCAAATGACAACCATTTCTATGCAAATTTTGACGATATTCACTTAATAGAATATCCAATCTAGTTTACAACTAATTTAAATTGATACCAACTCAATTTACTCTTTATTCTGTCATTTCCAATTGATTTCGTTCAATTCATTTTGCATTCCATTTCAAAACCTCATTTATGTATATTCAACATCCCAAGTATGCATTCACTATGAAATTATAGCTTACAAAATAACTATACTTGGCATCAATTTCTTTTTTTCAAAACCACGTTTTTTTATTGACATTCAAATTCATCTCATATTAATTCAATAGTTTATTGTCAATATTCATGCTTGCATTTTTAGTTCTAATCCATTCATTTGCATTTCATTAATCAAACAAGTTTCATTCGCAACCATTCCATGAATCTTGACAACAACCATTTCACAACTTTACTTAAGTCGAGCTTTTATCCAATATTTACTTAAGTTATTTCTATTCAAAACTCAAGTTTATTTTTCCTTGTAACACTTCCCAATTTAAATTCCTGATTTGATTTTTCATTTACCAGATCCATTCCATCGACTAATTTAATTAAATTAGTTTTATTCGCTTATCCATTTTAAATTTCAACTTTCCATTCTCAATTCATCTTGACTTTATTTTATCAATAACAAGGAAATTTTCAATTTATTTCTACTTACTTGAATTTATCTGCAAATTTAACTCACAATTGAATTTTAGTTTAACTAATTCAACCTTCCTATTTCATGAATTAATTGTCATATTAGTTTACTTGGATTCAATTCATTTTATTTTTATTTTTCCAAGTTTGGATTTTTATTCAACTTGATCCATATCAAATCTCATCCCATTTTCAATTCCAATTCATTTACACACAAATGTTAACTTATTTGTTCCTTCACAAATTTATTCCACACTTACTTTTATTTATCCCTTTTCAATTTGAATCTTATTCCAATCAAATTTCAAATATTTTTATGAGTTATCAAACTTGTTTAGATATCGTAACATTTTAGAGATTTCCAGAGTCTTTTTAACAATTGCTCACATTTCAAAATCAACTATGAAATTTATTATATCCCTTCAAAATATTTTTCCAAATATTTTTAAATTTCAAACCCCACTAGGTTTCATATCCAACTCAAAAATACTTCTCAAATAATTATTTTCCAGACTTTTGGAAACCTTTTTCAAACTAAAGAAATTTAATCTTTTGAAATTTCAATCCAAATCCTTTAATCCGTATTCCAAAAATTACTCTGGCATTTCATTTCAATTTATAAAACTCATTTATAAATTCACATTACCAATTTCATTCCATTAATGAATTTTATTTCAAATTATAAATCACATTTACAATTTACATTTACAAATCCCATTTGTATATGAATTCATTCCCTTATCCTTTTAATTCATATTTATAAATTTCATTTGTTTAATGAATTTATCTCAAAATCTTTGGTTATACCATTATTTCTTATTAAATTTCCATACAATAAGGATGATAATTCAATATCATCACTTCCTAACAACCAAGCAACCATGTAGCATAATTTTTTTTTACAAAAAAATCATTTCTTTCATATACAAAAATAGTTTGGGTAAAATTATCTCATTTACCCGATTTTAACACAACACTATGTTGGTTTATCTTGTTTAAAAGTTTAGAAACCCCTAACGATACAGTTGGCCAAACTGCACCGACTAGAATTTATAAACAATCAGCCGATAAGTCAACACAATACAAAACAATTTTATATTCACTAACAAATACGCACTCATATCTATTATTACGCTCACACTCACTCTAGAGTACTATTGATTCTATCTCTAATGAGTAACACCCAACAGAACAAAGGTTGTCGCTTAACCAAATGCTCTAATACCACTTGTAAAGATCTAGGCTTTTCAACCATCGACCACGCCCAATCTCGTCTGGTAGGCTTTTCAACCATCCCAGCCCCGCTGTGGCTTACAATGGTACCCTGCCATTGCTTTTACGGCCAGCCTTTCGACTACCACAGCTTACGCCTAACCAACTCCTTAAAGAGGACGTGTAGGGGTAAGAGTCTCCTATTCGCCACCTAACGCAAAGCGAGAAACCCCATCACGTTTCACCTAGATAAGCAAGGTCAGTCATGGGACTGGTGTGAGATTTTAAATACAGTTATTCTCACAAATAGAATAAAAGAAATTCGCTATGCTTTTGGAAAATGAAATTACCATAAGGCCTCCCGCCACACACACACAATGAAAACGTAGAATTGGAGGAGATTTCTCCTTATGATAGTCAAACATGCTTAATAAGCAAAATCCTTTCGATATTATTATTAGTGCATAGTGCAAAAAACATTTCGAAAGTATAAAATTAATCTTAGCTACCATAGACTTTCCGAGCTATGCATACTATAGCTACCATCTAAACTGTGGGCCGCCACCATAAGTAGACGGTAGGTTATATAACTAAAATCGTACATGGCGTATATTGTTTCTTTGGATTTCCAACAAATGGTCAGGCTAAGGAACTTCCTACTACCACATGGGTACGCCTCTGGCGGGACGCCTCAAGAACTTAACCAGCTCTCTGCCAACACAAGGCCGGGTTACCTCTGTAAGAGGTAACTACTACACGAATATGCCATCCCCCGGTCCATCAGGACCTTTATCTGAGGATCCTTAACCACAAAGAAACAACCATAAAGACAAGTATTTGTAGTAACCACAAAGGTTAAATATCAGGGCTCCATACCTAACACCACCCATTTCCAAAAGTAAACGACATACCCTAAAGGGCCGACCCTCATAACCTTGCCGCATCTTTCCTGTTTCGACCATTTCCGGGGTGTGAGGTCCGATGAGGTCTCGTCCACAAAGCTACACTTTTCACAAAGTCATGCTTTGATCAACAAATGATCAGCAGCACTTCGTATGCCACGTTACCAATTTGGAAATGTATCACTAGTAACCTTCAACTACATAACCTATGAGCTCATACGTCTCAATGAAGGATGTTAAGCTAAATGTATTTGATAGATACCAGTTTTATATCTCAAAGCGTAACGTCATACACACATCCATACAAGTCCGTTCCGGGATCGAACGGAACCGAAGGCACTTCAATGAAGCCCTTGCAAATCCGGATATTTACTAGTCACGTCCGTAATCCCTATTACAAAGGTGATAAAATCTCTATACCAGAGCAAATCGGTGCAGAGACATTCGACAGGTAATCCTTTCGCTTTCGAAAATACCCGGTCTTCAACACCGTCTTCAAATGCAATCCCATTTCGTCGTATCGTTAATCGAAATGGGTTTTATGACACAAAGTCCTTTCTTGGCTAATCCGAATAACGAGCGCTTATTTTTAAAAATAAGTATTCATTCAGATTTCAAACAAATCACAGCAATTTCACTTTGATCTTTTAAATAAGAGATCCATCACAATCACAAAGGTTCGATGTAGTTTTCGGATTTCCACTTGGAATCCGACCCCCGGTCGCATCGAAATTCAAATGCCATTAAAAAGGAAAATATTGATAGTCTATTATTTGACTATCAATCAACATTTACAACAATCATTGCATTCCGTGTAATTTTTCCCCAATTGTTTTTTTCAAAATATCTCTACAAGATACAATTTTAACACTTCAACCATTTGAAAACAAATTTCAAATTACTTTCACCGTTCGATTCTTTAAGAATAAATTTCAATTCATTTTTCACTTGTGGAATAAGATTCCCTATATTATTTGTTTCCACTGAAGGTCTGCCAAGTTAAAATATTGTAAAATAATTTAAATTACTTATCCAAACATATATACTTGGAAATATTCAGAATAAAAACTATTTTAAAACACTTTATCTAAACATTAGTTGTGAAGATATTATATTAAATCTCATATAAAATTCAAGTCCAACTAATTTTAAAATAAAATTAGTAGATAGGATATAACTATTTAAATATCCAATTTCTAAAACAAATATCAATTTAGTCTTTAAAATAATCTCTTTCTTTTATAAAATTCTCATTGTGAATTTAAATTCCCAAATATCCACTAATATATGATTTTTTTTTCAATTGATTTCAAGGATCGTATACAAACACTAAATCAATTTCCAATTTTATTTCAAATTTTATTTTAAACACCAAATCAAATTCCAAATTGATTTCCTAAAGATTTATTCTTTTAACACCAAATAAATTTTCTGAATTTATTTTTAAAATAAATTCCTTTGTCTCTTCCAAATTATTTAAAAACCGTATTTTTAAAATAAATCCTTCAACTTTTTAATATTATTACTTGGAATCCATTCATTAAACATTTTATATATATTCGGCTAAATTTTTAGCCTTCAACGATTTCAATCACAATAAAATCACATACAGATTTTAAATAAATCGACACACAATATATTAAAACAAATTCAAAGATTTGAGGAATCCAATTGGAGCCCTCCAACCTGTTTTCCCTGCATCCACAGAAGTTAGCACAACAATTAAATACCAATTCCACTTCGAGGTGGAATATCGCGGTATATGAGATTTATAAAATATCATCTGCTATTATGCCACGCATAGGGTCTAACTAATATAACTAATAATAAATTAATCATCCAAGCACACAGTCAATCAATTTCAAATTTAACTATCACAATTCAACCATCAACCAATAACTGAAATTTTCATTTATTATTAAAATTTTGAGTGAGAAGATCTCACCTTTGCTTTCGCATGCAACCCATTTTCAATCCGGCTTGTCTTCTTTGCAATTTCGACCTTGTATAAACAATTTTATATAATTCATTAATATTTAAAATAAATCGAACAATTAAATTCCATCTGATAGTTTAATTAACCCGTGATTTTATTTTAAACCAATATTTTTAATTTTAAACAAATTCCTTTTAAAATTCCACTTTAAAATCTTTTATTATCTAAAATAATTTAGAAAAGTTAGTTAAACAATTTTTTCCTAAATCAAACGAGACTAAACAAGTGATTACTTCACAGCCAACTACCACTAGACAAATCAATCCCAGCACTGCCTACTTCCACGTGCGCGTGTGAACGCTTACAACCACCATCCCAAATCGTCGCCCTACCCAATCGTAGTTGACACGACTTTACATAAAATCCCACTAGCTTCACCTGCCTCCGCCTTTGGGTGCGTGCCAGAAAGCCGCCTGACAATCGACATTGCCTTCTAGTTCGAGCTCCAGACTGCCTTCGACCCCACTTCGTCGCCTTGATCGCATGCGCAAGGTTGTGCGCTAGCGTGCCACCCCCATCCTCGCGAATCTCGCCGCGATTGATCTCATTCCATTTTTTTATTCGAAGAGGAACAAAATCTGAATTAGGAAAAGGAAGGCGTGATTTTGGGTTTAGAATAGGACAAGATAATTTGAATTTGAAGAAGAGGAGAGGGAGTGAAGTACTAGAGATTGAGACTTTCAAAGCTCGACCATTTTTTTCTTGAGGGACGAAAAGGTTTGGCCGCCATTATCTCTTTGACAAGATTTTGTTCTGCGATTAGGTCCAGAAAAGGGGACAGGATCGTGTGTAGGAGAAACTGAAAAGAAATAATACGGCTGTTATTTGATTTTCGATCACACACACACACACACACACACACACACACACACACACATATATATATATATATATATATATATATAATTCGGTTAATTATTTTCTCGGCGTTTTTATCTCGTACGATCACACGATAGCCTCGGAAGCTACGAAATTTGAAATCCGATAATAATACAATATTACAGATCCAATGGAACTGGTTTCGTTGAATTCCGAGACTATGCCTTGGAAGGCTATTTTTTTAAATATCAATTTAAACAATAAAATTTCAAAACTGAACAAAGCATTTCCAAATTCAATTCTAAAGCTTCCATTAACCTCGGTATTATCAATATAAATTTTCGAAGCCTTTAAATAATTTTTTACAAGGCAAAATTGAAAATTCAAATTTTTTACCTATGATTAATAAATCAAATTCAATAATTTAATTGCCAAATTCACATTTATATTTGAAAGTCATGTTAAACTAACCTCCAAATATTTAAAATCAACTAATATTTCGATTTCAAATGTTAAAAAATTTCCGGGTCGTCACAACATAATATGCAAAACAATGAAACCATGTGGTTTTGGTCTAAGAAACTTCAAAGACATACATGATTCTTGCAATCTAAAACTATCTTGGAAATTCTGGTTAAGAGAATCTTTATGAGCTATGTGAATGAAAGAAAAATACGTTAAACATAAAAATTTCTAGACAATGCCAATTGAAAATCACCACTCATCCACTTGGTAAAACATCTTAAAATGCAAAGAAATAGGCATCAAATTAATTGAATGAAAGTTCAAAGAAGGAGAAAAAACTGGTTTATGGTTTGACACCTGGATCAGTGGCCTATCCCTTGTCAACCTATTAGATACCTTCAATATACTTCGTTTTGAAGGAAAGTAACGACCCATAAATTTTAATGGTTTTAACAATATATTTAATTGAATTTATGAATATTTGAATAATTGAATTTTGATATAAGAATTTAATATTTGGAATACGTCTATTTTGACATAACATCGGGTAAATTTTCATCTGATAATATTGAAAGTTTATTTTCTTGTGTAATTTTATTTAAATTCAAATCAGTTAATATTGATGAAAGTAAAATGTTTTCCACACTTGAATATTTTCATATAATAAATTTGTAAATCATTTTCTGAGTGAGACATCATATTTCATTTCTTCAATTTGGACTGCTATTGCTCCGTTTATCTTATTTTAGGCAAATTAGCAGCATCTTCAGTACGAATTATCGACTTTTATAGGCTGCTCATACCACTGATATTTATTTAACATTTTGATCGTCTCGTCGTATTGATCTCTGCGGTATACTCGTTTCGGTGTTTCGGAGTTTCGGTATGCGGCGAAATCCACGAAACGGTTATCCATATCGGTATGCGTTTGAGCTGTTTGTTTCTTTGTGTCCTTTGTGTTCAAGAGGCATCCAACAGCCTTCCGCCTTTTATTATTTCTAGAATTTAACAATGATCATTTGTTATTCCAACTTTTGTTTATTGTTTCATACTTTTATCTAGATCATGGTTTAAGCCATGGTTTCAATTGTAAGTAAATATATTTATGAACATTTCCTGTCCGTTCATTTTCTCCGAGATAAATTATTATATATCAAAGCATATATTCATTTTGATTCTGGAGCCTCATCTTTACAGTGTTTTTGTCTTCATCATCGAAACCCCAAATATTTTAAAGCCTTCCCTCTACATCTCACCGCCGCCACAAGCACATCGGACTAGCACTCCACCTACGTAACTTCCCTGCTAATTCTTCCTTTCATCAAGCCCGGTCTAGTTTTCCAAAACCGAGCTTCTTCTTTCCAGAAGAAAAAACTAGCGCTGCTGCCTTGCCGAGAAGGACTTCACCGACCAACTGCTCCTCCCTCCACTTCAGTCTTCTCCTCTATAGCAATGCTCTGAACCCAATGTAACAGCAACCAGCGACCAAGTCCCCACTGCTTCCACTTGACTGAGCAGCGAGCTTGTTTCCCTCCTCCATATATGATATTGTAAGTAGTATAAGTTACTACATATATACATGTTTATTTTGTAAGACTATTATATATAAGTACTGTTTATATGTATATACTATTTATATTGTAACACATGTGTGTATATATATAAAACTATTTATATTGTGCTATATTATATATTTGGTATGTTGACATTAACTTATATATACACAACAGGCTGTTACGCATGTAAGTTATACCTATAAGAAAATATACCTATAAGAAAACGTACTAGTTTGTATAAATTGACCTATAATATAAGGATATAGATTTATATATGTTTTAATATAAATTTATATTAGATCTGTACATAAGTCTTTCATAATTTGTTTATAATTTTGAGCTATACATTTTCTATATGTGTTTCGTTTATAAAAATATGTAATACCGAGGAAAAAATATATATGTATGTGTGTGTGTGTGTGTATACACGTGAGTCTGAACATTTAGGTTTAAAGTATGTATTTTAAACATAAGGTATATATATGCTACATATATTATTTTCTGTTTACAGTATATATTGTTGTATGTTTTATATATATTGGATTATATTTTATTATATTAAGACATATTCTATTACAGATTTTAGTTTGTTGAGTTTTGTTGTATAAAGTTATAAAAGTTATATTAGCTTTACCTATAGGTGTGTCTTGTACATTGCTATATATATATATACATATATGGACGTAAGTTTTGTTTTGTTATACATATAAGTTGTAATATATGTATATTAAGTTTATATGGGTTATGTCTGTATCATCTTGTATATAAATGGTAGTTTATTTGTATTGATAAATGTAAGTAGTAGATAGTTATAGAATTGCTGTTTGACATTTTATAAGTCTGGTTTTTTTATACGCTTAAAATATGGGTAGGAGATGTATAATATGAATATTTTATTTAGTATATGTATTGTCTGGCTAATATATATATGTATGTATGTATGTATAAAGTTATTATATATAAATTGTATAAATATATATGTTAAGCTTTAAATGTAATGATTCAAAAAATTATTATTTTATATATTTTTAACTTTAATATTTGAGTTTTAGTTTAAAACAATGGATTTTGGAATGCATATATATTTGATTTAATATATGCTTGAATTTAGAATCCAATTTTTTTATATATAGTTATATATATTTACATATAGGAGTTCATTTATACCAACTATAACCGATCCAGTTCTGATTTGATTTCGTCAATTCCTGTGAAGACCCGCAAATCCGTACTCCTTGAATATATAGTAATCTCCATTGATTAACTCAAGATGAACGGAAATACGAATTCTCAGGGTTTTAAGAAAAAGAAAAAGATAGAAGAAGAGAGAAAAGATAGAACAGAGCAGAAAGAAAACAGCAGAACAATATCGGAATCTCACAATCGCAGCGGAACAACATATAATAGATAAATGAATAATCTTTAAACAAAGAACTATATCAGTTATTACATTACATTACATTACATCATATCATCAGAGTGTACAACAACAAAACAGTGGAAAAGAAATACTATATACTAGTAAATACGCCATTCCATCCATCTTGCCTCTAGCTATTCCTGAATTCTTGAATATCCTGATAAACCTTAATTCTTGACTTCCCGTGTGGAAATTGGAGGGCACCCAGAGTTTAGGAAGGAAAACAATAAACTCCGAGCCAGTCATGTGACTGATGTGAGAACTAAAACAGTTTATTTATCTTTAAAAAACAAAATAGAGGATAATTTTTAAAATAGGTTCGCAATGCTTTTAAAAATGAGACTACCATAAGACCTCCCACCACACACACAATGCAAACGCAGACTTGGAGGAGATTTCTTCTTATGTTAGTCAAAGATGCTTACTACACAAAATCAAATCATTTTTGATATTATTATTAATGCATAGTGTAGAAAAAAAAAATCGAAAGTAGAATATAAATCTTAGCCAGCATAGGTACCATTATATTATGCCTACTACAGCTACCATATTAGATGGCAGGTTCTACAACTAAAAGCGTACAAGGCTCGTATTGTTTCTTTGGATTTCCAACAAATGGTCAGGCCAAGGAACTTCCCATTGCCACATGGAAACGCCTCTGGAATGACGTCCCGAGAACCAAACCGGATCTCTGCCAACACAAGGCCGGGTTACCCCTAACTGGGTAACTACTGACACGAATATGCCATCCCCCGATCGTAACCGATCTACATCCGAGGATCCTCGATTTCCAACAACCACAAAGTAATAAGTTTGCAGCAACAACATAGGTTAAATATCTGGGCTCCATACCATGATACCACCTCTATCCAGAAGGAATGACATACACTAACGGGGCGCTACCCCACGTTGATCGGCCAACGCCACGTCGAAGTCCTCGGCGAGAGCAACCCACGGCCAGGAGGTGGTTGAACTCGGCCCCCCTTTTTGCCTTAAAAAACGTGCGCATGCGCCGGTGAACGCGGCCACTTTCCCGTTGATTTCCTCGACTATAAACAATCATATCCATATGGATTCGTAGCCCTCATTGCCCTCTACAATTCATTAGTTGACAACTTTTGCTAAAAACGTGTGGATTAGGAGTAATTGAGGAAGAAAAGAAGATGATTTCTGGCCATTTATTTCAGAAAGTGGCGGCCTGCAGATGAAAACCCTAGGGGTTATTTTATCTTGCAAAAGTGAATGTTTAAGGGCTTTTATAGAAAATTCTACGAACACTATTCATCCTGGATTTTCCGAACTCCAAACGAAGCGTGTCGGTTGGCGTTCCTAAGGTTTACCCCACGTTTCGAACACAATGAAACGTGTTTCGGGAGCTAATTCGGTCATCTGTGCGAGTTATGGTAATAAACGATCAATTTAAAATTAAATCGGTAAATCAAATTTCTAGGCGTTTTAGCTTGCACCGGACAAACGGTAAATCCGATTGACACGAAATTTGAAACCATAAAATAATATCACATTACGGATCCGATGAAACTAGTTTTGTCGAAATCCAAGACTGTTTGAAAAATGGCTATTTTAACTCGCCAAATTAATATTAAAATAATTTCGATGCGTTTCGAGCTGCCACGGTCAAACGAAAACACCAATTGCTACGAAAATTGAAATCCGATAATAACAAACTATTACAGATCCAATGGAACTAGTTTCATCCAATTCTGAGACTGTTCGAAAATTGACTAATGTCACTAGTCGATTTAAATATTCAATTTTTCACAATTAAACTTTTAATTTAATTTTAAAAGTTCTAAAATATCGTTATAACTTCAACATGATAAAATAAAATTTTACAAATCAATTTCAATCATATTTAACCCAATTTTCAATTATTTCTGTATTTTCACATATTAAATTATCAATTTAATTATCCAATTAAATCCAATTATTCGAAGTAAAATTTATTCGACTTATAAATTTCACTTATTAATATTTAAAATTAATTAAATATACAAATTTTAATTAATATAAATTCTGGATCGTTACAGACTTCCCCCCTTAAAAGAATTTCGTCCTCGAAATTACCTAGTAAGAAAAGTTACAGAATCTATTAACTTTCCATAGTTAAACTTCTTACAATAACTTTGCTAAGTTTTCAAATCATACCTAGTTATCTTTTCAAAAACAACTACTATTGTCTAACTTTCAATTCCAAATCAAAATAGTTTTCAAAATTTTCCAATTTTTCTCAAATTTTTCTAACGCCTTAAACTTTTGAAAAAATTCGCCATAGTCTCCTTTGCGCGGCTCGATTCGAAAAAAAATGATAGTATATATATCACAAATATACATCTCATCAAGTGATGAGGCATCCCGCAGGGAAAAAAGTGTAAAAGTACGATATTTAATCTGAGATATGTACCTTATATTTTATTAGCGAGCATATATGGCTAATATAGTGCGAAAGCGAGCTCCAAATGCGAAGCAAACGCAATCCGCACCTACTAAACACTCAACAAACAAATGAGAAGCATGTATATAGACAATAGTATCGATATACAACGTATAACAACATAATAACTATATATGCCAACATAGAAAATGCAGTAAAAGCAATATATTCAACCATCAACCAACTATCATCCAACTAACATTCGACTAACGTCCATAACCAATAAATATTCATTCATATTCTTATTAATATTCAATGAAATGGGTTCTCAATTTAATCACATTTGATTCATTAACAGTGGATGTTTTCACTAACATTCATTTTCAATTAGTTTATATTCACTAATTCATATTCAAGTTGGTTCACCTCCAAATCAAATTCAATTCTATTTAAGATTCACTTAACTTCAATTGATTTCAATTACTTTAGCTTTCAATTTCATTAATGCTTAATGAATTATACACAATCAACGAACAATCATATAACAACCAATGTATATTAATTACAACCAAATTCCTTTGCTTTTATTCATTCAATTTGGTTTAACACCTTTACTTTCAATTGGTTTAATTAAATTGATTTTTCATTCAATTATTCAACTTCCAATAACATTAGATTTTAACGAATTACACTTACATTCATTATTTCATATCAATTATTTACATTTAATTGATTTACATATTCAATCCATTCATTCAATTCAATCACAAAAGTCGAATTTCATTTATATAACTCAAGTAAACATTTATCACTTAACTTTATTAATTTACTTTGATACCAAAATCAACTTCATTCAACATCACTTAAATTATATTCCATTTAAACATTATTTGGCTTTACTTAACTTAAATTCCAACTTATAAATCAAATTCAGATTCCCAATTCTAAAGTAAAATTTATTTAACTTTTTACCAAAGTCCAATTTCATTACTTATTCAAACTCACTTTTATTTACAACTCATATTCATAAATATATTCATATAGTTTCACTTTTTACATTTATAAGTTTATTTCACAATTGTAAATCACATTAATTATAATTTAATTCTTATAATTCATTTTACTTATACAATTTATTCTTTTATTTAGATTATTCAAACATCTTTTAATTTTACTTATATATATTCTTACATTTTCAACAACCAAACAATCTACTTACATACACTTTAATAATTCGGAAAAATTATTCCTTTATATATAAAATATACTCAAGGTAAAATTATTTCATTTACCCAATTTAAAACAACAACGTGTTGAATTGTTCTGTACAAGTGTTTAGAGATCCCTATCAATAACGTTAATTACTCGTATTAACCAGAATCCATATACCACTCAACAAAGCAATCATCACAATATAAAACAATTTATATTCACTAACAAATACGCGCTCATGGCTATTATTACACTCAAACTCATTCTAGAGTACTACTGACTCTATCTCTAATGAGTAATACCCAACAGAGTCATGGTTGTCGCTTAACCATATGCTCTGATACCAGCTGTGAAGACCCGCAAATCCGTACTCCTTGAATATGCAGTAATCTCCATTGATTAACTCAAGATGAACGGAAATACGAAATCTCAGGGTTTTAAGAAAAAGGTAGAAGAAGAGAGAAAAGATAGAACAGAGCAGAAAGAAAACAGCAGAACAATATCAGAATCTCACAATCGCAGCGGAACAACATATAATAGATAAATGAATAATCTTTAAACAAAGAACTATATCAGTTATTACATTACATTACATCATATCATCAGAGTGTACAACAACAAAACAGTGGAAAAGAAATACTATATACTAGTAAATACGCCATTCCATCCATCTTGCCTCTAGCTATTCCTGAATTCTTGAATATCCTGATAAACCTTAATTCTTGACTTCCCGTGTGGAAATTGGAGGGCACCCAGAGTTTAGGAAGGAAAACAATAAACTCCGAGCCAGTCATGTGACTGATGTGAGAACTAAAACTGTTTATTTATCTTTAAAAAACAAAATATAGGATAATTTTTAAAATAGGTTCGCAATGCTTTTAAAAATGAGACTACCATAAGACCTCCCACCACACACACAATGCAAACGCAGAATTGGAGGAGATTTCTTCTTATGTTAGTCAAAGATGCTTACTACGCAAAATCAAATCATTTTTGATATTATTATTAGTGCATAGTGTAGAAAAAAATTTCGAAAGTAGAATATAAATCTTAGTCAGCATAGGCACCATTATATTATGCCTACTATAGCTACCATATTAGATGGTAGGTTCTACAACTAAAACCGTAAAAGGCTCGTATTGTTTCTTTGGATTTCCAACAAATGGTCAGGCCAAGGAACTTCCCATTGCCACATGGAAACGCCTCTGGAATGACGTTCCGAGAACCAAACCGCATCTCTGCCAACACAAGGCCGGGTTACCCCTAACTGGGTAACTGCTGACACGAATATGCCATCCCTCAATCGTAACTGATCTACATCCGAGGATCCTCGATTTCCAACAACCACGAAGTAATAAGTTTGCAGCAACAACATAGGTTAAATATCTGGGCTCCATACCATGATACCACATCTATCCAGAAGGAATGACATGCACAAAAGGGGCGCTACCCCCTAATAACCTTGCCGCATCCTTCCTGTTTTGACCATTTCCGGGGTGTGAGGTCCAACGAAGTCTCGTCCATAAAGCCACGCTTTGGTACAAAGCCATGCTTTGGGTCAACAAATGATCAAAGTAATGATCACAAAGATAAATGATCAAACAAATGATCATATCACAAATGATCAAACAATGATCATTTCACAGCAACACTCAGCATGTCACATTACCAAACTGGGAATATATCGCCGACAACCATCAACAACATAACCTCTGAGCTCGTACGTGTCAAAGAAGGGTATTAAGCTAAGAGAATAAATTCTCCGCCACCAACAAAAATATATTTGAAAGAAATTAGTTTTATATCTCAATTTGTAATGTCCGATATACAATCAATACAAGTCTGTTCCGGGATCAAACATAACCGAAGGCACTTACAAAGAAGTCCTTGTGTGACGACCCGGCTTTCCACTCCCGGAAAATCGCATCATCTTTAAGAAAGAAAGGGATAGAAAAGAGAAAAGAAAGAAGAGAAAGAAGAAACAACACAAGAATCTCAACAGCGGAACGAATAAATTATATTAATAACAAAGTATTACATAGTATACATCAAATATTAGAGTACACAGACATATACAACACATACTAGACAGTTATAAACACCTGTCTAGTTATTACTACTCAATACATTTACAGACAAACACTCAGAGAAACCAACACAGTGGAAAACTATATATCTATACGCAGAAGCCTCCTGCTCCATTTGCTCCTCCACTATACGTCAAAGCTATCCTGAATCCTAACCTGAATTCCCTTGGCTACTCGTAAAAATTTGAGTACCCAAGAGTTATAGAAAAACAGAAATAACTCCGGGTCAGACATGGGTCTGGTGTGAGTAACAGGTTAAAGTTGCTTAACTTTGAAAAACCTTTGAAAAGAAAAGGTATCACGTAAGACTTCCCACACATAAACATGGAAAAGTTTTTACCTTATGCTAACCAAAACATTTGATAGAAAATCCGTTGATATTATAATAGTGTCTAGGGTTTTCAAGTAAAATACAGAAATAGCTAAAATTGTTACATCTATTAAATTCCAGCTACTAGCCACAAAAGTGGGTAATACAATCAAAAACCGTTGACACTTATTGGATTTTGGATTCCATCAATGGCTGGGCTACTGGGGTACCGCCCGTCATAGTACGTGGCCTAGATCACCATACCGAGGATTACTCCCTTCATCCCCTGCAACACAAAGCCGGACCCGTTCCTTACTGAACAGCTCCAAACAAGACACACCCGCAGTTGTGATCAGCAACTGCACCACTAAGCCGAAAATATAAAAGGGACCTCTAGATAGGGATCAATCTTGCTCTCTAGTGGGTGCTACCCACGAAGCTTTGCTGCACCTCCCCTGTTTTAGCCATTCCCGGTTTATGAGGCTTGAGGCTACGATTACCTTTATAGGACATATTACTTAGAATGCTCATCGTCCTCCTGACGATGTGTTGAAAGCATTCAATCCATACAAGTTCGTTCCGGGTTCGAACGAAACCGAAGGAATTATCTCGTTACACTCGTATTGGATTCACCCTCAGAGTTAACGACAATAACCCTTGCACTCTGAATCACCATCTCGAATCTATAAGTACTATTCCGTCAAACTCATTACGGAATCACCCACAGAGTTATACTGACGTATAGCCCTTACACGTCGAGTCTTCACTCGCTCCACATTGGATTCACGACCTAACGTTATTTGGAATCGATGTGGTTTTCGGATCCAAATATGGAAACCCGATCCCGGTCTCATCGAAAACCAAAGCGTGTCTTTTAAGGTCCAAGTTGTTTTAAGTTTAAAACAATTCAATTTAATTATCTAAATATACACAGATAGATAATTCACAACACAACAGATAATCAACATTATCATTATCAATAGATAATTCATATCATAATCAGATATCCATACCATCATCCAAAAGCAACCAATGCATCCATATCACATACACTACTCATCTCATAACTGAGATTACAAACCATACATGGCAATCAATACCATTCATCAAACATAAGCAACTATCTAATGATCATACCATTTATAATTAATTTAAAATGAATTAAATTAATTACCTAAACTCTAATTAATTTAAAATGAATTAAATTAATTACTTTACCATAAAAATCCTGCTTAACTTAATCTTCAATTGATTACAAATCAATTTATAAATCATCATCTCATAATTTATTTCACTTAATCCTTACTGATTAACCATTTCTAATTACAATAAGTAATTAGCATTTAATATTAATTATACCTTAATCAATCAATTCCAAATTACATCATTAATTAATTAACTAATGATTTCTAACTACAATTAATCAATCTCTAAATATAAATTTAGTTACATAAGTAATTAATCAACAATTTAAAACCATATATATTAATCACCCATGATTAATAACCATTCAGTAATTAATTACTTTAATTACCATCCCATAAAATTAATTATTCTCAATTAATTATCCTCATTAATCACTTGATTAATATTCAAAGTAATTTAAATCCAAATTACTTCTATAATAAATATTTTTAATTACATCCTGTAATTATTAATTAATTACTTCCTTAAGTAATTATAAATTCATAATTACATAAAGTAATTATCAAAAATCCACAAATGTTTAAATTAATTAAACTTAATTAATCTAAACTAATCACCTTAATTAAATTAATTATACCAAGTAATTAATTCATTAATTACTTCATTAAGTAATTAGATAATTGATTATTACTAATTAATTAATCTAATTAATTATTAAAATTAATCACATTAATTAATTGTTAAATAATCTTAAGTTAATGACCTTCATTAACATTTCTTAATTACATAATTAAGAATTAACTTCAATTAATAATTATTAATTATCAATTAATTAATCTTTAATTATCATTTAATTAAACTCTAATTATTGATTAATTAAGTGTTAATTAAAATCTAAATTATCTTTTAATCACTTGATTAAGTAAATCTTAATCATAAACTAAAATTTAATCAATCGTCCTTAATTATAGATTAATTAACCTTAATTAATTAATCTCAAATCTTAATTATCTAACTTAAAAATTATTAATTACTTAATTTATAATCCACATTAATAATTAATTAAATAATTACTTTTTCATTTAAATTAATTTAATAATTTAAATGTAATCAATTTCTTAAGTTCAAAGTTTAAGAAACATTATTCTTATTCAAAATATTTCAAACACTTTATTTCAAAACAAAATTTAATTTAATTTTTTTTTTCAAAATTTCAAACTGAAACATAATCTACATTTTCATTCCAAATCCAAACTTAACAATTTGAAACTTTATTTACACTTCCATCTTCATTTCCAAATTCAAATTATTTAACCTTTTCTAAAATGGTTAAAACAAATTGAAATTTAAAAAAAAAAACTATTAAATTTTAAAAACTGACATTAAAGTCAAATCTCAGGTTTTAAAACTAAATTTAAACTTAGTTTAAACTTTATTTCATACATTTAAACTTATAGTTTTAAATTTCAAATCAATGTTCTTTTATATTTTAAAAAGTTTTAAAAATCTAGATTTAAATTCCTCAGATTTAAATTCAACTCAGATTTATTTATACAAAAATTTAGTTTCCAGTTTTAAACTTGTTTTAAATTTTAGTTGCCATTTAAAATTTTACTCTTCAATTTAAAACATAAAACAGAAAACAGTTTTCTGTTGTAGTTTATCATCTCAAATTTGAATTCAAAAAATGATTTCAAATCTCAGATTTAAATCATTGAATTCAAAATTTAAGTTTCAGGTTTAAACATTACAGTTTTGAACTTCATCTTTAAGTTTAAATTCTTCTTTTAAACTTTCAAAACAGAAAAACAGTTTCTTTTTTAAGTTTAAAACCAAACTTGGATTTTAAGACATTTCAAAATTAATTCGAAGATCTAAATTTTAAAACTTATTGAATACATATTCAACTTCAGATTCAAGGCTTAATCCAGATTTTTGATTGCACTTATCCTCACTGTAAAATTTTTTTATAAACCAGAGAAAACAGGTTTGAGCAACTTTAGAAACTGCAGTATTTACATTTTTTTAAAAAAACTCAAATTGCTTCAAAATAACCAGAATTCAAACTCTTGAATTCATATTTACATTCAGTTTAAATTTAATGCTTAGTTCAGGTTTTAAATTTACATTTTTAAATTTACTTTTAAAAATTTTAAAACCTGGAAATAAAAATTCTGCAAATCCTAAAACCTTGAAGCACTGAAACAACCCGAGCCATCCTCTAAATTACTTCGGGTAAAATGCTTCCCTGCTTCGTGTCATTTCACAAATAACTCGAGACCATCTCGGGTTTTAAAACCCTACAAAAAACAGAACACCACCATCATCCCCAACATGCACAACCCTCCTGTGCATCCACTTCCTCACTCCGGCCATCACCGGCCATCATCTCTGGCCATCCCCCATCGACCAAAACCCCACATCCACCTTCAACTCTCAAAATCCCATAATACAACTTGAATTTGAATTCAAGTGTTTAAATCCAAAACCTGAAACACCATCCCCTTCCCACTGTCTAACCTGTCAACGACGAGATCTTCAAACTCCGGCCACAACCATCCTTCAAACTCCGGCGGCAACTCCATCAACACATAATCTATCCATACCCAAAAGAGCTTTGAACTCGAATCAGAGATGAAGCAGCAGTACTATTTTTTTTTATCCCCAGTAAAAACTATGGTTCATAAAGATATTCCCAAATCCCATCTCAAAAATTTAATTATAATCCAATTTAGAATTTTTCCTATAATCATTGATAGCTACTCTATCTCCATGAGCCAATTCAATCATATCCAATGCAAAAATCAAATGTACTTAATCAAATTGTAGGATACAGTAAATTCATTACTGCACTTGTTTCACAACACCATAAATTATTATGTTTGATTTAAAATTCAAGAATTCACTTGTTGTTTTAATTAATAAACCTGAAACATGATTTCTTATAAATTTGAATTTTCACTTAATATAATTTTTTTTCTGTTATATTACTTTCAGGTAAAACAGAGTTTTATTTTAACTTATATAATTTTTAATGCTTACTTTATTTACAAATAAGCAAGTTTCATTCATAGATTAAAACACAACAACAAACAAATCAAAATAAAAGGGATTACTATCAGCTAGAACATTCATGGTAATAGCCAGAACATAGATGGAACAGAATGTATCTCATATAAAAATATACACAGCAAATTCAAATGTTAGTCATTTCTAAATAAAAGCATGAACAACTTTTACCTACTTAACTTTTTTAAAGGTTAAGTTACTCACCTGTAATAATGATGCAGACCCCAGATTTAACATGCAGTAACTTGAATGAAGATGCAAATTTCCAGTTGAAATGCAGGTTGTAGTTTGTTGCTTGCAGTTTTAAAGAGGAGTTACAGGTTTGAAATTTGTAATGCATGCAGATTTTATTTTGGATGCAGATTGCATGTTTGAATGCAAATGCATTTACAGGTTAGAGGAGATAAATTTTTTTTCCTTTCAGGTTTCTTTGATTTAGCATCAAAAATGAGAAAAAGCTAAAGAATGAATATATGCAAGTTAAATAACAATGTTTGATTTAAATAAATTAAAGAAAACAAAATTAAACAAATGACACATGGCTTGTGTTGTTAACACTTGTCAACTTAAATCTTAAATTACTTACATATGTAAATTAAGCTTACATATGTCTTTGCAGATGTTTTTTTTTGTTATTTAATTTAGGTTAAAGAAAATTAACTTAATGAATGCATGTTCCTATTTTAAATTGTATTTTAAATTTCAAATTAAATTAACAAATCTCATTTTATAAATTAATAGTTTAAAAAGAAAAACACAAACATTTTATAACTTATTTTAAATATCAAAACTTAAATTAAAATGAATTTTAGACTAATAAAACATTTATCTTATATTTAATAATCATATAGTATTTTATTAAATATTTTTGAAAAACTTAAATCCAAAAATAATCTCAATTCCTATTTTCAAAACATTAAAACTAATTTAACAACTTATCTATTTATAATATATGCAAATACATATACATTATTAAATAGAGAATAGATTTATCAGTTTATTAAAAATAAATTCACAAATTAAATATTTAAATAAAGAAGATTATTAAATCCAATCAAATTTATTAACAAAAATCATCAATTCAATTAAATTTAAACTCAGATTATTAAATTTAAATTGTCCAAAATTCCGAGATATTACAATCCTTCCCCCTTAAAAGAATTTCGTCCCCGAAATTTAAAACAAAGGTAATTTAATAATCCATTTACAGATTTTATTTTAAAATACAGCATATGTCAATCATATGCCAACAATCCATAACAACCAATTCACACAATCAGAACAAATCTAATTATCCAAAAGAATTTTGGATAAAACTTCACGAGTTTCCCCGGTATATATAGATATCGGGATACTCGCTCTATAGAATCCAAACAATCAATAATACTAAGCTATAGAGCTCCTAACAACCATTCTATACAGAATATCAGACTACAAACGAGTCTGACTCAACAATAAAACCATCCTAAACTGTTGGTTCTACAACCAGAAATATCGAACACGTACTCACTTAGAGATACGTGAAACACACTGAATCCCAGTTATCCAAACTGGCAATTCAACTCTAGAAAACCAAACACTGATCTAACCCAAAACACAGAAGAAACCAAAACACCATGGAGCTAGCTTCCCAACTTATAGCTTCTTGGATCAGGGAAAAACTTATCTCAAATCAAATCTCTGATTCCGGAATCCAAATTTCTCCGTCTCTTATCCATAAATACTCTTTGGACGATTCCTGGGTTACCAACATCCTTCCTAATCAGCTTAACTCTTGGTGATTCCATCAGAAACAGACTGGATCAAAACAATCCAATGATCTCCTCAAGATCCCTCAAAAACCAAGAACACAAACCCTGCTTCTCAACAACAGAAGACATAACAAATTTCTTCTTATCCGGAAAAGAAAACAGAAACATTCCCAAACTGCTTCCGCTGCACAACTCTGATCCGAAACAGAAGAAAATGCTGATGAAGAGCACAAACACAGACCAAACAACCCAGCACAAAAATATGGTTCCATATATCCATAAGAAAACTCAGATGTTCCTCCGAAACCTGAGTTACTTCTCCAACTTCTATCTCAGGGAACCATCCATCTACTAACTGAACCACCTGTTCCATTCCTAGAAAGAAAACTCGATCTTCAAATGCAGACAAACTCTGACTTCCAGAAGACATCCGGATAATCTCCAACAATCCAAGAGAACATACTTATCGCAAGTCACTTTTGCGATCAACTCAACCTAAATCCAAAGGAAACTGCTCTCTCTTAACCAAACAGAACAACTTATGCTGGCCTAGCCAACTTACCAGAGAAACGGATCCACTCTGCTGCTTCTGAACTCCACTTCAGAAAAACCATTCAGCCAGAAGACTTCTTACCAACTCAAAACACTTTGCTAAACTCAGCCACATCACCGAACAGACTCACTTCTTACTCTTTTTCCAAAGAAACATCTTCGGGAATATCCATAGTCACTGCATCTCATCACGCAGCTACTACTTCCTGAGATATCAAGATACCATCACTCATCGGCTTCTTCCCTACCGACAGAACCAAACTCAATTCTACACTTCAAAGATGAACTCCGAACCTTTACAGGTTACCTTCAGAGATCGATGAAGTACTTCATCACAACAGAACTCACTCGAGACGGTATTAGGTCTACAGTCTCGACAAATACACTTCTAACCTCATCCATTCAAACTCCAACCAATGGTAGTCGTGTTACACACACCTCTACCTTATCTACCTTTATAACTAATATTGGAAAATCCTGAACAGGTAATCCAACAAATAGGTAGAACCATTTATATATATATATATATATATATATAATAAAAATACAAATACGCTCTCTCAAGATAGACACCACTACAGAGACTAGGTATTCACTCAACCTAATGCTCTGATACCAACTGTGACGACCCGGTTTTCCACTCCTGGAAAATCGCATCATCTTTAAGAAAGAAAGGGATAGAAAAGAGAAAAGAAAGAAGAGAAAGAAGAAACAACACAAGAATCTCAACAGCGGAACGAATAAATTATATTAATAACAAAGTATTACATAGTATACATCAAATATCAGAGTACACAGACATATATAACACATACTAGACAGTTATAAACACCTGTCTAGTTATTACAACTCAATACATTTACAGACAAACACTCAGAGAAACCAACACAGCAGAAAACTATTTAACTATACGCAGAAGCCTCCTGCTCCATTTGCTCCTCCACAATACGTCAAAGCTATCCTGAATCCTAACCTGAATTCCCTTGGCTACTCGTAAAAATTTGAGTACCCAAGAGTTATAGAAAAACAGAAATAACTCCGGGTCAGACATGGGTCTGGTGTGAGTAACAGGTTAAAGTTGCTTAACTTTGAAAAACCTTTGAAAATAAAAGGTATCACGTAAGACTTCCCACACATAAACATGGAAAAGTTTTTACCTTACGCTAACCAAAACATTTGATAGAAAATCCGATGATATTATAATAGTGTCTAGGGTTTTCAAGTAAAATACAGAAATAGCTGAAATTGTTACATCTATTAAATTCCAGCTACTAGCCACAAAAGCGGGTAATACAATCAAAAACCGTTGGCACTTATTGGATTTTGGATTCCATCAATGGCTGGGCTACTGGGGTACCGCCCGTCACAGTACGTGGCCTAGATCACCGTACCGAGGATTACTCCCTTCATCCCCTGCAACACAAAGCCGGACCCGTTCCTTACTGAACAGCTCCAAACAAGACAACCCCGCAGTTGTGATCAGCAACCGCACCACTAAGCCGAAAATATAAAAGGGACCTCTAGACAGGGATCAATCTTGCTCTCTAGTGGGTGCTACCCAAGAAGCTTTGCTGCACCTCCCCTGTTTTAGCCATTCCCGGTTGATGAGGCTTGAGGCTACGATTACCTTTATAGGACATTTTACTTAGAATGTTCATCGTCCTCCTGACGATGTGTTGGAAGCATTCAATCCATACAAGTTCGTTCCGGGTTCGAACAAAACCGAAGGCATTATCTCGTTACACTCGTATTGGAATCACCCTCAGAGTTAACGACAATAACCCTTGCACTCTGAATCACCATCTCGAATCTATAAGTACTATTCTGTCAAACTCATTACGGAATCACCCATAGAGTTATACTGACGTATAGCCCTTACACCTCGAGTCTTCACTCGCTCCACATTGGATTCACGACCTAACGTTATTTGGAATCGATGTGGTTTTCGGATCCAAATATGGAAACCCGATACCGGTCTCATCGAAAACCAAAGCGTGTCTTTTAAGGTCCAAGTTTTTTTAAGTTTAAAACAATTCAATTTAATTATCTAAATATACACAGATAGATAATTCACAACACAACAGATAATCAACATTATCATTATCAATAGATAATTCATATCATAATCAGATATCCATACCATCATCCAAAAGCAACCAATGCATCCATATCACATACACTACTCATCTCATAACTGAGATTACAAACCATACATGGCAACCAATACCATTCATCAAACATAAGCAACTATCTAATGATCACACCATTTATAATTAATTTAAAATGAATTAAATTAATTACCTAAACTCTAATTAATTTAAAATGAATTAAATTAATTACTTTATCATAAAAATCCTGCTTAACTTAATCTTCAATTGATTACAAATCAATTTATAAATCATCATCTCATAATTTATTTCACTTAATCCTTACTGATTAACCATTTCTAATTATAATAAGTAATTAGCATTTAATATTAATTATACCTTAATTAATCAATTCCAAATTACATCATTAATTAATTAATTAATGATTTCTAACTACAATTAATCAATCTCTAAATATAAATTAATTACATAAGTAATTAATCAACAATTTAAAACCATATATATTAATCACCCATGATTAATAACCATTCAGTAATTAACTACTTTAATTTCCATCCCACAAAATTAATTATTCTCAATTAATTATGCTTATTAATCACTTGATTAATTTTCAAAGTAATTTAAATCCAAATTACTTCTAAAATAAATATTTTTAATTACATCCTGTAATTATTAATTAATTACTTCCTTAAGTAATTATAAATTCATAATTACATAAAGTAATTATCAAAAATCCACAAATGTTTGAATTAATTAAAATTAATTAACCTAAACTAATCACCTTACTTAAATTAATTATACCAAGTAATTAGTTCATTAATTACTTTATTAAGTAATTAGACAATTGATTATTACTAATTAATTAATCTAATTAATTGTTAAAATTAATCACATTAATTAATTGTTAAATAATCTTAAGTTAATGACCTTCATTAACATTTCTTAATTACATAATTAAGAATTAACTTCAATTAATAATTATTAATTATCAATTAATTAATCTTTAATTATCATTTAATCAATCTCTAATTATTGATTAATTAAGTGTTAATTAAAATCTAAATTATCTTTTAATCACTTGATTAAGTAAATCTTAATCATAAATTAAAATTTAATCAATCATCCTTAATTATAGATTAATTAACCTTAATTAATTAATCTCAAATCTTAATTATCTAACTTAAAAATTATTAACTACTTAATTTATAATCCACATTAATAATTAATTAAATAATTACTGTTTCATTTAAATTAATTTAATAATTTAAATGAAATCAATTTCTTAAGTTCAAAGTTTAAGAAACATTCTTCTTATTCAAAATATTTCAAACACTTTATTTCAAAACAAAATTTAATTAAAATTTTTTTTTTCAAAATTTCAAACTGAAACATGATCTACATTTTCATTCCAAATCCAAACTTAACAATTTAAAACTTTATTTACACTTCCATCTTCATTTCCAAATTCAAATTATTTAACCTTTTCTAAAATGGTTAAAACAAATTTAAATTTTTAAAAAAAACTATTAAATTTTAAAAACTGACATTAATGTCAAATCTCAGGTTTTAAAACTAAATTTAAACTTAGTTTAAACTTTATTTCATACATTTAAACTTATAGTTTTAAATTTCAAATCAATGTTCTTTTATATTTTAAAAAGTTTTAAAAATCTAAATTTAAACTCCTCAGATTTAAATTCAACTCAGATTTATTTATACAAAAATTTAGTTTCCAGTTTTAAACTTGTTTTAAATTTTAGTTGCCATTTAAAATTTTACTCTTCGATTTAAAACATAAAACAGAAAACAGTTTTCTGTTGTAGTTTAACATTTCAAATTTGAATTCAAAAAATGATTTCAAATCTCAGATTTAAATCATTGAATTCAAAATTTAAGTTTCAAGTTTAAACATTACAGTTTTGAACTTCATCTTTAAGTTTAAATTCTTCTTTTAAACTTTCAAAACAGAAAAACAGTTTCTGTTTTAAGTTTAAAACCAAACTTGGATTTTAAGACATTTCAAAATTAATTCAAAGATCTAAATTTTAAAACTTATTGAATACATATTCAACTTCAGATTCAAGGCTTAATCCAGATTTTTGATTGCACTTATCCTCACTGTAAATTTTTTTTATAAACCAGAGAAAACAGGTTTGAGCAACTTTAGAAACTACAATATTTACATATATTTTTTTAAAACTCAAATTGCTTCAAAATAACCAGAATTCAAACTCTTGAATTCATATTTACATTCAGTTTAAATTTAATGCTTAGTTCAGGTTTTAAATTTACATTTTTATATTTACTTTTAAAAATTTTAAAACCTGGAAATAAAAATTCTGCAAATCCTAAAACCCTGAAGCACTGAAACAACCCGAGCCATCCTCTAAATTACATCGGGTAAAATGCTTCCCTGCTTCGAGTCATTTCACAAATAACTCGAGACCATCTCGGGTTTTAAAAACCTGCAACAAACAGAACACCACCATCATCCCCAACATGCACAACCCTCCTGTGCATCCACTTCCCCACTCCGGCCATCACCGGCCATCATCTCTGGCCATCCCCCATCGACCAAAACCCCACATCCACCTTCAACTCTCAAAATCCCATAATACAACTTGAATTTGAATTCAAGTGTTTAAATCCAAAACCTGAAACACCATCCCCTTCCCACTGTCTAACCTGTCAACGGCGAGATCATCTAAATCCGGCCACAACCATCATTCAAACTCCGGCGGCAACTCCATCAACACATAATCTATCCATACCCAAAAGAGCTTTGAACTCGAATCAGAGATGAAGCAGCAGTACTAATTTTTTTTTATCCCCAGTAAAAACTAGGGTTCATACAGATATTCCCAAATCTCATCTCAAAAATTTAATTATAATCCAATTTAGAATTTTTCCTATAATCATTGATAGCTACTCTATCTCCATGAGCCAATTCAATCATATCCAACGCAAAAATCAAATGTACTTAATCAAATTGTAGGATACAGTAAATTCATTACTGCACTTGTTTCACAACACCATAAATTATAATGTTTGATTTAAAATTCAAGAATTCACTTGTTGTTTTAATTAATAAACCTGAAACATGATTTCTTATAAATTTGAGTTTTCACTTAATATAATTTTTTTTTCTGTTATATTACTTTCAGGTAAAACAGAGTTTTATTTTAACTTATATAATTTTTAATGCTTACTTTATTTACAAATAAGCAAGTTTCATTCATAGATTAAAAAACAACAACAAACAAATCAAAATAAAAGGGATTACTATCAGCTAGAACATTCATGGTAATAGCCAGAACATAGATGGAACAGAATGTATCTCATATAAACATATACACAGCAAATTCAAATGTTAGTCATTTCTAAATAAAAGCATGAACAACTTTTACCTACTTAATTTTTTAAAGGTTAAGTTACTCACCAGTAATAATGATGCAGACCCCAGATTTAACATGCAGTAGCTTGAATGAGGATGCAAATTTCCAGTTGAAATGCAGGTTGTAGTTTGTTGCTTGCAGTTTTAAAGAGGAGTTACAGGTTTGAAATTTGTAATGCATGCAGATTTTATTTTGGATGTAGATTGCATGTTTGAATGCAAATGCATTTACAGGTTAGAGGAGATAAATTTTTTTTTCCTTTCAGGTTTCTTTGTTTTAGCATCAAAAATGAGAAAATGCTAAAGAATGAATGTATGCAAGTTAAATAACAATGTTTGATTTAAATTAAAATTAAAGAAAACAAAATTAAACAAATGACACATGGCTTGTGTTGTTAACACTTGTCAACTTAAATCTTAAATTACTTACATATGTAAATTAAGCTTACATATGTCTTTGTAAATGTTTTTTTTTGTTATTTAATTAAGGTTAAAGAAAATTAACATAATGAATGCATGTTCCTATTTTAAATTGTATTTTAAATTTCAAATTAAATTAACAAATCTCATTTTATAAATTAATAGTTTAAAAAGAAAAACACAAACATTTTATAACTTATTTTAAATATCAAAACTTAAATTAAAATGAATTTTAGAGTAATAAAACATTTATCTTATATTTAATAATCATATAGCATTTTATTAAATATTTTGGAAAAACTTAAATCCAAAAATAATCTCAATTCCTATTTTCAAAACACTAAAACTAATTTAACAACTTATCTATTTATAATATATACAAATACATATACATTATTAAATGGAGAATAGATTTATCAGTTTATTAAAAATAAATTCACAAATTAAATATTTAAATATAGAAGATTATTAAATCCAATCAAATTTATTAACAAAAATCATCAATTCAATTTAAATTTAAACTCAGATTATTAAATTTAAATTGTCCAAAATTCCGGGATATTACACCTTGCAATCCGGATATTCACTAATCACGTCCGGACTTCCCATCACATATGGAATTTCTATACCGGGGCCATACGGTGCAGAAACATTCGACGGTAATCCTTCCGTTTTCAAAAATATCCGGTCTTCAACACCGGTCTTCAAATGCAATTCATAACGATGTATCACATATTCGGAATGGGTTATACGATCCCAAGGTCCTTTCCCGGCTAACCCGAATAGTAAGCGCTTATTCAAAAATAAGTATGGCATTCAAATTCAAGCAAATCACAACAAATACCTAGTCAAAGGTAAATATTGATAGTCGGTTATTGAACTATCAATGGATATGCACAACATCATCAGATTCCAAATAATTTTCCAAATTATTTATTTTCCAAAAATATCTTTACAAGATATATATTTTTCACACTTCAACCATTTGAAAACAATTTTCAATCAATTTCCTTACGCGAAAATTCTTTCATTTCAACATGGTTCATTTAAACCAATTAAATAAATCCTTAACGATTTACTTTATATTTGCGTTCCAAATCCGTAAATTAATTCCCACACTTCAAAAATAAATCAACGTTTATTTTTAAACAAATTCCCCTTTTCATTTATAAATTTCATAGTGAATTTACATTCCAAAATATTTATGAATATACGATTTCAATTATTCATTTTCAATTTATCTTCAAAAAGATAAATTATCAAAAACGTTTCATTTCACATTGGAAAAACATTTCCATACTTATTTATTAATAAATAATTCACAAATTCATTTATTTTCAACACTTGGAAAATATTCAATATACTTAAATCGGAATTAAGTATATATTTCATTCTTTAAGGAAATCATTCTCTCAAACATATTTATTTGGGCCAAAAACGAATGTTGCGTAAAACATCGTTACGACAACCCAAAATCACTAGTATAGGCCTTGCCGAAAAATCACTAGTATAGGGATTTGAAATTAAAATAGATATATAAATCCTAATACTATACAAAACATTTCCTTTCGGAAATCATTTACTATAACAACAGTGTTATAGTCCATCATTTCCTTCTATTTCTCGAAAACGTCTATTTCAACAATGAATGTTGAAATCTATGGTTTCGAATCTTAACACATTTTAAAAACATTGTTAGATCGTTTTAATTCTATTTAAAACATCACATCCAAAACATTTTCTTTAACATATTATTCACTATTCAAAAACGTGAATATACTTCGCTAACCAATTTCATCATTTCTATACATTTTATTTTAAAGGATTATTCACTGTCTAAAACGTGAATATAACTCCATTAATAAGTTATAACAATTTACTTATCAAAATAAGTCGTTTGCGGATTTATAAAACAATGTTTATAAATTCCATTTCTATTTATTTTATAACAACTTCCTTTTATAATTCTCCTTTATTAACCTATTTCAATTTATAACTAAATTTTATACCAAAAGGTTCATATTATAAGTTAAATGCTTATAATTTATTTGTTTACAAAATCGTTCTTTTAAACTTCCCAAATTATAAATCTTATAACTTATAAGATTCATTTATTTACCCAAATCTATTTTTTTAATAACTTTACAAATTTTATAAACCTACTGCTTATAAAATTCCATTTATAACTTCACCGATTATAATTCTATAAATTTTATTCATTTATGAAATTCATTTACACTTCATTCTAACACTTATAAAAACTCGTTTTATAATTAAAATATTTTTAATTTATAAATATCAATTTATAAATTCTTTATATAAATCAATTTATATTATTATTTTAAAACATCTTTAGACTCCTTTATAATTTCACCATTTTCTTTGATTTATAAAATAATCAAATTTCATAAATCCTATATTTTAAACTTTTTATAATAAATTCAAAAATCCCAATTTAAACTATTTCATAAAATCATTAGCCTCATATTTTCAAAAATCTACTTTTAACTATATTTCTCAAAAATCATAATTTTTATAACATTAACATTATAACGTTTATTTATTTAAAATGAATCAATTCCAAAAATATTTTATAAACGTATACTTTCAAAAATCACTTTAAAATCCTTTTAAAATTCCAAAATTGGCCCAATGATGCTACACACCAAATAGTCAACCACGACAACAACGACATCATATATCGATATGATAATCAATCAAATATCAAAATATCTGAAATCAAATAATTACTGTTGAGGAATCCAGTTGGATCCCTCCAACCTGTTTTCCTGCATCCTAAAACATTAGCACAATACCAATTCCGTTCCAGTACGGAATTATCGCGGTATATGGGAAATATTATCCGCTTAATAGACGGCGCAATAGGGTCTCATCCGCTATATAATGCGGGAAATCAATTCCAAGTACATAAATAATACCAGTTCCACTATACTGTGAAATATTCACGGTATATGTTTTTAATAAATAACCTCCGCTTACTAACGGCGTATAATGTCTATTTTAACAATCAATAGATAACAATCATCATTCAAACATACATTCAAGAATTTTAAATCTAGCTATTTAAAATTAAAATCCAAAACCGATTCGACTGAGTGAGAAGTTCTCACCTTGATTTAAATTTCGTTTTCAGCTTTTATTTCGAATAAAATTAAACGTGCTTTAATTTTACCGGAAATTTTCGCTAGCTCCAAACGATTCCAATCTAATTCCATAGCGAAGTGCTCGTCCATACGATTCCAACGCAACTGGTTTCGTGCGTTTTCGACCTCGAATGAAAAAGATACGATATTTATAAGTTTACATGAATTTTTAATTATAAATTTACAACATTTATATTATATTTCTAACCCTAATCAATATTGGCCGTTGATTCCATCCTCTGCAACATCAAGGTCGTCCCCTTCATCTTTCCCCCTTACGTGAATATCACGTTCATCTCAACCCATAGCCGTCATCCTCTCTAAAATTATCGTGACAAAGTCAAGCACTTCCACGTTGATCGACCAACACCACGTCGAAGGCCTCAGCGAGAGCTAACCACGGCCAGGAGGTGGTTGAACTAGGCCCCCCTTTTGGCCTTGAAAAACGTGTGCATGCGCCGGCGAACGCGGCAACTTTCCCGTTGATTTCCTTGACTATAAACAATCATATCCATATGGATTTGTAGCCCTCATTGCCCTCTACAATTCATTAGTTGACAACTTTTGCTAAAAACGTGTGGATTGGAAGTAATTGAGGAAGAAAAGAAGATGATTTCTGGCCATTTATTTCAGAAAGTGGCGGCCTGCAGATGAAAACCCTAGGGGTTATTTTATTTTGCAAAAGTGAATGTTTAAGGGCTTTTATAGAAAATTCTACGAACACTATTCATCCCGGATTTTCCGAACTCCAAACGAAGCGTGTCGGTTGGTGTCCCTAAGGTTTACCCCACGTTCCGAACACAATGGAACGTGTTTTGGGAGCTAATTCGGTCATCTGTGCGAGTTATGGCAATAAACGATCAATTTAAAATTAAATCGGTAAATCAAATTTCTAGGCATTTTAGCTTGCACCGGACAAACGGTAAATCCGATTGACACGAAATTTGAAACCATACAATAATATCACATTACGGATCCGATGAAACTTGTAACAACCCGCATATTTATCGATTTTATATTTAAATATTTTATTTAAATATTTTATCGTTAATCGGATTTTAGTCCGAAAAGCTACTTTTTGCAAACAGTCGAATTGGGACTCGAGATCACTCCCATTGAGTTTAAAATGACGTTTGCGACCTTTTTGAGTATAAGCTTCGATATGTTTGGAGAAAGTTGAATTTTGCTACTTTTCACTTAGGGTTTTGGTTTGGGCTGAGCCCACTTATGTATTCAGTTCCAACCCTCTCCTCTTCATTCACTTCTTTTCTATTTTCCTAATACTCAAGCTTTTATGTTAATGGGGGAAAGGAAGAGGAAATAGAAACTCCCAAGCCCTAGTTGCTCTTGATAATCCAAACTCTTGCTCCAAATTCAAAGAGAAGGATAGGTAAGCCTCTTCTCCATCTTCTCCATCTCTTCTCCTCTTCATTTTCAGAAAATATCCTAAACCTAATTTAGGAAAATATGTGTTTTATTCTTAGATTGAAGCTTGTTGAGTAAGAGTGAAGAGTGGTTAGCCTTTCCTTTGCATTTGAGCTTCTTCTTCTTGTTCTTGAGTTAAAAAGGTGAGATTTTTGATCTCACATCTATGCTTATAACTCTCTTCTATTGTTAGGTATGAATTCCTAACACTTATTCGTGTGCATTTGCTTTTGGTTTGGATTGATTTGCTGAATATTCCAATTTTTAGTGTTTGGGTTCAATTCCTTAAAAATCATAGCTTTGATCTTTGATCATGTTTTTTGAGATGCATCGAAGAGCTTATAGGGCCGGGTAGTCGATTGACATAAACCCTTAGCGCCGTTGCTCGTGCGAATGCAATTTTAGTCAAGATTGAACCTCATTTGTAATAGGCATGGATGAGGCTAGAAACAGGCTCGGCCGACCGACCCCCTGGTCCGTTCGACCGACCTGCTTCCAAGTGCATAAGCACTTTCTGTTTTAAGGTTCGGCCGACCGAGTACAGGGTTCGGTCGACCGACCTGCTGTCCCGAGAGGTTTCCAACCTTTGGTTCGGTCGACCGACTCAGGGAGACCGGTCGACCGACCTGATGATTTTTGCCAGATTTGCCTATTTTGCTAATTCGTTTGAATATCCAACTTTAATCGATTCGTGTTGTCTCCTTTTTGTTGTTGTCATTTATTATCGACTTAGATGACCTTTTCTTTGGGAATTTTAGATATATCCACTTTGATGGATTTTATATCGATTTCATTGGATTTTATTCACGTTTTCGAATGTGAATCTTAGTGATTGATTGTTCCTACAATCTTCTTTGTGATTTGTCACTTTAAAAATATAAAGGTTTTCTATACTAGTAGCAAATATCAAAACTCTTTCTTCAAATGATTTCAACACTATTTTAGTACAAAGCTCGTTTTCTCAAACCGATTTCCAATCTATTAGTATATACAAACCTTTACCTCACTCGTATGAGAAATCTAATTAAACGACTTAGTAAAACAAGTGGTATGAAACGCTTGCGTTTACTTCGTCGGTTAATTCTTGGACTTGTTCGATTGAAACTCTTGTGACAATTTTCTAGTGGAGATCTACAATTTGTTCGTAAATATTTAAGTTAAGCTAGTGGTTATGTGACATGAATCTAAGCTCATATATTTACTAGCTTATTGTAATTGACACTTCTCGTTGATCATGACGATCATCTTTGTGGTTTAGACTAGCAATGTGCGATGTCTCTTGGTTTATGTGGAGGATTGTTCCTCATTTTATTGAGCTTCGTCTCATTTCTCGCATGGGTCGTACCTTTTTAGGTGCGTCAATGTTTATTTATGCATGGGGTGTACCTTTCTAGGTGCATCGATGTTTATTTACTTCGTGGAGCAATCGGCTCAATAAGTCGAGACATGGGGCGTATCTTTCTAGGTGCGTCGATGTTCGTTTATGCATGGGGTGTATCTTTCTAGGTGCATCGATGTTAGACTGTACATGGGGCGTATCTTTCTAGGTGCGTCGATGTTCGTTTATGCATGGGGTGTATTTTTCTAGGTGCATCGATGTTAGACATTACATGGGGTGTATCTTTCTAGGTGCATCGATGTTTATTTGTACATGGGGTGTATCTTTCTAGGTGCATCGATGTTTATTTGTGCATGGGGCGTATCCTTCTAGGTGCGTCGATGCTAGAGCATGAGGCGTATCTTTCTAGGTGCGTCGATGTTCGACTGTACATGGGGCGCGTCTTTCTAGGTGGTCGATGTCCAGTTTTTTTGGGGATTGGCCATCCTTTTTATTGTGATTTGGTTCATCGGACATCCCGCTGTACGACGTCATTGTTCCTTTTTCTTGTGATTTCTGGATTTCGTGTGTTGATTTCTGGAATTTATGTTTCACCAACTTTTATGATGGGCATTGATATATATATATATGTCATTTATTGTGGCTTGGTGAATGAAATTAGGAGTATGACATTCTTTTTTTATCTTGAGTAGATTATTGTGATATTGATTAATCTCTTGTTGATTTTCAATTACTTATTTATTATAGCTTGGCATTGTGATTATTATATTGTTTATGTCATATCTCTTATTATATATCACATCATCTGATATTTATAGCTAGACTGATCCGTTTATTATTTTCTTCTTAAATAATACTCGGGTCAGACTGATATGTTACAGGTGCTACCGCTTGACTTCTCCCCTGGGATTCATTACTCTGACTTTTGGCAAACTACTTAGATTAGTAGTTTATTTTGTTGTATACACTTGAGATATAGACTCATAGTTGTATTCTTTTGTATAGCACGTGTTGCTATTCTTTTGTATTATCGTGGATCTTTTTGACCACTACTCTGATGTACACTTTCATGTGTTATATTCATATCTATTTTCGCCTTTGTGATATGAATTGTCTGTGACTGATTTGTGTTATGTTTATTTCTATATTTGTTTTCGAAGATATTATAGCCACTATGTAGAAGCTTTGAGTTTGTGTCGGTATGTCGGATTTCCTCTTGATTAAAGAAATGCATGTTATACTATCTGACATATCGGTGCTCGCGCAAAGCAATTACACGGATGGTCGCTCCTCAACAGCCTTATTCTCCGTGCTAGTTGATAGAATTCACTATAATGTTCTTGGCTAGTGTGGGTATAGAGGTGGGGAGTCACAAAACTGGTTTCGTCGAAATCCGAGACTATTTGAGAAATGGCTATTTTAACTCGCCAAATTAATATTAAAACAATTTCGATGCGTTTCGAGCTGCCACGGTCAAACGAAAACTCCAATTGCTACGAAAATTGAAATCCTATAATAACAAACTATTACGGATCCAATGGAACTAGTTTCGTCCAATTCTGAGACTGTTCGAAAATTGACTAATTTCACTAGTCGATTTAAATATTAAAATATTCAATTTTTCACAAATAAACTTTTAATTCAATTTTAAAAGTTCTAAAATATCGTTATAACTTCAACATGATAAAATAAAATTTTACAAATCAATTTCAATCATATTTAACCCAATTTTCAATTATTTCTGTATTTTCACATATTAAATTATCTATTTAACTATCCAATTAAATCCAATTATTCGAAGTAAAATTTATTCGACTTATAAATTTCACTTGTTAATATTTAAAATTAATTAAATATAAATTTTTTAATTAATATAAATTCTGGGTCGTTACAATTCCTATTTATCGGCTTTGCTCGTCAAATTTGCATGGAGTATAACTTTTCTTTGGATTCGTAACTCGTCTCATTTTCGTCCATCTCTAGCCTTGAAAGGTGAGAAATCACTCACGATTAATATTCTTATATTTATTAAATTTGATTTCAATTGAATGACAATTGAAATATGCTGTTGTTAGTTGTTTACATTGCTAGATATATGCTATTATCTTTATTTGTTCACGTGTGACATCTAACACCATTATTTGTTATTTATATTGAGGGTATATGCCTGTTATATTATTACCATATCTATTATCACTCTGCAAGTTCCCTGTTAGTATATAATTCACTATGGGTTGAAATAATACATACCCGAATGATCTGTAGAATGAGAAAATCGTGATGTGTTGAAATGATAAACCAAAGCGATTTTCATTGAATTGAATTTGGGATTATGGGTTGAAATGATATATACCCATGTATATTTAAATTGCGGATTGAAATGATAAATATCCATACCACTTGACCATAGGATAGAAAATTGTATACATTGGTCTATTTATAAATATTTTGAAAATGATTTCTATGGTTTTGGAAAGAAACATACAGTTTAATCAATATTTACTTTTAAGATATTATATATATCTGGAAATGATTTCCAAGGTTTTGAAATTTAATTTATTTAAGAATTATACTTAAATAAGTTTGATTTGAAATTTATTAAATTTGGGATTTTAAAGATACAATTTTATAACCTGATTTTTGATTAAAAGTGATTTAAGTGAATTTGGTATATATATTAAATTATCGAATTTAGTTTTTAAACGTTTGAGTATTTAAAACTTTGAAAATATTGAAATTTAAATAGTTTATTTGTGGTTAAAAATCTATATTTGAAATCATCATAATTTGAAATGGTTCACTGAGAAACTGAAATAAGTTGAAGTTGATGATTTGAGATTGGATTAAATTTGAATTTTTGGAATTCTAGTTGATCTAGAATTCGATTTGGGATATTTGAGGAAACTATTTTATTATATAAAGTATTTTGAAATTATATTTTAAACCATTTTATATTTTATCTTAATATAAACTATTTTAATATCAATCATTTCTAATATAAACTACTTTTAACATAAACTATTTTAATATACTAAATATTTTATTATAAATTATTTTAACTTATAGCTATTTTATAAAAATTATTTTATCTTATAAAAAATACCTTATTATATATACTATTATTGATATCTAAACCGTTTAAAGGAACATATTATGATTTCAAGTATTATGATTGCCAAAGTGCTATGATTTCAAAATGTTGTGATTTCCAAAGTATTATAATTTCAAATGTTTGGTTTCGAAAGTATTATAACTTTGAAAGTATTATGACTTTGGTAGTGAAAATATTTGAAATGGAAATGATATCATATTGATTTGGTTTTGAAGTGGAAATGATATCATATTGATTTGGTTTTGAAATGGAAATGATATCATATTAAATTGGTTTTTGAAATGGAAATGATATCGTATTGATGGTTTTGAAATGGAAATTAAATTGTATTGACGATTTTGAAAAGGAAATGATATCGTACTGAAACGGTAATGATATTTTGGTTTCAAAGTATAAACTATTTTGAAATGACCGTGGTGTTATAATAACGTTTATCTGTTAAAGAGACCGAGATTGGAAGTTGTCATACTCTCTGCCAACTTCGAAAACCACTTTAACAATTGTGTATGCGGTATAGGTTCTAGAATGAAGTAGGATGGTGGCAACGATCCTACATGAGGTATATACATGGACCTGACTCTCAAGTTGGCATAAGGTGGCTAAAACAGGAGCAATTGACGGGCCAAGTGAGGTAGCTCCTTCGATCGGACACTCTCTTTTGTCTGCCATTCTATTACTTTGTGATTGATTTGGTGTGCACCACTGATTTTTTTTGGAGCGTGGCTCGAAGTAGGCGGTAATGGATGCTATGCGTTACCACCAGCTCGGAAGTGCAATTGGTATGTCAACCCTGGCACTGCCTAGTTGTGCCGTGTCATCTACCTTAGCAAGACCACTATAAGTTTGTTTTGTGTCGTACTTATGGAGTATCCTCTAGTAGCCTCCCGATCTGGAGGTATTACGGTACTGTATAAACTATTGGCACTATAAAATGTGTTAAGGTGGAAAATGTAAAGCCTTAACGATATTTTTAAATAGTATACTTTAATTTAGACATTATTATAATAGCGTATATTACTACATAGTTGATAGTTTAACGGATCCTTAGAGGATGGTTATCCCAAACATCCTTTGAGTTACTTGTATATCAATTGTTATTTACCTTGAGTTGGATTTGTTGATATAAGAATGTTAATCTTGACTCGAGTGTTTTGTTTTACGCTCGGGTCAAACTGAGTGTACCTGTATTCGAGGCTCACCTTTGAAGTTGGAGCTTCGCTTGGAGATCCATCTATCGATTTTGCTTTTAGTTATTCAGTTGATTCCAGTGATGTATTCAGATTTTTTATTTGACTATTATATTGAGACATCTATGTATTCAAGACCTTTGTTGCATCTTATTTAACTCTATTATATATATATAGTAGCTTCATGAACTCCTATTCTTTTGTTTCTGCTACATATTTTATATTACTCTGTGTCTATGATTCTGTGATTTGTTTGCTGTATATGTCGAGTTTGCCAAATATAAATTAACAATCTGGTAGTTTAAGTAATTCAAATCCGGCATGTGTGGATGCGAATTGTTGAAAATATCAGGATGTTGCAAGGAACAAATGCAAAAGTGGACAATATAAATCAAAGTTCCCAATGGAATACAAATTTTCAGCCAGTTACCTCTATTTTTAGTTCGACAATTGGAAAATTGTAATAGATTCATGTTTGCATAAAGATGTTTGATGATAGAAACTAGCTTCTAAAGGAAAATTCACTTTTAAAAATACATGAGATTATATTAAAGGAGCAGAAACAGAAGCAGAATGGTACAAATCTACGTAGAACAAAGCAAATTGTCCAAAAATGGTCCACTGTGCATACTTTGCTTTATTAAACAGACCACCTACAAGATGCAAATGCAATAAATGGAGGAAAAAGGGGGAAATCAACTGCTTTTTTTGGCAAAACAGAACCAGAAAATATAGAACACATATATTTTGACTGCATATACTTAAGACATATATGGTCAATAGCTAAAAGAATATTAATGCTCAACCAATTTTCAAGAGTAATACAATATCAGATCAAGAATCCAGCACATTCAGCAAAATTTCAACAAAAAGGCAATGAATTTTGATAAAGCTTGCATTCTACTAATAGCAGTAACATAATTCATTTCGAAAGAAAGAAACATTAAAGTGCATAAGAAGAAAGAAATTGAAAGCTTGCAAATTTGGAAAACAATTGAGGTAGAATACCAAATTCTCACTAAAAATGTAATAAAAAAGCACGGAATTCAATCAATCAAAATCAGGACATATGTGAATCAGACAAATACAAGGAATGAGTGGAAGCGTACCTACACAACGGGAAATTCATTTTACATATTTCTCATGGTAGGGCTACTCAGTGTGAAACCGATTACTCTAGGAGGAAGCTAGGAGGTGATCGTTCTCAAATCCAAATCATAAGTAGCTTCTACAAGAAAAGAATAAACATTTAATGTATTAACAAGGAGATGAGATCAAAACAAAATTCCAACTCCATATTACCCGATTTGAATGGGACCCACCGCTCATCCCATGCTCCATCAAAAGAGAATCGATTCCTTCAAATATTTAGGGATTTGCAGTTCAAAGTTAACATCCGAAAGATAAACAAAAATTACTATAGAAGCAAGCTCAATAATCAGATATATCACTTATCTATTTGGAATAATGAGGAAAGTAACAATTCACATAACTTAAAGTGCTAGATCTCTACTCATTGTGAGGATTCTGATAAACTTAAGAAGAATCACTCAAATCTAAATCACTATGAAGTTGTAGATGAAGATAGGAGGCTTTGGAAACCTCTTGACAAAAGCTTCTTCATCGAATGCCAAAGTTTTATGAATCGCCCTTATTTCGGGTTTTCTTTTGATAGCTACTTTAGTTTTGAGATATTTTGGATAAGGTTGTTGTTGTAATAACAACAATAGGTCAATACCCACTTTATATTTTCATTTAGGCCTTGGGTCTCTTTTGCCTGTTTAAAAATCAGTCACAATGATCATGAAGATACATGTCTATTCAACTATGTATTAGGGTTTGACCCTTCTTTTTCTGACTATGGTGATATTGGTGGCAAGAATATGTTCTGTTTTACTTGGCGATGGTTAAGGAAAGAAATATTTGTATAGCATTAATTCATTGGATTTTGTTATGGGTTTACGGACATTGTTTTCTAATTATTTGCATATAATAGGCGTTACCTCAACCTCTGATGGTAGTGATTCCTTCTCATTTGTGGGGGATTGGTATGTATCTTTTATTTTAGTAGATGAAAAATTATAGTCTTGCTTATGTTATTTACTCGTTGTAGTTGTCGAGCCATCATTGCCTCGCACTTGTTTACATGCGTTCATACACACACACACAAAGGGGATTACCACTAGAATACCAGTTTGCCTTGGAAAAACTGATCATACCTTGTTTTATAAGTTTTTCCTTACAAGGAAGTTGATTTGTGAGGATCTTATATAGGAAAGGTAATGATTGGGTTTGATTTATTTTTCCACACTATGTTAAACCATTTTACTTTATCTAATCTTATTCTTACTGAATTCTAGGCATAATTAAAAATCAAATCACCTTTTTTATTCGAGTTATAGAACTAGAAATCATTCATGTCATTATTATTTATCTTGACTTGCATTTTTCATTGCTTAAGCTTTTGGTTTGTCTAATTATTTATAATTTTCGTCCGTCATCCCATATGACGCAACTGACATTAAATTGTTCACCTCCTAGACCAACTAGTGATGCATATCCCAATCTTTTATTTAGTTTAGTACCTACTATGTAATAACTTGTAATTTTTCACTTAGTAGTAAATTGTAATTAATCGTTTGATTGAATATTAAATGGACTTATGACTTGAAAGGAAAAATATTAAGATGAATAAATTATTGTTCGAGACCTATTTCATTGAATTCATAATGTCATTTGTATATGAAACACATATAGAGTTTGTTAAAATTTGATAAAATTTGTAAAATGACAAGAAAAGAGAAGTACGCTTGACCATGAACTCTCTTTGAAATGAAGAGAACAAATTCACTATCACATTCTTTTCCTTTCTAGTTATTTTCTTTGGTTAAAAAAATATTTTTCCCAAACTTTAAATCCTCATATCCCCTTAAAGTTTGTATTTTAGAATTAAATATCTTAATTCTAGTTAGAAGATTCTATAAATCTATATCATCAAGTTTGTATTTTAGTGAAGATAGAGGCTGGACCTTTGAAAACAAAGGAAAAGCTTGAGTAGATTACCATTAATCTTGGATTTCTTGAAGATTTGGTGGGTGAAATCCTTTCTCTAAACTTTATTATCAATTGTTATATTAAAATCATGGTTTTATACTAATGTTGGTTAGGGCTTGAGTAACAACCTTAATTAGGGATTTTCGAGATGAAGGTCCCGTCGAATGAATTTTTTAAGCACAAACTTCATACTTTGATGTGTTAGGAATTTGTAGAAATTGAAGCTAGTTGATATGAATATGTAGCTGGATTGTTGATTGCATCATTGGTAGTAATGATAGGATTATATCAAATGGTAGTTGAAGTTATCGTTGAATGATGGAATATGGAGTTGGATGGTTGGCTGATGTTAGCACCAAAATTGGTCACTAACACCCTTGAGTAGAGTTATGTAGAGAGATTAATGAAGAGAATAAATTAGAATGGAAGAATAGTGTAATTCAATGCCAAAAGAACAATAAAAATGGGAACACCAGATTTATAGTGGTTCGGCATAATTGCCTACGTCCACTTTGAATTTAAAATGTATTGCTTTCTCAATTGCTAGAATACAGATACAATCCGTAAACCAATCACTTGCATACAAGTTTGAATTAAAAAGGGAGTGTATTAAAAATGGAAAGGTCTCCCCACTTTTCTCGGAAAAAGGTCCATTTCACTATGCCTCTGCCCTTATATTTATAGACAAAGATAGGCTGGACACCCCTCATGGGCCCAAGAACAAAGTACCTCGACCCACAGTAGGTGACTTCTGCGCACCAGGCCAGGCATGCCGAACGAGGAATGCTGGTCGAAAATTTTCCGGTCGATCATTGAATGACTCAAAGCAGAGTCATGTCGAACACTCCTGCTATGTTGCGTGCTTGACAACTTGCTAACACCTCTAGTCTGCACCGCGCCAGGGATGCCGAAACATGTCGATTTCATCAAACGCTTATACCTTCAGGCTTTGCTTGGTCAGAATCTTGTCTAGTGCTAATAATAATATCTTCAACTGTCCTTTTATAGCCGGGCCAAGATGCCGGATAACATTTGCCTTTTGAAGTGCGTTGTGTGACGCAACACGACACGCTTCGAATCAGCGAGTATTCCTTGTTTTTAGAAAGAAATCCATCGCGTTTCCTGACTAGTCATTATCCTTCAATTTTATCCTCCCAAGTTGTCACATCCTTCTTTGGTCGTCATGACGCTTTGTTGATTCCCAATATTATAAATCCAGGGTTGTAGTTCATCAGTGGCCATCTGTGTCCGGTTCTACAGGGCTAGTAAGCTTCAGCTAACTGATCCAGTCTTTTCTTAACGATCTTAAGTGAGAATTCAATTTATGTCCATTTCAAGAAGTTGAACTTTTCCAGATGTACACATGTATGTTCGGGTGCATGTTCTTGCCATTGGCTCTCGGATGCGTTTTATATGCTCAAAAGTCGTCACCGATTCCATCTAGTTTAATTGCAATTCAATTACAATTCCTTGTTTTTTTTGAAATAAGGGTTGTAATCAGCCACTTGATAAGAGGGACTTCAAGTTTTACACGGATGACGGCCTCAGAGCAGTAAGCAAGGGCGAATGGAGTACGGCCAGTTACAGACCCATGGGTAGTTCTATAACCCGTAATGCCATTGGGAGTTCATCCACCCATTTACCTCTAGCCTTTTCCAAACTTATCTTTAGAACAGACTTTATGATCTTGTTCACAGCTTCAACCTATCCATTTGCAGTTATAATGGTTCATGAAATATCATAAGGAAAATCGACGTTGCGGACAATGAAATTGATTATTTTCTTCATCTTGGACGTGTCTAAAAGTACTTCATCTGCCCATTCGATGAAGCAATCAACTGCTATGGTGGCGTATTTCGCCCCACCTTTAGGATTGGTAAGAAGATGATGTCAATGTCCCCAAGTGGCAAACGGCTGTGGACTAACCATTTGAGTAATTTCCATCGGTGGGGCTCCCAGATTTTTGGCAAACATCTTTCACTTGTCACATTGTCTAGCATGATCAACCGCATTTGGATTGATAGTTGGCCAGTAATACCCGTAGTAGAGTATTTTCTTTATTAGGGTTTTCCCTCTGATGTAATTTCCACATTCTTCTTCATAGACTTTGCTCAAGACTCATTTGATATCATCATGGGTGATACACCGAAGTATAGGAATGGATAAACTCCTTTCTACACATGACTTCTTCTTGGATGATTTGGCATGAAGCTTTGAGGAGGATCTGTCATTTTTCATTCCTTCTTTTAGTAAGAATTTCTCATTATAGATAGTCTTTGATAGGAGTCAACCATGACCCCTTTTCTGGATCTGTCTCCAAGATCCAGCCGATCTTCTTCTGTCAATGCTTGGAATATTAAGTATTTCAACCGAAACAATGTATGTCTGTTGCATGTCCCTAAAACTGGCCAGCTTGGCCAGTGGCTGGACTCTTTTCATTTTGTTCGCTGCGTATGTGTGCAATGATGTAATACGCGAAGTTGGCTAGTAGCTCTTGGACTTGGCCAAGATAAGGAGCAAGACAATGCCCCCTAGCAAGATCAACTTCCTTAATGTTGCATACTATTAATCAGGAACCACAAAAGATATGTAAAGTTTCCACTCCAAATCCTCTAGAAAGTTTGAGGCTGGCAGTCGAGGCTTCATACTAAGCATCGTTGTTTGTTATAGTAAAATCGAGTTTTAGGAAGTAGCAAATCGATCGTTCCTCAGGAGTCATTATCATGACTCCTACACTATAATGTTGATCATTGAATACTCCATCCGCATACATTTTCCATCTATTGGTTGGTTCTCTACCACTCTTCTGTAATCATCTGATGTAGTGAATTTGGGTATGAGGTCTGCTAATTTCCGCCTTGGATAGCCCTTCAAGGGAAATAAGTGATATCGAATTGGTTTAGTTCGGTATCCTATTTAAGTAGTCTTTCAGAAGTCTTAAGCTGTTTTATGCCCTATCACAACGGCTGGTAGGCATAGACATTGATGGTTACTCTAGTCGTAGATTCTTGTCATGAGTTATTAAGTCTAATAGTGATGGGCTCTGATTGCACTAATCGATTATCGGCAAATGGCCAAAGATAAAGCCTAAAAGCACATTGCAGGAAATGTCGAGTAGGGGTCAGCCTCGAGTTGCATGCAGCTGCAAAGCTGGATCTTGCTATGAGTTTGAATTTTCTTGTATATTCGAGTAATGCACTTTCTTTTCAATGCATTCATGATCCTTTACCCATGCTTTGGGTTGGAGTGACATTCAGTTGCCCTTAAGCTTAGGTACCGATTTAATGATTTTATCTCTAGGAATTCTTTCGGTCGTAGCCTTGAGTAGCCGTAAGCATTATATATAATTTTCAATATTGAGCTATCGCAGTCAGTCTTAGGATGACCATACGTCTGCTCCAAGACTTGGGTTGAAAAATGCACTGCATTGATGGTTGAGTCTCGCCTCGCTATCTTTATATTCCCATCAAAACTCCAAAGACACAGAGTTGATCAATGAATTGTCGGTTCACATTCATCTTGGTTCTCGCTCGTGCCTCTAGGTCTGGGGCATATACCGATAAGTAGGAAGGCTAGGCATGCCTACTTTAGCTTTACTCTCTTTCCCGTTGAAATCGTGGGATTAGGTTATTTGATGGGCGGCTGGGTCTCGTCTACCTTGTATTGTATTATGGTTTTTCATTCCAAGAGGAATACTTTGATGCCTCGTCAGTTTCAGGGCGTAATTTGGACAATGGAATATTAGCCACGTCCACTTTGGTTCATGTTCTGTAATCAGATCTCGGGGTAAAGTTGGCTCAAATGTAGTCGGGTCATGCTCATTTAGTTTCATACTCCTCCTGACGGATCGAAGGAGGGTGCTGGAGAATTTTTGACCAAGTCTTCATGGTTTACTCTCCTTTCCACACTCTGGAGGTCATAGGTTTTCTAGGAATATCCGAGGCACATTCGTGCGTGCTTGGTATGGATCGGTATTGACCCTCGATCTAAGGTATGATATAGTCGGTTGCCTGTAGCTTTGGATGCCGTTATGATTGGTTCTATATTGAGGCTTCCCTATATTCGTAGCCTTAAGTTGTAAAGAACGCCAAGCTAGAGCTATAATAAGTTATCGTATTCAGCTTTTAGTGATTTGCACTGCTTCTTGTAGCATTGATTTGGCCAGGCCACTAATCAGATGGTTGAACTCCATCCTTAGCGAGTTAATACTCCTCCTGTCGGTTTCAGGCTGAAGTTTGCGGGATAGAACGGTCAGAATCCACTCGTCTATTTATCAATGTTTATGCACCACTCTACATTCTGGTGACTTAGTGTTATTCTCCCCCCGGTCGACTCGCGCCCAATTTTTGTTCATGCTTCGGTTCACGCTTTGGGGACTTGGAGGTTTGTCGGACGGTTTCTGCTATATTCCACAGTTTGGGATGTACAGATTTTCATTAATTTGTTTATACTCTAGCCACACTCTGGGACTTAGAATACTCTAGTTCATTTCTGGAACTTAGAGATTTCTCTCAAGTCGTTTGTACTCTAGTCCGCACTTAGGGGACTTTGAGTACTCTAGTCCGCACTCAGGGGACTTAGAGGTTTTTAAGACGTTTATACTCTAGTTCACACTCAAGGGTCTTAGAGTGCTCTAGCCTGCACTATGGGGAATTAGAGGATTTTAAGTCGTTTATACCCTAGTCTGCACTCAGGGGACTTAGATTACTCTAGTCCGCACTCTGGGGACTTAGAGGTTTTTAAGTCGTTTATACTTTATTCGACACTCAGGGGACTTAGAGTACTCTAGTACACACTCTGGGGACATAAAGGCTTTTAAGTTGTTTATACTCTAGTCCGCGCTCAGGGGACTGAGAGTACTCTAGTCCGCACTCTAGGGACTTAGAGGTTTTTAAGTCATTTATACTATAGTCCGCACTCAGGGGACTTAGAGTACTCTAGTCCGCACTCTAGGGACTTAGAGGTTTTTAAGTCATTTATACTCTAGTCCGCACTCAGGGGACTTAGAGTACTCTAGTCCGCACTCTGGGGACTTAGATGTTTTTAAGTCGTTTATACTCTAGTCTGCACTCAGGGGACTTAGAGCACTCTAGTCCGCACTCTAGGGACTTAGAGGTTTTTGAGTCGTTTATCCTCTAGTCCGCACTCAGGGGATTGAGAGTACTCTAGTCCGCTTCAGGGCCTTAGAGGTTTTTAAGTCGTTTATACTCTAGTCCGCACTCAGGGGAGTTAGAGTACTCTAGTCCGCACTCTGGGGACTTAGAGGTTTTAGGTCATTTATACTCTAGTCCGCACTCAGGGGAAAGTGAGTATCTAGTCTGCACTATGGGGACTTAGAGATTTTTAAATGGTTTATACTCTTGTCCACGCTCTAGGGACTCAGAGTACTCTAGTCCAGACTCTAGGACATAGAGGTTTTCATTGAGAGCGTCGTATTTCCACCCTTTAATTTGTATTTCATTTACCGTATGTAGGCTAATGTTGTCGAATGAACGATCAATCGACATTTGCTCATGGAATGGGATTCTTCCCCCAACATGAGGGACGAAACTTGAAAATTGGACGGTTGATTTTCGCCCGCTTGGTTATTATAGCTCTTCCAATCAAGTCAAGGAAGAAGGTATATGACATATGGTTGGATCACATCCATGCTAGGTTAGATAGTCAAATCTCACACAATTTGCTTCATATCTCTTTATATAAACTAAGGATAATGGATTATTGAGTAGACAAAGTAAGTTGCATATGTTTCAAGGTGCAGTTGTGTCCATGTATTGAGAGTGATGGTTGACGAGTAGGTAGTCCATCACAGCTCCTCCAAGTCGGGCTTTCGATAAAACTTTTGTGTCCAGTATAGGATTTGATGTGTAGATGATCAAATCACGTCTATTCTAGATAAATCAGACGTCACTGGGCTTAAGGAAAGGCATCTGTATTTTTTCGAACTTTGTTCTATGACTCGATTTGAGTGGATTATCGAGCTATATTAATTCTAAGCCTTGCTTAGGTATCTAAGTCAAACATGGAGGTTGATGAATGAATGATCGGTAATGTTGACTTTGTATTGGGCTCTGATCGTGATGAGCTTTTCAATCTCTAGTTCTTGGCCCCAAATTAAAGGCATATAGTTAATGATGAGCGACTGAATCATGCCCGTCTAGACAAAACTCCACACGTCCGATCATGATCTGCATGGATTGGTTGGCAGCCAAATTTGAGTACCAGGTCACCTGCATCATTTTGAAAGTAGTTTAGTTCAAGTTGGCCGTAGTTTACAGAACATTTGAAATAGAAATGGAAATATCAAAGAAGATTGGAATAAATCTCATTGATAACTGAAACAACATCGTGTGCTCGCTATTCGACTTTTCCCCTTGCTCCTTTCAAAGGGATGTCGGCCGTCAACAGTCGAATTGATAATCATAGCCCTTTATTAATAGGCATCAGATGTTCATTGCCTGCCATTCAACAGGACTTGTACATGCTATTGAAGCTTTCCTTTCTAGATCGGCTTTTTGATCACACCTCGGAGGTGTTTATGATCGCCCGTGTTAGGATCAATGAGCATCTTAGAATATACAACACTCCCCTGATTTTCTGTTGACTTTGGTGTACTCTCTTGAGGTTGATTTCCAGTACCACTATGAGTCGCGAGTCTTCAAGTAGAGGTTGTCGATTAAATCTTTCAAAGAGCATATGAGTCAAATTTCTAGATCTTGTTTTGTCTACTAGGATCAGAGTCCTAAACCAACGGGCCTTCATTGTTACTTATCCTTGTCTATACCGCTCTCTTACATTTTGGTTCAGATTCATTTTTTTATAGAAATGATCCATGGTCATAAGAGGCTCTCCAGCTAATTAACTGCCAATATATATGTGGAGGTCGATTCACCTCAAAAGTGATCAGTATGATATCCCTTTGGGAGTATTGTTTGAGTAGCGGTTGCTTGTCCATTCTCTTATTGCCATTCAGAAGCTGCCGCTATATCCTCTATGCCCTGGTTGATCATTGGATTCAAGGGAAGTGGATAGAATGTTCCTTTATTAAGTTGAGTTTTGAATTCACTATCCGGAGGCGCTGCGCTGCGACTAGGGTTCGGGTGTCGTAACTGAAAATACTTGTTTTGAAAGCAGGGATCGTGTAAGAGACTGATGTAACTTAAGTTTGTGTCGGCTAAGCATGGTTCGACCAAGGAAGATCGACCAAGGTGGATCGGCCAAGTCACCTCGTCCTGGAGTGGCTAGGCATGGAGTGGCTCGGCATGAAGTGGCTCGGCCTAGATGTGGTCGGCCTGGATGTGGCTCAGCATGGACATGACTCGGCCTGAATGTGGCTTGGCCTCAATGTGGCTCGGCCTGAATGTGGCTTGGCATGGATGTGGCTCGGCGTGGATCTGGCACGGCCTGAATGTGGTTCGACATGGAGTGGCTTGGCCTAGATGTGGCTCGACATGGATGTAGGTGGCTCGGTCTGGAAGTGGCTCGGCGTGGATATGGCTCGGCCTGGATGTGGCTCTGCTAGAATGTGGCTCGGCATGGAGTGGCTCGGCCTGAATGTGGCTCGCCTGGATGTGGCTCGGCATGGATGTGCCTCGGCCTGGATATGGCTCGGCCTGCTTATGGCTCGGCCTGAATGTTGATCGGCATGGAGTGGCTCGTCCTGGATGTGGCTTGGCATGGGATGGGAGTGGCTCGGCATATGCCTTTTCAAGGGGGTCGACATACACCTTTTCTCGGGCGATCGGCTGAATTGCCTTCATAGGAGGGTTGGCCTTCATTCAACTTGAGTGCAAACTTTTGGTCCAATCCCCTGAACTTATGTACATAAGTGAATCCAATCCTTTCACATGAACATGAACACTTGATTAACTCTAAACAAGAAAATTAGCATAATTAAATCTCCCGAAAACAAGGTGCAGTAGACTTAGTTTCTCTGACTATAGCTATCAGCTTCCTTTAGATTTCTTTCAAATCCGAGTAGAATAGGAAGTTCTCTAGTAAACAACTAGATCTATCTCGTGATTATGGAAATTCACTAATAGACGACGAGGTCCAATCAAGCCGAGAATTCAATTCTCAGCGAAAGCACCAAAATGTTAGCACCAAAATTGGTCACTAACACCCTTGAGTAGAGTTATGTAGTGAGATTAATGAAGAGAGTAAATTAAAATAAAGAACCATATGCTAAATTAAATGCAAAAACAAAAACACCAGATTTTATAGTGGTTCAGCGTAGTTGCCTATGTCCACTTTGAGTTTGATCTTTATTGCTTTCTCAATCGCTTGAATACAGATACAATTCGTAAACCAATCACTTGCATACAAGTTTGAATGAAAAAGAGGAGAGTGTCAAAAATGGCAGGGTCTCCCATTGTTCCTGAAAAAAGGTCCATTTAGCTGTGCCTCTGCCCTTCTATTTATAGGCAAAGATAGGCTGGACTCTTCTCACGGGCCCAGGAACAAAGTATCTCGGCCCATAGTAGGTGACTTCTGTGCACTGGGCCAGGCATGCTCAAGGAGGAATGCTGGTCGAGAATTGTCCGATCGATCATTGAATGACTCGTAGCAGAGTCATGTCGAATGCTCCTACTTTGTTGTGTGCTTGACAACTTGCTAACACCTCTAGTCTGCACCGAGCCAAGAATGCTGAAACATGTCGATTGCATCAAACCCTTATACCTTTAGGCTCTTCTTGGTCAGAATCTTGTCTAGTGCTAATAATAATATCTTCAACTATTGTTTTATTGCCGAGTCAAGGTGCGAGATAACAGTTGAGTGATTAAAGGTGTATGGTTTGTAAAGCATTTGATTTTCGGAACATTTCATCGAATTATTGTCTTGTGGTATTCGTCCCATGGTGAATCGTTGAAGATGCAAACTCTAGTGTAAGGCATAGTAGGCGATATAAGGTCGTGAAATTGTGAGGCTCAACGTCAGGATGAGGAAGACCGAGGCGATGGTTGAGTAAAGTTTATGTGACAACCCTCTATGGAACGGGCTTAATTTTCGACCCAATAAAAGCCCATAAAACCTTAGGTAAATTCTAATACTGCCCGCTGGTTGGTAAAATTGATTAAATAAAAAATACATGGAGCAATCTGTCCATGCTTTCAGAATCTCATAGCGGAAGGAAAAAACTACAATAAAAATGTAAACACCCATTTCACACATTTCCCAATGTCAGAAATACAATATTCCAAATAATTATAACACAATGTCTCAAAATAGAACATCGACAAATCTAAAATTTGGGTACATATGAATAAATCATAAGTATAAGTAAGTAGATATACTACCACCAATCTTTATTGCTTCCTTCATGATAGATTTAGGGGTACGCCCTAGTGGCAATTATGTAATTTGTTACATATATCGAACTCGATAACCAATCTTTCTCGAAATCAAAAGCATTTTCTTTCTATTATATACTTGATATAATGTGTTATATTAATTAATTATTTTATTTAAAATCATATTTTAATAGAAAATCCATAAATGGTTTGTTTTATGATAGTAGTTACAAAGTGTTGTATCCATGAGTAATTTATCACAATGAAAATAAATATACCATTTTAAATATTTCTAGTAAAGATGTATCGAGATGGATGTCGATACATCCCTTGAGATTAGAGTACGTAACACTCTCCAAATATTGGGCAGTATATTACTCGTGGCTGTTGGGGGCACATCAAGGGCTTATGTCACGACCTGTAACCCGACGTTCGAAAATCGACATCCATACTTTCCCGTATTCGAATGCCGCAGATTCGAACGTCGAAATTCAGTTAGCATATAACACATTAAGTATAACAATACAGCGGAAGAAAAACAATATATATCATTGATACAACAATGAATACAACATCACATACAATATGATACAATAGATGCTCAATAATATTAGAGACAAAAATATACAACAGCGGAGCAAATAGCAGCGGAAAGATAGCACTAAAAGACAGAAGAGTCTCCAAAAGAATCCAACTCCATACTGTAACTCCATCTACAGACCAAAGATAGCTCGAACACCCGATCACGATGTATTAAGCAAGGATAGTCATCAATACGATCGCTAAGATCCAAAGACTAAAGATATCGAATCTACATCTACTAGCTGATTATCCGAAAATCTAACTCTAGACCGCTCGTGTGGAAAATTGTGGGCACCAAGAGTTTAGAAAGGGAACAAAGAATTCCAGGTCAGTGATGGGACTGGTATGAGCAAACAAAAACAATTTATCTTTGTCAAAAGAAAAATAAAAGATTTTAAAAAAATCCGCAATGCTTTTTGGAAAATGAAACTACCATATGGCCTCCCGCCACACACACAATCCAAACGCAGAATTGGAGGAGATTTCTCCTTATGATAGTCAAACATGCTTGATATGCAAAATCCTTTTTTATATTATTATTAGTGCATAGTGCAGAAAATATTTCGAAAGTATAATATTGATCTTAGCCAGCATACAACCATTATTGTATGCCTACTATAGCTAACATGTTCAATAGCAGGTTACAGCCACATTCCATGGAAGGTTATACAACTAAAACCATACATGGCGCGTATTGCTTCTTTGGATTTCCAACAAATGGTCAGGCAAAGGAACTCCTGGGCCACAAGGGTACGCCTCTAGAGGGACGCCCCGCGAACCTAACCGGATCTCTGCCAACACAAGGCCGGGTTACCTCTATAACTAGGTAACACCACACAAGTACGCCACCCCCGGTCGTTACCGACCTTTATCCGAGCGCTCGACACCAACAACCACAAAGCAATGTATTTGCAGTAACCACATAGGTTAAATATCTGAGCTCCATACCATGATACCACCTTTTTCCAGAAGAAATGGACATAGCCTAGGAGCGCGACCCCTAATAACCTTGCCGCATCTTTCCTGTTTCGACTATTTCCGAGTTGTGAGGTCCGACGAGATCACGTCCACAAAGCTACGCTTTATACAAAAGACATGCTTTGATTAACAAATGATCAACAACACTTCGTATGCCACATTACCAAATTGGAAATGTATCACTAGTAATCATCAACTGCATAACCTCTAAGCTCCTACGTCTCAGGAAAGGGTGTTAAGCCAAGAGAATAAATTCTCCGTCACCAAACAGAAATGTATTTGATAGAAACCAACTTTACATCTCAAAGTGTAATGTCAAACACACATCCATACAAGTCTGTTCTGGGTTCGAACAGAACCGAAGGCACTTTCGAAGAAGCCCTTGCAATTCGGATAATCCCTAATCACATCCGGACTCCCCATCACAAAGGACGATCAAATCTCTATACCGGGGATCAGTCGATGCAAAGACATTTGACAGGTAATCCTTTTGTTCTTGAAAATACCCGGTCCTCATCACCGTCTTCAAATGTAATCCATATCGTCTTATCATTATTCGGAATGGGTTATATGACACAAAGTCCTTTCCCAGCTAAACCGAATAATGAGTACAATATTTAAAAACATATAGATATATGGGATCTAAGTTAAGTCACAACTTATTGCCCAAAAACCTTTCTTCAAATGGTTTAAACAAATTACCATTTTCAAATATTTTAAACAAAAAGATCCAGTTCACAAAGTTCACCCATCTTTCACAAAGATTAATTCATATCTTTCAAAACTATTCACAATTCAAAATCTTTTATACAAAAGACACACCTTTAAGATCCTCTTATTTTGGGAACAAAGTTCACTAATCTTTGACCAAGATTCATTAATAGCTTTCAAAACAATTCCGTTTCAATACTGAAATCCTTTCAACAAAAACTGGAAATCCTTTCTTTATTTGAAAGCTATTATCATTAGAAAACTAATACTTTTCATTTGAGAAAAATATGATCAAATTTGCACAAGTTATATCCTTTAAAGTATAAACTTGGGTTAATTTTAAATTCCCAAAATAGTACTTTTAAAATACATTAAAGATGGTTTAAAAATCCATATTATATAACTTGTATAGACCTTTCAAACCAAATTTCCAAAACAATTTCAAACTTAAACAAGGTATATTATATTCAAACTACATTTCAATTTCAAACTTTCTTTTCAAAAGCTTTTCATATTCAACCCAATCCATCTCCAAAATCATTTGGATTCAAAATTCAATTTTTAAAAACCATTTCATAAAATAATATTAAATTCAAATATCTATGACTTAACCGATTTCCTCGTGCAATCCATATTTGTGTGTGTATGGAGTCCAGAGGTTTTACACAATAGTGCAACATGATCAATCATTACAGATTCAAACACATCAATATCGATAAGCGGTATAATCCTATAACGCTTATCTTTATTCAAAGATTCACAGATAAATGATATAAATTCATCACAGATAAATAAATTGCATTCATCACATCTCAAATCAAAACAATTCATGTCATAAAGCATCACACATTAGGGATATTAAACAATTCAAACATCTAATAGAATCCAAGCATTCATAAGTAAGATCAATTAATTATCTGATTAATCTAAATCAGATTACTTACTTATGAACAAATTACTAATCCTAGTTAATTAATATTAATTAAACCACCTTAATTAATTAACCTTTAATCATTTATTAATTAACCTTTAATAATAAATTAATCAACCTTTAATTATTAATTAATCAAACTTAATTAATAAATAAATCAACCTTTAATCATTAAATAATTAACCTTTAATTATTTAATTATTATTTAATTAAGTACACTTAATTTATTAATTGATTAACCCTTAATTAATTAACATTTAATTAATTATCATCGTCAAATTAATTACCTTAATTAATTAATCATATAATTAATTATCCTTTAATTAATTATTTTTCAATTACTTGATTAATCAAACTTAAATCATTAATTAATTAATCTTGATTACTTTCATTTAGTAATTATCTTTACTTAATTACATTAGGTAATTAACATTTAATAAATTAATTATTTTTATTAATTTCCTTAATAAGTAAATTGATTTAATTATTTCTTTATTAACTACATTATTTAATCAACCATCCTTTAATACATTAAGTAATTAATTACATCATTAAATCACTTTTGAAAATATATAGAAATTAGCCTATTATAAAGTTACTTTTAAACAAATCAATTTTAAACATTTTAACTTTTACATTTTAAATCTTGGCAAACCTGTTTAAAAGCTTATTAACATAAACATTGGGAAATTTGTTTAACAATTGCTTTGAAAACTTCATTCATTCTATTTGTTTTGCAAAAAATTGCTAAAATCTTCTTTTTCTTTTCAAACTTTTAAGATTGCGTAAGAAACCCGAGCCATTTTTAAATTTTCCCAAGCATTCCCCTGAGATTCCCACTTTCCTCTCTTTCCAGAGGGAAACCACCATCATCTTCGAGCAATGACCCGAGCCACCTTCGTCTTCCCGAACCCGAACATCTCAAAGGTAAAAAAACATGTACATGGACATGTACAACCTTTCCGGTCACCTCCGACAACTACCACTTCTACTCACACGTTACCGATGATCCCTCTGAGCCCCTCAATCACTCAGGTCAATTAATCTTGTCGTAAAACAAAAACAAGCCCAACAGTATCACACTGGAACTGAATTGATCATCAGAAAACATTTCGCCACACCACCCACGTCCACTAGAGGACTCGCAATCGGGATCGAAGCTTCGCCACGAACCCATGCTCCCATCCCCCTTGGTCCAATAGCTCTTGATCCATCATTGACGACAAAATTGCCCCAGGAACAATGTTTATTAAAACTGAACCTAAAACCCTAAACTGCCACCGATCATTCACCACGACCAACCAAAAATCCATATTCCATTTTTTTGATGATCCCTGATATCCCATTCCCCCTTCATCCCTGATCGCGACGAACAATTCCTCAGTGATCAACTGAAATCGCCTATTTTCCTATTCTCGTTCAACTCGCAAATTTGCATGATTCTTAAACTTAAAAAATCTAGTTTTTAATATAAATAATCACCATATTCAAACTCAAATTGATTTATGTAATCAAAACTTAAAATTTTAAATGTCGAATTCCTAACTTGAATTCTTTTCTTTCGAAGTTTCCTATTTTAAAATAATTACATAATATTTTTTCTTGAAACCATTTTTAAAAAACAAGTCTGGTTTACACTTTCATATTTCCTTTAAAGATCGAATCCTAAAAATGATTGGAATAAGGAAATTTGATTTTTTTCCAACATTTATTTAGCCTATAGGAATTAAAACAGAGGCCTGTATTCTTAATTCAGGCATGCACAAAGTCACTTGCATATGTATTTTTATATATGTATATATATATATATACACATACATACATACATACATACATACATACATACATACATACATACATACATACATACATACATACATACATACATACATACATACATACATACATACATACATACATCACATTTCCATTCATACAAACACACTTCCAAGTCATCATCGTCATCACAAGTATTAGAAATCAAGAGGAGAAATGAATTTCTACTCACATGCAATAAAGTAGATTAAAGGTTGAAAGTTTGCTCACATTGTTTGAATCCGAGGAAACCTGGAATTTTGCTTTTGATTTTGAAAAACTAGAAGCTTTATTTCTTCGAAACTGGAATTTTTAAATACTTGCTTTGATTTTGTTTTGTTATCTAGCTTGATATATATTAGATTTTGAAACTGAGTTGATCTGATTTGCTTGTGATTGATTGATCTTCAGGCTGAAACAATTTGAAGTGAATCTGATCTTATAGCTTCAAACTGAGTTAAATTTATTTGAATATGTCAGATTTGAGATGATCTGATCCATATTTTGAAGCAAGAACTTGGATTGATTTGGTTTGCTTATTTTCTGGTCATGCATTTCTTAAGTTTTTGTTTTCAGGTTTCTTAAGTGAAAGAAAATAGGGCATATTTTCTCACTAATGTATGTTATTATATAATTAAATCAAAAAGAAAATTTGGTTTGCCACTTGTATTTCTATAATAAAACCAATTTAACACTTGTCTTATTCCTTGTTAACATAGATACAAATGTAAATTTGTATGATAAAACCTTTACACTGGTAATTTATATATTTACTAAATGTTTAAACATGATTTTCTACTTAATATATATATATATATATGTTTTATGTTTTCTTATTTATATTTTATATGTATTTACAAACTATATTTTTAAAAGAAAATGTACATTAAACCTTCTATTATCAAATTTTATTTAAATCTTACAATCCATTTTTTTCAAAAGATATACATACATATTAAAATTAGAAAACACATTTTTATTAAATATAAAAATGGGGAGTATTTCAATCCAACTTATTTAAAATGGTTATCTTATTAATTTCAGAGATATGTATAAATTAAAGCTTGGTATTTATTCCTATTTTAAAATTTTAAATTCAAGTTATTATTCTTTTTAAATGAATGAAGTTTTATATTTATACATTTTCTATTATTTAATCTTATATAAATTTTTAAGGAAATTCTTAAAACTTAATTTCTATAATAAATCCAATATATTTATAAATATTTAAATTTTGAATTTTCCAAAATCAAAATTTTAATTACAATTTAACTTTTAATCTATACATATTCATAAATATATTTATTCAAAATTTTCAAATTAATCCACAATCAAATTTATAACTAATATATTATTCAAAATATTTTTTCTAAATTTCCAAATATAAATTCTATTTAAATTAAAAACCCATTTATATACATATATATAAATAGACAACACATATCTTTATTTTTTTTGAAAAACTCAATTTAATTCACAATTCTAACCCAAAATTTATATTAACTATCAATTCAAATTTGACTCAAAAACCGGGGATGTTACAGATTCCCCCCGTAAGAAATTTCATCCCCGATATTTGCTTGGGAGACAACAAATAACATATGAACACATGTGAGATAAAGAATTGATTTACCAGATCAAACCGAATATCTATTCTGCATTTGGCTTACCAACTCAGAACATCAACAATAAGTACGAGAATGAACTCATTCTATATCTCACAAGATACTTGGGTCATCAGGTCTACGAATTTTGCAGGGGCATTGGTTTGTTCGAAGTGATAACTAACCACTCGTAGAACATATCAAGACCCCAAAGAATAGACAAATGGATTCAATTCAGGTTGAAATAAAAATCAATTTTAACTTTATATTCTATCAACCAAATTATTTAAAATAAATTTTCAAATTCATTAGAGTTAAGAACGAAAAGTTGATAAGAAACCGACGAAGAGAATATGAATTAGAAACTTATCTTCAACGATTCGCACTGCCACCATCACACCGAAGATTCTTCTTATAGCTACCACGAAGCCATCAAAGAATTTGAAACTGGATGATGATCAAAAAGGGATTGATAGAAAAATTATTTCCTTGTTGTTGCGGGGTATTGACCATTTGTAGCGATACTCCCCTGTCCCTTATCTCGTCCTCTTATTGCACTCATAATTACTATCAGTGAATAGTAATAGAATTTACTAAGGCATATGGATGGATATCTTAGGGATACTCATTCTAGGGTATATTTCACTCTGTCTCTAATGAGTTACCTAATGTGTTATACTCCTGAGCTAAAGTTCAACCTTCAGCTCTGATACCAAAATGTCACAACTTGAAATCCGGCGTTCAAAAATCGACATCGATTCTTTCTCGTATTCGAAAGCCGTAGATTCAAACGTCGAAATTCGGTTCGTGCCGGAGCTTATAACACATTAAGAGTGACAACACAGCGGAAGAAAAATAATATATATCATTGATACAACATCTGATACAATATGATACAATAGATGCTCAATAATATTAGAGACAAAAATATACAACAATGGAACAAATAGCAGCGGAAAGATAGCACCAAAAGACAAAAGAGTCTTCAAAAGAATCCAACTCCATACTGCAACTGCAACTCCATCTCCAAACCAAAGAAAGCTCGAACCCCCAATCACGATGTACTAAGCAAGGTCAATCATCAATATGATCGCTAAGATCTAAAGATTCCAAAGATAATCGAATCTACATCTACTAGCTGATTATCTGAAAATCTAACTCTAGACTGCCCGTGTGGAAAATTGTGGGCACCCAGAGTTTAGAAAGGGAACAATAAACTCCAGGTTAATCATGGGAATGGTATGAGCAAACAAAAACAATTTATCTTTATCAAAAGCAAAAAAAGATTTTAAAAGAAATCCGCAAGTCTTTTTGGAAAATGAAACTACCATAAGGCCTCCCGCCACACACACAATGCAAACGCAGAATTAGAGGAGATTTTTCCTTATGCTAGTCAAATATGCTTGATATGAAAAATCCTTTTTTAATATTATTATTAGTGCATAGTGCATAAAACATTTAGAAAGTATAATACTAATCTTAGCGAGCATACAACCGTTATTGATTCATATTTGTTGTATTGAAATCATATACTTATAATTGTTGTATTTATTTGTATAAAAGATAGGATCTTGACTCTTCGTCCACTAAAAAGTCTGGTCGTGCTTGGTCGTGGTTTTCGAAGTTTGTTATGTATCTCTAATTTGCCAATTCTAGCTTTTAAAGGAGAGTTTATCACTCTCGACATTCGTACTTATATAATTGTGAAATGATGACAAGTGGATATGTAGAAATCCATATGCTCTGTTGATAAGTTCTTATATGCCTGTGACATGATTTATGATGTTAAATTCTGCTTATATATTTGTTACATCCTGATATGATATGCTATGATGTACAGTTCATTTTATTTCTGTAGCCCATAATGCAAGTTCCCTTTTCACTATGGGTTGAAATGATACATATCTGAATGGACATTATAATAAGGAAAATCGTTATGAGCTGAAATGATAGGATCAAGCAATTTTTATTTATTTTATTTGACTTGGGACTATGGGTTTCGAAATGATAGAACCCGGATTTTTCTTTTTGAATTACGGATTGAAATGATACATATCTGTATGACTTGTTCTAGGTTAGAAAATATTATGTAGGCCCATGGTTATATTTCAAATAATACTTTCTTAATTTTTTTTAAGTATTTTTGGATTTTAAAATTACATGAAATTTTAACTTAAATTTGATTTAATGATTTAAAGCATAAAGTGATATTGTATCCTATAAGTTAAAATTTTATAAGTCAATTATGGGTTTTAAATTGAATTTAAAGATTTTATTTATAATGGATATCTTAATAATTAAATTTGATTTGATATGGTGCTTTAAATCTAACCTAGTAATGGTAATAAATTTTATTTTATGAAGTGAAATGCTTTTGTATAATAAGTTCATAGTGATTTTCTATAAGCTAAAATGTATAAGTAAAATTTGTATAAAATGTAACTTAATTATGACTTGACTTTCTGATTGAAGTTTGGTTTTCAATTGGAAAAATTGGAGTTTAACTTACTAAAAGAATATCTTATTTATGAAATGGGTATTTTGAAAATAAAGTATTAAGTTATTGGTTGAAATAAAAGTTAAGTAAAATAGTATAATTTTGACTTAATAAAAGAATTATAGTTAATTTGGATATTTTATTTATAAAAATTTATTTATTTAATCATAAGTTAATGATAACCAAATGAAAGTTTTGAAGCGTGGAATATGTTTTTATAAGTTAAAATGGCTAAAATTTGAAGTTTTACTGTTTTTGAAATGTTATAATAAATCTAGAAATTTTACTAGTAGCATTCCTAAAATGCTGTGGCTTTAAGATAGCATTTGGTAAGTGCTACCATTTCTAAAATTAAACTATGTTCTAAAATAACTAAATACCTACTACAACACTTTATAAATGTTGGGTTTCTGAATTTGAACTATTTCTAAAAATTCCTATATATCTTCTATAGCACTTTATAAGTGCTGCTGTTCCTGAAAATTAAACTGTTTTGAAATATTAGTACCTAGTATAGCACTTTATAAGTGTCGCTGTTTCTGAAATTGACAATATTTTTGAGATACCAATATACTACTGTAACACTTTATAGGTGCTGTTGTTGCTGAAAATACAATGCTTTGGAAAGTTTATAATTGAACGAATGAGTTTTGGAAATGAATATATTTTTGAAAGATTTATGACATTGAATTGAAATGTTTTAAATGGATATGTTTTAAGGTGAAATATAAACCATTTTTGAAATTTACAAGCTAATACAATGTTTGAAATTGGTATAATTGAATGAATGAACATAAAAATGCTATAACTTTGGTAATGAATGTTATTTTAAAGGTGTTATGAGTTTCTCAGTATTATGATTCCCAAATGATAACATTTTAAAGTGATATGATCTCAAAGTATTATGGTTCCAAAGGGTTTGTTGTGGAGCTGTTATTACTTTGAAAGTACTATGGTTTTGGAAATGAATTTATTTGGAATTATATTTAGTTAAGAATTATCTTTGAATATATAGATTTGAAATTGAAGATTTAAGAATATGACTTTGTTAAGTGGTTTTGGTTTAAGATGATTTAAAGAGGAATATTTAAAGTTTAAATAACTGAAGCTAATATTCAGGGATTTGAAAAGTTCGGTTTTATGGAAATGATATTCTATCGATTTGGATTTTGAAATGGAAATGATATCCTATTGATTTGGTTTTGAAATGGATATGATATTTTGATTTTGGAGTATAAATTATTTTGAAATAAAAATCCATGGGTAATAATAACGGTTGGTTGTTAAAGAGACCGGGATCAGATATGAGCATACTCTCTGTCGATGCCGAAAACCACTTTAACAATCGTGTACGCGGTGGAGATTATAGAATGAAGTAGGATGGTGGTGACGTCCTTTGAGGTATGAACGTGGACCCGACTCCCGTGAGTGGGCATAAGGTGGCTAAAATAGGAGCAATCGACGGGCTAACGAGGTTACTCCTCTTATCAGACACACTTCTTCGTATGCCATTCTATTACTTTGTGATTGATTGGTGCGCACATTTAATTTTTGAGAGTGTGGCTCGAGGTAGACGGTGGTAGCTGCTACGCATTTCCACCGGTCCGGAAGTGCAATTGGCCTATCAACCCTGACATTGCCTAGTTATGCCGTGTCACCTACCCTAACATGCCTTGTATGATTTTGGTATTGTGCCATAGCCTGTGGAGTATCCTCTGGTGGCTTCCCGATCAGGAGGGACTACGATACTGGATAGACTACTAGGACTATTTATGTGTTAAGCGGAATATTGGAAATAATGAGAAAGGTATCCCTTTGAATGCTATTTATAAAAACCCTTTCAAAAGTATGACTTTCGACTGTGTCGAAAGGTTTAAGTAAAACAAGGCAGGAATCTGGCTCTTGGGAAGAATCTGAGGTTTCGACTCTATAGGGTATCGACTTGATCGAAAGCCCCTTCAAAAACTAGCAGACGCTTATCCTTTAAATATGAACATTGGTTTCTACCTTGACGAAAGCACTGCTTTTGACACCCTACCTTCCACTAAATGCCAATTCACTTCATGTCGATTCCATTGATACCACGTGCATTGGTTTTGACTCTAACGTTTTCGACTGGATTAGTGTGGAGGTAAAGGAGTCAAAAGGTACCTCAAAAATAGGCGGAACCACCTTTTTCTGAAAACGCTGGTTTATAGCAAAATATGGCAATTACTATTACTAACCTGCCTGTTGTTGTTTCATGATTGGTTACTTTAAAACATATCAAATATTTTATCATTAAACCGCCATATTTATCAGATATAAATCAAAATAAATTCAAACTTTAAATCCATCCATTTACCAAATCAAAATTTTGCAGATAAGTCCTTCTCTTGAAATAATTTATTTTCTCAAGTAAATCAATTGGAAAAAATCCCCAAAAATCACAGAAATTCAATTTTACCGTGTAACCAAATACATCAAAATTTCAGACCCAATTTCTTCCTGAAATACTCGAAATGAATTTTAAACCCAATATTACCATATTTTCCTTTAGAAATTCATCATAAATTTTCTATAGCTTGGAAAATTCTGAAAATCAAAACCCATCTTCAAAATCATATTTTCTTATCATAAAAATTCTAAAAGAAGCTTTACAAATGATAGCCGCTGTTGAACTTATTCGTAACCCATCACTACACTAGAAAAAAAATTTTGCCACGGCTCTGCGCCATGTCTAAATAATTTGGCCATGGTCTAGAGCCGTGGCAAAATGAGGAGTGGCAAAAATTTTGGCATAGCTCCGAGCCGTGGCAAACTTATATTTTGCCCTAGCTCTGAGTCATGGCAAAATTAATAATAGCCATGGTTAAATATAAATTAGCCACGGATTAGAGCCGTTGCTACATATTGCATTTGCATTAAAAAAAAAACCACCGTAAAACATCCTACATTGAACTCAAAACAGGTTAAAAATGTTTCGCGTCAAACTCAAAACAGCTTACATTAAACAACACAACAGTGTTTATCTCATTAATTCAAGATAGACTTAGTTTAAAATGCAACAACATCCTACACTATAATACATGAGTACAAAGTTCAAACAATTCAACAATTACAATAGTTAACAAAGTTCAGTACATAGTTACATACACAAAAAAGCAGCAGCAAATAGTTACCGCCCAATCACCTGAGACAATAATCAAGCAACTCATGTGATACCGCAGCTTTACAAGTTGCTCCTTTAAGCGCTTTCCATGTACCCACCTATTCACACAAATAGCTTTGGGCCATCATCTCCTCTGCCTACTCTATATCACGTTTCCCCTATATGAATAACACACCTGCACAGTCATTCTTTCTACCTATTCCAGTTTTAACTAAAGGTTGCTGTACTTGTTGTAATTCATGAAGAAGAGTAGTATGGTATACAAAAAGATCTCTAATGGTTTCAATCTTGCAGTCATAGAGTGACCAATAAAACTATATTGTATCATGCAACGATGTATGAGGTGATCGAGAGCGCAAGAAGATAGTCGAGAAAAGTATGTTAGGTAACATGTCCACTGCTTTCTTGTTTGCATCAGACGTTATGGAAAAGCTTCCAGCACCAAATCCATAACGCCATTCTCCATACCACAGATGCCCAGTGCAAACTGCATGTAGAAGACGATGATCCATTCCATGTTTTTTTTTGACATATCCATCACTGTCACCTTTCTGCAACCAAAAAAGAACAAGCTTTGGCATTTATGGACACACCATTAAATAATATGAATTGAAAAGCCTGAGTGCTAGAAGCAAACAGAAATATAAATGGAACACAAAGGGGATATCAAAGCGGATGTCGTAATCAGGTATCCAAGATTTACATGCTAATTTTTTTTCCCCAGGAGTTCGTACCTGACATGGGGCATTTTACACAAGCGATCCGAAATGCCCATAATGTCAGTTCTAGATAAGTACTTAGAACCTCCCTCTCGACTTTTAACTCGAAGAAGGTGGCCATAACCATTCGCATGAATTACACCCTGAAGCAAACGTGTTAAATAATCTAACTGTCTGTATGCCCAATCTTCAAAATCTTCAGCTACAATTTCATAATTGCACGATGGATACCTGGATTATAAAGCAGCACGTGCAATATTATGCTCATTTTATATCTTATGTTAGGATCTTCATTGCTACTGAAGCAGAAATTATCATGAACTATAGGAAATTAAGAAATTAATATACAAACATTTGAAATCTATATTCAGTTCAAGGCATAAATGACAACCTTGCACTAATTTTAATGGAATTCGTAAAGGTTTTGAAGCTCAAAAAAATACTCCAACTCCGATCAAAACTATCAACGGAAAGTGAAACTGATATTCATTAAAACAACTTTTGCACAACAATAAGACCTAGTAGAACAAATCAACTAGCAGGAACCCCTTAAACACACGATATCACCCATAAACTAGCACGGTTGCCTTTGAATGTAAGATAAATATTGCATCTGTTTTGCTCAACCTCTTCAAAATTTTGCTATATTACATTCAAAAGAAGCAGGAGCAGGACAAAATTAACTAACTAAATATAACTTTAGTGTCGATTGGATATAGGAAACAATGGAATTAAAGCATTCTGCAAAAAATATAATCTCTAACATCAATTTATTTAAGAAACTAATAATTAATTTGTTGTAAAACTTAAGGTTGAACTGGTTAATCAAACAAAATCCTGACATCTTAAGGCTAAAAAAATATGCTAAATACAACAATAAAAAACAGTTGATACATAATGTAAAGTACAATTACTACAAATTTTCATTCCTTTTTTTGTTTGTCTTGAGCTTTATGAGCCGTTTCTTATTCGTTTTTTCTCTTATTTTTTTCTCTCATTTATTTTATCTACATTTTACTTTTTCTCATCCTCTTCCCATTTTTATATTTGTAACATCCTTCCTATTTTTGATGTTTTAAGCAGACACATATGCCAACTCAAACCATACAGAAGGGCGGATTGTTATTGGGGTGAATAAGAAAAATCAGAGAAAAATAAATAAACAGAATCTTGCAGCGGAATGACAAGATATAATAATCAAATAAACAGTCAATGAAACTGTTTTACATAACATTTGATTATACTTATACAACACAGACCAGAGTTACACATACCAAAGAATAATAAATAATGCAGCGGAATACATGATGTAGTGAATTATTTGTAGTAAATAATAATAGTACAAATATTCATCTTCGTACTTCAGAAATAAGGTCTTAAAAATCCTAAAATGCTCAGTATGACCTGAGTGAATTGAAAAGACAAAATACTCGAGTCAGAACTAAAAGATCTTATGTAATTTAAATCAACGGTAAATAAATATGAGTGGAATGTCGTCAGAGATGTTTATGTGGTTTGACATCTCTTATCCAATGTCTAACATGAGTGCAGTATCTTAAGAGATGCTCGGGATTCACATCTTCCAAGGATCCGTTAAACTATCTACTATGTAGTAAAATATGCCATTATAATATGTCTACAGTAAAATAAAAGTACTAAAATAGCATTAAGGCATTACCCATATCCCCCTTAACACATTTTATATATTCTCATAGTCTATACAGTACCGTACGCTCCTCCGAGAGGTTTACACAGAGAGCACCCAAAAGATATGGTACAAAACAAACTCGTAGAAGGCGCGCTAGGGAATATAAACATGGCACACGAGGAAATGGCAGGGTAAATATACCATTTGCGGATCCGGACAATGCATAGCAGCTACTACCGTCGACCTCGAAACAAACTCCCAAATTAAAAATCAAAGGGTGACCACCAAATCATCATAAAAATCAGAATATAATATCGAAGAAGTGTGTCCGATAGAAGGAATGACCTCAACTGGCCCGGCGTGGCTCCTGATTTTAGTCACATCTAAGCTGACTCACGGTAGTCAGGGTCACGTCATACCTTATATAGAAATCGTTCACCAAATCACCCCACTTCATTTCTAGAATCTCCACCACATACACGGTTGTTAAAGTGGTTTTCGGTATTGTTAGAGAGTATGACAATATCAGATCTCAGTCTCTTTAACAACCAATCGATTATTACGCACCGGATGGTTCTTTTACATTTCAAAAGTCAATTCACAATTGATATCAAAAATATCATATTCTCAAAACCATAATACTTTCAAAACCATATTCACTTTCGAATCATATACACTTTGAAATCATATTCACTTTGAAATCATAGATTGGAATTATATTTCCTTTCAAAAAGTCATAATTTCTTCCATGGTCATATTTCCAAAATAGGATAAAATCTTACTTCAAAATCATCGTTTCAATTTATTCTCTTTTAAAACAAAGCATCGAATTTGAACACATCCACTTTACTTAGTATGAAAATTTATAAATAATTTAAATAATTATAAATAGTTAAAATAGTTATAAATAGTTTAATTAAAGATTAAAAATACTTTTAAACTGATTTAAGATAGTTATTTGGATTTAAATTAGATTGATTATAATTAAATAGATTAAATAGCTTTAAAATAGATTAATTATATTTAAATAAATTAAGATGATTTAAAAGAGGTCAAAATTATTTTATATGGTTACTATTAGTTAAATAGTTTAATAAGTTTGAAAAATCTGAATAATTAGAAATTTTAAAATAATATATTCTTTTAAAATATTTTATATTAAAATATAAGTTTGGAATTTATATCTAATTAAACTATTCATTTCATTTCTACACGTTTAGAACAATTTCAATTTCCAAATCAACAAATCAAATTTCCCTTTTCAACATAAACCTGATTTTCCAAAAATACTTCAATTTATATAAATCAAATTTTACTTCAAAGTATCATTTAATTCCATACAAAAATTAAGGATTTTAAAATCATTTAATTTAACCAATCCAATGTCCGTATGTATTCTTTACCCTAGGGTCAAGTGATACAGATATTTAACATTTCTATCTGCAATTTAAAATTTTACGGTTATATACCATTTCAAACCGCAATCCCAAATAAATATAAAAGTTCATAAAATCGCTCGTGTCAATCATTTCAAGCCATAACGATTTTCAAATAATAACAATTAAAGGAACTTGCAGAGTGATAACAGTAGATGTATATATACAAATTAACGTAACATCCAATCATCCAATATCAACAATCAACATCCATCATAATTATCATCCAAGTCTACCAAATAAATATCAGCAATTAACTAATTTACAATAATAGGTATTCAAGTGGCAATTTAATTTCAAAAATAAATTAAATAACAATTGAATCTGAAAGGATACGAATTAACAGGGATGGTAATTTAAATATATCAAATAGTCATAAATAAATTTCCTAATCACATCATAAATTAGTTTAGCAAACATAAGAAATTATAGCAGTTGTGAGCAGGTTAAAACACTTACCTTTGATTTTAGCCCATAAAAATCAAAACAGAAGCGCAAAACTCAACAATCTCCAAATTCAACTAAATCAATTTTGTGATGACCCGCCTTTTATTCCACAGAAAGACGCATCATCAATAAAAGAAAATGATAGAAAAGAGAAAAATAGGAAAGAAAGAACTAAACAATATTAGAATCTCACACATAACGAATAAAATATATTAATCACATAGTTATTGCATAATATACAACATCTATCAGAGTTACACAGCTTTACATCACAACACATTAGATAGTTATGAAACTTGTCTATCATACAATTCAAGACACAACACGGATCTCACAGCGGAAACACATATGTCTATATACACTGAAGCCTCCTGCTCCAAATCTCCTCCAGAATTCATTAAAGCTAACCCGAATCGCTTGGCCATTCGTAAAAATTTGAGTACCCAAGAGTTTAAGAAAACAGAAGATAAACTCTGGGTCAGACATAGGTCTGGTATGAGTAAACGGGTTAAAGTTATTTAACTTTGAAAATCATTTGAAAACAAAGGTATCTCGTAAGACCACACCACAAATAAACATGTCAGGTTTTTACCTTATGATAACCAAAACATTTGATAGGAAATCTAGTGATAGGGTTTTCAAGTAAAATAGAAAATAGCTGGAATGCTTACATCTCACGTTCCAACATAGTTGGACACAATCAAAACATACGCATTTACTGGTGATTGGATTCCATACAATGGCAGGGCTACTGGGGTACTGCCCGTCACAGCACCTAGTCTAGATCAGAGTACCAAGGATCCACCCTTTTCCCCTGCAACACAATGCCGAAACTATCCCTTACTAGATATCCCAATAAGACAACACCGTCGTTGGCTCGACCAACCGCCCACAAAGCCGAATAAAAGGGACCTCTAGACAGGGGAAAATCTTATCCTACTTGGGTGCTACCCACTTAGGCTTGCTGCACCTCCCCTATTTTAGTCATTCCCAGTTGATGAGGCTTGAGGCTACGATTACCTTTTTAGAACACATATTTTGGAATGCCCATCGTCCTCCAATGACGACGTTCTGAAAGCATTCAATCCATACAAGTTCGTTTCAGGTTCGAACGAAGCCGAAGGCACTATCTCGTTACACTCATTTTGGAGTCAGCCTCAAAGCTAACGACAATAGCCCTTGCACTCTGAATCTTCATCTCGAATCTGAAAGCACCATCTCCGTCACACTCATTTTGGAATCACCCTCAGAGTTAACGACAAATAGCCCTTACACTTCGAGTCTTCATCTTGATCTTCACTGGAAATTTCACGACCTATCGTTTAATTTGGATCGATGTGGTTTTTGGATATCCAATTTTGGAATTCGATCCCAGTCTCATCGAAATCCAAACGCCGTCTTTTAAGGCCAATTTGTCTTAAGGTTTAAACCATTCAGTTTATTATTTAGAATTATATATTCACGCAGATAGATAATTCACATTATCACAGATAGATAATCCATATTATCACAATTCACCAAAGTATCTCATATCACAGAGCAGCACATATCATATATCAAAGATATCAAATAATCCGAGGCATTCAATATCATTCAATTATCCATAAGCAAGATTAATTAGTGAACAACCGCTTATTAATTTTAATTTAAATCTCCAATTAAATTAATTACTAACTTTAATTACTTAGATTAACTTTATTCCTGCTTACTTAACATCAATTAATTAGAAACCATTTAATTAATCATTCTTTAATTATCCATCTTAATTAATCATCCTTAACTAATTATTCTTTAATTACATTAAGTAAATAGCCTTTAATTAATTACATAAATTAATTATTCTTTAACCATTCACATTAATTAACCTTTAATTACTCTCGTTAATTAATTAACTATAATTAATTACATTGATCCTTAATTAATTAATTAATTCTACAATCACTTCCATTGATTAATTATCTTTCAATTAACCATATTCATAAATTAACTAACCTTTTAATTAATTACCTCAATTAATCAATTCTTTAATTAATTACACTAAGTAATTAATCCTTAATTACTCCCAATAAGTAATTTCCCTTTAATTAAATAATTTTCCTTTAATTAATTACATTCCGTAGTTTTCCATTAATTACTTATGCTAAGTAATTATACTTTATAAATTACATTAAGTAATTATACTTAATCAATTTCATTAAGTGATTATCCTTAATTAATTAAACTAATTAATTATCTTAAATTAATTACATTAAGTAATTATCCCTTAATTACTAATTAATGATCCTTAAATTAAATACATTCATTAACTATCCTATAATTAATCACCTTAATTAATTAATCCATTAATTAATTACATTAAGTAATTATCCTCTTAATTACCTTCATTAATTAACCTCTAGTTACTTTTATCAAGTAATTATCCTTGTATTAATTACTGAAAGCAATTATCTATTAATTACTTACACTGCGTAATTGCACTTTATTTAATTATATTAAGTAATTAACCTTAATTAAACCAAATAATTATCTTAAATTAATTACATTAATTAATTATGTCTAATTAATTAAGTAATTATACTTCAATCACGTTTATTAATAAGACCTTAATTAATTAAGATAAACCATTTACCATAATTAAACTCTTATTAAATTAAATTAAATGCTTGAAATTAATTTATACAAAAATCGTTTAGAGAATTCTTTGATTAATTAAAGGTAAACACTCTTACTTTAATCACATCTTAATTTCTTCATTAAATCATATTTTAAAAAAAAATAGAAATTAATTACATAATTAACCTGCTATATAATTACTTTTAAACAATTAATTTTAAACATTTTAATCTTTAAAAAAACTTGTTTAAAACTTATTAATACTTTTCTTTAGAAAACTTGGTTTATATTTCTTTAGAAACGTATTCATTTTAATACCTTAAAAATTGGTTAACAAATTGCTTGAAAACTTGTTCATGTAATAATCTTTAAAAACTTGGTTATATTTCCTTAGCTGTTTTTTAAATAAACTTGTTCATACTTCTTATGCTTTTAAAACCTGGTGCATATTTTCCTTTATATTTTTAAAAGCTTGGAAATCAATTTACTTAAAAAATTTAAAAACCTGTTAACTCAAAACAGACCCGAGCAAATCAAATGAAAATTCGAGCAACTCACGTACCAGACTTCCTCGAGGCACACACGAAAAACTTCGGCCTTGACCCAGAGAAAAAAGCTTCTTCCCCAAATCTTCAAACCAACCCAGACACCAAAATGTGCACATGCACATGTACACGCCACCTGATCGCCTCCGACCAACCCTGTCGTCTTCGTCAAGTCGACGACGAACTCCACTAACTTCCCGACCCCCAGCTTCGTCAATTGCGATGAAAATCGTATTCGAACACTTCAACAAAAATATGAACTCAAACCCGATCAACATATCCCCTCGGCGACGACGACCTCATCCACCAGAGCTCATGTCCTTCCGACCACAGTGGCATCACAGACCCACGCGACGTTTCCCCCACACGCGAATGCCTTTGGTGATCCAGCGATGAAGTACGACCCTCGAGAACATCGATGACATAACTATTGTCAAAACCCCACATCGTCGTCCCCCGGCTGCTTCGACCATCTAGAAATTCCATAGCCATTTTTCCTTTGACAACCATCCTTCCAGCTACCCCCAGCCCCCATCGCGATGCACCTCCATCTCCGATCGCCGCGAAATCGATCGAAATTCGAATTTCGATCAATTCAGAAATCCTTGACAATTACACACCTAAAAATCTGGAAATGTATATCAAAATTCGTTACTTCCCACTAAGAATCTAATGGTAAAATCAAAATTATAATCATCAATTTTGACTTAAATTTTACTTTTTTTTTACTATAAATCCTATTTTCAAAATATTAACCAAACAATTCTACTTTAAACTATTTTTAAAAATGAATTTACATTGTTATAATCGTTTTCTTTTTAACGATCATAGTTTAATAGTGATTCTTTGGTAAGATAGGAATTTTTGAAAGTTGTTCTTGAGCTTGGGAAAAACAATATTGACAAGCATACATACACAGACATATATACAAATATACAGTATAATTCAAACTATAATCAACTTAAATTCATCAATGCAAACCAAATTCACAAATTTACTACACAGATTCATTACATGCATCAAGCAATATAAAGATTTTTATCTTTTAAATGATAAGTTTACTCACCTGATATTATAAAACAGAGAATAGAGGTTTTTGATTTTGATCTGGAAACTGTTTAATCTTTGAAACTTGTTTTAGAACTGACACTTGAATCTTCTTAATGTTGAGTTTGAAAGTGAATTTGCTGAGTTTAATTTGTTACTAGCTTGATCTCAGGCTCAGGTTGAAGTTGAATTTGAAACTGCTACTTGCTTTACTCGGGTTGAATTTGAAAAAAAGTTGATAGTTGAATACTGGTCTGATTTTTCTTTAATTTTGGTTTTCAGGTTTTAGTTTTTATGTCGAAGAAGGAAGAAAGGATTGAGAAATTATGTTTTAGCCTGGTTTTCTACTAAATACTTATTATTTATAATTTAACTAATAAAGAAAATTGTTTGCCATTTTGCTAATCATTCATTTTATCTTAGCTACAATTGTCAATACCTATATTACTTAGCTTACACATGTTAAAAAAAGTATTTAAAATGTTTTCTTATGTTTTTTTTTATTAATATATGTTTTATGTTTTTGAATCTTTATATTAATTTAAGCATTATGTTATCCAATTTATATATATATACACAGACTTAGTTCTTGAATAATTAAAAAGAAAGCATATGAAAGCAAAAGAAATAAACCCTTTTATTAAATCTTATTTTAAATTTTGAACTTAATTTATTATACTTAAATTGGTAACTATGCATATAAACTAAACTTATTTCAACTATAAATTTCAAAAGAAAACATATTAAGTACTATTGTAAGCTATCATACTTTTTAATTAATAAATATTTGGTTTTGAAAATAAGGAATTAACCTTAAATAGCTTTTGAAAATTATTATATTGAATTTAAACGTAATTTCCAAATCATAATATACACCTATATATACAATAAAATTCGAAAACAATTTTATTAGCTTTGAAAAGAATAAAATTTACCCAATTTAATGATTATAAAAGAAATTATTAAGCACATATTTCCAATCTAAATAATAATTAAATGACATTATTAAACCAATTTTGCACATGTTAAATAATTATAAATGAAGATTATCAAATTGCTATTACCAAAATTCCGGGTCATCACAAATTTCATGTTGTCCGGAATTTAAATATGAATCCAATAGAAGGAATCGCACGTGAATCAAAGTTTATATGCAAAAGATATTCATGTTATAAGAAATATTATTAAAATAAAAATTAGTACGTGTTAAAAATATATATATAAATAACAAATTTTGATACTTACATTTTTGTCAAGATGAGGCTTCAAGAAAAGATCGAAGAACAACTAAGATGAGGATAGGAAGTGTACGAAAAATGAAAAAAATCATGTTTTATAAAAGAATGCTTTTGGGTTTGCAAGAATAAGAGTTTTTGAATATGAGGTGTTAGGAGAAACAGAATATACAAGAAGAAATAAGCTATAGGTTATTTATAATTAGGAAATGAAGGTAGAGGGACAAAAATAAATGTCACGTCTAATTTTTAAAGCTTCAGGCATTAATAATGCATAAGGGAATGTACGCAGGAATGAAAAAGTTTGCAAACGAAAGTAAAATTTTATATACGTGAAAATGAGGTGGCAAGAATTAAATACAACCTAAAAGTCAAGCTTAGGTATTAAACAGAAGGAGAAATAAACGGATCAAGTATTAATAATAAGGTAACTATTTTAAAACGTTCATGCAACAATTAATAATAAAAGAAATGAAGGGACCATGAACGTCGCACAACCTTTTGAAATTCAATCTTTTTGAAATGTAACCAAATTATCTTCATTAACTAAAATAATATTCAAATTTGTATGCATTTAGGCTTTTATCTACGCATAATAAAATATTTATACTTACCTTAAAATTGAAAATGTTCAGTTTTGTTTTCTCAAAATGATCTTTTATTTCCATTAAAACACCCTTTTTGTTTAGCATAAAACATGCATTTCTTTTACTTATCTATTAATTGCAATCAATGTTTTCTTTCCTTTTACTTGAATCATTTAATTTACGTTAATTGCGATTACTTACAAAGTTAAATTTTAAAACAGACAAATAAAATGGATGAAAAAAAAGAAAAATTGTTTATTTAAACACGTTTACAAAATTTGTTGTTTATACACAAGAGTAATAAATAGATTATTTTCTTGTTCTTATAATCAGTCTACAAGCTAAGACACATTTCAAATAAGCATAGATTTCATTCTTTAAAATTAATCATCCTGTTCTTTATTTTAATGAAATTAAACCTACATTCACAAATGAAATGTTCATTTTATTTGATGTAAATTTTCTTTTCATTGAATCATAATTTTTCTTATATTTTCACGAAACATAAGCTACTTTTAGTTGCACTAATTAAAATTAGTATTCACTTTACTATTAATTGAAAATTTTCAGCTGCATTAATTTCAGTTGATTAAGTTTCAAAATGGACTGAATGTAATGAGAAGTAGAACAATTATTTCCTATCAATTAAATATACTAATATTAAATTAATTAATTTCCTTTTTATTCATTATTTATAAACTAACCAATTCATCCTTTTTAATCACTTGGACTTTTACCATGACTTAATACAAGTTTGTATGACAATTCAATGTTGGCTATAACACTAATTACAGTGTTCAATTTCCATGTAATCAAATCCAATTTATTAAAATTAAATTTAAATTATTGCTTTGATTTTATTTTTCAACCTTTATTCTCAATCCATTATTACTCAATTAATCTAATTAATAGTTGTTTGTCTTCCATTACATTAGTATGCTCCAATTTCCGTCTTTAATTGTATTAACTACTATTTTCCACTTATATTGAAATTGTGTAAAATGTACACATTAATTAAAACTTAAAGTCCCAATTAATTATTTCATCTTCATTATTCTATTAACATAATTATTACCTTATGAATACACTTACATTTCTGTTTATTTTATTACATTCACACTTTCCGTTATTTTATTAATTATCATTAATGTAACATTTAATTACATTTATTTGAAATTGATAGTTAAATTGGTAACAACGCCAATTCTCACCATTATACATTTTACAACATTTGTAAGTTAATCCTTTACAAACAATTATCACAACAACTCTCATTAAACTATACTTATTCCATTTCCATTCATTTCACATTATTTTATTAATAAATCAACCTTTAAGTTATTAATTACCTTTTATATGACGCAATAAATCAGTGCACGTATTTATTAAAATTTATACTCCCAATTTATTTATTTATCTTGATTTCATTCTTTTCATCAAATCCATTATTACTCAATGAATAAATTACATTATTACCACATATTACCTAAATTTACATTAACGTAATACTTAATTTCATTTATTGCAATTGGTTTCAAATTTAATATAATAGACTAATTAAATAGGTAAAGTATATTAATTGTTACTATTGACTTTAAATCACGCGTATGAATTCATTATTTACACACAAATGTTACAATTCTTATATAATACAGATTTTGTTCGATTACCATTAACTATATTATTATTTCATTAGCTAATTAAATGTTTACGTTTGTTTTCTTACATTTCAGTTTATAACCGAGTATAACATTTACATTATTTCATTTATTGGAATTATATTCAAGCTATTAATAATTAGCTTACATTTATACTGTTGCTTCATTCTAGTAATTATTTTCATTAATAATTCACTAATTTTTATTTCCTTCAATATTAAATTACAAAAATCTTATTAAATTAGCAAATTAAATTATTGAAAATTTACGGTCGTTACACTTTCCTCCACTCAAAACTTTTCGACCCTGAAAAGGAAAAAAAAGAAAAGAAGGAATTAAGAAATCCATATATTTTATTCAAAATATAAATCTATAAACAAATAAATTTACAAAATTAAATAATTTAAATAAAGTATACCAATTTATAACCATTAAATCGTTTTATACTCAAACTAATAAAATTTGCAAAGCATTTTTCAAAAATATTCTATGTCCAAAATTTACAAACAAATTCAGCAGAGTCTCTTTTGTACGGAGAGCCTCGGGAGAAATTATTGTTTGCACAAAAAATGGACAAACACCTCAAAGTCGTATGATTTAGTTGATTTTATTTTGTTCTTAGCGGTTTGGGTGATTTACGCAAACAAGTAAAAAACAGGGGCTAAACTGTAAAAGACACACAGATTTATAGTGGTTCGGCCAGAACGTGCCTACGTCCACTTTATATGTTATTCTCTCTTTTCTTTCAAATTACAAGTACAAAGCTTTAAGTACAAGTATAATAAAGTTGTTTGAAAGTTCCTTCCTTGCTTGAGCTCTCAAACTTGTCTGCCATTGTTGTACCCCTGCCCCTCTATTTATAGAGTGAGGCTGGCGGCTGGGGTCTTGGATGTATATAGCTGCTGGTGGGCCTGGGCTGAAGCAATCTGGACTGGCACATTTGGTTCGGTGGCAGGAGATGAATGGATCGGTGGGGCTTTGGTTCGGTGGTAAGTGAGTCGGTGTTGCATGGAGATGGAGGCTTGGACCGGTGTTGATTGGTTGAAGGGTCGGTCCGGTGTTGGGTTGATTCGGTGGTGGGTTTTGGTCCGGTAGGACATGGTTCGGTGGTAGCCTCCAGTTCAGTAGATAGGTGTGAGTATATTGGTTTGGCTTCGAGGCGGAGAGGAGTTTGGTCCGGTGGTGGAGGCATGGTTCGGCGTTGCCACCGGTTCGGCAGTGAAGTGGGAATGGTGTGTATGGTTGGTTTGGTAATGGTGGAGGCTGGTTCGGCAGCAGGCAATGGACCGGATGGAGGTTGGTTTGGCTGTGGGGCTGGTCCGGTGTTAGGAGGGAGCCGGACGAATTTTCACCCAACACACATGCCCCCCAAAGTAGGGCGTGTGTATGTGCACGCCGTGCTTTGTTTTGAGCTTGGGAGTTTTCGTCCGGTCCCCAATGCCGAATCAACTGGTCCGGCCATCGATAGCTGCTTATAAATAGGTGCCTAGCGCTTTCCTTTTCCCCTTATCAGCCGAACCACAAATTATTTTTGCCGAATCAACCCTTGTCTCTGCCGAATCTAACGTGTTTAGCCGAATCAAATCCTTTTCTTTGCCGAACCAGGTGAGGACCTCCTCTGCCGAATGAACTCTTGCTTTTGATTACCGAATGGACCTTATGGCGAATGAGCTTTCGTATTGTACTACCGAATGAAATATATCTTCAAATGCCGAATGAACTTGAAAACTTGAATTTACGAGTGAAATCCCAAACTTGTATACACTTGCTCGCTTACATTTCTATGCTCCTTGTTCTAATATCATGTTTTTCTTGTGCCGTAGATAAATGTCTCACAAAGCGGAAACTCGATCAGATAGAAAGAAGTCCTAGGACAGCGAAGAGACTTCTACTATGCCCCCAGCCCAGTTAGGACCGGAGCGACATGGACCTGCCCCGAGGTCGTTAGTGGATGGGTATGGTCCCCAGGAACTTCTGAACTCTCCTCCCGATTGCTTTCCGAGCTCCCTCAAAGAGGAGCAGCTTGATGTCATTTCTCGTTCTTTCGGAATAGATAGAGCGCGCATGCTATTGCCGGGGGAAGGAGTGATGCTGTATGACCTCCCTGAAGGCTACTTTGCTTACAGCAGATATCATTGCATGTGTGGTGCTATCCCGCCCCTCAACGCCTGGATAGTTAGCTTTATCACATATCTGAAGGTGGCTCCATTCCAGCTTCAGCCTAACTCCTACGCCATTCTGGTGAGTCTTTTCGTCATCTTTCAGAGGAGATATGGGCGTCCCCCTTCCAACCGGGAGATCCAGTATATGTATAACTTGAGAGGCTACAAGAAGGGGTCCCCATATATCAGTTTGGAAGCGGCCGTGCCCTTCAAGTCTGTTCTTGATTTGTACTCGAAGTTAAGTATGTTTAAGAAGGAATGGTTTTTCATTAGGGATGACCCTGTTTCTTTCCGCCTTCTCACTTCCGGCTGTAAGTTGAACTTCATTTATATTTTCCTTGTCCCGATCACAATGCTTCTTCTTATATGCTTTAATTTCTTGCTAGCCACAGGTGGCTTTGCGGTTGTGGAGAATGATTCCTTGGCGCGGATGGCTGCTGAAATAAAGGCCATTCCGGGAAGGGATAGGTCGGCCTCTTACTTGATCAGGAACGCCACTCTCCTAGAGTATAACTTGATTCTGCCACATCAATCTGTGGTTAAACAGAGAGATACGGCCGAGGAGAGGGCTGCTAAAGCTAAGGATGGGGCTACTGCGAAGAGTAGCAAGAAGAGACCTTTCTCGGTACCTCCAGCCGTTGGGGGAAAGAAGCTTAAGAAGTCGGATGGACCCTCCCCCAGTACATGTCCAGATATTCCAGAGGAGGAAGGTGGAGAGGAGGAAAGAGACGAAGAGGAGAGCGGAGGAGATGAAGAAGGTGAAGGACAGGGTGGTAGTGGTGCCGGGGCTTTGTCTTCTGAGCAGGCAGGGGAGATCCAGGAGTGGACGGATGATGCCTTCCGCCAGGCTTTTGAAGGGTTGGAGGAAGGATCAGCCTCGGTGAAGAAGGCAAAGGAGGTTGACAAGACTGGGGCTGGTGCCGATCTATTCCCTAAGAGTTCCTCAGCTGAGGTGGCTCCAGCGATTCAAGGTGAACTCTTGACTTCTGCAGATTCCATTTATGATAGGGACTTAGGAATATTTTATGGTTCGCTTCCGTCCTGGACTGAGATTCAGGACTTATTGCAGTATTCTCCTTCTCCGCTGGGTTTGTATAATAGATGTGTCTTCTCATTCTTTTTAAGTTAACATATTTCTTGAATAACGGACCCTTGTATGTTCGTAACACTTGTTCTTTATTACAGGGGCAGGCGAGGTGGCCAAAACTTCAGACGTTCGACACCGCCTGGAACAATACAAGTTACTTAGAGCTTCTGCCAAGCCTAAGCCTCCCACTAGTCGTCCAGGAGACGTAGTTAGCTACCATCCTCTTCTTGGGGTTATTGAAGAGAGTATTCAGAAAAAGAAGAGGAGTTGCCCCTTATTTGAATCTTCACCTGGTCCGCAGCTTCCACCTCAGCCTATTCATGATATCACGGAGGAGGGTACTGAGCATATTCCTTCCCCGCATCCGCCTGAAAATCCTACCGTTATCCGCATAAAACGTCCCGACGTGCCTCGCAATCCCTTTGCCGGCCACCCGGATTTGGACCCAAGCTCTCAGGATATCTTATTTGACGAGGCCACGGGCGAGCATCTTCTCCCCCGCAATCCCATGGTTCGGGTTCTTGATGAGGCTAAATCCCTAGATCTGGATCTGCTCACTTCTCGGATAACTGCTATGGGGGACAAAGCCAAGGCCAACATTGACCGGGTCGTAGAGGAGGTGAAGAAGTTGATGGAGCATCATGCTCGACTGGCTAGGGCTGGGGAGGAAATCGGGAGTGCTAACACCCGGCTGCGGCTACAGGTTTCTGATCAGGCCAAGCAGCTTGCCGATCAGGCTATCCAGATTTCCCAGCATGAGGCAGCCTCCAGGCAGTTGAAGGAGAGCCTGGAAAAGGCCAGCAGGGCAGTATTGCGAAAAATGGAGGCTGCTTGCAAGGGGCGGATTGATATGGCCATTGCGATGGTGGATGAGGTTCGGAATGCGGATCTTGAGCGGATTGAAGAGTTGTCTGGGAGGCTTGAGGCCGCAGAGCTTGCTCAGGCCAAGCTAAAGGAAGAGATGGAGGAAATGAGGAGGTCTCTCCAGGCTGACCGCTTGAGATATCGATCGGAGAGGGATGCTGCCGTCGCTAAGTTGTTGTCCTTCGAGGCCCGGGTGAGGGAGTTTGAGGAGAATGAGGGGATGATGGATGAGATGTTGCAGGATATGTACTTCCGTACCTGCAAGCAGGGCAATCTATCCTGGATGAATGACTATCCCCGGATCATGGTTAGGATATATCTCCGGGCTTTGGAGGAGGCCAAGGCCGATGCAGATAAGGAAGGTGGAGCGGCATTCAGGATGGATATGGTTACCGCCCAGTTTTCAAAGGAGGAGAAGGTAGCGGTGAAGGAGGGGATGCGGCTACTCGCTGCGGAGGAAGCCGGTGTGCAGTTGGGGGATGAGGACCAAGAAGCAGGTGTTGGTGAGTTTCTCTTCTCTTTTCTTTTTAGACTTTCATAACTTGATCGTTCGCTGTTTATCTGATGGATTCTTCTTCTTAATTGGACAGGCGGGACCTCTGGTCAACATGCTGGGAGTTCTGATCCAGCAACCAAGTAGATTCGGAGGGCTGGTTCTGAAGTGTAGTGGTTAGCATTAATGCAGCTGGATATTTTATTTGGTCTGCTTGACATTCCTGTATATGCTAGTTCAAAACATTAATGTATTGTAATAATGACTTTATGTAATTTCATAACATAAGATAATTCCTTTATGTTGGAATGTTATCGCTATTTTGTTGTGCTGTGTAAGTGATGTAACTATGCATGTTACTAGTGACTTGACTGTGCCTGATGCCAAGTTTTTTGCTTAAAGTATAATTTTCTCATTTTGCAACGTAAATGTGATGTGTGAATATGAACTGCAACTATGCATTAATGTATAAAAGTAGAAGGTACCGCCTTTCATGTTTCGGCTGTGGACGGCAACTTCGTGCGCCCTGTAAGACTAAGCACTGAATGTTGTTGAGTGTCTCGCCACCCGATCGTAAGTTTCCGTTCCCATTAGCGAGCGTTCCCTATTTCATGTCCTGTACTTTCAAGCACCGTTACGGAGAACAGGAGAAAAGTTTTAAATGAAATGGAAATATAGGAAAAGTAAAACTTCCAGTCACGGAAGGCCGTCGATGTGCTTAAGTTCGTGGCAAACGGGTTTTGTAGTCACTTTCCCTAGCTGTGGGTCTTGGAGACATTTGTCACCCATCTTACGCCTCTGCTGGGAGTTTTCTTTTTTACCACAGCCGCACTTAAGACACATCGGAGCCGATCGCGCACAGTAACTACCCGGGCCATTATGGCCCGTAATCGTGGGTATTATTCGATTTACTATGGCCGGCTAGCGTGGGGGCCGACCGTCAACTGTGAACTGCTCCTGGCTGGCCATACCTTATGTTGGGGCTTATGATCTGGTTCACAGTCGCCGGCGAGCCGAATCGCTGTAATGAGCTGCCATCGGCTATAGTCGGCCTTTTTTATGATGACTTATACTCGGCTTATTACAGTCGGCTTTAAGGGCCGAGGCAAACAGTGAGTTAACTCGCGGTAGAGGGATACCGGAGCAACGTGTCTCATTGGCGAGGGCATAGGAGCGTAGCGTACCTGTTAGATTTTGTCTAGGTGGAGTTGTGTTGCGAAGCTCTGGATTGAAATGTCATCTGCAAAGGATTTTGTTCAACAACAAAGGATAAAGCTTAACAAGAAGCCAAGATATAAAGGAACAAGATAACAAGAGCCAAGTTTTTTAAAGTGGTTCGGCACGAAAATGCCTACGTCCACTGATTCTCTTTATTAATTCACTTCATATGGGCAGTACAAGTTAGGAAAAGTATCGACGGAGGTGTCGGATGTTCCATGCCCTCTGGAACACCTCTCCGTCCACTGTTGACAAAATATAAGCTCCGTTGTGGAGATCTTTATGAATTACATATGGTCCGTCCCAAATGGGGTCTAGTGCCCCGGGGCGCGGAAAGATTCTCTTGAGGACAAGATCTCCTTCTTGTAAGCTGCGATGTTTGACTTTGGAGTTGTACAGTGCTACCACTTTTTGTCCGTGAGCTGCTGCTTTGAGTGTTGCATCATTTCTTCTCTCCTCAATTAGATCCAAAGACATGTGGAGGAGTTCTTCGTTTTCTTCGGCGTTGTAGTGGATCCTACGGTGAGAGGGCACTATAGTTTCAACTGGGACCATAGCTTCCGATCCGTATGCCAAAGAGAAGGGAGTATGCCCTGTTGATGTTCTGTAAGATGTGCGATAGGCCCAAAGTGCCGTAGGAAGTTCGTCCACCCAAGCGCCTCTCGACTTTTCAAGTTTCTTCTTGATTAAGGTTTTGAGAATTTTGTTGACAGCTTCTACTTGGCCGTTTGCCTGGGGATAAGCCACGGATGAGAAGCTTTTGTGAATCCCGTGCTCTTGGCACCAGTTGGCGAATTCTTCGCTGTCAAACTGAAGTCCGTTGTCTGATATGATCTTGAGTGGGACTCCGTACCTGCACAAAATATTTTTATCAAGAAGTTGATAACTTTTGCCGAAGACATTTTATTTAGCGGTTCCACCTCCACCCATTTGGTGAAGTAGTCAACTGCCACTATAGCATATTTGGCTCCGCCTCGGCCCGTTGGCTGTTCGCCAATTAAGTCAATTCCCCATATTGCGAAGGGCCAAGGGCTGGTCATCTGAGTAATTTCATTGGTTGGTAGTCGAGGAATCTTAGCAAATTTCTGACACCTGTCGCATCTTCTGACGAAGTCTAAAACATCTTTGTTTAAAGTGGGCCAAAAATACCCATATCGGAGTATCTTTTTCGCTAGGGTCTGCCCTCCGGTGTGGTCTCCACAACTTCCCTGATGGATATTGGATAGGATTTCCTTGCCTTCTCTTCCAGCAACGCACCTCAATAAGGGGTTAGAGAAGCCGCGCCGATAGAGGATGCCTTCTTGCATTGTGTAGCGGGAAGCTTTCCTCAGAATTTTCTTAATTTCATTTCGCCCATCGGGTAGGGTGCCGTTTTGTAAGTATTCTCGGATAGGGGTCATCCATGTTTCTTCTTCGGTTGCAGCTCTCAGATTTACTTGCTCGAAACTCGGGGTTAGTAGCCTTGAGACAGTTATCGTTCCAGAAGTGGTACCATCTTCCATGATAGCTCGCTTTGCCAGCTCGTCGGCCTCTTGATTTTCTTCTCGAGGAATGTGTTTGATCGAGTAGTGATCCAATTGATTGAGAAGTCGCTTGGTCTTTTTCAGATATGCCGTGAGCCGCTCTCCTCGAGTCTGAAACTCCCCTAGTATTTGATTTACGATGAGTTGCGAATCACTGTGAGGACATAAGGAACTGACTCCGATCTACAGGGCGAGCTCTAATCCGGCTATTACTGCTTCATATTCGGTATCATTGTTGGTGGCAGCGAATTCCAGCCTTAGCGCATAACACAGCTTTCTTTCCTTGGGAGTGATGATCACAACGCCTGCCCCCGAGCCTTGTTCGTTCGATGCTCCATCTACGAAGAGATTCCACTTGATATCTCCTGCTATACCAGATTGGTCCTTACCTTCGCTAGTAGTGAATTCGGCAATGAAATCATCTATGGCTTGCCCCTTGATAGCGGTGCGAGGATGGTAAGTGATATCATATTGACTTAGTTCAATGCACCACTTAAGTAATCGCCCAGAAGTGTCGGGACGATGGAGCACTTGCCTCAATGTTTGGTCGGTTAGGACTCTGATGGGATGAGATTGGAAATAATGTCATAGCTTCCTCGATGTGATAAGTAAACAGTACGCCAGTTTCTCGAGTTTGGGGTACCGGGCTTCTGCTCCCGTGAACCTTTTGCTTGTGAAGTACACTGGCCGTTGTGTGCGGTTTTCTTCTCTTACCAAAGCGGCGCTTAGAGCGTGGGATGGCACAGCAAGATATAGGTATAGTTCTTCGCCTTCATTCGGGGTCAAGAGTACTGGTAGCCGTTGGAGGTGCTCGATAAGGTTAAGGAAAGCTGCTGAACATTCGTCGGTCCACTCGAGTTTTCCTTTGTCTTTCTTCAGGACTTCGAAGAAAGGAATGCATTTGTCAGTTGCTTTAGAGATGAACCGGCTTAGGGCGACCACCTTCCCGTTTAGGCTTTGCATTTCTTTCCGAATAGATGGTATTTTGATATCTTGCAAGGCTCTGACTTGTTCGGGGTTTGCTTCGATCCCTCTGGCGTGGACGATGAATCCCAAGAACTTTCCTGATGACACTCCGAAGGAGCACTTTAGAGGGTTCAGCTTCATTCCATATTGGCGGAGTACTTGAAACATCTCGTCCAGGTGGTTTATATGGTCGTTGGCTTTCCTCGATTTTACCAGCATGTCATCCACATAAACTTCCATAGTTCGTCCTATCAGTTCTACAAACATCTTGTTAACGAGGCGTTGATAAGTAGCTCCGGCGTTTTTAAGTCCAAATGGCATTACCTTATAGCAGTACAATCCTCGGTCGGTGATGAAGCTAGTGTGGTCTTGATCGGGGGCGTGCATAGGGATCTGGTTATACCCTGAGTATGCGTCCATAAAGGATAAGAGTTCGTGTCCGGCAGTGTTGTCCACGAGTTGGTCGATTCGGGGGAGTGGGAAGCAGTCTTTCGGGCAAGCGTCATTTAAGTTGGAGAAATCGATGCATGTTCGCCACTTCCCATTAGCTTTCTTTACCAGTACCGGGTTGGCGATCCATTCCGGGTAGATGGCTTCACGTATGAAGTCATTGGCAAGTAAGTTCTTTACTTCTTCCTCGAGGGATGCTGATCGTTCCGCCCCCATACTTCTCTTCTTCTGCTTTACCGGCACCTTGGTAGGATCAATGTTCAGTGCGTGGCATGCTATGTCCGGGGAGATTCCAGTCATATCAGCATGCGTCCATGCATATACATCCATGTTGTGGCGAAGAAAATCAATGAGTTGATTCTTTAATTCTCTTTTTAACTGAGACCCGACTCTCAGCAGTCTACTTGGGTCGTGTTTGTCTGCAGATACGAATTCCATAGCCTCTGCAGGCTCGGCGGTGGCCTCCTCCTCTTTGTCCCTGGGGTCTAATTCGTTGAAAGGATCACTGGTGTATCGAAGAGGAGGGGCTTTCTTTAGTTGCTATGCTTCCAAGCTTTTCATGCAGAGAGTAGTCTCTGCATTTTTCCCTTTATCTTTTCTGCGGTTATTGCGAAGTTTAGTTACATAGCAGTCTCGAGCAGCGTCTTGATCTCCCTCCACTTCTCCTATTCCGTCATCTGTTGGAAATTTCATCTTCAGACACCATGGGGCTAGGACAATTTGGAAGCCGGACAGAGCCGGCCTTCCCAAAAAGGCGTTGTAGGCTGAATGATTGTCAATCAACAGGAATGTCTGTTTCCGAACGGTGGAGCGGGGATGACTTCCCAATTCAACAAAGCGATCCAATTTTCCAAGGGGCATCTTTGCTTCTCCAGTGAAACTGTGTAGTGGTTTGTTGCAGGGAGAAACGTCCTTCATTGACAGCTTCATTTTGTCGAAAGCATGCTTGAATAGGATATTCACCGAGCTTCCAGTGTCTATTAAAATTCGGAAAACTTTGGCTGGTCCGAACCAGGCAGAGATGACCATAGGATCCATGTGCGGGTACTGTCTTCCCTCTAGATCGCGCCTACTGAATGTGATATCATTACTTTCCTTCCGCTTAGGGTGGCGTTCTTCCATAACAGAATTGACGCAGTCTCCCTCGCTTCTGAGTGAGTTTCCATATCTTTCCATTTCGGCCCAGCTCTTGTCAGCGATGTGTGGCCCTCCTGATATTGTATGGACCACTATCTTCTCTTGGCTGGAACCGCTGGTGTTGCGATTTCCTCCGCCTGTATCTGGGTGGAGCTGCCCTGGGTTTTCCTTGGTAGGAGCTGGAGTCTTGTCCTGGCCCTTTACATAGCGTTCCAGCTTCTTTCTCCTGATGTGTTCTTCAATTAGATCTCGGAGATGACGGAATTCATTGGTATCGTGCCCATGAGACTCGTGAAAACGACAGAATTTTCCGGACTGGATTGCGCGATCTGACTCTTTCTTGGACGGGGGGCGCTTGTATGTAAGTTTGTCCTGGGTGGCCAGGAAGATGTTCTCGACTGTTTCATTCAAGGGAGTGTAAGCGTCAAATCTCGGTCCTGGTCGGTACAAGCGCTTTTCTCCCTTCTTGCCCCCTGCATTGTCTCTGGAGTCGTTTCTCCGAATGTCCTTCGCTGCGGCGGGGGCGTTTCCATGGGCCGTCTTAGCCTGTGGTCCTGTCTGCCTTTCAGTGGCAGCCTCTTCGAGTCTCATGTACTTCCCAGCTTCATGGAAGAAATCGGGCAAGGTAGCTGGTTTGTCTTTAGTTAGTCTTCTAGCAAACTTGGTACCTGGGTGCACACCACTACAGAGGACCATTAGGGTGAGTTTCTCATCGGCATCTTGGACTGCGGCCGCTGCGGCGTTGAACCAGGTTAGATATTGTTGCAGTGTCTCTCCGGATTTCTGTTTGACATTGGATAGAGAATAAGCATCCTTGGGTTGTTCCACATGAATGCGGAACTGGCTAATGAACTTTTCCTTCAACATTTCCCATGAACTGATAGATCCCTGGGGTAGATGGCAGAACCAGGAGGTAGCTAGATCTGCTAAAAATAGTGGAAAGCATTCGCATAATACTCCTTCTGTTGCCCCGCTCATGAGCATATGTTGTGTGTATCTTTGCAGGTGTACAACGGGGTCGGAAGTTCCCTTGTACGGTTCCATCGTCGGCATTTTCCATTCTCGAGGGGTGATGGCGGTTTCGATGTCGCGGGTGAAAGGGCTGGTTACCCTAGCGCCTATCCCTCGATCCCTTTGCTCCCGTCAGACGCATTCCCTGAATAATCGTGCCATTCTTTCATCAGAATTTGGAGTGGACAAAAATGAGCTTGGTTCATCCCTGCGGGATCGATCTCGTCCAGATGACCTGTAGGGATGGTATAGCCTATCACTTCGGACGTTATCCAGTGGCTGTCTTTGGCTGCTCGAATGCATGCTAGGACCAGCTACAGTTGCCCCCTGCCTTGATCTTCCCCTGTGGGGTTCTGTTTCGAGCATTTCCATGGGGTCAACTTCGGGCTGGGTTCTAGCTCGGCTCCGTTCAGCGGGGTTTCCATGATTAGGCGGCATGACCGGTTCAGCTACATCCGACCCTCGCCTGGTGCCTCCCCGATTGGGTTCGGTTCCAAGCGCTTCCTCCAGTCGGAGTTCGGGCTGAGTCCGGGCGCGGCCCCTATCGTTGTGGTTCCTGTTGATAGCTTCTTCGAAGAGGGAAGATCTTTGTTGTCTCTGAGATCCTCCAGATTGAGACTCACCCCATGATTCAGTGTTGCGGTTGGATTCTTCGGCATCCCTCAAGCGTGACATGAGTTGGTTCACCAAAGCTTCTTGTTGGGATGCGAAGCGGTTAGTTACTTCGGTCACAACTCTGTCTAGATCTGCCCTAGTGATTGCTGCTAGTTGTTCTGTGGCAGGGGCTGTCGGATTTGCCTGATCTGCTGTCGTAGTGGGATGGTTCTCTTGATCTGGATCCACTGGATCTGGAGCGCTGCTGGTTGCAACATTCTTTCCCTTGTTGGCGTCTTTTCTCGGCCTGGAAGTCATGTTTCCTAGGCAATGAAGGGTGCTATTGGGAAAGAAGGTTGAATGAGGGAAGCTGAAGCTTTGAGTTCCAAGTTCTCAGCGAAAGCACCAAAAATGTTTGCACAAAAAATGGACAAACACCTCAAAGTCGTATGATTTAGTTGATTTTATTTTGTTCTTAGCGGTTTGGGTGATTTACGCAAACAATAAAAAACAGGGGCTAAACTGTAAAAGACACACAGATTTATAGTGGTTCGGGCAGAACGTGCCTACGTCCACTTTATATGTTATTCTCTCTTTTCTTTCAGATTACAAGTACAAAGCTTTAAGTACAAGTATAAGAAAGTTGTTTGAAAGTTCCTTCCTTGCTTGAGCTCTCAAACTTGTCTTCCATTGTTGTACCCCTGCCCCTCTATTTATAGAGTGAGGCTGGGGGCAGGGGTCTTGGATGTATATAGCTGCTGGTGGGCCTGGGCTGAAGAAATCTGGACTGGCACATTTGGTTCGGTGGCAGGAGATGAATGGATCGGTGGGGCTTTGGTTCGGTGGTAGGTGAGTCGGAGTTGCGTGGAGATGGAGGCTTGGACCGGTGTTGATTGGTTAAAGGGTCGGTCCGGTGTTGGGTTGATTCGATGGTGGGTTTTGGTCCGGTAGGACATGGTTCGGTGGTAGCCTCCGGTTCAGTAGATAGGTGTGAGTATATTGGTTCGGCTTCGAGGCGGAGAGGTGTTTGGTCCGGTGGTGGAGGCATGGTTCGGCGTTGCCACCGGTTCGGCAGTGAAGTGGGAATGGTGTGTAAGGTTGGTTTGGTAATGGTGGAGGTTGGTTCGGCAGCAGGCAATGAACCGGATGGAGGTTGGTTCGGCTGTGGGGCTGGTCCGGTGTTAGGAGGGAGCCGGACGAATTTTCACCCAACAATTATAATATAAATAAAATAGTATATATCATAACCTTTCAAAATAATATATCCCAAAAGCAGGAAAAACAATATAATGTCGCTAGAAAACTATAATTCGAGAACATACTTATTTGTCGGACAAACAACGCTTAAATTATGAAACCAAAAGCGGTAGTAATTGCTTCCATAACCTTTAATTAACTTGTATAATCCAAAAGAATTAATAATTATATAAAATGAAATATTTAAAGTATTTTCAATCATAACAAACAAATCAATATAACATAACAACAACCATTTGCAACCACAACATACAGTATCATCAACCATTCATCCATAGCGAGCAAAACAAATGGTTTGTTCGGGTTAAGACACTCTTAATCGCACAGAATGATAAATAAACTACTAAGTATAACATATAACCTACAGTCTCGAATATAACTTAACAGTTTATTCATACATCCAAAACAATTAGGAGCATCCTTTCCCAAACAACCATAAACCAAACAAACAACAACTTCCAACATCATTTAGCTTTATGTTAACATTTTTCTTTTCTTATCATTTATACAGTGACTCATTTCTTAAATTTACATTTATTTCTTATGAAATTTCGATTCCCATTCATTCATTACCTAATTCCATTTATTTACATTCATTTACTTACAATATTCATGTTCCATTCAATTACTTAGCATATTAATCCATTTACTTAAATTTCTAATCACTTACTTTCAAAACTCATTTCCTTTTACATTTTTATTATAGTAACATTTCTATCATAACTTAAGTTTATCACTAATATAATGTCAAATTATTATTTTATAAAAGGAATTCATTAAATAATTTCATTACTTTAAATTTTACTTGTATAATTTAAAAAATGCTAACTGTATATGGTTTATATTTTTAAAGCCTAGTTTAAAATTATTAAGCTATTTTCCTATTTATTTTCTATTTTCCTTCAAATAATTATTTTATTTTCTTTTTTTATTCTGTTTAGATTTTATTTTTATTTTGCCGAAATTTATTTCTTTATTTTGATTAAAAGAAATTAGAAATTCAAAGAGACAAAGCTCTTCATTTCTTGTGACTTTTCAATAGCTAGTCTCCTCATTTCCTTGGCTTTCCATTTTCTCCTTGATAGCCATACATTTCCCATTGCCTTTCAGGTGAAAATACTTCTCATCCTCTTCAACTCATGGCTATTTCTCACTTGAGAAAAAAATTTCCAAGTTAATGGCTTCTCTATATTCTTTTCTACCTTTCTTCCTTGAATTTGCCTTGTTTTCTGGTGAAATTTGCCTTGACTTCACATATGATTCTCGGCCTATCACCTCCAACATCTCCTCCACCAACCACCACCACTTCTTCCTCTACCCATAGGCGGCCTGACCTTCATCTCCTCTGACCTGAAGTTGCCTTGGCCATCCAAAAATGAAAAATCCATAAAAACAACGAAAACTCCTCCAAAACTATGCAAGTCGACCTCCTATGTGCCATCCACCTTCATTCCTTGCCATGGCCCCTTAGCCACAACCACCATCATCTACTTCACCTCTGGCCACCACTCCAGTAACCACCTATATTGACCAGATCTGAAACCTCTTATGGCCGAGCTCCTATTGACCCAAGCCGAACAAAAAAGTTGAACAACTTGCCTCTTTTGCATCGTCTTTGGTATTCTTCATGTTATCACCACTCCACTTTCATCTCCACTTGTTTTGATGCCATACCTGACCCAAACCTGACCTATATGATGCCAAACCTGAGTTTAACACATCATTTGCTGAGCTCATGATCCACCTTGGTCGAGCATTTGAATGGTAAAGATAAGGTCTTGTCTTTATTGCCTTGTATTTCAACTTGTTCTATATAATTTTGTGTTGAATATTCACATGTTATATTGTCTTGTTTACAGGATGATATATTGGCTCTCTCCACTCATTTGAATCACTAGTCATGCTGTATCGTACTTGTCATGCCTTTGGAATCGTTTTGTGTATGTAGTGGTCTCCAGCTTGAAAAGATGAGCTTTTCTCACTCTGACATTTCTACATATGAACTAGTGAATTAATGGCAAGTGTTTAGTAGTATAAAATGTTATGCAAGTTGATGATGATCATATGATATGCTATGCCATGTTTTTACCATGTTAAAACTGTTAATTATCACATGACATCTGATATATGACATTATATTGTGATATTGACATTGTTTGTATTATTTTTGTACATGATCACACTACAAGTTCCCTGTAGAATAGAATCACTATGGGTTGAAATGATACATACCTGAATGGACTTTAGAGTAGGGAAAAATCATTATGGGCTGAAATGATAGGCCTGAGTGAATTTTATTTATTTTTGTTTACTTGGGATTGCGGGTTTGAAATGATAGAACCCAGTTTTTTCTTTTTAAACCACGGATTGAAATGATATATATCCATAGCACTTGACCTAGGTTAGAAAATTATATACAGACCCCATGGTATATTTTTAAATGATTTTTATTAAGATAGGTATTTTAAAGATACAAAATTTGATTTAAAAATATATATTTTACGGTTTTAAGAAAATTAAATATTAAGTGTTGAAATTGTGAATTTAAGTACGTAAATTTGAAGTAAATATGATTTTTGAATTTAAATTTTATTTTAAAATGTAAATAAATAATGGAAATTAAATTCAAAGTTTTGAAATGATAAGTTTTATTAAATTTATAAGTTAATAAACAGTGAATTTTGACTTAACAAATGAAAGTGAGTTTTAATTGGATATTTAATTATAAAATTTTGTTGTGATAAATCATATGTTAAAATTATTTAAATGTGAAATTTTGAAGTCTAGAAATATGATTTATAAATTTAAAATTTGTTAAATTGAAGTTTTGTTGTTTTTGAAAAGTTAAAAATAAAATATGTAGTTTTATAGCATTTCCAAAATGCTGTAGTCTATTGACAGCAGTTTTAAATGCTGTTGTTTTTAAATTTAACTATGTTTGAAATAACTAAATATCTATTACAGCATTTTATAAATTCCGTTATCCATGAACTAAACTATTTTGGAAACTATAAGCTACGATAGCACTTTATAAATGTTGTCGTTGCAAAATTTGACAATGTTTTGAATGTTATAGATTTTAACACCGTTTGTGTTATATTTTAAAGTGTTAAATGATTTAACTTTTGAAAATTGATTATTTGTGAATATAAGAAGTTTTGAATAGATTTTAATATTTAGTTTTTATTTTAAGGAATTTGAATTGAATTTGAATTTAAATAAGGTTTATTTGGTTATGTGTTAAATGGAATAAAGTGTAGTGAGATAAATGAGTTTTTGAATGGAATTTTGAAATGTGTTTTGTAATGATATTTAAATTTGAATATTTGAATTTGAATTTAAATAATGAGTTGATAATGGGATTTTGAAAGGATATGACATTTCAATGATTGAAATGGTTTGCAAATGATGATTTAATCTCTGTTTTGATAAGGAATGTGAATTTGAAATGATATCTGATTTTGATATAAGAATATTTAAAGTTTATATTAGTGTGAAAGGATATTTGGCTTACTTGTAATTCAGGTTTATTTAAATGATATTACATTTATGAAATGGATATTTCAAAACTTAATATTAGTAAATTGAATTAAGATATATGTGAAATTATCAAATTATGTTTTGAAATACGAGATATTAAAACATTGAAATATACTAAAGATTGAATAGTTTATTTTGTAGATCAAATCTATATTTGAAATTTATAAGATTTGAAATGTTTTGTTGGGAAACTAAATTGAATTGAAACTGATGGTTTGATTTGAATTTAATTGGAAATTTGAAACTTTGGTAATAGAATAAATTTGTAGAACGTAAAGAATTAAATGAATTTTCCATGATTTCAAATGTATAATTTCGGAATGTTATGATTTTCAAAGGGTAATGATATCAAGAATTTTGGTTTCGGGAAAAGTGACACTTTGAAGGTATTATGAATTTTTAAAGGTGAATATAATGTTGAAATAAAAAAGGTTTGGTTTCGAAGTATAAACTATTTTGATTGAATAAATAGTTTTGAAATAAAATGGTTTTGGTTTCGAAGTATAATTATTTTGAAAGGGATATAGTTTTGAAATGAAATGATTTGATTTTTTGAAGTATAAACTATTTTAAAATGACCACGGCGTTATAATAACGATTGGTTGTTAAAGAGACCGGGATCGGAAGTTGTCATACTCTCTGCCAACTCCAAAAACCACTTTAACAACTGTGTACGTGGTGGAGTTTCCAGAATGAAGTAGGATGGTGGCGTCGTTCTTAAGGTATATTACGTGGACCTAACTCCCGTGAGTTGGCATAAGGTGGCTAAAACAGGAGCGATCTCGTGCCAAAAGGGTAGCTCCTCTAGTCGGACACATTCCTTCGATACTATACTCTTACTTGTGATTAATTATATGGCCATCCTCCGATTTTGATATGGAAGTGTGTTCCAGGGTGGGCGTAGTGGCTGCTATGTTACCGCCAGCCCGTGTGCGTAATTCGTATATCTACCCTGGCATTGCCTTGTGTGCCGTATCATCTACCATACCGAGCCTTTACTACGAGCTTGTTTTTCTCCCGTAGCCCGTGGAATATTTAGGGTAGTCTCCCGATTTGGAGATATGCTGATACTGGATGGACTACTGGGACTATTATGTGTGAAGGGTGATATGGATAGCCCGGAACGCTATTTAAAAGTATGTTTATTTTACTGTAGACATTATTTTAATAGCGCAATATTACTACTTAGTAAATAGTTTGATGGATCCTTAAAGGATGGGCGATCCCAAGCATCCTTTAAGTTACTGATGCATTTTGTTACTGTTCACTTGAGTTGATTTACAGTTCATAAGTATTTATGTCCTGACTCGAGTGTTTTGTCTTTTGCTTTACACTTGAGTCAGATTGAGTGATTCAGCATTCAAGATTCACCTTTCGGAGTTGGAGCTTTTCTTGAAGATCCAGCCATATATTCTGCTTTCAGTATTCAGTAATTTCAGTGATTTATTCTGATTTGTACTTGATGTTTCTTGTTACTCTTCTGCTGTATTTTTTTTAACTCTGATGTATCTTATTTTTATATAGTAGCTTCATGAACTGCTATTTCTTTACTTCCGCTGCTTTATTACTTACTCTGTGTCTATGATCGTTGACTATTTATTTACTGTACATTTTGAGATTTGCCAAATTTTATTTACAACGCAGTACTTTGAGAAATTCAAGTCCAACATGCGTGGATGTGAAGGGTTGAAAATATCGGATTGGTACAGTTGGTATCAAAGCTTTAGTAGCTCTAGTCAAAACTCAACATATAGGGCATTGTATTTACAGAATCACTTTCATTCGACTTTAAATCTCTTCCTTTTTGACTCGATTCCTTTGAATTTTGGAAGGTTCCCTACGGTTCCAAAAATTCATTTCGTATCCCTCACTATTCTTTTCCTTTTGATTTTGGAGTATCCCATAACTTCACTTCGAAGGATCTTTATAATGAGTCAGTAGTTCCGCTAATCTCAAATTATTTGTAAAGGGGTGAAGCTCTTTTACAATAGCATCGATTCACCAAGGATTTTATACCCTCGGTTTAGAGGCTAGTATCTCTTATTATCCCAAACTCTATCTAGATCGAATGTTGATTTACCCTAGTAATCCACATCGATCTTATTCTTCAAGTCATGGTTGACCAGGTTAAGGTTGCCCATGATTTATATAAGCTTATCCATCTTCCTATTCTGTTATTTAATCATCTCATCTTTGTTTTCCAACTTATCTTCAAATCATTCTTAAAGTGTAATTGTAAACTAATATATAAAATGTTTTATATATTGTGTTGTTTGAGTTGTTGATGTTGATTTGGGTTTCGGATCGATTCGTCTGATCAACGCTATCGATAAGATTTCCAAAACACTTGAACATAGCAAACTGATACAATATGCTTTTCAAATTTAGTAATGAAATAATATTTGATTTTATATATCATTATCTCTTGTTTCATATATAAATAATTGAATTATAAACATGGTTATAAATTTATTTGGAAATTTAAAATGAATTTAAACAAGAATTTGAGAATTTAATTTCCGATGGTTTCAAACCTTGTATTTAAAGTTTAAAAGGATATACTATTTAAAGTATTTTCGAATAGAAATTTGTTTCCAAATAATTTTAAATTTAAATTTAGTGCTCTTCTCTTTATCACTGGAAAATTACTTCGGTGATGACCATGGCATCATCGACGTTCATTTTCGAGTTTCGAAGTGAAGAGACCGTTCTGTAGTCTTGCTACAGCTTTGTTTGGGAAATTTAATTGATTTCAATTTCTAAAATAAGACTGGATTTATAATATATATAGATATATGATTTAAATTTGATTTGACATATTATGTATATATATTTATTTATCTCTAAATGGTTTGAAGGAATCAAAAATTTTATTCTTAAACTTTATCTTAAAGAATCATTGCAATTAAAAAAAAATCAAAATTCTAGATAAATGATTCAAACTTGAGATGAGGGAATTAGAAAGTTTTATTTGTATAATACTCAATTGCATTTAAGTATAACTTACCCAAATTATACAGAAGTTAACAATGTAATTGGATAATATACAATATAAAAAGATTTTATAAATAAAATTTGAAGGGTTAAAATAAACGTTATACACTTAAATTTTAGTTATAAAAAGATTAACGGTGGTAAATAAAGAAAAAGGGTATTGGAATAATTTATAATACAAAATAATGTTAAAGGAACTAAGAAAAAAATTAAAGCAGTTATAATAAGTATAAATATGTTTAACATGGGTGATAAAATATATTGAGAGAAATAAATTTACGTATAACTAGGAAAAAGAGAATTAATTTATTAAGTACATTATAAGTATAATAAATGATTTTCCAAATCCATGATTTTAGAGATTGTTTATTTAAGATAATTGGATGATAAGATAATGAAATTTGAGATAGTTAAGATTTATTTAGCCTATGTAAGATTAATTTTCAATTTAAGTAGAAATTTGCATGGTTTCAAAATCATTATCTTATTTTGTTTTTTTCAAACTATCTTTTAGTTGTCCTTATTTTCCTTATCTTGCTAAAAAATGGAAGGCTATTGCTTGTACCAGTCTGTCTAGAATCTTTCTATAATCTTTGATAATCTTTGGTATTCATCTTGAATCTGAGCACTGCTTGTCGTCCACAGACCGGTGGTCGAATGGAAAGGGTGAATTAGATTCTAGAAGATCTTTTTCGTGTTTGTGTTCTTGATTCAAGATCATCTCCATTTTGTTAAACTAACCTATAACAATAGTTATCAGATATAATTTTAATCTTCCTGTCATCTTTTCTTAATCCTTTTCTATTCTATCTTTTTTGTGCTTTCCCGTACCTCATTCCTTTTCGGGGACGAAAAGTTTTGAGTGGAGGAGAGTGTAACAACCCTGTATTTTTTGTGATTTATTTAATTGTATATTTAAAAAAAATTTAAATCGAAATTCCTAATTTAAAAACTTTATTTATTTAATTAAATTTGATAAAACTTTATTTTATCTATTAAAACGAATAATTTTATTATTTTAAATATTAATTTTGATTTGTATGTGAATTATAATTTCAAACATGAATAAAATGAATATTTCCAGAAAATGTGAAATTTGGACAATTTGGTCAAACTTTGACTTTTAAATTTAAATTTAAATATTTGAGTTTTTTAATTTTATCTTTTATTATAAAAATAGATAAAATTTCAAGAATACTGCTTTTCGTTCCGTTGAAATCCGATTTATACTGTGAAAGTTATGCTTTTTACAATATTGTATGTACATTGTTTTTATTTAACAAAGTTGTTTATTTAGTTTTTATAAATAATATTTTTGTTCATAATATCTTGTGTATATATATGTTATATGATATGTTATGTATTTATTTTATTTTTAGATCATTTTAAAGTGTTGTACAATTTTAAAAATGTTAATTGAATTTGCCTTGTTTTCTGCTGAAATTTGCCTTGACTTCACATATGATTCTCGACCTATAACCTCCACCATCTCCTCCACCAACCACCACCAATTCTTCCTCTAACCATAGGCAGCCTGACCTTCATCTCCTCTAACCTGAAGTTGCCTTGACCATCCAATAATGCAAAATCCATAAAAACAATGAAAACTCCTCCAAAACTATGCAAGTCGAGTTCCTATGTGCCATCCACCTTTATTCCTTGCCACGGCCACCCCTTAGCCACCACCAACATCATCTACGTCACCTCAGGCCACCACTTCAGTGACCACCTATACTGACCAGATCTGAAACCCCCTATTGTCGAGCTCCTACTGACCCAAGCCGAGCCAAAAAGTTGAACAACTTGCCTCTTTTGCATCGTCTTTGGTATTCTTCATGTTATCACCACTCCACTTTCGTCTCCACTTGTTTTATGCCATACCTGACCCAAACCTGTCCTATATGATGCCAAGCCTGAGTTTAACACATCATTGGCTGAGCTCATGATCCACCTTGGTCGAGCATTTGAATGGTAAAGACAAGGTCTTGTCTTTATTGCTTTGTATTTCAACTTATTCTATATAATTTTGTGTTGAATATTCATATGTTATATTGTCTTGTTTTGGGTTGTTTACAAGATGATATATTGGCTCTCTCCACTCATTTGAATCACTAGTCATGTTGTATTGTACTTGTCATGCCTTTGGAATCGTTTTGTGTGTCGTAGTGGTCTCTAACTTGAAAAGGTGAGCTTTTCTCACTCTGACATTTCTACTTATGAACTAGTGAATTGATGGCAAGTGTTTAGTAATATAAAATTTTATGCAAGTTGATGATGATTATATGATATTCTATGCCATATTATTACCATGTTAAAACTATTAATTATCACCCGACATCTGATAAATGACATTATATTGTGATATTGACATTGTTTGTATTATTTCTATACATGATTACACTGCAAGTTCCCCGTAGAATAGAATCACTATGAGTTGAAATGATACATTCCCGAATGGGCTTTAGAATAGGACAAAATCATTATGGGCTAAAATGATAGGCCTGAGTGATTTTTATTTATTTTTATTTACTTGGGATTGCGGGTTTGAAATGATAGAACCCGATTTTTTTCTTTTTAAACTGCTGAATGAAATGATATATATCTGTATCACTTGACCTAGGTTAGAAAATTATATACAGAGCCCGTGGTATATTTTTAAATGATTTTTTTTATTAAGATAGGTATTTTAAAGGTACGAAAATTGATTTAAAAATATACATTTTATGGTTTTAAGAAAATTAAATATTAAGTCTTGAAATTGTGAATTTAAGTACGTAAATTTGAAGTAAATGTGATTTTTGACTTTAAATTTTATTTTAAAATGTAAATAAATAATGTGAATTAAATTTAAAGTTTTGAAATGATATTTGAAGTAAAATGTTAACTTTTATTAAATTTATAAGTTAATAAACCGTGAATTTTGACTTAAAAAATGAAAGTGAGTTTTAATTGGATATTTAATTATAAAATTTTGTTGTGATGAATCATATGTTAAAATTATTTAAACGTGAAATTTTGAAGTCTAGAAATATGATTTATAAGTTTAAAAGTTGTTAAATAGAAGTTTTATTATTTTTGAAAAGTTAGAAATAAAATCTGGAATTTTATAGCATTTCCAAAATGCTGTAGCCTTTTGACAGCAGTTTTAAATGCTGTTGTTTTTAAATTTAACTATGTTTGAAATAACTAAATATCTATTAAGGCATTTTATAAATTCCGTTATCCTTGAACTAAACTATTTTGGAAACTATAAGCTACGATAGCACTTTATAAATGTTGTTGTTGCTAAATTTGACAATGTTTTGAATGTTATAGATTCTAACACTGTTTGTATTATATTTTAAAGTGTTAAATGATTTAACTTTTGAAAATTGATTATTTGTGAATATAAGGAATTTTGAACATATTTTAATATTTAAATTTTAATTTCAAACAATTTGAATTGAATTTAATTGAATTTGAATTTAAATAAGATTTATTTGGTTATGTGTTAAATGGAATAAAGTGTAGTGAGATAAATGAGTTTTTGAATGGAATTTTGAAATGTGTTTTGTAATGATATTTGAAATAATAAATGAATGATATATTTGATTTTAAAATGATATTTAAATTTGAATATTTGAATTAGAATTTAAATAATGAGTTGATAATGAGATTTTGAAAGGATATGATATTTCAATGACTGAAATGGTTTGGAAATGATGATTTAATTTCTGTTTTGATATGGAATGTGAATTTGAAATGATATCTGATTTTGATATAAGAATATTTAAAGTTTATATTAGTGTGAAAGGATATTTGGCTTACTTGTAATTCGGGTTTATTTAAATGATATTACATTTATGAAATGGATATTTCAAAACTTAATATTAGTAAATTGAATTAAGATATATGTGAAATTATCAAATTATGTTTTGAAATATGGGATATTAAAACTTTGAAATATACTAAAGATTGAATAGTTTATTTTGTAGATCAAATCCATATTTGAAATTTATAAGATTTGAAATGTTTTGTTGGGAAACTAAATTGAATTGAAACTGATGGTTAGATTTGATTTTAATTGGAAATTTGAAATTTTGGTAATAGAATAAATTGGTAGAATGTAAAGAATTAAATGAATATTCCATGATTTGAAATGTATGATTTCAGAATGTTATGATTTTCAAAGGGTAATGATTTCAAGTATTTTGGTTTCAGGAAAAGTGATGCTTTGAAAGTATTATGAATTTTTAAAGGTGAATATAGTTTTGAAATAAAAATGGTTTGGTTTCGAAGTATAAACTATTTTGATTGAATAAATAGTTTTGAAATAAAATGGTTTTGGTTTCGAAGTATAACTATTTTGAAAGGGATATAGTTTTGAAATGAAATGATTTGATTTTTTGAAGTATAAACTATTTTAAAATGACCACGGCGTTATAATAACGATTGGTTGTTAAAGAGACCGGGATCGGAAGTTGTCATACTCTCTGCCAACTCCGAAAACCACTTTAACAACTGTGTAGGCGGTGGAGTTTCCAAAATGAAGTAGCATGGTGGCGTGGTTCTTGAGGTATATTACGTGGACCTAACTCCCGTGAGTTGGCATAAGCGGGCTAAAACAGGAGCGATCTCGGGCTAAAAGGGGTATCTCCTCTGGTCGGACACATTCCTTCGATACTATACTCTTTGTAACGACCTGGAATTTTGGGCAATATAAATTTAATAATCTGTAATAATAATTTAATTGGTTTGATAATTTTCTTTATAATTTTAATTTAAAATTGGCTAATTTTTTCTTTTTAAAGGTCAATGAATTTTTAATATGGCAATATTGTTAAGATTTGTTTCTCTAAGCTAATAAATTTTTATTCTATTTATAATATATATAAAATTGATATATATTGTGAATAGAAGAGCTTTTGTTTTAAATTTAAGATTTAATTTTCAAATTGTAATATATATGTATGTATATGTTATAATTTTAGTTGTTTGAAATTTAATTCAATCTATTGATAATTTTGAATAGTAATTTAAAGCTTTGTTTAATTTATATTTTCAAAAGTTAATTCAAAGATTTATACATTTGCTTTTAAAATGTAAGATAATTGTTTATTTTAAATATGATAGTTTATAAACGAAATTTATTAATGTTTTATTTTTGTTTTCTTTAAAATGTTTGATTTAAATGGTTATAAATGCATATGTATAAATGTTTTAGATTTTAAATACATATATTAGAATTATTTGCATTTTTATTAGTGTTAGAATATTTCTTTTAAAAGCAAACTTATATTTATTTATAAAGCAAATTTAATTAGTAGGTTATATTCACATTTTAAACTAAGTAAAATTTATTAAAAAGACTTAAAGTACAAATGTAAACATATTACCACCTTGCAATAACACATGTAAGTAAATTAAGCAAGTAGAGTGCATTTGTTTGAATTAAGGAACATGTGGCATTATTTTCATTTTAATTTTAATAAATGTTTTTAGAAAAAGAAAGTTAGTTTTACACAAACATTTTTCCTTTGTCTTCTTTCTTAGCTCAAAGCAGAAAATTTTATTTTTTTTCAAACATGAAATTAAACCAGAATCAAATCTGAGTAAAAACAAATCTGCAAACTTGAATGTTCTTCATATCAACAAACCAAACCTGCAACACCAAGTAGAATCTGCAAATTTATAACCTGCAACTAAATGAGAGTTCAACTGCAATCAACAGTTTCAACACTAGTTCAGCAGTATCAACTTTTAAAGGCATCAATTTAGGCATGCAGTAGATTTTCTTCAACAAATATCAAAACACTTTTCCAGATTTGAATTTCAAGAGGCTGGAAAATGAAGCTGCTCTGCTAAAAAAATTAGGTGAGTAAATTCTTCTTTAAAAACAGATTTTAAACCTATGAGTAAATTTTTAATCTGAGATCAAAACTTAAATACATGGATAAAAATCTAGTGGTAATGCAGTGTTAATTGTTTGCATGTATGAATATGAATGCAGTTTATGTATTTATGATATGCCTGTGAAAATGTCTGTAATTGGATATAAGTATATGCCTCTGTTGTGTACAGGCTAAACTTTCCCTTAAGGAAAATTTCACTTCACTTCATTCATTTGGTTTTAGGCTTTGATTTATGAATGGAAAATGATCATTTCTGTGTGGTATTAATTTTAAAAATAGTTTTAAGATTTTTCATTTAGTACTTTTCATATAAAAAATATTAAATACAGTGAAGGGATAAAAATAGTTAAAAATCAATCATAGTAATTTCAGATTTTGATTACAGAATCAGATACGTTAAACTAAATAGTGAATTTTAGGATTCGAATCAGGATTTTTAATGTGGTATAAATCGAGATATGCTAGGATGAATGAGGTTGGGAAAATCTCTGAATGCAGACGATTAGCATATAGAGAAGCAGTAATTTTTGGTTTGATGGTAGCTTAAGTGATGTTGATAAACAGAAAAATGTTGGTGGAAGTTAGCAAGGGTTGTGGTGAGCTGTGATCGATGAAGTAGGGTTTCGAGTGTCGTTTTTGGTTGAGTTGAAGTTGACATGATTTCGGCAAAAATGGAGCATCGATCTCGTTCGCGAGGGTCGCTATCGCATCGTGGTGGCGCGAGGTTGCTCTGGTAGGAGAGCCATAGGTTCTGGCGTCGGGATGGTCGGCGATGGGGTGGTTTTGGGTCGGAGCTTCTGCAGTATTTCAAGCAAATGAGTCAAATTTCGATTCGCGTTTCGATTTTTGGATCTGGGTCGAAGTTTGGGTTGATGAGATCGCGTGTGGTTGATTGTCGATCGGCTTAATGGTCGGAGTTGCTCGGTTGGTGGTGCAACGTGCACCGTGCATGTTAAAGTGCACTGGAATGAGAACCTGGGGAAGTTTGAAATTGGGGAAGAAGGTTTCACGGGTTTGCACTCAAGTTTTCATCAGGGACGACTCGAAGTTGCTCTCGCGATTTATAGCGTTCGACTCGAAGTTGATGGATCTGAGTTTACTTCGGGGCACCCTCGTGTTTTTGAGGGTTCGAACTCGAGATTTTGAGGAATGCTTTTCTGATAGTACTGTGATAATATTTTAGTTGCAAATTTAAAACTTGAGTTTGGAAAAAAAATCTAGCATTGAGTTATAAACCAAGTTTATAAAAGCAAACTTGTAAACTTAAAATTTAATGGAAGTTATTATCTTAAATTTTGAAATTCAATTTAATATAGTATTTTGAATTTAAATATTGAATCAAAGTTTTAAAATAAGTTTAAGTAATGATTAATAAGTAAGTTTCAATTTATATTGAAGATGAATGAAGTTTAAATTAGATTATTAAAGAGTTTTAAATTACAAATTTGATTTCTAAATTTCTTATCTTCAAAATAAGTTATTGTTATAATTTTGTATATCAAATAAAAGAATTTGTCTTTAAAATATTAAGATTTGATTTATTCAAATAATCAAATTATGAGAATAAATATGGTTAATTTAGTATTGTTATGAATTTTAAAAAAAATACTTGATTATATGATTTGTTAATAAGTAAAGTTTAATTAAGATTAATGTTTTCTTAATTAATTAAGGGTCTTAAAATATAAGAAATTAATTAATTAATTGTTTAATTAATTTTAAATAATTAGTTAATTATTTATTTAATTTTAAATAATCACATAATTATGGATTAATTAAGTATAATTACTTAATAAAGCAATTAATGGTTAATTGTGAATGTAATTAAGGCAGTTAATTACTTTTGGAAGAAATTAATGATAATCACTCATGGAGTAATAAGTTGAAGTGATTATTGGCTAATCACTTAATGATATCAATTAAAGAATTGCTTAATATAATTGTTTTAAAGATAATTAATTATGAAATAATTAATTAAAGGATTAAGGATTATTTAATAATGGAATTAATTATTTAAGAAAGTAATTAAGATTCATTTATGGGAGTAATTAGAGATAATTACTTATGTAAGTAATTAAGAGTTAATTACTTAATTATTTAGTTAAATAACCAATGTGATTAATTAATTAATGAATTTAATTTAAGGTTAATTACTAAGTGTAATTAATTCAAATTGAAATTAATTAATAAGGTAATTAATTAAGGATTTATTTATTTAATTGTTTAAAAATTACTTAATGAAGTAATTAAAGACTAAATAATTGAATTAATTAATCAAGGATTAATTTAATTAAATTAGAAGTTAATTAATAAGAAGTTAATTAATTTAGTTAAGTAATTACAAATTGTTAATTACTAATTATGATTAATTAGTTGATTAATTATAAGTTAATTATTTAATTAATTAAAGTATTAATCAAGATTGATTAATAAAAGTAATTAATTTAAGTGTGATTAATTAATTGTAATTAATTGAGAATTAATGTAATTAATTATAGTTATTAATTAATATAGGATCATTAATTATTATAATTAATGATAGTAATTAAAGGTTAATTACTAAATATGGATAGGATAATTATTTGAATTAAATATAATTAATCAAGGAAGATTAATTAAGGAAAATCATTAGAGATGATTAATTTATTCTATTTGGAATATTAATTAATGAAGAAGGATTATGGTAATCCAATTGATTAAGAGATAATCAATTCTGTTTTGGATGTTTGATTATTATGGGTTGATTGATTAATATTGGTTAATTAATTGATACTGGATGATAAATATTTGGAGATTGATATTGGATGATTGGTTGATATTGAATGTTTGATATTGGTTGATACTGGATATCTTTGTTATGTGATAAGCTGCTTTGTAAAGATGAATATTGATATGAATTATCTATTGTGATAATATAATTCATCTATCTGTTTACATATCATCCTGAATATAAGTTTAAATTGTTTGACACCCTTAAGTATAACTCGGACATTAAAATGGCGTTTGGTTTCAGTGAGACTGGGATCGGGTTTCCATATTTGGATATCCGAAAACCACATCGATTCCAATTAAACGTTAGGTCGTTAATCCAAGTGGAGCAAGTGAAGACTCGAGGTGTAAGGGCTATACATCAGTATAACTCTGTGGGTGATTCCGTAATGAGTTTGACGGAATCGTGCTTATAGATTCGAGATGGTGAATCAGAGTGCAAGGGCTATGGTCGTTGACTCTGAGGGTGATTCCAATACTGAGTGCAACGAGATAGTGCCTTCGGTTTCGTTCGAACCTGGAACGAACTTGTATGGATTGAATGCTTTCAAAACATCGTCAGGTGGACGATGAGCATTCTAAGATAGACGTGTTCTATAAAGGTAATCGTAACCTCAAGCCTCATCAACAGGGAATGGCTAAAATAGGGGAGGTGCAGCAAGGCTTCGTGGGTAGCCTCCACTTGAGAGTGAGATTTACCCCTGTCTAGAGGTCCCTTCTATTTCGGCTTAGTGTGTGGTTGGTCACGCCAACTACGGGGTGGTCTTGTTCGGGACTGTCCAGTAAGTGATGGTTCCGGCCTTGTGTTGCAGGGGAGTGGGAGTACTCCTCGGTACGTTGATCTAGGCCACGTACTGTGACGGGCGGTGCCCCAGTAGCCCTGCCATTGATGGAAATTCATTCTTCCTACGAAACACTACGGTTTTGATTATATTACCCACTTTTGTGGCTAGTAGCTGGAATTTAATAGATGTAACAATTTCGGCTATTTCTAATTTACTTGAAAACCCTAGACACTATTATAATATCACTGGATTTCCTATCAAAAGTTTTGGTTAGCGTAAGGTAAAAACTTTTCCATGTTTATGTGTGGGAAGTCTTACGTGATACCTTTTCTTTTCAAAGGTTTTCTAAAGTTAAGCAATTTTAACCTGTTTACTCACACCAGACCCCTGTCTGACCCGAGTGTTTATTTTCTATTTTATTAAACTCTTGGGTAATCATATTATGTATGAGTAGTCAAGTGGATCAGGTTAGCTTGACGAATTCTGTAGGAGTAATGGAGCAGGAGGCTTCGACGTGTAGTTATATATTGGTTCCGCTGTGTTTGTTTGTATCTGTATCTGTTGTTCATGAGTTGTATAGTTAGACATAAGTTTATAACTGTCTATTATCAGTTGTTTAAGTTGTGTACTCTGATGTAATAAGATACTATGTAATATTTTATAAGATATATTATATTTTATTCGTTCCGCTGTGAGTTCTCTGATGTTATTCTGTTTCTTCTTTCTCTTTCTTTTCTTCTTCTATCCCTTTCTTTCTTCAAGATGATGCGATTTTCTGGGAGTAGAAAGTCGGCTCGTCGCACTTGGTATCAGAGCATTAGGCTGAGTGAATACCTAGGCTCTGAAGTGTGTCTTTCTTGAGAGAGCGTTAGGTTGAGCGAATGCCTAAGCTCTGGGATGGTGTCTTTCTTGAGCGAGCGTACTTGTAATTTTTATATATAACTATATATATCTATATCTACCTAATCTGTTGGGTTATCTGTTCGTGTTTTCCAACATAAGTTTTAGAGGTAGATGGAGTAGTGGTGTGTGTGTGTAACACGACTACCACTGATGGATGAGGTCCATATGTTTGAGGTTGGAAGTGTATTTGTTGAGGCCGTAGACCTAGTACCGTCTCAAGTAATTTTTGGAGTTTGGAATAAGGATTTCTCTGATATCCGAAGGAAATCTTTTTAAAGATTCGGAGTTTATCTTTGAAGTGTAAGTTTGGATTTCACTCGGGTAAGCGAATTTTTCTTGTGTTTGGATTTGTTGGAAGTGCAGAAATAGGTGATAATATCCTGATAACTGCATAATGAGATGCAGTATCATTGGATATTTTCTGAAGTTGTTTTCTCTGGAAACAGTTTTAGTAGTAGTTGAGGAGCAGTTTTTACCTGCCAAAGGGAAGACTCATCTATGTAGAAGTTGTTTGGATCTTTAGTAAGGAGTTTGGCTATTTTGGGAATGTGAGACTAAGGCTTATGAGTCATTTTGCTTTGGCATAGTCTCATTGTTATTCCTTAAGGTAAGAGAGTTGTTGATGCTTGGTTTGGAGTCCGAGTTTTTTGAGATGTTATCTGCCATCTCGGAAGTCAGTTGTGTAGTTTGTTGATGGTTTTGGGTTTTGGAGAAGCATTTGGATTTGAAGTCTTTGGTTAGCTGTGGTAGCAGTGCAACTCGAAGTGTTCGGTGTGCTGACGAGGAGATCTTTTGGCTTCGCAGTATCATCGAGGTAGAGTTTGGAAACAGCAGTGTTGGTTGTTTCTCCGATGGTTCAGGACTCTTGTGGTTCTTCTTTCAGCAGCCCGGGTAGTTGGAGATGTTTTCTTGAAAGATTAACCTGGTTTGGAAAAAGCTTTAAGCTGTTCTAAATTGGTAAAGAGGGGACAATTTTATTTGAAATCCGAATTAGGTTGGATCGCAAAAGTGACTTGCGATTAGAGTGGAAATTTTTCTTAGGCAATCTTTTGTTTGAGACTGAGGATTCTCATGTGGAAGTAGTAGCTACTGAGGTAATAGAAGTTGTCTGCATCTGGAAGTTGAGTTCCATATTGTTTTGGTTCCAGAAGCAATTTTGGTAGTTAGCCTGATAGTTGGATGGTTTTTGGAGAAAGCAGAGTTGGTATAGCAGCTCAGAATTATTTCTGGAATTGGAATTGGACTGATCTAGCTTTTGAATTGGATTCTGTTATAAGGTTGTGTGACTGATTCAGATGAGTAACTCAGATTTTTCGATTTGATGAACAAAGTTTTTCGGATATATTGGATAAGTTGGTACTCGTGTTCATCACCAGTATTCTTATCTATTTCCGAATCAGAGTTGTGCAGCGGAAGCGATGTAGCAGCATACAAGGAAGTTAGTAAGTTCTGATTGCTATTGCTTTGGAGTAGAACTTGTGTTCTGGATTTCGACGGATTTTGGAAGGCTTTCCTGTTGAATAGGATCCAGAAGCTGGTTTGTTTTGGTTTAGTTGTTTCTGGAAGCATCAGCATAGGTTGAGCTGATCAAGAAGGTGAGCAGCCCAGGATTGTCTGTTGAGTTATACAGATATGAGATAAGGAGCTTGGAATTCGAAGTTGGAGACTTCATTGTTGTTAAGATTTCTTTGGTTAAGAGAACAGAAATTGGATAAGATTGGATGGCTGGTGCTGAGGCATTTGAGATTTCTTATCTGTGTTCTGATAAGATAAGATCTGTTGATTGTAAGATTGAATTGCCAGTTTGGGTAGCTGGAGTTCATTGGATTTCACGTACCTCTGAGGGAGTACGTGTATGATACATCATTGGTTGTTGAACCTGTAGTTCAGATGGATTTGGAAGTTGAGCAAGACTTGAGTATAGTCTGATGTTCTGTTCAGATTGGTGGATCTAGAGATGAGAGGAGCTCTAGATTTTTGGTGTAGTTAGTTTGTTGGCTTTTGCAGAGCGAGTCTCCCGATGTTTTATACTTGGGAAACTCGAGATAGTATTAGAGATTTATTCTGATTTGTGTCAGAATAATTAGTTAAGTTTGTTTGTTTGAATTGATTGCTATGGATGTTAGTAACTGGTTGTTAGGAATGCTTTGCTGATTAAAATTAAAATTTTTACTGGATTATTAAATTACCTTTGCTTTTAAATTTCGGGGACGAAATTCTTTTAAGGGGGAAGGATTGTAACGACCCGGAATTTTGGGCAATATAAATTTAATAATCTGTAATAATAATTTAATTGGTTTGATAATTTTCTTTATAATTTTAATTTAAAATTGGCTAATTTATTCTTTTTAAAGGTCAATGAATTTTTAATATGGCAATATTGTTAAGATTTGTTTCTCTAAGCTAATAAATTTTTATTCGATTTATAATATATATAAAATTGATATATATTGTGAATAGAAGAGCTTTTGTTTTAAATTTAAGATTTAATTTTCAAATTGTAATATATATGTATGTATATGTTATAATTTGAGTTGTTTGAAATTTAATTCAATCTATTGATAATTTTGAATAGTAATTTAAAGCTTTGTTTAATTTATATTTTCAAAAGTTAATTCAAAGATTTATCCATTTGCTTTCAAAATGTAAGATAATTGTTTATTTTAAATATGATAGTTTGTAAAGGAAATTTATCAATGTTTTATTTTTTTTCTTTAAAATGTTTGATTTAAATGGTTATAAATGCATATGCATAAATGTTTTAGATTTTAAATACATATATTAGAATTATTTGCATTTTTATTAGTGTTAGAATATTTCTTTTAAAATCAAACTTATATTTATTTATAAAGAAAATTTAATTAGTAGGTTATATTCACATTTTAAACTAAGTAAAATTTATTAAAAAGACTTAAAGTACAAATGTGAACATATTATCACCTGGCAATAACACATGTAAGTAAATTAAGCAAGTAGAGTGACATTTGTTTGAATTAAGGAACATATGGCATTATTTTCATTTTAATTTTAATAAATGTTTTTAGAAAAAGAAAGTTAGTTTTTCACAAACATTTTTCCTTTGTCTTCTTTCTTAGCTCAAAACAGAAATTTTTTTTTTTCAAACATGAAATTAAACCAGAATCAAATCTGAGTAAAAACAAATCTGCAAACTTGAATGTTCTTCATATCAACAAACCAAACCTGCAACACCAAGTAGAATCTGCAAATTTACAACCTGCAACTAAATGAGAGTTCAACTGCAATCAACAGTTTCAACATTAGTTCAGCAGTATCAACTTTTAAAGGCATCAACTTAGGCATGCAGTAGATTTTCTTCAGCAAATATCAAAACACTTTTCCAGATTTAAATTTCAAGAGGCTGGAAAATGAAGTTGCTCTGCTAAAAAAATTAGGTGAGTAAATTCTTCTTTAAAAACAGATTTTAAACCTATGAGTAAATATTTAATCCGAGATCAAAACTTAAATACATGGATAAAAATCTAGTGGTAATGCAGTGTTAATTGTTTGCATGTATGAATATGAATGCATTTTATGTATTTATGATATGCCTGTGAAAATGTCTGTAATTGGATATAAGTATATGCCTCTGTTGTGTACAGGTTGAACTTTCCCCTAAGGAAAATTTCATTTCACTTCATTCATTTGGTTTTAGGCTTTGATTTATGAATGGAAAATGATCATTTCTGTGTGGTATTAATTTTGAAAATAGTTTTAAGATTTTTCATTTAGTACTTTTCATATAAAAAAATATTAAATACAGTGAAGGGATAAAAATAGTTAAAAATCAATCATAGTAATTTCAGATTTTGATTGCAGAATCTGATATGTTAAACTAAATGGTGAATTTTAGGATTCGAATCAGGATTTTTAATGTGGTATAAATCGAGATATGCTAGGATGAATGAGTTTGGGAAAATCTCTGAATCCAGATGATTGGCATATAGAGAAGCAGTAATTTTTGGTTTGATGGTAGCTTAAGTGATGTTGATCAAAAGAAAAATATTGGTGGAAGTTACCAAGGGTTGTGGTGAGCTGTGATCGATGAAGTAGGGTTTTGAGTGTCGTTTTTGGTTGAGATGAAGTTGACATGATTTCGGCAAAAATGGAGCTTCGATCTCATCACGAGGGTCGCTATTGCATCGTGGTGGCGCGAGGTTGCTCTGGTAGGAGAGCCATAGGTTCTGGCATCGGGATGGTCGGCGATGGGGTGGTTTTGGGTCGGAGCTTCTGCAGTATTTCAAGCAAATGAGTCAAATTTCGATTCGCGTTTCGATTTTTGGATCTGGGTCGAAGTTAGGGTTAATGAGATCGCGTGTGGTTGATTGTCGATCGACTTAATGGTCGGAGTTGCTTGGTTGGTGGTGCAACGTGCACCGTGCACGTTAAAGTGCACTGGAATGAGAAGCTGGGGAAGTTTGAAATTGGGGAAGAAGGTTTCACAGGTTTGCTCTCAAGTTTTCATCAGGGACGACTCGAAGTTGCTCTCGCGATTTATAGCGTTCGACTCGAAGTTGATGGATCTGAGTTTACTTCGGGGCACGCTCGTGTTTTTGAGGGTTCGAACTCGAGATTTTGAGGAGTGCTTTTCTGATAGTACTGTGATAATATTTTAGTTGCAAATTTAAAACTTGAGTTTGGAAAAAAAATCTAGCATTGAGTTATAAACCAAGTTTATAAAAGCAAACTTGCAAACTTAAAATTTAATGGAAGTTATTATCTTAAAATTTGAAATTCAATTTAAAATAGAATTTTGAATTTGAATATTGAATCAAAGTTTTAAAATAAGTTTAAGTAATGATTAATAACTAAGTTTCAATTTATATTGAAGATGAATGAAGTTTAAATTAGAATATTAAAGAGTTTTAAATTACAAATTTGATTTCTAAATTTCTTATCTTCAAAATAAGTTATTGTTATAATTTTGTATATCAAATAAAAGAATTTGTCTTTAAGATATTAAGATTTGATTTATTCAAATAATCAAATTGTGAGAATAGATATGGTTAATTTAGTATTGTTATGAATTTAAAAAAAAATACTTGATTATATGATTTGTTAATAAGTAAAGTTTAATTAAGATTAATGTTTTCTTAATTAATTAAGGGTCTTAAAATATAATAAATAAATTAATTAATTGTTTAATTAATTTTGAAAAATTAGTTAATTATTTATTTAATTTTAAATAATCACATAATTATGGATTAATTAAGTATAATTACTTAATAAAGCAATTAATGGTTAATTGTGAATGTAATTAAGGCAGTTAATTACTTTTGGAAGTAATTAATGATAATCACTCATGGAGTAATTAGTTGAAGTGATTATTGGTTAATCACTTAATGATATCAATTAAAGAATTGATTAATATAATTGTTTTAAAGATAATTAATTATGAAATAATTAATTAAAGGATTAAGGATTATTTAATAGTGGAATTAATTATTTAAGAAAGTAATTAAGATTCATTTATGGAAGTAATTAGAGATAATTACTTATGTAAGTAATTAAGAGTTAATTACTTAATTATTTAGTTAAATAACCAATGTGATTAATTAACTAATGAATTTAATTTAAGGTAAATTACTAAGTGTAATTAATTCAAATTGAAATTAATTAATAAGGTAATTAATTAAGGATTTATTTATTTAATTGTTTAATAATTACTTAATGAAGTAATTAAAGATTAAATAATTGAATTAATTAATCAAGAATTAATATAATTAAATTTGAAGTTAATTAATAAGAAGTTAATTAATTTAGTTAAGTAATTACAAATTGTTAATTACTAATTATGATTAATTAGTTGATTAATTATAAATTAATTATTTAATTAATTAAAGTATTAATCAAGGTTGATTAATAAAAGTAATTAATTTAAGTGTGATTAATTAATTGTAATTAATTGAGAATTAATGTAATTAATTTATAACTAATTAATTAATATAGGATCATTAATTATTATAATTAATGATAGTAATTAAAGGTTAATTACTAAATATGGATAGGATAATTATTTGAATTAAATATAATTAATCAAGGAAGATTAATTAAGGAAAATCATTAGAGATGATTAATTTATTCTATTTGGAATATTAATTAATGAAGAAGGATTATGGTAATCCAATTGATTAAGAGATAATCAATTCTGTTTTGGATGTTTGATTATTATGGGTTGATTGATTAATATTGGTTAATTAATTGATATTGGATGATAAATATTTGGAGATTGATATTGGATGATTGGTTGATATTGAATGTTTGATATTGGTTGATACTGGATATCTCTGTTATGTGATATGCTGCTTTGTGAAGATGAATATTGATATGAATTATCTATTGTGATAATATAATTCATCTATCTGTTTACATATCATCTTGAATATAAGTTTAAATTGTTTAACACCCTTAAGTATAACTTGGACATTAAAATGGCGTTTGGTTTCGGTGAGACCGGGATCGGGTTTCCATATTTGGATATCCGAAAACCACATCGATTCCAATTAAACGTTAGGTCGTTAATCCAAGTGGAGCAAGTGAAGACTCGAGGTGTAAGGGCTATACGTCAGTATAACTCTGTGGGTGATTCCGTAATGAGTTTGATGGAATAATGCTTATAGATTCGAGATGGTGAATCAGAGTGCAAGGGCTGTGGTCGTTGACTCTGAGGGTGATTCCAATAATGAGTGCAACGAGATAGTGCCTTCGGTTTCGTTCGAACCCGAAACGAACTTGTATGGATTGAATTCTTTCAAAACATCGTCAGGTGGACGATGAGCATTCTAAGATAGATGTGTTCTATAAAGGTAATCGTAACCTCAAGCCTCATCAACCGGGAATGGATAAAACAGGGGAGGTGCAGCAATGCTTCGTAGGTAGCCCCACTTGAGAGTGAGATTTACCCCTGCCTAGAGGTCCCTTCTATTTCGGCATAGTGTGTGGTTGGTCGCGCCAACTACGGGGTGGTCTTGTTCGGGACTGTCCAGTAAGGGATGGTTCCGGCCTTGTGTTGCAGGGGAGTGGGAGTACTCCTCGGTACGTTGATCTAGGCCACGTACTGTGACGGGCGGTACCCCAGTAGCCTTGCCATTGATGGAAATCCATTCTTCCTACGAGACCCTACGGTTTTGATTGTATTACCCACTTTTGTGGCTAGTAGCTGGAATTTAATAGATGTAACAATTTCGGCTATTTCTTATGTACTTGAAAACCCTAGACACTATTATAATATCACTGGATTTCCTATCAAATGTTTCGGTTAGCGTAAGGTAAGAACTTTTCCATGTTTATGTGTGGGAAGTCTTACGTGATACCTTTTCTTTTCAAAGGTTTTCTAAAGTTAAGCAATTTTAACCCGTTTACTCACACCAGACCCCTGTCTAACCCGAGTGTTTATTTTCGGTTTTATTAAACTCTTGGGTACTCATATTATGTATGAGTAGTCAAGTGGATCAGGTTAGCTTGACGAATTCTGTAGGAGTAATGGAGCAGGAGGCTTCGACGTGTAGTTATATATTGGTTCCGTTGTGTTTGTTTGTATCTGTATCTGTTGTTCATGAGTTGTATAGTTAGACAGAAGTTTATAACTGTCTATTATCAGTTGTTTAAGTTGTGTACTCTGATGTAATAAGATACTATGTAATATTTTATGAGATATATTATATTTTATTCGTTCCGCTGTGAGTTCTCTGATGTTATTCTGTTTCTTCTTTCTCTTTCTTTTCTTCTTCTATCCCTTTCTTTCTTCAAGATGATGCGATTTTCTGGGAGTAGAAAGTCGGGTCGTCGCACTCTTACTTGTGATTGATTAGATGGTCATCCTCCGATTTTGATATGGGAGTGTGTTCCAAGGTGGGCGTAGTGGCTGCTACGTTACCGCCAGCCCGTGTGCGTAATTGGTATATCTACCCTAGCATTGCCTTGTGTGCCATGTCATCAACCATACCGAGCCTTTACTACGAGTTTGATTTTCTCCCGTAGCCCGTGGAGTATTTAGGGTAGTCTCCCGATCTAGAGATATGCTGATATTGGATGGACTACAGGGACTATTATGTGTGAAGGGTGATATGGGTAGCCCGGAACACTATTTAAAAGTATGTTTATTTTACCGTAGACATTATTATAATAGCGCAATATTACTACATGGTAAATTGTTTAACGGATCCTTAAAGGATGGGAGATCCCAAGCATCCTTTAAGTTACTGATGCATTTTGTTACTGTTCACTTGAGTTGATTTACAGTTCATAAGTATTTATGTCCTAACTCGAGTGTTTTGTGTTTTGCTTTACGCTCGAGTCAGATTGAGAGATTCAGCATTCAAGATTCACCCCTCGGAGTTGGAGCTTTTCTTGAAGATCCAGCCATATATTCTGCTTTCAGTATTCAGTAATTTCAGTGATTTATTCTGATTTGTACCTGATGTATCTTGTTACACTTCTGCTGTATTTTGTTTAACTCCGATGTATCTTATTTTTATATAGTAGCTTCATGAACTACTATTCCTTTACATCCGCTGCTTTATTATTTACTCTGTGTCTGTGATCTGTGACTATTTGTTTACTGTATATTTTGAGATTTGCCAAATTTTATTTACAACGCGGTATTTTGAGCAATTCAAGTCCAACATGTGTGGGTATGAATGGTTGAAAATATCGGGTTGTTACAATGTCATAAAGTCTTATGCACCAACCAGAATCTATAAATACAAAACGCAACAAATTAACACAATATAAAAAACCTTTTATAATACTAACAAATACGCTTTCTCATATATATATATACTCTCAGCGACACATCAAAGGGTATTACTACCCTATTAAATATGAGCCATACCTAACAAAGCTAAGATTTATCGCTAAACCAAAGCTCTGATACCAACTTTAGCATCCTACCTTTTGGACGTTTTAAGCAGACACACATGCCAACTCAAACCATACAGAATGGTGGATTGTTATTGGGGTGAATAAGAAAAAGCAGAGAGAAAAAACAAACAGAATCTTGCAACGGAATGATAAAATATAATAATCAAATAAACAGTTCATGAAGCAGTTTTACATAGCATTTGATTATACTTATACAACAAAGATTAGAGTTACACATAAAAATCTTCGTCTTCTTCCTTCAACGGGGCTTGAAATCTCCTATCTAGTGTCTAACATGAGTGTAGTAACTTAAGAGATGCTTAGGATTCATATCTCCTAAGGATCCATTAAATAGTCTACTATGTAACAAAATACCTTATTATAATATGCCCATAGTAAAGTAAAAGTATTAAAATAGCGTTAAGGCGTTACGCATATCCCCCTTAACACATTTTATATATTTCCATAGTCTATACAGTACCGTACACTCCTCCGAGAGGTTTACACAGAAGGCATCCCATAAGTATAGTACAAAACAAACTCGTAGAAGGTGCGCTAGGGCATGTGGACACGGCACACGAGGAAATGCCAAGGTAGATATACCATTTACGGATCCTGACAATGCATAGCAGATATGTGACGCCCCACCTCTATACCCATATTAGACAAGAACATTACGGCGAATGCTGTCGACTAGCACGGAGAATAAGGCTGTTGAGGAGCGACCATCCATGTAATTTCTTTGCGCGAGCACCGATATGTCAGATAATATAACACGCATTCTATTTCAAGAGGAAATCCGACATACCGACACAAACTCAAAGCTACTACACGGTGGCTATATAAATCCTTCTGAAAACAAATATAGAAATAAGCATAACACAAATCAGTCACAGACAATTCATATCACAAAGGCGGAATAAGATATGAATATTACACTAGAAAGTGTACATCAGAGTAGTGGTCTAAAAAGATCCACAATATCACAAAAGAATAGTTACAAGAACTACACAAAAGAATAAGTATACATTAAGGAGTCTATATCTCAAATGTATACAACAAAATAACTACTAATCTAAGTAGTTAACCCAAAAGTCAAGGAGTTAATCCCGGATGAGAAGTCAAGCAGAAGAACCTGTAACATCTCGATCTGACCCGAGTATTATTTAATAAGAAAATAATAAACGGATCAGTCTAACTATAAATATCAGATGAAACGATATAGAATAAGAGATATGACCAAACACATAATAATCACAATGCCAAGCTGTGATATATATATATATATATATATATATATATATATATATATACTAGTTGATAATCATCAAGAGATTAATCACTGTCACCAAATCTACACAAGAATCAAAGAAACGTCATACTCCTTATTTCGTTCACCATACCATAAATATTGACGATAATATCAATGTCAATCACAAAAGCCAATGACACACAGATTCCAGAAGACTACACAAGAAATCCAGAAAATCACAAAAGTCAATGACACACAAATTCACCAATGCACAAATATTGATAAAACTTATCAATGGAAATCACGAAAATTGGTGAAACATAAATTCTAGGAATCTACACAAGAAATCCAGAAATCACAAAGGGGGGAGGCCTATCACAAACGGGAGCATAAAGCCCACCAACACGTGTATCACAAACGAAACGCTAATTCCATGGTCGCTAACCATCACAAATTGAGCCGAAGCTCCACAAACGGCCCGAAGACCATGGGTTGCTACCCCATCACAAATTGAGTCGAAACTCCACAAAACGGGGTTTAGTCTCCCTCGCAGACAAAGAGACATCGCACATTGCTAGTCTAAATCACAAAGATGATCGTCATGATCAACGAGAAGTGTCGATTACACTAAGCTTGTAAATATATGAGTTTAGCTTCATGTCCCATAACCACTTGCTTAACTTAAATATTTACGAACAAATTGTAAATCTCCACTAGAGAATTGTCACAAGAGGTTCAATCGAACAAGTCCAAGAATTAACCGACAAAGTAAACGCAAGCGTTTCATACCACTTGTTTTACTAAGCCGTTTAATTAGATTTCTCATACGAGTGAGGTAAAGGTTTGTACATACTAATAGATTGGAAAACGGTTTTATAAACGAATTTGGTATAAAATAGTATTGAAATCGTTTGAGGAAAGAGTTTTGATATTTACTACTAGTATAGAAAACCTTTATATTTTTAAAGTGACAAATCACGAAGAAGATTGTAAAAACAATCAATCACAAAAATTCACATACGAAGACGTGAATAAAATCCAACGAAATCGATAAAGGATCCATCGAAATGGATATTCAAAAATCCCTAAAAAGAGTCATCAAAGTCATAATAGATGATAACAACAAATAGGATTATCACGAATCGATTTAAATTGGAATTTCAATCCAAAAAGGCAAATTGGACTCAAACAGCAGGTTCAGTCGACTGAACAGAGTTTTTCAGTCGACTGACCCTGTACATGGAAATTTTCCAGGTTCAGGAAACTTTCTGTTTCCAGTTTCAGTCGACTGTGCAGAATTTTTCAGTCGACTGAATCATGCTTGGAAACTCTCGGGTTTCAGGTTCAGTCGACTGAACAGAGATTTCAGTCGACTGAATCATGCCTGGGCTGTTTTTCAGCCTTATACAAATGAAGAGCAAACTCTTCCAAAAGGCAATCGGACGAACATTGGCTCTAAGGGTTTATGCAAATCGGCAACCCGGCCCTATATGCTCCTCGGTGCATCACTAAAAGCATGATCAAACATCCATAAAAGTATTTTACACAAATTTGGTTTAAAAAAACCCAAAAATTGGAGTATTCACAAAACCAATCCAAATCAAGAGCAAATGCACATGAAGAAGTGTTAGGAATTCATACCCAACAACCAAAGGTGATTATAGTCATAGATGTGAGATAAAAATCTCACCTTTTCTCAAAATCAAATAAGAAGAAGCTTGAAAGCAAGTGGAGAATCAACCTCTCTTCAACACAACCCAAATGAGCTTGAATCTAAGCTCAAAACAAGAACATTCCCGAAATTAGGTTTAGGAATTTCTGAAATTGGTAAGAGAATAAGTTAGAGAAGAAGAAGAGAAGCTTACCAATGGGTTCTTCTTGAGTTTGGAGCTAGGAATTTGATTTGCAAGGGAAACTAGGGTTTTGGAGTTTTAATTTCCAATCTCTCCCACCATTAATACTCTAAAAACTGAAATGAGAAGAGAATGAGGGTGAGTGGGGAAGAGTGGCTCAGATTTGAGCATAAGTTAACATAGGGCTGAGCCCAAACCAAACCCAAAGTGAAAAGTAGCAAAAAAATCAATTTTCTCCAAACATATCGAAGCTTATACTCAAAAAGGTCGCAAACGGCATTTTAAACTCAATGAGAGTGGTCCCGAGCCCTAATTCGACCGTATGCAAAAAGTAGCTTTTCGGACTAAAATACGACTAACGATAAAATATTTAAATATAAAATCGATAAATATGCGGGTTGTTACAGACTCCCCTCCTTAAAGAAATTGCGTCCTCGCAATATTACAAGAAGAAGATATATACTAACAACCATAAAAGCATATTCAACACAAAAGAAGTTTGAAATAAGAAGTTCACCTCAAAGAGCACGAGAAAGTAAGTCCGGATGTGTACGCTCGATGTACTCTCTAGATTCCCAAGAACAATCCTTAGGATTTGAAGACCATTGAACTTTAACAAGCGGAACATCTTTATTTCGAAGTCGTTTGACTTTCGAAGCAATGATACGAATAGGATGTTGCTCATAAGTTAAATTAGGCGAAACTTCAATCTCTTCCACAACACTGGGCTCAAGAATAGAATCGGAATCTCGAAGACATTTCCGAAGTTGAGAAACGTGAAACACGTCATGAATAGCAGAAAATTGAGCCGGTAATAAAAGGCGATAAGCCATGGAACCAATACGTTCGGTGATAGGAAATGGCCCAATATATCGAGGCGCAAGTTTTCCCGATCGACTGAAACGTACAACACCTTTCATTGGTGAAACACGAATAAACACAAGATCTCCCACAGAAAATTCTAACTTCCTTCTTCGGTTATCGGCATAGGATTTTTGTCTACTCTGGGCTTCTTTCATCTTATGACGAATAAGATCAATCTTTTCTGTCGAATCCCGAATAAAATCTGGACCTAAAACTAGCTTCTCACCGGCCTCAAGCCAACAAGAAGGAGATCGGCATGGCCTTCCATAGAGTGCCTCAAAAGGTGTCATACCAATACTAGATTGGAAGCTATTATTATAGGAAAATACAACAAGTGAAATATGATCTTCCCAACTTCCACCAAAATCAAGAACACAAGCACGAAGAAGATCTTCAAGAGTTTGATTCACACGCTCGATTTATCCATCGGACTGGGGATGATAAGCGGTGCTAAAATTAAGCTTCGTTCCCAAAGCTTTTTGAAGACTCTTCCAAAATCCACTAGTAAACAATGGATCACGATCACTAACAATAGAAGTAGGAACACCATGCAATTTAACAATTTCTTTGATAAATATCTTGGCCAAAAGAGGAACAGTTCGGTTAGACCGAACGGGAATAAAATGGGCGGATTTAGTAAGTCTATCAACAATTACCCATAAGCTATCATAACCCGATCGAGAACGGGGAAGGCCATCTATAAAATCCATGGAAATTTGATCCCACTTCCAAACTGGAATTTCTAAAGGTTGCAATAACCCTCCGGGCCATTGATGTTCGGCCTTAACGAGTTGGCAAGTCATGCAACGTTTAACGGAGTTAGCGATGTCAAGTTTCATTCCCTCCCAATAATAAAGTCGCTTCATATCCGCGTACATTTTACTACTACCGGGATGAATGGTAAATTTAGAGTGATGAGAATCTTCTAAAATATTTTTACGAAGATCCCTAACATTTGGCATGATAAGTCTACCAAATTTCCGAATGCCACCACGAGAATCGATATTAAAGTCTTTCAAACCTTCAATATCAATTTTATCCTTAATATTTTGGCCAAGAAGAACCAATTCAGTATCTAGCCTTTGAGCTTCAAGAATGCGGTCTAAAAGAGATGGACGAGCCTCAAGGCTACATAAAACAAATGATGAGCATAAATCGGAAACACGGTCTCGAATTTCGCATGTGGATAAAATCTCGAGATCGTTCCATTCGGATATCATCATAGAAACAACAGCTTGTTGTTTACGGCTAAGAGCATCGGCGACAAGATTACCCTTACCGGGAGTATAAAGAATATCAAGATCATATGGTGCAAGAAATTCAAGCCAACGCCGTTGACGCAAATTAAGTTCCTTTTGAGAGAATAAATATTTCAAAGACTTATGATCTGTGTAAAGAAAAAATTTCTCTCCTAAGAGATAATGACGCCAAATCCGAAGAGCAAAAACAATAGCCGCGAGCTCTAAATCATGAGTGGCATATCTAGTCTCAGCAGGCTTTAATTGCCTAGAAGCATAAGCAATAACGCGTTCCTTTTGGATAAGAACGGCACCCAAACCAATGCGACTAGCATCGGTATAAACAACGAAATCTTGATTCCCATCGGGAATAACAAGAATAGGAGCATCAGAAAGAAGTTCTTTTAATTTCTGAAAAGAAGCTTCACATTTGTCCGACCAAATGTATTTAACACCTTTCTTCGTCAAGCTAGTGAGAGGCACGGAAATCTTAGAAAAGTCTTTAATAAAACGACGGTAATAGCCCGCCAATCCGAGAAAACTACGAATCTCTGTCACACTCTTTGGTCTCTTCCAATCTTGAATCGCTTCAATCTTTGAAGGATCCACGGAAATTCCGGATTCAGAAATAATGTGACCGAGAAACTTCACACGAGATTGCCAAAAGCGGCACTTAGAAATTTTTTCCTTTAATTGATTACTCCTAAGAGTTTCCAACACAATCCGAAGATGTTTTTCATGCTCCTCCTCGGTTTTAGAATAAACAAGAATATCATCGATAAAGATGAGAACAAACCGGTCGAGAAAGTCTTTAAAAAATCGATTCATTAAGTCAACGAAATAAGCAGGAGCATTCGTTAACCCAAATGGCATCACAAGCCATTCATAAGATCCATAACGAGTACGGAACGAGGTCAATGGAATGCTATCCTCTGCAATACGAAGCTGATGAAAACCGGTAGCCAAGTCCAATTGTGAAAAGACTCTAGCACCACTAAGTTGATCGAATAGATCATCAATCCGAGGTAAAGGATATTTATTTTTGATAGTAAGATCATTAAGCTTGCGGTAGTCAACGCAAAGCCTAAGTGTACCATCGGATTTCTTCACAAAAATAGCTGAAGCTCCCCAAGACGAGGAACTAGAGCGAATAAATTGCTTCGTTTCCAATTCAGATAATTGTTTACGCATCTCCTCGTTTTCTTTATTGGACATACGGTACGGAGGACGAGTGATAGGTTGAGCTCCCGGAATAAGATTAATTTTGAACTCAATTGCTCGCTTAAGTGGTAATCCTAAAACGGGCTCGAATATGTCGGAAAATTCACAAACGACGTGAATAAGAGAAATAATATCACCCTCATCATCATCATCGTCATCACTAGGATTTAAAGAATATAAAGATGCGACCAAGCTGGAATCTGAATCTTTAAGATTAATAGAAATCTGCTTAACAAATTGAGGATGTCGAAGATGAATAGTCCGCTCAGGACATAGGATATGAGCTTCATAACGGTTAAGCCAATCCATTCCCAAAATCATTCCAAAGCCTAAATAACGCATGATATGCAAATAGGCTCGGAAAGAAAAATCACACAAAATAATCTCGACATCTTTACACAATAAACTGATTGTTGCGGATCCACCAACCGGATTCGCAATTCTCAAAGAAGTCATTAAACACAAAACATCCAAAGAAAAAGTATCAACAAGTACTTTTGATATAAAAGAATGGGACGCACCCGTATCAAAAAGAACTCGAATAGGATGATCACGAAACAAAATAATTCCATCTAGAATAGAATGAGAAATACCTTGGCCACGAGATGTGTTGCCAGGGGCTTGAGCAACATTTAACTTTCCCTCCTTCCTGCCCTGAAGCTTGGGGCATGAAGATATAACATGACAGGGAACTTTGCAGTAGCGACAAGAAAGAGACTTTGGGCACTTGTTCGCATAATGGTCCTTCGAACCATAATTATAGCATTCCCCACGACCAAAGGAAGAAGTCTTTGCCACGGAGGTTGCTTGCTTCCCTTTCTTATTGGGATAAGGGCCTTTAGATTTGTTTGGCCTCTTTCTGTTGTTGAAGTTTGGTTTGGAACCCACCACTTCAACATCATTCTCTCTATCCGCCTCTTCAAGACGAAGAGCGATATCAACGAGTTGGTCGAAGGAAACTTCTAACTTTAGAAGTAATGGTATCTTGAGACTTTTGTTTAAGCCATAAACAAATCTCTGATTCTTCTTCAGAGGGGTGTTGATGTATTCAACCCCATATTTGGAAAGCGACTCGAAGGAGGCGACGTAATCAGTCACGGAGGACTCACCTTGAACAAGGTCTATAAATCGTCGAGCCAATGCCACTTTTTCAGCTTCTGGTATGAATTTCAACTCGAAGCGTTTTCGGAATTTCTCCCAAGTGAGATCCGCTTCATTAGTTTCAGAAATAAGAAGCTCGTACCAGTCCAATGCTCTTTCTCGGAGCATACTAGAGGCCACCTGAACTCGGTGAAGGTCAATAAGATTCATGCGCGAAAAGATGCGATCGCATGTTCTTAGCCAAGCCTGTACTTCAATAACAGTTTCAGAACCTTTGAATGGCTCCCCACCCAAATTAGTGTAATCGCTACAAAGCGTGCAAATCCCGACTTTGGGTGAGTAGGTTCCGGGTTAGCTCCAGCTGCTTGAGCATTTGTTACCAAATCAAGAAGCTGTTGAGCAGTTAAAAAAACTCCATCCTGGGGCGGAGTGCTAGATGGCACGGCTCTGGAGCGGCCAGGTCAAGACATTTCTCTTCCTTAAGAAAGAAAGAAGAAGAAGAAAAGGTTATTCACCAAATTGAATATCAAGCAATCTTGATAGATAAAACAAGGAATCATAAAGAAAATAGGATAGAACGGTACGAAGACCCGAATAAAATCCTAAAACACAACTCCCAAGATGGACTTAGGACGATGATCCTTGTTATAATATTCCATATTGTTCCGAAGTTTGGCTCCGATACCAAGTTGTGACGCCCCACCTCTATACCCACGCTAGACAAGAACATTACGGTGAATGCTGTCGACTAGCACGGAGAATAAGGCTGTTGAGGAGCGACCATCCATGTAATTTCTTTACGCGAGCACCGATATGTCAGATAATATAACACGCATTCTATTTCAAGAGGAAATCCGACATACCGACACAAACTCAAAGCTACTACACGGTGGCTATATAAATCCTTCGGAAAACAAATATAGAAATAGGCATAACACAAATCAGTCACAGATAATTCATATCACAAAGGCGGAATAAGATATGAATATTACACTAGAAAGTGTACATCAGAGTAGTGGTCTAAAAAGATCCACAATATCACAAAAGAATAGTTACAAGAACTACACAAAAGAATAAGTATACATTAAGGAGTCTATATCTCAAATGTATACAACAAAATAACTACTAATCTAAGTAGTTAACCCAAAAGTCAAGGAGTTAATCCTGGATGAGAAGTCAAGCAGAAGCACCTGTAACATCTCGATCTGACCCGAGTATTATTTAATAAGAAAATAATAAACGGATCAGTCTAACTATAAATATCAGATGAAACGATATAGAATAAGAGATATGACCAAACACATAATAATCACAATGCCAAGCTGTGATATATATATATATATATATATATATATATACACACACACACACACACACACACTAGTTGATAATCATCAAGAGATTAATCACTGTCACCAAATCTACACAAGAATCAAAGAAACGTCATACTCCTTATTTTGTTCACCATACCATAAATATTGACGATAATACCAATGTCAATCACAAAAGCCAATGACACACAGATTCCAGAAGACTACACAAGAAATCTTGAAAATCACAAAAGTCAATGACACACAAATTCACCAATGCACAAATATTGATAAAACTTATCAATGGAAATCACGAAAATTGGTGAAACATAAATTCTAGGAATCTACACAAGAAATCCAGAAATCACAAAGGGGGGAGGCCTATCACAAACGGGAGCATAAAGCCCACCAACACGTGTATCACAAACGGAATGCTAATTCCATGGTCGCTAACCATCACAAATTGAGCCGAAGCTCCACAAACGGCCCGAAGACCATGGGTTGCTACCCCATCACAAATTGAGTCGAAACTCCACAAAACGGGGTTTAGTCTCCCTCGCAGACAAAGAGACATCGCACATTGCTAGTCTAAATCACAAAGATGATCGTCATGATCAACGAGAAGTGTCGATTACACTAAGCTAGTAAATATATGAGTTTAGCTTCATGTCCCATAACCACTTGCTTAACTTAAATATTTACGAACAAATTGTAAATCTCCACTAGAGAATTGTCACAAGAGGTTCAATCGAACAAGTCCAAGAATTAACCGACAAAGTAAACGCAAGCGTTTCATACCACTTGTTTTACTAAGCCGTTTAATTAGATTTCTCATACGAGTGAGGTAAAGGTTTGTATATACTAGTAGATTGGAAAACGGTTTTATAAACGAATTTGGTATTAAAATAGTATTGAAATCGTTTGAGGAAAGAGTTTTGATATTTACTACTAGTATAGAAAACCTTTATATCTTTAAAGTGACAAATCACGAAGAAGATTGTAAAAACAATCAATCACAAAAATTCACATACGAAGACGTGAATAAAATCCAACGAAATCGATAAAGGATCCATCGAAATGGATATTCAAAAATCCCTAAAAAGAGTCATCAAAGTCATAATAGATGATAACAACAAATAGGATTATCACGAATCGATTTAAATTGGAATTTCAGTCCAAAAAGGCAAATTGGACTCAAACAGCAAGTTCAGTCGACTGAACAGAGTTTTTCAGTCGACTGACCCTGTACATGGAAATTTTCCAGGTTCAGGAAACTTTCTGTTTCCAGTTTCAGTCGAATGTGCAGAATTTTTCAGTCGACTGAATCATGCCTGGAAACTCTCGGGTTTCAGGTTCAGTCGACTGAACAGAGATTTCAGTCGACTGAATCATGCCTGGGCTGTTTTTCAGCCTTATACAAATGAAGAGCAAACTCTTCCAAAATGCAATCGGACGAACATTGGCTCTAAGGGTTTATGCAAATCGACAACCCGGCCCTATATGCTCCTCGGTGCATCACTAAAAGCATGATCAAACATCCATAAAAGGATTTTACACTAATTTGGTTTAAAAAAACCCAAAAATTGGAGTATTCACAAAACCAATCCAAATCAAGAGCAAATGCACATGAAGAAGTGTTAGGAATTCATACCCAACAACCAAAGGTGATTATAGTCATAGATGTGACATAAAAATCTCACCTTTTCTCAAAATCAAATAAGAAGAAGCTTGAAAGCAAGTGGAGAATCAACCTCTCTTCAACACAGCCCAAATGAGCTTGAATCTAAGCTCAAAACAAGAACATTCCCAAAATTAGGTTTAGGAATTTCTGAAATTGGTAAGAGAATAAGTTGGAGAAGAAGAAGAGAAGCTTGCCAATGGGTTCTTCTTGAGTTTGGAGCTAGGAATTTGATTTGCAAGGGAAACTAGGGTTTGGGAGTTTTAATTTCCAATCTCTCCCACCATTAATACTCTAAAAACTGAAATGAGAAGAGAATGAGGGTGAGTGGGGAAGAGTGGCTCAGATTTGAGCATAAGTTAACATAGGGCTGAGCCCAAACCAAACCCAAAGTGAAAAGTAGCAAAAAAATCAACTTTCTCCAAACATATCGAAGCTTATACTCAAAAAGGTCGCAAATGGCATTTTAAACTCAATGGGAGTGGTCCCGAGCCCTAATTCGACCGTATGCAAAAAGTAGCTTTTCGGACTAAAATCCGACTAACGATAAAATATTTAAATATAAAATCGATAAATATGCGGGTTGTTACAAGATACTACCGCCCACCTCGAAACACACTCCCAAATAAAAAATCAGAGGGTGGCCACCAAATCAATTATAAAAATCAGAATATAATATCGAAGACGTGTGTTCGATAGGAGGAATGACCTCACTTGTCCCAGCGTGGCTCCTGATTTTAGTCACATATAAGCTGACTCACGGGAGTCAGGGTCACGTCATACCTTATACAAAAATAGTTCACCAAATCATCTTACCTCATTTCTCGAATCTCCACTACGTATATAGTTGTTAAATTAGTTTTCGGTATTGGCAGAGAGTATGATAATATACGATCCCGCTGCCTTTAACAACCAATGGATTATTACACACCGGATGGTTCTTTTACATTTCAAAAGTCAATTCACAATTGATATAAAAAATATCATATTCTCAAAACCATAATACATTCAAAATCGTATTTACTTTCAAATCATATTCACTTTGAAATCATAATTTGAAATTATATTTCCTTTCAAAAAGTCATAATTTCTTCCATAGTCATATTTCCAAAATAGGATAAAACCTTACTTCTAAATCATCGTTTCAATTTATTCTCTTTTAAAACAAAGCATTGAATTTGAACACTTCCACTTTACTTAGTTTGGAAATTTAGAAATAATATAAATACTTAGAAATAGTTAAAATAGTTATAAATAGTTTAATTATATGTTAAAATACTATTAAATAGATTTAAGATAGTTAAATGGATTTAAACTAGATTAAGCATAATTAAAATAGATTAAATTGCTTTAAAATAAATAAATTATATTTAAATAAATTAAAATGGTTTAAAGCAAATCAAAATAATTTTATATAGTTAATACTAGTTAAATAGTTTAATAAGTTTGAAAAATCTGAATAATTAGAAATTTAAAATAATATATTCTTTTAAAATAGTTTATATTAAAATATAAGTTTGGAATTTATATCCAATTTTAACACATTTAGACTAATTTCAATTTCCAAATCAGCAAACCAAATTTCCCTTTTCAACATAAACTTGATTTTCCAAAAATACTTCAATTTATATAAATCAACTTTTACTTCAAAGTATCATTTAATTCCATTCAAAAATTAAGGATTTTTAAATCGTTTAATTTAACCAATTCGGTGTCTGTATATAATTCTTTACCGTAGGATCAAGTGATGATGATATTTTTTATTTCAACCCACAATTTAAAATTTTACGGTTATATATCATTTCAAACCGCAATCCTGAATAAATATAAAAATTCATAAAATCACTCGAGTCAATCATTTTATCTCGTAGCGATTTTCAAATAATAAAAATAAAGGAACTTACAGAGTGATAATAGTGTATGTATATATATAAATTAACATAACATCCAATCATCCAATATCAACAATCAACATCCATCATAATTATCATCCAAATCAACCAAATAAATATCTGCAATTAACTAATTTAGAATAACAGGTATTCAAGTGGCAATTTAATTTCAAAAATAAATTAAATAACAATTTAATCCAAAAGGATACAAATTAACAGGATGACAATTTAAATATATCAAATAGTCATAAATAAATTTCCTAATCACATCATAAATTTACTTAACAAACATAAGAAATTTTAGAAGTTGTGAGTGGGTTAAAACACTCAACTTTGATTTTAGCCCATAAAAATCCAAACAGAAGAGCAAAACTCAAAAATATCCAAATTCAACTTAATCAATTTTATGTTGTTCGGAATTTGAATATGAATCCAACGGAAGAAATTGCGCGTGAGTCAATGTTTATATGCAAAAGTTATTCATGTTATAAGAAATATTATTAAAATAAAATTAGTACGCATTAAAAAAATATAAATAAATAAACAAATTTTAATACTTACGTTTTTCTCAGGATGAGGCTTTAGGAAAAGATTGAAGAACAACTAAGATGAGGACAGGAAGTGTACGAAAAATGAAAAAAAAATCATGTTTTATAAAAGAATGCTTTTGGATTTGTAAGAATAAGAGCATTTGCATATGAGATGTCAGGAGAAACAAAATATAAAAGAAGAATTATGCTATAGGTTATTTATAATTAGGAAATGAAGGTGGAGGGAAAAAAATAAATGTCACGTGTTATTTTTAAAAGGCATTAATAATGCATAAGGAAATTTACGTAAGAATGGAAAAGTTTGCAAACGAAAGTAAAATTTTATATACGTGAAAATGAGGTGGCAAGAATTAAATACAACATAAAAGTCTAAGCTCGGGTGTTAAACAGAAGGAGAAATAAGCAGATCAAGTATTAATAATAAGGTACTATTTTAAAACATTCATGCAACAATTAATAATAAAAGAAATAAAGGGACCATGTACGTCGCACAACCTTTTGAAATTCATTTTTTTTGAAACGTAACAAATTTAACTTCATTAACTCAAATAATATTCAAATTTGTACGCATTTAGGTTTTATCTACGCATAATAAAATATTTATACTTTCCTTAAAAATGAAAGCGTTCAATTTTTTTTCTCAAAATGATCTTTTATTTCCATTAAAACACCCTTTCTGTTTAAAACAAAATGTGCATTTCTTCTATTAAACCTATTAATTGCAATCAACATTTACTTTCCTTTTAATTGAAACATTTGAATTACATTAATTGCAATTACTTACAAAGTTAAATTTTAAAACAGACAACTAAAATGAATGAAAATATAGAACAATTTTTTATTTAAATACGTTTATAAATTTGTTGTTTGTACACAAGAGTAATTAATAGATTATTTTTATATTCTTGTAATCAGTCTGTAAGCTAAAACACAATTCAAATAAACATATATTTCTGTCTTTAAAATCAATCTTTCTATTCTTTATTTTAATGAAATTAAACCTACATTCACAAATGAAACATTCATTTTATTTGATGTAAATGTTCTTTTCATTGAATCAAAATTTTTCTTATATTTTCAAAAAACATAAGCTTCTTTTAATTGCACCTATTACAATTATTATTCTCTCTCCTATTAATTGAAAATTTTCAATTACTTTAATTTTAGTTGATTCAGTTTCAAAATGGACTAGATGAATGTAATGAAAAGGAGAACAATTATTGCAACGACCCGGAATTTTGGTCGACAGTTTTTGAACATTTAATTTATTTAAATGTTGAATGTGGATTATAAATTGATTTTGAATATAAGAAGATTTTGGTTAAATCAATGAGATTAGTTATAATTTCAAAATATGGCAAATTTAATTGGATTTGGATAATAAAAATTTATTATTTAAAATTAGGATAATTTGTGAATTTGGGTTTATATAGATATGGAAATGGTTTCTAAAATTTATTTAAAGTCTACTTGAATTTAAATTTTTGATATTGGACCATTGGATGGTATCAAAAATCGATAAGTTAAATTTGGAATTTTTATATTAATTTAACAATGGAATTTAATGTACAATAATAATGAAATTAATCAAATTTTGATTTAAAATAAATCAAGATGATTTATAATATGGATATAAATTCTATATTATTTATAATTGGGTTAATAAAGTTTTAAAATTGAAATTTTAAATGATTTCGACGATTTTTTAAATCGCTCGATTTAATAGACGAGTTAAAATAGCCTTCCGCAGCACATCCTTGGAATTTGGCGAAACTAGTTCCATTGGATCCGTAATAGTGTATTATTATCGGATTTCAAATTTTATAGCGTTTGGAGTTACCGTTTGTTCATACGGGTGAGAAACACGCTGAAATCAAAAATTTAATATTTTAAATCAATTCAAAAAGCTATCTTCCATATACATTTGAATTGGGCTCTGAAACACGTTCTATTACGTTCGGAATGCGGGTAAAACATTAGAAATGCCATACGGCATGTGTCGTTTGGAGTTTGTTTGTAAAAGCTTGTTAAAATTTGAAATATTAATAAAATAATATAAAATAAACGTGTATATAAGCATTTTCTTCAACAAACCCTAAGGGAAATTCACGGTGGCCACTGTTAGAACCTATGGTCGAAAACTAATCATCTTCCTCCTCCAATCTTCCTCCATCCATCGACTTTTAGCAAAAAATCATTAACAAGGAAATCAAAGAACTGGACGAAGGCTTCACATCTATACGGTCGTGACCTTGTTTCTTCGACCAGAGGGGATTGGGGGTCGCGTTCGTGAGGTATTCGTGCACGATTTCCTGCGCATTAGAGAAGCGAAGCTTAGCCGCTTTCTGGCCATGGGTGCGCGCTGTGAGGGGCTTCGTCATAGTGGGTTTTGATCTGTTCTGGGACGATGTGGTGACTGCGACTTGAAGGGGAAGGAAGCGTAGATGGGTTTCGTTTAAAACCCTAAAACAAATGTGTTGGAGAAGATGGAGTTTGCGACCTGGATTTTTGCCTTCGTTATCTACGGCTATGATATGTTTTGGATTTTGATGAAATAGGAAGCGCTAGAATCGACGATCTACGTGCGGCAACAGATCGAAAGGCGGTTGGAGCTCATTAAAATTTTAGATCAAATCGAAGGCAATCGATTTAATTTAAAATTGAAACGCTCGATGAAAGTCAAGGTGAGTTAATCTCACTCACATCTGTTTGACTAGTTAATTTAAATAGTTTAAATTTAATTATTGATTGATTGGTTGAATGTGAATCGTATTATCATTTTAGATATGATATTATATATGGTAGTGTGTGTATATATATGTGTATGTATGTATATATATATATATAAAATGATTGATTTCCTGCATTATCTAGCGGATGAGACCCTATGCGCCCCGTATAATAGCGGATGACCCTTTATACCGCAATATTCCACCTCAAAGTGGAATTGGTAAATTTTATATTGTGCTAACATTTGTGGATGCAGGGAAATAGGTTGGAGGGATCCAAATAGATTTCTCATAATATTAATATTATTTCCATAATTAGTGATATGTTATATGATATCCCGTGATAGAATTAAATTGGAATTTTAAGTTATTCGATGCTATGGTTTAATGAATAAAATTTGGAATTCTATAATATAAAATAGATTGAATTGTTTTTTAAAGGAAATGAAAAGAAAATTATTCAGTAAATAATTATTGGAAATTTGGACAAATCGAGTTATAAATTTAAAGGGAATTTAAACCAAGATATCAATTTGAAATTGATTAAGTGTTTTGGAAAACTGTGTTTTTGAACGGAAAAGTGGAACGGAAATTTGTAAACTGGGTTTATAAATGAAGTGATATATTTATCAGTGGGTAAATTTGGAAGTATAGATTCCGGTGGGAATTTAGAAGAAAAGCTATAATTCATTTTAAAAATGAAAAGGTGATTTTATTTTTAAAAGGTGGAAAATATATTTTCCTGGAAAACTAAGTGTAGTTTAAAGAAAAGATTTAAAAGTATAAACTAGAATTTTAAATGGTTTTTTTAGGAATTTTTAAGAAATTTATTTTAATTATTTTTAAGTGAAAAGTAAATATCTATTTATGTTGATTATGGTGGTTAATTATTTTTAGAGGTAAATTAGTTATTTTAAAAGGGAATTTTAACATAAATATTTGGTATAATAACTTTATTTTAAAAGGAAATTTTGGTTTAAGTTTTACTTAGAAACGCTTATACAATTTCTTAAGATTGTTTTATTCAAGTAATTTTAGTAGTCTTAATGTGTTTTAAAAATAAAAGTGGATTTATTTTAAAGTGTTAAAAGGAGTTTACGGTTTGGGATGTAATTTAATTGGGATAAATCAAGTAGGATTTATAAAGGATTATATGGGATATATTGAAATGGAAGTGTATTTCCTTGGAAAAGCCTAGTTTATTTTCAAAGGAAATTATTTATGTTTAAGTTTAAAGTTTTAAAATTGTTTAAAAGTAATGCTTTAGAGGAATTTTTTATTTCTAAATGTTTTAGAATTTTAAAGTAGAAATTATTCAAAATTTATTTTAGTAGTAATTATTTTTAAAGTTAAATTAGTATTATAATTCTAAAAGAAATTTTCTAATATTTATGCTTTATATAAAACTTTTATTTTAAAAATAGTTTGTGGCTTAAGTTTTACTTGGAAAATTATTATAGAATTTCATAACTATCATTTTGAGTAAAGTAATTATGTAGTTTTATTTTTGAATGTTTTAAGTATATATTTTAGATAAAGTAATTTAAATTATAAAAATCTAATTTTTATGAGACTTGGTGTTTCAGTGGAAATAAATAATCGGTTGAATTGATTGTTTGTTTGAATAGTTAAATAACCGACTATCAAATCTGGACCCAAATATAAATTTGGAATACCTAGAAAAGATATGAGAATTATATGGTGCAGTTACTGTTCGAGGTGCTATATTGTACGTATAAATTCATTCGTTCTTCTAGGATGTTTATAAGGAAATCCGTCCATAAACGGTTAGGATGTGAAATTCGATCTTATTCTCGTCTGATTCCTAAAGAACCGGGGTTGAGTTTACTGGAAGATAGCAAATGTTGTTTTGAAGAGACCGGGACGGACTTGAGATCCGAAAACCACTTCGATCCAACAAGTACGTTTTTGTGATAAAGACAAAAGCTTGGAATCGAAGATGGAGCAGTGTGGTGCAAGGGCTAATCGCAACTAATCCTGAGGGTGACGGATGTAGTAGGAATAGTTCCTTCGGTTCCGTTTGAACCTGAAATGGACTTGTATGGATGAATGCTTTCAGAACATCGTCAGGAGGATGGTGAGCATTCTAAGTGAAAATGTTCTAGAAAGATAACGATGAGCCTCGAACCTCATCAACCGGGAATAAATGAAATCAGGGGTTATGCAGTAAGGCTAGGTGGGTAGCATCCAAGTAGGGTAGTTTCATCCCTATCTAGAGGTCTCTTTTTATTCGGCTGTGTAGGCGGTTGCTGATCCCAACCGCGGGGTGATCTTATTTGGACTATCCAGTAAAGGGTAGGTCCAGTCATGTGTTGCAGGGGATCAAAGGTGGACCCTCAGTATGCTGATCTTGACCAGGTACCGTGACAGGTGGTACCCCAATGCCTAGTCATTAGTTGGAAATCCATTCTCCCTACATGTATTTTACGGTTTTGATTGTAGAACCTAGTAATTGCTGGAATTTAATTAATGTAACAATTTTGGCTATTTGATAAAAGTAATTTTACTTAGAAATTGTTATAATATCAGAGGATTTTATAAGAAATGTTTTGGTTATCATAAAGTAAGAACGTGACATGTTTTTTCTTACGAGATACCTTTGATTTTTAAAGGATTTTGAAAACTTAAGTAATTTAATTGAGTGTATTTTCTCACACTGGTTTTCCAGACTGACTGGGTATTATTTTATTATAATGCTCAGGTCAGACAGAGTATTATAAATACAAGATAGGATGCTATGGAGCTCAGGAGATGAGCTGGATGGCGAGACGTATCACTCGTACTTAATGAATTTTCCGTTGTGTTGTATAAGCTGTATAATCAGTTGTTGTGTGGACATGTTAATATAACTGTCCAGTAATTGTTTTGATTGTGATGTATTCTGATGACATAATGTATAAACAGATATAGTTTTTTTTGTGTAAAGATCAGTTATTATCTATTTATTCCGCTACGATTGTAAGATTTTGATGTTTTTTTTTTCACTTCTTCTACCTCCTTCTTTCTTTCCCTCACCAATTTGTCTTTTCTGACACTCGATTGTCGGCACATTATACAGTGACGTATTTGCGTCGAATTTCGAGGGTCGATAAGGACGGGTCGTTACAATTATTTCCTGTTAATTAAATATATTAATATCAAATTAATTGATCACCTTTTTATTCAATATTTATAAAATAACCAATTCATCCTTTTTAGTCACTTGGACTTTTACCATGACTTAATACAAGTTCATATGACAATTCAATGTTGGTTGTAACACTAATTACAGTGTTCAATTTCCCTGTAATCGAATCCAATTTATTAAAATTGAATTCCACTTAATTGATTTAATTTGATTTTTCAACCGTTATACTCAATCCATTATTACTCAATTAACCAAGTTAATAGTTATTTGTCTTCCATTACACTAGTATGCTCCAATTTTAATCTTTAATTGTATTAACTACTATATTTCCAGTTATATTGAAAATTTATTGGACAATTAAAATTTAAAGTCCCAATTAATTATTTTATCTTCATTCTTTTGTTAACGCAATTATTGCCTTGTAAATACATTTACATTTCTATTTATTTTCTTACATTCACACTTCCCGTTATTGTATTAATTATCATTAATGTAACATTTAATTACATTTATTTCAAATTGATAGTTAAATTGGTAACAACACCATTTGTCACCATTATACATTTTATAACATTTGTAAGTTAATTCTTTACTAACAATTATCACAATTACTCTTATCACACTATACTTATTCCATTACCATCCATTTCAAATTATTTTATTGATAAATCAACATTTAAATTATTAATTACCTTTTATATTCCGCTATAAATCAATGCACATATTTATTCAAATTTATACTCCCAATATATTTATTTCATTCTTTTTATTAAATCCATTATTACTCTATAAATAAAATTTACATTATTACCAAATATTACCTAAATTTACATTAACGTAATACTTAATCACATTTATTGCAATTGGTTTGAAATTTAATCTAATAGGCTAATTAAATAGGTAACGTATAATAATTGTTACTATTGACTTTAAATCACACTTATAAATTCATTATTTACACACAAATGTTACAATTGTTTTATAATACTGATTTGTTCAATTACTATTAACTATATTATTATTTTATTAGCTAATTAAATGTTTACATTTGTTTTCTTACCTTTCAATTTATAAGCAAGTATAGCATTTACATTATTTCATTTATTGGAATTATATTCAAGTTATTAATAATTAGCTTACATTTATACCGTTGCTGTAACGACCCGTAAATTTCGACAATTAAATTTTTAATTAAAAAAGATTTTGAAATTTAAATTTTGTAGAAAAGGGAAATATATATATATATAAAGGAGGTAAATTAATACTAGATGAACGCTAAATGAAAATTTATAGCAACGGTAATTAAAAATCTTAATTATTGTTAAATTTAATAGAAATCTAATGATTGAGATAATGGAAGATTTATACCCTTGTGTAAGTTGCATAAATAAAGGAGAATTAAATTTATAATCAATAATGAATTGTAGAAACGGTTATTTAACTTAATTGTTGAAAGGTTAGGTGAAATATCAATAAAGGAATAGTGTAATTTGTTGCACTTGAATAAAATATAAAATAAAGAATTAAAGACAAAAATTTAAATTACCTATGTATTAGTAAATTGGTAAAACGGTAACTGTATAAGAATTAAGATAGTAATACAAATGGCAGTTGCTGGACAACCAATTTAATGCAAATTCAAATGTGATTGAGACGACTGTTGGGTTTTAATGGAGTGTAAATAAATAGTGAAAAACATTATAATATCTTAATTTAAATATGATTGTTTAATTAATACTAAAAGAATAAAATTGAAATAGTATTTAATGTAATAATAACTATAATAAATTGCAATTGTATAATGGGAGTAAATTGTTAATAAATGGATGTAAATATTAACTAATTGATGGAAATAAAATATAAATGAATGTTTGGATAAGATCATAAGTAAATGCAATTAGGTAGCATGTATTGGAAATAAAGTTCATTTAAATATTGAGAAATTTTAATGTTGTTATTAAGAAAAACGTTACTTTAGTAATTTTTAATATAGTAACGGGTGTGCGAACGCGAATTAATGGAAACGTAAAACTTATTTTAAGTGAGTATTTAAGTGTAGACTTATGAAATAGATTAATGACAATAAATTTTTGTACGTTATTTATTCTATTAGTTTGTTAAGTTTTATTTTGATCAATTTCAATTAATGCACTAAATTATTGCAGTTAGTGTGGAATATTGGTAAGTGAATAAATAAGAGGTAACCTAGATAAATTTCCATTCATAATATGATGATTAATGTGATATAAAGAATGAAACCAAAATGGAATGAATTAATTGAGGTTCTAACTTTATTTATGCGTAAAGTTAACAAAATTTCCAATAAAATTTAGATACGGTAAGTTATGCAAATAAAAGATGAAATTTTGGGAAATATTTATGTATTGGAATATAAAAGAAATGTTAATTAGGTAGTTGAGTAATAATTGATTTATTTTGAGTTGTAATCCAATAAAATCAAATTTATTAGAATTTATTGCAATTAATTAGATTAATTGCAGTAACCTTTGGAAATTGGAACTTAGTAAAAATAATCTGGATTGGATTTCAAATAAATAGGTTAGGGTGAGTAACTGAATTACATACTATGAATAAGTAAACCAGGAAGATTAAATTTAATTAATATAAAATAGTTGATTTATTGCAAATAAAAGATTATGTAAATATTTAGTTAGGTGGAATTAAAGATAATTACATAATAAGGTATGAATCCACTGCTAATTTTATTTATGGAAATGAAAAGAGTACCAAAAACAAGCTTTGTCAGTATATTTAAGTTTAATGTATAATAATAAGTTAATGGTAATAAAATAAGTTTAAACATCTGTTAATAGAGAGTTGAGTTTAAATCTAAGAATATTAAGAAGTAGATTTTTGAATACAACATTTGATCCATCCACTTAAAATGTATAGATAGGATAATCGCTGATTTTTGATTTAAGTAGTGCAAACGGAGATTTATCTATTTATTGGAATTGGAATTTATAAGTGTATAAATAGGAATTAAGTGAAATTTATTTTAAATATTCATAAATGAAGATTTAGATGAAGGTGAGAATGGTAATGCTTTAAATAGTAGAGACGTACACAAATCAATGTAGGTAATTAGAAATAAAATGTTGTCGAAACGATAAAACGTTTCTTGTGAAAAATGGATGACATAACGAAAAAGGGTAATGTATTCACTTGAATATAAATTGAAACTTATTTAAGGTATTAATTACAATGGATAGAGATTTTGGGTAACATTGTAAATGATATGTAAGTAATGCAAATGTATGTCAATAGTAAGGGATTAGGATGAATTAAAAATTTGTAACATAGGAATTACCTGCCTATTTGTTAATAAAAATTTGAATGGTTAGTAAGTGATAATAGAATAAGTGTACATTAGTGGAATTGAGGTAACGTTGGTTTTAATGTTGAGAAAATAAATGGGTATAGTAAAGTTTAAGTGAAATTGTAAGTATGTATAGGGGAATGAATTATTGCAGGGAAATATTTGTTAACCATTGCAATAAATGTAAATTTGTGTGCATTAATATGAAATTTAGTAATATGTGTGAATAACTTAAATTTCTTCATAGGATAAAGAATGATGGAAATAACGTTTAATTAATATATCGAGATTTAATTGATTATAAAAGGTTGATTGCAAATCAAATGAAAAATGCTTAAATGGGAATTAAGTTATTTATTCATTTGGATTTAAAGCATGATTGAAATTTTTGGAAACTGAATAAAACGTTTTATGTTGATTGAAATTTAAGTTGGAAGTAATTAAGATAAATAAAATATGTATAATATGGAATTCAAATATACATAGAAATGTGGATTTTAGTATGTAAACGTAATCTATTGAGAATGGATAGAAATTTAATCTGTAATTATTACAGTAATTTAGAATTTAGTTGAAATTGGAAATTTATCTATGTATTTGGAAATTTATGGAATTGTGAATATATATATGGAAATTTAAATGAAGCATCTAATTATACATGTGTGAATACGCTTAAAATGCAATGTAAATGTTGAGAAAGAAATAATTTAATCCGTAACGTGTATAATTAATATCCTTTTGGGACCACTTCTGTTTGCACGTTAAAATTCGTGCACACCTATCCTTTTGCGATCTATCTACAAATATGTTGTGATAAACCCTAGCCTCCTTTCTATTGTCAATTGGCTGTACGTTCATTTTTCTTCATCTCTTTCTCTTCCTCAATGGTTACAAAACCTAATCTATCTACAATTCAAATTTTCTAATAAAATTCAAACTCTCCACAAAAATTCCAGAAAATTTATGATAAAGTTCTCGAGACACGTAATCTGCTGGTACAATTCGTTTTCTGTTTTGGATATTCGTTTGACCAGAAAAAATTCGACGATGTGCTGTAGCTTTTAGCTGACGTGGCCATTGAAGTTAAGTGGGTTTTGTTTTATTTTATTTTATTTTTATTTTTGTTTTCAAATCGTTTAAAATGAATATATTTTTTCATACATTTCCGATTCACGCGAAATTTCTTTTGTTAGGATCGTAATTTAATTCCAGATCCATTGACGCTGGTTTGGACAAATTCTGAGACCGTCGAATTTTTGGGTTTAAATCGGATTTAAATTCGATTTAAATTCAAAAGGTGAGTGTTTTAACCCACTCCAACTACTAGAAGCTTTTATGTTTGATAAATTAATTTTAGAAATGAATAGAAATTTATTTATGAGTATTTGGCATGTTTATTTCATCATAGCTGTTGAATTGCATTTATTAAATTTAACTGTTAATTTAATTTATTTATTGCGTATTAATTTACAGTTAGAATTTATTTTTTTGCCTATAAACTGCTAGTTAACAGTTATATAGATTATTACTGAATATAAACTGTTAGATTAATAGTTGTTAAATTTAATCTGAATAAAATTGCCAGTTATTACCTGTTATATATTATCAAATATAAATTGTTATTGATTGATATTGCTTGATGATTGTGATTGGATGATGGGTGATGTTGATGGATGTTTTATTGTATATCATTAAATTGCAAATTATCATGCATATTTCCTTTCATTCGGGATTGTGGTTTGAAATGATATACAACCGCAAAATTTTATATCTTTTAAATTGCGGATTGAAATGATAAATATTTGTATCACTTGACCATAGGATAGAAAATTATATACAGGCACCGCGGTCTATATATAACTATTTTAATGTGATTTCTATGGTTTGGATGGAATACGGTTTATAATAATCTTAAATTTTATATTGTATAAATATGATTCTTCCATATATATACATATGAAGTTGAAAATTTTAAAATTAAAAGGTGTATAAATCTCTTTATTAAAAATGGAAAAAAAATTAAGAAAATGGAGTTTGATAATTTATATCATATGTTTAAATGTTAAGTTTGGAAATTTTAAGATATGATATTTATAATTGGATTTTTCCCAAGATAAATTGAAATGAATATTCTAGTATAATTTGAATTGAAAAAAAAAAATATTTTATTACTAGAAATTGGAGTTTTTATTTATTTATGGATTTTATGTGAATATTCAAGACTAATTAATAGAACATTCGATGTGTTGAAAGAATTAAATCCAACTCTAGTTTGAAATATTAATACTCCAAATGGATATACGTATATATATATAAATTGAAGTGGTTTTGGAACTTGAGAGAGATAATACAAATTTTGGGTTAGACTTTAATAAAGATATGTATTTGTAAAGCCATGAGAACTATTTTATTTACAAAGTAACATTTAAGTTAAACCTTTTAATTCATGTACCGTTGAATATCCAAACCATTCAAGTTTTAAAAGTTATGGTTTTAAATTATGAATTTCGAAATATTATGCTTTGAAAGGATATTTGGCTTTCAGACGTTATAAATTTTAAAGCATTTGGATTTTTGAAAGGGTTTATATTTGGGATAAAGGATATCATATTGTTTTGGGTTTTAAAATGATATCGTATTCATAATTTTAAAATGGAAATGTTTATTCTGGTTTTAAAGTATGAGCTATTTTTAAATGACCGCGGTGTTATAATAACGATGGGTTGGCAAAGAGACCGGGATCGGATATGGACATACTCTCTATCGATACCGAAAACCACTTTGACTAACCGTGTACGCGGTGGAGATTCCAGAATGAAGTAGGTGGTGGCGACGTTTGCTGTAAGGTAAATACGTGGACCCGACTCCCGTGAGTTGGCATAAGGTGGCTAAAACAGGAGCGATTCTCAGGCCAATGAGGTCATTCCTCTGATCGGACCCTCCTCTTCGATATTATACTTTGACTTGGATTGATTCAGTGGCCACTTCTATATTTTGATTTTGGGGAGTTAGTCCGAGGTGGGCGGTAACTGCGGCTACGCGTTTCCACCAGCCTGGATAGCAATTGGTATATCTACCCTGGCATTGCCTAGTTGTGCCGTGTCACCTACCATACCGAGCCTTTACTACGAGTTTCTATTTGTGTCGTACCTATGGAGTATCCTCTGGTAGCTTCCCGATCAGGAGGTATTACGGTACTGTAGAGACTATTGGCATTTTACGTGTTAAGGTGGAAAATGTAAAGCCTTAACGCTATTTAAAAGTAAGTTTATTTTATAAATAGACACTATTATAATAGCGCAATATACTACATAGTAAATAGTTTAATGGATCCTTAGGAGATGTAAATCCCAAACATCTCTTGAGTTACTGTACTCATATTTATTTCTGTTAATTTAACTCACATAAGATCTTTTAGTCTGACTCGAGTGTTTTTGTCTTTTCAAATTCGCTCGGGTCAGTCCGAGCGTTTCAGGATCGAAGATTTTAGCTTTGGAGGACGAAGACGAAGAATCCGTATTATATTATTTATAGTATTGCACCACACTCTAAAATTTCCGCTGCATTGATTGTATTGGTATGTGTAACTCTGATATTCATTTTATAAGTAAAATAAATATTTTGTAAACAGTTATCATGAACTGTATATTAATTATTATATTTTATCCTTCCGCTGTGAGATTCTATTTTTTTTATTTCTTCTCTGTTTTTCTTATTTACCCCATAACAATCCGCCCTTGCGTATGCTTTGAATCGGCACGTATGTCGGTTTGAAGCGTGCGAAAAGGCGGGACGTTACAGTTGCAATTCATTCTAGTTATTATTTTCATTAACAATTCACTAATTTTAATTTCCTTCAATATTTCTAGAATCTTATTAAATTAACAAAACTTAACTATTGAAAATTTATAGGTCGTTACAATATTCTTTTCATACACACAACTACATCACCTTTATTCATCTTGTTTATTAAGACTATCAATGGATATCCGAAAAATTCAAAATTCATCTGCAACTGTATTCGAAAAATAGAGAAATATGAGATATCCAAAAAAGCGGATACGGATGCAGAAACGAAAGCATCCGCATTCGAAAATTATCCATTTGGTTTTAGTTAAAATTTTAAAATTTGTTATGTGTATTCTAGTACAGTGAAAATTATATGTTTCGTGTTTCATTAACTTAATAGTTTGTGTTATATATACATATCATGCATATTAATTGCTCAAAACTATTTATTATTATCATATGTGTTTATTTTTCATCGTTCTATAATCAATGAGATTGAAAAAGAATTTTGGTACATCAAAATTTTCTATTTATATTTGTTGATTTACAGAATGTCAAAGGATGGAATAATTATCTGATATTCATCTGTACCCATGAATGTGGATATTCAATTTCCTAAAATGATTGTGAATGAAAATATCCATTGACATGTCATATATATCTCTCTGTGTGTGTGTGTGTGTGTGTGTTGTAATCAACGTGTACTACCAAAAATGCCCCTCTATCTTAATATCGCTTAAAATTTGGATCTAACTTCTTTTACAAATTCAAAATCCTCCTCTACCTGTGTTATTGAATCGATCGTTATAATCCCCAAATCCTTCCTATTTTCTTTTTGTTCTTTTATTATTAGTTCTTGTTGCTCTAGTATCTTCCTTGCATAGCCTTAATATCATCAATGTCATCAGAGTGTAGTGGCTCGAGGTGGTCCTTATTTGTGGCGCAGTCCAAAAAAACCACAATAGGAGGAAAATCTGTCTTTCCCTCAATAAAATTAAGATATGGAATATTAATCATCTCAATATTCATCTTCTTAGAACTGGCCTTGCCCAAAGGTAGTACAATAGCTTTATGGATCACATGTTTGTCTAATAATTTAACTTAAAAGTGGTGAAGCATGCATCTTAAAAGATTGCAGTAAGGAATATAAGTTTGTTCATTCCTTAGTGTTTCTCTTTTATCAAAAATATTTGTTAGAATTGCATTTGACCAATTCACCCTCACAATCATCTATATGTCATCCATGATCGCATAACTTGATCACATGATAGCATAAGTTGATGTTTGAACCCAAATATAGATCTAAGTAAAACTTTGTGTTTTTGGAACAATGTCATGGTGTATTCTCCTTGCAATCATCTTATCTTTATCTCTCAAGTTAGCAACATTCCAATTTCCTTACCTAGATGAAATATACGATAAAGAATCCTGATTCCATTCAATTATATGCCATCTCGATCCATTCCACTAGTTGTAATGGACAGAATCGCTTCCAATATTCTGTCAAGCAATCCAATTGAAACCCCTTTATCTCTAATGACTATAGTATAATGTTCAATGTCAAAAAAATTAGCATTTGCAATGAAAAGTGAAATAAATCATGGATGAATATTTTTATCAATTTTATCATGATTGAGAGTATTGATAATTCTCAAACTCTCAGAGGTTCTTCGATTCATTATGATGCAAAATCAGCAAATTTAACAGGTTTTCCTATAAGAAAAGTGTTGTTTAATACTTGATTTGTACTCCTTAATAAATATTTCATCATTGTTGAGCCATGGCTTACTTGGGGTGGCAACAAAGGAATTTGACTAGATCCCCTAATTTCAAAAAGTACATATTTTTTTAGAGCCATGATACTATTTTGGATGAATTCTAGGAGCTCTTTGATTGATTTTTCATGTGCAGGTTTTTATTAACAAGGCTCTGCGCCAAAAAGATGTTCCCTACTTTTAAATAAAGAAAACCTTATTATGCAAAAAGTAGTTAACTGGGAAATATGGCACTTTAAATTAGTTACATTTTTATTTCACATGGCCAAAATTGGAGGTATTTGTGTTTTCTTTGTTTCTATACTTATAGTTTCAAATTAAGTTTTGTAAATAGGAAGTTTTAGCTTCTAAAATTAATCACTTGGTTGTCAAAACTATGTTGCCCTCGAAGATGATAGTGTTTGTAATATTATGAATATCTGACAGTGCATCTAAACAGAATAGTGAAATATGTAAGCTTAAGAACATCTGGCAGTGCATCTAAACAGAATAGCGGAAAACCATGAAAACATATTACATGCATAATGTGTTATGCCGAAAGCTGTTCACTATACTAATACTTTTAAGTGGAAAACATATTATCCGGAATACGCCTATTTAGTAATATGAATCTTTTAAATCTACAATTTATGATTTAAATCTCATAGAGATTTAAAATTTAAACCTTTCCATTTAGTATTTAAATCTCCTGTTGACAACCATATGCACAACTACTATTGGCAGTGAATCATATAAATTTAAAACCACTAAACATATACTAAGCAGCGATATGCATTAAGAAAAAAACTACAATAAAATATATACTAAAAATGGATGGGTAATAAGCATGGGTAGTGGTACTACAGTCGGTTTGCCCAACTTGAAAAATAGCATGAACAGCAAAGCGGATGTTTGATCTAGCTAAACATACATTAAATTATTCATGTAAACAATAATGACAAAGTTAAGTTGTATAACAACAATAATCATTTATCTTAAAATTTTACCATACGCATAATTAAATTTTTTTTTTGTTAACTTCGAATTAATTCACGTTAAAACTTTTACAATATTCTACAAAATCCTTCTCAATTCTTTCCTACTATTTACTTTAAGTTCAAATATTTAAGAGTAATAATGTAATTTTAAGTTCGACATACTAAAAGCAATCCTTTAAATAATATTTGTAATTAATTCATCTAATTAATCGTTAAAATAGGTTAGCTTTCAGTATACCATATTCATGATAATAAAATGATAAGATTATTATTTTTTACTCACATATAAAAAGATATAAGCTCAAAAACAAGAAATGTACATAAATAGCAATATTAATTTTAATTTATAGTTTATTTATTTAATAAATTTATTGTATATTGCATAACAGAGTTTTAATTTTAGTTTTGACATTAAAAGTATGAATACCATATTTTACAGTATTACCGTATGCAAAACCTGAGTTAGATACCAATTAATTAAGGAAAAGGATATTGAACTTAATAACTTGACACGTTAGGACGATCCTGAATTTCACAAATTTAGTAGTCGGTAAATAAAAGCTGGCAAGAATGTAGAAGAGACCATACAGTAATGATCTCTGGCTCTATTAGCATTTGTTCAAATATCAGTTGGTTATAAGTATACAATGCTAAGGGAAGAAAAGTATATTTTCATACTACCATACCCATACTTGAAAACAGTTTCAAACTATAAAATTTGAAAACGCCATGATCAAACTTCTATACACAACCACAAAATAAATATAGATATTGATCTTAGACAACAATCTCACTTTATGAGAAATATGTGAAGCTTTTATGAAACTATATAAGAAATATGAGCTTAGACAACCACAAAACCATACATTTTCTTCTTTGCTCAAAGTGAAAGTTGTTTCTGGTATAGTTATTTCATTTATTTGACGATCTTTCCTGACCCACAATTTTTGTTTTGTACCCATGGTTTTCAAATCCTTGCATGCATTGTTGCCATGTTTTTACTTATCCTTATGACCCATAATTATGTTGATGAGGTGCTCAGTGACATTCTTCTCTGTATGCATAACATCAACATTATGTCAGACCAAATTTGCTTTCCAATATGGCAAATCAAAGAGTATAGACCTCCTATACCATGCAGGAACATTGATAAGGTCTTCATAATCGGTTTTCTTTTTTTCTTTTTTGACCGATTTCTTATTTTCCTTTACCAACTTTCATCTTGATATTAGCTACCTTTTCTTTAACTTGATAACCATTCAATGGCTATGGAGGACGACGGTATTCTTGTTCGTTATTGAAGTTTGCATTATCATCTCGAAACTTGTGTTGGGAAGGAAGAAATCTTTGATGTCCCATGCAACACATCTTCTTACTTTCAGGAAGATAATAAGAACAAGTATCTTTCCTACAAATATGACATGCAAAATAGCCGTGAGTTGTGCACCCCGATAAAGTACCGAGCGCAAGATGATCATGAATTGCCCACAACATCCTGTCAATTATTGTGAACTTGGAATTGTTAAATGAGTCAAATGCATTGACTCCTTCCCATAACTGCTTTAATTCCTCTATTAATGGATGTAAATAAACATCGATATCCTTCCTTGGTTGTTTTGGCCCGGAAATCAACAATGTCAACATTAAGAACACTCTTTTCATACACATTGATGGATGAAGATTAAATGGTACTGTGATTATTGGCCAATAACTATAATGACTTGCTAGAGATGCATGTGGATTGAAACCATCGGTTGCTATTCCAAGTGTGATATTTTGTGGTTCAGAAGAAAATATTTGATCAAAAGAATCTATAGCTCGCCATTGAGTAATGTCATGTGGATGACGCATTACATTTGAATCGTACTTGGAACGAGCTTGCCTGGTCATAGCATCTACTATCCATGGTATGGTATACTGTCTCCTCAATCGAGAAATTGATGGGAAATGTCTCAACGTCTTTTGAGGTACTTTAGTAGCTGTTTTCTCTTCATTGAATGTTGTCTTATATCTTGGTTCGTTGCAAATTGTATAAGAAACTTCGTTTGCATCATCGTTCCAGTATAACATGTAGTCATTAATGCATGCATCATAGGTCTTGTAATCCATCCCAACTTGTTTAATCATCTTCTTCATGTGTAACGTCCCTCTTTTTCTCACGTTTTAAATCGACACACGTGTCAATTCAAACCAAATGATGGGCGGATTGTTATGGGGTAACTAAGAAAAACAAGAAAGAAATAAAACAAACAGAATCTCAGAACGGAAGGATAAAATATAATAATCAATATACAGTTCATGAAGCTTTTTTTCAAAATATTTAATTATACTTACAATATATATCAAAGTTATACATACCATAGAATATCAATAATGCAGCGGAATACAATAGTGTAGCGGAATAGTATAATAGGTAGTAGTAATATAAATCTTCGTCATCGTCCTCTGGACCTAAAGTCTTCGTATCCTGAAATGCTTAGGCTGACCCGAGCGAATTGAAAAGGCAAAACACTCGAGTCAGAACTAAAATATCTTATGTGAGTTAAATTTACAGGAATAAATATGAGTGCGGTAACTTAAGAGATGCTCGGGATTCACATCTCCTAAGGATCCGTTAAACTATTTACTATGTAGTAATATTTTGCTATTATAGTAATGTCTACAATAAAATAAATATGCTTTTAAATAGCGTTAAGGAGTGACCCAATATTCCCCTTAACACGTAATAATCCTAGTTGTCCATCCAATATCATGGTCCCTGCTGATCGAGAAGCCACCGAGGATATCACACGGGCTACGGGAGAAAGCCAAACTCGTACAAGGCGTGATAGGGTAGGTGACATGGCACAACTAGGCAATGCCAGGATAGATATACAAATTAGGCATCCGGGCGGGTGGTAACGCGTAGCAGCTACTACCGCCCACTTCGAACAACACCTCCAAAATCAAAAATCAAAAGTGGCCACTGAATCAAATCCAAATGTCAGAGTATAATATCGAAGGAGTGCGTCCGATCAGAGGAATGACCTCATTGGCCCGAGAATCGCTCCTGTTTTAGCCACCTTATGCCAACTCACGGAAGTCGGGTCTACGTATTTACCTCAAAGGAAACGCTGCCACCATCCTACTTCATTCTGGAATCTCCACCGCGTACACGGTTGTTAAAGTGGTTTTCGGGGTTGGCAGAGAGTATGACAACTTTCGATCCCGGTCTCTTCAACAACCAAACGTTATTATAACACCGCGGTCAATTTAAATTAATTATACTTCAAAACTAGAATAAATAGTTCATTTCAAAACCATTAAAATACGATATCATTTTCGTTTTAAAACCCAAATCAATATGATATTATTTTTATTTCAACTATATCCTTTTTCTAAAATCATAGCACTTTCAAATTTATATACCTTGTAATCCATAGCTTTAAAACATAACTTCAATTTCTTAAATGGTTTAAATATTAAATTACTCTATATAATAAAATAGATTCTTTAATTTCATAAATAAATTCCAAATTCAAATCTAAACCTCCAAATAAACCATTTCAAATTTTCATATATTTCAAAGCTTTAAATATTCCACCATTTCAAAACTAATTCTTTGATAATTCCGTATATATCAAATTCAATTGCTATTATTTAGATTTGAAAGGCTTACTTAATAAATCCTATATAATTTAAGTAAAACTCCAAATTTCAAAATTTGAATATTCCTCAATTCATTTAGACTTGATATATTTACTTAAACCACCTTAACCCCGAATTTAGTTTTAAAACCATATTCTTTTAAACATCTAAATTTCAATATGTTCCAATGGACTTTTATTAAATAAAATTCTTAATTAAATAACATCTCAAGTCAATTTCAAAACTATTTTCTTACACTTGATTTATAAAATCCAATATAAACTCCATAAAAAGAAAATATTTAAGTAAATACTTCCAATATTATAATTTAATAAAAACAACTTTATTATTAAATTTATTTATACTTTAAACAATTTTATACACAGCTTAAAACCAAGAATTTTACTATATATAAAATAAGCTTTATCAAATATCCGAATCGATATCTCATAAAACCATATATATTTCTTTACGAAACCATAGAAAGCATTTCAAAATATTTTTATATATATAGACCATGGTGTCTGTATAAAATTTTCTACCCTATGGTCAAGTGATACAGATATTTATCATTTCAATCCATAATTTAAAATGAAAATTTGCGGTTATATATCATTTCAAACCGCAATCCCGAATGAAATGAAAATGCATAATAACCTGCAGTTTATAACAATATTAAATACATCATCCATTCATACAATATCAACTATCAACCATTTATCGCAATCATCATCAAATTCCACAATAGCATCAATATAGAACGGATAATAAAAAACAGGTATTAAATAGCAATTTATGTTCAATAATAAATTAAATAGCTGTTTAACTGGCAGTTTATATGCAATGAATAATTAATTAACAATTTAACTGGCAGTTTAAATGCAATGAATAAATTAAATAGCAACTTAATTTAATGAAATTAACTGAGATGATGATTAAAAATATGCCAAACAACCATAAATAAATTTTAAATCACATCATATATCAATTTAACAAACATAAGAAATTTAGAAGTTGTGACTAGGTTAAAACACACACCTTTTGAATTTAAATTGAATTAAAATCCAATTTAAACCCAAAAAATTGACCGTATCAGAATTTGTCCAAACCAGCGTTATCAAGTCCGAAATTTCAATACGATCCTAACAAAAGAAACCGCACATAAATCTGATATCGAATGCCAAAGTTATGACGATAAATGCGATTGAATTTTAATGAAAAAAAGAAAAAAGAAAAGAACACTTTCTCACCCTAAACACATTTGCCATGTCACCATACTATTCATGCGTCTCCTTCCCAGGCACAGCACGAAGCATGCAACCGAAAACCCTAAACGAAAATTGCAAATCCACACCGCAGCCACCACGTCAGCATCGTGTCGTGCGCCACCACCTACCACCCACATGAAGCGCCTAACACTCGCGACAACCCCCTGGTTCGCCGGTCACCATCGACCTCCCCATCACGAGCAGCCGCCGCCGTTTGTTATTAACCTAAATCAAAATTTTATAGCACGATCTAGCCGTTGATTCTCGAGACAAACCATACCGATTGACTCCCCTCGGCCACCTCTACAATAACCAGAAAGGAATTGACGATCCGACAACGTTCATCGACGCGCGATGAAAGGCCATGAATGTTTCCACTGATTCCGGATGCACATAAATTCCAATCGAAAAACAGACAATGTATCTGGATTGCGCACTTCAAGAGCTTCGAATTGATATATAATTTGCTATATATTGTGGAGTTTGAAATTTTAGCTTTTGATTTGGTTTGGAAGTGTATTTGGATCTAGGATTTGTTTGTCGGCCATTGAGGAGGAGAGATAGTTGAAATATACATACAGACAAATGAGAAATAAGGAGGCTAGAGTTTATAGCAAGATATTTATAGGCAAAATTGAAATAAAATAGATGGACCGGGTTGATAGATATACGCGCTGGTGACAAAGTGGCCCAAAAAGCCCGTTCTGACTACGGAACGAAATTTGGTCAACGCATATATCAAAACAGATGTTTTAAAATATTTTAAACACGATGGAAAAGGTTTCAGGTTCAAAGTGCACTGTATGAAGAAGTTATGCTAAAATCAATAATTTTCAAATTGATTTCAATTTCATTAATTTCAAGGCGTTTTGAATCCGTACGATCAAACGACAAGTCCGATCGCAACAAAACTTGAAACCCTACAATAATTCACCGTTACGGATCCGATGAAACTTGTTTTTTCATTTTCAATTCGATAATTGCCAATACTTATCATTTTTAATTTTCCAATCATATACAATGATTTAAACCAATTTGAAGTTCAATTTAACGTTGATTCATTCATCAATTTCAGCGTTAAACTTCATTATATTCAAAAATTATCAATAAAATTCCCAATGGTTCCATTAAATTTAATAAATTAATAATTATTCCATTTATTATTGTCAAATAAAAGAGTTTAACATTGGATTCAACTGTTACATTAAATATTCTCATATTCGAGCTAAATTTCAAATAACGTATTATTTAGCTATTCGAATTTCATTTAATTGCAATTATCTTATTATCAGAAATTAAATTCCAATATATTGATAAAAATTTATTTCTATTTTTTATAATTCAAAAAATTGTCCAATATGAATAACCTTAATATCATTTCCTTTGATTTTATCATCAATTCATTCATACACCCTTAGAAATACATTATTACCCATTACTACCCTAATTTATACTAATATAACCTTTAATTAGATTAATTTCAATTGATTATCCATTTTAATTTATTAGACTCCATTAACGTTAAATTACATTTAAATTATCACTAACGGACAAGTGTTGAAATTGATTACATACACTGCTCTTATCCTATTATCAATTGAATGAATTTTCATTGGTTCGTAGTTATTACATAAATATCAACAAATTTCATCCACATTTCCATTAACGTTGTAATGACCCATAAATTTTGATAAATAAACTGGTTAGTTTAATTAAGATTTGAAATTTAATTTAGAAAGAAATTTTACTTTTATAATTTATAATGAAGCAAATGTTAAAAATGAAACGCAATCATGGAAATTAAAGCTAAGTATTTACAATCGAAATGAAAATGTGGATGTAATGAAGTAACGTAAATTGTTATACTAGGCTAAGAATTGAATATTAGAAAATAAAGGAAATTTGTGAATTAATTAATGAATTTATAATAAACTAAATGTCCTGTAAGTATTTATAATAGTGTTTGGAAAAAGATAAACTTATAAAAGTATGAAGAGAGTAAGAACTAAATTGACCAATGCGATAATATATCGATTAATAATAACTGAATGTAAATTAAGGTGGAAATGTTAATGGCAGTTGATAAATAACCAGTTTAGTGCAATACTAAATAAATTGCAACTTTTATAAGGTTTTAACAGATTGAAATTAGTATATTTGGGAGAACTGTAATTAAAAAGTGTAAAGGTAATAAGCAATGGAAATGCATATTTATTTCATAAGTTAATATAAAAGAATGAGACCTACTGAATGAATTAATTGAGTTTCTAATTTTAACAAATGTATATAGTTGACAACTTCAATATATTCGGAAATGATAATTAATACAAAGGGTAGCATTTGTTGTAAGCAATAAACTTTTTAATGAAATAAAAAGTTAGTGGTATCAAATTTTACATGTTACATATTTATTTAGTCTATTAAATAAAATTTGAAAATCAAAGGAAATTAAGTAACACGTTAATTCCAAATAAATTAATAAATACATTAATGAAATGTAATATAATTCAATGTTAATTATACCCATAAAATGTCAATTTATTGAATAGCAAGATTTTTAAATCAATAAACGAATTTATTTAGATTTCAATTTATAATTAATAACATTTAATGTGAAATCAATTATAATTAAGTGACTTAATTTGCGCAGTTAGGGTAGATGTGATTTGTCATTGAAAAGGGTTAATTTTATAAGATGTAATTAATGCTAATTCTATTTATAATATGACCATTGGTTGAGTTAAAGAATATAAAGCAAGATTTATTTATTTAATTGAAGTGAAAAATTCAATAATTGAATTTATTTCAAATAAATGAAATTTAACATTAAATTTTTTGTTATTTGAAAGGAAGATGGAATAAGAAAATATTAATGCAATGGTTTTGAATCCAATGATAAATCCATCTATTTGACAAATATGAATGGAATAATTTTTGATTTATGTAATTAAATGGAAATTTGAAGATAAGAATTATAATTTGTGATTATAACGAAATTTAACATTGAAATTGATAAGTTAATTAACTTTAAATTTACGTCATAGATTTGTTAAATTAGTGTTAGTGATTTGGAAATATAAAAAAAGAAGAATTGTGAATTTTAAAAATTGAAATTGGGAATTTGATTTAATTAATTAATTATTAATTTATTTAATTAATGGAAAAATAGCCATTTTGGCCACTGATTCGGATTTTGACGAAACCAGTTTCATTGGATCCGTAACGGTGAATTATTATAGGGTTTCAAGTTTCATAGCGATCAGACTTGTCATTTGATCGTACGGACTCGAAACGCCTTGAAATCGATAAATTGAAATCAATTTGAAAAATATTGATTTTAGCATAACTTCTTCATACGATGGAATTTGGACGTGGACCTTTTTCCATCGCGTTTGAAATATTTTTAAACACCTATTTTGATGTATGGGTTGACCAATTTCATTCCGTAGTAGAAACGGGCTTTTTGGGGCTACTTTGTCCTTAACGCGTATATCCAACCTTATCCATCCATTTTAATTTCTGACCTACCTATATAAACCCGATTATAAACCCTAATTCCCCTCATTCTCATTTTTCTGTACACAATTCAGCTATATCTCCTCCTCAATGGAAGACAACAAAAAATTCCACATCCAATTCCATTTCAAAATCAAAGTAAAAAATTCAAACTCCTCAGAAAAATTTAAAAAAAAAATATATCGAAGATGTCATTGATACGAACCTACGTCTGCAGTTCGTTTTTCGAGACAGTGACGGGATTGATCAGAAATTGCGGTCAAATTCGAATTGGGCGTTTTTTATTTCGCGTCAATCGATGAATTTGAAAACTGGGTATTGTAGATCTCATCATGGGCTTCGAGATGGTGGTGGTCGTTTGTGCCTAATTCGATCTAAGGCACCGAGAATTTGGCAATTAAGGGTCGGCAAACCCTAATTGGTGATGTAGCGGCCGAAGCTTTTAGGGGAGTTCGTCGTCGTAGTTGGTCTGGAGGGAGGTGGCCGACGCGTGCGATTCGAAACGAGGTGGCGGCACGGTTTGCTTCGGCGGTCGTCAGGAGGTGCACGCGAATCTAGGGTTCGAGTGGGTCTTGGTCGATACTGTTGCATGCATCCTGTAGCACGCATGAGAAGAAGGTGACGTGTTATAATTATATTATTATTTATTTATTTTGAAATTTAAATCTTATGTCTTCTAATGCTAATAACCCCCACATACGATATTCGTTTCCGATGCAGCGGTATAAACCGATAAAACGATAAATGCCCAATTCCGTTGATCATGATGATGCCAGAATCTAACTATCTCCAACCTGTTGATCTCGCAAGATACCGTGTTGAAAGATCTACAATTCGATCGTTGATCACTCGCAAGTGATACCGAGAATTGACTTCTACATCATTGATTCGCGCACGAATCACCCGAAGAAGGAAAGAAGAAGGAGACCACACTCAACTTCAACAATGGTGGCAAAAGCACACACATAAATTTTATTCAAAAATCAACTCCTCTCTACAATGACATCACGCCCCTATTTATAGTGGTTTACAACACATATGCGACTCAACAACAGACGACATACGACTCACGAGTTACATGACTTAACACATGCAACATAAGAAAATACAACATATCACGACTTAATAACACACGAGATAAGAAAATTACAACACGACTTAACTCAACATCTCGACATACGACATAACAGTATTTACAAGCTACAACATCATGCGACACAACAGGATACAGCCTAACTGAGCGACCTAACGACATAAGCTTCAGGACGACTCAAGCGACTTAAGGAAGCAGCATATGTGAGCGACTTAAGAAAGCGGCATAGGTGAGCGACTTAAGAAATCAGCGACATATGGAGTTAGCGCAGCAAGAAACATGAGACAAATGACTTAAGGATCAGCGACTTAAGGAAGCAGCTATAGAGATGCGGCATAAGAACTTGTGACTTAACTCACAGGTCGTTCCTCTTGACATAAGAACTTGTGTCTTAACTCGCTATGTCGCTCAGGCGACTCAAGGCATAACTCGCTGTTGGCTGCATCATCCTCCGCTGCATCATCTATCTCATCATGTCGCGGGCGACTTAAGGTAAGCGAACGACTTAAGGTCATCGAGCGACTTAAGGCGGACGACTTAACATAGTGCGTTGCATCATCCTCCCCTGATTGAAAAGAATTCGACCCCGAATTTACACTTTTCTCTTCATCGACATACTCATTCTCATGATACGGAATCAAGTGTTTGACGTTGAAAACGTCAGTAGTATGGATATGATCCGGCAATCTTAACTGATAGGCATTCTCATTAGTCTTCTTTACAACTTCCAAAGGACCAATTTTTCTAGCAGCTAGCTTATTGTAAGCACCAGTAGGAAATCGATCCTTAGTCAATACTGCATATACAAAATATCCTTATTTGAATTCAACATTTCGTCGTTTAATATCCGCGGATTGCTTATATTTCTCATTCGCCTTAAGCAATCGTTCCTGCACAACCTTGTGGCACTCTTGCAACTCATTCACAAAATCACTAGCTTGTTTAATCACTCCTTTCTGCTGTGGTACTATAGATAAATCCAATGGTACCTTAGGAATTGTTGAGTAAACAACCTGGAATGGACTAAACCCAGTGCTACGATTAACTGCATGGTTGTGTGAAAGCTCAGCTTGACACAGCTTGGAATCCCAACTCTTCAAATTGTCATTTACAAGGCATCTCAATAGATTACCTAGGGATCTATTCACCACTTCTGTCTGTCCATCCGTCTGTGGATGATAAGCACTACTAAATTTCAGCTTTGTCTTGATCATTTTCCATAGACTCATCCAAAAATTACTCGGAAAATGAGTGTCTCTGTCCGATACAATAGATTCAGGTAACCCGTGAAGTCGATAGATCTCTCTAAAGTATAACTGTGCGACATTAACTGCATCTGCCGTCTTCTTACATGTAATAAAATGTACCATTTTTAAAAACGATCAACCACCACATGGATAAAATCATTGCCACGATGCGTTTTCGGCAAACCCAATACAAAGTCCATACTAACATCCACCCATGGTTTAGTAGGTATAGGCAACGACATATATAAACCTGCATTTGTCGTGGTCCCCTTTGAAACTTGATAAATATGGCACCTCTGAACAAACTTTTCAACCTCCTTCCTCATTGACGGCCAAAAACAAGATTTTGAGATCAATTGCATAGTACGGTCGCGAGCACCTGTCCTTCTTCATGTAATTCCTTGATAATTTTCATTCGTAGACTACAATTTGGAATACACAACTGATTTCCCTTGAACAGAAAACCTTCAACCAGCATACACCTATCCATGCTTCCCTGCTTGATTTTTCTAGGATCTTGGAAAAATAAGAATCTGATGTAAGCAAATCTGGAAGTAAGTCAAAACCCATCACCTCTACTCGCATGGTTGTTAGTAAATTCTCCCTTCGACTCAATGCATCGGCGACGCGATTAGTTACTCCAGACTTGTGCTTTTCAACGAATGTAAATTGTTGCAAATAAGCTACCCACGATGCATGCCTAGCTGTTATTTTATTCTGCGCTTGTAAATGTTTCAACGCTTCATGGTACGTATATAAAACAAATCCTTTGTGGAACAAGTAATGTCTCCAATGCTTCACAGCCTGCACAATAGCATAAAACTCCATGCCATAAGTATTGTGTCTCATCTTTGCTCCAGAAAGTTTTTCACTGAAATAGGCAATTGGACGACCCTTCTGACTCAACGCTCCTCCAATTCCATCTTTTGATGCATCTGTATGTAATTCAAATAGTAACTGAAAATCTGGAAACACTAGAATCGGTGCTGAGGTTAAAAGTTCCTTGATTTCCTCAAAAGCAGATCCTGCCTCTTCCGTCCATGAAAACTTCTTTCCTTTCATACAATCAGTAACAGGGGCCATCACACCACTAATGTGCGTGTATAAATCTTCGATAAAATGAAGCTAACCCATGGAAACTTCTGCCTTCTGTTATAGTTTTGGGCTATGGCCAATTTCTGATCCCGGCTACTTTACTCTGGTCCACTTGTATCCCTTCCTTCGACACGACATATCCCAGAAATAAAACACTTGGTGTCATGAACACGCATTTCTTCGTCGCTACATAGAATTATTCTTGACGAAGAATAGTTAACACCTTTCGCAAGTGTTGAATGTGCTCCTCCGTGCTAGCACTATATATCAAGATATCATCAAAGTAGACTACAACAAACTTCCCGATGTAAGGTCTAAAAATTTTATTCATCACCCTCATAAATGTACTTGGTGCATTAGATAGACCAAATGGCATGACTAGCCATTCATATAATCCTTCCCGAGTCTTGAATGTTGTCTTCCATTCATCACCTGGTCTAATGCGAATCTGATGATAACCACTCTTAAGATCGATATTTGAAAAGATTACAGACCCACTAAGTTGATCCAATAGATCATCAAGTCTTGGCATAGGAAATCTGTATCTGATAGTTATTTTGTTCGATGCCCTGCTGTCGGTACACATTCTCCATGAACTATCTTTCTTCGGTACCAACAGAGCTGGTACAGCACAAGGACTGGGACTCTCTCGAACACGCCCTTGCTCAAGCAACTCCTCAACCTGTCTCCTCAACTCTTCATGCTCCTTTGGACTCATACGATAATGTGGCCTATGCGGTAAACTTCATCTGGCACTAGATCAATTTGATGTTGTATATCCCTTAGTGGCGGTAACTTCTTGGGTAATACCGCAGGAAAGACATCTTCAAATTCATCCAACACCGGTTTAACTTCTGCAGGAACTTCAAGATCTTCACTTGTTTCATAGCTAATCAACATAAACAATTCAGCACTATCTTTCACTTCTTCAACAAATTCTCTCGTAGATAATAGACTAGTTGATTCCACTTTCTTCTCTGACTTTCTTTCACTTTGTTCACGCTTCTTAGGAACTAAGGTGATTTGAGTACCTTCGAACATGAAACTGTAGTTGTTGGTGCGACCATTATGTTGTACAGCTCTATCATATTGCCATGGTCTTCCCAATAGTAAGCAACACACATCCATATCCTGAACATCACACCATATATCATCTTTGTACTTCTTCCCAATAGAAAATGTAACAAATGCTCGTCTTTCCACTATCACTTCTCTACCTTTCTTTAGCCATGCCAGTTTATATGGTCTAGAGTGTTTTTCAGTCTTCAACCCTAACTTCGTAACGGCTTCTTCAGAAATAATGTTATTGCAGCTTCCCGCATCAATAATAAATAGACAAACTTTCCCAAGATAGTACATGCAGACTGAAAAATATTGCTCCTCAGCCAACTAGAATCATTCTCATGCTTTGGCACTAAACAAGACCTCCTTATCATCAAGTTACATCCTTCGTCTCCTGACACAACTTCTTAATCTTCATCAAACTTCGATGGTTGAGAATAATCAATTTCACCTCCATATCCTCATACTTACATTCCTCTGCAACTAATGCTCTCTTTTTTGGCTTTGTACATTCATTACTTTTATGGCCCAACTCCTGACAATTATAGCACTTGATACTATTATTGACCTTTGTTTTAGCGGCTTCATTGACAATTGGTTTACTGACTGCTTTGGAAACATTAGCACTGCTACTAGCACCCTTATTCTGGTTGTTAGAACTTGTAAACACACCACCTCCTCGTCTCGCTTGTTTCTCCCAAGCTAGAGCTTTCTGATGTGCATCAGCAACAGATATTGGATTAAACATATTCACCATGTCTTGAATTTTCATTCGTAACCCTTCAATATATCTAGCCGTTAGTTGTTCCTCAGTTTCCATAATATCATTCCTTATAATCAATTGATAGAATTCATCTGCATAGTCATTCACTGTCTTCGTCCCTTGTCTCAAATTCTGCAAACGTTGATACAAAAGAGATTGATAATTGTACGGCAAGAAAGTTTCTTTCATCATCTTTCTCATCTTCGCCCAAGTGACAACCTTTAATTTTCCCGTTCTGTCCCGAGTTAGTTTAGTTGCTGCCACCAAGCCATAGCACTTCCCCTTAGCCTTGTAGCAACTAATTGGACTTTGCGATTCTCAGGCACCTCCTCGAAGTTCAAAATTTCTTCAACACTTGACAACCCATCAATAAATTCTTCTTCTTGCATACCACCTTTGAATTCTGGAATTTCCATCCTCATTCCTGACTCCCATTTACGATCATTTTCTGAATCCACATATTGATTTCGCCCTTGGCCTCGATTTCGATAATGAATACTACCTCCATCACCATCCTCCTCAAAATCATATGTACTTCGATATCGATCCCGTCCATATACATCCCTTCGAATACGCACGTCCCTTCTAACCTGTCTTTCAACATCATGATATGGTTCATTCTCAAACCCATGTGGAGTTCTTCTTTCTTCATTTCGATACTCATGGTGTTCTCGCCTTATTGAAACTGATGATTCTCTCCTATCTCGATAAGACTGGGGTGACATCCTCCTTTCTCCCGAAACCGATAGTGAAACCCTGTTTCCATTCTGATTCGAAATTGGTGACGTTCTCCTTTGATTGTGATTCATGTCCTTCATCAATTTCTTCAACTTTTCAATACCCTCATTGAACTTTTCATTGATACACTGCTCCATTTGCTCAGCTTCATGTCTTCTATACAAATCTTCAACATTTTGATGGCGATTAGCACGTCTCGAAGGCATGATTATTAAACAATCTCCTTTCTGTCTCTGGTCTAACTTCCTTTAACTCTCTCGGCTTTAACTGGCCTTGATCTTACTCGGCTCCAATCCAGCCTTGATCTTACTTAGCTCTGATACCAAATTGTGACGCACCAGTATAAACCAATAGAACGATAAATGCCCAATTCCGTTGATCGTGATGATGCCGGAATCTAGCTATCTCCAACCCGTTGATCTCGCAAGATACTGTGTTAAAAGATCTACAATTCGATCATTGATCACTCGCAAGCGATACCGAGAATTGGCTTCTACTTCGTTGATTTGCGCACGAATAACCTGAAGAAGGAAAGAAGAAGGAGATCACACTCAACTTCAACAATGGCGGCAAAAGCACACACACAAATTTTATTCAAAAATCAACTCCTCTCTATGTGACATCACGCCCCTATTTATAGAAGTTTACAACACATATGCGACTCAACAACAGACGACATACGACTCACGAGTTACACGACTTAACACATGCGATATAAGAAAATACAACATATCACGACCTAACAACACACGAGATAAGAAAATTACAACACGACTTAACATCTCGACATACGACATAACAGCATTTAGAAGCTACAACATCATGCGACATAACAGGATACGGCCTAATTGAGCGACCTAGTGACATACGCTTCAGGACGAATCAAGCGACTTAAGGAAGCAGCATAGGTGAGCGACTTAAGAAAGCGGCATAGGTAAGCGACTTAAGAAAGCGGCATAGGTGAGCGACTTAAGAAATCAGCGACATATGGAGTTAGCACAGCAAGCGACATAAGACAAACGACTTAAGGATCGGCGACTTAAGGAAGCAGCTATAGAGATGCGGCATAAGAACTTGTGACTTAACTCGCTAGGTCGTTCCTCTTGACATAAGAACTTGTGTCTTAACTCACAATGTCTCTCAGGCGACTCAAGGCATAACTCGATGTTGGCTGCATCATCCTCCACTGCATCATCTATCTCGTTATGTCACGGGCGACTTAAGGCAAGCGAACGACTTAAGGCCATCGAGCGACTTAAGGCGGACGACTTAACATGGTGCGCTGCATCAGTTTCACACGCGATTTTTTTGTTAGGACCATAATAAAATTCCAGAGATTTTGACACTGGTTTGGACAGTTTCTGAGACTGTCTAATTTTTGGGTTTAAATTGGATTTAAATTCAATTTAAATTCCAAAGATGAGTGTTTTAACCCACTCACAATTTCTAAGATGTCTTATGTTTGTTAAATTCATTTATGATGTGATTTGAAATTTATTTATAGCTGTATGGCATATATTTCATCATTATCTCAGTTAATTTGCATTTATTTAATTAACTTGTTATTTAATTCATTATTACATATAAACTGCAAGTTAAATTTTAGTTAAATTTATTAATGCATATGAACTGCTAGTTAAATTTTAGTTAAATTTATTATTGCATATAAACTGCCAGTTAAATTTTATTTAAATTTATTATTGCATATAAACTGTTAGTTAAATAATTTTTTAATTTATTTTGCATAATAAACTGCCAGTAAATGCCTGTTATTTATTACCTGCTATATATGGATGTATTGTTTGAATTGGATGATAATTGTGATAATAGATGTATGATTTTATGACGGATGAATGGATGTTTATTTATATCATCATAAATTGTAAGTTGTTATGCATTTTATTGCATTCGGGATTGCGGTTTGAAATGATATATAACCGTAAAATTTTATTTTTAAATTGCGGATTGAAATGATAAATATCCGTATCACTTAACTATAGGATGGAAAATTTTATACAAACATCGCGGTGTATATATATATAAATATTTTAAAGTGATTTCTATGGTTATGTAAAGATATATATATATATATATATATATATATATATATATATGGTTCGTGGGATATTGATTTGGTTATTGATAAAGGTTATTTTATATAGTTAAATTCTTGTTTTTAAGCTATGTATAAAATTAATTCGAAGTATGAAAGAGGTTAATAATCAAGTTTGATTTTTATTGAGATCAAATATGATTAAGCATTTATTTAGATTTAATTTCTGGAGTTTAAATGACTTAAATGAGAATAAGGTGGGAAGATGAATATTAAATTAATTTGGAATCTAATAAAAATTAGAATTTTAAAGGATATGATTTTTATAACTTGATTTTGTGTTAAGTGATTTAAATGAATATCAGGTTGATTTAAATGAATATATCAAGTTAAATAAATTAAAAGAATATCCAGTTATATGAAGGTAAAGGTTTTACTTAAATTATATTGAATTCATTAAGTAACCATTTCAAATCTAAATAATCGTAATTGAATTTGATATATATCGAATTATCAAAGAATTTGTTTTGAAATGGTGGAATATTTAAAGCTTTGAAACATAAGAATTGAAATGGTTTGTTTGGAAGTTTAAATCGGTATTTGGAATTGATTTGTGAAATTAAAAGAAGCTATTTTATTTTATAAGGTAATTTAATATTTAACCACTTAAGAGGTGGAAGTTTGTTTCAAAGTTTTGATTTTCAAGATATTATAATTTGGAAGTATTATATTCAAGAGTTTGAAATGGATATTATATTCTGGTTTTAAAGTATCAACTATTTTGAAAGGACCGCGTTGTTATAATAACGATTGGTTGTTGAAGAGACCGGGATCGGAAGTTGTTATACTCTCTGCCAACTCCGAAAACCACTTTAACAACATTGTACGCGGTGGAGATTCCAGAATGAAGTAGGATGGTGGCGGCGTTTCCTTTGAGGTAAGTACGTGGACCCAACTCCCATGATTTGGAATAAGGTGGCTAAAACAGGAGCGATTGACGGGTTAATTGAGGTAGCACCTTTGATCGGACGCATCCCTTTGATATTATACTTTGACCTTTGGATTGATTCGGTGGCCACTTTTGATTTCTTTGATTTGGGGGTGTTGTTCGAGGTGGGCGGTAGTAGCAGCTACGCGTTACCACCGACCCGGAAGCATAATTGGTATATCTACCCTGGCATTGCCTAGTTGTGCCATGTCACCTACCATAGCGCGCCTTTTACGAGTTTGATTTTGTCCCGTAGCCCGTGGAGTATTTAGGGTAGTCTCCCGATCTGGAGATGCGGTGATACTGGATGCACTACTGGGACTATTACTGTGTTAAGGGGAATATTGGGTCACTCCTTAACGCTATTTAAAAGTAAGTTTATTTTACAATTAGACACTATTATAATTGCAAAATATTACTACATAGTAAATAGTTTAATGGATCCTTAGGAGATGTAAATCCCGAGCATCTCTTCAGTTACTGCACTCATATTTACTTCTGTTGATTTAACTTACATAAGATCTTTTAGTTCTAACTCGAGTGTTTTGTCTTTTCAATTCGCTCAGGTCAATCTGAGCTTTTCAGGATTTGAAGGCTTTATTTCTAGAGGACGAAGGCGAAGATTTGTATTACTATTATCTACTAAATTATTCCACTACACCATTTTATTCCGCTGCATTGTTATTATCCTTTGGTATGTGAACTCTGACATTTATTGTATAAAGAAAATCAAATGTTTTGTAAAAATGTTTATGAACCGTATATTGATTATTATATTTTATCGTTCCTTTGCAAGATTCTGTTTTGTTTTTTTTCTTCTCTTCTTTTCTTATTTACCCCATAACAATCCGCCCTTCCGTAATGGTTTGAATTGGCACGTGTGTCGATTTAAATCGTATATCTTATAATGCTAATAACTCTCACATACGATATAAGTTTCACACGCGATTTTTTTGTTAGGATCATAATAAAATTCCGGATATTTTGACGCTGGTTTGGACAGATTCTGAGACTGTCCAATTTTTGGGTTTAAATTGGATTTGAATTCAAATTCCAAAGGTGAGTCTTTTAACCCACTCACAACTTCTATGATTTTTTATGTTTGTTAAATTAATTTATGATGTGATTTGAAATTTATTTATAGCTGTTTGGCATGTATTTCGTCATTATCTCAGTTAATTTGCATTTATTTAATTAACTTTTTATTTAATTCATTATTGCATATAAACCGCCAGTTAAATTTTAGTTAAATTTATTATTGCATATGAACTGCCAGTTAAATTTTAGTTAAATTTATTATTGCATATAAATGCTAGTTAAATCTTATTTAAATTTATCATTGCATATAAACTGCCAGTTAAATTATTATTTAATTTATTTTGCATAATAAACTACCAGTAAATGCCTGTTATTTATTACCTGTTATATATTGATGTATTGTTTGAATTGGATGATGATTGTGATAAATGGATGTATGATTTTATGATGGATGAATGGATGTTTATTTATATCATCATAAATTGCAAGTTGTTGTGCATTTTATTACATTCGGGATTACGGTCTGAAATGATATATAACCGTAAAATTTTATTTTTAAATTACGGATTGAAATGATAAATATCCATATCACTTGACCATAGGATAGAAAATTTTATACAGACACCACGGTATATATATATAATATTTAAAGTGATTTCTATGGTTTTGTAAATATATATATATATATATATATATATATATATATATAGTTCATGGAATATTGATTTGGTTATTGATAAAGGTTATTTTATATAGTTAAATTCTGGTTTTTAAGCTATGTATAAAATTAATTTGAAGTATAAAAGAGGTTAATAATCAAGTTTGATTTTTTTTGAGATCAAATATGATTAAGCATTTATTTAAATTTAATTTCTGGAGTTTAAATGACTTAAATGAGAATAAGGTTGGAAGATGAATATTAAATTAATTTGGAATCTAATAAAAATTAGAATTTTAAAGGATGTGATTTTTATAACATGATTTTGTGTTGAGTGATTTAAATGAATATCAGATTGATTTAAATGAACATATCAAGTTAAATAAATTAAAAAATATCCAGTTATGTGAAGTTAAAGGTTTTACTTAAATTATATTGAATTCATTAAGTAAACATTTCAAATCTAAATAATAGTAATTGAATTTTATATATATCGAATTATCAAAGAATTTGTTTTGAAATGGTGGAATATTTAAAGCTTTGAAACATAAGAATTAAAATGGTTTATTTGGAAGTTTAAATCAGTATTTGGAATTGATTTGTGAAATTAAAAGAAGCTATTTTATTTTATAAGGTAATTTAATATTTAACCATTTAAGAGGTGGAAGTTTGTTTCAAAATTTTGATTTTCATGGTATTATAATTTGGAAGTATTATATTCAAGAGTTTGAAATGGATATTATATTATGGTTTTAAAGCATAAACTATTTTTAAAGGACCGCGGTGTTATAATAACGATTGGTTGTTGAAGAGACCGGGATCGGAAGTTGTCATACTCTCTGCCAAATCCGAAAACCACTTTAACAACCGTGTACGCGGTGGAGATTCCAGAATGAAGTAGGATGGTGAAGGCATTTCCTTTGAGGTAAATACATGGACCCAACTCCCGTGAGTTGGCATAAGGTGGCTAAAACAGGAGCAGTTGACGTGTTAATTGAGGTTGCACCTTTGATCGGACGCATCCCTTCGATATTATACTTTGACCTTTGGATTGATTCGGTGGCCACTTTTGATTTCTTTGATTTGGGGGTGTTGTTCGAGGTGGGCGATAGTAGCAGTTACGCGTTACCACCGACCCGGAAGCGTTATTGGTATATCTACCCTAGCATTGCCTAGTTGTGCCGTGTCACCTACCATAGCGTGCCTTGTACGAGTTTGGTTTTCTCCCGTAGCTCGTTGAGTATTTAGGGTAGTCTCCCGATCTGGAGATGTGCTGATACTGGATGGACTACTGGGACTATTACTGCGTTAAGGGGAATATTGGGTCACTCTTTAATGCTATTTAAAAATAAGTTTATTTTACAATTAGACACTATTATAATAGCGAAATATTACTACATAGTGTATAGTTTAACGGATCCTTAAGAGATGTAAATCTCGTGCATCTCTTGAGTTACTGCACTCATTTTTACTTCTGTTGATTTAACTTACATAAGATCTTTTAGTTCTGACTCGAGTGTTTTGTCTTTTCAATTCGCTCGGGTCAGTCCGAGCGTCTCAGGATTTGAAGGCTTTATATCTGGAGGACGAAGGCGAAGATTTGTATTACTATTATCTACTATATTATTACACTACACCATTTTATTCCGCTGCATTGTTATTATCCTTTGGTATGTGAACTCTGATATTTATTGTATAAAGAAAATCAAATGTTTTGTAAAACAGTTTACGAAATGTATATTGATTATTATATTTTATCGTTCTGTTGGAAGATTCTGTTTTTTTTCTTCTCTGCTTTTCTTATTTACCCCATAACAATCTGCCCTTCCGTAATGGTTTGAATTGGCACGTGTGTCGATCCAAAGTGTGCAAAAAGGTACAAACGTAAAAATTTAATATTAAATTCCACTCATTTGTAATTAGTTCACTTACTGAATTTTAAATTTCAAATAAATTAATGAATCTTGATATTCACTCCTAAAATCCACCACTTGTTATATTATAAAAAATTTAACATTGGTTACGTCTTATGGTACTAAAAATCACAAATGACAAATCAAATTTACCTTAAGTTTACCAATTAAGTCAATTTACTGCAAATGATTTCACGTTAAATTTTATTAATTATCAATTAAAATGTTAACAAATCCGTTTACTTGATTTAAAATCCTTCTATTAAATAAATTGGCATTTATGGGTGTAATTAACATTGGCTTATATTACATTTCATTAATGTATGCTTCGTTTCATACCATTTAATTATATTTTCCAAATATGTACATTGATTACTATTTATATTCTAAATTAATTTACTTACTTGGTTCCATACTTTATAAGTTTTCACTTCCAAAAATATTATATTTACCTACAGGACATTGATTTTTATTTCATGAATTCATGAATTAATTCACTAAATGCCTTTGTTTTCTTATATTCAATTTATTACCATTTAAGTACGTTTATTATCAACAACACACATTATAATTACTTAACGGACATTGATTCTATTCAATGACCATTTATTATACTTTGAATTGCTTAACTAAATTTACTGTTTACATTTATCTTTCATATATTCAATTTTAACTAAGTATACAACTGCATTATTTCCATTGATTTGACTTGCATTCAATTCATTCAAAATTACCTTAGTTACATCAACGTAATATTAGATTATAAATTTTTGTAACTGATTTCCAATTATTCCGTTATTACATTTACACCTTCCGTTATTCTTAATTATCACTTATTATTCACTCTTTCCGTTATTTCATAAATCTTCATAAAATAACAATTAATTACTTTTCTTTAAATTGGAAATTCATTCCAATTCATAAATTATTAAATTTAAATAACCCTGTTACATTTCTTCTTAACTATTTTCATTATTGCATCACAACTTTTATTAAAAATTTACATAAATTTTTTTATTTTCTTCAATTTTAAATTTTCAAAATCTCATCAAATTAACAATTTCAATCATTGAAAATTTACGGGTCGTTACACTCCCCCCCACTCAAAACTTTTCGTCCCCGAAAAGGAAAAAGAAGGGAAAAGAAGAATTAAGAGATCAATATATCTTATTTAAAATATTAAATTTATAAACAAATAAATTTGCAAAATTAATCAATTTAAATAAAACATTCCAATTTATACCCACTAAATCATTTTAATACTCAAATTAATAAATGTTTGAAAAACATTTTCAAATAGTTTCTAAGTCCAAAATTTACGGAAAATTTTGGCAGAGTCTCCTTTGTACGGAGAGGCTTGGGAGAAAATATATTATCAATATAACAATATACAATAAATATTTTCCAAAATAATCTATATCCCAACACGGCAAAATAATAATATAATAGCGCTATAAATCCGTAATCCGAAAAGTACCTATTTGTCGGGCAATTTATGCTTAACTATGAAACCAAAAGCAGCAGCAATTGCTTCCATAACATGCATTTCACTTATATAATCCAAAAGATTTAATAATTATATAAAATGAATCATTTAAATTTTTTTCAACCCCAAACAATAATCAATACAACAACAATCAATTTCAACAACCAGCATACAACCATCATATAGAATCAACACAATTCAACTATCCATCCATATCAAACAAAATACGTAGTTGTTCGGGTTCAAAACTAAAAATTGTACATAATGTAAAAAAAACTACCAATCACACCATTTACTCAACAGTATCTGGTGAAGCTAAATAGATTATTCATACATCCAAACAATTTCAATGCATCCTTAGCCAAACAACCATAAACCAAACAAACAACAATCTGAAACAATAGATTATGTTTATTCTTATTAATTCTATTCATACTTTTGTTGTTTGATTTCTTTTTCATTCATATAATGGTTTATCTTTTTATTTTACATTTTATTTCTTACAGTTTTCATTTATCCATGTATAATGCAAATTTCTTTTATTTTCATTACATTCATTTGTTTATTACTTAATTTCACTTATTACAGTATTCATTTTCCTACTTATTTTACTTATAAATATCTTCAACTGTTTATTTAAGTTCATTATCATTCATTTATACTACTTCATCTCATTCATTTAAGGGGTGTAGTTATATTTCAAAGTTATGAAATTCAAAGTTTTATGTTTTAGAAGGTTATATTTCAAGCATTTAGTTTCGAAATATCTCAAAACTAAAAAATGGAAATAGTGAAATTGGTGTGTGTATATATATGAATTATAAAATTTAGTTTTGAAATATTTACTAAATAATATAGTATCCCTTTAATAAAACTCCAAATTTCAAAATTTGAATATTCCTCAATTCATTTATTACTAAATTCCATTTATAATACTTACCTTTCTAGTTCAATTAGTAGTCTTTTCAATTACACTCAAGTTTATAACACTACACATCAAATTCTTATTTATTAAGGTGATTCATTGAACACTTTCATTACTTCAAATTTTTACTTGTATAATATTCTATTACAGTTTCTTATTAAACATTTTAACTTTTATTATTTGGTAAGTTATATATATGCTTTTTAAGAATGCAATTGAAAATCATACAAGTTTATCTTATTTCTTTTTAAAATGTATTCAATGTTCAATAATTATATCATTTGTATTGTAGGTTACACATTATAAATTAGTTATATTTCATTTTACTACACGAAATTGAACTATTAATTAACTGGAACTTAAGAACCAAATACTGGGTTTAATTTTAAATCATTTAAAATAATAGGTAAACCTATACCTACAACTTATATATCCAATTATATTTAAAACAATTTAAAATTTATATTCGTTTATCAAAATAAATCTGCAGTAAAACTACTACAATGACCTTCCCACTTCGAAATTCAAAAACGAATGTCGATGATGCGGCCGCCATTACCGAAATTATTTTCCAGCGACAAAAAGGGAAGTACAGAGCTTATCACTTTCAAAAGTTTTTTTTTCGAAACAATTCTTTCAAATCATATTGAAATATTTATATCAGAAAATACTTCTATATAATATTCTTATTATATTTCAAAAGCCCGGACTTATGTTCTAAATTTCCAATTTTTATTTATTTTAATTCTCCTTTCAACTATTATTTATATTTATAAACTACCATACCTAACAACCATTATATAGCAACCAAATATAACCTTTATTAAAAAATTATTTTATATATAGAAAATATAATAGGTAAAATTATTTCATTCATCTATATTCAAAAATGTGACATCCCAGAATTTTGACCCTATTATTATCATAAGTTTTGATCAAATTTAAATAAAATATAATATTGTCATTTATAAATAAATAATGTTTTGGATATTATTAGTTGTATATGTATTATAAAGGAATTTATAATTTCAAAAAGTAAACTAGACTCTTTTAACAATATTCAAAAATTAAATCTGTTTTATTTAATTAAATTAAAAGTTTTGTATGAATGGCATTTAATATCAGATATAAGAATGTAGTTAATAAAAATAAGTACAATAATACAATTTTATTTATATTAAATATAAATATAAAATACATAGGTGCAAATACATTACAAATCCAATATTGGAAAATTTAACTTTAAATAAAAATAAGATTTAAGTACTGTTTCTAAACAATAGCTTTTATAACTAAAGTAAAGTAAGCTTATAAATATTTAACATGAGCTTCTATATAAATATAAATACTTATAAATATAGTTATAAACATGAGCTTCTATATATTTAACATAAATACAACAGAAAAGTAGGATTACAAACATAAGTACAAATATAATATGTATAAGATATAAATAGAAATGTTAACATCAGCAATGAAGAAAAATTGGAAATCTGTAAACATTACTTATATGTGATCATAAGAAAAATCATAATACAAACACAAATGAAAACCTGCAAACAAACATTTTGTTTATATGTTAAAATAAGAGAGAGCAAGAATTCACATCAGTAAAACATCTTAGTACAAACAATACTGCTAATACCCTTGTACCAAATGTTTGTGTCAGCAAACATTAATAGCATGTTAGCCTAAATGAAGACATAGGCATTTTAGTGGAACTACAATCTGTCAAATACATAATCTCCTAGCCGAAATATTTGATAGATCTCAGGTTTTAGTACAAAAATAAAATAAAATAATAAAGCAAGATATTTTATCAAGTGAAAGCTTGTGCAAGAAGACATCATTGTTGGAAGTTATATATATGTATACATCATTTTATCCCTTAGCTCATTTGTATCTGCAAAAGCAAAAGAAACTTCACAAACCTGATAAAGCAAAAGAGAAGAAAATAAATAAACAAAATTTCAAGTTCAAATAAAGTTAGGAAACAAAGAAAGGCTACAGGAATTTCAAAACTGCGTATTATCAAGCTTAATCAAATTCAAGCTACAGGTTTCTTCATCAAGCAACTAGCCTTTGTTTGACAGTTTTTGGTGAGTAAACATGTTTTTAAATCTAACTTTTAATATGGATTTCATGAAGTATTGTTATGATTTAAGTTTTGGAATGTTTGGCATAGTTCTATATGTTCTGCATCTTGATATTCTTACAGGTTTTAAATTTCTGTTGAGTTAAAGGAAGTAAAGAATAATTCATACTTTTATATAAAGTCATCTTATGTAATTAGTAATTTAACTAAATAAAAGTTGTTAAAGCTTCAGATTAAGGTTTGAAGTTGATTTTAAGATAGCTGTATAATTTAAACACTGGAAACTTAAACTTACAATAAAAAAATAAATAATGATCAAAATTCGAATAACATAAATTGTAAATTCAAATTTATATCTTGAAATAACATACTATGTTATGATTTTTAAGACCCAAATTATAATTTTTAGTGAACAAGTCTGAGAGCAGTTTGATAATAAACCATTTATGCTTTTCTATGAATTTCAGAAGAGTCTTCCAATAATTATTGATGAAATTTGACATGAAGTTCACGTATTGATTATAGATCACCTGAAAAATGTTAGAATTTTTTTTATTGCAAGACTTTGTGGGAATTACGGAAAATAGGGTTATAGGTTCTGTGTTTTCGAGCCCTGTTCATGTGAAGGTCGCGTCGTCGAGGCTTCATCGAGTGCCATGGGATTTGGGTAGATGCTAGAGTGGGGTGTCGGCAAGGTTTGATCGGAGCCACATCGTCTATGGCGGTCGTGACAGTGAGTACGAGGTGGTTTTGTCCACTGTGTTCGTGTTGCAGTTCGACTTTTGGGCTTTTTTTGATTTCGTGGTTGTCGCGTTCTTCTGGGTTTCGATTTCGAACGAGAGGGGAGTTTGTGACTTGTTGGTGATGTCGCGTGGCGGTGGCACGGTGATGGACCGCCGTGCACGTGCACAACGGTGGGGAAGGGTCTGGGCAGTATTGACTCGTCTGAAGCGCGAGAGGGTTCGCGTGTTTACTTCGAGTTTTGTTCTTGGGTCGAGAGTGAAGCGCGTGTGTATTTTTAAGTTTCAACAGTTTTTAAACTTAAGCTTTAGAAAAAAAAAGAAACAGAAGAATTAAAAACAGAGGAAGAAGAAGAGAGGCAGGGGAGGGAACGCGAGAGAAGCTCTGGAAATCTCGAGTTTGACCCGTGGTTTACTTCGGGTTGTTTTAATTCCAGTAGCCTGCCAACTTTGTTAAGTTAAAGTATATAGTTAGGTAAGATAAGTATTGATCAAGGATAATGTTTATAAACCAGTTAATACATGATGGACTTTAAAGTTTTATAGAAAACAAAGAAGAGTAATTAAGTTAATTTCGAAGTAAATTAAGAATGTAATCAGTTTTATAATTAATTTAGTAAGTAGTTCAAAATGTAATTGAATTTGTAATTAAAGATTTTAATGATAATCTTGTATAAAATCAATTGTAATGAAGAATTTAATTAATCATTTGAAGTTGATTAATTGACAAATCGTAGTTAACGAATTAATTAAATAATTAATGATTGAAAGGTTAAGTTAATTAATAATTAATGATTAATTAAGCAATTAATAATAATTAAGTGTGTAATTGAGTTTTATAATCAATAATTAAGATTATTGATTAATAATTAATTAATCTAGTAAATAATTAATAAGCAGTTAATGAATTGAAATAAGTTAATTAATTAATAATTGATCAAGCAAAGAAAAAATATAATTTACTTTTGAGTATGCAATTAAGTATAAAACAAATCAAACTTGTTGATATGAATCAATGACTCTATTTGATTATCTCTGATGTTTATATACATACTATGATGTTCTGTGATATTTTGGATATATCTGTGATGATTGTGTATGATTTATTGTGTTAAATTGCTATATGTTTATCTGATGTTATTTATCTATGTTAAATTGCTATATGAATTGAATTGCTAAATTTAAACTGTAAAGTTAATTAGACAACTTGGACTTTAAAATGGCGTTTGGATTTTGGTGAGACCGGGGTCGGGTATCGAATTGATATTCCGAAAATCACATCGATCCAAATTAAACGATAGGTCGTGTAATCTCAAGTAAAGATCGAGATGGTGTTTTCAGAATGCAAGGGTTATCGTCGTTAACTCTGAGGGTGATTCCAAAACAAGTGTAACGAGAAAATGCCTTCAGTTTCGTTCGAACCCGGAACGAACTTGCATGGATTGAATGCTTTCAGCACATCGTCAGGCGGACGATGAGCATTCTAAGAAATATGTTCTATAAAGGTAAATGCAGCCTCAAGCCTCATCAACCGGGAATGGTTAAAACAGGGGATGTGCAGCAAGGTTAGGTGGGTCATGCCCAAGCAGGACGAGGTATACCCCTGTCTAGATGTCCCTTTTATTCGGCTGTGTGGGCGGTTGGTCTGCAGCCAACTGCGGGTTATCTTGTTCGGGACTATTCAGTAAGGAATGGTTCCGGCCTTGTGTTGCAGGGGAGTTAGGGTGGCTCCTCGGTACTGTGATCTAGGCCACGTACTGTGACGGGCGGTACCCCAGTAGCCCTGCCATTGTATGGGATCCAATTTCCAATAAGCGCCGTACGTTTTGATTGTGCCCAACTATGTTGAAATGTGAGATGTAAGCATTTCAGCTATTTCTGTATTTTACTTGAAAACCCTAGACACTATTATAATATTACTGGATTTCCTATGAAATGTTTTGGTTAGCGTAAGGTAAAAACTTACCCGTATTTATGTGTGGGAATTCTTACGTGATACCTTTATTTTAAATGATTTTCAAAGTTAAACAACTTTAACCTGTTTACTCATACCAGACCCATGTCTGACCCGGAGTTTGTATTTTGTTTTTCATAAACTCTCGGGTACCCAAATTTTTACGGGTAGCCAATGGATTCAGGTTAGCTTTGACGAATTCTGGAGGAGTTGGAGCAGAAGACCAGACGTATGTAGCTATCTATATAGTTCCGCCGTGTTAGTTAGTTTATGATATTTAGGATGTAAGTTCTGACGGATATGTATATAATAGTCATGTTTGTATGATATTGTATAACTCTGATGTATATATAACTATGTAATAGTTATGTTGATATATTATATTTTATTCCATTCCGTTGTGAGATTCTGATGTTGTTATTCTTTCTTTCTTTTCTTTTCTATTTCTACCTTTTTCTTTCTTATTGATGACACGTCTTCCTGGGCGTAGGAAGCCGGGTCGTCACAGCCGGTATCAGAGCGTTAGGTTGAGCGAGTACTTATACTCTGAAGTAATATTTATCTTGAGAGTGCGTATTTGTATTTTCATATAAATAATTATATTCCTATCTAAACTTGTTGGGTTACCTGTCTAGAGGCCAACATGAGTTCTGGGAGAAGAGGCAGAGTTAGGGCCAGTACTTCGAGTGATAATGTTCGAAGTCAAATTGCTAGAGAGGCTGTAAATCCAGTACCGTCTCAAGTTAGTTTTGCAGCCTTATGTAAAGATTTTATCGATCATGGAGGCCAATCATTTAAAGGTTCAGAATCAATAATTGAAGTTCAAGCATGGCTAAGATCTTGTGAGCGCATTTTTAAGAGAATGAGTTTGTCGGATGACCAGAAAAGTGATATGGCATCGTGGCAATTGCAAGGAGGCACAGCAGCATGGTGGGATGCAACAATTGAAAATAATCCTGAAGAAGATATTTCAAGATTTAAGGAGTTATTTGAAGAAAAGTTTATGCCGACGACAAGGAAAACTCAATTGTACCAGGATTTTCTGAATTTGAAGCAGGAAAGCATGACCATTTCTGAGTATGAGACCAGATTCAACGAACTTTCGTGTTATGGATCAGGACTCATTGATACTCCCCTCAAGAAGAATGAAAAGTTTGTGCAAGTATTGAGGTTCGAATTCCAGAATAAGATGACGGTGCTCTTGAAAGGATCATTTGTTGATTTAGTTGATATGGCTTTGAGGTATGAAGATTTGATGAGCAAGAAATTGGAGGCAACGGCAACAGTTTCGGGAGGGAATTCCGTTAACCCGAATAAAAGGAAGTTTAATCCACTTTGGAAAAGACAAGCTAAGGGAAAGAAATCGGGTAGAAGCAGTAACGGACCCCGTAAGTGTTATAATTGTCAGTAAATTGGACATTTGGCCGATCAGTGTTCTCAAGGAGGATCTCAGCAACAGCAACGACAGAGTGGTTCAGGATTAGCAGTAGTCCAGAGATCGTTGTGTTTTAATTGTCGTCAGCCAGGTCATATGATTAAGAATTGTCCACTTTTGCAGAGGACACTGCAGGATAAAGTTTTTGCTTTGGAAGCAGGTCCATCTTCTTCTTCTCAAGGCAAAGGAGTTTTGGAAGGTACCCTACACTTAGATGGCAAATATATTAAAGTTTCATTTGATTCTGGTGCATCTTTGAGTTTCATGTCTCAGGAATCGGTAGAAAAGTTTTCTCTTAACCCTAGTACCGTGGATCGTCACATTATTGTATCTAATCCTATTGGTGGAGCAACAAAATTGGATACGATCTGTAAGGACTTGAAGCTTTCTTATTTGTCCCACAGTTTCTCTTGTGACCCGTATGTGTTAAATTTCAAGGGATTTTATCTTATTTTGGGAATGGATTGGCTCGATAAGTATAAACCAGTCCTGAATTGTGATGAGAGGACAGTTTCATTGGAGACTGATTTGGATAGGATTGCCAAAGTGTCGTGCGATAGTTCTGGATTTCACTTGAATAGTATTTTGCTAGGAGTTGAGACTTCTCAAGAGAAAGTTGAGGAAATCGATGTGGTTCAAGATTTTCTTGATGTTTTTGAAGAAGTTAAGTGTCTTCTGCCACATCGAGAGATTGAGTTTCGTATTGATTTGATCCCAGGAGCAGTGCCGGTGATTCAACCCAGTAGGAGAATGCCTCCTAGAAAGAGAGAGAAGAGTTGGTTAAGCAGACGCAAGATCTTATGGAGAAGGGTTTGATTAGACCCAGTTTTTCTTGTTGGCGCTCTGCTGCGGTGTTTGTCACCAAATCGGATGGTTCGCTAAGGTTCTGTGTTGATTATAGAGAATTGAACAAAGTGACCATTCGAAATAAATATCCTTTTCCTCGCATCGATGATCTTTTTAACCAGTTGCATGGAGCTTCCATCTTTTCTCAACTAGATCTAGCTTTAGGTTTCCATCAATTGAGAGTAGCTGAGGATGGTATTCCTTTGACAGCATTTAGGGGACCGAATTGTTTTAATGAGTGGTTGGTTATGCCGTTCGGATTAACCAACGGACCTGCCTATTTTGTTGACCTCATGAACCGAGTCTTTAGAGATGTGTTGAATAAGTTTGTTTTGTTATTCATTGATGATATTTTGGTCTACTCCAAATCGGAAGAAGAGCACAGGCATCATTTGACGCTTGTATTGGAGACTTTGAGGAAACATGTGTTGAAGGCAAAGTTTTCAAAGTGCCATTTTTGGAAATCAGAAGTCAAATTTTTAGGGCACATTGTTTCTCGTAAAGGCATTTCAGTAGATCTAGCAAAGGTTGAAACTATTTTGCAATGGAAACAGCTGGAGACACCGACGGAAGTTCGCAGTTTTCTGGGTTTGGCTGGCTACTACAGAAAATTCATAAAGGATTATTCCAAAATTTCTTCGCATCTGACCAAGCTGACTAGGAAGGGAACTAAATTCAAGTGGACACCTTAGTGTGAAAAAGCTTTTCAGGAATTGAAGACAAGGCTAACTAGTGCACCAGTACTTGCTATTTCGGATGGGAAGAGCAAATTTGAAGTATATACGGACGCATGTTTAGTTGGATTGGGTGCAGTTCTGATGCAGAACGACAGAGTTATTGCGTATGCTAGTCGACAATTGAAGTCACATGAGAAGAACTATGCTACGCATGATCTAGAACTGTTAGCTATTGTTTTTGCTTTGAAGATATGGAGACATTATCGTTTGGGAGAAAAGTTTGAGTTATTCACGGATCACAAACCATTGAAATATATTTTCTCTCAAAAAGATCTTAATTTGAGACAGCAGAGATGGGTCGAATTTTTGGCATCTTATGATCTGGATATTTTGTATACTCCGGGGAAAGCAAATGTCGTGGCTGATGCTCTTAGTAGAAATGCTGTTTTATCTCTTTTGGAAGTAGTTCCATCTCTCCCAGAAAAGATCATTGGTAAACAAACGAAGGATAAATCTTTTGAGGAAATAATTCTTGGGACTAGAGACGGTCGGTATTCGGATTTCAAGATAGACGATCAGGGTGTTTTAAGGATTAATGGTCGTTTGTGTGTGCCTAATATTGATGGACTGAGGCAAGAAGTTTTAGCTGAGTGTCATCGTTCCAAATTGAATAATCACCCGGGAATCTCGAAGATGTATAAAGATATGAGGAGAGTTTTCTGATGGCCGAATATGAAGAAGGATGTAGCTGCTTTTGTAAATAGTTGTGCTATTTTCCAGCAAGTGAAGGGAGATCGACAAAATCCTACAGGACTATTGCAACCTTTGGAAATTCCAGATTGGAAGTGGGAGATGATCTCGATGGACTTCATCGACGGTTTGCCTAGAACCAGGAAAGGAAATGATGGAATATGGGTTATTGTGGATCGTTTAACGAAGAGTGCCCATTTTATTCCAGTTAAGGCGACTCGTACTGCAGTTTCCTTGGCAGAAATTTTCTTGAAGGAAATAGTCAGATTGCATGGTGTTCCTGTCAGCGTAGTGAGTGACCGTGATCATATTTTCACTAGTAAATTCTGGGAAGCTCTACAATCAGCAATGGGAACAAGTTTGAGATTAAGTACAGCTTATCATCCTTAGACGGACGGACAAATGAAGAGACTTAATCGTATTCTGGAAGATATGCTGCGAGCTTGTGTATTGGATTTTGGTGGATCATGGGAAGACCATCTTCATCTAGTGGAATTTTCCTATAATAACACTTATCAAGCGAGTATTAAGATGGCTCCTTATGAAGCTCTGTATGGAAGACCGTGTAGATCCCAATCTTGTTGGATTGAATCGAATGATCGACTTGTACTTGGACCCGATCTTATTCGTGAAGCTTCTGAGAAGGTTGAGCTTGTCAAGAAAAGGATGAAAGCTGCTCAAGATCGTCAGAAGAAATATGCAGATAAGAGACGAAGACATTTGGAATTTGAGATCGGAGATTTAGTTTTTATCAAAGTTTCCCCAATCAAGGGTGCTACAAGATTCGGAAAGACGGGGAAACTTGCTCCAAGATATATTGTTCCATTCCGAGTGTTGGAAAGAATTGGAACTGTAGCCTACATGATTGAATTACCAGAACGAATGTCTGGGATTCACAATGTATTCCATGTGTCTCATTTAAGGAAACATATTCATGACCCATCATTAGTAATAGGACCAGTTGTTCAGGAAGATTTAGAAGTAGAACCCAACCAGACTGTGGTTAGAAATCCTGTTCAGATTATAGATCAATACGAGAAGCAACTCAGGAACAAAGTGGTGAAACTCGTCAAGGTGCAATGGAGTGAGGATCCCAGAGATTGTACCTGGGAAACTCTTGATAATTTTAGAAAAGCTTATCCAAATTTATGTCCGGATAGCTAGTAATGTTGTTAGAATTGACTGTTTAATTGTTTGTTTTGTATGGATGATATGTATGTTTAGATTGTTATTATTAAGCTTTTGAATTAAATGTTGTTTAAATTTCGGGGATGAAATTCTTTAAAGGGGGGAGGAATGTGACATCCCAAAATTTTGACCCTATTATTATCATAAGTTTTGATCAAATTTAAATAAAATATAATATTGTCATTTATAAATAAATAATATTTTGGATATTATTAGTTGTATATGTATTATAAAGGAATTTATAATTTCAAAATGTAAACTAGACTCTTTTAACAATATTCAAAAATTAAATCTCTTTTATTTAATTAAATTAAAAGTTTTGTATGAATGGCATTTAATATCAGATATAAGAATGTAGTTAATAAAAATAAGTACAATAATACAATTTTATTTATATTAAATATAAATATAAAATACATAGGTGCAAATACATTAAAAATCCAATATTGGAAAATTTAACTTTAAATAAAAATAAGATTTAAGTACTGTTTCTAAACAATAGCTTTTATAACTAAAATAAAATAAGCTTATAAATATTTAACATGAGCTTCTATATAAATATAAATACTTATAAATATAGTTATAAACATGAGCTTCTATATATTTAACATAAATATAACATAAAAGTAGGATTACAGAGATAAGTACAAATATAACATGTATAAGATATAAATAGAAATGTTAACATCAGCAATGAAGAAAAATTGGAAACCTGCAAACATTACTTATATGTGATCATAAGAAAAATCATAATACAAACACAAATGAAAACCTGCAAACAAACATTTTGTTTATATGTTAAAATAAGAGAGAGCAAGAATTCACATCAGTAAAACATCTTAGTACAAACAATACTGCAAATACCCTTGTACCAAATGTTTGTGTCAGCAAACATTAGTAGCATGTTAGCCTAAATGAAGACATAGGCATTTTAGTGGCACTACAATCTGTCAAATACATAATCTCCTAGACGAATTATTTGATAGATCTCAGGTTTTAGTACAAAAAAAATAATTAAAAAATAATAATAAAGCAAGATATTTTATCAAGTGAAAGCTTGTGCAAGAAGACAACATTGTTGGAAGTTATATATATGTATACATCATTTTATCCCTTAGCTCATTTGTATCTGCAAGAGCAAAAGAAACTTCACAAACCTGATAAAGCAAAAGAGAAGAAAATAAATAAACAAAATTTCAAGTTCAGATAAAGTTAGGAAGCAAAGAAAGGTTACAGGAATTTCAAAATTGCATATTATCAAGCTTAATCAAATTCAAGCTACAGGTTTCTTCATCAAGCAACTAGCCTTTGTTTCAACAGTTTTTTTTGAGTAAACATGTTTTTAAATCTAACTTTTAATATGGATTTCATGAAGTATTGTCATGATTTAAGTTCTGGAATGTTTGGCATAGTTCTATATGTTCTGCATCTTGATATTCTTACAGGTTTTAAATTTCTGTTGAGTTAAAGGAAGTAAAGAATAATTCATACTTTTATACAAAGTCATCTTATGTAATTAGTAATTTAAGTAAATAAAAGTTGTTAAAGCTTCAGATTAAGGTTTGAAGTTGATTTTAAGATAGTTGTATAATTTAAACACTGGAAACTTAAACTTACAATAAAAAAATAAATAATGATCAAAATTCGAATAGCATAAATTGTAGATTCAAATTTATATCTTGAAATAACATATTATGTTATGCTTTTTAAGACCCAAATTATAATTTTTAGTGAACAAGTCTGAGAGCAGTTTGATAATAAACCATTTATGCTTTTCTATGAATTTCAGAAGATTCTTCCAATAATTATTGATGAAATTCGACATGAAGTTCATGTATTGATTCTAGATCACCTGAAAAATGTTAGAAATTTTTTTTATTGCAAGACTTTGTGGGAATTATGGAAAATAGGGTTATGGGTTCTGTGTTTTCGAGCCCTGTTCATGTGAAGGTCGCGTCGCCGAGGCTTCACCGAGTGCCATGGGATTTGGGTAGATGCTAGAGTGGGGTGTCGGAAAGGTTTAATCGGAGCCACGTCGTCTATGGCAGTCGTGACAGTGAGTACGAGGTGGTTTTGTCCACTGTGTTCGTGTTGCAGTTCGACTTTTGGGCTTTTTTTGATTCCGTGGTTGTCGCGTTCTTCTGGGTTTCAATTTCGAACGAGAGGGGAGTTTGTGACTTGTTGGTGATGTCACGTGGCGGTGGCACGGTGATGGACCGCCGTGCACGTGCACGGCGGTGGGGAAGGGTCTGGGCAGTATTGACTCGTGTGAAGTGCGAGAGGGTTCGCGTGTTTACTTCGAGTTTTGTTCTTGGGTCGAGAGTGAAGCGCGTGTGTATTTTTAAGTTTCAACAGTTTTTAAACTTAAGCTTTAAAAAAAAGAAACAGAAGAATTAAAAATAGAGGAAGAAGAAGAGAGGCAGGGTAGGGAACGCGAGAGAAGCTCTGGAAATCTCGAGTTTGACCCGTGGTTTACTTCGGGTTGTTTTAATTCCAGTAGCCTGCCAACTTTGTTAAGCTAAAGTATATAGTTAGGTAAGTTAAGTATTGATCAAGGATAATGTTTATAAACCAGTTAATACATGATGGACTTTAAAGTTTTATAGAAAACAAAGAAGAGTAATTACGTTAATTTCGAAGTAAATTAAGAATGTAATCAGTTTTATAATTAATTTAATAAGTAGTTCAAAATGTAATTGAATTTGTAATTAAAGATTTTAATGACAATCTTGTATAAAACCAATTGTAATGAAGAATTTAATTAATCATTTGAAGTTGATTAATTGAAAAATCATAGTTAACGAATTAATTAAATAATTAATGATTGAAAGGTTAAGTTAATTAATAATTAATGATTAATTAAGCAATTAATAATAATTAAGTGTGTAATTGAGTTTTATAATCAATAATTAAGATTATTGATTAATAATTAACTAATCCAGTAAATAATTAATAAGCAGTTAATGAATTGAAATAAGTTAATTAATTAATAATTAATCAAGCAAAGAAAAAAATATAATTTACTTCTGAGTATGCAATTAAGTATAAAACAAATCAAACTTGTTGATATGAATCAATGACTCTATTTGATTGCCTCTGATGTTTATATACATACTATGATGTTCTGTGATATTTTGGATATATCTGTGATGATTGTGTATGATTTATTGTGTTAAATTGCTATATGTTTATCTGATGTTATTTATCTATGTTAAATTGCTATATGAATTCAATTGTTAAATTTAAACCGTTAAGTTAATTAGACAACTTGGACTTTAAAATGGCGTTTGGATTTCGATGAGACCGGGATCGGGTATCGAATTGATATTCCGAAAACCACATCGATCCAAATTAAACGATAGGTCGTGTAATCTCAAGTAAAGATTGAGATGGTGTTTTCAGAATGCAAGGGTTATCGTCGTTAACTCTGAGGGTGATTCCAAAACGAGTGTAACGAGATAATGCCTTCGGTTTCGTTCGAACCCGGAACGAACTTGTATGGATTGAATGCTTACAGCACATCGTTAGGCGGACGATGAGCATTCTAAGAAATATGTTCTATAAAGGTAAACGTAGCCTCAAGCCTCATCAACCGGGAATGGCTAAAACAGGGGATGTGCAGCAAGGTTAGGTGGGTCATGCCCAAGCAGGACGAGGTATACCCCTGTCTATATGTCCCTTTTATTCGGCTGTGTGGGGGGTTGGTCTGCAGCCAACTGCGGGGTTATCTTGTTCGGGACTGTTCAGTAAGGAATGGTTCCGGCCTTGTGTTGCAGGGGAGTTAGGGTGGCTCCTCGGTACTGTGATCTAGGCCACGTACTGTGACGGGCGGTACCCCAGTAGCCCTGCCATTGTAAGGGATCCAATTTCCAATAAGCGCCGTATGTTTTGATTGTGCCCAACTATGTTGAAATGTGAGATGTAAGCATTTCAGCTGTTTCTGTATTTTACTTGAAAACCCTAGACACTATTATAATATTACTAGATTTCCTATGAAATGTTTTAGTTAGCGTAAGGTAAAAACTTACCCGTATTTATGTGTGGGAAGTCTTACGTGATACCTTTATTTTAAATGATTTTCAAAGTTAAACAATTTTAACCCGTTTACTCATACCAGGCCCATGTCTGACCCGGAGTTTGTATTTTGTTTTTCATAAACTCTCGGTTACCCAAATTTTTACAGGTAGCCAAGGGATTCAGGTAAGCTTTGAGGAATTCTAGAGGAGTTGGAGCAGAAGACCTGACGTATGTAGCTATCTATATAGTTCCGCCGTGTTAGTTAGTTTATGATATTTGGGATGTATGTTCTGACAGATATGTATATAATAGTCATGTAAATAAATAGAATCTCATAGCAGAAGGATAAAAAATAATAATCAATATATAGTTCATGAATCTATTTTTCAAAATATTTAATTATACTTACAATATATATCAAAGTTATACATACCATAGAATATCAATAATGCAGCGGAATACAATAGTGTAGCGGAATAGTATAATAGGTAATAGTAATATAAATGTTCGTCCTCGCCCTCCAGAGCTAAAGTCTTCGAATCCTAAAATGCTTAGGATGACCCGAGTGAATTGAAAAAACAAAATATTCGAGTCAGAACTAAAATATCTTATGTGAGTTAAATTTACAGGAATAAATATGAGTGTAGTAACTTAAGAGATGCTCGGGATTCACATCTCCTAAGGATCTGTTAAACTATTCACTATATTGTAATATTTTGCTATTATAGCAACGTCTATAGTAAAATAAACATACTTTGAAATAGCGTTAAGGAGTGACCCAATATTCCCCTTAACACATAATAGTCCCAGTAGTCCATCCAAATCATAGTCCCTCCTGATTGGGAAGCCACCAGAGGATACCACACGGGCTACGGAAGAAAACCAAACTCGTACAAGGCACGATATGGTAGGTGACACGACACAACTAGGCAATGCTAGGGTAGATATACCAATTACGCATCCAGGCTGGTGGTAATGCGTAGCCGCTACTACCGCCCACCTCGAACAACACCCCCAAAATCAAAAATCAAAAGTGGCCATCGAATCAAATACAAATGTCAGAATACAATATCGAAGGAGTGCGTCCGATCAGAGGAACGACCTCATTGGCCCGACAATCGCTCATGTTTTAGCCACCTTATGCCAACTCACGGGAGTCGGGTCCACGTATTTACCTCAAAGGAAATGCAGCCACCATCCTACTTCATTCTGGAATCTCCAGCGCGTACACGGTTGTTAAAGTGGTTTTCGAGGTTGGTAGAGAGTATGACAACTTCCGATCCCGGTCTCTTCAACAACCAATCGTTATTATAACACGGCGGTCAATTTAAAATAATTATACTTCAAAACCAAAATAAACATTTCATTTCAAAACCACTAAAATACGACATCATTTTTGTTTCAAAACCCAAACCAATATGATATCATTTTTATTTCCAATATATCCTTTTTCTAAAATCATAGCACTTTCAAATTTATATACCTTGAAACCTATAGCTTTGAAACATAACTTCAATTTTCTTAAATGGTTTAAATATTAAATTACTTTATATAATAAAATAGCTTCTTTAATTTCATAAATAAATTCCAAATTCAAAAACCTACAAATAAAGCATTTCAAATTTCCACAAATTTCAAAGCTTTAAATATTCCACCATTTCAAAACTAATTCTTTGATTATTCCATATATATCAAATTCAATTGCGATTATTTAGATTTGAAATGTTTACTTAATAAATCCCATATAATTTAAGTAAAACTCCAAATTTAAAAATTTGAATATTTCTCAATTCATTTAGACTTGATATATTTACTCAAACCACCTTAACCCCGAATTTAGTTTTAAAACCATATTCTTTTAAACATCTAAATTTCAATAAGTTCCAATGGATTTTTATTAAATAAGATTCTTAATTAAATAACATCTCAAGTCAATTTCAAAACTATTTTCTCACACTTGATTTATAAAATTCAATATGAACTCCATAAAAAGATAATATTTAAGTAAATACTTCCCATATTATAATTTAATAAAATCAACTTTATTATTAAATTTATTTATACTTTAAACAATTTTATACGTAGCTTAAAACCAAGAATTTTACTATATATAAAATAACCTTTATTAAATATCTGAATCGATATCTCATAAAACCATATATATTTCTTTACGAAACCATAGAAAACATTTCAAAATATTTTTATATATATAGACCGCGGTGTCTGTATAAAATTTTCTACCCTATGGTCAAGTGATACGGATATTTATTATTTCAATCCGTTATTTAAAATGAAAATTTGCGATTATATATCATTTCAAACTGCAATCCCGAAAGAAATGAAAATGCATAATAACTTGCAGTTTATAACAATATAAAATACAGCATGCATTCACACAATATCAACCATCAACCGTTTATCGCAATCATCATCAAATTCAACAATAGCATCAATATAGAGGGGATAATAAATAACAGGTATTAAATAGCAGTTTATATTCAATAATAAATTAAATAACTGTTTAACTAGCAGTTTATATGCAATGAATAATTAACTAACAATTTAATTGGGAGTTTAAATGCAATGAATAAATTAAATAGCAATTTAATTTAAATAATTGAAATTAACTGAGATGATGATTAAAAAAATTCCAAACAACCATAAACAAATTTTAAATCACATCATATGTCAATTTAACAAACATAAGAAAATTTTGAAGTTGTGAGTGGGTTAAAACACCCACCTTTTGAATTTAAATTGAATTAAAATCCAATTTAAACCCAAAAAATTAACCGTCTCAGAATTTGTCCAAACTACAATCATCAAGTTTGGAATTTCAATACGATCCTAACAAAAGAAACCGCGTGTAAATCTGATATCGTATGCAAATGTTATGACGATAAATGCGATTGAATTTTAGTAAAAAAGAAAAGAAAAGAACACTTTCTCACCCTAAACAGTTGCCACGTCACCATACTATTCATGTGTCTCCTTTCCAAGCACAGCATGAAGCACACAGCTGAAAACCCTAAACGAAAATCATGAATCTACACCGCAGCCGCCACGTCAGCATCGTGCCACACGCCACCACCTACCACCCATGTGAATCACCTGACACTCGCGACCACCCCATGGTTCGCCGGTCACCATCTACCTCCTCATCACGAGCAGCCGCCATCGTTTGTTATGAACCCAAATCGAAATTTTATAGCATGATCTAGCCGTTGATTCTTGAAACAAACCATACCGATCGACTCCCCTCGGTCACCTTTACAATACCCAGAAAGGAATTGACGATCCGACAACGTTCATCGATGCGCGATGAACGGCCGTGAATGTTTCCACTGATTCCGGATGCACATAAATTCCAATCGAAAAACAGACGGTGGATCTGGATTGCGCTCTTTTAGAGCTTTGAATTGATATATAATTTGCTATGTATTGTGGAGTTTGGAATTTTAGCTTTTGATTTGGTTTGGAAGTGTATTTGGATCTAGGATTTGTTTGTCTGCCATTGAGGAGGAGAGATGTTGAAATATACGTACAGAAAAATAAGTAATAGGGTGGCTGGGGTGTTTTAAAGCTCGTTCTGACTACGGAACGAAATTGGGTCAACCCATATATCAAAACAGATTTTTTAAAATATTTTAAACACGATGGAAAAGGTTTCAGGTTCAAATTGCATTGTATGAAGAAGATATGCTAAAATCAATATTTTTCAAATTGATTTCAATTGATTTCAATTTCATTAATTTCAAGACGTTTTGAGTCCGTACGATCAAACGACAAGTCTGATCGCTACGAAACTTGATACCCTATAATAATTCGTCGTTACGGATCCGTTGAAACTTGTTTCGTCGAAATCCGAGTCAGTGGCCAAAACGGCTATTATTACATTAATTAAATAAATAAATTTAGTCAATTTAATCAAAATTTCAATTTCAATTCGATAATTCCCAATTCTTATCCTTTTTAATTTTCCAATCATTTACAATGATTTAAACCAATTTGAAGGCCAATTTAACGTTGATTCATTCATCAATTTCAGCTTAAACTTCATTATATTCAAAAATTAACAATAAAATTCCCAATGGCTCCATTAAATTAAATAAATTAATAATTATTCCATCTATTATTGTCAAATAAAAGGGTTTAGCAATGGATTCAACTATTACATCAAATATTCTCATATTCCAGCTAAATTTCAAATAACGTATTTTTTAGCTATTCCAATTTCATTTAATTGCAATTATCTTATTATCAGAAATTAAATTCCAATATATTGATAAAAATTTATTTCCATTTCTTATAATTCAACAAATTATCTAGTAAGAATAACCTTAATATCATTTCCTTTGATTTTATCATCAATTCATTCATACACCATTAGAAATACATCATTACCCATTACTACCCTAATTTATACTAATATAACCTTTAATTAGATTAATTTCGATTGATTACCCATTTTAATTTATTAGACTCCACTAACGTTAAATTACATTTAAGTTATCACTAACAGACAAGTGTTGAAATTGATTACATACACCGCTTTCATCCTATTATCAATTGAATGAATTTTCATTGGTTCGTACTTATTACATATATATCCACAAATTTCATCCACATTTCCATTAACGTAAGAATTTAATATTAAATTCCACTTATTTGTAATTAATTCACTTATTGAATTTTAAATTTCAAATAAATTAATAAATCTTGATTTTCACTCCTAAAATCCACCACTTGTTATATTATAAAAAATTTAACATTGTTTACGTCTTATGGAATTAAAAATCTCAAATGACAAATAAAATTTACCCTAACTTAACCAATTAAGTCAATTTACTGCAAATGATTTCACATTAAATTTTATTAATTATCAATTGAAATCTTACCAAATCGGTTTACTTGATTTAAAATCTTGCTATTAAATAAATTGGCATTTATGAGTGTAATTAACATTGCCTTATATTACATTTCATTAATGTATGCTTCGTTTCATACCATTTAATTATATTTTCCAAATATGTACGTTGATTACTATTTATATTCTAAATTAATTTACTTACTTGGTTCCATACTTTATAAGTTTTCACTTACAAAAATATTATAATTACCTACAGGACATTGATTTTTATTTCATGAATTCATTAATTAATTCACTAAATGCCTTTTTTTTCTTATATTAAATTTATTACCATTTAAGTACGTTTATTATCAACAACACACATTATAATTACTTAACAGACACCGATTCTATTCAATGACCATTTATTATACTTTGAATTCCTTAATTAAATTTAATGCTTACATTTTTCTTTCATATATTCAATTTTAACTAAGTATACATCGACATTATTTCCATTGATTTGACTTGCATTCGATTCATTAAAAATTACCTTAGTTACATCAACGTAATATTAGATTATAAATTTTTGTAACTGATTTCCAATTATTCCATTATTACACTTACACTTTCTGTTATTATTAATAATCACTTATTATTTACTCTTTCCGTTATTTCATAAATCATCACAAAGTAACAATTAATTACTTTTCTTTAAATTGGAAATTCATTCCAATTCATAAATTATTATCTTTAAATAACCCTGTTACATTTCCTCTTAACTATTTTCATTATTGCATCACAACTTTTATTAAAAATTTACACAATTTTTTTTATTTTCTTCAATTTAAAATTTTTAAAATCTCATTAAATTAACAATTTCAATTATTGAAAATTTAATGTTTGTTACATCATGTCAGGGTACTTTGTCGGTAGTCTGTTACCTTCAAGGAGCAACCCCTTTATAAATTAGAGAAGTGCAGTCACACCATTATCGGAAAAGCCGTATTGATTTTTCAAGCTATTCAGTTTCACAATGGAATACAATGTTGTTATACCTTTAAAATATGAAGGATAAAATGGCTCTTTTACACTATCAAAAAGTGATTTATACCTCTTCTTTTAATTAGTCGACCGATCAACATCAACCGTAGACAGTTCCACAATATTATCGGGCAACAGATTGGTAGGTTAGAAATGATGAAATCTATCGGCATCATTGACCAAGTCTTCCATCCTAGGATGTTCAGCCACATTAGTACTTATGGCTTGACTAATAGATTATTTTTACTCCTCTGTCGACTCTTCTCCATGAAAATGCCAAATTGTATATGACTGGACAATTCCCTATCTGAGTAGATTATAAAGAATGTCATCTAATTTAATCTTCATTTTCATATTTTTGCAGTATGTGCAAGGACAAAAATAGATTTCCTTACCGCCACCATTTTCCACAACGAATTCAATAAACTTATGCATTCCTTCTACATATCGTGTAGTTCTTTGATCGGATTCTTTCATCCATTGTTTGTCTATAGTAGACGACATATTTCCCTACTGCATCATAACAATATACAACATTATGAGTGTAAACAATACCATTTCTTATTTTATACTATTAAATTAAAATAAAAACAAATAAATCAAAATAACTTGCATTTAGAAACTGGTATAAACTTGTATATATTTTGTAAAGTTAGGCTCCATATTTCAAAGCAATATGGTATATATGAATAGTCAAGCTAGGCTACTTATATGAATAGGCAAATAAAGTGTACGAAGTGATGTTAAGTGGTTACTAAAACATGCACATGCAAGTAGGGATGAAATAATTCAATCAAGAATGCTTACTTTAATTAACCAATGCATGCCCATAACAAAGTATGTGACTGTTTTAAAGCAAAGTATATATAAACAATGCACGATAGAACATGCCATTAATGTCAAAGCAAATATATATGCCCAATTCTTATGCTATAGGCAAGAACAAAAATTCAAAAGAAAATATGCTTATTTATATGGTCACTTATCAAAGAAACACAATAACATAAAAAAAGACAAGGACATAATGACATCTAAGCCACAGGATGACGTATGTACCAATTTCAAAATAGTGGAAACTTGTAACAAAAAGAAACAAGTAAAAGGATATGTATAGGACAAGACAAATCATGGAAGTAAAATATAAAATATGTTAGGACAACATGATAGATTTGTAAAATAAAAGTAAGTTTATTTTACTTCCAAGTTGAAACTTGTTATATAAAACTTCAAAGCAATGTATACATAATGCTATGTCATTTAAAGAAATTTCAAGCTATACACTTGAACAATCAACATTTCAAAACTCATATACTGCTATTCACATATTTTAAAAATTACTAAACTTACAAAGTAGTTGTATAAATATTCTTTCATTCTTATTTAACAGCTTAATAGTTGCTAGTGCAAATAATATATATATATATATATATATATATATATATATATATTTGATCTAAATTAGAAAATCTGAAACCAAACTAAACTGCATTGTCACATATAAGTGACTACTCAAAACAGATGGATTCACTTGACTTATAAAACAATTTTATACATATTCATTTATAGTTTATATAAACAGTTTTATACCTAAAAATGGAATAAGAATAGAGCCTATAGATTATCGAACCCTATAGATAGTCCAATATAAGAAATATATATAGACACATACAAACACATATAACAAGAAAGATCGCTAGATTTGTAAAGCATGCCAATCATATTCGACCGTTTATATATTCAGATTTCAGCAACATTTTAATGCACTACGATTTTAGAGAGTAGTTGTGAGATTTCACTCGTATATAATCCAAAAATTAATATCAAGGTGAGCTTTATTTAGTTATGTCCAGGAATTGTTAGCTAAAGTTCATTTTACATGCATTCTAACAATGTCTAACCAGTTCTTATTTTTTATTTTGAGCACACAACCCCACATTAACGAGAAGAAAGTCTAAACTTTGGTTGATATTATTCATTATCATCATTCTTTTCTAAATTCATAAGTTTATTTGAAAATAATAGGCTTATACCATGAAAATAGGCTAGCACACACCTTTTAGTAAACTAAACAGAGAGCAATGAATCTAAGTCTATATAATATAACCATTCTCCTGAATGTTTAAGTGAACCAAACACTATTCGTAAACACTTCAAAAAGATCATGCATTTACCAACACCATATACTATAAGTTATTCGGAAGAATTTAAGAGATTTTACCTTTATACAAAGATTCTCGATAGACTATTTCAAAAAGCCCCAAAAAATAAAACTACATTTTCCCGACTTGAGCGAGATCCCTATTTTTGATTTGAGGAGCATTGAAGGTGATCAATTTGGATCAAAATGGATGAGATCTTGACATGGGCGAGTGAAAATGGATGAGATCTGAACACGATGATTGATTTAGATGTGTGGCAAGAAAGTCATTCTTTTTTTAGAAGAAAGAGGAGCGTTCTTGCAATGTTCCACCTTTTTGTACGCTTTAAATCGACGATAAACCACACACGACAGATGTAACGACCCGCCTTTTTGAATGGTTTAAACCGACAATAAACAACACATGTCTAATTCAAACCATTCAAAAGGAAGGATTGTTAATGGGGTAAATAAGAAAATAAAAGAAAAGGAGGAAAAATAAAACACAGAATCTCGTAGCGAAAGGATGAAATATAATACAAAAAAATAAATATATAAATAGTTCATGAAACTATTTTCAAGAAAATCAGAATTTACACTTTTTTCAGGCAGAATAAACAATTGCTATAATAATAGTAGATATGGTCCTCGACTCCGTCTTCGTCTTCAGAAATAAGTGTCTTCGCTAAACTGAAATACTCGGTCTGACCCGAGCGTAAAGTAAAATAAAAACACTCGAGTCAGGACTAACATTCCTATGTAAGTAGGTAAACTCAAGTGAAATGTATAGATAACTCAATAAGTGAAATACTTAGGTTTAAATAAACATCATCTTTCACACTATAAATCGGTTCAGTTCAAATACCGACTTTATGTTCATTTCCAATCGATTTATTATTAAATCTCACTTCAGATTTCAGTTTTTCTCTTAAAGCTATTAAGTTATAAATCAAACAAGTTTAAATCCAACAGAAATTTGATTAAGTTTCAATTTCATAATTTTAAGTTCAAACATAAATTCAAACTTACAATATTTCAATTTTATTTCTAAATCAATTTATTTAAACCTAAAGTTGTTTTATATCGGGTATACATCATTTCAATCCAAAGTGATTTTGTTAAAGAGAACTCGAAGTGGGAAAACAATAATAACATACATAACATAACATGTCACTAATCAACATGCGTGCATAATTAAGAACTTAATATATACACATGCATAACTAACATATCACATGTGTCACATATCGTGAACAACATAAGTGAATATTTCAAATTCTGACATGTCATAGACTAACATAACATATAAACATATAACACGACATATATACAAGGAACTTGCAAGGTGAAATAAAATGGCATCTCATTTTTCCCAAACATAACAATTATTTACACATAGCATAGGTGACATATTATTAACATAGTATGTATAACATATGATTTTATTAACTAACTCATTTTTTTAACAAAGCATATGTGACGTATTTCAATACAAGGCAGATAAAAAATTTCTCACATAACACCCTTTCTTTTTTTACATCTCATATGTGACATATTTAACATACATATGTGAAAATCAATCAAATCAACATAATATACTATTTGTGACATATAAAAGAACATGTGCATGTGAATGTTATAACACAAATTCAAGGGAACATAACAACCTATATCACATATTCATATCTAAGGCAAACATTTCAATCAATGTTATTTACCTAACAATAAAAATGTTAATCGTGAGTGATTGCTCACCTTTTGAGGTTAGAGAGTTTTTGACGAGACAAATTGATAGATTCTAGATGAAATCCAACACGATAAGTTAACCAATCCTATCCATAGCAAAAATCCAATAGCAAAGCAAATCATGACAACACAAGTCCAACAAACTGAGTTCTCTTCCTTTTTTTTAGAGAGATGAAGCAAGAGAGGAGTGATGCAGTTTGGTGTTTGAAGAGAGAAGGGATGGAGTTTGAAATTTGGGAATTTGTAGATTTGTAGATTTAGGAATTTTGAAGCTTCTGTATTATGAGGAAGAAGGAGAAAGTGTAAGAAGAAATCTTCAGATAGAGTAATGAGAAACAATCTATACGTACTTTGGTTTTGTTCTCTACTGGAAAACCAAAAGAGGCATGTATTTAATAAAAGAAAGCAATAAAATAAAAATGTGGAAATAGTGGCAGGTGTATTGAATAATAAGGAAATGAAGGGACCACTTAGGATTTAATTAATTGCATGTTCCACTCAATTAAATATAATAGCACCAAATATACTTTTTATACACCCTTTTAAACAAAATTAACATAGAATAAATAAATTTGAATACAACAACCAATGTAACGTTACACAAAATAAAAGATGATCCAAAACTCAAATTCAAGTTATACGAAATATAAATAAAATAATAAATATATACACACAAATTTAATAAGAAAATATATGAAATAAAACATAAATGAGATAGTGGTTAGAAAAAAAGCAATAGAATATGAAACATGCATGAATATGAATTCATGATGAACATCACCTTTCATACTTCGAAATGAATATAATTCCACATTAATCCAATATGGAAATATATTTCAATTCAATTAATTTCGTCAATCCCAAATCAACTCAAATTTACGCCTATTTAAAAGTTTTAATAACATACAAAAAAAAATTTAAACACACCAACCAAGGTAATGAGGACCACTGCTACATAAAATAAAAGATAAACCTTGATTCCAAATTCAAATCAAAGTCGGCGTCTTTCTTAGTGCACAATCATGAACATAAAATATTTAATTTATTATAAATTTTTACGATTAGCATTATACCTCTATACTATCAAAGACTACTATTTAACGACTGTAAAATGTTGCTTCAATATTCAACTTTTCTCTTTTATAAAATTACGCTTACTTTAAAAACAATAACATTCATTTTGTTTTCATTGAAACAACCTTTTTATTTTAACAATAACGTATGTTTCTTTCGTTAATTCCATTAATTACAATTAACGTATTTCTTTTTTTGCCTTTTTAATATTGAATGATTCCAAATCGACATAATTGTAATTAATTTCAAAATTACACTTTAAAGCGGATCCTAACAAACATACATTTCTTTCATTAAACACCATTAATTTCAGTTAAATTCTCCTTCCCTTTTATTCAAAGATTCCAAGTTAAATTAAGAGCAATAAATTTCAACATTAGAATTTAAAACGGAACATAATTAATGGATAGATAATTAAAACAATTGAAATCTTTATACAGCCACTTAAATACATTTATAGAATTGTTGTTGACACATAAGATAATTAAAACAATTGGATTCTTTTTACGGTAACCTAAATACATTTATAGAATTGTTGTTTACATAAGATAATTAAAATAAATTGAAATCTTTTTTTTACAGTAATTTAATACATTTAGAAATGTTGTTTACATATAAGAGTTATAAATTAACTTGCTTAAATAGTATCAATGACATACAAACAACATAATTTATATTTATATTTTATTACTATTGATAATTTCACCAAACCTCAATAGTTTAAATTCGATTAAATTTAGTAGAGTTCTTAATTAAATACAATTTCAATTAATTCAACTTTATCTTCTAAATTCCCAAATCGTTTAACTAATTAAGACATATTAAATTAAAATTTATACTTCTTTCCTTTTATGTAAAATCCAATTATACTAAATTTTATTAACAAATTAATTTCAATAGGTTGATATGTAAGATGAGCAAAAATCAAGACTAAAATTTAAATAAGTTTGAATGCTTAATTATACCTTTATTGTTTACAAATAGATTAGAAGTTAATTTACAATTAAAACCCAATCCTAGTTAATTATAAATTGATTTCATGCTATACGTAATATTAAATCTATCCAATTAAACTTTTATTAAACCATACGTTTGAAATCACATAAAATAGTTGTCACTTTATTAAATAAAAATCAGATGTTATAATTCAAAGTAAATTTTATTTAAAATCATAAATTTTTAATTTCCTAATGTATTAAATTCTAAAATTTGAATTTTCTTCTTTCTGAAAAATATGGGTCGTTACACTCTCCCCCACTCAAAACTTTTCGTTACAAAAAAGGAAGGAGGTAGGAGAATAGAAAAACCAAAAATAAAAGTAGATTGAAAGACGAGGATAAACAATTAATTTATCCTAATAAATTTCAATTTTTAAATTAATCAATATTCAATAGTTTGGTTAAACCTATTTATTATATCCATAATTCATAAATTTGTTAAATTTTATCCCAAGATACTTTTCAACTATTATTAATAAAGCAATAATCATTTTCTTTAAATATGTTTTATTTAATTAACTACTTCTAAAATATTTATAACACTAAAAAATTTCTATTAAACCATGAAGTAGATAAATAAACAATATTCAAAAGGAAAGGAGGTAGATTCGGAAGACAGAATATAGGTGAATAAATAAAGCTGAGCAGATAAGTTAGATTCAAAAGTATAGTATCGGCGCGAATAGTTAATTCAAACCATAAAAATTTCAATCCCAAATATTAATACAAAAATTTCTTTGTTGGAAACACTTTTGTAATACAATACCTTTATAATAAAATACTTCTATATCGAAACCAATTTTCCTTTTGAAAGTACTTCTATAACTCGATGTTTCGACAAGTTTATCCTCGTTCTTGCAGACTCTGGCCATGCGTTGATCAGGCGCAAAGCTAGAATTCTCCAAGTGCTTAGTATACCTGTTTCAACACCTAGTGAAAATACTTGAAAAACTTTAAAAAACAGATATGGAAAGTACAATCCAAACAAATCAACCAAACCATTTGTCCAACTACGGATCGCAAATACACAAAGGTTACGCCTAAATCCCCCAGGAAACATCTATATACGTAAGCTTTCTCAACACTACGAAATTCGCTATGATGACTAGTAGACCGCAGATACACAAAGGTTATGGCTGAATCCCCTAGGAAACATCTGTGTCCGTAAGCTTTCTCAGTCCTGCGGATTTCGCTACTAAAACGACCTATGTAGATCACAGGATACACAATGGTTACGCCTGAATCCCCCAAGAAACATCCATACCCCTAGGCCATCTCAGCCATGCGAATTACGCTACGCAGTCGCGCCAAGAAAATAAAAACCATGGGTTATGCCACGGTAGGACACTTGAGTATCACATCCGGAAAACCAAAATTAGAGAGAATAATATCGATAGAATGAATCCAAAATGTAGCTACAAATCGGATATCAAGCAGAAGGCACTTTCCGTATCTTTATTTCGAAAATATATATCATATAGTACCTTTTCAAATCACTTTCAAATATCATACTTATATAGACTTCGATAATATAAGATTTCACTTTTCAAATCGAGTACCTTTCCATATTAATAGTTTTCGAATCAACTTCATTCTTATACAAATCTGTGAGGACCCGATTCTTCGACTTTCGAAAATCGATATTAATACGTCCACTGTATCAACTGTCGAACAGTCGAATGCCGGAAAACTCAACCCTTAGGGTTTAAGAAGAAGAAAAAGATAGAAGAAGAAAGAAAGAAGAAGCAACCGAACAATATCAGAATCTCACAATCGCAGCGGAACAACATATAATAGATAAATGAATAATCTTTAAATCAAAAGAACTGTACATTTAATACATTACATCATCAGAGTCAATATACAACACAACAATAGACAGTTATATAAACCTGTCCTCACAACTAAATACATAGCGGAAAAGATAATATCATATACAAGTGATACGTTTCGCCATCCAACTCGCCTCTTGGGCTCCACAGCACCTCCTAAATTGCAGAATATCCTGAGAACCTAAATCTAGGTTGCCCGTGTGGAAATTTGTGGGCACCCCGAATTTAGAAAGGGAACAATAAGCTCCAGGTCAGTCATGGGACTGTTGTGAGAACTTAAATCAGTTTTTCTTTTAAAAAAAACAAACAAAGAAATATTTTAAAATAGATCTGCAATGCTTTTAGAAAACGAAAGTACCATAAGGCCTCCCGCCACACACACAATGCAAACGCAGATTTGGGTGAGATTTCTCCTTATGATAGTCAAACATGCTTGATAAGAGAAATTTTCTTTGATATTATTATTATAAGTGCAAAGTGCAGGAAAACATTTTGAAAGTACAATATTAATCTTAGCCAGCATAGGTACCATTATAGTATGCCTACTATAGCTACCATATTAGATGGCAGGTTCTACAACTAAAACCGTACAGGGCTCGTATTGTTTCTTTGGATTTTCCAACAAATGGTCAGGCCAAGGGACATCCTATTGCCACATAGGAACGCCTCTGGAAGGATGCCCCGAGAACCTAACCGGATCCCTACCAACATAAGGCCGGGTTACCTCTGCAAAAGTCGGTAACTACTGGCACGAGTATGCCATCCCCCGGTTGTAAACAACCTTTATCCGAGGATCCTCAATACCAACAACCACAAAGTAATAAATTTGCAGCAACACATAGGTTAAGTATCTGGGCACCATACCATGATACCACCTCTATCTAGAAGGCAACGAACATACCCTAAGGGGCGCTAACCCCTAAAACCTTGCTGCATTCTTCCTGTTTTGACCATTCCGGGGTGTGAGGTCCGACGAAGTCTCATCCACAAAGCTATGCTTTTCATAAAAGCCATGCTTCGACAAAAAAAATGGTCAACAGCACTTCGTATGTCACATTACCAAATTGAGAATGTATCACGAGTAACCATCAACTACATAACCTCTGAGCTCGTACGTCTCACAGAAGGGTGTTAAGCTAAGAGAATAAATTCTCCGCCACCAACAGAAATGTATTTGATAGAAACCAAATTGTAACGTCAGACACACATCCATACAAGTCCGTTCCGGGATCGAATGGAACCGAAGGCACTTCCAAAGAAGCTCTTGCAATTCCGACATTCACTAATCACGTCCGGTCTTCCCATCACAAAGTGTGATAAAATCTCTATATCGGAGATCAGCCAATGCAGAGACATTCGAAGGTAATCCTTCCATTTTCGAATACATCTGGTCTTTAACACCGGTCTTCAAATGCTATCCAATACAACGTATCACTATTCGGAATGGGATTTATGACCCAAAGGTCCTCTCCTGGCTAAACCGAATAACGAGCGCTTATTTTAAAAATAAGTGTAGCAATCAAATTCAAGCAAATCACAACAAATGCCCATTTAAAAGTAAATATTGATAGTCGGTTATTTAACTATCAATAGATATGCACAACATCACCAGATTCCAAATAATTTTCCAAATTATTTATTTTCCAAAAATATCTTTACAAGATATAATTTTCCACACTTCAACAATTTGAAAACAAATTTCAAATCACTTTTCACCTTTACAACTTTTGAAAACAAATTTCAAATAATTTTCCTTACGTGGAAACACTTTCAAATATTTATTCATTTTCACTGGAAATCTGCCGGGTTCAAATACTTTAAAATAATTTATAACATTTATCCAAAATGTATCAGTAAAACACTTTGAAATAAAACTATTATTCTTTAAACACTTTACTTAAAATATTAGTTATAAAAATATTATACCAATATTACATATAACTTAAGTCCAAACTAATTTTCAAAATAAAAATTAGTAGATAGAATATAACTATTTAAATAACTATTTTCTAAAACAATTATTGACTAAATCTTAGAAATAATCATTTCTATATCAACTTAATAAACCTTTACTTAAAGTATTTAAAACAATTTAAGAAGTTAATTTGTCCAAAGTATCCTTTTCAAAACCAATTCTAATATATTATACATACATATATACACACACACACTTATCAAAGCTATTCGGAAATTTTATTCGGCTTTGTAGGGAGAATACACTTTCATTTCAAAAATGGTTCATTTAAACCAATTAAATAAATTCTTACCGATTTACCTTAAATTTACGTTCCAAATCCGTAAATTTATTTCTACACTTCAAAATAATCAATGTTTATTTTTAAACAAATTTTCCTTTCCTTTATAAATTCCATGGTGAATTTAAATTTTCAAATATCCACTAATATATAATTTTCAAATCGATTTCAAATATTCACTTTCAACAACAATTCAATTTTTCAATTGATTTCAAAAACAACCAAATCAAATTCCATATTGATTTTCCAAGAAATTAAACACCAAGTGAATTTCATTCAAATCTCAAATTGAAATCAATTTCTACTAAACCCCAAATCAATTTTCAAATTGATTCCAAATTCTTTTCAAAACACGTAAAAAAATTCCAAATGGATTTTCAAAAGATTTAAATTCAATCATCAAAAATCAATTCCCAAATGGGTTTCAAATTTTATTTCCTTTTAAAAATAAATTTCTTTTAAAGAAAACCAATTCTTTTATTTTTCAAACTCTTTAAAATCCGTATTCTTCAACCTTTGAATAATATTATCTAAAATCCATTTATTAAAGCTTTTCCTATATTGTGAAATTTTATCCAATAAGATTAAAAATAAAACTTTATTATTTTATAATTCCTTCTTTTAAATTTATCCAATCCTCAAAAATAATTTTTAATATAACTTTCAACCTAAATTTTCAAAAATCAAATTTTTATTTATTTTTGGTATCTAACGATACCAAAATTATATTCGGCTAAATTTTAGCCTTCAACGATTTCAATCATAAAAATAATCACACAGAGATTATAAATAATCAACACACAACATTGAAACAAATTCGATTATTTGAGGAATCCAGTTGGATCCCTCCAACCTATTTCCCTGCATCACAGATGTTAGCACAATACCAATCTCGTCTCAAGACGGGATATCGCGGTACATGGGTTTATAAAAAATATCATCCTCTATTATGCAGCGCAATAGGATCTCATCCGCCGTATAATGCGGGAAATCAACTCAAATTACATATATAATACCAAGTGAATTTCATTCAAATCTCAAATTGAAATTAATTTCTACTAAACCCCAAATCAATTTTCAAATTGATTCCAAATTCTTCTCAAACACGTAATAAATTTCCAAATGGTTCAAAAGATTTAAATTCAATCATCAAAAATCAATTCCCAAATGGGTTTCAAATTTTATTTCCTTTTAAAAATAAATTCTTTTTAAGGAAAACCAATTCTTTTATTTTTCAAACTCTTTAAAATCCGTATTTTGAATAAATTCTTCAACCTTTGAATAATATTATCCGAAATCCATTTATTAAAGCTTTTCCTATATTTTGAAATTTTATCCAATAAGATTAAAAATAAAACTTTATTATTTTAGAATTCCTTCTTTTAAATTTATCCAATCCTCAAAAATAAATATTAATATTACTTTCAACCTAAATTTCCAAAAATCAAATTTTTGTTTATTTTCGTATCCAACGATACCAAAATTATATTTGGCTAAATTTTAGCCTTCAAAGATTTCAATCATAAAAATAATCACATAGAGTTTATAAATAATCAACACACAACATTGAAACAAATTCGATTATTTGAGGAATCCAGTTTGATCCCTCTAACCTGTTTCCCTGCATCATAGATGTTAGCACATTACCAATCTTGTCTCAAGACGAGATATCACGGTACATGGGTTTATAAAAAATATCATCCTCTATTATGCTGCGCAATAGGGTCTCATCTGCTATATAATGCGGCAAATCAACTCAAAGTACATGTATAATAGCAATTCCACTTCACTGTGGAATATCGCGGTATATGTGTTTAATATAATAACCTCTGCTTAATATGCGGCGTATAGGGTCTATTTCAATACAACAAAAAGAAACCATCATTCAATCACACAATCAAGCAATTTAAAATTTAAATCGAAACACAATTCGATTTAGTGAGAAGTTCTCACCTTGCTTCCAATAGCGGTTTCAGCGTTTTATTTCGAATAAAATTAAACGTGCGTTTAATTTTACCCAAAATTTCACTAGCTCCAATCAACTCCACTCCATTGCGTAGTATTCGACATTGCGAATCCAACGCAAGTCGTTTCGTCATTTTTCGACCTCGTATGAACAAGTTACAGCTTTTTAAAGTTTATACGAATTTTAATATAAATAAATTTACAATTTTTTTCTATTTTTTTTCAAACCCTACATCATAGTCGTTCGTTCCATTTGATTTCATCAGGGCCGCACGCAACATTCTTCTCCCTCATCAGCAAAAGACGCACGCACAAACCCATATAGGCCGCCTCCAAACCCTAATTATCGCCATCACTACGAACGCCGAGGACACGATCAAACAACGTCGTTTGAAAGGCCATCACAAGCTCCACCTTCGGCATCAATCTCGTGCAACTCATTCTCCATCTAGCCTTGATTTTTGAGCTCGAACGTGCGACATTTGAGCGAGCTTTGCCGTCGATCCGTAGCAAATTTTTCGACCTTGACCGTTGGTTTCAAAGATCTCGCTACGATTTACAACTTTGTAGTTGATGATTTTACGAATTAATGTGTGGATCGGAAGAAATCGAAGGAAGAAAATAAGAAAATTTAGGCCATTGAATTGGAGGTGGCGGCTGAAGCTTGAAACCCTAGATTCGTTTGCAAATGTGAAAAATGAATGTCCTTTTATAGAAAATATTCGCACACTATTCACCCAAAATTTTTCCAAACTCCAAACGAAGCGTGCCGCCTGGCGTTTATAATGTTTTACCCCTATTCCATATGCAATGGAATATATATCGGGAGCCAATTCGATCATATTTGAAAGATAGGTTTTCAAATCGACTATTTAAATTTAAAATTCACTTAGACCGATTCCTATGCGTTTTAGCTTGCCCCTGACAAACCGTAAATACGATTGGCACAATATTTGAAATCATACAATAATTTAACATTACGGATCCGATGAAACTAGTTTCGTCAAAATCCGAGACTGTTTGAAAAATGACTATTTTTACTCGTCAATTAAATATTAAAATATTCAATTTCCACAAATTAACTTTTAATTCATTTTTAAAAGTTCTATAACATCATTCTAACTCCAATATGATTTAATACAACTTTACAAATCAGTTTTAATCAATTTAAACCCAATTTTCAATTATTTCTGTAATTTCAAATATTAAATTATATATTTAATTATCCAATTAAATCTAGATACTCGAAATAAAATTTATTCGACTTACAAATTTTACTTATTAATATTTAAAATCAACTAAATATATGAATTTCAAATGACAGAAATTCTAGGTCGTTACAAACTTCCCCCCTTAAATGAATTTCGTCCTCGAAATTTCCAACTTAGAAAAAGTTATAGCATCCATTAACTTTTTTTCAAAAACAAACCATTCCAACTTGATTTCAGATTCATTTTAATTTCTTAACTTTTCCAAAATCCGTTGGTTACACTTTTCTAGTTCAATTCCTACATTTTCATTTCAATTTACAAATTGACCTTTTCGTTAACAAAAATTTCCAAAAATTTTCAAAATTTTTCTAACTCCCAAAATTTACGGAAAATTTTGGCAAAGTCTTCATTGTACGGAGGAGCTTTTGCAATATCACAATAGATATAAATATATATACATCGACCCCCACGGTCGGAAAACAGAAAAACAGTTCATATTTCCTATTTTTATTTGCGTAGGCGTGCCTTTTTAGCATTTTTAACAAAGCAGTTATTTATTAGCATTTTAGCGTGACCAAATCCAGCCAACTACAGCCCCGGTACCTGTACTTACTCAATTTAAACATGTAAGTGAAATATATAGGAAATTCATTTACAGTTCACTAATTTTCAGTAGAAAACACATAGTTGTCATAAGCAATGAAATCAAAATAATTCCCATAAGCAATTTATAAGGTTTCGATACAAATTTTTATTTCTTACAACCAATTCCCACTAGTTCACTTTCAATTCAAATTCAATTACATAGCTTTCCATTTATCAATCAATTTCACTAACACTTAATGAATTATATACAATCAACTAACAATCATATAACAACCAAATCATAACCAACGTAACCAAATTATTAAATTTACATTCAATTTGGTTTAACACTTTTAATTTCCAGTTGGTTTTATATCTAATTGACTTTTCTTTCAATTATTCAATTTTTTTCAACTTCATTAGCCTCTAATGAATTAACACTTACATTCATTATTCTATATCAATTCTTTTACAATCGGTTGATTAGTATTCAATTCATTAGTTCAATTCAATTGCTAATTCATTTAACAAATAAGGTTGAATTTCATTATATAACTCAAGTCCACGTCCATTTAATTTACTTTATTATTTTACTTCGATACCAAAATCAACTTCATTCAATATTACTTACGTTATATTCTATTTCAAACATCATTTGTTTAACTTAACTTAAATTTCCACTTATAAATCCAATTCAGATTCCAATTCTAAAGTAAATTCTATTTACTTTTACCAAAGTCAAATTTCGTCACTTATTCAAATTCATATCTCGTTTTGCTTAACAAAATTGTTTAACCATTTTATCATTCGGTTTCACTTATATATATTAAACTGGATTTCCAATTCTATATGAATAAAATTTACTTTCATAAAAAATATGTTGGATTCAATTCATTTTAAACATTATCCATTTAGTCATTCTTCAATTTGTTGCACTTGCTAATTTTAGTTCAATACTTCACTTTGTTTTTCACAAATCAAATTCAATTCCAATTCCAGTTCTATTTACTTACAATTTCAAAATGAATTTCAACATTCAATTTCATTTTCTTGCACCTGCAATTATAATTTTTATTTATTCATTCACAATTTATTTTCCAACTTAATAAATGTATTCTAATCATTTAGTCTATTAGACTTCTAAAATTCACCTTCATTCTAATTAACTCAGGTCAATTTCAGTTTAAACCTGAATTTCCTAAGTCATCCAAACTTATTTATTATTCCATAAACATTTTATATAACATTCCAGAGTCTTTTCAATCTTTCAAAAATTATTTTTGAAATCTATTCAAATTATCTTTTGAATTTCCAAAACCAAACTCAATTTCACAAACAACTTCCATTTAAATATAATTCGGCAGCAATTCCTTATATGGAAACTCGAAAATGAACACTGATGATGTCGCGATCATCATCGGAATTATTTTCTGGTGACCAAAAAGAGTTTAGTGCTTTCTTCCCTTAAATTTTTTTTCCAAAACCCTTGAAAATCATTTTCAAACTCCAAAGAATTTAAATTTCCCAAATCTCAAAATTTCAAATTCTTTAAATTTGTTTTCAAATATTACTCTGGAATTCCATTTCAAATTATGAATCACATTTACAATTTATATTTACAAATCTCATTTGTATATGGATTTATTTCTCAACTTTTGATTATGATTTCAATTTCTTATTCAAATCGACGATAATAATTTAATATTATCACTTCCTAATAACAAAGCAACCATAATAATTTTCGAAATATCAATCCTTTTATTTACGAAATAGTCTAGGTAAAATTATTCATTTACCCAATTTTAAAACAATACTATGTCGGTTTATCTTGTTTAAGAGTTTAGAAACCCCTATCGACACAGTTAGCTAGACTGCACCGACTAGAATCTATAAACAATCAACTTATACGTCAACACAATACAAAACAATTTTATATTCACTAACGAATACGCGCTCATATCTATTATTACACTCACACTCATTCTAGGGTACTACTGACTCTATCTCTAACGAGTAATTCCCGACAGAGCTAAGGTTGTCGCTTAACCAATTGCTCTGATACCAAATACGAGGACTCGATTCATCGACTTCCGAACATCGACATCAGTACGTCCACTGTATCAACTGCCGAACAATCGAATGCCGGAAAACGAAACCCTTAGGGTTTAAGAAGAAGAAAAAAATAGAAGAAGAAAGAAAGAAGAAGGAACAGAACAATATCAGAATCTCATAATCGCAGCGGAACAACATATAATAGATAAATAAATAATCTTTAAATCAAAAGAACTGTACATTTAATACATTACATCATCAGAGTCAATATACAACTGTGACAACCCGGTATTTTCAGCCATTCGCATCCGCACATGTCGGAATACTGCATTGTAAATAAATTTGGAGCAGATGAAAACAATCACAGAATCACAAACACAGAGCATATCAGAATAACTCACAGTAGAAAAATAAAACCATAGTAGTTCATGAAGCTACTATTACAAACTCTCAAACATAATGCATAATATCAGTTTCAAAACAGCAGCATAATAGAAATCCAGATACATTGAGGTTTACTAATACATCAAATAAGCAGAACAGCTGAAATAGAAGTAGATACGTAAGCAGATAGGTAGGTAAAATCTCCAGCAAAGACCAGCTCCAGAAAAGATTCCAAGCTGTAAATACTCAGACTGACCCGAGCGCAAAGTAAAACACAAAACACTCGAGCCAGGACAATATATACTTATATAACGTAAACCAACTCAATTGAACAATAGTACAAATGCACAATAACTTAAAGGATGCTTGGGATCGCCCATCCTTTAAGGATCGGATAAACTATAAATTAAATACATTCCGTGGTTAAAATTTCAAAATAGTATTTTATACTTTGAAATCAAATATCATTTCAAAATTCAATATCATTCAAAAATACATTTCAAAATATCAAAATATCAAATTTCAAAACAGTTTATATTTCGAAACAAATTACTTCATTTTTAAATCATAAAAATGAAGTTATTATATTTAATAATTAAATTATTAAATTTCCAAAATTTGAATCTTTCAAAGTCCATTCGTTAACTTAAATTAATTAAAACAATGAAAATTCAACTTTCGCAGCATTTAGAAAATGCTACGGAAAGTCACATTTAAAACAGTTCAATTTAACAAAAGACAGCATTTAAAATGCTGTAATAGGGTTACATTAGTTTCAAATAAACTTAGTTAAATTCAACCATTATAACATTTACAAAAAAAAATGCTATAATAGCCTTTAATTAAATTTAGCCATTTGGTTCATTATTATCAACTACAACATTTACAAATGTTGTATTATCATTTACCATGGAATTAACAACATTTAAGAAATGCTACTAATTAACTTCAAGTATTCGGTATAATTTCACAAACAATTATAATTTTTATATAAATCATTTTTAAGTTATAAAATCATATAATTTGATTTTTGAAACAATCGTTCAAATACCCTTATATTCATGATTTTATAAGTTAAACCTCCATTCAAAATTTAACAATAATTTACTTATTAAATACCAATATAAATTTTAAATTCATTAGATTAAATTAACTTAACACTTAAGTTTAAATTTTCAAATATAACTTAATTCCATTTTTATAAACTTAACTTAAAATTCACTTTTAAGCCAAATTCACAAATTTCCAATTTTAGTTATATTTCAAAATTTCAACCCAAATATTCATTTCTTTCACATTTTAAGTTTATTCAAAATCATTAATATAATATAAAAATCATTTAAATTCACTTTAATCCAAATTATCATGAATTTATCACATTTCATATTTAATTTAAATTCCAATTATCACCCAATTAAAATTTTCCAAAGTAACTTACATTTCAAATTTTCTAATTTTACCATTAATTTATTTCACTTATAACTTTTCGGAAAATCAATAATGCTTTACAAAAATCATTTTATTTAGTTTAAATCAAAATATTATAATATTTACATTTCTAAAATATTTTTAGATTTTTATAAATACATATTTTAACAATGGGTCTGTATTTCATTTTCTAGCCTAGGTAAAGCGATACGGGTAATATATCATTTCAACCCGTAATTTACAAAGAAAACCCGGGTTTGATCATTTTAAACCTGCAATCCCAAGTGAATGAAAAGTAACTGAAAATCATTCAGGCTTATCATTTCAGCCCATAACGATTTTCCCCTATTCTAAAGTCCGTTCGGGTATGTATCATTTCAACCCATAGTGATTCTAATCTAAAGGGAACTTGCAGTGTGATAAACTGATATAAATAATAGAACAACATAATATAATAGTAATGTATAATATAACAGATGTTTAAGCATGGGTGAACATCATAACATTGCAAGTGCAACATTATAATGCATTTTACAGATTTAAATGGGGTCAATTCACGAGTTATAATGTACATATTGTCTAGTGAGAATAACTCACAGTATAGCTGGAGATGACAACAACGAATGCACAATTGAGATCTACACAAGCATGAAAGCACGACACCGGTTCGAGTAGGAGAGCCAAGGATTAATTTCCTTGAATACAAATCAAAAAAACAATATAAATAACATGAGTTTTCAAATTCAAATACGATAAAATAAGATAGAATAAACTGCACAAGTCAAAGCAGAATTTCTTTGCACTTGCTTCCAACATACATTGGGCTCAGCCATAAGTGTAGTACAAGGCTAAAGGAAGGTTTTTGGATCAGGTTTGGGTTAGATATGGTCGACCTACATAGGTTGGAGATGGTGCAAAGGTGGACATGCTTGAAACAACACTACACAACAATATACATGGATTTTCAAAGCACTACAAGGCTCGGTCAAGGCGACCATGTGTACGGCCATCTCTGGTGGAAGTTAGGGGATGACATGGCAGAGCTGTCAGGTCAGGTTAGAGGTTGTGGTGGTGGTGTAGGTGGCGGCCAAGGGGAAGAATTTGAGGTGGTGATGCATTATGGCTCGGCTAGGTCATATTGTTGGAGTTTGGAGTATTTGGTGATGGATCTACCACCAAGGGTGGCACGGCTTTGGATGGCCAGTGAGGAGGAGGTGGTAGTGACATGTTCAGGTGGTGGTGGAGGCGGCAAGGCTGATGGAGTGGTGGGGCCGAACCTAGAAGTGAAGGAAGCAAGAGCAAAATTACATGAAAACCATTATAATACAATGAAAAGAGAATATAATTTTACCAAACTTTCTCACAAAGAAGAGGCCAAACTTTTTGGTTTGTTGAGAAGAAAATTCTCGTGAAAATGAGAGGAAGAAGGTGGTCAGCTGAAAGAAATGAAGAGTTAAGTCAAAAGAAATGAAGAGTTGTGAGGAAAATGAAGAGGTGGAATTCAGAAAGTCAAATGGCAATTCAAAAGTCCAAACCCTTTCATATTTCTTTATTTAGTTTTCATAACTTATATTTCTGGTAATAATAATAATTCCAGATAAAATTTCGAAAATTTATCAAAATATAAAAATATATATAATATTTATTAATTATATAAAGTTAAATTAAGGAAAATAGCTACAAATAGTAAACTAGTCTAGAAAATTTGTAATTAAATGGAACAAATTTTAGAAAATTCAAATGAGCTTGTAAAATATTTTTAAACAAAAATAATAACATAAAATAAATATTTATTCACAAAATAAATATATAAAATCTAATTATAAATAAAATTTTAATGAAGAAAATAGCAGAAAATAAGAAAACAGCGTTTAAAAATAGGAAATCAACACAGTAAACTTTGGAAAAATTATAACCTCACTTTATAAATGTTTTAAAATAAAATATATATCTAACATGTCATATAACACATATTAGAACATGATTTGACAAATAAAATATTCATTATATAAATTAAAATAGATGATTTTATTAAATAAATCAATTTACATACAATATGGTAAAAAGCATAACTTTCATAATATAAATCGGATTTCAACGAAACGAAAAGAAGTATTCTTGGAATTAAATTTATTTTCAGAATAAAAGATAAAATTCAAGAGCTAAAATATTTAAATTTTAAATTTAAAAGTCAAAGTTTGACCAGATTGACCAAAAATCCACTTTTCGGGAAAATATTCAATTTATACCAGTTTGAAATTATAATTCACATAATGATCAACATTTATATTTAAAATGAAATGTTTGAAATAAAACAAGTTTGAAATAACTTCAAAATAAAAATAAAGTCAAAATTAAAAATATATAAAAAAAATCTAGGGTTGTTACACTCTCCCCGACTCAAATCTTTTCGTCCTCGAAAAGGAAGGAAGCGGAGAAAAAGCTAGAAAGAATAATAGGTTGGAAGACATCCTGAAAGAAGGTAGGGAAAAGTAGCTAGGAGGAAAAGCAGGTTGAAAGACAAGGATGAACCATTATTTAAACCATTATACATTTCAATTTAAAATTTTATAACATTTTAAACATCATATAATATGATGAATAATCATTTGATCCAAATCTGATGGTTCGAGGTAAACAATATTTAAACGTTTAAAATTCTTTATAAGGGAAAATAACTGATCAAAATATTCTTTATATAGTACTTTATCAAAAAACTTTTATAATCTTGATGTCTTAACAAGTTTATCCTCATTCTTGCAGGCTCCGGCCATGCGTTGATCAGGCGCAAGGCTAGAATTCTCCAAGTACTTAGTAGACCTGTTCCGACACCCAGTAAAAACTACTAAAAAAATAAATCGGTATGAGAAGCACCACTTAAAATCCACTGTCAAACGATGATAATATGATAGCAGTGGCCCGCTGCTGATCCAGTATTTATCCACTGGACACGAAACTTTCCAGAAGATCCTTCTACCTTCCGGATTCCAGAAAAATATCGTAGCCAGTTCGTAAACAAGGGACCATCGACCCCTGCTACGGTGGTACGCTGCTGATTCAATGATTTACGCAATGGATGCACTTCCTTCCCGGAAGATCCATAAACAACAGATCCCAGGATCAAAAGCGCCTCCATTGGGTAAACTAACGAACCATCTACCCTAAAATAAAAATCGAGGAACTCATGAGTTTAAGTCCGGACAACCGTATCGGTTCGAATCTATTTTTGAATTCACCCAAGTCCATTAAGGTTTATCAGTCGAATCCATTCCTGGATTCCCCAAGTCCATATGGGTCGAAGCATATCACTATACTTCTTCCGGAGGGTACTTCCCATACCTCTTACATCAAAATATAATATACCATATAGTAGCCCTTCAAAATCATAGCTTCAAATATCGCACTTATATAAATTCCATTATATATAAGATTTCATTTTCAAATCGAATACTTTCCAAAAATCAGTAGTATATCAAATCATACATATATAGATTTCGATTATATAAGATTTCACTTCAAATTGAGTATCTTTTCAGTTCAACGGTTTTCAAATCAACTTCATATTTATACAAATCAGTTTATATAAGTTAGGTAACTCCCAAATCAAGTATTTAAATAAACAAGGTTCTCAATTTCAAACCATTTCAATATCGATTCAGTTTCAAAATCATATATGATTTCGCCAGATCATTTCTTCCTAATTTCATATATTCAATTTCAAAGTTTCTTAAAGCAATAGAGTTAGAAAATAATCCAAATTTCCAAATCAACAAAATTTATGTCAAATAAATTCATTTCCATTTCAAACATACATTCACTTCAAAAATCATAATACTTTCAAAGTTATAAATCTTTCGAAACCAAATACTTGAAATTACTTCACTTTAAAAATCATAACATTTTGAAATCATATATTTGAAATCATAAACATTCCCTTAATTCTTTACATTTCACAAATTTATTCAATTAAACTTAAATCTAAAATTTCCAATTTTAATTCAATTCAAACAATCAGTTTCAATTCAATTTAGTTTTGCAAAAAAGCCATTTCAAATATTATCAAATTTCAAATATAGATTTGATTTACAAAATAAACTATTAAATCTTAAGTATGTTTCAAGGCTTAAATATACCATATTTCAAAACTAAATTTTATAATTTCATATATCTCAAATTTTACTTCATTATAACGTACATATGTCATCATTTCGCAACATTACATTCGATCACTTGCTTGGTCACACAAGTTCGCTTTCGCACTAGTATTGTCCATTCGACTTCCCTAATGCGGACTTCGATATAGTTTCTCGACTAGAAGCCATCAGTCTCCTTGCATAGCCGTATACTATGATAGAGAATTCTAGAATCAAGCCCAAAATCCATATCAAATATTCGCCATCAAGAATCAAATGGAAAATCCTAACACGAAATGGTGTAATTCGCCTTGAACTTATGTACTCAAACTTGGATCAAATTAATTATGCGAATAAAACAGCATATGTACAACTTATGTATCTATACCAACTTGTTAAATAAATAATTTCATAAAGATGTTACTAAGTTAAAACATTTAAAACCAAATTTTTCTCAACATTTGAAGACTAATTTTTTTTCCATAATGTTTCGAAACTAAATTTTATATTGGTACAATTCAAAATAGTCTTATTTATTTCACTCAACAAACAGTTTCAAATTTATATAAATCATATTATTTCATACTTGAAACATACAAATTAAATTTATATAATTTGATTTGGAAGTGCTCGAACATCAAATAGATGAAGAAATCATTTTCAAATCAAGAGTTGGAAATTAGCAACAAATCAGTAAATCAATTTCAAAAGTTAGGTTTCAAATTCGAAACTCGAGGACTGAACACCGGCTTACTTTAAATCTTTTCAAATATATATATATATATATATATATATATATATATACATACACAGATATATCTTTCGAATATCAAACCATACTTCAAAATCTGAAATCAAAATTGGTTTCACAAAATCACTCGCATAGCAAAGCTACTAGAGTGGCCTCTCCCTCACTTAGAACTCGAAAATCAATGTCGATGATGCATGCATTCGTCAGCGAAATTATTTTCCAGCGACATAAGTGGGTTCTGGACTTTTATTTTCTTGAAATTTCTTTTTAAAATCTCTTCGAAATCAATGAAATCCATTCTAATAAATTTGAAATATTTCTTTTTTGAAAAATATCTTTAAATCATATTATTATTATATATTTTCCAAAAACTTAAAACTGATTTCAAACACCAGATTTCGATTCCTCGTAATTCAAATTCAAAACCCTTTAGTTATAAAACATTTTTATCTAAATCTAATTTCTTATAATTTTTTAAAATTTCAAATCCTTTCAAAGCTTCAAATTTTCATTTTAAAAGGATATAAAATCATTATCGAAAACATTTCACTTTTATATGCAAAATAGGATCATCCTTGTCAAAATAATGATGTCGATATTTGCACAATTTTGAAATACAATCAAACACAAATTTTCAATGGATTATTCAGGGATGGATTTCTGACAAACAGAGAATCAAATCTAGAAGAACTCTAATCAAATAGAATTTAGGTTCAAAGATAATCTCAAACGAAGATGAGATAGTTTAATTACCAAATAGAAGATGGATAAACCTATATAAATCGCGGGCGACCTTAACAGGGTCAACCGTGACTTCAGAGATATAATTGATACGAAAATCTAAGGCAAATCGACCTTCGATCGCCAAAGATAGAATCCGGGAAGAGCGGGAGATAGATAGCATTGTAAAACGAGGTTATAGAAATCTCGATGAATCAATGCCAATTGTAAAGGAGTTTCACCCTTTTACAAATCATTCGAAGATTGACGGAATCAACGATCTTGCAAGATGTCATTCCAAAATGGAGTTACGGAATGCTCCAAAATCAAAAGGATAAAACAGGGAAGACAAGACTGGACTTCAGAACAACTGGGAGTGTTCCAAAGCTCAAGGAATGCTAGTCGATAAGAATCTTAACCAAGAGATTTCTATACGGTGGATACCGAATAGATGAGGTTTAGAAAATCTTGATTTCAAAGTAAGAAAATTTTTATACCAAAATAATCTTTGAAAATACTTTAAAAATCATTTGGAAATCATTTTATACTTCGAAAATACGTTCTCTCACAAGGAAATGATTCTGAGATTGATTTCACTCATTCTAGGGTATATTTACCCTATCTCTAATGAGTTTTTGCTCCGTGGGCTAAGGTTTGCCTAAAACCAAAGCTCTTATACCAACTGTGACAACCCGGTATTTTCAGCTATTCGCATCCGCACATGTCGGACTTGAATTGCCCAAAATACCGCATTGTAAATAAATTTGGAGAAAATGAAAACAATCACAGAATCAAAAACACAGAGCATATCAAAATAACTCGCAGCAGAAAAATAAAACAATAGTAGTTCATGAAGCTACTATTACAAACTCTCAAACATAATGCATAATATCAGTTTCAAAACAGCAGCCTAATAGAAATCCAGATACATAGAGGTTTACTAATACATCAAATAAGCAGAGCAGTTGAAATAGAAGTAGATACATAAGTAGATAGGCAGGTAAAATCTCCAGCAAAGACCAGCTTTAGAAAAGATTCCAAGCTGTAAATACTCAGACTGACCCGAGCGCAAAGTAAAACACAAAACACTCGAATCAGGACAATATATACTTATATAACGTAAACCAACTCAATTGAACTTTAGTAGAAATGCATAATAACTTAAAGGATGCTTGGGATCGCCCATCCTTTAAGGATCGGATAAATATAAATTAAATACATCCCGTGGTTAAAATTTCAAAATAGTATTTTATACTTTGAAATCAAATATCATTTCATAATTCAATATCATTCAAAAATCCATTTCAAAATATCAAAATATCATATTTCAAAGTAGTTTATATTTCGAAACAAATTACTTCATTTTTAAATCATAAAAATGAAGTTATTATATTTAATAATTAAATTATTAAATTTCAAAAATTTGAATCTTTCAAAGTCCTTTCGTTAACTTAAATTAATTAAAACAATAAAAATTCAACTTTCGCAGCATTTAGAAAATGCTACGGAAAGTCACATTTAAAACAGTTCAATTTAACAAAAGACAGCATTTCAAAATGCTGTAATAGGGTTACATTAGTTTCAAATAAACTTAGTTAAATTCAACCATTATAACATTTACAAAAAAAATGCTATAATAGCCTTTAATTAAATTTTGCCATTTGGTTCATTATTATCAACTACAACATTTACAAATGTTGTATTATCATTTACATTAGAATTAATAACATTTCAGAAATGCTACTAATTAACTTCAAGTATGCGGTATAATTTTACAAACAATTATAATTTTTATATAAATCATTTTTAAGTTATTAAATCATATAATTTCATTTTTGAAACAATCATTCAAATACCTTTATACTCATGATTTTATAAGTTAAACCTTCATTCAAAAAATCAAAATTTAACAATAATTCACTTATTAAATTCCAATATAAATTTTAAATTCATTAAATTAAATTAACTTAACACTTAAGTTTAAATTTTCAAATATAAATTAATTCCAGTTTTATTTACTTAACTTAAAATTCACTATTAAGCCAAATTCACAAATTTCCAACTTTAGTTATATTTCAAAATTTCAACTCAAATATTCATTTCTTTCACATTTTAAGTTTATTCAAAATCATTAATATAGTATAAAAATCATATAAATTCACTTTAATCCAAATTATCATGAATTTATCACATTTCATATTTAATTTAAATTCCAATTATCACTCAATTAGTTTTCCAAAGTAACTTACATTTCAAATTTTCTAATATTACCATTAATTTATTTCACTTATAACTTTTCAGAAAATCAATAATGCTTTACAAAAATCATTTTATTTGGTTTAAATCAAAATATTATAATATTTACATTTCTAAAATATTTTTAGATTTTTATAAATACATATTTTAACAACGGGTCCGTATTTCATTTTCTAGCCTAGGTAAAGCGATACGTGTAATATATCATTTCAACCCGTAATTTACAAAGAAAACCTGGGTTTGATCATTTCAAACCCGCAATCCCAAGTGAATGAAAATTAACTGAAAATCATTCAGGCTTATCATTTCAGCCCATAACGATTTTCCCCTATTCTAAAGTCCGTTCGGGTATGTATCATTTCAACCCATAGTGATTCTAATCTAAAAGGAACTTGTAGTGTGATAAACTGATACAAATAATAGAACAACATAATATAACAGTAACTGTTTGCACAAAAAATGGGCAAACAACTCCAAGTCGTATGAACTAGTTGATTTTATGTTGTTTCTAGTGATTTGGGTGATTTACGCAAATATATAAAAAAGCAGGGGCTAAACTGTAAAAGACACACAGATTTATAGTGGTTCGGCCAGAGCGTGCCAACGTCCACTTTATATGTTATTCTCCTTTTCTATTCAGATTACAAGTACAGAGCTTTGATTACAAGTAACTGAAAGTTGTTTGAAAGTTCTCTCCGTGCTTGAGCTCTCAAACTTGTCTGCCATTGTTGTACACCCTGCCCCTCTATTTATAGAGTGAGGCTGGGGGCAAGGGTCCTGGATGTATATAGCTGCTGGTGGGCCTGGGCTGATGCTATCTGGCCTGACTAGGTTGATCTGGAACGTCTTGGTTTGGTGGAGAGTGGTATGTTGTTCTGGTTCGGTTGTATATGGAAGTGGAGTTGGTTCGGCGAGGGTTGGAGCGGCAGTTAGCTCGGTGGTGGTTGATTCGGTATGCTTTGGTTCGGTTACGTAGGGGATGGTGGCTGGTTCGGTGGTGAGTTGATGGAGCCTGCTTCGGCATTGTTTGGAGAGGTTTGGACCGGCATTGCTTGGATATGGTATGGTTCGGTGGTATGTAGGAGGTGTGCTGGTTCGGCTAGGAGGGAAGTATGTCGTTTGGACCGGTGATGCTTTGGCTCGCGTTGGTTCGGCAGTGCCCTCCTTTTAATGGCTCGGTGGAAACACCCCCAACACTTGTCCCCCAAAGTAGAGCAGGTGCATGCAGATGTCGTACTTTGTTTTAACTTGGATGTTTCCCTCTGGTCATACGTGTCGAATCAACCGGCCCGGTCCTCCTGCCTTCGTCTATAAGTAGAGGTGTTAGGCCTTCGTTCAACCCCCATCATACGAGACAGCCGAACCACATAAGTGCCGAATCATCTTAGTGCCGAACCATCCTAGTGCCGAATCATCTTAGTGCTGAACCATCCTAGTGCCGAATCATCTTAGTGCCGAATCAGGTGCGTCTCTTTCGCCGAACGAGGTTTCTTCGTTTCACCGAATGAGAATAAAGACACTCAGTACCGAATGAACTAAAAGACTTTTCAACGCCGAATGGACTCGGGAATCTTTTATCCTTTGAGTTTTGAATTCGAGTGAAGTTGCAGACTATATACATTCATTTGTTTATATCCTCTGTTCTAACGATGTACTTTCTTGTGTTGCAGATAAAATGTCTCATAAAGTGGAAACTCGATCAGAAAAAAGAAAATCTACGGACAGAAGAGAGCCCCCCGTTGTGCCCCTAGCCCAGCCAGGACCGGGACGACAGGGACCCACTCCGAGATGACTAGTGGACGGACATGGCCCTCATGAGCTCCTGAATTCTCCTCCTGACTGCTTTCCGAGCTCTCTCAAAGAGGAGCAGCTTGATGTCAACTCTCGCTCCTTTGGGATTGACAGAGCGAGTATGCTGTTGCCGGGGGACGGAGTGATGCCGTACAATCCCCTTGAAGGATATTTCGCGTATAGCCGATACCATTGCATGTGCGGGTCCATTCCTCCGATCAATACGTGGATAGTCAGCTTCATTACCTACCTGAAGGTGGCTCCCTTCCACCTTCAGCCCAACTCTTACGTCATCTTAGTGTGCCTATTCGTTATCTTCCAGAGGAGGTATGGGCGCCCCCTTCTAACCGGGAAATCCGATATTTGTATAATCTGAGGGGCTTCAAGAAGGGGTCTCCGTACATTAGTTTAGAGTCGGCCGTGTCCTTTAAGCCGGTCCTGGACCTATACTCTAAGTTCACCATGTTTAAGAAGGAATGGTTCTTCGTCAAGGACGAATCTGTTTCTTTTCGCCTTTTTACTTCTGGCTGTAAGTTGAATTGCATTTGTAATTTCTTTGTCCTGATGGCAATGCTTCTTCTTATGTGCTTTTGTTTCTTGCTAGCGACAGGTGGCTTTGCGGTCGTGGAGAATGATCTCCTGGTACAGATGGCTGCGGAGATAGATGCCATCTCAGGAAGGGATAGGTCAGCTTCTTACCTGATCAGGAATGCCACTCTCCTGGAGCACAATTTGATCCTGCCACGTCAATATGTGGTTAAGCAGAGGTATACGGCCGAGTAAAGGGCTGCCAAAGCTAAAGGCGGGGCCACAGCGAAGATCAGGAAGAGAAAACCCTTCTCGATACCTCCAGTCGTCGGGGGGAAAATGCTTAAGAAGTCTGATGGACCCTCCCCAAGCACATGTCCAGATATTCCGGAGGAGGAAGGTGGAGAGGGGGAAAGAGGCGAGGAGGAGAGCGGAGGAGATGGAGAAGGTGAAGGACAGGGTGGTAGTGGTGCCGGGGCTTTGTCTTCCGAGCAGGCAGGGGAGATCCAGGAGTGGACGGATGATGCCTTCCGTCAGGCTTTTGAGGGATTGGAGGAAGGATCAGCCTCGGTGGAGAAGGCGAAGAAGGCTGACAAGGCTGGGACTGGTGCCGATCCATCTTCTAAGGGTCCTTCAGCTAGGGTAACTCAAGGTGAATTTTCAACTTCTGCAGACTCCCTTTATGATAAGGACTTAGTAATATTTTATGGCCAGCTCCCGTCCTGGAATAAGATTCAGAGCTTATTGCAGTATCCCACTCCTCCTCATGGTTTGTAAAATAAGCGCGTTTTCCTACTCCTTTAAACTTAACATATTTCTCGGATCATAGTTTCATGCATGCTTGTAACACTTGGTTTTTACTCCAGGAATGGGTAAGGTGGCCAATACATCAGATATTCGGCGCCGCCTTGAACAGCATAAGTTACTCAAAGCTTCCGCCAAACCAAAGCCGTCAACTAGCCCTCCCGGAGATGTGGTTGGTTAGTGCCCTCTTATCGGAGTTATTGAAAAAGATATGCAAAAGAGGAAGAGGGGCCGATCTTTGTTTGAACCTTCATCTGGCCCTCAGGCTCCAGTCCAGCCTATCCATGATATTACTGAGGAAGATACTGAGTTTATGCCTTCCCCACATCCGTCCGAAAATCCAACCGTCACCTCGATAGACCATCCTGGTCTGGTTTGCAACCCATTTGCTGGCCACCCGGATCTGGACCCAAGTTTTCAGGACATCTCTTTTGACGAGGCCACGGGCGAGCATCTTCTTTCCCGCAATCCCATGGTACGGGTGCTTGATGAGGCTAAGTCCTTAGACTTCGATTTGCTTACTACTCGGATTGTGACCATGGGGAATGAGGCCAAGGCAAACATCGATCGGGTGGCTGAAGAGACCAAGAGGCTAATGGAGCATCACGCTCGACTGGCCAAGGCTGGGGAGGAAATCGGAAGTGCTAACATTCGGTTGCGGCTAAAGGTTTCTAATCAGGCCAAACAACTTGCCGATCAGGCTATCCAGATATCCCAGCATGAGGCGGCCTCCAGACGACTAAAGAAAACCATGGAAGAGGCTAGCAAGGCTGAGTTGCGAAAAATGGAGGCTGCTTGCAAAGAACGAATTGATATGGCCATCGCAACGGTGGATGAGGTTCGGAGCACGGATCTTGAGCAGGTAGAGGAGTTATCTGGGAGGCTTGAGGCCGCAGAACTTGCTCGGGCCAAGCTGAAGGAGGAGATGGAAGTGATGCAGAAGTCCCTTCAGGCTTACTGCTCGAGATACCGATTGGATAGAGATGCTGCTGTCGCACGGCTGTCGGCTTCTGAGGCCCGGATGAAAGAGTTTGAGGAGAACGAGGGGATGATGGACGAGATGCTTCAGGACATGTATTTCCGTACTTGGAGGCAGGGCAACCTGTCCTGGATGGACGATTATCCCCGGGTTATGGCTAGGATATATCTCCGGGCTTTGGAGGAAGCCAATGCTGAAGCGGATAAAGAGGGTGGCGCGGCCTTCAGAATGGATGTGGTTACCGCACAGTTCACCAAGGAGGAGAAGTCGGCGGTGAAGGAAGGCATGAGCCTGCTCGCCGCCGAGGAAGTGGGTGTGCAACTGGAGGATGACAACCAGGGAGCAGACGTAGGTAAGTCTTCCCTTTTAATCTTTTCATGATTTGATTTCTTATCTTTCGTGATTATTGATGGATTTTCTTCTGAATTGGGCAGGCGGGACCTCTGGAGTACATGCGGGGAGTTCTGACCCTACAGTTAAGTAGATCCGGATGGCGGGCAGGACAGAGGCGGAGCCCCGATGTAGTTGACTCTTTTATTTGGTCTGTTTGACATTCCTGTACACACTAGTCCACAACATTATTGTGTTTTTAGGTTGTAATTATATCATTGCAACGAACGTCTTTATGTAACTTTATAACATAAGCAGATTCTGTTATGTTCGAATGTGGTTGTTATTTTGATATGTTGCATAAGAAATACAGCCGCGTGTTTATGCATGTGATTTAATCGTATTTGATGCTAAGTTTCTGCTCAAAATATTGTTTCATGTTTTGAAATGCCAATATGATGTGTGAATAAATTAAAACTACATATTTGTATACAAGAGAAGATAGTACCGCCCTTCGTGTTTTAGTTGTACAGGGTTGCTTTGAATGTCTTGTGTGACTGAGTATGGAATGTAGCTGAGTGTTCCGTCATCCGGATGTGAGTTCATATTTCCACAAGCGGGAGTTCCCCTATTTTGTGACCTGTACTCTAGGGATTGTTATATAGGATAGGAGAAAAGTTTTTGAATGAAATGGGAATATGAGAAACAGTAAAACTTCCAATCACAGAAGGCCGTCGATATGCATAAGTTCGTGGCAAACGGGTTTTGTAGTCACTTTCCCTAACTGTGGGTCTTGGAGACATTTGTCACCCATCTTACGCCTCTGCGGGGAGTTTATCTTTTTTACCACAGCTGCACTCAAGACATATCGGAGCCGAGATCGCGCACAGTAACTACCCGAGCCATTATGGCCCGTAATCGTGGGTATTATTCGATTTACTGTGGCCGACTAGCGTGGGTGCCGATCGTCAACCGTGAACTACCCCTGGCTGGCCACACCTTATGTTGGGGCTTAAAGTAGGTTCATAGTTGACGGCGAGCCGAACGCCGTAATGAGCTGCCATCGGCTATAGTCGGCCTTCTTGATGGCTTATAATCGGCTCATTACAGTTGGCTTTGAGGGTAGTCGCGAGCAATGAGTTAACCCGCAGCAGAGGGATGCTGGAGCAAAAGTGTCTCATTGGCGAGTGCATAAATTCGCATAGTACCTGTTGGGTCTTGTCCAGGTGAGGTTGCACCGTGAAGTGTCCAGAATGGAAATGTCGTCATACATGATTTTGTTCAACAGAAACGGATAAAGCTTAACAAGCAGCCAAGATATAAAGGAACAAGTTAAAAAGAGACAAGATTTTTAAAGTGGTTCGGCACGAAAATGCCTACGTCCACTGATTCTCTTTGTTAATTCACTTCATATGGGCAGTACAAGTTAGGAAAAGTATCGACGGAGGTGTGGGATGTTCCATGCCCTCTGGAACACCTCTCCGTCCACTGTTGACAAAATATAGGCTCCGTTGCGGAGATCTTTATGAATTACATAGGGTCCATCCCAGATTGGATCTAGCGCTCCGGGGCGCGGGAAGATCCGCTTGAGGACAAGATCTCTTTCTTGTAAGCTGCAGTGCTTGACTTTGGAGTTGTATTGTGCTGCAACTTTTTGCTTCTGAGCTACTGCTTTGAGTGCTGCATCGTTTCTTCTCTCCTCAATTAGATCCAAAGACATGTGGAGGAGTTCTTCGTTCTCTTTTGGGTTGTAGTGGATCCTGCGGTGGGAAGGCACTACAGTTTCAACTGGGACTATGGCCTCTGATCCGTATGCCAAAGAGAAAGGATTATGCTCTATTGATGTTCTATAAGATGTGCGGTAGGCCCAAAGTGCCGTAGGAAGTTCATCCACCCAAGCGCCTTTAGACTTTTTGAGTTTCTTCTTGATTAGGGTTTTGAAGATTTTGTTGACAGCTTCAACTTGTCCGTTTGCCTGGGGGTAAGCCACAGTTGAGAAGCTTTTGTGAATTTCATGCTCCTGGCACCAGTCGGCGAATTCCTCGCTGTCAAATTGAAGTCCATTGTCCGATATGATTTTGAGTGGAACCCCGTGCCTGCATAAAACATTTTTGATCAAGAAGTTAATAACTTTTGCCGAAGATATTTTATTTAGAGGCTCCGCTTCCACCCATTTGGTGAAATAGTCAACTGCTACTATGGCATATTTGGCTCCGCCCTGGCCCACTGGCAGTTCGCCAATCAAGTCAATTCCCCATGTTGCAAAGGGCCAAGGGCTGGTCATTTGAGTAATCTCATTTGTGGGTAGTCGAGGAATCTTAGCAAATTTCTGACATCTGTCGCATTTTTTAACGAAGTCTAAGGCGTCTTTGTTTAAGGTGGGCCAGTAATACCCGTATCGGAGTGTCTTCTTGGCTAGAGTCTGCCCTCCGGTGTGATCTCCGCAACTTCCTTGATGGATGTTGGACAAGACTTCCCTGGCTTCCCTTCCAGCGACACACCTTAATAAGAGATTAGAGAAGGCGCGCCGATAGAGGATGCCTTTTCGTAATGTGTAGCGGGAAGCTTTCCTTAAGATTTTCTTAGCTTCGTTACGCTCGTTGGGCAGTGCGCCATCTTGTAAATATTTCCGAACATGAGTCATGCAAGTTTCCTCTTCGATTGCAGCTATCATATTCATTGTCTCGTAACTCGGGGCTAGTTGCTGTGAGATGGTTATTGTTCGGGAAGCGGCGCCATCTTTCATGCTAGCTTGCTTTGCCAGTTCGTCGGCATCCTAATTCTCTTCTCGAGGAATGTGTTTGATTAAATAATGATCCAACTGATTGAACAACAGCTTGGTCTTCTTTAGATATGCTGCGAGTCGTTCTCCTCGAGTCTGGAATTCTCCCAGTATTTGATTTACAATAAGTTGAGAATCACTATGGAGACATAAAGAACCGACTCCAATCTCCAGGGCAAGTTCTAATCCGGCTATCATTGCTTCGTATTCTGCGTCATTGTTGGTGGCATCGAATTCCAGCCTTAGGGCGTAGTGCAGCTTCCTTCCCCTGGGGGTGATTATCACAACACCTACCCCCGAGCCTTGTTCATTTGATGCTCCATCTACGAAGAGATTCCACTTGATATCTTCTGCTATTTCAGATTGCTCCTTACCTTCATTAGTAGTGAATTCGGCAATGAAATCAGCTACGGCTTTCCCCTTGATAGCGGTGCGAGGATGATAGGTGATATCATATTGACTCTGTTCAATGCACCACTTAAGTAGTCGCCCAGAAGTGTCGGGGCGATGGAGTACTTGCCTTAACGGTTGATCGGTTAAAACTCTGATGGAATGAGATTGGAAATAGTGTCGCAGTTTCTGTGACGTGATTAGCAAACAGTATGCTAGCTTTTCAAGTTTAGGGCATCCGGCTTCTGCCTCTGTAAATCTCTTGCTTACAAAGTATACGGGCCGCTGCGCGCGGTCGTCTTCTCTCACCAAAGCGGCGCTTAAAGCATGGGACGATACAACAAGGTATAGGTATAGTTCCTCGCCTTCATTCAAAGTTGAGAGTACTGGTTGTCTCTGGAGTTGTTCGATTAAGTTAAGGAAGGCTGTCGAGCGTTCGTCAGTCCATTCGAACTTTCCTTTGTCTTTCTTTAGAGCTTCAAAGAAAGGGATGCATTTGTCGGTTGCTTTAGAGATGAACCTGCTTAGGGCGGCCACTTTCCCGTTTAGGCGTTGCATCTCTCTTCGAGTGGATGGTATCTTGATATCTTGCAAAGCCCGAACTTGTTCGGGGTTTGCTTCAATCCCCCTGGCATGGACGATGAATCCCAAGAACTTTCCCGACGATACTCCGAAGGAGCACTTTAGAGGGTTCAGCTTCATTCCATATTGGCGAAGTACTTGAAACATCTCATCCAGGTGGTTTATATGATCGTTGGCTTTCCTCGATTTTACCAGCATGTCATCCACATAAACCTCCATAGTTCGTCCTATTAGTTCCGCAAACATCTTGTTGACGAGGCGCTAATAAGTAGCTCCAGCGTTTTTAAGTCCAAAAGGCGTTACCCTGTAGCAGTACAATCCCCGGTCAGTGATGAAGCTACTGTGGTCTTGATCGGGGGCGTGCATAGGGATCTGTTTATATCCTGAGTATGCGTCCATAAAAGATAAGAGTTCGTGTCCGGCGGTGCTATCCACGAGCTGATCGATTCGGGGGAGTGGGAAGCAGTCCTTCGGACACGCGTCATTTAAGTTGGAGAAGTCGATGCATGTTCGCCACTTCCCATTAGCCTTCTTTACCAGTACTGGGTTGGCGATCCATTCTGGGTAGATGGCTTCTCGTATGAAGTTATTGGCAAGTAGGTTCTTTACTTCTTCCGCGAGGGCTGCTGATCGTTCTGCCCCCATGTTTCTCTTTTTCTGCTTTACTGGCACCTTGGTGGGATCGATGTTCAGCACGTGGCATGCTACGTCAGGGGAGATTCCTGTCATGTCAGCGTGCGTCCATGCAAATACATCCATGCTGTGGCGAAGAAAATCAATGAGTTGATCCTTTAATTCTTCTTTTAGTTGAGATCCGATTTTCAATAGTCTACTTGAGTCATGTTTATCTACAGCTACGAATTCCATAGCCTCTACAGGCTCGGCGGTGGCCTCCTCCTCTTTGTCCCTGGGGTCTAATTCATTGAAAGGGTCACTGGTATATCGAAGAGGAGGGGCTTCCAAGCTTTTCATGCAGAGAGTAGTCTCTGCGTTTTTCCCTTTATCTTTTCTGCGGTTATTGCGAAGTTTAGTTACATAGCAGTCTCAAGAAGCATCTTGATCTCCCTCTATTTCTCCTATTCCGTTATCTGTTGGGAATTTCATCTTCAGGCACCATGGGGCTAGGACAATTTGGAAGTCAGACAAGGCTGGTCTTCCCAAAAAGGCGTTGTAGGCTGAGTGGTTCTCTATTAGTACACACGTTTGTTTTCGCACAACGGAGCGGGGATGACTTCCTATTTCAACAAAAAGGTCCAGTTTCCCGAGGGGCATCTTCGCATCTCTAGTGAAACCATGTAGTGGTTTGTTGTAGGGAGACACATCCTTCATTGACAGCTTCATTTTGTCGAAAGAATGCTTGAATAGGATATTCACCGAGCTTCCAGTGTCTACCAAAATTCGGAAAACTTTGGCTGGACCGAACCAGGAAGAGATGACCATAGGATCCATGTGTGGGTACTGTCTTCCCTCTAGATCACGCCTACTGAATGTGATGTCGTCATCCTCTTTCCGTTTCGGGTGGCGTTCTTCCATAATAGAGTTAACGTAGCCTTCATCATTTCTAAGTGACTTAACGTATCTTTCCATCTCTGCGCAGCTTCTGTCGGCGATGTGTGGTCCTCCTGATACGGTATGGACCACTATCTTCTCTTGACTAGAGCTGCTGGTATTGCGATTTCCTCCGCCTACTTCTGGGAGGGGTAGCCCTAGATTCTCATTGGCAGGAGTTGAAGTCCTGTTCTGGCTTTTTACATAGCGTTCCAGTCTCTTCCTTCTGATGTGTTCTTCAATCAAGTCCCGGAGATGATGGCATTCATTGGTGTCATGTCCATGGGATTCGTGGAAGCGGCAGAACTTTCCAGACTTGAGTGCGTTATCTGACTCCTTGTTATGCGGGGGGCGCTTGTATCTAACTTCGTCTTGAGTGGCTAGGAAGATGTTTTCGATCGTTTCATTCAAAGGAGTGTAAGAGTCAAATCTTGGTCCAGGTCGATATAATCGCTTTTCTCCCTTCTTGCCCCCAGCATTGTCTCTAGAGTCATTTCTCCGAACATCCTTTGCTGCAGCGGGAACCCTATCTGTAGCAATCTTAGCCTGTTGCCCCGACTGCCTCTCAGTGGCAGCGTCTTCAATTCTCATATACTTTCCAGCTTCATGGAAGAAATCAGGTAAAGTAGCTGGCTTTTCCTTGGTTAGTCTTCTAGCAAATTTAGTATCCGGATGTACACCACTGCAGAGAGCCATTAGGATAAGTTTCTCGTCGGCATCTTGGACTGCGGCCGCTGTGGCGTTGAATCGGGTGAGATATTGTTGCACTGTCTCTCCGGGTTTCTGCTTGATATTAGATAAGGAATAAGCGTCCTTGGGTTGTTCCACATGAATGCGGAACTGGATGATGAACTTTTCTTTCAACATTTTACATGAGCTGATGGACCCTTGGGGTAGGTGGCAGAACCAGGAGGTAGCTAGATCTGCCAAGAAAAGTGGGAAGCATTTACACAATACTCCCACCGTTGCTCCGCTCATGAGCATATGCTGGGTGTATCTCTGTAAGTGTACGATGGGGTCAGAGGTTCCCTTGTAGGGCTCCATTGTTGGCTTTTTCCATTCCCGGGGGGTGATGGCAGTTTCGATACTGCAGGTGAAGGGGCTGGTTACCCTAGCACCTGTCCCCCGATCCCTTTGCTCCCATTGGACGCACTCTCTGAACAATCGCGCCATCCTTTCATTAGAACTTGGAGCGGATGGAAATGAGTTTGGTTCTTCCCTGCGAGACTGATTCCATTCAGATGACTTGTATGGATGGTATCGTCTGTCACTCCTAACATTCTCCAATGGCTGCCTCTGGTCTTCTGGGGGCATGCTGGGGTCGGCCACAGTTGACCCTTGCCTTGATCTTCCCCTGCTGGGTTCTGTTCTCAGCGCTTCCTCAGGTCCAACTTCGGGCTGGACTCCTGCTCGGCCCCGTCTACTGGTGTTTCCATGGTTAGGTAGCATGACAGGCTCAGCTACATCCGCCCCTTGGCTGGTACCTCCCATGTTGGGTTCGGTTCCAAGTGTTTCCTCGGGTCGAAATTCGGGCTGAGTCTGGGCTCGGCTCCTATCATTGTTGTTTCTGTTATTAGCCTCTTCGAAGAAGAAAGACCTTTGTCGTCTCCCAGATCCTCCCGACCGGGACTCACCCCATGATTCAGTATTGCGATTGGATTCTTCAGCATACCTTAAGCGTGACATGAGCTGGTCCACCAAGGCTTCTTGTTGAGATGCAAAGCGGTTAGTTACTTCAGTCACAACCCTGTCCAGGTCCGTCCTTGTAATTGGTTGTTTCGAAGCAGGGGCTGTTGGATTTGCCAGATTTTCATTTGCTGTTGGAACTGGACGATTGTCTTGATCTCTGATTACTGGATCTGGGATACTGCTAGTTGTAATGTTCTTTCCTTTGTTAGTATCTTTCTTCCGTCCGGGAGGCATGTTTTCCAAATGAACGATGCTGACAGGAAAAGGATTAAGTGGGAGAAGCTGAAGCTTCGAGCTCCTGCTCTTAATTTCTCAGTGAAAGCACCAAAAATATTTGCACGAAAAATGGGCAAACAACTCCAAGTCGTATGAACTAGTTGATTTTATGTTGTTTCTAGTGAATTGGGTGATTTACGCAAATTTATAAAAAAGCAGGGGCTAAACTGTAAAAGATACACAGATTTATAGTGGTTCGGCCAGAAAGTGCCTACGTCCACTTTATATGTTATTCTCCTTTTCTATTCAGATTACAAGTACAGAGCTTTGATTACATGTAACTGAAAGTTATTTGAAAGTTCTCTCCGTGCTTGAGCTCTCAAACTTGTCTGCCACTGTTGTACCCCCTGCCCCTCTATTTATAGAGTGATGCTGGGGGCAAGGGTCCTGGATGTATATAGCTGCTGGTGGGCCTGTGCTGATGCTATCTGGACTGACTAGGTTAATCTGAAACGTCTTGGTTTGGTGGAGAGTGGTATGTTGTTCTGGTTCGGTTGTATATGGAAGTGGAGTTGGTTCGGCGAGGGTTGGAGCGGCAGTGGCTCGGTGGTGGTTGATTCGGTATGCTTTGGTTCGGTTACGTAGGGGAAGGTGGTTGGTTCGGTGGTGAGTGGATGGAGCCTGGTTCGGCATTGTTTGGAGAGGGTTGGACCGACATTGCTTGGATATGGTATGGTTCGGTGGTATCTAGAAGGTGTGTTGGTTCGGCTAGGAGGGAAGTATGTCGTTTGGACCGGTGATGCTTTGGCTCGCGTTGGTTCGGCAATGCCCTCCTTTTAATGGCTCGGTGGAAACACCCCCAACAGTAACGTATAATATAACAGGTGTTTAAGCATGGGTGAACATCATAACATAGCAAGTGCAACATGATAATTCATTTTACAGATTCAAATGGGGTCAATTCACGAGTTATATATGTACATATTGTCTGGTGAGAATAACTCACAGTAGAGCTGGAGATGACAACAACGAATGACATAAGCACGAAAGCACGACATGGATTCGAGTGGGAGAGCCAAGGATTAATTTGCTTGAATACAAATTAAAAAAACAATATAAATAACATGAGTTTTCAAATTCAAATACGATAAAATAAGATAGAATCAACTGCACAAATCAAAGCCGAATTTCTTTGCACTTGCTTCCAGCACACATTGGCCTTGGCCATAAGCGTAGTTCAAGGCTAAAGGAAGGTTTTTGGATCAGGTTTGGGTTGGATATGGTCGACCTACATAGGTTGGAGATGGTGCAAAGGTGGACATGCTTGAAACAACACTACACAACAATATACATGGATTTTCAAAGCACTACAAGGCTCGGTCAAGGCCACCATGGGTACGGAGATCTCTGGTGGGGTTAGGGGATGACATGGCAGAGGTGTCAGGTCAGGTTAGAGGTTGTGGTGATGGTGTAGGTGGCGGCCAAGGGGAAGAATTTGAGGTGGTGATGCATTGTGGCTCGGCTAGGTCATATAGTTGGAGGTCAGAGTATTTGGTGATGGATCTACCACCAAGGGTGGCACAGCTTGGGATAGCCAGTGAGGAGGAGGTGGTGGTGACATGTTCAGGTGGTGGTGGAGGCAGCAAGGCTGATGGAGTGGTGGGGCCGAACCTAGAAGTGAAGGAAGCAAGAGCAAAATTACATGAAAACTAGTATAAAACAACGAAAAGAGAATAGAATTTTACCAAACTTTCTCACAAAGAAGAGGCCGAACTTTTTGGTGTGTTGAGAAGAAAATTCTCGTGAAAATGAGAGGGAGAAGGTGTTCGGCTGAAAGAAATGAGGAGTTAAGTCAAAAGAAATGAAGAGTTGTGAGGAAAATGAAGAGGTGGAATTCAAAAAGTCAAATGGCAATTCAAAAGTCCAAACCCTTTCATATTTCTTTATTTAGTTTTTAAAACTTATATTTCTGGTAATAATAAAATTTCCAGATAAAATTTCAAAAAGTTATCAAAATATAAAAATATATGTAATATTTATTAATTATATAAAGTTAAATTAAGGAAAATAGTTACAAATAGTAAACTAGTCTAGAAAATTTGGAATTAAATGGAATAAATTTTAGGAAATTCAAACGAGCTTGTAAAATATTTTTAAACATAAATAATAACATAAAATAAAAATTTATTCACAAAATAAATATATAAAATTTAATTTTAAATAAAATTTTAATGAAGAAAATAGCAGAAAATAAGAAAACAGCTTTTACAAATAGGAAATCAACACAGTAAAGTTTGGAAAAATTATAACATCACTTTATAAATGTTTTAAAATAAAATATATATCTAACATGTCATATAACACATATTAGAACATGATTTGACAAATAAAATATTGTTTATATAAATTAAAATAGATGATTTTATTAAATAAATCAATTTACATACAATATGGTAAAAAGCATAACTTTCATAACATAAATCGGATTTCAACGAAACGAAAACCATTATTCTTGAAATTAAATTTATTTTCATAATAAAAGATAAAATTCAAGCACTAAAATATTTAAATTTTAAATTTATAAGTCAAAGTTTGACCAGATTGACCAAAAATCCACTTTTCGGGAAAATATTCAATTTATACCAGTTTGAAATTATAATTCACATAATAATAAAATTCATATTTAAAATGAAATGTTTGAAATAAGACAAGTTTGAAATAATTTCAAAATAAAAATAAAGTCAAAATTAAAAATATATATATAAAAAAATCTAGGGTTGTTACAACAACACAACAATAGACAGTTATATAAACCTGTCCTCACAACTGATGTTTGCGTGAAAAGTGGGCAAACACCTCCAAGTCGTGAGATTTAATGGGTTTTATGTGATTCTTAATGATTTAGATGAGTTATGTAAATATGAAAAAAGCAGGGACTGAAATGTAAAAGACACACAGATTTATAGTGGTTCGGCCAGAACGTGCCTACGTCCACTTTATATGTTATTATCTTCTTTCTTTCGGATTACAAGTACAATGCTTTGTGTACAAGTATATGAAAGTAGTTTGAAAGTTCCTTCCGTGCTTGAGCTCTCAAACTTGTCCGCCATTGTTGTACCCCTGCCCCTCTATTTATAGAGTGAGGTAGGGGGCAGGGGTCTTGGATGTATATAGCTGCTGGTGGGCCCGGGCTGGAGCAATCTGGACTGGCAATCATCTGGTTCGGCGAGGCTTCATCCGGCTGTGCTTAGAGAAGTTGGAGTTTGGTTCGGTCATGGTGGTCCGGTGATAGGCGTGGTCCGGTGGTGGTCTGGTCCGGTCGTGTAGGGGAGGAGTGTTGGCTCGGTGATGGCCTTGGTCCGGTTGTAGGTTGGTCCGGTAGGGTGTTGGAGAGGTGGTTCGGTGGTGCCCTTGGTCCGGTATGCCGAATGGGGATGACCGAATGTCCTTATGCCGAATGAGCTTGTGCATGGAGAATGCCGGATGGACTTCGAGCCTTGTGTTTGCTGAACGAAGTGGAGGTTGCGAGCCCGGGTAAAACTTGTGACTTCTTGGTCTCGAGATCTTCTGTGTGAGAATTCGCCCAACATTTGCCCCCCAAAGTGGGGCACGTGCTTGCATGTGTCGCGCTTTGTTTCCCTGTGGTAGGAAAGCTTGTTTCGTAGTGTCATGGGTTAGATGCCCGTATCCTGTTGGTGTCCTGCAAAGGAATTTACAGTTTTAGTGTGATTTCAGGTAACGATCGTTCGGGATTGACATATTCGAGATGAAGTAAATTGTGTCGTTCGGGACGAGAGAGTGTGCCCCGAGGGGGCTTAGCATTATCGATGCCAGGTTCACGTTAGAGTGGGCCTCTGGATCGTTTGCCAAGGTGGTTTATCGCCAGCTCAGAGCATGCCTAAGGATCGTTCGCGACCCTGTACATGTGTAAGTGGCTTAGCCATTTCCTAATTATCAGAATCAAATATCCATTTAACCGATGAGCTTAAAAAGGAATGTCAAAGTGTAAATTCTCACGATTACAGGGTTAATAGCCATTCAGAGCGTGCCTATGGACCGTTCGTGGTTGCGTACACGTGTAAATGATTAACCCATGTTAATGAGAGATTTACGACTCATTCATTGTTATCATATTCTTTATTTTATTAGTAAGCTCTGGAGTTCGGTACTTATCTGAGTGAGGTGCCCTGCGTGCCCCCTACTTCTGGTTTCTGCTGGTAGAGACAGTTTCATTCGGCTTTGAGTAGGTATAGGTTTTCATTCGGTTGGAGGTTGGTCCGGTATGCCGAACCATCTGGTCCGGTGGTGTTCCTCCAGTCTATATATAGGGGCTGCACCCCCTTAGGTTTTCTTCACCGAATCAACAAGCGCCGAACCAATACTATACCGAATCAACAATCTTGCCGAATCAAACGAAAGCCGAACCATTTCATGCCGAACCAACTTGCTTGCCGAATCAGGTATACACTTATTGCCGAATGGACTTACTACCGAATGTGCCTAATTTGCCGAATACATACGAAGGTCCTCGTTTTACCGAATGGGCCTTAAGCCTTAGTGCCAAATGGATGTATACCGAATGAACTCTTAGTGCCGAATGACATGTATACCGAATGAACTCTTGTATTTGGACTTTGGGTGGAACTCTGGACTTATGCATTCTTTTTCGCTTACATCTCTGTACTCCTTGTTCTAACAACTTGTCTTTTCGCTTTTGTGTATGCAGATAAATGTCTCGCAAGGCGGAAACACGATCAGATAGACGAAAATCCAAAGATAGAGGCGAGTCTTCCTCCGTGCCCCCAACCCAACCAGGATCTGGGCAGCATCGACCTGTTCCGAGGTCGTTAGTGGATGGCTATGGTCCACAGGAACTTCTGGTCTCCCCTCCCGATTGCTTTCCTAGCTCCCTAAAGGAGGAGCAACTTGATGTCATCTCTCGTTCATTTGGGATAGACAGGGCTCTTATGCTGCTGCCGGGAGATGGAGTGATGCCGTATAATCCCCCCGAAGGTTACTTCGCTTACAGCAGGTACCATTGCATGTGTGGTGCTATCCCTCCTATCAATGCCTGGATAGTCAGCTTTACCACATATTTGAAAGTGGCTCCATTCCAGCTTCAGCCGAACTCTTATGCCATTCTGGTAAGCCTTTTCGTCATCTTCCAGAGGAGATACGGGCGCCCTCCTTCTAACCCGGAAATTCGGTATTTGTATAACCTGAGGGGCTACAAGAAGGGGTCTCCGTATATTAGTCTGGAAGCGGCCGTGCCCTTCAAACCGGACTTGGACTTATATTCAAAGTTCACCATGTTCAATAAGGAATGGTTCTTTATCAAGGACGATTCTGTTTCTTTCCGCCTTTTCACTTCCGGCTGTAAGATGAATTTCATTTATATTTTCCATGTTCTAACTGTTGTGCTTCTTCTGACACGCTTCTGTTTCTTGCTAGCGACAGGTGGTATTGCAGTCGTGGAAGATGATTCTTTGACGCGGATGGCTGCTGAAATAAAGGCCATTCCGGCACGGGACAGGTCGGCTTCTTTCCTGATCAGGAACGCTACCCTCCTGGAATACAACTTGATCCTGCCGCACCAGTCCGTGGTTAAGCAGAGGGACACGGTTGAGGAGAAGGCCGCTAAAGCTAAGGAGGGGGCCACGGTGAAGAGTGGCAAGAGGAAGCCCTTTTCACAACACCCAGTCGTAGGGGGTAAGAAGCTCAAGGAGTCTGATGGCCCCACTCCTAGTACTCGCCCGATCATCCCGGAGGGGGAAGGTATGGAAGAGGGCGAAGGAGGCGATGTGGGAGGAGAGTCAGGAGGCGGAGGAGATGGCGATGGAGATGGTGATGGTGATTCTGGTGCCTTAACCTCTGGGAAAGATCCTGAACTGGATGAGGCCCTCCGTCAGGCCTTTGGGGAATCGGAGGAAGAATCGGAAGCGGAAAAGGAAAAGGAGGCGGGCAAGGCTGTGGCTGGTGCCGATCCATCCCCTAAAGGCTCCTCAGCTAGGGTAACTTCGGCGGTGCAAGGTGAACTTTTGTCCTCTGTCGATTCCCTTTTCGATAAGGACTTAGAAATATTTTATGGTTCACTTCCGTCCTGGAATGAGATTCAGGACTTATTGCAGTACCCCACTCCTCCGCAGGGTTTGTATAATAGACGTGCCTTCACACTTTTATTTCTTTTTACTTAACATGTTTCCTGAATTGGGGACCATTGTATATTCGTAACACTTGTTCTTTATTCCAGGGGCAGGCCAGGCGGTTAAAACGTCAGACGTTCGACACCGCCTCGAACAGTTCAAGTTGATGAGAGCTTCTGCGAAGCCTCCCACTGGTCGTACTGGGGACGTGGTCAAATACCGTCCTCTTCTTGGGGTCATCGAAGAGAGCATTCAGAAAAAGAAGAGGTGTCGTTCTTTATTTGAGCCTTCCCCTGGTCCGCAGCTCCCTGTTCAGCCTCCTCGTGATGCCACGGAGGAGAGCACGGAGTTTATCCCCCCTCCACCTCCTTCCAAGAATCCCACGATTATCCGTATAAGGCGTCCTGACGTGCCTCGTGACCCCTTTGCCGGTCATCCTAATTTAGATCCAAGCTCTCGGGATATTTCATTTGATGAGGCCACGGGTGAACACCTCCTTCCCCGCAACCCCATGGTACGAGTGTTAGACGAGGCTAAGTCCCTAGATCTTGATCTGCTTACCACTCGGGTAGTTACCATGAGAGACGAGGCCAAGGCTAATATCGATCGGGTGGCTGAAGAGACCAAGAAGTTAATGAAGTATCATGCTCAATTGGTCAAGGCCGGGGAGGAGATTGGGAGCGCTAATATTCGGTTGCGGCTGAAGGTTGCTGATCAGGCCGAACAGCTTGTCGGTTAAGCCGTTCAGATTTCTCGGCACGAGGAAGCCTCCAGGCGTCTGAAAGAGACCATGGAAAAGGCTAGTAGGGCGGAATTACGGAAGATGGAGGCCGCCTGTAAGGAGCGGATCGACATGGCCATTGCGACAGTGGATGAGGTTCGGAATGCGGATCTCGAGAAGGTAGAGGAGTTGTCTGGAAGGCTTGAGGCCGCGGAGATGGCTCAAGTCAAGTTAAAGGAGGAGATGGAGGAGATGAGGAGGTCTCTCCAGGGTGACTGCTCGAGATACCGATCAGAGAGGGATGTTGCTGTCGCCAAGTTGCAGGCTTCCGAGGCCCGGGTGAGGGAGTTCGAGGAGAATGAGGGGATGATGGACGAGATGCTGCAGGATATGTACTTCCGCACTTGGAAGGAGGGCAGTTTGTCTTGGATGGATGACTATCCCCGGGTCATGGCCAAGATATATCTTCGGGCTTTAGAGGAGGCCAGGATTGATGCGGGTAAGGAAGGTGGAGCGGCTTTTAGTCTGGACGTGGTCACTGCTCAGTTCTCGAAAGAGGAGCAAGCGGCGGTGAAGGAGGGGATGCGGTTGCTTGCTGCGGAGGAAGCGGGTGTGCAACTGGAGGATGAGGATCAAGCGGCGGACGCTGGTGAGTTATTCTTCTCTTTTCCTTTTCTTTCCGGGTTTCCATAACTTGATCGTTTATCGTTTGTTTAATGGATTCCTCTTCTGAATTGGACAGGTGGAACTTCCGATCAACATGCTGGGGGTTCCGGCCCTACGGCCAAATAGGCTTGGGAAGTTGGTGATGGAGTGCGGACGCAGCTGGTTACTTGTCCGGATTCGACCGCTTTTTATTTCTTTTTACTGTTGTTTACGTTAGTCCAAAACATTGATGTGGCTGTAATAATATTATTTGCAGAGAATAACTTTGTGTGATTTTATAATATAAGCTGATTTTGTTATGTTTAAATGTTGTTGTCATTTTGATGTGCTGCGTGAGAAGTATAACCATGTATATGCCTGTGATTTTAGTTGTGTTTGATGTTAAGCCTTTGCTTGAAATATAATTTCATGTTTTGCAATGTTGGTGTGACGTATGAATAAGCTATAGTTATGTATTTATGTACAAGAGAAGAGAGTACCGCCCTTCATGTTTTATTTGCAGGTGGTAGCTTCGAGCTTCTTGTGTAACTGATCATGGATATCTCTGAGTACCTTGCCACCCAGTACGCAGGCTTAGATTCTCATGACTGAATGCTCCCTATTTGGTTTCCTGTACTTTAGAGTTTGTTATACAAGATAGGAGAAAAGTATTTAAATGAAATGGAAATATAGAAAAAGTAAAACTTCCAGTCACGGAAGGCCGTCGATGTGCTTAAGTTCGTGGCAAACGGGTTTTGTAGTCACTTTCCCTAGCTGTGGGTCTTGGAGACATTTGTCACCCATCTTACGCCTCCGCGGGGAGTTTTCTTTTTTACCACAGCCGCACTTAAGACACATCGGAGCCGAGATCGCGCACGGTAACTACCCGAACCATTATGGTCCGTAATCGTGGGTATTATTCGATTTACCGTGGCCGGCTAGCGTAGGTGCCGTTGGCCGTGAACTACCCCTGGCTGGCCACACCTTATGTTGGGGCTTAAAGTAGGTTCACGGTTGCCGGCGAGCCGAACGCCGTAATGAGCTGCCATCGGCTATAGTCGGCCTTTATGATGACTTATAATCGGCTCATTACAGTTGGCTTTGAGGGCAGGCGCGAGCAATGAGTTAACCCGCAGCAGAGGGATGCTGGAGCAAAAGAGTCTCATTGGCGAGTGCATAGAATCGTAGCGTACCTGTTAGGCCTTGTCCAGATGAGGCCGTGGTGCGTCTTGAGTGGAGATGCCATAAGATTTTGTTCAACAGAAAAGGATAAAGCTTAACAAGCAGCCAAGATATAAAGGAACAAGTTAAAAAGAGACAAGATTTTTTAAAGTGGTTCGGCATGAAAATGCCTACGTCCACTGATTCTCTTTGTTAATTCACTTCATACGGGCAGTACAAGTTAAGAAAAGTATCGACGGAGGTGTCGGATGTTTCATGCCCTCTGGAACACCTCTCCGTCCACTGTTGACAAAATATAAGCTCCGTTGTGGAGATCTTTATGAATTACATATGGTCCGTCCTAGATGGGGTCCAGTGCCCCGGGGCGCGGAAAGATTCGCCTGAGAACAAGATCTCCTTCTTGTAAGACGCGATGCTTGACTTTGGAGTTGTATAGTGCTGCCACTTTTTGTTTGTGAGCTGCTGCTTTGAGTGCTGCATCATTTCTCCTTTCCTCAATCAGATCCAAAGACATGAGGAGTAGTTCTTCGTTTTCTTCTGGATTGTAGTGGATCCTACGGTGGGAAGGAACAATAGTTTCAACAAGGAGCATTGCCTCCGATCCGTATGCCAAAGAGAAAGGAGTATGTCCCGTTGATGTTCTGAAAGAGGTGCGGTAGGCCCAAAGTGCCGTAGGAAGTTCGTCCACCTAAGCGCCTTTTGACTTTTCAAGTTTCTTCTTGATTAGGGTTTTGAGAATTTTGTTGACAGCTTCGACTTGTCCGTTTGCCTGAGGATAAGCTACCGATGAGAAGCTTTTATGAATTCCATGCTCTTGGCACCAGTCGGCGAATTCTTCGCTGTCAAATTGGAGTCCGTTGTCTGATATGATCTTGAGTGGTACTCCGTACCTGCACAGAATATTTTTGATCAAGAAGTTGATAACTTTTGCTGAAGATATTTTATTTAGGGGTTCCGCTTCCACCCATTTGGTGAAATAATCGACTGCCACTATAGCATATTTGGCCCCGCCCCTGCCCGTTGGCAGTTCGCCAATTAAATCAATTCCTCATACAGCAAAGGGCCAAGGGATGGTCATTTGAGTAATCTCATTTGTGGGTAATCGAGGAATCTTGGCAAATTTCTGGCATCTGTCGCATCTCTTGACGAAGTCTAAGGCGTCTTTGTTTAGTGTGGGCCAGTAATATCCATATCGGAGTATCTTTTTCGCCAGAGTCTGCCCTCCAGTGTGATCTCCGCAACTTCCTTGATGGATGTTGAATAAGATTTCCTTGGCTTCCCTTCCAGCGACGCATCTGAATAAGGGGCTAGAGAAGCCACGGCGATAGAGGATGCCTTCTTGTATTGTGTAGTGGGGAGCTTTCCTCAAAATTCTCCTGACTTCATCACGTTTGTCTGGTAGTGTGCCGTCCTGCAAATATTTCCGGATAGGAGTCATCCAAGTTGCTTCTTCAATTGCAGTTATCAGATTCACTTGTTCAAAACTTGGGGCTAGCTGCCTTGAGATGGCTAGTGCTTCGGAAATGGTGCTATTCTTCATACTAGCTTGCTTTGCTAGTTCATCGGCCTCTTGGTTATCTTCTCGAGGAATGTGTTTGATTAGATAATGGTCCAATTGGTCGAGCAGTAGTTTGGTTTTCTTTAGATATGCTGTGAGTCGTTCTCCTCGTGTCTGGAATTCTCCTAGTACTTGGTTTACGATAAGTTGAGAATCACTATGAAGACATAAAGAATTGACTCCAATTTCTAAGGCAAGCTCCAATCCCGCTATTACTGCCTCATACTCCGCATCGTTGTTAGTGGTCGCGAATTCCAACCTTAATGAATAGTACAGCTTTCTTCCCCTGGGGGTGATTATCACAATACCTGCCCCCGAGCCTTGTTCGTTTGATGCTCCATCTACAAAGAGGTTCCACTTGATGTTTTTTGCTATTTCAAACTGATTCTTGCCTTCGTTGGTAGTGAATTCGGCAATGAAATCGGCCAGGGCTTGCCCCTTGATAGCAGTGCGAGGATGGTAGGTGACGTCATACTGACTTAGTTCAATGCACCATTTGAGGAGTCGTCTAGAAGTGTCGGGACGATGGAGCACCTGTCTTAGTGGCTGATCGGTTAGAACTCTGATGGAGTGAGACTGGAAGTAGTGTTGCAGTTTTCGTGACGCGATCAATAAACAATATGCCAATTTCTCAAGTTTAGGATATCTGGCTTCTGCCCCCGTAAATCTCTTACTTATAAAGTACACCGGGCGTTGTGTGCGGTCTTCTTCTCTTACTAGGGCGGTGCTTAAAGCATGAGATGATACAGCGAGGTATAGGTATAGCTCTTCGCCTTCGTTCGAAATTGAGAGTACCGGTGGTTTCTGAAGGTGTTCGATCAGGTTAAGGAAGGCTTTTAAGCATTCATCGGTCCACTCGAACCTTCCTTTGTCTTTCTTGAGAGCTTCGAAGAAAGGGACGCACTTGTCAGTTGCTTTGGAAATGAATCTGCTTAGGGCGACCACCTCTCCGTTTAAGTTCTGCATTTCTTTTCGGGTGGAAGGTATCCTTATTTCTTTTAGAGCCCGGATTTGTTCAGGGTTTGCTTCAATTCCTCTGGAATGGACAATGAATCCTAAGAATTTTCCCGATGACACTCCGAAGGAGCACTTTAGAGGATTCAGCTTCATTCCATATCGGCGAAGTACCTGAAACATCTCGCTCAGGTGGCTTACATGATCGTCGGCTTTCCTGGACTTTACCAACATGTCATCCACATATACTTCCATAGTTTGTCCTATTAATTCCGCGAACATCTTGTTGACGAGGCGTTGATAAGTAGCTCCGGCATTTTTGAGTCCAAAAGGCATGACTTTGTAACAATATAATCCCCGGTCAGTGATGAAGCTAGTGTGGTCTTGATCGGGAGCGTGCATGGGAATCTGGTTGTATCCGGAGTATGCGTCCATAAAAGATAAAAGTTCGTGCCCGGCAGTGCTGTCCACAAGTTGATCGATTCGGGGGAGCGGGAAGCAGTCTTTCGGGCAAGCGTCATTTAAGTTGGAGAAATCAATGCATGTTCGCCACTTCCCATTAGCTTTCTTTACTAGTACCGGGTTAGCTATCCATTCGGGGTAGATGACTTCTCGTATGAAGTCATTAGCAAGTAGGTTCTTTATTTCCTCATCGAGGGCTGCTGATCGTTCTGCTCCCATGCTTCTCTTTTTCTGCTTTATCGGTACCTTGGTGGGATCGATGTTCAGCATGTGGCATGCTATGTCTGGGGAGATTCCTGTCATATCGGCATGTGTCCACGCAAATACATCTAAGTTGTGGCGGAGAAAGTCAATGAGTTGATCCTTCAATTCTGTTTTTAGCTGAGATCCTATTTTTAATAGTCTGCTTGAATCATGTTTGTCTACAGATACGAATTCCATGGCCTCTGCAGGCTCAGCGGTAGCCTCCTCCTCCTTATCCCTGGGGTCTAGTTCATTGAAAGGATCGCTGGTGTATCGAAGAGGAGGGGCTTTCTTTAGTTTCTATGCTTCCAAGCTTTTCATGCAGAGAGTAGTCTCTGCATCTTTCCCTTTATTCTTTCTATGGTTATTGCGAAGTTCAGTTACATAGCAATCTCGAGCGGCGTCTTGATCTCCTTCAACTTCTCCTATTCCGTTATCTGTTGGGAATTTCATCTTTAGGCACCACGGGGCTAGGACAATTTGGAAGTCAGATAAGGCTGGTCTTCCCAAGAAGGCGTTGTAGGCCGAGTGGTTTTCTATTAGTACGAACGTTTGTTTTTGTACAACGGAGCGGGGATGACTTCCTATTTCGACGAAGAGGTCAAGTTGCCCGAGGGGCATTTTCGCATCTCCAGTGAAACCGTGCAGGGGCTTGTTGCAGGGAGACACATCCTTCATTGACAACTTCATCTTGTCGAAAGCATGCTTGAACAGGATATTTACGGAGCTTCCTGTGTCTATTAGAATTCGGAAAACTTTAGCTGGACCGAACTAGGCAGAGATGACCATGGGATCCATATGCGGATACTGTCTTCCTTCTAAATCACGCCTACTGAATACGATGTCGTCACTCTCTCTCCGTTTCGGGTGGCGTTCTTCCATAATGGAGTTAACATAGCCTTCAGCATTTCTAAGTGACTTGCCGTATCTTTCCATCTCTGCCCAGCTTCTGTCGGCGATGTGTGGTCCTCCCGAGATGGTATGGACCACTATCTTCTCTTGACTAGAGCCACTGGTGTTGCGATTCCCTCCGCCTACTTCTGGGAGGGGTCGCTTTGAGTTCTCATTGGCAGGAGTTGGAGTCCTGTTCTGACCTTTCACATAGCGTTCCAGCCTTCTTCTTCTGATGTGTTCTTCGATCAAGTCCCGGAGATGGTGGCATTCATTGGTGTCATGTCCGTGGGATTCGTGGAAGCGGCAGAACTTTCCAGACTTGAGTGCGTTATCAGATTCTTTCTTGTGCGGGGGGCGCTTGTATCCGAGTTCGCCCTGAGTGGCTAGAAAGATGTTTTCGATTGTTTCATTCAAAGGAGTGTAGGAGTCAAATCTTGGTCCTGGTCTATATTGGCGTTTTTCAACCTTCCTGCCCCCAGCATTGTCTCTAGATTCATTTCTTCGAGTGTCCTTAGCTGCAGCGGGAACCTTGTCCGAAGTTGTCTTACCTTGTTGCCCTGACTGCCTCTCAGTGGCGGCGTCTTCAAGTCTCATATACTTTCCAGCTTCATGGAAGAAATCAGGTAAAGTAGCTGGTTTTTCCTTAGTTAGTCTTCTAGCGAACTTGGTATCTGGGTGTACACCACTACAGAGGGCCATTAGGGTGAGCTTCTCATCGGCGTGTTGGACTGCGGCCGCTGCGGCGTTGAACCGGGTTAGATATTGTTGCAGTGTCTCTCCGGATTTCTGTTTGACATTGGATAGAGAATAAGCATCCTTGGGTTGGTCTACATGGATGTGGAACTGGCTAATGAACCTTTCTTTCAACATCTCACATGAGCTGATAGATCCTTGGGGTAGATGGCAGAACCAGGAGGTAGCTAGATCTGCTAGGAATAGCGGAAAGCATTTACACAGCACCCCTTCTATTGCTCCGCTCATGAGCATATGCTGGGTGTATCTTTGTAAGTGTACGATGGGGTCGGAAGTTCCCTTGTAAGGTTCCATGGTTGGCATTTTCCACTCCTGGGGGGTGATGGCAGTTTCGATATTGCGGGTGAAGGGGCTGGTGACCCTAGCGCCTATTCCTCGGTCCCTTTGCTCCCGTTGGACGCATTCTCTGAATAATCGTGCCATTCTTTCATCAGAATTTGGAGCAGATAGAAATGAACTTGGTTCTTCCCTGCGGGATCGATCTCGTCCAGATGACCTGTAGGGATGGTATAGTCTATCACTTCTGACGTTATCCAGTGGTTGCCTCTGGCTGCTCGGATGCATGCTAGGACCAGCTACAGTTGCCCCCTGCCTTGATCTTCCCCTGTGGGGTTCTGTTTCGGGCATTTCCATGGGGTCAACTTCGGGCTGGGTTCTAGCTCGGCTCCGTTCAGCGGGGTTTCTATGATTAGGTGGCATGACTGGCTCAGCTACATCCGACCCTCGCCTGGCGCCTCCACCACTGGGTTCGGTTCCAAGCGCTTCCTCGAGTCGGAGTTCGGGCTGAGTCCGGGCGCAACCCCTATCATTGTTGTTCCTATTGATGGCTTCCTCGAAGAGGAAAGACCTTTGCTGTCTCCGAGATCCTCCAGATTGAGATTCATCCCATGATTCAGTGTTGCGGTTGGATTCTTCGACATCCCTCAAGCGTGACATGAGTTGGTTCACCAAAGCTTCTTGTTGGGATGCGAAGCGGTTAGTCACTTCCACTACAACTCTGTCTAGGTCCGCTCTAGTGATTACTGCCGGTTGTTCCGCGGCAGGGGCTGTTGGAATTGCCTGATCTACATGTGGCACTGCTGCCGTAGTGGGATGGTTCTCTTGATCTGGATCCACTGGATTTGGAGCGCTGCTAGTTGCAGCGTTCTTTCCCTTGTTGGCGTCTTTTCTTGGTCTGGAAGTCATGTTTCCTAGGCAATGAAGAATGCTATTGGGAAAGAAGGTTGGATGAGGGAAGCTGGAGCTTCGAGTTCGAAGTTCTCAGTGAAAGCACCAAAAATGTTTGCACGAAAAATGGGCAAACACCTCCAAGTCGTGAGATTTAATGGGTTTTATGTGATTCTTAATGATTTAGATGAGTTATGTAAATATGAAAAAAGCAGGGACTGAAATGTAAAAGACACACAGATTTATAGTGGTTCGGCCAGAACGTGCCTACGTCCACTTTATATGTTATTATCTTCTTTCTTTCGGATTACAAGTACAATGCTTTGTGTACAAGTATATGAAAGTAGTTTGAAAGTTCCTTCCGTGCTTGAGCTCTCAAACTTGTCCGCCATTGTTGTACCCCTGCCCCTCTATTTATAGAGTGAGGTAGGGGGCAGGGGTCTTGGATGTATATAGCCGCTGGTGGGCGCGGGCTGGAGCAATCTGGACTGGCAATCATCTGGTTCGGCGAGGCTTCATCCGGCTGTGCTTAGAGAAGTTGGAGTTTGGTTCGGTCATGGTGGTCCGGTGATAGGCGTGGTCCGGTGGTGGTCTGGTCCGGTCGTGTAGGGGAGGAGTGTTGGCTCGGTGATGGCCTTGGTCCGGTTGTAGGTTGGTCCGGTAGGGTGTTGGAGAGGTGGTTCGGTGGTGCCCTTGGTCCGGTATGCCGAATGGGGATGACCGAATGTCCTTATGCCGAATGAGCTTGTGCATGGTGAATGCCGGATGGACTTCGAGCCTTGTGTTTGCTGAACGAAGTGGAGGTTGCGCGCCCGGGTAAAACTTGTGAATTCTTGGTCTCGAGATCTTCTGTGTGAGAATTCACCCAACAACTGAATACACAGCGGAAAAGATAATATCAAATACAAGTGATACGTTTCGCCATCCATCTCGCCTCTTGAGCTCCACAACACCTCGTGGATTCCAGAATATCCTGATAACCTGACTCTAGACTGCCCGTGTGGAAATTTATGGGCACCCAGAGTTTAGAAATGGAACAATAAACTCCAGGTTAGTCATGAGACTGGTGTGAGAAATTAAAACAGTATATCTTTTAAAAAAACAAACAAACAAATATTATAAAATAGATCCGCAATGCATTTAGAAAATGAAACTACCATAAGGCCTCACACCACACATACAATGCAAACGCAGAATTGGAGGAGATTTCTCCTTATGATAGTCGAACATGCTTGATACGAGAAATTTTCTTTGATACTATTATTATAAGTGCAATGTGCAGGAAAACATTTCGAAAGTACAATATTAATCTTAGCCAGCCTAGGTACCTTATAGTATGCCTACTATAGCTATCATATTAGATGGCAGGTTCTACAACTAAAACCGTACAGGGCTCGTATTGTTTCTTTGGATTTTTCAACAAATGGTCAGGCCAAGGAACTTCCTATTGCCACATGGGAACGCCTCTGGAAGGACGCCCCGGGAACCTAACCGGATCTCTGCCAACACAAGGCCGGGTTACCACTGCATAAGTAGGTAACTACTGACACGATGCCATCCCCCGGTTGTAAACAACCTTTATCCGAGGATTCCCAATACCAACAACCACAAAGTAATAAATTTGCAGCAAAAACATAAGTTAAGTATCTGGGCTCCATACCATGATACCACCTCTATCTTGAAGGAAATGAACATACCCTAAAGGGCGCTACCCCCTAATACCTTGCTACATTCTTCCTGTTTTGACCATTCGAGGATGTGAGGTCCGACGAAGTCTCGTCCACAAAGCTGTGCTTTTCACAAAAGCCATGCTTCGATGAACAAATGATCAGCAGCACTTCGTATGTCACATTACCAAATTGGGAATGTATCACTAGTAACCGTCAACTACATAACCTCTGAGCTCATACGTCTTAGAGAAGGGTGTTAGGCTAAGATAATAAATTCTCCACCACCAACAGAAACATATTTGATAGAAACCAGCTTTACATCTCAAATTGTAACATCAGACACACATCCATACAATTCCGTTCTGGGATCAAACGGATCCAAAGGAACTTCCAAAGAAGCTCTTGCATTCCGGATATTCACTAATCACGTCCGGGCTTCCTATCACAGAGGGTGATAAAATCTCTATATCGGGGATCAGCCGATGCAGAGACATTCGACGGTAATCATTCCGTTTTCGAATATATCCGGTCTTCAACACCGGTTTTCAAATGCTATCCGCTATGACGTATCACTGTTCGCAATGGGATTTATGACCCAAAGGTCCTCTCCCGGCTAAACCGAATAACGAGCGTTTATTTTAAAAATAAGTGTAGCATTCAAATTATAGCAAATCACAACAAATGCCCATTTAAAGGTAAATATTGATAGTCGTTTATTTAACTATCAATAGATATGCACAACATCACCGGATTCCAAATAATTTTTCAAATTATTTATTTTCCAAAAATATCTTTACAAGATATAATTTTCCACTATTCAACCATTTGCTTTTCACCTTTACGACTTTTGAAAACAAATTTCAAATCATTTTCCTTACGCGGAAACACTTCCAAATATTTATTCATTTTCATTGGAAATCTGCTGAGTTCAAATACTTTAAAATAATTTATAACACTTATCCAAAATATATCAGGAAATCACTTTGAAATAAAACTATTTTTCTTTAAACACTTTACTGAAAATATTAGTTATAAAAATATTATACCAATATTACATATAACTTAAGTCCAAACTAATTTTCAAAATAAAAATTAGTAGACAGAGTATAACTATTTAAATGATTATTTTCTAAAACAATTATTGATTAAATCTTAGAAACAATCATTTCTATATCAATTTAATAAATCTTTACTTAAAGGATTTAAAACAATTTAAGAAGTTAATTTCTCCAAAGTATCCTTTTCAAAACCAATTCTAGAATATTATATATATATATATTTGAAAGCTATTCAGAAATTTTATTCGGCTTTCCAGGGAGAAAACACTTTCATTTCAAAATGGTTCATTAAAACCAATTAAATAAATCCTTACCGATTTACTTTAAATTTACGTTTCAAATCCGTAAATTTATTTCTACACTTCAAAAATAATCAATGTTTATTTTTAAACAAATTTCCCTTTCCTTTATAAAATCCATGGTGAATTTAAATTTTCAAATATCCACTGATATACGATTTTCAAATCGATTTCAAATATTCACTTTCAACAGCAATTCAATTTATCAATTGACTTCAAAAACAACCAAATCAAATTCCATATTGATTTTCCAAGAAATTAAACACCAAGTGAGTTTCATTCAAATCTCAAATTGAAATCAATTTCTACTAAACCCCAAATCAATTTTCAAATTGATTCCAAATTCTTTCCAAAACACCTAATAAATTCCAAATGGATTTTCAAAAGATTTAAATTCAATCACCAAAATCAATTCCCAAATGGGTTTCAAATTTTATTTTCTTTTAAAAATAAATTCCTTTTAAAGAAAACCAATTCTTTAATTTTTCAAACTCTTTAAAATCCGTACATTGAATAAATTCTTAAACCTTTGAATAATATTACTCGAAATCCATTTATTAAAGCTTTTCTCATATTTTGAAATTTTATTCAATAAGATAAAAAATAAAACTTTATTTTTTTAAAATTCCTTCTTTTAAATTTATCCAATCCTCAAAAATAAATTTTAATATAACTTTCAACCTAAATTTTCAAAAATCAATTTTTTATTTATTTTCGGTATCTAACGATACCAAATTATATTAGGATAAATTTTAGCCTTCAATGATTTCAATCATAAAGATAATCACATAGAGATTATAAATAATCAACACACAACATTGAAACAAATTTGATTATTTGAGGAATCCAGTTGGATCCCTCCAACCTCTTTCCCTGCATCCACAGATGTTAGCGCAATACCAATCCTATTTCAAGACGGGATATAGCGGTACATGGGTTCATAAAAAATATCATCCTCTATTATACGGCGCAATAGGGTCTCATCCACTATATAATGTGGGAAATCAACTCCAAGCACATATAATACCGATTCCACTTCACGGTGGAATATCGCGGTATATGTGTTTAATATAATAACCTCCGCTTAATATGCGGCGTATAGGGCCTATTTCAATACAATAAATAGCAACCATCATTCAATCACACAATCAAGCAATTTTAAATTTAACTATTTAAAATTTAAATCGAAACACAATTCGATTGAGTGAGAAGTTCTCACCTTGCTTCCAATAGCGGTTTTAGCGTTTTAGTCCGAATAAAATTAAACCGCGTTTAATTTTACCCAAAATTATACTAGCTCCAATCAACTCTAATCCAGCTCCATTGCGTAGTATTCGACAATACGAATCCAACGCAAGTCGTTTCGTCATTTTTCGACATCGTATGAACAATTTACAGCTTTTTAAAGTTTATTTGAATTTTAATATAAATAAATTTACAATTCTTTTCTATTTTTGTTTCAAACCCTACATCATAGCTGTTCGTTCCATTTGATTTCATCAGGGCCAGACGCAACAATCTTCTTCCTTATCAGCAAAAGACGCACGCACAAACCCATATAGGCCGCCTCCAAACCCTAATTATCGCCATCACTACGAACGCCGAGGACATGATCAAACAACGTCATTTGAAATGCCATCACAAGCTCCACCTTCGGCATGAATCTCATGCAACTCGGCCTCCATCTAGCCTCGATTTTTGAGCTCGAACGTGCGACATTTGAGCGAGCATTGCCGTCGATCCGTAGTATATTTTTCGATCTTGACCGTTGGTTTCAAAGATCTCGCTACGATCTACAACTTTGTAGTTGATGATTTTTCGAATTAATGTGCGGATGGGAAGAAATCAAAGGAAGAAAATAAGAAAATTTCAGCCATTTAATTAGAGGTGGCGGCTGAAGCTTGAAATCCTAGATTTGTTTGCAAATGTGAAAAATGAATGTCCTTTTATAGAAAATATTCGTGCACTATTCACCCGAAATTTTTCCAAACTCCAAACGAAGCGTGCTGCCTGATGTTTATAATGTTTTACCCCTATTCCGAACGCAATGGAATATTTATCGGGAGCCAATTCGATCGTATTTGAAAGATAGGTTTTCAAATCGACTATTTAAATTTAAAATTCACTTGAACCGATTCCTACGCGTTTTAGGTTGCCCCGGACAAACCGTAAATCCGATTGACACGAAATTTGATACCTTAACATTATGGATCCGATGGAACTTGTTTCGTCGAAATCCGAGCTTGTTTGAAAAATGACTATTTTTAATCGTCAATTAAATATTAAAATATTCAATTTCCACAAATTAACTTTTAATTCAATTTTAAAAGTTCTATAACATCATTCTAACTCCAATATGATTTAATACAACTTTACAAATCAATTTTAATCACTTTACACCCGATTTCCAATTATTTCTGTAATTTCAAATATTAAATTATCACTTTAATTATCCAATTAAATCTACATATTCGAAATAAAATTTATTCAACTTACAAATTTTACTTGTTAATATTTAAAATCAATTAAATATACGAATTTCAAATGACCGAAATTCTGGGTCGTTACAAAATCAATTTTATATAAGTTCGATAACTCCCAATCAAGTATTGTTAAAACAGGATTCTCAATTTCAATTTCTTTCAATATCGTTTCGGTTTCAAAATCATATATGATTTCACTAAATTATTTCTTCCATATTTTATATCTTTAGTGTCAAAATTTCCAAATAATAGGTTTAGAAAATAATCCTACTTTCCAAATCAACATAATTTAGGTCAATCAAATTCATTTCCAAAATCATCATATAAATACTGGGTTTTAAATTCCATATCTTATTTTTCGAAACCAAATATATTCTAAAATCAATTATACCCAAATGATTTCCAAATTTATAACCATCCCTTTAAAACCTTTGAACTATTTATTTCTATTTGAAATATCCAATTTACCTTTCTGAAAACTATTACTCTATATTTATGATTTTATAAAAGATGATACAAAGTTAAAACATTTAAACTAAATTTTATTCAAGCATTTCAAACTAAGTATCATATCAGTATAGTTCAACTTATTTAAATCATATTACTTCATACTTAAATATACCAACTAAACTTATATACTATATCAAATGATTTATACTTTCAAAATTTCTTAGCTTTGGAAATTAAACCTTGATTTGGAAGTGTTCGAACATTCAAAATAGTTGGAGAAATCAAATTTCCAATTCAAGAGTTGGAAATCAACAACCAATCAGTAAATCAATTTCCAAAAGATAGGTTTATAATAAATTAGAATTCGAAACTCGAGGACTGAACACCGGTTCATTTCAAATCATTCAAATACACACACACACACACACACACACACACACACACACACACATATATATATATATATCTTTCGAATATCAAATCATACTTCGAAATTTGAATCCAAAATTTTGTTTCATAAAATCACTCGCATAGTGAAGCTATTAAAGTGGCCTCTCCTCCACTTTGAAACTCGAAAATCAATGTCGATGATGCGTGCACTCATCATCGAAATTATTTTCCAACGACACAAGTGAGTTCTATATTTTATTTTCTTGAAAACTTCTTTGAAATTCTTCGAAATCATTGGAAATCATTGGAAGTCATTTGAAACATTTCTTATTCCGAAAATATTTTCGTATCATATTATTATTTATTTTCAAAATCTTAAAACCAATTTCAAAATACCGGAATTCAACTCCTCGAATTTCCAATTTAAAATCCATCAGTTATAAATCACTTTTATATAAATCAATTTCTTTATATACTTTTCATATTTCAAATCTTTTCGAAACTTCAAATTCTAGTTTTTTTTAAAGGTATAAAATCCTTATCGAAAGCAATTTCTCTTTTATATATAGAATATAAACATACTTCATATTTGTTTCATAAAATTTCTCCTTTTGATATAAACATTAATATATCCATTATCATAATATTGCTTATATTTTTCTTTAATTTAAATTACATTCATTTCACATATAATATTTCTCGTTTATACTACATTTATTTTAAAATCATTTCATAAGGAATTTTCTTACATTTATAACTAATTTATTAAACGTAATTCCTTTTTATAAGACACTATTCGAGTTTAATGTTATCACAACTTTATTTACAACCATTTATTTCAACATCCATTTATTTCATAATAATTTACAAGTCATGGCGTTATTTGTAGTCATTTCAATTTTAATTCATGTTTGCTTGTTCCATTTAGTTTCACCTTTTCCTTTCAATTATTTATGACGCATTTCATAAATGTTAATTAAGTTTATAAACATATTTTTCCAATTTAATCTCATTTACAACATTTCCTTAATCACAATTTCAATTTAAAGATCCCAAGGCGTAAAGTTCACACTTGTATATTATTACATAACATGCCAAGATTGCATACCCTAATTCTATTCATTTACTAAACATAGATATAACAAATTAAACCTTGTTTTAATTTCTTTAAAATTAAGGTTATCAATTCAACTATATAATTCAACCCACAAGTTCCACTCATATATTAATTCAAAAGGTTTTGATTATCCAAAATATCCAAATATTCCATTTTTTTTCAATAGTTGAAACTACATGTCAACAAACAACAAAATTCACAGCAACATTTCAATTTCATAAAAAAATATCCTAATTATTCATTTTATTCTCTTTAATACACCATTATTAACTAATGCTTAGTCCATTAATTCAATCAACAATAATTAAACAAAGTTTATAATTTGATTAAATACAAAAAGTCGACAAAAATGATAATAATTAAATATTACCATTTCATAAATCAAACACATTTCAAATAACTGTATTAGTCATAAAATATTATTCCTTTATATATATCATTTAATACTAGGAAAAATAATTTCATTTCAAAATTTATACAAAACATTTTTGTAACACTAACAAATACGCGCTCTCGTATATACACTCAGACAACTCATTCTAGGGTATTACTACCCTATCCCTAATGAGTTAACCCCAACAGGCTAAGGAATGTCTAAACCAAAGCTCTGATACTAACTGTCTAATTCAAACCATGTCTAAACCAAAGTTCTGATACCAACGGTTTAAATCGACAATAAACTACACTTGCCTAATTCAAACCATTCAAAAAGGAGGATTGTTAGTGGGGTAAATAAGAAAATAAAAGAAAAGGAGGAAAAATAAAACATAGACTCTCGTAGCGGAAGGATGAAATATAATACAAAAAAATAAATACATAAATAGTTCATGAAACTATTTTCAACAAAATCAGAATTTACACTTTTTTCAGGCAGAATAAACAATTGCTATAATAATAGTAGATACGATCCTTGACTTCTTCTTCGTCTTCAAAAATAAGTGTGTTCGCTAAATTGAAATACTCGGTCTGACCCGAGCGTAAAGTAAAACAAAAACACTCTAGTCAGGACTAACATTCTTGTGTAAGTAGGTAAACTCAAGTGAAACGTACAAATAACTCAAGAAGTGAAATACTTAGGTTTAAATGTAACAACCCAGAATTTCTGTCATTTGAAATGTAGATATTTAATTGATTTTAAATATCAACAAGTAAAATTTATAAGTCGAATAATTTATTTTTCGAATAACTGTATTTAATTGGGTTATTTAATTGATAATTTAATAATTGAAAATCCAGAAATAATTGAAAATTGGGTTTAATGTGATTAAAAATGATTTATAAAGTTATATTAAATCATATTGAAGTTATAACAATGTTGTGAACTTTTAAAATTGAATTAAAAGTTAATTTGTGAAAATTGAATATTTTAATATTTAATCTCCTAGTGAAAATAGATATTTTTCAAACAGTCTCGGATTTTGACGAAACCAGTTTCATCGGATCTGTAATGTTATATTATTGTAAGGTTTCAAATTTCGTGTCAATTGGATTTACCATTTGTCCGGGGCAAGCCAAAACGCATAGAAATTGGTTTAAATCGATTTGATTTAAACTTGATCGTTTATTTCCGTCACTCGCACTGATGATCGAATTGGCCTCCGAAACCTATTCCATTATGTCCGGAACACGGGTTAAACCCTAGAAACATCAGTCACCGCGCGAGATTTGAAGTTCGAAAAATTGGAGATGAATAGTGCTCGTTGGTTTTCTATAAAAGGACCCCTTGTCTTCATTGTTTCCAAAACCCTAACCCTATTAGCCTAGCCGCCACTTTCAGTTATCAATGGTCAAAATTCATCTTTCTTCTTCCTCCAATTTTTTCAAATCCACAAGTTTATTCGAAAAACTTTCAACACGAAAAACATAGACAACGTTGTGAACTGTGGATCCAATGGCTATGATCATTTTTCAAGCTATGGATCATCGACAATTTGTGTTTGAAGTGCTGCCGTTCATGCGCGTTTTTTGAGATGATGGAAGGGTCGAGCCTCAAGCTCCTCTAGCCGAAGGTAGAGCTCGACTTGGGCTTCGTGTTGGAGATCTCTAATAGTTGTAAAGATCAACGTGGTGATCGCGATATTCAACCCTAGTTCGGAGGCTAATGGGTTCAAACGCACGGCAATTACTGGAAGCAAACATGTGGTGGAGGAAGGGGGGCCGAACGGCCTAGATTCCATCAAGCTAAATTGTGCGGCTCTGTGTTGATTTGGGTATAAAAATTAAGATAAATTTGTAAATTAATTATATTTAAAATTGTATAATCTTTAAACTATCGTAACATTGTCATACGAGGTCGGAATTGTACGGAACGAATTATGACGGGTTCGTTTTGTCGAGCACTACGCAATGAAGATGGCTTGGAGTCGTTTGGAGCTAGTGAAAATTTCGAGTAAAATTAAACGAATGTTTAATTTTATTCGAAATAAAATGCTACAATTGTTATCGGAAACTCAAGGTGAGAACCTCTCACTCAATCGAATTGTTTCGATTTACATTTTAAATAGCTAAATTTAAAATTGCTTGATTATGTGATTGGATGATAGTTATTATCTGTTGTTTTGAAATAGACCCTATATGCCGTATATTAAGCGGATGTTATTTCTTAAACACATGTACCGCGATAATTCCAATTTGATATGGAGTTGGTATTATATATGTACTTGGAGTTGATTTTCCGCATAATATATAGCGGATGAGACCCTATTGCGCCGCATAATAGCGGATAGTATTTTATAAATCCCATATACCGCAATATTCCATCTTGAAGCGGAATTGGTATTGTGCTAACATCTTTGGATGCAGGAAAACAGGTTGGAGGGATCCAACTGGATTCCTAAAACAATTGAATTTATTTCAATATTCTGTGTTGATCTATTTATAATCTACATGATTATCTTTGTGATTGAAATTGTTAACAACTAAATTTTAGCCGAATATATTTTTGTTATCGTTAGATGCTGGAAATAAACAAAATTGGATTTTTTGAAAATTTAAGTTGAGGATTCATGATAAATTTAATTTTGGAATTGATTCATTTTAAATAAATAGACGTTGTAATTTTTATGTTATAAAAATTATGATTTTTGTGAAATATAACCGAAATATGATTTTTGAAATAAGTAGTTGATTAATTTATAAAATGGTTTAAATTGGGATTTTTAAATTATTATAAACGGTTTATATAAAAGATTTATAAAATTGATATTTATTAATTAAAATGTTGGAATTATAAAACGAGTTTTTATAAGTGTTGAAATGAAGTATAAATGGATTTCATAAGTGGATGAAATCTATAGATTTATAAATTGTTAAGTTATAAAATGAATAGATTTTGTAAAATAAAAGATTTATAAGTAATTAACTTATAAACTGGATTTTGGCGTGTAAATGGGATATGGATAGAATTTTTTAATAAAGTGATTTTATAAGTTGAAGTTGTTATAAAGTACAAGTGGAATTTATAAACGTTGTTTTATAAATCCGAAATTTGACTTATTTTAATAAGTTTAATTATTATAGCTTATTAAAGGGAATATATCCACGATTTTGGACAGTGGATAATCCTTTAAATAAAATATATAGAAATGTTGAATTTGGTAAATGAGGTATATTCACGATTTTGAACGGTGAATAATATATTAAAGAAATATTTTAGGAAAGCGATATTTTAAATAGAATTAAATGATTTAAAGATGTTTTCAATTGTATTAAGTGTCGAAACCATAGATTTCAACATTCGTTATTGAAATAGATGTTTTCGAGAAAATAGAAGGAAATAGTGGACTATAACACTGTTGTTATAGTAAATGATTTCCGAAAGGAAAAGTTTTATATAGTATTACGGTTTAGGTATCTATCTTAAATTTCGAATCCCTATACTAGTGATTTTGGGTTGTCGTAACGATGTTTTACGCAACATTCGTTTTGACCCAAGAAAATGAGTTTAAAAGAATGTTTGTCTTAAAGAATAAAATTTATACTTAATTGTGATTTAAGTATATTGAATGCTTTCAAAATGTTGAAAATAAATGGATTTGTGAATTACTTATTATTGAACAAGTATGGAAATGTTTTCCAATATGAAGTGAATGTTTTGAGATTATACCTTTTAAAGATAAATTGAAAGTGAATAATTGAAATCGATTTGAAAAATCGTGTAAAAAATGAATATTTGGAAATGTAAATTCACAATGGAAATTTATAAGGGAAATTTGTTTTAAAAATAAACATTGGTCTATTTTTGAAGTGTGGAAATAAATTTACGAATTTGTGACGTAAAATTAAAGTAAATCGGTAAGGATTTATTTAATTGGTTTAAATGAACCATTTGAAATGGAAGTTGTGAAGGTGAAAAATAATTTGGAATTTTTTTTCAAATGGTTGAAAGTGTGGAAATTATACCTTGTAAAGATATTTTTGAAAATAAATAATTTGGGAAATTATTTGAAATCGGGTGATGTTGTGAATATTGATTGATAGTTAAATAACCAACTATCAATATTGACCATTAAATGGCTATTTGTTGTAAATTGGTTGAAAATTGAATGCTACACTTATTTTTAAATTATTGCGCTTGTTATTTGGATTACCCATTCCGAATAGTGATAAGACGTAATGGATAGCATTCAAGATCGGTGTTGAAGACCGGGTATTTGTGAAAACGATAGGATGACCTATCGATTGTCTCTGCACCATTAGCTACGGTATGGAGATTTCCTTTGTGATGGGAAATTTGACCGGGATTGTGAATACCCAGATTGCACGGGCTTCTTTTGAAGTGCCTTCAGTTCTGTTCGAACCCGGAACATACTTGTATGGTTACATGTTTGACATTACATTTTGAGATATAAAGCAGATTTCTTTCAAACACATTTCTGTTGGTTGCGGAGAATTTATTGTCTTAGATTAACACCCTTAGAGGTTATGTAGTCGAAGGTTATCAGCGATATATTCCCAATTTGGTAATATGGCATGCTGAGTGTTGCTGTGTGATGATTATTTATTGATCATTTGTTGATCTGTGGCTTTGTGAAAAAGCGTAGCTTTGTGGACGAGACTTCGTCAGACCTCACACCCCGGAAATGGTCAAAACAGGAATATGCGGCAAGGTTATGAGGGTCGCTCCCTTTAGGGTATGTCATTTCCTTCTGGAAAAGGGTAGTGTCAGGTATGGAGCCCTGATGCTTAACCTATGTGGTTGCTCCAATCTCATTTTTCTGTGTGGTTGTTGCTTGGTGTTAACGTAAAAATCAGACGCTAACACCCCGGTGTAGATTGAAGTTGAGTGAAAGCACCACCCGTGTACACGGGAACTACAAACAAGTAGAGAAATCACAGAAAAATCAGAAAAAACAACAGTTTTTATAGCGGTTCGGCTTAGGGTAAGCCTACGTCCACTTTAACTCCCTTTATTACTGAATTGATTACAACTTTTACAACAATCTTCAATCACAGTTCCGATGAGACAAACAACTAGAACTTTGATGTAGAAGAATTCTTTAAATCCATGCAGATTGTGTTAGATTTCCTCTCGAAGTTAGTTGAGATGTCTTTCGTACTTGAAGTGTTGAGTGAGTCGAGAATTCAGCAGAGTATTTGCGCTTCAAGAGATCGGCCAAAAGTCCCTTTCATGCTTGAGGTAGGTTGGTATTTATAGGAAAATCTCCCTCCTTAGGTCGTAAGCCGTGACCGGTTTAAGGTGGGTTGTGGCCGGTCTAAGGTAGGTCATGGCCGATTCATCTGGCCCCTCCATGGCTTCACAAGAGTCCATTTGTACAAGTCCTTAGTCGCCTCCGAGTTAACACCCCTCTTCTCAGTAATATGGCATCGGGCTTATATTCAGTGTCTTTAGGTCGCGGACGAGTTAACTTGGTGAGTCGCAAGTCACGGCCCAACTGGTAAGACCTGGACCGTGTACGAGTTAAGAGACCACTGTGCCAAGTAGCTGCATTGAACTTACCTTCCTTTGCTTAGGTCATGACCGACTTAACATTGGCCATAGGTCGGCTGCGACTTAGGTCGGTAGCTATCTTGGGTCGGCATTCTGTTAAGCATTTGGTCGGTAACCATGTTGAAGCATTAGGTCGACATCTCTCTTAGCCTGTTAAGTCGGTATCCTTTTTGAAGTGTTAGGTCGGCATACCCCTTAGGTCTTAGGTCGGCACCCCTGTTAAGCCTTAGGTCGGTAACTTTGTCAAAGCATTGAGTTGGCAACTCTCTTAAGTCGGTATCCCTTTGGTCCTTATGTCAGCATCCTTTTAAGGCTTAGGTCGGCTATCTTTAGGTCGCCAGAAAAGAGGAAATAACACTTGCCCCTCGAAGTGCGCGCCTAGGTCGTAGGTCGTGTACTTCGACCAAACTTTGTTAAGTCGCGGGCGACCTAAGAGATGGCTTAAGCTGCACATTTACTTGCTTCTGCCCTATATAAGCATTAGCTCGTTTCCTTCCTCCTCATCAACTGCTCCCACGTCCTTTTCTGCCATTAACAATTTTCCTGAGCTCCAAAAGGCGATTTCACTCCAATCGATTACCGACAACCTTTGTTTCTCATTGCGTAAGTGATTTCATTTTCTTCTCCTGACCCTAACTCACTTTTCCACGCAATGCGTCGTCGTGAACTTTTCATAGTTGGCGAACTCTGGTTGGCTGAATTTAGGTTTAAACGTTTGATTGGTGGGCTTCGATGCTTCAAGCTAATCGATTTTTGAATTGCGTTGGAGTGACAGGCATTGAATTTGCGGCGATTTTGTTTTTGGATGATTCGTCATCGGGTGAAAATTAGGGCTTGTGCTGGTGGAGAGGCTAACGGGTTAACGGGCTAAGAAGTTGAAGGGTTTCCGATTAGTTGGGGGGTTTGTCGATGAAGTGGAATGCCGACTTGGACACGACTCAGTAGTTTTGGGCGACCTATACCCCTTCACGACTTAACTAGATACGGCATAAGCTATGAGTCGCGGCCGAGCTAAGATCTATCTCTTCAATATGCTTTGCGGCCTATAGGACCAACGATTTAAGGGGCCAACCACTTAATCGAGTCAACCCTCAGGAGATCTTTTAAGTCGTGCACGACTTAATTTCTAGGACTTAGACGACTCAACCTTTAGATCGCGGACGACTCATTACTTGAACAATATTCTACTTGCCGAATTGTTTCCTCTAGCCTAAGCCAATTGCATCCCACCCTGCTAGGTCATGAACGGCTCATGACTTTGAGAGCTTTTGGATTATGACTCAATGGCCTGAGCAGAATTTGAAAATTTAGAGATGTTGATAGAACTTGATTGTACTTCCAATTTGAGTTGCTAGGATAAACTGCTTGAACTCTGTTGCATTACACCAAATTCATTTCCATCGACCTGTTAAACACAACACTTTGCAGAAAAATGGAACAAATATACTTATCACTGATCGCCCACATCAAATGACAGATTAGTCGACATAAAACATAGTCAACTTAAATATACTGTATGAAATGCTATGAACCAATCAACTAAAGTGAAGTATTAATGCAAAGCATCGCTAACTTGAACTGATTTGTTTGCATCAGCATTACACTTGCATGTTAAGACAATGAACCCTGGACTTTATAACTGACAAATATTTTGATAGTTTTTATTCCAGTTGCATTTGCTTATTGTTTGATTGATTTTACACAACACTCCACACACTTTAGGAAACGTGCACCTTCATGTTTGAATATCCAGTTGTTTGTGTAGAATGACTTCCCACCAAGAAGAAGAAGAGGTAGCTCAAGCTGAAGAGACCTTTCCGATAGCTATTCCCATAGAGAACCCTCCAGAGAGAACTTCGACTATCTTAAGTCCGAGAGCGTTTATTTAGCTACGCACTCAGTTTGGCTTTGCTGAAAATGATGCTCTACTACCCGGACCAAATGATACTGCCGACAGTCCTCCTCATGGTTTTGTTGCTGTCAATTGTCAAATGTGCTTAAGCGGGGCGATTCCTCCTTTCAACGACTTTCTCCGAACCCTTCTCCTTCGGTTGACAATCTCTCCATTTCAACTTCATCCTAATGGCTATGCCATCTTGATGGGGTTGTGTGTTTTGTTCAGGAGAACTCTTGATCGCTTGCCGAGTTTTGAAGAAATTCGCTACTTATGCTCGTTTGCAAAGAGTAAAGACCATCCTTCCCTCATTATCGTGAGAAGTGCAAGAAATCGCAAACTTATTTCTGATCTTACAGAAAGCGTTCATGGATTTTTGAACCAGTTTTTCTTTGCTCGCTGCCCCCCAGAGTTTTATGCCATCTGGAGAGTAGGAAGTAAGATTACCTGTTTCTATTTTCTCCGTTTCCAAACTTTTCTGAGATTCGAATTATCAATTGCTAATCTCATTCTTTGCTCTTTTCAGCACTTCCTCTCCCTTCTAGAGACCCAATCCATAAGCAAGTTTTTGAGAGACTGAGTGTCGTGGCCGCAGAAGAGAGAAGTGTAAAAATTTTGTTGAGGGATGAACTTTTACATCAGTACGGGCTTTTACACATCTCACGCTCTACACATCCTCATGAGATCCCGGACTCCCCGGCTAGAGCATCAGATGCCCCGGTTTCTTCTGACGCACCCATACCAAAAGATCCCGCTTTCGAAGCTTCTCTAGTAAAATGCTCTACTACTGTCGATGTTGCGGGGTCATCTGGAAAATTCACACTTGCCCCAGTTATTGAGGAAGAAGAGCCTCAGGGATCTCCCCAACTTTCGCAGAAGTGCTGTGAAGAAGCCAAGAAAACAAGCCCTGTTAGGCAGAGCGGGGATGACACTTTCGAAGGGTTGAGCGATCTCTTCGTCACCTCACAAGAGCTTTTTAAAGACGACCCCGCGACTACTAGAGTTTCTTCTTCAGTAGTGGAAGCGACTTCTTCTTTACAACAAGCTCCGTCGGCCCACGAGTTGACGTTGATTACTACCCCCTTGATTACTCCGCAATCAAAGAGTGGTTCGTAGCTTGATGCGCGTAGTTTGCACATCACACACACTTAGAATCCTTCGGCACTTTTATACTCCTAACTCTTTGTACTTTGAAGATTCTAAAGTTATGCTTCTTTTGTCTGAAGACTTTTAAGACTTGTCTCTCTTTTTTATTTCAGATTCTCCGATGGGACGCAGCGGCTCTTACTATGATGACTTCCAGCGCTACGGGAGGCGTAGCCAATATGATTATAGGTGCTACCTTCCCGTTTACAGAGAAACCGATGAAGAGAGAGCCGCCCGAAAGGCTCAGGAGAGGAGGGCTCAAGAAGAGCGTTATGAGAGAAAAGAAAGGGAGGAGCGCCACGACTCTTCCCAAAGAGGTGACGATTCTCACAAGAGAAAATCGCATGATGATCGGGGAAAAAGCCACATAGTTAAGGACCCAAGCAAGCGTGCCCGGCATGGTGAAAAGCATGCTTCTACAAATCCTGAAAAGGTCACTGCCCCCGTCTCACTTGACATTCCTTCTGGCTCTCCTGCTCTCGGGAAGACAGACATTCAAACAATAATCAGCAGGCCTAAGTTCCAAGTTGGATCAGGCCCGTCTACTCTGCAAAGCCGGTTCCCGCACTGGTGCCTGAAGGGAGTGCGGTTCGATCTTGACTTGGTCCCTATCGACAAGCCTGCCATGCTACGAAATCTCGATGCCGTCAGGCTTGATATTGAAAGGATGTCAAACTGGCAAAAGCTTATTGACGAGCTTCAAAGGGTCAACTGTGCGAATATAGAGGCCATGCTTACTATGGAGAATGATAAGGCTGAATGGCTGAAGGTTCTTGAGCAGCATGATACCGAAATGAGGAGCATTACTACTTACAATGAAGAGCTTGAAGCGAAAGTTTAGGAACTTAAACAAGAGCTTGCTACTTCTTCTACCACATATACTCAAAAAGAAGAAGTACTTCAAAAGCAAGTTCGCGATGCTCATGCCGCTCAGCGATATGCCGAGGCACAACTTGAAGCTGAGCAGAAAATAGCAGGAAGGTATCATGCTGAGGCAACAGAGTTACGGGAGAAAGTCAACTCTCAAGTGGCGGAAATTCAAATGCTAAAGCTTCAACTTTCCAAAGCTGAAAGAGAGCGTGATGAGGCCGTTGCCGGTAAAATTGCAGCTGAAGAATCTCATGAGGCAACGAAGACCAACATCAGCTCGACACTATTTGATTTCTACCTGCACAGCATCTTGGGGCGCGGTAGTCTCGCCTTTCTAGGCCCCAAGTATGAAATTACTCTGGCTAAAGTGTGGGAGGCCGCACTTGACATGCTTGGCGGTAAAGGTGCTGGCTATGCCGAATTAGCTCTTGAGGAGCATTACTTAGATGATGATGCTCGCGCCGCTCTCGCCAAGGGAAAAGAACAACTTGCAAAGTTAAGAGCTGAGATGGCCGAAGGGGAACGTTTAGAAAAAGCCCTTCAACTGTTCCGGTCCAGCCTTCTCCTTCGGCCGAAATCGACATTATTGGCTACAGTTCTCATTCTTCATCCCTGGTCAAAGTTACAACTGAGATTACGAGTACACAGGGTGGAGATGAAGGTGAAGAGAGCGCCGAAGCACAGGCTTATGAGGTTGATATCAGGAAGCCGACTTCTCCAGGTAACTCTACTGTTAATCTTGCCCAAGTGGACTGCTCATTTGCTTCTTATGAGTTCGATGAGCTTCTCGACTATTTTCTGAACCTCGATGATCCTTTATCACCTCCCTTTACTGACTTTAACTTCTTTTCTTCTGTAGAGAAAGCACCGAGCATCATTCAAGCTTCCCCTCCTCCAATTATTCCTCCTTTGGTTCTCCAGGTCACTCCTCCGTCCGCCTCTCAACCCGGGTCGCAAGAGGAGCAAATAAAAGCTCTTCATGGCTTAGATGATCCTATTGCTTCTCAAGAACACGGGGAAGAAGGGCTTGGAGAAGGCAATGAGTCTCCGGAGCGAACCACTTCTGATAACATAAAATTATCTGGTCTTGTAACTCCGAGAAGTGAGTCTTCTTCAAGGAGAAGGAGGAAGCGTGCCACTTCCAAGAAGAGAAGGAAAGGCATTCTTGTTTCTGAAGAGGAAACGAAAGTTGATCCGGCAGTAACCCTTTCTCCTTCATCCCCGACTCTCCCAAGCCATCCTGAAAAGCTGCCTATTAGGTCAGGCGAAGGCTCTAAGGGTGGTGGCAAGAAGAAGTAAGGGGTCCTGCTTCGATTTGTCTTTACTTTTTGCTTTTTGCATGTACTGGCCGGAGATTGTGCGGGTACCGGCCTCCGCTTTTCTTTTTCTTTTTTATTTTGAAACTTGTACCTGTACAAAATTTTGACAGTATTGAATAAAATAATTCTTTTTGTTTGTACAAACTTCTTTCTGTATTTGAGAATGCATTTGCTATTCATTTTTGTACAAGCTTCTTTATATGATATTGCAGTGAGCTTGTGGTATGTTGTTTGAGCGTAATTTTTATCAATGTAATTATACCACGTTGCCCCTATACCATAAGTTCATTGTAATATTTTATACTTTGAGGGGACTTGTACTCTTGTTTTCTGGAGAATAATTATTCCATACTTGGAATAATATTACTTCGTTAAAAATAGAGTACCGTTCCCTCCATATGAGTTTTTACGTTTCATCCTTTGAAGATATCACTTTTTTCTTTTGTGCCTTCACACATTTTAACCAAGTGAATTCGTCTATGTGGTAAAGCGGGCCTCTGAAGGACACTTTAACTTCTTTTTGAGGAAGAACATTTCTAAGAATAGAAGAACAAATCTTCCTTTGAAAGCTAAAGTGTGCCTTTGAAGAGGGCTTCCTTCTTTTTTTTTATATTGCGCCTCGGTGGAGGGCTTTGATCTTTGCTTTGCATTTCTGACGAAATGCTTCTTTGGAAAGTTGTACCTCTTAGGAGGGCTGTTTCACGTTTCAACACTTGGAAGTTTTATTTCAATCTTGATGAAACGTGTGCCTCCGAAGAGTTGTGCCTCCGAGGAGGGCTTTCCACATTTCAACACTTGGAAGTTTTATTTCAATCTCGGTGAAACGTGTGCCTCCGAAGAGGTCTTTCTATTTGATTGTGCCTCTGGGAGGAGGTCTTTTTATTTCTGCCTCTGGGAAGAGGTGTTTTTTGTTTCTGCCTCCGGGAAGAGGTCTTTTTTGTTTGGTTGTGCCTCTGGGAAGAGGTCTTTTTGTTTCTGCCCCTTGGGAGAGGCTTTTATTTTTCCCTATTCGCTGGGAAGCGGGCCTCCGAGGAGGGCTTTTCACATTTCATCTCACGGGAGTGTATCGACCGATCACGGTGAAATGTGTGCCTCTGAGTAGGGTTACTGCCTGGAAGTTTGAGGTTTCTTTCTCTCGGTTGGACGGATTCATGGGAGTGTATCGACCGATCATTCCGCAACTTTGTATCGAGAAAGATCTCTCTTTTTCTGGTTTGGCCCGCTCGAGGTCTTTTAGCATTTCAACTATGGTGAAATGGGCCTCCGAAGAGGGCTTTTCACGTTTCAACACTTGAAAGTTTTATTTCAATCTCGGTGAAACGTGTGCCTCTGAGTAGGGCTTTTGCCTGGAAGTTTGGAGTTTCTTTCTCTCGGTTGGACGGATTCACGGGAGTGTATCGACCGATCATTCCGCAACTTTGTATCGAGAAAGATCTCTCTTTTTCTGGTTAGGCCCGCTCGAGGTCTTTATCCTCCGAAGAGTTGTGCCTCCGAAGAGGGCTTGTGCCTCCGAAGAGGTCTTTTGCTGTTTGATGCTTGCTCGCCCTCGTCTCTTTGTCATCTATTCATGTTGGCGATCCCCGTTGTCTTTTGCAAGTGTCATCCCTTTTTAATTGCCAATAATTTCCCTTATCCAAAGGAATATACTTCATAGTTAAGCGAGTCGGTGGTGGTAGAAACAGGCTATTTAACTGGTTGTTTGTTTGTTCAAACATTTGCAGTTAGTTAGAAATGGTCCACTTCCATCCACATTGCTAACTTTTGTTCGAAGCACTTCTTTTGTAGGATTTGAGTGTGGAAATTTTGAATGGCTTAGTGTTTGCTTGCTGAGTGATGTCGGAGATCGCTTGGTCTTGCGATGGGTAAGCTTTTCTTTTATGGCCTGCATTATTAAATCGATATTTTAGTGACACACTTAACGTATTTTACATATCGAAATAAAACAAAGCAGTTTATAATAGTAGAGAACACAAGATTTATAGTGGTTCGGCCAAAAGTTGGGCCTATATCCACTTTATAGCTTTTCATTATTCACTTGCTTTACAATTGCTTACAGTACAAGAATCATATATTCATAATTCTTTTACAACATTTCAGCAAAGCTTTCAAGTAAAATAGGGACGCAAATGATTGTTGTTCCAAGCTCTTGCGATTGGTTCTCCTTCGACAGTTGTGAGTTTGAATGTGCCATCAAGGAGTTTCGCGCCTATAACATATGGCCCTTCCCAGTTTGGCCCAAACACACCTATGGCTGTCATAATTCTCTTCAGGACTAAGTCCCCAACTTCAAAGCTGCGCTGACGAACTTTGGAATTGAAGTGCCTGGCTATTTTTTGCTGGTGAGCAGCAATTCTAAGTCTAGCCTCTTCTCTTCTTTCATCGAGGAGGTCAAGTGCTTCCAATTGCAATTTCTCATTCTCATTTTGATCAAAATGGATCCTTCTGTGTGAGGGGACTTCAGTTTCCACTGGAATCATCGCTTCTGATCCGTATGCCAATGAAAATGGAGTATGCCCAGTCGCAGTTTTGTGGGTGGTTCTGTATGCCCATAGTGCAAGTGGTAACTTATCGACCCAACCACCTTTTGCTTTTTCCAGCTGCTTTTTGATGGTTGATTTGATGATTTTGTTTACTGCTTCCACTTGCCCGTTTGCCTGCGGATGAGCCACTGCTGAGAAGCTTTTTCGGATCTTGAACCGTTTGCAGAAAACTTGGAACTCCTCACTTTCAAACTGAGTACCATTGTCTGTGATTATCTTCTGAGGCACACCATACCTGCAAATGATATTTTTAGTCACAAAACTTATCATTTTCTTAGAGGTAATAGTAGCCAATGGCTCGGCTTCAGCCCATTTAGTGAAGTAATCCACAGCAACGATAGCATATTTAATCCCCGATTTGGCAGTTGGTAAAGGCCCAATGAGATCTATTCCCCAGATAGCAAACGGCCACGGACTGACCATTTGTGTTAGCTCAGTGGAAGGTGCTCTAGGAATTTTAGCGAATATCTTACATTTATCACACTTTCGGGAATAGTCAGTAGCATCCTGATTAATTTCCGGCCAAAAGTATCCATAACGAAGGATTTTCTTTGCTAAAGTTTGACCACCTGCATGATCCCCACATTCCCCTTCGTGTACTTCAGTTAGAATTGTCTTAGCTTCTTCCTTTGTCACACATCGGAGTAATGGCATCGAAAATCCTCGTCTGTACAAACGACCATCCTGAACTATATATCTGGAGGCTTTCGTCATCAGCTTCTGTCGTTCTTTTGAACTTTCTGGCACAGAACCATTGAGTAGATATTCAAGTATCGGAGTCATCCATGATTCTTGTTCTTGGGATACATTCATAATCCAATCATCATCCATTTCATCTGTGCTTGGAGCAGACAAGACTTCGACAGGAACTAATCCCAATAGTTGAGCTTCACCAGTACTCGAATACTTTGCGAGAGAATCCACCTTCATGTTCTCTTCACGGGGTATATGGTTTATTGAATAACGGTCAAAATCTTGAAGGAGCTCCCAGGCTTTTGATAAATAGACGGGTAGATTCCCTCCCTTAGCTTGAAATTCCTTCTTGACTTGGCAAACTATAAGTTGAGAATCACTGAAGATCTGCAATGCGTTGATGTTTAGTTCTTTAGCGATCCTTAAACCAGTGATGAGAGCTTCATATTCAGCTTCATTGTTTGTCGAAGGGAATTCTAGTCTCAGCGCATAACATAGCGATCACCCCTCTGGCGTTTTAAGGACAACCCCTGCTCCGAAACAGTAATCATTCCTTGCGCCATCGACGTACAATTTCCATTGGATTGGGACGCTATTAGTAGCTTCCTCCTCACTATCTCCCTTATCCGTACATTCTGCAATGAAATCTGCCAAAGCTTGTCCATTGATTGTTTTTCGGGGATGGTAAGTGATGTCATATTGACTGAGTTCAATATTCCATTTCAAAAGATGGCCCGAAGTCTCTGGACGGAATAGGACTTGCTTTAGAGGTTGATCAGTGAGGACTTTGATGGGATGAGCTTGTAAATACGGCCTCAATTTTCTTGATGCGATCAACAGACAATAGGCAAGCTTTTCTAATCTTGAATAGTTCATCTCTGCCCCAGTGAATCTTTTGCTGATACAATAGACTGGGCGTTGAATCCTTGCGTCTTCCCATACCAACACTGCACTGAGAGCATGAGACGAAATTGCCAAATATACGAAGAGATCTTCACCACTGTAAGGCTTTGAAAGTATCGGAGGCACTTCCATATGACGAACCAACTCATCAAATGCTTTCTGACATTCAGGAGTCCACTCAAAGTTCTTTCTTCCTTTCTTCAGAGCATCGAAGAATGGAATGCATTTGTCAGTAGCTTTGGAAATGAATCGACTCAAAGCAGCAACTTTTCCATTGAGACTTTGCAATTCCTTTTTCGTTCTAGGAGCCTTAACCTCTCTCAAGGCAGTGATCTGAGATGGATTGGCTTCAATGCCCCTAGCGCTCACAATGAAACCCAAAAACTTTCCGGACTCCACTCCAAATGAACATTTTAGGGGATTAAGCTTCATTTTGTACTTGCAGAGTATTGCAAACATCTCTGCCAGGTGATCCATATGGTCCACTGCTCTCTTAGACTTTACTAGCATATCATCAACATAAACTTCCATTGTCTTGCCAATCTGTGGTTTAAACATGGCATTAACAAGCTTTTGTAGGTTGCCCCTGCATTCTTGAGTCCGAAAGGCATGACCTTGTAGCAGTAGATTCCAACATCTATGATGAAACTAGTATCCTCTTGATCTGGCTCATGGATCATAATCTGGTTATATCCGGAGTATGCATCCATAAAAGATAACAATTCATGTCCCGCCGTCCCATCCACCAGCTGATCGATCCTGGGCAGTGGGAAACAGTCTCTGGGGCAGGCTTTGTTCAGATCTGAAAAATCAATGCATACTCTCCACTTTCCATTAGCCTTTTTCACCAGTACTGGATTTGATACCCAATTTGGATAAGTAGATTCTCTAATGAAACTGTTCTCCATGAGCCGATCCACTTCTTCTTTTAACGCTGCCGTTCTCTCAGGACCCTGAGTCCTTCTCTTCTGTTTCACAGGTGTAAACTTTGGATCAATGTTCAGAGCATGTACTGCAATCTCTGGGGATATTCCTCACATGTCAGCATGATTCCAAGCGAATACATCCAAATTAGCCTTCAAAAATGAAATCAGAACATTGTGAACTGTTGTGTTAAGCTGCGAACCCACATTAAGTACTTTGTTTGGGTCCTTTGGGTCAACGGGCACCGGCACTGTTACCTCTACCGGTACTACCCTATTCTCCCCTGCACTGGCTTTCCTTGGATCCATCTCTCTTCGTGCACCACAACATTCGCCAGTGCAGGGTCCACCCTGTAATTGCTACAAGGTTGGTTCCTTGGTGCGGACTGGAGCCGCCTCACCTTTTCCCATTTCTCTTTTCCTTGATTCTCGCAACTCTGCAAAGTAACATTCTCGCCCCGCATCTTGATCTCCCTTAATCACACCAACTCCGTTATCTGTGGGGAATTTTAGAGTCAGACACCATGGGGCAAGAACAGCTTTAAACGCAGCAAGAGTTGGTCGGCCTAAAAAGGCATTGTAGGCAGAGAATTCTTCAACAATTATAAACGTTTGCTTTCGATCCACCTTCCTCGGTCCCTTTCCAAGTTCTACAAACAAATCTATGGTCCCAATCGGCTGTTTGGGTTCTCCAGCAAATCCAGCAATCTTAAGTGATGAAGCTTGAACGTCAGCCATTGGAATTTTCATTTGATCGAAGGTCTTCTTGAAGAGGATGTTGCATGAAGCTCCACAATCAACTAAAACTCTTCTCACAGTTGTCGGCCCAATACCAGCGGATATGACCAAAGGATCTATGGTCGGAGCCTCAATACCCAAAGAATCCCTGACACTGAACACAATATCATCTATGGAAGTCTTTTGTTGCTTTAAAGGCGCATCATTCTCTAAGACAAAAACATTCTCTTCAGCTGGTACATGCCTCAAGGCCCGGGCATTCCTTTCCATCTCGCCCCAGCTTTTGCCTGCTGGGTGAGGTCCTCCAGTTATTATATTGATGACAGGCCTTTCTGATTCATGTTCCACGGCCTTCTCACTTGAGGAAGGACGGTGAGCGGGAACTTGTTGTCCTTGAGTTGACGAAGCTGGGGCATTTCTGTTCCTTTTCACATACTGCTGGAGTTTGTTTTCCTTCAAGAGTTATTCAATTACCTCTTTCAACCGACGGCATTCGTTGGTGTCATGGCCGGGCTGGTTGTGGAACCGGCAGAACCTTCCACTTTTTTCCATCTTAATCGCAACTCTCATTTTAGGTGGTGCCGGATAATTGATATCATCTTTGGTCGCAAAGAAGATGTTTTCAGGGGTATCGGTCAAGGGTGTGAAATTGAAAGAACGGCCTCTCTTAGCGTCTCCCTGTTTCTTCCCACCATCGTTTCCCCTTTTCTGAGTGTTAGGTTCTTTCTTATTCGTAGCAGCGCCATTGTTCCCGGCTTCCGCTGATACCACCTTAGCCGGTGTTTGGAGGCTCTCCAAGCGCATGAATTCGTCCGCTTTCTTGTAGAATTTGTCGAGCGAGTTTGGTTCTTTCATTTTCAACCATTTTCCAAATTCGCTTGACTTGTCAATCGCCCTCATCAAGTATGTTAGGACCATGCGTGGCTCAGCATTATCTACCTCGGCCAATGCTATGTTAAAACGATTCAAAAATGACCTGATGGATTCTTCCGAATTTTGCTCTAGACTTGATAGCGACATTATATCCTTTGCTTTAGAAGCATACAATCGAAATTGCTCCTTGAATTTCCTGGTCAAATCGGAAAATTGATCGATGGACCTGACCGGCAGCTTTGTAAACCACAATAGAGCTACACCTTCTAGATAAACCGGGAAGTATCGACATTTAATTTCATCAGACGCCTTGGCACCAGTCATATGCCAGTCGTACTTATACAGAAACTCGTTTGGCTCACTCGTCCCTTTGTAGGCCGGAATAGTAGGGGGAACAAATTTCCTTGGGAACTCCGCCTTCAAGATTTTTTCAGTAAATGGAGTTTTGCTTGGAGCAAATCCCCACTCTTTCTCGTCTTCATCTCTTCGCATACTTTCTTTCATGATTTGACGAACCATACCTGAAAAATACTCTTCATCATTTAGAGGCTCTAGAGGGCACACATCAGCCACTCTCTCTGAATTCTGCCTTGACAATCGTTCACGGAGGGTCGGCTGCGGCCCTGATCCTCCAGCTTGAAGAGGCGTCCTTTCTACAGGGTCTGCGGCTCTTTGAGAAATGTTCCCTTCAACATCCTAAACTCCCGCAGTAGGGTTCCCATCATTATTAACCGGTTGACGATTTTCCCCTAGTAGATCATTCAACTTACTCAAGGTCAGGGCCTTCTGGGCATTCTGGGCTTCCAACTGCGCATTCTGAGCATTCAATTGCTGATTCAATCCCAAAACTACGGCGTCCAATTCTGCTCGTGTAACTCCAACAGTTGGAGCTGCTTGACTTGAAGGAGGAGAGGTAGCGGTGTTCTCTTGAACATTGTCGGATCTTACAGAACTTCGTTTTCTCCCAGGAGCCATTATTTCCAATAAACTTCTGGTTTTAAAAGAAATCCTTTCAACAATCCTTCGCAGAGCAATAGTGGAAATTTCCTGAGTTCAGCTCTCAATGAAAGCACCAAAAATGTTAACGTAAAAATCAGACGCTAACACCCCGGTGTAGATCGAAGTTGAGTGAAAGCACCACCCGTGTACACGGGAACTACAAACAAGTAGAGAAATCACAGAAAAAGCAGAAAAACAACAGTTTTTGTAGTGGTTCGGCTTAGGGTAAGCCTACGTCCACTTTAACTCTCTTTATTACTGAATTGGTTACAACTTTTACAACAATCTTCAATTACAATTCCGATGAGACAAACAACTAGAACTTTGATGTAGAAGAATTCTTTAAATCCATGTAGATTGTGTTAGATTTCCTCTCGAAGTTAGTTGAGAAGTCTTTCGTACTTGAAGTGTTGAGTGAGTCGAGAATTCAGCAGAGTATTGGCGCTTCAAGAGATCGGCCAAAAGTCCCTTTCATGCTAGAGGTAGGTTGGTATTTATAGGAAAATCTCCCTCCTTAGGTCGTAAGCCGTGACTGGTTTAAGGTGGGTTGTGGCCGGTCTCAGGAGAAGAAAACGAAATCACTTACGCAATGAGAAACAAAGGTTGTTGGTAATCGATTGGAGTGAAATCGCCTTTTGGAGCTCAGGAAAATTGTTAATGGCAGAAAAGGATGTGGGAGCAGTTGATGAGGAGGAAGGAAACGAGCTAACGCTTATATAGGGCAGAAGCAAGTAAATGTGCAGCTTAAGCCATCTCTTAGGTCTCCCGCGACTTAATAAAGTTTGGTCGAAGTACACGACCTACGACCTAGGCGCGCACTTCGAGGGGCAAGTGTTATTTCCTCTTTTCTGGCGACCTAAAGATAGCCGACCTAAGCCTTAAAAGGATGCCGACCTAAGGACCAAAGGGATACCGACTTAAGAGAGGTGCCGACTCAATGCTTTGACAAAGTTACCGACCTAAGGCTTAACAGGGGTGCCGACCTAAGACCTAAGGGGTATGCCGACCTAACACTTCAAAAAGGATACCGACTTAACAGGCTAAGAGAGATGTCGACCTAATGTTTCAACATGGTTACCGACCTAATGCTTAACAGAATGCCGACCCAAGATAGCTACCGACCTAAGTCGCAGCCGACCTATGACCAATGTTAAGTCGGTCACGACCTAAGCAAAGGAAGGTAAGTTCATTGCAGCTACTTGGCACAGTGGTCTCTTAACTCGTACACGGTCCAGGTCTTACCAGTTGGGCCATGACTTGCGACTCACCAAGTTAACTCGTCCGCGACCTAAAGACACTGAATATAAGCCCGATGCCATATTACTGAGAAAAGGGGTGTTAACTCGGAGGCGACTTAGGACTTGTACAAATGGACTCTTGTGAAGCCATGGAGGGGCTAGATGAATCGGCCACGACCTACCTTAGACCAGCCACAACCCACCTTAAACCGGTCACGGCTTACGACCTAAGGAGGGAGATTTTCCTATAAATACCAACCTACCTCAAGCATGAAAGGGACTTTTGGCCGATCTCTTGAAGCGCAAATAATCTGCTGAATTCTCGACTCACTCAACACTTCAAGTATGAAAGACATCTCAACTAACTTCGAGAGGAAATCTAACACAGTCTACATGGATTTAAAGAATTCTTCTACATTAAAGTTCTAGTTATTTGTCTCATCGGAATTGTAATTGAAGATTGTTGTAAAAGTTTTAATGAATTCAGTAATAAAGAGAGTTAAAGTGGACGTAGGCCTACCCTAAGCCAAACCACTATAAAAACTGTTGTTTTTTCTGCTTTTTCTATGATTTCTCTACTTGTTTGTAGTTCCCGTGTACACGGGTGGTGCTTTCACTCAACTTCAATCTACACTGGGGTGTTAGTGTCTGATTTTTACGTTAACACTTGGTGATCGAGGGCCCTCGGATAAAGGTCCCAAAGGACCGGGAGATGGCATATTCGTATAGTAGTTACCTAGTTACATAGGTAACCCGACCTTGTGTTGGCAGAGAGCTGGTTAAGTTCTCGGGACGTCCCGCCAGAGGCAATCCCATGTGGCAATAGGAAGTTCCTTAGCCTGACCATTTGTTGGAAATGCAATTCCCAATATTAACCCAGCACGGTTTTAGTTATATAACTTGTCATTTACTTATGGCGGTCACCACTGTTTAAATGGTAGCTATAGTAGGCATAGTTCGAAATGTCTATGCTGGCTAAGATTTATATTCTATTTTCGAAATGCTTTCATCACTATGCACTAATAATAATATGAAAAATGATTTGTTTTGCGTAGTAAGCATCTTTGACTATCATAAGAAGAAATCTCCTCTAATTTTGCGTTTGCATTGTGTGTGTGCGGGGAGGCCTTATGGTAGTTTCATTTTCCAAAAGCATTGCGGATATTTTTCCACTTCCCTTGTTGTTGTTGTTTCAAAAGATAAATAACTGTTTTGAGTTCTCACACCAGTCCCATGTGTAACGAGACGGATTTTGCCCGCTCGAAAATCGACATCCATACTTCAAATCGTATTCGAATGCCATAGATTCGACCGTTCAAATCCGATTCGCCGGAGCTTATAACAACATTAAGTAAATAACACAGCGGAATAAAAGAATAATACATTGATATACAGCTTTGATACAATATCTGATACAACAGATAATCCAATAGATATCAATATACATCAGAGATATGATACAATAAATAGCAGCGTAAAAGAAAATAGATGACATCTAGTAGTGGAACAATATAACTCTAAGATAGTCTTCAAGCAAGAACTCCAAGAACTGTAACTCCATCTCCAAGAATCAATCCAGCAATAGCTCGAATCCCCAAACCGCGAAGCGAGAACCCCCCATCACATAGCCCAAAGCTTAGCAAGACTGGTGTGGTCCAAAGACTGAACTAACTCCAGATAATCTACTAAACCTAGCTATCTGAAAAACCCAACTCTAGACTGCTCGTGTAGAAAATAATGAGCACCCAGAGTTTAGGAAAGAAACAATAAACTCCGGATCAGTCATGGGACTGGTGTGAGCAACAAAAACAGTTTATCTTTTAAAACATTCAACAAAAGATTTTCAAAGTCAATTCGCAATGCTTTTAAAAATGAGACTACCATAAGGCCTCCCGCACACACACACAATGCAAACGCAGAATCGGAGGAGATTTCTCCTTATGATAGTCAAAGATGCTTGATACGCATTAAAAGAAACATTTGATATTATTACTAGTGCATAGTGTAGGAAAAATTCATTTCGAAAGTAGAATATAAATCTTAGCCAACATACGACCATTATCGTATGCCTACTATAGCTAACCATGTTCAATAGCAGGTTACCGCCACATTCCATGGCAGGTTATACAACTAATACTGTACAAGGTTCGTATTGTTTCTTTAGATTTCCAACGAATGATCAGGCCAAGGAACTTCCCATTGCCACATGAGAATGCCTCTGGATGGACATCCCCGAGAACCAAACCGGATCTCTACCAACACAAGGCCGGGTTACCCCTAACTGAGTAACAACTGACCGAATATGCCATCCCCCGGTCCTTTGGGACCTTTATCCGAGATCTCGTAATCAATTCACACAATCATAAAGTGTTTTCAACATGAGTAAGTATCTAGGCTCCATACCATGATACCACCCTTTTCCAGAAGGAAATGCACATATCCTAAAGGGCGCTACCCCTCATAACCTTGCTGCTTATTTCCTGTTTTGACCATTCACGGGGTGTGAGGCTCGACGAAGTCACGTCCACAAAAACATACTTTATACAAAAGCCATGCTTTGGGTCAACAAATGATCATAGAAATGATCACCAGGATAGACGATCAAACAAATGATCCTATCACAAATAATCAACACAATGATCATTTCACAGCAACACTCAGCATGTCACATTACCAAATTGGGAATATATCGCTGATAACATTCAACTACATAACCTCTGAGCTCGTACGTCTCAGAGAAGGGTGTTAACCTAAAAGAATAAATTCTTCGCCACCAACAGAAATATATTTGAAAGAAATCGGCTTTATATCTCAATTTGTAATGTCAGACATACAATCCATACAAGTCTGTTCCGGGCTCGAACAGAACCGAAGACACTTCTTACGAAGCCCTTGCAATCCGGATATTCACAATCCTGATCGGATTTCCCATCACATATGGAGAACTCAATACCGGAGCAACTCGGTGCAGAGTCAATCGACAGGTCATCCTATCGCTCTCGCAAATACCCGGTCTTCAACACCGGTCTTCAAATGCTATCCATAACGTCGAATCACATATTCAGAATGGGTTATACGACACAAAGGTCCTTTCCCAGTTAACCGAATAGTGAGCACGATATTTCAAAAACAAATGGATAATGGGATTTCAATTAAGTCACAATTTAATAATTCAAAACTTTCTTTCAAATGGTTTAATCCAATTACCATTTCAATCTTTAAACAAAAAGATTCATTTTCACAACCTTTAACGGTTTAAACAATTTTCACATTTTAATCTTTTAAACAAAAGATTCATTCACAGATTTTTCCAAATCAATTTTCATTTCAATTTGATTAACTCGTTAAATCTTTAAATCAAAGATTTAACTTATAGCCTTCAAAACAATTTCATTTCAATTTGATTTAAACAAATCATCAATTTAAATCTGTTAAAAATAAACAGATTTAATCCTTAGTTTTCAAAAAGAATTCATTCATAACTTAGGAAAATCATTTCTCTATTCAATCTTGAAATTCCCCTAATTAACTGGAATCTCAGTTCTTATCTAAAAGTGTTTATCATTTGAAAACAACAGTTTTCATTTTGGAAATCTGATTCATTTATACGAGTTGAAATTCTTTGGTTAGATTCAAATTCCCAAAATCATACCTTTAAAATGGTTTAAATTCATACAAACATGTTTATAATATCTTTAACCATAATCTCCAATCATCGAATTCAAATTCAAATATCGAATTCAAATTCAAATTGAATTATTTAAATTGGGGATTTTACCGAGTTATTCAAAATAGCTTTTATCTGTGAAAACCTTTTTCAAAAGCTTTACCGTTTAACCCAAATCCATTTTAAAAGTCAATTTGAAATTAAAACTTTAATTCCAAAAACATTAAATTTAAATTATATGCGACTTAACCGATTTCCTCGTGAAATCCATATTTGTGTGCGTATGGTGTAGTCCAGGGGTTATACACAGTAGTGCAACATCATTCAATCATCATAGATCAAAACACAGAAATATAGTCGATAAGCGATATAAGCTATAACGCTTATCGTCTATTCACAGATTTACAGATAATATACAAATGTAAATAAATGAATAAAATACACAGCTCAACCCACAGAACAAAATATCACAGATCAGATAGGACAATTAATTCAAAGCATCTCATAATAAAATCATTTATAAGTAGGGCAACATTCAATAATCATTTATAATTAGGATTTATTAATCATATATTCCTAATTAATTCAATTTATTTCCAAGTAAATTAATTGCTTACGAATAAATTACCCAATCTTGATTTATTAATTACAAATCATTTGATATAATAAATTAATCAAACTCTTAAATTAATTAAATTATTCTTAATTAATAAATTAATTAAATTAACCTTAAGTTAATTACAAAATCATTCAACCTTAATTAATTTCATCTTTAAGTAATTAATTTTCTTTCTAAATAAATCAACATTCTAATTACATTAAATGTAATTTTACCTTAATCACTTGATAAATTAATTTTAATAATTAACTACTTGCAATAACTAATTAATCTTCAATTAATTATAACTCATTAATTAATTAATCTTTAATTAACCATCATTCAATTTATTATCCTTAACTGGCTACAATAAGTGCTTATCCCAAATCACTTGTTTTAATAAATCACGATTTAATTACTTCGAGTAATTATACTTAAATCCCTAGATTAATTATCTTCATTGATTAGTCATTCAATAATCAATACTTTACATTTTAAAACTTATTTCCACATTTATATTTAAAACTTAATTTTATTTCGAAATCTAGATTTCCAGTTTAGATTTAAGCCCAGGTTTCAAAATTTGATTCAACTTTGTTTAAATCTTTCCTTTACAATTTAAATTTCATTTTAAATTCAAATATACTTAAACACTTTAAAGTTATCAAATAATTTTGAATATAAAAACTTAATTATTTCCAAACAAAGATTCAACCTAAACTTGTATTTATATTTAAACTTTTGTTTTGAAACTTAATTTAAACTTTTGTTTTGAAATTAAAAGATTAAGTTTTAAATCTCAAAACAGGAACAGGTTTTGAATCCTTTACAAACATTTCTACCCTTGCCCCCCCTATTTTCTGCTTCTAGATAAACAACTATCGTCTCCGAGTTCAGACCCGAGACAATCTGCAAAAATCACGAGCCCTACTTCGAGTTACTCGCGCTCCACCTTCCTTCGAGTCCAACCATCGTTTTCTCTAGACCATCCCCGAGACCCTTACTCCTTCCAATCTTCAAAACTTCCCTGAAACACGAGAGTGCACCATGCACGTGCACTTCTCGTCGCCGACGTTCTGGTGAACAACACGACCATCAGCAAGTCACAATTTGTGACGACATCGTCCTCAGACCATCCATCATCTCGATCACGTCGCTGATCAAAATCGAACAAAAATTTGAAACCTGGAAAACAACATAGCTTCACTTCGAAACCTGTCAACGCCGCGCCTCCTCATCCCCGATCATCAGCGAGCACGCCATCCTGACCAGAGATGCAACATGACCTCCTTGCCACATTCCCCCACCTGCGATCGCCAGAAACACGATGGTGACGGCGCGATTAACTCGCGACTTCGAAGCAGTAAACACGACCCTTAAACCCTAATTTGCTCTCGAATGATCAACACGATGGATAAAAAAAATCGTTGAACATTTTTCTGACGATCCCCAGGCGACAACGCAACCCCTATGAAAATCCCATGGCCGATAAATACTCACGTTGCCGTTGATTGACGATTTTTCCATTTCTGATCATCTCAATAATGCGATCCCAAAACTTAACTAAAAATCAAGATTTTTGCATTAAAAATCATGTTAAAGTATGATAATTTCATTTATATACTTGAATTCATAAATCATGAAGTTCGAAATTTGGCTTATTTAAAATTAAATCTGGTTTCTTGATTTTCAGAGAAGATTAAAAGTTATTTTTAACTTATATAACTTTTTAAAATTTAAATCTTAGTCATTCAAACCTATTTCTTTTAGACATTTTATCTTAAAAGGGAGTGGAGGAGAAGATTTTGAAGTTTGAATCAGGTTTTGAAAACCTTTTAAGTTAAGCAGAGGCCTGTATGAATATATATACAGACATACATATTCGATCTATTTTCTATCTATATATATATGTATACACACAAACATATTAACTTCCATACATATTTATTTCACAAACATCCATCCAGATGTAATCATATACAAATTAAAGTATAGAGGGGTCAAAGAGTTTACTCACTTCTGTTTTTGAGAAAAAAAGAACAGAGCCTTCAATTTGAATCAGGCTTTTGAAATTTGCTTGCTGAGACCTTCTTTAAATCTCCAAGTTGCATTGATTTGCATTGTTTAAGTTGAGATGGTATTCATTTTAGAGGTTGCTTAGTTTTTTTCTTTTCTTTTCTTCTTTCAGTTATGGTGGATGAAACTGAAGTGAGGAAGGAAGTTGATATATATGGGTTTACTGTAAGTATTATTTATACAGGGTGATATTACTTCCTTGTGTACAAAAACATGTTGAAGGTGCTGGCATTAAATGCTAGAGGTATGTTTCATTAAATGCATGTGTCTTGTTTTATAGATATAAATGTATTTGCACTGTTTCCTTTTATAAACTAACGTATATATTTGCTTTGTTTATTCTTGCCTTTGCATCACTACATTACAGGCTACACTCTTTATTTATACAAACCTGGTACATCTTCTTTTGTACTTTGCTTTAGTTACTGTTATTTGTTTATAAAATTTTAACTCAAGTATAAACACACTTTTATACTTAAACAAAGTTTTAAAATCTTACCTTTCCTTTATTTTTAACTTATATTATTAAATACTTAATTTACTTAAAATTATTTCAAACTTATGTACATTTTTATAAGATCTGTTTTATATTTACAATCATAGTTTCCCAAAGTACATACATATATTATCTTATTTTTATACTAATGTTTTGCTTGTATATGAACATAAATTTCTATTGTCAATATATTGTTTAAATTTTTAACTAATTTGTTTTCATGTGTATATTTTACATTTTATAGTTTACATAACAAATTTTATTTTCTGAAATGACTTTTTAACTTGCCTAATTTATCTCTATTTATAACTCAAATTATCATCATTTATAAATTTCTAAATCAGTTTATTTATTTATTTATTTTTATACTTGTGTCCAAAGTATATTATTTATTTTTTTCAAAATCATTTATTTAAGAATTTATTTAAAATCCCATATATACATAAATATTCACATATATACAAATTTTCAAATCCATATGACTTTACATATTTTCTATTTGAATCGAGGAAACTCGCATCATTTAAAATCAATTTTTACAAATTTTAATTCAAAAATTCATTTAATTATCAATTTAAATTCATAAAAATCCGGGGTCGTTACAAACTTCCCCCCTTAAAAGGATTTCGTCCTCGAAATTCGCAGGCACGAAAACAACACAGAGATAACTAGATAGAGAAATATCTTTTCAAATCAAGCTGGATATCAATTCTGTATTTGGCTCACCAAATCAGAATATCAACAATAGATACAAGAAATTATAATAAAATTTCAAATTTTGGTTTTAAACAAAATCATTTTATCGATACAATTCTAATCATTCTTCATATTCTATTAATCAATTTTAACTCAATTTTAAAATTTCCAATTTATTCAAAATTTTAATTCTGAATTTCAAATTCATTAAAGTTTAAATCAGAAATTGATAAGAAATCGATAAAGATAAGGATTTTGTATAACGAATCGTAGAGCCACATCATATCGAAACTTCTTCTAGAGCTGGTACGAAGCAACCAAAAGAATTTGGAAACGAATCAAAGAAAATTGATAGAGAAAGTTATTTCCACTGTTGTTACAGAGTATTGACCAATTATAGTCGCATTCCCCTGTCCTCTATCTCGTTCTCTTCTTGCACTCATACTTACTATCAGTAGATAGTAAGAGAATTTACTGAGGCATTCAAACAGATATCTTAAGGATTACTCATTCTAGGATTTACTTCACCCTATCTCTAATGAGTTACTTAACGTGTTATACTCCTGAGCTAAAGTTTCACCTTAGCTCTGATACCAAATGTAACGAGACGGATTTTGCCCGTTCGAAAATCGACATCCATACTTCAACTCGTATTCGAATGCCATAGATTCGACCGTTCAAATCCGATTCGCCGGAGCTTATAACAACATTAAGTAAATAACACAGCGGAATAAAAGAATAATACATTGATATACAGCTTTGATACAATATCTGATACAACAGATAATCCAATAGATATCAATATACATCAGAGATATGATACAATAAATAGCAGCAGAAAAGAAAATAGATGACATCTAGCAGTGGAACAATATAACTCTAAGATAGTCTTCAAGCAAGAACTCCAAGAACTGTAACTCCATCTCCAAGAATCAATCCAGCAATAGCTCGAATCCCCAAACCGCGAAGCGAGAACCCCCCATCACATAGCCCAAAGCTTAGCAAGACTGGTGTGGTCCAAAGACTGAACTAACTCCAGATAATCTACTAAACCTAGCTATCTGAAAATCCCAACTCTAGACTGCTCGTGTAGAAAATAATGAGCACCCAGAGTTTAGGAAAGAAACAATAAACTCCGGATCAGTCGTGGGACTGGTGTGAGCAACAAAAACAGTTTATCTTTTAAAACATTCAACAAAAGATTTTCAAAGTCAATTCGCAATGCTTTTAAAAATGAGACTACCATAAGGCCTCCCGCACACACACACAATGCAAACGCAGAATCGGAGGAGATTTCTCCTTATGATAGTCAAAGATGCTTGATACGCATTAAAAGAAACATTTGATATTATTACTAGTGCATAGTGTAGGAAAAATTCATTTCGAAAGTAGAATATAAATCTTAGCCAACATACGACCATTATCGTATGCCTACTATAGCTAACCATGTTCAATAGCAGGTTACCGCCACATTCCATGGCAGGTTATACAACTAATACTGTACAAGGTTCGTATTGTTTCTTTGGATTTCCAACGAATGATCAGGCCAAGGAACTTCCCATTGCCATATGAGAATGCCTCTGGATGGACATCCCCGAGAACCAAACCAGATCTCTACCAACACAAGGCCGGGTTACCCCTAACTGAGTAACAACTGACCGAATATGCTATCCCCCGGTCCTTTGGGACCTTTATCCGAGATCTCGTAATCAATTCACACAATCATAAAGTGTTTTCAACATGAGTAAGTATCTGGGCTCCATACCATGATACCACCCTTTTCCAGAAGGAAATGCACATATCCTAAAGGGCGCTACCCCGCATAACCTTGCTGCTTCTTTCCTGTTTTGACCATTCACGGGGTGTGAGGCTCGACGAAGTCACGTCCACAAAAACATACTTTATACAAAAGCCATGCTTTGGGTCAACAAATGATCATAGAAATGATCACCAGGATAGACGATCAAACAAATGATCCTATCACAAATAATCAACACAATGATCATTTCACAGCAACACTCAGCGTGTCACATTACCAAATTGGGAATATATCGCTGATAACATTCAACTACATAACCTCTGAGCTCGTACGTCTCAGAGAAGGGTGTTAAGCTAAAAGAATAAATTCTTCGCCACCAACAGAAATATATTTGAAAGAAATCGGCTTTATATCTCAATTTGTAATGTCAGACATACAATCCATACAAGTCTGTTCCGGGCTCGAACAGAACCGAAGGTACTTCTTACGAAGCCCTTGCAATCCGGATATTCACAATCCTGATCGGATTTCCCATCACATATGGAGAACTCAATACCGGAGAAACTCGGTGCAGAGTCAATCGACAGGTCATCCTATCGCTCTCGCAAATACCCGGTCTTCAACACCGGTCTTCAAATGCTATCCATAACGTCGAATCACATCTTCGGAATGGGTTATACGACACAAAGGTCCTTTCCCGGTTAACCGAATAGTGAGCACGATATTTCAAAAACAAATGGATAATGGGATTTCAATTAAGTCACAACTTAATAATTCAAAACATTCTTTCAAATGGTTTAATCCAATTACCATTTCAATCTTTAAACAAAAAGATTCATTTTCACAACCTTTAACGGTTTAAACAATTTTCACATTTTAATCTTTTAAACAAAAGATTCATTCACAGATTTTTCCAAATCAATTTTCATTTCAATTTGATTAACTCGTTAAATCTTTAAATCAAAGATTTAGCTTATAGCCTTCAAAACAATTTCATTTCAATTTGATTTAAACAAATCATCAATTTAAATCTATTAAAATTAAACAGATTTAATCCTTAGTTTTCAAAAAGAATTCATTCATAACTTAGGAAAATCATTTCTCTATTCAATCTTGAAATTCCCCTAATTAACTGGAATCTCAGTTCTTATCTAAAAGTGTTTATCATTTGAAAACAACAGTTTTCATTTTGGAAATCTGATTCATTTATACGAGTTGAAATTCTTTGGTTAGATTCAAATTCCCAAAATCATACCTTTAAAATGGTTTAAATTCATACAAACATGTTTATAATATCTTTAACCATAATCTCCAATCATCGAATTCAAATTCAAATATCGAATTCAAATTCAAATTGAATTATTTAAATTGGGGATTTTACTGAGTTATTCAAAATAGCTTTTATCTGTGAAAACCTTTTTCAAAAGCTTTACCGTTTAACCCAAATCCATTTTAAAAGTCAATTTGAAATTAAAACTTTAATTCCAAAAACATTAAATTTAAATTATATGTGACTTAACCGATTTCCTCGTGAAATCCATATTTGTGTGTGTATGGTGTAGTCCAGGGGTTATACACAGTAGTGCAACATCATTCAATCATCATAGATCAAAACACAGAAATATAGTCGATAAGCGATATAAGCTATAACGCTTATCGTCTATTCACAGATTTACAGATAATATACAAATGTAAATAAATGAATAAAATACACAGCTCAATCCACAGAACAAAATATCACAGATCAGATAGGACAATTAATTCAAAGTATCTCATAATAAAATCATTTATAAGTAGGGCAACATTCAATAATCATTTATAATTAGGATTTATTAATCGTATAATCCTAATTAATTCAATTTATTTCCAAGTAAATTAATTGCTTACGAATAAATTACCCAATCTTGATTTATTAATTACAAATCATTTGATATAATAAATTAATCAAACTCTTAAATTAATTAAATTATTCTTAATTAATAAATTAATTAAATTAACCTTAAGTTAATTACAAAATCATTCAACCTTAATTAATTTCATCTTTAAGTAATTAATTTTCTTTCTAAATAAATCAACATTCTAATTACATTAAATGTAATTTTACCTTAATCACTTGATAAATTAATTTTAATAATTAACTACTTGCAATAACTAATTAATCTTCAATTAATTATAACTCATTAATTAATTAATCTTTAATTAACCATCATTCAATTTATTATCCTTAACTGGCTACAATAAGTGCTTATCCCAAATCACTTGTTTTAATAAATCACGATTTAATTACTTCGAGTAATTATACTTAAATCCCTAGATTAATTATCTTCAATTGATTAGTCATTCAATAATCAATACTTTACATTTTAAAACTTATTTCCACATTTATATTTAAAACTTAATTTTATTTCGAAATCTAGATTTCTAGTTTAGATTTAAGCCCAGGTTTCAAAATTTGATTCAACTTTGTTTAAATCTTTCCTTTACAATTTAAATTTCATTTTAAATTCAAATATACTTAAACACTTTAAAGTTATCAAATAATTTTGAATATAAAAACTTAATTATTTCCAAACTAAGATTCAACCTAAACTTGTATTTATATTTAAACTTTTGTTTTGAAACTTAATTTAAACTTTTGTTTTGAAATTAAAAGAGTAAGTTTTAAATCTCAAAACAGGAACAGGTTTTGAATCCTTTACAAACATTTCTACCCTTTCCCCCCCTGTTTTCTGCTTCTAGATAAACAACTATCGTCTCCGAGTTCAGACCCGAGACAATCTGCAAAAAATCACGAGCCCTACTTCGAGTTACTCGCGCTCCACCTTCCTTCGAGTCCAACCATCGTTTTCTCGAGACCATCCCCGAGACCCTTACTCCTTCCAATCTTCAAAACTTCCCTGAAACACGAGAGTGCACTGTGCACGTGCACTTCTCGTCGTCGACGTTCTGGTGAACAACACGACCATCAGCAAGTCACAATTTGTGACGACATCGTCCTCAGACCATCCATCATCTCGATCACGTCGCTGATCAAAATCGAACAAAAATTTGAAACCAGGAAAACAACATAGCTTCACTTCGAAACCTGTCAACGCCGCACCTCCTCATCCCCGATCATCAGCGAGCACGCCATCCTGACCAGAGATGCAACATGACCTCCTTGCCACATTCCCCCACCTGCGATCGCTAGAAACACGATGGTGACGGCGCGATTAACTCGCGACTTCGAAGCAGTAAACATGACCCTTAAACCCTAATTTGCTCTCGAATGATCAACACGATGGATAAAAAAAATCGTTGAACATTTTTCTGATGATCCCCAGGCGACAACGCAACCCCTATGAAAATCCCATGGCCGATAAATCATCACGTCGCCGTTGATTGACGATTTTTCCATTTCTGATCATCTCAAAAATGCGATCCCAAAACTTAACTAAAAATCAAGATTTTGGCTTTAAAAATCATATTAAAGTATGATAATTTCATTTATATACTTGAATTCATAAATCATGAAGTTCGAAATTTGGCTTATTTAAAGTTAAATCTGGTTTCTTGATTTTCAGAGAAGATTAAAAGTTATTTTTAACTTATATAACTTTTTAAAATTTAAATCTTAGTCATTCAAACCTATTTCTTTTAGACATTTTATCTTAAAAGGGGGTGGAGGAGAAGATTTTGAAGTTTGAATCAGGTTTTGAAAACCTTTTAAGTTAAGCAGAGGCCTGTATGAATATATATACAGACATACATATTCAATCTATTTTCTATCTATATATATATGTATACACACAAACATATTAACTTCCATACATATTTATTTCACAAACATCCATCCAGATGTAATCACATACAAATTAAAGTATAGAGGGGTCAAAGAGTTTACTCACTTCTGTTTTTGAGAAAAAAAGAACAGAGCCTTCAATTTGAATCAGGCTTTTGAAATTTGCTTGCTGAGACCTTCTTTAAATCTCCAAGTTGCATTGATTTGCATTGTTTAAGTTGAGATGGTATTCATTTTAGAGGTTGCTTAGTTTTTTTCTTTTCTTTTCTTCTTTCAGTTATGGTGGATGAAACTGAAGTGAGGAAGGAAGTTGATATATATGGGTTTACTGTAAGTATTATTTGTACAGGGTGATATTACTTCCTTGTGTACAAAAACATGTTGAAGGTGCTGGCATTAAATGCTAGAGGTATGTTTCATTAAATGCATGTGTCTTGTTTTATAGATATAAATGTATTTGCACTGTTTCCTTTTATAAACTAACGTATATATTTGCTTTGTTTATTCTTGCCTTTGCATCACTACATTACAGGCTACACTCTTTATTTATACAAACCTGGTACATCTTCTTTTGTACTTTGCTTTAGTTACAGTTATTTGTTTATAAAATTTTAACTCAAGTATAAAAACACTTTTATACTTAAACAAAGTTTTAAAATCTTACCTTTCCTTTATTTTTAACTTATATTATTAAATACTTAATTTACTAAAATTTATTTCAAACTTATGTACATTTTTATAAGATCTGTTTTATATTTACAATCATAGTTTCCCAAAGTACATACATATATTATTTTATTTTTATACTAATGTTTTGCTTGTATATGAACATAAATTTCTATTGTCAAGATATTGTTTAAACTTTTAACTAATTTGTTTTCATGTGTATATTTTACATTTTATAGTTTACATAACAAATTTTATTTTCTGAAATGACTTTTTAACTTGCCTAATTTATCTCTATTTATAACTCAAATTATCATCATTTATAAATTTCTAAATCAATTTATTTATTTATTTATTTTTATACTTGTGTCCAAAGTATATTATTTATTTTTTTCAAAATCATTTATTTAAGAATTTATTTAAAATCCTATATATACATATATATTCACATATATACAAATTTTCAAATCCATATGACTTTACATATTTTCTATTTGAATCGAGGAAACTCGCATCATTTAAAATCAATTTTTACAAATTTTAATTCAAAAATTCATTTAAATTATCAATTTAAATTCATAAAAATCCGGGGTCGTTACACCATGACTGAGCTGGAGTTTATTGTTCTCTTCCTAAACTCTAGGTGCCCATAATTTTTCACACGAGCAGTCTAGAGTCAGGTTATCAGGTCATTCTGGATTCAGGAGTGCTTTGGAGCTCAGGTGGCGAGCTAGATGGCGAGACGTATTACTTGTATATGATATTATCTTTCCACTGTAAATTCTCTTGTGAAGACATGTTGTATAACTGTCCATTGTCCAGTTGTGCTGTATATTGTTGTTGTTAACTCTGATGATAATGTAATGTAATAACTGATATAGTTCTTTGTTTTAAAGATTATTCATTTATTTATTATATGTTGTTTCGCTGCGATATGAGATTCTGATATTGTTTCTGTTCTGTTTCCTTAACTCTTCTATCTTTTTCTTCTACCTCTTCTTTTTAACCCTAACAATTTGGTTTTCCGGCATTCGATTATGTGACATTTGATACAGTGGACGTAAGAATGACGACCTTCGGATCCCGACAAAACCGATATGTTACATGTGATATCAGATCATTTGGTTAAGTGACAACCTTAGCTCTATTGGGAATTACTCATTAGAGATAGAGTCACTAGTACTCTAGAATGGGTTTGAGTGTAATAATAGATATGAGCTCGTATTTGTTAGTGAATATGAAATTGTTTTATATTGTGCTGACTTATCGGTTGATTGTTTATAGATTCTGGTCGGTGCAGTCTGGCCAACTATTTCGATAGGGATTTCTAAACTCTTAAACAAGATAAACTGACAAAGTATTGTTTTGAAATAGGGTAAATGAAATAATTTTTACCCAAAGCTATTTTTGTATATAAAGGAAATGATTGTGTAAATGTTTATAATATATGATTGTTTGGTTGTTTGGAAGTGATGATATTGAAGTATTATCGTTATTATATAGGAATTCAAATAATAACTAAAGGAATGAATTTATATACAAATGGAATTTGAGCATGTAAACTAAAAAATGTGTGATTTATAATTTGGAATAAAATTCATTAATGGAATGAAATTGGTAATGTGAATGTATAAATGAGTTTTATAAATTGAAATGAGATTTGATTGGGATTAAGTCGAATAAAAATCCAAACTTGGGAAAAATAAAAATAGAATGGATTGAATCCAAGTAAATTAATATGATAACTTATTAATCCATGATATAGAAAAAGTTGAATTAGTTAAATTAAAACTTGAATTGTGAGTTAAATTATAATGATTTAAGTTTGCAGGAAAATTCAAGTAAGTAGAAATAAATTGAAAATTGAATTTTGTTGTGATAAACAAATTTGAAATTAAAATCCAAGTTAAAAATTGTTGAATATAAGTGATCAAGTCTTGAATTTGTAATATGAGATAATAAAGATTTAACTTTGGTAAACTTGAAATAAATTTGAATCAGTATGACAAAATATTTGTTATGAAATTTAACTAAAAGAAGTTAAATAAATTAAATCAGATTTGGAAGTTGTATAATAAGTTGTATAACTTATTAGATGTGAAGATGTAAGTAAAACCAATTATTAAAATGGTTAAACCACTTTGTTAAGTAAAACGAGGTATGAATCTGAATAAGTGATGAAAATTGACTTTGGTAAAAGTGAAATAGAATTTATTTTGGAGTTGGAATTTGAATTGGATTTATAAGTGGAAACTTGAAAAGGAATATAACTTAGGTGATGCTGAATGAAGTTGATTTTGGTATCAAAATGAATTAATGAAATGAAGTCATTAAATGAATATGAATTTGAGTTATACAAAGGAGATTCAAATTTATTTGTAAAATAAATAAATTAGTAATGAACTAATGAATTGAATATTAATCAATCGAATGTGATAAAATTGATATGAAATAATGAATATAAGTGTTAATTCATTAAAATCTGACATAATTGAAAATGAATAAATTGAATGGAAGTCAATTTAATATTAAATCAATTTGAATACAAACGTAGTGAATTAAAATAAATTTGGTTGTATTGGATATATTGGTTGTTAGACTATTGTTAATTGATTAAATAGAAGTTCATATGCAATTAAATGAATAAAATTGAAAGCTAAAGCAATTGAATTCAAAATGGAAGTTAAGTAAATTTAAATTGAATGGAAATTGATTTCAATTGAAAGTGAACCAATGTGAATGTAAATTAGTGAATGTAAACTAATTGAATGTCGTTGTATATGAATTGGTTGTAAACAATTACAAGTAATGTAGAAATCATATAAGTTGTTTATAAACTTTGTTTAGTATGCATTTCTTTTAATAGCATGTGTTGTAGTTGTTTAAAAGAGTAAAATGTTAATAATTTCTTATATATGTCACTTATGTGTTTATGTTGAGTAAGTACAGGTACCGGGGCTACCGTTAGCGGGATTTTGGTTGCGCAAAATGCTAAATAAATAACTGCTTTGCTTAAAAATGCTAAAAAGGTACGCCTACGCAATAAAAATAGGAAATATGAACTGTTTTTCTGTTTTTCCGACCGGGTGGGTCGATGTATATATATTTATATCTATTGTGTTATTGTAAAAGCTCCTCCGTACAAAGGGGTTATGGCGAAATTATTTGAAAATTTAAGGCGTTAAAATTTTTTTGGGAAATTTTGGAAAAAAATTGTGAAAACTAAGTGTTGATTTGAAGTTAAGGTTAAACGATATAGTGGATTTTGAAAAGATAACTATACATGGATTTGAAACTTAGTAAATATTTTGTAAAAGGTTTAACTATTGAATTTTTGGAAAAGTTAAACACTTAAGAGATTTCTAAATCAAATTTGAACGGTTTGTTTGAAAAGTTAATGGATTTCAAAACTTTTTCTTACTTGGCAATTTCGAGGACGAAATTCTCTTAAGGGGGAAGTTCGTAACGACCCAGAATTTCTGTCATTTGAAATTTAGATATTTAATTGATCTTAAATATCAAAAAATAAAATTTATAAGTCGAATAATTTATTTTTCAAATATCTGGATTTAATTGGGTAATTTAATTGATAATTTAATAATTGAAATTCGAGAAATAATTGAAAATAGGGTTTAGTGTGATCAAAAATGATTTATAAATTTAAATAAATCATATTGAAGTTAGAACAATGTTGTGAACTTTTAAAATTGAATTAAAAGTTAATTTGTGAAAATTGAATATTTTAATATTTAATCGACTAGTGAAAATAGCTATTTTTCAAAAAATCTCGGATTTCGACGAAACCTTTTTCATCGGGTCCATAATGTTATATTATTGTAAGGTGTCAAATTTCATGTCAATTGGATTTACCGTTTGTCCAGGGCAAGCCAAAACGCATAGAAATTGGTTTAAATCGATTTGATTTAAACTTGATCGTTTATTTCCGTAACTCGCACAGATGATCGAATTGGCCTACGAAACCTATTCCATTGTGTCCAAAACACGGGTTAAACCCTAGAAACACCGGTCACCGTGCGAGATTTGGAATTCGAAAAAATTGAAGATGAATAGTGTTCGTCGGTTTTCTATAAGAGGACCCCTTGTCTTCATTGTTGCCAAAACCCTAACCCTATTAGCCTAGCCGCCACTTTCAGTTATTGGCCGAAATTCATCTTTCTTCTTCGTCCAATTTCTTCAAATCCACAAGTTAATTCGAAAAACTTTCAACGTGAAAAACGTAGACAACATTGTGAACTATGGATCCAACGGCTATGATCATTTTTCAAGCTATGGATCATCGAAAATTTGTGTTTGAAGTGCTGCAGTTCTTGCACGTTTTTTCAAGATGATGGAAGGGCCGAGCTTCAAGCTCCTCTGGCCGAAGGTAGAGCTCGATTTGGGCTTCGTGTTGGAGGTCTCTGATCGTTGTAAAGCTCAACGTGGTGGTCGCGATATTCAACCCTAGTTCGGCGGCTAATGGGATCAAATGCACGACAATTATAGGAAGCAAACGCGTGACGGAAGGAGGGGGGCCGAACGGCCTGGATTCCATCAAGCTGAATCGTTCGGCTCTGTGCTGATTTGGGTATAAAAATTAAAATAAATTTGTAAATTAATTATATTTAAAATTGTATAATCTTTAAACTATCATAACTTTGTTATACGAGGTCGGAATTACACGAAACGAATTGCGACGGGTTCGTTTTGTGGAGCACTACGCAATGGAGCTGGTTTGGAGTCATTTGGAGCTAGTGAAAATTTCGGATAAAATTAAACGCACGTTTAATTTTATACGTAATAAAACGCTACAACATTTATCAGAAACTCAAGGTGAGAACTTCTCGCTCAATCGAATTGTTTTGATTTAAATTTTAAATAGTTAAATTTAAAATTGCTTGATTGTGTGATTGGATGATAGTTATTATCTGTTGTTTTGAAATAGACCCTATACACCGTATATTAAGCGGATGTTATTTATTAAAGACATATACCGCGATAATTCCAATTTGATATGGAATTGGTATTATATATGTACTTGGAGTTGATTTCCCGCATTATATAGCGGATGAGACCCTATTGCGCCGCATAATAGCGGATAGTATTTTATAAATCCCATATACCGCGATATTCCGTCTTGAAGCGGAATTGGTATTGTGCTAACATCATTGGATGCAGGGAAACAGGTTGGAGGGATCCAATTGGATTTCTCGAACATTTGAATTTATTTCAATATTGTGTGTTGATCTATTTATAATTTGCGTGATTATCTTTGTGATTGAAATCGTTAACGGCTAAATTTTAGCCGAATACATTTTAGATATCGTTAGATGCCGAAAATAAATAAAATTGGATTTTTTGAAAATTTAAGTTGAGGATTCATGATAAAATTTATTTTTTGGGAACTGATTCATTTTAAATAAATAAACGTTGTAATTTTTATGTTATAAAAATTATGATTTTTTTGAAATATAACCGAAATGTGATTTTTGAAATAAGTAGTTGATTAATTTATAAAATGGTTTAAATTGGGATTTTTAAATCATTATAAACGGTTTATATAAAAGACTTATAAAATTCATATTTATTAATTAAAATGTTGGAATTATAAAACGAGTTTTTATAAGTGTTAAAATGAAGAATAAATGGATTTCATAAGTGGATGAAATCTATAGATTTATAAATTGTGAAGTATAAAATTAATAGATTTTGTAAAATAAAAGATTTATAAGTAATCAACTTGTAAACTGGATTTTGGCGTGTAAATGGGATATGGATAGAATTGGTTAATAAAAAGATTTTATAAGTTGAAGTTGTTATAAAGTATAAACGGAATTTATAAACGTTGTTTTATAAATCCGAAATTTGACTTATTTTAACAAGTTTAATTATTATAGCTTATTAAAGGGAATATATCCACGATTTTGGACAGTGGATAATCCTTTAAATAAAATATGTAGAAATGTTGAATTTGGTAAATGAGGTACATTCACGATTTTGAACGGTGAATAATATATTAAAGAAATATTTTAGGAAAGTGATATTTTAAATAGAATTAAACGATTTAAAGATGTTTTAAATTGTATTAAGTATCGAAACAATAGTTTCAACACTCATTGTTGAAATAGATGTTTTCGTGAAAATAGAAGGAAATGGTGGACTATAACACTGTTGTTATAGTAAATGATTTCCGAAAGGAAAAGTTTTGTATAGTATTGGGGTTTAGGTATCTATCTTAAATTTTGAATCCCTATAATAGTGATTTTGGGTTGTCGTAACGATGTTTTACGCAACATTCATTTTGACCCAAATAAATGTGTTTAAAAGAATGTTTTTCTTAAAGAATAAAATTTATACTTAATTGTGATTTAAGTATATTGAATGTTTTCAAAATGTTGAAAATAAATGGATTTGTGAATTACTTATTATTGAATAAGTATGGAAATGTTTTCCAATATGAAGTGAATGTTTTGAGATTATACCTTTTAAAGGTAAATTGAAAGTGAATAATTGAAATCGATTTGAAAAATCATATAAAAAGTGAATATTTTGAAATGTAAATTGATGAACATATTTTTCTGCATTTTAAACCGTTTGTTTCATATATTTTTATTTTAATAAAGTGGTATTATACGGGTATTTTTTTGTGGTTTTGCAGATTATAGATTCCAAAGTGCCACATTTTGAATACCGTCGAAGAGAAAGTACATACCGTTCATGGAGAAATGCATCTCACGTCACCAACATGTGTACTATTCATGCAAGAAATCAATTGCAAATATTGAAAATACACATTCAAAGTTTGACCTGAAAATCTCTCAAAGCAAGGCCACTTGTTAATCAAATAATAAAGCAAAGACCAATTCAAAGTGAGGTGGCCTTATTTTTCTCCTAATATCAAGCACATGGACCTAAATAATAGGGTTATTTGTGGAGGCTGAAGTCTTTAAATAGAGAGAGGAATGCAAATGGAAAATCATCTCTTACCTCATCACTTTTCTTCAAGTTTAGATTTAAATTCAGCACTGTTTTTATTTTCGAACAGAATATGTAGGATTGTTGATTAGATTTAGAAATTTATTTATTCTTGTTCTTAGTTATTTTCTGCACTCTTTTCAGTTAGTTAATAATTATTTCAGTTGATTGCTCCGTTATCTTCTTTTTCGCAATTTCAATTTCGGTTCTGATTTTTTTTTACAATTCTATATTTTGGTTGCAATTTCGATTAGTTTCGAAATCGATTCGGAGTATATTATTGTTTTTATTTTCTGTTCAAAATTCACCGTCGAATTAGTTTAACACGCCTAAGATTTAACTATGGATTTTAATTGTTTTAAAATACAATTCCCTGTGTTCGACCTGCATACTACACGCCTGTGCGCTTGCAGAATTTATTAAAATTTGTGTTTTTCTAATCAATAGAAAAGTCACAACATAAATTATCAATGGAAATTTACAAGGGAAATTTGTTTTAAAAATAAACATTGATTTATTTTTGAAGTGTGGAAATAAATTTACGAATTTGGGGCGTAAAATTAAAGTAAATCGGTGGATTTATTTAATTGGTTTAAATGAACCATTTTGAAATGGAAGTTGTAAAGGTGAAAAATAATTTGGAATTTGTTTTCAAATGGTTGAAAGTGTGGAAATTATATCTTGTAAAGATATTTTTGAAAATTAATAAGTTGGGAAATTATTTGAAATCGGGTGATGTTGATTTCCACACTTTCAACCATTTGAAAACAAATTCCAAATTATTTTTCACCTTTACAACTTCCATTTCAAAATGGTTCATTTAAACCAATTAAATAAATCTTTACCGATTTACTTTAATTTTACGTCCCAAATTCGTAAATTTATTTCCACACTTCAAAAATAAATCAATGTTTATTGTTAAAACAAATTTCCCTTATAAATTTCCATTGATACTTTACATTTCCGAATATTCACTTTTTATACGATTTCCAAATCGATTTCAATTATTCACTTTCAATTTATCTTTAAAAGGTATAATCTCAAAACATTCACTTCATATTGGAAGACATTTTCATACTTATTCAATAATAAGTAATTCACAAATCCATTTATTTTCAACATTTTGAAAACATTCAATATAATTAAATCACAATTAAGTATAAATTTTATTCTTTAAGAAAAACATTCTTTTAAACACATTTGTTTGGGTCAAAACGAATGTTGCGTAAAACATCGTTACGACAACTCAAAATCACTATTATAGGGATTTTGGGTTGTCGTAACGATGTTTTACGCCACATTCGTTTTGACCCAAATAAATGTGTTTAAAAGAATGCTTTTCTTAAAGAATAAAATTTATACTTAATTGTGATTTAAGTATATTAAATGTTTTCAAAATGTTGAAAATAAATGGATTTGTGAATTACTTATTATTGAACAAGTATTGAAATGTTTTCCAATATGAAGTGAATGTTTTGAGATTATACCTTTTAAAGATAAATTGAAAGTGAATAATTGAAATCGATTTGGAAAATCGTATACAAAGTGAATATTTGGAAATGTAAATTATCAATGAAAATTTATAAGGGAAATTTGTTTTAAAAATAAACATTGATTTATTTTTGAAGTGTGGAAATAAATTTACGAATTTGGGACGTAAAATTAAAGTAAATCGGTAAGGATTTATTTAATTGGTTTAAATGAACCATTTTGAAATGGAAGTTGTAAAGGTGAAAAATAATTTGGAATTTGTTTTCAAATGGTTGAATAGTGATTTTGGGTTGTCGTAACGATGTTTTACGCAACATTCGTTTTGACTCAACTAAATGTGTTTAAAAGAATGTTTTTCTTAAAGAATAAAATTTATACTTAATTGTGATTTAAGTATATTGAATGTTTTCAAAATGTTGAAAACAAATGGATTTGTGAATTACTTATTATTGAATACGTATGGAAATGCTTTCCAATATGAAGTGAATGTTTTGAGATTATACCTTTTAAAGTTAAATTGAAAGTGAATAATTGAAATCGATTTGAAAAATCGATTAAAAGTGAATATTTGGAAATGTAAATTATCAGTGGAAATTTATAAGGGAAATTTGTTTTAAAAATAAACACTGATTTATTTTTGAAGTGTGGAAATAAATTTACGAATTTGGGACGTAAAATTAACGTAAATCGCTATGGATTTATTTAATTGGTTTAAATGAACCATTTTGAAATGGAAGTTGTAAAGGTGAAAAATAATCTGGAATTTGTTTTCAAATGGTTGAAAGTGTGGAAATTATATCTTGTAAACATATTTTTGAAAATTAATAATTTTTGAAATTATTTGAAATCAGGTGATGTTGTGAATATTGATTGATAGTTAAATAACCGACTATCAATATTGACCCTTAAATGGCTATTTGTTGTGAATTGGTTGAAAATTTAATGCTACACTTATTTTTAAATAATTGCGCTCGTTATTCGGATTACCCATTCCGAATAGTGATACGACGTAACGGATAGCATTGAAGACCGATGTTGAAGACCGGGTATTTGTGAAAACGATAGGATGACTTATCGATTGTCTCTGCACCGTTAGCTATGGTATGGAGATTTCCTTTGTGATGGGAAATTCGATCAGGACTGTGAATACCCGGATTGCAAGGGCTTCTTTTGAAGTGCCTTCGGTTCTCTTCTGTGACGATCCAAACTCGATGTCCAATAAACGACATCAAATTCGCATCGCCGGAGCTTATAACAACAATTAGATGAATATAAAACTGCGGAACAGAATCAATATCATAAATAACATCATTGTTACAACATCAACATAATATTCATACTGCAACAGAGTACATAATACATACACTACAACTCCAATACAACATCATGATAATACAACGGTGAACATATATCCAAAAGTTCTCAAATGAGAGAGATGATAGCGAACTCCCAAAAGCTAACACCTGAAATCCCCTATAGCTCCTAAGATAGCTCCAAGATAAGAGCTTCAAAATACTGCTACTCCAAAATACAGAAACCTGCTACTAGGCTGCCCGTGTGGAAATAATGGGCACCCAGAGTTTAGGAAAGAAAACAATAAACTCCGGATCAGTCATGGGACTGCTTTGAGTAAACAAGACAGTTGTATTTTAAATAAACAAGATTTATAAAACAATTTTCGGAATGCTTTTAAAAATGGAACTACCATAAGATCTCCCGCCACACACACAATGCAAACGCAGAATTGGAGGAGATTTTTTCTTATGATAGTTAAATATGCTTGATACGAGAAAAGAATTCTTTGATATTACTACTAGTGCATAGTGAAGAAAATCATTTCGAAGATAGAATATTAATCTTAGCCAGCATAGACATTTCGAACTATGCCTACTATAGCTACCATGTTTTGTGGCAGGTTACCGCCACGCTGCATGGCAGGTTCTGCAACTAAAGCCGTACAGGGTTTCGTATTGTTTTATTTGATTTCCAACAAATGGTCAGGCCAAGGAACTTCTCATTGCCACATGAGAACGCCTCTGGAAGGACGTCCCCGAGAACCAAACCGGATCTCTGCCAACACAAGGCCGGGTTACCCCTAACTGGGTAACTACTGACACGAGTATGTCATCTCCCGGTCGTAACCAACCTTTAACCGGGGCCCCAGCAACAAATCACAAAATCATATATATATATATATATATATATATATATATATATATATATATATATATATATATATATATATATCTGCGATATCAACATAAGTTAAGTATCTGGGCTCCATACCATGATACCACTTCTATCCAGAAGGAAATGTACATACCCTAAGGGGTGCTACCCCCAATAACCTTGCCGCATCTTTCCTGTTTTGACCATTTCGGGGTGTGAGGTCCGACGAAGTCACGTCCACAAAAACACGCTTTATACAAAGTCATGCTTTGGGTCAACAAATGATCATAGAAATGATCACCAAGATAGACGATCAAACAAATGATCCTATCACAAATAATCAACACAATGATCATTTCACAGCAACACTCAGCATGTCACATTAGCAAATTGGGAATATATTGCTGATAACCTTCAACTACATAACCTCTGAGCTCGTACGTCTTAGAGAAGGGTGTTAAGCTAAAAGAATAAATTCTCCGCCACCAACAGAAATATATTTGAAAGAAATCGGCTTTATATCTCAATTTGTAATGTCAGACATACTATCCATACAAGTCTGTTCCGGGCTCGAACAGAACCGAAGGCACTTCCAAAGAAGTCCTTGCAATCCGGATATCCACAATCCTGATCGGATTCCCCATCACATATGGAGAACTCTATACCGGAGCAACTCGGTGCAGAGTCAATCGACAGATCATCCTACCGCTCTCGCAAATACCCGGTCTTCAACACCGGTCTTCGATTGCTATCCATAACGTCGAATCACATATTCGAAATGGGTTATATGACACAAAGATCCTTTCCCGGCTAATTCGAATAGTGGGTGTCAAGTTTTAAAACATGTGGATGTCATTCACAAATATTTACAGGTTCGATGTGGGTTTCGGATAACCAACTGAAATCCGATTCCCTGTCGCATCGAAGTTTAAATGCCGTTTTACGGGCAATAGGTTTTCACATCAATACAGAACAAATCATAATCACAGTGCAATAACATGGCAATTACATCATACAGAATTTACATTCAATAGTTAACAACAATAGTTAATTACTTCCTAATGTGATTTAAATAAATTTACCACTAAATTAATTTAATTTAATGATGAGGATTTGGATAAATAAACTAAATTTTGATTACTCAATTTATTGTTTCAAAATTTACAAATTCTTACTTATAAATTTATTGAAACACTTAATTGTTTATAAATCAATTTAATTACCTTAATTATCATTTTAAACTACATTATTTACTTATTAAACAATTTTGTAAAATGATGTATCTGGATTTAATAAATTAACCATATAAATATTTTTTTTCTTGATTACTTTAAAACGATGATTTATTATTTATAATTACAATTGAATTAAATCTCAATTGACTATATTAATTTATTATTCCTTAATAAATTATCTTAATGTAACTATCAATTTTGAATCAATCAATTTAAATTATCAACTTAATGATTTTTAAATTTACAACTTTAATTTTAATTGCTTTTATTTATTTATTATTATTAATTAAAAAGTAATTTTAAATCATAAATTATTTAATCATTAATTTATTAACTTCACATTCCATTTACAAACTTTCTTCATTTTATAAACAATGCTTATAAACATTGTTTAAACTTAAGTTTTCGACAAGCCTCAACTGAACATGCTGTTTCAGGTGGCTAACCCGAGTCTCCTCCGAGTCACGCTCGAGTTCGAACGCTGCCTGCTTCGAGTTTCATCCCAAAGCTACCCGAGTGATTAAAATTTTACAAATTTTGTTAAGTCCCAATTTTTGTCACGACAAAACCCTGAAACCTCCCGAGTCTCCCTTCGAGTTCTGCCCAGTTTTCCCCGATCAAAACTTCGAGTCAATTTGAGTGGCCAACGCGAAAACTTCCTGACACCCAAACCAGCGCCGTGCACATGCACAGTGACTCGCCGCCGTTCTGGCTAACCCCACCCACTTCAGCAAGTCGCAAACCACTCCCATACTCAAAATCAAAGTTTGATTCAAAGCCAAACACTCGAGAACGAAAATTGACATTTCGTTCGACACTGCACACGAACTCACCAGAACAAAACTGCCTCGCCCCACCACGACGAGCCTCCGGTGACCATGGATCTTCGACCTCACCTCCAACACATCACCACGCCCCTTTTCCCCCCGGTGCGATCGGCCAGCTTGCCACGTTGAGGATGAAAACTCCTCGTGAATAACAGCGAACCCATCCTACCCCAAAAACCTAGAATGGCCTCGTTCATTTAATTCATACCATGAAAAAAATTATCTGGTAATTTTCTCAAAATCAATGATGTTCAAGCTTGCTACAAATAAATTTTTAGCTTTTATAATTTGTTTTATAACCAGAAATTCAAAGAAAACCAATATGTGTTCATGCTCGAACTGCTCTCGAATTACTGAATTAAAAATCATCATTGTTGTTTTAAAAATCCTATTTCCATATGTTCGTTCAAATTATAACATCAATTCAATGATTTAAAATGTTTGAATTTACCTCAAAATCTTGTTTTTACTGTAATATTCATGTTACAGAGTCAAAAGTTTTTATTTCAAGCTTAAACAAAAGTTTAAACTGTGAGTCAAGTATACACCACCTATTTTGTTTTAAGTATCCTAAGTTGAAAATGTTAAATGAAGTTCATTTGAATTTTTTTTTATTAACTAGCTCTGAGATATGGATATTAAAGAACATAGCTCACTTGTGTTTTCCAGTAACACAGAACAATATGCAGAACAATAATTTTTGTTTATATACAACAAAACACATATTCATGGATTAAGTGTTTATATTTTAAATAAATATAAGTTTACTCACCTGAACAATATAGAAACAAAGAATACTTTTGTTATTTTTTAACTGCAGTTTTGATTCTTCTTCTCTTTTCTTCTTTCAGTACTTTTTGCCTTTCAACTTGTAATTTATAAAGTGACTATCTTCTTCTTCTTTTTTTTCTTTTTCAGGTTTGCAGAAGTTTGTTGAACGAAATAAAGAGGCAGGTTGATGTTTATATATAACAGATTGTGTACTGAGGTTTATTAAAACAAGTACAGAATAAACCATGCTGGAAGTAAAAGCATTGAATGCAGGTATGTTGCTTTGTAGAGGCTTGCATTTAATGTAAGCATGTTTTGAGATGCTTCTATACTGTGTACTTGTAGAAATGAGCTGTTTGATTTATATAAATATTATTTTGTTTGAATGTTTTACTCTCTTGCATCTTCTTTTATATGTACAGTTTATATGTTTTATATTTTTATTAGCTAATGTTTTGTTTTTATTTTATATATATATATATATATATATATATATATATATAGGTGTGTTGTTTTGTTTATTTTGCTAAATGTAAGAGTTTGTTTTTATTTTATCTTATTTTCTTTTGCTTACATATTTACTGGTTTGTATAGTAACATATTCATTTGTTTAATTATTTGTTCATTTGTTCTCTTATGTCTTTATAGTGTTTATAGCAACTTGTTTTAGTTATTTTGCTAAATATAGGAAAAGTTGTTTTATTTTATTTTATCTTCTTTTGCTTACATATTTTAGTTTACTGGTTTGTATATTTCTTTGCAAACTTGTTTTAGTTGTTAACTTTTAATAATTATGTGATTTTATTACAATATACATTTTCTTAAATTTTATTTCTATTCAAGATTTAACTTATTAATATTTAATCTATAACTTATATTTTATTTTATTATTTTTTTTTTAGGCTTAAACAATTTCTTGTTTTGTTGAATATTTCATTTCTTTATAACTTTTCAATTTTTATTTCAAAAAGTTCCAATATATTACTAAAATTTAAATTCATAAATTTCGGGATGTTACAATATCCCCTCCTTAAGAATATTTCGTCCTCGAAATTGAAAGAGAGAGAAACGTAAACAAATAATATACGAATTCGGAAACAAGGAAATGACTTACAGTTTTAAGTCGAGATGTCAATTCTGCATTTGGGATATGACTTCTTCATATTCTCTTCAGTCTCCCAAGTACAGTCCTTTGGATCGCCACTCCATTTAACTTTGACCAATTTCACAATTTTGTTCCTCAATCGCTTCTCATCACGATCAACAATTTTCATCGGTTCCCTTCTAACTGCCAAATTGGGAGTGATTTCTAGATCCTGCTGAGCAGCTTCTTCAATTATATCATCTGGATCGTGCACATATTTCCGAAGATTAGAAATATGGAACACATCACGTACGCCAGACAACCAGCTGGGTAACTGCACTCTATATTCTAGAGAACCAATCCTTTCCAGAATAGGAAAAGGACCAATATAACGCGGTGCCAACTTTCCAGTTTTCCCGAATCTCAACACACCCCGCATCGGAGATACTTTCAGAAATACAGAATCTCCAACTTGAAATTCCAAATTTCTCCTTCGACCGTCATAGTAGCTCTTCTGACGGCTTTGGGCAGTTAATAACTTCTTTCGAATAAAATTTACCTTCTCAGTGGCTTCTTTTATCATATCCGGTCCAAGAACAAGTCTGTCACCTGATTCGATCCAGCATGTAGGTGATCGACACGGACGACCATATAAAGCTTCAAAAGGAGCCATTTCTAAACTGGCCTGATAACTATTATTATAAGAGAATTCAACCAGATGCAAATGGTCCTCCCAAGAACCACCAAAATCATGAACACAAGCACGCAGTAGGTCTTCTAAAATTCGGTTAACTCTCTCAGTCTGTCCATCAGATTGCGGATGATAAGTAGTACTGAATTTTAATTTCGTTCCCAATGCGTCCTGAAATGCTTCCCAAAATCTACTAGTGAAGATCGGGTCACGATCACTCACTATACTACTGGGAATACCATGGAGGCGAACAATTTCCTTTATATAAATACCTGCCAAGCTTGCCGCAGTCCGAGTAGATTTAACTGGAATGAAATGAGCATTTTTGGTTAAACGATCCATAATAACCCAAATCGCTTCATTGCCTTTCTTGGTTCGTGGCAATCCGTCGATGAAATCCATCGATACTTGATCCCACTTCCATTTCGGTACTTCTAAAGGTTGAAGTAAACCGGCCACTTTCTTTTGGTCGCTCTTTATTTGCTGACAAGTAGCACAGCGACTCACATAAATAGATATGTCTCTCTTCATCGTTTTCCACCAGAATGTTCTTTTAACATCTCGATACATTTTGTTGACTCCTGGATGAATGTTGAATTTTGACTTGTGGCATTCATCCAATACTTCACGTTTCAGTTCTGGAATGTCAGGGACACAAATTCTGCCCTTCATCCTTATAACTTTTCTATTATCTATCTCAAAACTAGTGTCTTCACCCTGGCATATTCTTTTATGGATTCCTCGAAGAAACTCATCTTCTTTCTGCTGTCTTGAGATCTTCTCAAGGAGAGTAGGAGTGATAACAAGATATGCAAGAACAGCATGTCTTCTACTTAAAGCATCGGCTACTACATTGGCTTTTCTCGGCGTATATTGGATATCTAAGTCATAAGATGCCAGAAATTCCAACCAACGTTGTTGTCGCAAATTCAAATCCTTCTGGGTGAAAAGATATTTCAAGTTTTTATGATCGGTGAATAATTCGAATTTTTCACCTAAAACAAAGAGAGTTTATTAGGTATATTTCTTTAATCAAGTTAGTTTCATAAATCGTTAGGAAAGCTGAAAAGATTCTTACCCAGAAGATAATGTTGCCATATTTTCAAAGCGAAAACAACAGCCAAAAGTTCCAATTCGTGTGTTGGGTAGTTCTTCTCATGCGGACGTAATTTTCTACTTGCGTAGGCAACCACCTTTCCATTTTGCATTAATACTGCACCTACCCCTTCACCACATGCATCAGTATAGACAGATAAGCCTTGGTTCCCATTAACAATAGTGAGAACAGGAGCAGTGGTCAATCTCTTTTTCAACTCTTGAAAAACTTCCTCACATCTTGAAGTCCAAATGAACTTTGCATTCTTCATTGTTAACTTAGTCAGCGGACTAGCTAACTTAGAAAAATCTTGAACGAATTTCCGGTAATAGCCTGCTAAACCCAAAAAGCTTCGAACTTCTCTTGGAGTAGTGGGTTGTTTCCAATCAAGAATAGCGGAAATTTTGCTAGGATCTACTGAAATTCCTTCTTCATTAACAATATGGCCAAGGAATTTTACTTCATTGACCCAGAAGTGGCATTTGGAAAATTTTGCATATAGAACATTTCTCCTCAAAATTTCTAAGACAATTCTAAGATGCTCGGCATGCTCATCTTCAGTTTTGGAGAAAATTAAGATGTCATCAATGAATACAAGCACAAATTTATTCAAAACTTCCCGAAACACACGAGTCATGAGATCTACGAAGTATGCTGGAGCATTGGTTAGCCCGAAAGGCATAACTAACCATTCATAGAACATATTAGGACCTCTGAAAGCAGTCAGATGTACACAATCTTCGGCGATTCGTAATTGATGGAATCCCTGGGCTTGATCCATTTTTGAAAAGAAACAAGCGCCATGCAACTGATCAAATAAATCATCAATCCTGGGCAGTGGAAATTTATTTTTGAGAGTTTGTTTATTTAGATCACGGTAATCTACACACAATCTCAAAGATCCGTCTGATTTGGCAACAAATACGATGGCTGAGCCCCATTCAGAAACACTGGGTCGAATTAATCCTTTTGCTAGTAGCTCATTAGTTTGATGAACCAATTCAATCTTTTCCCTGGGTGCCATCCTGCGACTTGCGTGAACAACAGGACGAGTATTAGGTACAAGATCGATTCGGAATTCTATTTCTCGATGAGGAGGTAAAGATTTCACTTCTTCAAATACGTCGGAAAAATTCCGAACAACAGGTATAGACTGCAAAGTGGGTTCAAGATTTCCCAAAGTATACATCAATCTGTCACTCCTTGGACTAGGATTCTCACAAGAGATTTCAATAAAATTTCCAAAACTTGTTTTGATTAAAACTGTCTGATTACTACACTCTAATCTAGCATCGTATCTCGATAACCAGTTCATACCGAGTAAGATTTCAAATTCATCAAATTCGAGGACATAAAGGTTGATAGGAAATTTATAGCTAGCATATGAAATAGGAACTCTCTTACAATATGAACTAAGATTTGCGGGACCTCCAACCGGATTTTTCACGCAAATAAGATCGTCAGCAAATTTAGTTTCAAGTCCTAATTCATTTACGGTTTGTTGGGAGATAAAGCTATGTGAAGCTCCTGTATCAAATAAAGCTCTAACAGTTCTATTATTAATAGTAAGGTTACCTTCCAAAACACTTTTCCCTTTATCAGCTTTTGAAGATGAGGGGTCGTCCTTTATCGTGTAAACTTTTGCCACCTGCGCTGGCTTCATCACTGGGCAATCTTTAACTAAATGTCCCGGTTTATGACAATTGTAACATTCTCTAGCTGATTTCTTCGGTTTTGGGCAGTCATTTGAATAGTGGCCTTTCTCTTTGCAGTTGTAACAAGTGACATTTTCTGTTGCACTTCCTAGAATGTTCCTCTTCTTCTCTTTGCCTTGCCAAGGTTTCTTGCCTCCGAATTTTCGCTTTTTATAATTCTGACTACCTGAATTACCTTTCTCCATAGTTGCTTCTTGCATATCAAGAGTAGCGTACCTGTACCCCATATCTACCAAATCTGAAAAAGATTCTTTAACATGACCTGTCATTCTTCCATGATATTTTTGGTTCATTCCCCGGATAAACCTTTCGTTTTTCTTCAGAGGTGTATTTAGCAATTCCGGGCCAAACCGAGATAGTTCGTTGAATTTATTCAAGTATTCTTCAAATGACAAACTTCCTTGTTTCAAATCCAGAAATTCCCGATACATTTTGGAAACTCCCGCCGATGGCATGTAACGTTTCTCAAACACTTCCTTAAAACGATCCCAAGTAAATTCTTCCTCGGGTTCATCTACAATGATGGTTTCCCACCAAGCTGAAGCTTCTCCTTGGAGTTGCCAAGAAGCTATAAGTCTTTTCTGCTCATCCTGCAATTTTAGCCCTTTAAAAATCTTTTCACACGATCTTACCCAAGCTTGAGCGTCAATAATTGACTCTTTGCCAATAAATGGTTTGCCACCAAGCTTTTCAAATTTCTTATATAATTCAGCCAAGTCCGGCTGCTGCTGAATTTCTATTACTGCTTCTGCGGCTGCGGGAATTTGATTTGGTGCTGCAGCATTGCCTTGACCCCTAATTCTTCCTCTGCGTCCACTCATTTTCACTATCTGAGATTGGTAAGAAAATTGATTTAGATATGCAGACGAAATATCTTAAAGAATATCAGCAGTAAAAAGAAACAGACTAAGAAAATTTAAAGTTTCAGTCTTGGTTATACTCATTCTAGGGTATACTTCACCCTATCTCTAATGAGCCATCTAATGTGTTATACTCCGTAGCTAAAGTTCTTACTCAACCAACAGCTCCGATGCCAATTTGTGACGATCCAAACTCGATGTCCAATAAACGACATCAAATTCGCATCGCCGGAGCTTATAACAACAATTAGATGAATATAAAACAACGGAACAGAATCAATATCATAAATAACATCATTGTTACAACATCAACATAATATTCATACTGCAACAGAGTACATAATACATACACTACAACTCCAATACAACATCATGATAATACAACAGTGAACATATATCCAAAAGTTCTCAAATGAGAGAGATGATAGCGAACTCCCAAAAGCTAACACATGAAATCCCCTATAGCTCCTAAGATAGCTCCAAGATAAGAGCTCTAAAATACTGCTACTCCAAAATACAGAAACCTGCTACTAGGCTGCCCGTGTGGAAATAATGGGCACCCAGAGTTTAGGAAAGAAAACAATAAACTCCGGATCAGTCATGGGACTGGTATGAGTAAACAAGACAGTTGTATTTTAAATAAACAAGATTTATAAAAGAATTTTCGGAATGCTTTTAAAAATGGAACTACCATAAGACCTCCCGCCACACACACAATGCAAACGCAGAATTGGAGGAGATTTCTTCTTATGATAGTTAAATATGCTTGATACGAGAAAAGAATTCTTTGATATTATTACTAGTGCATAGTGAAGAAAATCATTTCTAAGATAGAATATTAATCTTAGCCAGCATAGACATTTCGAACTATGCCTACTATAGCTACCATGTTTTGTGGCAGGTTACCGCCACGCTGCATGGCAGGTTCTGCAACTAAAGCCGTACAGGGTTTCGTATTGTTTTATTTGATTTCCAACAAATGGTCAGGCCAAGGAACTTCCCATTGCCACATGAGAACGCCTCTGGAAGGACGTCCCCGAGAACCAAGCCGGATCTCTGCCAACACAATGCCGGGTTACCCCTAACTAGGTAACTACTGACACGAGTATGCCATCTCCCGGTCGTAACCAACCTTTAACCGGGGCCCCAGTAACAAATCACAAAATCATATATATATCTGCGATATCAACATAAGTTAAGTATCTGGGCTCCATACCATGATACCACTTCTATCCAGAAGGAAATGTACATACCCTAAGGGGTGCTACCCCCAATAACCTTGCCGCATCTTTCCTGTTTTGACCATTTCGGGTTGTGAGGTCCGACGAAGTCACGTCCACAAAAACACGCTTTATACAAAGTCATGCTTTGGGTCAACAAATGATCATAGAAATGATCACCAAGATAGACGATCAAACAAATGATCCTATCACAAATAATCAACACAATGATCATTTCACAGTAACACTCAGCATGTCACATTACCAAATTGGGAATATATTGCTGATAACCTTCAACTACATAACCTCTGAGCTCGTACGTCTCAGAGAAGGGTGTTAAGCTAAAAGAATAAATTCTCCGCCACCAACAGAAATATATTTGAAAGAAATCGGCTTTATATCTCAATTTGTAATGTCAGACATACTATCCATACAAGTCTGTTCCGGGCTCGAACAGAACCGAAGGCACTTCCAAAGAAGTCCTTGCAATCCGGATATCCACAATCCTGATCGGATTCCCCATCACATATGGAGAACTCTATACCGGAGCAACTCGGTGCAGAGTCAATCGACAGATCATCATATCGCTCTCGCAAATACCCGGTCTTCAACACCGGTCTTCGATTGCTATCCATAACGTCGAATCACATATTCGAAATGGGTTATATGACACAAAGATCCTTTCCCGGCTAATTCGAATAGTGGGTGTCAAGTTTTAAAACATGTGGATGTCATTCACAAATATTTACAGGTTCGATGTGGGTTTCGGATAACCAACTGAAATCCGATTCCCTGTCGCATCGAAGTTTAAATGCCGTTTTACGGGCAACAAGGTTTTCACATCAATACAGAACAAATCATAATCACAGTGCAATAACATGGCAATTACATCATACAGAATTTACATTCAATAGTTAACAACAATAGTTAATTACTTCCCAATGTGATTTAAATAAATTTACCACTAAATTAATTTAATTTAATGATGAGGATTTGGATAAATAAACTAAATTTTGATTACTCAATTTATTGTTTCAAAATTTACTAATTCTTACTTACAAATTTATTTAAACACTTAATTGTTTATAAATCAATTTAATTACCTTAATTATCATTTTAAACTACATTATTTACTTATTAAACAATTTTGTAAAATGATGTATCTGGATTTAATAAATTAACCATATAAATATTGTTATTTTTTTTTCTTGATTACTTTAAAACGATGATTTATTATTTATAATTACAATTGAATTAAATCTCAATTGACTATATTAATTTATTACTCCTTTATAAATTATCTTAATGTAACTATCAATTTTGAATCAATCAATTTAAATTGTCAACTTAATGATTTTTAAATTTACAACTTTAATTTTAATTGCTTTTATTTATTTATTATTATTAATTAAAAAGTAATTTTAAATCATAAATTATTTAATCATTAATTTATTAACTTCACATTCCATTTACAAACATTCTTCATTTTATAAACAATGCTTATAAACATTGTTTAAACTTAAGTTTTCGACAAGCCTCAACTGAACATGCTGTTTCAGGTGGCCAACCCGAGTCTCCTCTGAGTCACGCTCGAGTTCGAACGCTGCCTACTTCGAGTTTCATCCCAAAGTTACCCGAGTGATTAAAATTTTACAAATTTTGTTAAGTCCCAATTTTTGTCACGTCAAAACCCTGAAACCTCCCGAGTCTCCCTTCGAGTTCTGCCCAGTTTTCCCCGATCAAAACATCGAGTCAATTTGAGTGGCCAACGCGAAAACTTCCTGACACCCAAACCAGCGCTGTGCACATGCACAGTGACTCGCCGCCGTTCTGGCTAACCCCACCCACTTCAGCAAGTCGCAAACCACTCCCATACTCAAAATCAAAGTTTGATTCAAAGCCAAACACTCGAGAACGAAATTTGACATTTCGTTCGACACTGCATACGAACTCACCAGAACAAAACTGCCTCGCCCCACCATGTCGAGCCTCCGGTGACCATGGATCTTCGACCTCACCTCCAACACATCGCCACGCCCCTTTTCCCCCCGGTGCGATCGGCCAGCTTGCCACGTTGAGGATGAGAACTCCTCGTGAATAACAGCGAACCCATCCTACCCCAAAAACCTAGAATGGCCTCGTTCATTTAATTCATACAATGAAAAAAATTATCTGGTAATTTTCTCAAAATCAATGATGTTCAAGCTTGCTACAAATAAATTTTTAGCTTTTATAATTTGTATTATAACCAGAAATTCAAAGAAAACCAATATGTGTTCATGCTCGAACTGCTCTCAAATTACTGAATTAAAAATCATCATTACTGTTTTAAAAATCCTATTTCCATATGTTCGTTCAAATTATAACATCAATTCAATGATTTAAAATGTTTGAATTTACCTTAAAATCTTGTTTTTACTGTAATACTCATGTTACAGAGTCAAAAGTTTTTATTTCAAGCTTAAACAAAAGTTTAAACTATGAGTCAAGTATACACCACCTATTTTGTTTTAAGTATCCTAAGTTAAAAATGTTAAATGAAGTTCATTTGAATTTTTTTTTTATTAACTAGCTTTGAGATATGGATATTAAAGAACAGAGCTCACTTGTGTTTTCCAGTAACACAGAACAATATTCAGAACAATAATTTTTGTTTATATACAACAAAACACATATTCATGGATTAAGTGTTTATATTTTAAATAAATATAAGTTTACTCACCTGAACAATATAGAAACAGAGAATACTTTTGTTACTTTTTTAACTGCAGTTTTGATTCTTCTTCTCTTTTCTTCTTTCAGTACTTTTTGCATTTGTAATTTATAAAGTGACTATCTTCTTCTTCTTTTTTTCTTTTTCAGGTTTGCAGAAGTTTGTTGAACGAAATAAAGAGGCAGGTTGATGTTTATATATAACAGATTGTGTACTGAGGTTTATTAAAACAAGTACAGAATAAAGCATGCTGGAAGTAAAAGCATTGAATGCAGGTATGTTGCTTTGTAGAGGCTTGCATTTAATGTAAGCATGTTTTGAGATGCTTCTATACTGTGTACTTGTAGAAATGAGCTGTTTGATTTATATAAATATTATTTTGTTTGAATGTTTTACTCTCTTGCATCTTCTTTTATATGTATGTTTATATGTTTTATATTTTTATTAGCTAATGTTTTGTTTTTATTTTTTATATATATATATATATATATATATATATATATATAGGTGTGTTGTTTTGTTTATTTTGCTAAATGTAAGAGTTCGTTTTTATTTTATCTTATTTTCTTTTGCTTACATATTTACTGGTTTGTATAGTAACATATTCATTTGTTTAACTATTTGTTCATTTGTTCTCTTATGTCTTTATAGTGTTTATAGCAACTTGTTTTGGTTATTTTGCTAAATATAGGAAAAGTTGTTTTATTTTATTTTATCTTCTTTTGCTTACATATTTTAGTTTACTGGTTTGTATATTTCTTTGCAAACTTGTTTTAGTTGTTAACTTTTAATAATTATGTGATTTTATTACAATATACATTTTCTTAAATTTTATTTCTATTCAAGATTTAACTTATTAATATTTAATCTATAACTTATATTTTATTTTACTATTTTTTTTTAGGCTTAAACAATTTCTTGTTTTGTTGAATATTTCATTTCTTTATAACTTTTCAATTTTTATTTCAAGAAGTTCCAATATATTACTAAAATTTAAATTCATAAATTTCGGGATGTTACATGTTCGAACCCGAAACAGACTTGTATGGTTACATGTCTGACATTACATTTTGAGATATAAAGCAGATTTCTTTCAAATACATTTCCGTTGGTGGCGGAGAATTTATTCTCTTAGCTTAACACCCTTAGAGGTTATGTGGTTAAAGGTTATCAGTGATATATTCCCAGTTTGGTAATGTGGCATGTTGAGGGTTGCTGTGTGATGATTATTTATTGATCATTTGTTGATCAAAGCGTGGCTTTGTGAAAAAGCGTAGCTTTGTGAACGAGACTTCGTCAGACCTCACACCCCGGAAATGGTCAAAACAGGAATATGCGGCATGATTATGAGGGTCGCTCCATTTAGGGTATGTCATTTCCTTCTGGAAAAGGGTGGTGTCAGGTATGGAGCCCTGATGCTTAACCTATGTGGTTGCTACAATCTCACTTTTCTGTGTGGTTGTTGCTTGGTGATCGAGGGCCCTCGGATAAAGGTCCCAAAGGACCGGGGGTGGCATATTCGTATAGTAGTTACCTAGTTACAGAGGTAACCCAGCCTTGTGTTGGCAGAGAGCTGGTTAAGTTCTCAGGATGTCCCACCAGAGGCGATCCCATGTGGCAGTAGGAAGTTCCTTAGCCTGACCATTTGTTGGAAATCCAATTCGCAATACGAGCCCAGTACGGTTTTAATTGTATAACCTTCCATTTACTTATGGTGGTCACCACTAATTAGATGGTAGCTATAGTAGGCATAGTTCGAAATGTCTATGCTGGCTAAGATTTATATTCTATTTTCGAAATGCTTTCATCACTATGCGCTAATAATAATATCAAAAATGATTTGTTTTGCGTAGTAAGCATCATTGACTATCATAAGGAGAAATCTCCTCTAATTCTGCATTTGCATTATGTGTGTGCGGGGAGAACTTATGGTAGTTTCATTTTCCAAAAGCATTGCGGATATTTTTCCACACCCCTTGTTGTTGCTGTTGTTTCAAAAGATAAAGAACTGTTTTTAGTTCTCACACCAGTCCCATGACTGACCAGGAGTTTATTGTTCTCTTCCTAAACTCTAGTCCCCATAATTTTCCACACGGGCAGTCTAGAGTCAAGTTATCAGGTCATTCTAGATTCAGGAGTGCTTTGGAGCTCAGGTGGCGAGCTGGAAGGCGAGACGTATTACTTGTATATGATATTATCTTTCCGCCGTAAATTCTCTTGTGAAGACATGTTGTATAACAGCCCATTGTCCAGTTGTGTTGTATATTGTTGTTGTTAACTCTGATGATAATGTAATGTAATAACTGACATTGTTCTTTTTTTTATAAAGATTATTCATTTATCTGTTATATGTTGTTCCGCTGCGATATGTGAGATTCTAATATTGATTCTATTCTGTTTCCTTACTTCTTCTATCTTTTTCTTCTACCACTTCTTTTTAACCCTAACAATTCAGTTTTCCGGCATTCGATTATGCGGCATTTGATACAGTGGACATAAGAATGCCGACCTTCGGATACCGACAAAACCGATATGTTACATTAAATAAACGTCATCTTTCACAATATAAATTGGTTTAGTTCTAATAACGACTTTATGTTCATTTCCAATTGATTTATTATTAAATCAAACTTCAGATTTCTATTTTTCTCTTAAAGCTATTAAGTTATAAATCAAACAAGTTTAAATCCAATAAAAATTTGATTAAATTTCAATTTCATAATTTTAAGTTCAAACATAAATTCAAACTTGCAATATTCCAATTTTATTTCTAAATCAATTTATTTAAACCCAAAGTTGTTTTATATCGGGTATACATCATTTCAATCCAAAGTGATTTTGTTAAAGAGAACTTGAAGTGTGAGAACAATAATAACATATATAACATAACATGTCACTGATCAACATGCGTGCATAATTAACCACTAAATATATACACATACATAACTAACATATCACATGTGTCACATATCGTAAACAACAAAAGTGAATATTTCAAATTCTGACATGTCATACACTAACATAACATATAAACAGATAACACGACAGATATACAAGGAACTTTCAAGGTGAAATAACATGGCATCTCATTTCTCTCAAACACAACACATTATTTACACATAGCATAGGTGATGTATTATTAACATAGTATGTATAACATATGATTTTATTGACTAGCTCATTTTTTTAAACGAAGCATATGTGACGTATTTCAACACAAGGCATATAAAAAATTTCTAACGTAACACCCTTTCTTTTTTTTACATCTCATATGTGACATATTTAACATACATATGTGGAAATCAATCAAATCAACATAATATACTATTTGTGAAATATAAAACAACATGTGCATGTGAACGTTATAACAAAAGTTCAAGGGAACATAACAACATATATCACATATTCATATCTAAAGCAAACATTTCAATCAATGTTATTTACCTAATAATAAAAATGTTAATCGTGAGTGATTGCTCACCTTTTGAGTCCAGAGAGTTTTTGACAACAAAAACTGATAGACTCTAGATGAAATCTAACACGACAGGCTAACCAATTCTATCCATAACAACAATACAATAGCAAAGAAAATCATGACAACTCAAGTCGAACAAACTGAGTTTTCTTTTTTTTAGAGAGATGAAGCAAGAGAGGAGTGATGCAGTTTGGCGTTTGAAGAGAGAAGGGATGGAGCTTGAAATTTGCGAATTTGTGGATTTGCGGATTTAGGAATTTTGAAGCTTCTGTATTTATGAGCAAGAAGGAGAAAGTGTGAGCGGAAAGCTTCAGATAGAGTAATGAGAAATAATCTGTACGTACTTTGGTTTTTTTATCTAGTGGAAAACCAAAAGAGGCATGTATTTAATAAAAGAAAGCAATAAAACCAAAATGTGGAAATAGTGGCAGGTGTATTGAATAATAAAGAAATGAAGGGTCCACTTAGGATTTAATTAATTGCATATTCCACTCAATTAAATATAATAGCACCAAATATACTTTTTATACACCCATTTTAAAAAAAATTAACACATAATAAATAAATTTGAATACAACAACCAATGTAACGTTACACAAAATAAAGATGATCCGAAACTCAAATTCAAGTTATACGAAATATTAATAAAAAAGTGTGTATATATATATATATAAATTTAATAAGAAAATATATAAAATAAAACATGAATTATGTAGTAGTTAGAAAAAAAGCAATAGAATATGAAATGTGCATGAATATGAATTCGTGATGAACATCACCTTTCATACTTCAAAATGAATATAATGCCACATTAATCTAATATGGAAATATATTTCAATTCAATTAATTTTGTTAATCCCAAATCAACTCAAATTTACCCCCCTTTAAAAGTTTTACTGACATACAATTTTTTTTAACACACCAACCAAGCTAACGGGGACCACTGTTACATAAAATAAAAGATGAACCATGATTCCAAATTCAAATCAAAGTCGGCGTATTTCTCAGTACACAATCATGAACATAAAATATTTAATTTATTCTAAATTTTACGATTAGCATATACCTCTATACTATCAAAGATTACTATTTAATAACCGTAAAATGTTGCTTCAATATTCAATTTTTTTCTTTTACAAAATTACACTTACTTTAAAAACAATAACATTCATTTTGTTTTCATTAAAACATCCTTTTTATTTTAACAATAACGTATGTTTCTTTCGTTAAATCCATTAATTACAATTAATATATTTCTTTTTTTGCCTTTTAATCATTGAAAGATTCCAAATCGACATAGTTGTAATTAATTTCAAAATTACACTTTAAGGCGGATCCTAACAAACATACATTTCTTTCATTAAACATCATTAATTTCAGTTAAATTCTCTTTCCCTTTTATTCTAAGATTCCCAGTTAAATTAACGGGAATAATTTCAACATTAGAATTTAAAACGGAACATAATTACTGGATAGATAACTAAAACAATTGAAATCTTTTTACAGTAACTTAAATACATTTATAGAATTGTATTTTACACGTAAGATAATTAAAACAATTGGATTCTTTTTACAGTAACTTAAATACATTTATAGAATTGTTGTTTACATAACATAATTAAAACAATTGAAATATTTTTTTACAGTAATTTAAATACATTTGTAGAATTGTTGTTTACATATAAGAGTTATAAATTAGCTTGCTTAAATAGTATCAATGACATACAAACAACAAAATTTACATTCATAATTTATTATTATTGATAATTTCACCAAACTTCAATAGTTTAAATTCGATTAAATTTAGTAGAGTTCTCAATTAAATACAATTTCAATTAATTCAACTTCATCTTCTTAATTCCTAAGTCCTTTAACTAATTAAGTCTTATTAAAATAAAATTTATACTTCTTCCTTTTATGTAAAATCCAATTATACTGAATTTTATTAACAAATTAATTTCAATAAGTTGATATGTAAGATGAGCGAAAATCAAGACTAGAATTTAAATAAGTTTGAATACATAATTATACCTTTATTGTTTACAAATAGATTAGAAGTTAATTTTCAATTAAAACCCAATTCTAGTTAATTATAAATTGATTTCATGCTTTACGTAATATTAAATCTATCCAATTAAACTTTTATTCAACCATACATTTGAATTCACATAAAATAGTTGTCACTTTATTAAATCAAAATCAGATGTTATAATTCATAGTAAATTTTATTTCAAATCATAAATTTTTAATTTCTTACTGTATTAAATTCTAAAATTTGAATTTTCTTCGTTTCGAAAAATACGGGTCGTTACATTAGACTTAAACCATACAGAAGGGCGGATCGTTATGGGGTAAATAAGAAAAAGAAGAGAAAGAAAAACACAAAATAGAATCTTGCAGCGGAACGATAAAATATAATAATCAAATATATAGTTCATGAAGTTGCTTTACAAAATATTCGATTATACTTATACAATACAAATCAGAGTAACACATATCAGAGGACAATAATGATGCAGCGGAATAAAATGGTGTGGCAGAATATAATAAATAATAGTAATACGAATCTTCGTCTTCTTCCTTCAGAATAAAATCTTCAAATCCTGAAATGCTCGGACTGACCCGAGCGAATAGAAAAGACAAAACACTCGATTCAGAACTAAAAGATCTTATGTAAGTTAAATCAACGGTAAAATGTGAGTGGAACGGCGTCAGAGATGTTTACGGCATTTGACATCTCCTATCCAGTGTCTAACGTGAGTGCAGTAACTTAAGAGATGCTCGAGATTCACATCTCCTAAGGACCCGTTAAACTATTTACTATGTAGTAATATTTTGCTATTATAATAATGTCTATAGTAAAATAAACTTACTTTTAAATAGCGTTAAGGAGTGATCCAATATTCCCCGTAACACGTAATAGTCCAAGTAGTCCATCCAATATCATAGTTCCTCTTGATCAGGAAGCCACCAGTGGATATCACATGGGCTACGGGACGAAACCAAACTCGTACAAGGCGCGCTAGGGTAGGTGACACGACACAACTAGGCAATGCCAGGGTGGATATACCAATTGCTATCAGGGCTGGTGGTAACGCGTAGCAACTACTACCGCCAACCTCGAGCCACACCCCCAAAATCAAAAACCAAAAATGGCCACCAAATGAATCACAAAGTCAGAATATAGTATCGAAGGAGTGTGTCCGGTCAGAGGAATGACCCTATTGGCCCGAGAATCGCTCCTGTTTTAGCCACCTTATGCCAACTCACGGGAGTTGGGTCCACGTATATACCTCAAAGGAAACACCGCCACCATCCTACTTCGTTCTGGAATCTCCACCGTGTACATGGTTGTTAAAGTGGTTTTCGGAGTTGGCAGAGAGTATGACAACTTCCGATCCGGTCTCTTTAACAACCAAACGATATTATAACACCGCGGTCATTTCAAAATAATTATACTTCAAAACTAGGATATAATATTCATTTCAAAACCATATAAACACGATATCATTTTCATTTAAAAAAACAAATAAACATGATGTCATTTATAAAAACCAAATCAATATAATATCATTTTTATTTCAAATATTTCCTTTTCCCAAAATCATAGCATTTTCAAATCATAATACCTTGAAACCCATAACTTTGAAACATAACTTCCAATACTTAAATGGTTTAATATTAAATTAATTATAAAATAAATTAGCTTCTTTAATTTCACCAATAAATTCCAAATACATATTTGAATCCCCAAATAAACGATTTCGATTTTCATATATTTCAGAGCTTTTGCAACGAACCGCTATTTTCAACCATTCGCATCCGCACATGTCGGACTTGAATTGCTCAAAATGCCGAATTGTAAAATAAATTTAGAAAAACATAGCATTAACAGTAAATAAATAAATCACATATCACAAACACAGAGTAATAAATGCAACGGAAGTAAAGAAATAGTAGTTCATGAAGCTACTATATCAGAGTTAAACAAGATACAACGGAGATAACAAGATACAACGGAGGTCTCGACATGATAACCAAGTATGAATCAGAATACATCACTGGAACCAACCAGATAACTAGAATCAACCGGATAACCGAAAGTGAAATAGATAGTTATATCTTTAAGCAATCCAACTTCGAAGGTGAGTCTCAAATGCTGTATCACTCAGTATGACCCGAGCGTAAAGCAAAACACAAAACACTCAAGTCAGGACATACATACTTATGCAATGTAAACCAACTCAAGTGAACTGTAATATGAGGTACAAGTAACTTAAAGGATTCTTGGGACCGCCCATCCTTTATGGATCCGTTAAACTATTTACTATGTAGTAATATTTTGCTATTATAATAATGTCTATAGTAAAATAAACTTACTTTTTTACATAACATTAAGGGGTTACCCATATAGCCCTTAACACGTAATAGTCCCAGTAGTCCATCCAATATCATAGTCCCTCCTGATCGGAAAGCAACCAGAGGATACCACACGGGCAACGGGAGAAAACCAAACTCGTACAAAGCGCGATAGGGTAGGTGACACGGCACAACTAGGCAATGCCAGGGTAGATATACCAATTACGCTTCCGGGTCGGTGGTAACGCGTAGCGCGCAGCTACCGCCCACCTCGAGCCACACCCCCAAATAAAAATCAAAAGTTGCCACCGAGTCAATCCAAAAGTCAAAGTATAATATCGAAGGGATGTGTCCGATCAAAGGTGCTACCTTATTAACCCGTCAATCGCTCCTGTTTTAGCCACCTTATGCCAACTCACGGCAGTCGGGTCCACGTATTTACCTTAAAGGAAACGCCACCACCAACCTACTTCATTCTGGAATCTCCACTGCGTACACGGTTGTCAAAGTGGTTTCGGTATCGACAGAGAGTATGCCAGATATTCGATCCCGGTCTCTTTAATAACCAAACGTTATTATAACCCATGGTTACAACTTTTAAAAATGTATTTATACTTTAAAAGTCAAAATAAATTTCAAATACATTACAATATCATAATATCATTTCAAACATCATTTATTTAAACATCAGTCATTTTATTTAATATAAAATACCATTTAAATCTATTAAGTTTATTTAGGAATTAATTGCCTTTCAGCTCACATTTAAAAGTTAAATTCTTCCATTTAAAACCATTTAAAGTCAATTCCTTATTTTTATTAATTACATATTAAATTCCAAAATTTAAGCCTTTTTCCCAAAGATTATTAAATTTTATTAAAACAATCAAAAATTCAGTTTCCGTAGCACTTATAAAATGCTACCTAAAGTTATAGGTTAAACAGTTCATTTACAAAAGACAGCATTTAAGTGCTGTAATAGATTTCTTTATTTCCAACTAAACTTTAGTTATCTTTATCAACTATAGCACTTACAAAGTGCTATAACAGCTTTTAGTTCAAATTAGCATTTAAGTTCATTTAAATTTAACTACAACATTCACAAATGCTGTAATATCCTTTATATTTAAAATTTCAAGGTTTAACTATAATTTCATAACTAAGTAAATTTTTATTTAAATCATATTTAACTTACAAATCATATATTTTCACATTATGAAGTCATAATTTCAATACTCATATTTTTATGAATTTATAAGTAAATTTTCATACAAAAATCAAATTTTATTATGAATTTCTTATTTAAATCCAAGTATTAAATTCCCATTTCTTTAATTAAATTATTAACTTAACAATTAAGTTTTAAATTCCCAGAATATAACTTATTATCAATTATTTTACTTAACTAAAATCTCATTTTAACAAAAATTCAGAATTTCCCAATATAAGTTGTATTTCAAAATTTTACTTAAACATTCATTTATTTAACATTTGATTCATAAAAAAATCATTATAAATTTTATAAAAATCATTTAAATACATTTTAAACCAGAATATTACAAATTTTCCATTTAAAATATTTTTAAAACATTTCAGAAAAATATTATATAAACCACGTGTCTATATATAGTTTTCTAGCCTAGGTCAAGTGATACAGATATATATCATTTCAATCCGCAATTTACAAAGAAAACCCGGGTTCTATCATTTCAAACCCGCAATCCCAAGTTAAATAAATCACTAAATAAATAAATGAGTGCATAAATAAGTAAGTATCGTTCAGGCCTATCATTTCAGCCTGTAACGATTTCTATTATATAGGGAACTTGCAGTGTGATTTGCAGTAAATAATAAAAAAATCTAATTGCAACAATATAACAATAGATAATACAGCTGATGATGGGTCAATTAAATAATGGGGTTTTAACATCATAATTTTATATCACAGGCAGATAAAATTAAATAAAATAAATTTACAATTACACTTGTTATCAATCTACAGATATATAGGTATGTTTGTCTGGTGAGAAATACTCACCTTAAAGTTGCAGAAAATTAGATGAACGTAAAAACGGACAATCAGATTTCCATGGAGGCAACGTCTTGATTCAAATCTTGAACAAGATGAATGAAAAACTAAGTATTCGCATTTTACTATGATTATTGAAAACAGAATAAGAAAATTTTTACCCAAATTCTCGACCACTCCACCCACATCTTAGCCATGTTCTCACTGCTCAGCCTACCTTTTATTTGAGTTATATGAACACACTCTATACTAAAACAGTGGATAAATTGTTGAGATACTATTTCAAAAAGTGGTGCTCGGCCTATCCATTCTATTTTACTTCTCTCTTTTTTTTCTTTTTTCTCTTACTACACAACTGCACTTATAAAAATTTACTTGCTCTTGCTGCTACAATAGGACACGGCCCTGACTATCAAAAAGCATGCATGCATGCACTTGTATCATGAATATTTAACAAAGTTTGTCAAATAAAAGGATCAGCTTGGAGGAGGGGTAAGCAACAGTAGTGATGGAGGGAGTAGGGTGCGGCCGAGCATGAAGTGGTGACAAAATACAACAAAACAAAATGAAGAAGGAAGGAAAAATAAATAAACCATTACCTGATTCCCTACTCACAAAAAAGAAAGAAGTAGATGGAGATGCAGACAATTTTAAGGTGAGGAAATGTGATATGAGGTTTGTATTTATAGGCAGAAGCTTTGTACGCAAGGAAAAGCAACGTGTGCAAATCAATGGGAACAAAAAGGCAAGCAAATATTTTTCCTTTGATATGGGATGTTGAATTATTGTTGTTATAAGGCAAAGATTATTTAGATCAAATAGTTAATTATTGCAGTGGTATCTTGGACCACATATCCAAAAGTAACGTACATTGATTTGATAAAGGAATGGCAAAAAATAAAAAATGTGAATGGTAAGGAAATCATAAATCTCGAAAGTGTTGTATAAATTAAATCTTGCGTTGATAATGGTGAAAGGAAAGGCAAGGATAAACGTTGATATGTGAACCGATTATGGATTTACAAGATTTTATACTTATTAAAATAAATGGAAGGTAAAATATCTTTAAACGCATTGACAAGGCACGGTTGAATTTCCTCGTTTAAAAGTGCATGGCAATTTATTTAGGGACAAAGGGAAAAATTATAATTCGTTTAGAACGTGTTATAGATAGGAAGCTTGCATTTATCAGGGGAAAACGGCATGTAAATTTTCAAATTTTAGACGTAAAAGGAAGAAAATGATTTCCCTGCATTGCATTAATTAACAGTTGCGCGATTTGTAATTTAAATAGGTTGAGCGAATTAAGAAAAGTAACTGCAAGTAATAATACTTGTCTTTGAAATGGAGATGGAGTTTGGACAAATTTGTGAACGTTAATCTAATAAAGATTTCATACCAACTTAAGACCGATGAAAGCTATGGAAGGTGTAACTTTTGGCTAAAGCAATTCTTTAACTGATTTTTTTCTATTCATATAGATATTGCGGTATGAATTTTAAAATGCGCAAAACCGACGCAATAAAATACCTCCAAATTAATACAAAATTAACGTTTTTTAATTAATACGTTTTCCTATTTTATATGTTATTTATTCCATTAAATATCGTACCCTTATAAATGCGTAATTTTAACAGTTTATTAATACAATGAATTCTTAAAAGTTACTCTTTAACATGTTTACATTATTCTGATTTATTTACCATTTCCATTGAAAGTCATTATTCAAAAAATATTTCACATTTTTAAAAAAAGTAGATAATCCATTTCTTTATTTCAAATTCCAATTAGAGTTATCCTTAACAAAGTTAAAAATTTCAGAAACTGTCATTTTTATTATAGAATTTTGGGAAATGATTTACTCAAATTAAAAATTTATATTATAATAAATTCTAAGGTTTTATAAATAAAAGAATAAAGTGCTTGTAATATTTTTCTCTCTCTTAGGAAATGAGAAAATAAAGAAGATGAGAAAAAGAGAAACTTGTACGTGAATTGCAAGACAAAATGTACGGCTAAACTAAAGGAATGAATGGCTAGAAAAGAACAAATGTTAGAAAAACAAAAAGGCAAGAATTAAGGCAACCTTTCATTTCTTTTCCTTAGAACATTTAATTAATCTAGAGCTTAATTATGTATATGGAGAGGGAAACCTTTCATTCTTTCTCTAATCAAATTGATTGATTAATTAAATGTCATTAACAAGTTGTTTATTCATGGCATGGAATGAAACTATGTCCAAATGTATTCTACAGTAAATTATGTAAGTGCAATATTAGATTGTGTACAAAGATGATGTTTCCTTCATATATATCTTTATTGGTCATTGTATTATTAAAAACATATACGTATACGTATATATATATATATAATAGACTTATACATATAAAGATGTTAAAATTAAGTTTCGCTATTTTATGAGCCTAAAATTAAAGACAACAGTTTTGAACAAAACCTCCAGATTAAAAGGGTTTAAGATTAAAAAAGTTATGACTTTGCATACAAGTCCATCTTATAAATCTTAAGTCAAATTAACGCACACACATATGTATATACAAATCATTGTAAATAATGTCTTAAACTTAATACAACATCTTCATGTTAAAATTTATAACTTAGTAAATTCTTTAATATTAAGCAATAAATTAAGGTCTAACGTTAATTTAAAAGGAAATAAAAGGAATTGTGATATTTTGTAATAAATTCAAGTTATTTTTATAAAGAAGCCCCTTTTTTTTAACTTTAAACAAAAGTATGCAAAAACCAAAAGATTGGATTTAAATAATGAACACATGCAAACATTAATAAACTACATATGTTTTCTATTTGAATCAATAACAGAAATATTACATTAATTAAGGCTTAAATTTAAATTACAATAAGTTTTTTCCCTCTTTTTTTTACCAAAACTTATTAACTTAAAAATTTAATTATTGATAATTTTACTTTAAAAAAAAAACAATGTTTTCAAGTAAAACTTAATTAAAATATTTACAAAATTATGGGTTGTTACACTCTCCCCACTCAAAACTTTTCGTCCCCGAAAAGGAAGGAGGTAGGAGAATAGAAACACCCTGAAAGAAAACTAAACTGAAACTCAAAATGGAATCATTGATTTAAACCATATAAATTTAGTTTAAATTAATTAATATTCAATAATTGATTTAATTCATTTGATTTTTACTGAAGTTAAATCAATCTTAACTATTTCCAAATTAATTATCTTATTATCCAATTATTTTGAAATTAACAATTTCTAAAATCATAAATTTGTATAGTTATTTATAATAATCATCTTTTATTCAAAAAAAAAATTCTTCTTTATCCCAGATTATTATTAAATATATTCTACTTAATATATCTTATCGCACATATTAACTAGATTACATTTATTATAACTATTCCAATTTATTTCTAAATTTCTTTTAACACTATTTGATATTGTATATTACTCAATTATTTTTTTATTCTATTTACATCTATTTGTCTTTTTTAACTGAAACTTTAAGTGTATAACATTTATTATAACCACTCAAATTTTATTTATAAAATCCTTTTATACTGTACATTATCCAATTATATAGTTAATTTCTGAATGATTTAGGTAAGTTATATTGGCATGCAATTTAATATTATACAAGTAATTTTTTTTTCCAATTATATTATTCAAGTTTAAATATTTGTTCAAAATTTGACTTAATTTTATCATTAGAATCACCTTTTAACATAAATTTATGAATTAAATTTCCAATTAACTTCAAACACTTTAGGGATAAATAAATACATACATATAGTATATGTCAAATTAAATTTAAATCATATATCTATATATATTATAAATTAAGTCATATTCTAGAAATTCAAATCAATTAAATTTTTGAAGCAAAACTACAGCGTGGTCTCTTCACTTCGATACTCGAAAATGAATGTCGATGATGCTGCAGTCATCACCGAAATTATTTTTCAGCGACAAAGAGAAGAGCACTAATTTTTATAACTTTAAAATTCTTTGGAAACAAATTTCTATTCGAAAAATACTTCAAATAATATATCTTTTAAAACTTTAAACCAAAGTTCGAAATCATCGGAAATTAAATTCTCAAATTCTTGATTTTAAATTCATCTAAATTTTCAAATTAATTTAAAACCATGTTTTATAGTTCAATTATTCATATATGAAACAAAAGTTAATGGTTACAAGCTATATATAAAGTCAAATATTATTTCTTAATACCCTATTCAATTAATTATCAGAATTCAAAAAATCAAACTCATAAATAATATAATTATACAAAATTTATCATTTACTAAATTTTGAAATCAATATGGTGTCAGTTTGCTCTGTTCAAGTGTTTTGGAAATCCTATCGATAGCGTTGATCAAACGAATTGATCGAAAACCCAAATCAACATCAACAACTCAAGCAACACAATATATAAAACATTTTAAATATAGGTTTACAAAGCAAGAATAGGGATTCAAATTTAATTGACTCTGATCAAAAGAATTCTGATTCGAAGATAAGTTGGAAACAAAAGATAAGATGATTAAATTAACAGAATAAGGAATGGATAAGCTTACATAATCGCGGGCAACCTTAACCGGGTCAACCGTGACTTCCAGAATAAGATCGATGTAGAGTTCTGGGGCAAATCTACATCCGATCTCAAGAGATAGAATTCAGGATAACAAGAGATACTAGCATCTAAACTGAGGATATATAAATCTCCGGTGAGTCAATGCCTATGGTAAAGGAGTTCCACCCCTTTACAAGTCATTCAAAGATTGGCGAGACCGCCGACTCATTCTAAGGATCATTCGAAGTGGAGGTATGGGGCACTCCAGAATCAAAGGAAGATGAATAGTGGGGACAAGAATGTATTTTGGAACCGCAGAGAGCGTTCCAAAATTCAAAAGGAATCGAGTTAAAAAGGAAGAGATTCACACTCGAATGAAAGTGATTCTTTAAATAAATTTACCATATATGCTAAGTATTGCCTAGAGCCAAAGCTCTGATACCAAATGTAATGACCCGCTATTTTCAACCATTCGCATCCGCACATGTCGGACTTGAATTGCTCAAAATACCGAATTGTAAAATAAATTTGGCAAAACACAGAATTAATAGTAAATAAATAAATCACAGATCAGAAACACAGAGTAATAAATGCAGCGGAAGTAAAAAAATAGTAGTTCATGAAGCTACTATATAAATACATTAGAGTCAAACAAGATACAAGGAGATAACAAGATACAATGTAGATAACAAGATACAACAGAGGTCTCGACATGATAACCAATTATGAATCAGAATACATCACTGGAACCAACCGGATAACCAGAATCAACTGGATAACAGAAAGTGAAATAGATAGCTATATCTTCAAGCAATCCAACTTCGAAGGTGAGTCTCAAATGCTGTATCACTCAATCTGACCCGAGCGTAAAGCAAAACACAAAACACTCAAGTCAGGAGATACATACTTATGCAATGTAAACCAACACAAGTGAACGGTATTATACGGTACAAGTAACTTAAAGGATGCTTGGGACCGCCCATCCTCTAAGGATTCGTTAAACTATTTACTATGTAGTAATATTGCACTATTATAATAATGTCTATAGAAAAATAAACTTACCTTTTTCATAGCATTAAGGGGTTACCCATATAGCCCTTAACACGTAATTGTAAAGACCCGCAAATCCGTACCCCTTGAATAGACACTAATCTCCAGTGATTTACTCAAGATGAACGAAAATACGAACCCTTAGGGTTTTAGGGAAGAAGAAAAGAAAAAAGGAAGAGAGAAGATAGAAAAGATAGAGAATAGAGAGAAAAGAAAATAGAACGGAACTGAAAACAACAGATCAATATCAGAATCTACAATTCGCAGTGGAACAACATATAATAGATAAATGAATAATCTTTAAACAAAGAACTATATCAGTTATTACATTACATCACATCATATCATCAGAGTGTACAATAACAACAACAACAGCGGAAAAGAAATACTATATACTAGTGATACGCCAATGCCATCCATCTTGCCTCCTGCAACTCCTGGATTCCAGAATATCCTGATAAACCTAACTCCTGATTGCCCGTGTGGAAATTGGTGGGCACCCAGAGTTTAGGAAGGAAAACAATAAACTCCGAGTCAGTCATGAGACTGGTGTGAGAACTTAAAACAGTTTATTTATCTTTAAAATCAAAATAGAGGAATATTTTTAAAAATCAATTCGCAATGCTTTTAAAAATGAGACTACCATAAGGCCTCCCGCACACACACACATGCAAACGCAGAATCGGAGGAGATTTCTCTTTATGATAGTCAAAGATGCTTGATATGCATTAAAAAGCACATTTGATATTATTACTAGTGCATAGTGTAGGAATATTTCGAAAATAAAGATATAAATCTTAGCCAGCATAGACATTTCGCACTTATGCCTACTATAGCTACCATCCAAACAGTGGGTTACCACCATAAGTGAATGATAGGTTCTACAACTAAAACCGTACAAGGCTCGTATTTGAAGAATGGATTTTTCCAACAAATGGTCAGGCCAAGGAACTTCCCATTGCCACATGGAAACGCCTCTGGAAGGACGCCCCGAGAACCAACCGTTCTCCGCTAAACAAAGCCGGGAATCCCTTTTCCCAAGGAATATTACAAACCCTCAGATATGCCACCCCCGGTCCTTTGGAACCTTTAAACGAGAGCTCTCTAACCAACATCACACCATAATAATAAGTGTTTCAACATGAGTATGTATCTGGGCTCCATACCATGATACAACCCTTTTCCAGAAGGAATGGTCATACCCTAGGGAAGCGATCCCTGAAAACCTTGCCGCACAATTCCTGTTTCGACCATTACCGGTTTGTGAGGCTCGACGAAGTCACGTCCACAAAAAAACACTTTATAAAAAAGCCGTGCTTTGGGTCAACAAATGATCATAGAAATGATCACCAAGATAGACGATCAAACAAATGATCCTATCACAAATAATCAACACAATGATCATTTCACAGCAACACTCAGTATGTCACATTACCAAGATTGGGAGTATATCGCTGATAACCTTCAACTATATAACCTCTGAGCTCGTACGTCACAGAGAAGGGTGTTAAGCTAAGAGAATAAATTCTCCGCCACCAACAGAAATATATTTGAAAGAAATCGGCTTTATATCTCAATTTGTAATGTCAGACATACAATCCATACAAGTCTGTTCCGGGCTCGAACAGAACCGAAGGCACTTACAAAGAAGTCCTTGCAATACGGATAATCTCTAATCACGTTCGGATTTCCCATCACATATGGAGATCTCTATACTGGGGATCAGCCAGTGCAGAGACAATCAACAAGAAACCCTTTCGTTTTCGAAAATATCCGGTCTTCAACACCGGTCTTCGAATGCAATTCATAACGACGTATCACATATTCGGAATGGGTTATACGACCCCAAGGTCCTTTCCCGGTTAACCCGAATAGTGAGCGCTTATTTAAAAAAATAAGTGTGCCATTCAAATTCAAGCAAATCACAACAAATACCTATTTAAAGGTAAATATTGATAGTCGGTTATTGAACTATCAATAGATATGCCAACATCACCAGATTCCAAATAATTTTCCAAATTATTTATTTTCCAAAAATATCTTTACAAGATATACATATTTTCCATTCTTCAAAAATAAATCAATATTTATTTTTAAACCCAATTTCCCAATTTCATTTATAAATTCTATATTGAATTTACATTCCAAAATATTTATGAATATACGATTTCCATTCGTTTTCAAATATTCATTTTCAATTTATCTTCAAAAAGATAAATTCAAAATATTCACTTAATATTGGAAAAACATTTCCATACTTATTTATTTATAAGTAATTCACGAGTCTTTTTATTTTCTATACTTAGAAAATATTTAATATACTCTAATCGAAATTAAGTATATATTTCATTCTTTAAGGAAATCATTCACTTAAACATATTTATTTGGGCCAAAACGAATGTTGCGTAAAACATCGTTACGACAACCCAAAATCACTAGTATAGGGATTCGAAATTAAAATAGATATATAAATCCCAATACTATATAAAACATTTCCTTTCGAAATCATTTACTATAACAACAGTGTTATAGTCCACCATTTCCTTTTATTTCTCGAAAACATCTATTTCAAAAATAAATGTTGAAATCTATGTTTTCGAATCTCAGCACCTTTTAAAACATCTTTAGATCGTTTTAATTCTATTTCAAACATCACATCCAAAATAATTTCTTTAACATAATATTCACTATTCAAAAACGTGAATATACCTTGTTAATAAATTTCATCACTTCTATTCATTCTATTTTAAAGGATTATTCACTGTCTAAACATGAATATAACTCCATTAATAAATTACAACAATTTTATTTATCAAAATAAGTCGTTGCGAATTTATAAAACAACGTTTATAAATTCTATTTCTATTTATTTTATATCAACTCCTTTTTATAAATTCCTTTATTAACCTATCTCAATTCATATCACAATGATATACTAAAAATTCATATTATAAGTCAAACACTTATAATTTATTTGTTTACAAAATTGTTTCTTTAAACTCCCCAATTTATAAATCTTATAACTTATAAGATTCTTTTATTTATCCAAAATCTATTCTTTTAAATAACTTTACAAATTTTATAAACCTACTGTTTATAAAATTCCATTTATAACTTCACCGTTATAATTCTATAATTCCAATTTATGAAATTCATTTACAATTCATTCTAATTCTTGTAAAAGCTCGTTTTATAATTCAAATATTTTTAATTTATAAATATCGATTTATAAATCTTTTAATATAAAACAATTTGTATTGCTATTTTTAAAACGTCTTTAAACACTTTCATAATTTCATCATTTGATTTATAAAATAATCCAATTTTATAAATCCTATTTTTAACTTTTTATAATAAATTCAGCAATCCCAGTTTAAGCTATTTTATAAAATCATTAATCTCATATCTTCAAAAATCAAATTTTAACTGTATTTCTCAAAAATCATAATTTTTATAACATTAAAATTATAACGTTTATTTATTTAGGATAAATCAATTCCAAAAATATTTTATAAATGTATATTTCCAAAAATCACTTTAGAAATCGAAATCGTTGTTTTTAAACTTCAAAAATTGGATCCGATGATGCAACACATCAATAGTAAATCACGACTTTCAAACATCATATATCATCCATGATAAACAATCAAATATCACAATATCTGAAATCAAATAAATATTTGTGAGGAACCCAGTCGGATCACTCCAACCTGTTTCCCTGCATCCACAGACATTAGCACAATACCAATTCCGTTTCAAGACGGAATATCGCGATATATGGGATTTTATAAAAATATTATCCGCTTACTAACGGCGCAATAGGGTCTCATCCGCTATACAATGCGGGAAATCAATCAACTGCGATATATACATATGCCAATATATATATATATTGCTATATACATATAATATAATACCAATTCCACTTCAAGGTGGAATATCGCGGTATATGTGTGTAATAAATAACCTCCGTTTACTAACGGCGTATAGGGTCTCTTCACGTCCAATATATATATATATATAACAATCATCATTCAAGCATTCAATCAAAACAACTAACAATTTTAAATCTAACTATTTAAAATTTAAATAAACCCTTTTGAGTGAGAAGTTCTCACCTTTGCTTTTATTAGCAATCCATTTCCCATCTTGACTCGATTTTCTTGATTTATACCTTGTATAAATATTTACACAATTTATTAATATTCGAATCAATCGAAAAATAAATTTTCATTTTTTTTGATTGTTTTAATTATTTAATGGTTTTGTTCTAAACCAATTCCTTTAATAATTTTATTCAACTACAATTTAATTTTAAAACTAAATTTTCTCCTTAAATAGATTTAATTAACTTACCCTTAAATTAAATTTATCCAACTAATTATTTCAATCTCAAGTTAATGATTTTTATTTTAAACTAAAAATTCAAAATTCAAAATGATTTTCTTTAATTAAATTTGTTTAACTAAAGGTTACAATTTTAAAACTAAATCCCTTTTTAATAAATTGTTTTTGGCTTTCAAACAATTTCTTTTTAATACTTTGATTTAACAAAAATTAAATTCAAAACTATTCTTTATAAATTCAAATCTTCATTTTATATAATATTTGGACAAATTGCATAATTAATTTGAATTTCTATCCAAATTTTTTCAATAATCCTTTTAGTAACAAAAATAATTGAATGAACTAATGAAACCATCTTCCACTAATTTCATTATTTAAAATAACCTTTATTATCTTTCAATTAAATTTTGAACTTATTTTCCTTTTGATAAATTTCTGTTAACTAATTATTTATTTAAATAAATTTTCCTTTTTATAAATTAAATCAACTGATTATAAAATTCTTTTTTTCTTTTAATAACTTAAAACTTTTCAATATTTTTAATTTACAAATATATATTTAAATAAATAAAAAAAATCTTTCAATCCCTTATCTATCTATATATAAATATATATATAACTTAATAAAATAACTGAAAATACTTTAATGTGAATTTAATCAATATATCTTTTTTTCTTGATTACTGCAAACAGGGTGTTCTACTGTCAATATCCTTTAATAAATCAATTTTTTTTTTTAATAACTCCTTTTTTTTCATATAAAATTCAACGAATTAAATTTAAAATAAATTAGGTATACCTCACAGCAAATTCGCGAACCCAGCTAGCGTCGCCACTGTCCATCGACGTCGCCGCTGCACCCTCTGATGCTCGAAAACACATCGCGTGTCGCCGCCAACACGAGCTTCCTTCCAATCAATCGCGAGCACGGTCCCACTGCTCGATGTTGCCTCGCCGCAACGCTCCACTCGATCGAACCCAGTCGCGACTTCATCCACGCCGCCATCGAATCGCGCCTCCACCTTCAATCGCGCGCCCTCGTCGCCACAAATCATCACGACCCAAAATCGTGACGCCGCCTCTAATCGCGCGCAGCGCGCGTGAGCGTCGCCGCCACTGCTCCTCCACGCGCGAGTCGCCCCTTCGAATCGCGACACCCTGAATCGTTGCTGCCATTGATTTTGATTGCTGTTTTTTTTTTGGCTTCGGTGATTTGATTTTTTAATGAGGGTAAGGGGCTTCGGCCAAGGATTTGAAAGAGGGGAATCGATTTTGAAACACGGAAGGTGGAGTTTGATTTATTTGTTCTGCCATTTCTTTTCAATAGAACGAATTCGTGTATTTTTAACAGAGAAGGAAGGGGGAGACAAAAGAACGAGATTTAACAGAGAACGTGCTTGCACGTTTTAGCCAAGATTTTAGGCGCGATTTTCTGCGTGAGTTTAGGAACGTGCTGATGTTGACAATTTTAAATTTAAATTTAAATTTAAATTGAATCCGATTCAATTGCAACGCGTTTACTCACCGTGTGCTCACATAACAACTCAGAAAAATACGAAATTTGAAATCTGAGAATAATTCAATATTACGGACCCAATGGAACTGGTTTCGTCAAATTCCGAGACTGTGCCTCGGACGGCTATTTTTGAATACCGATTCAAACGATTTAATTTCAAAACTGAACAATTCACTTCCAAATTAAATTCTGAAGCTTCTATAATCTTCAATATTATCAATATGAATTTTACAAGCCTTTGAAATATTTTTAATCGGCTTAAAATTGAAGATTCAAATTTTTATTCAACTCTCAATAGATTAAATTCTATAATTTAATCGCCAATTCATTTTGATAATTGGAAATTCAATTCAAACCATCATTCAAATATTTAAAATAAATTAAATATTTTCAAATTAAATTGTTTAAAATTCTGGGTCGTTACAGTAATAGTCCCAGTAGTCCATCCAATATCATAGTCCCTCCTGATCGGGAAGCCACCAGAGGATACCACACGGGCAACGGGAGAAAACCAAACTCATGCAGCGCGATAGGGTAGATGACACGACACAACTAGGCAATGCCAGCGTAGATATACCAATTACGCTTCCGGGTCGGTGGTAACGCGTAGCGCGCAGCTACCGCCCACCTCGAGCCACACCCCCAAATAAAAATCAAAAGTGGCCACCGAATCAATCCAAAAGTCAAAGTATAATATCGAAGGGATGTGTCCGATCAAAGGTGCTACCTTATTAACCCGTCAATCGCTTCTGTTTTAGCCACCTTATGCCAACTCACGGCAGTCGAGTCCACGTATTTACCTTAAAGGAAACGCCACCACAAACTTACTTCATTCTGGAATCTCCACCGCGTACACGGTTGTCAAAGTGGTTTCCATATCGACAAAGAGTATGCCAGATATCCGATCCCGGTCTCTTTAATAACCAAACGTTATTATAACCCATTGTTACAACTTTTAAAAATGGTATTTATACTTTAAAAATCAAAATAAATTTCAAATACATTTCAATATCATAATATCATTTCAAACATCATTTATTTAAACATCATTCATTTTATTTAATATAAAATACCATTTAAATCTATTCAGTTTATTTAGGAATTAATTGTCTTTCAACTCACATTTAAAAGTTAAATTCTTCCATTTAAAACCATTTAAAGTCAATTCCTTATTTTTATTAATTACATATTAAATTCCAAAATTTAAGCCTTTATCCCAAAGATTATTAAATTTTATTAAAAAAATAAAAAATTCAGTTTCCGTAGCACTTATAAAATGCTACCTAAAGTTATAGGTTAAACAGTTCATTTACAAAAGACAACATTTAAGTGCTGTAATAGATTTCTTTATTTCCAACTAAACATTAGTTATCTTTATCAACTATAGCACTTACAAAGTGCTATAATAGCTTTTAGTTCAAATTAGCCTTTAAGTTCATTTAAATTTAACTACAACATTCAAAAATGCCGTAATATCCTTTATATTTAAAATTTCAAGGTTTAACTATAATTTCATAACTAAGTAAATTTTTATTTAAATCATATTTAACTTACAAATCATATATTTTCACATTATGAAGTCATAATTTCAATACTCATATTTTTATGAATTTAGAAGTAAATTTTCATACAAAAATCAAATTTTATTATGAATTTCTTATTTAAATCCAAGTATTAAATTCCCATTTCTTTAATTAAATTATTAACATAACAATTAAGTTTTAAATTCCCAGAATATAACTTATTAACAATATTTTACTTAACTAAAATCTCACTTTTAACAAAAATTCCGAATATCCCAAAATGAGTTATATTTCAAAATTTTACTTAAACATTCATTTATTTAACATTTGACTCATTAAAAAATCATTATAAATTTTATAAAAATCATTTAAACACATTTTAAACCAGAATATTATAAATTTTCCATTTAATTTTTTTAAAAACATTTCAGAAAAAAATTATATAAACCACGGGTCTGTATATAGTTTTCTAGCCTACGTCAAGTGATACGGATATATATATCCTCAATCCGCAATTTACAAAGAAAACCCGGGTTCTATCATTTCAAACCCGCAATCCCAAGTTAAATAGATCACTAAATAAATAAATGAGTGCATAAATAAGTAAGTATTGTTCAGGCCTATCATTTCAGCCTGTAACGATTTCTATTATATAGGGAACTTGCAGTGTGATTTGCAGTAAATAATAAAAAAATCTAATTGCAACGATATAACAATAGATAATACAGCTGATGATGGCTTAATTAAATTATAGGGTTTTAACATCATAAGTTTATATCACAGGCAGATACAATTAAATAAAATAAATTTACAATTACACTTGTTATCAATCTACAGATATATAGGTATGTTTGTCTATGAGAAATACTCACCTTAAAGCTGCAGAAAATTAGATTTAAATGATTGTATCACTTGATAAAGAAACGTACAAACGGCACGATCAGATTTCCATGGAAGCAACGTCTTGATTCAAATCTTGAACAAGACGAATGAAAAACTAAGTATTCGCATTTTACTATGATTATTGAAAACAGAATAAGAAAATTTTGACCCAAATTCTCAACCACTCCACCCACATCTTGGCCATGTTCTCACTGCTCAGCCCAATTTTTATTTGAGTTATATGAACGCACTCTATACTAAAACAGTGGATAAATCGTTAAGATACTATTTCAAAAAGTGGTGCTCGGCCTATCCATTCTATTTTACTTCTCTTTTTTTTTTCTTTTTTCTTTTACTACACAACTGCACTTATAAAAATTTACTTGCTCTTGCTGCTACAATAGGTAACGGCCCTGACTATCAAAAAGCATGCACGCATGCACTTGTATCATGAATACTTAACAAAGTTTGTCAAATAAAAGGATCGGCTTGGAGAAGGAGTTGGCAACGGTTGTGATGGAGGGGGTAGGGTGCGGCCGAGCATGAAGTGTATGACAAAATATAACCAAACAAAAAGAAAAAGGAAGGAAAAATAAATAAACCATTAGCTGATTCCCTGCTCATGAAAAAGAAAGAATTAGATGGAGAAGCAGACATTTTTGAGGTGAGGAAATGTGATATGAGGTTTGTATTTATAGGCAGAAGCTTTGTAAGCAAGGAAAAGTAACGTCTGCAAATCAATGGGAACAAAAAGGCAAGTAAATATTTTAGCTTTGATATGGGATGTTGAATTATTTCTTTTATAAGGCAAAGATTATTTAAATCAAATAGTTAATTTTTGCAGTGGTATCTTGGATCACATATCCAAAAGTAACGTATATTGATTTGATAAAGGAATGGCAAAAAATAAAAAATGTGAACGGTAAGGAAATCATAAATCTCGAAAGTGTTATATAAATTAAATCTTGCGTTAATAATGGTGAAAGGAAAGGCAAGGAGAAAAGTTGATATGTGTACTGATTATGGATTTACAAGATTTTATACTTATTAAAATAAATGGAAGGTGAAATATCTTTAAACGCATTGACAAGGGACGGTTGAATTTCCTCTTTTAAAAGTGCATGGCAATTTATTTAGGAACAAAGGCAAAAATTATAATTCGTTTAGAACGTGTTATAGATAAGATGCTTGCATTTATCAGGGGAAAACGGCATGTAAATTTTCAAATTTTAGACGTAAAAGGAAGAAAATGATTTCCCTGCATTGCATTAATTAACGGTTGCGCGATTTGCAATTTAAATAGGTTGAGCGAATTAAGAAAAGTAATTGCAAGTAATATTACTTGTCTTTGAAATGGAGATGGAGTTTGGACAAATTTGTGAACGTTACTCTAATAAAGATTTTATACCAACTTAAGACCAATGAAAGCTATGGAAAGTGTAACTTTTGGCTAAAGCAATTCTTTAACTGATTTTTTTTTTATTCATATAGATAGTGTGGTATGAATTTTAAAATGCGCAAAACCGACGCAATAAAATACCTCCAAATTAATACAAAAGTAACGTTATTAATTAATACGTTTTCCTATTTTATATGTTATTCATTCCATTAAATATCATACCCTTATAAAAGCGTAATTTTAACAGTTTGTTAATACACTGAATTTTTAATAGTCAATCCTTAACATGTTTACATTATTCTGATTTATTTACCATTTCCAATGAAATTTATTATTCAAAAAATATTACACATTTTTAAAGAAAGTAGATAATCCATTTCTTTATTTAAAATTCCAATTAGAGTTAAAATTTCAAAAACATTCATTTTTATTATAGAATTTTGGGAAATGATTTACTCAAATTAAAAATTTATATTATAATAAATTCCAAGGTTTTATAAATAAAAGAATAAAGTGCTTGTAATATTTTTCTCTCTCTTAGGAAATGAGAAAATAAAGAAGATGAGAAAAAGAGAAACTTGTACGTGAATTGCAAGGCAAAATATACGGCTAAACTAAAGGAATGAATGGCTAGAAAGGAACAAATGTTAGGAAAACAAAAAGGCAAGAATTAAGGCAACCTTTCGTTTCTTCCCTAAGAAAAGGTAATTATTCTAGAGCTTAATTATGTATATGGAGAGGGAAACCTTTCATTCTTTCTCTAATCAAATTGATTGATTGATTAAATGTCATTAACAAGCTATTTATTCATGGCATGGAATGTAACTATGTTCAAATGTATTCTACAGTAAATTATATAAGTGAAATATTAGATTGTGTACAAAGATGATGTTTCCTTCATATATATCTTTATTGGTCATAGTATTATTAAAAACATATACGTATACGTATATATATATAATAGACTTATACATATAAATGTGTTAAAATTAAGTTTCACTATTTTATGAGCTTAAAATTAAAGACAACAATTTTGAACCAAATCTCCAGATTAAAAGGGTTTAAGATTAAAAAAGTTATGACTTTGCATACAAGTCCATCTTATAAATCTTAAGTCAAATTAACGCACACACATATGTATATACAAATCATTGTAAATAATGTCTTAAACTTAATACAACACCTTTATGTTAAAATTTATAACTTAGTAAATTCTTTAATATTGAGCAATAAATTAAGGTCTAACGTTAATTTAAAAGGAAATAAAAGGAATCGTGATATTTTGTAATAAATTCAAGTTATTTTTATAAAGAAGCCCCTCTTTTTTTAACTTTTAACAAAAGTATGAAAAAACCAAAAGATTGGATTTAAATAATGAACACATGCAAACATTAATAAACTACATACGTTTCCTATTTGAATCAATAACAGAAATATTACATTAATTAAGGCTTAAATTTAAGTCACAATAAGTTTTTTTCCCTCTTTATTTTTTACCAAAGCTTATTAACTTAAAATTTTAATTATTGAAAATTTTACTTTGAAAAAAACAATGTTTTCGAGTAAAACTTAATTAAAATATTTAAAAAATTATGGGTTGTTACAGCTTTAAATATTCCACCATTTCAAAACTCATTCTTTGATAATCCCATATACATCAAGTTCAATTACTATTATTTGGATTTGAAATGTTTAAGTAATAAATCCAATATCATTTAATAAAACTTGTAACAACCCGCATAAATAATGGTTATATATTCAAATGTTTTATTTAAATATAGCGTCGTTAGTCGGATTTTTGGATCCGAAACGTTACTTTTTGCAAATGGCCGAATTAGGACTCGAAACCACTTCCGTTGAGTTCGAAATGGAGTTTGCGATCTTTTTGAGTATAAGATTTGATATGTTTGAAGTAAGTCGAGTTTTGCTACTTTTTCTAGTTGTGTTTTGGGTTTGGGTTCAGCCCACTAGCTAACTAAATACCCTAACTCAGTCCCTCTCCTTCCATTCACTATTTCATTTTATAAAACTCAAGCTAAAACTGAAAATGGGGGAAAGGAAGAAGAATTAGAAATTCCAAGCCTTAGTTTACTTTGCAAACTTGAATTCTTGCTCCAAAATCAAAGAGAAGCTATTGGGAACCCCTCTGTTCATCTTCTCCAACTCTTTCTCCTTCAATTTCAGAAAGTTTCCTAAACCTAACTTAGGAAATACTTGTTTTGATCTTAGATTGAAGCTTGTTGGGTTGAAGTAGTGATTGGTTGGTCTTCTCCTTGCAACTGAGCTCCTTCTTCTTCTTCTTTGTTCTGGGTTAAAGGTGAGATTTTTATCTCACATCTTTGTCTATAACTATCTTTGATTGTTAGGTATGAATTCCTAACACTTATTCATGTGCACTTGCTTTTGGTTTGGATTGAATTGGTGAATATCCCAGTTTTTCCTGTTTTGGGTTCAAATATTTAAAGATCCTAACTTTGATGTTTGAACATGTTTTTGGTGAAGCATCGAGGAGCCAATAGGACCGGGTAGCCGATGGTCGTAATCCCCTAGCATCCGTGCTTGACCGGTTGTGAATTGTGAGAGTTTGCACTTCAATTAATAAGGTAGAAAATGCAGGAATTGGGGTTCGGTCGACCGAACTCTCTGGGTCGGTCGACCGAGCTGGAGCCCGAAATCTTTCTGGGCTATTTTCGGTCGACCGACTCAGAAAGTTCAGTCGACCGACCTGCTCCTGTTTCCCTGTTTTTCCTAGTATGCCTATTTGTTTGCGATTCCAATTTTTACCGAACTAAGTTGATTCTAATTAGTTGTTTTTTCATATTTGACCTTGATGATTCCTTTTTGACTTCATCCACGGGTTTTTATAAAATAATCTTTTAAATTGTATTAAAAGCTTACTTCTCCAATATATAAATCTTATTTTTAAAACGGTCACACACAGTTTCGCACTTCGAGAGGAGTGGAAGGGAGATTAAATGGTTAGGCAAAACACGGACCATGAATCCACGCGTTTATCTTTCCTATTAATCCCCGCCCTATTCGATTGATCATTTTGGCCTTTTGGTCTGGTTTACCGATGAGATGAGGTAAACTTTGTACTGCTTTGCGTGTGAAATTAACTAACGGATAGTAAACTGTTTAGTGCGAATGAGTGGTTATGAGACTCACGTTACCACTTTTCGGATTCCGTTTTAAGAGTTATGATACATTCTGCCGGTTAGTAGTGTCCAGTACTGGGCCTCCGGACCTTCACCACTATGGTTTTTTACCTTTGCGATAGTGTCTTCGGACTGTCTCCTTCAAGTTTGTTGCCTTTGAGTATGTTGCCTCTGGGTAAGTTGCCTTCGGGTTTGTTGCCCTATTGTATCGCTATCGGCATTGATCATTCGTTACCACTCGAGTTATATTGGGTTTGGAGTCTTCGGGCTCATGGATCCTTGTTTATACAGTACGGAGCACATGCAAATTTTTTGTTGTTTCATTGATATGCATATTCCCTAGGTATCGCACCTTCGGTGTTGGTGTTTTTGAGCCGCACGATATGCAGCGGTTGCCTTGTGGAACTTGTGTTACATTCATTGGTATTTGATATTTGTCTTTTTGGCTTGTTTTAGGATATTCATATGCTTTGTTTATTTTGTTGTCGATGAGATGAGGCATGTCTTGCTATGATTCATCTTTTGTTAGATAATTGTGTTATCTCTTTTAGAGATATTTGTTATACTTTCCGACCTTGCAAGTTATTGTTGTTCAGTTTATCTAACTGATTTGTTTAGCTAGACTGACCCGTGTATTTTATACTCAGGTCAGACCGAGATGTTTCAGGTTAGGTGCTTTTGGACTTAGCCTATTTTGCTTTGGCATGGACTATGCAACTTGCTTCTTTTTGTTAAAGCTTTTTGTGTAGTCCTTTTTGTTGTAACTCTGATATATGTATTCTTATGGATTCGTCTGTTATTTTGGTTTGCTATACCACTTGACATGTATCAGTTTGTATACTCTGTTATGTATCAGTATATGTGTATATGATGATCTACTGTTCTGGGATGTATATTACATTTGAGTTATTATATTCTGTTCTGATAGATCCTCCAACCACATATGGTTTTGTTTTAAGTATTCATTGGATATGTCGACTTGCTTGGTATGTCTATTGTCGATGTATTCACTAGATAGTTAGAGAAAGGCTATAGATGGTCGCTCCTAACCAGCCTTATTCTCCGTGTTAGTTGACGGCATTACCCTGTAGTGTCCTTGGCTGGCATGGGTATAGAGGTGGGGTGTCACAGCTTGGTATCAGAGGAAGGTTAAGAACAAAATATGATAAACACAGAATAGATGCACATATTACGATACATCAAAGTGTAATAAGTGATACAAATCTTTGAACCATCATGCCTCTATTCCTTCCGTGCCTTTAGTGGTAGATGGATACTGGGAATACGTCTAGGAATGCATTTTGTTCCGTAGTATTCCATATTTGGATTGGTGATATCTACCTTGTGTATAATCTTGTTCTTATCTTAACTTTCAGCGTATGACTGGAAGAGGCAGGGGACGAAGTTCGGATGCTGGGCAATCCAGTGGCTCACATCCGGATGGCGTTTATATGTATGCCGGTCTGTTTTTGGAATTGTTTAGGAGCACTCAGCCTCCGGTTCCTCCTGGAGTATCTCCACCTCGCAAGTCTACCTTTGCACGTCTGTGCAGTGATTTTGCTCATCTTGGGGGAAAGCCGTTTAAAGGTTCCGAGTCTGTTCTTGAACTCCAAGCTTGGCTTCGCACGTGCGAGCGTATTTTCTCTCGCATGGATCTTTCTGATCATGATAGAGTTCTTGTAACTTCTAGCTTATTGCAAGAGCGTGCCCTTGATTGGTACGTGCTTCTTATAGCTGAAATTGATGAGTCTACTCTTTCTTGGACTCAGTTTCGTGGACGATTCGAACTCAAGTTCGTTCCTGAATCTGAAATGGTTTTATTAACCCGCCGCTTCCTTGAGTTGAAGCAAGGGAAATCTTCTACTTCTGAGTATGTTGCATCATTCGAGGCTTTATCTAAATATGGTCTTGAATTTATTAGCACTTCTTATAAGAAGAATTTGAAGTTTGTTTCTGGTCTTAAGAAATATCTTAAGAAGTCTTTGTTGCTCCAACTTATGCTTTCTTTTGAGGAGTTGATGGATTCGGCACTTCATCTCGAAACCGCCGAGAAGTAGTGTGATAGTGGTGAGGATGTTGAGGTTTCTAGAAACCCCAACAAGAAGCAGTTTCCATTTCAGAAGTCCAGGTCTTTTCCTTCTAAGAAGAAGAAGCCAGGTGGTTCTAGCTCTCAGCCTCAATCTGCTGGAACACCTTTCATTCGGAAGTGTTTCAATTGTGGCTCTCCTGATCGTATGATTCGAGCTTGTCCTAAGCCTCTCTTCTTCCGCTATGGCAAAAAGGAAGGTCATCATGTTTCCACTTGCCCTGTTGTTCCTGCTGGTGCCAAGTCTAGCAAGCTTTATACTACTAAGGCTTCTGAAGGTTCTTCTCAACCCAAAGGTATATCTCCATCTATTTTGGAAGGTTCTATTTTATTTCGTAATCATAGTATTCGAGTTCTTTTCGATATGGGTGCTTCACATTCTTTCATACCGAAAAGCTCGTCGATGATTTATCTTTGGATGTTTCTTGTTTGGTTACTTCTTTAAGGATTGCGAATCCTTTTGGGGGATCCGCGACCCTTAGCATGCTTTTTGATGATACTGAGACTGTTTTATGTGGCTTTTCTTTTCGTGCGAATTTGCACGTTATTTCTTGTCTGGGATTTGGTATGATTTTGGGAATGGACTGGCTAGTGAGGTATGATGCCAGGATTATTTGTTTTGAGATGATTTTATATCTTCGACATCCAGATTCATTTACTCAGCTAACACTTGATCTTCGGAATGTGGATTATTCTGAAATGGCTTTATATTCCCTTGACTCGCGAGATGATGATGATATATCTCGTATACCTATTGCTTGTGACTTTTCTGATGTTTTCGAGCCTGTTTCGAGTTTGCCACCCAAGCGGGCAATTGAGTTCCATATTGATCTCATTTCAGGCGCGCAGCCTGTTAGTCGTCCTCCCACGAGGATGTCTACAAAGGAAAATGAGGAACTCAAGAAGCAGCTTTTAGAGCTTGAGTCCAAGCAGTTGATTCAGTCCAGTTTTTCTCTGCGGGGATCCGCGGTCGTTTTCGTGAAGAAATCTTATGGAACTCTTAGGCTTTGCATTGAATATCGCAAGCTTAACGAGTTAACTATCAAAAACAGGTATCCATTGCCTAAGATCGATGATATGTTCGATTTATTGAGTGGTGCTAAGGTCTTTTCTCAGCTCGACCTTGCCACGGGTTTTCATAAGTTAGGAGTCGTGGAGGATAGCATACCTCTTATCGCTTTCCGCACTCGTTATGGTTCTTTTGATTGGCTCGTTATACCGTTCGGTTTGACGAACGCTCCTGCTTTCTTTGTTGATCTCATGAATCGAGTATTCCGGGAATATCTCGATAAGTTTTTCCTTGTGTTTATTGATGACAGCCTTATTTATTCTAAGTCTGAAGCCGAGCATGCTAATCATTTGAGAATTGTCTTGAGTACTCTCCGTCACCATCAGCTTGGAGCCAAATTCTCCAAGTGCCATTTTTGGGAGAATAAGGTTAAGTTCTTAGGCCATGTTGTATCTTCTGAGGGCATTTCAGTCGATCCCTCAAAGATCGAAGCCATCCAGAATTGGAAGAGGCCTGAGAATGTGCATGAGATTCGTAGTTTTTTTGGATTGGCGGGTTATTACCGTTGGTTCATTAAGGATTTTTCCCGTGTTGTGCTTCCTCTCACCAGCCTTACTCGGAAAGGCATTCGTTTTATTTGGTCCGACAAGTGTGAAGCTTCCTTTCTAACATTAAAGGAACTTCTCACTAATGCTCCTATTCTTGTGGTTCCCGAGGGGAATCATGATCTTGTTGTCTACACCGATGCTTGTGGTAGTGGTATCGGTGCTGTTCTTATGCAGAAGGATCAGGTAGTTGCTTATGCTTCTAGGCAACTACGTCCGAATGAAGTTTGCTATGCCACACATAACCTTGAGTTGGCCGCCATTGTCTTTTCCTTGAAGATTTGGCGACACTATTTATTTGGCGAGTGCTTCATTCTCTATACTGATCATAAATCCTTGAAGTATTTGTTCACTCATAAGGAACTCAATATGAGAAAACAGCGTTGGCTCGAGTTTCTTGCTTCCTTTGACTTTGATATCCAGTATACCCCTGGTAAAGGTAATCATGTTGCTGATGCGCTTAGTAGCAAACATTCGGCTGTTGTTTCTATGATGCTTGCCGAATGGGATATTCTTGAGACTCTATCAATTTGTGAAATTCGTGATTGAGCTTCATTTTCTGATTCTCCTATTCTATTATTTAGTTTGGGGTCTCGACCCATTTTGTTGGATCGTATTGCCGATGCTCAGCGGCGTGATCCTGATTCGTTGCATCTTATTCAGCTTTCTGAGTCTGGATCCTGTGATGAGGCGTTGCGGGATTTCAACATTGATTCTCATGGATGTCATCGCAAGAAGAACCGTCTTTTTGTGCCTTTTGATTTTTCACTTAGGCATGACATTCTTAATGACTGTCACCGTTCTAAGTATACCATTCATCCCGGTAGTAGTAAGATGTATGCCGATATGCATCGTCTTTATTATTGGTAAGGCATGAAGCACGATGTGGCGAGTTATGTGAGTAATTGCATAACCGTCAGCGTATTAAGGCCGAACATCAGCGTCCTTCAGGTCTTCTTCAGCCTTTAGAGATTCCATTGTGGAAATGAGATCAGATTTCTATGGATTTCATTGACGGCCTACCTCGTTCGAGATCTGGCCATTCTAGCATCTGGGTTATTGTTGATTGCCTTACCAAGTCTGCTCATTTTATTCCTATTAAGTCTAATAGGACTGCTTCGTATTTGGCTAAGTTGTATGTCAAGGAAATCGTGAGACTTCACGGTGTTCCTAGTTCTATTGTGAGTGACCGTGATCCTTTATTCACGAGTCATTTTTGGCAGAGTCTTCAGCAAGCTTTGGGAACAAAGCTAAATTTTAGCACAGCGCAGTCTGACGGACAGACTGAATGGGTGAATCGTATCTTGGAAGATCTCCTCTGTATCTGTATTTTTGATTTTGGTGGTAGTTGGGAGGATCACATATCTCTTGTAGAGTTCTCCTACAACAATATTTTTCAGTCCAGTATCGGTATGGCTCCTTTCGAAGCATTATACGGAAGGCCATGTCGATCACCTCCTTGTTGGTTGGAATCTGGGGAGAAGCTAACTCTTGACCCAGATTTTGTTCGTGATTCTTCTGAGAAGATTGATTTGATTCGTTTGAGAATAAAAGAGGCATAGAGCCACCAGAAATCCTACGTGGACAACCGTAGGAAGCCTCTCGAGTTCTCGATTGGTGATCTTATTTTTCTTCGTGTTTCTCCTTTGAAGTGGGTTATGCGTTTCAGTACGACTGGGAAATTGGCTCCTCGCTTTATAAGACCATTTTCTATTACTGAACGTATTGGCCCTGTAGCTTATAGAGTTTCACTTCCTGCTCATTTATCTGGCATTCACGACATGTTTCACGTCTCTCAACTTCGGAAGTGTCTTTGGGAGTCAGATTCTTTTATCGATTCTCCTGATTTGCAAGACCTTGAGATCTCACCAGACTTATCTATTGTACAATAGCCTATTCGTGTGCTTGACACGGAGGTGCGACACCTTCGGAGCAAGGACGTGCTGCTCGTTAAAGTCCAATGGTCCGCTAACCCCAATGAAAGTACTTGGGAAACCAGAGAGTTTATTGAGCGATCTTATCCGGATTTTCTATCTTGTCTTGGCAATGGTGAGAATATCTTTTCATCTCCAGCTTTTTTCTTTTCTTTTTGGGATGATATATGTATGTGTGTAGTTGTTACAAATACCGTCTCTAGGATTTGTGGGGATGCAATTATGTAAGGAGGGGAGATCTGTAACAACCCGCATATTTAACGGTTATGTATTTAAATGTTTTATTTAAATATGGCGTCGTTAGTCGATTTTTGGATCCGAAATGTTACCTTTTGCAAACGGGTGAATTAGGACTCGAAACCACTTCCGTTGAGTTCAAAATGGTGTTTGCGATCTTTTTGAGTATAAGCTTTGATATGTTTGGAGCAAGTCGAGTTTTGCTACTTTTTCTAGTTGGGTTTTGGGTTTGGGTTCAGCACCCTAGCTAACTAAATACCCTAACTCAGTCCCTCTCCTTCCATTCACTCATTTCATTTTATAAAACTCAAGCTAAAACTGAAAATGGAGGAAAGGAAGAAGAATAGGAATTCCAAGCCCTAGGTTACTTTGCAAACATGAATTCTTGCTCCTAAATCAAAGAGAAGCTATTGGTAAGCCCTCTCTTCATCTTCTCCAACTCTTTCTCCTTCTATTTCAGAAAGTTTCCTAAACCTAACTTAGGAATACTTGTTTTGATCTTAGATTGAAGATTTTTGGGTTGAAGTAGTGATTGGTTGGTCTTCTCCTTGCAGTTGAGCTCCTCCTTCTTCTTTGTTTTCGGTTAAAGGTGAGATTTTTATCTCACATCTTTGTCTATAACTATCTTTGATTTTTGGGTATGAATTCCTAACATTTATTCATGTGCACTTGCTTTTGGTTCAGATTGAATTGGTGAATATCCCTATTTTTAGTGTTTTGGGTTCAAATCTTTAAAGATCCTAACTTTGATGTTTGAACATGCTTTTGGTGATGCATTGAGGAGCCAATAGGACCAGTAGCCGATGGGCGTAATTCCCTAGCGTCCGCGCTCAACCGATTGCGAATTGTGAGAGTTTTCTCTTCAATTAATAGGGTAGAAAATGCAGGGATTGGGGTTCGGTCGACCGAACTCCCTGGGTCGGTCGACCGAACTGGAGCCCGAAATCTTTTTGGGCTATTTTCGGTCGATCGACTCAGAAAGTTCAGTCGACCGACCTACTCCGGTTTCCCTGTTTTGCCTAGTGTGCCTATTTGTTTGTGATTCCAACTTTTATCGATCTAAGTTGATTCCAATTAGTTATTTATGCATAGTTTACCTTGATGATTCCTTTTGGACTTCATCCACGGGTTTTATAAAATAATCTTTTAAATTTTATTAAAAGCTTGCTTCTCCAATTTATAACTCTTATTTTTATAACGCATACACACAATTTCGCACTTCGAGCGGAGTGGAAAGGAGATTAAATGGTTAGGTAAAACACGGACCATGAATCCATGCGTTTATCTTTCCGATTAATCCCGCCCTATTCGATTGATCGTTTTGGCCTTTTGGTCTGGTTTACCGATGAGATGAGGTAAACTTTGAACTGCTTTGAGTGTGAAATTAACTAACAGATAGTAAACCGTTTAGTGCGAACGAGTGGTTATGGGACTCACGTTATCACTTTTCGGATTCCTTTTTGAGAGTTATGATACATTCTGCCAGTTAGTGGTGTCCAGTACTGGGCTTTCGGACCTTCACCACTATGGTTTGTTGCCTTTGAGATAGTGTCTTCGGACTGTCTCCTTCAGGTTTGTTGCCTTCGGGTATGTTGCCTTCGGGTATGTTGCCTTCGGGTATGTTGCCTTCGGGTTTGTACCTTCGGGTTTGTACCTTTGGGTTTGTTGCCCTATTGTATCGCTTTCGGAGTTGGTCATTCGTCACCGCTTGAGTGATATTGGGTTTGGAGTCTTCGGGCTAATGGATCCTTGTTTATACAGTACTGAGCACGTGCAAATTTTCTGTTGTTTCATTGATATGTATATTCCCTAGGTATCGCCCATTCGGTGTTGGTCTTTTTGAGCCGCACGATATGTAGCGGTTACTTTGTGGAACTTGTGTTACCTTCATTGGTATTTGATATTTGCCTTTTTGGCTTTTTTTGGGATATTCATATCCTTTGTTTATTTTGTTTCCGATGAGATGAGGCTTGTCTTGCTATGATTCATCTTTTGTTAGATAATTGTGTTATATCTTTTAGAGATATTTGTTATACTTTGTGACCTTGTAGGTTATTGTTGTTCAGTTTATCTAACTGATTTGTTTAGCTAGACTGACCCATGTATTTTATACTCGTGTCAGACAGAGATGTTCTAGGTTAGGTGCTTTTGGACTTAGCCTATTTTGCTTCAGCATGGACTATCCAGCTTTCTTCTTTTTGTTAAAGCTTTTTGTGTAGTCCTTTTTGTTGTAACTCTGATATATGTATTCTTTTGGATTCGTCTGTATATTGTGGTATGTTATACCACTTGACGTGTATTAGTTTGTATACTCTATTATGTATCAGTATATGTGTATATGATGATCTAGTGTTCTGTGATGTATATTACATTTGAGTTGTTATATTCTGTTCTAATAGATCCTCCAACCACCTTTGGTTTTTTTTAAGTATTCATTGGATATGTCGACCTACTTGGTATGTCTATTGTCAATGTATTCAATAGATAGTTAGAGCAAGGCTATAGATGGTCGCTCCTAACCATCCTTATTCTCCGTGTTAGTTGACGGCATTACCCTGTAGTGTCCTTGGCTAGCGTGGGAATAGAGGTGGATCAACTTCACAAAATTGATATATTCTTTCACAAAATTGGATATTCTTTCAATTTATTTAACTTGATATATTCATTTAAATCAACTTTATATTCATTTAAATCACTCTAAACCAAATCAAGTTATAAGAATCATACCCTTTAAAATCTCAATTTTATTTAAATTTCAAACCAAGTTTATTCGTGTATAATTCTTAAACAATTCAATTCAAACCGATTTCATATTTTATCTTCCAACTTAATTCTTACTTAAGTCATTAAATCTCCAGAGGTATAATTAAATAAATACTTAACCACATTTTATCTTAATAAATCAAACTTTATTATTAAACTCCTTTTATACTTTAAATCAATTTTATACATAGCTTAAACCAAGAAATCAACTATATATAAAATAACATTTATACAATATCCAAATCAATATTTTATAAAATCATATATTTATTTACAAAACGAAAGAAAATTATTTCAAAATATTTTAATATATAGACCACGGTGTCTGTATATAATTTTCTACCCTATGGTCAAGTAATACGGATATTTATCATTTCAATCCGTAATTTAAAATAAAATTACGGTTATATCATTTCAAACTGCAATCTCGAATGAAATAAAATGCATAATAACTTGCGGTCTATAACAACATAAAATGCAGCATCCATTCACCCAATATCAATCATCAACCATTTATCACAATCATCATCCAATTCAAACAATAATATCAATATAGAATAGAAATAAATAACAAGTAATTGCTGGCTGTTTATATTCAATCATAAATTACCTAACTATTTAACTGGCAGTTTATATGCAATAATAAATTAAATAACAATTAAATTTAAATAAATCAAATTTAACTGAGATGATGATTAAAAATATACCAAACAGTCATAAATAAATTTCTAATCAAATCAGAAATTAATTTAACAAACATAATAAATTTTAGAAGTTGTGAGTGGTTAAAACACTAACCTTTTTGAATTTGAATTGAATTTAAATCATATTTAAACCTAAAATTCAAACAGTCTCAAAATCCATCAAACCAAAGCCAAAATGTTCGAAATTCCAATACGAACCTAGCAGAGAAAACCGTATCATTAGAAGTTTGAAAATTTTAAAATTCACAAAAAAAACAAAAAAAACAGGGCCACGTCACCTTCTTTATCCCAACAGTCAACATGCGCGTTCCATCTTCCAGTGCCCTAACGCACGCTCGAACCACAAACACGCGTAGCCGCCACCATGAACACGCAACTGCACGCGATCACCGACCATCTCACTTCGTCGCCATCTGGCCGCCGCATGCAACACCGATCGCCCTTACCCTTAAACTCAATCGGCCACCACATCTCCTAGGGTAAATTTGAAACCCTAGCTCCAATTTCTGGCCACTATAGGTCACTCTAACCCAATCGAACACCAGCCCACGACTCCACATGACCATCTCCATGAAACCCCTCAATCAATTTCGTGAATTGATGCCGAAATCAAACGCCCAAATTTTGACTTTAACTTTGATTTCTGATCGATCCGGCCACTGTCTCGAAAAACGAGCAGCAGACGTAGGTTCATATCATTGAGATCTTCGATATATATTTTTTTCAAATTTTTTTGAGGAGGTTAAAATTTTGAAATTGAATTTGATTTTGAAATTGCAATTGGATCTAGAATTGTCTGCCATTGAAATGAGGAGGTGAAGAGGAATTGTACGCTTAGACAAATGAGAAATAGAGCAAGGCTAGGGTTTATAACAAGATAAACATAGGCAAGCTGAAATTAGGATGTACCAGATCGATTGGATATACATGTTGAACGATAAAATGGCCCGAAAAGCCCATTCTCATTTACCTGTGTCGTAGCTCCAATCTCATTTACTGTGTGGTTGTTGCTTTGTGACAGAGGGCCCTCGGATAAAGGTACCAAAGGACCGGGGAGTGGCATACTCGAGTAGTAGTTACCTAGTTACAGTGGTAACCCGGCCTTGTGTTGGCAGAGAGCCGGGTAGGTTCTCGGGATGTCCCGCCAGAGGCGTACCCATGTGCCAGTAGGAAGTTCCTTAGCCTGACCATTTTTTGGAAATCCAATCCCCAATACGAAACCCTGTACGGTTTTAGTTGTAGAACCTGCCATTTACTTATGGTGGTCACCACTGTTTAGATGGTAGCTATAGTAGGCATAGTACGAAATGTCCATGCTGGCTAAGATTAATATTCTATTTTAGAAATGCTTTCTACACTATGCATTAGTAATAATATCAAAGAAATTTTCTCGTATCAAGCATATTTGACTATCATAAGAAGAAATCTCCTCCAATTCTGCGATTGCATTGTGTGTGTGGCGGGGGGTCTTATGGTAGTTTCATTTTCCAAAAGCATAACGAATTTTCTTTTATAAATCTAGTTTATTTAAAAGCAACTATTTTTGTTTACTCATACCAGTCCCTTGACTGACCCGGAGTTTATTGTTTCTTTTTTTAAACTCTGGGTGCCCATAATTTCTACACGGGCAGCCTAGTAGCAGGTTTTCATATTTTGGAGTTAGCAGTATTTTGGAGCTTTTACTTTGGAGATATTCTAGAAGCTTTTTGGATCTCAGGTGGTTAGCGTTTTTGGGGGATTGTTATCCTTTCATTCCTATGATGACTTTTGGATATATGATCATCGATGTATTATCCTGATGTTATTTGGAGTTGTGGTGTATGTATCAAATACTCTGATGTACTGTTGGATATTATGATATTGTACCTATGATGTATGCATGATATTCATTTTGTTCCGCTGTTTTATGTTCATCTGATGTTGTTATAAGCTCCGGCGATACGAATTTGATGTCGTCTATCGGATATCGAGTTCGGGTCGTCGCATTTTGGTTCAAAGTGAATCAGAATAGTTTCTAATGTATTTATAAAGTCTATATGATTTATAATAGAGTTAGTAGAGTTTTAAAAGTGAAGTTTTAGATGATTTTGACAATTTCGAAAATCGCCGATTTAATAGACGAGTTAAAATAGCCTTTCGGGGGACTGTCTTGAAATTCAATGAAACCAGTTACATAGGATCCGTAATAGTTAATTATTATCGAATTTCAATTTTCGTAGCAATCGGAGTTGTCGTTTGACCGTGGCAGCTCAAAACACATCGAACTATTTTAATCAATTTAATTTAAAATTGATCGTTTATTTTCATAACTTAGGCATATGATCGAATTAGCTTTCGAAACACGTTCCATGGTGTTCAAAACATAGGTAAAACCCTATGAACGCCTGGCGGCACGTGTTGTTCGGAGATCATTTGCGAAAATTGTTTAAGGGTGAATTAAATAATAAAAGGTTTGCGTGCGCGCGCGCGTGTGTGTATAAAGCCCTAGCATTTTCTTCCAGCCGCCGTGAAAAGCATTTCAATGGCCGAAATAAACTTGCCTTCTCCTCCTTTTTCTCGAAAATCCACTCATTAATGGAAAAATATTCCAACACGAAGATCGTAGAAGACTTTGAGATCTACGAAGTGGACGGTCGTGATGGCTTGTAGTTTGTCGATGGTGAAGTTGTAGGGTTCCGTTCGTCATACGTTCACACGTAAATCGCGTGACTATAGGCCGTTCGTGCGGTGGTGATGGATCGTGGCACGGTGATGAGGGATGGTCGCGATTGGTTGTCAAAGTGTGGCAGCTTTGGGTTTTAAAAACCCTGGTAAACGCGATGAAGAAGAAGCCTACGGGCGGCCTTGATCTGGATATGGTATCGAACGACCGATGTTTGTTATAAAAAAAAGAATTTTATTTTAATTATATATACAAATATTTAAACTTGAACATCTTTGACATGCGTGGTCAAAATTCAATGAAACAAAAAGCGCTGGAATCGCAGTGACGCGATCTACAATGCAGTGCTGATTTGGAGACTATCAGAGCTAGCGAAATTTTTGGGTTAAATCGATCACGGTCAATTTAATTCGGAAATTTAAATGCTCGTCGAAATTCAAGGTGAGTTAATCTCACTCACATCTGGATACCAGTTAATTTAAATAGCTAATATTTAAATGCTTGATTGGTTGTTAAGCTGAACATGATAATTATTATCAGATTGAATCGATATTTATTGGTTGTCCTAATATCTGTGGATGCAGGGAAACAGGTTGGAGGGATCCAAATGGATTCCTCACAAATAGGGATTTTAATTATATTCTGTGATATATCTCATTGATATCCTGTGATAAATTAATTTGGGGTTTTGGAAACAAATTCGGAATTCGATTTGAAATTAATTTTATGCTAAAAATAAACCTTTGGGGAATTGATATGAAAATTTATTTGTTGTTTGAAATAAATTTAGAAATAAATTTGGAATTAGACTTGATAATTAAGATAATTCAGAAATCAATTTGAAAATTGAATTGGTGTTGAAAATGAATACTTGGGAATCGATTTGAAAAATCGTAAATCAGTGGATATTTGGGAATTTAAATTAACAATGGGAATTTCATAAAAGAAAGGGAAATTTGTTTTAAAAATAAATATTGTTTTATTTTTAAAAAGTTAGCAGAGCAATTTACGGATTTGGAACGTAAATTTAAAGTAAATCCAGAAGGATTTGTGAATTGATTTGAATGAACCATTTTAAGAATGGAAGGTGTACTTTTCCTAGAAAGCCAAGTATGTTTTCGATATAATATATAAATATGAAATTGAAATGTGAAGATGGTTTACGAAAAGATTATTTTGGAGAAATTATTTACTTGGGTTACTTTGAAAATCTTTAGAGTAATGATTTATTTTAATTTATAATAGAAGTGATTATTTAAAGTTTTAATTGGTATTTGTTTTATAAAATGGATATTTAAATAGTTATATCCTATCTACTAATTTTATTTTAAAAATTAGTTTGGACTTGAATTTTTATGTGAGATTTTAATATATTCATAACTAATGTTTTAAATAAAGTGTTTTAAAATAGTTTTTGTTCTGAATGTTCCAAGTATATATGTTTGGATAAGTAATTTAAATTATGTTAAAGCATTTGAACTCTGCAGATTTTCAATGGAAATAAATAAATATTTGGAAATGTATTCCGGGTAAGGAAAAGTGATTTGAAATTGTTTTTCAAAGTATTGAAATGTGGAAAGTAATTTGAAATTTGTTTTCAAATGGTTAAAGTGTGAAATATATCTTGCGAAAATATTTTGAAAATAAATAATTTGGGAAATTTATTTAAATCCGGTAAATTATTGTGAATGTTGATTGACAGTTAAATAACCGACTATCAATACTAGCTTTTAAATGACATTAGAATTCGATGCGACCGGGAGTCGAATTCCAAATGGGTATTCGAAACCAACATCGAACCTTTGTGATTGTGATGGATCTTTTATTTAAATGATCAAAGTGAAATTGTTGTGATATGTTTGAAAACTGAATGAATACTTATTTAAAAATCGCTCTTTATTGGGATTAGCCGGGGAGGACCTTCTGTCATAAAACCCATTCCGAATAACGATACGACGAAGTGGGATTGCATTTGAAGATGGTGTTGAAGACCGGGTATTTTCGAAAATGAAAGGATTACTTGTCGAATGTCTCTGCACCGGGGTGCTCCGGTATAGAGATTTTATCACCTTTGTGATGCGGATTCCGGACGTGATTTGTGAATATCTGGATTTGCAAGGGCTTCTTTGAAGTTCCTACGGTTCCCTTCGATCCCGAAACAGACTTCTATGGATGGTTGTCTGACATTACACTTTGAGATGTAAAGCTGTTTCTATCAAATACATTTCTATTGGTGGCGGAGAATTTATTCTCTTAGTTTAACACTCTTCTCTGAGACGTACGAGCTCAGAGGTTATGTAGTCGATTGTTACTAGTAATGCATTCCCAATTTGGTAACGTGACATACGAAGTGTTGCTGATCATTTGTTGATCAAAGCATGACTTTGTGAAAAGTGTAGCTTTGTGGTGAGACCTCATCGGACCTCACAACCCGAAAATGGTCGAAACAGGAAAGATGCGGAAAGGTTATGAGGGCCGCACCCTTTAGGGTATGCCATTTCCTTTTGGAAAAGGATGGTGTCAGGTATGGAGCCATGATATTTAACCTTTGTGGTTACTGCAAATACTTTTCTTTGTGTTTGTTGGTGTAGAGGATCCTCGGATAAAGGTCCCAAAGGAACAGGAATGGCATACTCGAGTAGTAGTTACCTAGTTACAAAGGTAATCCGGCCTTGTGTTGGCAGAGATCCGTGTAGGTTTTCGAGACGTCCCTCAAGAGGCGTACCCATGTGGCATTAGGAAGTTCCTTAGCCTGACCATTTGATGGAAATCCAAAGAAACAATACGCGCCCTGTACAGTTTTAGTTGTATAACCTGCCATGGAATGTGGCGGTAACCTGCTATTGAACATGGTAGTTATAGTAGGCATACAATAATGGTGTATGCTGGCTAAGATTAATACTATACTTTCGAAATGCTTTCTGCACTATGCACTAATGATAATATTAAAAAGATTTTGCGTATTAAGCATGTTTGACTATCATAAGGAGAAATCTCCCCCGATTCTGTGTTTGCATTGTGTGTGGCGGGAGGCCTTATGTTAGTTTCATTTTCCAAAAGCATAGCGGATTTCTTTTCTTTTCATTGTGAAAATGATTGTTTTTGAGATCTCACACCAGTCCCACGACTAACCTTTATTCGAGGATCCTCTACACATCCTCTTTAAGGGGTTGGTTGGCCGTAAGGCATGACAGTCGAAAGGCTGGCCGTAAGAGAAAGGGCAGGGTACCATTGTATGCTACGGCGGGGCTGGGATGGTTGAAAAGCCTACCAGTCGAGATTGGCCGCCGTCGATGGTTGAAAACCTGGACCGTTACATGTGGTATCAGAGAATTTGGTTTAACGACAACCTTGGCTCTGTTGGGTGTTACTCATTAGAGATAGAGTCATTAGTACTCTAGAATGAGTTTGATTGTAATAATAGATATTAGCACGTATTTGTTAGTGAATATAAAAAAAAATTATGCTGTTGTTGACTTATCGGTTAAGTGTTTATGAATTCTAGTCGGTACGGGAAGTACAACCGCATCGATAGGGGTTTCTAAACTTTTAAACAAGATAAATCGACATAGTATTGTTTTTAAAGCGGGTAAATGAAATAATTTAACCCAAAATTATATTTGATATAAAAGGAATAATTTTTCTGAATTTATTATATATATTTGAATGTTTGGTTGTTAATATTATAATCAAATATAAGAATCTAAAATTTGAAATGGTTTATAACCAAATAGAATTATCTAAGTTTGATTTAAATAAAAAGGTGTAAAATTTGATTTAAACCAGAATTTAAATCCTGGGAATTTGGAAAGTGTTTAGAATGAATTTAAAAAAAAATTGGAAATTTAAAATCTTGGGAATGTTTGAAATGTTTCCAAAGTGTTTGAATGCAATGATGAAGTATTATTTTGGGAAATATTTTTGAATGGAAATTGTTTTGAAATGAATTTGTGGAAGTAAGGAAGCACTGAACTCACTTCAGTCGCTGGGAAATAATCCTGATGATGATGGCCACATCGTCAGAATTCATTTTCGAGTTTCTAAAGTGATGGATTGCTATCATGTGAGTGATTATGATATTTGTTGGACTTGTTTGAGATACAAGTGGTTTTAGAAGTTTCAAAAAGGGAAATTGCTTTGGTAAAAACAGATTGTTTTAGAAATCTAGAAGTTTGATTTGATATACTAGGAGTGTATGGTTGTTTATTATTTCAAAATGGTTTTGAAATAAAATCGGGTAATTGAATTTTGGAAAATTCTATTTAAATAATGTGCAAAGTTAAAATGAATCAACTATTGAACTTATTAAGTGAAGTTGATATTAATAAGAAGAAAATGAAAATTTTACTCTTGGAATTAAAATTTAACCTGAGTAAATGGTAGTGAATAAAATATATTTGCATTTAACTTAGGATAAATTAAATATAAATTGAAACTGAAATTGAATTAAATTGGATATAAAGTTGAAATGTAAAATGATTATATAAGTGTGGGTTATAATTGTGTAATGAAAATTTATATCCTTAAGCTATTAAGTGTTATATAGATAATCTGGAATTGTGATTATAAGATGAAAATAACTCAAATGAGCAATATAAGTTTTTAAGTAAATGAGTTGGTGAAGTTAAGATTAGGAAATGGAAATTATAAAACCAAGATAAAATGGTGGGTACTTTATGGAAAATTCAAAATTTAAATCCTAAATTAAATGTAAACTGAAATAGGGTGAAAAAATATAAAAGATAAAAGGTGAATGGACTTAAGTCGGTAAATAAGATTTGGACATATATTAAAGGAAAAATAAATTGGATCGGATTGAATTTTAACTTAGACTAAGAGAAATTGAATTAAATTTGGATTGAATTGAAATTTAAAATTCAGTTGCATTATAAATAACATTGAATGGAATTAAATTCTTATTTAAAATAGTAGAGGGATTGGTAAGAATTTAAGTTGGCTGAATGAATTTAGTTGAACTTGAATTAGAATTGGAAAAGAATTGAATTGAAAGAAAATTTAATTAAGCAGAAAGGATATTATATGAATAAAATTTTAACTCAACTAAATTTAAAAGAATAGGATGAAGATGAATTTAGTGTAAACTAAATTAAATGGAATCTGTAATGGCATGGATGAAATTTTGGGTGGTTTGTTAAGAAAATTTTGAAAAGAAAAATAAAACCCAGTTCTAGTATGGGATTTAATTTTGGCAATAAAAAGTTGAGAGTGTGAATGAATAACGGAATTAGATTATAATAGTGATGGTTTGAATTATAAATAAATTCAAATGAGTGAAATGATTTAAAGTGGTCACATTGTTAATAAAATAAGTTTTAAATGGATTGAATAAGCGAATAAACTGAGTTAAAATTTATAATGGATTGGAATTTGATTGAATACGAATCAAATTAAAATGAAAATAAAATTAATGTAAGAAGAAATGGAGTTAATTTGGAGTTGAAATTAGTTAAGAAATTGTGTAAGGGTTGTTGTCGAGTTTAAAAGATGGTTTTGGATAAACCCATATGGATAATGAATTGAAGTGTAAGAATAAGAATTTAATTTGATAATGGAATAAAAATGAGGATGTTTGGGTTGTAAATAATTTCAAATGAAGTAAATTAATATAGTATGGTTTGGAATTAATTTAAAATGGTTATAAACTTCGGTGATTGTTGTTTCCTTGAATGATATCAAATTTGCATTGAGATTAGTCGTTTTGTTGTAAACAAAGCTAATAAATTAAGAAAAGTACACAAAGTTGATTTTTGAATAAATTGGAATGGATTAGAATCGTGGTAAGTGGAATTGTATATAGATGCAAGTGAATCATAAAAGAAATGCAAATGTATCAAATTGAAAATAAAAATTTGAATGTAAATTAATTTGGAATTGAATTGAAGTAAATATAAATTATATGTAGAAAACTTAAATGTAGATCATTCGAGTGGAATAAAATGAAGTTTGGATTTGTCAGGAAATTAAAATGGTGATTGAAATCTTTGGATTGCTTTTAAAATATGATTAACATGTTAAATTATGAGGTTTATTTGTTTAAACTATGTAGTTGATGTATTTGGCTAGTTTAATGAATAGAATGTTAATAAATTATCATATTTTTGAAAACTGATGTGTTTGTTGAGTAAGACAGGTACGGAAGGCAATCGATAGAGTTGGAGCGCGTATATGCAATATAAATTAGCCGCATGCTTTTAAAATGCAAATAAAAGGTACGCTTACGCAATAAAAATAGGAAATATGAACCCTTTTTGGTTTTCTGACCGTGTGGGTCGATGTATATATATTGATATCTATTGTGATATTGCAAAAGCACCTCCGTACAAGGGAGACACTGCCAAAAAATTTCGAAAATTTTGGGTGTTAGAATTTTTATAAAAAATTTTTGAAAATTTAAAATTTTAATTTAAATTTAAATTTGAATTGTTAGGAAAACAATGTTGTTTGGGAACCGTGAAAGATTTTAGAAAATTAGTCGAAATGATATTGGGTCTCTAACAGAAAGATTTATTTTGGAAAGTTGAAATTGTTTGGGTTTGGGAAAATGATAAATGGGGTAAGGATCATTGTTCTTAACTAGTAATTTCGGGGACGAAATTCTTTTAAGGGGGGAAGGATGTAACGATCCAGAATTTCTAGTCGTAAATTTTGAACATTTAATTTATTTTAAATGTTAAATGTGGATTTTGAATTAATTTTGAAATAAGGATTTTGTTAAAACAATAGAATTTAGTTGTAATTTTCCATATGGAAATTCAATTGAAATTTGAATAATAATAATTTAATATTGGAATTGGGACAATTTGTGAATCTGGGTGTAAATATATATAAAAATGGTTTCTAAAATTTATTTTAAGTCTATTTGGATTAAAATAATGATGTTGGGCTTTGGATGGAATCAAAAGTCGATAGGGTTAAGATTTGGGATTTTATATTAATTTAATAATGGATTTTAATAATATAATTGTAACGCCCCACCCCGAGACCCACCTTAGTAAAGAGAATTAACAAGTAATTCTATCTACTAAAGCGGAGAATAAGGCTGGTTAAGGGCGACCATCTATAATTTTGTCTTAAACATCTATTGAATACGTCAATAAATGCAATATAACTTTTTTTCAACTCAAGTGGATCGACATACCCAGTAAATGCTTAATCCAAAACTGTAGGTGGTTAACGGATCTATCAGAACAAAATACAATAACTGAATGTAAATCACATCACAGAACAGTAACCAACATCATATATATACATATTCACTGATACATGTTTAGTACAATACAATATAAATACAATAAAGGTGGTACTCGACCACACCATAAATATCGAATCAAATATTACTACATCAGAGTATGCGAAAGAACAAAAACTACTCAAGAGAAAGAAGAGCTGATATCCAACATCAACTTCAAGCTATGTCCAATAGATAATACCTGAAACAACTCGGTCTGACCCGAGTATAAATACACGGGTCAGTCTAGCTACACAAATCAGTCAATATCGATAATATGAAGCAGAATGGATATAGTGATACTTCTTATCGAATGAGGAGAAGGATTAGATAACTCATAGCTCAATACTTAAGTAACAAACGCTACCTAAGTGACAAAATACCTCGAAAGAGGTAACTCAAACTCAATACTCAAATAAAACACAAGTGCCTCATATCATTAGCGATAACCCATAATGAACTCAAATCAACTCATATAAAACTCAAGCAAAACTCAAATGGTTCGATGAACCATTACTCCAAAAGGGAGAAAACTCATCTCAATCACAAATATAAGTCATGAAAGCAACACAAGACAACTCCATAAGAATGTGAGATCTTAAACTCATAAGTAGGCCAAGACGGCTAAATCTCACACATACATCTCAATCATAAAAACTCATGGAACTCGATACGAATTCAAACTCAATAAAGATTTCGATGCATGTCCATAACTCATAAAATCTTAACATTAATGCGCCAAAAACGGCGAATTCAAAACTTAGAAAACCCGGATTGGCCATATCCCTGAATACAATACCGAAGCAATGCTGCACGTGCTAAACTCAGACGGCCGAAGCCTTAGACAAGGTCGCTGACACCTTCCAAAGCAGTTCGTCCTCATGACAAGGTCGCTGACACCTTTCCAAAGCAGTTTGTCCTCATGACAAGGTTGCTGACACCTTTCCAAAGCAGTTCGTCCTCATGACAAGGTCGCTGACACCTTTCCAAGCCATTTTGTCATCCCTAACAAGGTCGCTAACACCTCCAAAGCAGTTCGTCCTCATGACAAGGTCGCTGACACCTCTCAAAGCAGTTCTGTTGGGTAAACATCGTGAATGTGTCACAAACTCACGGATAGGAACCCGAAAAGTGTTAACGTGTGTCCCATACCACACATTCGCACTTTGCGGTTTACTAGCCGTTAGTTGATGCCACACTAAAAACATCATAAAACTCAGAAAATTATATCTCGCCTAATCTCATTGGCGAGTAATAAAGAGATATCATACTTGTCTCATCTCATCGAGAAGTATTAAATGGCATCATAACTTGTCTCATCTCATCGACAAGTGAAAAACATTATGATGGTTTCTCATAAACCATAAATCTCAAAATATGAAATCATAAACTCAAGACTTGCCTTATGTCACTGGCAAGTAAATAAAACATCGTGATGGTTCTCATCGATCAAACTCCTACATAGGAGATCTCAAACCATAATACTTTCCAAATATTGGCCATCTTAAATAGTTCCAATAAATAGGAATTATAAAATTCAAAATACGCCATAAAATGGCAAAACATCTCAGAACTATTAAACTCAAATAGCTTCGATTGTACAAGTCCGGAATTAACCGAAATAGTAAACGCACATGTCCCATACCACGTGTTTTACTGAATCGTTTAATTCTCTTTCTCATACGTTCGAATAGTGTAAAAGTGTATGTTTTATATGTAAAATAGTTTACTAGAGAAAACAAGCCTTTAAAACCATTTCCTGAAAAGATTAATAAAACCAATATTTGAAATTCCTTTATTATAGGAAATAAATAGATTTTATATTAGAAAAATAATTTTAAAACTATATAATAATAATTTGAAATGTCCATTTATTTCAAAAACCACTTCAAAATAGTTCAGTGAAAACCGCGCTCGAAAACAATGAAAAACAAGAAAGATAACTCAAGACCGATAACTTGAATTCAATACGAATTTAACCCAAAATCAATTCAAATTCTATTTAAATTTGAATTTCAAATTCACCAAATATAGCTAGCTTATTGATAGGAATCATAGCTCTCAAACCATTTCAAAACAACATCCAAATCGGACAAGAAATAAGGAAGATATGATCAATTTACTAACTGTGTTCAGTTTGGATAACATAGTTACTAAAGTGACAGAGCTTAGAGTTTGTAACAGCATTTTGATCAAATTATGCTCAAAATATGCAAATATGTACAACAGTAAAGTTTTCACATATAAAATAAGCTTTCCGGAACTTCAAAAATCATCCAAATCGGACAAGAAACAAGGAAGATATGATCAATTTACTAACTGTGTTTAGTTTGGATAACATAGTTACTAAAGTGACAGAGCTGAGAGTTTGCAACAGCATTTTGATCAACTTATGCTTAGAATATGCAAATGTGTACAACAGTAAAGTTATCACATATAAAATAAGCTTTCCAGAACTTGAAAAATCATCCAAATCGGACAAGAAACAAGGAAGATATGATCAATTTACTAACTGTGTTTAGTTTGGATAACATAGTTACTAAAGTGACAGAGCTTAGAGTTTGTAACAGCATTTTGATCAACTTATGCTCAAAATATGCAAATGTGTACAACAGTAAAGTTGTCACATATAAAATAAGCTTTCCGGAACTTCAAAAATCATCTAAATAGGACAAGAAACTAGAAAGATATACCTAAAAGAATTTCTGTGTTTTAAAGCTAAGATTAAAACACAAGACAGAAAGGTTACATCATCTTCAAACTCAAATTACTCTTAGTAAACAGCTTAATCACAAAAAGTAATGAACATAAAAGTTGTTTATTATAAAAGCATCTTCCAACTGAAAAAAAATTAACTCAATTTCGATCTACCATTTCAAAGTTATGGTGATTTCAATATCAGGTTTCAACAAAAATATTGCACAGAGCAAAGCTGTGTATATCAGTTTCAAACCCAATTTCGACCCTCTAAACCATGGAATTTCTTAAAGTGATTAAAAGAAAACTTACAGCTAATAGAATTTTCTTTCAACTGAAAAAAGATTGAGCTAATTTGGATAAATTGGCTCTAAGATATCGCTGTTTTACTGCAGCGATATTTTTACCAAAATTTTTCAGCAAACTACAACCATGCGATCATTCAAATTCAAGCAACCAATTCACCACTAATTTGAAAGCAATTCAATCATCAAACCATCCAATTCAATTCAATTATCAACTGAAAATTATTCTCATAGATTAGAGGTAGTAGTGTGAGTGATTAACTCACCTTTTACTTTCCTATAGCTTGCTAAATCCTCTTTTAAGCCTTGCTAACCTCTTAGCTTCTCCAAAATCACCAAAAAACTCAAGAACAAAATTTGGACAGCAAGAAATTTGATCAAAAAGGGGATCAAAATCATTCTTATAGAGTTCTAAAGGATAGAGATAGAGTTTAAAACACTTACTCTATATTATTGGACAAAATCTCTTTGATTTGAGCTTTGAAATTTGAAATTAGGAACTAGGGTTTAGGAAGAGAAGGCTGAGAAGGAGAATGAACATACTGATGTTTGAGGAAGTGAAATATGTTTCTCGTTTCTTTGCTAACAGGCCAAGTGAAGTATGTTAATGGGCTAGAGTCCAATTTTTCAAGGAAATTAGCTTAGGTTATAAATTAATCACTTAGTTACATGTTAACAATGCACAACTTCAAATTCAATCATCTATTCAACTTTATTTCATATCAAAAATTTATAAAACTTCATATTCATGATGATAAAATGTTATATACTCAAAATAAAAGATTATTTATATTTTTAAAACTTTTTATCATCATATTTCTTTTTCTTTTTATAAATAAAAAATTTACATCCTTAATTACAAATTCCTTTGTAATTAACATTGTAAATTACACAAAAATAATATTTTTGTGTAATAAAATTTTTTTATAACCCTTTTCAAATATAATTTTACACTTAAATTATATTTTTAAACTCAATTCCATCATTATTTTGAATATATCTCATCTTAAAGTTAATCACTTCTTTTAAAATTCATTAAAAGAAATAGCAATAATTAACAAAATTATTGCATTAACTCTAAATAAAACACATTTTCCTCATTTTATTATCTCAAATCATGTTAATAAAGTTTTCAGAATTCTATTTTCTCATTTTTATCCTCAAATATATTGTTTATTCCAAATAAACAATTTAAATTCCTCATTAGTTATTAATTTACACTATTAAATTATAACCGCCGTTATAATTTAATATTCTCAGGTAATCACTAAAATTAGGGTTGTTACAATAATAACGCAAATAATCAGATTTTGGTTCGAAGTGAATCAGAATAGTTTCTAATGTAGTTATAAAGTCTACATGATTTATAATAAAGTTAGTAGAGTTTTAAAAGTGAAGTTTTAGATGATTTCGACAATTTCGGAAATCGCTCGATTTAATCGACGAGTTAAAATAGCCTTTCGAGGGACAGTCTCGGAATTTGACGAAACTAGTTCCATTGGATCCGTAATAGTTAATTATTATCGGATTTCAATTTTCATAGCAATCGGAGTTGTCGTTTGACTGTGGCAGCTCAAAACACATTAAACTATTTTAATCGATTTAATTTAAAATTGATCGTTTATTTTTGTAACTCGCGCATATTATCGAATTAGCTTCCGAAACATGTTCCATGGCGTTCGGAACCTAGGTAAAACCCTATGAACGCCTGGCGGCACGCATTGTTTGGAGATCATTTGAGAAAATTGTTTAAGGGTGAACTAAATAATAAAATAATGGGTTTACGCGTATGTGTGTATATATATACACACACACGTTTATCATCCCAAGCCCTAGATTTTTGTTCTAGGCGCCGTAAAAAGCATTTCAATTGCCGAAATACACTTTTCTTCTTCCTCATTTTTCTCGAAATCCACTCACTAATGGCAAAATCTTCCAACACGAAGATCGTAGAGGACTTCGAGATCTACGAAGTGGACAGTCCTAATGGCTTATATTTTGTCGATGGTGAAGTTGTAGGGTTCCGTTAGTCGTACGTTCGCACGTAAATCGCGTGACTATAGGAAGCTCGAGTTCATCAAGGTCGAAGGCGTTGGTGGAGGTTTCGATGGCCGTTCGTGCAGTGGTGATGGATCGTGGCACGATGATGAGGGATGGTCGCGATTGTTGGTCAAAGCGAGGCAGCTTTGTGTTTTTAAAACCCTGGTAAACGCGATGAAGAAGAAGTGTGACGACCCACCTTCTAACTGAAGAAAGACGTATTATCAATAAGAAAAGAAAGGGATAGAAATAGAAAAGACAGAAAGAAAGAATAACAACATCAGAATCTCACAGCGGAATGGAACAAAATATAATACATCACATAACCATTTCATAGTTTTTACATATATCAGAGTTACATAACATTATACAATAAGACAATCATATACATATCTGTCACTACATACATCCAAAATATAGCATACATCAACTATACAGCAGAACTAGATAGATAGATACATACGTCTGGGCTTCTTCTACAAGCTCCTCCAGAACTCAACAATCCCAAAACCTATCACTAGGCTAGTCATCAAAATTTGAGTACCCAAGAGTTTATGAAAAAAATATAAACTCCGGGTCATACATGGGTCTGGTGTGAGTAAACGGGTAAAAGTTGTTTAACTTTGAAAATCATTTGAAAATAAAGGTATCACGTAAGACTCCCCACACATAAACACGGGTAAATTTTTACCTTACACTAACAAAAACATTTTATAGGAAATCCAATGATATTATAATAGTGTCTAGGGTTTTCAAGTAAATAGAAAATAGCTGAAATTGTTACATGATTAAATTCCAGCTACTAGCCACAAAAGTGGGTAATACAAATCAAAACCGTAGGGTCTCGTAGGGAAAATGGGTTTCCATCAATGGCAGGGCTACTGGGGTACCGCATGTCACAGTACGAGGAATAGATCACCGTACCGAGGATCACTCCTGACCCCCTACAACACAAGGCCGGAATCATTCCTTACTGAACAGTCCTGAATAAGATAACCTCGTAGTTGTGGCAGACAACTGCCCACACAGCCGAAATAAAAAGGGACATCTAAACAAGGGTATACCTCGTCATGCTTGGGTGCTACCACCTAACCTTGCCGCATCTCCCCTGTTTTAGCCATTCCTAGTTGATGAGGCTTAAGGCTGCGATTACCTTTATAGAACATTATTCTTAGAATGCTCATCGTTCGCCTGACGATGTGCTGAAAGCATTCAATCCATACAAGTTCGTTCCGAATTCGAATGAAACCGATGGCATTATCTCGTTACACATTTTGGAATCACCCTCAGAGTTAACGATAATAACCCTGTCATTCTGAAACACCATCTCGACCTTCACTTGAGATATCACAACCTATCGTTTAATTTGGATCGATGTGGTTTTCGGAATATCAAATTGACACCCGATACGGGTCTCATCGAAATCCAAACGCCATTTTAAAGGCCAAGTTGTTTAAATAGTTTGAACAATTTAAATTCAACACTTTGAATTCACATAACGGTTATCACAGATAAATCATACAAAGTTATCATAGATATATCAATGCATATCACATAATATCACAGAATATCATCAAATAGATATCAAAGTCAATCAAACAAGAATCATCAATTCATATCAAAATAGTTTGATTAACTTAACTTAATCAATTACTTAAGAATAAACCATTTTATCCTGCTTAGTTAATTGCTAATTAATCAACTTATTAAATTTACTAATTCCTTCTTAATTACTCACTTGATTAATTAATTCTTAATTATTAATTAATAACCTTAATTATTAATTAATAAAACTTAATTACCCATTTATTAATCATTTAATCCTTAATTAATCATTTAATTAGTTAACTACTATTTATTTATTAATTAACTTTAAGTAATTAATTAAAATTATTAAGTTCAAATTGATGAAACACAAGATTGATAATATAAATTTATTTAATCTTCAAATTGCTTAGTTAATTACTATTATAAAATTAATTTACATTCTAAATCAACTTATACTTTAAGTTAATTAATTATATTACATTTGCAAATCTTTCTTTTAATAAATTTTAAATCAAATCTTAACTTAACACTAACCAACATTATTTATTTAATTAATATTAACTTTGTATAACAAAATACTTAAAGTATTTAGGCAAAATCATTAGGAACCGGACCTGAGGCAAGCACCTCATTTACTCGAGACAATCTCGAGTTTCCTTCCCTGTTTCCTGAGTTCCCCTTCTCTCCCTCATTCCTTACTTCTTCTACTACTCTTTCTTTCTCTTTTTTTTTAGTTTGAGTTTAAACTGCAGCAACGCACACTCACATACGAAGGTTCGACTCCAAGCAACTTCCCATCTTACTCGAGCATTACTCGAGTTGAATCAAAGTTTGAGAGTCACTGTCACCCTACGCCACCGTTCACATGCACTGTGGTTCGCCAACGTCTTAGAGAAGCACGGCGCCTTGGACTAGTCGCAAAACGACCACAAACACGAAATCGAAACTCAATTCGACGCGAAATTTTCGAAATAAAAAAGCACTCTGTCACTCGAACCAGCTACTCGAACGACCAAGAGAAAAACGCCTCGACCCTCGAACGCCGACCACTGGTGGCGACGCTGCTTCGGCTACGCCACGTCCATACCCTCCTCGACCATCACCCAAAATCGTGTGCAGCTCGGTCGACCCAAGGTGACGAAATCAAGAAACTTATAGACCAGAGAAAAACTTGAACCCAAACCCTACATTTGATTCGACCTAAAAATCCTTGAATTAGAATTTTTTTTAGCATTTTTCTTGTGTTAGTAAATCACCAAGCTAGCTTCACAATAAATTTCAACAATTAAAATTTGTTGAAGCAACAGATATTCACAAAAAAACATTTCCGGTTCATATATTAACTGCACCCTATATAGTTATCTAAAAATCATAATTCTTGTTTCGAAAATCATATTTTTGAATGGTTATTCAAGAAATAAAATCAAATTAACAATTTAAAATATTCGAATTTTAACATATAATCTCCTTCTACTGTAAAATTGAATATACGGTGTTTAAGTTACACTGTCCACCTTCAAACATCCTTCCAGGCCATGATTCCAGTCTAAACAAGTTTATTTATCTTAAATTCCTAAGTTCAAATATTTATTTGAAGAAGTATTTAAAAAAAATTCTGCTTTCTTTGCTCATTGGCTTGAAATATTGAAAAACATGACAAAGTACAGCTTCCAGTAAACAGTAAACATCACAGAACTTCATATTTATAGTAGATAGTAAGCGCAACATTTTCCATAAATCAATCATCAAGATTTAAACTTCAAGATAGTATGTTTACTCACTTAAATACTGTTGAATCAGAGAATAGATTGTTGAAGAGCTGGAATATGAATTCCTGAAAATCATTCCATGCTTTGATTTTTGAATGATTGAGTTTGTAAAATAAAGATGATGTTTATTTTTTTTCTTAGGTTTGCTTCTAAGTTTTGTAAACGAACTAAATAATATGATGTATATATATATATAAATAGCTTTGAACATAGAGGTGTCTTCTGGTGCAAGTCTCAACTTCTATTGATCACATTATATTTTGTTTAGTTACTGTAAAATTGAAGTGATACTTGCATAATTCGGCTGAACATGTTTTTATGCTGAGATGAAAGCATTAATTGCATATGTCTTCCCATTAGTTTACACATAATTAATATTGGCAGATATTTATAATTTGTACAAAGATATTTTGAATATATTATGAATAGTTTGTCTTCTTTTGCATACATGATTTACAGAGCAAACTTGTTATTATTTTCTTTTATGTTTATGTAAAATTATTATAGTTATTGTTTAAATAACTTCTTAGTTTTATTTTCTATTTGTAATTAAATTTTCAAACATTTGATTTATAACATATGTTTGTATTTGTATATTTTATATTTATATTTATAGCATATATTTTATAATTAATATGGATAGAATTATTTTATTTTAAACATTATTATTAAAGACTTTTTTTATATTCATATATGTATTATCAGATGTTAATAATATAGAATCTTTTTTTTTGAGTAAGACAGATTTTATTATAAATATTTTTAAGAGATTTTATTTTAAATTTTCAAATCAAAGTTTCCTTCACAAAAAATATATATCTATTTATAACTGTTAAATGACCAAAGGTATTATTTATTTATAAAATGAAAGCTTGTATTTTATTTAAATTAGATTAAATACTTATTAAAATATATTGTCGAAATCCCGAGTCGTTACATTCCTCCCCCCTTAAAAGAATTTCGTCCCCAAAATGTAAAACAACAGTTAATTCAAAAGCTTTTATATTAACAATCCAAACATACATATCATCCATACAATAGAAAACAATCAAACAGTCTACCATAACAAATATCACCAGTTATCCGGACACAAATCCGGATAAGCTTTCCTAAAAGTATCTTGAGTTTTCCAGTTACAATCTCTAGGATCCTCGCTCCACTGCACTTTGACGAGGTTCACTATTTTGCTCCTGAGTTTCTTCTCGCCTTGATCCACAATCCGAACTGTATTCCTAACCACAGTCAAGTTTGGTTCTACTTCCAAATCTTCTTGGACTACTGGTTCTACAATCAGTGATGGGTCATGAACAAATTTTCTTAGATGGGATACATGAAATACATTATGAATTCCAGACATCCGTATTGGCAATTCAATTCTGTAAGCTACAACTCCAATTCTTTCCAGCACTTGGAATGGTCCTATATATCTTGGGGTAATTTTTCCCGTCTTTCCGAATCTAATAGCACATTTGATGGGGGAAACTTTGATTAAAATCTCCAATCTCAAATTCCAATGGTCTTCGCCTTTTATCTGCATATTTCTTCTGACGATCCTGAGCAGCTTTCATCCTTTTCTTGATAAGCTCAACTTTTGCAGAAGCTTCTCGAATTAGATCGAGTCCGAGCACAAGACGATCTTTCGATTCTATCCAACAGGATAGGGATCTACACGATCTTCCATATAAAGCTTCATAAGGAGGCATCTTAATACTTGCTTAATAACTATTATTATAAGAGAATTCTACTAAATAAAGATGGTCTTCCCACGATCCTCCAAAATCCAAAACACAAGCTCGCAACATATCCTCAAGAATACGATTAAGCCTCTCCGTCTCTCCGTTATCTGAGGATGATAGGCTGTACTCAATCTCAAACTTGTTCCCATTGCTGGTTGCAGAGCCTCCTAGATTTTACTGGTGAAAATAGGATCTCGATCACTTACTATACTGACTGGAACACCATGCAATCTGACTATATCCCTCAAGAAAATCTCTGCCAGAGAAGCTGTAGTGCAAGTTGCCTTAACCGGTATAAAATGGGCACTCTTAGTTAAACGATCCACAATAACCCATATTCCATCATTTCCTTTCTTGGTTCTAGGCAAACCGTCGATGAAATCCATCGAGATCATTTCCCACTTCCAATTTGGAATTTCCAAAGGCTGCAATAATCCGCCTGACTTCTGATGATCTCCTTTAACTTGTTGGAAGATGACACAACTATTTACGAACCTAGAAATATCTTTCTTCATGCCCGGCCACAAGAAAACTATCCTCATATCGTTGTACTCTTTGAGATTCCCGGGCGATTATTCAATTTGGAACGATGACTCTCAGATAAGACCTCCTGTTTCAATTCCTTGAAATTTGGAACACAGATCCTCCTGTTGATCCTCAGTGTTCCTTGGTCATCAACCTTGAAACTGGAACACTAACCCTACTTAACTTTTCTGATGATTCCTCTTAATCTATTATCTGATTCTTGCTTGCTTGAAATCCTTTCAATAAGAGATGGAACAACTTCAAGAAGAGACAGAACTGCATTCCTGCTAAGAGCATCAGCTACAACATTCGCCTTTCCTAGGGTATACAGAATATCCAAATCATATGATGCCAGAAATTCGACCCACCGTTGTTGCCTCAGATTAAGATCTTTTTGTGAGAAAAGATATTTCAACGGTTTGTGATCCGTAAATAAATCAAACTTCTCTCCCAAAATATAATGTCTCCAAATCTTCAAAGAAAACACAAAGGCTAACAGTTCTAAATCGTGCATAGCGTAGTCCTTCTCATGTGGCTTCAATTGCCGACTACCATACGCAATTACTCTTCCATTTTGCATCAGAACTGCTCCCAAACAAACTATACAAGCATCAGTATAAACTTCAAATTTGCTCTTCCCATCCGTAATAGCAAGCACTGGTGCACTGGTTAGCCTCGTCTTTAACTCCTGAAAATCTTCTTCACACAGGGGTGTCCACTTGAATTTAGCTCCCTTCCTTGTCAGCTTGGTCATATGTGAAGATATCTTGGAATAATCCTTGATAGACTTTCTGTAGTAGCTAGCTAAACCTAGAAAACTACGAACTTCCGTCGATGTCTCCGTCTGCTTCCACTCCAGAATCGTCTCAACCTTCGCTGGATCTACAGAGACACCTTCACCAGAAACAATGTGCCCTAAAAACTTGACTTTCGATTTCCAGAAATGGCACTTAGAATACTTTGCCTTCAAAACATGCCTCCTCGGTATCTCCAGCATAATCCTCAAATGCTGTCTATGCTCTTCTTCAGATTTAGAGTAGACCACGATATCATCAATGAATAACAGAATGAAATTATTCCATACATCCCTAAAGACTCGGTTCATCAGGTCAACGTAGTAAGGAGGAGCGTTGGTTAACCTGAAAGGCATAACCAACCACTCATAAAAACAATTTGGTCCCCTAAATGCAGTCAAGGAAATACTGTCCTCAGCTACTCTCAACAGATGGAAACCTGAAGCTAAATCCAGTTTAGAAAAGATAGAAGCTCCATGCAACTGGTCAAAGAGATCATCGACATGAGAAAGAGGATATTTATTACGGATAGTCACTTTGTTCAATTCTCTTGAATCCACATAGAACCTTAGCGATCCATCCGATTTGGTGACAAACACTGCAGCAGAGCCCCAACAAGAAAAACTGAGCCTAATCAATCCCTTCTCCAGAAGATCCTGAGTCTGCTTAATTAAGTCCTCCCTCTCCCTAGGAGCCATTCTCCTACTAGGCTGAATCACCGGTACTGCTCCTGGAATCAAATCAATGCAAAACTCTATCTCTCGATGTGGGGGAAAACACTTAACTTCCTCAAATACATCATGAAAATCTTGGATCACATCGATATCTTCAATCTTCTCTTGAGAAGTCTCAATTCCATGCAAAAGACTACTCAAGTGAATTCCAGAATTATCACACGACACTTTGGCAATTCTACCCAAATCAGTTTCCAGCGAAACTGTCCTCTCATCACAATCCAGGACCGCTCTATACTTATCAAGCCAATCCATTCCCAATATAAGGTCAAACCCCTTAAAATTCAACACATAAGGGTCACAAGAAAAACTATGGGTTAGATAAGAAATCTTCAAGTCCTTACAGATCATATCTAATTTGGTCACCCCTCCTATAGGATTAGATTCCAAGATGGGACAATTTAGAGTACTAGGGGTAAGAAAGAACTTCTCTACAAATTAAGAGAAATAAAACTCAAAGAAGCACCCGAATTAAACAAAACTTTAATATACTTGCCATCTAGAAGTAATGTAACTTCCAATACTCCCTTGCCTTTAGATGAAGTAGATGGTGCATCTTACAAAGCAAATTTCTTATTCTACCGAGCTTTGTGAAGTAACGGGCAATCCTTGATCATATGACCTGGTTGGTGACAATTGAAGCATAGAGATCTCTGAACCAAAGCTAAACCCGATCCACTGTAATGCGGTTGTTGCTGCTGCTACGGCTGAAATCCTTTCTTGGGACACTTATTCGCCAAGTGACCTTCTTGTTGGCATATATAACATTTGCGAGGTCCATTATTACTTCCAGGCTTCTTCTTGATCGGCTTCCTCCAATTGGGATTGAACTTCCTCTTATTTGGATTTGCGAAATTCCATCCCGATGCTGTTACCGGTGCCACTGATTTCTTACTCATCAAATTCTCATATCTCAGTGCCATATCAATTAAATCGACAAAAGATCCTTTCAAAAGCACCGTCATCTTTTCATGAAATTCTGGCCTCAATCCTTGCACAAATATTTCATTCTTTTTGAGGCGAGTATCAATGAGTCGTGGTCCATAGCAAGAAAGTTCATTGAATTTGGTCTCATACTCAAAAACAAACATGCTTCCCTTCTTCAAATTTAGAAAATCCTGGTACAGACGAGTTTTCCCTGCTGTTGGCATAAACTTCTCCTCAAATAACTCCTTAAATCTATCCCATGAAATATCTTTCTCAAAAATGTTTGCTACCGTTGCATCCCACCAGGCTGTTGCGCCTCCCTGCAATTGCCACGATGCCATTTCCCTTTTCCATTCATCAGACAACTTCATTCTCTTAAAGATGCGCTCACAAGAGCGTAGCCAGGCTTGGACTTCAATTATCGATTCTGACCCTTTAAATGGTTGGCCTTCATGGTTGATGAAGTCTTTGCATAAAGTGACAAAACTAATCTGAGGCGGTACTGGATTTACAACCTCACTAGAAGTTTGACTTCGTCCATTATCAGTCGAGATACTGCCCCTACCTCTGCCTCTTCTTCCTGGACTAATGTTGGCCACCTGGATAGGTAACTCAACAAATTTAGATAGATATATAATTATATGAAAATACAAATACGCACTCTCAAGAAAGAAATCACTCAAGAGCCTAGGTATTCGCTCAACCTAGCGCTCTGATACCAACTATGACGACCCGCCCTTCTAACCACAGAAAGACATATCATCAACAAGAAAAGAAAGGGATAGAATTAGAAAAGATAGAAAGAAAGAAAGAATAACAACATCAGAATCTCATAGCGGAATGGAACAAAATATAATACATCACATAACTATTACATAGTTTTTATATATATCAGAGTTACATAACATTATACAATAAGACAGCCATATACATATCTATCACTACATTCATCCAAAATACAGCATACATCAACTATAAAGCGGAACTAGATAGATAGATACATACGCCTCGACTTCTTCTCCAAGCTCCTCAAGAACTCAACAATCCCAAAACCTATCACTTGGCTACTCATAAAAATTTGAGTACCCAAGAGTTTATGAAAAACAAAATATAAACCCCGCGTCAGACATGGGTCTGGTGTGAGTAAACGGGTTAAAGTTGTTTAACTTTGAAAATCATTTGAAAATAAAGTTATCACGTAAGACTCCCCACACATAAACACGGGTAAGTTTTTACCTTACGCTGACCAAAACATTTTATAGGAAATCCAATGATATTATAATAGTGCCTAGGGTTTTCAAGTAAATAGAAAATAGCCAAAATTGTTACATGATTAAATTCCAGCTACTAGCCACAAAAGTGGGTAATACAAATCAAAACCGTAGGGACACGTACGGAAAAAGGGTTTCCATCAATGGAAGAGCTACTGGGGTACCGCCCGTCACAATACGGGGCCCAGATCACCGTACCGAGGATCACTCCCGACCCCCTACAACACAAGGCCGGAACCATTCCTTACTGAACAGTCCCGAACAAGATAACCCCGCAGTTGTGTCCAACAACTGCCCACACAGCCGAAATAAAAAGGGACATCTAGATAGGGGTATATCTCGTCCTGCTTGGGTGCTACCCACCTAACCTTGCTGCAACTCCCCTGTTTTAGCCATTCCCGGTTGATGAGGCTTGAGGCTGTGATCACCTTTATAGAACATTATCTTAGAATGCTCATCGTCCGCCTGACGATGCGCTGAAAGCATTCAATCCATACAAGTTCGTTCCGGGTTCGAACGAAACCGAAGGCATTATCTCGTTACACTCATTTTGGAATCACCCTCAGAGTTAACGACAATAACCCTTGCATTCTGAAACACCATCTCAACCTTCACTTGAGATATCATGACCTATCGTTTAATTTGGATGATGTGGTTTTCGGAATATCAAATTGACACTCGATCCCAGTCTCATCGAAATCCAAACGCCATTTTAAAGGCCAAGTTGTTTAAATAGTTTAAACAGTTTAAATTCAACACTTTCAATTCACATAACAGTTATCACAGATAGATCATACACAGTCATCACAGATATATCAATGCATATCACAGAGTATCACAGAATATCATCAAATAGATATCAGAGTCAATCAAACAAGAATCATCAATTGAGATCAAAATAGTTTGATTAACTTAACTTAGTTAATTACTTAAGAATAAACCATTTTATCCTGCTTTGTTAATTGCTAATTTATCAACTTATTAAATTTATTAATTACTTCTTAATTACTCACTTCATTAATTAATTCTTAATTATTAATTAATTCTTAATTATTAATTAATAACCTTAATTATTAATTAATGAAACTTAATTACCCATTTATTAATCACTAATTATTTAATTAATTATTAATTTCCAATTAATTAATCATTTAATCCTAAATTAATCATTTAATTAGTTTAGTACTATTTATTTCTTAATTAACTTTAAGTAATTAATTGAAATTCTTAGTTCAAATTGATTATACACAAGATTAATAATATAAATTTATTTAATCTTTAAACTACTTAGTTAATTACTATTATAAAATTAATTTACATTCTACATCAACTAATACATTAAGTTAATTATTTATCATACATTTGTAAATCTTTCTTCCAATAAATTTTAAATCGAATCTTAACTTAACACTAACGAACATTATTTATTTAATTAATATTAAACATTGTATAACAAAATACTTAAATTATTTAGGCAACATCATTAGTGTAACGACCCAGAATTTTGAACAATTTAAATTGAAAATATTTAATTAATTTTAAATATTTGAATGATGGTTTGACTTGAATTTCAAATTATCAGAATGAATTTGGCGATTAAATTATAAAATATAATTTATTGAAAGTTGAATAATAATTTGAATCTTCAATTTTAAGATGATTAAAAATATTTCAAAGGCATGTATTCATATTGATAATACTGAAGATAATAGAAGCTTCAGAATTGGATTTGAAAGTGATTTGATCAGTTTTAAATTATATCGTTTGAATCGATATTTAAAAGTAGCCTTCCGAGGCACAGTCTCGGAATTCGACGAAACCAATTCCATTCGATACGGAATATTGTATTATTATCGGATTTCAACTTTTGTAGTGATTGGAGTTGTTGTGTGACCGTACGGTAAGTAAACGCGTTGAAATTTAAATCGATTTAAAATTAAATTACGTCAACATCAACACGTTATCTCCCTAAAATTACGCCTAATATCACGAAAATAATCATGCAAAGCATGGCCGTGTTCCTCTATTTTAATTTCAAAATCAAATGTGCCAGAGAGAAAAATCAATGGTCTCTCCTCTGTAAATCAAAACGAAACAAATGGTCGAAGTATAAAATAACCAGCTTCCTCATCATTTCAGCTAAACGAAGTCTCTTCTTCAATTCATAAAATCAAAATACCCTCTTTTTATTCACGCGAACCCCTTCGTCCTCACTGTTTCAAACTCAAACCTAACCTAGCTTCCCAATCAAGCGAGAGCATGCGAGGGCAAGTGGAAGGGTTATGCGGCTTCGAGATGTCACGACAGGCCATGCATGGGAGAGTTGTTGTCGGGTTAAGCGGCGTAACATGGGCGATGGGACGCATACACACGTGCGCAAGCGGAGCGATTGAGGAACTTGACGCTATGCAATTTTGGGTTGGTCACAATTAGGGCTTGGGGTTGTGGCCGCACGGATCGATCTCGATTTGGAGGTTAAGGGAAGTCGCCACGCACGTGCTGGTGATGTCGAGGCTAGCTCGAGTTCAATCATAGGTGGAGCCGTGTTTGGGAGATCTGGTTCACCTTCGCTGTAAGATTTGTGACTTCTGTTTTTAATTTTCAATAAAATTTAATTTAAATGTATATATGTATGTATAGTGTAGATAAATAATAATTTTTACAGTAAGGTACAATTCCACTCCAATTTGATTTAATTTAACATGTGTATATATATAGGCATGCTGTAACTTATTGGTCATTCTAAATAAATATATTCGTAACTACTTTTATAGATTTAACGATAAATTAAACTACTTTAATTACAGACTGAATGATGTATACAGGAATAAAGGGAATGTAGTTTTAAATATAAATTTTTGAATTAAATAAATTTATTAAAAAGAGAAATATTTATGCAGTTTTGATATTTTGTATGTATATGCAGTTAGGAAAAATAATAATAGAATACAAGAAGAAAATTTAGTTTTAAACTAAAAATTTAGTTAAGCAAATTTATTAAAGGAAATTGTTTTGAAATAAAGATATTAATTCAAAGTAAAATATTGGTTGGATAGATTTATTTAAAGGAAATCAGTTCGAATTTTAAATTTTTAGTTAAAATAAAAATAATAGGTTAATAAATTGAACGATAATTTAAGTGTTCAATTTAATTCGAATATTAATAAATTTATATAATTGTTATACAAGGTATAAATCAAGAAAATCGAGTCAAGATGGAAATGGACTGCAAATTAAAATCAAAGGTGAGAACTTCTCACTCAAAGGATTTTTATTTACATTTTAAATAGTTAGATTTAGAATTATTGATTGTGTTGATTGTTTGTTTGGATAATATAGTATTATCTATTATATTGAAATAGAACCTATACGCCGCCTATTTAGAGGATGTTATTTATTAAACCCATATACCGCGATATTCCACCTCGAAGTGGAATTGGTATTATATATGTACTTGGAGTTGATTTCCCACATTATATAATAGATGAGACCCTATTGCGCTGCTTAATAGTGGATAATAATTTATAAATCTCATATACCGCGATATCCCGTCTTGAAATGGGATTGGTATTGTGCAAATGTCTGTGGATGCAGGGAAACAGGTTGGAGGGATCCAACTGGATTCTTCAAATAATTGAATTGGTTTCAATATTGTGTGTAGATTTCTTTTTATCATAATCCCTGTGTCATTGTCTTTATGATTGAAATTGTTGAAGGCTAAAATTTAGCCGAATAAAATTCTGGTATCATAAGATACCGAAAATAAATAAAATTTTATTTTTGATATAAGTAGTAAATTAATTTCTAAAATGGTTTAAATTGGGCTATTTGAATTATTATAAACGGTTTATATAAAAGATTTATAAAATTGATATTTATAAATAAAAATATCGAAATTATAAAACGAATTTTTATAAGCGTTAAAATGAATTATAAATGAATTCATAAGTGAATGAAATTTATAAATTGTGAAGTTATAAAAGGAAATGATTTTGTAAAATAAGAGGATTATAAATAATTTACTTATAAATTGGGTTTTAGCATTTAAATGAAATATAAATAGAATTTGTTAATTAAGGGATTTTATAAGTTGAAGTTTTTTTAATATATAGATGTAAATTTATAAACGTTATTTTATAAATCCGAAATCAATTGAATTCGAATCTAAACATAGAAGTTTATTTAAGGAGATGTATCCACGATTTTGGACAGTGGATAACCTTTTAAATAAAACGTATATAAAATGTTGAATTTGGATTAACGAAGTATATTCATGATTTTGGATAGTGAATAATATATTAAAGAAATGTTTTGGGGAAAATGATATTTTTAATAGAATTAAAACGATTAGAGATGTTTTAAATGTATTAAGTATTGAAAACATTGATTTCAACATTCATTGTTGAAATAGGCGTTTTCAACAATGAAAGGAAATGGTGGACTATAACAATGTTGTTATAGTAAATGATTTCCGGAAAGAAATGTTTTACATAGTATTGAGATTTATATATCTATCTTAAAATTCGAATCCCTATGCTAGTGATTTTGGGTTGTCGTAACGATGTTTTACACAGCATTCGTTTTGACCCAAATAAAAGTGTTTAAGAGAATGTTTTCTTAAAGAATAAAATGTATACTTAATATTGATTTAAGTATATCGAATATTTTCCAAATGTTGAAAAATAAATAGAGTTGTGAAATACTTATTATTCAATGAGTATGGAAATGTTTTTTCCAGTATGAAATGAACGTTTTGAGAATTATCTTTTTAAAGATAAATTGAAAATGAATATTAGAAATCGATTTGAAAATCGTGTATTTATAGATATTTTGAAATATAAATTCACTATGGAATTTATAAAAGAAAGGGAAATTCGTTTAAAAATAAATATCGATTTATTTTGAAGTATGGAAATTATATATATATATATCTTGTAAAGATATTTTTGGAAAAATAAATAATTTGGAAAATTATTTGGAATATGGTGATGTTGTGCATACCCATTGATAGTTAAATAACCGACTATCAATATTTACCTTTGAATAGGTATTTGTTGTGATTTGTTTGAATTTGAATGCCACACTTATTTTTTAAAATAAGCGCTCACTATTCGGGTTAGCCGGAAAAGGACCTTGGGGTCGTATAACCCATTCCGAATACGTGGTACGTCGTAATGGGTAGTATTTGAAGACCGGTGTTGAAGACCGGATATTTATGAAAACGGAAGGATTACCGTCGAATGTTTCTACATCGGCTGATCTCCGATATAGAAATTTATTACCCTTTGTGATGGGAAGTCCGGACGTGATTAGTGAATATCCGGATTGCAAGGACTTCTTTGGAAGTGCCTTCGGTTCTGTTTGAACCCGAAACATACTTGTATGGATTGTATGTCTGACATTACAAATTGAGATATAAAGCTGATTTCTTTCAAATATATTTCTATTGGTGGCGGAGAATTTATTCTCCTAGCTTAACACCCTTCTCTGAGACGTACAAGCTCAGAGGTTTTGTAGTTGAAGGTTATTGGTAATATACTCTCAATTTGGTAGTGTGATATGCTAAGTGATGTTGAGCATTTGTTGAAACAAAGCACAACTTTTATATAAAGCGTAGCTTTGTGGACGAGACTTCGTCGGACCTCACACCCTGGAAATGATCAAAACATGAAGAATGCAGCAAGGTTCTAGGAAGTAGCGCCCCTTAGTGTATGTCATTTCCGTTTGGATAGAGGTGGTATCATGGTATGGAGCCCAGATATTTAACCTATGTTGTGCTCAAATTTATTACTTTGCGGTTGTTCGAAATCGAGGATCCTCGGATGAAAGGTGTTACAACCGGGGAATGGCATACGCGTGTCAGAAGTTGCCTACTTTTGCACCCGGCCTTGTGTTGGCAGAGATCCGGTTAAGTTCTCGGGGCTTCTTTCCAGAGGCGTTTCCATGTGCCAATGGGAAGTTCCTTGGCCTGACCATTTGTTGGAAATCCAAAGAAACAATACGAACACTTTACAATTGCAAATTGTATAACCTACTTCCTCAGGAGGTAGTTATAGCGGGCATAATATAATGGTACTTATACTAGCTAAGATTTATATTCTACTTTCGAAATGTTTTCTACACTATGCACTAATAATAATATCAAAAATGATTTGATTTTGCGTAGTAAGCATCTTTGACTAACATAAGAAGAAATCTCCTCCAAGTCTGCATTTGCATTGTGTGTGTGGTGGGAGGTCTTATGGTAGTTACATTTTCAAAAAACATTGCGAATTGATTTTTAAATTTCTCCCATACTTTGTTTCAAAGATAAATAACTGTTTAGGTTCTCACACCAGTCACATGACTGACCTGGGGTTTATTGTTTCCCTTTCTAAACTCTGGGTGCCCACCAATTTCCACACGGGCAGTCTAGAGTTAGGTTATCAGGTCATTCTGGATTCGGGAGTTGCCGTAGAAATCTGGAGGCAAGCTAGATGGCGTAGCATATTACTGAGTATATAGTATTTCTTTTCCGTTGTTCGTTGTTGTAAACTCTGTTAATGAATGTGATGTGATGTAATGTATAAAATGTACAGTTCTTTTGTTTAATGATTATTCATTTATCTATTATATGTTGTTCCGCTGCGATTGTTAGATTTTGATATTGTTTTGTTCTTCTATCTTCTTTCTTCTTCTACCTTTTCTTTTTCTTCAACCATAGGGGTTCGTATTTCCGTTCATCTTGAGTTAATCACTGGAGATCAGTGTCTATTCAAAGAGTACGGATTTACGGGTCTTTACATTTGGTATGAGAGCATATGGTTAAGCGACAACCATGGCTCTGTTGGGTGTTACTCATTAGAGATAGAGTCAGCAGTACTCTAGAATGAGTTTGAATGTAATAATAGATATGAGTGCGTATTTGTTAGTGAATATAAATTGTTTTGTATTGTGTTGACCTATCGGTTGATTGTTTATAGATTCTGGTCGGTGCAATCTGGCCAACCGTTTCGGTAGGGGTTTCTAAACTCTTAAACAAGATAAACTGACATAGTATTGTTTTAAAATAGGGTAAACGAGATAATTTTACCCAAAGCTATTTCTGTATATAAAAGAAATGATTTTCTGTGAATTATTATGGTATGTGGTTGCTTAGTTGCTAGGAGATGATAATATTAAATTATCATTGGTTGTTGAATAAGAAATTGAAATCAAAAACAAAAAGCTAAGAAATAAATCCATATACGACTAGAATTTGTGAATATAAAATGTAAATGTGATTTATAATTTGAAATGGAGTTCCAGAAAACATTTGAAATAAAATTCAATAAATGGAATGAGCTTTGATTTAAATCAAGTTGAATAGAAAAAAAACCAAACTTGGGAAAAATAAAATGGCCTGAATTCAAATAAACTACTTTGATAATTTATTAATTCATGAAATACGAAAATGGAAGTTGAATTAATTAAATTAAACCTTGAATTATGAGCCAAATGAAAGAAAAAAATGGTTCGAAATTCTAGAAAATTCAAGTAAGTTGAAATAAATTTCCAAATGAATGAATGTAATTTACAATTGCAAGTAAATAAAATGAAAACTGAATGTTAACTTCGTTTGAATTTGTTAGTAAATGAAATTCAAGCTCAATATCGGTAATTGAATTTGATTTGTGATAACCAAAGTGAAGTATTGAAATAAAATTAGTAAGCGAAACTAATTGAAGAAATGACAAATTTAATATGATTTGAAAATGAATTGAATTCAATAATTGATAATGAAAGGTTGAATGGAATTGGAAGTCCAGTTTAAAAATAAGTAAATATAACCAAAGTGGAAAATTGAAAATAAATGTAATGAGTATATGAAATATTTATATTGAACCTAAGAAATGAAGAGTGAAATTCTTAAGTAAATTTGATATTAAAAATATTCTAAGTTGATGATTGAATGAAGATGTGACGCCCCACCCCGAGACCCACGTTAGTAAAGGGAATTAACGACTAATTCTGTCTACTAACGCAGAGAATAAGGCTGGATAGGAGCGACCAACATAGCATACAATTGCTATGAGCTAAACATGTCAAGTATGTGTCAAATTTCTTTTTCATTACCTCATGTGTGGTTGACACGTCTAGTGCATAACTATTGCACACTACGGCGGCTATATAACATTTCAGAAATAATGTAATATAATATGCGGAATAATCAAAGTCACAGAAAAGCAAACCCAGATTAGTCATATACATACATAACCGTCACCATACATATCCATATAATACATCATACAAGGGTAACTACTAGGTAGCTAAGTGTCAAAATATACATCCTAAAAATATACAAGTGATCATAAAGGAGTAGTCCCAAAAGACGAAGACTAGCTAGCCAAAATATACATATATGTGTCCCACAAAAAGTATCAAGCTGAACTGGAGGCAAAAGAAATCTGGGCTAACGTGCAACTCGGTCTGACCCGAGTGAAAAAAACACACGGGTCAGGCAATTAACTCATCAGTAGATAAGGAACTCTAGGATAATAAGCAAAGGGAAACATTCATTCTGTTGTACCCAACAGAATAAATGAAAGGTTCAATGATAATCAAGGAAGGTGTCAAGCTAATATTCTAATGTCATGCGTAAGGGGAAATGAGTAAGTAAAGTAAATTATTAACAAACATCCATGAAATCATGAAATCTCATAATCTCCAACAAGTCATGAAACGGTCTAAATAATCATGGACCATAAAATAATATCGCCTTATTCATATATAAGGCTATAGAAATCATCAAATTCCGATAAATCATAAAGCATCAAAAGATAATTTTGCACGTGCTTTTGAATCTCCACTAGTACTATACTTTGGTACCAACAATCGTGATGATCGGGATCATGTCATCTAGATAAATCTTGACAATCTTGACGACTACGTAGCCTATAATTTAATCAATCCCAATCGGTGCCGTCAATGACCCGAGTAATAGTAAATTCATGATTTGGGGTATAATTTCAAATCTTGATTCCCCAATAAACTCGTGGTCTCATAGTACTAGTTTAATCTTGAATGTGTATCAACATCGAGACTAGGAACCCATAAGGGTATAACCCACGTCCCATACCATGATTTATCACCTAATGGTTTACTAATCACTTGTTGGTTCCACATTAGGAGAAATCATAAATCAATATAATCACAATGCCTCATTTCATCGGCGAATGTAAATAATCAATTCGTAGCAATTCCGCTACGATAAACCAAAAATAAATTCAAACTTGTCTCATTTCATCGACAAGCAAAACACAATCTAAATCAACAAATCGTAATAGTCCAACATCGTCTATATATTCCCATTCGGGAATTATTGGACTACATTCCAAACAAGCTCATCATGCTAATATGGAAAAGTATGCTCTAAGTTCATCTTGAGGTACCACGGAGTGGTCCCTAATCATGGAGGAGATCAAAAGATTCCTCAAAATATTTCGATCATACAAGTTCATACTTAAGCGATAAAGTAAACGCGCACGAGTCCCATACCCCGTGGTTTTTACTAAATCGTTTAATGTACTTTCTCGCATGTCCGAATACTCTACAAAATGATAAAATATTTTTATATAGGACTAAAATATTTCTATAGCGAAAGTAGGATTTATAAAACTATTTATAATAAATCTCCGGATTTTTAATAGAGAGAATACTATTTTTAAGGCCATAAAACAATTTATAAAAACTTTTTAAATATAATAATAATTGCTTAAAATCCTTTAAATATGCATAAAAGAAAAACAATTTGAATTGAAATAAATTAAAATCCAAAAACTCATGTAAACTTGGCCAATCCATTGCTGGATATCATGGACAAATATTAGCATCAAATTTCAGGTAAAATTTTTGCAAAAGAATGCTAATGGAATTGTCAAAACCGAACAAACACATGAATATCATTGCTTTCAATGACAGACCAGCAGTAAAAATAATAGTTTTTCTCCATTTAAACATCAAAATCATACAAAACTTAAAACACAAAAGTTGTAGATTATTCTTTGGAGATTTCAGAACATTGAAAATTTCAATATTCCGATCAGTAAAGTGAAAGTTATGGTCGAAATACTATCCTATGAATTTTATGTGCATTAGCTAACAACTACAGGCCAGATACAAACATTCACGATTTCAACATAGTAAACATCAAAATTTGGCAAATTGATTCAAAGGAAAGTTATAGCATATTCTCTGGGAATTTCAGAACATCCAAAATTTCAATATTCCGATAAGTAACATGAAAGTTATGGTCGAAATACTATCCTATGAATTTTATGTCCAGTAGCTAACAACTACAGGCCAGAGACTAACATTCACGATTTCAGCATAGGAAACATTAAAATTTGGCAAATTGATTCAAATAAAAGTTATGGAATATTCTTTGGGGATTTCATAACATCCTAAATTTTAATATTCCGATCAGTAACGTGAAAGTTATGGTCGAAATACTATCATATGAATTTTATGTGCAGTAGCTAACAACTACAGGCCAGAGACAAACATTCACGATTTCAGCATAGGAAACATAAAAATTTGGCAAATTGATTCAAAAAAAGTTATAGAATATTCTCTGGGGATTTCAGAAGATCCAAAATTTCAATATTCCGATCAGTAACGTGAAAGTAATGGTCGAAATACTATCCTATGAATTTTATATGCAGTAGCCAACAACTACAGGCCAGAGAAAACATTCACGATTTCAGCATAGGAAACTTCAAAATTTGGCAAAATTATTCAAAGAAAAGTCATAGAATATTCTCTAGGATTTCATAACATCCAAAATTTCAATATTCCGATTTGTGGTTCAAAAGATATGCTCAAAATACTACTTCAGCAAAAGAGTATTTCTGTGCCAAAAGCTATTCGACACAGCAACTTCTAACTCAATTTTCAGGCATCAAATGAAATCCAAATGCCATAAAAATTGGCGTGAACATAATATAGTCAATAAGCTTGGAAACGTGTCCAAAATCACCTCAATCCGATAAGGGATGAGGGAGATACAAGCAAATGAAAATAGGTTATTTTCAGGATTCAATATGAACAAACCGAAGTAAATTGACATACAGAAATTAGATTTTTCCACAACTTCAGATGATTTAGCTTGCTGTAAGATAATTCTTACCTATTGCAACGAAGAGCGAAGAATTGAATAGCAAGGAGAGGTCTTCTAGGCTTGCAACAAAGCTCCGGAGGCTGCTACTACAAGAAGAGAGACATGCAAAGCAAAAGCAAACCCCAAACATGAATATACAACAAAATTACAAATGAAATCACAAATCCAAGATTAACATGATGGAGATTACCTTGCTCTCTTTAATTTGGCTAATTACTCTTTTAATTTCAGCTATAATTTGATTTATTAGGGCTTGGATAAGAAGGAGGACATGGATTTTGCTTTGTGAAGCTACTGGCTAATTTGAGGAAGAAGACTAAAAAAAGAAACGGTGAAAATTTTGTACGTACAAGTTTTTTTCTTCTTCTTTTTCCATCCAGATGTTTCTTATGGGCTGACCTGGGTTGGGGTAAACCCATTTAGACTTAGGTATTTATTTGTTTTATTATTTATGTGTTCATAATTTACACAATATACAAATGTACATAACTTATACATATTTGATTGGATTTTCACGATTTTGGATGCGTTGGATTTGTCTTGCCATCTAGTATCCAATAAAATTATTAAAACTTATGTTTCAACAATTTTATTATTTTATATTCATTTATTATCAAATTTAACCAATTTTCTAATTTTTGCACAATAAATTGCAAAATTAACACAATTGGTTAAATTATATTATTTTACACATCTAATAACAAAACAAATACATGTTTTGTCACTAATAAATCATTTCTCACTAAATTATCCACATTCTTCATGATTATTAATTTATTTACTCGTTTCTCCATATTTAAATTAATAAAATGCCAATATTATTTTAAATAAACACAATATTGAACAAATTATTAATATTTATCCATCTTAAACAATATTCTACATTCATTAACCCAATACATCTCAAATTCATCATTTATCTCAAATAAAACATCTCATTTTTCTCTTAATTAATTAATTACAATATTAAATTATAATCTCCATTATAATTTAATATTTTCGGTAATCTCCAAAACCAGGGTTGTTACAGAAGACTAAACTGGAATTGAAACTGATATAAATTGAGTTAGAATCAATTTAAAATGGTTATGAGTTCAAATGATAGTTTATTTACTTAAATCTCGTCGGATTGCATGAAAATTTGTTTGTCGTTTGACGTAAACAAGATATATAAATTCAATGACTTAATAAAAACAAATAGAATTGATGTTGGGATCGATTGAAATGAATTTAATTTGTTTGGACATAAAAAAATGAATAGAATGTAGAAAGTGTGTTGTAAATCACTTGAATTAAATAGAAATGGTATGGAATGTAGTTGTAAGCGATTAAATTTGTATTGAAACCATATAAATTGCTTACGGAAATTGTTTTATGTACATTATTCATGAAATGCATATGTTTGCTATTGAAAATAAGTGAAATGTAAATAAATTTCTTATATATGTCACTTACGTATTTAAATTAAGTAAGTACAGGTATAGGGGAGCCGTATGGCTGGATTTGATCGTGCTAATAAGCTAATAATTAACCACTTTGCTTAAAAATGCTAAAAGGGTACGCCTACGCAATAAAAATAGGAAATATAAACTGTTTTTAGTTTTTCGGACCGTGTGGGTCGATGTATACATATTTATATCTATTGTCAAATTGCAAAAGCTCCTATGTACAAAGGAGACTCTGCCAAAAATGTTCGAAAATTTTGGGAGTTAGAATGTTTTTTGAAAATTGTTGAAAATTTTTAGTGAACAACAGATGATTTCAAATTGGAAATTGAAGTAAATTAGTGAATGAAACTAGTTCAAACTAATATGAATCAGTTGTAAATGAGAGTTACAATTGAAGGATAAAATTCAATATTCAAAATAGAAGATAAATTGAATCCAAATTAAATTGAAATTGTGAATTGAATTCAAATGAAATTGAAAGGCAAAATTGAATGAATCTGAATATATATAAATTCAATAGTGAAGTAAAGATGATATAAGAAGCATATATTGAAAATTTTATAATGGAATTGGCAAAATGGTTTGAATGTTGTAATTGGATACTACTGCTAGTAGGATATACAGGTGTATAAAGGAATTGGAAATTTTGATTTCGAAGATAAAAATTGAATTGCTCGAAAAATATACGTATTTTTAATTTCAATATGAAATTCAATGACTTTCTTGCCTAGCCGCTTGGCTTTTCTTTTCTTTTTGAAATTGGGGGCCCGATGTGGCATTTTGTAGTCGTACCGAGCTAGCCGCGCAAAGGAGACGCTGGAGAAATTTTTTTAAAATTTAAGGTGTTAGAAAATTTTGAGAAAATTTCAAAGTTTGAAATTTGAATTTAAATTTAAATTTGAATTGTTAAGGAAACAATGTTGTTTGGAACTTATAATTGAAGTTGGAAAGTTAGCTGAAATGAATCTTTAATAAAATGATTTGGGTTGACAAGTTGATAAAACTATTTGGTTTTGGGTAAATAGTAGACGAGATAAGGATCATTCTTCTTAACTTGTAATTTTGGGACGAAATTCTTTTAAGGGGGGAAGGTTGTAACAACCCAGAATTTTGAACAATTTAAATTGAAAATATTTAATTAATTTTAAATATTTGAATGATGGTTTGACTTGAATTTCAAATTATCAGAATGAATTTGGCGATTAAATTATAAAATTTAATCTATTGAAAGTTGAATAATAATTTGAATCTTCAATTTTAAGCTGATTAAAAATATTTCGAAGGATTGTAAAATTCATATTGATAATACTGAAGATGATAGAAGCTTTAGAATTGGATTTGAAAGTGATTTGATCAGTTTTGAAATTATATCGTTTGAATCGATATTTAAAAGTTGCCTTCCGAGGCACAATCTCGGAATTCGACGAAACTAGTTCCATTGGATCCGGAATATTGTATTATTATCAGATTTCAAATTTTGTAGTGATTGGAGTTGTTATGTGACCGTACGGTAAGTAAACGCATTGAAATTTAAATCGAATTCAATTTAAAGTTAAAATTAAATTACGTCAACATCAGCACGTTATCTCCCTAAAATTACGCCTAAAATCACAACAATAATCGTGCAAAGCATGGCCACGTTCCTCTATTTTATTTCGAAATCAAATGTGCCAGAGAGAAAAATCAATGGCCGCTCCTCTGTAAATCAAAACGAAACAAATGGCCGAAGTATAAAATAACCAGCTTCCTCTTCATTTCAGTTAAACGAAGTCTCTTCTTCAATTCAAAATAATCAAAATACCCTCTTTTTATTCACGCGAACCCCTTCGTCCTCACTGTTTCAAACTCAAACCTAACCTAGCTTCTCAATCAAGTGAGAGAACGCGAGGGCAAGTGGGAGGGGTATGCGGCTTTGAGATGTTGCGACTGGCCATGCGAGGGAGAGTTGTCGCTAGGTTAAGCGGTGTACCGTGGGCGATGGGACGCGTACACGCGTGCAAGCAGAGCGAGTGAGGAACTTGACGATGTGCAATTTTGGGTTGGTCGCGATTAGGGCTTGGGGTTGTGGCTGCACTGATCGATCTCGATTTGGAGGTTGAGGGAAGTCGCCGCTCACGTGCTAGTGATGTCGAGGTTAGCTCGAGTTCGATTATAGGTGGAGCCATGTTCAAGAGATATGGTTCACCTTTGCTGTAAGATTTGTGACTTCTATTTTTAATTTTCAATAAATTTAAATTTAAATGTATATATGTATGTATAGTGTAGATAAACAGTAATTTTTACAGTAAGGTACAATTCCACTCTAATTTGATTTAATTTAACATGTGTGTGTGTGTGTGTGAGTGTGTGTGTGTGTATAGGCATGTTGTAACTTATTGGTCATTCTAAATAAATATATTCGTAACTATTATTATGGATTTAACGGTAAATTAAACTACTTTTGTAACGACCCAACTTCCTACGCCCAGGAAGAAGTATCGTTAATAAGAAAAGAAAGAGGTGAGAAAATAGAAAAGATAGAGAAGGAAGAACTACAACATCAGAATCTCACAGCGGAACGAATAAATTATAATAATCACATAAGTATTTACATAATATAGAACATCAATCAGAGTTATACAGATAATACATCACATACTAGACAGTTATAAACACCTGTCTAGTTAATACAACTCAATACAATACAACTCAACAATATGACTCAGAGATACCAACACAGTGGAACTATATATATATATCTACAACGCAGAAGTCTCCTACTCCATTGCTCCTCCAGAATTCGTCAAAGCTAAACCTGAATCCCTTGGCTACCCGTAAAAATTTGGGTACCCGAGAGTTTATGAAAAACAAAAATAAACTCCAGGTCATACATGGGTCTGGTATGAGTAACAGGTTAAAGTTGCTTAACTTTGAAAATCCTTTGAAAGAAAGGTATCACGTAAGACTTCCCACACATAAACATGGAAAAGTTTTTACCTTACGCTAACCAAAACATTTGATAGGAAATTCTGTGATATTATAATAGGTCTAGGGTTTTCAAGTAAATAGAAAATAGCCGAAATTGTTACATCTATTAAATTCCAGCTACTAGCCACAAAAGTGGGTAATACAATCAAAACCGTGGGCACTTATTGGATTTTGGATTCCATACAATGGCAGGGCTATTGGGGTACCGCCCGTCACAGTACGGGGCCTATATCACCGTACCGAGGATTACTCCCTTCATCCCCTGCAACACAAGGCCGGAACCATTCCTTACTGAACAGTCCCGAACAAGATAAACCCCGGCAGTTGTCGCGAACCAACCGCCCACACAGCCGAAATAAAAAGGGACATCTAGACAGGGGAAATATCTTGTCCTGCTTGGGCATGACCCACCTAACCTTGCTGCATCTCCCCTATTTTATCCATTCCCGGTTGATGAGGCATGAGGCTACGATTACCTTTAGAGAACAAATTCCTTAGAATGCTCATCGCCCGCCTGACGATGTGTTGAAAGCATCCAATCCATACAAGTTCGTTCCGGGTTTGAACGAAACCTAAGGCATTATCTCGTTATACTCATTTTGGAATCACCCTCAGAGTTAACGACGATAACCCTTGCACTCTGATTCACCATCTCGAATCTATAAGTACTATTCCGTCAAACTCATTACGGAATCACCCACAGAGTTATACTGACGTATAGCCCTTACACCTCGAGTCTTCACTTGCTCCACTTGGATTAACGACCAAACGTTTAATTGGAGTCGATATGGTTTTCGGATTCCAAATATGGAAACCCGATCCCGGTCTCATAGAAATCCAAAACGTGTCTTTTAAGGCCAAGTTGTCTATTTAGTCTTAACAGTTCAATTCAATATCATCAATATACACACAGATAGATAATTCACAATATCACAATAGATAATCACATCATCATAAACAGATAATTCATATTATCATCAAAACAGATAATTAAATTTTATCATACTTAAACCAAGCATCCATATTACACAGCATAAATATCTCATATCTCAAATCATTCAAGGCAAACAATATCATCCATCCATACATAAGCAATCACATCAGCTATAATTAATTTAAAATGAATTAAATTAATTACTTCATTTCTAATTAATTTAAAGTAAATTAAATTAATTACTTCACCATTATAAATCTTGCTTATTTCACTATTAATCAATTAACAATCAATTAATTAGTCATCGTCCAATTATTCATTTTTAATTTATCATTCTTGATTAATTATCTTTAATCACATTTAAATAATGATCCATTAATTATTTTCACAAATTAGCTATTCTTTAACCAATATAGAGATTAGCCTTAAATTACTAATTAATTTCATTACTTTCTAACTATTACAAAATAATTATTCTTAACCCATTACAGTAATTCATCTTTAATTTCTTCATTTATTAATTAACTAAAATTAACTACATTATTACATTAATAAACAATTCATTTATTAATTATTCCAAATAAATCTATCCTAAATCACATCATTAATCATAATAATTAATGATCTCTAATTACATTTAAGTAATTCATCTTCAATTTAACCAAATTGTTAATCAGCCTTGATTAACCCCATTCAGTAATTATCTACCCTTAATTACTCATCAAATAAATTAATTATTCCATAATTAATTTTTTGTAATGAATCCCTTGATTAATTATACAAAGTAATTATGCTCAAATTACTTTTCCTTATTAAATCATTCTTGGTAATTACATCCAGTAATTATCATTACTTCGTCAAGTAATTACATTTATCACATCATCAAAAGTTATTTAAATTAATAAAACTTAATTAGTGAACTTAAACAATTCATATTAACTTAATTTATTACAATAAGTAATTAATTCCTTATTCCTTTGTTTAAGTAATTATATTTATTTCAGTCAAATGATTATTTAAATTAATTAACCTAATTAATAATTAAAAATAAATCACATTAACTCATTATTAAATAATCCTAGTTAATGTCCTTTATTAACTATTAACAATTTCTTTAATTACTTTTCTAAAGTAATTAACTAAGATTAATCATTTCAAATTTATTAATCTTTGATTATTCATTAATTAATCTCTAACTATTTAATTAATTAAGTGTTAAGTGTAACTTAATTAATCCTTAATTAATTTAATCTTAAACCCTAAATTAATTAATTTATCCTATTAATTAATTATTTAATTAACCCAATTAATTAAATAAATAAATTATTCATTTTATAAAGAAGTTTAAAAGAAATTTAAAAACCAAATTTATGTTTAAACTCAAACCGTAGTTAAAAATACACTTTAATATTCAAATTGTTTAAACATTTTAAATTTAAAAACTTCTTTTTATTTCCAAATTTGAATTCATATTAAACTTTGGTTCCTGATCCATCTTTTAGATTTAAAAACCCATTTATAATTTAAAGTTTCATTTTTACAATCCAAACTACTTGACCCTTTAAAGTAGTTACATCAGTTCAAATTTATAAACTCTTAATCTTATTTGAAAACCCAGGCCTAAACTTAAACTCCAGGTTAACAGATTAAAACTTATTAAAACATTACTTCTTATATCAACTCAGCTATTAAATTTTATTTAAAGTTTAGAAAACAGACAGCAGGTTTCTATTTAAAACTTGATACAGTTGATTAACCGAGTCACCATTCTTATTACTTCGAGCCCGATCACGCTTACTTCAGCAACTCATCTACCCTTCTTTGAGTCAACACCAGTGACTCAAATACAAGTGAGAAAGCAAATAACCCATCAAACAACCGTGCATCGTGCACGTACAAACTGCCGCCCATCAACTCCATCCATCAGCGTTGATCCTCACCCATCGGACATCACCTCTGCACCCTAACTCGATCATCGGATCGAACTTCTGGCCTCAAAATCGAATTTGAGACGTCATGCTCAACCTGGAACGACTGAACAACCTAACCCAAAACCTGGAAATTTGAAGTCGCCCGCCCATACCCATTCCTGTCAACGTGCCGTTCCCACGTCTCTGACCACCTGAAGGTCTGCAATTCCGCCATCGACTTCGCCTACGACCAAGCTATCGACCCTCAAATCCTTACTGCACTCGATCTATTACGTAGACCGTGGTGATCGATTTAATCAGGTACAGTGAAACTAGGTTTACCAAATAAAACGCTCAGCCATCGTCACCCTGATGATCTTCCACCACCTCAACTATTTTTCCTTCATCCACCCATCATACATCTACCTCTAGCATGATTCACGACCTCACAAATTCCAGAGATCATTAGAAATCTCAAAAATTTTAATTTCTGGTAAAACCAGAAATACCCACTAAGCCCATTACTAAAAACTTCCATTTTAGTTTTAAAAATCAAAATTTTGTATTAGTATTTGATTCTTAAACCTGACTTTATAATCTATGACAAATTATTTTTGGCTAAATTTAAGATTCCACTGTGCTTTGTATTTTCCAGAACAATACTAAGTTATTTTAACTAACTATATATTTTTAAACTAACATTTGTGACAAAACAATCACATTTCAAGTAAAACTTAAATCTTAATAAAGCCTAGATAAAGAGATAGGGAAATATGAAATTAATCTGCAACTAGAAAATTCAAACAGAGGCTACATGCCTTCAACTAATATGCAGATATCATATTTCACAAACATACACCAATTTCAAAAATACATAAACACAAACACATGATTATCCTCAGGCATAAATCAAACAACCATATAGAAATATACTTAAACATTTTAAAATGAAGTTACTCACCTTAAAAGATGATAAAGAATAAAGCACCAATTTGAAGTTGCTTTTAACTCAGAAAACTTGAATTCCCCTTTGTTATAAAAACTGAGTTGCTTGTTGTTAAGGTTTGCTTTCACGCTTGACTCCAGATGCATTTGAAAACTTTAAATTTGAATGCTTGCTTTAAAGTGCTTTAAATTTGAAACTGGTAGTTGCATGCAGAGATGGCTTCATCTCAGGTTGAAGAAAATGAACTACAGGCAGGCTTTGAAATGAAAATGCTTTGCAGTTTGATTGTTGTTTAAATTTTGTAAAAAGAAAAGTTCACTTATGTTTTCTGGTTTAGCTGTGTTGAACAAACTAAAAAAAAAGCATTGCATATGTAAATAAGCAGACAGGTTAGAGTTAAGAAGGTGTTTACTGGTTTAGGTATTGTCTTTGATCAGAGGTATTTCCAAATGGAGGCTGAAATGATATTTAACACTTCGAGGAGACCAAAAGTTGTGCTAGTATTAAATGAATGGTACTATATGTTTAAATCTTTAGTTAGAATATAACAATCAATATTTGTTTTAGTTTTGACAAGGTGCAGCCTTCAGGTTCCAGAGATACACAAGCTTGACTTCAGATTTTAAAAAGAAGATACTCAAGTTTGAACATCTCAGATTTGCAGAGATGGAGATTCTGGTTTGCATTGATTGTATGAAGATGTTCAAGTTTTTGATGATATATATATGTCTCAGTTTTGCTCAGGGATGATGCTCGAATTGATATGAAGAAAAGTTGATATATATACATGAATTTACAGGTTATAATATTATGATGTTTGTACAATACAGGTTATACATTTTGTACAACATTTCAGAGATATTTCTCTTGTATGTTTGACTAGGCTGATTATTTAGGTGGCTGAAACGATATGCATTGTGTACTTAAGATATTAGCATTAATTGTTTTGGTGGCTGAGATATGGGCATTAAATTCTATTGTCTTTAGCTTGACTTACAGCTTGTTTAAAATTGAATGTGAATATATGTTAATCTTTTCTCTTGCCTTTCAAGCTTGCATACTGTGTTCACTTGTTTGTACAAACATATATACTATGTTGTTTTTATTTTAGTTAGTGTTTACTTCTATCTTACAAGACTATATGATTTATCTTAAATATTTATTTCTACTTTTATTTTAAGTACATTTGTTTGCTATACTTCTTTCATGGCTCAAATTATCACTTACATCTAATTTAATTTGTTTTACACACTTGAATGTTTATTTGTTGCAACAATATGTTTATTACCTTGTCTATTACCTTACTTTTACTTGCCAGATTCATTTTGTTGTTCTTGCATAACTAGCTTAAGTGGAAATATATACCTTGTTTTATTTTTTATTTTTTTATACTTCATTTGCTTATTATTTTTATTTTTATATAACATATGTTTGATATATGTTCAACCTTAATATTTTAAAAGATTTACTTCATCTTAATCATTTTTGAAAGATTTTATTTTAAGTTTTACAAATCAGAGCTTTCCAAAATACAAATAAATTTTCCAAATTTACAAAAACATTAGAATTAGAAAACATATCTTGATTTATTAAATTTAAAACAAAGATTATCTATTTTCAATATATACAGATATATATATTATAAATAGAAAACATTATAATTAGCTTTTAAAAGATAATTTATCAGTTAAATATTTATTTAAAAGAAAATTAATTAAATCAATTCATAACTTATTAACAAAGATATATCAAATCAATTTGATATTTTATATAGATTATTAAATTGATATTGCTCGAAATTCCAGGATATCACATTCCTCCCCCCTTAAAAGAATTTCGTCCTCGAAATTTAAAACAAAGGTAATTTAATAATCTAAATAAAGATTTAATTTTAAAACACAAGCATATATCATTAATATATGCTAACAACCATAGCAATCAATCATCCAAATCAAACAAATCTAACTATCCAGACAAAATACTAGATAGAATTCTCTTGAGTTTCCCCGAGTATAAATACCGGGTTACTCGCTCTATAGAATCCAAACAATCAATACTACTAAGCTACACACATCTAGATCTACAAAACAAGACAGGATATCAGATTATAGACAAGTCTGACTCAACATCCAAACTCCATGAACTGCTGGCTCTACAACCAGAGATAACTCATACACGTACTCCCTCAGAGATACGTGAAACACATCGAATCCCAGTTATCCAAACTGACAATTCACTCCAAAAGATCAAACACTTATCCAAAATCAAATCTCCGATTCTTTATCCATAAAATTTTCTGGACGATCCTGGGTTGCCTACATCCTTCTTGATCAGCTCAACTATTGTTGATGCCCCTAAACTAAAACAATCAAACAAAATGATCTTTTCAAGGTCACCCAACTCAGAACACGAACTCTACTGCAAAATCAGAAGACAGATCTCACTGCTCATATCCGGAATAGATGCTCTCCAAACTGCTTCCGCTGCACAACTCTGATCCGAGCAGATGGAAATGCTGATGACGAACACAAGCAAAGACTGGAAAACACATTCCAAAAATATGGTTCAACAGATCCAAAAATAAAACTCGGAAATTCCTCCAAGCCTAAGCTGCTTCGCTAAAATCTTCCTCCAAAAACCATCCTACTACTAAGCTGAACCATCGGTACCACTCCAGGAATCCAGTCGAGACCAAACTCAATCTTCAGATGCTAACAAAATTCTGACTTCCTGAAGACATTCCGAAAAAAATTCCTAACAACCCAAGAGAAAGCTCAGACTATCGCAAGTAAGTTTTGCGATCAATGCAACCTAATTCCAAAGAAAAACTGTTCTCCCTTTACCAATCAGAACAGCCTATGCTTACATAGCCAATCCATCGAAGAAATGGAACCACACTGCTGCTTCAGAAATTACCTCAAGAAAAACTACTAAGCCATAAGATCTCCTCGACGGCTCATAGAACATTCCGAGCTGCAATGCTGACCCAGATGCCCAAAGACTTCCTACCCAAAGCTCTTTGAGAAACTCGGACCTCAAACCAAACAAAACATCTAATGAACTCAGCCACAATGCCGAAACAGGCACACTTCCCTAACTTGTTCCAAAGAAACATCTTTGGAGACATCCCTAGTCACTATGTCTCATCACACAGCTATTACTCATGATGCATCAAGATATCATGACCTGCTTTCGTCCAACCAACAGATTCAAACTCTGGCTCATCCAAACTTACACTTCATAGATGAACTCCGAACCCTAACAGGTTACCTTCAGAGATCGATGAAATCCTTTACACCATCCAAAGTTCACTCGAGACGGTATTAGGTCTACAGTCTCGATAGATACACTTCCAACTCCAAACATTCAAACTCCAACCATTGGTAGTCGTGATACACACACCACTAACCTATCTACCTTTATAACTTATATTGGAAAACCCGAACAGGTAACCTAACAAATAGGTAGAAATAAATATGTATGTATATATATCAAAATTACAAATACGCTCTCTCCAGAAAGAAAACACTTAAGAGCCTAGGTATTTACTCCACCTAGCGCTCTGATACCACTGTAACGACCCAACTTCCTACGCCCAGGAAGAAGTATCGTTAATAAGAAAAGAAAGAGGTGAGAAAATAGAAAAGATAGAGAAGGAAGAACAACAACATCAGAATCTCACAGCGGAACGAATAAATTATGATAATCACATAAGTATTTACATAATATAGAACATCAATCAGAGTTATACAGATAGTACATCACATACTAGACAGTTATAAACACCTGTTTAGTTAATACAACTCAATACAACACAACTCAACAATATGACTCAGAGATACCAACACAGCGGAACTATATATATATATATATATATATATATATATATATATATATATCTACAACGCTGAAGTCTCCTGCTCCCTTGCTCCTCCAGAATTCGTCAAAGCTAAACCTGAATCCCTTGGCTACCCGTAAAAATTTGGGTACCCGAGAGTTTATGAAAAACAAAAATAAACTCCGAGTCAGACATGGGTCTGGTATGAGTAACAGGTTAATGTTTCTTAACTTTGAAAATCCTTTGAAAGAAAGGTATCACGTAAGACTTCCCACACATAAACATGGAAAAGTTTTTACCTTATGCTAACCAAAACATTTGATAGGAAATTTTGTGATATTATAATAGGTCTATGGTTTTCAAGTAAATAGAAAATAGCCGAAATTTTTACATCTATTAAATTCCAGCTACTAGCCACAAAAGTGGGTAATACAATCAAAACCGTGGGGACTTATTGGATTTTGGATTCCATACAATGGCAGGGCTACTGGGGTACCGCCCGTCACAGTACGGGGCCTAGATCACCGTACCGAGGATTACTCCCTTCATCCCCTGCAACACAAGGCCGGAACCATTCCTTACTGAACAGTCCCGAACAAGATAAACCCCGGCAGTTGTCGCGAACCAACCGCCCACACAGTCGAAATAAAAAGGGACATCTAGACAGGGGAAATATCTTGTCCTGCTTGGGCATGACCCACCTAACCTTGCTGCATCTCCCCTGTTTTAGCCATTCCCGGTTGATGAGGCATGAGGCTACGATTACCTTTAGAGAACAAATTCCTTAGAATGCTCATCGCCCGCCTGACCATGTGTTGAAAGCATCCAATCCATACAAGTTCGTTCCGGGTTCGAACAAAACCGAAGGCATTATCTCGTTATACTCATTTTGGAATCACCCTCAGAGTTAACGACGATAACCCTTGCACTCTGATTCACCATCTCGAATCTGTAAGTACTATTCCGTCAAACTCATTACGGAATCACCCACAGAGTTATACTGACGTATAGCCCTTACACCTCGAGTCTTCACTTGCTCCACTTGGATTAACGACCAAACGTTTAATTGGAGTCGATGTGGTTTTCGGATTCCAAATATGGAAACCCGATCCCGTTCTCATCGAAATCCAAAACGTGTCTTTTAAGGCCAAGTTGTCTATTTAGTCTTGACAGTTCAATTCAATATCATCAATATACACATAGATAGATAATTCACAATATCACAATAGATAATCACATCATCATAAACAGATAATTCATATTATCATCAAAACAGATAATTAAATTTTATCATACTTAAACCAAGCATCCATATTACACAGCATAAATATCACATATCTCAAATCATTCAAGGCAAACAATATCATCCATCCATACATAAGCAATCACATCAGCTATAATTAATTTAAAATGAATTAAATTAATTACTTCATTTCTAATTAATTTAAAGTAAATTAAATTAATTACTTCACCATTATAAATCTTGCTTATTTCACTATTAATCAATTAACAATCAATTAATTAGTCATCGTCCAATTATTCATTTTTAATTTATCATTCTTGATTAATTATCTTTAATCACATTTAAATAATGATCCATTAATTATTTTCACAAATTAGCTATTCTTTAACCAATATAGAGATTAGCCTTAAATTACTAATTAATTTCCTTACTTTCTAATTATTACAAAATAATTATTCTTAACCCATTACAGTAATTCATTTTTAATTTCTTCATTTATTAATTAACTAAAATTAACTACATTATTACATTAATAAACAATTCATTTATTAATTATTCCAAATAAATCTATCCTAAATCACATCATTAATCATAATAATTAATGATCTCTAATTACATTTAAGTAATTCATCTTCAATTTAACCAAATTGTTAATCAGCCTTGATTAACCCCATTCAGTAATTATCTACCCTTAATTACTCATCAAATAAATTAATTATTCCATAATTAATTTTCTGTAGTCAATCCCTTGATTAATTATACAAAGTAATTATGCTCAAATTACTTTTACTTATTAAATCATTCTTGGTAATTACATCCAGTAATTATCATTACTTCCTCAAGTAATTACATTTATCACATCACCAAATGTTATTTAAATTAATTAAACTTAATTAGTGAACTTAAACAATTCATATTAACTTAATTTATTACAATAAGTAATTAATTCCTTATTGCTTTGTTTAAGTAATTATATTTATTTCAATCAAATGATTATTTAAATTAATTAACCTAATAATTATTAAAAATAAATCACATTAACTCATTATTAAATAATCCTAGTTAATGTCCTTTATTAACTATTAACAATTTCTTTAATTACTTTTCTAAAGTAATTAACTAAGATTAATCATTTCAAATTTATTAATCTTTGATTATTCATTAATTAATCTCTAACTATTTAATTAATTAAGTGTTAAGTGTAACTTAATTAATCCTTAATTAATTTAATCTTAAACCCTAAATTAATTAATTTATCCTATTAATTACTTATTTAATTAACCCAATTAATTAACTAAATAAATAAATTATTCATTTTATAAAGAAGTTTAAAAGAAATTTAAAAACCAAATTTATGTTTAAACTCAAACCATAGTTAAAAATGCACTTTAATATTCAAGTTGTTTAAACATTTTAAATTTAAAAACTTCTTTTTATTTCCAAATTTGAATTCATATTAAACTTTGGTTCCTGATCCATCTTTTAGATTTAAAAACCCATTTATAATTTAAAGTTTCATTTTTACAATCCAAACTACTTGACCCTTTAAAGTAGTTATATCAGTTCAAATTTATAAACTCTTAATCTTATTTGAAAACCCAGGCCTAAACTTAAACTCCAGGTTAACAGATTAAAACTTATTAAAACATTACTTCTTATTTCAACTCAGCTATTAAATTTTATTTAAAGTTTAAAAAACAGACAATGGGTTTCTATTTAAAACTTGATACAGTTGATTAACCGAGTCACCATCCTTATTACTTCGAGCCCGATCACGCTTACTCCACCAATTCATCTACCCTTCTTTGAGTCAACACCAGTGAATCAAATACAAGTGAGAAAGCAAACAACACATGAAACAACCGTGCACCGTGCACGTACACACTGCCGCCCATCAACTCCATCCATCAGCGTTGATCCTCACCCATCGGACATCACTTCTGCACCCTAACTCGATCATCAGATCGAACTTCTGGCCTCAAAATCGAATTTGACACGTCATGCTCAACCTGGAACGACTGAACAACCTAACCCAAAACCTGGAAATTTGAAGTCGCCCCCCCATACCCATTCCTGTCAACGTGCCATTCCCACGCCTCTGACCACCTGAAGGTCTGCAATTCCGCCATCGACTTCGCCTACGACCAAGCTATCGACCCTCAAATCCTTACTGCACTAGATCTATTACGTAGACCGTGGTGATCGATTTTATCCGGTACAGTGAAACTAGGTTTACCAAATAAAACGCTCATCCATCGTCACCCTAATGATCTTTCACCACCTCCACTATTTTTCCTTCATCCACCCATCATACATCTACCTCTAGCATGATTCACGACCTCACAAATTCCAGAGATCATTAGAAATCTCAAAAATTCTAATTTCTGGTAAAACCAGAAATAACCACCAAGCCCTTTACTAAAAACTTCCATTTTAGTTTTAAAAATCAAAATTTGGTATTAGTATTTGATTCTTAAACCTGACTTCATAATCTATGACAAATTATTTTTGGCTAAATTTAAGATTCCACTGTGCTTTGTATTTTCCAGAACAATACTAAGTTATTTTAACTAACTATATATTTTTAAACTAACATTTGTGACATAACAATCACATTTCAAGTAAAACTTAAATCTTAATAAAGCCTAGATAAAGAGATAGGAAATATGAAATTAATCTGTAACTAGAAAATTCAAACAGAGGCTACAGGCCTTCAACTAATATGCAGATATCATATTTCACAAACATACACCAATTTCAAAAATACATAAACACAAACACATGACTATCCTCAGGCATAAATCAAACAACCATATAGAAATATACTTAAACATTTTAAAATGAAGTTACTCACCTTAAAAGATGATAAAGAATAGAGCACCAATTTGAAGTTGCTTTTAACTCAGAAAACTTGAATTCCCCTTTGTTATAAAAACTGAGTTGCTTGTTGTTAAGGTTTGCTTTCACGCTTGACTCCAGATGCATTTGAAAACTTTAAATTTGAATGCTTGCTTTAAAGTGCTTTAAATTTGAAACTGGTAGTTGCATGCAGAGATGGCTTCATCTCAGGTTGAAGAAAATGAACTACAGGCAGGCTTTGAATTGAAAATGCTTTGCAGTTTGATTGTTGTTTAAATTTTGTAAAAAGAAAAGTTCACTTATATTTTCTGGTTTAGCTGTGTTGAACAAACTAAACAAAAAGCATTGCATATGTAAATAAGCAGACAGGTTTGAGTTAAGAAGGTGTTTACTGGTTTAGGTATTGTCTTTGATCAGAGATATTTCAAAATGGAGGCTGAAATGATATTTAACACTTCGAGCAGACCAAAAGTTGTGCTAGTATTAAATGAATGGTACTATATGTTTAAATCTTTAGTTAGAATATAACAATCAATATTTGTTTTAGTTTTGACAAGGTGCAGCCTTCAGGTTCCAGAGATACACAAGCTTGACTTCAGATTTAAAAAAGAAGATACTCAAGTTTGAACATCTCAGATTTGCAGAGATGGAGATTCTGGTTTGCATTGATTGTATGAAGATGTTCAAGTTTTTGATGATATATATATATATATATATATATATATATATGTCTCAGTTTTGCTCAGGGATGATGCTCGAACTGATATGAAGAAAAGTTGATATATATACATGAATTTACAGGTTATAATATTATGATGTTTGTACAATACAGGTTATACATTTTGTACAACATTTCAGAGATATTTCTCTTGTATGTTTGACTAGGCTGATTATTTAGGTGGCTAAAACGATATGCATTGTGTACTTAAGATATTAACATTAATTGTTTTGGTGGCTGAGATATGGGCATTAAATTCTATTGTCTTTAGCTTGACTTACAGCTTGTTTAAAATTGAATGTGAAAATATGTTAATCTTTTCTCTTGCCTTTCAAGCCTGCATACTGTGTTCACTTGTTTGTATAAACATATATACTATGTTGTTTTTATTTTAGTTAGTGTTTACTTCTATCTTACAAGACTATATGATTTATCTTAAATATTTATTTCTACTTTTATTTTAAGTACATTTGTTTGCTATACTTCTGTCATGGCTCAAATTATCACTTACATCTAATTTAATTTTTTTTACACACTTGAATGTTTATTTGTTGCAACAATATGTTTATTACCTTGTCTATTACCTTACTTTTACTTGCCAGATTCATTTTGTTGTTCTTGCATAACTAGCTTAAGTGGAAATATATACCTTGTTTTATTTTTTATTTTTTTATACTTCATTTGCTTATTATTTTTATTTTTATATAGCATATGTTTGATATATGTTCAACCTTAATATTTTAAAAGATTTACTTCATCTTAATCATTTTTGAAAGATTTTATTTTAAGTTTTACAAATCAGAGCTTTCCAAAATACAAATAAATTTTCCAAATTTACAAAAACATTAGAATTAGAAAACATATCTTGATTTATTAAATTTAAAACAAAGATTATCTATTTTCAATATATACAGATATACATATTATAAATAGAAAACATTATAATTAGCTTTTAAAAGATAATTTATCAGTTAAATATTTATTTAAAAGAAAATTTATTAAATCAATTCATAACTTATTAACAAAGATATATCAAATCAATTTGATATTTTATATAGATTATTAAATTGATATTGCTCAAAATTCCGGGATATCACAACTTTAATTACAGACTGAATGATGATACAGGTATAAAGGGAATGTAGTTTTAAATATAAATTTTGAATTAAATAAATTTTTTAAAAAGAGAAATATTTATGCAGTTTTGATATTTTGTATGTATATGCAGTTAGGAAAAATAATAATAGAATACAAGAAGAAAATTTAGTTTTAAACTAAAAATTTAGTTTTAAACTAAAAATTTAGTTAAGAAAATATATTAAAGGAAATTGATTTGAAATAAAGATATTAATTTAAAGTAAAATGTTGGTTGGATAGATTTATTTAAAGGAATTCAGTTCGAATTTTAATTTTTTAGTTAAAATAAAAATAATAGGTTAATAAATTGAACGATAATTTAAGTGTTCAATTTAATTCGAATATTAATAAATTTATATAATTGTTATACAAGGTATAAATCAAGAAAATCGAGTCAAGATTGGAATGGACTGCAAATTAAAATCAAAGGTGAGAACTTCTCACTCAAAGGATTTTTATTTAAATTTTAAATAGTTAGATTTAAAATTATTGATTGTGTTGATTGTTTGTTTAGATAATATAGTATTATCTGTTGCATTGAAATAGACCCTATACGCCGCCTATTAAGCGGATGTTATTTATTAAGCCCATATACCGCAATATTCCACCTCGAAGTGGAATTGGTATTATATATGTACTTGGAGTTGATTTCCCGCATTATATAGCAGATGAGACCCTATTGCGCCGTATAATAGCGGATAATAATTTATAAATCCCATATACCGTGATATCCCGTCTTGAAACGGGATTAGTATTGTGCTGATGTCTGTGGATGCAGGAAACAGGTTGGAGGGTTCCAACTGTATTCCTCAAATAATTGAATTGGTTTCAATATTGTGTGTTGATTTCTTCTTATCATAATCCCTGTGTAATTATCTGTATGATTGAAATTGTTGAAGGCTAAAATTTTGCCGAATAAAATTCTGGTATCATTAGATACCGGAAATAAATAAAATTTGATATTTGATATAAGTAGCAGATTAATTTATAAAATGGTTTAAATTGGGATATTTGAATTATTATAAATGGTTTAAATAAAAGATTTATAAAATTGATATTTATAAGTAAAAATACTGAAATTATAAAACGAGTTTTTATAAGCGTTAAAATGAACTATAAATGAATTCATAAGTGAATGAAATTTATAAACCGTGAAGTTATAAAAGGAAATGATTTTGTAAAATAAGAGGATTATAAATAATTTACTTATAAATTGGGTTTTGGCATTTAAATGAATTATAAATAGAATTTGTTAATTAAGGGATTTTGTAAGTTGAAGTTTTTTTAATATATAGATGTAAATTTATAAACGTTAGTTTAGAAATCCGAAATCAATTGAATTCGATAGATTAAACATAGAAGTTTATTTAAGGAGATGTATCCACGATTTTGGACAGTGGATAACCTTCTAAATAAAGCGTGTAGAAAATGTTGAATTTGGATTAACGAATTATTTTCACGATTTTGGGTAGTGAATAATATATTAAAGAAATGTTTTGGGGAAAATGATATTTTAAATAGAATTAAAACGATTAGAGATGTTTTAAATGTATTAAGTATTGAAAGCATTGATTTCAACATTCATTGTTGAAATAGGCGTTTTCAAGGAATAAAAGGAAATGGTGGACTATAACACTGTTGTTATAGTAAATGATTTCCGAAAAGAAATGTTTTATATAGTATTGGGATTTATATATCTATCTTAAAATTTGAATCCCTATACTAGTGATTTTGGGTCGTCGTAACGATGTTTTACGCAACATTCGTTTTGACTCAAATAAAAATGTTTAAGAGAATGTTTTCTTAAAGAATAAAATGTATACTTAATATTGATTTAAGTATATCGAATATTTTTCAAATGATGAAAAATAAATAGAGTTGTGAAATACTTATTATTAAATGAGTATGGAAATGTTTTTCCAATATGAAATGAACGTTTTGAGAATTATCTTTTTAAAGATAAATTGAAAATGAATATTAGAAATCGATTTGAAAATCGTGTATTTATAGATATTTTGAAATATAAATCCACTAGGGAATTTATAAAAGAAAGGGAAATTCATTTAAAAACAAACTTTTTGAAGTATGGAAACTATATATATATCTTGTAAAGATATTTTTTGAAAACTAAATAATTTGGAAAATTATTTGGAATATGGTGATGTTTTGCATACCTATTGATAGCTAAATAACCTACTATCAATTTTTACCTTTGAATAGGTATTTGTTTGAATTTGAATGCCACACTTATCTTTAAAATAAGCGCTCACTATTCGGGTTAGCCGGGAAAGGACCTTGGGGTCGTATAACCCATACCGAATATGTGATACGTCGTAATGGGTAGTATTTGAAGACCGTTGTTGAAGACCAGATATTTATGAAAATAGAAGGATTATCGTCAAATGTTTTTGCATCGGCTGATCTCCGATGTAGAAATTTATTACCCTTTGTGACGGGAAGTCCGGACGTGATTAGTAAATATACGGATTGCAAGGACTTCTTTGGAAGTGCCTTCGGTTCTGTTCGAACCCGGAACAGACATGTATGGATTGTATGTATGACATTACAAATTGAGATATAAAGCTGATTTCTTTCAAATATATTTCTGTTGGTGGCGGAGAATTTATTCTCTTAGCTTAACACCCTTCTCTGAGACGTACGAGCTCAGAGGTTATGTAGTTGAAGGTTGTCAGTGATATACTCCCAATTTGGTAGTGTGATATGCTAAGTGCTGTTGAGCATTTGTTGAAACAAAGCATAGCTTTTATATAAAGCGTAGCTTTGTGGACGAGACTTCGTCGAACCTCACACCACGAAAATGGTCAAAACAGGAAGAATGCAGTAAGGTTTTAGGGAGTAGCGCCCCTTAGTGTATGTCATTTCCTTCTGGATAGAGGTGGTATCATGGTATGGAGCCCAGATATTTAACCTATGTTGTGCTGCAAATTTATTACTTTGTGGTTGTTGGAAATCAAGGATCCTCGGATGAAAGGCTGTTACAATCGGGGAATGGCATACGCGTGTCAGAAGTTACCTACTTTTGCAGAGGTAACCCAGCCTTGTGTTGGCAGAGATCCGGTTAGGTTCTCGGGGTGTCTTTCTAGAGGCGTTTCCATGTGGCAATGGAAAATTCCTTGGCCTGACCATTTGTTGGAAATCCAAAGAAATAATATGAACCCTTTACGATTGCAAATTGTATAACCTGCTTCCTCAGGAGGTAGCTATAGCGGGCATAATATAATGGTACCTATACTGGCTAAGATTTATATTCTACTTTCGAAATGTTTTCTACACTATGCACTAATAATAATATCAAAAATGATTTGATTTTGCGTAGTAAGCATCTTTGACTAACATAAGAAGAAATCTCCTCCAAGTCTGCGTTTGCATTGTGTGTGTGGTGGGAGGTCTTATGGTAGTTACATTTCCAAAAAACGTTGCGAATTGATTTTTAAATTTCTCCTGTTCTTTGTTTCAAAGATAAATAACCGTTTAAGTTCTCACACCTGTCACATGACTGATCTGGGGTTTATTGTTTCCCTTTCTAAACTCTGGGTGCCCACCAATTTCCACACGAGCAGTCTAGAGTTAGGTTATCAGGTCATTCTGGATTCGGGAGTTGCTGTAGAAATCTGGAGGCAAGCTAGATGGCGTAGCATATTACTGAGTATATAGTATTTCTTTTCCGTTGTTCGTTGTTGTAAACTCTGTTAATGAATGTGATGTGATGTACTGTATAAAATGTACAGTTCTTTTGTTTAATGATTATTCATTTATCTATTATATGTTGTTCCGCTGGGATTGTTAGATTTTGATATTGTTTTGTTCTTCTATCTTCTTTCTTCTTCTACCTTTTCTTTTTCTTCAACCATAGGGGTTTGTATTTCCGTTCATCTTGAGTTAATCACTGTAGATTAGTTTCTACTCAATGAGTACGGATTTACAGGCCTTTATAATTAGGAACTAGACCTGAGGCAAGCACCTCGTTTACTCGATAAAAACTCGAGTTTCCTTTCCTATTCCTGAGTTCCCCTTCTCTTCCTCATTCCTTACTTCTTCTACTACTCTTTCTTTCTCTTTTTTTAGTTTGAGTTTAAACTGCAGCTGCAACAACCCGCCATTCATCTCCACAGAATGACGCATCATTAATAAGAAAGAGAGAGATAGAAAAGAGAAAGAAAGAGAAGAAAGAAGAAACAACATCAGAATCTCAACAGCGGAACAGATAAATTATATTAATAACATAAGTATTACATAATATATAACAACTATCAGAGTTACACAGATTATACATCACACCCTACATAGTTATAAACACCTATCTAGTTATCACAACTCAAAACAACTCAGAGAAAAACACAGAGATATCAAACACAGTGGAACACTAAACATATCTACAACGCTGAAGCCTCCTGCTCCATTGCTCCTCTACAATTCATCAAAGCTAAACTGGATCCCTTGGCTACTCGTGAAAATTTGAGTACCCAAGAGTTTGAGAAAAATAGAAATAAACTCCGGGTCAGACATGGGTCTGGTGTGAGTAACAGGTTAAGGTTGCTTAACTTTGAAAAACCTTTGAAAAGAAAGGTATCACGTAAGACTTCCCACACATTAACATGGAAAAGTTTTTACCTTACGCTAACAAAAACATTTGATAGGAAATCTAGTGATATTATAATAGGTCTAGGGTTTACAAATAAATATGAAATAGCCGAAATTATTACATGACTAAATTCCAGCTACTAGCCACAAAAGTGGGTAATACAATCAAAACCGTTGGCACTTATTGGATTTTGGATTCCATACAATGGCAGGGCTACTGGGGTACCACCCGTCACAGTACGTGGCCTAGGTCAACATACCGAGGATTACTCTCAATCCCCTACAACACAAGGCCGGAACCATCCCTTACTGGACAGTCCCGAACAAGACAACCACGTAGCTGGCGCGCGTATCCAACTGCCCACTAATCCAAATAAAAGGGACCTTTAGACGGGGGAAAATCTCGTCCTACTTAGGCATGACCCACTTAGCCTTGCTGCACATCCCCTATTTTAGCCATTCTTGGTTGATGAGGCTTGAGGCTACGATTACCTTTATAGAACACATCTATCTTAGAATGCTTATCGCCCGCCTGACGATGTTCTGATAGCATTCAATCCATACAAGTTCGTTCCGGGTTCGAACGAAACCTAAGGCATCCTCTCGTTACACTCATTTTAGAATCACCCTCAGAGTTAATGACGATAACCCTTGCACTCTGAATCTTCATCTCGAATCTGAAAGTACTACCCTGTTAAAATCATATTGGAATCACCCTCAGAATTTTAACGACGAATAGTCCTTACACCTCGAGTCTTCACTCTTCACTTGAGATTCATGACCTATCGTTAATTTGGATTAATGTGGTTTTCGGATATCCAAATCTGGAAACCCGATCCCGGTCTCATCGAAATCCAAAGCGTATCTTTTAAGGCCAAGTTGTTTTAAAGTTTAAAACAATTCAATTTCATTATCTATATACACATAGATATATAATTCACATACCACAATAGATAATCGTTACTATCATCACAACAGATAATCCATATTATCATTATCAAAAGATAATCCATATTATCATCACAATGCAACCAATGCATCTATATCACCCAATATTACTTATCTCATTTCTGAGATTTCAAACCATTCAGGGCAATCAATATCATTCATCCATATATAAGCAATGATCTATAATCACACCATCTATAATTAATTTAAAATGAATTAAATTAATTACTTCCATCTCTAATTAATTTAAAGCGAATTAAATTAATTATTTCATCAATATAAATCTTGCTTACTTAACCATTAATTAATTACAAATCAATGAATTAATTATTCTCTAATTATCCACCTTAATTAATCACCCTTGATTAATTATACTTTAATTACATTCAAGTAATTATTCTTTAATTACTTTCACAAATTAATTATTCTAAACCAATTATAGTAATTAACCTTTAATTACTTCATTAATTAATTAACTCTAACTAATTACATTAATTCTTAATTAATTACATTAATTAATTACCTTTAATTACTTATTATTGATTAATTAATCTTAATTAATCAACCCTTAATTACATCATTAATTATATTAATTAATGATCCCTAATAACATTTTAATTAATTACTTTTTTAAAATTAATTACAATAAGTAATTAGTCTTTAACTAAACCACCATTATTAATCACTTTGATTAATCACATTCAGTAATTAACTACTCTAATTACTTATCAAATAAATTACTCCTTAATTAATTATCTTTAATTAATCCCTTGATTAATTATAATAAGTAATTTAACCCAAATTACTTCCACAATTAAACCATCTTCCACTAATTACATCCAGTAATTATCATTAATCACTTCACTAAGTAATTATACTTCATTAATTACACTAAGTAATTATTTATCAAAGCATCTAGTGTTTAAATTAGTTAAACTTAATTAATTAACTAAACTAATTACATTAAACTCAATTAATTACGTCAGGCAATTAATTCCTTAATTATTTTCATTAAGTAATTAAATTTAACCAATTCACAAATGATTGTATTAAATTAATTAATCTAGTTAATTATTAAAATTAATCATATTAATTAATTGTTAAATAATCCTTAGTTAATGACCTTTATTAACTATTAACCATTCTTTAATTACTTTTTTTAAGTAATTAACTTTCATCAATCAATATTAATTATAAACTAATTAATCTTGAATAATCAATTAATTAACCTTTAATTATTAAATTAATTAAGTGTTAACTGTAACTTAATTAATTCATAATTACTTGATTAATTAATCTCTAATTATTAATTAATATTCTAATTAATAATCCTTAATTACAAATTAATTATTACTTAATTAATCAATTTAAACCTTTAATTACTTACTTAATTAATTTAAGATGTTAATTAATTTAAATAAATTAATTATCCATTTCAATTAACTTAATAATTTAATGAATGTAAATCATTAAATTCTATTTAAATTTAAGATAAAACATACAAAGCATTTAAACAATTTGCTTTAAGTTTACTTTCAAATTTCATTTTAAATTTAAATATTTAAATTGAATACAAATTATCCTTTACAAAGTTTAAAACACATTTTTAAAACCTTTTCATTTCACAAGTTAAAGAAATACTCATTTAATAAAGAATTTTAAAAGAATTTAAAACCAAATTCATTTTTAAATTCAAATCAATTTAAATTACACTTTAATCATTCAAAATTGTTTAAATCATTTTAAATTTAAAAACTTTCCTTCATTTCAAAACTAGAATACATATTTAAATTTGAATCCAGATTAATCTTTATGTTTTTAAAATCTACTTACATTTTAAAACATTATTTTTAGAATTCAAACTACTTAAACATTTTAAGGTTGTTTAAACAATTTAAATTTTAAAAACTATATTTTATTTCAAATCTAGGATACAAATTTTTATTTGAATCCAGACTTAAAATCTTAGATCTAAACTTTGTTTAAATCATTTCTATATAAATTAAAATTCAGTTTTATAAATTTTAAATTGTTAGGTTTTGAAAACCTGCATTACAAACTTGACCCGAGCTAACCCATCAGTTGCTTCGAGTCCACCAACTATAAACTTCGAGCAACCCATCTACTTACTTCGAGCAAACTACCCAAAAACACGAGTAAAACTCGAGTTCAATCTTCTGCTCAATTCCAAAACCAACAGCATCCATAATGATCACCGTACACCTGCACAATGATCTTGATCGATTCCGATCAAATTCGACGATCTCCTATCATCAATGAACAACTCCTCACTCTACCCCGTTCACCATATTGCTCTCACATAATTCGAATTTGAATTCGAGTTCAAATTTTAAAACCTGGAACAGAAAGAACAACCACTACCAAAACCTGTCTACGCTTCGTCTCTTCATCTCCGACCACCGGAAACTCCACAACTTCGGCCAACCCTACGTCAACGTCTAAGCTACCGTTTCCCAAAACCACATTACACTCGATCAACCAGAGGAGGTCGAACCAAACAAGTTTCTCGACCCAAATAAAACTAGGGTTCTAAACAAGAATTCACTACTGCCACCTCCATAGTGATATTGATCATATTCTGGCAATTTTCCTTTAATCTATGCTCACTCCTCCATCAACACTGAAGATTACAGCATCCAAAATCACAGAGTTCACCAGAAATCCCCTACTTCCCTATTTCCTGATCATCTAGAACTGCATCCTCAATATAATTCTAAAAATTATGAATTTAGTTTTAAAAATCAAAATTTTGAATAATGTTTCAGATTCTAACCCTGAAACATTGAATCAACATGTTTGAATTTCACTTATATTCAAATTTTCTCAGTTATTTTAAGTTTTCAGAGACATTTTACTATTATTTAACTTAAGTAAAATTCTAATCTAAAGTTTGTAGTGAAAGAAACAAGTATGGCTTAAATCTTATGTTTTAGCAGAGTCAAAATCAAGAGACTTTGAATTTAAATCAAACAAGAAACTAAAACTGGAACAGATGGGTCTTACAGATATCCACAAACATGCATACATCATACATAAAAAAAAATCAACAATATACACAAAAAAACATATTTATCTCAAACTACTAGCATGCAACCAAACCATTCGATTGTTTAAGCTTTTAAAGGGATGTTGGTCACCAGATTAAAATGAAGGTAGAGCTTCTTAAAAGCTGGATTCCCTTTCCTTTAAATCTTTGCACTCTTTTAAACTGAAATGCTCCTAATATGAAAACTACATGCATGCTTTGGTTTTGAAACTGGATTGCCTGCTTATCTGAATGATGCAGTTGCCTTGATTTGAAGATGCATGCTTTAAAACATGTTCGAAAATGTATTTACAGGTTTGAAATTTGCAGTTGCTTTAGAACAGACTCAGATTTGCTTATTTGATCAGAGGATCTGGAAAATGATTACTGATTTGATAATGTGTTATAGGAGAAATAATTTTGAAGATGATGACAAGTTATTGTTTATGGAAAAATTGAAAGTGGTATGCAGGCTTGATATTGGAAGTGGATTACAGGTTTTAAAGCTTCAGGTTTTAATAATGAAAATGAAATTTCAAGCTTTGCTCTTGTTTCCGGTTTTATGAAGCATTGAATCAACTTTGCTTTTGAAAATGAAAATAGAAAAAGAGAAGAAGATAAGAAAACATATGTATTTATAAAGGCTGAAATTTGATTTTATTAAAATAAAAGAAAAACTAAAATAAATTGACACTTGCATTAAATCTTTACATTTGTCATCTTAAGATGATTATTAGTTTACATTTGTTACATTAGTTACATAATTTAACTACACTTGTCCCAAGAGAAATTAGTATTTATTATTAAGTGTTAATAAAATCTTTTAACTTAATTAATTAGTTTTTAATACTTAGTTATATATAGATAACTTTTGAAGAATAAAACCAATTATATTTATATATAAAAACAATACATATATTTATTATTTGAAAATAGTACACTTGACAATTTTATATAATTTATAAAGGAAATTGTAAATTACTTATTATTTAAATAAATTGATGTTTCATATACTAATTTTAAACTTTCATAGCTAATATACAAATTATGTTTAATAAACAATATTTTAGAAAGAATGTTAAAAAAATTATTTTGCAAACCTTATTTAAAATATAAATTAAAGATATTTATTTTAAAAAAAATAAATACTTACCTTAAGTATTTAAAACCATATAGTTATTTATAAAATAGCTTTTAAAAGTTTAATCATAATTCCCAATTTACCAAAGATATATAAATTAGAAAACAAGATTTATTTATTTATTAAATTTTAAAACAAGGCTTATCTATTTATAATATATACATTTTTTATATACATTATAAATAGAAATAATTTATTAGCTTTTAAAACTTAAAATCTATCAGTTAAATATTTATTTAATTGGATTATTAAATTAATTCCAGTCTTATTAACAAAGATTATCAAATTTTCAATTCAGATTATTAAACTGATATTGCCTAAAATTCCAGGTCATCACATTCCTCCCACCTTAAAAGAATTTCATCCCCGAAATTTAAAACAAAGGTAATCTAATAATCTCATTAAAGATTTAATTTTAAAACACAAGCATATATCAAATATATGTTAACAACCATATCAATCAATTCATCCAATCAAACAAATCTAACTATCCAGACAAAATTCTGGATAGAGTTTCCTCGAGTTTCCTAAGTATATATACCGGGATACTCACTCTACAGAATCCAAACAATCAAAACTACGAAGCTATTGAGATTTTACTCATCTAGATCTACAAAACTAGACAACATATTAGACTACAGACAAGTCTGACTCAACAACCAAATCTTCTAGAACTGCCGGTTCGAAAACTAGAGATTGATCATACACGTACTCCCTCAGAGATACGTAAAACACATCGAATCCCAGTTATCCACACTGGCAATTCAATCCTGAAAACCAAACACTTATCCTCACAAGAACACAGAAAAGATCCAAAATACATCGGAGCTAGCTTTCAAGTCTTACCAAAACTTATAGCTCCTTCGACCAGAAAAAACTTATCCAAAATCAAATCCTCGACTCCATAATGCAAATTCCTTCGTCTCTTATCCACAAAATTCTTCGAACGATCTTGGGCTGCCTACATCCTTACTGATCAGCTCAACCCTTGCTGATTCTCTAGAAACAAACTAGACCAAAAACAACCCAACACAAAGAGCCTCCAAGATCAACCAAGATCAAGGACACCAACTCTACTCCTCAAATATTAGAAGACTAAACTCACTTCTCCAGTTCGGAAAAGAAAAACAGAAGCACTCCAAAACTGCTTCTGCTACACAACTCTGATCCGAAGTAGATAAGAATGCTGATGTGGAACACGAGCACAAACTGGACAACACATCCCAGAAATATGGTTCATCAGATCCATAAAAAAAACTCAAAAATTCCTCCAAAACCTGAGTTGCTTTTTCAAACTCTATCTCTAGGAACCATCCTTCAACGAAACTGAACCACCGTTTCCACTCCTGGAATCCTAGTCGATAAGAAAAACTCAATCTCCAGATGTAGACAAACCTCTGACTTCCCCGAAAAATCTCTGATAACCCAAGAGAACACTCAACTATCGCAAGTCACTTTTGCGATCAATCCAAATCAATTTCCACAGAAAATTGTTCTCCCTTTACTAAACAGAACAGCTTACGCTAGCCTAGCCAATCCATTGAAGAAACAGATCCACTCTACTGCTTCTGAAATCCACCTCCAGAACAATTACTCAGCCAGAAGACTTTCTGCTAGCACAAAGAACACTCCGAGCTGCATTGCTGACATAGATGCCAAAGACTTCCCAATCCACAGCTCTTTGGGAAACTCGGACCTCAAAACAAACAGAAACGCCCTGCTAAACTCAGCCACAATACAGAGGAAGACACGCTACCCTAAACTTGTTCCAAAGAAAACACCTACAGACACATCCATAATCACTGCATCTCATTACGCAACTACAACTTCCTGAGGTATCAAGATACCATTACTCGCTTCTGCTCAATCGACCAATCCAAACTCAACTCGTCCAATTACAAAAATGAACTCTGAACCTTAACAGGTTTCCTTCAGAGATCAACGAAATCTTTACATCGAGCTGCACATCTCACTCGAGACGGTATTAGGTCTACAGCCTCAACAGACACACTTCCAACCTCAAACATTCAAACTCCAACCAATGGTAGTAGTTGTGTTACACACACCTTTACCATATCTACCTTTATAACTGATATTGGAAAACCTAAACAGGTAACCCAACAGATAGGTAGAAATAGATACACACACACACACACACACACACACACACATATATATATATATATTAAAATTACAAATACGCTCTCTCAAGAAAGAAATCACTCCAAAGCCTAGGTATTCACTCAACCTAGCGCTCTGATACCAACTGTAACGACCTGTCATTCATGTCCACAAAATGACGCATCATTAATAAGAAAAAAGGGATAGAAAAGAGAAAGAAAGAGAAGAAAGAAGAGACAACAACAGAATCTCAACAATGGAACGGATAAATTATATTAATAACATAAGTATTTGACGCAGCGGATTAATCAAACAAAACTTCAATCGATGGATTGTAGCAATCGGTGAGTTGAAGATACCAAAAATGCCCAAGTTCGTTGATCCAAAGATACCGAACTCTAGCTATCTCAAACACGTTGATAGCGCACTATACCGTGTTCAAAGATCTACGATTCTTCGCACGTTGATCTAGCGCACTAGATTCCGTGAATCGGCTTCAACAAACGTGGATTCGAGCGCACTCGAACGACGTAAGTGGAGATAGGAGATTACACTCAACTACCAATTGGTATGAAAGCACAAAGCTAACAAAAGAGAAATTTTATTCAAAATCAACAACCACAAAATGTACAACACACGCGCTATTTATAGCTTTCACAACTCAACACACACAAACCCTCACCTGACTCTTAGGTCGGCGACGACTTACGACCTAACTTAGGTCGCGGCCGACTCAACACAAGGCAGCTCAACTCCAGAACGACTCAACCCTGGCCGACTTAACAAGCATGACCTTCATACATCATCATATGACCTTAAGACGACTCACCATAGGTCGTATGCGACCCAACACTTCATATACATGACCGACTCAACATTACCCCTAGGTCGGTAACGACCTAAAATACAACACTCACAACCCATAGGTCGGTAACGACCTAAAATGCAACACGATCCACTACATACCGACTTAAAACTCACGACATACGACTTACAACATACAACAGTACACGACTCATCACAACAAACGACTCACGACTCATACTAGGTCGGCAACGACCTACGACTCACGACTCATAACTTCAGCGACTCAACATCCTTCCTTCGACTCAAGCTCCCATCAGTTGAATCCTTCTCCTTCTTGATGCTATCTCGGTCACGACTTATGGATACGTTGTTAAGTCGTGTACGACTCATCAAGTATGCACACTCCAAGTTTCCCTTGAGTCGTAACCCTGTTCCATTATCCCGTATACGACTCAAGCTCGCACGACTCAAACCCGATGCCTCTTTTATGCGGTTCAAATTGTTGTTAACTCGAAACTTGCTATCCCGTGCACCATTAAGTCGGAAACGACTTAACCCTGCCTTCCTAAGTCGCGTACGACTTAACCTCTCTATGAGTCGTGTACGACTCATCCTTGTTAGAAATTTTGGTTGCATTTCTTCTCTGTTCTGAGCTGCATCATCCTCCCCTGGTTGAGAAAAATTCGACCTCGAATTTGTAAATTCTTCCTCAACCATCTCACCTCCATGATATGGAATTAAATGTTTGACGTTAAAAACATCAGAAGTATAAACATCATCTGGTAACTTTAATCGATAAGCATTCTCATTGATTTTCTTCAAAACTTCAATTGGACCAATTTTTCGTGCCTTCAACTTGTTATAAGCACCCACCGGAAAACGATCCTTTGTTAATACGGCATAAACCAAATCACCTTCCTTAAATTCAACATTTCGACGTTTCAAATCTGCAAACTTCTTATATTTCTCATTCGATTTCTCCAATCGTTCCTGAACGGTTCTATGACATTCAGTCAGCTCATCAACAAAATCAGTAGCTCGTTTAACTGTTCTCTTTGACTGTGGTACAGCTGCTAAATCCAATGGCCCCCTGGGTAAATTTGAATAAATAATCTGAAACGGACTGAATCCTGTGCTTCGATTTACTGCATGATTATGAGCAAATTCTGCCTGGCATAGTTTCATGTCCCAACTTCTCAAATTATCCTGTACAAGACATCGCAACAAATTTCCCAATGACCTGTTAACAACTTCTGTCTGCCCATCGGTTTGTGGATGATAAGCACTGCTAAACTTCAGTTTCGTTCCCACCATCTTCCACAAACTCAACCAAAAGTGACTCAGAAAACGAGTATCTCGGTCAGAAACAATAGATTCTGGTAAACCATGAAGTCGATAAATCTCCTTGAAAAATAGCTGTGCGACTCGAACTGCATCTGCTGTCTTCTTGCAAGCAACAAAATGTGCCATCTTTGAAAACCTGTCCACCACAACAAATATCGAATCATTTCCCCTTTGAGTTCTCGGCAAACCCAAAACGAAATCCATGCTGATATCAACCCATGGCTTAGATGGTACTGGTAACGGCATATACAACCCTGCATTCGTTGCTGTCCCTTTTGAAACTTGGCAAATATGACATCGCTCCACGAATCTTTCAACCTCTTTCCTCATCGACGGCCAAAAGTAAGACTGCGAAATCAACTGTAAAGTACGATCACGGCCAACATGTCCTTCCTCGTGCAATTCCTTCACAATCTTCATCCTCAAACTACAGTCCGGAATACATAAACGATTTCCTTTAAACAGAAAACCATCAACTAACATGAATTCATCGGTACTCCCATCCTTCACTTTTTCAACATATTTCACAAAGTAAGGATCTTCTTCAATCATCTCTGGCAACATTTCAAACCCCGTCACTTCCACCTTCATTGTCGTCAGTAAATGACTCCTCCTACTTAAAGCATCAGCTACTCGATTGGTCACCCCAGATTTGTGCTTAACGACAAAAGTAAACTGCTGTAAATATGCAATCCATGATGCATGTCTTGCTGAAATCTTATCTTGCCCCTGTAAATGTTTCAAAGCTTCGTGATCAGTGTACAGAACAAATTCCTTCTGAAATAAGTAATGTCTCCAATGCTTAACAGCCTGAACAACAGCATAAAATTCAACGTCATATGTACTGTATCTGATCTTTGCCCCTGACAGTTTCTCACTAAAATAAGCAACTGGCTTTCCATTCTGGCTCAGAACTCCTCCAATTCCAACCTTCGAAGCATCAGTATGCAATTCAAACAATAACTGAAAATTAGGTAGAACAAGAATTGGTGCAGACGTCAACAATTCCTTGATCCTTTCAAAGGCAACCCCCGCTTCCTCTGACCACACCAACTGTTTACCCTTCATGCAATCAGTCACTGGAGCCATCACGCTACTGAAGTGTGGTATGAACCTTCGGTAGAATGACGCTAGCCCATGAAAACTTCTCACTTCTGTAATTGTCTTTGGCTGTGGCCAATTCTTGACTGCTTCAACTTTGCTCTGGTCAACTTGAATACCTTTCCCTGAAACAACATACCCCAGGAATAAAACACTAGGTGTCATAAACACACATTTCTTTGTAGCAGCATAAAATTGTTCTTCACGAAGAATAAACAACACTTCTCTCAGATGTAGAACATGTTCCTCCGTACTCCTGCTATAAATCAAAATATCATCGAAATAAACCACGACGAACTTTCCAATGAGTGGTCTAAAAATTTGATTCATCACCCGCATGAATGTACTAGGTGCATTAGACAAACCAAATGGCATAACCAACCATTCGTACAACCCCTCTCTAGTTTTGAAAGCTGTCTTCCATTCGTCTCCAGGTCTGATACGAATTTGATGATAACCACTCTTCAAATCAATTTTCGAGAATATAGTTGCCCCACTCAACTGATCCAACAAATCATCCAACCTCGGCATAGGAAATCTGTAACGAACAGTGATCTTATTCAAAGCTCTACTATCAGTGCACATTCTCCAAGTTCCGTCCTTCTTTGGTACTAACAATGCAGGTACAGCACACGGACTCAAACTTTCCTGAATACGACCCTGTTCAAGTAATTCTTCCACCTGCCTTCTCAATTCCTCATGTTCCTTCGGACTCATACGATAATGTGGTCGATGTGGTAACACTGCCCCCGGAACAAGATCAATCTGATGTTGAATGTCTCTAAGTCGTGGTAACTCCTTTGGCAACTCCTCTGGAAAGACATCTTCAAACTCTTCCAAAACTGGCTTTGCTTCTTCGGGAATCTCAACTTCTTCACTACTCTCTCTCCCAATCAACAAAAACACTTCCGGTTCTTCCTCCACTTCTTTAACAAACTCCTTCAAAGTCAACAGAGTTTTCAATTCTTCAATCTCCTCCAGTTTGTTCTCCTTCTGCTGTTGCTTCTTAGGAACCAAAGTGATTTTAGTACCCTCGAACATGAAACTGTAACTGTTGGCACGACCGTCATGCTGAACTGCTCTATCAAACTGCCATGGCCTGCCCAATAACAAGTGACAAACATCCATGTCCACAACATCACACCAAATTTCATCTTTGTACTTCTTCCCAATCGAAAAATTCACACAAGCTCTTCGACACACTTTCACTTCACCTCCTTTTCTTAACCATGCTAGCTTGTATGGTTTAGGATGCTTCTCGGTCTTCAAATTCAACTTTCTCACTGCTTCTGTAGAAATAATATTATCACAACTTCCTGCATCAATAACAAACTTGCAGACCTTTCCCAGAATAGTACATGTCGATTGGAAAATATTGCTTCTCAGCCAACTACAATCCTCCTCTTGCTTAGGTGTCAAACAACTTCTCCTCATCATAAGATTACAACCTTCATCACCCGACACTTTTTCTTCCTCCTCAACATAAGGTACATTTGAATACTCTGCCTCCTCACCATCATCTGCTTCAACCTCTGCAACCATGGTTCTCTTCTTCGGCTTCGGACATTCGTTGCTTTTGTGACCCAACTCCTGACAATTATAACATTTGAAAACACTACTAGCCTTCGCCTTCTCAACCTCCTTGACCACTGGCTTTGTAACAGGTTTAGGAACATTAGAACTTCCGCCAACACCCCTTGCTTGATTATTGGAATTAGTAAACACACCACCTCCACGCCTTCCTTGTTTCTCCCAAGCTAACGCTTTCTGATGTGCCTCTGCTACTGATCTAGGATCAAACATATTAACCATATCTTGGATCTGCATTCTCAAGCCCCCAATGAATCTAGCAGTTAGCTGTTCTTCTGTTTCCATGATATCATTCCTGGCGATGAGTTGGTAAAATTCATCAGCATAATCACTAACAGATTTTGTCCCTTGCCTCAGATTCTGCAACCTCTGGTACATAAGTGATTGGTAGTTATAAGGCAAAAATGTAGATCTCATCAACTTTTTCATCTTCTCCCAAGATTCTATCTTTGACTTCCCCATTCGTTCTCGAGTAAGTTTAGTTTGCTGCCACCACGCCAAAGCTCTCCCCCTCAACCTAGTAGCAACCAACTTCACCCTTCGATTCTCCGGCACCTCCTTGAAATCAAAGATTTCCTCCACATTAGACAACCAATCTAAGAACTCCTCAGCAACCATCCCGCCTTTAAACTCCGGAATCTCCATTTTCATACCCGACTCCCAACGACGGTCATCCTCCACATCACGGTAAGAATTTCGAACTTGGTCTCGATCTCGATAATGAATACTTGCTCTATCACCCTCTTCAACAAAATCAAAGGTACGCCTACATCGATCTCGACTAACATCATCCCTTCTCTCATGCATGCTTCTTTGACTATGTCCCTCTTCATCTCTATATACTTCATGGTCAAATTCTCGATGACTTCTTCTTTCTTCATGTGCATAGTCATGATGATCTCTTCGTGATGAAATTGATGTTTCTCTTCTATCTCTACAAGAATGTGGTGATACCCTCCTCGCTTCCGTAACCAATGGCGAAACTCGGTTTCCTCCATGGTTCGAGTTTGGTGATCTCCTCCTTTGATTCAAATCATTCATCAATCTCTCCAATTTACCAATGCCTTCATCAAATTTTTCATTAATACGTTGTTCCATAAGCTCGGCTTCTTCTCTACGATACAAAGCTTCAACGTTTTGATGACGATTAGCTCTCCTTGGTGGCATGGTTAAAATTTTCACAAACTTCAACAAATTGAACACAATACTTCAAAATTTCACACGATAAGGCAATCTAGGCTCAACTGTCTCGGCAATGCTTGTCTCGGCCTTGACTCTTCACAACTTTGCTTGGCTCGGTCAAGACTTGCCTCGGCTCACTCCAAAACCTTCAAAACTTTGGCGCGCAAATCACCAATTCAAAATCCAAACAAAATCCAACTCCTCGATCCAAAATGAAATGGATCAAACTCTCCAAACTTGATGCAACTTCAATATGAACACGATGAACTACTTCAAACTTCAAAAACTTGGCTCCAAGAATCAAACTTAGCTATGATTGGCTAAGTATGGCTCCGATACCAAACTGACGCAGCGGATTAATCAAACAAAACTTCAATCGATGGATTGTAGCAATCGGTGAGTTGAAGATACCAAAAATGCCCAAGTTCGTTGATCCAAAGATACCGAACTCTAGCTATCTCAAACACGTTGATAGCGCACTATACCGTGTTCAAAGATCTACGATTCTTCGCACGTTGATCTAGCGCACTAGATTCCGTGAATCGGCTTCAACAAACGTGGATTCGAGCGCACTCGAACGACGTAAGTGGAGATAGGAGATTACACTCAACTACCAATTGGTATGAAAGCACAAAGCTAACAAAAGAGAAATTTTATTCAAAATCAACAACCACAAAATGTACAACACACGCGCTATTTATAGCTTTCACAACTCAACACACACAAACCCTCACCTGACTCTTAGGTCGGCGACGACTTACGACCTAACTTAGGTCGCGGCCGACTCAACACAAGGCAGCTCAACTCCAGAACGACTCAACCCTGGCCGACTTAACAAGCATGACCTTCATACATCATCATATGACCTTAAGACGACTCACCATAGGTCGTATGCGACCCAACACTTCATATACATGACCGACTCAACATTACCCCTAGGTCGGTAACGACCTAAAATACAACACTCACAACCCATAGGTCGGTAACGACCTAAAATGCAACACGATCCACTACATACCGACTTAAAACTCACGACATACGACTTACAACATACAACAGTACACGACTCATCACAACAAACGACTCACGACTCATACTAGGTCGGCAACGACCTACGACTCACGACTCATAACTTCAGCGACTCAACATCCTTCCTTCGACTCAAGCTCCCATCAGTTGAATCCTTCTCCTTCTTGATGCTATCTCGGTCACGACTTATGGATACGTTGTTAAGTCGTGTACGACTCATCAAGTATGCACACTCCAAGTTTCCCTTGAGTCGTAACCCTGTTCCATTATCCCGTATACGACTCAAGCTCGCACGACTCAAACCCGATGCCTCTTTTATGCGGTTCAAATTGTTGTTAACTCGAAACTTGCTATCCCGTGCACCATTAAGTCGGAAACGACTTAACCCTGCCTTCCTAAGTCGCGTACGACTTAACCTCTCTATGAGTCGTGTACGACTCATCCTTGTTAGAAATTTTGGTTGCATTTCTTCTCTGTTCTGAGCTGCATCAGTATTACATAATATACAACAACTATCAGAGTTACACAGATTATACATCACAGCCTAGATAGTTATGAACACATGTCTAGTTATTACAACTCAAAACAACTCAGAGAAAAACACAGAGATATCAAACATAGTGGAACACTAAACATATCTACAACAATGAGGCCTCCTGCTCCATTGCTTCCTCACAATTCGTCAAAGCTAACCTGAATCCCTTGGCTACTCGTAAAAATTTGAGTACCCAAGAGTTTAAGAAAAACAGAAATAAACTACGGGTCAGACATGGGTCTGGTGTGAGTACCAGGTTAAGGTTGCTTAACTGTGAAAAACCTTTGAAAAGGAAGGTACCACGTAAGACTTCCCACACATAAACATGGAAAAGTTTTTACCTTACGCTAACCAAAACATTTGATAGGAAATCCAGTGATATTATAATAGGTCTAGGGTTTTCAAGTAAATATGAAATAGCCGAAATTGTTACATGATTAAATTCCAGCTACTAGCCACAAAAGTGGGTAATCACTACAACGAAAACACCCTTTAATAGCGTTTAAAAAACGCTATTAGAAGCTATTATAGCGTTTTTTCTTACGCTGTATATTAACATGTTGTAATAGGTCGGTAACCTATAACAGCAACATACAAAACGCTATAAGAGACGCTATGGACAAGGATATTTCATAGCGTTTTATGAGTGCTTTAAACATGACTTTTAATAGCCTTGGAAAGTCGCTATGAAGTGAAACTATAGCGTTTTCATGACTGCTATGTAAAAATAGCCTGGCACACATATGAAATATACAACAGCGTCTATAGACGTTATAGAACACAATATTTTACAGCGTTATCTGCTGCAATAGTACATTGTATGTATATGTACAGCTACTTTCTATAGCGGTTTGCTGTCTTTTATAGCGTTGTTTTTTTGTTATGAAAATTGTTTATAGCACTATCATAATGCTATAGTATATAAAACTGGAAAAAACAACATTTCCATAGCACAGTTAAAACGCTATAAATTGTTATCCCTGCGGTTTTTTTACTAGCTACATCCAAGCTTACAATTCTACTAATATATTGTAAAAACACGATTATCACATAATGATGTACGTAATGAAATGAAGACATAAAGCCAAACCACAATATATATTTAAATATATATCCATAATATTTCGTACACAAAGTTTCAAATATTTGTGATCTTAAAAAAAAACAATACATACAACCATAGCTGACCAAAACGGTACATACTAAAAGCAAAGATATATGAACGTCAATACAAAATACGTTAATCCAAGCATGACCATTTTGAAAGAGAATGAATGCAGCAAAATAATTTTTCCTTCCTTCCAACTTGTAGTAACCCCGGTATGATCATACAGCACCTGTCAAAACGAAGCACATAAGTTATTTTTCAAATCCAAACATCATCCACAAGTTATATAATTTTCATAACAAAAAAGATAAAGACTGTTAGTACATCATTTTAACTAAATAGACTGTAGTACATCAGTTTAACTTTTCAGGTGAAACCGTAAACAAGGACAGGACAAAAATTTTTGTACAATTTCAGGTGAAACAAAAACAACATTACCATGCACAATTTTCATATCTTTGTACGAGGACAGGCGAAACTTTTCAGGTGTACATTGAAGGCCTACTTTCAGGAATATCCATTGAAAGCAACACTGGGTATATCTTGTTCCGTAATAAGAATAATAATATCATAATGCAAAAATATCTGATCAAGTTGTGCACCACTTGCATGTTTCTTGGTGCTTTACCATATGCGTCACTTCTTGGAAGAATAACTAAAAAATGTCTGATTAAAGGTACACTGAATATATTTATACCAGGAGCTAAGCTATATGCAATTCGTTCTACCAAAAATTTCTGACCTTGACTCATATTACCAAAAATTCAACAGAACATTATAAATCAATCAATATTACATATGGTGAATATAAAGTCGTTATTGTAGCTTTTATTTCGTTCAAACTTAGCTTACATGATTTTTTTTCTTCTTTTTATTGAAAAGAAGTAAAGAAAAATAAAAATAAAAACGAAAATTTTCTACTTACCTCAATTTTCTTCAACTCAGCTTCAATGGTTGCTTTCCTTGTGTTCTCCCATGCAGTAATAGTTGACATTTTCTTAACCGCCCTATTACAAAAAATTTCAAAATTTTCAGTTGAAAATTTTAGATTAAATCCAATAAATGCCACATTATGTTAACAATGAAGAACAACTTAAGTTTGAAATAAATAACTTATAAACATACTTGTTCTCGGCTTTAGTCTTTTCGTTCTCCTCCCAGGCTTTGATCAGGGACATTCTCTTTTCAGTTTCGACCCGAACAAGTACAACATCTGCAAGTGTAACAGAAATACATCCGTAAGTCAAAAATGACAAACTTAAACTTTCAATTTAATTTAAAATCATATAGTAAAACTTACTTATCCTTACTACTGGAGCATGCCTACAGAAAAAAGAAAATCAAAGATGGAATACACACACACATATACACAAACACATGCATACATACATACACACACACATACACATAATTTCTTTATTACAAAGTTAAGCTTTTAAAATGAAATAGTGGAAAAAATAGAGATCTCTAACACATTATACTAAGTAGGTACATTTTTTATTGCAACGTTAACCACATGGATTCAAGAATCATTCCTTCTATTGACAATGTTCTTAGTAAAATTGGAATATCTATAACCATGATGAGAATATTGAAGCTTTGAAGACAAAATAATCATAATAACATGCATTTTTTTATATGTAGTGGATGACTACTCTTACATAAACAAATTAAGCTACAGTTGTATGCATATACATATGTAAATATGTATAGAATATGAAACTTCCAAAGGTATATTTAACCAAAATTTTTCATTTTTGCATCTATACCGTTAAAAAAATATATTGACTTTTTGCGTTATGTTACAGGTCACCTTAGTCTATACATTGTTTGGCATTTTACAGCATATTAAACTCATAATCTTAAGTTCTATATATTAATAAATCATCTTAATTTTTGTTAAATGCATACCCTCTATGACCAAGCCAAGTATTCTAGCCAAATCTGCTCGCAACAAATATTTCGTGAATATTATCGTTACTTCTGTTACTCCATGATAAAAGTACTGAATGTGACACATGCATTGGTTGTTTGTAGGGATTATCGAATTAGTTTTACATCAGATATTGATGTCTATTTGACAAATTAGAAGCCTCGTTCACAAAAGTGTAAGGCATATCGATAAAACATATTGATATCTCAATTGATGAATTCATATATTGCATATCCAGCCCTGACCAATATTTCAATACACATATAAATGTGCAAGTCAAACACTCAGTTCAACCGAGCATAGCTCAGTCAAACACACAGTTTTCAACTGAGCATGGGCTCAGTTTTCAACAGATCACATGCTCAGTGTTCAACTGAGCAGATGCTCAATTTTCAGCTGAGCATTCTTGCTCAGTTTTAAGTTGAGCATAGCTAACTTTTTAACTGAGAGAACGATAAGATATACACCCAATGTTTGGTACAGAGAGCGGTAAAAATGGTTGGACAAGAATATCATTTGTATATGAAATCGTGAGGACGTATCTCAGTAGATTAAGATCAAGAGTCTATGTTTTTTTCATTCAGATCCATAGCTTAGAACTTTTCAGTTATGATCTGAATTAATTTGAGAAACATTCCACTATACTACATTTTCCGAACTTCACACATACAGATTTTAACTTTACGTATCACCGTTATATTAACTTGTAACATATGATTCAAAGTTGTATGTTATGAATTGATGGTTATCATAATTACAGGGTTGCGAAATGGTTGAGATGCCCTGTGAAGAACATGATAAGCATGCAGCTAGTAGCCAATTTATCACTCATACAATTGGAAGGTATTTTACACTGTCATGGTTATTTTCTAAAAATTCTTCATCAATAATGCGCCTTTTAGATTCATGACTTATAAACTTTCTTACACACATAATAATCAAAACTTTAAATTCATGCTCGTTAGTAAGATTGAATATTTACAATTTAACAGGGTATTGTCTCGTTTAAACCTTGAATCTACCGCAATCAATACCAAAGGATACGAGACACTTCTACAACTGGTCATTCTATTATCTTATCCATCCAATTATTCTTAACTTTTTAATGATGTGATCGTTAATATTCATTACCCGATTTTACAATGCGGACTGAAAACACAGTTAGCGGCAGCTTTGATCTTTACTATGGCCTCTTTATGTACAATATCAATGCAACTGAACAAGTTTCCATAATCACATGAAGCTCGACTGAAAAGACATTAATTTTATATTACATTTTTCTTATTTGTAGAGTGGTGGGAAAGAATTCAGTGGAAAACTTAGTACAATTTTTTAAACTGATTTAGGTTTTAATTGAAGTTTCTAAACAGTTCATTGTGAGGAGTAACGGAACGAGTGTAATCAACAATATTATTTTTGTTCTTTCAACTACCTATTTATCATTCATATTTCAGCACATTGAACAAGCCTTTAGAAAAAGAATTGATAGTAAACAGGTAATATGAGTCTGGTTGGACTTAGATATAACTAGTGGGATCAAAGACTACTGCTTTATCATGGATCTCATTTTGTCAAATAGGTGACTATTACTGCTTGGGATTCAAGGATCATCCCTGCTTCATTTATGATAAATAGGTGACTATTACTTAGATATAACTAGAAAAAGAAGTTTGGGATTCAAGGATCATCCCTGCTTCATTTATGACTATTACCAATTTACTCAAGAAATTCTTTTGAAGGAAATCAACAGACAAGTGAATTAACAGTTGTTTGTTTTATTACCAAGTAGCAGTCTAATTATGTACCTCTTCCAGCTTATCTCCTCCTTTTACCAGAACAGAATAATACTTTTTCTCAGACTTTCCATCCATCATCTTTTCCCTCTCATCAATGTAAGCAACACGTAATGATGGATACCTACATTAACAAAGTACTATATGAATAGACATGGAATTTAGAAACCATATAAATAATATGATCGCATAAGATTTATTTACATTAACACCAAATTCAGAATATTTTGGTAGCAACTACTACCATGTCGTTCGCTAGATTTTTTCTGCATTCCATAAATCTGACATGAAACTACATAGGTGAACTTCATATCAGCAATAGCCTCATGACGTTAGTGAACACTGTCTGGTCAGAATGATTCTTGTCTGGAGATATTGTTCTATACCCCCCTAAGATAGCTGTGAGACAAAAAAGTAGATTAACATAAATGTTTGAAGATGTCTTTTTTTAATCAATTTTCAAAGATGTCACCATTCTAAGTTTCTATCACGGTTACAACACCACAAGTTGTAGATTTACTTGGAGTTGAGAAATATATGTACAAACTAATATTCCTCTCAAGTTCTGCATGCTATTACTTTTCTCTAGTTCGACAAGCTGAGCACAGCATATAGTATTTGAGTCAGATTTCTGTTTACTTTTGCATTAAAACTAGCTATATTACATTTCATGTATGAATGAAATAGTGCCAAGATAATGAGCAATTTCATAGTGGACTTTTTTTGCGCAACTCGTTTCAATCATTTTTATTTTCATAGTCCAGAACATAATTTTTAAAGTTAATTTATGTTTATATGGTGGGTTTTCCCTTGCCACTTCGAAAACATTATAGATTTGCAGATCTACTTTTTTAATTTCTAGTTCTACTTTTGCATCATACTGAAATATAAAAGGTACACATACAGTAAGTAAATCTCCATTTGAGGATACTTATTATTAGTATGTAGCAAATAGAAATATGTAATTTCAATCTCCAAATAGAAATATATTTAGTTTATTGTAAATTGAAAAGTAATTTGAATTATTTTTCAGATAAAAATAATATGATTTATATCTAGTTTGAATTTAAAATTTGTTGAAGGTAAAATTCATAAGATACATATTTTCATGGATTTTGAAGTAGAAAGGCTTTTATGAAACGAAGTGATTTATTTTTAAAATGGTTTGAATTGTGAAAATAGGTTAGAAATGAGTTTGAAATGCCTTTAAAACTTCTAGTCTTTTATATGGAAGATTTTTTTTTTTAGTAAGAAATGTTTTGTAAATAATGCTAAATGGTATGTTACTTTTGAAGTTTTTCAAAAATTTTGTCTTAAAATTTGTAATTGTAAAAAGCACTTTGAATAGATAAAAGATTTTAGACAATGTATTGAAAATTTGAAGCTTAAAGCATGACTTGTTTGACCATAAGTCTCAAACCGTCGATCTAGTTTTGACGACTTTAATTTTATTAGAAAGCTATGTTATTACATTTGAAATGAAATTTTTTAAGGTTAACCATGGTTTAAATAAGAATTAAAAGGGAAGTACGTAATTGATACAAATAAGTAGATTACAGATTTTATGACCAAGTTTATTATAATATCATTAAAATATTTCACTAAGAAGCATACGTTTATTTTTAAAAAATATTAGAAATTTCTCATAAGCATTTAATTTATCCAGTATTGACATGTCAACATACCATGATTTTGGCAATAATCTAACGTGTCATACTTTTTTGCCCATACTAATATTAATCATGATTCAAAAATACTTTATTGTATAAGTACTTATTGAACAATACGCGATATGAATTCACTAAAAGAACAATGCATGGACCAACATGATGAATCCAATTAGTGTGTGTAAACATTAAATAAAGGATACGTTTATCCTTCCCAACTAAATAGTAGGGAGAAATTGTTGTCACACATAATGATTTTTGAATCCATGTTGCAAGAATAAGCTCAGATATTCAATGAATTCTTTTGCACGTGAGAAAATTTGACCTACACCCATAGTAAACTCATCTTTAGAATATTGCTTAAAAACTTTTTCAGTCGATAGCCATAATTAGCAATAGTATTTAAACAAGAACTGCCATAGAATTGAGAACAATTGTCTTCGTGTGATTCGTTGAATGAAGAGTACATATTCCTTTTCACGCGTCGCTACAATAATATGAGGTTTTAACCGTATACCCAGTTGAAAATGAATTTGAGTATTTAGTTGAATGAAGATGACATATTCTTACTATGTTGATGATCAGATCTATCCAGTTTCCTGTTTAACACTGCAAAGTTTACATATATTATTTAGCAATTGGTTTAACTATTTTTGTATAATACATCATTATCAAATGACCATTTTCACATATTTATACAATCCTAAATAACAGTATACTGAATATTATCATGATCTTACCAAACATGGCAACGTTATCAGAAACACATATTTACAAAGATCAAACAACACATAAGATCAACTCAAAACTCCAATCTTAGTAACTTACAACCGTTCGGTTTGAACATTTGACTTTAATTTGGTCACAATTAACTTCTAGTACTTTTTCATCGATCCAAGCCATGTCAAGATCTTCAACCCAAACATGACTACCTGGATCAATGTCACTCAAATTTATCTACACAATCAATTTTTTTCCAAGATTTTAAAAATGTCAAAAACCCTCAACGAATTAAGTACCTTTTGGTCCTTTTCAACAAGGAAGCAACTAGTAACAATCGAAGATCTATGCAATGTAGAGTCGCCTATTGCCGTCTGATTAGCTGAAGTCTTCGAGTCCCTGCAGCCATGGGTCACCTGATTGGATTTGCATCTGATTCGAGTCACCGTGACATCAGCTAGTTGTCGTTGCATTTAAATCGCCACCATCGTCTGAGTCTGGAGTCCTGTGTTGTGCCTGGGCGTGCTTCCGCTCTAGCCTTTCCTGAGTAGCGAATCTGAATCAATTGCGATTTTTTTCTTTTTCCTCTTGGCTACGGATCAGGATATTTTTTTCCCATTTTTGGTTGCGTGTTTGATATACTAGGAGCTGAAGCTGGTGCCCTACGATTTAGGTCGCCCAAAGCGATTGCTTTACCAGCTTGATTATACATGATTTATTTTTATATTCACGAAGGTCAATCCGATGATGTTGGATTCATGAAGAAAGGAGGAAATTAGGGTTCTTTAGAGAGAAGTTGAGGAAGAAAGGGGTTTTGACATGAAAGTCGAAATTTGATTAATGAGAGGGAATGAAAATATTTTGCCGCGTAAGTGTCTTATTTTCATTCTATTAACTTGGACCCAATTGATAGCATGAATATAGCGATTGTTTAAAATCTAAACGATGAGAAACAGCGCCTTGCTTCCCAATGCTGTTCATTCTTGCAATTAAAGAATGATTTTCTTGCAGTGAATACAATCAAAACTGTTGGCACTTATTGGATTTTGGATTCCGTACAATGGCAGGGCTACTGGGGTACCGTCCGTCATAGTACGTGACCTAGATCAATGTACCGAGGATTACTCCCAATCACCTGCAACACAAGGCCAGAACCATCCCTTACTGGACAGTCCCGAACAAGACAACCTCGCAGTTGGCGCGCGTATCCAACTGCCCACTAAGACGAATAAAAGGGACCTCTAGACAGGGGAAAGTATCGTCCTACATGGGCATGACCCACTTAGCCTCGCTGCACCTTCCCTGTTTTGGCCATTCCCGGTTGATGAGGCTTGAGGCTACGATTACATTTATAGAACACATTTATCTTAGAATGCTCATCCCGCCTGACGATGTTCTGAAAGCATTCATTCCATACAAGTTCGTTCCGGGTTCGAACGAAACTAAAGGCATTATCTCGTTACACTCATTTTGGAATCACCCTTAGAGTTAACGATGATAACCCTTGCACTTTGAATCTTCATCTCGAATCTGAAAGTACTAACCCGTTAAACTCGTATTGGAATGAACCTCAGAGTTTTAACGACGAATAGTCCTTACACCTCGAGCTTCACTCTTCACTTGAGATTCACGACCTATCGTTAATTTGGATCGATGTGGTTTTCGAATACCCAAATCTAGAAACCCGATCCCGGCCTCATCAAAATCCAAAGCGTATCTTTTAAGGCCAAGTTGTTTTAAAGTTTAAAACAATTCAATTTCATTATATGTATACACAAAGATATATAATTCACATATCACAACAGGTAATCACTACTATCATCACAATAGATAATCCATATTATCATTGTCAAAAGGTAATCCATATTATCATCATAATGCAACCAATGCATCCATATCACACAACATTACTTATCTCATTTCTGAGATTTCAAACCATTCAAGGCAACCAATATCATTCATCCATACATAAGCAATGATCTATAATCACACCATCTATAATTAATTTAAAATGAATTAAATTAATCACTTCCGTGTAACATTCCGAAATTTTTGAAATTTAAAATTTGATTAATTGTTTGAACTTTGGGATCTAACTAGTAAAATTTAATCTAAATTTAATATTGTTGATATTAATATTACACATTAATATAGAATTAAATAAAAAGAGATATTGATAGATGATCTTTAAATAGAATTTAAAATTAGTTAAAGTAAGTTATGATGAGATTACAAGATTTAAATCACATAATTATAATCTAACAGGTAAACATTCAAACAAATAAACAAATAAACCTATGAATAATTAAACAAATAAACAAGTAATCTAACATTTAAGCAATATAAACATATAAACAAATCAAACAAAATAACACTTATAAAAAAATATAAAAACATATGAACTGTACCTATAAAAGAAAATGCAAGAAAGTAAAACATTCAAACAAATAAACATGTTACTAAATTAAATCAGGTAAGTTTAAGAACCTAAAACAAAACAAAATATGCTGAAATTAGCAAAGTAACTACAAACTAGTCAACTAAAATATGTAAGTAAAAGAAAATAAAAGAAAATAAAACAAACTCTTACATTAGCAAAATAAACAAGACAGCATGCTGAGAATATACAAAGCATGAAACACTACATACTTTCATTAAATGCAAGCATCTACAAAGAACATACCTGCATTCAATGCTTTTACTTCCAGCATGGTTATCCTGTACTTGTTTTAATAAACCCCAGTGAACCATCTGTTATAAATAAACATCAACCTGCCTCTTTATTTCATTCAACAAACTTCTGCAAACCTGATTTTGTATGCTCTGCATTTCATCTGCAAACTTCTGCAAACTTCTGCAAATCTGTTATAAAGAAACCATAGTGCTTTATGTTTCAAAACAAACAAGTGAGTAAAATAATCTTTAAAAGCTTGAATCTATTTAAACAGTTTAAATTTTATTTATAAGCTGTTTATATATATGCTTCAGTTTATAAAGAGGATTTTGTATGCTCTGTATTTCATTTCTCTGTAACTATCACAGCACTTGATCATTTATTCAAAGAATTAGATTTATTTACATTGAAACATTGTTAAGTAATAAAAATCTTAAACCAAAATATGTTGTGTAAACTTAACTCACAGTTTAAAATTTTATTTTAAGTTTGAAGTGAAACTTTTTGGCTGTGCAACCTCAAACCTTACAGTAAATCAAAAAGGTGATAAATTCAAGTGTGATTAATCATTGATTTGATTGTATAATTCGAGTAAGTATACAAAAATGGGATTTTTAAACTAAATATGATGATTTTTACTTGGGTATCTTAGGAGCAGTTTGTATTTTAGCAAATGTTGCTTTTAAGTCAATTCCTGTAAATCAAAAGACTTTTGAATGTTGAGATTTCGCGTGGAGCTAGTTTAATACTCAAGAATGTTGGGAAAAATACAAATTTATTTTTCTATTGCGTGAATGGGGAGTACGAGCTCGAAGTAGGGTTTAGTTTTCGAAATTGATACGGTCTGTAAACTGGGTGCGTACGCTACCGTGGATGCATCGAGTTCGAAGATTTTGTGGGTGATGATAGCATGGGGTGTTGTCGAACTGTGGACGAAGTTTCTGGGTTTCTGGCGGCATCTGGTGGCGTGGCGAAGCGTTGACAGGGACGGTGGTAGTTCCAGTGTATGTTGCAGGTTTGCGTGCTCGAACTAAAATTTGAATTCGAGATGATAAATAGGTTTGGGTGATCGGGGATTGGACTAGGGGGGAGTTCTGACTTACTCATCGATGCAGCGACGCCTGAAGATCATCAATGGCGTTGTGCACGTATACGTGCACGAATTTATGACCTGGAAGAAATTTGATTTCCTGAAGCATTTCAGGTTTGTACTCGTGTGGGTGACTCGAAGTTCTGATCGGGGAAATAGGGCAGAGACTCGAAGGGAGACTCGGGAGGTTTCAGGGTTTTATCGTGACAAAAATTGGGACTTAGCAAAATTTGCAAAAAAATTTATCACTCGGGTAGCTTTGGGAGGAAACTCGAAGCAGGAAGTGTTTGAACTCGAGCGTGACTCGGGGGAGACTCGGGTTGGCCACCTGAAACAGCAAGTTCAGTTGAGGTTTGTCGAAAACTTAAGTTTAAACAATGTTTATAAGCATTGTTTATAAAATGAAGAAAGTTTGTAAATGGAATGTGAAGTTAATAAATTAATGATAAAATAATTTATGATTTAAAATTATTTTTTTATTAATAATAATAAATAAATAAAAGCAATTAAATTAAAGTTGTAAATTTAAAAATCATTAAGTTGATAATTTAAAATGATTGATTCAAAATTGATAGTTACATTAAGATAATTTATTAAGGAATAATAAATTAATATAGTCAATTGAGATTTAATTCAATTGTGATTATAAAAAAAAAATCATCGTTTTAAAGTAATCAAGAAAAATAATAATAATAATATTTATATGGTTAATTTATTAAATCCAGATACATCATTTTACCAAATTATTTAATAAGTAAATAATGTAGTTTAAAATGATAATTAAGGTAATTGATTTATAAACAATTAAGTGTTTAAATGAATTTGTAAGTAAGAATTTGTAAATTTTGAAACAATAAATTGAGTAATCAAAATTTAGTTTATTTATCCAAATTCTCATCATTAAATTAAATTAATTTAGTGGTAAATTTATTTAAATCACATTGGGAAGTAATTAACTATTTTTGTTAACTTATATAGATATCTCTGTTCTGTTTGTAATTCTGTATGATGATATTGCCATGTTATTGTACTGTGATTATGATTGTTCTGTATTGATGTGAAAACCCTGTTGTCTGTAAACCGACATTTAAACTTCGATGCGACAGGGAATCGGATTTCAGTTGGTTATCCGAAACCCACATCGACTCTGTGAATATTTGTGAATGACATCCACATGTTTTGAAATTTGACACCCACTATTCGAATTAACCGGGAAAGGACCTTTGTGTCATATAACCCATTTCGAATATGTAATTTGACGTTATGGATAGCAATTGAAGACCGGTGTTAAAGACTGGGTATTTGCGAGAGCGATAGGATGATCTGTCGATTGACTCTGCATCGAGTTGCTCCGGTATAGAGTTCTCCATATGTGATGGGGAATCCGATCAGGATTGTGGATATCCGAATTTGCAAGGACTTCTTTGGAAGTGCCTTCGGTTCTGTTCGAGCCCGGAACAGACTTGTATGGATAGTCTGTCTGACATTACAAATTGAGATATAAAGCCGATTTCTTTCAAATATATTTCTGTTGGTGGCGGAGAATTTATTCTTTTAGCTTAACACCCTTCTCTGAGACGTACGAGCTTAGAGGTTATATAGTTGAAGGTTATCAGCAATATATTCCCAATTTGGTAATGTGACATACTGAGTGTTGCTGTGAAATGATCATTGTGTTGATTATTCGTGATAGGATCATTTATTTGATCGTCTATCTTGGTGATCATTTCTATGATCATTTGTTGACCCAAAGCACGGCTTTTGTATAAAGAGTGTTTTTGTGGACGTGACTTCGTCGGACCTCACACCCCGAAATGGTCGAAACAGGAAAGATGCGGCAAGGTTATTGGGGGTAGCACCCCTTAGGGTATGTGCATTTCCTTCTGGATAGAAGTGGTATCATGGTATGGAGCCCAGATACTTAACTTATGTTGATATCGCAGATATATATATATGATTTTGTGATTTGTTGCTGGGGCCCCGGTTAAAGGTTGGTTACGACCGGGAGATGGCATACTCATGTCAGTAGTTACCCAGTTAGGGGTAACGCGGCCTTGTGTTGGCAGAGATCCGGTTTGGTTCTCGGGGATGTCCATCCAGAGGCATTCTCATGTGGCAATGGGAAGTTCCTTGGCCTGACCATTTGTTGGAAATCCAATTCCAAATACGAAACCCTGTACGGTTTTAGTTGTAGAACCTGCCATCTAATATGGTAGCTATAGTAGGCATAGTATAATGGTACCTATGTAGGCTAAGATTAATATTCTATTTTCAAAATGATTTACTATCACTATGCACTGGTAATAATATCAAAGAATTCTTTTCTCGTATCAAGCATATTTAACTATCATAAGAAGAAATCTCCTCCAATTCTGCGTTTGCATTGTGTGTGTGGCGGGAGGTCTTATGGTAGTTCCATTTTTAAAATCATTCCGAAAATTCTTTTATAAATCTTGTTTTATTTAAATGCAACTGTTTTTGTTTACTCATACCAGTCCCATGACTGATCCAGAGTTTATTGTTTTCTTTCCTAAACTCTGGGTGCCCATTATTTCCACACGGGCAGCCTAGTAGCAGGTTTCTATATTTTGGAGTAGCAGTATTTTGGAGCTCTTATCTTGAAGATATCTTAGGAGCTATTGGAGATTTCAGGTGTTAGCTTTTGGGAGTTCGTTATCATCTCTCTCATTTGAGGATTTTTGGATATATGTTCACTGTTATATTATCAGGATGTTGTATTTAGAGATTGTGGTATATGTATTATGTACTCTGTTGCAGTATGGATATTATGTTGATGTTGTAACGGTGATGTTATTTATGATATTGATTCTGTTCCGCTGTTTTATATTAATCTAATTGTTGTTATAAGCTCCGACGATGCGAATTTGATGTCGTTTATTGGACATCGAGTTTGGGTCGTCACAAATTGGTATCAGAGCTGTTGGTTGTGTAAGAACTTTAGCTACGGAGTATAACACATTAGATGGCTCATTAGAGATAGGGTGAAGTATACCCTAGAATGAGTATAATCAAAATTGAAACTTTGAAATTTCTTAGTCTATTTCTTTTTACTGCTGATATTCCTTAAGATATTTCGTCTGCATATCTAAATCAATTTTCTTACTAATCTCAGATAGTGAAAATGAGTGGACGCAGAGGAAGAATTAGGGGTCAAGGCAATGCTGCAGCACCAAATCAAATTCCCGAAGTCGCAGAAGCAGTAATAGAAATTCAGCAGCAGCCGGACTTGGCTGAATTATATAAGAAGTTTGAAAAGCTTGGTGGCAAACCATTTATTGGCAAAGAGTCAATTATTGACGCTCAAGCTTGGGTAAGATCGTGTGAAAAGATTTTTAAAGGGCTAAAATTGCAGGATGAGCAGAAAAGACTTATAGCTTCTTGGCAACTCCAAGGAGAAGCTTCAGCTTGGTGGGAAACCATCATTATAGATGAACCCGAGGAAGAATTTACTTGGGATCGTTTTAAAGAAGTGTTTGAGAAACGTTACATGCCATCGGCGGGAGTTTCCAGAATGTATCAGGAATTTATGGATTTGAAGCAAGGAAGTTTGTCGTTTGAAGAATATTTGAATAAATTCAGTGAACTATCTCGGTTTGGCCCGGAATTGCTAAATACACCTCTGAAGAAAAACGAAAGGTTTATCCGGGGAATGAACCAGAAATATCATGGAAGAATGACGGGTCATGTTAAAGAATCTTTTTCAGATTTGGTAGATATGGGGTACAGGTACGCTACTCTTGATATACAAGAAGCAACTGTGGAGAAAGGTAATTCAGGTAGTCAGAATTATAAAAAGCGAAAATTCGGAGGCAAGAAACCTTGGCAAGGCAATGAGAAGAAGAGGAACACTCAAGGAAGAGCAACAGAAAATGTCACTTGTTACAACTGCAAAGAGAAAGGCCACTATTCAAATGACTGTCCAAAACCGAAGAAACCAGCTAGAGAATGTTACAATTGTCATAAACCGGGACATTTAGTTAAAGATTGCCCAGTGATGAAGCCAGCGCAGGTGGCAAAAGTTTACACGATAAAGGAGGACCACTCATCTTCAAAAGCTGACAAAGGGAAAAGTGTTTTGGAAAGGTAACCTTACTAGTAATAATAGAACTGTTAGAGTTTTATTTGATACAGGAGCTTCACATAGCTTTATTTCCCAACAAACCGTAAATGAATTAGGACTTGAAACTAAATTTGCTGACGATCTTATTTGCGTGAAAAATCCGGTTGGAGGTCCCGCAAATCTTTGTTCATATTGTAAGAGAGTTCCTATTTCATATGCTAGCTATAAATTTCCTATCAACCTTTATGTCCTCGAATTTGATGAATTTGAAATCTTACTCGGTATGAACTGGTTAACGAGATACGATGCTATATTGGAGTGTAGTAATCGGACAGTTTTAATCAAAACATGTTTTGGAAATTTTATTTAAATCTCTTGTGAAAATCCAAGTCCAAGGAGCGACAGATTGATATATACTTTGGGAAATCTTGAACCCACTTTACAGTCTATACCTGTTGTTCGGAATTTTTCCGACGTATTTGAAGAAGTGAAATCTTTACCTCCTCAACGAGAAATAGAATTCCGAATTGATCTTGTACCTAATACTCGTCCTGTCGTTCACGCAAGTCGCAGAATGGCACCTAGGGAAAAGATTGAATTGGTTCATCAAACTGGTGAGCTACGAGCAAAAGGATTAATTAGACCCAGTGTTTCTGAATGGGGCTCAGCCGTCGTATTTGTTGCTAAATCAGACGGATCTTTGAGATTGTGTGTAGATTACCGCGGTCTAAATAAACAAACTCTCAAGAATAAATTTCCACTGCCCAGAATTGATGATTTATTTGATCAGTTGCATGGCGCTCGTTTCTTTTCAAAGATGGATCTAGCTCAGGGATTCCATCAACTACGAATCGCCGAAGATTGTGTCCATTTGACTGCTTTCAGAGGTCCCAATATGTTCTATGAATGGTTAGTTATGCCTTTCGGGCTAACCAATGCTCCAGCATACTTCGTAGATCTCATGACTCGTGTGTTTCGGGAAGTTCTGAATAAATTTGTGCTTGTATTCATTGATGACATCTTAATTTTCTCCAAAACTGAAGATGAGCATGCCGAGCATCTTAGAATCGTCTTAGAAATTTTAAGGAGAAATGTTCTTTATGCAAAATTTTCCAAATGCCACTTCTGGGTCAATGAAGTAAAATTCCTTGGCCATATTGTTAATGAAGAAGGAATTTCAGTAGATCCTAGCAAAATTTCCGCTATTCTTGATTGGAAACAACCCACTACTCCAAGAGAAGTTCGAAGCTTTTTGGGTTTAGCAGGCTATTACCGGAAATTCGTTCAAGATTTTTCTAAGTTAGCTAGTCCGCTGACTAAGTTAACAATGAAAAATGCAAAGTTCATTTGGACTTCAAAATGTGAAGAAGTTTTTCAAGAGTTGAAAAAGAGATTGACCACTGCTCCTGTTCTCACTATTGTTAACGGGAACCGAGGCTTATCTGTCTATACTGATGCATGTGGTGAAGGGGTAGGTGCAGTATTAATGCAAAATGGAAAGGTGGTTGCCTACGCAGGTAGACAATTACGTCCGCATGAGAAGAACTACCCAACGCATGATTTGGAACTTTTGGCTGTTGTTTTCGCTTTGAAAATATGGCGACACTATCTTCTGGGTAAGAATCTTTTCAGCTTTCTTAATAATTTGCGAAATTAACTAAAGAAATATACTTAATAAACTCTCTTTGTTTTAGGTGAAAAATTCGAATTATTCACCGATCATAAAAACTTGAAATATCTTTTCACCCAGAAGGATTTAAATTTACGACAACAACGTTGGTTGGAATTTCTAGCATCTTATGACTTAGATATTCTGTATACACCCGGAAAGGCCAATGTAGTTGCAGACGCTTTGAGCAGAAGTTATGATGTTCTTGCTTATCTTGTTATCACTCCTACTCTTCTTGAGAAAATCGCTAGTAAGCAACATGAAGACAAATTCCTTCGGGGTATTTATGGAAAAATTCTTCGAGGCGAAGATACAAGTTTTGAGACAAATCATAGTGGAGTTATTATATTAAAAGGCAGGATTTGTGTTCCAGATTTCCCTGAACTGAAACGTGAAATTTTGGATGAATGCCACAAGTCAAAATTCAACATTCATCCAGGAGTCAACAAAATGTATCGTGATGTTAAAAGAACATTCTGGTGGAAAACGATGAAGAGAGACATATCTATTTATGTGAGTCGTTGTGCTACTTGTCAGCAGATCAAGAGCGACCAAAGGAAAGTGGCCGGTTTACTTCAACCTTTAGAAGTACCGAAATGGAAGTGGGATCAGGTATCGATGGATTTCATCGATGGATTGCCACGAACCAAGAAAGGCAATGAAGCGATTTGGGTTATTGTGGATCGTCTAACCAAAAATGCTCATTTCATTCCAGTTAAATCTACTCGGACTGCGGCAAGCTTGGCAGGTATTTATATAAAGGAAATTGTTCGCCTCCATGGTATTCCCAGTAGTATAGTGAGTGATCGTGACCCGATCTTCACTAGTAGATTTTGGGAAGCATTTCAGGATGCATTGGGAACGAAATTAAATTTCAGTACTACTTATCATCCGCAATCTGATGGGCAGACTGAGAGAGTTAACCGAATTTTAGAAGACCTACTGCGTGCTTGTGCTCATGATTTTGGTGGTTCTTGGGAGGACCATTTGCATCTGGTTGAATTCTCATATAATAACAGCTATCAGGCCAGTTTAGAAATGGCTCCTTTTGAAGCTTTATATGGTCGTCCGCGTCGATCACCTACATGCTGGATTGAATCAGGTGATAGACTTGTTCTTGGACCAGATATGATAAAAGAAGCCACTGAGAAGGTAAATTTTATTAGAAAGAAGTTATTAACCGCCCAAAGCCGTCAGAAGAGCTACTATGACCGTCGAAGGAGAAATTTGGAATTTCAAGTTGGAGATTCTGTATTTCTGAAAGTATCTCCGATGCGGGGTGTATTGAGATTCGGGAAAACTGAAAAGTTGGCACCGCGTTATATTGGTCCTTTTCGTATTCTGGAAAGGATTGGTCCTCTAGCATATAGAGTGCAGTTACCCAGCTGGTTGTCTGGCGTACACGATGTGTTCCATATTTCTAACCTTCGGAAATATGTGCACGATCTAGATGATATTATTGAAGAAGCTGCTCAGCAGGATCTTGAAATCACTCCCAACTTGGTAGTTAGAAGGGAACCGATGAAAATTATTGATCGTGATGAGAAGCGATTGAGAAACAAAATTGTGAAATTGGTCAAAGTTAAATGGAGTGGCGATCCAAAGGACTGTACTTGGGAGACTGAAGAGAATATGAAGAAGTCATATCCCAAATGCAGAATTGACATCTCGACTTAAATCTGTAAGTCATTTCCTTATTTCTGAATTCGTATATTATTTGTTTACGTTTCTCTCTCTTTCAATTTCGAGGACGAAATTTTCTTAAGGAGGGGATATTGTAACATTCCGAAATTTTTGAAATTTAAAATTTGATTAATTGTTTGAACTTTGGGATCTAACTAGTAAAATTTAATCTAAATTTAATATTGTTGATATTAATATTACACATTAATATAGAATTAAATAAAAAGAGATATTGATAGATGATCTTTAAATAGAATTTAAAATTAGTTAAAGTAAGTTATGATGAGATTATAAGATTTAAATCACATAATTATAATCTAACAGGTAAACATTCAAACAAATAAACAAATAAACCTATGAATAATTAAACAAATAAACAAGTAATCTAACGTTTAAGCAATATAAACATATAAACAAATCAAACAAAATAACACTTATAAAAAAATATAAAAACATATGAACTATACCTATAAAAGAAAATGCAAGAAAGTAAAACATTCAAACAAATAAACATGTTACTAAATTAAATCAGGTAAGTTTAAGAACCTAAAACAAAACAAAATATGCTGAAATTAGCAAAGTAACTACAAACTAGTCAACTAAAATATGTAAGTAAAAGAAAATAAAAGAAAATAAAACAAACTCTTACATTAGCAAAATAAACAAGACAGCATGCTGAGAATATACAAAGCATGAAACACTACATGCTTTCATTAAATGCAAGCATCTACAAAGAACATACATGCATTCAATGCTTTTACTTCCAGCATGGTTATCCTGTACTTGTTTTAATAAACCCCAGTGAACCATCTGTTATAAATAAACATCAACCTGCCTCTTTATTTCATTCAACAAACTTCTGCAAACCTGATTTTGTATGCTCTGCATTTCATCTGCAAACTTCTGCAAACTTCTGCAAATCTGTTATAAAGAAACCATAGTGCTTTATGTTTCAAAACAAACAGGTGAGTAAAATAATCTTTAAAAGCTTGAATCTATTTAAACAGTTTAAATTTTATTTATAAGCTGTTTATATATATGCTTCAGTTTATAAAGAGGATTTTGTATGCTCTGTATTTCATTTCTCTGTAACTATCACAACACTTCATCATTAATTCAAAGAATTAGATTTATTTACATTGAAACATTGTTAAGTAATAAAAATCTTAAACCAAAATATGTTGTGTAAACTTAACTCACAGTTTAAAATTTTATTTTAAGTTTGAAGTGAAACTTTTTGGCTGTGCAACCTCAAACCTTACAGTAAATCAAAAAGGTGATAAATTCAAGTGTGATTAATCATTGATTTGATTGTATAATTCGAGTAAGTATACAAAAATGGGATTTTTAAACTAAATATGATGATTTTTACTTGGGTATCTTAGGAGCAGTTTGTATTTTAGCAAATGTTGCTTTTAAGTCAATTCCTGTAAATCAAAAGAGTTTTGAATGTTGAGATTTCGCGTGGAGCTAGTTTAATACTCAAGAATGTTGGGAAAAATACAAATTTATTTTTCTATTGCGTGAATGGGGAGTACGAGCTCGAAGTAGGGTTTAGTTTTCGAAATTGATAGGGTCTGTAAACTGGGTGCGTACGCTACCGTGGATGCATCGAGTTCGAAGATTTTGTGGGTGATGATAGCATGGGGTGTTGTCGAACTGTGGACGAAGTTTCTGGGTTTCTGGCGGCGTCTGGTGGCGTGGCGAAGCGTTGACAGGGACGGTGGTAGTTCCAGTGTATGTTGCAGGTTTGCGTGCTCGAACTAAAATTTGAATTCGAGATGATAAATAGGTTTGGGTGATCGGGGATTGGACTAGGGGGGAGTTCTGACTTACACATCGATGCAGCGACGCCTGAAGATCATCAATGGCGTTGTGCACGTATACGTGCACGAATTTATGACCTGGAAGAAATTTGATTTCCTAAAGCATTTCAGGTTTGTACTCGTGTGGGTGACTCGAAGTTCTGATCGGGGAAATAGGGCAGAGACTCGAAGGGAGACTCGGGAGGTTTCAAGGTTTTATCGTGACAAAAATTGGGACTTAGCAAAATTTGCAAAAAATTTTATCACTCGGGTAGCTTTGGGAGGAAACTCGAAGCAGGAAGTGTTTGAACTCAAGCGTGACTCGGGGGAGACTCGGGTTGGCCACCTGAAACAGCAAGTTCAGTTGAGGTTTGTCGAAAACTTAAGTTTAAACAATGTTTATAAGCATTGTTTATAAAATGAAGAAAGTTTGTAAATGGAATGTGAAGTTAATAAATTAATGATAAAATAATTTATGATTTAAAATTATTTTTTTTTATTAATAATAATAAATAAATAAAAGCAATTAAATTAAAGTTGTAAATTTAAAAATCATTAAGTTGATAATTTAAAATGATTGATTCAAAATTGATAGTTATATTAAGATAATTTATTAAGGAATAATAAATTAATATAGTCAATTGAGATTTAATTCAATTGTGATTATAAAAAAAATAAATCATCGTTTTAAAGTAATCAAGAAAAATAATAAAAATAATATTTATATGGTTAATTTATTAAATCCAAAGACATCATTTTACCAAATTATTTAATAAGTAAATAATGTAGTTTAAAATGATAATTAAGGTAATTGATTTATAAACAATTAAGTGTTTAAATGAATTTGTAAGTAAGAATTTGTAAATTTTGAAACAATAAATTGAGTAATCAAAATTTAGTTTATTTATCCAAATTCTCATCATTAAATTAAATTAATTTAGTGGTAAATTTATTTAAATCACATTGGGAAGTAATTAACTATTTTTGTTAACTTATATAGATATCTCTGTTCTGTTTGTAATTCTGTATGATGATATTGCCATGTTATTGTACTGTGATTATGATTGTTCTGTATTGATGTGAAAACCCTATTGTCTGTAAACCGACATTTAAACTTCGATGCGACAGGGAATCGGATTTCAGTTGGTTATCCGAAACCCACATCGACTCTGTGAATATTTGTGAATGACATCCACATGTTTTGAAATTTGACACCCACTATTCGAATTAACCGGGAAAGGACCTTTGTGTCATATAACCCATTTCGAATATGTAATTTGACGTTATGGATAGCAATTGAAGACCGGTGTTGAAGACCGGGTATTTGCGAGAGCGATAGGATGATCTGTCGATTGACTCTGCACCGAGTTGCTCCGGTATAGAGTTCTCCATATGTGATGGGGAATCCAATCAGGATTGTGGATATCCGGATTTGCAAGGACTTCTTTGGAAGTGCCTTCGGTTCTGTTCGAGCCCGGAACAGACTTGTATGGATAGTCTGTCTGACATTACAAATTGAGATATAAAGCCGATTTCTTTCAAATATATTTCTGTTGGTGGCGGAGAATATATTCTTTTAGCTTAACACCCTTCTCTGAGACGTACGAGCTCAGAGGTTATATAGTTGAAGGTTATCAGCAATATATTCCCAATTTGGTAATGTGACATACTGAGTGTTGCTGTGAAATGATCATTGTGTTGATTATTCGTGATAGGATCATTTATTTGATCGTCTATCTTGGTGATCATTTCTATGATCATTTGTTGACCCAAAGCACGGCTTTTGTATAAAGAGTGTTTTTGTGGACGTGACTTCGTCGGACCTCACACCCCGAAATGGTCGAAACAGGAAAGATGCGGCAAGGTTATTGGGGGTAGCACCCCTTAGGGTATGTGCATTTCCTTCTGGATAGAAGTGGTATCATGGTATGGAGCCCAGATACTTAACTTATGTTGATATCGCAGATATATATATATATATATATATATATATATATGATTTTGTGATTTGTTGCTGGGGCCCCGGTTAAAGGTTGGTTACGACCGGGAGATGGCATACTCGTGTCAGTAGTTACCCAGTTAGGGGTAACCCGGCCTTGTGTTGGCAGAGATCCGGTTTGGTTCTCGGGGATGTCCATCCAGAGGCATTATCATGTGGCAATGGGAAATTTCTTAGCCTGACCATTTGTTGGAAATCCAATTCCAAATACGAAACCCTGTACGGTTTTAGTTGTAGAACCTGCCATCTAATATGGTAGCTATAGTAGGCATAGTATAATGGTACCTATGTCGGCTAAGATTAATATTCTATTTTCAAAATGATTTACTATCACTATGCACTAGTAATAATATCAAAGAATTCTTTTCTCGTATCAAGCATATTTAACTATCATAAGAAGAAATCTCCTCCAATTCTGCGTTTGCATTGTGTGTGTGGCGGGAGGTCTTATGGTAGTTCCATTTTTAAAAGCATTCCGAAAATTCTTTTATAAATCTTGTTTTATTTAAATGCAACTGTTTTTGTTTACTCATACCAGTCCCATGACTGATCCGGAGTTTATTGTTTTCTTTCCTAAACTCTGGGTGCCCATTATTTCCACACGGGCAGCCTAGTAGCAGGTTTCTATATTTTGGAGTAGCAGTATTTTGGAGCTCTTATCTTGAAGATATCTTAGGAGCTATTGGAGATTTCAGGTGTTAGCTTTTGGGAGTTCGTTATCATCTCTCTCATTTGAGGATTTTTGGATATATGTTCACTGTTATATTATCAGGATGTCGTATTTAGAGATTGTGGTATATGTATTATGTACTCTGTTGCAGTATGGATATTATGTTGATGTTGTAACAGTGATGTTATTTATGATATTGATTCTGTTCCGCTGTTTTATATTAATCTAATTGTTGTTATAAGCTCCGGCGATGCGAATTTGATGTCGTTTATTGGACATCGAGTTTGGGTCGTCACATTCCGTCTCTAATTAAGTTAAAGTGAATTAAATTAATTACTTCATCTATATAAATCTTGCTTACTTAACCATTAATTAATTACAAATCAATCAATTAATTATTCTCTATTTATCCACCTTAATTAATCACCCTTGATTAATTATACTTTAAATACATTCAAGTAATTATCCTTTAATTAATTTCACAAATTAATCATTCTAAACCATTTACAGTAATTAACCTTTAATTACTTCATTAATTAATTAACTATAATTAATTACATTATTTCTTAATTAATTACATTAATTAATTACCTTTAATCACTTATTATTGATTAATTAATCTTAATTAATCAACCCTTAATTACATCATTAATTATATTAACTAATGATCCCTAATAACATTTTAATTAATTACTTTATTAAAATTAATTACAATAACTAATTAATCTTTAATTAAGCCACAATTATTAATCACTTTGATTAATCACATTCAATAATTAACTACCCTTAATTACTTATCAAATTAATTATTCCTTAATTAATTATCTTTAATTAATCCCTTGATTAATTATACTAAGTAATTTAATCTAAATTACTTCCACAATTAAATCATCTTCCACTAATTACATCCAGTAATTATCATTAATTACTCTAAGCAATTATACTTCATTAATTACATTAAGTAATTATTTATCAAAGCATCCAGTTTTTAAATTAATTAAACTTAATTAATTAACTAAACTAATTACATTAAACTCAATTAATTACATTAGGTAATTAATTCCTTAATTATTTTCATTAAGCAATTATATTTAACCAATCCACAAATGATTATCTTAAATTAATTAATCTAATTAATTATTAAAATTAACCATATTAATTGATTGTTAAATAATCCTTAGTTAATGACCTTCATTAACTATTAACCATTCTTTAGTTACTTTTCTAAGTAATTAACTTTCATCAATCAATATTAATTATAAACCAATTAATCTTGAATAATCAATTAATTAACCTTTAATTATTAAATTAATTAAGTGTTAATTGTAACTTAATTAATTCATAATTACTTGATCAATTAATCTCTAACTATTAATTAATATTCTAATTACAAATTAATTATTACTTAATTAATTAATTTAAACCTTTACTTACTTACTTAATTAATTCAAGACATTAATTAATTTAAATAAATTAACTATCCATTTCAATAAACTTAATAATTTAATGAATCCAAATCATTAAATTCTATTTAACTTTAAGATAAAACATTTCTTACTTAAACAAAGCATTTAAACAATTTGCTTTAAATTTACTTTCAAATTTCATTTTAAATTTAAAGATTTAAATTAAATACAAATTATCCTTTACAAAGTTTAAAACACATTTCTAAAACCTTTTCATTTCAAAAGTTAAAGAAATACTTATTTCATAAAGAAGTTTAAAAGAATTTAAAACCAAATTCATTTTTAAATTCAAATCAATTTAAATTACACTTTATACATTCAAAATTGTTTAAATCATTTTAAATTTAAAAACTTTCCTTCATTTCGAAACTGGAATACATATTTAAATTTGAATCCAGATTGATCTTTAGGTTTTAAAATCTACTTACATTTCAAAACTTTACTTTAGAATTCAAACTACTTAAACATTTTAAGGTTGTTTGAACAATTAAAATTTTAAAAACTATATTTTATTTTAAAACTAGGATTCAAATTTAGATTGAATCCAGATTTGAAATCATAGATCTAAACTTTGTTTAAATCGTTTCTTTATAAATTAAAATTCAGTTTAATAAATTTTAAATTGTCAGGTTTTGAAAACCTACATCATAAACTTAACCCGAGCTAACCCTTCAGTTGCTTCGAGTCCACCAACTAAAAAATTCGAGCAACCCATCTACTTACTTCGAGCAAACTACCTAAAAACACGAGTAAAACTCGAGTTCAATCTTCTGCTCTATTCAAAAACCAACAGCATCCACAATGATCACCGTGCACCTGCACAATGATCTTGATCGATTCCGATCAAATTCGACGTTCTTCACTCAACGACGAACAACTCCTCACTCCACCCCGATCATCATATCGCTCTCACACAACTCGAATTTGAATTCGAGTTCAAATTTTAAAACTGGAACAGAAAGAACAACCACCAACAAAAACTGTCAACGCTTCATCTCTTCATCTCCGACCACCGGAAAATCTGCAACTTCGGCCAACCCTTCGTCAACGACTAAGCTATCTTTACCCAAAACCCCATTACACTCGATCAACCAGAGGAGGTCGAACCAAACAAGTTTCTCGACCCAGATAAAACTTGGGTTCTAAACAAGAATTCGCTGCTGCCACCTCCACAGTGATACTTATCATCTTCTGGCAATTTTCCTTTAATCTTTGCTCACTCCTCCATCAACACTGAAGATTACAACGTCCAAAATCATAGAGATCACCAAAAATCCCCTACTTTCCTATTTCCTGATCAACTAGAACTGCATCCTCAATCTAATTCTAAAAATTGTGAATTTAGTTTTAAAAATCAAAATTTTGAATAATGTTTCAGATTCTAACCCTGAAACATTGAATCAACATGTTTGAATTTCACTTATATTCAAATTTGCTCGGTTATTTTTAGTTTTCAGAGACATTTTACTATTATTTAACTTAAGTAAAATTCTAATCTAAAGTTTGTAGTGAAACAAACAAGTATGATTTAAATCTTAAGTTTTAACAGAGTCAAAATCAAGAGACTTTGAATTTAAATCAAACAAGAAACTAAAACTAGAACAGAGGGGTCTTACAGATATCCACAAACATGCATACATCATACATCAAAAAAAATTCAACAATATACACACAAAAACATATTTATTTCAAACAACTAGCATGCACCAAATCATTCAATTGTTTAAATTTTTAAAGGGATGTTGCTCACTAGATTAAAATGAAGGCAGAGCTTCCATTTTGATTTGAAAAGCTTCATGAAAACTGAATTCCCTTTCCTTTAAAACTTTGCTTTCTTTTAAACTGAAATGCTCCTAATATGAAAACTACATGCATGCTTTGGTTTTGAAACGGGATTGTCTGCTTATTTGAAAGATTGTGTTGCCTTGATTTGAAGATGCAGGCTTTAAAAAAGATTTGAAAATGTATTTACAGTTTTGAAATTTGCAGTGGCTTTAGAACAGACTCAAATTTGCTTATTTGATCAGAGGATCTGGAAAATGATTACTGATTTGATAATGTGTTATAGGGGAAATGATTTTGAAGATGATGACAAGTTATTGTTTCTGGAAAAATTGAAAGTGGTATGCAGGCTTGATATTTGAAGTGGATTACAGGTTTTAATGCTTCAGGTTTTAATAATGAAGATGAAATTTCAAGCTTTGCTCTTGTTTCCGGTTTTATGAAGTATTGAATCAACTTTGCTTTTGAAAATGAAAATAGAAAAAGAGAAGAAGATAAGAAAACATATGTATTTATAAAGGCTGAAATTTAATTTTATTAAAATAAAAGAAAAACTAAAATAAATTGACACTTGTATTAAATCTTTACATTTGTCATCTTAAGATGATTATTAGTTTACATTTATTACATTAGTTACATAATTTAACTACACTTGTCCTAAGAGTAATTAGTTTTTATTATTAAGTGTTAATAAAAGCTTTTAATTTAATTAATTAGTTTTTAATACTTAGTTATATATAGATAACTTTTAAAGAACAAAACCAATTATATTTATATATAAAAACAATACATATATTTATTATTTGAAAATAACACACTTGACAATTTTATATAATTTATAAAGGAAATTATAAATTACTTATTATTTAAATGAATTGATGTTTCATATATTAATTTTAAACTTTCATAGCTAATTTACAAATTATGCTTATTAAACAATATTTTAGAAAGAATGTTAAACAAATTATTTTGCAAATCTTATTTAAATCTAAATTAAAGATATATTTTTAATTAAATACTTACCTTAAGTATTTAAAATCATATGGTTATTTATAAAATAGCTTTTAAAAGTTTAATCATAATTCCAAATTTACCAATGATATATAAATTAGAAAACGAGATTTATTTATTTATTAAATTTTAAAACAAGGCTTATCTACTTATAGTATATACATTTTTTATATACATTATAAATGGAAAACAATTTATTAGCTTTTAAAAGATAAAATCTATCAATTAGATATTTATTTAATTGGATTATTAAATGAATTCCAATCTTATTAACAAAGATTATCAAATTTTCAACTTAGATTATTAAGTTGATATTGCGTAAAATTCCGGGTCATCACGGTAGCAACGCACACTCACGCACGAAGGTTCGACTCGAAGCAACTTCCCATCTTACTCGAGGATTACTCGAGTTGAATCAAAGTTCGAGAGTCACCGTCACCCTACGCCACCAGCACGGTGGTTCGCCAACGTCTTGGCGAAGCACGACGCCTCCAACAAGTCGCAAAACGACCATAAACATGAAATCAAAACTCAATTCGACGCGAAATGTTCGAAATCAAAAAGCACTATGTTGCTCGAACCAGCTACTCGAATGGCCATAAGAAAAACGCCTCAACCCTTGAACGCCGACCACTGGTAGCGACGCCACTGCGGCCAAGCCACGGCCATACCCTCCTCGACCATCACCCAAAATCGCGTGCAGCTCGGTCGACCCACGATGATGAAATCAAGAAACTACAGACCATAGAAAAACTCGAACCCAAACCCTACATTTGATTCGACCCAAAAATCCTTGCATTAGAATTTTTTTTAGCATTTTTCCTGTGTTAGTAAATGACCAAGCTAGCTTCACAATAAATTTCAACAATTAAAATTTGTTGAATCAACAGATATTCACAAAAAAGCATTTTCGGTTCATATATGAACTGCACCCTATATTTTTATCTAAAAATCATAATTTCTATTTCAAAAATCCTATTTTTGAATGTTCATTCAAGATATAAAATCAAATTAACAATTTAAAATATTCGAATTTTAACATATGATCTCCTTCTACTATAAAATTGAATATGCAGTGTTTACGTTACACTGTCCGCCTCCAAACATCCTTCCAGGCCATGATTCTAGTATAAACAAGTTTATTTAGCTTAAATTCCTAAGTTTAAATATTTATATGAAGAGGTATTTAAAAAAATTCTACTTTCTTTGCTCAGTAGCTTGAAATATTGAAAAACATGACAACGTACAGCTTCCAGTAAACATCAAACATCACAGAACTTCATATTTATAGTAGATAGCAAGCACAAGATTTTCCATGAATTAATCATCAAGATTTAAACTTCAAGATAGTATGTTTACTCACTTAAATACCGTTGAATCAGAGAATAGATTGTTGAAGAGTTAGAATTTGAATTCCTGAAAATCTTTCCCTGCTTTGATTTTTGAATGATTGAGTTTGTAAATAAAGATGATGCTTATTTTTTTCTTCTTCTCGGGTTTGCTTCTAAGTTTCGTAAACGAACTAAATAATATGATGTATATATATAAATAGCTTTGAACAGAGTGGTGTCTTCTGGTACAAGTCTCAACTTGTATTGAGCATATTATATTTTGTTTAGTTACTGTAAAATTGAAGTGATACTTGCATAATTCGGCTGAACATGTTTTTATGCTGAGATGAAAGCATTAATTGCATATGTCTTCCCATTAGTTTACACATAATTAATATTGGCTGATATTTATAATTTGTACAAATATATTTTGAATATGTTATGAATAGTTTGTCTTCTTTTGCATACATGATTTACACAGCAAACTTGTTATTATTTTCTTTTAAGTTTATGTAAGATTATTATAGTTATTGTTTGCATAACTTCTTAGTTTTATTTTCTATTTGTAATTAAATTTTCAAACCTTTGATTTATAACAAATGTTTGTATTTGTGTATTTTATATTTATATTTGTAGCTTATATTTTATAATTAATATGGATAGAATTTTTTTTATTTTAAACATTATTATTAAAGACTTTATTTATATTCATATATGTATTATCAGATGTTAATAATATAGAATCTTTATTTATTTTATTTTTTGAGCAAGAAAGATTTTATTATAAATATTTTTAAGATATTTTATTTTAAATTTTCAAATCAAAATTTCCTTTACAAAACATATATACATTTATAGCTGTTAATGACCAAAGGCCTTATTTATTTATAAAATGAAAGCTTGTATTTTATTTAAATTAGATTAAATACTTATTAAAATATATTGTCAAAATCTGGGTCGTTATAAGAAGCCTATAGGCGGCCTTGATCTGGATATGGTATCGAACGGCCGATGTTTGTTATAAAAAAAAAGAAATTTGTTTTAATTATATATACAAATCTTTAAACTTGAATATCTTTGACATGCTTGGTCAGAATTCAACGAAACAAAAAGCGCGGGAATCGCAGCGATGTGATCTACGCTGTAGTGCTGATTTAGTGACTATCTAAGCTAGAGAAATTTTTGGGTTAAATCGATCACGGTCAATTTAATTCGAAAATTTAAACGCTCGTCGAAATTCAATGTGAGTTAATCTCACTCACATCTGGATACCAGTTAATTTAAATAGCTAATATTTAAATGTTTGATTGGTTATTTAGTTGAATATGATAATTATTATTAGACTGAATCGATATTTATTGGTTGTGCTAATATCTATGAGGAAACATGTTGGAGGGATCCAACTGGATTACTCACAAATAAGAATTTTAATTATATTCTATGATATATCTCATTGATATCCTATGATAAATTGATTTGGTGTTTTGGAAATAAATTGGGAAATCGATTTGAAATTAATTTGGTGTTAAAAATAAATATTTGTTGTTTGAAATAAGTTTAGAAATCAATTTGGAATTGCACTTCGTGATTTAGATAGTTTAGAAATCAATTTCAAAATTGATTTGGTATTGAAAATGAATACTAAGGAATCGAATTGACAATCGTAAATCAGTGGATATTTGGAAATTTGAATTCACAATGGGAATTTTATAAAAGAAAGGGAAATTTGTTTAAAAATAAATATTGTTTTATTTTTAGAAAGTTGGGAAAGGAATTTACGGATTTGGAACGTAAATTTAAAGTAAATCCAGAAGGATTTATAAATTGATTTGAACGAACAATTTTAAGAATGGAAGGTGTACTTTCTCTGGAAAGCCGAGTATGTTTTCGATGTAGTCTATAAATATGAAATTGAAATGTGAAGATGGCTTAAGGAAAGATTATTTTGGAGAAATTATTTACTTGGGTTATTTTAAAAATCTTTAAAGTAAAGATTTATATTAATTTATTATAGAAGTGATTATTTAAAGTTTTAATTGATATTTTTTTTAGAAAATGTATATTTGAATAGCTATATCCTATCTACTAATTTTATTTTAAAAATTAGTTTGGACTTGAATTTTTATATGAGATTTTAATATAATATCTTCATAACTAATGTTTTAAAATAGTTTTTGTTCTGAATGTTCTAAGTATATATGTTTGGATAAGTGATTTAAATTATTTTAAAGCATTTGAACTTGGCAGATTTTCATTGGAAATAAATAAATATTTGGAAATGTGTTCCGAGTAAGGAAAAGTGATTTGAAATTTGTTATCAAAGTATTGAAATGTGGAAAGTAATTTGAAATTTGTTTTCAAATACTTGAAGTGTGAAATATATCTTACGGAAATATTTTGAAAATATATAATTTGGGAAATTTATTTAATCCGGCAAATTGTTATGGATGTTGATTGATAGTTAAATAACCGACTATCAATACTAGCCTTTAAATGACATTAGAATTTCGATGCGACCGGGAGTCGAATTCCAAATGGATATTCGAAACCCACATTGAACCTTTGTGATTGTGATGGATCTTTTATTTAAAAGATCAAAGTGAAATTGTTGTGATTTGTTTGAAAACTGAATGAATACTTATTTTAAAAAAATAAGCGCTCGTAATTCGGATTAGCTGGGGAAGGACCTTGTGTCATAAAACCTATTCTGAATAACGATACGACGAAATGGGATTGCATTTGAAGATGGTGTTGAAGACCGGGTATTTTCGAAAACGAAAGGATTACCTGTCGAATGTCTCTGCACCGGGTTGCTCCGGTATAGAGATTTTATCACTTTTGTGATGCGGATTTTGGATGTGATTTGTGAATATCCGGATTTACAAGGGCTACTTTGAAGTGTCTTCAGTTCTGTTCGATCCCGGAATGGACTTGTATGGATGTGTGTCTGACGTTACACTTTGAGATGTAAAGCTAGTTTCTATCAAATACATTTCTATTAGTGGCGGAGAATTTTTTCTCTTAGCTTAACACCCTTCTTTGAGACGTACGAGCTCAGAGGTTATGTAGTTGATTGTTACTGGTAATGCATTCCCAATTTGGTAATATGAAATACGAAGTGTTGCTGATCATTTGTTGATCAAAGCATGACTTTGTGAAAAGTGTAGCTTTGTGGACGAGACCTCATCGGACCTCACACCCCGGTAATGGTCGAAACAGGAAAGATGCGGGAAGGTTCTGAGGGTCGCACCCTTTAGGGTATGTCATTTCCTTCTGGAAAAGGGTGGTGTCATGTATGGAGCCCTGATATTTAACCTTTATGGTTACTGCAAATACTTTTATTTGTGGTTGTTGGTGTAGGGGATCCTCGAATAAAGGTCCCAGAGGACCGGGGGATGGCATAATCGAGTAGTAATTACCTAGTTACAAAGGTAAACCGGCCTTGTGTTGGCAGAGATCCAGGTAGGTTCTCGGGACGTCCTTCCAGAGGCGTACCCAAATGGCAGTAGGAAGTTCCTTAGCCTGATTATTTGTTGGAAATCCAAAGAAACAATATGCGCCCTGTACGGTTTTAGTTGTATAACTAGCCATGGAATGTGGCGGTAACCTGCAATTGAATATGGTAGCTATAGTAGGCATACAATAATGATTGTCTCCTGGCTAAGATTAATATTATACTTTCGAAATGCTTTCTGCACTATGCACTAATGATAATATTAAAAAGATTTTGCGTACTAAGCAAGTTTGACTATCATAAGGAGAAATCTTCTCCAATACTACGTTTGCATTGTGTGTGTAGCGGGAGGCCTTATAGTAGTTTCATTTTCCAAAAGCATAGCGGATTTCTTTTCTTTTCTTTTCTTTGTGAAAATAACTATTTTTGAGATCACACACCAGTCCCATGGCTGACCTGGAGTTTATTGTTCCCTTTCTAAACTCTGGGTGCCCATAATTTTCCACACGGGCAGCCTAGAGTCAGGTTATCATTATTCTGGAGCGAAGTCAGAAAAGAGATGCTGTGGAAATCAGGAGCAAGATTGATGGCGAAGCGTATCACTAGTATATGTTATATTCTTTTCCGCTGTTTTGTTGTTGTAACACGCTGATAATGTAATGTGATGTAATGTAATAACTGATATAGTTCTTTGTTTTAAAGATATTCATTTATCTATTATATGTTGGTCCGCTGCGATATGTGAGATTCTGTTATTGTTTCTGTTCTTCTTCTTCCACCTCTTTCTTCTTAATCCCTAATGGTTTGGTTTTTCGGCGTTCGACTGCTCGGCATTTGATACAGTTGACGTATTAATGTCGATTTTCGAAAATCGAAAAAAAATCGGGTCATTACACTTTTTATTTTACATTTATTTCTTACAAACCTTTACTTCTATTCATTGGTTCAATGTTTATTTCAATTATTCATTTATTACTTACAAATCTTATTTCATTTATTAATGCCATCATTTATCAATTATTACATAATTTGTGACGACCCGGAATTTTTTAACATTTGAAATCTGAATATATAATTTATTTTAATATTTTAAAGTTAATTTTTAATTTGAATTCAAATATCGCTATTTATTTGACAATTAAATTATCGAATTTAAAAATTGAAAGTTGGGTAAAATATTGAATCTCTAGTTTTAATCTTGTTAAAAATAATTTGAAGGCTTGTAAAATTTATATCATTAATACTTAAGACAGTAAAAGTATTAAAATTGAATTTGAAAGTTTTTTGTTCAGTTTTGAATTTATATCGTTTAAATTAAATTTAAAAATAGCCTTCCGAGGCACAGTCTCGGATTTTGACGAACCCAATTCCATTGGATTCGTAATATTGAATTATTATCGGATTTCAATTTTTGTAGTATTTGGAGTTGTTGTGTGAGCATACGACATATAAACGCGCTTAAATCTATATCGAATTCAATATAATAACTAGGTCCAAAATCTATCTTCTCCATACGATCGAATTAGGACTCGTAACCTTTTCTACCGCATTCAGAATATGGGTATAACATTGTAAACGTCTAGCGGCACGCGTCGTTGGTGATCGAGATTTTTGGCTTCGTTTTCTCAATAATTTAAATTTGAATTTAAATTTAAAGATGGATAATGAAATTGCATTGAATAGTGTAGCTAGCATCAAGTATAGAGATTTAAAAGCTCGTGTTACCTTCTTTAATACGCTTCTTAGTTTGATAAAATAAATAAAAATAAAAAGTATATATTATTCTTCGTTCATAAAAAGCGAAACCTCTCTCTTCTCGTTCAATTTCATGGTAATGGCCGAAGCCTCCAAGATAAAAATAATAATAAATAAAAGAAGTCCCTTTTTGTCGAAAAAAAAAACATATGGCGGTCGTTCAAAACTCAAAACAAATAGAATCAAAACCCAGGTGTTCGAGATTGGGGTCAAGGCGACACTTGGAGTTTGAGTAGCTCGATCGATTTCAAGTCGATGATGTCTCATATTTTTGGGTTCTGTAAACCCTAGCGCTGTCGAGCGTGGATGGGAAGGAGAGCTGCAGCTGCGTGGGCCGCACTCGCAACGCAGACTCTTTGGTGTTCGGTGATGATTTTGATGCGATCAGGTAGGAAATCGTGATCTCGTGCTCAAGGGAAGCGGCGACGGCATTTGCTAGGGTTTCGTCGATAGCACGGTGGTTGCAAGTTCGTGAAGACGAGGTCGTTCCGAGAGTCGAGTCATAGAGGTAACGATTTCGTTTAAATTGAATAAATAGATGTATTTTGGTTAATTTAATTTCTTGTATAGACAGTTTTTTAGTTTACAGAATGATGATAATTTTAATGATTAATAAATTTTAAAGTTTATAGTAATAAGATAATTTTGCTTAAATATATAGGCTAAAAATGGGAACTTTTTATTTAGTCATAGGAATACATATATACATATATATATATATATAAAAGATTTAAACAAATAATAAAAATAATATAGAATTTGCATAAGGATTTGATTTTCAAATCTATACAGATTATTTATATAAGCATATGTGTTTTCAAAAAAATAATTACAGTAATGATTTTAAATGCAGTTTATATATATTATAATTTATATATATTATAAAGATAGTTTTATTTAATAAAACTTATTTAATTATTTTTACAAAAGGTTATTTATTTAATTTAGTTTTGAAAGTTAATTTTTTGTTAAAAATTTATTTAAAGAGAAACTAGTTTAAAACTAAAGCATTAGATAATTAAGTTATTTAATGGTAAGTGATTTTTCAATTAGTTCAAATCTTTTATTTAAAATAAAATTTATTTCTAACCAAATTAATAGTTAAAACTAAAGTATTAGGAATTAATTGATTGATTAATCCAAATATTAATAAATCTGTGAAATTGTTTATACAAGGTCTTAAATCGGGGAAGGCTAGCCGGTGTAGATCGGATTTGCGAAACATAAATCAAAGGTCAATTAATCTCACTCATCTAGGTTGTTTAGATTTAAATAGTTAAATTTAAATATTTGGTTGAATGATTGAATTATTTTGATGTGCTATATTATAGTATATAATATATCTTGGAATGATTTATTTCTCGCATTATATAGCGGATGAGACCCTATGCGCCGCATAATAGCGGATGATATTATATTTAAAACCCATAAACCACGATATTCCACCTTGAAGTGGAATTGGTATTTTATATTGTGCTAACATCTGTGGATGCAGGGAAACAGGTTGGAGGGATCCAACTGGATTCCTCAAAATTATTTAGATTGTTTAATATTCTCTGTTATGAATATCCGATATTTTGTAATTAACAATATTGATAATTGGAATATTGAATGCTATAGTTTGCTTGAATATATTTCGGTACACTGGGTTATTAAAATATATAGAATTGGATTTTTGAAAGAAAATAAAAGAGTGAATTTTCAAGTAAAATAATCGTTGAGAATTTGAATAAATTTAAGAATGAACTTGTGACGCCCCACCTCTATGCCCACGCTAGCCAAGAACACTACGGTGTAGTGCTGTCGACTAGCACGGAGAATAAGGCTGTTGAGGAGCGACCATCCGTGTAATTGCTTTGTGCGAGCACCGATATGCCAGATAGTAAAAACGTGCATTTCATTTCAGGAGGAAATCCGATATGCTGATGCAAACTCAAAGCTACTACACAGTGGCCATAATAGTCTAGGACAAAAATATAAAATAATAACCCAGATAATATAAATGCGGAACACAGATGAAACAGAAAATCTCATATATATATATATATATATAATAATTGATGTCAGTTACAATACATTTACACGGTACATGTGATACAACTACAACAGTCGACTCAGGAAGTTACATATACAAGTACATTAACGTATATAATATACATGAATACATATCTTCCTATACTATGACACGACAACTCCAAAAGATATGAAAAGTCTTCATAGCTCAAGCAGCATCCCAAAGCAGAATATCTACAACCTGAAAATACTCGGGTCTGACCCGAGTATTACATTCAAAATAAAATAATACCCGAGTCAGTCTAATTCAAACTCAGTTATTAATGCACAGAAGAAATAATAATCAAATAACAAATATATGATAGTCACACTAAATCTCTTCCATCCAATTACTAATAAGGATGAATTGGACAAAGGAAACAATCTAGTAATTGGAAACATCAATTAAGACGTCAACTCGAGTAGGGCTGCAATATACGCAAGCGTGTACTGCCTCACCACTACAAGATATGGAATACGAAATAGTTCCATAAATCAAAAGCAAAAGAAATAACAATAAAACCAATACCGTGTGGCTGCAGTTCACACTTGCGTGCACTGCCTTGCCACTACAGTGACGATGTACCCAATGAATACCGTGTGGCTGCACTTCACGCTTGCGTGCACTGCCCTGCCACTACGGTGATAGGTACACAATGAAAATTCACAAACGAACACAAGGTCAAACCCAAAATACTGGGTTCAACTCAAGGCAGTGAATAAAGTAGCAAGACATGTACACCAAAACAAAATCAAGAAACGTATAAATGCACATAAACAAGTGCTGTGCATATACAAGTGCACATGAGAGGGATGCACATGGTCAAAATGGACCAGAGGTGTAGCAAAGAATTGCACATGGCAGTGGTACATGTATATGCAGGTCTGACCACAAGAGCAGGTCACAAGTCAAGGACCAGGACATCAAAACACTGCCGAAGTCATTCAAGCAATGTGACAGTGTAATTAGGTGCACATAAGAGATTCTACATGTATGCAGCCATGAGACTGAAAAATGCAAGTACCAAACTCGAGTACTAAGACAACAAACTCAAGTGCAGTGCTCTTAATTATAAACTCAAGTGAGAATGAAACCACCATGTTGCTTCAATTGAAAACAATATTACCAGTGAAGTCTAAATGAAATCAAGGCATCAAGAATGCAATATTTAATGCACCTGTACAGTTCCGTAAACTAAAGTGAAGTCGCAAGTGGAAAACTACACCAGACCAAGTACCACCAAGTACACAAGTGAAGCATAACCCAAGTGTATCCCAAAATACAACATGCATTCAACTGTAAACTGGACAGTGCTAATATCATGATCAAGAAAAAGGCACAATGCCGAAGAATAGGCAAAGGCCAGCAAATAACAGAGTACGAGGCGGTGACAACATAAAATGAGGACCAGGCTATAATATACTCAAGTGAAGTCAACATCATCTAGGTGAATGCAAGTCAATGATCAAACAAATCAAACCAGTTATACTCATGAATGAACACTAGTGGTAAACGAGGTAAACACAGACAGAATTCAAAACAAAGTTCAGTGCTATGCAAGTGCAAACCCGAGATAACACCCGAGGTTCACTGAAGACAGTGAAACCACAGCCGTGATAAAAATGCAGTGATATGCAGCAGAATACATAACACGTTGAAGCAAATCGAGCAAGGTACCAGAGGTAGTTTTCGTCAAGTAATCGAAATTCAACAAAGTCAAGTGGACGAAGCTAATTCACCTAGGAAATGCAAAGTCGAAGCCAACTCGAAGTCAACCTCGTGGTGGCCGCGAAGTTAATCCAAGTCGATACACAAAAATTCATATGGCCGAAGTCATCAATGTACAGTAAAGTGGAGTCGAGAGCAAAATAGAATGTGTCGAAGAAAGATCAAAACCATGTAACCCGAATAAACAAGAAATTGAACCAAACCAGATCAAAGAGTCGAACAAGTCAAGCCAAAATCAAAAGCAGCCCCAAAATCAACTCAAGGCAGAAAAGCATCAACACGAACAAATATCAAATCGAAGTCGAAACAACAACGAAAACAAATTAAGCATACAAAGTCAATCAGTTTCGAATTAGAAGTGAGTAATGTAAATTACTCAGATTTGCTTTGGAAGTGAAGACGGCTCGACCAATTTTGAAGTAGCCGTTCGAATTGGGGGATCGATTGCCGAAGCCCTAGCTGCTGAAGACGTGCGAAGGCTCCATGCTCCATCGAAGTTGAACTCGATTGAAATGAAGATGAAAGAAGGAGCACGAGGCTGCCACCATTTTTATTTTCTTTTCGTTTTAGGTTTTAGGGTTAGAATGAAAACAAAAAAACAAAAAGGGGAATGGGTTTATTTGTTTTGCAATTTTCATGATCCAACAAATGAAAACGTGGGCCGAGAAATTCCAAAACCCAAAAATCCTTTTAACCATATATAAAAGAATTTTCAATTCAATTTAAAGACTTCAATTGGCAATTTGCAACCATATTAATCGTCTAAATGTCGATTATTAATTGATGCGAAAAAAAAACCAGGTTGTTACAGAACTGGATAAGAATAAAAGAAATTTTAAAATTCTAATAAATAGTTCCAAGTATGGGAAAAAGGGAATTTCGAATAAACAAAGTAATAACGAATTTTAAAAACATAAGTGATATTGTTTAAAAGAATAACGAATTTATTTTAAATTCCAAGTTTTGAGTTTATTTAAAAAAAATAAAGAAGGAATTTGGAAAAAAATCTGGAGTTGGTGTTTTCAGTTAAAGGATTTTAAATCATAATTAAGGAATAAAGTCTGAAATTAATGTATTTTGAAATGAATGAAGTAATATATCAGTGGATATTTTGAAGAATAAATTCACAAGGGGAATTTATTAAAGGAATGGAAAGATTTGTTTAGAAATAAATAGTGATTTATTTTTAAAGGATTCAAAGAGAAGTATATTTCCCTGAATAGCCAAGTACGTTTCAAAGTGAATTTTTTAAATATAAGTTAAAAGTTTTAATGTTGTTTTAAAAAGCACGTTTTAAAAAAAATTATTTATAAATGTTTAAATTCTAAAATAAATATTTTTCCAACCTATTATTGTAGTAATTAATTAAAGGTGTCTTGGTATTTTGTTTTAAAAAGAGAAAATCTAGTTTTATTTTATAAAGTAATCTTATTTTAAATATTCCTAAAATATATATTTTCAACATAGTATTGAAGTAGTTCTAAATTTAAACGTCATAAAGGATATTTTATAATAAAGAGCTTTAAATTATTTTGAAAATCTAAAGTTTTGTGCTTGGTTGTTTTTAGTGGAAATAAATATTTGGGAATTTTAATTCGTGAGAAAGGTGTGCTGAAAACTATTTTCAAAAGGATTGAAAATGGAATTATATCTTGCGAAGGTTTTGAGGTTAATAAACAATTCAGGAGAATTATTTATGTTTGATGGATGTTGTGAATGTTAATTCATAGTTAAATAACCGACTATCAATATAGGCCAATGCGCTGATCGTTTCGAAGAGACCGGGATCGGGATTAATTTCACGAAAACCACTTTGATCCGGTTTGTACGTTTTCGTGGAAAAACGAGTTCGGAGTCGAAGATGGAGCAGTGAAGTGCAAGGGCTAGTCGCTACTAATCCTGAGGTGGTTCCAAAAGGGATGTAGTAAGAGTAGTGCCTTCGGTTCCATTCGAACTCGGGACGGACTTGTACGGACGAATGCTTTCAGAACATCGTCAGGTGGACGATGGGCATTCTAAGTGAAACGTTCTAAAAGGCAACGCTTAGCCTCAATCCTCATCAATCGCGAATGACTGAAAATCAGGGGTTATGCAGCAAGGCTAGGTGGGTAGCACCCATTTCACGATGAGGTCATCCCTGTCTATATGTCCCTTTATTTCGGCTTAGTGTTGCGGTTGCTGATCCCAACCGTGGGGTGATCTTACTCAGGATTATCCAGTAAGGGGTAGTCTTGGTCTTGTGTTGCAGGGGGCCAGGAGTGATCCTCGGTATGCTGATCTAGACCAGGTACCATGACAGGTGGTACTTCATTGCCAAGTCATTAGTTGGAAATACATTTTCCCTACGCGCCCGTACGGTTTTGATTGTGCCCAACTATTGCTGAAACGTGAGATGCAAGCATTTCAGCTAGATTCTATTTTATTTTCTATAGACACTATTATAATATCAGAGAATTTTATTAAAAAGTGTTTTAGCTATCGTAAGGTAAAAACCCGACATGTTTATTTGTGGCGTGGTCTTACGAGATGCTTTTGTTTTCAAAGGATTTTGAAACTTTAATAATCAATTTGAGTGTGGTTTTTTCACGCTGGTATTCTAGACTGACTCGGGTGTTATTTAACTGTAATGCTCGGGTCAGACTGAGTGTTATAGGATACATGAAAGGATGTTGTGGAGCTTAAGAGACGAGCTGGATGGCGATACGTACTTCCATGTTTGATTATTGTTCCGCTGTGTATTCAATTGTATGTTATTGATGTTGAACTCTGATGATGTACTATGATGATGTATGTATAAACAGATATAGTTTTTCTTTTATGTAAAGATATGTTATTATCTATTATATTAATTCCGCTGCGATGGATAGATTCTGATGATTTTTCTTATTTTCTTCTCCTACCTCTTCTTCTTTAACCCAAATGGTTCGTATTTTCGTTCATCTTGAGTTGATTATGTAGAATAGTGTTGACTCAAGGGGTACGGATTTGTGGGTCATTACAGTTGGTATCGGAGCATATGTAGGTGATAGCCTTGGCTCTAGTAAGGATTACTCATTGAAAATAGAGTCCGTAGTACTCTAGAATGAGTTTGAGCGTATTAATAGATATGAGCGCGTATTTATTAGCGAATATAAATTGTTTAAATATTATATTGGCTTATTGGTTGAGTGGAATATGAATTCTGATCGAGTAAGTTGGCCGCTATTCGAGAAGAGTTTATAAACACCCGATATATAAATCGACACAGTATTGTTTTAAAGATGGGTGAATGAAATAATTTTGCCCAAAATATATTTTGATATAAAAGAAAAGTTTTTGTAAACTATTCTAGCTAATATATAGTTGCTTGGATGTTCGAAATGATAATATTTAATTATTATCATTGTTGTGTGAAAATTTAACTAGAAAATGAAAATTTAACCAAAGGTTAAGGAAATAAATTCATTTATAAAATGGAATTTATAAATTTGAATTATAAACGTGGTTTATAAATTGAAATATGATCAAATGGGAATTTGTATAAGCATAAACTTTACAAATGGATTATAGCTAAAATTTGATTTAAGCCAGAAGTTAAAATTTAAAAAATCCTGGAGATTTTGGAAGTGTTTTTCGAAGTGTTTTGAAGACAAATAATAGCATCATTTTTCTAAAAGTATTTCTGAAAGGAAATTGTTTCAAATAAATTTTGGGAGGGAATATAGCACTGAACTCATTTCATTCGCTGGAAAATAACTTCGGTGATGACTGCAGCACCATTGATGTTCATTTTCGAGTTTCTAAGTGACGGATTGCTGCCAAATTGATTTGCTCAGAAGAACTAGTTTATTTTTGAAATCTTAAAGGAAATTTGTCGGGGATAAGAAACAGGATTGGTTTAAAATTTTGAGAAGAGTGACTTTAAGATAATGGTGATTTCAAATAATTTGAAACCAAAAGCCGGGTGTTTAAAAATCTTGATGAGATAGGTTATAAGCTTATAAATTGAGATGATTTTTCAATCAGAAAGGAAATATGAGATGTGAATGTTGGAATTAAAATTTAAAGTGATATGTTAAAAACAAATTAACTTGGATTGAGGAAGAAAATTTAATCGAATTGAAGTAAATAAATCCGAGTTAAAATCGAATAAAATTGGAATAAAAATTCAGTTGAGTTATGGGTGATATTGAATGGAAATAGAACCTTACTTGAATAAATGGAAGTAAGTTGGATAAGAATTGGATTGGAATAAATGAATTAGAATAACTTATAAAGGAATTAAAAATCCATGGAATAAAAATATGCTTGGGTTATAAATAAGCGTAAATCTCGAGTTAAAATAAAAGATGAATATGTTCAAGCCTAGGATGAATGGAAATTTGTAAAATAATAAGTTGTGACTTAGAAAACTGGAAAGTGGAATAGAAAAACCAAAATAAATAATGTTTGATGTTTTGGAAAATGAAACAAAATCCAAACTTGAATTATGAAATAAATTAAACTTAAGAAAATTAAATGAAGTGATTTTTTTTGATTAAAATCAAGTATTGAATTATAAGTAGGGGGAGAACTAATTAGACAATAAATTAGTTAATGAAATACGTAAATGGAACCTAATGTAGTTAAATAGAAGCTGAATTGTGAGTTAATAATGAAGTTTGGAAATAAAATTCGAGTTATTTCCACTTTAATCGTTAGTAAAGCAAATATAATTGAAAATGTTGCAAAATAAAAAGAAAGTGGATTAAAGTAGGGATGGTTTTAGTTGTAAATAAAACTAAATGAATTTAGGAGTAAATTGAAAATGGCCGTGTAATTAATTAAATTAATTAAGAATAAATTGAATCTGGAAATTTAAAATTTATACGAAACAGATGAACTAATCAAATACATTTGTAGATTGAAATGAGATTTGACTGAAATAAAATCAAGTTAAATTGAAAAGAAAAATTTATTTGTAAATTGAAAATGAGCTTAAGTACGAAATTTGAATAATTTGAAATAAATTAATATAAGTTTAAAATAGTGGAAGCCTGGCTTCGAGTAAGGGTAAAAGTCCATTAAATAAATGCTTGGGTAAATTTAAATTGGGGAATGGTTATCAATATACAAGCATGGAATGGTTCAAACTTAATAAAATGGTCTCAAATGAGACGAAGGCAAATATGGAATGAAACGTAAATGAATGGATCGTGAATAAAATTGAAAAGGAATAAAATTGAAATAGAATGTGTCGAGCTAAATAAAATGGTTGTGAGTGAATTAAATAGAAGGAATTAAATAATAAATTGAGTTGGAATCAATTTAAAATGATTATAAGCTTAGTAATTGTTATTTGCATGAATAATATCAAATTTGCGCCGAAAATTAGTTATTTTATCGTAAACAAAAGTAAACGTATTAACAGAGGTGAATAGAATTGATTTTTAAATCAATTGGAATAATATGGGTTTGTTTAAAATTAAAAATGAATTGAATGTAAGCAAGTTGGTTGTAAACCATTCAAATTGATTGAAAACGGTATATAAATTAATTGAAAACAGTTGAATTAGTATTAAAACTATATAATTGCTTACGGGAAGTGTTTAGTATGCATTGCTTTTAGATTTCATGTGTTTAACTATTGCAAATAAATGAAATGTTGTTAAACTTCATATATATGGCACTTACATGTTTGAATTGAGTAAGTCCAGGTACTGGGAAGCCGTTTGGCTGGATTTTGGGCACGCTGACTGCTAAATAAATAAGCCGCTTGCTTAAAAATGCTAAATAAAGGTACGCCTATGCAATGAAAATAGGAAATATGCGTTGTTTTGTTTCTCCGACCGAGTGGGTCGATGTATATATATATTTATATCTTTTGTCAAATTGCAAAATCTCCTCCGTACAAAGGAGACTCTGCCAAAATTTTCTGAAAATTTTGGGAGTTAGAATTTTTTTTGGGAAATTTGTTGTTAGGGACAAAAAGATTTCAAATTGGAAATTGAAATAAATTAGTGAATGGAACTAATTTAATATAATTATATGAATCGGTTATAAATGGAGGATGAAATTTTATATTCAGAGTTAAAGATAAATTGAATTCATATGGATATGGGAAAACTAATTTGAATAGAAGTAGATAAGAAAACCTCTGTAAGGAAATGTATAAAATGATTTTAAAAACTATGATTTGATATTATTGATAAATAGGATATCCAGGTATTATAAAGGGAAAGGAAAATTGGTTTTGATTTCAGAAGATAAATTTGAATTGCCTAACCAAAAAGGTATGTGTTTAAATTTCTGTATGAAATTTGATTGGGTTTTTGATCTAGCCACTAGGCCTTTTGTTTTCTTCTGGAATTTGGGAGCCGTAGAAGCATTTTGTAGTTGTACCGAGCTAGCCTCACAAAGGAAGCGCTGGAAATTTTTTTTAAAAATTTAGGAAGTTACAAAATTTATGAATAAGATTTGAAAATGTAAACTTGGTTTTGAATTATAATTTGAATGGTTGAATAAGTAAAGTTGTTTGGGAGCTATGGAAAATTTTGGGAAGTTAGTAAGAAAGATAATGGGTCTTTTATAAAAAGATCGTTGGTAAGATGTTGAATTGTTTGGTTTTGGGAAAAAGTAAACGGGTATTGGACCATTCTTCCTAACTAGCAATTTCGGGGACGAAATTCTTTTAAGGGGGAAGGAATGTGACGACCCGAAATTTTTGGGCATTTGAAATTGGAATATTTAATTTATTTTAATATTTTAAAGTTAATTTTTAACTTGAATTCAAATATCACTATTTATTTGATAATTAAATTATTGAATTTAAAAATCAAAAGTTGGGTAAAATATTGAATCTCCAGTTTTAAGCTTGTTAAAAATAATTTGAAGGCTTGTAAAATTTATATCGATAATACTGAAGATAGTAAAATGTTAAAATTGAATTTAGAAGTGTTTTGTTCAGTTTTGAATTTATATCATTTAATTTGAATTTAAAAACAGCCTTTCGAGGCACAATCTTGGATTTTGATGAAACCAATTCCATTGGATCCGTAATATTGAATTATCGGATTTCAATTTTCGTAGCATTTGGAGTTGTTATGTGAGCATACGACATATAAAAGCGCTTAAATCTATATCGAATTCAATATAATAACTGAGTCCAAAAGCTGTCTTCTCCATACGATCGAATTAGGAGTCGTAACCTTTTCTACCGCATTTAGAATATGGGTAAAACATTATAAACGCCTAGCAGCACGCGTCGATTCGTGATCAGGATTTTTGGCTTCGTTTTCTCAACAATTTGAATTTGAATTTAAATTTAAAGATAGATAATGAAATTGCATTGAATACTATAGCTAGCATCAAGTATAGAGATTTAAAAGCTCGTGTTACCTTCTTTAATACGCTTCTTCGTTTGATAAAATAAATAGAAATAAAAAGTAGATATTATTCTTCGTTTAGAAAAAACAAAACCACTCTCTTCTCATTCAAATTCAAGGTAATGGCCGAAGCCTCCAAGATAAAAATAATAATAAATAAAAGAAGTTCGTTCTTCTAAAAAAACATATGGCGATCGTTCAAAATTCAAAACAAATAAGAATCGAAACCCAGGTGTTCGAGCTCGGGGTCGAGGCGGCAGTTGGAGTGTGATGACCCGAAATTTTTAAGCACTTGAAATTAGAATATTTAATTTATTTTAAATATTTAAAAGTTAATTTTTAACTTGAATTACAAATATCACTATTTATTTATTGAATTTAATAATTGGAAATTTGGTAAAATATGAAATCTGGGACTTCAAGCCTGTTAAAAATAATTCAAAGGATTATAGAATTTATATTGATAATACTGAAGATAATAGGAGTGTTAAAGTTGAATCTAATAGTGATTTTTCAGTTTGGAAAATATATCATTTAAATTGATATTTAAAAATAGCCTTTCGAGACATAGTCTCGGAATTCGACGAAACCAGTTCCATTGGATCCGTAATAGTGTTTTATTATCGGATTTCAAATTTCGTAGTGATTGGAGTTCTTGTATGAGCGTACAATATTTAAACGCGCCGAAATTTATATCGAAAATTCAATATAATAACTGGGCCTAAAAAGCTATCTTCCCCATACGATCGAATTAGGACTCAGAACCTTTTCTATTGCGTTCGGAATAGGGGTATAACGTTGTAAACGTCTAGCGGCATACCTCTATAGGGATTCGAGATTTTAGACTGCGTAAATCATGATAATTTAAAATTAATTTAATTAAAATATTTGTATTTGGTTAGATTTTTCACATCAGCTGAAATTATGACAACATCATGCCTTTTCTCCACTTCATCTTTTACTTCTTTCAAGGTAACATAGCCTGATAATGTTGGCGCGTCTATCCTTCTTTTTCAAAACATCGTGTCCCCTCTTCCATCAGGCAACATTCCAGAGCACGCTTTTCCTCTTGTTTTATATCCAAACGAGTCTTTGGCGTATTTTAAAAAAATCTAACGAAAACGAATTATGGCAGAAATCGAAAACTTCCTCTTCTTCTTACCAGTTTGTTCCAATCGAAACAAATACCTAGTTCCCCTTTCATTTTCTAATCGAATAGCGAGTGGCGGCGACGACCGAAGGGCTTCGTCGCGAGGCGTGGGCGACTCGCGTGGGATAGCGTAAGGAGCAGTGCGCGGCACCGCCGCGGCTCTTCCGCGTGTGCATGTTTTGGAGGAGCTCGCGTGTGTGGCAAGGTGGAGCTAGGGTTTCGTTGGAGGGATTTGCGATCTGGGATAGGGTGCGGCGTGGCAAGAGAGGCTCGGGGAGGAGGAGCAGTTCATGGCAACCACGATTTTGGGAAAAGCCGAGGGTGGGATCTTGAGACCAAGCAGTGAGGTATATTCAATTCTCAATTTAATATATCTATATAAATATGTATAGTAAGAAAGAGAAAAATAATAAATTATAGTGAGGTAAGGTTTTACAATTCAGATTTTTATATATGTATTAAAGAAGAAAATTCGTACAGTAAAAAATTTCATTTTTGCCGTTCACAGAAAAGAAATACAAGTATGAATAAATATATAAATACACACATGTTTTACTAAACATAGATAAACATGAAGTTATTGTTAGTCACTAAAAATAGGATTAAAACAGTAAATGCATTTATATACACATAAGATTTAGAAATGGAAATTTTAAATGGGAATACAGATCATTTTTATAAGTGTATATGTAGTTTCAATAAAGGGGAAATTAGTTTAAAAATTTAATCATTTGTTTAAATTGAATCATGAGTTCAAACTAAAACTGTTAAACGGTAATTGATTGTTTGATTTGTTAGAATATTAATAAAATAATCTAATGTTTATACAAGGTCTGAATCGTGAAGAAAACAAGCTGGTTGGTTTGGATTGCAAATCGAAAATCAAAGGTGGGTTAATCTCACTCAGCTGAATTTAAATTTAAATTTAAATGGTTAAATTTAAATAATTGATTGATTGATTTGATTTGGTATGTTATATTATATATAGTAATATATAGTATATCTTGGAATGTTTGATTTCCCACATTATATAGCGGATGAGGCCCTATGCGCTGCATAATAGCGGGCGATATTATATTTAATCCCATATATCGCGACATTCCACCCCGAAGTGGAATTGGTATTTTATGTTGTGCTGACATCTGTGGATGTAGGAAAAACAGGTTGGAGGGATCTCACTAGATTCCTCAACATTTATTTAAATTATTTAATATTCTCTGTTGCGATTATTTGTTATTCTATGATGAATTATACTGGAATATTGTATGCTATGGTTTGATTGAGTATATTTGGGTATAATTAGTTACCAAAAATATATAAATTGGATTTTGGAAATAACATAAAAGAAGTGAATTTGTAAGAAAAATAATTATAGAAAATTTGAATGAATTTAAAAATGAATTGAAAAAGTATAAAAGTGATTTAAAATTCTAATTAATAAATTTCGAGTATGGAAAGGGGATTTTGAATAAACAGAGAAATAATGAATTTTAAACCTTAAGTGACATTATTTAAAGGAATAAAGAATTTATTTTAAAATCCAAGTTTTAAATTTATTGAAATAGATAAAGAAGTAATTTATTTCAAAATGAAGTAAATTGGAAATCAAATTTGGAAATTGATTCAAGTGTTTGAATTTGGAAATTTAAAGGAGAATGTGGTTGTGGAATTTATAAACTGGATTTATAGAAGCGAAGTAATATATCAGTGGATATTTGGGGAAAAATAAATTCACGATGAAAATTTATTAAAGGAATGGGAAGATTTGTTTAAAATAATAGTGATCCATTTCTAAAGAATGTGAAGAGAAGTATATTTCCCTGGATAGCCAAGTACGTTTTCAAAGTAAATTTTTAAATATAAGACAAAAGTTTTAATGTTTGCTTTAAAAAGCATGTTTTAGGAAATTTGTTATTTCTAAATATTCAAATTCTAAATTTAGCATTTTTCAAATCTATTATCGTAGTAATTATTAAAGGTGATTTATTTTTTTGTTTCAAAGGAGAAAATCTAGCTTATATTTTATGAAATAACCTTATTTTAAATATTCCTAAAGCATTATCTTTAATTAAGTATTAAAGTAGTTTTCTAAGTTTAAATGTTAAAGCATATTTTGCAATAAAGAGTTTTTAAATTATTATAAAAATCTAAGGTTTTGTGCTTGGTGATTTCAGTGGAAATATAAAATATTTGGGAAATTTATTCTGTTAAAGGAAGATAGTTTGAAACTGTTTTCAAAAGGAATTGAAAAGTGGAAATATATCTTGCGAAGATATTTTAAAAATAATAAATAATTTAGAGAAATTATTTATGGTTGATGGATGTTTGTGAATGTTAACTGATAGTTAAATAACCGACTATCAATATTGGCCAAATGCGTTGATCGTTTCGAAGAGACCGGGATCGGGATTAATTTCTCGAAAACCACTTCGATCTAGTTTGTCTGTTTTCGTGGAAAACGAGTTCAGATTCAAAGATGGACCAGTGAAGTGCAAGGGCTAGTCGCTACTAATCCTGAGGATATTTCCAAAATAGATATAGTAGGGGTAGTGCCTTCGGTTTCGTTCGAATCCGAGACGGACTTGTATGGATGATGCTTTCAGAACAACGTCAGGTGGGCGATGAGCATTCTAAGGGATCTGTTCTAAAAGTTAATGCTTAGCCTCAAGCCTCATCAACCGGGAATGACTGAAAATCAGGGGTTATGCAGTAAGGCTTGGTGGGCAGCACCCATTTCCGGGTGAGGTCATCTCTGTCCAGATGTCCCTTTTATTTCGGCTTAGTGGTTTGGTTGCTGATCCTAAACGTGGGGTGATCTTTCTCAGGATTATCGAGTAAGGGATAGTCCGGGTCTTGTATTGCAGGGGGTCGGGAGTGATCCTCGGTATACTGATCTAGACCAGGTACCGTGACAGGCGGTACCCCATTGCCTAGTCATTAGTTGAAAATCCATTCTCCATACGTGCCTTTTACGAGTTTTCTTTGCATTACCCACGACTGCAGATAGTAGCTGGAATTTAATGAATTAACAATTTCGGCTATTTTAATAAGTATTTGTAGACATGCCTTATTATAGTATCAGAGGATTTTGATAAAAAGTGTTTTAGCTATCGAAAGGTAAAAACCCGATATGTTTATTTTTGGCGTGGTCTTACAAGATGCTTTTGTTTTCAAAGGATTTTTGAAACTTTAATAATCAATTTAGGTGTGGTTTCGTCACGCTAGTATTCCAGACTGACTCGGGTGTTATTTAACTATAATGCTCGGGTCTGACCGAGTATTAGAGGATATAGGATATGATGTTGTGGAGCTCAGGAGACGAGCAGGATGGTGATACATACTTCCATACTTGATTATTATTCGGTTGTGTATCCAGTTGTATGTTATTGATGTGGAACTCTGATGATGTACTCTGATGATGTATGTATAAACAGATATAGTTTTCTTTTGTGTAAAGGTCATTCAATAGTTATTATATTTTATTCCACTGCGACGGTATGATTCCGTTGTTGTTATCTGTTTTCTCTTCTTCTACCTCTTCTTCTTTAACCCAAATGGTTCGTATTTTTGTTCAACTTGAGTTGATTGATGTAGAATAGAGTTGACTCAAGGGGTACAGATTTGCGGGTCGTTACAGTTGCTATCAAAGCTTAGTTTGGTGATAACCTTGGCTCTGGTGGGAATTACTCATTAAATAGAGTCTATAAGTACTCTATAATGAGCTTGAGCGTATTTAGATATGAGCGCGTATTTGTCAGTGAATATAAAATTGCTTTATATTGTTTTGACTTATCGGTTAAGTGTTTATGGATTCTAGTCGATATGTGGGACGCTATGTTATCGAAAGGGATTTCTAAACTCTTAAACAAGATAAACTGACACAATATTGTTTTGACTAGGATAAATGAAATAATTTTACCCTTTGCATACAAAAGAAATGATTTTTCGTAAATCGTTATAGTTATATATGGATGTTTGGTTGTTAGAAAGTGATACTATTGAATTATTATCATTGCTGTATGAGAATTGATAAGAAATTGAAATAATAACCAAAAATTAAGGAATAAATAAAATAAAATAAATGGAATTTGTAAATGTGATTCATAATTGAATAAGGAATTGAAATCATAATTAAAAACTAAGAAACAAATGAGATTTGTAAATGTAGTTATAAATGTGAATTATAGTGTGATTAATAATTAAAAAAGATAAAATTCCAAAGTAATGTTTGAATATAAAGTTAAAGGATTTGGAATTTGGAATTTGGAAATTTAGATTCCTTTGAATTTGAAAATGATTCTCAAAAAGTTGATAAAAAATGAAATATATTTGAGAAATATTTTGAATCGGATTTGAAAACTAGAGAGATTTGGAATTTAAAAATATTTGAAGGGTTTTAAAAGAGATAAAAGCATTGAACTCTTTACGATCGCTGGAAAAAATTTATGATGATGATCCCGACATCATCGGTGTTCATTTTCGAGTTTCCAAAGGAGGGATTGCTACCGAGATGTTTTGGATTAATGTTTGTTGGAGAAATTTGGTTTGGTTTTGAAAATGCAAAGGAATAGTTTGGTTTATATAAACATGTTTTCAAAATTGAATTTGGAACCTTTTTAGTAATAAGATTATACGTGTAAGCAAAAGGGAATTGAAACTGAATGTTGAACTTAAGTTTGAATGGGAAAATTAGTCAAGTTGGACTAAATAAAACAAAGTTTTGAGACTAAAATTAGTAAGTAACTGATTGATTTATATGGTATGCAAATGAAATAAAATATGAACGAGATTGATTGTAAATCGATGGGGAAGAATGAATATTAATAAGTGAGTAGCTTATAAAAATTTAAAAAAAAGAAAGAAATAAATAAGTCGGAATAAAAGTATTTGTATTCTGGAAATGATGAAATAAAATAAAATCCAAACTTGTGATATAAAGTAAGATTTAACTCAAGAAAATTAAATAAAATGGTTTTGAAGAAAAAAAAATCAAGTATGGGGTTATAAATTGAAAGTGTGGTTGAATAAAATTGAATTGGATTAAATAGATTTGGTGTGAGTTGTAAACAAATCCAATTCAAGCATAAATTGAGTGACCTTATTATAAATAAATTCAATAATGAATTGTTAATGTGAATTGAAATTTAAGAATAGATAAAATAATAAACACATCGAATAAATTAGTAAAATGGTTGGGATTTGATCAAAGGAAAAATCAAATTAAAGATTTAAATGGAAGTTGGTTGAATAAAATAAACTTAAGTTATTGGGTGGAATAGTTTGAAGAAAATAAATAACTTAAGTAAATTGTGAGATGGTTATTTAATATATTGGTTGCCGAGTTTAATAAGATGGTTTGGAATCAGCTTTTGGATATGAAAGAAATTGCAATAAAAGATTGTGAATAAATTAAAACGGGATGAAATCAAGTGTAAATTTAAGTTAGAATCAATTTAAACGGTTATAAAGCTTAAGTAATTATTTATTCACATTAATATTGTCGAATTGCATTAGAAAATGGATCGTTTGATGTAAAAGAGATTAGACAAAATTTTATGAGTTACTAGAAGTGAAATAGGATGATTTTGAAATCAATTGGAATGAATATGAGTTTGTTTTGCGTAGAATGAATTAAATACAAGCGAGTAAGTTGTAAATCACTTAAACTGAATGGAAAGGTCTTAGAATTGGTTGTAAGCAATTGTATTCAGTATCGAAACCTTATATATGCTTATGGAAATTATATAACATGCATTATATGTGAAATTTATGTGTTTGCTATTGAAAGTAAGAGAAATGTTAATAAATTTGCATATATTTAGCACTTACATGTTTTAATTGAGTAAGTACAAGTATCTGAAGGCCGTTTGGCAGGATTTTGGTCACGCTAATTGCTAAAATAATTAGCCGCTTGCTTAAAATGCTAAATAAAGGTATGTCTACGCAATAAAAATTGGAAATATGAACTGTTTTTGCTTTTCCGACTGGGTGGGTCGATGAATTTATATTTATATCTTTTGTCAAATTGCAAAAGCTCCTCCGTACAAAGGAGAGTCTGCCAAAAAAATTTGAAAATTTTGGGTGTTAGAATTTTTTTTTGGAAATTTTGGAAATTTTTTGTTAGCAGCAAATCGATTTCAAATTGGAAATTGAAATAAATTAGTGGATGAAACTAATTTAAAATAATGATATGAATCAGTTATAAATGGAAGATAAAATTCAATATTCAGCGTTGAAGATAAAATTCAACTCATATGGAAATGGGAGAACCAATTTGAATAGAAGTAGATATAAACTAAAGTGGTGAAGTGAAAATAAAGAAACATATAAAATGCTTATACTAAACTTAAGAAAGGAATGTTGAATTCTTAATTGGAAATTGATATTACAAATATGTTCTAAGTTAATATTAATATATTCTAAGTTAATATTTGAATAAATAAATACTGACATTTTGTAAGGAAGTTGATAAAATGTTTTTGAATGTTGTGATTGGATATTATTGCTATGTGGGATATACAGGTATTATAAAGGAAAAGAAAAATTGGGTTTGATTTCAGAAGATAAATTTGAATTGCTCGACAAAAAGGTATGGGTTTAAATTTCTGTATGAAATTTGATTGGGTTTTTGATCTAGCCACTTCGCTTTTGTTTTCTTTTGAAATTTGGGAGCCCATAGAGGCATTTTGTAGTTGTACCGAGCCAGCGACACAAAAGAGACGCTGGTGAAATTTTTCGAAAATTTAGGGAGTTAGAAAATTTTTGAGAAATTTTGAAAATTTAAATTTGGTTTTAAATTGAAATTTGAATGGTCGGGTATATGTATTGGTGAGGACCTAATGAAAGAATTTTGGAAAGCTAGGAATTGTGATAGGATATTCTTAATAAAAAGATTGTTTTGGAAAGTTGATAAAAACTATTTGGTTTTGGGAAAAAGTTAAACGGGTATTACACCATTCTTCCAAACTAGTAATTTCAGGGACGGAATTCTTTTATGGGGGGAGGAATGTGACGACTCGAAATTTTTAGGCATTCGAAATTAGAATATTTAATTGAGTTTAAATATTTAAAAGTTAATCTTTAACTTGAATTACAAATATCATTATTTATTTATTGAATTTAATAATTGGAAATTTGGCAAAATATGAAATCTGGGATTTCAAGCGTGTTAAAAATAATTCGAAGGTTTATAGAATTTATATTGATAATACCGAAGGTAATAGGAGTGTTAAATTTGACGCTAATAGTGATTTGTTCAGTTTTGAAAATTTATCGTTTAAATTGATATTTAAAAATAGCCTTCCAAGGCACAGTCTCGGAATTCGACGAAACCAGTTCCATTGGATCCACAATAGTATTTTATTATCGGATTTCAAATTTCGTAGTGAATGGAGTTGTTGTGTGAGCGTATGGTATTTAAACGCGTCGAAATTTATATCAAAAATTCAATAAAATAACAGGGCCTAAAAAGCTATCTTCCCCATACGATCGAATTAGGACTCGGAACCTTTTCTATTGCGTTCGGAATAGGGGTATAACGTTATAAATGTCTAGCGGCACACCTCAATAGGGGTTCGAGATTTTAAACTTCTTAAATCGTGATAATTTGAACTTAAATTTAATTAAAATATACGTATTTGGTTAAAATTTTCACATTAGCTGAAATTATGTCAACATCAAGCCTTTTCTCCACTTCATCTTTTACTTCTTTCAAGGTACCGTAACCTGATAATGTTGTCGCGTATGTCCTCCGTTTTCAAAACTTCGTGTCCCCTCTTCCATCAGGCAACATTCCAGAGCACGCTTTTCCTCTTGTTTTATATCCAGCCGAGTCTTCTGCGTATTTTAAAAAAAATCTAACGAAAAAGAATTATGGCAGAAATCGAAAACTTCCTCTTCTCCTTCCCGGTTTGTTCCAATCGAAACCAATACCTAGTTCCCCTTTCGTTTTCTAATCGAATCGCGAGTGGCGACGACGACCAAAGGGCTTAGTCGCGAGGCGGGGGCGACTCGCGTGGGATAGCGTAAGGAGTATTGCGTGGCACCGCTCCAGCTCTTTCGCGTGCGCGGCAAGGTGGAGCTGGGGTTTCGTTGGAGGGATTTGCGATCTGGGATAAGGTGTGGCGTGGAAAGAGAGGCTCGGGGAGGAGGAGAAGTTCATGGCAACCATGATTTTAGGAAAAGCCGCGGGTGGGATCTCGAGACCAAGAAGTGAGGTATATTCAATTCTCAATTTAATATATCTATACAAATATGTAGAGTAAAACAAAGAAAAATAACAATTTACAGTGAGGTAAGGTTTTACAATTTTGATTTTTATATGTATTAAAGAAGAAAATTCGCAAAGTAAAGAAAATTTTATTTTTGCTGTTTACAGAAAAGAAATACAAGTATGAATAAATATATAAATACACTCACATGTTTTAATAAACTTAGATAAACAGGAAGTTATTGTTATTCACTGAAAATAGGATTGAAACAGTAAATGCATATATACACACATAAGATATAGAAATGGAAATTTTAAATGGGAATACGGATCATTTTTATAAGTATATATGTAGTTTCAATAAAGGGAAATTATTTTAAAATTTTAATCATTTGTTTAAATTGAATCATGAGTTAAAATTGAAACTGTTAAATGGTAATTGATTGTTCGATTTGTTCGAATATTAATAAAATAATCTAATGTTTATGCAAGGTCTGAATCGTGAAGAAAACAAGCTGGTTGGTTTGGATTGCAAAACAAAAATCAATGGTGAGTTAAACTCACTCAGCTGAATTTTAGTTTTAAATTAAATGGTTAAGTTTAAATAATTGATTGATTGATTTGATTTGGTATGTTATATTATATATAGTAGTATATAGTATATCTTAGAATGTTTGATTTCCCGCATTATATAGCGGACGAGACCCTATGCGCCGCTTAATAGCGGACGATATTATATTTAATCCCATATACCGCGATATTCCACCCCGAAGTGGAATTGGTATTTTATTTTGTGCTAACATCTATGGATGCAGGGAATACAGGTTGGAGGGATCCAACTGGATTCCTCAACATTTATTTAAATTATTTAATATTCTCTATTGTGGTTTTTTGATACTTTATGACGAATTATTTTGGAATATTGAATGCTATGGTTTGATTGAATATATTTGGGTATAATGAGTTACCAAAAATATATAAATTGGATTTTTGAAAGAAAATAAAAGAAGTGAATTTGTAAGTGAAATAATTATAGAAAATTTGAATGAATTTAAGAATGAGTTAAAAAAGAATAAACGTGATTTAAAATTATAATTAATAAATTTCGAGTATGGAAAGGGGATTCTCAATAAACAGAGAAATAATGAATTTTAAACCTTGAGTGACATTATTTAAAGGAATAAAGAATTTATTTTAAAATCCAAGTTTATAATTTATTGAAATAAATAAAGAAGGAATTTATTTCAAAATGAAGTAAATTGGAAATGAAATTTGAAAATTTATTCAAGTGTTTGAAATTGGAAATTTAAAGGAGAATGTGGCTATGGAATTTATAAACAGAATTTATAGAAGAAAAGTAATATATCAGTGGATATTTGGGTAAAAATAAATTCACGATGGGAATTTATTAAAGGAATGGGAACATATGTTTAAAAAAATAGTGATCCATTTCTAAAAAATGTGAAGAGAAGTATATTTCCATGGATAGCCAAGTACATTTACAAAGTAAATTTTTAAATATAAGATAAAAGTTTTAATGTTGTTTTAAAAAGCATGTTTTAGGAAATTTGTTATTTCTAAATGTTTAAATTCTAAAGTAAGTATTTTTCAAATCTATTATCGTAGTAATTATTTAAAGGTGATTTATTATTTTTTTTCAAAGGAAAAAATCTAGTTCATATTTTGTGAAATAACCTTATTTTAAATATTCCTAAAGTACTATCTTTAATGAAGTATTAAAGTAGTTTTCTAAATTTAAATGTTAAAGCTTATTTTACAATAAAGTGTTTTTAAATTATTATAAAAATCTAAGGTTTTGTGTGATTTCAGTGGAAATAGAAAATATTTGGAAAATTTATTCTGTAAAAGGAAGATAGTTTGAAACTGTTTTCAAAAGGAACTGAAAAGTGGAAATATATCTTGCGAAGATATTTTGAGAATAATAAATTATTTAGAGAAATTATTTATGGTTGATGGATGTTTGTAAATGTTAATTGGTTAAATAATCGACTATCAATATTGACCAAATGCGATGTTCGTTTTGAAGAGACCGGGATCGGGATTAATTTCTCGAAAACCAGTTCGATCCGGTTTGTACGTTTTCGTGGAAAACTAGTTCAGAGTCGAAGATGGATCAGTGAAGTGCAAGGGCTAGTCGCTACGAATCCTAAGGATATTTCCAAAATGGATGTAGTAGGGGTAGTGCCTTCAGTTCCGTTCGAACACGGGACTGACATGTATGGATGAATGCTTTCAGAACATCGTCAAGTGGGCGATGAGCATTCTAAGGGATATGTTCTAAAAGGTAACGTTTAGCCTCGAGCCTCATCAACCGGGAATGAATGAAAATCAGGGGTTATGCAGCAAGGCTTGGTGGGCAGTACCCATTTCCGGGTGAGGTCATCCCTGTCTAGATGTCCCTTTTATTTCGGCTTAGTGGTGTGGATGCTGATCCCAACCGTGGGGTGATCTTTCTCAGGATTATCCAGTAAGGGATAGTCCGGGACTTGTGTTGCAGGGGGTCGAGAGTAATCCTCGGTATACTGATCTAGACCAGATACCGTGATAGGTGGTACCCCAGCGCCTAGTCATTAGTTGGAAATCCATTCTCCCTACGCGCCTTTTACGAGTTTTGTTCTCATTACCCACGACTGTTGCTAGTAGTTGGAATTTAATGAATGTAAAAATTTCGGCTATTTTAATAAGTATATGTATATAGGCCCTATTATAATATCAGAGGATTTTGATAAAAAATGTTTTAGCTATCGTAAGGTAAAAACCCGATATGTTTATTTGGGGCGTGGTCTTACGAGATGCTTTTGTTTTCAAAGGACTTTTGAAGCTTTAATAATCAATTTGGGTGTGGTTTTCTCACGCTCGTATGCCAGACTGACGCGGGTGTTATTTAGCTGTAATGCTCGGGTCAGACCGAGTATTATAGGATACAGGATATGATGCTACGGAGCTCAGGAGACAAGCAGGATGGCGTTATGTACTTCCGTATTTGATTATTATTCGGTTGTGTATCCAGTTACATGTTATTGATGTGGAACTCTGATGATGTACTCTGATGATGTATGTAAAAAACAGATATAGTTTTCTTTTGTGTAAAGGTCATTGAATAGTCCTTATATTTTACTACGATGCGATGGTAAGATTTTGTTGTTGTTTTCTGTTTTCTCTTCTACCACCTCTTCTTCTTTAACCCTAATGGTTCGTATTTCTGTTCAACTTGAGTTGATTGATGTAGAATAGAGTTGACTCAAGGGGTACGGATTTGCGGGTTGTTACAGTTGGTATCAGAGCTTAAGTTGGTAATAACCTTGGCTCTGGTGGAAATTACTCATTAAATAGAGTCTGTAAGTACTCTATAATGAGCTTGAGCTTATTTAGAAATGAGCGCGTATTTGTTAGTGAATATAAAATTGTTTTATATTGTGTTGACATATCTGTTGAGTGCTTATGGATTCTAGTCGATATGTGGGATGCTATGTTATCGATAGGGATTTCTAAACTCTTAAACAAGATAAACCGGCATAGTATTGTTTTGACTAGGATAAATGAAATAATTTTACCCAAAATTATTTTTGTATGTAAAAGAAATGATTTTTCGTAAATTGTTATAATTATATATGGATGTTTGTTTGTTAGAAAGTGATAATATTAAATTATTATCATTGTTGAATAAGAATTGATAAGAAATTGAAATAATAACCAAAGACTAAGGAATAAATAAAATAAAATAAATGGAATTTGTAAATGTGATTCATAATTGAATAAGGAATTGAAATCATAATTAGAAACTAAGAAACAAATTCATAAACAAATGAGATTTGTAAATGTAACTATAAATGTGAATTATAGTGTGATTAATAATTAAAATAAGATAAAATTCCAAAGTAATGTTTAAATATAAATTTAAAGGATTTGGAATTTGGAATTTGGAAATTTAGATTCCTTTGAATTTGAAAATGATTCTCAAAAAGTTGGGAAAAAATAAAATATATTTGAGAAATATTTTGAACCGGATTTGAAATCTAGAGAGATTTGGAATATAAAAATATTTGAAGGGTTTTAAAAGAGATAAAAGCATGGAAATCTTTACGGTCGCTGGAAAATAATTCCGATGATGATCGCGACATCATCGGTATTCAATTTCGAGTTTCCAAAGGAGGGATTGCTACCGGGATGTTTTGGATTAATGTTTGTAGGAGAAATTTGGTTTGGTTTTGAAAATGCAAAGGAATAGTTTGGTTTACATATATATGTTTTCAAAATTGAATTTGGAACCTTTCTATTAATGAGATTATACGTGTAAGAGAAAGGGAATTGAAATTGAATGATGAACTTAAGTTTGAATGGAAAAATTAGCCAAGTTGGACTAAATATAACAATGTTTTGAGATTAAAATTAGTAAGTAACTGATTGATTCATATGGTATGCAAATGAAATAAAATATGAACAAGATTGATTGTAAATAGATGGGGAAAAATGAATATTAATAAGTGAGTAGCTTATAAAAATTTAAAAAAAGAAAGAAACAAATAAGTCGAAATAAAAGTATTGGTATTCTGGAAATGAAGAAATAAAATAAAATCCAAACTTGTGTATAATGTAAGATTTAACTCAAGAAAATTAAATAAAATGGTTTTCAAGATAAATAAAAAAAATCAAATATGGGATTATAAATTAAAAGCGTGGTTGAATAAAATTGAATTGGATTAAAATTGATTTGGTGTGAGTTGTAAACAAATCTAATTCAAACATAAATTGAATGACCTTATTATAAATAAATTCAATAATGAATTGTTAATGTGAATTGAAATTTTAGAATAGATAAAAGAATAAACAAATCGAATAAATTAGTATAATGGTTGGGATTTGATCAAAGGAAAAATCAAATTAAAGATTTAAATGGAAGTTGGTTGAATAAAATAAACTTAAGTTATTGGGTGGAATAGTTTGAAGAAAATAAATAACTTAAGTAAATTGTGAGATGGTAATTTAATTTATTGGTTGTCGAGTTTAATAAGATGGTTTGGAGTCAACTTTTGGATATGAAAGAAATTGCCATAAAAGATTGTGAATAAATTAAAATGGGATGGAATCAAGTGTAAATTGAGTTGGAATCAATTTAGATGGTTATATATTAAGTAATTATTTATTCATATTAATATTGTCGAATTGCATTAGAAAATGGATCGTTTGATGTAAACGAGATTAGATAAAATTCTATGAGTTATTAGAAGTGAAATAGGATGATTTTGAAATCAATCGGAATGAATATGAGTTTGTTTTGCTTAGAATGAATTAAATATAAGCGAGTAAGTTGTAAATCACTTAAACTGAATGGAATGGTTTGAGAATTGGTTGTAAGCAATTGTAATAAGTATCGGAACCTTATATATGCTTATGGAAATTATATAACATGCATTACATGTGAAATTTATGTGTTTTCTATTGAAAGTAATAGAAATGTTAATAAATTTGCAAATAATTAGCACTTACATGTTTTAATTGAGTAAGTACAGGTATCTAAAGGTCGTTTGGTAGGATTTTGGTCACGCTAATTACTAAAATAATAAGCCGCTTGCTTAAAATGCTAAATAAAGGTACGCCTACGCAATAAAAATAGGAAATATGAACTGTTTTTGTTTTTCTGACTGGGTGGGTCGATGTATTTATATTTATATTTCTTGTCAAATTGCAAAAGCTCCTCCGTACAAAGGAGACTCTGCCAAAAAATTTTGAAAATTTTGAGAGTTAGATAATTTTTTGAAAATTTTAGAAAAATTTTTGTTACCGACAAAACGATTTCAAATTGGAAATTGAAATAAATTAGAGGATGAAACTAATTCAAAATAATGATAGAATCAGTTATAAATGGAAGATAAAATTCAATGTTCAACGTTGAAGATAAAATTGAATTCATATGGAAATGGGAGAACCAATTTGAAAAGAAGTAGATATAAACTAAAGCGGTGAAGTGAAAATAAATAAAGAAACATATAAAATGCTTATACTAAACTTAAGAAAGGAATGGTGAATTCTTAATTGGAAATTGATATTACAAATATATTCTAAGTGAATATTAATATATTCTAAGTTAATATTTGAATGAATAAATATTGACATTTTGTAAGGAAGTCGATAAAAATATTTTTGAATGTTGTGATTGGATATTATTGCTATGCGGGATATACAGGTATTATAAAGGAAAAGGAAAATTGGGTTTGATTTCAGAAGATAAATTTGAATTGGTTGACAAAAAGGTATGGGTTTAAATTCTGTATGAAATTTGATTGGGTTTTTGATCTAACCACTTGGCTTTTGTTTTCTTTTAAAACTTGGGAGCACGTAGAGGCGTTTTGTAGTTGTACCGAGCTAGCCGCGCAAAAGAGACGCTGGCGGAATTTTTCGAAAATTTAGGGAGTTAGAAAATTTTTGAGAAATTTTGAAATTTTAAATTGGGTTTTAACTGAAATTTGAATGGTTAAGTATATGATATTGGTGAGAACCTAATGAAATAATTTTGGAAAGTTAGGAATTGTGATAGGACGTTCTTAATAAAAAGATTATTTTGGAAAGTTGATAAAAACTATTTGGTTTTGGGAAAAAGGTAAACGGGTATTGGGCCATTCTTCCTAACTAGTAATTTCGGGTTGAAATTCTTTTAAGGGGGGAGGAATGTGACGACCCGAAATTTTTAGGCATTCGAAATTAGAATATTTAATTGATTTTAAATATTTAAAAGTTAATCTTTAACTTGAATTACAAATATCTCTATTTATTTATTGAATTTAATGATTGGAAATTTGGTAAAATATGAAATCTGGGATTTCAAGCCTGTTAAAAATAATTCGAAGGCTTATAGAATTTATATTGATAATACTGAAGATAATAGGAGTGTTAAATTTGATGCTAATAGCGATTTGTTCGGTTTTGAAAATATATCGTTTAAATTGATATTTAAAAATAGCCTTCCAAGGCACAGTCTCGGAATTCGACGAAACCAGTTCCATTGGATCCATAATAGTGTTTTATTATCGGATTTCAAATTTCGTAGTGATTGGAGTTGTTGTGTTAGCGTATGGTATTTAAACGTGCTGAAATTTATATCGAAAATTCAATATAATAACTGGGCCTAAAAAGTTATCTTCCCCATACGATCGAATTAGGACTCGGAACCTTTTCTATTGCGTTCGGAATAGGGGTATAACGTTATAAATGTCTAGCGGCACACCTCAATAGGGGTTCGAGATTTTAAACTTCTTAAATCGTGATAATTTGAACTTAAATTTAATTAAAATATACGTATTTGGTTAAAATTTTCACATTAGCTGAAATTATGTCAACATCAAGCCTTTTCTCCACTTCATCTTTTACTTCTTTCAAGGTACCGTAACCTGATAATGTTGTCGCGTATGTCCTCCGTTTTCAAAACTTCGTGTCCCCTCTTCCATCAGGCAACATTCCAGAGCACGCTTTTCCTCTTGTTTTATATCCAGCCGAGTCTTTTGCGTATTTTAAAAAAATCTAACGAAAACGAATTATGGCAGAAATCAAAAACTTTCTCTTCTATTCTTAGTTTGTTCTAATCGAAACCAATACCTAGTTCCCCTTTCATTTTCTAATCGAATTACGAGTGGCGGCGACGACCGAAGAGCTTAGTCATGATTCGTCGCGAGGCGGGGGCGAATTGCGTGGGATAGCGTAAGGAGTAGTGCGCGGCACGGCTGCAGCTCTTCCACATGCGCGTGTTTTGGAGGAGCTCGCGAGCGCGGTAAGGTGGAGCTGGGGTTTCGTTGGAGGGATTTGCGATCTGGGATAGGGCGCTGCGTGGCAAGAAAGGCTCTGGGAGGAGGAGCAGTTCATGGAAACCACGATTTTGGGAAAAGCCGCGGGTGGGATCGTGAGACCAAGCGGTGAGGTATATTCAATTCTCAATTTAATATATCTATATAAATATGTATAGTAAAACAGAGAAAAATAATAATTTATAACGAGGTAAGGTTTTACAATTCAGATTTTTATATATGTATTAAATAAGAAAATTGGTAAAGTAAAGAAAATTTCATTTTTTACGTTCACAGAAAAGAAATACAAGTATGAATAAATATATAAATACACTCACATGTTTTAATAAACATAGATAAACAGGAAGTTATTGTTGTTCACTGAAAATAGGATTAAAACAGTAAATGCATATATACACACATAAGATTTAGAAATGGAAATTTTAAATGGGAATACTTATCATTTTTGTAAGTGTATATGTAGTTTCAATAAAGAGGAAATTATTTTAAAATTTTAATCATTTGTTTAAATTGAATCATGAGTTGAAATTAAAATTGTTAAACGTTAATTGATTGTTCGATTTGTTCGAATGTTAATAAAATAATCTAATGTTTATACAAGGTCTGAATCATGAAGAAAACAAGCTTGTTGGTTTGGATTTCAAATCAAAAAATCAAAGGTGAGTTAATCTCACTCAGCTGAATTTTAATTTTAATTTAAATGGTTAAATTTAAATAATTGATTGATTGATTTGATTTGGTATGTTATATTATATATAGTAGTATATAGTATATCTTGGAATGTTTGATTTCCCGCATTATATAGCGGATGAGACCCTATGCGCTGCATAATAGCGGACGATATTATATTTAATCCCATATACCGTGATGTTTCACCCCGAAGTGGAATTGGTATTTTATGTTGTGCTAACATCTGTGGATGCAGGGAAAACAAGTTGGAGGAATCCAACTGCATTCCTCAACATTTATTTAAATTATTTAATATTCTCGGTTGTGGTTATTTGATATTCTTTGATGACTTGTATTGGAATATTGAATATTATGGTTTGATTGAATTGGGTATAATGAGTTACCAAAAATATATAAATTGGATTTTGGAAAGAAAATAAAAGAAGTGAATTTGTAAGCGAAATAATTATAGAAAATTTGAATGAATTTAAGAATGAATTGAAAAAGAATAAAAGTGATTTAAAATTCTAATTAACAAATTTCGAGTATGGAAAGGATATTTTGAATAAATAGTGAAATAATGAATTTTAAACCTTAAGTGACATTATTTAAAGGAATAATGAATTTATTTTAAAATCCAATTTTTAAATTTATTGAAATAGATAAAGAAGGAATTTATTTCAAAATGATGTAAATTGGAAATCAAATTTGGAAATTGATTCAAATGCTTGAAATTGGAAATTTAAAGGAGAATGTGGCTGAATGTGGCTATAGAATTTATAAACTGGATTTATAGGAGCAAAGTAATATATCAGTGGATATTTGGGGAAAAATAAATTCACGATCGGAATTTATTAAAGGAATGAGAACATTCGTTTAAAAAAACAGTGATCCATTTCTAAAGAATGTGAAGAGAAGTATATTTCTCTGGATAGCCAAGTACGTTTTCAAAGTAAATTTTAAATATAAGACAAAATTTTTAATGTTGTTTTAAAAAGCATGTTTTACGAAATTTGTTATTTCTAAATGTTTAAATTCTAAAGTAAGTATTTTTCAAATGTATTATCGTAGTAATTATTTAAAGGTGATTTAGTATTTTGTTTCAAAGGAGAAAATCTAGTTTATATTTTATGAAATAACCTTATTTTAAATATTCCCAAAGAATTATCTTTAATTAAGTATTAAAGTAGTTTTCTAAATTTAAATGTTAAAGCATATTTTACAATAAAGTGTTTTTAAATTATTATAAAAATCCAAGGTTTTGTGCTTGGTGATTTCAGTGGAAATAGAAAATATTTGGGAAATTTATTCTATAAATGGAAGATAGTTTGAAACTTTTTACAAAAGTAATTGAAAAGTGGAAATATATCTTGTAAAGATATTTTGAGAATAATAAATAATTTGGAGAAATTATTTATGGTTGATGGATGTTTGTGAATGTTAATTGATAGTTAAATAACCGACTATCAATATTGGCCAAATACGCTGATTGTTTCGAAGAAACGGGGATCGGGATTAATTTCTCGAAAACCAGTTCGATCTGGTTTGTACATTTTCGGGGAAATGAGTTCGGAGTCGAAGATGAAGAGTGAAGTGCAAGGGTGTAACAACCCGCATATTTTACGATTGTGTGTTTAAATATTTTATTCGAATATAGCATCATTATTCGGATTTTAGTCCGAAAAGCTATATTTTGCAAATGGTCGAATTAGGATTCAAGACCACCCCCATCGAGTTCGAAATGAAGTTTGCGACCTTTTTGAGTATAAAATTTGATATGATTGGAGATAGTCGAATTTTTCTACTTTTCACTTAAGGCTTTGGGTTGGGTTTCAGCCCATTAACCCCACCTATTACTCTAGCTCAGTCCACCTCTCCTCTTCACTTTATTCTTATTTTCCTAATACTCAAGCTTTAGCAACAATGGACAGAGGAATGGGAAATTAAAACTCCAAGCCCTAATCATCTTTGCAAATTCAAGTTCTAGCTCCAAATTCATAGAAGAAGCTTTGGCAAGCCCTCTCTTCTTCTTCTCCAACTCATTCTCCTTTCAATTTCAGAAATTCCTAAATCTAAATTAGGAAATGTTTCTCTTTTAAGCTTAAATTCAAGCTTGTTGGGTTGGAATTGAAGAGTGTTTGTTCCTGCCATTGCTCTATCGCTTCTTCTTCATTTGTTTTGTGTAGAAATGTGAGTTTTTTTTATCTCACATCTAATTCTTTAATTATCTTTGATTGTTAGGTATGAATTCCTAACATCTTTACGTGTTCATTTGATTTTGATTTGGATTAATTTGATGAATATTCCAATTTTTGGTGTTTGAAGACAAAATCTATGAAAATCCTTATATGAATGTTGGACATGTTAATCAGAGTATGTTAGTGAATCTTTGAGATTGGGTAGTCGTTTGGCGTAAACCCCTCTTAATCGTCACTCATCTGATTGCTTCCGATATTATTTGGCCATCATTGGCCTTGGGGAAGAAATTCCCAAAACTCCAGTTTCAGACATCTGAAACTATAGACTCAGATGTCTGAATCTGTTCTGGGCAAAAATTTCATTCCCTAGGTCAGACGTCTGAACTATAATTTTAGACATCTGAAATTGCTCAAATCCAACACGATAGGAAATAGGCTAAAATTAGCCATTTTCAGACGCCTGAATTAAGCGACTCAGACGTCTGAATAGGGCTCTAGAAATTATTCATTTTCCAAATTCAGACATCCGAACCATTTATTTCAGACGTCTGAATCTGTTGTCTTTGCCCAATTTGCCCTATATGTTTGGATTTCTCGTTTTTAAAACGATTCGTGCTTATCCGAGTTATTGTTATCATTGTTGAATATGCGATTATATGATATGCGATTATATGATTTTTTTTGATGATAATAAATATATATATATATATATATTCGTGTAAATGTACTTGTTAATGTACTATTTTATTTTTCATAGATTAAGTAAATATTTGCTGAATAAAAATAAATAACACAGAAATTGAATTCAAACAGAATTTTTATTTAAACAAATATTTATTACAATCTTTGAATAGTACAAGGTTCAAGCTCTAACTATATACATACATACATACATACATACATATATATATATATAATACAACTTTGATTACATCACGATTCACATTTACATTTGACCTCACTACACATCACACATTCACTCAACTTGTATTTTACCTTCAACTTCACTCCAAATTGAATCCGGCATCTGAGCAATCTGCAAAAATAAATATTGACGCAGCAAAATTGAAAAGGAAATATTTTTGCAATATAAAACAAAATGTGAATTTTGTAAATAATATTTGCCTCAGTTATTTGGGTTGTTCATCATCATTTAATTTTCAATTCATTATACACGAACAGCTTGTGACATACATAGTGTATCACTGTATATGCCGCAAGGCCGTGAACACCGATATATACACTTGATAAATTTACAGGGACAGGTGAGCATAGGTCAAACCTAAAACGCCGGGTTCAACTCAAGTGCGATAAAATAATGTCACAACTTTCAGCACAAGGCTACAAGCTGGATTCAACTCAAGTTTAATACACATTCCAACTAAAAGTCAACATGCTCACAAAAGACTGCACAATTCAAGAAGGCACCAAACCATAAACAAAATGCAAAGGTCAAGCCACTGCTACCATGACTCAACTCAAATGCAAGAGTGATCCAACATAACAACACCTAAGCACAAAGGCTCGAATGACCAAGTACACCAAAGATAAGGCAACACAGCAAGGCACAACAACAATGATCGAACTCAGTTCAACATAACTAGTAAAGCAGATCCAAACAACACAAGTGCACCAAAGATATGGCAAGAACCAAACAATAAAAAACTGCAAATACAAGGGAAGCAATACATGAAGCAACTTCAAACAATATATTAGTCAAAGCAACCCAGCCTCGTAGCGAAAAGTGAAGTAAATGCATGCACACTTGTATACATGTATACAAACAACATACACAGTGCAGACTCAGTTCAGAAACAGTCGAAGGAACAAGTCCATGGTACAAGTGTAGCCTCAACAGTGTCAACTAGTTCAATATAATCAAGGCACAGAGCAATTTCAAGTGAATGACAACAAGTGATGCATCAGTGAAACAATTCCACAAATGCATATAACATCAATGTGCACATATGTACACAGTGCTACAATAATGATGAACAGAGCTACAGACCAGACCAGTGAACAGCTAGAGATGATAGCAGTCTCAAAACATGAATATACATATATGGTGATATAGCAGTAAAAATGGAACAACAATGAACCAGACTTCATGTAAACAAAATGGAATACAACATGAAGTATATGAGTGGACATATATAAGCATTGAAACAAAGGAGCAGCCCATTTTCCAAAGAAAGAAGCAACAGAGTAACCACGATCAAAGTCAAGGCTCAATGTCACAAATAACACAACATGATTATCAAAGTGTATACATGATGAAGCAATCAAGTAAAGTGGTCGAAATCAACAAATGACAGAGATTCAACTGTAACAGGTTGTTTTTAAAACACCATCAAACATTATCATGTAAGTGCAGACAACTACAAAATCAAGTTTAAAAAGTCAGTGTCGAAGTTCAGATGGTAATCAATTGGAAGCCGTGAACAATTGACCGTACTCAAGAAGAACAAGTCGAAATCGTGCTGGCCAAGAAAATTGACCGAGTCATAAATCAAAACCGTGAGTGTCAAGTACCAATTTATACAAAATTGAAAAATTCAGTGAAATAATCAACATCCAAACGAAATCGAATGGCCGAAGCATAATTTTGAAAATATCAAACGAACAAAATTTTAGGGATTCAAATCTTATATAAACCATAACATCATCGGCAACAAAATTCATTCGAGTTTGAGTATAACAGAGAAGAATAACTTATACAACTCGAATCATAGTCGAGTACAGTATAAATCGAAAAAGGAATTTCACGTACCAATCTTTCAATCAAGTGAAGGACCTCGACAATTTGAAGCAGCCGAGAAATATACCGAAGAAAGCAAATGAAGTATCATTCAATCTACCAAAATCGGCGCTTCAAATCAATAACCCTATTTTGGAACGAAGGAACGAAAGCCCTAATTTTGATCGAATAAAGAAAAGAGCAGAGTCGCCATTATCTTGATTAAGGAACGGGCCACAAAATTTTAAAAAGAGAAAAGGGCCTGCCATTTTATTTATAAGGGCTATTGTTTTTAAATAAGGTTTTATTTGTTTTTAAATTGTTTTAATTTTTTTTAATTTTAAACCATTGTAATTTCTAGTCATGTGACTAGGGGACAACTATGTGGCGTGGTTTGAGAATTCGCAACTCAGTGGCTGAGTTATGGCCGGGTTTTGAGCGCAGAGTTATGTTAGTCAGTAGCGGATGTCGCGAGTTTACGTGTGTAAGCGTGTGACTACTAAATTTCTAGTAGAAACCTTTGGGGGCAGCACGTAGGCGTGGTTTTTCCGAAGCAGGATAAATTCTGTGTTGTTCTATTTCTGCACTTATTATTCTGCTATTATCTGTGCTGCTATTATTCGGTTATCTATTTTGAAATTATTTTATAAGCTTCCACAATTAACTTTTATAATTAATAGCTTCACCCTATTCACCCCCTTTTAGGGTGAAATCGATCCTACAAGTGGTTTCAGAGGTAGGAATAGAAGTCAACTTTTGTTTTAAAAATTTATTTTTCAAAAATCAGTTTTTGTTTTAAAAATTTGAATTTTTAAAATGGCTTCTTTTAATAATGCTTTTGCTGAGGGTCAGTCCATAGTTTGACCACCAATGTTCAATGGTGAATATGCTTATTGGAAAACTAGGATGGAAATTTTTTTGAAAACCATTGACGCTTGGAATAATGTTGAGACAAGTTATAGAGCACCAACTATAACTGTAGATAATCAGGAAATAGATAAGCCAAAGGATCAATTGATAGAACTAGAAAATAAATTACAAAATGCTAATGATAAAGCTATGAATTCTATTACATGTTCATAGGATCATTTTGAATTTAATCGTGTCTCACATTGTCTAACTGCGCAGGAAATATGGCACACACTAGAAGTGACTCACGAAGGAACATCTCAAGTCAAAGAATCTCGCCTTGCCATGCTAAGCAGTGAGTACGAGAACTTCACAATGGCGAAGGAAGAAAATGTCAAAGAGATGCATGGACGACTTTCCAATATCGTATACAAATCAAGAACTCATGGAAAATCGTACACAGAGTTGGAGATAGTCCGAAAAATCCTCAGAGTCCTTCCACGAGGATTTGAAGCAAAAGTGACTGCCATTCAAGAATCAAAAGATTTAAAACAGATGAAAGTTGAAGATCTCATCGGAAATCTCACAACTTATGAGCTAGAAATGAAATTCAAGGAAGAGCGTGAAGGAGGAGATACTCGAAAGAAATCAATAGCTCTCAAAGGAACAACCAAAAGTGATGATGATAATGATGGTGATGATGGAGCTGCAGAATTGGAGCTGCTAATAAAGAAATTCAAAAGGTGGAATTACAAATACGGAAATCCAGCTCGAATTAAAAAATTGAAAAGAGAATAGGAAAAGCACTAGACTACTTAGAAGAACAGAAGATCATCTGTCATAAGTGCAACCAACCCGGACACATCAAGCCCAATTGTCCTCAAAATCGACGCGACTTTGATAAGAAATCGAAAAGGAGTAGTTATGCAGCCACGTGGAATACAAGTGATGAAGATAAGCAAAGCACTAGCAGTGAAAGTGAGAAACCAAATATGTGCCTTCAAGGAAATATAACTGATAGCGACGATGACGAGCCAAGCGCGGTATCAAAACTCACTCACTCGGAATTACTTATATATTTCCACGAAGTAAATGGCTGTTTTGAACGACTTATGGAGAAATATGCCAAACTTGAATCACAAAAAGACACTTTGATAGAATTAAATGAACAACTTGACCAATTAGTTAAAACCTATCAAAGTGGGAACCCTAAGTGTGATAAGTGTCCAACATTTGAAGAAGAAATTGAAATCAGAAATTAATATAAAATCACTAGAAAATGAAATTCTGATTTTAAAAGAAAGTGAAAATACTAGGAGAGAAAATTCAATTAAAAAGTGCACACAATTATTAAATGAAAATGAATCTCTAAAAACACAAGTCCAACAATTGTCAACGACTTTAGATAAATTTTCCAAAAGTGAAAAATCATTGAATATGCTCTTAGGGAAACAAACTGTTAATCAGTTAGATAAGGACTTGGGTATAATCAATCTAAAAATGTTAGAAATGAGATTAATCAAGTAAATTCAATGTGCACAATTTGTAGAAAATTTGGACACAATCAAAATAGTTGTTGGTATAGACCTAAACACATAAAAACCATTCCAATTTAGGTTTCAAAAGGCACAAATACAAAATCTCCCAAAGTTAAACAAATCTGGGTGCCAAAAGGAACATATATAAATAGTTATGGGTCTTCACAAAATTAGTTTTCGAAATATTCTGCCACTAACAATCATGGACCTATAAAAAAAAATAGGTCACAAAAATCTTTCAACATGTAGGTATGGTGGCAGGCTAAGGAACAACAATACTGTTACTTGGATTCTGGCTATTCCAAGGACACAACAAGCCTCAAGCAAATTTTAGCCAAGTACAAAGGTGACAGAATAACAATGGACAACAACGAAAACTATCGTAAAGGTAAAACAGGTAATGGTAAACGATATATTAAATGTGATAATCTGCACCGTAATCTGAGTTAAATCAGCCAATAATAAGATGATGAAATAATGATGATTTTGATTCTGACTTATTCAGAATTGTTGGACAATTATATTCTTATGCCAAAAACACTATAAAAATATCTATAAGCTTTGAATTACTTGGTATATATTAGTTTGGATTAAAAATAGTGTTTCTGTTGGATGATAATACATTTGGTTATAACATGGCCAACTCTATATTCACGGTTTTTGATTATTTACATGGTTTCAATTCAAATTCAAGAGAATGTTATTTAAAAAGCTGTTAAAATTGATTTTGAAATTTTTGTTGCACACTTCATGGTCTGCTCTATCAAATTCAATTAGTGGTAATTTTGAGCGAAAGAGAAATTCAGATGCAGACTACACTGGTAATGTAGTTAATAGAAAACTTACTCGATGAACGTGATTTTTGTTGAGACATTTAGTAACTGCATCGTTTTTTTAAAGAAAATATCTGCATATTTTTCACTTCAAATAATTTTCAAATAGCAGAAATTTTTCTCATATAACCCCCTCGAGAAAATCATTTTTGACCATATTTTCAGATCAACCATTTTGAAAAATTGATTTTATAATTATTTTTGAATTTGATTTCAAATAACTATTTTGACTAATCTGACTCCCTAATAATTATCGAAAAAATAAATAGTGATTGAAAAAGTGATGAGTGTTGCTATTTATCATAATCTGCATGATTATCTTTGTGATTGAAATCGTTAAAGGCTAAATTTCAGCCGAATATATTTTTGGTATCGTCAGATGCCAAAAATAAATAAAATTGGATTTTTGAAAATTTAAGTTGAGAATTCATAATAAAAATTAATTTTGGAATTGATTCATTTTAAATAAATAAACGTTGTAATTTTTATGTTATAAAAATTACGATTTTTGTGAAATATAACCGAAATGCGATTTTTGAAATAAGTAGTTGATTAATTTATAAAATGGTTTAAATTGAGATTTTTGAATTATTATAAATGATTTATATAAAAGATTTATAAAATTGATATTTATGAATTAAAATGTTGGAATTATAAAACGGGTTTTTATAAGTGTTAAAATGAAGTATAAATGGATTTCATAAGTGGATGAAATCTATAGATTTATAAATTGTGAAGTTATAAAATGAATAGATTTTGTAAAATAAAAGATTTATAAGTAATTAACTTATAAATTGGATTTTGGCGTGCAAATGAGATATGGATAGAATTTGTTAATAAAGTGATTTTATAAGTTGAAGTTGTTATAAAGCATAAATGGAATTTATAAACGTTGTTTTATGAATCCGAAATCGACTTATTTTGATAAGTTTAATTATTATAGCTTATTAAAGGAAATATATCCACGATTTTGGACAGTGGATAATCCTTTAAATAAAATATGTAGAAATTGAATTTGGTTAACGAAGTATATTCACCATTTTGGACGGTGAATAACATACAAAGAAATGTTTTGGGAAAGTGATATTTTAAATAGAATTTAAAACGATTTAAAGATGTTTTAAAATGTATTAATTATCAAAACCATAGATTTCAACATTCATTGTTGAAATAGACGTTTTCGAGAAATAGAAGGAAATGGTGGACTATAACACTGTTGTTATAGTAAATGATTTCCGAAAGGAAATTTTTTGTGTAGTATTGGGTTTTATATATGGATCTTAAATTTTGAATCCGTATACTAGTGATTTTGGGTTGTCGTAACGATGTTTTACGCAACATTCGTTTTGACTCAAATAAATGTGTTTAAGAGAAGCTGAATAAAATATATACTTAATTTGGATTTAAGTATACTGAATATTTTCCAAACGTTGAAAATAAATGGATTTGTGAATTACTTATTATTGAATAAGTTTGGAAATGTTTTCCAATATGAAGTGAATTTTTTGAGATTATATCTTTTAAAGATAAATTGAAAGTGAATAATTGAAGTCGATTTGAAAAAACGTATAAAAAGTGAATATTTTTAAATGTAAATTCACAATGGAAATTTATAAGGGAAATTTGTTTTAAAAATAAACATTGATTTATTTTTAAAAGTGTGGAAATAAATTTACGGATTTGGAACGTAAATTTAATAAATCGGTAAGGATTTATTTGAGTTTAAATGAACCATTTTGAAACAAAAGTTGTAAAGGTGAAAATTGATTTGAAATTTGTTTTCAAATGGTTGAAGTGTGGAAAATATATCTTATAAAGATATTTGAAAATAAATAATTTGGGAAGATTATTTGGAATCGGGTTATGTTGTGAATATTGATTGATAGTTAAATAACCGACTATCAATATTGACCATTAAATGGCTATTTGTTATGAATTGGTTGAAATTGAATGCTACACTTATTTTAAATTATTGCGCTCGTAATTCAGATTACCCATTCGGAATAGTGACACGACGTAAGAGATAGCATTGAAGGCCGGTGATGAAGACCGGGTATTTGTGAAAACGATAGGATGACCTATCGATTGTCTCTGCACTGTTAGCTACGGTATGGAGATTTCCTTTATGATGGGAAATTCGATCGGGATTGTGAATACCCGAATTTCAAGGGCTTCTTTGGAAGTGCCTTCGGTTCTGTTCGAGCCCGGAACAGACTTGTATGGTTACGTGTCTAACATTACATTTTGAGATATAAAGCAGATTTCTTTTAAATACATTTATGTTGGTGGCAGAGAATTTATTCTCCTAGCTTAACACCCTTCTTTGAGACGTACGAGCTCAGAGATTTTATAGTTGAAGGTTATCAGCGATATATTCCCAATTCGGTAATGTGGCATGCTGAGTGTTGTTGTGTGACGATTACTTATTGATCATTTGTTGATCAAAGCGTGGCTTTGTGAAAAAGCATAGCTTTATGGACGAGACTTCGTCAGACCTCACACCCCGGAAATGGTCGAAACAGGAATATGCGGCAAGGTTATGAGGGTCGCGCCCTTTAGGGTATTCATTTCCTTCTGGAAAAGGGTGGTGTCAGGTATGGAGCCCGGATGCTTAATCTATGTGGTTACTCCAATCTCATTTTCTGTGTGGTTGTTGCTTGGTGATAGAGGGCCCTCTGTTAAAGGTCCCAAAGGACCGAGGAGTGGCATACTCGAGTAGTAGTTATTTAGTTACAAAGGTAACCCGCCCTTGTGTTGGTAAAGATCCGGTTAGCTTCTCGGGACGTCCCGCCAGAGGCGATCCCATGTGGCAGTAGGAAGTTCCTTAGCCTGACCATTTGTTGGAAATCCAAAGAAACAATACGAGCCTTGCACAGTTCTAGTTGTAGAACCTGCCATTTAATATGGTAGCTATAGTAGGCATACTATAATGGTACCTATGCTGGCGAAGATTTATATTCTATTTTCGAAATGCTTTCTACACTATGCACTAATAATAATATCAAAAATTATTTGTTTTGCATAGTAAGCATCTTTGACTATCATAAGGAGAAATCATCTCCAATTCTGCGTTTGCATTGAGTGTGTGCGGGGAGGCCTTATGGTAGTTTCATTTTCCAAAAGCATTGAGGATCATTTTTCCACTTCCCCTGTTGTTGTTGTTTTAAAAGATAAATAACTATTTTAAGTTCTCACACCAGTCCCATGACCAACCTGGAGTTTATTGTTCCCTTCGTAAACTCTGGGTGCCCATAATTTTCCACACGGGCCGCCTAGAGTCAGGTTATCAGGTCATTATGGATTCAGAAGTGCTTTGGAGCTCGGAAGGCGAGCTGGATGGCGATACATACCACTTGTACATGATATTATCTTTCCGCTGTAAATTCACTTGTAAGGACATGTTTGTATAACAGTCCATTGTTTTGTTGTGTTGTGTATTGTTGTTGTATACTCTGATGATGATGTAATGTAATAACTTATATAATTCTTTGTTTAAAGATTATTCATTTATCTATTATATGTTGTTCCGCTGCGTTATGTGAGATTCTGATATTGTCTCGGTTTCTTACTTCTTCATCTTTTTCTTCCACCTCTTCTTTTTAACCCTAACAATTCGTTTTTCCGGCATTCGATTATGCGGCATTTGATGTAACGTCCCTCTTTTTCACACGATTTAAATCGACACACATGCCAATTCAAACCATACGGAAGGGCGGACTGACACGAGGTAAATAAGAAAAACAGAGAAGAGAAAAAAAACTAAAAGAATCTCACAGCGCAAGGATAAAATATAATAATAAATATACAGTTCATAAAAATGTTTACAAAACATTTGATTCTTCTTCATACAATAAATATCAGAGTTCACACACCAATAAATACCAATGCATCGGAATTAAATAGTGTAGTGGAATAATATAGTAGATAGTAATTCTACAAATCTTTGTTTTCGTCCTCCAGAATAAAATCTTCAAATCCTGAAACACTCGGACTGACCCGAGTGAATTGAAAACGCAAAACACTCGAGTTAGAACTAAAAGATCTTATGTAAGTTAAATCGACAGGGATAAATATGAGTGCAGTAACTTAAAAGATGCTCGGGATTCACATCTCTTAAGGATCTTTTAAACTATTTACTATGTAGTATATTTCGCTATTATAATAGTGTCTAATTGTAAAATAAACCTACTTTTAAATCGCGTTAAGGAGTTACCCAATCTCCCCTTTAACACAATAATAGTCCCAGTAGTCCATCCAATATCATAGTCCCTCTTGATCTGGAAGCCACCAAAGGATACCACACGGGCTACGGGAGAAATCCAAACTCGTACAAGCCGCGCGATAGGGTAGGTGACACGGCACAACTAGGCAATGCCAGGGTAGATATACCGATTACGCTTTCAGGTCAATGGTAACACGTAGCGCGCAGCTACTTCCCACCTCGAACAAACTCCCCCAAATCAAAGAAGTCAAAAGTGAAGGTGGCCACCGAATCAATCCAAAGTCAGAGTATAGTATCGAAGGGTAGTGTCCAATCAAAGGTGCTACCTTATTAACCCGTCCATCGCTCCTGTTTTAGCCACCTTATGCCAACTCACTGGACTTGGGTCCACGTATTTACCTTATAGGAAACGTCGCCACCAACCTACTTCATTTTGGAATCTCCGCCGCGTACACGGTTGTTAAAGTGATTTCCGGAGTTGGCAGAGAGTATGACAACTTCTGATCCCAGTCTCTTTAACAACCAAACGTTATTATAACACCGCGTTCATTTAAAAATAATTTTACTTTCAAAACCAGAATAAAATATCTATTTCAAAACCGTATAAATACGATATCCTTTCCGTTACAAAACAAACTCATTTGATATTATTTTTATAACCCCAAATTAATATAATATCATTTTATTTCAAATACATTTCTTTCCAAAATCAAATACTTTAAAATTTATAATAATCGAAAACCAAACATTTGAATTATAACTTTCAAACATAAAACTACGAAATTTGTAGCTTTAAAACCATAAATTTCAAAACTTGGATGGTTTGGATATTCAAACGGTATGTAGAATAAAATAGTTTGCAATTAAAATTTCTTTATAAAATAAAATAATTTCGTGACTTACAATTTATTTCATTTAAAATTAAGTCAAAATCCATAGATTTCAAAATCTCTTTAAGTTTCAATAACCACTTCAGTTTCAATATATTTCAAACTTCGAATATTAAACAATTGGAACAAAGGTTGGAAATTTCTATTTACAATATAAAGTCCTATTATTTAGTTTGAAATATTTGCATAATAAACCCATAATCATTTAAGAAAAACTCAAATTACTTTTATCTAAAAAAAATCCTTCAATTTATTTATACTAGAAATATCCATTTAATTCGCCTTGAATAAAATTCAATTATAAATATCATACCATTTTTTTTAAAATCCCAAGTTAATATATTCTACATCAACTTATGAAGTTAAATTCTTAATTGAGCTCGATTCCAAATAAAATTTTCAATTTAACTCCAAATATTAATTGGTTTAAATCATTTAAAACTCTATATATTCTCAATATCTTAACATGTACTTAACCATATAATATAAAATAATCAAACTCCAATATTCATTTTATTTATTTTATTTAACAAATTTATACATAGCTTAAATTCAATAATTTAACTATAGATGTATATAAAATAAGATTTTATATAAGATCAAAAATTAATATTTATTAAACCGTATCCTATCCAAAACCATAAATCCTTTCAAAAAAAATTTATATATATACTACGGTGCCTGTATTTAATTTTCTATCCTAGGGTCAATTGATACGGATATTTATCATTTCAATCCACAATTTAGTAATAAAATGTGGTTGTATATCATTTCAAACCGCAATCAGAATGAAATGAAATGCATAACAACTTGCAGTTAATATAAATAAACATCCATTCATCCAAATACCAATCATCAACCAGTTATTACAAACCATCATCCAATTTAAACAAACATCAATATAGAGCATATAAAATATAACATGTACTAAATAACAGGTATTAACTAACAGTTTATATTCAGTAATAAATTGAATAACTGTTTAACTAGCAGTTTATATGCAAATAAATAAATTTTAACTGTCAAATTTATATGCAATAATGAAAGTAATTAACAGTTAAATAAAAAAATGCGATGTACGTAAGATGATGAATAAAACATGCCAAACAGTCATAAATAAATTTTTACTCATATCTTAAATCAATTTAACAAACGTAAGAAACCTTAGAAGTTGTGAGTGGGTTAAAACACTCACCTTATGAATTTAAATTGAATTCAAATCCAATTTAAATTCAAAAATTCAACAGCCTCAGAATCTGTCCAAACATGCGTCAAAATCGGCAGAATTTAAATACGATCCTAACGCAAGAAACCGTGTGAAATTCTGATATCGTATGTGGAAGTTATATTGATTTGAACATTTAAATTCAAAATAAAAATAAAATAATTAAATAACAAACGCTTACACCACGTCCACGTCACGCACCTTCATCTTCACGCGCAAATTTATAGCGTGTTCGAACCCTACAGGCCGCCAGTCAAAACGCCTTTGACCTCCAGTAGCTCGCCCCATGATCTCCTCACCAATAATCAGAACCCGCCATCCTCTTCGCCTCGTCCAACCGCCCAAAGGCCGTGCCACGCGATCGCCTACCGCTCCTCCTTTCATGTCGCCGCCGCCGATACCTCCGCCAATTTCTGGTGAAATCTCGACCACCCTGAAACAAGTGAAGGCCACCGATGCAAAGCCCAGGCCCCCCTCTACGCACTACATACCTTTGATCGCTCCCGGATGAAGATCCACCGTCGAAATCAAAACCCTAGTTTCGACGGCCAGGAATGTTTCTGCCAATACTGGCAAAACCACGATCCAAACTGAAAAATGAACCACACTAGAAGGTTACGCGCTTCGAGAGCTTCGACATATATTTTTTTCGAATTTTTCTGAGGACTTTGAAATTTTTGCTTTGGGTTTGATTTGAGATCGGATCTGAAATTTGTTGTCTGCCATTAAGGAGGAGAGAGTTGAGATGTACATACAAACAAATGAGAATAGAGGTTGGCTAGGGTTTATATGTGACGCCCCACCTCTATACCCACGCTAGCCAAGAACATTACGGTGAATGCTGTCAACTAGCACGAAGAATAAGGCTGTTGAGGAGCGACCATCCATGTAATTGCTTTGCGCGAGCATCGATATGTCAAATAGTATAACATGCATTTCTTTTTCAAGAGGGAAATCCGACATATCGACACAAACTCAAAACTACTACACAGTGGCTATAATATCTTCAGAAACAAATATAGAAATAAACATAACATAAATCAGTCACAGACAGTTCATATCACAAAGGCGGAAATAGATATGAATATTACACTAGGAAGTGTACATCAGAGTAGTGGTCTAAAAAGATCCACAATATCACAAAATCATAGTTACATAAACTACACAAAGAATAAGTATACATTATGGAGTCTATATCTCAAATGTATACAACAAAAACTACTAATCTAAGTAGTTAACCAAAAGTCAAGGAGGTAATCCCGGATGTAAAGTCAAGCAGAAGCACCTGTAACATCACAGTCTGACCCGAGTATTATTTAATAAGAAAATAATAAACGGATCAGTCTAACTATAAAAATCAGATGAAACGATATAGAGTAAGAGATATGACTAAACACATAATAATCACAATGCCAAGCTGCAATATATATAAGTAATTGAAAATCAACAAGAGATTAATCAATATCACAAAATCTACACAAGAATCAAAGAACTGTCATACTCCTTATTTCGTTCATCAAACCACAAATATTGACGATTATATCAATGTCAATCACAAAAGTGAATGACACACAAATTCACCAATGCACAAATATTGATAAAACTTATCAATGGAAATCACGAAAATTGGTGAAACACAAATTCTAGAAATCATCTCAAGAAATCCAGAAATCACAAAAAGGGGGGGGGGAAGGCCTATCACAGACGGGAGCATAAAGCTCACCAACACGTGTATCACAAACGGAACGCTAATTCCATGGTTGCTAACCATCACAAATTGAGCCGAAGCTCCACAAACAGCCCGAAGATCATGGGTTGCTACCCCACCAATTTGAGTCGAAACTCCACAAAACGGGGTTTAGTCTCCCTCGCAGACAAAGAGACATCGCACATTGCTAGTCTAAATCACAAAGATGATCGTCATGATCAACGAGAAGTGTCAATTACAGTAAGCTAGTAAATATATGAGCTTAGCTTCATGTCCCATAACCACTAGCTTAACTTAAATATTTACAAACAAATTGTAGATCTCCACTAGAAAATTGTCACAAGAGTTTCAATCGAACGATTCCAAGAATTAACCGACGAAGTAAACGCAAGCGTTTCATACCACTTGTTTTACTAAGTCGTTTAAATAGATTTCTCATACGAGTGAGGTAAAGGTTTGCATATACTAATAGATTGGAAAACGGTTTAAGAAACGAGCTTTGTACTAAAATAGAGTTGAAATCATTTGAAGAAAGAGTTTTGATATTTACTACTAGTATAGAAAACCTTTATATTTTTAAAGTGACAAATCACAAAGAAGATTGTAGGAACAATCAATCACTAAAATTCACATACGAAGATGTGAATAAAAATCCAACGAAACCGATAAAGAATCCATCAAAATGGATCTTCAAAAATCCCTAAAAAGGAGTCATCAAAGTCATAATAAATGATAACAACAAATAGGAAACAACACGAATCGATTAAAGTTGGAAATTCAAGCAACTAGGCGAAATAGGCAAAATTTCATCAGGTCGGTCGGCCCGCTACAGAGCTCGGTCGACCGAACCCTGTTCCAAAAAAGTCTCGGGAAGCAGGTCGGTCGGCTGAGCCCTATAGCCAGTCGACCGTACCAGAGACAGAAAGGTGCCTATGCACCTTAGTAGCAGGTCGGTCGGCTGAACAGGGGTTCGGTCGGCCGACCCTGATGTTCTGCAAATTGAAACCCAATTAATTTATGTGCAAACTCCACCAATTCGCAACCGAACGAGCACGGACGATAGGGAAGTATGCCCAATGGCTACCCGATCCTATTGGCTCCTTGATGCATCACCAAAAACTCATTTGAACATCAAAGCTATAATTTTAAGGATTTGAACCCAAAACACTAAAAATTGGAATATTCACCAAATCAATCCAAACCAAAAGCAATTGCACACGAATAAGTGTTAGGAATTCATACCTAACAATCGAAGATAAATATAAGCGTAGATGTGAGATAAAAATCTCACCTTTGAACCCAAATCAATGAAGGAGAAGCTTTAAAAACAAGCAAAGATCAATTCCTCTTCAATAACAACTCAAGAAGCTTCAATCAATGGGTTCACTTGAGTTTGGAGCAAGAAGATGGATTTTCTAATGGAAACTAGGGCTTAGGATTTCCTAATTCTTTTTCTCTTCCCCCATTTTTGATGAAGCTTGAATGTATTAGGAAATTATGAAGTAATGAAGAGGAGAGGGGGTTGGGACTGAGCTAGTAAGTGGGGTTATTGGGCTCAGCCCAAACCAAAGCCCTAAGTAAAAAGTAGCAAAAATCAGCTTACTCCAAACATATCGAAGCTTATACTCAAAATGGTCGCAAACGGAATTTTAAACTCAATGGGAGTGGTCCCGAGTCCTAATTCGACCGTATGCAAAAAGTAGCTTTTCGGACTAAATTCCGAGTATCGATAAAATATTTAAATATAAAAATCGACAAATATGCGGGTTGTTACAGACTCCCCTCCTTAAAGAAATTGCGTCCTCGCAATATTTAAGAAGAAGATATATAGTAACAACCATAAAAGCATATTCAACACAAAAGAAGTTTGAAATTTGAAGTTCACCTTAAAGAGCACGAGAAAGTAAGTACGAATGTGTTCGCTCGATGAACTCTCTAGACTCCCAAGAACAATCCTTAGGATTTGAAGACCATTGAACTTTCACAAGTGGAACATCTTTATTTCGAAGTCGTTTGACCTCTGAAGTAATAATTCGAATAGGATGCTGCTCATAAGTTAAATTAGGCGAAACCTCAATCTCTTCCACAACACCGGGCTCAAGAATAGTATCGGAATCTCGAAGACATTTCCGCAATTGAGAAACATGAAACACGTCATGCATAGCAGAAAACTGAGTCGGTAATAAAAGGCGATAAGTCATGGAACCAATACGTTCAGTGATAGGAAATGGCCCAATATATCGAGGCGCCAACTTTCCCGATCGACTGAAACGTACAACACCTTTCATAGGTGACACACGAATGAACATAAGATCTCCCACAGAAAATTCTAATTTCCTTCTTCGGTTATCGGCATTGGATTTTTGTCTACTCTGCGCTTCTTTCATCCTATGTCGAATAAGTTCAATCTTCTCTGTTGAATCACGAATAAAGTCTGGACCTAAAACCAGCTTCTCACCGGCCTCAAGCCAACAAGAAGGAGATCGGCATGGCCTTCCATAGAGTGCCTCGAAAGGTGCCATACCAATACTAGATTGGAAGCTATTATTATAGGAAAATTCGACAAGTGAAATATGATCTTCCCAACTTCCATCGAAATCAAGCACACAAGCATGAAGAAGATCTTCAAGAGTCTGATTCACACGCTCAGTTTGTCCATCGGACTGGGGATGGTAAGCGGTGCTAAAATTAAGCTTCGTTCCCAAAGCTTTTTGAAGACTCCTCCAAAATCCACTAGTAAACAATGGATGACGATCACTAACTATAGAAGTAGGAACTCCATGTAATTTAACAATCTCTTTAACAAAGAGTTTGGCCAAAAGAGGAATGGTTCGGTTAGACCGAACGGGAATAAAATGGGCAGATTTAGTAAGCCTATCAACAATCACCCATAAGATATCATGACCCAAACGAGAACGAGGAAGGCCATTTATAAAATCCATGGAAATTTGGTCCCACTTCCAAATTGGAATTTCTAAAGGTTGCAATAACCCACCGGGCCTTTGATGGTCGGACTTAACGAGTTGGCAAGTCATGCAATGCTTAACGAAGTTAGCGATGTCAAGTTTCATTCCCTCCCAATAATAAAGTCGCTTCATATCCGCGTACATTTTGCTACTACCGGGATGAATGGTAAATTTAGAATGATGAGAATCTACTAAAATATCTTTACGAAGATCACTAATATTTGGCACCATAAGTCTACCAAATCTCCGAATGCCGCCACGAGAATCGATATTAAAGTCTTTCAAACCTTCAATATCAATTTTATCCTTAATATTTTGGCCAAGAAGAGCCAATTCGAGATCTAGCCTTTGAGCTTCAAGAATGCGGTCTAAAAGAGAAGGATGCGCCTGAAGGCTACATAAAACAAATGATGAGTATAAATCGAAAACACGGTCTCGAATTTCGCAATGGATAAAATCTCTAGGTCGTTCCATTCATATATCATCATAGAAACAACAGCTTGTTGTTTTCGGCTAAGAGCATCGACGACACGATTACCCTTACCGGGAGTATAAAGAATATCAAGATCATATGGTGCAAGAAATTCGAGCCAACTGTTGACGCAAATTAAGTTCCTTTTGAGAGAATAAATACTTCAAGGACTTATGATCGGTATAAAGAACAAATTTCTCTCGTAAAAGATAATGACGCCAAATTCGAAGAGCAAAAACAATAGCCGCGAGCTCTAAATCATGAGTGGCATATCTAGTCTCAGCAGGCTTTAATTGCCTAGAAGCATAAGCAATAACACGTTCTTTTTGCATAAGAACGGCACCCAAACCAACACGACCGACATCGGTATAAACAACGAAATCTTGATTCCCCTCGGGAATAACAAGAATAGGAGCATCAGAAAGAAGTTCTTTTAATTTCTGGAAAGAAGTTTCACATTTGTCCGACCAAATGTATTTAACACCTTTCTTCGTTAAGCTAGTGAGAGACACAACAATCTTAGAAAAGTCTTTGATAAAACGGCGGTAATAACCTGCCAATCCAAGGAAACTACAAATCTCTGTCACACTCTCCGGTCTCTTCCAATCTTGAATCGCTTCAATCTTTGAAGGATCCACAGAAATTTCGGATTCGGAAATAATATGACCGAGAAACTTCACACGAGATTGCCAAAAGTGGCATTTAGAAAATTTTGCTTTTAAATAATTACTCCTAAGAGTTTCCAACACAATCCGAAGATGTTTTTCATGCTCCTCCTCAGATTTAGAATACACAAGAATATCATCAATAAAGATGAGAACAAACCGGTCGAGGAAGTCTTTTAAAACTCTATTTATAAGGTCAACGAAATAAGTCGGAGCATTCGTTAGACCAAATGGCATAACAAGCCATTCATAAGATCCATAACGAGTACGGAAAGATGTCAAAGGAATGCTATCCTCTGCAATACGAAGCTGATGAAATCCAGTAGCTAAGTCTAATTGTGAAAAGACTCTAGCACCACTAAGTTGATCGAATAGGTCATCAATCCGAGGTAAAGGATATTTATTTTTGATAGTAAGATCATTAAGCTTGCGGTAGTCAACACAAAGCCTAAGTGTACCATCGGATTTCTTCACGAAATAGCCGAAGCTCCCCAAGGCGAGGAACTAGAGCGAATAAATTGCTTCATCTCCAATTCGGATAATTGTTTGCGCATCTCCTCATTCTCCTTATTAGACAGGCAATAAGGAGGACGAGTAATAGGTTGAGCTCCAGGAATAAGATTAATTTTGAACTCAATTGCTCGCTTAGGTGGCAATCCAAAAACGGGCTCGAATATGTCGGAAAATTCACGAACGACATGAATAAGAGAAATAATATCACCCTCATCATCATCATCGTCATCACGAGGTTTTAAAGAATATAAAGATGCAACCAAAGAAGAATCCGAATCTTTAAGAATAACAGAAACCTGATTAACAGATTGAGGATGTCGAAGATGAATAGTCCGCTCGGGACATAGGATATGAGCTTCGTAACGGTTAAGCCAATCCATTCCCAAAATCATTCCAAAGCCTAAATAACGCATGACATGCAAATCGGCTAGGAAAGAAAAATCACATATAGTAATCTCGACATCTTTACATAGTAAACTGATTGTTGTGGATCCAGCAACCGGATTCGCAATTCTCAAAGAAGTCATTAAAGCAACAACACTTAAAGAAAAAGTATCAACAAGTTCTTTTGATATAAAAGAATGGGATGCTCCCGTATCAAAAAGAACTCGAATAGGATGACCACGAAATAAAATAATGCCATCAAGGATAGAATGAGAAATACCTTGACCACGAGATATGTTGCCAGGGGCTTGAGCAACATTTAACTTTCCCTCGTTCCTGCCCTGAAGCTTGGGGCATGAAGATATAACATTACCGGGACCTTTGCAGTAGCGACAAGAGAGAGACTTTGGGCACTTGTTCGCGTAATGGTCCTTCGATCCACAATTATAGCATTCCCCACGACCAAAGGAAGAAGTCTTTGCCACTGGGGTTGCTTGCTTCCCCTTTTTGTTGGGATAAGGGCCTTTGAAGTTACTGGGCCTTTTCTTGTTGTTGTTGAAGTTTGGTTTGGAACCCACCACTTCAACATCATTCTCCCTATCCGCCTCTTCAAGACGAAGAGCGATATCAATGAGTTGGTCGAAAGAAACTTCTAATTTTAGAAGTAATGGCTTCTTGAGATTTTTGTTTAAGCCATAGACGAACCTCTGAATTTTCTTCAATGGGGTGTTGATGTATTCAACCCCATATTTGGAGAGAGATTCAAAAGACGCGACATAATCTGCCACGGAAGATTCACCTTGAACAAGGTCTATAAAACGGCGAGCCTAAGTCGCCTTCTCAGCTTCTGGTACGAATTTCAACTCGAAGCGTTCCCGGAATTGCTCCCAGGTGAGATCCGCTTCATTAATCTCAGAAATAAGAATCTCGTACCAGTGCAATGCTCTTTCTCAGAGCATACTAGAGGCCACCTGAACTCGGTGAAGGTCAATAAGATTAATGCGAGAAAGGATTCGATCACATGATCTTAGCCAAGCTTGTACTTCAATAACAGTTTCGGAACCTTTGAATGGCTTTCCACCCAAATTAGTGTAATCGCTGCACAGGCGTGCAAATCCCGACTTTCGATGAGTAGGTTCCGGGTTAGCTCCAGCTGCTTGAGCATTTGTCACTAAATCAAGAAGCTGTTGAGTAGTCATAAAAACTCCATCCTGGGGTGGAGTGCTAGTAGGTACGGCTCTGGGGCGGCCTGGTCTAGACATTTCTCTTCCTTTAGAAAGAAAGAAGAAGGAGAAAAGGGATATTCACAAAATGAATATCAAGCAATCTTGATAGATAAAACAAGTAATCATAAGGAAAATAGGATGAATCGGTACGAAGACTCGAATAAACCCTAAAGCATGACTCCTAAGATGGACTTAGGATGATGATCCTTGTTATAATATTCCATATTGTTCTGAAGTTTGGCTCTGATACCAAGATATGACGCCCCACCTCTATACCCATGCTAGCCAAGAACATTATGGTGAATGCTGTCAACTTGCACGGAGAATAAGGCTGTTGAGGAGCGACCATCCGTGTAATTGCTTTGCACGAGCATCGATATGTCAGATAGTATAACATGCATTTCTTTTTCTAGAGGGAAATCCGACATACCGACACAAACTCAAAACTACTACACAGTGGCTATAATATCTTCAGAAACAAATATAGAAATAAATGTAACATAAATCAGTCACAGACAGTTCATATCACAAAGGCGGAAATAGATATGAATATTACACTTGGAAGTGTACATCAGAGTAGTGGTCTAAAAAGATCAACAATATCACAAAATCATAGTTACACGAACTACACAAAGAATAAGTATACATTATGGAGTCTATATCTCAAATGTATACAACAAAAACTACTAATCTAAGTAGTTAACCAAAAGTCAAGGAGGTAATCCCGAATGTAAAGTCAAGCAGAAGCACTTGTAACATCACGGTCTGACCCGAGTATTATTTAATAAGAAAATAATAAACGGATCAGTCTAACTATAAAAATCAGATGAAACGATATAGAGTAAGAGATATGACTAAACAAATAATAATCACAATGCCAAGCTGTGATATATATAAGTAATTGAAAATCAACAAGAGCTTAATCAATATCACAAAATCTACACAAGAATCAAAGAACTGTCATACTCCTTATTTCGTTCAACAAACCACAAATATTGACGATTATATCAATGTCAATCACAAAAGTCAATGACAGACAAATTCACCAATGCACAAATATTGATAAAACTTATCAATGGAAATCACGAAAATTGGTGAAACACAAATTCTAGAAATCATCTCAAGAAATTCAGAAATCACAAAAAGGGGGGGGGGAAGGCCTATCACAAACGGGAGCATAAAGCTCACCAACACGTGTATCACAAACGGAACGCTAATTCCATGGTTGCTAACAATCACAAATTGAGCCGAAGCTCCACAAACGGCCCGAAGACCATGGGTTGCTACCCCACCAATTTGAGTCGAAACTCCACAAAACGGGGTTTAGTCTCCCTCGCAGACAAAGAGACATCGCACATTGCTAGTCTAAATCACAAAGATGATCGTCATGATCAACGAGAAGTGTCAATTACAGTAAGCTAGTAAATATATGAGCTTAGCTTCATGTCCCATAACCACTAGCTTAACTTAAATATTTACGAACAAATTGTAGATCTCCACTAGAAAATTGTCATAAGAATTTCAATCGAACGAGTCCAAGAATTAACCGACGAAGTAAACACAAGCGTTTCATACCACTTGTTTTACTAAGTCGTTTAATTAGATTTCTCATACGAGTGAGGTAAAGGTTTGTATATACTAATAGATTGGAAAACGGTTTAAGAAACAAGCTTTGTACTAAAATAGAGTTGAAATAATTTGAAGAAAGAGTTTTGATATTTACTACTAGTATAGAAAACCTTTATATTTTTAAAGTGACAAATCACAAAGAAGATTGTAGGAACAATCAATCACTAAAATTCACATACGAAAATGTGAATAAAAATCCAACGAAACCGATAAAGAATCCATCAAAATGGATCTTCAAAAATCCCTAAAAAGGAGTCATCAAAGTCATAATAAATGATAACAACAAATAGGAAACAACACGAATCGATTAAAGTTGGAAATTCAAGCAACTAGGCGAAATAGGCGAAATTTCATCAGGTCGGTCGGCCGGCTACAGATCTCGGTCGACCGAACCCTGTTCCAAAAAAGTCTCGGGAAGTAGGTCGGTCGGCTGAGCCCTGTAGCCAGTCGACCGGACCAGAGACAGAAAGGTGCCTATGCACCTTAGTAGCAGGTCGGTCGGCTGAACCAGGGGTTCGGTCGGCCGACCCTGATGTTCTGCAAATTGAAACCCAATTAATTTATGTGCAAACTCAACCAATTCGCAACCGAACGAGCACGGACGATAGGGAAGTATGCCCAACGGCTACCCGATCCTATTGGCTCCTCGATGCATCACCAAAAACACATTTGAACATCAAAGCTATGATTTTTAAGGATTTGAACCCAAAACACTAAAAATTGGAATATTCACAAAATCAATCAAAACCAAAAGCAATTGCACACGAATAAGTGTTAGGAATTCATACCTAACAATCGAAGATAAATATAAGCATAGATGTGAGATAAAAATCTCACCTTTGAACCCAAATCAATGAAAGAGAAGCTTTAAAAACAAGCAAAGATCAATTCCTCTTCAATAACAACTCAAGATGCTTCAATCAATGGGTTAACTTGAGTTTGGAGCAAGAAGATGGATTTGCTAATGGAAACTAGGGCTTAGGATTTCCTAATTCTTTTTCTCTTCCCCTATTTTTGATGAAGCTTGAATGTATTAGAAAATTATGAAGTAATGAAGAGGAGAGGGGGTTGGGACTGAGCTAGTAAGTGGGGTTATTGGGCTCAGCCCAAACCAAAGCCCTAAGTACAAAGTAGCAAAAATCAACTTACTCCAAACATATCGAAGCTTATACTCAAAAAGGTCGCAAACGGAATTTTAAACTCAATGGGAGTGGTCCCGAGTCCTAATTCGACCGTATGCAAAAAGTAGCTTTTCGGACTAAATTCCGAGTATCGATAAAATATTTAAATATAAAAATCGACAAATATGCGGGTTGTTACATTATAACTGGGTTTATAAAGGTAGGTCAGAAATTTGAATAGATGGATCGGGTTGGGTATACGTGCTAACTCCAAAGTGGCCCAAAAAGCCCGTCTCGACTCCGGAACGAAATTGGGTAAACCCATATATCCACATAGGCGTTTTAAAATATTCTGAATGCGATGGAAAAAGTTTCACGTCTAAATTCCATCATATGAAGAAGTTATGCTGAAATCAATAATTTCAAATTGATGTCAAATTGATTTCAATTTAATCGATTTCCAGGCGTTTCGCGTTCGTACGATCAAACAACAAGTCTGATCGCTACGAAACTTGAAACCCAATAATAATTCACTGATACGGATCTGATGAAACTAGTTTCGTCGAAATCCGAGTCCGTGACCAAAATGGCCATTTTTATATTAATTAAATCAGATTTCGCGTTAAATATCCTGAAATTTGCAATCCTTTCCACTTTATAATTCTCAAACATTTAAAATGATTTAACAAATTTTAAATGTCACTTTATTAAATATAATTCTTCAATTTCATAAATTCCAAAAATTATAGATAAATTTCCAAAATTTCCATTAAATTGAATTTACCCATAATTATTCTATTTAAATTTCAAATAGAAAGGTTTACCATTGGATTTAAAATTAGTACATAAATATTTCCCAATTTTCAACTTAATTTGTAAATTAACGTAATAATTACATATTTGATTTCATTCGTTTGCAATAAATCCAACTATTATAAATTAAATAAATTAAGTCACTATTAAAATTCAAATTCTATAATTCATAAATTTTATCATATTGATTTACTTATTAATTCATAATTCTTTACCAATTCCCATCTAAATTTTAAGTAACTTAATTCCCCATTATAGAATTTATTTCAATTTCTTAAAATAACCCTTTTTTTATAAATTGAATCCAATTTATTTTTATAAGTTTCCAATTAAATGGATTAGATTCAATTTCAACCTTTAACTTACACTTAAGTTTAGATCATAATCAATTTATAACGTGTTACTTTCATAGTTATTTACATACTTCTCGTATTAATTTCTCAATTAATCATAATTATTAAAGTAACGCTTATAATCAATAACGACATTGTAATTACTCACATTTACTGCCATAGTTTAGTGAATTAATTGGAATTGATTACAAATTAACTTAACAACCTAATAAAATAAGTAACGTACAATAAATATTGTCCTTAACTCTTAATTACACTTTTAGAGGTTCATTATTTACACCCCAATATTGTAATTACTTACATACACTGGTTTTACTCAATTAACATTTATTACAACTATTCCAACAATTTATTCAATATTTATTAGTTCTCTTATATTCAATTTACAACCAAGTGTAACCTTTAACTTGAATTGGTTGGATTTCCTTTCCAGTTATTAATAATTAACTTATACTAACATATTCCTTAATTTATTCCAATTACCGTTACAATGTTTTTATTACATAATCAATTAAATACTTTCCTTTCTCGTATTAAATTATACGCTGTATAATCCTTTCCATTATTCATTCATTAGAATTCTATTTAAATTTCAGTCTCTTGTGATAACTCATTTATTATACTTTTGCATATCAATAAACAAGGTTCCAAATGAATATGGTTTATTAAATTCAATTTTTTTATAATTAAGTCTATTACAACCAATGTAATATTTCATAGGTTAATTATTAACATTTACTTCATTACCAATATAACAATTATATTTCTCTAAAATTTAATTTCAAAATCTTATAAACGTGATTAATTTAATTAACGAAATTCATGGGTCGTTACAATCTCCCCCACTCAAAACTTTTCGTCCCCGAAAAGGAAAAGAAGGGTAAAGAAGAAATGAGAGATCAATATATCTTTCTTAAATATTAAATTTATAAACAAATAAGTTTACAAAATAAAATAATTTAAAATAAAATATGCCAATTTATACCCATTTAAATCTTTTATACATAAATTATTAAAGTTCGTAAAATATTTTCAAATTTTTCTAAGTCCAAAATTTACGGAAAATTTTGGCAGTGTCTCCTTTGTACGGAGGGGCTCGGGAGAAAATAAAATATCAAAATATAACAATTATATTACATATATTGTCCAAAATATTATATCCAAACCCGGGTAAACATATAAAATAGTGCTATAAACCGTATTCCCAAACATACCTATTTGTCGGGCAATTTACGCTTAATTTATGGAACCAAAAGCGGTAGCAATTGCTTCCATAACCTGCATTCACTTATAAAATCCAAATGGTTAACTATTTATATAAAGTAAAATATTAAGTGGTTTCAATCACTAACAACAAATCAATACAACAACAATCAATTTCAACAAATAGCATACATAACAAATACAAAACAACCATTCAACCAAACAAACAAATAGTTGTTCGGGTTCAAAACTGTTAAATTGTAGGGAATGAAGAATAAACTACTAGCACATCATTTACTCAACAGTCTTAGATAAAACTAAATAGATTATTCATTCACCCCAAATCCAATTTTAAAGTACCCTTGCCCAAACAACCATCAACTAAACAACAACAAATCCAACAACAATTAACTTAACTTATTATTAATTTCATTTATTACAATATTTATTTTCCTACTAATTTTATTTATAAATAGCTTCAACTGTTTACTTAAGTTCACTATCATTCATTTATACTACTTCATTTCATTTATTTATCATTCATTTTTTTCTAAATTCCATTTACAATACTTGCTTTTCTATTTTAATTTGTAGTCTTTTCTATTTAAACTTAAGTTTATAACTCTATACCACTAATTCTAATAAATAAACGCAATTTATTGAACCCTTCATTACACTTTTACTGTACAATTTCCATTACATTTCCTATTAAACATTTCAACTTTTAATATTTGGTAAGTTATATATATATGCTTTTAAAGAATGTAATTGAAAGTTATACAAGTTTTTTTTATCAATTCTTTTAATTTATTAATGGTTCAATAATTACATCTTTGTTTTACAAATTTCAAATTACCTCTAATTCCATTCATTTATTAAATGCTTACATTTCTATTATATTAAAATTTTACTTTAATTAAAAGTTCCAATTGTTAATTAGTCACAATTCAATTTACTACATTAATTGAACCATTGATTTACTGAAACTTAAGAACCAAATACCGGGTTTAATTTTAAATCATTTTAAATAATAGATAAATATATACTTGCAACCTATATATATCCCTTTATATTTAAAACAACTCAAAAATTTATATATATTTTTTTTATCAAAAATGATTCTGCAGTAAAACTACTACAATGGCCTTCCCCTTCAAAACTCGAAAATGAAAGTCGATGATGCGGCCGCCATCACCGAAATTATTTTCCAGCGAAAGAGAGGAAAGTACAAAACTTATTTTTCAAAATCTTCTTTAAAACAATTCTTACGAGTTATATTGAAATATTTATGTTAGAAAATACTTATAAACAATATTATTATGTTCCAAAATTTATTCAAAAAATTTTGAAACCTCGGATCTTTAGTTCTAAATTTCCAAATTTCATTTATTTTATTTTTTTCAATCTTATTTCTATTATTATTTATACGCTTTATTACCTAACAACCAATCTATTGCAGCCAAATATATATATCATTAGAAATTTTTTATTTTATATATAGAAAATATAATAGGCAAAATTATTTCATTCACCTATATTAAAAAAAACATTATGTCGGTCTATCCTATTAAGTGCTTAGAAATCCCTATTGATGTCACATCGTCCCATGCACCAACCAGAATTTATAAATACAAAACGGAACAGATTAACACAATATTAAAACCTTTTTATAACACTAACAAATATGCTCTCTCATATATATACGCTCAGCACTCCCATAGGGTATTACTACCCTATTAATAAAGAGTCAAACCCCACAAGCTAAGGTTTATCGCTAAACCGAAGCTCTGATACCACGTTGTAACGTCCCGCCTTTTCGCACACTTTAAATCGACACACGTGCCAATTCAAACCATACGGAAAGGCGGATTGATATGGGGTAAATAAGAAAAACAGAGAAGAGAAAAAAAACTAAACAGAATCTCACAGCGGAAGGATAAAATATAATAATAAATATACAGTTCATAAAACTGTTTACAAAACATTTGATTCTTCTTCATACAATAAATATCAGAGTTCACATACGAATAGCAGAATTAAATAGTGTAGTGGAATAATATAATAGATAGTAATACTACAAATCTTCATCTTCGTCCTCCAGAATAAAATCTTCAAATCCTGAAACGCTCGGACTGACCCGAGCGAATTGAAAAGACAAAACACTCGAGTCAGAACTAAAAGATCTTATGTAAGTTAAATCAACAGATGTAACATCCCTCCTTTTCGCACGATTTAAACAGACACACGTGCCAATTCAAACCATACGTAAGGGCAGATTGTTATGCGATAAATAACAAAACAGAGAAAGAAACAGAATCTCACAGCGGAAGGATAAAATATAATAATCAAATATACAGTTCATAAATCTGTTTACAAAAACCTTTGATTTATTTATACAATACATATCAGAGTACACATACCATATAACAATGCAGCGGAACAATATGAGTGTAGTGAAACCATATTATCTATAGTAATAATAATAAAATCTTCCTCTTCTTCCTCCGGAAATAAAATCTTCAATCCTGAAACGCTCGGACTGACCCGAGCGAATTTGGAAAGACAAAAACACTCGAGTCAGAACTAAAAGATCTTATGTGACTTACATTAACAGAAATAAATATGAGTGCGGTAACTCAAGAGATGCTCGGGATTTACATCTCCTAAGGATCCGTTAAAGTATTTACTATGTAGTATATTGCGCTATTATAATAGTGTCTAATTGTAAATTAAACTTACTTTTAAATAGCGTTAAGGCTTTACATTTTCCACCTTAACTCATTTATATATTCCCATAGTCTATACAGTACCGTAATCTCCCCCGTACTGGGCGTCATCAGAGGGCACTCCATAGGTATGGTACAAAACAAAATCGTATAAGGCGCGCTAGGGTAGGTGACATGGCACAACTAGGCAATGCCAGGGTAGATATACCAATTACGCTTCCGGGCCGATGGAAACGCGCAGCGCGCAGCTGCCGCCCACCTCGGACCAACTCCCCACATCAAAGAAATCAAAAGTGAAGGTGGCCACCAAAAATCCAAAGTCTGAGTATAATATCGAAGGGAAGTGTCCGATCAGAGGTGCTACCTCATTAACCCGTCGATCGCTCCTGTTTTAGCCACCTTATGCCAACTCACGGGAGTTGGGTCCTTGTATTTGCCTTTAAAGGAAACGCCGTCACCAACCTACTTCATTCTGGAATCTCCACCGCGTACACAGTTGTTAATGTGATTTTCGGTATCGACAGAGAGTATGTCCATATCCGTTCCCGGTCTCTTTGCCAACCAATCGTTATTATAGCACCGCGGTTATAAAAAAAATTATACTTTTAAAACCATAATAAAATAACCATTTAAAACCCATATAAACCCGATATCATTTATTCTTAAAACCCCAATCAATACGATATCATTTATTTTCCAATATATATTCTTTCCAAAATCGTAGGGTTTCCAAAGTAAAATATTTAGAAATCAAAACTCTTGAATATAATATTTCCAAATTATACAACCTTGAAAACATAGCTTTGAAACAAAATTTCCATCTCTTAAATGGTTAAATATTAAATTACTGTTATAAACAAAATAGCTTCTTTAGATTTCACAAATCAATTTCAAATATCGATTTAAACTTCCAAATACCATTTCAATTCTTATGTTTCAAGGCTTTAAATATTTCACCATTTCAAACAGACTCATTTGACAATTCCATATATATATATATATATATATATATATATATATATATATATATATCAAATTCAGTTACTTATTATTTAGACTTGAAATGTTTGCTTAATGAATTCAATATAATTTAAGAAAACCTATAACTTCATATAACTGGATCATCTTTCAATTTATTATATATTCATTTAATCAACCTGATATTTATTAAAATCACTTTACACAAAAATCAAGTTATAAAAACCATATCCTTTAAAAATTCTAATTTTTATTAAATTTCAATTTAACTTAATATTCATCTTCCAAATCTATTCTCATGTAAGTCATAAAACTCCAGAAATTAAATTTTAAATAAATGTTTAATCTTATTTGATCTTAAAATCAAACTTTATTTAAACTTCAAATCAAATTTATACAAAACTTAAAAACTGGAAATTACTATATATATAATAGCCTTTATCAATAACCAAATAAATATCTCATAAACCATATATATATATAACTTTACAAAACCAAAGAAAAAATTTCAAAAATAATTTTATATATTTACCGCGGTGCTGTATATAATTTTTTATCCTATGGTCAAGTGATATGGATGTTTATCATTTCAATCCGCAATTTAAAATGGAAAAAAAATGCGGTTATATATCATTTCAAACCGCAATCCCGAATGAATGAAATGCATAGCAACTTGAAATTAATAAAAGTAATCATCCATTCATCCATCAAATCATACATCCATTTATCACAGTCATCATCCAATTTCAAACAATCATCAATACATAACAGGTGATAAATAATGGTATCAATTATCAGTTTATACTCAAAATAAATTTAATAACTGTTAATTGGCAGTTTATATGCAAAAATAAACGTAAATTTAACTGGCAGTTAATATGAAATAAAAATTTAACATAACTATGACTGGCAGTTAATATGCAATTAAATAAATTCTAAATGTCAAATTTATGCAATAAATAAAATTAATTAACAGTTATATTAAATGAATGCGATTTATCAGAAATAATGAATAAAACATGCCAAACAGTCATAAATAAATTTCTACTCATGTCTAAAATTAATTTAACAAACACAAGAAATTTTAGAAATTGTGAGTGGGTTAAAACACTCACCTTTTGAATTTAAATTGAATTCAAATTCAATTTAAACTCAAAAATTCGAAGGTCTCCGAATTGGTCCAAACCAGTGTCAACAGATCTGGAATTTAATTACGATCCTAACAAAAAAAATCTCGCGTGAATCGGACTACGTATGAGAAAGTTGTTCAAAAACTTCGATTGAAACAAAAATTAAATAAAATAAAATAAACAAATATGCCCCATCACCATGCCACGTCACAGGCCACGTCCTTCTCCTCAAATTCGAGCACGCTACAACACCAATCAAAAAAAACGGACAGTACCAATAGATTACGCTCTTCGAGAATTGTGACATATAATTTTTCTGGAATTTTTAGAGGAGTTTGAAATTTTTTTTTTTTTTTAGGACTGTAATTGGATCTAGAAATTTTGCAGCCATTGGAAGAGAAGAAGTTGAAGAAAAGAACACACAGAGAGAAATGAAGATAGACGGAGGCTAGGGTTTACATAGCCTATAAATAGACAAAGTGAAATAGGATAGGTGGGCACGAATCATAAACGCGCAAAACGGTTGTTGGCCCACCAGAATATTTTATATTAATTGGATACGTTACGGATTAGTAAATAAATTAATTTCTTCCTCAGACATTTACATTGAATTTTAAACATATTTACAAATGTAAATTTAGATGCTTCATTTATAAGTTTCAATATAAATTCACAATTTCATTAAATTCCAAATTCATAGATAAGTTTCCATTTTCAACTAAATTTCTAAATTACCGTAATAATTATCTTAGATTTTTATTCATTCTCAATAGATTTAACTATTGTAAATTGACTAAGTTTTCATACTATAAAAATCCACATTTCTATGTGTATATACATTTGAATTCCCAACTAAAATATTTTATTTATATTTCGCAATTACTTCCAATCCATTTTTTTTGGCATCGCACTATTACTTAAATAAATAGCCTATACCAACACTAATTATCATTAATTTGAAAACGGGTTACCAAATTTTGGATTTTATTAATAATTATTATTTATTACTTCATTGTTTATTCAAATTTAGACAATTTAAGATGTTTCTTAAATGCTGAGTACATTATTAACTTCAACGTAAAACTTCAATTTTATTTTATCTACAAATTATAAATTAACTTTGCAGAAATCATTTACTTGACCTTTCATTTATTATCCTATCTATTGGTATCCCATAGATGGGAATTCCTAAAACATCTTCGAATCCCAACTTTAATTTCAATCACATAAAATGTTCTATTCAGTTTCCAATAAATTCAAATTATCATGTTCTAAATCCAAATGAATCCATATATCCTGCCTTCCATTCTTTTAATCTAACTAATTATCATATTCTGCATAAAGTTTACGTTATTTCTACCTATAAGCTACAAATAACAACGAATGTTGCACTTGATTTAGATTCTAAATAAATTGATGGGTAATAATTAATAATTCTCACTATTGCCTGATTTATTCCCATTCATGCTTAAATTACCACCAAACAATCATTAAATTTACCTATCTTTTATTGATTCCATAAATTCTATTTGCCCTGAGTTAGTTACTGCATTTATGAGATTCCAATTTCGTAATCACCTTAAATAGATAAATTGGTATTGCATTAACATTTAAATTTATTAGCTTATCTCAACACTATTAACATTAATTGCAATGTATTACCAATTTTAGTCACTACCCTAACTACTAACTCATATTAACCTACATTATTCCCAAGAATTTCATTGGTTTTTCTTATATTAAATTTATCAAACATATTTATTAAGGTTTTTTAAAAACAATTAATAAAATTCCCTTTAATATATACAACTTAGCAATCTATTAAGCATGGTATTATATTTCACGTAAATGTACATTTAATTACATTTATTACAATGTTATCCAAATAAATTGAATGATCTAAGTATATAACTACTAATATCCACCCATCTTGCCTTAATCCCAAATAACATACAAATTAAACTACACTTAATTTCAATTAACCCTATCATTACTTTTTATATTCCAAAAAAATAAATTAATAATAGGTTAATTGAATCAGATTTACAATCCAACTTTAATTATTTGCAAATTTAGTCAGTTTGGACCACTTGGTAAATTCAGAATCCTTTAACAACTTCCTACATTAATTTATTTTTGAATAATCCCAAAATTTTCAATATTAAAGTACAAATCTAATTTATCAAAAATTAAAACTTAAATTTCAAGGAATTTATTTATTTAGGTTTAGATCCCATTATCCACTAAAATTGATTGGTATTTATTTCATTCGCCTCTTTAATTGTACGTAAATTTCTCATAAATACACCTAAAATTTCATTTAATTCCAACTGCTTCCTAATTTCCATTTCTACGTCTTAACACACTCTATATTAAACTTCTAGACATTGTATTACTTATCATATTAATGTAACCTTTATTTAGTGTATTAACATTTATTTCAATTCAAATTCTATCAACCAATTAAACATGTAACCTATTACTACTGCTTACAAATCAAAATATTGCACCCATTGTCATCTTCTGAATGGAATTAGTCTTTATTTCAAAACTTATCTAAATTTACATTGAGACCATATTTAATCCTCTACGATAATATTAATCCTCAATTTATTAAATGGAATCAATATATCTTACATAACATGTTTTACGCATAAATTTTTAATTAATAATATTTCAACTTATTCCCCATATTCTCAACAATTACCTAACATAAATCTACGCTTATTTTATTCTACGTTCACACTTCCGTTACTCTCAAATCAATAAGTAACGTTCATATAAATAAATGTTATGTCAGTTTCCTATTTATTGCGATATTTTTAATTATTTATTACTGCATAACTTTACTTATTTTCTTCCCATCACTTTAAAATTAATCTTTAAAGTAACGCTTATCAATACACATCAAATTATTTACCAAATTAAAAGGTTTTGATTTTTTTAACAAATTAATTGACAGATTAATTAGGTAATGTATACGAATTGTTATTATACCCATAAATTTACACTTAACTAATTAAATGCCTTACCTATATTCTCTATCTTCCCATTATATTCAGGTACAATACTTACACCAATTTTTATTGAAAAGTTTATTCATATTACAAACAAGGGCTTAAATTACCATTGTTAAATTAGCGTTCAATATATATTTATCACCTTTTATTATTTCTACTAAATTTTTATTACAAAATTCTATTAAATAAATTAAATCGTCGAAATTTACGGGTCGTTACACTCTCCCCCACTCAAAACTTTTCGTCTCCGAAAAGGAAAAAAGAAGGGAAAAGATGGATTTAGAATCTACATATCTTATTCAAAACATTACCTTATAAACAATTAAATTTACAATACATGTTACTTTTCTTAAAATATACAAATTTACAACATTATCTTTTTATAATTAAATTTATTAGAGTTTGGAGAACATTTCAAAATATTTCTGAGTCCAAAATTTAAATATCTAAGTAGTTCCAATCACTAATCATCCAAATTAATACAACAACCATCAATTTCATCGAACAACATACATACAATTACAAAACAACCATACAATCACACAATCAAATAGTTGTTTGGGTTCAAACTTGAAATTGTACGGAGTGAAAAATAACTATCAAGTGCATCATTTACTCAACAGTCTTAGATGGAACAAAATAGATTATTTATTCATCCAACAACTTCAAATTTCCTTACCTAACTAACCATAAATCAAACAATAACATTTCAAACCAGCAACCAAACTAACTTATTATAAATTTCATGCTTTAGTTGTTTGATTTCCCTTTTTATTTATACAGTGATTTTTTTCTCATTCACATTTACTTATCAAAGGTTTGCTCATTCATTTTTACTTATTACTTACAATTATTCAATTCCATTAACTCGGGTCATGCTGGTTCCTTATATTTTGTTATAATTATTCATTCATTTTTAATAGCACGTCCTTATTTATTTACTTTAATTCCTTAAGTTTTATAATCATCTATCTATCATGCTTACCTTTATTTATATTTACTTGGTAAAATTTCAATTATATCTTAAGTTATTGAATACAGCAAATTCATTGAATGCTTCATTACCTACTATTACATGTACAAATTTCTACTACATTTCTTATTAAACATTTCAACTTTTTATATTTGGTAAGTTATATATGTTAAAGAAAATGCAAATGAACTTATACAAGTTTTATCTCATCTTTTAATTAAATTTAATGTTCAACAATATTACTCTTTATCTCATACGTTACAAATTTCAAATTTCCCTTTATAACATTGCATTAAATCTCTTACCTAAATTAGAGTTTTCAATTTATTAATCACTTACCTTTTATTTCACTACAATAATTTAAACAATTAATTAATGGAAATTTAAGAATTAAATACCGGGTTAAATTTCAAATTATTTTGAAATATTAGATAAATATATTCTTCTAACTTACATACCTCTAATTTTATTTAAAACAATTAAAAATTTATATCTTTTTCGAAAATGAATCTGCAGTAGAACTACTACAGTGGCCTTTCCCCTTCGAAACTCGAAAATGAAAGTCGATGATGCGGCCGCCATCACCGAAATTATTTTCCAGTGATAGAGAGGAAAGTACAAAACTTATTTTCTCAAAAATCTTCTTTAAAACGATTCTTCCGAATTATGTTAAATATTTATATCAGAAAATACTTATAAACAAAATTATTAATATATTTCAAAATCATTCAAAAGAAAAACCCCGGACTTAAGTTCTAAATTGCCAAATTTCATTTATCTTATTTTTCAATCTTATTTCTCTTATTATTTACACTTTATTGCCTAACAATCAATCTATTGCAGCCAAATATAAATATCAATTGAAATTTTTTTATTTTATATATAAAAATATAATAGGCAAAAAAATTTCATTCACCTATATTAAAAACAAATATTATGTCGGTCTGTCCTATTAAGTGTTTAGAAATCCCTATTGATGTCATAGCGTCCCATGCACCAACCAGAATTTATAAATACAAAACGGAACAAATTAACACAATATTAAAACCTTTTTATAACACTAACAAATACGCTCTCTCATACACTCAGTGACTCCCATAGGGTATTACTACCCTATTAATAAAGAGTCAAACCCCACAAAGCCAAGATTTATCGCTAAACCAAAGCTCTGATACCAACTGTAACATCCCCCCTTTTCGCACGATTTAAACAGACACACGTGCCAAGTCAAACCATACGTAAGGGCGGATTGTTATGGGATAAATAAGAAAACAGAGAAAGAAACAGAATCTCACAGCGGAAGGATAAAATATAATAATCAAACATACAGTTCATAAATCTGTTTACAAAAACCTTTGATTTATTTATACAATACATATCAGAGTACACATACCATATAACAATGCAGCGGAACAATATGAGTGTAGTGAAACCATATTATCTATAGTAATAATAATAAAATCTTCGTCTTCTTCCTTCGGAAATAAAATCTTCAATCCTGAAACGCTCGGACTGACCTGAGCGAATTTGGAAAGACAAAAACACTCGAGTCAGAACTAAAAGATCTTATGTGAGTTACATTAACAGAAATAAATATGAGTGCAGTAACTCAAGAGATGCTCGGGATTTACATCTCCTAAGGATCCGTTAAACTATTTACTATGTAGTATATTGCGCTATTATAATAGTGTCTAATTGTAAAATAAACTTACTTTTAAATAGCGTTAAGGCTTTACATTTTCCACCTTAACACATTTATATATTCGCATAGTCTATACAGTACCGTAATCTCCCCCGTACTGGACGTCGTCAGAGGGCACTTCATAGGTATGGTACAAAACAAAATCGTATAAGGCACGCTAGGGTAGGTGACATGGCACAACTAGGCAATGCCAGGGTAGATATACCAATTACGCTTCCGGGCCGATGGAAACGCGCAGCGCGCAGCTGCCGCCCACCTCGGACAAACTCCCCACATCAAAGAAATCAAAATGGAAGGTGGCCACCGAAAATCCAAAGTCTGAGTATAGTATCAAAGGGAAGTGTCCGATCAGAGGTGCTACCTCATTAACCCGTCGATCGCTCCTGTTTTAGCCACCTTATGCCAACTCACGGGAGTTAGGTCCTCGTATTTACCTTTAAAGGAAACGCCACCACCAACCTACTTCATTCTGGAATCTCCACCGCGTACACGGTTGTTAAAGTGGTTTTCGGTATCGACAGAGAGTATGTCCATATCCGATCCCGGTCTCTTTGCCAACCAATCGTTATTATAACACCGCGGTTATAAAAAAAATTATACTTTTAAAACCATAATAAAATATTTATTTAAAACCCATGTAAACCCGATATCATTTATTCTTAAAACCCCAATCAATACGATATCATTTATTTTCCAATATAAATTCTTTCCAAAATCATAGGGTTTCCAAAGTAAAATATTTAGAAATCAAAACTCTTGAATATAATATTTCCAAATTATACTACCTTGAAAACATAGCTTTGAAACAAAATTTCCATCTCTTAAATGGTTAAATATTAAATTACTTTTATAAACAAAATAGCTTCTTTAGATTTCACAAATCAATTTCAAATATCGATTTAAACTTCCAAATACCATTTCAATTCTTATGTTTCAAGGCTTTAAATATTTCACCATTTCAAACAGACTCATTTGACAATTCCATATATATATATATATCAAATTCAGTTACTTATTATTTAGACTTGAAATGTTTGCTTAATGAATTCAATATAATTTAAGAAAACCTTTAACTTCATATAACTGGATCATCTTTCAATTTATTATATATTCATTTAAACAACCTGATATTCATTAAAATCAAAATTTACACAAAAATCAAGTTATAAAAATCATATCCTTTAAAAATTCTAATTTTTATTAAATTTCAATTTAACTTAATATTCATCTTCCAAATCTATTCTCATTTAAGTCATAAAACTCCAGAAATTAAATTTTAAATAAATGTTTAATCTTATTTGATCTAAAAATCAAACTTTATTTAAACTTCAAATCAAATTTATACAAAGCTTAAAAACCGAAAATTACTATATATATAATAGCCTTTATCAATAACCAAATAAATATCTCGTAAACCATATATATATATAACTTTACAAAACCATAGAAAAAGTTTCAAAAATAATTTTATATATTTACCGCGGTGCCTGTATATAATTTTCTATCCTATGGTCAAGTGATACGGATGTTTATCATTTCAATCCGCAATTTAAAATGGGAAAAAAATGCGGTTATATATCATTTCAAACTGCAATCCCGAATGAATGAAATGCATAGCAACTTGCAATTAATAAAATTAATCATCCATTCATCCATCAAATCATACATCCATTTATCACAGTCATCATCCAATTTCAAACAATCATCAATACATAACAGGTGATAAATAATGGTATCAATTATCAGTTTATACTCAAAATAAATTTAATAACTGTTAATTGGCAGTTTATATGCAAAAATAAACGTAAATTTAACTGGCAGTTAATATGAAATAAAAATTTAACATAACTATGACTGGCAGTTAATATGCAATTAAATAAATTCTAAATGTCAAATTTATGCAATAAATAAAATTAATTAACAGTTATATTAAATGAATGTGATTTATCAGAAATAATGAATAAAACATGCCAAACAGTCATAAATAAATTTCTACTCATGTCTAAAATTAATTTAACAAACACAAGAAATTTTAGAAATTGTGTGTGGGTTAAAACACTCACCTTTTGAATTTAAATCGAATTTAAATTCAATTTAAACTCAAAAATTTGACGGTCTCCGAATTGGTCCAAACCAGCGTCAACAGATCTGGAATATAATTACGATCCTAACAAAAAAAATTCGCGTGAATCGGACTACGTATAAGAAAGTTATTCGAAAATTTCGATTGAAACAAAAATTAAAAAACAAAATAAACAAATATACCCCAACACCATGCCACGTCACAGGCCACGTCCTTCTTCTCAAATTCGAGAACGCTACAGCACCAATCAAAAAAACGGACAGTACCAACAGATTACGCTCTTCGAGAATTATGACATATAATTTTTCTGGAATTTTTAGAGGAGTTTGATATATTTTTTTTATTTTTTATTTTGGACTGTAATTGGATCTAGAAATTTTGCAGCCATTGGAAGAGAATAAGTTAAAGAAAAGAACACATAGAGAGAAATGAAAATAGATGGAGGCTAGGGTTTACACAGCCTATAAATGGACAAAGTGAAATAGGATAGGTGGGCACGAATCATAAACGCGCAAAACGGTTGTTGGCTCACCAAAATATTTTATATTAATTGGATACGTTACGGATTAGTAAATAAATAAATTTCTTCCCAAAACATTTATATTGAACGTATTTACAAATGTAAATTTAGATGCTTCATTTATAAGTTTCAATATAAATTCACAATTTCATTAAATTCCAAATTCATAGATAAGTTTCCATTTTCAACTAAATTTCTAAATTACCGTAATAATTATCTTAGATTTTTATTCATTCTCAATAGGTTTAACTATTGTAAATTGACTAAGTTTTCTGTGACGCCCCACCTCTATACCCACGCTAGCCAAGAACATTACGGTGAATGCTGTCAACTAGCACGGAGATTAAGGCTGTTGAGGAGCGACCATCCGTGTAATTGCTTTGTGCGAGCATCGATATGTCAGATAGTATAGCATGCAATTCTTTTCAAGTGGAAATCCGACATGCCGACACAAACTCGAAGCTACTACACAGTGGCTATAATATCTTCGGAAACAAATATAGAAATAAACATAACACAAATCAGTCACAGGCAATTCATATCACAAAGGCGGAAATAGATATGAATATTACACATAAAAGTGTATATCAGAGTAGTGGTCAAAAGATCCACGATAATACAAAAGAATAGCAACACGTGCTATACAAAAGAATACAACTATAAGTCTATATCTCAAGTGTATACAACAAAATAAACTACTAAACTAAGTAGTTTGCCCAAAAGTCAGAGTAATGAATCCCAGGGGAGAAGTCAAGCAGAAGCATCTGTAACATCTCGGTCAGACCCGAGTATTATTTCATAAGAAAATAATAAACGGATCAGTCTAGCTATAAATATCAGGTGACATGATATAACATGAAAGATATGGCATAAACATAATATCCATAATGGCATACTACTATAAGCATGTAAATGATAATCAACAAAAGATTAATCAATATCACAAGAATCTTCTCAAAGATCCAAAGAGGGCATCATACCCTAAACCTGTACTCATAACAAGTCAATGATATAAATTCCAGAAATCAACACACGAAATCTAGAAATCAGCAAAAAGGTAAGTGTGAGCGGAATCACACAAATGGTGTCTAGGCTAACCGAAAAAGTATGTGTGAATGGAATCGCACAAGTGGTGTCTAGCCTAACCAAAAAGCAAAAAGGTATGTGTGAGCGGAATCACACAAATGGTGTCTAGGCTAACCGAAAAGGTATGTGTGAACGGAATCGCACAAGTGGTGTCTAGCCTAACCAAAAAGCAAAAAGATATGTGTGAGCGGAATCACACAAATGGTGTCTAGGCTAACCGAAAAAGTATTTGTGAATGGAATCGCACAAGTGGTGTCTAGCCTAACCAAAAAGCAAAAAGGTATGTGTGAGCGGAATCACACAAATGGTGTTTAGGCTAACCGAAAAAGTATGTGTGAATGGAATCGCACAAGTGGTGTCTAGCCTAACCAAAAAGCAAAAAGGTATGTGTGAGCGGAATCACACAAATGGTGTCTAGGCTAACCGAAAAAGTATGTGTGAATGGAATCGCACAAGTGGTGTCTAGCCTAACCAAAAAGCAAAAAGGTATGTGTGAGCGGAATCACACAAATGGTGTCTAGGCTAACCGAAAAAGTATGTGTGAATGGAATCGCACAAGTGGTGTTTAGCCTAACCAAAAAGCAAAAAGGTATGTGTGAGCGGAATCACACAAATGGTGTCTAGGCTAACCGAAAAAGTATGTGTGAATGGAATCGCACAAGTGGTGTCTAGCCTAACCAAAAAGCAAAAAGGTATGTGTGAGCGGAATCACACAAATGGTGTCTAGGCTAACCGAAAAAGTATGTGTGAATGGAATCGCACAAGTGGTGTCTAGCCTAACCAAAAAGAAAAGAGACATCGCACATTGCTAGTCTAAACCATAAAGATGATCGTCATGATCAACGAGAAGTGTCAATTATAATAAGCTAGTAAATATATGAGCTTAGCTTCATGTCCCATAACCACTAGCTTAACTTAAATATTTACGAACAAATTGTAGATCTCCACTAGAAAATTGTCACAAGAGTTTCAATCGAGCAAGTCCAAGAATTAACCGACAAAGTAAACGTAAGCATTTCATACCACTCGTTTTACTAAGTCGTTTAATTAGATTTCTCATACGAGTGAGGTAAAGGTTTGTATATACTAATAGATTGGAAATCGGTTTGAGAAAACGAGCTTTGTTATAAAATAGTGTTGAAATCATTTGAAGAAAGAGTTTTGATATTTACTACTAGTATAGAAAACCTTTATATTTTAAAGTGACAAATCATAGAAGTGATTGTAGAAACAATCGGGCATAAAAATTCACATTCGAAGACGTGAATAAAATCCAAAGAAATCGATATCAAATCCATCAAAGTGGATATATCTAAAAATCCCAAAGAAAATGTCATCAAAGTTGATAATAAATGACAACAACAAAAGGGAGACAACACGAATCGATTAAAGTTGGATATTCAAACGAATTAGCAATATAGGCTAATCTGGCAAATAGTAGCAGGTCGGTCGACCGGACTCCCTGAGTCGGTCGACCGAACCAGAGGTTGGAAGTGCTCGGGGCACCAGGTCGGTCGACCGGCCTAGGGGGCTCGGTCGGCCGAAGCCTGTAACCAGCACTTCCAAACAGAGGCAGGAAGTGCATGGACTACAGGTCGGTCATCCGGCCCAGGGGCTCGATTGGCCGAACCTGTATACTTGCACTTCCTACCCTATTACAAAGGAGGTGCAAATCCCGACCAAATTGCAATCGCACGAGCAACGGCGCTAAGGGTTTATGCCAATGGACTACCCGGCCCTATATGATCCTCGATGCATCACCAAAAACATGTTCAAACATCAAAGTTAGTATTTTTAACGAATTGAACTCAAAACACTAAAAATTGGAATATTCACAAAAGCAATCCAAATCAAAATCAAATGCACATGAATAAGTGTTAGGAATTCATACCTAACAATCGAAGAGAATTATAAGCATAGATGTGAGATTAAAAATCTCACCTTTGAACCCAAATCAATGAAGAAGAAGCTTGAAAGCAAATGGAAATCAACCACACTTCAATCGCACACTAGAAGCTTGAATCTAAGCTTAAAAGAAGAACATTCCCTAAGTTAGGAGATGCTTACCAATGGGTTCTCATAGATTTTGGAGCAAGAACTTGGATTTTGCTATGGAACTAGGGCTTGGAGTTTTAATTTCCACTCCTCTCCACCATTGTTGCTAAAGCTTGAAGGGTTAGGAAAATAGAAAGGAAGTAAATGAAGAGGAGAGGGTTGGGACTGAATACATAAGTGGGGTTAATGGGCTCAGCCCAAACCAAAGCCCTAAGTGAAAAAGTGGCAAAAATCAACCTTCTCCAAACATATCGAAGTTTATACTCAAAAAGGTCGCAAACGTCATTTTGAACTCAATGGGGGTGGTCTCGAGTCCCAATTCGACTGTTTGCAAAAAGTAGCTTCTCGGACCAAAATCCAACGGACGATAAAATATTTAAATATAAAATCGATAAATAAGCGGGTTGTTACAGACTCCCCTCCTTAAAGAAATTGCATCCTCGCAATACTTAAGAAGAAAATAAGAAGTAACAACCATAGAAGCATATCAACACAAAAGAAATTTGAAATAGGAAGTTCACCATAAAGAGCAAGAAAGAGTAAGCCTGAATGGGATCGCTCGATGAATTCTCTGGATTCCCAAGAGCAATCCTTAGGATTTGGGAACCATTGAACTCTCACAAGAAGGACATCTTTATTCCGAAGGCGCTCAACCTCCGAAGTAATGATGCGAATGGAATGTTGCTCAAAAGTCAAATTTGGTGAAACTTCAATCCCCTCAATAACATCGGGCTCAAGAATAAAAACCTGAAACATAAAAGCATTTCCGTAGGTAAAAGACGTGGAGAACATCAAGAATAGTAGAAAATTGAGCCAGTGCAACGGCGTAGTACAGAAATGGTACGCCCGAGAAACTAGAAACTCGAATAATTTGGAACACCGACGTAGTACAAAAACGGTACGTCCAATGAACCGATAAACCGAAACAACGATGTAGTATAATAATGGTACATCCATTGATCCAGATAAGACGGAACATCGATGTAGTATAATAATAGTACATCCGATGAACCGAACACCATAAAAGAACATCGGACACTAGTCCATAAAAGGAATGAGATAAAGCTCAATAAAACGAAGTATATCAAAACGTCTGATGAAATGAATAAAAAGATAATTCCATTCAGACATCATCAAAGAATAAACCACTTGTTGCTTAATACAAAGCGCATTGGCAACACGATTTCCCTTCCGGGAATAAAAAGAATATCAAGATCACAAGATGCTAGGAACTCGAGTCAACATGAAGTTCCTTATGAGAAAATATATATTCCAAAGATTTATGATCGAGGTGGAGAACAAATTTCTCATCCAAAAATGATGATGCCAAATTCCAAAAGTAAAACAATAGCCACGAACACTAGATCATGAGTGGCATATCTAGTCTCGATAAGCTATAATGATTTAGAAGCACAAGTGATAGCACGTTCTCCTTTGCAAGAGAATGGCATTCCGAACCAATACGACTAGTATCGGTACAAATAGCAAAGTCTTGGTTCCCTTTCAGGAATCACAAGAATAAGAGTTTCGAAAAGAAAGAATTTCTTTTAAATAATCTTCTTTCCCAAAAAACTAAAACTTTCAAAATTACAATTATCTTTATGTAAAAATCTTTCTAGAAAAATTTACATTTTACAAGTCAATATATCGTGTCTGATTGTCTCATCAAAGCGTTTAGGAAATTCCTATCGATAACGTTGATCAAGCGCATCGACCAAAATTCTTAAAGCACTCAATGGGCAATACAATCACAAAATCATCTTCTTTATAATAAACAAGTTTCTTAAAAGTTTTTAAGAAAAAAATTTCAATTATACTTCTAAATAAATCTTATGAAAAAGATTTGCAAAATTTTAAATTACTATTTTCATCCAAAATCAGTAAATACAAAAATAGTCTCATCGAAATATTCATAGAATATTCGATTTATAAAATGGATGAAATAAGCTGGACAATTTGAATGACATAATAAGTCATTCATAAGAATCATAACGAGTGCGGAATGCGGTAAGTGGAATGCTAATTTCCGCAGCTCGTAGCAAACGAAAACCGGTGGTAAAGTCAAACTGAAAAGACCTTAACACCACACAAAAGATTTCTTAGGTGATAATCCTAAGACAAACTCAAAAATACCGGAAAATTTCTCAAACTACATGAATGAGAGAAATAACACTTTCCTTATAAGTGGGCTTAAGGAATAAAATGATGCCATCAAGTTGGAATCAAAATCATAAAGGAAAAATAGAAATCTGCTTAACAGATTGAAAATGTCGAAGATGAAAAGTCCACTCGAAAAATAGGATATGGGCTTCACAATGATTAAGCCGATCCTTTCAAAAAATCAATTCTGAAGCCTAAGTAAAAATATCGGCTCGGAAGGAAAAATCACATAAAATAATTTTCGACATCAAATAAAAGCAAATTGAGTGTTGCGGATCTACCATCCGGATTCACAATCCTCAAAGAAGTCATCAAGCCCAATATATTCAAAGAAAAAGAATCGACAAGTTCTTTTGATATAAAATAGTGAGATGGAACCCATATCAAAAAGAACTCAAATAAGAAGATCACGAAATAAAACAATGCCATCAAGGATTGAGTGAAAAGTACCTTGACCAAGAGAAGAGTTGCTAGGGGCTTGCACAATATTTAGCTTTCTCATGTCCTTGTTCAAAAGTTTGGGACACGCAGATAAAAGATGATCCGGTTTCTTGCAATAGCGACAAGAATGGGGTTTTGGACACATATTCGCATAGTGTTCCATAGAATTACAATTGTAGCATCCTCCACGATTAGGGATTGAAGTCTTTGCTACAAAAGTAGTTTGCTTCACTCTCTTATTGGGATTAAGGCTCTTGAACTTAATATGCCTCTTCTTGGAAGTCCCAATATCACAAACACTTCCTTTACCAACCTCTCCATGAAGAAGAGTAACATCCACAAGCTGATTGAAAGAAACTTCAAGTTTCAAAGGTAGAACCATTTCGGGGTTCTTACTCAAAGCATAGATAAACTCTTGATTCCTTACAAGATCCAAAAGTTGTTGAGCAGACATGAATACTCCATCCAGGGGAGTAGCACTAGATTGACCGGCGCTGGGACGGCCTGGTCTAACCATTTCTCTTCTTCAAGAAAGAAAGAAAGAAGAGGAAAAAGTTATTCTCAGAATAAATTTCAATCAAACTTGATTGATAAAACAAGGAATCATAAAGAAATTAGGATGAACCGGTACGAAGACTCGAACTAAATCCTAAGGCACAACTCCTAAGAAAGACTTAGGACAATGATCCTTGTTAAATTATTCTACATTGTTCTGAAGTTTGGCTCTGATACCAAGATGTGACGCCCCACCTCTATACCCACGCTAGCTAAGAACATTACGGTGAATGCTGTCAACTAGCACGGAGAATAAGGCTGTTGAGGAGCGACCATCCGTGTAATTGCTTTGTGCGAGCATCGATATGTCAAGTAGTATAGCATGCAATTCTTTTCAAGTGGAAATCCGACATGCCGACACAAACTCAAAGCTACTACACAGTGGCTATAATATCTTCGGAAACAAATATAGAAATAAACATAACATAAATCAATTATAGGCAATTCATATCACAAAGGCGGAAATAGATATGAATATTACACATAAAAGTGTATATCAGAGTAGTGGTCAAAAGATCCACGATAATACAAAAGAATAGCAACACGTGCTATACAAAAGAATACAACTATGAGTCTATATCTCAAGTGTATACAACAAAATAAACTACTAAACTAAGTAGTTTGCCCAAAAGTCAGAGTAATGAATACCAGGGGAGAAGTCAAGCAGAAGCACCTGTAACATCCCGGTCTGACCCGAGTATTATTTCATAAGAAAATAATAAACGGATCAGTCTAGCTATAAATATCAGATGACATGATATAACATGAAAGATATGGCATAAACATAATATCCATAATGGCATACTACTATAAGCATGTAAATGATAATCAACAAAAGATTAATCAATATCATAAAAATCTTCTCAAAGATCCAAAGAGAGCATCATACCCTAAACCTGTACTCATAACAAGTCAATGATATAAATTCCAGAAATCAACAGACGAAATTCAGAAATCAGCAAAAAGGTATGTGTGAGCGGAATCACACAAATGGTGTCTAGTCTAACCGAAAAAGTATGTGTGAATGGAATCGCACAAGTGGTGTCTAGCCTAACCTAAAAGCAAAAAGGTATATGTGAGCGGAATCACACAAATGGTGTCTAGGCTAACCGAAAAAGTATGTGTGAATGGAATCGCACAAGTGGTGTCTAGCCTAACCAAAAAGCAAAAAGGTATGTGTGAGCGGAATCACACAAATGGTGTCTAGGCTAACCGAAAAGGTATGTGTGAATGGAATCGCACAAGTGGTGTCTAGCCTAACCAAAAAGCAAAAAGGTATGTGTGAGCGGAATCACACAAATGGTATCTAGGCTAACCGAAAAAGTATGTGTGAATGGAATCGCACAAGTGGTGTCTAGCCTAACCAAAAAGCAAAAAGGTATGTGTGAGCGGAATCACACAAATGGTGTCTAGGCTAACCGAAAAAGTATGTGTGAATGGAATCGCACAAGTGGTGTCTAGCCTAACCAAAAAGCAAAAAGGTATGTGTGAGCGGAATCACACAAATGGTGTCTAGGCTAACCGAAAAAGTATGTGCGAATGGAATCGCACAAGTGGTCTCTAGCCTAACCAAAAAGCAAAAAGGTATGTGTGAGCGGAATCACACAAATGGTGTCTAGGCTAACCGAAAAAGTATGTGTGAATGGAATCGCACAAGTGGTGTCTAGCCTAACCAAAAAGCAAAGAGACATCGCACATTGCTAGTCTAAACCATAAAGATCATCGTCATGATCAACGAGAAGTGTCAATTACAATAAGCTAGTAAATATATGAGCTTAGCTTCTTGTCCCATAACCACTAGCTTAACTTAAATATTTACGAACAAATTGTAGATCTCCACTAGAATATTGTCACAAGAGTTTCAATCGAACAAATTTAAGAATTAACCGACAAAGTAAACGCAAGCGTTTCATACCACTCGTTTTACTAAGTCGTTTAATTAGATTTCTCATACGAGTGAGGTAAAGGTTTGTATATACTAATAGATTGGAAATCGGTTTGCGAAAATGAGCTTTGTTATAAAATAGTGTTGAAATCATTTGAAGAAAGAGTTTTGATATTTACTACTAGTATAGAAAACCTTTATATTTTAAAGTGACAAATCATAGAAGTGATTGTAGAAATAATCGGACATAAAAACTCACATTCGAAGACGTGAATAAAATCCAAAGAAATCGATATCAAATCCATCAAAGTGGATACATCTAAAATTCCCAAAGAAAAGGTCATCAAAGTCGATAATAAATGACAACAACAAAAGGGAGACAACACGAATCGATTAAAGTTTGAAATTCAAACGAATTAGCAATATAGGCTAATCTGGCAAATAGTAGCAGGTCGGTCGAGCGGACTCCCTGAGTCGGTCGACCGAACCAGAGGTTGGAAGTGCTCGGGGCACCAGGTCGGTCGACCGGCCCAGGGGGCTCGGTCGGCCAAAGCCTGTAACCAGCACTTCCAAACAGAGGCAGGAAGTGCCTGGACTACAGGTCGGTCGGCCGGCCCAGGGGCTCGGTCGGCCGAACCTGTATACTTGCACTTCCTACCCTATTACAAAGGAGGTGCAAATCCCGACCAAATTGCAATCACATGAGCAATGACGCTAAGGGTTTATGCCAATCGACTACCCGGCCCTATATGCTCCTCGATGCATCACCAAAAACATGTTCAAACATCAAAGTTAGGATTTTTAACGAATTGAACTCAAAACACTAAAAATTGGAATATTCACAAAAGCAATGCAAATCAAAATCAAATGCACATGAATAAGTGTTAGGAATTCATACCTAACAATCAAAGAGAATTATAAGCATAGATGTGAGATTAAAAATCTCACCTTTGAACCCAAATCAATGAAGAAGAAGCTTGAAAACAAATGAAAATCAACCACACTTCAATCTCACACTAGAAGCTTGAATCTAAGCTTAAAAGAAGAACATTCCCTAAGTTAGGTTTAGGAAATTTCTGAAATTCAAAGAGAGAATGAGTTGAAGAAGAAGAAGGAGATGCTTACCAATGGGTTCCCATAGATTTTGGAGCAAGAACTTGGATTTTGCTATGGAACTAGGGCTTGGAGTTTTAATTTCCACTCCTATCCACCATTGTTGCTAAAGCTTGAAGGGTTAGGAAAATAGAAAGGAAGTAAATGAAGAGGAGAGGGTTGAGACTGAATACATAAGTGGGGTTAATGGGCTCAGCCCAAACCAAAGCCCTAAGTGAAAAAGTGGCAAAAATCAACTTTCTCCAAACATATCGAAGCTTATACTCAAAAAGGTCGCAAACGTCATTTTGAACTCAATGGGGGTGGTCTCGAGTCCCAATTCGACTGTTTGCAAAAAGTAGCTTCTCGGAGCAAAATCCGACGGACGATAAAATATTTAAATATAAAATCGATAAATATGCGGGTTGTTACATTTTCATATTATAAAAATCCACATTTCTATGTATATATACATTTGAATTCCCTACTAAAATATTTCATTTATATTTCGCAATTACTTCCAATCCATTTTTTTTGGCATCGCACTGTTACTTAAATAAATAGCCTATACCAACACTAATTATCATTAATTTGAAAACGGATTACCAAATTTTGGATTTTATTAATAATTATTATTTATTACTTCATTGTTTATTCAAATTTAGACAATTTAAGATGTTTCTTAAATGCTGAGTACATTATTAACTTCAAAGTAAAACTTCAATTTTATTTTATCTACAAATTATAAATTAACTTTGCAGAAATCCTTTAGTTGACCTTTCATTTAATTATCCTATCTATTGGTATCCCATAGATGGGAATTCCTAAAACATCTCCGAATTTCAACTTTAATTTCAATCACATAAAATGTTCTATTCAGTTTCCAATAAATTCAGTAAATTCAAATTATCATGTTCTAAATCCAAATGAATCCATATATCTTGCCTTCCATTCTTTTAATCTAACTAATTATCATATTCTGAATAAAGTTTACGTTATTTCCACCTATAAGCTACAAATAACAACGAATGTTGCATTTGATTTAGATTCTAAATAAATTGATGGGTAATAATTAATAATTCTCACTATTGCCCGATTTATTCCCATTCATGCTTAAATTACCACCAAACAAACATTAAATTTACCTATCTTATATTGATTCCATAAAATCTATTTGCCCTGAGTTAGTTACTGCATTTATCAGATTCCAATTTCGCAATCACCTTAAATACATAAATTGGTATTGCATTAACATTTAAATTTATTAGCTTATCTTAACAGTATTAACATTAATTGCAATGTATTACCAATTTTAGTCACTACCCTAACTACTATCTCATATTAACCTACATTATTCCCAAGAATTTCATTGGTTTTTCTTATATTAAATTTATCAACCGTGTTGATTAAGGTTTTTTAAAAACAATTAATAAGATTCCCTTTAATATATACAACTTATCAATCTATTAAGCATGGTATTATATTTCACGTAAATGTACATTTAATTACATTTATTACAATGTTATCCAAGTAAATTGAATGATCTAAGTATATAACTCCTAATATCCACCCATCTTGCCTTAATCCCAAATAACATACAAATTAAACTACCCTTAATTTCAATTAACCCTATCATTACTTTTTATATTCCAAACAAATAAATTAATAATTGGTTAATTGAATCAGATTTACAATCCAACTTTAATTATTTGCAAATTTTATCAGTTTAGACCACTTGGTAAAGTCAGATTACTTTAACAACTTCCTACATTAATTTATTTTAGAATAATCCCAAAATTTTCAATATTAAAGTACAAATCCAATTTATCAAAAATTAAAACTTAAATTTCAAGGAATTTATTTATTTAGGTTTAGATCCCGTTATCCGCTAAAATTGGTTGGTATTTATTTCATTCGCCTCTTTAATTGTACGTAAATTTCTCATAAATACACCTAAAATTTCATTTAATTCCAACTACTTCCTAATTTCCATTTCTACGTCTTAACACACTCTATATTAAATTTCTAGACATTGTATTACTTATCATATTAATGTAACCTTTATTTAGTGTATTAACATTTATTTCAATTCAAATTCTATCAACCAATTAAACATGTAACCTATTACTATTGCTTACAAATCAAAATATTGCACCCATTGTCATCTTCTGAATGGAATTAGTCTTTATTTCAAAACTTATCTAAATTTACATTGAGACCATATTTAATCCCCTTCGATAATATTAATCCTCAATTTATTAAATGGAATCAATATATCTTACATAACATGTTTTACGCATAAATTTTTAATTAATATTATTTCAACTTATTTCCCATATTCTCAATAATTACCTAACATAAATCTACGCTTATTTTATTCTGCGTTCACACTTCCGTTACTCTCAAATCAATGAGTAACGTTCATATAAATAAATGTTATGTCAGTTTCCTATTTATTGCGATATTTTTATTTATTTATTACTGCATAACTTTACTTATTTTCTTTCCCATCACTTTAAAATTAATCGTTAAAGTAACGCTTATCAATACGCATCAAATTATTTACCAAATTAAAAGGTTTTGATTTTTTTAACAAATTAATTGACAGATTAATTAGGTAATGTATACGAATTGTTATTATACCAATAAATTTACACTTAACTAATTAAATGTCTTACCTATATTCTCTATCTTCCCATTATATTCAGGTACAATACTTACACCAATTTTTATTGAAAAATATATTCATATTACAAACAAAGGCTTAAATTACCATTGTTAAATTAGCGTTCAATATATATTTATCACCTTTTATTATTTCTACTAAATTTTTATTACAAAATTCTATTAAATAAATTAAATCGTCGAAATTTACGGGTTGTTACAACTGAGATAAATATGAGTGCAGTAACTTAAAAGATGCTCGGGATTCACATCTCTTAAGGATCCGTTAAACTCTTTACTATGTAGTATATTTTGCTATTATAATAGTGTCTAATTGTAAAATAAACTTACTTTTAAATAGCGTTAAGAAGTTACCCAATCTCCCCCTTAACACAATAATAGTCCCAGTAGTACATCCAATATCATAGTCCCTCCTGATCGGGAAGCCACCAAAGGATACCACACGGGCTACGGGAGAAATCCAAACTCGTACAAGGCGCGATAGGGTAGGTGACACGGTACAACTAGGCAATGCCATAGTAGATATACCAATTACGCTTCTGGGTCGGTGGTAACGCGTAGCGCGCAGCTACCGTCCACCTCGAACAAACTCCCCCAAATCAAAGAAATCAAAAGTGAAGGTGGACACCGAATGAATCCAAAGTCAGAGTATATTATCGAAGGGAAATGTCCGATCAAAGGTGCTAGCTTATTAACCCGTCAATCGCACATGTTTTAGCCACCTTATGCCAACTCGCGGGACTTGGGTCCACGTATTTACCTTAGAGGAAATGCCGCCACCAACCTACTTCATTCTGGAATCTCTACCGCGTACACGGTTGTTAAAGTGGTTTTCGGAGTTGGCAGAGAGTACGACAACTTCCGATCCCGGTCTCTTTAACAACCAAACGTTATTATAACACCGTGGTTATTTAAAAATAATTTTACTTTCAAAACCAGAATAAAATATCTATTTCAAAACCGTATAAATACGATATCCTTTCCATTACGAAACAAACTCATTTGATATTATTTTTATAACCCCAAATTAATATAATATCATTTTATTTCAAATATGTTTCTTTCCAAAATCAAATTACTTTAAAATTTATAATAATTGAAAACCAAACATTTTAATTATAACTTTCAAACATAAAACAACGAAATTTGTAGCTTTAAAACCATAACTTTCAAAGCTTGGATGGTTTGGATATTCAAACGGTACATAGAATAAAATTGTTTGCAATTAAAATTTCTTTATAAAATAAAATAATTTCCGCGACTTACAATTTATTTCATTTAAAATTAAGTCAAAATCCATAAATTTACAAATCGCTTTAAGTTTCAATAACCACTTCAATTTCAATATATTTCAAACTTTGAATATTAAAAAATTGGAACTAAGGTTTGAAATTTCTATTTACAATTTAAAGTCCTATTATTTAGTTTGAAATATTTGCATAATAAACACGTAATCATTTAAGTAAAACTCAAATTACTTTTATCTGAAAAAAATTCCTTCAATTTATCTATACCAGAAATATCCATTTAATTCATCTTGAAATAAAATTCAGTTACAAATATCATACCCTTTTTTTTAAAATCCCAAGTTAATAAATTCTACATCAACTTATGAAGTTAAATTCTTAATTAAGCTCGATTCCAAATAAAATTTTCAATTTAACTCCCAATATTAATTGGTTTAAATCATTTAAAACTCTATATATTCTCAATATCTTAACATGTACTTAACCATATAATATAAAAATCAAACTCCAATATTCATCTTATTTATTTTATTTAACAAATTTATACACGGCTTAAATTCAATAATTTAACTATATATGTATATAAAATAAGATTTTATATAACATCAAAAATTAATATTTATTAAACTGTATCCTATACAAAACCATAAATCCTTTCAAATTTTTTTTATATATATACCGTGGTGCCTGTATATAATTTTCTATCATAGGGTCAAGTGATACGGATATTTATCATTCCAATCCGCAATTTAATAATAAAATGTGGTTGCATATCATTTCAAACCGCAATCCAGAATGAAATGAAATGCATAACAACTTGCAGTTAATATAAATAAACATCCATTCATCCAAATACCAATCATCAACCATTTATTACATGCCATCATCCAATTTAAACAAACATCAATATAGAGCATATAAAATATAACAGGTACTAAATAACAGGTATTAACTAACAGTTTATATTCAATAATAAATTTAATAACTATTTAACTAGCAGTTTATATGCAAATAAATAAATTTTAACTATCAAATTTATATGCAATAATAAAATTAAATACAGTTAAATAAAAAAATGCGATGTAAGTTAGATGATGAATAAAACATGCCAAATAGTCATAAATAAATTTCTACTCATATCTTAAATCAATTTAACAAACATAAGAAACCTTAGAAGTTGTGAGTGGGTTAAAACACTCAACTTTTGAATTTAAATTGAATTCAAATCCAATTTAAATTCAAAAATTCAACAGCCTCAGAATTTGTCCAAACACACGTCAAAATCTGCAGAATTTAAATACGATCCTAACGCAAGAAACCGTGTGAAATTCTGATGTCGTATGTGGAAGTTATATTGATTTGAACATTTAAATTCAAAATAAAATAATTAAATAACAAACTCTTACTCCACGTCCACGTCACATGCCTTCATCTTCACGCGCAAATTTACAGCGCGTTCGAACACTACAGGTCGCCAGTCAAAACGCCTTTGACCTCCAGTAGCTCGCCCCACGAACTCCTCACCAATAATCAGAACCCGCCATCCTCTTCGCCTCGTCCAACCGCCCCAAGGCCGTGCCACGCGATCGCCTGTCGTTCCCCCTTTCATGCCGCCGCCACCGATACTTTCGCCAATTTCTGGTGAAATCTTGGCCACCCTAAAACAAGTGAAGGTCATCGATGAAAAGCCCAGGTCCCCCTCTACGCACTGCATATCTTCGATCGCTCCCCGGATGAAGATACACCGTCAAAATCAAAACCCTAGTTTCGACGGCCAGGAATGTTTCGGCCAATACTGGCAAAACATTGATTCAAATCAAAAAACAAACCATACCAGAAGGTTACGCTTTTCGAGAGCCTCAGCATATATATTTTTTTTTTGAATTTTTCTAAAGACTTTGAAATTTTTGCTTCGGGTTTGATTTGAGATCGGATCTGGAATTTGTTGTCTGCCATTGAGGAGGAGAGAGTTGAGATGTACGTACAAACAAATGAGAATAGAGGTAGGCTAGGATTTATAACTGGGTTTATATAGGTAGGTCGGAAATTTGAATAGATGGATCGGGTTGGGTATACGTGTTAACTCCAAAGTGGCCCAAAAAGGCCGTCTCGACTCCGGAACGAAATTGGGTAAACCCATATATCCAAATAGGTGTTTTAAAATATTCTGAATGCGATGGAAAAAGTTTCACATTCAAATTCCATCGTATGAAGAAGTTATGCTGAAATCAATAATTTCAAATTGATCTCAAATTGATTTCAATTTAATCGATTTCCAGGCGTTTCGCATTCGTACGATCAAACGACAAGTCCGATCGCTACGAAACTTGAAACCCTACAATAATTCACTGATACAGATCTGATGAAACTAGTTTCGTCGAAATCCAACTCCGTGACCAAAATGGCTATTTTTATATTAATTAAATAAATTTAAAATAAACTAATTAAATCAAATTTCGCGTTAAATATCCTGAAATTTGCAATCCTTTCCACTTTATAATTCTCAAACATTTAAAATTATTTAATAAATTTTTAAATGTCACTTTATTAAATATAAATCTTCAATTTCATAAATTTCAAAAATTATAGATAAATTTCCAAAATTTCCATTAAATTGAATTTACCCATAATTATTCTATTTAAAACTTCAAATAGAAGGGTTTACCATTGGATTTAAAATTATTACATAAATATTTCCTAATTTTTAACTTAAATTGTAAATTAACGTAATAATTACATATTTGATTTCATTCGTTTGCAATAAATCCAACTATTATAAATTAAATAAATTAAGTCACTATTAAAATTCAAATTCTATAATTCATAAATTTTATCATATTGATTTACTTATTAATTCATAATTCTTTACCAATTCCCATCTAAATTTTAAGTAACTTAATTCCCCATTATAGATTTTATTTCAGTTTCTTAAAATAACCCCTTTATTATAAATTGAATCCAATTTATTTTTATAAGTTTCCAATTAAATGGATTAGATTCAATTTCAACCTTTAACTTATACTTAAGTTTAGATCATAATCAATTTATAATGTGTTACTTTTATAGTTATTTACATACTTCTCGTATTAATTTCTCAATTAATCATAATTATTAAAGTAACGCTTATAATCAATAACAACATTGTAATTACTCACATTTACTGCCATAATTTAGTGAATTAATTGGAATTGATTACAAATTAACTTAACAACCTAATAAAATTTGTAACGTACAATAAATATTGTCCTTAACTCTTAATTACACTCTTAGACGTTCATTATTTACACCCCAATATTGTAATTACTTACATACACTGGTTTTACTCAATTAACATTTATTACAACTATTCCAAAAATTTATTCAATATTTATTAGTTCACTTATATTCAATTACAACCAAGTGTAACCTTTAACTTGAATTGGTTGGATTTCCTTTCCAGTTATTAATAATTAACTTATACTAACATATTCCTTAATTTATTCCAATTACCGTTACAATGTTTTAATTACATAATCAATTAAATACTTTCCTTTCTCGTATTAAATTCACACTATATAACCCTTTCCACTATTCGTTCATTATAATTCTATTTAAATTTCAATCTCTTGTAATAACTCATTTATTATACTTTTGCATATCAATAAACAAGGTTCCAAATGAATAGGGTTTATTAAATTCAATTTTTTTATAATTAAGCCTATTACAACCAATGTAATATTTCATAGGTTAATTATTAACATTTACTTCGTTACCAATTATAACAATTATATTTCTCTATAATTTAATTTCAAAATCTTATAAATATGACTAATTTAATTAACGAAATTTACGGGTCGTTACATTTGATACAGTGGACGTAAGAATGCCGACCTTCGGATCCCGATAAAATCACATACGTTACATGTGGTATCATAGCAAATGGTTAAGTGATAACCTTGGCTCTATTGGGGATTACTCATTGGAGATAGAGTCAGTAGTACTCTAGAATGAGTTTGAGTGTAATAATAGATATGAGAGCGTATTTGTTAGTGAATATGAAATTGTTTTGTATTGTGTTGACTTATCAGTTGATTGTTTATAGATTCGGGTCAATGCAGTCTAGCTAACTGTTGTCGATAGGGGTTTCTAAACTTTTAAACGAGAAAAACCGACATAGTATCATTTTAAATTGGGTAAATTAAATAATTTTACCTCGATTATATTTTATATATAATGGAATAATTTTTCAGAGTTATTGAAGTGTATGTAAAATTGAATTGTTTTATTATTGAAAATGTAAGAAAAATAAAAGTGAATAAAAGTTGTTCGAATAATCTGAATAAAAACAACAATTGTGAAAGAATAAATTATATAAAAGCAACAATTATATAAGTATAGAATTATAATTGAAATAATTTACTATTATGGAATAATCTTGTATAAGTAAAGTTAAATAGTGAAATTGTATAAGCAAGATTTATTAATGTGATTTATAAATAATCACTATTGTTGCTGGGGAATAATAAGGGTGATGACTGCAGCATCATCAGTATCATTTTGGAGTTTTTGTGTGATGGATTTGCTACCATAGTAAATTGAAATTGAATTTTGTTGTGATGAACAAATTTGAATTTAAAAAAATCCAAGTTGAAATTGATGAATATAAGTTATTAAATTTTGAACTTATAATATGAGATAATAAAGATTTAACTTTGGTAAAGTTCAAATAAATTTTAATTAGTATGATAAAATATATGATGTGAAATTTAACTAAAGGAAGTTAAATAAATTAAATCAGATTTGGAAGTTGAATAATACGTTGTATAACTTATTAAATGTGAAAATGTAAGTAAAACCAATTATTAAAATGGTTAAACAACTTTGTTAAGCAAAACGAGGTATGAATTTGATTAAGTGATAAAAAAATTGATTTTGGTAAAAGTTAAATAGAATTTACTTTGGAGTTGGAATTTGAATTTGGTTTTAACTGGATTAGATATGTTGTTGAAATGGAAATTTAAGTTAAGTTAAACAAACGATGTTTAAAAGGAATATAACTTAAGTGAGGCCGAATGAAGTTGATTTTGGTATCGAAGTAAAATAATGAAGTAAATTAAATGAATATGAACTTGAGTTATATAAAGGAGATTCAACTTTATTTGTAAAATAAATTAGTAATTGAACTAATGGATTGAATGTTAATCAATCGAATGTAATAAATTGATATGGAATAATGGATGTAAGTGTTAATTCATTTAAGGCTAATTGAATGTTAAACCAAATTGAAGGTAAAAAAAGTACATATGAATGTTGAATGTAAAGAGAATAAATTCGGTTGTGTTGGTTATACATTGGTTGTTAAATTATTGTTAATTGATTGAATAGAAATTCATATGCAATTGAATGAATAAAATTGAAAGCTAAAGCAATTAAATTCAAATTGTAAGTTAAGTAAATTTAAATTGAATAGAAATTGGTTTGAATTGAAAGTGAACCAAATGTGAATGTAAATTAGTGAATGTAAACTAATTGAAAACGAATAATTGAATGTGGTTGTATATGAATTGGTTGTAAACAATTACAAGTAATGTCGAAATCATATAAGTTGCTTATAAACTTTGTTTTGTATGCATTTCTTTTAATATGCATGTGTTGTAGTTGTTTAAAAGAGTAAAATGTTAAAAACTTCTTATATATGTCACTTACGTGTTTATATTGAATAAGTACAGGTACCGGGGCTACCGTTAGCGGGATTTGGGTTGCGCAAAATTCTAAATAAATAACTGCTTTGCTTAAAAATGCTAAAAAGGTACGCCTACGCAATAAAAATAGGAAATATTAACTGTTTTTCTGTTTTCCGACCGTGTGGGTCGATGTATATATATTTATATCTATTGTGATATTGTAAATGCTCCTCCGTACAAAGGAGGTTATGGCAAAAAAATTTGGAAATTTAAGGCGTTGGAAAAAAAATTGGGAAATTTTGGAAAAAATTTTGAGAACTGAGTTTTGATTTGAAGTAAAGGTTAAACGATATAGTTGATTTTGAAAAGATAACTATATATGGATTTGAAAACTTAGTAAATATTTTGTAAGAAGTTAAACTATTGAATTTTTGGAAAAGTTAAACACTTGAGAGATTTGTAAATCAAATTTGAACGGTTTATTTTGAAAAGTTAATAGATTTCAAAACTTTTTCTTACTTGGTAATTTCGAGAACGAAATTCTTTGAAGGAGGGAAGTTTGTAACGACCCAGAATTTCTGTCATTTGAAATTCAGATATTTAATTAATTTTAAATATCAACAAGTAAAATTTGTAAGTCGAATAATTTATTTTTCGAATATCTAGATTTAATTGGATAATTAAATAGACAAATTAATATTTGAAATTGCGTAAATAATTGGAAGTTGGGTTTAATGAGATTAAAAATGATTTATAAAGTCATATTAAATCATATTAGAGTTAGAACAATGTTTGTGAACTTTTAATATTGAATTAAAAGTTAATTTGTGAAAATCGAATATTTTAATATATTGATTGACGACTAAAAATAGTCATTTTTCAAACAGTCTCGGATTTCGATGAAACTAGTTTCATCGGATCCGTAATGTCAAATTATTGTAAGGTTTCAAATTTCGTGTCAATCGGAATTACGGTTTCCCCGGACCAAGCCAAAACGCATAGAAATTGGTTTAACCGATTTAATTTAAATTTGGTCGTTTATTTCCGTAACTCGCACATATGACCGAATTAGCCTCCGAAACATGTTCCATTATGTCCGGAACGCGGGGTAAACTCTAGAAACGCCAGCCGGCACGCTTCGTTTGGGGTTCGTAAAATTTTGGGTGAATAGTGTTTTCGTCAATTTTCTATATAAGGACGTTATAATTCATTTTTGAAAAAATAAAAGGAGCGTAGGGTTTCTAAAGCTTTAGGCCGCCTCCATATACATCAATGGCCGAAATTTTATCATCTTCTTCCTCTATTTTCTTCAAATCCACAATTTAATTCGAAAAACTTTCTAAAGCAAACTTGTAGAACACGTTGCGAACTACCTATCCAACGGCCATGATTGGAAACGATGAAGTGAATTGACCAGAATGTTGATGCAAAGTTCATATGGTCAGCACGAATTTCGAGGCCAAATAGGAGGCCGATCTCCTTGATACTCGAGCCGAAGGTGGAGCTTGTGAAGCTCGTTCGAGTGGCACTCGCCGATCGTCGTAAAGATCAACGTGGTGACTGCGATTTTTAACCCTAGATAGTGATTATGGGTTCGGTTGCGTTCAACAACCTGGGAATGGAACGCACGATGGAAGAGAAGAAAATAGTAACGGCCGAGATCAGGGGGGATGCAAACGAACGGTTCAAATGACACTAGGTTTTGAAAATAGAAAAAGAATGTAAATTTATTTATATTAAAATTTGTATAAACTTCTAAACACGATAACTTTGTCATACAAGGTCGGAAAATTACGAAATGAATTGCATTGGCTTCGTTTTGTCGAGCACTACGCAAATTGAGCTAGTTTGGAGTCGTTAGGAGCTAGTGAAAATTTCGGGTAAAATTAAACGCACGTTTAATTTTATTCGAAACAAACGCTACAAGTGTTATCGGAAACTCAAGGTGAGAACTTCTCACTCAATCAAATTGTTTTGATTTAAATTTTAAATAGTTAGATATAAAATTTCTTGTTTGTGTGATTGGATGGTAGTTATTATCTGTTGTATTGAAATAGACCCTATACGTCGTATATTAAGAGGATGTTATTTATTAAACACATATACCGCGATAATTGCAAATTGTATGGAATTGGTATTATATATGTATTTGGAGTTGATTTCCCGCATTATATAGCGTATGAGACCCTATTGCACCGCATAATAGCGGATAGTATTTTATAAATCCCATGTACCGCGACATTTCATCTTGAAGCGGAATTGGTATTGTGCTAACATCTGTGGATGCAGGGAAACGGGTTGGAGGGATCTAACTGGATTCCTCAAATGATTGAATTGGTTTCAATGTCGTGTGTTGATCTATTTATAATCTGCGTGATTATCTTTGCGATTGAAATCGTTAAAGGATAAATTTTAGCAGAATATATTTTTTGTATCGTTAGATGCCGAAAATAAATAAAATAGGAATTTTGAAAATTTAAGTTGAGAATTCATAATAAAAATTAATTTTGGAATTGATTCATTTTAAATAAATAAACATTGTAATTTTTATGTTATAAAAATTATGATTTTTATGAAATATAACCGAAATGTGATTTTTGAAATAAGTAGTTGATTAATTTATAAAATGAATTAAATTGGGATTTTTGAATTATTATAAATGATTTATATAAAAGATTTATAAAATTGATATTTTTAAATTAAAATGTTGGAATTATAAAGCAGGTTTTTAGAAGTGTTAAAATGAAGTATAAATGGATTTCATAAGTGGATGAAATTTATAAATTTATAAATTGTGAAGTTATAAAATGAATAGATTTTGTAAAGTAAAAGATTTATAAGTAATTAACTCATAAATTGGATTTTGGCGTGTAAATGAGATATGGCTAGAATTTGTTAATAAAGTGATTTTATAAGTTGAAGTTGTTATAAAGCATAAATGGAATTTATAAAGGTTGTTTTATGAATCCGAAATCGACTTATTTTGATAAGTTTAACTATTATAGCGTATTAAAGGAAATGTATCCACGATTTTGGACAGTGGATAATCCTTTAAATAAAATATGTAGAAATCGAATTTGGTTAATGAAGTACATTCACGATTTTGGACGGTGAATAATATATTAAAGAAATGTTTTGGGAAAGTGATATTTTAAATAGAATTTAAAACGATTTAAAGATGTTTTAAAATGTATTAAGTATCGAAGTCATAGATTTCAACATTCATTGTTGAAATCGACGTTTTCGAGAAATAGAAGGAAATGGTGGACTATAACACTGTTGTTATAGTAAATGATTTCCGAAAGGAGAAGTTTTGTATAGTCTTGGGATTCATATATCGATCTTAAATTTCGAATCCCTATACTAGTGATTTTGGATTGTCTTAATGATGTTTTACGCAACATTCGTTTTGACTCAAATAAATGTGTTTAAGGGATGTTTTCCTTAAAGAATAAAATATATACTTAATTTGGATTTAAGTATACTGAATATTTTCCAAATGTAGAAAATAAATGGATTTGTGAATTATTTATTATGGAATAAGTATGGAATTTTTTTCCATTATGAAGTGAATGTGTTGAGATTATATCTTTTAAAGATAAATTGAAAGTGAATAATTGAAATTGATTTGAAAAATCGTATAAAAATTGAATATTTGGAAATGTAAATTCACAATGGAAATTCATAAGGGAAATTTGTTTTAAAAATAAACATTGATTTATTTTTAAAAGTGTGGAAATAAATTAACGGATTTGGAACGTAAATTTAATAAATCACTAAGGATTTATTTGATTGGTTTAAATGAACCATTTTGAAATGAAAGTTGTAAAGGTGAAAATTGATTTGAAATTTGTTTTCAAATGGTTGAAGTGTGGAAAATATATCTTATAAAGATATTTGAAAATAAATAATTTGGGAAGATTATTTGGAATCGGGTTATGTTGTGAACATTGATTGATAGTTAAATAACCGACTATCAATATTGACCCTTAAATGGCTATTTGTTGTGAATTGGTTGAAATCAAATGCTACACTTATTTTAAATTATTGCGCTCGTCATTCAGATTACCCATTCCGAATAGTGACACGACGTAACGGACAGCATTGAAGACCGGTGTTGAAGACCGAGTATTTGTGAAAATGATAGGATGACCTATTGATTATCTCTGCACCGTTAGCTATGGTATGGAGATTTCCTTTGTGATGGAAAATTCGATTGGGATTGTGAATACCTGGATTTCAAGGGCTTCTTTGGAAGTGCCTTCGGTTCTGTTCGAGCCCGGAAGAGACTTGTATGGTTACGTGTCTAACATTACATTTTAAGATATAAAGAAAATTTCTTTCAAATACATTTCTATTGGTGGCGGAGAATTTATTCTCTTAGCTTAACACCCTTCTCTGTGATGTACGAGCTTAGAGGTTTTGTAGTTGAAGGTTATCGGCGATATATTCCCAATTTGGTAATGTGGCATGCTGAGTGTTGTTGTGTGATGATTATTTATTGATCATTTGTTGATCAAAGCGTGGCTTTGTGAAAAAGCGTAGCTTTGTGGACGAGACTTCATCAGACCTCACTCCCCGGAAATGGTTGAAATAGGAATATGCGGCAAGGTTATGAGGGTCGCGCCCTTTAGGGTATGTCATTTCCTTCTGGAAAAGGGTGGTGTCAGGTATGGAGCCCTAATGCTTAACCTATGTGGTTGCTCCAGTCCCATTTTCTGTGTGGTTGTTGCTTGGTTATAGAGGGCCCTCGGATAAAGGTCCCAAAGGACCAGGGAGTGGCATACTCGAGTAGTAGTTACCTAGTTAAAAAGGTAACCCGGCCTTGTGTTGGCAGATATCCGGTTAGGTTCTCGAGACGTCCCGCCAGAGGCGATCCCATGTGGCAGTAGGAAGTTCCTTAGCCTGACCATTTATTGGAAATCCAAAGAAACAGTACGAGCCTTATGCGGTTCTAGTTGTAGAACCTGACATCTAATATGGTAGATATAGTAGGCATACTATAATGGTACCTATGCTGGCTAAGATTTATATTCTATTTTCGAAATGCTTTCTACACTATGCACTAATAATAATACCAAAAATGATTTGTTTTGTGTAGTAAGCATCATTGACTATCATAAGGAGAAATCTCCTCCACTTCTGCGTTTGCATAGTGTGTATGCGGGGAGGCCTTATGGTAGTTTCATTTTCCAAAAGCATTGCGGATATTTTTTCCACTTGCCTTGTTGTTGTTGTTTTAAAAGATAAATAACTGTTTTAAGTTCTGACACCAGTCCGATGACCGACCTGGAGTTTATTGTTCCCTTCCTAAACTCTAGGTGCCCATAATTTTCCATATGGGCAGCCTAGAGTCAGGTTATCTGATCATTATGGATTCAGAAGTGCTTTGGAGCTTAGGAGGCGAGCTGGATGGCGAGACTTACCACTTTTATATGATATTATCTTTCCGCTGTAAATTCACTTATAAGGACATGTTTGTATAACAGTCCATTGTTTTGTTGTGTTGTGTATTGTTGTTGTATACTCTGATGATGATGTAATGTAATAACTTATATCGTTCTTTGTTTAAAGATTATTCATTTATCTATTATATGTTGTTCCGCTGCGTTATGTGAGATTCTGATATTGTCTCTGTTTCTTACTTCTTCTGTCTTTTTCTTCCACCTTTCTTTTTAACCCTAATGATTCGGTTTTCCGGCATTCGATTATGCGGCATTTGATACAGTGGACGTAAGAATGCCGACCTTCAGATCCCGTTAAAGTCGCATACGTTACATGGTCGTCCCAGTGCCGGTCAATCTAGTGCTACTCCCCAGGATGGAGTATTTATGTCTGCCCAACAGCTTCTTGATCTTGTAAAGAATGCTCAAGCAGCCGGTTCTATTCCGGAGCCTACTCAACCTAAGTCTGGATTTGCATGCTTGTGCAACGATTATACCAACTTGGGTGGGAAGCCAGTCAAAGGTTCTGAAACCATTATTGAAAGTCCAGGCTTGGCTAAGAGCATGCGATCGAATCTTTTCTCGCATGAATCTTATCGATCTTCACCGTGTCCGGGTGGCCTCTAGTATGTTCCAAGAAAGAGCATTAGACTGGTATGAGCTTTTGATTTCTGAAATGAATGAAACGGATTTTATCTGGGAGCAATTCCGGGGACGATTCGAATTAAAGTTTATGCCAGAAGCTGAGAAGGTGACATTGGCTTGTCGTTTTATAGACCTTGTTCAAGGTGAATCCTCCGTGGCAGGTTATGTCGCATCCTTCGAGTCACTTTCTAAATAAGGGGTCGAATACATAAACACCTCATTGAAGAAGAACCTAAGGTTTGTCTATGGCTTGAGCAAAACTCTCAAGAAGCAATTACTTCTAAAATTAGAAGTTTCTTTTGATCAACTCATTGATATCGCTCTTCCTCTTGAAGAGGCGGTTAGGGAGAGTGATGTTGAAGTTGGGAGTGCCAAACCAAACTTCAACAACAACAAGAAAAGGCCTAATAAATTCAAAGGTCCTTATCCCAATAAAAAGGGGAAACAAGCATCTCTGGCAGCGAAGACTTCTGCCTCTACTGTTGGGCAATGCTACAATTGTGGTTCTAAGGACCATTATGCGAATAAGTGTTCAAAACCCCGTGCTTGTCGCTATTGCAAAAGCCCGGATCATTATTTATCTGCATGCCCCCAAACTCCAAAACAAGAAGGAGGGAAAGCTTAATATGGCGCAAGCCCCTTGCAACACTTTTCGTGGTCAAGGTATTTCTCATTCTATCCTTGATGGTATTATTGTGTTTCGTGATCATCCTATTCGAGTTCTTTTTGACACGGGTGCGTCCCATTCTTTTATATCAAAAGAGCTTGTTGATACTTTTTCTTTAAGTGTTGTTGCTTTAATGAATTCTTTGAGAATCGTGAATCCGGTTGGTGGATCCCCAACACTCAGTTTACTTTGTAAAGATGTTGAGATTGTTTTATGTGATTTTTCTTTCCAAGCCGATTTGCATGTTATGCGTTACTTAGGCTTTGGAATGATTTTGGGAATGGATTGGCTTAACCGTTATGAAGCTCATATCCTATGTCCTGTGCGGACTATTTATCTTCGACATCCACAATCTGTTAATCAGATTTATATTGTTCTTAAAGATTCGGATTCCACTTTGGTAGCATCCTTATATTCTCCATATCCTCGTGATGACGATAATGATGATATGGAAGATGTCATTTCTCTTATTCACGTTGTTAGTGAATTTTCGACATATTTGAGCCCGTTCCAGGATTACCACATAAGCGAGCAATTGAGTTCAGAATTAATCTAATTCCAGGAGCTCTACCTATCACTCGTCCTCCTTATCGTATGTCCAATAAAGAAAATGAGGAGATGCGCAAACAATTATCCGAATTGGAGACGAAGCAATTTATTCGTTCTAGTTCCTCTCCTTGGGGAGCTTCTGCTATTTTTGTGAAGAAATCCGATGGTACACTTAGGCTTTGCATTGACTACCGCAAGCTTAATGATCTTACTATCAAGAATAAATATCCTTTACCTCGGATTGATGATCTATTCGATCAACTTAGTGGTGCTAGATACTTTTCACAATTGGACTTGGCAACTGGTTTTCATCAGCTTCGTATTGCAGAGGATAGCATTCCTTTGACATCGTTCCGTACTTGTTATGGATCTTATGAATGGTTTGTTATGCCATTTGGTTTAACGAATGCCCCTGCTTATTTCATTGACCTTATGTATCGAGTTTTCAAAGACTTGCTCGATCGATTTGTTCTCATCTTTATATATGATATTCTTGTGTACTCTAAAACCGATGAAGAGCATGAAAAGCATCTTCGGATTGTGTTGGAAACTCTTAGGAGAAATCAATTGAAAGCAAAATTTTCTAAATGCCACTTTTGGCAATCTCGGGTGAAGTTCTCGGTCACATTATTTCCGAATCCGAAATTTCCATAGATCCTTTAAAGATTGAAGCTATTCAAAATTAGAAGAGGCCGGAGAGTGTGACGGAGATTCGTAGCTTTCTTGGACTGACAGGTTATTACCGCCGTTTCATAAAAGACTTTTCTAAAGTTTTCGTGCCTCTTACTAGTTTGACGAAGAAAGGAGTCAAATACATTTGGTAGGTCAAATGTGAAGCTTCTTTTCAGAAATTAAAAGAACTCCTTTCCGATGCTCCTATTCTTGTGATTCCCAAAGGAAAACAAGATTTCATTGTTTATACCGATGCTAGTCGTGTTGATTTGGGAGCTGTTCTTATGTAAAGAGAATGTCTTATTGCTTGTGCTTCTAGGCAATTGAAGCCTGCCGAGACGAGATATACCACTCATGATTTAGAGCTCATGGCAATTGTTTTCGCCCATCAAATTATGGCATCATTATCTTTTGGGAGAAAAATTTATTCTTTACACTGATCATAAATCTTTGAAGTACCTATTTTCTCAAAAGGAACTTAATTTGCGTCAACAGCGTTGGCTCGAGTTTCTTGCATCTCACGATCTTGATATTCTTTATACTCCCTGAAATGGAAATCGTGTTGCCAACGCTCTTAGACGAAAGCAACAAGCTATTGTTTCCATGATGATATCCAAATGAAATGATCTTGAGACTTTATCCACTTCTGAGATTAGAGATCGTCGGTCCGATTTATGTTCATCTCTTGTTTTATGTACCCTTGAGGCTCATCCTTCTCTTTTAGACCGCATTCTTGAAGCTCAAAAGCTAGATCCCGAATTGGCTCTTCTTAGCCAAAGTTGTAGGGATAAATTGATATTGATGGTTTGAAAGACTTTGATATTGATTCTCGTGGAGATATTCGAAAATTTGGTAGACTTATCGTAACAAATATTGGTGATCTTCGTAAAGATATTTTAGAAGATTCTCATCTTTCTAAATTTGCCATTCATCCCGGTAGTAGTAAAATGCACACGGATATGAAGCGACTTTATTACTGGGAGGGAATGAAATTTGATATCGCTAACTTCGTTAAGCATTGCATGACTTGCCAACTCATTAAGGCCGAGCATCAAAGTTCTGGTGGGTTATTGCAACCTTTAGACATTCCAATTTGGAAGTGGGATCATATTTCCATGGATTTTATCGACGGCCTACCCCGTTCTCGTTCAGGTCATGATAGCTTATGGGTGATAGTTGATAAACTTACTAAATCTGCCCATTTTATTCTCGTTCAGTCTAATCGGACCATTCCTCTTTTGGCCAAAGTCTATATTAAAGAAATTGTTAAATTGCATGGAATTCCTACTTCTACTGTTAGTGATAGTAATCCATTGTTTACTAGTGGATTTTGGAAGATTCTTCAAAAAATTTTGGGAAGGAAGCTTAATTTTAGCACCGCTTATCACCCCTAGTCCGATGGACAAACCGAGCATGTGAATCAAATTCTTGAAGATCTTCTTCGTGCATGTGTTCTTGATTTTGGTGGAAGTTGGTAAGATCATATTTCTCTTGTTGAGTTTTCCTATAATAGCTTCCAATCTAGTATTGGTATGCCACCGTTCGAGGCACTCTATGGAAGGCCATGCCGATCTCCTTCTTGTTGGCTTGAGGCCGGTGAGAAGCTGGTGTTAGGTCTAGATTTTATCCGTGATTCCGCGGAAAAGATTGACCTTATTCGTCATAGAATGAAAGAAGCCCAGAGTAGAAAGAAATCCTACGCCGATAACCAAAGAAGGAAATTAGAATTTTCTGTAGGAGATTTTGTGTTTGTTCGTGTTTCACCTATGAATGGTGTTGTTCGTTTCAGTCGATCGGGAAAATTAGCAACTCGATATATTGGTCCATTTCCCATCACCGAACGTATTGGTTCCATGGCTTATCGCCTTTTATTACCGGCTCAGTTTTTGGCTATTCATGACATCTTTCACGTTTCTCAATTATGGAAATGCCTTCGAGATTCCGATTCTATTCTTGAGCCCGGTATTGTTGAAGAAATTGAAGTTTCGCATAATTTGACTTATGAGCAACATCCTATTCGCATCATTGCTATAGAGGTTAAACGCCTTCGAAATAAAGATGTCCCGCTTGTGAAAGTTCAGTGGTCTTCAAATCCTAAGGATTGCTCTTGGGAATCTAGAGAATTCATCGAGCGAACACATCCAGACTTACTTTCTAGTGCTCTTTGAGGTGAACTTTTTATTTCAAATTTCTTTTGTGTTGATATGCTTTTATGGTTGTTACTTTTTATTTTTTTTCTTCTTAAATCTTGCGTGGACGCAATTTCTTTAAGGTGGGGAGTCTGTAACAACCCGCATATTTTACGATTGTGTGTTTACATATTTTATTTGAATATAGCATCGTTAGTCGGATTTTAGTCCGAAAAGCTACTTTTTGCAAACGGTCGAATTAGGATTCGAGACCACCCCCATCGAGTTCAAAATGACGTTTGCAACCTTTTTGAGTATAAACTTCGATATGTTTGAAGATAGTAGAATTTTGCTACTTTTCACTTTGGGCTTTGGGTTAGTTTTCAGCCCATTAAACCCACTTATTACTCTAGCTCAGCCCACCTCACCTCTTCACTTTATTCTTATTTTCCTAATACTCAAGCTTTAGCAACAATGGAGAGAGGAATGGAAATTAAAACTCCAAGCCCTAATCATCTTTGCAAATTCAAGTTCTAGCTCCAAATTCATAGAAGAAGCTTTGGTAAGTCCTCTCTTCTTCTTCTCCAACTCATTCTCCTTTCAATTTCAAAAATTCCTAAACCTAGCTTAGAAAATTTCTCTTTTAAGCTTAGTTTCAAGCTTGTTGGGTTGGAATTGAAGAGTCATTGTTCTTGCCATTGCTCTATAGCTTCTTATTTATTTTTTTGTGTGTAAAAAGGCAATTTTTTTTATCTCACATCTAAGTGTATAATTATCTTTGATTGTTAGGTATGAATTCCTAACAACTTTACGTGTTCATTTGATTTTGATTTAGATTTATTTGGTGAATATTCCAATTTTCGGTGTTTGAAGACAAAATCTATCAAAATCCTTATATGAATGTTGGACATGTTAATCGGAGTGTGTTGGTGAGTCTTTGAGGTTGGGTAGTCGTTTGGCATAAACCCTTGGTAATCGTCACTCATCCGATCGCTTTCGATATTATTTGGCCATCATTGGCCTTGGGGTAGAAATTCCCAAAACACCAGTTTCAGACTTTTGTATCTGTTATGGCCAAAATTTTCAATCCCCAGGTCAGACGTATGAATTATAATTTCAGACGTCTGAAATTGCTTAAATCCAACCCGAGAGGAAATAGGCTAGAATTAGCCATTTTCATACGTCTGAATTAAGTGACTCAGACGTCTGAATATGGCTCTGTAAAATATTCATTTTCCAGATTCAGACGTCTGAACCATTTATTTCAGACGTCGGAATCTGTTGTCTTTGCCCAATTTTCCCTATGTGTTTGGTTTTCCCGTTTTTAAATCGATTCGTGTTTATCCGACTTATTGTTATCATTTATTATTGACTTTGATAACTTTTCATTTTTTGGGGATATTTAGAGTATCCATTTGATGGATTCGATATTGATTTATATGGATTTGATTCATGGTTGGATTGAGAATTTTGGCGATTGATTGTTTCTACAATCATTTCTGTGTTTTGTCCCTTTAAAAATATAAAGGTTTCAATACTAGTAATAAATATCAAAATTCTTTTATGAAAACGATTTCAACACTATTTTACTAAAAAACTCGTTTCTTAAACTGTTTTCCAATCTACTAGCATATACAAACCTTTGCCTCACTCGTATGAGAAATCTAATTAAATGACTTAGTAAAACAAGTGGTATGAAACGCTTGCGTTTACTTCACCGGTTAATTCTTAGACTTGTTTTATTGAATCTCTTGTGACAATTTTCTAGTGGAGATCTACAATTTGTTCGTAAATATTTAAGTTAAGTTAGTGGTTATGGGACATGAAGCTAAACTCATATATTTAGTAGCTTAGTGTAATTGACACTTCTTGGTGATCGATGATGCTCATTATGTGATTTAGACTAGCATTGTGCAATGTCTCTTTGTCTGCGATGGAGACTAAACCCCATTTTTGTGGAGTTTCGACTCAAATTGGTGGGGTAGTGACCCATGGTCTTCGGGCCGTTTTGTGGAGCCTCGGCTCAAAATTAATGGTTAGCAACCATGGAATAGCGTTCCGTCTTGTGATACACACGTTGGTGAGCGTTCGTGCTCCCGTTTTGTGATAGGCCTCCCCCCATCATTGTAATTTTTGGATTTCTAGTTGATTATTTCTAGAATTTGTGTTTCACCAATTTTCGTGATTTACATTGATAAGTTTTATCAATATTTTTGCAGGTGAATTTTTGTGTCGTTAAGTTTGTGTTTGGCATTGATATAATTGTCAATATTTATGGTGTGATGAACAAATATAAAAAATATGACATTCTTTTCTGTGTTTTGAGATTTCTTGAGATGTTTTATGATTTTCGTGTTGTCTAAGGTATATTTGTCATTGAATGGCATTATTGTTATCATACGTTTTTGTCACATCTCATAATCTATCTCATTTTATCTGATATTTGTGGTTAGACTGATCCGTTTATTATTTTCTTATTAAATAGTACTCGAGCCAGACCAAGATGTAACAGGTGCTTCTGCTTGACTCCTCATTTGGGATTATTATTCTGACTTTTGGCTAACTACTTAGATTAGTCATTTATTTTGATGTATACATTTGAGATATAGACTCCATGATGTATACTTATTCTTTTGTGTAGCACTCGTAACTATTCCTTTGTGATATTATGGATCGTGTTAGACCACTACTTTGATATACGCTTTTATGTGTAATATTCATATCTGTTTCCGCCTTTGAGATATGAACTTCTGTGATATATTTGTGTTATGATATTTCTATATTTGTTTCCGAAGATTATATATAGCCACTGTGTAGTAGTTTTGAGTTTGTGTCGATATGTCGGATTTTCTCTTGAGACAAAAAGTTATATTTTTATTTAGCATATCGGAACTCGCACAAAGCAATTATACAGATGGTCGCTCCTTAACAGCCTTATTCTCCGGGCTAATTGACGGCATTACCCCGTAATGTCCTTGGCTAGCGTGGGTACAGAGATGGGGTGTCACAAAGGGCTAGTCGCTACTAATCCTGAGGATATTTCCAAAATGGATGTAGTAGGGGTAGTGCCTTCGGTTCCATTCGAACCCGGGACGGATTTGTATGGATGAATGCTTTCTGAACATCGTCAGGTGGGCGACGAGCATTCTAAGGGATATGTTCTAAAAGGTAACGCTTAGCCTCAAGCCTCATCAACCTGGAATGATTGAAATCAGGGGTTATGCAGCAAGGCTTGTTGGGCAGCACCCATTTCCGGGTGAGGTCATCCCTGTCAAGATGTCCCTTTTATTTCGGCTTAGTGGTGCGGTTGCTGATCCCAATCGCGGGGTTATCTTACACAGGATTATCCAGTAAGGGTAGTCCGAGTCTTGTTTTGCAGGAGCTCGGGTGTGATCCTCGTTATACTAATCTAGACCAGGTACCGTGACAGGTGGTACCCCAGTACCTAGTCATTAGTTGGAAATCCATTCTCCCTATGCGCCTTTTATGAGTTTTGTTTGTATTACCCACGACTATGGCTAGTAGCTAGAATTTAATGAATGTAAAAATTTTGACTATTTTAATGTAACGACCCAGAATTTTTATTAATTAAAAATTTGAATATTTAATTAATTTTAAATATTTATAAGTGAATTTATAAGTCAAATAAATTTTTATTTGAATTTTTGGATTTAATTGGATAATTAAATCGATAAATTAATATGTGAAATTATGGAAATAATTAAAAATTAAGTTAAATATGATTGAAAATAATTTGTAAAATTTTATTTTATCATATTGAAGTTAGAACGATATTTTAGAACTTTTAAAATCAAATTAAAAGTTAATCTGTGAAAATTGAATATTTTAATATTTAATAATCGACTGTAAAATAGTCAATTTTTGAACAGTCTCAGAATTGAACGAAACTAGTTTCATTGGATCCGTAATAGTTAGTTATTACCGGATTTCAAATTTCGTGTCAATCGGAGCTATCGTTTGATCGTGGCAGCTCGAAACGCATCGAATCGTTTTTAATTTAAATTTGACGAGTCAAAATAGCCATTTTTCAAAAAGTCTCGGATTTCGACGAAACCAGTTTCATCGGATCCGTAATGTGATATTATTGTAAGATTTCAAATTTCAAGTCAATTGGATTTACCGTTTGTCCGGTACAAATTAAAACGCCTAGAAATCGGTTTAAATCGGTTTAATTTAAATTGAGCGTTTGTAGCCATAACTCGCACATACTTCCGAATTAGCTTCCGAAACCTATTCCATTGTGTCCGGAACGCGGGATAAACCCTAGGTACGCTGGTTACGGCGTCTAAATCGGAGTTCGGAATTTCCGGGATGAATAGTGTCGCTCGTTCCTTATAAATAGACCCCCACCCTCTCAAAAAAATAAAAAAAAAAAGAAATTAAAACCCTAAACTAATGTAGCCGGCCCTAATAAGTGGATGGCCAGAATTCAATCTCATTCCCTCCTCGATTTCTTCCAATCCGTCGACAATTAGGCTAAGGTTTCAACATGAAAGACGTAGAGGGCGATGAGAGCTAGAGTTTCAACGGTTGTGATCGGAAACGGAGCAACGGAGAGGGAGCTAAGGGGGGGCGTTCTCATCAGGTCACGCACGACTTCCTAGGCTGTACAGGTGGCCGAGCTTGACTCTAAGAGGGGCGGAGGTGCTCGTGAGGTTGGGCTACACGTCGACGTTCCCTGATCGAGTAATCGTCGAGCGAGGAGGTGTGTAGATTTAACCCTAGTTCTATAATTGGGTTCGGCCTCAAAAAGCTTTTACTGGAGATGATAACGTGAAGGGGGAAGATGAAGGAGAGGCCTTGGATGCAGATCTAGTGGCTAGGATTTGATGTGGTATGAAGATAGTTGAATAAATGTTGTAAAAGTTTATATATAACGTGTACAAACTTGTAAATTACATAACTTTTTCATACGAGGTCGAAAAAATGCAAACTCAGTTGCGTTGGAATCGTATGGAAGAGCACTACGCGATGGAGTTGGTTTGGAGTCGTTTGGAGTTAGTGAGAATTTCGGGTAAAATTAAACGCGCGTTTAATTTTAGTCGAAATAAAAGCTAAAACGGAAATTAAAACCAAGGTGAGAACTTCTCACTCAATCGAATAGGTTTCGATTTTATTTTAAATAGTTAGATTTAAAATATTTGAATGCATGTTTGAATGATGACTGTATATATTGATTGTTAAAATAGACATTATGCGCCGTTAGTAAGCGGATGTTATTTAGTAAAAACATACACCGCGAATATTTCATAAACAGTGAAATTGGTATTATATATAATATCAATATATATATATTGGCATATGTATATATTGCAGTTATTGATTTCCCGCATTTTTTGTTTAGCGGATGAGACCCTATTACGCCGTTATTAAGCGGATAATATTTATTAAGAACATGTACCGCGATAATTTCGTACTGGAGCGAAATTGGTATTGTGCTAATGTTTTTGGATGCAGGAAAACAGGTTGGAGGGATCCAACTGGATTCCTCAACAGTATTTATTTTATTTCAGATATTTTGATATTTGATGGATTATCATATCGATATATGATATCGTTGTTAGTCGTGATTGACTATTTGGTGTGTAGCATCATTGGACCCAGATTTTGGGATTTTAAAATGATTTTAAAAGTGATTTTGAAAATATACTATATTTTTGGAATTGATCCATTATAAATAAATAAACGTTATAATTTTTAAAGTTATAAAAATTATGGTTTTTGTGAAATATAGTTAAAAGGCTGATTTTTAGAAATACGATTAAAAGTCGATTTTTGAGAAATATGAACTAATGATTTTATAAAATAATTTAAATTGGATTTTTGAATATATGATAAAAGATTAAATATAGGATTTATAAAATTTGATTATTTTATAAATCGAAATGATGAAATTATAAAGGAAATTAAAAGATGTTTTAAAGAATAATATTAATTGATTTATATTAAGAGATTTATAAACGGATATTTATAAATCGAAACATTGACATTATAAAACGAGTCTTTATAAGTGTTTGAATGAAGTGAAAATGAAATTCATTAATGAATGAAATTTATAGAATTATATAACGGTGAAGTTATAAATGGAATTTTATAAACAATAGGTTTATAAAATTTGTAAAGTTCAAAGGAACGATTTTTGCAAATAAATAAATTATAAGTGTTTGACTTATAATTTGGACTTTTGGTTTATAATTAAGATTATAAATCGAATAGGTAAATAAAGAAGATTTATAAAGGAAGTTGTTATGAAATAAATGGAAATGGAATTTATAAACGTTGTTTTATAAATCCGCAAACGACTTATTTTGATAAGTTAATTGTTATAACTTATAAATGGAGTTATATTCACGTTTTAGACAGTGAATAATCCTTTAAGTTAAAGTGAATAGAAATAATGGAATTTGTGAACATAGTATATTCACGTTTTTGAATAGTGAATAACATGTTAAAGAAAATGTATTGAATGTGAATGTTTTAAACAGAATTAAAACGATCTAACGATGTTTTAAAGGTGTTGAGATTCGAAACCATAGATTTCAACATTTATTGTTGAAATAGATGTTTTCGAGAAATAAAAGGAAATGGTGGACTATAACACTGTTGTTATAATAAATGATTTCCGAAAGGAAATGGGTTGTATAGTATTGGGATTTATATATCTATTTAATTTCGAATCCCTATACTAGTGATTTTGGGACGTCGTAACGATGTTTTACGTAACATTCGTTTTGGCCCAAATAAATATGTTTAAGAGAATGATTTCCTTAAAGAATGAATTATATACTTAATTCGATTTAAGTATATTGAATATTTTCTAAGTGTTGAAAATAAAGGAATTTGTGAATTACTTATGAATAAATAAGTATGGAAATGTTTTCCAATATGAAGTGAATAATTAGAATTTATCTTTTTCTGAAGATAAATTGAAATGAATTATTGAAATTGTATATGCATGATATTTTGAAATATAAATCCATTATGGAATTTATATGTGAAAGTGGAACTTGTTAAAAATAAATATTGATTTATTTTTGAAGTGTTGAAAATTATATATCTTGTAAAGATATTTTGGAAAATAAATAATTTGGGAAAATTATTTGGAATCTGGTGATGTATGCATATCAATTGATAGTTCAATAACCGACTATCAATATCTCCCTTTGAATGGGTATTTGATGTGAATTGATTGAATTTGAATGCACACTTATTTTGAATAAGCGCTCACTATTCGGGTTAACCGGGAAATGACCATGGGGTCGTATAACCCATTCCGAATATGTGATACGTCGTTATGAATTGCATTTGAAGATCGGTGTTGAAGACCGAGTATTTGTGAAAGCGATAGGATGACCTATCGATTGTCTCTGCACTGGGTAGCTCCTGGTATTGAGATCTCCTAAGTGATGGGAAATTCGATCGGGATTGTGAATACCCGTATCGCAAGGGCTTCGTAAGAAGTGCCTTCGGTTTTGTTCGAGCCCGGAACAGACTTGTATGGATTGTATGTCTGACATTACAAGTTGAGATATAAAGCCGATTTCTTTCAAATATATTTCTGTTGGTGGCGGAGAATTTATTCTTTGCTTAACACCCTTCTTTGAGACGTATGTGCTCAAAGGTTATGTAGTTGAATGTTATCAGCGATATATTCCCAGTTTGGTAATGTGACATGCTGAGTGATGCTGAAATGATCATTGTGTTGATTATTTGTGATAGGATCATTTATTTGATCGTCTATCCTAGTGATCATTGTGTTGATCATTTGTTGACCCAAAGCATGGCTTTTGTATAAAGTATGTTTTTGTGGACGTGACTTCGTCGAGCCTCACACCCCGTGAATGGTCAAAACAGGAAAGAAGCAGCAAGGTTATGAGGGGTAGCACCCTTTAGGATGTGTCCATTTCCTTCTGGAAAAGGGTGGTATCATGGTATGGAGCCCAGATACTTACTCATGTTGAAAACACTTTATGATTGTGTGAATTGATTACGAGCGCTCGGTTGATAAAGGTCCCAAAGGACCGGGGGATGGCATATTCGGTCAGTTGTTACTCAGTTAGGAGTAACCCGGCCTTGTGTTGGTAGAGATCCGGTTTGGTTCTCGGGGATGTCCATCCAGAGGCATTCTCATGTGGCAATGGGAAGTTCCTTGGCCTGACCATTTGTAGGAAATCCAAAGAAACAATACGAAACTTGTACGGTTTTAGTTGTAGAACCTGCCATTTAATATGGTAGCTATTAGTAGGCATAATATAATGGTACCTATGCTGGCTATGATTTATATCTTTACTTTCGAAAGGATTTGTTCTACACTATGCACTAATAATAATATCAAATGCTCTTTTTAAATGCGTATCAAGCATGTTTGACTAACATAAGAAGAAATCTTCTCCAAGTCTGCGTTTGCATTGTGTGTGTGGCAGGAGGTCTTATGGTAGTCTCATTTTTAAAAGCATTGCGAATTGAATTTAAAAATATTCCTCTTTTTGATTTTAAAGATAAATAAACTGTTTTGAGTTCTCACACCAGTCACATGACTGACTTGGAGTTTATTGTTTTCCTTCCTAAACTCTGGGTGCCCACCAATTTCCACACGGGCAGTTAAGAGTTAGGTTTATCAGGATATTCTGGATATTCAGGAGTTGCTGGAGGCAAGCTGGATGGCATGGCGTATTACTAGTTTATATAGTATTTCTTTTTCCGCTGCACTGTTTGTTGTATGTTGTTGTACACTCTGATGATATGATGTAATGAAATGTAATGTAATAACTGATATAGTTCTTTGTTTAAAGATTATTCATTTATTATTATATGCTGTTCCGCTGCGAATTGTGAGATTCTGTTGTTGTTGTTCTTGTTTTCTGTTCCGTCCTATTTTCTTCTGTTTTTCTTTTTCCTTTCTCTTCTCTTTTCTTTCTATTTTAAAATTTTCTATCTTCTTTTCCCTATCTAAATTTTCTTTCTTCTTCTCTTCTTCTTCTTTTCTACTTTTCTTTTCTTAAATTCTTTTTAAAACCCATAACATCTCGGTTTTCGGCCTTTGATTTCTCGGCAGTCGATAAAGTGAGTGTCGATGTCGGATTTTTCGAAGAACGAAAATTCAGTAACTGTTACATTTGGTATCAGAGCTCTGATGGTTAAGCGACAACCATGGTTCTGTAGGGTATAACTCATTAGAGATAGAGTCAGCAGTACTCTAGAATGAGTTTGAGTGTAATAATAGCTATGAGAGCGTATTTGTTAGTGAATATAAAATTGTTTTATATTGTGGTGATTGGTTTATTGAGTGGCATATGAACTTTCGTCAGCACAGCCTCGAAACTGAGCCGAAGGGGTTTCTAAACACTTGAATAGAACAATTCGGCACAATATTGTTTTGAATTTGGTAAATGAAATAATTTTACCTTGATTATATTTTTATATATAAAGGAATAATTTTTCTGAAATTATTAAAGTGTATGTAAGTTGATTGTTAGGTTGTTTGGATAATCTAAATAAAAGAATAATTGTATAACCAAAGGAATTATAAGAATTAAATTATAATTAAAGTGTTTACAATTGTGAAATAAACTTATATATATAAAAAAGTGAAACTATATGAATATATCTTTGAATATGAGTTGTGAATAAAAGTGAATTTAAAGTTAAATGGAATATAACTTAAGAGATATTGAATTAAGTTGATATTGGTATCGAAGTAAATAATCAAGTGGATTAAAAGAATATGAACTTAAGTTATGTAATAGAATTCAACTTTGTAATTGAATTGAATGAATGGCTTGGCTGTAAATCAATTAAATGTGAATAATTGATATGAAAAGATGAATATAAGTGTTAATTCATTAAAATCTAATGTTATTGGGAGTTGAATAAATTGGAATGGAAATCAATTTAATGTTAAACCAAATTGAATGAATATAAGTGAAAAGAATTTGGTTGTAATTAATATAAATTGGTTGTTATATGATTGTTATATGATTGATTATATGTAATTCATTAAGTGTTAATGAAATTGAAAACTATGAAATTGAATTCAAATTAGAAGTAAATAAATTTGAATAGAATTGAATGTGAATGGGATTTAATTAGTGAATGTTAACAAATTGAAACTAATTAGAATTGAGAATGAATGTTAGTAAATCCAATGTAAACAAATCAAATGTGATTTAAAGTGAAAACCAATTCATTGTATATGAATGAAAATATGAATGAATATATTGGTTATGAATTTGTTGAATGGTAATTGGATGATGGTTGAATATATATTGCTATTGTTGCATTTGTTATGTGATATATATAGTTGTTATGTTGCTATATGTTGTATATTGAGATTATTTGCATATGTGCATGTTCTCATGTGTTTGTTGAGTGATTAGTAGGTGCGGATCGCGTTTGCTTCGCATTTGGAGTTCGCTTTAGCGCTATATTAGCCGTATATGCTTGCTAATAAAATATAAGGTACATATCTCGGATTAAATATCGCACTTTTATACTTTTTTTTCCCTTCGGGATGCCTCATTACTTGATGAGATGTATATTTGTGATATATGTATACTGTCATTTTTTTTCGGATCGAGCCGCGCAAAGGAGACATGGCGAATTTTTCCGGAAATTTAAGGCGTTAGAAAAAATTTGAGAAAATTTTGGGAAAGTTTTGAAAACTTTAACTTTGATTTGGAGTTGAAAGTTAAACAATAGTAGTTGTTTTTGAAAAGATAACTAAGTATGATTTTGAAAACTTAGTAAAGAATTGTAAGAAGTCTAACTATAAATTTTGGAAAGATAATAGATTCTGTAATTTTTCTTACTTGTAATTTCGAGGACGAAATTCTTTTAAGGGGGAAAGATTGTAACGACCCAGAATTTTTATTAATTAAAAATTTGAATATTTAATTAATTTTAAATATTTATAAGTGAATTTATAAGTCAAATAAATTTTTATTTGAATTTTTGGATTTAATTGGATAATTAAATCGATAAATTAATATGTGAAATTATGGAAATAATTAAAAATTAAGTTAAATATGATTGAAAATAATTTTTAAAATTTTATTTTATCATATTGAAGTTAGAACGATATTTTAGAACTTTTAAAATCGAATTAAAAGTTAATCTGTGAAAATTGAATATTTTAATATTTAATAATCGACTGTAAAATAGTCAATTTTTGAACAGTCTCAGAATTGAACGAAACTAGTTTCATTGGATCCGTAATAGTTAGTTATTACCGGATTTCAAATTTCGTGTCAATCGGAGCTATCGTTTGATCGTGGCAGCTCGAAACGCATCGAATCGTTTTTAATTTAAATTTGACGAGTCAAAATAGCCATTTTTCAAAAAGTCTCGGATTTCGACGAAACCAGTTTCATCGGATCCGTAATGTGATATTATTGTAAGATTTCAAATTTCAAGTCAATTGGATTTACCGTTTGTCCGGTACAAATTAAAACGCCTAGAAATCGGTTTAAATCGGTTTAATTTAAATTGAGCGTTTGTAGCCATAACTCGCACATACTTCCGAATTAGCTTCCGAAACCTATTCCATTGTGTCCGGAACGCGGGATAAACCCTAGGTACGCTGGTTACGGCGTCTAAATCGGAGTTCGGAATTTCCGGGATGAATAGTGTCGCTCGTTCCTTATAAATAGACCCCCACCCTCTCAAAAAAATAAAAAAAAAAAGAAATTAAAACCCTAAACTAATGTAGCCGGCCCTAATAAGTGGATGGCCAGAATTCAATCTCATTCCCTCCTCGATTTCTTCCAATCCGTCGACAATTAGGCTAAGGTTTCAACATGAAAGACGTAGAGGGCGATGAGAGCTAGAGTTTCAACGGTTGTGATCGGAAACGGAGCAACGGAGAGGGAGCTAAGGGGGGGCGTTCTCATCAGGTCACGCACGACTTCCTAGGCTGTACAGGTGGCCGAGCTTGACTCTAAGAGGGGCGGAGGTGCTCGTGAGGTTGGGCTACACGTCGACGTTCCCTGATCGAGTAATCGTCGAGCGAGGAGGTGTGTAGATTTAACCCTAGTTCTATAATTGGGTTCGGCCTCAAAAAGCTTTTACTGGAGATGATAACGTGAAGGGGGAAGATGAAGGAGAGGCCTTGGATGCAGATCTAGTGGCTAGGATTTGATGTGGTATGAAGATAGTTGAATAAATGTTGTAAAAGTTTATATATAACGTGTACAAACTTGTAAATTACATAACTTTTTCATACGAGGTCGAAAAAATGCAAACTCAGTTGCGTTGGAATCGTATGGACGAGCACTACGCGATGGAGTTGGTTTGGAGTCGTTTGGAGTTAGTGAGAATTTCGGGTAAAATTAAACGCGCGTTTAATTTTATTCGAAATAAAAGCTAAAATGGAAATTAAAACCAAGGTGAGAACTTCTCACTCAATCGAATAGGTTTCGATTTTATTTTAAATAGTTAGATTTAAAATATTTGAATGCATGTTTGAATGATGACTGTATATATTGATTGTTAAAATAGACATTATGCGCCGTTAGTAAGCGGATGTTATTTAGTAAAAACATATACCGCGAATATTTCATAAACAGTGAAATTGGTATTATATATAATATCAATATATATATATATTGGCATATGTATATATTGCAGTTATTGATTTCCCGCATTTTTTGTTTAGCGGATGAGACCCTATTACGCCGTTATTAAGCGGATAATATTTATTAAGAACATGTACCGCGATAATTTCGTACTGGAGCGAAATTGGTATTGTGCTAATGTTTTTGGATGCAGGAAAACAGGTTAGAGGGATCCAACTGGATTCCTCAACAGTATTTATTTTATTTCAGATATTTTGATATTTGATGGATTATCATATCGATATATGATATCGTTGTTAGTCGTGATTGACTATTTGGTGTGTAGCATCATTGGACCCAGATTTTGGGATTTTAAAATGATTTTAAAAGTGATTTTGAAAATATACTATATTTTTGGAATTGATCCATTATAAATAAATAAACGTTATAATTTTTAAAGTTATAAAAATTATGGTTTTTGTGAAATATAGTTAAAAGGCTGATTTTTAGAAATACGATTAAAAGTCGATTTTTGAGAAATATGAACTAATGATTTTATAAAATAATTTAAATTGGATTTTTGAATATATGATAAAAGTTTAAATATAGGATTTATAAAATTTGATTATTTTATAAATCGAAATGATGAAATTATAAAGGAAATTAAAAGATGTTTTAAAGAATAATATTAATTGATTTATATTAAGAGATTTATAAACGGATATTTATAAATCGAAATATTGACATTATAAAACGAGTCTTTATAAGTGTTTGAATGAAGTGAAAATGAAATTCATTAATGAATGAAATTTATAGAATTATATAACGGTGAAGTTATAAATGGAATTTTATAAACAATAGGTTTATAAAATTTGTAAAGTTCAAAGGAACGATTTTTGCAAATAAATAAATTATAAGTGTTTGACTTATAATTTGGACTTTTGGTTTATAATTAAGATTATAAATCGAATAGGTAAATAAAGAAGATTTATAAAGGAAGTTGTTATGAAATAAATGGAAATGGAATTTATAAACGTTGTTTTATAAATCCGCAAACGACTTATTTTGATAAGTTAATTGTTATAACTTATAAATGGAGTTATATTCACGTTTTAGACAGTGAATAATCCTTTAAGTTAAAGTGAATAGAAATAATGGAATTTGTGAACATAGTATATTCACGTTTTTGAATAGTGAATAACATGTTAAAGAAAATGTATTGAATGTGAATGTTTTAAAAAGAATTAAAACGATCTAACGATGTTTTAAAGGTGTTGAGATTCGAAACCATAGATTTCAACATTTATTGTTGAAATAGATGTTTCCGAGAAATAAAAGGAAATGGTGGACTATAACACTGTTGTTATAGTAAATGATTTCCGAAAGGAAATGGGTTGTATAGTATTGGGATTTATATATCTATTTAATTTCGAATCCCTATACTAGTGATTTTGGGACGTCGTAACGATGTTTTACGTAACATTCGTTTTGGCCCAAATAAATATGTTTAAGAGAATGATTTCCTTAAAGAATGAATTATATACTTAATTCGATTTAAGTATATTGAATATTTTCTAAGTGTTGAAAATAAAGGAATTTGTGAATTACTTATGAATAAATAAGTATGGAAATGTTTTCCAATATGAAGTGAATAATTAGAATTTATCTTTTTCTGAAGATAAATTGAAATGAATTATTGAAATTGTATATGCATGATATTTTGAAATATAAATCCATTATGGAATTTATATGTGAAAGTGGAACTTGTTAAAAATAAATATTGATTTATTTTTGAAGTGTTGAAAATTATATATCTTGTAAAGATATTTTGGAAAATAAATAATTTGGGAAAATTATTTGGAATCTGGTGATGTATGCATATCAATTGATAGTTCAATAACCGACTATCAATATCTCCCTTTGAATGGGTATTTGATGTGAATTGATTGAATTTGAATGCACACTTATTTTGAATAAGCGCTCACTATTCGGGTTAACCGGGAAAGGACCATGGGGTCGTATAACCCATTCCGAATATGTGATACGTCGTTATGAATTGCATTTGAAGATCGGTGTTGAAGACCGAGTATTTGTGAAAGCGATAGGATGACCTATCGATTGTCTCTGCACTGGGTAGCTCCTGGTATTGAGATCTCCTAAGTGATGGGAAATTCGATCGGGATTGTGAATACCCGTATCGCAAGGGCTTCGTAAGAAGTACCTTCGGTTTTGTTCGAGCCCGGAACAGACTTGTATGGATTGTATGTCTGACATTACAAGTTGAGATATAAAGCCGATTTCTTTCAAATATATTTCTGTTGGTGGCGGAGAATTTATTCTTTGCTTAACACCCTTCTTTGAGACGTATGTGCTCAAAGGTTATGTAGTTGAATGTTATCAGCGATATATTCCCAGTTTGGTAATGTGACATGCTGAGTGATGCTGAAATGATCATTGTGTTGATTATTTGTGATAGGATCATTTATTTGATCGTCTATCCTAGTGATCATTGTGTTGATCATTTGTTGACCCAAAGCATGGCTTTTGTATAAAGTATGTTTTTGTGGACGTGACTTCGTCGAGCCTCACACCCCGTGAATGGTCAAAACAGGAAAGAAGCAGCAAGGTTATGAGGGGTAGCACCCTTTAGGATGTGTCCATTTCCTTCTGGAAAAGGGTGGTATCATGGTATGGAGCCCAGATACTTACTCATGTTGAAAACACTTTATGATTGTGTGAATTGATTACGAGCGCTCGGTTGATAAAGGTCCCAAAGGACCGGGGGATGGCATATTCGGTCAGTTGTTACTCAGTTAGGAGTAACCCGGCCTTGTGTTGGTAGAGATCCGGTTTGGTTCTCGGGGATGTCCATCCAGAGGCATTCTCATGTGGCAATGGGAAGTTCCTTGGCCTGACCATTTGTAGGAAATCCAAAGAAACAATACGAAACTTGTACGGTTTTAGTTGTAGAACCTGCCATTTAATATGGTAGCTATTAGTAGGCATAATATAATGGTACCTATGCTGGCTATGATTTATATCTTTACTTTCGAAAGGATTTGTTCTACACTATGCACTAATAATAATATCAAATGCTCTTTTTAAATGCGTATCAAGCATGTTTGACTAACATAAGAAGAAATCTTCTCCAAGTCTGCGTTTGCATTGTGTGTGTGGCAGGAGGTCTTATGGTAGTCTCATTTTTAAAAGCATTGCGAATTGAATTTAAAAATATTCCTCTTTTTGATTTTAAAGATAAATAAACTGTTTTGAGTTCTCACACCAGTCACATGACTGACTTGGAGTTTATTGTTTTCCTTCCTAAACTCTGGGTGCCCACCAATTTCCACACGGGCAGTTAAGAGTTAGGTTTATCAGGATATTCTGGATATTCAGGAGTTGCTGGAGGCAAGCTGGATGGCATGGCGTATTACTAGTTTATATAGTATTTCTTTTTCCGCTACACTGTTTGTTGTATGTTGTTGTACACTCTGATGATATGATGTAATGAAATGTAATGTAATAACTGATATAGTTCTTTGTTTAAAGATTATTCATTTATTATTATATGCTGTTCCGCTGCGAATTGTGAGATTCTGTTGTTGTTGTTCTTGTTTTCTGTTCCGTCCTATTTTCTTCTGTTTTTCTTTTTCCTTTCTCTTCTCTTTTCTTTCTATTTTAAAATTTTCTATCTTCTTTTCCCTATCTAAATTTTCTTTCTTCTTCTCTTCTTCTTCTTTTCTACTTTTCTTTTCTTAAATTCTTTTTAAAACCCATAACATCTCGGTTTTCGGCCTTTGATTTCTCGGCAGTCGATAAAGTGAGTGTCGATGTCGGATTTTTCGAAGAACGAAAATTCAGTAACTGTTACATTTAATAAGTATTTTTATATAGATCCTTTTATAATATCGGAGGATTTTGATAAAAAGTGCTTTAGCTATCGTAAGGTAAAAACCCTACATGTTTATTTCTGGCGTGGTCTTATGAGATGCTTTTGTTCCAAAGGATTTTTGAAACTTTAATAATCAATTTGGGTGTGGTTTTATCACGCTGGTATTCTAGACTGACTCGGGTGTTATTTAACTATAATGCTCGGGGTAGACCGAGTATTATAGGATACAGGATATGATGCTGTAGAGCTTAGGAGACGAGCAGGATGGCGATACGTACTTCCGTATTTGATTATTATTCGGTTGTGTATCCATTTGTATGTTATTGATGTGGAACTCTGATGATGTACTCTGATGATGTATGTATAAACAGATATAGTTTTCTTTTTTGTAAAGACCATTGAATAGTTATTATATTTTATTCCGCTATGGTAAGATTCTGTTGTTGTTTTCTATTTTCTCTTCTTCTACCTCTTCTTCTTTAACCCTAATGGTTCGTATTTCTGTTCATCTTGAGTCGACTGATGTAGAATAGAGTTGACTCAAGGGGTACGGATTTGCGGGTCGTTACATGGAGTTTGAGCAGCTCGATCGATTTCAAGTCGACGATGTCTCATGTTTTTGGGTTCTGCAAACCCTAGTCGAGCGTGGATGGGAAGGAGAGCTGCAGCCGCGTGGGCACACTCGCAAGGCCTCGGTGGAGTTCGGTGATGATTTTGATGCGATATGGTAGGCAATTGGGATCTCGTGCTCAAGGGAAGCGGCGGCGACATTTGCCAGGGTTTCGTCGATAGCACGGTGACCGCGAGTTCGTGAAGACGAGATCGTGTCGAGAGTCGAGTCAGAGAGGTAAAGATTTCTTTTAAATTGAATAAATAGATGTATTTTGGTCAGTTTAGTTTCATGTATAGACAATTTTTCAATTTACAAAATAATGATAATTTTACTGATTAATAAATTTTAAAGTTTACAGTAATAAGATAATTTTGTTTAAATATGTAGGCTAAAAAGAGGAACTTTTTATTTAGTCAGAGGTGTGTATATATATATATATATATATATATAAGATTTAAACAAATAATAAAAATAATATAGAATTTGCATAAGGATTTGATTTTCAAATCTATACAGATTATTTATATAAGTATACGTGTTTTCAAAAAAAAATTACAGTAAAGATTTTAAATGCAGTTTATATATATTATAAAGGAAGTTTTATTTAATAAAACTTGTTTAATTATTTTACAAAAGGTTATTTATTTAATTTAGTTTTGAAAGTTAATTTTTAGTTAAAAATTTATTTAAAGAGAAATTAGTTTAAAACTAAAGCATTAGCTAATTAAGTTGTTTAATGGTAAGTGATTTTTCAATTAGTTCAAATCTTTTATTCAAAAGAAAATTTATTTATAAACAAATTAATGGTTAAAAATAAAGTATTAGGAATTAATTGATCGATTAATCCAAATATTAATAAATCTGTGAAATTGTTTATACAAGGTCTTATATCGAGGAAGGCAATCCGGTGTTGATCAGATTTGCGAAACATAAATCAAAGGTGAGTTAATCTCACTCATCTGGGTTGTTTAGATTTAAATAGTTAAATTTAAATATTTGGTTGAATGATTGAATTGTTTTGATGTGATCTATTATAGTATGTAATATATCTTGGAATGATTGATTTCCCGCATTATATAGCGGATGAGACCCTATGCGCCACATAATAGCGGATGATATTATAATTAAAACCCATATACCACGATATTCCATCTCGAAGTGGAATTGGTATTTTATATTGTGCTAACATCTGTGGATGCACGGAAAAAGGTTGGAGGGATCCAACTGGATTCTTCAAAATTATTTATATTATTTAATATTCACTGTTATGAATATTTGATATTCTGTGATGAACATTATAGATAATTGAAATATTGAATGCTATTGTTTGCTTGAATATATTTCGGTACACTGGGTTGTTAAAATATATAGAATTGGATTTTTGAAAGAAAATAAAAGAATGGATTTTTACGTAAAATAATCGTTGAGAATTTGAACAAATTAAGAATGAACTGGATAAGAATAAAAGAAATTTTAAAATTCTAATAAATAACTCCGAGTATGGGAAAAGGGGAATTTCGTATTGACAAAGCAATAATGAATTTTAAAAACATAAGTGATAATATTTATTTTAAATTCCAAGGTTTGAGTTTATTTTAAAAAAAATAAAGAAGGAATTAGGAAAAAATCTGGAGTTGGTGTTTTCAGTTAAAGGATTTTAAATCATAATTAAGGAATAAAGTCTGAAATTAATGGATATTGAAATGAATGAAGTAATATATCAGTGGATATTTGGAATAATAAATTCACAAGGGAAATTTATTAAAGGAATAGGAAGACTTGTTTAAAAATAAATAGTGATTTATTTTTAAAGGATTTGAAGAGAAGTATATTTCCCTGAATAGCCAAGTGCATTTCAAAGTAAATTTTTTAAATATAAGTTAAAAGTTTTAATGTCGTTTTAAAAAGCACGTTTAAAAAAAAATATTTCTAAATGTTTAAATTCTAAAGTAAATATTTTTCTAATCTGTTATCGTAGTAATTAATTAAAGGTGTCTTGGTATTTTGTTTTAAAAAGAGAAAATCTAGTTTTATATATAGTAATCTTATTTTAAATATTCTTAAAATATATATTTTTAATATAGTATTGAAGTAGTTCAAATTATAAACATTTTAAAGGATATTTTATAATAAAGAGCTTAAATTATTTAAAAGATCTAAAGTTTTGTGCTTGGTTGTTTTCAGTGGAAATAAATATTTGGGAATTTTAATTCATGAGAAAGGTGTGTTGAAAACTATTTTCAAAAGGATTGAAAATGGAATTATATCTTGTGAAGGTTTTGAGGTTAATAAACAATTCAGGAGAATTATTTATGTTTGATGGATTTTGTGAATCTTAATTGATAGTTAAATAACTGACTATCAATATTGGCCAATGCGCTGATCGTTTCGAAGAGAGCGAGCGTGACGACCCGACTTTTAACGACCAGAAAGTCGCATCATCTTTAAGAAAGAAGGGGATGGTAAAGAGAAAAGAAAGAAGAGAAAGAAGAAACAACATCAGAATCTCAACAGCGGAACAAATAAATTATATTAATAACATTAAGTATTACATAATATACAACAATTATCCGAGTTACACAGACAATACATCACATACTAGACAGTTATAAACACCCGTCTAGTATTTACAACTCAAATACAATACAAAGAAACCACTTAGAGATACCAACACAGCGGAACACTATATATATATCTACAACCAGAAGCCTCCTGCTCCATTGCTCCCCATAATTCTCAAAGCTATCCTGAATCCCTCGGCTACTTGTAAAAATTTATATACCCAGGAGTTTAAGAAAAACAGAAATAAACTCCAGGTCAGACATGGGTCTGGTGTGAGTAACAGGTTAAAGTTGCTTAACTTTTGAAAAACCTTTGAAAGAATAGTATCACGTAAGACTTCCCACACATAAACATGGAAAAGTTTTTACCTTAAGCTAACCAAAACATTTGATAAGAAATCCGATGATATAATAATAGGTCTAGGGTTATCAAGTAAATAGAAAATAGCCGAAATTGTTACATTCATTAAATTCCAGCTACTAGCCACAAAAGTGGGTAATATAATCAAAATAGAGGGCACTTATTGGATTTTGGATTCCATACAATGGCAGGGCTACTGGGGTGCCGCCCGTCATAGTACGGGGCCTAGATCACCGTGTCGAGGATTACTCCCAATTCCTTGCAACACAAAGCCGGAACTATTCCTTACTGAACCGTTCCGAACAAGACCACCCCGCAGTTGTGATCAGCAACCGCGCCACACAGCCGAAATAAAAGGGACATCTAGACAGGGGTAAGTCTCGACCTACTTGGGCATGACCCACTTAGCCTTGCTGCACCTCCCCTATTTTAGCCATTCCCAGTTGATGAGGCTTGAGGCAACGATTACCTTTATAGAACACATCTATCTTTGAATGCTCATCGTCCACTTGACGATGTTCTGAAAGCATTCAATCCATACAAGTTCGTTCCGTGTTCGAACGAAACAGAAGGCATTATCTCGTTATACTCATTTTGGAATCACCCTTAGAGTTAACGACAATGACCCTTGCACTCTGAACATCTTCACTTCAGATTCACGACCTATCGTTAATTTGGATTGATGGGTTTTCGGATATCCAAATCTGGAAAACCGATCCCGGTCTCACCGAATCCAAAACGTGTCTTTTAGGTCCAATTTGTTTTAAAGTTTAAAACAATACAATTCTATTATCTAGATACACACAAATAGATAATTCACATATCACAATAGATAATCATCATTATCATCACAACAGATAATCCATATTATCATCACTAACAGATAATTCATATTATTATTACAATGCAACAAAAACATCCATATCACACAGCATTACTTATCTCAAAGTTGAGATCTCTAACTATTCAAGGCAACTAATATCATTCATTCATACATAAGCAATGATTTACTTAATCACATCATCTACAATCAATTTAAAATGAATTAAATTAATTATATCCATCTCTAATTAATTTAAAGTGAATTAAATTAATTAAAAATTATCATATAAATCTTGCTTACATATCCATTAATTAATTACAAATTGATTAATTATTTATTCTCTAATTATCCATCTTAGTTAATAACACTTGATTAATTATCCTTTAATTATATTCAAGAAATTATCCTTTAATTAATTTCATAAATTAATTATTTTATATCAAATACAGTAATTAACCTTTAATTACTTCATTAATTAATTAACTATAATTAATTACCTTTAACCACTTATTATTGATTTAATAAATTTTATTTAATCAACCATTAATGCCTAATGATCCCTAATTTCATTTTAATTAATTAAGTTATTTAAATAAATTTCGTCAAGTAATTAATCTTAATTAAACCATAATTATTAATCACCCTTAATTAATCACATTTAGTAATTAACTACCCTTAATTACTTCAATAACTAAACTAATTGCTCCTTAATTAATTATCTTAATTAATTATCTTAATTAATCCTGTAACGATCCAGAATTTCTGCCATTTGAAATTCATATATTTAATTGATTTTAAATATTAACAAGTAAAATTTGTAAGTCGAATAAATCTTATTTTGAATATCTAGATTAATTGGATAATTAAATCGATAATTTAATATTTGAAATTACAGAACTAATTGGAATTGGGTTTAATATGATTAAAAATGATTTATAAAGTTGTATTAAATCATATTGGAGTCAGAATGATGTTATAGAACTTTTAAAATTGAATTAAAAGTTAAATTTGCAGAAATTGAATATTTTAATATTTAATTGACGAGTAAAAATAGCCATTTTTCAAACGGTCTCGGATTTCGATGAGACCCGATTCATCGGATCCGTAATGTTATATTATAGTAAGATTTCAAATTTCGTGTCAATTGGATTTACGGTTTGTCCGGGCAAGCTAAAATGCGTAGAAATCGATTTGAGTGAATTTTGAATTTAAATAATTCAATTCAAAAACTTATCTTCCAAATGCGATCGAATTGGCTCCCGATACATATTCCATTGCGTTCGGCATGGGGGTTAAACATTATGAATGCCAGGCGGCACGCTTCGTTTGGAGTTCGGAAAAAATTCGGTGAATAATTTCACGAGAATTTTCTATAAAAGGCCTCCATATTCACAATTTTACACCAAACCCTAACCCTAATTTCTTCAGCCGCCACCTCCTTTGATTCAATGGCCGATATCATCAAATTTTATTCACTTAATCTCTTCCAATCCACACATTAATCCAAGAAACATCCAACTAAAAATCTGAAGAGCTCGTCATGCTCTTTAAAATCAACGGCTATGATGGAGTTTCGCATGGTGGATCGGTGGCTATTGAGGTTTGAACGCGTGATGTTTGAGCTCGATTTTCATGAGAAATGGCCGACCAGAGGTGACCAGTCGCTCGACGTTGGTGAAGATCGTCGTGGCCTTTCAAATGGCCGTGCTTGATCATCGTAAAGATCGATGTGGGTGGGTGCGAAAATTCAAGGAAGCAACGGCCGTGGATTTCGTTTTCGCGAATGATGCTTGGAGGAGGAAATAGAAACGCAGCTTGGATCTAAGCAATGGAAACGAACGGCAGAGATGAATCCTAAGATTAAAATAAAATTGTGAATTTTTATATTATAAAATTCGTATAAACTTTGTAATATCGTATCTTGTTCATACGAGGTCCGTTTTGGACGAAACAAATTGCGTTGGGATCGTATGGACGAATACTATGCGATGGAGCTGGATTGAAATTGATTGGAGCTAGTGTGAATTTTGGGTAAAATTAAACGCATGTTTAGTTTTATTCGAAATATAACACTGCAACTATTATTGGAAGCAAGGTGAGAACTTCTCACTAAATCGAATTTGTTTCGATTTAAATTTTAAATAGTTAGATTTAAAATTGCTTGATTGTGTGATTGAATGATAAATTGTTATCTATTGTATTGAAATAGACCATATACACCGTATATTAAGCGGAGGTTATTTATTAAACTCATATACTGCGATATTCCATCTTGAAGTGGAATTGGTATTATATATGTACTTGGAGTTGATTTTCTCGCATTATATAGCGGATGAGATCCTATTGCGCCGCATAATAGCGGATAATATTTTATATAAACCCATATACCATGATATTCCGTCTTGAAATGGGATTGGTATTGTGCTAACATCCGTGGATGCAGGGAAACAGGTTGGAGGGATCTAATTGGATTCCTCAACAGTATTGGTTTATTTACAGATATTTGCGATATATTCTGTTATCATATTGATGTTTTGGATGCCATGGTTGAGGTATTGGTGCTGTTGCAGCATTGGGCCTATTTTTGGAGTTTTAAAAATGTTAAGGTAATGATTTTCAAATTTAAAAGGATTTTAAAGTGACTTTTGAAAGTATACATTTTATCGAATTTTGGAATTGATTCATTTTAAATAAATAAACGTTACAATGTTAATGTTATAAAAATTATGATTTTTGAGAAATATAGTTGAAAATTGATTTTTGAAATATGGAGTTAATGATTTTATAAAATAGTTTAAAATTGAGATTTTGAATTTATTATAAAAACTTTATATATAAGATTTATAAAATTTGATTTTTATAAATCAAAGTGATGAAATTATAAAGGAGTTTTGAAAATGTTTTAAAATGATTTTAAAATGGGTTTTATAAAAGAATAGAATCTACGATTTTGAATTTATAAAAAGAATGAATTTGTAAATAGAGAATTATAAGTAATTTGCTTATAATTTGGATTTGGGCGTGTAAATGGGATATTGATAGAATCTGTTAATAAAGTGCTTTTATAAGTTGAAGTTGTTATATAATATAAATGAAATTTATAAACCTTATTTTATAAATCCGAAATCAACTTATTTTGATAAGTTAATTATTATAGCTTATTAAAGGAGATATATCCACGATTTTGGATAGTGGATAATCCTTTAAATAAAATGTGTAGAAATGTTGAATTTGGTCAACAAAGTATATTCACGATTTTGGACAGTGGATAATCCTTTAAATAAAATATGTAGAAATGTTGAATTTGGTTAACAAAGTATATTCACGATTTTGGACAGTGGATAATCCTTTAAATAAAATGTGTAGAAATGTTGAATTTGGTTAACGAAGTATATTCATGATTTCGGACAGTGAATAATATATTAAAGAAATGTTTTAGGAAGTGATCTTTTAAATAGAATTAAAACGATTTGAAGTTGTTTTAAAATGTGTTAAGGATCGAAACCATAGATTTCAACATTCATTGTTGAAATAGACGTTTTCGAGAAACAAGGAAAAGATGGACTATAACACTGTTGTTATAGTAAATGATTTTCGAAAGGAAATGTTTTATATAGTATTAGGATTTATATATCTATTTAAATTTTGAATCCCTATACTAGTGATTTAGGGTTCTCGTAACGATGTTTTACGCAACATTCGTTTTGACTCAAATTAATGTGTCTAAGAGAATGTTTTCCTTAAAGAATAAAATATATACTTAATTATGATTTAAGTATATTGAATATTTTCCAAATGTTGAAAATAAGTAGATTTGTGAATTACTTATTGTTAAATAAGTATGTAAATGTTTTCCAATATGAAGTTTTGAGATGATATCTTTTAAAGAGAAATTGAAAGTGAATATTTGAAATTGATTTAAAAATCGTATATCAGTGGATATTTGGAAATTTAAATTCACCATGGAATTTATAAAGGAAAGGGAAATTTGTTTGAAAATAAACATTGATTTATTTTGAAGTGTGGAAAATATATCTTATACAGATATTTTTGGAAAATAAATAATTTAGGAAATTATTTGGAATCCGGTGATGTTATGCATATCTATTGATAGTTAAGTAACCGACTATCAATATTTACCTTTAAATGTGTATTTTTTTGTGATTTGCTTGAATCTGAATGAACACTTATTTTTTTTTAAATAAGCGCTCGTTATTCAGTTTAGCCTGGAGAAGACCTTTGGGTCATAAATCCCACTCCAAATAGTGATTCGTCGTAATGGATAGCATTTGGAGACCGGTGTAGAAGACCGGGTAATTGCGAGAATGATAGGATGACCTATCGATTGTGTCTACACCGATAGCTACGGTATGGAGATTTCCTTTGGGATGGGAAGTTCGATCGGGATTGTGAATACCCGGATTGCAAGGGCTTCTTTGGAAGTGCCTTCGGTTCTGTTCGAACCCAGAACAGACTTGTATGGATCGTTTGTTTGATATTAAATTTTGAGATATAAAGCAGATTTCTTTCAAATACATTTCTGTTGGTGGCGAAGAATTTATTCTCTTAGCTTAACACCCTTCTCCTAGACGTACGAGCTCAGAGGTTATGTAGTTGATGGTTATCAGTGATATACTCCCAATTTGGAAATGCGACATGCTGAGTGCCGCTGATCATTTGTTGATCAAAGCATGGCTTTTGGTGAAACGCGTAGCTTTGTGGGCGAGACTTCGTCAAACCTCACAACCCGGTTATGGTCGAAACAGGAATCGTAGCAGCAAGGTTATTTGAGGGTAGCGCTCTCTGAGGGTATGTAATTTCCTTCTGGATTATGAGTGGTATCATGGTATGGAGCCCAGATACTTACTTCGTGGTTACTGCAAACTTATTACTTTGTGGTTTTTTGTTGAGAGGATGCTCGGACAAAGGTTGTTTACAACCGGGGGATGGCATACTCATGTCAGTTCTTACCTATTACAGAGGTAACCTGGCCTTGTCTAGCAGAGATCCGGTTAGGATCCGGGGACGTCCTCCAGATGCGTTCTATTTTACTTGGGAAGTTCTTTTGCCCGACCATTTGTTGGAAATCCAATCAAAACAATACGAGCCCTGTACGGTTTTAGTTGTATAACCTGCCATGGAATGTGGCGGTAACCTGCTATTGAACATGGTAGCTATAGTAGGCATACGATAATGGTCATATGTTGGCTAAGATTTATATCATACTTTCGAAATGTTTTCCTACACTTTGCACTTATAGTACTAATATCAAAGAAATTTGCGTATCAAGCATCTTTGACTATCATAAGGAGAAATCTCCTCCGATTCTGCGTTTGCATTGTGTGTGTGTGCGGGAGGCCTTATGGTAGTTACATTTTCTAAAAGCATTGCAGATCTATTTTAAAAATCTTTCTTTGTTTGTTTATAAAGATATAGCCGTTTTAAGTTCTCACACCAGTCTCATGGTTGACCTGGAGTTTATTGTTCTCTTCTTAAACTCTGGGTGCCCATTATTTTCCACACGGGCAGCCTAGAGTCAGGTTATCAGGTCATGCTGGAATTCTGGAGTTGCTATGGGGATCTGGAGACGAGCTGGATGGCATGGCGTATCAACTAGTATATAGTATTTCTTTTCCGCTGTCTGTAGTTGCAAACTCTGACAATGTAATGTAATGTGATGTAATGTAATAACAAATATGATTCTTTGTTTTAAAGATTATTCATTTATTTATTATATGTTGTTTCGCTGCGATTGTGAGATTCTGATATTATTTCTGTTTTCTTCTTCTTTCTTTCTTTCTTCTTCTACCTCTTCTTCTTTAACCCTAACGGTTGGGTTTTTCGGCCTTCGATTTCTCGGCAGTTGATACAGTGGACGTATTAATGTCGAGTTTCGTGAGTCCAAAATTCCTAGTCGTTATAGATCCCTTGATTAATTACACAGAGTAGTTATGCTCAAATTACTTCCATTATTAATTCATCTTACATTAATTACATCCGGTAGTTATCAATTAATTACTTACTAAGTAATTACCACCCATTAATGACATTAAGTGATTATTATCAAATCATCAAGTGATTTAAATTAATTAAACCAAATTAATTAATTTAAACTAATTATATTAAACTCAATTAATTACATTGAGCAACTAGTTCCTTAATGACTTCCATTAAGTAGTTACACATAAACAATTTCACAAATGATTATCATTAATTAATTATTCTAATTAACTATTAAAATTAATCACATTAATCAATTGTTAAATAATCTTAAGTTAATGACCTTCATTAACAATTTAAAATTCTTTAATTACTTTTCTTAAGTAATTAAACTTACTTTATTATTATTAATTTCAAATTAACTAATCTTTAATAATCCATTAATTAATCCTAATTATTTAATTAATTAAGTGTTAACTATATCTTAATTAATACTTGATTACTTGATCATTTAATTTCTAATTATTAATTTAAAAAATCTAATCTTATTTAATTAATGATTCTTAAATTACAAATTAATTATTCTAAGAATAAATAATCTTAATCTTTAAGTTTAAAACCCTTAATTACTTTAAGTAATTATCCATTTCATTAATTTATTAAATAAATTAATTACCCATTTAATTATCTTAATAATCAAATGAATTACAAATCATTAAATTCTAATTTAACTTTAAGATAAACTGTTTTCTTATCTATGGTTAAATTATCATTCACAAATACATTTGAAAACATTTATTTTCAAATTTATTTTTAAATTTCATTTTAAATTCAAGATTTAAAATGAATACCAACTTTACCTTTGACGAAGTTTAAAACTAATTTAAAAACTTTTAAAATCATATGTTAAAGTAATACTTCTTAAAAGAGATTTCAAAAGAGTTTAAATCAAATTCCCTTTTAAATTCAAAACATTTAAAATTTACTTTAACATTCAAAGTTGTTAAACATTGAATTTCTTTTAAAACTTTATTTTATTTCAAAACTAAGATTCAAATTTAGGTTTGAATCTAATTTAAAACTTTTGATTTAAACTTGGTTTAAATCCTTTCTTTATATTTTCAAACTCCATTTTAAATTCAAATTCTTTTAAATACATTTTTATTTACTTAAACACTTTTAAGTCATTAAACAATTTGAATTTAAAAACTTTATTTAATTTATAAACTAGGATACAAATTAGATTTTGAATCCATATTTAAACTTAGACTTAAACTTTGCTTAAATCTTTTACTTTCATAATTTAAAACCATTCTAAAATTTCATTTTGAATTTTTAAAACAAAACAGGTTTTTTTTTAAATCCTTTAACAAATGTTTACCCGAGCAACTTAAATTTTACTTCGAGTCTAAAACAAACAAACATTGAGAAAATTTTCTATTTACTCGAGAATTACATGAGACAAAACCCCACTCCAACCAACAACTATCATCGCCAGAACAAAGTGCACGGTGCACATGCACGGTGACTTTGATCGCCTCCGATAAACATCGACCATAATCTCATAGCGGCAAGCAACTCCTCATCTTACCTCGATCATCAGATCACTTGCAATCAACTCGAATTTGAATTCGAGTTCAAAAACCGAAACCTGTCAACGCCTTACCCTCGAAGCTCCGACCACCATTACCTATGAAACTCCGGCGAAGTCCTCGTCAGCTTCCATTTCCCAAATTATTGTTGAACTCGATCAACTACAAATGCCGAGGTAATCTATTCTTCCTAGCCCAGTTAAACTAAGGTTCCAAACTTCAAATCACAACCGCCACCTCCAAAATGAAATGCTCCATAATCAGATAATTTTCCTCGATCCTACGATCATTCCTCCACCTCCAAGAAGAAACCCGACCTCCAAAATCAAGCAGATCACTAGAAAATTCCAATTTTCCATTTCTAGTTCAAACAAGAACTGCACTTAATTCCTATTACTAAAAATCATGAATTTAGTTTTAAAATTTATGTTTTGGTTCAAGGATTCAATTGATGTTCCTGAATTTATGAATTTAGAAGTTTGAATTTTCCACTTATACTAATTTTTGCTCTGTTGTTTTATTTCAAGGCAATACAAAAATTATTTAACTTATATAAAAAACTTAAACTTTACTTTATCATGTAATAAACAAGTTTCATTCAAATACTAAGCATAACAGCAACCAGATCAAAAGAAAAAGAATTTTGATCAACTTGAGCTTGTACTGTAAACAGACATGTATCTCATTCATACATATATGTACACAGTAATGTATTTAACAATATATATGCAATCCTACTTATTTCCATGGATAAATCAAACAACAATATTTTTATACCTAAATTTTTAAAATGTGAAGTTACTCATCTTAAACAGAAGACAGAGCACCAATTTTTGAAAATGCCTTTTGAAGATCTTTTGAACTCTTGAATGCTTTAATGCAATTTTGTTTTTAAAATTGAGTTGTTGTGATGCTTTGGAAACTAAATTAGAACTGCATGCATGTTGGTAGCTTGATTTCCAGATTTTGAAGAAATGAATGCATGCTTTTGTTTGGAAATGTGCAGGTTAGCTTCAGATTGTTTTGCATGTGCTTCCAGATTGAAGAAAATAAAATGCAGACTTGCATGATTTGTTTTAAAAATGCTTTACATTTTGAAAATGAGTTACAGGGAATGACTTGCATGTTTGTAGATGGTTATGGGGTAAATTGTTTACAGGGATTTGATCAGAGATGTTTGATTTTGGTTTTCCATTTCTGGTTTGGAAACATAACAGGTTAAGTTTTTCCTTTGACTTTTGAATTGAGAATAGAAAAAAAAGAAATAGAAATCAAAGATGTTCTCTTATATAACTTAATTTATGTTTTAATAAAAATTGAAGAAAAATGAAAATTAAAACATGACACTTGTCCTAAATATTTACATTTGTCAATTTCCTTGTTATTAACTTAACACGTGTTATTAGAAGCCTTAGGTAAACAACACATGTTCTTTAAGTACTTTAATATTTATTTTAAATGTAAATAAAAGCTTTCTAACTTAATTAATTATTTTTTGAAATACATAGTCATATATATAGCTAATTTTAAAGAAATAAAACCAATTATAATTATAAATAAAAACAATACATATATCTATTATTTGAAAATAACATTTTTGATCATTTTAAATAAATTTATAAAAGAGGTTATAAATTACTTATTATTTAAATGAACTAATGTTTCATTTATTAGTTGTATTTTAAACTTTTATATCTAATTTACAAATCATATTTATTAATCAATATTTTAAAAAGAATGTTAAACAATTCTTATTATTAATCTTATTTAAACTTTAAGCTAAAATTCTTTTTAAATAATTAAACATTTATTTTATGTATTAAAATCATATAGTTATTTATAAAATAGCTTTAAAAAGTTATATTAGATTAAATCAAATTTCCAAATTACTAAAATGTATATTAGAATTTGAAAACAGGATTTATTTATTAAATTCAAACCAAGCCTTTTCTATTTACAATATATACCAAATATTTACATTATAAATAGAAACCAATTTATTAGCTTTTAAAAGATTAAAAATTCACCAATTAAATATCTATTTAATTGGATTATTACATTAAATTCAAATTTTATTACAAAGATTATCAACTCAATTTAATTTTTAATTCAGATTATTAAATTGATATTGCCAAAAATTCCGGGATATCACATTTCTCCCCCCTTAAAAGAATTTCATCCCCGAAATTTAAAACAAAGGTAATTTAATAATCTAATTAAAGATTAAATTTTTAACCACAAGCATATATTTATCATACGCTAACAACTAAGGCAACCAATTCACATAATCAAAACAAATCTGACTATCCAGAAAAATTATGGATAGAACTTTCTCGAGTTTCCCTGGTATAAATATCGGGATACTCGCTCTACAGAACCCAAACAATCAATATTACGAAGCTACAGAGCTCCTGCTTATCTAGATCTACAAAACTAAACAGGATATCAGACTACAGACGAGTCTGACTCAACAACCAAACCTTCTGAACAGCTAGTTCTACAACTAGAAATATATCATACACGTACTCCTACAGAGATACGTGAAACATATTGAATCCCAGTTATTCAAACTGGCAATTCAACTCTTGAAAACCAAAGCGCTTATCTTACCAAAACACAGAAGAGATCCAAAACACCTCGTAGCTAGCTCCCTAGACTTACCAAAACTTATAGCACCTTGGATCGAAGAAATCTTATCCAAAACCAAATCTTCGATTCTGGAATCCAAATTCCTCCGTCTCTTATTTTCAAAATCCTTCGAACGATCCTGGTCTGGCTGCATCCTTCCTGATTAGCTCAACCCTTATTGATTCCACTCGAAACAAACTAGACCAAAAAAAACCCAACCCAATGATCTCCTCAAGATCAGTCTAAAACCAAGAACACAAACTCTACTCCTCAGACAACAGAAGACTGAACTCACTTCTCCTAATTTGGAAAAGACAAAACAGATGCACTCGCAAACTGCTTCCGCCGCACAACTCTGATCTGAAGTAGATGAAAATGCTGATGATGAACACAAGCACAAACTAGACAACACGTCCCAGAAATATGAATTAACATATTCATAAAGAAAACTCAGAAGCTCTACCAAAACCTGAGCTGCTTCATCAAACTCTATCTCTAAGAACCATCCTTCTACTAAATTAAACCACCGGTACCACTCCTGGAATCCTAGCTGACAATAAAACTCAATCTCCGGATACAGACAAACCTCCGGCTTTCCAAGAGAACACTCAAACTATCGCAAGTCACTTTTGTGATCAACTCAGACTAATTCCAAAGAAAACTATTCCCTCTTTACCAATCTGTTCATCTTACGCTGGCCTAGCCAATTCACCGAAGAGATGGATTCACACTGCTGCTTCTGAACTCCACCTTCAGAAAAACTACTCAGCCAGAAGACTTCCTGCCAACACAGAACACTTCGAGCTGCACTGCTAAAACCAATGCCAAATTCCTCATCCAAAACTCTTCGAGAAACTTGGACCTCAAATCCAACCACAACATCCTACTGAACCCATCCACAACACCGAAACAGACACACTTCCTTACTCTTGTTTCAAAGAAACATCTTCAAACACATCCATAATCACTGCGTCTCATCACGCAGCTACTACTTCCTAAGGTATCAAGATACCATCACTCTCTTGCTTCTGCCTAACCGACAGATCCAAACTCAACTCATCCAACTTTGAAGATAGACTTTGAACCATAACAGGTTTCTTTCAAAGATCAATGAAATTTTTACACCACGGCAAAACTCTCTCGAGACGGTATTAGGTCTACAGTCTCGACAAATACACTTCCAACCTCAAACATTCAAACTCTAACCAATGTAGTAGTCGTGTTCCACACCCTACTACCTTATCTACTTTATATCTTACATTGGAAAAACCCGAACAGGTAACCCAACATATAGGTAGAAATAAAATATAAATATATATATTAAAAATACAAATACGCTCTCTCAAGAAAGAAATCCCTCCAAAGCCTAGGTATTCACTCAACCTAGCACTTTGATACCAAATGTGACGACCCGACTTTCAGCGACCAGAAAGTCGCATCATCTTTAAGAAAGAAAGGGTTAGTAAAGAGAAAAGAAAGAAGAGAAATAAGAAACAACATCAGAATCTTAACAGCGGAACGAATAAATTATATTAATAACATTATGTATTACATAGTATACAACAATTATCAGAGTTACACAGACAATACATCACATACTAGACAGTTATAAACACCCGTCTAGTATTTACAACTCAAATACAAAACAAAGAAACCACTTAGAGATGCCAACACAGCGGAACACTACATATATCTACAACGTAGAAGCCTCCTGCTCCATTGCTTCCCACAATTCGTCAAAGCTAACCTGAATCCCTTGGCTACTCGTCAAAATTTGAGTACCCAAGAGTATAAGAAAAACAGAAATAAACTCCGGGTCAGACATGGGTTTGGTGTGAGTAACAAGTTAAAGTTGCTTAACTTTTGAAAAACCTTTGAAATAAAGGTATCACGTAAGACTTCCCATACATAAACATGGAAATGTTTTTACCTTACGCTAACCAAGGCATTTGATGGGAAATCCGGTGATATTATAATAGGTCTGGGGTTTTCAAGTAAATAGAAAATAGACGAAATTGTTACATTCATTAAATTCTAGCTACTAGCCACAAAAGTGGGTAATACAATCAAAACCGAGGGCACTTATTGGATTTTGGATTCCATACAATGGCAGGGCTACTGGGGTACCGCCCGTCACAGTATGGGGCCTAGATCACCGCACCGAGGATTACTCCCAATCCCCTACAACACAAAGCCGGAACCATTCCTTACCGAATAGTTCCGAACAAGACCACCCCGCAGTTGTGATCAGCAACTGCACCACACAGCAGAAATAAAAGGGACATCTAGACAAGGGTAAATCTCGTCCTGCTTGGGAATGACCCACTTAGCCTTGCTGCACCTCCCCTGTTTTAGCCATTCCCGGTTAATAAGGCTTAAGGCTACGATTACCTTTATAGAACACATCTATCTTAGAATGCTCATCGTCCACCTGATGATGTTCTGAAAGCATTCAATCCATACAAGTTCGTTCCGGGTTCGAACAAAACCGAAGGCATTATCTCGTTACACTCATTTTGGAATCACCCTCAGAGTTAACGACAATAACCCTTGCACTCTGAATCTTCATCTTCACTTCAGATTCACGACCTATCGTTAATTTGGATCGATGTGGTTTTCGGATATCCAAATATGGAAACCCAATCCCGGTCTTACCGAATCCAAAACGTATCTTTTAGGTTCAACTTGTTTTAAAGTTTAAAACAATTCAATTCTATTATCTATGTACACACAGATAGATAATTCACATATCACAATAGATAATCATCATTATCATCACAACAGATAATCCATATTATCATCACTTATCATTACAATGCAACCAAAACATCCATATCACACAGCATTACTTATCTCAAAGCTGAGATCTCTAACTGTTCAAGGCAACTAATATCATTCATACATAAGCAATGATTTCCTTAATCACATTATCTATAATCAATTTAAAATGAATTAAATTAATTATTTCTATCTCTAATTAATTTAAAGTGAATTAAATTAATTACTTTAATCAAATAAATCTTGCTTACATATCCATTAATTAATTACAAATTAATTAATTAATTATTCTCTAATTATCCATCTTAATTAATAACCCTAGATAATTACCCTTTAATTATATTCAAGAACTTATCCTTTAATTAATTTCATAAATTAATTATTCTATATCAAATGCAGTAATTAACCTTTAATTACTTCATTAATTAATTAACTATAATTAATTACCTTAATCCTTAATTAATTACATTAATTACCTTTAATCACTTATTATTGATTGAATAAATCTTAATTAATCAACCCTTAATGCCATCATTAATTATATGAATTAATGATCCCTAATTTCATTTTAATTAATTATTTTATTTAAATTGATTTTATCAAGTAATTAATCTTAATTAAACCATAATTATTAATCACCCTTAATTAATTACATTCAGTAATTAACTACCCTTAATTTCTTCAATAACTAAATTAATTGCTCCTTAATTAATTATCTTAATTATTCCCTTAATTAATTAGACAAAGTAATTATTCTCAAATTACTTCCATTATTAATTCATCTTCATTAATTACATCCGGTAATTATCAATTAATTACTTACCAGGTAATTACCACCCATTAATGACATTAAGTGATTATTATCAAATCATCAAGTGATTTAAATTAATTAATTTAAACTAATTACATTAAACTCAATTAATTACATTAAGCAATTAATTCCTTAATTACTTCCATTAAGTAATTACACATAAACAATTTCACAAATAATTATCATTAATTAATTAATCTAATTAATTATTAAAATTAATCACATTAATTAATTGTGAATTAATCTTAAGTTAATGACCTTCATTAACAATTTACAATTCTTTAATTAATTTTCTTAAGTAGTTAAACTTACTTTATTATTATTCATTTAAAATTAATTAATCTTTAATAATCCATTAATTAATCCTAATTATTTAATTAATTAAGTGTTAATTGTAAATTAATTAATCCTTGATTACTTGATTATTTAATTTCTAATTATTAATTTACAAAAAAATCTAATCTTATTTAATTAATGATTCTTAAATTACAAATTATTTACTCTAAGAATAATTAATCTTAATCTTTAAGTTTAAACCCCTTAATTACTTTAAGTAATTATCCATTTCATTAATTTATTAAATAAATTAATTACCCATTTAATTACCTTAATAATTAAATGAATTACAAATCATTAAATTCTAATTTAACTTTAAGATAAACCTTTTTCTTATCTATGGATAAATTATCATTCACAAATACATTTGAAAATATTTATTTTTAAATTTATTTTTAAATTTCATTTTAAATTCAAGATTTAAAATGAATACCAACTTTAACTTTAACAAAGTTTAAAACCAATTTAAAAACTTTTAAAATCATATGTTAAAGTAATACTTCTTAAAAGAGATTTCAGAAGAGTTTAAATCGAATTCCCTTTTAAATTCAAAACATTTAAAATTTACTTTAACATTCAAAGTTGCTAAACATTGAATTTTTTTAAAACTTTATTTTATTTCAAAACTAAGATTCTAATTTAGGTTTGAATCAGATTTAAAACTTTTGATTTAAACTTGGTTTAAATCCTTTCTTTATATTTTCAAACTCCATTTTAAATTTAAATTCTTTTAAATACATTTTTATTTACTTAAACACTTTTAAGTTATTAAACAATTTGAATTCAAAAATTTTATTTAATTTAGAAACTCGGATACAAATTAGATTTTGAATACATATTTAAACTTAAACTTGAACTTTGCTTAAATCTTTTACTTTCATATTTAAAACCATTTTAAAATTTCATTTTGAATTTTTAAAACAGAAGAGGTTTTTTTTTAAAACCTGTAACATATGTTTACCCGAGCAACTTAAATTTTACTTCGAGTCTAAAACAGACAAACTTCAAGCAAATTTTCCATTTACTTGAGAATTACACAAGACAAAACCCCACTCCAACCAACAATTATCATCACCAGAACAAAGTGCACCGTGCACATGCACGGTGACTTTGATCGCCTTCATTCAACATCGACCATCATCTCACAACGGGAAGCAACTCCTCATCATACCTCGATCATTAAATCGCTCACAATCAACTCGAATTTGAATTCGAGTTCAATAACCAAAACCTGGAGCAGGCAGTAACCACTACATCCAAAACCTGTTAACGCCTCACCCTCGAAGCTCCGACCACCGTTACCTCTGAAACTCCGACGAAGTCCTCTTCAACCAACCAACTACTATTTCCCAAAATATTGTTGAACTCGATCAACCACAAATGCCGAGGTGATCTATTCTTCCTAGCCCAGTTAAACTAGGGTTCCAAACTTCAAATCACAACTGCCACCTCCAAAATGAAATGCTCCATAATCAGATAATTTTCCTCGATCCTACGATCATTCCTCCACCTACAAGAAGAAACCCGACCTCTAAAATCAAGCAGATCACTAGAAAATTCCAATTTTCCATTTCCAGTTCAAACAAGAACTGCACTTAATTCCTATTACTAAAAATCTTGAATTTAGTTTTAAAATTCATGTTTTAGTTCAAGGATTCAATTGATGTTCCTGAATTTATGAATTTAGAAGTTTGAATATAAGTACTTAAACTAATTTTTTCTATGTTGTTTTATTTTCAGGAAATACAAAAATTATTTAACTTATATAATTTTTTTTACTTTATCATGTAATAAACTAGTTTCATTCAAATATTAAGTCATAACAGCAACCAGATCAAAAGAAAAAGAATTTTGATCAACTTGAGCTTGTACTGTAAATAGACAGTAACTTAGGTGAAATAGACATGCATCTCATTCATACATATATATACACAGCAATGTATTTTACCATATATATATATATATATAATCCTACTTATTTCCATGGATAAATCAAACAACCATATTTTTATACTTAAAATTTTAAAATGTGAAGTTACTCACCTTAAACAGACGACAGAGCACCAATTTTTGAAAATGCCTTTTGAAGATCTTTTGAACTCTTGAATGCTTGAATGCAATATTGTTTTTAAAATTGAGTTGCTGTGATGCTTTGGAAACTAAATTAGAACTGCATGCATACTGGTAGCTTTCCAGATTTTGAAGAAATGAATGTACGTTTTTGTTTGGAAATGTGTAGGTTAGCTTCAGATTGTTTTGCATGTGCTTCCAGATTGAAGAAAATAAAATGCAGACTTACATGATTTGTTTTGAAAATGATTTGCATTTTGAAAATGAGTTACATGTAGTGACTTGCATGTTTGAAGATGGTTATGGGTAAATGGTTTCAGGGATTTGATCAGAGATGTTTGATTTTGGGTTTTCATTTCTGGTCTGGGAACATAACAGGTTAAGTTTTCCCTTTGAGTTCTGAATTGAGAATAGAAAAAAAAGAAACAGAAATCAAAGATGTTCTCTTATATAACTTAATTTATCTTTTAATAAAAATTGAAGAAAAATGAAAATTAAAACATGACACTTGTCCTAAATATTTAAATTTGTCAATTTCCTTGTTTATTAACTTAACACATGTTATTAGAAGCCTTAGGAAAACAACACATGTTCTTTAAGTAATTTTGTATTGTGACGACCAGGAATTTTGAGCAATATCAATTTAATAATCTTTGTTGATAGTTAAATTGATTTGATCATTTTACATTATAAATTGATTAGTTAAATTTTTTTCAAAGGCTGATAATAATGATTTGATAAATATCTATCAACAATTTTTCTTAACAATATAAATATGCAAGTATAATTCTTTTGAAAATTCATAATATTTTAATTTGGAATATTTATTTTGGCAATTTAAAATTTGTAAGATTTATCTTATTTTCTATTTATAATACATATGTATTGATATATCTTGTAAATAGGAAATGTTTAATGTAGTAAAATCTATATATTCAAATTGTAATATATATGAATATATATATATATATATATATATATATATATATATATATTATGATTTGGGTTGTGTTTCAAATTTTAATACAGTAACTATCAAATATAATGTTGAAATGTTTTCTATTTGAAATGTGTATATATATTAGTGTATATATATTTGAAATAGGAATTTTATTAATTTGAATTTAATCAGTATTTCCAAACTTTATTATAGATATATATAGTTTTGTAATTAGAAATGTTAATTTGATTTAATGCTTTTGAAATGATATTTGAGATTTAAATTTCTATAACAAAGTTAATTTCTTATTTATTATAAACATATACTTTAAGATTTGGTTTTAAATAATATTTGAATTAAAAGTTCACTTGTTTTAATATTCTTTCATTTTAATTTTAACATAAGATAAAATGTTTTAAAAAAAATTATATAAAGAATTAATATAAGTTTCTCAAATCTATAAACATATGTTATATTAAATTGAATCTAAAATATAAGTTATTTGTTAATAAATGTTATTTGATTTCACATGAATATTTATTGAAATCCAAAGCTTATTTATATAAAATAAAGTCACATTTTATAATTATCTAAATATTACGTAAGTACTTGTATATAGCTTAAATGAATTATTAAAAAAAGAAATAACATTTATAAAACATTAGGAAAATACTTTTGTAAATATTAATTTAATATTTTAACACATGTAAGTGTTTTGGCTTATTAAAAGACACTTGTATATCATTGTGCATATGTGAAAGCAAATTAGGCATTAAGGTGTCAAGTGTATTCTTTTAAAAAAAAGTTTAAAATTTAAATTGTAAAATAAAAGAAGAGTTTTATTCTTCGGCAAATTATTTTCATCATTCTGAATCAAAACACAAAAATGAAAAATGTAATACAAAATAAAGATCAAAATGAATACAAATGGAAATCAAAGAACAGAAAAAAAAACTTGAAATATGTAAAATTTGGAAAATGTAAAGCAGAGGCAAATGCAAGTCCAAATCAGAGGGTAAGCTGGAAAATCAGTAATCAATGCAAGTTCAATCATTCAAGAAAATTCATCAACATGAAGATATGAAAAAAAATAGTAGCTAGCTTGATTTCAACATGCAAGAGGAAATTGGAAGAGCTAAGAAATTTCAAACCTGGAAACAGTTTCTGTTTTCTGCAAACAAGGTGAGTAAATAAATCTTTTAAAAACAGTATTAAACATTTGTTGCAACTTGATTTTATGATTGAATAACATAGTGATATCTGAATTTACTTGAGGTATACTGAATGCATGTTTGATTTGTATATAGGAATTGCTTATACAGTTATAAAAAAAATCACTATGTTTATAAAAAAAACAGTTCAATCTCATGGTAAATTCATTAACTTGATTTTGAGTTCGAATTGGACCATGATTTGTAAAGAGAAGATGATTGTAACCAAGGTATCTTTCATCTAAAAATAGTTACAGGTTGTTAAATTAAGTAATTGGCTTGAATTTTAAAAATTTACAGTAAAAGTATAAATTGGGTTAAAAAAAATTTGATTTCAAACTAGTGTTTTGATTCTAGAATCATATTGCAAATAAGAAAACATGATTTTTGAAACTTGAATCATGAATTTTAGTGTAGTAATTTGCGAGAATTTGGGTTTTGTTTGATTTGTGCACTTTGGTCAATTTGGGACGAACGACGTCGATTCAATGAACGAGGATGTGCTTGAAGGTGGAGAAGACAATGTTGGTCATCAGAAAAATACTGCTGTATTTTATTGATGTGTGGGGTGATCGTAGTTTGAGGTAGTAGGGTTTTGAGTGATGTTTATGTCGTGAGTGTTCCAGTGGGATTCGCGACGTCATAATGCAACCGGAGTTGACCGCTTGTGGGTTGGAGGCACTGGGAAGTGAGGCGGAGCTAGGGTTGAGGCGGCGAGGTGTCTCGTGAGGGGCATGGTCATCGGTGAGTGTTTTTGGATAGCATAGGCTGTAGCAATTTGGGGTGAGGGGTCGAATTTCGATCCTCGATCGAAATTAGGTTTCTGGGTGGTGCAATTGGTGGTAGGAGTTGAGGGCAACTTGTGGGTGGTCGGCGTGGAGTTCGCCAACGTCCATCGGCGCTGTGCACGTTAGCGTGCACGGAGTCATGTTTCGGTTTTGGGTTCTGGGGAGAAGAGGGGAGGGAACTCTAAGATGATCTTGGGTTCGTGTGGGTTGAGCTAGAAGCAGGTATAGGGTTTGGGTTGCTCGGTCTTGTCGCGTGTTTTCTGAGTGTTTGCTCGAGGTTGTCGAGCATGTTTTTAGTTTGGTACTGGGAGTTTGAAGCTTTAAAATTTATCAGTAAAGTTCAAAAGTTTTAAAGCAATGATAATGTGATTGTGTAGATAATTAAAGTTTTAAAACAAATGTTAAACAAGTTTTTTTTAAGAAAAACAAAATTTGTTTTCAAGTTTAAGTTTAAACAAGTTTATATATAAATAATTATGAAAATTTTAAAATAAATAAGTGGATTTCGAGATTAAGTTTGTATTAAATTTTCATTAAAGAACTTTGGAAAGGTTTAAAAGATTTAAAGGTAATTTAAAATATGTTTAACTATAAATTGATTTCTTAAAATGTTACATTTTATTTCAAAATAAAGTGAAATGATCAGAATTTGGAAATTAGTGTAATAAAGATTTACCCTATGTGGAATTAGAATTTTGATTTAATTAAAGCTAAATAAGTTTGGGAAAATAATTAAGATAATTAAATTTTCATTAATAATCAAAGAATTTTGGTTAATATAAATGATTTAATTTAGAAAAATGATTTTCTTAATTTGGGATCTTTCTAATATAAGAAGTTAAGAATCATTTAAATGATTAATTAAATAATTAATTAAGTAATAACTTTGTGATTAATTAAGTTAAACATTTATGGGTTAATTTAATATAATTACTTGATGAAGTAATTAAGTAATTAAGTGGTTAATTACTAGATGTTATTAAGTAAGAGTTAATTACTTTATTAAAAGTAATTAAGTGGATGTGATTAAGTATTTATCACTTGAGTTATTAATTAAAGAATTAATTAATAAATTTATTAAAGGGTTGAATTATTTAATTAATGGTTAATTAATAAAAAGATTTAGAGTAGTTAATTATGTGGTTAATTACTTGTTAAGTAATTAATTAAGATTTTAATTAATGAAGTATTCATTAATTAATGGAAATAATTAATTAATTGTTAGTTAATGTATAATTAAGTTTTAATTACCAAATGTAATTAAAAAGCAATTAATCAAATATGATTAATTAAAAGTAATTAATTAAATATGGTTAATTAAAAGTAATTAATTAAGTAGGTTTAATTAAAATTAATTAATCAAGTGTGATTCATCAAAAGGTAATTTATCAGGTGTGATTAATTATAAGGAATAATTAAGAAATAATTATCAGAATAATTAAATAATAATTAATCAAGGTTGATTAATTTAAAAAGTTAACTAAGAGGTAATTACTTAGATAATTAAGAAGTAATTAATCAAGATGGTTAATTAAAATTGTAACTAAGGAATAATTACTTAAAGTAATTAAGTAATAATTAATCAAGAATGATTAATTAAAGTGGATAATTAAGTGATGTTTATTAATTAATTTGTAATTAATTAATAAATAAGTAATATGGATTGATGATAAATCCAAGTGATTAGGTATGGAATTAATTTAATTAAGGATTAATTAAATTAATTAAGTTTGGATCAAACTTGTTTATGGATGATCAATGATTGGTTGATAAGTATCATTGGATGAGTTAATGATATTGGATGATATTGGATGACATTGATTGATATGGGATGAATGTGATATATATGTTGTTTTGTGATATGTATGGATGAATGTGATAATAGTGGATTATCTATCTGTGTAATGTGAATCATCCATTTATGTTTAAGTAATGTTCTGAATATACTGTTTTAAACCCTTAAGTACAACTTGGACATTAAAATGGTGTTTGGATTCGGTGAGACCGGGATCGGGTTTCCATATTTGGATATCCGAAAAGCACACCGATCCAAAATAAACATTAAATCGTGAATCCAAGTGGAGCAAGTGAAGACTCGAGGTGTAAGAACTATACGTCAGTACAACTCTGTGGGTGATTCCGTAATGAGTTTGACGGAATAGTACTTATAGATTCGAGATGGTGATTCAGAGTGCAAGGGCTATGGTCGTTGACTCTGAGGGTGATTCCAAAATGAGTGCAACGAGATAGTGCCTTCGGTTTCGTTCGAACCCGGAACGGACTTTTATGGATTGAATGCTTTCAGAACATCGTCAGGTGGACGATGAGCATTCTAAGATAGATGTGTCCTATAAAGTTAATCGCAGCCTCAAGCCTTATCAACCGGGAATGGCTAAAACAGGGGAGGTGTAGCAAGGCTTCGTGGGTAGCTCCCACTGGAGAGTGAGATACATCCCTGTCTAGATGTCCCTTTTTTATTTCGGCTTTGTGGGCTGTTGGTCTACAACCAACTGCGGGATGGTCTTGTTCGGGACTGTTCAGTAAGGAATGGTCCTGGCCTTGTATTGTAGGGGAGTTAGGGTGGCTCCTCGGTACGGTGATCTAGGCCACGTACTGTGACGGGCGGTACCCCAGTAGCCCTGCCATTGATGGAAACCCAATTTTCCCTACGAGATCCTACGGTTTTGTTTGTATTACCCACTTTTGTGGCTAGTAGCTGGAATTTAATGAATGTAACAATTTCGGCTATTTCATATTTATTTGAAAACCCTAGACACTATTATAATATCACTGGATTTCCTATCAAATGTTTTGGTTAGCATATGGTAAAAATATTTCCATGTTTATGTGTGGGATGTCTTACGTGATACCTTTTCTTTCAAAAGGATTTTCTAAAGTTAAGTAATCCTAAATCGTTTACTCACACCAGACCCCTGTCTGACCCGAGTGTTTATTTTCTATTTATTTAAACTCTTGGGTACTCATATTCTATATGAGTAGTCAAGTGATTCAGGTTGTCTTTGATGAATTCTGGAGGAGCTTTGGAGCGGGAGGCTTCAGCGTGTAGATATATAGTTAGAGTTCCACTGTGTTGTTATTCTGTATGATGTCTTGTATTGTATTAGAAAGAAATGTTATAAGTGTCTAAATTGAGATGTATAGTTGTGTACTTTGATGTATATGATACTATGTATATGTTCTATATTATATTTAAATCGTTTCGCTGTGAGATTATGATGTGTTGTTTTTTTCTTTCTTCTCTTCTTTTATTCTTCTATCTCTTTCTTTCTTAATTAGTGATGCGACTTTCTGGTGATAGAAAGTCTGGTCGCTACAGTTGGTATCAGAGCATTAGGTTGAGTGAATACCTAGGCTCTGGAGTGGTGTCTATCCTGAGAGAGCGTACTTGTAATTTATATATATATATATATATTTATATATCTACCTAATCTGTTGGGTTATCTATTCAGATTTTCCAACATAGGTTACAGAGGTAGATAATGTAGGAGTGTGTGGAACACGACTACCACTAATGGAAGAGGCTTATATGTTGTGGTTGGAGGTGCGTCTGGCGAGATTGTAGACCTAATACCGTCTCGAATAAGCTTTGTGGATTGGTGAAAGGATTTCATTGATCCCAGAGGAAGTACTTTCAAGAATTGGAGTATATTCTTGAAGTGTGAGGTTGAATTTCTCTCGAGTGGGTAGGATTTCCAAGAGTTGAGTTGTCAGCTGAGCAGAAGCACGTGATGGTGTCTTGATGGCTTCAGGAGGGAATAGGTGTGTGTTGGGATGCAGTATCCATAGATGTTTCTGAAGATGTTCCTTTGGAGCCAGATTTAGATGGTGTTGGAGGAACTGTAATGCCTGCTCCAGGGAAGATTCGGATGTTTAGAGATTTTCTGGATCTAAAGTAAGGATGTCTTATCTTTATTGAAGTATGAAACTAAGGTCGATGAGTTATCTCATTTTGGACAGGGTCTCATTTGTTTTGCCTTAGAGGAACTAGTGGTTAGTGGTTAATTTGGAGCCGAGTTTCATGAGAAGATGTCTACCCGTCTCATGGATTTTTAGTGGAAATTTGGGTGATGGTTTTAAGTTTCAAGGAGCTTGTGGTTAAGAATGATCTTTTGGCTTAGTTGTATCATTAAAGTGAAGTTTGGAAGCAGTAGCATGGATCTGTATCTTAAATGATTCAGTAATCTTTAGGATTCTATTATCGGCAGACCAGGTAGATAGTGAAGGCTTATCCTTTTATTCGAAAGGCTCGGCAGAGTAGGATATCTGTTGGAAGTGATCTGTCAGTTTTTCTGGTAGATAAGCCATTCTAGAAGAATTGATCTTGATTGGGGAAGCTGTTCTAGTTGGTGAAGCGGATAGTTCTTTGGTCTGAACTGAGAGTGATTATAAAAGTGACTTGCGATTAGTTTGGCAATCTTTGAGTATTCCTTGGTTTGAGATTGAGGCATCTCATATGGAGGTAAAAGCCATTAATGTAGTAAGAGATTTTCCACATGTTTAGAGGATATCAGAAGTTGACCCGAATTGGAGATCGAGTTTTCTTATCGACTTGGATTTCCAAGAGAAATATTGATGATTCGACCATATAGTGGGATGACTCTTAAAGCAAGAAGAGTTTGGTGAGGCAGCTCAAGATTCTTTGGAGAGGGATTGATCATCTTATTCTAAGTTGAGATTCTGTTGAGATGTTTTGATCAAGTGGAATGGTCACTAAGATTTTATGAGTCGGATGAACAGTGTATGGAGAAAGATTGTGCTTGAGTTCTACGATAGCATTCTCAACTATTTCATATCAGGGTTGTGGAACGGAAGCAAGTTAGCAGTTATTCTAGAATAGTAGCAACCGGAAGTTGCAATAAGGAATTTCTACAGGAAATTCAAGTAAGAAGGAATTTTCACGATTTGGTAGGTAAGGTTGTCAAGTGCAACTGTTTGGCTATTTCAGAAAGGAGAGGTAGGTCTGAAGTCCACTAATGCTTGTAGAGTAGAGTTGTATTTTGGATATTAGCAAATTATTTTTGGGAAAGCCATTTTTTTGAGTAGGACCTGGAGATTTGGTTTGAGTTGGTCCTGTTGTTTCATGAAGCAATTAGCAAGGGTTAGGCTGATCAGGAATATTGAAGGTGACTCGGAGCAACAGAAGAGTTATGCAGTTAAGAATTGAGGAGATTTGGAATGTGTGGTTAGAATTTGGATATTGACTTTGTTTTATCCGATCAAAGAAGATATAAGATTTGGTAAAACTGGAGAGTTCGCTCTGGAGGTATTTTGAGTTTTTCTGTATTCTCTGGAGATTAGATTTTGATTTATAGGACTGAATTGTTAGTTCGGATAACTAGAATTCATTGTATTTCACATATTTCTGAGGAATATGTGTATGATTCTTCGAGTGATAGAATCAGCAGTTTAGAAGAATCTGGTGGTTGAACTGATTTTGAGTTTAGTCTGATATCTTGTTCAGATTTGAAGGATCATATGAGGAAGTTCTTGGTTATAGTAGTATAGTTAATTAAGATTCTGTAGAAGCAAGTATTCGAGTATAGGTACCTGGAAAACTCTTGATAATATTAGGAAGTTCTATTCAGAATTTTCTGGATAGATAAAATAATTTGTTTGAATTTGTTGTTTTGATTACTATAATCGATAATGTATGATTGATTGTTTGATTACTGATAGGAATTGAAATTCTTTAGCCGGGTTATTAAATTATCTTTGCTTTTAAAATTTCGGGGACGAAATTCTTCTTAGGGGGAAGGAATGTGACGACCCGGAATTTTAAGCAATATCAATTTAATAATCTTTGTTAATAATTAAATTGATTTGATCATTTTACATTATAAATTGATTAGTTAAAATTTTTTCAAAGGCTGGTAATAATGATTTGATATATATCTATCAACAATTTTTCTTAACAGTATAAATATGCAAGTATAATTCTTTTGAAAATTTATAATATTTTAATTTGGAATATTTATTTTGGCAATTTAAAATTGGTAAGATTTATTTTATTTTCTATTTATAATATATATGTATTGATATATTTTGTAAATAGGAAATGTTTAATGTAATAAAATCTATATATTCAAATTATAATATATATGAATATATATTATGATTTGGGTTGTGTTTCAAATTTTAATACAGTAACTATCAAATATAATGTTGAAATTTTTTCTATATGAAATGTGTATATATATATTAGTATATATATTTGAAATAGGAATTTTATTAATTTGAATTTAATCAGTATTTCCAAACTTTATTATAGATATATATAGTTTTGTAATTTGAAATGTTAATTTGATTTAATGCTTTTGAAATGATATTTGAGATTTAAATTTCTATAACAAAGTTAATTTCTTATTTATTATAAACATATACTTTAAGCTTTGGTTTTAAATAATATTTGAATTAAAAGTTTATTTGTTTTAATATTCTTTCATTTTAATTCTAACATAAGATAAATTGTTAAAAAAAATTATATAAAGAATTAATATAAGTTTCTCAAATCTATAAACATATGTTGTATTAAATTGAATCTAAAATATAAGTTATTTGTTATGAATTCACATGAATATTTATTGAAATCCAAAGCTTATTTATATAAAATAAAGTCACATTTTATAATTATCTAAATATTCCATAAATACTTGTATATAGCTTAAATGAATTATTAAAAAAAGAAATAATATTTAAAACATTTATAAAACATTAGGAAAATACTTTTGTAAATATTAATTTAATATTTTAACACTTGTAAGTGTTTTGGCTTATTAAAAGACACTTGTATATCATTGTACATATGTGTAAGCAAATTAGGCATTAAGGTGACAAGTGTATTCTTTTAAAAAAAAAGTTTAAAATTTAGATTGTAAAATAAAAGAAGAGTTTTATTCTTCGGCAAATTATTTTCATCATTCTGAATCAAAACACAAAAATGAAAAATGTAATACAAAATAAAGATCAAAATGAATACAAATGCAAATCAAAGAACAGAAAAAAAAAATTGAAATCTGTAAAATCTGGAAAATGTAAAGCAGAGGCAAATGCAAGTCCAAATCAGAGGGTAAGCTGGAAAATTAGTAATCAATGCAAATTCATCTTCAAGTTCAATCATTCAAGAAAATTTATCAACATGAAGATCTGAAAAAAATAGCAGCTAGCTTGATTTTAACATGCAAGAGGAAATTGGAAGAGCTAAAGAAATTTCAAACCTAGAAGCAGTTTCTGTTTTCTGCAAACAAGGTGAGCAAATAAATCTTTTAAAAACAGTTTTAAACATTTGTTGCAACTTGATTTTATGATTGAATAACATAGTGATGTCTGAATTTACTTGAGGTATACTGAATGCATGTTTGATTTGTATATATGAACTGCTTATACAGTTATAAAAAAAAATCATTGTGTTTATAAAAAAAACAGTTCAATCTCATGGTAAATTCATAATCTTGATTTTGAGTTCGAATTGGACCATGATTTGTAAAGAGAAGATGATTGCAACCAAGGTATCTTTCATCTAAAAATAGTTACAGGTTGTTAAATTAAGTAATTGGCTTGAATTTTAAAAATTTACAGTAAAAGTATAAATTGGGTTAAAAAAAATTTGATTTCAAACTAGTGTTTTGATTCTATAATCATATTGCAAATAAGAAAACATGATTTTTGAAACTTGAATCACGAATTTTAGTGTAGTAATTTGCGAGAATTTGGGTTTTGATTGATTTGTGCACTTTGGTCAATTTGGGACGAATGGAGTCGAATCAATGAACGAGGCCGTGCTCGAAGGTGGAGAAGACAATGATGGTCATCAAAAAAATACTGGTGTATTTTGTTGATGTGTGGGGTGATCGTAGTTTAAGGTAGTAGGGTTTTGAGTGCTGTTTATATCGTGAGTGTTCCAGTGGGATTCGTGACGTCGTAATGCAACCAGAGTTGACCGCTTGTGGATTAGAGGCGCTGGGAAGTGAGGCGGAGCTAAGGTTGAGGCGGCGAGGTGTCTTGTGAGGGGGATGGTCATCGGTGAGTGTTTTTCGGTAGTAGGCTGTAGCAATTTGGGGTGAGGGGTCGAATTTCGATCCTCGATCGAAATTAGGTTTTTGGGTGGTGCAATTGGTGGTAGGGGTTGAGGGCAACTTGTGGGTGGTCGGCGTGGAGTTCACCAACGTCCATCGGCGGTGTACACGTTAACGTGCACGGAGTCATGTTTCGGTTTTTGGGTTCTGGGGAGAAAAGGGTAGGGAACTCGAAGATGATCTCGGGTTTCTGTGGGTTGAGCTCGAAGCAGGTACAGGGTTTGGGTTGCTCGGTCTTGCCGCGTGTTTTCTGAGTGTTTGCTCGATGTTGTCGAGCATGTTTTTAGTTGGGTACTGGGAGTTTGAAGCTTTAAAATTTATCAGTAAATTTCAAAAGTTTTAAAGCAATGATAATGTTATTGTGTGGATAATCAAAGTTTTAAAACAAATGTTAAACAAGCTTTGTTTTAAAAACTAAATTTGTTTGCAAGTTTATGTTTAAACAAATTTATATATAAATAACTATGAAAATTTTAAAATAAATAAGTGGATTTCGAGATTAAGTTTGTATTAAATTTTTATTAAAGAACTTTGGAAAGGTTTTAAAGATTTAAAGGCCATTTAAAATGTGTTTAACTATAAATTGATTTCTAAAATGTTACATTTTATTTCAAAATAAAGTGAAATGATCAGAATTTGGAAATCAGTGTAATAAAGATTTAACTTATGTGAAATTAGAATTTTGATTTAATTAAAGCTAAATAAGTTTGGGAAAATAATTAAGATAATTAAATTTTCATTAATAATCAAAGAATTTTGGTTAATATAAATGATTTAATTTAGAAAAATGATTTTCTTAATTTGGGATCTTTTTAATACAAGAAGTTAAGAATCATTTAAATGATTAATTAAATAATTAATTAAGTAATAAATTTTTGATTAATTAAGTTAAACATTTATGCGTTAATTTAATATAATTACTTGATGAAGTAATTAAGTAATTAAGTGGTTAATTACTAGATGTTATTAAGTAAGAGTTAATTACTTTATTAAAAGTAATTAAGTGGATGTAATTAAGGATTTATCACTTGAGTTATTAATTAAAGAATTAATTAATAAATTTATTAAAGGGTTTATTTAATTAATGGTTAATTAATATAAAGATTTAGAGTAGTCAATTATGTGATTAATTACTTATTACGTAATTAATGAAGTATTCATTAATTAATGGAAATAATTAATTAATTGTTAGTTAATTTATAATTAAGTTTTAATTACTAAATGTAATTAAAAACCAATTAATAAAATATGATTAATTAAAAGTAATTAATTAAATATGGTTAATTACAAGTAATTAATTAAGTAGGTTTAATTAAAAGTAATTAATCAAGTGTGATTAATCAAAAGGTAATTTATCAGGTGTGATTAATTATAAGGAATAATCAAGAAATAATTATCAGAATAATTAAATAATAATCAATCAAGGTTGATTAATTTAAAAAGGTAATTAAGAGGTAATTACTTAGATAATTAAGAAGTAAATAATCAAGATGATTAATTAAAATTGTAATTAAGGAATAATTACTTAAAGTAATTAAGTAATAATTAATCAAGGATGATTAATCAAAGTGGATAATTAAGTGATGTTTATTAATTAATTTGTAATTAATTAACGAATAAGTAAGATGGATTGATGACAAATCCATGTGATTAGGTATGGAATTAATTTAATTAAGGATTAATTAAATTAATTAAGTTTGGATCAAACTTGTTTATGTATGATCAATGATTGTTTGATAAGTATCATCGGATGAGTTAATGATATTGGATGATATTGGATGACATTGATTGATATGGGATGAATGTGATATATCTGAGATGTGATATATATGCTATTTTGTGATATGTATGGATGAATGTGATAATAGTGGATTATCTATCTATGTAATGTGAATCATCCATTTATGTTTAGGTAATATTCTGAATATACTGTTTTAAACCCTTAAGTACAACTTGGACATTAAAATGGCGTTTGGATTCGGTGAGACCGGGACTTGGTTTCCATATTTGGATATCCGAAAACCACACCGATACAAAATAAACGTTAGATCATGAATCCAAGTGGAGCAAGTGAAGACTTGAGGTGTAAGAACTATATGTCGGTACAACTCTGTGGGTGATTCCGTAATGAGTTTGATGGAATAGTACTTATATATTCGAGATGGTGATTTAGAGTGCAAGGGCTATGGTCGTTGACCCTGAGGGTGATTCCAAAATGAGTGCAACGAGATAGTGCCTTCGGTTTCGTTCGAACCCGGAACGAACTTGTATGGATTGAATGCTTTCAAAACATCGTCCGGTGGACGATGGGCATTCTAAGATGATGTGTCCTATAAAGGTAATCGCAGCCTCAAGCCTCATCAACCGGGAATGGCTAAAACAAGGGAGGTGCAGCAAGGCTTCGTGGGTAGCTCCCACTGCAGAGCGAGATACATCCCTATCTAGATGTCCCTTTTTATTTCGACTTTGTGGGCAGTTGGTATGCAGCCAACTGCGGGATGGTCTTGTTCGGGACTGTTCAGTAAGGAATGGTCCCGGCCTTGTGTTGTAGGGGAGTTAGGGTGGCTCCTCGGTACGGTGATCTAGGCCACGTACTGTGACGGACGGTACCCCAGTAGCCCTGCCATTGATGGAAACCCAATTTTCCCTACGAGACCCTACAGTTTTGTTTGTATTACCCACTTTTGTGGCTAGTAGCTGGAATTTAATGAATGTAAAAATTTCGGCTATTTCATATTTATTTGAAAACCCTAGACACAATTATAATATCACTGGATTTCCTATCAAATGTTTTGGTCAGCGTTAGGTAAAAACTTTTCCATGTTTATGTGTGGGAAGTCTTGCGTGATACCTTTTCTTTCAAAAGGATTTTCTAAAGTTAAGCAATCCTAAACCGTTTACTCACACCAGACCCCTGTCTGACCCGAGTGTTTATTTTCTGTTTATTTAAACTCTTGGGTACTCATATTCTGTATGGGTAGTCAAGTGATTCAGGTTATCTTTGATGAATTCTGGAGGAGCTTTGGAGCGGGAGGCTTCAGCGTGTAGATATATAGTTAGAGTTCCGCTGTGTTGTTATTCTGTATGATGTCTTGTATTGTATTAGAAAGAAATGCTATAACTGTCTAAATTGAGATGTATAGTTGTGTACTCTGATGTATATGATACTATGTATATGTTCTATATTATATTTAAATCGTTCCACTATGAGATTCGGATGTGTTGTTTTTTTCTTTCTTCTCTTCTTTTCTTCTTCTATCTCTTTCTTTATTAATTAGTGATGCGATTTTCTGGTGATAGAAAGTCTGGTCGTTACAATTATTTATTTTAAATTTAAATAAAAGCTTTTTAACTTAGTTAATTAGTTTTTGAAATACTTAGTTATATATATAGCTAATTTTAAAGAAATAAAACCAAGTATAATTATTAATAAAAACAATACATATATCTATTATTTGAAAATAACATTTTTGATCATTTTAAATAAATTTATAAAAGAGGTTATAAATTACTTATTATTTAAATGAATTAATGTTTCATTTACTACTTGTAATTAAAACTTTCATATCTAATTTACAAATCATATTTATTAATCAATATTTTAAAAAGAATGTTAAACAAATCTTATTAGTAATCTTATTTAAACTTTAAGCTAAAATCCTTTTTAAATAATTAAACATTTATTTTATGTATTAAAATCATATAGTTATCTATAAAATAGCTTTGAAAAGTTATATTAGATTAAATCAAATTTCCAAATTACTAAAATGTATATTAGAATTTGAAAACAAGATTTATTTATTAGATTCAAACCAAGCTTTTTCTATTTACAATATATACCAAATATTTACATTATAAATAGAAACCAATTTATTATCTTTTAAAAGATAAAAAAATTCACCAATTAAATGTCTATTTAATTGGATTATTAAATTAAATTCAAATTTTATTACAAATATTATCAAATAAATTTAATTTTTAATTCAGATTATTAAATTGATATTGCTAAAAATTCCGGGATATCACACCAGGAACGGGATTAATTTCTCAAAAACCACTTCGATCCGGTTTGTACGTTTTCGTGGGAAAACGAGTTCGAAGTCGAAGATGGAGCAGTGAAGTGCAAGGGCTATTCGCTACTGATCTTGAGGTAATTCCAAAAGGGATGTAGTAGGAGTAGTGCCTTTGGTTCCATTCGAACCCGGGACGGACTTGTATGGACGAATGGTTTCAGATCATAGTCAGGTGGACGATGGGCATTCTAAGTGAAACGTTCTAAAAGGTAACGCTTAGCCTCAAGCCTCATCAACCGGTAATGACTGAAAACCAGGGATTATGCAGCAAGGCTAAGTGGGTAGCACCCATTTCAGGGTGAGGTCATCCCTGTCTAAATGTCCCTTTATTTCGGTTTAGTGGTGCGGTTGCTGATCCCAACCGTGGGGTGATCTTACTCTGGATTATCCAGTAAGGGGTAGTCTTGGTTTGTGATGCAGGGGGTCGGGAGTGATCCTCGGTATGCTGATCTAGACTAGGTACCGTGAAAGGTGGTACCCCAGTGCCAAGTCATTAGTTGGAAATCCATTTTCCCTACGCGCCCATACGGTTTCAATTGTGCCCAACTATTGGTGAAACGTGAGATGCAAGTATTTCAGCTAGATTCTATTTTACTTTCTATAGACACTATTATAATATAAGAGAATTTTAGTAAAAAGTGTTTTAGCTATCGTAAGGTAAAAACCCGACAAGTTTATTTGTGGCGTGGTCTTACGAGATGCTTTTGTTTTCAAATGATTTTGAAATTTTAATAATCAATTTGAGTGTGGTTTTCTCACGCTGGTATTCCAGACTGACTCAGGTGTTATTTAACTGTAATGCTCGGGTCAGACCGAGTGTAACAGGATACAGGAAAGGATGCTGTGGAGCTCAGGAGATGAGCTGGATGGCGATACGTACTTCCGTATCTGATCATTATTCCGTTGTGTATCCAGTTGTATGTTATTGATGTTGAACTCTGATGATGTACGTATAAACAGATATAGTTTTTCTTTTGTGTAAAGATCTGTTATTGTGTATTATATTTATTCCGCTGTGATGGATAGATTCTGATGTTGTTTCCTATTTTCTTCTTCTACCTCTTCTTCTTTAACCCAAATGGTTCGTATTTTCATTCATCTTGAGTTGATTGATGTAGAATAGTGTTGACTCAAGGGGTACGGATTTGCGGGTCATTAAATAATTTCATTTATTAATATTCATTTATTCATACTATTCATGTTTAATTCAATTTCTTTGCAAATTAATTCATTTACTAAGGTTTATAATGATTTATTTATAATATATACCTTTTTATTATTTAATTTATAGCCTTTCAATTATACTTAAGTTCTCAACAATTACCACATCAAATTCTTATTCATAAAAATTTCATTGAATACGAATACTTCTCATTACTTCAAATTTTACTGATAAAATTTTCCCATTACATTTCTTTTAACATTTTAACTTTTTTATAGTCGGTAAGTTATATATATTAAAGAATGCAATTGAAAGATAGTTTATCTCATTTCTTTTAAATTAATTAAATGTTCAATAATCGTATCGCTTGTTTTATAGATTACAAATTTCAACTTTTTATATACTTCAATTAGAATTTAACATTTAATTTCTTATTTCATTTAGGGTTTCAATTATTAGTTAAATTCCATTTCACTACACCAATTGAAACTATAAATTAACCGAACTTAAGAACTAAATACCGGGTTAAATTTCCAATCAATTTAAAATAATAGGCAAACGTATTTATATATCCAATTATATTTAAAACAATTAAAAATTTATATTTTCTTACCAAATAAATCTGCAGTAAACTACTATAATGGCCTACCCACTACAAAACTTGAAAATAAATGTCGAAGATACATGCACTCATCACCGAAATTATTTTCCAGCGACAGAGAGGGGAGTACATAACTTATTTCTTTTCAAAGTTTCTTTAAAACAATTCTTTCAAGTTATATTGAAATATTTATATCAGAAAATACTTCTAATAATATTATTTATTATATTTCAAAGTTATATGAATGAAATTTCAAAAACCACGGAACTTAAGTTCTAAATTTCCGATTTTTATTTATTTTTATTTGAATCTTATTTCCAACCAATATTTATAAATTTCACTACCTAAAAACCAACATATTACAACCAAATATAATCTTTATAAAAAATTTATTTTATATATAGAAAATATAATAGGCCAACTTATTTCATTCACTTATGTTCAAAATAGATAATGTGTCGGTCTGTTCGATTAAGTGTTTAGAAATCCTTATTGATGTCATAGCGTCCCATGCACTAACCAGAATTTATAAATACAAAACAGAACGAATTAATACAATATTAAAACCTTTTATAACATTAACAAATACGCTTTCTCATATATATACACTCAGCGACTCATCATAGGGTATTACTACCCTATTGATAAGAGTCAGACCCCACAAAGCTAAGGTTTATCGCTAAACCAAAGCTCTGATACCAGATGTAGCGTCCCGCCTTTTTGTACGCTTTAAATCGACGATAAACCACATACATCAGACTTAAACCATACGGAAGGGTGGATTGTTATGGGGTAAATAAGAAAAAGCAGAGAAAGAAAAAAAACAGAATCTTGCAGTGGAACGATAAAATATAATAATCAAATATACAGTTCATGAAGCTGTTTTACAAAATATTCGATTATACTTATACAATACATATCAAAGTTACACATACCAGAGAACAATAATGATGTGGTGGAATAAAATGGTGTAGTGGAATATAATAAATAATAGTAATACAAATCTTCGTCTTCTTTCTCCAGAATAAAATCTTCAAATCGTGAAATGCTCGGGTTGACCCGAGCAATTGAAAAGACAAATCACTCGAGTCAGATCTAAAAGATCTTATGTAAGTTAAATCAATGGTAAAATATGAGTGGAACGGCGTCAGAGATGTTTACGTGATTTGACATCTCCTATCTAGTGTCTAACATAAGTGTAGTAACTTAAGAGATGCTCGGGATTCACATCTCCTAAGGATCCGTTAAACTATTTACTATGTAGTAATATTTCGCCACTATAATAATTAAAATAAACTTACTTTTAAATAGCATTAAGGAGTGACCCAATATTCCCCTTAACACGTAATAGTCCCAGTAGTCCATCCAATATCATAATCCCTCCTGATCGGAAAGCCATTAGAGGATACCACACGGGTTACGGGAGAAAACCGAACTCGTATAAGGTGTTTTAGGGTAGGTGACACGGCTCAACTAGGCAATGCCAGGGTAGAATTACCAATTGCTATCCGGGCTGGTGGTAACGTGTAGCAGCTACTACCGCTCACCTCAAGCCACACTCCAAAAATCAAAAATCAAAAGTGGCCACCAAATGAATCTCAAAGTCAGAATATAATATCGAAGGAGTGTGTCCGATCAGAGGAATGAACTCATCGGCCCGAGAATCGCTCCTGTTTTAGCCACCTTATGCCAACTTACAGGAGTTGGGTCCACGTATATACCTCAAAGGAAAAGCCAACACCATCCTACTTCGTTCTAGAATCTCCACCATCTACGCGGTTGTTAAAGTGGTTTTCGAAGTTGGCAGAGAGTATGAAAACTTCTGATCCCGATCTTTTTAGCTACCAAACATTATTATAGCACCATGATCATTCCAAAATAATTATACTTCAAAACCAGGATATAATATTCATTTCAAAACCATATAAATACGATATCATTTTCGTTTTAAAAAACTAATCAATATGATATCATTTATAAAACCCAAATCAATATAATATCATTTTTATTTCAAATATATCATTTTCCCAAAATCATAGCATTTTCAAATCATAATACCTTGAAACCCATAACTTTGAAATATAACTTCCAATACTTAAATGGTTTAATATTAAATTACTTTATATAATAAATTAGCTTCTTTAATTCCACTTATAAATTCCAAATACAGATTTGAATCCCCAAATAAACCATTTCAGTTTCCATATATTTCAGAGCTTTAAATATTCCACCATTTCAAAATTTATTCTTTGATAATCCCATATACATCAAATTCTATTACTATTATTTAGACTTGAAATGTTTACGTAATAAATCCAATATCATTTAAGAAAACTTCTAACTTCACATAACTAGATATTCTTTCAATTTATTTAACTTGATGTATTAATTTAAATCACTCTAAACCAAATCAAGTTATAAGAATCATACCCTTTAAAATCTCAATTTTATTTAAATTTCGAATCAAGTTTATTCGTGTATAGTTCTTAACTAATTCAATTCAAACCAATTTCATATTACCTTCCAACTTAATTCTTATTGAATTCATTAAAACTCCAGAAATATAATTTAAATAAATAATTAACCATATTTTATCTTAATAAAATCAAACTTTATTATTAAACTCCTTTTATACTTTAAATCAATTTTATACATAGCTTAAACCAAGCATTCAACTATATATAAAATAACATTTTTACAATAGCCAAATCAATATTTCATAAAACCATATATTTCTTTAAAAAACCATAGAAAATTATTTCAAAATATTTTTATATATAGACCATGGTGTGTATATATAATTTTCTACCCTATGGTCAAGTAATACGGATATTTATCATTTCAATACGTAATTTAAAATAAAATTACAGTTATATCATGTCAAACCGCAATCCCGAATGAAATAAAATGCATGACAACTTGCAGTCTATAACAACATAAAATACAACATCCATTCAGCCAATATCAATCATCAACCATTTATCCCAATCATCATCCAATTCAAACAACAACATCAATATAGAACAGAAATAAATAACAAGTAATTGCTGGCAGTTAATATTCAATCATAAATTAACTAACTATTTAACTGGCAGTTTATATGCAATAATAAATTAAATAACAATTAAATTTAAATAAATCAAATTTAACGGAGATGATGATTAAAAATATGCCAAACGGTCATAAATAAATTTCTAATCAAATCAGAAATTAATTTAACAAACATAAGAAATTTTAGAAGTTGTGAGTGGGTTAACACACTCACCATTTTGAATTTAAATTGAATTTAAATCCAATTTAAACACAAAATTCAAACAGTCTCAGAATCCATCCAAACTAGAGCCAAAATGTCCTGAATTCCAATACGAACCTAGCAGAGAAAACCGCGCGTAGTTTCGACCACGTATTTGAAAGTAATTATCATTAGAAGTTTGAAAATTTTAAAATTCATAAAAAAGAACAGGGCCACATCACCTTCTTTCTCCCAACAGTCAACATGCGCGTTCCATCTTCCAGTTCCCCGACGCACGCTCGAACCACAAACATATGGAGCCGCCACCACGAACATGCAACTGCACACGATCGCCGACCATCTCACTTCGCTGCCTTCTGGCAGCCGCACGCAACACTGATTGCCCCCTACCTCTAAACTCGATCAGCCGCCATATGTTCTAGGTTATAGGTCACTCTAACCTAATCGAACACCAGCCCACGACTCCACGTGGCCATCTCCACGAAACCCCTCAATCAATTTCATGAATTGATGCCGAAATCAAATGCCCAAATTTTGAATTTGACCGCAATTTCTGATCGATCCGGTCACTGTCACGAAAAACAAACAGCAGATGTAGGTTCGTATCATTGAGATCTTCGATATATATTTTTCCAAATTTTTTTTGAGGAGGTTAAAATTTTGAAATTGAATTTTATTTCGAAATTGCAATCGGGTCTAGAATTGTCTACCATTGAAATGAGGAGGTGAAGAGGAATTATAGCACGGATAAATGAGAAATAGTGGTAGGCTAGGGTTTATAACAAGGTATATATTGGCAAGCCGAAATTAGGATGGACCGGATCGGTTAGATATACGTGTTGAACGATAAAACGGCCCGAAAAGCCCGTTTTGACTACTTAAACGAAATTGGGTCAACCCATATATCAAAATTGATGTTTCTAAATATTTTAAACGCGATGGAACAGGTTTCAAGTCGAAATTCCATCGTATGAAGAAGCTATGCTAAATTCAATTTTTTCCAAATTGATTTCAATTGATTTCAATTTCATTGATTTCAAGGCGTTTCGAGTCCGAACGATCAAACGACCGGTCTAATCGCTACGAAACATGAAATCCTATAATAATTCATCGTTATGGATCCGATGAAATCGGTTTCGTCAAAATTCGAGTCAGTGGCCAAAATGGCTATTTTCCAGCTAATTAAATAAATTAAAAATTAATTAATTAAATAAATTATAAATTAATTAATTAAATCCAATTTTTCAAATTTCAATTCTGCAATCGATAATTTTAATCACTTTTATATTTCTTAATCATTCACACTAATTAACCAAATTTAGATGTCAATTTAGAGTTGATTAATTTAACAATTTCGGTGTTTAACTCAATTTCATTGAATTCAGAAATGTAAAATTAAATTTTCAAAAATTCCATTTAATTATATATTTTAAATTTTATACCCAAGTGCAAGAATTAACACTATTTCTTTATTGGGATGTCACTTAAATTGTCAATAATTAGTTTTAATAACCATTGTTACAATTCATTCTTAACATTTACTTCAATATACATTGTAAATTTTTTATTCCTTTCTAAATTTAATTACGAAAATCTTATTAACTCAACCAATTTAATTATTGAATTTTACCGGTCGTTACAGTTCTATTTTCTAAAAGGGTGTAATACGTTGAGATATTCGGAGATGGGGGAGTGAATTTTTTTTAATAACTTTGGCACGGTCTAAGGCCATTCCAAAATTGCCAAGGTCAAGAGCCATGGTAATTTATTTTACCATGGCTCTGGACCATGGTAAAATTGCCATGGCTTAAGGCCGTGGCAATTTTTTTGCATTTAGGTGTGGCACATTGAATTTTATGGTATAGTGCATGCTACTGCATTCTTACCTTTCGAACAAGTTAAGCCCACTTTTCTTGTGATATCCCAAAATTTCAAGGAATTTAAAATGTGATAATCTTATTTATTTATTGTTTAGAAATGGCAAAATTGTTATTTCAAATAATAATAATGTGATGTTTTAAATGTAGATAAATAGATTTTAATTAGAATTATTATTTTCAAATTTAATAATGTGTTTATATATATATATATATATATATTTGAGTTGGTTTAAATTAGATTTTTAAAGTTAAATTTGAATTTAAAATTCGGATTTAAATTTGAATTTAAAGGATAATTATTTTGAAATAGTTTGGATATAAAAATATATGAATAAAGTTTTTATTTAAAATAAGATTTGTTTTCCTTAAAGAATTTATTTATATAAATTAAGAAGTAATTATTAAATAGTAAAATAATGCAAAATTTTATATTAACATTTAATAATGAATTTAATATACTTTATATGATTTTTTTTGATAAAATTAGTTTTTATTTTATTTTCTTTAAAAAGGTTTTATTTATATAAAATTTGGAAAAGCATTTATTAATTTAGAAATGTATTTATTAATTAGGAAAATTAAATATAAAAGCTTTTAAATCTTTTAAAAATAATATGGAAATGAATTATCATAAGTGTTAGCTTCTTAATCATGTTAAATACATGTGTAAGATAATTGCAAATGAAATTTGACAAATGTAAACAAATTAGGCAAGTGTCATCCTTTTTATTTTTTTTCTTTAATTTTAATAAATCATAATTAAACACTACATAAACATTCATCTTCTTCCTTTATTTCTTTTTCTTATCTTTTCATTTTCAAAACAAGTAAACTCAAGAAACTTCAGCCTGTAAGCTATCTTCCACAGAAGAAAAATCTGTAAACCATTGTGACGCCTAACTCTACGACCCATATTAACAAAGAGTATTATGATGTAATACCGTCTGCTTATGTGGAGAATAGTGCCGGATAGGAGCGACCATCTATAGCCTTGTCTTAACTATCTAGTGAATACGTTGATAATGTACAATCCAAAATGATACATCAAAGTGGTATGACGACCACAATCTAAACATGGGTCAAAAGAATATACATATCAGAGTAGCAAACCAAAAAGGACTACACACAAAAACTATAACAAAAAGAGCTAGCAGAATAGTCCAAACAGAACCAGAATATGCTAAGTCCAAATGTACCTAAACTGGAACACCTCAATCTGACCCAAGTATAAAATACACGGGTCAGTCTAGCTATACAAATCAGTAAATAGTGATAGCAGAATAATAGAGCATAAGAGCACAGTGATATTCTTCTTAAACAAGAAGAAACAAAAAGAAAGATAACCATAGACATATGGAGGATACGCATCATGTATGGCATATATGGTTACACTAGGTGATAGACCACTATTGCTTCAATAAGCATAAAACAAAAAGGAGATGAAAAATCTCATGAATCGCCAAAATGTAGCATGCCTTGTACCATCGGCAATAATAAATCAAATAAGAATGGTTTGGAAAACAGTATAATGTAAACTCCTAAAAGAGTAATTCCCAAACCCGCCATTTGGAAACTCTAAGGAAAACATAAGCAAAAGTCATCTCGACATAAGCCATAAGGCAAATGTCAACAAAGAGATAAAAAAACTCATACAATGACAAAATGAAAATCCCATAAATAGCACCAGTAGGAAATCTAAAAATATATACGCCAAAAGGCAAATCTCAACACGATAGTGTAGGCAATGAAAATCTCAAAGAACTCTCAAGGGTCCAAAAATCCCAAAGTAATCGCCACCGAATGGTTCAAAGGACCGATTCCAAAATGACGACACACAAGGGTAAAAAAATCATCTCAAAAAGGTTTTGCATATGCTATTATTGCTGAGTACTGTTTCACATAATAGGTAACTCGCCCAAAGGTAAACGTCAAAAGACAAATACGCCGCAATGGCAAATACGCCGCAATGACAAACGTCCGAAGAAAAATACGCCGCAATGGCAAACATCCGAAGACAAATAGGCCGCACTGGCAAATGAACCGGACGTCTAGTACTGGCACGCTAATAGGCAAATGTGTCACAAACTCTCGGAAAGGTATCCGAAAAGTGTTAACGTGTGTCCCATACCACCGTTCGCACTAAACGGTTTAGTAACCGCTAGTAAATTTCACACTCAAAGCATTAAATATTTACCTCATATCATCGGTAAACTAGACCCGTAGGCTAAAACGATCCAACAGACAAGTTAGGAATTAACCGAAAGGATAAACGCATGTATCTCATACTACGTGTTTTACCCAATCATTTAACTCTCCTTCTCATTAACTCGACAGTGCAAAAACGTGTCATTTTGTATAGAAATTATAAGTTAGAGAAAATGATCTTTTAAAACCACTTTATAAACCGATTTTGCAATCTATCTTATTATAGAGATACTAAAATTTTATACTTGAAAATAATATATAATAATTATTCCAAAAACCAATTTACTTGAGAAACATTTCAAAACTCATTTATAAAACCCATGTACGAAATTCAGAAAGAATCATCAAGAAATACAAAAAAATATCGGAAGTCTAAATTTATAAAATTCCGATAAAAACAAGCTGTGAGTGCAAGTTCAACAACAGATATATACAAGTTATCATGGTTGAAATGACCTAGAAATTTGTAGAAATAAAGTTCAACATTTGTACTCTAAACTGCAAAAAGAATCACTGAGTTCCGATAAGAGACGAAGAGACTGCGATGTCTCAAAGTCGAACTCATGCCAGGAATTGAATACACGAGAAAAATAAAGGCCAACGGCTTGTTTAGCCAGTTCGCCCCTATTCAACCCAAAATTTGAGACAGTACAAAATATGAAAGTTATAGAGGATATTCTAAGATTTCCATAACATCAAAAATTATAAAATTCAGATAAGAATTGAAAAGGTTATGACCAAAACAACTTTTAGATCAGAAGTTCAATACGACTGTCGTTTTAGTCTCGGGACAGCGAGACTAGAATGAATTTTATACCATGTAAGCTTCAAATTTTAATAAAACACGAAAGTTATAGAAGACAATTTATGCTTTCCATAACATTAATAATCATCAAATTTGGACATCAAATGAGAATGACATGCTCAAATTACCAATGACATTTAGCATAGAAAATTACGGTTTTATAGTGACAGGGAAGCAAGTTTACATCATGTTTTTCGACCCTCTATGATCAGTATTTTCGAAAGTATTCAACACGAAAGTTTTCTCAAACTTTTTATGCTTTCCATAACATCAAAAAAAATCCTAATTTCGATTTCAAACGAAAAAGATATGTGGAATTTACTAACAGCAAATCGTAAATGAACATGCAACAACTACAACTGAAATTTCGTACCTTGAAATCTCAATCTAAGCTAGAAATGTGAGTTTACAACTCACCTTAGGATTTATTGGCAGAAAACTAGTAGATTTACCAAGTAAGTAAGGAGCTTTGGCCTTGAATTGGTGCTGGAAACCTTATAGCCTTGTTATTGCTCTTCTCTTCCTCAATTTTTACCCTAAAACTTAATTTACCCAAAAACATAAAAATGAAATTTCCCTCAACAATCAAACCTACAAATTCAAAATAAGATGAGGATATGATTGAGAAGTTAACCTGGATTTTACGGGATTTTATTTCAATTTATTTGATTTTAAAACCATAATCTTTGCTCTCAACTAGGGTTGCATTGGGAAGTTTGTCTCTGTTTGATAGCTTCTGAACGTACAGGAGAAGGAGTTGTTTCTCTTACTTAGCAAATTCACTAAGTGTCTAAATGGACTGCTATAAACTTAAAGCCCAAAACCCTCAATTTAACTAAACCAACTTGTAAATTAGCCATTCTCAAATCACATTTTATACCATTTTAAAACACCGTTATCTCAAAGGTTAAGACACCTAAAAATTAATGCGAGTACACTAAAAATAAGTTCGTTAACTAATCTTTTCAACAAAACGTTAAAACATAGATTTGACAATCATTTGACCCTTCATTTTTATTATTGAAAATGACACTTTTTAACTTATAAAAAGAAATGTGACGACATGATAATTAAATCAATTAAACCCCAAAAATCATATTTTCTTATTTAATTAAACATCACAAACCATATAAAAAATATTTTTACATCCAAATTTTTTTCTTCGATATTACACATTTTTATTCACATTATTAATCGTATTTAATTTTTAACACATTATCAAAATTAACAAAAATTAACATTCGACCGTTATTTCCGCAATAATTGCATTTTATCAAAGTAAAACCATCCACTGCTCATTATTATCCCAAAATAACATACCAAATTTTTCAAAACTTTATTTTCTTCATTTTATATTTTTTTACAACAAATGAATGTTGAATTAATTTCATTTATCCCTATTTAAATGAAATTACCACCAAATAAACATAATTTTATTATTCTCACTTTATTTATAACCAAACATCTTAATCTACATATTATTACACCAAAATCCATTATTTATTTTGAAAAGAAATTTTTTAACAAATTGTACATCTGAAAATTTATTTTATTCCTCCATTTTAAATTAAAGCCATCGTTATAATTTATCTTTACAGGTAATCACAAAAGTAGGTTGTTACAGACTCTCCTCCTTACAAAAATTGCATCCTCGAAATTTTCTATAGAAGAGCTGTATTCAACACAATTTATTCCATCTTAGCAAAGGAAAAGTAGACAAGCTTGAGTTAGAATTCTCACCCTCAACACTGGAAGATAGAAATCTAGGATAAGATTACTCGATAAATTTTCTGGTTTCCTAAGTACAATCGTAGGGATTTGTAGACTATTAAATTTTCAAAAGAGGAACATTCTTATTTCGAAGGTGTTTAATCTTCAAAACAACTATACGAGTATAATTCGACACAATACACAAGTCCATGAGACTTGTGATCATGCAACACATGATAATTAACAAACGAGATTAAATCTCGAAGATACAACGAAATTGGGTTACCAGGAACGTATCATTAATACCTAAAACTGAACAGAAAATGATGCATGAAAGCAATCGAATCAAAGCGTTCAGTAGTAGTAGATGGTCCTGTATAACTAGGAGCCAACTTTTCGAATATACTGAAACGCACTTAGCTCCTTTAGAGGAGTAACACAAATAAGCACAATCATCAAAAGAGGATTCAACAAAAGATAGGTGGTATTTCAGGCTACCATCATAACACATGACTGCATGAATGCAAGTCATCACAAGAATCGCACTAAGGCAAGACACACAAGAGTGGATTACAAGAAATTTTCTCAAAAATTTGTTATAAGAGTTTTCACTCAAATCAATTTTCTTTTATACACAAAACTAAAACTTCAATACTTGAAATTTTTTAAAGTCTCTTACTTAAATTTTCAATTCAATCCTCTTTACATTAAATTTAAAGTAAATTAAATTAGAATTGTTCCATACTCTAATTCCAAAAATAAATATACTACAATAAGTAATATATTTCTTTCCACTATATTTATCAAATTTTAAACCATTTTACTTTATGATTTAAAAGGTCACTTATTAGACCCTTCATCGATGGCTTTAAATATTAACTAATTAAATTTCTCAAAAAAAAAATCTAAGTCTTTTATTTTTCGAAAAAATTCGGCGGAGTCCCCTTTGCATGGAGATCCCTTTACAGTTTCATAAATATGAATTATAGGTATACATCAACCAAAAGGTTGGAACACAATACTCACACACACATTTAATTCTTAACACATAAACACTTAGCAATCCATACCTTTCATTTTTAGCGTTTAAAATGCGAGCATGCTTGCTTTTATACTTACTGTTTTGCTAAATAATCATTCGAATATCCTCTTGCACTTGCACTTAACTTATTGAAACGTATTACAATGCACTTATAAACATATGAAGTATTAAAATCATAGTTTAAATAAGACAACAACTCAAAACTTCAAAATTTTCAAATTCAGGCATGCTACAAAGACTCAGGCTTTGGCACAGTAAAACTCATAATTTAAAAATACTCATAAAATAAAAGTAATTCTACCCAGTCCAAGCTTTTCAGCGATATAATGATTAGCAAAATCGGATTTATGCTTTGAAAGTTATGCCCAATTTATTTTTAGCTTTAAACTCAGAAATTATAAAAGAGGACAGAGATGTCCCTCAATTTTCAAACTCATTTTTTAACAACTAAACTAAAAAAATTTCAAAAATAGTACAAAGATGATTTCTAGCATACTGAAAGTGCTTCCTTTTGCAAAAAGAATGGACTAATTTGGATTTGTAAATCATAAGTTATCGCTGTATTAAAACAGCACTTTTTAATCAAAATTTTCCGACACCTGACAATTTATTGTCAAAAATTTCAAACCATTATTAAATTCAAACTACTTAATTTTAGATCAAAAATCTTTTCTCTAAAGCATTTATTACGTGTTCCTTTTCTCCGAAAAGCCATGACATCTAGAATTACACTACAATACATACAACAAACTTTCAAAATGGTTTACAATGAAAACTTTTTCCCAATTAACAAACAAGTCTTTTAAAAGGAGACTCATACATTTTAATTAAGATAATTACTTGCTTATATTAGTATGAGACAATTATCTGTCAAAACCAGACTTCGGAACTACATATGGATTTTAATTTTTTTTTTAAATTGCTTTCAAAATTAAAAATCTTATCTTGTTTCTCTATTTATTATTATATCTAGCTTTTCACAAAAAATTGCATTTTATAATAAAGGAATCTTTTATATTCAATTTTCTCTTAATCCACAAAGCTAAACAATTAGTTTATTATCACTTAAAACTAGGCAAGGTTGATACTTAATTCAAACTTCTTTTCAATTGAACTTCACAAATACATAATTAACAAGTTTTAACACTATTTAATTTCATAACTAAACTCTCTAATGGTTTTGCTCCTTGTTAAATTCCATGCTAATTCAAAAGCACCAAAATAGTATTTACTTAAATTATCCGAAAGGCACACTTTTTTTCACTTGTTATTAATCAAATGATTAAATGTTTAAACTAATCTTCATAACTATCCTTTTACTTTCAACTAAACCTCATTCTACTCAATTTTTTAGTTTTCTAAAGAATTCATTTTCTTAATTTGAATACTTTGTTTTATTAATCACTATCACATGATAGTTTCGTCCAATTAAAGTATTTCCTTAATTAAAATTATTTGTCAGTTAAATGAATTTCCATAAGATAATATTTTTCAAAATACTTTACCCAAAAGCTTACTTGAGCATTTTAAAATTTTCATGTATGTAAACTTTCACAAACATGTAGTATAACCAATAATGAATACAATTCATTTAAATGAAACCATATTCAAATTTTCCAATTATCAATTTATAAAATAATAACATCTAACTAATACATTTATAGTGAATGACATTATCAAGGACTGCAAAGTTGACCAAGATCAACATTGCCTCTCCATTGCCCTCTATGTCACGCTATTTTCATACGTCCTTAACTATATATAAAATACTTATCTCAAATGGCAATTTAAAATTTTCGAAATCTTTGCAATATCTGTATATTTTTGCATTCAACATTCATACTAGTAAATATTATTTATTGCCATTTCCAAATCATGTATCACATTGCCTCGTAAGCGTTTAGGAATCCCTATCGATAACGCTGATCAGACTCATCGACCAGAATTCTTAAAATACTTATTAGCCAATTGACACAAGAAATTATAAAACCTGTTTTGATTTCTTAAGGAATCTTAAACTTGGTTGTAACAATGTTTATTTTCAAAACATAAAAAAATTTCTAATTATACAACCATATAATCAATTCATAAAATAATCAAGTTATATACATAAGTATATCTCTTGTTAGAAAGATTTTCCATTCACATGGATGCTTTCTTTCCCAAAAATTCTTTTAGTAATTTTACTTCTTTAAAATTCATCCATGAAATTCCTAAACATTAAATTTTTATTTCATTTTAACCTTTGGATAAATACCACTTATGGATTAAATTTCATTTTCAAAATTTAATCTTTCCAATAATTCTTGCGGTAGCTACAACTTGAAGACACCGCAAGTTCTTATCATTTGCATTGAGTAGGTTTTTAACTCTCAATTATATCACCTACTCAATATTATTTCAAAAATTACTATGTTAACACACATTCATGCAACCAAATAAGCATTTACTAAAAACAAAGCATTAAATGTGCCCAGCGAAAGCGGCACACCATTTCCGCTGCGCAACTCTAATCACTAAGGTTCAAAACACATAATTTAAATCTAAGCCATCCAATGTCTAATTTCTACTATTTTAAAAAAAACAGTGATTAAAACCCATATAATGTTTTCAAACTTATTATCCATTCTAAGAAAATGAAAAAACTAAAGGCACGCTTGAGGAATACGATAGTGGAAAACTATGTTATCACTTGTATTATACTTGGATGTACTGTAATATGCGTTTCTGTTCTATGTTTATCATATTTTGTTCTGAGCTCAGCTCTGATACTAAGCTGTGACGCCACACTCTGAGACCCATATTAACAAAGAGTATTACGATGTAACACCGTCTACTAATGTGGAGAATAGAGATAGATAGGAGCAACCGTCTATAGCCTCGTCTTAACTATCTACTAAATACGTCGATAAGTGCTGTCTATTTTTAGTTCTCAAGTGGATTGACATATCCAATAAATATTTAATACAAAACTATAATGGATAACAGATCTATCAGAATAAAACATAACAACTCAAATGTAAATAACATCACAGAACAGCAGAAATGCATACATATGCATAAGTACAGATACAATCCCAAATGATACATCAAAGTGGTGTGACGACCACAAGCGAAACATGGGTCAAAAGAATATACATATCAGAGTAGCAAACCAAAAAGGACTACACAAAAAATATATAACAAAAAGAGCTAGCAGAATAGTCCAAGCAAAACCAGAATGGGCTAAGTCCAAATGTACCTAACCTGAAACACCTCGGTCTGACCCGAGTATAAAATACACGGGCCAGTCTTGCTAAACAAATCAGTAAATGGTGATAGCAGAATAATAGAGCATAAGAGTATAGTGATATTCTTCTTAAACAAGAAGAAACAAAAAGAAAGCTAACCATAGACATAAGGAGGATACGCATCATGTATGGCATATATGGTTACACTAGGTGACAGAACACTATTGCTTCAATAAGTATAAAACACAAAGGAGACGAAAAATCTCATGAATCGCCAAAATGTAGCATGCCTCATATCATCGGCAATAATAAAACAAATAGAATGGTTTAGAAAATAGTATAATGTAAACTTCTAAAAGAGTAATTCCTAAACCCGCCATATCAGCAACTCTAAGGAAAACATAAGCAAAAGCCATCTCGACATAAGCCATAAGGCAAATGTCAACAAAGAGATAAAAATCTCATACAATGCCAAAAGGCAAATCCCATAAACAGCACCAATAGGCAATCTCAAAATATATACGCCAAAAGGCAAATCTCAACACGCTAGTGTAGGCAATGAAAATCTCAAAAGAACTCCCAAGAGTCCAAAAATCCCAAAGTAATCGCCACCGAATGGTTCAAAGGACCGATTCCAAAATGACGACACACAAGGGTAAAAAAATCATCTCAAAAAGGTTCTTCACATGCTATTTTTGCCGAGTACTATTTCACATAATAGGCACCTCTCCCAAGGGCAAACGTCAAAAGACAAATACGCCGCAATGGCAAATACGCTGCAATGGAAAACGTCCGAAGACAAATACGCCGCAATGGCAAACGTCCGTAGATAAATACGCTTCAATTGCAAATGACCCAAAGGTCCAGTACTAGCACGCCAATAGGCAAATGTGTCACAAACTTTCGGAAAGAAACCCGAAAAGTATTCGTTTGTGTCCCATACCACCCGTTCGCACTAAACAGTTTACTAACCGCTAGTAAATTTCACACTCAACGCATTAAAAGGTTTACCTCATATCATCGGTAAACTAGACCCGTAGGCCAAAACGATCAAACAGACAAGTTAGGAATTAACCGAAAGGATAAATGCACGTATCCTACACTACACGTTCTACCCAATCGTTTAACTCCCTTTCTCATTCGCTTGACAGTGCAAAAACGTGTAATTTTGTATAGAAATTATAAGTTGAAGAAAATGAGCTTTAAAACAATTTAAAACCACATTATAAACCGCTTTTGCAATCTATTTTATTATAGAGATGCTAAAATTTTATACTTGAAAATAATATATAATAATTATTCTGAAAACCAATTTACTTGAAAACATTTCAAGACTCATTCATAAAACCCGTGTACGAAATTCAGAAAGAATCATCAAGAAATACCAAAAAATATCATAAGTTTAAACTTATAAAATTCCGATAAAAACAAGCTATGAGTGCACGTTCAACAATAGATATATAAAAGTTAACATAGTCGAAATGACCTAGAAATTTGTAGAAATAAAGGTTAACATTTTTACTTTAAACTGCAAAAAGAATCACTGAGTTCCAATAAGAGACGAAGAAACTGCGACGTCTCAAAGTCAAACTCATGCCAGGAAGTGAATACACGGGAAAAACAAAGGCCAGCGGCTTGTTTAGCTAGTTCGCCCCTATTCACCCAAAATTTAAGAAAGCACGAAACATGAAAGCTATAAAGGATATCCTAAGCTTTCCCGAACTTCAAAAATTATCGAATTCGGATAAGAATTGAAAAGGTTATGACCAAAACAATTTTCAGATCTGAAGTTCACTATGGCTGTCATTTTAGTCTCGGGACAGTGAGACTAGAATGAACTTTAGACCATGTACACTTCAAAATTTAACAAAACACAAAAAAAAGTTATAGAAGACAATTTATGCTTTCCAAAACATCAAGAATCATTAAATTTGAAATCAAATGAGAAAGATATGCTCAAATTACCAATGACATTTAGCACAGAAAATTAAGGTTTTACAGTGATAGAGCAGCAAGTTTACATCATGTTTTTCAACCCTCTATGCTTAGTATTTTCGAAAGTGTTCAACAAGAAAGTTGTCACACTCTTTTTAAGCTTTTCAGAACATCAAAAAAAATCCTAATTTTGAATTAAAACGAAAAAGAAATGTGCAATTTACTAACATCAATTCGCAAATCAACATGCAACAAATACAATTGAAATTTCTTAACTTGAAATCTTAATCTACGCTAGAAATGTGAATTTTCAACTCACCTTAGGATTTATTGGAAGAAAACTAGTAGATTTACCAAGTAAGTAAGGAACTTTGGCCTTGATTTAGTGTTGGAAATCTTACAGCCTTGTTATTTCTCTTCCCTTCCTCAATTTTTACCCTAAAACTTAATTTACCCAAAAACATAAAAATGAAATTTCCCTCAGCAATCAAACCTAAAAATTTAGAATAAGATGTGGATATGATTGATAAATATACCTGGATTTTACGGGATTTTATTTCAAGTTATTTGATTTTAAAACCATAATCTTTGCTCTTAACTAGGGTTGCATTGGAAAGTTTGTCTTTGTTTGATAGTTTATGAACGTACTGGAGAAGGATTTGTTTCTCCTACTTAGCAAATTCACTAAGTGTCTAATGGACTGCTGTAAACTTAAAGCCCAAAACCCTCAATTTAAATAAACCAACTTGTAAATTGATCATTCTCTAATCATATTTTATACCATTTTAAAACACCATTAGCTCATAGGTAAAGACACCTAAAAATTAATGTGAGTACACTAAAAATAAGTTCGTTAACTAATCTTTTCAACAAAATGATGAAACATAGATTTCACAATCATTTGACCCTTCATTTTTATTATTGAAAATAACACTTTTTAACTTATAAAAAGAAATGTGACGACATGATAATTAAATCAATTAAACCCCAAAAATCATTTTTTTTATTTTATTAAACATCACAAACCATATAAAAAATATTTTTACATCCAAATATTTTTTTTCGATATAACATATTTTTATTCACATTATTAATCATATGTAATTTTTAACATATCGTTAAAATTAACAAAAATTAGCATTTGACCGTTATTTCCGCAATATTGCATTTTATCAAAGTAAAACCATTCAATGCTCATTATTATCCCAAAATAACATACTAAATTTTTCAAAACTTTATTTTCTTCTTTTTATATTTATTTACAACAAATAAATGTTGAATTAATTTCATTTATACCTATTTAAATGAAATTACCACCAAATAAACATAATTTTATTATTCTCGCTTTATTTACAACCAAACAACTTAATCTCCATTTTATTGCACCAAAACCCATTGTTTATTTTAAAAAGAACAATTTTAACAAATTTTACATCTAAAAACTTATTTTATTCCTCTATTTTAAATTTAAACCATATTTATAATTTATCTTCAAAGTTAATCACAAAACCAGGTTTGTTACAACCATTATTCAAATCCACCAGAAAAAATTTCAGACCTTGAAAACCTTTTTTTCAAATCAGCCAAACCTGTAATCTTTTCAAAAGCCTGTAATTAAATCAAGTTTCAAAACTTCAACCCAAAATCAAAGCAACTGTGACGACCCGAATTTCAGCATTCGAAAATCGGCACCCGTACTTTACTTGTACTCGAATGCCGCAGATTCAACCGCTGAAACCCGATTCGCGCCGGAGCTTATAACACATTAATTATAACAACATAGCGGAAGGAAATGAATATATCACCAATATACAACAGTTGATTACAACAATGATACAACTAATTGATCAATATTATCAGAGATACAAGATACAGCGGAAAGAAATAAATCCAAAAGATAATATCTTCAGAATTCCACAAGATAGATACTCCAACAAATAGCGACTCTATTACCAAAGTTCCAAAAACTCCAAAAGCTAGAACCACCAACATGCTTTCCAAACACAAAGCGAAAAACACCGCATTACGATGCAATAAGCAAGTTCAGATCCCGAATGTTGAAGAGAAGCACAAAGCGATAGCCAAATCCAAAAACTGAAGAAGATTTCCAATTGCTACCAAACTAGAGACTTCGAAAGATATCGAGCTGCATCTATTATCTGACTATCTGAAAAATCTAACTCAAGACTGTCTATGGAAAATTGTAGGCAACCAGAGTTTAGAAAGGGAACAATAAACTCCAGGTCAGTCATGGGACTGGTGTGAGCAAATAAAAACAGTTTATCTTTAACAAAAGCAAGACAAAAGATTTTAAAAGAATTCTGCAATGCTTTATGGAAAATGAAATTACTATAAGGCCTCCCACTGCACACACAATGCAAACGCACAGTTGGAGGAGATTTCTCATTATGGTAGTAAAACATGCTTGATACGCAAAAACCTTTTGATATTATTATTATTGCATAATGTAGAAAAACCTTTGAAAGTATAATACTAATCTTATCCGGCATAGACATTTCGAACTATGCCTACTATAGCTACCATCTAAACAGTGGTAGCCACCATAAGTAAATGGCAGGTTACACAACTAAAACCGTACAAGGCATGCATTGGAGATTGGATTTTCAACAAATGGTCAGGCTAAGGTTGCCACATGGGTACGCCTCTGGAGGGACACCTCGAGAACCTACCCGGATCTCTGCCAACATAAGGCAGGGTTACCCCTGCCCAGGAAGTAACACCTACAAGTATGCCATCCCCGGTCGTTAGCGACCTTTATCAGAGGATCCTCAACCACAATGAAACAACCACAAAGTAATAAATTTGTAGCAACCACATAGGTTAAATATCTGGGCTCCATACCATGATACCACATTTTCCCAGAAGAAATGGACATACCCTAGGGGCGCGACCCCTAATAACCTTGCCGCATCTTTCCTGTTTCGACCATTTCCGGGTTGTGAGGTCCAACGAAGTCTCGTCCACAACGCTACACTTTTCACAAAGCCATTCTTTGATCAACAAATGATCAGCAGCACTTCGTATACCACATTACCAAATTGGGAATGTACCACTAAGCTCGTACGTCTCAGAGAAGGGTGTTAAGCTAAGAGAATAAATTATCCGCCACCAAATAGAAATGTATTTGATAAAAACTAGCTTTACATCTCAAAGTGTAATATTAGAATCACATCCATACAAGTCTGTTTCGGGTTCAAATAGAACCGAAGGCACTGCACAAAGAAGCCCTTGCAAATCCGGATAATCCCTAATCACTTGCGGACTCCCCGTCACAAAGGATGATCAAATCTCTATACCAGGGATCAGCTGGTGCAAAGACATTCAACGAGTTATCCTTTCGCTTTCGAAAATTTCCGATCTTCACCACCAGTCTTCAAATGCTATCCATAATGTTGTATCATTGTTCGAAATGGGTTATATGACACAAGGTCCTCTCCCGGCTAAATCGAATAATGAGCGTAATATTTAAAAACATATGGATATTATGATCTCAGTTAAGTAACTACTTAAATCCCAAAATCTTTCTTTAAATGGTTTAAACAAGTTACCATTTAATCTTTTAAACAAAAAGATTCACTTTACAAAGTTCTCCAATCTTTCACAAAAATTCATTCATAGCCTTTCTAAATAATTTCTGTTTCAAATTGGATTAACTCATCCAATCCTTAAATCAAAGATTCAATTCATAGCTTTCTAAACAATTCTACTTCAAATCTTTCATAAAAAAAGATATACTTTTTAGATCCTCTTCAATTTCAAAACAAAGTTCAACAATCTTTGACAAAAATTTATTCATAGCTTCCAAAACAATTCTATTTCACCTTTTCAACATAAATTGGAAATCCTTTCTTTATATGAAGGCTATTATTATTTGAAAAACAAAGGTTTTCATTTCGGAAAAATCTGATTACATTTGCACAAGTTAAAACCCTTTAAGTCTAAAACTTGGGTTAAATTGAAATTTCCAGAATAATATTTTTAAACTTATTTAAAACCCATATAAACACATTGATAAGTTGTATAACCTTTTTAAACCATAATTTCCAAATGTAGAATTCAATTCAATTCTTGAATTCAAATTGAAATCAAATTATTTAAATTTCAAAAGTTTGTTAAGTTCTTCAAAATAACTTCTATCTTCAGACTCCTTTTCAAAAGCATTTCATATTTAACCCAATTCCATTTCCAAAACTGTTTTGGATTTAAATTCAATCTATAAAGACCATTTCATAATATTAGATTCAAATACTATGACTTAACCAATTTCCTTGTGCAATCCATATTTGTGTGTGTATGGTGTAACATAGGGTTTTTACACAATAGTGCAACATTATTAATCATCATAGATTCAAATCCATTAATATCGATTAGCGGTATAATCCTATAACGCTTATCTTTATTCATAGATTCATAGATAAACAGTATGATTTCATCACAGATAAATAAATTACATTCATCACAGCTCAAATCATAACAGAGCATCACACATCAGGGATATCAAACAATTCAACATTCAATAGAATCCAAACATCCATAAGTAAGATCGATTAATTATCCGATTAATTAAAATCAGATTATTTACTTATGAATAAACTACTAGTCCTAGTTAATTAATATTAATTAATTACATACCTTAATCATAATTAATCTTTAATCATTTATTAATTAAACTTTAATAATAAATAAAACAACTTTTACTTATTAATTAATAAACCTTAATTAATAAATAAATTAACCTTTAATCACTAAATAATTAACATTAATTATTTAATTATCCTTTAATTAATTACCTTCAATTGATTACATAAATAAATTAATCCTTAATTAATTATCATTTAATTAATTATCCTTGATTGATTACAATAAGTGATTATCCCTAATCACTTTCATTAATTAATAATTAAATTAATTAATTAATTATCCTCCAATTAATTACCTGAATTAATTAATCTCTCAAATTAATTATCCTTAATTAATTAATCTTTAACCAATTGATTAATTAACTTTAATCATTAACTAACCTTTAATTAATTAGCCTTTATTTAATTTTAATTAATTTTCATTAAGTAATTACCCCTTAATTACTTATTTAAATTAATCAACCTTTAATTACATTAAGGTAATTTACCTTTAAGTAATCACATTAAGTAATGATCCTTTAATTACTCAAGATCTTAATAAATCAAAAATAAATCATTACTTTCTTAATTATCATTTAAATACTATTTTAAATAACCTTTGAAATAGATTATCAATTACCAATTAACTTAAAACCTTTAAGTTAAATTAATCAAAAAAACATTTTATTTCTTACTTACCCACATAATTACAATATTAAGTTACTAATAAACTTTAAAATAAGGTTATATATATATATATACATTAAACATTTTAATGTACATATAATTTGTTTTAAAAAATATTAATTAATCTTAACTTAAATCAACATACTATTATTCAAAAAGAAATGGGTTAAGAAATTGTCTAAACTTAACGGAGTTTTAAAATTTTAAAAACCTATTATTTCATTTTACTTTTAAATTCTGATATCATCACAAAACCCGAGCATTTACTTGTTTTTCACGAGCCCAACAGCTAAATTCCCCGAGCCAAAATCAAATTTTTCCCTAGCCACCATATATTATTATTATTATTATTATTTTGTTTTTTTCAAAAACTTGTTTTTATCTTAACATTTAAAAACAGTTATATATTCGCATACCAACTCGATAACCGACCCGAGGCACAACATCACTTCTGTAACGTCCCGCAAATTTCGTTCATTTAATTTGGTTGAATTAATGAGTTTTGTGTTTGCACCAAAATTTGGCAATACCCTTCGGAAGTTTTTGAAGAGATAATAAGTGAAGAAATTAAATTGAAAATGAGGATTATCTAACAAAAACTCAAAGTCACAAAAAAGTAAATTGCACAGAAGACAAAAATTTAGAGTGATTCGGCGTTTTGCCTATGTCCACTATGAAGTTTTGTCACTTTATTGCTTAATACTTGAAGATTACAAGTGTTCTAGAGCGAAGGCAGTAGATAATAGACTTAAATTCGAAATCAGCAACAGTGAAAACGATATGGAGTGATTCTGGTAGCATCCGGGCGTGCTTTATCTCTAGAAATTCTCTGATCCCCTTTTTGAATGTCCAGGGGCTCTATTTATAGGTGTAGGAGGCTGATATTTCGCCTGAAATCTGGGGAGACCGCTTCTGGCATGTGAGGGGGGCCCACATGCCCGGCCTTAGGAAATCCGGGCCCACTTTAGGATCGATTAGAACTCTAGTTCGAGTCGATCAAAAATGTGTCCAATCGAGGTGAAATTTGGTATGGACGTTCTTCAACATGCATGCAAGCTCCTATGAAAATTTCATAGCATTTGGACTTGTAGATCTCAAGTTATGATCGATTCAAGATTGCATTTTTGGTTGTCATGCTTGGTTCGAATCGATCCGCATCGAATCGATAGGGTCGAATCGATGGCTGGTGCATGTGAACGATGACGTGGTGCGCATATTTCTCGGGTCGATCCATCTTTTTCTTCGAGTTTACTGGGTCTCTTCTATGGTCTTAGCCGCCTTGACTTAGTGGATTCGAGGTAGTGGGTTTGAAGATGTGTTCCTTTGAATCGATCGAATGGATGTTCCTTCGTATCGATCAGGGTATACGATAATTGATCGATACGAAGGCTTCCCAACTGAATGGTTTCGAGGAAAGTCATGGGAAAGAGTCGAAGTGAGGTTATGGGATGGATTCGAAGTAAGGTTAAAGGATGGAGTCGAAGTGAGGTTACAGGATGGAGTCGAAGTGAGGTTACAGGATGGAGTCGAAGTGAATCATCTTCATGGATTCGAAGTACTCTGCCCTACTAGATTCAAAGGTCTTCATCCTGAAGGATACGAAGTGAAGTAGCCCCATGGATTCGAAGTATCTTGCCTTGAGAGATTCGAAGTAGGGGATGTTTTGATGGTTTCAAACCACGGCTTGGTTCTATGGATTCGAACATGGGGCCTGCTCTGATGGATTCGAACCTAATGCTATTCCCTCCACTCTTCATTGGGGATAATTTGAGCATACGAACTCGGATTGACTTGAGATTTGAGATGCTGACTTCTACGATCTTTCTCGTCATATCCCATCAATTGTAGCTCAATCTAGACTCGGACATAATCCATGGATATCCATAATGAAGCATAGTATGACCATTCTTCGAGACGAACTGTCCTATGTTTTCAATCGATCTTTTAGTATCACGGCTTTGCCAAAAAGCGGGATAACATTTGCCCCCCAAAGTACGTCTTGTGGAACATGACGTGCTTTGAAAAGCTGCGATTTCTCTCTTAACAATCATTGCTCTTTTGTCGAAGGTTGTACCCTTGCTTTGATATGATTGATTGCTGCAGGATAGTACCTGGCCGCTGGTCGTTGTTCGTAATCAGATTAGTATTCGATCCCTGTGAATGTTTAAAATCGAATGTTAGTCCGACATATATGCACATATGTTAGATTGACTCTTGTTAATGTCGTGTGTCCACGAGTCGTTGTCAGTTCTGTCCGATATTGAATTTCGTATCGATTCTCTCCTGAAACAATTTGGAAATTTGAGTTGAGACAACGCTTTATGGTTGTTTTGAAAAGCCCCTTCGTATCGATCCTCTCCTGAACTGATATATAAGGTTGACAAGTAATTTTTTCATATCGAAGCGATGCGTTCATTCTCGTTGATGGCTTCCGATGGATTCGAAGTGATTGTTCGAATCAATAGTCTTCGAACTACTGCGAGTTGATGGCCATGAAGTTGGTACTTCGAATCGATGGGATGTGGTGACTTCAACTCAGCTTTTGTTAATTGCATCGTATCGATGGAGCTTCGCATCGATGATGTCTTGATGGGATCGAAGCTTTGATGGATTCGAACGCAACGGATTCGAGCATGGTTGTTCGAATCGATATGATTTATGACCGGTGGCAATTGGTCAGGTTGACCGGAGGTGAAGCGTCACGAGTCCTCCCAGGAATCCATATAAATACATAAGGCTTGGCTCATTTTCACTTTTTATTTTTTACTATTGCTCTAACTCTTCCTTCGTATCAATCCCCCAGAGCCGAGAGAGACGTTTCTTCGAATCAATCAAATCCTTCAATCTTTCACTCGTAATCACAATAAACCAGGTAATTAATGGATTAAAACCGAGCTAAAAATGATGAAACTGAATTGATCGAATCGAGAGATGAAGCGTGTCAAAGTGTTGATGTTTCTTGGAGAAGAAAGAGGTTCTGATTACTTTTTGCTTCGTATCGATTCAGGATGGGGTAGTTCGAGTCGACCTTGATTGCACGCATTCGTATCGATTGGTTGTGGGGTGAAGTGGTTCGAATCGATGGATTCGAATTTATGACTTCATGATCGATTCGAAGGTATCGAGCTCGACCGATACGAAGTCGTTCTACTGGGTTGATATGAAAGCTCTCCCCATGGACTCGAAGCGCTACTTCAATTAATACCGTGGACATCGTTCCAAGGGTCATATCGATTCGAAGCGCATCGAGTCGACCCCTATCGATTCGAAGCACATCGAGTCGACCCGGATTGATTTGAGGTGATCGATTCGAACGTCCTTAATCCAAAGAATGCAATACCTCTGACTTGCTCTAACTCCTGAATTACGACCGATCTCCAGTTGAAATTTGACGAACTTAATGAATTTTAGCACACTCGATTCCGATGAGCTTTTGCCTTGCATAATTGAACTTGACTGTAGGACTACACTCGACTGCCTTTTGAAACTCGTCGATGGAACTGTGGCCTAATCAAAATATAACGGACTTATGCTTGAATTGATCGGTAACATCTGGATGATGAGGTTGTGACGGTCAGCGATGATGTTCATTTCCGGTCTCGATTTTCAAAGTTTTGTCGTTCGCACATCCTGCTGTTTTCAAATTTTCACTAACTCTATAGAATCTTTCTAAGTAATGCACAACACTGCACTGCACTACACACACTTTACACTGGGAATGAACGGGCTTTTTATGTGCTTAATGTTGCTTTCTGATGAGTTAGTTAGTTATGGAATTTTCGAGCTCTCAACAACAAGAAGTACAGAGTTCACTTCCTTCAGAAATACTAGAAATCCCTGACATTCCTCCCGAAGTAGTTGGTCTGGCTCCGGACGAAGTGCCGGAAGCCATATTTATCGATGATCCTATCGACTCCGTTTCGTCCAGTATTTCTGAAGCCTTACTGGACCGGATCTGCTTGAAACATAACTTATCCCCAGACGACGTTTGCTACCGGGCGTTGATGACAGACCTCATAACCCGCCCGAGGTGTATACTGCTTTCTATCGTCACGCCTGTGCGGCTGGAACTCTCCCTCCATTTAACCAATATATCAGGGAGATGTTATCATTCATTGGAATCGCCCCCTCACAACTTCATCCCAACGGACACGTATTGCTGAATAGTGTTTTTGTCCTATTTATGGATCATCTCTTTCGTCCGCCAAGGCCAACCGAGATTAGACACATATTTAACTTCAAGAGCAGGGGCGAAAGCCCATCTTTCACCTATTTGGAGGCAGTTAGAAACTGCCAGATCGTGACGGGAGCCTGGAACAGACTCAGTTATTTTAAAAATGAATGGTTTTTTGTTCGATGCCCCCCAGGGTTCGCTAGGTGATGGCTTTCTAGACGTAAGTGTCGTAAATAACACAAGCCTTCTTTAATAGTCGTTATCAATACTTGTACTAATATCAGGTGTTTTTCTTGCAGCTATCATCTCAAGGCCTGACGGTGGATATTACAAAGGCGTTGTCCGAAGTTTACAAGAGGTCCCGAGTGATTTGCGGCACATCGACTCGGTGCTAACTGGCGATAACTTAAGGGCGTTGGGTTTAATTGAGTTGAACCAGAGCATTGTTATCGAGGGGATGGAGAAACAGGCGTCGAAGACAAAGAAGAAAATGGTGAAAAGAAAACCCGGCATAATAATAAGAGAAATGAGCGATGATGAGAGGACGCCCACTGATACCGAGTTAGTGGCTGATCTTTCCCGAATAGAGGAAAAGCGGAAAGGCAAGGCTGTTGTCCCTAAACTTAAGAGACGGAAGTCTATAGTCGTATCTCGTTCGATCCCCGAAACTACTACCTCTGGCGCTGCAATCAGGAAATGCTTTCTTAGGACTGGATGACATTCCCATCCCGGAATATGTATCTCTCCACCACGAGTCCGGGTTGGATGAACTCCAGGAAGCGTTAGAAATAAGCGAGCCTTTACCTGTTAATGCAGTCGACACTTCTGGTTGGTCGAGGGCTTTGCTCATTTGCATACACTTTCATAACACTACACAACTTCCGCACAAATCGTATTGCTTTCGCCTGGTATTTAACTGAATTGCTTCTCTTTTTCAGGTGTTATGTCTGGCCGTCAATCTACACTAGACAAACTCCGAAGAGTGCATCACCCTTCATCTTATTACGAATCTCGACGTGGAGACTCCGATCGCGATCGTGAACAGAGGCATCATGGCCAGGAATATTATGCAAGGGATCATCATCGTAGTTATTGTAGTCAGGAGCGATCAGACAGAGATCGGAGATACCGCTCCCCTTCTCGTTCCCCTCCGCCACCCCGAAGCCATATTCAGGTATCTGAGCCTCTGCGACGTCAACCGTCTTTGCAGGTTTAGAGGCTTGAGCCACATCGTTCTAGAACTGAGGTCATTACGACCACGGCTGTAGCATCCCGCCTTTCCACACACTTTAAACCGACACACGTGCCAATTCAAAGCATACGTAAGGGCGGATTGTTATGGGGTAAATAAGAAAATAGAGAAGAATTAAAACGAAAATAGAATCTCACAGCGGAAGGATAAAATATAATAACAAATATACAGTTCATAAACAGTTTACAAAAGCTCGATTCTTCTTTTACCATAAATATCAGAGTTACACATACCAATACAAGCAATGCAGCGGAATAGAAAGAGTGTGGTGTAATACTATATATAAAATAATACTGATTCTTCGTCTTCGTCCTCCAAAGCTAAAATCTGCTATCCTGAAACGCTCAGACTGACCCGAGCGAATTTGAAAAGACAAAAACACCCGAGTCAGACTAGAATATCTTATGTGAGTTAAATAAACAGAAATAAATATGAGTACAGTAACTCAAGAGATGTTCGGGATTTACATCTCCTAAGGATCCGTTAAACTATTTACTATGTAGTATATTGCGCTATTATAATAGTGTCTATTTATAAAATAAACTTACTTTTTAATAGCGTTAAGGAGTGACCAAATATTCCCCTTAACACAAATAATGCCAATAGTCTATACAGTACCGTAATACCTCCTGATCGGGAGGCTACCAGAGGATACTCCATAGGTACGACACAAATAGAAACTCGTAGTAAAGGCTCGATATGGTAGGTGACACGGCACAACTAGGCAATGCCAGGGTAGATATACCAATTGCTATCCAGGCTGGTGGAAACGCGTAGCCGCAGTTACCGCCCACCTCAGACTAACTCTCCAAAATCAAAATATAGAAGTGGCCACTCAATCAAATCCAAGTCAAAGTATAATATCGAAGAGGAGCGTCCGATCAGAGGAATGACCTCATTGGCCTGAGAATCGCTCCTGTTTTAGCCACCTTATGCCAACTCACGGGAGTTGGGTCCACGTATTTACCTTACAGGAAACGTCGCCACCACCTACTTCATTCTGGAATCTCCACCGCGTACACGGTTAGTCAAAGTGGTTTTCGGTATCGACAGAGAGTATGTCCATATCCGATCCTGGTCTCTTTGCCAACCCATCGTTATTATAACACCGCGGTCATTTTAAAAATAGTTTGTACTTTAAAACCAGAATATAATCCATTTCAAAACCATAATATTACGATATCATTTCTTCTTTAAAACCCAAAAAGATTCATTTTGATATTATTTTTATAAAACCCAAATCAATGATATCATTTCCCAAATAAAATATTCCTTTTCAAAAATTATGTCACTTTTTATTATTTAATATCCCATGTAACCAATATTCTGTTTGTAACTTTCAACATAATTCTTCGAAAATCCATAGTATTTTTAAAACCATTATTTTCAAAACTAAATGGTTTGGATATTCAACGGTATGCGAATTAAAAAGGTTTAACTTTACTGTTGCTTTATAAAGAAATAAATTACATGGCTTTCCAAATATTTCTTCTTTTAAAGTTAAACCAAAATCCAAAATATTACTTCAAGTCCCAAAACCATTTCAATTTTATATATATTTATATCCATTTTTGAGCATTAATATTTCAACTAAAGTTGGATTTTTATCCTTTCAAAATCAATATTCTATTAATTATTCTTGACCATTCACATAAAATCCATAATTAATAAGACTTCAATTTCTAGTAAAAAAATATATATATATATATATATATAGAATTTTTCCACTTCAAATTATACTAGAATATCCATTTCTATTTATTTTGGGAAAATCCAATTACAAATATCATATCTTATAATTTCCAACTTTACATTTAAACATAGGATATAAATTTACCAAACTCCATTTTCTAAATTTCTTCCATTTTCAATAAAGAAATTTATATTCCTTTTAATTTCAAAATTTCAACTTCATAGGTATATAAATATGGAATAAAATATTTATACAATATAAATTTAAGATTTATAGACCGTATTCAATCCAAACCATAGAAATCACATTAAAAATAGTTATATATAGACCACGGTGCCTGTATATAGTTTTCTATCCTATGGTCAAGTGATACGGATATTTATCATTTCAATCCGCAATTTAAAAAATAAAACTGCGGTTGTATATCATTTCAAACCGCAATCCCGAATGAAATGTAAATGCATACAAACTTGCAGTTTAATGATATCCAAATAAAACATTCATTCAACAACACACCCATCATCCAATCACAACATCGATCAATATCAATCAATAACAATTATATATATGATCATATATAACAGGTGATAACTGGCAGTTTATTCAAATTAAATTTTATCAACTATTAATCTAACAATTTATATTCAGTGATAATTGACATAACTGTTAACTAGCAGTTCATATGCAAACAATAATTTCTAACAGCCAATTTACACGCAATAAATCAATTAAATTAACAGTTACATTCAAAAAAATGCAATTCAACAGATATGAATGAAATAACATGCCAAAAGCTCATAAATAAATTTCTATTCATTTCTAAAATTTATTTAACAAACATAAAAGCTTCTAGTAGTTGTGAGTGGGTTAAAACACTCACCTTTTGAATTTAAATCGAATTCAAACCCGATTTAAACCCAAAAATTCGCCCGTCTCAGAATTCGTCCAAACCAGCGTCATCGAGTCCGGAATTAAATTACGATCCTAACAAAAAAAAATTCGTGTGAATCCGACTTCGTATGAGAAAGTTATGGCGAAAAATGATGATTGAATTCAAATTGAAAATAAATAGAAAACGACACATATTCACCTTCAAGCCACGTCACCACCTCAACTCTCCTACAGTAACTCACGCACTACACGCAGCCGCACCATGTTTTGTAAACCCTAGCCAAAAATTCCCGACGATCCAACCGTTTAACTGCCAAACAAATTACATAGATGCGCTCCCCTCGGTTCCCTCTCCAAAACCCAGAAACAGAATCTCGATCCGATAAAGTTTTGCGCGACGATGATGAACGGTTTTGGGGCTGTTTGAATTTATTCTGGATGAACGACAGCTCCAATTGAAAAACGAATTTCACCAGTATTTTACGCGTATCGAATACTTCAACATATATTTTTTCTGGAATTTTCTGAAATTTTTGAGTTTTGACTTTTGATTTTGAACTGTGGATGGATCTGGAATTGGATCTGAGATGTATACATTTGGGGAAGAGAAAGGAGTGAAGAAATGAACTTACAGCAAAAAAATAGAGACTAGGGTTTATAGCTGTATATTTATAGATAGGCTAGAGGTAGGGTAGCTAGACTGGATACGCGAACGTGCGTGACAAACCATGGTCCAAAAAGCCCGCTATGCCTCCGGAGCCAAATTTGTTAAAACTATATATCCAAATAGGTGTTTTAAAATATTCTGAACGCGATGGAAAAAGTTTCACGACCAAATTCGATCGTATGAAGAAGTTATGTAAAAAAAAACAAAAATTTCAAATTGATTCAAAATGCGTAAATTTCAAGGCGTTTCGAGTCCGTACGATCAAACGACCAGTCCGATCGCTACGAAACTTGAAACATTATTATAATTCACCGTTACGGATCCGATGAAACTAGTTTCGTCGAAATCCGAGTCCGTGACACAAATGGCTATTTTTAATATTTATTAAATAAATTAAAATAAATCATAAAATCCAAATTTTCTTTCAACTTTAAATATTGGCCAAATTTCATTACTTATATAATCCAATCAATTCCAAATAATTTAGCAAGCTTGGATGTGAACTAAAATTTATAAGTATATAAATTTCGAAGTGTTAACCTCTGCGTTTTCTTATTATTTAGGAATTATAAATTTTATTCGCAAAACCCAATTATTAAATCATATACTTATACTCTCATCTTAAATCTAATTAAATAAATAACTTGATTTCTATTATCCAACTCAAAATATATCAATTATTCTCCAACTACATAGTTAACGTTTCTTTTATATATCACTGTGGTAATATTTCAAAATGTTCATCTTTTGTTTGCATAAATTACTGTATTTAGATAAAATTGTAATTTTGGTAACTTATCACATAAATAAACTTAAAACCTCAACTAATACATTCCACCTTTGTTTCATCTTATTCATTCACTCATCAATATTCCGTACTAACTACAAAATTTAGTGTATTCCTTTAAATTGATTAAAATAAGACTTATCAACTAATAGAAAGATTTACGTACAAAATTTATTGTCATACATCTAATTTACAAGCCTATACTTAATTATTATCCTACAATACGTTTTACGTTACTATAATGTTCATTCTTCCGTTCCTACGTTTCTATAAATTTATTTAACGCAACACTTAATCTACACCTATTGCGATGTTTCAAATTTACTTGAATGAACAATTTCTTTACTCAAAATAGTTGTTGTAAACTCTTAATTCCACATTTATAAGTGTATTATTATTTTCACTCAAATATTATACATATATATAGAGTATTGGGTTTTTATTTAATCATCATTTATCATATATATTAATTAATTAAATTCAATATTTAAGTCTGACTAAATTTATTCCCCAAATACACATTTACCTTTCTCAACCAATAAATATAACCAATCAAATTCTCATTTTATTGAACCTTGGTCAATTCCACACGTTAATTTTACTTAAAGTCTCAATTAATTAATTTACCTCGGTTTCATTACCTTATTACCTTATATGCATAATTGACATTGTTATATCTTCCATTACATCAATAATTTACCATTTCATCTTACCATTTATTTACGTATCCTTTTATTGCACTGATTGAAATAAATTCACTTATTAAATTCCCAATTCCACCCTTCTATTCAAACCAAGTATCATGCTATGATAATATTTTACGTTGGTTACACTGAAAAAAATCAACTTTTTATCGTTATCAATTAAACATACATTAATTTCACAAATTAAAGGAATTAATTGCCATTTATCCAATTAAATTTTTCATACATCAATCTATTTCATCTAAATCCTTACCTATGAATATTGCAACCTTTAATTCCATTAAATACCAATTAACCCAAATTATTTCATTTATTCTAAGTCATATTACTAAAATAATTCATCATAATAAACTTAAAATCTATACGTTTATTGATTTATTTCTATTTGTCTTATGTTAAATTCTAAATTTAGTAAGACAACCTAAAGTACTCCATTCAATCGACAGTCCCTTTCAATTGTTAATACGTACTTAAATTTCTACAGTTGCCTTCCATCTTCACTTCCGTTACTATGATAAAAATTAGTAACGTTTATGCCATCAATCCATCATAATTACTTACCCTTAATTGAGTTTGATTTCCAAATAAATTTGCTGACCCTTAATTAGACAATTTATAAAAGTTTGTCATCATACCTATAGTTCTACGCTTATGCTATGTCTTAAATTTCAATAAATTTATAAATTTTGAGATGTTCATTAGGGTTTACAAATTTATTGACTTGCAATAACAGGGTTTCTTAATCTATTCAATTTATCGTTCACAATCTTTTATTGCATTAATTTGGTTTAATATTCCCATATTAAATTTTATGTCCAGGTAAGAATTTTTCTTTCTTTCTCTACTTAATTCATTTGAATTTTATTCAAATGTCTTTAAATAGGTTTCTAAGTCACTCCTATATAATTTATTCTAGCCTTCATTTTAATATTTATCTACCACCTTTATTCTTTCAACTAAAATAAATTACAAAAATCCTATTAAACAAACAATTTTAAATGGTCGAACTTAACGGGTCGTTACAACGGCTGCGGAGGAGGCCCCTATTGAACCATCCGGTGAAGGGGCTATCAGACTGCTCAATTGAAGAGGGACTTCCCGGAAATTTGCTTCGACGCTTGTATTTTTCCTCCTAATCTCAAAAGAATTCCCGAAGACGCCATGACCACAGCGCTTAGCTATACCCACGATTTCTATGTTCAGTACAAAGAATGGTATAAGGCGGTTGTTAAAGCTTCAAAAGTAGCCTTTGATCGGGCCAAAATTATCGAGAAACTGGAAGCCGACTTGGCTTAGAAGAACCGTATGGTCGATATACTTCAATCTGAGGCGGAATCCTCCCATAAGGCCGAAGTTGAGTCGCTAAAAAAGGTTGATGAGACATTAGTTGAGATGGAAAAGATGCAACAGGCACATTGCACTTTAGTTGAAGACTTGGGTCATCGATACAAAAATGTTGAGGCCGAGCGTGATGCGGCAGTCAAAGAACTAGAGGAATTAAAGGCTAAGTTTGCCGATATGAACAAGGAAAAAGACGATGCTAATACGGCCGCACAAGAAGCGTGCGAGCAGGTTGTGTCTCTTCGGGATGAGCATGATGCGGCAGTCGCAAGGGTTAAGGAGCTTGAAACAGAAGTGGAGGAGAAAGTCCAGGCAGAGAGGTTCAAGACTGAGGCCGAATTTGACGAACTCTTGGACACATAATGCCAACGTGTTAGAACACAGAAATCTCGCCTGGCTGGGGGATTACTCTATGCTTCTCTATAATGCCTGGAAAAAATTAGTGGAGAACAAGAGGATGTCTTTCCCGGATGGAATATTATATGAGTTTGAGCTTGAGTCACGTCTGCTTAGCGAGGATGAGAGGAGAACTCTTCACGAGGCGATAATTTTGGTCGAGAAAGAAAAGCTTGGCATCCATCGAACCTAGATCGGCGAAGGTTTGGGCGTCGCACATCATAGTGAGAATATCGCAGTCCCTATCCCGACTTCGTCTGAAGTTATTGCCGCGGTTGACCCACAAATTATTCCTGCTTACAATCCGGACCAACCGGGGTTATCTTCTGGTAAGGCCGCCGTCTCCGAGCCTGTTCAAGCACCAAGGCAAGGTAAGGAAGGTACTTTGATTATTTCCCTCACGTCTTAAAGTAACGATTTTTTGAGAGAATTTACTGGACTGGTTATTTTTTCTCTCCTTTGTTCAGTGACTGAGAGTGCCGCATTTGTGCCCCCAGTTCCTCTGGTTCTATATCCTATGCATGGAGTTATTGTCACCGAGGCGATTTCAACTGCTGCCATGGCCGATGATATTGGGGAGGGGAGCTCGATGTCATTCGATGCTCAAATGATTGAAGAGCTACTTGGTCATTCTCTTGACCCTGTTCATGATCCTTCATTCGCGTTGAGTGGAGCTGCTCCAGTTTTCAGTTCTGTCATGACGACCACCAGCGTATCCAGCGCAGCTCAATTGTCTCGAGAAGAAGAGATTTTAGCTGAGATAAGCGCTGAGATGGCCACGATGACAACAGTTGGTGGTTCTGGAAGCAACACTGCCCCCTCAGGCTTATCCTCTCTAATGGTGATCTCTCTCGGTGGCACGGTGACCGTCTCGAGCATTGCTGAACAAACACATGTCACCGCTCCCATGCCTTCGGTTCATCCTTCCAAAAGGATCTCTGTCCCCTCCAGCTCCGAGGAAGACGTTGATATTATGCCAGATCCGGAGGATGTTCCAAAGAAGGGCAAAAAGTCTCGTAGGAAGCCGGGTAGTGGGTCCAACGGCTCGACTCCAAAGAAGAAGCCCCAGAAAAAGAAGGAGTGAGCTTCTTGTTTTATAATGTAGTTGTGAATAGCAATTCTTTTACCTCTTCTTTTGTTCTTTTAGAGCCGTGTATATATGTGGATTCGGCCTCCACTTAATTGAAACCTTTTGACTTGCCATGTAATCAAACCTGTTTTTGTTGGTTGATGGAATGGGAAGTTGCTCTTTTCTTTTACATAAGTGTTTTGCAGTGTTTGTATTTTTTATCTGCCAAGTATGATAACATAATTTCGTGTCATGATTTGATGAATGAGTTGAACTCTGGACATAGTATCACTTTGGTTAGTGATTAACGGTTAGCTTTTTTGCCCCTAGTCTCGGGGAACAACATTTGTATTTTGGTGGTTGATCGCATTTTTGCAAATCTTAGGCACATGTCCACATTTTAGGGACTTAGGATTATTTGAGATCGATAATCCGGTTCGCACTTCGGGAATTTGAGAGTTATCGATATTTGTAACACGGTTCGCGCTCCAGGAACCTGGAATTGATGTTTATACTCCGCTTCATGCTCCGGGAACTTGGAATTAGTGTTGATATTTTGGTTTGCACTCCGGGAACTTTGACATAGTGTTTTGTGCTTTAATTCGCACTCTGGGAATTCGGAGGTAGCATGTATGCTTTGGTCCGCACGCCGGGAACTCGTGATCTATGTTTATACTCCATTCACGCTCAGAGAAGTTGGAGTTAGCACGGATGCTTCGGTTCGCGCTCCGGGAACGGTGGATTTGATGTTTATACTCCAATTCGCGCTCTGGGAATTTGGAGTCCGTTCGCACTCCGGGAACGAGTTGCTGGATGTTTATACTCCAATTCACACTCTAGGAAGTTGGAGTCCGTTCACACTCCGGAACGAGTTGTTGAATCTTTATACTCCAATTCACACTCTGTGAAGTTGGAGTCCGTTCGCACTCCGGGAACGAGTTGTTGAATGTTTATACACAAATTCACACTCTGAGAATTTGGAGTCCGTTTGCACTCTGGGAATGAGTTATTGAATGTTTATACTCCAATTTGCACTCCGCGAAGTTGGAGTCCGTTCGCACTCCGGGAGCGAGTTGTTGAATGTTTATACTCCAATTCACACTCTGGGAATTTGGAGTCTATTCGCACTCTGGGAAGGAGATATTGAATGTTTATACTCCAATTCACACTCTGGGAAGTTGGAGTCCGTTCTCGCTCTGGGAACGAGTTGTTGAATGTTTATACTCCAATTCACACTCTGGGAATTTGGAGTCCGTTCGCACTTTGGGAACGAGTTATTGAAGGTTTATACTCCAATCCACACTCTGGGAAGTTGAAGTTAGTAAAAGGATTGTCGTGTATCAATCCTTGTAAATGCTGGTGTAGTGTTCTGCCCCCGAGCTCAGGTTTCACTTAGTGAGTGACCGGTCGTATCACATTCACTCCCTATTTGAATAAATCCCACCGCGTGATTGAACTTAGCTCTCCGTGCATCGTGATATTATACGTCATTTTCAGTGAATCACAACTTTTGGCTCGAAGCGATGGTATTTTATTGCTGAAATAAAAGAAATATGGCAAAATCAGTTGCCTTATTACAGGTTCAAACTTCGAAATGCAAAATTAAAATGCTAAGGAAGAAATCGACTAAAAATAGATAAATAAAGCCTGTCATGTGTAGTAGCGACGGAGACTTTCGCTATTCCAAGCTCTCGGTAAAGTAAGACCGTCAATGGTTGACAACTTGAACGTGCCATCTCCAAACTTTTGTGAAATCACATACGGCCCTTCCCAATTTGGCTTCATGTGCGAAGGGACCGGACAAATTCTCTTGAGTACGAGATCGCCGGGTTCAAAGGTTCGCGGTCGGACCTTGGCATTGTATATTCGAGCGACTCGACCCCGATATGCGGCTGCCCTCAAATTAGCTTCTTCACGCTTGTCATCAAGTAGATCCAAAGATTCAGCAAGTAATATGGCATTCGTTTTCGGATCATAATATGTCACACGATGAGAGTGAACTTCCAATTCGACTGGAATAACGGCTTCAGAGCCATAGGATAGAGAAAATGGAGTGTGTCCGGTTGTAGTCTTGTGAGTCTTTCGGTAAGCCCATAGAGCCATAGACAGTTCATCAACCCACTTGCCCCCGGCTTTTTCCAGTCGTTTCTTCAAAATAGACTTGAGAACCTTATTGACGGCTTCAACTTAACCATTTTCTTGAGGGTGTGCAACTGCAGAGGATTTCTTGTGGATGTGTAATCGTTGACAGAAGTTCTTGAATTCAACACTGTCGAATTGGGCTCCATTATCGGTGACAATGGTATGCGGGAGACCAAATCGGCAGATGATGTTGCGTACCACAAAGTAGATCACTTTCTTTGTCGTAATTGTTGCAAGAGGTTCATCTTCAGCCCATTTGGTGAAGTAATCAACTGCGACGATGGCGTACTTCGCGCCACCTTTAGCTAAAGGCAATGCATCAATTATATCAACTCCCTATATTGCAAATGGCCATGGGCTGACCATTTGGGTTATCTCAGTAGGTGGAGCTCTGAGAATTCGAGCGTGTTTTTGGCATGTATTAAATTTTTTTGCATTGTCCATAGCATCACGATTTACGGTAGGCCAATAATATCCATATCGGAGTATTTTCTTGGCTAGTGCTTGCCCCCCAGTGTGATCGCCACATTCTCCTTCGTGCACATCGTGTAACACTCGTTTGATTTTGTCGTGTGTGATACACCAGAGAAGAGGAACAGAATATACCCTTCGATACATAACTCCATTCTAAATGACAAATCATGAAGCTTTTCGAAGAATTTTTCTTTTCTCACTTTGCCGTTCGGGCAATATGCCAGGCTCAATGCAGTCTTGGGAGGGGGTCATCCATGATTCCCTACGGGAAGTAGCTTCAAATGTGAATTCATTCTCTGCTCGATCAATACTTGGAGAGGATAAAGTCTCAATAGGAACGAGTCCCAAGTGTTGAGCTTCGCATGTACTCGCCAACTTTGCCAACAAATCGGCTTTCTGATTGTGCTCTCGGGTACGTAGAAAATGGTGTAATGATCGAACTGATCAAGTATTTCCCAGACTCGGGCTAGATAAGCGGCTAGTCTTTGATCTTTGGCCTGGTATTCACCCCGAACTTGGCATACTACCAACTGGGAATCACAGTAAATTTCCACAGCGATAATTCTTAGGTCACGGGCTAACTTCAACCCAGTAAGAAAAGCTTCATATTCAGCTTCATTGTTGGTTGCACGGAAATCAAACTTCAAAGCGTAGCATATGGATCGGCCCTCGGGATTTCAAGCACTATCCCTGCGCCTGAGCATCGATCATTGGGTGCACCATCAGTATATAGCTTCCATATGTATTCGGGGGATTTACTAGTTTCAGGTAAGTCATCAGGAATAGTGAATTTGGCAATGAAATCTGCTAGGACTTGACCGTGTATGGCTCGTCTCGGAGTATATGTGATATCGAATTGACTCAGTTCAATGTTCCATTTTAGTAACCTGCCGGACGTCTCAGGTCGTGTGAGGACTTGTCGTAACGGCTGATCGGTGTACACAGTGACAGGATGGGCCTGAAAATATGGACTGAGCTTCCTCGAGGCGATGACTAGGCTGTATGCCAATTTTTCTAACCTTGGATAATTTCTCTCGGCTCCGGTTAATCGTTTACTAACGTAGTAGACCGGCCTCTGCACTCGATCTTCCTCCCGAACCAACGCACCACTGATGGCATTTTCAGATACTGCTAGATAAAGGTATAACTGTTCATGATCAATAGGTTTTGAAAGAATCGACGGTTGGAAAGATGCTGAATTAGTGATTGAAATGCGCCCTCACATTCTGTAGTCCATTCGAAGTTTCGTTTACCTTTCCGAATTAGGTCGAAGAAGGGTATGCATTTGTCAGTTGATTTCGAGATGAACCTGCTTAGTGCTGCAACCTTTCCATTAAGGCTCTGAACCTGTTTTATGGTCCTTGGAGTTTGAAGATTCCTGATCGCCCAAATCTTTTCGGGGTTGGCCTCTATTCCTCGGGCGTTGACGATGAACCCAAGGAATTTTCCGGATGCGACTCCAAAATGACATTTTAGCAGATTAAGCTTCATTCCGTATCTCCGGAGGACATTGAACATTGACTCTATGTCTTTGACGTGATCAGTGGAGTAACGCGATTTTACCAACACATCATCTACATAAACTTCCATAGTTTTCCCGATCTGGTCGGCAAACATTCGATTGACTAAGCGTTGGTAAGTTGCTCCGGCATTCTTTAATCCAAAAGGCATGACATTGTAGCAGTATAGTCCCTGGTCAATTACAAAGATCGTATGTTCTTGGTCGGGAACATGCATGGGTATCTGATTGTAACCAGAATAAGCGTCCATGGAAGATAATAATTCATGCCCGGCCGTTGAGTCCACAAGTTGATCGATTCGCGGAAGTGGAAAGCTGTCTTTCAGACAAGCCTTATTTAAGTCAGAGTAATCGATGCCCGTTCTCCATTTCCCATTCGGTTTTCGGACAAGTATAGGGTTGGATACCCACTCCGCGTACAAAGCATCCCGAATAAACCAATTCGCTCTTAGCTTATCAACTTCTTCTTTGAGGGTGGCAGATCTCTATATATCCATATCGCGTCTTTTTTGTTTGACCGGGATATACCGTGGGTCAATATTCAAGGTGTGGCTCGCGGTGTCCGGCGAGATTCCACAAATATCAGAGTGTGTCCAAGCGAATACGTCTAGATTTGCTTGGAGAAATTCGACCAATTCCCGTTGTGCTTGTGGATTTAGTTGAGACCCAATTTTTAACATTTTTGAATCATCATCATCATTAACTGGAATGTCAATTGTCAGCTTGGCGGGGGAAGCTTGACTTTCTTTAGATTCATCATTACCTTCAGTGTCTCTGGGGTCTAGATCCTTCTGGAATTGGCCGTGGTGCCCGGGCCGAGACCCAGGCACTAATTGTCAATCATCGGCGAAACAGACGCAGAGAGATTCCTCCACGCCCTTTCCTTTCTTCTTTCTCTACGCTTCTCGCAGTTCGGCAACATAGCAGGCTCTCCCAGCAGCCTGACCTCCTTGAATGACCCCAATCCCGTGATCAGTGGGGAATTTCAAAGTTAAGTACCATGGGGCAATTGCTGCCCTGAATTCGGCAAGGGCCGGTCGGCCCAAAAAAGCATTGTATGGAGAGTGGATATCTAGGACAACAAATTGTAACATTCGGACTCTTCGACGTTCTCCAACTCCCAACTCCACTCGCAACTCCACCACTCCAGTAGGTATATTAGCATTTCCATCGAAGCCATGGATTCTAGTTTGACAAGGCTTTAAATCTTTGGCTTCCATCTTCATTTGATCATATGCTCTCTTAAACAAGATATTTACTGAACTCCCATTGTCCACCAGGATCCTCTTCATCCAAGCAGGACCAACCTGGGCAGATATGACTAGTGGGTCTATAGTTGGGGCTTCGATCTTATCAGCATCTCGGTTTCTAAATACGATGTCATTTGCCATCGTCCTCTGTTGTTTGGCCGGAGCCCCTTCATCAAGTGTACTGCAACTCTCGAAATTCACATGCCTGATCGAATTGGCGTATGATTCCATTTCCCTCCAGCTTCGGTCCGCTGGATGAGGACCACCACTAACTGTATTTATGACCAATCTCCCGCCTGTACGAGCGGGCTCCTCCTGTCTCTCTTGGTTTTGTGCGCGATTTTGGTTTGACGGGCCCACACCACCAGCCTGTGGTGCCCGCACGAATTGATCTAACTTCCTTTACCTGATCAATTTTTCAATAAGATCTTGCAAATGCCTGCAATCATTGGTATTGTGTCCGTAACTTTCGTGGAATCTACAGAACTTTCCTGTTTGAATTTGTCTTTCCGGCGACGATTTCGGAGTCGGCTTCTTATACTGCATTGCGTTACAAGTCTGTAGATATACGTTCTCCAGTGACGTATTCAGCGGTGTATAGCTTTCAAACATTTGTGCCTTATGCCGCGGGCCACGATTCTGATCCTGCTTCTTATTTCTATTATCGCCGTTCCTCGGCTGGGTTTGCTTGCTTTGAATATTCAACTGTACTTTTCCAGCGCTCTCCCCGACTGTTTAACTGCCACATTTCTTTGAATTCCTTCATTGCTGGGTCTCGCATCGTCCTGCTTCCTAGATTGTTTCGCATCCTCGCGCCTTAAGAATTGGGCGGCTTTGGAGTAGAAACGATTTAACGATGCGGGAGGTTTCCCAGCTAGCCAATTTCCAAATTCAGAGTCGGGGTCAATCCCCTTAGTCAAGGCCATCAAGATGGAATTATCATTGGGGTTAGTGATTTATGCACAAGCGGCATTGAATCTTTCCAAATATCGTCTGATTGTCTCTCTTGGAGCTTGAGTGACACTAGATAAAGTATTTACGTCTTTAGGCCTGACAATGTGCATACGGAAATGTTCAACAAATTTAGTAGCCAATTGGTCAAATGAAGAGATAGATCGTGGTGGTTATCGTGTAAACCACATCGTCGCAATTCCCCCTAAAAAATGGGAAAACTATGGCATTTTACTGCATCATCAGCTCTTGCAGCAGTCATCGACCATTCGTATTTCAGAATATGTTGGTTAGGGTCGGAACTTCCTTCATACATAGGGAGAGTCGGCATCCTGAATCGCCGAGGAGGTTCAGCATATAATATGTCATTAGTGAACGGAGTATGAATTCGAGAGATTCCCCAATCGTCATTTGTTAAGCCATGACTTTCACGGATCATTTGGCGTACCATAGCTGAGAGGTCAGGCGTTGCTATATTCGGAGGGTGGCGAGCCAAAGTGTGGTCGGGTTCCACAGTGCGAGGTAGGATCGGGCACCGTCGACGATCCATGTCTCGCCTCCTTGGCTCGGTGTATTCTGGGACATATGGCCCCGGAGTATGTTCCTGCTGTTGGTAGTTCTGATTGGAGTGATTTCGGGTATCAACTCCTATGTCAACAACAGTGGCGGTGGCTTGGTTATCTGTAGTATGTTGTGGAACAGTGCCTCCTCGTGAGGAGGGTCCTGTATGAAAACTAGCAGAAGGGCCAACTCTTATCTGCCCAACAGTTAATGCTTGTTGGTGACCAGCAGTATGCGCATGGCTTCCGTCTAGCCTGGGACGGGTAGATCTACAGCTGTAATCAGACGAGGCAGAGCTTTCAGTGGAGGAATAAGGGGCTTTGTCCCTTCTGGATCTTCTACGCCTTTGGTGGTTTAGTTGATTAGTCAACTCAACATTTGCACACAATTGTTCAGCCAGCTGTAGTTGACTTTGGGTTAGTTCCTGGAGTAATGTCTGGAACTCTTGTCGAGTGACCAGACCTGATGGATCTGAATGCCCTGTATCATCTTGATTGGGTGGAGGTAGTTGCGTGGGATTCTGTCTATCTCGGCCTTCTTGGCTAGCAGCAGTAGAAGTGGTTCTTGTGCTAACCATCTTGAGGTGTAGAATCCTTTCCAAGATTTTGGTAAATCTGAATAGTATGGAAGGAGTCTGAAATTGAAGTCTGGATCTCTCTCTTAGATTTATGCAATCCGGTATCGATGACAGATCCAATGAGCAGGAGAAAACCCGGGTTTTCTCAGTGAAAGCTCCAAAGTGTTTGCACCAAAATTGGGCGACACCCTTCGGAAGTTTTTGAAGAGATAATAAGTGAAGAAATTAAATTGAAAATGAGGATTATCTAACAAAAACTCCAAGTCACAGAAAAGTAAATTGCACAGAAGACAAAAATTTAGAGTGGTTCGGCGTTTTGCCTACGTCCACTATGAAGTTTTGTCACTTTATTGCTTAATACTTGAAGATTACAAGTGTTCTAGAGCGAAGTACAGCAGATAATGGACTTAAATTCGAAATCAACAACAGTGAAAACGATATGGAGTGATTCTGGCAGCGTCCGAGCGTGCTTTATCTCTAGAAATTCTCCGATCCCCTTTCTGAATGTCCAGGGGCTCTATTTATAGGTGTAGGAGGCTGATATTTCGCCTAAAATCCGGGGAGACCGCTTCTGGCACGTGAGGGGGTCCACATGCCCGGCCTCAGGAAATCCGGGCCCACTTTAGGATCGATTCAAACTCTAGTTCGAGTCGATCAAAAAAGTGTCCAATCGAGGTGAAATTTGGTGTGGACATTCTTCAACATGCGTGCAAGCTCCTATGAAAATTTCATAGCATTTGGACTTGTAGATCTTGAGTTATGATCGATTCAAGATTGCATTTTAGTTGTCATGTTTGGTTCGAATCGATCCCCATCGAATCGATAGGGTCGAATCGATAGCTGGTGCATGTGAACGACGACGTGGTGCGCACACTTCTCGGGTCGATCCATCTTTTTCTCCGAGTTTACTAGGTCGCCTCCATGGTCTTAGCCGCCTTGACTTGGTGGATTCGAGGTAGTGGGTTTGAAGACGTGTGCCTTCGAATTGATTGAATGGATGTTCCTTCGTATCGATTAGGGTATACGATAGTTGATCGATATGAAGGCTTCCCAACTGAATGGTTTCGAGGCAAGTCATGGGAAGGAGTCGAAGTGAGGTTACGGGATGGATTCGAAGTAAGGTTACAGGATGGACTCGAAGTGAGGTTACAGGATGGAGTCCAAATGAGGTTACAGGATGGATTCGGAGTGAATCATCTTCATGGATTCGAAGTACTTTGCCCTACTGGATTCGAAGGTCTTCATCCTGAACGATACGAAATGAAGTAGCCCCATGGATTCGAAGTATCTTGCCTTGAGGGATTCGAAGTAGGGGACGTTTTGATGGGTTCGAACCACGGCTTTGGTCTATGGATTCGAACATGGGGCCTGCTCTAATGGATTCGAACCTAAAGCTATTCCCTCCACTCTTCATTGGCGATAATTTGAGCATACGAACTCGGATTGACTTGATATTTGAGATGTTGACTTCTACGATCTTTCTCGTCATGTCCCATCAATTGTAGCTCAATCTGGACTCGGACAAAATCCGGCGATGTCCATAATGAAGCATAGTATGACCAATCTTTGAGACGAACTGTCCTGTGTTTTCAATCGATCTTTTGGTATCATGGCTTTGCCAAAAAGCGGGATAACATTTTGTAATTAAATTTAGTAGAAAAAAAAACTTTATAAACGAATATTGTAATGAATGTTAAACTAAATTATATAAATGGTGACTTAAAACCTATTTAGTAGCAATTTGAATAAATTTCAATTAATGAAATAGCGTAAGTATTATACCCAGATATAATTTGAATATGGAAATTATAGGGTAGGCATTGAATTAGTTAATGTAAAGACACTTTGGTGCAGTAATTGATTTTAGTTAAGGATACGTTGTTGCAAGTAAAGATTAATGAACTTGAATGAACATTTTAATGTGATAAATTAATTAAAATGTTATGACTTTGTAAATGGAATATAATAAAAAGAACAATTGAAATTATTGTATTTATGGGCGAGATATTAGGATAGGTAGTAGTTGGTTGTGAAGAGTAAATATACAGTATATTAAAGGTTATAACGGTGTGTTACTAGTAAATTCACTCCTTTACCAATAAAGATAATTTTAGATGTGCCTTGATGATAATTAATAACATTATGGAAAGAGTAAATGTATTCATTAGAATACCAATTGCAATTGGATAGGGATTTTAGGTAACAATATTAATACAAGGTAAGTAGTGCTAAATTAAAGTCAATGATAATGAACAGCGATTAATTAAAAATTTGTAACACATATTATAAATTACCTGCTTATGTTTTAATGAAAATAGAATTGGTAATAAGTGATAAATAAAATAAATGAATGTTACACTAATGGAAAACGAGATAACGTTCGTTTAAATGTTGAGTACTTATAGGGTCGTATTTATTATAAGCGTTACTTTAATAATTATGATTAATTGTGAAATTAATACGACTAGCATGTAAAGTAATAACTAAGATAGGAATACGTTATAAATTGATTATAACCTAAACTTAAGTGTAAGTTAAAAGTTGAAATTGAATCTAATCGGTTTAATTGGAAACTTATTAAAATAAATTGGATTCAAAGTGTAATAAAAGGATTATTTTAAGAAATTGAAATAAATACTATAATTGGTGAAATAATTTACATTTAAAATTTGAGATGGGAATTTGTTTAAGGAATTAAATTGTAAGTAAATCAGGGTGATTAAATTTATGAATTATAGAATTTGAATTTTAATAGTGAGTTAATTTATTTAATTTATAATAACTAGATTTATTGCAAATGAATGAAATCAAATATGTAATTATTACGTCAATTTAAGAATTAAGTTAAAAATTGGGAAATATTTATGTAATAATTTTAAATCCAATGGTAAACCCTTATATTTGAAATATATGAATGGAATAATCATTGTTTCCTTTAATTTAATAGAATTATTAGAAAGTTAATTTATAATTTTGAAGTTAACGAAGCTGAGAATTAATATTTAAATTCATAAATGAATCATCTAAATTTACATTTTAAATTGTTAAAATCATTGTAAATGATTGAGGAATCATAAGTGATAAAAATTTCCAATTCTAAAACTGAAATATAAAAATTGGATTTATTTACTAATTTTAAATTTATTTAATTAATATAAAAATAGCCATTTTGGTCACAGACTCGGATTTCAACGAGACCAGTTTCATCGAATCCGTAACAGTGAATTATTGTAGGGTTTCAAGTTTCATATCAATCGGACTTGTCGTTTGATCGTACGAACGCGAAACGCCTTGAAATCAATTTAATTGAAATCAATTTGAAAATATTGATTTCAGCATAACTTCTTCATACGATCGAATTTGGACGTGAAACTTTTTCCATCGCGTTCAGAATATTTTAAAACACCTATTTGGATATACGGGTTAAACCAATTTCGTTCCGGGGTCAGAACGGGCTTTTTGGACCAATTATCGTTCAGCACGTTTATTTATCCGATCCATCTACTCTATTTCTAACCTATCTGTATAAACCCAATTATAAACCCTAGCCTCCATCTATTCTCATTTGCTATACGTTCATTTCCTCACCTCTTTCTCTTCGTTAATGGATGCAAAATCTTAGTTCCAAACACAATTGCAAGATCAAATCAAAAGATGAAAATTCAAACTGCTTTAAAAATTTCAAAAAAATTATATGTTGAAGCGCTCGACGAGAGTAATTCACTGGTGGTGGTCGTTTTTCATTTTGAAGGGTCGTTTGACCGGTGGAAATTGAAGAACTTTCGGCCATAATGGTAGGGTTCGTCGCTTAACGGTGGATCTTCGCCCTAGCGACCATCAGGAGGCATGGAATGGTAGAGCTGTCGAGTACAGCTTGGGGATGTGGTCGCTCGCCTAATGGGTGTCAGAATTCACCACAAATCGAAGGCAAAGGGGGCGGCAGCCGGAGCTGTTTTCTGGCATCGTGGTGGCCGCGCGGTGGTCTCTGGGGTCGGCTGGACGAGAGGAGGCGTTTGGCATATCCGGATCTGGTTGAAAAGTAAAGGGTTGGTGGCGAAAATTGAGGGAAATGGACGATGGTGGTGGCTGAGAAGGGTGAGCAACGCGATGTGGGTTTCAGATGTTCTCGGCGTGCGTGGTTTACGTGACGTGGATGGTAGTTTTACTTTTTTCTTGTTTTATTATTTATTTTAATTTTAGATTTCAATCACTCAAACGTACATATCTTTCTCATATGAACACCAATTCACGCGCGATTTTTTTTGTTAGGATCATAATAAAATTTTGGATACTTTGACACTGGTTTGGATGGATTTAGAGACTGTCAAATTTTTGGGTTTAAATCGGATTTAAATCCAATTTAAATTCAAAAGGTGATTGTTTTAACCCACTCACAACTTCTAAGTCTTCTTATGTTTGTTAAATTGATTTTAGACATGAGTAGAAATTTATTTATGACTGTTTGGCATGTTTTATTCATTATCTCAGTTAAATCGCATTTATTTAAATTAATTGCGAATTAATTTTATTATTGCATAAAAATTTGACAGTTAAAATTTATTTATTTGCATATAAACTGCTAGTTAAACAGTTATTAAATTTATTATTGAATATTAACTGTTAGTTAATACCTGTATTTATTACCTGTTATATATTATATGCTTTATATTGATGTTGTTTAAATTGGATGATGATTTGAAATAAATGGTTGATGATTGATATTTGGATGTATGGATGTTTATTTACATAAACTGCAAGTTATCATGCATTTCATTTCATTCGGGATTGCGGTTTGAAATGATATACAACCGCATTTTTTATTTTTAAACTGCGGGGTGAAATGATAAATATTCGTATCACTTGACCATAGGATAGAAAATTTTATACAGGCACCGCGGTATATATATAAAAAATTTCTTGAATTGATTTTTATGATTTGGATATGATACGGTTTAATAAATATTAAATTTGGATATGATATAAATATATTTTATATATACATATATAGTTAAATTGTTGAATTTAAGCTATGCATAAATCTGTTAAATAAAAATGAATAAGTTGAAGAATGGAATTTGATAATTTGTATTATATGATTAAGTATAGGTTTAAGATCTTGTGTATATATATATATATAGAGTTTTAAATGATTAAAATCAATTAAGATTGAAAGATAAATTGGAAATCAATTGGAATTGAGCTTATTTAAAAATTTAACTCCATAAGTTGATGTTAACTTATTAAAATTGGAAGTTTAAAGGAATGATATTTATAACTGGATTTAATGAATAATTCTGGTATAATTAAATGGAAGGAAATATTTAGTGTTAATAAATTGAGTTTTATTTCAAATGGTTAGGGATTTATCATGTAAACCTTCCAAAACTAAATAATAGGAAAATGAATTGTTGGATAGAAATTCCCAACCTTAGTTTTGAAGTTCATTTAAATACTCAAAGTTTGTAAATATTGAAATCGAAGCGTTTATTTCAAACTGAAAGTGAATCTAAAAGTTATGGGATAGACTGAATTTAAAATGAATAAAAATTGTGAAGGCGTGGAAATTATTTACTTTTAAGAAATTTTAAATTCAACCGTTCTATTTTATATACTGTTGAATATCCAAAACCATTCAAGTTTTAGAAGTTATGGTTTTAAAGCTATGAATTTCGAAGTATTGTGTTTTGAAAGTTATAATCCAAATGTTTGGTTTCCAGATATTATAAATTTTAAGCAGTATGATTTTGGAAAAGAAATATATTTGAAATAAAAATGATATTATTGATTTGGGTTTTATAAAAATATCGAAATGAGTTGTTTCGAAATGGGAATGATATCATATTTATAGTTTTTGAAATGGATAATTATTTTCTAGTTTTAAAATATAAGTTATTTTAAAGACCGCTGTGTTATAATAACGTTTGGTTGTTGGAGAGACCGGGATCGGAAGTTGTTATACTCTCTGCCAACCCCGAAAACCACTTTAACAACCGTGTACGAGGTGGAGATTCCAGAATGAAGTAGGATGGTGGTGGAGTTTTCCCTAAGGTAAATACGTGGACCCAACTCCCGTGAGTTGGCATAAGGTGGCTAAAACAGGAGCGATCGACTGGTTAATAAGGTAGCACCTTTGATCGGACACATCCCTTCGATATTATACTTTGACTTTGGATTGATTCGGTGGCCACTTTTGATTTTATTTGGGGGTGTGGCTCGAGGTTGGCGGTAGCTGCGCGCTACGCGTTACCACCGACCCGGAAGCGTAATTGGTATATCTACCCTGGCATTGCCTAGTTGTGCCATGTCACCTATCCAATCGTGCCTTGTACGAGTTTCTATTTTTGTCGTACCTATGGAGTATCCTCTGGTAGCCTCCCGATCAGGAGGTATTACGGTACTGTATAGACTATTGGAATTATTTGTATTAAGGGCTATATGGGTAACCCCTAACGCTATTAAAAAGTAAGTTTATTTTACAAATAGACACTATTATAATAACGCAATATACTATACAGTAAATAGTTTAACGGATCCTTAGGAGATGTAAATCCCGAGCATCTCTTGAGTTACCGCACTCTTATTTATTTTTGTTAATTTAAATCACATAAGATCTTTTAGTTCTGACTCGAGTGTTTTGTCTTTTCAATTCGCTCGGGTCAGTCCGAGTGTTTCAGGATTTGAAAATTTTATTTCTGGAGGACGAAGACGGAGATTTTATTATTATTAATTATATTCCACTACACTATTTAATTCCGCTGCATTGGTTATGATTGGTATGTGAACTATGATATTTATTGTATAAAGAAGAATCACATGTTTGTAAACAGTTTATGAACTGTACATTTATTATTATATTTTATCCTTCCGTTGTGAGATTTCTATTTTGTTTTTTCTTTCCTTGTTTTTTCTTATTTACCCCATCATAATCCGCCCTTCCATATGGTTTGAATTGGCACGTGTGTCGATTTAAAGCGTGCGAAAATGCGGGACGTTACATCTTCCCCGAGACTAGACTCGAGCCAACTTCTTCTTCTCCAAAACCATCTGTAATAATCCAAACGCAGTTACGATCTGACATACGTGCACGTGCACGTGCGACCTTGTCATCTCCGACCATCGCAGCAGCCACCAGCACGTCGATGACCATCACCGACTTTGACTCTGTTCACCTGTTCTTCCACACGATCACAAAATCAATTTCGAGCATCTCATACTCAACTAGAATAAACCCACCGACCAATGATCATCTCTATCCGACGCCACAGACCACCAGAGGTCACGCAAACCTGTCCAAAGCTTCGTCATGCACCTACGCTTCTAAACCCCCTGTCTGGTAATGTTTGATGCTCCCTAGACGACGCAAATTCATCGACTGTGATGTCTACTAAAATGGGTCGTTAAACCCTACTTAGCCCACGTTCATCCTTCACGACAAACTAGAAAGTCATCGACTATTTTTCCCATGATCCCTGATCTTCCAGCAAACTTCACCCATGACCCCGTAACCCTTACATCCCCCGATCACCAGAATTCGACAGAAACCTAATTCTCGATCAACCCAAGATTTCTTACTCAAAACAAAATTAAAAATTTTGATTCCACTTTTAGAATTCATAGTTTTGTAGATAAATCAAATTATATACATGAACACTAAATCATTGAAGTGGAATTCTTTGATATGTTGATAATTTACTATCATTTTGCTTCCAGCGAAAAACTATTTACAACTCTTACTTGAAATTATTTTTGAATCAAATAACTTGCAATTAATAACATATGTTGTTTATACTTCATACTTATAGAGATTAGGGGAATATAAATTTAATTTTTTTTCAAAAACTTATTTAAAGCGTGGGAATGAAGAACAGAGCTCTGTGTGTGTGTGTATATATATATATGCATAGATTATATCATATTCATATATATACCATCTTATTAAATTTCATCCATGCAAACTAATCAATACATTACTTCAGTCATTCATGACATCCATCAAGATATAAACATATTAAGGTTTTTAAAAGTGATGTTTGCTCACCGGGGTTTTTGAAAGAAAGAACCTGGAGATGTTATTTGAAAACTTAATTGATCTTTGATTTGGACTTTTGATGTTGAAGCTTAATTTTGAACTAATTTGCTTCATGTTTGATTTTGTTTTGATTGTTGATTTTTAATCCTTGCTTGAATTTATCTTCAAGTTTTGAATTTGAACCTGATCTGTTTGGGTTGATCTGAATTTCCTTGCTCAAGTTGAAGAAACTGAATTTGTTTTGATTTCTACTTTGATCTTTGCACTGTTATTTTGTTTCGATTTTTCTTTTTGATTCTCAGGTTTGTTTTTGGTCTTCATCTCAATTCTGAACTTGAGCTATATACATTTTTTAGGTTTTGAATATGGAAGATGAAGACTTAATTGAAAAAAAAATAAAGAATCGTGGTTTGATCTGAAATATACTTTTATATAATTCAAAAATGAAAAAAAAAACTTTTGACACTTGCTATTATTAAGTAGTTACTTATCTTACATTTGTTAAAGCATATTTTATTTATCTTCCAAATGTCAATTACAATTTTTTTTATGTTTAAGTCCTTTAAATAAATTTTATTAAGCACTTATGTTTAAACCCTTAAGTTAATAAATTTATGAATCATGTTTTCTTATTAAATTTTATATACATGCAAATTAAATCTTTATCTCATGTTAAATTTAAAAGAAAATGTATCAAAGCTTTTTATTAAATCTATATATGCATACATGTTATATATATATTTTACTCATATATTTCCTATTAATTATATTTATACTCATATCAGTTTCTAAAGAAAATGATTTTAAACTAATTATACTTCAATAAATAAATAAACACACATATATATAAGTTTCTTAAAATATATATTTTAACTTTAAACAACTTTTTAAAATTTATTATATAAATATAATCATAGCTTTCAAATATATATATATATATATATATATATATATATATATTCATATTTATTAGAAAATAAATTTCTATTAATCTCAAAATATAAAGTTTTTAATTCCAATTTATTTTCAATACATCTATATTTGAATTTTCAAATCCAAACTTCAATTAAAAATCTATTTTTATATATACATATATATAACAAACACATATCTTTATTAAATTTGAAAAATTCAAATTAATTAACAATTAAATCCAAAATTTTATATTGATTTTCAAATTAAATTTGACTTAAAAATTGAGATCGTTACAGATTCCCCTTTAAGAAAATTTCGCCCCCGAAATTTGCTAGGGAGACAATAAAGAATAGATGAAAGATAGATAAATATCTTTCGAGATCAAACCGAACATCTATTCTGCAATTGGCTTACCAAATCAGAATAACATCAACAAATATGAGAACGAACTCATTCAATAATTCACAAGGTACTTGGGTCAGCAGATCTACGAAATATGCAGGGCATCGGTCAGGTCTAGGGATAACTAAACATTCATAGAACATATCTGGATCCCAAATAATAGACAAATGGATACACCAAATTTTAACTTCATATTCCGTTAATCAATCTATTTCAATTAATATTCAAATTTATTAAAGTTAAAATGAAAAGCTGATAACGAGAATACGAGATTGGAACTTATCAATAATGATTCGTAGGGCCACCACACCAAAGCTTCTCCCTAGAGCTTCCACGAAAATGTTCAAAGAATTAATAATGGATCAAATGAGATTGAGAAGAACTATTTCCTTGTTGTTACAGAGTATGGACCATATGTAGTGGTATTCCTCTGTCCCTTATCTCGTCCTGTTCTTGCACTCATACTCACTACCAGTGAATAGTAAGAGAATTTACTGAGGCATACGGACGGATGTCTTAGGGATATACTCATTCTAGGTATACTTCACCCTATCTCTAATGAGCTACATAATGTATTATACTCCTGAGATAAAGTTCAACCTTCATCTCTGATACCAAATGTGACGACCCGAATTTCAGCGTTCAAAAATCAGCACTCATACTTCACTTGTACGAAAATGCCACAGATTCAACAGTTGAAATCTGATTCGCACCGGAGCTTATAACACATTAAGTATAACAACAAAGCGGAAGAAAATGAATATATCATTGATATACAACAGTTGATTACAACAATGATACAACTAACTGATCAATATTATAAGAGATACAAAATATAGTGGAAAGAAATAACTCCAAAAGATAATATCTTCACAAGTTCACAAGATAGGTACTGCAACAAATAGCGACTCCATTGCCAAAGTTCCAAAAACACCAAAAGCTAGAACCACCAACATGCTTTCCAAACGCGAAGAGAGAAACCCCCCACCACGATGCAATAAGCAAGTTCAGATGCCGAATGTTGAAAAGAAGCACAAAGTGATACCCAAATCCAAAGACTGAAGAAGATTTCCAAGTGCTACCAAACCAGAGACTTCGAAAGATATTGAATCTACATCTATTATCGGACTATCTGAAAAATCTAACTCTAGACTGTCCGTGTGGAAAATTATGGGCAACCAGAGTTTAGAAAGGAAACAATAAACTCCAGGTCAGTAATGGGACTGGTGTGAGCAAACAAAAAACTGTTTATCTTTAACAAAAGCAAGACAAAGATTTTTAAAAGAAATCTGCAATGCTTTTTGGAAAATGAAACTACGATAAGGCCTCCCACTGCACACACAATGCAAATGCACAATTGGAGGAGATTTCTCCTTATGATAGTCAAACATGCTTGACACACAAAAAACTTTTTGATATTATTATTAGTGCATAGTGAAGAAAACCCTTTGAAATTATAATATTAATCTTAGCCAGCATAGACATTTCGAACTATGCCTACTATAGCTACCATCTAAACAATGGTGACCACCATAAGTAAATGGCAGGTTATACAACTAAAATCGTACAAGGCATGTATTGGAGATTGGATTTTCAACAAATGGTCAGGTAAAGAACTTCCTATTGCCACATGGGTACGCCTTTGGAGGGACCGCCTTTGGAGGGACGCCTCGAGAACCTACCCGAATCTCTGCTAACACAAGGTCTGGTTACCCCTGCACGGAATTAACACTTATAAGCATGCCATCCCCAACAGTTAGCGACCTTTATCGAAGGAACCTCAACCACAAAGCAACAGCCATAAAGTAATAAATTTGCAGCAACCACATAGGTTAAATATTTGGGCTCCATACCATGATACCAACTTTTTCAAAAGAAATGGACATATCCTAGGGGTGCGACCGCTAACAACCTTGCCGCATCTTTCCTGTTTCAACAATAAAGCTACAATTTTCACAAAGCCATACTTTGATCAACAAATGATCGGCAGCACTTCGTATGCCACATTACCAAATTGGGAATGTATCACTAGTAACCATCAACTACATGTCCTTTGAGCTCATACATCTCAGAGAAGGGTGTTAAGCTAAAAGAATAAATTCTCTGCCACCAAACAGAAATGTATTTGATAGAAACCAGCTTTACATCTCAAAGTGTAATGTCAGACACACATTTATACAAGTCCGTTCCAGGTTCGAACAGAATCGAAGGCACTTCACAAAGAAGCCCTTGCAAATCCGAATAATCCCTAATCACGTCCAGACTCCTCGTCACAAAGGATGATCAAATCTCTTTACCGAGGATCAGCCGGAGTAGAGACATTCGATGAGTTTTCCTTTCACTTTCAAAAATATCCGATCTTCACCACCGGTCTTCAAATGCTATCCATAACATCGTATCATTGTTCGGAATGGGTTATATGACACACGGTCCTCTCTTGGCTAAACCGAATAATGAGCGCAATATTTAAAAACATATGGATATTGGGATCTCAGTTAAGTCACAACTTAAAGCCAAAACCTTTCTTTAAATGGTTTAAACAAATTACCATTTTAATCTTTTAAAAAAAAGATTCAATTCACAAAGTTCACCACTCTTTCACAACGATTCATTTATAGCCTTTCTAAACATTTTCTGTTTCAAATTGGATTAACTCATCCAATCTTTAAATCAAAGATTCAATTCATAGCTTTCAAAACAATTCTACTTCAAATCTTTGATACAAAAGATATACCTTTTAGATCCTCTTCAATTTCAAAACAAAGTTCAACAATCTTTCACAAAGATTTATTCATAGCTTCCAAAACAATTCTATTTCAAACTCTAAATCTTTTAAACATAAATTGGAATCCTTTCTTTATATGAAAGCTATTACTATTTGAAAAACAAAGGTTTTCGTTTCGGAAAAATCCGATTACATTTGCACATGTTAAAACCCTTCAAGTCTACAACTTGGGTTAAATTCAAATTTCCAAGTAATATTTTTAGAATGGTTTAAAACCCATATAAACACATTTATAACTTGTATAACCTTTTTAAACCATAATTTCCAAACATATAACTCAATTCAAATCTTGAATTCAAATTCAAACCAAATTATTTAAATTTCAAAATTTTATCAAGTTATTCAAAATAACTTTTACCTTCAAACTCCTTTTCAAAAGCTTTTCATATTTAACCCAATTCCATTTCCAAAACTATTTTGGATTTGAAATTCAATCTTTAAAGACCATTTCATAATATTAGATTCAAATACTGTGACTTAACCAATTTCCTCGTGCAATCCATATTTGTGTGTGTATGGTGTAGTCCAAGGGTTTACACAATAGTGCAACATCATTAATCATCACAGATTCAAACCCAGCAATATCGATAAGCGGTATAATCCTATAACGCTTATCTTTATTCGCAAATAAACAATATAATTTCATCACAAATAAATAAATACATTCATCACAGATAAATAAATTACATTCATCACAGCTCAAATCATAACAGAGCATCACACATCAGGGATATCAAACAATTTAACATTCAATAGAATCCAAACATCCATAAGTAAGATCGATTAATTATCTGATTAAATAAAATCAGATTAATTACTTATGAATAAACTACTAATACTGGTTAATAAATATTAATTTATTACAAACCTTAATCATTAATTAATCTTTAATCATTTATTAATTAACCTTTAATAATAAATAAATCAACTTTTAATTATTAATTAATAAACCTTAATTACTAAATAAATCAACCTTTAATCACTAAATAATTAACCTTTAATTATTCAATTATCCTTCATTAATTATCTTATTATTACGTAAATTAATTAATCCTTAATAATTATCATTCAATTAATTATCCTTGATTGGTTACAATAAGTGATTATCCCTAATCACTTTCATTAATTATTCTTTAAATTAATTAATTAATTATCATCCAATTAATTACCTTTATTAATTAATCTCTCAAATTAATTATCCTTAATTAATTAATCTTTAATCACTTGATTAATTAAATTTAATCACTAACTAACCTTTAATTAATTAACCTTTAGTTAATTTTAATTAATTTTTGTTAAGTAATTTCCCCTTAATTACTTATTTTAATTAATCAACCTTTAATTACAGTAACGTAATTTACCTTTAAGTAATCACATTAAGTAATGATCCTTTAATTACTCAAGATCTTAATAAATAAAAAATAAATCATTACTTTCTTAATTATCATTTAAATCCTATTTTAAACAACCTTTGAAATAAATTATCAATTACTAATTAACTTCTAACCTTTAAGTTAAATTAATCAAAAAAACATTTCATTTCTTAATTACCCACTTAATTACAATATCAAGTTTAAAATAAACTTTAAAATAAGGTTACATACACACACACACACACACACACACACACATTAACCATTTTAAACTTAGAATAATTGGTTTTAAAAAAACTCTTGATTTATCTCAACTTAAATCAACATATTATTATTCAAAAAGAAATAGGTTAAGAAATTGTCTAGACTTAACCGAGTTTTAAAATTTTATAAACCTGTTATTTCATTTTACTTTTAAATTCTGATATCATCACAAAACCAAGCACTTACTTGTTTTTCCCGAGCCCCATAGCTAAATTCCCCGAGCCAAAATCAAATTTTCCCGAGCCATCTTATATTATATTTTCTTTTTCAGAAACTTGTTTTTATCTTAACAATTAAAAACTGTTATATATTCGCGTACCAACTCGATAACCAACCCTGAGACACAACGTCACTTCCCCGAGACTAGACTCGAGCCAACTTCTTCTTCTTCTCTAAAACCATTTGTAATAATCGAAACCTAGTTAGGATCTGACACACGTGCACGTGCACATGCGACCTCGTAATCTCCGACCATCGCAGTAACCACCAACATGTCGATGACCATCACCGCCTCCGATTCTGATCACCTGTTCTTCAACACAATCACGAAATCAATTTCGAGCATCTCTTACTCCACTGGAACAAACCCTCAGACCAATAATCATCTCTACCAGACGCCACAGACCACCAGACGTCACGCAAACCTAATCAATGCTTCGTCACGCACCTATGCTTCGAACCCCCTGGTCTGGTCATGTCCGATAGTCCCTAGGCGATGCAAATGCCTCGACTATGATGTTGACCAAAATGGGTCATTAAACCCCACTTCGCCCACGTTCATCCTCCACGATGAACTAGAAAGTCAGCGACTATTTTTCCCATGATCCTTGATCTTCCAGCAAACTTCACCCATGACCCCGTAACCTATACATCCACCGATCACCAAAATTCAACAGAAACCCAATTCTCGATCAACCCATGATTTTTTCCTCAAAACAAAATTAAAAATCTTGATTCCACTTTTAAAATTTCTAGTTTTTTAAGATAAATCAAATTATATACATGAAACATTAAGTCATTGAAGTTGAATCCTTTGATATGTTGATATTTTACTGTCATTTTTCTTCCAGTGAAAAACTATTTACAACTCTTGCTTGAAATTATTTTTGGATCAAATAACTTGTTATTAATAACATATTATGTTCATACTTCATACTTATAGATGTTTAGGCGAATAGAATTTTTTTTTTCAAAAACTTATTTGAAGCCTAGGAATGAAGAACAGAGCTATATATACGTATGTATGTATGTATGTATGTATGTATGTATGTATGTATGTATGTATGTATGTATGTATGTATGTACACAGACATGCACATGTTATATCATATTTATACACATACAACCTTATTAAATTTCATCCATGCAAACTCATCAATACATTACTTCAGTCATTCGTCACATCCATCAATATATAAACATATTATGGTTTTTAAAGGTGATGTTTGCTCACCTAGGTTTTTGAAAGACAGAGAACCTAGAGATGTTATTTGAAAACTGAATTGATCTCTGATCTGGACTTTTGATGTTGAAGCTTGATGTTGAACTGATTTGCTTCTAGTTTGTTTTTGTTTTGATTGTTGATTTTAATCCTTGCTTGAATTTATCTTCAGGTTTTGAATTTGAATCTGATCTGTCTGGGTTGATCTGAATTTCCGTTCTCAAGTTGAAGAAATTTAATTTGTTTTGATTTCTCTTTTGATCTTTGAACGGCTGTTTTTTTTGGATTTTTCTTTTTAATTCTCAGGTTTGTTTTTTTATCTTTATCTCAGTTATGAACTCGAGCTATATATTTTTTTTCTTTAGGTTTTGAATATGGAAGATGAAGACTTAATTAAAAAAATTGAAGAAACATGGTTTGATCTCAAATATACTTTCAAAAATGGAAAAAAAAAACACTTTTGACATATTTTATTACTAAGTGGTTACTTATCTTACATTTGTTAAAGCATACTTTATTTATCTTCGAAATGTCAATTACAAAATTTCTTATGTTTAAGTCCTTTAAATAAATTTTCTTAAGCACTTTTGTCTAAACCCTTAAGTTAACAAATTTATGAATCATGTTTTTTTATTAAATTTTATATACATACAAATTAAATCTTTATCTCATGTTAAATTTAAAAGAAAATGTATCAAATGTTTTCATTAAATCTATATATACATACATGTTTTATATATATTTTATTCATACTATTAATTATATTTATACTCATCAATTTTTAAAGAAAATGATTTTAAACTAATTGTACTTTAATAAATAAATAAACACACATATATAAAGTTTCTTAAAATACAGATTTTAACTTTAAACAACTTTTGAAAATCTATTATATAAATATAACCATAGCTTTCGAATATACATATGTATATATATATATATATGTATATATTCATATTTATTATAAAACAAATTTATATTAATTTCAAAATATAAAGTTTTTAAATCCAATTTATTTTCAATACATCTATATTTGAATTTTCAAATCCAAACTTCAATTAAAAATCTATTTTTGTATACACATATATAAATAACAAACACATATCTTTATTAAATTTGAAAAAATCAAATTAATTAGTAAATAAATCCAAAATTTTATATTAATTTTTAAATTAAATTTGACTTAAAAATCGGGTTCGTTACAACAACTCAAGTTTCTAGTTAATCAAGCTTCAACCTGCATCAATCAATGTCTTAAAGCATTCAAGTTTCTAGTGTTTGAATCAAAAGCAGTAACTAAGCATTTCGGATTAAAAACAAGATCACAAAACTGGTGATTTCAAAATACAAGCTCTGTTCATCTTTTCATAATACAAGCTCTGTTCATCTTTTCAAAACTGGTGAGCAAACATTTTAATTAAAAAGTTAAGTAGGAAAATGACTATTGCTTGTGAAATTTCTGTGATGCTGATGCTCTGCATGTGTATATATAAGTGTAGTATTTGTATATATATGATTGTGTTCAGGTGTGATGTCAGAGTTATATTGTTCTTCCCTGTTCTTGTTACAGTATTTTTAAGTTTAGACCAAAAGTTCATTTTCTCTTCCTCCGATTTCCGATAGGGTTTAGTTTCAAACAATAAATGTTTTTTTAGACATAGATTTAATTTTAAAAAAGAATTTAAGAAAAAAAATTTAGAAATTTATCTCGGAAATGGGAAGATAGTAGAAATTCTTTTAAACAAGTTAAAATCAATCATTTTAATTTGCTGCTTTAGGATTATAAATTGAATCTACTTCGAAAGTTAGGATTTTTAAAACAAAAATCAAATTTTTTAGCATTGTGGTGAGTGTGCATTTCAGGGATGAAGGGAATTTGATTTTTGAGCAATTTCTGATGGCCGAAGGATCTTGGGAGGTCGTCAATTTGGCTGCTGATTGAAGGATGTCATGTGGTTTCTGTAAAATTATCTGGTGGAGTTCCAGATCACCGTGGCGGCGGCGGTGGATTGAAATAGTTTTTAACCCTAGTTTAGTTTGGGATCGGAATATGTGATCTTCGAGGGGTCTCTAGTTGATCGAGTGCTCGAGACTTTGGGAAATGGTTGCGTGGAAGCTAGACAAGATATGGCCGAAGTTGCAGCGTCTCCGGTGGTCGGAGACGTGGATTCGAGGGGATTTCTGGTGATGGTTTGGTTTCCATTTTTATCTGTATTGCTCGATTTTGATCACGAGCTTGTGTGGATGTTTGAGTTGTCAGGGTTGCTTGTAGGGGTGTTCGTTGATGAGATGAAGCTGTCGTTGATGGTCGTAATAGCCTCGGTCGATGGTGCATGTGCACAGTAAAGATTTTGGTGTTTGTTGTTGGGTAGTGGTTTGGTCTCGAAGGTAGGGTCGGGCATTTGGATATGGTGCCTTGAGTTTATACTCGAGTAGTTCGTGAGTGATTTTCCTAGCAGCTTTTAACTTTAAAAATAAACTTAGTTTTTTTAAAAAAATAGGAAAGAAGAAGATGGGTTTTTACTCGGGGCAAGACCCAAGTGGTCTTCGGGTTTGACCCGGAGCAAAGTGGAGCAGTTTTAAAAAGGATTTTAAAACAAGTTTTTTGAAATTTTAAAATTAAATCTAGTTTAAACTTTCTTATATAAATTTACTTTATATATAATAATTGTTTCTCTAACAATAGGTTAAGAAGTTTTGAAATTTGTTAAATTTAAATTTTGTTAAGTAAAGTTTAAAGTTATTTTAAAATTTGAGTTAGTAATGAAATTTTAAAGATTTTTATAAAAACAAGTTTTAAATTTTAAATTTTAAATTGAAATTAGTTTTAAAACTATTATTTGATAATGTTTTAGGTATTTAAAGGATGTTATGCTTTATTAACTATAATTTATCAATTTAAATGATTATTTTATTTTAAAAACTTAATTAATGATTTATTTAAAAAGATAATCATAAAGTTAAATGGTATAAATATGTTATTGGGCATTAGTAAGATAATTTTTTATCTTAAGATAATTAAGGTTTTAATGTCTTGAGATTAGTTTAGTTTATTAACGAAATTAAGTATAATTAATTTGATTAATTTATAAACAAAGGATTACTTAAAAAATTAATTAAAAGTAATTAATCGATTTAATTAATAAATAACTAAGGATTAAAAATTAATAATTAAAGGTTATAAGTTCATTAATTAAAGGTTAATTAATTTGTAATTAAGAATCATTAATTAGATAATTAGAGATTATTAATTAATGATTAGGGAGTAATTAATTAAGTAATTAAGATTGATTAATTAATGATTAGAGATTAGTTAATTGGTAATTAGTGATTAGTAAATTAAAGCAATTAAAGATTAATAAGGATTTGTTAACTGTTAATTAAGGATTGATTAACTAGTAATGAAGGATTAATCAAATGGTAATTAAACATTAATCAACGGATAATTAAGGATTAACTAATTTGTAACTAAGTTTTATTAATTAATAATTAAGGTTTGTTAATTAATAATTGAGGGATAATTATTTGATTAATTAAAGGTTAATTAATTGATTATAAGAGTAATTATCGATTAATTAATTTGTTTTGAGAGATATTAATTAATAATTAAAATTTATTATTTAATAATTGAAGGATAATTAATCTGTAATTATAGATTAATTAATTGGGTTATATGGTAATTAAGGAGTGATTAATTAATTAACTGGTTTGTAATTAATTAATCATTGAACAAGCAGGATTTGGTGATTAATTAATTATTTAACGATACTATGATATGGGTTAATACTTCTTTCTTATGGATGATTGTTTATGTAAAATATCTGGATTAGTTGGCATCTACTGGATGATATTCTGTGATCATCTGCGATGTGATATTGAATATATCTGTGATAAATGTGTGAAATTTATCTATGAATAATGTTGTGTGAATTCAAGTATTGAATTGAATTGAATTGTTTAAACTTTAAAATAACTTGGCCTTTAAGAAACATTTGGATTTCGATGAGACCGGGACTGGATTTCAAAATTGATTATCCGAAAACCACATCGATCCAAGTTAAACGTTAGGTCATGAATTCAAGTGAAGATGAAGTTGAAGACTCGAAGTGTAAGAAATATTTGTCGTTAAAACTCTAAGGGTGATTCCAATACGAGTATAGCGGGGATAGTAGTTTCAGGTTCGAGATGGAGTTTCAGAGTGCAAGGGTTATTGTCGTTAACTATGAGGGTGACTCAAAAATGAGTGTAATAAGATAATGCCTTCGGTTTCGTTCGAACCCAGAACGAATTTGTATGGATTGAATGCTTTCAGAACATCGTCAGGATGGCGATGAGCATTCTAAGACAGATGTGTTCTATAAAGTTAATCGTAGACTCAAGCCTCATCAACAGGGAATGGCTAAAACAGGGGAGGTGCAGCAAGGCTAAGTGAGTCGTGCTCAAGTAGGAAAAGGTCTTCCCCTGTTTAGAGTCTTTTTTATTCGGCCGTGTGGGCGATTGCTAGCTACAACCGCGGGGTTGACTTATTCGGGACTGTCCAGTAAGGGATGATTCTTGCCTTGTGTTGCAAGGGATTTAGGGTGGATCCTCGGTACGGTGATCTAGAGCACATACTGTGACGGGCGGTACCCCAGTAGCCCTGTCATTGTATGGAATCCAATCTCCAATAAGTGCCCTCGGATTTGATTGTATACCTATGTATGCCGGAATTTAATAAATGTAACAATCTCGGCTATTTTCTAGTTTATTTGAAAACCATAGACCCTATTATAATATCACTGGAATTCCTATCAAAAGTTTTGGTTAGCGTAATGTAAAAACTTACCCATGTTTATGTATGGGAAGTCTTACGTGATACCATTGTTTTCAAATGATTTTTAAAGTTAAACAACTTTTATCCGTTTACTCACACCCGACCCATATATGACATGGAGTTCATTTCTGTTTTTCTTAATGTAACAACCCGCATATTTATCGAGTTTGTATTTAAATATTTTATTTAAATATTAACTCGTTAATCGGATTTTGGTCCGAAAAGCTACTTTTTGAAAACGGTCAAATTAGGACTCGAGACCACTTCCATTGAGTTCGAAATGTCGTTTACAACTTTTTAAGTATAAACATCAATAGGTTTGGAGTTAGTGAAATTTCACTAACTTTTCCCGCTTTGGACTTTGGGTTAGTTTAGCCTATTAAGCCCAAGTTCCAACCCTCTTCTCCTAACTCTTCATAAATTTCCTAATTAATCAAGCTTTGGCATTAATGGTGGAGGGAATGGGAAATTAAAACTCCAAGCACAAATTCAATTGCAAATCCAACATTCAACTCCAAATTCAAGTAGAAGATACTGGATTCAAGCTTTGGATTGCTTCTCCTTGCTTTCAAGCTTCATCTTCATAAACTTTAGTGCAAAGGTGAGATTTTTATCTCACAATTCTAGCCTATAACCATATTGGACTGTTGGGAATGATTCCCTATCATGTTTGCAAGCACATTTGCATTTGGTTTGGATTGGATTGGCGAAAAACTCCACTTTTGAGTGTTTCTGGTGAAAAACTGCCCCTAGGTCGTTCTGCCTTTGTTAGGTCGTTCTGTGTGAAAAGTCGCACTGGAGTTAGGTCGTTTCCGACCTTAAAATGGCCTATACCTTTAGGTCGCTCGGAGTTATCTCATTAGGTCGTAGGTCGCATGGGCCTTAGGTCGTAGGTCGCATGTGAGTTAACTCCTCGGTCGTTCTGGCCTTATTAGCTCGTATTGGAGTTAGGTCGTAGGTCGCATGGGCCTTAGGTCGCATGTGAGTTAACCCCTAGGTCGTTCTGGCCACTTTTCATGTGTTTGGGTTTAGGTCGTTGGACCTTTAGGTCGTTGGACCTATAGGTCGTTGACCCCCATGAGTCGTTAACTAGTTAAGTCGCTCGCTACTTGACTCCATTAGGTCGCTCGTCATTGGATGCAGTTAGGTTGCTCGACTCCCTTACCCACTAGGTCGCGTACTTAGTTAGGTCGCGTGACCCCATAACTGTTAGGTCGTTAGACCGTTAACCCTATAGGTCGCTTGGCCTATTTGTTTAGGTCGTAGGTCGTTGGACCTTACCTCGATAGGTCGTTCCCACTTTTGGACGTGTGCACTCTAGGTCGCTAGGCCGCCTCTCTTTAGGTCGCGTGACCCAATACAGTTAGGTCGTTTGACCTTATGTTCTTTTAGGTCGCGTCTCCTTTAGGTCGCGCCTCTTTTAGGTCGCGTCTCCTTTAGGCCACGCCTCTTTTAGGTCGTTCGAATGCTAGGTCGCTCGGCCCTTATTCCCTTAGGTCGCTCGGTCTCGTTTATGACCATAGGTCGCTCACCCCCTCTTCGTTAAGTCGCGAGTCATCGTTAGGTCGCGAACACCTTTAGGTCGCTCGACCCTATCCCTTTAGGTCGTTAGACCTCATTTTGTCTTCACTAGGTCGTACCGTTTTGGTCGGGGCGCTGCCCCGCACCCCGCCGGGGGCGCTTCCCCCTGGACCCCCGCGACCTGACCGGGCAGGTCGAACCCCGTAGGCGGTGGCGTTGCCCCCGCACCCCCACCTTGGGGGGTTGCCACCCCCCCGGACCCCCCCTCCGTAGGGGATCTTATCTGAAAAACATTGAGCTGATTTCCTTGGATTTTATTCGCATCTCCGTATGCGATCTTTGTGACTGATTGTTTCTACGCTTGCTTATGTGTTCTGTCACTTTATAATATAAAGGTTTCAGTACTAGTAGTAAATATCAAAACTCTTTTAACAAACAATTTCAACTCTATTTTTAATAACAAAGCTCTTTTCTTAAACCGTTTTCCAATCTATTAGTATATACAAGCCTTTACCTCACTCGGATGAGAAATCTAATTAAACGACTTAGTAAAACAAGTGGTATGAAATGCTTGCGTTCACTTCGTCGGTTAATTCTTGGACTTGTTCGATTGAACCTCTTGTGACAATTTTATTAGTGAAGATTTACAGTTTGTTCGTAAATATTTAAGTTAAGCAAGTGGTTATGGGACATGAAGCTAAACTTCTATATTTACTAGCTTAGTGTAATTGACACTTCTCGTTGATCTTGATTATCGCTTTATGAATTAGACTAGCAATTGCGCGATGCCTCTTTCATTGCAAGGTTAGACTAGACACCACTTGTGTGATTCCATTCACACATACCTTTCTGCTTTTTGGTTAGTCTTGACCTCAATCTGTGTGATTCCATTCACACATGCGGGGTAGCTCCCCTTGGTCTTCGGACCGTCATGTGATAGGCCTCTTTCCCTTTTTATGATTTCTGGATTTCTCGTGTTGATTTCTGGAATTTATGTCATTGACTTGTTATGAGTACAAGTTTAGGGTATGATGCCCTCTTCGAATCTTTGAGAAGATTCTTGTGATATTGATTATCTCTTATTGATTGATCTTCTGTTGATCATTGTTTACATACTTATAGTGGTATGTCGTTATGGATGTTTATGTTTATGCCATATCTTTTATGTTATATCATGTCATCTGATATTTATAGCTAGACTGATCCGTTTATTATTTTCTTAAATAATACTCGGGTCAGACCGAGATGTTACAGGTGCTTCTACTTGACTTCTTCCCAGGGATTCATCACTCTGACTTTTGGCTAACTGTTTAGATTAGCAATTTTTGTTGTATACACTTGAGATATAGACTCATAGTTGTATTCTTTTGTATAGCACGTGTTGCTATTCTTTTGTATTATCGTGGATCTTATTGACCACTACTCTGATTGTCACAACCCGAATTTCACTCCCAGAAAATCGCGTCATGAATTTAGAAAGAAAGGGATAGAAGAAGAAAGAAGAAGAGAAGAAAGAAACAACATCAGAATCTAACACAGCGGAACGAATAAATTATATATATTAATAACATAATACTTTACATAGTATCATATACATCAGAGATACACAGCATAAACAACTCATACTAGACAGTTATAAACATCTGTCTAGTTATACAACTCAATACAACAACACAGAGATCACACAGCGGAAAACTAGATATATATCTACTCGCAGAAGCCTCCTGCTCCATTGCTCCTCCACAAGTCGTCAAAGCTAATCCAGAATCCTAACCTGAATCCCTTGACTACTCATAAAAATTTGAGTACCCAAGAGTTTATGAAAAACAAAAATAAACTCCGGGTCAGACATGGGTCTGGTGTGAGTAACAGGTTAAAGTTGCTTAACTTTTAAAAACCTTTTGAAAAGAAAGGTATCACGTAAGACTTCCCACACATAAACATGGAAAAGTTTTTACCTTACGCTAACCAAAACATTTGATAGGAAATCCGAAGATATTATAATAGTGTCTAGGGTTTTCAAGTAAAATACAGAAATAGCTGAAATGCTTACATCTCACATTCCAACATAGTTGGGCACAACTAATACGTACGGCACTTATTGGATTTTGGATTCCATACAATGGCAGGGCTACTGGGGTACCGCCCGTCACAGTACGTGGCCTAGATCACCGTACCGAGGAGCCACCCTAACTCCCCTGCAACACAAGGCCGGACCCGTTCCTTACTGAACAGTTCCGAACAAGACAGCCCCGGCGATTCTAGCTAGCAATCGCCCCACACAGCCGAAATATAAAGGGACTTCTAGACAGGGATCAATCTTGCTCTCCAGTGGGCGCTACCCACGAAGCCTTGCTGCACCTCCCCTGTTTTAGCCATTCCCGGTTGATGAGGCTTGAGGCTACGATTACCTTTATAGGACACATCCCTTAGAATGCTCATCGTCCACCTGACGATGTTCTGAAAGCATTCAATCCATACAAGTTCGTTCCGGGTTCGAACGAAACCGAAGGCATTATCTCGTTACACTCATTTTGGAATCACCCTCAGAGTTAACGACAATAACCCTTGCACTCTAATTCACCATCTCGAATCTATAAGGACTAATTCCGTCAACTCATTACGGAATCACCCACAGAGTTATAATGACTCATAGCCCTTACACCTCGAGTCTTCACAAAGCTCCACTTTGATTCACGACCTATCGTTATTTGGAATCGATGTGGTTTTCGGATATCCAAATATGGAAACCCGATCCCGGTCTCATCGAAAACCAAAGCGTGTCTTTTAAGGTCTAAGTTGTTTTAAAAGTTTTAAAACATTTCAATTACAGTATCTATATTCACACAGATAGATAACTCATAATTCATAACTGATAATTAACATTATCACATAACAGGTAATCCACATACTCAATATCAAATAGATATTCCATATCTCAACATCACAATAGATAACCTATGTTATCATCACAATATAACCAACATCCATACCACACAATATCATTTATCTCATTACTGAGATTACAAAGCATCCAAGTCAAACCATTCATCCATAAGCAAAGATTCACTCATCACAATATAATTAATTTAAAATAAATTAAATTAATCATCTCAATCTCAAATTAATTTAAAATGAATTAAATTAATTCCTTCATCTATAATTAATTTAAAATAAATTAAATTAATTGCTTTACCAAAATATCTTGCTTACTCAATCATTTAATTGATTACAATCAATTAATTCATCATAAATTACTTTAATTAATCACTCTTGATTAATTATTCTTAATTACATTCATGTAATTATCCTAAATTAATTCCACAAATTAATTATTCTCAACTAACCAGTAATTAACCCTTAATTACACCAACTAATTAATTAATCATAATTAATTTCATTTATCCTTAATTAATTACATTAATTAATTACCTATTATTGATTAATTAATCCTAATTAATCATCCCTAATTACATCATTAATTAAATAATTAATGATCTTAATTATTTCTTAAATTAATTACTCAAAGTAATTAACAAACTTAATTACTATATTAAACCAAATAATTATCCTTAAATTAATTTCTCAATTAATTATTTGATTAATTTCTAAATAATTAATCCAAATTTCTTCATACTTAACATCTCCTTAATTACAATCTGTAATTATTAAACAATTACTTAACTAAGTAATTTCCAAAACATTAATTACATAAAGTAATTATCCTTAACCCAAGTGTTTAAATCTAATTAAACTTAATTAATTAAATTAAACAATCTCATTTAATTAAATTAATTACATTAAGTAATTAATTTCTTAATTACTTTATCAAGTAATTACTCAAACTATTTACAATTGATTATTTTTAAATTAATTAATCTAATTAATTATAAAAATTAACTACATTAATTAATTGTTAAATAATCATGGTTAATGACCTTCATTAACCATTCTCAAATTATTTATTAAAGTAATTAACTTAAATTAATTACCAATTAGATTATCTTTAATCAATTATTAATTCCAAATTTAATTAATTAATTAAATTAATTAATAAATCTTAATTACCTTATTAATTAATTCTAAAACATAAATTTAAATTTAAATTTCAAAATAAAACATAACTTAGTTATGTTTAAACAATTTGATTCAAAACAAAGTACTTTTGAAATTTACTTTAAATTTCAATTTAAATTTCAAGTTTAAAATAAAATAATTCTAAACTTATCAAAGTTTTAAATAAACTTAAACTTATTTAAATTTACAAGTCCAAACAAAAGTTTGACTTAAAATGCAATTATAAGAATTTGAAGTTAAGTCTATTTCAAAATTCTAGAAGTTTCAAATCATTTATATTTTAAGACTTTCAAATTTGAATCTTCTTTTAAAATTTGAAGCTGAACTTCATTTAAACTCAGATTTACAGTTTAAATTTAATTCTTAAATCTTAATCATATTTTAAAACTTCATTACAAAAGTTTCAACTATTTTACACAAAATAAAATAGTTAATTAAGTTAAATTTAAAACTTAAGTTTCTGTTTTAAAAACTGAAATTTGAATTTCAAATCAGTAATGCAAACTTGAATTGCATTTAAATTCAAACTTTGCTTTAAATGTAAATTTGCAGATTCAAATTTTAAAACCTAGAAAACAGAAAACAGGGTTTTCAAAATCTGGAATTTTTGAATTCAAATCCAAATACAAATTTAAATTCAAAAATTCAACCTGAATTTGATTTTTAAACCTAAACCTTAATCTACACAAAAGCTACAGATTTTTGTTTAAAAGTTTAAAACCAGATTTCAAAAAAACAGTTTCAATAACCTGTAAATTACAGTGACCCGAGTACACCTTAATTTACTTCGAGTCGCCTGCATCACTACTCCGAGTTTCTGCCTGACTTGCTTCGAGTCTCTAACCTTCTTACTTCGAGTTAAATTCCACATCTTCCCTACAAAACCACTAAACTCAACACCACCAGAATTTCCATCGCCGTGCACATGCACGGCGACTCCAGCCAACGTTGATCGCCAAGCATGATCGCTACTCACCAAAATCCCATCCTACACCCCAATACGATCATCCAAATCAAACTACATCCACGAAGTCAGGATTTAACCCCAATACACAAAACCTGAAAATCAGAAAACAGGTTTTGTCAAAACCTGTCAACGACCATAGATCGCCATTCCGGTCACCTGAGCATCCTCCCCTCCGGCCACGAGCCTATCTACACACCAACTTCCCAATTCCTAAACATCAGAACACTCGAACCATCCTACACTTCTCCCTGACCAAATGCACAGATCCACTTAACTAGGGTTCATACTCTGAAACCAAACTGTAACTTCCCTAAAATAAAATAAAATCCCTATCTCTGATTTTTCTAAGATTCTAAAATCCTTATCTTATAACTCAGAAAGAAATCTTGAGTTTTCTTATACTTCAGATTACAAGAATTTTGACAAATTCATGTTTTGCTCAAGAACAGGCAGTAAAAAAAACATATTCTAAAATTCCTATTACTTGATTTAAAATCAAGTTGCAGTAAAAGTTTTAGTTTATAAAACTAGATTTCAATGTTAATAGGTTTGGATTTGATCAAGATTTAACCTAAAATGTTATTATCTGTTTTATCAGAAACATCACCCTGTATTTGACTTCACTTAAAATTTAAATCTGAATTCAAGAAATTTAAACAACCATACTTTATAAATTTTGCATTCTAATCTATGCTAAACAAGACTTCTTTATTTATTTATCTATTCCAAAATCCAGATACTACTTCAACTTGGATCAATCACAGGAAATTCTTTTAAATATGTTAGTAAATCTGGAAACACAGCAAAGTAAAATGCACATCCAAACATAATTCCATCAGATCTTATATAAGCACACAAGCATATTCATCTTAACATTTAATAAGCAACCTAATTATAGTTTTAAGATTTAATGTTACTCACTTTTGAAAAATGCAGAGCTCAGTTGAATATGCAGAAAACTCAAAAATGCAGGCATTCCATCTCATACACAAACACAGACATATCCTTCATACTTATCAGGCAACTAATTTAAGCAACTATATCATTTTAATTTAGTTTTAAAATAAATTGTTACTCACATTTTATTATGAATGCAGGCCCCTGTTTGAATTGCAGAACACATGCAGGCTTGACCCCTTTTTGTTGAAATCTGAGTTTGAATTGATGTGCAGTTTTCCAGTTGCCAAATGCATGCTAATGCTTATGATCCCAACCCAAATTTAAAACAGTGCAGACTTTAAAAAAAATGCAGGTGCTTTCTGTTATGCTTCCTCTGTTGTTATAAGTCTGGTTGCTCATGCTTTCCATGACCAGGATGCTAGCATGCAGAAATAGATGATGCAGTGGCTAAACTTCCCAGTTTTAACAGAATGCAGAGAGACTAAGGTGTGCAGGCTCACTTGAATTTTGAGGAAATGCAAATTGAATTTGATGAGGAGTTTTGATCTTTGATGAGTTACAGATTTGAATATGCAGATTTTAGGATTTTATATGCATTTGTGAATGCAGATTGTAGGATTTTGTCTTCATTTGTTTGAGAAATGCAGATTTTAAAATGAATATGAAGATGGCTTGATCTTTGTTGATTTAAGAAAATGGAAAAATATGCATGAAGATGTAAACTTAACTATATGCATATTTCAGATTTTAGGAAATAAAAAGAAGAATTTAAAAACTGAAACTAACACTTGTCTTAAATTAGACACTTGTCTATTTACTCTTTTGATAATGCAACACATGTTATCTTAAGTTAATTAGTACTAATTACAAATTTATGTGCATGTTATATTAGCTTGAATTAAGTTGTTAATGTAAATTTGAATATGTGTATGATTATAAAAGAAAACAACCCATGTTTACAAAGGAAATTTATACAAACAATTTAAAGACTTTATACTTTTAAATTCAAATTCAACTAAATTCAAAATCAAATATTTTTCAAATCAAGTTATAATAATAATTCAAATTAAGTTAAAAATAAAAATACAATTTGAAATAAACATTACAAATCTTATTCAAAACTTATTTATAAAGACAATACCAAATCAATATTGTTTTTATAAATATCTCTTATTAAATTAAAATCATTTTATTGAATTTATTCTAAATTTAAAACTATACCAATCTATTTAAAATATAAACCATATATTCATATTGTAAATAGAAATCAATTTATTATTTTTAAAAGATAAAATAACCAATTTAAATATTTATTGAAGAGGATTATTAAATTTATCTGAATAATTATTTACAGAACATCAATATCAATTTAATTTTAACACAGATTATTAAATTGATATTGTCAAAAATTCCGAGACGTTACAATCCTTCCCCCTTAAAAGAATTTCGTCCTCGAAATTTAAAACAAAGGTAATTTAATAATCTCATTATATTTTTATTTTAAACACAAGTATATATCAACATATGCTAACAACCAAACAACCAATTCAACCAATCCAACAAATCTAATTATCCAGACAAATTCTGGATAAAATTCTATCGAGTCTCCCCTGTGTATATATATATCCACCGGGATACTCGCCCTAGAAAATCCAAACAAACAATACTATGAAGCTACAAAGCTCCTATACAACTATATCTATAACACTAGACAAAATATCAGACTACAAACGAGTCTGACTCAACAACCAAAACTCCAAAACTGCTGGTTCCACAACCAGAGACAGATCATACACCTACTCCCTCAGAGATACGTGAAACTCATCGAATCCCAGTTATCCAACTGGCAATTCAACCCTATAGATCAATCCCTTATTCTCCAAGATAACAGAAAAGATCCAAAACACTTCAGAGCTACTTCTCAGACTTATCAAAACTTATAGCTCACTTCTGATCGGAGAAAACTTATCAAAATTAAACTTCCGACTTCAGAGTCCAAATCTCTTCGACTCTTATCCACAAAACTCTCCAAACGATCCTGGGCTACCTACAGCCTTCCTGATCAGCTAAACCTTCGCTGATGCTTCTAGAAACAAACCAGACCAATCAACTCAACAAAATGATCTCCTCAAGATCAACCAAACCAAGAACTCAAACTCAACTCCTCAACATCAGAAAACAACAACTTACTTCTCCTGCCCAGAAAGAAAAGCAGATACACTCCCCAACTGCTTCCGCTGCTCAACTCTGATCCGAAGAAGAGAACTGTTGAAGAAGAACACAAGCACAACTCAACAACATACCCCAAAGATATGGTTCAACAAATCCATAAGAATCATTCAGGAGTTCCTCCAAAAACTCCAAGCTGCTACACCAACTCAATTTCCTAGAACCATTCTACTATTAGGCTGAACCATCCGAACCACTCCTGGAATTCCAATTGATAAGGAAACTCAATGGACAAAACTCTGACTTCCTAAAGACATCCAGAAAAACTCAGATAACCTAAGAGAACTCACAAACAATCGCAAGTCACTTTTGCGAACACCCAAACCAAATCCAAAGAAAACTGTTCTCCCTTAACCAAACAGAACAGCTCAATCTCACAACAAGCCAACCCATCGAAGAAACGGGTTCACTTAACTGCTTCTGAACTCCACTTCAGAAAAACTGCTAAACCAAAAGATCTCTTGCCAACACCGAGAACACTCCATACTGCACTGCTGCCTCAGATGCCAAAGAATTCCAAAACAAAGCTCACCGAGAAACTCGGACTTCAAAGCAAACAAAAACTCAAGCTGACCACAGCCACAACGCTGAAGCAGACTCACTTCCTTAACTTGTTCCAAAGAAAACATCTTCGGGAACATCCATAGTCACTGCATCTCATCACGCAGCTACTACTTCCTGAGGTATACAAAATACCATCACTTACTTCTGCCAAGTCAACAGATCCAAACAATACTCATCCAATCTCAAAAATAAACTCCGAACCCTAACAGGTTTCCTTCCGAGATCAATGAAGTTCTTCATCACTTCAGAACTCAATCGAGACGGTATTAGGTCTACAGTCTCAACAAAACACTTCCAACCTCAAACATTTAAACTCCAACCAATGGTAGTCGTGTTACACACACTACTACCCCATCTACCTTTATAACTTATGTTGGAAAACCTGAACAGGTAACCCAATAGATAGGCAGAAATATATATATATATATAGTTATATATAAAAATTACAAATACGCTCTCTCAAGAAAGACACCACTACAGAGCCTAGGTATTCACTCAACCTAATGCTCCCTAAAGAAAGATACACTTCAGAGCCTAGGTACTCACTCAACCTAAAGCTCTGATACCACAATGTCACAACCCGAATTTCACTCCCAGAAAATCGCGTCATGAATTTAGAAAGAAAGGGATAGAAGAAGAAAGAAGAAGAGAAGAAAGAAACAACATCAGAATCTAACACAGCGGAACGAATAAATTATATATATTAATAACATAATACTTTACATAGTATCATATACATCAGAGATACACAGCATAAACAACTCATACTAGACAGTTATAAACATCTGTCTAGTTATACAACTCAATACAACAACACAGAGATCACACAGCGGAAAACTAGATATATATCTACTCGCAGAAGCCTCCTGCTCCATTGCTCCTCCACAAGTCGTCAAAGCTAATCCAGAATCCTAACCTGAATCCCTTGACTACTCATAAAAATTTGAGTACCCAAGAGTTTATGAAAAACAAAAATAAACTCCGGGTCAGACATGGGTCTGGTGTGAGTAACAGGTTAAAGTTGCTTAACTTTTAAAAACCTTTTGAAAAGAAAGGTATCACGTAAGACTTCCCACACATAAACATGGAAAAGTTTTTACCTTACGCTAACCAAAACATTTGATAGGAAATCCGATGATATTATAATAGTGTCTAGGGTTTTCAAGTAAAATACAGAAATAGCTGAAATGCTTACATCTCACATTCCAACATAGTTGGGCACAACTAATACGTACGGCACTTATTGGATTTTGGATTCCATACAATGGCAGGGCTACTGGGGTACCGCCCGTCACAGTACGTGGCCTAGATCACCGTACCGAGGAGCCACCCTAACTCCCCTGCAACACAAGGCCGGACCCGTTCCTTACTGAACAGTTCCGAACAAGACAGCCCCGACGATTCTAGCTAGCAATCGCCCCACACAGCCGAAATATAAAGGGACTTCTAGACAGGGATCAATCTTGCTCTCCAGTGGGCGCTACCCACGAAGCCTTGCTGCACCTCCCCTGTTTTAGCCATTCCCGGTTGATGAGGCTTGAGGCTACGATTACCTTTATAGGACACATCCCTTAGAATGCTCATCGTCCACCTGACGATGTTCTGAAAGCATTCAATCCATACAAGTTCGTTCCGGGTTCGAACGAAACCGAAGGCATTATCTCGTTACACTCATTTTGGAATCACCCTCAGAGTTAACGACAATAACCCTTGCACTCTAATTCACCATCTCGAATCTATAAGGACTAATTCCGTCAACTCATTACGGAATCACCCACAGAGTTATAATGACTCATAGCCCTTACACCTCGAGTCTTCACAAAGCTCCACTTTGATTCACGACCTATCGTTATTTGGAATCGATGTGGTTTTCGGATATCCAAATATGGAAACCCGATCCCGGTCTCATCGAAAACCAAAGCGTGTCTTTTAAGGTCTAAGTTGTTTTAAAAGTTTTAAAACATTTCAATTACAGTATCTATATTCACACAGATAGATAACTCATAATTCATAACTGATAATTAACATTATCACATAACAGGTAATCCACATACTCAATATCAAATAGATATTCCATATCTCAACATCACAATAGATAACCTATGTTATCATCACAATATAACCAACATCCATACCACACAATATCATTTATCTCATTACTGAGATTACAAAGCATCCAAGTCAAACCATTCATCCATAAGCAAAGATTCACTCATCACAATATAATTAATTTAAAATAAATTAAATTAATCATCTCAATCTCAAATTAATTTAAAATGAATTAAATTAATTCCTTCATCTATAATTAATTTAAAATAAATTAAATTAATTGCTTTACCAAAATATCTTGCTTACTCAATCATTTAATTGATTACAATCAATTAATTCATCATAAATTACTTTAATTAATCACTCTTGATTAATTATTCTTAATTACATTCATGTAATTATCCTAAATTAATTCCACAAATTAATTATTCTCAACTAACCAGTAATTAACCCTTAATTACACCAACTAATTAATTAATCATAATTAATTTCATTTATCCTTAATTAATTACATTAATTAATTACCTATTATTGATTAATTAATCCTAATTAATCATCCCTAATTACATCATTAATTAAATAATTAATGATCTTAATTATTTCTTAAATTAATTACTCAAAGTAATTAACAAACTTAATTACTATATTAAACCAAATAATTATCCTTAAATTAATTTCTCAATTAATTATTTGATTAATTTCTAAATAATTAATCCAAATTTCTTCATACTTAACATCTCCTTAATTACAATCTGTAATTATTAAACAATTACTTAACTAAGTAATTTCCAAAACATTAATTACATAAAGTAATTATCCTTAACCCAAGTGTTTAAATCTAATTAAACTTAATTAATTAAATTAAACAATCTCATTTAATTAAATTAATTACATTAAGTAATTAATTTCTTAATTACTTTATCAAGTAATTACTCAAACTATTTACAATTGATTATTTTTAAATTAATTAATCTAATTAATTATAAAAATTAACTACATTAATTAATTGTTAAATAATCATGGTTAATGACCTTCATTAACCATTCTCAAATTATTTATTAAAGTAATTAACTTAAATTAATTACCAATTAGATTATCTTTAATCAATTATTAATTCCAAATTTAATTAATTAATTAAATTAATTAATAAATCTTAATTACCTTATTAATTAATTCTAAAACATAAATTTAAATTTAAATTTCAAAATAAAACATAACTTAGTTATGTTTAAACAATTTGATTCAAAACAAAGTACTTTTGAAATTTACTTTAAATTTCAATTTAAATTTCAAGTTTAAAATAAAATAATTCTAAACTTATCAAAGTTTTAAATAAACTTAAACTTATTTAAATTTACAAGTCCAAACAAAAGTTTGACTTAAAATGCAATTATAAGAATTTGAAGTTAAGTCTATTTAAAAATTCTAGAAGTTTCAAATCATTTATATTTTAAGACTTTCAAATTTGAATCTTCTTTTAAAATTTGAAGCTGAACTTCATTTAAACTCAGATTTACAGTTTAAATTTAATTCTTAAATCTTAATCATATTTTAAAACTTCATTACCAAAGTTTCAACTATTTTACACAAAATAAAATAGTTAATTAAGTTAAATTTAAAACTTAAGTTTCTGTTTTAAAAACTGAAATTTGAATTTCAAATCAGTAATGCAAACTTGAATTGCATTTAAATTCAAACTTTGCTTTAAATGTAAATTTGCAGATTCAAATTTTAAAACCTAGAAAACAGAAAACAGGGTTTTCAAAATCTGGAATTTTTGAATTCAAATCCAAATACAAATTTAAATTCAAAAATTCAACCTGAATTTGATTTTTAAACCTAAACCTTAATCTACACAAAAGCTACAGATTTTTGTTTAAAAGTTTAAAACCAGATTTCAAAAAAACAGTTTCAATAACCTGTAAATTACAGTGACCCGAGTACACCTTAATTTACTTCGAGTCGCCTGCATCACTACTCCGAGTTTCTGCCTGACTTGCTTCGAGTCTCTAACCTTCTTACTTCGAGTTAAATTCCACATCTTCCCTACAAAACCACTAAACTCAACACCACCAGAATTTCCATCGCCGTGCACATGCACGGCGACTCCAGCCAACGTTGATCGCCAAGCATGATCGCTACTCACCAAAATCCCATCCTACACCCCAATACGATCATCCAAATCAAACTACATCCACGAAGTCAGGATTTAACCCCAATACACAAAACCTGAAAATCAGAAAACAGGTTTTGTCAAAACCTGTCAACGACCATAGATCGCCATTCCGGTCACCTGAGCATCCTCCCCTCCGGCCACGAGCCTATCTACACACCAACTTCCCAATTCCTAAACATCAGAACACTCGAACCATCCTACACTTCTCCCTGACCAAATGCACAGATCCACTTAACTAGGGTTCATACTCTGAAACCAAACTGTAACTTCCCTAAAATAAAATAAAATCCCTATCTCTGATTTTTCTAAGATTCTAAAATCCTTATCTTATAACTCAGAAAGAAATCTTGAGTTTTCTTATACTTCAGATTACAAGAATTTTGACAAATTCATGTTTTGCTCAAGAACAGGCAGTAAAAAAAACATATTCTAAAATTCCTATTACTTGATTTAAAATCAAGTTGCAGTAAAAGTTTTAGTTTATAAAACTAGATTTCAATGTTAATAGGTTTGGATTTGATCAAGATTTAACCTAAAATGTTATTATCTGTTTTATCAGAAACATCACCCTGTATTTGACTTCACTTAAAATTTAAATCTGAATTCAAGAAATTTAAACAACCATACTTTATAAATTTTGCATTCTAATCTATGCTAAACAAGACTTCTTTATTTATTTATCTATTCCAAAATCCAGATACTACTTCAACTTGGATCAATCACAGGAAATTCTTTTAAATATGTTAGTAAATCTGGAAACACAGCAAAGTAAAATGCACATCCAAACATAATTCCATCAGATCTTATATAAGCACACAAGCATATTCATCTTAACATTTAATAAGCAACCTAATTATAGTTTTAAGATTTAATGTTACTCACTTTTGAAAAATGCAGAGCTCAGTTGAATATGCAGAAAACTCAAAAATGCAGGCATTCCATCTCATACACAAACACAGACATATCCTTCATACTTATCAGGCAACTAATTTAAGCAACTATATCATTTTAATTTAGTTTTAAAATAAATTGTTACTCACATTTTATTATGAATGCAGGCCCCTGTTTGAATTGCAGAACACATGCAGGCTTGACCCCTTTTTGTTGAAATCTGAGTTTGAATTGATGTGCAGTTTTCCAGTTGCCAAATGCATGCTAATGCTTATGATCCCAACCCAAATTTAAAACAGTGCAGACTTTAAAAAAAATGCAGGTGCTTTCTGTTATGCTTCCTCTGTTGTTATAAGTCTGGTTGCTCATGCTTTCCATGACCAGGATGCTAGCATGCAGAAATAGATGATGCAGTGGCTAAACTTCCCAGTTTTAACAGAATGCAGAGAGACTAAGGTGTGCAGGCTCACTTGAATTTTGAGGAAATGCAAATTGAATTTGATGAGGAGTTTTGATCTTTGATGAGTTACAGATTTGAATATGCAGATTTTAGGATTTTATATGCATTTGTGAATGCAGATTGTAGGATTTTGTCTTCATTTGTTTGAGAAATGCAGATTTTAAAATGAATATGAAGATGGCTTGATCTTTGTTGATTTAAGAAAATGGAAAAATATGCATGAAGATGTAAACTTAACTATATGCATATTTCAGATTTTAGGAAATAAAAAGAAGAATTTAAAAACTGAAACTAACACTTGTCTTAAATTAGACACTTGTCTATTTACTCTTTTGATAATGCAACACATGTTATCTTAAGTTAATTAGTACTAATTACAAATTTATGTGCATGTTATATTAGCTTGAATTAAGTTGTTAATGTAAATTTGAATATGTGTATGATTATAAAAGAAAACAACCCATGTTTACAAAGGAAATTTATACAAACAATTTAAAGACTTTATACTTTTAAATTCAAATTCAACTAAATTCAAAATCAAATATTTTTCAAATCAAGTTATAATAATAATTCAAATTAAGTTAAAAATAAAAATACAATTTGAAATAAACATTACAAATCTTATTCAAAACTTATTTATAAAGACAATACCAAATCAATATTGTTTTTATAAATATCTCTTATTAAATTAAAATCATTTTATTGAATTTATTCTAAATTTAAAACTATACCAATCTATTTAAAATATAAACCATATATTCATATTGTAAATAGAAATCAATTTATTATTTTTAAAAGATAAAATAACCAATTTAAATATTTATTGAAGAGGATTATTAAATTTATCTGAATAATTATTTACAGAACATCAATATCAATTTAATTTTAACACAGATTATTAAATTGATATTGTCAAAAATTCCGGGACGTTACACTGATGTACACTTTCATGTGTTAGTTATATACTCATATCTTCTTCCGCCTTTGTGATATGGATATCTGTGACTGATTTGTGATATGATTATTTCTATGTTTGTTTCCGAAGATTATTTATAACCACCGTGTGATAAGCAATTACATGGATGGTCGCTCCTCAACAGCCTTATTCTCCATGCTAGTTGACAGCACTACTCCGGAGTGTTCTTGGCTAGCGTGGGTATAGAGGTGGGGTGTCACAGCTTGGTATCAGAGCCAAACTTCGGAACAATGTAGAATAACTTAACAAGGATCATCGTCCTAAGTCTATCTTAGGAGTCATACCATAGGATTAATTCGAGTCTTCATACCGATTCATCCTATTTCCTTTATGATTCCTTGTTTTATCTATCAAGATTGCTTGGTGTTCATTGGTGAATAACCTTCTTCCTTCTCTTCTTTCTTTCTTTAAGGAAGAGAATGTCTAGACCAGGCCATCCCAGAACTGGATCATCTGGTGCTGCTCCTCCGGATGGAGTTTTTATGACTGCTCAACAGCTTCTTGATTTAGTAACTAATGCTCAAGCAGCTGGAGCTAACCCAGAACCCACTCACCCAAAGTCGGGATCTGCACGCTTGTGTAGCGATTACACCAACTTGGGTGGGAAGCCCTTCAAAGGTTCGGAAAATATCATCGAGGTCCAGGCTTGGTTAAAATCATGTGATCGAATCTTCTCTCGCATGAACCTTATCGATCTCCACCGCGTTCAGGTGGCTTCCAGCATGCTCCAGGAGAGAGCATTGGACTGGTACGAACTCCTTATTTCAGAAATTAATGAAGCAGATCTCACTTGGGAGCAATTTCAGGGACGCTTCGAGTTAAAGTTTGTACCATAAGCTGGGAAAGTAACCTTGGCTCGACGTTTTATAGACCTTGTTCAAGGTCAATCCTCTGTGACTGATTACGTCGCAGCCTTCGAGTCGCTTTCCAACTATGGGGTTGAATACATCAACACCCCATTGAAGAAGAACCAGAGGTTCGTTTATGGCTTAAATAAGAATCTTAAGAAGCCACTGCTCCTGAAACTAGAAGTCGCATTTGATCAACTCGTCGATATCGCTCTTCGTCTTGAAGAGGCTGATAGAGAGAGTGATGTTGAAGTGGAAGGCGCTAAACCAAATTTCAACAACAAGAAGAGGCCAAACAAATTCAAGGGTCCTTATCCCAACAAAAAGGGTAAGCAGGCAACCCTTGCGGCAAAGTCTCCTTCTCCTAGTGGTGCGAGTTGCTTCAACTGTGGGTCTGGGGATCATTATGCGAATAAGTGCTCTAGGCCCAAATCTTGTCGCTATTGTAAGAGCCCGGATCATTACATACATCAATGCCTCAAGCGTAAAGGCAAGAAGGAAGGAAAGTTGAATGTGGCTCAAGCCCCTGGCAACACATCTCGTGGCCAAGGTATTTCTCATTCCATTCTTGATGGTATTATTTTATTTCATGATCAACCTATTAGAGTTCTCTTTGATACGGGTGCATCCCATTCTTTTATATCAAAGGAACTGGTAGACACTTTTTCCTTAAGTGTTACTGCATTGATGACTTCTTTAAAAATTGCGAATCCTGTTGGTGGATCCGCAACTCTTAGTTTGCTTTGTAATGATGTGGAGATTATTTTTTGCGATCTTTCTTTCCTAGCCGATTTGCATGTCATGCGTTACTTAGGCTTTGGAATAATTTTGTGAATGGATTGGCTTAACCGTTATCAAGCCCATATCCTATGTCCTGAACGGGCTATTCATCTCCGTCATCCACTATCTGTTAATCAGATTTCTGTTAATCTTAAAGATTCAGAATCCTGTTTGGTGGCATCTTTATATTCTTTAAATCCTCGTGATAACGATGATGATGATGAAGATGATATTATTTCTCGTATTCATGTTGTTCGTGAATTTTCCGACATATTCGAGCCCGTTTTAGGTTTGCCACCTAAACGAGCAATTGAGTTCAGAATTAATCTTGTTTCTGGAGCTCAACCTATTACTCGTCCTCCTTATCGCATGTCCAATAAGGAAAATGAGGAGATGCGTAAACAATTATCTGAGTTGGAGACGAGGCAATTTATTCGCTCTAGTTCCTCGCCTTGGGGAGCTTCGGCTATTTTCGTAAAGAAATCCGATGGTACTCTGAGGCTCTGCGTTGATTATCGCAAGCTTAATGATCTTACTATTAAAAATAAATATCCTTTACCTCGGATTGATGATCTATTCGATCAGCTTAGTGGTGCTAAGGTCTTTTCACAATTGGACTTGGCTACCAGTTTCCATCAGCTTCGTATCGCTGAGGATAGCATTCCTTTGACATCATTCCGTACTCGATATGGATCTTATGAATGGCTTGTTATGCCATTTGGGTTAACGAATGCTCCAGCTTATTTCGTTGACCTCATGAATCGAGTTTTCAAAGATTTCCTCGATCGGTTTGTTCTCATATTCATTGATGATATTCTAGTGTATTCAAAAACCGAGGAGGAACATGAGAAACATCTTAGGATTGTATTGGAAACACTTAGGAGTAATCAATTAAAGGCGAAATTTTCTAAATGCCACTTTTGGCAATCTCGTGTGAAGTTTCTCGGTCATATTATTTCCGAATGCGGGATATCCGTGGATCCTTCAAAGATCGAAGCGATTCAAGATTGGAAGAGACCGGAGAGTGTGACAGAGATTCGTAGTTTTCTCGGATTGGCGGGCTATTACCGCCGTTTTATTAAAGACTTTTCTAAGATTGTCGTGCCTCTTACTGGCTTGACTAAGAAGGGAGTTAAATACATTTGGTCGGACAAATGTGAAGCCTCTTTTCAGAAATTGAAAGAACTCCTTTCCGATGCTCTATTCTTGTGATTCCCGAGGGGAATCAAGATTTTGTTGTTTATACCGATGCTAGTCACGTTGGTTTGGGTGCCGTTCTTATGCAAAAAGAACGTGTTGTTGCTTATGCTTCTAGGCAATTGAAGCCGGCCGAAACTAGATATGCCACACATGATCTAGAGCTCGCGGCTATTGTTTTCGCCCTTCGAATGTGGCGTCATTATCTATTGGGAGAGAAATTTATTCTTTACACGGATCATAAGTCTTTGAAATATTTATTTTCTCAAAAAGAACTTAATTTACGTCAACAGCGTTGGCTCGAGTTCCTTGCACCTTATGATCTTGATATTCTTTATACCCCCGGTAAGGGTAATCGTGTCGCCGATGCTCTTAGCCGTAAGCAGCAAGCAGTTGTTTCTATGATGATATCCGAATGGAACGATCTCGAGATCTTATCCACTTGTGAGATTCGAGAGCGCGTATCCGATTTATGCTCATCGCTTGTTTTATGTAGCCTTGAGGCTCATCCTTCTCTTTTAGACCGCATTCTTGAAGCTCAAGGGCTAGATTCTGAATTGGCTCTTCTTGGCAAAAATGTTAAGGATAAAATTGATATTGAAGGTTTGAAAGACTTTGATATTGATTCTCGTGGCGGCATTCGAAAATTTGGTAGACTTATCGTACCAAATATTGGGGATCTTCGTAAAGATATCTTAGAAGATTCCCATCGTTCTAAATTCACCATTCATCCTGGTAGTAGTAAAATGTACGCTTATATGAAGCGACTTTATTATTGGGAGGGAATGAAATCTGTTATTGCTAACTTTGTTAAGTGTTGCATGACTTGCCAACTTGTCAAGGCCGAACATCAAAGGCCTGGTGGGTTATTGCAACCTTTAGAAATTCCAATTTGGAAGTGGGATCAAATTTCCATGGACTTTATAGATGGCCTTCCCCGTTCTCGTTCGGGTCATGATAGCTTATGGGTGATTGTTGATAGACTTACTAAATCCGCCCATTTTATTCCGGTTCGGTCTAACCGAACCATTCCTCTTTTGGCCAAACTATTTGTCAAGGAAATTGTAAGGTTGCATGGAGTTCCTACTTCTATTGTTAGCGATCGTGATCCATTGTTTACTAGTGGATTTTGGAAGAGTCTTCAAAAAGCTTTAGGAACGAAGCTTAATTTTAGCACCGCTTATCTCCCCCAGTCCGATGGACAAACTGAGCGTGTGAATCAAACTCTTGAAGATCTTCTTCGTGCTTGTGTGCTTGATTTTGGTGGAAGTTGGGAAGATCATATTTCACTTGTTGAATTTTCCTATAATAATAGCTTCCAATCTAGTATTGGTATGGCACCTTTCGAGGCACTCTACGGAAGGCCATGCCGATCTCCTTCTTGTTGGCTTGAGGCCGGTGAGAAGCTGGTTTTAGGTCCAGACTTTATTCGTGATTCCACGGAAAAGATTGAACTTATTCGACATAGGATGAAAGAAGCCCAGAGTAGACAAAAATCCTATGCCGATAATCGAAGACGGAAATTAGAATTTTCTGTTGGGGATCCTGTTTTTGTTCGTGTTTCACCTATGAAGGGTGTTGTACGTTTCAGTTTATCGGGGAAGTTAGCGCCTCGATATATTGGGCCATTTCCTATCACTGAACGTATTGGTTCCATGGCTTATCGCCTTGCATTGCCGGCTCAGTTTTCTGCTATGCATGATGTATTTCACGTTTCTCAATTACGAAAATGCCTTCGGGATTCCGATTCTATTCTTGAGCCTGCTGTTGTGGAAGAAATTGAAGTTTCGCCGAATTTAACTTATGAGCAGCATCCTGTTCGAGTTATAGCTTCTGAGGTTAAACGACTTCGAAATAAAGATGTTCCGCTTGTGAAGGTTCAATGGTCCTCAAATCCTAAGGATTGTTCTTGGGAATCCAGAGAATTCATCGAGCGTACACATCCGGACTTGCTTACTCCTTCTCCTAGAGGTGAACTTCTTATTTCAAATTTCTCTTGTGTTAATATGCTTTTATGGTTGTTACTTTTTATTTCCACCTTATATATATATTGCGAGGACGCAATTTCTTTAAGGAGGGGAGTCTGTAACAACCCGCATATTTATCGAGTTTACATTTAAATATTTTTATTTAAATATTAAATCGTTAATCGGATTTTGGTCCAAAAAAAAAACTACTTTTTGCAAACGGTCAAATTAGGACTCGAGACCACTTCCATTGAGTTCGAAATGTCGTTTACAACTTTTTAAGTATAAACATCGATAGGTTTGGAGTTAGTGAAATTTCACTAACTTTTCCCGCTTTGGACTTTGGGTTAGTTTAGCCTATTAAGCCCAAGTTCCAACCCTCTTCTCCTCACTCTTCATAAATTTCCTAACTAATCAAGCTTTGGCATTAATGGTGGAGGGATGGGAAATTAAAACTCCAAGCATAAATTCAATTGCAAATCCAACATTCAACTCCAAATTCAAGTAGAAGATACTGGATTCAAGCTTTGGATTGCTTCTCCTTGCTTTCAAGCTTCATCTTCATAAACTTTAGTGCAAAGGTGAGATTTTTATCTCACAATTCTAGCCTATAACCATATTGGACTGTTGGGAATGATTCCCTATCATGTTTGCACGCACATTTGCATTTGGTTTGGATTGGATTGGTGAAAAACTCCACTTTTGAGTGTTTCTGGTGAAAAACTGCCCCTAGGTCGTTCTGCCTTTGTTAGGTCGTTCTGTGTGAAAAGTCGCACTGGAGTTAGGTCGTTTCCGACCTTAAAATGGCCTATACCTTTAGGTCGCTCGGAGTTATCTCATTAGGTCGTAGGTCGCATGGGCCTTAGCTCGTAGGTCGCATGTGAGTTAACTCCTAGGTCGTTCTGGCCTTATTAGCTCGTATTGGAGGTAGGTCGTAGGTCACATGGGCCTTAGGTCGCATGTGAGTTAACCCCTAGGTCGTTCTGGCCACTTTTCGTGTGTTTGGGTTTAGGTCGTTGGACCTTTAGGTCGTTGACCTTTAGGTCGTTGACCCCCTTGAGTCGTTAACTAGTTAAGTCGCTCGCTACTTGACTCCATTAGGTCGCTCGTCACTGGATGCAGTTAGGTCGCTCGACTCCCTTACCCACTAGGTCGTGTACTTAGTTAGGTCGCGTGACCCCATAACTGTTAGGTCGTTAGACCGTTAACCCTATAGGTCGCTTGGCCTATTTGTTTAGGTCGTAGGTCGTTGGACCTTACCTCGATAGGTCGTTCCCACTTTTGGACGTGTGCACTCTAGGTCGCTAGGCCGCCTCTCTTTAGGTCGCGTGACCCAATACAGTTAGGTCGTTTGACCTTATGTTCTTTTAGGCCGCGTCTCCTTTAGGTCGCGCCTCTTTTAGGTCGCGTCTCCTTTAGGCCACGCCTCTTTTAGGTCGTTCGAATGCTAGGTCGCTCGGCCCTTATTCCCTTAGGTCGCTCGGTCTCGTTTATGACCATAGGTCGCTCACCCCCTCTTCGTTAAGTCGCGAGTCATCGTTAGGTCGCGAACACCTTTAGGTCGCTCGACCCTATCCCTTTAGGTCGTTAGACCTCATTTTGTCTTCACTAGGTCGTACCGTTTTGGTCGGGGCGCTGCCCCGCACCCCGCCGGGGGCGCTGCCCCCTGGACCCCTGCGACCTGACTGGGCAGGTCGAACCCCGTAGGCGGTGGCGTTGCCCCCGCACCCCCACCTTGGGGGGTTGCCACCCCCCCGGACCCCCCCTCCGTAGGGGATCTTATCTGAAAAACATTGAGCTGATTTCCTTGGATTTTATTCGCATCTCCGTATGCGATCTTTGTGACTGATTGTTTCTACACTTGCTTATGTGTTCTGTCACTTTATAATATAAAGGTTTCAATACTAGTAGTAAATATCAAAACTCTTTTAACAAACAATTTCAACTCTATTTTTAATAACAAAGCTCTTTTCTTAAACCGTTTTCCAATCTATTAGTATATACAAGCCTTTACCTCACTCGGATTAGAAATCTAATTAAACGACTTAGTAAAACAAGTGGTATGAAACGCTTGCGTTCACTTCGTCGGTTAATTCTTGGACTTGTTCGATTGAACCTCTTGTGACAATTTTATTAGTGAAGATTTACAGTTTGTTCGTAAATATTTAAGTTAAGCAAGTGGTTATGGGACATGAAGCTAAACTTCTATATTTACTAGCTTAGTGTAATTGACACTTCTCGTTGATCTTGATGATCGCTTTATGAATTAGACTAGCAATTGCGCGATGTCTCTTTCATTGCAAGGTTAGACTAGACACCACTTGTGTGATTCCATTCACACATACCTTTCTTCTTTTTGGTTAGTCTTGACCTCAATCTGTGTGATTCCATTCACACATGCGGGGTAGCTCCCCTTGGTCTTCGGACCGTCATGTGATAGGCCTCTTTCCCTTTTTATGATTTCTGGATTTCTCGTGTTGATTTCTGGAATTTATGTCATTGACTTGTTATGAGTACATGTTTAGGGTATGATGCCCTCTTCGAATCTTTGAGAAGATTCTTGTGATATTGATTATCTCTTATTGATTGATCTTCTGTTGATCATTGTTTACATACTTATAGTGGTATGTCGTTATGGATGTTTATGTTTATGTAACGACCCAGAATTTTTAGTAATTTAAATTTGAGTATTTAATTAATTTTAAATGTTTATAAGTGAAAATTTTAAGTTAAATAATTTATTTCTTGAATATTGGATTTAATTGGTCATTTAAATCGATTAATTAATAGTGAAATTCCGTAGATAATTGAATATTGGGTTAGATATGATTGAAAATGGTTTGGAAAATTTTGTTATATCATATTAAAGTTATAGGAATATTTTAGAACTTGTAAAATTGAATTTGGAGTTAATTCGTAAAAATTGAATATTTTAATATTTAATTATCGACTGAAAAATAGCCAATTTTTGAACAGTCTCAGAATTGAACGAAACGAGTTCCATTGGATCCGTAATAGTTAGTTATTATCGGATTTCAATTTTCGTAGCAAACGGAGTTGTCGTTTGACCGTGGCAGCTCGAAACGCATCAATATCGTTTTAATATAAATTCGGCGAGTTAAAATAGCCATTTTTCAAACGGTCTCGGATTTCGACGAAACCAGTTTCATCGGATCCGTAATGTGATATTATTGCAAGATTTCAAATTTCAAGTCAATCGGATTTACCGTTTGTCCGGTACAAGCCAAAACGTCTAGAAATCGCTTAAATCGGTTTAAATTTAAATCGAGCGTTTATTGCCGTATCTCACACATACGATGGAATTAGCTTACGAAACCTGTTCCATTGTGTCCGGAACGCGGAAAAACCTTAGGATCGTCTGTCGGAACGCATAGTTTGGAGGTCGTATGCATAAACTGTTAAAGTGAGAATTTTATTAATTAAATAATGTAAAAAACTATTATAATTATTCATTTTTTTTCACTAAACCCTAATCATTATCCACCAGCCGCCTCCATTTCAGTTAATGGCTGAAATTCAATTTCGTATTTCCTCAAAAATATCTCAATTCGTGTGTCGATTTTGAAAGTTTTCAACTGGAGATTCGTAGAGGGCTGTGTGATCGACATATTCAACGGTCGAGATCGGAAATCATGCAAAGGATCATCGGGAAATCTCATTTGAAGGCTGGCCGTTTAAGCTTGAATCCCAAGGCCTAGGAGCAGCCGAGTGGGGCCGGCCTCTGGCCGAGAATGGAGCTCGTGATGGCGAACGTAATGGAGCTCGTTGATCGTGTCGTAGGCGTTTGTGGTGAAGACGAGAATTAGGGCTAATGGGCGGCTCATGGGTTACGTGAGTGTTTCATTAATCTAGGAGCAAAGCCGTGCGCACTCAAAGAGAAGGAAGGGGGAGGCAAGATGTGCGGCCCAGATGTTGGTATGAGGAAAGAAAATGTAAATTTTAATTATATTTATTCGTTCAAACTTTAAACTGCGATATCTCTTTCATGCGAGGCCCGATTTGGACGAATCAAAGTGCGTTGGAATCATATCATCGAGCACTTCGCGATGAAGCTGATTTGGAATCGATTGGAGCTCGTTTGAATTTCGGGTAAAATTAAACGTTCGTTTAATTTTATTCGAAAACGAACGCGAAAACGGAAATAAAACCAAGGTGAGAACTCCTCACTCAATCGAAAGGTTTTGTTTAAAATTTTGAATAGTTAATATTGATTGTTGATGGTTGATTGATTGTGCTAGTAGATATAGTAGGATATATACTATATATAGCGATATATATATATTGGCATATGTATATATCGGATTTGATTCCCCGCCTCGTATAGCGGATGAGACCCTATTGCGCCGTTATTAAGCGGAATATTTATAAAATCCCATATACCGCGATATTCCACCTCGAAGTGGAATTGGTATTGTGCTAACGTCTGTGGTTGCAGGGTAACAGGTTGGAGGGATCCAACTGGATTCCTCACATATTTATTTGTTTATAAATATTATGTTGATTGTTGATAATCATATTGATATATGACACTTATTCCCGTGATTGACCATCTGATGTTGTTGCATCATCGGATTCAAATTTTTAAAAATTAAAATAACGGTTTTGAATTTAAAAGGGGTTTTAAATCGATTTTTCAAAGAATATGGTTTATTTAAAATTTTGAATTGATTAAATTTTAAAATAAATAGATGGATAAAATTTTATGTTTTAAAAATTTATATTTTTTATAAAATATAACTTAAAAGAAATTTTTAACAATAATAGGTTTTTATAAAATAGTTAAATTTGGTTTTTGGGAAGTTATTATTATTAATGGTTTATATAAAGGATTTTATAAATGGATGTTTTTAAATTAAATTTATCGAAGTTATAGAATAAATTTATAAAGTGTTAAGTTGATGTATAACATGAATTTCACTAGGATTTATAGATTAATAAATGTGAAATTTATAAAACGAATGGTTATTGGAAAATTTTAAATTTATAAGTTATTAACTTATAAAAATGGATTTGGGGCATAAAAAGGGGGTTTGTTGAAATTGTTAATAAATGAAGATTTCATTAGTCGAAATTATTATAAACCATAAAGAAATCTTGTAAGTGATAAGATTTTAAATTGGTGAAGTTCAAAGGAACGATTTGGTAAATAAATAATATTATAAGTATTTAACTTACAATATGGCTTTTGGGTATGAAATTGGGTTATGTAAAATTGCATCGGATTAATAAAGGAATTTATAAAATTGGGGTTTATAATAGAAATGGAATTTATAAACTATGTTTATAAATTTGAAATTCATCGAATTTGATAAATTGAAATATGGGAATTTGTTAAGTGGGCTATATTCACTATTTTGAATATTGAATAGATTATTAAATAAAATGGGTTTGTTTTTGGGAAAGGAATGTTTTAATTGGAATTTAAAACGAATTAAAGGTGTTTTAAAATGTATTGAGTATTGGAAACATAGATTTCAACATTGATTGTTGAAATAGACGTTTTCGAGAAACAGAAAGGGATAATTTGTATAGTATTGGATTCATATATCTATTTTTAATTTCAAATCCATATACTAGTGTTTTTGGGATTGTCGTAACGCTGTTTTACGCAACATTCGTTTTTAACCCAAATAAATGTGAATAAAGGAATGTTTTCTTAAAGAGAATGGAATAAATACTTAACTGTGATTTAAGTATATGGAATATTTTCAAATCGTTGAAAATAAATAAATTTGTGAATTACTTATTTTTTTAAATAAGCATGGGAATGGTTTTCTAATATGAAATGGAACGGTTTTTGTGAATTCACCTTTAAGGTAATTGAAAGCAAATAACTTGAAATCGATTTGGGAATCGTATGCTAGTAGATGCTTGGAATTTAAATCCACTTTGGAATTTATATATATGAAGGGAAATTTGTTTAAAAATAAATGTTGATTTATTTTTAAATATGAAAATATAATTTACGAATTTGGAACGTAAGTTAAAATAAATCGGTAAAGATTTATTTGGTGGTTTGAAATTTGTTTCAAAAGGTATATATGGTTAAGGTGATTTGAAATTAGTTTTCAAATGGTTAAGGTGATTTGAAATTAGTTTTCAAATGGTTAAGGTGATTTGAAATTAGTTTTCAAATGGTTAAGGTGATTTGAAATTGGTTTGCAAATGGTTAATGTAATTTGAAAATTGGTTTTCAAATGGTGAAGGTAAATTGAAAATTGATTTTTCAATTGGTTGAGTGTGGAAAATTTTATCGTGAAGTGGTTTTGGTAAATCAAATAATTTGGGCAATTATTTGGAAATTGTGTATATATATCTTGTAAAGATATTTTGGGACTTAATAATTTTGGAAAAATTATTTGGAATCTGATGATGTGGTGCATCTTTATTGATAGTTAAATAACCGACTATCAGTATTTACCCTTGGATGGTAATTGTTGTGATTGTTGAAATTGAATGCTACACTTATTTTTAAAAATAAGCGCTCGCTATTCGGTTTAGCCGGGAGAGGACCTTTGTGTCATATATCCCATTCCGAATATGCGATACGTCGTTTGGATTGCATTTGAAGACCGGTGTGAAGACCGGGTATTTGTGAAAACGATAGGATGACCTATCGATTGTCTCCGCATCGTTAGCTACGATATGGAGATTTCCTTTGTGATGGGAAATTTTATCGGGATTGTGAATACCCGGATTGCAAGGGCTTCTTTGGAAGTGCCTTCGGTTCTGTTCGAACCCGGAACAGACTTGTATGGTTACGTGTCTGACATTACATTTTGAGAGATAGAGCAGATTTCTTTCAAATACATTTCTGTTGGTGGCGGAGAATTTATTCTCTTAGCTTAACACCCTTCTCTGAGGCGTACGAGCTCAGAGGTTATGTAGTTGAAGGTTATCAGCGATATTTCCCAATCTGGTAATGTGGCATGCTGAGTGCTGCTGTGTGATGATCATTGGTTGGTCATTTGTGATATGATCATTTGTTTGATCATTTATCTTTGTGATTATTGCTTTGGTCATCTGTGGACCCGAAGCATGGCTTTGTTACACAAAGCGTAGCTTTGTGGACGAGACTTCGTCAGGACCTCACTCCCCGGAAATGGTCGAAACAGGAATATGCGGCAAGGTTATGAGGGTCGCGCCCTTTAGGGTATGTCATTTCCTTCTGGAAAAGGGTGGTATCATGGTATGGAGCCCAGATATTTACTCATGTGGAAACACTATATATATATTTCTGTGTGGTGTTGTTGGTATCGAGCGCTCGGATAAAGGTCCCAAAGGACCGGGGGATGACATATTCGTGTAGTAGTTACCTAGTTACAGAGGTAACCCGGCCTTGTGTTGGCAGAGATCTAACCGTAACGTTAGTTCTCGGGACGTCCCGCCAGAGGCGATCCCATGTGGCAGTAGGAAGTTCCTTAGCCTGACCATTTGTTGGAAATCCATTCCTCCAATACGCGCCTTGTACGGTTTTAGTTGTATTACCTGCCATTCACTTATGGTGGTCACCACTGTTTGGATGGTAGCTATAGTAGGCATAGTTCGGAATGTCTATGCTGGCTAGGATTTATATTCTACTTTCGAAATTGTTTTCTACACTATGCACTAGTAATAATATCAAAAATGATTTGATTTTCGCGTAGTAAGCATCTTTGACTATCATAAGGAGAAATCTCCTCCAATTCTGCGTTTGCATTGTGTGTGTGGCGGGAGGCCTTATGGTAGTTTCATTTTCCAAAAAGCATTGCGGATTTAAAAATTTAAATTTTCTTGTTGCTTGTTTAAAGATAAACTGTTTTTGAGTTCTCACACCAGTCCCATGACTGACCTGGAGTTTATTGTTCCTTTCCTAAACTCTGGGTGCCCACTATTTTCCACACGGGCAGTCTAGAGTTAGGTTATCAGGTTATTCTGGATTCGGGAGTTGCTGTGCAGATCTGGAGGCGAGCCAGATAGCGTAGTCTATTATCTATTGTATATAGTACTTCTTTCCGCTGTTGTTGTCGTACACTCTGATTGATGTAATGTAATGTGATGTAATGTATAAAATGTATAGTTCTTTGTTTTAAATGAATATTCATTTATCTATTATATATTGTTCCGCTGCGACTGTGAGATTCTGTTATTGTTTCTCGTTCTGTTACTTGTTTTTCTGTTTTCTCTTCTCTTTCTTTTCTTTCTTCTTCTACCTCTTTCTTCTTCTAAAACCCTAACGGTTCGGTTTTTCGGCAACGAAAAATCCCGATCGTTACATTTGGTATCAGAGCATATGGTTAAGCGACAACCTGCTCTGTTGGGTATTACTCATTAGAGATAGAGTCAGTAGTACTCTAGAATGAGTGTGAGTGTAATAATAGATATGAGTGCGTATTTGTTAGTGAATATAAAATTGTTTTATATTGTGATGATTGGTTTGTTGAGTGGTATATGAACCTTCGTCGGCGCAGCCTCGAAAACTGAATCGAAGGGGTTCCTAAACACTTGAATAGAACAATTCGACACAATATTGTTTTAAATTGGGTAAATGAAATAATTTTACCTCGATTATATTTTATATATAAAAAGAAAATAATTTTTCAGGAATTATTGAAGTGTGTATATAATTGATTGCTTGGTTGTTGTAAATGATATATATATAAAATAATTAAAAGTTGTTTGAATAAGCTGATAAAAGCAACTATTGTAAAAAGAATAATGGTATAAACCAATGAATCATAAGATGAAATTATAATTAATAATGATTTACAATTGTAAGATAATCATGTATGTATATAAGAAGTAAAAATTATATAAGTAAAAGGGTTATAAAAGTGATTTATGAATAGAAAGAAAACTTTTTGAAAGAATAATTAGCATTGATTTCACTATTGTCACTGGGAAATAATAAGGGTGATGACTGCAGCATCATCAGTATCATTTTCGAGTTTTTATGTGATGGATTTGCTACAAAAATGAATTTAAAAATTGAAGTTTTGTTGTAATAAATCAATTTGAAATTAAAATTCAACTTGAAGTTGATAAGTATAAGCGAAATAAGTTTTGAACTTATAATATAAGTTAGAAGTTGAATAATAAGTTTTATAACTTATAGAATGGGAAAATGTAAGTGAAACCAGTTATTGAAGTGGTTAAACAATTAAGTTAAGTAAAATGGAATATGAATTTGAATATTGATATGAATTTGGCTTAAGTAAAAGTTAAATAGGATTTACTTTGGAATTTAAAATCCGAATTGAATTGATAAGTAGAACTTAAGTTTAATTAACAAATGATGTTTAAATGGAATAACTTAAGTGAAGTTGAATAAAAAAATCGATCTTTGCATCAAAGTTAAATAATCAAGTGAATTAAATGATGTAAATAAAGTTGAAATGGAATGCAAGTTAAGTAATGTTGAAAGAATTGATGTTAATATCAAAGTAAGTGAATAAAGTGAGTAAATGAAATTGTTAAAGATGTGAACTTAAGTTATATAAATGAAATTCAATTTTATTTGTAAAAAGAACTAGCAATTGAGTTAAAGTATGAATTGAATGTTAATCAATAGAATATGAATAAGTTGATATGAAATGATGCATGCAAGTGTAAATTCATTTGAAAATAGTTGAATAGTAGAATGAAAATCAATTGAATGTTAAACCAATTGAAATTAAAACAGTTGAACCAAATTGAATGTAAGTAAAATGGATAAAATTTGGTTGTATTGGATGTGCATTGGTTGTTATTGCTTGTTGGTTGATTGTATGTAAATTCATTTAGTGTTAATGAAATTGAATTAGCGCATTTGAAAGCTATGTAATTGAATTCAAACGAAAATTGAAATGCAAAGTTGAATGAAAATGAATATGCAACTTTAATAGTAAACTAAAAGTGGTATAAGAAGCATGTATTGGAAATTTTATAATTGAATTGGCAAATTTGTTTGAATATTATAATTAGATATTATGCTAGCAAGATATACAGGTTATAATGGAATTGGGATTTTGATTTCAAAGTTAAAAATTTGTAACGCTCGACAAAAAGGTACGTATTTCAATTTTTATATGAGATTTGATGATTTCCTTCTCCAGCCACTTGGCTTTCTCTTTTCTTTTTGATTCTGAGGGGCCGTAGTGCCGTTTTGTAGTCGTACCGATCTAGCCGCGCAAAGGAGACTCTGGCGAAATTTTTCGAAAATTTAGGGAGTTAGAAAATTTTTGAGAAATTTTGAAAGTTTGAAATTTGAATTTAAATTTAAATTTGAATTGTTGAGTAAACAATGTTGTTTGAAACCTATAATTGAGTTTGGAAAGCTAATTGAAATGATAGTAGATCTTTAATAAAAAGATTTGTTTGAAAAGTTGATAAAACTGATTAGCTTTGGAAAAATAATAAACGGATTAGGATCGTTCTCCTTAACTTGCAATTTCGAGGACGAAATTCTTTTAAGGGGGGAAGATTGTAACGACCCAGAATTTTTAGTAATTTAAATTTGAGTATTTAATTAATTTTAAATGTTTATAAGTGAAAATTTTAAGTTAAATAATTTATTTCTTGAATATTGGATTTAATTGGTCATTTAAATCGATTAATTAATAGTGAAATTCCGTAGATAATTGAATATTGGGTTAGATATGATTGAAAATGGTTTGGAAAATTTTGTTATATCATATTAAAGTTATAGGAATATTTTAGAACTTGTAAAATTGAATTTGGAGTTAATTCGTAAAAATTGAATATTTTAATATTTAATTATCGACTGAAAAATAGCCAATTTTTGAACAGTCTCAGAATTGAACGAAACGAGTTCCATTGGATCCGTAATAGTTAGTTATTATCGGATTTCAATTTTCGTAGCAAACGGAGTTGTCGTTTGACCGTGGCAGCTCGAAACGCATCAATATCGTTTTAATATAAATTCGGCGAGTTAAAATAGCCATTTTTCAAACGGTCTCGGATTTCGACGAAACCAGTTTCATCGGATCCGTAATGTGATATTATTGCAAGATTTCAAATTTCAAGTCAATCGGATTTACCGTTTGTCCGGTACAAGCCAAAACGTCTAGAAATCGCTTAAATCGGTTTAAATTTAAATCGAGCGTTTATTGCCGTATCTCACACATACGATGGAATTAGCTTACGAAACCTGTTCCATTGTGTCCGGAACGCGGAAAAACCTTAGGATCGTCTGTCGGAACGCATAGTTTGGAGGTCGTATGCATAAACTGTTAAAGTGAGAATTTTATTAATTAAATAATGTAAAAAACTATTATAATTATTCATTTTTTTTCACTAAACCCTAATCATTATCCACCAGCCGCCTCCATTTCAGTTAATGGCTGAAATTCAATTTCGTATTTCCTCAAAAATATCTCAATTCGTGTGTCGATTTTGAAAGTTTTCAACTGGAGATTCGTAGAGGGCTGTGTGATCGACATATTCAACGGTCGAGATCGGAAATCATGCAAAGGATCATCGGGAAATCTCATTTGAAGGCTGGCCGTTTAAGCTTGAATCCCAAGGCCTAGGAGCAGCCGAGTGGGGCCGGCCTCTGGCCGAGAATGGAGCTCGTGATGGCGAACGTAATGGAGCTCGTTGATCGTGTCGTAGGCGTTTGTGGTGAAGACGAGAATTAGGGCTAATGGGCGGCTCATGGGTTACGTGAGTGTTTCATTAATCTAGGAGCAAAGCCGTGCGCACTCAAAGAGAAGGAAGGGGGAGGCAAGATGTGCGGCCCAGATGTTGGTATGAGGAAAGAAAATGTAAATTTTAATTATATTTATTCGTTCAAACTTTAAACTGCGATATCTCTTTCATGCGAGGCCCGATTTGGACGAATCAAAGTGCGTTGGAATCATATCATCGAGCACTTCGCGATGAAGCTGATTTGGAATCGATTGGAGCTCGTTTGAATTTCGGGTAAAATTAAACGTTCGTTTAATTTTATTCGAAAACGAACGCGAAAACGGAAATAAAACCAAGGTGAGAACTCCTCACTCAATCGAAAGGTTTTGTTTAAAATTTTGAATAGTTAATATTGATTGTTGATGGTTGATTGATTGTGCTAGTAGATATAGTAGGATATATACTATATATAGCGATATATATATATTGGCATATGTATATATCGGATTTGATTCCCCGCCTCGTATAGCGGATGAGACCCTATTGCGCCGTTATTAAGCGGAATATTTATAAAATCCCATATACCGCGATATTCCACCTCGAAGTGGAATTGGTATTGTGCTAACGTCTGTGGTTGCAGGGTAACAGGTTGGAGGGATCCAACTGGATTCCTCACATATTTATTTGTTTATAAATATTATGTTGATTGTTGATAATCATATTGATATATGACACTTATTCCCGTGATTGACCATCTGATGTTGTTGCATCATCGGATTCAAATTTTTAAAAATTAAAATAACGGTTTTGAATTTAAAAGGGGTTTTAAATCGATTTTTCAAAGAATATGGTTTATTTAAAATTTTGAATTGATTAAATTTTAAAATAAATAGATGGATAAAATTTTATGTTTTAAAAATTTATATTTTTTATAAAATATAACTTAAAAGAAATTTTTAACAATAATAGGTTTTTATAAAATAGTTAAATTTGGTTTTTGGGAAGTTATTATTATTAATGGTTTATATAAAGGATTTTATAAATGGATGTTTTTAAATTAAATTTATCGAAGTTATAGAATAAATTTATAAAGTGTTAAGTTGATGTATAACATGAATTTCACTAGGATTTATAGATTAATAAATGTGAAATTTATAAAACGAATGGTTATTGGAAAATTTTAAATTTATAAGTTATTAACTTATAAAAATGGATTTGGGGCATAAAAAGGGGGTTTGTTGAAATTGTTAATAAATGAAGATTTCATTAGTCGAAATTATTATAAACCATAAAGAAATCTTGTAAGTGATAAGATTTTAAATTGGTGAAGTTCAAAGGAACGATTTGGTAAATAAATAATATTATAAGTATTTAACTTACAATATGGCTTTTGGGTATGAAATTGGGTTATGTAAAATTGCATCGGATTAATAAAGGAATTTATAAAATTGGGGTTTATAATAGAAATGGAATTTATAAACTATGTTTATAAATTTGAAATTCATCGAATTTGATAAATTGAAATATGGGAATTTGTTAAGTGGGCTATATTCACTATTTTGAATATTGAATAGATTATTAAATAAAATGGGTTTGTTTTTGGGAAAGGAATGTTTTAATTGGAATTTAAAACGAATTAAAGGTGTTTTAAAATGTATTGAGTATTGGAAACATAGATTTCAACATTGATTGTTGAAATAGACGTTTTCGAGAAACAGAAAGGGATAATTTGTATAGTATTGGATTCATATATCTATTTTTAATTTCAAATCCATATACTAGTGTTTTTGGGATTGTCGTAACGCTGTTTTACGCAACATTCGTTTTTAACCCAAATAAATGTGAATAAAGGAATGTTTTCTTAAAGAGAATGGAATAAATACTTAACTGTGATTTAAGTATATGGAATATTTTCAAATCGTTGAAAATAAATAAATTTGTGAATTACTTATTTTTTTAAATAAGCATGGGAATGGTTTTCTAATATGAAATGGAACGGTTTTTGTGAATTCACCTTTAAGGTAATTGAAAGCAAATAACTTGAAATCGATTTGGGAATCGTATGCTAGTAGATGCTTGGAATTTAAATCCACTTTGGAATTTATATATATGAAGGGAAATTTGTTTAAAAATAAATGTTGATTTATTTTTAAATATGAAAATATAATTTACGAATTTGGAACGTAAGTTAAAATAAATCGGTAAAGATTTATTTGGTGGTTTGAAATTTGTTTCAAAAGGTATATATGGTTAAGGTGATTTGAAATTAGTTTTCAAATGGTTAAGGTGATTTGAAATTAGTTTTCAAATGGTTAAGGTGATTTGAAATTAGTTTTCAAATGGTTAAGGTGATTTGAAATTGGTTTGCAAATGGTTAATGTAATTTGAAAATTGGTTTTCAAATGGTGAAGGTAAATTGAAAATTGATTTTTCAATTGGTTGAGTGTGGAAAATTTTATCGTGAAGTGGTTTTGGTAAATCAAATAATTTGGGCAATTATTTGGAAATTGTGTATATATATCTTGTAAAGATATTTTGGGACTTAATAATTTTGGAAAAATTATTTGGAATCTGATGATGTGGTGCATCTTTATTGATAGTTAAATAACCGACTATCAGTATTTACCCTTGGATGGTAATTGTTGTGATTGTTGAAATTGAATGCTACACTTATTTTTAAAAATAAGCGCTCGCTATTCGGTTTAGCCGGGAGAGGACCTTTGTGTCATATATCCCATTCCGAATATGCGATACGTCGTTTGGATTGCATTTGAAGACCGGTGTGAAGACCGGGTATTTGTGAAAACGATAGGATGACCTATCGATTGTCTCCGCATCGTTAGCTACGATATGGAGATTTCCTTTGTGATGGGAAATTTTATCGGGATTGTGAATACCCGGATTGCAAGGGCTTCTTTGGAAGTGCCTTCGGTTCTGTTCGAACCCGGAACAGACTTGTATGGTTACGTGTCTGACATTACATTTTGAGAGATAGAGCAGATTTCTTTCAAATACATTTCTGTTGGTGGCGGAGAATTTATTCTCTTAGCTTAACACCCTTCTCTGAGGCGTACGAGCTCAGAGGTTATGTAGTTGAAGGTTATCAGCGATATTTCCCAATCTGGTAATGTGGCATGCTGAGTGCTGCTGTGTGATGATCATTGGTTGGTCATTTGTGATATGATCATTTGTTTGATCATTTATCTTTGTGATTATTGCTTTGGTCATCTGTGGACCCGAAGCATGGCTTTGTTACACAAAGCGTAGCTTTGTGGACGAGACTTCGTCAGGACCTCACTCCCCGGAAATGGTCGAAACAGGAATATGCGGCAAGGTTATGAGGGTCGCGCCCTTTAGGGTATGTCATTTCCTTCTGGAAAAGGGTGGTATCATGGTATGGAGCCCAGATATTTACTCATGTGGAAACACTATATATATATTTCTGTGTGGTGTTGTTGGTATCGAGCGCTCGGATAAAGGTCCCAAAGGACCGGGGGATGACATATTCGTGTAGTAGTTACCTAGTTACAGAGGTAACCCGGCCTTGTGTTGGCAGAGATCTAACCGTAACGTTAGTTCTCGGGACGTCCCGCCAGAGGCGATCCCATGTGGCAGTAGGAAGTTCCTTAGCCTGACCATTTGTTGGAAATCCATTCCTCCAATACGCGCCTTGTACGGTTTTAGTTGTATTACCTGCCATTCACTTATGGTGGTCACCACTGTTTGGATGGTAGCTATAGTAGGCATAGTTCGGAATGTCTATGCTGGCTAGGATTTATATTCTACTTTCGAAATTGTTTTCTACACTATGCACTAGTAATAATATCAAAAATGATTTGATTTTCGCGTAGTAAGCATCTTTGACTATCATAAGGAGAAATCTCCTCCAATTCTGCGTTTGCATTGTGTGTGTGGCGGGAGGCCTTATGGTAGTTTCATTTTCCAAAAAGCATTGCGGATTTAAAAATTTAAATTTTCTTGTTGCTTGTTTAAAGATAAACTGTTTTTGAGTTCTCACACCAGTCCCATGACTGACCTGGAGTTTATTGTTCCTTTCCTAAACTCTGGGTGCCCACTATTTTCCACACGGGCAGTCTAGAGTTAGGTTATCAGGTTATTCTGGATTCGGGAGTTGCTGTGCAGATCTGGAGGCGAGCCAGATAGCGTAGTCTATTATCTATTGTATATAGTACTTCTTTCCGCTGTTGTTGTCGTACACTCTGATTGATGTAATGTAATGTGATGTAATGTATAAAATGTATAGTTCTTTGTTTTAAATGAATATTCATTTATCTATTATATATTGTTCCGCTGCGACTGTGAGATTCTGTTATTGTTTCTCGTTCTGTTACTTGTTTTTCTGTTTTCTCTTCTCTTTCTTTTCTTTCTTCTTCTACCTCTTTCTTCTTCTAAAACCCTAACGGTTCGGTTTTTCGGCAACGAAAAATCCCGATCGTTACAGTTTATGCCATATCTTTTATGTTATATCATGTCATCTGATATTTATAGCTAGACTGATCCGTTTATTATTTTCTTAAATAATACTCGGGTCAGACCGAGATGTTACAGGTGCTTCTGCTTGACTTCTTCCCAGGGATTCATCACTCTGACTTTTGGCTAACTGTTTAGATTAGCAGTTTTTGTTGTATACACTTGAGATATAGACTCATAGTTGTATTCTTTTGTATAGCACGTGTTGCTATTCTTTTGTATTATCGTGGATCTTATTGACCACTACTCTGATGTACACTTTCATGTGTTAGTTATATATTCATATCTTCTTCCGCCTTTGTGATATGGATATCTGTGACTGATTTGTGATATGATTATTTCTATGTTTGTTTCCGAAGATTATTTATAACCACCGTGTGATAAGCAATTACATGGATGGTCGCTCCTCAACAGCCTTATTCTCCGTGCTAGTTGACAGCACTACTCCGGAGTGTTCTTGGCTAGCGTGGTTATAGAGGTGGGGCGTCACACTTAAACTCTTTGGTACTCAAATTTTTATGAGTAGCCAAGTGATCAGGTTTTGCTAGACGAAATTTGGAAGCCTAGAGCAGGAGTCCAGATATAGCAATATCTATCTATTTCCGCTATGGTGTCTTTATCTGTTGTATTTTGAAATGTAATGGATTAGACAGATCTTTATAACTATCTAATGTGATGATGTTATTGTGTCTATGTAATTCTGATGTAATGACTATGCAATATCTATGTGATATATTATAATTTGTTCCGCTTCCGCTGTAAGATTATGATATTGTTGAGTTCTTTCTTCTATATATTCTATTTTTACCTCTTTCTTTCTTATTGATGATGCGTTTTTATGTGGATTGAAAGGCGGGTCATCGCACTTGATATCAGAGCGTAGGTTGAGATAATACCTATGCTCTGGAGTAGTGTCTATCTTGAGAGCGCTTATTTGTAATTTTTATATAACTATACACCTATTTAAATTTGTTGGGTATCTGTTTGAATTTCCAACTTGAGTTCTAGAGTAGTTTCATCTTTCTCTTTGTTTGGTTGACTGTCCTATCTTTGTATCTAATCCTATAGGCAGGTAACCAAGTTAGATAACTTCTGTAGAGGCTTAAGGCTTTCTTATCTCCCCCTAGATTTCTTGTGACCCTTTTCTAGTGGATTTCGAAGAGTTTGATCTTATTCTAGATATGGATTGGTTGGATAAGTATAAGGCTGTTTGGTTTGTGAAGCAAGGATTGTATCTTTGCAGACTGAGTTGGGAAGGATCGCAAAAGTGACTTGCGTTAATTTCGGAGTTCATTTGAGTCATCTTTTGCATGGAGTCAAGGCATCTCCAGAAGGCGTAGAGTCCATCGAGGTGGTTAGATATTTTCCGTATATTTTTTAGGAAGTGAAAGGTTGTCCTCATCAGGAGATGGAGTTTCGGATCATCTTAGTTCCGAGAGCTGCACCTGTTGTTCAGCACAGTACAAGGATGGCGCCAAAGGAGAGAGAAGAGTTGGAGGAGCTGACCCAAGATTTCTTAGAGGAAGGTTTGATTCGGCCTAGCTTTTCCAGTTAGGATTATGCCATTGTCTTTGTGATCAAGTCGGATGGGTCTTTGAGATTCTATGTGGTATAAGTTCATTCTTGTGTTCATCGATGATATTGTTGTCTACTCCAAGTCTGAAGTGGAGCACAAAGAGCATTTGGGTATAATGTTAGAGACTTTAAGAAGGTGTGTTCTGAAGGTTATGTTTTCGATATGCCATTGTTGGAAATCGGAGGTCAGATTTTTGAGGCATATTGTTTCTAGAGAGGGTATTTCTGTAGATCCAGCCAGGGCAGCTACTATTCAGGAATTGAAGCAGCCGTAGATTCCGACGGAAGTCAGCGGTTTTTTGGATTTGGCAGGGTAGTACAGGAAGTTTATCAAGGACTATTCTAATATTTCTTTGCACTTAACAAAGTGGACTCCGAAAGGAGAAAATTTAAATGGACCACCTAGTGTGAAGATGCTTTCTTGGATTTGAAGGCAAGGCTGACTAGTGCGACTGATATAGCTATTTTTGATGGTAAGAGTAAGTTAACGTCTGATGTTTGTGTGTGCCAGAGGTGGATGGATTGAGTCAAAAATGGTTAAAGTTCCAGTTTTCAGATTGATGGCCAAGGAACATTGAGGATCAACAGAAGGATTTGTGTTTCGAATATCAACGATTTGAAGCTAGGAGTTCTGTTAGTGAGTCATCGCTCCAGGCAGGCTGAGTATCCACCCGGGGATTTCAAAAATATTAAAGGATATGAGGAGAGTCTTCTGGTGGCTGAGCATGAAGAAGGATGTAGCTGATTTCGTCAAGGGATGTGCGATCTGTCAACAGGTGAAGGTGATTACCGGAAGACCACCGGTTTGTTGCAGTCTTTGGAAGTTCCAAAGTGGAAATGGGAAATGATTTCTTTGGATTTCATCGATGGTTTTCCAAGGACCAAAGAGGGGAACAAAGGAATAAGGGTGATTATAGACCGTTTGACCAATAGCGACCATTTTATTCCAGTTAAGGCAACCCGTTCTTCAGTATCGCTGATTGATTTTTTTCTAAAGGAGATTGCCCGACTGCATGGTGTTCCAGTCAGCACTGTTAGTGACCATGATCCTATCTTCACCAGCAAATATTTTGAGGCTTTTGTAATCAGCTTTTGGTTCGAGATTGAGTTTGAGTTCGGCCTATCATCCCTAGATCGACGACCAGACGGAAAGGCTGGGTAACTCTAGGATCTGCTGAGGGCTTGTGTTTTTGATTTTGGTGGATATTGGGAGGTCCATCTGCATTTAAATGGAATTCTCATACAATTATCAGGCGAGTGTCTAGATGGCACCCTATGAAGCTTTGTTTGGTAGACGTTATAGGATTCCCATCCTATTGGTTAGAGTCGAGAGATCATCATGTTCTTAGACCAAATTTGATCCGTGAGGCATCTGCGAAGGTGGAGTTTATCAAGAAGAGATTGTGAGCAGCGTAGGATCTCCAGAAGAATATACGGACAAGATACGAAGACAATCGGAATTTGAGATTGGAGATTTAGTCTCCCGATAAAAGGAATTATCAGATTTGGTAAGACGGGAAAATTTACTCCAAGGTATATTGGTCTATTCCAAGTGCTTGAAAGGATGGGTGTCATGGCCTACAGGATTGAGTTGCCAGTCTGGATGACTGGAATTCACAATGTTTTCACATATTTCATTTAAGGAAATACGTGAACGATCCATCTTAGTTGGGATCTGCTGTTCAGAAGGATATGATAGTTGAGCTGGTTTTAAGTGTGGTCTGGTATTCTGTTTAGATTTATAGATCAGTGTAAGAGGAAGCTCGGGATCATAGTGGTATAGCTGGTAAAGGTTCTGTGGAGCTAGGATTTCAGAGTTTGTCTTGCAAAACTCTTAGTAGTTTAGGAAGGCTTATTCGGATTTATGTCCGTATTGCTAGTGATGTTTGTTTGAAAATTGTTGTTTGGATGAGCTGTTGTTTGGTTGATAGTGTATGGTTGATATGTATGCTTGGATGGTTTAAAATGAAATAAAATTTTTGGATTATCTTTGGATGAAATTCTTTTAAGGGGGGAGGAATGTGTTATCCCGGAATTTCAAGAAATTTAAAATGTGATAATCTCCTTTATTTATTGTTTAAAAATGGAAAAATTATTATTTCAAATAATAACAATGTGATTTTTTTAAATTAGATAAATAGATTTTAATTAGAATTATTATTTTCAAATTTAATAATGTGTTTGTTTAAATTAATATATATATATATATATATATATATATATATATATATATGAGTTGATTTAAATTGGATTTTTAAATCTGAATTCGAATTTAAAATTTTGATTTAAATTTGAATGTAAAGGATAATTATTTTGAAATAGTTTGGATATAAAAATATATGAATAAAGATTTTATTTAAAATAAGATTTGTTTTCCTTAAAGAATTTATTTATTTAAATTAAGGAGTATTTATTAAATTGTAAAATAATACAAAAGTTTTATATTAACATATAGAAATGAATTAAATATATTTTATATGATTTTGTTTAGATAAAATTAGTTTTTGTTTTATTTTATTTAAAAAGATTTTATTTATATTAAATTATGAAAAGCATTTATTAATTTAGAAAGGTATTTATTAATTGGGAAAATTAAATATAAAAGGTTTTAAATCTTTTAAAATAATATAAAAATGAATTATTACAAGTGTTAGCTTTTTAATCAGGTTAAATACATGCCTAAGATAATTGCAAATGAAATTTGACAAATGTAAACAAATTGGGCAAGTGTCATCCTTTTTATTTTCTTTTTCTTTAATTTTAATAAATAATAGTTAAACACTACATAATCATTCACCTTCTTCCTTCATTTCTTCTTCTTATCTTTTCATTTTCAAAATAAGTAAACTCCAGAAACTTAACCCTGTAAGCTATCTTCCAAACCAGAAGAAAAATCTATAAACCATTATTCGAATCCACCAAAAAAAATCAAACTCCGTAAACATTTTTTTCAAATCAGAAGCCAAATCTGTAATCTTTTCAAAAGCCTGTAATTAAATCAAGTTTCAAAGCTTCAACCCAAAATCAAAGTAACTCAAGTTTCTAGTTAATCAAGCTTCAACCTGCATCAATCAAAGTCTTAAATCATGCAAGTTTCTAGTGTTTAAACAAAAGCAGTAACTAAGCATTTCAGATTAAATACAAGATCACAGCAATTCAAAGCATGTCCTGATTTCAAAATACAAGCTCTGTTCATCTTTTCAAAACTGGTGAGTAAACATTTTAATTAAAAAGTTAAGTAGGAAAATGATTGTTGCTTGTGAAATTTTTGTGATGATGATGCTCTGCATGTGTGTATATAAGTGTAGTATCTGTATATATATGATTGCGTTCGGGTGTGATGTTAGAGTAATATTGTTCTTCCCTGTTCTTGTTACAGTATTTTTAAGTTTAGAACAAAAATTCATTTTCTCTTCCTCAGATTCCTGATAGGGTTTAGTTTTCAAACAATAAATGTTTGTTTAGGCATAGATTTAATCTTAAAAATGAATTTAATTAAAATTATTTAGAAGTTTATCTGGGAAATGGGAAGATAGTCGAAATTCTTTTAAACACATTAAAATCAATTATTTTAATTTGCCATTTCAGGATTATAAATTGAATCTACTTCGAAAGTTAGGATTTTTAGAACAAAAATTAAAAAAAAAAATTAGCATGGTGGTGAGTGTTCATTTCGGGGATGTAATATCTCGAAATTTATGGCAATATAAATTTCATAATATGTGTTTAAATTTAAATTAATTTGATAATTTTTGTTAATAAATTTGAATTGATTCAATAATCTTCTTTAATAAATAATTAATTAGTGAATAAAGATGTTTTCTATTTATAATGTATATATATTTATATATATTTTACATAGAAAAGTTGATTTTAAATTTAATTAGTGTAGCATATTTTATAATATTTTGAATTTGGAAAATTATGATTTATTTTTGAATTAAGCTTTTCAAAACTATTTAATAAAATAAATAAATGATTTTAAATATATAAGACAAATGTTTTATTTGTTTAAATTATATTATTTTAACTTAAGTTGTATATTAAAATAAGTTATAAAAATGTTTGCTTTATTTCTTTTTAAAAATATTAATTTATGAATATGGTTTGTAGAATAAGTATGAGAATTTAAAACACAATTAATAAATGAATCATGTATTCATTTAAATAACAAATAGGTTACAATCTCCTTTTTAAATTTATTTTAAAATGATTAAAAATATTATTTAAATGATTAAATTGAATATTGTTTTTATTTATAACTATAATTGGTTTATTCTTTAATTTTTTATCTATACATAACTAAGTATTAAAACTAATTAACTAATTTAAACTTTCTTTAACACATAATTAAAAATAACTAATTACTTAAATTAACAAGTGTAAGTATCTTAAAGCCTAAACTAAGGATTGTAAGCTAAATATCATTTTAAAATGACAAGTGTAAAAATTGAGACATGTGTCTTGTTTAAATTTTATTTTTCTTTGTTTTTAAAAAATAAATCATAAAGAAGATATTTAAACTTGCATCTTCCCATTTCTCTTCCTTTCTTCATTTTCATTCTAAATCTAAAAATTCTTTCAGCTTAGACATTTTTCCATCTCTTAAAAAAAATCAATTGCATATCAATTCCCATAAACAAACATGCAATCCTACAAACCATCTTCAATCTGTAACATGCAACAATTAAAGCATGCATTCAATTTTTATAAATATCTGGGAAGGCAAGCTACCTGTAATCAAGAAAAGCCTGCATTTTTTCAAAACAATCTGGGTAATTTAATCTGAAAAAGCAAGATGTCTGCATTTTCAATCTGAGGACCTGCATGCAACAAATAAATCAAGAAAACCTACATGTAAAATCTGGAGTCAAAAAGCAAGTTTTATAATGATTTAAAGGCTGTTCATTAATCAGGAAAGCTCAAGTTTTAAAAGCATTTAACAGCTAAAGCATGTTTTAAAGCATTCTAACAAATTGCAAAAGAAGTTCAAACAGGATTAAAAAGAAATCTGGGCTCTGTCTGCATCATCAAAAAAGTGAGTAACTCATTTTTTTAAAATTAATTTATTAGCTAAAAGTTGTTCCATGCTTTTTAAATTAGAAATGAACTTATAATATGATTTTGCTGTGATTATATATACATGTGAATATATATATTGTGTGTGCATGATGATAACTGCTGCATTTCAGTTATTCAATTCCCAAACTCCTGTTTGATTCTAAAATTCTTTTTCTTTGACTTGTGTGCTGTTATGGTTTAAATTTTTGAATGAAACTTGTTTATATAAGATAAGGTAAGTTTTTTTTTTAAATTTATATAAGTTAAATAAAATTTTGTTTTACCTGAAAGAAAGCATAACATAGTAAAATAATTTGTATAATTTGGATATTCAAACAATACAAATCCATATTTCAGGATTTCAACTCAAAACATCATGCAAAATTTTGATTTTTAAAAGTAATATTACAATTTATAATGTTAGATTAAAAGTACATGTATATTTTGAATGTAAATTAAGTTTTGGGGCATCTTTGTTGCCACAAGCAATTAGAAATGCCGAGTTTGTTCCTGGTGATGGTGAAGTTATCAAAGATGTTAGGAAAATTATTAGTTTGGTTTATAATTTGTTTTTGATGTTGAGATCGGGATTTAAAATTTTGAACCCTAGTTTTACTGGGTTATGAATTTTACGGGAATTTGATCTCCTTGGTTGATCGAGTTCAACCATTTCTAGGGTATTGATAAATGGTGGTTTGAGGAAGACGTCGCCGGAGTTTCGAAGGTGATGGTGGCAGGAGTCGCGTCAACGACGTGTTGACAGGGTGGGTTTTGAGTTCTGTGCCTGTTCAAGTTGTTTTCAGGGTGGATTTTAACCTCATTTTTAAATTCGAAGGTGAAGGTGGGCAATGGCGATGTATGTGGAATGTCTGGGTGATAGATGACTTATTCTAGTCATCGGAGTTGATCGGAGGAGGCCGGAGTTGATGTACATGTGCACAGTGTGGGGATGGTGGTGAGGGTTGGATGGCTGCAGGTTTTTAGTAACCTCGGGTTTGTCTAGGGTAAAACTTAATTTAACTCGAACTTGATGGGAGTGTGACTTGAAGTATCTATAGGGGTTTCTCGAGCATATGCTTTGTTTCAGGTTTTACAGTTTAACAGAAAACCTGTTTCAATTTTTAAAGTAAAAGTTTAAAAGGCAAACTAAAATCTGAACTTGTTTTAAACCTGAAATTTAAATATGAATTCAACAGTTTAAATCTTTGTTTTGTAATAATTTGAATTTTAAATTTTTAGTTTAGGTTTTAAATGGAAACAGGAAACCTGTTTCTGTTTTTAAAATCAAAAGAGGAGTATAAAATGCAAATTGAAAATTTAAACAAAGTTTTTTTGAAATTTGAATTTGAACATGAATTCAATTTAGTTTGAATCTTGAATTGAAATAATTTAAGTTTTAAAATTTAAATTGGTTTTAAAACTTATAAGGGTAAAAACATATGTGGTTTTGAATTGAACCGGAAGTTTAAAATTTTAAATTAGAAATTTAAGATGAATTTAAATCTGGGTTTTTAAATCTGAATTTAAATTTGAACTTCAGCGTTTAAATAAAATAAGTTTAAATTTAAGTTGTTTAATTACTTTGGAAAGATTAAATGATTTGAATTCTTTTATAGGGTGATGTAAAATGTAAACAAAGCTTTAAGATTTAGGTTTAAATCTAGAATAAAAGGCATTCAAACCGTATGTCGGCTTTGAAATTAAACGGAAAATTTTAAATTGAATTTGTTTTATTTTTAATTTGATTTGAATTTTAATTGAATTGGGATTTAAATTCTTTTAAACTTATTTTATAAAGTGTATGTTTCTTTTAACATGCGAAATAAAGGTTTTGAATTGTTTTTTTTTTAAATCTTGTTTGAGTTAAAATTTGTATTCATTTTAAAATCTTAAATTTTAAAATGAAGTTTAAAAGAATTTAAAGTAAATTTGAAAAAAAAATTGTTTTTAAATGATTAATTAAGTAAGAATATTTATCTTAAGGATAAAATATCAATGATTTGTGTTCATTTAAATTATTAAGTTAATTTAAATGGAATATTAATTATTTAATTAATTAATAATATGGATGATTAATTAAATAATTAAGAATTTTTAATTGATTAATTAGACTTAAGATTAATTAATTAAGGTTAATTAATCTATAATTAAGGATTGTTAATTAAATTTTTAATTAATGATTAAGATTATTTAATCAATTGATTAAAGATTAATTAAGATTGTAATTAACACCTAATTAATTAATAATTACAGATTAATTGAATTGTAATTAAATATAAATTAATTTGTAATTAAAAATAATCAATATAAGTTAATGTCTTAATTAAGTAATTAAGAAACGTTAACGAGGGTCATTGACTTAAGATTATTTAAACAATTAATTAATGCGATTAATTTTAATAATTAATTAGATTAATTAATTAAAAATAATCATTTGTCCATTGTTTAAGTTTAATTATTTAATTAAAGTAATTAATGAATTAATTACTTAGTGTTATTAATTTGATTAATGTGATTAGTTTAGATTAATTAAGTTTAATTAATTTAAACATTTATGGATTGATGAATAATTACTTTATGAAATTAATGGGTTTGTAATTACTTAGGGAAGTAATTAATTGATAAATACTAAATGTAATTAAAGATGTTTAAAGATGGAAGTAATTTAGATTAAATTACTTTGAAATTAATCAAGGGATTAATTGAGATAATTAATTATGATTAATTAATTTATGGAATGAGTAATTAAAGGTAGTTAATTACTGGGTGTTATTAATCAAGGGTGATTAATATATATGTGTGATTTAATTGCAGATTAATTACTTAACGTAATTAATTTTATTAGAGAAATAAATTAAATTGTAATTAGAAATTATTAATTAATAAATTAATGATGTAAATTAAGATTGATTAATTAAGAAATAATCAATAAATGAGGTAATTAATTAATAAAGGATTAATGTAATTAATTTGAGTTAATTAATTGATTAAGTAATTAAAGGTTACTTATTGTAAGTGTTAAGTATTATTAACTTGTGTAATTAATTTAAAAGCTAATTACTTATTGTAATTAGGGAATTGTTAATCTAAAATGATTTATTGAAAGAATAATGAGATGATGATTTATATATTGATCTATAATCAATTGATGATTAAGATAAGCAGAATTTTAATAATGAAGTAATTAATTTAATTCATTTTAAATTAATTAGAGATTAGGTAATCAATTTAATTCATTTTAAATTAATTATAAATGGTGTGATCATTAGATCATTGCTTATGTATGAATGATTAATATTGGTTGCCATGTATGGTTTGTAATCTCAGCAATGAGATGAGAAATGTTGTATGATATGGATGCATTGGTTGCATTGTGATGAAGATATGGATTATCTGTTTACAATGATATGGATTATCTGTAAATGATAATGTTAATTATCCATTGTTGTGATGTGAATTATCTATCTGTGTGTACATAGATAATGAATTGAATTGTTTTGAAATTTAAAACAGCTTGGCCTTAAAAGACGTGTTTTGGATTTCGATGAGATCGGGATCGGGTTTCCATATTTGGATGTCCGAAAACCACATCAATCCAAAGTAACGTTAGGTCGTGAATCTGAAATGAAGATGAAGATTCAGAGTGCATGGGTTATCGTCGTTAACTCTAAGGGCGATTCCAAAATGAATGTAACGAGATAATGCCTTCGGTTTCGTTCTAACCGGGAATGAACTTGTATGGATTGAATGCTTTCAGAACATCGTCAGGTGGACGATGAGCATTCTAAGTGATATGTCCTATAAAGGTAATCGTAGCCTTAAGCCTCACCAACCGGGAATGGCTATAACAGGGGAGGTGCAGCAAGGCTTCGTGGGTAGCCCCCACTTGAGAGTGAGATTTACCCTTGTCTAGATGTCCCTTTATTTCGGCTTAGTGGTGCAGTTGCTGATCACAACTGCGGGGTGTTCTGGTTCGGAACTGTTCAGTAAGGAATGGTTCTGACTTTGTGTTGCAGGGGAGCGGGCGTACTCCTCGGTACGGTGATCTAGGCCACGTACTGTGACGGGCAGTACCCTAGTAGCCCAGCCATTGTATGGAATCCAAAATCCAATAAGTGCCAAAGGTTTTAATTGTATTACCCACTTTTGTGGCTAGTAGCTGGAATTTAATAAATGTAACAATTTCGGCTATTTCTTATTTACTTGAAAACCCTAGACCTATTATAGTATCACTAGATTTCCTATCAAATGTTTTGGTTAGCATAAGTTAAAAAAATTTCCATGTTTATGTGTGGGAAGTCTTATATGATACCTTTTCTTTCAATGGTTTTCGAAAGTTAAGCAACTTTAACATGTTACTCACACCGGACCCATGTCCGACCCGGAGTTTATTTGTATTTTCTTAAACTCTTGGGTACTCAAATTTATACGAGTAGCCAAGGGATTCAGGTTAGGATTCATGTTAGCTTTGACGAATTATGGAGGAGCAAATGGAGCAGGAGGCTTCTACGTGTAGATATATACTTTTCCGCTGTGTTGGTATCTCTGAGTGTTTCTGTAATGTATTGAGTTGTAATAACTAGACAGGTGTTTATAACTGTCTAGTATGCGTTGTATTGTCTGTATAACTCTTATAATTGTTGTATACTATGTAATACTTATGTTAATAATATAATTTATTCGTTCCAATGTTGAAATTCTAGTGCTATTTCTTCTTTCTCTTCTTTCTTTTCTCTTTTCTATCCCTTTCTTTCTTAAAGATGATACGATTTTCTGGGAGTAGAAAGTCGGGTCATCTCACTTCGTATCAGAGCACTAGGTTGAGCGAATACCTAGTCTCTAGAGTGGTGTCTATCATGAGAGAGCGTATTTGTATTTTTATTATACATATACTTATATTTTATTTCTACCTATTTGTTGGGTTACCAGTTCAGGTTTTCCAATATAAGTTATAAAGGTAGATGAGGTAGTGGTGTGTGTAACACAACTACCGATGGTTGGAATTTGAATGTTTGAGGTTGGAAGTGTATTTGACGAGACTGTAGACCTAATACCGTCTCGAGTGAGTTTTGCTTGGTGTAAGTACTTCATCAATCTCTAAAGGAAACCTGTTAAGGTTCGGAGTTCATCTTTGAAGTGCAGAGTTTGGTGAGTTGAGGTTGGATCTGTCGGTTAGGCAGAAGCAAGTGAGTGATGGTATCTTGATACCTCAGGAAGTAGTAGTTGCGTGATGAGATGCAGTGGCTAGGGATGTTTTTGAAAATGTTTCTTGGGAACAAGTTTAAGGAAGTAGGTCTGCTTCGGTGTTGTGGCTGAGTTCAGCAGGGTATTTCTGTTTGCTTTGGAGTCCGAGTTTCTCGAAGAGCTTTGATTTGGAATTCTTTGACTTTGGTATTAGCGGTGCAGCTCGGAGTGTTCTGTGTTGGCAGAAAGTCTTCTGGTTGAGTAATTTTTCTGAAGTGGAGTTCAGAAGCAGCAGAGTAGATCCGTTTCTTAGATGGATTGGGTAGGCCAGCATAAGCTGTTCTAATTGGTTAAGTGAGAGCAGTTTCTTTGGAATTAGGTTGAGTTGATCGCAAATGTGACTTGCGATAGTTAAGGGTTCTTTTGGATTGTTGGAGATTGCCCGATGTCTTCTAGGAAGTTAGGGGTTTGTCCGCATCTGGAGATAGAGTTTCCTTTCCGGGATTGGTACCGGTGGTTCAGTTAGTAGAAGGGTGGTTCCTTGAGATGGAGTTGGTGAAGCAGCTCAGGTTTCGAAGAAACTTCTGAGTTTTCTTTTATGGATTTGTGGAACCATATTTCTGTGCTGGGTTGTCTAGTCTGTGCTCGTGCTCTTCGTCAGCATTTTCTTCTACTTCGGATCAGATTTGTGCAGTGGAAGCAGTTGAGGTGCATCTATTTTTCTTTTCCCAGATAAGGAGAAGTAAGTTATGTCTTCTGTTGTTGAGGAGTAGAGTTTGTATTCTAGGTTTTGGATTAATCTTGAGGAGATCATGGTGTTGGGTTGTTTTGATCCAGTTTGTTTCTAGTGGCATCAGCAAGAGTTGAGCTGATCAAGAGGGATGTTGGTAGTCCATGATCGTCCGAAGAGTTTTTATAGATAAGAGACAAAGGAATTTGGATTCTGGAGTCGGAGATTTGTTTTGGGGTAAGTTTTTCTCCGATCCAAGGAGCTATAAGTTTGGCAAGCCTGTCGAGCTAGCTCCGGAGTGTTTTGGGTTTCTTCTGTGATTGGTAAGATAAGTATTTGGTTTTCTAGAGTTGAATTGCCAGTTTGGATAACTGGGATTTAAAGTGTTTCACGTATCTCCGAGGGAGTACGTGTATGATATTTCTAGCTGTAGAACTAGCAGTTCTGGAGGTTTGGATGTTGAATCAGACTCGTCTGTAGTCTGATATTCTGTTTAGCATTGTTGATAGGAGCTCTATAGCTTAGTAGTTTTGTTTGTTTAGATTCTATAGAGCGAGTATCTCGATATATATATACCGGGGAAACTCGTGAAAGTTCTATCCAAAATTATTTAGGACAATTAGATTTGTTCTGATTGTGTGAACTGGTTGCTATAGTTGTTGGCATATGATTAACATATGTTGTGTTTTAAAATAAAATCTCTAATAAGATTATTAAATTACCTTTGTTTTAAATTTCGGGGACGAAATTCCTTTAAGGGGGGAGGATTGTAATATCCTGGAATTTATGGCAATACAAATTTAATAATCTGTGTTTAAATTTAAATTAATTTGATAATTTTTGTTAATAAATTTGAATTGGTTCAATAATCTTCTTCAATAAATAAATATTTAGTGAATAAAGCTGTTTTCTATTTATAATGTATATATATTTATATATATTTTACATAGAAAAGTTGATTTTAAATTTAATTAGTGTAGCATATTTTATAATATTTTGAATTTGGAAAATTATAATTTATTTTTGAATTAAACTTTTCAAAACTATTTAATAAAATAACTAAATGATTTTAAATATATAAGACAAATGTTTTATTTGTTTAAATTATATTATGTTAACTTAAGTTGTATATTAAAATAAGTTATAAAAATGTTTTCTTTATTTCTTTTTAAAAATATTAATTTATAAATATGGTTTGTAGAATAAGTATGAGAATTTAAAACACAATTAATAAATGAATCATGTATTCATTTAAATAACAAATAGGTTACAATCTCCTTTATAAATTTATTTTAAAATGGTTAAAAATATTATTTAAATAATTAAATTGAATATTGTTTTTATTTATAACTATAATTGGTTTATTCTTTAATTTTTTATCTATACATAACTAAGTATTAAAACTAATTAACTAATTTAAACTTTCTTTAACACATAATTAAAAATAACTAATTACTTAAATTAACAAGTGTAAGTATCTTAAAGCCTAAACTAAGGATTGTAAGCTAAATATCATTTTAAAATGACAAGTGTAAAAATTGAGACATGTGTCTTGTTTAAATTTTATTTTTCTTTGTTTTTAAAAAATAAATCATAAAGAAGATATTTAAACTTGCATCTTCCCATTTCTCTTCCTTTCTTCATTTTCATTCTAAATCTAAAAATTCTTTCAGCTTAGACATTTTTCCATCTCATAAAAAAAAATCAATTGCATATCAATTCCCATAAACAAACATGCAATCCTACAAACCATCTTCAATCTGTAACATGCAACAATTAAAGCATGCATTCAATTTTTATAAATATCTGGGAAGGCAATCTACTTGTAATCAAGAAAAGCCTATATTTTTTCAAAACAATCTGGGTAATTTAATCTGAAAAAGCAAGATGTCTGCATTTTCAATCTGAGGGCCTGCATGCAACAAATAAATCAATAAAGCCTGCATGTAAAATCTAGAGTCAAAAATCAAGCTTTATAATGATTTAAAGGCCGTTCATTAATCAGGAAAGCTCAAGTTTTAAAAGCATTTAACAGCTGAAGCAAGTTTTAAAGCATTCTAACAAATTGCAAAGAAGTTCAAACAGGATTAAAAGAAATCTGGGCTCTGTCTGCATAATCAAAAAAGTGAGTAACTCATTTTTTTAATTAATTTCTTAGGTAAAAGTTGTTCCATGCTTTTTAAATTAGAAATGAACTTACAATATGATTTTGCTGTGATTATATATACATGTGAATATAAATTGTGTGTGCATGATGATAACTGCTGCATTTCTGTTATTCAATTCCCAAACTCCTGTTTGATTCTAAAATTCTTTTTCTTTGACTTGTTTGCTGTTATGGTTTAAATTTTTGAATAAAACTTGTTTATATAAGATAAGCTAAGTTCTTTTTAAATTTATATAAGTTAAATAAAATTCTGTTTTACCTGAAAGAAAGTATAATTTGTATAATTTGGATATTCAAACAATACAAATCAACGTTTTAGGATTTCAACTCAAAACATCATGCAAAATTATGAGTTTTAAAAGTAATATTACAATTTATAATGTTAGAATCAATGTGCAGTTATATTTTGACTGTAAATTAAGTTTTGGGGCATCTCTATTGCCACAAGCAATTAGAAATGCTGAGTTTGTTCCTGGTGGTGGTGAAGTTATCAGAGATGTTAGGAAAATTATTAGTTTGGTTTATAATTTGTTTTTGATGTTGAGATCGGGATTTAAAATTTTGAACCCTAGTTCTACTGGGTTATAAATTTTACGGGAATTTGATCTCCTCGGTTGATCGAGTTCAACCATTTCTAGGGTATTGATAGATGGTGGTTGGAGGAAGACGTCGTCGGATTTTCGAAGGTGACGGTGGTAGGAGTCACGTCAACGATATGTTGACAGGTTGGGTATTGAGTTCTGTGCCTGTTCCAGTTATTTTCAGGGTGGATTTTGACCTCGTTTTTAAATTCGAAGGTGAAGCTGGGTAATGGCGATGTATGTGGAATGTCTGGGTGATAGATGACTTGTTCTAGTCATCAGAGTTGATCGGAGGAGGCTGGAGTTGATGTACATGTGCACAGTGTGGGGATGATGGTGAGGGTTGGATGGCTGTAGGATTTTAGTAACCTCGGGTTTGTCTAGGGTAAAACTTAATTTAACTCGAAGTTGATGGGAGTGTTACTCGAAGTATCTGTAGGGGTTGCTCGAGCATTTACTTTGTTTTAGGTTTTACAGTTTAACAGAAAACTGTTTCAAATTTTAAAGTAAATTTTAAAAAGAAAACTGAAATCTGAACTAATTTTAAACCTGAAATTTAAATATGAATTCAACAGTTTAAATCTTGGTTTTGTAATAATTTGAATTTAAAATTTTTAGTTTGGGTTTTAAATGGAAACAGGAAACCGGTTTCTGTTTTTAAAATCGAACGAGGAGTATAAAATGCAAATTGAAAATTTAAACAAAGTGTTTTGAAATCTAAATTTGAATATGAATTCAATTTAGTTTGAATCTGGAATTGAAATAATTTAAGTTTTAAAATTTAAATTGGTTTTAAAGCTTCAGTGGTTTAAAATAAAATAAGTTTAAATTTAAGTTGTTTAATTACTTTGGAAAGATTAAATGATTTGAATTCTTTTAAGGGTGATGTAAAACGTAAACAAAGCTTTAAGATTTAGTTTTAATCTGGAATAAAAAGGATTCAAACCGTATTTCAGTTTTGAAATTAAAAGGAAAATTTTAAACTGAATTTGTTTTATTTTTAAATTGATTTGAATTTAAATTGAATTGGGATTTAAATTCTTTTAAACTTATTTTATAAAGTGTATGTTTCTTTTAACATATGAAATAAAGGTTTTGAATTATTTTTTTAAAATCTTGTTTGAGTTAAAATTTGTATTCATTTTAAAATTATAAATTTTAAAATCTTAAATTTTAAAATGAAGTTTAAATAGAATTTAAAGTAAATTTGAAACAAATTTGTTTTCAAATGATTAAATAAGTAAGGAATGTTTATCTTAAGGATAAAATATCAATGATTTGTGCTCATTTAAATTATGAAGTTAATTTAAATAGAATATTAATTATTTAATTAATTAATAATATGGATGATTTGTTAAATCATTAAGAATTTTTAATTGATTAATTAGACTTAAGATTAATTAATTAAGGTTAATTAATCTATAATTAAGGATTGTTAATTAAATTTTTAATTAATTATTAAGATTATTTAATAAAGTGATTAAAGATTACTTAAGACTGAAATTAACACCTAATTAATTAACAATTAGAGATTAATTGAATTGTAATTAAATATAAATTAATTTGTAGTTAAAAATAATCAATATAAGTTAACGTCTTAATTAATAAATTTTAATAAGGGTCATTAACTTAAGATTATTTAAATAATTAATTAATCTGATTAATTTTAATAATTAATTAGGTTAGTTAATTAATAATAATCATTTGTCAATTGTTTAAGTCTAATTACTTAATGAAAGTAATTAATGAATTAATTACTTAGTGTGATTAATTTGATTAGCTTAGATTAATTAAGTTTAATTAATTTAAACATTTGTGGATTGATGAATAATTACTTTATGTAACTAATGGGTTTGCAATTACTTAGGGAAGTAATTAATTGATAATTACTTAATGTAATTAAAGATTTTTAAAGATGGAAATAATTTAGATTAAATTACTTTGAAATTAATCAAGGGATTAATTGAGATAATTAATTAAGGATAATTAATTTATGGAATGAGTAATTAAGGGTAGTTAATTACTGGGTGTTATTAATTGTGACGCCCCACCTCTATACCCACGCTAGCCAAGAACACTACGGTGTAATGCTGCCAACTAGCACGGAGAATAAGGCTGTTGAGGAGAGACCATCCGTGTAATTGCTTTGCGCGAGCATCAATATGTCTGATAGTATAACATGCATTCTATTTCAAGAGGTAATCCGACACACCGACACAAACTCAAAGCTACTACACGTGGCTATAAAGGTCTTCGGAAACAAATATAGAAATAAACATAACATAAATCAGTCACAGATAATTCATATCACAAAGGCGGAAAAAGATACGAATATTACACATGAAAGTGTACATCAGAGTAGTGGTCAAAAGGATCCCCAATAATACAAAGGAATAGATACAAATGCTAGACAAAAGAATAAGTATACATCATAGAGTCTGTATCTCAAATGTATACAACAAAAACTACTAAACTAGAGTAGTAAGCCAAAAGTCAGAAGATGGTTCCAGGTAGGAAGCCATGAGTAAGCACCTGTAATATCTCAGTCTGACCCGAGTATTATTTAAGAAGAAAATAATAAACGAATCAGTCTAGCTATAAATATCAGATGAAGTGATATATAATAAGAGATATGACATAAACATATAATAATCACAACGCCAAGCTGTGATAAATAGGTAATTGAAAATCAACAAGAGATTAATCAATATCACAATAATCTACACAAGATAAAAAGGAATGTCATACTCCTAATTTCATTCACCAAGCCACAATAAATGACATATATATCAATGCCCATCGTAAAAGCTGGTGAAACACAAATTCCAGAAATCAACACACAAAATCCAGAAATCACAATAAAAAGGAACAATGACGTCGTACAACAGGACATCCGATGAACCAAATCACAATAAGAAGGATGGCCAATCCCCAAAAAAACTGGACATCGGCACACCTAAAAAGACATGCCCCATGAACAGTCGAACATCGACGCACCTAGAAAGATACGCCCCATGCTCTAACATCGACGCACCTAGAAAGATACGCCCCATGCACAAATAAATAAACATCGATGCACCTAGAAAGATACACCCCATGCTCTAGCATCGACGCACCTAGAAAGATACGCCCCATGCACAAATAAATAAACATCGATGCACCTAGAAAGATACACCCCATGCTCTAGCATCGACGCACCAAGAAAGATACGCCCCATGCACAAATAAAACATTGACGCACCTAGAAAGGTACGACCCATGTATAAAATGAGACGAAACTCAATAAAATGAGGAACAGTCCTCCACATAGACAAAGAGACATCGCACATTGCTAGTCTAAACCACAAAGATGATCGTCATGATCAAAGAGAAGTGTCAATTATAGTAAGCTAGTAAATATATGAGCTTAGCTTCATGTCCCATAACCACTAGCTTAACTTAAATATTTACGAACAAATTGTAGATCTCCACTAGAAAATTGTCACAAGAGTTTCAATCGAACAAGTCCAAGAATTAACCGACGAAGTAAACGCAAGCGTTTCATACCACTTGTTTTACTAAGTCGTTTAATTAGATTTCTCATACGAGTGAGGTAAAGGTTTGTATATACTAATAGATTGGAAATCGGTTTGAGAAAACGAGCTTTGTAATAAAATAGTGTTGAAATAATTTGAAGAAAGAGTTTTGATATTTACTACTAGTATAGAAAAGCTTTATATTTTAAAGTGACAAATCACAAAGAAGATTGTAGGAACAATCAATCACTAAGATTCACATTCGAAAACGTGAATAAAATCCAATGAAATCGATATAAAATCCATCAAAGTGGATATATCTAAATTTCCCAAAGAAAAGGTCATCAAAGTCGATAATAAATGACAACAACAAAAGGGAGACCACACGAATCGATTAAAGTTGGATATTCAAACGGTTTAGCAAAATAGGCTAATCTGGCAAAAATCATCAGGTCGGTCGACCGAACCAAAGGTTGGGAACCTCCCGGGAGAGCAGGTCGGTCGACCGAACCCTGTACTCGGTCGGCCGATCCTTAAAACAGAAAGTGCTTATGCACTTGGAAGCAGGTCGGTCGACCGGACCAGAGTGGTCGGTCGGCCGAGCCTGTTTCCAGCCTCATCCATGCCTATTACAAATGAGGTTCAATCTTGACCAAATTGCATTCGCACGAGCAACGGCGCTAAGGGTTTATGTCAATCGACTACCCAGCCCTATATGCTCCTCGATGCATCACCAAAAACATGTTCAAACATCAAAGTTAGGATTTTTAACGAATTGAACTCAAAACACTAAAAATTGGAATATTCACAAAAGCAATCCAAATCAAAATCAAATGCACATGAATAAGTGTTAGGAATTCATACCTAACAATGGAAGAGAATCATAAGCATAGATGTGGGATTAAAAATCTCACCTTTGAACCCAAACGAATGAAGAAGATGCTATGAAGCAATGGCAAGAACAAGCACTCTTCAATTCCAACTCAACAAGCTTGAATCTAAGCTTAAAAGAGAAACATTCCCTAAATTAGGTTTAGGAAATTTATGAAATCAAAGAGAGAATGAGTGGGAGAAGAAGAAGAGGAAGCTTACCAATGGGTTCTCTTGAACTTTGGAGCCAGGAGATGGATTTGCAAAGGAAGCTAGGGCTTGGAGTTTTAATTCTTTTTCTCTTCCACCATTGTTGAAAGCTTGAAGAGTTAGGAATTAGAAATGAAGAAATGAAGAGTTGGAGTGGGTTGGGACTGAGTTAGTAAGTGGGTTCAGCCCAAACCAAAGCCCAAAGCAAAAAGTAGCAAAATTCAACTTTCTCCAAACATATCGAAGCTTATACTCAAAAAGGTCGCAAACGGCATTTTGAACTCAATGGGGGTGGTCTCAAGTCCTAATTCGACCGTATGCAAAAAGTAGCTTTTCGGACTAAAATCCGACTAACGATAAAATATTTAAATAAAATATTTAAATATAAAATCGATAAATATGCGGGTTGTTACAGACTCTCCTCCTTAAAGAAATTGCGTCCTTGCAATACTTAAGAAGAAAATAAGAAGTAACAACCAGAGAAGCATATCAACACAAAAGAAAATTTGAAATAGGAAGTTCACCATAAAGTGCACGAAAGAGTTAGCAAGAAATCTGGTGAAACTTCAATTTCCACAATATTACCGGGCTCAAGAATGAAAACCGGAATCCCTAAGGCATTCCCGTAGATAAAAGACGTGGGGAACGTCAAGAATAGCAGATAATTGAGCCGGTGCAACGACGTGGTATAATAACCGTACGCCCAAGGAACTAGAAACTCAAATAATTTGGGACATCAGCGTAGTACAAAAACGGTACGCCCAATGAATCAAAGCAATGACATTGATGTCGTACAACGGTACATCCAATGAATCAAATAGCGAAGACATTGATGTAGTACAACGGTACATCCAATGAATCAAATAGCGAAGACATTGATGTAGTACAACGGTACATCCAATGAATCAAATAGCAAAGTCATTGATGTAGTACAAACAGTACATCCAATGAATCAAAAGGAAAGACATTGATGTAGTACAACGGTACATCCAATGAATCTAATAGCAAAGACATTGATGTAGTACAACGGTACATCCGATGAATCAAATAGCAAAGACATTAATGTAGTACAACGGTAGATCCAATGAATCTAATAGCAAAGACATTGATGTAGTACAACGGTACATCCAATGTATCAAAGGAAAGTCATTGATGTAGTACAAACGGTACATCCAATGAATCAAAGGCAAAGTCATTGATGTAGTACAAATGGTACATCCAATGAATCAAAAGTCAAATAATTCGGAACACCGACGCAGTACAAAAACGGTACGTCCAATGAACCGAAGCCCGAATGATTTCGGAACACCGACGTAGTACAAAAACGGTACGTCCAATGAACCGAACACAATAAAAGGACATCGGACGCTAGTCCTTAAAAGGAATGAGATAAAGCTAAATAAAACGAAGTATGCCAAAACGTCCGATGAACTTGATAGAAAAATAATTCCATTCAGACAACATCAAAGAATCAACCACTTGTTGCTTACGACAAAGCGCATTGGCAACATGATTTCCCCTCTCGGGAATAAAAGAATATCAAGACCATAAGATGCTAGGAACTCATATCAACATGCAGTTCCTTAAGAGAACATAAATATTCCAAAGATTTATGATCGAGGTAGAGAACAAATTTCTCATCCAAATATGATGATGCCAAATTCCAAAAGCAAAAACATTAGCCGAGAGCACTAGATCATAAGTGGCTATCTAGTCTCGAGAAGCTATAATGATTTAGAAGCACAAGGGATAGCACGTTCTCCTTTGCAAGAGAATGGCATTCCAAACCAATACGACTAGTATCGGTACAAATAGCAAAGTCTTGGTTCCCCTTCAGGAATCACAAGAATAAGAGTATTGAAAGGAAAGAATTTCTTTTAAATAACCTTCTTTCCTGAAAAGTTAAAACTTTCAAATTTACATTTATCATTATGTAATAATCATTCTAGAAAAATTTACTATTTTCAAGTTAATATACTGTGTCTGATTGTCTCATCAAAGCGTTTAGGAAATTCCTATCGATAACGTTGATCAAGCGCATCGACCAAAATTCTTAAAGCACTCAACGGGCAATACAATCACAAAATCATTTTTTATAGGATAAATAAATCTCTTAAAAAGTTTTAAGAATATTCTTTTTTCGTTTCAAGAACAAAATCCAGTTTTACTTATAAGTAAATCTTATGAAAACGATTTGCAAAATTTTAAATTACTATTTTCATCCAAAATCAGTAAATACAAGAATAGCCTCATCGAAATATTCATAGAATATTCGATTTATAAAATGGATGAAATAAGCTGGAAAAACTGAATGACAAAATAATTCATTCATAGAATCATAACGAGTGCGGAATGCGGTAAGTGGAATGCTAATTTCCGCAACTCGTAGCAAATGAAAACCGGTGGCAAGGTCAAACTAGAAAGACCTTAACACCACACAAAAGATTTCTTAGGTGATAATCCTAAGACAAACTCAAAAATACCGGAAAATTTCTCTAACTACATAAATGAGAGAAATAACACTTTCCTTATAAGTGGGCTTTAAGGAATAAAATGATGCCATCAAATTGGAATCAAAATCACAAAAGGAAAACAGAAATCTGCTTAACAGATAGAAAATGTCGAAGATGAATTATCCACATAGAAAATAGGATATGGGCTTCACAATAAGCCAATCCTTACAAAAATCAATTCCGAAGCCTAAGTAAAAATATCAGCTCGGAAAGAAAAGTCTCATAAAATTATTTCGACATCAATAAAAAGCAAATTGAGTGTTGCGGATCTACCATCCGGATTCGCAATCCTCAAAGAAGTCATCAAGCACAAAATATTCAAAGAAAAGGAATCGACAAGTTCTTTTGATATAAAATAGTGAGATGGAACCCATATCAAAAAGAACCCAAATAAGAATATCACGAAATAAAACAATGCCATCAAGGATTGAGTGAAAAATACCTTGGCCAAGAGAAGAGTTGCTAGGGGCTTGCACAATATTTAGCTTTCTCATGTCCTTATTCAAAAGTTTGGGACATGCACATAAAAGATGACCCGGTTTCTTGCAATAGCGACAAGAATGGGGTTTTGGACACATATTCGCATAGTGTTCCATAGAATTACAATTGTAGCATCCTCCACGATTAGGGATTGGAGTATTTGCTACAAAAGTAGTTTGCTTCACTCTCTTATTTGGATTAAGGCTCTTGAACTTAATATGCCTCTTCTTGGAAGTCCCAATATCACAAACACTTCCTTTACCAACCTCTCTTGAAGAAGAGTAACATCCATAAGCTGATTGAAAGAAACTACAAGTTTTAAAGGTAGAACCATTTCGGGGTTCTTACTCAAAGCATAGATAAACTCTTGATTCTTTACAAGATCAAGAAGCTGCTGGGCAGACATAAATTCTCCATCTTGGGGAGTAGCACTAGATTGACCGGCGCTGGGACGGCCAGGTCTAACCATTTCTCTTCTTTGAGAAAGAAAGAAAGAAGAGGAAAGAGTTATTCTCAAAATAAATTTCAATCAAACTTGATTGATAAAACAAGGAATCATAAAGAGAATAGGATGAATCGCTACGAAGACCCGAATTAAATCCTAAAGCATGACTCCTAAGAAAGACTTAGGACGATGATCCTTGTTATAGTATTCCATATTGTTCCGAAGTTTGGCTCTGATACCAAGCTGTGACGCCCCACCTCTGTACCCACGCTAGCCAAGAACACTACGGTGTAATGCTGTCAACTAGCACGGAGAATAAGGCTGTTGAGGAGCGACCATCCGTATAATTGCTTTGCGCGAGCATCGAAATGTCTAATAGTATAACATGCATTCTATTTCAAGAGGAAATCCGACACACCGACACAAACTCAAAGCTACTACACGGTGGCTATAAAGGTCTTCGGAAACAACTATAGAAATAAACATAACATAAATCAGTCACAGACAATTCATATCACAAAGGCGGAAAAAGATACGAATATTACACATGAAAGTGTACATCAGAGTAGTGGTCAAAAGGATCCCCAATAATACAAAGGAATAGATACAAATGCTAGACAAAAGAATAAGTATACATCATAGAGTCTGTATCTCAAATGTATACAACAAAAACTACTAAACTAGAGTAGTAAGCCAAAAGTCAGAAGATGGTTCCAGGTAGGAAGCCATGAGTAAGCACCTGTAATATCTCAGTCTGACCCGAGTATTATTTAAGAAGAAAATAATAAACGGATCAGTCTAGCTATAAATATCAGATGAAGTGATATATAATAAGAGATATGACATAAACATATAATAATCACAACGCCAAGCTGTGATAAATAGGTAATTGAAAATCAACAAGAGATTAATCAATATCACAATAATCTACACAAGATAAAAAGGAATGTCATACTCCTAATTTCATTCACCAAGCCACAATAAATGACATATATATCAATGCCCATCGTAAAAGCTGGTGAAACACAAATTCCAGAAATCAACACACAAAATCCAGAAATCACAATAAAAAGGAACAACGACGTCGTACAACGGGACATCCGATGAACCAAATCACAATAAGAAGGATGGCCAATCCCCAAAAAAACTGGACATCGGCACACCTAAAAAGACATGCCCCATGAACAGTCGAACATCGACGCACCTAGAAAGATACGCCCCATGCTCTAACATCGACGCACCTAGAAAGATACGCCCCATGCACAAATAAATAAACATCGATGCACCTAGAAAGATACACCCCATGCTCTAGCATCGACGCACCTAGAAAGATACGCCCCATGCACAAATAAATAAACATCGATGCACCTAGAAAGATATTCCCCATGCTCTAGCATCGACGCACCTAGAAAGATACGCCCCATGCACAAATAAAACATTGATGCACCTAGAAAGGTACGACCCATGTATAAAATGAGACGAAACTCAATAAAATGAGGAACAGTCCTCCACATAGACAAAGAGACATCGCACATTGCTAGTCTAAACCACAAAGATGATCGTCATGATCAAAGAGAAGTATCAATTATAGTAAGCTAGTAAATATATGAGCTTAGCTTCATGTCCCATAACCACTATCTTAACTTAAATATTTACGAACAAATTGTAGATCTCCACTAGAAAATTGTCACAAGAGTTTCAATCGAACAAGTCCAAGAATTAACCGACGAAGTAAACGCAAGCGTTTCATACCACTTGTTTTACTAAGTCGTTTAATTAGATTTCTCGTACGAGTGAGGTAAAGGTTTGTATATACTAATAGATTGGAAATCGGTTGGAGAAAACGAGCTTTGTAATAAAATAGTGTTGAAATCATTTGAAGAAAGAGTTTTGATATTTACTACTAGTATAGAAAACCTTTATATTTTAAAGTGACAAATCACAAAGAAGATTGTAGGAACAATCAATCACTAAGATTCACATTCGAAAACATGAATAAAATCCAATGAAATCGATATAAAATCCATCAAAGTGGATATATCTAAAATTCCCAAAGAAAAGGTCATCAAAGTCGATAATAAATGACAACAACAAAATGGAGACCACACGAATCGATTAAAGCTGGATATTCAAACGGATTAGCAAAATAGGCTAATCTGGCAAAAATCATCAGGTCGGTCGACCGAACCAAAAGTTGGGAACCTCTCGGGACAGTAGGTCGGTCGACCGAACCCTGTACTCGGTCGGCCGAACCTTAAAACAGAAAGTGCTTATGCACTTGGAAGCAGGTCGGTCGACCGGACCAGAGTGGTCGGTCGGCCGAGCCTGTTTCCAGCCTCATCCATGCCTATTACAAATGAGGTTCAATCTTGACCAAATTGCATTCGCACGAGCAACGGCGCTAAGGGTTTATGTCAATCGACTACCCGGCCCTATATGCTCCTCGATGCATCACCAAAAACATGTTCAAACATCAAAGTTAGGATTTTTAACGAATTGAACTCAAAACACTAAAATTGGAATATTCACAAAAGCAATCCAAATCAAATGCACATGAATAAGTGTTAGGAATTCATAGCTAACAATAGAAGAGAATCATAAGCATAGATGTGAGATTAAAAATTTCACCTTTGAACCCAAACGAATGAAGAAGATGCTATGAAGCAATGGCAAGAACAAGCACTCTTCAATTCCAACTCAACAAGCTTGAATCTAAGCTTAAAAGAGAAACATTCCCTAAATTAAGTTTAGGAAATTTCTGAAATCAAAGAGAGAATGAGTTGGAGAAGAAGAAGAGGAAGCTTACCAATGGGTTCTCTTTAACTTTGGAGCTAGGAGATGGATTTGCAAAGGAAGCTAGGGCTTGGAGTTTTAGTTCTTTTTCTCTTCCACCATTGTTGAAAGCTTGAAGAGTTAGGAATTAGAAATGAAGAAATGAAGAGTTGGAGTGGGTTGGTACTGAGTTAGTAAGTGGGTTCAGCCCAAACCAAAGCCCAAAGCAAAAAGTAGCAAAATTCAACTTTCTCCAAACATATCGAAGCTTATACTCAAAAAGGTCGCAAACGGCATTTTGAACTCAATGAGGGTGGTCTCGAGTCCTAATTCGACCGTATGCAAAAAGTAGTTTTTGGGACTAAAATCCGACTAACGATAAAATATTTAAATAAAATATTTAAATATAAAATCGATAAATATGCGGGTGGTTACATTAATCAAGGCTGATTAACATATATGTGTGATTTAATTGCAGATTAATTACTTAACGTAATTAATTTTATTAGAGAAATAAATTAAATTATAATTAGAAATCATTAATTAATAAATTAATGTAATTTAAGATTGATTAATTAAGGAATAATCAATAAATGAGGTAATTAATTAATAAAGGATTAATGTAATTAATTTGAGTTAATTAATTGATTAAGTATTAAAGGTTAATTATTGTAAGTGTTAAGTATAATTAACTTGTGTAATTAATTTAAAAGCTAATTACTTATTGTAATTAGGGAATTGTTAATCTGAAATGATTAATTGGAAGAATAATGAGATGATGATTTATTTATTGATCTGTAATCAATTGATGATTAAGATAAGCAGAATTTTAATGATGAAGTAATTAATTTAATTCATTTTAAATTAATTAGAGATTAGGTAATTAATTTAATTCATTTTAAATTAATTAGAAATGGTCTGATCATTAGATCATTGCTTATGTATGAATTATTAATATTGGTTGCCATGTATGGTTTGCAATCTCCGCAATGAGATGAGAAATGTTGTATGATATGGATGCATTGGTTGAATTGTGATGAAGATATGGATTATCTGTTTATAATGATATGGATTATCCGTGAATGATAATGTTAATTATCCATTGTTATGATGTTAATTATCTATCTGTGTGTACATAGATAATGGATTAATTGTTCTGAAATTTAAAACAACTTGGCCTTAAAAGACACGTTTTGGATTTTGATGAGACTGGGATCGGGTTTTCATATTTGGATATCCAAAAACCACATCGATCCAAAGTAACGTTAGGTCGTGAATCTGAAGTGAAGATGAAGATTCAGAGTGCAAGGTTATCGTCGTTAACTCTGAGGGTGATTCCAAAATGAGTGTAACAAGATAATGCCTTCGGTTTCGTTCGAACCCGTAACGAACTTGTATGGATTGAATGCTTTCAGAACATCGTTAGGTGGACGAAGAGCATTCTTAGTGATATGTCCTATAAAGGTAATCGTAGCCTCAAGCCCCATCAAACGGGATTGGCTATAACAGCGGAGGTGCAGCAAGGCTTCGTGGGTAGCCCCCACTTGAGAGTGAGATTTGCCCCTGTCTAGATGTCCCTTTATTTCGGCTTAGTGGTGCGGTTGCTGATCACAACTGTGGGGTGGTCTTGTTCGGAACTGTTTAGTAAGGAATTGTTCCGGCTTTGTGTTGCAAGGGAGCGGGCTTACTCCTCTGTACGGTGATCTAGGCCACGTACTATGACCGGCGGTACCCCAGTAGCCCAGCCATTGTATGGAATCCAAAATCCAATAAGTGCCAACAATTTTGATTGTATTACTCTCTTTTGTGGCTAGTAGTTGGAACTTAATAAATGTAACAATTTCGGTTATTTCTTATTTACTTGAAAACCCTAGACCAATTATAATATCGCTGGATTTCCTATCAAATGTTTTGGTTAGCGTAAGGTAAAAACTTTTCCATGTTTATGCATGAGAAGTCTTACATGATACCTTTTCTTTCAAAGGTTTTCAAAAGTTAAGCAACTTTAACCTATTACTCACACCAGACCCATGTCTGAACCAGAGTTTAATTGTGTTTTCTTAAACTCTTGGGTACTTAAATTTTTATGAGTAGCCAAGAGATTCAGGTTAGCTTTGACGAATTATGGAGGAGCAAATAGAGCAGGAGGCTTCTACGTGTAGATATATAGATTTCCGCTGTGTTGGTATCTCTGAGTGTTTCTGTAATGTATTGAGTTGTAATAACTAGACAGGTGTTTATAACTGTCTAGTATGTGTTGTATTGTTTGTATAACTCTGATAATTATTGTATGCTATGTAATACTTATGTTAATAATATAATTTATCCGTTCCGCTATTGAAATTCTAGTGTTGTTTCTTATTTCTCTTCTTTCTTTTCTCTTTTCTATCCCTTTCTTTCTTAAAGATGATACGATTTTCTAGGAGTAGAAAGTCGGGTCATCTCAGGGGATGACCGTAATTTGATTTTTGTGCAATTGCTGATCGCTGAAGGATCTTCGGTCGGGAATTTGGCTGGAGGTAGAAGGATGTCATGTGGTTTCATCAAAATTATCTGGTGGAGTTCCAGATCGCCATGGTGGTGGCGGTGGGTTGAAATAGTTTTTAACCTTAGTTTAGTTTGGGATCGGAATTTTTGATCGTCGTGGGGTCTCTAGTTGATCGAGTGGCTCGAGACTTTGGGAAATGGTGGCGTGGAAACTAGGCAAGGTATGGCTGGAGTTGCAGCTGCTCCAGTGGTCAGAGACGTGGACTCGAGGGGAATCCTGGTGATGGTTTGGTTTCAAGATTTATCTGTATTGCTCGATTTTGATCATGATCTTATGCGGATGTTTGAGTGGTCGTGGTTGCTAGTACGAGTGTTCGTCGATGAGATGAAGGTGTCGTTGATGGTCGAAATAGCCTTGGTCGATTGTGCATGTGCATGGTGAAGATTTTGGTGTTTGTTGTTGGGTAATGGTTTGGTCCGAAGGTAGGATCGGGTATTTGGATATAGTTCCTCGAGTTTATACTCGAGTAGTTCGTGAGCGATTTTCCTAGCAGGTTTAACTTTAAAAATAAACTTAGTTTTTTTTTTAAATAAGATAGAAGAAGGTGGGTTTTTACTCAGGGCAAGACCCGCGTGGTCTTCGGGTTTGACCCGAAGCAAAGTGGAGCAATTTTAAAAAGGATATTAAAACAAGATTTTTGAAATTTTAAAATTAAATCAAGTTTAAACATTCGTATATAAATTTACTTTATATATAATAATTTTTTCTTTAACAATTGGTTAAGAAGTTTTTAAAATTGTTTCATTTCAATTTTGTTAAGTAAGGTTTAAAGTTATTTTAAAATTTGAGTTAGTAATGAAATTTTAAAGATTTTTATAAAAGCAAGTTTTAAAATCTAAATTGAAATTAGTTTTAAAACTATTACTTGATAATATTTTAGGTATTCAAAGGAAGTTACGTTTTGTTAACTTTAATTTATCAATTTAAATGATTATTTTATTTTAAAAGCTTAATTAATGATTTAATTAAGTAAAGATTATCATAAGGATAAAATGACGTAAATATGTCATTGGTAATTAAGGCAATAATAAGATAATGTTTTATCTTAAGATAATTAAGGTTTTAATGTCTTAAGATTATTTAATTTAATTAAGAAAATTAAGTATAATTAATTAGTTTGGTTAATTAATGAATAAAGGATTAGTTACGAAATTAATTAGGAGTAATTAATTGATTTAATAAATAAATAATTATGGATTAAAAAGTAATAATTAAAGGTTATAAGTTAATTAATTAAAGGTTAATTCATTTGTAATTAAGAATCATTAATAATTAGAGATCATTAATCAATGATTAGAGATTAATTAATTAAGTAATTATTGATCAATTAATGATTAGAGATTAATTAACTGGTAATTAGTGATTAGTTAATTAAAGTAATTAAAGATTAATTAAGGATTTGTTAACTGTTAATTAAGGATTGATTAAGTGGTAATGAAGGATTAATCAAATGGTAATTAAAGATTAATCAACAGATAATTAAGGATTAATTAATTTGTAATTAAATTTTGTTAATTAATAATTAAGGTTTATTAACTAATAATTAAGAGATAATTATTTGGTTAATTAAAGGTTAATTAATTGATTATAAGAGTAACTATGGGTTAATTAATTTGTATTGAGAGATACTAATATAATTAAGATTTATTAATTAATAATTAAAGGATAACTAATTTGTAATTAAAGATTAATTAATTGGGTTATAAGGTAATTAAGGAGTGATTAATTAATTAAATGGTTTGTTATTAATTAATGATTGATTAACCAGGATCTGGTGATTAATTCTTAAGCAATTAATTTAATTAAGTTAAATTAATAATGATATAGGTTAATAATTCTTGCTTGTGGATGATTGTTTGTGTAAAATATCTAGATTAGTTGATATCTATTGGATGATATTCTATGATATTTTGTGATGCGATATTGAATATGTCTGTGATAAATATGTGAAATTTATCTGTGAATAATGCTATGTGAATTCAAGCATTGAATTGAATTAAATTGTTTAAACTTTAAAATAACTTGGCCTTTAAGAAACGTTTGGATTTCGATGAGATCGGGATCGAATTTCAAATTTGATTATCCGAAAATCACATCGATCTAAGTTAAACGTTAGGTCGCGAATTCAAGTGAAGATCAAGTTGAAGACTCGAAGTGTAAGAACTATTTTTCGTTAAAACTCTGAGGGTGATTCTAATACGAGTATGACGGAGATAGTACTTTCAGGTTCGAGATGGAGTTTCAGAGTGCAAGGGTTATTGTCATTAACTCTGAGGGTGATTCCGAAATGAGTGTAATGAGATAATGCCTTCGGTTTCGTTCGAACCCGAAACGAACTTATATGGATTGAATGCTTTCAGAACATCGTCATGAGGACGATGAGCATTCTAAGATAGATGTGTTCTATAAAGGTAATCATAGCCTCAAGCCTCATCAACCGGGAATGGCTAAAACAGGGGAGGTGCAGCAAGGTTAAGTGAGTCATGCTCAAGTAGGATAAGGTCTTCCCCTGTCTAGAGTCCCTTTTTATTCAGTTGTATGGGCAGTTGCTAGCTACAACCGCGAGGTTGACTTATTCGGGACTGTCCAGTAAGGGATGGTTCCGGCGTTGTGTTGCAGGGGATTTTGAATGGATCCTCGGTACGGTGATCTATACCACGTACTGTGACGGGCGGTACACTAGTAGCCCTGCATTGTATGGAATCCAATCTCTAATAAGTGCCCTCGGATTTGATTATATACCTATGTATGCTGGAATTCAACAAATGTAATAATTTCGGTTATTTTCTAATTTATTTGAAAAACCTATATTCTATTATAATATCACTGCATTTCCTATTAAATGTTATGGTAAGCGTAAGGTAAAAACATACCCATGTTTATATGTGGGAAGTCTTAGGTGATACCTTTGTTTCCAAATGATTTTTAAAGTTAAACAACATTAACCCATTTACTCACACCAGACCCATGTCTGACCCGGAGTTTATTTCTGTTTTTCTTAAACTCTTGGGTACTCAAATTTTTATGATTAGCTAAGTGATCAGGTTTTGCTAGACGAAATTTGAAAGCTTGGAGTGGAAGTCCAGACGTAACTATATCTATCTATTTCCGCAGTGGTGTGTATCTATTGTATTTTGAAATGTAATGGATTAGACAGATCTTTATAACTTTTCAATGTGATGATGTTGTTGTATCCGTGTAACTCTAATGTAATGACTATGTAATATCTATGTGACATATTATATTTTCTTCCATTTTCGCTGTGAGATTCTGATATTGTTGAGTTCTTTCTTCTATCTATTCTATCTCTACCTTTTTCTTTCTTATTGATGATGCGTCATTCTGTGGAATGAGAGGCGGGTCGTCAAATTTCTTTATAGCCATAAAGCAATGTATTCGAAAAGGTGCTTTTACCTTTACTTTGAAGACGCCTTCTCAATGTTTTCGATAGGGTCGTATAGCTGCTTTTAAATGGTTGTGGAGGCAATGGTTTCGAAAGAGTGGATTTTGAAATTATCTTATTTCTCTTAGTTGGGATTAATGCTTTCAAAAGCAATGCTTTCACCCCAGTTTTCTACGACCCTATAGCTATATTATATGTTAATCCCAATGTTTTCGAGATGAATAAGTTTAAATGGTTTTAAAGCAATGTTTCATCAAACCCATACTTAAACCCAAATGCTATCGAAAGGTATGTTATAAGTACTTCGAAGGGGAGGTCTCCAACATTTTGGAAAGGAATATTTTAAGTGTTTGAATGGAAGATTTTCCAATGCTTTCAAAAACAAGTTCAAATGGTTTTAAAAGGGGATGTCTAAGGTTTCAAAGAAATGATTTCGAAAGGCATATTTTCAATACATTCGAAAGATATCTTTTGGTCTTTCAGCCTAGTGTTTCAAGGTTAAAGTAGTTAACTTATTTTGAAAGGGGTACGTTCAATGAATTCGAAAGGGATTGTTTAAGGTTTTAGACAAAGGTTTCGAATGTATTGTTTTGGCCTTATAGCCTAAAGCTATGTTAAAATAGCCTATAAGAGTCGACCGGTCAAGTTATCCTAGTCGACTATTCATGTAGCCAGCCGATTGGTAAAACCTAACAAATCAACTATTAATTTGTAGCTCGAATTAGCCATAGCAAGTCAGTTGACTATTCGATTTTCTTGTCGACTTTTAGGCTGTAGGAGGGGAAGTTTGTAGTTCTCCAAACTTCTCCAAAGGATTTTTCAAGCAAACTTGGGGATGCCACATCTTTCATGTATGAATTTGGATCGAGATGCGATTTGAATTAGTGCTCATTATATTCAAAGGAAAATGATCCATGGAGTTTTGACAGGTTTAATAGTACTTTGATTTTAGGGCTAAGGTGGGACCCATTCTGATTTGTATTCCAAAACCATAAAGTTTAGGATAGACTGTGAGGGTGTATCAGAGATGTTGGATGATGTCGTGGTCGTGGCTAAGGAATGAGGATGTATTTTTATTTATATGGTAACTTTTGCGGGGCCGTCAAATGATTTAGAGTTGTGACGAAAATGGTATTGTGATATAAGGTTCCATATGATATTCTCCATACAAAGTATGTCTACATCCCTTGGCTTTAGCCTTGTGATTATATATTCATATACCTTTTGTAGAATGAGCGGTTGTTGTGTCGATTTTGTGCCTTCGGGCGGCATTAATACGTAGATAGAATACGTTTTATCTCAATAATGCGGCTATAGGGCCTATGTTGCAGCAAGGCTTATAGGCTTAGGTTTCTTTGTCATTTGGTTCTCATGGTAAACAAATGATAGTGGTTGGGCATGTTTATATAGATTCTGGCTCGATATGATTTTAAATGTTTAATGAAACAATGAAAGGATTGAAGTATTTTTCTTTTCTTAGAGGCTATCTTCAAAGGTTTTGACATGACCGAGAGACCCGTGACCTAAGAACCCAATATGTGATGCTTGGGTCACGATTGATGATGCGTTGTTTGGTATATGATAGTTTTATTGAATAGTGTAGCATGATAGTAGAATGTGCTAATGTAAGTAAAGATGCAGATTGAGGTATGGTTTGATTACATCGAATATTACGATTTGGTATTATTCATGATATATTTGCATATTGATAGTCATACAGATTAGTGATATTTCCTTCACATTCGACTTTTTGTCTGACTCTCTCCTTGTTGATCCTTCATTATCCATTTTTAGATTTGGTTGACTTAGAGACAGGAATCTCTACTAATTAGACGCGATTCATAAAGCCATAACTAACTTACTGCTAAGATTATATCTATTCAGTTTTGGACGCAATAATATAGATATGTATTATTTTGAAACATTTACTCTTATGGAATTTGATTTATCATTTACTATTTGCATTGTGATGTTGGATCATATGACTCTTGATATGATATGCCTCTAGTTCTCTACATCTTTATATTAATATCATATGTTATATTCTTCTGCTATGAGAATTGGTTAGTTGTGACATATATGTTATGTGATATTTATTGTTATTTACATATCTTAACTTTAACGGAACGTCGTCATGTTCGAGAACTTGGTTTCTTGTATGCATGGAATTTGGGGGTTACAGGAGGTGGGTCGTTAGATGCTAGCCATGGATCAAAACATAAACTTGCATGTAGCATTTACTTTATCATGGTTTTCTTGATAATATGCTTCCATTCATTATCAATGATGATCAGGGAATAAATATCTCACATTACTAAACTATGTCGATTAGATCATTCCCAAACATGATATTATTTATGAGTGTTTATACTCGTATGTCATAAGATTTTAGAGATAAGTATCTCATTAAACGAGATTTTAAAGTATAACTTCATAATTTGACGTGTTTGATATTTTCAGAAATTGAATGATAATTAATATGAATATGTAATTTGATTGTTGATTTAATTGTCGGTATTTTTGATATTATTGTACCAAATGGTAATTGACGTCGTCATTGAGTGATGGAATATGGGATATGATTGGTTGGTTGGTTTGTTTGTTTTTTGGCTTAATTCGTATGGTTTGTAAAGAATTTGAGTTCTGGAATGTTCCATCGAATTATCATCTAGTAGTATTCATCCTATGGTGGTCAAAGATGTAAACTCAAGTGGGGGTGTAGTTGGCAATGTAAGGCCGCGAAGTTGTGAGGCTCAACATCGGGACGGGGAAAGTCGACGCAATGGTTGAGCAAATCTAAATGGTGGGATAAATTTTCCTAGGAAAATTTATCCCATCCACATCCAACCTATGCCCTTACAAGCGAATTGTAACGACCCAGAATTTTCGAATCCGAAAATTTCAAATCATTATGAAAAGAAGAAAGAGATAGAAGAAGAAGAAGAGGAACAGAAACACCAAACATCTCACATTCGCAGAGGATAAAATATAATAATAAATAATAACAGTCTACAAAAGAATATTATATCTGTCGATTACATTTTAATACATCAGAGTTACACATTATATACAGTCACTAAATATATAAAATTATCATGTCTCAAATTAACAATAATATAAATATAGCGGAAATACTCTATACTCCCTTGCTATCCAGCTCCCCTCCTGAGCTCCAAAACGTACTTACCTGGAAATCTGTAATACTCGGTCTAACCCGGGCATTACACCAAAGCAACACCCGGGTCAGGCTGGAAACCAGCGTGAGTAAACCCAACTAACATGGAATACCAAGCAATCAACTTATATAAACCCGGGGTAACATATATCAATTTATCCAATTCACAATTTTCTATAGAAAACACTAATTTCACATATCAATTTCTAAGTACCAAGCTTAGATAAAATAATCCAATTCACTTAATTTGTTTTATTCCAGCCTATTGATTTCACACATTAATTTATTTTTAATCCAAAGTGGTTTCGAGTATTTCCTAATACCCGACCCCGGTCTCTTCGAAACTCATGTTATCATAACCCAAGTTATTCCAATGAAATACACAACATTTCATACCAGAGATATCAACTCACTCAAAACATCCAATACCATTCCATCATCCATAAGCAAAGCTTACTCACATACAAATCAATTCAATTGATTAAATTTAAATTTCAAACCTCAATCACTTAGATTCCTTCATTTAACGTTAATTAATTCCAAATCAATTAATTGGTCAACCCAACATTATTCATCTTAATTAATCACCCTGGATTAATTATATTTCAATTTCATTCAAGTACTGGTCTTTAATTAATTTCACAAGATTAATTATTCTTAACCCAAAATCAATAAGTCATCTTTAATTACTTCACAAAGTAATTAACTATAATTAATTACATTAATCCATAATTATTGTCAATGAATTTCTCATAAATCAATTAGTACTGATAAATTGATCTTAACTAAGCAATCTTTAATTTCGTCATTGGTTATATAAATTAATGATTTCCCATTTACATTTCAGTTTGTCCAAATTTAATTTAATTACCGTAAATAATTAATCATTAATTAATCCACAATATTAATTACTCTTGATTTATCTAATCCTGTAATCATCTACCTTTTTATTTACTTCTTCAATGAATCAATTACTCATTAATTAAGCACCTTAATTAATCACTAGATTAATTTCACAAAGTAATTATATTTTATTAATTACATTAAGTAATTACTTGTCAAACCATCCAATGATTATTCTGAATTACTTACACTTAATTAATTAACTTAAAAATTAATTAATTAATTCAAACCCTTCATTACTAAATTAATTAACCCAAATCATTAATTAATTGAATTAGTTAATTATCCATTCTAATTACCCCACTAATTAAATGAATCACAATCATAAGTCCTGATTACCATTAAAATGAAAACATTCTCTTATTTATGACTTAAGTTTAAAATAATTTAAAGCCCAAATACTTCGAGTCAAACCAAAATTAACTCGAGAACCAACCAAAACCAAAATCACATCATCATCAGTGCACATCCAATCAATTCAATCATTCAACCAATTGTTTAAATTTAACCATTTAAATTTAAATAAAAACACCCAGAAACGTGAGATTTACTCACCTTTGATTTGTTTTTCGCAATCCATTCCCATCCGGCTTGTTTCCTTTCAGATTCTAACCTTGTATAAACATTTATACGATTTTATTAATATTTGAACTAATTGAATGATCAATTTTCATCTAGTAAATTTTAATTAGCAAATTATTTATTTAAACTAATAATTTGTAACTAAAATAAATTAAGCAAGTTGTTGAACAAATTTTACTTTTACAATAAATTTAATTGACCAAAAATTTAGTTTAACTAACAATATTCCCTAAAAAATCCTTTAGCAACTAAAATAATTAACATAAGTTAATTACACTACTTAATTCCCTTAATACACTATCTTAATTAAATAAAACTCTTTTCAAGTTTATATTTTAATTTAAAAACAGGATTGTTATATAAAGCTTACTGCATAACATCCATATAATTTTCCTTTTCTGTAATTTATATAGGGTATTAAATTTAAATAAAAAACAAATGGATCGTGAAAATACCTTCTGCTCAAACATGACCTACCATCTACAAATACCACAACCCAATGTTCGACTCCATAGGCTTCCACGTACCAGACCTTGTTGCCGTCACCTACGCGCTCACGCGAAAGCGCTCGCCATGCCATCACGAATACCTCACACGGTCTCTACCTCCCTCGAAAACACGACATCGATAGAAGTTGAGATTCGTCCTCAACTTCGAACCACCCAGTCCCATTGCAAGCCACCACTTCACCTCCTGGATGCCACCGCCATCCCCACGAATTGTGAATCCTCTAGAATCGTAGCCGAGCACAACGCGACAAGCTAGGTCGCCACGCGATATCCCTTTCTCCACGCGAAATCGATCGCGGCCTTGCTCACGAGCTCGAGCAGCTTCGGCCCCTTGATTACAATTTGATTTAGGTTGAATAAATTAAAATTCGAATGAAAGAGGGACGCGATTTTTATTTAACAGCCATTTCTCTTTTTTTTTTTGATTTGAATGTCTCGGCTCCTAAGAATAAAAGAAAGGGGGCGAAGATAAAATATCTATTGGGATAGCTTCCTGCGTACGCTTGTTTTGTTAAAATATCTCTGACCTATTGACTTTAAATTTCATTAAATTATAAAATTTTCAAAATGCCTCATTAATTGCCATTTAAAATTTTGAACTCCTCTTAAGGAGTGCCGCTAGGCGTTTATAAAGCTTTACCCGTATTCCGAACATGATGGAACGTGTTTCGAAAGCTAATTTAATCGTATGTGGAAATTAGCTTTATAAATCGATTTAAAATATTAAATTATCGATTTTAATTTCAACGCATTTCTCACCGTGCGAGCAAACGGTAAATCCAAACGCTATGAAAATTGAAACCCGATAATAACTAACTATTATGGATACAATGGAACTGATTTCGTAGAATTCCGATACTGTGCCTCGGAAGGCTATTTTTAAATTCGATTTAAACGATATGTTATTTAAAACTGAACAAATCATCTTTAATTTAAATTTCAACCATTCTATTATCTTTAGTACCATCGTTATAAACTTATAAGCCTTCAAATTATTTTTAAACAGGCTTACGAATTCAAAATTCAACAATTTACCCAATTTCAACTATTAAATTCAGTATTTAAACTATACAATTCAATGATTAATTATCAAGTACATATTGATATTTCGAATTCAAGTTAAAATTAACTTTTAAATATTTTAAAATCAATTAATAATTTCAATTTAAGTTGTTAGAAATTCCGTGTCGTCACATTCCTCCTCCCTTAAAAGAATTTTATCCCCGAAATTACTAGTTAGGAAGAAGGTACTTTACCCGTTTACCCTTCCCCTAAAACCAACATTTCAACATCCTACCAATTATCTCTTATTGAAGACCCACTATCACCTCAATCAACTTCCCAAAACCTCTATAGTTTCCAAACAATATCCCTTTTCTCAAACATTCAAATTTCAATTTAAAATCAACTTTTTAAATTATCAAATTTTCTAAAAAAATTCTAACTCCCTAAAATTCCGAGAAATTTTGCTAGCATCTCCTTTGCGCGGCTACCTCGGTACAACTACATTAGGCCTCTACGGGCTCCCAAATTCCAAAAGAAAACAAAAGCCAAGTGGCTGGATCAAAAACCAAATCCAATTTCATGCAGAAATTTTAAATACATACCTTTTTGTCGGGCAATTCAAATTTATCTTCTGATGTCAAATCCAATTTCCTTTTTCTCTTTATAATACCTGCATAACCTTCTTAGCAATAATCTCCAATCATAGCCCTTTAAAATCATTTCATACATTTCCTAACAGAAGCTTTCACATCTACTTCTATTCAAATTAGTTTTCCCCATTTTCGTATGAATTTAATTTTTCTTTAATGCTGAATATTGAATTTGTCCTCCATTTATAACTGATTCATATTAGTTCCATCTACTAATTTACTTTAATTTCCAATTTGAAATTGTTTTGCCGTTAACAAAATTTACCAAAAATTTTCTAACTCCCAAAATTTTAGAAAATTTTTGGCAGAGTCTCCTTTTCGCGAAGGAGCTTTTGCAATTTGAAAATAGATATAAATATTTATACATCGACCCACACGGTCGGAAAAAGCAAAAACAGTTCATATTTCCTATTTTTATTGCGTAGGCGTACCTTTATTTAGCATTTTAAGCAAGCGGCTTATTTATTATAGCAAATAGAGTAACCAAATCCAGCCAAATGGCTTCCCGGTACCTGTACTTACTCAATTTAAACATACAAGTACCATATATAGAAAATCTATCTGCCTTTCACTTACTTTCAATAGCCAAACACATGTATTTAATAAGCAACAAGCACTAAACACTTTCCATAAGCAATTTATATAACTTTAATGCTAATGCAATTGCTTCCACTAATTCATAGAATTTAATTAAATCTTGTTTACGTTAAACGACAATCATTTCTATGAAATTTGGTGACATCCATGTGAATAAATAATTACTTAAGTTTTATAACCAATTTAAATTGATTCCGACTCAATTTTATTTAATTTAATCCCATTTTAATTTATTCACAACCATTTTATTTAGCTCGACACATTCCATTCTAGTATACTACTAGCCATTACCGAATTAATTCAATCCAAGCTTTTATTTAATGGGCTTTCACCCTTATTCGAAGCTAAGCTTCCATAAATTTTAAACTTAAGTTAATTATTTTAATTTATTCCAACATCAACTTAAGTTCACTTCCATTCAATTTGATTCTCATTAAATCAAATTCCATTTAATTCAGTTAGCCCGTCTATTTCATTTTAATTCACCTCCACAATTTATCAAAATAATATCCAAGCACATACTTAACTCATTTATACTTCAAATTAATATACCACCGAACTTAAGTACAGTCTAATAATCTAATTCCAATTACAACTTTGATTTAGTTTTTATTCAATCAGACTTCATCCATTTAGTATTTAATTCAATTAACCCATTTCAAATTTTTAATTTACTTACTTAATTCATTTTTGAATTTATTTTATTAATACAAAGCCATTCTCCATTTATCGTATTACTCACCTGGGTTTTGTTTGCAACTCAAACTATTTCTATAATAATTCGCTTTCATTTTATTTTTATTTCTACAATATCTCCAATTATTTTAATTTATTATCAAATCCAAGTCGAATTCTATTACAATTCGTATTCATTTCCAAATTCCATTATTAACTTGCAATCCATTTTATTTAACCGATTTAAATTTATTAACATACTCTAACAATAATTAGTTAGCTAATAAGTTTACTTCCAACTTGTATATCCATATTCGATTTTATTACAAACATCACTTCATTAAATTTTCCTGAGTTCAATTTTATTTTATAATTCCAGTATGGTTTTTCCCTTTTATTTTCCCAAAATTCCAACACCTCTATTTTTAAAAAATTTAGAAATGCTTTTAAATCCACCTCATACTATTAAAATAGCTTTTATAAAAATATTCCTTATGACTCGATGTCTCAATCGGTCCATCCTTGTTCTCACAGAATTCAGTCATACGTTGATCAGGCCTAGGACTGAAAATCTATAAGTACTTAGTAGACCCATTTCCAACATCTAGTGAAAAATACTTGTGAAAATAATTTTATTGAATATATAGGAAACGATTTTTGAAAATAGAGAAAATATCTTTAGTGAGAAAGCTCTAGAAATCATCACCCCCATCCATGGTCGCAGTTAATCCGATGGTTACGTTGTCGTCCCGACAAAATCCATCGATAACTGTAGGCCACCGCACCCCTCGATTACACCATGGAACCCATGACAGATCGCAGCTACAGCGGGGGTTACGTAGCTATCATAACAAAAACCCATATAACTGTAGGCATCAACGCCCTCAAATTTCGCTGCCAAAAATGAAACTTCTCCACTCCACTTGACCATAGATCGCAGTCTACCGATGTTGCGTTGCCTTCCCGGCAAAATCAAGTGTAGACCGTTGGCACTCATCCACCACACGATTTTCGCTATGGTCCCCATAGTAGATCGCAGTGACATCGAATTACACTGTCGTCACAGCATAACCCAAATGCCCCTATAGGCATCAGCGCCCTCGACTTTCGCTAGCCAATAATCCTCAGGAACTAGTTTGTCCGGACTCCTCACAGGGTCAACTTTAGAACCCCCCCTTTGGGGCTCAAGGCAGCACCACCCAGTGGCACTCCTGAGAAGTTCATTTCAAGGGAGCTCCTTTTTCCCCAGAGCAATCATCAAAACATTTTATACTATACCCATATAGTATCTTCAAATCATACACCTAGTATGATATCATACAAAGCTCCTTTACACAAAATCGACTATCCCAAAATCGATAATTCTCGAACTAGGCTTTCCAAATTCAATATTGATTTTATCCAAAAATCAAAAGCCTTTTCAAATTCAAAGGTTCCCAAAACCTTTTTCCAAAACCCTCATATGATCCTTTTATATATACAAATATATATAAGTTTTAAAACTTTGGATCATTCAAACTTGTATAAAACTCCTTTTATACTTCAAACATTTCAAAATCATTTTTCTTCTAGCAATAAATTCAACAAGGGGAGATTTATCTCATATAACAAAGATATACAACTTTGTTTATTCAAAACCAAATATCCCAATTTGATTTCTCTTTCCAATATCAACTTCATTCAAATCCGTATGATGTACACATACCATCTATACGCTATATCAACCTGTCTGTACGCTATATCAACCTGATCGCTCGCTCGATCACACAATTTCACTTCCGAACTAATATCATCCACCCGACTTCCTAGTGTGGACACAGATCTGGTTTCTTGATCAGAAACAGTCATTCTCCTTGCATAGCCATAACTATGATAGAGAACATCCAAAACCAATCAACAATCCATATCCAGGTTCACCGTCGAAAATCGAGTGAAAAATCCCAACTCGGATCGATAAAGTATCTCGAAATTCTTTGCTCGAATCTGGATCAAATCACTATGCGAATTGAATAATATACGTACATCTTACGTATTTATCTTTATGATTATTAACCAAATCAATTTCCTTTCCATTCACATTCACTTATTCACATTTACATCAACCCCCTTTGGATTATCACTTTAATTCTTATCTCAGTTGGGTATTTAAATCAATAACAGTTTAAACTCCGACCAGTTATATTTAGAAAAGTAGCTTGAATTTTTTTAAAATAGATAAGTAGTTGAAAAATAATTAATAGTTTGCAAAATAGCTATATAACAGTTAACTAATAGTAAAATAGTTGGAAAATAGTTAAATAGTTTCAGAAATTTTAGATAATTGCAAAATAGTTGTAAAATAGTAATTAATTCGTAACATGGTTGAAAAATAGTAATTAGTCTAGAAACAGTTGAAAAATGGTTAAATAGCTCCAAAAATAATTGTAAAACCAGTATAAAATATTTTGCCTTTAAGGAAGAAGAGTTGTATATATTTAAATGCTTGGAAAATAAGTTTATATTAAAACAATTTATATTGAAAATAATCCAGAGTCAAAACTGTTCACTTCCCCAATAATTCAATTTAAATTTCCACTCACATTTAAATTAACCCAATTCCAATTTAAATAACTCCAACTTCCATTGAAATTTATTTAATCCCAATTCAAGTTGAATCAATCTTGATTCCTTTCCAAATTTAAACCAAATTCAATTTCGAACTAATTCAATTTCAATCTTGAATTTAAACCGCCTTGAATTATATAAATTCGAGTTAAATTCTCAAAGGTTGGTTTAACCCTTTTAAACCAAATTAACTTTTATTCAAAGTTTTTAATCAATTTAATTTCTGAGTCCAATTCTCAAAATTCCATTTTAAATTATCTTAACGTATGTATTTCAAGGTTCAAATAAGAGTTCAATACAATTTTATTTTAAAATTTTAATTTATTATTAAATTTTATCTTCCAGTTTGAAGCCAGTGCTTAAACAATTTCAATTTACAAACTCAGTTATTCAAATTTATTTTATTTATACAATACCATTCTCACTTTAAAGATTTTCATTAACAACCGGATGATATCATCCAATTTATTTTAAAACGTCCATTCATTTTCAATTTTTAAATCTCAAACTCGTTTTGAGATCACACAAATTCCCAGTTCAAATCAACCATTTAACTTTCCAAGTTCAATTCCAATTTCATCTTAAAATTTCCAATACGGGTTGCTTGTTAACTTATTTAACTTTCCCAAAGTTAAATTTCAATTTACTTAATCCAATCAACCTTACTCAAGTTGAATTCTCAATTCAAATTTCAAAATTCTTTCCCTCTTATAAGTTTAAAACTTATATCACTTTGGGTTTTTACACCACACTTCAGGGAAAATCAAAACTCAACACCTTAGAGCTTATTTCAAATTATCTTTGATATCATGTATATCCATACATATATATATACATATTTATTTCTTGGCCCTCCCAGCCATGTTCTAAAATTTTAAACCACCTTTGGTTTTTAATTCAAATCAAATATTCAAACAACCCATTGTTTGCAACAAGCCCAGTTATTTAAATAATATTTATTTATTATTTCTCATTACTTTGAAACAAAATTTTCAAATTCTGGGCCCAGATTTAGAGTTTCATTTTCAATTAATTAAATTTTAATTTGGTTGTATATCTATTTCTACTTAATTTAATTCCAATTCAAGACTTCAATTTAGTTGTATTATCTTACTTCTTAATTTTAATTTCAATAATTTAACAACCAACCTCCTTAATATTTATTAGAAGGAAATATTGCTTTATATATCAAAATATATTTGATATAAAATCATTTAAAACCTTTATATAAGAAAATGACAAGTACGCTCTCATATATATATACACTTAACTCATTCTAAGGTACTATTGACCCTATCCTTAATGAGTACACCCACCAGAGCGAAGGTTCTCGCTTAACCTTTCAGCTCTGATACCAAATGTAACGATCCAGAATTTTTGAAGCCAAAAATTTCAGATAGTTATGAAAAGAAGAAAGAGATAGAAGAAGAAGAGGAATAGAAACACCAAACATCTCACATTCGCAGCGGATAAAATATAATAATAAATAATAACAGTCTACAAAAGAATATTATATCTGTCGATTACATTTTAATACATCAGAGTTACACATTATATATAGTCACTGAATATATACAACTATCATGTCTCAGATTAAAAATAATATAAATATAGCAGAAATACTCTATACGCCCTTGCCATCCAGCTCTCCTCCTGAGCTCCAGAACGTACCTACCTGGAAATCTGTAATACTCGGTCTGACCCGAGCATCACACCAAAGGTCTGACCCGAGCATTACACCAAAGTAAAACCCGGGTCAGGCTGGAAACCAGCGTGAGTAAACCCAACTAACATGGAATACCAAGTAATCAACTTATATAAACCCGGGGTAACATATATCAATTTATCCAATTCACAATTTGCTATAGACAACACTAATTTCACATATCAATTTCTAAGTACCAAGCTTAGATAAAATAATCCAATTCACTTAATTCATTTTATTCCAGCCTATTGATTTCACACATCAATTTATTTTTAATCCGAAGTGGTTTCGGGTATTTCCTAATACCCGACCCTGTCTCTTCGAAACTCATGTTATCATAACCCAAGTTATTCCAATGAAATACACAACATTTCATATCAGAGATATCAACTCATTCAAAACATCCAATACCATTCCATCATCCATAAGCAAAGCTTACTCACATACAAATCAATTCAATTGATTCAAATTAAATTTCAAACCTCAATCACTTAGATTCCTTCATTTAATGTTAATTAATTCCAAATCAATTAATTGGTCAACCCATCATTATTCGTCTTAATTAATCACCCTGGATTAATTATCTTTCAATTTCATTTAAGTAATTGCCTTTAATTAATTTCACAAGATTAATTATTCTTAACCCAAAATCAATAAGTCATCTTTAATTACATCACAAAGTAATTAACTATAATAAATTACATTAATACTTAATTATTATTAATGAATTTCTCATAAATTAATTAGTACTGGTAAATTGATCTTAACTAATCAATCTTTAATTTCGTCATTGGTTATATAAATTAATGATTTCGCATTTACATTTTAGTTTGTCCAAATTTAATTTAATTACAGTAAATAATTAATCATTAATTAATCCACAATATTAATTACTCTTGATTTATCAAATCCTGTAATCATCTACCTTTTTATTTACTTCTTCAATGAATCAATTGCTCATTAATTAAGCACCTTAATTAATCATTTGATTAATTTCACAAAGTAATTATATTTTATTAATTACATTAAGTAATCACTTGTCAAACCATCCAATGATTATTCTTAATTACTTACACTTAATTAATTAACTTAAAACTTAATTAATTAATTCAAACCCTTCATTACTAAATTAATTAACCCAAATCATTAATGAATTGAATTAGTTAATTATCCATTCTAATTACCCCACTAATTAAATGGATCACAATCATAAGTCCTGATTAACATTAAAATGAAAACATTCTCTTATTTGTGACTTAAGTTTAAAACATTTTAAAGCCCAAATCCTTCGAGTCAAACCACAATTAACTCGAGAACCAACCAAAACCAAAATCACATCATCATCAGCGCACATCCAACAATTCAATCATTCAATCAATTATTTAAATTTAACCATTTAAATTTAAATAAAAACACCCAGAAACGTGAGACTTACTCACCTTTGAATTGTTTTTCGCAATCCATTCCTATCCGGCTTGTTTCCTTTCAAATTCTAACCTTGTATAAACATTTATACGATTTTATTAATATTTAAACTAATTGAATGATCAACTTACATCTAGTAAATTTTAATTAGCAAATTATTTATTTAAACTAATAATTTGTAACTAAAATAAATTAAGCAAGTTGTTGAACAAATTTTATTTTTACCATAAATATAATTGACCAAAAATTTAATTCAACTAACAGTATTCCCTAAAAAATCCTTTAGCAACTAAAATAATTAACATAAGTTAATTACACTACTTAATTCCCTCAATACACTATCTTAATTAAATAAAACTCTTTTCAAGTTCATATTTTAATTTAAAAACAGGATTGTTTTATAAAGCTTACTGCACAACATCCATATAATTTTCCTTTTCTGTAATTTATATAGGTTATTAAATTTAAATTAAAAACAAATGGATCGTGAAAATGCCTTCTGCTCAAACATGACTGCCATCTATAGATACCATAACCCAATGTTCGACTCCATAGGCTTCCACGTATCAGACCCTGACGCCGTCACCTACGCGCTCACGCGAAAGCGCTCGCCATGCCATCGCGAATACCTCACCCGGTCGCTGCCTTCCTCGAGAACACGACATCGACAGAAGTTGAGATTCATCCTCAACTTCGAACCACCCAGTCCCATTGCAAGCCACCACTTCACCTCCCGGATGCCACCGCCATCCCCACGAATCATGAATCCTCTAGAATCGTAGCCGAGCACAACGCGACAAGCTAGGTCGCCACACGATATCCCTTCCTCCATGCGAAATCAGTCGCGGCCTTGCTCGCGAGCTCGAGCATCTTCTGCCCCTTGATTGCGATTTGATTTAGGTCGGATAAATTAAAATTCGAATGAAAGAGGGATGCGATTTTTATTTAACAGCCATTTCTCTTCTTTTTTTGATTTGAATGTCTCGGCTCCTAAGAATAAAAGAAAGGGGACGAAGATAAAATATCTATTGGGATAGCTTCCTGCATACGCTTGTTTTGTTCAAATATCTCTGACCTATTGACTTTAAATTTTATTAAATTATAAAATTTTCAAAATGCCTCATTAATTGCCATTTAAAAGTGTGAACTCCTCTTAAGGAGTGCCGCTAGGCATTTATAAAGCTTTACCCGTATTTCGAACATGATGGAACGTGTTTCAGAAGCTAATTTAATAGTATGTGGAAGTTAGCATTATATATCGATTTAAAATATTAAATTATCGATTTTAATTTCAACGCGTTTCTCACCGTACGAGCAAACGGTAAATCCAAATGCTACGAAAATTGAAATCCGATAATAACTAACTATAATGGATCCAATGGAACTGATTTCGTAGAATTCCAAGACTGTGCCTCGGAAGGCTATTTTTAAATTCGATTTAAACGATATGTTATTAAAACAGAACAAATCACCGTTAATTTAAATTTCAACCATTCTATTATCTTCAGTATCATCGTTATAAACTTATAAGCCTTCAAATTATTTTTAAACGGGCGTAGAAATTCCAGATTCAACAATTTACCCAATTTCAACTATTAAATTCAGTATTTAAACTATACAATTCAATGATTTAATTATCAAGTAAATATTGATATCTCGAATTCAAGTTAAAATTAACTTTTAAATATTTTAAAATCAATTAACAATTTCAATTTAAGTTGTTAGAAATTCTGGGTCGTCACACGAATTGTAACATCCCACTACTATAGTAATAAATTTTGTTAGAAAAACAGTAATAAATAAATGAAATAAAAACTTTATGGATATAAAATAAATTTTGGAGTAAAATTCCACGAGCAGAATTATAATCGGAGACCAAACTACGGTAGGGAAATATCACGGTTAATGGTATAAAAATTTATTCGAGGGCATAAAAATTTATTTACTGAAAAATAAATAAATAAAGTAAGTATGTTTTTTTCATTGGAACTACACTTCCAAACTTATCTCTTTCGTAATTATGCACCCTCATTCTTATCTCTTTCATGATTATAAATTAATTTATATGTTTAACTTTCTGTTTGTGAAGAATCTCTCTCTACCTATATAAACAGCAGCTTTATTCATTTTTTTCCTTTAGAAAATCTAAACTCTATAACATACGCATCTTCCTCCTACTTCATCTTGCTATATTCAAGTTTTTGTTTCCTCAACAAAAATCAAAGTGAGTATGATATTTTTACCATTATATATATTAATGTTGTTGAATATGCGATTATACGATTTTTGTTTGATGATAATAAAACTATATACATTCGTGTAAATGTATTTTTCAATGTACTATTTTTTTCATAGATTAAATAAATATTTGCTGAATAAAAATAAATAACACAGAATTTGAATTCAAAAAGAATTGTTTTATTCAAACAAATATTTATACAATTTTGAATAGTACAAATTCGAGCTCTCACTATACATACACAATTTTGATTACAATATAAATTCAATTACATCACAATCTTACATTTACAAATGTCCTCACTACATATCGCTCATTCACTCATAATTTATCTTCAACTTCATTCCAATATGAATCCAACATCTGAGCAATCTGCAAAAATAAATATTGACGCAGCAAAATTGAAAAGGAAATATTTTTGAAGTATAAAACAAAATTTGAATTTTGAAAATAATATGCGCCTCAGTTATTTGGGTTGTTCGTCATCATTTAATTTTCAATTCATCATACACGAACAACTTGTGACATACACAGTGTATCACTGTATATGCCACAAGGCCGTGCACACCGATATATACACTTGATAAATTTACAGGGACATGTGAGCACAGGTCAAACCCAAAATACCGGATTCAACTCAAGTGCAATAAAATAATGTCACAACATTCAGCACAAGGTCAAATCCGAGCTATAAGCTGGATTCAACATGGGTGCAAGTTCATGAAAATGGTGAAGACAGCTGAAACAAGCTTATCCAAACAATAACAAAGTCAACAATGAATCAGAAATTATAAACCAAAGGATAACAATTCAAGTCACCTCTACCAAATATAGGAATGCAAGAAGTACACTATAGATGCAATCAGCTACACGAGTGCACAAGGGTAAGTGATAACAAATAGATCGGTGAAAAGCAAAAAAATCAAGTGAACAACATATTTGTACATATGGTGATACAGCCTCGAGTATAAATTGGATGTAGTAGTTATTCTCTCACAAACACATATGTATACATGCATACATGTCATGAAGAAATCAAAACCGGGACAACGCAACCTGTAACACAGCGGTAAATAAAGGCATACCAAATGAAACAATGAACAAGACTACAAGATGAACCAGACCAGAGAAATCAAGCTAAAGCATGGTGTGACGCCCCACCTCTATACCCACGCTAGCCAAGGACACTACGAAGTAATGCCGTCAACTAGCACGGAGAATAAGGCTGTTGAGGAGCGACCATCCGTGTAATTGCTTTGTGCCAGCACCGATATGCCAGATAAAATATAACATGAATTTCATCTCAAGAGGAAATCCGACATACCGACGCAAACTCAAAGCTGCTACACAGTGGCTATACATAATCTTCGGAAACAAATATAGAAATAAACATAACACAAATCAGTCACAGGCAATTCATATCACAAAGGGGGAAATAGATATGAATTTTACACATAAAAGTGTACATCAGAGTAGTGGTCAAACAAGATCCACAATATCAAAAAGAATAGACACAAGTGCTAGGCAAAAGAATACGTATACATCAAGTAGTCTAAATCTCAAATGTATACAACCGAAACTACTAAACTAGAGTAGTTAGCCAAAAGATCAGATGATGGTCCGTTAAGGGATCAAGCAGAAGCACCTATAAAATCTCAGTTTGACCCGAGTATTATTTAAGAAGAAAATAATAAACGGATCAGTCTAGCTATAAATATCAGATGAAATGGTATAGAATAAGAGATACAATAAAAAAGACGCATGATAACCAAAAATGTCATACTACGACGAATATACATTAGGAGAACCACGAAAGTCATACAATATCTCAAGAATCTCATAGCATCAAAAAGAATATCATATTCTTTATTTAATTCACCAAGCCACAATAAATGACATACATATCAATGCCAACTGAAAAAAGTGGTGAAACATAAATTCCAGAAATCATCATATAGAAATCCAGAAATCAGAAGAAAAGGTTGGCCAAGACATTGATGCAGTGAAAACGGTACATCCAATGAATCAAAAAGGCCAAGACATTGATGTAGTGCAAACGGTACATCCAATGAATCCAAAAAGCACAGACATTGATGTAGTGCAAACGGTACAGCCAATGAATCCAAAAAGCAGAGACATTGATGTAGTGCAAACGGCACATCCAATGAATCCAAAAAGCACAGACATTGATGTAGTGCAAACGGTACATCCAATGAATCCAAAAAGCAAAGACATTGATGTAGTGCAAATGGTACATCCAATGAATCAAAAGCAAAGACATTGATGTAGTGCAAACAATACATCCAATGAATCAAAAGCAAAGACATTGATGTAGTGCAAATGGTACATCCAATGAATCAAAAACAAAGACATTGATGTAGTGCAAACGGTACATCCAATGAATCAAAACATATTAAAAGTACATGGGTCGCTAGCCCACAAAGAAACGAGACGAAGCTCAATAGAATGAGGTACCGTCCTCCACGTGGACAAAGAGACATCGCACATTGCTAGTCTAAACCATAAAATGATCATCATCGATCATCAAGAAGTGTCAATTATAGTAAGCTAGTAAATATATGAGCTTAGATTCATGTCCCATAACCATTAGCTTAACTTAAATATTTACGAACAAATTGTAGATCTCCACTAGAAAATAGTCACAAGAGTTTCAATCGAACAAGTCCAAGAATTAACCGACGAAGTAAATGCAAGCGTTTCATACCACTTGTTTTACTAAGACATTTAATTAGATTCCTCATACGAGTGAGGTAAAGGTTTGTATATACTAATAGATTGGAAATCGGTTTGAGAAAACAAGCTTTGTTATAAAATAGTGTTGAAATCATTTGAAGAAAGAGTTTTGATATTTACTACTAGTATAGAAAACCTTTATATTTTAAAGTGACAAATCATAGAAGTGATTGTAGAAACAAACAATCATAAAAATTCACATTCGAAGACGTGAATAAAATCCAAAGAAATCGATACTGAATCCATCAAAATGGATATTCCCAAAAATCACGAAGAAAATGTCATCAAAGTCGATAATAAGTGATAATAACAAAAGGGAATCAACACGAATCGATTAAAGTTGGAATTCTCAAGAAAATAGGCAAAAAGAGTGCAGATTCAGACGTCGGAATCTGGAAAATAAACTATTTTCCAAAACAGAATTCAGACGTCTGAATCCTTAATTTCAGACGTTTGAAATAGACACTTTTTAGCCTATTTCCTTTCTGGTTCCAAACGAACCAATTCAGACGTCTGAAATGATATATTTAGACGTCTGAATCTGGAAATAGAAATCTTCCCAGAATAATATTCAGACGTCTGAGTACTACGTTTCAGACGTCTGAAACTGGGATTCAGGGCATTCCCTGAACCTAGACCAAAAATGGCCGAAATAAATGCCGGAAGCGATCGGACGAGTAGCGACGACTAAGGATTTACATCGAGCGACAACCTAGCGTTAACGGCTCTTCGATACGCCTCAAATATCAATGTCCAAATATCCATAAAAGGATTTTCATATATTTTGATTTCAAAACATCAAAAATTGGAATATTCACCAAATCAATCCAAACCAAAATCAATTGCACAAGAATAAGTGTTAGGAATTCATACCTAACAATCGAAGATAATTATAGACTAAGATGTGAGATAAAAATCTCACCTTTGAACCCAAACAAATGAAGAAGAAGCTTGAAAGCAAAGAAGATTTAACCACTCTTCAAATCCAACACAAGAAGCTTGATTCTAAGCTTTAAAAGAAGAACATTCCCAAAGTTAAGTTTAGGAATTTCTGAAATTGATAAGAGAATGAGTTGGAGAAGAAGAAGAAGAGAAGGCTTACTAATGGGTTCTCTTGAATTTGGAGCTAGAAGTTGGATTTGCTAATGAAGACCAGGGCTTGGAGTTTTAATTTCCTCTTCCACTCTCCATTGTTATAAAAGCTTGAGTTTTAGGAAATGAGGAATGAAGTAATAAATAGGAGAAGGGGTTGGGACTGAATACATAAGTGGGGTTAATGGGCTCAGCCCTAACCAAAGCCTTAAGTGAAAAGGTAGCAAAATTCCACTAACTCCTAACATATCAAAGTTTACACTTAAAAAGATTGCAAACGGCGTTTTGAACTCAATGAAAGTGGTCTCGAGTCCTAATTCGACTGTTTTCTAGAAGTAGGTTTTCGGACTAAAATCCGACGAACGATGAAATATTTAAATAAAATATTTAAATATAGAATCGATAAATATGCGGGTTGTTACAGACTCCCCTCCTTAAAGAAATTGCATCCTCGCAATACTTAAGAAGAAAATAAGAAGTAACAACCATAGAAGCATATCAACACAAAAGAAATTTTGAATCAAGAAGTCCACCATAAAGAGCACGAAAGAGTAAGCCCGAACGAGTTCGCTCGATGAATTCTAAGGATTCCCAAGAGCAATCCTTAGGATCAGAGAACTATTGAACTTTCACAAGAAGAACATCTTTATTCCGAAGGCACTCAAACTCCAAAGCAATGATGCGAATGGAATGTTGCTCACAAGTCAAACCTGATGGAACTTCAATTTCCTCAATACCACCGGGCTCAAGAATAAAAATAGGAAACCTAAAAGCATTTCCATGGTTAAAAGACGCAGAAAAAGTCAAGAATAGCATAAAATTGAGCCAGTGCAACGGCGTAGTACAGAAACGGTACGCCCGAGAAACTAGAAACTCGAATAACTTGAAACACCGACGTAGTACAAAAATGGTACGTCCAATGAACCGATAAACCGGAACAACGATGTAGTAGAATAATGGTACATCCATTGATCCAGATAAGACGGAACATCGATGTAATATAATAACAGTACATCCGATGACACGAACACCATAAAAAAACATCGGATGCAAGTCCATAAAAGAACTGAGATAAAGCTCAATAAAACAAAGTATATCAAAATGTCTGATGAACTTGATAAAAAGATAATTCCATTCAGACAACATCAAAGAATCAACAACTTGTTGCCTACGACAAAGCGCATTGGCAACACGATTTCCAGAATATATAGATCATAATATGCCAGGAACTCGAGTCGACATGAAGTTCCCTATGGGAAAATAAATATTCCAAAGATTCATGATCGAGGTGGAGAACAAATTTCTCCCCCAAAAATGATGATGCCAAACTCTAAAAGAGAAAATAATAGCCGCGAGTACTAGATCATGAGTGGCATACCTAGTCTCAATCGGCTTTTAATGATTAAGAAGCACAAGTGATAGCACGTTATCTTTTTCCAGAGAACGGCGTCCAAACCAATACGATTAGCATTGGTACAAAAGATAAAGTCTTGGTTCCCAATGGGAATCACAAGAATAAGAGTATCGAAAAGAAAGAATTTCTTTTAAATAATCTTCTTTCCTGAAAAGTTAAAACTTTCAAAATTACAATTATCTTAATGTAAAAATATTTCTAGAAAAATTTACATTTTACAAGTCAATATATCGTGTCTGATTGTCTCATCAAAGCATTTAGGAAATTCCTATCGATAACGTTGATCAGGCGCATCGACCAGAATTCTTAAAGCACTCAAAGGGCAATACAATCACAAAATCATCTTCTATATGATAAAAATATAAAATATCTCTTAAAAAGTTTTAGGAATATACTTTGCTCGTTTAAGATCAAAATCCAATTGTACTTATAAATAAATCTTGTGAAAAAGATTTGCAAAATTTTAAATTTCTATTTTCATCCAAAATCAATATATACAAGAATGGAGCCATCGAGATCGTAGAATACTCGATTCATAAAATGGATGAAATAAGCTGGACAAACTGAATGACAAAATAAATCATTCATAAGAATCGTAATGAGTGCGGAATGCGGTAAGTGGAATGCGAACTCCCACAACTCGTAGCCAATGAAAGCCGGTGGTAATGTCGAACTGAAAAGACATTGACACCACACAAAAGATTTCTTAGGTGATAATCCTAAGGCAAGCTCAAAAATTACCAGAAAATTCTCAAACTACATGAATGAGAGAAATAACACTTTCCCCATCATGTGAGCTTAAAGAATAAGATGATGCCATCAAGTTGGAATCAAAATCACAAAGGAAAAAATAGAAATCCGCTTAATAGATTGAAAATTTCGAAGATGAACAGTCCACACGGGACAAAGGATATGGCTTCATAATAATAAAGCCAATCCTCACAAAAGTTAATTCCGAAGCATAAGTAAAAATCTGCTCGGAGAGAAAAATCACATAAAATAATTTCGACATCAATAGAAAGCAAATTAAGTGTTGCGAATCCACTAATCCGGATTCACAATCCTCAAAGAATTCAACGAACCCAAAAATGTTTTAAAGAAAAATAATCAACAAGTTCCTTTGATATATAATTATGAGATGAAACCAAGATCAAAAAGAACTCAAATAAGAAGATAACGACATAAAACAATGCCATCAAGGATTGAGTGTAAAATACCTTGATCAAGAGAAGAGTTGCTAGGGGCTCGCAGCTTTCCTTCTCTCTTGCTTGGAAGCTTAGGACACGAAGATAAAAGATGACCCGAACCTTTGCAATAACAACAAAAGAGGGGTTTCGGGCACTCTCTTGCATAGTGGTCTATGGAACCACAATTTTAGCATCGTCCACGACTAGAGGTAGGAGTCTTTGCTGCCGGAGTTTGTTGCTTCCCTTTCTTATTAGAATTGGGGCCTTTTGAATTTGATAGGTCTCTTCAAGTTATTGTCGAAGTTCTGTTTAGCACGCACAACTTCAACATCACCTTCATTATCGGCCTGTTCAAGACGAAGAGCGATATCAATAAGCTGATCAAACGAAACCTCAAGTTTCAGAAGTAATGGCTTCTTATGATTCTTATTCAAGCCATAGACAAATCTCTGATTTTTCTTCAATGGGGTATTAATGTACTCGACCCTGTATTTGGACAGAGATTCGAAAGATGCGACATAGTCTGTCACAGAAGATTCACCTTGAACAAGGTCAATAAAACGTCGTGCTAAAGTTACTTTTTCAGCCTCCGGCACGAATTTTAATTCATATCTTTCTCAGAATTGCTCCCAAGTAAGATCCGCTTCGATTATCTCTGAAGTCAAGAGCTCATACCAATCTAACGCTCTTTCTTGGAGTATGCTAAAAGCCACTTGTACTCGATGTAGATCAATAAGGTTCATGCGAGAAAAGATACGATCGCATGATTTGAGCCAAGCTTGGATTTCTATAACACTCTCGGATCCCCTGAATGGCCTTCCATCAAAATCGGTGTAATCTCTGCACAAGTGTGCAAAACCAGATCTAGGATGAGTAGGCTCTGGAATGGGTCTGGCTGCTTGAGCGTTCTTTACTAGATCAAGAAGCTGCTGGGCAGTCATAAAAACTCCATCTTGAGGAGTAGCACTAGATTGACCGGTGCTGGGATGGCCTGGTCTAACCATTTCTCTTCTTTAAGAAAGAAAGAAAGAAAAAAAGAAGAGGAAAAAGTTATTCTTAGAATGAATATCAAACAATCATGATGTTAAAACAAGGAATCATTAAAGAAAATAGGATGAATCGGTACGAAGACTCGAATAAAATCCTAAAGCGCGACTCCTAAGAAAGACTTAGGACGATGATCCTTGTTACAATATTTCGTATTGCTCCGAAGTTTGACTCCGATACCAAGCTGTGACGCCCCACCTCTATACTCACGCTAGCCAAGGACACTACGGAGTAATGCCACCAACTAGCACGGAGAATAAGGTTGTTGAGGAGCGACCATCCGTGTAATTGCTTTGTGCGAGCACCGATATGACAGATAAAATGTAACATGCATTTCATCTCAAGAGGAAATCTGTAAGGACCCGGAATTTTGGGCAATATCGATTTAATAATCTGTAATGATAATTTAATTGATTTGATAAACTTTCTTTATAATTTTAATTTAAATTGGTGAAATTAATCTTTTTAAGGATAGCAAATATTTAATCTAGTAAGTGTAATCAATATCTTTTAACAATTTAAAAATTGGTAAGAATTGTTTTTCAAAAGCTAATAAATTTTTATTCTATTTATAATATATATGTTTGATATATATTGTGAATGGGAATATCTTTTGTTTTTTAATTTAAAAGTTGAATTTTCAAATTGTAATATATGTAAGCATATGTTATAATTTGATATTTGTTTTGAAAATTTAATTTAATCTACTAATAATTTATATATGAAAGAATATTGAAATTGAAGCTTTGTTTTTAAAACATAATGTTTTTCAAAAGATAATTTAAAGATTAATTTAATCTGTTTCCAAAAAATTATAAAATAATTGTTATTTTAAATAAGATAGTATAAAAGTGATTTAAACAAGTTTTGTTTGTTCTCTTTTATAATGTTTAAATTTATAAAAAAAATGTATATGTAAAAGTTTTAGATTTTTTTTAATACATGCATAAGATTATATTATAATTAGTTTAGGATATTTTCTTTTAAAAAGTAAACTTATTTATATACATGTAAGTATTTATTAATAAAGTAAGTAAATATGTAAGTCTTTATTTACATGTAAAATTAAATAAAAAATTATTAAAATACTTAAAGACATGTGTTAACATGCAAACTTCTTTAATAAACAAATGTAAGAACATTAAATACTTATGTGACAAGTGACTTTATTTTAAAATCTTACTCTCATTAATTTTTATAAACTTAAAATATGAAGAAAATTTGTTTCCTCTTTCAATTAATGGCTAAAACCGAAAATCCATTTACAAACCTAAGATTTTGAAATCAATATCAAAGTTTCCTCAACTTCAAGCTATAAACCTCAACCTGCATTTCAAAAGACTTCAACCTGCAATAATTAAAAACTGCATTTCTTCAAACTGCAAATTTGAAGAAAAAAAACGTTCAAACTTGCGACATAAAATCTTCAGCCTGCATTTCCTAAATGAAGATCTGCAATTTCAACTTTTAAACAACTGCTTGAAAGCATGCAAGGGATTTTCAACAGCAAGCATAATCAAAAGCAAATGCATTTTTGAATTAGAGTTAAAGCCTGGATGTAATAATCTACCCTGCAAATAAGAGGTGAGTAAACTTCTTTTAAAAACAGTTTTATTTGTTTAACTACCATGCTTTGTTCTCTGTTCACTTCTCTCTGCAATTTAATCAAGTGAGTTAATTAATTTTAAAAACAGCCAAGTTGAATACAGATCCTATTGCATATCATGTTGTTACCTGGAAATTTCATTTAGATTGGATTGCATGTGGAATTAGAAATATGTAATTGCCTGTAGGAGATAAAAATTAATACTGTGTTTACTAAAACAGTTCATATCCTTCAAAAAGCAGTAACTTGATTTTGGATGCAAATTTGATATTGATTTGTAAATGAGAACTGTTTGTAATCACATAACTTATCATCTAAAAATAATCATAGGATTTAAAAATGGATGAGTTTCTCAGAATTTTCAATTTACAGTAGGAAATCAGATTTGGGCAAAAATTTGTAATTAAAATTTCTAGTTTTGAATTTAAAATCGAATTACAATGGAAAAATTAGGATTTTTAGAGTTGATATCATAATTTTTAACTGTGTCATTAGGTTGAATTCTTGGTTTGAATGTTTTGGGGTTTATTGGCAATTGCCGTTGATCGGCTTGATGATTTTAGTTAGGAATTGGATCAAGGCTAGAATTCGAAGTGTAGAATCAGGGAAAAATGTTGAACAAATTTTCCTATGTATAATTTGTTTGAATTTGGGACATCTAGGGTTAAGGATTGCAATTTGCTTTTGGCATGATAGTGAAGCATTGCCTCGTGTACGCTGAATCGAGTTCGATTGTGTTCGGGGATGTTGGAGCTTGAGATCTTGGCTTTCGATGGTGGTGTCGGCGAGGTGTAACAGTGGCGAGTTCGTTAACGGCAATGGGTTTTACTGTCGAGTTTCACTGCAGTTCTTCGTGCGTTTGGTCATAATTCGATTCGTTCTATATTTCTCGAATCTGGGTTTTCATTTGTGTTCGTGGATGGTTGGATGGTCGTCGACGATAGGTGTGACCAAATACGGCGGTCGGCGTTGTTGGTGCATGTGCACCGTGATGGTTGTGTGCACTAGGAAGAAGGAGTTGGGGAAGACGAGATGATGTCTCGAGTAGGTGTTTGAGTTGTACTCGGGAATGACTCGAAGAAGATGGGGGCCGAGTTGCTTCGGGTTTGTCTCGAGTAGTTTTAGTGTTTTTCTCGGGTTTGACTGAGAGAGCTTCTGTTCCAACCTAAAGCTTAGTTTTTTTTTTATCCAAAGGTTAAGTTTACAAGTTAAACTTGTTTTTATAATATATATGTATATATATATATCAAGTTGAGCTTTATAAAAGAAAACGTATTTTCAAAGTTAAACTTGTTTGTTTTGAAAAATTAATTTAATCAAACTTTAAAATTTAAATTGAATTTACTTTCAAATTTTAAACGTGTGAGAAGATTTCTTTGAAGAAGTTTAACTCAATTAAAGTTTGAATTTTAATTGAAGAAGAGTGTTTGAATTTCATTATTAAATCAAAATTTAAGTACAGTATAAAGTAATGTTTTAAATACAAACTATTCAAATTTTATTGTAAATGAACAAGTTTAACTTAGAAAATTAATGTGTTTTTAAAATTTCAAATTTGATTTCCAAAATGTGTTAATTTTAAATAAAGTTATTATTATAATTTTGAAGACCCAATATGATAAGTTGATTAAGTTGTTAAAATTTGATTTATTTCAAATAACTTATTTATAAAGATAAATAACATTAAATTATTTTGATATGATCTTGAGAGTACTTAATAAACATGATTTGTTAATTAAGATAAATGAATTCTTAATTAATTAAGGATTTTGAAATATAAGAAATTAATTAATTAATTGTTTAATTAATTTTAAATAATTAGTTAATTATTTATTAATTTTAAATAATCACTTAATTGTGGATTAATTAAGTGTGATTACTTAATGAAGTAATCAACGGTTAAAATTTTGAATGTAATTAGAATGGTAATTACTTATGGAAGTAATTAGAAAAGTTACTCATGTGAGTAATTAATTGGAAGTGATTAATGGATGGTCACTTAATGTTATTAATTAAGAATTAATTAATATAATTGTTCTAAAGCTAATTAATTATTGAGTAATTAATTAGTTAATGAATTAAGATTTATTTAATGGTGGAATTAATTATTGTTAAGAGAGTAATTAATATTTATTAAAGGAAGTAATTAAAGATAATTACTTATGTAAGTAATTAAGAGTAAATTACTTAATTAGTTTAGTTAATTAATTAATGTGATTAAGTAAGTAATGAATGAGTTTAACTTAAGATTAATTACTAAGTGTAATTAATTAAAATGTAATTAATTAATAAGGTAATTAATTAAGGATTTATTTATTAACTTAATTGTTTAATAATTACTTAATGAAGTGATTAAAGATTTGTTAATTAAAGTAATTAATCAAGGTTATATAATTAATTAAGAGGTTAATTAAGTAAGATAAGTAATTACAAATTGTTAATTACTGTTTATGGTTAATGAGATGATTAATTACAAGTTAATTATTTAATAAATTAAAGGATTATTAATTAATAAATATTATTAATTAATATAATTAATGAAGTAATTAATTTAAATATGATTAATTAATTGTAATTAAGGATTAATGTAATTAATTATAGTTAATTAATTAATGAAGGATCATTAATTATTGTAATTAATGATAGTAATTAGAGATTAATTACTGAATATAGTTAAGGATAATTACTTGAATATAATTAAGGGATAATTAATCAAGGAAGATTAATTAAAGAAGATCATTAAGGAATGATAAATGAATTTGATTTGTAATAAATCAATGAAGCAGGAGTTAGGATAATCCAAATGATCAAAGGATAGTAATTAATTTAATTAGTGATTAATTAAATTTATTAAGAGTTAATCAATTCTGCTATAGGTGATTGATTAGTATTGAATGGTTGATATTGAGTGATTGATATTGGATGTTGAATGATATTGGATGATTGATATTGGGTGATTGGTTGATACTGGATGATTTGGATGTCTATGAGATATGTGATATGTTGCTTTGTGAGCTGAATGTTTATATGAAATATCTATAGTGATAATGTTATCCATCTATCTGTTTATATCATCCTGAATAAATTAAACTGTTTAAATCCCTTAAGTACAACTTGGACATTAAAATGGCGTTTGGTTTCGATGAGACTGGGACCGGGTTTCCATATTTGGAATTCGAAAACCACATCGATTCCAATTAAACGTTAGGTCGCTAATCCAAGTGGAGCAAGTGAAGACTCGAGGTGTAAGGGCTATACGTCAGTATAACTCTATGGGTGATTCCGTAATGAGTTTGATGGAATAGTACTTATAGATTCGAGATGGAAATTAGAGTGCAAGGGCTATGGTCGTTGACTCTGAGGGTGATTCCAATATGAGTGCAACGAGATAGTGCCTTCGGTTTCGTTCGAACCCGGAACGAACTTGTATGGATTGAATACTTTCAGCACATCGTCAGGCGGACGATGAGCATTCTAAGAGATGTGTCCTATAAAGGTAATCGCAACCTCAAGCCTCATCAATCGGGAATGGCTAAAACAGGGGAGGTGCAGCAAGGCTTCGTGGGTCACTCCCACTGGAGAGAAAGATTTACCTCTGTCTAGAAGTCCCTTTTTATTCGGCGGTGTGGGGCGGTTGAATTCCGGACAACCGCCGGGGTTGTCTTGTTTGGGACTGTTCAGTAAGGAATGGTCCCGTACTTGTGTTGCAGGGGAGTGGGAGTACTCCTCGGTACGGTGATCAAGGCCACGTACTGTGACGGGCGTACCCCAGTAGCCCTGCCATTGATGGAATCCAAAATCCAATAAGTGCCTGTACGGTTTTGATTGTGCCCAACTATGTTGGAACGTGAGATGTAAGCATTCCAGCTATGTCTGTATTTTATTTTGAAAACCCTAGACACTATTATAATATCACTGGATTTCCTATCAAATGTTTTGGTTAGCGTAAGGTAAAAACTTTTCCATGTTTATGTGTGGGAAGTCTTACGTGATACCTTTTCTTTTCAAAGGTTTTCTAAAGTCAAACAATATTAACCCGTTTACTCACACCAGACCCCTGTCTGACCCGAGTGTTTATTTTCTGTTTTATTTAATTCTTGGGTACTCATATTATGTATGAGTAGTCAAGTGATTCAGGTTAGCTTGAAGAATTCTGGAGGAGTAATAGAGCAGGAGGCTTCCACGTGTAGATATATTGGTTCTGCTGTGTTTGGTTAGTATCTGTATATGTTGTACTTGAGTTGTTTGAATTAGACAGATGTTTATAACTGTCTAATATATGATGTATAGTTGTGTACTCTGATGTACATAGATATTATGTATTATTTTATTTGATATATTATATTTTATTCGTTCCGTTGTGAGTTCTCTGTTGCTGTTGTGTTCTTCTTTCTCTTTCTTTTCTTCTTCTATCCCTTTCTTTCTTCACTAGTGATGCGATTTCCTGGAGATAGGAAGTCGGGTCGTCACATTTGGTATCAGAGCATTAGGTTGAGCGAATACCTAAGCTCTGAAGTGTGTCTTTCTTTAGGGAGCGTTAGGTTGAGTGAATACCTAGGCTCTATAGTGGTGTCTTCCTTGAGAGAGCGTACTTGTAATTTTTTCATATAACTATATATTTATACATATTTATGTCTACCTAATCTGTTGGGTTACCTGTTCGGATTTTCCAACATGAGTTTTAGATGTAGAAGGAGTAGTGGTGTTTGTGTGTTACACGATTACCACTGATGGAAGAGGTCCATATGTTTAAGGATGAAAGTATTTGTCGAGACTGTAGACCTAATACCATCTCAAGTGAGATTTGTTGTTTGGAGTAAGGATTTCTCTGATATCCGAAGGAAATCCTTTTAAAGATTCGGAGTTTATCTTTAAAATGTAAATTTGGAATTCACTCGGGTGAGCCAATTTTTCTTGAGTTTGGATTTGATGGTAGTGCAGGAATAAGTGATGATATCTTGATGACTGCGTGATGAGATGCAGTATCCATGGATATTCCAGAAGATGTTTTCTCTTGAAGTAGTTTTAGAGATGGTTGAGGAGCAGTCTTTACCTGCCTCAGGGAAGACTCGTCTGAGTAGAAGTTGTTTGGATATTCAGTATGGAAGATTAGCTGTTGTGGAAATATGAGACTAAGGTCTATGAGTTGCTTCGCTTTGGCATGGTATCATTTGTCATTTTTTTTAGGAAAGCGAGGTGTTGATGTTTGGTTTGGAGTCCGAGATTCTTTTGGATTGTTTGCCATCTCGAAGGTTCTGTTGTGTGGTTTGTTGATGGTTTTTGTTTTGGATTAGAAGTCTTTGATTAGCTGTGGTAGCAGGTGCAACTCAAAGTGTTCGGTGTGCTGACGAGAAGGTCTTTTAGCTTCGTAGTATCATCGAGGTAGAGATTGGAAGCAGCAGTGTGGCTCGTTTCTCCAATGGTTCAGAAATCTTTGTGGTTCTTCTATCAGTAGCACGAGCAGTTGGTGGGAATTATCTTGAAGAATTAACCTTGTTTGGAAAAATTTAGAGCTGTACTAATTGGTAAAGAGAGGACAGTTTCTTTGGAATTCGAATTAGGTTGGATCGCAAAAGTGACTTGCGATTGATTTGGAATTTTTCTTGAGCATTCTTTTAATTGAGACTAAGGATTCTCATGAGGAAGTAGGAGTTATTGAGGTAATCAGAAGTTTGTCTGTATCTGGAGTTGAGTTCCATATTGTTTTGGTTCCAGAAGTGATTTGGTGGTTAGCCCGGTAGTAGGATGGTTCTTGGTGAAGTAGAGATTGGTGTTGCAGCTCAGCAATTTATTTTTGGAATTTGGATTTGGTTGGATCTTGTTTTTGAATTGGATTCAGTACTAAAGTTGTGTGACCAAGTCAGATGAGTCACTCAGATTTTATGGATTTGATGAATCAAGTTTCCGAATTTAGTGGACAAGTTGTATTTGTGTTCATCAACAGTATTCTCCTCTATTTCAGAATCAAAGTTGTGCAGCGGAAGCGAGCTAGCAGCTGTGCAAGAAAGGAAGCAAGTTCTTTTGCTATTGCTTGAGTAGTAGTGTTTGTGTTCTGAATTTCGACGGATCTTGGAAGGCTTTTTTGTTGAGTAGGATCCAGAAGCTAGTTTGTTTTGGTCTAGTTGTTTCTGTAAGTATCAGCATAGGATGAGCTGATCAGGAAGAGATTGGCAGCCTGGATTGTCTGTCAAGTTAAACAGATATGAGATAAGAAGTTTGGAGTTTGAAGTTGGGGACTTCATTTGTTGTTAAGATTTCTCTGGTTAAGAGAACAGAAATTGAGTAAGATTGGTTGGTTAGTGCTTTGGCATTTGAGATTTCTTATGTGTGTTCTGATAAGATAAGATTTGTTGTCTATGAGATTGAATTTCCAGTTTGGATAGCTGGAGTTCATTTTATTTCACGCATCTCTGAGGGAGTACGTGTATGATTCATTGTTGCTTGTTGAATCTGGAGAATCAGTTGGAGTTGGATGTTGAGTTGGATTTGAGTATAGTCTGGTGTTCTGTTCAGTTGGTGAATCTAGAGATAAGAGGAGCTCTGGATTTTGGTGGTATAGTTTGTTAGCTTGTTAGCTTCTGTAGAGCGGGTCTCCCGGTTATTTTTACTTAGGAAACTCGAAATAGTATTAGAGTTTTATTCTGACGTATGTCAGGATAATTAGTTAAGTTTGTTTGTGTGATCGATTGCTTTGGTTGTTAGTTACTGATTGTTAGGAATGCTTTGCTAATTGAAATTAAAATCTTTGTTGGATTATTAAATTACCTTTGCTTTTAAATTTCGGGGACGAAATTCTTTTAAGGGGGGAGGATTGTAACGACCCAGAATTTTAGGCAATATCGATTTAATAATCTGTAATAATAATTTAATTGATTTGATAAATTTTCTTTGTAATTTTAATTTAAATTGGTGAAATTAATCTTTTTAAGGATAGCAAATATTTAATCTAGTAAGTGTAATCAATATCTTTTAACAATTTAAAAATTGGTAAGAATTATTTTTCAAAAGCTAATAAATTTTTATTCTATTTATAATATATATGTTTCTTATATATTGTGAATGGGAATATCTTTTGTTTTAATTTAAAAGTTGAATTTTCAAATTGTAATATATGTAAGCATATGTTATAATCTGATATTTGTTTTGAAAATTTAATTTAATCTATTAATAATTTATATATGAATGAATATTGAAATTGAAGCTTTGTTTTTAAAACATAATGTTTTTCAAAAGATAATTTAAAGATTAATTTAATATGTTTCCCAAAAAATTATAAGATAATTGTTATTTTAAATAAGATAGTTTAAAAATGATTTAAACAAGTTTTGTTTGTTCTCTTTTATAATGTTTAAAATTTTAAAAAAATGTATATGTATAAGTTTTAGATTTTTTTTAATACATGCATAAGATTATATTATAATTAGTTTAGGATATTTTCTTTTAAAAAGTAAACTTATTTATATACATGTAAGTATTTATTAATAAAGTAAGTAAATATGTAAGTCTTTATTTACATGTAAAATTAAATAAAAATTTATTAAAATACTTAAAGACATGTGTTAACATGCAAACTTCTTTAATAAACAAATGTAAGAACATTAAATACTTATCTGACAAGTGTCTTTATTTTAAAATCTTACTCTCATTAATTTTTATAAACTTAAAATATGAAGAAAATTTGTTTGCTCTTTCAATTAATGGATAAAACCAGAAATCCATTTACAAACCTGAGATTTTAAAATCAATATCAAAGTTTTCTCAACTTCAAGCTATAAACCTCAACCTGCATTTCAAAAGACTTCAACCTGCAATAATTAGAAACTGCATTTCTTCAAACTGCGAATTTGAAAAAAAAAATGTTCAAACCTGCAACATAAAATCTTCAGCCTGCATTTCCTAAATGAAGATCTGAAATTTTAACTTTTAAACAACTACTTGAAAGCATGCAAGGGATTTTCAACAGCAAGCATAATCAAAAGCAAATGCATTTTTGAATTAGAGTTAAAGCCTGGAAGTAATAATCTACACTGCAAATAAGAGGTGAGTAAACTTCTTTTAAAAGCAGTTTTATTTGTTTAACTACCATGCTTTGTTCTCTGTTCACTGCTCTCTGCAATTTAATCAAGTGAGTTAATAGATTTTAAAAACAGCCAAGTTGAATACAGATCCTATTGCATATCATGTTGTTACCTGGAAATTTCATTTAGATTAGATTGCATGTGGAATTAGAAATATTTAATTGCCTGTAGGAGATAAAAATTAATACTGTGTTTACTAAAACAGTTCAAATCCTTCAAAAATCAGTAACTTGATTTTGGATGCAAATTTGATATTGATTTGTAAATGAAAACTGTTTGTAATCACATAACTTATCATCTAAAAATAATCATAGGATTTAAAAATGGATGAGTTTCTCAGAATATTCAATTTACAGTAGGAAATCAGATTTGGGCAAAAATTTGTAATTAAAATTTCTAGTTTTGAATTTAAAATCGAATTACAATGGAAAAGTTAGGATTTTTAGAGTTGATATCGTAATTTTTAACTGTGTAATTAGGTGGAATTCTTGGTTTGAATGTTTTGGGGTTTATTGGCAATTGTCGTTGATCGGCTTGATGATTTTAGCTAGGAATTGGATCAAGGCTAGAATTCGAAGTGTAGAATCAGGGAAAAATGTTGAACAAATTTTCCTATGTATAATTTGTTTGAATTTGGGACATCTAGGGTTTAGGATTGCAATTTGCTTTCGGCATGATAGTGAAGCATTTCCTCGTGTACGCTGAATCGAGTTCGATTGTGTTCGGGGATGTTGGAGCTTGAGATCTTGGCTTTCGATGGTGGTGTCGGCGAGGTGTAACGGTGGGGAGTTCGTCAACGGCAATGGGTTTTACTGTCGAGTTTCACTGCAGTTCTTCGTGCGTTTGGCCATAATTCGATTCGATCTATATTTCTCGAATTTGGGTTTTCATTTGTGTTCGTGGATGGTTGGGTGATCGTCGACGATAGGTGTGACCAAATACGGCGGCCGGCGTTGTTGGTGCATGTGCACCGTGATGGTTGTGTGCACTGGGAAGAAGGAGTTGGGGAAGACGAGATGATGTCTCGGGTAGGTGTTCGAGTTGTACTCGGGAATGACTCGAAGAAGATGGGGGCCGAGTTGCTTCGGGTTTGTCTCGAGTAGTTTTAGTGTTTTTCTCGGGTTTGACTGAGAGAGCTTCTGTTCCAACCTGAAGCTTAGTTTTTTTTTATGCGAAGGTTAAGTTTACAAGTTAAACTTATTTTTAAAATATATATATATATATATATATATATATCAAGTTGAGCTTTATAAAAGAAAAAGAATTTTCAAAGCTAAACTTGTTTGTTTTGAAAAATTAAGTTAATCAAACTTTAAAATGTAAATTGAATTTACTTTCAAATTTTAAACGTGTGAGAAGATTTCTTTGAAGAAGTTTTACTCAATTAATGTTTGAATTTTAATTTAAGAAGAGTGTTTGAATTTCATTATTAAATCAAAGTTTAAGTACAGTATAAAGTAATGTTTTAAATACAAACTATTCAAATTTTATTGTAAATGATTTAAGTTTAACTTAGAAAATTAATGTGTTTTGAAAATTTCAAATTTGATTTCCAAAATTTGTTATTTTTAAATAAAGTTATTATTATAATTTTGAAGACCCAATAGGATAAGTTGATTAAGTTGTTAAAATTTGATTTATTTCAAATAACTTATTTATAAAGATAAATAACATTAAATTATTTTGATATGATCTTGAGAGTACTTAATAAACATGATTTGTTAATTAAGATAAATGAATTCTTAATTAATTAAGGATTTTGAAATATAAGAAATTAATTAATTAATTGTTTAATTAATTTTAAATAATTAGTTAATTATTTATTAATTTTAAATAATCACTTAATTGCGAATGAATTAAGTGTGATTACTTAATGAAGTAATCAACGGTTAAATTTTTGAATGTAATTAGAATGGTAATTACTTATGGAACTAATTAGAGAAGTTACTCATGTGAGTAATTAATTGGAAGTGATTAATGGATGGTCACTTAATGTTATTAATTAAGAATTAATTAATATAATTGTTCTAAAGTTAATTAATTATGGAGTAATTAATTAGTTAATGAATTAAGATTTATTTCATGGTGGAATTAATTATTGTTAAGAGAGTAATTAAGATTTATTAAAGGAAGTAATTAACGATAATTACTTATGTAAGTAATTAAGAGTTAATTACTTAATTAGTTTAGTTAATTAATTAATGTGATTAAGTAAGTAATGAATGAGTTTAACTTAAGATTAATTACTAAGTGTAATTAATTAAAATGTAATTAATTAATAAGGTAATTAACTAACGATTTATTTATTAACTTAGTTGTTTAATAATTACTTAATGAAGTGATTAAAGATTTATTAATTAAAGTAATTATTCAAGGTTAATATAATTAATTAAGAGGTTAATTAATTAAGATAAGTAATTACAAATTGTTAATTACTGTTTATGGTTAATGAGATGATTAATTACAAGTTATATTTAATAAATTAAAGGATTATTAATTAATAAAGATTATTAATTAATATAATTAATGAAGTAATTAATTTGAATATGATTAATTAATTGTAATTAATTAAGGATTAATGTAATTAATTAGTTAATTAATTAATGAAGGATCATTAATTATTGTAATTAATGATAGTAATTAGAGATTAATTACTGAATATCGTTAAGGATAATTACTTGAATATAATTAAGGGATAATTAATCAAGAAGATTAATTAAAGAAGATCATTAAGGAATGATAAACGAATTTGATTTGTAATAAATCAATGAAGCAGGAGTTAGGATAATCCAAATGATTAAAGGATAGTAATTAATTTAATTAGTGATTAATTAAATTTATTAAGAGTTAATCAATTCTGGTATAGGTGATTGATTAGTATTGAATGGTTGATATTGAGTGATTGATATTGGATGTTGAATGATATTGGATGATTGATATTGGGTGATTGGTTGATACTGGATGATTTGGATGTCTATGAGATATGTGATATGCTGCTTTGTGAGATGAATGTCGATATGAAATATCTATAGTGATAATGTTATTCATCTATCTGTTTATATCATCCTGAATAAATTAAACTGTTTAAATCCCTTAAGTACAACTTGGACATTAAAATGGTGTTTTGTAATATCCCGGGAATTTAGGCAATGTCTATTTAATAATTTCCATTAATAATTATTCTAAAATGTGAAATATTGATTTAATAATCTAATTCAAACAAATATTATCTTTTGAAAATTAATAATTATTTAATTTGTTAAATGATATTCTTTTTAAAAGATAAAAATATTTAAATGGTAAAATTATCTTTCTAAGCTTATTCAAAGATATTTCATTTATAATGTATATATGCGTATACATTGTAAATAGGAGTTTTGATTTTAATTTAAATTTAAATTTAATAAAGAATATTTATATTTGAAAACATTCAAGCAAACATTTAAAATGTATAATTTTATAAAGAAGTTTATAAGTAAACATGTAATCATTTTAAAAGCTAATGTTAATAAACATTGAAAACATGCTATAATAAATTAGAAATGGTTTTAGGATAAATTTAAATACATTTATAAATTTAGAATTTTCTTTTCATATTAAAATGCACATGTGTTTAGCTTTTAAACTAATTGAAAGACACTTGTAAAACATTTGAGATAATAACCATAACAAGTGGCAAGCAAATTTATTTTTAGAATTTAATTATATTGACAAGAAAATATGTAACAACCCAAGTTCAGCTTGTTATTTTATTTATTTTATTTAATTTGTTTTTATTTTTAAATAATATATTTTATAAATTGGGTTTACCAATATAGTTAAATATTTAAATTTGAGATATATTTTGAAAATTTTTATATGACAATAAAATTAAATAATAACTGTAAAATTTTAAGCTAGGATCGAACCGTTAAATTTCGAGTTGAAAGACGCGTGATTTATCGGGTTAAAGTGACGTTATAAAACGTGTGTTTTCAAAATGTCATTTTTGTGAAAATTTTTGATATTTTAGACTGCGTCTGTTTAACGCAGTGTAAAAATAATATTTTCAAATTTTTCTGAAGAAAATTTTTGGTCAGTGATTTTAAGACGGACGTTGGTTCGGACCGTTGTTTTATATAATTTTTGACATACGTAAAATTTTAACTGACTACATAAAAAAAAAAAAAATGAAACGTTAACACTTGCATTTAAAAATATCAATCTAAATCAGAGGAAGATTTAACCAAAATAATCACAACATTTATATATTTAAAACGTTCAAACCAAAGCCATTGTGTTCACATTCTCTCGGCCGTTCTTTTGCACTTGTACATTCCTCATTTTCAAAACTGAAGCATGCACATCCATCCATCTCTATCTCATTCATGACCAAGCTAACATCATGCAAATCACCAATAAATCAGTAACCACTGATTATGTTCGAAATTTAATATGCTCTGGAAATATAAAACTGAAAAACATATCAATTCCTTTGCTTCAACATTCAATATCAGAGCATATACCACGCAAGTTTTATTTTATTTGTAACGTGTGTATTTAAATTTGTTTCATCTCTGCATCATCAATAATTAAAACTTAGATCACGCATCAGGCTTTTATTTGAAACTGAAAGCTTGATTTGCTCGAAAATTTCCAGAGTCATTACATAAGAAACTGCCTTGATCTCCTCTGGAATTTTAAGTCTCGGCCTATATATCTTTCACCTTTTTCTACATATTTTTCTCTACATTCAGTCAGTTCTTTTGCTCAGTAAATTCAGGTAATGGTCTTCCTTCTTTTTCCTTCCTATTTTAAGTTTCTCTCTGTCATTTTTGTGTCTTGCTCGGCCAGGCCATTTTTGGTATAAGATCTGTATGTGTACTGACTATAGCTTTACAAAATGGACATATAGGATAGGCAGTCTATAGTTGATAGCCAGATCTGGTGAAAACATGATATCTGATTGTATGAGACATATAGATCTGGGGAGATATGAACAAGTCTGGGTGTGTGTTCTTTTGATGAAGCCTGCAGTGGAAGGAGTAGGCTATAAATTGGTATAGGAGCTGTCTGCAATTTTATTAGGCTTGTTTATAAGAATCATAGTAGTAGTCAATTTAATCTGGATAGGATGATTTTAGTTTGCATCAGGTAGGCAGATGATTTCAGTTGCATCTACATACATATTTAAGTGTTCAAGACCCACCATTCATATAATTTTGTATAAGAGTTGTCTGCATCATGATAGGATATATGTATAAATCATATTAGTAGTTCAGACAGTGCATATGAATATGGTGTCAGTTGCATATGTAGGCATGTTTAAGTTCAGATCTACCTTCATAATTCAGTCTGCACACATACTAGATGTAGCACTGATAGATGAGAGATAGGGTAGCATGTAAACTGAAGTGTAGTTGAATATGGCTGAGGTTGGTGGAGCTGCCAGGTCTGAAAATCTGGAAGGGGGAAGGTTTGAATGAAGACTGGCAGATCTGAAAGGTGCATAGGTGGATTTATGTTAGGTTGAGACTGTGTTGCTCAGATAAGTTGATAGGCTAACAGTAGAAGTGGAAAGCTTTGAAGGGGGAGATAGGTGCCACAGTTTGCATATCCAAGGGTGCACGTGCACAGGGCCTGTGCACAGCAGAGACACTCAAGTGCAGGTCTGAAGGGTCTGACATTTTTAGCTTGGTGTATAGGAGGTGGATGGACAGGTGAAGTCAGTGGTAGGAGGAAGGAATGGCAGTGAAGGCCAGAGAAGGTGGATTTCTGGAAATTGAAGTGTTTCAACACTTCCACAAATGACTCGAAGCAGATACTTATTTAACCCGAAGCAGACTAAATTTGACTCGAAGAAAACCCTGTTGTGACTCGAAGCAAAATGAGGGGAAACTCGGGTTGGAGACAAATATTGTAGAGTTGTCTGTGCAGTGGTGATCTGATATGTATTTGAGATTCTGGAAAGAAAAAAAAAAAAAAGAAAAAAAAAAAGAAAAAAAAAAAGAAGAAAAAAAAAGGGGTAGGCAGTGCATATGTATAGGGTAGGCATGAACAAGTTAGGGGTGCACTCGTATTCATTTTGCAATCGTGTTTTAGAAAAATTTTGGGTCGAGCAAGTCAAAAATTTCTCTTCCTTATCTTTGAATTTTCTTTGACTATAAAATCTAAGTCGCGTTCCTATATTTTGAAATTTGTTCTAGATCTAAATCTAGGCGACGCCCGCAAAATTTGACTGTTATTCTCTGTCAGTCTGTACCAGTAAATTTTCAATTTTGAATTCGAATTTGCTGCAACACCCAGGTGAGTATTTCTCACCAGACATACGTATTTATATTCCGTAAATTATTGCAAGTGTATGTGTAAATTTGTATTTCACTATTATCTGTCTGTAGTGTGATATAGAATGATAAACCCCATTAAATTGACACCCCATCAGTTATTTATATGTTATATGATATCTGCAGTTATATTATGTTATTATTTACTGCTTAAATCACACTGCAAGTTCCCTGTTATATATATATTGTTATGGCTGAAATGATAGGCCTAATTGATTATTATTGTTCACTTAACTGCTGTAAATTTATCTTGGGATTGCGGGTTCGAAATGATAGAACCCGGGATTTGTAAATATCGGATTGAAATGATATAAATCCGTTTCACTTGACCTAGGCTAGAAAATCTTATACAGGCCCGTGGTTTATATATATTATTTTCTGGAAATATTTTAAATTATTTTTTTAAGAAATTGAGGATATTCTAGTAAAATTTTTATAATGTTTTAAATGTTAAAAGTAAATAAATATAGAATAAAATTTTAGTATAACTTGTTCCAAAAGTTCTGGAGTTTTGAAAGAATAAGATTTAAATTTAGAGAATTATATATATATAACAAGTTATATTTAGAAATAGATTTTAAATCTAAAAATCTACAACTGCATTTAAGTGCTATCTTTTGAAATTTGACTAGGTTAAACTCATAACTTTAGACAGCATTTCCTGAATGCTGTAGAAATTAAGATGGATTTAATTGAAAATCTATGGAAGATTTTTGAGAATAAATTAAACTTTGGAATTTAAATATGTAATAAATAAAAGAATCTAGAAATTGAGTTTGGATAGATTTTAAAGGAAAATATGATTTCTATTATAAAAGAAATAAATTCCAAATTTGATTGAATAAATTGAAATGGTATATTTTTAAAGAAAATGTTTAAATCAAGGATTTGAAAATTTAAGGTATTTGAAATATATATTGATTTGGAAAAATAAATACCATTTTTCAAACTATAACCACGGGTTATAATAACGTTTGGTTGGCAAAGAGACCGGGATCGGATATGGGCATACTCTCTGTCGATACCGAAAACCACTTTGACAACCGTGTACGCGGTGGAGATTCCAGAATGAAGTAGGATGGTGGGGGGGCGGTTTCTTGAAAGGTATATACGTGGACCCGACTCCCGTGAGTTGGCATAAGGTGGCTAAAACAGGAGCGATTCTCGGATTAATGAGGTAGCTCCTCTGATCGAACGCACTTCTTCGTATGCCATTCTATTACTCTTGTGATTGTTTTGGTGCGCACCTTTGATTTGGGAGTGTTGTTCGAGGTGGGCGGTTGCTGCGGCTTCGCGTTACCACCGGTCCGGATAGCAATTGGTATATCTACCCTGGCATTGCCTAGTTGTGCCGTGTCACCTACCATATCGAGCCTTGTACGAGTTTGGTTTTCTCCCGTAGCCCGTGTGGTATCCTCTAGTTGCTTCCCGATCAGGAGGAGCTATGATATTGGATGGACTACTGGGACTATTACGTGTTAAGGGCTATATGGGTAACCCCTTAACGCTATTAAAAAGTAAGTTTATTTTAATATAGACACTATTATAATAGCGCAATATACTATATAGTAAATAGTTTAACGGATCCTTAGAGGATGGGCGATCCCAAGCATCCTTTAAGTTACTTGCTCTTTACATTACAGTACACTTGATTTAGCTTACATTATATAAGTATGTATGTCCTGACTCGAGTGTTTTGTTTTATTGTACGCTCGGGTCAGCCTGAGTTGCAGATTCAGCTTTTCTTTCCGGAGCTATTGGAAGCTTCTTCATCTTTATCTATTTTGTAATTCAAGACATTTGAAGACTCTATTACATTTGCTTATGGCTAAAAATTTGTATAAGGTTTTTGAACAATGTATTTCTGTTGGTAAAAGTTTTCAGTGGTTTCATGAACCACTGTATTATTTTATATTCCGCTGTGAGATTCTGATATCTGTGTCTGTGATTCTGTGTATTTGATTTCATTTGTTCCTTAGCTATAAATTACAATCTATTATTTTGAACTATTCCAGCTCGACATGTTCTATTATTGTCGAATTCGAATGGTACAAAATAGTGGGTCGTTACAGTTGGTATCAGAGCGAGGTTTATCCATAGCTAAGGAACAAAAAACTCATTAGAGATAGAGTAGCAATACTCTAGAATGAGTGAAGTCAAATTCCGGAATCTTTTCTTGTGAGAGAACGTATTTTATAAAATATAAAATGATTTCAAAAAGATTTTAAAGGAAGTATTTTAGTATAAAATTACCTATTTTAAAATAAGTTTCCAACACTTCTTCTTTCTCTCCATCGTTATATTCGAGCTCTTGTTAGTTTCTTAATTTTATCTTATTGATATTTTTCTCTATCCTTAGTATTCATCCTTAATCTTTCAGGATGAATAGAAGAAATAATCGAGGTCAAGGGCAAGTCGTTCCTCCTCCTGCTGCCCCTGTCCGTTTCACTAAATTGTGCAAAGACTATGTTGAGCTAGGTGGCACAAAATTTATGGGGACAGAGACTATCATAGAAGCTCAGCAATGGCTTCGAGATTTAGAAAGGATTTTCTCCTGCCTCGAGATTACTAATGCCCAGCAAAGGCAACTCGCAGCCTGGCAGATGAAGGGCGCTGCCTTGAATTGGTGGCTATCTATTACTGCTCAGACAAATGAGGCTGACCTCACTTGGGAGCAATTTAGGTATCTTTTGGTTGTCAAAATTCGGATTTGAATTTCCTCTTTGAATCTATCTTTTAAACTCTTATCGTGCTTTAGGGAGGCCTTTCTGGCCAAGTGGATGCCCGAAGCAGGCAAGTCTCAACTCTATAGGGAATTCATGGATCTTAAGCAAGGCAATATGACCTTCACGGAGTATGAGAGGAAGTTTAACGAACTCTCACAGTATGGTCTGAACCTGATTGACACCCCGCTCAAGCTGAACGAGAAGTTTATCGCTGGAGCTCGACCTGAGTTCTACGATCGACTCATTACTCATGTGCATGGGACATTTACGGCATTGATGGATATGGCTCTCCGGTACGAGAACCCTACATCTAAGAACACTCCAGCTGCCCAGTCTGCATCAGCTCGGTCTTCCGGTAATTCAAGAAAAAGGAAGTCAAATTTCTACCGTCATAAGAGGAACAAGGCTCAAGGGTTGGGATCATCATCATCTTCTGTTTCTGCGAGGCCACCTGTAGATCTGTCTACCATCACCTGCCATAGGTGCCACCAGAAAGGACATTTTGCTAATCGTTGTCCTACTTTGGGTGCTGCCATTCCACCACCTACTCAGTTTGCTAGGAGAGATCTATGTCACATCTGCCTCCAGCCAGGACACTTCAAGAAGGATTGTCCCACGCAAAAGAGAGGCACAACATCTGGAGTCTTTGCAGTAACTTCTGCATCTTCGACAGCTCCGCAGCCTGCACCTGCACCAGTATCAGATCCAGTCCCAGATGACTCTCAAGGTACTCTTCAAGGATCTTTTACTTTGTTCAAATTACCTGTTCGAGTTTTATTCGATACCGGAGCTTCCCACAGCTTCATTTCATCTGATCTCTGTAATAAATTTGAACATCGCCTTTCTCCTGAACTTTCTCCCATACCCTTATGTGTCTCAAACCCCATCGGTGGTCCTGCGAACCTTAGTAAAGTTTGTAGGTATGTGAAGCTCCTCCATTTCCAACAATGCTTCACTGGAGATTTTTATGTTTTGGGTTTCGACGCTTTCGACCTTTTACTCGGAGGCGATTGGTTAGATAGGCATGGTGCAGATATCTCTTGTAGTTCTCGTACTGTTGTTCTTAAAGATGATTTAGGGAATCCATTAGAGATCCGGTGTAAGTTGCCTCAGGAGTTTGCTGGTAGTTTCATCTATTCTCTTGACACTTTCCCAGATGATATATATTTGACCCCTGTAGTCAAACTATTTCCCGATGTGTTTGGTGAAGTCACTTCTTTACCTCCAAAACGGGAAATTGATTTCCGTATCGATCTTATTCCGGGAGCACGACCTGTAGTCCTTCCACCTAGAAGAATGGCACCACGGGAAAAGAGCGAATTGAGAAATCAGATTCAAGATCTATCTTCTAAAGGTCTGATCAGACCTAGCTTCTCAGAATGGGGAGCCGCTGTTGTCTTTGTCACCAAATCCGATGGTTCTCTCCGGATGTGTGTTGATTATAGGGAACTCAACAAGCTTACCATGAAGAACAGATATCCTATGCCCCGCATAAACGATATGTTCGATCAGCTCTATGGAGCAACTGTTTTCTCTCAGCTTGATTTAGCCACAGGTTTCCATCAGCTTAGAATTGCTGAGGAAAGCATTCCCAAAACTGCTTTCAGAACGGAGAATGGTTTCTTTGAATGGCTAGTTATGCCCTTTGGCTTGACAAATGCCCCTGCTTTCTTCGTCGACTTGATGAACCGAGTTTTCCGCGACGTGCTCAATAAATTTGTCCTTGTCTTTATTGATGACATTCTTGTTTTCTCCAAGTCCGAGGAAGAACATAGAGTTCATTTGAAGTATGTTTTAGAGACCCTCCGAAATCACCAATTGAAGGCTAAGTTCTCTAAATGCCATTTCTGGGAAGAAGAAGTCCGATTCCTTGGGCATATTGTCTCTAGAGAAGGAGTTTCTGTAGATCCAGTCAAGATTGCTACAATCCAAGATTGGGAAGAACCTAAGACTCCCACCGACATCCGCAGTTTTCTAGGCCTTGCCGGTTACTATCGAAGATTCATTGAGAATTTTGCTCGGATTTCGGCTCCTCTGACTGCTCTAACTCGGAAGAATGTCAAGTTTGTATGGAGCGATAAGTGTAAAGCTGCTTTCAAAGAGTTAAAGGATAAGCTCACCTCCGCTCCAGTACTTACTGTACCAAATGGAAGTGAAAGATTAACGGTATTCACCGATGCTTGTCGAGAAGGTTTGGGAGCAGTGCTAATGCAAGATGGGAGAGTAATTGCTTATGCTAGTCGTCAGCTGAAGACACATGAAGCTAACTATGCTGCCCACGATTTAGAGTTGTTGGCTGTTGTTTTTGCCTTGAAGCTTTGGAGACACCATCTCTTGGGAGCTAAGTTTGATCTCTTTACTGATCACAAATCTCTGAAATATATCTTTACCCAGAAAGATTTAAATCAGAGACAAGTGCGATGGCTCGAGTTCCTTGCTGCATATGATCTCGACATCAACTATACTCCTGGGAAAGCCAATGTAGTGGCAGATGCGCTAAGCAGGAAGAAATCTTTGTTATGTCAGATTTTTGTATCTTCCCCTCTTTTGGATCGTATCGTGGCTAAACAAGATGAAGACGAGATGCTTAGGCGTATAAAGGGAAGTGTTCGTAGCAGAATTGGTGGTAATAGCTCTGATGGAAAGGGAGCTCAGATCGATGATAAAGGAGTTTTAAGGATAAATGGAAGGATTTGTGTCCCTAATGTTGACGGTTTAAGGCAGGAATTACTCCGGGAACATCATCAGTCCCGACTCTCCATTCATCCTGGCGTAGCTAAAATGTATCAGGATTTGAAGAAGCTATACTGGTGGAAGGGTATGAAGCGAGACGTCTCCATCTTTGTCAGTAGATGTGCGACTTGCCAGCAAGTTAAGGCAGACCATCAGAAAACACCCGGTTTGTTGCAGCCTTTGGAGATTCCAAACTGGAAGTGGGAACAAGTTTCTATGGATTTTATTGATGGATTGCCGAGATCCCGGAGAGGAAATGAAAGTATCTGGGTTATTGTGGATAGACTGACTAAGTCTGCTCATTTTATTCCAGTCAGATCTACCCGCACGGCTTCGAGTTTATCTGAGATTTATATGAGGGAGATTGTTCGTCTCCATGGCGTTCCTCTTAGCATTGTCTGCGATCGTGACCCCATTTTCACTAGTCAGTTTTGGAAAGCGTTCCAAGAATCCTTGGGTACTCGTTTGAACCTGAGCACCGCTTATCACCCACAAACTGACGGTCAGACTGAAAGGGTAAATCAGATTTTAGAAGATCTTCTTCGTGCTTGCATCTTAGACTATGGAGGATCTTGGGAAGATCATCTCCATCTTGTGGAATTCACCTATAACAACAGTTATCAGGCTAGTCTTAAGATGTCCCCTTTTGCTGCTCTATACGGGAGACCGTGTAGATCTCCTTCGTGCTGGATTGAGTCTGGTAACCGCTTAGTTCTTGGTCCCGAGATGATTCTAGAAGCTTCAGAGAAGGTAGAGGAGATTAAGAGGAGGTTAAAGGTTGCTCAAGATAGACAAAAGAAGTACGCTGATCGGCGTAGAAGGAGGTTAGAATTTGATGTTGGTGATTTGGTGTTTCTGAAGATCTCTCCTTTAAAGAATGTAGTCCGGTTTGGTCGGAGAGGAAAGCTAGCACCTAGATTCATCGGTCCATTCCGTATCTTGGAGAGAATTGGATCTCTGGCATATAGACTGGATCTACCAGAGAAATTTGCCGGAATTCACAATGTCTTCCATGTATCTCACCTTCGCCGCTGTCTTCACGATCCATCTTTAGTCATCCAGCCTACTGCTCTCGATGGTCTGGACATCGAACCCGATCTAACTATTGAAAGAAAGCCGCTTCGTATCGTCGATCAAGGTACGAAACAACTCAGAAGAAAATCCGTCCCGTTGGTCAAAGTGCAATGGAGCACCGATGAGCGAGATTGCACATGGGAAACGGAGGAGAGCATCCGTGCTTCAAATCCAGAACTATTCGTTTAAGGTACCTTGTTTATCTAGCTTGTCTTTCCTTTGTCTCTTTTTTCGTTCCTTTTCGAGGACGAAAAGTTCTTAAGTGGGGGAGAGTGTAACAACCCAAGTTCAGCTTGTTATTTTATTTATTTTATTTAATTTGTTTTTATTTTTAAATAATATATTTTATAAATTGGGTTTACCAATATAGTTAAATATTTAAATTTGAGATATATTTTGAAAATTTTTATATGACAATAAAATTAAATAATAACTGTAAAATTTTAAGCTAGGATCGAACCGTTAAATTTCGAGTTGAAAGACGCGTGATTTATCGGGTTAAAGTGACGTTATAAAACGTGTGTTTTCAAAATGTCATTTTTGTGAAAATTTTTGATATTTTAGACTGCGTCTGTTTAACGCAGTGTAAAAATAATATTTTCAAATTTTTCTGAAGAAAATTTTTGGTCAGTGATTTTAAGACGGACGTTGGTTCGGACCGTTGTTTTATATAATTTTTGACATACGTAAAATTTTAACTGACTACATAAAAAAAAAAAAAAATGAAACGTTAACACTTGCATTTAAAAATATCAATCTAAATCAGAGGAAGATTTAACCAAAATAATCACAACATTTATATATTTAAAACGTTCAAACCAAAGCCATTGTGTTCACATTCTCTCGGCCGTTCTTTTGCACTTGTACATTCCTCATTTTCAAAACTGAAGCATGCACATCCATCCATCTCTATCTCATTCATGACCAAGCTAACATCATGCAAATCACCAATAAATCAGTAACCACTGATTATGTTCGAAATTTAATATGCTCTGGAAATATAAAACTGAAAAACATATCAATTCCTTTGCTTCAACATTCAATATCAGAGCATATACCACGCAAGTTTTATTTTATTTGTAACGTGTGTATTTAAATTTGTTTCATCTCTGCATCATCAATAATTAAAACTTAGATCACGCATCAGGCTTTTATTTGAAACTGAAAGCTTGATTTGCTCGAAAATTTCCAGAGTCATTACATAAGAAACTGCCTTGATCTCCTCTGGAATTTTAAGTCTCGGCCTATATATCTTTCACCTTTTTCTACATATTTTTCTCTACATTCAGTCAGTTCTTTTGCTCAGTAAATTCAGGTAATGGTCTTCCTTCTTTTTCCTTCCTATTTTAAGTTTCTCTCTGTCATTTTTGTGTCTTGCTCGGCCAGGCCATTTTTGGTATAAGATCTGTATGTGTACTGACTATAGCTTTACAAAATGGACATATAGGATAGGCAGTCTATAGTTGATAGCCAGATCTGGTGAAAACATGATATCTGATTGTATGAGACATATAGATCTGGGGAGATATGAACAAGTCTGGGTGTGTGTTCTTTTGATGAAGCCTGCAGTGGAAGGAGTAGGCTATAAATTGGTATAGGAGCTGTCTGCAATTTTATTAGGCTTGTTTATAAGAATCATAGTAGTAGTCAATTTAATCTGGATAGGATGATTTTAGTTTGCATCAGGTAGGCAGATGATTTCAGTTGCATCTACATACATATTTAAGTGTTCAAGACCCACCATTCATATAATTTTGTATAAGAGTTGTCTGCATCATGATAGGATATATGTATAAATCATATTAGTAGTTCAGACAGTGCATATGAATATGGTGTCAGTTGCATATGTAGGCATGTTTAAGTTCAGATCTACCTTCATAATTCAGTCTGCACACATACTAGATGTAGCACTGATAGATGAGAGATAGGGTAGCATGTAAACTGAAGTGTAGTTGAATATGGCTGAGGTTGGTGGAGCTGCCAGGTCTGAAAATCTGGAAGGGGGAAGGTTTGAATGAAGACTGGCAGATCTGAAAGGTGCATAGGTGGATTTATGTTAGGTTGAGACTGTGTTGCTCAGATAAGTTGATAGGCTAACAGTAGAAGTGGAAAGCTTTGAAGGGGGAGATAGGTGCCACAGTTTGCATATCCAAGGGTGCACGTGCACAGGGCCTGTGCACAGCAGAGACACTCAAGTGCAGGTCTGAAGGGTCTGACATTTTTAGCTTGGTGTATAGGAGGTGGATGGACAGGTGAAGTCAGTGGTAGGAGGAAGGAATGGCAGTGAAGGCCAGAGAAGGTGGATTTCTGGAAATTGAAGTGTTTCAACACTTCCACAAATGACTCGAAGCAGATACTTATTTAACCCGAAGCAGACTAAATTTGACTCGAAGAAAACCCTGTTGTGACTCGAAGCAAAATGAGGGGAAACTCGGGTTGGAGACAAATATTGTAGAGTTGTCTGTGCAGTGGTGATCTGATATGTATTTGAGATTCTGGAAAAGAAAAAAAAAAAAAGAAAAAAAAAAAAAAAAAAAAGAAGAAAAAAAAAGGGGTAGGCAGTGCATATGTATAGGGTAGGCATGAACAAGTTAGGGGTGCACTCGTATTCATTTTGCAATCGTGTTTTAGAAAAATTTTGGGTCGAGCAAGTCAAAAATTTCTCTTCCTTATCTTTGAATTTTCTTTGACTATAAAATCTAAGTCGCGTTCCTATATTTTGAAATTTGTTCTAGATCTAAATCTAGGCGACGCCCGCAAAATTTGACTGTTATTCTCTGTCAGTCTGTACCAGTAAATTTTCAATTTTGAATTCGAATTTGCTGCAACACCCAGGTGAGTATTTCTCACCAGACATACGTATTTATATTCCGTAAATTATTGCAAGTGTATGTGTAAATTTGTATTTCACTATTATCTGTCTGTAGTGTGATATAGAATGATAAACCCCATTAAATTGACACCCCATCAGTTATTTATATGTTATATGATATCTGCAGTTATATTATGTTATTATTTACTGCTTAAATCACACTGCAAGTTCCCTGTTATATATATATTGTTATGGCTGAAATGATAGGCCTAATTGATTATTATTGTTCACTTAACTGCTGTAAATTTATCTTGGGATTGCGGGTTCGAAATGATAGAACCCGGGATTTGTAAATATCGGATTGAAATGATATAAATCCGTTTCACTTGACCTAGGCTAGAAAATCTTATACAGGCCCGTGGTTTATATATATTATTTTCTGGAAATATTTTAAATTATTTTTTTAAGAAATTGAGGATATTCTAGTAAAATTTTTATAATGTTTTAAATGTTAAAAGTAAATAAATATAGAATAAAATTTTAGTATAACTTGTTCCAAAAGTTCTGGAGTTTTGAAAGAATAAGATTTAAATTTAGAGAATTATATATATATAACAAGTTATATTTAGAAATAGATTTTAAATCTAAAAATCTACAACCGCATTTAAGTGCTATCTTTTGAAATTTGACTAGGTTAAACTCATAACTTTAGACAGCATTTCCTGAATGCTGTAGAAATTAAGATGGATTTAATTGAAAATCTATGGAAGATTTTTGAGAATAAATTAAACTTTGGAATTTAAATATGTAATAAATAAAAGAATCTAGAAATTGAGTTTGGATAGATTTTAAAGGAAAATATGATTTCTATTATAAAAGAAATAAATTCCAAATTTGATTGAATAAATTGAAATGGTATATTTTTAAAGAAAATGTTTAAATCAAGGATTTGAAAATTTAAGGTATTTGAAATATATATTGATTTGGAAAAATAAATACCATTTTTCAAACTATAACCACGGGTTATAATAACGTTTGGTTGGCAAAGAGACCGGGATCGGATATGGGCATACTCTCTGTCGATACCGAAAACCACTTTGACAACCGTGTACGCGGTGGAGATTCCAGAATGAAGTAGGATGGTGGGGGGGCGGTTTCTTGAAAGGTATATACGTGGACCCGACTCCCGTGAGTTGGCATAAGGTGGCTAAAACAGGAGCGATTCTCGGATTAATGAGGTAGCTCCTCTGATCGAACGCACTTCTTCGTATGCCATTCTATTACTCTTGTGATTGTTTTGGTGCGCACCTTTGATTTGGGAGTGTTGTTCGAGGTGGGCGGTTGCTGCGGCTTCGCGTTACCACCGGTCCGGATAGCAATTGGTATATCTACCCTGGCATTGCCTAGTTGTGCCGTGTCACCTACCATATCGAGCCTTGTACGAGTTTGGTTTTCTCCCGTAGCCCGTGTGGTATCCTCTAGTTGCTTCCCGATCAGGAGGAGCTATGATATTGGATGGACTACTGGGACTATTACGTGTTAAGGGCTATATGGGTAACCCCTTAACGCTATTAAAAAGTAAGTTTATTTTAATATAGACACTATTATAATAGCGCAATATACTATATAGTAAATAGTTTAACGGATCCTTAGAGGATGGGCGATCCCAAGCATCCTTTAAGTTACTTGCTCTTTACATTACAGTACACTTGATTTAGCTTACATTATATAAGTATGTATGTCCTGACTCGAGTGTTTTGTTTTATTGTACGCTCGGGTCAGCCTGAGTTGCAGATTCAGCTTTTCTTTCCGGAGCTATTGGAAGCTTCTTCATCTTTATCTATTTTGTAATTCAAGACATTTGAAGACTCTATTACATTTGCTTATGGCTAAAAATTTGTATAAGGTTTTTGAACAATGTATTTCTGTTGGTAAAAGTTTTCAGTGGTTTCATGAACCACTGTATTATTTTATATTCCGCTGTGAGATTCTGATATCTGTGTCTGTGATTCTGTGTATTTGATTTCATTTGTTCCTTAGCTATAAATTACAATCTATTATTTTGAACTATTCCAGCTCGACATGTTCTATTATTGTCGAATTCGAATGGTACAAAATAGTGGGTCGTTACAAAATATAATAAATGCATTTTTTGGTTCAAACCTTATTCTCATTTGAATCTGAAGAATCGGATTTGAGCAAAATTCCAAAACAATGCATGTTTTAAAATTTCTGCAAACCAAATGCAAAATCAAAATATAAATCAAAATCTGCATACTCTTCAAATCTGCAAAACCTATCTATATCTAAATTCTGCAAAATCAAACTTCGACTCTTTCTCAAAGCATATGGAAGTGGTTCTGCGTCAAACTGGAAGTTCTACTTCAATTCAAAATTTAGGAAGGTCTGCATGCATGTTCAAACAGTTTACACCATCAAGTTAAAACAATTTCAGTAATCAAATCTGGAAGTGAACTAGCAATTGCAAAACTCAGGTTTCATCTAGCAATCAGGTTCTAGGAAATGGTGAAAATGTTTCTCTGAATTGTTCTCTGCATAATTACAGGTGAGTAACTTCTGTTTAATTACTTAAGTAATCTGGTTTCTTGATTTAAGTAGGAAAATAAATATGTTTTTGCATTTATATATTGTTAAAATTCTGTGTGTTGGGAAAACAAGGTATCTGCATGTTTGTGAAATACTGTAATACACCTCTGTATTTAGAATTTTAAACTCAGGTTGATTCAAAATTCAACCCCGCTTGATCCACTTGTGTTATGACCTAGGATCTAACAAAATATGTTTGTTTTATCATAAAGTAAATTAAAAAAAAAAACTGAATTTAAGTTAAACAAGGTAGAATTTGTTTGAAACTAAAAAAAAAACAACAGAACAGTCAATGCTTAATAAGGGTGAAATTTCAAACATCTTAAAATATTAATTCAGGTTTATAAATTGAATACTTACCTGAAATTAGGATTTTTGAACTAAATTCACATTTTCTAGTTAAGAAAGGATTAGGCATTTCTGGTTTGACTATTTTGGGATTTTGAGTTGCCTCTGGCAATCCCCTTGATCTGGGAGGTTGTGGTGCTTCCTGGAGATGCATGGGTGGTCGGGGTGTCAGGGAAAAATGGCCAATGGTGATGGAATTCATCGAGGAGGTTGCCGTAGTGGATTTTTGTTTAGAACCCTATTTAACTAGGCTAAGTTGCTCGATCGACTACGTCATCTACGATCGACCGAGTGTAGTGACATTTTGAGGGATGGTAGTTGGGTCGTAGATGAGGCTAGGGCCGGAGTTGTAGAATTTACGGTGGTCGAAGGATCATGGGTGAAGGGTTGACAGGTTTGGGGTTTATTGCATTCTGCTGTTCCAGGTTTGGATGTGCTATCTCGAATTCGATTTCGAGGGTAAGAATTCGATCTGATGATTGAATAAAGGGGATTGATCGATTTTGAAGGCGGGAAGATCAACGTTGACGATCGGAATCTGCCGAGGTGATGGTGCATGTGCACAGAGCACTGTGCAGAGGTGAAGCTGCTTTGTTCTGTTTTGTATTTGAGTTGAGGGTGATCGACTCGAAGTAAATTAGTGGCGAACCGAAAGCGCAATAGAATTTAGCTCGAAGTAATACAGGGGAGGCTCGAGTAATGTTAAGTAGCAGGTTTTGCAAAACAAACAGAACCTGTTTTCCAGTTTTTTTAAAATTAAAACAAAGGTTTTGGATGCAAACTAAAATATAAACTAAAGATTTAAAACCTAAATTTAAAATTTGAATGCAATAGTTTGGTCTTAAGCATAATCAGGAAAAGTCTGTTTACAGTTTTAAATTTTAAAAGTTAAAGTTTAAAATGTAAACTTAAATTGGAACTTAGGTTTTGAAAACTGAAATTTAAATATGAATTAAAATAAGTTGAATCCTGATTTTTGGAAATAATTTAAATTCAGAAAATTTAAGTTTGGGTTTTAAATTAAAACAGAAACTGTTTTCTGTTTTTTTCAAAAAAAAAGAATTTTTTTTAAGTAAAATGTAAATTGTAAGTTGAAGTTCAAAAGCTGGAATTTTTTTAAACCTGAAAATTAAAACATAAAATCAATAGTTTAAAATCTTGGATTTTGAAATATTTTGAATTCAGGAAGTTTAAGATGTTTTAAAACAAAACAGAAAACCGTTTTCTGTTTTTTTTAAATTTAAAAGTAAAATTTGAAAATGCAATTGGAGATTTAAACAGAAGTTTAAATCTGGAAATTAAAATATGAAATTTAGAGTAGATGAATCTGAGTTTGAATTTAATTTAAGTCTGGGAATTTAAATTTAGAATTTAAACTTTTAAAGTATAAAAGAACATTGGTTTTGAATTTAAACTGTGGGTTTTAAATTCGTGAAATAAAAATTTAAGATAATTTTAAATTTAACAGTTAATTTTTATAATTAAGGGTTAATTAATGAGTTATTAATGATTAATTAATTTGAAATTAATAATGATTTAAAATAAGTTAATTATTTTAGAAAAAATAATTAATGAATTGTTGATAGTTAATGAAGGTCATTAACTAAGGATTATTTAATAATTAATTATGTAATTAATTTTAATTATTAATTAGATTAATTAATTTAAAGATAATTATTTGTGTAATATCATTACTTATGGAAGTAATTAAGGAAATTAATTACTAATTGTAATTAAGTAAGTTTAATTTGATTAGATTAAGTTAATTAATTCAGTTTAATTAATTTAAATTAATCATTTGAGGATTGTGAAGTGTAATTACTTAATGTAATTAAATGAAGAGAAATTACGTAGGAAAGTAATTAATGGGTAATTACTGAATGTAATTAATTGAAGTAATTGGATGATGAAAGTAATTTGAGTGTAATTACTTTGTGAATTAATCAGAGGATTAATTAAAGGTAATAAATTAAGAGTAATTAATTTATTTGGTGAAGTAATTAAGGGTAGTTAATTACTGAATGTAGTTAATCAAGGGTTTAATTGAGATAATAAATTAAGGAGTAATTTATTAATGGAGTAATTAAGTGAAGTTAATTGCTGTTGTTATTAATCAAGGATGATTAATAATTATGGTTAGAAGTTAATTAATAAAGTAATTGTAAGTTAATTACTGTATTAGGTTATGGATAATTAGTTTGTGAAATTAAATTAAGAGTTAATTACTTAAGTGTAATTTAAGGGATAAATAGAATGATATGGGAAGCCTTTGATTAATTGCTATCCCTAATATGTGTTCGTGATGCTATGTGATAAGATATGTTTAATTTAAACTGTGATGACGTGGTTTTCTATTGATGATGAATTACTATGATATCCTGTATTTAAAAGTTGAATTGTATTTCACTTGGATAATTTAAGTTAAATTGACATTGGGTTCGGAAAGACCGGAGTCGGGTACTAGTAAATACCCGAAACCACTTCGATTCATTTTAGATTGATTTGTGAAATTAATAAGCTGGTTTGGATTGATTTAAGTGAATTAGACCATTTAATCTAAGTTTTGATACTTAGAAATTGATGTGTGATATAAGTGATGTCTATAATGACTTGTGAAGTTATAAATGATATACGTACCCCAGGTTTTATATGTTGCATGATTTTGTATTCTATGTTAGATGGGTTTACTCACGCTGGTTTCCAGCCTGACCCGGGTGTTACTTTGATGTAATGCTCGGGTTAGACCGAGTATTACAGATTTTCAGGTAAGGACGTTCTGGAGCTCAGGAGACGAGCTGGATGGTAGGAACGTATGAGGTGTTTCGCTGTATTTATCTGGGACAAGTTAGTTTTAATTGTCCGGTATTTGTATAGTGATGTAACTCTGATGTATAAAGATATAAGTGCAATGATATAGTTCTTCTTGTAAAACTATTATTTATGTGATATTATATTTTATCCGCTGCGAATGTGAGATTGTGTGTTTCTTTTCGGTTCTTCTTCTATCTCTTTCTTCTTTCTCTTTCCTCTTTTCACTAACTATCTGGAAATTTCGGGATCGAAATTTCCGGGTCGTTACATTTGGTATCAGAGCCAGGTTAAGCGAGAACCTTGGCTCTGTTGGGAATTACTCATTAAGGATAGGGTAAGTGGTACCCTATAATGAGTTGAGTGTATAAATATGAGAGAGCATACTTGTTATTTTCTTATATAAAGGTTTTTAAATGGTTTCAAAAGTAAATGAATCTTATATAAGAAATAGATTATCTATTATATTAAGGAAATTGGTTGTAGTATTAATTAAACTAAAAGTAATATTAAGAATTAAGTGGTAATAGTTACAACCAAATTGAAATTAAATTTAAATACAAGTTTGAAATGAATTCAAACCAAAATTAAATCTTGAATCTGGAAAAGGTTTCCGGATAAGAATAATTAATTAATTTATGTAATTAATTAAACTTTATTTAATGAAATTAATTAATGGACTATAATTGAAAATGAATAATAAAAAGAGAGTTACTTAATGAAATAACTAGAGGTAAGTAATTTAAGGGACAATTACTTAATGAAGGTAATTAAGAAATAAGTAAATTACCGAATGTGATTAATTGGAATTAATTAGTGATGTAATTAATTTAAAGAAACAATAAATAATATTATTTAATGCAATTGAATGAAATGGTCCTATTTCAAACAAGAGTTCTTTGAAAATTTAAAATAAATTTGTTTTGAATTAAAAACCAAAGGTGGTTTAAATTTTTTAAGTATAACTTGGTATGTAAAAGAAATTAATACGGATACATGTGGATATACATAATATCAATGGTGATTAGAAATAAACTCTAAATGGTAAGTTTTGAATTTGGAATAAGATATGATACCCAAAAGTGATAAGTTTTTTTTTTTGATCTTAATAAGTGGAAAGATTATTAATGTGAAGTTTAGAATTTGAAATGGAAGTTCAAATTGGGTAAGGTTGACTGGATAAGTAAGTTGAGTTTGACTTGGAAAAAAAAAAGTTAAACTAAGTTTGAATGATCAACCTGATTTGAAAATTTCAAGATGAAATTAGGATTTAACTTGGAAAGTTAAATGGTTAATTTGAAGTTGGAGTTTGTGTGATATCAAAATGGGATTGAGATCCGAAAAATTGGAAATTGATGGATGTTTTAAAATGAATTGAGTGATATCATCCTATTGTTATTAAAATCTTTAAGTTGTGAATTGGAATTGTTCAAATGAATGAGAGATGGAGAATGGTAATCCATTGTTGAGATAAAAGGTAAATTGATTTAAAGGAATTAAATCAACATTTGAAGTGTTAACTCGAATTTATATAATTCGAGATGGTTTAAATCTGGAATTTGAATTGAAAATTTATTCAAATTGAATTTGATTCGAAGTAATTGAAATTGTGATTGAAGATGTGTGAGTATAAGATTCAAATGGAAAATTTGAATTAGATTAATTGGAAGCAATTTCAAATTGAAGTAGGTTCAATTTGAAATTAGTCCAAATTGATTTGAATAATTTGAAATTGTGATTAAAGTTGAATAGTTTTAAATTCAAATGGAATTTGAATTGAATTTGGAAAGAAATCGAGAATAGTTCAACTTGATTTGGAAATGGAATTTGAAATTGGGATTAATTCAAAACTGGAGATGAAATGGATTGGAATTGAAGTGGGTTCAATTGAATGGATATTAGTCCAAAGTGATTGGAAATAACTTGGGATTGTAATTAAAGTTGAATATGTTTAAAATCAAATGGAATTTGATTTAAATTTGAAAAGGAGTTGAGAATTAATTCAACTTGAATTGTGAATAAATCAATTTCAATGGAAATTGAGGTTATTTAAATTGGAATTGGGTAAATTTAAATGGAAGTGGAATTTAAATTGAATTGGTTTGTAATGGAGATTGGGAAGAGAACAGTTTTTACTCTTGACTATTTTTAATATGAATTGTTTTAATATAAACCTATTTTTCCAAGCTATTTATTATATATACAACATTTCTTTTAAAAGACAAACTATCTTATATTTGTTTTACAATTATTTTTGAAACTATTTAATGATTTTCCAACTGTTTTATAAACTAATTACTATATTTCAACTATTTTACAAAACTAATTACTATCTTACTATTATTTTGCAAGTATCTACAATTTCTATAATTATTTCAAGCTATTTTTCTTACTATTTTACACTTATTTTACAAATTAGTAATTGTTTTCCAACTACTTATCTATTTTTAACTTTTCAAGCTATTTTCTAAATTTAAACTGGACAGAGTTTAAACTGTTATTGGTTAAATACCCAATCGAGATAAGAATAGAGGTGATAAACAAAATGGATTAAAGCAATTGTAAGTGAAAGAAAATTTAAGTGAATGTGAATAGAAATGGAAATTGATTTGGCTAATAATCAATAAAGATAAATACGTAGGGTGTTCGTATGTTATTCTATTCGCATAGTGATTTGATCCAGATTCGAGCACAGAATTTCAAGATAATTTTATCGATCCGAGTGGGATTTTTCACCCGATTTTCGACGGCGAACCTGGATATGGGTTGTTGATTAGTTCTGGATATTCTCTATCATAGTTATGACTATGCAAGGAGAATGAAGGTTTCTGATCAAGAAACCAGATCTGAGTCCGCACTAGGAAGTCGGGTGGACGATACTAGTTCGGAAGTGAAATTGTGTGATCGAGTGAGCGATCAGATTGGTATAGCGTACGGATGATATGTGTACATCGTACGGATTGGAATGAAAATGGTATTGAAAAGAGTTTAATCCAATTTGAATATCTGATTTTGAGTAAACAAAGTTAAATATCTTTGTTTTATAAAATGGAACTCCCCTTATTGAATCTTTTGCCAAAAGAAAAGGGTTTTTGGAAGTGTTTAAGGTATAAAAGGAGTTTTATACAGGTTTGAAATGATCCAAAGTTTTAAAAAATTTATATATCTATATATATACATAAAGGATCATATGAGGATTTTGGAAAAAGGTTTTGGGAACCTATGGATTTGGAAAGGCTTTTGATTTTTGGGTAAAATCAATATGAGAATTTTTGTGTAAAGGAGCTTTGTATGATATCATACTAGGTGTATGATTTGAAGATACTATATATGTATAGTATAAAATGTTTTGATGATGGCTCTGGGGAAAAAGGCGCTCCCTTGGAATGAACTTCTCAGGAGTACCATTGGGTGGTGCTGCCTTGAGCCCCAAGGGGGGGTTCTAAAGTTGATCCTGTGAGGAGTCCGGACTAAACTAGTTCTTGGGGATTGTGAGTAGAGTATACCATAGCGAAAGTCGTGTGTGTCGCGGAGAGCCAAGGTCTACGTTTGATTTTATATCGGTAGACCACGACCTATGGTATAACATAGCGAAAGTCGTGTGTGCCGCCGAGAGCCAACGGTCTGCGTTTGATTTTATATCGGCAGACTGCGACCTATGTAGGAGTGGAGAGGTTTCATTTCGACAGCGAAAATCAGAGGGCCGCTGAGAACCTGCAGTTACATGGACTTTTGCTGCGAGGGCAACGTAACACTGGATGTAACTGTGATCTGTTGTGTGGGGATTCATGGCGTAGTCGAGAGGCCGCTGAGAGCTTGCAGTTACATGGACTTTTGCTGCGACGGCAACGTAACCCTGGATGTAACTGTGACCATGGATGGGGGTGATGATTTCCAGAGCATTCTCACCAAAAATATATCCTCTATTTTCAAAAATTGATTTCTATATTTTCAATAAAAATTATTTTCAAAATATTTTCACTGGATGTGGAAAACGAGTCTGCTAAGCACTTGTAGATTTTCAGTCATACGCCTGATCAACGTATGACCGAATTTCTATGAGAACGAGGATGGACTTGTTGAGACATCGAGTTATAAAAGTATTTTTATAGAAACTATTTTGGCAATATTATATAGATTTTAAAAGTGTTTTAAAATGATCAAAGAATATTTTAACTGATTCTAAATATTTAATAAATTCTGGCTTTTGTCCTTTTTGAGGACGAAAAGATTCTAAGGGGGAAGGAATGTAATATCCCGGGAATTTAGGCAATGTCTATTTAATAATTTCCATTAATAATTATTCTAAAATGTGAAATATTGATTTAATAATCTAATTCAAACAAATATTATCTTTTGAAAATTAATAATTATTTAATTTGTTAAATGATATTCTTTTTCAAAGATAAAAATATTTAAATGGTAAAATTATCTTTCTAAGCTTATTCAAAGATATTTCATTTATAATGTATATATGCGTATACATTGTAAATAGGAGTTTTGATTTTAATTTAAATTCAAATTTAATAAAGAATATTTATTTTTGAAAACATTCAAGCAAACATTTAAAATGTATAATTTTATAAAGAAGTTTATAAGTAAACATGTAATCATTTTAAAAGCTAATGTTAATAAACATTTAAAACATGCTATAATAAATTAGAAATGGTTTTAGGATAAATTTAAATACATTTATAAATTTAGAATTTCTTTTCATATTAAAATGCACATGTGTTTAGCTTTTAAACTAATTGAAAGCACTTGTAAAACATTTGAGATAATAACCATAACAAGTGGCAAGCAAATTTATTTTTAGAATTTAATTATATTGACAAAAAAATATAATAAATGCATTTTTTGGTTCAAACCTTATTCTCATTTGAATCTGAAGAATCGGATTTGAGCAAAATTCCAAAACAATGCATGTTTTAAAATTTCTGCAAACCAAATGCAAAATCAAAATATAAATCAAAATCTGCATACATCTTCAAATTTGCAAAACCTATCTATATCTAAATTCTGCAAAATCAAACTTCAACTCTTTCTCAAAGCATATGGAAGTGGTTCTGCATCAAACTGGAAGTTCTACTTCAATTCAAAATTTAGGAAGGTCTGCATGCATGTTCAAACAGTTTACACCATCAAGTTAAAACAATTTCAGTAATCAAATCTGGAAGTGAACTAGCAATTGCAAAACTCAGGTTTCATCTAGCAATCAGGTTCTAGGAAATGGTGAAAATGTTTCTCTGAATTGTTCTCTGCATAATTACAGGTGAGTAACTTCTTTTTAATTACTTAAGTAATCTGGTTTCTTGATTTAAGTAGGAAAATAAATATGTTTTTGCATTTATATATTGTTAAAATTCTGTGTGTTGGGAAAACAGGGTATCTGCATGTTTGTGAAATACTGTAATACACCTTTGTATTTAGAATTTTAAACTCAGGTTGATTCAAAATTCAACCCCGCTTGATCCACTTGTGTTATGACCTAGGATCTAACAAAATATTTTTGTTTCATCATAAAGTAAATTTAAAAAAAAAAAAAACTGAATTTAAGTTAAACAAGGTAGAATTGGTTTGAAACTAAAAAAAAAAAAACAGAACAGTCAATGCTTAATAGGGGTGAAATTTCAAACATCTTAAAATATTAATTCAGGTTTATAAATTGAATACTTACCAGAAATTAGGATTTTTGAACTAAATTCACATTTTCTAGTTAAGAATGGATTAGGCATTTCTGGTTTGACTGTTTTGGGATTTTGAGTTGCCTCTGGCAATCCACTTGATCTGGGAGTTTGTGGTGCTTCCTGGAGATGCATGGGTGGTCGGGGTGTCAGGGAAAAATGGCCAATGGTGATGGAATTCATCGAGGAGGTTGCCGTAGTGGATTTTTGTTTAGAACCCTAGTTTAACTAGGCTAAGTTGCTCGATCGACCGAGTGTAGTGACGTTTTGAGGGATGGTAGTTGGGTCGTAGACGAGGCTAGGGCCGGAGTTGTAGAATTTATGGTGGCCGAAGGATCATGGGTGAAGGGTTGACAGGTTTGGGGTTTATTGCATTCTGCTGTTTCAAGTTTGGATGTGCTATCTCGAATTCGATTTCGAGGGTAAGAATTCAGTCCGATGATCGAATAAAGGGGATTGATCGATTTTGAAGGTGGGAAGATCAAGGTTGACGATCGGAATCTGCAGAGGTGATGGTGCATGTGCACAGAGCACTGTGTAGATGTGAAGCTGCTTAGTTCTGTTTTGTATTTGAGTTGAGGGTGATCGACTCGAAGTAAGTTAGTGGCGAATCCGAAGCGCAATAGAATTTAGCTCGAAGTAATACAGGGGAGGCTCGAGTAATGTTAAGTAGCAGGTTTTGCAAAACAAACAGAACCTGTTTTCCAGTTTTTTTTAAAATTAAAACAAAGGTTTTGGATGCAAACTAAAATATAAACTAAAGATTTAAAACCTAAATTTAAAATTTGAATGCAATCAGTTTAAACCGTAGGTTTTAAAATAATTTAAATTTTGAATCTTTAGTTTGGTCTTAAGCATAATCAGGAAAAGTCTGTTTACAGTTTTAAATTTTAAAAGTTAAAGTTTAAAATGTAAACTTAAATTAGAACTTAAGTTTTGAAAACTGAAATTTAAATATGAATTCAAATAAGTTAAATCCTGATTTTTAGAAATAATTTAAATTCAGAAAATTTAAGTTTTGGTTTTAAATTAAAACAGAAACTGTTTTCTGTTTTTTTTTTAAAAAAAAAATTTAAGTAAAATGTCAATTGTAAGTTGAAGTTCAAAAGCTGGAATTTTTTTAAACCTGAAAATTAAAACATAAAATCAATAGTTTAAAATCTTGGATTTTGAAATATTTTGAATTCAGGAAGTTTAAGATGTTTTAAAACAAAACAGAAAACTGTTTTATGTTTTTTTTTAAATTTAAAAGTAAAATTTGAAAATGCAACTGGAGATTTAAACAGAAGTTTAAATCTGGAAACTAAAACATGAAATTTAGAGTAGATGAATCTGAGTTTGAATTTAATTTAAGTCTGGGAATTTAAATTTAGAATTTAAACTTTTAAAGTATAAAAGAACATTGGTTTTGAATTTAAACTGTGGGATTTAAATTTGTGAAATAAAAATTTAAGATAAGTTTAAATTTAACACTTAATTTTTATAATTAAGGGTTAATTAATGAGTTATTAATGATTAATTAATTTGAAATTAATAATGATTTAAAATAAGTTAATTATTTTAGAAAAAATAATTAATGAATTGTTCATTGTTAATGAAGGTCATTAACTAAGGATTATTTAATAATTAATTATGTAATTAATTTTAATTATTAATTAGATTAATTAATTTAAAGATAATTATTTGTGTAATATCATTACTTATGGAAGTAATTAAGGAAATTAATTACTAATTGTAATTAAGTAAGTTTAATTTGATTAGATTAAGTTAATTAATTCAGTTTAATTAATTTAAATTAATCATTTGAGGATTGTGAAGTATAATTACTTAATGTAATTAAATGAAGAGAAATTACTTAGGAAAGTAATTAATGGGTAATTACTGAATGTAATTAATTGAAGTAATTGGATGATGAAAGTAATTTGAGTGTAATTATTTTGTGAATTAATCAAGGGATTAATTAAAGGTAATTAATTAAGAGTAATTAATTTATTTGGTGAAGTAATTAAGGGTAGTTAATTACTGAATGTAGTTAATCAACGGTTTAATTGAGATAATAAATTAAGGAGTAATTTATTAATGGAGTAATTAAGTGAAGTTAATTACTGTTGTTATTAATCAAGGATGATTAATAATTATGATTGGAAATTGATTAATAAAGTAATTGTAAGTTAATTACTGTATTAGGTTATGGATAATTAGTTTGTGAAATTAAATTAAGAGTTAATTACTTAAGTGTAATTTAAGGGATAAATAGAATGATATGGGAAGCCTTTGATTAATTGTTATCCCTAATATGTGTTCGTGATGCTATGTGATAAGATATGTTTAATTTAAACTGTGATGACGTGGTTTTCTATTGATGATGAATTACTGTGATATCATGTATTTAAAAGTTGAATTTTATTTCACTTGGATAATTTAAGTTAAATTGACATTGGGTTCGGAAAGACAGGAGTCGGGTACTAGTAAATACCCGAAACCACTTCGATTCATTTTAGATTGATTTGTGAAATTAATAAGCTGGTTTGGATTGATTTAAGTGAATTAGACCATTTAATCTAAGTTTTGATACTTAGAAATTGATGTGTGATATAAGTGATGTCTATAATGACTTGTGAAGTTATAAATGATATACGTACCCCGGGTTTTATATGTTGCATGATTTTGTATTCTATGCTAGATGGGTTTACTCACGCTGGTTTCCAGCCTGGCCCAGGTGTTACTTTGATGTAATGCTTGGGTCAGACCGAGTATTACAGATTTTCAGGTAAGGACGTTCTGGAGCTCAGGAGACGAGCTGGATGGCAGAAACGTATGAGGTGTTTCGCTGTATTTATCTAGAACAAGTTAGTTTTAATTGTCCGGTATTTGTATAGTGATGTAACTTTGATGTATAAAGATATAAGTGCAATGGTATAGTTCTTCTTGTAAAACTATTATTTATGTGATATTATATTTTATCCGCTGCGAATGTGAGATCGTGTGTTTCTTTCCTGTTCTTCTTCTATCTCTTTCTTCTTTCTCTTTCCTCTTTTCACTAACTATCTGGAAATTTCGGGATTGAAATTTCCGAGTCGTTACACGTTTGGTTTCGATGAGACCGGGATCGGTTTTCCATATTTGGAATTCGAAAACCACATCGATTCCAATTAAATGTTAGGTCGCTAATCCAAGTGGAGCAAGTGAAGACTCGAGGTGTAAGGGCTATACGTCAGTATAACTCTGTGGGTGATTCCGCAATGAGTTTGATGGAATAGTACTTATAGATTCGAGATGGAAATTAGAGTGCAAGGGCTATGGTCGTTGACTCTGAGGGTGATTCCAATATGAGTGCAACGAGATAGTGCCTTCGGTTTCGTTCGAACCCGGAACGAACTTGTATGGATTGAATGCTTTCAGCACATCGTCAGGCGGATGATGAGCATTCTAAGAGATGTGTCCTATAAAGGTAATCGTAGCCTCAATGTGACACCCCACCTCCATACCCACACTAGCCAAGAACACTACGGTGTAGAGTTGTCAACTAGCACGGAGAATATGGCTGTTGAGGAGCGACCATCCTGTGATTTCTTATCACGCGGTGGCTATAATAATCTTCGGAAACAAACATAGAAATATGCATAACACAAATCAGTCACAGACATCCATATCACAAAGGCGGAAGAAGATATGAATATATAACTAACACATGAAAGTGTACATCAGAGTAGTGGTCAAAAAGATCCACAATAATACAAAAGAATAGCAACACGTGCTATGCAAAAGAATACATCTATGAGTCTATATCTCAAGTGTAAACGAAAAAAAACTGCTAATCTAAAAGGTCAGCCAAAAGTCAGAGTAGTAAATCCCTGGGGGAGAAGTCAAGCAGAAGCACCTATAACATCTCGGTCTGACCCGAGTATTATTTATAAGAAAATAATAAACGGATCAGTCTAGCTATAAATATCAGATAACATGATATAAACAATAGATATGGCAAGAACATATAGTAACCATAAAGACATACTATGATAAGCATGTAAATGAAGATCATCAAGAGATCAAACAATATCAAAAGAATCTTCTAAAAGATCCAAATTCACCTAAACATAAAAGTTGGAAAATCATAACAATGAAAGTCATGAAAATAGGTGAAGCACAAATTCCAGAAGACTACACAAGAAATCCATAAATTACAATATAGGAGCATGAAAAATCACAAAATGGGAGCATGAAAACTCACCTACACGTGTAACACAATGCGAGAAGCTATCTCATGGTTGCAAGCCATTAATTTTGACACACGAATGGCCCAAAGACCGTGGGGCGCTACCCCACATATGTGATGGCGAAACATCACACAAATGAGATGGCGACACATCACAAGAGCGGGGTCTAGTCACCCTCGCAGACAAAGAGACATCGCACAGTTGCTAGTCTAAAACACAAAAATGATCGTCATGATCATCAAGAAGTGTCAATTACACTAAGTTAGTAAATATAAAAGTTTAACTTCATGTCCCATAACCACTTGCTTAACTCAAATATTTACTAACAAACTGTAGATCTCCACTAGAAAATTGTCACAAAAGATTCAATCGAATAAGTCCAAGAATTAGCCGACGAAGTAAACGCAAGCGTTTCATACCACTTGTTTTACTAAGTCGTTTAATTAGATTTCTCATACGAGTGAGGTAAAGGTTTGTATATACTAATAGATTGGAAAACGGTTTAAGGAAAAAAGCTTTGTTATTAAAAATAGAGTTGAAATCGTTTTGCTGAAAGAGTTTTGATATTTACTACTAGTATTGAAACCTTTATTTTATTAAAGTGACAAATCAGAAAAACTTCGCGTTCAAAGACGTGAATGAAATCCAAGGAAATCAACTCAAAATGCATCTTTCATCAAATAGCCCCTACGGAGGGGGGGTCCAGGGGGGTGGCAACCCCCCAAGGTGGGGGTGCGGGGGCAACGCCACCGCTTACGGGGTTCGACTTGCCCGGTCAGGTCGCGGGGGTCCAGGGGGCAGCGCCCCCGGCGGGGTGTGGGGCAGCGCCCCGTCCAAAACGGTACGACCTAGTGAAGACAAAATGAGGTCTAACGACCTAAGGAGAATTGGGTCGAGCGACCTAACGGTCTTCGCGACCTAACGACCTAAACAAGGTCGAGCGAGTTAAGGTGATGCGCGACCTAATGTGTCACGCGACTTAACGAAGGCAAGGCCGAATGAGTTAGGGGGATGCACGACCTAACGGAGGCGAGCGACTTAAGGGACTCGCGACATAACAGAGTTGAGCGACTTAAGGGTTATAAGGTGGAACGACCTAACTTATACGCGGCTTAAAACCCACGCGACCTAACGACCTAACATGTCATACGATCTAGTGGTCGAGCGACCTATCGATTTTAACTCGCGAGCGACCTATCAGTTCTACGACTCAAGGGGTCAACGACCTACGGGATATAGATCACGCGACCTAACATTTTAACACGCGAGCGACCTAACGTTATAAAGGCCAAACGACCTAAAGCTTAACTCGCGAACGACCTACGGCTTAAGACTCAACTCGCGAGCGACCTAACACTGCAGAGGGGGTTTAAGGCCAGAAACGACCTAAGTGTTAGCGACCTAACGACCTATGGACCAAACGACCTACGACTTAAAGCCCAACGACCTAATTCCGAGATGACAATACGTGCAGTGCGACCAAGCGCGTTAACATGCGAGCGACCTAAGGGTTATGCCGCGAACGACCTAACTCCGAACACACGAAAATGGCCAGAACGACCTAAATGCAGAAAATTCACCAAAACGCTAAAAATTGGAGTTTTTCGCCAATCCAATCCAAACCAAATGCAAATGTGCATGCAAAAGTGATAGGGAATCATTCCCAACGGTCCAATATAGTTATAGGCTAGAATTGTGAGATAAAAATCTCACCTTTGCACTAAAATTTATGAAGATGAAACTTGAAAGCAAGGAGAAGCAATCCAAAGCTTGAATCCAATATCTTCTACTTGAATTTGGAGTTGAATGTTGGATTTGCAATTGAATTTATGCTTGGAGTTTTAATTTCCCATTCTCTTCACCATTAATGCCAAAGCTTGAGTTAGTTAGGAAATTTATGAAGAGTGAGGAGAAGGGGGTTGGAACTTGGGCTTAATAGGCTAAACTAACCCAAAGTCCAAGGCGGGAAAAGTTAGTGAAATTTCACTAACTCCAAACCTATCAATATTTATACTTAAAAAAGTTGTAAATGACATTTCAAACTCAATGGAAGTGGTCTCGAGTCCTAATTTGACCGTTTGCAAAAAGTAGCTTTTCGTACCAATTAATCCGATTAACGAAAAAATATTTAAATAAAATATTTAAATATAAAATCGATAAATATGCGGGTTGTTACACTCAAGCCTCATCAACCGGGAATGGAAAAAACAAGGGAGGTGCAGCAAGGCTTCGTGGGTCGCTCCCACTGGAGGGCAAGATTTACCCCTGTCTAGAAGTCCCTTTTTATTCGGCTGTGTGTGGCGGTTGAATTCCGGACAACCGCCGGGGTTGTCTTGTTTGGGACTGTTCAATAAGGAATGGTCCCGGCCTTGTGTTGCAGGGGAGTACTCCTCGGTACGGTGATCTAGGCCACGTACTATGACGGGCGGTACCCCAGTAGCCCTGCCATTGATGGAATCTAAAATCCAATAAGTGCCTGTACAGTTTTGATTGTGCCCAACTATGTTGGAACGTGAGATGTAAGCATTCCAGCTATTTCTGTATTTTATTTTGAAAACCCTAGACACTATTATAATACACTGGATTTCCTATCAAATGTTTTGGTTAGCGTAAGGTAAAAACTTTTCCATGTTTATGTGTGGAAAGTCTTACGTGATACCTTTTCTGTTCAAAGGTTTTCTAAAGTTAAACAATATTAACCCGTTTACTCACACCAGACCCCTGTCTAACCCGAGTGTTTATTTTCTGTTTTATTAAACTCTTAGGTACTCATATTTTGTATGAGTAGTCAAGTGATTCAGGTTATCTTGACGAATTCTGGAGGAGTAATGGAGCAGGAGGCTTCCACGTGTAGATATATTGGTTCCGCTGTGTTTGGTTAGTATTTGTATCTGTTGTACTTGAGTTGTATGAATTAGACAGAAGTTTATAACTGTCTATATGTGATGTATAGTTGTGTACTCTGCTGTAAAAAGATATTATGTATTATTTTCTTTGATATATTATATTTTATTCGTTTCGCTATGAGTTCTCTGTTGCTGTTGTGTTCATCTTTCTCTTTCTTTTCTTCTTCTATCCCTTTCTTTCTTCACTAGTGATGCGATTTCCTGGAGATAGGAAGTCGGGTCGTCACATAATCCGACATACCGACGCAAACTCAAAGCTATTACACAGTGGCTATATATAATCTTCGGAAACAAATATAGAAATAAACATAACACAAGTCAGTCATAGGCAATTCATATCACAAAGGTGGAAACAGATATGAATATTACACATAAAAGTGTACATCAGAGTAGTGGTCAAACAAGATCCACAATATCAAAAAGAATAGATACAAGTGCTAGGCAAAAGAATACGTATACATCAAGGAGTCTAAATCTCAAATGTATACAACCAAAAACTACTAAACTAGAGTAGTTAGCCAAAAGATCAGATGATGTTCCAATAAGGGATCAAGCAGAAGCACCTGTAAAATCTCAGTCTGACCCGAGTATTATTTAAGAAGAAAATAATAAACGGATCAGTCTAGCTATAAATATCAGACGAAATGGTATAGAATAAGAGATATAATAAAAAAGACGTATGATAACCAAAAATGTCGTACTACGACGAGTGTACATTAGAAGAACCACGAAAGTCATACAATATCTCAAGAATCTCATAGCATCAAAAAGAATATCATATTCTTTATTTAATTCACCAAGCCACAATAAATGACATACATATCAATGCCAACTGAAAAAGGTGGTGAAACATAAATTCCATAAATCATCATATAGAAATCCAGAAATCATAAGAAAAGGTTGGCCAAGACTTTGATGCAGTGCAAACTGTACATCCAATGAATCAAAAAGGCCAAGACATTGATTTAGTGCAAACTGTACATCCAATGAATCCAAAAGGCAAGGACATTGAAGTAGTGCAAACGGTACATCCAATGAATCCAAAAAGCAAAGACATTGATGTAGTGCAAACGGTACATCCAATGAATCCAAAAAGAAAAGACATTGATGTAGTGCAAACGGTACATCTAATGAATTCAAAACGCAAAGACATTGATGTAGTGCAAACAGTACATCCAATGAATCAAAAGAAAAGACATTGACGTAGTGCAAACGGTACATCCAATGAATCAAAAGAAAAGACATTGACGTGGTGCAAACGGTACATCTAATGAATCAAAAGAAAAGACATTGGCGTAGTGCAAACGGTACATCCAATGAATCAAAACATATTAAAAGTACATGGGTCGCTAGCCCACAAAGAAACGAGACGAAGCTCAATAGAGTGAGGTACAGTCCTCCACGTGGACAAAGAGACATCGCACATTGCTAGTCTAAACCATAAAATGATCATCATCGATCATCAAGAAGTGTCCATTACAGTAAGCTAGTAAATCTATGAGCTTAGCTTCATGTCCCATATCCACTAGCTTAACTTAAATATTTACGAACAAATTGTAGATCTCCACTAGAAAATTGTCACAAGAGTTTCAATGGAACAAGTCCAAGAATTAACCGACGAAGTAAACGCAAGCGTTTAATACCACTTGTTTTACTAAGCCGTTTAATTAGATTCCTCATACGAGTGAGGTAAAGGTTTGTATATACTAATAGACTGGGAATCGGTTTGAGAAAACAAGCTTTGTTATAAAATAGTGTTGAAATCATTTGAAGAAAGAGTTTTGATATTTACTACTAGTATAGAAAACCTTTATATTTTAAAGTGACAAATCCTAGAAGTAATTGTAGAAACAATCAGTCATAAAAATTCACATTCAAAGACGTGAATAAAATCCAAAGAAATCGATACCGAATCCATCAAAATGGATATTCCCAAAAATCACGAAGAAAATGTCATCAAAGTCGATAATAAGTGATAATAACAAAAGGGAATCAACACGAATCGATTAAAGTTGGAATTCTCAAGCAAATAGGCAAATAGGCAAAAAGAGTGCAGATTCAGACGTCTGAAATTAAGGATTCAGACGTCTGAATCTGGAAAATAAACTATTTTCAAAAATAGAATTCAGACGTCTGAATCCTTGATTTCAGACGTCTGAAATAGGCACTTTTTAGCCTATTTCCTTTCTGGTTCCAAACGAACCAATTCAGACGTCTGAAATGATATATTCAGACGTCTGAATCTGGAAACAGAAATCTTCCCAGAATAATATTCAGACGTCTGAATACTACGTTTCAGACATCTAAAACCGGGGTTCAAGGCATTCCTTGAACCTAGACCAAAAATGGCCGAAATAAATACCGGAAGCGATCGGACGAGCGGTGACGACTAAGGATTTACATCGAGCGACAACCCAGCCTTAACGGCTCTTCGATACGCCTCAAATATCATTGTCCAAATATCCATAAAAGGATTTTCATAGATTTTGATTTCAAACCATCAAAAATTGGAATATTCACCAAATCAATCCAAACCAAAATCTATTGCACAAGAATAAGTGTTAGGAATTCATACCTAACAATCGAAGATAATTATAGACTAAGATGTGAGATAAAAATCTCACCTTTAAACCCAAACAAATGAAGAAGAAGCCTGAAAGCAAAGGAGAATTAACCACTCTTCAAATCCAACACAAGAAGCTTGATTCTAAGCTTTAAAAGAAGAACATTCCCAAAGTTAGGTTTAGGAATTTCTGAAATTGATAAGGGAATGAGTTGGAGAAGAAGAAGAGAAGGCTTACCAATGGGTTCTCTTGAATTTGGAGCTAGAAGTTGGATTTGCTAATGAAGACTAGGGCTTGGAGTTTTAATTTCCTCTTCCACTCTCCATTGTTATAAAAGCTTGAGTATTAGGAAATGAGGAATGAAGTAATAAAGAGGACAAGGGGTTGGGACTGAATACATAAGTGGGGTTAATGGGCTCAGCCCTAACCAAAGCCCCAAGTGAAAAAGTAGCAAAATTCCACTAACTCCTAACATATCAAAGTTTGCAGTTAAAAAGATCGCAAACGGCATTTTGAACTCAATGGAAGTGGTCTCGAGTCCTAATTCGACTGTTTGCTAAAAGTAGGTTTTCGGTCTAAAATCCGACGAACGATGAAATATTTAAATAAAATATTTAAATATAGAATCGATAAATATGCGGGTTGTTACACATGGCATGACCAAGTTGAATCAGAGATCTCAAAACCACGACCATGCTACAGTGCAGACAAATATACACAGTGAGGTACAACGTCAAGATCAAAAGCCACTAGACAACAGAATGCATGAACACAGGAATATATATATATATATATATATATATATATATATATGCACATGGTCAAGCTATTCTTCAACACGGTGTAGCATGAACACAAATGGCTCTATCAATATATGCTACAGGATGATCAAACTTAATGCCACAAGACCACCAAGCAAAACCAGTCGATACAACATGATCAAACTCAATTCACAACCAAAGACAGTAAATGCCGAAGTCATAGAACTGCAGCCAATACACAAAGATGTCGAAGTCAGGAAAAGTTAAGCCAAAAATAGGAAATGTTGGTGATGAAAAATTTGACTCTACATTTACGAAGAATTCAAAAGTCGATAATAGAAATGACTGGGTAGAAGTAGAAAATGCATTGCCTTTTGATACTACATGCACAACATCAAGCAAAATCAATTTGAAGCCATGAACAACTGACCGTACTCAAGATGAACAAGTCGAAATCGTGGTGGCCAAGAAAATTGACCGAGTCATAAATCAAAACCGTGAGTGTCAAGTATCAATTTATACGAAATCGAAAAAGCCAGTGAAATCATCAACATCCAAACGAAATCGAATGGTCGAAGCTAAATATTGAAAATATCAAAAGAATGAAGATCTAGGGATTCAAATCATATATAGACCAATTCATCATCGGCAACGAAAATTATCGACTTCGATCGAGCATAACAAAAAAAGAAAAAAGGAATAAATTACATACCGAAGCCATCTCGAACTCGATCAAATTTGAAGCAGTCGAAGTAAATAAAAGAGACCATTGATTGACAGAAAAGGAACGCTGAAATCATATATTCAATCGAGTATTTAAAGTTGCTTCTTCGAATTTATAGAAGCCCTAATTTTTGAAGAAAGAGGAACGAACGAGAAACAAGAGCCACCATCACAACGGAACGGGCCGATAAAAGATAAAAGAGGAAGAATAATTATTGGTCTGGCCGTTATATTAGTTTTGGGGTTTATAATTATATAAGGCTCATAATTATAATTTGGGTTTTTGTTTTGTTTTGTGTTTAACTTGTATTTTTAGTTTTTAAACCGTTGTAATTTCTAGTCGTGTGAATGGGGACAAACTATGTAGCGTAGTTTGAGAATTCGCAACTCGGTGGCTGAGTTGTGGCAGGGTTTTAAGCGTAGAGTTAGGTTAGTCAGTAGCAGGTGTCGCGAGTTTACATGTGTAAGCGCGTGACTACTTAATTTCTAGTAGAAACCTTGGGGGCAGCACGTAGGAAGGGTTTTGCCGAAGCTGGGTAAATTCTGTGTCATTCTATTTCTGCATTTATTATTCTGCTATTATCTATGCTGCTATTATTCTGTGATCTGTGTTGAAATTATTTTATATAAACTTCCGCAATAATTTTTATAATTAATAGTATCACCCTATCCACCCCCCCCTCTAGGGTGAAATCGATCCTACAAGTGGTACCAGAGCTAAGAACAAAAGCCATTTTTGTTTTAAAATTTTAATTTTTTCAAAAACCAATTTTTGTTTTAAAAATTTGAATTTTTAAAATGGTTACTTTATTAAGGATCGTTCCAATATTATTCCTCATATTTTTGATGGAACGGATTTTTTAAATTGGAAACTGAAAATGGAATTTTATTTAAAATATGTTAATCTTAAATGTTGGGAAATTATTGAAAACGGGTGTGATATAACAGATAAGAAAATTATCTCGATTAACGCTCTAACTATGCATATATTATATTCTCATATTAATCAAGTTAATTTTAATTTCATCTCTCATTGTGAAAATGCACAGGAAATTTGGAATACTTTTGATGCAATATATATTGCACAAGTCAACAACAATGAGAAATCCTCCACAACCGACTCAGTTAAAGAAATATGCTTAACAGGATTGGTAAAAGGCAATTGTGATGAGGATGATGATAATGCAGCCGTTGAGCTGGCACTACTAATAAAGAGATTCAAAAAGTGGAACCACAAACATGGAAATCCAGCTCCAAATCAACAATTGAAAAGCAGAATGATCAAAGCACTAGACAACTCAGAAGTACACGAGATCATTTGCAACAAACCCGGTGATATCAAGCCCAATTATCCTCGAATTCAACATGGTAAAGAAAAGAATTCAAAAAGAAAAAGTTTTACAGCCACGTGGAATACAAGTGATGAAGATAATCAAAGTACTAGTAGTGAGAGTGAGAAAACAGGTACGTGCCTTCAAGGAAATATAACTGATAGCAACGATGATGAGCCAAGCGAGGTATCAAAACTCACTCACTCTGAATTACTTATTTATTTCCACGAAGTAAATGGCTGTTTTGGACGACTTAGGGAGAAGTATGCCAAATTTGAATCACAAAAAGATACTTTGATAGAATTAAATGAACAACTTGACCAGTTAGTTAAAAACTATCAAAGTAGGATCCCTAAGCGGGATAAGTGTCCAACATTCGAAGAAGAAATTAAAAAATCAGAAATTAATATAAAATCACTTGAAAATGAAATTCTGATTTTGAAAGAAAGTGAAAATACTAGGAGGGAGAATTCTATTAAAAAGTGCACACAATTGTTAAACGAAAATGAATCTCTCAAAACACAAGTCCAACAATTGTCAACGACTTTAGATAAATTTTCAAAAAGTGCAAAATCATTGAATATGCTATTAGGAAAGCAAACTGTTAACACGGTTAGACAAGGACATGGATATAATCAATCTGAAAATGTTGAAAGCAATATTAATCAAGTTAATTCTATGTGCACAATTTGTAGAAAATATGGACACAATCACAATAATTGTTGGTATAGACCCAAAGATCTGAAAACTATACCGATTTGGGTTCCAAAAGACACAAATATAAAATCTCTCAAAGTTAAACAAATTTGGGTGCCGAAGGGAGCAATTATAAATAGTTTTAGGTCTCTACAGAATTATTTTTCTAAATATTCTACCACTAACAACCATGGACATATAAAAACAAATAGGTCAAAAAAATCTTTTCCCGTGTAGGTGTGGTGGCAGGCTAAGGAACAACAATAGTGCCATTTGGATTCTGGTTGTTCCAAGGGAACACCAAGCTACAAAGCAAAGTTCCTTAGCCTGGTATAAAGGTGACAAAATCACAATGGACAGCAGCAAAAATATCGCAAAGGTAAAACAAGTAATTTTATATTTATTTAAATGATATATTAAATGTGATAATCTGCAACGTATTCTGAATTAAATCAGCCAATAATGTGATGATGAAATAATGATGATTTTTGATTCTGACTTATTCACAATAGTTGGCCAATTATATTCTTATGCCAAAAACACTATAAAAATCTCTGGAGCATTTGAATTACTTTATATATATTAGTTTGGATTAAAAATAGTGTTTTGTAGGATGATAATACAATTGGTTATAATATGGCTAACTCTATATCACGGTTTTTGATTATTTACACGGCTTCAATTCAAATTCAAGAGAATGTGATTTAAAAAGCTGTTAAAATTGATTTTGAGATATTTTGTTGCACACTTCATGGTCTGGTATATCAAATTCAATTAGTGATAAATTTGAGTGAAAGAGAAATTTAGATGCAGATTACACTGGTAATCTAGAAAACTTACTAGTTGAACGTGATCTTTGTTGAGACATTTAGTAACTGCTTCATTTTTTAAAGAAAATATCTGTATATTTTTCATTTCAAATAATTTTAAAATAGCAGAAATTTTTCTCATATAACCCCTTCAAGAAAATCATTTTTTACCATGTTTTCAGATTAGTCATTTTGAAAAATTGATTTCATAATTATTTTTGAATTTAATTTTAAATGACTATTTTGACTAATCTGACTCTCTAATAATTATCGAAAAGAAAATAGTGATTGAAAAAGCGATGAGTGTTGATATTTATCATATATTATGACTCGAGATGGTATAATTAGTAAATTTCTATAGCAATTTAAATAAGAGTTATAAAACTTTTTGTTGGTAAAAATTCCATGACCATCTCTATTTCTATCATATTTGTAACAGCCATCACTCATCAAAATTCAATATAGTATGTCAATATGTGGTACCTTAAGCAGGAATCATTTGTTTTTCATTTCACATTTTTTTAAATATAGTAGATAAAATAATAATAAAATAAAATAAAATAAAATAAAATCCAAAGTATTCACTCTTATTTCAAAGTCCTTAGGGTTATACATGGGTGAATTACTTGGAATTTATTATGTGCTTCCATACTCATTTAAAAGTCCTCACGGTTATGTATGTATGGAACGCATATCAAAATTGATATTTAAAATAAACAGGTTGATTCTAATCCCATTTAAAAGTCCTCACGGTTATGCGTGGTTAGAAGATACTTGAATTCATTTTTTAAAAATAAAATTGGAATACCGCTAATCTCATTTAAAAGTCCTAACGATTATGCATGGTTAGTAGATATTCAAATTCCTGATATAAATATACCACAAATAGACACAACTGTATGGTTTTATATGATGATATCATTCCCACATTCTAAAAGTGGAATATGCGCCTTGTAACAACCCTGAATTTTGAACAATTTAAATTGAAAATATTTAATTTATTTTAAATATTTGAATGTTGGTTTGACTTAAATTTCAAATTAGAAGAATGAATTTGGCGATTAAATTTTAGAATTTAATCTATTGAAAGTTGAATAAAAATTTGAATCTTCAATTTTAAGCTGATTAAAAATATTTTAAAAGCTTAGAAAATTCACATTGATAGTACTGAAGATAATAGAAGCTTCGGAATTGAATTTGAAAGTGATTCGTACAATTTTGAAATTTTATCGTTTAAATTGAATTTAAAAATAGCCTTCCGAGGCATAGTCTCGGAATTTGACGAAACCAGTTCCATTAGGTCCGTAATGTTGAATTATTACCGGATTTCAAATTTCGTATTTATTTGAGTTGTTTTGTGAGCATACGACGTATAAACGCGTTGATAAAAATTGATGTTGAGAAAAAAAAAATTGGATTGAAAATGAAAAAAAAATATAATAAAATAGTAAGATATCTTTTCACCAGCATCCCAATTATCACGCCTAAAACCACGAGATCATCGTGCAGGTATGGCCGAAGACAAATTAATAAGTAACTCATGTCCTTTTCCCCCTTCCTCGTAAAATACCTGATACCCCTTCCTTCATTACTTCAAAATCAAACAAAATTAATGGCAGCTTCGTTCTTCGATCCAAATTAGGGCTCGTGAAAATCAAAGGCGCCGACTTTGATGATTTTTGGTTGCTTGCTCCATCGATCGTTCGTGGCTCCTCCTTCTTGCGATGCGTTAAACAAGGTGAGTGATTTAATTTTCAATCACATCTAGTTCTAAGTTTCGTGATTTTTGAAAGTATAATTCCGTGTTTTTCCTCGGCAATCGATTTTGATTTGGTATGTGAATTTCACTTTTTGCTTCTTCTGATTTTCTTACTTAACTCAATGATTTTGGAACTGCCAATGATGTTGCTTATATATATATTCCGATGCCCTTGAATTTTTGTTCATATCCAATCGATTGGATTCCTTATTTGAGTATTCTCGGCCATTTTTGATTTCATGAATTCCTGGACTTTGGCCTTCATTCTGACATCGTGTGCATTCCAGTTTAGCACTCATGTCTTCATTCAAGTTAACTGTGCATTCTTGTAGTCTTCATGTATGTTTGTTCTCATATTCATGTTGCTGGTATCACGTTTCATTTGTCTTGGGCATTGTTGCATTCATTCTTCACTTTTGATAATTGCAGTGCATTTGTTTGAATAATGAGTAACACTACTTTAAAAAAACTTGAAAAGTATAAAATCTGTTGTATCTACATGTTGTGAATAAGTACGTATGCATCTCTGTTCATCAAGTTTTGCAAGTGAGTAAAACTCATCTCTAGTACTGATTTAAAATGTTAGTTGAATCTAGTGATAAGTGGTTATTGATGATCTATTGTTTTGCCTTTAATTACTAGCATCCTTTGTCAATCTATGTTTTAATTTATTGCTTTAAAATGAAGTGCAATTGAACACATTTTGTTGGAGCTAAATACAAATTTTTATTTAGTGAATAGTAGCATTAATTTGCACTTGCCTGGGATTTGATTTTTTTGCAGATCTTCTTTTTCCATGCTTATGCTTTGAATTCATATGCACGTTCATGGTGATTGTGGGCTACATTAACTTGTTTAGTCCTTTATGCCTATTACTTTGAAATGTATACACGCACATAAGTTTTGAATTTTATAAGCTATAGTATATTGCTAGGTTTCGAAATTTTTGCACAGTAGTATATATATAATGTTTAGTAAAATTTATAAAGAATGTGTTGTCTATAATTTTTATATTGATTTGTTGTATTGAGAGAAAAGGATCACATACCCGTATCTAGTATAGGTGTATTGTTTTGTATCTTTACTTGTTCACATTTCTCTATCCATTTTATTTCACCTGTAGTGTATATGCACTTGAGTCTGTTATCGATTTTGCCTTCTATCTTGAACATTTGCTACTGCTGCATTACGATACATGTATATTCATGTATCACTTGAGTCTGCACTTGCAATGCTGTAACTTGATCTCTTTTTCATGTATGCATCCTAGTCATACTTGTTGTCATAGTTGTAATGACCCGTTAAATTTGATAATATTAAATGGATTAACTTAATATAATTTTTAATCTAATTTATAATAAATGTAGGAGTTGGATATAGTAACTGAGATTAAAGATTTAACAATTGAAATGTTATATGGCAATAGGTAGAATAACGAAGATTTGTGTTGTGGTTATAAGTCATAATTAGTTGATTAAAATGGTATTAATGAAATAATAACTGAATTGAATTGCAATATATAAACATCAGAAAAATTTAATTGGTGGATTAAATTTGTTAAAGTTCATAAGTTTTGTAATTTAGTTTAGTAGAACTTTAAATTATAAACAAAGATTGAAATAAACGATAAAATTAATTATGTAAATGGTGACTCAAGACCTAAGTTATAGGAATTGGAACATAATCCAATTTGAATTAAGTAGAAGAAGGATTTGGTTAATATGTAAGTTATTGTTCAAGGTATTGAATAAAAACTTGGAATCCAATCATAATTTAATGATAATAACGTTAGTATTAGAGAATAAATATATTTCAATGCAGTACCCGAATGAATGGAATAAAATGAATATATATTGAATAGAAATGAAATGTAAATTGGCACATTTGGTTGAAAGTTAATTTTAAGAAACATATAAATGTTGAATTTGTGAATGTTAATATAAATATTAACATGAATGGGATTCATTATTACAAAGATGTAATAAGTGTAGATAGTAAAAATTTAATGTCTGTAGTGGATAAAAATCTAGTAGTAACATAAAATTTATTTATATGGAAAAAGAGTATAGATTTGAACAAATTTATGAAAATTTGATAAGAAAAGTGGTTGTAATCAGTTTGGTTATTTAATATTTGGAAGAAAGAGATTTGTAAATCCGTTAATGAATTTATAATGGGAAGGAATGGTAAGAATGTAAAAAAAAAAAAAAAAGCATTTGATTCAATTAAGGGAATTAAATTATAATAAATGGACTTAAGATAGTAATAAAATTTGTTTTGTTTAGGTGATTATGTATCGATAAGCTATAACTAAATTTGCAGTTTGGTAGTAAATGGGATATGAGAAGACAAAGGCATTTAGAAAGTAATAGATGGAATTCATAATAACAAATAGTACATATATTTGGGCGTTTGTCATAATTACCAAATTTTACCATTCATATAATTTATTTAATTAAAGTCTATAGCAACATTGTTGTTAATAATGTTGTTAGTGAATTTGAATATAAAAGAATGACAAGTGTAGGTTAACCATTTATTTTATTTTGTTAAGAATGGAAATAGTTGAAATAGATCTGAATAAATTATTTTGGGTTGTTTATGTGCCTATTTAATAAAGGAGAATTTATAAGGAATAAAGAATGCACAAATGAAACGTATTATAACCCAAAGGTTATTTATACCCACAAAATGTTTAATTACTGTATAGGAAGAGTCTAAATCCACAGATGAATTTATTGAGATTGCATTTATAATTTATAAGATTTAATGTAGACTTAATTTCAATTAACTGATTTAATAGTGCAATTAGCGTAGATTTGTTGGTAGATGAAGTAGTTAATTCTATTAGATGAAGTTAAGGCTAATTCTATTTATAAATTGACCTATTGTTGATATAGATTTTAGGAAGAAGGATTTATAAATTAAATTGAGTATTAGATTCAATAATTGCATTTATTACATAAATAAAGGGAATTTAACGTTAAATTGTACGTTATTGAATTAAAAAGGAATTTGCGGATATTAAAGTGAAAACGTAGACATGTTAAAGGGAATCTTTGTTTTGGATTTAAGTTGAGAGTATAAAAGTATAAGATTAAATAATTGGGTTTTGAGAATAAAATTTATAATTTCTAAATAATAAGAAAGTGCAGAAATGAACACTGCAATTTATATCTTGTCAACTTTTAATTCACATCTAATCTTGTTTAATCATTGAAATTGATTTTGAATTTTATAGGCGTTAAAACTTAGTCAATATTTGAAGTTAAATAAAAATTTGGATTTTTATGATTTATTTTAATCTATTTAATTAATATAAAAATAGCCATTTTGGCCACGGACTCGGATTTCGACGAAACTAGTTTCATCGGATCCGTATCGGTAAATTATTATAGGGTTCCAAGTTTCGTATCGATCGGACCTGTCGTTTGATCGTACGGATGCGAAACGCCTTGAAATCAATTTTAATAAAATCAATTTGAAATCAATTTGGAAATTTTGTTTTCAGCATAACTTCTTCATACGATCAAATTTGGACGTGAAACTTTTTCCATCGCGTTCAGAATATTTTAAATTACCTATTTGGATATATAGATTTACGAAATTTCGTTCCGGAGACATAGCGGGCTTTTTGGGTCTTAGTTTGTTTCGTACGTTCATCTATCTAGTCTATCTACTCTAATCCAACCCTACCTATAAATATACAGTTATAAACCCTAGCTCCATTCTATTGTCTATTTGTTGTACGTTCATCTTCTTCAAGCTTCTCTTCTTCTTCAATGGGGGCTAACCCTAGATCCAGTCAGTTGAAAAAAAAAAAAAATTCGGATCTGCAGCAGCTTCTGGTCGCGCTTCGGGTTTCAGGGGAGAAAACCCTAGAGCCATTTCGGGTCAGGAAGAAAATGACTCGGGTCGCTCTGGGTCGTTTTGGCGAAAACTCCAAGCAAGCACCGGGGAATTGAGGCGGCGCACCGAAGTCGAACCTGAAGTCGACCCAGGACCAGAATTTTCCATTTTTCAAATTTCCATAACTTTTGCATACGAGCTCGGATTCACGCGCGGTTTGTTTTGTTGGGATCGTATCGGGATTTCTGACGTTTTGACGCTGGTTTGGATGGATTTGGAGACCGTCAAAATTTTGAGTTTAAATTGAATTTAAATTCGATTTAAATTCCAAAGGTGAGTGTTTAAAACCCACTCACAACTACTAGAAGCTTTTATGTTTGTTAAATTAATTTTAGAAATGAATAGCAATTTATTTATGAGTATTTGGCATGTTTATTTCACTCATATTTGTTGAATTGCATTTATTAAGTTTAACTGTTAATTTAATTTATTTATTGCGTATTAATTGATAGTTAGAATTTATTTGTTTGCCTATAAACTGCTAGTTAACAGTTATATAGATTATTACTGAATATAAACTATTAGATTAATAGTTGTTAAATTTAATCTGCATAAAATTGCCAGTTATTACCTGTTATCTATTATCAAATATAAATTGTTATTGATTGATATTGCTTGATGATTTTGATTGGATGATGGATGATGTTGATGGATGTTTATTGAATATCATAAAATTGCGAATTATCATGCATATTTCATTTCATTCGGGATTGTGGTTTGAAATGGTATACAACCGCAAAATTTTATATCTTTTAAATTGCGGATTGAAATGATAAATATCCGTATCACTTGACCATAGGATAGAAAATTTTATACAGGCACCGCGGTCTATATATAACTATTTTAATGTGATTTCTATGGTTTCGATGGAATACGGTTTCTAAAAATCTTAAATTTTATATTGTATAAATATTATTCTTCCATATATATACATATGAAGTTGAAAATTTTGAAATTAAAAGGTGTATAAAAATCTTTATTTAAAAATGGAAAAAAATTAAGAAAATGGAGTTTAATAATTTATATCATATGTTTAAATGTTAAGTTTGGAAATTTTAAGATATGATATTTATAATTGGATTTTTCCCAAAATAAATTGAAATGAATATTCTAGTATAATTTGAATTGGGAATATATATATATTTTATTACTAGAAATTGAAGTCTTATTATTTATGGATTTTATGTGAATATTCAAGACTAATTAATAGAACAATTGATCTGTTGAAAGAATAAAATCCAATTTTAGTTTGAAATATTGTTACTCAAAATGGATATATGTATATATAAATAAATTGAAGTGGTTTTGGAACTTGAGAGAGATAATATAAATTTTGGTTTAGACTTTAATAAAGAAATGTATTTGTAAAGCCATGAGAACTATTTTCTTTACAAAGTAACATTTAAGTTAAACCATTTAATTCATATACCATTGAATGTCCAAACCATTCAAGTTTTTTTTATAGAAGTTATGGTTTTAAATTATGATTTTCAAAATACTATGCTTTGAAAATATTTGATTTTCAAACGATATGAAGTTAAAGCATTTTGATTTTGGAAAAGAATTATATTTGGGATAAGTGATAAAATATGGTTTTGTGTTTTGAAATGATATCGTATTCATGGTTATGAAATGGAATGTTTATTCTGATTTTTAAAGTATAACCTATTTTTAAATGACCGCGGTGTTATAATAACGATGGGTTGGCAAAGAGACCGGGATCGGATATCTGACATACTCTCTGTCGATACCGAAAACCACTTTGACTAACCGTGTACGCGGTGGAGATTCCAGAATGAAGTAGGTGGTGGTGACGTTTCTTGTAAGGTAAATACGTGGACCCGACTCCCGTGAGTTGGCATAAGGTGGCTAAAAAAGGAGCGATTCTCAAGCCAATGAGGTCATTCCTCTGATCGGACCCTCCTCTTCGATATTATACTTTGATTTTGGATTGATTCAGTGGCCACTTCTATATTTTGATTTTGGGGAGTTAGTCCGAGGTGGGCGGTAACTGCGGCTACGCGTTCCCACCAGCCTGGATAGCAATTGGTATATCTACCCTGGCATTGCCTAGTTGTGCCGTGTCACCTACCATACCGAGCTTTTACTACGAGTTTCTATTTGTGTCGTACCTATGGAGTATCCTCTGGTAGCTTCCCGATCAGGAGGTATTACAGTACTGTATAGACTATTGGCATTATTTGTGTTAAGGGCTATATGGGTAACCCCTTAACGCTATTAAAAAGTAAGTTTATTTTATAAATAGACACTATTATAATAGCGCAATATACTACATAGTAAATAGTTTAACGGATCCTTAGGAGATGTAAATCCCGAACATCTCTTGAGTTACTGTACTCATATTTATTTCTGTTAATTTAACTCACATAAGATCTTTTAGTCTGACTCGAGTGTTTTTGTCTTTTCAAATTCGCTCGGGTCAATCCGAGCGTTTCAGGATCGAAGACTTTAGCTTTGAAGGATGAAGACGAAGGAGTCGTATTATTATTATCTATAGTATTGCACCACACTCTAAATTTCCGCTGCATTGATTGTATTGGTATGTGTAACTCTGATATTCATTGTATAAGTAAAATAAATATTTTGTAAACAGTTATCATGAACTGTATATTGATTATTATATTTTATCCTTCCGCTGTGAGATTCTATTTTGTTTTATTTCTTCTCTGTTTTTCTTATTTACCCATAACAATCCGCCCTTGCGTATGCTTTCAATTGGCACGTGTGTCGGTTTAAAGTGTGCAAAAAGGCGGGATGTTACAAGTTGGTATCAGAGCTTTGGTTTAGCGATAAACCTTGGTTTTGTGGGGTTTGACTCTTTGTTAATAGGGTAGTAATACCCTATGGGAGTCGCTGAGTGTATTAATATGAGAGAGCGTATTTGTTAGTGTTAATAAAGATTTTGATATTGTGTTAATCTGTTCCGCTTTGTATTTATAAATTCTGGTTGATGCATGGGACGCTATGACATCAATAAGGATTTCTAAACACTTAATAGGACAGACCGACATAATATTTGTTTTTAATATAGGTGAATGAAATAATTTTGCCTATTATATTTTCTATATATAAAAATATTTTTATAAATATATATATATATATATATATATATATATATATATATATATATTTGGTTGCTATAGATTGGGTGTTAGGAAATAAAAATATTTATAACAATTGAAGCTAAGTTGAAATTATAATAAATCAAATTGGAGATTTTAGAACTTAAGTCCGGGATTTTTGAAAATCTTCTTTCAAAGGATTTGTGAAATATAATGATTTGGTTTATAGGTAATTTCTTATATAAATATTTAGTATAATTCGAAAGAATTGATTTAAGAGGATTTTGAAGAAAATAAGTTTGTACTTTCCTCTCTGTCGCTGGAAAATAATTTCGGTGATGGCGGTCGCATCATCGACTTTTATTTTTGAGTTTCGAAGGGAAATGCCACTGTAGTAAATTCTACTGCAGATTTATTTTGAAATTATTTAAAATTTTAATTGTTTAAATGTCATTAGAGATATAAGAGTTGTAAGAAATTAATTATCTATTATTTTAAAGAAATTTTGGAATTTGACCCGGTATTAATTCTTGAATTTCCATTAATTAGTTGTAAAAATTTAGGTTAGTGAAATAAAAGAAGTAATCAATGAATTAAAAGAGTTGAGATTAAACTTGCATAAGTTCTTTTGCTTTTTCTTTAACATAAATAACTTACCAAGTATAAAAAGTTGAAATGTAAATTAAGAGTGGAATAGAATATTATGCAAGTAGAATTTTGGAAAAAAAATGAAGTATTCAATAAATTACTGTTATAAATAAGAATTTAATGGTATTAACTTAAGTGATGATTGGAATTTTACTAAAATTAAAGGTTGTATTATTAATAGGTGATTTTAACCTTAAGAAAGTAAAAATGAAATTCCTTAATTTATAAAGTTTGATTGTAGGGTTATTAACTTAAGTATGCTTTAATTCCCCCTATTCTAATATAATAGAAAGTAAGTAATATATAAATGACTGTAAACCCTAAGTAATTAATTAATAAAATTCCTTATTTTTAAGAATGAAGGTTAAAGGGTTAATAATTTAAGTGTAATTAAAAAGGGTTACTGTAATTAAATATTATAGAAAGTGGGTAATTAAACTGTTACTACTATTAAATATAATGGAAACTTCCACATTAAATAAATAAATGAGATTAAAGGTAAGTTGAAATTGTAGGTTATAAAACAAATATATATTAATTAAAGGAATGAAAAGAAACTTGTAAATTTTCACTTACATTCTTAAAATATATATAACTTACCATAAAATAAAAGTTGCAATTGCTAGTAAGAAAGTGTAAAGGGAAATCTTACAAGTGAAGCTTGAGGTAATTAAAGTATTCAATTAATTGCTGTTAAAACTTAAGCTAAATCGGAAATTTTACTATATAAGAAAGGTAAGTAGAATAAATGGGTGATATAAACTTTAGTCAATAAATTGGAACACAAATATGATAATTTTGTAATAAATGAAAATGAAAATTGAAAGAAGTAAAGGGATCACTCCATAAATGAAAGAAAGAAAATCAAACCACTGAAGCATGAAAAAATGTATGATAAGTAATTTGGTTGTTGGGTTGAATTGTTATTGTTTGATTTATGTTGTTGGGTAAGGAATTTGAAGTTGTTGGATGAATAAATAATCTATCCTTGTTCCATCTAAGACTGTTGAGTAAAGGATGCACTTGATAGTTAATTTCATTTCATACAAATTTCAAGTTTGAACCCAAACAACAAATTGGTTGATGGATTAATGGTTGCTTGTTTGTGGTGTGTGCTGTTTGTTAAAAATCTATGGTTGTTGCATTTGATTGGTTGATTAATGGTCGAAACCACCTAAACATTTCACTTTCATATAGATATTTACACTTTTAGATTATATAAGTGAATACAGGTGATGGAAGCAACTGCTACTGCTTTTGGTTCCGAAATAATAAGCGTATATTGCCCGACAAATAGGTACGTTTCCGGATTACGTTTTAGCGCTATTTTATATAATTTTCCCGTGTTGGGATATAATATTTTGATAATATATGTAATATATTTGTATATTTTGATATTATATTTTCTCCAGAGTCTCTCCGTACAAAGGAGACTCTGCCAAAATTTTCCGTAAATTTTGGACTTAGAATTTTGTGAAAATATTTTCCCAACTTTAATAATTTAAGTACAAAAGAATATAATGATTATAAAACTGGTATATTTTATATAAGGGAATTAATTTAGTAATATTGTCAATAAGTTAATGTTTGAAATAAGATGTACTGTTTTACTCTTCCTTCTCCCTTCTTTTTCCTTTTCGGGGACGAAATGTTTTGAGTGGGGGAGATTGTAACGACCCGTTAAATTTGATAATATTAAATGGATTAACTTAATATAATTTTTAATCTAATTTATAATAAATGTAGGAGTTGGATATAGTAACTGAGATTAAAGATTTAACAATTGAAATGTTATATGGCAATAGGTAGAATAACGAAGATTTGTGTTGTGGTTATAAGTCATAATTAGTTGATTAAAATGGTATTAATGAAATAATAACTGAATTGAATTGCAATATATAAACATCAGAAAAATTTAATTGGTGGATTAAATTTGTTAAAGTTCATAAGTTTTGTAATTTAGTTTAGTAGAACTTTAAATTATAAACGAAGATTGAAATAAACGATAAATTTAATTATGTAAATGGTGACTCAAGACCTAGGTTATAGGAATTGGAACATAATCCAATTTGAATTAAGTAGAAGAAGGATTTGGTTAATATGTAAGTTATTGTTCAAGGTATTGAATAAAAACTTGGAATCCAATCATAATTTAATGATAATAACGTTAGTATTAGAGAATAAATATATTTCAATGCAGTACCCGAATGAATGGAATAAAATGAATATATATTGAATAGAAATGAAATGTAAATTGGCACATTTGGTTGAAAGTTAATTTTAAGAAACATATAAATGTTGAATTTGTGAATGTTAATATAAATATTAACTTGAATGGGATTCATTAATACAAAGATGTAATAAGTGTAGATAGTAAAAATTTAATGTCTGTAGTGGATAAAAATCTAGTAGTAACATAAAATTTATTTATATGGAAAAAGAGTATAGATTTGAACAAATTTATGAAAATTTGATAAGAAAAGTGGTTGTAATCAGTTTGGTTATTTAATATTTGGAAGAAAGAGATTTGTAAATCCGTTAATGAATTTATAATGGGAAGGAATGGTAAGAATGTAAAAAAAAAAAAATAAGCATTTGATTCAATTAAGGGAATTAAATTATAATAAATGGTCTTAAGATAGTAATAAAATTTGTTTTGTTTAGGTAATTATATATCGATAAGCTATAACTAAATTTGCAGTTTGGTAGTAAATGGGATATGAGAAGACAAAGGCATTTAGAAAGTAACAGATGGAATTCATAATAACAAATAGTACACATATTTGGGCGTTTGTCATAATTACCAAATTTTACCATTCATATAATTTATTTAATTAAAGTCTATAGCAACATTGTTGTTAATAATGTTGTTAGTGAATTTAAATATAAAAGAATGACAAGTGTAGGTTAACCATTTATTTTATTTTGTTAAGAATGGAAATAGTTGAAATAGATCTGAATAAATTATTTTGGGTTGTTTATGTGCCTATTTAATAAAGGAGAATTTATAAGGAATAAAGAATGCACAAATGAAAAGTATTATAACCCAAAGGTTATTTATACCCATAAAATGTTTAATTACTGTATAGGAAGAGTCTAAATCCATAGATGAATTTATTGAGATTGCATTTATAATTTATAAGAATTAATGTAGACTTAACTTCAATTAACTGATTTAATAGTGCAATTAGCGTAGATTTGTTGGTAGATGAAGTAGTTAATTCTATTAGGTGAAGTTAAGGCTAATTCTATTTATAAATTGACCTATTGTTGATATAGATTTTAGGAAGCAGGATTTATAAATTAAATTGAGTATTAGATTCAATAATTGCATTTATTGCATAAATAAAGGGAATTTAACGTTAAATTGTACGTTATTGAATTAAAAAGGAATTTGCGGGTATTAAAGTGAAAACGTAGACATGTTAAAGGGCATCTTTGTTTTGGATTTAAGTTGAGAGTATAAAAGTATAAGATTAAATAATTGGGTTTTGAGAATAAAATTTATAATTTCTAAATAATAAGAAAGTGCAGAAATGAACACTGCAATTTATATCTTGTCAACTTTTAATTCACATCTAATCTTGTTTAATCATTGAAATTGATTTTGAATTTTATAGGCGATAAAACTTAGTCAATATTTGAAGTTAAATAAAAATTTGGATTTTTATGATTTATTTTAATCTATTTAATTAATATAAAAATAGCCATTTTGGCCACGGGCTCGGATTTCGACGAAACTAGTTTCATCGGATCCGTATCGGTAAATTATTATAGGGTACCAAGTTTCGTATCGATCGGACCTGTCGTTTGATCGTACGGACGCGAAACGCCTTGAAATCAATTTTAATAAAATCAATTTGAAATCAATTTGGAAATTTTGTTTTCAGCATAACTTCTTCATACGATCAAATTTGGACGTGAAACTTTTTCCATCGCGTTTAGAATATTTTAAATTACCTATTTGGATATATAGATTTACGAAATTTCGTTCCGGAGACATAGCGGGCTTTTTGGGTCTTAGTTTGTTTCGTACGTTCATCTATCTAGTCTATCTACTCTAATCCAACCCTACCTATAAATATACAGTTATAAACCCTAGCTCCATTCTATTGTCTATTTGCTGTACGTTCATCTTCTTCAAGCTTCTCTTCTTCTTCAATGGGGGCTAACCCTAGATCCAGTCAGTTCAAAAAAAAAAATACAAATTTAAAAAAAAAAAAAAATTTCGGATCTGCAGCAGCTTCTGGTCGCGCTTCGGGTTTCAGGGGAGAAAACCCTAGAGCAACTTCAGGTCAGGAAGAAAATGACTCGGGTCGCTCCGGGTCGTTTTGGCGAAAACTCCAAGCAAGTACCGGGGAATTGAGGCGGCGCACCGAAGTCGACCCAGGACCAGAATTTTCCATTTTTCAAATTTCCATAACTTTTGCATACGAGCTCGGATTCACGCGCGGTTTGTTTTGCTGGGATCGTATCGGGATTTCTGACGTTTTAACGCTGGTTTGGATGGATTTGGAGACCGTCAAAATTTTGAGTTTAAATTGAATTTAAATTCGATTTAAATTCCAAATGTGAGTGTTTAAAACCCACTCACAACTACTAGAAGCTTTTATGTTTGTTAAATTAATTTTAGAAATGAATAGCAATTTATTTATGAGTATTTGGCATGTTTATTTCACTCATATTTGTTGAATTGCATTTATTAAGTTTAACTGTTAATTTAATTTATTTATTGCGTATTAATTGATAGTTAGAATTTATTTGTTTGCCTATAAACTGCTAGTTAACAGTTATATAGATTATTACTGAATATAAACCATTAGATTAATAGTTGTTAAATTTAATCTGAATAAAATTGCCAGTTATTACCTGTTATCTATTATCAAATATAAATTGTTATTGATTGATATTGCTTGATGATTTTGATTGGATGATGGATGATGTTGATGGATGTTTATTGAATATCATAAAATTGCGAATTATCATGCATATTTCATTTCATTCGGGATTGTGGTTTGAAATGATATACAACCGCAAAATTTTATATCTTTTAAATTGCGGATTGAAATGATAAATATCCGTATCAATTGACCATAGCATAGAAAATTTTATACAGGCACCGCGGTCTATATATAACTATTTTAATGTGATTTCTATGGTTTGGATGGAATACGGTTTCTAAAAATCTTAAATTTTATATTGTATAAATATTATTCTTCCATATATATACATATGAAGTTGAAAATTTTGAAATTAAAAGGTGTATAAAAATCTTTATTTAAAAATGGAAAAAAATTAAGAAAATGGAGTTTAATAATTTATATCATATGTTTAAATGTTAAGTTTGGAAATTTTAAGATATGGTATTTATAATTGGATTTTTCCAAAATAAATTGAAATGAATATTCTAGTATAATTTGAATTGGGAAAATATATATATTTTATTACTAGAAATTGAAGTCTTATTATTTATGGATTTTATGTGAATATTCAAGACTAATTAATAGAACAATTGATCTGTTGAAAGAATAAAATCCAATTTTAGTTTGAAATATTGTTACTCAAAATGGATATATGTATATATAAATAAATTGAAGTGGTTTTGGAACTTGAGAGAGATAATATAAATTTTGGTTTAGACTTTAATAAAGAAATGTATTTGTAAAGCCATGAGAACTATTTTCTTTACAAAGTAACATTTAAGTTAAACCATTTAATTCATATACCGTTGAATGTCCAAACCATTCAAGTTTTTTTTATAGAAGTTATGGTTTTAAATTATGATTTTCAAAATACTATGCTTTGAAAATATTTGATTTTCAAACGATATGAAGTTAAAGCATTTTGATTTTGGAAAAGAATTATATTTGGGATAAGTGATAAAATATGGTTTTGGGTTTTGAAATGATATCGTATTCATGGTTATGAAATGGAATGTTTATTCTGATTTTTAAAGTATAACCTATTTTTAAATGACCGCGGTGTTATAATAACGATGGGTTGGCAAAGAGACCAGGATCGGATATCTGACATACTCTCTGTCGATACCGAAAACCACTTTGACTAACCGTGTACGCGGTGGAGATTCCAGAATGAAGTAGGTGGTGGTGACGTTTCCTGTAAGGTAAATACGTGGACCCGACTCCCGTGAGTTGGCATAAGGTGGCTAAAACAGGAGCGATTCTCAGGCCAATGAGGTCATTCCTCTGATCGGACCCTCCTCTTCGATATTATACTTTGATTTTGGATTGATTCAGTGGCCACTTCTATATTTTGATTTTGGGGAGTTAGTCCGAGGTGGGCGGTAACTGGGGCTACGCGTTTCCACCAGCCTGGATAGCAATTGGTATATCTACCCTGGCATTGCCTAGTTGTGCCGTGTCACCTACCATACCGAGCTTTTACTACGAGTTTCTATTTGTGTCGTACCTATGGAGTATCCTCTGGTAGCTTCCCGATCAGGAGGTATTAAGGTACTGTATGGACTATTGGCATTATTTGTGTTAAGGGCTATATAGGTAACCCCTTAACGCTATTAAAAAGTAAGTTTATTTTATAAATAGACACTATTATAATAGCGCAATATACTACATAGTAAATAGTTTAACGGATCCTTAGGAGATGTAAATCCCGAACATCTCTTGAGTTACTGTACTCATATTTATTTCTGTTTATTTAACTCACATAAGATCTTTTAGTCTGACTCGAGTGTTTTTGTCTTTTCAAATTCGCTCGGGTCAGTCCGAGCGTTTCAGGATCGAAGACTTTAGCTTTGAAGGACGAAGACGAAGGAGACGTATTATTATTATCTATAGTATTGCACCACACTCTAAATTTCCGCTGCATTGATTGTATTGGTATGTGTAACTCTGATATTCATTGTATAAGTAAAATAAATATTTTGTAAACAGTTATCATGAACTGTATATTGATTATTATATTTTATCCTTCCGCTGTGAGATTCTATTTTGTTTTATTTCATCTCTGTTTTTCTTATTTACCCATAACAATCCTCCCTTGCGTATGCTTTCAATGGGCACGTGTGTCGGTTTAAAGTGTGCAAAAAGGCGGGATGTTACAATAGTAGTTTGCACTGACCTGTTGCACTACTGCATACATGTCCTGTTGCTCCACTGTTGCATTGCCTCTGACCTTTTGACACATAGACTTCATTTCATGTTATTCTTCCCTGTAACATGTTTTCATATGTATTGCTTCGAGTCAATATGCATCATTAACCTGGTTGGTCGGCAGTTCCTTGTGCCACTCTGTTTCACTTTTATTCAGGTTGTATTTATTATTTTACTGCATCATGCTTGGGCAGTCTTTACCTGTGCATGTTCGTCACCTGATCTGGTATACCTGATGTTGTTGTCTTCATTTGGCATTGGATTTGCTTGTGAATTGTGTCATTTATGTTGTCCTAGAATGCATTGGCTTTGTCTATGCATTCTCTTGTATCACTTGATGTTGTAGTCTGCAACTTGTACCAATTGACGCATTTGACGATTGTGTTGTCTTATTCTCACTTCTGGTCTGTCTTCACTGTGCTCTAGACCTGAATTTGAAGTCACTACATAACTCCCTTGTGTATATGCATTCCACAGTGTTACAGTATTGTTTCATGTAGTCTGGTTCCTGTAGTAATTGATTCACTTGTGCATGTCTGATGCACTTGAAAATGCTATGCATTGAACTATATGTATAGTATATCCCAACTGTGTAAGTTTTGCCTTTAGTTCCAGGAATGCAAACTGTACTGGTTTGCAATGATTTGTGTATACTTGGTGCCATTCCTTTGGTTTATTGATCACTGCATGTCATTATACTTGAAAGGTTTTATGTCCATACTGATTGCACAAGACATTGTTTCCTTGATGTATATGTACCTGTTCATTTAATATTGTGGTGGCTGCAGTTTATTATGCAGTTTGTCCTGGGATTCATTTATGTAGTTGCCTTGTCGGTTTGTGTTGCAACGAAATTTGATTTTTCATAAATTTAGGTTCGTTGATCTTTTGGGTACATCATCACTCTAGTGGCAAGGCAGTGCATGCAAGCGTGAACTGCAGCCACACGACATGGCTTTTATTGATATCCTATTTTGTTTTGATTTATGATCTTTTGCATATTCCATATACGGTAGTGGCAAGGCCGTGCACGCGTGCGTGTACTGCAGCCCTACTCAAGTTGACGTTTTAATTGATTTTTCAATTGTTTAAACTATTTCGTTTATTCAATTTAATATATTTGGAATCGCATTTTGATTTGGTTAAATTTGATGATTTTGTTGTTATTTGCCGTTTAGGAAATTTTGATGTTTTTCTAAATTATCTTCATTAATAATCGATTCATCTATCTTCGTTGATAATTTGAATCTGCTGATTTATTGTTTAACACTGTTAAGTGTTATATTTACCGTTATCCGATTTCTTGTTAAAGGATCTGATAGGTGAATTTATTTTTGACTGTCGTCTAATTGTTATTATTATTGCCTCTATGCACTAATAACTGAGTTTGAATTAGACTGACCCGTGTATTATTTTCTTTTGAATGTAATACTCGGGTCAGACCCAATATTTTATAGCTTGAAGATTTTCAGGCAGCGAAGTTAGAGAGAGTTGGGAAAACGCTTCACTTTAGCTTTTCGGGGATTTATTTTTGTACTTAAAAGAAATATTCCGCTGTATAAATTAATGCATTGTACAAACTCTGATATATGTAAGAAAAATTCATTTATGTGAAATAAAATTATTCTATGTTTCTGTGCTGATTCTGTTTAAACTCTATAAACTGAATAACAATCCGTCATTTTGAACATTTCAAGTTGGTTTAATTACCGACTAGGGGCGGTCAGAAGGGCGGTTCGTTACAAAAGTGGTATCGGAGCTTTGGTTTATACAAAGCTCAGTTTATGATGTTTAATATGAATAGTTACTAGAATCATTTTAAAGAAAACGTTTTTCAAATCTAAAGAGGTATAAAATTGTTTTTTTTAATAGAAGGTATTTTGAAAATTCAAATCTTTTTCAAAAATTCCCCTCTAAATTTAGGTTTACGATAGTTTCTCTTCGGTAAGGTCTCCTTAGATTTGAGTCCCGATCATTCGAAAACCCATTATCGAATTATTGAGATTTATGAAAAATAAAATATAAGTTAAGTGAATTAATGAATTGGTTTAAATCAAATACTTTGAATACCTCCAAAGTAATAATTGTGAAATAAAATGATATGTCAACTTAGTATAGCCAAGAGGATCATTAAACTATAACTTGGGAATTTGAGTTTTGAATTCTTTTGAAAATTAATTTCAAATGTTTTGAAAAACAATACTAGTAGTATATACAGGAAGAAGAAAAAATTTCAAGTAATTTTTCAAAATATTTTCGAAAAGAATAATTAAATAAAATAAATTTTGTTTTTATGTTTCAAGCAAAGTTTAATACGCAAGTTTGCATATATATGTATATTTCTAATGTTTGAAATAAAATCCGGAGTTGAATATCAAGTTTGGTTGAATAATAATCCTATATAACAGGATAATGTAAATTTGCAAATTGTTTTGGGAAAATGATTGAATAATCCAACCTTTACTAATAAGGATTGTAAATTTTGATAGGAAACTTCAAAAATATCTTGTTAATTAAAATGGAAAAAACCGAAGCACAAAAAAGCAGCACGCCGTGAACAAAGAGAAATTGCCCGTAGAGAAGCAGCAGTGGTATGTGAGGAAATCGAAAGGAAAATAAATGAAAGGCAAGCACATGGTCCCTATGATGATGTTATCTGTTATCGATGTCATAAAAAGGGACATTATGCCGTTATGTGCCGAGAGAAAAGAAAGAAAAGGAATGTGGATGTCCGGTTCGCTCGTCCAGAGATTGTGTGTTTTAAATGTCAGGGAAAGGGCATTTTCTTAGTCATTGCCCTAAAGTTAAAAGGAAGAAGCGCATACTCGATTTACCCATCGACAGATTGACAATCTGCTACCATTATCGCCAGACTGGACATATAGCCAGAAACTGCACCGAAAGACAACATGGAAAGCAAGCTATAGCCCGATCAGCTAGAGAGAAAAGTGTAAGGGTGGTAGATAAGGATGGAAACATCTCGTATTTTTGCGGGAACTGTAGGAATTGGGGGCATGTAGATTTTGAATGTGTTAATCCTCCTTCAATACAACTTGAAATAGTGTAAACCGAGGAGGGAAGTTGTCAAAGATGCGTACTACCGGACAGGAATTCGATAGTCCTCAATAATTCCGAATCTTAAACCAATCAATATATTTTGTAATACTATCTTTTGTAATCCAAAATCTTCTATGTACGTATTTTAAAAGTATTAAGCTATGGATAGTTGTACGGAACGAAATATTTTGATAAAATAGCGTCTTGGGAAGGAAATTTATTTGTTGACTTAACTGTATGAATCAAACTAGTTTTGATGTAAAGCTTATATTTCAAGTTTAAACTAATGCCTAAAATAGTTAATGTGGAGATATAAATCTAATGAAAACAAGTCGATGAATGGCTTACTAAAGAATTAGTTGATTAATTTGGAAATAGAAAGCAAATGCAAATTTCAAATGGAATTTAGATTTAAAATTTGAAGTTGTCAACATGATAATCCATAATAGGTTTAATAGATTCAGTGATGAATTTGAATTTGAACATCAGAGAATTAGGTTAAGTGAAAAACTTAATATTGAAAAGTTTGAAATCGGTTTAAAACCAATATTGTGAAAAGTATGCGGGTATTCAAACTATGAAATAAGTCCAAGTGTTGAATTTGGTAAACGATGTATATTCGCGATTTTGGACAGTGAATATATTATTGAATAAACGGGTATGATTTGGAGAAGTGAAATTTAAAAGAATGAAGTTAATTGCTTTAAAAGATGTTTTTGGAAAATTTGAACAATTAGTTCAACTTGAATTTTTTCAAAAAAGATTAAATCTTGAGTTAAATTGAGTTTAACTTCGGCACCAAAAACAATATAAGTTGAGCTTTGAATTTTGGATAGTCGATTGGGATTGTATGTCTAACATTGTGAATTGATGACATAGCATTTGATCTCTATTAAATATATATCTGTTTGGTGGGCGGAGAATTTATTCTTTTAGCTATATACACCCTTTTCTGAGACGTACGAGCATAGAGGTTATATATCGGTAGACATCAATTATGTGTTGAGAATTGACGATGTAACGTGAAATCCAAATCGAATGTGAAGTCGATAATGAATTGGATTATGAATGTGAATTGGGTTTCAGATAACCTTAAATTTTCAAATCGATTTAGAGGAAAAATTTAAATCAGTAACGAGATGGAAAATTTAGAAATCCTCTATTTATTATGGGTATGGGATATTGTGGTTTTCAGAACTTATGTATGTGAATGTAATAATTCGAAAACCATCAGTTTGGAAAGTCATTATTATGAAAATCCTATGTAAGTTTACATAGGTATGATATGTACGAAATGTGAAATGATGTACAATATGTATATGACATTATGTTTTCTAAATTGAGGATATGGACAAGTACCTTCCATTTAAAAATTGTGAAGGTGTTGGAACTCGGTGTGAGTGTCCATTTGAAATTCGTAGCTACGTAGAATTTCCATAAGTTGGAATGTCCATTTGGATTAGAATCCCTCATGATGGATCATCGTGATGGGATCATGTGAATTGATGATGATGTATGCTAGCGTAATTCGTGGGGCGTGACGCCTACAGTTACAAGCGATTCCACTGGGATAGTGGCGCAACCGCCGCGTAAACTGCGATCTAGAGGCCAAAGCGTAATTTGAGGGGCGAGATGCCTATGGTCACAAGCGATTCCACTGGGATAGTAGCGTAACCGGCGTGTAAACCGCGATCTATGGCAACAACCATGGCGAAATTTAAGAGATGTGAAATCTACAGATTACAAGCGTTTCTACTGGGATAGTAGCGTAACCGCCGGGTAAAACTGTGATCCATGGGGGAACGTGCTTTCCATATCCATTTTTAAAAGAATTTTTAAAAGTATTTTCACTGGGAGTTGAAGCAAGTATATTTAGTACTTGGAGATTTTTAGTCCTGAGCCTGGCCAGCGTATGCCTAATGTCTGTGAGAACGACGATAGACTTGTTTAACTTCGAGTTAGCAAGTATTTTCAAAACTTTAGATAGCTAATCAATAGTCTGAAATTAAAATTACATAATTCCAACCTAATTGGATTAAATAAGAAGATCTTTAAAATATCTTGAAAGTCCACAGCTTTGAAAAAATATATGATATGCAAATCTCTAGCATGAAGAATTTCAAGTTTAAATTTGAGTTTTGTAAGTCAAAATTTTTGGTAAAAGACTTTTACGTCTTGATTTTATAAAATAATGAACAATGCTAGGGAGATAAAATAAATGGAATGAATCCTATATTTATTTATTTTAATAAGATTCGAACTTGGTAAAATAATTGTGTAGGGTATAAATATCGGTGAGATTTTAACAATCGTTTTTCCTAACTTATAATTTTGGGACGAAATTCTTTTAAGGGTGGAAGATTGTAACAACCCTGAATTTTAAACAATTTAAATTGAAAATATTTAATTTATTTTAAATATTTGAATGATGGTTTGACTTAAATTTCAAATTATCAGAATGAATTTGGCGATTAAATTTTAGAATTTAATTGATTGAAAGTTGAATAAAAATTTGAATCTTTAATTTTAAGCTGATTAAAAATATTATAAAAGCTTAGAAAATTCACATTGATAGTACTGAAGATAATAGAAGCTTCGGAATTTAATTTGAAAGTGATTCGTACAATTTTGAAATTTTATCGTTTAAATTGAATTTAAAAATAGCCTTCCGTGGCACAATTTTAGAATTTGACGAAACCAGTTCCATTGGGTCCATAATGTTGAATTATTGCCGGATTTCAAATTTCGTATTTATTTGAGTTGTTTTGTGAGCATACGACATATAAACGCGTTGATAAAAATTGATGTTGAGAAAAAAAATTGGATTGAAAATGAAAAAAAATATAATAAAATAATAAGATATCTTTTCACCAGCATCCCAATTATCACGCCTAAAATCATGAGATCAATCATGCAGGTATGGCCAAAGACAAATTAGTAAGTAACTCATGTCCTTTTCCCCCTTCCTCATAAAATACCCGATACCCCTTCCTTTATCACTTCAAAATCAAACGAAAAAAATTTAATGGCGGCTTCGTTCTTCGATCCAAATTAGGGCTCGTGAAAATCAAAGGCGCCGACTTTGATGATTTTTGGTTGCTTGCTCCATCGATCGTTCGCGGCTCCTCCTACTTGTGATGTGTTAAACAAGGTGAGTGATTTAATTTTCACTCACATCTAGTTCTAAGTTTCGTGATTTTTGAAAGTGCAATTCAGTGTTTTTCCTCGGCAATCGATTTTGATTTGGTATGTGAATTTCACTTTTTGCTTCTTCTGATTTTCTTACTTAACTCAATGATTTTGGAACTACCGATGATGTTGCTTATATATATTTCAATGCCCTTGAATTTTTGTTCGTATCCAATCGATGGATTCGTCATTTGAGTATTCCCGGCCATTTTTGATTTCCTGAATTCCTGGACTTTGGCCTTTATTTTGACATCATGTGCATTCCAGTTTAGCACTCATGTCTTCATTCAAGTTAACTGTGCATTCTTGTAGTCTTCATGTATGTTTGTTCTCATATTCATGTTGCTGGTATCACGTTTCATTTGTCTTGGGCATTGTTGCATCCATTCTTCACTTTTGATAATTGCAGTGCATTTGTTTGAATAATGAGTGACACTACTTTAAAATAACTTGAAAAGTATAAAACTATTGTATCTACATGTCTGTGAATAAGTATGTATGCATCTCTGTTCGTCAAGTTTTGCAAGTGAGTAAAACTCATCTCTAGTACTGATTTAAAATGTTAGTTGAATCGAGTGATAAGTAGTTATTGATGTATTGTTTTGCCATTAATTACTAGCATCCTCTGTCAATCTATTTTTTAATTTATTGCTTCAAAATGAAGTGCAATTGAACACATTTTGTTGGAGCTAAATACAAATTTTTATTTAGTGAATGGTAGCATTGATTTGCACTTGCCTGGGCTTTGATTTTTTTGCAGATCTTCTTTGCCCTTGCTTATGCTTTGAATTCATATGTACGTTCATGGTGATTGTGGGCTACATTAAATTGTTTAGTCCTTTATGCCTATTACTTTGAAATGTATACACATACATAAGTTTCGAATTTTATAAGCTATAGTATATTGCTAGGATTCAAAAATTTTGCACGGTAGTATATATATAATGTTTAGTCAAATTTATAAAGAATGTGCTGTCTATAATTTTTTATATTGATTTGTTGTATTGAGAGAAAAAGATCACATACCTGTATCTAGTATAGGTGTATTGTTTTGTATCTTTACTTGTTCACATTGCACTATCCATTTCATTTCACCTGTAGTGTATATGCACTTGAGTCAGTTATCGATTTTGCATTCTATCTTGAACATTTTCTACTGCTGCATTACGATACATGTATATTCATGTATCACTTGAGTCTGCACTTGCCATGCTATAACTTGATCTCTTGTTCATGTATGCATCCCAGTCATACTTGTTGTCATAGTAGTTTGCACTGACCTGTTGCACTACTGCATACATGTCATGTCGTTCCACTGTTGCATTGCCTCTGACCTTTTGACACACAGACTTCATTTCATGTTATTCTTCCCTGTAACATGTTGTCATTTGTATTGCTCCGAGTCAATATGCATCATTAACCTGGTTGGTCGGCAGTTCCTTGTGCCACTCTGTTTCACTTTTGTTCAGGTTGTATCTATTATTTTACTGCATCATGCTTGGGCAGTCTTTACCTGTGCATGTTCGTCACCTGATCTGGCATACCTGATGTAGTTGTCTTCATTTGGCATTGGATTTGCTTGTGAATTGTGTCATTTATGTAGTCCTGGAATGCATTGGCTTTGTGTATGCATTCTCTTGTATCACTTGATGTTGTAGTCTGCAACTTGTACCAATTGAGGCATTTGACAATTGTGTTGTCTTATTCTCACTTCTGGTCTGTCTTCACCGTGCTCTAGACCTGAATTTGAGGTCACTGCATAACTCCCTTATGTACATGCATTCCACAGTGTTACAGTATTGTTTCATGTAGTCTGGTTCCTGTAGTAATTGAGTCACTTGTGCATGTCTGATGCACTTGAAAATGCTATGCATTGCACTATATGTATAGTATATCACCACTGTGTAAGTTTTGCCTTTAGTTCCAGGAATGCAAACTGTACTGGTTTGCATTGATTTGTGTATACTTGGTGCCATTCCTTTTGTTTAATTGGTCACTGCAAACGGTTTTATGTCCATACTGATTGCACAAGACATTGTTTCCTTGATGTACATGTACCTGTTCATTTGATATTGTGGTGGCTGTAGTTTATTGTGCAGTTTGCCCTGGGATTCGTTTATGCAGTTGCCTTGTCGGTTTGCGTTGCATCGATATTTGATTTTTCATAAATTTCGGTTCGTTGATCTTTTGGGTACAACATCACTATAGTGGCAAGGCAGTGCATGCAAGCGTGAACTGCAGCCACACGGAATGGCTTTTATTGATATCCTATTTTGTTTTGATTTATGATCTTTTGCATATTCCATATACGGTAGTGGAAAGGCCATGCACGCGTGCGTGTACTGCAGCCCTACTCGAGTTGACGTTTTAATTGATTTTTCAATTGTTTGAACTGTTTCGTTTATTCAATTTAATATATTTGGAATCGCATTTGATTTGGTTAAATTTGATGATTTTATTGTTATTTTCCGTTTAGGAAATTTTGATGTTTTTCTAAATTATCTTCATTAATGATCCCTTCATCTATCTTCGTTGATAATTTGAATCTGCTGATTTATTGTTTAACACTGTTAAGTGTTATATTTACCATTATCCGATTTCTTGTTAAAGGATCGGATAGGTGAATTTATTTTTGACTGTCGTCTAATTGTTGTTGTTATTATTGCCTCTATACACTAATAACTGAGTTTGAATTAGACTGACCCATGTATTATTTTCTTTTGAATGTAATACTCGGGTCAGACCAAGTATTTTACGGCTTGAAAATTTTCAGGCAGCGAAGTTAGAGAGAGTTGGGGAAACGCTTCACTTTAGCTTTTCGGGGATTTATTTTTGTACTTAAAGGAAATATTCCGCTGTATAAATTAACGCATTGTACAAACTCTGATATATGTAAGAAAAATTCATTTATGTGAAATAAAATTATTCTGTGTTTCTGTGGCAGATTGTGTTTAAACTCTATAAACTGAATAACAATCCGTCATTTTGAACGTTTTAAGTTGGTTTAATTACTGACTAAGGGCAGTCAGAAGGGCGGGTCGTTACACGCCTAACAAAGTATTTATGATTTTTGTTTGATTTTTTATTGAAATTTAATATTTATATTCAATTGAGTTTTAATGTTGGATTAATATTGATCACTTAATCTCTATTTTCTCTAACACTATTACTCTTTTGATGATAACAAAAGGGGGAGAGAAAAGTTAAGATTTTGTCAAATAAAATCTAGCAAAGGTCAAATATTTTCCATTTGCATCTAGGCTCATTTGCATATTTTTAATTGTATGCATATTTGTAGAGGGGCTTTGTGTAGAGAGGAAGCATTTAAATAGGGGGAGCAATTAGAGTATATTTATGATCAAATACATTTAACATATTCAAAATCTTAAATATATGTTTGTTATCATCAAAAGGGGGAGATTGTTGAATATGCGATTATATGATTTTTGTAGTATATTCGTGTAAATGTGTTTGTTAATGTACTATTTTTTTCATAGATTAAATAAATATTTGCTGAATAAAAATAAATAACACAGAATATGAATTCAAACAGAATTGCTTTATTCAAACAAATATTTATTACAATTTTGAATAGTACAAATTCAAGCTCTCACTATACATACACAATTTTGATTACAATATAAATTCAATTCATCACAATCTTTCATTTACAAATGTCCTCACTACATATCGCTCATTCACTCATAATTTATCTTCAAATTCCTTCCAATATGAATCCAGCATCTGAGCAATCTGCAAAAATAAATATTGATGCGGTAAAATTGAAAAGGAAATATTTTTGCAGTATAAAAAAAATGTGAATTTTGAAAATAATATTTGCCTTAGTTATTTGGGTTGTTCGTCAATATTTAATTTTCAATTCATCATACACGAATAGCTTGTGACATACACAATTATCACTGTAGATTCCACAAGGCCGTGCACACCGATATATACACTTGATAAATTTATAAGGACAGGTGAGCATAGGTCAAACCCAAAATACCGGATTCAACTCAAGTGCAATAAAATAATGTCACAACTTTCAGCACAAGGTCAAATCCGAGCTATAAGCTGGATTCAACACGGGTGCAAGTTCATGAAAATGGTGAAGACAACTGAAACAAGCTTATCCAAACAACAACAAAGTCAACAATGAATCAGAAATTACAAACCAAATGATAATAGTTCAAGTCACCTCAGCCATATACAGGAATGCAAGATGTACACTATAGATGCAATCCGCTATACGAGTGCATAAGGACAAGTGATAACAAATAGATCAGTGAAAAGCAAAAAAAAAATCAAGTGAACAACATATGTGTACACATGGTGATACAGCCTCGAGCATAAATTGGATGTAGTAGTTATTCTCTCACAAACACATATGTATACATGCATACAAGTTATGAAGAAATCAAAACCGGGACAATGCAAATTGTAACACAACCGTAAATAAAGGCATACCAAATGAAACAATGAACGAGACTACAAGATGAACCAGAGCAATCAAGCTAAAGCATGGCATGACCAAGTTGAATCAGAGATCTCAAAACCACGACCATGCTACAGTGCATGCAAATATAAACAGTGAATTACAACATCAAGATCAAAAGCAACCAGATAACAGAATGCATGAACACAGGAATATATATATGCATATGGTCAAGTTATTATTCAACATAGTGTAGCATGAACACAAATGGCTCTATCAATAATGCTACAGGATGATCAAACTTAATGCCACAAGACCACCAAGAAAAACAAGTCGATACAAAATGATCAAACTCAATTCACAAACAAAGACAATAAATGCCGAAGTCATAGAACTGCAGCCAATACACAAAGATGTCGAAGACAGGAAAAGTTAAGCCTGAAATAGGAAATGTCGGTGATGAAAAATTTGACTCTACAGTTACGAAGAATACAAAAGACGATAATAGAAATGACTGGGTAGAAGTAGAAAGTGTATTGCCTTTTGATACTACGTGCACAACATCAAGCAAAACCAATTTGAAGCCGTGAACAACTGACCGTACTCAAGATGAACAAGTCGAAATCGTGGTGGCCAAGAAAATTGACCGAGTCATAAATCAAAACCATGAGTGTCAAGTATCAATTTATACGGAATTGAAAAAGTCAGTGAAATCATCAACATCCAAACGAAATCGAATGGCCGAAGCTAAATATTGAAAATATCAGACGAACGAAAATCTTGGGATTCAAATCATATATAAACTAATACATCATCGGCAACGAAAATTATCGAGTTCAATCAAGCATAACAAAAAAAGAAAAAAGGAATAAATTGCATACCGAAGCCATCTCGAACTCGATCAAATTCGAAGCAGTCGAAGTAAATAAAAGAGACCATTGATTGACAGAAAAGAAACGCTGAAATCATCTATTCAATCGAGTATTTAAAGTCGCTTCTTCGAATTTACAGAAGCCCTAATTTTTGAAGAAATAGGAACGGGCTGATAAAAGATAAAAGAGAATGGGTCGATAAAAGACAAAAGAGAAAGAACAATTATTGGGTCGACCGTTATATTAGTTTTGGGGTTTATAATTATATAAGGCTCATAATTATAATTAGGGTTTTTGTTTTGTTTTTGTTTAAATTGTATTTTCAATTTTTAAACCGTTGTAATTTCTAGCCGTGTGACTAGGGGACAAACTACTGGCGTAGTTTGAGAATTCGCAACTCAGTGGCTGAGTTGTGGCAGGGTTTTGAGCGTAGAGTTAGTTTAGTCAGTAGCGGGTGTCACGAGTTTACATTTGTAAGCGTGTGACTACTTAATTTCTAGTAGAAACCTTGGGGGCAGCACGTAGGCAGGGTTTTGCCGAAGCTGGGTAAATTCTGTGTCGTTCTATTTCTGCATTTATTATTCTGCTATTATCTGTGCTGCTATTATTCTGTGATCTGTGTTTTAATTATTTTATATAAACTTCCGCAATAATTTTTATAATTAATAGTATCACCCTATTCACCCCCTCTAGGGTGAAATCGATCCCACAAATGTCAGTACGTACGATCATTTTTTAATTAAATCATATTGTTTGCTGTAACTAGTATGCTTCATTAATTAATATGCTCAGAATACCACCTATTTTTGACACTTCCTGAGACGACCCGACTTTCCACTCCCGGAAAATCGCACCATCTTTTAAGAAAGAAAGGGACAGAAAAGAGAATAGAAAGGAGAGAAGAAAGAAACAACATAAGAATCTGCACAGCGGAACGAATAAATTATATTAATAACATAAATATTACATAGTTTACAACCATATCAGAGTACACAGATAAATCAACACATACTAGACAGTTATAAACACCTGTCTAGTTATACAACTCGATGCAACTCAGAGACAACAACTCAGAGAACACACAGCGGAATACTATATATATCTACACGCAGAAGCCTCATGCTCCATTTGCTCCTCCATAATTCGTCAAAGAAAACCTGAATCCTAACCTGAATTCCTTTGGCTACTTGTAAAAATTTGAGTACCCAAGAGTTTATGAAAAACAAAAATAAACTCCGGGTCAGACATGGGTCTGGTGTAAGTAACAGGTTAAAGTTGCTTAACTTTTAAAAACCTTTCAAAAAGAAAGGTATCACGTAAGACTTCCCACACATAAACATGGAAAAGTTTGTACCTTACGCTAACCAAAACATTTGATAGGAAATCTGATGATATTATAATAGTGTCTAGGGTTTTCAAATAAATAAGAAATAGCCGAAACTGTTACATGATTAAATTCCAGCTACTAGCCACAAAAGTGGGTAATACAATCAAAACCGTTGGCACTTATTGGATTTTGGATTCCATACAATGGCAGGGCTACTGGGGTACCGCCCATCACAGTACGTGGCCTAGATCAACGTACCGAGGATCACTCCCGACCCCCTGCAACACAAAGCCGGACCCATTCCTTACTGAATAGTTCCGAACAAGACAACCCCATGGTTGTAGCTAGCAACCACCCACACAGCCGAATATAAATGGACTTCTAGACAGGGATAAATCTTGCTCTCCAGTGGGTGCGACCCACGAAGCCTTGCTGCACCTCCCCTGGTTTAGCCATTCCCGGCTTGAGGCTACGATTACCTTTATAGGACACATCACTTATAATGCTCATCGTCCACCTGACGATGTTCTGAAAGCATTCAATCCATACAAGTTCATTCCGGGTTTGAACGAAACCGAAGGCATTATCTCGTTACACTCATTTTGGAATCACCCTTAGAGTTAACGACAATAACCCTTGCACTCTAAACCACCATCTCGAATCTATAAGAACTAATTCCGTCAAACTCATTACGGAATCACCCACAGAGTTATACTGACTTATAGTCCTTACACCTCGAGTCTTCACAAAGCTCCATTTTGATTCACGACCTAACGTTATTTGAAATCGATGTGGTTTTCGGATATCCAAATATGGAAACCCGATCCTGGTCTCATCGAAAACCAAAGCGGGTATTTTAGGTCCAAGTTGTTTTAAAAGTTTAAAACATTTCAATTACAGTATCTATATACACACAGATAGATAACTCATAAATCATAATTTGATAATCAACATTATCACATAACAGGTATTCCACATTATCAATATCAAATAGATATTCCATATATTACCATCACAATAGATAACCTAAGTTATCACCACAATACAATCAAACATCCATACCACACAATATCATTTATCTCATTATTGAGATCATAAAGCATCCAAGACAATCAATGACATCCATTCATATATAAGCAAAGATATATTCATCATCATATAATTAGTTTAAAATGAATTAAATTAACTATCTCTACCTCTAATTAATTTAAAATGAATTAAATTAATTACTCTATCTTTAATTAATTTAAAATAAATTAAATTAATTGCTTCACCAATATAAATCTTGCTTACTCAATTATTTAATTGATTACAATCAATTTATTAATCCTTTATTAATCACCTTAATTTATCATCCATGATTAATTATCCTTAATCACACTCATGTAATTATTCGTAACTAATTTCACAAAATTAATTATTCTCAACCAAACAGTAATTAACCTTTAATTACTTCAATTAGTAAATTAACTATAATTAATTATCCCAATCCTTAATCAATTACATTAATTAATTACCAATTATTGATTAATTAATCATAATTAATCATCCTTAATTACATCATTAATTATAATAATTAATGATCCCCTTTTTATTAATTACCTTAAAAAATTAACTAATAATTATTAATAATCTTCACAGATTAAATACATTTAGTAATTAACTAACTTAATTACTTTATTTAAACCAAATTAATTATCCTTAATTAATTTCTTAATTAATCCCTTGATTAATTATTAAATAATTAAACCAAATTACCTCACACTTAAACATCTCCACTTAATTACAATCTGTAATTATTAATTATTTACTTAACTAAGTAATTTTCAAAATCATTAATTACACTAAGTAATTATTATAAAACCCAAGTGTTTAAAATTAATTAAAGTTAATTAATTAAACTAAACAATCATATTTAAACTAATTAATAACATTAAGTAATTAATTCCTTAATTACTTTTAGTAATTATACTCAAACCATTTACAATTGATTATTATTAAATTAATTAATCTAATTAATTATAAAAATTAACCACATTAATTAATTGTTCAATAATCATGGTTAATGACCTTCATTAACCATTCTCAAATTATTTCATAAAGTAATTAAATTAAATTAATTACCATTTTAAATTATCTTTAATCATTCATTAATTAAAGTTAATTATTAAATTTATTAACCTTAATTTAAAACTTAATTACATAATTAATATTCATTTATCATTATTTAATAACTTAATTAATGATCTTAATTTTAAATTGATTAATCATTAATCAATTATTAATTCCAAATTTAATTAATGAATTAAATTAATTCATTAATCCTAATTACCTTATTAATTAAATTAAATTCTGAAATATTTATCTTAATTTAATTTTCAAGATGAAACGTAACTTAATTATGCTTAAAACTATTTGATTTAAAACAAAGTACTTAAGAAATTTTCTTTTAAATTTCAATTTAAATTCAACCTTAAATAGAATAATTTTAAAACCTATCAAAGTTTTAAATAATTTAAAACTTATTTAAATTTCAGGAAAAATCAAAAGTTTGTCTTAAAATGAAATCATAAAATTTGAAGTTGAATTCATTTCAAAATTTTGGAAATTTCAATTCATTCTTAGTTTAAACTTTCAATTTAAATCTTCTTTTAAATTTAAACTGAACTTCATTTTTAAACTTAGATTTCCAAATTTTTAAATAAACTTCAAATCCACTCATATTTTTAAAATCTTATTATTAAAAGCTTCAACTATTCCAAAATGAAATAGTTAATTAAGCCAAATTTTGAAACTTTTATTTAATTTAAAAACTGGGATTTGAATTTAATTCGAAAATTCAAACTTGCATTGAATTTTAAACCTAAACCTTAGTTTAAACCCGAACTACAGATTTAAAAAAAAAAATTAGAAACCCAGATTTTAAAAAACAGGTTTCAAACCTGGATATTACAGTTCAACCCGAGAGACTCCAAATTTTACTTTGAGCCTCATGCTTGCCTACTTCGAGTTATTCTTGCATTTACTCCGAGTAAAACCCTTCAACCTTCCCCTGTAATATCCAAACCCAAACAGTTTACCAGAAAACATGTCGCCGTGCATATGCACGGCGACCACCACCTCTGGCGATCGTCTTTGATGACCCAACACTTCCAGCAACCGAACAATACCCACATAAACCTTCAGCTCGAACAAAAGAACAAGAATTCAAAAATTTAGTTCGCCATTCCTAAACCTGGAAAAGTATTACAGGTTCCTGCTCAATCCTGTCAACGTCCATAGTTCGCCATTCTGATCATCTGGCAACCAACCCCTCCGGCCTCGAGTTCCAACACCCTTCAGCTACACAATCACCAAGTATCACATCACTCGATCCACTCTTCCTCTCTTACTGTCCCAATCTTTAACCCCTATCTAAAACTAGGGTTCAATTCTAAAAACCAAAACTGAAATCAATCTAATAAACTTAATCCTCATCTCTGATTTTTCTAAGGATCTATGATCCTTACTTAATAACTCAGAAAGATCCTGAGTTATCTTAAACTACAGATTGCAAGAATTTGCTCCAATTCAAATTTTTGATCAAGAATAAACTGCAAATGAAACGATACTCTAAAAGTCCTAATACTTGATTTAAAATTCAAGTTCCAGTAAAAAAATTTAGTTTATCAAACTGGATTTCAATGTTAATATGACTGGATTTAAATCAAGATCAACATATAGTGGTATTACTTATTTTTATAGAGATATCACTCTGTAATTTAACTCTTCTAATAATTTTTTTTTAAACCTTATCTTAAGGAAATAATCACATTACTTTATAAGTTTGGAAACTAATATAAAACAAACAAACTCTTTTTATTATCCTAAAACCCAGTTACTATCTCAAAATAGATCAATTGCAGAAGATCTTTAAGTAGGATGTAAAATTGGAAACACTACACAACACAATCAACATGCATATGCCATCTTAATTTCAACAGACCTTTTTTTTTAAACACACAAACACAATTTTTATCTTAAACATTTAATCAAGAAACCTAAATATAATTTAAGATTTAGATGTTACTCACAATTTGATGAATGCAGACCCTCTGTTTAGATCCTTTGAATTTTGCAGAAAACAAATGCAGGGTTGACCCCTCTGTTGTTCATTTATACAAAAACAAGAATATGCAGTAGCTAAACTTTTTATATGCATGCAGATGTTCATTCAACCCAGGTTCAACAGAAATGCAAAGGTTTTGATTCATTCCAGGTTTGAAACAGAGTGCAGAAAGAAACAATGCAGGTGTTAGCGCCAAAATTGGTCACTAACACCCAAATCCAAGTGAAAGTACCAAACAACAATCACAGTTCACGGGTAGGATGTATGTAGAGGATATTTAATATGAATAATAACAGAAATCAAAATGAAAGCGGTAAAGACACGGAATTTATAGTGGTTCGGATAACTCTGGCCTACGTCCACTCCAGTAATTTCTTTTTTATTGCTGTAACAATCGATTACAGTTACAAAGTGATAGGATAGCCTTAGCCTTAGGGGATAGAAAGTTAGAGAGCAGGAGAGAGAATCAGGATCCCTTTTCTGAACCCCCACATGCTGTATTTATAGGCAAATCCTGAGTTGTTGGGCCTTTGCGTGATTCAGGCCCACCAAGTTTATGGTCGGTCCACATATGCCGAGCCATGTAATGCCGAGCCATCAATGCCGACCCGTTCCATGCCGAACAAAGCGTCTGGAGGAAGAATGCCGAACGAAGTCTGATAGAATAATGTCGGTCGAGGCATTTGAGTGATGCATGCCGAACAAAGTCTGATAGAATAATGCCAGACGAGGCATTTGAGTGATGCATGCCGATCGATGCTGGGGTGAGGTGTGCCGAGCGCACTTTAATGCTGAGTTCAAATGCCAAGTGGAAGATGCCGAGTGAAAGAATGCGGGAAGTACTTCAATGCCAAGTACAAATACCGAGTGGAGGATGCCGAGTGAAGGAATGCCGGACGTACTTCAATACCGAGTACAAATGCCGAGTGGAGGAATGCCGGACGTACTTCAATGCCGAGTACAAATGCCGAGTGGAGGATGCCGAGTGAAGGAATGCCGGACGTACTTCAATGCCGAGTACAAATGCCGTATGGAGGAATGCCGGACGTACTTCAATGCCGAGTACAAATGCCGAACCATATTTCCTAGACCCAAACCATAGTTGATTCATCTTTATCCAATCATATTTCCATCTCCTAAGCACGTTGCGTCATCCATCCATCTAGTCGACTGGATCCATCGTACACCAGCCTTGGCAAACGTGCAACCGGTTATGTTAATCCCGCATGTCCATGGCCTGGTAAAAAGGCGGGTTAACACTTGCCCCCCAAAACATGCCTTGCTATTGGAAGGTGTGTTTTGAATAGCCTCAAATCTGATATCCAAAGTCCACATCCTTTTTGTAACCATATCATCAAATCCACGACCTCTCCGGGCTTAATCTTGATTTTGTAGACCTCGTCGGGTCGTGTTATCCTGCTCCAGCCTTGACTTTTCCATCACGGGCTTGTATGTTCTCCGGCGTCGACTCTGCAGTCAAAGACTATGATATTCACCGGCCTTAGCAAACCGGCTAAGGGTTTTGATATTCTCCGGCCTCGACTCTCCGGTCAAGGACTTTTTATATTCTCCGGCCTCGACTCTCTAGTCAAGGACTTTTTATATCCTCCGGCCTTGACTCTCCGGTCAAGGGCTTTTTATATTCTCCGGCCTCGGCTCTCCGGTCAAGGACTTTTTATATTCTCCGGCCTCGACTCTCCGGTCAAGGACTTTTTACATTCTCCAGCCTCGACTCTCCGGTCAAGGACTTTTTATATTCTTCGGCCTCAGCAAACCGGCTAAGGGTTTTGATATTCTCCGGCCTCGACTCTCCGGTCAAGGACTTTTTATATTCTGCCCGAGTCCATTTCTTCGCTCTCCGGCGAAGGGACTCGTAACTTGTGACCATTGCCCCATCTCTCCGGTCGGGGCAGTAATTATAAAACCTGAACTGTTTATTACATTGATCCAAAACCAAATATAAAACCAGAAATCTGTATCAAAAATCAAATATCCAAACCAGAATGGGAAACCAAGAGAAAACCAACCAAATCGGGAGTTCAATCCAAACTCCAAAACCATACCAAAGAAAAGTAAATGTCCGAAATACGAAAGAGAGAACCAAAGTTTACAGAAAACTAGAAAGAAAGCAGAATTTCATAGACTCAAGTAGTACGGTTTTCAGTTATCTCAGAGCACGCCTAGGGACCGTTCTCAATCCCGTACGTGTGTAAGTGACCTAACCGTATTACTTTGAGTTCTATTACTTATTCAAAACCATGAACCTGTTTAGTTGATAGTAAACCGGCGTTGACCAGACCCAATGCCGCCATTGCTAGAGGTAGGTGGTGGCTGCTCTTGCTCCCAAGATGTGATCCTTGTCCATCGCCTCTGGTCTGCCCCCTGAGTTTATGAGGGAATTCTGGCACATACTCCTCATCTCGCACTCCTGCACTCCTGTTGGTGTCGTGTTGCACAACATTGTCTGGTATCCCTCCATGGGTTGGTCCAACATTTCCTTGTGGTATGCCCCCAAGTCTAGATCCATCTAGATTGATAGTTGTTTGCTGATTGGAGGTTGCCCCCTACCGAACTATTCCCTCTGCTTGCTGGTTGAGTGCTTCTGATCCAGCTCCACGGATCTGAGCTCCTGCATTTTCTGTTTGTGCAAATTGTCTGAGAAGAGTCTGCATCATCTCCTCTTGTCTTTTCATCATCGCCTCCATTTCCTCTCTAGTGATGTAAATGGATGCTCCATCTGCTCCATCTCCAGAGGAAGCCTCTTGACTTCCCTCCTGATTGCTCCCTTCCATTACTTGTTTCCTTGCTGATGGTCTAGCCATTGCTCTTTTAAATCCAAGTTTCTAACTCCAAAATTCCTGAGTTCAACTCTCAATGAAAGCACCAAAATGTTAGCGCCAAAATTGGTCACTAACACCCAAATCCAAGTGAAAGTACCAAACAACAATCACAGTTCACGGGTAGGATGTATGTAGAGGATATTTAATATGAAGAATAACAGAAATCAAAATGAAAGCGGTAAAGACACGGAATTTATAGTGGTTCGGCTAACTCTGGCGTACGTCCACTCCAGTAATTTCTTTTTATTGCTGTAACAATCGATTACAGTTACAAAGTGATGGGCTAGCCTTAGCCTTAGGGGATAGAAAGTTAGAGAGCAGGAGAGAGAATCAGGATTCCTTTTCTGAACCCCCACATGCTGTATTTATAGGCAAATCCTGAGTTGTTCGGCCTTTGCGTGATTCAGGCCCACCGAGTTTACGGCCGGTCCACATATGCCGAGCCATGTAATGCCGAGCCATCAATGCCGACCCGTTCCATGCCGAACGAAGCGTCTGGAGGAAGAATGCCGAACGAAGTCTGATAGAATAATGTCGGTCGAGGCATTTGAGTGATGCATGCCGAACAAAGTCTGATAGAATAATGTCGGACGAGGCATTTGAGTGATGCATGCCGATCGATGCTGGGGTGAGGTGTGCCGGGCGCACTTTAATGCTGAGTTCAAATGCCAAGTGGAAGATGCCGAGTGAAAGAATGCCGGACGTACTTCAATGCCGAGTACAAATACCGAGTGGAGGATGCCGAGTGAAGGAATGCCGGACGTACTTCAATGCCGAGTATAAATACCAAGTGGAGGAATGCCGGACGTACTTCAATGCCGAGTACAAATGCCGAGTGGAGGATGCCGAGTGAAGGAATGCCGGACGTACTTCAATGCCGAGTACAAATGCCGTGTGGAGGAATGCCGGACGTACTTGAATGCCGAGTACAAATGCCGAACCATATTTCCTAGACCCAAACCATAGTTGATTCATCTTTATCCAATCATATTTCCATCTCCTAAGCACGTTGCGTCATCCATCCATCCAGTCGACTGTATCCATCGTACACCAGCCTTGGCAAACGTGCAACCGGTTATGTTAATCCCGCATGTCCATGGCCTGGTAAAAAGGCGGGTTAACAGCAGGCTCTTCATTTTGATTCTTAGATGAAGGTGGGTTAGATTTTGAAGAAGTGGAGTATGCAAATTTGCATGAAATTTGAGGTATGCAGATTTTGATTAAGGATATGAAAATGCTTTTGATTTTAGAATATGCAGATTTGTGATTGTGGATATGAAAAAATGAAGTTTGGTCTTCATTTGATTAAGGAAATGAAAATGAAAATGCAAGTTTGTACTAGATGTATTTCAGATTTAATGTAAGAAAAGAAAAATAAAAACTAAAATTTACACTTGTCAATTTTTTTACAACACTTGTCAATTTGAATGCATATGAATCTAACACTTGTTTTCTTTAAGATAATTAGTATTTAAATTTACATATGTAAAGTGTGTTAGCTTAGATTAAATTTGTTAGTTTATATTAGATATGTGTATGAATTTATAAATGAAAACAAACCATGTTTACAAAAACACAAATAAAAATTAAAACGATTAAACAGTTTAAAATTTATACTTTGGAATTTAAATTCAAACTAAATTCAAAACCAAACAATTTCAAATTAAGATATAAATAAAAATTCAATTTGAAATAAAAATTAAATATCCTATTCAAAATTTATTTATAAAGACAATACAATGTTAATATTATTTTTATAAATCTCTTATTATTAAATTAAAATCATTTTACAAGAGATTATATTTTTATTAAATAAAATATCCATTTTATTAAGCCATGAAAACTTTTTTTAAATTTATTCTAAATTTAAAACTCAAGCCAATTTAATTTAAAATATTTAATATTTTTCTTATCAATTTTAAAATCATATATTTATTTATGAAATAGTTTTAAAAACTCAACACTAATTAAAATTAAAATTTCTAATTTATGATGTATATATTAGAATTTTAAAACATGATTTAATTATTAAGTTTAAACCAAAATCATTTATTTAACTTTGAAAAGCTTAAATATTAAATAAAACAAATTTTCCTAATTATTAAAACTAGAAAATATGCTTTATTTATTAAAATTAAAACAGTACCAATCTATTTAAAATATAAACCAAATATCTATATTGTAAACAGAAATCAATTTATATTTTTAAAAGATAAAATAGCCAATTTAAATATTTATTGAAGAAGATTATTAAATTTATTTGAATAATTATTATCAGAATATCAATATGAATTTAATATTAACTACAGATTATTAATTGATATTGTTAAAAATTCCCGGATATTACAATCCTTCCCCCTTAAAAGAATTTCGTCCTCGAAATTTAAATCAAAGGTAATTTAATAATCTCATTAAATTTTTATTTAAAAACACAAGCATATATTAAACATATGCTAACAACCAAAAACAACCAATTCAACCAATCAAACAAATCTAATTATCCAGACAAATTCTAGATAGAATTTTCATCGAGTTTCCCCAGGTGTGTATATATATCGGGATACTCACTCTAAAGAATCCAAACAATCAATACTATGAAGCTACAAAGCTCCTATACAACTATATCTATAACACTAGACAAGATATCAGACTACACACGAGTCTGACTCAACAACCAAAACTCCATAACTGCTGGTTCCAAAACCAAAGATAGATCATACACGTACTCCCTCAAAGATATGTGAAACTCATCGAATTCCAGTTATCCAAACTGGCAATTCAATCCTGTAGATCAATCACTTATTTTCTTAGATACCGAAAAGATCCAAAACACTTCAGAGCTAACTTCTCAGACTTACCCAAACTTAAAGCTCACTTTTGATCCGTGAAAACTTATCCAAAAATCAAATCTCCGACTTCAGAGTCCAAATTCCTCCGACTCTTATCCACAAAATCTCTTCGGATAATCCTGGACTGCCCACAACCTTACTGATCAGCTCAACCTTCACTGATTCTTCTAGAAACAAACTAGACCAATCAACTCAACAAAATGATCTCCTCACGATCAACCAAGATCAAAATCTCAAATTCAGCTCCTCAACATCAGAAGACAACAACTTCTCCTATCCGGGAAAAGAAAAACAGATACACTTCCAAACTGCTTCCGCTGCTCAACTCTGATCCAAAATAGAAGAGAATGCTGAAGAAAGAACACGAGCACAACTAGACAACACAACCCAGAGATATGATTCAACAAATCCAAAAGAAATTCAGAAGTTCCCCCAAAACTTCGAGCTGCTACACCCACTCAATCTCCTGGAACCATTCTTCTATAAAGCTGAACCACCAATACCACTCCTGGAATCCCAGTCGATAAGGAAACTCAACTTCCAGATGCGAACAAAACTCTGACTTCTCTGAAGACATCAGAAAACTCAGATAACCCAAGAGAACACTCAAACAATCGCAAGTCACTTTTGCAATCAACTAAACCAAATCCAAGTAAAACTGTTCTTCCTTAACCAAATAGAACAGCTTAAACTCAACCAGCCAACCCATCGAAGAAACGGGCCCACTCAACTACTTCTGAACTCCATTTTAGAAAAACTGCTAAGTCAAAAGATCTCTTGCCAACACCAAGAACACTCCAAACCGCACTGCTACCACAGATGCCAAAGAATTCCAATTCCAAAGCTCTCAGAGAAACTCGGACCTCAAAGCAAACAGAAACTCCAGCTGAACACAGCTACAACACTGAAACAGACTCACTTCCTTAACTTGTTCCAAAGAAAACATCTTCAGGAACATCCATAGTCACTGCATCTCATAACGCAGCTACCATTTCCTGAGGTATCCAAAATACCATCACTCACTTCTGCCAAGCCAACAGATCCAAACACTGCTCATCCAACTTCAGAAATGAACTCCGAACCTTAACAGGTTTCCTTCAGAGATCAATGAAGTTCTTCATCACTACAGAACTCACTCGAGACGGGATTAGGTCTACAGTCTCGACAGATACTTCCAACCTCAAACATTCAAACTCCAACCATTGGTAGTAATCGTGTTACACACACTACTACCCCATCTACCTTTATAACTTATTGGAAAACCTGAATAGGTAACCCAACAGATAGGTAAAAATATATATATATATATATATATATATATATATATATATATAGTTATAATTACAAATACGCTCTCGCAAGAAAGACACCACTACAGAGCCTAGGTATTCACTCAACCTAATGCTCTGATACCAGCTGAGACGACCCGACTTTCCACTCCTGGAAAATCGTATCATCTTTTAAGAAAGAAAGGGATAGAAAAGAGAATAGAAAGGAGAGAAGAAAGAAACAACCTCAGAATCTACACAGCGGAATGAATAAATTATATTAATAACATAAATATTACATAGTTTACAACCATATCAGAGTACACAGATAAATCAACACATACTAGACAGTTATAAACACCTGTCTAGTTATACAACTCGATACAACTCAGAGACAACAACTCAGAGAACACACAGCAGAATACTATATATATATCTACACGCAGAAGCCTCCTGCTCCATTTGCTCCTCCATAATTCGTCAAAGCAAACCTGAATCCTAACCTGAATTCCCTTGGCTACTCGTAAAAATTTGAGTACCCAAGAGTTTATGAAAAACAAAAATAAACTCCGGGTCAGACATGGGTCTGGTGTGAGTAACAGGTCAAAGTTGCTTAACTTTTAAAAACCTTTTAAAAAGAAAGGTATCACGTAAGACTTCCCACACATAAACATGGAAAAGTTTTTACCGTACGCTAACCAAAACATCTGATAGGAAATCTGATGATATTATAATAGTGTCTAGGGTTTTCAAATATATAAGAAATAGCCGACATTGTTACATGATTAAATTCCAGCTACTAGCCATAAAAGTGGGTAATACAATCAAAACCGTTGGCACTTATTGGATATTGGATTCCATACTATGGCAGGGCTACTGGGGTACCGCCCGTCACAGTACGTGGCTTAGATCAACGTACCGAGGATCACTCCCAGCCGCCTGCAACACAAAGCCGGATCCATTCCTTACAGAATAGTTCCGAATAAGACAACCACGTGGTTGTAGCTAGCAACCACCCACACAGCCGAATATAAAGGGACTTCTAGACAGGGATAAATCTTGCTCTCCAATGGGTGCGACCCACGAAGCCTTGCTCCACCTCCCCTGTTTTAGCCATTCCCGGTTGATGAGGCTTGAGGCTATGATTACCTTTATAGGACACATCACTTAGAATGCTCATCGTCCACCTGACGATGTTCTGAAAGCATTCAATCCATACAAGTTCGTTCCGGGTTCGAACGTAACCGAAGGCATTATCTCATTACACTCATTTTGGAATCACCCTTAGAGTTAACGACAATAACCCTTGCACTCTAAACCACCATCTCGAATCTATAAGAACTAATTCCGTCAAACTCGTTACGGAATCACCCACAGAGTTATACTGACTTATAGTCCTTACACCTCGAGTCTTCACAAAGCTCCATTTTGATTCACGACCTAACGTTATTTGAAATCGATATGGTTTTAGGATATCCAAATATGGAAACCCGATCCTGGTCTCATCGAAACCCAAAGCGTGCCTTTTAGGTCCAAGTTGTTTTAAAAGTTTAAAACATTTCAATTACAGTATCTATATACACACAGATAGATAACTCATAAATCATAATTTGATAATCAACATTATCACATAACAGGTATTCCACATTATCAATATCAAATAGATATTCCATATATTACCATCACAATAGATAACCTAAGTTATCATCACAATACAATCAAACATCCATACCACACAATATCATTTATCTCATTATTGAGATCACAAAGCATCCAAGATAATCAATGGCATCCATTCATACATAAGCAAAGATATATTCATCATCATATAATTAATTTAAAATGAATTAAATTAACTATCTCTACCTCTAATTAATTTAAAATGAATTAAATTAATTATTCTATCTTTAATTAATTTAAAATAAATTAAATTAATTACTTCACCAATATAAATCTTGCTTACTCAATTATTTAATTGATCACAATCAATTTATTAATCCTTTATTAATCACCTTAATTTATCATCCATGATTAATTATCCTTAATCACACTCATGTAATTATTCTTAATTAATTTCACAAAATTAATTATTCTCAACCAAACAGTAATTAACCTTTAATTACTTCAATTAGTTAATTAACTATAATTAATTATCCTAATCCTTAATTAATTACATTAATTAATTACCTATTATTGATTAATTAATCATAATTAATCATCCTTAATTACATCATTTATTATAATAATTAATGATCCTCTTTTTATTAATTACCTTAAATAATTAACTAATAATTATTAATAATCTTCACAGATTAAATACATTTAGTAATTAACTAACTTAATTACTTTATTTAAACCAAATTAATTATCCTTAATTAATTTCTTAATAAATCCCTTAATTAATTATTAAATAATTAAACCAAATTACCTCACACTAAAACATCTCCACTTAATTACAATCTGTAATTATTAATTATTTACTTAACTAAGTAATTTTCAAAATCATTAATTACATTAAGTAATTATTATAAAACCCAAGTGTTTAAAATTAATTAAACTTAATTAATTGAACTAAATAATCATATTTAAACTAAATTAATTACATTAAGTAATTAATTCCTTAATTACTTTTAGTAATTATACTCAAACCATTTACAATTGATTATTATTAAATTAATTAATCTAATTAATTATAAAAATTAACCACACTAATTAATTGTTGAATAATCGTGGTTAATGACCTTCATTAACCATTCTCAAATTATTTCACAAAGTAATTAACTTAAATTAATTACCATTTTAAATTATCTTTAATCATTCATTAATTAAAGCTAATTATTAAATTTATTAACCTTAATTTAAAACTTAATTACATAATTAATATTCATTTATCATTAATTAATAACTTAATTAATGATCTTAATTTTAAATTGATTAATAATTAATCAATTATTAATTCCAAATTTAATTAAGGAATTAAATTAATTCATTAATCTTAATTACCTTATTAATTAAATTAAATTCTAAAATATTTATCTTAATTTAATTTTCAAGATGAAACATAACTTAATTATGTTTAAAACAATTTGATTTAAAACAAAGTACTTAAGAAATTTTCTTTTAAATTTCAATTTAAATTCAAGCTTAAAATAGAATAATTTTAAAACCTATCAAAGTTTTAAATAATTTAAAACTTATTTAAATTTCAGGACAAATCGAAAGTTTGTCTTAAAATGAAATCATAAAATTTGAAGTTGAATTCGTTTCAAAATTTTGGAAATTTCAATTCATTCTTAGTTTAAACTTTCAATTTAAATCTTCCTTTAAATTTAAACTGAACTTCATTTTTAAACTTAGTTTCTAGACTTTTAAATAAACTTCAAATCCACTCATATTTTTAAAATCTTATTATTAAAAGCTTCAACTATTCCAAAATGAAATAGTTAATTAAGTCAAATTTTGAAAATTTTATTTAATTTAAAAACTGGGATTTGAATTTAATTCAGAAATTCAAACTTGCATTGAATTTTAAACCTAAACTAGTTTAAACCTAAATTACAGATTTAAAAAAATTAAAAACCCAGATTTTAAAAACAGGTTTCAAACCTGGATATTACAGTTCAACCCGAGAGACTCCAAATTTTACTTCGAGTCTCATGCTTGCCTACTTCGAGTTATTCTCGCATTTACTCCGAGTAAAACCCTTCAACCTTCCCCTGTAATATCCAAACCCAAACAGTTTACCAGAAAACATGTCGCCGTGCATATGCACGGCGACCACCACCTATGGCGATCGTCTTTGATGACCCAACACTTCCAGCAACCCAACAATACCCGCATAAACCTTCAGCTCGAACAAAAGAACAAGAATTCAAAATTTTAGCTCCCTATTCCTAAACCTGGAAAAGTATTATAGGTTACTGCTCAATCCTGTCAACGGCCATAGTTCGCCATTCTGATCATCTGGCAACCAACCCCTCCGGCCTCGAGTTCCAACACCCTTCAGCTACACAATCACCAAGTATCACATCACTCGATTCACTCTTCCTCTCTCACTGTCCCAATCTTTAACCCCTATTTAAAACTAGGGTTCAATTCTAAAAATCAAAACTGAAATCAATCTAATCAATTTAATCCTCATCTCTGATATTTCTAAGGATCTATGATCCTTACTTAATAACTCAGAAAGATCCTGAGTTATCTTAAACCACAGATTGCAAGAATTTGCTCCAATTCAAATTTTTGATCAAGAATAAACTGCAAATGAAACAATACTCTAGAAGTCCTAATACTTGATTTAAAATTCAAGTTCCAGTAAATGTTTTTTGTTTATAAAACTGGATTTCAATGTTAATATGACTGGATTTAAATCAAGATCAACATATAGTGGTATTACTTATTTTTACAGAGATATCACTCTGTAATTTAACTCTTCTAATAATTTTTTTTTTAAACCTTATCCTAAGGAAATAATCACATTACTTTATAAGTTTGGAAACTAATATAAAACAACAAACTCTTTTTATTATCCTAAAACCCAGTTACTATCTCAAAATAGATCAATTGCAGAAGATCTTTAAGTAGGATGTAAAACTGGAAACACTACACAACACAATCAACATGCATATACCATCTTAATTTCAACAGACCTTTTTTTTAAACACACAAACACAATTTTTATCTTAAACATTTAATCAAGCAACCTAAATATAATTTAAGATTTAGATGTTACTCACAATTTGATGAATGCAGACCCTCTGTTTAGATCCTTTGAATTTTGCAGAAAATAAATGCAGGGTTGACCCCTCTGTTGTTCATTTATACAGAAACAAGAATATGCAGTAGCTAAACTTCCCATATGCATGCAGATGTTCATTCAACCCAGGTTCAACAGAAATACAAAGGTCTTCATTCATTCCAGGTTTGAAACAGAGTGTAGAAAGAAACAATGCAGGCTCTTCATTTTGATTCTTAGATGAAGGTAGGTTAGATTTTGAAGAAGTGGAGTATGCAGATTTGCATGAAATTTGAGGTATGCAGATTTTGATTAAGGATATGAAAATGCTTTTGATTTTAGAATATGCAGATTTGTGATTGTTGATATGAAAAAATGAATTTTGGTCTTCATTTGATTAAGGAAATGAAAATGAAAATGCAAGTTTGTACTAGATGTATTTCAGATTTAATGTAATAAAAGAAAAATAAAAACTAAAATTTACACTTGTCAATTTTTTTACAACACTTGTCAATTTGAATGCATATGAATCTAACACTTGTTTTCTTTAAGATAATTAGTATTTAAATTTACAAATGTAAAGTGTGTTAGCTTAGATTAAATTTGTTAGTTTATATTAGATATGTGTATGAATTTATAAATGAAAACAAACCATGTTTACAAAACTACACAAATAAAAATTAAAACAATTAAACAATTTAAAATTTATACTTTGGAATTTAAATTCAAACTAAATTCAAAACCAAACAATTTCAAATTAAGTTATAAATAAAAATTCAATTTGAAATAAAAATTACAAATTCTATTCAAAATTTATTTATAAAGACAATACAATGTTAATATTATTTTTATAAATCTCTTATTATTAAATTAAAATCATTTTACAAGAGATTATGTTTTTATTAAATAAAATATCCATTTTATTAAGCCGATAACTTTTGTTAAATTTATTCTAAATTTAAAACTCAAGCCAATTTAATTTAAAATATTTAATATTTTCTTATCAATTTTAAAATCATATATTTATTAATGAAATAGTTTTAAAAACTCAATACTAATTAAAATTAAAATTTCAAATTTATGATGTATATATAGAATTTTAAAACATGATTTAATTATTAAGTTTGAACCAAAATCATTTATTTAACTTTGAAAAGCTTAAATATTAAATAAAACAAAATTTCCAAATTATCAAAACTAGAAAATATGCTTTATTTATTAAAATTAAAACAATACCAATCTATTTAAAATATAAACATAATACTTATATTGTAAACAGAAATCAATTTATATTTTTAAAAGATAAAATAACCAATTTAAATATTTATTGAAGGAGATTATTAAATTTATTTGAATAATTATTATCAGAATATCAATATCAATTTAATTTGCACTACAGATTATTAATTGATATTGTTAAAAATTCCGGGATATTACACTTCCTTATTTAAAAAACTTAGTAATCCCTTACTTTAAATGCATCCAAATATGCATGAAAAGAAAAACCTTATAATTTTGCCTAACATATTCATTATTCACTAGTCTGTAAGCAAACATACAAAGTAGATCAAAGTTCCTTCTTATATATATAAAAGGAAATATAATTAATATAAATAAATTTCACTTCCTACTTAAGTTGTATATGCTCAACCATTAATATTTAAATTATCAAGCTATAGTCCATATTGAGTTAGAGTAAGGAAAAGACTGGTATAAAAATATTTCACGCATGCAGGCACCTTTGCCAAATATGGAACAAAGTTGTTGTTCGATTTTTAACATGTTTGCCATGAAACATAATTGAAATGCATACTTGCTTTTAAATATAATTAACGTGCATGATTGCTGTGACACATAATTGAGGTGCTTGCTTAAGATGCATGCTTGGTGTGACACATAATTGAGATGCATGCTTAACATGTATGCTTGCTGTGAAACATAATTGAGGTGCATGCTTAACATGCATGCTTGTCGTGAAATATTATTAGCATGCATGCTTGCCGTGAAACATAATTGAGGTGCATGCTTTCTTTGAAAAATAATTGACGTGCATGCTTGATTTATAATAAAATGAACATTATCCATGCTAACTTTACAACGCAACTTTTGTTCCAAAACTTTAATTATTAATAACAAAATATCTATGATGATTTTGAGCATGCAGTCAAAAGGAAATATGTAAAGGAAAGTGAGATGAACAAATTGATTAGCTTTCACCTGACCGACGGACCCCGTGGTAATCAAAAATGACATCGTTAAGTCTGGGACTGTATGATGAATGGAAGCGTTACGGCCGAAACGAAAGGTACCAAAAGGACTGTATTACATAGCGTAACACAACGATGGTCTCAGATCGATTATCCGAGGTGTGTAAAGGGGTGAACAAAACCAAAATGTTTTAGATTACAATGCTATGCAATATTCCGTTCGCGCACGAAGCGCGAACAACTTAAATAAAAATACGATCGCGCACGACAATGTTACGCGATCATAAAATAACAATAAAATAAATTTTTAACTTATTTTGTAAACCTTCAAAAGAACCGGCGTTTGACGCAAAAGGTGTTAACCCAAAATATATTCTAAATTAAAAATTATAGAAAATTCTATAAATTAAATAATAATAACGTCATCAAAAATCAAATCTAAATTTGAAAGTTATATATTATTATAATTTAAATTCAAATTCGAAGAATTTCTTACGAATTGTGTTTACATGTTATGATTATGAATGTTCAAGATGTTATATACTACAACTTAATGCTATGTTGCACGAACACGATATTTATATATGATATAAAATAGAAACAATACCAATTTGGGTTAAATGGTATATTGGCAAGTCAAATACAAAGAATTTGATTGAATTTAAACGATGGTGCAAATGAGACAAGATGAGACTACTAGACGCTAGAATCCATCCTAGCGGACAGATTAGGGGTCGCTCCCTGAATCGTGAGGACCTGGTCCCTCGTCACTTATTGTCCAAATGATCTTTTGCACGGAAACAACCACGGTGAAAGGCGCGGTGCAAACGGGAAACGAGAAGAATCGAGGGCAATCTCATTGATGGATATGTGGTGAAACAAAGATAAAAATACAACATAACGGGGTAAGCGCCAACGGTGAACAGGAGAAGGTAGTGCAACTGATAGATCGTGTGGAAGCATCCACAGTTCTGATCCAAAGATATGCGGATGAAAAGGCGGTAATATCAGTTCAATATAGAGTCTAGTAAGAGTGAATAATGAATATAATTCATTAGTAATTCCATACCTCGTAAAATGAATGACTTGATAGTAGTATGTCCATTGAATAATGAATGCAACTTATGAATGAATAGGATGTGATATCCCCATTCATTAGAGTTACAGCTGTGATTCACTTTAAATAGTACCATGACACGTCTATTTGAACTAAAGTTATTTAATGGGATATAGGCGGGTTTAGATTATGGAGTGTGTGACATATCTATTTCTTTTAATATCACATATATAACCCGACCACACATTTATATGAATCCTTGTTACAATACTATACTCATAACTAGATTTATAGCCTGACTCGAGGTTTTGTTTTTGACAACTCCTCGGGTCAGACCAAGTCTTTTCGAGATGTTTACTCTTTCACGTTTTGAGGTGAGTTTATAGGACATTAAGATGGACGACAATTGGCATATATTATATAAATTTAAGGTAGTTGTAGATATAAAGCTTCAAGGACATACGCTTGCTACAAGCCTCAAAGGAACTGTCAGAGTCATTTGGAGGAGAAATGTTTGAGAGATACATTTAGAGTTTGTGTATGTATTAGGACGTCATTTTTGGGGCAGTTATATATATTTGTAGATATATGGTGATAGTTTGACGTCTGTTTGTACATATGTATATGTATATATATATATCTTTGTGGTCCGCTATTCTTTGAAACCATTATGTATTGTGGTCTGCTATGTGATTTAAATAAAAATTCTCCGAACTCGTATAAGCTACATTATATAGAGATGTGATATGTATCATTTTAGAAATATTCTGATAATTTAAACGTATCCATGTTGATCCAAAGTAGTGTAGACGAGAGATCGCACCTTTAGTGCCCACTGATCCGAGATATCGGACGGTAAACTCCCTCTGATATTTCAATCACTGGAGCCGGGACGTCACAGCGTGGTATCAGAGCCAGGATTCAATAGAATTTGTATAAATCAGTAATTAGAACACATTTGACCATAAGGGAGTCGGGTGTAATTTGTTACCCTGTCAGTAAAACCCACGGGAATTGGGATTAACTCGTATAGGAGATAGACGAGTTCTAATAAATGTTTTAAAGGGAAAACATTTGGCTAATATTCGATACGTATTTGTATTACATACGTAATTGTTAGTGAAATTTTATTATATAATAAAATGACAAATGTTCTTTATCAGAAAATGGTAGGACCAAGTAGACCTAGAACAAGTTTGACATTTGAGTCACAAAATGGTCAAGCACTCAAAATGTGCTTTTAACTGTGGATCACTAGGTTGATGTCATGAAGCGTGTTAAAGATATGGGCATGCTCAGAGACAATAATCAAAATCATGAAATAGAGTTTACCAAGCTCCTGCGAAGACTACTCAATTCTAGGTGGTAAATCTTTCTTGGGAAATGAAGGCATAAAGGGAGTTCATGCATGGCTGAGAACATGCGAAAGAATCTTTGAAGATCTGAATCTCTCCGAACAGGACAAGAGAAGGTTAGCATCTCGACAGTTGCAAGGAGGTGCCTTAGATTGGTATGAAGCTATAAGTGTTGCAACCCTAGAGGAAGACATATCTTGGCAAGAATTCAAAGATATTTTCAAAGCCCATTTTCTGTCTGATGCAGAGAGAGCAACACTGCTTCGAAAATTTATTGACCTCACTCAGAAAAATTTATCTGTAACTGAGTATGTCAATGAGTTTAATGCACTATCAAAGTATGGACCAGCACTCATTAGCACCCCATTGGAAAAGAATGAGAAGTTTGTGCTTGGTCTAAATAATGAAAAGAGAGATAAGTTACTTACTCAATTTAGATTTCCATTTGAGGAGATTATGGATGTGGCTTTAAGATTTAAGAAGTTACGAGAGCGAGATTCGGTTTCTGAAAGTCAACCAACTCAAAAAGCCAGTAACAAAGGAAGAGGCCATTCTTCTTGAAGAAGAATGCAAAATTACAAAACAATAAGCGACCATTCCAACCTAAGCAAGAGGACCAGAAGAAGCAACAATGTAAAGCACAAGCAGAATGTTACTCCTGTAGAAAGAAGGGTCATTATGCCGATGAATGTAGAAACAAAGGTCAAGATTCTATGAAGAAATGCTACAATTGTAATGAAATGGGACATATAGCAAGACTATGCACAAAGCCGAAGAAGCAGACTCAAGGGAAAATGTTCGCACTAGATGGTCCAGTTTAATGAAACCAGATGAGGGAAAGCAAGCTTCGGTCTTAGAAGATACTATTTTATGGCATGGATTATATACTAGAATTCTTTTTGATATAAGTGCATCACATTCATTTATATCGAAAGGAATAGTAAAAAGTTTAAAATTGGGTGTATCTTCTCTAAACAATTCTCTTAGGGTGGACAATCCTGTTGGAGGATGCATTACCCTAGGGATGAAATGTAGTGGATTTGTAATTTTCTTATATGAATATTCTTTTACATGTGATTTATTCATTATGGATTCATTGAGTTATGGAGTTAGTTTAGGAATGGGCTGGGTCGAGCACTATCAAGCTCAATTATACTGTTCAGAACGAGTAATCACTCTCCATCATCCTGATTACCCCAAGCGAATCCTTATAGCTCTAGAAAGAGAAAAATCCAGTTCAGGTTATTCTTTATTTGCTATGGAATCTAAAGAAGATGAAATAAAATAGATTCTAGTAGTTAGATATTATTCTAATATCTTTGAACCAGTTACTAGTCTACCACCACATCGAGCATTTAAATTCAGGATAGATTTGAAAACCGTGAACTCAACCTTTTAGTAGACCACCTAATCGAATGTGCCCTGGTGAGATGGAAGAATTAAGATCTCAAATATAGGATTACAGAAAATTAAATGACCATACTATCAATAGTAAATATCCACTGCCAAAGATTGATGATCCATTCGATCAACTAAGTTGTGCAAAGATCTTTTCACAACTAGATCTAGCCACAGGTTTTCATCAACTAAGAGTTGCAAAGGACAGTATTCCACTAATAGCATTTTAAACTAGAAACGGTTCCTACGAATGGTTAGTAATGCCATTCGGATTAACGAATGCCCCAGCTTATTTTTTTGATTTGATGAATAGAGTTTTCAGAAGTTATTTGGACAAGTTTGTCCTAGTTTTTATTGATGATATCCTCGTCTACTCAAAAACAGAAGAAGCGCATGAGATTCACTTGAAACTGGTGTTAGAAACATTAAGAGAACACCAACATAGAGCGAAATTTTCAGAATGTCATTTCTGGCAGAAGAAAGTGAAATTTTTGGGACATATAGTCTCGGAGAAAGGAATTTCAATTGACCCAGCTAAGGTCGAAGCTATTCAAAAGTGGAAGTGACCTGAATCAATAACCGAAATCAGAAGTTTCTTGGGTTTAGAGGGATATTTTAAAAGAATTATAAAACATTTTCCCAAGATTTATGCTCTGTTAACTAATTTAACGAAGAAAGGAGTTATATTTATCTAGTCAGATAAATGTGAAGGGGCTTATTAGAAGTTGAAAGAATTACTTTCTAATGCTCCAATATTAATTGTTCAGAAGGAAATCATGATCTAGTAGTATACACAGATGCCTGTGGAACAGGGCATGGTGAATTATTAATGCAACAAGACAAAGTTGTAGCCTAATGCTTCTAGACAACTTAGGCCTCACGAAGTAAACATGCAACTCATGATCTTGAGTTAGCAGCTGTTGTATTTTCCTTAAAACTATGGCGGCATTATTTATTGGGAGAAAGGTTTTTTTTATACACATACACAAATCGTTAAAATAATTATTCTCTTAAAGAGACTTGAATATGCGACATACGACGATGGTTAGAATTCCTAGCCGCATATGACCTAGAAATTCAGTATATGCCTGGTAAGGGCAAAGGTGGCAGATGCTCTTAGTCAAAAACACCAGGCCGTAGTATCAATAATGTTGATATAATGGAAAGAATTAGAAGTGTTGTGTTCTTGTATCTTTCAATTTAGAAGAGTGGATGAAACAACAAACATATTGGCAAATCTGGATATTCGACCGAGTTTACTCAATCGAATTCAAGCTAATCAAACAAATGACCCATTCCTAGCTGATCAGTTTAATAAATTGAAGAATGGAAATTCATCTGAAGATCTCAACAACTTCGAGTTAGACTTGAAGGGGAACTTAAAATTTAAAGGAAGACTGTGCGACTGTGCATTCCTAATACAGTCGATTTGAGAAAAGTAGCTCTAGATAAATGTCATCGATCTTTATTTTCTATACATCTTGGTGGTACAAAGATGTACAATGATATGAAGCAGATGTACTATTAGGAAGGCATGAAGAAGGACATCGATGAATAGGTGAAACGATGTATTACGTGCCAGATCGTCAAGGGCGAGCATCAAATGCCCAATGGACTTTTATTACCTCTCGAAATTCCTCAATGGAAACAGGAACAGATTTCCATGGATTTCGTTCATGGACTTCCCAGATCAAGGTCAGGAAATGAAGTATATGGGTGATAGTTGATAGACTCACTAAAAGTGCCCTTTTCGTTCCTGTTAGAATGAATAGAACGCAGAATGTTTAGCAAGACTGTTCCTAATACATTTTGTATGATTGCACGGGATTCCAAAGAATATAGTATGCGATCGTGATTCGATATATACCAGTCAATTCTGGCAAAGCTTGCATTCAGTCTTGGGTATACAACTCAATCTAGCACATCATACCATCCTCAGACGAATGGACAAACTGAAAGAATAAATCGAGTTGTAGAAGATCTACTAAGGATATGTATCTTAGAGTTTGGGTGTTCATAGGAAGAATATCTTCATTTGGTTGAATTCTCTTACAATAATAGTTTCCAATCCAGTATTGGTATGGCACCATTTGAAGCTTTATATGGAAGACCATGTCATTCTCCAACCTATTAGTTAGAGACTAGAGATAGACTTATACTAGGACCAGATATGGTCTGAGAAACAACTGAGAAAATCGAGCTTAGTAGAGATCGTATGAAGATTGCTCAGTCTCGAAAAAAGAGCTACACCAACCAATGTAGACAGGACTTGGAATTTACGATCGGAGATTACGTTTTTATTAAGGTATCCCCAATGAAAGGAGTTGTAAGATTTGAAAAAGCAGGAAAATTAGCCCCAAGGTATATTGGATCTTATCCAGTTATGGAATGCATCAGAAGTCTTGCTTACTGAGTTGAATTACCAACATCTCTATCCGGAGTTCATAACGTGTTCCTTGTATCCCAATTGAGGAAATATCTGCGGGATTCCAATGTTATTATCGAACCAAAGCATCTAGAGGAACTATAAATTTAACCGATCTTGTCTTTCACCATTGACCCAACTAGAATAGTGGACTCGAAGATGAAGAAGTTAAGAAACAAGCAAGCTCCACTAGTCAAAGTACAATGGTCAGACAATCCCAAAGACTGCACTTGGGAAACCGAGAAGCAAATTAGGAAATCACATCCTGAGTTAATTGAAACCCATTAGGTATGTGTGTGTGTGTGTCTATATATATATATATATATATATATATATATTGAGTCATGGATATTAGGACTTTATTAGTTGATAGAACGATTTTTAATATATGAATACCATACAATACTCTCTATTAAATTACGAGGACGCAATTTCTTTAAGGAGGGAAGTCTGTAACATTCCACTACTATATCAATAGATTTTGTTACAAAAAAAGTAATAAATAAATAATTAAAAATATTTATGGATATAAAGTAAAATTTGGATGAAAACACCACGAGCGGAATTGTAATCGGAGACCAAATTGCCGTAGGGCAATATCGCGGTTAAGGGTATAAAAATTTATTTGAGGGGTTTAAAAAATTGTTTAATGAAAAATAAATAAAGTAAATATGTTTCATTTTCATTGGACCTACGCTTCCAAACTTATCTCTTTCATAATTATGCACCCTCATTCTAATCTCTTTCATGATTATAAATTAACTTATATGTATAACTTTCTATTTGTGAAGAATCTCTCTCTACTTATATAAACCGCTACCCTATTCATTTTCTTCCTCTGGAAAATATAAACTCTATAACATATGCATCTTCCTCCTACTTCATCGTGCTATATTCAAGTTTTTATTTCCTTAGCAAAAATCAAAGTGGGTATGATATTTTTACCATTATATATATCAATGTCCGTATGTACGGTCGTTTTTGATTAAATCATATTGTTTGATTTAACTAGTATGATTCATAATATGCTCAGCATACCATCTATTTTGACACTTTTGTTTTAAACAACTTAGTAATCCCCTACGTTAAATTCATCCAAATATACATGAAAAGAAAGACCTTATAATGATGCCCAACGTATCCATTATTCACTAGTCTGCAAGAAAATATACAAAGCAGAGCAATGTTCATTCTTTTACATATATATATATATATATATATATATATATATATATATATAAGGAAATATAAATAATATAAATAAATTTCACTTCCTACTTAAGTGTATACGCTCAGCCATTAATATTTAAGTTATCAAGCTATAGTCCATATATAAGTTAGAGTAAAGTAAAGACTTGTATAAAATATTTCACGCAAGCAGGCACCTTTGCCAAATACGGAGCAAAACTACAGTTTGATTTTTAACATGTTTACTGTGAAACATAATTGACATGCAAGCTTGCTTTGAAATATAATTAACGTGCATGCTTGATGTGACACATAATTGAGGTGCTTGCTGTGACACATAATTGAGGTGCATGCTTGCTGTGAAAATAATTTAGCTGCATGCTTAACATGCATGCTTGCTGTGAAACATAACTAACATGCATGCTTGCTGTGAAACCTAATTGAGGTGCATGCTTGCCTTGAAAAATAATTGACGTGCATGTTTGATTTATAATAAAATAAACATTATCCATGCTAACTTTATAATGCAACTGTTTTTCCAAAAATTTAATTATTAATAACTCAATATCTATGATGATTTTAAGCATGCAACCACAAGGAAATATGTAGAGGGAAGTGAGATGAAAAAATTGACTAGCCTTTGCCTGATCGACGGACCACGCGGTAATCAAAAATGACACCGTTAAGTCTGGGAACGTATGATGAATGGAAGCATTACCGCCGAAACGAAAGATACCAGCAGGACTATTTTGCATAGCGTAACACAACGATGGCCTCGGTTCGGTCATCGAAGGTGTGTAGAGGGGGGAACAAAGCACAAATTTTTTGGAATACAACGCTATGCAATATTTCGTTCGCGTACGGACCGTGAACAACTGAATAAAAATACGATCGCAAATGACACGTTGCGCAATCACAAAACAACAACAAAATAAACCGGTTAACTTATATTGTAAAACTTCAAAAGAACCGGCGTTTGACGCAAAACGCGTCAACCAAAACATATTCTAAATTAAAAATTATGAAAAAGTTCTATACATTAAATAAAAACGACATCATCAAAAATCAAGTCTAAATTTGAAAGGTACATTTTATTACAATTTAAATTCAAACCCGATGAAGTTCTTCCGAATTATGTTTACATGTTAAGATTATGAATGTTCAAGATGCTATATACTACAAGTTAATGCTATGTTGCACGAACACGACATTTATCTATGATATAAACTAGAAAATGATACCATTTTAGGGATAAATGGTATATTGGGAAGTCAAATACAAAAGAATTCGAATAAATTTAACCGATGAAGCAAATGAGAGGAGATGAGACTACTAGACGCTAGATTCCATCCGAGCGGACAGATTCAGGGTCGCTCCCTGAATCATGACGACCTGGTCCCTCGTCACTTTATGTCCGAACGATCTGTTGCATAGACACAACCACAGTGACAGGCGTAGTGCAAACGGGAAATGAGGAAGAATCGAGAGCAATCTTACTGATGGGTATGTGGTGAAACAAAGATGAAGATTACAACACAATAGGGTGAGCATCAATTATGGACAGGAAAAGATAATGCAACTGTTAGATCATGTGGGGGCACCCATAATTTCTGATTGAAATGATATACGGATGAAAAAGGCCGTAATATCGGTTCGATGTAGAGTATAGTAAGAGTGAATAATGAATAGGATTCACTAGTAATTTCATACCTCGTAAAATGAATGACTTGACAGTAGTATGTCTATTGAATAACGAATACAAATTATGAATGTATAGGATGTGATATCCCAGTTGATTAGATTTGCAACTGTGATTCACTTTAAATAGTGCCGCGACACATATATTTGAACTTAAATTATTTAATGGGATATCGACGAGTTTAGATTATGGAGTGTGTGACATATCTATTTCTTTTATTATCACATATATAACAACCTCACATTTATATGAATCCTTGTTACACTATTATACTCAGAGCTAGATTTATAGCCTGACTTGATGTTTTGTTTTTGAAAACTCCTCGGGTCAAACCGAGGCTTTTCAAGATGATTACTCTTTCACATTTTAAGGTGAGTTCATACGACATTGAGATGGACGACAACTGGCATACGGTATATAAATTTAAGGTAGTTATAGATGTAGAGCTTCATGGACATACGCTTACTACATGCCTTACAGGAACTGTCAGAGTCATTTGGAGGAGAAATGTTAAAGAGATACATTTAGAGTCCGTTGGACTATACTAAGTTGATTTTGTGTAGTCATGTCGTATGTCCTTTGTATATATTTGCCTATGTATGTATTAGGACGTCCATTTTGGGGCAGTTATATGTAGTTGTAGATATATGGTGATAGTCTGATGTCTGTTTGTACCTATGTATATGTCACGACCTGAAATTCAGCGTTTAAAAATTGGAATCAAATACCTCACTAGTAATCGACTGCCAGAGATTAAAACGTCGAATACTAGTTCAAAATGAGCTTATAACAACATTAGATGAATATAAATAGCAAAAAACAAAATGAACTACCATAAATCAATATCACAGATACAACATCATCATAATATCCATTACAACATCATCACCAACATCAGAGTATTTTTGTACATATAACACAACTTCAAAATAGAATACCTTAACATAACAACAAGTGATCACATTCCAAGAAAGTCTTCAAAGAAATGAAGCTATAGAGAACATCCAAACTAAGCACCTTGAGGTCCAAAAAGCTTTAAAAATATCTCCAAGTCAAAAGCATTCAAAAACCGATAGCCTCCAAACCACAAGGCTTCAAAATCCAGCTAGCACCAAAACACGGAAAACCTGCTACTAGGCTGCCCGTGTAAAAATTATGGGCACCCAGAGTTTAGAAAGGAAACGATAAGCTTCGGGTCAGTCATGCGACTAGTATGAGTAAACAAAAGTAGTTGCTTTGAATAAAAACATATTTAAAAGAAAACCGTTCATTCTTTCGGAAAATGAAACTACCATAAGGCCTCCCAGCACACACACAATGTAATCGCACACTTGGGGGTGATTTCTCCTTACGATAGTCAAATATGCTTAATACGAGAAATTTTTTTTGATATTATTATTATTAGTTCATAGTGTGAAAAACATTTTCGAAAATATAATATTAATCTTAGCCTGCATAGGTAGCATTATACTATGCCTACTATACCTACCATTTAAGAATGGCAGGTTATACAATTGAAATCGTACTGGGTTCGTATTGGTAATTGGATTTCCAACAAATTGTCAGGCTAAGGAACTTCCTGGGTCATATGGGTACGCCTCTAGAGGGACGCCCCGAGAACATAACCGGATCTGTGCCAACACAAGGCCGGTTTACCTCTGTAACTAGGTAACTACTGACACGAGTATGCCATCTCCTGGTTGTAACCAACCTTTATCCCGGGACCCAATAACAACAATCACAAAGTAATATATTTGCGATATCAACATAAGTTAAGTATCTGGGCTCCATACATGATACCACTTCTATCCAGAAGGAAATGCACATACCCTAAGGGGCACTACCCCTAATAACCTTGCCACATCCTTCCTGTTTTGACCATTACCGAGTTATGAGGTTCGACGAAGTCTCATCCACAAAGCTACGCTTTTCACAAAAGCCATGCTTTGGTCAACAAATGATCAGAAGCACTCAGCACGCCATATTACTAGGTTGGGCATATATTACTGATAACCTTCAACTACATAACCTCTAAGCTCGTACGTCTAAGAGAAGGGTGTTAAGCTAAGAGAATAAATTTTCCGCCACCAACGTAAATGTATTTGAAAGAAATCTGCTTTATATCTCAAAATGTAATGTCGGACATACAATCCATTCATGTTTGTTCCGGATTCGAACAGAACCGAAGGCACTTCTGAAGAAGTCCTTGTAATCCGAGCATCCACAATCCCGATCGGACTCCCCATCACATGTGGAGATCTCTTTATTGGAGCAACTCAGTGTAGAAACATTTGATAGGTTATCATATCGTTTTCGAAAACACCGAGTCTTCATCACCGTCTTCAAATGCTATTCATTTCGTCGTATCACTATTCAGAATGGGTTATATGACATAAAGTCCTCTCCCAGCTAATCCTAATAGTGAGCGCTCAATTTTAAAACACGTGGATGTATCAATCACAAAGATTCACATTCAGGGTTTGTTGTGGGTTTGGATAACCAACTGGAATCCGACTCCCTGTCACATCGAAGTTTAAATGTCGTTTTACGGGCCAATGGGTTTTCACAATCACACAGAAATAAATCACAAATCACAGGTCAGCACAAAGCAATTCACATCACACAGTATCACAATCACAAACAGGGATATCAAACAGCTCAAAGCATTTCAATAATAATCAATCATCTAACAATTAGATGATTAAAAGTGTGATTATAATCAATCTATCACATAATTATTTTTATTAATTATCTTTAATTAATGATTAATTATCCTTAATTTTAAATTAATTAATCCTTAATTATCAATTAATTAAATACTTGTTAATCAAATCCTTAATTATTAATTAATTAAAACTTAATTACCTTAATTAATTATTTCTTAATTAATTACCCTAATTAATTTATCCTTAATTATAAATTAATTATCCTTTAATTAATTATGAATTAATTGTTAAGTAATTATAAATAATTAATTATTAATTATCATTAACAATATAAATCATCTTACTTTTAAATTCACAATTTGAACATTTAATTAACTTCTTAATCACTTGTTAAGTTTATTTAAAACAACTTTTTAAAACTACACATTCCAACTTGACAAATAGTCATCATTCTAAAAAGAGTACTTTAGAAATTTATTTAGCTTAAACTGTTAAAGCTTTAACCTAGATGTAACATTCCTGAAATTCATTAAATTTAAACTGGCAATTAAATTAATTTTTGGAAATAAATTGTGATTTAATTAGAAAATTTTCTAGAATAAATAGATAATTTGATTTTAAATAGAATTTGAGATTTATAGAATTTCAAAATAAAATGTATTAAAAATAAATTAGAGATTAAAAACTTTAACAATTTGAACAAACAAAATAATAGATAAAAAAATGTATAATTTAATTTCAAACTATTTTACTTTAATTTGTATAAGTATAAATATATACATAAGGGGATAAAATGGATAGATATATCTTGTAAATTAAAATCAAACAAGGTTTAAAAAAAACAAAATGTATAAATTAAAATTTGTTGAACTGAGGATCTAAACACAAATGAGATTGAGTATGTTTAAATATTAATGTATGAATAAATAAGGATATGTTAATAAATAAGAATCATTTTTATTATGGTTGTAGGATGTGATGGATTTCAAAAGTTGTAAAAATAAAATGAATACAAGTGTATGTAAGTAACTTGTAAATAAATTGATAAAGGGCTAAAAGCATAAATCATGTTTCATAAATCAAAAATTCAAATTGCTTTTTCTTTTTCTTTTTTTTTTACTTGAAAATAAATACAATATAAAGTTATGTTTAAAACTATTTAAGTTGTTTAAAGATGAACATAAGTATTTAATTTAAAACAAAGGTTAAAACAAAGAAAACATGTATACAAATGTAAACATATGCACATGAGAGATGGAGTGTAAGAGTTAACAAAATCAAAAGGTTATAATGATTTTATACAAATGGCATTCACCATATCTAATAAAATATAATAATAAGATTAAAAAATTACAAAACTCTTCATTTTCCTATGCACAATCATAAAATAACTCAGCAAATCTGAAAAGTTTAGTAATCAAAAATCTCAAACTACAACAATACAAATGTAGGAGAAAGATAGAAACTGAAAACCAGGAAAATGAAGATCAAGCTTAAAAGAAAAAAAAAACAAAGCCTTGAAACAAATTCTGGGAAATCAACTAGGAATTCAACTCAAACAACAATCAAGCAAGGATCAATTCAAATATAAAGCATGCAAGTTCAGGCAAGGTCGGATCTGAAACAAAGTTTAAAACAAATTCAAACTGAAATACAAAAGATAAAATCTGGGAATCAAATGCAGTTCTCTGGGAATAATAAAAGGCAAGTGAATTTCATTCTGTTTAAAATTTGAATTTGAGATTAGTAATCAGTATTAAAACAAAGTTTTAAACAAAATCTGTTTAACAAGTTGCAGGGAAAACAAACTAGAGAGGAATTAAAATCTGGAAATTAAAACCAGGGAAGTTAGAGCAAAAGGAAACAAGTGCAGTTTCTATGGAATTAAATAAAAGTAAGTAAATTTTCTTAAAAAAAGATTCAAATTTGATGTTGTTAATCAGTGATAAAACAATTGAAAACAAAATCAAAAGCAGATTAACAAGTAAAGCAAAGGGCCAGTTTCCAGTGGAAAGCAAATCAAAATCAGAATATGAAAAAAAAAATCAAAAGCCTGTAATTCAAACTGCTCTCTGTTCTTGTCTCTGCTGCAACTCCTAGGTGAGCAATCCTTCACCCTCTTTTATCTGATGCATAAATAAAACTCTGATGTTAGTTGCTTCTTTGTTTTCATGTCTGTGAGCAAACACTTTCACCTCTGCTTTTATGGTTTGATGCTTGTGATGAATGATGTTATGGGATGTTGCTTAGGTATTGAGTACACTTGCATGCTTTAAATTAGAAGATGAAAATATATGATAAATCTGCTGTGTACATATGTATGAATGCATGTTTGTTTGCTGATGCATGTCTGTCCCCTCAAATTTAAACCTCTGCTTGATCTTAAATAACTTTGCATATCTATGTGTGGGTGTAATAGGAGTATGCTTGACTGTGTTTATTTGCAATAGTCTCTGTTGTTCTTTCTGAACTGAGTTTGACCAAAACTAAAATCTCTTTATGTAATCTAAGTAGAGATATGATTATAACAGAGAAAAAGATTATATGGATGTATATCAATTTTAAAAAATAGCTTGAGTATGTTTGTTTCAAAACTACCTGGAAATATTAATATACAGTAGAACAAAATGGTTCTTGTTTGATTTAAATTCAAAAACTCTTGAGTAATCTCTGTTTAAACTTAAGTTATAAACAGAACTTGGTTGCTTCATCTCAAAGTTTAAATTAAAATTATACTTCAGTCAAAATTACTCAAGTGTCTTTAGAAAACTCCTGGAAATCAAAATGACTGAGAAAAAAAATAGGAATGTGTCAAAATCCAAACATGGTAATTCATAAGTTCAGGATCATAACTTGAATCTAAGGATGAATTCAAATAGTTTGAATTCTGCATTTTGATGGTTGGAGATGTAGTTTAGAGGTGGCTGGAGGTGGTTTACAAATGCACGGGGGTGTGTGCATGTTTGTGATGGTGGTGGGTTGATGTTTCTGGGTTGCAGAGTTTGTGCCTCGGGTTGGTCTCGGGGAAAAGTGGGGGAAACTCGAAGCAGAAGGGATATTAACTCGAAGTAAAATAGGGGAGTGCAGGGTGTATGTGTTCAGGTTTTTACAACAGAACTTGTTCTGTTTATTTTAAAAAATTTAAAAAAAAAATAAAGTTAAATTAAATCTGGCAATTTGAACTTAAGATTTAACTTGAATCTAAGGATGAATTCAAATAGTTTGAATTCTTATTTTGAAATAATGTAAATACAGAATTCAAATTTGGTTTTAAAAAAATAAAAAAAAATAAAAAAAAAAGAAGAGAAACAGGAAACTGTTTTCCAGATTTTTAAAGTTTGAAATAAAATGCAAACTAAAGTTTAACTTAGGATGTTAAAACTGAGTTCAAATAAGGTTTGAAGTTCAAAGTTTTTAAAAATGGAACTTTTAAATTTAAACAAGTTTAACTTCTGTTTTAAATCAAAATTTAAAACAAAACAGTTTCTGGTCTTAAATCCTGTAGTTTGCAGTTTTAAATGGAATTCATATTTTAGGTTGGAAACTTAATTCAAGTATGAATTGATACTGAATTCAAGTGAAGTTTTGAGTTAAAGTTTTTTTTTTTTTTTAAAAATGAAAATTTTAAATTTAAACAAAGTTTTAATTTCTGTTTAAATCAAAATCAAAACCGTTTCAGGTTTTATAACTGAGAGTTTGCAAGTTGAATGAAATTTAAATTTTAGAGTGGGAATTTGATATTAGGTGGAAGTAGAAACAGAATTCAAATGTAGCTTTGAATTCAAAGTTTTTAGAAGTAAAATCTTAAATTTAATCAAGATTTAAATTTCTGTTTTAAATCAAAAGTTCAAAACAGTTGCAGGTTTTAATCCAGAGAGAGTTGCAGTTTTTTTTTTAAAAGAAATTTGAATTGAATTCAATTCTAGTGTAGGGTTGATTTAACTATGAATTGAACTAAATTCAAATGGAGTTCTGAGTTCAAAGTTTTAAAAATGAAATTTTTAAATTTAAACAAAGTTTTAATTTCTGTTTAAATCAAAATTAAAACTGTTTCAGGTTTTAAACCTGAAAGATGTTTTGCAGTTTTTAATGTTTTTAATGAAACTCATATTTTAAGTTGTAATTTGATTTAAATGCAAGTTAAATCTGAATTCAAATAGAGTTTGGAAATCAAAGTTTTCAAAAATGAAATATCTTAAACAAGTTTAAAGATTGGTTTTAAATCAAATTTAAAAAAACTGTTTCAGGGTTTAGACCTGAAAGTTGTTTGCAGGTTTTAAAATGAATATGAAAATGTAAGTAAAGCTTTAATGAATCAAGTTTAAATTTGGAAATAAAGATTCAATATGTATTTCTGTTTTGAAATTAAGGAAAATTTTGAGTTTGAATTTGTTTTTTTTTAAAAGGCTTTATTTAAGTAAGAGATGTTTTATCTTAAACATAAATAAATGGAATTTAATGATTTTGGACTCATGGAATTATTAAGTTAATTAATCAAGTAATAAATAAATGATTAAATAAAATAACAATTACTTAGTGAAAGCAATTATAATAGATAATTAAAGATTGATTTAATCAAATATTGAGGCTTAATTACTTCAAAGTATAATTTACTAATATGGTTAATTAAGGTAATGAAATCAAGGATAATAAATAAGGATTAATTAACTTAAAATGATTAAGAAATCATTATCAATTAAGGATTAATTAAGTATTGTTAATTAAAGAATAAGTAATTAAGGTTTAATTAGTTTCAATTAAAGGTTAATTAATTAAGATAGTTAATTAAATAAATGATTAATAAATAAAGGTGGTTAAACTTAATTAATTATAGTTAATGATAATTAATCATTGATTTAAAGATTACAAATAGAAGTAATTATGTGAATAATAAATTCATAACCACACGGTTTATTCATCTTAACTGAAGATGTTTGATTGTTATTGAATGTTTTGTGATGGATTGATATATTTGATATATGATGTGATGCTATGTATTGCTTTGTGCTAAGTTGTTATATCTGTGATGTATATGTTGTTATATGTATATGCAAACCCTTGATCCGTAAAACGACATTTGGATTTCGATGCGACAAGGAGTCGGATTCCATTTGGTTATCCGATACCCACATCGAATTGTAATAATTGAATCTGTGCTGATTGATAATGTGGCACTCTTATTGTGTAAAACCCCTGGACCACACTTATACACACACAAATATGGATTGCACGTGGAAATTAGTTAAGTCACAGATTTTGAAATTGTTTTAAAATTAAATTTTTAAATCCAAAATAGTTTTTGAACTAGAATTGAAGCTTTTGAAAATGGTTATTTTTAAATAACTTGATTAAGTTTGAAAATTTAGATAATTGGATTTAAATTTGAGTTCAATATTTGAAATTGAATTCTATAATTTGGGAACTAGGGTTTAAAAAGTTATTCAACTTATAGATGGGTTTATATGGGTTTTAAAAAAAATCATTTTAAAAGTGATGTTTTGGAATTTAAATTTAACCCGAAGATCTTAACTTGTATTAATGAAGTCGGATTTTTCCAAAAAGAAAACTATTTGTTTTCAAACAATTGAAGCTTTCACATAAGAATGAATTTCCAATTTGTGATAAAGGGTTTCGAGTCTAAAAATGAAAATAGTTTTCCAAGTTTTAGATAAATCTTTGGAAATGTGTTTTGAAAGCTATAAATCTTTAATTTAAAGATTAAATTTGGTTAATCCAAATTGAATGGGAATTGTTTTTGAAATCTATGGATAGATCTTTGTGAAATTGGGTGAAACTTTGTGAAATAAATCCTTTTGGTTTAAAGATTAAAAATGGTAATTTGTTTAACCATTTGAAAGAAAGGTTTGGATTTTATAAGTCGTGACTTAACTGAAATCCCTTATCCATATGTTTTTAAATATGGCGCTTACTATTCGGTTTAGCCGGGAGAGGACCTTGTGTCATATAGCCCATTCCGAATAGTGATACGACGTTATGGATAGCATTTGAAGACCGGTGGTGAAGACCGGGTATTTGTGAGAACGATAGGATAACCTATCGATTGACTCTGCACTGAGTTGCTCCGGTATAGAGTTCTCCTTAGTGATGGGAAGTCCGATCGGGATTGTGGATACCCGGATTTGCAAGGGCTTCTTCGGAAGTGCCTTCGGTTCTGTTCGAACCCGGAACAGACTTGTATGGTTGTATGTCCGACATTACACCTTGAGATGTTAACTGATTTTTATCAAATACATTTCTGCTTGGTGGCGGAGAATTTATTCTCTTAGCTTAACACCCTTCTCTGAGACGTACGAGCTCAGAGGTTATGTAGTTGATATTTATCGGTGATATATTCCCAATTTGGTAATGTGGCATGCTGAGTGCTGCTGTGTGATGATCATTGGTTGATCATTTGTGATATGATCATTTGTTTGATCATTTATCTTTGTGATCATTGCTTTGGTCATCTGTTGACCCAAAGCATGGCTTTGTGACAAAGCGTAGCTTTGTGGACGAGACTGCATCAGGACCTCACTTCCCGGAAATGGTCGAAACAGGAAAGATGCGGCAAGGTTATGAGGGTCGCGCCCTTTAGGGTATGTCATTTCCTTCTGGAAAAGGGTGGTATCATGGTATGGAGCCCAGATACTTACTCATGTTGATACACTATACCTATTACTGTGTGGTGTTGTTGTGCGCGCGCTCGGATAAAGGTCCCAAAGGACCGGGGGATGACATATTCGTGTAGTAGTTACCTAGTTACAGAGGTAACCCGGCCTTGTGTTGGCAGAGATCTAACCGTAACTTTAGTTCTCGGGACGTCCCGCCAGAGGCGTACCCATGTGGCAATAGGAAGTTCCTTAGCCTGACCATTTGTTGGAAATCCATTCATCCAATACGCGCCTTGTACGGTTTTAGTTGTAGAACCTGCCATTTAACATGGCAGCTATAGTAGGCATAGCATCATGGTACCTATGCTGGCTAGGATTTATATTATACTTTCGAAAGATTTTCCACTATGCACTAGTAATAATATCAAAGAATTTTTCTTGTAGTAAGCATGTTTGACTATCATAAGGAGAAATCTCCCCCATGTGTGCGTTTGCATTGTGTGTGTGCCGGGAGGCCTTATGGTAGTTTCATTTTCTAAAAAGCATTGCGGATTTCAAATTTAAATTCTTCTATCTGTTTTAAAAGAACAAATGTTTTTGTTTGCTCATACCAGTCCCACGACTGACCTGGAGTTTATTGTTCCTTTCCTAAACTCTGGGTGCCCACTATTTCCCACACGGGCAGTCTAGAGTTGGGGTTTTCAGATAATCTATAGTAGGTGTAGATTCGATAGCTTTCAGCCTTAGGATTTGGCAATTGCATTTGGATCGAGTTGCTTCTCTTCATCTTGATTTGGGAGTTCGAGCTATTCTGGATTGGTGCTTTAGAGATGGAGATTACTGATATTGGAGTTCTTTCTTGAAGACTATTTTGGAGATTTGTTCCGCTGCTAGTGTTATCTTTTATTTCCGCTGCTATTCTTTGTATCTCTGATAATGTTGATATTCATTGTATCATCTGTTGTGTCATATGATATCTGATATTGTATCAAATGTTGTATATGATATATGTTATTCATTTTTTTCGGCTGTGTTATTTACTTAATGTGTTATAAGCTCCGGCGAACCAGGTTCGACGTTTGGATCTGCGGCATTTGAATACGAGTGTCGTATTCGGTGCCGATTTTCGAAGGTCGAGTCAGGGTCGTCACAAGTGGTATCAGAGCTGATGGTTAAAACCTTAGCTCAGGAGTATAACACATTAAGTAACTCATTAGAGATAGGGTGAAGTAAACCCTAGAATGAGTATATCCCTAAGATATCCGTTCGAATGCCTCAGTAAATTCTCTTGCTATCCACTGATAGTAAGTATGAGTGCGAGAAGAGAACGAGATAGGGGTCGGGGGAGTACCACTACAAATGGTCAATACCCTGCAACAGTGGAAACAGCTTTTCCCTATCAATCTCCTTTGATTCGATTTCGTATTCTTTTGACTACTTCGTGACAGCTCCAGAAAGAAGTTTCGGTGCGATGGTGACCCTACGAATCGTTGTAGAAAATTCTTACTTCGCATCTTCATCCAATTTCTTGTCAGCTTTTCGTTTTAAACTCTAATGAATTTGAAGATTTAAATTAAATAAATTGAAAATTTTAAATTGAGTTAATTGGTTAATAGAATGTAAAGCTAAATTTGAATTGTATAAATAAAACGATATCGGTTAAAACCAAATTTAAAATTGTAATTTCGTGTGTATATCAAAGTCTATATACTTTGGAGTATTCTGGCTTGAATTTGGTATCCATATCTAGCATTTGGGAATTGTTGAGAATTAAGTCCATCTATCTTTTCTCTGGGATCCGATATATTCTACGAACGATTAGTTATCCCTTCGAACTAATCAATGCCCTTACATATTCGTAGACCGGTGGACCCAAATATCTTGTGTAATAATTATATGAGTTTGTTCTCCTATTGTCGATATTCTGATTTGGTAAACCGAATGCAGAATAAATATTTCGACCTAATGCGATCAATAATTTCTTTGTCTATTATCTTTCCTTTCTCGTCTTCCTTGCAATTTCGAGGACGAAATTCTTTAAGGGGGGAAATCTTTAACATTCCTGAAATTCATTAAATTTAAACTGGCAATTAAATTAATTTTTGGAAATAAATTGTGATTTAATTAGAAAATTTTCTAGAATAAATAGATAATTTGATTTTAAATAGAATTTGAGATTTATAGAATTTCAAAATAAAATGTATTAAAAATAAATTAGAGATTAAAAACTTTAACAATTTGAACTAACAAAATAATAGATAAAAAAATGTATAATTTAATTTCAAACTATTTTACTTTAATTTGTATAAGTATAAATATATACATAAGGGGATAAAATGGATAGATATATCTTGTAAATTAAAATCAAACAAGGTTTAAAAAAAACAAAATGTATAAATTAAAATTTGTTGAACTGAGGATCTAAACACAAATGAGATTGAGTATGTTTAAATATTAATGTATGAATAAATAAGGATATGTTAATAAATAAGAATCATTTTTATTATGGTTGTAGGATGTGATGGATTTCAAAAGTTGTAAAAATAAAATGAATACAAGTGTATGTAAGTAACTTGTAAATAAATTGATAAAGGGCTAAAAGCATAAATCATGTTTCATAAATCAAAAATTCAAATTGCTTTTTCTTTTTCTTTTTTTTTTTCTTGAAAATAAATACAATATAAAGTTATGTTTAAAACTATTTAAGTTGTTTAAAGATGAACATAAGTATTTAACTTAAAACAAAGGTTAAAACAAAGAAAACATGTATACAAATGTAAACATATGCACATGAGAGATGGAGTGTAAGAGTTAACAAAATCAAAAGGTTATAATGATTTTATACAAATGGCATTCACCATATCTAATAAAATATAATAATAAGATTAAAAAATTACAAAACTCTTCATTTTCCTATGCACAATCATAAAATAACTCAGCAAATCTGAAAAGTTTAGTAATCAAAAATCTCAAACTACAACAATACAAATGTAGGAGAAAGATAGAAACTGAAAACCAGGAAAATGAAGATCAAGCTTAAAAGAAAAAAAAAACAAAGCCTTGAAACAAATTCTGGGAAATCAACTAGGAATTCAACTCAAACAACAATCAAGCAAGGATCAATTCAAATATAAAGCATGCAAGTTCAGGCAAGGTCGGATCTGAAACAAAGTTTAAAACAAATTCAAACTGAAATACAAAAGATCAAATCTGGGAATCAAATGCAGTTCTCTGGGAATAATAAAAGGCAAGTGAATTTCATTCTGTTTAAAATTTGAATTTGAGATTAGTAATCAGTATTAAAACAAAGTTTTAAACAAAATTTGTTTAACAAGTTGCAGGGAAAACAAACTAGAGAGGAATTAAAATCTGGAAATTAAAACCAGGGAAGTTAGAGCAAAAGAAAACAAGTGCAGTTTCTATGGAATTAAATAAAAGTAAGTAAATTTTCTTAAAAAAAGATTCAAATTTGATGTTGTTAATCAGTGATAAAACAATTGAAAACAAAATCAAAAGCAGATTAACAAGTAAAGCAAAGGGCCAGTTTCCAGTGGAAAGCAAATCAAAATCAGAATATGAAAAAAAAAATCAAAAGCCTGTAATTCAAACTGCTCTCTGTTCTTGTCTCTGCTGCAACTCCTAGGTGAGCAATCCTTCACCCTCTTTTATCTGATGCATATATAAAGCTCTGATGTTAGTTGCTTCTTTGTTTTCATGTCTGTGAGCAAACACTTTCACCTCTGCTTTTATGGTTTGATGCTTGTGATGAATGATGTTATGGGATGTTGCTTAGGTATTGAGTACACTTGCATGCTTTAAATTAGAAGATGAAAATATATGATAAATCTGCTGTGTACATATGTATGAATGCATGTTTGTTTGCTGATGCATGTCTGTTCCCTCAAATTTAAACCTCTGCTTGATCTTAAATAACTTTGCATATCTATGTGTGGGTGTAATAGGAGTATGCTTGACTGTGTTTATTTGCAATAGTCTCTGTTGTTCTTTCTGAACTGAGTTTGACCAAAACTAAAATCTCTTTATGTAATCTAAGTAGAGATATGATTATAACAGAGAAAAAGATTATATGGATGTATATCAATTTTAAAAAATAGCTTGAGTATGTTTGTTTCAAAACTACCTGGAAATATTAATATACAGTAGAACAAAATGGTTCTTGTTTGATTTAAATTCAAAAACTCTTGAGTAATCTCTGTTTAAACTTAAGTTATAAACAGAACTTGGTTGCTTCATCTCAAAGTTTAAATTAAAATTATACTTCAGTCAAAATTACTCAAGTGTCTTTAGAAAACTCTTGGAAATCAAAATGACTGAGAAAAAAAATAGGAATGTGTCAAAATCCAAACATGGTAATTCATAAGTTCAGGATCATAACTTGAATCTAAGGATGAATTCAAATAGTTTGAATTCTGCATTTTGATGGTCGGAGATGTAGTTTAGAGGTGGCTGGAGGTGGTTTACAAATGCACGGGGGTGTGTGCATGTTTGTGATGGTGGTGGGTTGATGTTTCTGGGTTGCAGAGTTTGTGCCTCGGGTTGGTCTCGGGGAAAAGTGGGGCAAACTCGAAGCAGAAGGGATATTAACTCGAAGTAAAATAGGGGAGTGCAGGGTGTATGTGTTCAGGTTTTTACAACAGAACTTGTTCTGTTTATTTTAAAAAATTTAAAAAAAAAATAAAGTTAAATTAAATCTGGCAATTTGAACTTAAGATTTAACTTGAATCTAAGGATGAATTCAAATAGTTTGAATTCTTATTTTGAAATAATGTAAATGTAGAATTCAAATTTGGTTTTAAAAAAAATAAAAAAAAATAAAAAAAAAAAGAAGAGAAACAGGAAACTGTTTTCCAGATTTTTAAAGTTTGAAATAAAATGCAAACTAAAGTTTAACTTAGGATGTTAAAACTGAGTTCAAATAAGGTTTGAAGTTCAAAGTTTTTAAAGATGGAACTTTTAAATTTAAACAAGTTTAACTTCTGTTTTAAATCAATATTTAAAACAAAACAGTTTCTGGTCTTAAATCCTGTAGTTTGCAGTTTTAAATGGAATTCATATTTTAGGTTGGAAACTTAATTCAAGTATGAATTGATACTGAATTCAAGTGAAGTTTTGAGTTAAAGTTTTTTTTTTTAAAAAAAAATGAAATTTTTAAATTTAAACAAAGTTTTAATTTCTGTTTAAATCAAAATCAAAACCGTTTCAGGTTTTATAACTGAGAATTTGCAAGTTGAATGAAATTTAAATTTTAGAGTGGGAATTTGATATTAGGTGGAAGTAGAAACAGAATTCAAATGTAGCTTTGAATTCAAAGTTTTTAGAAGTAAAATCTTAAATTTAATCAAGATTTAAATTTCTGTTTTAAATCAAAAGTTCAAAACAGTTGCAGGTTTTAATCCAGAGAGAGTTGCAGTTTTTTTTTTAAAAGAAATTTGAATTGAATTCAATTCTAGTGTAGGGTTGATTTAACTATGAATTGAACTAAATTCAAATGGAGTTCTGAGTTCAAAGTTTTAAAAATGAAATTTTTAAATTTAAACAAAGTTCTAATTTCTGTTTAAATCAAAATTAAAACTGTTTCAGGTTTTAAACCTGAAAGATGTTTTGCAGTTTTTAATGTTTTTAATGAAACTCATATTTTAAGTTGTAATTTGATTTAAATGCAAGTTAAATCTGAATTCAAATAGAGTTTGGAATTCAAAGTTTTCAAAAATGAAATATCTTAAACAAGTTTAAAGATTGGTTTTAAATCAAATTTAAAAAAACTGTTTCAGGGTTTAGACCTGAAAGTTGTTTGCAGGTTTTAAAATGAATATGAAAATGTAAGTAAAGCTTTAATGAATCAAGTTTAAATTTGGAAATAAAGATTCAATATGTATTTCTGTTTTGAAATTAAGGAAAATTTTGAGTTTGAATTTGTTTTTTTTAAAAAGGCTTTATTTAAGTAAGAGATGTTTTATCTTAAAAATAAATAAATGGAATTTAATGATTTTGGACTCATGGAATTATTAAGTTAATTAATCAAGTAATAAATAAATGATTAAATAAAATAACAATTACTTAGTGAAAGCAATTATAATAGATAATTAAAGATTGATTTAATCAAATATTGAGGCTTAATTACTTCAAAGTATAATTTACTAATATGGTTAATTAAGGTAATGAAATCAAGGATAATAAATAAGGATTAATTAACTTAAAATGATTAAGAAATCATTATCAATTAAGGATTAATTAAGTATTGTAGTTAATTAAAGAATAAGTAATTAAGGTTTAATTAGTTTCAATTAAAGGTTAATTAATTAAGATAGTTAATTAAATAAATGATTAATAAATAAAGGTGGTTAAACTTAATTAATTATAGTTAATGATAATTAATCATTGATTTAAAGATTACAAATAGAAGTAATTATGTGAATAATAAATTCATAACCACACAGTTTATTCATCTTAACTGAAGATGTTTGATTGTTATTGAATGTTTTGTGATGGATTGATATATTTGATATATGATGTGATGCTTTGTATTGCTTTGTGCTAAGTTGTTATATCTGTGATGTATATGTTGTTATATGTATATGCAAACCCTTGATCCGTAAAATGACATTTGGATTTCGATGCGACAGGGAGTCGGATTCCATTTGGTTATCCGATACCCACATCGAATTGTAATAATTGAATCTGTGCTGATTGATAATGTGGCACTCTTATTGTGTAAAACCCCTGGACCACACTTATACACACACAAATATGGATTGCACGTGGAAATTAGTTAAGTCACAGATTTTGAAATTGTTTTAAAATTAAATTTTTAAATCCAAAATAGTTTTTGGACTAGAATTGAAGCTTTTGAAAATGGTTATTTTTAAATAACTTGATTAAGTTTGAAAATTTAGATAATTGGATTTAAATTTGAGTTCAATATTTGAAATTGAATTCTATAATTTGGGAACTAGGGTTTAAAAAGTTATTCAACTTATAGATGGGTTTATATGGGTTTTAAAAAAAATCATTTTAAAAGTGATGTTTTGGAATTTAAATTTAACCCGAAGATCTTAACTTGTATTAATGAAGTCGGATTTTTCCAAAAAGAAAACTATTTGTTTTCAAACGATTGAAGCTTTCACATAAGAATGAATTTCCAATTTGTGATAAAGGGTTTCGAGTCTAAAAATGAAAATAGTTTTCCAAGTTTTAGATAAATCTTTGGAAATGTGTTTTGAAAGCTATAAATCTTTAATTTAAAGATTAAATTTGGTTAATCCAAATTGAATGGGAATTGTTTTTGAAATCTATGGATAGATCTTTGTGAAATTGGGTGAAACTTTGTGAAATAAATCCTTTTGGTTTAAAGATTAAAAATGGTAATTTGTTTAACTATTTGAAAGAAAGGTTTGGATTTTATAAGTCGTGACTTAACTGAAATCCCTTATCCATATGTTTTTAAATATGGCGCTTACTATTCGGTTTAGCCGGGAGAGGACCTTGTGTCATATAGCCCATTCTGAATAGTGATACGACGTTATGGATAGCATTTGAAGACCGGTGGTGAAGACCGTGTATTTGTGAGAACGATAGGATAACCTATTGATTGACTCTGCACTGAGTTGCTCCGGTATAGAGTTCTCCTTAGTGATGGGAAGTCCGATCGGGATTGTGGATACCCGGATTTGCAAGGGCTTCTTCGGAAGTGCCTTCGGTTCTGTTCGAACCCGGAACAGACTTGTATGGTTGTATGTCCGACATTACACCTTGAGATGTTAACTGATTTTTATCAAATACATTTCTGCTTGGTGGCGGAGAATTTATTCTCTTAGCTTAACACCCTTCTCTGAGACGTACGAGCTCAGAGGTTATGTAGTTGATATTTATCGGTGATATATTCCCAATTTGGTAATGTGGCATGCTGAGTGCTGCTGTGTGATGATCATTGGTTGATCATTTGTGATATGATCATTTGTTTGATCATTTATCTTTGTGATCATTGCTTTGGTCATCTGTTGACCCAAAGCATGGCTTTGTGCCAAAGCGTAGCTTTGTGGACGAGACTGCATCAGGACCTCACTCCCCGGAAATGGTCGAAACAGGAAAGATGCGGCAAGGTTATGAGGGTCGCGCCCTTTAGGGTATGTCATTTCCTTCTGGAAAAGGGTGGTATCATGGTATGGAGCCCAGATACTTACTCATGTTGATACACTATACCTATTACTGTGTGGTGTTGTTGTGCGCGCGCTCGGATAAAGGTCCCAAAGGACCGGGGGATGACATATTCGTGTAGTAGTTACCTAGTTACAGAGGTAACCCGACCTTGTGTTGGCAGAGATCTAACCGTAACGTTAGTTCTCGGGACATCCCGCCAGAGGCGTACCCATGCGGCAATAGGAAGTTCCTTAGCCTGACCATTTGTTGGAAATCCATTCATCCAATACGCGCCTTGTACGGTTTTAGTTGTAGAACCTGTCATTTAACATGGCAGCTATAGTAGGCATAGCATCATGGTACCTATGCTGGCTAGGATTTATATTATACTTTCGAAAGATTTTCCACTATGCACTAGTAATAATATCAAAGAATTTTTCTCGTAGTAAGCATGTTTGACTATCATAAGGAGAAATCTCCCCCATGTGTGCGTTTGCATTGTGTGTGTGCCGGGAGGCCTTATGGTAGTTTCATTTTCTAAAAAGCATTGCGGATTTCAAATTTAAATTCTTCTATCTGTTTTAAAAGAACAAATGTTTTTGTTTGCTCATACCAGTCCCACGACTGACCTGGAGTTTATTGTTCCTTTCCTAAACTCTGGGTGCCCACTATTTCCCACACGGGCAGTCTAGAGTTGGGGTTTTCAGATAATCTATAGTAGGTGTAGATTCGATAGCTTTCAGCCTTAGGATTTGGCAATTGCATTTGGATCGAGTTGCTTCTCTTCATCTTGATTTGGGAGTTCGAGCTATTCTGGATTGGTGCTTTAGAGATGGAGATTACTGATATTGGAGTTCTTTCTTGAAGACTATTTTGGAGATTTGTTCCGCTGCTAGTGTTATCTTTTATTTCCGCTGCTATTCTTTGTATCTCTGATAATGTTGATATTCATTGTATCATCTGTTGTATCATATGATATCTGATATTGTATCAAATGTTGTATATGATATATGTTATTCATTTTTTTCCGCTGTGTTATTTACTTAATGTGTTATAAGCTCCGGCGAACCAGGTTCGACGTTTGGATCTGCGGCATTTGAATACGAGTGTCGTATTCGGTGCCGATTTTCGAAGGTCGAGTCAGGGTCGTCACACTAGAAATCATATTACTCGAGTCACCCCCGAGTGTTTCCCAAGCCAACCGTCCACCTGCTTCGAGTTTCCCCAGAAATCTGCCCGTTGCTTGTATTTTTTTTTAAACTCAAATTTTCTAAGTACAGACCGTGTACCCATAATTTTCTTCGAGTTTGTACCCTAGCTATCTCCTTCATTTCCCGAGAGTCGCTTCGAGTCATTTCCCTTCTTTCCTAAACTACTGCCACCTGACACAAATTCGTCGTTGTGCACATGCACAACCTCTCCAGCAAGCTACAATCAGTGCTATTGTCATTGACATGTCCACTATGTTCTCCATGCACCACCGAAACACCCAAAAAACCAAATCATCACCGAAATCGAAATTTCACTACCGAACCCAAGCTGGAACGAAGGTTCGATCACCAATCCATCCAGTGTCAGCGACCTAGACCACCGGAGGCCATACAAATTTGGTAATAGTTGCATAAAACTATCCAGCTTCGATCGCCGCCGGAGCGAGCAGTTCCCGTCCATCGACGGCGACGCAGCAATGCGTTTTCTGACCACGATCATTTATGGGTTTTAAACTCTAATTTGTTGCCGTGCGCTCGCTACAGCAAATTAAAAAAAATTAAACATTTTTCTGACGAACTCCAAACTTCCAACAAGCCACGACCACAATCTCGAGCGCCCAAACTACACCGATCACCAGAATTTCGGGAAAATAGCAATTCCGTTCATCCCCATTTTCCTTGGCGAATACTTGATAAAAAAATTTAATTTCACTTTTAAAAGTCATCAACTTCAAAGATGATTCAATATATATATATATGTATGTATATGTATGTATGTATATATATTCAAAATTTGAAATCATATTTGATGAAATTTCTGTTTATATTGAGTTTGCTTGTATTCTTCTATTTCTAGACAAGACTTTTTTTTAATTTACCAACGTTTATTTTTAAAATTTAGAACATGATCATACAAACATGTTTTCTTTTGATCTCAAAGCCTAAAAACAATCTCATATAGAGTATTGGATTTTTGAGATAGGATTTTGAAACCTTTAGGGATATAACAGAGTCTATTATGATGTATACAGGCATGCATCTTCATTTCACGTGCAAATATATACATGCAAACACGCATTTATCATTCAAGCCTCACTATTGTTCACAGCAACAAATTCAAGTTCAAATTAAGGAGTTTACTCACCTTGTTGCCTGAGAACAGAGGGGCTGTACTATGAACTTTGAAGACTGAGAATTGATAAATTGAAAACTGGAATTGCCATTTTTAATTTGACCCTGGATTTCTTTTTCCTGCAACTAATTATTTAGATTTGCATAGCTTCTGAAAGATTTGCTTACTTAATCCCTCAACGACAAATTCAAATCCAAGCTTACTTAGAGTTTTATTTTTAATGTAGCAGAAAAACTTTGGTCTGCTACTTGAAATCCTGAGACTTTTTTATCTGCAACTTAATTGATATAAACTTTCTTAGTTTCTTACTTGATTACTGATCACAAATTCAAACATAAATTTTAAAAATAATTTATTTGCCTTAGTTTAACTTAGAGGAACCCTGGTCTGCTTCCTGGACAAAAACTGGAGCTTGGTTTCATTGATCTGCAGTTTGGAAATTTAATGTCAAATCTTGATTTTTTGATTACTAATTTACATAATTTTGATGGTTTAAAATTGCCTGAGATATGGAATTAAAATTCCTACTTTTATGTTAACTCTCAGGTTTTAAACTTTGAATTCAAGAAGATGTTTGCAATTTCAGATTTTTCTTTTCTTTAGTGTTAAGATTCTCTGGTTTGTAATGTTCACAGATTTTTTTCTTTTCTTTCAGAATTTTGAGAAGCCAAAGAATGAGAAAGAGGAGCTGAAAGGGTTTTTATGAATTTAAGTTTTATTTTTTATCAATTACCTAAATTGAATGACACTTGTTAATTTTAATGATGAGATCACTACACTTGTTAATCCTCTTGTTGCATGTTAAACACTTGTATTTTTATATGAGTTAAATATTTTTAAATAAAACTTATGCCATATTTACTTTATTAACAAATACATTACCCATTAAAGATATTTTCTTTATATTAATGCATATTATTTAAAAGAGAATGTTTTGAAATTAAATACATTTTAAATAAATTACATATATATATATATATATATATATATATAAATTCAAATTATTTTACTAACACATTTGCTTAAAGTTTAAATTCAAATTCAAAGTCAAATTCAATGCATAAATCAAAATCTACTCATATATGCACATATACATATATATTCATATATATATGATTTAAATTCAAATGATTTTAAAAGCATTTATTATTTCAAAATTTTAAACTCAAAAGAAATTGAAATTTTATTCGTATAAATTAACACATTTTTTTGTTTATATTGAACTCTTCAAATTAAATTCCAAAAGTTCAAATAAATTACCAAATTTAAATTGATAAATTTTTGGGATGTTACAGTATATGTATTTATATCTATCTTTTTGTTCCGCTATTCAGTGAAACCATTATTTACTGTATTCTGCTATGTAATTTAAATACAAATTCTCTGAACTCGTGTATGCTACATTTTATCGAAATGAGATACGTATCATTTCAGAAATATTCCGATAATTTAAACATATCTATGTTGATCCAAAGTAGTGTAGACGAGGGATCGCTCCTTTAGTGCCCACTGATCCGAGCTATCGGACAGTGAACTAGCTCTGATATTTCGGTCACTGGAGCCGAGGTGTCACACAAATAGTCAATTGACCAAATAGGTTCAGTCGACTGATTACAATGGGTTGTGCAGGGTTAAATGGCCAAAATAAAATAGGCTAAAAATAGCGTATAACATTCAGTTAGAAAAGTTCAGCTAGTCGGCTATTCAAAGAGTCAGTCGATTGGTAAAACTTGGCCAATGATAATTAATCTGCAGCCAGAATTGGCTACAGCGAGTCAATCAACTGTTGAATTGTCTATTGTTGACCGATCAGTTATAGGAGGGAAAGTTTGGAGTTTTCCTAGAGATTTTTCATGTAAACTTTGGAATGTGATATTTTTCGCATATGAAGTTGGATCGATATGCGGTTTGGATCAGTGTTCATTATTTTCAGAGGACAGTGATCCATTAAGTTTTGATAGGTTTTAAAGTACTTTGACTTAACAACACATGGGATACCCACTCAAATGTATTTCAAATAAAATTTAGATAGACTGTGAGGATGTATCAGGGATGTTAGATGATATTGAGGTCGTAGTTGAGGATTGAGGATGTGTTTTGATTCATATGGTAACTTTTGTAGGGTCGTTTGGTGGTTTAGAGACTCGACGACAAGGTTATTGTAGTATACGATTCCATATGATATTGCGCATGCGGAGTAAGTCCGCGTCCCTTTATTTCAGCACTGTGATTAGATATTGTAGGATCGATTTCACCCTAGAGGAGGGGAGAATAGGGTGATGGTATAAATTATAGAAATTAATTGCGGAAGCTTATAAAATAATTTCAACACAGATCACAGAACAATAGCAGCACAGATAATAGCAGAATAATAAATGCAGAAATAGAACGACACAGAATTTACCCAGCTTCGGCAAAACCCTGCCTACGTGCTACCCCCAAGGTTTCTACTTGAAATTAGATAGTCAGACGCTTACACACGTATACTCGCGACACCCGCTATCGATTAAACCTAACTCTACGCTCAAAACCCTGCCACAACTCATCCACTGAGTTGCGAATTCTCAAACTACGCCACGTAGTTTGTCCCATAGTCACACGACTAGTAATTACAACGATTTAAAAAGAGTTTAAATTTAAAAACAAATTTAAAAGCAATATTAAAATTTAAAGCCCTTCTTTAATAAAACTAAGTCCTTAATTAATCAAGGCCAGCCCCTTTCATTTCTTCCGTCTGTTCCTTTTTCTTTTTGCTTCTGTAAAATGGCGGCCTCGATTTCGTTCCTCTTTGCGCTCTGAAATTAGGGCTTGTATAGAATCGAAGATGCCGACTTTATATTGATCGATCGAATTTGTGATTTTCGTCCTTTGGCCTGTCGATCGACTGTATCCTAGTACCTTGCTTCGGCTACTTCGATTTGGATCGAGTTTGATATGATGACTGGCATGTAATTTATTACATTTCTTTTCTGGTTTGATGCTTGAACTCGATGATGAGATTGCCGATGATGATTTCCTTATATAGGGTTTGCAACCCTTGTTTTTCGTCGTATATTCTCTATTTGAATTTGTCAATTTCTTTTCTCTGCCGCTTATTATGTTTGGTCGTTTGAGATTGATTCTGACCTTTTCATATGCGTATACTTTCGTTGCTTGGTTGACACGGTTTTGAATTGATATCGTGGTCATCACGGTGTTGATTTCCTTTGACTTCGGCCATGTTTTGACTACGTGAATTTTTGGTCGGCTTCGTCTCTGGCCATATCTGTTTTCATCCCTCTACTTTTGCATTTACTTCATTCATGTATATGTTGGCTTGACTCTGTTTTTGCTGTAGTCGAGTTGTATCCAATGTTTACTTTGAGCATGTTGCAGTGTTCATTCGTGTTATATTTTCCTGTTCGGTCTTGCATCTTGATTCATGTATATTGTTACTGAATTCATTATGTCTAGATTTCTTTGCTACTCCATATTTGATAGCAAATTTGATGTGTGGTCAGACCTGAACTTTAGTTGAGCATTGTTAAGTAGTTTGTAGTTGTTGTGTTGTCATTTGAGCTTATAAGTTGTATCATTGTGATGTCTAGTTTACACTTGATGATCTTCATATTCACGTGTCTTGTTGAAGTGGTTGAGACTTGCAGTTCACTCGGCTTTGATTTTGTGGCTTCGACATCTTATATTCATGAGATGTTTATTGTGAAGCTTGGTTTACTGGTCTTTGAGGCATGTTGTATTTTTCTTTGTGGTCTGCACTTGCATACTGATGCTTATTGCACTTGCGTACTTCATATATGCAATGTGTTGATCTTGCTTCTGCACATTGTTGTACTTGGACTTGTACCCTTGATCATTCACTGTTGCCTGGGTCTGTACATTGATATTGGCTGCTTATTTGATAGTGTACTCACTGAAGCTCGAGTTGCATCCACATTGTCACTATAGTTGTATTCATGTACACTGCATTGTGGTCTTGTGGCAGTTGCTTTGTCTCCATGTATTTCATGTAGTACGGGCATTTGGTTCATCGTATCTGTTTCACTTGGTCCCTGACCTTTGTTGCCTATGAGTTTGAGCATTTGCTCATTTGTAGCCTTGGTCTTTGTTGGTTTTTGTTGGCATCTGTTTTCTGTGCATTGAGCATTGTTCGAACTTGTATCACTTGAGTTGAATCCAGCTTGTACGCTCGGGTTTGACCTTGTGCTTGTGTTGAGATTTTATTTATATTGCACCTGAGTTGAACCCGTCCTTTTTTTATTTTGGATTTGACCTTGTGCTCACCTGTCCCTGTAAATCAATCAAGTGTATATCGGTGTGCACGGCCTTGCGGCATGTACAGTGATACACTGTGCAAGTCACATAGTTCGTGTGTGATTAATTCAAATATAAATCATGATGAACAACCCAAATAACCGAGGCAAATAATATTTTCAAAAAACCATATTTTATTTTATATTGAAAAAATATTTCTTCTTCAATTTTACTGCGTTAGTGAATATTTTTGCAGATTGCTCAGATGTTGGATTCTCACTGGAATGAAGTTGAAGATAAAATATGAGTGAATGAGCGATATGTAGTGAGGACATTTGTAAATGTGAAATTGTGATGTAATTGAATTTATATCAAAGTTGTATAGTGTATAGTGAGAACTTGAATTTGTACTATTCAAAATTATAAAAAATATTTGTTTGAATGAAATATTCGTTTGAATTCAAATTCCGTGTTATTTAATTTTATTCAGCAAATATTTATTTAACTTGTGAAAATAAAATAGTACATTAACAAATACATTTAAAACGAATATATATATGTTTATTATCATCAAACAAAAATCATATAAGCGCATATTCAACAATCTCCCCCTTTCGATGGTAACAAACATATATTTAAGATTTTGAATATGTTAAATGTATTTGATCATTGATATGCTCTAATTGCTCCCCCTATTGAAATGCTTCCTCTCTACACAAAGCTCCCCCTACATATATGCATACAAATAAAAATATGCAAATGTGCCTAGATGCAAATAGAAAATTATTCGTCCTTTGCTTGACTTTATTTGACAAAATCTTAACTTTTCTCTCCCCCTTTTGTTATCAGCAAAAGAATAATAGTGTTAGAGAAAATAAAGATAAAGTGATCGATATTAATTGAACATTAAAACTCAATTGGATATAAATATTAAATTTCAATAAAAATCAAACAAAAATCATAAATATTTTGTTAGGAGCATATTCCACTTTTAGAATGATGGAAATGATGTCATCATATAAGACCATACAGTTGTGTCTATTTCTGGCATAGTTATATCAGGAATTTGAACATCTACTAACCATGCATAACCGTTAGGACTTTTAAATGAGATTAGTAGTATTCCAATGTTATTTTATTTTAAAAAATTCAAGTCTCTTCTAACCACGCATAACCATGAGGACTTTTAAATGGGATTAGAATCAACTTATTTATTTTAAAAATCAACTTTTGATATGCGTTCCATACATGCATAACCGTGAGGACTTTTAAATGAGCATGGAAGCACATAACAAATTCCAAGTAATTCACCCATGCATAACCATGAGGACTTTTAAATGAGAGTGAATACTTATTTTTTTTTTTTACTATATAAATTTTTTATATATTTTTTTATTATTTAAAAAATGTAAAAATGAAAAACGAACGATTCCTGTTTAAAGTGCCACATATCGACAAACTATATAGAATTTTGATGAGTGATGGTTGCTAGAAATATGATAGAGACAGAGATGGTCATGGAATTTTTACCAACAAAAAGTTTTATAACCCTTGTTTAAATTTCTAAAGAAATTTACTAATTATACCGTCTCGAGTCATAATATATAATAAATATCAACACTCATCACTTTTTCAATCACTATTCATCTTTTCGATAATCATCAGGGAGTTAGATTAGTCAATATAATCATTTAAAATCAAATTCAGAAATAATTATAAATCAATTTTTCTAAATGACTAATTTGAAAATATGGTTGTTAACGTAAAAATCTGACGCTAACACCCCGATGCAAGTAAAGCAAGTGTCAAAGCACCACCCGATGATACGGGAATCAGAAATAAGCAGGAGAATATCAGAAAGACAGTAAAAGACAATAGTTTTTATAGTGGTTCGGCTAATAGTCAAGCCTACGTCCACTTTATATCTCTTTATTGCTGACTCAAGTAAAACTTATACAACTTTCTTTACAACACACTTTAGACTAGTAGTTCAAACTTTGATGGAGAATAATCTTTCGAATCCATGTTGAATGATGTAGATTTTCTCTTGAAGTTTGTAGTAGTGTCCTTGGTGTTTGGAGTGCTTGAAGTGCTGCTCGAGTTGAGAAAATGGAAGAGTATCGACGCTTCGAGAATGAGCCAAAAGATCCCTTGAACGTTGGAGCTCACGCTGTATTTATAGGGTTCTTCGGAGTTAGGTCGCTAATAGGTAGGTCGTAGACCACATGTGAGCGACCTAGCAGAGGGAAGCTTTGGCCCTGCCTGGTAACACTGGTCTCTACTGGATGATGTACTAGGTCGTGGACGACTTAGGGGAATGGTTAGCGACCTTATAGCGCTAAGATATCCGATGTGGCGACCTAAGCTAACTCGATAACCCACTATGTCGCATAGCCCATTAGGTCATTAGGTCGCTTGTGATTTTAGGTCGCTAGGTCGCGGACCTCTTAGGTCGGTAGGTCGCTGCCTGTTAGGTCGCTAACTCGCTTCTTACTTTAGGTCGCTAAGCCGCCAGGTCTCTTAGGTCGCTGAGTCGTGGCTTCCTGTAAGCCGTTAGGTCGTCCACTTCTTTAAGTCTTACACCTTTAAGTCGTTCCACCTTTAATTTGTTAAGTCGCTTACATCTCTAAGTCGTTACACCTTTAAGTCGTTCCACCTTTAGGTCGTTAAGTCGCTTACTTCTCTAAGTCGTTAGGTTGCCTACTCCCTTAAGCAGTTAAGTCGTCCCATCTCTTAGGTCGGTAAGTCGCTGCCTGCTAGGTCGCTAATTCGATTCATACTTTAGATCGCCATGCTTATAGAAGTCGCTGGGTCGCTCCAACTTGATAACCTCTTTAGGTCGCTTTGGTTGTTGAGTCGCTAGGTCGCATAATAAAGGATTTAACATTTTCCCTTCGAAGTACACGCCTAGGTCATAGGTCGTGTGCTTCGACTTAGTTCCTTAGGTTGTGAGCGACTCAAACGGTTTGCTAGGTCGCATGACTGTATGCCTTCCTTTCATATAAATTGCTTAACCCGCTTCTTCTTCACTTTACCTGCTCCATCACTCTAAGCTGCCATTAACAAACATTCGAGCTTCCACAGGCGAATTTGGTCTAGCCAGTTGTCGATTCATTCTCTCCATTGCATTGTGTAAGTAAACTCGACCTTTATCCTATCCACTATCACCATCAAATCATGAATTCCAATCTTCTGATTGCTTACCAATTTCATACATTGCACTTCATTCTCGAGTTATGCTGATTGCCATTAGCCATGTTGCCATTGCGATCCATGAGAGCATAGCATGGTACTGTGTTTATGATAGATCTGAGATGATTCAGATCAGTGTTTGGGTGATTTGGTGGTATGGATAGATGATGGGTTTCATTGAGAAGATGGTGGATCTTCGTGGCTAATGAGTTATCGGGTTAGGATGTAGGAGTTGCTGGATAGGGAGGAAGGAAGCGAGCTAGGAAAAAATCATAGTTGTGCCAACAGGAGATGGTCCAAGGCTTCCAAGTTTCATCAGAGGTGACCTAACAAATCCGAACGACTTAAGAGACTTTGCGACTTAATGTGCTGAAGCGACCTTAATGCCCACGACTTAAATTGCGCACGACTTAACTCACTTGCGACTTATCATATCTAAGGCTTAGGCTTTAGGTCACGGCCGAGCTAGGACTTGGATGATTTTGCACTGCCGAGAAGCTTCTTGCGGCTTATACCTATCTCGCTTACTTGTTAGGTCGCGTACAATCTAGGACTTGAGCGAATCCTCACTGCCTTGACTTGAAGCCTTTTAACTTGAACTTTGAACTGTCAAGATAACTCGCATGACTTTGCTATGCTTGCTTAACAGATTATACCAAATTTGACGCTAATAACCTGTTAAATACAACATTTGCAAAAAACTAGGGCGAATATACTATCACTGATTGCCCATATCAAATAACAGATTAGTCGGTAAAGGATAATTAACTTAACTTAAAGAAATTGTATGAAATGCTGTGAGTCAACAAATTCAAGTGAAGTAGTAAAGCAATGTTAATCAACTAAAGCTGACTTGTTTGCATTAACACTACACTTGTTCACTTAGAGGAACAAGTCTTGAAATTTTTACAATTGACACATGTTCATTAGTTTAAATTCAGTCATATTTACTTATCACTTTATTAGTTTTGCACAACACTTCACCTATTTTGGAAACGTGCACCTTCATATTTGATATCCAGTTCCTTGTGTAGAATGTCTTCTCAAGAAGAGATAATCGAGCATTCTGAAGAAGTCTTTCCGATAGCTGAGCCATTGGTTGATCCTCCGTAGAGAACTCTAACTACCTTGAGTCAGCGGGCATTCACTCATTTACATATCAAATTTGGAATTTTCGATGAGGATGCCAGATTTCCTGGCCCAAATGATACTGCCGACAGGCCGCCTCTTGGTTTTGTTGCCGTCAACCGTCAGATGTGCCTTTGTGGTGCCATCCCTCCTTTCAATGAGTTTCTCCATCGACTCCTTTTCCGTCTAACCATTTCTCCCTTTCAACTACATCCCAATGGATACGCCATCCTGATGGGATTGTGTGTTTTATTCAGGAGGACGCTTGACCGCCTCCGGGATTTTAAGAAATCTGCTATTTATGCACATTTGCAAAGAATAAAGACCACCCCTCTTTTATGTTTGTGACAAGTGCCAGGAATCGCAAACTTATTACTGATCTCTCTAAAAGTGCTCACGGCTTTCTGAATCAATTCTTCTTTGTCCGCTGTCCTCTAGGGTTTTATGCCATCTGGAGAAAAGGAAGTGTGATTGCTCATCCCTCTTTTTTCTGTTTCAGCTTTTCAAGATTTGAATTGCTAAGTGCTAACTTCATTCTTTTCTTTTACAGCACTTCCTCCTCCCTCTAGAAATCCCGGTCACATGACAACTTTCGATAGATTAAGTGTCGTGCCGGCTGAAGAAAGAAGCATTAAGTTTTTGCTGAGAGATGAACTTTTGCACCAATATGGGCTTTTGCACCCTTCTCGCTCTAGTCAACCTCACGAAGTTCCCGATTCTCCGGCCAACTCACCAGATGCCCCAGTTTCTGCTGAGGAACCTATACTGAAGGAACCTACTTCTGAGGCTTTACTGGTGAAGTCCTCTACTTCTACTGATATTGCGGGGCCATCTGACCAACCCACACTTACCCCGATCATCGAAGTGGAAGAGCCTTTTCATTATTCAGAGAAATCTGGTGATGAGGGAACTGAGAGAGCAAGTCCTGCCAAGCAGAGTGGGGATGACATTTTTGAAGGGTTGAGCGATCTGATGATCACTTCACAGGAGCTCTTTAAAGATGACCCTGTTCCTGTCAGAGCTACCTCTTCAGCAGTTGAAGCAACTTCCACTTTGCAACAGACTCCGTTGACTCAAGAGTTGACGTTAGCTACTACACCCATCATTTCCCCGCAACCGAGTAGTGGTTCGTAGTTTGATGCGCGTAGTCTGCACGTTACGCACACTTAGGATTTTTCAGCACTTATATGTACTCTCATGCACTTTACTTCCAGGACTAATCAAGTTTTGTCCCTCTCTCATTTTCAGGTTCTCCAATGGAGCGTATCCGTTCCTATTATGACGACTTTCAACAGTACGGAAGGCGTGGTCAGTATGATTATAGGCGCTATCTTCCCGCCCTCAGGGAAACTGATGAAGAGAGAGCTGCTCGAAAAACTCAAGAAAGAAGAGCATATGAAGAAAGGTAAGGAAGAAGGGATGACCAACATGACTCTTCTCGCAGAGGCGATGACTCTCATAAAAGAAAAACTTATGACGATAGAGGAAAGAGTCATGACATCGGAGACCCAAGCAAGCGGGCCAGGCTTGATGAAAAGACTGCATCTGCAACTTTAGAAAAGGCCGCTGCCCTCACTTCTCTTAAAATTCCTTCAAAGTCTCCTGCCTTTGAAGGAGCCGACATTCAGACACTTCTCGACAGACCCTCGTACCAAGTTGAGAGAGGTCCGCCAACCCTTCAAAGTCGGTTCCCACATTGGTGCTTAAAGGGAGTCCGCTTCGACCTTGACTTGGTTCCCATCGACAAAGAGGCCATGCTACGAAATCTTGACACTGTTAAACTTGATATTGAGAGAATGTCGGGATGGCAAAAGCTCGTCGATGAGCTTCAGAGGTTGAACCGGGCCAACCTTGAAGCTATGCTGAGGATGGAGAATGACAAGTCTGAATGGAAGAAAATTCATGATCAGCACAACACCGAAATGAAAAACATCGCTGAGTACAACTAAAATCTTGAGGCAGAGGTCGAGAAACTTAAGCACAAGCTTGCTACTTCTTCCACCTCTTATACTCAAAAGGAAGAAGTGCTTCAGAAGCAAGTTCGAGATGCTCATGCCGCTCAACAGTATGTCGAAACCCGGCTTGATGCTACACAGAAGACGGTGGAAAAATATCGTGCTGACTTTGCAGAGCTGCGGGAGAAAGCTAACTATCAGGACTTAGAAATCATGAGGCTGAAAGCTCAACTGTTAAAGACTGAGAAAGAACGTGATGAGGCCATGGCTGGAAGGAGGGCCGTTGAACAATCTCATGAAGAGACAAAAGCCAACATCAGCTCTACTCTGTTTGATTTTTACGTCCAAAGCATCTTGGGGCGTGGCAGCATTGCATTTTTGCGGCCTAAATATGAAATCACTTTGGCTGAAGTGTGGGAGGCTGTAAGGGATATGCTCAAAGGTGCCGGTTATTCCAAAGATGAACTTGAGGCGCATTACTTTGATGACGAAACTCGTGCTGCTCTTGCCAAAGGAAAGGAGCAGCTTGTTAAGGTACGAGCCGAAACAATGGGAGGGGAGCATTCAGAGAAAGAAGCACCTTTAATTGCCCCTGTCCCTCCTTCGACTTCGGCCGACATTGACATCATAGGTTCCAGTTCCCATTCTCCGCTCACGGCTAAAGTCATAACTGAGATTATAAGTGCACAGGGTAGAGATGAAGGCGAAGAAACCACTGAAGCACAAGCTTATGAAATTGACGTTAGAAAGCCAACTTCTTCAGGTAACTTTAATGTTGATCTCGCTCAAGTAGACTGCTCATTTGCTTCATATGAGTTTGATGAGCTTTTTGATTATTTCCTAAATCTCAACGAGCCTTTATCTCCTCTCTTTACTGATTTTAACTTCTTTTCTTCTGTAGAGAAAGTACTGAGCATTGTTCAGACTTCCCCTCCTCCAGTTATTCCTCCCCCGTCTCTGCAAGTCACTCCTCCTTCTGCCTCTCAACCGGGATCACAAGAGGAGCAAATAGAAGCTCTTCAAGACTTGGACGATCTCATTGCTTCTCAAGAACATAGGGGAGAAGAAACTGAGGAGGGTGAAAAGACTGCGGAACTAACTGGCTCCGACTATACGCCGTTAGCCACACTTTTTACTCCAGAAAGCGGGCCTTCTTCTAAGAAAAGGGGAAAAAGTGGACTCTCAAAGAAGAAAGAAGCTTCAACTAGCGAGAAAAAAGCAGAAACAAGTCCGATTGTTCCCCTTTCTCCTTCTTCCCCTACTCTTTCTAGCCGACGCAAGAAGTTGGTCATCCGGCCCGGTGCAGGCTCAAAAGGTGGAGGGAAGAGGAAATGATGGCTTTGGTCCTGTGCTTTTTATCTCGCTCTTTCCTTTTTTGCTTGTATATAAGCTTGTGTTGACCGGAGATTGTGTGAGTACCAGTCCCCGCTTTCTTTTACTTTGAAAACTGCATATGTATAAAATTCTCACAGTATGGAATAAAATGGTTCTTTTACTTACACAAATTTCTATCTGCATTTGAGAACGCTTTTATTTTCTGTTTTCATGCAAGTTTCTTTATCCTCTTTATGTGAAGTTGCAGTAAACGTATGGTATGTTTCTTGAGCATTGTTTTCATTTTTGTGATGACTATATTGTATTGCCCCTATACCATGGTTTATTGCAATCTCTTTCACATTAGCAAAGTTTCAAAGAACAACTCTTCTGTTTCGAGAAGACTTGTACTCTTCCTTTAGAGAACAACTCTTTCATTTGAAGGAAGTTTGCATTTGTACTTTATAGGATAATATTTTCGTTTCAAGAAAATATTTTTCTAATTTAGTAGAATGCACTTCATATTGGAGGAGTTTTCTCTTCTTCTTTTTTTGTTGCGAAGTTTTTACACTTCACTTTTTGAAAAAAGTCACTTTAGCTTTGGCAAGTGAATTTTACTTCATAGTACAGTGGGCCTTCCGAAAAAGGGCTTCAACCTGCTTGAGCCTCCGGAGAGATTTTTTTGTTTGATTGTGCCTCTGGGAAGAGGTCTTTTTGTTTGGTTGCGCCTCTGGGAAGAGGTCTTTTATCTTTTCCCTGTTCGTTGGGAGGCGGACCTCCGAAGAGGGCTTTTTACATTTTGACTCGTGTGAAGTTTTATTTCAGATCACGGTGAAATGTGTGCCTCTGAGTAGGGCTTTTGCTTGGAAGTTTGGAGTTTCCTTCTCTTGGTTGGATGGATTCACGGGGCGGACACGAGTGTTCTGTGCCACCGATCAGTCCGCAACTTTCTGTCGAGAAAGAACTCTCTTTTTCTGGCGAGGCCCGCTCGAGGTCTTTTAGCATTTCAACTATGGTGAAATGGGGCTCCGAAGAGGGCTTTTCACATTCCAGCACTTGTGAAGTTTTATTTCAAATCTCGGTGGAATGCGTGCCTCCGAGTATGCCTGGAAGTTTCTTCCTCATGGTTGGCTGGATTCATGGGGCGGACGCAAGTTACTTGGACGCTTATTTTCGCAGATTGTCTCAGCTAGTGAACAAGCGCCTTGCCTTCCGCTTAGGAAGGTGCCTCCGATCATCGTATGGATTCACGGGGCGGACTCAAGTTACTTGGACGCTTGTCCGCGCAAACTGTCTCAACTAGTGAACAAGCGCCTTGCCTTCCAGTCGGGAAGGTGCTCCCGGTCATTCCATACCAATCTTTTTTGTTGAAAAAGTCTTCTGGCATGCCCCGTTCGAGGTCTTTATCCTCCGAAGAGTTGTGCCTCCGAAGAGGGCTTGTGCCTCCGAAGAGGTCTTTGGCTGTTTGATACTTGCTCGCCTATGTCTCTTTGCCATCTATTCATATCGGCGATCCCCGTTGTCTTTTCTAAATACACTTCTCTTTTAATTGCCAACAATTTCCTTTATCCAAAGAAGTATACTTCATAGTTAAGCGAGTTGGTGGGGGCAGACACATGCTATTTAACGGGATGCTTGTTTGTGCAAACAACCACAATTTTAGTTAGCAAGGGCCCACTTCCAGCAGAATCACTAACTTTTTGCTTGAAGCACTCCTTTCGTAGGATTTGAGTATGGAAATTTTGAACGGCTTAGCGTTTGCTTGTTGGGTGATGCCAGGGATTTCTTGGTCCTTCGATGGGCAAGCGTTGTTTTTATGGCCTGCACTATTAAATCGACATTTTAGTAATACAATTGACGTATTTTATATATCGAAATAAAACAAAGCAGTCTATAATAGTAAAGAACACAAGATTTATAGTGGTTCGACTAAGAACTGGGCCTACATCCACTTTATAGTTCTTACTATTCACTTGCACTAGCTTTACAACAGCTTCCAATACAAGAATCATACATCCATCATTCTTTTACAATATTTCACTAAAGCCTTTAAGTAAAATATGGGCGCAAATGATTGCTGTTCCAAGCTCTTGGAATTGGGTCTCCTTCGACAGTTATGAGTTTGAATGTGCCATCAAGAAGTTTTTGTCCTATAACAAACGGCCCTTCCCAATTTGGCCCAAACACGCCTGTAGGTGTCATAATTCTTTTTAAGATTAGATTCCCAACTTCAAAGCTACGTTGGCGAACTTTGGAATTGAAGTGCATGGCTATTCTTTGCTGATGAGCCGCAATTCTGAGCTCAGCTTCATCTCTTTTTTCATCAAGGAAGTCAAGGGCTTCAAGTTGCAGCTTTTCATTTTCAGCTTGATTGAAATGGGTTCTTCTATGTGAAGGGACCTCTATTTCTACCAGAATCATTGCCTCTGATCCATATGCCAATGAAAATGGAGTGTGCCCCGTCGCAGTTTTATGTGTAGTTCTATATGCCCATAGTGTTAGCGGAAGCTTATCGACCCAACCACCTTTCGCTTTTTCCAGCTGCTTTTTGATGGTCGATTTGATAATTTTGTTTACTGCTTCCACTTGCCCGTTTGCCTGCGGATGAGCCACTGTTGAGAAACTTTTCTGGATCTTGAATTTCTTGCAAAAAACTTGGAACTCTTCACTTTCAAATTGGGTTCCATTGTCTGTGATTATCTTTTGAGGCACACCATACCTGCAAATGATATTCTTAGTTACAAAGTTTATCATTTTATTAGAGGTAATAGTAGCTAATGGTTCAGATTCATCCCATTTAGTAAAATAATCAACAGCAACAATAGCATATCTGATTTCGGATTTTGTAGTTGGCAAAGGCCCGATGAGATCTATTCCCCAAATAGCAAATGGCTACGGACTGACCATCTGTGTTATCTCAGTTGAGGGTGCTCTTGGGATTTTTGCAAATTTCTGGCATCGGTCACATTTTCGGGCGTAACTTGCGGCATCACGATTAATATCTGGCAAAAAATACACATAACGGAGAATTTTCTTTGCTAAAGTTTGACCACCTGAATGATCTCCACACTCTCCTCCGTGTACCTCAGTTAGAATTGTCTCAGCTTCTTCCTTGGTCACACATCGGAGTAATGGCATTGAGAATCCCCGCCTGTACAATCGGCCGTCTTGAATTATATATCTGGATGCTTTTCTTAACAACTTCTGCCGTTGTTTTGAGTTTTCTGGTAGAGAACCGTCGCGCAGATATTCCAATATCGGAGTCATCCATGATTCTCACTCCTATGATATGGTCACGATCCATTCAATATCCATTTCATCAATGCTTGGAGTTGACAGGACTTCCACAGGAACTAATCCCAATAATTGAGCTTCACCAGTGCTTGCATACTTTGCGAGGGAATCTACCTTCATGTTTTCTTCCCGGGGTATATGGTTTATCGTATAATGGTACGAGTCATCGAGAAGCTCCCAGGCTCTTGACAAGTAAGCGGGCAGATTTCATCGTTTGATTAGAAACTCTTTCCTGACTTGACACACAATAAGCTGTGAATCACTAAAGATCTGCAACATTTTGACATTCAACTCCTTAGGAATTCTCAAACCGGCAATAAGAGCTTCATACTCTGCTTCATTATTTGTCGAAGGGAATTCCAATCTTAAAACATAACACAATGACCGCCCTTCAGGTGTTTCAAGCACAACCCCAGCCCCGGAACAGTAATCGTTTCTTGCGCCATCAACATACAATTTCCATCGAATTGGGGGATTATCGATTACTACTTCCTCACTATCACCTTTATCTGTACAGTCTACGATGAAATCTGCCAAAGCTTGTCCATTGATTGCTCTACGGGATGATAAGTGATGTTTATATTGACTGAGTTCAATATTCCACCTCAAAAGGCAACCCGAAGTCTCAGGGCGAAAGAGGACTTGCTTCAAAGGCTGATTAGTGAGGAATTTGATTGGATGAGCTTGAAAAAATGGCCTCAATTTTCTTGATGCGATCGGTAGACAATAGGCGAGCTTCGCCAACTTTGAATAATTCATTTCTGCCCCAGTAAACCTTTTGCTAATATAGTAGACTGGGTGGTGAATTTTGGCATCTTCTCGCACCAGTTCCGCACTAAGAGCGTGAGCTGAGATCGCCAAGTATACAAAGAGATCTTCACTATTGTCGTGCTTAGAAAGTATCGGAGGAGTTTCCATATGACGAATTAACTCATCAAAAGCTTTCTGGCATTCTGGAGTCCATTCAAAGTTTTTCCTTCCTTTCTTGAGAGCATCAAAGAATGGAATGCATTTATCAGTAGCTTTGGAAATGAATCGACTTAAGGCAGCGACTTTTCCATTGAGACTTTGCAGTTCCTTCTTCGTTCTAGGAGCTTTGACTTCTCTTAAGGCAGTGATTTGAGCAGGATTAGCCTCAATGCCCCTAGCGCTCACAATGAAACCCAAGAACTTTTCGGACTCCACCCCGAATGAACACTTCAAGGGATTAACCTTCATTTCATACTTTCATAGGACAGTGAGCATTTCCGCTAAGTGGTCCATATGGTCTACTGCTTTCTTTGATTTAACCAACATATCGTCAACATAAACTTCCATGGTCTTTCCAATCTGTGGCTTGAACATCGCATTAACAAGCCTTTGGTAAGTTGCCCCTGCATTCTTCAGTCCGAAGGGCATGACTCTGTAGCAGTAGAGACCGACATCGATAATAAAGGTCGTGTCCTCTTGATCTGGCTCATGCATCATGATCTGATTATATCCGGAGTAAGCATCCATAAAAGATAACAATTCATGTCCCGCTGTTCCGTCAACCAACTGGTCAATCCGAGGTAGCGGAAAGCAGTCTTTGGGACAGGCTTTGTTTAAATCTGAAAAGTCGATGCATACCCTCCACTTTCCGTTAGCTTTCTTAACTAGTACTGGATTTGAAACCCAATTCGGATAAGTTGATTCCTTGATGAAGTCATTCTCCATGAGCCGATCTACCTCTTCTTTCAATGCTGCTGATCTTTCGGGACCCTGGGTTCTTCTTTTCTGCTTCACAGGTGTAAACTTTGGATCAATATTCAAAGTATGTACTGCGACTTCAGGTGATATTCCACACATATCATCATGGGTCCAAGCGAATACATCCAGATTTGCTTTCAGGAATGATATTAAATATTCTGAACTGCCGCACTAAGTTGTGAACCCACATTCAGCACCTTGTTTGGGTCTTTTGGGTCAACAGGTACTGGTACCGTTACTTCCACTGACACCACTCGATTCTCCCCTGCACTGGCTTTTCTGGGATCCATTTTTCTTCGTGCTTCGCTACATTCGCCAGTACAAGGTCCGCCCTGTAATTGCTACAAGGTTGATTCTTTGATGCGGACTTGGCTGCCACATCCTTTCCCATCTCTCTCTCTTTCTTGCTTCATGTAATTCTATCAAATAACATTCTCGCCCCGCATTCTGATCCCCTTTAACAACACCAACTCCATTATCTATGGGGAATTTCATGGTAAGGCACCACAGGGCGAGGATTGCTTTAAAGGCTGTAAGAGTTGGACGGCCTAGGAAGGCGTTGTAAGCAGAAAATTCATCAACAATTACAAAATTCTGCCTTCGAACGACCTTCTTCTGCCTCTCGCCAAGTTCCACGAACAGGTCAATAGTCCCAACCGGCTGCCTGGGTACCCCAGTAAACCCAACGATCTTTTGCGATGAAGCTTGAACATCAGCCATTGGGATCTTCATCTGATCAAAAGTCTTCTTGAAAAGAATATTGCAAGAAGCACCACAATCAACAAGTACTCTTCTTACAATAGCTGGCCCATTGCCAGCAGAAATAACCAAGGGATCTATGGTAGGGGCTTCAACACCCATAGAATCCCTGACTCTGAAGATAATGTCATCATTAAAAGTTTTCTGCTGCTTCAGAGGTGCAGCATCTTCCAACACAAAAACATTCTCCTTTGTTGGGGTATATTTCAATGCACGAGCGTACCGTTCCATCTCACCCCAGCTTCTGCCAGCTGGGTGAGGTCCTCCTGTAATCACATTAATAACGGGCCTCTCAGATCCATGATCTGCTGCCTTTTCACTTGAGCTAGAACAATGAACAGGAGCCTGTTGTCCTTGAGTTGGCGAAGTTGGGCCATTCTTGTTCCTCCTTACATATTGCTGGAGCTTGTTTTCTTTCAATAGTTCCTCAATCAACTCCTTCAAGTGACGGCACTCATTGGTATCATGCCCAGGTTGGTTGTGGAACCGGCAAAACCTTCCATTCTTCTCGGCTTTCTTATTAACCCTTTGCTTAGCTGGTGCGGGGAATTCGACCGTGTCTTTGTTTGCAAAGTAGATGTTTTCCGAGGTATCTGTCAGAGGGGTGAAGTTGAAGGGAAGAGTTTTCTTTGCATCTCCTTGCTTCCTCTGACCATTATTTCCCCTCTTCTGATTGCCAGATTCCTTTCTATTTGGAACAACATTACAATTTCCAGCCCCTGTCGATACCACCTTAGCCGGTGCTTGGAGGCTTTCCAGGCGCATGAATTCATCGGCTTTCTTATAAAACTTGTCAAGCGAATTCAGTTCATTCATTTTAAACCACCTCCCGAACTCACTTGTCTTATCAATAGCCTTCATCAGGTACGTCAAAATCATTCTCGGCTCTGCGTTGTCTACTTCAGCCAGAGCTATATTGAAGTGATTCAAGAAAGCTCTAATGGATTCTCCAGGATTCTGCTCCAAGCTGGATAACGACATTATATCTTTCGCCTTCGAAGCGTACAATCTGAACTATTCCTTAAACATTCGAGTCAAATCAGAAATTGGTCTATCGACCGGACCGGCAGTTTTGTGAACCAGAGAAGAGCAACTCCTTCTGGGTATACCAGAAAATATCGGCATTTGATCTCATCTGAAGCTCTGGCACCAGTCATGCGCCAATCATACTCGTATAGAAATTCATTAGGGTCACTTGTCCCCTTATAAACCGGTATGGTAGGAGGAACAAACTTCCTAGGAAATTCTGCTTTCAAAATCCTTTCAGTGAATGGAGTCTTGCTCGGAGCGAACCCCCATTACTTTTCGTCTTCCTCCCTTTGCATACTTTCCTTCATGATTTGTCGGACCATCCCTGAGAAATATTCCTCATCATTAAGGGGCTCAGCAGGACAGGCATCGGCCATCTTCTCAGAAGGTTGCCTTAACAGGCGTTCACGGATAATTGGCTGTTGTCCCGATCCTCCAACTTGGGGAGGTGTGTCTTTGACCGGGCAACCTGCCCTTTGAGGAACATCTCTTTCTTCCACATCATGAACATTATCAGCAAAGTTTGGTTCGTTATTCACCGGTTGATGGTTTGACCCAAGCAAAGTGTTCAACCTTTCCAACATCAGATTGTTTTGGGCTTCCATCTGCTGATATAGCCCAGAAACCGCGACATCCAATTCTGCTCGCGTTACTCCAACAGTTGGAGTTGTTTGACTTAAAGGAGGAGAAGTGGCAGTAGTCTCGCGAACATCGTCGGATCTAACAGACTTGCGCTTTCTTCCAGGAGACATTATTTCTGACAAACTTCTGGTTTTTAGAGAGATCCTTTCCACAAATTTCTACGAACCTATGATGACAGTATCCTGGGTTGGGTTTTCAGTGAAAGCACCGAAAATGTTAACGTAAAAATCTGACGCTAACACCCCGATGCAAGTAAAGCAAGTGTGAAAGCACCACCCGATGATACGGGAATAAGAAATAAGTAGGAGAATATCAGAAAGACAGTAAAAGACATAGTTTTTATAGTGGTTCGGCTAATAGTCAAGTCTACGTCCACTTTATATCTCTTTATTGCTGACTCAAGTACAACTTATACAACTTTCTTCAATTACAACACACTTTAGACTAGTAGTTCAAACTTTGATGAAGAATAAGCTTTCGAATCCATGTTGAATGATGTAGATTTTCTCTTGAAGTTTGTCGTAGTGTCCTTGGTGTTTGGAGTACTTGAAGTGCTGTTCAAGTTGAGAAAATGGCAGAGTATCGGCGCTTCGAGAATGAGCCAAAAGATCCCTTGAACGTTGGAGCTCACGCTGTATTTATAGGGTTCTTCGGAGTTAGGTCGCTAATAGGTAGGTCGTAGGTCGAAGATAACGACTTAAGGTAGGTCGTAGACCACATGTGAGCGACCTAGCAGAGGGAAGCTTAGGCCCTTCCTGGTAACACTAGTCTCTTCTGATGAAGTACTAGGTCGTGGACGACTTAGGGTAATGGTTGGCGACCTTATAGCGCTAAGATATCCGATGTAGCGACCTAAGCTAACTCGTTAACCCACTATGTCGCATAGCCCATTAGGTCATTAGGTCGCTTGTGATTTTAGGTCGCTAGGTCGCGGACCTCTTAGGTCGGTAGGTCGCTGCCTGTTAGGTCGCTAACTCGCTTCTTACTTTAGGTTGCTAAGCCGCCAGGTCTCTTAGGTCGTTGAGTCGTGGCTTCCTGTAAGCCGTTAGGTCGTCCACTTCTCTAAGTCGTTACACCTTTAAGTCGTTCCACCTTTAGGTCGTTAAGTCGCTTACTTCTCTAAGTCGTTACACCTTTAAGTCGTTCCACCTTTAGGTCGTTAAGTCGCTTACTTCTCTAAGTCGTTAGGTTGCCTACTCCCTTAAGCAGTTAAGTCGTCCCATCTCTTAGGTCGGTAAGTCGCTGCCTGTTAGGTCGCTAACTCGCTTGATACTTTAGATCGCCGTGCTTATGTAAGTCGCTGGGTCACTCCAACTTGATAACCTCTTTAGGTCGCTTCGGTTGTTGAGTCGCTAGGTCGCATAATAAAGGATTTAACAATGGTCAAAAATGATTTTCTCGAGGGGGTTATATGAGAAAAATTTCTGCTATTTGAAAATTATTTGAAATGAAAAATATGTAGATATTTTCTTTGAAAAACGATACAGTTACTAAATGTCTCAAAAATCACGTTCAACTAGTAATTTTTCTATCAACTAGATTACGAGTGTAATCTACATCTGAATTTCTCTTTCACTCAAAATATCATCAATTGAATTTGATAGACCAAACCATGAAGTGTGCACCAAAAATTTTAAACTCAATTTTAACAGCAATTTAAATGACATTCTTTTGATTTTGAATTGAAGCCGTGAAAATAATCAGAAAACCGTGAATATAGAGTTAGCCATATTATAACCAAATGTATTATCATCTAATCAAAGCACTATTTTTAGTCCAAACTGATATATATGAAGTAATTCAAAGAATCTAGAGATTTTTATAGTGTTTTTGGCATAAGAATATAATTGGCCAACTATTTTGAATAAGTCAGAATCATCATCTTTTCATCATCACATTATTGGCTTATTTTAATTCAGAATATGGTGCAGATTATCACATTTAATATATCATTCAAAAAAAATACCTTTACCTGTTTTTACCTTTACGATATTTTTTGTCGTTGTCCATTGTGATTCTGTCACTTTTATACTAGGCTAAGGAACTTGTGTTTGTCGTCCGTCGTGTTTCTGGAACAGCCAAAATCCAGAGAATACTGTTGTTGTTCGTTAGCCTGCCACCACACCTACACGTTGAAAGATTTATGTAACCTATTTGTTTTTATAGGTCCATGGTTGTTAGTGGCAGAATATTTTGAAAAATAATTTTGTGGAGACCCAAAACTATTTATATATGTTCCTTTCGGCACCCAAATTCGTTTAACTTTGAGAGATTTTATATTTGTGCCTTTTGGAACCCAAATCGGTATAGTTTTCACATGTTTGGGTCTATACCAACAATTATTGTGATTGTGTCCATATTTTCTACAAATTGTGCACGTAGAATTAACTTGATTAATATTGCATTCAACAATTTTCGATTTATTATATCCAAGTACTTGTCTAATCGTATTAACAGCTTGCTTTCCTAATAGCATAATCAACGATTTTTCACTTTTGGAAAATTTATCTAAGGTCGTTGACAAATGTTGGACTTGTGTTTTGAGAGATTCATTTTCGTTCAACAATTGAGTGCACTTTTTAATAGAATTTTCTTTCCTAATATTTTCACTTTCTTTCAAAATCAGAATTTCATTTTGAAGTGATTTTATATTGATTTCTGATTTTTTAATTTCATCTTCGAATGTTGGACACTTATCACACATAGGGATCCTTCTTTGATAGTTTTCAACTAATTGGTCAAGTTGTTCATTTAATTCTATCAAAGTGTCTTTTTGTGATTCAAGTTTAGCATATTTTTCCTTAAGTCGTTCAAAACAGCCATTCACTTCGTGGAAATAAATAAGTAATTCAGAGTGAGTAAGTTTTGATACCTCACTTGGCTCATCATTGTGGCTATCATTTATATTTCCATGAAGGCACATATCTTCTTTCTCACTCTCACTGCTAGAACTTTGATTATCTTCATCACTTGTATTCCACGTGGCTGCAAAACTTTTCCTTTTTGATTTCTTTTTAAAGTCGCGTTGATTTTGAGGACAATTGGGCTTGATGTGTCCGGGTTGGTTGCACTTGTGACAGATGATCTTCTGTTCTTCAGAGTAGTCTAGTGCTTCGGCTATTATGCTTTTCGCTTTTTGAATTCGAGCTGAATTTCCATATTTTTAATTCCATCTTTTGAATTTCTTTATTAATAGCTCCAATTCTGCTGCTGCATCATCATCGTCATCGTCATCACTTTCAGTTGTTCCTTTGAGAGCTATTGATTTCTTTCGAGTATCTCCTCCTTCACGCTCTTCCTTGAATTTCATTTCTAGCTCATAAGTGGTGAGATTTCCGATGAGTTCTTCGACTTTCATTTGTTTCAAATCTTTTGATTCTTGAATGGCAGTCACTTTGGCTTCAAAGCTTCATGGAAGGACTCTGAGGATTTTTCGGACTATCTCCAACTCTGTATATGATTTTCCAAGAGCTTTTGATTTATATACGATATTGGAAAGTCGTCCATACATCTCTTTAACATTTTCTTGCTTCTCCATTGTGAAATTCTCGTATTCGTTGCTTAGCATGGCAAGGCGAGATTCTTTGACTTGAGATGTTCCTTCGTGAGTCACTTCTAGTGTGTGCCATATTTCCTTCACAGTTAGACAATGTGACACACGATTAAATTCAAATTGATCCAATGAACAGATAATAGAATTCATAGCTTTAGCATTAGTATTTTGTAATTTATTTTCTAGTTCTGTCCATTGTTCCTTTGGTTTATCTACTTCCTGATTATCTACCGTTATAGTCGGTGTTCTATAACCTGTCTCAACAATATTCCAAGCGTCAATGGTTTTTAGAAAGATTTCCATCCTATTTTTCCAGTAAGCATATTCACCATTGAACATTGGTGGTCTAACTATGGACTGACCCTTAGCAAAAGCAGTATTAAAAGAAGTCATCTTAAAAAATTCAAATTTTTAAAACAAAAATTGGTTTTTGAAAAAATGAATTTTTTTAAAACAGAAGTTGACTTCTTTTCCTAGCTCTGATACCACTTGTAGGATCGATTTCACCATAGAGGGGGGGGTGAATAGGGTGATGGTATAAATTATAGAAATTAATTGCGGAAGCTTATAAAATAATTTCAACATAAATCACTGAACAATAGCAGCACAGATAATAGCAGAATAATAAATATAGAAGTAGAACGACACAGAATTTACACAGCTTCGGCAAAACCCTGCCTACGTGCTGCCCCCAAGTTTTCTACTAGAAATTAGATAGTCAGACGCATACACACGTAAACTCGTGACACCCGCTATCGACTAAACCTAACACTACGCTCAAAACTCTGCCACAACTCAGCCACCGAGTTGCGAATTCTCAAACTACGCCACGTAGTTTGTCCCATAGTCACACGACTAGTAATTACAACGATTTAAAAAGAGTTTAAATTTAAAAACAATATTAAAATTTAAAGCCCTTCTTTAATAAAACTAAGTCCTTAATTAATCAAGGCCAGCTCCTTTCATTTCTTCTGTCCGTTCCTTTTTCTTTTTGCTTCTGTAAAATGGCGGCCTCGCTTTCGTTCCTCTTTGCACTCTGAAATTAGGGCTTGTATAGAATCGAAGATGCCGACTTTATATTGATCGATCGAATTTGTGATTTTCGTCCTTTGGCCTATCGATCGACTGTCTCCTAGTACCTTGCTTCGGCTACTTCGATTTTGATCGAGTTTGATATGATGACTGGTATGTAATTTATTCCTTTTCTTTTCTGGTTTGATGCTTGAACTCGATGATGAGATTGCCGATGATGATTTCCTTATATAGGTTTGCAACCCTTGGTTTTCGTCGTATATTCTCTATTTGAATTTGTCAATTTCTTTTCTCTGCCGCTTGATTATGCTTGGTCGTTTGAGATTGATTCTGACCTTTTCATATGCGTATACTTTCGTTGCTTGGTTGACACGGTTTTGAATTGATATCGTGGTCATCACGGTGTTGATTTCCTTTGACTTCGGCCATGTTTTGATTACGTGAATTTTTGGTCAGCTTCGTCTCTGGCCATATCTGTGTTCATCCCTCTGCTATTTGCATTTACTTCATTCATGTATCTGCTGGCTTGACTCTGTTTTTGATGTAGTCGAGTTGTATCCAGTGTTTACTTTGAGCATGTTGCAGTGTTCATTCGTGTTGTATTTGCCTGTTCGGTCTTGCATCTTGATTCATGTATATTGTTACTGAATTCATTGTGTCTAGATTTCTTTGCTACTGCATATTTGATAGCAAATTTGATGTGTGGTCATACCTGAACTTTACTTGAGCATTGTTAAGAAGTTTGTAGTTGTTGTGTTGTCATTTGAGCTTGTAAGTTGTATCATTGTGATGTCTGGTTTACACTTGATGATCTTCATATTCACGTGTCTTGTTGAAGTGGTTGAGACTTGCAGTTCACTCGGCTTTGATTTTGTGGCTTCGACATCTTATATTCATGAGATGTTTATTGTGAAGCTTGGTTTACTGGTCTTTAAGGCATGTTGTATTTTTCTTTGTGGTCTGCACTTGCATATTGATGCTTGTTGCACTTGTGTACTTCACATATGCACTGTGTTGATCTTGCTTCTGCACATTGTTGTACTTGGACTTGTACCCTTGATCATTCACTGTTGCCTGGGTTTGTACATTGATATTGGCTGCTTATTTGATAGTGTGCTCACTGAAGCTCGAGTTGCATCCACATTGTCACTATAGTTGTATTCATGTACACTGCATTGTGGTCTTGTGGCAGTTGCTTTGTCTCCATGTATTTCATGTAGTACGGGCATTTGGTTCATCGTATCTGTTTCACTTGGTCCTTGACCTTTGTTGCCTCTGAGTTTGAGCATTTGCACATTTGTAGCCTTGGTCTTTGTTGGTTTTTGGTGGCATCTGTTTGCTGTGCATTGAGCATTGTTCGAACTTGTATCACTTGAGTTGAATCCAGCTTGTACGCTCGGGTTTGACCTTGTGCTCGTGTTGAGATTTTATTTATATTGCACCTTAGTTGAACCCGTCCTTTTTTTATTTTGGGTTTGACCTTGTGCTCACCTGTCCCTGTAAATCAATCAAGTGTACATCGGTGTGCACGGCCTTGCGGCATGTATAGTGATACACTGTGCATGTCACATTGTTCGTGTGTGATGAATTCAAACATAAATCATGACGAACAACCCAAATAACTGAGGCAAATAATATTTTCAAAAAACCATATTTTATTTTATATTGCAAAAATATTTCTTCTTCAATTTAGCTGCGTTAGTGAATATTTTTGCAGATTGCTCAGATGTTGGATTCTCACTGGAATGAAGTTGAAGATAAAATATGAGTGAATGAGCGATATGTAGTGAGGACATTTGTAAATGTGAAATTGTGATGTAATTGAATTTATATCAAAGTTGTATAGTGTATAGTGAGAGCTTGAATTTGTACTATTCAAAATTGTAAAAAATATTTGTTTGAATAAAATATTCGTTTGAATTCAAATTCCGTGTTATTTAATTTTATTCAGCAAATATTTATTTAACCTGTGAAAATAAAATAGTATATTAAAAAATACATTTAAAATGAATATATATATATATATGTTTATTATCATCAAAAAAATCATATAAGCGCATATTCAACAGATATTCATAGACCATTTGTAGGATGAGTTGTTGTTGTGTCGGTTATGTGTCTTTGAGTTGTATTGACACATGGATAAAAGATGTTTTGTCTCGGTAATGAGGCTACAAACCTAGGGTTACGTTGTGATAAGGGTTATAGGCTTGGATTTACCTATGATTTTGTTTTCATGATAAATGAATGATAGAGGTTGGACACGAAAGCATCATGAGTATTGGTCTTATATTAGTGGCTATACTTGGCGGTTCGGCCTTACCGAGAGAATCGTAACCCATTAACCTAATATGTGACACTTGGTTCATGAATGATGTCGTGTTGTTAGGTATATGATAGTTTTATTATATAGTGTAGCATGATAGTAGAATGTGCTATGATAGGTGAAGATGCAGGTTGAGGGATGGTTTTATTATCTCGAGTACTACAATTTGGTGTTATTCATGATATATATTAGTATATTGGTAATCATGCAGATTGGTAATAATTCCATTTCACCAGACTTTATATCTAATTCTCTCTTTGTTGTTTCACCATTATCTATTTTTTGAGTATGTTGACTTAGAGATGAGATCTCTGCTAGGTGGAAGCGATTCATAGATCCGTAACTATATTCCTATTATGAATATATCTATCTAGTTTTTGAGTATATTGACATGTATACATATGTATTATTTTGTGACAAGTACTCTTATCGATTTTGTGATATTGGATTTTATGTCACTTGATACAATATGTACTTAGTCCTCTTCATGTTTATATTGATATTATATTTTACATCATTCCACTACCATGGATCAAACCTAAACTTGCATACGACATTTACTTTATCCTGATTTGCATGATAATGCACTTATCTTTGTTGTAAATGATGATCAAGGCATAAATATCTCAAGTTTCTTAGTTGTACTGATTAGATCATTCCCAAACGGGATATTATTTATGACTATTGGTACTCGTAAGTCATAAGACCTCAAAGGGGAATATTAAGATATTTAATTCTCCAACCAAAACATATGCAGAAATATTTGCAAACTAGAAAGGATTCAACTTCATTTTAGCCTTTATAGTTGCAGCTTTGATTCATAATCATTTTGATTGTGATTTGGTAATTTGTTCATTATGAATTTGAAAGCAAATATAATAAAGCTCAATGTTTGAATTTTGAAAGGAAATGAAAAGTATTAAAGGTGGAACTAACTAGTGAAAGAAGTTTGAACAAATGTATAGTAGACAAGATTCCAACTTCCAACCGTCACGTCGGAATTTCGACCAATCCGGTCCGATTCCGTCAGCGACCAGACCAGAACTGGAAGAAAATACTGTTTTTGATTTCAGACGAGTATAAAGAAGAAATCTTCCACAAAATCATATCATCAATTTGAAATCGTATAGAAAAAGCTTGAATACACATAAAATCAAACGCAACAATTTTCGTATAGCCAAAATCACACTTGAAATTAACTTATTTTACCGTCGAGATTCTAAGAAGAGGAAAGAAGCGACGATTTTGAGCTAAATAAGAGGTTAGGATTGATTGAGAATTCGAGAGCTGGAATAATATTTTGTTTGGGTTTGGAGCGGGCAATGTTTTCGAAGCGAATGGTAAGGGAAAATTAATTAGGGCTAGGTATATGGGGGGGGGGGGAGTTGTGGGGGGGGGGGGTGTTGAAGGAAGATGGAAACAAGCAATTTACTTGTTAATTTCAATTGAGCTTGGGTTGTAATCATTAGAAAGTTAAGGGTTAGGTTTATTAATTTGTGTAAATTTAGGTGGGCTTAGCTATAATTGTAATCTTTTATATATTTTGAAAAGTGTAGTATAAATTATATTAGGAGTAAAATTTTATAACATTATTTAAAAGTAAAAAATTCAGTAAACCGGAATTAAAACGGAATTTTTCAAATTTACCAATTGGAACTGAAATTTTCAAATTCAAATATGTCCGGAACGGAAAACGGAGTTTTGAACTTGATAGAATGATAGGAATGTTTGACAAGTTAGTATCCTAAATGTATACTAGATGGTATGAATATTGGACATGTCATTATCCTAAACGTAACAGTTGGGTTGCTTTGAAGTTGCATTAATTACTTGGTAGTGGACTAGCCAGCAAGCTTTCACCTTCTGGTTCTGTAGCAGTATTCGTTTGTGTTGTATTCAAGGCAAAAAGTACAAGACTTTGTAATCAGCATATATTAAGCGCATATATCAGTATCAAGTGCAGTAATATACAATTCTCCAATTGAATGATATTTTGATTTCTGCTAACATAATAAATGTGTAGATAACTATGAATCCTTCAGTATCTGACTTTTCAGGTAACTTTAGCAATACCAGTCATTTTAGTTGAAGAAAAAGCAAACGGAGAGGTGCTCATGATAACTAGGAAGGAGCAAATGAAGACGATTATTTACATTTTTGTCTTACTCTTTTTTTCTATAGTAGTAATTATTGTGATGTTAAAATTTATAAAGGAACTGCAGTTCAACTTCGTACATTTCCACATAAAATGGACTTGAAACGGAAATAGGTTGCCCAAATATAAGTTAGGACCATGGTTCGAAATTTCGGCGGAATTCCGGTTATTTCGGTGATTCCGTTCCGGTTCCGCTCATAACCGGAACGGAATCCGGTCAAAATTCCGGTTCCGGTCTAAATTCCGGATTTGATTTTCAAATATTGAAAAAAAACTTATAAAAAATTAAATAAATACAATAAATATATGATAATTAAAAAAAAGAAAACAAATTAATGAGGACAATAAATAAATGGACAAGAAATCATATAGTTTCATAAAAAGTTGTTATACTTTTGTTAATTTACATCGAATCATAATAAAAAATTCAAAATTTTCAAAATTAATCAAAGTTTTAAAATCTCAAATGAAAAATACAGAATCTTACACACTGGATTTTTAATTAAAGTGTGTATTGTATATGTAATGTAAAAAATGTATTAGAAATTTATTACAGTATTGGATATTTATTAGCATATATAGCAAATTAGAGCAAAAAAATACCGGAACTAGAAAACCGGAATTAAAACGGAAATTTCGGAATTTCCGGAACGGAACCGGAAATTTTAAAATTACCAATGGCCGAAACGGAAACGGAAAACGGAATTTTGAACCTTGATTAGGACATGCTGGAAGCACATAACGAATATCCCCTTATATTAAGCAGGATTTTCTGGACTCATAAAGTTGATTTCTTGATAAAAGAGATCTGTTATTGCCATGCTGATCCATGCAGTCCTCTGTCATGTTATCAAATCTCTTTAAAAAAGCACTTTCAATACTTGGTAAAAGCCAACATGAGCACATTCAGGATCAGCACTTGCACCTGCTTTTTAGCCATTAATATCCTTCCTATTATCTATATCTTATTCATATGTCAAGGGTTGATCTTTTAAGTTAATCACTGTTGTGGTACGATATCATATTACATAAGTTGATCATTATACTGCATTAAAACAACTACTCCGAGTAAACATAATTAAGGAGTATTTAGGAATGAAATAACCATAGACATATGGACCATACTATAATCTATTAAGGCTATATATGTTATTGTTATCTGGACTGAAATTCATACTACCTAGTTTTAGACGATATAGTGCTCTTGGTAACAACGAGCCTTTTAATTGCCGACTTAGTACATAAGGTACCCACAAAATATCAAAAGAGTGACAAAGTAGAGAGACATCTCCTATTTTTAATGAGTATGTGTGAACCCTAAGTCATGTGGTAAAGATTAATGATACTAGTGATCAGACAACTCTACCTTTTATTCATGCCATAGCTTTTCTAATCTTATATGTTCATATATTTAATTTTGATAGCTCATATACAAAATGAATGAACTGAGATAATAGCATGTGATCAAAAACTTAAAAGTTGGATAATAAATCAATTATTTGGAATCTTTCCTATCAAGCTCATGCATCCCATTGTCAGCAAAAACCTTAAAGCATAGTTTTGATGACTCGGTCTTTCATCAAGCCGTGGTGCTCCAAGGTCGTGGTGCTCCAAGGTCGAAGGCTCTGAAGGTTCAACCGGTCGGACTGTGGATTCTTTGCGGAAATAATTAATGGATTCATAAACAATTATATATAGAAAGTGGGGTAGATTGTAAAATTATCGCTCTCAGCTTCTTCTCTTTCGAGGTTCTGCCGAACCCAAATTAAACCTTAATTTTTCAAAACCAACCCCAAATTAAGACAAAATCATAGTAGCTTAGTCAGTTAATCATGGTCTGCAGCATATTACGGCTCAATTCCGCTCCTGGCCGTCTCTGCCATCGGCATAAGTTTAGCCATGGCTCAACCTGGGGCCGGGTCTGGTCCTCAAAACAGTGCCTTAAAGTAATTTATTATATATATATTTTTTAACCATGATAGACATACTTGTGAAATGACGTCTTGTCAGCTTTAAGGATTTTAGGTTAGGATAAATCTATCTTTTGTTAGATTTTTCATAGAATAAATCATGGGACTCCAAATAAATTAGTATCTCACAGTGAATTTGTTTCCAAATACTGTAAGCCATTTTTGAATTTACTATCCATTTGTTTAATTCTGTTAAAATCTCTTTACAGATGTTGGCTACTGACTTATATAAATATGATATATATAATATATCTGTTAAAAACTGATTACTGGTGACTTCTAGTTAAAGGGTGATCATGACTCTTAGTGGTTCTTGCTTTTGCATTCCATCACTATAGAATGTATTTCTTTGACACATATTGCATACCAACCGCAGATGTAATTTTCATTAATGCAAAATTGAGGAACAAACTCAGTCAAGAAAACTTTGAAAAAGACATCCAGCCTAAAATCGCCTTAAAATTTCAAGAATAAAGCAATTTAAAAGATAGTGATATATATTGAAGAATCACGTGACTTGCAGATTTTGGACCCCCGACATATCACATAAGACAGTAAGACTGTGGAGCTATGAATCTAAAGTTCACATTCATGAATCATGAAGTTTGTTTATATGCAATATCTTTGTATTTTTACAAATTACATGAAAATGACAAAAGATACTTTGCTATTCTCCACTTTTGTCTGGTCCATATATAGTGCTAATTCATGAACTCATGCATGCATCATGAACGGATATGGGTGGTTGTACTAGTGTTATAAAGTGTGGTTTAATATGGACATAACAATTAGCTAGAAACCATCTAAGTGCAATCTAAAGTTTATTATTTCTTTTATTGATAAATTAACTACTGTTTTCCTTCTTTTCTTCTTTCGTCTGAAGCTAGTCCTGCGTTCTTTAATAACGCACTGCAGTTCAATAATCTAGTCATTACAAAAATCTATATCAATTCTCTGGAGCCAGCCCTGATTAATTATTAATGCACTGCCGGCCATGATCTAGAAGTATCAGATATCATATAATCATTACTTAATTGCAATTATTTGTACCAATGATCTTGTGCACTGTATCAGACATTGTTGTTTGTGTTTTATTCAGAAATAACAGTTCAAAAATCTATGTAATAATACTGTGTGCGTATCAGAAATATATGAACCAGACATTGCATCATTAGTGAATTCTGGATCAATTCTGGCTCTTGCTATATAATCAATCTTCTAATGTCATTTATATCGTACAGATATACTGTATTCTTTAAAATTATTGCTTGCTTAATGATATTTCAATCAAAGTTCGATGGAACAACAAACTAGTTACTCAAATCGAATAGGTAGACAGATACTGTAAACAAAAGAGCAATATATATCGAACACTCAAACATATTATAACCTTTAAGTATGTACCAAATATAGGCTTTTTTTTTTCCATACTAAGGTAAACAAGATGAATTTTTTAATTGTTACTGGCTTAATACATGACTCCAACACTAGTTAAAGACTATGAAAGCAGTGAGACATCCCCTATTTTTGCTCTTATGCCCAAAGCCAAGATTACAGACACAACTGAATGACATTACCTTTTGTCAAATCATACTTTTCTTATCGTAAGTTTATGCTCATGATGTCTTATACATAGTGAATGAATTTTGTATATGGCATGTGATCTAAAGCTGAAAGCTAGAACTTAAGGCTATTTGCTAGGAATCTTTTCAATCAAGCTCATGCATCCCACTATCTACAAAACCTTAACATAACTACTCTATATTTAGCTTAATATATGGGTAGCCTGTGCTACATTGAGTTAAAAATAATCATCTTAATTTTGTCCCTGAGGCCAGAATTTAACTGTTTTGGTTATGCTAATCTAATAATTTATGATTCTTTTACAATAGGCATACAATAATCACATAACTGTAGATGAGCAACCATATAGCTTGGCATAATTATTTTTAACTCCTATGTCATCCTATATCAACAGTAAACTATGTTCTTTGTAACTGTTGCTAAGATTTAAGATTAATTTAGTTTTTTTTTTCCTCCCGTTTTTCGTTTTTGAACCAAAATCATGAGAGAGTTTTAGGCTCAAGGAAAAAGTTAGAGAAAAATTTAGTTTCAGGGACAACAAGTTTTTTTTTAGACTGAAGGACACTTTTTAGTGTAAATCACAGAATGATAGTTGTAACTATCATTTTCAGTTTACACTAAAAAGTGTGCTTCAGACTAAAAAGTAAACTTGTTGTCTCTGAGACTAATTTTTTTTTTTTTAACTTCTTCCTTGTGTCTATTTGCCTGTTTAGAGAATATCCATTAGACATTTTCTTCTATTTACACGGATCAACAGTTTGGTATTTCTTCTTTTGCATGTACCTAAATCTTGATTGTTTAGGCTCAGAATCAAAGAAGGATAAACTAATTGTGGTGACATCAGAGTGTGATTGTTTGGTTAAACATGTAGTGCTTTATTTAATTACTCAGTTTATTAACGGCCATTACTTTACAAAACAAGATTATACTATTATATACTTTATGCATGGTCAGCGACTAAAACTGCTGTCGAACTCGGCCTTATTTCAAACGACAATTTTTAATCTTTTTTTGTTTTTGTTTTTTTTGTTGTATTATTCTTGTGTATATATCTGTTAGGAAGAATGTGTTAGTTTGAAACTAAAACTAATTATGCACAGACAAATAATGGATTCATCCACATTGATCAATGCATTAGCAATATTAAACTTTATAACTATACTTTATTTCTCACCACTCCATGAAGCTAAACTTTTCTCCAACCTTTTCTCTAAGCCTAAAAAAACCCTATTTCATGACTGTGCATGTTAATAACATTTAAACTTATGTCCCTGATAAATTAACTTTTATATGCTTTATCCTCAACTACTTGACTGGCCTTTTGGGATAAACAACTTTGTAGTAAATCCAAACGTATATAATGTTGATATGTGGATGATCTTTAAATGATACGAGCGTAACCACTCATATCAGTCTCTGCCTTACATGAACTCAAGGCTTCATGCTAGCAAAATATCACTGCAAAATACCTGCTAGATATTTAGAAATAGCCTATAAATGAATATGCATTTTATATATGACACATCATGCAATCAAACAAATATAATAGCACTCATGAAAAGCAGAAGTTTGTTACGAAATAATTAAAAGCTTTCATTTTATATGAAATATATTCTGTTAGCGGGTTACAATTGAGAGGGCATTATCAATTACAAGTTGCAACCACTAGTATTTAACCAACTAGCATAGGAAGATTCCTTGTATTTGCCTATATAGGCGCTGCATTGTACTGAAATGCTTTACGCTGAATGAAAATATTTGTTTCTTGTGCATTCTTCTTCTCTTCTTGCTCCATTTTATTTTTCTTCTCAGTGCAGCAGTGTTAAGTATGGTTAGTGCATATCCCAGACGCACTTTTCATTGATGGTTAAACATCATATTTATTCATTCATGTAACTGCAAATTGGGGGCCGGGACAACATTTTGCCATGGTGGACAATAAAATGGCTTCAACTTCACAAGTATGCGAGAGGCATACTCGGTGGTCTACTTTCTTCACCATGTGTATGAGGAAAAATCGAGTTAATACTGATAAGGCGCAGTTATGTAGCCAGGTTGGCAAAGTGTTCAAGTTATCATTGTTGGTTGGCTTTATAGCTTCGAGCGAATACGACTGTGTGAGAAGTTTCTCACAACCAAACATGGATATTACATTTTTGTTGTCTTCAGTGAGATCACAATGTGTGTGGATGCAATAAAGCAGCACGTTGGTGAGATGACCAAGTTATACATTATTCATCTCGGATCAGTCATTGCATGGTTATTCAATAATTACAAGTATGCAATAATAAGTAATACACTGTCAAACATCCTTTCTTCGAAACGTCTTTATGAAGAATATTTAAACAAAGTGTTATTTTATTTTATGATTAGCTACTCACGTTTGCAACTATTTGCGACTACAATCACATAATATTTTAATCAAGAATTTCCTTATTATATACTTTAAATTAATTACTTAATTGAGCATATTACAATATAGTAAAGTATATAAAGTAAAATAAACAACGCAATTATGAATAAGATCGATTACCAAGTTATATATATTTAACAAATTACATAATTGCCGTATGAGCATACCACTAACTCTTTCAACTAAATCAAAGTATGACAATTTCTATAAGTATGTAAGTAGCATTGATGGTAATGTTAAGTATATGCACCTCAACAAATCTAAAACACTTTCTCCCCAACCATGGATGCCCGTGATCAGTATCTAAAGGGCACTTCAGCCACTTTAACCGATTCTCCGCCAACTTCAAACTCTCTTTCTTTCTCTAAGCATAAGGAAAAGTCTCTGGATATTGACGATGAGGGGTTCCAGCTGAAGGCTATCAGAACAAAATCTTAAGTTCAAATCTTTTCTTATTCAGTACAGCCAAAGCAAGCCATATATATAGGCTTAATAAACAACAGTTCAATATATATTAATGCCAATACAATCTTTGATATGAACTGACATTACGTTTCGCCTAAAAATCAACACATAATTATCTTCCACAACTTTGAATTTGAGTTAACACAGTCCCCCTTCAAATCAAAGCGACTTTACGCCGAGCATGCTTCTTAGCCTTATGAAGGTTTCACCTGAAAGAGGTTTTGTAAATATATCTGCTACCTGTTCAGCAGTGTGGCAATATTGGCTGACATGTTATCCACACATATGATAGTTGGCTCCTCTAGTGGAAGTTTCAGCTCCCTCAAAATGTTTCTCAACTAAATGGCCTCACATATTGTAGATGAAAGTGCCACATACTCAGCTTCGAATGAAGATAATGTTGGAAAATTTCAATATGTGGGTCTCGTATGTAAAATAAATATGTCGTGCTATTATGGTGCAAAACCTAACTAAAGCGATCAAATTATGAACTAAAGTTAAAAGGCTTACATGTATAATTGTCATAACATTAATGTGTAGATACTAGGACAATTCTATTTTGTTGAATGACCAAATTAGAAAATGTCAACATAATAAATAAGGGGTCATGGTCCTCAAATTACATAACCTTCAGTTATTCTTTCAATCTCTTTTATGGAAATAATTCAGACCTAGGGTTTATGTCAATTTGGTTAATCAGATCAACTCTTATCTTTTAGATCTATTTTTTTTCTTAATCAGCTTATGAAAGCAGCAACTATGGGTTCAGATCTAATATAAGTTCTAGTGCTTGTGTTAATATGGAAAACCAAGTCAAATTTACTTCTTCAATCAGCAATTATGAATTCAAGTATATCTTCCGCTAATTTGTTTACTTTCCTTTGATTCTTTCTCAATCAAATCAACATGAATCACCTGTTTAGATCTAGGTTATCATGATTAATCTATCCTAAGGTATATTGAAATCTTAATAAGTGATATCAGAGCCATCCATCATTAATTTAATTGGAAATTTTTTATCTTTTTTATTATGAGTAAGTTTTGAATTAAACTTCATTAGATGTCATTAAATTCCACTTAAGTCTCAGATCTGCTTAATCCATGTATTAAGGACTTTTTGATGATGAGTTCGAATTTGGTTTAGTATCTTTTTTTATTGTAAATTGAAAGACTGATTTAAGAAAATGTTTTAGTGCAGTAAGATAGATAGATCTAAATATGTATATGTTATTGTGAAATAGTTAGAATTTTGAAATCATTAAATTATGAGAAATAATGTATATTCCTCTTATTTCAAAAACAAATTATATGGTTAAAGCATTCCCATGTTTATTATTATATATTATATAAATAAGTTGTGAATTTTAATCTGAGGAATTTTTTTCATATGTATAGTCATTTTCTTTAATGTTTATAAATGGTATAAACATTTATGTATAACTTAGCACCATTTATGCAAGAAATATAGATTTGATTCTATGATTATTTTACCTTACTTAATTTTTGATTAAGTAATTTGGATATTTATATATGGTATGGGTTATTTCAGAAATTTTAGTTAACTAAAAATAAAATATGCTCCATTAATGTGTTTATGTTTATTTTATTATTAAAATAAATTTTAACATGGCACTGATTTACATTTTGGATCATATAACGGTCAACGTATTTATTTTTATCATAATTGCATTAAATGTGGTTGTTATTATAATAAATTAACTAATTCATTATCATAAATGCAGTAAATGCGTCAGTTGCAATAAATTTAATAAAGCAACATGTTTGTATTTGAAATAAGAAAGACATATGATTTATGATTTGATGCATTTATGCTTAATAGTTAGATATATTTTTCATGTTGACCAATGCTTGTTGAACACATGTTTCACCTTCGTGCTTTGGTTTTTATGAAATAAAGGAAGCAACAGTTTTCATATTATGCCAAAATGCATGGTTGCTACCTTGATTAAGTATTCAAATAATCAACTGAAGATAAGTGATACAGTAGCATTCTGCATAGCTTTATTGTGATTCAGATATATACCATAGCTACTACATTCATTCATGTTACTTATTACAATATTTTCTTTGTCATTAATTTATAATTTTATATGGCATTTAATTATGGCGTTCATCCGTGACATTTGTTATATGATTTATTTATGATATTTTCTATTAGAAGATGTCATGAATGTAACCACGTACTTAAAGTAAGAGATTATAATAGCTATGATTAAAACATGTTGTGCCACAGTTATAATTTTAAGATTTTCAAGTGTCAAATAGACTTAAAGTGCTTTTGAAAGTATTTTATAGCACTTGAAATATTATACATTCACTAAGAAATAAATTCAAATATATTTTGGTGCCTCTTCGCAAACTAATTGTAATTATCCTACATTCCAAGTGAGCTAAATGAAATAACATGTCACCAAAGTGACCACTCTTATTTTTGTTGTTCATGAAAATGTTTGATATTTGTGTATTTATTCATGCGGATGTTAGTCGGTCCAAAGGAAGACTAATATTTAACTAAATAACTTACACATGTGTGGTGATAAATATGTGACAATCATAAGATTTCACAAGTGAATAACTAATCGGCCCAAAGAAAGATTGTTATTTAGCTTGAATTTATTGTCAGTATTTGATCATTTTGATAACAGTACCACTTACAGTTAACATCACTGCTCAAAGACTTGATATTAATATTGTGCTACGTATTTGAGAAGAGACTTATCAGTTATTTGAATTTACTATGGATGATATTTGGATATGGACATATATGGTCAGTCCTTATGTTTTGTTCAATTTTCAACTAATTTGACTAAAGTGTCTGCCAATTTTGATGCTATCAACTTATTTGGGACTGACTCAAAGGATTATTAAGAAAACATGTATGTTCTTAACATTATGGGTCTAGCCCATGCAATTAGGAGGGTCATACCCACTCATATTATGATTGATTGCTCCTATAATGTCATGAAGAACATTCAATGGTGTGACAATTCAAAAGGAAAGAGTCAAAAGAACATAAAGTAAAATATTTCAGAAGATTTCAAGGATGTAGTACCCATAGGGATAACCAATTTTAAGGAGTTTTTTATTGAGAATGAAAAGCGTTTTGTTAAAATGGTACACGCTTTATATTTCTTGATTCCATAAAGTCAAAATAAAGGAAACATAAATAAGTACTATATGGAAAATAAAGTTAAAGGCACTCAAGTTATTGTTATTTTTCTTGTACTCTTCTTATTCACGGTATAACCATTTTAAGATTATTATTAATTTTCTAAGAAAAAGATGACCTTTATTGAGCTCATTTCACATTGTGGTAAGAAGAAGAGGGATTGAAGCATGGTAAGATAGAAAGTACTTATTTATCGTTCATTGTACATAAATGTATAAATAAGGATAAAGAAGTTGCTAAGGATCTAGAAGAAAAGAAGTAACATATAAATATATTTATAGTTGTTTCTTTAATAAGATATACAGATATATAAGGTAAAGTTTACCAAATATTTTCAAGATATTTTTGAGATTTCAGTAATATTGTTTGGATTTATTTGATATTTTTGTTATGCTATTATTTTAGATAGATTTCGGTTTTCTACCTCTAATTTGAGCAAATTGAGTTATTATTGTTCATTTAGAAATAATAAGATGGATTTATGGATAAGTTCAAACATTGTTGGAATTAAAGCTCTTAATGTTTAAAATATAGCTCATATATATCTACTTATGCTAAATTCCTTTTAAGATGAAGTCTCAAATTTTGATTCGGTGATTTATATGATAATTTGTTTCAGCTTACTAAATAATTTTAGATGGAGGCACTAAAGATGACAAAACTTTGTTAGTATTCTAAGCGACTTAAAAGCTACACATTTTATAAACCCACACTAGGAAAAAATTATATGATGGGAAATGTTACAATTTTTGAGGATGTTGAGTTTGGGGGAAGAAATAAAGTATGGATCATTGTCTTTAAGGAGAATTATTATCTTCGATTCAAATACACTTACTTTTTTGGATAATGTATAAGATTTGTTTCCTTTCATTAACAAGAAGTAAATCAAGAACCATAATAATACAATGCTAAACGAAATTTTAAGGTATGTATCATTTCTTTAAGGAGAACCATTGTCCGTGATTCAACTATAGTTACTTCTTTGGATAATGTATAGGACTTGTTTCCTTCCATAAAAAAAAGTAAATTAAGAATATAATAAGACAATGTCAAACAAAATTTTCTTCAAATTAAGGTTATTGTTTTAAGAAAACAGACTTAACAACCTCAAAGTGCAAGGTCACTAAGGAAAGCACTAGAGAAGGAAAAATACTATTCTGGATGACTATGCAGTATTTTTTCATAAAGATAAATATTGGATTGGTAAAGATGATTCTTTGGACTTGCGTCAATCCATATAAGGTACTAATTTGTAGTATGGATTTAAAGTATGAATATATAGTCTAAATCTATAAGCATAATAAAGTTTCAGATCTTTCTCACCACCATAAGGTAACAAGATCATTGGTTATGAATAATTATTCAAAACAAAAGGGGATCAAGTGTGTAATGTGGAAATGTACAAAGCTTATAATAGAAAAGATTATACTCGAAAGGAAAATAATGTTTTATTTTTAAAGAGACTTTTTTTCGTTTTATTGAAAGACTCTTTAGAATTATTTTGAAACTTGTTATAAACTACGATTTTAAGCAATATCAAAAGGATATTAAATTTGTGTTTCTCAATGGAGACATTGATGAAATAACTTAAGAAAACCACTTATGGATTACCCTTTTCTATTAGGGATTCAAATACACCATTATTATTCATGGGGTTCTATTTGGATTATCACAAAAGGGCTGGGTGGATAAGGCTTTAAAAAAAGAAGGGTTTGGTATGCAAACGGCAAATCAATTTTCTTTTACCAAAATAGACAAATGTTGTCTTATATAGTAATATAAGAAATTCCTTGATGCTAAAGATATGCAAAAGATTCCTCATGCATTTGCGATGTGCAGTCTAATGCATGCCAAAGCATATACACAGATTGATATTGCATGCATTATTTGGCAGATATCTTACTAACATTAAAAGTGGATCAATTATCAGTAACCAAAATGGTTATGAGATATCTTTAAGAAACAAAGGATTATATGCTCAAGACGGATTGGTTGAAGATCATAAGGGATTACAGTCTGAATATTTTGAATGCCAAAAGTACAAAAGATCCACATCAGATAACAATAATATTGTTATGGTCGTTGTTATTTTTTTCGATAAAGCTATATGAGGAAGGCTGTCATATAGATACTTTTAGCCTTCTTTGCTATTTTCCGTTATCGGGCATCCACGATGGAAAATAATTGTATACTTTTATCGTAAAGTAATGGACTACTGAATGAAGAAATTGAAAGATCATTAAAGTAATAATGTAATAATAAACAACATATTATTTTTTGGTAAGGGGAGAGTGAAAAATTGACTATAATTCATAGTGCATACTGTGAAAAACTCCACTTTGGCGGATCTGCTTACAAACACCCAAGGTTTTTCATGAGCATTTTTCTCAATTTTTGTGTAACTTTTATGTAAGAATATTTTTTTAGGGGAGTTTGTATTTAGTACTTCCATACGACATATTGCTCAATACTTTTATTAAAGTTATATATCAAGTTCTTTTTTCCGATCAGAAATAATGCAATAAAGTTTTGTTTCCACTCTAGGTTGTTCAAATACTGAACGTTTTGATCTCACTAAAGTAGGATCAGTTGGAAATAGACATGTATAGATCACATCTCAGGTAATTCCCATGCTTACACATCCATGATTGGTCTATATCGTTTGATTATGTTGGTATATGTGAGCATTGATTGGTTCAGTTACACTAAAGGTAATGAAAGCCACTTTGATCCTTTTTCAGCATAGTTAATGGACGAGATTGTGTCAGAAGCACCTTATGTTATATATAGCAAATTTTGTAGCTCATAAAGTTAAACATATTTATAAGGTTATTACATATATTTCCCAAGGGGAGATTGTTGGAATATTTCAATATGTGGGCCACATATGCAAAATAAATGTGTCATAACGTGTAGATACCGCGTCAATTCTATTTCGTTAAAGGGCCAAATTAGATAATTCCAACATTATAAATAAGGGGTTATGGTCCCCAAATTACATAAGCTTCAGTTATTCTCCTAATCTCTTCTATGAAAATAATTCAGATCAAGAGTTAATGTCAATTTGGAAGATCAAATCCAACTCTTACCTTTTAGATCTATCTCTTTCTCTTTATCAGCTTATGAAAGCAGCAACTATGGATTCAGATCTAATATAAGTTCTAGGGCTTGTGTTAATATGGAAAACCAAATAAATTTACTTTTCCAATCAACATCTATGAATTCAAGTATATCTTCCGCTAATTTGTTTACTTTACTTTGATTTCTTTCTCAATCATCACATATTCAAATCTAGGGTTTCATGATTAATATATCCTGAAGTGTATTGAAATCTTGACAGATAAAGCCACACTACCTTGCTTTTTGGAAGTATAAGAAAATGCAGTTGATCCAAGATAGAAGACGTAACATGTTGTGCTTTTCCTTTCATCTTCGTCTCCTCTCCAATCGCGATCGGAAGTTGCTACTGGATATTTCACAAGGTTTCAATTTCTCATATTGAATTTTTTTCAAAATTTCATTCATATAGATTTTTTGATATATAAATATCCCATCTTCCTTTTGTTTCACTTCAATTCCAAGAAAATAGGACATCAATCCGTTGTCTAATCTCAAACTTCTTGAACATTGATTGTTTAAACTCCATCAGCATTTCAACATTATTTCCTGTATATAGCAGGTCATCGACATATATGAAAATTATCAACAAATAGCCGATATGATTTTTCTTCATATACACAGCATGCTCATATGGACATTTTGTGAAACTAGTCTGATGAAGATATCTATCAATTCGAGCATTCCAAGCTCTCGCCACCTGTATTAAGCCATACAATGCCTTTTTTAAATGATATACCTTGGTTTTTTCTCCCCCTACTGTAAAGCCTTCGGGTTGCTGGACGTACACTTCCTCTTCAAGGATTCCATTGGGAAAGGCTGATCTGACATCAGGTTTGTATATTTTCCATTATGATGAGCGATAAGAGTGATTAATAGTCTTACCATGTCTAGTCTTGCAACTGGTGAAAATACCTCTTCGTAGTCAATTCCATATTTTTATTTGTAGCCTTTAGCTACAAGTCTCGCCTTGTACCAGGAAATTACACCACCTGCAGTATGCTTAGTCTTGTAAACCCACTTGACATCGATAGCCTTTTGCTTTTCTAGAAGCGTTGTCAACTCCCAGGTGTTATTTTTCATAATAGCTTGTATTTCCTCCTCTATAGCCAATTGCCAACAATCTTCTTTTATCGCTTAGTGAAAAGTGAGACGCTCCTGATCAGCATACAAGCAAAAAAGATTATTCTCTTCATCCTTCTCAGTCTAATCATAAATCTCCTGAAGACTTCTTATTTTGATAGGACTTTGCTGCCTCGAAACTTATTACTACATTCTCTAAAGGATTCTCGAAGGAAATGGAACCGAGTATCAATATGTTTACTTCTCCCATGATGCACTAGATTCTTCACTATTTCGATAACCAGATTTGAAGGCTATTAGAACAAAATCTTAAGTTCAAATCTTTTCTTGTTTAGTATAACCAAAGCAAGCCATATATATAGGCTTAATAAACAACAGTTCGATATATATTAATGCTAATACATCCTTTGATATGAATTAACACTACGTTTCACCTAAAATTCAACACATATTTATCTTTCCACGGCTTTGAATTTGAGTTAACACAAGCTTGTGAGAAATTGCCAAAAAAACTTAACCCACCCCCACCGTCCTGTTGTTTTTTAAGATAAAACAAGATAAGAGTCGAAGGGTTTCAGATATGGCCACAATGACTCAAGAAATCCAAGAAACAAGAGGGTCGCATCCTTTCCTAATCCAAAAAATCAGCCTCTGGTTAAAGACAACTCTTAAGGTTAAAAATCATCTTCCTGAAAAGTAATGATAAAGAATGGAGGTTTTGACACAAAGTTTGATTTGGATTGTGTTGCTCCCATCACCATCGGTAATAAAAAAGTGATGATCGTAAAAGAGGAGGTTAGCAAAAGATCGGAAAACAAGTGGAGCAGTTCAGTAATCACTTATATTTTGGACAATCTCCCTTATTATCATCATTTCAATCTTTTCGTTTCAAGAACACAGAACCCTCAGGTAGTTTTGAGATCTGCAAAAGAAATAACAACTTCTTTATCATTAAATTTGCTAATGCACTTGATTGCGAAAAGGCTATAAATGAGGGACCGTACTTCATCAATGTAAAGCTTATTATATTGAAAAAATGGAGTAAAAATATGGTTCTTGAAAAAGAGATTTACTTTCCACTCTTCCAATTTGGATCAGAGTACCCGAATTAAATTTGAAGTTATGGGATAAAAAAGCCTTGCATTATTACTAGTGTATTAGGGGTTCTATTGAAATTAGATGAGCCAATAGCAAAAGAAGCAAGACTCGGTTATGAAAGAATTATTGTAGAAATCAAAGAGAATGTAGAACTACCAAAGAAGCCTATAGTAGTTGCATGATGGTAAACTAGTTTAGAGAATAAAATATGATGAATCCTTCCTCGATGTATCAATTGTGCTTGTTTCGGATATTCTACAGAAAATTGGTCGACAAAAAGACATGAAAACAGGCTAATGCAAAGGGTATTGTTATTGACACTTCGGTTTAGAATGTGAAAGGTTCATTTTTTTATATTTTCTTTTTTACTGTGAGAGGTACTAATCAAATTAGCCTCTTTATAAAATTATTTCAAATTGATATAGTTGTCCTTTAATTTATTTACTACAGTTTTCCCTTAGTCATCATAAGACTTTAATTCAAAATCATTAATGAAATAATGGAGAATTCAAATTCATCTAATTGCAATTGAGAAAATGATCAGAGATTTAAAATTTTCAAATAATTTAGAGGTTTGTAGGGTTAAGAACGATGAATTTTTGGTCATTGATAGAGACTTCGAACAAAAAATTCAATGGGGGCTTATCGAACAAATTGTTTTAGTTCGGTAGACCCATGCTAAAATATGCATTTTTGTTCGGAAGTGTGTCATAGAGTTGTACATTTTAGTTCGGTGTGTTGCCGTCCAATTGTACCGTTCACCGATTACCATACTATTTTCAAAAAATATAAGTAATATTTTTTTAAGGTATCGAAGAATAATTTAAGAGTAAATTTAAAATGTTTTGATGTTTAGGAATTTTACTGCAGCTAGTTTCAGAGTTTCGATGCTTTTATCTAAGGGAAAAGGAGTCAAAGATAAAAACTTTATTAATAGCATATGTATCCCCTATAGTAATTTAATTTTATATGAAGTTCTCATAAAATTTAGCCCGCTTATATCAAAAACTGAAGTGTCAATAACAATGCTCAATGCAAATACCACTGTAAATATTGCTAATGAAATTCTTTTCTCAAGAAATCCAAATTATAGTCGAAATGTCCAAACTTTAGAAGATGTCAATCTTGATCAAAAACCTCATTTTGGATATCCCAATAAATCAATATATAATGCATCTTCTATAAAGATACACTTTTTTGAAAACATGAACTTGAGGAAACATGCAACTTCTAGAAATCACGATGTAGTTATTCGAAAGTGTGAGAGTGTCGAGCAATGGAAATAGTCAAAATCCAAGCAGAACAAGAATTTAACCATCTTATAGATAACAGAGATTATAAGGATCATTCTATTCAAAGATGTTGCACATGACTCTATTTAAAAGAATGATGAAGGTATTTCAATTATAACACAAGCAGCAAGCACACAACAAATTATAGGAGATTATCATGAACAAGTCATTGGGCATCCCCCCTAAAGGATAGCTCAAGAATAAATACAAACATGGATTGTACAAGAATGGATATATGCTTGGATAAAGAAACCAAAAATTAGGCGGATCAAGAAAAATATGTGCCAAGGCTTTAGACTTTTCCTTATCCGCTAAATGCATCTCAGCAAATCTGTTAGAGAAAGTTGTTAAGCTTGTAGCTTCCTGCACCTCTCCTACAAATGAGAACAAAGGGAAAAAAGCAGAATAAAGTATTTAAAGAATATCAACTCTAGTAATAATGCAGACACTAGTGAGAAATGTGACTTCGAAGAAAAATACATCATTAAAATCCACTTTAAGGAGAGCAACTTAGGGTTCAAGATAATTAGTCATGCAAAAAAGGAAAAATGCTACCGAGTGCATTGAAGTTAGTGGTTACAAAAGCTCACAGTAACTGCAATAGATATCCTTTAATATCCTTTGACATTTAATCTTTCCTTTTCTGAATTATTAATTAATGTCTATAATTGCATGAAACATAAGGATATAAATTCCTTTGAAAGAAAACTTGATTTAGCTAATTTTCTATTTACCAATAAGCCTATTATAGTAGGCATTCTTGAGCATAAGTTTGATAATTTTCAAACTGAAGAATATCAAATAAAAAACTTGGACAATTGGAATATTATAAATAACAATTTAATAGGTAGTAATTGTAGAATTATGGTTTAATCGGACCCTCATATTTGGGATTTAAATCAATATTTTATAAATTTACAATATAAACATTGTAAATATATAAATAGGGTGGCACTCGGTTAGAAGCTACATTTGTATATGCTTCTATTAGTGAATGCAAAATAATTTTACGTTGGAATAATCTAGAATAAATGATAAAATGTAAATAAACCTTGGATTATTATTGGAGAGTTTAATACTATTCTTCATGTTTTTAAAAATGAAGGGGTATTCCTATTACTTTCAAAAAATTAGAATCTCTTAATACTTTTATTCTAAAAAACCGGTTTTGTTGAACTCAACATTTTGGGAAACAAATTCGGGTGAAAATATAGTGAATATAAAAATATACATCGCAAATTAGATAGAATATTGATAAATTAAAATTTATAAACTGCTTTCATAATTTCAAATTTAACACACTGCCCCAAGTTTCAAGTGATTATACTCTATTCAATCATTTTCTTTCAAATAAATTATATCAAGAAAAAAGCCCCTTTTTATATTTGTAAATGGTTAGACTTTAGAAAACAATTAAAAAGAAGTAATTAAAAATAGCCTATAACAATTTGGAGTACTACCCAATATAAATTTAGCAAAATGCTTTGAAAAAAAAGAAAATTTGAAAATTTAAAATAAAAATAGAAATAATCATAATATAACACAAATCCGAGAGAAGCGTCAAAATTGTAAGATATCATTGATTTTGATAGCTCATACACTTTACAAGTCTAAAAAATTTACCGATTACAAGGCTAATTAATTAAAGCACTACATATGCAAATAATCAACATGAAGAAGAAAACCAAAGTGGACTGGTTACCAAATGGTGACTAAGAAAGCAAATTTTTCAATGCCAAGATGTTTATTAGAAGATATAAAAATGACATAGGAAAATTACTTGGTAATAAAGGAGCGGTAATTAATGAAGCTTCTCAAATAGAAAAGGAAGCTATTATATATTTTTTGGACTTTACTCAAGAGAACCAGATGGATCGATAAACTCCTGAAGAGAATTAAGTTGTGCATGTCAACTTCAACTCATGGAACCTATAACCTCCGGATTCTATTTTTTGCGAGAATTGTGAGCAAAGAAGTGCTCAAACCCGGGTTTATTACCAGACCTAGACACTCCATTTCCATTGCGCCACTCCTATGGACTAAAGGAAGCTATTAATTATCTTACTGTCCTTTATAACTCTGATTTATACCTGAAGAATTTCCCAAATATAGCCACCAAACACTTACTGAATGCATAATGAAGAGATTTTACTTGCCCCAATATGCTTGGAGGAAATTCAAGTTATAGTTTTCAATGCAAAGATTGATATAAGCCTTAGAACAGATGGTTTTGGAGCTAAATTTTATTAAACACATTAGGAGAATATTTTTTGTTTGAGGCTACAAATGATTTCTTCACCTTAAGGAAAATTCTAAAAAACAACAATCGTAACCTTGTTACTTGTTCCAAAAGTCAAAATCCCTAACGTTTTAGATGATTATTGGCATATAGCATGTTGCAAATTTATATACAAAATTATAGCAGTTATATTATGCAATATAATAAAAATATGTCTAAAATATATGATTTTAGAAAATCAAAGTGCTTTTATTCCAAGTAGATTAATTGAAGAAAATACCCTTTTAGCTTATGAAATGATTGTAAATTTTAATCAAGGATGCAGAAATAAAATGTATATTAAAATTGATATGCATAAAGCTTTTGATAAAATAAATAGTTATTTTATAATACATGTGATGAAACAATTAGGGTTTCATGAAAAATTCCATAATCCTGTAAAAGAATGTATTAACAATTTCACATATTCATTACTCATAAATGGAACCCCAAGTGGAATCATTCGTAGCAATAGGAGAATTATGCAAGGAGATCCCTACCTTCCTACTTATTCACTATTGCTATGGAATATTTTTCTTTAAAAATGAAAATTAAGCAGGTTATGGAAATCTAAAATCCCACAAATATTAATTATAGGTTGGAAAGATAATTTTGTTAAACATGTACAATCTACCATTAAATCTCAATTGATTCGCTTAATTTTTTCATATGTTAGTGATGGCTCATTTTTAAATGTTACTATTGTTTATGGAAAAAACTTCAAATTAGATCAAAGGGTTCTTTGGAGCAAGTGTCTGGAGGTTAGATCACATGGTCTTAGTCCTTGGGTGATGGGTGGAGACTTCAATGTAACTAGATTTCTAGGAGAAAGAAACCCTAGAGAGTAGGGGTATTAATCTTCTTCTATGGAAGAATTAGATCACTTTATTGTTGATAGTAATTTAGTCAAATTACAGTTAAGTAATAGATGTTGGGCGTATTCTCACCACCGAACCAAGGCAGGGCCGAACCAACCCACTCCCAACGCCTAGCTGAACCAACACCAAACCTCTACCGGACCGGACCATTCCCCCACTAACAAAGCCCTGCCTCACCACTCTCCACCGAACCAAGGCAGGGCCGAACCAACCACTTCCCATATACCACCGAACCAAAGCCACTCTACCTACTACCGAACCAAAGCCACTCTACCTACCACCGAACCAAAGCCACTCTACCTGCCACCGAACCAACCCATCTCCCAGGTACTACCGGACCAAAGTGCTACCGGACCAAGGTCTCAACTCCAACAATCTGCTACCAAACCAAGGTGTTGCCGAACCAACGTTGCCAGGCCAGATTGCATCAGCCCAGGCCCACCAGCAGCTATATACATCCAGAACCCCTACCCCCAGCCTCACTCTATAAATAGAATGGCAGGGGTACAACAATGGCAGACAAGTTTGAAAGCTCAAGCACGGACAGAACTTTCAAACAACTTTCATATATTTGTAATCAAAGCTTTGTACTTGTAATCTGAAGAATGAAGGAGAATAAGGTATAAAGTGGACGTAGGCACATTCTGGCCGAACCACTGTAAATCTCTATGACTTTTACAGTTTAGTCGCTGCTTTTTACATATTTGCAGAATCACCCAAATCACCAAGAAGAACTTAAAATCGACTAAATCATACGACTTGGAGGTGTTTTTCCATTTTTTGTGCAAACATTTTTGGTGCTTTCACTGAGAGCTCGAGCTAGAAGCTTCAGCTTCTCCCACTCAACCCTCTTCCCAACAGCATCGTTCATTACTTGAAAAACATGCCTCCCAGGCAGAGGAAGGATGCTAGCAAAGGAAAGAACATCGCAACTAGCAGTATCCCAGATTCAGCAATCAGAGATCAAGAGAATCGTCCTGTTCCAACAGTAAATGGAAATCAGGCAAATCCGACAGCCTCTGCTACGGAACAACCAATTTCTAGGGCATATCTGGACAGGGTTGTGGCTGAAGCAACTAACCGCTTCGCATCTCAACAAGAAGCCTTTGTGGACCAACTCATGTCACGCTTAAGGGATGCTGAAGAATCCAACCGCAACACCGGATCATGGGGTGAGTCCCAGTCTGGAGGATCTGGGAGGTGACAAAGATCTTTCTTCTTCGAAGAGGCTAATAATAGAAACAACAATGGTAGGAGCCGAGCCCAGACTCAGCCCAAATTCGGATCCGAGGAAACACTTAGAACCGAACCCAACGGGGGTGGTACCAGGCAGGGGTCAGATATGGCTAAGCCTGTCATGCTACCTAACCATGGGAACACCAATGGACGAGGCCGAGCTGGAGTCCAGCCCGAAGTTGGACCCAAGGGAATGCTTAGAACAGAGCCCAGCAGGGGAAGATCGAGGCAAGGGCCAACTGCGGCTGACCCCAGCATGCTCCCAGAAGACCGAAGACAGCCACCGGAAAATGTTAGGAGTAATAGACGATAACATCCCTACAGGTCATCTGGACGGAATAAATCCCGCAGAGAAGAACCAAACTCATTTCCATCCGCTCCAAGTTCTGATGAAAGTATGGAGCGATTGTTCAGAGAGTGCGTCCAACGGGACCAAAGGGATCGGGGGATAGGCGCTAGGGTAACCAGCCCCTTCACCCGCAATATCGAAACTGCCATCACCCCCCGGGAATGGAAAATGCCAACAATGGAACCTTACAAGGGAACCTCTGACCCCGTTGTACACTTGCAGAGATACACACAGCATATGCTCATGAATGGAGCAGCAGAGGAGTGTTGTGTAAATGCTTCCCACTATTCTTGGCAGATCTAGCTACCTCCTGGTTCTGCCATCTACCCCAAGGATCCATCAGCTCATGGGAAATGTTGAAACAAAAGTTCATCAGCCAGTTCCGCATTCATGTGGAACAACCCAAGGACGCTTATTCCCTATCTAATAACAAACAGAAGCCCGGAGAGACAGTGCAACAATATCTAACCCGATTCAACGCCGCAGCGGCCGCAGTCCAAGATGCCGATGAGAAACTTATCCTAATGGCTCTTTGTAGTGGCGTACATCCGGATACCAAGTTTGCTAGAAGATTAACGAAAGAAAAACCATTTACCTTACCCGATTTCTTCCATGAAGCCGGAAAGTATATGAGGCTTGAAGACGCCGCCACCGAAAGGCAGACAGGGCAACAAGCCAAGGCAGCTCATGGCAACGCACCCGCTGCAGCAAAGGATGTCGGAAGAAATGACTCTCGAGACAATGCTGGGGGCAGGAAGGGAGAAAAATGCCTATATCGGCCAGGACCAAGATTTGACGCTTACACTCCTTTGAATGAAACAGTTGAAAACATCTTCCTGGCCACCCAAGGCGAGGTTAAATACAAACGCCCCGTACAAGAAGGAATCAGATCACGCAATCAAGGCTGGAAAGTTCTGCCGTTTCCACGAATCCCATGGGCATGATACCAATGAATGCCGTCATCTCTGGGACCTGATTGAAGAACACATCAGAAGGAAGAGATTGGAACACTATATAAAGGGTCAGGACAGGGCTCCATCTCCTACCAAGGAGAACCCAGGGCAACTCCACCCAGAGACAGGCGGAAGAAATCATAACACCAGCGGTTCCAGTTAAGAGAAGATAGTGGTCCATACAATATCGGGAGGACCACACATCACCGACAGAAACTGGGAAGAAATGGAAAGATATGGAAAGTCACTTAGAAACAATGAAGACTGCATCAATTCCGTCGTGGAAGAACGCCGCCCGAAGAGGAAAGAGGATAATGACATCACATTCAGTAGGCAAGACCTAGAAGGAAGGAAGTACCCTCACATGGATCCTATGGTCATCTCTGCCTGGTTCGGCCCAGCTGAAGTTTTTCGAATTCTGGTAGATACTGGAAGCTCCGTAAACATTCTATTCAAGCATGCTTTCGAAAAAATGAAGCTGTCAATGAAGGATGTGTCTCCCTGCAACAAACCACTACACAGTTTCACTGGAGATGCGAAGATGCCCCACGGGCAATTGGACCTCTTTGTTGAAATAGGAAGTCATCCCCGCTCCGTTGCACGAAAACAAACATTTGTGCTAATAGATAACCACTCGGTGTACGCCTTTTTAGGAAGACCAGCCTTGTCTGACTTCCAGATCGTCCTGGCCCCTTGGTGCCTGAAGATGAAATTTCCAACAGATATTGGGATAGGAGAAGTAGAAGGAAATCAAGACACCGCTCGAGATTGCTATGTAACTGAACTTCGTAATAACCGCAGGAAGGATAAAGGGAAGGATGCAGAGACTACTCTCTACAAGAAAAACTTAGAAGCATAGCAACTAAAGAAAGCCCCTCCTCTTTGATATACCAGCGATCCTTTCAATGAATTAGACCTCAGGGATAAAGAGGAGGAGGCCACCACCGAGCCTGCAGAGGCTATGGAATTTGTATCTGTAGACAAACACGACCCAAGTAGACTGTTGAGAATCGGGCCTCGGTTAAGAGCAGATTGAAGGATCAACTCGTCGATTTTCTTTGCCACCACTTGGATGTATTTGCATGGACGCACGCTGACATGACTGGAATCTCCCCAGACGTAGCATGCCACGTACTGAACATCGATCCCACCAAGGTGCCAGTAAAGCAGAAAAAGAGAAGTATGGGGGCAGAACTATCAGCAGCCCTCGAGGAAGAAGTAAAGAACCTACTTGCCAATAACTTCATACGAAAAGCCATCTACCCAGAATGGATCGCCAACCCGATACTTGTAAAGAAGGCTAATGGGAAGTGGCGAACATGCATTGACTTCTCCAACTTAAATGACGCTTGCCCGAAGGATTGCTTCCCACTCCCCCGAATCGATCAACTCGTGGACAGTATAGCCGGGCACGAACTCTTATCTTTTATGGACGCATACTCAGGATATAACCAGATTCCTATGCACGCCCCCGATCAAGACCACACTAGTTTCATCACTGATCGGGGATTGTACCTCTACAGAGTAATGCCTTTTGGACTTAAAAACGTCGGAGCTACTTATCAGCGCCTCGTCAACAAGATGTTTGCGGAACTAATAGGACGAAATATGGAAGTTCATGTGGATGACATGCTGGTAAAATCGAGGAAAGCCAACGATCATGTAAGCCACCTGGACAAGATGTTTCAAGTACTTCGCCAATATGGAATGAAGCTGAATCCTCTAAAGTGCTCCTTCGGAGTATCGTCGGGAAAGTTCTTGGGATTCATCGTCCATTCCGGGGGGATTGAAGCAAACCCCGAACAAGTTCGGGCTTTGCAGGATATCAAGATACCATCCACTCGAAGAGAGTTTTAAAGCCTAAATGGGAAGGTGGCCGCCATAAGCAGATTCATCTCTAAAGCAACCGACAAATGCATCCCTTTCTTCGAAGCCCTAAAGAAAGACAAAGGAAAGTTCGAATGGACCGACGAATGCTCAACATCCTTCCTTAACCTAATCGAACACCTCCAGAGACCACCAGTACTCTCAACACCAAATGAAGGCGAAGAACTATACCTATGCCTTGCTGTATCGTCCCATGCTCTAAGCGCCGCTTTGGTGAGAGAAGACAACCACGCGCAGCGGCCCGTATACTTTGTAAGCAAGAGATTTACAAGGGCAGAAACCAGATACCCTAAACTTGAGAAGCTAGCATATTGTTTGCTAATCACGTCACAGAAACTGCGACACTATTTCCAATCTCATTCCATCAGAGTTCTTACCGATCAACCGCTAAGACAGGTACTCCATCGTCCTGACACTTCTGGACGACTACTTAAATGGTGCATTGAACTGAGTCAATATGATATCACCTACCATCCTCGCACCGCCATCAAGGGACAAGCCATGGCCGATTTCATTGCCGAATTCACTACCAACGAAGGTAAGGAGCAATCTGAAATAGCAGAAGATATCAAGTGGAATCTCTTTGTAGATGGAGCATCAAACGAACAAGGCTCGGGGGCAGGTATTGTGATAATCACCCCCAGGAGAAGGAAGCTGCACTATGCCCTAAGGTTGGAATTCGCCGCCACCAACAACGATGCAGAATATGAAGCAGTAATAGCAGAATTAGAACTTGCCTTAGAAATTGGAGTCAGTTCTTTATGTCTTCATAGTGATTCTCAACTTATCGTAAACCAAGTACTAGGAGAGTTTCAGACTCGAGGAGAACGACTCACAGCATATCTAAAGAAAACCAAGCTGCTACTCGATCAATTGGACCACTATTTAATCAAACACATTCCTCGAGAGGAGAACCGAGAGGCTGACGAACTGGCAAAGCAAGGTAGCATGAAGAACAGCACCATTTCCGAGACAGTAGCCATCTCAAAACAACTAGCCCCAAGTTTCGAACAAGAGGATCTGATAGCTGCAATCAAAGAAGAAACTTGGATGACTCATATCCGGAAATACTTACAAGATGGGACACTATCCAACGAGCGTAACGAAGTCAGGAAAATCTTGAGGAGAGCTTCCCGCTACATAATACAAGAAGGCATCCTCTATCGACGCGGCTTCTCTAACCCCTTATTAAGGTGTGTTGCTGAAAGGGAAGCCAAGAAAATATTATCCAACATCCATCAAGGGAGCTGCAGAGATCACACTGGTGGTGGGCAGACTCTGGCAAAGAAGACACTCCGATATGGATATTACTGGCCCACTTTAAACAAAGACGCCTTAGACTTCGTCAAAAGATGTGATAGATGTCAGAAATTTACTAAGATTCCTCGACTACCAACAAATGAGATTACTCAAATGACCAGCCCTTGGCCCTTTGCGGTATGGGGAATTGACTTGATTGGCGAACTACCGATGGGCCGAGGCAGAGCCAAATACGCTATAGTGGTAGTCGACTATTTCACCAAATGGGTGGAAGCGGAACCTCTAAATAAAATATCTTCAGCAAAAGTTATTAACTTCTTGATCAAAAATGTTCTATGCAGGTACGGGGTTCCACTCAAAATCATATCAGACAATGACTTCAGTTTGACAGCGAGGAGTTCGCCGACTGGTGCCAAGAGCATGGAATTCACAAAAGCTTCTCATCTGTGGCTTATCCACAGGCAAATGGACAAGTCGAAGCTGTCAACAAAATTCTTAAAACTCTTATCAAGAAGAAGCTTGAAAAGTCAAAAGGCGCTTGGGTGGATGAACTTCCTACGGCACTTTGGGCCTACCGCACGTCTTTCAGAACATCAACAGGACATACTCCTTTCTCTTTGGCATACGGGTCGGAGGCCATGCTCCTAGTTGAAACTGTAGTGCCATCCCACCATAGGATGCACTACAACCCAGAAGAGAACGAAGAACTCCTACACATGTCTTTGGATCTAATCGAAGAAAGAAGAAATGATGTAGCGCTCAAAGCAGCAGCTCACAAGCAAAAAGTGGCAGCACAATACAACTCCAAAGTCAAGCATCGCAGCTTACAAGAAGGAGATCTTGTCCTCAAGCGAATCTTCCCACGCTCCGGAGCGCTAGATCCAATCTAGGACCATATGTAATTCATAAAGATCTCCACAACGGAGCTTATATTTTGTCAACAGTGGACGAAAAGGTGTTCCAGAGGGCATGGAACATCCAACACCTTCGTCGATACTTTTCTTAACTTGTACTGCCCATATAAAGTGAATTAACAAAGAGAATCAGTGGACGTAGGCATTTTTGTGTCGAACCACTTTAAAAAATTGTCTCTATTTTAACTTGTTCCTTTATATCTTGGCTACTTGCTGAGCTTTATCCTTTTCTGTTGAACAAAATCCTATGTAGACGACATCTCCATTCAGGGCATCACAGCACAACTTCACCTGGACAAAACCTAACAGGTATGATACAAATTTATGCCCTCGCCAATGAGACACTTTTGCTCCAGCATCCCTCTGCTGCGGGTTAACTCATTGCTCGTGACGGCCCTTAAAGCCAACTGTAATGAGCCGATTATAAGCCACCGAGAAGGCCAACCATAGCCTAGGCAGCTCATTACGGCGTTCGGCTCGCCGGCAGCCGTGAAACGATTATAAGCCCCAACATAAGATGTGGCCAGCCAGGGGTAGTTCACGGTTGACGATCAGGACCCACGCTAGCCGGCCACGGTAAATCGAATAATACCAACGATTAGGGGCCATAATGGCCCGGGTACTTACTGTGCGCGATCTCGGCTCCGATGAATCTTAAGTACGGCTGTAGTAAAACAGAAAACTCCCCGTGGAGGCGTAAGATGGGTGACAAATGTCTCCAAGACCCACAGCTAGGGAAAGTGACTACAAAACCCGTTTGCCACGAACTTAAGCACATCGAAGGCCTTCCGTGATTGGAAGTTTTACTATTTCTTATATTTCCATTTTATTTATAAAAACTTTCCTCATATCCTCTATAACGATTACTAAAGTACAAGACACAGAATAGGAGATACTTACTAATGGGAATAAGAACTCACAGCTGGATGGCAGGTCACTCAGCTGCATTCCATATTCGATTGCACAAGGCATTCAAAGCTACCATCTATGGCTAAAACTTGAAGGGCGTTACTTTCTTCTCTTGTACATAAATATGTAACTATAATTTATTCGAACATCACACTAACATTGCAAGACATGAAATTATATTTTAAGCAAGAACTTAGCGTCAAACACAATTGAATCACTAACACATGCACAGCTATATTTTATGCAACACATCAAAATAACGACAGCATTCAAACATGACAAAATCAACTTATGTTATAAAGTTACATGCCAAAAATCAAGTTGTTCGTTACATAATTACAGCCTGAAGATTACATTAATGTTTTAAGACTAAAATAGACAACGATGTCAAGTAAACTGAAAAATGTCCAGATTAAGCCAAGAAGCCGACTGCATCGGGGCTTCGCCTCTATCCTGCTGGCCCTCCGAGGTCTACCTAACCGCCGGATCAGAACTCCCAGCGTGCTGATCAGAGGTAGTTGGCGCTTCAGAGGTCCCTCCTGTCCAATTCAGGAGAAGAATTCATTGAATAAACAATAAGCAACCAAGCTATGAAAAGGCTAAAAGGGAAGACTTACCAGCATCTGTTCCTTGGTCATCATCCCCCAACTACACACCTACCTTCTCAGCAGCAAGCAGCCGCATGCCTTCCTTCACTGCCACTTTCTCCTCCTTAGTGAATTGGGCCGTAACCACATCCATTCTGAAGGCCGTGCCACCCTCCTTATCCGCATCAGCCTTGGCCTCCTCTAGAGCCCGAAGATAAATCCTGGCCATGATCTGGGGATAATCATCCATCCAGGATAAGTTGCCCTGCTTCCAAGTACGGAAATACATATCCTGGAGCATCTCGTCCATCGTCCCCTCGTTTTCCTCAAACTCCCTCATTCGGACCTCAGAAGCCAACAGCTTTGCAACGGCAGCATCCCTCTCCGATCAGTATCGCGAGCGGTCAGCCTGAAGGGATTTCCTCATCGCCTCCATCTCCTCCTTCAGCTTGGCTTGAACGACCTCCGCGGCTTCAAGCTTCCCAGATAATTCCTCTACCCACTCGAGATCCGCTCTCCGAACCTCGTCCACCGTTGCAATGGCTATATCGATCCGTTCCTTGCAGATGGCCTCAATTTTCCGCAGTTCGGCTCTGCTAGCCTCTTCCATGGTTTTCTTTAGCCGTCTGGAGGCAGCCTCGTGCTGAGAGATCTGGATGGCCTGATCGACGAGTTATATGGCCTGGTCGGAAACCACTAACAGCAATCTTATGTTGGCACTCCCAATTTCCTCCCCGGCCTTGACCAGTCGGGCATGATGCCCCATCAACTTCCTAGTCTCCTCAGTAACCCGGTCGATATTTTCCTTGGCTTCATCCCCCATAGTTACAATCCGAGCAGTAAGCAAATCAAGGTCCAGGGACTTGGCCTCATCAAGCACCCTTACCATAGGATTGCGAGCGAGAAGGTGCTCACCAGTAACCTCGTCAAAGGAAATATCATGAGAACCCGGATCCAGATCTGGATGACCCGCAAAAGGATTACGTGCCAAGCCAGGATGATCAATCTGAGTAACAGTAGGATTCTCTGATGGATGCAGAGAGGGTATGAACTCAGTATCCTCCCCCATGATATCATGAATAGGATGGGTTGTGGGCTAAGCTCCAGGTGAAGGTTCGAATAAGGAACGCCTCCTCTTTTTCTTTTGAATATCCTCTTCAATAACTCTGAGAAGAGAACGGTAGCCGACTACGTCCCCGGAACGGTTAGTCGGAGGCTTTGGTTTAGAGAAAGCTTTTAGGAGTTTGAATTGTTCGAGACGGTGCCGAATGTCTGATGTCTTGGCCACCTTACCCGTTCCTGGAATAAAAACCAAGTGTTACAAGCATGGATGGGACTATAATCCAAGGAACATGTGAAGTTAAAAGAGGAGTCAAAAATTCACCTTGAATCGCCGGAGTTGCCCTAGCTGAAATGCTCTTGGAAGGTTAACCGGCACCAGCCCCGACCCTATCAGTTTTCTTTGGCTTCTCCACCAAGGCCGATCCTTCTTCCAACCCCTCAAAAGCCTGGCGGAAAGCATCATCTGTCCACTCTTGGATCTCTCCTGCTTGCTCAGAAGACAAAGCCCCAACGCCATCACCGCTCTGTCCTTCGCCACCATCACCTTCTCCATCACCTCCGCTCTCCTCCTCGCCTCTTTCTTCCTCTACATTTTCCTCCTCCGGAACATCTGGACATGTGCTAGGGTAGGGTCCACCGGATTTATTGAGCTTCTTCCCTCCGACGACTGGAGGTATCGAGAAGGGTTTCCTCTTGCTGCTCTTCGTCGTGGCCCCTCCTTTAGCTTTGACAGCCCTCTCCTCAGTTGTGTCTCTCTGCTTGACCACAGACTGACCTGGTAGAATCAAGTTGTGTTGCAGAAGAGTAGCATTCCTGATCAGGTAAGACGCTGATATCTCCCTTCCCGAAATGGCTTCTATCTCCGCAGCCATCTGAACCAGACGATCGTTCTCCACGACCGCAAAGCCACCTGTCGCTAGCAAGAAATAAAAACACATAAGAAGAAGCATTGTAGTCAGAACGGAAATCATAAATAAGCTTCAACTTACAGCCGGAGGTGAAGCGACCGATAGAAACAGAGTCATCCTTGACGAAAAATCATTCTTTCTTGAACATGCTGAACTTCGAATATAAGTCCAGGACCGGCTTGAAGGACACGACCGATTCCAAGCTGATATATGGAGACCCCTTCTTGTAACCTCTCAAATTGTACAAATATCGGATCTCCCGGTTGGAAGGGGGACGCCCGTATTTTCTATGGAAAATGATGAATAGACTCACCAAGATAGCGTAGGAGTTGGGCTGAAGCTGGAAAGGGGCCACCTTCAAATAGGTAATGAAGCTGACTATCCAAGCATTGATCGGGGGAATGGCCCCGCACATGCAATGGTACCTACTATAAGCGAAATATCCTTCAAGGGGGTCATACGGCATAATTTCATTCCCTGGCAGCACCATGTGTGCTCTGTCAATCACGAAAGAACGAGATATAACATCAAGCTGCTCCTCTTTAAGGGAGCTAGGAAAGCAGTCAGGTGGCGAGTTCAGGAGCTCCTGAGGGTCGTACCTATCTACTAGTGATCTCGGGGGAGGTCTATGACGTCCCGATCCTGACTGAGCAGGGGGCACTGTGGAGGACTCTTCTCAGTCCGTGGATTTCTTCTTATCTGATCGAGTTTCCACTTTGCGAGACATTTATCTGCAACACGAGAAAACATATTGTTAGAACATGGAAAGAAGGGAAATAAACAAGTAAGTGCGTACAGTCTGGAATTTCATTTTCAATTCAAAACAAAAAAGGCTCAAAGTTCGTTCGGCATTCAAACTCCCCGGTCTCGTTCGGTATTCCCAACATAAAGTCCATTCGGCACTCATACTCCATAAGTGTCACCCGGTAATTCAAACCTTAGAGTTCATCCGGCACACATTCTCCCTGAGTGTCATTCTGTAACTCCGAGCCTTAGAGCTCATTCGTCACTCACACTATGTTCATTTGGTAGTTCAAGCATAAAGTGTATTCGGCAGAAGGGAAACTCACCTGGTTCGGCAATCAAAGATGGTTCGGTGATATGACTGATTCGGCAGGCAAGAATTTGGTTCGGCTATTTCAGGTAGTAAGGAATAATGAAAGCATGAAGCCCCTACTTATAGGCAAGTATAGAATGACCGGACCATATGGTGCGGCACTTAGGCCGAATGGGGAGAAAACAAAGCGCGACATATGCAGGCATATGCCCCACTTTGGGGGGAAAATGTTGGGCGTATTATCACCACCGAACCTAGGCAGGACCGAACCAACCCACTCCCAACGCCTAGCCGAACCAACACCAACCCTCTACCGGACCGGACCATTCCCCCACTAACAAAGCCCTGCCTCACCACTCTCCACCGAACCAAAATCTACCGAACCAAGGCAAGGCCGAACCAACCACTTCCCATATACCACCGAACCAAATCCACTCTACCTACCACCGAACCAAAGCCACTCTACCTACCACCGAACCAAAGCCACTCTACCTGCCACCGAACCAATCCATCTCCCAGGTACTACCGGACCAAAGTGCTACCGGACCAAGGTCTCGACTCCAACCATCTGCTACCAAACCAAGTTGTTGCCGAACCAACGTTGCCAGGCCAGATTGCATTAGCCCTGGCCCACCAGCAGCTATATACATCCAGAACCCCTACCCCCAGCCCCACTCTTTAAATAGAGGGGCAGGGGTACAACAATGGCAGACAAGTTTGAGAGCTCAAGCACAGACAGAACTTTCAAACAACTTTCATATATTTGTAATCAAAGATTTGTACTTGTAATCTGAAGAATGAAGGAGAATAACATATAAAGTGGACGTAGGCACATTCTGGCCGAACCACTATAAATCTGTGTGTCTTTTACAGTTTAGTCCCTGCTTTTTACATATTTGCATGAATCACCCAAATCACTAAGAACAACTTAAAATCGAATAAATCATATGACTTGGAGGTGTTTTCCCATTTTTTGTGCAAACAATAGACAATTTACCTGGTCAAATAAAAGGGATAACCTATTAATGAGACTATTAGATAGATTTTTATTAGTGATAAAGTGGAAAATAAATTTCATGTTTGTAAGGTAGTTGGGCTCCCGACTATCTGTTTAGATCATTGTACAGTTATCTAATCTTGTAATAATTAAAAAATTAGGTGTAAAATATTTAGATTTGACAAGATGTGGTTATTAGAAAATAAGTTTACAAATTTAATTGGAAACAAATGGCTTTCTTAGGCTAAATATAATTATAATTTTTTAAGAAATATAGCTAAAATATTTGTTCATAAAATTAGACATCAAAGAAATTTTCTTCAAAAATCGAATAAAGGTGTTTTCGGTAATATTAGAATTCAAAAAGATAAACTGCTACATGAGATCGTAGAGTTGAATAAAATTGAAGAATCCATAAATTTCAAAATTTCAAAAAAATTGTACTTTCAAATCTAAAGGAAGATTTAAATAGAAGTCAAATAAAGGAAGAAGTGTCGTGGAAGCAAAGATCTAGGGTTCAATGGATGGATGAAGGGGATAAGAATACTAAATTTTTTCGCAAAGTTGCAAATGGTAGAAAACACAGTAATACCATTAACTCAATTTGAGTTAACAATATTTAGATTTTTGACCCAAAAAAATTAAATGAGGCTTTCACTAGTTATTTCAAAGTATTTTTTGGAAATAAGAATGTGCATAGGATTAGGGATAATTGGGATAAATTATATCCTAATGACACTAGGATTGATTCATATGATCTCGACAACCCTTTTGCGGAAGATGAGATTTTAAGGGCTATAATGGATATGCCCGATTATAAATCACCTGGTCCTGATGGGTTTCCTATTTTATTTTCTGAAATTTTTTGAAACATTTTAAAATACAATATAATTAAAATATTTAACGAATTTTATTATGGCTATCTACAACCGTGTAGGTTTAATTTCGCTAATATAATCTTATTGCATACAAAATAGGAGCAAACGAGTTAAAATATATTATACCCATTTCATTATTAAATTGTTCTTTTAAAATCATTTTGTGATTTTAGTTAATAGATTAAATACTAAAATGAATTGGTTAATTGATATTACTCAAACTGCGTTTATTAAAGGTTGAAATATTACAAACGGGCTTCTAGTTGTTCAAGAGTTATTGTAACATCCCTCCTTTCTGCACAATTTAAATCGACGATAAACCACATACGTCATACTTAAACCATATAGAAGTTATGGGGTAAATAAGAAAAAGTAGAGAAAGAAAAAGAACAAAACAGAATCTTGCAGCGGAATGATAAAATATGATAATCAAATATACAGTTCATGAAACTGTTTTACAAAATATTTGATTATATTTATACAATACATATCAGAGTTGCACATACTAGCGAATAATAATTAATGCATCGGAATAAAGTGTGTAGTGGAATGTAATAATAAATAATAATAAATCTTCGTCTTTGTCCTCCAGAATACGGTGTTCCAAATCCTGAAATGCTCAGGCTGACCCGAGCGAATTGAAAAGACAAAACACTCGAGTCAGAACTAAAAGATCTTATGTAAGTTAAATCAACAATAAATAATATGAGTGAAACGGCGTCAGAGATGTTTACGGGATTTGACATCTTCTATCTAGTGTCTAACGTGAGCGCAGTAACTCAAGAGATGCTCGAGATTCACATCTCCTAAGGATCCGTTAAACTATTTCTATGTAGTAATATTTGGCTATTATAATAACATCTATAGTAAAATAAACTTACTTTTAAATAGCGTTAAGGAGTGACCCAATATTCCCCTTAACACGTAATAGTCCCAGTAGTCCATCCAATATCATAGTCCCTCCTGATCGGGAGGCCACCAGAGGATACCACACAGGTTGCGGGAGAAAACCAAACTCGTACAATGCGCGACCAGATAGGTGACATGGCACAACTACGCAATGCTAGTGTAGATATACCAATTACGCTTCTAGGCCGGTGGTAACGTATAACGACCCGCTATTTTGGACTATTCGCATCCGCACATGTCGGACTTGAATAACTCAAAATACCGAATTGTTAATTTAAATTTGGCAAAACTGAGATATACAGTAAATAAATAGTCACAAAATCACAGACACAGAGTAATAATATGCAGCGGAAGTAAAAGAAATAGTAGTTCATAAAGCTACTATATAGATATATAAGATACATCAGAGTTTACAACAGAAGAGTAATACGATACATCGAATACAAATCAAAATACATCACTGGAATCATCGAATACAGAAAGCAGAATAGATGGATGGATCTTCAAGCAAAGCTCCAACTCCAAATGTGAGTCTCGAAAGCTGAACCACTCAGTCTGACCCGAGCGTAATGCAAAACACAAAACACTCGAGTCAGGATTAATATTCTCATATCAATAAATCCAACTCAAGTGAAATAGCAATCGAAATACAAGTAACTCAAAGGATGTTGGAATCACCATCCTCTAAGGATCCGTTAAACTATCTACTATTTAGTAGTGTACGCTAAATAGATAATGTCTATCAGTAATATAAAGTATCAAAATAGTGTTAAGGCGTTACCGTTATCCCCCTTAACACATTTTATACAAACGTCATAGTCTATACAGCACTGTAAACTCCACCGTAAACTGGTGGGATATCAGGGAGTACTCCATAGGTATAACACAAAACAAATTCGTAGTGGTCGCGTATATAAGGATACAAGTATGACAAGGCACATGAGGCAATACCCAAGGTAGTGAAACTACCATTCGCCTGATCCGGACTGGTGAGAACGCATCGCCGCAGCGATCGCAACACCGCGAAACAACACTCCTGAAAAGTACGAGGGTGCACCAATCAATCACAAGTAATGAGTAGTAGTTACGAAAAAGTGTGTTCGCTCGAGGTGGCTAACCCCATTTGGCCTGGCACAGCTCCTGATTTTAGTCATTTCCAATTTGACACAAGTATCAAGGCTATCCGTTATCGTTCTCTTTCTTCAGTCATCGCGTACATCATTCCAACTACTTCATTCTGGATCATCACTCCGCGTATAGTTATTAAAGTGGTTTTCGGCTTAGATAGAGAGTATATCCATAACCGATTCCGGTTTCTTTAATAACTTTCGTAATATTACACCGATTGGTCATTTAATATAGTTCAAAACAAATCAAATTCAATTTCAATTTCAATTCGTAAACCAACATTTCATTTGTTTTTCACTATCAATTTCTAAAGTTTACGTTTCAAAACTACCAAATGACCATTTCAAAGTCTTACAATTCAATTTGAATTTTAATTTAAACAATTCAAATAGTGGTTCAAGTTCGTATATATAAACTTCATTCCGAAATCATTTGAATTTATTTATTTTAACATTCAAAAAAATTTAAATTCATTAATCGATTTCATTCAATATTCGCTAAATTAATTATCATTCAAAACAATTCTATTCAAATTCCAATTCAATTAAATCAATTACTTAAGTTCAATTTCATTACAACAAAACTTACAATTTACTTAAATGCGATTCGTCAAATCATATTCTTAAAATTACAAGTCTTACGTTAATTCCAATAATATCTCATTCATTCCAATAAATCACATTTTATTTCTTATTAAAGAAATTCGATTTTCACTTATTTATTGACTTCGTTATAAATTTCCAACTCAATTAATCAAAAACTAAATTTCACATATTCAAGAAGTTCAATTTCACTTATTAACTTACTTAAATAATTTTGAAACTTAATAAATTAAGAAAACCCAATTTCATTTATTAATGAAGTTCCAATTCACTTATTTGAAAGTTCAATTTCTTTTATCAAAGAATTCATTTTTTTATTTAATTTCAAATAATTAAAACTTATTCAATTATTAAATAGTTTCAATCTTAATTATTAATAATTTCAAAACTTGATAATTACAATCTTGATTATCAATTCAAACTTAATTGTTAAATCATTTCCACGTAAATTTGAATTCAACTCAATTATCAAATCACTTCAACCTAATTATAAATTCAACTTAATGATTTCAATCTTAATTATAATTTCAAACTTAATTATAATTTCAATTTTAATTATTAATTGATTTCAAACTTAATAATTTCAAAACAAAATTATTATTAATTCCAAATTATTTATTAATAATTCCAAATTTAATTATTAAATAATTAAATTTCAAACAACGTTCTTTCATCAATTACGACGTTAATATTTGTTTCAGATTTCAATCTTTACATTTTCCTTTTTATCAAAATTTACGTCCCAATTTTATTTCAAAACCTTATTTTTCAAATAAAATCTTTATTTTATTTCAAATCAAATTTTGACCAAACGGTTTATTTAATTCTCTATCCTAAAACAAGTTCATTTTGGGTATTTATCATTTCAACCCGATTCCAATCCAATTCAAAATCAAAACATAGCAAAGGGAACTTGCAGTGTGATAACAGGGATGGTGTCAAAGTATATAAACAAGCAATAACAACAATCAAACACAATCCAACAATCAATTCAAATAATCCCGAAACAATCGTATTAATTCGCATTGTTGTTTGTGCGAATTAATATAATTATTTCTAGAATCTACATTATCATTTCATGTAGATTAAAGATTATTACATTACGGTTTTTCCACTTGTCGTTCAATTTCAATTTCAAATTTAATACTACACCATTGATCCAATATACGTTCAAAGGTTCAAAATATAATTTATCAAATTCTATGTGTCAATTAACTTAACAATTAAAAGAGGTCATATTATTCAAATTAACTAATCAAATTCAACATATATGTCAATTCACAATTTTCAAACTATCCTACGTCAAATTCAATTGCATAATATTTATCACTTTATACATCACAATTTACATCCAATATTAACAGCAAACAATCAATCAATTATCAACCAAACTGGATTATTATTGCATACATAACAGATAACGGTGTCAGATGTCAAAGGTGAACTGATACATAAATAACAGTGCAATAAATAACAGCAGCATATTTCAATTGTCGTTCCAATTGAAATCAAATTTAATAAATAAAAGAATATTAATCGTGAGTGATTACTCACCTTTCGAGGCTAGAGAGATTTGACGATGAAATCGTGTTTCGAATTGAAGCACGAATTCCGAATCGAAGTAAGATCAACACGAATTCGACAGACAGATCTGATAAATAGAGGTCGATGAGAATAGATCAGAAACTGCTTGTAGTAGACCGAAACAATATATATATGTGTATATATATAAACTAATATATATTATTTTCTTATTCAATATAAATTTTGAAACTCATTATAATTATATATACATACGTTTTCAAAATCATAGGTTTAAACTAAAACACATATATAAATCAATATATATACATTATATAATTTGAAATAAATATTTATATAAATACTTGCATATCGAAACAGTCAATATTATATATTTCATATAGCTTTCATAGTAGCAGCCCACATATAACTAACAGTATATAAAGAAGTATGCCGCTTGTGTTTATGAATCATCTATTCCAAAATAACATACATTACAAAATATATATGACAAGCTTTCAAACAAACCTATATTTTTAAACACACACGTAATTTAATGTAAGTTACTGTATAACTCATACATGAAGTCCCACGCTATATATATACAGGTATAAGCAAATGTATTCATGTGAACTAATATCAAAAACAAATCATTATAACAATTTTTTTTTTGGAAAGATGATAAACATATAACATAAAGTCTATTACAAACTATTCAAACACCTATGTTTTAAATCAAAACCAGTATGTATAAAATAAACTAAAATCTAAGCCCACTACCGTACTTATGTATAAACCCATACATGTAAACATATACACACGCATATGAAGCCGTGAGATATAAACAAAGAAAGCCAGTCAGTACGCAACCCATATATATAAAATATATTTTAATCCACTTTGCAAGATTAAACTATAGTACAAAACTGCGATCTGTAACAAATTTATATGGACCTATTTTTTTTTGAAACAACAGCCTAACTTAAAATATATATAACTTTTACTATAAACTCTTATACCCAGAACATAATATAGATATCCATATATTTCTAGCTACATATCCTAATATATACCGTAAATCATCTTTAAAAAAATTTCCTTGGAAACGAGGTAAAAGCATATGTACAGATTTAAAACCAATATTAGGATTTTTATATACCTTTAACTAAATATGCGTTCACTACATACATTAGCCTATGCATAGCAGTCAGATATGAGTAAATTAATATAACCTTATACAAAAGAAAACCCAACAGACAAACTTATATTATAGTAGAAGTAAAAGTTCACAAACTATTATGTTTTAGTTAATATAAAGTGTATACGTTCATTTTTTTTTCAAAATACTGTTACCCAAATATACTTTGCAAACTATATATGTATGTATGAAATACTTTAAACACTAGTTTATGTATATAGTTATAATAGATAATAAACTTTTATATAAATATACTAAAACACGTACATCAAGATTTCTCACCATAAAGGTGATGCTCGGCCATCGCATCAACATAGGACAACATGTGGCGACCAAGGCTACATGGCGACGAAGTGTACGTGACAGGTCGCGGCAAAACGGTGGACGGGAGGAAGGCCGGTCGGAGGTAGAAAGCAGGTGGAGGCTGTTGTAGTGGGAATGATCGGCGCAAGGCTCGACAACAGCAACAACACGGCGGTGAAAAGTGATGGAGGGCGGAGCAGGAGAGAAGAAGGTACAGCGGTGTGGAGTTGTTCTTCTCGGCTACGGTGCTTGGGCTCTGGTCTCGGGAAGGCTACACGCGGCACAAGGACGATGAACGTGGAAAGTGACGAGGAAATGGTCTAGTGGAGAATGCGCACTGCATATATCATTTCTTCATTTCATTCATTTTTTTTATATAACAAAGAGAAGTGATGGGCTGCTACGAAGGCGGGTTGGTAGGTGGTTGGTGCTTGCGTGGGGAGGAAGGAAGCGGTAGCATGAAGAAGTCTAAGTGCTTCTTGGAATAATGAAGGTAAATGGAGCAGGTATTATAAAAACTATGTATATGCTTTGGAATAAAGATATAGACTGTTCATTTTTCGAAACAACGAACGGATATAAACGACTAACCTTAAAATTTAAACATTAGGATAGCCAAACGTCCAAAACAATTTTCAGGGATATAAAAGGGCAAATGACTGATTGAATTCAATGGTTAAGTAGATGAGAAGACAAAGTTCAAAGGGTTTAAAACGGAAACCGATACAAAATTTATTTTACTGATTTCACAGCATACCGGGGTTCGAAAAAAAATAAAATAGAATGGGTATACCGTTGAGATCAGCACGACGAGACGATCAAAATGGTATAAGGATATCAGTGGTACGATTGAATTATAAACATTCGAAATTTTTATATTAGCGAAAAATGCATAAAAATTGCAGAAAAATAAGATCGACGGAGCCAAAAATGTCCGAATTTGAAAAAACGACAAACTGACAACTTGCTCAAAAGATGTTTTAGAATTTTTTTATGAAATAATATTTTGGTTTTGAAAACGTTTATTTTCATCGCTTTTTAACTGATTAAATTGAAGTAAATTTACGCACGAAATAAATTTTCATATTTTCGGACGAAACTTTACCAGTTGCTATGTTTAACTAGACGTATTCCAAATATCAAATTTATATTTCAAACCTTTATCGTTTAAAACTCCACAAAATTTCAATTAATACGTTATTAAAACCGGTTAAATTTGCGGGTCGTTACATTCTCCCCCACTCAAAACTTTTCGTCCCCGAAAAGGAAGGAGGCAGGAGAATAGAAACAATCAAAAATAAACTTGAATTACATTATAACCAATTAATTTAAACCACATAAATTTCAATTTTAAATCAATTTGTTTTTTTAAATTTAAGATTTTCATTAAATTGATTTGATTTCACATTTATTAATGTTAGGTACAAAAGTTTCTCTCAAAACTAAATTCAATTTAAATTCAATTAATTCAAGATATCTCATTAAGTTGATTTAATTTCAATTTATTAACTTTCAAACAACAATTTATTTTTTTCATTTTAATCACATCTATTATTCGATTAACTCATTATCTTGTTTATCTTCATAAACATTTTATAATTAAAATTTAAGTGAATAATATTTATTATACGCACTCACATTTTATTTATAAAGACAATTTATATTGTATATTATCCAATTTTCTTAAATTAGCAATTTCAAAAATCGTAAATTTGAATAGTCATTTTCCTATAATCGTACTTTATTTGACAAATTCAATTCTTCTTTATTTCAAATTATTATTGAATTTATTCTAGTTGATATATCTTATCACATATATATTAAGTCTATTTACATTTACTATAACTACTCAAATTTATTTAAAATTCATTTAATAACATTTATATTGTGCAATATTCAATTACATAATTAACTTTTGAAAATTTAGGTAAGTTGTACATAACGCAATTTGAGCATTATGCCAGTAAAATTTCTAATTTAATTATTCAGGCTTAAATTTTATTCAAAATTTCGATTCCATTTTATAATTGAAATTATCCTTTAACATGAATTTAAGAATTAAATTTCGAGTAACCTCAAATTTATTTAGAGATAAATAAATAAATATATAATATATCAAATATGATTTAATCTGTATATCAATATATATTACCAATCAAATCATACTTTAAGAAATTCAAATCAATTTATTTTTCAAAACAAACCGTAGCAAAGCTACAAAATAGTCTCTCCACTTCGAAACTCGAAAATGAATGTCGATGATGCGGCCGTCATCGCCAAAATTATTTTCCAGCGACAAAAGAGAAGATCTCTAATTTAAACATTTAAAATTTCTTTGAAAACCATTTCTATTCGAAAATATTTTAAGTAATATACATTTTAATACTTTAAAACCATAGTTTGAAATTATCGAAAATTAAATTCTCGAATTCTAGTTTAAATTCATTTTAAATTCCAAATCAAATTATATCCAAGTTTTATAAATTCATTTATTTATATTATGCAATAGTCAATGGTTTAAATGAAGATATTATCATTTCGAACAACAGGTTCATTAACATTTAATTTCAGAAAAATTTATACTTATATATAATATAATCATTCAAAAATTTCACTTACCAATTTTGAAAACGATATTGTGTCAGTTTGCTCTGCTAAAGTGTTTTGGAAATCCTATCGATAGCCTTGATCAGACGAATCGATCGAAAATCCAAATCAACGTCAACAACTCAAACAACACAATATATACAAAACATTTTTAACATTAATTTACAAATACACTTCTTGCTCGACGATACAAGGATGGATTTTAAAATAAGCATAGAGATTCAAATTTTATGGAAATCAAATCAAAGAGAATTTTGATTCAATAATAAGTTCAAAACAGAAGATAGGATAATTCAATTAACAGAATTGGAAGATGGATAAGCTTATTTAATTCACAGGTAACCTTAACCGGGTCGACCGTAACTTCAAGAATAAGATCGATGCTGAATTCCGAGGTAAATCAACATTCGATCTCAAGAAATAAAATTCAGGTATAGCAGAAGATAGATGGCGTCGTAAACCGAGGATACAGAAATCTTCGGTAAATCAATGCTTATTATAAGGGAATTTCACCCATTTACAAATAATTCGAAGATTGGCGAGACCGTCGATCCATTATAAAGGTTGTTCGAAGTGGAGTTATGAGATACTCCTGAATCGAAAGAAGACGAATAGTGAGGGACACGAATGAATTTTGGAACCAAGGGAACGTTCCAAAATTCAAAGGAATTGAGTTAAAAGGAAGAGATTGAAACTCGAGTGGGAGTGATTCTGCAGATACATTTACCCTATATGCTAAGTTTTGCCTAGAGCTACCAAAAGCTCTGATACCAACTATAACGACCCGCTATTTTGGACTATTCGCATCCGCACATGTCGGACTTGAATAATTCAAAATACCGAATTGTTAATTTAAATTTGGCAAAGCTGAGATATACAGTAAATAAATAGTCACAAAATCACAGACACAGAGTAATAATATGCAGCGGAAGTAAAAGAAATAGTAGTTCATGAAGCTACTATATAGATATATAAGATACATCAGAGTTTACAACAGAAGAGTAATACGATACATCGAATACAAATCAAAATACATCACTGGAATCATCGAATACAGAAAGCAGAATAGATGGCTGGATCTTCAAGCAAAGCTCCAACTCCAAAGGTGAGTCTCGAAAGCTGAACCACTCAGTCTGACCCGAGCGTAATGCAAAACACAAAAAACTCGAGTTAGGATTAATATTCTCATATCAATAAATCCAACTCAAGTGAAATAGCAATCGAAATACAAGTAACTCAAAGGATGTTGGAATCACCATCCTCTAAGGATCCGTTAAACTATCTACTATTTAGTAGTGTACGCTAAATAGATAATGTCTATCAGTAATATAAAGTATCAAAATAGTGTTAAGGCGTTACCGTTATCCCCCTTAACACATTTTATACAAACGTCATAGTCTATACAGCACTGTAAACTCCACCGTAAACTGGTAGGATATCAGGGAGTACTCCATAGGTTAAACACGAAACAAATTCGTAGTGGTCCCGTATATAGGGATACAAGTATGACAAGGAACATGAGGCAATACCCAAGGTAGTGAAACTACCGTTCGCCTGATCCGGACTGGTGAGAACGCATCGCCGCAGCGATCGCAACACCGCGAAACAACACTCCTGAAAAGTACGAGGGTGCACCAATCAATCACAAGTAATGAGTAGTAGTTACGAAGAAGTGTGTTCGCTCGAGGTGGCTAACCTCATTTGGCCCGGCACGGCTCCTGATTTTAATCATTTCCAATTTGACACAAGTGTCAAGGCTATCCATTATCGTTCTCTTTCTTCAGTCATCGCGTACATCATTCCAACCGCTTCATTCTGGATCATCACTCCGCGTATAGTTATTAAAGTGGTTTTCGGCTTAGATAGAGAGTATATCCATAACCGATTCCGGTTTCTTTAATAACTTTCGTAATATTACACCGATTGGTCATTTAATATAGTTCAAAACAAATCAAATTCAATTTCAATTTCAATTCGTAAACCAACATTTCATTTGCCTTTCACCATCAATTTCTAAAGTTTACGTTTCAAAACTACCAAATGACCATTTCAAAGTCTTACAATTCAATTTGAATTTTAATTTAAACAATTCAAATAGTGGTTCAAGTTCATATATATAAACTTCATTCCGAAATCATTTAAATTTATTTATTTTAACATTCAAAACAATTTAAATTCATTAATCGATTTCATTCAATATTCGTTAAATTAATTATCATTCAAAATAATTCTATTCAAATTCCAATTCAATTAAATCAATTACTTAAGTTCAATTTCATTATAACAAAACTTACAATTTTACTTAAATGCGATTCGTCAAATCATATTCTTAAAATTACAAGTCTTACGTTAATTCCAATAATATCTCATTCATTCCAATAAATCACATTTTATTTCTTATTAAAGAAATTCGATTTTCACTTATTTATTGACTTCGTTATAAATTTCCAACTCAATTAATCAAAAACTAAATTTCACATATTCAAGAAGTTCAATTTCACTTATTAACTTACTTAAATAATTTTGAAACTTAATAAATTAAGAAAACCAATTTCATTTATTAACGAAGTTCCAATTCACTTATTTGAAAGTTCAATTTCTTTTATCAAAGAATTCATTTTTTTTATTTAATTTCAAATAATTAAAACTTATTCAATTATTAAATAGTTTCAATCTTAATTATTAATAATTTCAAAACTTGATAATTACAATCTTGATAATCAATTCAAACTTAATTATTAAATCATTTCCACGTAAATTTGAATTCAACTCAATTATCAAATCACTTCAACCTAATTATAAATTCAACTTAATGATTTCAATCTTAATTATAATTTCAAACTTAATTATAATTTCAATTTTAATTATTAATTGATTTCAAACTTAATAATTTCAAAACTAAATTATTATTAATTCCAAATTATTTATTAATAATTCCAAATTTAATTATTACATAATTAAATTTCAAACAACGTTCTTTCATCAATTACGACGTTAATATTTGTTTCAGATTTCAATCTTTACATTTTCCTTTTTATCAAAATTTACATCCCAATTTTATTTCAAAACCTTATTTTTCAAATAAAATCTTTATTTTATTTCAAATCAAATTTTGACCAAACGGTTTATTTAATTCTCTATCCTAAGTCAAGTTCATTTTGGGTATTTATCGTTTCAACCCGATTCCAATCCAATTCAAAATCAAAACATAGCAAAGGGAACTTGCAGTGTGATAACAGGGATGGTGTCAAAGTATATAAACAAGCAATAACAACAATCAAACACAATCCAACAATCAATTCAAATAATACCGAAACAATCGTATTAATTCGCATTGTTGTTTGTGCGAATTAATATAATTATTTCTAGAATCTACATTATCATTTCATGTAGATTAAAGATTATTACATTACGGTTTTTCCACTTGTCGTTCAATTTCAATTTCAAATTTAATACTACACCATTGATCCAATATACGTTCAAAGGTTCAAAATATAATTTATCAAATTCTATGTGTCAATTAACTTAACAATTAAAAGAGGTCATATTATTTAAATTAACTAATCAAATTCAACACATATGTCAATTCACAATTTTCAAACTATCCTACGTCGAATTCAATTGCATAATATTTATCACTTTATACATCACAATTTACATCCAATATTAACAGCAAACAATCAATCAATTATCAACCAAACTGGATTATTATTGCATACATAACAGATAACGGTGTCAGATGTCAAAGGTGAACTGATACATAAATAACAGTGCAATAAATAACAGCAGCATATTTCAATTGTCGTTCCAATTGAAATCAAATTTAATAAATAAAAGAATATTAATCGTGAGTGATTACTCACCTTTCGAGGCTAGAGAGATTTGACGATGAAATCGTGTTACGAATTGAAGCACGAATTCCGAATCGAAGTAAGATCGACACGAATTCGACAGACAGATCTGATGAATAGAGGTCGATGAGAATAGATCAGAAACTGCTTGTAGTAGACCGAAACAATATATATATATGTTTATATATATATAAACTAATATATATTATTTTCTTATTCAATATAAATTTTGAAACTCATTATAATTATATATACATACGTTTTCAAAATCATAGGTTTAAACTAAAACACATATGTAAATCAATATATATACATTATATAATTTGAAATAAATATTTATATAAATACTTGCATATCGAAACAGTCAATATTATATATTTCATATAGCTTTCATAGTAGCAGCCCACATATAACTAACAGTATATAAAGAAGTATGCCGCTTGTGTTTATGAATCATCTATTCCAAAATAACATACATTACTAAATATATATGGCAAGCTTTCAAACAAACCTATATTTTTAAACACACATGTAATTTAATGTAAGTTACTGTATAACTCATACATGAATTCCCACGCTATATATATATACAGGTATAAGCAAATGTATTCATGTGAACTAATATAAAAAACAAATCATTATAACAAATTTTTTTTTTGGAAAGATGATAAACATATAACATAAAGTCTGTTACAAGCTATTCAAACACCTATGTTTTAAATCGAAACCAGTATGTATAAAATAAACTAAAATCTAAGCCCACTACCTTACTTATGTATAAACCCATACATGTAAACATATACACACGCATATGAAGCCGTGAGATATAAACAAAGAAAGCCAGTCAGTACGCAACCCATATATATAAAATATATTTTAATCCACTTTGCAAGATTAAACTATAGTACAAAACTGCGATCTGTAACAAATTTATATGGACCTATTTTTTTTTGAAACAACAGCCTAACTTAAAATATATATAACTTTTACTATAAACTCTTATACCCAGAACATAATATATATATCCATATATCTCTAGCTACATATCCTAATATATACCGTAAATCACCTTTAAAAAAATTTCCCTGGAAACGAGGTAAAAGCATATGTACAGATTTAAAACCAATATTAGGATTTTTATATACCTTTAACTAAATATGCATTCACTACATACATTAGCCTATGCATAGCAGTCAGATATGAGTAAATTAATATAACCTTATACAAAAGAAAACCCAACAGACAAACTTATATTATAGTAGAAGTAAAAGTTCACAAACTATTATGTTTTAGTTAATATAATGTGTATACGTTCATTTTTTTTCAAAGTACTGTTACCCAAATATACTTTGCAAACTATATATGTATGTATGAAATACTTTAAACACTGGTTTATGTATATAGTTATAACAAATAATAAACTTTTATATAAATATACTAAAACACGTACATCAAGATTTCTCACCATAAAGGTGATGCTCAGCCATCGCATCAACATAGGACAACATGTGGCGACCAAGGCTACATGGCGACGAAGTGTACGTGACAGGTCGCGGCAAAACGGTGGAGGGGAGGAAGGCCGGTCGGAGGTAGAAAGCAGGTGGAGGCTGTTGTAGTGGGAATGATCGGCGCAAGGCTCGACAACAGCAACAACACGGCGGTGAAAAGTGATGGAGGGCGGAGCAGGAGAGAAGAAGGTACAGCGGTGTGGAGTTGTTCTTCTCGGCTACGTTGCTTGGGCTCTGGTCTCGGGAAGGCTACACGCGGCACAAGGACGATGAACGTGGAAAGTGAGGAGGAAATGGGCTAGTGGAGAATGCGCACTGCATATATCATTTCTTCATTTCATTCATTTTTATTTTTATTTTATAACAAAGAGAAGTGATGGGCTGCTACGGAGGCGGGTTGGTAGGTGGTTGGTGCTTGCGTGGGGAGGAAGGAAGCGGTAGCATGAAGAAGTCTAAATGCTTCTTGGAATAATGAAGGTAATTGGAGCAGGTATTATAAAAACTATGTATATGCTTTGGAATAAAGATATAGACTGTTCACTTTTCGAAACAACGAACGGATATAAACGACTAACCTTAAAATTTAAACATTAGGATAGCCAAACGTCCAAAACAATTTTCAGGGATATAAAAGGGCAAATGACTGATTGAATTCAATGGTTAAGTAGATGAGAAGACAAAGTTCAAAGGGTTTAAAACGGAAACCGATACAAAATTTATTTTACTAATTTCACAGCATACCGGGGTTCGAGAAAAATAAAAATAGAATGGGTATACCGTTGAGATCAGCACGACGAGACGATCAAAATGGTATAAGGATATCAGTGGTACGATTGAATTATAAACATTCGAAATTTTTATATTAGCGAAAAATGCATAAAAATTGCAGAAAAATAAGATCGACGGAGCCAAAAATGTCCGAATTTGGAAAAACGACAAACTGACAACTTGCTCAAAAGATGGTTTATAATTTTTCTATGAAATAATATTTTGGTTTTGAAAACGTTTTATTTTCATCGCTTTTTAACTGATTAAATTGAAGTAAATTTACGCGCGAAATAAATTTTCATATTTTCGGACGAAACTTTACCAGTTGCTATGTTTAACTAGACATATTCCAAATATCAAATTTATATTTCAAACCTTTATCGTTTAAAACTCCACAAAATTTCAATTAATACGTTATTAAAACCGGTTAAATTTGCGGGTCGTTACATAACGCGTAGCGCGCAGCTACCGCCAACCTCGAGCCACACTTCCAAATAAAAAAAATCAAAAGTGGCCACCAAATCAATCTAAAAATAATAGTATAATATCAAAGGGATGTGTCCGATCAAAGGAGCTACCTCATTAGCCGTCAATCGCTCCTGTTTTAGCTACCTTATGCCAACTCACGGGAGTCGGATCCACATATTTACCTCAAAGGAAACGTCGCCACCATCCTACTTCATTCTGGAATCCCCACCGCGTACACAGTTGTTAAAGTGGTTTTCGGAGTTGGCAGAGAGTATGACAACTTCCAATCCCGGTTTCTTTAACAACCCAACGTTATTATAACACCGCGATCATTTCAAAATAATTTATACTTCAAACCAGGATACAATATTTATTTCAAAATCATATAAATACGATATCATTTCAAATTTAAAAACCAAATCAATATGATCCCTTTCATTTCAAATCAACATAATATCATTTTGTTTCAAATATATCCCCTTTTAAAAATTATAGCACTTCCAAATTTTATACTTCAAAACCAAACATTTGAAAATTTCATACCTTTAAAACATAAGGCTATGAAATTCATAACTTCGAAACATTTCAAAATCTATAAACAATTCAATTTCGATATATTTCAAGGCTTTAAATATTCCAAAATTTCAAAACTAAATTTGATAATTTCGATTCAATAATTAAATTTCCTATTATTTAGTTTTTGAAATATTTTATATAATAAACCCCTTATTATTTAAATAAAACTCAAACTACAAATAACTAGATATTACCTTCAATTCATTATACTTGAAATAATCATTTGATTCACTTAGACCCAAAATTAAGTTATAATAATTATACCTTTTAAAATTTCTAATTAAATAAATTTCACATCAACCATGTTGGTTTAATTCTTGAATAAATTAAATTTCATAAAATCTCAAATTTATCTAAATTTTAAATCAAATTTTATTCGAGTAAAATTCTTAAATAATTTAATTCACATCCATTTCATATTTTATCTTCCAAATCTTAATTTATTTAAATCATTATAACCTCTATATAAAAATATGATTTAAATACTTAACTATATTTATTTTAATAAATCAAACTCCATTATTTAACTTATTGTCAATAAACAAATTTATACATTGCTTAAATACATGAATTTAACTATATATAAGATATTTTACATAATATAAAAAAGAATCAATATTTATTTAAACCGTATAATTCTATCCAAAACCATAGAAATCATTTTCAAAATATTTATATATATAGATCGACGGTGTCTGTGTATAATTTTCTATCCTATGGTCAAGTGATGCAGATATTTATCATTTCAATCCACAATATAAAATAAAAAATACGGTTATATATCATTTCAAAGCGCAATCCCGAATGAAATAAAGTGCATAACAAATTTGCAGTTTAAACAATGTAAAATACAACATCCATTCATCCAATATTAATCATCAACCACTTATTACAATCATCATCCAATTTAAGCAATAACGTCAATATGGAGCATAATAATAAATAACAGGTAAGTACTGACAGTTTATATTCAATAATAAATTAAACAATCTATCCAACTGGCAGTTTATATGCAATAATAAATTAAATAACAGTTTAATTTAAATAAATGCAATTAACTGAGATGATGATTTAAAAATATACAAACAGTCCTAAATAAACTCAAAATCACAACATAAATTAAATTTAATGAACATAAGAAATTTTAGAAGTTGTGAGGGGGTTAAAACACTCACCTTTTGAATTTAAATTAAATTTATATCCAATTTAAACTCAAAATTCAAATAGCCTCAGATTTTGTCCAAACTAGCGCCAAAGTGTCCGGAATTCCAATGCGAACCTAGCGAAGAAAACCGTGCGTGAAGTGGATCACGTATGTAAAAGTTATTTATTTTAGAACATTCGAATTTAAAAAAAATTTATATTAAATAAAATATCACTAACATTTCCACGTCAATACCTTCTCCCATGCTACAGCATAATTCGAACAACCCAACACGTCACCGAACACACACCACCTCACGAAGCTTCGCTGCCCCCGGCCAGAGCGTGTGCCACGACCTCGAGCTCGCTGATCAAACTCCACGGCCTCGAAAAGCCCGTTCTGACTCCGGAACGAAATTGGGTCAATCCATATATCAAAATATATGTTTTAAAATATTTTAAATGCAATGGAATGGGTTTCACATTCAAATTCCATCGTATGAAGAAGTTATACTAAAATCAATATTTTTCATATTGATTTCAATTGACTTCAATTTCATTGATTTCATGGCGTTTCGAGTCCGTACGATCAAATGGCAAGTCTGATCGCTATGAAATTTGAAACCCTACAATAATTCACCGTTACGGATCCGATGAAACTGGTTTCGTCGAAATCCGAGTCTGAGGCCAAATGACTATTTTTACATTAATTAAATAAATTAATAATTGATTAATCAAATCACCATTTAATTCAAATTCCAAAATTCATAAATTTTATCATCTTATATTACTTTAATAATTTATAACCTTTTATAACCCATTCCCAAATCAATTTAAAGTCAACCAATTCACAACTACAGTGTTTAACTTCCAATTTTAAATAAATTTATTAATTAGCAATCGCCATTCAAATAAATCCATCTATTGATTCTTAATCCTGTTATTCACTCCGTTATCACCAAGTAGATAAAATTTACATTGGTTCATGGTTTATTACATTATTATTCCCAAATTTTCAACATAATTTCCATTAATGTAATATCTAAATATTTAATTTCATTTATTTGAAATAAACCCAATCATTATAATTTAGATTCAAATAAATTAATAAATCTTGATTTACAATCTTTACATCAACCAATAGTCATATTATAAATGGAATTGACATTATCTCCAATTATTAATTACAATCAGTTAAGATCCTACCATTGATTCCATAAATTTATTTGCACTAAATTAGTTATTGCATTAATTCTCATTTATATAACATTAAGGTTCATTTAACTCTAATTGGTTTCCAATTTTATTAAAATTTGATATCTCATTTCAATTAATAGACTAAATAAACGGGAAACACATTATTTTTGCCACCGTTTGCTTTTTAACTGCATTTATAAGTTTATTGTTTACAGACCCAAGTTACGCATTTACATAATTTCAATTTATCGTAATCGCATTCAATCTATTGAAAATTTAGCTTAGATTACATCCTTACCATTCATTTATTATTGATTTTAATTAGCATTGTTTACCTTGCATTAACATTATTACTTGAAATCTACATCCACTTACAATTAATACTCCCAATAAATTTATTTACTTAGTCTCATGTTTTTTTTAATTACACCAATTACTACCTTATAAGTAAATGTATGTTACTATTTTAATTTACATTCACCCTTTCCGTTATTATATTAATCATCATTTACGTATATTTAATTATCTTGTATGTTCATTCTTTCCAACTAATTACCACCTATTATATTATTCCACACATCAATTCACTAATTACATTTGCTTCCTCATATTCCACTTATAACCACGTCATACATTTAAATTATTTAATTTAATTAAATTTCATTCAAGTTAATTAATTATTAACTTAAATTAATCGTGTTACGTTTCCTCTTATTTTCATTATTACAACACAACTTTCATTAATAATTCACAAATTTTTAATTTTCTTCAATATTAAATTTCAAAAATCTTATTAAATTAACAATTTTAATTATCGAATTTATACGGGTCTTACACTCTCCCCCACTCAAAATTTTTCGTCCTCGAAAAGGAAGAAGAAGGGAAAAGAAGAATTAGGAAATCAATATATCTTACTTAAACATTAAGTTTATAAACAGGTAAATTTCTCAAAATTAATTAATTTAAATAAAATATACCAGTTTTTAACAATTAAATCTTTTTATACTTAAATTTATAAAGTTGTGAAAACATTTTAGAAATTTTCTAGGTCCAAAATTTACGGAAAATTTCGGCAGAGTCTCCTTTGTACAGAGACACTCGAAAGAAAATATAATATTAAATATAAAAATATACAACATATTTTTTCAAAATAATATATATCCCAATCCGGGAAAAATAATATAATAGCGCTATAAATCCGTAATCAGAAAACGTACCTATTTGTCGGGCAATTAACGCTTAGTTATAAAACCAAAAGCAGTAGCAATTGCTTCCATAACCTGTATTTCACTTATATGATCCAAAGAGTGAATAATTATATAAAATGAAATATTAGAGTTGTTTCAACCATAAACAAGAAAATGAATACAAACAACCATCACTTGCAACAAGGAATACAACCATCACATAAAAATCATCACAAATCAATCATTCATTCATATCAAACATACAGTTGTTCGGGTTCAAAACTTTAAATTGTACGAAATGAAATTAAACTACTAAGTGCATCATTTTCTCAACAATCTTTGATGAAGCTTAATAGATTATTCATACACCCAAACAAGCATAAACCAAAACAAACAACAACAATTTCAACTACAGATTTAGTTTATCCTTATTAATTCCATTCATACATTTGTTGTTTGATTTTCTTTTTATTCTTGTGACGATTTCTTTTAATTGACATTAATTTCTTGCAAATTTCCATTTTCATTTATTTATTTATTTGCATTACATTCATCCATTTCTCAATTTCATTTATTTATTTAGCGCTTATATTTATATTATATTTAATTATAGTAACATTTCAATTACAACTTAAGTTTATAACTCTATAACATCAATTCTTATAAATAAAAGCAATTTATTGAACAATTTCATTACCTACTTTTACTTGTACAATTTCTATTACATTTTCTTATTAAGCATTTCAACTTTTAATATTCGGTAAGTTATATATATGTTTTCAAGGATGTAATTTGAAAGTTATACAAGTTTATTCTATTTCCTTAATTAATTTAATGTTCAATAATAATATCCTTTATCTCATGGGTTACACATTTCAATTTCTTTTAATTTCCTTTATAACCTAGCATTAAATCTCTTATTTATTTAGGGTTTCAATTATTAGGAAAATTCATTTTACTACACTAATTGAAATTATTTATTAATCGGAAACTTAAGAATTAAATACTAGGTTTTTTTTTAAAATTATTTTAAAGAGAATAGATAAAGGTTTATACTTAAAACTTATATATCCCATTATACTTAAGACAATTAGAAATTTATATTTGGTTATCAAAATAAATCCGTAGTAAAACTACTACAGTGGCCTTCGCACTTCGAAACTCAAAAATGAATGTCGATGATGCATGCACTCATCACCGAAATTATTTTTCAACGACAGAGAGGGGAGTACATAACTTATTCCTTTTCAAATTTCTTTAAAACAATTCTTTCAAATTATATTGAAATATTTATATCAGAATATACTTCTAAATAATATTATTATTATATTCCAAAATCATTCGAAAGAAAGTTTCAAAACCCTCGGAACTTAAGTTCTAAACTCTTAATTTTCATTTATTTTGTTTTCAATCTCATTTCAACTGTTATTTATAAATTTCATTACCTAATAACCAATATAATACAACTAAATATATATTTTTACAAAATTTTTATTTTATATATAGAAAATATAATAGGCAAAATTATTTCATTCACCTATATTCAAAACAAATATTGTGTCGGTCTGTCCTATTTAGTGTTTAGAAATCCCTATTAATGTCATAGCGTCCAATGCATCAATCGGAATTTATAAATACAAAAAGGAACAAATTAATACAATATTAAAATCTTTTATAACACTAACAAATACGCTCTCTCATATATATACACTCAGCGACTCCCACTGGGTATTACTACCCTATTAGTAAAGAGTCAGACCCCATAAAGCTAAGGTTTATCGCTAAACCAATGCTCTGATACTAGATGTAACGTCCCGCCTTTACGCATGATTTAAATTGACGATAAACCACACACGTTAGACTTAAACCAAACAGAAGGGCAGATTATTATGGGGTAAATAAGAAAAAGCAGATAAAGAAAAAGAACAAAACAGAATCTTTTAGTGGAACGATAAAATATAATAATCAAATATACAGTTCATGAAGCTGTTTTACAAAATATTTGATTATAAGTATAACAATACATATCAGAGTTGCACATACCAGCGAATAATAATTAATGTAGCGGAATAAAGTGTGTAGTGGAATATAATAATAAATAATAATAAATCTTCGTCTTCGTCCTTCAGAATACGGTCTTCCAAATCCTGAAATGCTCAGGCTGACCCGAGCGAATTGAAAAGACAAAACACTCGAGTCAGAACTAAAAGATCTTATGTAAGTGGACACCGAATCAATCCAAAAGTCAAAGTATAATATCGAAGGGATGTGTCCGATCAAAGGTGCTACCTCATTAGCTCGTCAATCGTTCTTGTTTTTGCCACCTTATGCCAACTCACGGGAGTCGGGCCCACGTATTTACCTCAAAGGAAACGTCGCCACCATTCTACTTCATTCTGGAATCTCCACCGCGTACACGGTTGTTAAAGTGGTTTTCGGAGTTGGTAGAGAGTATGACAACTTTCGATCCTGGTCTCTTTAACAACGCACGTTTATAACACCGCGGTCATTTCAAAATAATTTATACGTCAAACCAGGATATAATATGTATTTCAAAATCATATAAATACGATATCATTTCAAATTTAAAAACCAAATCAATATGATCCCTTGTAAAACGTCGCCACCATCCTACTTCATTCTGGAATCTCCACCGCGTACACGGTTGTTAAAGTGGTTTTTGGAGTTGGCAGAGAGTATGACAACTTCTGATCCTGGTCTCTTTAACAACCCAACGTTTATAACACCGCGGTCATTTCAAAATAATTTATACGTCAAACCAAAATATAATATGTATTTCAAAATCATATAAATACGATATCATTTCAAATTTAAAAACCAAATCAATATGATCCCTTTTATTTCAAATAAATATAATATCATTTTGTTTCAAATATATCTCCTTTTAAAAATCATAGCCCTTCCAAATTTTATACTTCAAAACCAAACATTTGTAATTTTCACACCTTTAAAACATAAGGCTATGAAATTCATAACTTCGAAACATTTTGTAACGACCCAAAATTTCTGTAATTTGAAATTCGTATATTTAATTAATTTTAAATATTAACAAGTAAAATTTGTAAGTCGAATAAATTTTTATTTCGAATATCTAGATTTAATTGAATAATTAAATCGATAATTTAATATTTGAAATTACAGAAATAATTGGAAATTGGGTTTAATGAGATTAAAAAAATTGATTTGTAAAGTTGTATTAAATCATATTGGAGTTAGAATGATGTTACAGAACTTTTAAAATTGAATTTACAAGTTAATTTGTGGAAATTGAATATTTTAATATTTAATTGACAAGTAAAAATAGTCATTTTTCAAACAGTCGTGGATTTCGACGAAATAAGTTTCATCGGATCCTTAATGTTATATTATTACAAGATTTCAAATTTCGTATCAATCGGATTTACGGTTTGTCCGGGGCAAGCCAAAACACATAGAAATTAGTTTAACCGATTTAATTTAAATTTGATCATTTATCTCCGTAACTCACACATATAATCGAATTGGCTCTCGATACCTATTCCATTGTGTCCGAAACACAGGTTAAACCTTAGAAACGTCAGTCGGCACGCTTCGTTTGGAGTTCGAAAAATCTCAGATGAATAGTGTTTTGAGAATTTTATGGAGTAATGTCGTCAACTAGCGTAGAGAATAAGGCTGTTGAGGAGCGACCATCTGTATAATTACTTTGTGCGAGTACCGATATGCCAGATAAAAGTATAACTTTTCATCTCGAAAGGAAATCCGACATACCGATGCAAACTCAAAGTTACTACACAGTGGCTATAATATCTTCGGAAACAAATATAGAAATAAGCATAACACAAATTAGCCACAGATATCCATATCACAAAGGCGGAAATAGATATGAATATAACACTTAAAAGTGTACATCAGAGTAGTGGTCAAACAAGATCCACAATTTCACAAAAGAATAGTTATAAGTGGTACACAAAAGAATAAGTATACATCAATGAGTCTATATCTCAAATGTATACAATCAGAAACTACTAATCTAAGCAGTTAGCCAAAAGTCAGGATAATAATCCCAAATGAGAAGTCAAGCAGAAGCACCTGTAATATCTCGGTTTGACCCGAGTACTATTTAATAAGAAAATAATAAACGAATCTGTCTAACTATAAATATCAGATGAAATGTATTGAATAAGAGATATGACAAAAACGTATAATAACCATAATGCCATACTGTGATAAGTATGTAATTGGAAATCAACTATAGATTAATAAATATCACAAGAATCTTCTCAAAGATCAAAAGAATGTCATACTCTTTATTTTTATTCACCAAACCATAAATATTGACAATTATATCAATTCCAATCACAAAAGTTAATGACACACAAATTTACCAATGCACAAATAATGATAAAGCTTATCAATGTAAATCACGAAAATTGGTGAAACACAAATTCTAGAAATCAATCAATAGAAATCCAGAAATCACAAAAAGGGGAAAGAGGCCTGTCACTTGAACGGGAGCATGAAAACTCACCAACACATGTATCACAGAACAGAAAGTTATTCCATGGTTGCTAACCATTAATTTTGAGCTGAGGCTCCACTAAAACGGCTCGAAGACCATGAGCTGAAGCTCCACTAAAACGGCCCAAAGACCATGGGTCGCTACCCCACCAAGCCGAAGCTCCACTAAAAACGGGGTTTAGTCTCCCTCGCAGACAAAGAGACATCGCACATTGCTATTCTAAATCGCAAAATGATCATCATTGATCGATAAGTGTAAATTACACTAAGCTAGTAAATAAATGGGTTTAGCTTCATGTCCCGTAACCACTAGCTTAACTTAAATATTTACGAACAGATTGTAGATTTCCACTCGAAAATTGTCACAAGAGATTCAATCGAACAAGTCCAAGAATTAACTGATGAAGTAAACGCAAGCGTTTCATACCACTTGTTTTACTAAGTCGTTTAATTAGATTTCTCATACGAATGAGGTAAAAGTTTGTATATACTAATAAATTCGAAAACAGTTTAAGAAATGAGCTTTGTAATAAATTAGTGTTGAAATCATTTTAATGGAAGAGTTCTGATATTTACTACTAGTATAGAAAACCTTTATTTTTTTAAAGTGACAAATCACAAAAAATGATTGTAGGAACAATCAATCACTAAAATTCACATTCGAAGACGTGAATAAAAATCCAAAGAAATCGATACCGAATCCATCAAAGTGGAAATACCCAAAAATTCCAAAAATAGAAGTTATCAAAGTCGACAAAGGTGATAATAACTAATCGGAGAAGAAGAATCGATTAAAGATTGGAAAAGCAAAGCAAAATGAGCATAAAGAGGCAATACAGGGAAAGAGGAGCAGATCAGTCGACTGAACTCTCTGAGTCGGTGGACCGAAAATAGCCCAGAAAGGTTTCGGTCTCCCGCTCGGTCGACCGACCAGAGAGTTCGGTTGACCGAACCCCAATTCCTGCATTTTTCGACCCTATTAATTGAAGTGCAAACTCTCACAATTCGCAACCGGTCGAGCACGGACGCTAGGGAATTACGCCCATCGGCTACTCGGTCCTATTGGCTCCTCGATACATCACCAAAAACATGTTCAAACATCAAAGTTAGGATCTTTAAAGATTTGAACCCAAAACACTAAAAATTGGGATATTCACCAATTCAATCCATACCAAAAGCAAGTGCACATGAATAAGTGTTAGGAATTCATACCCAACAATTAAAGATAGTTATAGACAAAGATGTGAGATAAAAATCTCACCTTTGAACCCAAAACAAATGAAGAAGAATCTATAGAGCAAAGGCAAGGACAATCACACTTCAATTCTAACCCAAAGAGCTTGAATCAAAGCTTAAAAGAGAAACATTTCCTGAATTAGGTTTAGGAATTTTAGAAATTGGTAAGAGAATGAGTTGGAGAAGAAGAAGAGGAGGCTTACTAAAGCTTCTTCTATTGATTTGGAGCTAGAACTTGATTTTTAGGTGGAAACTAGAGCTTGGAGTTTTAATTTCCCATTCCTCCCTCCATTGTTTCTAAAGCTTGAATGTTAGGAATAGAAATGAAGTAATGAAGAGGAGAGGGTTGGGACTGAGCTAATAAGTGGGGTAAATGGGCTCAACCCAAACCAAAGCCCTAAGTGAAAAGTGGAAAATTTCCACTAAATCCAAACATATCAAAGTTTATACTCAAAAAGATCGCAAACGGTGTTTTGAACTCAATTGAAGTGGTCTCGAGTCCTAATTCAACCGTATGCAAAAAGTAACTTTTTGGACTTTAATCTGACTAACGATAAAATATTTAAATAAAATATTTAAATACTCAATCGTAAAATATGCGGGTTGTTACAGACTCCCTTTCTTAAAGAAATTGCATCCTTGCAATATTTAAGAAGAAAATATATAGTAACAACCATAAAAGCTTATTCAACACAAAAGAAATTTGAAATAAGAAGTTCACCTCAAAGAGCACGAGAAAGTAAGTCCGGATGTGTTCGCTCGATGAATTCTCTAGATTCCCAAGAGTAATCCTTAGGATTTGAGGACCATTGAACTTTAACAAGCGGAACATCTTTATTTTGAAGGCGTTTGACCTCTGAGGCAATAATACGAATAGGATGTTGCTGATAAGTTAAATTAGGAAAAACTTCAATGTCTTCCACAACACCGGGCTCAAGAATAGAATCGGAATCTTGAAGGCATTTCCGTAATTGAGAAACGTGAAACACGTCATGAATAGCAGAAAATTGAGCCGGTAATAAAAGGCGATAAGTCACGGAACCAAGGCGTTCGGTGATGGGAAATTGACCAATATATCTAGGTGCTAACTTTCCCGATCGACTGAAATGTACAACACCCTTCATAGGTGAAACACGAATAAACACAAGATCTCCCATAGAAAATTCTAATTTCCTTCTCCGGTTATCGGCGTAGGATTTTTGCCTACTCTAGGCTTCTTTCATCCTATGACGAATAAGGTCAATCTTCTCTGTGGAATCACGAATAAAATCTGGACCTAAAGCCAGCTTCTCGCTGGCCTCAAGCCAACAAGAAGGAGATCGGCATGGACTTCCATAGAGTGCCTCAAATGGTGCCATACCAATACTAGATTGGAAGCTATTATTATAGGAAAACTCAACAAGAGAAATATGATCTTCCCAACTTCCACCAAAATCAAGGACACATGCACGAAGAAGATCTTCAAGAATTTGATTCACACGCTCGGTTTGTCCACCGGACTGATGATGATAAGCGGTGCTAAAATTAAGCCTCATTCCCAAATATTTTTGAAGACTCTTCCAAAATCCACTAGTAAACAATGGATCACGATCACTAGCAATAGAAGTAGGAACTCCTGCAATTTAACAATTTCTTTGATAAAAAGTTTGGCCAAAAGAGGTACGGTTCGATAGGACCAAATGGGAATAAAATGGGCGGATTTAGTAAGTCTATCAACTATCACCCATAAGCTATCACGACTCAAACGAGAACGGGGTAGGCCGTCTATAAAATCCGTGGAAATTTGGTCCTACTTCCAAATTGGAATTTCTAAAGGTTGCAATAACCCACCGGGCCTTTGATGCTCGGCCTTAATGAGTTGGCAAGTCATGCAACACTTAACAAAGTTAGCAATATCATATTTCATTCCCTCCCAATAATAAAGTCGCTTCATATCCGCGTACATTTTACTACTACCGGGATGAATGGTAAATTTATAACGATGAGAATCTTCTAAAATGTCTTTACGAAGATCACTAATATTTGGCACCACAAGTCTATCAAATTTTCGAATACCGCCACGAGAATCAATATCTAAGTCTTTCAAACCTTCAATATCAATTTTATCCCTAAAATTTTGGCCAAGAAGAGCCAATTCGGGATCTAGCTTTTGAGCTTCAATAATCTGGTCTAAAAGAGAGGGATGAGCCTCAAGGCTGCATAAAACAAGGGATGAACATAAATCGGAAACACGATCTAAAATCTCACAAGTGGGTAAAATTCCGAGATCATTCCATTCAGATATCATTATAGAAACAACCGCTTTTTGCTTGCGAGTAAGTGCATCGGCAACACAATTTCCCTTTCCGGGAATATAAAGAATATCAAGATCATAAGGTGCAAGAAATTCGAGCCTACGTTGTTGACGCAAATTAAGTTCCTTTTGAGAAAATAGATGCTTCAAAGATTTATGATCGGTGTAAAGAATAAATTTTTCTCTCTAAAGATAATGACGTCAAATTTTAAGAGCGAAAACAATAGCCGCGAGCTCTAAATCATGAGTGGCATATCTAGTCTCGGCTGGCCTCAATTGCCTAGAAGCATAAGCAATAACAAGTTCTCTTTGCATAAGAACGGCACTCAAATCAACGCGCCTAGCATCGGTATAAACAATAAAATCTTGATTCCCCTCGGGAATAACAAGAATAGGAGCATCGGAAAGGAGTTCTTCTAATTTCTGAAAAGAAGCTTCAAATTTGTCCGACCAAATGTATTTAACACCTTTCTTTGTTAAGCTAGTAAGAGGCATGATAATTTTAGAAAAGTCTTTAATAAAACGACGGTAATAACCCGCCAATCCGAGAAAACTACGGATTTCCGTCACACTCTCCGGTCTCTTCCAGTTTTGAATCGCTTCGATCATTGAAGGATCCATGGAATTTCCGGATTCAGAAATAATATGACCAAGAAACTTCACACGAGATTGCCAAAAGTGGCATTTAGAAAATTTTTCTTTCAATTGATTGCTTCTAAGAGTTTCCAACACAATCTGAAGATGCTTTTCATGCTCCTCCTCGGGTTTTTGAATACACAAGAATATCATCAATGAAGATGAGAACAAACCGATCGAGGAAGTCTTTGAAAACTCTATTCATAAGATCAACGAAATAAGCCGGAGCATTCATTAAGCCAAAGGGCATAACAAGCCATTCATAAGATCCATAACGAGTATTTGGAACGATGTCAAAGGAATAGTATCCTCTGCAATACGAAGCTGATGAAAACCGGTTGCCAAGTCCAATTGTGAAAAGACTCTAGCACTATTAAGTTGATCGAATAGATCATAAATCCGAGGTAAAGGATATTTATTCTTAATAGTAAGATCCTTAAGCATGCGGTAGTCAACGCAAAGCCTAAGTGTACCATCAGATTTCTTCACAAAAATAGCCGAAGCTCCCCAAGGAGAGGACTAGAGCGAATAAATTGCTTCATCTCCAATTCGGATAATTGTTTGCGCATCTCCTCATTTTCTTTATTGGACATACGATAAGGAGGACGAGTGAGAGGTTGAGCTCTAGGGATGAGATTAATTTTGAACTCGATTGCTCGCTTAGGTGGTAATCCTAAAACGGGCTTAAATATGTCGAAAGATTCACGAACAACGTGAATAAGAGAAATGACATCTTCCTCATCAACATCATCATCATCGTCATGAGGATTTAAAGGATATAAAGATGCTGCCAAGATGGAATCCGAATCTTTAAGATCAATAGAAATCTGCTTAACAGATTGAGGATGTCGAAGATGAATAGTACGCTCAGGACAAAGGATTTGAGCTTCATAGCGGTTAAGCCAATCCATTTCCAAAATTATTCCGAAGCCAAGGTAACATATAACATGCAAATCGACACGGAAAGAGTAATCACATAAAATAATTTCGACATCTTTACACAATAAACTGATTATTGTGGATCCACCAACCAGATTCGCAATTCTCAAAGAAGTCTGTAACGACCCGTTAAATTAATAATATGTAATAAATTAGATTAGTATAATTTCTAATTTGTTAAGGAATAAATGTAGAAATTTGGTATAGTAGTTGCGTAACTTAGTGTAACAATAAAACATTATGACAATAGGTTTGGTTAATGTAGATGGTCACATTTTGTTGAAAGTTAGTGATAAGAAACGAATGAAAGTTGAATTTATAAAAGTTAATATAAATATTAACTTTAATAGTATTCATGTATACAAAGATGCAATAAGTGTAGATAGTAAAATTCAATGTCTGTAGAAAAAAAAAATCTAATAGAAACATAAACTTTAATTATATGAGAAAGAGTATAGATCTGAACAAATATATGAAGATTGGTAAGAACAGTGTATGTAATCAGTTTGGTTATTAATATTTGAAAGATAGAGATGTGTAAATACGTAAATGAATTTATAATGGGAAGAAATGGTAGGAATGAAAATATAATAATAAGCAGTTGATTCAATTAAGGGAGTTAATTATAATAAATGGTCATTTAATAAATTTAACGTTCTGTGAGAAATCATAATAATTGTGTAAAATCAGTACAAGTTGGAAATGCATAAACCTTAATAAACATTCTAACTTAATAAATTTATGCAAATGTGGGAATTAGTTATAAGCGTGTAATTATGGGTATGATAACAATTAGTATAAAATACCTATATATTGGAAACACATTTGTAAAGCATAATTAATTGAGTTGGTGAATTGGGAATGAATTCAAAGTATATGAACATTTATGTTATATAAATAAGAATTAATGCAGTAGCTAAATTTGTGAAATCTAAATCTATGGAACAAAGGGTGTAAGATCTTTACTGATGGAAATTAACGTTACAGGTAGTGTAAATTCCTATTTTAATAAGACTATGGGTTATAGTAAAGATTTTAAATCAAGATTTAGCTACGTGAATAAAAAGAATGAAGGTAATTGAGTTATTGCAATTAAGAAAATTTAAGCGTTTATTAATACGTTAAGTAAAACTTAAGTTGGGATTTAAAATATTTGTGTACATAAATTTCATGCATTTGGCTATAATGAATTTAATAATAAAAATGAAACAGTGAAATCAAATGGATATAAAGATTTCAATTATACCTTGAAATTCATATTCACCATAAAAGGTTAATTGGAACCAAAGTAGTTAATATAGGAATCAAGCCTTATTTATCAATTTGGATTTATTGCAATAGTTAATTCCATAAAATAAAGTTAAAGCTAATTCAAATTTAGTTGGACCATTGTTGATATAACTTTAGAAAGCAAGATTTTATTTATAATTTGAATATTAAATCCAACAAAGGGTATTTACTACAAATAAAATAGAATTAAATGTAAAATATTACGTTATTGAATTTAAAATGGAATTTGTAAACAATTGAGTGAATTTAATAAATTTATCAAACTTATAATGTTGAATTCATTAAGATTGGAATTAATAATAGTTAAGAAAAATGAGGGGATAAAAATTTGAAATCATAGCAATAGATGTTAATGTAAGGTTACCTTAAATAAGTTAAGGCAAATCAATGGAAGATACCTTTATAATACGATGATTGTGTGTAAAGGAAATGGGAATAAAAGTTTATTAATAATTTGGAATTTAATGTATGGTAAAAAGTTTATTTGCAATAAAATGAGTTGGAATGGAAATCAAATCTATTTATCTAATTGGATTCAAGTTGAGAGTATAAGAGTATAAGACTTAATAATTGAGTTTTGAGAATAAAGGTTTTATTTCCAAATAATAAGAAAGTGCAGATATTAACACTGCAAATTGATATATTTATAGATTTTAATTCACATCCAAGCTTGCTAAATCATTTGGAATTGATTGGATTATATAAGTAATGAAATTTGACCAATATTAGGGGTTGATAATAAGGTGTGAATGGAAATTTGATTTGTTATATTAAATGAATGGGATTCAAATTTATTGGAAAAGGTAAATGGATATTTGGTAATAAATATAAACGGACTTCAATAGTGAATTTAGTTAATTTGAATACATAATAAATAATGATTTAATGGAAACATATACTCTGTATATATCTATAAGATTTGAGTGGAAATAATATATACTTACAAATGTGGAATTTAGAGTCTTACAACAATTATTAGGAGTGATATAATTAGTACATTCAATCAATTTGAAAACATTGCAATAGATGTAAATTAAGGGTTGTGTTAAATAAAGTAATAAATGGGAAATAACGTAAATGTCTGCATAGTATGGTGATTTGTAATTATTACGTTAATTTAAATTATCGTTCAGCGCGTTTGTTTATCAGATCCATCTACTCTAATTCTAACCTATCTATATAAACCCAAATATTAAACCCTAGCCTCCATTCTATGCTCATTTGCTGTACGTTCATTTCTTCAATTCTTTCTCTTCCTTAATGGATGCAAATTTCAGATCTAATTTCAAACCAAATCAAAAGCTAAAAATTTAAAGTCTTCGGAAAAATTCACAAAAAATTATGTGTTATAGATTTCATCGATACGAATCTGCATCTGTTGTTCGCTTTCCAAGATGGTGACCGGATTTACCAGAAATCACGGTCAAACCTTGAATTTCGAAACCCTAAAGGTTGAATTGGGGCTTTTTGATTTCTTCATCTTTTTGCGAAATTGGAACATGGGTTGGGTGAGATTAGTCACTAGGGGTGCACAGGGAACGCTGACATGGCAAGTGGTAATAGGTAGGTTTATTTTGTTTGAATTTAATTTAATTTTGATTTTTCGAACACGTTAATACATTTGACTTCCACATACGAACTCCGTTTCACACGAAATTTCTTTTAATCGTAATTAAATTTCAGATCTGTTGGCGCTAGTTTGGACAGATTTGGAGACCGTCGAATTTTGGGTTTAAATCGGATTTAAATTCGATTTAAATTCAAAAGGTGAGTGTTTTAACCCACTCACAACTACTAGAAGCTTTTATGTTTGTTAAATTAATTTTAGAAATGAATAAAATTTATTTATGAGTATTTGGCATGTTTATTTCATTCATATCTGCTGAATTGCATTTATTGAATTTAACTGTTAATTTAATATATTTATTGCGTATTAATTGATAGTTAGAATTTATTTATTTGTATATGAACTGCTAGTTAACAGTTATATAATTTATTACTGAATATAAACTGTTAGATTAATAGTTGTTAAATTTAATCTGAATAAAATTGCCAGTTATTACCTGTTATATATTATCAAATATAAATTGTTATTGATTGATATTGCTTGATGATTGGTGATTGGATGATGGGTGATGTTGATGGATGTTTTATTGTATATCATTTAATTGCAAATTATCATGCATATTTCCTTTCATTCGGGATTGTGGTTTGAAATGATATACAACCGCAAAATTTTATATCTTTTAAATTGCGGATTGAAATGATAGATATCCGCATCACTTGACCGTAGGATAGAAAATTATATACAGGCACCTCGGTCTATATATAACTATTTTTATGTGATTTCTATGGTTTGGATGTGATACGATTTATAAAAATTAAATTTTGATATTTTATAAATATTATTCTTCCATTTATATATATATATATACATATGGAGTAAATTTTTAATATGAAATGTATACGAATCCCTTTAATAAAAATGGAAATTTTAGGAAAATAGTGTTTGATAATTTATACTGTATGTTAAATGTTTAAATTTGGAAATTTTAAGATATAACTGGATTTTTCCAATATAAGTATAAAATGAATATTCTAGTATAAATTAAATTGAAGAGATATTTAATTGCTAGAAATTGGGAGTTGTTTATGAATTTATGTGAATATTCAAGACTAAATAATAAACATCAAATTTGTTGAAAAAAAAATTAAATTCCATCTTTAGTTTTGAATATTAATACTCCAAATGATTTATACACATAGAAATTTAAGGGGTTTTAGAACTTAAAGTGATTATGGTTTAAACTTTAATAAAGGACCATATTTGTAAAGCCATGTAAATTATTTTCTTTACAAAGTAACCATAAAGTTAAATCACTTATTTTATATATTGTTGAATATCCAAACCATTTAGTTTTGAAAGTAATGGTTTTAAAAACTATGAATTTCGAAGTATTATGTTGAAAGTTAATATTCAAATATTTGGTTACAAGGAGTTATAAATTTTAAAAGTGGCATAATTTTTGGAAAAGATTTATATTTGGGAAATGATATCATTGATTTGGGTTTTATAAAAATAATATCAAAATGAATCGTTTTGGGTTTTAAAGAAGAAATGATATCGTAATATTATGGTTTTGAAATGGATTATATTCTGGTTTTAAAGTATAAACTATTTTTAAATGACCGCGGTGTTATAATAACGATGGGTTGGCAAAGAGACCGGGATCGGATATGGACATACTCTCTGTCGATACCGAAAACCACTTTGACTAACCGTGTACGCGCTGGAGATTCCAGAATGAAGTAGGTTGGTGGCGACGTTTCCTGTAAGGTAAATACGTGGACCCAACTCCCATGAGTTGGCATAAGGTGCCTAAAACATGAGCGATTGACGGGTTAATGAGGTCATTCCTCTGATCGGACACTCCTCTTCGATATTATACTTTGACTTTGGATTGATTCAGTGGCCACTTCTATTTTGATTTTGGGGGAGTTTGTTCGAGGTGGGCGGTAGCTGCGGCTACGCGTTACCATTGACCCGGAAGCGTAATTGGTATATCTACCCTGGCATTGCCTAGTTGTGCCGTGTCACCTACCCTATCGCGCCTTGTACGAGTTTGGATTTCTCCCGTAGCCCGTGTGGTATCCTCTGGTGGCTTCCCGATCAGGAGGGACTATGATATTGGATGGACTACTGGGACTATTACGTGTTAAGGTGGAAAATGTAAAGCCTTAATGCTATTTAAAAGTATGTTTATTTTACTATAGACACTATTATAATAGCGTAATATACTACATAGTAAATAGTTTAACGGATCCTTAGGAGATGTAAATCCCGAACATCTTTTGAGTTATTGCACTCATATTTATTTCTGTTAATTTAACTCACATAAGATCTTTTAGTTCTGACTCGAGTGTTTTTGTCTTTTCAAATACGCTCGGGTCAGTCCGAGCGTTTCAGGATCGAAGACTTTAGCTTTGGAGGACGAAGACGAAGAATTTGTATTATTATTATTTATAGTATTGCACTACACTCACACTGTTCCGCTGCATTGTTATTGGTATGTGTAACTCTGATATGTATTATATAAATGTTTGTAAACAGTTTTATAAACTGTATATTTTCTTATTATATTTTATCCTTCCGCTGTGAGATTCTATTTGTTTATTTCTTCTCTGTTTTTTTTTCTTATTTACCCCATAACAAATCCGCCCTTCCGTATGGTTTGAATCGGCATGTGTGTCAGTTTAAAGTGTGCGAGAAGGCGGGATGTTACAGTTGGTATCAGAGCTTTGGTTTAACGATAAACCTTGGCTTTGTGGGGTTTGACTCTTTGTTAATAGGGTAGAAATATCCTATGGGAGTCGCTGAGTGTATATATATGAGAGAGCGTATTTGTTAGTATTAATAAAAAGATTTTTATATTGTGTTAATCTGTTCCGCTTTGTATTTATAAATTCTGGTTGATGCATGAGACGCTATGTCATCAATAGGGATTTCTGAACACTTAATAGGACAGACCGACATAATATTTGTTTTTAATATAGGTGAATGAAAGAATTTTGCCTATTATATTTTCTATATATAAAAATATTTTTATAAAGATATATATATATATATATATATATATATATATATATTTGGTTGCTATAGATTGGGTGTTAGGAAATAAAATATTTATAATATCTGAAGCTAAGTTGAAATTATGATAAATCAAATTGGAGATTTTAGAACTTAAGTCCGGGATTTTTCCAAATCTGCTTTCAAAGAATTTGTGAAATTTATTGATTTGGTTTATAAGTAATTTCTTATATAAATATACGTATAATTTGGAAGAATTGTTTTAAAGAAGATTTGGGGAAAAAAAAAATTAAATTCTGTACTTTCCTCTCTGTCGCTGGAAAATAAATTCGGTGATGACGGCCGCATCATCGACTTTCATTTCGAGTTTCGAAGGGGAAAGGCCACTGTAGTAAATTTTACTGCAGATTTATTTTGAACTTTTCTAAAAATTTTCTTTTATTGCTCTAACTATAATTAGAGATATTGAGTTGTAAGAACTTATTTATCTATTATTTTGAAATAAATTGAAATCTGACCCGGAATCCAATTCTAAAATTCTCCATTAATTAATTAAGTGTTAAATTGTAGTGAAATAAAAGTTAAGTAATAAATGAATTGAAACCACTAATTGAAATAAGAGAATAATTGCAAAGCTATAAAGAGGAATTTGCATACATATGAGACAAAGAGTAATATGGATAAACATTAAATTTAATTAAAAGAATGGAGATTAAACTTGTATAAGTTCAATTGCAATTTCCTTAACATAAATAACTTACCCAAATATAAAAGTTGAAGTGTTAAATGAGAAACTGGAATTGAATATTTTACAAGTAGGAATTTAGGAAAAATGTAGTATTCAATAAATTACTGTTATAATAAGAATTTAATGGTATAAACTTAGGTTATAATTGAAATTTTACTGAAAAAGGGTTAAGAATTATTAATAGATGATATGAACCTAAGTATATAAAATGAAATTCAAAATAAGAATTGATTGTATGATTATTGACTTAAGTATGTTTTAATCTCCCCTATTCTAATATAATGGAAAGTAGGAAAAATTGAAATGTCTGCAATCCATAGTTAAAGAGAAAATAAAAATTTCCACTTATAAGAATGAATGGTAGCAGATTTAGAATTTAAGGGAAATCTTACAAGTGAAGAGTAAGGAAATGAAGATATTCAAAATATTTGTTGTTATTAATGAGAATTTATTTTATAAACTTAAGTAATAAAAGGAAATACAAATATAATGAATTTTGTGATAGTTGGAAAATAAAACTTGTAAGAAACAAAGAAATTCCTCCATAAATGAAGGAAAGAAAATCAAACCACTGAATTATGAAATAAATGTAAATAAACTATTTTGGTGTTGGTTTGGATTGTTTGGTTGATGTATGTTTGTTGGGTAAGGAATTTTGGAGTTATGGGATGAACAAATAATCTATCTTTGTACCATCTAAGACTGTTGAGTAACGGATGCACTTGATAGTTATTCTTCATTCCGTACAATTTCAGAATTTGAACCCGAACAACAAATTGATTGTTTGATTGAATGATTGTCTATTGGTGGCATGTGCTGTTTGTTAAAATTTATGGTTGCTGCATTTGATTGGATATGAATGATTGAATCTACCCAAACATTTCACTGTAATATAAATATTTAACTTTTAGACTATATAAGTGAATACAGGTGATGGAAGCAACTGCTACTGCTTTTGGTTCCAAAATAAAAAACGTATAGTGTCCGACAAATAGGCACGTTTCCGGATTACGTATAAAGCGCTATTTTATATATTTTCCCGTGTTGGCATATTTTATTTTGGATAATATATGTAATATATTTGTATATTTGGATATTATATTTTCTCCAGAGTCCCTCCGTACAAAGGAGACTCTGCCAAAATTTTCCGTAAATTTTGGACTTAGAATTTTGTTATAAATATTTTTCCAACTTTAATAATTCAAGTATTAAAAGACATAATGATTATAAAACAAGTGTATCTCACTAAAGGAAATTAATCTAGTAAAATATTGTTTATAAGTTAATATTTGAAATAAGATGTACTGTTTATTCTTCCTTCTCCATTTTTTTTCCTTTTCGGGGACGAAAAGTTTTGAGTGGGGGAGATTGTAACGACCCGTTAAATTAATAATATGTAATAAATTAGATTAGTATAATTTCTAATTTGTTAAGGAATAAATGTAGAAATTTGGTATAGTAGTTGCGTAACTTAGTGTAACAATAAAACATTATGACAATAGGTTTGGTTAATGTAGATGGTCACATTTTGTTGAAAGTTAGTGATAAGAAACGAATGAAAGTTGAATTTATAAAAGTTAATATAAATATTAACTTTAATAGTATTCATGTATACAAAGATGCAATAAGTGTAGATAGTAAAATTCAATGTCTGTAGAAAAAAAAAATCTAATAGAAACATAAACTTTAATTATATGAGAAAGAGTATAGATCTGAACAAATATATGAAGATTGGTAAGAACAGTGTATGTAATCAGTTTGGTTATTAATATTTGAAAGATAGAGATGTGTAAATACGTAAATGAATTTATAATGGGAAGAAATGGTAGGAATGAAAATATAATAATAAGCAGTTGATTCAATTAAGGGAGTTAATTATAATAAATGGTCATTTAATAAATTTAACGTTCTGTGAGAAATCATAATAATTGTGTAAAATCAGTACAAGTTGGAAATGCATAAACCTTAATAAACATTCTAACTTAATAAATTTATGCAAATGTGGGAATTAGTTATAAGCGTGTAATTATGGGTATGATAACAATTAGTATAAAATACCTATATATTGGAAACACATTTGTAAAGCATAATTAATTGAGTTGGTGAATTGGGAATGAATTCAAAGTATACGAACATTTATGTTATATAAATAAGAATTAATGCAGTAGCTAAATTTGTGAAATCTAAATCTATGGAACAAAGGGTGTAAGATCTTTACTGATGGAAATTAACATTACAGGTAGTGTAAATTCCTATTTTAATAAGACTATGGGTTATAGTAAAGATTTTAAATCAAGATTTAGCTACGTGAATAAAAAGAATGAAGGTAATTGAGTTATTGCAATTAAGAAAATTTAAACGTTTATTAATACGTTAAGTAAAACTTAAGTTGGGATTTAAAATATTTGTGTATATAAATTTCATGCATTTGGCTATAATGGATTTAATAATAAAAATGAAACGGTGAAATCAAATGGATATAAAGATTTCAATTATACCTTGAAATTCATATTCACCATAAAAGGTTAATTGGAACCAAAGTAGTTAATATAGGAATCAAGCCTTATTTATCAATTTGGATTTATTGCAATAGTTAATTCCATAAAATAAAGTTAAAGCTAATTCAAATTTAGTTGGACCATTCTTGATATAACTTTAGAAAGCAAGATTTTATTTATAATTTGAATATTAAATCCAACAAAGGGTATTTACTACAAATAAAATAGAATTAAATGTAAAATATTACGTTATTGAATTTAAAATGGAATTTGTAAACAATTGAGTGAATTTAATAAATTTATCAAACTTATAATGTTGAATTCATTAAGATTGGAATTAATAATAGTTAAGAAAAATGAGGGGATAATAATTTGAAATCATAGCAATAGATATTAATGTAAGGTTACCTTAAATAAGTTAAGGCAAATCAATGGAAGATACCTTTATAATACGATGATTGTGTGTAAAGGAAATGGGAATAAAAGTTTATTAATAATTTGGAATTTAATGTATGGTAAAAAGTTTATTTGCAATAAAATGAGTTGGAACGGAAATCAAATCTGTTTATCTAATTGGATTCAAGTTGAGAGTATAAGAGTATAAGACTTAATAATTGAGTTTTGAAAATAAAGATTTTATGTCCAAATAATAAGAAAGTGCAGATATTAACACTGCAAATTGATATATTTATAGATTTTAATTCACATCCAAGCTTGCTAAATCATTTGGAATTGATTGGATTATATAAGTAATGAAATTTGACCAATATTAGGGGTTGATAATAAGGTGTGAATGGAAATTTGATTTGTTATATTAAATGAATGGGATTCAAATTTATTGGAAAAGGTAAATGGATATTTGGTAATAAATATAAACGGACTTCAATAGTGAATTTAGTTAATTTGAATACATAATAAATAATGATTTAATGGAAACATATACTCTGTATATATCTATAAGATTTGAGTGGAAATAATATATACTTACAAATGTGGAATTTAGAGTCTTACAACAATTATTAGGAGTGATATAATTAGTACATTCAATCAATTTGAAAACAATGCAATAGATGTAAATTAAGGGTTGTGTTAAATAAAGTAATAAATGGGAAATAACGTAAATGTCTGCATAGTATGGTGATTTGTAATTATTATGTTAATTTAAATTATCGTTTAGCGCGTTTGTTTATCAGATCCATCTACTCTAATTCTAACCTATCTATATAAACCCAAATATTAAACCCTAGCCTCCATTCTATGCTCATTTGTTGTACGTTCATTTCTTCAATTCTTTCTCTTCCTCAATGGATGCAAATTTCAGATCTAATTTCAAACCAAATCAAAAGCTAAAAATTTAAAGTCTTCGGCAAAATTCACAAAAAATTATGTGTTATAGATTTCATCGATACGAATCTGCATCTGCTGTTCGCTTTCCAAGATGGTGACCGGATTTACTAGAAATCACGGTCAAACCTTGAATTTCGAAACCCTAAAGGTTGAATTGGGGCTTTTTGATTTCTTCATCTTTTTGCGAAATTGGAACATGGGTTTGGTGAGATTAGTCACTAGGGGTGCACAGGAAACGCTGACATGGCAAGTGGTAATAGGTAGGTTTATTTTGTTTGAATTTAATTTAATTTTGATTTTTCAACACGTTAATACATTTAACTTCCACATACGAACTCCGTTTCACACGAAATTTCTTTTGATCGTAATTAAATTTCAGATCTGTTGGCGCTAGTTTGGACAGATTTGGAGACCGTCGAATTTTGAGTTTAAATCGGATTTAAATTCGATTTAAATTCAAAAGGTGAGTGTTTTAACCCACTCACAACTACTAGAAGCTTTTATGTTTGTTAAATTAATTTTAGAAATGAATAAAATTTATTTATGAGTATTTGGCATGTTTATTTCATTCATATCTGCTGAATTGCATTTATTGAATTTAACTGTTAATTTAATATATTTATTGCGTATTAATTGATAGTTAGAATTTATTTATTTGTATATGAACTGCTAGTTAACAGTTATATAATTTATTACTGAATATAAACTGTTAGATTAATAGTTGTTAAATTTAATCTGAATAAAATTGCCAGTTATTACCTGTTATATATTATCAAATATAAATTGTTATTGATTGATATTGCTTGATGATTGGTGATTGGATGATGGGTGATGTTGATGGATGTTTTATTGTATATCATTTAATTGCAAATTATCATGCATATTTCCTTTCATTCGGGATTGTGGTTTGAAATGATATACAACCGCAAAATTTTATATCTTTTAAATTGCGGATTGAAATGATAGATATCCGTATCACTTGACCGTAGGATAGAAAATTATATACAGGCACCGCGGTCTATATATAACTATTTTTATGTGATTTCTATGGTTTGGATGTGATACGATTTATAAAAATTAAATTTTGATATTTTATAAATATTATTCTTCCATTTATATATATATATATATACATATGGAGTAAATTTTTAATATCAAATGTATACGAATCCCTTTAATAAAAATGGAAATTTTAGGAAAATAGTGTTTGATAATTAATACTGTATGTTAAATGTTTAAATTTGGAAATTTTAAGATATAACTGGATTTTTCCAATATAAGTATAAAATGAATATTCTAGTATAAATTAAATTGAAGAGATATTTAATTGCTAGAAATTGGGAGTTGTTTATGAATTTATGTGAATATTCAAGACTAAATAATAAACATCAAATTTGTTGAAAAAAAAAATTAAATTCCATCTTTAGTTTTGAATATTAATACTCCAAATGATTTATACACATAGAAATTTAAGGGGTTTTAGAACTTAAAGTGATTATGGTTTAAACTTTAATAAAGGACCATATTTGTAAAGCCATGTAAATTATTTTCTTTACAAAGTAACCATAAAGTTAAATCACTTATTTTATATATTGTTGAATATCCAAACCATTTAGTTTTGAAAGTAATGGTTTTAAAAACTATGAATTTCGAAGTATTATGTTGAAAGTTAATATTCAAATATTTGGTTACAAGGAGTTATAAATTTTAAAAATGGCATAATTTTTGGAAAAGATTTATATTTGGGAAATGATATCATTGATTTGGGTTTTATAAAAATAATATCAAAATGAATCGTTTTGGGTTTTAAAGAAGAAATGATATCGTAATATTATGGTTTTGAAATGGATTATATTCTGGTTTTAAAGTATAAACTATTTTTAAATGACCGCGGTGTTATAATAACGATGGGTTGGCAAAGAGACTGGGATCGGATATGGACATACTCTCTGTCGATACCGAAAACCACTTTGACTAACCGTGTACGCGGTGGAGATTCCAGAATGAAGTAGGTTGGTGGCGACGTTTCCTGTAAGGTAAATACGTGGACCCAACTCCCGTGAGTTGGCATAAGGTGGCTAAAACAGGAGAGATTGACGGGTTAATGAGGTCATTCCTCTGATCGGACACTCCTCTTCGATATTATACTTTGACTTTGGATTGATTCAGTGGCCACTTCTATTTTGATTTTGGGGGAGTTTGTTCGAGGTGGGCGGTAGCTGCGGCTACGCGTTACCATTTACCCGGAAGCGTAATTGGTATATCTACCCTGGCATTGCCTAGTTGTGTCGTGTCACCTACCCTATCGCGCCTTGTACGAGTTTGGATTTCTCCCGTAGCCCGTGTGGTATCCTCTGGTGGCTTCCCGATCAGGAGGTACTATGATATTGGATGGACTACTGGGACTATTACGTGTTAAGGTGGAAAATGTAAAGCCTTAATGCTATTTAAAAGTATGTTTATTTTACTATAGACACTATTATAATAGCGCAATATACTACATAGTAAATAGTTTAACGGATCCTTAGGAGATGTAAATCCCGAACATCTTTTGAGTTATTGCACTCATATTTATTTCTGTTAATTTAACTCACATAAGATCTTTTAGTTCTGACTCGAGTGTTTTTGTCTTTTCAAATACGCTCGGGTCAGTCCGAGCGTTTCAGGATCGAAGACTTTAGCTTTGGAGGACGAAGACGAAGAATTTGTATTATTATTATTTATAGTATTGCACTACACTCACACTGTTCCGCTGCATTGTTATTGGTATGTGTAACTCTGATATGTATTATATAAATGTTTGTAAACAATTTTATAAACTGTATATTTTCTTATTATATTTTATCCTTCCGCTGTGAGATTCTATTTGTTTATTTCTTCTCTGTTTTTTTTTCTTATTTACCCCATAACAAATCCGCCCTTCCGTATGGTTTGAATCGGCATGTGTGTCGGTTTAAAGTGTGCGAGAAGGCGGGATGTTACAAAGTCATTAAACACATAACATCCAAAGAAAAAGTATCAACAAGTTCTTTTGATATAAAAGAATGAGACGCACCCGTATCAAAAAGAACTCGATTAGGATGACCACGAAATAAAATAATGCCATCAAGGATAGAATGAGAAATACCTTGACCCCGAGAAGTGTTACTAGGAGTTTGCACCACATTAAGCTTTCCCACCTTCCTATTTTGAAGTTTGGGACACGATGATATATAATGGTCCGGGCTTTTGCAATAGCGACAAGCACGGGGTTTTGAACACTTATTCGCATAATTGTCCTTAGAACCATAGTTGTAGCAATGCCCACCACTTGAGGTAGAAGTCTTAGTTGCCGGAAAGACTTGCTTCCCTTTCTTATTGTTGGGATAAGGACCTTTGAACTTATTAGGCCTTTTCTTGTTGGTGAAGTTCGGTTTAGCACTCCCAACCTCAATATCACTTACTCTATCAGCCTCTTCAAGTCGAAGAGCGATGTCAATGAGTTGATCAAAAGAAACTTCAAATTTTAGAAGTAATGCCTTCTTGAGATTTTTGTTCAAGCCATAAACAAATCTTTGGTTCTTCTTCAATGGGGTGTTTATGTATTCGACCCCGTATTTAGAAAGTGACTCGAAGGATGCGACATAATCTGCTACAGAAGATTCACCTTGAACAAGGTCAATGAAGCGACGGGCCAATGTCAATTTCTCAACTTCTAGCACAAACTTTAATTCGAATCGTTTTTGGAATTTATCCCAAGTAAGATCCGCTTCAATAATTTTAGAAATAAGAAGCTCATACCAATCTAATGCTCGTTCTTGGAGCATACTAGAGGCCACCTGAACTCGGTGAAGATCAATAAGATTCATGTCAGAAAAGATTCGATCACATGATCTTAGCCAAGCTTGGACTTCAATAATGGTTTCAGAACCTTTGAATGGCTTCCCACCCAAATTGGTATAATCGTTACACAAACGTGCAAATCCAGACTTAGGGTGAGTTGACTCCGAATTAGAACCGGTTGCTGAGCATTCTTTACTAAATCATGAAGCTGCTGGGCTGACATAAATACTCCATCTTGGGGAGTAGCACTAGACTGACCAGCGCTGGGACGGCCTGGTCTAACCATTTCTCTTCATTAAGAAATAAAGAAGAAGAAGAAAAAGGTTATTCACAAAATGAATATCAAACAATAATGATTGGTAAAACAAGGAATCACAAAAGAAAATAGGATAGGACGGTTCAAAGACCCAAATAAAATCATAAGGCACGACTCCTAAGATGGACTTAGGACGATGATCCTTGTTAAATTATTCCACATTGTTTCGAAGTTCGGCTCTGATATCAAGCTGTGACGCCCCACCTCTATACCCATGCTAGCCAAGAACACTACGGAGTAATGTCGTCAACTAGCGCGGAGAATAAGGCCGTTGAGGAGCGACCATCTGTATAATTTCTTTGTGCGAGTACCGATATGCCAGATAAAAGTATAACTTTTCATCTCGAAAGGAAATCCGACATACCGATGCAAACTCAAAGCTACTACAAAGTGGCTATAATATCTTCGAAAACAAATATAGAAATAAGCATAACACAAATCAGTCACAGATATCCATATCACAAAGGCGGAAATAGATATGAATATAACACTTAAAAGTGTACATAAGAGTAGTGGTTAGACAAGATCCACAATTTCACAAAAGAATAGTAACAAGTGCTACACAAAAGAATAAGTATACATCAATGAGTCTATATCTCAAATGTATACAACCAAAAACTACTAATCTAAGTAGTTAGCCAAAAGTCAGGATAATAATCCCATATGAGAAGTCAAGCAGAAGCACCTGTAATATCTCGGTCTGACCCGAGTATTGCTTAATAAGAAAATAATAAATGGATCAGTCTAACTATAAATATCAGATGAAATGATATAGAATAAGAGATATGACAAAAACGTATAATAACCATAATCTCATACTGTGATAAGTATGTAATTGAAACTCAACTATAGATTAATCAATATCACAAGAATCTTCTCAAAGATCAAAAGAATTTCATACTCTTTATTTTTATTCACCAAACCATAAATATTGACAATTGTATCAATGCCAATCACAAAAGTTAATGACACACAAATTCAATAATGCACAAATAATGATAAAGCTTATCAATGTAAATCACGAAAATTGGTGAAACACAAATTCTAGAAATCAATCAATAGAAATCCAGAAATCACAAAAAGGGGAAAGAGGCCTGTCACTAGAACGGGAGCATGAAAACTCACCAACACGTGTATCACAAAACGAAAAGCTATTCCATGGTTGCTAACCATTAATTTTGAGCCGAGGCTCCACTAAAACGGCCAGAAGACCATGAGCCGAACCTCCACTAAAATGGCCCGAAGACCATGGGTCGCTACCCCACCAAGCCGAAGCTCCACTAAAAACGGGGTTTATTCTCCCTCGCAGACAAAGAGACATCGCACATTGCTAGTCTAAATCACAAAATGATCATCATTGATCGATAAGTGTAAATTACACTAAGCTAGTAAATAAATGAGTTTATCTTCATGTCCCATAACCACTAGCTTAACTTAAATATTTACGAACAGATTGTAGATTTCCACTCGAAAATTGTCACAAGAGATTCAATCGAACAAGTCCAAGAATTAACCGACAAAGTAAACGCAAGCGTTTCATACCACTTGTTTTACTAAGCCGTTTAATTAGATTTCTCATACAAATGAGGTAAATGTTTGTATATGCTAATAGACTAGAAAACGGTTTAAGAAACGAGCTTTGTAATAAATTAGTATTGAAATCGTTTTAATGGAAGAGTTCTGATATTTACTACTAGTATAGAAAACCTTTATATTTTTAAAGTGACAAATCACAAAAAATGATTGTAGGAACAATCAATCACTAAAATTCACATTCGAAGACGTGAATAAAAATCCAAAGAAATCGATACTAAATCTGTCAAAGTGGAAATACCCAAAAATTCAAAAAATAGAAGTTATCAAAGGCGACAAAGGTGATGACAACTCATCGGAGAAGAAGAATCGATTAAAGATTGGAAAAGCAAAGAAAAATGAGCATAAATAGGTAAAACAGGGAAACAGGAGCAGGTCGGTCGACCAAACTCTCTAAGTCGGTCGATGGAAAATAGCCCAGAAAGGTTTCGGGCTCCAGCTCGGTCGACCGAACCCCAATTCCTGCATTTTTCTGCCCTATTAATTGAAGTACAAACTCTCACAATTTGCAACCGGTCGAGCACGGACGCTAGGGAATTATGTCCATCGGCTACCCGGTCCTATTGGCTCCTCGATGCATCATCAAAAACACGTTCAAACATCAAAGTTAGGATCTTTAAAGATTTGAACCCAAAACACTAAACATTGGGATATTCACCAATTCAATCCAAACCAAAAGCAAGTGCACATGAATAAGTGTTAGAAATTCATACCCGACAATCAAAGATAGTTATAGACAAAGATGTGAGATAAAAATCTCACCTTTGAACCCAAAACAAATGAAGAAGAAGCTATAGAATAAAGGCAAGGACAATCACTCTTCAATTCCAACCCAAAGAGCTTGAATCAAAGCTTAAAAGAGAAACATTTCCTAAATTAGGTTTAGGAATTTCTGAATTTGGTAAGAGAATGAGTTGGAGAAGAAGAAGAGGAGGCTTAGCAAAGCTTCTTCTATTGATTTGGAGCTAGAACTTGATTTGTAGATGGAAACCAGGTTTGGAGTTTTAATTTCCCATTCCTCTCTCCATTGTTGCTAAAGCTTGAATGTTAGGAATAAAAATGAAGTAATGAAGAGGAGAGGGTTGGGACTGAGCTAATAAGTGGGGTAAATGGGCTCAACCCAAACCAAAGCCCTAAGTGAAAAGTGGAAAAATTCCACTGACTCCAAACATATCAAAGTTTATACTCAAAAAGATTGCAAATGGCGTTTTGAACTCAATGGAAGTAGTCTCGAGTCCTAATTCGATCGTATGCAAAAAGTAACTTTTCGGACTTTAATCCGACTAACGATAAAATATTTAAATACTCAATCGTAAAATATGCGGATTGTTACAATTTCTATAAAAGGACCCCCTTATCTTCATTTTACAGTAAACCCTAGTTTCTAAGCTTCAGCCGCCATCTCAAATTCTATGGCCGAAAATTCACCTCCTTCTTCTTCAATTTTCTTCAAATCCACCAATTTATTTAAGAAACTTCCAACTACAAACTTCTAGAGCACGTTGAGATCTACAGATCCAACGGTGGAGATTGAAAATAGGGCGATGGATCAATGGCAAATTGCCTGCAAAGTGGCGCCGTTCGCACACATTTTTCTTGACCAAGATGCAGCCGAGCTTGATGATGCTCACGACGTTGAGGGGTTGCGACACGAGCTTTCGAATGGTGGTGGAGTGATGACGTTTCGAGCATCGTAGGAGGTGCGATTTTTTTTGGAAATTGGCGACGTTGGGTTTGGCTTGCTTGAAGAAGTCGCGCTGATGAAAGAGGAGAATATGCATGCGGCCTTGATGTGGAATTCAAAATCTAACGGCTGAGATGGTTAAGGTTTTAAAATTAAAAAAAATAGAAATTAATTTATTTAAATTTGTATAATGTTTAAAAGGCTATAACTTGTTCATACGAGGTCGAAAATTCCGAAACGTTACATGTGGTATCATAGCATTTGATTAAGCGACAACCTTGGCTCTGTTGAGTGTTACTTATTAGAGATAGAGTCGGTAGTACTCTATAATGAGTGTGAGTGTAGTCATAGATACGAGCGCGTATTTGTTAGTGATATCATAGATTCTGGTCGGCGCAGTCTAGCTAACTGTAGTCATAGATTCTGGTCGGTGCAGTCTAGCTAACTGTATCGATAGGGGTTTCTAAACTTTTAAACGAGATAAACCGACATAGTATCATTTTAAATTGGGTAAATGAAATAATTTTACCTCGATTATATTTTACTTATAAAGGAAATAATTTTTTAGAAATTATTAAAGTGTATATAAATTGATTGTTTGGTTGTTGAAAATGTAAGAATATATATAAGTTAATTAAAAGAATAATTGTACAAGCAAATGAACTATTAAGTATGGAATTATAATTAATATGACTTACAATTTTGAAATAATCTTACATAGAAGAAGTGAAATTATATGAATATATTTATAAATATGAGTTGAAAATAAAAATGAATTTGAACTATGAATTGGAAATGTTGAATCCTGTTTATTTTGGAAATTATTTTCCACAATCAAAAGTTATAGAATTTGAGTTGGCATAATGAAACATATGATTTGAAATTTAACTAAACGAAGGTTAAATAAATTGATTTGGATTAGATAAGCTATAGAAATGGAAATTAAACTGAAATGATTACATAAAATAACTTGTAAAGTGAGAAAATGTAAGTAAAACCAAATGATAAAATGGTTAAACGATTCTGTTAAGCAAAACGAGATATGAATTTGAATAAGTGATGAAATTTGACTTTGGTAAAAGTTAAATAGAATTTACTTTAGAATTGGAATCTGAATTGGATTATAAGTGGAAATTTAAGTTAAGTTAAACAAATGATGTTTGAAATGGAATATAACTTACGTAATGTTGAATGAAGTTGATTTTGGTATCGAAGTAAATTGATAAAGTGAAGTGATGAATATGAACTTGAGTTATATAAATGAAATTCAACCTTATTTGTTAAATGAATTAGCGATTGATTTAATAAATGGATTGAATATTAATCAATCGAATGTAAAAGAATTGATAAAGAATAATGAATGTAAATTTAATAATTTGGTTATGTGGTTATGATTTGGTTGTTATATGATTGTTAGTTGATTGTATATAATTCATTAAGTGTTAATGAAATTGAATTAATAAGTGGAAAGCTATGTAATTGAATTTGAATTGAAAGCGAACTAAAGTGAATTGGTTGTAAGCAATTAAAATTTGTATCGGAACCTTATAACCTGCTTATGGAAATTATTTTGATTGCATTGCTTATGAAAACTATATGTTTTCTATTTAAAATTAGTAAAATGTAAATGAATTTTCTATATATGTCACTTACATGTTTAAATTGAGTAAGTACATGTACCGGGGCTGTAGTTGGCTGGATTTGGTCACGGTAAAATGCTAATAAATAACTGCTTTGCTTAAAAATGCTAAAAAGGTACGTCTACGTAATAAAAATAGGAAATATGAACTGTTTTTCTGTTTTCCGACAGTGTGGGTCGATGTATATATATTTATATCTATTGTGACATTGCAAAAGCTCCCCCATATAAAGGAGACTCTGCCAAAATTTTCCGTAAATTTTGGGAGTTAGAAAAATTTTGAAAATTTTTGGAAAATTTTTGTTAACGAAAAGTCAATTTCTAAATTGAAATGAAAATGTAAGAATTGAACTAGAAAAGTGTAATCATCAGATTTTGGAAAAATTAAGAAATTAAAATAAATCTGAAATCAAGTTGGAATGGTTTGTTTTTGAAAAAAAAAAGTTAAGGGATTTCAAGATTTTTCTTACTTGGCAATTTCGAGGACGAAATTCTTTTAAGGGGGGAAGTTTGTAACGACCCAGCATTTCTGTCATTTGAAATTTGTATATTTAATTTATTTAAATATTAACAAGTAAAATTTGTAAGTCGAATAAATTTTTATTTCGAATATCTAGATTTAATTGGATAATTAAATCGATAATTTAATATTTGAAATTACAGAAATAATTGGAAATTGGGTTTAACGTGATTAAAAAAATTGATTTGTAAAGTTGTATTAAAACATATTGGAGTTAGAATGATGTTATAGAACTTTTAAAATTGAGTTACAAGTTAATTTGTGGAAATTTAATATTTTAATATTTAAGCGGCGAGTAAAAATAGTCATTTTTCAACCTGTCTCGGATTTCGACGAAGCCAGTTTCATTGGATCTGTAATGTAATATTATTGCAAGCTTTCAAATTTCGTGTCAATCGGATTTACGGTTTATCCGAGGCAAGCCAAAACGCATAGAAATTAGTTTAACCGATTTAATTTAAATTTGATCGTTTATCTCCGTAACTCACACATATGATCGAATTGGCTCTCGATACCTATTCCATTGTGTTCGGAAAGTGGGTTAAACACTAGAAACATCAGCCGTCACGCTTCGTTTGGAGTTCGGAAAATCTCGGATGAATAGTGTTTTGAGAATTTTCTGTAAAAGGACCCCCTTATCTTCATTTTACACTAAACCCTAGTTTCTAAGCTTCAGCCGCCACCTCCAATTCTATGGCCGAAAATTCACTTCCTTCTTCCTCAATTTTCTTCAAATCCACCAATCAATTTAAGAAACTTCGAACTACAAACTTCTAGAGCACGTTGAGATCTACAGATCCAACGGTGGAGATCGAAAATAGAGCGATGGATCAACGACAATTGCCTGTAAAGTGGCACAGTTCGCACACTTTTTTCTTGACCAAGATGCAGCCGAGCTTGATGATGCTCTTGACGGTGAGGGGTTGCAACACGAGCTTTCCAATGGTGGTGGAGTGATGAAGTTTCGAGCGTCGTAGGAGGTGCAAAAATTTTTGGAAATCGGCGACGTTGGGTTTGGCTTGCCTAGAGAAATCGCGATGGTGAAAGAGGAGAATATGCATGCAACTCTGATATGGAATTCAAAAACTAACGGCCGAGATGGTCAAGGTTTTAAAATTAAAAAAGTAGAAATTAATTTATTTAAATTTGTATAATGTTTAAAAGTCTATAACTTGTTCATACGAGGTCGAAAATTGACGAAACGACTTGCGTTGGGTTCGTATGGACGAGCACTACGCAATGGAGCTGGATTGGGATTTATTTGAGCTAGTGTGAGTTTTGGGTAAAATTAAACGCGCGTTTAATTTTATTCACAATTGAACACTACAACTGTATTGGAAGCAAGGTGAGAACTTCTCACTCAATCGAATTTGTTTTGACTTAAATTTTAAATAGTTTAAATTTAAAATTGCTTGATTATGTTGATTGTATGCTTGGATGATAAATTGTTATCTGTTGTATTGAAATAGACCCGATACGCTGCATATTAAGCGAATGTTATTATATTAAACACATGTAACGCGATATTCCACCGTGAAGTGGAATTGGTATTATATATGTACTTGGAGTTGATTTCCCGCATTATATAGCAGATGAGACCCTATTGCGCCACATAATAGCGAATAATATTTTATATAAACCTATGTACCACGGTATTCCGTCTTGAAACGGAATTGGTGTTGTGCTAACATCTGTGGATGCAGGGAAACAGGTTGGAGGGATCCAACGGGATTCCTCAAATAAATGAATTTGTTTCAATATTGTGTATTTATAATCTCTATGTGATTATCTTTGTGATTGAAATCGTTGAAGGCTAAAATTTAGCCGAATAAAATTTTGGTATCGTTAGATACCAGAAATAAATAAAAATTTGATTTTTGAAAATTCAGGTTGAGAATTTATATAAAAAATATATTTTTGAGAATTGGATAAATTTAAAAGAAGGAATTCAAAAATAATAAAGTTTTATTTTTAACCTTATTGAATAAAATTTCAAAATTTGGGAAAAACTTTAATAAATGGATTTCGGGTAATATTATTTAAAAGTTGAAGAATTTATTCAAAATACGGATTTTAAGGACTTTGAAAAATAAAAGAATTTGTTTTCTTTAAAGGGAATTTATTTTTAAAAGGAAATAAAATTTGAAACCCATTTGGGAATTGATTTTTGGTGATTCAATTTAAAGTATTTTGAAAATTCATTTAGAAATTTAGTAGGTGTTTTAAAATGAATTTCGAATCAAATTGAAAATTGATTTGGGGTTTAGTAGAAATTGATTTCAATTTGAGATTTGAATGAAATTCACTTGGTGTTTCATTTCTTGGAAAATCAATATGGAATTTGATTTGGTTGTTTTTGAAATCAATTGAAAAATTGAATTGTTGTTGAAAGTGAATATTTGAAATCGATTTGAAAATCTTATATCAGTGGATATCTGGAAATTTAAATTCACTATGGAAGTTATAAAGGAAAGGGAATTTTGTTTAAAAATAAACATTGGTTTATTTTTGAAGTGTGGAAATAAATTTATGGATTTGAAACGTAAATTTGAAGTAAATCGGTAAGGATTTATTTAATTTGTTTAAATGAACCGTTTTGAAATGAAAGCATATTCTCTCTGAAAACCCGAATAAAATTTTTGAATTGCTTTGAAAATACATACATACATACATACATACATACATACATACATACATATATATATATATATAATTCTAGAATTGGTATCGAAAAGGATACTTTGGAGAAATTAACTTCTTAAATTGTTTTAAATCCTTCAGGTAAAGATTTATTAAGTTGATATAAAAATGATTATTTCTAAGATTTAATCAATAATTGTTTAGAAAATAGTTATTTAAATAGTTATACTCTATCTACTATTTTTATTTTGAAAATTAGTTTGGAGTTAAGTTGTATGTAATATTGGTATAATATTTTTATAACTCATATTTTAAGTAAAGTGTTTAAAGAAAAATAGTTTTATTTCATAGCGTTTTCCCGTTATATTTTGGATAAGTGTTATAAATTATTTTATAGTATTTGAAGTCGGCAGATTTCCAATAAATGAATAAATATTTAGAAGTGTTTCCGCGTAAGGAAAATGATTTGAAAATTTGTTTTCAAAAGTTGTAAAGATGAAAAATGATTTGAAATTTGTTTTCAAATGGTTGAAGTGTGAAAAAATATATCTTGTAAAGATATTTTTGGAAAATAATTAATTTGGAAAATTATTTGGAATCTGGTGATGTTGTGCATATCTATTGATAGTTAAATAACTGACTATCAATATTTACCTTTAAATGGGTATTTGTTGTGATTTGCTTGAATTCGAAGGCTACACTTATTTTAAAATAAGCGCTCGTTATTCGGTTTAGCCGGGAGAGGACCTTTGGGTCATGAATCCCATTCCGAATAGTGATACGCCGTAATGGATAGCATTTGAAGACCGGTGTTGAAGACCAGATATTTTCGAAAACGGAAGGATTACCGTCGAATGTCTCTACATCGGATGATCTCCGATATATAGATTTTATCACCCTTTGTGATGGAAATTCCGGACGTGATTAGTGAATATTCGGATTGCAAGGGCTTCTTTAGAAGTGCCTTCGGTTCCGTTCGATCCCGAAACGGACTTGTATGGATGTGTGTCTGACGTTACACTTTGAGATGTAAAGCTGGTTTCTACCAAATACTTTTTTGCTGGTAGCGGAGAATTTATTCTCTTAGCCTAACACCCTTCTCTGAGATGTACGAGCTCAGAGGTTATGTAGTTGATGGTTACTAGTGATACATTCCCAATTTGGTAATGTGGCATACGAAGTGCTGCTGATCATTTGTTGATCAAAGCATAACTTTTGTGAAAAGCGTAGCTTTGTGGACGAGACTTCGTCGGACCTCACACCCCAAAAATGGTCAAAACAGGAAAGATGCAGCAAGGTTATATGGAGTAGCGCCCCTTAGGGTATGTGCATTTCCTTCTGGATAGAAGTGGTATCATGGTATGGAGCCCAGATACTTAACTTATGTGGATGTCGCAAATATATATGACTTTGTGATTGTTGTTGGTTGAGGATCCTCGGATAAAGGTTGTTTACAACCGGGGGATGGCATACTCATGTTAGTAGTTACCTACTTTTGTAGAGGTAACCCGGCCTTGTGTTGGTAGAGATCTGGTTAGGTTCTCGGGGCGTCCCGCCAGTGGCGTTCCCATGCGGCAATAGGAAGTTTCTTAGCCTGACTATTTGTTGGAAAATCCAAAGAAACAATACGAGCCATGTACAGTTTTTGTGACGCCCCACCTCTATACCCACGCTAGCCAAGAACACTACGATGTAGTGCTGTCAACTAGCACGAAGAATGAGGCTGTTGAGGAGCGACCATCCATGTAACTTATTTGTGCGAGCACCTTTATGTCAGAAAGTATAACATGCATTTCATTTAACGAGGAAGTCCGACATACCGATACAAACTCAAAGCTATCACACGGTGGCTATAAATAATCTTCGAAAACAAACATAGAAATAAGCATAACACAATCAGTCACAGACATCCATATCACAAAGGCGGAAGAAGATATGGATATATAACTAACACATGAAAGTGAACATCAGTGTAGTGGTCAAAAAGATCCCCAATAATACAAAAGAATAGCAACACGTGCTATACAAAAGAATACAACTATGAGTCTATATCTCAAGTGTATACAACAAAAACTGCTAATCTAAATAGTTAGCGAAAAGTCAGAGTAGCAAACCCTGGGGAGAAGTCAAGCAGAAGCACCTGTAACATCTCGGTCTAAACCGAGTATTATTTAAGAAAATAATAAACGGATCAGTCGAGCTATAAATATCAGATGACATGGTATAAAATAAAAGATATGGCATAACATAAAATATCCATACCGACATACTACTGTAAGTATGAAAATGATGATCAATAGAAGATCAATCAATAAGAGATAAATCAATATTACAAGAATCTTCTCAAAGTTCCAAAGAGGGCATCATACCCTAAACTTGTACTCATAACCAGTCAATGACATAAATTCCAGAAATCAACACAGGAAATCCAGAAATCGTAGAAAAAAGGGAAAGAGGCCTATCACATGACGGTCCGAAGACCATGCGGAGCTACCCCATATGCGTGAGTCGAAATCACACAGATGAGGTCTAGACTAACCAAAAATCAAAAAGGTATGTGTGAGTGAAATCACACAAGTGGTTTCTATTCTAACCTCGCAAACAAAAACGTATGTGTGAGTGAAATCACAAAAGTGGTGTATAGACTAACCAAGAAGGTAAAAAGGTATGTGTGAATGAAATCACACAAGTGGTGTCTAGTCTAACCAAGCAAACAAGAGACATCGCACAATTGCTAGTCTAAATCATAAGAATGATCGTCATGATCAACGAGAAGAATCAATTACACTAAGCTAGTAAATATAAAAGTTTAGCTTCATGTCCCATAACCACTTGCTTAACTTAAATATTTACGAACAAACTGTAAATCTTCACTAGAAAATTGTCACAAGAGGTTCAATCGAACAAGTCCAAGAGTTAACCGACGAAGCAAACGCAAGCGTTTCATACCACTTGTTTCACTAAGCCGTTTAATTCAATTTCTCGTGCGAGTGAGGTAAAGGTTTATATATACTAGTAGATTGGAAAATGGTTTAAGAAAAGAGCTTTGTTATTGAAAATAGAGTTGAAATCATTTTGTTGAAAGAGTTTTGATATTTACTACTAGTATTGAAACATTCACATTTTAAAGTGACAAATCATAGAAGTGATTGTAGAAACAATCAATCATAAAAATTCACATACGAAGACGTGAATAAAATCTAAAGAAACCGATAAAGAATCCATCGAAATAGATATTCAAAAATCCATAAAATCGACCGAGAAGACCAAGATAGTTTGTCTCGAAGAATGGTCAACTCAGCATCTCAACAAAGCAAGTTCTATTGAATGTTTTTCAGATAAGATCCCCTACGGAGGGGGGGTCCAGGGGGGTGGCAACCCCCCAAGGTGGGGGTGCGGGGGCAATGCCCCTGCTATGGGGTTCGACCTAAAGGGTAAAGGTCATGCCACCTAAAATAGGTTCGCGACCTAACACTCAAGCGACCTAAAGAAAATAAGGGGCCGAGCGACCTATAAGAAGCAGCGACCTAAATAGAATCGAGGTCCAACGACCTATGGGTTAGGTCATGCGAGTTAAGGAGGTCAACGACCTAACGGAGACACGCGACCTAATAAAGGAACGCGACCTAGCGACCTAAGCAGGAAACGCGACCTATAAGGGACAAGCGACTTAAGTGGGGAAACGACATAAAGGAAAAAAAGGTCCAACGAGCTAAAGCCCAATGACCTAACAAGAATATGGCCCAACGACCTAGTGGTTTACGCGACCTAGTGGGCGAACAGGTCGAGCGACCTAAGAGGTTTGCGAGTTATCGGTTTAATAAGGCCGAGCGACCTAATGAAGGAACAAGGCCGAACGACCTATATGGCTCGCGACCTACGACCTAAAAGGCTAAACGACCTAACGACTCAAGGGTCTGACGACCTAAAAGTATGAAGGTCATGCGACCTATCGGTTTAAGAGGCGAGCGACCTAAGTGTTACGACCTAAGAGTCAAACGACTTAGCGTGGAAGCGACCTAAAAGCCATAGGACCTAACGACCTAAGGTCATACGACCTAGCGGCCTAAAGAGTTACGACCTAAAGTCGAACGACTTAGTGACCTAAAGAGTTACGATCTAAAGTCGAACGAATTAGCGACCTAAAACCCAACGACCTAATTCCGAGGCGAACGACCTAACACGTGCCAACGGGTTTTAAGGCCAGAAACGAGCTATTTGAAGGCCGAGACTTTTCCACGCGAACGACCTATAATTGGAAAAACGCCCTAAGTGCAGAATTTTACCAAAAACACTAAAAATTGGAGTTTTTCGCCAATCCAATCCAAACCAAATGCAAATGTACATGCTAAAGTGATGGGGAATCATTCCCAACAGTCCAATATAGTTATAGACTAGAATTGTGAGATAAAAATCCAACCTTTTCACTAGAATGGATGAAGATGAAGCTTGAAATGCTATGCAAGGATCAACCACTAGCTTGAACCAATGTCTTCACTTGAGTTTTGGAGTTGATGTTGGATTAGCAATGAAGACTTAGCTTTTGGAGTTTTAATTTCTCTTTCCACTCACCATTAATGCAAAAGCTTGAGTTGGTAGGAATTTATGAAGAGTGAAGAGAAGGAGGGGGTTGGGCTTGAGTTATAATGGCTAAGCTAACCCAAAGTCCAAAGCGAGAAAAGTTAGTGAAATTCCACTAACTTCAAACCTATCAATGTTTATACTTAAAAAGTTGTAAACGACATTTCGAACTCAATGGAAGTGGTCTCCAGTCCTAATTTAACCGTTTGCAAAAAGTAGCTTTTTGGACCAAAATCCGATTAACGATAAAATATTTAAATAAAATATTTAAATATAAAATCGACAAATATGCGGGTTGTTACAGTTTTAGTTGTATAACCTGCCATTTACTTGTGGTGGCACCCCACTGTTTAGATGGTAGCTATAGTAGGCATACGAAAATGGTCGTATGTTGGCTAAGATATAAATTATACTTTCGAAATATTTTCCTGCACTTTGCACTTATAGTAATAATATCATAGAAATTTTTCTATGTATCAAGCATGTTTGACTATCATAAGGAGAAATCTCCTCCGATTCTGCGTTTGCATTGTGTGTGTGCGGGAGGCCTTATGGTAGTTTCATTTTCCAAAAGCATTGCGGATCTATTTTAAAATATTTCTTTGTTTGTTTTTAAAGATAAACTATTTTAAGTTCTCACAGCAGTCCCATGACTGACCTGGAGTTCATTGTTCCCTTCCTAAACTCTAGGTGCCCATCATTTTCCACACGGGCAGTCTAGAGTCAGGTTATCGGGTCATTCTAAAATTCAGGATTTATTGTAGAGATCTGGAGGCAAGCTGGATGGCATGGCGTATCAACTAGTATATATTATTTCTTTTCTGCTGTTTGTTGTTGTAAACTCTGATAATGTATATTGACCCTGATGATGTCAAAAAAATGTACAGTTCTTTTGATTTAAAGATTATTCATTTACCTATTATATGTTGTTCCGCTGCGATTGTGAGATTATGATATTGTTTCTGTTAGCTTCTTTCTTTCTTTCTTTCTTCTTCTATCTTTTTCTTCTTCTTAAACCCTAAGGGTTCGGTTTTCCAGCATTCGATTGTTCGGTAGTTGATACGGTGTAAGTATTAATGTCGACTTTCGGGAGTCGAAGAATCTGTTCCTTACACATTTCAATTTCTATAAACATTTCAATTTCGATATATTTCAAGGCTTTAAATATTCCAAAATTTCAAAACTAAATTTGATAATTTCGATTCGGCAATTAAATTTCCTATTATTTAGTTTTTGAAATATTTTATATAATAAACCCCTTATTATTTAAATAAAACTCAAATTACAAATAACTAGATATTGCCTTCAATTCATTATGCTTGAAATAATCATTTAATTCACCTAGACCCAAAATTAAGTTATAATAATTATACCTTTTAAAATTTCCAATTAAATAAATTTTACATCAACCATGTTGGTTTAATTCTTGAATAAATTAAATTTCATAAAATCTTATATTTATCTAAATTTTAAATCAAATTTTATTCGAGTAAAATTCTTAAATAATTTAATTCACATCCGTTTCATATTTTATCTTCCAAATCTTAATTTATTTAAATCATTATAACCTCTATATAAAAATATGATTTAAATAATTAACCATATTTATTTTAATAAATCAAACTCCATTATTTAACTTATTGTCATTAAACAGATTTATAAATAGCTTAAATACATGAATTTAACTATATATAAGATATTTTTTATAATATCAAAAAGAATCAATATTTATTTAAACCGTATAATTCTATCCAAAACTAAAGAAATCATTTTCAAAATATTTATATATATACCAACGGTGTCTGTATATAATTTTCTACCCTATGGTCAAGTGATGCGGATATTTATCATTTCAATTCGCAATTTAACATAAAAAATACGGTTATATATCATTTCAAACTGCAATCCCGAATGAAATAAAGTGCATAACAAATTTGCAGTTTGAACAATATAAAATACAACATCCGTTCATCCAATATCAATCATATACTATTTATTACAATCATCATCCAATTTAAGCAATAACATCAATATAGAGCATAATAATAAATAACAGGTAATTACTAACAGTTTATGTTCAATAATAAATTAAACAACCTATCTATCTGGCAGTTTATATGCAATAATAAATTAAATAACAGTTTAATTTAAATAAATGCAATTAACTGAGATGATGATTTAAAAATATGCAAACAATCCTAAATAAATTCAAAATCACAACATAAATTAAATTTAATGAACATAAGAAATTTTAGAAGTTGTGAGTGGGTTAAAACACTCACCTTTTGAATTTAAATTGAATTTAAATCCAATTTAAACCCAAAATTCAAACAGCCTCAGATTTTATCCAAACTAGTGCCAAAGTGGCCGGAATTCCAACACGAACCTAGCGGAGAAAGCCTCGCATGAATTGGATCACGTATGTAAAAGTTATTGATTTTAGAACATTCGAATTTAAAAAATTTTTATATTAAATAAAATATCACTAACAGTTCCACGTCAATGCCTTCTCCCATGCTACAGCATAGTTCGAACAACCCAACACGTCACCGAACGCACACCGCCTCACGAAGCTTCGTCGCACCTAGCCAGAGCGCGCGCCTCGTCGTAGAGCTTGCCGTTCAAACTCCACGGCCTCCGAACCCCCCCACCCCCCGCCACGTGACCCAGTCGCGTTCACCTACACTCTGCAGCAGCCATCGATTCCTATTAACCCTAATCCAATTATTGACGCAAATCCATCCATCGCTTCACCATACAAACCACTCAGATCGACTCCCCTCAGACCCCTCTACAAAACCCACAATTCAATCTGACGATCAGACCAGTTTGATCGCGGCATGATGAATGGCCATGGATTAATTCGCACATTATGGGCAAACAATAATCTGAATCGAAAAACAACACCACCCGTAGATTACGCTCGTCGAGAGCTTCAAATCCATGAAAAAATTAATATTCTTTGGAGAGTGTGAATTTTTGGCTTTGGATTTGATTTTGATTTGTATTTGGGAATTAGGGTTTGCAGCCATTGGAAAGAGGAGCTGAGAAGGAATTGTACGTACAGACAAATGAGAAATAGAGGTAGGCTAGAGTTTATAATAGGGTATATATAGGAAAGGTTGATGTAGAATGGATGGACCCGATTTATAAACGCGTTGAACGATGAATGGCCCAAAAAGCCCATTCTGACTCCGGAACGAAATTTGGTCAATCCATATATCAAAATAGATGTTTTAAAATATTTTAAATGCAATGGAATATGTTTCACATTCAAATTCTATCGTATGAAGAAGTTATGCTAAAACCAATATTTTTTAAATTGATTTCAATTGATTTCAATTTCATTTATTTCATGTCCGCAGGATCAAAGGACAAGTCCGATCGCTACGAAACTTGAAACACTACAATAATTCACCGTTACGGATCCGATGAAATTGGTTTCGTCAAAATCCGAGTCCGAGGCCAAAATGGCTATTTTTACATTAATTAAATAAATTAATAATTAACTAATTAAATCACCATTTAATTCAAATTCCAAAATTCATAAATTTTATCATCCTAGATTACTTTAGTAATTTATAACCTTTTATAACCCATTCCCAAATCAATTTAAAGTCAACCAATTCACAACTACAGTGTTTAACTTCCAATTTTAAATAAATTCATTAATTATCAATCGCAATTCAAATAATTCCATTTATTTGATTCTTAATCCTGTTATTCACTCCATATCACCAAGTAGATAAAATTTACATTGGTTCATGGTTTATTACGTTATTATTCCCAAATTTTCAACTTAATTTCCATTAATGTAATATCTAAATATTTAATTCCATTTATTTGAAATAAACCCAATCATTATAATTTACATTCAAATAAATTAATAAATCTTGATTTACAATCTTTACATCAACCAATGGTCATATTATAAATGGAATTGACATTATCTCCAATTATTAATTACAATCAGTTCAGATCCTACCATTGGTTCCATAAATTTATTTGCACTAAATTAGTTATTGCATTAATTCTCATTTATATAACATTAAGGTTAATTTAACTCTAATTGATTTCCAATCTTATTAAAATTTGATATCTCATTTCAATTAATAGACTAAATAAACGGGCAAAACATTATTATTGCCATCGTTTGCGTTTTAACTGCATTTATAAGTTTATTGTTTACAGACCCAAGTTACACATTTACATAATTTCAATTTATCGTAATCACATTCAGTCTATCAAAAATTTAGCTTAGATTACATCCTTATCATTCAAATATTATTGACTTTAATTAGCATTGCTTACCTTGCATTAACATTATTACTTTATGTGACGCCCCACCTCTATACCCATGCTAGCCAAGAACACTACGGTGTAGTGCTGTCAACTAGCACGGAGAATAAGGCTGTTGAGGAGCGACCATCCATGTGATTGCTTATCACACGGTGGCTATAAATAATCTTCGGAAACAAACATAGAAATAAGCATAACACAAATCAGTCACAGACATCCATATCACAGAGGCGGAAGAAGATATGAATATATAACTAACACATGAAAGTGTACATCAGAGTAGTGGTCAAAAAGATCCACAATAATACAAAAGAATAGCAACACGTGCTATACAAAAGAATACAACTATGAATCTATGTCTCAAGTGTATACAACAAAAACTGCTAATCTAAATAGTTATCAAAAAGTCAGAGTAGCAAATCTCGGGAAGAGAAGCACCTGTAACATCTCGGTCTGACCCGAGTATTATTTAAGAAAATAATAAACGGATCAGTCTAGCTATAAATATCAGATGACATGGTATAAAATAAAATATATGGCATAAATATAAAATATCCATACTGACATACTACTATAAGTATGCAAATGATGATCAACAGAAGATCAATCAATAAGAGATAAATCGATATCACAAGAATCTTCTCAAAGATCCAAAGAGGGCATCATACCCTAAACTTGTACTCATAACAAGTCAATGACATAAATTCCAGAAATCAACACAAGAAATCCAGAAATCACAGAAAAAGGGAAAGCGGCCTATCACATGACGGTCCGAAGACCATGGGGAGCTACCCCATATTTGTGAGTCGAAATCACACAAATGAGGTCTAAACTAACCAAAAATCAAAAGGATATGTGTGAGTGAAATCACACAAGTGGTGTCTAGTCTAACATCGCAAACAAAAACGTATGTGTGAGTGAAATCACACAAGTGGTGTCTAGACTAACCAAGAAGGTAAAAAGGTATGTGTGAATGAAATCACACAAGTGGTGTTTAGTCTAACCAAGCAAACCAGAGACATCACACAATTGCTAGTCTAAATCATAAGAATGATCGTCATGATCAACGAGAAGTGTCAATTACACTAAGCTAGTAAATATAGAAGTTTAGCTTCACGTCCCATAACCACTTGCTTAACTTAAATATTTACGAACAAACTGTAAATCTTCACTAGAAAATTGTCACAAGAGGTTCAATCGAACAAGTCCAAGAATTAACCGACGAAGCAAACGCAAGCGTTTCATACAACTTGTTTTACTAGGCCGTTTAATTAGATTTCTCATCCGAGTGAGGTAAAGGTTTGTATATACTAATAGACTGGAAAACGGTTTTATAAACGAGTTTGGTATTGAAAATAAAGTTGAAATCATTTTGATGAAAAAGTTTTGATATTTACTACTAGTATTGAAACCTTCATATTTCTAAAGTTGTCTCGAAGAATGGTCAACTCAGCATCTCAACAAAGCAAGTTCTGTTGAATGTTTTTCAGATATGATCCCCTACGGAGGGGGGGTCCAAGGGGGGTGGCAACCCCACAAGGTGGGGGTGCGGGGGCAACGCCACCGCTACGGGGTTCGACCTAGTGAAGACAAGCGGCCTACGACCTAAAACAAAAATGAGGTCTAACGACCTACGGGGGTGCGCGACCTAAGAAGGTGCGCGAGCTAAGGATGAGCGACCTAACAAGGTTCACGACCTAAGAAAAACAAGGTCACGCGACTTAACAGGAAACAGGGTCAAGCGACCTAAGGGGTTACGCGACCTAACGTAACACAGGTCAAACGACCTAAGCATCACAGGTCGAACGACCTAACTGCTTAAGGGACAGACGACCTAAAGAGGTTTGCGACCTAATGGGGTTCACGACCTAAAGGTATTCGCGACTTAGCGGGTTATAGGTGCAACGACCTAACGACATAAAGGCCTAACGACCTAAAGGTGATAGGGTTATGTGACTTAGTGAAATAGTAGAGGCAATATTAGGTCGGAGACGACCTACGACTTAAGGCCAGCACGACCTAAAGTTTTAACACGCGAGTGACCTAACGTTATAAAGGCCAAAAGACCTAAGGCTTAACTCGCGAACGACCTTCGGCTTAAGGCTTAACTCGCGAGCGACCTACGACCTAACGTCCAGGCGACTTTTCCACGTGCGCAAGCCACGAACCGGAGCGACCTAAGGGTCCAGAACGATCTAAGGCTGGAAATTCACCAAAAACACTAAAAAGTGGAGTTTTTGGCCAATCCAATCCAAACCAAATGCAAATGTGCATGTTAAAGTGATAGGGAACCATTCCCAATAGTCGAAGATAGTTATAAGCAAGAGTGTGTGAGATAAAAATCTCACCTTTTCACTAAAATGGATGAAGATGAAGCTTGAAGCCAATGGAGAAGCAATCCAAAGCTTGAATCCAATATCTTCTACTTGAATTTGGAGTCGAATGTTGGATTAGCAATTAAATTTGAGCTTGGAGTTTTAATTTCCCATTCTCTTCACCATTAATGCAAATTTCAAGTTAGTTAGGAATTTATGAAGAGTGAGGAGAAGGTGGTTGGAACTTGGGCTTAATAGGCTAAACTAACCCAAAGTCCAAAGCGGGAAAAGTTAGTGAAATTTCACTAACTCCAAACCTATCGATGTTTATACTTAAAAAAAGTTGTAAACGACATTTCGAACTCAATGGAAGTGGTCTCGAGTCCTAATTTGACCGTTTGCAAAAAGTAGCTTTTCGGACCAAAATCCGATTAACGATATAATATTTAAATAAAATATTTAAATATAAACTCAATAAATATGGGGGTTGTTACACTTTAAATCTACATCCAATTACAATTAATACGCTTAATAAATTTATTTGCTTGGTCTCATGTTTTTTTTCATTACACCAATTACTACCTTATAAGTAAATGTACGTTACTATTTTAATTTACATTCACCCTTTCCGTTACTATATTAATCATCATTTATGTACATTTAATTATCTTCTATGTTCATTCTTCCCAACTAATTACCACCTATTATATTATTGCACACATTAATTCACTAATTACATTTGCTTCCTCATATTCCACTTATAACCAAGTCATACATTTAAATTATTTTATTTAATTATAATTTCATTCAATTTCATTAATTATTAACTTAAATTAACCTTGTTACGTTTCCTCTTAGTTATGTTCATTATTACAACACAACTTTCATCAATAATTCACAAATTTTTAGTTTTCTTCAATATTAAATTTCAAAAATCTTATTAAATTCACAAATTTTAATTATCGAATTTTAATGGTCGTTACAGTTATTAACTATTATTGTAAAAATAATATTACCTGTGCAACTTTAAAACTCGATTTTGCTAAAGCTTTTGATTCAACTAATTAGGATTTCCTTAAGAATTTATTAATCGCAAGGGGATTTAGTTTGGATTGGTGGGTTGGGTTATGTCTTTACTTAAAACTGGAAATTCTATTATCATGGTTAATGCTATATTAGGTAACAAAATTAGTCAAAACGTGGACTTAGGCAATGTGATCCTTTGTCACCTCTTTTGTTTAGTCTAGCTGCTGATGTTTATCAAACTAGCTATGATGGCCCGAAATTTTGGGCAATATAAATTTAATAATATATATTAATAATTGAATTGATTTGATAATTTTCTTTTATAATTGTAATTTAAATTGGAAAATTTATTCTTTTATAAGCAAATAATTGTTTAATTGGTTAATTTTATCTTTTATAAACTAATAAAATGTTTTCTATTTATAATATATATTTGTATATATTGTAAATAGAAATCTTTGGTTTGAATTTAATAAATAAATAAAATCTTGTTTTCAAATTTTAAATTATATTTGGCAAGTTGGAAATTCTGATTTAATTTAATATAAAACTTTTCAAAGCTATTTAAATAAATAATTATATAGTTTTAAAATGCTTAAGATAATTAATATTTATTTAAAATAAATTTTAGCTTAAGCTTAAATTTAGATAAGATTAATTAAAGATTTGTTTTTTTAAATATTACTCGAGAAATATGATTTGAAATATATCAGTTTAAAATACAATTTACAAATACTTAAAGCATATGATATATTAATTCATTCAGTAATAGAAGTAATTTATAATCTCTTTTATAAATTATTTAAAATTGATAAAGTTGTTACTTTAAACAATATTAATAATGTATTATTTTTATATATAAATATAAAAAGATTTCAATAAGAAATGGGATTGTTATTTCAAATTGAATAAGTTGACTTTAATTTGGATTCTAAAATTTAATTTGAATTTAAATTTGAATTTAAAATTGAAATTCAAAAGATAAATATTTTAAGGTATTTTGGGTTTTAAAATATATGTTTAAGCTTGTATTTATATATAATTGGTTTTATTCCTTTAAAATTATATATATATACATATATATATATATAAGTATTTGTAAAATAATAAATTAAGTAAAAATCTTTTTCTTAACATTTAAAAATAAACAAAGATTACATAATTACAAGTGTAAATATATTAAGACGCATTTTAACAAATGTTAATTTATAAATAATGCATGGGACAAATGTCAAGATGTTTTTACAAGTGTCATTTAATTTTAGTTTTCTTTTATTTCTATTAAATCGTTTTCAGCCTATATAAATACATACGCTTTCTTACCTTCCATTCCTTTTCTATTCTTTAATTCTTAAACTAAGAAAATTTTCAGCCTGCAAATTTCTCAAAACAAAATCAGTTATCAACTCCTCAAACTAGAAATGCAAACCAAATTCTAGAGCCTGCATACCATTTTCAAAATTAAAAATCTGTAATCAGTCCCTCCACAAACCAAAAACTTGTTTCAATTCAACAACCTATAAACAAAAGCCTGCATTTCTTCAACTCTATTTTGAAAGCAAGCTCAAGAAAATTCATCAACGTGTAATTCCATTTTCAATTTTCAAATTCAAAGCCTGAACAATTTCTTCACCTGGATCATATTCCAGCAACTTCAATTTTAAATGCAAACATCTTCTTCAAATTGGAATCAAAGACTACAACCCATTTTCAAATCAAAGAGTCTGCTAGTATTTTGTTCAAACTGAGTTTTTTAAAAAGTAAGCATGCGGTTTTTAAATCAAAGAAGCATTCTAGAAACTCAAAGATTAATATTCAAAAGCTTTTACAAAGTAAAAAGGAAGGCTCTGTTCTTCGTTTTCAAAACTGGTGAGTAACATCACTTTTTAAAAATTTAAGTATATGGAATCTGTTGCATGTTTATATCTAGAAGTTGTATGTTTGTATGTACATATACTAGTGCACTTCTGTGTATATTTATTAATGTATGGATATGTACTTGGTTGTTTTATTAGTGACTTAATGGTTCTTAGTTTCAAAGCTAAGAATTCAAACAAAATTTATTATCTCATGAGCTAGTCATTGTTAGGATTTAGGTCTTAAACAAAATATGTTTGTTGTATCATAGGTTGAAGTTTAATGGTTTATAAGTTAAAATAATTTTGTAATGCCTCTAGAAATCAAAAACAATCAAGCAAGCTAAATATAATTAAAAATCCAAACATCCTAATCTATTTTTTCAGCCATATAATCTGAAACCCTATCCAGAAACATGAATTTTAAAGGAGAAATCATAATGTTTAGATTAAGGTTAAGTGAGCAGTTCAAGTTGATCAGTATTTGAAGATTTGGGTTGCCTTTGGCGATCTAGTTAATCAGAATAGGTGTGGTTCTCACTGGAGATGTAGGGATGGTCGGAGACATAGGGAAAAATGTCTAATGAGTGTGCATTGCACTGTAGTGGCGGCAGGAGGTTGTTTCAGTTTGTAACCGTAGTTTGGGTATTGATCGGAAAAATAGCCTCCACGGCGTCTCTGGTGGACCGAGTGCCACCATATTTTAGGAATTGGAAGATTAGGAGTTGGCGAAGGTGTTCCTAGAAGGTCAGATGCACCGGTGGTTGGAGGAGCAAGCACGAGGAGTTCCAGGTTTTGATGGTTGTTCTAGTTTTGGGCTTTAAGGCTCGATTTTGACTTCGAGCTGCTACTAGTGATCTGATGGTCGGAATAGGATGCAAGGATAGTTGCCGATGTGGAGAGGCGTCGTAATACTAGAGTTGATCGGAGCTACCGTGCAATGCACGGTGCACTTCTGTCCAGGGTGAAGCTGGGTTTGAGCAAAGAGGAGTGGTACTCGAGTTTTTCCCGAGTCATTTAGGTGTTTTACTCGTAATCATATGATGATTGACTCGAAGTATTTGAAGTCTGGGCTTTGGTCATTGTTTTGGTTATAGGTATTATACCTATCAGTGATTTAAATTTTAAAATGAATTTAAAAAATGTAAAGTAAGTTTTAAACAAAGTTTTGAAGCAAATTTTAAAGTATGGATTCAAATTTAAATTTGTATCCTAATTATGAAATAAATAAGTTTTATACAAATTTAAAATGTTTAAGACAACTTTAAATGTTAAAGTATATTTTAAATGATTGGAATTTAACATGAATTTGGTTTTGAAAATTCTTGTAAATTTCTTTTGTAAGATAAGTATTTCTTTAACATGTGATTTAAAAGGGTTTTAAGTTGTTTTTTTAAAACTTTGTTAAAGTTAAATTTGTAGTCATTTTAAATCTTAATTTTGAAATTAAATTTAAAAGTAAATTTGAAAGTAAAATGTTTTCAAATGTTTTTATTAATGACAAAATTAGTCATAAATAAGAAAATGTTTCATCTTAAAGTAAATTAAGGTTTAATGATTTGTGATTCATTAAATAAATAAGGAAATTTAAGGTTATTTAATTAATTTAGTTAATTAATGATTTAAGATTAATTAGTTTAGTAATTAAGGGTGAAATTTAATAAATTAAGGATTAATTAAATAAGTACTTAAGAATTTAAGTTAATTAATTAAGGGTTAATTAATTTGTAATTAAGGATTATTAATTAGATAAGATTAGATTATAAATTAATGATTAGAAATTAACTAATCAAGTAATTAAAGACTAATTAAGTTACAGTTAAGCACTTAATTAATTAAATAATTAAAGATTAATTAATTGGTTATAAAGATTAATTAATTTGTAATTAATAATGATTAATCTATGTTTAATTACCTAAGAGAAGTAATTAAAGAATTAATAATAGTTAATGAAAATCATTAACTAGGGATTATTAGATAATTAATTAATGTGATTAATTTTAGTAATTAATTATATTAATTAATCAAAGATTGTCATTTGTGAAATTTTTTAAGTATAGTTACTTAATGAAAGTAATTAGAGCAATTAATTCCTCAGTGTAATTAATTATATTAATGTGATTAGGTTAAGTTAATTAATTATTTTAATTAATTTAAAATAATCTTTGGATGATGGGTTAAGTATAATTACTTAATGTATAATTACTTAGTGAAGTAATTAGAGATGATAATTACATGATGTAATTAATTGAAGAATGATAGTAGTTTTGGGTATATAATTACCTTGTGTAATTTATAAGAAGAATAATTACTTAGTGGAAGTAATTAATAATTAATTACTTAGTGTGATTAATTTAACAATTAATTAATAAAGTTATTTGAATTTAACTAAGTAATGTAATTAATTAAGGGTAATTAATTACTCGTTGTGATTAATCAAGGTTGATTAATGAATAAAGATTAATTATTAAATAGGATTAATTATTAATTAAGAAGTAATTAAGGGATCATTAATTAATATATTTAATGATGTAATTAAGGGTTGATTAATTAAGATTAATTAAGCAATAACAAGTGATATAGAGTATTAATTAATGTAATTAATTAAGGATTGATGTAATTAATTATAATTAATTAATTATTGAAGTAATTAAAGGTTAATTACTGTAAATGGTTAAGGATAATTAATTTGGGTAAATAATTAAAGACTAATTACTTAAAGTAATTAGAGAATGATTAATCAAAGGTGATTAATTAAGATGAATACTTAGAGGATGATTAATTAATTGGATTGTAATTAATTAATGGTTATGTAAGCAAGATTTATGTGATGAAACTAATTAATTTAATTAATTAGAGATGAAAGTAATTAATTTAATTCATATTAAACTAAATAGAGATAGTGTGATTAATTAATCCTTTCTTATGTATGCACGGATGATACTGATTGCCTTGAATGGTTTGAGATCTATGATATGGGATATGTGATGCTGTGTGATATAGATGTTTTGGTTGAATTGTGATGATAATGTGGATTATCTATTTGTGATGATAATGTGGATTATCTATTGTGATATTGTGAATTACCTATCTGTGTGAATATAGATAATGGAATGAACTATTTTAACTTTAAAACAACTTGGACCTAAAAGATTGCATTTTGGATTTTGATGAAACCGGGATCGGGTTTCCAGATTTGGATATTCGAAAACTACATCGATCCAAATTAACGATAGGTCGTGAATCTCAAGTGAAGATGAAGATTCAGAGTTCAACGGTTATTGTCGTTAACTCTGAGGGTGATTCCAAAATGAGTGTGATAAGATAATGCCTCTGGTTTTGTTCAAACCCAAAATGAACTTGTATGGACTGAATGCTTTTAGAACATCGTCAGGTGGACGATGCGCATTCTAAGAGATGTGTTCTCTAAAGGTAATTGTAGCCTCAAGCCTCATCAACCGGGAATGGCTAAAACAGGGGAGGTGCAGCAAGTCTAAGTGGGTAGCATCCAAGTAGGACGAGATTTACCCCTGTCTAGAGGTCCCTTTTTTATTCGGCCGTGTGGGCAGTTGGTTGCAAACAACTGTGGGATTGTCTTGTCCGGGACTGTCTAGTAAGGGATGGTTCCGGATTTGTGTTGCAGGGGATTGGGAGTAATCTTTAGTATGGTGATCTAGGCCACATACTGTGATGGGCGGTACCCCGGTAGCCTTCCATTGTATGGAATTCAATCTCCAATCAGTGTCGTACGTTTTAGTTGTGCCCAACTATGTTGGAACATGAGATGTAAGCATTCCAGCTATTTCTGTATTTTATTTGAAAACCCTAAACCCTATTATAGTATCACTGGATTTCCTATCAAATGTTTTTGTTAGCGTAAGGTAAAAACTTACCTGTGTTTATGTGTGGGAAGTCTTATGTGATACCTTTTCTTTGCAAAGGATTTTCAAAGTTAAGCAACCTTAACCTGTTACTCACACCAGATCCATATCTGACCCAGAGTTTATCTCCTGTTTTCTTAAAATCTTGGATACTCAAATTTTTAAGAGTAGCCATGGGATTTAGGTTAGCTATGACGAATTCTGGAGGTGCAATGGAGCAGGAGGCTTCAGCGTTTGTAGATATATATAGTGTTCCAGCGTGTGATCTCTGAGTCAATGTTTGTGTTGTATTTGAGTTGTAATAACTGGATAGGTGTTTATAACTATCTAATATGTGATGTAAAATCTGTGTAACTCTGATAGATGTTGTACACTATGTGATATCTTATGTGAATAATATAATTTATTCGTTCCGCTGTTGAGATTCTGATGTTGTTTTCTTTCTTTCTTCTCTTTCTCTTTTCTATCCCTTTCTTTCTTAATGATGATGCGTCTTTCCGGGGAGAGAAAGGCAAATCGTCACATTTGGTATCAGAGCGCTAGGTTGAGTGAATACCTAGGCTTTGGAGTAGTTTCTTTCTTGAGAGAGCGTATTTGTAATTTTGAGTACGTACATACATACATACATACATACATACATACATACATACATACATACATACATACATACATACATACATACATACATACATACATATATATATATATATATATATATTTCTACCTATTTGTTTGAGTTACCTGTTTGGGTTTTACAATATAAGCTCTAGCGGTAGATAGGGTAGTAGTGTGTGTAGCACGACTACCATTGGTAGGAGTCTGATTGTTGAGGTTGGATGTGTATCTGTCGAGACTGTAGACCTAATACCGTCTCGAGTAAGCTTTGCTGTGGTGAAGGATTTCATCAATCTTTGATGCAAATCTTTAAAGGGTTCAGAGTCCATCTTTGAAGTTTTGATGAATAGGGTTTGGATCTGTCAAATGGGCAGAAGCGAGTGATGATATCTTGGAAACCTTAGGAAGTAGTAGTTGTGTGATGAGAAGCAGTGACTATGGATGTCTTCGAAGATGTTTCTTTTGGAGAAAGTTTAAGAAAGTGTGTCTGTATCGGTGTTGAGGCTAGGCTCAGCAGGGTGCTTGTGTTTGGCTTTGAGGCCCGAGTTTCTCGAAAAGCTTTGGATAAGAAGTCTATGGCAACTGTGGCAATGTGCAGCTCAGAGGTGTCCTGTATGCCGGCAAGAAGGGCCTGGCCAAGCAGCTTTCTAGAGGTGGAATTCAGAAGCAGCAGAGTGGATCCATTTCTTCGATGGATTGGCTTGATAAGCATAAACTATCCTGATTGGTATAGAGAGAACATTATCTTTGGATATTTGTCTGGGTTGATCGCAAAAGTGACTTGCAATGGTTGAGTGTTCTCTTGAGTTGTCAGAGATCTTTCCAGATGTCTTCGTAGATGTTGAGGTTTCCCTTGGATTTGGAGATTGAGTTTTCTTGTCGACTAGGATTCCAGGAGTGGTACCGATGGTTCAGCTAGTAGAAGGATGGTTCCTTGGAAGAGGATTTGGTGAGGCAACATAGGATTTGATGGAACTTCTGAGTTTTCTTTTTATGGATATGTTGAACCGTGTCTTCCGGGATGTTCCTGACAAGTTTGTGATCATGTTAATCATAAGCATTCTCATCTACTTCAGATTAGATTTGTGCAGCGGAAGCAAGGTAGCAGCAGTTTTAGAGAGGAAGTTTTCAGGATCTGACGCAAGTTTGGCGAGTGCTCTTGTTCTATCTTTTCCGGATAGGAGAAGTTGTTTTATACTGATTGAGTTCTTGATTTTGGATTGATCTTTAGAGGATCATTCTGTTGGGTTGTTTTTGGTCCAGTTTGTCTCGAGAAGCATTAGCGAAGGTTGAGCTGATTAGGAAGGATGAAGGCAGCCTAGGATCGTCCGAAGAATTTTGTGGATAAGAGTCAGAAGAATTGAGATTTCAAAGTCAGAGATTTGATTTTGGATAAGTTTTCTCCGATCAAAGGAGCTATAAGTTTTGGTTAGTTTGGCAGGCCTGCTCCGAGATATATTGGATCTCTTTCTGTGTTCTTGTGAGGATAAGTGCTTTGGTCTACTGGGATTGAATTGCCAGTTTGGGAGACTGGTATTCAGTGAGTTTTACGTATCTCTAAGGGAATACGTGTGTGATCCATCCCTGGTTGTGAAACCAGCTGTTCAGGAGGATTTGTTAGTTGAGTTTGACTTGCCAGTAGTCTGATATCCTGTTCAGTTTTATAGGCCTAGATAGATAGGAGCTCCGTAGCTTAGTAGCATAGATTGTTTGTGTAACAATCCGCATATTTTACGATTGAGTATTTAAATATTTTATTTAAATATTTCATCGTTAGTCGGATTTTAGTCCGAAAAGCTACTTTTTGCAAATGGTCGAATTAGGACTCGAGACCACCCCCATTGAGTTCAAAATGACGTTTGCGACCTTTTTGAGTATAAACTTTGATATGTTCAGAGTTAGTGGAATTTTTCTACTTTTTCACTTAGGGCTTTGGTTGTGTTTCAGCCCATTAGACCCAAGCTTTACCCCTCTTCTCCTCATTACTTCATTTCTATTTCCTAATACTCAAGCTTTATCAACAATGGAGAGAGGAATGGGAAATTAAAACTCCATGCCCTAGTTTTCATTTGCAAATCAAGTTCTTGCTCCAAATCCAAAGAGAAGCTATTGGTAAGCATCATCTTCTTCTTCTCCAACTCATTCTCCTTTCAATTTCAGAAATTCCTAAACCTAACTTTGAGAATGTTCTTCTTTTGAGCTTAGATTCAAGCTTATTTGGTTGTGTTGAAGTGCTGTTGATTCTTCCTTTGCTTTCAAGCTTCTCCTTCCTTATTTTTGTGAAAAGGTGAGATATTTATCTCACATCTAAGTCTATGATTATCTTTGATTGTTAGGTATGAATTCCTAACATTTATTCATGTGCACTTGATTTTGACTTTGATTGGTTTTGTGAATATTCCAATTGTTGGTGTTTTGAGTTCAAATCTTCAAAAATCATAGCTTTGTTATTTGAACATGCTTTTGGTGATGCATCGAAGAGCCTATTGGGCTAGGTAGCTGACTCGTGTAAATCCCTAGTGTCGTTGCTCGACCGAATGCATTTTGGAAGGAATTTGCCTTCATTTAGATAGGCTTGGAAGTGAAGTAAACAGGTTCCAATCGACTGGATTTTTGGTCCAGTCGACTGACCTGCTACCTGAGCACATCTCAGGTTCTGGTCCAATCAACTGGCGTGCTGAGTCCAGTCGACTGACCAACATCCCACGAATATTCCGAGACTGAGTTCAGTCGACTGAACTCAGTGAGCCAGTCGACTAACCTGCTCTTAAATGCCTATTATGCCTATTTATTCCTATTTGGGTTGTGATTCCAATTTTTATCGATTCGTTTCGATTCCTAGTTGATGCTACCAATTATTCGACTTTGATGACTTCTAATATGGAATTTTTGGAAATATCCATTTTGATGGATTTGATATCAATTTCTTTGGAATTAATTCATGTCTTCGTATGTGAATTTTGGTGATTTATTGTTTTTATAATCATTTTTGTTCTTTGTCACTTTAAAAATATAAAGGTTTTAATACTAGTAGTAAATATCAAAACTCTTTTATCGAAACAATTTCAACTCTATTTTCAATATCAAGCTCGTTTCTTAAACTTTTTTCCAATATATTAGTATATACAAACCTTTATCTCACTTGTATGAGAAATCTAATTAAACGACTTAGTAAAACAAGTGGTATGAAACGCTTGCTTTCACTTGGTCGGTTAATTCTTAGACTTGTTCGATTGAATCTCTTGTGATCATTTTCTCGTGGAGATCCACAATTTGTTCGTAAATATTTAAGTTAAGCTAGTGGCTATGGACATGAAGCTAAGCTCATATATTTACTAGCTTAGTGTAATTGACACTTCTTGATGATCGATGGTGATCATTTTTGTGATTTAGACTAGCAATGTGCGATGTCTCTTTGTCTACAAGGGAGACTAAACCCCGTTTTTGTGGAGCATCGGCTCAATTTGGTGGGGTAGCGACCCATGGTCTTCGGGCTGTTTTGTGGAGATTCGGCTCAAAAATTAATCGTTAGCAACCACGGAATAGCTTCCATTTTGTGATACACGTGTTGGTGAGTTTTCATGCTCCCATTTTGTGATAGGCCTCCCCGTTTTTGTGATTTCTGGATTTCCATTAATGATTTCTAGAATTTGTGTTTCACCAATTTTTATGGTTTCATTGATAAGTTCTATCAGTATTTGTGCATTGGTGAATTTGTGTGTCCTTAACTTTTGTGATTGGCATTGATATGATTGTCAATATTTATGGTCTGGTAAATGAAATAAAGAGTATGACAATTCTTTTTATCTTTGAGAAGATTCTTGTGATATTGATTAATCTCTTGTTGATTTTCAATTATATACTTATCATAGTATGGCATTTTGGTTATTATATGATTTTGTCATATCGCTTATTCTATATCATTTCATCTGATATTTATAGTTAGACTGATCCGTTTATCATTTTCTTGTTAAATAATACTCGGGTCAGACCTAGATGTTACAGGTGCTTCTGCTTGACTCCTCGTCTAGGATTATTATTATTCTAACTTTTGGCTAACTACTTAGATTAGTAGTTTTTGGTTGTACACATTTGAGATATAGACTCATTGATGTATACTTATTCTTTTGTCTAGAACTTGTAACTATTCTTTTGTGATATTGTGGATCTTGTTTGACCACTACTCTGATGTACACTTCTATGTGTAATCATATCAGTTTCCGCCAATGAGATATGAACTTCTGTGACTGATTTAGTTATGCTTATTTCTATATTCGTTTCCGAAGATATTATAGCCACTGTGTAGTAGCTTTGAGTATGCATCGGTATGTCGGATTCCCTCTTGAAATGCAAGTTATATTTTTATTTGGCATATCGGTACTCGCATAAGGCAATTACACGGATGGTTGCTCCTCAACTGCCTTATTCTCTGTGCTAGTTGACGGCATTACCCCGTATTGTTCTTGGCAAGTGTGGGTATAGAGGTGGGGAGTCACAGCTTGGTATCAGAGCCAAACTTCGGAACACTGTAGAATAATTTAACAAGGATCATCGTCCTAAGTCCATCTTAGGAGTCGTGCGTTAGGATTTTATTCGGTTCTTCGAAATGTCCTATCCTATTTTCTTTTATGATTCCTTGTTTTAACAATCATTAAAGTTTGATATTTATTTTGTGAATAACCTTCTTCTTCTCCTTCTTTCTTTCTTAATGAAGAGAAATGGTTAGACCTGGCCGTCCCAGCGCCGGTCAATCTAGTGTTACTCCCCAAGATGGAGTATTTATGTCTGCCCAGCAGCTTCTTGATCTAGTAAAGAATGCTCAAGCAACCGGTTCTAATCCGGAGTCTACCCACCCTAAGTCTGGATTTGCATGTTTGTGCAACGATTATACCAATTTGGGTGGGAAGCCATTCAATGGTTCTGAAACCATTATTGAAGTCCAGGCTTGGATAAGATCATACGATCGAATCTTTTCTCGCATGAATCTTATTGATCTTCACCGAGTTCAGGTGGCCTCTAGTATGCTCCAAGAAAGAGCATTAGATTGGTATGAGCTTCTTATTTCTGAAATAAATGATGCAGATCTTACTTAGGAGAAATTTCGGGAACGATTTGAATTAAAGTTTGTTCCAGAAGCTGAGAAAGTAACATTGGCTCATCGTTTCATTGACCTTGTTCATGGTGAATCCTCTGTGGCAGATTATGTCGCATCATTCGAGTCACTTTCTAAATACGGGGTCGAATACATAAACACCCCATTAAAGAAGAACCAAAGATTTGTCTATGGCTTGAACAATAATCTCAAGAAGCCATTACTTCTAAAATTAGAAGTTTCTTTTGATCAACTCATTGATATCGCTCTTCGACTTGAAGAGGTTGATAGAGTAAGTGATGTTGACGTTGGGAGTGCTAAACCGAACTTCACCAACAAGAAAAGGCCTAATAAGTTCAAAGGTCCTTATCCCAACAATAAGAAAGGGAAGCAAGCCTCTCCGGCAACTAAGACTTCTACATCAAGTGGTAGGCAATGCTACAACTGTGGTTGTAAGGACCATTATGAGAATAAGTGTTCAACGCCCCGTGCTTGTCTCTATTGTAAAATCCCGGACCATTACATATCTTCGTGTCCCAAACTTCAAGACAGGAAGGAGGGAAAGCTTAATGTGGTGCAAACTCCTAGTAAAACTTCTCGTGGTCAAGGCATTTCTCATCCTTTCCTTGATGGCATTATTTTATTTCGTGATCAACCTATTCGGGTTCTTTTTGACATGGGTGCGTCCCATTCTTTTATATCAAAGGAACTTGTTGATACTTTTTCTTTAAGTGTTGTTGCTTTAATGACTTCTTTGAGAATTGCGAATCCGGTTGGTGGATCCGCAACGATTAGTTTGTTGTGTAAAGATGTCGAGGTTATTTTGTGTGATTTTTGTTTCCGAGCCGATTTGCATGTTATGCGCTACTTAGGCTTTGGAATTATTTTGGGAATGGATTGGCTTAACCGCTATGAAGCTCAAATCCTATGTCTTGAGCGAACTATTCATCTTCGACATCCCCAATCTGTTAAGCAAATTTCTATTGATCTTAAAGATTCGGATTCCATCTTGGCTGCATCTTTATATTCTTTAAATCCTCATGATGATGATAATGATGAGGAAGATGTCATTTCTCTAATTCACATTGTTCGTGAATTGTCCGACATATTTGAGCCCGTTTTAGGATTGCCACCTAAGCGAGCAATTGAGTTCAAAATTAATCTCATCCCTGGAGCTCAACCTGTCACTCGTCCTCCTTAACGTATGTCCAATAAAGAAAATGAGGAGATGCGCAAATAATTATCCGAATTGAAGACGAAGCAATTTATTCTCTCTAGTTCCTCTCCTTAGGGAGCTTTGGCTATTTTTGTGAAGAAATCCGATGGTACACTTAGGCTTTGCATTGACTACCGCAAGCTTTAATGATCTTACTATCAAGAATAAATATCCTTTACCTCGGATTAATGACCTATTTGATCAACTTAGTGGTGCTAGAGTCTTTTCACAATTAGGAATAGCAACTGGTTTTCTTTAGCTTCGTATTGTAGAGGATACCATTCCTGTGACATCGTTTCGTACTCGTTATGGATCATATGAATGGCTTGTTATTCCATTTGGTTTAACGAATGCTCTTGCTTATTTCATTGACCTTATGAATAGTGTTTTCAAAGACTTCCTCGATCGATTTGTTCTCATCTTTATTGATGATATTCTTATGTATTCTAAAACCGAGGAGGAGCATGAAAAACATCTTTAGATTGTGTTGGAAACTCTTAGGAGAAATCAATTGAAAGCAAAATTTTCTAAATGCCACTTTTGGCAAACTCGTGTGAAGTTTCTTGGTCATATTATTTCCGAATCCATAATTTCCGTGGATCCTTCAAAGATTGAAGCGGTTCAAAATTGGAAGAGACCGGAGAGTGTGACGGAAATTCGTAGTTTTCTCGGATTGGCGGGTTATTACCGTCGTTTTTTCAAAGACTTTTCTAAAATTGCCGTTCCTCTTACTAGCTTGACAAAGAAGGGAGTTAAATACATTTGGTCGGACAAATGTGAAGCTTCTTTTCAGAAATTAAAAGAACTCCTTTCCGATGCTCCTATTCTTGTTATTCCCGAAGGCAATCTAGATTTTATTGTTTATACCGATGCTAGTTGCGTTGGTTTGGGTGCCGTTCTTATGCAAAGAGAACGTGTTATTGCTTATGCTTCTAGGCAATTGAAGCCAGCCGAGACTAGATATGCTACTCATGATTTAGAACTCGCGGCTATTGTTTTCGCCCTTCGAATTTGGCGTTATTATCATTTGGGAGAGAAATTTGTTCTCTATACCGATAATAAATCTTTGAAGTTTTTATTTTCCCAAAAGGAACTTAATTTGCGTCAACGACATTGGCTCGAATTCCTTGCATCTTATGATCCTGATATTCTTTATACTCCCGGAAAGGGAAATCCTGTTGCCGATGCACTTAGCCGCAAGCAACAAGCGGTTGTTTCTATGATGATATCCGAATGGAATGATCTCAGGGTTTTATCCAATTGTGAGATTCAAGATCGTGTTTCCGATTTATGTTCATCTCTTGTTTTATGTAGCCTTGAGGCTCATTCTTCTCTTTTAGACCGCATTCTTGAAGCTCAAAGGCTAGATCCTGAATTGGCTCTTCTTGGCCAAAATTTTAGGGATAAAATTGATATTGAAGGTTTGAAAGACTTTGATATTGATTCTCGTAGCGGCATTCGAAAATTTGGTAGATTTATCGTGCCAAATATTAGTGGTCTTCGTAAAGACAATTTAGAAGATTCTCATTGTTCTAAATTTACCATTCATCCCGGTAGTAGTAAAATGTACGCGGATATGAAGCGACTTTATTATTGGAAGGGAATGAAATCTGATATTGCTAACTTTGTTAAGTGTTGCATGACTTGCCAACTTGTCAGGGCCGAGCATCAAAGGCCTGGTCGGTTATTGCTACCTTTAGAAATTCCAATTTGGAAGTGGGACCAAATTTCCATGGATTTTTTAGACGGCCTTCCCTTTTCTCGTTCGGGTCATGATAGCTTATGGGTGACAGTTGATAGACTTGCTAAATCCGCCCATTTTATTACCGTTCGGTCTAACCGGACCGTTCCTCTTTTGGACAAGCTCTTTATTAAAGAAATTGTTAAATTACATGGAGTTCCTACAACTATTGTTAGTGATCATGATCCATTGTTTACTAGTAGATTTTGGAAGAGTCTTCAAAATGCTTTGGGAACGAAGCTTAATTTTAGCACCGCTTATCATCCTCAGTCCGATAGACAAACCGAGCGTGTGAATCAAACTCTTGAAGATCTTCTTCGTTCATGTGTTCTTGATTTTGGTGGAGGATGGGAAGATCACATTTCTCTTGTTAAGTTTTCCTATAATAATAGCTTCCAATCTACTATTGGTATCGCACCTTTTGAGGCACTTTATGGAAGGCCGTGCCGATCTCCTTCTTATTGGCTTGAGGTAGGTGAGAAGCTGGTTTTAGGTCCAGATATTATTCGTGATTCCACCGAAAAGATCGACCTTATTCGTCATAGGATGAAAGAAGCCCAAAGTAGACAAAAATCCTATGCCGATAACCGAAGAAGGAGATTAGAATTTTCTGTGGGAGATTTTGTGGTTGTTTGTGTTTCACCTATGAAGGGTGTTGTGCGTTTCAGTCGGTAGGGAAAGTTAGCACCTCAATATATTGGTCCATTTCCTATCGCGGAACGTATTGGTTCCGTGGCTTATCGCCTCTTATTACCGGCTCAGTTTTCTGCTATTCATGACGTGTTTCATGTTTCTCAATTACGGAAATGCCTTCGAGATTCCAATTCTATTCTTGAGCCCGGTGTTGTGGAAGAAATGGAAGTTTCGCCTAATTTAACTTATGAGCAACGTCCTATTCGTATTATTGCTTCGGATGTCAAACGCCTTCGAAATAAAGATGTTCCTCTTGTGAAAGTTCAATGGTCCTCAAATCCTAAGGATTGCTCTTGGGAATCTAGAGAATTCATCGAGCGAACACATCCGGACTTACTTTCTCGTGCTCTTTGAGGTGTACATTTTATTTCAAATTTCTTTTGTGTTGAATTTGCTTTTATGGTTGTTACTTTATATTTTCTTCTTAAATATTGCAAGGACGCAATCTCTTTAAGGAGGGGAGCACTGAAAACCCGCATATTTTACGATTGAGTATTTAAATATTTTATTTAAATATTTCATCGTTAGTCGGATTTTAGTCCGAAAAACTACTTTTTGCAAACGGTCGAATTAGGACTCGAGACCGCCACCATTGAGTTCAAAATGACATTTGTGACTTTTTTGAGTATAAACATTGAGATGTTTGGAGTTAGTGGAATTTTGCTACTTTTTCACTTAGGGCTTTGGCTGTGTTTCAGCCCATTAGACCCAAGCTTCACCCCTCTTCTCCTCATTACTTCATTTCTATTTTCTAATACTCAAGCTTTATCAACAATGGAGAGAGGAATGGGAAATTAAAACTCCAAGCCCTAGTTTTCATTTGCAAATTAAGTTCTAGCTCCAAATCCAAAGAGAAGCTATTGGTAAGCATCATCTTCTTCTTCTCCAACTCATTCTCCTTTCAATTTTAGAAATTCCTAAACCTAACTTTGGGAATGTTCTTCTTTTGAGCTTAGATTCAAGCTCATTTGGGTTGTGTTGAAGTGTGGTTGATTATTCCTTTGCTTTCAAGCTTCTCCTTCCTCATTTCAGTGAAAATGTGAGATTTTTATCTCATATCTAAGTCTATGATCATCTTTGATTGTTAGGTATGAATTCCTAACATTTATTCATGTGCACTTGATTTTGACTTGGATTGGTCTTGTGAATATTCCAATTTTTGGTGTTTTGAGTTAAAATCTTCAAAAATCATAGCTTTGTTGTTTGAACATGCTTTAAGTGATGCATCGAAGAGCCTATTGGGCTAGGTAGCCGATTCACGTAAATCCCTAGTGCTGTTGCTCGACCGAATGCATTTTGGAAGGAATTTGCCTTCATTTAGATAGGCTTAGAAGTGAAGTAAACAGGTTCTAGTCGGCTGGATTTTTGGTCCAGTCGACTGACCTGCTACCTGAGCACATCTCAGGTTCTTGTCCAGTCGACTGGCGTACTGAGTTCAATCGACTGACCGACATCACGCGAATATTCCGAGACAGAGTTCAGTCGACTGAACTCAGTGAGCCTGTACGTACGTTTTTTTTCTTCTTCTTCATCCTCTTCTTTAACTCTCCAGAAAATCTAACAATGGCTGAACTTCCATCCTCTTCAATCTTAAGCTAGAAATTAGCAAATTAAAAGAAAAATTGATGATTTAAAAAGATAAAGCAAGAGCTAAACTCAGGTAATTGATTTCTAAAACCCTTCTCTTCATCAAAATCCGTTTTTATAGTGATAATTGTTGATTTGCTTCTCTCCTTTGTTTGCATGTACCTGTTCTTAGTTTTATAGGTTTAGATGCTCTTTTCTTGGCTAAAAGCTTTAATGTTTGGCATCTAAATCAAGTTCAATCTTTATGGCAGCAAGGTGAGTTAATAAACTCACAAATCTAGCTGAAGCAAAGCTTCAAATGCAAAAATATATGCAAATTGCTTGATAATATTGATTTTTGGTTGATGTTTTATTTCTGTAAAAACTGAATTCTATCCATCTTTGAAGCTGAAACGAATTTGACCATAACCTTTTCATTTCTAAACCGATTTCGATAATTTTTGCTGATCCAGAAAGCTAAATTCATGTACTACAACTTTCAGGTTTTGTATTTTCTGAAATTATGAAGTTAACTATGTCAAAATTGAATTTTTCTACTGTAATCACGAGAGCAAAATCAATATTTGCTCTATGCTTAAGGCTGAAACTAAATTAGCCTTAACTTCTTCAATTTTGATCCGATTTTGATAATTTTTGATGATCCGGAAAGCATAATTCATGTACTACAACTTTTATGTTTTGTGTTTTCTGAAATTATGAAGTTAATTATGTCAAAATCGAATTTTTCTACTGTAATCCTGAGAGCAAAATCAATATTTTCTCTGTGGAAGGCTAAAACTAAATTCGCCATAACTACTACGTTTCTTAACCGATTTTGATGATCTTGGTCATTCCGGAAAGTTTAGAAACTATGCTACAACTTAATTTTATATGTTTTGCCAGATTTCAAAGTTATCTATTCTAAATTTACAATTGTTTGTCGCTGTCCTGCAAATGCATAAGTTCAGGCTGAGTTTGATGTTTGTTTTTAGTAATTTGATCATAACTTTCTTGTTTCAAATCAAAATTTAGAAATTTTAGATGTTCTGAAATCCATGTGAAATATGCCACAACTTTTCTGTTTTCAGTTTTGAACGAATTTGAGGTCTATATAGTGAATAACTGACATTTTTATCGCTGGCCGTTGTGGATAGCCAGTGCACATAAATTTTTCTAAGTAGTATTTCGCTCATAACTTATTCGTTACTTATCGGAATAACGAAATTTTTGATGTTCTGGAAACCTTATGATGTAGGCTACAACTTTTATGTATTGAGATTTGTAGATTGTCGAAGTTTACCTGGTGAAAAATTGATGTTTTCACTGCGGGCGTGTCATTGACAGCCACAATATTTATATTTGTCTGATTTCGACGATTCCATTTGCATTCTTTGCGAATTTTTTTTCATATATGAAATTAGATGATAATATTTGATCATTTTGTCTAGCAATGGACTAATCAAGTTAGGATGAGATTTGAATTTAAATTAATTTAAATTCGATTTAAATTTGAATATCGGTTTAGGCCGATTAAATTGCAAATTGATGTTTTTATGAGTTTTTCAAAGAAAAAAATTCCGAATAAATTCCAGAAAATCTTCTAATATCATGGTTGGAGAATAAATGTTTTTATGTATTTTTAGAGGTTTTTAAACAATTATTCTTTATTTTTAAGGCTTTTAAAAATTATTAAAATCCTTTTTAATGATGTGTTTTCTCTCAAAATCTTTTAGATAAGTTTCTAAAATTTGTTTTATAACCCCGTTTTCTCAAGTAAAATCTTTTATAATTAATTTTATTCATTTTAATTATTTTGATGCTTTTTCGGACGTATGAGGAAGTAAATTAAACTGTTTAGTAAAATTACGAGGTATGGGACTCGTGAATTTACTTTATTAGTTAATTTCGGACTTGTACGATCGAAACTCTTTCGATGAACTGTTAGAGATGATTTAAGATGCTATTGAATTTTGGATAGTTATATGGTCTGAGAATTCCAATTTAGAAGTATATTCGATGAAGGACCGTTTTAAGATGTTGTTTTACTTGCCGATGAGATGAGATGAGTCTTGAGATGAGATTTTCCTTTTCAGGGATGATGGTTTATGAGAAACCATTATGAGATTTAATTGCATTTGCCGATGATATGAGGTAAGTGTATTTATGAAGTATTCATGAAGTTAAGATGTTTGTGATGATTTATGAAGTTAAGATGGTTATGATGATTTTTACTTGTCGATGAAATGAGACAAGTCACGATGGAACCATTACTCGTCGATGAGTAGAGATGAGTGTGGTATTATATTAACTCGCCGATGAGATGAGGCAGAGTGAGTTTTATGATGGTTCTGATGTTTTATGATGTTTTCTAATGTGGAACCAACTAACGATTAGTAAACCATTAGGGGAGAACGTTTAGTATGGGATATACGTTCTCGCCTTTTGGGTTCCTATTCGAATAGTTGAGACACATTCAAGATGTTACTAGTACTAGACCGAGTACGATTGGAGTCACCACGATGTTCACGATGTTATTACTCAACTCCAATCACCATGAAGTTTTTACTCGGATTTGTGACTGGGTGTCATTAAGATGTTCCGACTAGTCAATCACGATGTTATGATGTTTATGTGACCCCAAGTCATCACGATGTATGGTACCAAATTACTAGTACTAGTCAAGATGTAAAGCACGTGCTGTTTTCCATGAAGTTTAGATGTTTCCTTTTCACTGTTTTGATGATGATGCTTTATTATAGCCTTATGTAAGAAAAGGGCTAATTTATATACATGTTTTTATGGTGATTTCGAATATGATGTTTTGGATTCTTTCCGGGCTCTATCAAGATGGATTTGAGACATTTTATATATTTATACCAATGAGATGAGGTATAAATTATGGTAATGCTTTTATGATGAGTGTTGATAATAGATTTAAGATAGGTTTATATTTATACCAATGATATGAGGTATAAATGATTATGAAGATTCCTTTATAATGAGTTTAATGATGGATTTGAGATGTATTTATATTTACACCGATGAGATGAGTTATAATAATTAAGAAGTTTCTCTTAGATGGGTTTTATTTATGATGGATTCTTGAAGTTTAAGTATCTTATGAAGATTTACTTTATGGTCCATATCCTCACCCATTTCATTTGGTTATATATATAATTAGATAAACCATGTCTATCTAATATACATATTGTATTCCTTTATGCAATTATGATGAACCATTGATGTATCACTCTAGAGATAACTTGATGACCTATATCATTCCATTGGTAATGATGGAATGGTTTTCCCCTTATCTCTTATCATCACCTTTACTAATGATAAGTTCTAGCTAGCCTGACCCGTGTGTTTTCACTCGGGTCAGACCGAGTTATTTCAGGTATCATCTATTGGGCTTAGCTTGAAGTTGATGTTGGATATCAGCTCTTCTTTCTCTTGAGTAGTTATTATTCTTTCACATACTCTGATGTAGTTATATTTGATTTGATATTTATGGTGTGGTCGAGTACCACCTTTATTGTATTCATATTGTATTGTACTAAACACGTATTAGTGTATATGTATATATATGATGTTGGTTACTGTTCTGTGATGTGATTTACGTTCAGTATTGTATTTTGTTCTGATAGATCCGTTAGCCACCTATAGTTTTGGATTAAGCATTTACTGGGTATGTCGATCCACTTGAGTTGAAAAAAATTATAATGCATTTATCGACGTATTCAATAAATGTTTAAGTCAAAATTGTAGATGGTCGCCCTTAAGCAGCCCTATTCTCCGCTTTAGTAGACGGAATTACTTGTTAATTCTCTTTGCTAAGGTGGGTCTCGGGGTGGGGCGTTACAGCATGGTATCAGAGCTGTGGTCAGAACAAAGTAGAATAAACACAGAACAGTATGTATATCATGATACATCGAAGTACAATACGAATGAATCATTGTCCTTTATTCGAGCTTGTTTTAGAATCGAGCCTTGATTCTTTTTCGAGTTTTAGGATTGTTGAGGTGGAATATGTCTAGGATTATAGATATATTGTATTCCGTAGTATTCCATAATAGAGTTTGATGTCATCTTGTCTTATATAAAATCTTATTTGGGATTGTTCTATTCTTATTTTTATCGATACAAGTAAATTCGTATCGATGGAGCTGATCGATTCCTTTGAGCATTTTCGTTGCATTCCTTTGAGAGTTGTGATCCTATTAAAGGGATCCAAAATGATTGGCTTGTTGTGAGAATTCTGAGTTCTCTATTTGTTGCTGCTTTAGTGAGTATTTGTTTATTACTCACTATCTTGAGATGTATCTGATTTGAGATAGATTGACTTATTTGATGTTAAGTCCGATCCTTTTGTTGTTATAGGATCTTATATTTATTTAGGCATCCTAATTTGATTAGGTTATTATTTCTATCATTTTGAAATGTTAGTGATGATTCCGAAGTTTCTGTGTTCACTCTTGAGTATCGAGATGTTGATGATATATCTCGAATTCCAGTCAAGGTGACTTTGTTGAGTTTTGTGAGTCTGTTTGGATTTGACATCCAATCGGGCAATCGATTGTTGAGGTAACCTTATTCTTGGCTCTTCGGTTATCCTTCCACGAGGATATTCACTAAGGAATGAGGTGAGTTTCTAGATTATCCGAGTTTGATTGAGTTTATCATTCAGCTTCGTTTGAGTGTTCTTTTCATATACTCAATCAATGTTATCCTTTAGCATTACTCCGACTGAAGTAGTGATTCGTGGATTGTTTCTTCTTCTCCTTCGAGAATAATATCTTTCTTATCCTGTATCTTGATGATTTTTGGGAGTGGCTCGTGACATTGACGAACAGTCTATCTCCTTCTATTGATTTTGAGAATCGAGTATTCTGGGAATATCTCGATGCATTCTCTTAATGTTCTTTGGTTTGAGTTTTGAAGCTATATAAATAAGAGTTTTAAAGAGAAATTTGAGCTTTGAGATTAAAAAAAAATATCAAAGAATATTTTGGGAATATATTTACATGAGTAGTATTTCTTTTATAAAAATAATTTGAGAGTGTTGGGTTGTCCATCGAGTAGTTAAGAGTTCTGGTCGATGCGCCTGATCAACGTTAACGATAGGAATCTCCTAAATGCTATGATGAGGCAATCAGACAAAATGGTTTGTGTTCTAAAAATTAAGATTTTGAAAATATATTTTGAGATTATATATTAAATTTATTTTTGAATGGTAATTGCAGCCATTGATTTTAAAGTCGAGTAACAGAGTGGCGAGGCAGTTTTGATCGTTCGATCGACTCTGCAGCCAACAAATATATCTATTTATTAGAGGTTCAATGGTGAGGCAATGCCATTTATTTATTTATTTACTTTGAGCTATACTTTATTGAAAGTATATTTTGAGATTTTAGAATTTATATTATATACATCGGATGTTTTAAAAGAAGAGTTATAAGGGGATTTGAAGATTGTTTTAAACTATTTAAGTGGTTTAATAAAAAGAGTAAAGATAATTTAAACCCTTAATTTATTTTGAGGAATATTATTATGGATTTAAAAAAAAATTTTGAAAATTAATTTTGAAGTATGAGAAGGAATTTGGACTTTTAATTTGATTTATATATTACTTACTAAGTAATATAGTAAAGAGTTTGAAAATTTTCAAATGTTGAAAATTGAGATTTAAAATTTAAATGATGTTGGAATTTAAAATCTACATATCTTGGATTGAAAAGTAATTTTAGCTTATATTCTTGTTCTTGAGTTCACTCTATTCTTGTGCTGTTGATGACGGCGTGCATTTTCGCAGTCGCTTGAGTTTGGTGGCCTCGTGAGAAGCCATTCTGTGTGATTTATCTATCTTGTCTATTGAGTTTATCTTGTTGTGAGGATGTTCTTTCCGTATTATTATGCGGAAAATCTTGTTGATGATCTTCTCTATTGTTTAAAAGTTCAGGTTTGAATGAGTTTGATCCCGACTCTATTCATAGAGTTTTGAGAAATCTATCTTATTTGATAGATAATTTGTTGAGCTTTTTATTGAGTATTGATTCGAAGACGGGATATCTTCGAAATCTTTTCGAGTTGCTTGGAAAATTCGATGGTTTGCTTGTCATTATATTGACATATGATGGACCATTGGATTAACTAAGGGAGTGTCTTCTTATTTCTCTCCACCATTCTATGTTGAGAGCATGAATGGTTTGAGTTTCGAGCTTGTTTATCACCTTTGTCGATTGAATTTTATGTTGGTTACAGTCCTTATTCAAGGAAATTGCGAGGACGCAATTTTTGTAAGGGGAAGAGTTTGTAACAACCCTGCTTTTAGCGATTACCTGAGAGTATTAAATTATAACGGCAGTTATAATTTAATAGTGAAAATTAATAATAACTGAAGAATATAAATTGTTTATTGGGAATAAACAATGTATTTTGGGATAAAATGAGAAAATAAAATTTTGAAAACTATTAAGATGATTTGAGATAATAAAACGAGAAAAATGTTTTTATTTAGAGGTAATGCAATAATTTTGTTAATTATTGCTATTTACTTCTTTTAATGATATTTAAAAGGAGTAATTGATTTTAAAATGAGATATATTTAAAAAATGATGGAATTGAGTTTAAAAATAAAATTTAAGTGTAAAATTATATTTGAAATGAGTTATAAAATTTTATTACACAAAAATATGATTTTTGTGTGATTTATAATGTTAATTACAAAGGGATTTGTAATAAAAAGGGCAAAATTGTCAATTTCTTTAAATTAAAGATTTATGATCATAAAATGTTTTAATAATATTAATAATCTTTTATTTGTGTATATAAATATTTTATTATCATGAGATTAAAGTTTCATAATTTATAAATGTGAAATGGAGCTTGAATATATGTTTATTTGTAAGTGTGCATTGTTAATATGTAATTAGTGGCAAGATATTGAACTTAGGCTAACTTCTTATTCTAATTGGACTTTAGCCCATAATTATTTCTCTGGTTTGTAATTAAGAAAAGAGATGAGAAGGGAATAGCCTGTACGTATGTTTTTTTCTCTTCTTCATCCTCTTCTTTAACTCTCCAGAATACCTAACAATGGCTGAACTTCCATCCTCTTCAATCTTAAGCTAGAAATTAGCAAATTAAAAGAAAAATTGATGATTTAAAAAGATAAAGCAAGAGCTAAACTCAGGTAATTGATTTCTAAAACCCTTCTCTTCATCAAAATCCGTTTTTATAGTGATAATTGTTGATTTGCTTCTCTCCTTTGTTTGCATGTACCTGTTCTTAGTTTTATAGGTTTGGATGCCCTTTTCTTGGCTAAAAGCTTTAATGTTTGGCATCTAAATCAAGTTCAATCTTTATGGCAGCAAGGTGAGTTAATAAACTCACAAATCTAGCTGAAGCAAAGCTTCAAATGCAAAAATATATGCAAATAGCTTGATAATATTGATTTTTGGTTGATATTTTATTTCTGTAAAAACTGAATTCTGTCCATCTTTGAAGCTGAAACGAATTTGACCATAACCTTTTCGTTTCTAAACCGATTTCGATAATTTTTGCTGATCCGGAAAGCTAAATTCATGTACTACAACTTTCATGTTTTGTGTTTGCTGAAATTATGAAGCTAACTATGTCAAAATCGAATTTTTCTACTGTAATCACGAGAGCAAAATCAATATTTGCTCTGTGCTTAAGGCTGAAACTAAATTAGCCTTAACTTCTTCAATTTTGATCCGATTTTCATAATTTTTGATGATCCAGAAAGCGTAATTCATGTACTACAACTTTTTTGTTTTGTGTTTTCTGAAATTATGAAGTTAACTATGTCAAAATCGATTTTTTCTACTGTAATCCTGAGAGCAAAATCAATATTTTCTCTGTGGAAGGCAAAAACTAAATTCGCCATAACTACTACGTTTCTTAACCGATTTTGATGATCTTGGTCATTCCGGAAAGTTTAGAAACTATGCTACAACTTTAATTTTATATGTTTTGCCAGATTTCAAAGTTATCTATTCTAAAATTACAATTGTTTGTCGCTGTCCTGCAAATGCATAAGTTCAGGCTGTGTTTGATGTTTGTTTTTAGTAATTTGATCATAACTTTCTTTTTTCAAATCAAAATTTAGAAATTTTAGATGTTCTGAAATACATGTGAAATATGCCACAACTTTTTTGTTTTCAGTTTTGAACGACTTTGAGGTCTATATAGTGAATAACTGACATTTTTATCGCTGGCCGTTGTGGATAGCCAGTGCACATAAATTTTTCTAAGTAGTATTTCGCTCATAACTTATTCGTTACTGATCGGAATAACGAAATTTTTGACGTTATGGAAACCTTATGATGTAGGCTACAACTTTTATGTATTGTGATTTGTAGATTGTCGAAGTTTACCTTATGAAAAATTGATGTTTTCACTGCGGGCCCGTCATTGACAGCCACAATATTTATATTTGTCTGATTTCGACGATTCCATTTGCATTCTTTGCGAATTTTTTTTCATATATGAAATTAGATGCTAATATTTGATCATTTTGTCCAGCAATGGACTAATCAAGTTAGGATGAGATTTGAATTTAAATTAATTTAAATTTGATTTAAATTTGAATATCGGTTTAGGCCGATTAAATTGCAAATTGATGTTTTTATGAGTTTTTCAAAAAAAAAAAATTCCGAATAAATTCCAGAAAATCTTCTAACATCATGGTTGGAGAATAAATGTTTTTATGAATTTTTAGAGGTTTTTAAACAATTATTCTTTATTTTTAAGGCTTTTAAAAATTATTAAAATACTTTTTAATGATGTGTTTTCTCTCAAAATCTTTTAGATAAGTTTCTAAAATTTGTTTTATAACCCCGTTTTCTCAAGTAAAATCTTTTATAATTAATTTTATTCATTTTAATTATTTTGATGCTTTTTCGGACGTATGAGGAAGTAAATTAAACGGTTTAGTAAAATTACGAGGTATGGGACCCGTGAATTTACTTTATCGGTTAATTTCGGACTTGTACGATCGAAACTCTTTCGATGAACTGTTAGAGATGATTTAAGATGCTATTGAATTTTGGGTAGTTATATGGTCCGAGAATTCCAATTTACAAGTATATTCGATGAAGGACCGTTTCAAGATGTTGTTTTACTTGCCGATGAGATGAGGTGAGTCTTGAGGTGAGATTTTCCTTTTCAGGGATGATGGTTTATGAGAAACCATTATGAGATTTAATTGCATTTGCCGATGATATGAGGTAAGTGTATTTATGAAGTATTCATGAAGTTAAGAGGTTTGTGATGATTTATGAAGTTAAGATGGTTATGATGATTTTTACTTGTCGATGAAATGAGACAAGTCACGATGGAACCATTACTCGTCGATGAGTAGAGATGAGTTTGGTATTATATTAACTCGCCGATGAGATGAGGCAGAGTGAGTTTTATGATGGTTCTGATGTTTTATGATGTTTTATAATGTGGAACCAACTAACGATTAGTAAACCATTAGGGGAGAACGTATAGTATGGGATATACGTTCTCGCCTTTTGGGTTCCTATTCGAATAGTTGAGACACATTCAAGATGTTACTAGTACTAGACCGAGTACGATTGGAGTCACCACGATGTTCATGATGTTATTACTCAACTCCAATCACCATGAAGTTTTTACTCGGATTTGTGACTGGGTGTCATTAAGATGTTCCGACTAGTCAATCACGATGTTATGATGTTTATGTGACCCCAAGTCATCATGATGTATGGTACCAAATTACTAGTACTAGTCAAGATGTAAAGCACGTGCTGTTTTCCATGAAGTTTAGATGTTTCGTTTTCACTGTTTTGATGATGATTCTTTATTATAGCCTTATGTAAGAAAAGGGCTAATTTATATACATGGTTTTATGGTGATTTTGAATATGATGTTTTGGATTCTTTCCGGGCTCTATCAAGATGGATTTGAGACATTTTATATATTTATACCAATGAGATGAGGTATAAATTATGGTAATACTTTTATGATGAGTGTTGATAATAGATTTAAGATAGGTTTATATTTATACCAATGATATGAGGTATAAATGATTATGAAGATTCCTTTATAATGAGTTTAATGATGGATTTGAGATGTATTTATATTTACACCGATGAGATGAGTTATAATAATTAAGAAGTTTCTCTTAGATGGGTTTTATTTATGATGGATTCTTGAAGTTTAATTATCTTATGAAGATTTACTTTATGGTCCATATCCTCACCCATTTCATTCGGTTATATATATAATTAGATAAACCATGTCTATCTAATATACATATTGTATTCCTCTATGCAATTATGATGAACCATTGATGTATCACTCTAGAGATAACTTGATGACCTATATCATTCCATTGGTAATGATGGAATGGTTTTCCCCTTATCTCTTATCATCACCTTTACTAATGATAAGTTCTAGCTAGCCTGACCCGTGTGTTTTCACTCGGGTCAGACCGAGTTGTTTCAGGTATCATCTATTGGGCTTAGCTTGAAGTTGATGTTGGATATCAGCTCTTCTTTCTCTTGAGTAGTTATTATTCTTTCGCATACTCTGATGTAGTTATATTTGATTCGATATTTATGGTGTGGTCGAGTACCACCTTTATTGTATTCATATTGTATTGTACTAAACACGTATTAGTGTATATGTATATATATGATGTTGGTTACTGTTCTGTGATGTGATTTACATTCAGTATTGTATTTTTTTCTGATAGATCCGTTAGCCACCTATAGTTTTGGATTAAGCATTTACTAGGTATGTCGATCCACTTGAGTTGAAAAAAATTATAATGCATTTATCGACGTATTCAATAAATGTTTAAGACGAAATTGTAGATGGTTGCCCTTAAGCAGCCCTATTCTCCGCTTTAGTAGACGGAATTACTTGTTAATTCTCTTTGCTAAGGTGGGTCTCGGGGTGGGGCGTTACACCCGCAATCTCAAATTCAATTCAAATGAAATTCGCTTGGGTCTATCATTTCAACCCATAATGATTTTCTCCTATTCCACAGATCGTTCGGGTATGTATCATTTCAACTCATAGGGAATTCTATACTAACAGGGAGCTTGCAGAGTGATAACAAAAATAATAATATAACAGGCACATATCATCAATATAAATAACAGATAATGGTATCAGATGTCATAGGTAAACAGATAGCATATATATATATATATATATATATATATATATATATATATATATATATATATATGTATAGCAATGCAAATAATTAACAACAACATACTTCAATTGTCGTTTCAACTGAAATCAAATTTAATAAATATAAGAACATTAATCGTGAGTGATTGCTCAACTTTCGAGGCTAGAGATGAACGAGAACGTGATGAGTTACGAATCCCAAAGCAAAGCTAGATTGGTACGAATTAGACGGACAAGCTGATAGATAAAGAATCGATGAAGCAATTAGAATCAGTTTGATTGAAACAGCAATTATATATATATATATATATATATTATTTCTATGAAATCAATATTTAATTTAAAACAAATATTGAAATAATATATATAAATATAATTAAAATCACTATTCTTAAAATATGCATATTTAAAATCAAAGATATATTTTATGTTTGAAACCCAATACTTATATATTTTTTTTCCACGAAATCAGTGTTAAATTTTAGACGAACATTAAAATAATATACATACATACATATGTACATACATACATATATATAGATATATATTATTAGAAGTCATGGTTTGCATTCAAAATACAAATATAAAATAAAACCCTCCTATATACTTGAAACCAACTCATGAATTGATGTAAACTAATATATATACTAATAAATATTATTTTAAACAATACCAATATTTATTTTAAATGACAATACAAAATTCCTCTCAAAACTAGATATTCACAACCCCATTCTACAGACTGCAAATAAAAAAAACAATTGTACATTAAACCCCAAAATAATATATATATATATATATATGTATGTATGTATGTATGTATGTATGTATGTATGTTTTTATATATAAAAAAAAATATGTAAATCATATATTATACTAATACATAACTAACCAAAAGTCAATATACGAAAATTCTAGACGAAATTTCGAACACAAAACATAGGAACTTATGTATATATATTGTGACGACCCGGAATTTTGGCAATTTATTTTAATAAATATTTAATCCAATTAAATAAAATGTAAACTTATCATTATACAAATAAATAAGATTTTTGGACATTTGCCATTTATTTATATTTATATGGGTATTTGTGTAGAAACTATGATGTGAAAATTTAAATAAAGTCTTTTAAAAATATTTACAATAAAATCTATCTTATATAATAAAATTAATGCTCTACCTTATTAACATTTAATCTAAATATATATATATATATATATATATATATATATATATATGTAATCTAAATAAAATGCTTAAAATAAAATTAATCTTATAAACATATGAATATAAATTCAGTGTTTAATGGTTTACGCTTAAAAATAGAAAAAATAAAATGAATATAGGGATTTATATTAAAAATAAGTATAAGTGGGTTTGTGTGCAACATAAATAAATACATAAGACATAAGAACAAAACCAGGCTAGGCATATGTGTATGTGAATTTAGATATGCAAGAAAGAAGAAAAAAATATCTACATACAAAATATCTATGTACACACAAATCAATGGGATAAATATGTTAACTTGTAAGGAAACATTGCATTAAATACTATCTTCTCCAGCACAAAACAAGTCATTTCAAAATACTTACATATCATTTCAGTTTTTTAAGAAGAGAAGAAAAAAAAGCTTTTGGTCAAGACAAAAACTTTGACTAATAGAAAACAAGCTTGCACCAGAAACTCCTACCACTGTAAACCCTTTTATATATGTATATACTTCTTGTTTTACTTTGTCTACAAAACATAGCAAATCGAAAAGGAAAGCGTCACCAAATTTACAAACTTAAATAACAACTCAACTAAATAAACAGAAGGCCTAGATCAGAGGAAGCAGGATTAAAACCATAGCAGAGAAAACTAGCAGCAAAATTTATTTGCAAAAGCCAATACCTCTGTTCAATCAAATTGTGAGCAACACTTTTTAAAAAAAAAAACAACCCGTTGCTCGATTTATGTCTGAAAACAAGTATGTTTTTGTATATATATTGGTGAGCTTCTATGCATTTTAGATGAATGACGTATGCATGTTGATAATACCTGTAAATACCTCTGTTCTAAACTTCAAGCCAAGTTTTAATTTAAATGCCATTACCTATTGATCCACATATTTCTAGAACTTAGATCTAAACAATATCTGTTTGTTTGATTTTAAAATTAGTTTTAAAAGTGTATTTAAGTTAAAATAAATTTAAAACTACTCTAGAAAACAAAAGGTTAGTACAAGCTTGATTTGTGTAAAAACTCTAACTTCTTAAATTCTTAAATCTGGCATATAAGCTTAAACTTTATCTTGATTCATAAATTTCAAAAAAAAAAAATCATAATTTTTAGATCAGAAATGAAGGTATATTTCTGGGTTGTACTATATTTGAGTTTTTGGGAAGTTCTGTTGATCTTTGTGGTCGGAGAGGTCGGATTTCCTTCTAGAGGCAGAGGAGTGAACGGTGAGGCCAGCAAAAATGGTAGGCGGGTGAACAGAGTTCAGTGGCGGCGATGATTGTACGATTTGGTTTCTAAACCTAGTTTTGGCAAGGCTGGGTGTTTTGATCACCTCGACGCCTAGGGATGATTGAGTTCGACAGAACTATAGGAAAGGGAAGCTGGAGCAAGGACGTGGTAGTGGCCGAAGGTGCTGGCGTTCTGATGATCAGAGGAGCTTGGTCAATGCAGTTTCTAGGTTGTGTTTCTGGTTCCAGTATCGAGCTTGAATGCTCGATTTTGATTTGATGATTCTACCATCGCTTAGTTTGTCGGAATAGGATTGGGGATCGATCGCCGATAAGGGAAGGTGGTCGAAGTTGATCGGAGGTGGATGTAGTCACGGTGCATGTGCACCGTGCACTTTTTGCTTTTCTGTTGATGTTTGGGTTAACTGGGTGAGGGACTCGAGTTTTACTCGAGTTGTTCGAGTGGTTGGCCCGAAATTGTGGAATTTGTGACTACAAGCAGTTGATGCTGGCCTCGGTTCAATGGAGTTTGTTACAGGTTTTTAGAGAAACCTGTCTGTTTAAAATTTAAATAGGATTTGAATTTAAAACCAGATTTTCATATAAAGTTTAAAATCAGTTTTTGAAAGAGGGATCCAAATTCACTCTTGTATCCTAGTTTCGAAATCAATATAAGTTTATAAAAATCAAAATGTTGAATAAGTTTAAATGTTTAAGATATAAAATACATTTTAAATTGTTTTGAATTTAAATGATTAGCTTTGAAACATGATTTTAAACAAAATTTAAAACCAAATTTTGAGATATGGATCCAAATTAAATCAAAGTGTTTTTAAAATATATACAACCTTGGTTTGGAAGTTTATTTTAAATAAAAACTTAATATTATAATTAAGAAATGATTAGAAGATGAAGTGATTTTTTTATCTTTAATTTAACTTTTAAGGGTTAAGTAAATCATGGTGATAGATTATTTTCTATAGTTTATTTAATAAGGATTTAGAAGATAATTAAAGAAATTAATATAGATAAATGTTTTATCTTTTAAATAAATTAAGGTCTTAAGTAATTAATGATTTATTATGAAAGTAAATAAAGGATAGTAAACATACTAAATGAGATTAAACGAGATTAATTAATGATGTGATTAAAGAGTATTTAAATGTAATTAATAAAAAGCACCAATTGCTGGAAGTGATTAGGGGATCATTAATAAGGAGATTAATTAAAAGTTAATTAATGTGAATAATCAAGGCTAATTTATCAAAGTGGTAATTAAAGGTTAAATAAATTAGTGAATAAGGTTAATTAATTAAGGATAATTAACCAAAGAGTAATTACTTGAGGGAAGTAATTAAAGATAATTACTTAAGGGAAGTAATTAAAGATTAATTACTTAGTTTAATTTATTTATGGATTGATTAATTAATTAAGGGTTAGTCAATTAATAAGTATGATAAATTAAGGAATAATTAATCAATGTAATTGGGTATCAAGTAATCAAATGAATAATTACTTAAGGATCATTATGATTAATGTGATAGGTAAAGATTAATTAATTTGTAAAATTAACTGAGAGTTAATTTCTTATACTAATTAAAGGATAATTAGTCAAGGGTGATAAATTAAGATGGACAATCAAAAGGTGGTTTATCTATTAATTTGAAATTAATTAATGGTTAAGTAAGGATAATCTAGGTGATTTAAAGATTAGTAATTAATTAATTAGAGATAAATTAAATTAATTTTAGAAATGATCCATCTTACTTATGAATGATCGAATGACTTGAATTGGTTGATATCTCTGATATGGAATGTTTTGTGATATAATATGTTTTGGGGAAACGCGATAATGTGGTTTTCTATCGATGATAAATTGCTGTGTAGAAAATGACATCTAGAACTTAAATTTAAACCGTAATCACTTGAATAATTTGGGTTAGGATGACATCGGATTCGAAGAGACCGGAGTCGGGTATTAGAAAATACCCGAAACCACTTCGATTCTTTATATAGTTTGATATGTGAAATCAATAGGCTGGTATGAATGATTTAAGTAAATTGGACTATTTAATCTAAATTTTGATACTTAGAAATTGATATGTGAAATAAGTAATGTATATAACATATTTTGAACTTGTAAATTGATACGAGTTACCCTGGGTTTTATATGAGTTATATGCTTTTGTAGTTCATGCTAGATGGGTTTACTCATACTGGTTTCCAGCCTGACCTGGGTGTTACTTCGATGTAATGCTTGGGTCAGACCGAGTATTACAGATTTTCAGGTAAAGACGCTCTAGAGCTCAGGAGGCGAGCTGGATGGCAGGCACGTATGGAGTGTTCCCGCTATAATATATTTTTGATTATCTGAGACATGTTGATTTGTATATGTCCAGTGTTTGAGTATGTGTGTAACTCTGATACATTAAAATGTAATCGACAGATATAGTATTCTTTTGTAAACTGTTGTTATTTGATATTATATTTTGATCCGCTGCGAATGTGAGATGTTGGTGTTTTCTGTTTCTTCTTCTTCTATCTCTTTCTTCTTTTTCCTAACTATCTGGAATTTTCGGGATCGAAAATTTCGGGTCATTACAGTTGGTATCAGAGCAGAAAGGTTAAGCGAGAACCGTGGCTCTGTTGGGATTACTCATTAAGGATAGGGTCAATGGTACCCTAGAATGAGTTGAGTGTGTGTGTGTGTGGATATATATACGAGCGTGTACTTGTTATTTCCTAATATAAAGGTTTTTAAATGATTTTAAAGGTAAATGATTTTATATAAGATTATATATTAATGTATAAAGTAATAATTTTTCTAACAATTGGTTAATTGGATGTTAAATCATTGGAACTAAATAGAAACAATGAGAACTAAGTGGTAATAGAAATACGACCAAACTGAAAAATTAATTTTGAATTTGGGAAGAGTTCCAAAGTAAGAAATAATGAATTGGTTCCCAGATATGATAATCTTGAGTATCATCATAAATGGTTATTGTGTTTAAATAGGATGATTGTTTTCCAATAAATAATGATAAAGCAAAATGGAATGTGTTAAGGAAGTAATATGTATATATGAGGAATATACATAATATCAAAAATGGTTTGAAATAAACTCTAAATGTTAGGTTTTAAATTTGAAATGAGATGTGAATAAGAATTTTGGAATTTGAAATGGGAATTCAAATTGCGCAAGGTTAACTGGATTAACCAAATTGGATTTAACTTTGGAAAAGTTAAGTAATTTAACAAATAAACTGAATTGAAAATTTCTAGATGAAATTGGGATTTAACTTGAAAAGTTAAATGGTAAATTTGAGTTGGGAGTTTGTGTGATCTCAAGATGGGTTTGAGATCTGAAAGTTAAAAATGGATAGATGTTTTAAAATAAATTGGATGATACCATCCTATTTTTATTAAAAATCTTTAAATTGTGGATCAGATTTGTTTAAATGAATGAGAAATGAAGTGTGGTAATATATCCATTATTAAGATGAAAGGAAAATTTAACTTTAATTTGAAATTAAGGATAAGTAATTACTTTGAACTGAAAATTTGAATAATTGCATATGAAAATTTAAAATTGTTTAAAGAACTGGTTTCAACCTGGAAGATAAAAATTGAGTAGTAAATTAAATTTTTAAGCTAAAATTGTTTTGGACTCTTATTTGAACTTGGGAAAAGTTAAGTAAAGATAATTTAAAATGGAATTTTGAGAATTTGTCTCAAAATTAAATTGTTTAAAAATTTGGCTTTTGATTTAAAAATAAAGGTTAATTTGATTTAAAGTATTATATCAACATTCAAATCTTTAACTCAAATTTATATGATTCGAAATGGTTTAAAGTTGGGATATAAATTGCATTAGTTCAAAATGAATTTAGTTTAAATTAATTTGAATTTAAGATGGATAAGTATAAAATTTAAAGGGAAAATTTGAATTGGAATAATTTGGAATTGTAATTAAAGTTGAATAGGTTTAAAAATCAAATGGAATTTGATTTGAATTTTTGGAAGAAATTGAGGTTATTTCAACTTGAATTGAGAATAAATCCAGGTCAAGGGAAATTGAAGGTATTGAAATTAAAATTGAGTCAATGTGAATGGAAGTGGAAATTTAAATTGAATTGATGGAATTGGAGGTTGGGAATTGAACAGTTTGACTCTGGACTATTTTCAAAATAAATTGTTTTAGTACAAATCTATTTTTCCAAGCGATTTATTATATATACAACCTTCCTTTTTAAATTCCAATACTATCTTATATTTATTTAACAACTACTTTCGGAACTGTTTAACTATTCTACAACTATATTATAAACTAATTACTATTTTTCCAACTACTTCATAACTAATTACTATTTCACAACTATTTTGCAATTATCTAAAATCTCTGAAACTATTTAACTATTTTTCAACTATTTTACAATTACTTAACTATTTTACAGCTATTTTACAAACTAATAATTATTTTTCAACTACTTATCTGTTGTTAAAATTTTCAAGCTATTTTCAAAATATAAACTGATCGGAGTTCGAACTGTTATTGATTAATACCCAACAAAGATAAGAATTGAAGTGATAATCCAAATGAGGATTCAGGGTAAATGTGAATAAGTGAGTAAAATCAAATTTAGAATGGATAGAAAGGAAATTGATTTGGCTAATAATCAATGAAGTTAAATACGTAGGATGTACGTATATTATTCTATTCGCATAGCGATTTGATCCAGATTCGAGTATAGAATTTCGATATAGTTTATCGATCCGAGTTGGGATTTCTCACTCGATTTTCGACGGCGAACCTGGATATGGATTGTTTATTGGTTTTGGATATTCTCTATCATACTTATAGCTATGTAAGGAGAATGACGGTTTCTGATCAAGAAACCAGATCTGAGTCCGCACTAGGAAGTCGGGTGGACGATACTAGTTCGAAAGTGAAATTATGTGATCGAGTGAGTGATCAGATTGGTAAAGCATATGGACGGTATGTGTACATCATACGGATTTGAATGAAATTGATATATTGAAAATATGTGAATAAGAAATGTGAAATGATTTCTTTTGAAATGAAAGTATATTTTGTGAAATATACAATGGATAAAAGTGAAAATTAGATATTTTTTATGATGATAAGTAAGATGGAAACAACTTTATAAAAAAGCAGTAATCAAATATGAATATTCGACTTGGAATAAACAAAGTTATATACCTTTGTTATATAAGATAAACCTCCCCTTGTTGAATCTATTGCCACAAGAAAAGGATTTTGAAGGTGTTTGAAGTACAAAAGAAGTTTTATACAGGTTTAAAATGATCTAATTTATATATATATATATATATATATATAAAGGATCTTCTAAGGATTTTGGAAAAAGGTTTTGGGAACCTTTGGATTTGGAAAGGCTTTTGATTTTGGGTAAAATCAATATTCGAATTTGGAAAGCCTAGTTTGAGAATTATCGATTTTGGGATAATCGATTTTGTGTAAAGGAGCTTTGAATGAGATCATACTAGGTGTATGATTTGAAAGATACTATATGTGTATAGTATAAAGTGTTTTGAAAATGGCTCTGGGGAAAAAGGCGCTCCCTTGAAATGAACTTCTCAGGAGTGCCACCTGGTGGTGCTGCATAGAACCCTAAGGGGGGTTCTAAAGTTGATCCTGTGAGGAGTCCGGACAAAACTAGCTCTTGAGGATTATGAGTAGTGTGTAGCGAAAGTCGAGGGGCGCTGATGCCTACAGAGGCATTTGGGTTATGTTGTGACGACAATGTAACTCGATGTCACTACGATCTACTGCAGACCATAGAGAAAGTATTGTGTGCCGATGAGAGCCAAAGTCTACGTTTGATTTTATAACGGTAGACTGCGACCTATGGTAACATAGCGAAAGTCATGTGTGCCGCTAAGAGCCAACAGTTTGCGTTTGATTTTATATCGGTAGACTGCGACCTATGGTAACATAGCGAAAGTCGTGTGTGCCGCTGAGAGCCAACAGTCTGCGTTTGATTTTACATCGGTAGACTGCGACCTATGTAAGAGTGGAGAAGTTTCATTCTTGACAGCGAAAATCGAGGGCGCTAATGCCTACAGTTACATGGACTTTTGCTCTGATGACAACGTAACCCTGGAATGTAACTCCGATCTGTTGTGGGTTCCATGGCGTAATCGAGGAGCGCGGAGTGCCTACAGTTACATGGACTTTTGTTGCGATGGCAACGTAACCCAGGATGCAATTGCGACCATGGATGGGGGTGATGATTTCCAAAGCATTCTCACCAAAGATATATCCTCTATTTTCAAAATCTTTTTCTGTATTTTGAATAAAATTATATTCCTAAGTATTTTTACTGGGTGTTGAAATGGGTTTACCAAGTAGTTTAAATTTTCAGTCATACGCCTGATCAACGTATGACCGAATTTCTATAAGGACAAGGATGGACTTGTCGAAAGATCGAGTTATAAAAGTATTTGTATAGAAACTATTTTAGTAATATTATATAGATTTTTAAAGTAGTTTAAAAATGATTAAAGAAAATTTATCTGATTTTAAGCATTTTAATAACTCTGGCTTCGTTCCTATTCGAGGACGAAAGGATTCCTAAGAGGAGGAATGTAACAACCTGGAATTTTGGCAATATTATTTTAATAAATATTTAATCCAATTAAATAAAATGTAAACTTATTATTTTATAAATAAATAATATTTTTGGACATTTGCCATTTATTTATATTTATATGGGTATTTTTGTAGAAACTATGGTTTGAAAATTTAAATAAAGTCTTTTAAAAATATTTACAATAAAATCTATCTTATATAATTAAATTAATGCTCTACCTTATTAACATTTAATCTAAATATATATATATATATATGGATGTAATCTAGATAAAATGCTTAAAATGAAATTAATCTTATCAATATTAAATATAAGTATAAAAAACATATGAATATAAATTTAGTGTTTGATGGTTTACGCTTAAAAATAGAAATAAAAAAATAAATACAGGGATTTATATCGAAAATAAGTATAAGTGGGTTTGTGTGCAACATAAATTAATACATAAGACATAAGAACAAAAGCAGGCTAGGCATATGTGTATGTAAATTTAGGTATGCAATAAAGAAGAAAAAAAATATCTACATACAAAATATCTATGTACAAACAAATCAATGGGATAAATATGTTAACTTGTAAGGAAACATTTCATTAAATACTATCTTCTCCAGCATAAAACAAGTCATTTCAAAATATTTACATATCATCTCAGTTTTAAGAAGAAAAGAAAAAAAAATCTTTTGGTCAAGACAAAAACTTTGACAAATAGACAAGCTTGCACCAGAAACTCCTACCATTGTAAACCCTTTTATATATGTATATACTTCTTATTCTAGTTTGTTTTCAAAACACAACAAACCAAAAAGGAAAGCATCACCAAATTTACAAACATAAATAACAACTCAACTAAATAAACAGAAGGCCTAGATCAGAGGAAGCAGGAGTAAAACCATAGCAGAGAAAACTAGCAGCAAAATTTATTTGCAAAAGCCGGTACCTCTGTTCAATCAAATTGTGAGTAACACTTTTTTTTTCTTTTAAAAAAAACATGTTGCTTGATTTATGTCTAAAAACAAGTAAGTCTTTGTTGATACGCGAAGATTTTGATCAATGACAATGTGCTTCAACAAAAAAAAAGGAAGAGATATGTGCAAAGCTAAAGGAAGATCGATGAAGACCAAACAAACATTAGTATGATTTTTTATATAGGTCTTAGTCTAGATTTATTGTTAAAATCTTATCCTCAAGAGGTTTGCACGAACACTAGAACACATTTTATGAACTTTATTTTCATTTAAACTTTCACTGCGCATATTTTAGTAGTTTAATCGACTGAACAGGAATGGCCAGTCGACTGAAACTGATACGAATATATAAACATGCACAGTTTCAGTCGACTAAACTTCCTGCACAGTCGACTGAATTTGTTCCTGAAAATTTTACTTCATATTTTCAGTCGACTGAATTCTCTGTTCAGTCGACTGAATTTGAACCTGCAATTTTTTTATGAATGGAGACCTTCTTCCTCCCAATAGTTGCAACCACTCACCATTGGAAATGGAAGCATATCTTGTTTGCAACCTTTGACAACAAATGCACCTCTTCTACAAGTATATATATATAATTCTAACATCATTCAATTCACCGAATTCTCTTGCTTTAATCTTACTATTTTCTTGATCTTATTCTCTGGATATTCTCAAAGCAATCACCAATCTATTGCTTCAATCACTATTTTGTTTATAACAATCTTTTGATTCATAGCAATTCACATTTTCCTAAATCTTCACAAACACATTGCATACTCTCGAGGATAAGATTATAGGAATATTGTACTACATTAGACTCATTAGTGTTGATAAGAACACAACAAGTCGAATATTGTTTTTTAGTAATTGAGTTGAAGTCCTCTTCGGTAGTTGAGGCAAGAAATCCCATTCGGTTGTTCGGGTAAGTTGTAAACCTATTCCTCTGGGTCAAGTGAGGGTGTTAGTTAGTGAAATTCCTAAGTGAAGCTTAGGGACTGGACGTAGGACTAGAGGTCTGAACCAGTATAAAATCCTGGTGTCTCCTTGCATTTACTTACTTTATCTACATAGATTATTCCGTTATTCCATATTTCACGATCCTACCGCATAGCCCCAATCTTTCAATTAGTATCAGAGCAAGGTTGTCCTATAACCATAACACCGTTATTAGACATACTGATAATATGGAAAATAACGCAAGTACAAGCACAACATCTGCCTATAGTTCTACATTTGCGGAAGGACAATCTACCCAAAGACTTCCTATATTCAATGGACTAAACTATAACTATTGGGCTACAAGGATGAGGATTTATATGCAAGCAACAAGTTTCGAAGACTGGAATGCTACTCAAGCAGAGTTCGTTGTACCCACAACCGATTATCCTACATGGACACAAATTCAAAAAAATGGAGCTAGTGCAAATGCCAAAGCTATGAATATGCTATTTTACGCCCTGGATAGAAACGAATTCAACCGTGTTAGCATATGTACTACTGCATATCAGATATGGGAAACACTTAAAGTCATATATGAAGGCGCAAACAAAGTTAAACAAAAAAAGATATCCATGCTGAAGAACCAATTCCAAAACTTTAGAATGCGACAAGATGAATCCATTAATGACATGTACTCGAGATTTCAAGACATTCATCATGCCTTAATAGGACTAGGAGAAAAATGCACGGATTTTGACACTATGTCTAAAGTACTAAATTCACTCACTGATGAATGGGAGAGAAAAGTACTAGCAATCGAGGAAGCAAATGATCTATCTAAAATGAAACCAGAAGAATTGATTGGAAATCTTATATCGTATGAAGTTAATATGCAAGCTAAGAAAGATCAAGCTCAAGAAAGAAAGAATGTTTCTTTTCATGCGGAAAAGGAAGAATCAGACTCTGAAGATGAGGATCTAACATTTATAGCCAAAAATTTCAATAAATTCTTAAAGTAGAGAAAAGGAAACAAAAACGGATTCAAAACGAATTTCTTGAACAAACCTTCATCCTCAAATATATAATGCTTCAATTGTCACAAGAAAGGACACATGCAAAAAGATTGTCAAGAACAAATAAAGGAAAATCAGAAAAGCTTCAACAACAAAAACAAGAAGGATAAATTCAAAAAGAAGGCATTTTCTGTAACATGGGACGATTCAGATTCATCTTCATCCGAAAATGATAGTGATAGCGACAATGAACAAGCAAATGTATGCTTCATGGCTCAAGATTCTGAGGTAAGTAATTTAACTTTCGATGATTTAATTGAAGTAAACACTGAACTTTTAAGCACAATAAAAATTCTTAAAAGGAAAAATAAGGAAATTCGTGAAAATCAAAACAAAGCTGAGTTTGAGAGAGATATGTTAAATGATGAAAAGAAAATTCTTGAAGAAGAACATGAAAAAGTTCAAGAATCTTTTTCAAATTCGGAAACTCAATTATCACTTTTAAGTCAAGAAATTGAAACTAAATAGAAAAAGAATGATGTACTTGTTTCTAAAAATCATGAGTTAAAAAAATAAGATTAAACATGTTGAATTAGAAAATAATAGTCTTCAAGCTAAATTAGATGACATCACTAAAAATGTTTCTAACTTTAACAAAGGAAGAGAAAATTTATCTAAGATATTAGAAAATTCTCAATCATCTTCAAACAAACAAGGTTTAGGTTATAAAAAAGAGTCAAAAATTCCTAATAAGAAAAATATAAAACTTAACAGGAATTTTGATTCAAAACAACAAATATTGCTAAAGAAACCTATTAAAACAAAAGTAGGAACCAAGGTAGTTAAAATTTGGGTACCAAAGACTAACAATGTATTAATAAGAAATAAATATATTAAAACACTTATGGATAATGTTCATCATAATGAAAACTATATTTATAAAAAGGATACTAAACCAAATTGGGTTTGGTTTCCTAAACTCTAACTTTGTTGGACCCTATTAAAAGGTGGGTACCAATAATTTCATATTTATTTTCAGGTCCCACTCAAAAAGAAGAAATGGATATTAGACAGTGGTTGTTCAAAACACATAACCGGAGACAAAGATATGCTTACAAACATCACATACTTTGATGGTGGCTCGGTTACCTTGGGAGACAATTCAAAAGGCTATATCATTGGCAAAGGAGATGTGAACAATTACGGTACATCGAATTTACCTTTTATAACAAATGTTTCATTAGTTGAAAATTTAAAACATAATCTACTTAGCATAAGTCGACTGTGTGACAAAGGTTTTAAAATAACTTTCTCGGATAATAAATGTAGTATTTTTGATCAAAACCAAAATCTTGTTTTTGAAGGAAATAGAGATAGAAATATTTATGTTCTAAATATGAATATTGATCATAATTCAAGTATGTGTTTACTTGCCAAAGATAATGATCCTTGTTATGGCACAAAAGATTTTGTCATATAAATTTTAAAACTATTAGAAAACTTTCTAAAAATGAATTAGTAAGAGGTTTACCCAAAATAAACTTTAAAATAAATAATCTTTGTGATGATTGTCAAAAAGGAAAATTAAAGAAACCATCTTTCAAATCTAAGAAAATTATTTCGACTTTACAACCATTAGAATTGCTACATATGGATTTAGTTGGACCAACACAAGTTCAATCCATTAATCATAATCGATACGTATTTGTAATAGTTGATGATTTTTCAAGATATACATGGACTATTTTTATGAAAAATAAAAGTGACACTTTTGAGCATTTTAAAACATTTGTCAAAAGAATTCAAAACACTAAAGATTTAAAAATTAAAAATATTCGAAGCGATCATGGAGGCGAATTCGACAATGAAGCTTTTGAAACATTTTGTAAAAAGAAAGGAATAAATCATAACTTTTCATTTCCTAGAACTCCTCAACAAAATGGAGTTGTAGAAAGAAAGAATAGAACATTACAAGAATGCGCAAGAACATTATTAAATGGATGTTCTCTACCGAAACATTTTTGGGTAGAAGCCGTTGCTACTGCATGTTATGTATTAAATAGAATATCAATTAGACCATTAACTAAAAATATTTCTTATGAACTATTTAATAACAAAAAGCCAAATATATCTTATTTTAAATTATTTGGATCAAAATGTTTCATTTTAAATACAAAAGATCAACTAGGAAAATTAGATCCAAAAGCTGACGAAGGAATTTTCGTAGGATACTCAGAACGAAGTAAAGCATATCGAGTATTTAATAAATGAACAAACAAAATTGAAGAAACTTTGCATATATCTTTTGATGAAAATTTTAATAAAAATTTAAATATAAAAGATGATGAAGAATTTATAAATATAGAAGAAACAAACCTTGAAAATATTAATAATGAACTAAGATCTCCTCCTAGAATATTACGAGATCATCCAACTCAAAATATAATAGGAGAAATAAATTCTCAAGTTAGGACAAGAAATCAACTAAGTCAAATGGGTCATGTAGCTTTCATTTCATCAATAGAACCTAAAAATCCTAAAGAAGCATCAACAGATGATTAGTGGATTATCGCAATGCAAGAAGAATTAAATCAATTTGAACGTAACGATGTTTGGGAATTAGTTCCCCGTCCTAATAATCAATCATTAATAGGAACAAAATGGATTTACAAAAATAAAGTAGACGAACAAGGTAATATAACAAGGAATAAAGCAAGACTAGTAGCACAAGGGTATAATCAAGAAGAAGGTATTGATTTTGAAGAAACCTTTGCTCCCGTTGCAAGATTTGAAGCAATACGTATATTATTAGTGTTAACCCTAACTCGTTCACAAGTTAACAGGTCCACGAGTTAAGGCATGTACGACTCAAGGCATGTACGACTCAAGGCATGTACGACTCAAGGCATGTACGACTCAAGGCATGTACGACTCAAGGCATGTACGACTCAAGGCATGTACGAGTTAAAGGATACATGAGTCAGTAACTTCCTACAACTTAAAGACCTCTACGAGTTAGCAAGCTTACGAGATAAGCAGCCTACGAGTTAAGGAGTACCCGAGTTAGGCTACTTGCGAGATAAGCCTTTACGAGTCAGCATATCTACAAATTAGCAAGTGTACGAGTTAAGATCTTCCACAAGTTAAGCCTCTACGAGTTAATCCTCTGCGAGTTAAGATCTTCTACGAGTTAGCAGGCATACGAGTTAAGAAAAGCTAACGACTTAAGGTCTTTACGACTTAAGGAAATTGATGGCCTACGACTTAATGATAACTGCAGTTTGTACGACTTAAGACCCTTACGACTTAAAGAAGTTATACGACTTAAGGAGGATACGACCTAAAGACACACCTCTTAACTCGTCTACGAGTTAAGACTTGCTTTAAACCAGTTGCAATTGGTTAAGTCGACTACGACTTACGACATAAAAAGAGTCGTATGCGACTTAAGAAGGGAAATTAGCAATTGCAGCCAGATAACTCGCACACGACTTAGAACTTAGGGATGGGTTCAAAAAAGGGGAACTGCCATAGACTCGGCTCAGTGACCCGGGGACGACTTACCTTAAGTCGAACACGACTTATCTTAAGTCGGCCACGAGTTAGGACTTAGCATTTTTTCCGCCCAGAACTCTCTATAAATATGAAACCATCTCCAACATGCAAATGACCTTTGGGCTCATTCTCTTCAAGCGCCATTACTCTGCCGAATTCCAGACGACTTCAAAGCTTTTTAGATCCAACAAACTTCTAAAGGAACTCCATGAAGGAATCATCCACATTCACCATGGATTTGAAGATGATTGTCAACATCAAAGCTTGAGCTACTTGTTTCACATACCCTATCACTTGAAGTGTGTTGTAATTGAAAGATCTTGTAAAGAATTGTAATCAAACTAGTGATAAAAAGATTAAAGTGGACGTAGGCTGGATTATAAGCCGAACCACTATAAATACTGTGTCTCTTACCGTTTTTCTACATACTTTCTGCTTATTTCTGTTTCCCGTACAAACGGGTGGTGCTTTCACAATCACATCTTATACACCAGGGTGTTAGCGTTTAAATTTTTTCGTTAACATTTTGGTGCTTTCACTGAGAATTGAACTCAGGACATCTATCATCATTGTTTCAGAAAGATTTGTAGATAGAGTTTCTTTAAGAACCAGAAGTCTATCCGAAATCATGGCTCCTGGAAGGAAAAGTAAATCTGTGAGATCTGCAAACATTCAAGAGGGAACCTCCACTTCCCCAACACCAAATCAAGCCACTCCAGCTGTTGGAGTTTCAAAAGCGGAATTGGACGCTGCTATCTTTGGGTTGAATCAGCAAATAAATGCCCAGAACGCGCAATTGGAAGCTCAGAATGCTCAGAATGCTCTGATTCTGAATAGGTTAAACGATCTGCTCGGGGCAAACCGTCAACCTGCGAATAATGAAAGGAACTTTGTCGGTAATGTCCATGATGCTGAAACTAGAAACATTCCCGAAAGGGCTGCTAGCCCCTTTGAACAGACATTGCCTGAGGCTGGAGGATCCAGAAATAGGAATGACGAAGAATATCTTTCTGGTATGGTTCGACAGATTATGAAAGAAAGTATGCAAAGGGTCGAAGATGAGAAAGAGTGGGGTTTCGCTCCGAGCAAGACTCCGTTTACTGAAAAGATCCTAAAAGCTGAATTCCCAAGGAAGTTCGTCCCTCCGACCATTCCAGCTTACAAAGGGACAAGTGATCCAAATGAGTTCCTGTACAAATATGATTGGCACATGACAGGTGCCAGAGCTTCTGACGAGATAAAATGCCGCTATTTTCCTGTGTATTTGGAAGGGGTAGCTCTGCTTTGGTTCACAAAACTACCTGTCCGGTCCATCGATCAGTTTTCAGACCTAACCAGGAAATTTAAAGAGCAATTTAGGCTATATGCTTCAAAGGCAAAAGACATCATGTCGTTATCCGGTTTGGAACAGAATCCGGGGGAAACTATCAAGTCTTTTTTAAATCGCTTTAATATAGCGTTAGCTGAGGTGGATAATGCAGAACCCCGCATGGTCTTGACCTATTTGATGAGAGCTATTGATAAGTCAAGTGAATTCGGAAAGTGGCTGAACATGAAGGAGCCAAATTCTCTGGAAAGGTTCTACAAAAAGGCGGATGAATTCATGCGTTTGGAAAGCCGTCCTGTCCCGGCAAAGGCAACAGTAGAGAAAGCTGAAGACAACACTGCTGCGCCACGTAAGAATGGATCTGTGGGACAGAAAAGAGAAAATAATGATGGAAGGAAACAACACAATTCGAAGAAGCCTCGATCCTTCAAGCCATCAGAATATACTCCTTTGTTAGAAACACCAGAGCGCATCTACCTGGCTACAAAAGATTCTTTTGAGTATCCCAAACCTCCTGTTCTCAGAACCGGAAGAAAAGCTGTGCAAGGTGGGAAGTTCTGTCGCTTCCATAATCAGCCTGGTCATGACACAGACGACTGCCGTCAATTGAAAAATATAATCGAAGAATTGCTAAGAGAAAATAAGCTGCAGCAATTTGTGAAGAAGAGTGGTAATGATCCTGCTTCGTCAAGTCAGGGGCAACAAGCTCTTGCTCATCAGCCCAGGACAAATGAGAAGGCCGCAGGACATGAATCTGGAAGGCCAGTTATTAATGTCATCACAGGAGGACCCCACCCAGCAGGCAGAAGCTGGGGTGAAATGGAGAGGTACACTCGAGCTCTGAAACATATGCCAACTGAAGAGAATGTCTTTGTTTTAGAGGACTCTACACCCCTGAAACAACAAAGGACTTTTAATGATGATATTGTGTTCAGGGCTAGAGATTCCACGGGCATTGAGGCCCCTACTTTGGACCCGTTAGTCATCTCGGCCGGTATTGGACCGGCTATTGTCAGAAGAGTTCTTATTGATTGCGGCGCATCTTGCAACATCCTCTTCAAGAAAACGTTTGACCAGATGAGAATCCCGATGGCGGATGTGCAAGCCTCATCTCAGAAGATTGTTGGCTTCACTGGGGAGCCAAAGCAACCAGTAGGAACCATTGACTTGCTTGTGGAACTCGGAGAAGGAGAAAGAAAAGTAGTTCGCAAGCAGACTTTTGTGATAGTAGATGAATTTTCTGCTTATAATGCTTTCTTTGGTCGACCTATTCTTGCTGCATTCAAAGCTGTCCTTGCCCCATGGTGTCTTACTATTAAATTCCCTACAGACAATGGGGTAGGAGTTATTAAAGGAGACCAGAACGCTGGGCGAGAATGTTATATGACAGAGCTGCGAGAAACAAGGAAGAGAGAAATGGGGAAAGATGCGGCAACCCCAATCCGCATCAAAACACCAACCCTATAGCAACTACAGGGCGGACCCTGCACTGGCGAGCATAGCGGGGCACGAAAAGTGATGGATCCTAGAAAGGCCAGTGCGGGGGAGAGTAGGGTGGTACCAGCAGAAACAACGATACCGGTGCCCGTTGATCTGAAGGACCCAAACAAGGTGCTGAATGTGGGTTCACAACTTAATGTGTCAGTTCAGAATGCCTTGATATCTTTTTTGAAAGCAAACCTGGATGTTTTCGCTTGGACCCATGCCGATATGTGCGGAATATCCCCAGAAGTTGCGGTACATGCTCTGAATATTGACCCAAAGTTCACGCCAGTAAAGCAGAAAAGAAGAATCCAAGGTCTAGAAAGGTCGACAGCATTGAAAGAGGAAGTTGACCGGCTCATGGAGAATAATTTCATCAGAGAATCTACCTATCCAAATTGGGTTTCAAATCCAGTGCTAGTTAAGAAAGCCAATGGTAAATGGAGAGTGTGCATCGACTTTTCAGATCTAAACAAGGCCTGTCCCAAAGACTGCTTCCCATTACCCAGGATCGATCAACTGGTAGATGGAACAGCGGGTCATGAATTGTTGTCTTTTATGGATGCCTACTCCGGATATAATCAGATCATGATGTATGAGCCAGATCAGGAGGACACAAGCTTTATCACCGATGTCGGTCTTTACTGTTACAGAGTTATGCCCTTTGGGTTGAAGAATGCGGGGGCAACATACCAAAGACTGGTTAATGCTATGTTCAAACCGCAGTTGGGAAAGACTATGGAAGTTTACGTTGATGACATGCTAGTAAAATCTAAGAAAGCAGTGGATCACATCGAACACTTAGCAGAAATGTTCGCAATTCTCCGAAGATACGGAATGAAGCTTAACCCTTTAAAATGTTCTTTCGGGGTAGAATCTGGGAAGTTCTTGGGTTTCATCGTGAGCGCTAGGGGCATTGAAGCTAGTCCAGCTCAAATCACTGCTCTAAAAGAAGTCAAAGCTCCTAAAACAAAGAGGGAATTGCAAAGTCTCAATGGAAAAATTGCCGCCTTAAGTCGGTTCATATCCAAAGCTACTGATAAATGCATTCCATTCTTCGACGCTCTAAAGAAAGGAAAGAAAAACTTTGACTGGACTCCCGAATGCCAGAAAGCTTTTGAAGAATTGATTCAACATATGGGAACGCCTCCAATACTTTCCAGGCCCGGCGATGGCGAGGATCTTCTTATATACTTGGCAGTTTCATCTCATGCTTTAAGTGCAGCGCTGGTACGGGAAGACAAAAGGATTCAACATCCAGTTTACTATATCAGCAAAAGACTCACTGGGGCAGAAATGAATTACTCCAAGTTGGAAAAACTCGCCTATTGTCTATTGATTGCCTCAAGAAAGTTGAGGCAATATTTCCAGGCTCATCCTATCAAAGTCCTCACTGATCAACCTTTAAAGCAAGTCTTGTTTCGCCCTGAGACTTCGGGCCGCCTTTTAAAGTGGAATATTGAATTGAGCCAATATGACATCACTTATCATCCTAGAAAAGCGATCAACGGACAAGCTTTGGCAGATTTTATTGCAGAATTTACAGACAAGGGTAACAGCGAGGAAGAAACAATCGAGAACTCCCCAACCCAATGGAAGTTGTTTGTAGATGGCGCAAGAAATGATTACTGTTCAGGTGCTGGAATTGTTCTTGAAACTCCTGAAGGCCGGTCATTATGCTATGCGCTAAGATTAGAATTTCCTTCAACAAACAATGAAGCAGAATATGAAGCTCTGATCGCTGGTTTGAAAATTGCTAAAGAACTAAACATTCGAGCGTTACAGATCTTCAGTGATTCTCAGCTTATAGTATGCCAAGTCAAGAAGGAGTTTCAAACGAAAGGAGGAAATCTGCCCGCTTATGTGTCAAAGGCTTGGGAACTTTTATGTGAATTCGACCATTACACGATAAGTCATATTCCTCGAGAAGAAAACATGAAAGCAGATTCTCTCGCAAAATACTCAAGTTCTGGCGAAGCCCAATCCTTAGGGTTAGTTCCAGTGGAAGTTTTGTCAAATCCGAGCATTGATGAAATGGATATCGATTGGGTTATGAGTATGTCGCAAGAGCAAGAATCATGGATGACTCCAATAACAAAGTATCTACTCAATGGCTCTTTACCAGAAAACTCTAAAGAACGACAAAAGCTACTGAGAAAAGCTTCTCGATATATAATCCAGGATGGTCAATTATACAGACGAGGATTCTCAATGCCATTGCTTCGATGTGTATCCCGGGAAGAGTCCAAAACAATCCTAACTGAAGTGCATGGAGGAGAATGCGGTGATCATTCAGGTGGTCAAACATTAGCAAAGAAAATTCTCCGATACGGATATTTTTGGCCAGAAATTAATCGGGATGCCGCAGATTACTCCCGAAAATGTGACAAGTGCCAAAGATATGCCAAAATTCCTAGAGCACCTTCTACCGAACTCACACAGATGATCAGTCCATGGCCATTTGCAATTTGGGGAATGGATCTCATTGGGCCGCTACCAACCGCTAAATCAGGGATTAAATATGCTATTGTTGCGGTTGATTATTTTACTAAGTGGGCTGAAGCTGAACCATTGGCTACTATCACTTCTAAGAAAGTGATAAGCTTTGTGACCAAGAATATCATTTGCAGATACGGTGTGCCTCAAAAAATAATCACAGACAATGGTACTCAGTTTGAAAGTGAGGAATTCCAGGATTTTTGCAAACGATTCAAAATCCAGAAAAGCTTTTCGGCAGTAGCTCATCCGCAGGCAAACGGGCAAGTGGAAGCAGTGAACAAGATCATCAAATCAACCATCAAAAAGCAACTCGAAAGAGCAAAAGGTGGTTGGGTCGATAAACTACCACTTGCACTATGGGCATACAGAACTACTCACAAAACTGCAACTGGGCATACTCCTTTTTCGTTAGCATACGGATCGGAAGCAATGATCCCGGTTGAAACAGAGGTCCCTTCACACAGAAGAATCCATTTCAATCAAGCAGAAAATGAAAAGCTGCAACTTGAAGCGCTGGATCTCCTTGATGAAAAAAGAGATGAAGCTAACCTCAGAGTTGCAGCTCATCAGCAAAGGATAGCCAGACATTTCAATTCCAAAGTTCGTCAACGCAGCTTTGAAATTGGAGATCTAGTCCTAAAAAGAATTATGACTGCGACAGGTGTGTTTGGGCCAAATTGGGAAGGACCGTATGTGATAGGTCAGAAACTTCTTGACGGCACATTCAAGCTCACCACAGTTGATGGAGATCAAATTCCAAGGGCATGGAACAGCAATCACTTGCGTCCATACTTTACTTGAAAATTTTGTTGAAACATTGTAAAAAGAATTATGAATGTATGATTCCTGTAATTGAAAGCAATTGTGAAACTGATGCAAGTAAATAATGAAAGAATATAAAGTGGATGTAGGCCCAATTTCATGGCCGAACCACTATAAATCTTGTGTTCCTTATTATCATTATATGTTTGCTTTGTTTTCGATATAAAAATACACAAAATGTATTGCTGAAATATCGATTTAAATTTTTGCAGACAGTGGAGATAAAACTTGCGCATAATAAGACCGAGCGATTCTCACCATCATTCAACAAACAAATTTCAAGTCACAAAGACCCCGAATTCAAATCCTAGATAGGAAATGCTTCAATTGAACGGCTAATGATTTCGATAGGAACGAGCCCTTGCTGATAAATTGAGATTGTTTAAACAAACAAACATCCAATTAGGAAGCTAGTGCCCGTTCTCACGAACTTGCCTGGCAATGAAGTACACTTCCTTGGATTAAACAAGCCACTTGTGAGAAAAAGGGGGATGAAAACTTAAAAAAAAAAAAAGGGGATCGCTGAAAAGGCATAAGCAAGTGAACAGAGGAACAACCAAAGCTACCATCAGCGCCACAAGTCCTCTTCGGAGGCACAACTCTTCGGATAATAAAAGACCTCTAATGGGTCATATGCCACAAAAAAGAAAGTTCTCTACTCAACAAAAAAGATTGGAGGAGTCATGACCCTCCAACCATGAGAGAGTAACTTCCAGGCGATGAAAACCCTCTCTGAGGCACATTTCACCAGGAGTTGAAGTGTTATAACCGCTCTTCGGGATTTCACTTCACCAGAGTTGAAATGTAAACAAAATAAAAGCCCTCTTCGGAGGCCCATTTCACCAGGAGTTGAAGTGTTATAACTGCTCTTCGGGATTTCACTTCACCAGAGTTGAAATGTAAACAAAATAAAAGCCCTCTTCGGAGGCCCATTTCGCCAGGAGTTGAAGTGTAGCAGCCGCTCTTCGGAATTTCACTTCACCAAAGTTGAAATGTAAAAACAAAGACCTTCTTGAAAGCACACGTTTCACCGAGATTGAAATAAAACTTCCAAGTGTTGAAACGTGAAAAGGCTTTCTTCAAAGGCACAACTCTTTGGGGGTACACGTTTCACCAAGATTGAAATAAAACTTCCAAGTGTTGGAACGTGAGAAATCCCTCCTCAGAGGTACAACCCCCTCCCGGGAACACAATTAAGAAAAAAGACCTCTTTGGAAACCCACGTTTCACCAAGATTGAAATAAAACTTCCAAGTGTTGAAACGTGAAAAGGATTTCTAAAGCATAACTCTTTGGAGGTACACGTTTCACCGAGATTGAAATAAAACTTCCAAGTGTTGAAACGTGAAAAAATCCCTCCTCAGAGGTACAACTTTCTATAAAAAAAAAAAAAAAAAAAAAAAAAAAAAAAATCCTCATCAAAAGCGTACTTTAACTTTCAAAGGAAAAGTAATTTGCCTACTGTGGGAAATGATCGTAAAAAGAAAAGAAGTTAAAGTACCCTTCAGAGGTCCGCTTTACCACATAGAGGAATTCACTTGATGAGATATGCACATAAGCAAAAGAAAAAAGTGATTTCTTCGAACGACCAAGCGTAAAAACTTATACGAAGGGAGTTGTACTCTATAAAATTTTCTTTAAAGAATAAAATAATTATTCTTTAGCAAATAAGAGTGTAAGTCCCCTCGAGGTATAGAATATTGCAGCATACTTATGGAATGGGGGCAATATAGTATAATTACACACAATATGGTATAACTAAACCAGCAAAAGGTAACGCTCAAGTAACATACCATAAGCTCGCTGCAATATCAAATAAACTCATGCCAAAACAAATAACAAATGTATTCTTTAATTCAAACAAAAGTTTGTACAAACGAGGAATCATTTTATTCAAGGAATCATTTTATTCAATTACAACGCAGGTACAGGTTTCAAAATAAAGAAAAGCGGGGGCCGGTACCCGCACAATTCTCGGCCAGTACATGCAAAACACAAAAAAAACTAGAAACTGAAGATCTTCACTTCTTTTTGCTGCCTTTAGACCCTTTACCCGGCCGAATGATCAGCTTTTCAGGTCGACCAGTGGGTATAAGGGAGGAAGGAGAGGTAGGCGCAGCTGGCCCAACTTCTGGCTCCTCTTCAGTGGCAGTGATTATCTTCCCTCTCCTCCTTGATGCTCCTTGCTTCCTTCTCCTCTTTGAGGAAGACTCACTTCCTGGAGTGGCAAGTTTAGATAAAGTTATATCGTCAGAAGGAGTCCGCTCCGGAGATATGTCACCTCCCTCAAGTCCCTCATCTTTTTGCTCTTGCGAAGCAACGGGATCATCCAGGCCATGGAGAGCTTCTATTTGTTCTTCTTGTGACCCAGGTTGAGAAGCAGAGGGAGGCGCCACTTGAAGAGATGGAGGAAGGATCACCGGGGGAGAAGAAGCTTGAGTTTGACTCGGTGCTTTCTCTACAAAGGAGAAAAAACTTAAAATATCAGTATCTTTCGAAAAGAGAGGGGATGACGGCTCATCAAAAGTCGGGAATTCATTGACATTTGAAAAATAATCAAGAAGATCGTCAAGTTCACAAGGAGCGAACGAGCAGTTCACCACTTGAGCTGGTCCGGTGTCAAGTTTACCTGGGGTAGTTGGATCTCTGAGGCTGATTTCATATCGCTGTGCTTCGTTGCTTTCACCACCTTCATCCCCGCCTTGTGCACTTGTAGTTTCAGTTACTGTCTTAGTTGCAGGCGGAGTAGAGGAGCTCGAACCCGTGATGTCAACCACAGGAGAAACTGGAGGATGGACAGAGGAAATAAGCGTTAATTCCTTTCCAGAACATTCCTCTTCCGCCATTCCAGTTCTCATCCTGGCAAGTTGTTCTCGCCCCTTCGCAAGAGCAGCGCGAGCTCCCTCATCCAGGTAACGCGCCTCAAAATCTTCATCGCCATACCCGGCGTCTTTAAACATGTTAAGAGCAGCTTCCCACACCTCGGCCAGGGTGATTTCATACTTAGGACCAAGAAAAGAGAGGCTGCCGCGTCCCAAGACACAATGTAAATAAAAATCGAATAAAGTCGAATTGATATCGTTTTCCATGGTCTGAGCAGTTTCTTCGGCTGCAATTTTGCCAGCCATGGCCTCATCTCGATCTTTTTCGGTCTGAGCAAGCTGGGCTTTTAGCGCTTCAATCTCCATGTCCCGGGCGCTCAGTTTATTCTGCAGCTGGGTGACATCAGTGCGGTGGTTCTCTACAGCTTGTTCCAACCTCTCAGCTTTAGCTTCAGCGTCCCTCTGGCTGGCGTGCGCATCTCGCACTTGTTTTTGCAATACCTCTTCTCTTTGGGTGTAAGTATTAGTAGAAGAGGCAAGATCATCTTTGAGCTGCTTTACTTCAGCTTCGAGTTTTTCATTGTATTCGGCTATCTCCTTCATCTCAGCGTTGTGTTGATCAAGAATCTTCTGCCATTCTGATTTGTCATTTTCCATGGTCAGCATTGCTTCGATGTTAGCCCGATTAACTCTTTGAAGTTCATCAACCAGCTTTTGCCATCCAGACATTCTATCGATATCAAGCTTGACAGCATCGAGATTTCTGTACATAGCTTCTTTGTCGATGGGGACCAAATCAAGGTCGAAGCGTACCCCCCTCAAACACCAGTTCGGGAATCGGCTCTGCAAAGTCGGGGGCCCCCTTTCAACATGGTATGAAGGCCTGTTGAGAAGTGTTTGGATGGCACTTCCTTCAAGAGCAGGAGATTTGGAAGGGATGTCAATAGAAACTGAGGCACCAGGTCTCTCAGATGTCACGGGCACGTGCTCCTCGCCAAGTTTGGTCCGCTTTCTCGAATCCTCAATATGGCTCTTCCCCCTATCATCGTGCGTTTTACGTTTATGGGAGTCATCATCCCTTGGGAAGGATTCATGTCGCGTGCCCGCTCCCTCATGACGTTCTTCATACCTTCTCCTCTCTTCAGCTTTTCGCGCAGCTCTCTGCTCATTGGTTTCTCTGGGATCGGCATAGTATTGCTTGTAGTCATAGCTGCCACGCCCTCCATAGCGTCGAAAGTCCTTGTAATAGGAACCGCTGCCGCTGCGCCCCATAGGGGAATCTGAAAAGGCAAAAATAGCAAGTCTTAGAAACTTCCGAAGAAAAGAAGTTAAATATGAACAAATGCCGAAAAATCCTAAGTGTTGTGTGATGTGCAAGCTACGCGCATTAAGCTACAAACCACTCATTGGTGTAGGGGTGATGATAGCTTGGGTATGAGGAGTTGGTGTTTGTGTTGGTGTTAGTCGAAGAAGGGACGTCGCCTCAATCATAGGAGAGATAGTTTTAGACACGTCATCTCTAAAAAGCTCCTGTGAGGTCACTATTATGTCGCTCAACCCATCATAAACATCGTCACCATCATGCTCGGTGAGACTTGTTTTCTCAGTTCCTACATCAGCTAATCCCCCGAGAGGCTGTGAAGGTTCTTCTTCTTCCTCAATCGGGGCAAGTGCCGTCTTACTAGATGACCCCATAATGTCGGTAGGGGTGGAACATTTCACCAATGAAGCTTCGATGTTAGACTCTTTTGATGAAGATTGTTCGATAGTAACGGGGGCATCCGATGCTTCAGTCGGGGAATCGGGAACTTCAGTCGGGGCTTCATGAGGCTGAGTATAGCGAGAAGAGTGAAGAAGCCCGTATTGATGTAAAAAGTCATCTCTCAGCAAAAACTTTATATTCCTCTCTTCTACTGGCACAGCATTCAATCTTTCAAAAATTTGCTTATAGCCTGGGTCTCTAGAAGGAGGTGGAAGCGCTGAAAAGTAAAAAGGGAAATTAACATCTAACTACTCAGGCTATGAAAAGATTTTATAAGGAAAACATGTGTCAGGAATAAAGCTGAACGCCCTTACTTCCAACTCTCCACACACCATAAAACCCCGGAGGGCAACGAACATAGAAGAATTGGGTTAAAAACCCGTGAGCAGTATCAGGGAGGCCAACAATCAGTTTGCGGTTTCGGGCGCTCCTCACAACAGTAATGGAAGGATGATCCTTAGTCCGAGAAAAAGAGCATAGATAACAAACTTCACCAAAGCTTGGAAGTCGATCAAGTGTTCTCCTAAAAAGCACACACAACCCCATTAGAATGGCATAGCCATTGGGGTGTAGCTGGGATGGAGCAATGGCCAGTTGACGGAGAAGTTGTTGGAAAAAGTCGTTGAAAGGAGGAATGCCTCCACTTAGGCACATTTGCCGGTTAATTGTCACAAAGCCAGAAGGAGCTATATCGGCAGTGTTATTTCTTTCGGGAAGAATGGCATCTGATTCAACGATACCAAACTGAGCACACAACTGGCGAAAAACTTTGTATGATAGTGAAGTAGGAGCTCTTTCGGGAGGATTAACCAGTGGAGCCGGAAGAACAGTTACCTCTCCAGTCCGAACTGTTGTATCACCTTCCTGAGAAGTCATTCTACACAAACAACTGGATATTCAAATATGAAGGTGCACGTTTCCTAAAAAAGTGTGAAGTGTTGTGCAAAAAAAACAAAAAAAATAATAATAACAAGTAAATATAACTGAAATAAAACTAGTCGACGATTGATCGATTACAAAAATTTCAGAACTTGTTAGTCTTTAGTTCAAGTATAATATTAATGCGAGCTGGTCAATTTTAATTGACTATTTCAGTATTGCTTTAGTATTTTACTTGAAGTTAATAAGTTGAGCACTTCATTCACACAATCTGTTTAAGTTTAATGACTGTTATTAGCTAATCTGTCATTCGAAGAGGGCGATCAATGGCAGTATATTCGCCCCGGTTTTTCTGTAAATGTTGTATTGGACAGGTTGTTAACTTGCGAGTCAAAGTAATTTGTAAAAGAAGGCATCAAAGTTCAACAGTTCAACATCACTGCAACAATTCAAGGTTTAAGCAGATCCTAAAAAAAAAAACAACACAAGTGCTAAGTCGTATCGAACACAAGTGCTAAGTCGTATCGGACTCAAGTACTAAGTCGCAACCGACTCAAGGGATGAGTCGTTCCTATCCTCAGCCATCAAACACATCAAGCTGCTTATCCTCTAAGTCCTAAGTCGTAACTCGGGGAACAGGAGAAAGGCTCTGATCCAAAACAACTAGAAATCCTCCAAGTCTTAACTCGGCTACGGCTCATGGAAATCGCTAAGTCACATGGAAGAAGCCGAGTCATATATGAGACGATCCCTTGTTATTTTCAATCAACCTATTCGACCAACTCGCCTCCCTTTCAAATCTCTTAACCTGTTCATCCTTGGCTTCTTCAGCAGCGACAACCTTAACTCGTTACACTATGAATCGCCCCAAAGCGCGAATCACCATAGGCCAAATCAGATGAATTTTAGTTCATCGGTAATCAATTCGAATAGAATTCGCAGGGTTTGAATGGGGCAAACCAAAGATGATGAACTGAATACATAAAGTAACAATGGTTAACGGTCGAAGTTTGAAGCAAGATCTCTTACGATTGTTTGATGCTAGAAAGAATCAGAGATGAATCGGGTCGAAATCGCCTCGGAGAGCTTGAAGATGCGTTAATGGCAGAAAGCAGTTTAAAAGGTTAAGTGATGAGAAGAAGGACGACTCAGGCTTTTATATCTGGAAAGGTTGGGATTTGGAACGACATGACCGAGTTATGATAAGTCGAAGCACACGACTTACGATTTAAGCGTGTGCTTCGAGGGGCAAATGTTAACCCTAACTCGTTCACAAGTTAACAGGTCCACGAGTTAAGGCATGTACGACTCAAGGCATGTACGACTCAAGGCATGTACGACTCAAGGCATGTACGACTCAAGGCATGTACGACTCAAGGCATGTACGACTCAAGGCATGTACGAGTTAAAGGATACATGAGTCAGTAACTTCCTACAACTTAAAGACCTCTACGAGTTAGCAAGCTTACGAGATAAGCAGCCTACGAGTTAAGGAGTACCCGAGTTAGGCTACTTGCGAGATAAGCCTTTACGAGTCAGCATATCTACAAATTAGCAAGTGTACGAGTTAAGATCTTCCACAAGTTAAGCCTCTACGAGTTAATCCTCTGCGAGTTAAGATCTTCTACGAGTTAGCAGGCATACGAGTTAAGAAAAGCTAACGACTTAAGGTCTTTACGACTTAAGGAAATTGATGGCCTACGACTTAATGATAACTGCAGTTTGTACGACTTAAGACCCTTACGACTTAAAGAAGTTATACGACTTAAGGAGGATACGACCTAAAGACACACCTCTTAACTCGTCTACGAGTTAAGACTTGCTTTAAACCAGTTGCAATTGGTTAAGTCGACTACGACTTACGACATAAAAAGAGTCGTATGCGACTTAAGAAGGGAAATTAGCAATTGCAGCCAGATAACTCGCACACGACTTAGAACTTAGGGATGGGTTCAAAAAAGGGGAACTGCCATAGACTCGGCTCAGTGACCCGGGGACGACTTACCTTAAGTCGAACACGACTTATCTTAAGTCGGCCACGAGTTAGGACTTAGCATTTTTTCCGCCCAGAACTCTCTATAAATATGAAACCATCTCCAACATGCAAATGACCTTTGGGCTCATTCTCTTCAAGCGCCATTACTCTGCCGAATTCCAGACGACTTCAAAGCTTTTTAGATCCAACAAACTTCTAAAGGAACTCCATGAAGGAATCATCCACATTCACCATGGATTTGAAGATGATTGTCAACATCAAAGCTTGAGCTACTTGTTTCACATACCCTATCACTTGAAGTGTGTTGTAATTGAAAGATCTTGTAAAGAATTGTAATCAAACTAGTGATAAAAAGATTAAAGTGGACGTAGGCTGGATTATAAGCCGAACCACTATAAATACTGTGTCTCTTACCGTTTTTCTACATACTTTCTGCTTATTTCTGTTTCCCGTACAAACGGGTGGTGCTTTCACAATCACATCTTATACACCAGGGTGTTAGCGTTTAAATTTTTTCGTTAACAATTAGCCTTTGCATGTTTTCACAATTTTAAACATTATCAAATGGATGTTAAAAGTGCATTTTTAAATGGTTTTATTAAAGAAAATGTATGTGCAGAACAACCTCCTTTATTTATACATTAAAAATATTCGGATCATGTATTTAAATTAAAGAAAGCACTATATGGTCTTAAACAAGCACCTCGTGCTTGGTATGAAAGACTTAAAAGTTATTTATTAAATTCGGGATTTAAAATTGGAAAAGTAGATCAAACGCTTTTTATTAAAAATACTACCAAAGATATTTTAATAATTCAAATATACGTAGACGATATTTTTTTTGGTTCAACAAATGAAAATTTATGTAAAGAATTTTCAAATATAATGACCAATGAGTTCGAAATGTCTCATATGGGAGAATTATCATATTTTCTCGGACTTCAAATTAAACAATTATCGAATGGAATTTTTATAAACCAAGAAAAATATTGTGCTAATTTAATTAAACGATTCGGCATGGAAAACACTTCTGCTAAACCTACTCCTATGAGTACCACTACATATCTCGATCGGGATGAAAATGGCAAAAGTGTAGATCAATTTTTTTTAGAAGTATGATAGGTTCCTTACTTTACTTAACCGCTAGTAGACCTGACATAATGATGAGTGTTTGTTTATGTGCACGTTTCCAATCCGATCCTAAAGAATCACACTTAAGAGCGGTAAAATGAATTATGCGATATCTTAACAACACTAAAGATTTCGGTCTTTTCTATCCAAATGAGTGTCCATTTGAGCTAGTGTCATTCAGTGATGCTGATTTTGGAAGATCTCGAAAGGAGAAAAAGTACAAGTGGCACTTGCCATTTCATTGGAAAATCACTTCTATCTTGGTTTAGTAAGAAACAAAATTGTGTCTCGCTTTCCACCTGCGAAGCAGAGTATATATCAGCTGCTTTAGCTTGCACTCAAGTTATATACATGCAACAAACACTTAAAGATTTTAATATAAATTTAACAAATTCTACAATATACTGTGATAATACAAGTACAATAAACTTATCTAAAAATTCGGTTAATCACTCTCGTGCAAAACATATAGATATTTGTCACCATTTTCTACGTGACAATATTGAAAAAGGAATAATTAATTTATAACATATTTCTACTGAAAATCAAATTGTGGATATATTTACTAAACCTCTATTAGAAAACTCCTTCATAAAATTACGACGAGAGTTAGGAATAATGTCTTTTAAAGATATCATATAGAGAAAGTTAGAAAAATCTACATAATTCAGTCGACTAACACTATATGCTCAGTCGACTGAATAAAGAAAAAATGAGATTTTCAATTTTTTTTTGAATATGTTACATAATATATTATAAAATAATAGTTATTTGTAAACCATACATTTTTAACTGAATTATGGTAACCATTAAATCATTAAGTGGATGAAAAACTTTAAAGAATTATAACCACTATATCTTTAGAAAATCCCTACTATAAATATATCTTAAAAATATTTCTTTTTCACAACTCATTCTCACGAATAAAAGCTTGAAAAATTCATTATAAAAATGTCGTCCAACAACTCTTTTTCCCCGATCAACATCACCTCTTCAGTCGATAACACTCAACGTCTCCAAAACTTCCCACTACAACACCTGCACATGAGCCAGTTTACAAATGGAACAATTATCGTACTGGCAAAACGCGGACTCTCTATTTCTCCATACACAAAAAGAAAGATTGATGAAATTCATCACTTTCAACAACAAGAAATAGATCTTCAACGAGAATTATACTTCGAACAAAAAGTTACGGCTAGACGATTAAGCTTCCTAGAACAAAACGGTTTACGCTTTTGTGGCTCAAAAAAGAACGAAGTGGCTGAACCCCTACCTCGCCTCGTTAGTTCACTTGATCCGTCTTCATCTTACCGTACACAAGTCGATCCTGTGAATCTTTGGATGTTTCCTAAGACTCCTCAATATAGTCCAAATTCATGGGATATAAATTATATGAAGAATGAAAGGAAAAAGACTCCGAGTCCATCCCCTAAGAAATAGTTAGTTTTGAAATCTATTCATGGTGTTACATCTATATAATTGTGATTATTTCTTTGAATAAAATGTTTACCTTCAATATTTGCTAAGAACAAAAAAATACATGGGTCAGTCGACTGAAAACCCTGTTCAGTCGACTGAACTTAAGGCAGAGTGCAAAGTTTTTTATAATTCAGTCGACTGATTCCTCTGCTCAGTTGACTGAAATACTAAAAGAAACTTTCAGACAAAAATTCAGTCGCCTAAAAACCCAGTTCAGTCGACTGAATTCAACCCAGAAAATTTTCGGCCTTCAATTCGGTCGACTGAATAGTGTATTCAGTCGACTGAACGCCAATTCCCAAGCAACTTTCCCCATTTAACCACCAATTTTTTACCTATCCATTCACTTTTTAATTCCCAAAACATTTTTCTTCCCCAATTATTTTGAAACCCTAGCCCCCAATTCCTTAAAATTCACTCAAACCTCACTCAAGTGGCACCAAAGAGATCAAGAGCTTCCTTTTCTTCATCCTTCGAGGCAATTGATGCTCAAATAGCGCAATGGCTTTATGATGGAGTCGCTGTCACTAGATGGAATAAGATGAAGAATTCCCGTATTTTCGAGCGTTCCTTCGCTACAACATCCAAGCGTTAACCGATCAAGCAGGTTTAACTTCTCTTTTGGATTTGAAAAGAAATGACCATGCCATAAATCATATAATGATCAAATTATTTTATGCTAACCTTAACCTTGGACACCAAACTCCAAGAAATCCAAACAATAGTGTTTGGAGTATGGTATGTGGAAAGAAAGTTTGGTTTTCCTTAGATAGAATAGCACAAATTCTAGAATCACCAAATGTCGAGAGAAAGCTAGAAGAGATAGAATTCAATCCACATATTCGCGATAACATAAACCATCGATTTATGGATGATAATATCAACTTTAGAGATTTTAAGTCCACCTCTCTTCGACCTATGGCAAGAATCCTTCACAAAGCGCTAATGAGAACAATTACTCCTCGCACGGGCTCGTACGAAATTGTCTACCTAAATAATTATCGAGCTCTATATGATATTTTCGGCAATATACAATTCAATTCGGTACAACTTATTCTTGATGAGTTTCTCATTTTTAATAATGGCAAAATGTGCACTATCTATTTTGGAGAATACATCATGCGACTTCTCCTCAATGTCGATACGCCGTTACCAGAGTCAGAGAATACAATGGTCCATCAAATTAACCACAGGACCATAAGCCTAATGCAACTCCCATCTCGACCTCCTCGCATAATATCACCCGCCGAATGGGAAGATAGGCATCAAGAACAACAACAACAACCTCCTCAACCTCACAACGAAGAACATTTCGAGCAAGATGAAGAAATTCGTCTTGTTGACCGAAGCTTTACTACCAACCAATCAGTGGGGATATTGTCAAGAAATCAACAAATTCTTGACACTCGTCTTAAAAAGGTAGATCACAAGCTTGATAAAATCAAAGGATTCTTCAACAAGCTATGGGATGCAATCTCGTGCTCAAGCACCACTACTGCTTCGACATCTCGCGGCAAACGTCCGGCACCTACATTTACATGGACGTCATCCGAAGAGCAAACAAGTAGCAGCACAAGCGGAGCAAGTGGTGGCCAAGGAGGAAGAGCATACAGACCACCAACATGAGGACCCGTCATACGTGAACCAACAGGAGGAGAAGGTTCATATGACTGGGATAGAGATGAGTAATTTTAAGTATGGTTGGATGATTATTTGAAACTTTCTAATGGCTTGTATAAATAGCCATTTTGTGATTGTTCGACGCAACATTTTTAATTTTTTTTAAGCCATGGTTATGCAAATTTTCTATTCTCTATGCTTCAGTGATTGTTTTGATAAAATAATTCTACTATTAGTTCTTCCTTTTTGTCGATGACAAAGGGGGAGAAAATCTATGGTACTAACTTTGTTTTGTAGGAAATATAGTGCATACATTCAGGGGGAGAAAATAAGTAAATACATCTATAGAATAATTCGGTATTGTCATCAATCAAAAAGGGGAAGAATGTTGATACACGAAGATTTTGATCAATGACAATGTGCTTCAACAAAAAAAAGGAAGAGATATGTGCAAAGCTAAAGGAAGATCTATGAAGACCAAACAAACATAAGTATGATTTTTTATATAGGTCTTAGTCTTGATTTATTGTTAAAATCTTATCCTCAAGATGTTTGCACGAACACTAGAACACATTTTATGAACTTTATTTTCATTTAAACTTTCACTGCGCATATTTTAGTAGTTAAGTTGACTTAACAGGAATGGCCAGTCGACTGAAACTGATACGAATATATAAACATGCACAGTTTCAGTCGACTGAACTTCCTGCATAGTCGACTGAATTTGTTCCTGAAAATTTTACTTCATATTTTCAGTCGACTGAATTCTCTGTTCAATCGACTGAATTTGAACTTGCCAATTTTTTATGAATGGACACCTTCTTCCTCCCAAGAGTTGCAACCACTCACCAATGGAAATGGAAGCAACTCTTGTTTGCAACCTTTGACAACAAATGCACCTCTTCTACAAGTATATATACATAATTCTAACATCATTCAATTCACCGAGTTCTCTTGCTTTAAGCTTACTATTTTCTTGATCATATTCTCTAGATATTCTCAAAGAAATCACCAATCTATTGCTTGAATCACTGTTTTGTTTATAACAATCTTTTGATTCATAGCAATTCACATTTCCTAAATCTTCACAAACACATTGCATACTCTCGAGGATAAGATTATAGGAATATTGTACTACATTAGACTCATTAGTGTTGATAAGAACACAACAAGTTGAATATTGTTTTTTAGTAATTGAGTTGAAGTCCTCTTCGGTAGTTGAGGCAAGAAATCCCGTTCGGTTGTTCGGGTAAGTTGTAAACCTATTCCTCTGGGTTAAGTGAGGGTGTTAGTTAGTGAAATTCCTAAGTGAAGCTTAGGGACTGGACGTAGGACTAGAGGTCCGAACCAGTATAAAATCCTTGTGTCTCCTTGCATTTACTTACTTTATCTACATAGACTATTCCGTTATTCCATATTACACGATCCTACCGCATAGCCCCAATCTTTCATTTTTGTATATATATTGGTGAGCTTCTGTGCATTTTAGATGAATGATGTATGCATGTTGATAATACCTGTAAATACCTCTGTTCTAAACTTCAATCCAAGTTTTAATTTAAATTTCGTTACCTCTTGATCCACTTATTGCTAGAACTTAGGATCTAAACAATATCGGTTTGTTTGATATTAAAATTAGTTTTAAAAGTGTATTTAAGTTAAAATAAATTTCAAACTACTCTAGAAAACAAAAGTTTAGTACAATCTTGAGTTTTGTAAAAACTCTAACTTCTTAAATTCTTAATTCGGGCATATAAGCTTAAACTTTATCTTGAATCATGAATTTCCAAAAAAAATCATAATTTTTAGATCAGAAATGAAGGTATATTTCTAGGTTGTGCTATATTTGATTTTTTGGGAAGTTCTATTGATCTCGGTGGTTGGAGAGGTCGGAGTTCCTTCTAGAGGTAGAGGAGTGAACGATGAGGCCAACAAAAATGGTAGGAGGGTGAACAGAGTTCGGTGGCGGCGATGATTGCACGATTTGGTTTCTAAACCTAGTTTTGGCAACACTGGGAGTTTTGATCACCTCGACGCCTAGGGACGATCGAGTTCGACGGAACTCTAGGAAAGGGAAGCTGGAGCATGGAAGAGGTAGTGGCCGGAGGTGCTGGCGTTCTGATGATCAGAGGAGCTTGGTCGACGTAGTTTCCAGGTTGTGTTTCTGGTTCATGTATCAAGCTTGATGCTCAATTTTGATTTGATGATTCTATCATCGCTTAGATGGTCGGAATAGGATTGGGGATCAATCGCCAATAAGGGAAGGTGGTCGAAGTTGATCGGAGGCGGATGTAGGCACGGTGCATGTGCACCGTGCACTTTTTCTTTTCTGATGATGTTTGGGTTAACCGGGTGTGGGACTCATGTTTCACTCGAGTAGTTCGAGTGGTTGGCCCGAAGTTGTGGAATTTGTGACTCAAAGCAGTTGATGCTGGCCTCGGGTCAGTGGAGTTTGTTACAGGTTTTTAGAGAAACCTGTCTGTTTAAAATTTAAATAGGATTTGAATTTAAAACCAGATTTTCATATAAAGTTTAAAATCAGATTTTGAAAGAGGGATCCAAATTCACTCTTGTATCCTAGTTTTGAAATTAATATAAGTTTATAAAAATCAAAATGTTGAACAAGTTTAAATGTTTAAGATATAAAATACATTTTAAATTGTTTTGAATTTAAATGATTAGCTTTGAAACATGATTTTAAACAAAGTTTAAAACCAAATTATGAGATATGGATCCAAATTAATTCAAAGTGTTTTAAAATATATACAACCTTGGTTTGGAAGTTTATTTTAAATAAAAACTTAATATTATAATTAAGAAATGATTAGAAGATGAAGTGATTTTTTTATCTTTAATTTAACTTTCAAGGGTTAAGTAAATCACGGTGATAGATTATTTTCTAAATTTTATTTAATAAGGATTTTGAAGATAATTAAAGAATTTAATAAAGATAAAATGGTTTATCTTTTAAATAAATTAAGGTCTTAAGTAATTAGTGATTTATTATGAAAGTAAATAAAGGATAGTAAAATTACTGGATGAGATTAATCGAGAATAATTAATGATGTGATTAAAGAGTATTTGTTAAATGTAATTAATAAAAAGCATTAATTGCTGGAAGTGATTAGGGGATCATTAATAAGGAGATTAATTAAAAGTTAATTAATGTGAATAATTAAGGCTAATTTATCAAAGTGGTAATTAAAGGTTAAATAAATTAATGAACAAGGTTAATTAATTAAGGATAACTAACCAATGGAGTAATTACTTGAGGGATGTAACTAAAGGTAATTACTTAAGGGAAGTAATTAAAGATTAATTACTTGGTGTAATTTATGCAAGGATTGATTAATTAATTAAGGGTTATTCAATTAATGAGTATGATAAATTAAGGAATAATTAATCAATGTAAATGAGTATAAAGTAATCAATTGAATAATTACTTAAGGATCATTATGATTAATTTGATAGGTAAAGATTACTTAATATGTAAAATTAATTGAGAGTTAATTTCTTATACTAATTAAAGGATAATTAGTCAAGGGTGATAAATTAAGATGGATAATCAAAAGATGGTTTATCTATTGATTTGAAATTAATTAATGGTTAAGTAAGGATAATCTAGGTGATTTAAAGATTAGTAATTAATTAATTAGGGATAAATTAAATTAATGTTAGAAATGATCCATCTTACTTATGAATGATTGAATGACTTGAATTGGTTGTTATCTCTGACACGGAATGTTTTGTCATATAATATGTTTTGGGGAAATAGTGATAATGTGGTTATCTATCGATGGTAAATTGCTGTGTAAAAAGTGACATCTTGTATTTAAATTTAAGTCGTAATCACTTGAATAATTTGGATTAAGATGACATCGGATTCGAAGAGACCGGAGTCGGGTATTAGAAAATACCCGAAACCACTTCGATTTTTTGTATAGTTTGATATGTGAAATCAATAGGTCGGTACGAATGATTTAAGTGAATTGGATTATTTAATCTAAATTTTGATACTTAGAAATTGATATGTGAAATAAGTAATGTATATAACATATTGTGAACTTGTAAATTGATACGAGTTACCCCGGGTTTTATATGAGTTACATGCTTTTGTAGTTCATGCTAGATGGGTTTACTCATACTGGTTTCTAGCCTGACCAGGGTGTTATTTGATGTAATGCTCGGGTCAGACCGAGTATTACAGATTTTTAGGTAAGGACGTTCTGGAGCTCAGGAGGCGAGCTGGATGGCAGGAACGTATGGAGTGTTTCCGCTGTAATATATTACTGATTATCCGAGACATGTTGATTTTTATATGTCCAGTGTTTGAGTATGTGTGTAGCTCTGATATTAAAGTGTAATCGACAAATATAGTATTTATTTATATACTGTTATTATTTGATATTATATTTTGATCTGTTGCGAATGTGAGATGTTGGTGTTTTCCGTTTCTTCTTCTATCCCTTTCTTCTTTTTCCTAACTATCTGGAATTTTCGGTATCGAAAATTTCGGGTCGTTACATATATATTAACAGACACATTATATATAACCTTTATACACACACACACGCGCGCATACACACACACACACACACATATATATAAAGTCATACGCTAAATCTAATCCGCACACAAAGTATCCGTATAATGTTTGAAAGACTAGGTTCACATGTACTTATATTACATCTCTTATAACATATATGTATATATACACAACTTCAAAGCTTATATATATTCAATGTCAAAGTCAATGTTTAAATGAATTAAATGTACTACCCTACTAATAGAACATAATACGGTATCTAAACATTGGAAACATGTAAAAGATATATACAATAACATAGCCCTTTTGTTCTTTTCGTAACTATTATAAATAAATAAAGCAACAACATATATATTTTTATAAATATACAACAAAATATACATAATAGAATCATATGTATATGTATCTTTAAAACAAGACCATTATATATACTTTTAAGCCAACATATTATATATTACTATAATATATATACAACGACAAGATATAATTTCATAGTATATGTATAAATATATGAACCATATATATAAACTAACAGTGAAAAGAAAAGAAATCATAACTGAAATATACATATCATACATATACAAACATAACACATAAAATTTGTCAAAATCCTGTATAACGTTTAATATGCAACTTATATATATATACTGTCATATAAAATTCAAGTTCATTAAAAATTATAACACGTATAAACTATATATATTTGCAGAAAAAACAAAGATTCAACATATAGCAGACTGTATATATGTATAATTACCTATATATATATATATATATATGAGCATGCGACCCTAAGGCGGAGTAGTAGAAAACAGGCGAAGGCCTGTGATGCTCGGTTGTGGCCAGTGAACTTGTGTGAGGGATAAGAACGAGAGGGGTCGAAAGGAGGAGCAGTAGTGGGTTGCTAGTGGCAGAGGGAAGGTTGCCGAAGAGGAATAAGGCGGAGCTGCTATTGTCTGGTTGTGTGCTTGAGTAGTGTAACAACCCGCATATTTAACGATTTTATATTTAAATGTTTGATTTAAATATAGCATCGTTATTCGGATTTTGGGGTCCGAAATGTTACTTTCTGCAAATGGCCGAATTGGAGCTCGAAACCGTTTCCATTGAGTCCAAAATGGCGTTCGCGATCTTTTTGAGTATAATCTTTGATATGTTTGGAGTTTTTGAAATTTTGGCAACTTTTCCTATTGGGTTTGGGATTGGGTTCAGCCCACTAGCTCACTTAACCCCTAGCTCAACCCTTCTCTTCATTTCATCTTCATTTCATTTTATTTCTCAAACTAAAAACTGAAATGGGGGAAAGGAAAGAGAAATAGAAATTAGCAAGCCCTAGTTTCTCCTTTGTAACTTGATTCTTGCTCCAAATTCAAAGAGAATCCATTTGTAAGTTCATCTCCATCTTCTCCATCTCTTCTCCTCTTCAATTTCTGTAATTTTCCTAACCCTAACTTAGGAAATACTTGCTTTGATTCTAGATTGAAGCTTGTAGTGTTGAAGTGGAGTGTAGTTGGTTGATTCCTTGCAATTGTGCTTCTTCATCTTCTTTGTTTTGTGTAAAAAGGTGAGTTTTGAACTCACATCTACTTCTCTTGATTTCATTGATGCTAGGTATGAATTCCTAACACCTTGTTCATATGCACTTGCAATTGGTTTGGGTTGAATTAGAGAGTACTCCAATTTTTAGTGTTTTGGGTTCAAATCTTTGAAATCCTAACTTTGATGTTTTAATCATGTTTTAGTGATGCATCGAGGAACATATAGGGCCGGGTTGTCGATTGGCATAAGCCCTTAGAGCCAATGTTCGTCCGATTGCATTTCGGGAGAGTTTGCTCTTCATTTGAATAAGGCTGAAAAACAGCCCAGACATGATTCAGTCGACTGAAAACTCTGCACAGTCGACTGAACCTGAAACCCTAGAGTTTCCAGGCATGATTCAGTCGACTGAAAAACTCTGCACAGTCGACTGAACCTAGAAACAGAAAGTTTCCTAAACCTGGAAAATTTTCCAGGTATAGGGTCAGTCGACTGAAAACTCTGTTCAGTCGACTGAACCTGCTGTTTCTGCCCACTTTGCCTTTTTGGATTGAATTTTCAATTTGAATCGATTCATGATGATCCTATGTATGATTATCAATTTTTTTGACTTTGATGGTTCCTTTTAATTTTAATCCACGGGTTTTTATAAAATAATCTCTCGAATCTCATTTAAAAGTTCGTTTCTCTAATTTATGAATTCTATTTAAAGCACACACACTTTCGCACTTCGAACGAAGTGGAAGGGTGATTAAATGGTTGGGCAAAACACGGACCATGAATCTGTGCGTTTATCCTTCCGATTAATCCTTGACCTATTCGATTGATTGTTTTGACCTTCGGGTTTGGTTTATCGATGATATGAGGTAAACTTTGTACTGCTTTGAGTGTGAAAGGGACTGACGGATAGTAAACCGTTTAGTGCGAACGAGTGGTTATGGGACATACGTTAACACTTTTCGGATTCCTTTTCGAGAGTTGTGACACATTCCGCCAGTTAGTGGTGTCCAGTACTGGGTCTTCGACCTTCACCACTACGGTTTGTTGCCTCTGGGATAGTGTCTTCGGACTGTCTCCCTAGGTTTGTTGCCTTCGGGTATGTTGCCTTCGGGTGTGTGCCTTCGGGTTTGTTTCCCTATATAGTTTCGCTCTGATGTTGGCCTTATGTGCCGCATGGGTGATACTTGGGTTTGGAGTCTTCGGGCTCATGGATCCTTGTTTGTACAGTACTGAGCTCGAGCAAATTTTATGATGTTTCATTGATATGTATATTCCCTTGGTATCACCCTTCGGTGTTGGTCTTTTTGAGCCGCATGGAGTATAGCGATTACCTTGTGGAACTTGTATACCTTATGGGTATTTGTTATTTGCCTTCTGGCTTGTTTTGGGATATTTGTATCCTTTGTTTCTATATGTTGCCGATGTTCTATATGATTCATCTCTTGTTGATGATTGTGTTATCTCCCTTAGAGATATTTATTATACTGTATGACCTTGCAGGTTTATTAGTGTTCAGTTTATCTAACTGATTTGTTATCTAGACTGACCCGTGTATTTTATACTCGGGTCAGACCGAGATGTTTCAGGTTAGGTGCTTTTGGGGACTTAGCCTATTTTGCTTCCGCATGGACTATTCGCTAGCTTCATTTTGTTATAGCGTCTTTTGTAGTCCTTATCTGTTGTAACTCTGATTTATACTCTTTCGTCTCGTCTGTATATGGTGGTCTCCTGTACCACTTGACATGTATTATTTTGTATACTCTGTGGTGTATCTGTGTATGTGTATATTATGATCGACTGTTCTGTGATGTATATTACATTTAAATTGTTATATTTTCTTCTGATAGATCCTATAGCCATTGTAGTTTTTCTTTAAATATTTATTGAATAGGTCGAATTTTAATGTGTTTCTACTTTTCGACATATTTAGTGAATAGTTAAGGTAAGATTGCACATGGTCGCTTCCATTATACTCTATTGTCCGCGTTAGCCGACAGTATTATCTATGTAATACTCTTTGTTAACGAGGCTCTCGGAGTGGGGCTTCACAGCGTGGTATCAGAGCTGAGATTCAGAACAAAATATGATAAACACAGAATAAATGCACATATTATGGTACATCAAAGTGTACAAGTGATACAGATCCTTGAATCATCGTGTCTCTTTATTCCATCAAGGTTAGATAGATATTGGGAATACGTCTAGGAATGCATTTTATTCCGTAGTATCTAATATTGTAATATCTACCTTGTGAATAATCTTGTTCTTATCTTACTTTCAGCTTATGTCTGGAAGAGGCAGGGGTCGACGTTCGGATGCTGGGCAATCTAGTGGCTCGCATCCGGATGGCGTATATATGTCTGCCGATCAATTTTTAGAATTGTTTAGGAGCACTCAGCCTCCCGTTCCTCCTCGAGTGTCTCCACCTCGCAAGTCTGCTTTTGCATGTCAGTGCAGTGATTTTGCCCATCTTGGAGGAAAGCCGTTTAAGGGCTCCGAGTCTATTCTTGAAGTCCAAGCTTGGCTTCGCACGTGCGAGCGTATTTTCTCTCGCATGGATCTTTCTGACCATGATAGAGTTCTTGTAACTTCTAGCTTATTACAAGAGCATGCTCTTGACTGGTATGAGCTTCTTGTAGCTGAAATTGATGAGTCTACTCTTTCTTGGACTCAGTTTCGGGGACGATTTGAACTCAAGTTCGTTCCTGAATCTGAAAAAGTTTTATTGACCCGTCGCTTCCTTGAGTTGAAGCAAGGGAAATCTTCTGTTTCTGAATATGTCGCATCGTTCGAGGCTTTATCTCAGTATGGTCTTGAATTCATCAGCACTTCTTATAAGAAGAATTTGAAGTTTGTTTCTGGCCTTAAGAAATATCTTAAGAAGTCCTTGTTGCTCCAGCTTAAACTTTCTTTTGAGGAATTGGTTGATTCGGCGCTTCATCTCGAGACCGTCGAGAAGGAGGGTGATAGTGATGTTGATGTTGAGGTTTCCAGAAACCCCAACAAGAAGCAGTTTCCAATTCAGAAGAAGCCTTTTCCTTATAAGAAGAAGAAGATCGGTGGTCCTAGCTCTCAGTCTCAATCTTCCGGAACACCTTTCGTTCGAAAGTGTTTTAATTGTGGTTCTCCGGATCATATTATTCGAGCTTGTCCAAAGCCTCTCTTCTGCCGTAATTGCAAGAAGGAAGGTCATCATGTTTCTGCTTGTCCTACTGCTCCTGCTAATGCAAAATCTGGCAAGCTCAATGTGGCTAATGCTTCTGGAGGTCCTTCTCAATCCAAAGGTATGACTCCATCTATTTTGGAGGGTTCAATTCTATTTCATGATCATAGTATACGAGTTCTTTTCGATACGGGTGCTTCACATTCTTTCGTATCGAAGAAGCTTGTAGATGATTTATCTTTGGATGTTTCTTGTATGGTTACTTCTTTAAGGATTGCGAATCCTATTGGGGGATCCGCGACCCTTAGTTTGTTTTGTGATGATATTGAGATTGTTCTATGTGGCTTTTCTTTCCGTGCGAATCTGCACGTTGTTTCTCATCTGGGTTTTGATATGATTTTTGGTATGGACTGGCTAGTGAGGTACGATGCCAGGATTATTTGTTCCGAGAGAATTTTATATCTTTGTCATCCTGATTCACCTTCTCAGTTATCTCTTGTTCTTTGGGATGTGGATAATTCCGAGATGGCTTTGTATTCTCTTGATTCGCGAGATGGTGATGATGTATCTCGTATTCCTATTGCTTGTGACTTTTCTGATGTTTTTGAACCTATTTCGGGTTTGCCACCCAAACGGGCAATTGAGTTCCGCATTGATCTCATTCCAGGCGCGCAGCCAGTTAGTCGTCCTCCCACGAGAATGTCTACAAAGGAAAATGAGGAACTCAAGAAGCATCTTTTAGAGCTCGAGTACAAGTAGTTGATTCAGTCCAGCTTTTCTCCGTGGGGATCCGCGGTCGTTTTTGTGAAGAAGTCTGATAGAACTCTTAGGCTTTGCATTGACTATCGCAAGCTTAACGAGTTGACCATTAGAAATAGGTATCCATTGCCTAGGATCGATGATATGTTCGATCTATTGAGTGGTGCCAAGGTCTTTTCTCAGCTTGACCTTGCCACAGGTTTTCATCAGTTACGAGTCGCGGAGGATAGCATACCTCTTACCGCTTTCCGCACTCGTTATGGTTCTTTTGAGTGGCTCGTTATGCCGTTCGGTTTGACGAACGCTCCTGCTTTCTTTGTTGACCTCATGAATCGGGTATTCCGGGAATATCTCGATAAGTTTGTTCTTGTCTTCATTGATGATATCCTTATTTATTCTAAGTCTGAAGCTGAGCATGCTAATCACTTGAGAATTGTCTTGAGTACTCTCCGTCGTCATCAGCTTAAAGCCAAATTCTCCAAGTGCTGCTTTTGGGAGAATAAGGTTAAGTTCTTAGGCCATGTTGTATCTTCCGATGGCATTTCTGTCGATCCCTCAAAGATCGAAGCCATCCAGTATTGGAAGAGGCCTGAGAATGTGCATGAGATACGTAGTTTCCTTGGATTGGCGGGTTATTACCGGCGGTTCATTAAGAAATTTTCCCGTGTTGTGCTTCCTCTCACAAGCCTTACTCGGAAAGGCATTCGTTTTATTTGGTCTGACAAGTGTGAAGCTTCCTTTTAGACATTGAATGAACTTCTCACTAATGCTCCTATTCTTGTGGTTCCCGAAGGGAATCATGATCTTGTTGTCTACACCGATGCTTGTGGTAGTGGTCTCGGTGCTGTGCTTATGCAGAGAGGTCGGGTAGTTGCTTATGCTTCTAGGCAACTGCGTCCGAATGAAGTTCGCTATGCCACTCATGATCTTGAGTTAGCCGCCATTGTCTTTGCCTTGAAGATTTGGCGACATTATTTATTGGGCGAGCGCTTCATTCTCTATACCGATCATAAATCTTTGAAGTATTTGTTTACTCAGAAGGAACTCAATATGAGACAACAGCGTTGGCTCGAGTTTCTTTCTTCCTATGACTTTGATATCCAGTTTACCCCTGGTAAGGGTAATCGTGTTGCATATGCGCTTAGTCGTAAACATTCGGCTGTTATTTCTATGATGCTTGCCGAATGGAATATTCTTCAGACTCTATCTTTTTGTGAAATTTGTGATCGAGGTTCATCTTCTGATTCTCCTATTCTATTATTTAGTTTGGGAACTCGACCTATTTTATTGGATCGTATTGCCGATGCTCAGCGGCGTGATCCTGATTTATTGCATTTTATTCAGCTTTGTGAGTCTGGATCTTGTGACGAGGCGTTGCAAGATTTTAGCATTGATTCTCATAGGTGTCTTCGTAAGAAGAACCGTCTTTTTGTGCCTTCTGATTTTGCACTTAGGCATGACATTCTTGATGATTGCCATCGTTCTAAGTATACCATTCATCCCGGTAGTAGTAAGATGTATGCCGATATGCGTCGCCTTTATTATTGGGAAGGCATGAAGCGCGATGTGGCGAGTTATGTGGGCAACTGCATGACATGTCAACGTGTGAAGGCCGAACATCAGCGTCCTTCGGGACTTCTTCAACCTCTTGAGATTCCATTGTGGAAGTGGGATCAAATTTCTATGGATTTTATTGACGGCCTACCTCGTTCGAGATCAGGTCATTCTAGTATTTGGGTTATTGTTGATCGCCTCACCAAGTCTGCTCATTTTGTCCTTATTAAGTCTAATAGGACAGCTTCGCTTTTGGCCAAGTTGTATGTCAAGGAAATCGTGAGACTTCACGGTGTTCCTAGTTCTATTGTGAGTGATCGTGATCCTTTATTCACGAGTCATTTTTGGAAGAGTCTTCAGCAAGCTTTGGGAACAAAGCTTAATTTTTCTACAGCTTATCATCCGCAGTCTGACGGACAGACTGAACGGGTAAATCGTATTTTGGAAGATCTTCTCCGTATTTGTATTTTTGATTTCGGTGGTTGTTGGGAGGATCACCTACCTCTTGTAGAGTTCTCCTACAACAATAGTTTTCAGTCTAGTATCGGTATGGCTCCTTTCGAAGCCTTATACGGAAGGCCATGTCGATCACCTTCTTGTTGGTTGGAATCTGGGGAGAAGCTTATTCTTGGCCCGGACTTTGTTCGTCATTCTTCTAAGAAGATTGATCTTATTCGATTGAGGATGAAAGAGGCATAGAGTCGCTAGAAATCCTACGCGGACAACCGTAGGAAGCCTCTCGAGTTCTCGATCGGCGATCTTGTTTTTATTCGTGTTTCTCCTTTGAAAGGGGTTATGCGTTTCAGTGCGACTGGAGAATTGGCTCCTCGTTATATAGGACCGTTTTCTATTACTAAACATATTGGCCCTGTGGCTTATAGAGTTTCACTTCCAGCTCATTTATCTGGCATTCATGACGTGTTTCACGTCTCGCAACTTCGGAAGTGTCTTCGAGAATCGGATTCTGTAATTGATTCTCCTAATTTGCAAGAGCTTGAGATCTCACCGGACTTATCTTTTGTACAGCAACCTATTCGCGTGCTTGACACGGAGGTGCGACACCTTCGGAACAAGGACGTGCCGCTCGTTAAAGTTCAATGGTCCGCTAATCCCAATGACTGTACTTGGGAAACCAGAGAGTATACCGAGCGATCTTATCCAGGTTTTCTATCCTTGCTTCGTAATGGTAAGTCTACTTCTGTGTCTAAAGTTTATTCTTTCTTTTGTATGTTGTATGTATGTAGTTGTTACAAATATCGTCTCTAGGAATTGCGGGGACGCAATTTTGTAAGGAGGGGAGATCTGTAACAACCCGCATATTTAACGATTTTATATTTAAATGTTTGATTTAAATATAGCGTCGTTATTCGGATTTTGGGGTCCGAAATGTTACTTTCTGCAAATGGCCGAATTGGATCTCGAAACCGTTTCCATTGAGTCCAAAATGGCGTTCGCGATCTTTTTGAGTATAATCTTTGATATGTTTGGAGTTTGTGAAATTTTGGCTACTTTTCCTATTGGGCTTGGGATTGGGTTCAGCCCACTAGCTCACTTAACCCCTAGCTCAACCCTTCTCTTCATTTCATCTTCATTTCATCTTCATTTCATTTTATTTCTCAAACTAAAAACTGAAATGGGGGAAAGGAAAGAGAAATAAAAATTAGCAAGCCCTAGTTTCTCCTTTGTAACTTGATTCTTGCTCCAAATTCAAAGAGAATCCATTGGTAAGTTCATCTCCATCTTCTCCATCTCTTCTCCTCTTCAATCTCTGTAATTTTCCTAACCCTAACTTAGGAAATACTTGCTTTGATTCTAGATTGAAGCTTGTAGTGTTGAAGTGGAGTGTAGTTGGTTGATTCCTTGCAATTGTGCTTCTTCATCTTCTTTGTTTTGTGTAAAAAGGCGAGTTTTGAACTCACATCTACTTCTCTTGATTTCATTGATGCTAGGTATGAATTCCTAACACCTTGTTCATATGCACTTGCAATTGGTTTGGGTTGAATTGGAGAGTATTCCAATTTTTGGTGTTTTGGGTTCAAATCTTTGAAATCCTAACTTTGATGTTTTAATCATGTTTTAGTGATGCATCGAGGAACATACAGGGCCGGGTTGTCGATTGGCATAAGCCCTTAGAGCCAATGTTCGTCCGATTGCATTTCGGGAGAGTTTGCTCTTCATTTGAATAAGGCTGAAAAACAGCCCAGGCATGATTCAGTCGACTGAAAACTCTGCACAGTCGACTGAACCTGAAACCCGAGAGTTTCCAGGCATGATTCAGTCGACTGAAAAACTCTGCACAGTCGACTGAACCTGGAAGCAGAAAGTTTCCTAAACCTGGAAAATTTTCCAGGTATAGGGTCAGTCGACTGAAAACTCTGTTCAGTCGACTGAACCTGCTGTTTCTGCCCACTTTGCCTTTTTGGATTGAATTTTCAATTTGAATCGATTCATGATGATCCTATGTATGATTATCAATTGTTTTGACTTTGATGGTTCCTTTTAATTTTAATCCACGGGTTTTTATAAAATAATCTCTCGAATCTCATTTAAAAGTTCGTTTCTCTAATTTATAAATTCTATTTAAAACACACACACTTTCGCACTTCGAACGAAGTGGAAGGGTGATTAAATGGTTGGGCAAAACACGGACCATGAATCAGTGCGTTTATCCTTCCGATTAATCCTTGACCTATTCGATTGATTGTTTTGACCTTCGGGTTTGGTTTATCGATGATATGAGGTAAACTTTGTATTGCTTTGAGTGTGAAAGGGACTGACGGATAGTAAACCGTTTAGTGCGAACGAGTGGTTATGGGATATACGTTAACACTTTTCGGATTCCTTTTCGAGAGTTGTGACACATTCCGCCAGTTAGTGGTGTCCAGTACTGGGTCTTCGACCTTCACCACTACGGTTTGTTGCCTCTGGGATAGTGTCTTCGGACTGTCTCCCTAGGTTTGTTGCCTTCGGGTATGTTGCCTTCGGGTGTGTGCCTTCGGGTTTGTTGCCCTATATAGTTTCGCTCTGATGTTGGCCTTATGTGCCGCATGGGTGATACTTGGGTTTGGAGTCTTCGGGCTCATGGATCCTTGTTTGTACAGTACTGAGCTCGAGCAAATTTTATGATGTTTCATTGATATGTATATTCCCTTGGTATCGCCCTTCGGTGTTAGTCTTTTTGAGCCGCATGGAGTATAGCGATTACCTTGTGGAACTTGTATACCTTATGGGTATTTGTTATTTGCCTTCTGGCTTGTTTTGGGATATTTGTATCCTTTGTTTCTATATGTTGCCGATGATATGAGGCTTGTTCTATATGATTCATCTCTTGTTGATGATTGTGTTATCTCCCCTAGAGATATTTATTATAATGTATGACCTTGCAGGTTTATTAGTGTTCAGTTTATCTAACTGATTTGTTATCTAGACTGACCCGTGTATTTTATACTCGGGTCAGACCGAGATGTTTCAGGTTAGGTGCTTTTGGGGACTTAGCCTATTTTGCTTCCGCATGGACTATTCGCTAGCTTCATTTTGTTATAGCGTCTTTTGTAGTCCTTATCTGTTGTAACTCTGATTTATACTCTTTCGTCTCGTCTGTATATGGTGGTCTCCTGTACCACTTGACATGTATTATTTTGTATACTCTGTGGTGTATCTGTGTATGTGTATATTATGATCGACTGTTCTGTGATGTATATTACATTTAAGTTGTTATATTTTCTTCTGATAGATCCTATAGCCATTGTAGTTTTGCTTTAAATATTTATTGAATAGGCCGAATTTTAATGTGTTTCTACTTTTCGACATATTTAGTGAATAGTTAAGGTAAGATTGCACATGGTCGCTTCCATTATACTCTATTGTCCGCGTTAGCCGACAGTATTATCTATGTAATACTCTTTGTTAACGAGGCTCTCGGAGTGGGGCGTCACAAGTAGGCTGGTCATGGGGAAGGGAGGAAAGTAAATGGATGTGAATGGCTTTAGACCCTTCGGCGAAAGGAGGACGTAATATTATTTCTTTCAAATATACACCAGCGTTCGAATAACGAAGGGACAATAGAGAAAATGGCCCACCAATAGAAATGAACCAGCAAAATAGGAAGGGTGAAAGTCATGCGTTATTTTCAAGGAAAATTAAAAATATTGAAATCACACGGTGGTATATGAATGGAAATGAGAAACCAAAATTTGTAAAACAGATATCGTTATGACGAATCGTATCGCCGATACCATCGTGTACCGGTCTTCGAAATGCACAATTGAATATACTGCGGAGATCAACACGACGAGATGGTCAAAACGGTACATAGATATCTGCGGTACGATCAACCGATCAAAAGTCGATAATCGGAATTGAAAAAAGCTGCAAATTTGCTAGAAATAAGATAAAAAGGACAATAGAAGTAAAATTTGAAGAAACGAAATATGACGCCTCACTCAGAAGATTATTTATAAATTTATTATATAAAAATATTCAGGTTCAGAAATATTTTATTATCATTAAATTTAAGCTAATTTGAATTAAAATAAAATTGCACAGAAAAATAGAATTCTACACTATCTGATGAAAATTTACCATTTGCAATGCTTAACTAGACGTATTTCAAATATCAAATTTTTATTTCAGAATTTTAATATTTAAAATTTTACAAAATTTCAATTAATTTCGTTATACAATCTACTAAAATTTTAAAGGTTGTTACACTCTCCCACACTCAAAACTTTTCATCCCGTAAAGGAAGGAGGTGGGAGAATAGAAACAACCATAAGAAAATAGATTTAAAAACAAAATAAAACAATTAATTTAAACTATATAAATTTCAATTTAAATTAATTTATATTCAATAATTGATTTTATATTCAATAATTGATTTTATATTCAATAATTGATTTTATATTCAAGGTATTTCAATAAGTTGATCTGATTTCAATATATTAATTTCTTCAGACAAATTTTCTTATTTTATTTATCTAATTAACTTATTACTATATTTATCTCTATTAACATTTTTGTAATTAAAATTAAGTGTATGACATTTATTATAAACACTCAAACTTATTTATAAAATCATCTTACATTGTATGTTATCCAATAACATATCCAACTTCTGAATAATTTAGATAAGTTATACTAGAATGAAATTGGATATTATACAAGTAAAATTTTTCCCAACTAAATATTTCAAATTTAAATATTAATTATAAATTTTTTCTTCATTTTAAAATTAAAATCAACATTAACATAATTTAAGAATTAAATTTCCGATTATCTTCCAAGCGTTTATAGATAAATATATATACTATATATCAAATCAAATCTATATCATATACTTATATACATTATAAATCAAGTCATACTTTAGAAATTCAAATCACTTTTATTTCCAAAACAAAAGTGTAGCAAAGCTACAGAACGGTCTCTCTACTTTAAAACTCGAAAATGAATGTCGATGATTCGGCCGCCATCACCGAGAATATTTTCCAGCGACAAAAGAGATGAGCACTGATTTAAACATCTAAAATTCTTTGGAAATAATTTCTATTCGAAAATACTTCAAATAATAGGCATTTTAAAACTTTAAAACCATAGTTCAAAATTGCTGGGAATTAAATTCTCAAATTATAATTTAAATTTATTTGGATTCCAAATCAAATTTATAAGCCAAATTTTATGATTTCATTTATTTACACTAGAATTGGCCCATGCTTCACACACGGACTGTTTATATTATTGTAAACGGAAAGCAAGGGAATTTTAGAAATTTCAAAAAGACGCCGAGTAAATTAATTCAACGAATTTTCTTTATGTAGAGATGTTGGTAAAATCAATGGTTTACAAAACAATAAATGAAAATCAAATATGACCATTTCTGACTAATATTCATTAACAATTTAATTTCAGAAAAATTATACTTATATATAATATAATCATACAAAAACTTATTTCATTTACCAAATTTGAAAACAATATTATGTCAGTTTGCTCAGTTCAAATATTTTGGAAATCCTATCGATAGCATTGATAAGACGAATCGATCGAAAACCCAAATCAACATCAACAACTTAAACAACACATTATATATATATATATATATATATATATATATATATTAAAATATTAACTTACAAATACACTTCCTCGCTCGATGATACAAGAAAGGATTACAAAGCAATGGTAGATATTCAAATTTGATGGACTCAAAACAAAGAGAACTTTGATTTGAAGATAGGTTCGAAACATAGATAAGACGATTAAATAACAAAATAGGAAGATGGATACATTTATATAAATCACGGGCAACCTTAATCAGGTCGACCGTGACTTCAAGGATAAGGCTGATGTAGAATTCTGAGGCAAATCGACTTCTGATCACAAGAGATAGAATTGGGCATAGCAAAAGATAGTAGCATCATAAACTAAGGATACAGAAATCTTCGATGAATCGATACTTGTTGTAAAGGAGTTTCACCCCTTTACAATCATTAAGTGGAGCTATGGGATACTCTAAAATCAAGAAGAATTTGGATACAGAAAGGCAAGAGTGGTTTTCAGAACGAATAGGGGAGTTCCAAAATTCAAAGGAAACCGAATCAAAGGGGAAGGAATTCAAGCTCGAACGAAAGTGATTCCATAATTAATTTTACCCTATATGTTGAGTTTGTCTAAACCCAAAGCTCTGATACCAACTGTAACATCTCGATATGTTCAACCATTCGCATCCACACATGCCAGATTTTAATTGCTCAAAATACCAGATTGTTAATTTATATTTGGCAGAACTCATCATATACAGTAAATAGATAAATCACATAATCACAGACACAGAGTAATATGCAATATGCAGCGGAAAAAAGGGAATAGTAGTTCATGAAGCTACTATATATATAACAGAGTTAAATAAGATACAACATCAGTTTCAAATACAATAGTCAAATACAAGATTAGAGTACATCACTAGAATCAACTGAATAACTGCAAGCTCAAAAGATGTAGATGGATCTCCAAACGAAGCTCCAACTTCAAAGGTGATTCTCAAAAGCTGTATCACTCAGCCAAACCTGAGCATAAAGAAAAACGCAAGACACTCGAGTTAGGATTAACATTCTTATATTAATAAATCCAACTCAAGTGAAATAACAGCTGAAATACAAGTAACTCAAAGGATGTTCGGGATAACCATCCTCTAAGGATCCGTTGAACTATCTACTATGTATTAATATGCGCTATTATAATAAGTCTAAAGTAAAGTATAATATATTTAAAAATAGCGTTAAGGCTTTACATTTTCCACCTTAACTCATTTTATAATGCCAATAGTCTATGCAGTACCATCGTACCACCAGATCGGGAGGATACCATAAATACTCTATAGTTACGACACAAATAAAACTCATAGTAAAGCACGTTAGTGTAGGTGACACGACACAAATAGGCAATGCCAGGGTAGATATACTAGTTACGCATCTGGGCTAGTGGTAACGCATAATAGCCACTACCGCCTACCTCGAGCCACACTCCCAAATCAAAAATCAAAAATGGACACCAAATTAATCACAAAGTCATAATATAGTATCGACGGAGTGTGTCCGATCAGAGGAGCTACCTCATTGGCCCGCAATCGCTCCTGTTTTAGCCACCTTATTCCAACTCACGGGAGTCGGGTCCACGTATATACCTCAAAAGGACATTACCACCATCCTACTTCATTCTGGAATCTCCACCGCGTACACAATTTTTAAAGTGGCTTTCGGAGTTGGCAGAGAGTACGACAACTTTCGATCCCGGGCTCTTTAACAACCAAACGTTATTATAACACCATGGTCATTTCAAATTAGTTCAGACTTCAAAACCAAAATATTGTTGCCATTTCAAAACCATATCACTATGATATAATTTCCATTTCAAAACCAAATACGATATCGTTTCCATTTTCAAAACCAAATACAGTATCATTTCCATTTCAAATATATCCATTTCCGGAATCATTGTATTTTCAAAGTTATAACACTTTCGAATACTTGAAATTACAACACTTTCAAAGCATAATACTTTGAAATTCATAACTTTGAAAACATAACTTCCACCACTTAAACAGTTTAGGTATTAAAATAATTTATAAAATAAAATAGTTTATAAAGTAAAATAGTTTATATAAGAGAGTTATAAGTTAAAATAGTTTATATTAAAATAGTTAGTATACTAAAAAGTTTATATTAAAATAGTTTATGTTAAAATAATTTATATAGTAAAACATAAAAATATTTTTAAATAAAATTTGAAATACTTTATATAATAGAATTGTTTCTTCAAATTTCACAAACCAATTCCAAATCAACTCGAATTCCAAAATTCAAATTTAATCAAATCTCAAATCATCAATTTCAATTCAATTCAGTTTCTCGATATACCATTTCAAATTACATCGATTTCAAATAAAGATTAAAACCACAAAATGAACCATTCCAATTTCAATATATTTCAAAGCTTTAAGTATCAACTTCAAAACTAAATTTGATAATTTCATATATATATTAAATTAAATTAACTATTATTTAGTTTTGAAATATTTACTTAATAAATCCTATATCATTTAAATAAAACTTTAAAATTTCAAATAACTGAATACTCCTTTAATTTTTTTAAGCTTGATATACTCAATTAAATCATCTTACGCCAAAATCAAGTTATAAAATCATATCTTTTAAAAAATTTAAACACCATAAGTTTCAAATCGATTTAACTAAATTAGTTTACCAATTTCAAATATTCAAATTTATCTCCCCAACCTTAACGTATAAAATCATTACAAACTCTATATTAAAATATAATTTAAATAAATACTTAACCTTATTATATTTTAATAAAATCAAACTTTATAGTTAAACTTATTTTATATTAAAACAAATTTATACATAGCTTAAAATCAAGAATATAACTATATATAAAATAACATTTATCTAATATCCAAAATCAATATTTATATAAAACCATATACTTCTTTCCTAAAACCATAGAAATCATTTCAAATATTTATATATAGACCAACAGTATCTGTATATAATTTTCTATCTTATGGTCAAGTGATACAGATTTTTAACATTTCAATCCAGAATTTAAATATATACGGGTATATATCATTTCAACCCGCAATCCCAAATTCAATTCAAATGAAAATCGCTTGGGTCTATCATTTCAACCTATGACGATTTTCTCCTATTCTATAGATCGTTCGGGTATATATCATTTCAACCCATAGAGAATTCTATACTAACATGGAATTTTTAGAGTGATAACAGATATAATAATATAACAGGCATATATCACCAATATAAATAACAGATAATGGTGTCATATGACATAGGTGAACAGATAGCATATATATAGCAACGTAAATAACTAACAGCAGCATATTTCAATTATCGTTTTAATTGAAATCAAATTTAATAAATTTAAGAAAATTATTCATGAGTGATTGCTCACCTTTCAAGGCTAGAGATGAACGAGAATGATATGAATTACGAATCCCAAAGCAAAGCTAGATTGGTAAGAATTCGATGGGCAAGCTGATAGACAAGGAATCGATGAAGTAATTAGAATCAGTTTGATAGAAACATCAATTATATATATATATATATAAATATATATATATATTATTTCTATGAGATCAATATTTAATTTAAAACAAATATTAAAATAATATATATAAATATAATTAAAATCATTGTTCTTAAAATATGCATATTTAAAAATCAAAGATATATTTTATATTTAAAGCCCAATAAAAATCAAAGGTATCTACCCTGGCATTGCCTAGTTGTGTCGTGTCACCTACCCTATCGCGCCTTGTACGAGTTTGGATTTCTCCCGTAGCCCGTGTGGTATCCTCTGGTGGCTTCCCGATCAGGAGGGACTATGATATTGGATGGACTACTGGGACTATTACGTGTTAAGGTGGAAAATGTAAAGCCTTAATGGTATTTAAAAGTACGTTTCTTTTACAAATAGACACTATTATAATAGCGCAATATACTATATAGTAAATAGTTTAACGGATTCTTAGGAGATGTAAATCCCGAGCATCTCTTGAGTTACTGCACTCATATTTATTTCTGTTAATTTAACTTACATAAGATCTTTTAGTTTCGACTCGAGTGTTTTGTCTTTTCAATTCGCTCGGGTCAGTCCGAGCGTTTCAGGATTGGAAGATTTAGCTCTAGAGGACGAAGACGAAGATTTATATTATTATTATTTATACTAGTGCACTACACACTGTTCCGCTGCATTGTTATTGGTATGTGTAACTCTGATATGTATTATATAAATGGTTTTGTAAACAGATTTATAAACTGTATATTTGATTATTATATTTTATCCTTCCGCTGTGAGATTCTGTTTAGTTTTTTTTTTCTTCTCTGTTTTTTCTTATTTACCCCATAACAATCCGCCCTTCCGTATGGTTTGAATTGGCACGTGTGTCGATTTAAAGTGTGCGAAAAAGGCGGGACGTTACATCATAATTTCAAACATGTATAAATTGAATATTTTCCAAAAAAGTGAATTTTGGTCAAAATGGTCAAACTTTGACTTTTAAATTTAAAAATTTAAAAGTTTGAAAAATTTGAATTTCATCTTTTATTATGAAAATAAATAAAATTTTAAGAACACAGCGTTTTGTTTCGTTGAAATCTGATTTATAATGTGAAAGTTATGCCTTTTTAACTGTTGTGTGAAATTTGCTGTATTTAACAAAATTGTTTATTTTAAATTATACAAATAATATTTTATTTGGTCAAGTAATGTTATAATTTATGTTTATATTGGTATAATAACATGTTATGTATATATTTTGGTTTTAAAACGTTTTTAAAAAGTGTAATTGACATTTTACAGCATCAGTTGTATTTTGCTTACCCTTTCTAGCTCCAGCTTCACTCTGCCATTACTCTTACCAGAGCAGGCAAGTAACAAAGGCAACAGCAACAGAGACATAAGGTAAAGGTAGTGGAAGCATCAGATCCATAGATAGTAAGTTCTTTTTTCTTATGGAAGAAAGCCTTTTTCAAAGATTCTACATAAATTTCATTCTCTACTTGCGTTGGAATCAAGATGAGCAGCGGAAGAACGATTCGACATTCAAGTTCTCTTTAACTTATTTCCTTTCTACAAGAATGATTCAATCACACTGCCTTAATATGCAAGAAAGAAGTAGTTGAACGATTCAAAGATAAAAAAAATTCTTTATCTATTTTTGTATTTTCTTAAGATCTTATTTTTTTCTCATTCTCACTTTTATCTAGTTCCTCATTTATTTTAATTATTTGACTTTTATTTTTTTAAAAGTGAAATAGAAATTCTCTAAGGCTAAATGGTATTTTATTTGTAATTTTCATGTCCTGTTTCCAATTTTTAAACAATTTCTTTAACTACTTTTCTATTTTCTCTAAATTTAGTTATTTGTTTCACTTTGAATATGTTTAATAAATTATTTAGTTTCAAAAAAATTCTTTAGAACACTTTTAAAATTAATTAAATATTTTTCCAAAGACAATGATGATTTAATTGTAACTTTTGAACCCTGTTTTGGAATTTTAAGCAATTTCTTTAAAAAAAATTCATTTTCTTTAAAATTTATTTTTAATTTTTTATTTTATATAACTTGGTTTCGGTTTTTAAAGTCTAATTACTAAAATTTTATTTTGTTTTTATTTAATTAAAAGAAAGTGGAAATTTGAAAGGACTTAAGCATTAAATCTTGTGACTTTCCATTGCCTAGTCTTTTCACTTGCCTTGGCCTTTCATTTTCTAGCATAGCCGTACATTTCTAATTGATAATTCACGTGAAAACTTCTCATCCTACTCACAACTCACGGCCAAGTTCATTTTTGAAATTATTTCCAAGTTTTTCCAATGGCTTATTTCCACTTTTTCTCCTCTCTTTCATTGTATTTTGCCTTCCTCTTCTAGCTTGCTTGGCATCTACCACCTTCATCTCCACCAACCACCTCCTTCACCATCTACAGCAGCTACTCCTCCCCCTCCTCTGACTTTAACCAAGCCTTGCCCATCCATGGAGGTTAGCATCGCAAACTTTGCACCAAACCCTTCCAAATTGCCTAACCAAGCTTCATACTTCAGCATTTCCCTTCCTATTCACTTTGGTCACCCCTTAGACACCACCACCAGCTGCTACTTCACCTCTGGCCACCTCTAACCATTAGCTTCAGACCTGACCTGACCCACTTATGACATGGCCGAGCCTTGTTGTGCCCAAAAAACTCCAACTTTTGGACTTGACCCTTTGTACGCTTCACGTTGTATCTCCTACCATCATCATCTCCATGTTGTTGTGCATATATAATGCATACCCGAGCCTATAACATGAGCATTGCTGGGCCATGTTAACACCTAGGCTGAGCCTAGTGTGGTTTGATCAAGCCCATTTGATCAGGTGTCAAGCCATGTTGTCATCGTCAAGCAATTTATGTTAAAGCTGGGTAATGTTCTTTGTTGATTCAAAATTTCCATTTCGTTTCAATTCAAATTTTTATTGTATATATATATATATTTATGTTATCTTTTTTATTTTTTGTATATAAGATCAATATCAAGGCTCTCCGTCCATTCGAATCAAATCGTGAGTGTCGTGCCTTTGGAATCGCTCTTGTGTGTGTTGTTTGTCTCTAGATTTGATAAACGTGAGTCCGTCTCACTCTGACATTTATACTTATGAAATAGTAAATTGATGGCTAGTGTATAGTAATATAAAATGTTTATGCAAGTTAATGTTGATCATATGATATGCTATGCCATGTTATTACCATGTTAAAACTGTTAATTATCACCTAACATCTAATATATGACATTATATTGTGACATTGACATTTTTTTTATATTGTTTATGCATATGTTCAAACTGCAAGTTCCCTGTTAGAATAGAATCATAGTGGGTTGAAATGATACATACCCGAACGGGCTTTAGAATAGGGAAAAATCGTTATGGGCTGAAATGATAGGCCTGAGCGATTTTTATTTATTTCTATTTACTTGGGATTGCGGGTTTGAAAGGATAGAACCCAGTTTTCTTTTTAAATTGCGGATTGAAATGATACATATCTGTATCACTTGACCTAGGTTAGAAAATTATATACAGACCCCGTGGTATATTTTTAAATGATTTTTATTAAAATATGTATTTTTAAAAGCATGAAATTTTGATTTAAAAATATATATTTTATGGTTTTAAGAAAATTAAATATTAAGTCTTGAAATTGTTAATTTAAGTACGTAAATTCGAAGTAATTGTGATTTTTGAATTTAAATTTTATTTTAAAATGTAAATAAATAATGGAAATTTAATTTAAAGTTTTGAAATGATATTTGCAATAAAATGTTAAGTTTTATTAAATTTATAAGTTAAGAAAAACAACGAAATTTGACTTAACAAATGAATTGAGTTTTAAATTGGATATTTAATTATAAAATTTTATTATGATAAATCATATGTTAAAATGATTTAAATGTTAAATTTTGAAGTCTAGAAATATGATTTATAAATTCAAATAACAAGAATTTGGAGTTTTATTGTTTCCGAAAGGTTATAATAAAATCTAGAATTTTATAGCATTTCCAAAATGTTGAAGTCTTTTGACATCATTTTCAAATGCTATTATTTTGAATTTAAATATGTTTGAAATAACTAAATATCAACTACGGTATTTTATAAACGCCGTTATTCCTGAACTAAACAATTTTGAAAACTATAAGCTACGATAGCACTTTATAAATGCCGTCGTTGCTATAATTTGACAATGTTTTGAAATGTTATAGATTTTAACACTATTTGTGTTATATTTTAAAGTGTTAAATGATTTAACTTTTGAAATGGATTTATTTGTAAAATTTTAGAAGTTTGGATATATTTTAATATTTAAATTTCAAATTTTAAGGAATTTAAATTTGAATTTGAATTTAAATATGGTTTACTTGGTTATGTGTTAAATGGAATGAAATGAAATAAGATAAATGAATTTTTGAATGGAATTTTTAATGTATTTTGTAACTACACTTGAAATAATAAATGAATGAATTATTTGATTTAAAAATGGTATTTAAATTTGAATATTTGAAATTGAACTCAAATAATGATTCGAAACTGAGGCTTTGAAAGGATATGATATTTTTATGATTTGAAATGGTTTGGAAATGATTTGATCTTTATTTTGATAAAGAATATGAATTTGGAATGATATTTGATTTTGACAAATGAATATTTGAAGTTTATATTAGTATGAATCGGTATTTGGTTTAATTGTAATTTAAGTTTATTTAAATAATATTGGATTTATGAAATGAATATTTCAAAACTAAATAATAATGAAGTTAAATTTGAGATATATGAAATATTAAAATTTAGTTTTGAAATGTGTGATATTAAAGCTTTGAATTATACTGAAAGATTTAATAGTTTATTTTGTGGATCAAATCTATATTGGAAATTTATAAGATTTGAAATGTTTTGTTAGAAAACTAAATTGAACTGAAACTGATGGTTTGAATTGAATTAAATAGGGAATTTGAAATTTTGGTTTAATGGAATAAATTTGTAAAGTGTAAAGAATTAAAGGATGATTTGAAATGTATGATTTTGAAATGTTATGATTTTCCAAGTGTAATTGTTTCAAGCATTTTTGGTTTCAAAAGAGTTATATTTTGAATGTACTATGATTTTAAAATGAATATATGTTTTGAAATGTTTTGGTTTCGAAGTACAAACTATTTTGAGTTGAATATAGTTTGAAATGAAATGATTTGTTATTTTTTGAAGTATAAACTATTTTGAAATGACCATGGCGTTATAATAATGTTTGGTTGTTGAAGAGACCGGGATCGGAAGTTGTCATACTCCCTGCCAACTCCGAAAACCACATTAACAACTGTGTACGTGGTGGAGGTTCCAGAATGAAGTAGGATGGTGGCGACGATCTTGAGGTATATTACGTGGACCCAACTCCCGTGATTTGGCATAAGGTGGCTAAAACAGGAGCGACCTCTGGCCAGTTGAGGTCATTCCTCCGATCGGACACATTCCTTCGATACTATACTTTTACTTGTGATTGATTAGATGGCCATCCTCCGATTTTGATATGGGAGTGTGTTCCGAGGTGGGCGTATGTGGCTGCTGCGTTACCACCAGCCCGTGTGCGCAATTGGTATATCTACCCTGGTATTGCCTTGTGTGCCGTGTCACCAACCATACCGAGCCTTTACTACGTGTTTGTTTTTCTCCCGTAGCCCGTGGAGTATTTAGGGTAGTCTCTCGGTCTGGAGTTATGCTAATACTGGATGGACTACTGGGACTATTATGTGTGAAGGGTGATATAGGTAGCCCGGAACACTATTTAAAAGTAAGTTTATTTTACTGTAGACGTTATTATAATAGCGCAATATTACTACATAGTAAATAGTTTAACAGATCTTTATAGGATGTGCGATCCCAAGCATCATTTGAGTTACTGATGCATTTTGTTACTGTTCACTTGAGTTGATTTACAGTTCATAAGTATTTATGTCCTGCCTCAAGTGTTTTGTGTTTTGCTTTAGGCTCGATTCAGATTGAGTGAGTTGGTAGTTGGTATCAGAGCTTTGGTAGCTCTAGGCAAAACTTATTATATAGGGTAAATGTATTTACGGAATCACTTTCATCCAAACTTGAATCTCTTCCTCTTTGATTCAAATTTCATTTGAACTTTGGAATCTTCCCTGCGGTTTCAAAATTCATTCGTATCCCTCACTATTCATCTCCTTTTGATTCTAGAGTATCCCATAACTCCACTTCTAGTGAGCTTCATAGTGAATTGGCGGTCCTGCCAATCTCAAAGAATTCATTTGTAAAGGGGGAAACTCCTTTACAATTAGCATCGATTCACCATGAGATTTATATCTATCCTTGGTTTAGATGCTAATATCTTTTGTTTTTCCAAACTCTATCTATTTTGACCGAATGTTGATTTACCCTAGAAAATCCACATAGATCTTATTCTTTAAGTCACGGTTGACCCGGTTAAGGTTGCCTGCGATTTATTTAAGCTTATCCACCTCCTTATTCTGTTATTCAACCATCTTGTCTTCTGTTTCCAATCTATCTTCCAAACATTTTGAATTGTACTTGTAAATCAATATTAATGTTTTTTTTATATTGTGTTGTTTGAGTTGTTGATGCTGATTTGGGTTTCCGATTGATTCGTTTGAACAACGCTATCGATAGGATTTCTAAAACACTTTGACAGAACAAACTAACATAATATTATTTTAAAATTTTGGTTAATGAAATATATTTTGATATAAGTAAATTTATGGAGCTTAATAAATTGATTTAAATTAATCATTTAAAATGATAATACTTGATTTATCATTTATTGTTCTATAAATGAATTTATAAATAGCTGTTTATAAATTGATTTGGGGAACTGAAATGAGTTTGAAACAAGAAATTTGAGAATTTAATTTTTGATGGTTTCAAACCTTGTGTTTAAAATTTTAAAATGGGTATATTATTTAAAGTATTTTCTAATAGAAATTTGTTTCCAAGAAATTTTAAAGTTTAAAATTAGTCCTCTTCTCTTGTCGCTGGAAAATAAATTCGGTGATGACTGCATCATCATCGACATATTTTCGAGTTTTCAAGTGAAGTGACCGTTCTGTAGTCTTGCTACAGTTTTGTTTTAGGGAATTTAATTAATTTGAATTTCTAAAATAAGACTGGATTTATAACAAATGCTAATATATGATTTAAATTTGAATGGATATTTATATATATATAGTATATCTGCATTTAGTTATCTATAAATAGTTTGGAATTAATTGGAAATTTAGTTCCTAATATTTATCTTGAAGGATAATTTTAAGTATACTTTCAAGATTTGGATAAATATTCAATTTTGAAATGATTGAATTAGAAAGTTTATTTGTATAATACACAATTCCATTCCAATATAACTTACCAAAATTTTCAGAAATTGAATATGTAATTGGAAAATATACAATATAAAAAAAAGATTTTATAAGTAAAAATTGAGTGGTTATAATAAATGTTATACACTTAAATTTTAGTTATAAAATGATTAACAGTGGTAAATAAAGAATAGGTAATGGAAAATTTACAATATAAAATGATGATAAAGGAACTAAGAATAAATTAAAGCGGTTATAATTAGTATAAATATATTTAACATGGGTGATAAGATGTATTGAGAGAAATAAACTTAATTTTAATTAGAAATGAAGAAGAATTAAATTTTATTTGGTACATTTTGAGTATAATAAAGTATTTTCGAATACATGATTTTAGGGATTTGTTAATTTAAGATAATTGGATAACAAGCTAATGAAATTGGAGATGATTAAGATTTATTTAACTTATGTAAAATTAATTTCCAATTTAAGTTGAAATTTTTAAGGGTTTTAATTTATTATCTTATTTTGTTTTTCAAACTATCTTCTGGTTGTCTTTATTCACGTATCTTGCTAAAGAATGAGAAAGCTATTGCTTATACATATCTATTTAGAAATCTTTCTATAAGTTTTGGTACTCATTTTGAATCCGAGCACTGCTTGCCACAGACCGTCGATCAAGCGAAAAGGGTGAATCGGATTCTAGAAGATCTTTTTCGTGGTTGTGTTCTTGATTCTGGAGGATGTTGGGAAGATCATCTCCACCTTGTCAAACTTACCTATAACAACTGTTATCAGGTATAAATTTCAATATTCTTGGCATCTTTTCTTAATACTATTTCATTCTATCTTTTTTTTTGTTTTTCCCTTACCTCATTCCTTTTCGGGGATGAAAAGTTTTGAGTGGGGGAGAGTGTAACAACCCTGTATTTTCTGATTGTTTTAGTTGTATATTTTAATTATTATAATTGAATACTTGATTTAAAAATTATTTTATATATTAAAATGAATAATTTTATTATTTTAAATATAAATTTTGATTTTAATGTAAATTATAATTTCAAACATGTATAAATTGAATATTTTCCAAAAAATTGAATTTTTGTCAAAAGGTCAAATTTTGACTTTTAAATCTAAAATTTGAAATTTGAAAAATTGGAATTTTATCTTTTATTATGAGAATAAATAAATTTTTTAGAACACAACTTTTCGTTTCGTTGAAATCTGATTTATAATGTGAAAATTATGCCTTTTTAACTTTTGTGTGAAATTTGTTATATTTAACAAAATTGTTTATTTTAAATTATATAAATAATATTTTATTTGGTCAAGTAATGTTCTAAATTATGTTTATATGGGTAAAATAACATGTTATGTATATATTTTGGTTTTAAAACATCTTTAAAAAGTGTAATTGACATTTTACAGTGTCAGTTGTATTTTGTTTACTGTTTCTAATTCCAGCTTCAATTAATTTTAAAAAAATTCTTTATTTATTTTTGTATTTTCTTAAGATCTTATTTTTTTCTCATTCCCACTTTATTTTGTTCCTCATTTATTTTAATTATTTGAATTTTTTTTGTTTTAAAGTGAAATAGAAATTCTCTAAGGCTAAATGGTATTTTATTTGTAATTTTCATGTCCCGTTTCCAATTTTTAAACAATTTCTTTAATTATTTTTCTATTTTCTCTAAATTTAATTATTTTTTTCACTTATAATATGTTTAATAAATTATTTTATTTCAAAATTTTTCTTTAGAATATTTTTAAAATGAATTAAATGTTTTTCCAAAGCCAATGATGATTTAATTGTAATTTTTGAACCCTGTTTTGGAATTTTAAGCAATTTCTTTAATTCTTTTTCCATTTTCTTTAAAATTTATTATTTATTATTTATTTTATATTACTTTGTTTCGGTTTTTAAAGTCAAATTGCTAAAATTTTATTTTGTTTTTATTTAATTAAAAGAAAGTGGAAATTTGAAAGGACTTGAGCTTTAAATCTTGTGACTTTTCATTGCCTAGTCTTTTCACTTGCCTTGGCCTTTCATTTTCTAGCATAGCCGTACATTTCTTATTGATAATTCACGTGAAAACTTCTCATCCTCCTCACAACTCATGACCAAGTTCATTTCTGAAATTATTTTCAAGTTTTTCCAATGGCTTCTTTCCACTTTTTTTCCTCTCTTTCATTGTATTTTGCCTTCCTTCTCTTCTAGCTTTGCTTGGAATCTACCTCCTTCATCTCCACCAACCACCTCCTCCACCATATACAGCAGCTACTCCTCCCCCTCCTCTGAATTTAATCAAGCCTTGCCCATCCATGGAGGTTAGCATCGCAAACTTTAAACCATACCCTTCCAAATTGCCTAACCAAGCAACATACTTCAGCATTTCCCTTCCTATTCACTTTGGCCACCCCTTAGACACTACCACCAGCTGCTACTTCACCTCTGGCCACCTCTAGCCATCATCTCCAGATCCGACCGGACCCATTTATGACATGGCCGAGCCTTGTTGTGCCCAAAAAACTCCAACTTTTGCACTTGACCATTTGTATGCTTCATGTTGTATCTCCTACCATCATCATCTCCATGTTGTTGTGCGTATATGATGCATACCCGAGCCTATAACATGGTCATGGCTGAGCCATGTTGACACCTAGGTTGAGCCTGGTGTGGTGTGAACAAGCTCGTTTGATCAAGTGTCAAGCCATGTTGTCATCGTCAAGCAATTTGTGTTAAAGATGGGTAATGTTCTTTGTTGATTCAAAATTTCCATTTCGTTTCAATTCATATTTTTATTGTGTATATATATATATTTATATTATCTTGTTTATTTGTTATATACAAGATCAATATCAAGGCTATTCATCCATTCGCATCAAATCGTGCGCGTCGTTCCTTTGGAATCGCTCTTGTGTGTGTTGTTTGTCTCTAGATTTGATAAAGGAGAGTCCGTCTCACTCTGACATTATTACTTATGAAATAGTAAATTGATGGCTAGTGTATAGTAATATAAAATGTTTATGCAAGTTAATGTTGATCATATGATATGCTATGCCATGTTATTAGCATGTTAAAACTGTTAATTATCACCTGACATCTGATATATGATATTATATTGTGACATTTACATTTTTTTATATTGTTTATGCATATGTTCACACTGCAAGTTCCCCGTTAGAATAGAATCACTATGGGTTGAAATGATACATACCCGAACGGGCTTTAAAATAGGGAAAAATCGTTATGGGCTGAAATGATAGGCTTGAGCGATTTTTATTTATTTTTATTTACTTGGGATTGCGGGTTTGAAAGGATAGAATCCAGTTTTCTTTTTAAATTGCGGATTGAAATGATACATATCCGTATCACTTGTCCTAGGTTAGAAAATTATATACAGACCCCGTGGTATATTTTTAAATGATTTTTATTAAAATATGTATTTTTAAAAGTATGAAATTTTGATTTAAAAATATATATTTTATGGTTTTAAGAAAATTAAATATTAAGTCTTGAAATTGTGAATTTAAGTACGTAAATTCGAAGTAATTGTGATTTTTGACTTTAATTTTATTTTAAAATGTAAATAAATAATGGAAATTTAATTAAAATTTTGAAATGATATTGGCAATAAAATGTTAAGTTTTATTAAATTTATAAGTTAAGAAAAACAGCGAAATTTGACTTAACAATGAATTGAGTTTTAATTTGGATATTTAATTATAAAATTTTATTATGATAAATCATATGTTAAAATGATTTAAATGTGAAATTTTGAAGTCTAGAAATATGATTTATAAATTTAAATAACAAGAATTTGGAGTTTTATTATTTCTGAAAGGTTATAATAAAATCTAGAATTTTATAGCATTTCCAAAATGTTGAAGTCTTTTGACAGCATTTTTAAATGCTGTTGTTTTTTAATTTAACTATGTTTGAAATAACTAAATATCTATTACGGTATTTTATAAACGCCATTATTCCTGAGCTAAACTATTTTGAAAACTATAAGCTCAGATAGCACTTTATAAATGCCGTCGTTGCTTTAATTTGACAATGTTTTGAAATGTTCTAGATTTTAACACTGTTTGTGTTATATTTTAAAGTGTTAAATGATTTAACTTTTGAAATGGATTTATTTGTAAAATTTTAGAAGTTTTGAATATATTTTAATATATAACTTTGAAATTTTAAGGAATTTAAATTTGAATTTGAATTTATATAGGGTTTACTTGGTTGTTTGTTAAATGGAATGAAATGTAATGAGATAAATGAATGTTCGAATGAAGTTTTAGATGTATTTTGTAATGATACTTGAAATAATATACGAACGAATTATTTGATTTAACAATGGTATTTAAATTTTAATATTTGGATTTGAACTCAAATAATGATTTAAAAATGAGGTTTTGAAAGGATATGATATTTTTATGATTTGAAATGGTTTGGAAATGATTTGATCTTTATTTTGATAAAGAATATGAATTTGGAATGATATTTGATTTTGATAAATGAATATTTGAAGTTTACATTAGTATGAAAGGATATTTGTTTTAATTGTAATTTAAGTTTATTTTAATATTGGATTTATGAAATGAATATTTCAAAACTAAATAATAATGAAGTTAAATTTGAGATATATGAAATATTAAAATTTAGTTTTGAAATGTGTGATATCAAAGCTTTGAATTATTCTGAAAGATTTAATAGTTTATTTTGTGGATCAAATCTATATTTGAAATTTATAAGATTTGAAATGTTTGGTTATAAAACTAAATTGAATTGAAACTGATCGTTTGAATTGAATTAAATTGGAAATTTGAAATTTTGGTTTAATGGAATAAATTTGTAAAGTGTAAAGAATTAAAGGATGATTTCAAATGTATGATTTTGAAATGTTATGATTTTCAAAGTGTAATTGTTTCAAGCATTTTTGGTTTCAAAAGAGTTATACTTTAAAAGTATTATGATTTTGAAACGAATATATGTTTTGAAATGTTTTGATTTCGAAGTATAAACTATTTTGAAAGGAATATAGTTTGAAATGAAATGATTTGATCTTTTTTGAAGTATAAACTATTTTGAAATGACTACGGTGTTATAATAACGTTTGGTTGTTGAAGAGACCGGGATCGGAAGTTGTCATACTCTCTGCCAACTCCGAAAACCACTTTAACAACCGTGTACGTGGTGCAGATTCTAGAATGAAGTAGGATGGTGGCGACGATCTTGAGGTATATTACGTGGACCTAACTCCCGTGAGTTGGCCTAATGTGGCTAAACAGAAGCGATCTCGGGCCAAGTGAGGTCATTCCTCCGATCGGGCACCTTCCTTCGATACTATACTCTTACTTGTGATTGATTAGATGGCCATCCTCCAATTTTGATATGGGAGTGTGTTCCGAAGTGGGCGTATGTGGCTGCTGTGTTACCACCAGCCCATGTGCGTAATTGGTATATCTACCCTGGCATTGCCTTGTGTGCCGTGTCACCTACCGTACCGAGCCTTTAAAGTTTGTTTTTCTCCCGTAGCCCGTGGAGTATTTAGGGTAGTCTCCCGATCTGGAGATATGCTGATACTGGATGGACTACTGGGACTATTATGTGTGATGGGTGATATGGGTAGCCCGGAACGCTATTTAAAAGTAAGTTTATTTTACTGTAGACATTATTATAGTAGCGCAATATTACTACATAGTAAATAGTTTAACGGATCCTTAAAGGATGGGCGATCCCACGCATCCTTTGAGTTACTGATGCATTTTGTTACTGTTCACTTGAGTTGACTTACAGTTCATAAGTATTTATGTCCTGACTCGAGTGTTTTTTGTTTTGCTTTACGCTCGAGTCAGATTGATTGAGTTGGCATTCAAGATTCACCTTTGGAGTTGGAGCTTTCCTTGATGATCCAGCCATTTATTTTCCTTTCTGCATCCAGTGATTTCAGTGATGTATTCTGGTTTGTACCTGATGTATCTTGTTACTCTTCTGTTGTATCTTATTTAACTCAGATGTATCTTATTTTTATATAATAGCTTCATGAACTACTATCTCTTTTAATTCTTCTGCATTATTATTTACTCTGTGTCTGTGATCTGTGATTATGTATTTACTGTATATTCTGAGATTTGCCAAATTTTATTTACAATGCGGTATTTTGAGCAATTCAAGTCCGATATGTGTGGATGCGAATAGTTGAAAATATCAGGTTGTTACAATATATCATTGCAGATATTCTTATAAAATTAGTAAGGTTAAAGGTTATATTTCATTTTACGAATAAGCTACCACTACTATTCTTTGATGTTTCGCCAAAACCTAAGACAAAACACAGAAGTCTTTCGACTTTACTAATAGGTGTTAGGACTTGTACATCTTGGAATTCTGACCTTAAGTTTGCTCAGCAAGTCATAATTCCACAAACGATGGATAGCTCCTTATCGGTTGTATTGTACGCTACTCCTAACCCTTGGCACATAGTCCTTATTTCATTTTGACCTTGAGTTTGCTCAACAAATCGAAATTAAATTATTCACTCGTACCTACCATATCTCGAGACCTGAATATAGTATATATACCTTGAGTTTGCTTAACAAATACATATAGTTATCTTACCTCGTCTATTCAGAGTATTAATAATATTACACATAACTCCCTAACTTGAGTTTGCTCAAAAATTAAGGAGTATAAAAGTAATTTATTAATACACACACACACATATATACATATATACATATATGTATATATAAATCTGTGGTAGGGGACAAATTTTTATTTAAGGTCATATCTTCAATATATTACATATAGTGACATTGACTTATGGAATAATGTAACTCTTATTAATCACCTCCATGATTCAAATATCAGACACATAGGAAATCTTGGTATACATGCATTTACGTCTGTATTTTTTCCTTAAATCTATTACGGGTTTCTTTAATGTTTCACCTTTAGTTTATACATTCATATTATATAAGTTTTGTTATTACATAACTTTTATATTTTATATTAATTATATATTAGTCTTATGTATAACATTATATTACTTAAATATTTTTTAATCAATTTGGATTAAAACAACATAACATATGTCATAATATATAATACATTTTCACGTTTATTAATTAATTAATTAACATATTTTATTAATTTATCCTATTAATAAGTTTTAAATTTTTTGAAATTCATTTATATTAATTTTCAAACATTTTGAAAAATCTTATTATATTATAAATTTATAATTTGAGTATATTTTATTTTAAATTTTGGTCTTAAATTTTATATTTTATATTTTTAATTTTCAAACAATTTTGTTAATTAGCCCAAGACTCAATTCAAATTATTAGGGGCAACCTTTGGGCTCACGTATCTATTTGGGCTAGGTTAGTAGCTAAGTAGGGTAGCGTATTTGATTACCTAAATACAATCCTAAACACTACCTTTCTAGACACTTTACTATCCATGCTATGAGTTTAATGGTTAACCCTAACATGACTAGTTCAAACTGCATAAACTATTAGGCTCTGATACCATTGTTGGAACTAGATTAGCATACAGTAGAAGTAATGAGTGAATTTTAATTTTTTTTACCATTTTGGATCATTGTTCGGCCTATAAAGTCTAATTTTCTTAGAAATTGCTAAATTTATTTTAATTAAAATCTCTATTTTATTTAGATTTATAATGATATAGTATTATTAAATGTTATATTATATATACATATATATATATGTATGTATGTATATACATATATATGTGAATCGTACACACATATATGTGTGTGTGCATATGTAGCATATCAATCCGTGTAAGGTATAACATGCCCGTGTATAAATGTCATGATTTAACATCGCAACGGACACGTTAGCTCATCCAATACACAAAAATGTTGTCAAAATGTATGTTTATGTACTTTTTCTTATATGTATAATATTACAAATATATATTTATATATATAAACTATATTTTATTTAAATAATTTTGTGTGTATATATTTATATATAAATATAAGTATAAAATATTAACATTATATACATATCTATAACTATATTACTACTTTTAAATCATTTATAAAAAAAATTAAATAACTTTTTTCTAAAGATAAAATAATACATATACATACATACATACATACATACATACATATACATATATATATATATATATATATATATATGATAACTCCTCAAAATCCAAAGGTGTGTTGAATTGAGAGTAAATCAAAAGAAGAATCCTTTCGAAGGACTTCAAAACAGCTTGTATTGACAAAACTATGATTCAATGTTGTAGTCTTATATACAGATCCTTTCGAAGGGATCAAAATGGGTTCTAGTTAAGAGATTCATTCGAAAGGAGCCCTCTAAAGATGTCGATACAACAGCTATGAAAGGAACTCCTTCGAAAGCCAAGATATTTTGAAAAGCATTCAAATGCCTTTCAAAGAAGTCCTTTAGAGGAATTGATTCAATAGTTATAATGAAAACCTCTTCAAAGGTTCAATTCCCGTCGAAAGCATTTGAAACTCGATTTATATATATTTAAGCAAAGAGTGGATTCAATGAGGCCATAGAGCCTCATTTCGGACAAAATATCATAAGTCCGTTGGGCTCAATGATATTGGATTTTTATCATCATGTTAAGTTAGTACCGCAAGGGGTTTAATTGTAATAACAATATGCATTGGATTCAAGATATCCTGTAACGATCCCAGATTTTGGCTGTGTTTAAATTGACAATTCATTTAATTTTTGAATAAAAATGATGAAATTAATTTGGTAATTAATGTAAGATTCTAGTTAAATCATGAATTAATTAAGAATTAATCTGGATATTTGAATTTAAAATTACGAAATGGATTTTAAAAGTTAAATATATATATATATATATATATAAATGCAAATGTAAAATAAGGCAATAATAAATTAAGTTAAAAATAAAATATTTAAGCTAGAAATAAATTAGATAAATTCAAACGACATGTAAATAAATATATAGTTCATAAGATATAAAGTTAATATGATATAATGACTAGAATTTCATTACAAAGTAAGAAGATAAAGGCCAACAAAGTGATATATGCTCAAATAAAAAGTAAATGTATATATGAAGTATAACAAAACAAAAATTTATAGATATCTATGTATAAACAAATAAAGTGTAAAAAATGAAATAAGAAAACAAAAATACATTTAAATAAGAAGCTTGTAAAAGAAGACAATGTAACATATTACAAGTATGTAGGTTAAAATATCTATACACAGACAAAGAAAATTAATGCATGAATCTTTAGCACACAATAAAAATATCATTAGCCACCAAAGAAAAGAAATAAAAATCAGCCAGTCAACATGCAATCAAAAAAATCACTGCCTATTGCACTAAAGGATTATAATCACCCTGTATTTGTACAAAACATAATATCACTTTGTACAAATGATATCAACCTATAAGCTTCTTTCATATATCAGCCACTAAACAAGATATTAGCCAGCGAAATATAGGTTACATCAGCCACCAAATTAAGAAAATATCTTTGTCCTATATTGTACAAACAAAATGATATCCCTGTAAACTCACTTTGCATATATCAACCTTCATCAGTTCGTTCATTTAAACTAGAGATCTCAAGTAAGTAATATCAACTTAAACTTAAACAAAAACTTCAACTTAAACAATAATACTAATCAACTCAAACCAGAGAAGATTAAAAGATGGATTCATCAAGTAGTTTCAAGCCATGTTTCAACAAGGAAGTTCTATTCGTTTTGGAAAACTATGAGTAAACATACTATTTTTAAAGTTTAAATTTAGTAATTAGTTCATGTATATCCTATGATTGCTATATGTTGTATGCCTGTGGTTATGAGATGCTATCTGGAAGTTAAATATGTGATTGTTCTTCAGTATTCTTAAGGCTTCTGAGCAAAGAAGGGCAGAGAAAGCTATTACTTCTTCATTTAAACCAATTTAAACTTGGAAAAATTAACTAAATAAGTTTATTTAAATAAGAATCAGAGTCTGGAAATGATTTGAAGGTGGACAGTGAAAATTAGATACTGTATATTCATTTTTATAGCAAAAGGAAATCAATTGTTAAAATTCTAGTATTTTAAACTGTTGCTTTGATTTTATATTTGGAATAAACAAACAAAGTAAGGTTTTTAAAATAAGAATAATGATTTTTATGTAAGTAGAAAAGGTGTAGTTCGAAAATGAATCAAGGAAGCATTTTTAACAATTTCAGTTGATTCAAACAAATTTAATTTCTAAAATTGGATGAGAGGCTAGTTTGATGATGTATCAATCCAAGAAAAATGCTAATGAATTTTTCTAATGCGAGGTTTTTGGGATCGATTCGAATATAGGGTTTTGGGTTCAAAATTTTCGGTGTTCTGTAAATTTTGGTTTTCATTGCCGACGCTTGATCGAGTGGCGCATGATTTAAGGTGATGGTCGAGGAGGGTAACGGCAAGGCGTGGACGAAGTGGCTTCTCTTCCGGTGATCAGTGTTTGTAGAATATGGAGATTTTCGGTGGGATGTTCGAGTGCTGGTTCGAGCTATAGGCATATTTTCGAATTCGAGTTTGTCTTGTTGAATTGAGTTTTGATTTCTAATGTGAGGATGATTTGTGGTTTGTGGGAGGCGATGGGGGTTGTCGGAGGGGCGGCGAACCACCGTGCACGTGCACGGTGGCGATTTGGGGGGTTTATTTCTGGTGTCGTGTTGTCGCGGGTGTTGCACGAGACATTTGGGAAATTGCTTCGAGTTTAAACCTGATGCATAAGTATATTTAAGATACTACAGTTATATTTTCTTAACTTAAGCTAAAAAAAAGAAAAAAGAATCAGTAGAAGAAGAAGAAGGAAGGGGGAAGAATGGTACGCGGGAAACAGAAGTGAGATGCGAGTTTCACTCTTGTAAATCAAGTAATTGCCTCTGGTTTTATATTCTTTGTGAATCAACCTAAAACTATTTAAGTTATTTTGTTAAGTAAAGTTTAATATTTATTAAGTAAACATTGTTGACAAATTTAAAGCTAAGATATGATTTAAAATCGTTAAGAGAGACTAGTGTAATAATTAATTTATATGGTAAGTTAATTAAGAATGTAATTAATTTATACTTGAAATTAAATAAGTAATTTAAAGATTTAATAAATATGAAATTAAAGATTGATATTTATAGCTTTGTATTTAAATCAATTTTAAACTTAAGAATTTTAATTAATTAATTAAGGTTAATTAATAAATAAATAATAGTTAACTAATTAAGTGATTAATTAAGGATTATATGATTTGTTAATTGGCAATTAATGTTTAATTAAATAATTTGTGATAATTAAATAAGTAATTAACTTTTATTAATTAAGGTAATTAAGTGATTTAATTAATAAGATAATTAAGGAATAATTTATTCAATTTATAAATTAATGTTTCAGATTAATTTATAATTAAAGATTAATTAAAAGTAATTAAGAAATGTTATTAGTTAATGAAGACAATCAACTAAGGTTTATTAAGTATTAATTAATGTGATTGACTTTAATAATTAATTAGATTAATTAATTAAGATAATCAATTGTAAATTGTTAATTACTTAATGAAAGTAATTAAGGGGTGAATTACTAATTGTAATTAATTTTGGATATTTTGATTAATTTAATGATTAAGATTAATTGGTAATTAATGATTAATTGTTACGAGATGATTTCTTAATGGTATGCAATTAAAGGGTTAATTCCTTAAAATAATTAATTAAGGGGTTAATTAATTATGTAATCGGTTTATAGGTTAATATAATCAATATGATTAATTTAGAATAATTTATTTATATCAAATGATTTGTGATTGATTAATCAGGATTGGATAGTTAATTCATAAGTAATTAATTTAATTGGAAATAAATTGAATTAATTAGGATTAAACAATTAATTAATCATGTTTATGAATGTTTATTGAATGCTTGACCTTACCCATGAATGATTGTATTATATGAGATGCCTTGAATTGATTGTCCTATCTGATCTGTGATAGTTTTTTCTGTGGATTAAGCTGCGTATAAATTTATTCATTTATTTATGATACATTTATATATTATCTGTAATCTGTGAATGAACGATGAGCGTCATAGTTTATACCGCTTATCAACTATATTTCTGTGTTTTGATCTGTAATGATGATGTTGTTGCACTATTGTGTTAAACCCCTGGACCACACCATACACACACAAATATGGATTTCACGAGGAAATCGATTAAGTCACAGATTTTCGAAATGATTTTTAAATAGACAATTTGAATTCAAACGGTTTGGAAATAGAATCAGGTTAAATGTGGAAAGCTTTTGAAACGAAATATCAAAGTTAAAATTTATTTTTGAATGTTTTGATAAAGTTTTGAAATTTAAATAATTTGATTTAAATTTGAATTCAATATTTGAAATTGAATTCTATGATTTGAAACCAGGGACCAAAGATGTTATACAAGTTTATATGGGTTAAACCATTTTTTAATGTATCGATTTGGGGATTTGGGGATTTGGGGATTTGAATTTAATTCAAAGGCTTTAACTCGTTCAAATATAATTGGACTCTTCCGAAACGAAAACTGTTTGTTTTCAAATAATAAAAGCTTTCACATAAGAAATGAACTTCCAATTTGTGTACTGTGTGAAACCCGTAAATGGATCTTGGTGAAACTGTGTGAACTTAGTGAAATAAATCTTTTCGTTTAAAAGATTTAAAATGGTAATTTGTTTAACCATTCAAAAGAAAGTTTTGGATTTTATCTGTTGTGACTTACCTGAAATCTCATATCCATATGTTTTAAACATTGCGCTCATTATTTGGTTTAGCCGGGAGAGGAACTTGTGTCATATAACCCATTTCGAATAATGATACGAGGTTATAGATTGCATTTGAAGACCGGTGGTGAAGACCGGGTATTTGTGTGAACGATAGGATGATCTATCGATTGTCTCTACACCGAGTAGCTATGTTATAGAGGTTACCTAAGTGATGGAAAGTCCGATCGGGATTGTGAATACTCGGATTTGCAAGGGCTTCTTCGGAAGTGCCTTCGGTTCTGTTTGAACCCGGGACAGATTTGTACGGTTGTATGTCTGACACTACACATTGAGATATAAAGAAGATTTCTTTCAAAAACATATCTGCTGGTGGCGGAGAATTTATTCTCTTAGGTTAACACCCTTCTCTGAGACGTACGAGCTCAGAGGTTATGTAGTTGAAGGCTATCGGTGATATATTCCAAATTTGGTAGTGTGGCATGCTGAGTGCTGCTGTTTGTTGGTGATCATTCGTTGATCATTTGTGGTCAGTGCATGGCATTTGTATAAAGCGTAGCTTTGTGGACGAGACTGCATCAGGACCTCACAACCCAGAAATGGTCGAAACAGGAAAGATTCGGGAAGGTTATGTGGGTCGTGCCCTTTAAGGTGTGTCATTCCTTCCTGGTAAAGGGTGGTATCATGGTATGGAGCCCAGATATTTACCTATGTGGTGGGCTTCAATCTCAATTTCTTTGTGTTTGTTGCTTTGTGGTTTAGAGGTGCCTCGGATAAAGGTCCCAAAGGACGGGGGGTGGCATGCTCGAGAAGTAGTAACCTAGTTACAGAGGTAACCTGGCCTTGTGTTGGCAGAGATCCGGTTAGGTTCTCGGGACGTCCCGCCAGAGTCGTACCCATGGACAGTGGGAAGTTCCTTAGCCCGACCATTTGCTGGAAAATGCAAATGAAACAATACGCGCCCTGTACGGTTTTAGTTGTATAACCTGCCATGGAATGTGGCGGTAACCTGCTATTGAAATGACAGCTATAGTAGGCATACGATAATGGTCGTATGTTGGATAAGATTTATGTTATACTTTTGAAATGTTTTCCACTGTGCACCTATAATAATAATATTGAAAAGAAATTTTCTCGTATCAAGCATGTTTGACTATCATAAGGAGAAATCTCCTCTAATTCTGCGTTTGCATGGTGTGTGCGGTGGAAGGCCTTATGGTAGTGTCATTTTCCAAAAAAATCATTACAAATTTATTTTAAATTTCTTTGTTGTTCGTTTTGAAAGATAAGCCGTTTTTGTTGCTCACATCAGTCCCATGACTGACTCGGAGTTTATTGTTCCTTTCCTAAACTCTGGGTGCCTACTATTTTCCACTGGGCAGTTTAGAGTTGGGTTTTTCAAATAGTCAGGTTTAGTAGATTATCTAGAGTTGGTCCAGTCTTTGGATGCACACGACTGACCTTTCTTATCTAGGTGACATGTGAGGTTGGTTCGAGCTAGCTTTGGATTGGAGCATTGGATTTGGAGATGCATTCTACTGAAGATATTCTTTCCGCTGGTGGTGTTATCTATTTTCCTTTCCAATGTTTCTTGTGTCTCTGATAGCACTGATATCCATTGTATCATTCTCTTATACCATATTATATCAGATGTTGTATCCGTCATTGTATCAATGTTATATATTGATATTCATTTTCTTCCGCTGTGTTGTACTTAATGGTGTTATAAGCTCTGGCGCACCAGATTCGACGTTTGGATCTGCGGCACTTGAATATGAGTGTCGTATTCGGTGCCGATTTTCGAAGGTCGAGTCAGGATCGTCACATATGGTATCAGAGCTGAGGGTTAAAACTTTAACTCAGGAGTATAACACATTGAGCAACCCATTAGAGATAGGTTGAAGTATACCCTAGAATGAGTATATCCTTAAGATATCCGTTCGAATGACTCTGTAAATTCTCTTACTATCTACTGATAGTGAGTATGAGGATAAGAAGAGAACGAGATAGAGGACAGGGGAGCACCACTATAAATGGGCAATACCCTACAATAGTGGAAACAATTTTCTTCTCAATTTCCTTTGATTCGTCTTCCCAATTCTTTTGATTGCTTCGTGGCAACTCAAGAAAGAAGCCTCGGTGTGATGGTGGCTCTTACGAATCATGTAGATAACTTTCTGTTTTGTATCCTCTTCATTAAATTCCTACCAGCTTTCCATTTTAACTTCAGTGAATTTGAAATTTTATTTGGAATAAATTGGTAAATTAAATATAAAATTGAATATGATCCGAAATTTGAATTGTATCAACAAAACAATTTCTTTTAAAACCAAATTCGAAATTCTATTGTAATTTCTTGTGTCGATCGATGTCCGAAGAAGAACAAGTTGGTATATAATTTGGGGTATTCCGACCTAAGTTTGGAACCCATATCTTGTGTTTGAGAAATTGTAGAAGATTGAATCCATCTATCAATATATTTTGTTCAACATCTCCTTTCGATTCTTCGGTGGTTCCTGGTAGACCCAGGAAGAAGATTTGATATACTTGCATGGGACATAAACTCCAAATAGGCCAGAATTGTTTGATTGGATAAATTGGTTGCTTTGATTGCTATGAATACTTCAGTTCTAAACTAAAAGTTTTGAAATTGTATCCATATATCTATCTATTTTTGGGTCCGGATATGTTCTACGAATGGTTAGTTATTCCTTCGGACTAACCAGTGCCTTCCATATTCGTTGATTTGATGACCCGAGTATTTTGTATAGTATTGTATGAGTTTATTCTCATATCTATTGTCGATATTCTGATTTGGCAAGCCAAATACAGAATAGATATCCAGTTTAACCTGGAAAACTGTTTCTCTGTCTTTGTGTATCTATCTTTGTTGTTTTCGTGCCTGTAAATTTTATGGACGAAATCTCTTTAAGGGGGGAATCTGTAACGATCCCAGATTTTGTATGTGTTTAAATTGATAATTCATTTAATTTTTGAATAAAAATGATGAAATTAATTTGGTAACTAATGTAAGATTCTAGTTAAATCATGAATTAATTAAGAATTAATTTGCATATTTGAATTTAAAATTATGAAATGGATTTTAAAGGTTGTGTGTGTATATATATATATATATATATATATATGAATGCAAATGTAAAATAAGGCAATAAGTAATTAAGTTAAAAATAAAATATTTAAGCTAGAAATAAATTAGATAAATTCAAACGACATGTAAATAAATTATGTAGTTCATAAGATATAAAGTTAATACGATATAATGACAATAGAATTTCATTACAAAGCAAGAAGATAAAGGCCAGCAAAGAGATATATTCTCAAATATAAAGTAAATGTATATATGAAGTATTACAAAATTTTTTTTTTATAGATATCTATGTACAAACAAATAAAGTATAAAAAATGAAACAAGAAAACAAAAATACATTTAAATAAGAAACTTGCAAAAGAAGACAATGTAATATATTACAAGTATGTAGATTAAAATATCTATACACAAGACAAAAAAAATTTAATGCATGAATCTTTAGCACAGAAGAAAAATATCATTAGCCACCAAAGAAAAGAAATAAAAATCTGCCAGTCGACATACAATGAAAAAAATCTTTGCCTATTGTAATAAAAGGATTATAATCACCCTGTATTTGTACAAAACATAATATCACTTTGTACAAATGATATCAACCTATAAGCTTCGCTCATATATCAGCCACTAGACTAGATATTAGCCACCGAAATATAGGTTACATCAGCCACCATATTAAGAAAATATCTTTGTCCTATATCGTACAAACAAAGCGATATCCCTGTAAACTCACTTTGCATATATCAACCTTCATCAGTTCATTCATTTAAACAGGAGACCTCAAGTAAGTAATATCAACTTAAACATAAACAAAAACTTCAACTTAAACAATAATACTAATCAACTCAAACCAGAGAAGATTAAAAGATGGATTCAGCAAGCAGTTTCAAGGCCATTTCAACAAAGAAGTTCTGTTCATTCTGGAAAACTGTGAGTAAACATACAAGTTTTAAAGTTTAAATTTAGTAACTAGTTCATGTATACCCTATGATTGTTATATGTTGTATGCCTGTGGTTATGAGATGCTATCTGGAAGTTAAATATGTGATTGTTCTTCAGTATTGTTAAGGCTTCTAAGCAAAGAAGTGTAGAGAAAGCTATTTACTTCTTCATTTAAACCAATTTAAACTTGAAAATTTTAATTAAATAAGTTTGTTTAACTAAGAATCAGAGTATGGAAATGATTTGAAGGTGGACAGTGAAAATTAGATACTTTATATTCATTTTTACAGCAAAAGGAAATCAATTGTTAAATTCAAGTATTTTAAATTGTTGTTTTGATTTTATATTTGGAACAAACACACAAAAGTAAGATTTTTAAAATAAGAATAATGATTTTTATGTAAGTAGAAAAAGTGCAGTTGAAAAATGAATCAAGGAAGCATTTTTACCAATTTCAGTTGATTCAAACAAATTTAATTTCTGAAATTGGATGAGAGGCTAGTTTGATGATGTATCAATCCAAGAAAAATGCTAAAGAATTTTTCTAATGCGAGGATTTTGGGGTCGATTCAAATATAGGGCTTTGGGTTCAAAATTTTCGGTGTTCTGTAAATTTTGGTTTTCATTGCTAATGCTTGATTGAGTCGCGCGTGATTTATGGTGATGGTCGAGGAGGGTAACGATAAGGCGTGAACGAAGTGGCTTCCCTTCCGGTGATCAGTATTTGTAGAATATGGCGATTTTCGGTGGGATGTTCGAGTGCTGGTTCGAGCTACAGGCATATTTTTGAATTCGAGTTTTTCTTGTTGAATTGAGCTTTGTTTTCTAATGTGAGGATGATTTGTGGTTTATGGGAGGTGATGGGGTTGTCGGAGGGGCGGCGAACCAACGTGCACATGCACGGTGGCGATTAGGGGGGTCTGTTTCTGGTGTCGTGTTGTCGTGAGTGTTGCACGAGACATTTGGGAAATTGCTTCGAGTTTAAACCTAATGCGCAAGTATGTTTAAAATACTGCAGTTATATTTTTTTAACTTAAGCTAAAAAAAGAATCGGTAGAACAAGAAGAAGAAGGAAGGAGGAAGAATGGAACGCGGGAAATAGAAGTGAGCCGCGAGTTTCACTCGGGTAAATCAAGTAATTGCCTCGGGTTTTATATTCTTTGTGAATCGGCCTATAGCTTTTTAAGTTATTCTGTTAAGTAAAGTTTAATATTTATTAAGTAAACATTGTTGACAAATTTAAAGCTAAGATATGATTTAAAATCACTAAGAGAAACTAGAGTAATAATTAATTTATATGGTAAGTTAATTAAGAATGTAATTAATTTATACTTGAAACTAAATAAGTAATTTAAAGATTTAATAAATGTGAAATTAAAGATTGATATTTATAGCTTTGTATTTAAATCAATTTTAAACTTAAGAATTTTAATTAATTACTTAAGGTTAATTCATAAATAAATAATAGTTAACTAATTAAGTAATGAATTAAGGATTAAATAATTAATTTATTGGCAATTAATGATTAATTAAATAATTTATGATAACTAAATAAGTAATTAACTTTTATTAATTAAGGTAATTAAGTGATTTAATTAATAAGATGATTAAGGAATAATTTATTTAATTTATAAATTTATGTTTTAAATTAATTTATAAATAGAGATTAATTAAAAGTAACTAAGAAATGTTATTAGTTAATGAAGACAATTAACTAAGGATTATTAAGTATTAATTAATGTGATTAATTTTAATAATTAATTAGATTAATTAATTAAGATAATCAATTGTAAATTGTTAATTACTTAATCAAAGTAATTAAAGGGTTAATTACCAATTGTAATTAATTTTGGATATTTTGATTTATTTAATGATTAAGATAAATTGGTAATTAATGATTAATTTTTATGAGATGATTGCTTAATGGTAAGCAACTAAAGGATTAATTTCTTAAAATAATTAATTAAGTGTTAATTAATTATGTAATCGGTTTGGAGGTTAATTTAATCAATATGATTAATTAACAATAATTTATTAATTAAGAATAATTAATTAAAGTGTTTGATAAATTTATTTATATCAAATGATTTGCAATTGATTAATCAGGATTGGATAGTTAATTCATAAGTAATTAATTTAATTGGAAATAAATTGAATTAGTTAGGATTAAACAATTAGTTAATCCTGTTTATAAATGTTTATTGAATGCTTGACCTTACCCATGAATGATTGTATTGTATGAGATGCCTTGAATTGATTGTCCTATCTAACCTGTGATAGTCTGTTCTGTGGATTGAGCTGTGTATAAATTTATTCATTTATTTATGATACATTTGTATATTATCTGTAATCGGTGAATGAACGATGAGCGTTATAGTTAATACCGCTTATCAACTATATTTCTGTGTTTTGATCTGTAATGATGATGTTGTTGCACTATTGTGTTAAACCCCTGGACCACACCATACACACACAAATATGGATTTCACAAGGAAATCGATTAAGTCACAGATTTTTGAAATGATTTTTAAATAGACAATCTGAATTCAAACAGTTTGGAAATGGAATCGGGTTAAATGTGGAAAGCTTTTGAAACGAAATTTCAAAGTTAAAATTTATTTTTGAATACCTTGATAATGTTTTGAAATTTAAATAATTTGATTTAAATTTGAATTCAATATTTGAAATTGAATTCTATGATTTGAAACCAGGGACCAAAGATGTTATACAAGTTTATATGGGTTAAACCAATTTTTAATGTTTGATTTGGCGATTTGAATTTAATTCAATGGCTTTAACTCGTGTAAAATATAATTGGATTCTTCCGAAACGAAAACTGTTTGTTTTCAAATAATAAAAGCGTTCACATAAGAATTGAACTTCCAATTTATGTAAAAAGGGATTTCTAGTTTGAAATGAAAATGATTTCCAAGTTATGGAAACGTTTGAAAGCTATAAGTTAAATCTTTAATTTAAAGATTTAGTGAGTGAATCCAATTGAAATGGGAATTGTTTTGAAACCCGTAAATGGATCTTGGTGAAACTGTGTGAACTTAGTGAAATAAATCTTTTTGTTTAAAAGATTTAAAATGGTAATTCGTTTAACCATTCAAAAGAACATTTTGGATTTTATCAGTTGTGAATTAACTAAAATCCCATATCCATCTGTTTTAAATATTGCGCTCATTATTCGGTTTAGCCGGGAGAGGACCTTGTGTCATATAACCCATTCCGTATAATGATACGACGTTATGAATTGCATTTGAAGACCGATGGTGAAGACCGGGTATTTGTGTGAACGATAGGATGACCTATCAATTGTCTCTGCACCGAGTAGCTACGGTATAGAGATTCCCTAAGTGAAGGGAAGTCCGATCGGGATTGTGAATACCCGGATTTGCAAGGGCTTCTTCGGAAGTGCCTTCGGTTATGTTCGAACCCGGGACAGACTTGTATGGTTGTATGTATGACACTACACTTTGAGATATAAAGAAGATTTCTTTCAAAAACATATCTGTTGATGGCGGAGAATTTATTCTCTTAGCTTAACACCCTTCTCTGAGACGTACGAGCTCAGAGGTTATGTAGTTGAAGGTTATCAGTGATATGTTCCCAATTTGGTAGTGTGGCATGCTGAGTGCTGCTATTTGTTGGTGATCATTCGTTGATCATTTGTGGTCAGTGCATGACATTTGTATAAAGCGTAGCTTTGTGGACGAGACTACATCAGGACCTCACAACCCAGAAATGGTCGAAACAGGAAAGATTCGGCAAGGTTATGAGGGTTGCGCCCTTTAGGGTATGTCATTCCCTTCTGGTAAAGGGTGGTATCATGGTATGGAGCCCAGATATTTACCTATGTGGTGGGCTTCAATCTCATTTTCTTTGTGGTTGTTGCTTTGTGGTTTAGAGGTGCCTTGGATAAAGGTACCAAAGGACCGGGGGGTAGCATGCTCGAGAAGCAGTTACCTGGTTACAGAGGTAACCCAACCTTGTGTTGGCAGATTCGGTTAGGTTCTCGGGACGTCCCGCCAGAGGTGTACCCATGGACAATTGGAAGTAACTTAGCCCGACCATTTATTGGAAAATCCAAACGAAACAATACGCTCCCTGTACGGTTTTAGTTGTATAACCTGCCATGGACTGCTATTGAACATGGTAGCTATAGTAGGCATACTTCAATGGTCGTATGTTGGCTAAGATTTTGTAACGACCCGCTAAATTTATAATATTTAATAAATCAAATTTATATAATTTCTAATTTGGTTAAGTATAAAGGTAGAGATTTGGTATAGTGGTTGCAATTTAGTGTAACTATAAAATTTTATGACAATAGATGTGAATAATGTAAATTGTCACAACTTGATCTAAAGCAAAATTTTAAGAAACAAATAAATGTTGAATCTGTGAATGTTAGTTAACTTGAATGGTATTCATTAGTATAAAGGTGCAATTAGTATAGATAGTAATATTTAATGTCTGTAGTGAAAAGGAAAAGGGTCTAATAGAAACATAAAATTTATTTTATGTAAACAAAAGTATAGTTTTGAACAAATTTATGAAAATTGATAGAAACAGTGTTTGTAATCAGTTTGGTTATTTTATATTGAAAGATAGAGATGTGTAAATTCGTTAATGAATTTATAAAGGGAAGGAATGGTAAAAATGAAGAATATATAATAATAAGCATTTGACTCAATTATGGGAATTAAATTATAATAAATGGTCATTTAATAATTTAACGTTCTGTGAGTAATAATTGGGTGGAATCAGTACAAAATTTGGAAATGCATAAACCTCAATAAACATTCTAACTTAATACAATTATGCAAATGTAGGAATTAGTTATAAGCGTATAATTTTGAGTATGATAACTATTAGTATAAAATACCTTTATATTTGAAACACATTGTAAGGCATAATTAATTGAGTTGGGAAATTGAGAATGATTTCAAGGTATATGAACATTTGTGCTACTTAAATTAGAATTAACGCAGTAGCTAAATTTGTGAAATCTAAACTTATGGGACATAGTGTGTAAGATCTTTACTGATAAAAATTTACTTTACATGTAGTGTAAATTCCTAATACAATGAGACTATGGGTTATAGTAAAGTTTTAAAACAAGATTTTATCTATGAGAGTAAAGGAATGAAGGTAATTGGATTTTTGCAATTAAGGAAATTTAAACGTTTATTATTAAGTTAAGTGAGATTTAAGTTGAGTTTGAAAATATTTATGTATGTTAAATTCATGCATTCGGCTATAACGGATTTAATAATAAAAAGATGAAATGGTGAAATCAAGTGGATATAAAGGTGTCAATTTTACATTGAATTTCATATTCACCATAAAAAGTTAATTGACAACAAGAAGTTAATATAGGAATCAAACCTTATTTATTTATTTGGATTTGTTGAAATAGTTAAGTCCATAAATTAAAGTTAAAGCTAATTCAAATTTAGTTGGACCATGGTTGATACAACTTTAGAAAGCAAGATTTTATTTATAATTTGAATATTAAATCCAACAAATGGTATTTAATACATATAAAATGGAATTAAACGTAAATTATTACGTTATTGAATTTAGATTGGAATTTGTAAACTATTGAATGAATTTAATGGATTTATCAAACTGATAGTATTGAATTCATTAAGATTTGAATAAAAAAATAGTTAAGAGAAAGGAGGGAATGATATTTGAAAACATTGCAATAGAGTTTAATTAAGGATTTGACTTAAATAAATTAAGGCGAATAAATGGTGATAAAGTTATTAATATTTTGGAATATAACTTATGGTAAAAAGTTTATTTGAAATCAAAGGAGTTGGAATAGAAATCAAAAATATTTATCTAATTGGATTTAAGACAAGAATATAAGAGTATAGGAATTAATAATTGAGTTTAAGAATAAAGATTTTAATTTCCAAATAATAAGAAAGTGCGGATATTAACGCTGCAAATTAATATATTTATAAATTTTAATTCATAATCCAAGCTTGTTAAATCAATTGGAATTGATTGAATTATCTAAGAAATGAAATTTGGCCAATATTAGAAGTTGAAAATATAAAATTGGATTTTATGATTTATTTAATTGATTTAATAAATATTAAAAATAGCCATTTTTGTCACGGACTCGGATTTCGACGAAACCAGTTTCATCGGATCCGTATCGATGAATTATTATAGGATTTCAAATTTCGTATCGATCGGACTTGTCGTTTGATCGTACGGACGCGAAACGCCTTGAAATCAATTTTATTAAAATCAATTTGAAAATCAATTTGGAAATCTTGTTTTTAGCATAACTTCTTCATACGATCAAATTTGGACGTGAGACTTTTTCCATCGCGTTCAGAATATTTTTAAATACCTATCTGGATATATAGATTTAATAGATTCGGTTCTGGAGGCATAGCGGGCTTTTGGGCCATAGTTTGTTGCGTACGTTCACTCTTCTAGCCTATACGCTCTAACCTAACCCTAACTATAAATATACCATGGTAAACCCTAGCCTCCTTCCTACTGTCAGTTGGATATACGTACATATTTCTTCATCTCCTCTTCCTCCTCAATGGTTGCAAATCTGGATCTGCTTCAATCCAAAATTCAGTGAAAATTCAAACCCCTTAGAAAATTCTCAAAAAAATATATGTTGAAGTATTCGATACGCGTAATCTCATGGTGTAATTTGTTTTTCAATTGGAGGTATCGTTCGTCCTGGAAAATTCGAAACAGTTCCGGCCGTTCATAGATAATTGCTCGATTCAACGGTAGATCTGAGTTGATAGCTCGATCCGATGATGCTGCAGCGTAGATGAGGCTTTAAGGAGTTCATCCATACGGTTCACTTGGGTCGGAGGCGTGAAAATTCGCCGTGATGGGCTGTAGATGGCGTGCGACGCCGTGGGGCCAGGGAGAGCCGGAGGTGGCCGCATCTAGGCTATAGGGGCGGTTCTAGGAGGGGAGTTCGGCGGTGTGTCCCGATGGTCGTGGAGTTAGGTGTGGAGGCCGGCGTCGAGCAAGTTGGGTGGCGGCTAGGGCATGGATCTGTGCGTCTTCGTGTACAGGGGAGGGAGAGTGGAACGCACGTGACGTGGAAGAATGGTGAGAGTATTTTGTTTATTTTGTTTTTATTTATTTTGATTTTTCGAGCACGTTTTATCGAATAACTTTCACATACGACATCCGATTTACACGAAATTTTTTTTGTTAGGATCGTAATTTAATTCCGGACTCGATGACGCTGGTTTGGACGAATTCCGAGACGGGCGAATTTTTGAGTTTAAATCGGATTTAAATTCGATTTAAATTCCAAAGGTGAGTGTTTTAACCCACTCACAATTACTAGAAGCTTTTATGTTTGTTAAATAGTTTTAGAAATGAATAGAAATTTATTTATGAGCTTTTGGCATGTTATTTCATTCATATCTGTTGAATTGCATTTTATTAAATTTAACTGTAAATTTAATTGATTTATTGCGTATTAATTGGCTGTTAGAAATTATTGTTTGCATATGAACTGCTAGTTAACAGTTATATAAATTATCACTGAATATAAACTGTTAGATTAATAGTTGACAAATATAATTTGAGATAAAACTGCAAATTATTACCTGTTGTATATTACCAAACATATATGGTTATTGACTGATATTGATTGATGTTTGTGATTGGATGATGGATGTGTTGTTGAATGGATGTTTTATTTGGATATTATTAAACTGCAAGTTAGTATGCATTTTTCATTTTTCGGGATTGTGGTTTGAAATGATAAAACCGCAAAGTTTATTTTTAAATTGCGGATTGAAATGATAAATATCCATATCACTTGACCATAGGATAGAAAATTATATACAGGCACCGCGGTCTATATATAACTATTTTAATGTGATTTCTATGGTTTGGATGGAATACGGTTTATAATAATCTTAAATTTTATACTGTATAAATATTTTTCTTCCGTATTTATGTACATGAAAAGTTGGAAATTTTGAAATAAAAAGGTGTATAAATTCCCTTAGTAAAATGGAAGAAAATTTAGAAAATGGAGTTGGATAAATTTATATCATATGTTTAAATGTTAAGTTTGGAAATTTAAGATATGATATTTATAATTGGATTTTTCCCAAGAAAAAAATTGAAATGAATATTCTAATATGAATTTGAATTGGAAAAATATTCTAATATAAATTGGAATCGAAAAATACATATGTTTTATTACTAGAAATTGGAGTTGTTTAAGGATTTATGTGAATATTCAAACTAAATAATAAAACATTTAATTTGTTGAAAGAATATATTCCAATTTTAGTTTTGAATATTAATACTCCAATGGATTTATATATATGGAAATTGAAATGGTTTTGGAACTTAAGAGTGATATCTAAATTATGGTCTTAACTTTAGATAAAGAAATATTTCCATAAAGCCATATAACTTATTTCTTTACAAAGTGACAGTAAAGTTAAGCCCTTGAAATTCATATACCGTTGAATATCCAAACCATTTGAGTTTTTAAAAGTTATGGTTTGAAATTATGGATTTCCAAAAATATTATGCTTTGAAAATATTCGATTTTCAGATATTATGAAGTTAAAGCCTTTTTATTATTGGAAAGAAATTATATTTGGGATAAGTGGTAAAATATGGTTTTGGGTTTTGGAATGATATCGTAATATTATGGTTTTGAAATGGATTATATTCTGGTTTTAAAAGTATAAACTGTTTTAAATAACCGCGGTGTTATAATAACGATGGGTTGGCAAAGAGACCGGGATCGGATATGGACATACTCTCTGTCGATACCGAAAACCACTTTGACTAACCGTGTACGCGGTGGAGATTCCAGAATGAAGTAGGTTGGTGGCGACGATTCCTGTAAGGTAAATACGTGGACCCGACTCCCGTGAGTTGGCATAAGGTGGCTAAAACAGGAGCGATCGACGGGTTAATGAGGTCATTCCTCTGATCGGACACTCCTCTTCGATATTATACTATGACTTTGGATTGATTCAGTGGCCACTTCTATTTTTTTGATTTGGGGAGTTGTTTCGAGGTGGGCGGTTGCTGCGGCTTCGCGTTACCATCGGCCCGGAAGCGTAATTGGTATATCTACCCTGGCATTGCCTAGTTGTGCCGTGTCACCTACCCTATCGCGCCTTGTACGAGTTTGGTTTTCTCCCGTAGCCCGTGTGGTATCCTCTAGTGGCTTCCCGATCAGGAGGGACTATGATATTGGATGGACTACTGGGACTATTACGTGTTAAGGGCTATATGGGTAACCCCTTAACGCTATTAAAAAGTAAGTTTATTTTATAAATAGACACTATTATAATAACGCAATATACTACATAGTAAATAGTTTAACGGATCCTTAGGAGATGTAAATCCCGAGCATCTCTTGAGTTACTGTACTCATATTTATTTCTGTTTATTTAACTCACATAAGATATTCTAGTCTGACTCGAGTGTTTTTGTCTTTTCAAATTCGCTCGGGTCAGTCCGAGCGTTTCAGGATTTGAAGATTTAGCTTTGGAGGACGAAGACGAAGATTTGTATTATTATTATTTATACTAGTGCACTACACCATTTAATTCCGCTGCATTGTTGTATTGGTATGTGTAACTCTGATATTTATTGCACAAGAAAAACGAATTATTTTGTAAAACAGTTTCATGAACTGTATATTTGATTATTATATTTTATCCTTCCGCTGTGAGATTCTGTTTTGTTTTATTTCTCCTCTGTTTTCTTATTTACCCCATAACAATCCGCCCTTGCGTATGCTTTGAATTGGCACGTGTGTCGGTTTAAAGTGTGCAAAAAGGCGGGATGTTACAGTTGGTATCAGAGCTTTGGTTTAGCGATAAACCTTGGCTTTGTGGGGTTTGACTCTTTGTTAATAGGGTAGAAATATCCTATGGGAGTCGCTGAGTGTATATATATGAGAGAGCGTACTTGTTAGTATTAATAAAAAGTTTTGATATTGTGTTAATCTGTTCCGCTTTGTATTTATAAATTCTGGTTGATGCATGGGACGCTATGCCATCAATAGGGATTTCTAAACACTGAATAGGACAGACCGACATAATATTTGTTTTTAATATAGGTGAATGAAATAATTTTGCCTATTATATTTTCCATATATAAAAATATTTTATAAAGATATATATATATTTTTTTTGGTTGCTATAGATTGGGTGTTAGGAAATAAAATGTTTATAATAACTGAAGCTAAGTGAAATCATAATAAACCCAATTTGGAGATTTTAGAACTTAAGTCCGGGATTTTTCCGAATTCGTTTTCAAAGAATTTATGAGATATAATGATTCGGTTTACAAGTATTTTCTTATGTAAATATTTAGCATAATTCGAAAAAAAAAAACTGTTTAAAGAAGATTTTGGAAAATTTTTATTTTGTACTTTCTTCTCTGTCGCTGGAAAATAAATTCGGTGATGACGGCCGCATCATCGACTTTCATTTTCGAGTTTCGAAGAGGAAAGGCCACTGTAGTAAATTCTACTACAGATTTATTTTAGAACTTTCTAAAAATTTTCTTTTATTGTTCTAACTATAATTAGAGATATTGAGTAGTAAGAACTTATTTATCTATTATTTTGAAATAAATGGAAATTCAACTCGGTATTTAATTCTAAAATTTTCCGTTAACTAATTGAAAATTTTAGTGAAATAAAAGTTAGGTAATAAATGAATTGAAACCCCTAATTGAAATAAGAGAATTAATGCTAAGGATAAAGGAAGATAAATATTTTAACTTATGAATATTGGTAAAGACTTAGTGAATAATCAATGAATTAAAAGAATGGAGATTTAACTTGTATAAGGTTCAATTGCATTTCTTTAACATAAATAACTTACCCAAATATAAAAGTTGAAATGTTAAACAAGAAACTAGAATTGAATATTTTACAAGTAGGGATTTAGGAATAATGAAGTATTCAATAAATTACGGTTATAACAAGAATTTAATGGTATAAACTTAGGTTATAACTTTATTGAAAATAAAGTTAAGAATTAGTAATAGATGATAGGAACCTGAGTGTATAACATGAAATTCAAAATAAGAATTTATTATATGAGTATTCACTTAAGTATGTTTTATCTCCCCTATTCTAATATAATGGAAAGTAGGAAAATTTTAATGACCGCAATTCATAGTTAATGAATGTTATTAATGAGAATTCAAGGGAAATCTTACAAGTGAAGATATTCAAAATATTTGTTGTATTTAATGAGAATTTATTTTATAGACTTAAGTAATAAAAGGAAACTTAAGTAATTAAAAGGAAATACAAATATAATGAATTTGGTGATAATTGGAAAATAAACTTGTAAGAAACAAAGAAATCCCTCATAAATGAAGGAAAGAAAAATCAAAACACTGAATTATGAAATAAATGTATAATGAGATATTTTGGTGTTGATTTGAATTGTTGGTTGATGTATGGTTGTTAGGTAAGAAATTTTGAAGTTGTTGGATGGATAGATAATCTATCTTTGTTCCATCTAAGACTGTTGAGTAAAGGATGCACTTGATAGTTATTCTTCATTCTTACAACTTCAGAATTTGAACCCGAACAACTGATTGTTTGTTTGATTGAATGATTGTTTGTTTGTGGTGTGTGCTGTTTGTTAAAAATGTATGGTTGTTGCATTTGATTGAATATGAATGATTGAATCCACTTGAATAGTCCATTTTAAAATAAATAATTAACCTTTTAGATTTTATTAGTAAATACAGGTGATAGAAGCCACTGCTACTGCTTTGGTTCCTTAAAAATATAAGCGTATTGCCCGACAAATAGGTACGTTTTCGGATTACGTTTAAAGCGCTATTTTATATATTTTTCCCGTGTGGGATATTGTGTTTTGGATATATATGTAATATATTTGTATATTTGGATATTATATTTTCTCCAGAGTCCCTCCGTACAAAGGAGACTCTGCCGAAATTTTTCGTAAATTTTGGACTTAGAATCTTGTTAATAATATTTTTCCAACTTTGATAATTCAAGTATTAAAGGATATAATGATTCTAAAACTGTATTTCATTAAAGGAAATTAATCCAGTAAAATATAAGTTAATATTGGAAATAAGAGATATTATTTATTCTTTCTTCCCCCTTCTTTTCCTTTTCGGGGACGAAAAGTTTTGAGTGGGGGAGAGTGTAACGACCCGCTAAATTTATAATATTTAATAAATCAAATTTATATAATTTCTAATTTGGTTAAGTATAAAGGTAGAGATTTGGTATAGTGGTTGCAATTTAGTGTAACTATAAAATTTTATGACAATAGATGTGAATAATGTAAATTGTCACAACTTGATCTAAAGCAAAATTTTAAGAAACAAATAAATGTTGAATCTGTGAATGTTAGTTAACTTGAATGGTATTCATTAGTATAAAGGTGCAATTAGTATAGATAGTAATATTTAATGTCTGTAGTGAAAAGGAAAAGGGTCTAATAGAAACATAAAATTTATTTTATGTAAACAAAAGTATAGTTTTGAACAAATTTATGAAAATTGATAGAAACAGTGTTTGTAATCAGTTTGGTTATTTTATATTGAAAGATAGAGATGTGTAAATTCGTTAATGAATTTATAAAGGGAAGGAATGGTAAAAATGAAGAATATATAATAATAAGCATTTGACTCAATTATGGGAATTAAATTATAATAAATGGTCATTTAATAATTTAACGTTCTGTGAGTAATAATTGGGTGGAATCAGTACAAAATTTGGAAATGCATAAACCTCAATAAACATTCTAACTTAATACAATTATGCAAATGTAGGAATTAGTTATAAGCGTATAATTTTGAGTATGATAACTATTAGTATAAAATACCTTTATATTTGAAACACATTGTAAGGCATAATTAATTGAGTTGGGAAATTGAGAATGATTTCAAGGTATATGAACATTTGTGCTACTTAAATTAGAATTAACGCAGTAGCTAAATTTGTGAAATCTAAACTTATGGGACATAGTGTGTAAGATCTTTACTGATAAAAATTTACTTTACATGTAGTGTAAATTCCTAATACAATGAGACTATGGGTTATAGTAAAGTTTTAAAACAAGATTTTATCTATGAGAGTAAAGGAATGAAGGTAATTGGATTTTTGCAATTAAGGAAATTTAAACGTTTATTATTAAGTTAAGTGAGATTTAAGTTGAGTTTGAAAATATTTATGTATGTTAAATTCATGCATTCGGCTATAACGGATTTAATAATAAAAAGATGAAATGGTGAAATCAAGTGGATATAAAGGTGTCAATTTTACATTGAATTTCATATTCACCATAAAAAGTTAATTGACAACAAGAAGTTAATATAGGAATCAAACCTTATTTATTTATTTGGATTTGTTGAAATAGTTAAGTCCATAAATTAAAGTTAAAGCTAATTCAAATTTAGTTGGACCATGGTTGATACAACTTTAGAAAGCAAGATTTTATTTATAATTTGAATATTAAATCCAACAAATGGTATTTAATACATATAAAATGGAATTAAACGTAAATTATTACGTTATTGAATTTAGATTGGAATTTGTAAACTATTGAATGAATTTAATGGATTTATCAAACTGATAGTATTGAATTCATTAAGATTTGAATAAAAAAATAGTTAAGAGAAAGGAGGGAATGATATTTGAAAACATTGCAATAGAGTTTAATTAAGGATTTGACTTAAATAAATTAAGGCGAATAAATGGTGATAAAGTTATTAATATTTTGGAATATAACTTATGGTAAAAAGTTTATTTGAAATCAAAGGAGTTGGAATAGAAATCAAAAATATTTATCTAATTGGATTTAAGACAAGAATATAAGAGTATAGGAATTAATAATTGAGTTTAAGAATAAAGATTTTAATTTCCAAATAATAAGAAAGTGCGGATATTAACGCTGCAAATTAATATATTTATAAATTTTAATTCATAATCCAAGCTTGTTAAATCAATTGGAATTGATTGAATTATCTAAGAAATGAAATTTGGCCAATATTAGAAGTTGAAAATATAAAATTGGATTTTATGATTTATTTAATTGATTTAATAAATATTAAAAATAGCCATTTTTGTCACGGACTCGGATTTCGACGAAACCAGTTTCATCGGATCCGTATCGATGAATTATTATAGGATTTCAAATTTCGTATCGATCGGACTTGTCGTTTGATCGTACGGACGCGAAACGCCTTGAAATCAATTTTATTAAAATCAATTTGAAAATCAATTTGGAAATCTTGTTTTTAGCATAACTTCTTCATACGATCAAATTTGGACGTGAGACTTTTTCCATCGCGTTCAGAATATTTTTAAATACCTATCTGGATATATAGATTTAATAGATTCGGTTCTGGAGGCATAGCGGGCTTTTGGGCCATAGTTTGTTGCGTACGTTCACTCTTCTAGCCTATACGCTCTAACCTAACCCTAACTATAAATATACCATGGTAAACCCTAGCCTCCTTCCTACTGTCAGTTGGATATACGTACATATTTCTTCATCTCCTCTTCCTCCTCAATGGTTGCAAATCTGGATCTGCTTCAATCCAAAATTCAGTGAAAATTCAAACCCCTTAGAAAATTCTCAAAAAAATATATGTTGAAGTATTCGATACGCGTAATCTCATGGTGTAATTTGTTTTTCAATTGGAGGTATCGTTCGTCCTGGAAAATTCGAAACAGTTCCGGCCGTTCATAGATAATTGCTCGATTCAACGGTAGATCTGAGTTGATAGCTCGATCCGATGATGCTGCAGCGTAGATGAGGCTTTAAGGAGTTCATCCATACGGTTCACTTGGGTCGGAGGCGTGAAAATTCGCCGTGATGGGCTGTAGATGGCGTGCGACGCCGTGGGGCCAGGGAGAGCCGGAGGTGGCCGCATCTAGGCTATAGGGGCGGTTCTAGGAGGGGAGTTCGGCGGTGTGTCCCGATGGTCGTGGAGTTAGGTGTGGAGGCCGGCGTCGAGCAAGTTGGGTGGCGGCTAGGGCATGGATCTGTGCGTCTTCGTGTACAGGGGAGGGAGAGTGGAACGCACGTGACGTGGAAGAATGGTGAGAGTATTTTGTTTATTTTGTTTTTATTTATTTTGATTTTTCGAGCACGTTTTATCGAATAACTTTCACATACGACATCCGATTTACACGAAATTTTTTTTGTTAGGATCGTAATTTAATTCCGGACTCGATGACGCTGGTTTGGACGAATTCCGAGACGGGCGAATTTTTGAGTTTAAATCGGATTTAAATTCGATTTAAATTCCAAAGGTGAGTGTTTTAACCCACTCACAATTACTAGAAGCTTTTATGTTTGTTAAATAGTTTTAGAAATGAATAGAAATTTATTTATGAGCTTTTGGCATGTTATTTCATTCATATCTGTTGAATTGCATTTTATTAAATTTAACTGTAAATTTAATTGATTTATTGCGTATTAATTGGCTGTTAGAAATTATTGTTTGCATATGAACTGCTAGTTAACAGTTATATAAATTATCACTGAATATAAACTGTTAGATTAATAGTTGACAAATATAATTTGAGATAAAACTGCAAATTATTACCTGTTGTATATTACCAAACATATATGGTTATTGACTGATATTGATTGATGTTTGTGATTGGATGATGGATGTGTTGTTGAATGGATGTTTTATTTGGATATTATTAAACTGCAAGTTAGTATGCATTTTTCATTTTTCGGGATTGTGGTTTGAAATGATAAAACCGCAAAGTTTATTTTTAAATTGCGGATTGAAATGATAAATATCCATATCACTTGACCATAGGATAGAAAATTATATACAGGCACCGCGGTCTATATATAACTATTTTAATGTGATTTCTATGGTTTGGATGGAATACGGTTTATAATAATCTTAAATTTTATACTGTATAAATATTTTTCTTCCGTATTTATGTACATGAAAAGTTGGAAATTTTGAAATAAAAAGGTGTATAAATTCCCTTAGTAAAATGGAAGAAAATTTAGAAAATGGAGTTGGATAAATTTATATCATATGTTTAAATGTTAAGTTTGGAAATTTAAGATATGATATTTATAATTGGATTTTTCCCAAGAAAAAAATTGAAATGAATATTCTAATATGAATTTGAATTGGAAAAATATTCTAATATAAATTGGAATCGAAAAATACATATGTTTTATTACTAGAAATTGGAGTTGTTTAAGGATTTATGTGAATATTCAAACTAAATAATAAAACATTTAATTTGTTGAAAGAATATATTCCAATTTTAGTTTTGAATATTAATACTCCAATGGATTTATATATATGGAAATTGAAATGGTTTTGGAACTTAAGAGTGATATCTAAATTATGGTCTTAACTTTAGATAAAGAAATATTTCCATAAAGCCATATAACTTATTTCTTTACAAAGTGACAGTAAAGTTAAGCCCTTGAAATTCATATACCGTTGAATATCCAAACCATTTGAGTTTTTAAAAGTTATGGTTTGAAATTATGGATTTCCAAAAATATTATGCTTTGAAAATATTCGATTTTCAGATATTATGAAGTTAAAGCCTTTTTATTATTGGAAAGAAATTATATTTGGGATAAGTGGTAAAATATGGTTTTGGGTTTTGGAATGATATCGTAATATTATGGTTTTGAAATGGATTATATTCTGGTTTTAAAAGTATAAACTGTTTTAAATAACCGCGGTGTTATAATAACGATGGGTTGGCAAAGAGACCGGGATCGGATATGGACATACTCTCTGTCGATACCGAAAACCACTTTGACTAACCGTGTACGCGGTGGAGATTCCAGAATGAAGTAGGTTGGTGGCGACGATTCCTGTAAGGTAAATACGTGGACCCGACTCCCGTGAGTTGGCATAAGGTGGCTAAAACAGGAGCGATCGACGGGTTAATGAGGTCATTCCTCTGATCGGACACTCCTCTTCGATATTATACTATGACTTTGGATTGACTCAGTGGCCACTTCTATTTTTTTGATTTGGGGAGTTGTTTCGAGGTGGGCGGTTGCTGCGGCTTCGCGTTACCATCGGCCCGGAAGCGTAATTGGTATATCTACCCTGGCATTGCCTAGTTGTGCCGTGTCACCTACCCTATCGCGCCTTGTACGAGTTTGGTTTTCTCCCGTAGCCCGTGTGGTATCCTCTAGTGGCTTCCCGATCAGGAGGGACTATGATATTGGATGGACTACTGGGACTATTACGTGTTAAGGGCTATATGGGTAACCCCTTAACGCTATTAAAAAGTAAGTTTATTTTATAAATAGACACTATTATAATAACGCAATATACTACATAGTAAATAGTTTAACGGATCCTTAGGAGATGTAAATCCCGAGCATCTCTTGAGTTACTGTACTCATATTTATTTCTGTTTATTTAACTCACATAAGATATTCTAGTCTGACTCGAGTGTTTTTGTCTTTTCAAATTCGCTCGGGTCAGTCCGAGCGTTTCAGGATTTGAAGATTTAGCTTTGGAGGACGAAGACGAAGATTTGTATTATTATTATTTATACTAGTGCACTACACCATTTAATTCCGCTGCATTGTTGTATTGGTATGTGTAACTCTGATATTTATTGCACAAGAAAAACGAATTATTTTGTAAAACAGTTTCATGAACTGTATATTTGATTATTATATTTTATCCTTCCGCTGTGAGATTCTGTTTTGTTTTATTTCTCCTCTGTTTTCTTATTTACCCCATAACAATCCGCCCTTGCGTATGCTTTGAATTGGCACGTGTGTCGGTTTAAAGTGTGCAAAAAGGCGGGATGTTACAGATTTATATTAGACTTTCGAAATGTTTTCCACTGTGCACATATAATAATAATATTGAAAAGAAATTTTCTCGTTTCAAGCATGTTTGACTATCATAAGGGGGAATCTCCTCTAATTATGCATTTGCATGGTGTGTGCGGTGGGAGGCCTTATGGTAGTTTTATTTTCCAAAAAGCATTATGCGTTTATTTTAAATTCCTTTGTTGTTTGTTTTAAAAGATACGCCGTTTTTGTTGCTCACACTAGTCCCATGACTGACTCGGAGTTTATTGTTCCTTTTCTAAACTCTGGGTGCCCACTATATTTCACACGGGTAGTGTAGAGTTGGGTTTTACAGATAGTCAGGCTTACTGGATTATCTAGAGTTCGTCCAGTCTTTGGATGCACACGACTGACCTTGCTTATCTAGGTGACATGTGAGGTTGGTTCGAGCTAGCTTTGGATTGGAGCATTGGATTTGGAGATGCATTCTATTGAAGATATTCTTTCCGCTGGTGGTGTTATCTATTTTCCTTTCCGATGTGTCTTGTATCTCTGATAGCATTGATATCTATTGTATCATTCTGTTATATCATATTGTATAAGACGTTGTATCTGTCATCGTATCAATGTTATATATTGATAATCATTTTCTTCCGCTGTGTTGTACTTAATGGTGTTATAAGCTCTGGCACACCAGATTCGACGTTTGGATCTGCGACATCTGAATATGAGTGTCGTATTCGGTGCCGATTTTCGAAGGTCGAGTCAGGATCGTCACATATCCAAATTGGTTCGATGACATAACATATGGTTTAAAAAGATAAGTGTGCATCAAGTGCAATTGGTCATTAAGCAAGTTAATGAATGAAAAGATTGATGTCATATTCGAATTCAATATTTATAGGCTATCAAGCATCCATCCTCCGATAGCTCAGCATTCATGTAAGCCTAAACGATCAATTCCATGTGTTCTCTCTTTTATTTTTTACAAAGGGATTACAAGCAATAGAATTTGTCCCCAATTTGGTTTAGGTTTACCAAAATTTGATTTGACCAAGAAATATGGGAAAAAAACCTCGAGTTTGGACCCCTAGGGTCGTATTTATAGAGGTGGGTTGGACCCTTTTACATCCATCCTTCTGCTTTCATCCTTCCACTTTCATGTTTTCGAAATTTCTAATAGGTATTCGGGTCTTCTGGCATGCTTGAATATCCCCTTTTGTCTCTATTAAAAGCATGTTATTGAAGGATATTAATCGGACATTCATTAATACTGCTTATATATACTTCTGAAGCCTTTCAACACCATTGAAAGGTGTGCTTTTGGGTAGAGAATGGATTTTGGTACTTCATTACGCTGTTTGAGTATAAGCTCAAGCATTTCTGACCCCTTCATCACCTTTGAAACATAACATTGGGATTGGAGTGTGTTATTTTGACATGAGTGAAAGGGTATTTAGACTGGTTCGAATGGCTGTAATGGCATTGGATGGTTGTTTTTGAAGGTAATCTCTTCGACTATTTCTGGAACCTAACTTTTGAGGCTTGCAAAAGCTAATGCATGCGAAACCTCTTATAATGCTTGCGGGAGGGAAATGTTGGTAGATTCTTCTTCTATGGAAGGTAGATAGTGCCGAAGGGATGATGTTTGGTGGAAGCCGTTAATTTCATCTCCCGTGGAAGCGTCCAATGCTTGCGGCACCAATTTACTTTTTCTTCGAAGAAATTTCAATTCCATCTCTCCCTTTTGAACCACAGTGGAACCCCTTTTCAGTACTTGCGAAGCCCTTATGATGAGTTTATTTTCGATGCTTTCGTAAGCCTTCTTTCAACACTTGTGAACCTTTCTTTCGATGCCTTCAGAAGAGTTCTTTAATACCTTCATCCTTGAATGAATTTTATGGTAAAATTTAGCCCCCTCCCCCTTGCATGAAAGACCCTTCTATTCTTTATGACAAAAATCCGAAAATTCCTGTTCAATCCTATTTCCTTGCAAAGTGCAAAGTTAACAACATTTCTTTTCGTTAATTTACATCATTATGTCCTTTCTAACAATAGGAACCAAGGAGTTTAATTCTGATATTAGTAATAGAAATTTTTAGAAATTTTCTTTTAGAAGTCTAGAAACTATCTCCTAGAAACAATGATAGAAGACTCGAATCCTAGATTTGGATATTATTGAGGGAGGTCGAGAAATTATCTTCTAAAAGTAATGGAAGTTCATAAATCCATAATAGAAGAAGTCCCGAAACCCAGATTCGGTTCTTAATAAGCGAGATTCAGAATTCATCATTTGGGAATAATGGAGGATAACTGGTAACAATAGAAGACCTAAAACCAAGATTTTGGTATTGATAAGTGAAATCTAGAAGTTTAGAGTAGAAGATACGATATCCAGATTCGAGCATTAGCAAGAGAGATCACGAAATTATCATCTGTAAATTAGTAGAAGACCTGAAGTCCACAATAGAAGACTTGAAATCAATAACAGAAGACCAGAAATCCAGATTCAGGTATTAATGAGTGAAGTCCAGAACCAATAGTAGAAGACCAAAAACTCAGATTCGGGTATTGATACGTGAAGTCCAGAAATCATCTTTTGGATACAGTGGAAGACCAAAAATTCACAATTGAAGATCCGGAACCCTAATTCGGCTATTGATAAGTGAAGTCCAGAAATCATCTTTTGGAAACCAGCCGAAGGCCGTTCATATCTAATAATGAAAGTAGTCCAAGAATTATCGTCCGGAAATAATAAAAGAACTGAAATCTGTTCCTAGTAATAAGAATGAAAGTTTAGAAAACATTATTTGAATATTGGAAGTGCAGAAATTCTCTTCTTAACCTTTTGTTTTGCACCACTCTTTAGACTTTGTCTGTTCGAATCATTTTCTTTATGTTACCTTTATTGTTCTAGGTATCTGATTCTTTAGATTTGTGCCATCCATTAGGCTTCGTATATTGTTAATGCTTTATGTGCCTGTAACTCCCTGCCTTTTCGCACGCTATAAATCGACACTCATGGCAATTCAAACCATACGGAAGGGCGGATCGTTATGGGGTAAATAAAAAAACGAGAAAGAAATAAAACAAAACAGAATCTCACAGCGGAAGGATAAAATATAATAATCAAATATACAGTTCATGAAGCTGTTTACAAAATATTTAATTTTACTTAAACAATATATATCAGAGTTGCACATACCAACGAATAAAAATCGATGCAGCGGAATACAGTGTGTAGTGGAACAATATAATATAATTATGATGATGAAATCTTCGTCTTCGTCCTCCAGAAACAAAGTCTTCAATCCTGAAATGCTCGAACTGGCCCGAGCGAATTGAAAAGAAAAAACACTCGAGTCAGAACTAAAAGATCTTATGTAAGTTAAATCAACAGAAATAAATATGAGTGCAGTAACTCAAGAGATGCCGGGGATTTACATCTCCTAAGGATCCTTTAAACTATTTACTATGTAGTATATTTCACTATTATAATAGCGTCTAATTGTAAAATAAACTTACTTTTAAATAGCGTTAAGGCTTTACATTTTCCACCTTAACACATTTATATATTCCCATAGTCTATACAGCACCGTAATCTCCCCCGTACTAGGCGTCGTCAGAGGGCACTACATAGGTATGGTACAAAACCAAAATCGTATGAGGCGTGCTAGGGTAGGTGACACGGCACAACTAGGCAATGCCAGGGTAGATATACCAATTACGCTTCCAGGTAGGTGGTAACGCATAGCTGCAGCTACCGCCCACCCCAAGCCACACCCCCATAAAGAAAATCAAAAGTGGCCACTGAATCAATCCAAAAGTCAAAGTATAATATCGAAGAGATGAGTCCGATTAAAGGTGCTACCTTATTAACCCGTCAATCGCTCTTGTTTTAGCCACCTTATGCCAACTCACAGGAGTCGGGTCCACGTATTTAACTTAAAGGGAACGCCGCCACCATCCTACTTCATTCTGGAATCTCCACCGGGTACACGGTTGTTAAAGTGGTTTTCGGAGTTGGCAGAGAGTATGACAACTTCCAATCCCGGTCTCTTTAACAACAAAATGTTATTATAACACCGCGGTCATTTCAAAATAGTTTATAGTTTAAACCGGAATATAATATTTATTTCAAACTATATAAATACGATATCCTTTCTATTTCAACACCCAAATCAATATAATATCATTTTTCAAAAATATCCCCTTTTCCAAAATCATAGCACTTTTAGATTTATATACCTTGAAACCAACATTTGAAATTATAACACTTTTAAACATAATATTTTGGAATTCGTAACTTCGAACATTTCAATTTCGATAAAACATTTCAATTTCGATTTATTTCAAAACTTTATTATTACAAACATTCCAAAACCAAATTGATAAATTAGATTCAAAATCAAATCTTCTATTATTAAGTTTTGAAATATTTTACATAATAAATTCATTTTCATTTTAAACAAAACTCAAATTTCAAATACTAATTATTTCTTCAATTTATTTATTCTTGAAATAATCTTTTAATTCACCTAGACCCAAAATCCAGTTATAATAATTATACCTTTTTAAATTTTCAAATTAATAAATTCCATATCAACCTTTTAGAGTTAAATTCTTAAATAAATTCAATTCTAAATAAATCTTCAATTTATCTCCCAACCTTAATTTATTTAAATCATTATACACTCTATATTAAAATAAAATTTTAAATACTTACTCACCTTTATTAAATAAAAATCAACTTTATTATTAAACTAAAATTTTATTTGACAAACTTATACATAGCTTAATTTCAAGCATTCAACTTTATATAAATTGATATTTATAGAATCTCAAGAATCAATATTCATTAGCCCATATTAAATAAAATGATCAAACTTTATTATTATGCTTATTTTATACTTCAAAGCATATTTATATATATATATATAGCTAGAATCAAAAATAAATTTGATGTTTATGTAACATCAAAAATCAATATTTATATAACCCGTATATTTCTTTACAAAACCATAGAAATCATTTCAAAATATTTTTATATATATTGACCGCGGTGCTTGTATATAATTTTCTATCCTATGGTCAAGTGATACGGATATTTATCATTTCAATCCGTAACTTAAAATTAAAATTTACGGTTATATATCATTTCAAACCGCAATCCCGAATGAAATAAGAATGCATAATAACTTGCAGTTTATGACAATATAAATGAAATGTCCATTCATCCAATATCAATCATCAAACATTATCACCATCATCATCCAATTAAGTCAATAGCATCAATATAGAACGGAAATTAAACAACAGATATTAAATAGCAGTTTAATTCAATAATAAATTAAATAACTGTTTAACTGGCAGTTTACATGAAATGAATAATTAATTTACAAATTTAACTAGCAGTTTAAATGCAATGAATAAATTAAATAGCAATTTAATATAAATAAATGAGATTAACCGAGATGATGATTAAAAATATGCCAAACAACTATAAATAAATTTTAAATCACATCATACATCAATTTAACAAACATAAGAAATTTTAGAAGTTGTGAGTAGGTTAAAACACTCACCTTTTGGATTTAAATCGAATTTAAACCCATAAATTTGATCGTCTCAAAATTCATCCAAACCAGCGCCAAAAAGTATGGAATTCAGATACATACCTAGAAGAGAAAACCTCGCGTGAATTGGAGTTTGTATATGAAAGTTATTTCATTAAAACGAGATGAAAATCAAAATTAATTAAAATAAAAGAAAACATGCCAATACCAAAAGTTTTGCCACGTCACTGCGTAAATCTCTCTCCATGTCGAAATGAATGAAACCCTACCAAAGCCTTCATGCAAACCACGAATTGCAGCCGAACACACAGCACGAGCCGCCACCAAAACTCGATGTCGCCCTTGCTCTATCGGTCGTTGGCCGAGACCTCCACCTAGATGCTGACTCAGGCGATGCTCTATATGAGCGTGCACGGACCACGATCGCCAAAATTAAAGCCGACCGCCACATTATCCAAAACCCTAATCGATTTTCAACGATGATCTGACCGCTAACTCCATGAAAGAACGCCACAGATCAACTCCACTCAGTCTCCTCTACAAAACCCAGAAACGGTTCGTCAATCCGTCGAGTTTGATTTCGACGTGATGAACGGCCGAGACTTCTTCGATTTTTACCGGACAAACGACAATCCAAAACGAAAAAAGAATTTCACCTGAAGATTACTCACTTCGAGAGCTTCAACATATATTTTTTTCAAATTTTTCTTAGGAGTTTGAAAATTTAGCTTTGGATTGAATTTGCAATTGGATTTGGAAATATAGAATTTTGTCTGCCATTGAGGAGGATGAGAAATAAAATAAATTTACATACAGCCAATTGAGAATTTGGGAGGATAAGGTTTATAGCAGGATATTTATAGAGAAAGTTGAAATAGAATAAATGGATCGGGCTGAATACGCGCTAACGACAAAGTGGCCCAAAAAGCCCGTTCTGACCTTGGAACGAATTGGGTAAACCCGTATATCAAAATAGGTGTTTTAAAATATTTTAAACTCGATGGAAAAAGTTTCACGTCCAATTTCCATCGTATGGAGAAGTTATGCTAAAATTAATTGATTTCAATTGATTTCAATTTATCGATTTCAAGGTGTTTCGAGTCCGTACGATCAAATGACAAGTCTGATCGCTACGAAACTTGAAATCCTACAATAATTCACTGTTACGGATCCGATGAAACTGGTTTCGTCGAAATCCGAGTTAGTGCCCAAAATGGCTATTTTTCCAGTTATTTAAATAAATTAAAGTTAATTAATTAAATCAACTTTTCAATTTTAATTCGAAAATTTGCCAAATTCCATCACTTATGATTCCTGAAACATTTACAATGATTAACCGAATTTAAATGTCAACTTAGAGGTGAATAATTTATAAATTCCAATATTAACCTCAATTTCATTAAATTATAAATTTAATTTCCAAAATTTCTATTAATTTACTTTTCATTCTACTACTCAGTTCATTATTAACAAATGGATGAAATGAATATTGGAATCAAAAATCAATTACATTAACATTCTCACTTTTCATCTAAATTCTCATTATTTAATATTTTAATATTATATCCCACTAATTTGCAATTTATCCACTTATTAAATTCCAAATTTCGAATAAATTAATAAATCTTGGTTTTCACTCCTTAAATCAACCAATCCTCATATTATAAATAAAATTAACATTTATTACATCTTATAGAATTAACCATCTGCAATGACAAATTAAATCTACCCTAACTGCACAGATTTAGACAATTAATTGCAATTTATTTCACATTAGACTTCATAAATTATCAATTGAAAACTAAATAAAACCGTTTATTTATACTAATGTGACGCCCCACCTCTATACCCACGCTAGCCAAGAACATTACGGTGAATGCTGTCAACTAGCACGGAGAATAAGGCTGTTGAGGAGCGACCATCCGTGTAATTGCTTTGCGAGAACATCGATATGTCAGATAGTATAACATGCATTTCTTTTTCAAGAGGGAAATCCGACATACCGACACAAACTCAAAACTACTACACAGTGGCTATAATATCTTCAGAAACAAATATAGAAATAAACATAACATAAATCAGTCACAGATAATTCATATCACAACGGCGGAAGAAGATATGAATATATAATTAACACATGGAAGTGTATATCAAAGTAGTGGTCAAAAAGATCCACAATAATACAAAGAATAGCAACACGTGCTATATAAAAGAATACAACTATGAGTCTATCTATCAAGTGTATACAACAAAATAAACTACTAATCTAAGTAGTTTGCCAAAAGTCAGAGTAATGAATCCCTGGGGAGAAGTCAAGCAGAAGCACCTGTAACATCTCGGTCTGACCCAAGTATTATTTAATAAGAAAATAATAAACGGATCGTCTAACTATAAATATCATATGAAACGATACAGAATAAGAGATATGACTAAACACATAATAATCACAATGCGAAGCTGTGATATATATAAGCAGTTGAAAATCGTTTAAGAGATTATTCAATGTCACAAAATCTACACAAGAATCAAAGAAACGTCATACTCCTTATTTCGTTCACCAAACCATAAATATTGACGATTATATCAATGTCAATCACAAAAGTCAATGACACACAAATTCCAGAATTCAACACACGAAATCCAGAAATCACAAAGTCAATGACGCACAAATTCACCAATGCACAAATGTCGATAAAGCTTATCAATGGAAATCACGAAAAGTGGTGAAGCACAAATTCTAGAAATCATCTCAAGAAATCCAGAAATCACAAAGTGGGGGAGGCCTATCACAAACGGGAGCACAAGGCTCACCAACACGTGTATCACAAACGGAATGTTAATTCCATGGTTGCTAACCATCACAAATTGAGCCGAAGCTCCACAAACGGCCCGATGACCATGGGTTGCTACCCCACCAATTTGAGTCGAAACTCCACAAAACGGGGTTTAGTCTCCCTCACAGACAAAGAGACATCGCACATTGCTAGTCTAAATCACAAAGATGATCGTCATGATCAACGAGAAGTGTCAATTACACTAAGCGAGTAAATATATAAGTTTAGCTTCATGTCCCATAACCACTTGCTTAACTTAAATATTTACAAACAAACTGTAGATCTCCACTAGAAAATTGTCACAAGAGATTCAATCGAACAAGTCCAAGAATCAACCAACGAAGTAAACGCAAGCGTTTCATACCACCTGTTTTACTAAGCCGTTTAATTAGATTTCTCATACGAGTGAGGTAAAGGTTTGTATATACTAATAGATTGGAAAACGGTTTTATAAACGAATTTGGTATTGAAAATAGAGTTGAAATCGTTTTGAGGAAAGAGTTTTGATATTTACTACTAGTATTGAAACCTTTATATTTTTAAAGTGACAAAACACAAAAATGATTGTAGAACAATCAACCACCAAAATTCACATTCAAAGACGTGAATAAAAATCCAAAGAAATCGATCCGAATCCATCAAAATGGGTATTCCCAAAAATCCCAAGAATAGAAGTCATTAAAGTCGTAGCAACAACAAGTGGGAAATAACACGAATCGATGGAATTTGGAAACCAAGCAAAAATATGCACAAATAGGCACAATTAGGAAAATAGGTGCAGGTCAGTCGACTGACTAAAAGGCCTAGTCGACTGGATCAGAAGCATGAAAAATAATTTCCTGCAGTCAGTCGACTGACCTAAAAATTTCAGTCGACTGAATGCAGGGAAAACAGAGGACCCGAGCCTCTGTTAGTGCCTTCGGAATGCCTATGTGCTACAGCCAGTCGACTGACCCAAAGGCCCAGTCGACTGACTGGCATCAAGGCTGTTTTCTAGCCTATAAAATGAAGATGCAATACTCTTCAAAATGCCATCGAGGGAGCACGGTCACTAGGGGTTTATGCGAATCGACTACCCGGCCCTATAAGCTCTTCGATGCATCACCAAAAATAATGCAGGCCAGAGAGTCGAAGCCATAAGTCGGTCCCGACCTAACTTGCTTATAAGTCGAGTACGACTTAAGGAATCACTGGAGGAAGAAGTCCGACCTAAAGAATTTCAGGAAAAAGAAGGCCTAGGTCGTATACGACCTAAGGAGAAAGGTATAGGTCATGGCCGAGCTAACGAGAACAGGCAACGACCTAAGAAAACGCAAAACACTGAGTTGCGACCTAACGAAGGCACCTTAGGACGGTCACGACCTAAGGAAGGGATGTTAGATCGTCTACGACCTATGAGAAGCATTCTAAGTCGCCTACGACCTAGTGGAAATTCCGAAAGAAGAAATCACCGACCTAAGTTAGGTCGCGAGGAAGATGGGTCGCATGAAGTTCCTGTTACCACATTATTAGGTCGCGAACGACCTAACTCATAAAGTCGCAAGAAGATTGCTGAAGCACTCCTTTAGGTCGCGAACGACCTTAACTAAGTCGCCATGTAATGTACAGGTGTGTGTTAGGTCGGAAACGACCTTGTATAAGTCGTAGGTCGTTAACGACCTATCTTAAGTCGTGGTTGTTGAGTCAGTCCATATGAATGTTAGATCGCGTGAGTTGTTTGTTAGGTCGCGTTGAGTGCTGTGTTGTATACAGGAGAATATGCAGTGTTGATAGGTCGCTGCCGACCTAGGTGCTGAAAGGTGTTGAGTCGTTGATGTTAGGTCGCTGCCGACCTAAGTTAGGTCGTAAGTCGCGGCCGACCTAAGAGTTGGGTAATGATTGTTGTGTTGAGTTGTAATTCCTATAAATAGCGTGTGTGTTGTAATTTTTGGTAGTGGTTGATTTTGAATAAAATTTCTCTTTTGTTAGCTTTGTGCTTTCATACCAATTGGTAGTTGAGTGTAATCTCCTATCTCCTCTTTCGGTTAATCGAGTGCGCTCGATTCAACGATCGTAGAAGCCGATTCACGGAATCTAGTGCGCTAGATCAACGTGCGAAGAATCGTAGATCTTGAAACACGGTATAGTGCGCTATCAACGTGTTTGAGATAGCTAGAGTTCGGTATCTTTGGATCAACGAACTTGGGCATTTTTGGTATCTTCAACTCACCGATTGCTACAATCCATCGATTGAAGTTTTGTTTGATTAATCCGCTGCGTCATTATTGGTATCAGAGCCATTCTTAGCCAATCATAGCTAAGTTTGATTCTTGGAGCCAAGTTTTTGAAGTTTTGAAGTTTGAAGTTGTTCATCGTGTTCATATTGAAGTTGCAACAAAGTTGGAGTGTTTGATCCATTGCATTTTGGATCGAGGAGTGGAACTTTGTTTGATTTAAAATTTGGTGTTTGCGCGCCAATTTTTGGAAGATTTGAAGGTGAGGCCGTGTATACTTTGAGCCGAGCCAAGGAGTGTTTGGAGCAAGTCTTGCCGAGTCAACTTGTAGCCGAGTCAAGCATAGCCGAGTCAAGGCCGAGACAAGCATTGCCGAGACAGTTGAGCCTAGATTGCCTTATCGTGTGAAATTTTGAAGAATTGTGTTCAATTTGTTGAAGTTTGTGAAAATTTTAACCATGCCACCAAGGAGAGCTAATCGTCATCAAAACGTTGAAGCTTTATATCGTAGAGAAGAAGCTGAACTTATGGAACAACGAATTAATGAAAAATTTGATGAAGGCATTGGTAAATTAGAGAGATTGATGAATGACTTGAATCAAAGGAGGAGATCACCAAACTCGAACCATGGAGGAAACCGAGTTTCGCCATTGGTTACGGAAGCGAGGAGGGTATCACCACATTCTTGTAGAGATAGAAGAGAAACATCAATTTCATCACGAAGAGATCATCATGACTATGCACATGAAGAAAGAAGAAGTCATCGAGAATTTGACCATGAAGTATATAGAGATGAAGAGAGACATAGTCAAAGAAGCATGCATGAGAGAAGGGATGATGTTAGTCGAGATCGATGTAGGCGTACCTTTGATTTTGTTGAAGAGGGTGATAGAGCAAGTATTCCTTATAGAGATCGAGACCAAATTCGAAATTCTTACCGTGATGTGGAGGATGATCGTCGTTGGGAGTCGGGTATGAAGATGGAGATTCCGGAGTTTAAAGGCGGGATGGTTGCTGAGGAATTCTTAGATTGGTTGTCTAATGTGGAGGAAATCTTTGATTTCAAGGAGGTGCCGGAGAATCGAAGGGTGAAGTTAGTTGCTACAAGGCTGAGGGGGAGAGCATTGGCATGGTGGCAGCAAACTAAACTTACTCGAGAACGAATGGGGAAGTCAAAGATAGAATCTTGGGAGAAGATGAAGAAGCTGATGAGATCTACTTTCTTACCTTACAACTACCAGTCACTTATGTACCAAAGGTTGCAGAATCTGAGGCAGGGGACAAAGTCTGTTAGTGATTATGCTGATGAATTTTACCAACTCATCGCCAGGAATGATATCATGGAAACAGAAGAACAGCTAACTGCTAGATTCATTGGGGGCTTGAGAATGCAGATCCAAGATATGGTTAATATGTTTGATCCTAGATCAGTAGCAGAGGCACATCAGAAAGCGTTAGCTTGGGAGAAACAAGGAAGGCGTGGAGGTGGTGTGTTTACTAATTCCAATAATCAAGCAAGGGGTGTTGGCGGAAGTTCTAGTGTTCCTAAACCTGTTACAAAGCCAGTGGTGAAGGAGGCAGAGAAAGCGAAGGCTAGTAGTGTTTTCAAATGTTATAATTGTCAGGAGTTGGGTCACAAAAGCAACGAATGTCCGAAGCCGAAGAAGAGAACCATGGTTGCAGAGGTTGAGGCAGATGATGGTGAGGAGGCAGAGTATTCAAATGTACCTTATGTTGAGGAGGAAGAAGAAGTGTCGGGAGATGAAGGATGTAATCTTATGATGAGGAGAAGTTGTTTGACACCAAAGCAAGAGGAGGATTGTAGTTGGCTGAGAAGCAATATTTTTCAATCGACATGTACTATTCTGGGAAAAGTTTGCAAGTTCGTTATTGATGCTGGAAGTTGCGATAATATTATTTCTACAGAGGCTGTGAGGAAATTGAACTTGAAAACTGAGAAGCATCCTAAACCGTACAAGCTAGCATGGTTAAGAAAAGGAGGTGAAGTGAAAGTGTGTCGAAGAGCTTGTGTGAATTTTTCGATTGGGAAGAAGTACAAAGATGAAATTTGGTGTGATGTTGTGAACATGGATGTTTGTCACTTGTTATTGGGCAGGCCATGGCAGTTTGATAGAGCAGTTCAGCATGACGGTCGTGCCAACAGTTACAGTTTCATGTTCGAGGGTACTAAAATCACTTTGGTTCCTAAGAAGCAACAGCAGAAGGAGAACAAACTGGAGGAGATTGAAGAATTGAAAACTCTGTTGACTTTGAAGGAGTTTGTTAAAGAAGTGGAGGAAGAACCGGAAGTGTTTTTGTTGATTGGGAGAGAGAGTAGTGAAGAAGTTGAGATTCCCGAAGAAGCAAAGCCAGTTTTGGAAGAGTTTGAAGATGTCTTTCCAGATGAGTTACCGAAGGAGTTACCGCCACTTAGAGACATTCAACATCAGATTGATCTTGTTCCGGGAGCAGTGTTACCACACCGATCACATTACAGAATGAGTCCGAAGGAACATGAGGAGTTACGAAGGCAGGTGGAAGAATTACTTGAACAGGGTCGTATTCAGGAAAGTTTGAGTCCGTGTGCTGTACCTGCATTGTTAGTGCCAAAGAAGGACGGAACTTGGAGAATGTGCACTGATAGTAGAGCTTTGAATAAGATCACTGTTCGTTACAGATTTCCTATGCCGAGGTTGGATGATTTGTTGGATCAGTTGAGTGGGGCAACTATATTCTCGAAGATTGATTTGAAGAGTGGTTACCATCAAATCCGAATCAGACCTGGAGATGAATGGAAGACAGCTTTCAAAACAAGAGAGGGGTTGTACGAATGGTTGGTTATGCCATTTGGTTTGTCTAATGCACCTAGTACATTCATGCGGGTGATGAATCAAATCTTTCGACCATTCATTGGGAAGTTTGTCGTGGTGTATTTCGATGATATTCTGATTTATAGCAGAAGTACAGAGGAGCATGTTCTACATCTGAGGGAAGTGTTGCTTATACTTCGAGAAGAACAATTTTATGCTGCTACAAAGAAATGTGTGTTTATGACACCTACTGTTTTATTCCTGGGTTATGTTGTTTCTGGAGAAGGTATCCAAGTTGACCATAGCAAAGTTGAAGCAGTCAGGAATTGGCCACAGCCAAAGACAATTACAGAAGTGAGAAGTTTTCATGGGCTAGCGTCATTCTACCGAAGATTCATTCCACACTTCAGTAGCGTGATGGCTCCAGTGACTGATTGCATGAAAGGTAAACAATTTGTATGGTCAGAGGAAGCGGGGGTTGCCTTTGAGAGAATCAAGGAATTGCTGACGTCTGCACCAATTCTTGTTTTACCTAATTTTCAGTTGTTATTTGAATTGCATACTGATGCTTCGAAGGTTGGTATTGGAGGAGTTCTGAGCCAGAATGGAAAGCCAGTTGCTTATTTTAGTGAGAAACTGTCAGGAGCAAAGATGAGATACAGTACATATGACGTGGAATTTTATGCTGTTGTTCAGGCTATCAAGCATTGGAGGCATTATTTGTTTCAGAAGGAATTTGTTCTTTACACAGATCATGAAGCTTTGAAACATTTACAGGGACAGGATAAAATTTCAGCGAGACATGCATCATGGATTGCTTATCTGCAGCAGTTCACTTTTGTCGTTAAGCACAAATCAGGGGTGACGAATCGAGTAGCTGATGCTTTAAGTAGGAGGAGTCATTTACTAACGACAATGAAGATTGAAGTGACGGGGTTTGAAATGTTGCCAGAGATGCTTGAAGAAGATCCTTACTTTGTGAAATATGTTGAAAAAGTGAAGGATGGGATTACCGATGAATTCATGTTGGTTGATGGTTTTCTGTTTAAAGGAAGTCGATTATGTATTCCGGATTGTAGTTTGAGGATGAAAATTGTGAAGGAATTGCACGAGGAAGGACATGTGGGCCGTGATCGTACTTTACAGTTGATTTCGCAATCTTACTTTTGGCCATCGATGAGAAAAGAAGTTGAGAGATTTGTGGAGCGATGTCATATTTGCCAAGTTTCAAAAGGAACAGCAACGAATGCAGGGTTGTATATGCCATTACCAGTACCATCTAAGCCATGGGTTGATATTAGCATGGATTTCGTTTTGGGTTTGCCGAGAACTCAAAGGGGAAATGATTCGATATTTGTTGTGGTGGACAGGTTTTCAAAGATGGCACATTTTGTTGCTTGCAAGAAGACAGCAGATGCAGTTCGAGTAGCACAGTTATTTTTCAAGGAGATTTATCGACTTCATGGATTGCCAGAATCTATTGTTTCTGATCGAGATACTCGTTTTCTGAGTCACTTTTGGCTGAGTTTGTGGAAAATGGTGGGGACGAAGTTGAATTTCAGCAGTGCTTATCATCCACAAACCGATGGGCAGACGGAAGTTGTTAACAGGTCATTGGGTAATTTGTTGCGTTGTCTTGTACAGGATAATTTGAGAAGTTGGGACCTGAAGCTATGCCAGGCAGAATTTGCTCACAATCATGCAGTAAATCGAAGCACAGGATTCAGTCCGTTTCAGATTGTTTATTCAAATTTACCCAGGGGACCGTTGGATTTAGCAGTAGTACCACCGTCGAAAGGAACAGTTAAACGAGCTGCTGATTTTGTTGATGAGCTGAATGAATGTCATAAAATCGTTCAGGAACGATTGGAGAAATCGAATGAGAAATATAAGAAGTTTGCAGATTCGAAACGACGAAATGTTGAATTTAAAGAAGGTGATTTGGTTTATGCTGTGTTAACAAAGGATCGTTTTCCAGTAGGTGCTTATAACAAGTTAAAGGCGCGGAAAATTGGTCCTGTTGAAGTTTTGAAGAGGATTAATGAGAATGCTTATCGATTAAAGCTACCAGAGGATGTTTATACATCTGATGTTTTTAACGTCAAACATTTAATTCCATATCATGGAGAAGGGATTGTTGTAGAAGATGGTGAAAATTCGAGGTCGAATTTCTGTCAACCCGGAGAGGATAATGCAGGCCAGAGAGTCGAAGCCATAAGTCGGTCCCGACCTAACTTGCTTATAAGTCGAGTACGACTTAAGGAATCACTGGAGGAAGAAGTCCGACCTAAAGAATTTCAGGAAAAAGAAGGCCTAGGTCGTATACGACCTAAGGAGAAAGGTATAGGTCATGGCCGAGCTAACGAGAACAGGCAACGACCTAAGAAAACGCAAAACACTGAGTTGCGACCTAACGAAGGCACCTTAGGACGGTCACGACCTAAGGAAGGGATGTTAGATCGTCTACGACCTATGAGAAGCATTCTAAGTCGCCTACGACCTAGTGGAAATTCCGAAAGAAGAAATCACCGACCTAAGTTAGGTCGCGAGGAAGATGGGTCGCATGAAGTTCCTGTTACCACATTATTAGGTCGCGAACGACCTAACTCATAAAGTCGCAAGAAGATTGCTGAAGCACTCCTTTAGGTCGCGAACGACCTTAACTAAGTCGCCATGTAATGTACAGGTGTGTGTTAGGTCGGAAACGACCTTGTATAAGTCGTAGGTCGTTAACGACCTATCTTAAGTCGTGGTTGTTGAGTCAGTCCATATGAATGTTAGATCGCGTGAGTTGTTTGTTAGGTCGCGTTGAGTGCTGTGTTGTATACAGGAGAATATGCAGTGTTGATAGGTCGCTGCCGACCTAGGTGCTGAAAGGTGTTGAGTCGTTGATGTTAGGTCGCTGCCGACCTAAGTTAGGTCGTAAGTCGCGGCCGACCTAAGAGTTGGGTAATGATTGTTGTGTTGAGTTGTAATTCCTATAAATAGCGTGTGTGTTGTAATTTTTGGTAGTGGTTGATTTTGAATAAAATTTCTCTTTTGTTAGCTTTGTGCTTTCATACCAATTGGTAGTTGAGTGTAATCTCCTATCTCCTCTTTCGGTTAATCGAGTGCGCTCGATTCAACGATCGTAGAAGCCGATTCACGGAATCTAGTGCGCTAGATCAACGTGCGAAGAATCGTAGATCTTGAAACACGGTATAGTGCGCTATCAACGTGTTTGAGATAGCTAGAGTTCGGTATCTTTGGATCAACGAACTTGGGCATTTTTGGTATCTTCAACTCACCGATTGCTACAATCCATCGATTGAAGTTTTGTTTGATTAATCCGCTGCGTCAAAAAACAAGTTCAAACACAAAGCTATGATTTTTGAAGGTTTGAACTCAAAACACTAAAAATTTGGAATGTTCACAAAACCTATCCAAATCAAAATCAAATACACATGAATATGTGTTAGGAATTTATTCCTAACAATCGAAGATAATTATAGACATAGATGTGAGATAAAAATCTCACCTTTTTACAAAATCAAACAAGAAGAAGCTTGAAAGCAAATGGAGAATCAACCTCTCTTCAACACAACCCAAATGAGCTTGAATCTATGCTCAAAACAAGAAGATTCCCAAAATTAGGTTTAGGAATTTCTGAAATTGGTAAGAGAATAAGTTGGAAAAGAAGAAGGAGATGCTTACCAATGGGTTCTCTTGAGTTTGGAGCTAGAAGATGGATTTGCTAATGGAAACTAGGGCTTAGAATTTCCTAATTCTTTTTCTCTTCCCCCATTTTTGATGAAGCTTGAATGTATTAGGAAATTATGAAGGAATAAAGAGGATAAGGGGTTGGGACTGAATACATAAGTGGGGTTATCGTGCTCAACCCAAACCAAAGCCCTAAGTGAACAAGTAGCAAAAATCAACCTTCTCCAAACATATCGAAGATTATACTCAAAAAGGTCGCAAACGGCATTTTAAACTCAATGGGAGTGGTCTCGAGTCCTAAGTCGACCGTATGCAAAAAGTAGATTTTCGGACAAAATTCCGAGTATCGATAAAGTATTTTAATAAAATATTTAAATATAAAATCGACAAATATGCGGGTTGTTACAGACTCCCCTCCTTAAAGAAATTGCGTCCTCGCAATATTTTAAAAGAAGATATATAGTAACAACCATAAAAGCATATTCAACACAAAAGAAATTTGAAATAAAAGGTTCACCTCAAAGAGCACGAGAAAGCAAGTCCGGATGTGTTCGCTCGATGAACTCTTTAGATTCCCATGAACAATCCTTAGGATTTGAAGACCTTTGGACTTTAACAAGCGGGACATCTTTATTTCGAAGGCGTTTGACCTCCGAAGCAACAATTCGAACAGGATGCTGCTCATAAGTACAATTAGGCGAAACTTCAATCTCTTCCACAACACCGGGCTCAAGAATAGAATCGGAATCTTGAAGACATTTCCGAAGTTGAGAAACGTGAAACACGTCATGGATAGCAGAAAATTTAGCCGGTAATAAAAGGCGATAAGCCATGGAACCAATACGTTCAGTGATAGGAAATGGCCCAATATATCGAGGCGCCAATTTTCCCGATCGACTGAAACGTACAACACCCTTCATTGGTGAAACACGAATAAAAACAGAATCTCCAACAGAAAATTCTAATTTCCTTCTTCGATTATCGGCATAGGATTTTTGTCTACTCTAGGCTTCTTTCATTCTGTGAGGAACAAGATCAATCTTTTCTGCGGAATCACGAATAAAATCTAGACCTAAAACTAGCTTCTCACCGGTCTCAAGCCAACAAGAAGGAGATCGACATGGCCTTCCATAGAGTGCCTCGAAAGGTGCCATACCAATACTAGATTGGAAGCTATTATTATAGGAAAATTCAACAAGTGAAATATGATCTTCCCTACTTCCACCAAATCAAGCACACAAGAACGAAGAAGATCTTCAAGAGTTTGATTCACACGCTCAGTTTGTCCATCGGATTGGGGATGATAAGCGGTGCTAAAATTAAGCTTCGTTCCCAAAGCTTTTTGAAGACTCTTCCAAAATCCACTAGTAAACAATGGATCTCGATCACTAACAATAGAAGTAGGAACTCCATGCAATTTAACAATCTCTTTGATAAAGAGCTTGGCCAAAAGAGGAACGGTTCGGTTAGACCGAACGGGAATAAAATGGGCGGATTTAGTAAGTCTATCAACAATCACCCATAAGCTATCATGACCCGAACGAGAACGGGGAAGGCCATCAATAAAATCCATGGAAATTTGGTCCCACTTCCAAATTGGAATTTCTAAAGGTTGCAATAACCCACTGGGCCTTTGATGTTCAGCCTTAACGAGTTGGCAAGTCATGCAACGCTTAACGAAGTTAGCGATGTCAAGTTTCATTCCCTCCCAATAATAAAGTCGCTTCATATCCGCGTACATGTTGCTACTACCAGGATGAATGGTAAATTTAGAACGATGGGAATCTTCTAAAATATCTTTACGAAGATCACCAATATTTGGTACGATAAGTCTACCAAATTTTCGAATGCCGCCACGAGAATCGATATCAAAGTCTTTCAAACTTTCAATATCAATTTTATCCTTAATATTTTGGCCAAGAAGAGCCAATTCAGGATCTATCCTTTGAGCTTCAAGAATGCGGTCTAGAAGAGAAGGATGAGCCTCAAGGCTACATAAAACAAGAGATGAACATAAATCGGAAATATGGTCTCGAATTTCACAAGTGGATAAAATCTCGAGATCGTTCCATTCGGATATCATCATAGAAACAACCGCTTGTTGCTTTCGACTAAGTGCATCCGCAACGCGATTTCCCTTTCCGGGAGTATAAAGAATATCAAGATCATATGGTGCAAGAAATTCGAGCCAACGCTGTGACGCAAATTAAGTTCCTTTTGAGAGAATAAATACTTCAAAGACTTATGATCGGTATAAAGAACAAATTTCTCTCCTAAAAAATAATGACGCCAAATCCGAAGAGCAAAAACAATAGCCGCGAGTTCTAAATCATGAGTGGCATATCTAGTCTCGGCTGGCTTCAATTGCCTAGAAGCATAAGCAATAACACGTTCTCTTTGCATAAGAACGGCACCCAAACCAACGCGACTAGCATCGGTATAAACAACGAAATCTTGATTCCCCTAGGGAATAACAAGAATAGGAGCATCAGAAAGGAGTTCTTTTAATTTATGAAAAGAAGCTTCACATTTGTCCGACCAAATGTATTTAACACCTTTCTTCGTCAATCTAGTGAGAGGCACGACAATCTTAGAAAAGTCTTTGATAAAACGGCGGTAATAACCCGCCAATCCAAGAAAACTACGAATCTCCGTCACACTCTCCGGTCTTTTCCAATCTTGAATCGCTTCAATCTTTGAAGGATCCACGGAAATTCTGGATTCGGAAATAATATGACCGAGAAACTTCACACGAGATTGACAAAAATGGCATTTAGAAAATTTTGCTTTCAGTTGATTACTCCTAAGAGTTTCCAACACAATCCGAAGATGCTTCTCATGTTCCTCTTCGGTTTTTGAATACACAAGAATATCATCAATAAAGATGAGAACAAACCGGTCGAGGAAGTCCATGAAAACTCTATTCATAAGGTCAACGAAATAAGCCGGGGCATTTGTTAACCCAAATGGCATAACAAGCCATTCATAAGATCCATAACGAGTACGGAACGATGTCAAAGGAATGCTATCCTCTGCAATACGAAGCTGATAAAATCCAGTAGCTAAGTCTAATTGTGAAAAGACTTTAGCACCACTAAGTTGATCGAATAGATCATCAATCCAAGGTAAAGGATACTTATTTTTGATAGTAAGATCATTAAGCTTGCGGTAGTCAACGCAAAGCCTAAGTGTTCCATCGGATTTCTTCACAAAAATAGCTGAAGCTCCCCAAGGCGAGGAACTAGAGCGAATAAATTGCTTCGTCTCCAATTCGGATAATTGTTTACGCATCTCCTCGTTTTCTTTATTGGACATACGATACGGAGGACGAGTGATAGGTTGAGCTCCAGGAATAAGATTAATTCTGAACTCAATTGCTCGCTTAGGTGGTAGTCCTAAAACGGGCTCGAATATGTCGGAAAATTCACAAACGTCGTGAATAAGAGAAATAATATCACCCTCATCATCATCATCGTCATCACGAGGATTTAAAGAATATAAAGATGCAACCAAAGCGGAATCCGAATCTTTAAGAATAACAGAAACCTGATTAACAGATAGTGGATGTCGAAGATAAATAGTCCGCTCAGGACATAGGATGTGAGCTTCATAACGATTAAGCCAATCCATTCCCAAAATCATTCCAAAGCCTAAATAACGCATGACATGCAAATCGGCTAGGAAAGGAAAATCACACAAACTAATCTCGACATCTTTACACAATAAACTGATTGTTGCGGGTCCACCAACCGGATTCGCAATTCTCAAAGAAGTCATTAAACACAAAACATCCAAAGAAAAAGTATCAACAAGTTCTTTTGATACAAAAGAATGGGACGCACCCGTATCAAAAAGAACTCGAATAGGATGATCACGAAATAAAATAATTCCATCCAGAATAGAATGAGAAATACCTTGGCCACGAGATGTGTTGCTAGGGGCTTGAACAACATTTAACTTTCCCTCCTTCTTGCCCTGAAGCTTGGGGCATGAAGATATAACATGACCGGGAACTTTGCAGTAGCGACAAGAGAGAGACCTTGGGCACTTGTTCGCATAATGGTCCTTCGAACCACAATTATAACATTCCCCACGACCAAAGGAAGAAGTCTTTGCCACAGAGGTTGCTTGCTTCCCTTTCTTATTGGGATAAGGGCCTTTGAATTTGTTTGGCCTTTTCTTGTTGTTGAAGTTTGGTTTGGAACCCACCACTTCAACATCATTCTCCTTATCCGCCTCTTCAAGATGAAGAGCGATATCAATGAGTTGGTCGAAAGAAACTTCTAATTTTAGAAGTAATGGCTTCTTGAGATTTTTGTTTAAGCCATAGACGAACCTCTGATTTTTCTTCATTGGGGTGTTGACGTATTCAACCCCATATTTGGAGAGAGATTCAAAAGACGCGACATAATCTGCCACGGAAGATTCACCTTGAACAAGGTCTATAAAACGGCGAGCCAAAGTCACCTTCTCAGCTTCTGGTACGAATTTCAACTCGAAGCGTTCCCGGAATTGCCCCCAGGTGAGATCCGCTTCATTAATCTCAGAAATAAGAAGCTCGTACCAGTCCAATGCTCTTTCTCGGAGCATAATAGAGGCCACCTGAACTCGATGAAGGTCAATAAGATTCATGCGAGAAAAGATTCGATCGCATGACCTTAGCCAAGCCTGTACTTCAATAATAGTTTCGGAACCTTTGAATGGCTCCCCACCCAAATTAGTGTAATCGCTGCACAAGCGTGCAAATCCCGACTTTGGGTGAGTAGGTTCCGGGTTAGCTCTAGCTGCTTGAGCATTTGTCACTAAATCAAGAAGCTGTTGAGCAGTCATAAAAACTCCATCTTGTGGTGGAACACTAGACGGTACGGCTCTGGGACGGCCTGGTCTAGACATTTCTCTTCCTTTAGAAAGAAAGAAGAAGAAGAAAAAGGTTATTCACCAAATAACTATCAAGAAATCTTGATAGATAAAACAAGGAATCATAAAAGAAAATAGGATAGAACGGTACGAAGACTCGAATTAAATCCTAAAGCATGACTCCTAAGATGGACTTAGGACGATGATCCTTGTTATAATATTCCATATTGTTCCGAAGTTTGGCTCTGATACCAAGCTGTGACGCCCCACCTCTATACCCACACTAGCCAAGAACATTACGGTGAATGCTGTCAACTAGCACGGAGAATAAGGCTGTTGAGGAGCGACCATCCGTGTAATTGCTTTGCACGAGCATCGATATGTCAGATAGTATAACATGCATTTCTTTTTCAAGAGGAAAATCCGACATACCGACACAAACTCAAAACTACTACACAGTGGCTATAATATCTTCAGAAACAAATATAGAAATAAACATAACATAAATCAGTCACAAATAATTCATATCACAACGGCGGAAGAAGATATGAATATATAATTAACACATGGAAGTGTATATCAAAGTAGTGGTCAAAAAGATCCACAATAATACAAAGAATAGCAACACGTGCTATACAAAAGAATATAACTATGAGTCTATCTCTCAAGTGTATACAACAAAATAAACTACTAATCTAAGTAGTTTGCCAAAAGTCAGAGTAATGAATCCCTAGGGAGAAGTCAAGCAGAAGCACCTGTAACATCTCGGTCTGACCCGAGTATTATTTTATAAGAAAATAATAAACGGATCAGTCTAACTATAAATATCAGATAAAACGATATAGAATAAGAGATATAACTAAACACATAATAATCACAATGCCAAGCTGTGATATATATAAGCAGTTGAAAATCGTTTAAGGGATTATTCAATGTCACAAAATCTACACAAGAATCAAAGAAACGTCATACTCCTTATTTCGTTCACCAAACCATAAATATTGATGATTATATCTATGTCAATCACAAAAGTCAATGACACACAAATTCCAGAATTCAACACACGAAATCCAGAAATCACAAAAGTCAATGACGCACAAATTCACCAATGCACAAATATCGATAAAGCTTATCAATGGAAATCACGAAAATTGGTGAAGCACAAATTCTAGAAATCATCTCAAGAAATCCAGAAATCACAAAGGGGGGGAGGCCTATCACAAACGGGAGCACAAGGCTCACCAACATGTGTATCACAAACGGAATGCTAATTCCATGGTTGCTAACCATCACAAATTGAGCCGAAGCTCCACAAACGGCCCGAAGACCATGGGTTGCTACCCCACCAATTTGAGTCGAAACTCCACAAAACGGGGTTTAGTCTCCCTTCCAGACAAAGAGACATCGCACATTGCTAGTCTAAATCACAAAGATGATCGTCATGATCAACGAGAAGTGTCAATTACACTAAGCTAGTAAATATATGAGTTTAGCTTCATGTCCCATAACCACTTGCTTAACTTAAATATTTACGAACAAACTGTAGATCTCCACTAGAAAATTGTCACAAGAGATTCAATCGAACAAGTCCAAGAATCAGCCAACGAAGTAAACGCAAGCGTTTCATACCATATGTTTTACTAAGCCGTTTAATTAGATTTCTCATACGAGTGAGGTAAAGGTTTGTATATACTAATAGATTGGAAAACGGTTCTATAAACGAATTTGGTATTGAAAATAGAGTTGAAATCGTTTTGAGGAAAGAGTTTTGATATTTACTACTAGTATTGAAACCTTTATATTTTTAAAGTGACAAAACACAAAAATGATTGTAGAACAATCAACCACCAAAATTTACATTCAAAGACGTGAATAAAAATCCAAAGAAATCGATCCGAATCCATCAAAATGGGTATTCCCAAAAATCTCAAGAATAGAAGTCATTAAAGTCGTAGCAACAACAAGTGGGAAATAACACGAATCGATGGAATTTGGAAACCAAGAAAAAATATGCACAAATAGGCACAATTAGGCAAATAGGTGCAGGTCAGTCGACTGACTAAAAGGCCCAGTCGAATGGACCAGAAGCATGAAAAATAATTTCCTGCAGTCAGTCGACTGAATGCAGGGAAAACAGAGGACCCAAGCCTCTGTTAGTGCCTTCGGAATGCCTATGTGCTACAGCCAGTCGACTGACCCAAAGGTCCAGTCGACTGACTGGCATCAAGGCTGTTTTCCAGCCTATAAAATGAAGATGCAATACTCTTCAAAATGCCATCGAGGGAGCACGGTCACTAGGGGTTTATGCAAATCGACTACCCGGCCCTATAAGCTCTTCGATGCATCACCAAAAACAAGTTCAAACACAAAGCTATGATTTTTGAAGATTTGAACTCAAAACACTAAAAATTTGGAATGTTCACAATGCCTATCCAAATCGAAATCAAATACACATGAATATGTGTTAGGAATTTATTCCTAACAATCGAAGATAATCATACACATAGATGTGAGATAAAAATCTCACCTTTTTACAAAATCAAACAAGAAGAAGCTTGAAAGCAAATGGAGAATCAACCTCTCTTCAACACAACCCAAATGAGCTTGAATCTATGCTCAAAACAAGAACATTCCCAAAATTAGGTTTAGGAATTTCTAAAATTGGTAAGAGAATAAGTTGGAGAAGAAGAAGGAGATGCTTACCAATAGGTTCTCTTGAGTTTGGAGCTAGAAGATGGATTTGCTAATGGAAATTAGTGCTTAGAATTTCCTAATTCGTTTTCTCTTCCCTCATTTTTGATGAAGCTTGAATGTATTCGGAAATTATGAAGGAATGAAGAGGATAAGGGGTCGGGACTGAATACATAAGTGGGGTTATTGGGCTCAACCCAAACCAAAGCCCTAAGTGAACAAGTAGCAAAAATCAACCTTCTCCAAACATATCGAAGATTATACTCAAAAAGGTTGCAAACGGCATTTTAAACTCAATGGGAGTGGTCCCGAGTCCTAATTCGACCGTATGCAAAAAGTAGCTTTTCGGACAAAATTCCGAGTATCGATAAAATATTTTAATAAAATATTTAAATATAAAATCGACAAATATGCGGGTTGTTACAACTAATATAACCTTTAATTAGATTAATTGCAATTGATTACCCATTTTAACTTATTAGCCTCCATTAATGTTAAATTACACTTATAAGTTATCACTAATGGACAAGTGTTGAAATTGATTACATACACCGTTCTCATCCTATTATCAATTGGATGAATTTTCATTGGTTCGTAGTTATTTCATTCCTATCCACAAATTTCATCCACATTTCCATTAACGTAATAATTTAATATTAAATTCCACTTATTGAATGTTAGATTTCAAATAAATTGATAAATCTTGATTAAAACCTTATTATTCAATAATTTGACACTTATGGGTGAAATTAACATTGACTGGTATTACATTTCCTTCATGCTTCATTTCATACTATTTAGTTATATTTGCCAAATATGTTCATTAATTACTATTTATTTTCTTAATTAATTTAATTACTTGGTTTCATACTTGTACATTTTCACTTCCAAACAATATTATAATTACCTACTGGACATTGATTTTTATTTCATGAATTCATTAAATAATTCACAAAATGCCTTTGTTTTCCTATATTCAATTTATTACCATTTAAGTACGTTCATTATCAACAACACACATTATAATTTCTTATCTACAATTATTGCATTGGCTTATTCAACATTTACTTTTATTTACTCCTTTTCTATTTTAAACAAAATGTAACAAATTTCACTATTCATTATTATATTAATGAATTCCATTCTAGTTAATATTTTTATTAATATTTCACAAAATCAACATTTCTATTGGTCTCCTATATTAAACTTATAACCAAGTATGCCAATTTGCATCATTTCAATTTATTGCCATATAAATATTAAATTTTTAACATTTTATACAATTGCTTCATCTAATTTCTACATTCGCTCCAATATAAATTTTAAGACTTTTATTTCTTTCTAAATTAAATTAGAAATCCTATTAAATTAACTCATTTAAAACCATCGAATTTTACGGGTCGTAACAGTGCCACTCCTTGGGCTTGGACGTCTTATTCCGTTGTAGTCCGGTGCGCTTTGTTATCCATAAGAAGGACCCAAGGACATTCCCAACCTCCCTCTAGGTGGCGCTCTAGCCAGGCTTATATGTGGGATTGAAGGTTTATCCAGTGCCTTGACTAGGCCATGGCATGATGGGATCAAGGGCTTACTTCATCCTCCCTCAAGGAGTGCTTCAGTCAGGTCTTCTAGGCGAGACCGAAGGCTAGTCAGTGCCCTAAACCGGCCATAGCATGGCGCATTTAAGGGCTTACTCCATCCCCCCTCCAAGGGGGGCCTTGATTTGGCCATAGCAAGGTGCGATCAAGGTCTTGCAGATACTTTAACCCAGCCACAGCATGGTGTGAATAAAGGATTACTCTGACCTCCCTCTAGGAGGTGCTTTGACATGTCCATCTTAACGCGGACAAAGGCTTATGACCGTTTAAGGTAGTTTCCAAGTATAAGGAGAATTCTACTCCCATCTATGTATATTTCCCCTAAAAAGGCTCTTTATTCATCCAATATTGGAAATACAGTATAAAATGTTCCACATTCCATGTTCTAAGAGCCATATTATCATCTGGTCGACATAATTTGTAAGCTCCGGGAGAATTACTTTGTATACAATTAATGGAACCTCCAATTTTGGTCCCGGCGGTTCGTTTGTAGGATTTTTAGTATTTACCATCGCTCTTTGGAGCGATCTTGTCTTCACTTTTGAGTTGTAGCATTTTGAGATTCTTCTTTGATATTCAATAGTTCGAATAGCTACTTCATCTCTTGGTTCATGTATCAAATCCAAAGACTCTTTCTTCAACTCTTGATTTAGACCAAACACATATGCAATTCTTCGATGTGAAGGTATTTCAATTTTGATTGTAACATTGCTTCACACCCATATGTTAGAGAGTAAAGGGTATGACCCATAATAGTTTTGGTGGGCGTTCGATATGCGTAAAGTATAAGTGGTAATTCTTCCACCCAATTTCCTTTGGTCTTATTTAGTCGTTTTTTCAAAATGGTCTTAATAGTCTTGTTGGCTACTTCAATGGCTCCATTAGCCTTTAGACGTGCTATGGAAGAAAATTTTTTGATGATTCTGTTATTATGGCAAAATCGAGAAAACTCTTCACTTTCAATTGTGTTCCGTTGTCATATTTAATCTTGTATGGGATCTTGAGTCTAGTGATGATGTTCTTAATAACAAATCTAGGTACTTTCCTAGAAGTGATTTTAGGAAGCAGTTCTGCTTCTACCCATTCGGCAAAGTAATTAATGAAAGCTACAACATACTTTTCTCCTCCTTTAAAAAGTTCCCCATTCGGCAAAGAAGCTTTTATGCTGTTCGTCTGGCTTGAACATAGGAATTTTATTATATCCCGAATAAGCATCCATGAGAGATAATAGCTTTGTCCGCTAGTCACATCAGCTAGCTGGTTTATTCTGGGTAGTGGATAACAGTTTTGGGGTATGCTTTGTCAAGATTAGTGTCATTGATGTAGGTTCTCAACTTGCCGTTCGACTTCTTTACCAACAAAGGGTTTACCAGCCATTTTGGATAAAAAACTTCTCGACTACATCTGTTTTCAAGTGGCTTTTAACCTCTTCTTTCAAGGCGTCAAATCGGACTTTGTCAAACTTCCTCTTCTTTTGTCAGCAGGAGTCATATTAGGAACAATATTTAGTGCGTGGAACATAACAAATGGGTTCATGCACATGCATCTTTGCTAGCTTTAAGGAATTAAATCAAGTCTGCTTTCAATTTGTCCTCTAACTCTTATATTATTTTGACTTTTTTGGTTGAATCAGTTGGATATATCTACTTCCTCAATATCCTCTGTAGGCTTTATCCTCTCCTTATCTACTCGGCAATCCAGTTATGTGATGATCTCCCCTTCTTCTACAGAGTTAGCATCCGTCCTCTTCCTCTTCCCTCCAGGTGAGATGTACCTTTCAAAAGCACATTTATTCATTTTATTATATCTTATTTTTGCTTCGAATGTCAGATGTAAAAATCCCTCATCCAAAGGCTGAAAAATACTAGAGGAATCATAGTAAGAAGAGTACTCACTTTTTATTGATTGAGAGTTGTAAAATACATTTTGGGGGAGCTAAATTGTCCTCCCCAAATAGTACCCCCAACCCATTTTAGTCAAGAACTTTAGCATCGGGTATTTTGGTGAGACAAAAGCATCCACCACATCCAATGTAGGATGGCCGAAGAATGCATTATAATATGATGGTTGATCGATGATCATAAAGAGAGTCTCAAAAGTTCTACAGCGTGTTTGCAAGCCCATTTGTACCAGTAGCTTTACTTGCCCTACCGGTGGCAACCCTTTATTACTGAACCTAAAGATAGGTTCAAGACGAGGCTCCAGTTTATCCTTAAGATTGCTCATCGGATCGATAGCATGCTTGAAGATGACGTTAACCGTGCTTCCGGTATCTGTCGGAATCTTAGATAATATGGAAAGCCCGATTTTGGTTGTGAGCATAAGGAGGTCGTTATGGGGAATATGGATTCCTTTCTTTAGCTCTTGTTCAGTGATGACATGATTTTGTATTTGTATATTGAGTCGTGGGTTTTTGAGCGGGGGCTCTTCCTGTACAGAGAACACTCCTTTCTTAGCTTCCTTGATATATTTCCATAAAATTAATAATCAATAATCTTATGAAATTTTCCCGAATCAACATAATTTGATCTTTCAAATATATATTAAATTATAGATTGGTTTAAATGAAATTTCTTATATTTATATACATATTTTGTTTTGAAAAAATATATATGTGCAAATTGTTTTGGAAACATATATGCATTTTGTTTAAAGAATTTAAACTTATTAAAATCAAATAGTTATATATATATATCGAAAACAATAAATCTACGTATAACGAGAATAAAAATTTATGACATCAAATTAAATTGAGATGTATATAAAATTTGGATAAAATTCATAATGAAGTAAAAGTAAAATTTTTGGATTCTAGAATATGTGTGTGTGTATATATATATGTTAACTAAATAGAAGTATTAAGATTTCTAAAATAATGATATATTGAAATAGAAAAGAGTAAATGAGTAATGATAAGTTGAAAAGAAAATTTAAAATATTTAAATTGACAGAATGTTATAAATAAATAGATGTGTATATGAATCAAGTAAATAATTGGAAAAGAAACAATATACACATTGAATAAAGGATTTTATAACAATTAATAAATTCAGTTGTATAACAACCACTTAAGTATAATAATAGGGGTGTGTATATATATATATATATAATTGAGAAACTATATACACGAAGATAACAAGTGTTTTTAATATTTGTAGATAATATATGTCTATATTATAAATAAAATTTTGAATATGATTATATATATACATATAAGAAGGATTTAGCAATAATTTTATACTACTATGAAGTTTTATAACACACCGAGTATTTAATATTGAAAGTCATTCTATTTATAACATATGTATATGGGGTATTTAATATAGAATGTTATATTCTATTTAAAAACCCTTGTATTATTATAAAAACAAATAAGACAAGAAGTTATTTTAATTTATTGAGTTTTCGCCTTTATTTCATGGTATGAACGACAAATGCAAATTTTAATTGAGTCAAAAGCAAAGATAAAACATTAGTTATTTTATAGTCTTTGTTTAAATAAACACACATATATATATTTATAAGGTGAATAAATTAAGAAATGTTATTTCAATATAGTTTCTTATTTTTATTTTTAACAATACAAATATTACTTTGTCTAATAATGTGAATTATGAGTTGTTTAAATTTTGAATATATTTTCATACACTTTCAATAGTGTATGATTTACATTATTTTAAAAATATGATGAGAAGAAGGCTGTAAATTATTTATAGAAAGCAAGGAACTAGAAAATAATAACAAGTAGCAGTTATTTATCTTATCAAAAGAAATAAGAAAGAATAATATAATAAATAAATATTAGTTTAAGTCAGTAAGCCGGAAAGAACTAAGATACTAATTTACTTACCTTTCAAATTTTCATTTCACCCTAAAGGCAAACACTTATTTCAACAATCAAGGAATATTTCCATACTTAAAAACAATACATACATGTGTTTGTCCTTGTAATAAATTCTGTCAGCACATATATATAGACTTGTCTTGGTTCAAATCTAAGTACAAATGCCTTGGTAAACCTATTAGTGTAAGTAAAGAGAAATAATTAAGAGGTTAGTAAACCTATAACTGTAAGTAAAAGAAGAAAAGAAGCAACGAATAATCACGGCAGTAAATTGTCTGATGGAAGTAAGAAATATCTAACAAAATCTATAATTTCTTCCACAATCTTTTTAACAGAAATAAAATCTAACTTGCAGACCAACAGGATGACAACTTCGGCAAACATTTTTGTCTACTTTGTTCCTTGATCTCGATCTGCAGCTACCTCTATATAACTAAACCATTACAGGTTCAAGTTATTGATAATTTTGAGCATAAATTCGAGAAAAACTAAACCTAGTTAATGTCTTAAGCAATTAAAGAATAAGAAGAGGAAAACAGTGTTCTATTAACAAGAAGAAAATAGTGGGAGTATTTGCTATTCGAACTCAAAACTCAGGGATTTTACGAAGTCATTTAAAAATTCAATTTCAACTTTAGTCAAGATCTCTACTTCAAGCTTTGAAGCTTCTGGAATCGATGTAGAAGGTGAGAAATTAAGTTTTAAAAACGCTGGAGATTTAAATTACTCTGTATTGTAAAATATAGCCTTCATATCTGCCTTCAAAAATCATAATCTTTCTACCTAAGCTATATTTCAGGTTGATGTAAACTAGGGAATTGTTCATATTTAAGTATAGTTTGTGGGAAAAATAAAGTTGTGTGGGATTAGTTTGTATAACTCGAGAGAGCACTGTTTTACAGTGGAAACTCTATTAAAGTCAAAATTTAATGTTTTTAATTTTAGGATTTAAGTATACCATCTAGATCTTTATAAGAAATTATGATTTTTAGTGATTGATTCATAATTCTTAGTGACTATTATGTTGAGAAATCGAAAGATGAACAGTTTTCGAATAAAAATATTTTTCTGTCAACATATGCGAGGAGGGGTGACGTGGTTGGTTCTGGTAGAAGTAGGCAATCATGGTGGAGGCTTCTACCGTGGCAATTTTTCGATTTTGGGATGAATTTGGTGATGCGAATCAATTTAGGATTTTTTTATGAAGTTTTGGAAGGGGAAAGTCGGAGTCGATTTTTGGGTTGGGAAGACGACTGAGTGCAGTGATTTTAGGAAGGCAATTAGTGGGTTGATGTGGCTTTCGGTTGTGATAGCCGGCGTACCCAGCAAAGGTTGGTGGTGGTCGCGGTGGGGCATTGCATGAGGATAGGTTAGTTGCAGTTTTCAGGATGTGGTGCCGATCGTTGAAATTTGGATCAGAAGGTCAGTGAACTTCGGCGAGGCAGTGGGTGGTTTTTAGGAAGGAAGTGCGATCGATTCAAAGATTCGCGGAACGCAATTGTTGCAAGGATAGTTCTTACATGTGCAGGCCGTGCACGGGGGAGGAGCTTGGAGTTGTTCGAATGGAAAGTGGAATCTGGGTTAGAATTCCGATGCGTGACTTGTTGCATGAGCAGTAGTGTTCAAGTGCGATACGGTGCCGATCGTAGTTGATGTTCCGGTGAGGCAAATGGAATCAGGTGCTTGATGAACTTTGTTCTGGAGATATAAATGTGGAGAAGAAGACGTTGGGAAGGCCAGTTTTGGGCTACGGCCCATTTGAATTTTATGTCGTTCGTGCGTTGTTTCTTCTTAGCTAAGGGTTGGGCTTGGGCCGAATTGTTGTTTGTTTTTTTGGTTGGGTCCAAATATTTTAAGGAGATGGTTTTAACGCAAGGAACTTTGAATCAAAATTTGTGTAAACTAGTAGTATGTGATTATGAAATGAATTAATCGATTAAAAAAAAAGAGAATGTAACCTAAGTTTACTAAAAGCATAGAATTTATTTAAAAAAAAAAGATAAATAATTCGTCCACTTAATATTTTTTATTTATGATAGTTAAACTAATGATTTTATTTTATTACAAATTAACTAAACCTTAAAATAGTATATTATTCATTTTATTTGAATGTTGGATAAAGTGGAGTATAGAAAAATAGACGAACCTTTAAAATAAATAATTTATTTAGTAACCCACGAGTGTATTCATTAGAGGGTAAATATAATTGAATAATTTCAAATGTCTATTCTTAAGCGTTAATATAATAATTTTTCAATAGGATGAGAAGTTATTAAAGAGATGGCCAGTAATGAGGGATGATATGCCGTCGTTCGATCCATTATGAAATGAAAGAAGTGAAATTGTATAAGAATTGTTCAATTTGAATTTAATTACCATTCAATGAATAAAGGCCATTGTTGATTCGTACATCATGACTAATGAGTCGTTTTCAAAACTAAAGAGTCATGTAAATTGCAGATTGCTATGTCGGTTGACATTTGGATAGCGGAAACAGACACCATTCCGCTAAAGAGATAATTAATGTGGATAATATAAGTTACCTAACTGATTTTATTTGTAAGTTGTCTATAGCTCGAAAATCTCCGATCTATCATTTATTGCATACATCTGTTATTTGCCAGTCAATATTATTGAGAATATAATATGATATCAATCTATGAAAACTGATTGATTGAATAGTTGGAATTGTGAAATGTGAATGGTGAATTGATAAGTACCGTTGAGACTGATGAGTGTTGTTCTGCCTTGATTGATTTTAAACCTGGTTTTTATTCTAAAAGTAAATATTGTTAGAATGTATTAAAAGAATTCATAAATATTTTGAAAATTTCAACGTAGTTTAAATATTATTGTAAAAATCCATTTAAAGGTTAAAGATCCTATAAGTGTGTATTATTTGAATTATATCAAGTATTAAACTATTTGCACTGGTTTCTTAAAAGATAATTTTTATTAAACGTAAGTTTCAAGTGTATTTTCCTTAATATACACTTATGTTATATAAATGTTGTTCAATGTATATTTAAAATAACCTTATAAAGAATATTTTATTAAACTTGTGAATAATATTCGGAAACTTTATAAATATGATTGGGAAAGAAATGAATTTATATATATATCGAATGAATTAAGCTTTCCTAGAAATTTTAAATCAGTTAGAATTCTAAAATGTGAACAAGGCTTAAAGGTTGCAATGGGAAATAACTTGGTTGTATTGGTTGATTATTTGATAGTTAAATAACCGACTATCAATATTGGACAATACGCTAATTGGTTCGAAGAGACCGAGATCGAGATTTATTTCTCTAAAACCACTTCGATCCGGTTTGAACGTTTCGTGGGAAACGATTTTGAATTCAAAGATGGAGCAGTGAAGTGCAAGTGCTAGTCGCTACTAATCCTGAGAATATTTCCAGAATGGATGTAGTAGGAATAGTGCCTTCGGTTCCGTTTGAACCCGGGACAGACTTGTATGGATCGGAACATCGTCAGGTGGACGATGGGCATTCTAAGGGATATGTTCCAAAAAGGTAAAGCATAGCCTTAAGCCTCATTAACCGGGAATGACTGAAAATCAGGGGTTACGCAGCAAGGCTAGGTGGGTAGCACCCAAGCAGGGTGAGGTCATCCCTGTCTAGATGTCCCTTTTTATTTCGGCTTAGTGGGCAGATGCTGATACCAACCGCGGGGTGATCTCAATCGGGATTATCCAGTAAGGTGTAGTCCCGGTCTTGTGTTGCAGGGGAGCGGGCGTACTCCTCGGTACTGTGATCTAGGCCACGTACTGTGACAGGTGGTACGCCAGTGCCTAGTCATTAGTTGAAAATCCATTCTCCCTACGCGCTGTGTACGAGTTTTGTTTGTATTACCCACTCTGTGGCTAGTAGGTAGAATTTAATAATATAACAATTTCGGGTATTTTAATAAGTATTTGTATATAGGCCCTATTATAATATTAGAAGATTTTAATAGAAAGTGTTTTAGCTATCGTAAGGTAAAAACCCGACATGTTTATTTATGGCGTGGTCTTACAAGATGCTTTTGTTTTCAAAGGATTTTTGGAACTTTAATAATTAATTGAGTGTGATTTCTCACGCTGGTTTACCAGACTGACCCGGGCTTGGTGTTTTCCTATATGCTCGGGTAAGACAGAGCATATGTATTCCAGGTTTAACTGGAAGAGTGGAAGACGTTCAGGAGAGGAGCTGGATCCGGAACGTATTCCTGTAGATGTTTATATTCAGTCTATTTGGTCGTGTGGTTATGATTGTAAGGATAGGATTGATATAACTGTCTGTGTTGTGTGGTTGTAACTCTGATGTAAACTTGTATATGATATATAAAGTAACGGTTTTGGTTTCATGTAAAGATTTGTTTATATTATAATTTAGTCGATCCGCTTTGAGATTCTGATTTGTTCTCTTTTCTTCTATCTTCTTTCTATTTCTACCTTCTTTATTTCTTTCATTATCTGTCTTTCCAAATGGTTCAGCTGACAAGAGTAGTTTAATGTCAGTTTTTAATCAGTATGGAAAAATGGGTCGTGACAATTGCCTTATCAAGCGGATCAACATATCCAATAAATACTTAAAACAACCCCATAGGTGGTTGGAGGATCTATCAGAACTGAATATGACAACTCAAATGTAATATATATCACAGAACTGTAGATCATCACATACACATATACAGATACATAACAGAGTAAACTAAATAATAAATATCAAGTGGTACAAAAGACCACAATATATAGACGAGTCAAAAGAATACATGTCAGAGTTACAACCAAAAAGGACTACACAAAAAGCTATAACAAAAAGGAGCTAGCGGAATAGTCCATGCGGAAGCAAAAGTGGCTAATTCCACAAGTACCTAACCTGAAACATCTCGGTCTGACCCGAGTATGAAAACACACGGGTCAGTCTAGCTAAACAAATCAGTTAGATAAATTGAGAAATAATGAACCTGCAAGGTCGTAAAGTACAACAATTATCTCTAGAAGAGATATCTCAATCATCTAATAATAGATGAATCAGAGTAAGCCTCATATCATCGACAACTCAAATAAACAATGGGTATGAATATCCCAAATCAAACCAAAAAGGCAAATAACAACTATCAATGAAGGTCACACAAGTTCCACAAGGTAACCGATATATATCGTCTGGTTCAAAGGACCTACACCGAAAGGCGATACGCTAGGGAATATAAATATCAATGAAACAAAAGAAATGCACGTGCTCAGTACTGTATAAACAAGGATCCATAAGCCCTATGGCGCAAACCCGAAGGCAACAAACCCGAAGGCACAAACCCGAAGGCAACATACCCAGAGGCAACGAACCCGAAGGTACAAACCCGAAGGCAACATACCCGAAGGCAACAAACCGTAGTGGTGAAGGTCCGGAGACCCGGTACTGGACACCACTAACTGGCAATGTGTGTCACAAACCCCTCGGAAGGAACCCGAAAAATGTTAAGGTAAGTCCCGTACCACACGCCTGCACTAAACGGTTTACTATCCATTAGTCAATTTCACAATCAAAGCAGTACAAAGTTTACCTCATCTTGTCGGTAAACGAAACCCAAAGGTCAAACGATCAAACGAATAGATTAGAAATTAACTGAAAAGATGAACGCACATGTTCATAGCACGTGTTTTATCTAATCATTTAATTCTCCTCCCTCTTCGCTCGTAGTGCAAAATTGTGTGTGTGCATTTTAAGTAGAAATTATAAACTGGAGAAACGAGCTTTTAATACAATTTGAAAAGATCATTTTATAAAAGCCAGTGTATGAAATAAAAAAAGAATCATCAAAGTCCAAAAATATGATAACAACTAATTGGAATCAACACGAATCGATTAAATTTGGAAACCAAGCAAAATAGGCAAAAATAGACAAAAACAAGCAGGTCAGTCGACTGGCTCTCTGAGAATAGTCGACTGGTCCAAAAACTTGGAAACTTCATTTCCTGTAGTCAGTCGACTGATTATAGAGGAAAGTTGACTGATTTCAGGAAACAAAGACTTCTAGCCTTTGTAAACAGCCCCCGGAACGTGCAATTGCTACAATCAGTCGACTGGTCAGTCGAATGACTGGCCCTATCAAATAAAGAGTAAACTCTTCCAAATTGCAACCGAACGAGCAATGGCGCTAGGGGTTTATGCCAATCGACAACCCAGCCCTATAGGCTCTTCGATGCACCTCCAAAAATATGATCGAAGCATCAAAGCTATGATTTTTAGAGATTTTGACTCCAAAACACCAAAAATCAAAATGTTCACCTGATCAGTTCAAACCAAAAGCAAATGAACAGTAAATGAGTGTTAGGAGTCATACCTAACATCAATGATATCAAGAGAAGTAGATGTGAGTTCAAAACTCACCTTTTTAACTCAAAAACAATGATTGAGAGGCACAAATGCAAAGAGAAGACCAACCACTCTTTACTTCAACTCTAAAAGCTCCAATCTAAGATCAAAACAAATAATTCCTAAATTTAGGTTTAGGAATTTATGAAATTGAAGAGAGAAAGAGTTAAAGAAGAAGGAGAGGATGCTTACCAATAGCTTCTCTTGAATTAAGGAGCAAGAATTTGAGTTTGCAAAGGAAACTAGGGCTTGGAGTTTCTATTTCCCATTCTTTTCCCCTATTTTCAGTTAAGCTAGAGCATACGAATGAAAGTGAGTGAATGGAAGAAGAGTTAATGAGTTAGGGTATTAAGTTAGGATAGTGGGCTGAATCCAACCCAAAGCCCAAATAGAAAAAGTAGAAAAATTCTATTAACTCCTATTATATCGAAGTTTATACTCAAAAAGATCGCAAACGCCATTTTGAACTCAATGGAAGTGGTTTCGAGTCCCAATACGATAGTTCGCAAAAAGTGACATTTCGGACCAAAATCCGAATAACGACGCTATATTTAAACAAAACTTTTAAATATATAATCGTAAAATATGCGGGTTGTTACAATGTATGTTGACTTATCTAATGTAAATTTGATGATTTGTTTTTCTTTTTAATTTTTGATTTATATATTATTACTTTTAAATTTCTAATAGAGAACAAATTCCGAGCTTTCTTCTTAGTTTAGTAAATGAAATTTGGTTTAATAGTTTTGTTAATATATCTGCTATTTGATCTTCAATACTTATAAATTCTAGTGAGATTATTTCTTTGTTCATGTTTTCTCTTAGAAAGTGATGCTGTATATCTATACGTTTGTTTCTAGCATGATTTAGTTGGATTTTTAGATAAATTAATTGCACTAGTATTATCGCATATATTAGTGATTTTGTAAAGTTTAAACCAAAATATTTCAACGTCTGTTGCATAAATAAGCTAATGCTGCTAAAATAGATTATGCGTCTGTTATGAACAGAGATACAGAATTTGCTTTTTGCTAACCAAGAAACTAGAGAGTGTGCTAAAAAACAACAAGTTCCATTTGTACTGTTTTGGTCGGATTTGCAACCAGCATAATCAGCATCACTATGAGACTAATTCAAAGGAAGTGTAACAACCCTAGATTTTATGTATATTTTAATTTTGAATTTATTTCATTTTGAATTTATTTTAAACTTGTTTCATTTCAAACATTTCAATTTTAAATATAAACTTTGATTATTATGTGAATTATAATTCCAACTGGTATAAATTGAATATTTTACTGAAAAGTGGGTTTCTGGTCAAACTTTGACTTTTTAAATTTAAAATTTAAATATTTAAATTCTTAAATTCTATCATTTATTATGAAAATAGATTTAATAACTTGAATACTGCTTTTCGTTTCGTTGAAAACGGACTTAGACTGTGAAAGTTATGTACATTTCAATTTTGAGTATAATTTGTTTTATTTTGCAATTTTGTCTATTTTAAATTTTATAAATTATACTTTCTTTATAATATTTTATTTTAATATGTGTTAATATTTTATTTTAAGTATATTTTTGTCTTTTAATATTTTCAAAGCGATAATATAATTTTTCTAAAGTCTATTGAAATTTATTTCAATTTATTAAGCCTAGTTTTTTTATATATTGCTATTTTCTTCATTTAATTTAATTAATTTAAAATTTATTTATTTTATTTTTTCTTTACTTTATTTCTGAGTTTATTCACTCTTTATTTTCTGCCTTTTATGTATTTATAAATTTAAATAAATTGATGGAAATTTGAAAGCTTTAAACTCTTAATCTTCCAAAGTTCTTTTATATTCCGCCTCTTCATTTTCCAACCTACATCTCATTCATTTTGACCGTATACTTCTTTTTCTCTTCAGCCTCATCTTCATTTTTCACGTGAACAACATCCTCAAAAAAAAATCACGGCCACACCACTTTCGATCAAAGTTTTGGTGCGATCTCTTTTTCCTTGTTTTCTTGTTTTCTACCTTGAAATTGCACTTGTTCTTCACCTTGTTTGGATCGGCTACCTCCCCTCCAGCCCTTAGCCGACCCCCACCACCTCCTAGCCCGATCAACGACCACTCCAGTCCATCTATAGCCCAGGTCGAGCCCCTCCATAGCAAGCATCACCACAAAATTCCACAAATACATAATCTAACATTGCAAACCGAGCCAGCCTTGGTACCATCACCCACAACTACCCCTAGCCGCCACTTCCTCCACCACCACCAGCTTTGAACTGACCTCCACCCTCTGCCACGTCACCCACCACCACCTGGACCCACTGGCTGAGCCACCTAGCCTTTGGCCGACCCAAACTTTAGCCTTGTGATGATGTTATTGCCTTGTAGTGTAGTTGTTTTGCACCTAGACCTATTCACCTTCAGAGACTAATGTTGGCCGACCATTTGCACACCCAAACCAGACCTATAGCACCCTAGGCCAAGCTAAACACCTGCATAACTGAAGTACATGAGGTAGAGAGCAAGTGCAAGTCATTTGTTGTTGTTTTGGGTGTAGATTTCTTACGTTATTTGACGATAAATTTGTGTTGTAAGTTATGTATTATTGTATTGTTTTGTGTATATATTGTCAAGGCATATAGCTTTGGCTCTCCACTCTCAAGTCATTTCCATATTGTCGTGCCTTTGTAGTGTCCGTATTGTTTGTTTTGGCAGCTATCTCCAGCTCTGAACATGTGAGTTATTCTCACTAGACAATATATACATATATAACTAGTAAATTGACCCCTTTTGGATCTGTAAAATGCACTATCATGTTACACTTGCTATATTATGATTATATGATGTTCACCCATGCTTAAACACCCGTTATAACATCTGTTACTATTATATTATGTTGTTTTGTTATTTTTATTAGTTTATCATACTGCAAGTTCCCGTTAGATTAGAATCACTATGGGTTGAAATGATACTTACCCGAACGGACTTTAGAATAGGAGAAAAATCATTATGGGCTGAAATGATAGGCCTGAATGATTTTTAATTATTTTTATTTACATGGGATTGCGGGTTTGAAATGATCAAACCCGGGTTTTCTTTGTAAATTACGGGTTGAAATGATATATTACCTGTATCACTTTACCTAGGCTAGAAAATGAAATACAGACCCGTTGTTAAAATATGTTCTTCTAAAATTTTTAAAATATTTTAAAAATGTAAATATTATAATATTTTGATTTAAATTTGATTGAAAAATGATTTTTGTAAAGCATTATTGATTTTTTGAAAATTTATAAGTGAAATAAATAAATGGTAAAGTTAGAAATTTGAAATGTAAGTTATTTTGTAAATTCTAATTTGGTGATGAAATGGAATATAAATTAAATATGAAAACATGTTAAATTTATGATATTTTGAATTAAATGAATTTAAATGATTTTATAATATATTAATGATTTTTTTTATGAAGTTAAAATGTGAAATGAATGAATATTTAAGTTGAAATTTTGAAATATTTGTGAATTTGGCTTAAAAGTGAATTTTAAGTTAAGTAAATAAAAATGAAATTAAGTTATATTTGAAAATTTAAACTTAAGTGTTAAGTTAAATTTAATTTAATGAATTTAAAATTTAATGTTGGAGTTTAATAAGTGAATTATTATTAAATTTTGATTTTTGAATGGAGATTTAACTTTATAAATCACGAATATAAGGGTATTTGAATAATTGTTTTAAAAGTGAAATTATATGATTTTATAAGTTAAAAATGATTTAAATAAAAATATAATTGTTTGTGAAATTATGCTGATTATTTGAAGTTAATTAACTGCATTTCTGAAATGCTATTAATTCTAATGTAAATGATAATACAACTTTTGTAAATACTGTAGTTGATAATAATGAACCAAATGGCTATGTTTAATTAAAGGCTATTATAGCATTTTCGTAAATGTTATAATTGTTGAATTTAACTAAGTTTTATTTGAAACTAATGCAACCCTATTACAACATTTTTAAATGCTATCTCTTGTTAAATTGAACTATTTTCAATGTAACTTTCTGTAGCAATTTCTAAATGCTGCGAAAGTTGAATTTTCATCTATTTTAATAAATTAAGTGAATAAATGAATTTTGCAAGACTAAATTTTTTGAAATTTAATAATTTAATTAATAAATATTATAACTTCATTTTATGATTTAAAAATGAAGTAATTTGTTTTGAAATATAAACTATTTTGAAATGTATTTTGAAATGGTATTTAAATTAAATAAAAATGAATGTGGTTTGGAAGATATGATATTTTGATATTTTGAAATGGATTTTGAATGATATTGAATTTTGAAATGATATTTGATTTCGAAGTATAAAATAACATTTTTAAATTTTAATCACGGGATGTATTTAATTTATAATTTAACCGATTCTTAAAGGATGGGCGATCCCAAGCATCCGTTAAGTTATTGTGCATTTCTACTGCAGTTCACTTGAGTTGGCTTACATTATATAAGTATATATTGACTTGGCTCAAGTGTTTTGTGTTTTACTTTACGCTCAGGTCAGCCTGAGTATTTACAGCTTAGCTTTGGATTTCTTTCTAGAGCTAGGAATCGCTGGAGATTCTGCTTCTCTAGTTATCTGTTCCTTTCAGTTGCAGTTGTTCTATTTCAGTTCTGGTATTTATAAACTGCTATGTATTTGAGATTTCTATTGTATATGTTTTTCGGACTGATATTATGTATTATGTTTTGAGAGTTTATTATAGTAGCTTCATGAACTACTATGGTATTTAATTTCCGCTGCGAGTTATTCTGATATTTCTATGTCCGTGATTCTGTGATTTTATTCCATTTGCTCCAAGTTTATTTACAATGCGATATTTTGAGCAATTCAAGTCCGGCATGTGTGGATGTGAATGGCTGAAAATATCGGGTCGTTACAAGTTGGTATCAGAGCTTTGGTTTTAGGCTAACCTTAGCCTGTGGAGCAAAAACTCATTAGAGATAGGGTAGAAATACCCTAAAATGAGTGAAATCAATCTCAGAATCCTTTCTTTGTGAGAGAACGTATTTTCGAAGTCTAAAATGATTTCCAAATGATTTTAAAGTATTTTCGAAGATTTTTTTTGGTATAAAAAATTTCTTATTTTGAAACCAAGATTTTCTAAACTTCATTCCTTCTGTATCAACCTTGTTAGAAATCTATTGGTTTGGATTCTTATCGGTTTGGATTCTTGAACTTTGGAACGTTTCCACTTGTTTTGAAATCCAGTCTTGTATTCCTTATTTTATCCATTTTGATTTTGGAGCATTCCAAAACTCCACTTTGGGATGACCTCTCGCAAGATCGGTGATTCCGTAAATCTTCGAATGATTTGTAAAGGGGTGAAACTCCTTTACAATTAGCATTGATTCACCAAAGATTTCTGTATCCTCGGTTTATGATGCTATCTATCTCATTCCCTACTCGGATTCTATCTCTAGCGATCGTATGTCGATTTGCCTTAGATTTCCGCATTGGTTATATTCCTGAAGTCATGGTTGACCCAGTTAAGGTCGCCCGCGATTCATAAAGGCATATCCATCTTCTATTTGGTAATTAATTATCTCATCTTCGTTCGTGCTTATCTTCGAATCAGAATTCTATTCGATCAGAGTTCCTCTAAATTTGAATCTCTGTTTTGTTTTGAAATCCTTCCCTGAATAATCCTTTGGAAATTTGTGTTTGATTGTGCTTTCAAAATTTTGTATACATCGAAATTATTATTTTGATAAGGACGACCATATTTTTTATTTAAAAGTGAGATGTTTTCGATAAAGATTATATATCTTGTAAAATAAAAATCTAAAGTTTCAAAAGGATTCGAAATTTTGAAAATTTATAAGAAAATTCATTTATATAAAAATGATTCATAACTGAAGGGTTTTGAATTTGAATTTCGAGGAATCGAACTCCGGTGTTTTGAAATCGGTTTTAAGATTTTGGAAAAAATATAATAATAATATGATTTAAAGATATTTTTCAAGTAAGAAATATTTCAAATGTATTCGAATGAATTCCAAAGATTTCGAAGAGATTTTAAAGAAGTTTCAAGAAAATAAAAGTCCAAAACCCACTTATGTCGCTGGTAATTAATTTCGGTAATGAATGCATGCATCGTCGACATTGGTTTTCGAGTTTCTGAGTGAGGGAGAGGCCACTCTAGTAGCTTTGCTATGCGAGTGATTTTGTGAAACCAATTTTGATTTCAGATTTTGAAGTATGGTTTGATATTCGAAAGATAGATCTGTATATATATTTGGAAAGATTTAAAGTAAGCCGGTGTTCAGTCCTTGAGTTTCGGATTTGAAACCTAACTTTTGAAATTGATTTACTGATTTAGTGTTGATTTCCAACTCTTGGATTGAAAATATGATTTCTTAGACTATTTTGAAGGTTCGGGCACTTCCAAATCAAGGATAATGTTTCAAAGCTAAGAAATGTTGAAAAGGTATAAGGTATTTGATAAAGAATATAAGTTTAGTCTTGTATGATTTAAAGTATATAGTAGTATGATTTAATCTTTATTTTGATAAAGAATGTGAATTTGAAATGATAATTGATTTTGATAAATGAATTTGAAGTTTATATTTGTATGAAAGGTATTTGGTTTAATTGTAATTTGTGTTTATATAAAAATAATGGATTTATGAAATGAATATTTCAAAACTAAATAAGAATGAAGTAACATCTTAGTAACATCAGTTTCAAAATGTTTTGAAAAAACATTAGTCTTCAAATGTTTGACAAAAAATTGCTTTTAAATGTTTTAACTTAGTAACATCTTTATGAAACTATATATTTAACAAGTTGGAATAGATACATAATTTGTACGTATGCTGTTTTATTCTCATAATTAATTTGATTCAAGTTTGAGTACACAAGTTCGAGGCGAATTACACCATTTGGTGTTAGGATTTTCATTTGATTCTTGATGGCGAATATTCGATATGGATTTTGGGATTGATTCTAGAATTCTCTATCATAGTATATGGCTATGAAAGGAGGTTGATGGCTTCTAGTCGAGGAACCATATCGAAGTCCGCATTAGGGAAGTCGAATGGACAATACTAGTTCAAAAGCGAACTTGTGTGACCAAGCGAGCGATCGAATGTAGTGTTGCGAAATGATGACATATGTAAGTAATAATGAAGTAAAATTTGAGATATATGAAATTATAAAATTATAAAATTTAGTTTTGAAATATGGTATATTTAAGCCTTGAAACATATTTAAGATTGAATAGTTTATTTTGTAAATCAAATCTGTATTTGAAATTTGATAATATTTGAAATGGTTTTGTTGGAAAACTACATTCAATTGAAATTGATTGTTTGAATTGAATTAAAATTAGAAATTTTAGATTTGGGTTTAATTGAATAAATTTGTGAAATGTAAAGAACTAAAGGAATGTTTTATGATTTCAAATGTGTGATTTCGAAATGTTATGATTTTTCAAAGTGTAATGATTTCAAGTATTTTGGTTTCGAAAGATTTATAACTTTGAAAGTATTATGACTTTTGAAGTGAATATATGATTGAAATGGAAATGAATTTGTTTGACCTAAATTTGGTTGATTTGGAAATTTGGATTGTTTTCTTGATGTATTGTTTGGAATGCTTTGAAACTAAATTTATGTAATTTGGAAGAAATGATTTGGTGAAATCATATATGATTTTGAAGCTGAATTGATATTGGAATGGTCTGAAATTGAGAACCTTGATTTACTAAATACTTGATTTGGGAGTTATCGAACTTATATAAAATGAATTGTATAAGTATGAATTGATTTGAAACTGTTGATTCGAAAAGGTACTCAATTTGTAAAGTGAAATCATATATAATCGAAGTCTCTATAAATGGGATTTGACATACTATTGATTTTGGAAAGTATTCTATTTGAAATGAAATCTTATATATAATGGACTTTATATAAGTACAACATTTGAAAGTGATTTTGAAAGGTACTATATTATATATATTTTCGAAGTAAAGATATGGAAAGTGCCTTCTGCTTGATATCCGATTTGTGGCCACATCTTGGATTCATTCTATTGATATTATTCTCTCTGATTTAGGTTTTTCGGATATGATACTCGAGTGTCCATCGATTTTTCTTCAAGCGACTGCATAGCGCAACTGGCTGGCTGAGCTGGCCTGGGGGTACGGATTGTTTCCTGGGGGATCCAGGCGTAACCATTGTGTATCCTGCACTCTATGTAGGTCGCATTAGTAGCGAAACTGCCTGGCTGAGACGGCCTAGGGATACGGATTGTTTCCTGGGGGATCCAGGTGTAACCATTGTATATGCTGCACTCTACTAGTCATCATGGCGTAACTCGCAGGGCTGAGAAAGCTTACGGATACAGATTGTTTCCTGGGGGATCTAGGCGTAACTATTGTGTATCTGCGATCGATGGTTAGACAACTGTTTTGGTTTGGTTAATTTGTTTGGATTGTACATTCCATATCTGTTTTTAAAAGTTTTTTTCAGTATTTTCACTGGGTGTTGAAATAAGTCTACCAAGTATCTGGAGAATTCTAGCTTTGCGCCTGATCAACGTATGGCCAGAGTCTGCAGGAACAAAAGTAAACTTATTAAGACATCGAGTTATAAAAGTATTTTGATAAAAGTATCTTGATAAAGTACTATATAGAGAATATTTTGATCATTTATTTTCCCTTCTAAAAATTTAAAATGTTTCGAATATTGTTTACATTGAACCATCAGATTTGAATCAAATGACTATTCATCATACTATAAAATAAAATAAAAAATTGAAATTGAATTGTATAATGGTTTAAATAATGGTTCATCCTTGTCTTTCAACCTACTTTCCCTCCTAGCTACTTTCTCCCTACCTACATTCGGGATGCCTTCCAACCTATTGTTCTTTCTAGTTGTTTCCCCGCTTCCTTCCTTTTCGAGGACGAAAAGATTTGAGTGGGGGAGAGTGTAACACCCTAGATTTTATGTTTAATTTTTACTTTATTTCATTTTGAAATTATTTTAAAATTTTTTCATTTCAAACATTTCATTTTTAAATATAAACTTTGATTATTACGTAAATTATAATTCCAACTGGTATAAATTGAATATTTTACTGAAAAGTGGATTTCTGGTCAAACTGGTCAATCTTTGACTTTTTAAATTTCAAATTTAAATATTTAAATTCTTAAATTTTATCATTTATTATGAAAATAGATTTAATAACTTGAATACTGCTTTTTGTTTCGTTGAAAACGGACTTAAACTGTGAAAGTTATGTACATTTCAATTTTGAGTGTAATTTGTTTTATTTTGCAATTTTGTCTATTTTAAATTTTATAAATTATACATTCTTTATCATATTTTATTTCAATATGTATTAATATGTTATTTTAAGTATATTTTTGTCTTTTAATATTTTTAAAGTGATAATATATATATAAAAAGAGATTAATTAATTAATTTGATGGCGTCTATAGCAGCTGGTGATCTCGGAGGGGAGGATGCACAGGATGGGGGATGGACGAAAGTGATGGACAGGAGGAAAAGGTTGGTGAATGGATCAGGGAAGCAGGAGGCTGATCCACGTTTTTCTCGTTTGATGAACAGGCCTTTCGGCAGTTCTCAGATGGATCTAGATCTAAGTCTGATAGATCTCGTGATCAGTCTGTCAAATCTAATGGTCTCAATAAACTAAAAGTGTTTGCTGTAAATCCAAAAGCCACCCCTAAAAGTTGGTGTGAACTGGTCAAGGAAAAGAAACAAGGTGACAACTTGCAATTCTATGATCCAGCAATTGTTAATGACAGGAAAACTGCTATAATTGGAGAGGAGGAGTTATTACATGCAGAGAAAATGTGGTCTAATTCAATTTTGATCTATCTGGTGGGGAAAAGACCGTATTATATGTTTTTCAAAGCATATATCAGGAGAACGTGGCTTCCAAAAGGTAAATTTGAAGTTTTTGCTAGAGATAATGGTTTCTATTTGGTTCAATTTGAATTAGAAGAAGATTGTAACAAGATTCTTGAAGGAGGTCCATGGTTGATGGATGGGAAGTTCATTATTATGAAGAAGTGGAGTAGTACTATAAAATATGAGAAAGATCTGCTATTATCTTTACCCATTTGGGTGAGATTCCCTAATCTTAATTTTGCATACTGGAATCACGTTTCTTTAAGTAAAATTGCTAGCACAATCGGTAGACCCATTGCAATGGATGAACATACAAAGAATAGAAGCAGAATATCCTTTGCTAGAATACTTATTAAGGTGGATGCGTCATTCAAATTTGAAAGTCAAGTACAAATAAAACTGCCTGGAGGGGATTTTGTTATGCAGAATGTTGAATATGAGTTTATCCCTCCAATTTGTCATAACTGTGTATGTTTTGGTCATATGGATAAAGAGTGCCCTATATAATTTTCGCAACAATGGAAACCAAAGGTTACAAACAGTAATAATGATACTAATAGCATGGGAGTTAGTTTAGAGGATAATACAAATCAGCAAACTCTGTCAGTCATTTCAGAAGGAGCAAAACATAACAACATAGAAGTTATCATAATTGATGGGTCAAACGTCCAAGATCATACAACAGTTGATAAAGAGTAGAATACAAGCATTTTAAATAAGGAAAATGATATTTCTCCATCAGAAATGTATGCTGTGAATTTTGAAACAGATCATAAGTCGTCAAAAGAGCCGGCTATTACAATTGTGGCCTCGCCATTAGCTGATACAGTAGAATGTGTAGTACTTGTCACACATATCAGCATGGCTGCTACGATTGCAAAGGGATCCTCTACTCAACTTTCTGGTATGGATCAATTTCACAACACTGAAGAAGGACCGCCTATGAGTAATAATACTCAGGATCCAAATGTTCCGACGTCATCGACAAAAGTCTCAGCCAATATATCATCATCAGAGAAAAATTGTAACAGGGAGTTTCATAGTAAATCTATTGCAAATAGTTTAAATACTCAAGTTTCTAATCTAACAACTGAAGTGCTTAATTCTTTTCAGGTGCAGAAAGACATGATAGACTCAAATGTGGATGAACCTTCTCTATCTCAATCATGTATCAACCACTCATACCCATCACCTGACGAATCACCCAACAATATGCCTAAAAACCTCACATCCATCAATCCTGAATATACAAAAGTAATTGCAGATATGAAAGGCAAGAATATTCAAGAAAAGAAAAAAAACAAATTAATTCAAGAAAGTGTGACTCCCTCTATTAGAACCAGGAGTCAAGCAAACCCATCCAAATAATGTCTGTCTTGTGTTGGAATGTGCGGGGTCTTAACAAAGCAGCACATGTTTTGGAGGTAAAAAATTTAGTGTCTTCTCACAAACCTTCCATTTTTTGTTTACTTGAAAATAAGCTGAGAAGCAATAAACTTCAACTATATATAGAATCTTGGGGAAATAAATGGACATGCATAAGTAATATAGAGGTTTATCACAAGTGCAGAATTCTAATCATGATCAATTCAGACATTTGGAGCAGTTATGTCATTTCTATGAGTAAACAACACATTACTTGTATGCTAATTAACACTGCAGGCGCTCAATGCATTGTAACTGTCATCTACGCTCTTAACCTTGAATCTGAAAGGAAAAGTTTATGGAAACAACTGATTCGAGAAGCTAATACTTTCATCACTCCATGGTGCATTATAGGGGATTTTAACTGTGTCAGGTACTTAAAGGAGAAAAGAGGAGGAAATAATTTGTCAATCAGAAACATTCAAGAGATTAATAATTTTGTTAACTCTTCAGGGGTTACAGAAATTGGCATTTCAGGGGTAAAATTTTCATGGAGATCAGGCCTACCAAAAATATTGCTACAAAGATTGATAGACTTTTTTGCAATATTGAATGGATGAACAGATTTAAAAAATCTCAAGCAAAATATTTATGTCTATCAACAAGTGATCATGTACCTATTATGTTCTTCTTCAATTGCATTCAAACATATGAAGGTCCAAAACCATTTAAATTCATGAATCACTAGGTTATGTGTGAGGGGTATAAGGAAGCAGTTGAAATGTTTTTTGTTTTCCCTGAAGGAAATCAGTTATTCAACATTATCCACATGCAGAAGAACATCAAAAAGGAAATTAAAAAATGGTGTAATGGGAAAAATGATTTACATACACAAGTTTCAAAATGCAAACAAGAGCTCAATATTGCTCTACAGACACTAGAATTTGATCATAATTCCTTAAATGCACAAAAGTTGCGTGATGCTCAAGTGAATCTGGCTAAAAGCATGGAGCTACTAGCTATTGATAACAAACAAAAATAAAAATGTCAATGGATCAAGTGGGATGATAGCTGTTCCAAATTTTTTTATGCAAAACAAACAAATAGAAAATTTGTTAATAGCTGTCATAACTTGGTAAAAGAAAATGGAGATGTTTTCAAGACTCAAAAGGAGATGGAGGAAGAGGCTGTCAAGTATTTTGTAAACATATATAATAAAGGCAACATGTTGAATCAGTTTCCCAACATCATTTCAAAAAGGAAATTAAATGAATGGGGAAAAATATTTCTTAATACTGCATTTGATGAAAAAGAATTGAAAAGAGCTATTTTCAGTGTGCATAATGATACTGCTCCAGGCTATGGTGGTTTTAATGCTAAATTCTACAAAAATCATTGGAATGAATTAAAAAACCGCTTTTAGAAGCTATGCGGACCTCTTTTGACAATGGAAGAATTGTAAGAGAAATAAACCATACCATTATCTCCTTAATTCCTAAGGTAAAAACCCCTGAATCTGTAGCTGACTTCAGACCTATAGCCTGTTGTTCTATGTTGTACAAGATTCTATCTAAATTGTTATGTGACAGATTAAAGTGTGTGCTTGGAGAACTAATATCAGATAATCAAACAACATATTTACCAGACAGGCAGATAAAAGATGGGATAATAATTGCACATGAACACATCAGAAATTTCAACAAACATGCAGCAACAAAATGTGCATAAAGGTGGATCTTAAGAAGGTATATGATTCAGTAAATAGACATTTCATTCTACACATGATGAGAAGTATGGACTTTCCAGTTAAATGGGTAAAAATTATCCAAGAAATGATAAATACTCCTAGTTATTCTCTATCTATTGAAGGATATCATAGGGGATATTTTAATGGCAGAAATGGTTTAAGGCAAGGAGATCCCCTATCCCCTTATCTTTTTACTTTATGCATGGAATATTTCGCTTTGTTAATGGATGCTAAAGCCAGTAAAGGAAAAGTGGAATCAGTTATCAAGAACAATTCCAACATAACACATCTAATTTATGCTGATGATCTATTAATTTTCATAAATGCCACCGAAGTTGGAGCTAAAGCTGTTAAGAATTGTTTCAAAAAATTAGAGAGATTTACTGGCTTAGAAATGAATAATCTCAAAACCCAAGTATTTTTCAATAAGTTTTGCACTAACAAGGATCAAGTGCTTAACATTTTGAATATTCAAGAAGGAGAATTACCTGTTAGATATCTTGGGTTACCCCTATCTGTGACATATATTAAACACTCAAACTGTAAACATCTGATTGACAGAGTATTACAAAAGATGCAAGGTTGGGAGTGCAATTTTCTCACAGTTCCAGGAAGAATAGAATTGATTAAGGCTGTAGTTTATCCTATGGTCAGTTTTTGGATGCAGTGTTTTATGCTCCCTAGCTTAACTATTCAAAAAATCAATCAACTATGCAAAAAAATTATCTGGAAAGGGAAAAAAAGTAGTGTTCCATGGGAAACAGTTACAAGTGTCAAATCTGAAGGTAGAATAGGGCTGAAAAAACTGTCTGACATAAACATTATTTTCTGTATCAAAAGAATTTGGGAGACTCTTAACAATTCTACATATAGTGCAAAGTGGTTGAATGCGAAATATGCTAATAATGAGACTTTGTGGGAATCTAATTTTAATAACAACTACTCATGCACTTGGAAAAAATGATATATCATAGAAAAGATGCACAGAAGCTAATTGATAGAAGAATTGTAGATGGAAAATCTACAAGCCTGTGGTTTATACCATGGATTAATGGTTCAACTTTATTGGAAAAACTGGGGTATGAAACTCTATCATATTCAAGAGGTCATAAGCATAAGGTAGAGCAAATTTTATTGGGAAATAATTGGAAGCCTGAAAATATCTCTTATCTTGGTAACATAAGTGAGGAAATAAAGCAAGTAGCCATTCATTATGACATTACAGAAGACTATTGGTTTTGCAGTAGCGGTAAAAATGGTCTTTTTAATTCCCATGACGTATGGAATGATTTTAGAATCAAGCAACAAGAAAACAATGATTACAAAATCATATGGAATAATATCTCACTCCCAAAAATGAATGTATGTTTACACAGAGCTATTTCCAGTTTTCTACCTACAAAAGACAAATTAAAAATGCAAGGAGTGACTGAAGATGATGTTTGTGTTCTGTGTAAAAGAGAAGTGGAAACTTGTAAGCATTTATTTTTTAACTGTTCCTTTTCGAAGCATGTGTGGTATTGGATTAGAACCATGATGGGAGACCCCATAACACAAAGAAATCTACATACTTCTCTATCAGATGCTATTGCATACATCAATCAGAACTTTACAGCTAACAATATTAAGAAGGACATCATAATAGCTGGGCTAAGTTCATCTATCTGGTTCATTTGGAAAAGCAGAAATTCCATCATTTTCAATAATGAAAAGACAGACAGAATTACGGTTTGCAATATCATAAAATTTAATGTTCGTGACCTTATTATTAATAGATCCAGATTTCTCAAACATAGCAGGAACAATCCCGAAGAAATCATTGAAAGATGGGAAATTTTACCTCTACGACTTGTCAATAACATTACCTCCATCCCGAACCCAAAATCCTCAAACATAGCATCGTCCTCACGATACATGATTGATGGAGAAGATGATGAAGCTGAGAGTTCTAGATCGTCTAGACGCACTGATAGTTTTAACATTAATGTTGAAAGAGAAGAATACTTGCCTAGAAGAATTTATGAGCCGCCATGATCAGATTTGTTTGCTAGGTTTACGCAATGTGTTTAGGGCATTGTTTGTGGATCTGTTTTGTTGCGCAACCTGTATATATTGCTTGTATATAGTGTATGTAATGTTCCATTATCAATAAAGAGTTTGACTTTTCTTCAAAAAAAAAAGTGACAATATAATTTTTCTAAAGTCTATTGAAATTTATTTCAATTTATTAAGCCTAGTTTATTATATATTGCTATTTTCTTCATTTAATTTAATTAATTTAGAATTTATTTATTTTATTTATTTCATTACGTTATTTATGAGTTTATTTACTCTTTATTTCAGCCTTTTATGTATTTATAAATTTAAATAAATTGATGGAAATTTGAAAGGTTTAAACTCTTAATCTTCCAAAGTCCTTTTACATTCCGCCTCTTCATTTTCCAACCTACATCTCATTCATTTTGGCCGTACACTCCTTTTTCTCTTCAGCCTCATCTTCATTTTTCACGTGAACAACTTCCTCAAACAAAAAAATCATGGCCACACCACTTTCGATCAAATTTTTGGTGAGATCTCTTCTTCTTTTTCCTTGTTTTCTTGTTTTCTACCTTGAAATTGCACTTGTTCTTCACCTTGTTTGGATCGGCTACCTCCCCTCCAGCCCTTGGCCGACCCCCACCACCTCCTAGCCTGATCAACGACCACTCCAGTCCATCTATAGCCCAGGCCGAGCCCCTCCATAGCAAGCATCACCACAAAATTCCACAAATACATAACCTAACATTGCAAACCGAGCCAGCCTTGGTACCATCACCCACAACCACCTCTAGCCGCCACTTCCTCCACCACCACCAGCTTTGAACTGACCTCCACCCTCTGCCATGTCACCCACCACCACCTAGACCCACTGGCTGAGCCACCTAGCCTTTGGACGACCCAAACTTTAGCCTTGTGATGATGTTGTTGCCTTGTAGTGTAGTTATGTTGCACCTAGACCTATTCACCTTCAGAGACTAATGTTGGCCGACCACTTGCACACCCAAACCCGACCTATAGCACCCTAGGACGATATAAAAACCTGCATAACTGAAGTACATGAGGTAGAGAGCAAGTTCAAGTAATTTGTTGTTGTTTTGGGTATAGATTTTTTATGTTATTTGACGATAAATTTGTGTTATCAAGGCATATAGCTTTGGCTCTCCACTCTCAAGTCATTTCCGTATTGTCATGCGTTCGTAGTGTCTGTATTGATTGCTTTGAAGCTATCTCTAGCTCTGAACAAGTGAGTTATTCTCACCGAACAATATGTAAATATATAACTAATAAATTGACCCATTTTGAATCTGTAAAATCCAGTATCATGTTACACCTGCTATATTATGATTATATGATGTTTACCCATGCTTAAACACCCGTTATAACATCTGTTACTGTTATATTATGTTGTTCAGTTATTTTTATCAGTTTATCATACTGCAATTTCCCTTTAGATTAGAATCACTATGTGTTGAAATGATACATAGCCGAACGGACTTTAAAATAGGAGAAAAGTCATTATGGGCTGAAATGATAGGCCTGAATGATTTTCAATTATTTCCATTTACTTGGGATTGCGGATTTGAAATGATCAAACTCGGGTTTTCTTTGTAAATCACGGGTTGAAATGATATATTACCCGTTTCACTTTAACTAGGCTAGAAAATGAAATACAGACCCGTTGTTAAAATATGTTCTTCTAAAATTTTTAAAATATTTTAAAAATGTATATATTATAATATTTTGATTTAAATATGATTAAAAAAATGATTTTTGTAAAGAATAATTGATTTTCTAAAAATTTATAAGTGAAATAAATAAATGGTAAAGTTAGAAATTTGAAATGTAAGTTATTTTGGAAATTCTAATTTGTTGATGAAATGGAAGTTAAATTAAATATGAAAATATAATAAATTTATGATATTTTGATTTAAAAGAATTTAAATGATTTTATAATATATTAATGATTTTTTTTATAAAGTTAAAATGTGAAATGAATGAATATTTAAGTTGAAATTATGAAATATAACTAAATTTGGAAATTTGGGAATTTGGCTTGAAAGTGAATTTTAAGTTAAGTAAATAAAAATGAAACTAAGTTATATTTGAAAATTTAAACTTAAGTGTTAATTTAAATTTAATTTAATAAATTTAAAATTTAATGTTGGAGTTTAATAAGTGAATTATTATTAAATTTTGTTTTTTGAATGGAGATTTAACTTTATAAAATCATGAATACAAGTGTATTTGAATGATTGTTTTAAAAGTGAAATTATATGATTTTGTAAGTTAAAATTATTTAAATAAAAATATAATTGTTTGTGAAATTATGCTGAATATTTGAAGTTAATAAACTGCATTTCTGAAATGCTATTAATTCTAATGTAAATGATAATGCAGCATTTCTAAATGCTATAGTTGAAATAATGAACCAAATGGCTAAGTTTAATTAAAGGGTATTATGGCATTTTTGTAAATGTTATAATTGTTGAATTTGACTAACTTTTATTTGAAACTAATGTAACCCTATTATAGCATTTTTAAATGCTATCTCTTGTTAAATTGAACTGTTTTGAATGTAACTTTCTGTAGCAATTTCTAAATGCTGCGAAAGTTGAATTTTCATCTGTTTTAATAAATTAAGTGAATAAATGAATTTTTAAAGACTAAATTTTTTGAAATTTAATAATTTAATTATTAAATATAATAACTTCATTTTATGATTTAAAAATGAAGTAATTTGTTTCGAAATATAAACTATTTTGAAATGTGTTTTGAAATGGTATTTAAATTAAACAAAATGAATGTGGTTTGGAAGATATGATATTTTGATATTTTGAAATGGATTTTGAATTATATTGAATTTTGAAATGATATTTGATTTCGAAGTATAAAATACCATTTTTAAATTTTAACCACGAGATGTATTTAATTTATAGTTTAACTGATTCTTAAATGATGGACGATCCCAAGCATCCGTTAAGTTATTGTGCATTTCTACTACAATTCACTTGAGTTGGTTTACATTATATAAGTATATATTGTCCTGACTCGAGTGTTTTGTGTTTTACTTTACGCTCGGGTCAGCCTTAGTATTTACAGCTTAACTTTGGATTTCTTTTTGGGGCTAGGAATCGCTAGAGATTCTGCTTGTCTTGTTATCTGTTCCTTTCAGTTTTAGTTGTTCTATTTCAGCTCTAATATTTATAAACTGCTATGTATTTGAGATTTCTATTGTATATGTTTTTCAAATTGATATTATGTATTATGTTTTGAGAGTTTGTTATAGTAGCTTCATGAACTACTATGGTATTTAATTTCCGCTGCGAGTTATTCTGATATTTCTGTGTCTATGATTCTGTGATTGTATTTCATTTGCTCCAAATTTATTTAGCAATTCAAGTCCGGCGTGTGTGGATGTGAATGGCCGAAGATATCGGGTTGTTACAGTAAACTTCTTTTGGATAAAAATGTCCATAGTCTAATGCGTTATTTACATATCTTAATATGTGTTTTATAAATTTTAGACGAGTTTCCTTAGGTTGAGATCGATATCTTGCACCGAGACATACACTATGTGTTATGTCAGGTTTATTAGCGGTCATATAGAGTAGTGTCCAGTCATTTCTCTATATAATTTTTGACATACATCTTTCGAATTTTCTTACTTATTTAATTTTTCATTTGTTGTTATAAGAGTTCTCTTGCCACTGTATGTGATCATGCCAAATTTCTTAACTAAATCTTTAGCATATTTTTCTTGACTTATAAAAATACAATTACATAATTGTTTTATTTTTAACCCTAAAAGGTATCTCCTATATAACTCATTTAAAATTCCTTGGTCATTATATCTGAGAATTCTTTGTCTAATTTATTGTTAGTTGATCCAAAAATAATAACATTTATGTATATTTATAATATTTGAATATCATTGTTATTTATTTAATGAAAAGTGTACTATTTACTTTGCCTATTTCAAAATTAGATGGTAATATATATGGTTTAAGTCTATCATACCAAGCACTTGGAGCCTGCTTTGGACCATATATAGCATTCTTTAATTAATAAACATGATTAAGCAATTTCTCGTCCTCAAAAATTGGGTGTTCTACGTAAACATCGTCTTCAATAAAAACAATTTAAAAAATAACATTTAACATCTAGTTGAAATAATTTAAAATTATTATGATTTGCGAAAGCAAGTAAGATTCTTATTGCTTCTTGTCTAGCTACATGTGCAAAGGTTTCATCACAATCATTACCTTCTTGATAATAATCTTGAGCGACTAAATAAGCTTTATTTCTTACAACTTCTCCTTGTTCATTCACTTTATTTCTATATACCCATTTATTTTGTATTATAGATTTATCCTTAGGTCTTAGGACTAATTTTCTAACATCATTTCTTATGAATTGATTCAATTCTTCTTGCATAGTAAGAATCAATGAGTCATCAGTTGATGCTTCCTTTAGATTTTTACAATCAATAGTTGAAATGAAAGCAATATTACTCATTTTATTTAATCGATTTCTTGTTTTAACAACAGACTCTATGTTCTCAGAATGTTTTCTATAGGATGACCCTTTAACATTTTGGTCCTCTTATACGGATACATAGTTTTAGTATCTTTATCGTTTTCATCATTAGCGGTTTCATTATTAGAAATTTAATTTGTATTGTCAAAATTTTCTTCTTTATCAACACGGTATTATTAATTTTATAATTTTCATTAAATGAAACATGTAATGTCTCTTCAATAGTATTAGTTATAGTATCAAAAACTCTATAAGCTTTACATCTATTTGAATATCCAATGAAATACCTTTATCTTATTTAGCATCTAATTTATATAAATTTTCTTTAGTACTCAATATAAAACATTTACTATCGAAAACTCTAAAGTAAGACACTTTAGGATTTTTATTATAAAATAATTCGAATGTTCTTTTCTTAGTCAAAGGCCTTATCGAAACTCTATTTAAAATATAACATGCCGTAGAAACTATTTCATCCTAAAATTTTTAGTCAAATCACTATCATTTAACATAGCTCTAACATGCACTTGATTCGTTCTAATTTTACATTATACTAGTCCATTTTGTTGAGGCGTTTTTGGAAAAATATTATGAGTAAGACCTTTCTTAATACAAAAAATTTTCATTTTCTAATTCTTCTCCGTGATCACTTCGAATAGTTTCAATTTTAATAGATATTGCATTCTTTTAACAAAGATTCTAAACATTTTAAAAGCATCGCTTTTAAGTATTAGGAAAATTTTCTATGTAACCCTAAAAGAATCATCTACTATTACAAAGACATATCTATGATTTATAGATTGTATTCGCAAGGGACCGAAAAGATCTTAATGAAGAAGTTCAAGAGGTTGAGAGGTAGAGATCATATCTTTTGATTAAAAAACACTTTTTCTAAGTTTTACTAATTGACACGCATCACAAAGATTATTTACATCAAAACTTATTTTCGAAAGACCGCTAACTAGATCATTTTTGATAATTTTAAAAAGATATTTAAATTCAAATGACCAAATCTTCTATGCCAAATCTAAGGTTCCATTGATTTAGCCAATGGACACAAATTATCATTTGATACCTTCATACTTAATATGAGAAAGTTTCTTTCCCAAATGCCTTCAATGATAATGTTTGACACGTTATCTTCAATATGACATTTATCTTTTCAAATTTAATTTTGAAGCCCTCATCACACAATTGACTAATACTTAATAGATTATGTTTTAAATTCCTAATTGATAAAACTTTAGAATTAGTAGGCATATTAAAATTACTGATATTGCCGATCCCAATCACATGTCCTTTGGAGTTATCTCCAAAATTAGCTGATCCACCATCCCTGTAAATGATATCATTCAGGATCTCTAGATTTCTAGTCATATGCCTTGAGTAGCCACTATTCAGTATCCATTTGTCCCTTTTAATTTGTAGATTTTGATCGCCAAGTGTTTATTCATCAAAAGCCATGTAACATGTCCGTTCCTACAAATTATACCTTTTCAAAAATAAAGTGAGTTTTCATGATTAATGGACGCAGATTCATGAAACAATGCCATGTTAGTTTTGTCAGATTGCTTTTAAGAAATAATGTCCAAAATATTATCAATATCTCTTGCCATTAAAACTTTTAAAAACTCAGATTACTAAATTTTAAAAACCAATGCTCTGATACCAAATGTTATTTAACGGAAGATGGATCATAAGGTTAATTAGACACCAAAGGGGGGTGAACAGTATTTTTTAATATTTTTGAATCCTTTTAAATTCTTTTAAGATTGTAGTTTAGAAAATGCAATTAATAATCACATATTCAAACACAGATAAATATAAATGCAGTAAAAGCAAAAAGGAAAGAATAAAGCAGGATTTATACTGGTTTGGAGTTACCCTACATCTAATGCTGTATAATTCCTTGTGCAGATTTCTTTTTGAATATCAAAGTTAATACAGTCTCGATTTTAAGGCAATAATACACCTTCCAAATTTTGTAAGCCCTAGCTCGACTCACTTAATTTAAATGGGCCATAAGCATACCCACTTGAATTTCTAAGTCACTAAGTGTTGAGTCAAGATTTTTATAGAGTTTTGATTTCTGACAAAGGAATAAGACGTGATCGACAAAAAGAAGTTATTCATTTAAGAAACACAAAGAGATCCATATATTAGAGGTTGATTATTTGGTATGTTAGTAATTTATGTTAAAATCTATCCTCAAATAATCATGCATTTCAAATATAGTCGATATATATACATTTAAACATCATTGCACATTCACTGTGAAAATTTACACATACCGGTCGACCGGTTGAAAATGGGGCGGTCGACCGTTTCTGGTAAAGTTGCACAGTAAACGTGCACACATGCACATAACGACTATATATTTAAAATCCTGTCTACCGGTCATTTTTTGACCTGTCGACCGTTTTTAAACAGAAAGCAAGTTTTCCAAAAGACACTTCTCTTCTCCAAAAGTTGCATCTCCTACCTTTCACCAATAATCACAACTCTTAATGGCAACTGTTCACAAAGAGTTACAACTATTTTTCTCTATATATACTCATCTAAATCATTGATTCAAATATAAGTTTTTACACGATCATATATGCTCTCTAATCTAATCTCTAACACTCCTGCATTCTAAAAATTAATTTAGCTTATTGAATCATTGAAATTATTTCATATCTTTTGATTCAATAAGTAAATACCTTCTTTAATCTTTACAAAACATCATTCATATTCTTTGAGGATAAGATTATAGGAAGGGTGTACTACTAGTGACAAATCCGTGTTTTCAAGAACACAAGTTGTCAACAACAATTGTATTTGTTTTTGTTGAAGTCCTCGTGTTGTAAGAGGCAAGTGTTGAAGTCCTCAGTGTATTAGAGGCGTGAAATCCCGTTCGGCTGTTCGGGTATTGTAAACCTGTTCCTCCGGGTGAAGCGAGGTAGTTAATAGTGAAAATCCAGATAGGATTCTGGGACTGGACGTAGGACGGTGCTCCGAACCAGTATAAAAATCTCTGGTGTGATTTTTCTATTTTTTATTTACTATACTATTATCATCTATTTCCGCATTTATATTGTAGTCCATATTACACGATCCGTGTGTACTATATTAGCACATATAATTGTATACACACCGCACTTTCATTTGGTATCGGAGCCTGGTTTTCTAGAGATCGTAACAACATCCTAGAATAAATGGCTACAAAGAGATCTAGTCAAGGCAATAAGAAGAGGAAGAGCAATAAAGAACAATCAAAGGAGCAAACAAACAAATGCTTCATGGCAAAAGATAACGAGGTTAGTGATCTAACTTTTGATGATATGATAGAAATAAATTCAGAACTTCTAGACACTTTAAAAAGTCTCAAAAGAAAATATAAGGAAGCTCTGGAAAATCAGAAGAAAGCAGAATTCGAAAGAGATATGCTTAAAGACGAGAAGAGAATATTAGAAGAAGAACTTGAGAAAATTCAAGATTCAGACAATTCTCAACTCGCTCTATTAAGTCAAGAAATAGAAGCTCAAAAAGAAAAGAATAATGCTCTAGCTTCTAAAAATCATGAGTTAAAAACAAAAATTAAAATTGTTGAGTTAGATAACACTAGTCTCAAAACTAAGCTTGATGACATTACTAAAAATATTTCCAATTTTAATAAAGGGAGAGAAAATTTATCCAGGATTATTGAAAATTCTCAACCTGCTTCAAATAAGAAGGGATTAGGTTATGTTAAGAATTCAAAAGCTCACAATGATAGAAGTGGTGTAGGCTATAAACAAGCTAAAAGTAAAAATAGTACTAGATATGCATTTCATGTATACTAACTTTAGTGCTAGTACTAGTAATCAAGATAGTTTTAAAACCAGTTATAGTCATAATAGTACTTTGTTTAGAAATGATAGAAATTATTCTTCAAGTACTAAGCTAATGACTAGTAATATTAAGATATGGATTCCAACTAATATGATTGATCATGATAAACAACTTTATATTAGCAACTATTATAAGAATGTAATTTGTAATGAAAATTATATTTATAAAGGTTCAACCACACCCAAATGGGTATGGTTTCCAAAGACCTAACCCCCCGGACCCTAACATAGTAAGTGGGTACCAAAAATTATTATTAATTTTTTGCAGGTACTCAGAAAAACAAAAGGAAAAGGATAGATTTTGGAATTTCAAAGAATGTTCCATATGTTTAATAGAATTACGTGCTTACAATAAAATATGGACTTCGGTAAATATGGTAAAATTTATTTTACTTTTCCTTCATAATTAATAATGAGTTCATCTCGTTATATACAAGATATTTTATATATTTCCTCATTCTTTTTTATAATTACAAAGGGGGAGAAATTCATATGCATATAAATAGAGGGAGATATTATACTTAGGAGGAGATGTTATACTTAGGTGGAGATGTTATACTTAGGTGGAGCTTTAAAGACATTATCTGGCACTTGTGTGAATGTTACTTTTGATCTGTGATAGTGGTTTTATGTTGCCTATGGTTTTATGTTGCCTATAATCTGTTTTACATCTTCCATTTAACAACTCCTTTTTGTCGATGACAAAGGGGGAGAAAGTGCTAACAATTATTTGCAGGAATATATATATATATATATATATATATAAGACAAAATCTCAGGGGGAGATCACATATTCAGGGGGAGATTCAGAACTTCACATATATGTTGTCATCAATCAAAAAGGGGGAGAATGTTGAGTCAAGATTTTTATAGAGTTTTGATTTCTGACAAAGGAATAAGACGTGATCGACAAAAAGAAGTTATTCATTTAAGAAACACAAAGAGCTCCATATATTAGAGGTTGATTATTTGGTATGTTAGTAATTTATGTTAAAATCTATCCTCAAATAATCATGCATTTCAAATATAGTCGATATATATACATTTAAACATCATTGCACATTCACTGTGAAAATTTACACATACCGGTCGACCGGTTGAAAATGGGGCGGTCGACCGTTTCTGGTAAAGTTGCACAGTAAACGTGCACACATGCACATAACGACTATATATTTAAAATCCTGTCTACCGGTCATTTTTTGACCTGTCGACCGTTTTTAAACAGAAAGCAAGTTTTCCAAAAGACACTTCTCTTCTCCAAAAGTTGCATCTCCTACCTTTCACCAATAATCACAACTCTTAATGGCAACTGTTCACAAAGAGTTACAACTATTTTTCTCTATATATACTCATCTAAATCATTGATTCAAATATAAGTTTTTACACGATCATATATGCTCTCTAATCTAATCTCTAACACTCCTGCATTCTAAAAATTAATTTAGCTTATTGAATCATTGAAATTATTTCATATCTTTTGATTCAATAAGTAAATACCTTCTTTAATCTTTACAAAACATCATTCATATTCTTTGAGGATAAGATTATAGGAAGGGTGTACTACTAGTGACAAATCCGTGTTTTCAAGAACACAAGTTGTCAACAACAATTGTATTTGTTTTTGTTGAAGTCCTCGTGTTGTAAGAGGCAAGTGTTGAAGTCCTCAGTGTATTAGAGGCGTGAAATCCCGTTCGGCTGTTCGGGTATTGTAAACCTGTTCCTCCGGGTGAAGCGAGGTAGTTAATAGTGAAAATCCAGATAGGAGTCTGGGACTGGACGTAGGACGGTGCTCCGAACCAGTATAAAAATCTCTGGTGTGATTTTTCTATTTTTTATTTACTATACTATTATCATCTATTTCCGCATTTATATTGTAGTCCATATTACACGATCCGTGTGTACTATATTAGCACATATAATTGTATACACACCGCACTTTCATTACACCCAATTGATTTATGTAACGACCCATATATTTTTTCTGATAATTAAAATATTGAATAAATAAGATTTTAGGATTTGATATTTATACGAAATTATAAATTTATGATTTGTTAGTAAGAAAATAATTAGAATGTAATGTAATAATGTGATTTAATGTAATTGATAACTATTTTAGTGTAGTTTCAATTTATTTTAATAATTCTTCAAATGTAAGTTCCATTGATTGTAATAATAGATGTTAAAATAAGAATAGAATGAAGAAATAAATGTTGGAATATATGAAATGAACTTAAAACAGTTGTGGTATAATGAGAATTCGTTTGAAATCTATTACTGAATAAAAACTACAATAAGAGTTGTTGGAATCCTTTAATTGAAAGGAAAAGACAAGGGCGTTGTAATTAATAATTCAACATAAGAACTTACGTTTTAAATTAAATTAAGATTAACATTTTAATGAAATTTTAGCTTTGACATGATAACAAATATTGAACTTGAATAATGGATGGAGTGAATGTTTTAACAAATGAATAACATAAGTTGTTATTTGAAATGCGTCTTTGAGAAGTTGATATTCAAGAAGATAAAAAAATTACTTTGTAAATAGTGTATAAATTTTGTTGTACATGAAATTTTGTAAAACATGTCAGAATTGGTATAAATGAAAAGAAAACAATGTTTTATAATTCGAATTTGTTCGAAATTAGTATTGAAATGAATTGGAATTAGATAAATTGAAATGTTTCAATTAAAAGGAAATGTAACGACCCAATTTTTTCGATGCCCAAAAGTCGACATCAATACATCCACTGTATCAAATGTCGAACAATCGAATGTCGAAAAACCGAACCGTTAGGGTTAAAGAAGAAGAAGACAGAAGAAGAATAAAAAACAATTGCAGAATCTCACATTTCGCAGCGGAACAACATATAATAGATAAATGAATAATCTTGAAAACAAAGAGCTATATCTGTTTATACATACATCATCAATGTGTTGCAACAACAAAACACAACAATGGTAGTCTTTATACCTTGTTTACATGAAACTTGACTTGCACCAACCCACACGCAATGGACATATATAATATAAGTGATACGTCTCACCATCCAGCTTTCCTTCTAGTCTCCAAAGCAACTTCTTGACTTCGCTCCCGAACAACTAATAACCTGACTCTAGGCTGCCCGTGTGGAAAATTATGGGCACCTAGAATTTAGAAAGGGAACAATAAACTCCAGTTCAGTCATGGGACTAGTGTGAGATCTTAAAAATAGATATTTTCACAAAGAAATTATAAAGAAAACCGCTATGCTTTTCGAAAATGAAACTACCATAAGGCCTCCCCGCACACGCACAATGCAAGCGCTGAATTGGAGGAGATTTCTCCTTATGATAGTCGAACATGCTTGATATGCAAAATCTTTTTGATATTATTATTATTAGTGCATAGTGTGGAAAACATTTTGAAAGTATAATATAAATCTTAGCCAGCATATGTACCATTATATTATGCATGTTAGAGCTACCTCCTGAGGAGGCAGGTTATACAATTGCAATCGTAGAGGCTCGCATTGTTTCTTTGGATTTCCAACAAATGGTCAGGCTAAGGAACTTCCTATGCCACATGGGTACGCCTCTGGAGGGACGCCCCGAGAACTTAACCAGCTCTCTGCTAACACAAGGCCGGTTTACCTCTGCAACTTGGTAACTATTACATGATTATGCCATCCCCCGGTCGTTACCGACCTTTATCCAAGGATCCTCAACCACAAAGTAATAAATTTGCAGCAACCACATAGGTTAAATATCTGGACTGCATACCATGATACAACCCTTTTCTAGAAGGAAATGGACATACCCTTAGGTGGCGCTACCCCCAAATAACGTTGTCGCACCCTTCCTGTTTCGACTATTTCGGGTTGTGAGGTCCGACAAGCTCTCGTCCACAAAGCTACATGTTACACAAAAGCCATTCTTCGATCAACACATGATCAACAGCACTTCGTACGCCACATTACCAAATTGGGAACCTATCACTAGTAACCATCAACTACATAACCTTTGAGCTTGTACGTCTCAGCGAAGGGTGTTAAACTAAGAGAATAAATTCTCCACCACCAACAGAAATATATTTGATAGAAACCAGCTTTACATCTCAAATTGTAACGTCAGACACACATCCATACAAGCCCATTCCGGGTTCGAACGGAACCGAAGGCACATCAAAGAAACCATTGCAAATCTATATATTCACTAATCACGTCCGGAATCCCCATCACAAAGGGTGATAAAATCTCTATATCGGAGCAACTCGGTGCAAAGACATTCGACAGGAAATCCTTCCGTTTTCGAAAATACTCGATCTTCAACACCATCTTCAAATGCAATCCCATGTCGTCGCATCACTATTCGGAATGGGTTTTGTGACACAAAGTCCTCTCCCGGCAATTTCGAATAACGAGCACTTATTTTTTTAAAATAAGTGTTACATTCAGATTTCAAGTAAATCACCACAAATTTCCACTTTGATCATTTTTTAAAAAAACCCATCACAAAGATTCGATGTGGTTTTCGAATATCCATTTGGAATCTGACCTTCGGTCACATCGAAATTCAAATGTCGTTTAAAGGCCAATGTTGATAATTGGTTATTTAACTATCAATCAATATTCACAACAACTACCGGATTTTAAATAATTTTCCCCATATTATTTATTTTCAAAATATCTTTGCAAGGTATAATTTTTACACTTCTACCTTTTGAAAACAAATTTCAAATCAATTTTCACATTTCAATTCTTTGAAAACAAATTTCAAATCACTTTCCTCACACGGAATATATTTCCAAGTATTTATTCATTTCCACTAAAAATTTGCTGAGTTCAAATACTTTAAAATAATTTAAATCACTTATCCAAAAATGTATACTTGGAAAATTTAAAATAAGAACAATTTCTAAACACTTATTTAAATATTAGTTATGAAAATATTATACCAATATCTCATATAAAATTTAAAGTCCAAACTAATTTTTAAAAAATATAATTAGTAGATAGGGTATAACTATTTAAATAACCATTTTCTAAATCAAATACCAATTAAAATCTTTAAAGAATCACTTGTATAATTAATTAAATAAATCTTTACTCTAAAGATTTTCAAAATAACTTAAGAAAATAATTTCTCCAAAACATTCTTTTAAAACCAACACTAGAACTTCTAATTTATATCTAAAAGCTACTTTGAAAACATACTCGGCTTTCCAGAGAAAATACACTTTCCATTTCAAAATGGTCCATTATAAAAATTAATAAATCCTTCTCGATTTATTTTAATTTACATTCCAAATCTGTAAATTTCTTTCCACACTTTTAAAAATAAACTCATATTTATGTTTTACAAAAATTTCCCTTTCCTTTATAAAATCCCATTGTGAATTTAAATTTCCAAATATCCACTAATATACAATTTTCAAATCGATTTCCAAATATTCATTTTCAAACATCAAATCAATTTTCAAATTGATTTCCAAATTTTTTTTCAAACACCAAACCAAATTCCAAATTGATTTCCAAATTTATTTCATACACCAAATTATATTCCAAATTTGATTTCTAAATTTATGTCCTTTTAAAATAAATTCCTTTATCTCTTCCAAACAATTTAAAATCTGTATTTTTAATAAATTCTTCAACTTCTGAATAATATTACCTGAAATCCATTTATTAAACCTTTTCCCTATATTTTGGAATTTTATTCAATAGGCTTACAAAAATCAGTCTTTATCCTTTTTTTCTATTTGTTTAAAATTCCATCTTTTAAATCTATCCAAGTTTCATAAATTTTACTATAAAATTTCTAATTAAACTTCAAAAATCAAATTTTATTTATTTCTAGTATCCTACGATACCAAAAATGTATTCGGCTAAATTATAGCCTACAACGATTTTAATCATAAACTAAATCTCGTACAGAATCTAAATAAATCAACACACAATATTAAAACAAATTCAAATATTTGTAGAATCTAGGTGGATCCCTCCAACCTATTTCCCCACATCAACTGATGTTAGCACAACAATTCCAATTCCACTTCGAGGTGGAATATCGCGGTATATGGGATTTATAATATATCATCCGGTATTATGCGACGCATAGGGTCTCATCCGCTATATAATGCGGGAAATCAATCACTCCAAATATATATATATATATATATATGTATATGTATATATGTATCCTACTATATCTAACATCATCTTAGATAAATTATCAAATTCATCCAAACACATCCAGAATTTAAATTTAACTATTTAAATTCAACAAACAAACCAAGTGAGTGAGAAGATCTCACCTTTAACTACGCATGCAACCCATTTTCCATTCCAGCTTGTTTTAATGATTTTTGACCTTCCATAACAATTATATGATTTTATTAATATTCGAATCAATCGAACAATTCAACTACCATTTTATGATCTGAGTTAACTTATAATTAGTTTTAAACTAATCCCTTTTAAATAAAAAAATTTCTAGTTACCAAAATAATTACATTAGTTATAATGTATGTGTATATAATCTTTAAACTGAAAATAATTATCACATTTTATCTTACTGCAAAATCAGGTTAACCATACCTCATTGCAGGTTAAAACCGTATCTATACTATATGTTATATATATATACGCATTATTAAATTAATTTAAAAATCCAACATTTACCTCACTGCAAATCGAGCAAACCTAGGCTCGAGTTCGAAACTTCCATGGACAACATCACTTCGTTCCCAAACCAAATTTGATTACCTTGACCATGCTTGTGATAATTTCAAGGTCCTCTGCATATTTTGAATCCCAGTAACTCTACGAACCTAGCTTCACGCGGCTTCTCTCCAGGCTTCACGCGAATTTTCCAGCGCGAATAACCTAGCCAAACTCGGCGCCACTGCTCCACGTCGAAAGCGAACACCATCATGAGCGACACTGACATCCAAATCCATGTGCCGCTGACCTTGAGACCACGAATGCTTATGCCCATTCGATCCTAAATCGACAGCCATGCTCGACGAACCAATGCAGTCGCCTTCGCTCCTATGCTCGAACGACGACCCTTGCTTCCCTACCCGAACGCGCGTGATTTGTCATAGCGATTGAAAATCGCTTGGCATTTATTTCGGTGGATCTCGATTGATTGAACTGATACATGGCCATTTGATTTTCTAATTTGGGAATGAATTGAGGAGAAGGAGATTGAAGAATGAAGGAAGCCATTATTTTACTTTCTACGAATTACGTTTATTTGAATGATATAATTTTTTTTGTCTTGCTATTTATCTTATCTGGTTTGATTTCACAATGAGGAAGGGGACACGTGTTTTATAAATGAACACGTGTTTGAACATTTCTTCAACGTATCTCATGCTATAGGGTTTTGATTATATTTTAAACCTTTAAATTTAAATTCAAATTCGAATCATCTCGATTTCACAACTCAAAATCTCGATCTCCAATCAAGACATGCCGCCAGCCATTTATAATGTTATATGCCTATTTCGAATGACGATGGAAAATGTTTCAAATCCAAATTCGATCGTATGGAGAAGATAGCTTTTTGGACCCAGCAATTAAATTAAATTTCGATATAATTTTCAGCACGTTTACTTATTGTACGGCCAAAAGATCACTCCAAACATTACAAAAATTGGAATTCCATAATAATACAATATTACGGATCCAATAGAACTAGTTTCTTCGAATTCTGAGACTGTGTCTCGGAAGTCTATTTTTAAATATCGATTTAAACGATAAAATCTCAATACTGAACAAGATAGTTTCAAATTCAACTCTGAAGCTTCTGATACCTTCCGTATTATCAATATAAATTTTCCAAGCCTTTGAAATAATTTTTATCAGCTTAAAAATCAAGATTCAACATTTATCCAACTTTAATGATTAAATTTAATAATTTAATTGCCAAATAAATCCTGATATTTGAAATTCAAGTTAAACTATCTTCCAAATATTTAAAATCAATTAAATATTTAAATTTCAAATGTTCAAAATTTTCGGGTCGTCACATTCTTCCCCCTTAAAAGAATTCCGTCCCGAAATAACAAGTTAAGAAGAATGATCGTTAACCCGATTATCATTTTTCGCAAAACCAAATAGTTTTCTCAACTTGCCAAAACAAATCTTTTTATTAAAAACACATTATCATTCTTACTAACTTTCCAAAATCTTCCATAGTTTCCAAACAACTTTATTTACTCCACTATTAAAATTTAAATTCAAATTTTAAATTTTAATATATTTTTTCAAAATTTTTCTTACTCCCTAAATTTTCGAAAAATTTCACCAACGTCTCCTTTTCATGGCTGGCTCGGTACGACTTCAAAATGCCATAGCGCGCCCTCATATTTCAAAAGAAAACAAAAGGCCATGCGGCTAGATAAGAAAGTCATCAAATTTCATATAGAAATTTAAATACATACCTTTTTCAAGCAATTCAATTTATCTCCGAAATCAAAATCCAATTCCTTTTCCTTTTAACACACCTGTATATTCTACTAGCAATAATGTTCCAATCGCAATATCCCAAATAATAGCTTTCAAAATCATTTTATACTTTTCTTTACAAAATTTTGAATATTATTCCATTCAAATCTGTATGATGTACTTACATCATTCGTACGCAATATCAAATTCGATCGCTTACTCGATCACATAATTTCACTTCCGAACTAGTATCATCCACTGGATTTCCTAGTGCGGACTCAGATCTGGTTTCTTGATCAGAATGTTATTCTCGTTGCATAGCTCTAAACTATGACAGATAATTTCCATAATCAACCAAAAATCCATATCTAGGGTTCGCCTTTGAAAATCGAGTGAAAAATCCTAACTTGGATCGATATAACTATCTCCAAATTCCGTGCTCGAATTCTGGATCAAATTGTTATGCGAATAAAACAATATACGTACATCCTACGTATTTATTCCAAATTGATTATTAGCTATATCAATTTTCTTTTATTCACATTGATTTTCATTCCCTTATTAACAATTACCATTTCACGATTTCCAGTTTAACTTCACTCAATTATTAACTTATAATATTTTCTCAACTCCAAATTTTACTTAAGAATTACACCATTCGTTTTCTTAAGTTCAATACAAGTATTTTACGTACTTCCTATATTTATTTTCAATTCACCACCATTGGTTTTGTCTATACTTTTATTTAAACTAGGTTTCCAATTCCATATGAATTCAGTTCATTTCAAACCATATTTAAAATTTTCATTTCTACAATTAGTTTCACTTACTAATTTTATTTCAGTACTTCGCTTTGTTTATCACAAATCAAATTTCAATTCCAGTTGAAGTTCTATTTACTTACAAATTCGAAATGAATTTCAACATTCAATTTCACTATCATTTACTTGCAATAGTAATCATTTATTTATTCACAATTTTATTTTCCACCTTAATAAAAATTTATTCCATAACTATTTTTTATCAGATCCAGAGTCTTTCCAACATTTGAAAATCATTTTTTGAAATGAATTAAAATTATCTTTTGAATTTCAAAAGGTAGATCCAAATTTTGCAAGCAACTCTAATTTTAAAACTAATTTCATAACAACTCCTTTCTTGGAAACCCGAATATGAACAACGACGATGTCTCGATCATCATCGAAATTATTTTCCAGCGACCGAAAAGAGTTTAGTGCTTTTATCCCTCCAAAACATTTTTCCAAAACCTTTGAAAACCATTTTCAAACTAAAAAGTGATTCAAACTTTTTCAAATCTCCAAAACTTTCAAAATCTTTCAAAATCTTTTAAATATTCCTTTGGAATTCTATTTCAAATTATAAATTTCATTTATGATTTATATTTATAAATCTCATTTGTATATGAATTTATTGCTTAACCTTTTGTTATGTTTTCAATTTCTTATTCAAAAATGAATGATAATAACTTAAATATTATCAATTCCAAACATCCAAGGAACCATACATAACCATAATAATTTACAAAGATTATTTCCTTTTATATACAAAAATAGTTTGGGTAAAATTATTTCATTTATCTTATTTTAGAACAATACTGTGTCGGTTTATCTTGTTTAAGAGTTTAGAAACCACTATCGATACAGTTGGCCAAACAGCACCGACCAGAATCTACAAACAATCAACCGATAAGTCAACACAATATAAAACAATTTTTTATATTCACCAACAAATACGTGCTCATATCTATTATTGCACTCAAACTCATTCTAGAGTATTACTGACTATATCTCTAATGAGTAATCCCCACCAGAGCCAAGGTTGTCGCTTAACCAAATGCTCTGATACCACAATGTAACGAACCAATTTTTTTGACGCCCGAAAGTCGACATCAATACGTCCACTGTATCAAATGCCGAGTAATCAAATGCTGGAAAACCAAACCGCTAGGGTTAAAGAAGAAGAAGATAGAAGAAGAAATAATAACTGAATCTCACATTTCGCAGCGGAACAACATATAATAGATAAATGAATAATCTTTAAAACAAAGAACTATATCTGTTAATACATACATCATCAGAGTGTTACAACAACAAAACACAACACTGGCAGTCTTTATAACTTGTTTACATGAAACTTGACTTGCACCAACCCATACACAGGGGACATTATATAATATAAGTGATACGTCTTGCCATCCAGTTTGCCTTCTAGTCTCCAAAGCAACTTCTTGACTTCGCTCCCGAACAACTGATAACCTGATTCTAGGCTGCTCGTGTGGAAAATTATGGGCACCCAGAGTTTAGAAAGGGAACAATAAACTCCAGGTCAGTCATGGGACTGGTTTGAGATCTTAAAAACAGTTATTTTCACAAAGAAATTATAAAGAAACCCGGTATGCTTTTGGAAAATGAAACTACCATAAGGCCTCCCCGCACACACACAATGCAAGCACACAATTGGCGAATATTTCTCCTTATGATAGTCAAACATGCTTGATACGCAAAATCTCTTTGATATTATTATTATTAGTGCATAGTATGGAAAACATCTCGAAAGTATAATATAAATCTTAGCCAACATAGGTACCATTATACTATTCCCACTATAGCTACCTCCTGAGGAGGCAGGTTATACAATTGCAATCGTAAAGGCTCATATTGTTTCTTTGGATTTCCAACAAATGGTCAGGCTAAGGAACTTCCTATTCCACATGGGTATACCTCTAGAGGGATGCCCCGAGAACTTAACCAGCTCTCTACCAACATAATGTCGGGTTACCTCTGTAACTAGGTAACTACTACACGAGTATGCCAACCCCCAGTCGTTACCGACATTTATCCGAGGATCCTCAACCATAAAGCAGCAACCACAAAGTAATAAATTTGCAGCAACCATATAGGTTGAATATCTGGACTCCATACCATGGTACAACCCTTTTCTAGTAGGAAATGGACATACCCTCAAGGGGCGCTACCCTCAAATAACCTTGTCGCATCCTTTCTATTTCGACCATTCCGGGTTTTGAGGTCCGAAACGGTCTCGTCCACAAAGCTACGCTTTACACAAAAGCCATGCTTCGATCAACACATGATCAACAGCATTTCGTATGCCACAATACCAAATTGGAAATGTATCACTAGTAACCATCAACTACATAACCTTTGAGCTCGCATGCCTCAGAGAAGAGTGTTAAGCTAAGAGAATAAATTATCTACCACCAACAGAAATGTATTTGATAGAAACCGGCTTTACATCTCAAAGTGTAACATCAGATACACATCCATACAAGTCCGTTCCAGTTTCGAACGGAACCGAAGGCACTTCAAAGAAGCCCTTGCAAATCCGGATATTCACTAATCACGTCCGGAATCCCCATCGCAAAGGGTGATAAAATCACTATACCGAAGCAACTCGGTGCAGAGACATTCGACAGTTAATCCTCTCATTTTCAAAAATACTGTTCTTCAACACCATCATCATACGTAATCCATTCTGTCGTATCATTATTCAGAATGGGTTTTATGACACAAAGTCCTCCCCCAGCTAATCCGAATAATGAGCGCTTATTTTTTTAAAATAAGTGTTACATTCAGATTTCAAGTAGATCGCAACAAAATTTCCACTTTGATCTTTTTAAACAAAATATCCATCACAAAGATTGGATGTGGTTTTCGAATATCCATTTGGAATCCGACCCCAGTCCCATCAAAATTCAAACGCCGTTTAAAGGCCAATATTGATAGTCGGTTATTTAACTATCAATCAATATTCACAACAATTACCAGATTTTAAATGATTTTCCCCAGATTATTTATTTCGAAATATCTTTGCACGATATAATTTTTACACTTCAACCTTTTGAAAACAAATTTCAAATCACTTTTCACATTTCAATCCTTTGAAAAAAATTCGAATCACTTTCCTCACACGGAATATATTTCCAAATATTTATTCATTTCCACTGAAAATTTGCCGAGTTCAAGTACTTTAAAATAATTTAAATCATCTATCCAAAAATATATACTTGGAAACATTTAGAATAAGAATATTTCTAAGCATTTATTTAAATACTAGTTATGAAAATATTATACCAATATCTCATATAAAACTTTAAGTCCAAAATATTTTTTTTTTAAATAGAATTAGTTGATAGTGTATCACTATTTAAATAACCGTTTTCTAAATTAATTATCAATTAAAATCATTAAAGAATCACTTCTATAATTAATTAAATAAATCTTTACTCTAAGATTTTCAAAATAACTTAAGAAAATAATTTCTCCAAAACATTCTTTTAAAACCAACCTAGAACTTCTAATTTATATTTGAAAGCTACTTTGAAAACATACTCGGCTTTCCAGTGAAAATACACTTTCCACTTCAAAATATTGCGTTCAAAACAATTAGTAAATCCTTCTCGATTTATTTTAATTTACATTCCAAATCCGTAAATTTCTTTCCACACTTTTAATAATAAACTCATATTTATTTTTAAAACAAATTTCCCTTTCCTTTGTAAAATCCCATTGAGAATTTAAATTTCCAAATATCCACTAATATACGATTTTCAAATCGATTTCAAATATTCATTTTCCAACAGCAAATCCATTTTCAAATTGATATTCAAAATTTATTTCAAACACCAAATCAAATTCCAAATTTATTTCAATCACCAAATTAAACTCCAACTTTGATTTCTAAATTTATTTCCTTTTAAAATAAATTCCTTTATCTCTTCCAAAATATTTAAAATCCGTATTTTAAATAGATTCTTCAACTTTTAAATATTATTACTCGAAATCCATTTATTAAACCTTTTTCCGATATTTTGGAATTTTATTCAATAGGATTATAAAAATCAATCTTTATCCTTTTTTTCTTTTTTCTAAAATTCCATCTTTTAAATTTATCCAATTTTCAAAAATAAATTTTACTATAAGCTTTCTACTTAAACTTCAAAAATCAAATTTTATTTATTTATGGTATCCTAAAATACAAAAAATGTATTCGGCTAAACTATAGCCTTAAATGATTTTAATCACAAAGAAATCACACATAGATAATAAATAAATCAACACACAATATTAAAACAAACTCAAATATTTGAGGAATCCAGTTGGATCCCTCAATCCTGTTTCCCTGCATCCATAGATGTTAGCACAACAATTAAATACCAATTCTACTTCGAGGTGTAATATCGTGGTGTATGCGATTTATAAAATATCATCGCTATTATGCGGCGCATAGGGTCTAATCCGCTATATAATGCTGGAAATCAATCACTCCAAATATATATATATATATCGTACTATATCTAATATCATCAATAGATAAATTATCAACTTCATCCAAACACATCCAAAATTTAAATTTAACTATTTAAATTCAACAAACAAATCAAGTGAGTGAGAAGATCTCACCCTTAACTACACATGTAACCCATTTTCCTTTCTAGCTTGTTTTAATGATTTTTGACCTTACATAACAATTATATGATTTTATTAATATTTGAATCAATCGAACAATTCCTTTACCATTTTATGATCTGACTTAACAAATAGTTAGTTTTAAACAAAATCCTTCTAAATAAAATATTTTCTAGTTGCCAAAATAATTACATTAGTTAAAATATATGTATATATAATCTTTAAACTGAAAACAATTATCAAATTTTATCTTACTGGAAAATCAGGTTAACCATACCTCACTGCAGATTAAAATCCTATCTATACATATGTAACGACCTGATATTTTAAACTACTCGCATCCGTACATGCCAGACTTGAATTGCCTAAAATATCGGCTGTTAATTTACTATTTAGCAAAACTCATCATATACAGTAAATAAATCAATCACAGAATCACAAACATAGAGTACAAAGTAATAAAATGCAGCGGAATATACAAATAGTAGTTCATGAGGCTACAATATAAACATCAGAGTTAGAAATAAAATACAACAGAATATCTCAACTACGGTGAAGTCTCTAGTACAAACAGATGACCTTTCTGTACAATCATCTAGAAAAGCTGAATCGATAGTTGGATCTCCAAGCGAAGCCCCACACTCCAAAGGTGAGTCTCAAATGCTGTATTACCCAGTCTGACCCGAGCGTAAAGCAAAACACAAAACACTCGAGTTAGGATTAACATTCTTCTATCAATGAATCCAACTTAAGTGAAATGTCAACTGAAATACAAGTAACTCAAAGGAAATTTGGGATAACCATCCTCTAACGGTCTAAGGAACTATCTACAATGTAGAAATATACAATATAACAACATGGTCGTTTCAAATTAATTTATACTTCAAAACCAAAATATCATTTTCATTTCAAATATATTTATTTTCCAAAATAGTATATAGAATAAATAATTCACAAATTAAATTATTTATAATTTCCTCAAATCTCACAAATTGATTCAAATCAACTCAAATTCCAAATTCACATTTATTTAAAGCTCAATTCATTAATCAATTTATTTCTCAATAAAACATTTAAATTTTCAATATGTTCAAAGTTTTAAGTATATTCCACAGTTTCAAAACTAATTTTGATCATTTCATATATATCAAAATTTTATTTCAGCATCATTTAGTTTTCGAAAAATCATTTGAATAATTATAATACTATTTAAATAACCTTAAATTTCATTAAACTAAATATTTCCTTTGACTTGTTTAAACTTGAAATATCCATTTAATCCCTTTTACATAAACCAAAACCAAGTTATAAAAATCATATCTTAAATCCCGAATTCAATAGTTTCAAATCGATTTAATTGAATATAATTTTTAATAAAATACCATTTCAATTAATTCAGCATTTGTGACGACTCGAACTCGATGTTCGACAAACAACATCAAATTCGTATCGCCGGAGGTTGCAACAACATTAGATGATAAATAACACAGCGGAAATAAAAGATGATATCATTGATATAACATGAATACGATATCCAGTACATCAATTAGATACAATGATAATCATCAACATAAGAGAATATACAACACAAAATACAGCGGAACACGATAAAATATGAGATAAGTCTTCAACAGAATCCAATACTGCAACTCCAATCCAGAAACTCCAAAGACAAGGCCCCAAAGCTTCAAGCTCGATCCACCATCAAGGTTGCACAAAGCAAGTAAGGTCGGCCCGTGCACTCTACGACTCCAAAATGTATCAAACAGAAAGCTGAAGGCTACCAAACCAATATCTACTACCTGACAATCTGAAAAACCAAACTCTAGAAAGCCCGTGTGGAAAATTTTGGGCACCCAGAGTTTAGGAACGGAACAATAAACTCCGAGTCAGTCATGGGACTGGTATGAGCAAACAAAAACATTTTGGTCTTTAAAACAAATTGAACGATTTAAATTTGAAAAACGCAATGCTTTTTGGAAAATGAAACTACCATAAGGCCTTCCGACACACACACAATGCAATCGGACACAAGGGGGAGATTTCTCCTTATGATAGTCAAACATGCTTACTACGCAAAATTTCTTTTTTTTATATTATTATTAGTAGTGCATAGTGGGAAACCTTTCGAAAGTATAATATAAATCCTAGCCAGCATAGGTACCATTATACTATGCCTACTATAGCTACCACCTGAGGTGGCAGGAAATACAACTACAATGGTAAAAGGCTCGTATTGGATGATTGGATTTCCAACAAATGGTCAGGATAAGGAACTTCCTATTGCCACATGGGAACTCCTCTGGCGGGATGCCCCGAGAACCTACCTGGCTCTCTGCCAAACAAGGCCGGCTACCCCCTTCCCGGGAAGTAAAAGCTTAAATATGCCACCCCCGGTCCTTTGGGACCTTTATCCGAGGATCCTCTACACTAACAACATCACGCAGTAATAATAAATGTACTACAGTGTCCACATGAGTAAGTATCTAGGCCCTATACCATGATACAACCCTTTTCCATAAGGAATGGTCATTCCCTAGGGGAGCTACCCTTGAAACCTTGCCGCATCTTTCCTGTTTCGACCATTACCGGTTTGTGAGGCTCGATGAGGTCTCGTCCACAAAGCTACGATTTTTCAAAAAGCCTTGCTTTGATCAACAAATGATCAGTAGCACTTTGTATGCCACATTACCAAATTGGGAATATATGACTAGTAACCATCAACTACATAACCTCTGAGCTCGTACGTCTCAGAGAAGGGTGTTAAGCTAAGAGAATAAATTCTCCGCCACCAAGAAGAAATGTATTTGACAGAAACTGGTTTTACATCTCAAAGTGTAATGTTAGACACACATCCATACAAGTCTGCCCCAGGATCGAACAGAACCGAAGACACTTTCGAAGAAGCCCTTGCAAATCCGGGTATCCACAATCCCGATCGGACTTCCCATCACTTAGGAAATCTCTATACCGTAGCTACTCAGTGCAGAGACAATCGATAGGTTATCCTATCATTCTCGCAAATACCCGGTCTTCACCACCGGTCTTCAAATGCTATCCATAATGACGTATCATTATTCGGAATGGGTTTTATGATACAAAGTTCCTTTCTCGGCTAAACCAAATAATGAGCGTAAAATTTAAAAACATATGAATATGGGTGTTAACGCTAAAATTTGAACGCTAACACCCCGGTGTATGAAGTGAGATTGTGAAAGCACCACCCGATAGCTCGGGAACAGATTATAAGCAGATAATAGTGAAAAAGCAGTAAACAACAGCAATTTTATAGTGGTTCGGCTTAAGAGAGAGCCTACGTCCACTTTGAATATCTTTATTGACGATTTGATTATAAGTCAATGTAGTTACACTTTGATTACAGCACACTTTGAGTTTCAAGTGACTTAGAACAAGTAGCCTAAACTTCAATGTCGATCCATATCTTTGAACACATGTTAGACATGTTTGATTTCTTCGTGAAGTTCCTTGAAGGCGTTGAAGTGGTTCAGAACGCAGCAGAGTAACGGCGCTTGAAATGAATGAGCCCCCCCCAAAAGTCCTTTGAATGTTGGGGGTGGCCATGTATTTATAGGCAAATCTGGATAGGAATTTTTCGCCCAAGTCCTGAGTCGTGACCGACTCAGGCTAAGCCGTGGCCGAGTCAAGTTGAGTCGTGGCCAGCTTATCTGATTAAGCATTTGGTCTTCTCACTAGCCCATTCTTTTGCTGGATTCTAAGCCAAGTCCTGAGTCGTTGGCGAGTCAATTCTCATTGGGACAGGCATTGTGGCAATGGAATGCGACTCGGTGGCTTTAAGTCGCGGACGAGTCATCCTGAGTTATGAGTCGTTAAGTCATTTCTTAGGTCGTCAATCCTCTTGAGTCGTTGATCCACTGATTCGCTGCTTACCATGAGTCGTTGAGACGATAGTCTTGATGAGTCGGTAACTTACTGAGTCGTCCTGCCTTGTGAACCGTTAACCCCTTGAGTCGTCCTATCCCTCTAAGTAGATGAGTCGGTCCATCCCTTGAGTAGATGAGTCGGTCCAGTCCTTGAGTAGATAAGTCGGTCCATCCCTTGAGTAGATGAGTCGGTCTATCCCTTGAGTAGATGAGTCGGTCTAGTCCTTAACTGAGTCGCTACCAGTTGAGTCGGTACCTTCCTTAAGTAGATGAGTCGTTGGGTAAAACGAGGTTAACACTTGCCCCTCGAAGTACACGCCTAAGTCGTAGGTCATGTGCTTCGACTCATCCTGTCTCGTGTGCCGATTCAACTTTCACTGCTCACAGCTATAAAAGACTTGAGTCGTCACTCTTACCTCCTTCTTCTCAATACCTATCTCTTAAGTCGCATCTGCCATTAATACTTCTCCGAACCTTCGAAGGCGTTTCCGAGTTAATCAGTTGACGACTTATCCTTGCTATTACATTGCATAAGTGAATTCAATATTTATCCAACCATGTTTGCCGCTAAATCGTGAATCCCCATCCTCTGATTCTAATTCAACGTCATGCGTCGTGTTGCATCCTCGAGCCAAGCTGCGATTGATTTCCAATCGTCATTAGCTATGTTGTTGCGGCTTACGAGAGCTCAGCTATGTGTTGGATGTACGATGGACCCGAGGCGATTCGAATCTGTCTTGGGCGATTTGTTGGTGCAGAGAAATAATAGGTTTTACTGAGAAAGTGGCGGATTTGGAAGAGATGAAATGACCCTTAACGGGTTAATGGGTTGGAGAGTGGACGACCGGTTGAGGAAATGATTTTGGATTCATACGGCCTAATTGGTTTTTTGATGACTTAGGTTTTTTTGTTTTTTTGATTGCACGAGCGACTCAGCCCCTTAGATCTTCACCACGACTCATCCTTTGAACCGCGAACGACTCAAATCTTCTGCCGTGAACGACTTAAGCCATAGGCCATGAACGACTCAAGTCATAAGTCGTGAACGACTCAGCACTTGAACTATTTTTCACACCGAGTTGCTCCTTGTGGTTTGAACCTATGACCGGCTCAATTAGATGTAACCTAGGATTTGAGTCGCAGCCGAGACAGGACTTGGAGAATTTCAAACTGCCTCGAACTAAAATCTTTTCCATTACTATGCCTTACGACTTAGAGAACCAGCGACTCAATGTCTTGGAGCATAAATAACCTAGCTTAACTTGCTTCATAATCTTTAAAATGTGGGCGAGTTATCACATTATACTGCTTTGAAGCATAATTCTGACTCGATCTTTGTCTTGAATTACTGAAATAAACTGCCTTAATATTGAATTGTTTGGACTTTAACCTGCTAAACTTTGTTGCGTATTTTAGTTTTACAGATTGCTTCAATTTGCAAGTATACAACCTGTTTAATACAACAATCACAGAAAATCGGGACGAATATACTGCCATCGATTGCCCACATCCAATGACAGATTAGTCAATAGAGGATAAATGTTAAATAGATTGCGTGAATGAAGTACTTTAAACCAACGAATCCAAGTAGAGTGCTAAAGCAATGTTGAAATAGTCAACTGAAATTGACCAGTTTGCAATAACACTATACCTGAAACTTTAAATTAACAAGTCCTGAAATTTAGTAATTGATCAATTGCCAACTAGCTTAACTTCAGTTATATTTACTTGTTTATTTTTATTAGTTCTGCACAACACTTCACACTTTTAGGAAACGTGCACCTTCGCATTTGAGCATCCAGTTGCTTGTGTAGAATGACATCTCAACAAGAAGAACCGATGGGCCAGGCTGAAGATGTCTTCCCAGTAGCCAACCTGTTGGATAACCCTCCGGAGAGAACTCCCACAACTCTGAATCAGCGGGTGTTTAACCAATTGCTCATCCAGTTTGGCATTGCCGAAGCTGATGCCTTACTGCCGGGGCCAAATGATACTGCAGACAGGCCCCCTTCTAGCTTTATTGCTGTCAATCGCCAAATGTGCTTGAGCGGTGCCATACCACCTTTTAATGACTTCCTTCAGCAGTTCCTGCTTCGATTATCTATCTCTCCATTCCAATTGCACCCCAATGGCCATGCCATTCTGATAGGGTTATGTGTGCTATTTAGTAGAGTTCTGGGCCGATTACCGAGCTTTGAGGAAATCTGCTACTTCTGCTCATTCACAAAAATTAAAGATCATCCCTCTATCGTAGTTATAAGGAGTGCTCGAAACCGCAAACTCATCACCGATCTTCCTGAAAGCATTCATGGATTTCTAAATCAGTATTTCTTTGTTCGCTGCCCTCCAGGGTTTTATGCCATCTGGAGAGTAGGAAGTAAGATTTTCCTGTTTTTATTTCTCCATTCTTGGGCTTTTCAAAATCTGAGTTGCTAAATGCTAACTTTGCTTCTTTTTTCCTGTTTTTAGCACTTCCTCCTCCCTCTAGAGATCCATGCTATAAACAAATTTTTGAGAGATTGAACGCCGTGGCGGCAGAAGAGAGGAGTATAAAGTTTTTGTTAAATGATGGATTTTTACATCAATATGGGCTTCTTCATTCCTCTCGGTTCACTCAGCCTCGTGAAGTCCCAACTGAAATTCCCGATTCTCCGACGGAAACTCCTGATGCCCCGGTCTCTACTAAAGAGCACATGCGGGGAGGAACCTCTATAGAAACTCCACTAGTGAAGTGTTCAATTCCGAAGGATGCTGCGGGGCCGTCTGACAAGTCTGTACTTGCCCCAGTTATCGAAGAGGAAGGACCTCCACGATCTTCCGGAAGATCTGCTGACGAAGGAGTTGAGAAAGCAAGTCCCAAAAAACATGATGGTGATGATGTTTTCGAGGGGTTGAGCGATCTAATTGTGACGTCACAAGAACTTTTCAAAGATGATGTTTCCAAAACTATCTCTTCTGTAATTGAGGCGACATCTTCTTTACAACAAATGTCAACTCCTCCTACTCAAGTTATCATTAACTCAACTCCACAGAGTGGTCTGTAACTTGATGCGTGTAGCTTACACGTTACACAACACTTAGGATTTTTCAGCACTTCTACGCATTTATCTTCTTACACTTTAAAGATTTCTAAAGCTTATTATATTTATTCCAGATTCTCCAATGGGGCGCAGCAGCTCATACTACGATGATTTCCAGCGCTACGGGAGGCGTAGCCAATATGATTATAGGCGTCACCTCCCCTCTTACAGAGAATCCGATGAAGAGAGGGCCATCAGGAAAGCAGACGAGAGACGAGCATATGAAGAACGTCACCGAAGAGAACAAGAAAGACATGACCCTCCCCACAGAGATGATGATACCCAAAAAAGAAAGGCTCACGATGAGAGAGGTAAAGGTCACATGGACGATTCTTCTAGCAAGCGGGCTAAACTTACTGAAGAAACAATGCCGACAGTTTCTGAAAATGTTCCTGCTCAATCTCCTGCCCCCGTTCGTTCCGACATTCAAACGATCATCAACCGGCCCGCATACCAAGTTGGGCAAGGTCCTCCCACTCTTCAAAGTCGATTCCCTCAGTGGTGCCTGAGAGGGGTTCGATTTGATATCGACTTGGTTCCTCTCGACAAATCGGCTATGCTGCGAAATCTTGATACTGTCAGGACCGATATTGAAAGAATGTCGAACTAGCAAAAACTTGTCGACGAGCTTCAGAGGGTTAACCGAGCCAATCTCGAGGTCATGCTCACAATGGAGAACGATAAGGCTGAGTGGCAGAAGACTCTCGAACAGCATGACGCCGAAATGAGAAGTATTGCTTCCTATAATGAAAAGCTGGAAGCGGAGGTAGAAAAGCTTAAGGAAGAATTAGCTACTTCATCTACTTCCTATTCTCAAAAGGAGAGCATGCTTCAGCAACAAGTACGAGATGCGCATGCCAGTCAAAGGGCAGTCGAAGATAAGCTTACACACAAGGAGAAGGTCATAGAAGAATATCGCGCTGAAACTTTACAGCTGCGAGAACAGACCTGCTCTCAAAGCTTGGAGATAGAGATGTTAAAAGCTCGACTTGCTATGGCCGAAAAGGAGCGTGACGAGGCTGTTGTTGGTAAACTCGCGGCCGAAGAGGCCCATCAAGCAACCAAAGCTGACATTGGCTCCACACTATTTGATTTTTATCTGCACAGCATTTTGGGGCGTGGCAGCCTTGCCTTTCTAGGCCCTAAGTATGAAATTACACTAGCTGAAGTTTGGGAGGCAGCACTCGATATGCTCGGTGGTAAAGGTGCTGGCTATGCTGAGTCAGCTCTTGAAGAGCATTATCTTGATGATGATGCCAGCGCCGCTCTTGCCAAGGGAAAAGAGCAACTCGCCAGAGTGCGGGCTGGAATGGCGGAAGGGGAACGTTCTAAAAAAGAAATACCACCTACCACCTCTGAACGTTTTTTAGTTTCTTCTGAAGTTGACATCACAGGTTCCAGTGCTCATTCGCTGCCTCCTACAAGAACCGGGGTAATTACCCCTACTAATGATGAGGCTTTGGAGGATATTGGGGCTCAAAATTATGAGATTGAACTAACGAAGCAAACACCTTCAGGTAATTTTGACACTGGTCTGATTCAAGTGGATTGCCTGCTGACTCCTCAAAAGTTTGATGAGCTTCTCGATTATTTCTTGAATCTCGACGAACCCATATCTCCCTTTTTTTTGGGGAGATACTAATATTTTTAATTTCTCTTCTGCAGTTGAAACATCAAGTGCTGTGCAAACTTCGCCTCCTCCGGTTATCCCTCCTCCGTCTCTTCAGGTGACTCCTCCTTCGGCTTCACAGCACGGGTCACAAGAGGAGCAAATTGAGGCTCTTCATGGCTTAGATGACCCAATCGCTTCGCAAGAGCAGAAAGACGAGGGACTTGAAGGAGGCGAGATTTCTCCGGAGCGGACTCCTTCTGATGACGTAGTTTTGTCCGCTCTTGTTACTCCAGGGAGTGAGTCTTCTTCGAAGAGAAGAAAGAAGCACGGAACATCGAAGAGGAGGGGGAAGAAAATTATTGCTACTGAAGAGGAACCGGAAATTGCACCAGTTGCACCTCCCTCTCCTTCTTCCCTTATGCCTTCAGACCGACCTGAAAAGCTAACCATTCTGCCGGGTAAAGGGTCTAAAGGTGGCAAGAAGAAATGAAGACTTCAGCTTTTAGCTTCTTGTCTTTCTTTTGCATGTACTGGTCGAGAATTGTGCGGGTATCGGCCCCTGCTTTTTTATTTTGAAACCTGTATCTGCAATTGAATAAAATGATCCTTTATTTGTACAGACTCTTATTTGAATTTGAGAATGCATTTATTATTCATATTTGCACAAGTTTATTTATATGATATTGCGGTGAGCTTGTGGTATGTTGTTTGAGCATACTTTACCGATGTAGCTATACCATTTTGTATGTAACTATACCATGTTGCCCCCATACCATAAGCTTGCTGCAATATTTTATACTTTGAGGGGACTTGCACTCTTATTTTCTGAAGAATAATTACTTCATTCTTGAAGGAATTTTTCGTAGAGTACAACTTCCTTCATATAAGTTTTTACGCTTTGTCCTTCGAAGAAATCACTTTTTTCTTTTGCTTATGTACGCATTTTGCCAAGTGAATTCTTCTATGTGGTAAAGCGGACCTCTGAAGTGTACTTTAACTTTCTTCCTATTTTTTTTTTTTAAATAGAAATTTGTACCTCTGAGGAGGAATTTTTCACGTTTCAACACTTGGAAGTTTTATTTCAATCTTGGTGAAACGTGTACCTCCAAAGAGTTGTGCCTTTGAAGAAAGCCTTTTCACGTTTCAACACTTGGAAGTTTTATTTCAATCTCGGTGAAACGTGGGCTTCCGAAGAGGTCTTTCTTCTTGATTGTGTCTCCGGGAGGGGTTGTACCTCTGAGGAGGGATTTTCCACGTTTCAACACTTGGAAGTTTTATTTCAATCTTGGTGAAACGTGTACCTCCAAAGAGTTGTGCCTTCGAAGAAAGCCTTTTCACGTTTCAACACTTGGAAGTTTTATTTCAATCTCGGTGAAACGTGGACTTCCAGAAAGGTCTTTATTTTGTTTTGCATTTCAACTTTGGTGAAGTGAAATTCCGAAGAGCGGCTGTTACACTTCAACTCCTGGTGAAATGTGCCTCCGAAGAGGTCTTTATTTTGTTTGCATTTCAACTCTGGTGAAGTGAAATTCCGAAGAGCGGTCGTAACACTTCAACTCCTGGTGAAATGGGCCTCCGAAGAAGGCTTTTATTTTGTTTGCATTTCAACTCTGGTGAAGTGAAATTCCGAAGAGTGGTTGTTACACTTCAACTACTGGTGAAATGTGCCTCAGAGAGGGTTTTCATCGCCTGGAAGTTACTCTCTCATGGTTGGAGGGTCATGACTCCTCCAATCTTTTTTGTTGAGTAGAGAACTTTCTTTTTTGTGGCGTATGACCCATTAGAGGTCTTTATCCTCTGAAGAGTTGTGCCTCCGAAGAGGACTTGTGCTGCCGATGATGGCTTTGGTTGTTCCCTTGTCCACTTGCTTATGCCTTTTCAGCGATCCTCTTTTTTTTTTTTTTTTAAGCTTTCATTCCCTTTTCTTACAAGTAATTTGTTTAATCCAAGGAAGTGTACTTCATTGTCAGGCAAGTTCGTGAGAACGGGCATTAGCTTCTTAATTGGATGTTTGTTTGTTTAAACGATCTCAACTTATTAGCAAAGGCCCGTTTCTGTCGAAATCATAGGCCGTTCAATTGAAGTACTTCCTATCTAGGATATGAATTCGGGGCTTTTGTGACTCGAAATTTGGCGAGAATCGCTTGGTCTTATTATGTGCAAGTTTCACTTCCATTGTCTGCAAAAATTTAAATCGAAATTTCAGCAATACATTCTATGTACTTTTTATATCGAAAATAAAGCAAACATGTAATAATAATAAAGACCACAAGATTTATAGTGGTTCGGCCAGGAAATTGGGCCTACATCCACTTTATATTCTTTCATTATTTACTTGCATCAGTTTTACAATTGCCTTTAATTACAAGAATCATACATTCATAACTCTTTTTACAATATTTCAACAAAATTTTCAAGTAAAGTATGGACGCAAGTGGTTGCTGTTTCATGCCCTTGGAATTTGATCTCCTTCAACAGTAGTGAGTTTGAATGTGCCGTCAAGAAGCTTCTGACCTATGACATATGGTCCTTCCCAATTTGGCCCAAACACACCTGTTGCTGTCATAATTCTCTTCAGGACTAGGTCTCCAATCTCAAAGCTGCGTTGGCGAACTTTGGAATTGAAATGTCTGGCTATCCTTTGCTGATGAGCTGCAATTCTGAGATTAGCCTCATCTCTTTTTTCATCAAGGAGATCTAGCGCTTCAAGCTGTACCTTTTCGTTTTCTGCTTGATTGAAATGGATTCTTCTATGTGAAAGGACCTCTATTTCTACCGGAATCATTGCCTCTGACCCGTATGCCAATGAAAACGGGGTGTGCCCAGTCGCAGTTTTGTGCGTGGTTCTGTATGCCCATAATGCCAGTGGTAGCTTATCGACCCAACCACCTTTTGCTCTTTCAAGTTGCTTTTTGATGGTTGACTTAATAATTTTATTCACGGCTTCCACTTGCCCGTTTGCCTGCGGATGGGCCACTGCTGAGAAGCTTTTCCGGATTTTGAATCGCTTGCAAAAATCTTTGAATTCTTCACTTTCAAACTGAGTACCATTGTCTGTAATTATTTTTTGAGGCACACCGTATCTGCAAATGATGTTTTTAGTCACAAAACTTATCATCTTCTTTGAGGTGATAGTAGCCAGTGGTTCAGCTTCAGCCCAATTAGTGAAATAATCTACAGCGACAATGGCATATTTGATTCCAGATTTGGCAATTGGTAACGGTCCTACAAGGTCTTTCTCCCATATTGCAAACGACCATGGACTGGCCATCTGTGTGAGTTCAGTGGAAGGAGCTCTAGGAATTTTGGCGAATCTTTGGCACCTGTCACATTTTCGGGAATACTCTGCTGCGTCTCGATTAATTTCTGGCCAAAAATATCTGTATCGGAGAATTTTCTTTGCTAATGTTTGGCCACCTGAATGATCACCACATTCTCCTCCATGTACCTCCGCTAGGATTGTTTGGACTCTTCCCTGGATACACATCGAAGTAATGGCATTGAGAACCCCCGTCTGTGTAATCGGCCATCTTGGATTATATATCGAGAGGCTTTTCTCAGTAGCTTTTGTCGTTCTTTTGAGTTCCCTGGTAAAGATCCATTGAGCAGATATTCTTTTATCGGAGTCATCTATGATTCTTGCTCTTGAGACGTGCTCATGATCCAATCAATATCCATCTCATCAATGCTTGGAGACGACATGACCTCCACTGGAGTTAACCCCAGAAATTGAGTTTCGCCTGTGCTAGAGTACTTTGCGAGAGAATCTGCTTTCATGTTTTCTTCTCGAGGAATGTGACTTATCAAGTAATGATCGAAATCACCCAGGAGTTCCCAAGCCTTTGACAAGTAGGCGGGCAGATTCCTCCCTTTTGCTTGGAATTCCTTTTTGACTTGGCATACAATAAGCTGAGAATCACTGAAGATCTGTAACGCTCGGATGTTTAGTTCTTTAGCAATCCTTAAGCCAGCGATAAGGGCTTCGTATTCTGCTTCATTGTTTGTTGAAGGAAATTCCAATCTTAGTGCATAGCATAATGATCGGCCTTCAGGGGTCTCAAGTACAACTCCGGCTCCAGAACAGTAGTCGTTTCTTGCGCCATCGACATATAACTTCCATTGGACTGGGGAATCATTGACCGTTTCCTCCTCACTGTTACCCTTATCTGTGAATTCTGCGATGAAATCCGCTAAATCTTGTCCATTGATTGCTTTTCGGGGATGATAAGTGATGTCATATTGACTGAGTTCAATATTCCACTTTAGAAGACGACCCGAAGTCTCAGGGCGAAACAGGACTTGCTTTAAAGGTTGATCAGTGAGGACTCTGATAGGATGAGCTTGAAAATATTGCCTCAACTTCCTAGATGCAATTAGTAGGCAATAGGCGAGTTTTTCCAACTTAGAGTAATTCATCTCTGCCCCAGTGAGTCTTTTGCTGATATAGTAAACTGGATGTTGAATCCTCTTGTCTTCTCGTATCAGCGCTGCACTTAAAGCATGAGATGATACTGCCAAGTATATAAGAAGATCCTCGCCATCGCCAGGCCTAGAAAGTATTGGAGGCGTTTCCATATGGCGAATCAATTCATCAAAGGCTTTTTGGCATTCGAGACTCCAGTCGAAATTTTTCTTTCCTTTCTTTAGGGCGTCAAAGAATGGGATGCGTTTATCTGTGGCTTTGGAAATGAACCGACTCAAGGCGGTGACTTTCCCATTGAGACTTTGCAATTCCTTCTTTGTTCTAGGAGCTTTGACTTCCTTTAATGCAGTAATTTGAGCTGGACTAGCCTCAATGCCCCTAGCGCTCACGATAAAACCTAAAAACTTGCCGGATTCCACTCCAAATGAACATTTTAAAGGATTGAGCTTCATTCTGTATTTTCGGAGGACTGCGAACATGTCTGCTAAGTGTTCTATGTGATCCACTGCTTTTTTAGACTTTACTAACATGTCATCGACGTAGACTTCCATAGTCTTGCCCAATTGCGGTTTGAACATAGCATTAACAAGTCTTTGGTATGTTGCCCCTGCATTCTTCAGCCCGAAGGGCATAACTCTGTAGCAGTAAAGACCAGTGTCGGTGATAAAGCTCGTGTCCTCCTGATCTAGCTCATGCATCATGATCTGGTTATATCCGTAGTAAGCATCCATAAAAGATAACAATTCGTGTCCCGCTGTTCCGTCTACCAGTTGATCGATTCTAGGTAATGGGAAGCAGTCTTTGGGGCAGGCCTTGTTTAGATCTGAAAAATCGATGCATACTCTCCATTTTCCGTTGGCTTTCTTAACCAGCACTGGATTTGAAACCCAATTCGGATAGGTAGATTCTTTGATAAAGTTATTCTCCATGAGCCGATCAACTTCTTCTTTTAATGCTGCCGACCTTTCTGGACCTTGGGTTCTCCTTTTCTGCTTCACAGGTGTAAATTTTGGATCAATATTTAGAGCGTGTACTGTGACTTCTGGGGATATTCCGCACATATCGGCATGAGTCCAAGCAAAAACATCCAAATTTGCCTTTAAAAAAGATATTAAGATATTCTGAATTGACGCATTAAGTTGTGAACCCACATTCAACACCTTGTTTGGGTCCTTTGGGTCAACAGGTATTGGTATTGTCGTTTCCACTGGTACCACTCTATTTTCCCCTGCACTGACTTTTCTAGGATCCATCTCTTTCCTTGCTCCGCTGTGCTCGCCAATGCAGGGTCCGCCCTGTAATTGCTACAAGGCTGGTTCTTTGATGCGGACTGGGGCTGCCGCATTCTTTCCCATTTCTCTTTTTCTGGTTTCTCGTAGCTCTGTTAGATAACATTCTCACCCAGCATTTTGATCCCCTTTTATAACTCCTACTCCATTGTCTGTAGGGAATTTAATAGTGAGGCACCACGGGGCAAGAACAGCTTTGAACGCTGCCAGAGTTGGACGACCAAGGAAAGCATTGTAAGCAGAAAATTCGTCGACAATCACAAAAGTTTGCTTGCGGACCACTTTTCTCTCTCCTTCTCCAAGTTCCACAAACAAATCAATGGTTCCTACCGGCTGCTTTGGCTCCCCAGTGAAACCAGCAATTTTCTGCGATGAGGCTTGCAGATCAGCCATAGGGATCTTCATTTGGTCGAATGTTTTCTTGAAGAGGATATTGCAGGATGCGCCACAATCAATGAGAACTCTTTTGACAATAGCTGGCCCGATACCAGCCGAGATGACTAAGGGATCCAAGGTAGGAGCTTCAATACCTGCGGAATCCCTAGCTTTGAACAAAATATCGTCATCAAAAGTTCTTTGTTGCTTCAGGGGCATAGCACCTTCCAAAACGAATACATCTTCCTCGGTCGGTACATACTTCAAAGCTCGGGTATACCTTTCCATCTCACCCCAGCTTCTGCCTGCTGGGTGAGGTCCTCCTGTAATGACATTGATAATAAGCCTTCCAGATTCATGCCCTGCAGCCTTCTCACTCGTCCTAGGCTGATGAGTAGGAACCTGTTGCCCCTGACTAGACGAAGCAGGATTATTGCTATTCTTTTTCACAAATTTCTGCAGTTTGTTTTCCCTTAGCAACTCTTCAATCAGATTTTTCAACTGGCGGCATTCGTCGGTCTCGTGACCGGGTTGATTATGGAAGCGGCAGAACTTCCCACTCTGTATAGCCTTTTTCCCGGTCCTTAGAGGAGGAGGTTTAGGAAAGTCAATAGAATCTTTAGTGGCAAGGTAGATACGCTCCGGCGTATCTGATAAAAGAGTATACTCTGATGGCTTGAAGGATCGGGGCTTCTTCAGATTACTCTGTTTTTTCCCATTGTTATTTTCCCTTTTTTGCCCTACAGATTCATTCTTGCGTGGAGCAACAGTGTTATCTTCAGCTTTTTCCAGCACTGCCTTTACCGGTACGGGACGGCTTTCCAAGCATATGAATTCATCTGCTTTTTTATAGAATTTTTCAAGGGAATTTGGTTCCTTCATGTTCAGCCATTTCCCAAATTCGCTCGACTTGTCGATGGCCCTCATCAGATAGGTCAAGATCATCCGTGGTTCTGCATTGTCTACCTCGGCCAGCGCTATATTAAAGCGATTCAAGAAAGATCTGATAGTTTCACCCGGATTCTGTTCTAAACTTGACAACGACATAATATCTTTGGCTTTTGAAGCGTATAGTCTGAACTGCTCCTTGAACTTCCGGGTTAAGTCAGAAAACTGATCGATAGATCGGACCGGCAGCTTGGTGAACCAAAGCAGAGCTACACCTTCCAGGTATACAGGAAAATATCGGCACTTTATTTCATCAGAAGCCCTGGCACCTGTCATGTGCCAATCATACTTATACAAAAATTCGTTCGGATCACTTGTTCCTTTGTAAGCTGGAATGGTTGGAGGGACAAACTTCCTTGGGAATTCAGCCTTTAAGATTTTCTCAGTAAATGGAGTTTACTTGGGGCAAAACCCCATTCTTTCTCGTCCTCAACCCTCTGCATGCTCTCTTTCATGATTTGTCGGACCATCCCAGAAAGATACTCCTCATCATGTCGAGTTCTAGATCCACCAACTTCAAGAAGTGTTTGTTCATAGAGGCTAGCAGCCCTTTCAGGAGCATTCCTTTCTTCATCATCATGAATGTTGCCAACAAAGTTCCTTTCATTACCTACCGGTTGGCGGTTTGCCCCAAGCAAATCGTTCAACCTATTCAGAATTAGGGCATTTTGGGCATTCTGAGCCTCGAATTGTGCATTTTGGGCATTTATCTGTTGGTTCAGCCCTAAGATTGCAGCATCCAGCTCTGCCTTTGTAACTCCGATAGCTGGAGTGGCTTGATTCGATATAGGGGAAGCGGAGGTTCCCTCTTGAATATTCCCAGATCTGACAGATCTACTTTTCCTTCTAGGAGCCATAATCTCGGATAGACTTATGGTTTTCAAGGAAATTCTCTCTACAAACCTCTGTGAAGCAATGATGATAACTCACCTGAGTTCAATTCTCAGTGAAAGCACCAAAAATGTTAACGCTAAAATTTGAACGCTAACACCCCGGTGTATGAAGTGAGATTGTGAAAGCACCACCCGATAGCTCGGGAATAGATTATAAGCAGATAATAGTGAAAAAGCAGTAAACAACAGCAATTTTATAGTGGTTCGGCTTAAGAGAGAGCCTACGTCCACTTTGAATATCTTTATTGATGATTTGATTACAAGTCAATGTAGTTACACTTTGATTACAACACACTTTGAGTTTCAAGTGACTTAGAACAAGTAGCCTAAACTTCAATGTCGATCCATATCTTTGAACACATGTTAGACATGTTTGATTTCTTCGTGAAGTTCCTTGAAGGTGTTGAAGTGGTTCAGAACGCAGCAGAGTAACGGCGCTTGAAATGAATGAGCCCCCCTCCAAAAGTCCTTTGAATGTTGGGGGTGGCCATGTATTTATAGGCAAATCTGGATAGGAACGCCCAAGTCCTGAGTCGTGACCGACTCAGGCTAAGCCGTGGCCGAGTCAAGTTGAGTCGTGGCCGGCTTATCTGATTAAGCATTTGGTCTTCTCACTAGCCCATTCTTTTGCTGGATTCTAAGCCAAGTCCTGAGACGTTGGCGAGTCAATTCTCATTGGGACATGCATTGTGGCAATGGAATGCGACTCAGTGGCTTTAAGTCGCGGACGAGTCATCCTGAGTTATGAGTCGTTAAGTCATTTCTTAGGTCGTCAATCCTCTTGAGTCGTTGATCCACTGAGTCGCTGCTTACCATGAGTCGTTGAGACGATAGTCTTGATGAGTCGGTAACTTACTGAGCCGTCCTGCCTTGTGAACCGTTAACCCCTTGAGTCGTCCTATCCCTCTAAGTAGATGAGTCGGTCCATCCCTTGAGTAGATGAGTCGGTCCAGTCCTTGAGTAGATAAGTCGGTCCATCCCTTGAGTAGATGAGTCGGTCTATCCCTTGAGTAGATGAGTCGGTCTAGTCCCTAACTGAGTCGCTACCAGTTGAGTCGGTACCTTCCTTAAGTAGATGAGTCGTTGGGTAAAACGAGGTTAACAATGGGATTTCAGTTAAGTCACAACTTTAAAATTCAAATCTTTCTTTCAAATGGCTTAAACCAATTACCATTTTAAATCTTTAAAAAAAAGGATTTATTTGGCAAAGTTTGCCCAGTTTCACAAAGATCCATTCACGGATTTCAAAACAATTTCCATTCCAATTGGATTAGATCATTTAATCTTTAAATAAAATATTTAACTCGTAGCTTTCAAAACCCGTTCCCAAGTATTTATTCATAACTTAGAAAACCATTTCAATTCGAACTTGAAATTCCTTTAACACAATTTGGAAATTCATTTCTTATATAAAAGCTTTTATCATTTGAAAACAAATAGTTTCCATTTTGGAAAAATCCGATTTCAATTATACAAGTTAAAGTTTTGTTAAATTTAATTCCTAAAAGAACACTTTAAAAATGGTTTAAAACCCATATAAACTTGTATGACCTTTTACATCATAAATTCTCAAAGTAAAATTCAATTTCAAATTTTTGAATTCAAATTTAGATCAAATTTCAAAACTAAATTAAGTTATTCAAAAATAACTTTTGTCTTTGAAATTCCTTTTCAAAAGCTTTTCACTTTAAATCTGATCCATTCCCTAAACCATTTGAATTTCAAATTCAATTTAAAAATTATTTCAAAAATCTGTGACTTAACCGATTTCCATGGGCAATCCATATTTTTGTGTGTATAGTGTAGTCCAAGGGGTTTTACACAATAGTGCACAACATCAATCATCACAGATATATCGATAAGCGGTATAACCCGTAATGCTTATCCTCATTCACAGATTCATAGATAAAGTAAATTTATAAACCACAAAGATTCACTAATACGATTCGATGTGGGTTTCGGATAACTAACTGGAATCCGACTCCTTGTCGCATCGAAAATCAAATGTCGTTTTACGGGTCAAGGATTTTCATATTCACATAATAGTATATTCATCACGTATATAACAGCTCAGCACAAAGCATTACATAGCATCACATCATATATCAAATATATCAATCCACCACAGAACATTCAATAACAATCAAACATCTTAAATTAAGATGAATAAATAGGGTGGTTTTTAAATTTTATCAACCAGATAATTACTTTCATTAGTAATCTTAAATTAATGATTTATTATCACTAATTTCAATTGATTAAGTTTTAATCACCTTCATAAATTTATCTTTGTTTAATTTAATTATCTTAATTAATTAACCCTTAATTGTAATTAATTAAAACTTAATTACTTTTATTAATTAATTATTCCTTAATGAATTACTTTAATTAATAAACCTTTAATTATTAATTAAATCTTAATTATACTTAATTGATTAATTAATAGATTCATTATTCCTTAATTAATTACAAAAATTAATTACTTTTGCTAATTTATCATATTAATTAATTATTCTTTAAATTAATTAACTTTTAACAAATATGTTAACTTAAACTTTGAAATTCAATTAACCATTTTAAAATATCCTTTAATTAATTATTCTTAATTAATAAATTAATCTCAATTATAAATTATTAAATACTTGATTGTCATTAGCAATCCAAATTAACTTACTTTTAAAAATTTAAAACATTTGATTTTTATTCCTAAATCACTTATTAAGTTTTACATTAAATAACTTGTTAAAAATATAAGTTTAAAACTTAATTGTTTTTAAAAAATCCTTTATTTCAAAACTTTCAATTTATACCTTCTAACTTAACAATAAAATCATCATTCATAGAAGAAATAATTTTAGAAATTTATTTAACTACTTTGCTAAAGTTGTTAAAACCGGAAACATAAAAACCCCCAGGCAAACCCAAGTGAAACACGAGCTAAACCCCAACGTACTCAAGCCCTACTTTGATTTTTTCCAAAAATTAACCCGAGTGCCCCCCTAATTTTGAACCTTAAAATTTTCTAAGTGTTTTCACTCTCGCACCAAAATTCCACTTCGAGTTAAAACCCGAGATACCATTGTTTGTCCCCGAGCTTATCATCGAGTCGCACCATTCTTCCCCAAACCCCTCAAACCACTAATACCCTTTGATGCACGTATACGTGCACAACCACCATTACCATTGCCGGTCGTCGACGAACTCACCAGAACGTCACCCAACATCCCCAGCCTCGATTCGAACAACCCAAAACCCAAAATCATTGTTAAATCAAAATCGAGCCACTGCTTTGAAACTGGAACAAAAACCATCATCACGAAACCGCCACGCTCCTCCTCCTCTGACCACCTAAATGTCACCACCTCCGGCTACGTCTCTGACAAACCCCAAACTAAGCCCTCCTCGAGTACCACTATACTCGATCAACCAGAGAGTCCATCCAGATCAAAATTCTCAGCTCAACCAACATTAGGGTTATAGGAGAAAATTCATTACCGCTGACACCTCAAGGCCCGCATCACCATCGGGATAATTTTGTCGAAGCCTCTGATCATCGATGCAACTCCACGCGAAACCCCGACATCCCCAGTACCGTTGACCACGGAATTCCCTCAAAACCAAATTTCTGGTTAACCCAGAATTTCTCACAAAATCTTCAACTAAAAAATATGAATTTTTTTTTTAAAAATCGTATTTTCCCAAATCAATTCAAGTTATAAACATGAATCAAGTAATCTTGACATTTGGTTTATCATGTTATCTAGCTTGCTGCTGTATTTCTTGATTTTTTTCTGATAATGTAGGAACAAATCGTACTTAATTTTTTTTATCTTAGTTTAAGTTTAACAAGGATAACTTGTTTGAAATCCGAAGTCTATGAGAAATTAATAGAGGAGAAATGAATTTGTATTAGATGATCATGCCTTTTTTTCAAATAGAGGATCAAAACACTGTCACGCCCAGTCATTTTCATGTACATATATACATGTAGGCATAGTTAACAACTGAATAAACAGTTATCATGAAAAACATCCAGTAGTAAGCACAGAAATCAAGATATTCAAGTTTCGGATAAAAAAGAAGGGGTTTGCTCACCTTATCAATGAAGAACAGAGGAAGCTTCAAATTTTTTTTGAGTATATTTGAAAGTCCTGCTTGATGCTTTTCTCTGAATTTGTTTTATTTATTGCTATTTGATTCCAAAATTTGACCCTTGCTTTGATCTTTTTTCCAATTTTTCTTTGCTTGATATTCTTCCAGGTTTGAAGTTTGATTTCAGAAGATTTGTTTTTATGCTTCACTTCAACATTTCCCAGGCCTTATTCTCTTCTAGATTTTGGTTTTAGCATTTGCTGTTGAATCAAGAATTGGATTTGTTTCTTTTTTTCAAATCTGGTTTGATTTGTTTTCAGATTTTTGGCGAGGAGGAATTTTGAATTGTTAAGCCGAAGATGAATCTTGTTTTCTTTTTTTCTCAGGTTTTGAGAAGTTTGAACACAACTGATTTTTACTTTCTTTTCCTAGTTTCTTATTTCAGGCATAAGAAGATGAATGGCCTGGTTTCTATATATTTTTTTTTCAAAAGTTGAATGCCATTTGTCCATTTTCTTTTTGCATCTTGTACACTTGTTATATGTATGAAAAATTGTGTTAAATCCTATGACTCAAATTTTTTGTAAATTTTGATTTAATCCTTCATGTAATTATAATTTCATGTATACATATGCCTTAATTTTTAAAGTTGTTCATATTTTTCATTTATATTTATATTTACACAAAAAAAATTATCTCCATTGTTTTTCTCACATTCAAACCTTAATTTAGCTCACTATAATACAACTAATTTATACATTCTTTTGTTATTTATTTTTTTAACAGCTTTTAAAAAGAAAAGAATGATTTAAATATTTTGATTTCATAATAACAAATGATAACTTTTATTCATGTATGAAAATATAACTTAAAAATAATATTTTGAAAATGAGTGCATTAAATCTTTTCTTTTTATTACAACTCCCAAATATTAATATATTTAAAACTTTGAAACAGCCTTTTATTAACTTTTTTAAAGCTTTTGATTCTATTTTATTTTAATACCTTTTGTTTTTAAACCGAATTTTATTTATAAATTACTTATCCTTAAATTTTAAGCCAAACCCTACTTATAATCTAAACAATTTATTTATTCTAGAAATTTTATAATTAATTCACAATCTAATTCCATAATTTAATTTCAAAATTAAATTAATTTCCTAATTAAACTTGGTAAATTTTTAGGAATGTTATAGGTTTCCCCCTTAAAAAAAATTCCGTCCCCGAAATTTATTAGGGAGACGAGAAAGAATAAATGATTGATAAAGAAACGACTGATCAGATCAGATCGAAATATTTATTCTACATTTGGTTTACCAAATCAGAATGTCAAAAAATATGAGTATCAACTCATTCAATTACGAAATAATTGGGTTATCTGATCTATGAAGTATGCAGGGATATTGGTTAGTTCGAAGGGATAACTCACCGTTCGTAGATTATATCGAAACCCATGAAATAGACAAAAATAGATCCGGCTACAATCTCAGGTTCAAGATTTAACTTATTTACGATTTGTTGAGAAATAAAACTATGGGTAGTTCTCATGTCGAACAATCTTGAAATTTAATCCTAAATTAAAAGATTACCTTATAAAATCTCTTTTCCTTTATCACCCTTGATTGCATACACTTTCTTTACTAGAGCTTGCTTATGAGCTGGACAGTCGTTGATCCTATGTCCTGGCTTGCGGCAGTAATAGCATCCCGTAGATTCCTGATCTGGCCTCATAAATGGCTCTCTCATTCCTGGCTTCCAAGGATATATTTTATTTTATTTAAACATTTTCAAAGTATAGTTATAATGTTCAAATGTTGATTGCATATTGTTTTCAATCTTTAATTCTAGTTTCCATTAAATAAAGTATTTTCTTTATTTATTTCCTACTTTTCCTAAAACTATTTATTTATTCTTCATAATATCTATCTCTCCCTTATATTTCTTATACATTGATTTAGTAATTAAATGGACAAGTATTTAGATCCCTATTTATTTCTTAGAAAGAAATTTCAAATATATATATATATATATATATATATATATATATATATATAAATTAATATAAGTAATATTTTTGGTTGATATATCATGTTATAATTGTGTATATATATGTAAAATTATATGTTATGTATATATTTACAACATTTGTCCGTTTTTGTTTCATTTAATTTGGATATATACTTTGCAAATTAAGTAACATACAAAGATGCAAATAGCAATTAATTTATACGTTTCTATAACCGTTTTCTTATTTATCTATATAGTGTTTATATAAAAGGTATGTATTTACTTAATTATTTCTTTGGCATATATTTTATTAAACAAATAAGAAACAAATTAAATTAAGATACGTTACCTATTTTTAATTAAAGGCATGCGTACATTTTGATTTATTACCTCTTTATCTTTCAATCCATTAATTTCATACCATAACTCCTACAAATTTGTTGTATTCCTTAATCCCTAGCCGCCTATATCACTATATTCACGTGAAAAAGCTCTTCCCATCTTCATTTTGGCAACACAAGTTCAGATCTGAGAAAAAAAAGTGGTAATGTCTTCTTCTTTTTCTACTTTTCTCTTCACTTTTCTTATTGATTTTCAATGTTTTGGCCATGCTCTTCTCTTGCCATGCTCGGCCATAGCACCACCTCCTCCTCCTCTTCACCATCCACTGCCTATCACCTCCTCCTCTGACTAGTCAAGGTCATGCACTCCTTATGACAAAACTCCACCCAAATATATATATATATATATATATATATATATATATATTTCGTGATGCTTTGAAAAGAACTCCACAATTGTAAACCTTGATTTTGAAAATCTTTTGTGAAGTAATTTTGAAAAGGAAATCCACTTCAATATATTTATTTTAGAATGTAATGTTTGAAAAATACCTTAATTTTTTTAAGATAAGGCTTTGAAGGTATGTATATGCGTATTTTGAAATTTATATGTGTTTATGTAAACATTTTAGATTTCTCCTAAGATGAAATTATGGGGACGCAATATTCCAAAGTGGGGAGTCTGTATAACCCTAGATTTTGGGAAATACTTAATTCTATTATATAATTAAGATTTAATTACTTAAAATGAAAATAATATATTATAATTGGATTGTGTATTAATTGACATATATCTTGATTTTGGAATATGTATATGATTGGTTATATATTGATTTCATATACTATGTTAAATTAATTGAACGGACTGACAATTAGTAAGCATTAATTGACATATATCCTAATTTTTGGATTATGTCTATAATATGAATGTGCCTTGATTTCATCTTTTATGGAAAACTAACAAATACGGTTATAAGCATCCAATTCTATATTTAGAGTTTTTACTTGTGGGCTATATTTACACTAATTATGTATATACATATTAGGCCCACAAATAAAAGCTCTAAATATAGAATTCGATGCCTATAACTGTATTTGTTAGTTTTCGATAACAAATGAAATCAAGGCACATTCATATTATAGACATGATTCAAAAATTAGGATATATGTCAATCAATGCTCAACTAATTATCAGTCCATTCAATTAATTTACCATAGTATATGAAATCAATTTATAACCCATCATATACATATTCCAAAATCAAGATATATGTCAATTAATACACAATCGAATTATAATATATTATTTTCATTTTAAGTAATTAAATCTCAATTATATACTAAAATTAAGTGTTTCCCAAAATCCAGGGTCATACATATCCCCACTTAAGAAAATTACGTCCCCATAATTTCCTCTTAGGAGAAATCTAAAATGTTTACATAAACACATATAAATTTCAAAATACGTATATACATACCTTCAAAGCCATATCTTGAAAAAAAATTAAGGTATTTTTCAAACATTACATTCCAGGAGAAATATATTGCAGTGGATTTCCTTTTCAAAATTACTTCACAAAAGATTTTCAAAATCAAGGTTTACAATTGTGGAGTTCTTTTCAAAGCATCACGAAATATTATTTTCAGGTGGAGTTTTGTCATAAGGAGTGCACGGCCTTGACTGGTCAGAGGAGGAGGAGGTGATAGGTAGTGGATGGTGAAGAGAAGGAGGTGGTGGTGGCTATGTCCGGCGTGGCAAGAGAAGAGCATGGTCAAAACATTGAAAAATCAATAAGAAAAGTAAAGAGAAAAGTAGAAAAAGAAGAAGACATTACCATTTTTCTTTCCTCAGATCTGAACTTGCTTTGCAAAAATGAAGATGGGAAGAGATTTTTCACGTGAATATAGTGATATAGGCGGTTAGGGATAAAGGAATAAACGGCAACAAATATGTAGGAGTTATGGTATGAAATTAATGGATGGAAAGATAAAGAGGTAATAAATCAAAATGTACGCATGCCTTTAATGAAAAATAGGTAAAGCATCTTAATTTAATTTGTTTTCCATCTATTTAATAAAATATATTCCAAAGAAATTATTCAATAAATACATACCGTTTATATAAATACTATATAAATAAATAAGAAAACGGTTATAGAAACGTATAAATTAATTGCTATTTACATCTTTGTATGTTACTTAATTTACAAAGTATATATCCAAATTAAATGAAACAAAAACGGACAAATGTTGAAAATATATACATAACATGTAATGTTACATATATATACATAATTATAACATGATATATCAACCAAAAATATCACTTATATTAATTAAAATAAACATTTAAAGGTGTGCCTTTTAAATAATAACGTATATATATTTGAAATTTCTTTCCAAGAAATAAATAAGGATCTAAATACTTATCCATTTAATTGCTAAATGAATGTATAAATAATAAATATAAGGTAGATATAGATATTATGAAGAGTAAATAAATAGATTTAGGAAAAGTAAGAAATAAACAAAGAAAATACTTTATTTAATGGAAACTAGAATTAAAGATTGAAAACAATATACAATCAACATTTGAACATTATAACTATACTTAAAAATATTTATAAAAAAATAAAAAATATGCATAACATATCATGTTACACAAATCAGAACATGATTTTACAATATTTATATAGATTTAAAATAAACAAATTTGTTAAATAAACAATTTACACACAATATTGTAAAAAGCATAACTTTCAGAATATTAATCTGATTTCAATGAAACGAAAAGCAGTATTCTTGAAATTAAATCTATATTCATAATAAAAGATAAAATTTCAAAAATTCAAATATTTAAATTTTAAATTTAAAAGTCAAAGTTTGACCATATTGGCAAAAAATCTATATTTTTGAAAAATATTCTATTTATTCATGTTTGGACCTATAATTCACATAAAAATCATAATTTATATTTAAAATAACAAAATTTATCCATTTTAATAAATAAAATAAAGTTTTTAAATTAGGAATTTTAGTTAAAATAAATAAAATATAAAATTAAAATAATCACAAAATACAGGGTTGTTGCACTCTCCCGCACTCAAATCTTGTCGTCCTCGAAAAGGAACGAGGTACGGGGAAAACACAGAAAAGACAGAATGAAATAGAATTAAGACAAGATGACAAGAAGATTAAAATTATACATGATAACTGTTGTTATAGGTAAGTTTAACAAGGTGGAGAATATGAATAGCTAGAAGGAAAAAATAGGTTGAAAGACAAGGATGAACCATTATTTTAAAGCTATATGAATTTCAATTATTTAGAAGGGTAAAATAAATGACCAAAATATCCTTTGTATAGTACTTTATTAAAATACTTTATAACTCGATGTCTTAACAAGTTTATCCTTGTTCCCGTAGACTCTGGCAGTGCGTTGATCAGGCGCAAAGCTATAATTCTCCATGTACTTAGTAGACTTGTTTCAACACCCAGTGAAAATACATGAAAAACTTTTAAAAACAGATATGGAAAGTACAATCCAAACAAAACAACCAAACCAAAACACGCCGATCATGGATCGCGGATACATAATGGTTACGCTTGGATCCCCCAGGTAACATCCGTACCCGTAGGCTGACTACCGCAGCCCTGCGATTACGCCATGAAAACTGGTAGTACCGCAGATACACAATGGTTACGTCTGGATCCCCCAAGAAACATCTGTACCCGTAGGCTCTCCCAGCCCCTGATGATTATGCTACCAAGCGACCCAATGGATCATAGATACACAATGATTACGTCTGAATCCCTTAGGAAACATCCGTACCCGTAGGCTCTCGCAGCCCCCGCTGATTATGCTACCAAGCGACCCAATAAATCGCAGATACACAATGGTTATGTCTGGATCCCCCAGGAAACATCCGTATACATAGGCTCTCGCAGCCCCTGCGAATTATGCTATGCAGTCGCGCTCAAAAGAAATAAACCATGGGTTACGCCATGGTGGGACACTCAAGTATCACATCCGGAAAACCAAAATCAGAGAGAATAATATCGATAGAATGAATCCGCAATGTGGCCACAAAGCGGATATCAAGCAAAAGGCACTTTCCATATCTTTACTTCGAAAATATATATCATATAGTACCTTTTTCAAATCACTTTCAAATATCATACTTATATAATGTCCATTATCAATAAGATTCCACTTTCAAATTGAATACTTTCTAAATCATTAGTACATCAAATCACACTTATATAGACTTCGATTATATAAGATTTATTTTCAAATTAAGTATCTTTCAAATCAATAGTTTTCAAATCAACATCATACTTATACAAATCTATTTTATATAAGTTCGATAACTTCCAAATCATGTATTTAGTAACATATGGTTCTCAAATTTCAATCTTTTTCAATATCAATTCAGTTTCAAAATCATACATGATTTCACTAAATCATTTCTTCCAAATTAAATATCTTCAGTTTCAAAGTTTCCAAAAATAATAGGTTTAGAAAATAATCCAAATTTCTAAATCAACATAATTTCTGTGAAAAAAATTTATTTCCAAAAATCATCATATAAATACTTATTTTTAAATTCCAATCTATTTTCGAAACCAAATATTTTCTCAAAGTCAATTATACCCAAAATGATTACATCCCTTTTAAACCTTTAAACTATTCATTTCTATTTGAAAGATCCAATTTTCCTTTTGCAATTTATTTACTTAACAAAAGTTTCAAATCTATTTAAGTCACACCCTTCATACTTTAACATACAAAATTAAACTTATTTACTTTATCAATTATTTTATACTCTTCAAAATTTCTTAGCTTTGAAAATTAAACTCGATTTGGAAGTGTTTGAACCTTCAAAATAGTCGATGAAATCAAATTTCAAATCCAAGAGTTGGAAATCAGCAACAAATCAGTAAATCAATTTTTATAAATAGAGCTATACTAAATCAAATCGGAAACTCGAGGATTGAACACCGGGCTAACTTCAAATCATTTCAAATATAGATACATTCATCTTTCGAAAATCTAATCATACTTCGAAATCTGAAATCAAAATTGGTTTCACAAAATCACTCGCATAGCAAAGCTACCAGAGCGACCTCTCTCCCACTCTGAAACTCGAAAATCAATGTCGATGATGCTTGCACTCATTACCGAAATTATTTTCCAACGACAAAAGTGGGTTCTGGACTTCTATTTTCTTAAAATTTCCTTGAAATTTCTTTGAGATCATTGAAACTTACTTGAAGTCATTTGAAACATTTCTTAGCTGGAAAATACTTTCAAATCATGTTATCATATATTTTCAAAACCTTAAAACCAATTTTCAAAATACCGAAGTTCAATCTCTCAAATTTCAAATTCAAACCCTTCAATTGTAAATCATTTTTATATAAATCAATTTCTTATAAAAATTTCAAAGTTTAAAATCCTTTTAAAGCTTTAAATTTTCATTTTTAAAAGGTATATAATCCTTATCAGAAACATTTCACTCTTATATATAAAATGCAGTCATCCTTATCAAACTAATAGTTTCGATGTATGCACAATTTCAAAATACAACCAAACACAAATTCCAATGGATGATTCAATGATGGATTTCAAAACAAATAGAGATTCAAATTTAGAGAAACTCTAATCAAATAGAATTCAAATTCAAAGTTAAGCTCGAATGAAGATGAGATAATTAAATTACCAAATAGAAGATGGATAAGCCTATATAAATCGCGGGCGACCTTAACCGGGTCAACCGCGACTTCAGGAATATAATCAATGCGGAAATATAAGGAAAATCGACATTCGATCGCTAAAGATAGAATCTAGGTATAGCAGAAGTTAGATAGCATCGTAAACCGAGGATACAGAAATCTCCGATGAAGCAATGCCAATTGAAAAGGAGTTTCATCCCTTTACAAATCATTCAATGATTTGCGGAATCACCATCTTTATAGAGGTCATTCAAAGTGGAGTCATGGAATGCCCCAAAATAAAAAGGAAAAAATAAGGAAGACAAGACTCGATTTCAAAACAAGTGGGAGAGTTCCAAAGTTCAAGGAACCCTAATCGATAAGAATCCTAACCAATGTGATTACTAACAAGGTGGATACCGAAGGGATGAAGTTTAGAAAATCTTGATTTCAAAATAAAAAAATTTATACCAAAATAATTTTTAAAAATCCTTCAAATTAATTTGAAAATCATTTTATACTTCAAAAATACGTTCTCTCATAAAGAAATGATTCTGAGATTTATTTCACTCATTCTAGGGTATTTCTACCCTATCTCTAATGAGTTTTTGCTCCTTAGGCTAAGGTTTGCCTAAACCTGGCTCTGATACCAACTGTAACGATCCATTATTTTGGACCATTCAAATCGACAATAATCCACACATGTCAGACTTGAATAATTCAAAATAACAGATTGTAATAAAATTTGGAGCAAATAAAATCATTCACAGAATCACAGACACATAAATATTAGAATACTTGCAGCGGAAAGAAAATACCATAGTAGTTCATGAAGCTACTATATACATACTCTCAAATTATATACAAAATCTTATAGTAAAATAGATACAATAGAAGTCAGGATACATAAACAACAATACAGAGATAGATACCGAATAAGAAATAACTGGAAGAAGTAGAGGAACAGATAGACAGATAATCTCCGGCAAAACTCTAGGTCTAAAAGGTGAATCAAAAGCTGTGATTCTCAGGATGACCCGAGCGTAAAGCAAAAAAAAACACTCGAGTCGGACATACATACATATACAATGTAAACCAACTCATGTGAACTGTAATAGCAATGCACAACAACTTAAAGGATGCTTGGGATCCCCCATCCTTTAAGGATCAGTTAAACCATCAATTAAGTAGTAATAAACACTATCCTAGAAATATACACATTTAAAGTAAATAGTGCAAATAACAGGGTTACTGTGACTAGGGTAGCATGGAGCTGCAGTAACCGGTCACCCTAGCCATACTCTTAAAATCAAAGTTGTGCATCAAATAATCACAAGGAAATCATATGACACACAAAGCAATGTACCCGTGGTTATAAATTTCAAAATGATTTATAATTCCGAATTAAAATCATTCATTCAAACCATTAAAAAGTGAAGTCAATATTCCTTCAAATCAAATATTCAATTCCCAAAAATTTAGCCTTTTCTCAGTTTATTTATTCAGTTAAACACTTCAAATAAATTTCAATTTAAACCATTTTTAACTTATAAAATTTCATATTTTCCACTATAAAAATGTTCATTCAAATACCTTTGAACTCATGATTTTTATAAAGTAAATTACATAAATAAATATCAATAATTTCACTTGTTAAATTCAAGTGCACAAATGGGAACGTTCTTTACCTTTTAACAATTATTTATCACTTAAATTTCAAACTAACATTTCATACATTAAACTAAATTTCCCCTTTTATTTAATTTACTTAAACTTCCATTTTAAACCAAATCTTACGATTCTACGCCAGGTTAAATTCCAAATTTCCATTTAACTATCCATTTATTTAACATTTTAAACTAATTACATAAATTCAAAATACACTATAACTTACTTAACTTTATTTTACAAATAACTTAATATTTTCTTTTACTTTATATTTACACATTTCATGCATCAATTATAATAATTACCAAGTTAAGCTTATAATTCCATTTTTACTTAAATTCCCCTTACTAAGTTAAATCAAACTTTCACACCACGACTCAAACTATCTATTAACTTATACCATTTAACCTTTTTGAAAATCACTGTTTAACCATTTTAAATCCCATATATGTCAAATTTCATATATTTTTTTCCTTCTTTTACCATACATGAAATTTATAAGAAGTCATATTCTAAAAGCAACCACGGGCCGAATAATGTTTCACACCTAAACCAAGTGATACGGAAATTTATCATTTATATCCGAAATCGGTAAAATTTCCAGATTTTAATTATTTCAAACCCGAAATCCCAAGACAAATACAAATAAATAAAAATCACCCAGGACTATCATTTCAGCTCGTAATGATTTTCCCTATTCTAAAGTCCATTCGACTATGTATCATTTCAAACCATAGTGATTCAATTCTACAGGGAACTTGCAGTGTGAGAACGTAATAAAATAAATAGTATAACAACATAATGCAGTATCAGATGATATGACAGAAAAATAAATAGGATTAACATCATATAATTTATAGTATAGGTAGGTATAACATGATGTAATAATTTCTACACTTTCACTTGCTATCAACTCACAGTCATATAAGTATAAATGTCAGATGTGATTACTCACCTTTTTAAAGCTAGAGTTCGCAAAAAACAAACAACACGAATGAATTCCAAAAGGCACGATAACATGACTATAGAGTCAAGTGGAAAGAGAGCCAAGCTATTGATCTTGTAGAAACCAATAGAACAAGACAAATATAAATATAAATTCATTACAAAATATATTGAAACAATCTTTGAAATAAGAAGTAAAATGAACACAATTGCTTTGGCCATTCTTCCAACAATCAATTGCTCGACCTAGGTAATTAATATGGTTCGGCCATGACATGGTATGGCTCAGGTATGGGTCTGGTTTGGACTCAAATGCACGGCTACAAGAGAATAGGAAAAAGTAGTGGAGTTACAACAACACAATTCAAACTTCTTCATAGCTAGTGATATTGTTTGGTGTTGAGAGCAACATGTTTTAATTTTAGAATTTTAGGGATTTGAAAATATTTATAGTGATACTATTGTAAAGAGAATGGTGAGAGGATGAAGGAATAAAAAAATATGTTTTTAATTTATTTTCGATTCCTTCCATTTTATTTCCAATAGTTGTGGTCAAAATCGGAAAACTTCCCCCAATTCTAACTAATGTAAAATTAATTGATACCCAAGCAATTAATTTCCTAAAATGTTTATATTTTATATATCTTAATTATAGAATTTTATTCAAAATTTGAAATTTAAATATATATTTATTTACTATATAATCATTTTAGGAAATTAATTGCTTGGGAATCAATTACATTAATTAGAATTGGTGGAAGTTATCCGATTTTGACCCTAACTATTGGAAATAAAAGGAAAGGAATCGAAAATAAATTAAAAACATATTTTTTTTCTTCCTTCATCCTCTCACCATCGTCTTTACAATAGTATCACTATCAATATTTTCAAATCCCTAAAATTCTAAAATCAAAACATGTTGCTCTCAACACCAAACAATATCACTAGCTATGAAGAAGTTTGAATTTTGTTGTTGTACTCCACTACCTCTTCCTATTCTCTTGTAGACGTGCATTTGAGTCCAAACTAGACCCATACCCGAGCCATACCATGTCATGGTTGAACCATATTAATTCCCTAGGTCGAGCAATTGATTGTTGAAAGCATGGCTAAAGAAATTGTGTTCATTTTGCTTCTTATTTCAAAGATTGTTTCAATATATGTTGTACTGAATTTATATTTATATTTTTCTTGTTCTATTGGTTGCTACAAGATCAGTAGCTTGGCTCTCTTCCCACTTGAGTCTATATCATGTTATCGTGCCTTCTGGAATTCATTCGTGTTGTTTGTTTTGCGAACTCCAGCATTAAAAAGGTGAGTAATCACACCTGACATTTATACTTATATGACTGTGAATTGATAGCAAGTGAAAGTGTAAAAATTATTACATCATGTTATACCTGCCTGTGTTATAAATTATATGATGTTAATCCTGTTTATTTATCTGTCATATCACTTGATACTACTTTATGTTGTTATACTATTTATTTTATTCTGTTCTCACACTCCAAGTTCCTCGTTGAATAGAATCACTATGGGTTGAAATGATACATACCCGAACGGACTTTAGAATAGGGAAAATCATTACGGGCTAAAACGATAGGCCTAGGTGATTTTTATTTACTTGTATTTGTCTTGGGATTTCGGGTTTGAAATAACCAAAACCCGGAAATTTTACTGATTTCGGGTATAAATGATAAATTTCCATATCACTTGGTTTAAGTGTGAAATATTATCCGGACCTATGGTTGATTTCAAAATATGATTTCTTATAAATTTCATGTATGGTAAAAGAAGGAAAAAGATATATGAAATTTGACTTATATGGGATTTAAAATGGTTAAATATTGATTTTCTAAATGGTTAAATGGTATAAGTTAATGGATGGTTTGAGTTGTAGTGTGAAAGTTTGATTTAACTTAATAATGGGAATTTAAGTAAAAATGGAATTATAAGCTTAACTTGGTAAATAATATAATTGATGTATGAATTGGATAAATATGAAGTAAAAGAAAATATCAAGTTATTTGTAAAATAAAGTTAAGCAAATTACAATGTATTTTGAATTTATGTAATTAGTTTAAAATGTTAAATAAATGGAAATTTGGAATTTAACTTGGCTTGGAACTGTGAGATTTGGCTTAAAAATGGAAGATTAAGTAAATTAAATAAAAGAGGAAATTTAGTTTAATGTACGAAATGGTAATTTGAAATTTAAGTGATAAATAATTATTAAAAGGTAAAGAATGGGAATTTGTGCACTTGAATTTAATAAGTGAAATTATTGATATTTATTTGTGTGGTTTATTTTATAAAAATAATAAGTTCAAAGGTATTTGAATGACCACTTTTATTGTGGAAAATATTAAATTTTATAAGTTAAAAATGGTTTAAATTGAACTTTACTTGAAGTGTTTAACTGAATAAATGAACTCAGAAAAGGCTAAATTTTTGGAAACTGAATATGCATAATTTGATCTTGAATGACCATTTCTCTCTTGAATAAATCAACTAGTGGTTATGTCTTTACCTTAGCAAGAGCGGCAGTGTGATAGAAATCTACTAATCAAACATGCATAGCTCGATCCACTATGAAATCAGAGTTCATCGCTTTAGATAAAGAAGGTGAAGAACCCGAATGGTTTCGTCATTTTTCAGAAGATATTCCATTTTGGCCTAAACCTGTACCGGTCATATGCATACATTGTGAAATCATATAAAGTTAAGCAAAGCGTAAAACTTTGTGTATAATGGAAAGTCAAGACATATTCGTCGACGCCATAACATAGTTAGGTAGTTACTGTCAAATTAAACTATTTCTATTGATTATGTGGGAACTACTGATAACCTTGTAGATCCATTTACTAAAGGTTTATCAAGAGAGAAAATAGACTTTGCGTCGAGGGGAATGAGTTTAAAAGCCTAAACAAACAAAAGTTACCTTATACGAAAACCTATCCTAGCGACTGAACATCCCGCGGACTAGGATCAATAGGCAAAACTGTTCCGAGTAACTCAAGAAGTAATGCATTTGTTTAGACTTAGTCCTCCTCCATTTCTACGATGCACAATAGAATGCATTCCTACATAAGTATTCAAAGGTTAAAATTATGTTTATTAATGATGATCATATCTTGAAATAACAAGTGGTGTATATGTAGCATACTCTTAATGGTTGCAATCACCTATGTTAGTGTTAGTTGGGTCGACTCTATGAGAATATTGAAGGCTTTAATTCTCTATAAACACTCGTAGAACAAAATTGTTCAGGACCAAAATGAACACAATCAAGAGATAGGATGCGAACGGAAACAATGCTTTGTAAAGATTATTGTCTGTTTATGCACTAATGACTGATGGTTCAAGATGAAAAAATTCACCTACTAGCCAAGAATATCTGATAAGTTTTTACTAGGGAAAATTCAAAGTGAAATATCTACTTATCCTCGATATAGCATTATTCTTATAAGAACTATGTGACATTACACTATGCGTGGGGGAGCAATATATCGTCATTCATATGAGAGATTGTTGGATACGTATTGATGAATGAGATATTGTCCCACATCGCTAAAAATATGTGCATTTTCATGTTTATATAGTAAATCTCTAAAATCTATATTGGCCCTTAGGGTCAGGTAATTTTGTGCGAAGGGAAGTACCTATATGACCATGAACTAACACACATGCGCATGTGCTGTCCGTCCCGTGCCGGACCGGGACGGGCGCGGGTCCAAAGCAGCAGACTGTGTTATATTTTTGCTGGGCAAAAGTGGACATTTTTTTGACTATTTAAATTCGAACGGATGAGAGTCGTATCTGTTTGAACGGACATGTACGCTGCTTTTCAAACGAAGAGACGCGACCGCTTTCCACTAGATATAGCCGTTGCAAATTTGCTGTCGCAAAATGAAACGAAGAGACGCACCCTTTTTCCAACGGATATAGCCGTTAAGAATTTGCTAAAGAGACCGACCTTTTTCCAAAGGTTATAGCCGTTGGAAATTTTCATATATAAGGAAAAGAAAACCTGATCACATTCCAATTCCAACCAGTTCTCTTCAACTTCATCCTTTCTGAAAACCAGTCCTCCATATACATAGTATTCTGTACGCGCCACAATCTCGAGCTGATCACGTCTTTTGTATCTTGAAAGACTTTAAATAAAGTCTTAAGGAAATTATTACGGCAAGCCTCTGACGAAATTTTCTTCTTCATCCGGTTAGATTTCTTGCTTATACACACACACACATCATTCTGCAATATTTCCGTATCGAAATTGTACCGTTCTACGAAGTAGTTCAACGATTGTTTGTCACTATATTGTTTAACGTAGCACTTTGTTGTTGTGGTTATTACTATAGTTTGTTGTTGTAAATTTATTGCAACAATAGTTATTGTTTAAAATTACTAATACATAATTCTGAAGTAGTGCAAATCTGATTTATAAACTTCTGTGAGGAGTTTATAACCGATTGATCTCTATTTTTGTATACTGATCGTACAATAGTTTCTTGTATAAATCTTGAATTTATCCATAGGATTTCAAGTTCTAACAACAAAATATCTGAAATTATGATAATAAGGGTGTGTTCCAAATATGCAAGTTGCTATAGAATTGTCTCATTTGTCCTCGATTCTTTGACTAGATGCTTCCTTAACAACAACTATTTTTTATCACCTAATTTGATAGGTGCAACATAACCTAGATCAACATTAGAATTGAGCCCTCCTTTTCCAACTAAGTCCATCCAAGTAGATGATGGTTTATCTATATTGATTATATCAAATGTGAGATTCCTTGAGTTTCATAAGGCATTGTAGGCCTGCTTGTGCCTTATTGGTTGTTGATTTGATCTTTTCTGATTGTTGATCAGCCAATTTGTTGTTGTTTTTGTCGAAATATGGGTAGTGGGTCTTTGAAGTTGCCTCTAAATTCTTGCTAGAGGATTGTTATGGCGGTTTCTTACAACCTGAAATCCATTATCGTCATGGTCGGAGGCTTATCCTTCTGATTTGGGAAGGCATGAAGATTATAGGATGTCGGAGAATCAGAGAGGGGGATTGAAGAACCCTTAGAATTCTGATGAGTGGCCATCGCCAAAATCAGTGCGAGTTTACACACATCGGAAATTAATAACAAAACTATGTGCTAAAACCATTCTTTTTTTATATTTCTCGATTTATCGATCGTTAACGAACGGATAGGATAATTATTCGATATCAGTCCATATCTCTGGATGGAGATATCCGATATGCAAAAATAAATTTGGATGCGGATGTGGATATGACATTATCCGTATCTGTTAACGGTCTCGCCATACCAGTCATTTTAGTCGAAGAAAAAGCAAAAGAGTGGTGCTCATGGTAAATAGAAAGGAACCAAATGAAGATTATTTACGGTTTTGTCTTACTCTTTTTTTATCTATAGCAGTGTTATTCTAGTGTGAAAATATATAAACTTCAGTTCAACTTCATACGTCTCCACGCAAAATAGACTTGAACAGAAATAGGTTGCCCAAATATAAGTTAGGACATGCTGGAAGCACATAAACGAATATCCTTGCACATTAAGCAAGAATACTCTAGAATCATAAAGTTGATTTCTTGATAAAAGAGATTTGTTATTGCCATGCTGATCCCATGCAGTCCTCTGTCATGTTATCAAATCTCATTAAAAAAAGCACTTTCAATACTTGGTAAAAGCCAACATTAGCACATTCTGGATCAGCACTTGCTCCTGCTTTCTAGCTTTTAGTATCATACGTATTATATCAAAATCGTATTTATATGGCAAGGGTTAATCTTTTGAATTAAGCACTGTTGTGGTATACTTATATCATATTTCATAAATTGATCATTATACCGCATTAAAACATCCTATTCTGAGTAAACATAAGGAGAATTTAGGAATGAAATAAACCATAAACATATCGACCGTACTATAATCTATTAAGATCATATAGTTCTCTGGGTGTGGCACAATGAGGCTTTCGATTGCCGACTTAGCACATAAGGTACCCACAAAATATTAAAAGAGTGACAAAGTAGAGAGACATATCTCCTATTTTTAATGAGTATGTGTGAACCTTAGTCATGTGGCAAAGGTTAATGACACTAGTGATCAGACAACTCTACCTTTTATTCATATGATAGCTTTTCTTATCTTATATATTCATTATTTTTGATAGCTTATATACAAAGTGAATGAACTGAGATAATATATAGCATGTGATCAAAAACATAAAAGTTAGGAAAATAAGTCAATTATTTGGAATCTTTCCTACCAAGCTCATGCAACCCATTGTCAGCAAAAACCTTAAAGTAATTTATTTTATATTCATTTTTTCACCATGATAGAAATACGTGTGTAATGACGTCTGGTCAATTTCAAAGGATTTTGGTATAGAATAAATCTAACTTTTGTTAGATTTTTCATATCATAGGACTCCAATAAATTAGTATCTCACAGTGAATTTATTTCAGAATACTGTAAGCCATTCTTGAATTTACTATGTATTTGTTTCGTACTGTTAAAATTTCTATACAGATGCTGCGCTACTGACTTATATAAATACTACACACACGCATACTAAAAACTGGTTACTGGTGACTTCTAATTAAAGACTGATCATGACTCTTAGTGGTTCTTGCTTTTACGTACCATTACTTTAGAATATGTATTTCTTTGACACATATTGCATACCAACCGCGGATTTAATTATCTCATAATTCTCGTTAATGCAAAATCGAGGAATAAATTCAGAAAGACATCCAGCCTAAAATCGCCTTACAATTTCAAGAATAAAGCAATTCAAAATGATAGTGATATACACTGAAGGATCGCATGAAATGTAGATTTTGAACCCCCTGACATATCACATATGGCAGTAAGAGTATGGAGCTATGAATCTGAAGTTCGCACTCATGAATCGCGAAGTTTGTTTATGCAATATATTCGTATTTTTACAAACTACATAAAAATGACAAAAGTTAATTTGCTATTCTCCACTTTTGTGTGGTCCACATTGCTAATTTATGAACTCATGCATCATGAAATGGATATGGGTGGTTGTAATAGTGTTATAAAGTGTGGCTTTTGATACTGACATAACAATTAGCTAGACATCTTCTAAGTGCAATCAAAAGCGTAGGCCGCTGCTGGTTTGCCGTTGTTAATTTTGGGTTTTCATCCATATAAAAATCCGCGGGACGCATGCATACGGTGAAAAACGATCAATTAAGTTGCAACCATCGGTACATTTATGAAAAAAGAAAAAGCAACCGTGGCTGCTATGAATATCAAAAACAATCTTATCTTTTATGAAAATTCTGATCCGAACTCAAGGGGCTCTTCATCCTCACTCCTTGACTTTCCAACATCTCCTCGTCCCCTTTCCTTCTCAAATCTTAAATATAAGCCTTTGGATCAAGAAAATGGTGGTTTTCAATTGGTTAAAAACCGCCGCAAACAACCCTCAAAGAAACCCCGAAGGCAAATCCATAGGCCTACAACCTACATTCCGGCAGGATCTGTGTAACATCCCAAAATTTTCAATTAAAATAAATAATATATTTAAACTCTTGGGATTTAATTTGAAAATAAATTGGAAAAAAATCTTAAACAAATAAAATAAGTGATAATAATATATAAATAAATTCCAATTTTATTTTGAGTTGAAAATATTGAGATAAAGAATGTTTTAAAGAGTCATTTTAATTTAAAATCATATACATATGTACTTGGCATATATGAGTAAAATAGAATACACATTGAAAATTTAATTTAAATTTATTCAAGATGTGTGTGAATATAACTAATGGACATAAATGTTTGTATTTCAAGTTTAAAATTAAATTTAAAATAAGTGATTGCTCAAATAAATTAATCAAATAAAAAAATTTCAGAAAGCTCTTCACCTTCCCAATTCAAAATTTTAAATCTCCTAATCACTGAAGTTCAGTAATCAAAAAGAATTTTTCAATCTTAACTCAAACATTCAAGCAAGAAAAAAAAAGTTCAGAAAAAATGAAGACTGCCTACGTTCTTCAATTCAAACTAAAATCTGAAGTGTTTTCTTAAGCATCAAACTGTAGTGATACATTCATCTTTCAGGTAAGTTTTGTTTCAAACTTTATAGTTTATAAAAATTATGATTTTTAAAACCAAGTTTTAACACAAGCAAAGTTTAAACTGCAGATTTGCTTTAAAACAAGGTTTCAGGTTTCAGGGCAGTGCAGTTTTTTTCTGGGAAGAACTTTAAAGGCAAGTAACCTTTTTAATTTTGAATTTGAGGTTATAATCTGTAATGGAGCAAGATTTAATACATAACACCCAATCAATTGCAGGAAGAATCAAGATCAAAGCTTTATTCTATTTTTGGCTTTCAAGTTTCAAAAGAAAAAAAGTAGCTTCTCTGTTATAAATCCTAACTGTAAGTAATTATAACCCATTGTTATTAATAAATTAAGTGAATGAACATAACAAGAATAATAACAGATCTGTGTTTAGAATTTGCAGATCTAAAACTTAAAAGAATTTAAAGTAGAAAAAAAAGAAGAAAAGTTATAGGCCTTCATTCTCATCTCTGTTTTGAAACTGTCAGGGACTTTTGGAAACAAGTGAGTAAACCCCTCTTTTCTTTTAATCAATTGTTGTTGTGTGGATGCTTGAATGATGAAAGTTTAGTCTTTGGTTTGCTTGCAAAAATCTTGAATATATGATTGAATTGTGGCCTGTGCATGTTGATTTTACAAAATGCTGATCAATGTTTTAGCTTCAGGAAAACGAACCTGTCAAACCCCTTCCTTTCCCTCTGTCTCTATTTGATCTGTGTAACTAACTCTGGTTGGTCATGCATTATGTTTCAGTTAACAAGTAGGGGTCTTTTTGTTTAGACTTGCATGATGTTCCAGTAACAACTCAAAGCAAGTTTTTGTGATTTTCATTTACTGGAAACAGAAGTACTTTTAGGTATCAGGTTTAACAAAGTAAACCATTTCAAAATCCCAATCTTCTCTCCCTTATTCCTTCTGAAATAAATTGAAACAAGTTGAAGTTTTGTTTTTGAACCTGTACCATGTTTCAGAAAACAAATCAAAGAAGTTTTTTTTTTGTGATTTTCATTTTATTGGAAACTGGGTTACAGGGTTACAAAGTAACCCACATCAAAATGTTAAATCTCTCTTCCTCTTTACTTCTGAAAGGGAATGTGATCAAGCTAAAAATATTGTTGAACCTGTATCTTATTTCAGAAATGAATTAAAACAAGTATATATTGTTCTTTCTCCTTGAAAATAATGAAGCACTGTCACAATTCAAACTTTTCAAGACATTCAAACTTCATTAATTTTAATTTCAATAATACCATATGAATCCACTCTAAAAATGATAATTTTTGGAACTAAAATCAAAAAATTTCGTTGAGTTTTCATAGGGAATATGGGGTTGATCAGAAAAATGCAATTTCGTCAATTTCTGGCGATCTATGAAATTATAGGCCTTGAGTTCGTTGTGGCAGCAAGTTTGAAGGTGCGAGATCATCAAAAAAATACTAGATTAATTTATAAAGCATTGCATTTTTGATTCGAGGTCAAACTAGGGTTTAAGAACCCATTTTTGTTCGCGACCAAAACGATGGTGCTGCGCCGTCCACAGGTGATCGGACTGCGCGTCAATGGTGCTAAACGCAGCGTGACACGATGATGAAGCTTTGGTCAAAACATGGTGACCGCTAATGGTCAGGGGAGGCGGGGCGAGGCAATTTTCCGATGACGTTCCTGATTGGTTTTGGGTCGAAGTGTTTCGATTCTTGTTTTCAAAATAAATTTGAATTCTGGGTGTTTGCAACGTTTTAAGGGATGGACGTTGACTCGAGGTTGGCCGCAACTCCGACCAACGGGGGCGAAGTGGGCTGTGCACGTGCATGTGGAGGAGTTGGGGTCAGTTGTGATGGGTTGGGGAAGAACGGTGGTAGCTCGAAGCACAGCGCGAGGGAATCGCGTGAGGACTCGAAGTCATGCTCGAGTGGTTTGGACGTTGTATCGGGTCACCTTTTAAACTTAAATAAATTTTCGAAAAAAATGGTACACGGGTCAATTTTGGGGTAAAACCTGAAGCAAGGGCATGGTTCCCTCGGGAACAACTCGAAGAACGCCCTGAGTTGGTCAACAAAAACAACAAACCCAGAAATTTTGAAACTCAAGTTAAGTAATTTTTCTAAATCAACTTTTTTTAAAATTAATGATAATTGTTAATGGAATATGAAGTAAATAATATTGAATCAATTATTTAAAATTTGTAAGGTTCAAAATATTTCAAATTTTATATTTTCCTTTAAAAAAAGTTGTTTTAAAGTTTAACTTAATATAAAGTTTAAAAATAAATCAAATATTCAAATGGAAATTTTAAACCAAATTTATCATGATGAAGTAGTAATTAACAATTAATGTTTTGTAATGATTTTATGATTAATAATTAATTAATTTAAAGTATTGTTAATGAATAAAAGTAACTAAACTTAATTAGTTAACAATTAAGAATTAGTAAATTAAAATAACTGATTAAAGAATAATTAATTAATTAATTAATAAAACCTTTTAAGATTAAATTAATTCATAATTAAGTAAAAATTAAACAATAATTAGTAAAGATAATTATGTGGTTAATTCACCTTAATCACATTCTCCTTAATCAAGATTATTAACCATCATCAAATATTCTGTACTGAATTGATATTTCTATTGTGGTACTATGATTGGTTGTGATGTACTGTAATTTGTGATTTTTTCTATATGTATGTGAAAACCCTTTTGCCCGTAAAACAGCATTTAAACTTCGATGCGACAGGGAGTCGGATTTCAGTTTTTTATCCGAAACCCACATCAAACCTTGAATGTGAATCCTTGTGATTGATACACCCACATGTTTTTAAAATGAGCGTCCACTATTCGGATTAGCCGGGAGAGGACCTTTGTGTCATATAACCCATTCCTAATAGTGATTCGACGAATGGATAGCAATTGAAGACGGTGGTGAAGACTGGGTGTCTTCGAAAACGATAGGATAACCTATCGATTATCTCTACACCGAGTTGCTTCGTTATAGGGAATCCCTAAGTGATGGGAAGTCCGATCGGGATTGTGGATACCCAGATTTGCAAGGGATTCTTCCTTTATTGGACGAAGTGCCTTCGGCTCTGTTCGAACCCAGAACCGACTTGAATGGTCGTGTGTCTAACACTACACTTTGAGATATAGAACCGATTTCTTTTAAATACATATCTATTGTTGGCGGAGAATTTATTCTCTTAGCTTGACACCCTTCTCTGAGACGTACGAGCTCAAAGGTTATGTAGTTGAAGGTTATCAGCGATATACTCCCAATTTGGTACTGTGGCATGCTAAGTGCTGCTGTATATTGATGATCAGTTGTCGATCATTTGTGATCAAAGCATGGCTTTTGTGTAAAGCGTAGCTTTGTGGACGAGACCTCATTGGACCTCACACCCCGAAAATGGTCGAAATAGGAAAGATGCGGTAAGGTTATGAGGGTCACACCCTTTAGATTATGTCATTTCCTTCTAGAAAAAGGTAGTGTCATGGTATGGAGCCCAGATACTTACCTATGTGGTTACTTCAATCTCATTTTTTGTGTGGTTGTTGCTTTGTGATGGGGGCCCCTCGAATAAAGGTCCCAAAGGACCGGGGAATGGCATAGTCGTGTAGTATTTACCTAGTTACAGAGGTAACAAGGCCTTGTGTTGGCAGAGAGCCGGATATGTTTTCGAGACATCCCTCCAGAGGCGTACCCATGTGGCATAGAAAGTTCCTTAGCCTAACCATTTGTTGGAAATCCAATTCCTAATACGAACCCAGTACGGTTTTAGATGTATAACCTACCATTTACTTATGGTGGCGCCCCACTGTTTAGATGGTAGCTATAGTAGGTATACGATACTGGTCGTATGCTGGCTAGGATTGATATTATACTTTCAAAATGGATTTCTACACTATGCACTAGTAATAATATCAAAGAATCTTCCCCGTATCAATCATATTTGATTATCATAAGAAGAAATCTCCAGCAACTCTGCGATTGCATTGTGTGTGTGGCGGGAGGTCTTATGGTAGTTTCATTTTCCAAAGGCATATTGGATTTTCTTGTACGAATCTGTTTTATTTGAAAGCAACTATCTTTGTTTATTCATACCAGTCCCATGACTGACCCGGAGTTTATTGTTTCCTTTCTAAACTCTGCGTGCCCACTATTTCTACACGGGCAGCCTAGTAGCAGGTTTTCCGTATTTTGGCTCTAGCTATATTATGGAGTATATTGGTTTGGAGATTATCGGTTTTTGGGAGATTCTACCTTAGAGACATTTTGGAAGCTTTTGGATCTCGAGGTGCTTTGTTTGGAGTTCACTATCACTCTATCTTCATGGAGATTTTTGGCATTATCTCTTGTTGTTCTATTATGACATTCTATTTGGAGTTGTGATTCATGTATTATGATACTCTGATGTTGTAACAGATATTATGATGATGTTGTATATGTGATGTTATGCATGATATTCATTTTATTTCCGCTGTTTTATATTCATCTAATGTTGTTATAAGCTCTATCCGACTGGAGTTCGATGTTTGAATCTTTGGCAGTCGAATATAAGTGAGGTATTTGATGTCAATTTTCGAACGGTGTATTTTGGGTCGTGACATGTGGTATCAGAGCTAAAGGTTGAGTAAGAACTTTAGCTAAAGAGTATAACACATTAGATGGCTCATTAGAGATAGGGTGAAGTATATCCTAGAATGAGTATAATTGATTGAAACCTCAAATCTTTGTTAGTGTATTTCCTTTAACTTCTGATATTCCTTAAGATATCTCGTCCAAATATCTAAGCCAATTTTCTTATTAATTACAGATAGTAAGGATGAGCGGACGAAGAGGAAGAGATGGAGGGCGAGGAAATGCCACGACACATAGCCAAGTTCCCCCTACATCAGAAGCAGCTTTACCTATTCAGCATCAGCCGAATCTGGCTGATTTATATAAGAACTTCACAAGGCTTGGTGGTAAGTCGTTCACCGGTAAGGAGTCGATTGTTGAGGCCCAAGCATGGATTAGATCATGTGAGAAAATATTTAAAGGGCTTAAGTTGCAAGATGATCAGATGCATCTCATAGCTTATTGGCAACTTCAAGATGAAGCATTAGCATGGTGGGAGACAGTCACTATTGATGAGCCTAAAGACGAGTAACGGGAGATTCAAAGAAGTATTTGAGAAGCGCTATATGCCATCAGCTAGGATTTCTCGTATGTACCAGGAATTCATGGACTTAAAACAAGGGAGTTTGTCATTCAAGGAGTATCTTAACAAATTCAATGAATTGTCTCGCTTCGGTCCAGAATTAGTGAACACACCTTTGAAGAAGAATGAGAGGTTTATTCGTAGGATGAACAAGAAGTTCCACGAAAGGATGACTGGCCATGTCAAAGAGTCCTTCTCAGATTTGGTTGATATGGGATACTGTTATGCTACACTCGACATGCAAGAAGCACCGATGGAGAAAGGAAATTCGAGCAATCAGAATTGGAAGAAGAGGAAATTTAGAGGCAAGAAACCATGGCACGGTAAGGAGAAAAAGAAGATCAATCAAGAAAGCACAGCTGAGAATGTCACTTGCTATAATGCTTGGAGAAAGGTCACTATTCTAGCAGATGCACGAAGCCTAAGAGACAAGTCAGTCAATCCGCTCAAGCAAAGCCCAGGAAATGCTATGTTTGTCAGAAGGTGGGACATGAAGTTAAAGACTGCCCAATTATGAAGCAAGCCCAGACAGCTAAAGTGTACTCAGTCAAAGACAAGCCCACATCTTCCAAAGCAAAAAAGGGGAAAGGAGTTCTGGAAGGTAATCTCACTATTTATGATAGCATTGTTAGAGTTCTTTTTGACACTGGCTCTACACACGGTTTTATCTCTCAGCAAGCTATTAATGAATTGAATCTTGAACCTGATTTTGTTGATAAGCCTATATACGTAAGGAATCCAGTTGGAGGTCCCACGAATCTTTGTCTTCGATGTAGAGATATTCCTTTCCTATATTCTTGCCATCAATTCCATATTGATCTCTTTGTTCTTGATTTCAGCGAGTTTGAAGTCTTACTCAGGATGGATTGGCTAGCCAAATATGAAGCCGAATTGGATTGCAATAATCGATTTATTTCAATCAAAACCGAATTTGGAGATTTCATCGAGATTTCTTGTGAGGAACCTAGTCCTAAAAGGGAAGGGTTGATGTATAATTTGGGTTATCCTGAACCAAGTCTGGAGTCCATTCCTATTGTTAGAGATTTTCTAGATGTATTTGAAGAAGTGAAATCTCTACCTCCACACCGAGAAATAGAATTCAGAATCTACCTTGTAACTAATGATCGTCCTGTCGTTCATGCAAGTCGTATGATGGCACCCAGGGAAAGGGTTGAATTGGTCGACCAGACCAGGGATCTACTGGAAAAAGGGTTGGTTCGACCCAGTATTTCTGAATGGGGCTCCGTCGTCGTATTTGTTGCTAAATCTAACTGATCTTTGAGGTTGTGTGTAGATTACCACGACCTCAATAAGCAGACTCTCAAGAATAAATTCCCACTGTCCAGAATTGATGATTTATTTGATTAGTTGCACGACGCTTGTTTCTTTTCAAAGATGGATCTAGCCCAAGGATTCCATCAACTACGAATCACCGAAGACTGTGTTCATTTGACATCTTTTAGGGTTCCCAATATGTTCTACGAATGGTTAGTCATTCCTTTCGGGCTAACCAATGCCCCAGCATACTTCGTGGACCTTATGACTCGTGTGTTTCATGATGTATTGAATAAATTTGTGCTCGTATTTATTGATGATATTTTGGTCTATTCCAAGACCGAAGAGGAGCATGTCAAACACCTTAGAATAGTTTTGGAGATACTGAGGAGAAATATTCTATATCCAAAATTTTCCAAATGCCATTTCTGGGTCAAAGAAGTCAAATTTCTGGGCCATGTTGTTAATAAAGAAGGGATTTCTGTTGGTCCTAGCAAAATTTCTACTATTCTTGATTAGAGGAGACATACTACCCTAAAGGAAGTTCGAAGCTTTTTGGGTTTAGCAGGGTATTATTGGAAGTTTGTTCAGGACTTTTCGAAGTTAGCTAGTCCATTGACCAAGCTAAAAATGAAGAATGCAAAGTTCATTTGGACTCCAAAATGTGACGAAGCTTTTGAGGAGTTGAAGAAGAGATTAACCACCGCTCCTGTTCTCGCTATTATCGATGGGAACCAGGGATTATCTGTTTATATCAATGCTGCGGTGAAGGCTTGGGTGCAATATTGATGCAGAACGGGAAGGTAATTGCCTACACGAGTAGATAATTACGTCCTCATGAAAGAAAGTATCCAACCCATGATTTGGAGCTTCTAGCTGTTATCTTCTCTTCAAAAATATGGCGACATTATCTTCTGGGTAAGAATCTTTTCTGCTTTCTTAACAATCTACTAATGTAATTTAACTTAACATAACAAATATACTTATCGAACTCTCTTTATTTCTAGGTGAAAAATTGGAATTATTCACCAACCACAAATCTTTGAAATATCTCTTCGCCCAGAAAGATCTGAATTTGCGACAACAACGTTGGTTGGAATTCCTAACGTCTTACGACCTAGACATTCTATACACGCCCGGAAAAGCCAATGTAGTTGCCGATCTTTGAGCAGAAGACATGTTGTTCTTGCACATCTTGTTATCGGTCCCGTTCTTCTTAAGAAGATTGCAAGACAGCAGACAGAAGACAAATTTCTACGGGAAATCTGTAAAAGAATAAGTCGAGGAGAGAATTCCAGTTTTGAGATTGACGATAATGAAGTTATAAAGATGAAAGGCAGGATTTGTGTCCCCGACATCCCTGATTTGAAATGAAAAGTGTTAGATGAATTTCACACATCTAAATTCAACATCCATCCAGGAGTTAACAAGATGTATAGAGATATCAAAAGAACTTTCTAGTGGAAGATGATGAAAAGGGATATATCTATTTATGTGAGTCACTGTGCCACTTGCCAACAAATCAAGAGCGACCAAAAGAAAATGCGGGTTTACTTCAACCTTTAGAAGTACCCAAGTGGAAATGTGACCAAGTATCGATGGATTTAACCGACGGTTTACCTCGTACTCGGAAGGGCAATGAAGCAATTTGGATCATTGTGGACCGTTTGACTAAGACAGCTCACTTCTTGCCAATGAAAGCTACACGCACATCTGCAAGTTTAGCCGAATTATATGTGAAAGACACTGTCCATCTCCACAGCATTCCAAGCATCATAGTGAGTGATCGTGATCTGATCTTTACTAGTAGATTTTGGGAGGCGTTTCAAGACGCATTGGAAACAAAGCTGAATTTCAGCACTGCTTATCACCCACAGTCTGATTGGCAGACCGAGAGGATCAACCGAATCTTGAAGGACCTATTGCGAGCTTGCATACTTGATTTTGGTGGTTCTTGGGAGGACCATTTGCTTCTGGTCGAGTTCTCTTATAACAACAGCTATCAAGCCAGTATTGAGATGACTCCTTTTGAGGCTTTATATGGTCGTCCGTGTCGATCACCGGCATGTTGGATCGAGGTAGGTGATAGACTCGTCCTTGGACCTGATATGATTAAGGAAGCCACCGAGAAAGTTGATTTTACTCGGAAGAAATTGAGGACGGCTCAGAGTCATCAAAAGAGTTATTATGATCGTAGAAGACGGGATTTGGAATTTCAAATTGGAGACTCTGTCTTTCTTAAAGTATATCCTATGCGAGGTGTATTGAGATTTGGGAAGACCGGTAAGCTAGCACCATGATATATTGGTCCTTTTCCTATTCTGGAGAGGATTGGTTCTCTAGCCTATCGAGTGCAGTTGCCTAGCTGGTTATCGGGTGTGCATGATGTATTCCACATTTCTAGCTTTCGGAAGTATGTACACAATCCAGATAGTATTATTGAAGAAGCTGCTCAACAGGATCTCGACATCACACCCAATTTAACAGTCAAAAGAGAACCGATAAAGATTGTGGATCATGAAGAGAAGCAATTGAGAAACAAAGTTGTAAAGCTAGTTAAAGTCCAGTGGAGTTGCAATCCAAAGGACTGCACTTGGGGAACTGAAGATAATATGCAAAAATCCTATACCAATTGTAGAGTGGATATCTCGGGTTAAGCCGGTAAGCCATTTCCTTATTCTTTCAGAATTCGTATATTCTTTGTTTGTTTTTCCCTCTCTTTCAATTTCGAGGACGAATTTTTTTTAAGGAGGGGATATTTGTAACATCCCAAATTTTCAATTAAAATAAATAATATATTTAAGCTCTTGGAATTTAATTTGAAAATAAATTGGAAAAAAATCTTACACAAATAAAATAAGTGATAATAATATATAAATTCCAATTTTATTTTGAGTTGAAAATATTGAGATAAAGAATTTTTTAAAGAGTCGTTTTAATTTAAAATCTTATACATATGTACTTGGCATATATGAGTAAAATAGAACACACATTGAAAATTTAATTTAAATTTATTCAAGGTGTGTGTGAATATAACTAATGGACATAAGTGTTTGTATTTCAAGTCTAAAATTCAAATTTAAATTTAAAATAAGTGTTTTAAAAATAAGTAGCATTTAAAAATTATTAAGATAAAATATATGTAGTGTAATATTAGTTAAATTCTTTCAACATTGTACATATATATACACACAAATGAGTAAAGATATATATTTATTTATAAAAGTGTATATAATATAGAAATAAAATATATAAAACTTTCTTTTGCTTTGTAAAAAATCAAAGGATGAACATACATCCACATGGAAGGTAGTGTAGAATGATAACAAAAATCTAGAGTTTAAGATTTTCTTCTTAGAAATGGCACAAACCATCATTGCTCATATAAATTAATCAAATAAAAAAATTTCAGAAAGCTCTTCACCTTCCCAATTCAAATTTTAAATCTCCTAATCTCCGAAGTTCAGTAATCAAAAATAATTTTTCAATCTTAACTCAAACACTCAAGCAAGAAAAGAAAAAAAAAGTTCAGAAAATAAGGAGACTGCCTACCTTCTTCAATTCAAACTAAAACCTGAAGTGTTTTCTTAAGCGTCAAACTGTAGTGATACATTCATCTTTCAGGTAAGTTTTGTTTTAAACTTTATAGTTTATAAAATTATGATTTTTAAAACCAAGTTTTAACACAAGCAAAGTTTAAACTGAAGATTTGCTTTAAAACAAGGTTTCAGGTTTTAAGGTAGTGTGGTTTTTCTTTTAGGAACAATTTTAAAGGCAAGTAACCTTTTCAATTTTGAATTTGAGGTTATAATCTGTAATGGAGCAAGATTTAATACATAACATCTAATCAACTGCAGGAAGAATCAAGACCAAAGCTTTATTCTATTTTTGGTTTTCAAGTTTCAGAAAGAAAAAAAAGTAGCTTCTCTGTTATAAATCCTAACCATAAGTAATTATGACCCGTTGTTATTAATAAATTAAGTGAATGAACATAACAAGAATAATCACAGATCTGTGTTTAAAATTTGCAGATCTAAAACTTAAAAGAATTTAAAGTAGAAGAAAAGAAGAAAAGTTGCAGGCCTTCATTCTCATCTCTTTTTTTGAAACTGTCAGGGACTTCTGGAAACAAGTGAGTAAACCCCTCTTTTCTTTTAATCAATTGTTGCTGTGTGGATGCTTGAATGATTAGGAAAGTTTAGTCTTTGGTTTGCTTGCAAAAATCTTGAATATATGATTTAACTGTGGCATGTGCATGTTGATTTTACAAAATGCTAATCACTATTTTAGCTTCAGGAAAACAAATCCTATCAAACCACTTCCTTTCCCTCTGTCTCTATTTGATCTGTGTAACTAACTCTGGTTGGTCATGCGTTATGTTTCAGTTAACAAGTTGGGGTCTTTTTGTTTAAACTTGCACCATGTTCCAGTAACAACTCAAAGCAAGTTTTTATGATTTTCTTTTACTGGAAACAGAATTACTTTTAGGTATCAGGTTTAACAAAGTAAACCATTTCAAAATCCCAATCTTCTCTCCCTTATTCCTTCTGAAATAAATTGAAACAAGTTGAAGTTTTGTTTTTGAACCTGTACCATGTTTCAGAAAACAAATCAAAGCAGCTTTTTTTGTGATTTTCTTTTTACTAGAAACTGAGTTACAGGGTTACAAAGTAACCCACATCAAAATGTTAAATCTCTCTTCCTCTTTACTTCTGAAAGGGAATGTGATCAAGTGAAAAATATTGTTGAGCCTGTATCTTATTTCAGAAATGAATTTAAACAAGTATATATAGTTCTTTCTTCATGGAAATAATGAAGCACTGTCACAATTCAAACTTTTTAAGAAATTCGAACTTCATTAATTTCAATTTCAATAATGCCATGTGAATCCACTCTAAAAATGATAATTTTTGGAACTAAAATCAAAAAATTTCTTTGGGGTTGATCAGAAAAATGCAATTTCGTCAATTTCTGGTGATCTATGAAATTATAGGCCTTGAGTTCGTTGTGGCAGCAAGATTGAAGGTGCGAGATCATCAGAAAAATACTAGATTAATTTGTAAAGCATTGCATTTTTGATTCGAGGTCAAACTAGGGTTTAATAACCCATTTTTGTTCGCAACCAAAACGATGGTGCTGCACCATCCACAGGTGATCGGACTGCGCGTCAATGGTGCTAAACGCGGCGTGACACGATGACGAAGCTTTGGTCCAAATATGGTGACCGCTGATGGTCTGCGAGGCGGCGCGAGGCAATTTTCCGATGACGTTCCTGATGGGTTTTGGGTCGAAGTGTTTCGATTCTTGTTTACGAAATAAATTTGAATTCTGGGTGTTTGCAACGTTTTGTGGGATCGACATTGACTCGAGGTTGGCCGCAGCCCCGACCAACGGTGGGGAAGTTGGCTGTGCACGTGCACGTGAAGGAGTTGGGGTCAGTTGTGATGGGTTGGGGAAGAAGGGTGGTAGCTCGAAGCACAGCGCGGGGGAATCGCTTGAGGACTCGAAGTCATGCCCGAGTGGTTTGGACGTTGTATCGGATCACATTTTAAACTTAAACAAATTTTCGAAAAAAAATGGGACACGGGTCAATTTTGGGGTAAAACCCGAAGCAACGGGATGGTTCCCTCGGGAACAACTCGAAGCAAGCCCGGACTTGGTCAACAAAAATAGCAAACCCAGTTTTAACTAAATTTTGAAACTCAAGTTAAGTAATTTTTTCTAAAACAACTTTTTTCTAAATTAATGATAATTGTTAATGGAATATGAAATAAATGATATTGAATTAATTATTAAAATTTATAAAGATCAAAATATTTCAAATTTTATATTTTCCTTTAAACAAAAAGTTGTTTTAAAGTTTAACTGAATAAAAAGTTTAAAAATAAATCAAATATTCAAATTTAAATTTTAAAACAAATTTATCATGATGAAATTGTAATTAACAATTAATGTTCTGTAAAGATTTTATGATTAATAATTAATTAATTTAAAGTATTGTTAATGAATAAAAGTAACTAAACTTAATTAGTTAACAACTAAGAATTACTAAATTAAAATAACTGATTAAAGAATAATTAATTAATAAAGCCTTCTAAGATTAAATTAATTCATAATTAAGTAAAAATTAAACAATAATTAATAAAGATAACTATATGGTTAATTCACCTTAATCACAATCTCTTTAATCAAAGATGATTAACCATCATCAAATATTCTGTGCTGGGTTGATATTTCTGTTGTGGTACTATGATTGCATGATGAACTGTGATTTGTGATTTGTTCCTATATGTATATGAAAACCCTTTTTCCCGTAAAACGGCATTTAAACTTCAATGCGACAGGGAGTCGGATTTCAGTTTGTTATCCGAAACCCACATCGAACCTTTAATGTGAATCCTTGTGATTAATACACCCACATATTTTTAAAATGAGCATTCATTATTCGGATTAGTTGAGAGATGACCTTTATGTCATATAACCCATTTCGAATAGTGATTCGACGAATGGATAGCAATTGAAGACGGTGGTGAAGACCGGGTGTCTTCGGAAATGATAGGATAACCTATCGATTGTCTTTGCACCGAGTTGCTTCGGTATAGGGATTTCCAAAATGATGGGAAGTCCGATCGGGATTGTGGATACCCGGATTTGCAAGGGCTTCTTCCTTTATTGGATGAAATGCCTTCGGTTCTGTTCGAACCCGGAACAGACTTTTATGGTCGTTTGTCTGACACTACACTTTGAGATATAGAGCCGATTTCTTTCAAATACATGTCTGTTGGTGGCGGAGAATTTATTCTCTTAACTTAACACCCTTCTCTGAGACGTACGAGCTCAGAGATTATGTAGTTTAAGGTTATCAGCGATATACCCCTAATTTGGTAGTGCGGCATACAAAGTGCTGTTGTATATTGATGATCATTTGTTGATCATTTGTGATCAAAGCACAGCTTTCGTGTAAAGCGTAGCTTTGTGGACGAGACCTCATCGGACCTCACACCCCGAAAATGGCCGAAAAAGGAAAGATGCGGCATGGTTATGAGGGTCGCGCCCTTTAGGGTATGTCATTTCCTTATGGAAAAGGTAGTGTCATGGTATGGAGCCCAGTTACTTACCTATGTGGTTGCTTCAATCTCATTTTCTGTGTGGTTGTTGCTTTGTGATGGGGGCCCCTCGGATAAAGGTCCCAAGGGACCAGGGAATGGCATAGTCGTGTAGTAGTTACCTAGCTACAGAGGTAACCCGACCTTGTGTTGGCAGAGAACCGGATAGGTTCACGTGACGTCCCGCCAGAGGCATACCCATGTGGCATAGGAAGTTCCTTAGCCTGACCATTTGTTGGAAATCCAATTTCGAATATGAACCCAGTACGGTTTTAGTTGTACAACCTGCCAATTACTTATGGTGGCGCCCTACTATTTAGATAGTAGCTATAGTAAGTATACGATACTGGTCGTATGCTGGCTATGCTTGATGTTATGCTTTCGAAATGGCTTTCTACACTATGCACTAGTAATAATATCAAATAATCTTTCCCATATCAAGCATATTTGACTATCATAAGAAGAAATCTCCTCCAATTCTGCGATTGCATTGTGTGTATGGCGGGAGGTCTTATGATAGTTTCATTTTCCAAAGGCATACCGGTTTTTCTTGTATAAATCTGTTTTATTTGAAAGCAACTATCTTTTTTTACTCATACTAGTCCCATGACTGGCCAGGAGTTTATTGTTTCCTTTCTAAACTCTGGGTGCCCACTATTTCTACACGGGCAGCCTAGTAGAAGGTTTTCCGTATTTTGGCTCTAGCTATATTTTGGAGTATTTTGATTTGGAGATTATCGGTTTTTGGGAGCTTCTACCTCAGAGACATTTTGAAAGCTTTTGGATCTCGAGGTGCTTAGTTTGGAGTTCACTATCACTCTATCTTCTTGGAGGTTTTTGGCATTATCTCTTTTTGTTCTATTATAACATTCTATTTGGAGTTGCGATTCATGTATTACGATACTCTGATGTTGTAATAGATATTATGATGATGTTGTATCTGTGACGTTATGAATGATATTCATTTTATTTCTGGTGTTTTATATTCATCTAATGTTGTTATAAGCTCCATCTGACTGGAGTTCGATGTTTGAATCTTTGGCAGTCGAATATAAGTGAGGTATTTGATGTCAATTTACGAACGTTGGATTTTGGGTCGTGACAATCTGTGCCTAAGGGGCGGAAATATAACAAAAGAAATAATCAACGGCGTTTAGTAGCAGACCAAATCTCATTGCCTCAAGTACTCTCCCTAAACAATCAAACAACATAACAAAACCATCATTTTCTTTGGCAGATCCAGTTAGAAAAGGGAGGACTTAATTCAATTGCAGATCTGAGATATTCTCCACCGATGAAAACTGGTGACAAAGAAATTATTGTTCTTAAAGAAGAGATCAGTCGAATAACCGAGAATAAGTGAAATATGAAGTAATAGTTTGAGAGCATATGGTATAAGTTATACCGGTTATAATAAAATGCGGATTTTATTGTCTGGGCCAACCCGCAGCCCATTATATCTATTTTTTCATTTTGCTATATATAAGCACTTGTACATTATCCTCATTAGTTAATTATCAAATACCGATGAAAGAAAATCTCAATAAAACAATATTTTCATCAATACTTTACATGGTGTCAGAGCAAAAGAAAATTTCTTAACAACAAATTGATTAAAACAATTGCAGTCATCAGAAAAATTTCATCATTTGAGAGTGTTGTACATAGTTAAACAACCGTGTACGGTTTTCATCAAAGCATCAATCATTTTAATTCAGTGTCGTGCCAAGAAAAAGGTGTTTCAGAGAAGTCTCATCATCAAGCACCTCCTCGGCTGCACTAGATCCATCAGAATTATCATGATTCTGATCATCTTACCCTCTGTGCCATGCCAAGAAGCAGGTGTCAGAGAATCTTCATCACCCACCTGATTTTGGCTGCACTTTGGGTTCTTTCAGTTTCTTTCCCTCTATTTATCAATCCTTTTTCAGATCCCCTTCTTTAAGATGGTCAAAGTAAACAGTGATATTTCTGCATCACCTAGTTCTATTTCAAGAACTTCTTAAGATCAATCAAATACCACTCAAGATCTTATCAAATCCGTCATCAAGCCATAGAGCCAAGTCATCACCATTCAGTTAGAAGAATCTAACTATCTGCTACAGAAGTTTCAGATTGAAACAAGCATAAGGGGCTACTTGCAAGAATATATTCATGGCACATTAATCACTCCACCAAGATTCACTGCAAATAACGAAGAAAAATTAGTCAGTAATAAAGATTACATTACTCATGAAAGACAAGATAGCCTGATCAATTCTTGGCAACTTCTTTTATAGGTGTAAATTTACTGCCACAGTTAGTTGGATGCAAGACTACTCATGAAATTTGGCATACAATTGAACAAATATTTAGTTCTCAATCTGCAGCAACGATAATGCAATATAAAAGACAGCTACGAAACTTGAGAAAGGATAATGCAAGTATGAGAAGCTACCTGTCCAAAGCTAAAACTATATTGATCAATTGGCTTGTGTTGGGCATAAGGTAACGGACACTAAACAGATACTTTGTATATTAAGTGTTCTGTATGAGGACTATGAAGCCGTGTTAGCCATAATATCATTTGATGAAAAACTACCATCACTTTAGTATGTTCAGTCAATGTTAATTACAAATGAGGGGCAAATTAGAGCAAAAGAAACTAAAAAACTAGAAATATAATGCCAATTTTGTCTCTGCTAACAAAAATAGGAATCAAGAAAAGAACCATGATACCAGAAATCAGTCAAGTAATTACATAGGTGGTCAATTCAGCAAAGTAGAGGAAGGGGTGGTAGATGGAATCATAATAATAAAAACAAACCAAGATGTCAAATATGTGAAAAGTATGGCCACGCTACAAATAAGTGTTATTTCAAGTTTGAACAAAATCTCACTCCAGCACAACAAAGCAACAATAGTGCAAGATTACAAAATCCTAGTGTTAATATGGCGAATATGCAGGAAGAATCAAAACCAGAGAATACAGACATCAGCACAACAGAGATTGAAGATATTCATCATGATTGTTGGTACCCAAATTCTGACGCAACCAACCATGTGACAAATAACTCGAGTCGGCTAAATCTTAGCAACAGAGAATACAAAGCTAAACAATTACTGTATATGGGTAATGGCTAATCTATACATATATATATCATATGGGAAATGCAAGCATTAATGGTACTCGACAACTCTATCTTAAGAATTTACTAAGTGCACCATTGATTAGGAAAAACTTAATGAGTGTATCACAATTTGCCAAAGATAATAATGTCTACTTTGAATTTCATTCAAAATACTGCGTAGTGAAAGATATTCTAACTGATGTAGTTTTTTTGCAGGATATAGAGTATAGAGGGTTATACAAATTTGATGTTGCAAGCTCAAGAAAATCTGAATGCAAAAGAAAATAGTATCATGTATCTAAAACAAGAAATGTTGAAAAACACATTGAAAAATTTGATGTATGGCACTTTAAACTGGGACATCCTAGTATAAATTTTGTTAAACATATGTTGAGTAAATGTGATAATATTCCTATTGATAAAATTTCCATTTCTTACACATGCACATATTGTTAATTAGGCAAAAGTCATAAGCTTTCATTTCCGACTCTAAGACTGTGTAAAATAATCGTCTTGAACTCATTGCAACAGATCTTTGGGGACCTGCCCCAATTGATGCTTATTATGGTTATACACATTATATCTCTTTTATTAATGCCTACTCAAGATTTGTATGGATCTACTTCATAAAATCAGAATCTGAGACTAGCAACGCCGTGATACAATTCATCACAAATGTTGAAAGACAGACAAACAATCTAGTAAAAATTATGCAGATGGATGGAGGTAAGGAATTTCTACTGCTAAGAAGGTATTTTAAAAGCAAAGGAATCACACATAGGACCACATGTCTATACAGTTCTAAACAAAATGGCCTTATTGAGAGAAAACACACACACACATTGTTGAAACTGGTCTGACTTTACTAGCTTAAGCATCTATGCCACTTAAATTCTGACCAAGTACCTTTTTACAGCAACCTATTTGATTAATAGACTTCCTGCGAAAATACTTGAATATAAGAGTCCTATAGAAGTGCTAACCAAAGTAAAACCAGATTATCAAAATTTAAAAATGTTTGGATGTCAGTGTTTTCCCTGTCTAAGACCATATAACTCACACAAACTTGATTACAGATCTACACCATGCACTTTCTTAGGTTATCCTACAAATCAAAAAGGTTACAAGTGTCTTGATAGCAATGGCAGAATGCATATATCTAGAGATGTGATATTTAATGAATATGAATTTCCTTTTAGTAATGCAGATATTAAAACATCTTAGAAGATATAATACAAAATATTCTATACCTCCAATATTACCTTCACCCATGATAATCATACCAGTTCAAAGTGAAGGCAACCATGGCAGAAGAGTCTCATCCCACAACACACCATGTCCACAAGTGAACTATGTCATGAGAAAATTAGAGCATCACCAGAAACTGATAATGTTGAACCAAACAGCAGCTGTTCATATGATCCATGTCAAGTATTGGATGACCAGTAGTCACCCAATATTCAAAAAGAGATTATTAATGATGGAGGAAATAGAACCACTGGTCTTGAAAGCACTGTTCATCATATGATAACTAAGGCAAAACGTGGTATATTTAAACCAAAAGTATACAATTTTGAATATGATAGAAGTGAGCTAAGCACATATCAACAGGCAGTTGTAAAATGACAATTGGAAAACTACCATGAAGGAGGAATATGATTCATTAATTAAAAACAAAACTTAGGATCTTATGCCACTACCTATGAATAAAAATGTCATAAGATGCAAGTGAACATACAAGTTGAAGAAAAATCTAATGGTTCAATTCTTAAGTACAAAGCAAGATTGGTGGAAAAAGGGTATCTGCAACAAAATGGATTCGATTTTAATGAAATTAACTTTTCCCCTGTTGTGAAACCCACATCAATCGGAATAATTTAACAGTTACTTTGCATAAGAATTGGGCATTCAATAATTCGATGTGAATAATGTTTTTCCTAATGGTGAACTACAAAAAGAAGTGTACATGGAACAACCATATGGATTCACAAATAAAGGCAGTGAGCAGCTTGTATGCAAACTTAATAAAGCACTTCACCTAGAGTCTGGTTTGACAGAATGAAAACTACACTATCCAAACATGGCTACAGTCAAACAAAATCTTACAATTCCCTATTTAATAAATTTCTTAATCATACAGTGACTTATGTATTAATTTGTGCGGATGATTTTATCATTACAGAAAATAGCAAGTCTGAGATTTATAATATTACACAATGCTTAAAGGAGGAATTCACTATTAAAGACTTGGGAGAGCTGAATTATTTTTTGGGCATTAAGGTTAAAAGAGTGTCAAACTTAGAGATTTGTCTAAACAAAAAAAAATAGTGAAATTCAAATAAAGGCCAAGATGGATAAGGCAAATCCACTTCCTACTCAAATGACAAGCAACATGCATCTTACAAAAAACAAAGGTGAACCAATATTAACTGACAAATAGTATAGGAGTATAGTGGGAGCACTACAGCATGTCACTGTAACTAGGCCATATATCTCCAATAGTGTTAATAAAGCGAGTCAGATCACGCAAAGGTCACTAGATGAACATTAGAAAGAAGTAAAAAAAAATTGAGATATCTCAAAAAGTCTATCGACCAAGGACTAATTTTGAAATCATGTTCATCTCTACAAATCAATGGTTATTTTGATTCAGATTGGGCAAAAGACCATGATGATAGAAAATCAACTACTGCCTATTGTGTGTTTCTAGGCAATAACCCTATATCATAGCGCGCAAAAAATTAGCCAACCGTGTCTAGATCTAGCACTGAATCTGAATACCCAAGCATAGCTAGCACAACTGCCGACATTATGTGAATAAAGTCTCTTCTAAGTGAATTACAGGTCAAATTCGACAACAAGGCTACCATATGGTGTGATAATCAAAGTGTCACTCTCTCACTTCTAATCTAGTTCTACACTCTTGCACAAAACACATGGAACTGGATTTGTATTTCGTACGAGAAAAAGTTATGAAAGGAGAGCTTAGAGTCAACTACCTACCTTCTACTTACCAGAAAGCTTATATACTAACCAAACCCCTCTCGAGGCCGAGCTTCTTATGCTTCAGACACGAGCTCAATGTTGATGAAGTAAACATTAATCTCAGATCCAAGACTCGGATATATGTTCCTAAAGCTTTACAAGTGACAAATGAGGCGTTCGACAGATAGCAACGCAATTCAACCTCAAAGTCATGAGCGCCCTCAAATTCCGTTGCTGCCTGGATCTGAGATGTTGATTGGAGTCAGCCGGAGTCGATTTTCTAACTTTGTTCTCTCAAGCTCTCAAAGTCGGCAATTGGATCTCGCTCACAAACCCTAAACGTAATTTGGGTTTGAGGGGCGAATAAGTGAAATATGAAGTAATAGTTTGAAAGCATACGGTATAAGTTATACCGATTATAATAAAATGCAGGTTGTATTGTCCCGGCCAACCCGCGGCCCATTATATATTTTTTCATTCTGCAATATATAAGCACTTGTACATTATCCTTGTCAGTTAATTATCAAGTACTGATGAAAGCAAATCTCAATAAAACAATATTTTTATTATTTCTTTACACCGAGGTTAAAAGGAGTAATTCTATAACAGATTATGTGTTTTGATCAAGGCTCTATTATCATCATTTCAGGGGTTTCCTCTTAGAACATGGAATCCAGTTGACAAAATCAAGCTTTATGCAAGAAACAATAGGTTTTCCATCATCAGATTCTCCGTTGAACGTGACTGTAATAAGGCAATTCAGGGAGGTCCATATTTTATCGGTGACAAGCTTATTATCTTAAAAAATGGGACAAGAAAATGATTCTTGACTGAGATCTACTATCTACTTACCCTAATTGCATAAGATTATCAGAATCCAATCTCAGATTATGGGAAAAATAATCGTTTGCAGCAATGCTAGTGTTGTAGGTATTCCAATAAAACTAGATGAGCCTACGGTCAACGAAACAAGGCTTAGTTATGCAAGAATTCTAGTAAAAATCAAAGCCAATGAAGTTTTACCAGAATTTTCCTGCAACACTATGCAAGATGGTGAAAGTATTACATAGAAAATAGAATATGAATGGATTCCTCTGAGATGCATGAAATGTACTTGCTTTGGTCATCTCATGAAGCTTGCTCATCAAAGCCAGTTTGGAAAAAAAAATGAAAATTCAAATCTCAATGCAGTTTCAAGAAACCCAGTTACAAAGGATTCAAGAAACATACAAGTTCCTTTAATTCAAGAAAAGAATGAATAGGCAAAACATGTCACAATCTCTGAAACTATAAACACTGACATCCCAATCATTCTTCATAATAGTTTAATTTCAGAGAAAACCAAGATCTTTGGAAATAAGAAGAAAACCATTCTAAGCTCTGAATTTTCAAAGGATGACATGGAAATCGTTAGCACTGATGAGCAAATAGATATCTTTCCGCAAGTGGTTTAAAAAAACACTAACTATAAACAAACTAGTTTAATGTGGCCAATGAAACTATATAGCAGAAAGATGGTTCTGCTGTCAGTATGGTTTCAAATGGAAATATCATAGAAAACTCAAAGAAAACAAATCAGAGTTCTGGGGATATCAAAATAAAGTTCATGGATCTTCACCCCAACTAGAAGATTCAAGTTTAATTATTGATATAATTATCTCAAATGGTTCAAAAAAAGAAAATTCTGCAATGTTGACTAAAAGTTTTCCGCAAATCTATTCTTAGATTTCTAAGTCATTAATTAAGAATGTAGGCCTTGTCCTTTCTTCGTCTTCTTCCCTTGAAAATAATAGAAGGAAAAACGCCAGAAAAAGAGCATATAAGAAATTATGGCTAGTGATAATGATAAAATCCCAAATTCAAAAAACTTTAAGAAGAAATACACCATCAATAATCCAGATTAGGAAGAATTTTTAAAAGTTAAAGGAAAAATAAAAGAAAAAAGGAGGAAAAGCTTCTAAAAGCATAGAAGCCAACAACAATACTTCACCTTAGTTGTAGTGATATCCTTTATTCATATCCTTTGTATTATATCTATGTCTATAATCTCATGGTTAGGGGTCTAAATTCCCATAAAAGAAAATTGGATTTTTCAAAGTTTTTTTTGGAAATGGTACTTAGATACAACTTATCACTTGGACAACAAACCACAAATCATGTACCAATAAATGTTCTAATCACGCTACACAAGTTTCAAGCTTGTGACCTCTCGTACCAAAGTCGAATCACTTAACCACCATGACAATGGTGCTTATCAAAGTTATTATTATCTTATAAACCTATTGTTGTAGGTATTTTAGAGCATAAGCTTAAAGATAGTAATCTAGCTAATTTTCAAAACAATTTTTTAAATAACTGAAATGCTATTAATAATAATTCTATAGGGGTAATTGCAATATATTCACTGTTGCTTTAAAAACAAAGGGGTTTCCAACTTAATGTGACCTTTATCTATGCTTCTAACATTGAAAAAGACAGATGTTTATTATGGAATAAGCTCAAACAGTTAAATAAAACATTAATAGCTCTTGGATTTTAATTAGTGATTTTAATAAAGTTACGAAGGCTTCTGAAAAAAGGGGAGAAATTTCAATTCCTTTTAGTAAATTAGAATTCTTCTCAAATATTGTGTTTAAAACTGGAATAATTGAGCCCGATATTAAAGGTAACAAGTACACTTGGAAATCTGCTGAGTTCAGAAATATCAATTGTAATTGGACATAATTTGGGTCAATCAATGTTTTTTAAGCAAATTTCCTAATTTTAGATGTTATACTCTACTCTAACTAACTAGTAATCATACCCCGTTACAACTTATATTTTGTCAAAATAAAATTATTAAAGCAACTTCCCTTTTAAATTTAAAAATGGTTGGATATATAATAATGAATATAAAATGGTTGCTAAAAATAGTTTTCAAACTTCATGTTCTAGTTCTGCCCAATTCAAAATTAGAAGCATTTTACTTCAAACTAAGGCAAATCTTAAAATCTGGAACGAAAATAGAAAAAATAATGAAATCAATCCAATCAAGGAGGATTGTGTGAGAATACAAGACATCATTAACCTAGATAGGTCGGACCCTATTCGAGTAAATGATTTTTTATATGCAAAAAAAAGCCGGCCAAATCTTTAAATATTGAAGTTGCCAACTTAAGACAGAAAGCCAAAGTACACTGGCTTACTAACGAAGATCTTCCAAGATTTTTATTTACCAAGATGTCTAGTAGGAAATATTGTAATGAAATAGAAAAATTACTTAATGGCAATGAGATTATCATTAATGAAGCTTCACAGTCAGAAAAGAAAGCTATCAATTATTTTTCTAATTTATACAATTCTAATGGAGCACGGGTATGTTTCCCCATATTTCTCCTAACTACTTATTGCATGATAATAGTGTTGAAATATTACTTGCTCCAATTTGTTTAGAAGAAATTTAAAAAATTATCTTTACTACCAAGGATGACAAAAGCCTTGGACAAGATGGTTTTAGGGCTGAATTTTACAAAACTCATTCGATGGAGTTAAAAGGCATATATTTGAGGCTTTAATGAATTTTTTTCCTTTGGTAGACTTCTGAAAATTATTAATCATACTTTTATTACCCTAGTGCCAAAAACTAAAATTCCAACTGCCTTGGAGATTTCAGGCCCATTGTGTAACGACCTGATATTTTCAACCATTTGCATCCGCACATGCCGGACTTGAATTGCTCAAAATATTAGATTGTTAATGTGAACTTGGCAAAACTCAACATATACATAAATAAATCAATCACAGAATCACAGACATAGAGTAATATAACAATAATGCAGAGGAATAGATAAATAGTAGTTCATGAATCTACTATATAAACATCAGAGTTAGAAATAAAATACACCAAAATATCTCAAACACACTGAAGTCTCGAATACAAACAGATGATATCTCTCAAATGCTAAACTACTCAGTCTGACTCGAGCGTAAAATTAAACAACATATTCGAATCAGGATTAACATTCTTACATCAATAAACCCAACTCAAATGAAATAATAAGTGTAATACAAATAATTTAGAGAATGTTTGGGATACCTATCCTCTAAGGATCCGTGGAACTATCTACAATGTAGAAATATATACTATAACACTGTGGTCATTTCGAATTAATATATACTTCAAAACCAAAATATCATTTTCATTTCAAATATATCTATTTCCCAAAATAGTGTATGTGTGTGTGTGTATCAAATAACTTATAAAGTAAAGTATTTGAAATTTCCTCAATCTTCACACATCGCTTCAAAAATTATCTCGACTTTCCCATTCAAATCTAGTTCAATTTTATTTTATCCATTAAATTACTTAAATCAAAATCAAGGTATAAGATCATATTTTGAAGTTTCAAATTCAATAGCTTCAAATCGATTTAATAAAGTAAACTTCTTAATAAAATGCAATTTCGATCAATTCAACTTTATCTTCCTTAATTTATACTAATCATTGAAAAAAATCTGTTTAAATATATAATACTTAACGTATTATATTAATTAAGTCAAACTTTATCAAATTTAAGTTTATTATTGAGTCTACTTTATATTTAAACATATTTATATAAAATATTTCAATATCGAATAGACTATATATGTTCCCTTTCAGAACCATAGAAATCATTTTCAAAATATTTATATATAGACCAACGGTACCTGTATAATTCTCTAACTTATGGTCAAGTGATACAGATATTTATCATTTCAATCCGCAATTTAATATATACGGGTATATATCATTTCAACCCATAGTGAATTCTATACTAACAGGGAACTTGCATAGTGATGACAGATATGATAATAAAAATAATAGGCATATATCATAAATAACAATATAAAATAAACAACAGGATATGGTTTTCATATCCCACAGGTGAACAGTTACCTAATAATAGAAAATATACCAATTTAAATAACTACAACAACATATTTCAATTATCGTTTCAATTGAAATCAAATTTAATAAACATAAGAACGTTAATCGTGAGTGATTGCTCGCATTTCGAGGCTAGAGATGAACGGGAATGAGACGCGTTACGAATCCAGGCACACATTCAAACCAAAGCAATATTGGCATGAATTCGACGATCAAAGCTGATTGGCACGAATCTCAAAACAAGGCAGGATTGAACACAAATCGACGAGCGAAGCTGATAAATGTAAATTGACGAAATCAAGTCAGGACTAGATCGATGATGATAAATGGAGTCATCTTGATAGAACAGAAATTATATATATATATATATATATATATATTACTTTTAAATTGCACTGTAAAACTATACACTTATAACTCATCTCCTTTCAATTACCAGACCTATATATACATACTATAAATGTGTATTTTAAAACCATACTTGATTACTTTAAAATATCTATAGGTAAAATATGTGAACAAACTTAATAAGTAAATATATGCAGACGTCTCTGCTTATTTTCAATACAACTCATAATATATACAAGCGTACATAGTATTTACACCTTAAGCCAAACTTCAATAACTAGGTATAAAAATATATTATAACTGACATCTATAAACTAACACATATCAAAACTATACATTATAAACTAACCTTTATACAACTAACAAATATATATAAAATCAGCAAAACAGAAATCATAACATGTATATATGTAACATCTTATATACGAAAATATAACTGTATTTATATATAATATTTTACTAAGAACAGGTAAGTTATTGTAAAAAAATCATTATATATAATAAACATAAAAATCGTACACACAAATATATAATTTCGAACTAGATTTTCCATTTCTTATAAAAAAATATAGATCGCATAACTGTTTGTATAAAATCAGCATTTACGTTATTATAATATCCATAAACCTATGCTTTATCCGTATAAATCCAACTCATATTTTTATACAACTATATAACTATAGACTTTATATATAATATACATCCAAATGTGATATTATAACTTTACAAATAAACAATGTATACAAAACTGATATATATGCTCATAGACACAAATATTTAAACTGCACTTATTACCTACTGATAAAAAAGAGATCTTTATACAAAATATGCATATAACTTAGTATACATTACACTGCCTTATATACGCATACAATATATACCAAAAGTAAAACAATATTGTAAATGCATTATAATATATCACGTACAACTAATTATAACAAACGTATTATATCAAAATTATATGTATAGATAATGTACATCAGAGCAAATATCAAACAAAGAAGCATGGAAAAAAGGAGAGGATCGCGGTCTCGGAGAGGAGGACTGCCTGGAAGGCCGAAGGTGGTGGAGAGCACGGTGGTTGCTCAAGGCGGGGTCTGGCATAGGTTTTGTTCTGGAGGACTTTGGGTGATTGCCGCGTTTGTGGTTAAGGGAAGGGAAGCCGGCTGAGGGGTGGTGTAGCAGCGACGTTGAGGTGGCGGGATGAGGCAAGAGGAGTGGAGAGGACGGATCTCAGCCATGAAGAAAAAGTGGACTGGTTTGAGGCAAAATGGGGAGGAAGAAGTAGATCTGACATATATATATATTTTCGTAGATAAACGGTAGGAAGAGAATGAAAAGGCATGGTTGCAGGATAGTGAATTAAAGTAAATATCTTTGAACCGTTAGAAATAAAAGTTAGATATAAATTTTGGGAATAGTGACAGCCCTTTAAATTCCAGAATAATAAAAGCAACGGTTATGGTGAAAGGTGAATGGACACAAGAAATTAAAAGGCTCAAAACGTACCGATTTCATTGAACCGTTTTGCGGATTCCGCTGCGTACCAGACCTCAAAATATAGAAATAAATATACCATGTTGATCAGCACAACGAGACGATCAAAATGGTATACAGATATCAGTGGTATGATCATTGTATGATCATCCAATCAGAAGTCGATAATTGGTTTCGAAAATGCTGTTAATTTGCCAGAAATAAGATAAACGGAGCAATAGAAGTCCGAATTTGGAAAAACAAAAGATGGCGTTTCACTTAGAAGAGGTTTTAGAAATTTACTGTGTAAAAATAATTAAGTTTGAAAAATATTTTATTACCATCAAATATTAACTAATTTGAATTGAAATAGAATTGTACAATAAAATAAACTTCTATATAATGAATTGAAAGTTCTCGATTGCTATGTTGTTAAATACATATTACAAGTATAAACTTTTTATTTCAAAATATTATTATTTAAAATTTCTTAAAATTTCAATTAACTACGTTAAAAAAATCAATCAAAATTTATGGGTCATTACACTCTCCCCCACTCAAAACTTTTCGTCCCCGAAAAGGGAGAAGGTAGGATAACAGAAATAAACACAAAGGAAAATAGATTGAAAGACAAGGATAAATAATTTATTTAAAACTATTTAAATTTTACTTGAAATACTTGTAACGACCCGTAAATTTCGTGGATTTAATTTGGTTGAATAAATGAGTTTTGTAATTAAATTTAGTAGAGAAAAAAAACTTCATAAACAAATATTGAAATGAACGCTAAATTAAATTATATAAATGGTGACTTGAAACCTATTTACTAGCAATTTGAATAAAGTTCAATAAATGAAATGGGATAAGTATTATACCTGGATATAAAATTCATTTAAAGGGAGTTAACTAATATGTTAATGTAAATTTAGAAAATATTGGAATAAATGATAATTGCATTCATATTTGTAAGCAGTTATTATAAGTTGCATGTTGAAATGGTTGATTTGATTGGAATTTATATTTAATTTAAATGAAAATATTAAAGGTTTACAATAACGGAAATTTAGGTAGTTAAGGTTAGAACAAGTTGATAAGTAATAACCAAAATAAGGGAACATCATTAACATAAATAAAGTTGGAACAAATTCGATATAGAGAAATAAATGTAAGCATTTAATATATTAATTAATGTTGGTTTGATGATAACGTTACTTAGTGATTAATTATATAGTAACGGAAGTGTGAACGTAAAGTAATAAAAGCGTAGATTTATGTTAAGTAGTAATTTGTGGATTTGGGGAATAAGTTGAAATTTTGATAATTAAGAAATTAATACGAAAAAGTATGTAAAGTAAGTTATAGAATGTAAAGTATTTGAAGACCGTAATTTATGTGTTCAATATATAGAAATACACATTTAAAAACATAATATTCATTCAAATTTAAAATGTAAATAGGTGTATATTTAGGTAATGAAATAAAATTAGCATTGGATGAAATTTGAGTATATCAATGGAATGAAATGTGAGACAAGTGTTAATTGTGGTATAGAGTTACAATAGACTCAATTTAAAGGTTGAAATTGAATCTAATCCGTTTAATTGGAAACTTATTAAATAAATGGGATTCAATGTATAATAAAGGGGTTATTTTAAGAAATTTAAATAAATTCTATAATGAGTGAATTAAGCTACTTTAAATTGAGATGGGAATTGGTTTAAAGAATTATAAATTAATAAGTAGATCAAGATGATGAAATTTATGAATTATAGAATTTGAATTTTTAATAGCGAGTTAATTTATTTAATTTATAATAGTTGGTGTAATATCCCGTAATTTATGGCAATATAAATTTAATAATCTGTGTTTAAATATAAATTAATTTGATAATTTTGTAGATATATTTGAATTGATTCAATAATCTTCTTTAATAAATGTTTAATTAGTAAATTTATTTTCAATATGGGTATAAACTATTTTCTATTTATTATATGTATATGTATATTTATATATATTTTAAATAGATAAGTTGTTTTTAATTAAATTAGTATAGCATAATTTTAATATTTTGAAACTGGGAATTGTGATTTATTTTTGATTAAGCTTTTCAAAACTATTTAATAAAATAACTAAATGATTTTAAATATATGAGATAAATGTTTTATTTGTTTAAATTATATTTTGACTAAAGTTGAATATTAAAATAAGGTTATAAAATGTTTGTTTTGTTCTTTTTAAAATATTCATTAATAATCATGATTTGTAAATTGAATATGAAATTTAAAATACAACTAATAAATGAATCATGTAATCAATTAAATAACAAATAAGTTATGATCTCTTTATAAATTTATTTTAAGTGATCAAAATATTATTTTTAAATAATTGATTTGTATATTGTTTTATTTATAATAATACTTTGCTTTATTTTTTTAAATTGTTTATCTCTATAACTAGGTATTAAAGAAACTAATTAATTAAGTTTAATTTTCTTTAACACTTAATTAAAATAACAAATCATTTAAAATGACATGTGTAAATAATTTAAGGCATAAGTTAACATGTGTTAAGTGATCTAATAGGTAATTTACAAGTGTTAACATTTCATACAAATGTCATATTATTTTTATTTATTTTACCTTTGATTTTAAAATAAGTCAAAAATATTGTTATATAAACTTGCACTTACTCATTCCTTTCTTCTTTCTCTTTTTTCATTCTAAACAAAGAAATCTGAAAATCACTCTTCATACCCATAATCTAAACACAAATCATCTTCTAAAATATCATGCATATCAATCTCTGATCCTCATTCAAAAATCAAATGCATGCAGTTTTTCTAAAAATCTGGAGACATTTTAAAGCATTCAAGTTTAAAGCTTAAGCTACCTGCATTTCTTTTTAAATCTGGAGAAATTTACCTGCATGCAACCTCATCAAGTCTGCAATCTGGAAAATAGCAACTACAAGCAAATTTAATCTTCAGCAACAATCAAGATTAAAGGCAAACAAATCCATTTTTAAAGCAAGTTAAAGGCCATTTTCAAACCATAAACAAAGGATGTTCTGCCCATCGGTATTTAAAAAAAAAGGTGAGTAACTCTTTTATTTGAAAATTTATTTAATAGGTAAAGTTGTTAACCTGCTTTTTAAATTAGAAATGAATTTATATGAAATTGCTGTGAATATTTATACCTGTGAATATATGCATGTGTACATGATGATAACTGTTGCATGTCTGTTCTTCAAAATTCCAAACTCTTGTTTGATCCCTAAATTCTTTTCTTTTGACTAGTTTGCTGTTATGACTTAAATTTTGAAATAAAACTTGTTTATTTTAGGATGAGGTATGTTTTAAATTTATATAAGTTAAATAAAATTCTATTTTACCTGAAAGAAAGTATAACAGAGTAAAAAGTTTGTATAAATTGGATATTCAAACAATACAAATCAATGTTTCAGGATTTCAACTCAAAACATCTTGCACAATTATGATTTTTAAAAATAATATTTCATTTTTCAATATCATATCCAAAGAGCAGATTTCACATTTCTGTATTTCATACTTTGGGTTAGCATAGATAATACTTGTGTTTGTTAGAGTTGAATTTCATCTGGAGATGGAGGAGATTACTGGGATGTTGTGAAAATTATGGATTTGGGTTACTTTTCATTGATGATGTTGAGATTGGGTTTTTAGGTTTAGAACCCTAGTTCTTTCAGGCTTGAGGAAATTGGACACCGCGGCTTTGAAATTGAATCGAGTCCTACAATTTCTGGGGTATTGATAGGTGGTGGTGTGAGGAAGTTGACGCCGGAGTTTCGAAGGTGATGGTGGCCAGAGTCGAGTCAACGAGGCATTGACAGGATGAGATTGAAGGGGTTCTATGTCTGTTCCAGGTGAAGCCTTTGAACTCGAATTTCAAATTCGAGTTGATTTGGGCGATCTGATGTTCGTGGTCAGATGAGAGTGTGAGTGGCAATGTGAAGAGTTCGTAAGAGGCGGGCAACGGAGGACGGCGTCGCTGTGCATGTGCACAGGGCAGGGTGGTTACAGGTGAATGTTTGGATGGTTGCGGGTTGATGGCTCGTGATTGTCTCTGTGGGATTTGAGTTTCAACTCGAAGTTGATGGATGTGTGACTCGAAGTAAAACATGGGTTGCTCGAGCATTATTCTGTGTTTCAGGTTTTAGAAATTTAAACAGAAACCTGTTTTACTTTTCTGTTTTAAAAGCAAGTTTAACATGCAAACTAAAATTTAAACCTAAGATTTAAAAACTGAATTTAAATTTGAATTCAATCAGTTTAAACCTTAGGTTTTGAAATAATTTAAATTTTGAAAACTTGAGTTTGGTCTTAAGCAAAACCAGAAACCTGTTACAGTTTTAATTTTTAAAGTAGAGTTTAAAAATGCAAACTAAAATCTGAAACTAAGATTGAACCTGGAATTGAATTTGAATTCAATTAGTTTAAATTTTGGGCCTTTGAAATAAATTTGAAATTTCTTTTAAACTCTAGTTTGATTTCAAATAAAAACAGAAACTGATTTCTATTTTTAAATTTAAAAGTAAAGTTTAAATTGTAAGTTGAAGTTCAAAATGGATTTTTTTAAACCTGAAATTTAAATATGAAAATCAATAGTTTAATTCTTGGATTTTGAAATATTTTTGAATTCAGAAAATTTAAGATGTTTTAAACCAAAACAGAGAACTGTTTTCTGTTTTTAAATTTAAAAGTAAAATTTTAAAATGCAACTGGAAATTTAAACAAAGTTTAAAATCCGAAAAGTGAAATATGAAATTTAGGTAGATGAATCTGAGTTTTAATTTAATTTAAACCTAGGAATTTAAATTTAGATTTTAAACTTTTAAAGTATAAAGGAACATTGGTTTTGAATTTAAAACTATGAGTTTTAATTTATGAAATAAAATTTTATAATAAGTTTAAATCCAGTTTTAAAACCTGGAATTTGATTTTAATGTCAGTTTTTAAAACAAAATAAGTTTTTAAATTTAAATTTGTTTTAACTATTTTAGAAAAGGTTAAATAATTTTAATTTAAAAATGAAGATGGAAATGTAAGTAAAGCTTTAAAGTTTTAAGATTAAATCTAGAACAAAAATTTAAACTGTATTTCAGTTTGAAATTCAAAGAGAAATTTTTTATTGAATTTGTTTGAAATGACTTTGTTTTATAATCTTTTAAACTTTTAGTTTACAAAGGAATGTTTTTGAACAGGTGAGATAAAAAGGTTTTAAATTTGCTTAAAAACCTTTTTTAAATAAATTGTATTCATTTTTTATAAATGAAATTTAAAATGAGGTTTAAAATAAATTTGGAAACAATTTGTTTAAAATACTTTATATAAGGAGAAATGTTTCTTAAATTAGAACTTAAGAAATTGGATTCGTTTAAATTATTAAGTTAATTTAAATGGAATATTAATTATATAATTAATTATTAATGTGGACGATTTATTAAGTAATTAATAATTTTTAAGTTAATTAATTAGACTTGAGATTAATTAATTAAGGTTAATTAATCTATAATTAAGGATTGTGAATTAAATTTTAGTTAATGATTAAGATTTATTAATCAAGTGATTAATGATTAATTAAGATTGTAATTAACACTTAATTAATTTATAATTAGAGATTAATTAAATTGAAATTAAATATTAATTAATTAATAATTTATAATGATTTATATAAGTTAATTCTTAATTAAGTAATTAAGAAATGTTAATGAAGGTTATTAACTTAAGATTATTTAACGATTAATTAATGTGATTAATTTTTGATAATTAGTTAGATTAATTAATTAATAATAGTCAATTGTTTAAGTTTAACGGAAATAATTAATGAGTTAATTACTTAATGTAATTAAATGGATTAATGTGATTAGTTTATATTAATTAATTAGTTTAATTAATTTAAGCACTTGAGGGTTGTTAAATAATTACTTTATGTAATTAATTAGATTGTAATTACTTAGGGAAGTAATTAACTGAGAATTACTGAATGTAATTAAAGATGTTTAATGATGGAAGCAATTTAAATCAAATTACTTTAGAATTAATCAAGGGATTAATTGAGATAATTTATTAAGTGTAATTAATTTATGGGATGAGTGTTAAAGTAGTTAATTACTGAATGGTTATTAATCAAGGATGATTAATATGTATGTGGTTAATTGCAGAATAATTACTTATGTAATTAATTTATATTGAGAAATTAATTAAATTTTAACTAGAAATCATTAATTAATAAAATTAATGATGTAATTTAGAATTGATTAATTAAGAAATAATCAATAAATGAAGTAGTTAACTAATAAAGGAGTAGTGTAATTAATTTTAGTCAATTAAATAATTAAATAATTACAAGTTAATTATTTGCAAAGAGTTTAATATAATTAACTTGTGAAATTAATATTAAAGGCTAATTACTTATTGTAATTAAAAATGGTTAATCAGTAATGATTAATTGAAATGAATATTTAGATGGTGATTATTTAAAGTGATTTGTAATCAATTGATGGTTAAGTTAAGTAGGATTAAAATGATGAAGTAATTAATTTAATTCATTTTAAATTAATTAGAGATTATGTAATTAATTTAATTCATTTTAAATTAATTATAAATGGTGTGATCATTAGATCATTGCTTATGTTTGATGCATGATATTGGTTGCCATGTATGGTTTGTAATCTCAGCAATGAGATGGGTAATGTTGTATGATATGGATGCATTGGTTGCATTTGGATGATAATATGGATTATCTGATTATGTTATGAATTTTCTTTTGGTAATGATAATGCTGATTATCTATTATGTTGTGAATTATCTATCTGTGTGTATATAGATAATGAATTGAAATTGTTTTAAACTCTAAAACAACTTGGCCTTAAAAGACACGTTTTGGATTTCGATGAGACCGGGATCGGGTTTCCATATTTGGATATTCGAAAACCACATTGATCCAAAGTAACGTTAGGTCATGAATCTGAAGTGAAGATGAAGATTAAAAGTGCAAGGATTATCGTCGTTAACTCTGAGGGTGATTCCAAAATGAGTGTAACGAGATAATGCCTTCGGTTTCGTTCGAACCTGGAACGAACTTGTATGGATTGAATGCTTTCAAAACATCGTCAGGTGGACGATGAGCATTCTAAGTGTTATTCCCTATAAAGGTAATCGTAGCCTCAAGCCTCATCAACCGGGAAAGGCTAAAACATGGGAGGTGCAGCAAGGCTTCGTGTGTAGCCCCGACTTGAGAGCGAGATTTACCCCTGTCTAGATATCCCTATATTTCGGCTTAGTGGTGCGGTTGCTGATCACAACTGCAGGGTGGTCATGTTCGGAACTGTTCAGTAAGGAATGTGTTGAATATACGCTTTGCGCTATATGATTTTTGTTTGATGATAATAAACATATATACATTCATATAAATGTATTTGGTAATGTACTATTTTGTTTTTGATAGTTTAAATAAATATTTGTTGAATAAAATTAAATTACACAGAATTTGAATTTGAATTCAAACAGAATAAGTTAAACAGATTTTGAATTCAAACAGAAATTTTTATTCAAACAAATATTTATTACAATTTTAAATAGTACAATTTCATGCTCTCACTATACATATACATTTTTGATTACAATCACATCACATTTACATTGATAACCTCACTACATATCACTCACACTCATATTTTGTCTTCAACTGCATGCCAGTTTGAATCCAGCATCTGAGTAATCTGCAAAAATATTTTCAAACGCAGTAAAATTGAAAGAGAAATATTTTTGAAATTTGAAAGAAACGATGATTTTGAAAACATTGTTTGCCTCAGTTATTTGGGTTGTTCGTCATCATTTTTGACTGTGCAATATCTGTGCATATCAGTATTTTTTATCAGGGACAGGTAATTATAAGTGGCTGCAGTACACACGTGTACATTCGTATACGTGTGCACTGCCTCGCCAACTCGTGTGCAAAAATCAAACAAAAGCGCAGAAATCAAAAACAAGGTCAAACCCAAGATAGGTTCAACTCAAAGCACCACTGACCAGAAAATGCAAGCAACTCAAGCTTCAGAAAGTGATGTGAATACAACTCAAATGAACAGAGAACATGCATGAACACTGAATGAAGTACACAGCATGTGTTACAGAGTGATGCAAGTGTCGACCAAGTAACAATGCAAGCACAGTCTCAAGCATGAAACAAGGTGCACCAGACCAGGTTGCAAGATGATCAAGGCAGACTACAAGTTCAAGTGGATAATGCAAACAATAATCAAGTGATCAACAGAACATGGACTGCAACATGAATGTCACAAGCCAATATTACAGCAAACAGTGTAGCAAATGCATGTACAAACTATGGTGAACAAGAGACCAGAGTGCAACAGGTGGACAGTGAAGGCTGCAGTGAAGCATGTACATAAGTGGACTGGACTACAACTCGACCAAATGGCCAACATAACATGCAGTGCTGTGCACAAAAGCTACAATGGACTGCACAGATGTATTCAAGTCCAGCAACATGAATACATGAGAATGGACAAGGCACAAATCAAGTTGCAGACTCCAAGTTACAAACTCAAATGCAAACAGGAATCAAATATGCAATGCTCAATATCACTACAAACCGCAGTGGACAGCAAAAATGATCAAATATGACACAACAAGTATGGTGAAGCACTGACTCAAATAAACAACTACAAAGACCATCTATTCAATGCAACTCAGTGGCAAATGAGTACAACATGACCAAAAGTGTATGCAAACAGTCAAAGGCAAGACACATGGAACAATGCAACACAGACCAAATGCTCAAGCCACCAAGATGACCAAGCAATGATCAGAGACCAGAAAGGTCAGAAGCACAGTGACAATTTTATGAAGACAAGTACACTTGAACAACAATGAACAAGTGTAGCATCTGTGTCAAAGAAAATGTCAACATAAAATGTATGCAATTCAAAGCAATATATCAGCAAATACCAGCATCATCAAATCAACATGAATATCACAAGCATGCAACAGCAAGCATGTAACAGAGACCAAGCAAGGCATTGCAACTGCACAGCAACAGTGAATGGGGGCAATGCACAAGACAGTGTACAAAGCCAAGCATGATACAGTGAGCAGACTCATATGAACAAATGCAAAGAACAGTGAAGCATGCACATAGGCCACCAGTGAAACAAAGCAATATATACATGAACAAGTGTAGCATCTGTTACAGTGAAAAGCCTAAGTCAAGATGGAGTTACAACTAATGCATCAGTAACCGAGCAACAAAGTGAAAAATCACAAAATCAATGCTACAGTAGAGGAATGCAAAGATGAATGAAGCTGTGTAAATCAAGATGATTAAATCAACAGTCGAAAATATACGAAATTGACAAAGTCAAATATCTCAAATCACGAAATCAATTCAAAGCCGTGTGAATCAAGTTACTAGAAATACGAAATTGACAAAGTCAGATTAATCCTCAACATCAAAGCGTAATCGAACGGCAAAACAAGAATTTTTGCAGCAATCAGTCGAACGCAATAATAGGAAATCAAATCCTATTAAAACCCTAATCATCATTGGCAAAATTGTATCGAGTTCAAGTATCAATTTAGAAAAGCAAAAGGAGACAGTACATACCGAATTCACAAAGCAACGAACTCGATCGAGCAACTGCAAAAACGAGCAATAGTCAACCATCAGAGAAGCAGCGAGCTAGGGAAACATATCACAGATCAATTGAAGAAACCGAAGCCAACAAAGAGCCGAAGCCCTAACTGGAACAAAAGGGAACGAAGCCCTAATCAGAAAGAGGCCGCCATTTTTCTTCTCAAAAGAAAGTGGATCGGGTTAATAAAAACAAGGGGCCGGTTTTGTTTTATAAAAGGGCTTAAGTTTTTATTTAGGGTTCAATTAAAAACAAAGGGGTTTTTTAGTTATTTTATTTTGAGCAAAAATCACGTATTCAAGTTGTAGTTTAATTTTTGCTCCAGTGTTATTTTTGAAGTTGTTTTTTCTTTTCGAGTCGAAGAATCTGTAAATCACCACCTAGGTTTAGGTAGTGTCAGATTGTCTATTTTGAATTAGTTCAGTGAGCAGGGTGTGCGAGTTTGCAAAACTCTATAGGCGGGAGCAGTGTTTGCGAATGAGCGAAACTCTATAGGCGGGAGCAGGGTGTGCGAGTCTAGTAGAGTGTTTGTGAGCGGGAGCAAAAGGGTCTGCGAGTCTAGTAGAGTGTTTGTAAGCGTGATACTGTTTAATTCTAATAGAAATCTGTGAATGCAGCAGTAGGCAGGGGTTGCCGAAGCTGGGTAAATTTTGTGTGTGATTTACTTTTCAACATATTTATTTCTGCTATTATATTTCTGTGTTTAATTCGAGAAAATTTGCTACAACCCTATTCACCCCCCTTCTAGGGTTAATCTAGATCCTACAAGTGGTATCAGAGCCCGGTATATTTTTATTTTTTATTTAACTCTAGAGTCATGAGTCTACAAAATAATGCTTTTTCTGAGGGGCAATCTATTGCTAGGCCACCCATGTTTAACGGGAACGATTATGCTTATTGGAAAGTTAGGATGAGTATTTATCTTAGTTCCGTTGATTATGATGTTTGGGATATTATTGAAACTGGCTATAAACCTCCCACTATAATCGTTGGTGGTATTGAGATTCCTAAACCTAAGGATAGGTGGGATGCTAACGATAAAAAATTGAAAACGACAAATGCTAAAGCCATGAATGCTTTGATATGTGCTCTTGATAAAAATGAATTTAATAGAATTTCTCATTGTACAACAGCACAGGAAATATGGCATACTTTGGAGGTGACACACGAAGGAACTTCTCAAGTCAAGGAGTCTCGGCTAGCCCTATTCAGCAATGAATACGAAAACTTTTGATGGACAAAGGCGAGAGCATAAAGGATATGTTTGGACGCTTTTCAACCTTGGTATACAATGCTAGAGCGCTTGGGAAGGTATTCACTGAGGTAGAGCTTGTGAGGAAGATACTACGAGTTTTACCAATGAACTTTGAGGCAAAAGTCACAGCAATCCAAGAATCGAAAGATCTGAGCAAACTAAGCATGGAGGAGTTGATTGGCAACTTGATGACATATGAGCTTGAGTTAAAAGCAAAGGAAGAACGCAACAACTCCGAACCAAAGAAGAAGACGATTGCCTTAAAAAGTAAAGAAGAAAGCGATGAAGAAGATCCAATTGAAGAGCTTGCAATGGCTGTCAATAATCTTAGAAGATGGTCTAGATTCAAGCCACGCAAGAAGAAAACAAAGGGCAATAGGTCAAAAGATTCCGAAAATTCCGATAATGAACTGACATGTTATAACTGCAACAAGCCTGGCCACATCAAACCAAAATGCCCACTTCTCAAAAACAACAAAGAAAAGAAAAAGGCGAAGAAGGTATTTGCAGCGACTTGGGATGATGAAGAAGGAGAGGAAGCTTCGGATAGCAGCCCAGAGGAGGCTAACTTGTGTTGCATGGCAAAATCAGAATCAGAAGCAACCTCCGACGAATCTAGTGAGGCAGGTGAGTTTTCTTATAAAGAACTTGTTTTTATGTGTTCTGATCTTACTAAGGTAGTGGATACTCTTGAATCTAAAATTGAAAAACTGAAATCTGATAGGAGAGAATTTGCTCGTGAAAATTTTAGGTTAAAAACTGAACTTGAAAATATTCAAAACCTAGAATGTAAAAAATGTAAGATTTTAGATTCAGAATTATCAAATCTGAGGAATAACTTTGAAAGTCTTGAAAATGAAAACTTGAATCTTAAGGAAACCATCGACACTAGGAGAAAGGATTTTATTAATCGATGCACCTCACTTGTCACTGAAAATTCAACATTAAAAACCAAAGTCCAAAATCTTGAGAAATTTTTAAAAAACTTTTCAAGAGGCGAAAAATCTTTCAAAATGTTATTTGGAAATCAAATTTTTGCTAACAATAGAAAAGGACTAGGTTATGGAAAATCACAAGATGATGGTAAAGGTAAAAGTGTTGCTCGATCTGAAATAATTGGAAATCATGTTGAAAATCATAGTCATAGGAACACAAAATTTAATCAAGTCAATTTAATGTGCACGTTTTGTAGAGAAGTTGGACATAATCGAAATAATTGTTGGTATAGACCCAAACACGTGAAAACTATACCAATTTGGGTTCCAAAAGGCACAAATATAAAATCTTTGAAAGTCAAACAAATTTGGGTGCCAAAAGGAACATGTATAAATAGTTTTGAGTCTCCAAAAACATATTCTGCCACTAACAACAATGGACCTATAAAAACAAATAGGTCACACAAATCTTTTATCGTGTAGGTGTGGTGGCAGGCTAAGGAACAACAATAGTGTTCTCTGGATTTCGGCTGTTCCAGAAACACAACGGGCGAGAAAGCAAAGTTCCTTAGCCTAGTATAAAGGTGACAGAATCACAATGGGCAATCACGAAAAATTATCGTAAAGGTAAAACAGGTAATTGTTTTTAAATGTGATTATCTGCACCATACTCTAAATTAAAATCAGCCAATATTGAGATGAACAAAAGATGATGATTTTGATGCTATGATTTTTTTTTAAAATATTGACTAACCATCTTTAAATAGAGTTACTTGGAGTAATTATGATGGTTGATTCGGACTTAATTGATATGATTTTTTGACTTGTTCTTATTTATGACATTAATTTGTGCTTAATTGATGACCAACCAGATTTTCAATTTTTGAACTAATTTATATAAATTTGTTCAGTCAAATGCTGGTTACTCATGCTACACGTAGATATATTGGTTCTGACATTTTGATCATTGCTTGTAAATTTGCACGATATCAAATTCATGAGAAAAAGGATTTTAAGAAATTATTTTTTTTGAAATAATTATGATGTTGATTGACTGTTGATTACTCATGAAAATAATTGTTTATCCTCAGGTTTCTGAAATTAACATCATGATATTTGTTTGAGTGTTAACACGGCTTAAATTCAAAATTCAAAAGAATGAGGTTTTTGAAATTTTTGGTGCACATCTCATGGTTTGATTCAACAAGTGAATATTGAGTGAAATTTAAATTCAGATGCGGATTACACTGGTAATATAGTTGATAGAAAAATTATTAGTGTAACATGATTAATTTTTGAAACATTCATTTGTTGCATCGTTTTTTTTTTCAAAAAAAATGTCTGCATATTTTTCACTTGAAATAATTTTCAAGTAGCAGAAAATTTTCTTATAAAACTCCCCTCAAGAAAATCATGTTTGACCATATTTACAGCTTAATTATTTTTGAAAAATTGATTTTATAATTTTTAATTTGATTTTAAATGACAAATTTGACTAATCTGACTCCTTTTGAGTATCGAAAAGATAAATAGTGATTGAAAAAGAGATGAGTGTTGATATTTATCATATATTATAACTCGAGAAAGTATAATTAAAAATTTCTTTAGAATTTCATAACAAGAGTTATAAAATTTTTTTGTTGGGTAATAATTCCATGACCATTTCTATTTCTATCATCTTTCTATCGAACATCACTCATCAAGATCATATTTAATATGTAAATTTGTGGTAGTTTACAAAGGAAATCATTTGTTCTTCAATATCTTTAAATCGGTGAAGGAAATTATTTGTGCTTCAATTTCTTATATTCAGCAATTAAAAATAAATATCCAAAGTATTCACTCTCATTTAAAAGTACTCACGGTCATGCATGGGTGAATTACTTGGATTTTTGATTATGTGCTTCCATGCTCATTTAAAAGTCCTCACGGTTATGCATGTTTGGAACGCATATTAAAAATAATTGATTTAAATAGACAAGTTGATTCTAATCCCATTTAAAAGTCCTCACGGTCATGCGTGGTTAGAAGATACTTGATTTTATTTTTTAAAATTAAATTGGAATAATACTAATCTCATTTAAAAGTCCTAACGGTTATGCATGGTTAGTAGATATTCAAATTTCCAGAAATAAATATACCACAAATAGACATATCTATATGAATTTTTGATGATTCTATCTCCATCACTTCTGAAAGTGGAATATGCGCTTGACAAGGGTAATTATGATTTTTGTTTGAGTTTTATTGAAATTTGATATTTATATTTAATTGAGTTAAATGTTTGATTCATGTCTATCACTTCATCCCTATTTTAATAACACTGTTATTCTTTTGCTGATAACAAAAGGGGGAGAGAAAAGTTAAGATTTTGTCAAATAGAATCAAGCAAAGGTCAAATAACCTTCAATTTGCGTATAGGCTCATTTACATATTTTTATTTGTATGCATATATGTAGGGGGAGCCATATATGTAGGGGGAGTATCACATAAAAAGGAAGCATTCAAATAGGGGGAGCAAATGAAATTATCAAATACATTTAATATATTCAAAATCTTAAATATATGTTTGTTATCATCAAAAGGGGGAGATTGTTGAATATACGCTTTGCGCTATATGATTTTTGTTTGATGATAATAAACATATATACATTCATATAAATGTATTTGGTAATGTACTATTTTGTTTTTCATAGTTTAAATAAATATTTGTTGAATAAAATTAAATTACACAGAATTTGAATTTGAATTCAAACAGAACAAGTTAAACAGATTTTGAATTCAAACAGAAATTTTTATTCAAACAAATATTTATTACAATTTTAAATAGTACAATTTCATGCTCTCACTATACATATACATTTTTGATTACAATCACATCACATTTACATTGATAACCTCACTACATATCACTCACACTCGTATTTTGTCTTCAACTGCATGCCAGTTTGAATCCAGCATCTGAGTAATCTGCAAAAATATTTTCAAACGCAGTAAAATTGAAAGAGAAATATTTTTGAAATTTGAAAGAAACGATGATTTTGAAAACATTGTTTGCCTCAGTTATTTGGGTTGTTCGTCATCATTTTTGACTGTGCAATATCTGTGCATATCAGTATTTTTTATCAGGGACAGGTAATTATAAGTGGCTGCAGTACACACGTGTACATTCGTATACGTGTGCACTGCCTCGCCAACTCGTGTGCAAAAATCAAACAAAAGCACAGAAATCAAAAACAAGGTCAAACCCAAGATAGGTTCAACTCAAAGCACCACTGACCAGAAAATGCAAGCAACTCAAGCTTCAGAAAGTGATGTGAATACAACTCAAATGAACAGAGAACATGCATGAACACTGAATGAAGTACACAACATGTGTTACAGAGTGATGCAAGTGTCGACCAAGTAACAATGCAAGCACAGTCTCAAGCATGAAACAAGGTGCACCAGACCAGGTTGCAAGATGATCAAGGCAGACTACAAGTTCAAGTGGATAATGCAAACAATAATCAAGTGATCAACAGAACATGGACTGCAACATGAATGTCACAAGCCAATATTACAGCAAACAGTGTAGCAAATGCATGTACAAACTATGGTGAACAAGAGACCAGAGTGCAACAGGTGGACAGTGAAGGCTGCAGTGAAGCATGTACATAAGTGGACTGGACTACAACTCGACCAAATGGCCAACATAACATGCAGTGCTGTGCACAAAAGCTACAATGGACTGCACAGATGTATTCAAGTCCAGCAACATGAATACATGAGAATGGACAAGGCACAAATCAAGTTGCAGACTCCAAGTTACAAACTCAAATGCAAACAGGAATCAAATATGCAATGCTCAATATCACTACAAACTGCAGTGGACAGCAAAAATGATCAAATATGACACAACAAGTATGGTGAAGCACTGACTCAAATAAACAACTACAAAGACCATCTATTCAATGCAACTCGGTGGCAAATGAGTACAACATGACCAAAAGTGTATGCAAACAGTCAAAGGCAAGACACATGGAACAATGCAACACAGACCAAATGCTCAAGCCACCAAGATGACCAAGCAATGATCAGAGACCAGAAAGGTCAGAAGCACAGTGACAATTTTATGAAGACAAGTACACTTGAACAACAATGAACAAGTGTAGCATCTGTGTCAAAGAAAATGTCAACATAAAATGTATGCAATTCAAAGCAATATATCAGCAAATACCAGCATCATCAAATCAACATGAATATCACAAGCATGCAACAGCAAGCATGTAACAGAGACCAAGCAAGGCATTGCAACTGCACAGCAACAGTGAATGGGGGCAATGCACAAGACAGTGTACAAAGCCAAGCATGATACAGTGAGCAGACTCATATGAACAAATGCAAAGAACAGTGAAGCATGCACATAGGCCACCAGTGAAACAAAGCAATATATACATGAACAAGTGTAGCATCTGTTACAGTGAAAAGCCTAAGTCAAGATGGAGTTACAACTAATGCATCAGTAACCGAGCAACAAAGTGAAAAATCACAAAATCAATGCTACAGTAGAGGAATGCAAAGATGAATGAAGCTGTGTAAATCAAGATGATTAAATCAACAGTCGAAAATATACGAAATTGACAAAGTCAAATATCTCAAATCACGAAATCAATTCAAAGCCGTGTGAATCAAGTTACTAGAAATACGAAATTGACAAAGTCAGATTAATCCTCAACATCAAAGCGTAATCGAACGGCAAAACAAGAATTTTTGCAGCAATCAGTCGAACGCAAAAATAGGAAATCAAATCCTATTAAAACCCTAATCATCATTGGCAAAATTGTATCGAGTTCAAGTATCAATTTAGAAAAGCAAAAGGAGACAGTACATACCGAATTCACAAAGCAACGAACTCGATCGAGCAACTGCAAAAACGAGCAATAGTCAACCATCAGAGAAGCAGCGAGCTAGGGATACATATCACAGATCAATTGAAGAAACCGAAGCCAACAAAGAGCCGAAGCCCTAACTGGAACAAAAGGGAACGAAGCCCTAATCAGAAAGAGGCCGCCATTTTTCTTCTCAAAAGAAAGTGGATCGGGTTAATAAAAACAAGGGGCCGGTTTTGTTTTATAAAAGGGCTTAAGTTTTTATTTAGGGTTCAATTAAAAAAAAAGGGGTTTTTTAGTTATTTTATTTTGAGCAAAAATCAAGTATTCAAGTTGTAGTTTAATTTTTGCTCCAGTGTTATTTTTGAAGTTGTTTTTTCTTTTCGAGTCGAAGATTCTGTAAATCACCACCTAGGTTTAGGTAGTGTCAGATTGTCTATTTTGAATTAGTTCAGTGAGCAGGGTGTGCGAGTTTGCAAAACTCTATAGGCGGGAGCAGTGTTTGCGAGTGAGCGAAACTCTATAGGCGGGAGCAGGGTGTGCGAGTCTAGTAGAGTGTTTGTGAGCGGGAGCAAAAGGGTCTGCGAGTCTAGTAGAGTGTTTGTAAGCGTGATACTGTTTAATTCTAATAGAAATCTGTGAATGCAGCAGTAGGCAGGGGTTGCCGAAGCTGGGTAAATTTTGTGTGTGATTTACTTTTCAGCATATTTATTTCTGCTATTATATTTCTGTATTCAATTCGAGAAAATTTGCTATAACCCTATTCACCCCCCCCCCCCTCTAGGGTTAATCTAGATCCTACAGAATGGTTTCGGCTTTGTGTTGCAGGGGAGCGGGCGTACTCCTCGGTACGCTGATCTAGGCCACGTACTGTGACGGGCGGTACCCCAGTAGCCCAGCCATTGATGGAATCCAAAATTCAATAAGTGTCGTACGTATTAGTTGTGCCCAACTATGTTGGAACGTGAGATGTAAGCATTCCAGCTATTTTTGTATTTTACTTGAAAACCCTTGACACTATTATAATATCATTGGATTTCCTATCAAATGTTTTGGTTAGCGCAAGGTAAAAACTTTTCCATGTTTATGTTTGGGAAGTCTTACGTGATACCTTTTCTTTTCAAAGGTTTTTCAAAGTTAAGAAACTTTAACCTGTTACTCACACCAGACCCATGTCTGACCCGGAGTTATTTCTATTTTTCTTTAACTCTTGGGTACTCAAATTTTTACGAGTAGCCAAGGGATTCAGGTTAGCTTGACGAATTGTGAAGGAGCAATGGAGCAGGAGGCTTCTGCGTGTAGATTTTTAGTTTTCCGCTGTGTTGGTATCTCTGAGTGTTTATCTGTAATGTATTGAGTTGTAATAACTAGACAGGTGTTTATAACTGTCTAGTATGTGTTGTATTATCTATGTACTCTGATAATTGATGTATACTTATGTTATTAATATAATTTATTCGTTCCGCTGTTGAGATTCCTATGTTGTTTCTTCTTTCTCTTCTTTCTTTTCTCTTTCCTATCCCTTTCTTTCTTAAGGATGATACGACTTTTTGTGGAAAAAAATTTGGGTCGTCTCAGTTGGTATCAGAGCGCTAAGTTGAGCGAATACCTAGTCTCTGGAGTGATGTCTATCTTGAGAGAGCGTATTTGTATTTTTATTATATATATATATATATATATATATATTTCTACCTATTTGTTGGGTTACCTGTTCAGGTTTCTCCAGTTCAAGTTATAAAGGTAGATAAGGTAGTGGTGTGTATAACACAACTGCCGATGGGTTGGAGATTGAATGTTTGAGGTTGGAGGTGTATTTGTCGAGACTGTAGACCTAATACTGTCTCAAGTGAGTTTTGCTTGGTGTAAGTACTTCATCGATCTCTGGAGGTAACCTGTAAAGGTTCGGAGTTCATCTTTGAAGTGCAGAATTGGATGAGTTGAATTTGGATCTACCGATTTGGCAGAAGCAAGCAAGTGATGGTATCTTAATACCTCAGGAAGTAGTAGCTGCGTGATGAGATGCAGTGACTATGGATGTTTCCGATGGTGTTTCTTTGGAAAAAGAGTAAGGAAGTGAGTCTGCTTGGTGTTGTGGCTAAGTCCAGCAGGGTGTTTCTGTTTGCTTTGAGGTCCGAATTTCTCGAAGAGCTTGGATTGAGAATTCTTTGGCATTGGTGTTAGCGTTGCAACTCGGAGTGCTTTGTACTAGCAAGAAGTCTTCTGGCTGAGTAGTTTTTCTGAAAAGGAGTTCAGAAGCAGCAGAGTGAATCCCTTTCTTTGGTGAATTGGCTAAACAAGCATAAGCTGATGTGATTGGTAAAGGGAAAGCATTTTCTTTGGAATTAGGCTGAGTTGAACGCAAAAGTGACTTGCGATAGTATGATCTTTTGGATTGTTGGAGATTGTCCGGATGTCTTCTAGGAAGTCAGGGGTTTGTCCGCATCTGGAGATCGAGTTTCCTTTCCAGGATTGGAACCGGTGGTTTAGTTAGTAGATGGATAGTTCCTTGAGAAAGAAATTGGTGAAGCAACTCAGGTTTGGGAGGAACATCTGAGTTTTTCTTATGGATCTGTGGAACCATATTTCTGTGCTGGGTTGTCTAGTCTATGCTTGTGCTCTTCGTCAGCATTTTCTTCTGTTTTGGATCAGAGTTGAGCAGCGGAAGCAGTTTGGGAGTATTTCTGATTTTCTTTTCCCAGATAAGGAGAAGTTAGTTCTGTCTTCTGTCGTTTGTGGAGTAGAGAGTGTTCCTGGTTTTTGAGTGATCTAGAGAAGATCAATGGATTGTTTTGATCCAGTTTGTTTCTAGAGGCATCAGCGTAGAGTTGAGATGATCAGGGAGGATGTTGGTAGCCGAGGATCGTCCGAAGAGTATTTATGGATAAAAGACAGAGAAATTTAGATTCTGGAGTCGGAGTTGGGTTTTGGTTAAGTTTTTCTTTGATCCATGGAGCTATAAGTTTTGGCAAGTCTATGAAGCAAGCTCCGAAGTGTTTTGGGTTTCTTCTGTGATTGGTAAGATAAGTGTTTGGTTTTCTAGAGTTGAATTGCAAAGTTGGATAACTAGAATTCAGAGTGTTTCACGTATCTCTGAGGGAGTACGTGTTTGATATTTTTGGTTGTAGAACCAGCAGTTCAGGAGGTTTGTTTGTTGAGTCAGACTCGTCTGTAGTCTGATATTCTATTTAGAGTTGTTGATAGGAGCTCTATAGCTTAATAGTTTTGATTGTTTGAATTCCATAGAGCGAGTATCCCGATACACACACACACACACACACACACACACACACCGGGGAAAATCGTGAAAGTTCTATCCAAAAAATTTCTGGATAGTTAGATTTGTTCTGGTTGTGTGAATTGGTTGCATTGGTTGTTGGCATATGATTAACATATGTTGTTTTTAAAATAAAATCTGTTAATAGATTATTAAATTACCTTTGTTTTAAATTTCGGGGACGAAATTCTTTTAAGGGGGAGGATTGTAATATCTCGGAATTTATGGCAATATAAATTTAATAATCTGTGTTTAAATTTAAATTAATTTGATAATTTTGTAGATATATTTGAATTGATTCAATAATCTTCTTTAATAAATATTTAATTAGTAAATTCATTTTCAATAAGGGTATAAACTATTTTCTATTTATTATATGTGTATGTATATTTATATATATTTTAAATAGATAAGTTGTTTTTAATTAAATTAGTATAGCATAATTTTAATATTTTGAAACTGGAAATTGTGATTTATTTTTGATTAAGCTTTTCAAAACTATTTAATAAAATTACTAAATGATTTTAAATATATGAGATTAATGTTTTATTTGTTTAAATTATATTTTGACTAAAGTTGAATATTAAAATAAGGTTATAAAATGTTTGTTTTTTCTGTTTAAAATATTCATTAATAATCATGATTTGTAAATTGAATATGAAATTTAAAATACAATTACTAAATGAATCATGTATTCAATTAAATGACAAATAAGTTATAATCTCTTTATAAATTTATTTTAAGTGATCAAAATATTATTTTTAAATAATTGATTTGTATATTGTTTTATTTTTAATAATACTTTGCATTATTCTTTTAAAATTATTTATCTCTATAACTAGGTATTAAAGAAATTAATTAATTAAGTTTAATTTTCTTAAACACTTAATTAAAATAACAAATCATTTAAAATGACATGTGTAAATAATTTAAGACATAAGTTAACAAGTGTTAAGTGATCTAATAGGTAATTTATAAGTGTTAACATTTCATACAAATATCATATTATTTTTATTTTATTTTCCTTTGATTTTAAAATAAATCAAAAATATTGTTATATAAACTTGCACTTACTCATTCCTTTCTTCTTTCTCATTTTTCATTCTAAACAAAGAAATATGAAAATCACTCTTCATACCCATAATCTAAACACAAATCATCTTCTAAAATATCGTGCATATCAATCTCTGATCCTTATTCAAAAATCAAATGCATGTAATTTTTCTAAAAATCTGGAGACGTTTTAAAGCATTAAGTTTAAAGCTTAAGCTACCTGCATTTCTTTTTAAATCTGGAGAAATTTACCTGCATGCAACCTCATCAAGTCTGCAATCTGGAAAATAGAAACTCCAAGCAAATTTAGTCTACGGCAACAATCAAGATTAAAGGCAAACAAATCCATTTTTAAAGCAAGTTAAAGGATATTTTCAAACCATAAACAAAGGATGTTCTGCCCATCAGTATTTAAAAAAAAAGGTGAGTAACTCTTTTATTTGAAAATTTATTTAATAGGTAAAGTTGTTAACCCGCTTTTTAAATTAGATATGAATTTATGTGAAATTGCTGTGAATATTTGTACCTATGAATATATGCATGTGTACATGATGATAATTGTTGCATGTCTGTTCTTCAAAATTGCAAACTCTTGTTTGATCCCTAAATTCTTTTCTTTTGACTTGTTTGCTGTTATGACTTAAATTTTGAAATAAAACTTGTTTATTTTAGGATAAGGTAAGTTTTAAATTTATACAAGTTAAATAAAATTCTGTTTTACCTGAAAGAAAGTATAACAGAGTAAAAAGTTTGTATAAATTGGATATTCAAACAATACAAATCAATGTTTAAGGATTTCAACTCAAAACATCTTGCAAAATTATGATTTTTAAAAGCAATATTTCAATTTTTAATATCATATCCAGAAAGAAAATTTAACATTTCTGTATTTCATACTTTGGGTTAGCATAGATAATACTTGTGTTTATTAGAGTTGAAATTTCATCTAGAGATGGAGGAGATTATTGGGATGTTGTGAAAATTATGGATTTTGGTTACTTTTCATTGATGATGTTGAGATTGGGTTTTTAGGTTTAGAACCCTAGTTTTTCCGGGCTTGAGGAAATTGGACACCAGTTCTTTGAAATTGGATCGAGTCCTATAATTTCTAGGGTATTGTGAGGTGGTGGGGTGAGGAAGTTGACGCCGGAGTTTCGAAGGTGATGGTGGCCGGAGTCGCGTCAATGAGGCGTTGATAGGATGGGATTGAAGGGGTTCAGTGTCTGTTCCAGGTGAAGCCTTTGAACTCGAATTTCAAATTCGAGTTGATTTGGGCGATCTAATGTTCGTGGTCAGATGAGAGTTGAGTGGCAATCTGAGGAGTTCGTCAGAGGCGAGCAACGGTGGACGGCGTCGATGTGCATGTGCATAGGGCAGGGTGGTTACAAGTGAATGTTTGGAAGGTTGCAGGTTGATGGCTCGTGATTGTATCAGGGGGATTTGAGTTTCAACTCGAAGTTGATGGAAGTGTGACTCGAAGTAAAACATGGGTTGCTCGAGCATTATTCTGTGTTTCAGGTTTTAGAGATTTAAACAGAAACCTGTTTTACTTTTCTGTTTTAAAAGCAAATTTAACATGCAAACTAAAATTTAAACCTAAGATTTAAAAACTGAATTTAAATTTGAATTCAATCAGTTTAAACCTTAGGTTTTGAAATAATTTAAATTTTGAAAACTTTAGTTTGGTCTTAAGCAAAACCAGAAACCTGTTACAGTTTTAATTTTTAAAGTAGAGTTTAAAAATTCAAACTAAAATCCGAAACTAAGATTGAACCTGGAATTGAATTTGAATTCAATTAGTTTAAATTTTGGGCCTTTGAAATAAATTTGAAATTTCTTTTAAACTCTAGTTTGATTTCAAATAAAAAGAGAAACTGATTTCTGTTTTTAAATTTAAAAGTAATGTTTAAATTGTAAGTTGAAGTTCAAACTGGATTTTTTTTTAAACCTGAAATTTAAATATGAAAATCAATAGTTTAAATCTTGGATTTTGAAATATTTTTGAATTCAGAAAATTTAAGATGTTTTAAACCAAAACAGAAAACTGTTTTCTATTTTTAAATTTAAAAGTAAAATTTAAAATGCAACTGGAAATTTAAACAAAGTTTAAAATCTGAAAACTGAAATATGAATTCTGGTAGATGAATCTGAGTTTGAATTTAATTTAAATCTGGGAATTTAAGTTTAGATTTTAAACTTTTAAAGTATAAAGGAACATTGGTTTTGAATTTAAAACTATGAGTTTTAATTTATGAAATAAAAATTTAAAATTAGTTTAAATCCAGTTTTAAAACCTGGAATTTGATTTTAATGTCAGTTTTTAAAATAAAATAAGTTTTTAAATTTAAATTTGTTTTAACTATTTTAGAAAAGGTTAAATAATTTGAATTTAAAAATGAAGATGGAAATGTAAGTAAAGCTTTAAAGTTTTAAGATTAAATCTAGAATAAAGATTTAAACTGTATTTCAGTTTGAAATTTAAAAAGAAATTTTTAAATTGAATTTGTTTGAAATGAATTTGTTTTATAATCTTTTAAACTTTTAGTTTATAAAGGAATGTTCTTGAACAGGTGAGATAAAAAGGTTTTAAATTTGTTTAAAAACCTTGTTTAAATAAATTGTATTCATTTTTAAATCCTAAAATTTTAAAATGAAATTTAAAGTGAGGTTTAAAATAAACTTGGAAACAATTTGTTTTAAATACTTTATATAAGGAGAAATGTTTCTTAAATTAGAACGTAAGAAATTGGATTCAAATACATTATTAAGTTAATTTAAATGGAATATTAATTAATTAATTAATAATGTGGATGATTTATTTAGTAATTAATAATTTTGAAGTTAATTAATTAGACTTGAGATTAATTAATTAAGGTTAATTAATCTATAATTAAGGATTGTTAATTAAATTTTAATTAATGATTAAGATTTATTAATCAAATGATTAATGATTAAGTAAGATTGTAATTAACACTTAATTAATTTATAATTAGAGATTAATTAAATTGAAATTAAATATTAATTAAATGATAATTAATAATGATTTATATGAGTTAATTCTTAATTAAGTAATTAAGAAATGTTAATGAAGGTCATTAGCTTAAGATTATTTAACAATTAATTAATTTGATTAATTTTTGATAATTAATTAGTTTAATTAATTAATAATAGTAAATTGTTTAAGTTTAATGGAAGTAATTAATGAGTTAATTACTTAATGTAATTATATGGTTTAATGTGATTAGTTTATATTAACTAATTAAGTTTAATTAATTTAAACACTTGAGGTTTGATAAATAATTACTTTATGTAATTAATTGGATTGTAATTACTTAGGGAAGTAATTAGCTGAGAATTACTGAATGTAATTAAAGATGTTTAATGATTGAAGTAATTTAAATCAAATTACTTTAGAATTAATCAAGGGATTAATTGAGATAATTTATTAAGAGTAATTAATTTATGGAATGAGTAATTAAAGTAGTTAATTACTGAATGGTTATTAATCAATGATGATTAATATGTATGTGGTTAATTGCAGAATAATTACTTATGTAATTAATTTATATTGAGAGATTAATTAAATTGTAATTAGAAATCATTAATTATTAAAATTAATGATGTAATTTAGAATTGATTAATTAAGAAATAATCAATAAATGAATAAATTAATTAATAAAGGATTAATGTAATTAATTTTAGTTAATTAAATAATTAAATAATTACAAGTTAATTATTTGCAAAGAGTTTAATATAATTAACTTGTGAAATTAATATTAGAGGCTAATTACTTATTGTAATTAGAAATGGTTAATCGGTAATGATTAATTGAAATGAATATTTAGATGGTGCTTATTTAAACCGATTTGTAATCAATTGATGGTTAAGTTAAGCAGGATTAAAATGATGAAGTAATTAATTTAATTCATTTTAAATTAATTAGAGATTATGTAATTAATTTAATTCATTTCAAATTAATTACAAATGGTGTGATCATTAGATCATTGCTTATGTTTGATGCATGATGTTGGTTGCCATGCATGGTTTGTAATCTCAGCAATGAGATGAGTAATGTTGTATGATATGGATGCATTGGTTGCATTTGGATGATAATATGGATTATCTGATTATGTTATGAATTTTCTGTTGGTAATGATAATGCTGATTATCTATTGTGTTGTGAATTATCTATCTGTGTGTATACAGATAATGAATTGAAATTGTTTTAAACTCTAAAACAACTTTGCCTTAAAAGACATGTTTTGGATTTCGATGAGTCCGGGATCGGGTTTCCATATTTGGATATCCGAAAACCACATCGATCCAAAGTAACGTTAGGTCGTGAATCTGAAGTGAAGATGAAGATTCAGAGTGTAAGGATTATCATCATTAACTCTGAGGCTGATTCCAAAATGAGTGTAACGAGATAATGCCTTCGGTTTCGTTCGAACCCGGAACGAACTTGTATGGATTGAATGCTTTCAGAACATCGTCAGGTGGACGATGAGCATTCTAAGTGTTATGCCCTATAAAGGTAATCGTAGCCTCAAGCCTCATCAACCGGGAATGGCTATAACAGGGGAGGTGCAGCAAGGCTTCGTGGGTATCCCCCACTTGAGAGCGAGATTTACCCCTGTCTGGATGTCCCTTTATTTCGGCTTAGTGGTGCGGTTGCTGATCACAACTGCGGGGTGGTGTTTTTCGGAACTGCTCAGTAAGGAACGGTTTCGGCTTTGTGTTGCAAGGGAGCGGGCGTACTCCTCGGTACGGTGATCTAGGCCACATACTGTGACGGACGGTACCCCGGTAGCCCAGCCATTGATGGAATCCAAAATAATAAGTGTCGTATGTATTAGTTGTGCCCAACTATGTTGGAACGTGAGATGTAAGCATTCCAGCTATTTCTGTATTTTACTTGAAAATCCTAGACACTATTATAATATCATTGGATTTCCTATCAAATGTTTTGGTTAACGCAAGGTAAAAACTTTTCCATGTTTATGCGTGGGAAGTCTTACGTGATACCTTTTCTTTTCAAAGATTTTTCAAAGTTAAGCAACTTTAACCTGTTACTCACACCAGACCCATGTCTGGCCCGGAGTTATTTCTGTTTTTCTTTAACTCTTGGGTACTCAAATTTTCACGAGTAGCCAAGGGATTCAGGTTAGTTTGACGAATTGTGGAGGAGCAATGGAGCAGGAGGCTTCAGCGTGTAGATTTTTAGTTTTCCGCTGTGTTGGTATCTTTGAGTGTTTATCTGTAATGTATTGAGTTGTAATAACTAGACAGGTGTTTATAACTGTCTAGTATGTGTTGTATTGTCTATGTACTCTGATAATTGATGTATACTTATGTTATTAATATAATTTATTCGTTCCGATGTTGAGATTCCTGTGTTGTTTCTTCTTTCTCTTCTTTCTTTTCTCTTTTCTATCCCTTTCTTTCTTAAGGATGATACGACTTTTTGTGGAAAAAAAGTTGGGTCGTCTCAGTTGGATTTATTGCAAATGAATAAAATCAAATATGAAGTTATTACGTTAATTTAAAAATCAAGTTGAAAACGGAAAATGTTTATGTGATAATTTTTAAATCCAATGGTAAACCCTTCTATTTGAAATTATGAATGGAATAATTATGGGTAAATTCAATTTAATGGAAATTTTGGAAATTTATCTATAATTTTGAATTTTATGAAACTGAAGATTTCTATTGATTAATCTGTAATAAATTAAATTTTAAAAATTGTTAAATCATTGTAAATGTTTGAAAATTATAAAGTGATAAAGATTGCAAAGTTCAGAATTTTCAACGCGAAATCTGATTTAATTAATTTATTTTAAATTTATTTAATTAATATAAAAATAGCCATTTTGGCCACTGGCTCGGGTTTCGACGAAACAGTTTCATCGGATCCGTATCAGTGTAGTTATTATAGGGTTTCAAGTTTCGTAGCGATCAGACTTGTCGTTTGATCGTACGAACGTGAAACGCCTTGAAATCGATTTAATTGAAAATCAATTTGAAAAATTGATTTCAGCATAACTTCTTCATACGATGGAATTTGGACGTGAAACTTTTTCCATCGCGTTCAAAATATTTTTAAACACCTATTTTGATATATGGGTTTAACCAATTTCGTTCCAGGGTCAGAACGGGCTTTTGGGCCAATTATCGTTCAGCCCGTTTTTTTTATCGGATCCATCTACTCTATTTCTAACCTACCTATATAAACACAGTTATAAACCCTAGCCTCCATCTATTCTCATTTGTTTGTGCGTTCATTTCCTCAGCTCCTCCTCTTCCAATTGTTGCAAACCCTAAATCCAATTGCAAATCAAATCAAAAGTCAAAAATTCAAAGTCCTCGGAAAAATCTCAACAAAAATTATGTCGAAGATCTCAATGATCCGAACCTATGTATGTTGTTCATTTTACGAGACAATGGCGGATTGATCAGAAATCACGGTCAAAGTCTGATTGGGCATTTTTGATTTCGTCGTCAATTGACGAAATTGAAATATGGGTTTTGTAGAGGAGGTTGCATGGAGTCATGGGCTAGTGTTCGTTTGGGTTAGAGTGACCTGTAGCGGCCGGAAATAGGCGATTAGTGTTTGGTATCATCGGTGGCGGCGGCGACCGGAGGAGCGCGGGGCGGGGGGGTCAGGTGAAAGCGGCTCAGCGGTGGCTTGGTAATGACGGTGGTCGGCGGTGGAATGGAGGCCGGTAGGTGGCGAAACCTTTGGTCAAAGCTCGGTCAAGGGCACGATTTTTGGGTTCGGCTTCCACTGTAGTCGCGCGCGCAGCGCGAAGAAGATGTTGAGGTAAGCGTGACGTGGTGAATATTATATTTATTATTTTATTTTATTTTATTTTTGTTTTCAAATGTTCGAATCGATATAACTTTCTCTTACGAACTTCGTTTCGCACGAATTTTTTTTTGTTAGGATCGTAATAAAATTCTGGATCTATTGACGCTGGTTTCGACGGATTTGGAGATTGTCAAATTTATGGATTTAAATTGGATTTAAATTCAATTTAAATTCAAAAGGTGAGTGTTTTAACCCACTCACAACTTCTTAAATTTCTTATGTTTGTTGAATTGATTTATGATATGAGTAGAAATTCATCTATGACTGTTTGGCATATTTTATTCATTCATCTCAGTTAGATTGCATTTATTTGAATTAAATTGTTATTTAATTTTATTATTGCATATAAATGACAGTTAAAGTTTATTTATTTGCGTATACGGTACTAGTTAAACAGTTATTAAATTTATTATTGAATATAAACTATTAGTTAATACTTGTTATTTATTACCTGTTATATTTTATATGCTCTATGTTGATGTTTGTTTACATGGATGATGATTGTAATAAATGATTGATGATTGATATTTGGATGAATGGATGCTATATTTTATATTGTATAAACTGCAAGTTATTATGCATTCTCATTTCATTCGGTATTGCAGTTTGAAATGATATATAACCGTAAATTTTATTTTAAATTGCGGATTGAAATGATAAATATCCGTATCACTTGACCATATGGTAGAAAATTATATACAGACACCGTCGGTCTATATCTATATACAAAAATATTTTAAAAGTGATTTCTATGGTTTGGATAGGATACGGTTTAATAAATATTAAATTTTGATATTTTATAAATATTATTTTACATATACATATATAGTAAAAAATTTGGATTTAAGCTATGTATAAATTTGTTAAACAAAAATAAATAAGTTGAATAATGGAGTTTGATAATTTATATTATATGATTAAGTACAAATTTAAGATATTGTGTGTATATATATAGAGTTTTTAAATGGTTCAAATCAATTAAGATTGGAAAATAAATTGGAAATTTATTTGGAATTGAGCTTATTTAAAAATTAAACTCCACAAGTTGGTGTAAACTTATTAAAATTGGAAATTTTAAAGGTATGATATTTATAACTGGATTTGTATTCAAGATAAATTAAATGAATATTTCTAGTATAAATAAATTGAAGGAAATATTTAATTGTTGGAAATTGAGTTTTATTTATGGATTTATTATGTGAATGTTTCAAACTAAATAATAGGACAATGAATTGGTGAATATAAATTTCCAACCTTAAGTTTTAAAATTGTCAAATACTCAAAGTCAAAAATATACTAAAATTGAAGTGGTTTATTTAAGTGAAAGTGAATTTAAAATTCATGGATTTAGACTAAATTTTAAATTCAAACTATTTTATTCTATATAATGTTTGAATATCCTAACCATTCAAGTTTAAAAGTTATGGTTAAAGCTATGAATTTCGAAGTATTATATTTTGGAAGTTATAATTCAAATGTTTGGCTTGCAGATATTATAAATTTTAAAGTAGCGTGATTTTGGAAAAGAAATATATTTGAATTAAAAAAAGATATTATTGATTTGGGTTTTATAAAATAATATCAAAAATGAGTTTGTTTTGGGAATAGAAGTGATATCGTATTTATATGGTTTTGAAATGGATATATATTCTGGTTTTAAAGTCTAAACTATTTTTAAAAGACCGCAGTGTTATAATAACGTTTGGTTGTTAAAGAGACCAGGATCGGAAGTTGTCATACCCTCTGCCAACTCCGAAAACCACTTTAACAACCGTGTACGTGGTGGAGATTCCAGAATGAAGTAGGTTGGTGGCGGCGTTCCTGTAAGGTAAATCAGTGGACCCAACTCCCATGAGTTGGCATAAGGTGGCTAAAACAGGAGTGATTGACAGGTTAATAAGGTAGCACCTTTGATCGGACACATCCCTTCGATATTATACTTTGACCTTTGGATTGATTCGGTGGCCACTTTTGATTTCTTTGATTTGGGGGTATGGTGCGAGGTGGGCGGTTGCTGCGCGCTACGCGTTACCACCGACCCGGAAGCGTAATTGGTATATCTACCATGGAATTGCCTAGTTGTGTCGTGTCACCTACCCTATCGCGCCTTGTACAAGTTTGGTTTTCTCTCGTACCCCGTGTGGTATCCTCTGGTGGCTTCCCGATCAGGAGGGACTTTGATATTGGATGGACTACTGGGACTATTATCGTGTTAAGGGCGAGATTGGGTAACAACTTAACTGTATTTAAAAGTAAGTTTATTTTACAATTAGGCACTATTATAATAGCGAAATATACTATATAGTAAATAGTTTAACGGATCCTTAAGAGATGTGAATCCCGAGCATCTTTTAAGTTACTGCACTCATATTTATCTCTGTTGATTTAGCTTACATAAGACCTTTTAGTTCTGGCTCGAGTGTTTTGTCTTTTCAATTCGCTCGTGTCAGTCCGAGCGTTTCAGGATTTGAAGTTTTAGCTCTGGAGGACGAAAACGAAGATTTGTATTACTATTATCTACTATTATTCCACTACACTATTTAATTCCACTGCATTGATATTTATTGGTATGTGAACTCTGATATTTATTGTACAAAGAAGAATCAATTGTTTTGTAAACAGTTTTATGAACTGTATATTGATTATTATATTTTATCCTTCCGCTGTGAGATTCTGTTTTATTTTATTTCTTCTCTGTTTTCTTATTTACCCCATAACAATCCGCCCTTCCGTATGGTTTAAATTGGCACGTGTGTCGATTTGAAGCGTGCGAAAAGGCTGGGCTGTTACATCTGGTATCAGAGCTTTGGTTTAGCGATAAACCTTAGCTTTATGGGGTCTGACTCTTTATTAATAGGGTAGTAATACCCTATGGGAGTCGCTGAGTGTATATATATGAGAGAGCGTATTTGTTAGTGTTATAAAAAGGTTTTATTATTGTGTTAATCTGTTCCGCTTTGTATTTATAAATTCTAGTTGGTGCATGGGACGCTATGACATCAATAAGGATTCTAAACACTTAATAGGACAGACCAACATAATATTTGTTTTTAATATAAGTGAATGAAATAATTTTTCCTATTATATTTTCTATATAAAATAAAAAATTTCAAATGATATCTATATTTGGCTGCAATAGATTGGTTGTTAGGTAATAAAGTGTATAAATAATAATAGAAATAAGATTGAAAAATAAAATAAGTGAAATTTGGGAAATTTAGAACTTAAGTTCCGGGGTATTGAAATTTCTTTCGAATAAAGTTTGGAATAAGTATTTTCTGATATGAATATTTCAATAAAATTCGAAGAAATTGTTTTAAAGAAGATTTTAGAGAAAATAAGTTTTGTACTTTCCTCTCTGTCGCTGGAAAATAATTTCGGTGATGGCGGCCGCATCATCGACTTTCATTTTCGAGTTTCGAAGGGGGAGGCAACTGTAGTAGTTTTACTGCAAATTCATTTTTGATTAAAAAAAATATATAAATTTTGAATTGTTTAAATATAATTAGAGATATATAAGTTGTAAGAATATATTTATCTATTATTTTAAAATAAGTTGAAATTTAACTCGGTATTAAATTCTTAAATTTCCGTTAATTAATTGTTTCAATTATTGTAGTGAAATGAAAGGTAAGTAATTAATAATTGAAACCTCTAACTTAGGTAAGAGAATTAAGGCTAAGTTATAAAGGTAAAAATTTATTGAACAGTGCATTAATTAAAAGAAATGGGAAAACTTGTATAACTTTAAATTACATTCTTTAAAAACATATATATAACTTACCAAATATTAAAAGTTGAAATATTAATAAGAGGATGCAATAGATATTATACAAGTAATAAACTTGAGGTAATGAAAGAAATTAATGAAATTCTTTAATAAACAAGGATTTGATGTTGTAATTGTTGTAAACTTAAGTTACAATTGGAATTTTACTATATTTAAATATAATTAAAGGTAAGTATCATAAATAAATGATTATAAACTTAAGTAAATGTTTAAGTTAATTATTTTAAAAAACAGAAAGATGAATACTGTAAATAAATAAAGTTGAGCAGTGAGTAAATGAATGTACGGTGAATTAATTTAAAGGACAAAAATTTATATATTTTTTGCCTCAAGACACGACCTCAATATTTTTAGCACAAGGACAAACATTCTTCTAAAAATTATTCACAAGGACAAACATTTTCCAAAATTATTCATAAGGACAACAAAACAAATAATAAAAGGAAAATTCATGATATGAATAAGCGAAAAATTTTGGTAGAAATAAAGTGAATAATTATAAGAAATAAGTGAGAAGAAAAATGTAAATGAGAAAAAAAAGGGAAAGACAAATCACTATTTGAAAGAAAATAAATCAAACAACAAATATTATGAAATGAAATAAATAAGAATGAATTTGACCTATTTTCTGAAATTGTTGGTTGTTTGATTGGTTTATGGTTGTTTAGGCAATGATACTTTAAAATTGTTTAAATGGAGGAATAATCTATTTAGCTTCACCAGAGACTGTTGAGTAAATGATGCGCTAATAGTTTATTCTTCATTCCGTACAATTTAAAAGTTTTGAACACGAACAACTATTTGTTTGTTTGATTAAATGGTTGTTTTGTATTTGTTGTGTATGCTGTTTGTTGAAATTGATGGTTGTTGTATTGATTTGTTGTTAGCGACTGAAACCACTTAAATATTTCACTTTATATAAATTATTAACCCTTTGGATTTTATAAGTGAAATGCAGGTTATGGAAGCAATTGCTACTGCTTTTGGTTCCATAAATTAAGCGTAAATTGCCCGACAAATAGGTACGTTTTCGGATTACGGTTTATAGCGCTATTTTATATTTTCCCGGGTTTGGGATACTATATTTTGGATAATATACGTAATATAATTGTTATATTTTGGATAATATAGCTTCATCTGACCCTTACCAAAGCTTGATTTCTCTCAACAACATGTTGTTTGAAGCTTGAGATCTTGCGCCTTCAACGTCTTATTGAGACTTGATTTGAGTTTAATCTCTTTTTACAGCAAGTTATTCGGAAGCTTTTAGCTTGATTTCTCTCGACAGCATGTTCTTCGAAGTTTGAGATCTTATTTGAAGCTTTGCGTTTGATTTCTCTCGACTGCATGTTGTTCGAAGATTGAGATCTTGCAAACTTGAGACTCATTGAGATTCGAAGTACCTGAATTTGTCTTGACACAATTTCTGGCTAAAGATTCCATCGAGGTTGCTTTGACATTGGGCTGCTGATGTAAACTTTGTGGGTTGATAACTTTCAATTTATCTCTGAACAGCACAAAGTTGGCGACAGTGCCTTAGTTAGAATGTCTGCAACTTGGTAAGATAAAGGTATGTGATTAATATTTAATTTTCCTTGAGCAACTTGTTCACGAACAAAATACAAATCAAGTTCCATGTGCTTCGTTCTAGAATGTAATACTTGATTTGCAATAAGTTGAACAGTACTTAAGTTGTCGCGCCATATTGTCATTTTGTTGTCTAACTTGATTTGTAATTCATCAAGTAGTGATTGTATCCACATCACTTCAGCAGTAGCATTGGCTACACTTCTACATGCTGCTTCTGTACTTAATCTAGACACAGTAGGTTGTTTCTTTGAACACCAAGATATAGGATTATTGCCTAGAAAAATACAATAACCAGTTATTGATCTTTTGTCATTTGGATCACTAGCCCAATCAGCGTCTGCATGCCCTGTAATATTGATGTACTTGCTTGACTATAGTATTAGACCACAGTATGCTGTTCCTTTGAGATATCTTAAGATTCTTTTCACCATTTTCCCGTGTTCATCTGTTGGTTTTTGCATGAATTGAATGACCTTATTAACACTGTAAGCAATGTCTGGTCTTATTATAGTTGCATATTGAAGAGCACCAACAATGCTTCTGTATAGCCTTTCATTGAGTATTGCATCAACTTTGAATTTTGACATATGTAAATTACTGATCATAGAAGTAGAAATAGCATTGGCTTGACTCATCTTAGCTTTATTCGGTATTTCTTGAATGTATTTCTTTTGACTCAAGTGAATTGATGAATCTGACAACCTTTTAACTTCAATGCCAAGGAAGTAATTTAAATCACCAAGCTCTTTAACACTGAATTTCTGATTAAGCTGCTTTATGAGATTGTTGATTTCCTCAGCATTATTTCCTGTAATAATAAAATCATCAACATATATAAGAACATAAACTATTATATTTTTATTGAATTTTGTAAATAAAGATTTGTCAGATTTTGTGGGACTGTAGCCAAGTTCAATGAGAGTTGTCTTGAGCTTCTCAAACCACACTCTAGGTGTAACGACCCATAAATTTTCGATGTTTAAATTTTCTTAATTTAACAATATTTTATGAGTTAATATTGAAAGAAATAAAATGTTGTAATTTAATAATGGAATAATAACTAAATTAAAGTGAAACAATGTTAATACAAGTTAATTATCAACAATCTTAATGAAATTCCAATTCATTGTATTTAAACATGCTATGATTGGTTAAAAAAAATTAACAAGTAACAAATGTAAACATTTAATTATTGTATAAAATAGATAGTTAAGGGTAATTGAATAAGATCAGTATTGTATAAGGGGTTATAATATGTGTTGTATTAATGTGTGCATTGATTATAGTGGAATGTAAAAGGTAAAGAATAAATTTACAAATGTTATAAAATGTATAATGGTGACAACTATTGTTCGTTACCAATGTATTTAATCAATAGCAATTAAATGTAATTAAACATTACCTTATGTAAGTTAAGATAATAACTGAAAAATTTTGAATGTAAAATCAATAGAAACGTTAATTATATGCCTAAATGGCAATTGATTTAATAAAAAAAATTTGAAACCAATATAGATAAACGAATTGGAATATTAAGTGTGTATAAGTGACTAAATCTCAGCATAATGGAAATAAAATAGTTAACACAAATAAAAATGAAATTAGAATTATATAGATGATTTGAACATTTGCTGTAATTAATGAACTTTTAAATGTAATTAAAAGTTAAGGGTAACAATGGTTATAAGTTACCTATTTATTTAGTTCATAAAATTTGTTTTACTTAATTTGTGCAATTAATGTAGATTAAATTGGTAATCGAAGAAGGTTAATTCAATATGATGTAACCAATGAAAATTTTAATCACAATATGACTATTGATTTGAATAAAAATGGGAATCATGTTTGATCAATTTATTGTAGTTTATATTATGATAAATGGATATATTGCAATTGAACGTAAATAAATTTTACATTAATATGGAATAAGACAATAATTGTAGTGTCAAGATAATAAAAGGTATAGAAATGTAAACTTTATTTACAAGGCAATGATTTATGAAATAAAAAGATAGAAACCTATGTTAATAATTTCATAAAGTATTGTTGATTTAATAGTAGGAGCGTAAATCAAAAAGAATAAAAATGAATAAGTTTCGTAAAGGAGTAGACATATGTTTATTAGCTGAAAGATTGATTGTAGAGATGAGTAACTATTATTTAGTGAGAAATGTGTAATTACTATTTGTATCCAATAATGTAAATATGTTTAAGTTACTATTAGATAGAAAAATTGTTTAATTCTCATTACATTCATTTAGTCCATTTTGAAACTCAATCAACTGAAATGAATGTAATTGAAAATTTCTAATTAATAGGAGAAAGAATACTAATTGTAAATTAATAGGTGTAATTAAAAGCAGCTTATGTTTTGTGAAAATAAGGAAAGTTTGATTTAATAAAAAGAACATTTACATCAAATAAATGAATATTTCATTTATGAATGTAGGTATAATTTCATTAAAATATATAATAGAATGATTGATTTTAAAAAAAGAAATATATGTTTATTTGAAATGTGTTTTAGCTTACGGATTGATTACAAGAATAGGAAAATAATATATTTCAGTAAGTTATTTATTACTCTTGTGTATAAACAATTTTTCTAATTTTTTAATGCATTTTAGTTGTCTGTTTTAAAATTTAACTGTGTAAGTGATTGCAATTAATGTAGTTTAAATGTTTCAATTAAAAGGAAAGAAACGGTGATTGCAATTAATAGATTTAACAAAATAATGCATGTTTTGTGTTAAACAAAATTTAATGCTAGTTTACTACATATATGTTTATACCTAAATTCAAACTTATGTTTTAGATCAAAATTTAATGCTAGTTTATATTGAAATCTCATACGTTGTTAAATTAAATATTAATAGGAGATGATAAAGGGGGTAAAATAGATTTACACTTGACTATTTCCTTTCCAATTAGACTTTATTAGATTTTTTGCAACATAACTTACCTTTTCATCTTCACTTTTCTAATTTACTCTTACATTCATCGCCTCTATTTTCATACCTTTTATTTATGAATGTAAACTATAAGTGGAGATAAAGACGTACATATATATTATAAACCTGTTTATATTACCTTGTTTATGTTATCATATTCTAGAATGTATGTTAATGCATTCCTTGTAAAACATTCAATCGAAATGTTAACATGTTGTATAATTTCCAATCTAATCACAAAGAGAGAGAAATAAAGATTTCTTAATGCTGCATATTCTTTTAATTTATGACACAAATTTGGGTGGAGAATTTATTTTCATTTATTGTGTGTTAATTAATCTTTAAAAGATGTTAATTTCGGTATGTTTAGGGTTAACAAAATTTATTAAGTAAACGATGGTTTTGAAATTTGAATTCTAAAAGTTTGTTCATATTTACTTTATTTCTTTCCATTCATTTTCCAACTTCATTTTCAGAAACGTCATTTCATTTATTTCTAATTAATAGCGGTCTCTCTTTTCAAATCTCTTTGACCCTAAACCTAACTCTAACCTTATAAATAAGATATGACGCAAGTGAAACCACGGCCTCCATTCCAATCTTCTTCTTCTTTTTCCTTTTTTTCTTCTTCAAATCTCCTTCTTATCTCCCATCTTAATTTTTCTTCCTCTTCAAATATTCTTCTTCTTCAAATTTTCTTCTATTTCAAAGTTTATTCTTTCTTTTCAAATCTAGATCTTCTCTTCCGTTTTCAGTTCTTATTTTAATCCTTTTATTTTTCAATTCTTCTTTTTCAAATCTTTTTTTTAAAACTTCTAAAAATACATACATTCATATAATAAGGAGGAAAATTAAAGTAAATCAAAATAAAAGCAAAGTTATGGAACAAAGCTAGCAATCAAGAAGAAGCATTCACGTTTTTCACGTGGGAAAGAGTGGATGTGGCACGGTATTTTATTTTTGTTTAATTTATTTTTGTAAATCTCGATTTCAATTAGTTCTAATAATCATAACTCATACATACGAACTCCGTTTCATGCACGGTTTTCTCCGCTAGGTTCGTATTGAGATCCCGGACACTTTGACGCTGGTTTGGGCGAATTTGGAGACGGTCAAATTTTTGGGTTTAAATTGGATTTAAATTCAAAAGGCGGGTGTTTTAACCCACTCATAACTTCTAAAATTTCCTATGTCTGTTAAATTGACTTAAGATATGAGTAGAAATTTATTTATGACTGTTTGGCATGTTTTATTCATCATCTCTGTTAAATCGCATTTATTTAATTTACCTGTTAATTTATTATTGCATATAATTTGACAGTTAAAAATTTATTTGGTTGCATATAAACTGATAGTTTAACGTTATTAAATTTATTATTAAATATTAACTGTTAGTTAATATCTGTTATTTATTACCTGTATATCTTATATGCTCTATATTGATGTTTGTTCAAATTGGATGATGATTGATATAAATGGTTGATGAATGATGTTTGGTAAATGGATGGTGTGTTCTATATTATATAAACTGCAAGTTGTTATGAATTTCCATTTCATTCGGGATTGCGGTTTGAAATGATATATAGCCGTAATTTTTATTTTTAAATTGTGGATTGAAATGATAAATATCTGTATCACTTGCCCATAGGATCGAAAATTTTATACAAGCACCGCGATATATATATATATATATATATATATATATATATATATATATATATATATATATATATATTTGAAATGATTTTTTCTATGGTTTGGATAGGATACGGTTTAATAAATATTTAATTTTAATAATCTTATTTTATATATACACATATAGTTAAATTATTAAATTTAAGCTATGTATAATTTGTTAAATAAGCTAAATAAGCTGAACAATGGAGTTTTAATGATTTAAATCAATCTAGATTGGAAGGTAAATTAAAATTTTAATTTGGAATTGAGCATATTTAAGAATTTAACTATATAAGTGATGTAACTTATTGAAACTTGGAAATTTTAAAGGTATGATATTTATAACTGGATTTAATGAATAATTCTAGTATAAATAAAATGGAAGAAAATTTTTAGTGTTAATATATTTAGTTATTTTTAACGGTTATGGATTTATCATGTAAACCTTTCAAACTAAATAATTGGAAAATGAATTGTTGATTTGAAATTCCCAACCTTAGTTTGAAATTCATTAAATACTCAAAGTTTGAAAATATTAAAATCGAAGTGTTTTATTCAAACTGAAAGTGAATCTAAAAGTTATGGGTTTAGACTGAAATTAAGGTGAATAAAATTGTGAAGACGCGGAAATTTGGTTATAAAGTAATTTTAAATTCAAACTATTTTATTCTATATACTGTTGAGTATCCAAACCATTCAAGTTTTAGAAGTATGGTTTTAAAGCTATGAGTTTCGAAGTATTATGTTTTGAAAGTTATAATTCAAATGTTTGGTTTTCGGATATTATAAATTTTAAAGCAATATGATTTTGGAAAAGAAATATATTTGAAATAAAATGATATTATATTAATTTAGGTTTTATAAAATAATATCAAATGAGTTTGTTTTGAAATGGAAAGGATATCGTAGTTATACGGTTTTGAAATAGATACTTTATTCTGGTTTTGAAAGTACAAACTATTTTTAAAGACCACGGTGTTATAATAACGTTTGGTTGTTGAAGAGACCGAGATCGGAAGTTGTCATACTCTCTGCCAACTCCGAAAACCACTTTAACAAATGTTTACGCGGTGGAGATTCCAGAATGAAGTAGGTTGGTGGCGGCGTTTCCTGTAAGGTAAATACGTGGACCCAACTCCCGTGAGTTGGCATAAGGTGGCTAAAATAGGAGCGATTGACGGGTTAATAAGTAGCGCCTTTGATTGGACACATCCCTTCGATATTATACTTTGACTTTTGGATTGATTTGGTGGCCACTTTTGATTTTTGGGGGTGTGGCTCGAGGTGGGCGGTAGTTGCGCGCTACGCGTTACCACCGACCCGGAAGCGTAATTGGTATATCTACCCTGGCATTGCCTAGTTGTGCCGTGTCACCTACCCTATCGCGCCTTGTACGGGTTTGGATTTCTCCCGTAGCCCGTGTGGTATCCTCTGGTGGGTTCCCAATCAGGATGGACTATGATATTGGATGGACTACTAGGACTATTATGTGTTAAGGGCTATATGGGTAATCCCTTAATGCTAAGAATAAAGTAAGTTTATTTTACAATTAGACACTATTATAATAGTGCAATATACTACATAGTAAATAGTTTAACGGATCCTTAGGAGATGTAAATCCCGAGCATCTCTTGAGTTACTGCACTCATATTTATTTCTGTTAATTTAACTTACATAAGATCTTTTAGTTCTGACTCGAGTGTTTTGTCTTTTCAATTCGCTCGGGTCAGTCCGAGCATTTCAGGAATTGAAGATTTTATTGTGGAGGATGAAGACGAAGATTTGTAGTATTACTATTATCTACTATATTATTCCACTACACCATTTAATTCCGCTGCATTGATATTTATTGGTATGTGAACTCTGATATTTATTGTATAAAGAAGAAGCAAATGTTTTGTAAACAGTTTTATGAACTATATATTGATTATTATATTTTATCCTTCCGCTGTGAGATTCTGTTTTATTTTATTTCTTCTCTGCTTTTCTTATTTACCCCATAACAATCCGCCCTTCCGTATGGTTTGAATTGGCACGTGTGTCGATTTGAACCGTGCGAAAAGGTGGGACGTTACACTAGGAGCATGTTTCAAACCATAAATAGCCTTGTTCAATTTGCACACAAGATTCTCTTTTCCTTTAAGCACAAATCCATGTGGCTGCTTCATGTATATTTCTTCCTGTAAAACACCATTTAGAAATGAATTATTCACATCAATTTGCTTGATGTTCCAATTTCTATACAAGGCAATTGTAATGACTGTTCTTATTGTAGTGGGTTTCACAACAGGCGAAAAAGTTTCATTAAAATCAAAACCACTCCGTTGTGAAAAACCCTTAGCTATTAACCTTGCCTTGTATTTAGAAATTGTACCATCAACATTTTTCTTTAATTTAAAAATCCATTTGCACCCAACAATATTTTTATTCTTGGGTAATGGAACTAGACTCCATGTCTTGTTCCTCATAAGAGCATTGTATTCATCTGACATGGCTGATTTCCAGTTTTCTTTTTCCAAGGCTTGATAATAAGCACTTGGTTCTTCAGTGTCCAAAATTGTATTGTATACTTTGGGTTTGAAAATGCCACTCTTAGACCTTGTAATCATATGATGACCTGTTCTTATAGTCTGTTGTTGCTGATTACTACCACCTTGTTCCAGTTGTTCAATGTGTGGCAGTGTATCCTCTGATGTTTGATGTGAAGTAGATTGCACACTAAATCTTTGTTGAGAATTTTGAACAGGTGTATCTGGTTCATCAGTACTCTCATGACCTGGTCCACAACTGGACACTGTGTGTTGTGAGTCTGATCTTTGTAAACATGAGTTGATATTATCTTCATCTGTCTCTCTAGAAGCTTGTATCACTTCCTCAGTTAAAGTAGGTATTGAAGGTAGTGATTTTTTTGGGTTATAAACTTTCTTAGATGATTTGATTTCAGATGCTTTAAAGGAAAAACCCTTTCATTGAATACAACATGTCTAGAAATAAATATTGTGCCATTACTGTCTAAGCATTTATACCCTTTTTATTAGTTGCATAACCTAAAAAAGTACAGGGGGCAGATCTGAAATTTAACTTGTGAGCATTATATGGTCTAAGATAGGGGTAGCACAAACATCCAAAAACTTTCAAGCTTTGATAATCAGGCTTAATATTAAACATTGTTTCCAAAGGATTTTTGAAATTTAAGACCTTTGTTGGTAGCCTATTAAGTAAGAAAACAGTTGTAGCAAAAGCAGCAGGCCAAAATTTTAAAGGCATAGCCACTTGAGCTAATAACGTGGGACCTGTCTCAAAATTTTGCCTATGCTTTCTTTCAATAATTCCATTTTGCTCAGAAGTATAGGGACAAGTTGTTCTATGAACAATCCCTTTCTTCTGAAAATAATGCTTCAGAGGCATATACTCTGTTCCACCATCAGATTGGAACACTTTTACTTGACAGTTAGTTTGATTTTCTGCCTGAGCAATGAATTGTAACACTGCATATATGTTTCATCCTTAGATTTTAAAAAATATATCCAAACATATCTAGAGAAGGCATCAATAAATGAAATATAATATTTAAATCCATAATCACTGTGAATAGGTGCAGGCCCCCATAAATCAGTTGCAACTAGTTCAAGTGGCTTACTATAAATAGTTTCAGAACTTGAAAAAGGCAATTTGTGTGCTTTACCCATTTGATAAAAAGTGCATATATATGGCATAGAAACATCATTAAAGGAAATATTGTTATTACTCAGAACATGTTTTACAATTTTAGCATTTGTATGTCCCAATTTATAATGCCACATATCAAATGTCTTGCAAATTTCTTCCTGTTTTAACTCAGAATTATTACACCAATTTCTTTTAATTTCTGATTTTCTTGAATTAGCCACAGTGAACTTGTACAGCCCTTTATGTTCCTTACCCTGCAAGAGAATGTTTTTAGTTAGGATATCCTTAACCAAATAGTGATGTGGGTAGAACTCAAAATCGACACTGTTGTCTTTTGCAAACTGTGACACACTTAATAAATTTTTTCTGATTAATGGTACTCTAAGCAAGTTATTCAAATATAACTGCCTTTTTCCCATAATATAAGAACTGCCTGTGTGTGTGATTGCAATAGACTTACCATTTCCTACATGAATAGAATTCATAACTTTATACTCCCTGCTACCAAGATTTAAATTGCTCAAGTTGTTTGTAAGATGATTCGTAGCTCCAGAATCTGGATACCGGTCTTCATCATGAATATGCTCTGGCTTTGCTACTTCTGATTGTCGATAATTTTTATTGTCTGATTGATTGCTTGAATCATTATGAACTTGAGCCATATTTACACTGAGACTTTGATTTCTTTGACTGCTAGAATTTTGTCCTGGTACATAATTCAGATTTAATATGAAATAACACTTTGCTGCTGTGTGTCCCAATTTTTCACAAATCTGACATCTTGGTCTATTATTATTGTTCCATTTGCCTCTTCCTCTAGATCTGTTAGAGTAACCACCTATTTGTATTGCCTGATCAAATTTGTTACTACTTTGACCTTTGCTTTTATAATTTGCTGCATAATTGACTGTAAAATCAGTTTCTTGAGTTTTCTTATTATCAATTCTTGCCTCATGTGCAAGTAAAACAGAATGAACATCATCTACAGATGGTAGAATTTTCTGAGAAGCAATCACAACAGCCACAGCTTCATATTCATAATCCATTTAGAATAGTCATAATTTGTTCTGAATCACTGATCTTATGCCCTGCTGCTTCAAGAAGATCACATGTAGTCTTGACTTTGGAGAGATATTCTCTCATATTTTGACTGTCTTTCTTGATGCTATGTAACTATCTTTTGTAAAACATGACATTTGCTGCTGATTGAGTATTGAAAACTTTGTCAATAGTTACCCAGATTTCATTGGCTGTTTTGCAACCAATAACATGTGATAAAAGATTTACATTAATTGAAGACAGCAACCAAGAACACATGAGTCTATCTTGTCTATGATATTTGATAAACTCTTCATTGCTGACTATCTTGTTTTCTTTGTCAGTGATACATACAGCAGGAATCTAAATTGTTCCCTGAATATAGCTTTCAAGTCCATATCCTCATATTGCTGTTTCGACTTGAAGCTTCCATAGAAGATAATTATCTTCATTTAGATGAACAGTAACTAACTGACTTTGGGGACTGACAACAGTCTTGATCAAATTCTCTACAGAATTAGCAAGTTGGGTATTATTGGCAGTTGATGATGCCTCTGAGTTGCCTTCATCAGCCATGATGATTTAATCCGATTCCAGGAAAATAAAAAACTTAAAGAAAGATGCAGTCAAAGCTGGAAAGATGTTCAAGAACTCAAAAAAGAAATGCAGAACGGGTAAGTTGTAACCAAGAAATTCTCAAATGATGAATTTTCTGATAGAATTTCTTTTTGGATGGCACTTCTCTGTTTCTTTCGTTGTTTTCTTGATTTCTTGATCTGATTTTCTGAGAATTTGATTGTAGTCTTTCACGATTCAGTGATGAAATCTTGCTGCAGCCTGTTGATTAACCGACGAGGCACAGGATTGAACTAAATCAATCCTTTAAGTGATGAAATGAAACAATTGCTGATAAAGGATAAGATCAAATGATGATATTATCCTCTGATGATGATTTGATTTTTTTAAAAGTTTGTTGTTAAGCAATTTACTGAAAGCTCTGATACAAGGAAAGATTTTGAGATGAAGAAATATTTTCTTTAGCAGAATTTGATAGAAGAAAAATGTAACAAAGGATTTTTTATTATGAACAACAATTGTATTTACAATGATCGAAAGTATTGCTTATATATAATGTTACAGTCATTTGCACTACAAGGAACGGAAGGCATAGCAACGGCAAATAGCGTTGGCGGCCGTTGCGAGCCGTTGCCAAAAGCCGTTGCTATTAAGCACGTTGCAACTTGTTCTAGCAACGGCTCCGTTACCGATTTGGTAACGGGTGGCGACGACCAGTTGTCCACTTGGCAACAGTTAGTTACAATCCTGGACGTCATGTGGCGTCGCTAGCCGTTGCAAGCCTGGATCCAGCTAGCCGTTGCGAGCCGTTGCAAGCCTGGACCAGATAGCCGTTGCAAGCCGTTGCAAGCCTGGACCAGATATCCGTTGCTTGCCGTTGCGAGCCGTTGCAAACATGGAACTTTTTAAGTTTTCCAACAGCCAGCTTTCACTCTTCCAACCTCTGTCGTCGCAAACCATCGCACATCACAATAATCACTTCCAATCCATCGTATACATTCCATTCCAACCATCATATAACCAAATACATCGCAAATAAAAAAACACATATGAATAATCACGCAACTATATAATCAACTAACACAAATACATACATCTCAAATCCATCACACATAATATCCATCACCAACAAATATCCATTAAAACCACAATAAGTACATCAACCAACATACTACCATCTTGCCCAAACACCAAACAAACTACCAAGTCCAAGTCCATCAACCAACACCAAACCAACATCAACCAACACCAAACAAACTACCAAGTCCATCAACCAACATATGTACACACCAACATAAGTACACAAGTCCAACAAATATCCATTAAAACCACAATCTTGCCCAAAAAAAACCATCAGTAAAACATACCTACTCATCATCATCAGCGGCATCATCATCAGCATCATCATCAGCATCATCATCATCACCACCACCACCACCACAAGACCCTGGCATGGTCCCATGCTCTGAAACGAATGCGGCAATGCGCTCATCTATCTGCTGAGACAAGAAGCTCTGTCGCCAATCAATTATCTCGTCCAGCTGTCGTTGCATCTGGGCTATCTCCTCCTCGGCCATAGATTTCTTGTAAGCCCTCTGGAAGTTAAGAGCCTGTAAAACGATCAAACAAACTAGTTCTAATTCACGCTCGCAACGGCTATATTAAATTTAAATATAAGTTATTAAAACAGTTTACCTCCTGATTGCCGTATCCATAACGCCTATTGCGAGAAGGCGGATCAATAATTCTATCCCATATTTGATTGGACTCTTGAAGCGTAATATCCTCTCATCCAGTTCATTGCGCCATCGCTGCCCGCTCCGCTTCATATCTACCCTGCAATTACGAATACAAATTTGACTCAGTATATAGCTATACAATTTACTTATACACTAAAGGAATTTGAAACGTTGTCATTGCAAATAAACATATTTACCATTAACAGATTCAGCCTTCGCATCTGTCCACTGATAGGTCACATTCCCATCATCATCGGTCTGCTCCACCGCATGAGTGACTCTAAAAACCTCGGCCATTGTAGGCTCCTGTCCTGTTCTTGAATGCTGAAATTATACATGAATAAAAAACGTTACTAATATGATTAAATAATATTACAGTTTATAAACTCAAATTACAAATTTACCAATTTCCTCCGCCATTGTTGGAATGACTTGGACCCACCACGGTGTAACGAAGGATTTTTATTTCTATTCGAGCTATTTCGCTTTGCTATTTCCTGTTAATTTAAATACACGGTTAATTAAATTAATAATGAAACTAACATACATAATTTAAATAAATAATACTAACAATACAGCAATACGTAACTTACTTTGACAGCTTCACTTTCCCAGTGGGTGACAAATGTAGCCCAAACATCATTACCCATCCAACTGAGTTTTTTTCCGCTTAGCTTGGCCTTCGAAAGAGTCTCCCTGTAATTTTTCCGCATCCTCTTATTCCAATGATTGAAGAAGACAGTCTGGTCTTCCGGGCGGACACGTATTGCAGCCTGCTTATTGAAAATAATTTGAATTATATATAGTATACTAATTTTAAATTGAAATATAAAATTTTACTTACCATCAAATCAGCAACTATATCGTTCTTCACTTCGCCTGGGATGTCGTCCCAATAAGGCCAGCAACCAAACAGCCTACTCTTATAGGATTGCTTTGAAACTTGAAGAATGTAATCCGCCGGCTCTATTTCCAAACCCCTGTATAAATGTTGGTGTATGTAATTAATATATTTTAAATAATATAATTGAAATTAATTAGATACTTACCCAACACTCTTGGGAACTATCTCTATCTCACGGCGTAAGTCCGGAGCCGTACCGTTGGGACCTGTGCCATGAGAAGGCGAAGGAGAAGGCTGAGATGTACTGCGCCTTCTGTGAGACATATCTGCCACAAACATAATCATATCATATAATGAAAAGAAAACAAATTATTATTACAACACATGTTCCATTAATCATCATAATCATTCTTTGTAATTGCATAGCTCAGAATAATGCAGAACATAATCATTATTATTATTACACAGCTCTGAATAACGCATATGTCAAAATAAAACAGAATGATAATACATAACAAAATCATTATTATTACATAGCTCAGAATAATACAGAACGCATTCATCATTCTTAATACATTACTCAAAATAAAACATCATACATGCATACATTAAAAAAATAGTGTAATGTATCAGTCTTCGTCGTTTTCTGATTCAGACTCGGTCTCGTACTCTATATCGTTTTCTTCGGTACTTTCAAATGCATCTATTAAAACATTCGCTTCATCATTCAACGATCCTACGTCAACATCATCGGTTATTATTATTTCAGTTGGCTCCAGATCTGCTTGATACGCTGCTTCATCTCGAATATTATTTCCATCAAATGTAAATCTTGTCTTTGTTTTAATAACAGCCCACCAATCTGCTTTATCTTTTTTTAAGGATGGATACGGAGCAAAATAAACTTGTAATGCTTGCTTGGCTAATATGAAAGGATCATACTTAAAGTAATGCGAGGTATGCTTTATTTCAATGAGCTTGTAATCTTCGTGCACGTTAATTCCAGAACCAGGAATATTGCTAAACCAATTGCATTTGAATAAAAAAACTTTCTCTGCAGGTTGTATATAATATGGCAACTCTAAAACCTGTGTTAAGATGCCGTAAAAATCTTTTATATGCTCCTCTGGATCATCACTGCCTTTAACAAATACACCACTGTTATATGTTAATTTTTCAGCCCCGTAATCTTTGGTGTGGAATTTAAATCCATTGACGAAGAATATTGGATAAGTCTTCACATTTCTTTTTGGTCTGATAGCAATATGTCATAATCCTTCGTCAACAACAGAGTTTTTTGGATCGTATACGTATTTTGAAAACCATTTAGCAAAATCTTTACTGAGATCGCCAGATGGATGTTGTGATTCGTATATACTGCAAAAATGTATTATTCCCATCAAAATTAATATATATATATATATATATATATATATATATATATATATATATATACGTATAATTAAATTGTACATGAATTTAGTACTATCTGACAAATGGTGAAACTTCAACACAATTTAAAAGAACATTTGTGTGTGCTATATGGAAATCTTTATCGTCTAACCATATTTCCACACATTTCCCTGCAGGTCGGCCTTGTTGTCTAAAAATAGATAACATTGTTTGAGAAGAATCATGTCCAACAGCTTCATCATTACGGGGAATATTGACAAACGATAAGTTCACATCGTTACTAAAGAATGTGAGAAAAAAATGAAGATTCTTCTTCCAGATACGTTTTGCAAATTGAACCTTCTACTCGTGCTTTTTGTCTAATTTTCTTCTTCAAATGATTCAAGTACCTATAACAAAATTAATTTAATTTCTGTTTTGGTATATAAATCTAAATTTTAAGCAAACTTCATATTGCGGATAATCAAAATTACCTCTCAAATGGATACATCCATCCATACTACACAAAACCTCGAAGAAGTGCTTCAGATAGTATATGAACAGGTAAATGCTCCATTACATTAAAGAAACCTGGCGGAAATATTTTTTCCAGTTTGCAAAGCAGTATAGGGATTTCTACTTCAAGTTTACGTATGCGATCTACCTTTAACGTCGTCGAACAAAGTTGTTTATAAAACATACTTAATTTTGTTATAACACTCGATACTTTGCCAGGCAACAGTTCTTTGAAAAGCACAGGGAAAAAATATTCCATCATTATATGGCAATCGTGACTTTTCATCCCACTCAATTTACTATTTTTAAAGTCAACACATCTACGGAGGTTAGAAGAAATCCCATCAGGACATCTTACTCCTTCCACCCACTTTAGCACGAGTTTTACTTGTTTGTTATCTAGCTCATAGCATGCTTTGTGTTTTTTTGTATAGTCGTACAAATGAAGTTCGGGCCGCTTACAAAAGTGTAATATATCACGTCTCGAATTCACGTCGTCCTTAGTTTTTCGCTTTACATTCAAAACTGTATTAAACACGTTATCGAACGTGTTTTTTTTCATTGTGCATAATGTGAATATTATGCCGGAGTAGCAGATCTTTCCAGTAAGGTAACTCCCAAAATATACTTTGTTTGCACCAGTTATGAATGTCCGATTTACCTGGAATTTCAACTTGTACCCCAGTTTCATGTATCTTTGGATAGTCTTTTACGATTTCATATATCTCTTCACCTGACCAAACCTTCGGTGGTAGTATGCTCTCTTCTCTGTTTGCTTTAAAGTTCTTTTTATCCGTTCTAAATTTATGATTAACATGTAGAAAACATCGATGACAGTCAAACCAAGAAATTTTCTTTCCATACTTTAATGAAAATGCTCGTGTTTCATCCATGCAAAGAGGACAAGCTAGACGTCCAACTGTGCTCCAACCAGAAAGCATCCCATACACAGGAAAATCACTAATAGTCCATAATAAAGAAGCAAACATACGAAAATTATTTTTTCTTGAAATGTCGTATGTTTCAACTCCTTCATGCCACAGTGTTTTCAATTCTTCGATCAATGGTTGTAGATAAACATCAATTCCTTGTGTCAGATCATCGGGACCGGGGACGACAATCGTTAGAAACATATACGGAGTTTTCATACACATTCATGGAGGTAAATTATAAGGAGTAACAATAATAGGCCATGATGAGTATTTACTACCAAACTGAGAGAATGGTGAACATCCATCTGCACATAAACCGAGTCTGACATTACGGCTCTCTGCAGCAAACGCAAGATAAGTCTTATCGAAATGTTTCCATGCTTCTCCATCAGATGGATGTATCAAAGTTCCTTCTTCTGGTGTTCTAGCACTGTGCCATCGCATATGACATGTCGTAGCAGAAGATGCATATAACATTTGAAGTCTAGGAGTGATAGGTAAATAATGCATTCTTCTATGGAACTTCTTTTCCTTTTTTTTTCTCGGTTTGAATCTTTCCTCGTTACATATTCTGCATTTTCTAAGGTCAACGTCATCTTTCTAATACAACATACAACCTTTTATACATGTATCTATCTTTTGGTATGGCAATCCAAAAACAGACATAAGTTTTTTCACTTTATAATGACTATCGCACATCAAATTATTGGATGGCATGTGTCATTTTGCAGCTTGTACAACTGTTGTAAATCCAGCTTCTGCAAGGTTGAATTTTGATTTCATAGTGATGTATTCAGCGGTTACGGATAATTCAGTTCCGCTTTTACAACCATCCCACAAGGGCCTCTTAGCAGAATCTAATAAATCATAATAAAATTTAGCTTGCGCAGTCGGTTCTTCTTCAACGTTATCATTGTCATCATTGCCCTGATCAATGATAGGAAACATCGACCGTGCTGTATCTTGCACCATATTTTCTATTGGATTCGTCATAATATTATCGTCCTCTAACACTACAGGATTAGGTGTACGTTCAACAAGTTCTCCATGACGATCCCATAAGTAATAATTCGGCACAAAACCAAATTTATACAGATGTACTTCTATTACATCTGATTTCCAATGCTTTAGATGTTTGCACTTACTACACGGACAACGAATTTCATCGTTATTCCGATTATTAGATTTAGCGAATCTAGTAAATTCATGTACACTGTTAAAGAAATGTTCCTTTATTGATCCTTTCATACCAGTTCGGACTTCATACATCCAACTACGATCGAGAAAATAATCGAACATTTTTCCTGATTTGGTAATATGTGGTAGAAGATTCAAGTAAACACTTCACTCCATATTACAGTATTTTACGATTGATTTATAATTTGTCATTAAATCAGCTATTTAACAATTGAAAAACATTTTATAATTCATTGACGACCGGTCATCCTACTTCCCATTACAAACACAATATCGTAATTACATTTTATAAATCATTTCTGGTTAAACGATTCAATAAAATTTCGGCAGCACTTCCCTTTATTCCCTGTATCGTACACAAAATGCGTGTACACAGGGAACAAAAAGGAAATGCCACCAAAATTTTGTAAACCGTTTAAACTGAAATGATTTACAAAATGTGATTACTTTATTGTGTTTGTAACTTGTCCAAATAATAGGACAAATCCATCAAATATTGTATCATATGAATATAAATGTCCGTTCTTGGAAAAAAACGGATATCCATATAACGATCATATACAACACTTGTCAGACGGGGCCAAAATATCTCTAAGGTATTTACATAAATAAAACATATTTTCTAATTATTCTTCTAACAACTACAAAATATTTTATAATCAATTAATTCATTATATTTATTAACTAAATTTTAAAACGTGCTATAACTTTCACTGAATAATTAGCTCATTGTTATTACGCTCATTTCAAAATTTTATAATTCATTCAACGAATTATATTTATTTTAAACTACGATAACACTTATAATTAGCACTTCTGAATTAAATTATCGTTAACTGTACCAGTCTAACAAGATATGTATTAATTACTAAACAATGAACTTTGGCGTAAACTATACACATTATTTTAAATAAAAACAAATATTGTCATAAACTTAAATATCAACAAGCATGTTCATCAATAATATACACTAATTTTAAAATCAAACCACCAATCAAAATCAACTAATACAAATATTACCATAACTAATACGCATTAATCATCATTTTCAACATAATCATAAACTAATTTAACTTCCACCTAACTTAAAACACTATAATCATCATATGATGATCGCCCATGGCTCCTGCACTAAACAAGGAAATAGTGCACTGAAAGGTGTGCCAGGCCACCATGGACGATCATCAGGGTTAAAGTAAAATAATAAACTCTATCGTATTACTCACAGCGTAGGGATAAAATACAATAGAGAAATATACATAGTGAAGCTTCACCAAATAGAACCTTATCAATACACTACAAAACAATTTGATACAAACAATCTGAATGGTCAATACATCAAGCCTCACTACATAACACTCAGAGAATCATACAAGCAGCGGAACATCCAATATATATAGTAAGAAAAACAATATACAAAAGCCTCCAGCTCGTCTTCATCATCAATAGCGTTGGTCACTAAGAACAGCACCTGTCACCTGCTACCTAATATGCCCATCCCAAAATGGATGAACAGCCCAAGGTAATAAGAGTTGAACATAAAACCTTGAGTCAGACAACAGTCTTAGTGAGCGGTAAATTAACTAACAACATACCAAAATAGCATAAAGAAAAAAGGAATAGGAACCCAACCATCCCACTCCACCTCTTTCTACAGTGATAGCCACCAAACACACTAAGCAGAAACAAACATAGCAAAGCAGACAATTAAAGTAAAGCAATTATCACTCGAGTTAAGGTCGATGTTTTCCAAGTACAAACACCCAAGGCCTAAACCAAGATAAGATAAGCACCCAAAAAGCACCGCTCATGAGACCGAATGATGATACAACCAAACATCCATGACTCTGGCTATCACTGTTATCATTGCTTCGATACCACCGTTAATTGAATGACCGACACATTCTTTCAGCCGTCCGTCAAAGGCTAATGGTAACCCCGGTTCTAGACATAACTCCGTACGTCATCGTAACCCGTGCCTAGGACTATCGAATCTGCCCAGAGTACTAGACCTTCAACTATTGGTCTTGGGACTATCGAATCTGCCCAGCGTACTCTTGCTTCGAGCATGCAAGAACCTTCAACAACGATGAAATCTCAGCCTCCTAGTCATCCTCCTTGACGACTATTCTCATACTAGCTCAAGCGCCTCTTGAGCCAACCATTATCAACGAACTCGAACCATATCACCGAGTTATCAACATGCTTGGGATAATCCCGTCTGGATTAAACCAAGGCTATCTCACATCATGCTTTGCTTCATCGCATCATAGCAAAGTCCCATCTCAACATCATCATCAAATCTATCCATATGAGCTTTATCATCCGCTTCATATGCCACGAGCAGCTTTCCTTATTCAAGAGCCTTTCCACTAAGCTTTTGAATCATCTTCGACCATACTTGTCCAAGTTCAACCATAAATCAACTAATTTATAACAATCAATCAGATCAATCATTAATCCAAGTAATCAATCATTCAAATAAGATCTAAATAAACAGTTATAACAATAATGGCAATTTCGTAAATAAAGAGTCCAAATCTAACAAGCATGAATTCTAAGTAATATCTTGATGAATGAACTAGCATAGGTTAACATGTAACAAAGTGGATATCAAAACTTTATGAACGATGGATCTACATGCAGACTTAAGGAAAATGCATGAAATCACTATCTTTAACACACAAACAAGCCACCGATCCAATATACTCCTTTGGGTCCGTGTGAGAGATAACCACCACTCACCGAATCACCTAAACACCTAAAAAACAACACACTTCAGATCTGGACAGCGAAGGATCTAGCTTGATCCGTCAAAATTCCGCTTCAAATGATGAAGTCTCTCTTTGAAGAATGTAGATCTTCAATCTTGGCTCTTGGATCTTCAATTTGATCTTCAATCTTGGATGGGAGGAAGCACTAGATTAGAGAAGAGATAAGAAGTGAAGAAGTATAGTACTCGAGCTCTCAAAATGGCAGCACTTCGTCGCTTCAAAATCCGGATCCCAAAAACTGAGATAAGGCCGTGTATTTATAGGCCAAACCTATAAGTCGTTCGCCCCCCTTAAGTCGGTCACGACTTAACAAGGCCCCACGACTTACGACTCATCAACCCCACAGCCTACCGACTCAAGCCTCTACGCGGCCTAACACAAACACGGCTCAACACACACGCGACCTAACATGCAAGCCGCGTTCCTTCCTAAGTCGTCTGGACGACTTAACAACCTGCCGACTCACGACTCAACGACTCAATATCCTAGCGACTTAACAACACACACGGCTAAGCGACCCAACGGCCTAACACCCGTGCCTTATCTCCTCCACGACCTAAGCTGCTAACTACCTTAGGTCGCTTCACCGACCTATCTTCCTTGGGTCGGTAACTCGTTCAACCGACCTATCTCCTATACCACTATCCCTTAGGTCGTTAAACATTAAGCCGCTAACTAATGCTACTAACTTCCCTAGGTCGCTTACTAACTTAAGTCGTTAACTCCTAAGTCGTTAGTTCCCTTAGGTCGGCCAAACCCCTAAGTCGCTCACTCTTATAGGTCGGTCACTCCTATAGGTCGCTCCAACTCCTAAGTCGCTCCACCGACCTAAGCCACTGCACGACCTAACCCTGGACGACTTATCTCTGGACGGCTTAAGCTCCGAACGACTTAAATTCTGAACGACTTAACAACACTAACAACCTAATGACAACAGTTCTACGATCTTTCGATACGTAAAATACGGGTCGTTACATCCTCTCCCCCTTAGGAATTTCGCCCCCGAAATTCCAAACAAACAAGAGCAACCAAAACTATCCTGCATGCCTACCATCCATAGCAATCAACAAACCGTGCATCCAATTACTAGCCTAGCATGCAGAATTCTAAGACTAGAACAAGTTGCAAATTCATGAGATGTCACGACACCTTAGGGCCATACCTCGAGGAGTTCAGGATGAGCTGCCTTCATCCTCTCTTCCTCCTCCCATGTACAGTCGTTAACATCATCACTCCATTGTACCTTGAGCAACTTGACTACCTTCCTCCTAAGCTGTTTCGTGTTAGTTTTCACAACACGAAGCGGCTTACGAGGTCTCTTATCAACCGAATCAACCTCAAAATCTTCACAGCTATCAATAGAAACCACTACATTCGAGTCATGCACATACTTCCGTAGATACGATACATGAAAAACATTGTGCACACCTGACATCTTTTCTGGTAATTCCAATTTATAGGCGAGCTTTCCAATTCGCTCGATGATCGGGAATGGTCCAACAAATCTCGGAGTCAATTTCCCTTTCTTCCTGAATCGAATAATATTCTTCAGTGGAGAAATCTTCACAAAAACCATATCTCCTACGTCGAATTACAAATCCTTACGACGCTTATCGGCATAGCTTTTCTGACAGTCTTAGGCTGCCTTCATTCGTCGCCGAATGATCTCTATACAATCAGAAGTCTGTCGAATCATTTCTGGCCCAAGTATCAACTTTTCTCCCGTTTCCAACCAACATGTCGGAGAGTTACACGGTCTTCCATACAATGCTTCATACGGCGCCATACCAATGCTTGACTGGTAACCGTTATTATATGAAAATTCCACCAAATGAAGATAATCTTCCCATGATCCTCCGAAGTCCAAAACACATGCTCTGAGGAGATCTTCCAAAACTCGGTTGACTCTCTCAGTCTGACCATCTGTTTGAGGGTGATAAGCTGTACTCAAACACAACTCGGTTCCCAAAACTTCCTGGAAGCTCTTCCAAAATCCACTAGTGAACAATGGGTCTCGATCGCTCACTATGCTTTTCAGAATACCATGGAATCGAACTATCCACTTAACATATAGCTCAGCCAATTTCGATGCAATCCTGGTTGATCGAACAGGAATGAATCTTGCACTCTTCGTCAAACGATCTACGATGACCCAAATCCCTTCATTTCCTGCTCTGGTTCTAGGTAACCCATCGATAAAATCCATCGATATTTGCTCCCACTTCCATGTAGGAACTTCTAATGGTTGAAGTAATCCACTGGGCTTCTTCTGTTCGGCTTTTACCAACTGGAAGTTCATACATTTGGAAATAAAATTTCCAACATCCTTCTTCATACCTTCCCAGTAATAGGTTCTCTTCATATCCCAATACATCTTATTTCCACCTGGATGAATTGTCAACTTCGAGTGATGACTTTTCTTCAGAACTTCATTTCTCAATTCATCTCTATCGGGAACAACTAGTCGTCCTTGCTTCCGAAGCCAACCCTCTCGATCGACCTCGAATCCTTTATCCTTCTCTGGGTCCAACCCCGATTCCAAATTACGGATAATCTTGACGAGCTTATCGTCTCGCTTTTGGCTCTCGCCAATCCTTTCCACAAGAGTAGTTCTTATCGATAAGTTTACCAACATCTCAGGTTCCAATTCACATCTAGGCCTGAAGTCAAATCCAGCCAAATACTCAAGGCTCTTCCATTCTGAAAACATGGCTCCCAATTCTGCATGTCTTCGACTTAACGCATCTGCCACTGCGTTACCCTTTCTCGGAGTATAGGCTATACCAAAATCATATGATGCTAAAAACTCTAGCCATCGTTGCTGTCGGAGATTCAAATCCTTTTGGGAGAAAAGATACTTCAATGACTTATGATCTGTAAACAAGTCGAATCGAACTCCCAGCAGGTAATGTCTCCACATCGTCAGAGCAAATACAATCGCCGCTAACTCCAAATCATGAGTTGGATAATTCCTTTCATGCGGCTTCAGTTGTCGACTTACATATGCAACAACTTTATCATTCTGCATTAGCACTGCTCCAAGTCCAGTACCACATGCATCAGTGTAGACCACCATCTCATCATTCCCTCTTGGAATAGTCAAAACAGGAGCACTTGTTAATCTCTCTTTCAGGATTCCAAAAGCTTGCTCACATTTAGCATCCCATCTGAACACTTGGTTCTTTTTCGTCAATCCTGTTAATGGTGCAGCTATCTTGGAAAAGTCTTTGATAAATCGACGATAGTTTCCTGCTAATCCAAGAAAACTTCTCACATCAGATGCATTCTTAGGTCTAACCCAATCCTGGATTGCTGCCACCTTGGCGGGATCAACCGCTATTCCATTTCCAGAGATAATATGACCTAAGAACCTCACTTCACTCTTCCAGAAGTGACACTTCGAAAACTTAGCCTTCAGCTGATGTTTTCGCAGAGTCTCCAAAACAATACGCAAGTGCGTCTTGTGCTCTTCTTCAGTTCTGGAATAAATCAAAATATCACCTACGAACACAAGTACAAACTTGTTCAACTGATCCCTGAACACTCTATTCATAAGATCCACAAAATATGCTGGTGCATTGGTCAATCCAAACAGCATTACTAATCACTCATAGAAACCTGATGGTGTCCTGAAAGCAGTCTTCGGCACACTATCCTTTGCCACTCTCAACTGGTGAAATCTCGTTGCCAAATCCATCTGAGAAAACACCTTAGCTTCGTGAAGCTGATCAAAAAAGTCATCTATTCTCGGCAATGGATACTAGTTCTTCTTAGTCATTTTATTCAGCTCACGATAATCCACACACAACCTCAACGATCCATCCGCTTTGGTTGCAAACGCAACTGGTGCACCCCATTCGGATACACTTCGCCGAATGAATCCTTTCTGTAAAAGATCATCAACTTGCACCTTCAACTCTTGCTGTTCCCTAGGCGCCATCCGCCTAAGAGGCATCACAACAGGTCTGGCTCCCTCAACTAGATCGATGCGAAACTCGATCTCTCTATGCGGCGGTAACCCTTTGACCTCATCAAAGACATCCTCAAATACATTTACGACTGGAACCGATGACAGTCCATCCCGTGGAACAACCAGCGAATACATGAAGCTCATGAAGACGCCTTCCTCATGCTTACATCGTATCACAACCTTTCGCCCTTCCACATTCTCGACTGTCACCTCCAGCCTTCACAATCAACCTTTGTCGCATACTTCCTAAGCCAGTCCATGCCCAAAATAATTCCAAACCCCACAAAGTTCAGAAAAAACAATCACAAACAAAAGAGCAATCATGACTCGATACAACCAGACCACGGCATATCATACACAAACAAGATGAACCCCCAACTGGATTAGTCACAACCAATGGTCTATCAACAATATCTGGTTCCAAACCCAACCGGCCTACAAGTTCATTACAAACAAAAGAATGCGACGTCCCAGTATCGAACAACACTCTAACTGGAACACCACAAATGGAAAGGGTACCTTGTACCACCACACTCTTTCCTTTCTCTTCCGTAGTAGGGGCTTTTGATGATGATGGCACAACCCCCAAAGCATAAGCTTGCACAATCTGCTTGTCCTTTCGCTGTTCTGGACAATTCCTCTTAATATGCCCCGGCTTGTCACAGTTGTGGCACTTCACCGGCACCTTTGGATTCTTACAATCTTTGGAGAAATGGCCCTTCTGTTGACAATTTTAGCAAGTCACTTCACCCTTCGGCTTCTTCTGGCCATCCTTACCCTTCTGTTGCTGCTGCTTCCTCTTCTTGTTCCCACCTTGCTGTGGTTTAGAATCTTCCTTGGTCACAGCAACAACAGATCCTTCCTTAGGAAATAGATTCTCATGCCTAAGAGCCTTCTCCACAAGCTTCTCAAACGGATCGTCCAAATGATCCACCAACTGTCTCCCAAGATAAGTGTCCAAGCCTGTCACAAACTTCTCATTCTTCTGATATAGGGATTCAATATATGACCGAGCATATTTGGACAAGGCTTCAAACTCCGAAACATACTCAAGAACTGGTCTTCCACCTTTCTTGAGTTCCACAAATTTCTTAAACAGAACGGATTTCTGAGCTGTATAAATGAACTTAGCTTCAAATCTGACTTGGAATTGCTCCCAAGTAATTTCTTCCTCTGGAGTATCAATGGTGATAGAGTTCCACCAATCAGAAGCTCTTCCCTGAAGCTGTCTTGATGCGAGCTTCCTTTTGGTTGCATCCTCGATTCCCAAGTCACCAAAGATTCTTCCACAAGCATCCATCCATCTCTGGACTTCAATGGTTGACTCTGTTCCTAAGAAAACCTTTCCTCCAAGAGCAGTATAATCTTTACACAGTTTAGCAAAATCCACCGGTTTTGGAGTTTGAACTTGAACTCCAACATCTACCGTTGGCCCTGGAGCTGGCATCCTTCTCATGATCGAAGTCATCATAGCCTCGAACATAGCAGCATAATCAGCAGCCCCGTCTACAGCACGGCCTTCCCTAGCAGCTGGTCTCCATCTTCGACTCATTCTTAATATCTATAAAAGAATGATTAGTACACCTTGAGAAACAACTGCATAAGAGGTTCTAATCTTTCTAAACTACTATATTATATATAGTAATCATCCATCAAAATACAATTACGTCTCTCATACGTAGTTACGTCAGTGAGCATTGGCTAAAATCGATTAACCAAAGCTTTGATACCAAATGTGACGACCGCCCATGGCTCCGGCACTAAACAAGGAAATAGTGCGCTGAAAGGTGTGCCAGGCCGCCATGGACGATCATCAGGGTTAAAGTAAAATAATAAACTCTATCGTATTACTCACAGCGCAGGGATAAAATATAATAGAGAAATATACATTGTGAAGCTTTACCAAATAGAACCTCATCAATACACTACAAAACAATTTGATACAAACAATCTGAATGGTCAATACATCAAGCCTCACTACATAACACTCAGAGAATCATACAAGCAGCGGAACATCCAGTACATATAGTAAGAAAAACAATATGCAAAAGCCTCCAGCTCGTCTTCGTCATCAACAACGTTAGTCACTAAGAACAGCACCTGTCACCTGCTACCTAGTCTGCCCATCCCAAAATGGATGAACAGCCCAAGGTAATAAGAGTTGAACATAAAACCGTGAGTCAGACAACAGTCCTAGTGAGCGGTAAATTAACTAACAACATACCAAAAGAGCATAAAGGAAAAAGGAATAGGAACCCAACCATCCCACTCCACCTCTTTCTACAGTGATAGCCCCCAGACACACTAAGCAGAAACAAACACAGCAAAGCAGACAATTAAAGTAAAGCAATTATCACTCGAGTCAAGGTCGATGTTTTCCAAGTACAAACCCCCAAGGCCTAAACCAAGATCAGATAAGCACCCAAAAAGCACCGCTCTTGAGACCGAAAGATGATACAACCAAACATCCATGACTCTGGCTATCACTGTTATCATTGCTTCGACACCACCGTTAATTGAATGACCGGCACATTCTTTCAGTCGTCCGTCAAGGGCTAATGGTAACTCCGGTTCTAGACATAACTCCGCACGTTATCGTGACCCGTTCCTAAGACTATCGAATCTGCCCAGAGTACTAGACCTTCAACTATTGGTCTTGGGACTATCGAATCTGCCCAGCGTACTCTTGCTTTGAGCATGCTAGAACCTTTAACAACGATGAAATCTCAGCCTCCTAGTCATCCTCCTTGACGACTATTCTCATACTAGCTCAAGAGCATCTTGAGCCAACCATTATCAACAAACTCAAATCATATCACCGAGTTATCAACATGCTTGGGATGATCCCGCCTGGATTAAACCAAGCCTATCTCACATCATGCTTTGCATCATCGCATCATAGCAAAGTCTCATCTCAACATCATCATCAAATCTATCCATATGAGCTTTATCATCCGCTTCATATGCCACGAGCAGCTTTCCTTATTCAAGAGCCTTTCCACTTAGTTTTTGAATCATCTTTGACCATACTTGTCCAAGTTCAACCATAAATCAACTAATTTATAACAATCAATCAGATCAATCATTAATCCAAGTAATCAATCATTCAAATAAGATCTAAATAAACAGTTATAACAATAATGGCAATTTCGTAAATAAAAAGTCCAAATCTAACAAGCATGAATTCTAAGTAATATCTTGATGAATGAACTAGCATAGGTTAACATGTAACAAAGTGGATATCAAAACTTTATGAACGATGGATCTACATGCAGATTTAAGGAAAATGCATGAAATCACTATCTTTAACACACAAACAAGCCACCGATCCAATATAATCCTTTGGGTCCATATGAGAGATAACCACCACTCACCGAATCACCTAGACACCTCAAAAATAACACACTTCAGATCTGGACAGCGAAGGATCTAGCTTGATCCGTCAAAATTCCGCTTCAAATGATGAAGTCTCTCTTTGAAGAATGTAGATCTTCAATCTTGGTTCTTGGATCTTTGATTTGATCTTCAATCTTGGATGGAAGGAAGCACTAGATTAGAGAAGAGATAAGAAGTGAAGAAGTATAGTACGCGAGCTCTCAAAATGGCAGCACTTCGTCGCTTCAAAATCCGGATCCCAAAAAGTGAGATAAGGCCGTGTATTTATAGGCCAAACCTATGAGTCGTTCGCCCCCCTTAAGTCGGTCAGGACTTAACAAGGCCCCACGACTTACGACTCATCAACCCCACAGCCTACCGAATCAAGCCTCTACGCGGCCTAACACAAACACGGCTCAACACACACGCGACCTAACATGCAAGCCGCGTTCCTTCCTAAGTCGTCTGGACGACTTAACAACCTGCCGACTCACGACTCAACGACTCAATGACATAGCGACTTAACAACACACACGGCTAAGCGACCCAGCGGCCTAACACCCTTGCCTTATCTCGTCCACGACCTAAGCTGCTATCTACCTTAGGTCGCTTCACCGACCTATCTTCCTTAGGTCGGTAACTCGTTCAACCGACCTATCTCCTAAACCACTATCCCTTAGGTCGTTAAACATTAAGCCGCTAACTAATGCTACTAACTTTCCTAGGTCGCTTACTAACTTAAGCCGTTAACTCCTAAGTCGTTAGTTCCCTTAGGTCGGCCAAACCCCTAAGTCGCTCACTCTTATAGGTCGGTCACTCCTATAGGTCGCTCCAACTCCCAAGTCGCTCTACCGACCTAAGCCACTGCACGACCTAACCTTGGACGTCTTATCTCTGGACAGCTTAAGCTCCGAACGACTTAAATTCTGAATGACTTAGCAACACTAACAACCTAATGACAACAGTTCTACGATCTTTCGATACGTAAAATACGGGTCGTTACACATCACCCAATATCACTATAATCATCACCCAATATCACTATGATCAACTAATACAATTATTTTTGAAATTAGGGTTTTCCAATTAATCCTAAATTAAACCTAAATCAAACCCAAATCAAGTTTAGAAGACATGCCAGCGAGTTTTGGAGGTGTTTGAGCGACGTGGAGGCAACCAGCAACGGCTGTAGTCGGAGAGGCGGCGGGTTGTGACGGGGATGAGGGTTTTGGGGAAGAATTCCTTGTGGTGGGAAATGATATTCTGTTCGTGGGTTGCAGGTTATATTTGCGATTTGCAACGGCTAGCAACGACCGTCTTTTTTAGCCGTTGTCAGCCGTTGTCAGCCATTGCAACAATCCGATACAAAATGGGCCATTTTCTTGTAGTGTTGCTATTGGGCTTTAGCCCACAAGACAAAAAAAATTGTGCTGGACGGTATAGATGTAATCTTAGCAATCTGATGGCTGGTAGAATACAACGCTGGAACATATAACAACAGAGAAGAAAGGGTTTCTCATTTTATATGGAGCCAACCCGGATTAATTGTTAATGCACTGCTGGTCATGATCTAAAAGTATCAGAAATCATATAATCATTACTTAATTTGCAAATCTTTGTACTGAAGATCTTGTGCATGCTATATGAGAAAATGTTGTTTCTGTTTTGTTCATGGTTAAGAAATCTATATAATAATAAAACACAACACTAGACCTTAATATTTCTTGTGTTTCATTTTGATACTATATTTTATGTCCAAATAGAATTTCTCATGATATTACTGTGTGCATATCAGAAATATATGAACCAGCTATTGCATCATTAGTGAATATAATTCGGGATCTGTGCTGGCTCTTGCTATACATTCAACCTTCTAATGTTATTTATATCATACAGTTGTACCGTATTCTTTAAAATTAATGCTTGCTTAATCATATTTTAGCCAAAGTAAGATGGAACAACAAACTGGTTACTCAAATAGAATGGGTAGACAAATATCGTAAACTAAAGAGCAATATATCGAACACTCAAACATATTATAAGTTTTAAATCTGTGCCAAATATAGGCTATTTATTTTTTTCCTTACTAAGGTAAACACGATGAATTCTTTAATTACTAGTGGCTTCATACATGACTCCAACACGAGTTAAAGACTAAGAAAGCAGTGAGACATCTCCGATTTTTGCTCCTGTGCCCAAAGCCAAGATTACAGACACAACTGAATGACATTGCCTTTTAACAAATCATACTTTTCTCATCCTAAGTTTATGTTCGTGATATCTTATACATAGTGTATGAATTTTGTACATAGCATGTGATCTCAAGCTGAAAGCCAGAACTTAAGGCTATTTGTTAGGAATCTTTTCAATCAAGCTCATGCATCCCACTATGTACAAAACCTTAACACAATTATTCTACTTTCATACATTCTACACTAATATCTTAATATATTGGTAGCCTTTGCTACGTTGAGTTAAAAATGATCATCCTAGTTTTGTTCCTGATGCCAGAATTTAACCGTTTTGGTTATGCTAATCGAATAATTTATGATTCTCTTACATAAAATAATCACATATTTGTAGGAGCAAATATAGCGCTTGGCATAATTATTTTCAACATCTGTAGCTTTTTATATTAACTGCAAACTATCTTCTTTGTGACTGTTGATAGGATTTAAGATTACTTTAGGTTTTAGTTTATATTTTCATTATTCATTTTTGAAGCAAAATCATGAGCAATCCAAATCACATATCGAACGTGAGTACTATATGACACAAAATGCACTTGGAAAATTCTCTCCTTTTTAGACTATCCATTAGGCATTTTCTTCTATTTACACAGATCAACGGTTTGGTATTTCTTCTTTTACATGTACCTAAATCTTGATTGTTTAGTCTCGGAATCAAATTTTGAATGGATAAACTAGTTAATTGTGGTGACATCAGATTGTGATTGTTTGGTTAAACATGTAGTGCTTGATTTAAATACTCAGATTATTAGGGGTCGTTACTTTACATAATAAGATTACTTTAATTACTCATTTATTAATTTTCATTGCTTTCTTTACACTATTATATACTTTATGCATGATAAGCGACTAAAACTGTTGTTGAATGGTCGGACTCGAAATGACGTTTTTTAATCTTTATTTTTTTCGTTGTTGTATTCTTCTTGTTTATATAGCAGTTGGGAAGGATGTGTTAGTTTGTAAATAAACTAATTACGCAAAGACAAATAACGGATTCATCCAGAATAGTTAATGCATTACCAATATTAAACTTAAAAATTATTATAACTATACTTTAATTCATGACTATACATGTAGAATTTGTTAATAAATTTTAGACTAAAGTCCCTGATAAATTAACTTCTTCTATATGTTTCTTATTTTGCAATAAATTACGAGTCCAGTTAAAAAAGCATAATTTTAATAAAATAAGATAATTGTAACTTTCAGACATTTTTCACGCCTCCCTTTTCATTTGTCTGGATAGAAGGCGATAAGATAGGAGTGTCAAAACAAAACTAGAAAAATATTAGTACCAGAAACTCTAAAGAAAGGGAGAAACTCTTGATTTTGACAATAATAAAGTTGTAACCAATTAACCGCCGCCGCCTTCAAAGATCCCTTGCCCTAACGCTTCCTTCGCCATTAAGCCAAAAACTCGTGTCAAATTCCTTACATCACCCTATACTTTTGTTCGTTTCCTTATGTACCCTAATGAACGTGAACATCAATATTCTTGGACAAATTTTGTGATTAAACTTTAAGAAATAACATATTAAGTATAAATCCTATTCCAAACTTATTACTAAAGTCAAATTTGATCGGTATCTCATTGCAAATTTTAAGAAATTGTTGATTCTAGCACTGAAACAATAAGAGTAGCTAGTAGGTTTTGCTCAAGACACTCACCATTTGATTAAAAGATTGTATGCATTGAGTTATGACAAACGCCTCCAAAAATATAAATTTGATAGAAATTTTTGTATGCTTTGCAAAACTTCAGTATGATAGGAAAAGTGGGTGAAGAAGAATATTTTGAAAATATTTTTTATACTTGAATGAATGATAAGATTTCTCGTTTATAGGGCTGAATGATTGTGTTTCTTAGCGAAGAGGATCGACCGTTTAAAATGGATATAACAATTTTAAAACATGGATTAGTTGACTAGTTAAAAAGGACTAATCAACGGAACCACGGATCAGTTGACTGATCGCTTTGATCGTTCGATTGAATGAATTCAAAAATAAAGTTATTATTCATGAAAATTCTGAACCTCAATCAGTTTTCTAACCATAACGGACCAATAGATTGATCGCTTAAGAAAACGGCCAGTAAATTATTTCGAACAATTACAATTTTCTGCAATGGTCGTCTTCAACTGTCGCATCATTTGGCTTGCAACAGCTTTACCCCAACCCGACCCAGCTTGACACGGTTGGTGGTGTTGGATTAGGTGCATCGAACAACATGGTAAAAAGGGCAAATTTCAAAAAAAAAAAATAGTTTACATTAAATAATATTAAATATGTCAATTGTTTGAATTTGGTTTTGAATTTTAAGTTATATTATTACAATAATGAATAACATTTTTTTGCACGTGGGATTTACTAAAATAATTTCTTACGAATTCATATAAAATTTAATTAAAGTGATATATTTAAAATAATTTTATGATTAATTTGAATAATATTTATACAAAAATATATTTAACAAAAAAATTTATTATTAATTTGGAATATATTTATTTATGTATAGTATAATATTAATTACTTATGTATCCACATATATATGGGAAAGTCTACTTAGACACAAAATGGATGCATAGTCGGTGACACAAAAAATCTCTACCATTGGATTGTCCCCGTGAATTCCACCCTCCCCATAAAGACAAAAAAATCCAACGGTCTGGATCTTTTATGTCACCATTTTGTGTTTAATTTTGTGCTCAAATAACAGGCCCCTATATATATGTATGTATGTATATTGTGTGTGAGCGCACATGTGTGTGTATGTGCATGTATATGTAAGGACAAAATTTTAATATAAATTTAAAATAAGTTATTCTAATAATAGGATCCCCTATAAACTAATTGCAAAAGTAATTGCGCAAGCTTCAAACATGTATTATAGCTTGTGTAGTTTCAAATTGCACAAGCTATATTAAAGAAAACAAAATTTGTGCTTGTATAATTTTGGATTGCGCAAGTGCATTTTCGGGTTAAGAAAACTCACTGGTTGTTCTCTTTAATTTCTTTTTTCTCTTCATCTCTCTTTCATCGCACAAAACACAACTTACTTCTACTCTAATTTATTTTAATCCCTAAAGTTGCGTCATAATTAAAGTTTTGTCGAAATAAAAGTAGTTTTGGTTGAAGCTTCTTGTTTAACGATGGACTACCTATCGGATTAGAAAACCACAGATAAAATTTAAACTAAAATAGCCGCAAGTGCACGGCGTATAATTTTAGTACGTGGCAAGTGTTTGCACCAAAATTGGTCGCAAACCTCAAGTATCGTGAAAGCACCAAGTTATGAATATAGATCAACAATATTCCAAACACAATCTGAGATCTAAGCAATACTAAGTGTAACAATTCAGAAATAACAATTAGTGACACGAGATTTATAGTGATTCGGCTATCTCCAGCCTACGTCCACTTCAAATGACAATCTTTTATTGATTTTCCTTGTTGGTTACAGATGATTACAGCAATTACAATGGAGAAATTCGAGTAAAATAATTGTGATGAAGTGTAGAATTGAATCCGCCAGAGTCTGGATGTTGAATAGCAAAAAGATCCTTTTTCTGCAGGCTTCAGAGGGCTATTTATATGTGTAGAAGGCTGATATCATGCTCAAACTTCGGGAGACTCCTTCTGGCACGTGAGTGGGCCCACGCGACCGATCCCACCAAGTTTCGACTCAATCCGTGATCGATACGAATCGATTTCGTGTCAATCAAGAAATGGTCCAATCGAGCTAAAACTTGGCAAGAACATTCCTTAGCTTGTACGTAAGCTCATGTGAAAATTTCGTAGGATATGGACCGATAGTTTAGAAGATATGATCGATACGAGATGGAGGTCTTCGGTAGGCGATCTAGTTCTTATCGATAGATTCGAATCGATCTATTCGAGTAGATAAGAGCACGTGCCCATGCGATGATGTGTTGCGAAATCCCTAGATCGATCCACTTTGTATGCCGAGTTTGACCGAGTTATTCGCATCTAACGCCGAAGCTTCGCTCGTGTCAACCATTCATTCACATCCATTTGTTTCAGTCCTTATTCGAATCGGTTATCGATTCGTCGTAGCCCTAGCTCGCATCGATTGTTATTGGTGTACTGTGTATCGATCGCTGCAACTGCTATCGACACGAAGTGACCTCGTTTGAGTATGATGGATACGAACAAGGACTAGTACGCTATCGATTCGAATAACCACGAACCACATGGATACGAACTGAGCCTCTGTGATCGATTCGAACTGGGTCCACCCCTGATCGATACGAAATGTTCCGACCACGATGGATACGAGCTAAATCAATATGATGCTACCGCTCCTGGATCGATGCGAAGAGTCCAATGCCGGATGGATTCGAACAACACCGATTCGAACAAAACTCTGGGATGGATTGGAACAACATCTTTTCCCTGACTTGTATCGATCATATCTCAATCATACGAACTCCGACTGACCTGAAATTTGAAATATAACCTCTCCTTGTCCTGATGATCATCTCCAATCGATTCCGTTCTGATCCGAGCTCGGCCAAATTTTGACGACATCGATTGCGACCTTGTTTCCAATCGATCTCCAATCCTGATATCCATTCTTCCTTACCAATTTGTTGATATTCCGTCCTTGACCAAAAGGGGGGATAACATTTGGCCCTCAAAACATGCATTGTGATAAGAAGGTGTGTTTTGAATAGTTCCGAATCCGATATCCAAAGTCCATAGCCATATCATTCGAATGCATCGTTCTTGACTGCTCCGAGTCGATGTTTGATGCCAAATCCAGTAACCAAAGCCTTTAGTCAGTTACATATCCATCTGAACTCAACAACTGAGTCCTAATCCATACTTATCCAATAGCTAATAACCGAATCCAGGACCTCTCCGGGTCAATAGCCAAATCCATAACCTATCTGGGTTCTTGCCAAACGCAATCCACACCTGACGACCGTGGTCCAGTGTCCCTGGACGTTGAGCTAACCTCTCCGGGTTCTTACCAAGCGCAATCCACACTTGACGACCTTGGTCCAGTGTCCCTGGACGTTGAGCTAACCTCTCCGGGTTCTTGCCGAGCGCAATCCACACCTAACGACCGTGCTCCAGTGTCACTGGACGTTGTACAATGCCATGGCTTAAGTCCTAAGCCGAATCCTGATCACTATGAACCCTTGTCTAGCATAGTCCATGCTCGACGACCTGAAACAGTAGCCAATAATGTAGGGCCTAAGTCCTAGGTCGAATCCTAGTCTCTCCGAACCCTTGTCGAGCATATTCAATACTCAGCGACCTGAATAAGTCACTTTACCACGTTCGGGAAAAACGACTCACCCCTTGCCAAGTATAATCCATACTCGACGATCGTTTATCAAAAACCAGACAAAAATCAAATCAGAATCCAATTCGAAATCCAAATCAAATCAAAAAATCTAAAATTTGAATCAACATCCAAAACAGAAAACAATCATCCAAACGAGAATCCAAACCAGAAAGCAAACAAAACCAGGAGTTCAAACCAAACTCCAAAACCAAACCAAAAAAACAAGTGTCCAATCCGAAAACAAAAGATAGATTTCAAAAACCATAGCATCGCGGTGTATCATCATTCAGAGCATGCCTAGGGGCTATCTCCGTCCCCATACAAGAGTAAATGACTTTGCTGTTTGCCAGTAGCTTGCTACTTATTTCATATTATCCCAGTCAATTTATAACCAATCGACCATCATTCCTGGGCCTCGCACCATCATTGATTGAGGTAGGCGGTGGTTGCTTTTGCTCCACCGCTGCATTCCGCATCCCGACATATTGTCGCAATTGTCCATTCCTTACATGCTCCTCGATTATATCCTTTAAGTGCATGTAGCTGTTGATATCATGTCCATCCAAATCATGGAAGAGACAGTGCCTTCCTGATGCCCTTTCACGTTCTGAAGGTTCTCTCCTAGCCGGCCTTCTGTAGGGAAGGCGATTCCGGGTCTCCATGTATATTCGCTCCAGCGTCTCGTTTAATCCTGTGTATGTGGAGAACTTTGGATCCTTCCATCACTTCCTGGCTTTTCCTGAATCATCATCCAGCTTCCTTTTTCCTTTATTTTTATCCGAGCTTCCACCGGATGGACTTCCATCCTCAGCTGCATTCACCTCCTTTAACTTCAAATCTGTACATGCATCTTCTTGTCGAAAGAATCTCTCAGCTTCGTGAAAGAATTCTCCGAGATCCAGTGGTGGGTCCCGCATCAGAGATACTTTCAAATCTGAATCCTCTCTGACCCCTGACACTGCTGCCAACAAAACCATCGATGGATCCGGCCGATCCACCGAAGCAACCGCCGCATTAAATCGAGTTAAGAAAGCTCTAAGCGACTCATCCATTCTTTGCTTTATCGACGTTAGCATCATCACGTTCTTAGGCCTCTTAATATGAACCTGAAATTGCCTCAAAAACCTATCGAAAAATTCTGTCCATGTTCTGATAGATCCTTCCTCCAGTTGCCTGAACAACGTCGCCGCTATATCCATCAAGTATAGGGGAAAACATCAGGCCATAACTTCCTCCGATGCCCCCAGCACTTCCATGTGTCTGGTGTATCTCATCAAATGATCAGTTGGATCAGCTTTGCCATTGTATACCTCCACATTAGGTAGCTTAAACTCTGGTGGATTCCGAGCTATCCTGATTTCCTGAGTAAATGGGCTTCTGTTCACTCCTTCCAGATCCCTAGTTGTCAATCCTCTATGCATAGTTCTTCGAATGATCTCAGCTAATCCAGCGTTGTCTGTCAAAGGTTGCCCCCATACCCCCGAGGGTATTCTAGTATGTATTCTTCATGTGGCTCATCTCTAGTCTGTTGAGCTCCGCCCATAGGTCTTCTAGTGTCAGGTCCTGCGGGTCTGCTCCCAAGTCCTTGTTGATTGCCTTCTGGCTCTGCATTTTGACCTTGAGCTTGACCTTCATTAGTTTCTGCAATTCTAACTCCTTGGTCAGCATTCGCAGCTGTTGTAGTCGGTCCAAGGTTCTGTGTCCCTACAGCTCTCATTTGTTCAAAGAAAGTCTGCATCATATCCTGTTGACTCTTCGACAATCTCACATGTAATGAATCTGCCATAGCTTCCATCTCGTCCCTGGTAATGTAGATAGAAGCTTGCCCTTCTCCAAATCCGGAGGACGCCTCTTGACTTCCTCCTTATAGGCTTCTCTCAGCTCTTTGTCTTCTACTTGTTTATCGAGTCATTGTCTTCAAATCTAGATTCTTCAAGCTCTCAGGTCTGGATTCCGAATCTGATTTAGCGGGTGCTAGTCCCTCTCAGTGAAAGCACTAAAGTGTTTGCTCCAAAATTGGTCAGAAACCACAAGTATCGTGACAGCACCAAGTTATGAATATAGATCAGCAATATTCCAAACACAAATCTCAGATCTAAGCAATATTAAGAGTAACAGTTCAGAAATAACAATCAACGACATGAGATTTATGGTAGTTCGGCTATCTCTGGCCTACGACCACTTCAAATGGTAATCTTTTATTGATTTTCCTTACTGGTTACAGATGATTACAGCAATGACAATGGAGAAATTCAAGTAAAACAATTGTGATGAAGTGTAGATTTGAATCCGGCAGATTCTGGACGTTGAATAGCCAAAAAGATCCTTTTTCTATAGGCTTCAGGGGGCTATTTATAGGTGTAGGAGGCTGATATCACGCTCAAACTTCGGGAGACTCCTTATGGCACGTGAGTGGGCCCACGCGATCGATCCCACCAAGTTTCGACTCAATCCGTGATCTATACGAATCAATTTCATATCGATCAAGAGATGGTCCAATCGAGCTGAAACTTGGCAAAAACATTCCTTAGCTTGTACGTAAGCTCTTGTCAAAATTTCGTAGGATTTGGACCGGTAGTTTGGAAGATATGATCGATACGAGATGGAGGTCTTCGTAGGTGATGTAGTTCGAATCGATAGATTCGAATCGATCTGTTCGAGTCGATAAGAGCACATGCCCATGCGATGACATGTTGCGAAATCCCTGGATCGATCCACTTTGTGTGCCGAGTTTGACCGATTTATTGGCATCTAACGTCGAAGCTTCGCTCGTATCAACCATTCATTCGCATGCACTTGTTTAGTCCTTATTCGAATCGGTTATCGATTCGCCGTAGCCCTAGCTCGCATTGATTGTTATTGGTGTACTGCGTATCGATCGCTACAACTACTATCGACACAAAGTGACCTCGTTTGAGTATGATGGATATAAACAAGGACTTGTACGCTATCGATTCGAATAACCACGAACCGCATGGATACGAACTGACCCTCTGTGATCGATGCGAACTGGGTCCACCCTTGATCGATATGAAGTGTTCTGACCACGATGGATACGAGATAAATTGATACGATGCTACCGCTCCTAGATCGATGCGAAGAGTCTAATGCCGGATGGATTCGAACAACATCGATTCGAACAAAACTCTGGGATGGATTCGAACAACATCTTTTCCCTGAATTGTATCGATCATATCTCAATCATACAATCTCCGACTGACCTGAAATTTGAAACATAGCCTCTTCTAATCCTAGTCATCATCTCCAATTGATTCCGTCCTAATCGGAGCTCGGCCAAATTTTGACGACATCGATTGCAGCCTTGTTTCCAATCGATCTCCAATCCTGATATCCATTCTTCCTTGCTAATTTGTTGATATTCCAGCCTTGACCAAAAGGTGGGATAACAGCGACTACAGGTCGATCCACATAGAATTGTATTGATTTTAAAATTCTTAATCATATTAAATTAATATTTGAAGTTGTGATTAGCTAAAAATGTAAAAACTATTAAAAGAAAAGTGGATAAAATATGAGAGTAGAAGGCAATTTAAAGGTAATTTCCTTCCAATGATCACATAAATAAAAAAATGAAATGATGTTGTTTCTTTAGGTAATTAGTGAATTTAGTTAATGTGTTTACCATAAATATGGAATATTTATGCAATTAATTAGCCCGATATAAACCATCAAACTATAACACGCCCACTAAGCCACTTGTTAACTCTCATGAAAATGTTAATGAACTTGAAAATGAAATCTATTCTAAGCACGATCTATTTGCTACTGCTTAGTAGTATAGACCATCAAATTTTGATTTTAAAATCCACTTCATTACCATAATCATATGTAGACTAAGAGGTGATTTGTGTTTATGTTTTTCAAGTATAGCTTATTTGCTGTCAACAACATATGCTATCAAATTCAAAGCTAAAATAACAAAGTTTAACGGTATCAAACATTTTCATTAAGCACATAAAGAGATCAAAAATTAGCAAAATGTTGAATCTACATTATTAAGAGAGCTTCATTACCTCTAAATTGAAGGGGTTTAGCTTCTAATATTTGTTATCATCTCAACAGCTGTAGAATTCAACATGAAACAAAAACATAAGTGGAAAAATGAAAGATAATTAAAATAAAAAGAGAGCTAAATTACTTGCAATAATTAATCTAAGCTACTAACATAAAAGAAAAGAACATGAAATAAAACAGCATGAATTAAAATTGTATAAATGAAATTACATAAAAGAAATGGCCAAGAAGCCATGAAAAAAAAAGAGAGTTCTTGTTTATTTTTTAGCCTAAAAATAAACTAATCAAAGATGAGGCTAAGAGCTCATTGCATGAAATATAAGTGGTCTTTATACATGTTTTAAAGCCCTAATTAAATTTTTAGGGACTACCCAAATTGCCCTTGAGAAAGTATGGCCACCAAGTTATCATTAGCCTCTACATCATCAAGTGTGCATGCAATTTTAACCTACACTAACTTATGCATTAGATTTTAACTATAAATTATGTTAAGTGGGTATGTGAGGTCCTCCATGATGCGTGAGTTATATTATTTACATTTTTATTTGCTTGACTTCTCTTGTACGTGCATATATTCCATGAAGCCCTCTTCCATTTGAATCCAAATTCCTACAAAATAGCATTAAAATACCCAAGTAAAATTTTCAAATTCTATATATGCACGAAAATGACCATTTTGCCCTTATATGAAGATGAATAAACGACGACTTGAAAATAATTAACATTTTGGTTTAAACATGTTAAAATACCCTATATACTCATTTGTTTAATTAAATTCGATTAAATATGGAAGTAAACTTATGCACTGTTAAGTGCACATCACTTCATTAAGACACATCATCTTCTTCTCAAACCAAGGTATTCAATTACATATTTTGATTTTAGAGATTTCCCCAAAATAGTATTTGATTTAGTTAGAGTTGATAATGTTAATGGTTCTAATTATATAAAAGTTTATTTGTTTTTTTTTTACTTCTTTCAACGGTCCCAATTATACTTTACAATAGTGAAGAATTGTTGATTGACGAAGATAGCTTAAACAATGCGCATTTAAAGTGACAAGAATCAAAATTCTTGCATATGATTTAAAAATAGTAGTGAAATGGGTCAGAGATGATGGTTGATCTACAATTAATGTGGAAGATGACATTAATTCAACATCTTCGGTTGGAATAAAAGTGATAGAATTTTTTATTAAAAAACCAAAGTTGGTAATGTGGTAGAAACATAACATTCCATGCTATCATTGGTCGAGTCAATACCTATAACACAATTTCAAGAAACACAATATTCGACACTGCCTTCTTCTATGACAACTCATTATGGTGAAAGGTTTACAAATGCTGAATAGATGAAACATAATTGTAGGAGGAACGTCTTATCAAAAACAAAATTGGGACTATAACTTTGTATATCAAACTAGTAGAATTCCAAATCAATCTCAAATAACCACCAAGTAAGTATTAGATTTAACTTTAGTATTTTCACTTTGAATCACCTTTGTACACTTTACTCTTATCAGTAATTTTGCTATCAATAATTTCATAATGGATAAAATGGAAGAAATATCCAGTGCTCGTATGATTGATGATGATGATTACATTGAGAATGCAAATAAAAAGGAACTGCAATTAGATAGCATGCAAGTCAATAGTGTGGATGATGTTGATACAACATGAGTTAATAACATGGAAGTTAACAGTGAAGTGATCATCTATAAGGCCAGGTAAACACATCAAAAATGGTGAAATCGAAATCATCATAACTCATAAAAGAAATCTCATATTGTCCAATTATTACATGCAAAAGCATGTTGCACGTGCTATTTACCAGTACTGTTCACCATCATGGTACCATATCCATCTCTCGACCGGAATCCTCATCTCGAATTAATCCAGTCTATGACGTCATCTATATTCTCCCCAAACACCCGCCATCAAAAGTGATTGGAGCACCTCACTCCAATCGGTGTCCGCTGAGTCCCCGCCATCAAAAGTGATCAAGTCAAGTATTACTTAACCCAATCGGGACTCTAAGTACTGGTAGTTCTCCCAGAATGTGTCAACAACTCTCGGATAGTAACCTGGAAAGTGGTAACGTATGTCCCATACCATACGCTCTCACTTAGCGGTTTTCTAGCCGCTAGTTCGTGCCACACTAAGAAATCATCAACATCATCTAAAGAATCGCCTCATGTCATCGGCATATGGTATAAGATGCTAAACCCTTATCATCTCATCGACGAGTAGAAACTCCATAAAAACATCAAACTCATCAAATTCCATCAAAATCTTGCCTCATATCATTGGCAAGTATATCTCCATCAATATAGTCCTAATCTCGTATATACTCCCGAATAGGAGATCTCAGACTATACGTATTAGCCAAATGGACTAATATAATCTCAAACTCATACCACAATGTGGTTAACATCAAGGAGGAAATCAAATGATTCCTCAAAATCTTTTCGGTAGTACAAGTCCGAAATTAACCGATAAAGTAAATACTCAAGTCTCATACCTCGCGGATTTACTAAATTGTTTAATTTATTTCCTTATACATCCAAAAAAGCATCAAAGTAATTAAAGTAAATAAAATTAATTATAATATATTTTACTAGAGAAAACGGGATTTTAAACCAATTTATAGAAATTTATCTAAAGGATTTTGAGTGAAAACCCATCATTTAAAGAATTTCAATGATTTTTGAAAGCCTAGAAAATAAAGAATAATTGTTTAAACACCTTTAAAAATGTATAAAAGCATTTATTGCTCAAACCATGATTTTAAAGGATTTTATGAAATTTATTCGGATTTTTAAAACTCAGAAAAACATCAATTTGCAATTTAATCGGCAAAAACCGATATTCAAATTTTAAATCGAGTTTAAAACCAATTTAAATTCAATTCACATTCTAAATTTACTAGTCCATTGCTGGACAAAATAATCAAATGTTAGTATCAAGTTTCGTAGTAAAATTCTTGCAAAAGCATGCAAATGAAATCATCAAAGTCGAACAATTACATCAATATTGGGGCAGTTCATAACAGACCAACATTGCAAAACATCAATTTTCCACCATGCAAACTTCGAAATTCTACAAAACACAAAATACAAAAATTGTAACCAACCGCCTCAGGTTTCCAAAACTTCATAAATTTTGATATTACGATCAGTAACGAAGAAGTTATGATAGAAATACTACTAAGAAAGAAATTATTTGCGCTGCCTGTCAACACAGGACAGCGATGAAAATGCCAATTTTCCACTATGTATACTTCTAAATCAGTCAAAATCGAAAACATGAAAGTTTTGTCATATTTCACAAGGATTTCAGATCATCCAAGAAATCATAATTTCGATAAGTATCACAAAAGTTATGGCGAAAACACTAACCAGCCACTAGAATATTCTGGGCTTAATCCCTCTCGGATTTTCATTTTCGACAGCAATTAAGAAGGTCCAAACGGACTCAAAATCCAATGAAATTTAACAAGAACAAACTATAATCAGTCCTCTACAATCTGAAAAAAGAGTGGCATCAATCCAACATCGGACGAGCCAGATATGAGCAAAAGAAGACAGGGAATTTTTAGCATCAATCAATATAGAACAGAGGTAAAATTCAATATATTTAACCGAATATTTCAAGCAAGAGATTATTTGCTGCTGAAATTTGTTCACTTACAGTTGCTATAAGCCTTAGCTTACCTATTAGCAGCAAAAAGATGATGATTTAGGGATGAAGATGGATGTTGTCAACTCGAATTCGCATTTGTCGTACCTATGATTGCTGAAAATAGGCATGCAAGAGAAGATAAATTACAAAACAAGAATTACAATAAACAAATATAGATTTCTCGTCAAATTTAAGATAGAGAAGGATGGAGATTACCTTCTTGTTGAATTAGACCCGAATTTCTATTGATTTAGCAAAGAATTTTGTTAATTATGGCTAGGGTTTGAGAAGAATGCCATTGTTTTTAAGTTTCAGAAGTTTTCAGGAGAAGCCGTATACAATGAAGAAGAAGAACGTACTTTTCTCTAGATATTTCTCATTAGGACTAATGTGTATGGGTTAGGTAATTAGGCCCAAAATTAATTACTTAACAAAAATAATGAAGTTGATCAATTTACACTTATACAATGCTTAAATCTTTATAACTTCTACATTTTTACTCCGTTTTTAATGATTTTGGATGCGTTGGATTCGTTATGTCATCTAGTTTTTAATAAAATTATCAAAACATAAGTTTTAACAATTTTGTTATTAAATTTCCATTTATTACTCAATTTATCCAATTTTCCCATAATTGCAAAATAAATTGCAAATTTAATACAATTGGTTAAATAAAAAGATGTTATGTACCCAAAACAAAACAAATACAGGTTTAGACATTATTAAATTATTTCTCACATTTTTAATCATAGTTATCATGATTAATTATTTTATTAACTCATTTTTATATACATATTCAATTAATAAAATGACAATATTGGCAAACAAGCACAATATTGTACAAATTATCAATTTAATCAAATGTAGTCAATTAACTACATTCAAATTCATGAAATAAAGTAGAAACTTTATTTCACTCATGTCCATCATTTTTTTATACTCAAAGAAGATTATTTTCTTCTTCTTATTCCCTACATTTTATTTTACAATAAAATGTATTATTGGTTTTAAAATTACCAATGTGATTTCCCCAACCCAAACAAAATTCCATTAATTATTCCAAACCACCCCAACCATCGAAATGGAGTGATTAATTTATTTTTGTTACAATTCATTAGCCCAAAAATTCAAATTCATTATGCATATGATGATTAAACAATTATTTAACAATTTTCTTTGTATTTAACAAAGAAAAGATGCAATTTGACAATAAATTACATTATCGCCAAATCGTACATGTTAATTGAATATAGTTGCATCTCTATATTCAAAATTCATGAAATAAAGGAACAACTTTATCTCACACATATGTTTATTACTATTAATACAATAAAATCTTTCTACTTCTATTTTCCCTTTTATTTTACAATAAAAGGAGAATATTGGAATAAATTGCCAATATTCCTTTAATGCTCCTACTAAATTCCATCAATGACAATTTCCAACTCAAAGATCACAATTAAGTTGTTTACTTCATCTTTCCTTCATCTTAAATTTTCTTCAATCATTTAATTTGAAATAAACCTTATTTTATATTGTTCTCCCAAAATTTATTCATATTATATTATTTATTCAATATAATTCGTCATTTTCTTCCAATTAGTTCAATTAATTCCAATATTAAATTATAATATTCATTATAATTTAATATTTACGGTAATCTCCAACCAGGGTTGTTACAGACTCCCCCTCTTATAAAAATTGCGTCCTCGCAATTTCTAGAGGAAATCTGTATTCAACATAATTTATTCAATCGACAAAGGATAAAAGAGAAGCTCGAAACTCAAGCCATTCATATTCTCAAAATAGAATGGTAGAGAGAAACAAGGTAAAACTTCCTTGGTTAATCCAATGGCCCATCGAATGCTTATACAGCGATTAGCAAACCATTGAATTTTCCAAGTAACTTGAAAGAATTTCGAAGATATCCCATCTTCGAAAAAAAACTCAATAAGATGCTCAACAATTAATCAATCGAAAATGATTGATTTCACAAAACTCTACGAATAGAGTCGGGACGAAACTCACTTAAACCCAAACTCTAAGCAATAAAGAATATCATCAATAAGATTTTCTACATAATAATGTGGAAAGAACATCCTCACAATAAGATAAACGCAATAGACAAGATGAATAAATCACGTAATGACTTCTTGCAAGGCCAGCAAACTCGAACGACCGTGATAAGGCATGTCGTTGATATTAACTCAAGGATAGAATATACTCAAGAAATAAGGATATAAGCTCAAATTACTTTTCAATCCAAGATATTCAGAATTTTTAAATCCCAACATCTTTTAAATTTTAAATCTCAATTTTTAACATTTGAAAATTTTCAAACTCTTTACTATACTACTTAGTAAGTAATTTAAAACTCAAATTAAAAGTCCAAATTTCTTCTCTTACTTCAAAATTAATTTCCAAAGAGATTTGTAAACCCATAATAATATACCTCAAAATAAATTAAGGGTTTAAATTCTCTTTACTCTTTTTATTAAACTACTTAAATATTTTAAAAACAATCTTTAAATACTCTTGTAACTCTTCTCTTAAAATATCCAATGTATCTAATATAGATTCAAAAATCTCAAAATATACTTCCAATAAAGTATAACTGAAGAATATTCTCATATATTCTCATCTTTACAACTTCAAAATAAATAATAAATGGCATTGCCTCGCCATTGAATCTCCAGTAATAGATATATCCATTGGCTGCTGAGTCGATCAAATGATCAAAACTGCCTCGCCACTCTGTTACTCGTCTCTAAAATCATTGGCTGCAATTACCATTCAAAAATAAATTTAATATATAATCTTAAAATATTATTTCCAAAATCTCAATTTTTAAAACACAAACCATTGTGTCTGATTGCCTCATCATAGCATTTAGGAGATTCCTATCGATAACGTTGATCAGGCGTATCGACCAGAACTCTTAACTACTCGATGGATAACCCAACACTCTAAAATTATTTCTATGAAAGAATACTACTCAAATAAATATATTCTCAAAACATTCTTTGATTTTTAAAATATCTCAAAACTCCTATTTCTCTTTTTAAAACTCATATATATATATATATATATATATATATATTGCTTTAAAAATAAATCAAACTAATGAACATTAAGAGAATGCATCGAGATTTTCACAGAATACTCGATTCTCAAAATCATCAAAAGGAGATAGAGTGTTCGTCAATCTTACAATGTCACGAGCCACTCAAAAAAATAATCCGCAAGATATAGGATAAGCAAGATATTCTTCTCGAAGGAGAAGAAGCACACAATCCATGAATCACTACTTCAAATGGAGTAATGCTAAAGGATAACATTGATTGACTATCTGAAAAGAACACTCAAACAAAGTAGAATGATAAACTCAGTCAAACTCGAATAATCTAGAAACTCTCCTCATTCCTTAGTGGATATCCTCATGGAAGGATAATCGAGGAGCTAAGAGCTTGGAATAAGGTTACCTCAACACTCGATTTCTCGATTGGATGTCAAATCCAAACGGACTTACAAAACTCAACAAATTCTCCTTGATTGGAATTCGAAATATATCATCAACATCTCAATATTCAAGAGCGAATACAGAAACTTCGAAATCATCATTAACATTTCAAAGTGATAGAAATAATAACCCAATAAAATTAGGATGCCTAAATAAATACAGGATCCTATAACAACAAAAGGATCGGGCTTAACATCAAATAAGTAGGTCCATCTCAAATCAGATACATCTCAAGATTGTGAGTAACAAATAAATACTCACAAAAGCAACATCAAATAAAAATCTCAGAATGCCCACAATGATCTAATCATTGTGGATCCCTTCAATAGGATTCACAACTCTCAAATGAATGCAACAAGAATGCTAAAAAAAAATCGATCAACTCCATCGATACGAACTCACTCGTATCGACAAAAAAGAAAAGAATAGAATAATCCCAAATAAGATTATTCATAAGATAAGATAACATGAAACTCAATTATGGAATACTACGGAATACAATTTATATTCCTAGACATATTCCATCTCAACACATCCCAAAACTCGAAAAAGAATCAGAGCACGATTCGAAAACAAGCTCGAATAAAGGACAATGATTCACTCGTATTGTACTTCGACGTATTGTGATTTACGTATTGTTCTGTGTTTATTCTACTTTGTTCTAACCATAGCTCTGATACCATGCTGTAACGCCCCACCCCGAGACCCACCTTAGTAAAGAGAATTAATGAGTAATTCTGTCTACTAAAGCGGAGACTAGGGCTGGTTAAGGGCGACCATCTATAACTTTGTCTTAAACATCTACTGAATACGTCGATAAATGCACTATGATTTTTCTTTTCTATCTCAATCGATCGACATACACAATAAATGCTTAATCCAAATCTATAGGTGGCTAACGGATCTATCAGAACAAAATAGCATAACTAAATATAAAGCACATCCAAGAACGGTAATCAACATCATATATATACATATACACTGATACATGTTTAGTACAATACAATATGAATGCAATAAAGGTGGTATTCGACCACACTATATACATGGAATCGAATATAAATACATCAGAGTCAAGCGGAAAGAAATATAAACCACAAAAGTGCTAGGATGATATCCAAGCAGATGCATCAAAGCAAAGTCCCGTAACTGATAGCTAACCTGAAACAACTCGGTCTGACCCGAGTGATAAACACACGGGTCAGGCAACTGAATCTTATCGTTAGAAAGGAATACGATAAGGTAAAGAGAAGAGCTTCGCAACGGGATAACATAAGTAGGTATGAACATCTAGGGTTGATATCAAGTAACTTCACTATGTCTCTATGGTGGTTTGCATATACATATACTTGGGTTAATCTGAAGGAATTCATGTATATCGTATAAAGGAAAACATTCAAACATTATCCATGAATAAATAAATCTCTCAAGTCGTATATAAATCCCAAGTATAAATCCATAAAATTTGAAATCACCAAAATCCTCAAAGAAATCATATTTGCCTTATTTACATCTATAAGGCTAGGTAAACACATCAAAAATGGTGAAATCGAAATCATCATAACTCATAAAAGAAATCTCATATTGGCCAATTATTACATGCAAAAGCATGTTGCACGTGCTATTTACCAGTACTGTTCACCATCATGGTACCATATCCATCTCTCGACCCGAATCCTCATCTCGAATTAATCCAGTCTATGACGTCATCTATATTCTCCCCGAACACCCGCCATCAAAAGTGATTGGAGCACCTCACTCCAATCGGTGTCCGCTGAGTCCCCGCCATCAAAAGTGATCGAGTCAAGTATTACTTAACCCAATCGGGACTCTAAGTACTGGTAGTTCTCCCAGAATGTGTCAACAACTCTCGGATAGTAACCCGGAAAGTGGTAACGTATGTCCCATACCATATGCTCTCACTTAGCGGTTTTCTAGCCGCTAGTTCGTGCCACACTAAGAAATCATCAACATCATCTAAAGAATCGCCTCATGTCATCGGCATATGGTATAAGATGCTAAACCCTTATCATCTCATCGACGAGTAGAAACTCCATAAAAACATCAAACTCATCAAATTCCATCAAAATCTTGCCTCATATCATTGGCAAGTATATCTCCATCAATATAGTCCTAATCTCGTATATACTCCCGAATAGGAGATCTCGGACTATACGTATTAGCCAAATGGACTAATATAATCTCAAACTCATACCACAATGTGGTTAACATCAAGGAGGAAATCAAATGATTCCTAAAAATCTTTTCAGTAGTACAAGTCCGAAATTAACCGATAAAGTAAGTACTCAAGTCTTATACCTCGCGGATTTACTAAATCGTTTAATTTATTTCCTTATACGTCCGAAAAAGCATCAAAGTAATTAAAGTAAATAAAATTAATTATAATATATTTTACTAGAGAAAACGGGATTTTAAACCAATTTATAGAAATTTATCTAAAGGATTTTGAGTGAAAACCCATCATTTAAAGAATTTTAATGATTTTTGAAAGCCTAGAAAATAAAGAATAATTGTTTAAACACCTTTAAAAATGTATAAAAACATTTATTGCTCAAACCATGATTTTAAAGGATTTTATGCAATTTATTCGGATTTTTAAAACTCAGAAAAACATCAATTTGCAATTTAATCGGCAAAAACCGATATTCAAATTTTAAATCGAATTTAAAACCAATTTAAATTCAAGTCACATTCTAAATTTACTAGTCCATTGCTGGACAAAATAATCAAATGTTAGTATCAAATTTCGTAGTAAAATTCTTGGAAAAGCATACAAATGAAATCATCAAAGTCGAACAATTACATCAATATTGGGGCAGTTCATAACAGACCAACATTGCAAACCATCAATTTTCCACCATGCAAACTTCGAAATTCAACAAAACACAAAATACAAAAATTGTAACCAACAGCCTCAGGTTTCCAAAACTTCATAAATTTTGATATTCCGATCAGCAACAAAGAAGTTATGATAGAAATACTAATAAGAAAAAAATTATTTGCGCTGCCTGTCAACATAGGACAGTGATGAAAATGCCAATTTTCCACTATGTATACTTCTAAATCAGTCAAAATCGAAAGCATGAAAGTTTTGGCATATTTCAAAAGGATTTCAGATCATCCAAGAAATTAAAATTCCGATAAGTATCACAAAAGTTATGGCGAAAACACTAACCAGCCACTAGAATATTCTGGGCTTAAACCCTCTCGGATTTTCATTTTTGACAGCAATTAAGAAGGTCCAAACGGACTCAAAATCCAATGAAATTTAACAGGAACAAACTATAATCAGTCCTCTACAATCTGAAAAAAGAGTGGCATCAATCCGACATCGGACGAGCCAGATATGAGCAAAAGAAGACAGGGAATTTTCAGCATCAATCAATATAGAACAGAGGTAAAATTCAACATATTTAACCGAATATTTCAAGAAAGAGATTATTTGCTGCTGAAATTTGTTCACTTACAGTAGCTATAAGCCTTAGCTTACCTATTAGCAGCAAAAAGATGATGATTTAGGCTTGAAGATGGAAGTTTTCAACTCGAATTCGCATTTGCCGTACCTATGATTGCTGAAAATAGGCATGCAAGAGAAGATAAATTACAAAACAAGAATTACAATAAACAAATATAGATTTCTCATCAAATTTAAGATAGAGAAGGATGGAGATTACCTTCTTGTTGAATTAGACCTGAATTTCTATTGATTTAGCAAAGAATTTTGTTAATTATGGCTAGGGTTTGAGAAGACAGCCATTGTTTTTAAGTTTCAGAAGTTTTGAGGAGAAGCCGTATACAATGAAGAAGAAGAACGTACTTTTTCTCTAGATGTTTCTCATTAGGACTAATGTGTATGGGTTAGGTAATTAGGCCCAAAATTAATTACTTAACGAAAATAATGAAGTTGATCAATTTACACTTATACAATGCTTAAATCTTTATAACTTCTACATTTTTACTCTGTTTTTAATGATTTTGGATGCGTTGGATTCGTTATGTCATCTAGTTTTTAATAAAATTATCAAAACATAAGTTCTAACAAATTTGTTATTAAATTTCCATTTATTACTCAATTTATCCAATTTTCCCATAATAGCAAAATAAATTGCAAATTTAATACAATTGGTTAAATAAAAAGATGTTATGTACCCAAAACAAAACAAATACAGGTTTAGACATTATTGAATTATTTCTCACATTTTTAATCATAGTTATCATGATTAATTATTTTATTAACTCATTCTTATATACATATTCAATTAATAAAGTGACAATATTGGCAAACAAGCACAATATTGTACAAATTATCAATTTAATCAAATGTAGTCTATTAACTACATTCAAATTCATGAAATAAAGTAGAAACTTTATTTCACTCATGTCCATCATTTTTTTATACTCAAAGAAGATTATTTTCTTCTTCTTATTCCCTACATTTTATTTTACAATAAAATGTATTCTTGGTTTTAAAATTACCAATGTGATTTCCCCAACCCAAACAAAATTCCATTAATTATTCCAAACCACTCCAACCATCGAAATGGAGTGATTAATTTATTTTTGTTACAATTCATTAGCCCAAAAATTCAAATTCATTATGCATATGATGATTAAACAATTATTTAACAATTTTCTTTGTATTTAACAAAGAAAAGATACAATTTGACAATAAATTACATTATCGCCAAATCGTACATGTTAATTGAATATAGTTGCATCTCTATATTCAAAATTAATGAAATAAAGGAACAACTTTATCTCACACATATGTTTATTACTATTAATACAATAAAATCTTTCTACTTCTATTTTTCCTTTTATTTTACAATAAAAGGAGAATATTGGAATAAATTGCCAATATTCCGTTAATGCTCCTACTAAATTCCATCAATGACAATTTCCAACTCAAAGATCACAATTAAGTTGTTTACTTCATCTTTCCTTCATCTTAAATTTTCTTCAATCATTTAATTTGAAATAAACCTTATTTTATATTGTTCTCCCAAAATTTATTCATATTATATTATTTATTCCAAATAAACAATATAATTCATCATTTTCTTCCAATTAATTCAATTAATTCCAATATTAAATTATAATATTCATTATAATTTAATATTTACGGTAATCTCCAACCAGGGTTGTTACAGGATGCGTCGATCGGGTTTACTTCCAGTTTGGCGTTGAAGTGTTTTTTTTGTTTCGACGTGGTTTCGTCGATCTAGGAGAGCAAGGGGTCGGCGAGGTCAACGTCGATTTGTCGAAAGGTCGTAAAGTGATCGAAGGTGGTCGGAGTAGACGTGCACGTGCACATGTGCACGTTTGTGTTTGGATTATGTTGGCGTTGGAGAAGACAATGTTTTCTCGGGATCGATCTCGAGAAGTTTCGCGTGTGACTTGAAGAAGCAAGGGTTCGTGAGTGCATGTGGATGGCTCGAGATTTTTGAAGCATTGGCTCGGGTCTTTTTTAGTTAGCAGTTTTTTTAAAACTTTGTAAGTAAATTTGTTTCCAGGATTTCAAAATACAAAGTAAAATATAAACCAGGTTTTTAAGTTTGAAGAAGCATTTCCAGCTTTAAATTTTAAAAGGAAATTCAATTTTTCAAACCTAAAGAAAGAATACAAAGTTGACTAGTGATTTAGAGAGATAACTAATTAATGAAATTAATTTTAAGATAATTGGTTTATTAATAAAGGATAGTTTATTACTTGATTAATTGAGGGTTAATTAATCTAAGTAATTATAGGATAGTTAATTAGAGAGTGATTAACTTATAGAAGAAATAAAAAGGAAAATTACTCAAGGTAATTAATAAAATAAATTAGTGCGATTAATTTATGATAATTAATTGTTCTAATTAATTAAGGATAATCACTAATGAAATTGATTAAGTATAATTACTTAATGTAATTAGTAAGGTATAATTACTTGTGCAATTAATAAAAGGGATAATTATTTAGTGTAAGTAATTAATGGGTAATTACGAGAAGTAATTAATTAAAGGGGAATTACTTAATGGAAACTATGAAAGATAACTACTTAGTGGAAGTAATTAAGGTTTAATTACTATGTGTAATTAAATATGGATTAATTAATATAATTAATCATGGAGTTATTTAGTTAATATATGTAATTACAGGATGGTAAATTACTGTTTGTGATTAATTAAGGTTGATTAATGGAAGTGAGTAATTAAATAATAATTAATTAGTGTAATTAATAAGGATCAATGTAATTAATTAAGACTACTTAATCAATGAAATTAATTATAGGATCATTAATTAATGTAATCAATGGGATTAATTAAAGGTTAATTACTATAAATGGTTAAAGAATAATTAAATTGTGTAATCAATTAAGGCCTAATTACTTAATGTAATCGAAGGACAATTTATCAAGGATGATTAATTAAGATGGATAAGGATGATTAATTAATTAGGTTGTAATTAATTAATGTTAAGTAAGTAGGATTTAAAAATAAATTAAAGTAATTAATTTAATTGGTGGTTGATTAAATTAATTAAAGATGGTGTGACAATTAATTTTTCTTATGGATGGTTGAATGATGTTGAATGCCTTGGATTATGTGATATCACAGATATGTGATATGTGCTATTTGTGATATGGGATGTTTTGGTTGAATTGTGACAATATATGGATTATTTGTCGGTGATGATGTGAATCATCTATCTGTGTGAATATGATATCCTAAATGATAGATTAAATTGTTTAAACCCTTAAATAACTTGGACATTAAAACGACGTTCTGAATTTCAATAGGACCGGGATCAGATTTCCAAATTCGGATTCCCGAAAACCACATCGATCCAAATTAAATATTAGGTCGTGAATTCAAGAGAAGATCAAAATAAAGAGTCGAATTGTAAGAACTATTCGTCATTAAAACTCTAAGGGTGATTCCAAAATGAGTTTGACGGAGATAGTGCTTTTAGATTCGAGATGAAGATTCAGAGTGAAAGGGCTATTGTCATTAACTCTGAGAGTGATTCCAAAATGAGTGTAGCGAGATAGTGCCTTCATTTTCGTTCGAGCCCGAAACAAACATGTATGGATTGAATGCTTTCAGAACATCGTCAATGGAGGACGATCAACATTCCAAGATATGTGTTCTAAAAGGTAATCGTAGCCTCAAGCCTCATCAACCGGGAATGGCTAAAACAGGGGAGGTGCAGTAAGGCTAAGTCGGTCGCACCCAAATAGGATGTGATTTTCCCCTATCTAGTGGTCCCTTTTATTCGGCTTAGTGTGCGGTTAGTCGTGGCAATTATGGGGTTGTCTTGTTTGGGATTATCCAATAAGGGATGGTTCCGGCCTTGTGTTGTAAGGATCAGGGTGGATCCTCGGTATTCTAATCTAGACCAGGTACCGCGACGGGCGGTACCCCAGTAGCCCTGCCATTGATGGAAACCCATTTTCCCTACGTGCCTTTACGGTTTTGATTGTATAACCCACTTTGTCGCTAGTATACTGGAATTTAATAATGCAACAATTTCAGCTATTTTCTCTTTACTTGAAAACCCTAGACACTATTATAATATCAGTGGATTTCCTAGTAAATGTTTTGGTTATTGTAAGGTAAGATTTTTCCGTGTTTATATGCGGGAAGTCTAATGAGATACCTTTTGTTTTCAAAGGTTTTTCAAAGTTAAGGAACTTTAACCCATTTACTCACACCAGACCCATGTCTGACTTAGAGTTTATTTTCTATTCTCTTAAACTCTTGGGGTACTCAAATTTTCTCAAGTAGCCTAGGGATTCAGGTTAGCTTTGACGAATTTATGGAGGAGACTTGGAGCTGGAGGCTTCAGCGTATATATATATTTTAGTTCCATTGTGCTAGCATTTGTTCTGTATCCCTATGATGATGTCTGTATTGTACTAGAGTTGTATGATAGAAAGGTCTTTATAACTGTCTACTTTGTGATGTACAAGTTGTGCAACTCTGATAGATGTATAATATGTAATAACTATGTTATTAATATATTTTATTCGTTCCGCTGTGAGATTCTAATTTTGTTTTGTTCTTACTTTCTCATCTTTTCTCTTTTCTATCCCTTTCTTTCTTACTAATGATGAGTCTTTCTGTGGAATGTAAGGCGGGCCATTACAGTTGGTATCAGAGCGCTGGGTAGAGAAAACACCTAGGCTTTGGAGTGATATCTTTCTTGAGAGAGAGCGTACGTGTATAAATATATATATATATATATATATATATATATATATATATATATATACATACACACACACACACACCCCTTATTTGTTAGGTTACCTGTTCAGGTTTTCCATCATGAGTTCTTTGGTTGAGGATAGTGGTGTGTAGCATGACTACCAGTGGAAGATGTCCAAGTGTTGAGGTTGAAAGAATATCTGCCAATGTTGTAGTCCCAATACCACCTCGAGTAAGCTTTGCAGCATGGTGTAAGGATTTCACCAATCTCGAAGGGAGGCCTTTTTACCGGTTCAGAGTCCATTATTGATGTGCAAGTTTGGTCGCGCTCGTGTGAGCGGATTTTCTAGAGTTTGGATCTATTGGATGAGCAAAAGCTAGGAAGTTTGTCTGTATAAGACTAAGGTCTATGAATTGCCTCGCTACGGATTGTCACCCCCTTAGAGGAACGAGATGTTTTGTGCTTTGTTTGAGGCCCAAGTTTCTCGAGGATAAGTCTGCCATCTCAAAGACCCTTTTATAGAATTGGTTGATTTGGCTTTGAGGTTCGAAGAGTTTTTGGATAAGAAGTCTTCGACATCTGTGGTAGCAGTACAACTTGGAGGTATTTTGTGTGCCGGCAGGAAGGTCTTTTGGCTTAGTAGTATACTGGAAGAGGATTTCAGAAGCAGCAGAGTGGACCCATTTCTCCGATGGTTCGGAAGTCTTTGTGTTTCAGCTGTCTGTAGCCCAGACTTTTGGAAGCTCAACAGAGCAGGGTGTTTGTTACTGAAGGTGGACCACCGGCTTCTTCTATTAGGATAAGCATAAGCTACTCTGATTTGAGAAGAGAAAACAGTTTTGTTGGAACTGAACTAGGTAGGATCACAGAAGTGACTTGCGATAGATCAGAGGTCATCTGAGTAATATTTTAGTTGGGATAAAGGCTTTTTAAGAGGAGGTAGAAGCTACCGAAGTTGTTAGAGATTTTTTCCGGATGTCTTCGAAGAAGTCAAGCTTTGCCTTAGCACTGGGAGATTGAGTTTTCATATTGACTTGGTTCCTGAAGCAATACAAGTGGTTCAACCAAGCAAAAGGATGGCTTCTAGAGAGAGGATTTGGTGAAGCAGCTCAAGATTTCTTAGAGCTTCTGTGTTTTCTCCTTTGTGGATCTAATGAATCGTATCTTACGGGATGGTTGATCAAGTTTTTGCTTCTACTCATCAACAACATTCTCATCATCTCCAGATTAGAGTTACACAGCGGAAGTGCGCATTTGTTTTAGATTAGAGGGTTTCTACAGGAAGTTCAAGCGGACCTCTGAATGTGAAGAAGCCTTTCAGAATCTAAAGGTGAGATTGGCAAGTGCACCTTTTCTGGCTATACCGGATGGGAGAAGATAGTTCAAAGTCTACTGATGCTTATGGAGTAGAGCTTGTTTTCTGATTTCGAGGGTCTTGGGAGGACCGTCTGGTTGACTAGGATCCAGAGTTTGATTTGTTCATGGTCCATATACCATTCTAGAGGCATCTGTGAAGGTTGAGCTCATCAGATAAGGATATATGCAGCTCAAAATCGTCAGATAAGTTTTGTGGATAAGAGACAAAAGAATTTGGAATTCGAAGATGGAGATTTGTAGTTTTATAAGGTTTTCTCCCATCAAAGGAGTAACAAGATTTGGTAAGACTAAAAGGCTAGCTCTAAGGTATTTGGAATTTCTTTTCCGTGTTCTCGAAAGGATAAGTTCTTTGGCCTACTGTCACAACCCAAAATCCAGCGTTCAAAAATCGACATCAAATACCTCAATTGTATTCAACTGTCGGAGATTCAAATGTTGAACTCCAGGTCGGCGGCGCTTATAACAACATTAGATGAATATAAACAGCGGAAATAAAATGAATTATCATTGATAAACAACACATATACAACACTGATACAATATCCATTACAACAATGATCACCAACATCAGTGGTATAAACTAAATACAACAACAGAATGATAACACCTCAGCAGAAAACTAACAACAGGTCTTAAAAAAGGTTTCCAAAATACATTGACTTTGATAGGTTTTCCAAAACTCCAAATACTTGTAGATCCAAAAGGCATCAAAAGATCTCCAAACCAAAAGCTTCCGAAGACTTCTAAATCCAAGCTAGCTCCAAAACACGGATAACCTGCTTCTAGGTTACCCGTATGGAAAATTATGGGCACACAGAGTTTAGAAAGGGAACAATAAACTCCGGGTCAGTCATGGGACCGATATGAGTAAACAAAAACAGTTATTTGTTCAAAAACAATTTATAAAAGAAATCTGTTACGCCTTTGGAAAATGAAACTACCATAAGGCCTGCCCGCATACACACAATGCAATCGCACAATTGGAGGAGATTTCTTCTTATGATAGTCAAACATGCTTGCTATGAGAAAATTCTTTTGATTTTATTATTAGTGCATGGTGTGAAAATATTTCGAAAGTATAATATTAATCTTAGCCAGCATAGGTACCATTATATTGTGCCTGCTATAGCTACCACCTGAGGTGGCAGGTTATACAACTGCAATCGTAAAAAGGCTCGTATTGTTTTGTTTGGATTTCTAACAATGGTCAGGCTAAGGAACTTCCTCGCCGAATGGGTACGCCTCTAGAGGGACGCCCCGAGAACCTAACCGGATCTCTGCCAACATATGGCCAGGTTACCTCTGTAACTAGGTAACTACTGACACGAGTATGCCATCCCCCGATCGTAGCCGACCTTTAACTGTGGCCTCGACACCAACAAATTCCAACAACCACATAAGTTAAATATCTGGGCTCCATACCCTGATATCACTTTTTATCCAGAAGGAAATGCACATACCCTAAGGGGCGCTACCCCTGTAACCTTGCCGCATTCTTCCTGTTTCGACCATTTTCGGGTTGTGAGGTTCGACGAAATCTCGTCCACAAAGCTATGCTTTTCACAAAAGCCATGCTTTGATTAACAAATGATCAGCAGCACTCAGCATGCCACACTACCAAGTTGGAAGTATATCATTGATAACCATCAACTACATAACCTTTGAGCTCGTACGTCTCAGAGAAGGGTGTTAAGCTAAGAGAATAAATTTCCCGCCACCAAAAAGAAATGTATTTGATGGAGACCAGCTTTATATCTCAAAGTGTAATGTCAGACATACAACCATATAAGTCCGTTCCAGGTTCAAACGGAACCGAAGGTACTTCGTCCAATAAAGGAAGAAGCCCTTACAATCCGGGCATCCATAATCCCAATCCGGCTACCCATCACATAAGGAGATCTCTATACCGAAGCATCTCAGTGTAGAGTCATTCGACAGGTTATCCTATCGTTCTTGAAAACACTCAGTCTTCACCGCCGTCTTCAAATGCTATCCATTTCATCGTATCACTATTTGGAATGGGTTATATGACACAAAGCCCCCTTCCAGCTAAACCGAATAGTGAGCGCTTAATTTAAAACCACGTGGATACATCAATCACAAAGATTCACCATTTAGATTCGATGTGGGTTTCGGATATCCAACTGGAATCTGAATCCCTGTCGCATCGATATTCAAGTGCCGTTTAAAGGCCAACAGTTTTCACATTCACACAGAAATATATCACAGATATCATAATTGAATTCACAGCAATTCACATCACAAAGTATCACAATCAAATAACAGGGGTGACAATCATTTTAAGGCATTCAATAATAATTAATCATCTAGAAGTAGGATGAATTAATCGTGTGATTATAATTAATTAATCACATAATTATTTTCATTAATTATCCTTAATTATAAATTAATTAATCCTTAATTATTAATAAATTAATATTAATTACTAATTAATTAATCTTAATTATTAATCAATAAATTTATTAATTATTCTTAATTAATGCTTAATTATTAATTAATAAATCTTAATTACTTTCATTAATTATTCTTTAATAAATTACATGAAAAATTTATCCTTAATTATAAATTAATTAACCATTTATTAATAATTAATTAACCTTAAATTAGTTATCCTTTAATTATTAAGTAATTATAAATCACTAATTATTCAATTATCATTATCAATATAAATTAACATAACTTTTAAGTTAACAATTTAAAAACATTTGATTATCTCCTTAATTTCTTTGTTATGTATTTGTTTAAAATAACTTTTTAAAAATAAAAGTCTAAAACATTTTAAACTTAATTAATTTAAAATATTTTATTTCAAAACCTTTAACTTCACTTTCCAACCTAACAAACAATCATAATTTTAAAAAGAATAAATTTAGAAATTAAATTAACACAAATTGTTTTAAAGTTTAAAACTGAAAATTCTAATGCCCGAGTCAACCCCGAGTGTTTCCCGAGCCAAACCTCCATTTGCTTCGAGTCAATACCCATACCCACCTGTATTCTTTTCAAACATTAATTTTTGTTTATGTTTTAGAAAACTCGGTACACACACAAAATTACCCATGTCAAGACTCGAGCCAGTAATTGGATTACCCAAAGATAACTTCGAGTCCATGGCCTTTCTTCCTCCATCATACTACTGACACAAACTAGATACATTGTGCACATGCACAATGATTCTAGCCACCACCGATCGATGCTACGATCGTTGACAAGTCGATAACAACTTCACATAGTCCTCCAACCACCCATATTCCTCAACAATGTCTAATTCGTGATTGAGCTATTTGATTAAACTTGGAACAAAACTGACGCCCACAGAACCACCACATGCTTCCACCTCCGACCATCAAAGGTCAAGTAATTACGTCCAGAGCCGTGCCAACCCATCACGCAGTAGAGCGATCAACTCCGGTGCTCTGACAAAGCCGTGGCAATCAGAATTCCAGCTTCAACCAAAATATGGGTTAAAACCCTAGATCATGAAATTTGGCCACCATGATGATCATGAATTTTCCTGATCATTTTTCCCAAGCTCGACCGTCCCCCGGCTAACCACAACCACGATCCTGAGACCTCCACGTTCATCGTTCACCAAAATTTGTCTTTAAACCCAATATCATTCAACCCGCAAGTTCTCTATGGATTCATACTTAAAAAATTTGATTTCACTTTCAAAAATCATTATTTTCAACAACGTTTTCGATGATATAATTGAAACAAGTAAACATGATATTTGAATTTGACCCAATTTAGAGTTTACAATATATTTCTTTATTTCCTAGCAAACAACTTGATAAGTTTATTGGAAAATAATTTTTAAACATAAATCTTGTTGATACAAACAAGTTTCATTTAGACCATGAAGCCTAAAAATGATTTGAGAAGGAGCTTTTGATTTTTGAAATAGGTTTTAGGACCTATAAACCTGAAATAGGACTCATATTCATGTATCCGGACATGCACAAGCTCATATATTCATATATATATATATATAACCATTTTTTCAACTTAACATAAAACATGATCACAACAAGTAGTTCAAATCCAGATTTCAACACAGTATACTCACCTGGGTAAAATGAACAGAGAGCATTTAAACCTGGAAGTTGTTTTAGAATTAAAAAATCTGGAAAATCTTTTGATTGCTGAGATTTGATATTGAAAACTAATCTGGACTTGATTTTGTTTTGAATTCTGGAATGCTTGTTTCAGGTTGTTGTTGAAGATAATCTTTACTTTGAAATCTTGCTGAAATTGTAAAAGAGAATTGATTTTCTTTTGATCTTTCTGAATTACTTTACTAGTTTAAAGATTAAAGAGGCATTTTGTTTAGATTTTTCTTTTCCCAGATTCGATTTTGATAATTTTATTCTTGTTTTAGAATTTGTACAGGCTTTGGAAATGAAGATAAAAAGAATGAGAAGGAGGAGATGTAATAGTTTATATAACCTTGTTTTTCTTTCTTTTATTAACTCTCTAAAAAACAAAAATGACATTTGTAAATCCTAATGATAACATTATTGCACTTGTTAATTTTCTTTCTTCATGTATTACACTTGTCAATTTATGTGCTAAAAGCTTAACACTTGTCTGTTTGCATTTTTATATAATTTTTTAAATTATATTTCCTATTTTATAAATACGTTTTCCTATTTATTATTATATACAATTTTAAAAGAAAATGTTTTAAAACTAATTATTCATTAAATAAATCACATATACATTATTCTAAATTCAAATTATCTTGCTAAGACATTTATTTAAATTTTGAATTCAAATTCAAATTCAAATTCAAAGTCAAATTCAAATCTACCTATATTTTTTTTTTAAATTCAAATAATTTTAAAATATTTATTATTTTGAATTTTAAACTCAAATGCAAATTACAATCTTATTCACATATATACAAATCAGTACTTTTCTAATTTGTTTCAAATTAATTCCAATTTAATTCCAAAATTTATATTAATTACTAATTTAAAATTTAATAAAAATTGGGATGTTACAGATTTCCCCTTTTATGAAAATTTCATCCTCAAAATTTGAAAGAGAGACAGAAAAACAAAGAACATATGAATATATAAAAGATAGAGAAAATGGCTTATCGGATTAAGCCGAAATATCCACTCTGCAATTGGGATAGGACTTTTACATGTTATCCTCTATTTCCCAAGTACAATCATTTGGATCACCACTCCATTGCACTTTGACTAGTTGCACAACTTTATTCCTCAGCTACTTTTCATCTTGATCAATTATCTTTAACGGTTCTCTCTTCACGGCCAAATTTGATGTGATATCCAAATCCTGCGAGCGGCTTCCTCAAAAATACAGTCTGGATCGTGCACATATTTCCAAAGGTGTGAAACATGAAACACATTGTTTACGCCAGATAGCCAGTTAGGCAACTGTAATCGATATGCCAAAGGACCGATCCTCTCTAGTATAGGAAAATGACTAATATATCGCTGTGCCAGCTTACCAGTTTTTCCAAACCTCAACACACCACGCATTGGAGAAACTCTTAGGAAAACACAATCTCCAACTTGAAACTCTAGAGCTCTTCTCCTACGGTCAGCATAACTTTTCTGACGACATTGAGCCGTTATCAATTTCTTTCGAATAAAATCAACTTTCTCATTGGCCTCCTTTATCATATCTGGTCCAAGAACGAGTCTGTCACCCGACTCAATCCAGCATGCAGGTGATCGACACGGACGACCATATAATGCATCGAAAGAAGCCATCCTAATACTGGCCTGATAGCTATTATTATATGAGAATTCAACCAGAAGCAAATGGTCCTCCCATGAATCAACAAATTCAAGTATACAAGCACGCGAAAGGACTTCTATGATTCAATTTATCCTTTCTGTTTGCCCATCAGATTGCGGATGGTAAGCAGTAGTGAAGTTCAGTTTGGTTCCAATTGCGGCTTGAAATGCCTTCCAAAATCTGCTAGTGAAAATAGGGTCACGACCACTCACTATATTGCTCGGTATACCATGGAGACGAACAATTTCTGTCACATACAACTTTGCCAAACTTGCCGCCATTCAGGTAGATTTTACGGGGATAAAATGGACAGTATTGGTTAGACGATCCACTATAACCCAAATTGCCTCATTACCTTTCTGAGTACGTAGCAACCCGTCTATGAAATCCATAGACACTTGATCCCACTTTCATTTAGGTACTTCCAATGGCAGAAGTAAACCCGCAATCTTCTTTTGATCATTTTTGATTTGTTGACAAGTAGCACAACGGCTAACAAAAATAAATATATCCCTTTTCATTGTTTTACACCAGAAAGTCATTTTGATATCTCGATACATCTTATTAACTCCTGGATGGATACTAAGTTTGGACTTGTGGCATTCGTCCAAAACTTCATGTTTTAGATCTGGAATGTCTAGGACACACAACTTGCCTTTCAATCTTATTACTTTACTATCATCGACTTCAAAATTTGTACCTTCACCACGACGTATTCTCTCATAAATTGGATGAAGAAACTCATCTTCTTTCTACTTACTAGCGATCTTTCCAAGAAGAATAGGAGTGACAACAAGATGAGCAAGAATAGCATGTTTTCTACTCAAAGCGTCGGCTACCACGTTGGCTTTTCCAGGCATATACAGAATATCCAGGTCATATGACGCTAGAAATTCCAACCAACGTTGTTGCCTCAGATTCAAATCCTTCTGGGTAAAGAGATAATTCGGAGATTTATGATTGGTCAATAATTCAAAATTTTCACCTAAAACAAGAAGGATTTATTAAGTTTAAATATTAAGTTGAGTAAAGCTTTCAAATTTTTAGTAAAGCTGAAAGAGATTTTTACCCAGAAGATGGTGAGGCCAGATTTTCAAAGAAAAAATAACTGCCAAAAGTTCGAGATCATGGGTTGGGTATATTTTTTTCATATGGACGCAATTGTCTACTTGCGTAGGAAATCACTCTACCCTCCTACATCAAAACTGCACCCACACCATTACCACAAGCATCTGTATAAACATATAAGCCTTGATTCCCGTTAATAATAGCAATAACGGGAGTGGTGGTCAATTTCCTCTTCAACTCCTGGAACGCTTCTTCGCATTTCGGCATCCAATCAAACTCAGCATTCTTCATTGTCAGTTTAGTCAATGGACTGGCTATTTTAGACAAAATCCTGGACAAATTTCCGGTAATATCCCGCTAAACCGAGAAAACTTCTAACTTCCTTCGGAGTTGTGGGTTGCTTCCAGTCTAGAATAGCGAAAATCTTGCTAGGATCTACAGAAATTCCTTCTTCATTAACAATGTGCCCAAGAAATCTAACTTCCTTGACCTAAAAATAATTAGAAAATTTGGTGAATAGAATGTTCTTCCTCAATATTTCCAAAACAATTCTCAAATATTTAGCATGCTCTTCTTCGTTTTTGGAATAGATCAGAATATCGTCAATAAACACAAGAACGAATTTATTTAACACTTCTGGGAATACATGGGTCATTAAGTCTACGAAGTATGCGGGAGCATTGGTTAGTCCGAAAGGAATGGCTAACCATTCGTAAAGTGTGTCCGGACCCTTGAAAGTTGTTAAATGAATACAGTCTTCAGCAATCCTTAGCTGATGGAATCCTTAGGCTAGATCCATCTTTGAAAAGAATCGAGCGTCGTGCAGTTGATAAAATAGATCGTGAATTCTAGGCAATGGAAATTTGTCTTTGAGAGTTATTTTATTAAGATCGCGGTAGTCCACACACAATCTAAAGGATCCGTCAGACTTGGCTACGAACACTACAGCTGAACCCCAATTGAAAGCACTAGGACGTATTAATCCTTTCTCTAGCAAATCTCGAGTTTGCTTGACTAATTTCTATCCTTTCCCTTGGTTCCATCCCGGGGCTTGCATGAATGACAGGATGAGCATTGGAAACTTAGTTGATTCTGAATTCAATTTCTTTGTGCGGAGGTAAAGATTTAATCTCATCGAACACGTTTAGAAATTTCCAAATAATAGGTATGGACTCTGGACTAGGTTCGGGATATCCCAAAGTATACATCAGCTTATCCCTTTTTAGACTGGGATCCTCACAAGAAATTTCAAAAAAAAAATTCAAGTTTTGTTTTGACCAAAATCGTTCAATTGTTACAATCTAATTTAGCTTCGTATTTCGCTAGCCAGTTCATTCCGAGTAAGATTTCAAATTCGTTAAAGTCAAGAACAAAAAGATTGATAGGAAATCGATGATAAGAATATGAGATAGGAACCTTCCTACAATATAGACAAAGATTTGCAGTACCACCAACCGGGTTCTTCATGCAAATGGGCTCGTCGACAAATTCGTGTTCAAATTCTAATTCATTTACGGTTTGTTGTGAGATAAAGCTATGTGTGGCTCCCGTGTCAAATAAAACTCTAACAATTCTATCATAAATAAAAAGGTTACCTTCTAAAACTCCTTTTCCTTTATCCGCATTTGAAGTTGAGGGGTCATTTTTATCGCAAACACCTTCGCCACTTGAGCTTGCTTGATTGTTGGGCAATCTTTTACAACATGTCCAGGCTTGTGACAATAATCGCATTCTCTAGTTCCCTGGCTTGTCTTCATGGGTTGTTCTTTCTTTACTTGTTTCTTCGGCTTCTTGCAGCTGTTTGAATTATGGCCCTTCTCCCGACAATAGTAACAAGTAATATCCCTCGTAGGGTTTTCCTGATTACTCTTCTTCTCCTTGCCTTGATATGGTTTCTTTCCTCCGAACTTCCTTTTCTTCCAATTCATATTGCTTGTATTTCCTTTCTCCTCTGGAACTTACTGCTTATCCAGGGTAGCGTACCTATAACCCATATCGATTAAGTTATAAAAGATTCTTTTACATGGGCAGTCATCATCCTATGGAATTTCTTATTCATTCCCTGAATAAAGCTTTCATTCTTCTTTAGGGGTGTGTTCACCAACTCCGGACCAAACCGAGATAACTCATTAAATTTGTTCAAATATTCCTCAAATGATAAACTTCCCTACTTCAAATCCGTGAACTCCTAGTACATTCTGGAGATACCAACAGATGGCATATAACGTTTCTCAAACACTTCCTTAAATCGTTCCCAAGTAAACTCATCTTTCGGCTCATCCACTGTAACAGTCTCCCACCAATTTAGAGCTTCCTCTTGGTGTTGCCAAGAGGCTATCAATCGCATTTGATCGCCTTTAAATTTTGGTCCCCTGAAAATTCTTTCGCACGATCGAATCCAGGCTTGTGCTTCAGTAATAGACTCCTTGCCAATGAACGCCTTTCCACCAAGTCGGGAAAAAATTTGATATAAATCAGCCAGATTCGGCTGAGATTGAGTGGGAATAACTGGTTCTATTGTTGCAGGGACTTGACCAGTTGTAGTGGTATTTCCCCGTCCCCTACCTCGTCCTCTTCCAGTGCTCATTCTCACTATCTGTAAATAGTAAGAAAACTAGATTTAGACCATACAGATGAGATATCTTAGGGATATACTCATTCTAGAGTATTTCTAACCCTATCTCTAATGAATCACCTAATGTGTTGTACTCCATAGCCAAAGTTCTTACTCAACCTTTAGCTCTGATACCACTTGTCATGACCCAAAATCCAACATTCAAAAATCGACATCAAATGCCTCACTTGTATTCAACTTTCGGAGATTCAAACGTTGAACTCCAGTTCGGCAGAGCTTATAACAACATTTGATGAATATAAACAGCGGAACAAAATGAATTATCATTGATAAACAACACAATTACAACACTGGTACAATATCCATTACAACAATGATCACCAGCATCAGTGCTATAAACTAAATACAACAGCAGAATGATAACACAAGAGCAAAAAAATAACAACAGGCCTTCAAAAAGATTTCCAACATACTTTGACTTTAATAGGTTTTCCAAAACTCCAAATACTTTTAGGTCCAAAAAGCTTTAAAAAATCTCTAAACCAAAAGCTTCCAAAGACTTTTAAATCTAAACTAGCTCCAAAACATGGATAACCTACTTCTAGGCTGCCCGTTTGGAAAATTATTGGCACTTAGAATTTGGGAAGGGAACAAAAAATTCCAGGTCAGTCATGGGACTGGTATGAGTAAACAAAAGCAGTTGTTTGTTCAAAAAAAATTTATGAAAGAAATCCATTATGCTTTTGGAAAATGTAACTACCATAAGGCCTCCCCGCATCACGCATAATGCAATCACACAATTGGAGGAGATTTGTACTTATGATAGTCAAACATGCTTGATACGAGAAAATTCTTTTGATATTATTATTAGTCCATTGTCTGAAAATATTTCAAAAGTATAATATTAATCTTAGCCAGCATAGGTACCATTATATTATGCCTGCTATAGCTACCACTTAAGGTGGCAGGTTATGTAACTGTAATCGTAAAAATGCTCGTACTGTTTTGTTTGGATTTCCAACAACGGTCAGGCTAAGGAACTTCCTCACCGAATGGGTACGCTTCTGGAGGGACGCACCGAGAACCTAACCGGATCTCTGCGAAGACAAGGTCGGGTTACCTCTGTAACTAGGTAACTACTGACACGAGTATGACATCCCCCGGTCACAAACGACCTTTAACCGAGGCCTCGACACCAACAAATTCTAACAACCACATAAGTAAAATATTTGGGCTCCATACCATGATATCACTTTTTATCTAGAAGTAAATGCACATACCCTAAGGGGCGCTACCCTCGTAACCTTGCTGCATTCTTTCCTTTTCAACCATTTTCGGGTTGTGAGGTTCGACGAAGTCTCGTCCACAAAGCTATGCTTTTCACAAAAGCCATGCTTCGATCAACAAATGATCGGCAACACTCAGCATGCCACACTACCCAGTTGGGAGAATATCACTGATAAACATCAACTACATAACCTCTAAGCTCGTATGTCTCGAAAATAGTGTTAAGCTAAGAGAATAAATTCTCTACCACCAAACAGAAATGTATTTGATAGGGATCAGCTTTATATATCAATGTGTAATGTCAAACATACAAACATACAAGTCCGTTTCGGGTTCGAACGGAACCGTAGGCACTTCGTCCAATAAAGGAAGAATGTAACGACCCGAAAATTCGATGCCAAAATTTTCAGATAGTTAGTGAAAAGAAGAAAGAGAAAGAAGAAAGAGATAGAAGAAGAACAGAAAAGAACCACACGATCTCACATTCGCAGCAAATAAAATATAATATCACATAAATAATAGTTTTACAAGAAGAACTATATCATTACCCTTACATCTTTATACATCAGAGTTACATCATTACACAAATACCGGACAATAAAAACTAACTTGTCCCAGATAAATACAGCAAAACACCTCATACGTTCCTGCCATCCAGCTCGTCTCCTGAGCTCCAGAACGTCCTTACCTGAAAATCTGTAATACTCCGTCTGACCCGACCATTACATCAAAGTAACACCCGGGTCAGGCTCGAAACCAGCGTGAGTAAACCCATCTAACAAGAAATACAAAAAGTATACAATTTATATATGCCCGGGTAACTTATATCGATTTACAACTTCACAAGCTGTTATAACATCACTTATTCCATTCATCCATTTCTAAGTACCAGTACTTAGATTAAATGATCCAATTTACTTAAATCATTCCATACCAGCCAATCGATTCCACATCTCAATTTATAAAGAATCGAAGTGGTTTCGGACATTTACTAATACCCGACTCCGGTCTCTTCGAAACCAATATCATCTTTAACTTATATTATTCAAGTGAAATATAATCCAACTCTAAATACCGGATGTCATAGTAATTCATCATAAATAGATAACCACATCATCACAGTTTAAATCATACATACTTATCACATAGCATCACAAATCACTTATTAGGAATAACAATTAATCAAAGGCTTCCAACATCATTCTATTCATCCTTTAATTACACTTAAGTAACTAACCCTTGATTTATTTCACAAATTAATTACCCTTAATCCAATACGGTAATTAACCTTCAATTACTTCATTAATTACTAACTATAATTATTAATCACCCTTGAATAATAACTTCAGTAATTATATACCCTTAATTACCTCATTAAAAACAAATTAATTATTCCTTAATTAATTTCTTAATCAATCCCTGATTAATTACTCGGTAATTTAATCCAAATTACTTACATTATCAAAACATCTCCCATCAATTATATCCTGTAACTACTAATCAATTATTTCACTAAGTAATTTCCAATCCATTAATTACATAAAGTAATTATCTTTAAAACATCAAGTGTTTAAACTTAATTAATTTAAACTAATCTCAATAATCCTCAATTAATTACATTAAGTAATTAATTTCTTAATTACTTCCATTAAGTAATTATACTTAAACCATTTACAATTGATTATCATTATATTAATTAATCTAATTAATTAAAAAAATTAACCACATTAATTAATTGTTAAATAATCCTAGTTAATGACCTTCATTAACCATTCTCTAATTACTTTTATTAAGTAATTAACTTAGGTTAACCATTGTTAATCACAAATTAAATTATCTTTAATTATCCATTAATTAATCACTAATTATCTAATTAATTAAGCGTTAACTGATACTTAATTAATCCTTAATTATTTAATCAATTAATCTTGATTTTTAAATTAATTTCTTAATTAATAATTCTTTAATCATTATTAAATAATCAAATTAATGATCTTAATTATAAATTGATTAATCCTTAATCAATATTTATTAATCCCAAATCAATTAATTAAATAAGTTAACTCATTATTCCTTAACTACTCATTAATTAAGTTAATTTCAAAACATTAATTCTTAAATAAATTTTTAAGTTAAAACATTTCTTAATTATGTTTTAAAACAAATTTATTTAAAACAAATTACCTTTGAAATTACTTTGAAATTTCATTTCAAATATGAAATTTAAAATGAATATAATTTAAACTTGAACAAAGTATAAACAATTTAAAACCCTTTAAAATTACAAGATAAACAAGTGCTTGTCTTAGAGATGAAGTTCTTAAGAATTTTGAAACTAAATTCATTTCAGAATTTCAATAATTTCAATTTACCTTTAGTTTAAATCCTTTAAATTTAAATCTTTTTTTTTCAAAACAAACTGAAACTCATATTTAATTTCCAGATTTAAACTTAACTTAAACTTGCTCATATTTTAAAATTTTCAATTTTAACATTCAATCTACCTCTATTCAAAGTAGTTAATAATTTAAGTTTGAAACTTTACATATTTCTATTTTATTTTATTTAGAACTGAGACTTAAAACTTACCTGAAATTTTAAATTTTCAAACTTAGATTTAAAACTGGGTTTAAAACTTTCTTTACATTTAAAAGCTTCTGGTTTAAAATTTTTCAAACACATAGTACAGGTTTACTTAAAACCTGTAAACAAAAGAATACTGAGACAACCCCAATCTGCTTCGAGTTCAATGCCCCTCCTCCCCGAGTAAACTGCCCAACATCTTCGAGCAATCTCAAAAATCTTCTTGACCATAAACAATACCTTAACAAATTTCATCAGAAACAGGGCCGTGCACATGCATGTCGCCCCCAAACACCTCCGATCAGTGGTGATCGTTCCTCATCCAAAACCACTTCATCATCTTAACTCGATCATCAGGATAACTTAACCCCAACTCGAATTCGAATTCGAGTCTCCATCTAAACCTGGAAGAAAACATCAGAGTCAAGCTTCAATCTGGAAATCTGCCTCGCTAGCTCAACCCCGACCATCGGAGTTGTTGAAACTCCGGCCAACCCTTCTCCTACATCCCAACATTCATCACCCAAAAAGTTGAAACACTCGGTCCATCCTAGAACCTACAGTGCTCGAATTCCCACACCTAACTAAAACTAGGGTTCTAGAAAGGATTCTACTGTCGCGACCTCCACCATAAATTTCATCACCAACGATGATTTTTTCCTAGCAACATCTAACCCTCCTCCATCACTTGTAAGAACCCCGAGCCTCCACGATTCATAGATTACCGGAAAATCAAATAATTCCCTTTCCAGTTCAAAACCCAACTGCAACATAACCTCTTTACTAAAAATTCCAATTCCAGTATTAAAATTCGTATTTCAAATGATATTTCCAATTTATAGTACTGGATTTTACAAATTATACAGTATGAATTTTAATTATATCAACATGCATAGGTGTTTTTCTATGTTTCCAGAGACAAACAAGTTTAGTTTGACTTGATTAAATTTTTTTTTTAATAGTAATCTAAGTTGAACAAACAACACTTGTTTAATAAACAAATCCTATCAATAACTAAGCTAAGAGATAAGTGTTTTAAATACAAAATTTAAACCAGAGTACAAACATAGCATATACACAGCATGCATACCTAAAAAAAATATTCTCAACAGATTTTTAATTATAAATCACAAGCAATACTCATTCATTTCAACACATAAGCATGCAACCAATTTTCTTTTTTAGATTTTAAAAAAAAATTTTAAAAAAAATTCTCACCAGTAATATTATATAAGCAGAGCACATGTTAGAAAATGCTTGAAACCTGAATTTCTTTGATTTCTAAAACTTTGAGTTGCTGAAGTTCTTTAGATCTTAAAACTGAGTTACATGCTTGCCCTTTAAAAACTTAAATCTTGATTTATTGCTCTTGCTTCCTTATTTCATTTGCATGTTTGTTTCTAGGTGGGAAAAGTGCAGACTTCCAGAAAAGAAAATGCATGCAGGGGCCTTGAGTTGCAGATTGATTTTGAAAAGTTCAGGTTCGTTTTGATCAAAAGTTTCTGGTATTAGAGATGAAGTTTCAAGATTGTATTCAGCTTTTTTTCTTCCAGTTTCTTGTTTTTTTGAAATAGGAAACCAGGGGAAAAATAAGGAAAATGAAGATAGTATGTTTTGTATGAACTAATATCCTGACACATGTTACATTAAGAGTTTTAGATCTTAACACTTGTTACTTAACTTCTTAATTGAATTACATTTGTCTTTTCCATTTATATTTATCTTTGAAAGAATTTTAAAAGCTTTTTAAATATGATTTCCTAATTAACTAATATGTTTCTTAATTTATAAACGCTTTACTAATTTTAAATAAATAAAACTTTTAAGAGGAAAAAAAACCAATTATCTTTTAAATAAAGTCATATAAAATATTCTCAACTCATTTTTAAATGCTAAATCAAAAAAGCTTTTGTATTTATTCCTATTAAATAAATACTTTCCAAATTTCTATAATTAAATTCCCCTTTAAAGAGAATAAGGTAAAACAAGTCTTATTATTTATTTTTATTTTTTTTAAAAAAACTCATCCATAATTTTAAGTCCAAACTATATTATTATTTTTATTTTAAGGTTTTTTTTTAAAATTCCATTATTAAATTTAAATTCAAAATAAATCTATAATCATAATGTAAAACATCACACTATTATTTAATTGGTTATTTATATTTGAAAATAACAATTTTTATCGATTTTAAACAATTTAATTAAGACATTTTCACATTTTAGATCTCCTGAAATTCCAGGATATCACATTCCTTCTCCCTTAGAATCTTTTCATTCCCGAAAAGAAACGAAGCCAGAATTATTAAAATGCTTAAATTCAGATAAATTTTTCCTTGATCATTTTAAAACACTTTAAACCTGTATAGTATTACAATAATAGTTTTAATAAAAATACTTTTATAACTCAATGTCTCAATAAGTCCGTCCTCGTTCTCACAGAAATTCGGTCATACGTTGATCAGGCGTAAGACTGAAAATCTACAAGTGCTTGGCAGACCCATTTTCAACATCCAGTGAAAATACTTTGAAAATAATTTTATTGTAAGTATAGAAAATAGTTTTTGAAAATAGAGGATATATCTTTGGTGAGAATGCTCTGGAAATCATCACCCCCATCCATGGTCACAGTTACATTCCAGGGTTACGTTGCCATCGCAACAAAAGTCCATGTAACTGCAGGCTCTCCGTGGTCTCACGATTACGCCATGGAACCCACACAACAGATCACAGTTACATCCAGGGTTACGTTGCCATCGCAACAAAAGTCCATGTAACTGCAGGCTCTCGGCGGCCTCTGATTTTCGCTGTCGAAATGAAACCTCTCCACTCCTACATAGGTCGCAGTTTGCCGATATAAAATCAAACGCAGACTGTAGGCTCTCAGCGGCACACACGACTTTCGCTATGTTATACCATAGGTCGTAGTCTACCGATATAAAATCAAACGCAGATTGTTGGCTCTCAGCGACACACACGACTTTCGCTATGGTATACTCTACTCATAATCCCCAGGAACTAGTTTTGTCCGGACTCCTCACAGGATCAACTTTAGAACCCCCCTGGGCTCAAGGCAGCACCACCCGGTGGTACTCCTGAGAAGTTCATTTCAAGGGTGCGCCTTTTTCCCCAGAGCCATCATCAAAACATTTTATACTACAGATATATAGTATCTTTAAATCATACACCTAGTATGATCTCATACAAAGCTTCTTTACACAAAATCGATTATCCCAAAATCGATAATACTCAAACTAGGCTTTCCAAATTCTCATATTGATTTTACCCAGAAATCAAAAGCCTTTCAAAATCCAAAGGTTCCCAAAACCCTTTCCAAAATCCTCATAAGATCCTTTATATATATACAGATATATATATAATTTTTAAAACTTTGGATTATCTCTAACTTTTATAAAACTCCTTTTATACTTCAAACATTTCCAAAAACCATTTTCTTCTGGCAAAAGATTCAACATGGGGATTTTCATTTTATAAAACAAAGATATTTAACTTTGTTTACTCAAAATCAAATATTCAAATTTGATTATTCTTTTTCAATACCATTTTCATTCAAATCCGTACGATGTACACATATCATCTGTACGCTATACCAATCTGATCGCTCACTCGATCATACAATTTCACTTCCGAACTAGTATCGTCCGCCCGACTTCCTAGTGCGGACACAGATCTGGTTTCTTGATCAGAAACCGACATTCTCCTTGCATAGCCTAACTATGATAGAGAATATCCAGAACCAATCAACAATCCATATCCAGGTTCGCCGTCGAAAATTGAGTGAAAAATCACACTCGGATCGATATAACTATTCTCGAAATTCTGTGCTCGAATCTGGATCAAATCATTATGAGAATAGATAACATACGTACACCCTACGTATTTATCTTTATTGATTATTAGCCAAATTAATTCCATTTCTATTCACATTCACTTTAATTTTCATTCACTTACTCACAATTGCCTTAATCCATTTGGAATACCATTTCTATTCTTATCTCGATTGGGTATTTAACCAGTAACAGTTTGAACTCCGTCCATTTTATTTAGAAAATAGCTTGAAATTTTTTAAAAATAGGTAAGTAGTTGGAAAATAATTACTAGTTTGTAAAATAGGCGTAAAATGGTTAGAAAATAACTTGAAATAATTATAGAAATTTTAGATAATTGCAAAATAATAGTAAGATAGTAATTAGTTTTGTAAAATAGTTGAAATATAGTAATTAGTTTGTAAAACGGTTGGAAAATTGTTAAACTGTTCAAGAATAATTGTAAAACAAGTATAGGATAGTTTGGCTTTTGAAAGAAAGTTGTATATATAATAAATAGCTTGGAAAAATAGGTTTATATTAAAACAATTTATATTAAAAATAGTCCAGAGTCAAAAATATTCACTTCCCAATCTCCATTCTCATCAATTCAATTTAAATTTCATTTACCATTAAAATCGACCCAATTCCAATTTAAATAACTTCAATTTCCATTGAAATTGATTCAACCCCAAATCAATTTGAATTAACCTCGGTTTCTTTCCAAATTTAACTTTATTCACCCTTGACCTCAAATTCTACTAATTCAAATAAATTTTCAGTTGAACTAGTTCCAGTCTTCAATTCATTTCAACTCCAGTTTAAATTAATTCCGATTTCAAACTCCATTTCTAAATCAAGTTGAATTATTCTTGATTTCTTCCCAAATTCAATTCAAACTCCATTTGAATTTAAAATTATTCAACTTTAATTACAATTCCAAATTATTCAAATCAATTCGGACTAATTTCAAATTGAACCCTCTTCAATTTCAAATCGTTTCAAATTAATCCAATTCAAATTTTCCATTTGAATTTTATACTTATACATCTTCAATCACAATTTCAATTAATTCAAAACAAATTCAATTCAAATCAAATTCCAAATTTAATCCATCTCGAATTATATAAATTCAGGTTAATACTTCAAATGTTGATTTAATTCTTTTAAATCAAATTACCTTTAAAGTTTTAAACAATTCAATTCACAGTTCAGACCTAACATATTACACCACAAATCAAATTAGCCTTTATTATAAAAACATCCATCCATTTCCAATTCCAGACCTCAAACCCATTTTGAGATCACACCATCTCCCAATTCAAATTAACCATTTAACATCCCAAGTTAAATTCCAATTCCATCTTGAAATTCCCAAGTTAAACTCAATTCACTTAATCCAGTCAACCTTACCCAATTTGAACTTCCATTTCAAATTTAAACTTCACAAAAATAATCTTCCCACTTATTAAGTTCAAAAACTTATCACTTTGGGCATCATATCTCATTCCAGATTTTAAACTCAACCTTAGAGTTTATTTCCTTTACACACCTGGTTAGTTTTAAATTTTAAACCACCTTTGGTTTTAAATTCAAACAAATTCCTTTAAAATTTCAAACAACCTTTGTTTGAAATAGGACCTCTTTCATTCGAATATATTAAATAACATTTCTTATCTAAAATGAGATCATATTCAAAATATTATCTCCTTTAACATTTTGAAACCAATTCAAATGTTTAAATTTAGATTTCAAAAGTGCACAATCTGAAACCCACTTAAATTTACATCCATTCAAACTTACAAGTTACTCTTTTTAAATGGTTATTTCCTTAAAACATTTTACTGTTTATTGAAGAACAATCATTCCATTATTAAACACAATAACCGTCTATTTCTTTAGTTTGAAACCAATTCTAGTTCATCTTATTTTGAAATACTTCTCTAATTCAAGATTTCAATTTTAGTTTGAATCCATTTCAAACTTATCTTTATTTAATTCCAATTTCAATTTGGTTGCATACTATTACTTCTTAATTTAATTCTTACTATTACCTTTAATTTAATTAATGCTACAACCAATTTCCTTAATATAATAGATAATCTATTTCTTATATAAGATTTATTTACTTTTGAAATCATTTAGAAACCTTTATATAAGAAAATAACAAGTATGCTCTCTCATATTTATATACTCAACTCATCCTAGGGTACCACTTACCCTATCCCTAATGAGTAATCCCACCAGAGCGAAGGTTCTCGCTTAACCTTCTGCTCTGATACCAAATGTAACGACCCGAAAATCTCGAAATTTTCAAATAGTTAGTGAAAAGAAGAAAGAGAAAGAAGAAAGAGATAGAAGAAGAACAGAAAAGAACCACACGATCTCACATTCGCAGCGGATAAAATATAATATCACATAAATAATAGTTTTACAAGAAGAACTATATCATTACACTTACATCTTTATACATCAGAGTTACAACATTACACAAATACCAGACAATAAAAACAAACTTGTCCCAGATAAGTACAGCAAAACACCTCATACGTTCCAGCCTTCCAGCTCGTCTCCTGAGCTCCAACACGTCCTTACCTGAAAATCTGTAATACTCAGTCTGACCCTAGCATTACATCAAAGTAACACCCGGGTCAGGCTGGAAACCAGCGTGAGTAAACCCATCTAACAAGGAATACAAAAAGTATACAATTTATATATGCCCGGGTAACTTATATCGATTTACAACTTCACAAGCTATTATAACATCACTTATTCTATTCATCCATTTCTAAGTACCAGTACTTAGATTAAATGATCCAATTTACTTAAATCATTCCATACCAGCCAATCGATTCGACATCTCAATTTATAAAGAATCGAAGTGGTTTCGGACATTTACTAATACCCGACTCCGGTCTCTTCGAAACCAATATCATCTTTAACTTATATTATTCAAGTGAAATACAATCCAACTCTAAATACAGGATGTCATAGTAATTCATCATCAATAGATAACCACATCATCACAGTTTAAATCAAACATACTTATCACGTAGCATCACAAACCACTTATTAGGAATAACAATTAATCAAAGGCTTCCAACATCATTCTATTCATCCTTTAATTACATTTAAGTAACTAACCCTTGATTTATTTCACAAATTAATTACCCTTAATCCAATACGGTAATTAACCTTCAATTACTTCATTAATTACTAACCATAATTATTAATCACCCTTGAATAATAACTTCAGTAATTATGTACCCTTAATTACCTCATTAAAAACAAATTAATTATTCCTTAATTAATTTCTTAATTAATCCCTGATTAATTACTCAGTAATTTAATCCAAATTACTTACATTATCAAAACATCCCCCATCAATTATATCCTGTAACTACTAATCAATTATTTCACTAAGTAATTTCCAATCCATTAATTACATAAAGTAATTATCTTTAAAACATCAAGTGTTTAAACTTAATTAATTTAAACTAATCCCAATAATCCTCATTTAATTACATTAAGTAATTAATTTCTTAATTACTTCCATTAAGTAATTACACTTAAACCATTTACAATTAATTATCATTAAATTAATTAATCTAATTAATTATAAAAATTAACCACATTAATTAATTATTAAATAATCCTAGTTAATGACCTTCATTAACCATTCTCTAATTACTTTATTAAGTAATTAACTTAGGTTAACCATTGTTAATCACAAATTAAATTATCTTTAATTATCCATTAATTAATCATTAATTATCTAATTAATTAAGCGTTAACTGAAACTTAATTAATCCTTAATTATTTAATTAATTAATCTTGATTTTTAAATTAATTTCTTAATTAATAATTCTTTAATCGTTAATTAAATAATCAAATTAATGATCTTAATTATAAGTTGATTAATCCTTAATCAATATTTATTAACCCCAAATCAATTAATTAAATAAATTAACTCATTATTCCTTAACTACTCATTAATTAAGTTAATTTCAAAACATTAATTCTTAACTAAATTTTTAAGTTAAAACATTTCTTAATTATGTTTTAAAACAAATTACCTTTGAAATTACTTTGAAATTTCATTTCAAATATGAAATTTAAAATGAATATAATTTAAACTTGAACAAAGTATAAACAATTTAAAACCCTTTAAAATTACAAGACAAACAAGTGCTTGTCTTAGAGATGAAGTTCTTAAGAATTTTGAAACTAAATTCATTTCAGAATTTCAATAATTTCAATTTACCTTTAGTTTAAATCTTTCAAATTTAAATCTTTTTTTTTCAAAAAAAACTGAAACTCATATTTAATTTCCAGATTTATACTTAACTTAAACTTGCTCATATTTTAAATATTCAATTTAAACATTCAATCTACCTCTATTCAAAGTAGTTAATAATTTATGTTTGAAACTTTACATATTTCTATTTTATTTTATTTAGAACTGAGACTTAAAACTTACGTGAAATTTTAAATTTTCAAACTTAGATTTAAAACTAGGTTTAAAACTTTCTTTACATTTAAAAGCTTCTGGTTTAAAAAATTTCAAACACATAGTACAGGTTTACTTAAAACCTGTAAACAAAAGAATACCGAGACAACCCCAATCTGCTTCGAGTTCAATGCCCCTCCTTCCCGAGTAAACTGCCCAACATCTTCGAGGAATCTCAAAAATCTTCTCGACCATAAACAATACCTTAACAAATTTCATTAGAAACAGGGTCGTGCACATGCACGTCGCCCCCAAACACCTCCGATCATTAGTGGTGATCGTTCCTCATCCAAAACCACTTCATCGTCTTAACTCGATCGTCAGGATAACTTAACCCCAACTCGAATTCGAATTCGAGTCTCCATCTAAACCTGGAACAAAACATCAGAGTCAAGCTTCAATCTGGAAATTTGCCTCGCTAGCTCAACCCGACCATCGGAGTTGTTGAAACTCCGGCCAACCCTTCTCCTACATCCCAATATTCATCACCCAAAAAGTTGAAACACTCGGTCCATCCTAGAACCTACAATGCTCGAATTCACAAACCTAACTAACTAGGGTTCTAGAAAGGATTCTACTGCCGCGACCTCCACCATAAATTTCATCACCAACGATGATTTTTCCTAGCAACATCTAACCCTCCTCCATCACCTGTAAGAACCCCGAGCCTCCACGATTCATAGATTACCAGAAAATCAAATAATTCCCTTTCCAGTTCAAAATCCAACTGCAACATAACCTCTTTACTAAAAATTCCAATTCCAATTCCAGTATTAAAATTCATATCTCAAATGATATTTCCAATTTATAGTACCGGACTTTACAAATTATACAGTATGAATTTTAATTATATCAACATGCATGGGTGTTTTTCTATGTTTCCAAAGACAAACAAGTTTAGTTTGACTTGATTAATTTTTTATTTATTTTAACAGTAATCTAAGTTGAACAAACAACACTTGTTTAATAAACAAATCCCATCAATAACTAAGCTAAGAGATAAGTGTTTTAAATACAAAATTTAAACCAGAGTACAAACATAGCATATACACAACATGCATACCTAAAAAAAATAATATTCTCAACAGATTTTTAATTATAAATCACAAGCAATACTCATTCATTTCAACACATAAGCATGCAACCATTTTTTTTAGATTTTAAAAAAAAAATTTAAAAAAAAATACTCACCAGTAATATTGTATGAGCAGAGAACATGTCAGAAAATGCTTGAAACCTGAATTTCTTTGATTTCTAAAACTTTGAGTTGCTGAAGTTCTTTAGATCTTAAAACTGAGTTGCATGCTTGCCCTTTAGAAACTTAAATCTTGATTTATTGCTCTTGCTTCCTTATTTCATTTTCATGTTTGTTTCTAGGTGGGAAAAAGTGCAGACTTCCAGAAAAGAAAATGCATGCAGGGGCCTTGAGTTTCAGATTGATTTTGAATAGTTCAGGGTCGTTTTGATCAAAAGTTTCTGGTATTAGAGATGAAGTTTCAAGATTGTATTCAGCTTTTTTTCTTCAAGTTTCTTGTTTTTTTGAAATAGGAAACCAGGGGAAAAATAAGGAAAATGAAGATAGTATGTTTTGTATGAACTAATATCCTGACACATGTTACATTAAGAGTTTTAGATCTTAACACTTGTTACTTAACTTCTTAATTGAATTACATTTGTCTTTTCCATTTATATTTATCTTTGAAAGAATTTTAAAAGCTTTTTAAATATGATTTCCTAATTAACTAATATGTTTCTTAATTTATAAATGCTTTACTAATTTTAAATAAATAAAACTTTTAAGAGGAAAAAAAAACAATTATCTTTTAAGTAAAGTCATATAAAATATTCTCAACTCATTTTTAAATGCTAAATCAAAAAAGCTTTTGATTTATTCCTATTAAATAAATACTTTCCAAATTTCTATAATTAAATTCCCCTTTAAAGAGAATAAGGTAAAATAAGTCTTATTATTTATTTATTTTTTTTTAAAAAAAACTCATCCATAATTTGAAGTCCAAACTATATTATTATTTTTATTTTAAGATATTTTTTTTTTTAAATTCCATTATTAAATTTAAATTCCAAATAAATCTATAATCATAATTTAAAACATCACACTATTAATTAATTGGTTATTTATATTTGAAAATAACAATTTTTATCAATTTTAAACAATTTAATTAAGAGATTATAACATTTTAGATCTCCTGAAATTCCAGGATATCACAAAGAAGCCCTTGCAATCCGGTCATCCACGATCCCGATCGGACTCTCCATCACATATAGAGATCTCTATACCGGAGCAACTAGGTGCAGAGTCATTCGACATGTTATCCTACCGTTCTCGAAAACACATGTTCTTCCCCACCATCTTCACATGCTATCCACTTCGTCGTATCACTATTCAGAAAGGGTTATATGACACTAAGTCCTCTCCCGGCTAAACTGAATAGTGAGCGCTTAATTTAAAAACACGTGGATATACCAATCACAAAGATTCACCATTAAGATTCGACGTGGGTTTCAAATATCCAATTGGAATCCGACTCCCTGTTGCATCGAAATTCAAATGTCATTTAAAGGCCAACAGTTTTCATATTCACACAGAAATATATCACAATATCATTTTTTAATTCACAGTAATTCATATCACAAAGTATCACAATCATATAACAGGGATGTCAATCAATTCAAGGCATTCAATAATAATTAATCGTCTACAAGTATGATGAATTAATCGTGTGATTATAATTAATTAATCGTGTGATTATAATTAATTAATCACATAATTATTTTCATTAATTATCCTTAATTAATGATTAATTAATCTTAATTACTAATTAATTAACCTTAATTATTAATTAATATGTTAATTATTCTTAAGTAATGCTTAATTATTAATTAATTAAACTTAATTACTTTCATCAATTATTCTTTAATAAATTACATAAATAAATTTATCCTTAATTATAAATTAATTAACCTTTTATTAATAATTAATTAAACTTTAATCAATTATTATTTAATTATTAAGTTATTATGAATCACTAATTATTCAATTATCATTATCAATAATAACTTAACTTTTAAGTTAACAATTTAAAAACATTTGATTAACTCCTTAATTATTTTATTAAATTTTTATTTAAAATAACTTTTTAAAAATATAAGTTTAAAACATTTTTAAACTTAATTAATTTAAAATATTTTATTTCAAAACCTTTAACTTCACATTCCAACTTAACAAACAACCATAATTTTAAAAGGAATAAATTTAGAAATTAAATTAACTTAAATTGTTTTAAAGTTTAAAACCGGAAATTCTAATACCCGAGTCAACCCCGAGTGTTTCCCGAGCCAAACCTCCATTTGCTTCGAGTGTTTACCCAAATCCACCTGCATTTCTTTTCAAAGTTTAAGTTTTGTTTAAGTTTTTGAAAACACGGTACACACACCAGATTACCCTAGCCAAGACTCGAACCAGTAATGCGATTACCCGAGGACAACTTCGAGTCCATAGTCGTTCTTCCTCAATCAGGTTACTGACACAACCAAGATACTTTGTGCACATGCACAATGATTCCAGCCACCACCGAACGATGCTACGATCATCGATAGGTCGACAACTAGATCACATAGGCCTCCAACCACCCATATCCCCTCAATAATGTTGAATTCGTGATTGAACTATCCGACTAAACTTGGAACAAAACCGATGCCCACAAAACCACCACATGCTTCCACCTCCGACCATCAGAGGTCACATAATTACGTCTAGAGCCATTCCGACCCTTCACACTATGATTCCCACCGGAGTGATCAACTCCAGTGCCTTGACGAAGCCGTAGCAATCAAAATTCTGGCTTCAACCAAAATATGGGTTAAAACCATAGATCATCGAAAATTTTCCACTACGATGATCAGGAATTTTCTAATCATTTTTCCCGAGCTCGGCCATCTCCCGGCTACCCATAACCATGATCCCAAGACCTCCACGTTCATCGATTACGGAAATTTGCCTTTAAACCTAGTATCATTAAACCCGCAAGTTCTCCATGGATTCATACTTAAAAATTATGATTTCACTTTCAAAAATCATTATTTTCAATAGCGTTTTCGAATATATAATTGAAACAAGTAAACATGATATTTTAATTTGACCCAATTTAGAGTTTACACTGTATTTCCTTGTTTCCTAGCAAACCACTTGATAATTTTATTGGAAAATAATTTCTAAACTTAAATCTTGTTTATACAAACAAGTTGCATTTAGATCATGAAGCCTAAAAATTATTTGAGAAGGAGCATTTGATTTTTGAAATAGGATTTAGAACCTATAAACCTCAAATAGGACTCATATTCATGTATCCAGACATGCATAAGCTCATATATTCATATTTATATATATAAACAAATTTTCAACTTAACTTAAGGCATGATCACAACAACTAGTTCAAATCCAGATTTCAAAAGAGTTTACTCGCCTGGGTAAAATGAACAGAGAGCTTTTAAACATGGAAGTTGTTTTAGAGTTTAAAACTCTAGAAAATGTTTTAATTGTTGATATTTGATCTTAAAAACTAGTCTGGACTTGATTCTGTTTTGAATTCTGGAATGCTTGCTTCAGGTTGTTGTTGGAGATAATCTTTACTTTGAAATCTTGCTTGAAATTATAAAAGAGAATTGATTTGCTTTTGATCTTTCTGAATTACTTTACTGGTTTAAAGATTGAAGAGGCATTTTGTTTAGATTTTTCTTTTCTTAGATTTGTTTTTGATAATTTTATTTCTGGTTTTAGAATTTATACAGGCTTTGGAAATGAAGATAAAAAGAATAAGGAGGAGATGTAATACTTTATATAATCTTGTTTTTCTTTCATTTATTAATTTTCTAAAAAAACAAAAGTGATATTTGTAAATCCTAATGATAACATTATTACACTTGTTAATTTTCTTTTTTCATGGATTACACTTGTTAAGCTATGTGCTAAAAGCGTGTCACTTGTCTTTTTTCCCTTTTTATATAATTTTTTAAACTATATTTCCTATTTTATAAATACATTTTCCTATTTATTATTATATACAATTTTAAAAGAAAATGTTTTAAAGCTAATTATTCATTAAATAAATCACATATATTATTTTAAATTCGAATTATCTTACTAAGCCATTTATTTAAATTTTGAATTCAAATTCAAATTCAAATTCAAATTTAGATTCAAAGTCAAATTCAAATATACCCATATATATTTTTAAATTTAAATAATTTTAAAATATTTATTATTACGAATTTTAAACTCAAATGCAAATTACAATCTTATTCATATATATAAAAATCAATACGTATCTATTTTGTTTTTGAAAATTTTCAAATTAATTCCAATTTAATTCCAAAATTTAATTCCAAAATTTATATTAATTACAAGTTTTAAATTTAATAAAAATTGGGATGTTACACCTACAGGATTGAATTGCCAGCCGGATGACTAGGATTCGTAGTGTGTTTCACGTATCTCTAAGAGAGTACGTGTATGATCCATCACTGGTTGTGGAACCAGCAGTCTAGAAGGATCTAGTACTCGAGCTGGACTTGTCTGTGGTCTGATATTCTGCTCAGATTTGTAGATCGTGATGAGAAGGAGCTCAGGATCAGAGTGGTGTGGCTAATTTTGATTCAATAGAGCGAGTATCCTGGCATTTTTATCCGGGAAACTCTTGATAGTGTTAGGAAGGTTTATCCTAACTTTGTGATAGGATAGTTAGATCTGTTTGTTAGAATAAATTGGTTCTATGGTTTTTAGTATATGATTGATATATATGCTTGTTGTTTGAAAATAAAACTTTTGCTAGATTATTAAATTATCTTTGCTTTTAAATTTCAAGGACAAATTTCCTTTAAGGGGGGAGGAATGTGATGACCTGGAATTTTGGGCAATAACAATTTGATAATCTTCATTAATAATTGTTTAAATTTGAAATATTTATTTATAATCTAATTATTTAAACTAACAAAATTTATCTTTTTAAAATTAATATTATTTAATTAGTAATTTTATTCTTTTTAAAAGCTAATAATATTTAATTGGTAAAATTTATCTTTTCAAAGCTAATATAAATATGTTGTCTAATTTTAATATGGGGTCGGCTATATGAAAAAAAAAAAAACACAAAATGGTGACACAAAAGATCCGGACCATTGGATTTTTTTGTCTTTGTGGGGAAGGTGGAATTCAGGGGGCAATCCAATGGCGAAGATTCTTTGTGTCACTAATCGTGTCTATATTTTGTGTCTAAATGGACTTACCCTTTTAATATATATATATATATATATTGTGATTGGAAGATTTGTTTTAAAATTTAATATAATAATTTTCAAGTTAATAAAATGTATTCTATTTATAAGTTATATATATACACACACATATGTCTATACATTATAAATAGGAAGTCTTTGGTTTTAATTTAATAAAAGAAATGTTTTCAAATTTATAATATATATATATATTTGTGTGTGTGTGTGTGTATTGTGATTTGGAACTACGTTTTTAAATTCAAGTTAATGATTTTCAAAGCTAGTTAAAATTAATTCTATATTTTTAAAACCAATATATATGTTAATAAAAGTATTTTAGCTTGAGTTAAAATAAGATTTAAATTTTGGTTCATTTCTTTGCTTTTAAAATTCTTTCTTTAAATTACACATGAACATGGTTTAAATATATATATATATAAGTTTAAACCTTAAATATAAATTAATATAAACATAACATATTAATATAAAAAGTTGAGTAATTAATTTAAAAATGGATTTCAACATTTGTAAATATATATCACAGGCTTTAGACATTTGTAAAATAATGTATTCTTGCATATACATTTTAAGCAAAGGACCACTTGTAGTTAACAAGTGGCATTCTTCTTTTTTTATTAAAATTAAATTATAAATAAAAATGTATTAGTGGAGAAACTTGGTTTTGATTTTCAGTATAATTCTTTTCTTCCTCAATACTTTCTTTCTTCTTAAATATTAAAATCGAGAATCCAAAGTTTCAAAAGATAATCAAAACAGCAGTAAGAATCAAAATATATAAACTTGTTTCAAGATTTCAACTCAACAACATCATCCTGAACAAGAATCAAACAACTTAAATTCGAAGAGCAACTCAACAAGTAAATCCAACATCTAACAATTCAGCCACGAGCTTCAGTTCATGACAATATTCCATATTTAAGATCTAGAGCCTGCTCTCTATTTCTTTCTGAAAATGGTGAGTAAAAATTTATTTTAAAAACTATTTTCAAGTCTGAGATTTAACTTTGATGCATGTATTGAGATCTTTAAGTGATATAGCATGAAATGTTGCATTTATTTGAATGTATGTATATATATATATGTGATATGTCTGTGTATAGGAAGATGTTCACTTCTCCGTTGAAGTGCATGGGTAACTTCATCAACAAAAAAATTGATATCTTCCAAAAAAATGAATTTTAGACTAAGATCTTTAAAGTAAAAAGGTTTGTAACATAGAACCATTAATTTTAAAAATAATTTCAAGATTTTACATTTAGTAAGTATTGAAGAAAATAAAGAAATACAGTAATGATCAGAAATATGTCAATAATCGATGATGTTATTTTCAAGATTTTATTTTAGAATCTGATTCGTAGTGCTAAATCATGAATTTAGGTACAGAAATTGTGATTTTTAGATAAGTGATTGTTGAGATAATCAGAGCTGATCGAATTTGGGTATTTTCGTGCTTGCCGATGATCGACGGTGAGGGGATGTCGGGGTTCAGTCTGGAGGTGGCCGAGGTGTTGACGATCATTAGAAAAATGGTCGTCAAATTTATCATTGGCCATTGGTGGCCAGGGAAGGAAGGAGTACGGTTTTGAGTGTGGTTTTCGCTGAGTAGGATGTCGAGGCGATCTCGACGATGACGATAGTGCATCGGGCTCGATCGTGAGGGTGGGATCGCGGCGTGATGATGTGGTGATGCTCTGGAAGAAGTGCCGTCGGTTCTAGTTGAAGAGATCGTCGGAGGCAAGAGGATGTGTCGATCGGGTTTAATTCCAGTTTGGGGTTGAAGTGTTTTTTTCGTTTCGATGGTGGTTTCATCAATCTAGGAGAGCGAGTGGGTCGGCGAGGTCAACGTTGATTTGTCGAAGGTCATAACGATGATCGAAGGTGGTCGGAGTCGACGTGCACGTGCACGTATGCACGTCTATGTTTGGATTATCTTGGCGTTGGAGAAGATAGTGTTTTTCTCGAGATCGATCTTGAGAAGTTTCGCCCAGGACTCGAAGAAGCAAGAGATCGTGAGTGCACGAGGATGGCTTGAGATTTTTGAAGCATTGGCTCGGGTCTGTTTTAGTTAGCATTTTTTTAACTTTGTAAGTAAATTTGTTTTCAGGATTTCAAAATATAAAGTAAAATATGAACCATGTTTTTAAGTTTGAAGAAGCATTTCCTGGTTTAAATTTTAAATGGAAATTCATGTTTTCAAGCTTAAAGAAAGAATACAAAGTTTAAAAGCAAAAAAAAAAAAAAAAATAAGATTTTCCAAGGTTAAGGTTTTAAAAGCGATAAAGTGTTTAAGCAATTTATTTAATCAAGTTTTAAGTGATTGAGTTTTCAAAGGGCTATAAACCAAGTTTCAAAGTAAAATAAAATCATTTAATAAGATTTTGAAACAAGTTCAAGTTTAATATAAAAGTTAAATGTTTTAAATTTATTTGTTTTTAAAAGTAATTATATTAATTATCAATGATTTTTAATAAAATTAATGATGTAATTAAGAAATTTATTATGATAAGAAATTATCTTTAATTAACTTAGGTTGTGATTAATTAAAGATAATTATTAGTGAAATTTATTAAAATTTAATACTTAATGAAATTAATAATGGTTAATTAATTTATGTTAATAATCAAAGTATAATTACTTAAGGAAAGAAATTAAAGAATTATTAATGAATGTAATTAACTTAAGGGTAATTAACCAGTGATTTAGAGAGAATTAATTAATGTAATTAATTTTAGGATAATTGTTTTGATTAATAAAGGACAGTTAATTACTTGATTAATTAAGGGTTAATTAATCTAAGTAATTATAGGTTAATTAATTAGAGAGTGATTAACTGATAGAAGAAATAAAAAGGATTAATTACTCAAGGTAATTAATTAAATAAATTAGTGTGATTAATTTATGATAATTAATTATTTTAATTAATTAAGTATTATCACTAGGGATAAGTATAGTAACTTAATGTAATTAATAATGTATAATTACTTGTGTAATTAATAAAAGGGATAATTACTTAGTGTAAGTAATTAATGGGTAATTACTAGATGCAATTAATTAAAGGGTAATAACTTAATGGAAAGTAATTGAAGGATAATTACTTATGGAAGTAATTAAGGATTAATTACTTTGTTAATTAACTAAGGATTAAGTAATATAATTAATTATGGAGTTAGTTAGTTAATGTATGTAATTACAACATGGTTAATTACTGTTTGCGATTAATTAAGGTTGATTAGTGGAAGTGATTAATTAAAGAATAATTAATTAATGTTATTAATTAAGGGTTCATTAATTAATGTAATTAATGAGAGTAATTAATGGTTAATTACTGTAAATGGTAAAAGGATAATTAAGTTCTATGATCAATTAAGGGCTAATTACTTAATGTAAGTAAAGTATAATTAATCAAGGATGATAAAAATTAAGATGGATAATTTAGGGATGATTAATAAATTGGGTTGCAATAAATTAATGTTAACTAAGTAGGATTAAAAATTAATTAAAATAATTAATTTAATTGGTGGTTGATTAAATTAATTGAAGATGGTGTGACAATTAATCTTGCTTATGGATGGATGAATGATGTTAAGTGCCTTGGATTATGTGATATCTCGGATATGTGATATGTGCTATTTGTGATATGGGATGTTTTGGTTGCATTGTGATAATATATGGATTACCTATCGGTGATAATGTGAATTATCTATCTATGTGAATATGATATTCTAAAGACAGATTAAATTGTTTAAACCCTTAAATAACTTGGATATTAAAACCTAACGACCCGTAAATTTTGATAAATAAATTGGTTAATTTAATTAGATTTTTGTAATTTAATATAGGAAAAAAAATTATATGGAAGTAAAGGTTAAGAATCAATTGTAACAATGGTTATAAGAAAAAAAACAAATTGTTGACAATTGAAGTGATATCAATAAAAGTAAAATTGCGTAAATTGTGCACTTGGTTATGAAATGGAAGATAGGTAAATAAAAGTAAGTATGGAATGAATTAATGAAATAATACAGTGTTAATGGTAAGTTAAACTTTTAAATGTTAGTATAAATTAAAGAAATGATTAAGAATCATATTTATGAAATAATAACTAGAATGCAAGGTAAATAATACCAATCAAGTTAATAAATTTATGAATTGAATGGAATACCAATTTATGAAAATAAATCTAAATGTTATGTTTGGCTATAAATTGAACATAAGTGAATGAAATTTGTAGTATGAAGATAAATGTCAACATTGATTTGTAAGTAATAAAAGCTTATTAATGCGACCAAAGGATTAACGGTAACGATTGTTGTATGTTACCTATTTTGTAGCTTGTTGATTTAAAATTGGAAATCAGTAACAAAAATTATAATCTAATACTACGTTAATGTTAACTAAGGTAATTATTAATTAATTGAATGAAATTCAAATCAATGGAAATAATGTAGATGTATACATAGCTACAAATTGAATATATGAAAACAAAATGTAAGCATTGAATTAAATTAATGAATTTAAATTATAATAAATGGTCATTGAATAAAAATCAATGTTCTATAAGTAATTATAGTAATTGTTGGTAGGTAATCATGTATGAATGTGAGAAAATGTGGCAATAATGCAAAACATCAATCATTTACCCATTCATTTGATGCATTGAATTAGGTCTAAATCAAATTGCAACATTTGGTTTGTTAATAATAGCTTATAAGTGAAAATAAACGTTAATGGTAACAAGTATTGTAAGTTAACCATTTATTTGGTATATTAAATTATAAGTGGTAATCAATTGCAATAAATATAAATAAATTATTACGTTAACGTTAATTAAAGTAATATTTGAAAATAATTTCAATTCCATATATAATATGACCATTGGTTGATGTAAAGATTGTAAATCAAGATTTATTAATTTATTTGAATGTAAATTATAGTGATTGGGTTTATTTCAAATAAATGAAATTAAATATCTAGATATTACATTAATGGAAATTAATTTGAAAATTTGGGAATAATAACGTAATAAACCACGAACCAATGTTAATTTTATCTTCTTGGTGATAATGAAGTGAATAATAGGATTAAGAATCAAATAAATTAATTTATTTGAATTGCGATTGATAATTAATGAATTTACTAAAAATTGGAAGTTAAACACTGTACTCGTGAATTGGCTGACTTTAAATTGATATGCAAATTGGTTATAAAGGGTTATAAATTACTAAAGTAATCTAAGATGATAAAATTTATGAATTATGGAATTTGAATTAAATGGCGATTTAATTAATTAAGTATTAATTTATTTAATTAATGGAAAAATAGCCATTTTTGGCACCGACTCGGATTTCGATGAAACCAGTTTCAACGGATCCGTAATGGTGAATTATTAAAGGATTTCAAGTTTCATAGCGATCGGACTTGTCGTTTGATCGTACGGACTCGAAACGCCTTGAATCAATGAAATTGAAATCAATTTGGAAAATATTTGATTTTAGCATAACTTCTTCATATGATGGAATTTGGACTTGAATCCTTTTCCATTGCGTTTCAAATATTTTTAAACATCTATTTGGATAAGCAGGTTGACCCAATTTCGTTCCGAAGTCAGAACGGGCTTTTCGGGCTATTCATCATTCAACCCGTTTATAAATCGGGTCCATCTATTCTATTTCAACCTTGCCTATATATACCTTGTTATAAACCCTACCCTACCTCTATTTCTTATTTGTCTGTGCGTACAATTCCTCCTCACCTCCTCATTCAATGGCAGACAAAACCCTAAATTCCAATTGCAATTCAAAAATCAAAGTTAAATTTCAAACTCCTCAAAAAAATTCAGAAAAATTATATTTCGAAGCTCTCGACGAGGGTAATTCAATGGTGTAATTCGTTTTTGGATTTGAATCACCGGTTGTCCGGAAATCATGAATGAATGCTCGGTCGTTCATCACCCTTCGATGAACCACAGCGGATCGTCAAATCTTCGATACCGTTGAGTAGACATCGCCGAAGGGAGTGCATCCAGGCGAGATTTGCGGTGAGTTAATGGCTAGATTGGCACCAATAATTCATTAGGGTTTACTAAAGAGAGGCGACGGCTACGTGTTTTTGGGGCGAAGATGGTGATGATCGAGTGTGGGGTGGTCGGCGTCTCGTGGCGGCTAACGTGCGTACCACGTATTCTGGTTGCTAGGGTTTTAGCTTCGATTACTGGGCGTGTGGTGGAAAGGAAGGTAGTGATGTGTTTTTTGGGTGACGTGTATGTTTTTTTGCTTTGTTTATTATATATATATAAATTTAATTTCAATTATTCTAATGTGAATAACTTTCACATACGATATCCGTTTTATGCGTGGTTTTCTCCGCTAGGTTCGTATTGGAATTCCGAAGATGTTGACGCTTGTTTGGATGAATTCTAAGACCGTTCAAATTTTGGGTTTAAATTGGATTTAAATTCAATTTAAATTCAAAAGGTGAGTGTTTTAACCCACTCACAACTTTTAAGATTTCTTATGTTTGTTAAATTAATTTTTGATGTGATATAAAATTTATCTATGATTATTTGGCATATTTTAATCATAATCTCAGTTGAATTTAATTTACTAATTAAATTTTTATGTAATTTATTATTGCATATAAACTGCCAGATAGATAGATTGTTTATTTTATTATTGAATATAAACTGTTAGTAATTACCTGTTATTTATTATATGCTCTATATTGATGTTATTTTTTAAATTGGATTATGATTGTAATAAATGGTTGATGATTGATATTGGATAAATGGATGTTGTATTTTATATTGTTTTATATTGCAAACTGTTACGCACTTTATTTCATTCGGGATTGCGGTTTGAAATGATATAACTTTAATTTTTGTTTTAAATTACCGGTTGAAATGAGAAATATCCGTACCACTTGACCATAGGATAGAAAATTTTATACCGGTGCCATGGTCTATTGTAACAACCCGCATATTTATCGAGTTTGTATTTAAATATTAACTCGTTAATCAAATTTTGGTCCGAAAAGTTACTTTTTGCAAACGGTCAAATTAGGACTCGAGACCACTTCCATTGAGTTCGAAATGCCGTTTACAACTTTTTTAAGTATAAACATCGATAGGTTTGGAGTTAGTGAAATTTCACTAACTTTTCCCGCTTTGGACTTTGGGTTAGTTTAGCCTATTAAGCCCAAGTTCCAACCCTCTTCTCCTCACTCTTCATAAATTTCCTAACTAATCAAGCTTTGGCATTAATGGTGGAGGGAATGGGAAATTAAAATTCGAAAACTCAAATTCAATTGCAATCCATCTTTCTACTCCAAATTCAAGAAGAAGACATTGAATTCAAGCTTCTTGTGCTTAAATAGAAGAAGGATCGATTCTTGCTTGCTTAAAACTTCATTTTCATTGATATTTGGTGCAAAGGTGAGATTTTTATCTCACGATTCTAGTCTATAACCATATTGGACTGTTGGGAATGATTCCCTATCACTTTTGCATGCACATTTGCCTTTGGTTTGGATTGGATTGGCGAAAAACCCCAATTTTTAGCATTTTTGGAAATTTCCTGCACTTAGTTCGTTCTGGCCACTTGACTCGTTCGGTGATAGGTCGCAAGGTCACTGGGTCGTTGGTCGCAGGGCTTTAGGTCGTTCTGGAAGAATTGGCACTTCGGAATTAGGTCGCTCACGAGTTAACTCGTTAGGTCGCTCGCGAGTTAGTACCATAGGTCGCAGGGCTTTAGGTCATTCTGGAAGTATTGGCACTTCGGAGTTAGGTCGCTCGCGAGTTAAGCCTTAAGTTGTAGGTCGCCCACGAGTTCGGCCTTAAGCCGTAGGTCGTTCGCGAGTTAAGCCTTAAGTCGTAGGTCGCTCACGAGTTAGGCCTTAAGCCGTAGGTCGCTCGCGAGTTAAGCCTAAAGTCGTAGGTCGCTCACGAGTTAAGCCTTAAGCAGTAGGACGTTCGCGAATACCTTAGGTCGTGAACCCTGTTAGGTCGTTAGGCCTATAACCCGTTAAGTCGCGAATACCTTAGGTCGTGAACCCTGTTAGGTAGTTAGGCCTATAATTGTTAAGTCGCGAATACCTTAGGTCGTGAACCCTGTTAGGTCGTTAGGCCTATAACCCGTTAAGTCGCGAATACCTTAGGTCATGAACCCTGTTAGGTCGTTAGGCCTATAACCCGTTAAGTCGCGAATACCTTAGGTCGTTAGACCCTTGAGTCGCTAGGTCGTTAGACCCTTGAGTCGTTAGGTCGTATGACCTTATAACCCAATAGGTCGTTGGACCTTTAACTCATAGGTCGTTGGACCTTATCCCGATAGTTCGCGTGACCCCTTAGACCCTTAGGTCGTTAGACCTCATTTTGTCTTCACTAGGTCGTACCGTTTTGGTCGGGGCGCTGCCCCACACCCCGCCGGGGGCGCTGCCCCCTGGACCCCCGCGACCTGACCGGGCAGGTCGAACCCCATAAGCGGTGGCGTTGCCCCCACACCCCCACCTTGGGGGGTTGCCACTTTATCTGAAAAACATTGAGCTGATTTCCTTGGATTTTATTCACATCTCCGTATGCGATTTTTGTGACCGATTGTTTCTACAATTGCTTCTGTGTTTTGTCACTTTATAATATAAAGGTTTCAATACTAGTAGTAAATATCAAAACTCTTTTAACAAACAATTTCAACTCTATTTTTAATAACAAAGCTCTTTTCTTAAACCGTTTTCCAATGTATTAGTATATACAAACCTTTACCTCACTCGGATGAGAAATCTAATTAAACGACTTAGTAAAACAAGTGGTATGAAACGCTTGCGTTCACTTCGTCGGTTAATTCTTAGACTTGTTCGATTGAACCCCCTGTGACAATTTTATTAGTGAAGATTTACAGTTTGTTCGTAAATATTTAAGTTAAGCAAGTGGTTATGGGACATGAAGCTAAACTTTTATATTTACTAGCTTAGTGTAATTGACACTTCTCGTTGATCATGACGATCATTCTGATGATTTAGACTAGCAACTGTGCGATGTCTCTTGTTGCGAGGTTAGACTAGACACCACTTGTGTGATTCCACTCACACATACCTTTTTGCATTTTGGTTAGTCTGGACCTTAATCTGTGTGATTCCATTCACACATGTGGGGTAGCTCCCCTTGGTCTTCGGACCATCATGTGATAGGCCTCTTTCTCTTTTCTATGATTTCTGGACTTCTTGCATTGATTTCTAGAATTTATGTCATTGACTTGTTATGAGTACAAGTTTGGGGTATGATGCCCTTTTCGAATCTTTGAGAAGATTCTTGTGATATTGATTATCTCTTATTGATTGATCTTTTGTTGATCATTATTTACATACTTATGGTGGTATGTCATTATGGATATTTTATGTTTATGCCATATCTTTTAAGTTATATCATGTTATCTGATATTTATAGCTAGACTGACCCGTTTATTATTTTCTTAAATAATACTCGGGTCAGACCGAGATGTTACAGGTGCTTCTGCTTGACTTCTTCCCAGGGATTCATCACTCTGACTTTTTGCTAACTGTTTAGATTAGAAGTTTTTGTTGTATACACTTGAGATATAGACTCATAGTTGTATTCTTTTGTATAGCACGTGTTGCTATTCTTTTGTATTATCGTGGATCTTATGGACCACTACTCTGATGTACACTTTTATGTGTTAGTTATATATTCATATCTTCTTCCGCCTTTGTGATATGGATATCTGTGACTGATTTGTGTTATGATTATTTCTATGTTTGTTTTCGAAGATTATTTATAGTCACCGTGTGATAAGCAATTACATGGATGGTCGCTCCTCAACAGCCTTATTCTCCATGCTAGTTGACAGCACTACTCCGTAGTGTTCTTGGCTAGTGTGGGTATAGAGGTGGGGCGTCACAGCTTGGTATCAGAGCCAAACTTCGGAACAATGTAGGATAACTTAACAAGGATCATCGTCCTAGGTCTATCTTAGGAGTCATACCATAGGATTAATTCGAGTCTTCGTACCGATTCATCCTATTTTCTTTATGATTCCTTGTTTTATCTATCAAGATTGCTTGATGTTCATTGGTAAATAACCTTCTTCCTTCTCTTCTTTCTTTCTTAAAGGAAGAGAATGTCTAGACCAGGCCGTCCCAGAACTGGATCATCTGGTGCTGCTCCTCCGGATGGAGTTTTTATGACTGCTCAACAGCTTCTTGATTTAGCAACTAATGCTCAAGCAGCTGGAGCTAACCCAGAACCTACTCACCCAAAGTCGGGATTTGCACGCTTGTGCAGCGATTACACCAACTTGGGTGGGAAGCCCTTCAAAGGTTCGAAAAATATCATCGAGGTCCAGGCTTGGTTAAAATCATGCGATCGAATCTTTTCTCGCATGAACCTTATCGATCTCCACCGTGTTCAGGTGGCTTCCAACATGCTCCAGGAGAGAGCATTGGACTGGTACGAGCTCCTTATTTCAGAAATTAATGAAACGGATCTCACCTGGGAGCAATTTCAGGGACGCTTCGAGTTAAAGTTTGTACCAGAAGCTGGGAAAGTAACCTTGGCTCGACGTTTTATAGACCTTGTTCAAGGTCAATCCTCTGTGACTGATTACGTCGCAGCCTTCGAGTCGCTTTCCAAATATGGGGTTGAATACATCAACACCCCATTGAAGAAGAACCAGAGGTTCGTTTATGGCTTAAATAAGAATCTTAAGAAGCCACTACTCCTGAAACTAGAAGTCGCATTTGATCAAATCGTCGATGTCGCTCTTCGTCTTGAAGAGGCTGATAGAGAGAGTGACGTTGAAGTGGAAGGCGCTAAACCAAACTTCAACAACAAGAAGAGGCCAAACAAATTCAAGGGTCCTTATCCCAACAAAAAGGGTAAGCAGGCAACCCCTGCGGCAAAGTCTCCTTCTCCTAGTGGTGCGAGTTGCTTCAACTGTGGGTCTGGGGATCATTATGCGAATAAGTGCTCTAAGCCCAAATCTTGTCGCTATTGTAAGAGCCCGGATCATTACATACATTAATGCCTCAAGCGTAAAGGCAAGAAGGAAGGAAAGTTGAATGTGGCTCAAGCCCCTGGCAACACATCTCGTGGCCAAGGTATTTCTCATTCCATTCTTGATGGTATTATTTTATTTCATGATCAACCTATTATAGTTCTCTTTGATACGGGAGCATCCCATTCTTTTATATCAAAGGAACCGGTAGACACTTTTTCCTTAAGTGTTACTGCATTGATGACTTCTTTAAAAATTGCGAATCCTGTTGGTGGATCCGCAACTCTTAGTTTGCTTTGTAAAAATGTGGAGATTATTTTATGTGATTTTCCATTCCTAGCCGATTTGCATGTTATGCGTTACCTAGGCTTTGGAATGATTTTGGGAATGGATTGGCTTAATCGTTATGAAGCTCATATCCTATGTCCTGAGCGGACTATTCATCTCCGACATCCACTATCTGTTAATCAGATTTCTGTTAATCTTAAAGATTCAGAATCCTGTTTGGTGGCATCTTTATATTCTTTAAATCCTCGTGATAACGATGATGATGATGAAGATGATATTATTTCTCGTATTCACGTTGTTCGTGAATTTTCCGACATATTCGAGCCCGTTTTAGGTTTACCACCTAAACGAGCAATTGAGTTCAGAATTAATCTTGTTTCTGGAGCTCAACCTATTACTCGTCCTCCTTATCGCATGTACAATAAGGAAAATGAGGAGATGCGCAAACAGTTGTCCGAATTGGAGACGAAGCAATTTATTCGCTCTAGTTCCTCGCCTTGGGGAGCTTCAGCTATTTTCGTGAAGAAATCCGACGGTACGCTTAGGCTTTGCGTTGATTATCGCAAGCTTAACGATCTTACTATTAAAAATAAATATCCTTTACCTTGGATTGATGATCTATTCGATCAGCTTAGTGGTGCTAAGGTCTTTTCACAATTAGACTTGGCTACTGGTTTCCATCAGCTTCGTATCGCAGAGGATAGCTTTCCTTTGACATCATTCCGTACTCGATATGGATCTTATGAATGGCTTGTTATGCCATTTGGGTTAACGAATGCTCCAGCTTATTTCGTTGACCTTATGAATCGAGTTTTCAAAGATTTCCTCGATCGGTTTGTTCTCATATTCATTGATGATATTCTTGTGTATTCAAAAACCGAGGAGGAACATGAGGAACATCTTTGGATTGTATTGGAAACGCTTAGGGGTAATCAATTAAAGGCGAAATTTTCTAAATGCCACTTTTGGCAATCTCGTGTGAAGTTTCTCGGTCATATTATTTCCGAATCCGGAATTTCCGTGGATCCTTCAAAGATTGAAGCGATTCAAGATTGGAAAAGACCTGAGAGTGTGACTGAAATCCGTAGCTTTCTCGGATTGGCGGGCTATTACCGTCGTTTTATTAAAGACTTTTCTAAGATTGCCGTGCCTCTTACTGGCTTGACTAAGAAGGGAGTTAAATACATTTGGTCGGACAAATGTGAAGCCTCTTTTCAGAAATTGAAAGAACTCCTTTCCGATGCTCCCATTCTTGTTATTCCCGAAGGGAATCAAGATTTTGTTGTTTATACCGATGCTAGTCACGTTGGTTTGGGTGCCGTTCTTATGCGAAAAGAACGTGTTGTTGCTTATGCTTCTAGGCAATTGAAGCCGGCCGAGACTAGATATGCCACACATGATCTAGAGCTCGCGGCTATTGTTTTCGCCCTTCGAATGGGGCGTCATTATCTATTGGGAGAGAAATTTATTCTTTACACGGATCATAAGTCTTTGAAATATTTATTTTCTCAAAAAGAACTTAATTTACGTCAACAGCGTTGGCTCGAGTTCCTTGCACCTTATGATCTTGATATTCTTTATACCCCGGGTAAGGGTAATCGTGTCGCCGATGCTCTTAGCCGTAAGCAACAAGCAGTTGTTTCTATGATGATATCCGAATGGAACGATCTCGAGATCTTATCCACTTGTGAGATTCGAGAGTGCGTATCCGATTTATGCTCATCATTTGTTTTATGTAGCCTTGAGGCTCATCCTTCTCTCTTAGACCGCATTCTTGAAGCTCAAAGGCTAGATCCTGAATTGGTTCTTCTTGGCCAAAATATTAAGGATAGAATTGATATTGAAGGTTTGAAAGACTTTGGTATTGATTCTCGTTACGGCATTCGAAAATTTGGTAGACTTATCGTACCAAATATTGGTGATCTTCGTAAAGATATTTTAGAAGATTCCCATCGTTCTAAATTCACCATTCATCCCGGTAGTAGTAAAATGTACGCTGATATGAAGCGACTTTATTATTGGGAGGGAATGAAATCTGATATTGCTAACTTTGTTAGGTGTTGCATGACTTGCCAACTTGTCAAGGCCGAACATTAGAGGCCTGGTGGGTTATTGCAACCTTTAGAAATTCCAATTTGGAAGTGGGACCAAATTTCCATGGATTTTATAGATGGCCTTCCCCGTTCTCGTTCGGGTCATGATAATTTATGGGTGATTGTAGATAGACTTACTAAATCCGCCCATTTTATTCCGGTTCGGTCTAACCGAACCGTTCCTCTTTTGGCCAAACTATTTGTCAAGGAAATTGTAAAATTGCATGGAGTTCCTACTTCTATTGTTAGCGATCGTGATCCATTGTTTACTAGTGGATTTTGGAAGAGTCTTCAAAAAGCTTTAGGAACGAAGCTTAATTTTAGCACCGCTTATCACCCCCAGTCCGATGGACAAACCGAGCGTGTGAATCAAACTCTTGAAGATCTTCTCCGTGCTTGTGTGCTTGATTTTGGTGGAAGTTGGGAAGATCATATTTCACTTGTTGAATTTTCCTATAATAATAGCTTCCAATCTAGTATTGGTATGACACCTTTCGAGGCACTCTAAGGAAGGCCATGCCGATCTCCTTCTTGTTGGCTTGAGGCCGGTGAGAAGCTGGTTTTAGGTCCAGACTTTATTCGTGATTCCATGGAAAAAATTGAACTTATTCGACATAGGATGAAAGAAGCCCAGAGTAGACAAAAATCCTATGCCGATAATCGAAGAAGGAAATTAGAATTTTCTGCTGGGGATCCTGTTTTTATTCGTGTTTCACCTATGAAGGGTGTTGTACGTTTCAGTCGATCGGGGAAGTTAGCGCCTCGATATATTGGGCCATTTCCTATCACTGAATGTATTGGTTCCATGGCTTATCGCCTTGCATTGCCGGCTCAGTTTTCTGCTATGCATGATGTATTTCACGTTTCTCAATTACGGAAATGCCTTCGGGATTCTGATTCTATTCTTGAGCCTGCTGTTGTGGAAGAAATTGAAGTTTCGCCGAATTTAACTTATGAGCAGCATCCTATTCGAATTATAGCTTCTGAGGTTAAACGACTTTGAAATAAAGATGTTCCGCTTGTGAAGGTTCAATGGTCCTCAAATCCTAAGGATTGTTCTTGGGAATCCAAAGAATTCATCGAGCGTACACATCCGGACTTGCTTACTCCTGCTCCTTGAGGTGAACTTCTTATTTCAAAATTCCTCTTGTGTTAATATGCTTTTATGGTTGTTACTTTTTATTTCCATCTTATATATATTGCGAGGACGCAATTTCTTTAAGGAGGGGAGTCTGTAACAACCCGCATATTTATCGAGTTTGTATTTAAATATTAACTCGTTAATCGGATTTTGGTCCGAAAAGTTACTTTTTGCAAACGGTCAAATTAGGACTCGAGACCACTTCCATTGGGTTCGAAATGCCGTTTACAACTTTTTTAAGTATAAACATCGATAGGTTTGGAGTTAGTGAAATTTCACTAACTTTTCCCGCTTTGGACTTTGGGTTAGTTTAGCCTATTAAGCCCAAGTTCCAACCCTTTTCTCCTCACTCTTCATAAATTTCCTAACTAATCAAGCTTTGGCATTAATGGTGGAGGGAATGGGAAATTAAAATTCCAAAACTTAAATTCAATTGCAATCCATCTTTCTACTCCAAATTCAAGAAGAAGACATTGGATTCAAGCTTCTTGTGCTTAGATAGAAGAAGGATTGATTCTTGCTTGCTTAAAACTTCATTTTCATTGATATTTGGTGCAAAGGTGAGATTTTTATCTCACGATTCTAGTCTATAACCATATTGGACTGTTGGGAATGATTCCCTATCACTTTTGCATGCACATTTGCCTTTGGTTTGGATTGGATTGGCGAAAAACCCCAATTTTTAGCATTTTTGGAAATTTCCTGCACTTAGTTCGTTCTGGCCACTTGACTCGTTCGGTGATAGGTCGCAAGGTCACTGGGTCGTTGGTCGCAGGGCTTTAGGTCGTTCTGGAAGAATTGGCACTTCGGAATTAGGTCGCTCACGAGTTAACTCGTTAGGTCGCTCGCGAGTTAGTACCATAGGTCGCAGGGCTTTAGGTCATTCTGGAAGTATTGGCACTTCGGAGTTAGGTCGCTCGCGAGTTAAGCCTTAAGTTGTAGGTCGCTCACGAGTTCGGCCTTAAGCCTAGGTCGTTCGCGAGTTAAGCCTTAAGTCGTAGGTCGCTCACGAGTTAGGCCTTAAGCCGTAGGTCGCTCGCGAGTTAAGCCTTAAGTCATAGGTCGCTCACGAGTTAAGCCTTAAGCAGTAGGACGTTCGCGAATACCTTAGGTCGTGAACCCTGTTAGGTCGTTAGGCCTATAACCCGTTAAGTCGCGAATACCTTAGGTCGTGAACCCTGTTAGGTCGTTAGGCCTATAACCCGTTAAGTCGCGAATACCTTAGGTCGTGAACCCTGTTAGGTCGTTAGGCCTATAACCCGTTAAGTCGCGAATACCTTAGGTCGTTAGACCCTTGAGTCGTTAGGTTGTTAGACCCTTGAGTCGTTAGGTCGTATGACCTTATAACCCAATAGGTCGTTGGACCTTTAACTCATAGGTCGTTGGACCTTATCCCGATAGTTCGCGTGACCCCTTAGACCCTTAGGTCGTTAGACCTCATTTTGTCTTCACTAGGTCGTACCGTTTTGGTCGGGGCGCTGCCCCACACCCCGTCGGGGGCGCTGCCCCCTGGACCCCCGCGACCTGACCGGGCAGGTCGAACCCCGTAAGCGGCGGCGTTGCCCCCGCACCCCCACCTTGGGGGGTTGCCACTTTATCTGAAAAACATTGAGCTGATTTCCTTGGATTTTATTCACATCTCCGTATGCGATTTTTGTGACTGATTGTTTCTACAATTGCTTCTGTGTTTTGTCACTTTATAATATAAAGGTTTCAATACTAGTATTAAATATCAAAACTCTTTTAACAAACAATTTCAACTCTATTTTTAATAACAAAGCTCTTTTCTTAAACCATTTTCCAATCTATTAGTATATACAAACCTTTACCTCACTCGGATGAGAAATCTAATTAAACGACTTAGTAAAACAAGTGGTATGAAACGCTTGTGTTCACTTCGTCGGTTAATTCTTAGACTTGTTCGATTGAACCTCTTGTGACAATTTTATTAGTGAAGATTTACAGTTTGTTCGTAAATATTTAAGTTAAGCAAGTGGTTATGGGACATGAAGCTAAACTTCTATATTTACTAGCTTAGTGTAATTGACACTTCTCGTTGATCATGACGATCATTCTGATGATTTAGACTAGCAACTGTGCGATGTCTCTTGTTGCGAGGTTAGACTAGACACCACTTGTGTGATTCCACTCACACATACCTTTTTGCTTTTTGGTTAGTCTGGACCTTAATCTGTGTGATTCCATTCACACATGTGGGGTTGCTCCCCTTGGTCTTCGGACCGTCATGTGATAGGCCTCTTTCTCTTTTCTATGATTTCTGGACTTCTTGCATTGATTTCTAGAATTTATGTCATTGACTTGTTATGAGTACAAGTTTGGGGTATGATGCCCTTTCCGAATCTTTGAGAAGATTCTTGTGATATTGATTATCTCTTATTGATTGATCTTCTGTTGATCATTATTTACATACTTATGGTGGTATGTCATTATGGATATTTTATGTTTATGCCATATCTTTTATGTTATATCATGTCATCTGATATTTATAGCTAGACTGACCCGTTTATTATTTTCTTAAATAATACTCGGGTCAGACCGAGATGTTACAGGTGCTTCTGCTTGACTTCTTCCCAGGGATTCATCACTCTGACTTTTGGCTAACTGTTTAGATTATAAGTTTTTGTTGTATACACTTGAGATATAGACTCATAGTTGTATTCTTTTGTATAGCACGTGTTGCTATTCTTTTGTATTATCGTGGATCTTATGGACCACTACTCTGATGTACACTTTTATGTGTTAGTTATATATTCATATCTTCTTCCGCCTTTGTGATATGGATATCTGTGACTGATTTGTGTTATGATTATTTCTATGTTTGTTTTCGAAGATTATTTATAGCCACCGTGTGATAAGCAATTACATGGATGGTCGCTCCTCAACAGCCTTATTCTCCATGCTAGTTGACAGCACTACTCCGTAGTGTTCTTGGCTAGTGTGGGTATAGAGGTGGGGCGTCACATCTATATATAAAAATATTTTGAAAGGGTTTCTATGGTTTGTAAGGAAATATACGATTTTTGAGATATTGATTTGGATATTTTATAAATGTTCTTTTATATATGGTTAATTCTTGGTTTAAGCTGTGAATAGAATTTGTTTAAAGTATAAGATAAGTATAATAATAAAGTTTGATTATTAAAATAAAATATCGATAAGTAATTACTAAAATTATACTTTAATTTATTTTATAAATCCAGGTAGAGATGATAGTTTGAAATTGATTTGATATTTTATTTAATTAAGAGTTATATTTAATCATATGGAACTCATTCAAATTGAGATTTTAAAATAATATGGTTTATAACTTAATTTGGGTTTAAGGTGATTTAAGTGAATATATTGAGCAATATTCAGTAATTAAATTTGAAGCTTTATTTAAAGGATATTGGATTTAGCAAGCAAATATTTCAAAACTAAATAGTAGTAAAAGTAAAATTGGATTGTATATGAATTATAAAAATTTAGTTTTGAAATAATGAATATTTAAGCTTTGAAATATATTAAATTTAGAATTTAGAAATTCGGGTTGTTTTGGGATTGATTTTTGAAATTTAAGAAGCTAGTTTGTTTTATAAAATACTTTAATATTTAATCCATGTAAAGGTGGAAGTTATGTTTCAAAGTTATTAACTTCAAAGTATTACGATTTGGAAGTGTTATAGTTTTAAGTCTTTGATTTCGAAACTTTATAACTTTGAAAATGCTATGATTTTGGGAAAAGGATATATTTGAAATAAAAATGATATTATATTGATTCGGGTTTTATAAATGATATCATATTGATTTGGTTTTAAAACGAAGATGATATCGTATTTATATGGTTTTGGAATGAATATTTTATTCTGGTTTTGAAGTATAATTATTTTAAACTGCCCGCGGTTTTATAATAACATTTGGTTGCTGAAGAGACCTGGATCGGAAGTTGTCATACTCTTTGCCAACTCTGAAAACCAGTTTAACAACTGTAACGACCCGATATTTTCAACCATTCACATCCGCATATGTCGGACTTGAATTGCTCAAAATACCGAATTGTAAAATAAATTTGGCAAAACACAGCGTAAACAGTAAATAAATAAATCACAGATCACAGACACAGTGTAATAAATGCAACGGAAGTAAAGAAATTGTAGTTCATGATGCTACTATATAAATACATCAGAGTTATACAAGATACAACAGAAGTTTTATATGATAAACAAGCACAAGCTGAATGCATCACCGGAATCAAATGAATAACTGGAATCAATAGAATACTGAAATTGAAATAGATGGCTGGATCTTCAAGCAAGGCTCCAGCTCCAAAGGTGAGTCTCTAATGCTGTGTCACTCAGTCTGACCCGAGCGTAAAGCAAAACACAAACACTCGAGTCAGAACATACATACTTATACAATGTAAACCAATTCAAGTGAACTGTAATATAAGGTACAAGTAACCTAAAGGATGCTTGGGACCGCCCATCCTCTAAGGATTCGTTAAACTATTTACTATGTAGTAATATTTCGCTATTATAATAATGTCTATAGTAAAATAAACTTGCTTTTTAATAGCGTTAAGGGGTTACCCATATAGCCCTTAACACGTAATAGCCCCAATAGTCCATCCAGTATCAGCGCATCTCCAGATCGGGAGACTACGCTAAATACTCCACGGGCTACGGGAGAAAACCAAACTCGTACAAGGCGCGATAGGGTAGGTGACACGACACAACTATGCAATGCCAGGGTAGATGTACCAATTACGCTTCCGGGTCAGTGGTAACGAGTAGCGCGCAGCTACCGCCTACATCGAACAACACCCCCAAATTAAAGAAATCAAAAGTGGTCACCGAATCAATCCAAAAGTCAAGTATAATATCGAAGGGATGTGTCCGATCAAAGGTGCTACCTCAATTAACCCGTCGATCGCTCCTGTTTTAGCCACCTTATGCCAACTCACGGGAGTTGGGTCCACGTATTTACCTTAAAGGAAACGCCGCCACCATCCTACTTCATTCTAGAATCTCCACCGCGTACACGGTTGTTAAAGTGGTTTTCGGAGTTGGTAGAGAGTATGACAACTTCTGATCCCGGTCTTTTTAACAACCAAACGTTATTATAACCCATGGATATTTATTTCAAAATCATTTATACTTTCAAAACCAAACTAGCATATCCATTTCAAAATCATATCATTTCTTTCAAACTAGTATATACTTTCAAAACCAAAATATCATGCTTATTTCAAAACCATATTACAATTGTATCATTTCCATTTTAAAACTAATTCAATAGTATATCATTTAAATAAAACCCTAATTTCCAAATCATTGAATATTTCCACCAATTTATTAAACTTGAATATTCCTTTAAATTATCATAGCATTTTGGAAATGTCACCTTAAGGAATCATAGCATTTTTGGAATGTAATACTTTCCACTTTAACATTTTATAAAATCAAAGTATTTATATGCTTGCAAACTTAACATGGTCATTTTATCATAGCCTTATAGTTAAATAAACTATGTTACTGTAATATCCAAATTAAAGCTGAAATTCTTATACTAAGTTAAAACTATCTTATTAACTTACATTTTTATTACAATAAAGAAAACTTTATTATTTAATCATTTAAAGTATGTCATTTACATAAATTAAAACTTCCATATCAAATTTACATTATCAACTCTACATTTTGTTATTACAGTAAGTAAAATTTGTCATTTTAATCAATTTAAAATACACCATTACGTTGATTAAAAATTACATGTCAAATATACTTTTTAACTTAAATTTATTATAATAAAGAGCATTTATCATCTTCAATATTACACTAATTAAAACTTACATTATCAAATGTATGTTTTAAATTTACATTCCTATTATAGTAAAAAGAATTTATTAATTTAATTAGTACCACACTAATTAAAACTTTACATGTTTCTTTCATTAATTAAACCTTTACATGTTTCTTGCATTTATTAAAAACTTTACACGTTCTCTCATTAATTAGGACTTTACACGTTTCTTTCATTAATTAAAAACTTACACGTTTCTTTCATTAATTAAAACCTACACGTTTCTTGCATTAATTAAAACTTACACTTTTCTTTCATTAATTAAAACTCACACTTTTCTTTCATTAATTAAAATTTTACATGTTTCTTCAATTTAAAATACCTTATTTTCTTAACTTAAAATCTCCATTTGGAAACCAATTTCCAATCATCAAGTTAAGTCATATATATATAAATTATATTTTATACATTAACTTATACAACTTAACTTATAGAAAATCATTATAAACCAATTTATACAAGCATATCCGCTTCATGGAATAAAATTCATTCCAACTACTAGGCTAGATTCAGAATTCCACATTAAATCAATTTTCATTATTAAGTTGTTTATTATATTCCAAATTTTAAATTACAAATTTAAAACCAAATAAAGATTTTTTTCCATTACAAATAAAAACCTAAATCAACTTATAAAATTTTAACTTATAGAAACCAATATCTCTTTATATTCTAAATCTTTAAATCAACTTTTTATTTAAATTTACATATATTTATAAATTCAAAATACTTAATAATTTTAGAAAACTGTTATAAAATTTTATACATAGGCCTGTATAAAATTTTCTAACCTAGGTCAAGTGGTACGGATATATATCATTTCAATCCGTAATTTAAAAAGAAAAATCAGGGTTCTATCATTTCAAACCCGCAATTCCAAGTAAAATAAATGCAATAAAAATCATTTGAGCCTATCATTTCAGCCCATAGTGATAGGGAACTTGCAGTGTGAGATACAGTATATGAAATGAATAGTATAACACATAAATACATATTAGATGATGCAACAAATATATAAACAACATTTAACATCATATAACATATCACAGGCATGTATGAATGACATATCAATTTATACTGATCCACTTGTCATTATTCCACAATAATATAAGTACATATGTCTAGAGTGATAAAAACTCACCTTTTAAAAGCTAGAATCAAATTCACAATTGAAACTCCGCAAAGCACGACAAGGCACGACTAAACTTTTGAGTAAATGGAGAGTCAAGATCCATATCTTGTATATAAAAAATACACAAATCATAAGGATAAGATTCAACACAACAAAAGATGGATTAAACTATGCAATTACGAATCAAAGAACATAACCTTGCTTTCAACCACAAAGTGGGCTTGGCCATGGTCTAATAGTGAGGAGGAGGTGATGTTGTGGTAGTAGAGGCTGAGCTAAGCAAGGGAAAAAAAAGAGAAAAAAAAAGAAAGTGGAAAAAGAAGAGAGAAGGAAGCCATGAAAATGACCTAGAGCTTTTTGTATTTTCTTCACGCAAATGAAAATGAGAGGATGAGAACTTGTATGTGAATAAGAGAAAAAAAAGAAGGCGGCTAGGGTTTCAAGAGATTTGAACAACTAAGATGTAGGATTTAGAAAATGAAAGGCTAGCAAATAAAAAGGCTAATGAACGAATGGGATTTATTTCCTATTTAATAAAAGAAACTTACTGTAAAATATTTCAATCAGAAGAGGCAAATGAGGAAGTGAGATATTGAGAAGATTTTTATGCGATTTGATAGAGTAAATGCTAGGAAAACAAAGAGACAAGAATTAAAGAGAAAAAAACTTATATATTTTTTATTCCTAAATGCAAATGAAATATGAGAACATAATGGGAAATAAAATTTGTACGTGAATGGAAAGGAGAAAATCACATCTATGCATTTATGAATAGATATGGTAGAAGATTAAAAGGTGGGAAATATATAAAGGCAAGAAATAAATTAGGAAACGTATGCCTATATTTAAAACGTATCTTAATTGATCTGTTACTTACCCAATAAATATAGATGTATACACACAAAAGAAACCTTCACTAAATAATAAAGTTTATATACATCATAGAAGTAAATAAGAAGATGGAGGAAAATAGAAAAACAAAAGAAAAAGAAGCCATTACTTACAAGAAAATTTATCAAGTGAAGATGCAAATGAAAATGAGTTGTGGTAAAGAGTTATTGTACGTGAATTAAAATTTTCTAGGGGAGTTATTCACGCCTAATCAAGTGCAATGAATTGGCAAGTAATTAAGTGCTTAAATGGCTAGAGATTTGAAGGGATTTATTTCTTATTAAATAAAAAGAAACAATGGAACAAAATGGGGTAAGTTACTTGCTTTTTCATGTGAATTGGTAGGGTATGAATGGCTAAAGTTTTAGGTAGACGCGGCTAGAAATTAATTAAGGTGGTAGGAAATAAAAGATAGGCAAATAAAGAGGCAGGAAATAAAACAAATGTAACGTATGCCAATTAAAGCAAAGTAACATACGCCTAATTAATTTGTATCCTTGCCATTAAAATAGATAAATCAAATAAATATAATCTAAGTTTATACAATTAAAATAAAAATAAAATAAAAATTAAAGAAACAAACATAGGGAAATAAAATATGATATATATATATATATATAAAATGAAAACAAATAAATTTATTGCGCATAAAACGCTGTGATTTATCCAAATCTAAAAGTATAAATCAGAATTTCATGAAACGAAAAGCAAGATAAATATTAAAATAAAATACATTTACAAAGAAAAAGATTAAAATTTAAAAATTCAAATTTTTTTATTTAAACTGAAAATTCAAATTTTGACCAAAATATAAAAATTTTCAAAAATTGTTTATATATTGCAATTGAAAAATAAATTACAAACAAATTCCAAACTTACATTGGAAGAATTCTAAAATTCACTTTTATTAAGTCCATTACTACTCTACAAACCTAATTAACCATTCATTCCTTAATATACTCCAATTTAACAACTTTTAAACATTGTATTACATTTCACACTAATGTAATTTTTTTTATATTAATTAAAAATTGACTTCTCATTTCAATTTAATAGAATAAATAAACATGTAACACATAATAATTGTCACTGTTTACTTTTAACTACATTTACAAGTTTATTTCCTATAGACCAAAATTACAATTACTTACAGGACCATAGTCTTACTCAATTTCCATTCATTATATTATACCACATTCTTTAATCTCCTTCAATCTATCAAAAATTTAGCTTTAATTACCTTTTTTTTACCATTCAAATTAGTTATTACATCGACATTAAATAACCAATTTCTATTTCTTTTAATATTTTAATTACATAATCTTATTAAGTTAATTTTTATTAATTACCCAAAATTTACGGATTGTTACACTCTCCCCCACTCAAAATTTTTCGTCCCCGAAAAGGAAAACGAAGGGAAAAGAATGAATTAAGTAAACAATACATCTTATTCAAAAACACTAGCTCTATAAAAAATAAATTTACAAAATAAATTAATTTAAATAAAATATTCTAATTTATTTTAAAATTATTTTAACACCATTTATACTGTATATTATTCAATTAACCCTTCATTCTATTTACCTCTATTAATCTTTTTATAACTAAAATTTTAGTGTATAATGTTTATTATGACCACTCAAATTTTTATTTACAAAAATTATTTTTATATTGTATATTATCCAATTACATAGTTAACTTCTGAATGATTTAGGTAAGTTATATTGGAATGCAATTGAGTATTATACAAATAAAATTTTCTAATTCAATTATTTCAACTTAAATATTTATTCAAAAATTTTGGTTCATTTTATAATTGAAAACATTCTTTAGGGTAAATTTAAGAATTACATTTCCGATTAACTTCAAACCATTTAGAGGTAAATAAATATATATACAATTTATATCAAATCAAATTTAAATCATATATCCATATATATATTATAAATCAAGTCATATTTTGAAATTCAAATCAATTAAATTTCAAAGAAAAACAGTAGCAAAGCTACAGAATGGTCTCTTCACTTCGAACTCGAAAATGAATGTCGATGATGCTGCAGTCATCACCGAAATTATTTTCCAGTGACAAGAGAAGAGCACTGATTTAAGCATTAAAAATTCTTTGAAAACAATCTCTATTTGGAAAACACTTTAAATGATATATCTTTTAAAACTTTAAAAACCCAAGTTTGAAACTATCGGAAATTAAATTCTCAATTTCTTGATTTAGATTCATTTTAATTTCGAAATTAATTAATAGCTATGTTTTATAGTTCGGTTATTTATATAGGAGACAAAAGATAATGGTTACAAGATAAATATAAAGTCAAATATTATTTCTCAACAACCAATCAAATTAATTATCAAATTTCATAAAGTTATACACATATATAATATAATTATTCAAAAAATTATTTCATTTACTAAATTTGAAAATAATACCGTGTCAATTTGCTCTGTTCAAGTGTTTTGGAGATCCTATCGATAGCATTGATCAGACGAATCAATCGGAAACCCAAATCAACATCAACAACTCAAACAACACAATGTCTAAAACATTTTAAATATAGCTTTACAAAGAAAGAATAGGAGTACAAATTTAATTGACTCAAATCAAAGAGAGTTCCGATTTGAAGATAAATTGGAAACAAAAGACAAAATGATAAATAACAGAGTAGGAAGATGGATAAGCTTACATAAATCGCGGGCAACCTTAACCGGGTCAACCGTGACTTCAAGAATTAGATCAATGTGGAATTCTGAGGTAATTCTACATTCGATCTTAAGAAAATGAATTCGAAATAACAAGAGGTACTAGCATCTACACCGAGTATATATATAAATCTCCGGTGAATCAATGCTAATTGAAAAGGAGTTTCACCCCTTTACAAATCATCTGAATGTTGACGAGACCGCCAATTCATTATAAAGATCATTCGAAGTGGAGTTATGGGATACTCCAAAATCAAAAGAAGAAGAATAGTGAGGGACAAGAATGAATTTTGAAACCGTGGGGAACGTTCCAAAACTCAAAACAAACCCAACTCAGAAAGGAAATTCAACTCAAATGAAAGTGATTCTGTAAATAAATTTACCATACACGCTAAGTTTGCCTAGAGCATAGCTCTGATACCAAATGTAACGACCCGATATTTTCAACCATTCGCATCCGCATATGTCGTACTTGAATTGCTCAAAATACCGAATTGTAAAATAAATTTGGCAAAACACAGCATAAAGAGTAAATAAATAAATCATAGATCACAGACACAGTGTAATAAATGCAACGGAAGTAAAGAAATTGTAGTTCATGATGCTACTACATAAATACATCAGAGTTATACAAGATACAACAGAAGTTTTAGATGATAAACAAGCACAAGCTGAATGCAACACCGGAATCAAATGAATAACTGGAATCAATAGAATACTGAAACTGAAATAGATGGCTGGATCTTCAAGCAAGGCTCCATCTCCAAAGGTGAGTCTCTAATGCTGTCTCACTCAGTCTGACCCGAGCGTAAAAAAAAACACAAAACACTCGAGTCAGGACATACATACTTATACAATGTAAACCAACTCAAGTGAACTGTAATATAAGGTACAAGTAACTTAAAGGATGCTTGGGACCGCCCATCCTCTAAGGATACGTTAAACTATTTACTACATATTAATATTTCGCTATTATAATAATGTCTATAGTAAAATAAACTTACTTTTTAATAGCGTTAAGGGGTTACCCATATAGCCCTTAACACGTAATAGTCCCAGTAGTCCATACAGTATCAGCGCATCTCCAGATCGGGAGACTACCCTAAATACTCCATGGGCTACGGGAGAAAACCAAACTCGTACAAGGCGCGATAGGGTAGGTGACACGACACAACTAGGCAATGCCAGGGTAGATATACCAATTACGCTTCCGGGTCGTTGGTAACGCGTAGCGCGCAGCTACCGCCCACATCGAACAACACCCCAAAATCAAAGAAATCAAAAGTGGTCATCGAATCAATCCAAAAGTCAAGTATAATATCAAAGGGATGTGTCTGATCAAAGGTGCTACCTCAATTAACCCGTCGATCGCTCCTGTTTTAGCCACCTTATGCCAACTCACGGGTGTTGGGTCCATGTATTTACCTTAAAGGAAACGTCGCCGCCATCCTACTTCATTCTGGAATCTCCACCGCGTACACGGTTGTTAAAGTGGTTTTCGGAGTTGGCAGAGAGTATGACAACTTCCGATCCCGGTCTCTTTAACAACCAAATGTTCTTATAACCCATGGATATTTATTTCAAAATCATTTATACTTTCAAAACCAAACTAGCATGTCCATTTCAAAATCATATCATTTCTTTCAAACAAGTATATACTTTCAAAACCAAAATATCATACTTATTTCAAAACCATATTACAATTGTATCATTTCCATTTTAAAACTAATTCAACAATATATCATTTAAATAAAACCTAAATTTCCAAATCATTGAATATTTCCTTCAATTTATTAAACTTGAAATATTCCTTTAAATTATCATAGCATTTTGGAAATGTTACCTTAAGGAATCATAGCATTTTTGGAATGTAATACTTTCCACTTTAACATTTTATAAAATCAAAGTATTTATATGCTTACAAACTTAACATGGCCATTTTATCATAGCCTTATAGTTAAATAAACTATGTTACTGTAATATCCAAATTAAAGATGAAATTCTTACGTTAAGTTAAAAGTGCCTTATTAACATACATTTTTATTACAATAAAGAAAACTTTATTATTTTAATCATTCAAAGTATGCCATTTACATAAATTAAAACTTGCATATCAAATGTATATTATCAACTCTACATTTTATTATTACAGCAAGTAACATTTGTCATTTTAATCAATTTAAGATACACCATTACATTGATTAAAACTTACATGTCAAATGTATGTTTTAATTTACATTTATTATAATAAAGAGCATTTATCATTTTCAATATTACACTAATTAAAACTTACATTATCAAATGTATGTTTTAAATTTACATTCCTATTACTGTAAAGAGAATTTATTAATTTAATTAATACCACACTAGTTAAAACTTTACATGATTCTTTCACTAATTAAAACTTTACATGTTTCTTGCATTAATTAAAAACTTTACATGTTCTCTCATTAATTAGGACTTTACACGTTTCTTTCATTAATTAAAAACTTACACGTTTCTTTCATTAATTAAAACTTACACGTTTCTTTCATTAATTAAAACTTACACGTTTCTTGCATTAATTAAAACTTACACTTTTCTTTCATTAATTAAAACTTATACTTTTCTTTCATTAATTAAAACTTTACATGTTTCTTCAATTTAAAATACCTTATTTTCTTAACTTAAAATCTCCATTTGGAAACCAATTTCCATTCATCAAGTTAAGTCATATATATATATATATATATAAATTATATTTTATACACTAACTTATATGACTTAACTTATAGAAAATCATTGTAAACCAATTTATACAAACATACCCGCCTCATGGAATAAAATTCATTCCAACTACTAGGCAAGATTTAGAATTCCACATTAAATCTATTTTCATTGTTAAGTTGTTATTATATTCTAAATTCTTAAATTACAAATTTAAAACCAAATAAACATTTTTTTTTTCATTACAAATAAAAACCAAAATCATCTTATAAATTTTTAACTTATACAAAACCAATATCTCTTTATATTCTAAATCTTTAAATCAACTTTTTATTTAAATTTCCATATATTTATAAATTCAAAATACTTAATAATTTTAGAAAACTATTATAAAATTTTATACATGGGCCTGTATAAAATTTTCTAACCTAGGTCAAGTGATACGGATATATATCATTTCAATCCGTAATTTAAAAAGAAAAATCTGGGTTCTATCATTTCAAACCCGCAATCCCAAGTAAAATAAATGCAATAAAAATCATTTGAGCCTGTCATTTCAGCCCATAGTGATAGGGAACTTGCAGTGTGAGATACAGTATATGAAATGAATAGTATAACATATAAATACATATTAGATGATGCAACAAATATATAAACAACATTTAACATCATATAACATATCACATGCATGTATGAATAACATATCAATTTATACAGATCCACTTGTCATTATTCCACAATAATATAAGTACATATGTCTAGAGTGATAAAAACTCACCTTTTAAAAGCTAGAATCAAATTCACAATTGAAACTCCGCAAAGCACGACAAGGCACGACTAAACTTTTGAGTAGATGGAGAGTCAAGATCCATATCTTGTATATAACAAATACACAAATCATAAGAATAAGATTCAACACAACAAAAGATGGATTAAACTATGCAATTACGAATCAAAGAACATAACCTTGCTTTCAACCACCAAGTGGGCTTGGCCATGGTCTAATAGTGAGGAGGAGGTAATGTTGTGATAGTGGAGGCTGAGCTATGCAAGGAGAAAACAAAAAGAAAAGGAGAAAAAAAAGAAAGTGGAAAAAGAAGAGAGAAGGAAGCCATGGAAATAACCTAAAGCTTGTTGTATTTTCATCACGCAAATGAAAATGAGAGGACGAGAACTTGTATGTGAATATGAGAAGAAAAAAAGAAGGCGGCTAGGGTTTCAAGAGATTTGAACGGCTAAGATGTAGGGTTTAGAAAATGAAAGGCTAGCAAATAAAAAGGCTAGTGAATGAATGAGATTTATTTCCTATTTAATAAAAGAAACTTGCTGTAAAATATTTCAATCAGAAGAGGCAAATGAGGAAGTGAGATATTGAGAAGATTTTTATGTGATTTGATAGAGTAAATGCTAGGAAAACAAAGAGACAAGAATTAAAGAGAAAAAAACTTATATATAATTTATTCCTAAATGCAAATGAAATATGAGAACATAATGGGAAATAAATTTTGTACGTGAATGGAAAGGAGAAAATCACATCTATGCATTTATGAATAGATGTGGTAGAAGATTAAAAGGTGGGAAATATATAAAGGCAAGAAATAAATTAAGAAATGTATGCCTATATTTAAAACGTATCTTAATTGATCTGTTACTTATCCAATAAATATAGATGTATATACACAAAAGAAACCTTCACTAAATAAATAAAGTTTACATACATCATAGAAGTAAATAAGAAGATGGAGGCTGAGCTTAGTTTGAAGGAAGACAAAGAAAATAGAAAAATAGAAAAAATAGAAGAGAAAAAAATAGAAAAACAAAAGAAAAAGAAGCCATTACTTACAAGAAAATTTATCACGTGAAGATGCAAATGAAAATGAGACGTGGTAAAGAGTTTTTGTATGTGAATTAAAATTTTCTAGGGGAGTTATTCAAGCCTAATCAAGTGCAATGAATTGGCAAGTAATTAAGTGCTTAAATGGCTAGAGTTTTGAAGGGATTTGTTTCCTATTAAAAAAAAAGAAACAATGGAACAAAATGGGGTACGTTACTTGATTTTTCATGTGAATTGATATGGTATGAATGGCTAAAGTTTTAGGTAGGCGCGGCTAGAAATTAGTTAAGGAGGTGGGAAATAAAAGATAGGCAAATAAAGAGGCAGGAAATAAAACAAATGTAACATATGCCAATTAAAGCAAAGTAACATACGCCTAATTAATTTGTTTCCTTGCCATTAAAATAGATAAATCAAACAAATATAATCTAAGTTTATACAATTAAAATAAAAATAAAATAAAAATTAAAGAAACAAACATAGGGAAATAAAATATATATATATATATATATATTTAAAATGAAAACACAAAAATTTGTTGCGCGTAAAACGCTGTAATTTATCCAAATCTAAAAGTATAAATAAGAATTTCATGAAAGGAAAAGCAAGATAAATATTAAAATAAAATACATTTACAAAGAAAAAGATTAAAATTTAAAAATTCAAATTTTTTCTATTTAAACTGAAAATTCAAATTTTGACCAAAATATAAAAAAATTTCAAAAATTGTTTATTTATTGCATTTGAGAAATAAATTACAAACAAATTCCAAACTTACATTGGAAAATTTATAAAATTCACTTTTATTAAGTCCATTACTACTCTACAAACCTAATTAACCATTAATTCCTTAATACACTCCAATTTAACAACTTTTAAACATTATATTACATTTCACACTAATGTAACTTTTGTTTATATTGATTAAAAATTGACTTCTCATTTCAATTTAATAGAATAAATAAACATGTAACACGTAATAATTGTCACTGTTTACTTTTAACTACATTTATAAGTTTATTGCCTACAGACCAAAATTAGAATTACTTACAGGACCATGGTCTTACTCAATTTCCATTCATTATATTATACCACATTCTTAAATCTCTTTCAATCTATCAAAAATTTGGCTTTAATTACCTTTTTTTTACCATTCAAATTGGATATTACATCCACATTAAATAACCAATTTCTATTTCTTTTAATATTTTAATTACATAATCTTATTAAGTCAACTATTTTTAACTACGAAAATTTACGGATTGTTACAATAACCGTGTACGCGGTGGAGATACAAGAATGAAGTAGGCTGGCAGCGGCGTTCCTTTGAGGTAAATACGTGGACTCGGCTCCCGTGAGTTGGCATAAGGTGGCTAAAACATTAGCGATCTCGGCTAAGGAGGAAGCCCATCTTATCGGACATATCCCTTCGATATTGTACTCTGACCTTTGGATCGATTCGGTGGCCGCTTTTGATTTTTGATTTGGGGGTGTGACTCGGGGTGGGCGGTAGCTGCGCACTCGCGTTGCCACCAGCCCGTATGCGTAATTGGTTTATCTACCCTGGCATTGCATTGTGTGTCGTGTCACCTACCCTATCGTGCCTTGTACAAGTTTGGTTTTCTCCCGTAGCCCGTGTGGTATCCTCTGGTGGCTTCTCGATCACGAGGGACTATGATATTGGATGGACTACTGGGACTATTACGTGTTAAGGGCTATATGGGTAACCCCTTAATGCTATGAAAAAGTAAGTTTATTTTACTATAGACATTATTATAATAGCGAAATATTACTACATAGTAAATAGTTTAACGGATCCTTAGGAGATGTGAATCCCAAGCATCTCTTAAGTTACTGCACTCACGTTAGACACTGGATAGGAAATGTCAAATCTCGTAAACATCTCCGATGACGTTCCACTAATATTATTTACCATTGATTTAACTTACAGAAGTTCTTTTAGTTCTGACTCGAGTGTTTTGTATTTTCAATTCGCTCGGGTCAGCCTGAACATTTCAGGATTTGGAAGACCGTATTCTAGAGGACGAAGACGAAGATTTATTATTATTAGTTATTATAGTATTCCACTACATTCACACTGTTCCGCTGCATTGTTATTGATTATTCTCTGGTATGTGTAACTCTGATATGTATTATATAAGTATAATCGAATATTTTGTAAAACAGCTTCATGAACTGTATATTTGATTATTATATTTTATCGTTCCGCTGCAAGATTCTGTTTTTTCTTTCTTTCTCTGCTTTTTCTTATTTAACCCATAACAATCCGCCCTTCTGTATGGTTTAAGTCTGACGTGTGTGGTTTATCGTCGATTTAAACCGTGCAAAAAGGCAAGACGTTACATATGGTATTAGAGCTTTGGTTTAGCGATAAACCTTATCTTTGTGCGGTCTGACTCTTTACTAATAGGGTAGTAATACCCTATGATGAGTCGCTGAGTGTATATATCAGAGAGCGTATTTGTTAGTGTTATAAAAGGTTTTAATATTGTGTCAATTTGTTTCGTTTTGTATTTATAAATTCCGGTTTGTGCATAGGACGCTATGACATCAATAGGGATTTCTAAACACTTAATAGGACAGACTGACACAATATTTGTTTTTAATATAGGTGAATGAAATAATTTTGCCTATTATATTTTCTATATATAAAATAAATTTTTATAAATAAGATATATATTTGGTTCCAATATATTGGTTGTTAGGTAATAAAATTTATAAATAATAATTGAAATGAGATTGAAAATAAAAATAAATGAAATTGGATATTTAGAACTTAAGTTTCGGGCTTTTGAAACTTCCTTTCGAATGATTTTGGAATATAGTAATAATATTATTAGAAGTATTTTCTGATATAAATATTTCAATATAAATTGAAAGAATTGTTTTAAAGAAGATTTTGGAATGAAATAAGTTATGTACTTTCCTCTCTGTCGCTGGAAAATAATTTCGGTGATGAGTGCACGCATCATCGACATTCATTTTCGAGTTTCGAAGTGGGAAGGCCACTGTAGTAGTTTTACTACGGATTATTTTTATAAACAAATATAAATTTTAAATTGTTTTAAATATAATTAGAAATATAAGTTGTAAGTATATGTATTTATCTATTATTTTAAAATGATTTGAAATTTAACCCGGTATTTAGTTCTTAAGTTTCCATTAATTATCAGTTTCAATTATTGTAGTGAATTGGAACGTAGGTAATTAGTAATTGAAACCTCTAAAGGAAATAAGAGATTTAATGCTAAGTTTTTTAAATAAAAAGAAATTTTAAATTTTTAACATATAAAACAAAGGATAGTATTATTGAATATTTGATTAATTAAAAGAATTGAGAAAAACTTGTATAACTTTCAATTACATTTTTAAAAGCATATATATAACTTACCAAATAATAAAAGTTGATATGTTTAATAAGAAAATGTAATTGAAATTGTACAAGTAAAAGTGTGTAATGAAAGTTTTCAATAAATTGCTTTTATTTATAAGAATTGATGTTATAGAGTTATAAACTTAAGTTGTAATTGAAAGGTTACTATAATTAAATATAATAGAAAGGTAAGCACTAAATAAATAAATGAAATTGAGAAATGAATAAATGTAATGCAATAAAAAGAAACTTACATGATAATAAATGAAAATGAATAATTGTAAGTAATAAATGAAATTTATAATAATGAGCTTGATTATTATTTGAAATTATTGATTGTTTTGGTCAATGGTTGTTGGGTAAGGATAGTTTAAAATTGTTTGGATGTATGAATAATCTACTTAGCTTCATCAGAGACTGCTGAGTAAATGGAGCACTTAGTACTTTACTTTTCAATCTGTACAATTTGAAGTTTTGAACCCGAACAACTATTTGTTATGTTGATACGAATGAATGATTGATTTGTATTGATTCTACGTGATGGTTTTATGCCTTGTTGCAAGTGATTGTTGTTTGTATTGATTTATTTGTTTATGGTTGTAACATCCCGCCTTTTTGCACGATTTAAACAGACACACGTGCCAATTCAAACCATACGTAAGGGCGGATTGTTATGGGATAAATAAGAAAACAGAGAAAGAAACAGAATCTCACAGCGGAAGGATAAAATATAATAATCAAATATACAGTTCATAAATCTGTTTACAAAAACCTTTGATTTATTTATACAATACATATCAGAGTACACATACCATATAACAATGCAGCGGAACAATATGAGTGTAGTGAAACCATATTATCTATAGTAATAATAATAAAATCTTCGTCTTCTTCCTCCGGAAATAAAATCTTCAATCCTGAAACGCTCGGACTGACCCGAGCAAATTTGGAAAGACAAAAAACACTCGAGTCAGAACTAAATGACCTTATATGAGTTAAATTAACAGAAATAAATATGAGTGCAGTAACTCAAGAGATGCTCGGGATTTACATCTCCTAAGGATCCGTTAAACTATTTACTATGTAGTATATTGCGCTATTATAATAGTGTCTATTTGTAAAATAAACTTACTTTTAAATAGCGTTAAGGGGTTACCCATATAGCCCTTAACACAAAATATATTCCCATAGTCTATACAGTACCGTAATCTCCCCCGTACTGGGCGTCGTCAGAGGACACTCCATAGGTATGGTACAAAACCAAAATCGTATAAGGCGCGCTAGGGTAGGTGACATGGCACAACTAGGCAATGCCAGGGTAGATATACCAATTACGCTTCCGGGCCGATGGAAACACGCAGCGCGCAGCTGCCGCCCACCTCGAACAAACTCCCCACATCAAAGAAATCAATAGTAAAGGTGGCCACCGAAAAATCCAAGTCAGAGTATAGTATCGAAGGGAAGTGTCCGATCAGAGGTGCTACCTCATTAACCCGTCAATCGCTCCTGTTTTAGCCACCTTATGCCAACTCACGGGAGTTGGGTCCACGTATTTACCTTATAGGAAACGTCGCCACCAACCTACTTCATACTAGAATCTCCACCGCGTACACGGTTAGTCAAAGTGGTTTTCGGTATCGACAGAGAGTATGTCCATATCCGATCCCGGTCTCTTTGCCAACCAATCGTTATTATAAAACCGCGGTATTTTAAAAAAAAATTATACTTTTAAAACCATAATAAAATATCCATTTAAAACCCATATAAACCCAATATCATTTATTCTTAAAACCCCTAACCAATACGATATCATTTATTTTCCAATATATATTCTTTCCAAAATCATAGGGTTTCCAAAGTAAAATATTTAGAAATCAAAACTCTTGAATATAATATTTCCAAATCATACTACCTTGAAAACATAACTTTGAAACAAAATTTCCATCTCTCAAAATATTAAATTACTTTTATAAACAAAATAGCTTATTTAGATTTCACAAATCAATTTCAAATATCGATTTAAACTTCCAAATACCATTTCAATTCTTATGTTTCAAGGCTTTAAATATTTCACCATTTCAAACAGACTCATTTGACAATTCCATATATATATATCAAATTCAGTTACTTATTATTTAGACTTGAAATGTTTGCTTAATAAATTCAATATAATTTAAGAATACCTTTAACTTCATATAACTGGATCATCTTTCAATTTATTATATATTCATTTAATCAGCCTGATATTCATTAAAATCACTTTACACGAAAATCAAGTTATAAAAATCATATCCTTTAAAAAATTTAATTTTTATTAAATTTCAATTTAACTTAATATTCATCTTCTAAATCTATTCTCATTTAAGTCATAAAACTCCAGAAATTAAATTTTTAAATAAATGTTTAATCTTATTTGATCTTAAAATCAAACTTATTTAAACTTCAAATCAAATTTATACAAAGCTTAAAAACCGAAAATTACTATATATATATAATAGCCTTTATCAATAACCAAATCAATATCTCATAAACCATATATATATATAACTTTACAAAACCATAGAAAAACATTTCAAAAATAATTTTATATATTTACCGCGGTGCCTGTATATAATTTTTTATCCTATGGTCAAGTGATACAGATGTTTATCATTTCAATCCGCAATTTAAAATGAAAAAAAATGCGGTTATATATCATTTCAAACCGCAATCCCGAATGAATGAAATGCATAACAACTTGCAATTAATAAAATTAATCATCCATTCATCCTTCAATTCATACATCCATTTATCACAGCCATTATCCAATTTCAAACAATCATCAATACATAGCAGGTGATAAATAATGGTATCAATTATCAGTTTATACTCAAAATAAATTTAATAACTGTTAATTGGCTGCTTATATGCAAAAATAAACGTAAATTTAACTGGCAGTTAATATGAAATAAAAATTTAAAATAACTATGACTGGCAGTTAATATGCAAATAAATAAATTCTAACTGTCAAATTTATGCAACAAATAAAATAAATTAACAGTTAAATTAAATAAATGCAATTTAATAGAGATAATGAATAAAACATGCCAAACAGTCATAAATAAATTTCTACTCATATCTAAAATTAATTTAACAGACATAAGAAGTCTTAGAAGTTGTGAGTGGGTTAAAACACTCACCTTATGAATTTAAATTGGATTTAAATCCAATTTAAACTCAAAAATTCGACGGTCTCCAAATCTTTTCAAACTAGCGTCAACAGATCTGGAAATTTATTACGATCCTAGCAAAAAAAATTCGCGTAAATTGGAGGTTATATGAGAAAGTTATACGCATTAATGGTGATTGAAATTTCAAAAAAGGAAAAAAGAAATTATATATCACATCATATATTTATTTAACTTGCAATGGAATTTTTAGTATTGCGTACCTTTTTGCTTAGCCAGATTTGGATCTGGAACTACTTTCTCATTTTGTTTTGTTTCCTTGCTATCTTAATATTTTTTTATTTTATTTTTATAGAAAGTTTTGAAGAGAAGATTATATAAATATGGATTTGAAGAAAAAGACATGGAAAGAAGATAAGGTTTAAAAGAGAAAAAAAAATTTAAAGAAGAAGAACAACAACAAAAAAGAAAAGAAAAGGAGACTTTGATAAAGAAGAAGATTTGAAGAATAAGAAGAAGAAAGAGGAAAAAAAAGAAAAAAAAAGGAGATTTGAAGAAGAAACATGAAAAAGGAAGAAGGAAGGTGAAGAGTGACAAAAATGAAGCTATAGAAGATGAATTTTTTTTTAAAAATGAAATGAAGCTACAAGAATGGGGAATGAAACTAGTGAAAAGCTAAATATAAACAAAGTAGGAATTGAAATAAAGTAAAAATATAAACAACCCAATAAAAATGGTAGATATTAAAAGAGGTGAAAGAAAGAAATAAAAATATGAAAAGTATGTAACGTTCATGAAATGAAAAGGCTTTAGACCATGTAAATGGAAATGAGTAATGGAACAAATGAGGAAACAATTAAAAAAACGTGTGACAATTATTAATTAGAAAGGGAATGAATGGACCAACTCTACTCTATAAACAAACTTTTAGAATTCAAATTTCAAAACATTTGTTCACCCAATTAATTTTTTTTTAACCCCAAACATACCAAATTTGACACTCATTAAAGATTTAATTACCACAACATAACTAAATTTAAAAAGACCAATTTACATAACGGGGACAGCGGATACATGAATAAAATATGAACCATGATTTAAAAATTCAAATTTAAAAATAACATTTTTCTCGACACGTAATTATGAACTCAATTATTTAATTTATTTTAAATTTCAAGGTTAGTAATAAAATCACTTCCGTGCAACCTATGCCTGCTATTTAACTACCGTAAAATGTTGTTTTAAAAATTCAATTTTCTCTTTTTACAACGTTATATTTATATTCAGAATGGAAACGTTCACTTTATTTCCTCAACATTCTTTTATTTTCCTTAAAATACTTATTCGTTACTTGCAATTCATAAATGTAAACATTCTTATATTCTAAAATGATCAACTTATACAATATTAAATCCATTCTTATATTTCCAAATAATGTACATTCATAATGAAAACATTCTTACATTAATTTTATTAATTGCACTTTGTTTCTTTTCCTTTTTCAATTGAAAGATTTTAATAAATTTATTTCCAATTAATTTTAATCTTCCACTTCAAAACAGACCCTAATTGATGAAATCAATTAAATAAATACGTGAACATTGTAATCCTCATATATAGTCAAGCAAACATGTTTATAAAATTACAGTTTCCAACAAGCATTAAATTACATACTAAATAAATCTTTTTCTCTATTCAATTAACAAATCAAATGTTTATTCCATTTAAAAATTTTAAGTAGAAGGATTGCATGTTGGGTTCAAAATCTATTATTTTAATATACTTGAATTTTAGTTTAATCTCTATAAACGAAATATTTAAACGTTAATTTCATTTATTTTGCAATACTTTAATTAAACTAAAATATCGTTTTCTAAACTTAAATCTATGCTCCCAATGATTCATTCAATTTGCACATATTATGTATTATTTTAACAACTCATTTATAACTTTGAATCTATTCCTCAAATTTCACATTTCTATCGTTATATACATTTGAATTCTATCCTATTTAATATTTCAAATATTACGTCATTATCATTAATGTAATAAATATATTTTTAATTATTGCAATTGATTTTCCGTTATAACTTAATATACTAAATAGGTGGTTAATCTTAAATACTTGTTCTCATTAACGATTTATTTCTACTTACAAATTAATGCAACTATTACCTATTTCCATCTTTATCTCCAATTAACGTAAAATGTGATATTCAAATTCCATAAATTTCAATAGATTCAAATTATCATATCTATGAAGAACATTTACGTTATTCTCCATTTATTACCTTAACTTATTCAACGTAACATTTAATTTATATTTATTGCAATGATTTCAAAATCAATTGAATTGAATTAAATATATATGTATCACTCATAATAACTTGTGGTCACAACTCTTGATCACCATTAATAAGTTTATTATTTACAATCCAAAAATCGCCATTCTATATATATATATATATATATATATATATATATATATATATATACGAATTAACTAATTCAATATTTCCATTACGTTTTCCTATCCTAAATTTATTACTAAGTGTATTTACTCCATTCCAACAAGTTGGAATTCCATTTTTACTATACAATCATTTCCCTATTCACTTTTTATTACTAACCCATCATCATTGCATTTATTGTCTTTTATTGATTTAATCAATTTACCCCATATTCCCTTAAATTCATACTAACGAAACATTCAATTCTATTTATCGCATAAACTCCATTTCATAAATCTACCTGCAATTTCTACCTAGAAATAAGGTTACATTTCCGTTGAAAATACATTTACATCTTATGTTACTACATTAATAATTAGTAACGTTTATATCATCAACCATCACTTATGAATAATTAGCGTTTCCTATTTATTTTGTTACATTCACTTATATTCACTTTATGAATAAATTGGTATTACCTTTAACCTATTAATTACTAACTTTAATTATTGCAATTCATTTATCTAACACAAATTTTGAATCTATTTCCAAATATTCATATTTCAATTAATTAACACCTTACAATATTTTACAAATAGAAGGGATTGTACTAATTACATTATTTATTTTCTTGCATTACTTTTTACCTCCGTTTATATTAAATTTCCGTAAATCAATATTTTATTCCATTGACAAATTCAATATTTGCAACAATTTCCACTATTACTATTAATTGCAATATATAATTTAATTTGTAAGTTTTGATTACCCTTGATACATCAAATTTCAATATTTGCTTTCGTATAAATTAATAAGATTTTTATTTCTTTCTAAATTTAAAATAAAATCCTATTAATTTAATTCATTTTAAACATCGAATTTACATGGGTCGTTACAATGGTTGAAACAACTTTAAACATTTCATTCTATATAATTATTAACTCCTTTTAGATTATATAAGTGAAATGCAGGTTATGGAGGCAATTGCTACTGCTTTTGATTTCATAATTAAGCGTGTTTGCCAGACAAATAGGTACATTTTCGGATTACGGTTTATAGCGTTGTTATATTATTTTTCGTCGGGTTGGGATATGTATTCTTTTGGAAATATATGTTATGTATTGTTATATTTGATATTATATTTTCTCCTGAGCCTCTCCGTATAAAGGAGACTGCCAAAATTTTCCGTAAATTCTGGACTTAGAAATTTTTTGAAAAGTGTTTTCCAAACTTTATTAATTTGAGTATAAAAAGAATTAATGGTTATGAATTGGTATATTTTATTTAAATTAATAAATTTTGTAAATTTATTTGTTTATAAATATAATATTTTAAGTAAGATATATTATTTCCTTAATTCTCTCTTTTCCCTTCTTTTTCCTTTCCGGGGACGAAAAGTTTTCAGTGGGGGAGAGTGTAACGACCTGTAAATTTTGATAAATAAATTGGTTAATTTAATTAGATTTTTGTAATTTAATTTAGGAAAAATATATATTGAAGTAAAGGTTAAGAATGAATTGTAACAATGGTTATAAGAAAAAAAACCAATTGTTGACAATTGAAGTGAAATCAATAAAAGTAAAATAGCGTAAATTGTGCACTTGGTTATGAAATGGAAGATAGGTAAATAAAAGTAAGTGTGGAATGAATTAAAGAAATAATACAGTGTTAATGGTTAGTAATAAACTTTTAAATGTTAATGTAAATTAAAGAAATGATTGGGAATCATATTTATGAAATAATAACTAGAATGCAAGGTAAACAATACCAATCAAGTTAATAAATTTATGAATGGAATGGAATACAATTTATGAAAATAAATCTAAATGTTATGTTTGGCTATAAATTGAACATAAGAGAATGAAATTTGTAGTATGAAGATAAATGTCAACACTGATTTATAAGTAATAAAAGCTTATTAATGCGACTAAAGGATTAACGGTAACGATTATTGTATGTTACATATTCTGTAGCTTATTGATTTAAAATTTGAAATCGGTTACAAAAATTATAATCTAATACTACGTTAATGTTAACTAAGGTAATTGTTAATAAATCAAATGAAATTCAAAGAAATGGAAATAATGTAGATGTATACTTAGCTACAAATTGAATATATGAAAACAAAATGTAAGCATTAAATTAAATTAATGAATTTAAATTATAATAAATGGCCATTGAATAAAAATCAATGTTCTGTAAGTAATTATAATAATTGTTAGTAGATAATCAAATATGAATGAGAGAAAATGTGGCAATAGTGTAAAACTTTAATCATTACCCATTCATTTAATGCATTGAATTAGGTCTAAATCAAATTTCAAAATTTGGTTTGATAATAATAGCTTATAAGTGAAAATAAACGTTAATGGTAACAAGTATTGTAAGTTAACCATTTATTTAGTATATTAAATTATAACTGGTAATCAATTGCAATAAATATAAATAAATTATTACGTCAATGTTAATTAAAGTAATATTTGAAAATAATGTCAATTCCGTTTATAATATGACCATTGGTTGATGTAAAGATTGTAAATCAAGATTTATTAATTTATTTGAATGTAAATTATAGTGATTGGGTTTATTTCAAATAAATGAAATTAAATGTCTAGATATTACATTAATGGAAATAAAGTTGAAAATTTGGGAATAATAAAGTAATAAACCATGAACCAATGTTAATTTTATCTTCTTGGTGATAATGAAGTGAATAGCAGGATTAAGAATCAAATAAATTGATTTATTTGAATTGCGATTGATAATTAATGAATTTATTAAAAATTGGAAGTTGAACACTGTAATTGTGGATTGGTTGATTTTAAATAGATATGGGAATTGGTTATAAAAGGTTATAAATTACTAAAGTAATATAAGATGAAAAAATTTATGAATTATGGAATTTGAATTAAATGGCGATTTAATTAATTAATTATTAATTTATTTAATTAATGGAAAAATAGCCATTTTGGCCACTGACTCGGATTTCGACGAAACCAGTTTCATCGGATCCGTAACGGTGAATTATTGTAGGATTTCAAGTTTCGTAGCGGTCAGACTTGTCATTTGATCGTACGGACTCGAAACGCCTTGAAATCAATGAAATTGAAATCAATTTGAAATAAATTTGATTTTAGCATAACTTATTCATACGATGGAATTTGGACTTGAAACCTTTTCCATTGTGTTTAAAATATTTTTAAACATCTATTTGATTATGCGGGTTGACCCAATTTCGTTCCGGAGTCAGAACGGGCTTTTCGGGCCATTCATCGTTCAGCGCGTTTATAAATCGGGTCCATCTATTCTATTTCAACCTTGCCTATATATACCCTGTTATAATCCTAGCATCCCTCTATTTCTCATTTGTCTGTGCGTATAATTTCTCCTCGCCTTCTTATTTCAATGGCAGACAAAACCCTAAATTCCAGTTGCAATTCAAAAATCAAAGTGAAATTTCAAACTCCTCAATAGAATTCAGAAAAATTATATTTCAAAGCTCTCGACGAGCGTAATTCAATGGTGTAATTCATTTTTGGATTTGAATCACCGGTTGTCCTGAAATCACGAATGCATGTTCGACCGTTCATCACCTGTATCAACCTGCATATTTGTCGATCTTATATTTAAATATTTTATTTAAATATTTTATCGTTCGTCGGATCTTGGTCCAAAAAGCTACTTTTTGCAAACAGTCGAATTGGGACTCGAGACCACCCCCATTGAGTTCAAAATGACGTTTGCGACCTTTTTGAGTATAAACTTCGATATGTTTGGAGTTAGTGGAATTTTGCCACTTTTCACTTAGGGCTTTGGTTTGGGCTGAGCCCAATAACCCCACTTACTAGCTCAGTTCCAATCCCCTCTCCTCTTCATTACTTCGTAATTTCCTAATACATTCAAGATTCATCAAAAATGGGGGAAGAGAAAAAGAATTAGGAAATCCTAAGCCCTAGTTTCCATTAGCAAATCCATCTTCTTGCTCCAAACTCAAGAGAACCCATTGGTAAGCTTTCTCTTCATCTTCTCCAACTTATTCTCTTACCAATTTCAGAAATTCCTAAACCTAATTTTGGGAATGTTCTTGATTTGAGCATAGATTCAAGCTCATTTGGGTTGTGTTGAAGGGAGGTTGATTCTCCATTTGCTTTCAAGCTTCTTCTTGTTTGATTTTGGTAAAAAGGTGAGATTTTTATCTCACATCTATGCTTATATTTATCTTCGATTGTTAGGTATGAATTCCTAACACTTATTCGTGTGCATTTGCTTTTGGTTTGGATTGATTGGGTGAATATTCCAATTTTTGGTGTTTTGAGTTCAATTCGTTAAAAATCCTAACTTTGATGTTTGAACATGCTTTTGCTGATGCATCGAGGAGCATATAGGGTCGGGTAGTCGATAGGCATAAACCCTTAGCATCGTTGCTCGAGCGAATGCAATTTGGTCGAGGTTGGACCTCATTTGGATGGGCTGGGAAGGGACTGGCAACAGGTCTGGTCGACCGAGCTATGTAGCCGGCCGACCGACCTGCTGCCTAGTGCATAAGCACCTCTCTGGTTAAGGTTCGGTTGACCGAGTACAGGGTTCGGCCGACCGACCTGCTTCCCGAGGAATTTTGAGGACAGGGTCCGGTCGACCGAGGTCTATAGCCGGCCGACCGACCTGGTGCATTTTTGCCTCTTTCGCCTAGTTGTTTGAATTTCCAACTTTAATCGATTCGTGTTGTTTCCTATGTGTTGTTATCATTTGTTATGACTTTGATGACTCCTTTTTAGGGATTTTTTAATATCCATTTTGATGGATTCTTTATCGATTTCTTTGGATTTTATGCACGTCTTCGAATGTGAATTTTAGTGATTGATTGTTCTTACAATCTTCTTTGTGATTTGTCACTTTAAAAATTATAAAGGTTTCTATACTAGTAGTAAATATCAAAACCCTTTCATCAAAACGATTTCAACACTACTTTATTACAAAGCTCATTTTCTCAAATCAATTTCCAATCTATTAGTATATACAAACTTTTACCTCACTCGTATGAGAAATCTAATTAAACGAGTTAGTAAAACAAGTGGTATGAAACGCTTGCGTTTACTTTGTCGGTTAGTTCTTGGACTTGTTCGATTGAATCTCTTGTGACAATTTTCTAGTGAAGATTTACAGTTTGTTCGTAAATATTTAAGTTAAGCAAGTGGTTATGGGACATGAAGCTAAACTTTTATACTTACTAGCTTAGTGTAATTGACACTTCTCGATGATCATGACGATCATTTTTGTGATTTAGACTAGCAATGTGCGATGTCTCTTTGTCTGCGAGGGAGACAAAACCCCGTTTTGTGGAGTTTCGACTCAAATTGGTGGGGTAGCAACCCACGGTCTTCGGACCATTCGTGTGTCAGGTCTTCGGACCATTCGTGTGTCAAATTAATGGCTAGCTACCATGAGATAGCTTCTCGTTCATGTGTTACAGCTGTTGGTGAGTTTTCATGCTCCCGTTCGTGTGATAGGCCTCCTCCCTATTTTGTGTGATTTCTGGGTTTCGTGTGTCGAATTCTGGAATTTTCTTCTTCACCTATTTTTGTGATTTCTATTGATATGATTTATCAATTTTTGTGCATAGGTGAATTCGTGTGTCATTGACCGGATTTCTTGAGATGATTTCTAGAATTTATGCTTCACCAATTTTAGTGATTTTCATTGATATGATTTATCAATTTTTGTGTACTGGTGAATTCGTGTGTCATTAACTTGTTGTGAATGCAAGTTTTGGGTATGATACCCTTTTTGGATCTTTGAGAAGATTCTCTGATATTGATTAATCATTTGTTGATTATCATTTACATACTTATAGTAGTATGCCATTATGGATATTATATGTCTATGCCATATTTTTCGTTCTATATCATGTTATCTGATATTTATAGCTAGACTGATCCGTTTATTATTTTCTTATAAATAATACTCGGGTCAGACCGAGATGTTGCAGGTGCTTCGAGTTGACTTCTCTCCAGGGATCCATTGCTATGACCTTTTGCTTACTACTTAGATTAGTATTTTTTGTTGTATACTCTTGAGATATTGACTCATTGATGTATTCTTTTGTATAGCACATGTTGCTATTATTTTGTGTTATTGTGGATCTTTCTGACCACTACTTTGATGTACACTTTTATGTGCAATATTCATATCTTATTCCGTCTTTGTGATATGAATTGTCTGTGACTGATTTATGTTATGTTTATTTCTATATTTGTTTCCGAAGATATCATAGCCACTGTGTAGTAGCTTTGAGTTTGTGTCGGCATGTCGGATTTCCACCTGAAAAGATTTGCATGTTATACTATCTGACATATCGATGCTCACACAAAGCAATTACACGGATGGTTGCTCCTCAACAGCCTTATTCTCCATGCTAGTTGACAGCATTCACCGTAATGTTCTTGGCTAGCGTGGGTATAGAGGTGGGGCGTCACAGCTTGGTATCAGAGCCAAACTTCGGAACAATATGGAATATTATAACAAGGATCATCGCCCTAAGTCCATCTTAGGAGTCGTGCTTTAGGATTTTATTCGGGTCTTTGTACCGTCCTATCCTATTTTCTTGTATGGTTCCTTGTTTCATCTATCAAGATTGCTTGATATTTATTTTGAGAATAACTTTTCTCCTTCTTTCTTTCTTAAAGAAGAGAAATGCCTAGACCAGGCCGCCCCAGAGCTGGACCATCTAGTGTTCCACCCCAAGATGGAGTTTTTATGACTGCTCAACAGCTTCTTGATTTAGTGACGAATGCTCAAGCAGCTGGAGCTAACCCGAAACCTACTCACCCAAATCGGGATTTGCACGCTTGTGCAGCGATTTCACTAATTTGGGTGGGGAGCCATTCAGAGGTTCCGAAACTATTATTGAAGTACAGGCTTGGCTAAGGTCATGCGATCGAATCTTTTCTCGCATGAATCTTATTGACCTTCACCGAGTTCAGGTGGCCTCTAGTATGCTCCGAGAAAGAGCATTGGACTGGTAAGAGCTTCTTATTTCTGAGATTAATGAAGTGGATCTCACCTGGGAGCAATTCCGAGAACGCTTCGAGTTGAAATTTGTACCAGAAGCAGAGAAAGTGACATTGGCTCGACGATTTATAGACCTTGTTCAAGGTGAGTCCTCCGTGACTGATTACGTCGCCTCCTTCGAGTCGCTTTCCAAATATGGGGTTGAATACATCAACACCCCTTTAAAGAAGAACCAGAGGTTCGTCTATGGCTTAAACAAAAATCTCAAGAAGCCATTACTTCTAAAATTAGAAGTTTCTTTCGACCAACTCGTTGATATCGCTCTTCGTCTTGAAGAGGCGGATAGGGAGAATGATGTTGAAGTGGTGGGTTCCAAACCAAACTTCAACAACAACAAGAAAAGGCCAAACAAATTCAAAGGCCCTTATCCTCATAAGAAAGGGAGGCGAGCAACTCCTACTGAAAAGACCTTTTCCTCTACTCAGGGGAAATGCTATAATTGTGGTTCGAAAGACCATTTTGCGAACAAGTGTTCAAAGCCTCGTACTTGTCGCTATTGCAAAAGCCTGGACCATTTTATGCATGCATGTCCCAAACTTCAAAATAGGAGGGAGGGAAAGCTTAATGTTTCTCAAGCCCCTGGCAACACATCTTGTGGCCAAGGTATTTCTCATTCTATTCTGGATGGAATTATTTTATTTCGTGATCGTCCTATTCGAGTTCTTTTTGATACGGGTGCGTCCTATTCTTTTATATCAAAAGAACTTGTTGATACCTTTTCTTTGGATGTTTTGTGTTTAATGACTTCTTTGAGAATTGCGAATCCGGTTGGTGGATCCGCAACAATCAGTTTATTGTGTAAAGATGTCGAGATTATTTTGTGTGATTTTTCTTTCCGAGCCGATTTGCATGTCATGCTATTTAGGCTTTGGAATGATTTTGGGAATGGATTGGATTAACCGTTATGAAGCTTATATCCTATGTCCTGAGCGGACTATTCATCTTCGACATCCTCAATCTGTTAAGCAGATTTCTATTAATCTTCAAGATTCAGTTTCCAGCTTGGTCGCATCTTTGTATTCTTTAAATCCTCGTGATGACGATGATGATGACGAGGGTGATATTATTTCTCTTATTCACGTCGTTCGTGAATTTTCTGACATATTCGAGCCCGTTTTAGGATTACCACCTAAGCGAGCAATTAAGTTCAGAATTAATCTCATTCCTGGAGCTCAACCTATCACTCGCCCTCCTTATCGTATGTCCAATAAAGAAAACGAGGAGATGCGTAAACAATTATCCGAATTGGAGATGAAGCAATTTATTCGCTCTAGTTCCTCGCCTTGGGGAGCTTCGGCTATTTTTGTGAAGAAATCCGATGGAACACTTAGGCTTTGCGTTGACTACCGCAAGCTTAATGATCTTACTATCAAAAATAAATATCCTTTACCTCAGATTGATGACCTATTTGATCAACTTAGTGGTGCTAGAGTCTTTTCGCAATTAGACTTAGCTACTGGATTTCATCAGCTTCGTATTGCAGAGGATAGTATTCCTTTGACCTCGTTCCGTACTCGTTATGGATCTTATGAATGGCTTGTTATGCCATTTGGTCTAACGAATGCTCCGGCTTATTTCGTTGACCTTATGAATAGAGTTTTCAAAGACTTTCTCGACCGGTTTGTTCTCATCTTTATCGATGATATTCTTGTGTATTCTAAAACCGAGGAGGAGCATGAAAAACATGTTCGGATTGTGTTGGAAACTCTTAGGAGTAATCAATTAAAGGCAAAGTTTTCTAAATGCCACTTTTGGCAATCTCGTGTGAAGTTTCTCGGTCATATTATTTTCGAATCCGGAATTTCCGTGGATCCTTCAAAGATTGAAGCGATTCAAGATTGGAAGAGACCGGAGAGTGTGACAGAGATTCGTAGTTTTCTCGGATTGGCGGGCTATTACCGCCGTTTTATCAAAGACTTTTCTAAGATTGTTGTGCCTCTCACTAGCTTAACGAAGAAAGGTGTTAAATATATTTGGTCGGACAAATGTGAAACGTCTTTTCAGAAACTAAAGGAACTTCTTTCTCATGCTCCTATTCTTGTTATCCCCGAGGGGAATCAAGATTTCGTTGTTTATACCGATGCTAGTCGCTTTGGTTTGGGTGCCGTTCTTATGCAAAAAGAACGTGTTATTGCTTATGCTTCTAGGCAATTAAAGCCTGCTGAGACTAGATATGCCACTCATGATTTAGAGCTCGCGGCTATTGTTTTTGCTCTTCGGATTTGGCGTCATTATCTTTTGGGAGAGAAATTCGTTCTTTATACGGATCATAAATCTTTGAAGTATTTATTCTCTCAAAAGGAACTTAATTTGCATCAACAGCGTTGGCTCGAATTTCTTGCACCATATGATCTTGATATTCTTTATACTCCCAGAAAGGGTAATCGTGTTGCCGATGCTCTTAGCCGTAAACAACAAGCTGTTGTTTCTATGATGATATCCGGATGGAACGATCTCGAGATATTATCCTCTTGTGAGATTCGAGACCTTGTCCCCGATTTATGTTCATCACTTGTGTTATGTAGCCTTGAGGCTCATCCTTCTCTTTCAGACCGCATTCTTGAAGCTCAAAGGCTAGATCCCGAAATGGCTCTTCTTGGCCAAAATATTAGGGATAAAATTGATATTGAAGGATTGAAAGAATTTGATATCGATTCTAGTGGCGGCATTCGAAAATTTGGTAGACTTATCGTACCAAATATTGGTGATCTTCGTAAAGATATTTTAGAAGATTCTCATCATTCTAAATTTACCATTCATCCCGGTAGTAGTAAAATGTACGCGGATATGAAGCGACTTTATTATTGGGAGGGAATGAAACTTGACATCGCTAACTTCGTTAAGCGTTGCATGACTTGCCAACTCCTTAAGGCCGAGCATCAAAGGCCCGGTGGGTTATTGCAACCTTTAGAAATTCCAATTTGGAAGTGGGACCATATTTCCATGGATTTTATAGATGGCCTTCCCCATTCTCGTTCGGGTCATGATAGCTTATGGGTGATTGTTGATAGACTTACTAAATCTACCCATTTTATTCCCGTTCGGTCTAACCGAACCGTACCTCTTTTGGCCAAACTCTTTATTAAAGAAATTGTTAAATTGCATGGAGTTCCTACTTCTATAGTTAGTGATCGTGATCCATTGTTTACTAGTGGATTTTGGAAGAGTCTTCAAAAAGCTTTGGGAACGAAGCTTAATGTTAGCACCGCTTATCATCCTCAGTCTGATGGACATACCGAGCGTGTGAATCAAACTCTTGAAGATTTTCTTCGTGCTTGTGTTCTTGATTTTGGTGGAAGTTGGAAAGATCATATTTCACTTGTTGAATTTTCCTATAATAATAGCTTCCAATCTAGTATTGGTATGGCACCTTTCGAGACACTCTATGGAAGGCCATGCCGATCTCCTTCTTGTTGGCTTGAGGCCGGTGAGAAGCTGGTTTTAGGTCCAGATTTTATTCGGGATTCCACAGAGAAAATTAACCTTATTCGACATAGAATGAAAGAAGCACAGAGTAGACAAAAATCCCATGCCGATAACCGAAGAAGGAAATTAGAATTTTCTGTTGGAGATCTTGTTTTTATTCGTGTTTCACCTATGAAGGGTGTTGTACGTATCAGTCGATCGGGAAAGTTAGCGCCTCGATATATTGGGCCATTTCCTATCGCTGAATGTATTGGTTCCATGGCTTATCGCCTTTTATTACCGGCTCAATTTTCTGCTATTCATGACGTGTTTCACGTTTCTCAATTACGGAAATGCCTTCGAGATTCCGATTCTATTCTTGAGCCCGGTGTTGTGGAAGAGATTGAAGTTTCACCGAATTTAACTTTTGAGCACCATCCTGTTCGTATTATTGCTTCGGAAGTCAAACGACTTCGAAATAAAGATGTTCCGCTTGTTAAAGTTCAGTGGTCTTCAAATCCTAAAGATTGTTCTTGGGAATCTAGAGAGTTCATCGAGCGAACACATCCGGACTTACTTTCCCGTGCTCTTTAAGGTGAACTTCTTATTTCAAACTTCTTTTGTGTTGAATATGCTTTTATGGTTGTTACTATATATGTTCTTCTTAAATATTGCGAGGACGCAATTTCTTTAAGGAGGGGAGTCTGTAACAACCCGCATATTTGTCGATTTTATATTTAAATATTTTATTGAAATATTTTATCGTTCGTCGGATTTTGGTCCAAAAATCTACTTTTTGCAAACAGTCGAATTGGGACTCGAGACTACCCCCATTGAGTTCAAAATGACGTTTGCGACCTTTTTGAGTATAAACTTCGATATGTTTGGAGTTAGTGGAATTTTGCCACTTTTCACTTAGGGCTTTGGTTTGGGCTGAGCCCAATAACCCCACTTACTAGCTCAGTTCCAATCCCCTCTCCTCTTCATTACTTCATAATTTCCTAATACATTCAAGCTTCATCAAAAATTGGGGAAGAGAAAAAGAATTAGGGAATCCTAAGCCCTAGTTTCCATTAGCAAATCCATCTTCTTGCTCCAAACTCAAGAGAACCCATTGGTAAGCTTTCTCTTCATCTTCTCCAACTTATTCTCTTACCAATTTCAGAAATTCCTAAACCTAATTTTGGGAATGTTCTTGATTTGAGCATAGATTCAAACTCATTTGGGTTGTGTTGAAGAGAGGTTGATTCTCCATTTTCTTTCAAGCTTCTTCTTGTTTGATTTTGGTAAAAAGGTGAGATTTTTATCTCACATCTATGCTTATATTTATCTTCGATTGTTAGGTATGAATTCCTAACACTTATTCGTGTGCATTTGCTTTTGGTTTGGATTGATTGGGTGAATATTCCAATTTTTGGTGTTTTGGGTTCAATTCGTTAAAAATCCTAACTTTGATGTTTGAACATGTTTTTGGTGATGCATCGAGGAGCATAAAGGGTCGGGTAGTCGATAGGCATAAACCCTTAGCGTCGTTGCTCGAGCGAATGCAATTTGGTCGAGATAGGACCTCATTTGGATGGGCTGGGAAGGGACTGGCAACAGGTCCGGTCGACCGAGCTCTGTAGCCGGCTGACCGACCTGCTGCCTAGTGCATAAGCACCTCTCTGGTTAAGGTTCGGTCGACCGAGTACAGGGTTCGGCCGACCGACCTGCTTCCCGAGGAATTTTGAGGACAGGGTCCGGTCGACCGAGCTCTGTAGCCGGCCGACCGACCTAGTGCATTTTTGCCTATTTCGCCTAGTTGTTTGAATTTCCAACTTTAATCGATTCGTGTTGTTTCCTATGTGTTGTTATCATTTGTTATGACTTTGGTGACTCCTTTTTAGGGATTTTTGAATATCCATTTTGATGGATTCTTTATCGATTTCTTTGGATTTTATGCACGTCTTCGAATGTGAATTTTAGTGATTGATTGTTCTTACAATCTTCTTTGTGATTTGTCACTTTAAAAATTATAAAGGTTTCTATACTAGTATTAAATATCAAAACCCTTTCATCAAAACGATTTCAACACTACTTTATTACAAAGCTCGTTTTCTCAAATCAATTTCCAATCTATTAGTATATACAAACCTTTACCTCACTCGTATGAGAAATCTAATTAAAAGACTTAGTAAAACAGGTGGCATGAAACGCTTGCGTTTACTTCGTCGGTTAATTCTTGGACTTGTTCGATTGAATCTCTTGTGACAATTTTCTAGTGAAGATTTACAGTTTGTTCGTAAATATTTAAGTTAAGCAAGTGGTTATGGAACATGAAGCTAAACTTTTATACTTACTAGCTTAGTGTAATTGACACTTCTCGATGATCATGACGATCATTTTTGTGATTTAGACTAGTAATGTGCGATGTCTCTTTGTCTGCGAGGGAGACTAAACCCCGTTTTGTGGAGTTTCGACTCAAATTGGTGGGGTAGCAACCCACGATCTTCGGACCATTCGTGTGTCAGGTCTTTGGACCATTCGTGTGTCAAATTAATGGCTAGCTACCATGAGATAGCTTCTCGTTCATGTGTTACAGCTATTGGTGAGTTTTCATGCTCCCGTTCGTGTGATAAGCCTCCCCCCTATTTTGTGTGACTTCTGGGTTTCGTGTGTCGAATTCTGGAATTTTCTTCTTCACCTATTTTTGTGATTTCTATTGTTATGATTTATCAATTTTTGTGCATAGGTGAATTCGTGTGTCATTGCCCGGATTTCTTGAGATGATTTCTAGAATTTATGCTTCACCAATTTTAATGATTTTCATTGATATGATTTATCAATTTTTGTGTATTGGTGAATTCGTGTGTCATTAACTTGTTGTGAATACAAGTTTTGGGTATGATACCCTTTTTGGATCTTTGAGAAGATTCTCTGATATTGATTAATCGTTTGTTGATTATCATTTACATACTTATAGTAGTATGCCATTATGGATATTATATGTCTACGCCATATCTTTCGTTCTATATCATGTTATCTGATATTTATAGCTAGACTGATCCGTTTATTATTTTCTTATAAATAATACTCGGGTCAGACCGAGATGTTGCAGGTGCTTCGACTTGACTTCTCTCCAGGGATCCATTGCTATGACCTTTTGCTTACTACTTAGATTAGTAATTTTTGTTGTATACTCTTGAGATATTGACTCATTGATGTATTCTTTTGTATAGAACATGTTGCTATTATTTTTTGTTATTGTGGATCTTTCTGACCACTACTCTGATGTACACTTTTATGTGTAATATTCATATCTTATTCCGTCTTTGTGATATGAATTGTCTGTGGCTGATTTATGTTATGTTTATTTCTATATTTGTTTCCGAAGATATCATAGCCACTGTGTAGTAGCTTTGAGTTTGTGTCGGCATGTCGGATTTCCACTTGAAAATATTTGCATGTTATACTATCTGACATACCGATGCTCGCACAAAGCAATTACACGGATGGTCGCTCCTCAACAGCCTTATTCTCCGTGCTAGTTGACAGCATTCACCGTAATGTTCTTGGCTAGCGTGGGTATAGAGGTGGGGTGTCACATCACCCTTCGATGAACCACGGCGGATTGTCAAATCTTCGATACCGTTGGGTAGAGATCACCAAAGGGAGTGCATCCAGGCAAGATTTACGCCGAGTTAACGGCTAGATTGGTGCCAATAATTCATTAGGGTTTAGAAAAGAGCAACGGCGGCTGCGTGTTTTAGGGGCAAAGATGGTGATGATCGAGCGTGGGGTGGTCGGCGTCTCGTATGGCGCGGCGCAAGAGGGACGAACGTCGTTCTCCTTCATGGTGGCTAACGTGCGTATCACGTATTCTGGTCGCTAGGGTTTCGGCTTCAATTACTGGGCGTGTGGTGAAAAGGAAGGCGATGACATGTTTTTTTGTGACGTGTATGTTTTTTTTGCTTGCTTTATTTCATATATATATATTTAATTTCAATCATTCTAACGTGAATAACTTTCACATACGAGATCCGTTTTATGCGCGGTTTTCTCCACTAGGTTCGTATTGTAATTCTAAAGATGTTGACGCTGGTTTGGATGAATTCTAAAACCGTCCAAATTTTGGGTTTAAATTGGATTTAAATTCAATTTAAATTCAAAATGTGAGTGTTTTAACCGACTCACAACTTCAAAGATTTCTTATGTTTGTTAAATTAATGTTTGATGTGATCTAAAATTTATCTATGATTGTTTGGCATATTTTAATCATCATCTCAGTTGAATTTAATTTACTATATTAAATTTTTATTTATTTTATTATTGCATATAAACTGCCAGTTAGATAGATTGTTTATTTTTATTATTGAATATAAACTGTCAGTAATTACCTGTTTTTTATTATATGCTCTATATCGATGTTATTATTTAAATTGGATGATGATTGTAATAAATGGTTGATGATTGATATTGGATGAATGGATGTTGTATTTTATATTGTTTTAAACTGCAAATTGTTATGCACTTTATTTCATTGGCGATTGCGATTTGAAATGATATAACTGTAATTTTTGTTTTAAATTACGGGTTGAAATGATAAGTATCTGTATCACTTGACCATAGGATAGAAAATTTTATACAGATGCCGTGGTTTATATATAAAAATATTTTGAAAGGGTTTCTATGGTTTGCAAAGAAATATACGATTTTTGAGATATTGATTTGGATATTTTACAAATGTTCTTTTATATATGATTAATTCTTGGTTTAATCTGTGAATAAAATTTGTTTAAAGTATGAAATAAGTATAATAATAAAGTTTGATTATTAAAATAAAATATGGAAAAGTAATTCCTTAAATTATACTTTAATTTATTTTATAAATCCAGGTTGAGATGATAGTTTGAAATTGATTTGAGATTTTATTTAATTAAGAGTTATATTTAATAAGAATCCATATAGAACTCATTGAAATTGAGATTTTAAAAGAATATGATTTATAACGTAATTCGGGTTTTAGATGATTTAATTGAATAAATTAAGGAATATTCAGTTATTGAATTTGAAGTTTTATTTAAAGGATATTGGATTTAGTAAGCAAATATTTCAAAACTAAATAGGAGTAAAAGTAAAATTGGTATGTATATGAATTATAAAAGTTTAGTTTTGAAATATTGAATATTTAAGCTTTGAAATATATTAAATTTAATATTTAGAAATTCAGGTTGTTTTGGAATTGATTTGTGAAATTTAAGAATCTAGTTTATTTTATGAAATATTTTAATATTTAATCCATGTAAAGGTGGAAGTAATGTTTCAAAGTTATTAACTTCAAAGTATTACGTTTTGGAAGTGTTATAGTTTTATGTCTTTGATTTCAAAATTTTATAACTTTGAAAGTGCTATGATTTCGGGAAAAGGATATATTTGAAATAAAAATGATATTATATTGATTCGGTTTTTATAAATGATATCATATTGATTTGGTTTTAAAACGAAGAAGATGTCGTATTTATATGGTTTTGGAATGAATATTTTATTCTGGTTTTGAAGTATAATTATTTAAAATGACCGTGGTGTTATGATAACGTTTGGTTGTTGAAGAGACCGGGATCAGATGCTGTCATACTCTCTCCCAACTCCGAAAACCACTTGAACAATCGTGTACGCAGTGGAAATTCCAGAATGAAGTAGGATGGTGGCGGTGTTCCTTTGAGGTAAATACGTGGACCCGACTCCCGTGAGTTGGCATAAGGTGGCTAAAAAAGGAGCGATCTCTGGCCAAGGAGGTAGCGCCTCTTAACGGACACATCCCTTCAATATTATACTTTGACCTTTGGATTGATTCGGTGGCCACTTTTGATTTTTTATTTAGGGGTTTGGCTCGAGGTGGGCGGTAGCAGCGCGCTACGCGTTACCACCAGCCCGTGTGCGTAATTGGTATATCTACCCTGGCATTGCCTTATGTGCGGTGTCACCTACCCTATCGCGCCTTGTATGAGTTTGGTTTTGTCCCGTAGCCCGTGTGGTATCCTCTAGTGGCTTCCCGATCAGGAGGGACTATGATATTGGATGGACTACTGGGACTATTATGTGTTAAGGGCTCTATGGGTAACCCCTTAATGCTTTGAAAAAGTAAGCTTATTTTACTATAGACATTATTATAATAGCGAAACATTACTGCATAGTAAATAGTTTAACGGATCCTTAGGACATGTGAATCCCAAGCATCTCTTAAGTTACTGCACTCACGTTAGATACTAGATAGGAGATGTCAAATCCCGTAAACATCTCCAACCCCGTTCCACTCATATTATTTACAATTGATTTAACTTACATAAGATCTTTTAGTTCTAACTCGAGTGTTTTGCCTTTTCAATTCGCTCGGGTCGGCCTGAGCATTTCAGGATTTCGAAGACCGTATTCTGGAGGACGAAGACGAAGATTTATTATTATTAGTTATTATAGTATTCCACTATATTCACACTGTTCCGCTGCATTGTTATTGATTTTTCTCTGGTATGTGTAACTCCGATATGTATTATATAAGTATAATCGAATATTTTGTAAAATAGCTTCATGAACTGTATATTTGATTATTATATTTTATTGTTCCGCTGCAAGATTCAATTTTTTTCTTTCTTTCTCTGCTTTTTCTTATTTACCCTATAATAATCCGCCCTTCTGTATGGTTTAAGTCTGACGTGTGTGGTTTATCGTCGGTTTAAACCGTTCAAAAGGGAGGGATGTTACAAAAACGGTGTTTTGAATTTCGATGAGACCGGGATCGGATTTCCAAATTTGGATACCCAAAAACTACATCGATCCAAATTAAACGTTAGGTCGTGAATTCAAGTGAAGATCAAGATGAAGCTCGAAATGTAAGAAATTTCGTCGTTAAAACTCTAAGGGCGATTCCAAAATTAGTTTGATGGAGATAGTGCTTTCAGATTCGAGATGATGATTCATAGTGCAAGGGCTTCTGAGGGAGATTTCAAAATGAGTGTAGCGAGATAGTGCCTTCGGTTTCATTCGAACCCGGAATGAAGTTGTATGGATTGAATGCTTTCAGAACATCGTTAATGGAAGACGATGAGCATTTCAAGATATGTGTTCTAAAAGGTAATCGTATCCTTAAGCCTCATCAACCGGGAATGGCTAAAACAGGGGAGGTGCAGTAAGGCTAAGTGGGTCACGCTCAAGTAGGACGAGATTTTCCCATGTCTAGAGGTCCCTTTTATTCGGCTTAGTGTGTGGTTGGTCGCGCCAACTATGGGGTTGTCTTGTTTGGGATTATCTAGTAAGGGATGGTTCGGCCTTATGTTGCAGGGCATCACGGTGGATCCTCAGTACTCTAATCTAGACCAGGTACTGTAACGGACGGTACCTCAGTATCCCTACAATTGATGGAAACCCATTTTCCCTACGTGCCTTTACAGTTTTAATTGTATAACCTACTTTGTGGCTAGTACACTGGAATTTAATAATGAAACAATTTCATCTATTTTTTATTTACTTGAAAACCCTAGACACTATCATAATATCACTGGATTTCCTATCTAATGTTTTGATTATCGTAAGGTAAAAACTTTTCCACGTTTATGTGCGGGAAGTCTTACAAGATACATTTTGTTTTCAAAGGTTTTTCAAAGTTAAGCAACTTTAACCCGTTTACTCACACCAGACACATGTCTGACCTGGAGTTTATTTTCTGTTTTCTTAAACTCTTGGGTACTCAAATTTTTACGAGTAGCCAAGGGATTCAAGTTAGCTTTGACGAATTTATGGAGGAGACTTAGAGCAGGAGGCTTCAGCGTATATAGATTTTTTAGTTCCGTTGTGGTAGCATTTGTTCTGTATCTCTATGATGATGTCTGCATTGTACTTGAGTTGTATGATAGACAGGTCTTTGTAACTGTCTAGTTTGCGATGTACAAGTTGTGTAACTCTGATAGATGTATGTTATGTAATAACTATATGATTAATATATTTTGCTCATTCCGTCGTGAGATTCTAATTATTTTTGTTCTTTCTTTCTCATCTTTTCTCTTTTCTATCCCTTTCTTTCTTACTAATGATGCGTCTTTCTGTGGAATGTAAGGCGAGTCATTACCTACATATTCTACTTACTTATAAAAAAATTATGTCAAACAATTCATATGTTATGAAAAAAATTGCAAACTATCAAATTTTTAGATTAAATTACTAACCACATCACGCTCTAATGAGCTGGAGGAATATGAGCAATGAATCTTTTAGACGATTGTTTCAAGATATATAGACTATTTATTTGCCAACCGAAATTGAAACTAGCTCAATAATGTTTGAGGAGTACATTCTTGAAGAACTTGGTTAAATTCTCTATTCCATAACTCCACACTTTCATTTAGCAAAGCTCTCCAATTATCCGGATTTGGATTTGAACAATAGGACTAAAAATATGTTAAGTAAATGCAAATTGTCTCATCATCCGATCTAGAGCTTAACTTTCAAAATTCTAAGTATTAACTAACACTTAAAGGTCTAACCCGGATGGAGAAAATATATGATAGGACCGCTAAATCCATTAACAAACGAATACGGTTCCAAAGTTATGGCATCATCTAATGGTGAATCTAACACATTGTGATAAAATTGCACATTTTTAGAAATTTCATGCCAATTTCTTGCACAGTTCCACATACAACCGTATAGAAGATAACGATAGAAATTGGCAGTAATCTTTATACCAGGACGTTCAACGGTTAAATGAGGCAAGACCATACTATAGTAATGTCATACAAGCACTTAATAATTTTCTTTCTTGCCTCGCAATATTTATCAACTCTCTATACAAATAACAGAGTAATGCATTATCCCGTGAGTACTGACCATGTTATACTAAATTGATTAAAAGCGGCAAAAATTTCAAGTTACATCGACCTATCAAATAATGCATAAATTGTAGACAATTTATGAGATACTAGATTACTTCACGACTTTGATAAAGTATGTCAATATCCATTGTAGCCTCTCCAAGTGGATCTTGAAATTCTTTTCTAACCTCGCTTTTGGGTCTTATAGCATTTTCTGGAGGGAGTACACTAGGTAACTTATGAAACAATGAAAAATAATCACACTCCAAATTATTAAAGATAAATTACGGAACCTTCTGTGGGTAAGCCTAATGAATAATATATGTCACGTAAAGTGATAGTCATTTCTCCTACTCTCAAATAAAAAGTATTTATCTCCAACCTCCAACAAACATAGTATTATAATAAGATGACGATCTAATCTAATGTATTCAACTTGCATTGCTTTCCAAAAACTAGCTAATTTTAATTTTTCTTCCAATCGAGGATCTTTATAATCTATTTATTTAATCTTGCTCGAATGGTCTACAGGTTGAACTTAAAGGAATCGGGTCAGGTCATAGAGGGTAAATATGATAGATTTTATTTTTTTCCCTATTTTGGATCTATTAGGCATGTGAGGTCTAAAGATAGAATTATATTCCATCTAATTAATTTAAATAAAATTATATTTTATTTAATTTATGTAATTTAATTAACTGATGAATTCAATTAAAGGGATATAATATAATATATAAGTACATTACAATATACATTTTTTATAGCAAAGATAGTAGGTTTGATTAGGTCCTTCCCAGTTTATTAGAAAATAAAACATAAAAATGGGCATAAACATGCTTATACCGATAAAAAAAATAGCACAGAGGAAAATAGAAAGAAAACAAGGTAAAGTAAAAAGAGGAGAAAAAGAAAATTGAAAATTAAATTACAAAACAACCTCATGAAAATAATACGGCCTTTAATCTCACATCATATGCAAAGAGGACTCTGTATAGATTCCATAATTGCACAAACCCTTTTTATTTTATGCAATATGGTTTGTAACAAGACCAAACTACCTCTTCTCTTATTCTCAAATAACCTATCATTTCTTTCCATCCATACCTCAAAAATGAATGTCTTCAAAACCATCATGATCACTTTAGTGTAATTGCTTCTCCATCTATTTGCTTTGAAAATACGATTCCACTCAACCTTACTATCCCTCTTAGGCTGACGTATTTTACCCTTTTTCAACATCAAGCATCATATATCATAGATCTGCTTACACTCAAAGAACAAACGAAGTATATCTTCCTCATGATTTTTACAAAAAGATACATATTATCCACATCCATTCCCTTACTTGGAAAATTAGACGAAGTGCGCAAACCATTTCTAATCACCTTCCAATGCAAGAAGTTAAACCTCTCTAGGCAAAAGGTGTTCCATATTTTCTTGTTTTACCTGAACTTTCTTTCATGTTCAATGACCGCTACAACCTTATAAATGGTTGATATGGAATGATTCTCATGCCTAACAATACAAATATAATTATCATTACCAATAATGATTTTTGTACCTCTAATTTTGTCCATACATTTCTAATTCTCTCATTACTGGTATAAGGGAAGGATATAATCCCTTCTTGATTATAATTACAAGCATGAGCTTCATTTGGAATTCTAGATCGTCAACTTTCTTCATAAAAGAGCTCTTTAACTAATAACACACCTTGCATTGTCCAAGATACAAAGAAAATTTTCTTTACTAGAAGGAGATAATTTTAGTTGCACCCGAGACAACAACATATTTTCGAGCTATAGAGTGCCTCTCTATGTCCAACCACATAAAGGAGAAAGTTCCATGATCCATAAAAATTTATTGCCAAGATGAAACTTCCAAGCTCACTTTAGCCATGAATTATCTTTATTATTCATAAAATTATCAAATATTTAGAGGAAGTAGCAATGTTCCAAAGCCTTAAATTTTTTATACCAAGACCACTATAACTTTGAGCTCTTTTAACTTTAGAAAAGGCAACATGTATAAGATTTTCAAAGTGCATATTACATATCCACAAGAAGTGATTCATTTCTTGCCTTAATTGATTAATAAGTTTTAAAGGTAATAAAATGCCCTACTCCAATATACCATCATAGCATGTATAATAGCCTTGATTGTAATTAGTCTACCAACTTAAGTGATGAATCTGTTCACACAATTATTCATACTTCTTGTTATTTTTTTGAAATAAAGTCAAACAGAGTAAGTATCTAATTTTCTAGAAGAAAGGGGGATGCCTAAGTAAGACATGCTTTCCATTATAGAAGGAAGGGAAGTTAAGGCATGCAAGTTATCACATTGCCAAGAAGAAACACCTGCAACATATAAACTAGACTTCTGAAAATTAATTTACAACCCCATGATGGACTAAAAAGCTTCCAAAACCTTAGTAATACATTGTAGAGATTCTTGAGTAGGCTTGGTGAATATAAATAAAACATTTGCAAACATTAATCTAGTAATTCTAGAATCTTTGCATTTAGGATGAAGAGCAAATTCATTATTAACAACAGCTTTATTAAATAACCGACTGAGAAGTTCCATTACCATGATGAATAAATAAAAGGACATTGGGTCGCCTTATTTTATGTCTTAAGCATCACTAGAATATACCACAATTTTACCATTAAAACCTTAGGAAAATGTAGTTGTCGAGATGTATGTATATATCCAACTAAAAAAATGAGGAAAATTCATTCTAGCCATAGCAATAACTATAACCTTCCACTACAAGGAATCATAGGCATTTTTAATATCTAGCTTCATCATAGCCTTAGGAGAAATATATGATCTATTATATCCATCCATATGCTCATGTATCATTAAAAAATTATCCACTGTACTCCTATCAGGGAAAAAAGCAACTTGATTTTTGGAAATTAAGGAAGGGAGCACCAACTTCAATCTAGGGGCTATAACCTTGGATATTCATTTATATACAATACTACAGCATGCTATAGGCCTAAACTTTGCAATTGAATTGACATATTTAGATTTAGGCATTAGAGCTATAGTAGTTGCAAGGATACCCTTTATCATCATACTGTGATTGAAAAAACTATGCACAACCCTAGAAGGTCCTAGCAAATGTACCTCAACAATAATTATAGAAGCAAATATTGAAACCATCAAGTCCTCCACAAGGATGTTTATTCATATTGAAAATAGCAAGCTTAATCTCCTCATCAATTACTTGAGCTGACACAATACCAATATCTTGGAAATTCAACATCGATAGTTGGATAGAAGACAATTCACTATAGATTGGAACATAGGGATCGGGCTTACTTAATAATTTGGTAAAGTAATCCATAAAGGCATTGTCAACTTGAGAAGGAGAACAATGCAAATTACCCTGCTCATTATAAATCTGATAGATATTATTTTGAGATTGCTTAACCCTTAAGGATAGGGTTCCTATCACCATGTAAGTTCCATTCCTTCCTTAGCTTCTGCTTCTTCATGCCTACCTCTAGGGCAAGTGCTTTATTCAATTGATTAGATAAGCTATGCTCCTTTCCAGAGAAGGAAGAATTGCTTGGTTGATCCAATATTTTAATTTGCACTTCCTTCAGCTGCTCTGACAAATGTTTAGTTAAGCATCACCATCACCATACTTTTCTTTAGCTCCAGATCATAGAGCATTCCTAGTAGCCTTCAGATTCTGTTGAAAAATACACATTTGATTAACATGAAAAATAGTGGACCAATTACTTGAACTAAATTAATGAATTCAGGATCCTCAATCCAAGAGCTAAAATTTTTAAGATTTTCTTTTAAGTGGTTTTATCCCCATTGGACACAATGATAGGGGAATAATCTGAAAAAAAAGGAGGATGAACATGAGATTCTAGCCATGTGGCTAAAGTTGGAGAATTAATGAAAACATGGTCGATCCTACTCATAGTCCTACACCTGATCTAATTTTGTTATTCCAAGTAAATGTAGGACCAGTAGATTGCAGTTCAAATAGGCTAGAAAAGTAAATAGCCTCATTAAGAGGAGCTACATCCCTAAGAAAGAGAGGGGCACCACCACTTCTATCAGAGGCTCTCAACATACAATTCAAATCACCTAACACAATCTATAGATAGGAATCCTGGCTCAAATGTGGCAAGTAATCAAGAAGTGCATAGGTAGAAGATAATTGTCACAAGGGTGATATAGAAAGATGTCGAAGAGGAAAGATGTAAACATGAAAGTGCATGAATTTTCTATGGAATAATATAGGGTTAAGTTTAAAAATGAAAAGATTAAACATGAACATAATCCTACTAAAAGAAGATTTTCTAAGTTTTGATGAAGGACCCATTGCGGGTTAATAATTGATGTAGCTTTACTAATTAAGGTAAGATTCAATTTAGTTTCCACCTGTGCAGTTAATTCCCCGCTATTACCTCTCTATAACCCTTTGATACCCACAAATCCGTACCCTTTGAATCGACAATAATCTACACATGTTTGATACAAAAAGCACAGACTAGTGGACAGTCAGGAGAAAGGAGAAGAGAAGAGAAGAAAGAGAGAAGATAGAACCAAACAGAACAATACATAATCTCACATCGTAGCTGAAAACATATAATATCATATCAATGATCTTTACAAAATAAAAACTGTATATATATATACATCAGTCAGAGTTCAACTATTAATCACAATTTATCAGCTTGGGCAATTATAATGACATATCCTTACAACTGCTGATAACATGCAAGAACTAAGTAAGAGATAACAAAATAGATACACGTATATGAAAATTAAGATCTTCGGCTCTTCTGTTGAAGCTCCAAAAGCACCAAATCTGAACCTGTAATATGTACTCGGTCTGACCCGAGCATTGAAATGGAAGAACGCCCAGATCAGTCTGGTAAACCAGCATGAGAAACACGCTCAATTGAATTTATTAAATTACCAAATTTTTCCTTTATCAAAACAAAAGTATCTCGTAAGACAAGCCTACACATAAACGCGGACAAGTTTTTACCTTACTATAACTAAAACATTTCATATCAAATCATCTGATATTATGCTAGTGTCTAGTATATACAAATAATATTAATCATAGTCGAAATGGTTACCCATATAGCATTTTGAGGCTATTCATTATGCCTTTACAAACAAGATCGTAGCTCGTAGTGGGGTTTGGATTTCCATACCAATGGTTAGGTGAAGGGACCACCTTCTGAATGGGTACTCTAGATGGATGTCCCGAGACACAGAACATCTACCCTCTACCAACACAAGACTAGCCCACCTCTATAACTATAAGGTACCAAGTATGTCATCCTCCGGTCATTACCGACCTTTACCGAGGGCCCTCGAAGCATACAAACCACAATAATCAGATACACGACGTCATAACGTGTAAAGATATAACTAGAAGAGGATGATCATACCCTAATGGGAGCGAACCACTTAGCCTTGCTACATCTAACCCTGTTTTTGTCATTTCCAATTGATGAGGCTCGACGTAACGATTACCTTTCACGAATCACAATCGCATCACTTTGAATGCCATATGGCCATTTCCATTGACTACTAATTGCCTTCCACAAAAATACAACCTTTAAGCTCATACGTCCCAAGGAGGGCGTTAAGCTAAGAGAATTTGACTTCTCCACCACCGCTAATGTACGTTTGTAAAAACCAATGTACGTAATCTTAAGAAATGCAACGTCGGACAAACATCCATACAAGTTGTCCATGAACAGGACAAACGAAACGTACTTTCCTACCACATCCTGTCGGGAAATCCCTTGGATTATTAGCTAATAGTCCTCGCATTGGATATTTCATAATGAAGAGACCACTGCTATTGGATGTATATTGGTATTTTAACTTCAAATGATCAATAACCAGTCCTCCACTATGAAAATCCTGAATACCAATATCATCACAAGCAACCTGCATAATTGTTGCATATACTTTGGTCCGTAGTGGTTTTTAGATAAATCCGATCCCGGTCTCTTCGCACCAACAACGCAAAAGAGTTTCTCAACTTCACACAGAAACTAAGTCTCATAGACTTATCACATTTCCAACTTTCAACTTGCTATCCGCCGGGCCAAGAAGGAAGCTCGATAAATTGGAGTAATACTCCGCACTATATGAATCACATCCTCAACACAAACGATAATCAAGCCTACACAGAAGGCTACGTACTAAGTGTACAACTAAATAGTTCTCACATCAAGTCGAGGAACTAAAATGTCCAATTTTGATAGTCGGTTATTTAATTATAAAAAAACAAACAAATATCCAACACAATAACAATCACTTGGCCCTTATAATTAATCTTTTATTAATTAATTACTGGTCAAATATTCCCTTCAAATTATCTTTAATAATAAGTAATTCACATATCTCTTTCTTTTCAACACTTGGAAAATATTTCATATACTTAAATCATGATTAAGTATATATATAAGGAAAACATTCTCTTAATATCTTTTATTTAGGTTAAAACGAATGTTGCGTAAAACATCGTTACGATTAATCCAAAATCACTAGTATATGGATTCAAAAATTAGATAGATATCTGAATCCCATACACTATACAAAACATTTCCTTTCGAAAATTATATATACTATAACAACAGTGTTATAGTCTATCATTTCCATTCTTCTCGAAAATGTCTATTTCAATAATGAATGTCGAAATCTATGGTTTCGATACTTAACACATTTTAAAACATCTTTAAACCCTTTAACTCCATTTAAAATATCACTTTTAAAAAAATTTATTTAATATATTATTCATTATCCAAAATCGTGAATAAAAATCATTTACCAAATTTAATATTTTTACACATTTAAATTAAGGATAATCCACTATCCAAAATCGGGGATTTAATGCCTAATCAAATTTATTACTTTTGCACTTTTATTAAAGGATTGTCCACTGTCCGAAATCATGGATATAATTCCTTTAATAAACTATAATAATTAACTTATCAAATTCAATCGTTTTTGGATTTACAAAAAAATGTTTATAAATCATATTTATATTTTGTAAAAACTTCAATTTATAAATTTCCCTTATTAACCAATTCCATTTATCTCATTTATATCCCAAATCCAATTTATAAGTAAATTACTTATAATTCTCTTATTTACAATTTTTTTATAACTTCACAAATTATAAATCTTATTACTTCAAGATTCGTTTATAACTCAAATTATAAATCTTATTACTTATAAGATTCATTTATAACTCATTTTAACACCTATAAAAGCTTATTTATAATTCCATTATTCCAATTTTAAAAATTAAATTTTATAAATCTTATTTATAAACCATTTATAATAAATTCGATAATCACCATTTAAACTATTTTACGAAATAGTTATCTCTATATTTCAAAATCACATTCTGATTTTATTTCACAAAAATCATAATTTTTATAACATAAAAATTATGACATTTATTTGTTTAAAATAGTCTCCTTCCTTTATAACAGATCAAATCATATATTTTCAAATTGCTTAAAAATCCTATTTAATTTAAAATCATCACTTTAAAATTTTAAAATTCCAAAAATAGACCCAATGCAACAACAACACTAAATACATCAGTCACGGCATCCAAAACATCATATATCATATGATAACAGAATATATCACAATATCTGTAAATAACACCAATACTGATGAGAAATCCAGTTGGATCCCTCCAATCTGTCACCTGCAACAAATATACATATTAGAAATATATGTACAATGTCCGCTTCGAGACAGACGCGTGTACAAAGGGTCGTCCGCTCATACACGGGAACGTAAAGGGTCATCTGCTCCAATAGGCATGAATATATCCAAATACCAATCAGTATATCACAAATCATCCAAACAATCATCGATCATCATAAATAATATTTATTTCTTGCTTATATAAAAATATCAGTGAGTCAGAAAGAGTGAATTGCACTCACATTGCTTTCAATAGCAGTTGTAATGTTTTATTTCGAATAAAATTAAACAGCCGCTTAATATTATCCAAAATTTACACTACCTCCAATCAACTCCAAACCAGCTCTAAAATGTAGTGCTCGTCAATACAGACCAAATGCAGTTCGTTTAGTCAAAAATGGATCTCGTATAAAAAGGTTACAGCATTTTAAAGTTTATTCGAATTTATAATATAATAATTTCAAATTTTTTTAAAACCTTGAATAGATCAAAGCCGTTCATTTCCTTTTCCCTAGATCTAGGCCTATCGTGCTTTTCTTCCTCCCAAGAAAGATCGAATGTAACCAAACCCACTTGCCCGCCTTTGTTCGTGAATTATCGCGGCCACCACGATCGTCGAGAATACGATCGAACACCGCCATGTCAAAGCCTCTCACGAGTGCCACCATCGGCCTTAACTACGCGAAAATCGATCGCTGCCTCGAGTCGAAAACCGTGTATGAACATTGGTCGTTCGATTACGATTTGCCGTTGATCTACACCTCTAAATTCGATCCCATCCATATGGGTTTAAAGATCACATTGTCCTCTAGATTTTTGTAGTTGATAGTTTTACGTAACTGCTTACGGATGGGAAGAAATTAAATGAGAAAGGATTGAAAATTTTCAACCATTGAAATTTATGGTGGCGGTGGCTCCAATTAGGGTTAGGTTTTGTGCAAATGACGTCTTTATATAGGCAATTACAAAACACTATTCACCTGAAAATTTTCAAAACTCCAAACGAAGCACTATTCACCTGAAAATATATCTCGGGAGGCAATTTGATCGTATTTTGAAGAAGGTTTTCGAATCGAATTATTAAATTTAAAATTGACTTAAACAAATTTCTAAGTGTTTTATCCTGCCCCAGACAAACTGGAAATTCGATTGACACTAAATTTGAAATCCTATAATAATATAACATTACGGATCAAATGAAACTAGTTTCGTCAAAATCCGAGACTTTATGAAACGTGGCTATTTTACACGTTAATTAAACAATAAAATATTCAATTTTTATAACTTAACTTTTAATTCAATTTCAAAAGTTATCTAACATCATTCTAATTCAAATAGGATTTAATTCATCTTTATAAATCATTTTTATTCACACTGAATTCAATTTACAATTATTTTGGCAATTTCAAATATTAAATTAAAATTTTAATTATCCAATTAAATCACTATATTCGAAATAAAATTTATTCATCTTATTAAATTAACTTCTGAATATTAAAATCGGTTAAATATTTGAATTTCAAATGACTGAAATTCTGCGTCATTACAAACCCTGTTATATCTTGTAGCAGATGTTATATTTTGACATTTTAAAGCTAAAATGAAAATTTAAAAAGTTTTTTGCAAAGTTTCGACGCTCAATTTTAAGTTAAATGTTTATAAAAATTGATTTGTTTGTAAAGTGATATATGTTAGGTTAATTATATTAGTTTCTAAATGCTTTTCAAATGAAATTTGATGATTAATTACTTAATGATATTAATTTAAAGAATAATTAATTAATTTCTTAATTAATGATTAAAGAGTAATTAATTATTTAAAGCTAATTACTTGATTAAATGTAATAAATTGATAAGTAAAGGTTGATTAATCAAATTATTGAAGAATATTAATTTAAGGATAATTAATTTATGTGATTAATTTATTAAGAGAATTAATTCGAGGGTAATTAATTGATTGATTGGAGTGATTAATCAAGGGATAATTAACCAAAGTGTTTTATTAATCAATGTGATTAATTGAAGGTTGATTAATTAATTAATGTTATTAGTTAAAGATAATTAATTTATGATTAGGGGTTGACTAACCAAGTGATTATAGGATAATTACTCAATTTGTGATTTATTGATTAAAGTGATTAAGGATAATCATTTCATTGTAATTAATTAATAATAATTAATTAAATGGTAATTAATTAAGGGTTTATTAATTTATTAATAAATTAATTAAGGGAAATTAATTAAAGGAAAATTAAATAATTAAGATTAATTATTTAATTATTAAAGGTGGATTGATTTATTAATTAAGATTGATTAATTAATAATTAAAGGTTGATTAAATTATTAATTAAGGTTAACTACTAAATAATTAAGGGATAATTAATTAAAATATATTGTAATTAATTAATGTTAATCAACCAGGATTTGTGATTAATCTGGTTTAAATTAATTAAGTGACTAATTGAACTTAATTATGGATGTTTGGATTGTACTGAATGCCTTGTATTGTTTGATATCCCTGATGTGTGATGCTTTGTGATATAAACTGTATTGATTTGAGTTGTGATGAATGTAATATATTTATCTATGATGAATTTGTATTATATATGAATCTGTGAATGAAGATAAGCGTGAAACCCCTGGACTGTATTGATTTGAGCTTATCGATATTGTTGTGTTTGGATTGTGATGAGTAATGATGTTGCATTATTGTGTGAAACCCCTGGACTACACCATACACACACAAATATGGATTTCACGGGAAATCGGTTAAGTCACAGATATTTTGAATCCAAATGGTTTTGGAAATGGAATTGGATTGAATATGAAAAGATTTGAAAAGTAGTTTTGAAATTAAAATGATTTGAGTTGAACTTAAATTTAAGATTTTGAAATTTAGTTATATATGTATGTATGTATAGAATTTGAAATTATTTTGGAAACTATGGTTTGAAACAGAGGTAGTGTTTCCTTTATTTTTTTCTTTTCTTTGATCTGGAATCTCTGATATCTTTTGATCTGTTGAAAATTGATGTTGATCTGTTCTTACTTAGGTTGAGATGCTTTCAGGCTTGTTTGAATTCTTGTTGAAGCTATGCTTCTTTTGATTATTTAAAATTTTCTTTTTCTCTGGTTTTATTTCAATTTCCAGGTTTTGAGAAGACTACAGGACTTGAGATGTAAAGCCTGGTTTATTTCTTACTCGTATTTTATAAATTTTAGATTAAAAGAAAAAACTTTTGCTCGCCACTTGCACATCTATAATAAAATCAATCTAACACTTGTTAACATGTATTATTTAAACCCTACACTTTTTAAATTTTGATACACTTGTTAATTACATGAGTTTAAAAAGTTACAATTGTCACTAACATGTATTTTTCTGTCCAAACCCTTATTTAATTTTAATTTACAATTTATATTTTAACCCCTACTCTATTATTTTTTATAAATCATGTTTTATGTTTTCTTATTTATACTTTTATATATTTACAAACTATATTTTTAAAGAAAATGTTCTAATCTTTATAACCAATACTATTTTAAACTTAATTTATTATACTTTCAAATGTATATATATACATGCAAATTACGTTTAGTTATATATAAATTTAAAATTAAACTTAAGTTATTACACTTATATTTATATAAATAATACTATTGTTGAAAATATTCAGATTTAACTTTTATAAAATTTCAAAATATAACTTCCAAATAAGTATATCATAATTAGAAAACAAATTTTATTCATTTTAAACATAGTATTTTCAAATCCAAATTATTTATAAAATATCTACAAATGAATTCCCTAATTAAATTCAATTTGTTTTCTAAAATATTTCTTTTAGAGATTCAAATTCACAATGCAATTCAAAATAAATATATATGCATAAAAATTAACAGGCACATATCTTATTCAATTTGGAAAATGCAAATTATTTCACGATTATATTTAAAATTAATATATTATTCAAAATATTTATTTCTGAATTTCTAGTTAGACATTCTATTTTAAAATCATATTTATATACATTTATATTAATAAACAAACAAATATCTATTTAATTTGGAAAATACCAAATCAATTCGCAATTTAATTTCAAAAATTAAATTAATTACCAATATAAATTTGATTTAAAAACAGGGATGCTACACCTACATGCTTCACTACTATGTTCACCACCTCTTGCTTATCACTAAGACAGTTCTCCTTTATATGTCCAAAAACGTTACAAACGATACATACTACAAGCTTTCACTGATAATATACTTGAACTAACTATTTTATTCCATCATCCAGCTTAACTGAAAAGCTATAAATCATGTCTGAAAGAGGATAACTTCAATTAAGCACTTGACATATGACAACTTTTCTAATTTCTCTATCATCTCATCCAGACAAACTAATTCATCAATCCTTCTAGCTTGATAACCGTAGCCAAATGGAGACCAAGCAATCAAGGGTATGTTAAAAAAATGAACCCATATTGGAACAGACTTAATAGTTTCAAACACATTGCTGGTAGTGGGATTCCATTCCTTAACCATAAACATTTTATTTCTCATCATTATAGGATCTCCTTCCATAATCTTAGTCTTATCCTCTGCATTTGAGAAAAGGAAATAAAAACAGTTCCATCCGACTTCACTTTGATGCTACCTTTCAACTTCTAGAGTTTTTTGAGATGTTGAGTTACCACAGAGTATGATAGAGGTTTATCCAGGAAGAAACCTACAAAATACTTATTCCATACTGCACTACCTACATATAACACAGATTGAAGGGAACAAATGCTTCCCTAGAAAACTCATTAGTCATAACCATCGAGATATATTTTCATGTGTTGCACGACTTCCTTTTAAAAAGGTAAGACCAAGAAGGACGTTGACCAAAGACAATTAAGGTGTCAGGTGGAGTTAGGGAGGTGCTGTAACAACCCGCATATTTATCGAGTTTGTATTTAAATATTTTATTTAAATATTAACTCGTTAATCGAATTTTGGTCCGAAAAGCTATTTTTTGCAAATGGTCAAATTAGGACTCGAGACCACTTCCATTGAGTTCGAAATGTCGTTTACAACTTTTTTAAGTATAAACATCGATAGGTTTGGAGTTAGTGAAATTTCACTAACTTTTCCCGCTTTGGACTTTGGGTTAGTTTAGCCTATTAAGCCCAAGTTCCAACCCTCTTCTACTCACTCTTCATAAATTTCCTAACTAATCAAGCTTTGGCATTAATGGTGGAGGGAATGGGAAATTAAAATTCCAAAACTCAAATTCAATTGCAATCCATCTTTCTACTCCAAATTCAAGAAGAAGACATTGGATTCAAGCTTCTTGTGCTTAGATAGAAGAAGGATTGATTCTCGCTTGCTTAAAACTTCATTTTCATTGATATTTGGTGCAAAGGTGAGATTTTTATCTCACAATTCTAGCCTATAACTATATTGGACTGTTGGGAATGATTCCCTATCATTTTTGCATGCATGTTAGCATTTGGTTTGGATTGGATTGGCGAAAAACTCCAATTTTTAGCGTTTTGTTGAATTTTCTGCACTTGAGTCGTTCTGGCCATTTTTAGGTCGTTCGGAGTTAAGTCGTTCGTCCATAGGTCGTGAGTCGTTCGCGAGTTAACCCTGAGTCGTTCTGGCCATTTTTAGGTCGTTCGGAGTTAAGTCGTTCGTCCATAGGTCGTGAGTCGTTCACGAGTTAACCCTAGGTCGTTCTGGCCATTTTTAGCTCGTTCGGAGTTAAGTCGTTCATCCATAGGTCGTGAGTCGTTTACGAGTTAACCCTTAAGTCGTGCAGCCCTTCAGTCACGCAACCCTTAAGTCGGTTACGAGTTATCCCGATAGGTCGCTGTACACTTAACTCGTAGGTCGTTGGACCTTATCTCGCTCCTGGCCTAACCCTTAAGTCGTGCAACCCATAAGTTGTTAGACCCTTGAGTCGTTAGGTCGTATGACCCTTGAGTCGTTAGGTCGTATGACCCTTGAGTCGTTAGGTCGTTAGACCCTTGAGTCGTTAGGTCGTATGACCCTTGAGTCGTTAGGTCGTATGACCCTTGAGTCGTTAGGTCGTATGACCCTTGAGTCCTTAGGTCGTATGACCCTTGAGTCGTTAGGTCGTTAGACCCTTGAGTCGTTAGGTCGTTAGACCTCATTTTGTCTTCACTAGGTCGTACCGTTTTGGTCGGGGCGCTGCCCCGCACCCCGCCGGGGGCGTTGCCCCCTGGACCCCCGCGACCTGACCGGGCAGGTCGAACCCCGTAAGCGGTGGCGTTGCCCCCGCACCCCCACCTTGGGGGGTTGCCACCCCCCTGGACCCCCCCTCCGTAGGCGATCTTATCTGAAAAACATTCAACAGAACTTGCTTTGTTGAGATGCTGAGTTGACCATTCTTCGAGACAAACCATCTCTGGTTATCTCGGCCACGTTTGGTCGTTGGGGAACATCCACTTTGATGCTTTTGAGCTGATTTCCTTGGATTTTATTCACATCTCCGAATGTGATCTTTGTGATGATTGTTTCTACAATCTCTTCTGTGATTTGTCATTTTAAAAAAATATAAAGGTTTCAATACTAGTAGTAAATATCAAAACTCTTTTGACAAACAATTTCAACTCTATTTTTAGTAACAAAGCTCTTTTCTTAAACCGTTTTCCAATCTATTAGTATATACAAACCTTTACCTCACTCGGATGAGAAATCTAATTAAACGACTTAGTAAAACAAGTGGTATGAAACGCTTGCGTTCACTTCGTCGGTTAATTCCTGGACTTGTTCGATCGAACCTCTTGTGACAATTTTATTAGTGAAGATTTACAGTTTGTTCGTAAATATTTAAGTTAAGCAAGTGGTTATGGGACATGAAGCTAAACTTCTATATTTACTAGCTTAGTGTAATTGACACTTCTTGTTGATCATGACGATCATTCTGATGATTTAGACTAGCAACTGTGCGATGTCTCTTGTTGCGAGGTTAGACTAGACACCACTTGTGTGATTCCACTCACACATACCTTTTTGCTTTTTGGTTAGTCTGGACCTTAATCTGTGTGATTCCATTCACACATGTGGGGTAGCTCCCCTTGGTCTTCGGACCGTCATGTGATAGGCCTCTTTCTCTTTTCTATGATTTCTGGACTTCTTGCATTGATTTCTAGAATTTATGTCATTGACTTGTTATGAGTACAAGTTTGGGGTATGATGCCCTTTCCGAATCTTTGAGAAGATTCTTGTGATATTGATTATCTCTTATTGATTGATCTTCTGTTGATCATTATTTACATACTTATAGCGGTATGTCATTATGGATGTTTATGTTTATGCCATATCTTTTATGTTATCTCATGTCATCTGATATTTGTAGCTAGACTGATCCGTTTATTATTTTCTTAAATAATACTCGGGTCAGACCGAGATGTTACAGGTGCTTCTGCTTGACTTCTTCCCAGGGATTCACCACTCTGACTTTTGGCTAACTGTTTAGATTAGCAGTTTTTGTTGTATACACTTGAGATATAGACTCATAGTTGTATTCTTTTGTATAGCACGTGTTGCTATTCTTTTGTATTATCGTGGATCTTACTGACCACTACTCTGATGTACACTTTCATGTGTTAGTTATATATTCATATCTTCTTCCGCCTTTGTGATATGGATATCTGTGACTGATTTGTGATATGATTATTTCTATGTTTGTTTCCGAAGATTATTTATAGCCACCGTGTGATAAGCAATTACATGGATGGTCGCTTCTCAACAGCCTTATTCTCCGTGCTAGTTGACAGCACTACTCCGGAGTGTTCTTGGCTAGCGTGGGTATAGAGGTGGGGCGTCACAGGTGCTAGCAAAGGAGGAGGGATAAAGGGAAGCAATGGGCCATGGTCAGGAGGTGGTTCAGGATCAAATAAGGGAGGAAGGCAGGAAAGGAGGAACATGCAAGGACATTGGAAGAGGAGGAAGAGAGAGCGAAGAATTTAAAATTTTAAGGCCTAAGGGGAGGGCAGGAGAAGGTAGAGACACAACCATTGGTTGTATAGATGAGATCACTACATACTTATTTGTGTATATATGTGTGTGCAACATAACATAGGGTGTATATAATCGAGTTTATGTTAGAACCTCCATTTTATGTTTTAGTGATAACAACTATATAATCACACACACACACACACATATAGACCTTATCAAGATTCCTGGTATATGCTACACGAAGACACCATGCTCGAAGATATTGAGGCTCAAAAAGATACGAAGATATATCTACCATACTATTGTTAGTAAGGTTATCCTATTGTAAAAGAGTCCTAGATAAAATATTGCTAAGGTCTCCTTGAGTATATATGCATACATGATCACACATAATTTTATATGCATCAAAATTAAGTTGAAAAACATTTTAGACCTCGTAGACATCTAAGACAAAATCGCAGGCGTCTGTGAAAATTCTCGATTTAAAATTTTGTAAAGCCATAGACGTCAAAGGTTTTACCACAGACCACTATCATGTGCAAAAACTGTCAAATTTGAAAAGACACTTCTGTTTGAAACAAAAAGAAATCACCTTTCAAGAAAGGTTGCAGCCATTAAAGTGAATAGACTCTCTCAAATAGTAATAACTCTTTATCTGCACCTTATTGAATCTTTAAATACTACTTTGATTGAGAAGTAGAAAGCAACTAATTTGAATCAATCTATTCTTTTCTCTCTTGATTTCTTAACACTTTCTTGCATATACATTGTTCACATACTCTCAATCTATTATAACCAAAATATATTTTTTGTTAAATCACTTCCTAGAACTCAAAGCATTCATATTCATATATTCAAAGGAGAACATAGTAAGATCTGTACTATAAGTCAAAAATTGTGTTATTTGGAACACAAGATCCTCATAAATAATTTTGTATTAGCATGTTCCTCCAGGTGAAGTTAGGGTAATTTGGTTAAAGGAAATAAAAAATCTGGTTTACATGCTTTTTATACTTTACTATTTAATGTCTACTATAGCATTAACTTATACACTTCCGTATTATGCACAAGTTAGATCATATACGATTCACAAGACTTTCAATTGGTATCAGAGTAAGGTTATTTCAATCTACAGTAACACGTAATTGAAATCATTAAAATGGCGATTAAATTACAAGAAGGTCAATAAACTGCTCATCCACCACTATTTACTACTTCTAATTATGCTTATTAGTGAGCATGCATGGATTAGAGATAGGCTAACAACTCAAAATAAATATGAAGCACTTGGTAATAATATTGGCACATAGACTGATGCACGAAAAGTAGAGGCATCTAACAATGCCAAAGCTATAATGTTTTATTTTTTTCACTCGATAAGAATAAATTTTCACGAGTCATGCTTTGCACCACTACTTATGATATATGGCGTACATTACAAATTACCCATCAAGGCACAAACAAAGTTTAAGCAAACAAAAATTTATATTCCACAAAATAAATTTTCGTTTTTTAAAATGAAATAAAATCAATCAATTATTGACGTGTATGCTAGATTTCAAACTATACAACAAGATCTTATGCCACTAGGAGTTAAATTTACTGATTTTGATTTAGTTACACGGATTTTGAACTTTCTAACAAACGAACTGAAAGAAAGTTTTAGCCATTAAAGTGGTTAACGATCTTTCATAACTCAAAGTCAAAGAGTTAATCGGAAATCTGATGTCATATGAAGCTAATTTACATGCAAGAAAAGAATAAAATCAAGAAAGGAAAAACACCGCATTTCAAGAAGATAATGTCAACATTGACTTGGAAGAAGATGAGATTGCTTTCATCGCCAAAAAAGTTTAAGAAGTTCAAGAAGATGACGAAATTTCAAAACAATGGCAACACAAATTCACTAAATCAAACATCAATGAAATGCTTCGAGTGTGATAAATTTGGCCATATGAAGAAGACTATCCACTACTCAACAATGATAAAAAGAAAAACAAACTCAAAAATTTCAAGAAAAAGAGAATAGCATTTCAAGTAACTTTGGATGACTCTGACTCTTTCTCTTCATCCAACAGCGACAATGACTTAAAACAAGCAAAAAATTTGGTTCATGGCTAGTGCAAATGAGGTACATCCTGAATTAACATATGATGAAATCTTGAAATTAGTATAAACGACAAGGATAGAGAATTAAAAAATAAATAAATAATTGTGGGAAAATTAAACAGAGCTAAATTAAAAAATGGATTGTTAAAAGACGAGAAAACTATTTTAGAAGAAGAATTAGAATTAGCACAAAAAGTATGTAAAAAATTATCATCTCAAAATGCTACTCTAACATATGATATAGAGAATACTAAAATAGAGAATTATAAACTTAAAAAAGGTATGAATTGAAAAAAAAAATTAGATTTAGCTAATATATAAATTTCTGATCTCAGAAATAAATTAGATAAAATTACTAACAATGTTTTAAAATTTAATAATGCGAAGTAAAATCTAGATAATTTGATAAAGATTTCCAAACCATCAGGAAATAGGAAAGGACTAGGATTTAATGAAAAAAATCTTAAACGTTTTAGAAATAATCTATTTTCTAATAATAATCAAAGATTTAAAAAGTATAGTACATTATATACAAATTTTAGTAAAACAAAATCAAAATATGAATATAAGGGAACAGAAATGATTATAGTATGGATTCCTAAAACAAAAAACAAATTGATTAGGAAAAACACATAGACGTATATCTAAAGATATAGTTCATAATGAAAATTACATCTCTAAAGGTTCCAAACCCTCATGGGTATGACTACCTTCTCCTACTAACACATAGGACCCTAATGAGGAAGTGCACTAACTAAAACTCTTTATTATTTTGTTGGTACTCAAAAACAAAATTAATAATAATGAGAAACAGATAATCGATAGTGGATACTCCAAACATATAAAGGAAAATGCGCACATGCTATCAAGCATTACTTACATGGATGGTGGCACGGTTACTTTTATATAGTTCCAAATGATATGTTATCGGACTTGAAAGGTCATCATGTCGGTATATCTACTTTTCCTATTATTTCAAATGTTTTATTAGTTAAAAACTTGAAACATAATTTACGTAGTAAAAGCCATTTATGCGATAAGGGATTTAGAATCTATTTTTAAAACTATAAATGCAATTTCTTTAATCAAAATAAAAAATTTAATCTTTGAAGGAACAAGAAATAGAAATATTTATAGTCTAAACATGAAAATTGATCGTAATAATGATTTACGTTTAACCGCAAATCAGGATGATCCATGGATATGGTATAAAAGGTTTTTTCACATATATAAACAAATTAGCTAAAAAAAATTTGGTAAGTGGCGTTCGTCTACGGAAATTCTATCGGTTTAGAAAACCGTCGAACGAATTTAAATTTAAAAATAACCGCAAGCGCACGGTGTACGAATGTAGCACGCGTCGAATACGGGTCGATCCGCAGGGAATTGATGATTTTAAAATTCTATTCAATCAAATTTAACCGAAGTTGAAGAGTGTGATTAGCTAGAAATGTAAGAAACTAACAAAAACTAGCAAAGAAAAATAGATAAAAATATGAGAGTTTGAGGACAATTTAGAGAAAAATCCACTCTCTATATCATATAAATCAACAAAATGAAGTTATGATCTCTCTTTTCTTTTCATTGGTGTAATTAGTTGATGTGCTTATCATAAGTATGATATATTTGTGCTATTAATTAGCCCAATATAAATCATCAAACTATAACACAACCACTAATACACATTTAACTCTCATGAAATATGACAACAAAGTTGAAATAAAAATCTATTTTAAGCATAGCCTATTAACCATTGTTTAGAAATATAGGCTATCAAATTTCAATTTCAACATTCACTTCTTTGCCATAATCATATTTAGATGAGAAGGCAATTTGTGTTATGTTTGTTTACGCATAGCCTATTTGTTATGAACAACATAGACTATCAAATTCAAAGCTAAATAACATCATTAAACCACTTCAAGTATTTCCATTAAAGCATAAAAAGAGAGTATAAACATCAAAATGTTGCATCTACATACTAGAGAGCTTCATTACCCTTAAACTGTAGGGATTAAGCACTCATATTTGTTATCAAATCAACAAATGTAGAAAGAAACATGAAAGCAAAAAGAAAGGAATGAAAGCTAATGGAAAAGAAAAATTATTCTACTTGCATAAAAGAGAAGAGATCTACACTACAACATGAAAGTAAATGACAAGAAAAGGAAAGAGCACATATTAAATTGCATAAAATAAAAAGATTACATAAAATAAAAATGGCTAAGTAGCCATGAAAAGAGAAAGAGGAGCTTTCATTTTATTTTTGATCTAAACTAAACTAAAGAGAAAGAGGCCTAAGAGAGACTAAGAGAAGAAAGGAGGGATTACATGAAACATATGGGTATTTATACATGTATGAAACCCTAATTCATATTTTTGGAGAATGCCAAAAATGCCCCTTAGGAAGTGTGGAGGCCAAGTAATCATAAACATGTCTTAATCCCCCATTAAGTGTACATGAAACCATTAACTCCAAAAGCATGTGCATTAGCCTTTAATTTGTACATTAAGGTGGTTGGTAGGTGGGGTCCTCCATGTTCTTCACTTTGAATTATTTACATCTTCATTCTTTTGTTTCTTCTTTGTGCATGCATATTTCTTCTTGAAACCACTTCTATTTGAGACCAAATTCCTATAAAAATATATATAAATTTCCAATTAATTTTTTCTCAAAAAAATATATGCACACAAATGACCGTTTTACCCTTGGATGAAGATGAATATGTGGTAATTTGAAATTAATATGAATTTTGGTTAAAACAAGTTAAAATACCCAATATGATCATTTATTTAATTTAAATAGAATAAATATGGTGGTAAAAATATGCACATTTACATGCACATCAAATACCCCCACACTTATCTTTTTATTCGTCCTCGAATAAAGAAAAAAACTAAGATAAATCCGTTTCATAGGGAGCACGATTGCATTGAGCGTATGCAACAAGCCGTTAAACCTCAGGGTGTCCCCAGTAGGACGAGTGTTGTCTCGTGAGGGTTTCAGTGGATACTACCCACAAAATCCAAGTGCAGGATGAAAATATTTACAAAATGCAAGATTTATTTACAAAGTGATGAATGCGAGTTTTGAAAATATTTACAAATAAAGGATTTATTTTTAAATTGATGCGAATAAGTTAAATATAGGTTTTGGTCATTATCTGGAAAATTTTTAGTCATTCACTCGTCAAAATTTTGAATAAAAAAAAAGTTATCATAACAAATAGACTATAGTTTAACTCGTTTTTTCGGTTGATAACAAAGTGAAATTATGAAAAGGATCCTTAGTTGATTATCAAAGTTTATCAAAGTGGTATTTTCATTTCTTTTCAATAACAAATCAAAACAAATAAGTAAAAATAGTGCTAGGATTTCAATTGCTTGCTCTCTCATTATTTGCAAGAAAAATTACACACCTAGCTCAGATAAACTGAGGCCAGATATACCACCTATGCACTGCCTTTCGGGCTTATGTGAGGGGAGTACAGAGCATGGCGAGTGCACACACTTTCATGCATACACTATCGACCGTAGGTGGTTTTTAATAAGTCTTTTTTTACATGTGTTCCATACATCATAACCGTGAGGACTTTTAAATGAGTATGAAATCACATAATCAAAAATTCCAATTAATCACCCATGCATAACCGTGAGGACTTTTAAATGAGAGTGAATACTTGGATGTTATTATTTTTTATTTTTATATTTTTTAAGAGAGAGAGAGAGTTTTCCAAAATTATCTAAGCACCATTCAACTTAGAAGACAAAAAAAATGTTATATCCTTTACTTTAAATTCACCACTTTTAAAACAAAGATTTTCAATTAGGATGTATTTCATAATTAACACGTATGAATCCTCCTATATACAAGTTAAACCATTGTTATATGTAATAAAATTTCATTTTTATTTTTGTTAAGACGAATAAACTACCAAAAATTTCTATTTAATAAGCCAAAACCAAATATTTATCCTATAGCGTTTCTTTAAAAATAAATCAAAAATGCTTAAATAAAATTGTTGTTTTTTTTGTTGTTTTTTTTGAGATTTTTTTGCGAAGAAAAAGTAAAAAAAATCATGAAAAATCAAAAACGAAGATGAGTCTCCCCCCACACTTGATTTTTGACTGTGTCCCCACAGTCAACCCAAGCGGAAGGAGAAAAATAAAAATAAAAACATGACATTTATTTAAATGAAAATGAAAAGGTTATTATTTACAAGAGATTAGAAAATATACAGTTAAAGAGTAAATGAAATGGTCTTCCAAAGACCGATTCATTTGTCTCGTCAAGTATAGGAGACACAACTTAAGCACGAAAAACCAATTCGTAAAAGATTCCGAAGTTGATTGTCGATTTGGAAAAACGAATGTTGTTTTATTGAGAACCGTATGAGTTGTTTTATTTTTGATGATTTTCGGGGTTGATAAAACAATTGATTGAAATTCAAGTTTATTTTCACCAAATTGAAAGTTAAGCTCATTATCAACAAATTTTTCAAAATTATCGATTTCAAAATTGAAATGGTGATTAAACTCTTCCCTTTCGGAATTTAAGAACTCATTTTCGAAAAGTCCAAAAAGTTTATGCTCATTAAATTCGACTTCCTTTGTTGGATTATCAACAACTACATCGCGTAAATCGAGTTTAAAGTTCAAAAGGATAACCCAAAACAAATTTCAATGTTAAAAATCTATGCGATGCATGTTAGCTTTGAAAATTATAGAAAAGCTCGTTTAAGTATAAAAAGGAAATCTCTACTAAACAACCTCTTGAATTACTTCATTTGGACTAATATGGTCCAACTCAAGTACGTTCGATAAATCACAATAAATATGTGTTTGTAACTGTGGATAATGTTTCAAAATATACTTGGACACTAATTTTGAAACGTAAAAGTGATACATTCAAAATGTTTAAAATTTTTGCTAAATGAATTAAGACTCTAATGGGTTTAAAAATCATAAGTATAAGAAGTTATCACGGTGGAGAATTTGAAAATGAACTATTTACAAATTTTTGTAATAAAAAAGGAATTAGCCATAATTTTTCATTTTTGCGAAAACTATAACAAAACAGAGTAGCTGAAAGATTAAATTGCACCTTGCAAGAATGCGCTCGAACTCTCCTTAATGGCAGTGGGTTACCAAAGAATTTTTAGGCTGAAGCAGTTGTTACTGCATGTATGCACTAAATCGTGTAACTCTTAGACTATGACTAAAAATACATGTTCTGAAATGTTCTACCAAAAGAAACCAAAATTATCATATTTTCAAATATTTGGATCAAAATGCTTTATTTTAAATACAAAAGATAATCTTGGTAATTTCAATTCAAAAGCCAATGAAGGAATTTTTGTTGGATATTTCGATTGAAGTAAAGCATACAGAATTTATAACAAATGAAAAATTGTCATAGAGGAAAGTTTTCATGTCTCATTTGATGAAAATTTTAAAACTATTAATAAAGACGACGAGGAAAATTTTGACACTAATCAAAATAAATCCACTGAAATTATAATTGAAAAAATAATGATAATCAAAATAGCAGTGATTTGAAATCACTGCCCTGTATTTTAAAAGATCATCCTTTTGATAACATAATTTGAAATCAAGATAACAAAGTTTCGACCAGAAGACAGTTAAGTCAAATGAGTAATGTAGCATTTATCCTAGTTTTGACCCAAAAATTACAAGAAAGCATCAAATGATGATTTTTGGATTTTACCAATGCAAGAAGAACTTAATCAATTTGAATGAATTAATGTTTGGGAACCAGTACCAAGGCCAAATGATCAATCGGTAATTGAAACAAAATGAGTTTTTAAAAACAAAGCAGACGAAAATGGATATATTATATGCAATGACGTAAGATTAGTGGCATAGGGTTACAATGAAGAAGAAGGAATTAATTATGAAAATACTTTGGCACCTAAGTCATGTCTTGAAGCCATAAGAATATTATTTGCTTTTACGTGATGTTAAAAGTGCTTTCCTGAACGATTTTATAAAAGAAAATATTTACGTTGAACAATTACCATTGTTTGTTCATGAAAAATAACAAAATCATGTTTTTAAACTTAAAAAGGCATTATATGGTTTAAAGTAAGCACCTCGAGCTTGTTGCGATTAATTAAAATCACATTTAATAAATTCTGGTTTTCAAATTGGTAAAATAGACACAACATTATTTATTAAAAGAAAACAGAAGGATATATTTACTGTTCAAATTTATGTTGACGATATTATATTTGGATCTACTAAAGAAAATTAATGTAATAAATTTTCTACAATAATGAAAAGGAATTTGAAATGTCTCATACGGGTGAATTAGATTTCTTTTTATAATTACAAATAAAACAATTAAATAATGGAATTTTTAAAAATCAAGAAAATAACTGTAAAGAATTACTAAAACCTTTTGGAATGGATAATACATCAAGTAAAACCACTTCAATGAGTACAACTAATCATCTAAACAAAGATGAACATGGGAAAGAGTTCGATCAAAAACTATATCAAAGTATGACAGGATCTTTACTGCACTTAACAGCAAGTAGATCAGATATTATGATGAGCGTCTATTTATGTGCAAGATTTCAAACATAACCTAATGAATCACATCATTGAGCAGTTAAACAAATTTTACGATATTTAACCAACACTAGAGATTATGGTCTATTTTATCGAAAAGGCAGTACATTTGAACCCGTATCTTACAATGATGTAGATTATGGTGGATGTAAATCGGATAGAAAAAGCACAAGTGGAACATGTCACTTTATTTAGCAATCGTTAGTTTCATGATTTAGTAAAAAGCGAAGTTGTTTTCTCTTTCGACATGTGAAGCTGAATATATTTCTGCTGCCTTAGCTTGCGCTCAAGTAAATATATGCAACAAAAACTTAAAGACCATGGAAAAATAATAAACAATCTCCAATGTATTGTGATAAAACTAGTGCTATAAATTTATCTAAAATTGAATTAATCATTCACGAACAAAAAATGTCGATAATTGTCACCATTTTCTTATAGATAATGTTGAAAAAGAAATAATAACTCTTGAATTTTGTAAATACTAAAATTCAAATAGCTGATATTTTTACAAAACCGTTAAGTGACTTAACTATTGTTAAGTTAAGACGAGATCTAGGAATTTGTTCATACAATGAATTGGTTAGTTAAATTTATAGAAATAATATTTGTTCTATTAAATTTGTGTAAATAACTCATATAGACGTTCAACTGGGTAATTGGTTTTATACATTTAGAAATTAATAACAACAACATAGCAATTAAACTAATAACCACCATTTATGTAACTTACTACTCTTTGTTAAAATGATATGGCTTACCACCTTTTCCTTAACCTATTTTCTAAGTATAGCAAAGCCTTATCCTATAAATTCAGCTTATATTCTACTTAAAACAAATAAACACAAATAAATTGTTCAAACAAATAATACATAACAATCTCTTTCGGTCACGACTCCACCTATTCAACTATTGATGATAAATCCCCCTCGTCATATAGCACTTATGTATCACAAACCAAATCCACACCTATATCAACTCTTTAAATCTCTGTAAACATTGTTGCATCACCAACATACCACACTGGCTATTCTCCTAAAAAAAGCTAAACATTCAATTAATCTGAAATCAACATCTCTCACCAACAAAGTCGATAGATATATCACTTTCAACTAGAAATGATCGGCGTTCAATGTGAAATGTATTACGAGCAACAACATCAAGGATCGAATCTAAATTTTCATGAAAAATGAATTCTAGCAATTTGCGGTCTTTCACCAACAAAAAATTGCATATATCAAAAATCTCGTCGATTACAAGAAACTCCTATAAAGCGCAAAACATTACTCCAAGAAATCTGTGCAAACCAGGAACATCAAACCAAGCTTGGATTGACCCTCCAGCTCATCCAACTTGGTCTCCGCTAAATCCATTAATCAACGATACAAATGTAGAACCTAATTCATGGGCTATACAACAAATCAAGAATTCTGAATTCTCTAACAAAAACTAAACATATGATACACGTCATATAAATTACGTTTATTTATGAAATTTTTTTGTGTATAAAATTTATTTTATTAAAATTTAATAAAATTTTTCATTGATATTTTAATTTTTTATAATTGTCATAGAATACATATCATAAACATATGTGAACATACCATAGACGTCTATCACAAGTCACGGGAAAATTTTCCTATAGCCACATACGTTTGTGGAAAACTCAAAAACATCTGTCTGTTTAGTTTTCTTATAGCCATAGAAGTATGTGGAACCATCATAGACATTTTTTGAATTTCTCTGCTTCATTTTTACAGAAGCCAAAAACCATGTGACTTCCTCATAGCGTCTGTCACTGCTCTGGCCATAAATTTTCAGCAACCATATATACAACTTTACCCCTTTCTTCATTTTTACCTCCATTTCAATTCCTAATTTCTAAACCTAGCTTCCAAAACATTCAAATTCAACAATAAATGGCTTCCAAGGAGGTAACTATCTCTAAAAAGCAAAAAACAAGACCAATCTTCCACTTCCTCTTCGTCTCAAGCCCCGGTTACGCAAGCTCACATAAATCAATGGCTCCACAATAATCCCAGTTCCATTAAATGATTTAAGGCACTTTCCAATAGAAATCCACTCTGTTCCTTTCCATCGCCTTGGAAATGTGATGGAATATGAAATTCTAGGAATAACTATGGATGTCGATTCCTGCAACTTGATTAGCTATGATGCAAATAAGGTAATCATCGATCCTCTAGCTATTTACCTTTTCTACTGCAATCTGTGTAGTATGAAGATTTGGAATCCAAATAATGATGATGGTTTATTGCGGTTAAGTGTCTATGGGAAGGAAATTAAAATTGATGTATATATGGTTGGCCATATACAAGGATGTTCTTTTGAGGGAATTGACTTAACAATTATACCGGATCATAGTCTTTTACCTAGAGATAAAGTTACCCATCAAATATAGAAAGATATGACGCCCCAACAGAAATCTATTTACCTACTCCCAAATGCTAGACTACTAAACCTAAAGATAATTAACACAATCATTCTTCGTCTAAGTAGTCATGAGCAAATTTATCCCAATGACCATCGAGCTTTGTATGCAGTATTTTGTTGCCTACCGGTAAATTGGGCGAAATTTATTCATGACCAAATTCAAGGTTTTTAATCTTAGCATCTTCGGTCAATTGTATATGTTTCGTTCATAATGCACATCTTGCAACATCATGGAGTTCTTCCGTACTTATCACAATATGAAGAAATTCCAACAAATAATAATTGTCCACGATATCTGTCCTTGATGCATCTGCCTACAACCCCACCTTGGATCATCCCCTTCGATTAATGGACTCTACAAACAGCATCAACAAGAACATCATGGTCCTTCTCCAATTAGTGCTCCTCAGCATACTTACTTCCTCATCCTTCACAACAACCACCTTCCTCTAGTCATGCTACCGAATATTATTCGGACTCTTACATACAGGAAGCTCACATTGAACCAATTGAAAACGAATCTCTGCGTTATTTGGCAATTAAAAACCAAAAGATAATCACAACTAATCAACAAGCTTTAAACAGAAAGATGATTGGATTGGAAAGTTCTTTCTCTATAAGGATGACAAATATGGAGAAGACTTTGAACAAAGTGGTCTTTACTTTAGGCAAAGTGAAGCGCAAAGTACATGGATGATATTCTTCAAGTTTATCATCCTCATCTTCACCAACACCTCCCCCTCAGGCCCAAACACTAGTTTATTGTTCTCAAGCCTCGCCCGAAGGTATGTCTCATGTTAAAGGTGATTGGGGGAAGACTCCTATTTATATGCAACCTAAGGAAGAAGAAGAAGATGATAGTGATGACATATACATGTTTGATACTCTGCATTTTCAACAATTGTACATGGCATTTCAAGGCCTTCTAATTCAAGAAGATGAGGAGTACAATAATCAAAAGAAATGGCCGAGTACACACGAGTAGAATCCATCTTCTTATTGGGAATATTACGAGAAATCTGGGGCTTATCTTATTCACAAAATCAATACAATTAGATTTTTTCTTTTACTTTGCAATTCTTATGCTTGTTTCTTTCACTATTTACAACATTGGCTACAATTGTCCTTAATTTTATTTTGAAATTCCGTACTTGATTTTCCATGATCTTAATTGATAACATGCTATGTCTATTCGGTATCCCTATATCTTATATTGTTTTCCTTTAATGAAAAAGGTAGAGAAATTTATGCATATACGTAAAGGGAGACAAACATAATATTACTTCCATTTTTTTATTATTAGTTGTCATCATCGGGGGAGATTGCTAGAACCTCCTGTTTATGTTTCAATGATAACAACAATATAATCACATATATATAGACCTTATCAAGATTGCAGGTATATGCTACAAGTAGACACTATGCTCAAAGATATTAAGACTCAAAGAGATATGAAGATCTATCAACTATACTATTGTTAATAAGGTTATCCTATTGTAGAAGTGTCCAAAATGAAATATTGTTAAGGTCTCCTTGAGTATATACGCATCACTATCATACAAAATTTTATATGCATCCAAATTAAGTTGAAAAACTTATTTTACACCTCATATACATCTAAGATAAAGCCACAGACGTCTATGATAGTTCTCGGTTTAAATTTTTTTGAAGTCACAAACGTCTAAGGTTTTACCACACACGTATGTCATGTGAAAGTATTGACAAATTTGAAAAGATACTTCTGTTTGAAACATAAATAAATCACCTTTCAAAAGGTTGCAGCCATTGAAGTGAATAAATTTTCTCAAATAGTAACAACTCTTCATCTGCACCATTTTGACTCTATAAATAATACTCTAATTAGGAAGTGGAAATCGATTAACTTGAATTAATCTATTCTTTCATCTCTTGATTTCTAAACACTTTCGTGCATATACGTTGTTCACATACTCTTAATCTATTATATCCAAAATACATTTTTGGTTAAATCACCTCCTACAACTCAAAGCATTCATATACATATATTGAGATCAAAGGATGATTTGTTCTATAAATAAAAAATTGTGTTATTTGGAACACAAGATTGTCAAATATACTCTTGTATTAGCATATTCCTCTTGGCGAAGTGAGGGTAATTTAGTTAAAGGAAATACCAAAGGGGAGCTTGGGGACTGGACATAGGACGGGAGGTTCAAACCTGTATAAAAACCCTGGTTTTCACAATTTTTATACTTAACTATTTATTGTTTATCATAGTACTAACTTATACACTTGCATATTATACACAAGTTAGATAATATACGATCCATAAGACTTTTAGTTTAAATATATTTGATATGAGGATTAATATCTAATACATATATTCTTATCTCTTACATACATCCATACAGACATACATATATACATGCGCATGCACGCATGCGCGCACACATGTATATGTATATAAATATTTTTCTTGAATAAAAAAATTCATGAAATATATATAATAAAATTCCAAATAATGATTCACATTGTTTACGAATAGAATTTTTTTTATTAGCATTAAACTTCAAATCTTAAATTGAAATACCAAAATTGAATTAGTAAACAACTTTCTAATTTAAATTTAGATTTGAAAAATTATATTTTGACTTAGTCTAAGACTTTAAATATCTAAACTAGATTTACTAAATAACATCCTAATTTATAGTTTGATCTGAACATTTAAATTTTGACTTAGTCTTAAACTTCCAACCCAAAATTTAAATATCTAACTTATATTTAGTAAACAAAATTATAACTTAAAGTCAGATCTAAAAATTTAAATTTTATATTTTAAAATCATAGCACCAATTTCGAAAAATATAAAATATGAGATAAAATTTTAAAAGTATATTTATTTAAACATATGTTTATATAAAAATTATATAAATTAAATGATACATGATTTAAGTAAAATTAGATATTTAAATATATGTGTATGTATGTATTTATTTATGTATTATCTATATATATGTATTTTTGCATTTTAGAACAAACAAAATCTAAAAAATTTAAGCTGAAAATAATTATTTTAAAAATCATACAACACATCGCTTATACAAAAATATCAATTTAATATATACATATACTATTAAAAATTATTCAGGTGATACCTTTTTTCAATAGATAATTCAATAATGAAAATATTTACATAATATTTAAATTAAATTTGATTCACAAATATTTTTTTTAATGTACCAAACTATATATGTAAAAAATAATAACACACACACACATACATTTAAATATATTAATTTTATTGTCGAAAACATATGTGCATAGAAAGTACTGTTTATCATTTTATTTTCTTAATGACATATCATCGTAATAGTAAGTAGAGCAAGATCAATGTTAAATAATAAACTGATATAGTGTAATACGTATTTTTTTGAAAATGACAATATGTAACTATATATGTGTGTGTGAGCATGTGCGCGTGTAGGCAAGGTTGTATATGAGTTATTATACATTTATTTAATTATATAAAACGAAATACATTTTATCTAATGAGATATTCTTTGTATTCACACCTAGATCTAAACAGCCTCCTTAATCTCTTAGATCTTCACCCTTCTTTTACAAGTGACAATGAGAAAATACCATATTAAAAGTAAATAATTGATGGATATGTTAAAGTAATAAAATGGAGAGAAGAACATAGAAGCTTGTGGCTTAAAATGGGAAGAGGAGGGGAAAAAATGATCACTAAATTGGTGGCTAAAAGATTGAATATATAGTGTGGTTAAGGGATAAGTATCTAGCATAACTATCTCTTTCCAACTAAAAACCAAAGCCATATATTTCCCTTCTTTATGCTGCATAGATCAAGCCTCCTTAATGGAACAAAATATCCATTTGCCCCATTAAGAATTTATTGAATTTAAATCATTATCGGTGTCGTACGAGATTATCAACGTCAAAGACCGTACTGCCAAGATGGCACTAAAGTTCCACTATTATCATCATCAAGAAAGCCGAGCATATAATGGCGTCAAAGTCACCGAAGCTATTGCTAAGGCTATTGCCGAAGCTTACTAGTGCCATATGCCATGCCGCTCTTTTCCTTATAAATATGGACATAAGTGTGCTGTTTTGGCAGAATCATTCTGATCCTACTTCTTACAATTTTCACTTTGTAATCCTATATCGATTTGGAGATTTTGGCTGATAGTAGAACTTGAACTTTGTATAGATAAGGAATTGAATATCAAACAATTGCATAGAATATTCAACAGGTTGACTCTTGGATTGTGACTAGCATATTAGCTTGTATATTGACTTGTATATTGACTTATATATTCATTTGAATATCGACTTGCATATTGACTTGGTTCATTAATGATGCTCGATATGATTTTTGCCAAGTAACAAATTCATATTGGAATTACATGGATCTAATCTCGAGTGCATTCTATCCAAGTGACATAACTAAAGTTTGCCTTGGTCGTTTCTTATTTGATTTCACTTCTACTAGTCATTTTGGGGTCAGCGAAGAATCCGTTAATATTTTGTTGCTAGAAGGAGCGCTCGAACCTTTGACTCTATTAAAATCCTAAGTGGAACTACCCTAACTTGCATATTTAAGGCTTCAAGGACTTGCCCGTACCAAGCATATCACATATCCAAGCTAATCTTCCTTTTATTTTCAACACCACTTAATCACATCAACTAAGTTCTGCTTAATCATGCCAACTATTTATGTTGAAATCTCCGAACATGGATCCTCCGAACCTCAAGTCACTAGGCGGACTTATCAAATATTAATGATATCTGGCTTCATAAAGAACAAATTTTGAGGATTATGGCACTATGAATTATGGAAGAAAAAAAAGGAAATAAGTAGTTCCTTACAATATTGAAAAGTGGTATGTGAATCCATTTCGTATCGTTCGAACACTGATCTTTGCCCTAGAAAGGAAATACAAAAGAGATAATATCTTCTTGAAAATGAAAAGGGAGATTCAATTCAAGGCAATGGGGACCAGTTTCGAAGAGGAAGTAGATAGAAACTTCAATTGATTCACAAGAAAGTGGAAAAACCTTCTTAACCATTCTCAAGAACTAGGTAATGCTTGAGACTCTTTAAAAAGAAAGCTTATTATGAAAGTTAAGGAGCCTATCATGCATAAGAAAGCCAAAAGGAATTCTAATGGATCAACCTTCAAAAGACTAAGACATTCTAAGAACTGCTTTCTTACCACATCTTACAAGAATGTATGTCTCCTACTAAAGCTCAACTATTGGCCTTTGCAAAAGAAGCGACCAAAGAATTAAAAGAATCGAATGGATTATATTGTCATTACCATCGCTCTTACGACCATAACGCAATCGCCTTCTAAGCTTGGAAGGGTAAATCAGCAATTTCTTAGGACAAGGAAAGCTTGACAATTTGTACAAAGATACTAAACGAGTTTGTAATAAAGAAGAGTTTCTTACCAAAATAAGTGTATCTTCATGTTTGAGGAGTAAAAATCTCCTAAAATAATGGAAAGCCTAAACCACGACCTAAGATGGTAGTAAGGGGCTAAAGCCGTTATCCCTTGCTATGATGGCCTGGATAAAGCACCTCCTAGAGGGAGGATGGACTAAGACTTTAATGCGATCATCAAAGGCCTTAGTAAAGCTTCAAACAAGCCCTTAGTGTCGTCATCGAAGGCCTTACTAAAGTGCCTCCTTGAGGGAGGATGGAGTAATCTTTAGTAGCATCATTAAAGGACTTACTAAACCATCGAACCATCCTTTAGTGTCATCATCAAAGGCCTCACTGAAGCGCCTCCTAGAGGGAAGATAGGTAAGCCTTGTCCCTGTCCATAATGGTGAATAATCCATTAGTATCATCATTAAAGGCCTCACCAAAGCACCTCCTAGAGGGAGGTTGGGTAAGTCTTTGGTCCTGCTCAAGGGGGCTGAGCAAACATACTGGACAATGGACCTAAATCATCATCTAAGACGGTGATAAGGGGTCTGAGCCAGATAGTGCTTCAAATCAATCAATCTTCTAGAGGAAGATCTATCAAAATCTAAGACAAGTAGTGCTCTAATTCAATTATTTTTCTAGAGGAAGATCTACCAAAATCCTAGCCAAGTAGCATTTCAAGTCAATCAAATCTTCTAAAGGAAATTCCATTAAATGTGAGTTATTTTATGCATTCCAACATACGCAATTTTAAACTACCATATAAGGGTATCTGGTCTTCAATTATTAATGCTAGCTCAGGATTTTTGTCCTTCTATTGGTATTGGTAGTTATGGATTTCTTGCCTCCTACTATTATTAGCAGACAAGCATTTCTAGTCTTTTATAATTATTGCAGATAGGGTTTTCGATCTTCTATTATCGCTACCTGATAAGGAATTATGGTCTTCTGTTACTACTGTCAGATAAGGATTTTCGATCTTCTATTATTATTGCTCGATAAGGATTTTTCATCTTCTGTTATTATTGCCGAATTAGTTTTCTAGTGTTCTATGTATTATCGAATTAGTTTTCTGGCCTTTAGTTAATTCGTTTGGAATAGGTTCTTTAATTATCAACCGACAGACAGAATGCTTCAAATGATTATCCAAAGGGTTTATCACTTTGATGACAATTTCACCAAATCAATTCTTAATTAACCGGAGTCTCTAATACAAGACAAGCTACTGAATATTATGGAAAGGCAACTTTATATTGCAAGTACTAAAGAGCTCATAAGCAAGATTCTCAGTTCCTTTAACAAGCAGAATATTGATCCATATATAAAAAAGCACAAAATTCAAAGGGTAGGATACTAGTTACCAATTAATTTTTAAAAAAAGAGCCAACATTTGATTTGAAGCCATATACCTAACGTTTGAGGTAACATATATTCAAATATGAAATTCATTTATAGCCTATTATACTATATGCAAAGTTGCAGGTACAAAAACCAAACAGAAAGAAGAGTCTACTAAAAGCAAGTTTTTGCTGAAGATCAAGGCTCGATGCATGCTTGTACAAATCTTGGGCAAATAAAGGGTCAGTAATGTGGTGAAGGGAAAATAAAGGGTCAGTAATCTTAGCCATTTTTTAGCATCAATTTCCTCTTCCACTAGAAATTCTTCTTTAAGAGTCTTCTTGTACTTTTTCATCCTAAGACCGAACTTCCTCTTAAACTTTTCAATCAAGTCTGTAAGAGATGGAAAATCCAAACATGGGCATTTTCGGATGTTGTTAGCATACGCTACATACAAAACATCTTCGTAACACTTTTCAATAATTTTAGGAAGAGCAACATTAAAGAAGGAAGTGACTTTTTTCTTAGCATCAATGACAATGCTATTCGAATAAGCTAAGATAATAGACTTCTTTGCACCTCAACTTCTAGCAACTTGTTCTTCTTAGCCAGCTCAGACTATTCCTTGTTCACCGTCTCTAGATCTACTTTGAATTTATTACTAACTCTTGGTCATCTTTGAAGTTTTTCATTTCCTCTTCTAGCGATTTCCTAGCTTCTTTTCCTCATCAAGAGAGGAAGCATGTTTGACCTTTTCTATAAAAGCCCCATCTCTCGCTATAGCAATGTCGATTATACTATTGCTAAGTAAAGAGATCTATTCTTTAAGCTTGGTCACTTCATTGGAAGGACCTTGAGGAGCATCTTGGAGAAGAAACATATGCTTTCCTACCTAGAATATATATCCTGCCTAAGTCGGAATGGAATATATAAAGTTAAGATTAGCCAAGTAATCAAAGAAACATATCGATATAAGTTTTTTAAGAATGATGGAAAGGTTATCATTAGAATAAGCTAGAGGCTGCGATGATCCAAGAGAAGCGATGAAGGGAGACTGAATGACCAGTTGAGTAATTTTGTCAAAATTCATCACTAAGGACTGAGTCTAAGCCTTCGAAAGAAGAGGTTCGTTTAGAGAAAAAAGCGAACCAAGATCAGCATACATGTGGCTAATAGATGATGAGGAGGAAGGAAAACTAATATTCAAGAGGGGATTGGGAGTCTGAGCCTCCTCGGGTTTTTTCGGAGCTTTATCTAAATTCACCGCCTCAAGACTTGAATTAATGTTTACATACCCCTCCTCATCTATAACAATGGGAGAGAATTCACTGCAAGTTTAGACTTCCTACTCTAAGGGAAATGAGGAATGTCAATAAGAGCATCATTACATAGTTCTTCTTCTATCTAACCCCTCAATGGCCTTAGCAATAATGTTTTTAATAGAAACGGTTTTGATTGATTGATACAAAAACGAAGCTTCAACATTACTCTTCCTCTTCTTAGAAACACCATCTTTAACCGTTGCTTCTTGAGGAGCAACGACAAGGGCGGACGAAAATAAAATTGAAAAGTGAGTAAATCGGCAGCATCAGGAATTCTATTTAAGCTAAAGTGAAATATACCAATGGAATTAGGTTGAATTAGAGAATTAGAAGTGAAGGATTTTGACTTTCCCACCACCAATGAACATTTCGATTGAGCATTGTATTTCACCGTAGGCGGTTCTCCTAGGATCTTGTGATGATTTAAAATAATGGAATATTTAAGAAGCTTAGTTGGAGTTAACACTTTTAGCCTATTCCCTATCTTCTCTGCCACCTGAGTTAAAGATAGCACGGTTGTTTGGTGATTCGAGCTTAGTGACGTACATGTAAACATGTATATTTTTACTTCCACGTTAAACTATTTTTATTTAAATAAATGAGAATATTAGGGTATTTACGTTTAAACCAAGATTTAAATTATTTTAAAATCATCATGTATTCATCTCATTTGAGGGTTAAAATGGTAATTTTGTGAATGATTTAATTTGAGAAAATTTATTTGCAAATTTTATTTTCATTTGTAGGGAATGGAGTGCCAATATGAATTGGGTTCATGGATGAATACATGCATATATGTCAAAAGCAAATGAATAATGGAAATAAAATAATTTAGGCAACATGGAGGAGCCCACATATACACTGACATATGGTCCATAATTGAAAGCACATGCATATGTTAATGAGGCTTAAAGCCATGTTAGTGAGGATCAATTATTTCCCTAACAATTACTTCGAGGTTACACTTTCTAAAGGGCATTTTAGGTAGTCCCCAAAATATGAATTAAGGTTTTTAGCATGTATAAATACCTCTTATGTCTCATGTATCTTCTTTTTTTTTAATGCAAGATTATAGCCAGAAATCAAAGTTAAATTGTAACGACCCGTAAAATTTTGATAATTTTTAATGGTTTTATTTAGCGTGTTTAATTTGATTTTGAGAAATTTTAAATAATAATATTTTGAAATAAAATCTTGCATTCGGATTACGTATAGTTAAATGTGGCAAATGATAAGTTTTCATCAAAAATTAAGAAAGTATATTTTAGGGTGTGATTCTGTTCAATTTAAGTCAGTAATAAATGATGTTCATAAATTAATTAATTTTTGGAAATTCAAGGCAAGTCTGTTTTATTTGCCATCATTTCTTTTATTTATTTTCAAACGGTTCATTTTGCCTTTATAACGTGTCCTTCCATATTTATTCTTGCTGTCCAATCAAGCTAGTAATTGCTTTGATTGTTTCTAAAACAGTGTGTAGCTATTACTTTTTTTACCGTTAAAATTTCAATTGCTTAATAATTTTTTCCAATTCATAGATAAACTTCCCCATTCCTAGCCATTAATAAATTTTGAAATAATCGTCCTTGCCTTTCGTTATTCCCCGTTTTATAATAATAATTGAAATTTATAGTCGTTTCAGTATATAACTTTTATACGTTTTATACTCATTTAATTTCAGTAGTCCATTGCCTTTAATTTTTAAACTGTTCCATTTTCTTCCCAAGCAACAGCTTACATTCCATTTCGCTTATAAACCAGTTTCCACTTTTACTCACGTGCTCGCCTTTTCTTCTATCTATCCGTTTAATAGTTATATATAAGTTATAATACGTTTCCCTGATTCATCTCCTTTCCTTTTTCATTGACATATTAATTCTAGGAAGTGATTAATTTAAAAACCCATCTTCCCCTCATTTCTTTAAACTTTCAGCTAAATTTTTTCTTGTGACCGTTGCTGTACATTTCATTAAAGATGTATGTTACCTTATTAACCTCCGGAATTGAAGGGTGTAAACTTTATTTTTCTAACCTTTCCTTTCCTACGCTCCCTGTTTCCACTTCTTTCATTATGACCGTTCATTATATATATACACTACAGCTGGAAAGTTATAAACGTATAAACTTAGATATGTTTTGTATTTATTAAAAATTTAAAGCTCACCTTAAATTGTGCAAAGCGTTTTCCCTCTGCCTTTATAACTTTGGGTTTATACCTACTGTTGCTTCCTCTTCCTCCGTGAATCCTATTTTCTTTCTTTCCCAAGTTGTTACAGCGCCTCATCAAGGCCTTAACAGCCGATAACCCTATCTCCACCACCCATCAGACACTCGTCACCACTAGGTTGCATACGTTCGCATATATTAGGTATAGTACTTCTATCTGTTAGCATATATATATATCAGTGAATTTGTTACATTGGTTATATTATCTTGGGTTTCCCTATTTCTAGTTTAATAATATATTATACAAATTTTGCAGCGTCTATTATATGGTTTATATATATATATATATATGTTAAAGTTATTCTTTTATATATATAAATGTATTTGTGTATATATGTATAAATGCTGTTATATTAGTTTATAAAATAAAATTTTCCTTTTTCGGCTGCTGTATGTAAAGATGCTTTCTGCTCTAATTTGTTTAAGCTTATTATTATTATTATTTTATATATAATATTTTAAACGCGAATTTGATTTAAGTGAAGCTTTTCATATCATGTTATTAAATTAAATAATATAAGGTGATTTAAAAATATATATACTTTTTTGTTTTTTTTGAATCTTTTTGGGGTTTTGTTGGTTTTGTTATATTTACTCTTTCTTAATGCAATGCACTGGAAACAACAAAATAAGTTATAGTGGCTATTGCGTAAGTGAATTCGTGTTTCTGTACGTGTTATTATAACTTATATTTATACATTGTTTATTTGTTTCTATATAATTACGTAAAGGATAGTAGTGTCTGCATTATATATATTGTTAATATATATAGTCTATTTTATATTTGGAGTAGGCAGCTGTATATGTGTTTTAGTGTAGACCAGTTGCTTTCGCAAAAAAATGTATATATTTTAAAGTTTATATTAGTTGCTATTTATATATATTGTATAAATTTTACATTCTAACTTATACTTTCGGTCTGCACAGGTTACAGTATCATATATATTTATAAAATAAGTTATAATATTAGTTATATAAGTAATTCATACATCCTTGTCTAAAATTTTATATAAGTCTGTGTATAGGCTTTACTGTTTATGTATAGGTAGTTATATAATAGTTCATATACATAGGAAAAGTGTTTAAAATTTATAATTGTATTATGAGTGGATTTTGTACCATATGTATATAGTAGTTTATAAATGAGATTTGAACAGTGTAATTTGTTGAAGTTTTATATATTAATCTTATTTCAAAATATAAATCTTAATGATATTATATACATATGTCGTATGGGGTGGTTTGGGTCTTAGATTTGTAAATAGAAATTTTGATCTATGTGTAAAAATTTAAATGTTTTGGAAAATTATAAGGATTTTTATTTAACATATATATTTTATTTCAAATGTTAAAACTATTGGTTTATGTATGAAAAAAAAGAGGCAAATTATATATGTGTGTGTGTGTGTGTGTGTGTGTGTGTATGTGTGTGTGTGATTCGACTTTAAATTCTTCTTAGGGATGCAATTTTGATTTTTATTAAAATAGCAAAAATTTCTGTATATATCAGACTGATTCTGATTCAATTCATCAATTCTTGATTATCAGCCTCGTTCATCCAATTCGTGCCAATCCTACTTTGCTTTGAAATTCATGCTTGGATTTATAATTCAAATTTCAGTGTCCGTGTCAATGTACGTATCCATGTCATCTTCTGTATTCTCTAGCCTCGAAAGGTGAGTAATCACTCACGATTAACATTCTTTTATTTGTTAAATTTGATTAAATTGAAACGACAATTGAAATATGATGATGTAGTTATTTAAATTGTTATATATGCTATTATCTGTAACTGTTCACTTATGGGATATGACACCATATCCTATTGTTTATATTTATTTTTGATGATATATGCCTGTTGTTATTATTATTTTCATATCTGTTATCACTCTGCAAGTTCCCTGTTAGTATAGAAATCACTATGGGTTAAAATGATACATACCCGACCGGACTTTAGAATAGGAGAATTTCGTTATGGGTTGAAATGATAAACCTAAGCGATTTTCATTTGAATTGAATTTGGGATTACGGGTTGAAACGATATCCACCCGTATATATTTAACTTACGGATTAAAATGATAAATATCCGTAACCCTTGTCCATAGAATAGAAAATTTTACATCGACGTCGTGGTCTATATGAATGTTTTGAAAATAATTTCTATGGTCTTGAAAAGAAATATATGGTTTTAATGCATATTGATTTAATGTATTATATATAAAGGTTATTTTATATATAGATTCAATATCAAGATAATTTAATTAAGACTGATTTTATTAATATGAAATATGTTTAAGGATTTATTAAATTTGTATTTCTGAAATAGATTTGTGGAATAAATTTTATAAGCTAAGGTTTGAAGATATATTTGGGACTTATTTGAATTTGTCATTAATTAAGGATTTTATTTAGTTAAATCAATTTGAAACTATTAAATTCGAAACTTTAACATATGATCCTATAACTTGAATTTTTATTTAAGAAATTTAATGGATGTTTCATGTCTATCGAAATCGAAGGTAATATATAGAAAATGTAAATTTAGGGTCATATAAATAATACTGAATTTATTAAGTGAATATTTCAAAACTAAATAATAGTGAAGTCAAGTTGGGAGATAAACGCAACTATCAAAGTTTAGTCTTTGAAATGTTGAATATTTAAAGCTCCGAAATATATTAACTTCGAATTATATTGAAATTTAAATGGTTTATTTTGTGGTTCTAATCCGTATTTAAAATAGATAAAATTTGAATTAGTTTAGTCAGAAACTAAATTGTATGGAAATTGAAAATTTTTGATTTAATTAAATTTGAACGGGAAGGTCGAGTTGATTTTGAAGCGATTTGTGAAGTTTGAGAAAATAAAAATACTTTACTTCATAAATTATTGGATATATATATATATATATATATATACTAATTTGGAAAATAGAGATATTTGAAATGAAAATGATATTTTAGTTTTGAAATATAAATAAAATTGAAATGACCACGGTGTTATAGTGTATATTTCTACCCTATAGATAGTTCCTTGGATCCTTAGAGGATGGTTATCCCAAACATCCTCTATGTTAATTGTATTTCAGATGATATTTCACTTGAGTTGGATTTATAGATATAAGAATGCTAATCCTGACTCGAGTGTTTTTGTGTTTTGCGTTACGCTCGGGTCAGACTGAGTGATACAACATTTGAGACTCACTTTCGAAGTTGGAGCTTTGCTTGAAGATCCAGCTATCTATCCTTTCAGTCATCCAGTTGATTGGTTCAGAGAAGTCATCTGCTCGTACTGGAGACTTCACTGCATCTGAGATATTCTGTTGTATTTTATTTCTACCTCTGATGTTTATATAGTAGCTTCATGAACTACTATTCATTTATTCCGCTGCGTATTATTGTACTACTCTGTATCCGTGATTCTGTGGTTGATTTATTTAATGTATATGTTAAGTTTGCCAAATTTAAATTAACAATATGATATTTTGAGCAATTCAAGTCCGACATGTACGGATGCGAATGGTTGAAAATACCAGGTCGCTACATAAATAAAAATTTCTTTAATGACTTCTTTGCCTTGTTTTTACTTTCATGCAATTTTTATTTATGCTTTTTGTCATGCTCTTTTTATTTCATACTTTCTTTTACTTAGTTTATGCTTCTCTTATTTAATGTTAGTAGCATAGATTTAATTTTTGTAATTAGTTTAGTTTTATTTCATGCAAGTACTAGCTCTCTTTTCTTTTAATTAACTCTTATTTTTCTCTCTTGTTATGCTGAAATCATTGTATGTTAACATGTTTTCAAATATAAGTAGTGTAACGATCCGTAATTTTCGATAATTAAAAATATAAATTAAACAGGATTTTGGTACTTAATATTGAAAGAAATAAAAAAATTATGATTGGTTAACGAGAAAATAAACAGGACATAATTTAGTAATGTTAATTTCATGTAATTGATAATTATTTTAATATAATTTCAATCAAGTGACATTATTGTAAATTTAATTTGGTTATTAACTATAAATGAGGAAATAAATTTAATGTCATATTAAATAGTGAGATGGAATGTATTTAATTGAAATTGAATATGAAATCAGTGATACGTAAGTAGTTATAACAATTTCTTGTAAATAATAAAATTTCTAATTATGATTAAAATGCTTAAAAGTAACAATTTATTTATTTATCATCTCATTTTAATATGCTAAAATAATTTGGAAATTAACAAAAATTTAATGTAAATCAATTATTGCAATTAATATGAATTAAGATGATAACTAGAAATATGAAAGTAATAAATGTAAACTAATGTTAATTATATTCATAAGGTAATAATTGATTAAATAATAAGAGTGAAATCAAAATAAATGAATTTAGTGGAATTTTGAAATTATAATTAATGAATTTATTACCGTTATAATTAAACGGTGTAATTAGTGTAATATTTAAATCTTAGGTTTAATAAGGAAAATTTATTTTAAAACGATTCTTAAATTTCTCTATAATTAAGAATGATAAAATGGTTAACTTGTAAATTTGAATTTAAAAGTGATTAAACCAATTTGATAATAATTTATTTAATTAACATGAAATTTTGACATTTTGGCTACTGTTATGGAGTTCGACGAAGCCAGTTTCATCGGATCTGTAGTAGTGAATTTTTGTAGGATTTCAAGTTTCGTAGCGATCGGACTTGTCGTTTGGCCGTGCGAGATAGAAACGCGTAAAAATCAATTTAATAAATTCAATTAAAATAAGACGATTTTAAAAGTTAACTTCTGTATACAATAGTATTAGGGTTTGAAACTAGTTTCGTTGAGTTTAAAAATATTGAAAACCTATATTTCGACATATTGGATGATCCATTTTCGTTTTGGGAACGTAATGGGCTTTTTGGGTCGCTATTGTCGTTTCGGTCCAACCCTGCCTATAAATAGGCGGTTATAAACCCTATCTTTTTCTCATTTCATTATTTCTATATGTACATCTTCTTCCTCCTTCTCAAATGATAGAACATCAAACCTAATTCCCAAATTCGAAAACATAATTTCAATTTCAAAAAAATATATGCGGAACTAGGGTGACTTTGGGTCGCGCTTCGGGTTCAAGAGGCAAAAACCTTGCAGCGACTTCGGGTCAAAAACTAAATGTCTTTGGTCTCAGGTCATTTTAGCAAAAACTCGGAGCACACCGGGGATCTGTGGTGGTGGACAGGAGTAAGACTCGAAGTCGACATAGGACCTAAATTTTCCAATCTTCTAAAGTTAATAACTTTTAAATACAAGCTCGGATTCACGTGCGGTTTTCTCTGTTGCGATCGTACCAGAATTTCGAATAATATGAATTTAGTTTGGATGCATTTTTAGACTATAGGATTTTGGGCTTTATTTGGATTTTAAATCTACGCCAAATCAAAGGTGAGTGTTTTAACCCACTCACGAATACTAAATTATCTTATGTTAGTTAAATTAATTTTATGATTTGATTAGAAGTTGATTGATTACTGTTTGGTATATTTAATTGGTTATTCAAGTTAAATCTAAGTTTTATTGATTTTAATTCCCATTTAATTTAATATTGAATTTAAATTTCCTGTTAGTACTTGTTAATGATAATCAGTCAAATTGTTATTATTTATTGGTCGATTTGAATGATGATTGTGATGGATATTGAATTTTGGTATTGGATGACTGGATGTTATATTTATATATAGTTATCACATGCAAGTTCCCTTAGTTTATTATTAGAAAATATCATTATGGTTTGAAATAATACATACCCAAACGAACTGATATATTAGAGAAAAATCATTATGGGTTGAAATGATAGACTCGAGCGATTTTATGGATTTTGAATTTTGATTCAGGATTGCAGGTTGAAATGATATGCACCCATAATTTTTAAATTATGATGGGTTGAAATGATATATATCCGAATCACTTGACTATATCGTAGAAAATTCACCGGATTGGTTAAATTAAATGACTTTTAAATCCTTAATTTTTGAGTGTAGTTAACGTACTGTTTTAAATGAAATAAAATTAGATTTCTAGGAACTAAATTATTTCCAAAGTCTAGCCTTTTAATGTTGAAATTGAAATGTGTTTATGAATGGGTTAAATGATTTAAATTGAAATTTCAAAGTTGAATTTTAGAATATAAATGAAATTTATCGAATTTGGGTTATTGTAATGCTGTATATGTAAACTTTGAAATCTATAGAATTTGAAGTGGTTTAAATTTGTATTACAAACATTTATTTGAAATCGATATAGATTTAAATGGTTTTAATAAATATTTAAATTGAAAGATAAAATTGGGTTTGTTGAATTGAAATTTGGATGTGGTCCAAATTTGTTGAAATGGAAGAAATCATTTAAACATGATATTAATTTCAAATAAATTATTTTAATATAGCCTGTTTCAAGAGATATTATTTTAGTTTCAGATTCATTTAGATTTTCAAACTATTTACTATATAAACATTTTAATAATCAAACCATTTAACTAATTTAAACTATATTAAACTATTTATAACTATTTTAAACCATATAACTATTTTAAACTATTTTAATCTAATTATATCCATTTTAAACTATTTTAATCTAAGTTAAACTATTTAAACTATTTTAATCTGTTTTAAACTATTTAATCTAATTTAATATACTTTAAACTATTTTAAACTATTTTAAACTATTTTAGTCTATTTTTTAAACCATTTTAATCTATTTTAAACCATTTAATCTATTTTGAACAATTTTAACCCATTTAAACTATTTTAAAGTATTTTAACTATTTCAAATATTTTAAACAATTTAAAACTATTTTTGACTATCTGAACTATTTTCTAAAATTCAAACTGTGCAAGGCTGAATTTGTTTAGATTTATATCCTTGATTTAAAAGCGAATATAGTTAAATTATGTTATAACCCAAGTTGGGATTTGAAATGATATCTTTTAGCGAAATGACATATTTTGAGTAAATATGATGATTTTGAAATGAGAGTTTAACCTATTTGTGAATATGTTTCGAAAGTGATATGATTTCAAAAGTGAATATGATTTTCAAAAGTGATGTGGTTTTGAGAATATGATATTCTAATATTAATTACGAATTGATTTTGTAAATGTAAAGGAGTCATCCGATGTAAACCTATTCCATGAGATGGATGGAAACAATACCAATGATTTAACAACCCGCATATTTATCGATTTTATATTTAAATATTTTATTTAAATATTCTATCGTTAGTCGGATTTTAGTCCGAAAAGCTACTTTTTGCATACGGTCGAATTAGGACTCGAGACCACTCCCATTGAGTTTAAAATGCTGTTTGCGACCTTGTTGAGTATAAGCTTCGATATGTTTGGAGAAAGTTGATTTTTGCTACTTTTTCACTTTGGGTTTGGCTTTGGGCTCAGCCCTATGTTTAACTTATGATCAAATCTGAGCCACTCTTCCCCATTCACACTCATTCTCTTCCTCTTTTCAGTTCTAAGGCAATAATGGTGGGAGAGATTGGAAATTAAAACTCCAAACCCTAGTTTTCTTTTGCAAATCAAGTGCTAGCTCCAAACTAATAGAAGAACCCATTGGTAAGCTTCTCTTCTTCTTCTCCAACTTATTCTCTTACCAATTTCAGAAATTCCTAAACCTAATTTTGGGAATGTTCTTGTTTTGAGCATAGATTCAAGCTCATTTGGGTTGTGTTGAAGAGAGATTGATTCTCCATTTGCTTTCAAGCTTCTTCTTGTTTGATTTTGGTAAAAAGGTGAGATTTCTATCTCACATCTTTGTCTATAATTATCTTCGATTGTTAGGTATGAATTTCTAACGTTTATTCGTGTGCAATTTATTTTGGTTTGGATTGAATTGGTGTATATTCCAATTTTTGGTGTTTTGGTCCAATTTATGAAAATCCTATTATGGATATTTGGACATTGATGTTTGAGGCGTATCGAAGAGCCGTTTGGGCTGGGTTGTCGTTCGACGTAATTCCTTTGTCCTCGCCATTTGCTCAGTCGATCGTTTTCTACATTCGTTTGGCCATTTTTCGCCTAGGTTCAGGGAATGCCCTGAACCCTTCATTCAGACGTCTGAAACGCGATATTCAGACGTCTGAATATTGTTTGGGAAGTTTTCTATTCCCAGATTCAGACGTCTGAATATATGGCTTCAGACGTCTGAATTGGCTTATTTTCAAACAGAAAGAAAATAGGCTAAAATATGCCTATTTCGGACGTCTGAAACATTTGGTTCAGACGTCTGAATCGTGTTCTGGAAATTTTTATATTTCCAGATTCAGACGTCTGAACCACTTGTTTCAGACGTCTGAAACTGTTGTGATTTTTCCTTCTTGCCTTTTTGTTTGAGAATTCCAATTTAAATCGATTCGTGATAATCCTATTTGTTGTTATCATTTATTATGACTTTGATGACTCTTTTTAGGGATTTTGAATATCCATTTTGATGGATTCTTTATCGGTTTCTTTGGATTTTATTCACGTCTTCGAATGTGAATTTTAATGATTGATTGTTCTTACAATCTTCTTTGTGGTTTTTCACTTTAAAAATATAAAGGTTTTCTATACAAGTAGTAAATATCAAAACTTTTTCTTCAAATGATTTCAACACTATTTTATTACAAAGACCGTTTTCTCAAACCGATTTCCAATCTATTAGTGTATACAAACCTTTATCTCACTCGTATGAGAAATCTAATTAAACGGCTTAGTAAAACAAGTGGTATGAAACGCTTGCGTTTACTTCGTCGGTTAATTCTTGGGCTTGTTCGATTGAACCTCTTGTGACAATTTTCTAGTGGAAATCTACAGTTTGTTCGTAAATATTTAAGTTAAGCTAGTGGTTATGGGACATGAAGCTAAACTCATATATTTACTAGCTTAGTGTAATTGACACTTCTCGTTGATCATGACGATCATTTTTGTGATTTAGACTAGCAATGTGCGATGTCTCTTTGTCTACGAGGGAGACTAAACCCCGTTTTGTGGATTTTCGACTCAATTTGGTGGGGTAGCAACCCATGGTCTTCGGGCCGTTTGTGGAGCTTCGGCTCAATTTGTGATGTTTAGCAACCATGGAATTAGCATTCCGTTTGTGATACACGTGTTGGTGAGCTTTATGCTCCCGTTTGTGATAGGCCTCCCCCTTTTTGTGATTTCTGGATTTCTTGAGATGATTTCTGTAACAACCCGGTAATTGCATCAATTAATAATCGACATTTAGATGATAAATATTATTGCAAGATTCCATTTGGGGTTTTTAAATTTGAACTAAAATTCTTTTATAAATTGTTAAAAGAAATTCTGGGCTTTGAAATTAAATAGTGGTCCATGTTTTTATATTGGGCCGTGTTAATTCTCAAAGCATAAAACCCGATCCCCCTTTATCCATTTTTCATTCGTTCACCAACCCTAACCAAATCACGAAAATAATGGCGGTCGTTCCTTTCGTTCTCTTCGATAATTAGGGCGTTTCAAAGTCAGGGGCGTCGTCTTCAATTCAATCGAGTTCATCTTCGATGGAGCATGGAGCCTTCGCACGTCTTCAGCAGCTAGGGCTTCGGCAATCGATCCCCCAATTCGAACGGCAACTTCAAAATTGGTCGAGCCGTCTTCACTTTCATAGCAAAGGTGAGTAATTTACATTACTCACTTCTAATTCGAAACTGATTGACTTTGTATGCTTAATTTGTTTTCATGGTTATTTCGACTTCGATTTGATATTTGTTCGTGTTGATGTTTTCTGCCTTGAGTTGATTTTGGGTCTGCTTTTGATTTTGGCTTGACTTGTTCGACTCTTTGATCTGGTTTGGTTCGATTTCTTGTTATTTCAGGTTTGCACTTGCATAGCACTGAACTTTGTTTCGAATTCTGTCTGTCTTTACCTCGTTTACCACCAGTGTTCATTCATGAGTATAACTGGTTCGATTTGTTCGATCATTGACTTACATTCACCCAGATGCTGTTGACTTCACATGAGTATATTGTAGCCTGGTCCTCATTTTATGTTGTTATCGCCTCGTGCTCTATTAGTTGCTGGCCTTTGTTGTTGCTTCGGCAATGTGGTTTGTTTTTGGTTGTGATGCTTGCATTATCCAGTTTCCTGTATTTGATTACTGGTGCCTCATTTGGTTCAAAATGCATTCACTTGCCTACCCATTCATCACATAGTTTCTGTATTGAGTTTAGAACAGGGTAGTTGATTGATGTACACCCCTGTGTACATTTCTCTGTGCACATTGAATTTGCTGTATTTATGAGTAGTTACTGTTTTGGTCATAACTTCATTTAAGGCCCAGTTAAAACCATTTGATAGTTGCCAGTTTGCGTAGTTGGAATTATATCGCCTTTGTTAGTGCTCGAGTTTGATACATTGCATTAATGCCTTGTATTCGTTTGCATTTGGCCCATTGTATTTAATTGGTTGTGTGCTGTGGTGCCATAATTTTGGTGCTCTCACCTCCATCCTACTGCCTTCATGTAATTCACGTGCAGTTTGTAGTTTCTGTCTTGTATCACTTGTGTCACTTGAAGTTGCACTTGATAGGCCCAGGTCCATTCTTTCTTGAGCCTGTTGTGCTGTGTATTGAGCATTGTTTTGTTTTCTAGTCTTCATTGTTGTTTCGGCTGTTGCATGCTTTGTTCATGCACCTTGTGTTACTGTCCAATTTCTTTTAGTGTTTGCTGATGCATTTGTGTCATTTGGTTGATAACCCACGGCTTGACTTGACTTTGCTGCAGTGTGCATATATGGTTATTTATAACCATTTCATTTTGAGGCCGTGTCACTGATGTTGTTTTGCATTATTTCGTTCATTCTGATTCAACAATCTTGTTGAGTTCACTTGAAATCCCTGTATGCATGTCATATGGGTTTGTTTTGTGGTACACTGTACTGCATTTCTGGGTCAGTTATTGTCATTTTCTGCATATTTATATATGTGGCCTCGTACCACTCGATGGTATTTGGATTTTTTTTCGTATACACTTGAGTTGAACCCGGTGACTCGGGTTCGATCTTGTGTTTGCTTATGAATTTTCATTGGATACATCATCACTGTCGTGGCGAGACAGTGCACGTAAGAGTGAACTGCAGCCACACGGTATTCATTGGTTACGTCATCACTGTTGTGGCAAGGCAGTGCATGCAAGTGTGAACTGCAGCCACACGGTATTGGTTTTATTGTTATTTCTTTTGCTTTTGATTTATGGAACTATTTCGTATTCCATATGTTGTAGTAGCGTGGCAGTACACGCTTGCGTATACTGCAGCCCTACTCGAGTTGACGTCTTAATTGATGTTTCCAATTACTTGATTGTTTCCTTTGTCCAATTCATTCTTGTTAGTGATTGGATAGTCGAGATTTATTGTGATTTTCATATATTCGTTATTTGATTATTATTGCTTCTGTGCATTAATAACTGAGTTTGAATTAGACTGACCCGAGTATTATTTTCTTTTGAAATTTAATACTTGGGTCAGACCGAGTATTTTCAGGTTGTAGATATTCTGCTTTGGGATGCTGTTCGGGCTATGAAGACTTTTCATATCTTTTGGAGTTGTCGTGTCATAGTATAGGTTGATATGTATTCATGTATATTAGTCGATAATGTACTTGTATATATATAACTTCCTGAGTCGGCTGTTGTAGTTGTATCACATGTACCGTGTCAAATGTATTGTAACTGACATCAGTTATTATATATACATGAGACTTTCTACTTCATCTGTGTTCCGCATTTATATTATCTGTGTTATTAGTTTATATTTTGTCCTAGACTATTATAGCCACTGTGTAGTAGCTTTGAGTTTGCATCGGCATGTCGGATTCCCTCCCGAAATGAAACGCACGTTTTTACTATCTGACATATCGGTGCTCGCGCAAAGCAATTACATGGATGGTCGCTCCTCAACAGCCTCATTCTCCGCGCTAGTTGACAGCACTACACCATAGTGTTCTTGGCTAGCATGGGCATAGAGGTGGGGCGTCACAATTTCTAGAATTTGTGTTTCACCAATTTTCGTGATTTCCATTGATAAGTTTTATCAATATTTGTGCATTGGTGAATTTGTGTGTCATTGACTTTTGTGATTGACATTGATATAATCGTCAATATTTGTGGTTTGTTGAACGAAATAAGGTGTATGACATTTTCTTTGATTCTTGTGTAGAATTTTTTGACATTGATTAATCTCTTGATGATTCTCAACTAATTATATATATCACAGCTTGGCATTGTGATTACTATGTGTTTAGTCATATCTCTTACTCTATATCGTTTCATCTGATATTTATAGTTAGACTGATCCGTTTTTTATTTTCTTATTAAATAATACTCGGGTCAGACCGAGATGTTACAGGTGCTTCTGCTTGACTTCTCCCCAGGGATTCATTACTCTGACTTTTGGCAAACTACTTAGATTATTAGTTTATTTTGTTGTATAGACTTGAGATATAGACTCATAGTTGTATTCTTTTGTATAGCACGTGTTGCTATTCTTTTGTATTATTGTGGATCTTTTTGACCACTACTCTGATTTACACTTCCATGTGTTAATTATATATTCATATCTTCTTCCGCCTTTGCGATATGAATTGTTTGTGACTGATTTATGTTAGTGTATTTCTATATTTGTTTCCGAAGATTATTATAGCCACTGTGTAGTAGCTTTGTGTTTGTATCGGTGTGTCGGATTTCCTCTTGAGATAAAATGCATGTTATACTATCTGACATATCGGTGCTCGCGCAAAGCAATTATACAGATGGTCGCTCCTCAACAGCCTTATTCTCCGTGCTAGTTGACAGCATTCACCGGTAGTGTTCTTGGCTAGCGTGGGTATAGAGGTGGGGCGTCACAGCTTGGTATCAGAGCCAAGCTTTGGAACAATATGGAATATTATAACAAGGATCATCGTCCTAAGTCCATCTTAGGAGTCGTGCTTTAGGATTTAATTCTAGTCTTCGTACCGATTCATCCTATTTTCCTTATGATTCCTTATTTATCTATCAAGATTGCTTGATATTCAATTTGGTGAATAACCTTTTTCTTCTTCTTCTTTCTTTCAAAAGGAAGAGAAATGTCTAGACCAGGCCGTCCCAGAGCCGTACCGTCTAGTGTTCCACCCCAAGATGGAGTTTTTATGACTGCTCAACAGCTTCTTGATTTGGTAACTAATGCTCAAGCAGCTGGAGCTAACCTGGAACCTACTCACCCAAAGTCGAGATTTGCACGCTTGTGCAGCGATTACACTAATTTGGGTGGGGAGCCATTCAAAGGTTCCGAAACTATTATTGAAGTACAGGCTTGGCTAAGGTCATGCGATCGAATCTTTTCTCTCATGAATCTTATTGACCTTCACCGATTTCAGGTGGCCTCTAGTATGCTCCGAGAAAGAGCATTGGACTGGTATGAGCTTCTTATTTCTGAGATTAATGAAGCGGATCTCACCTGGGAGCAATTCCGGGAACGCTTCGAATTAAAATTCGTTCCAGAAGCTGAGAAAGTGACATTGGCTCGACGATTTATAGACCTTGTTCAAGGTGAGTCCTCCGTGACTGATTACGTCGCCTCCTTCGAGTCGCTTTCCAAATATGGGGTTGAATACATCAACACCCCTTTAAAGAAGAACCTGAGGTTCGTCTATGGCTTAAACAAAAGTCTCAAGAAGCCATTACTTCTAAAATTAGAAGTTTCTTTCGACCAAATCGTTGATATCGCTCTTCGTCTTGAAGAGGCGGATAGGGAGAATGATGTTGAAGTGGTGGGTTCCAAACCAAGCTTCAACAATAACAAGAAGAGGCCAAACAAATTCAAAGGCCCCTATCCTAATAAGAAAGGGAAGCAAGCAACCTCCGTGGCAAAGACTTCTTCCTTTGGTCGTGGGGAATGCTATAATTGTGGTTCGAAGGACCATTATGCGAACAAGTGTCCTAAGTCTATCTCTTGTCGCTACTGCAAAGGTCCCGGTCATGTTATATCCTCATGCCCCAAGCTTCAGGGCAGGAAAGAGGGAAATCTTAATGTTGCTCAAGCCCCTGGCAACACATTTCGTGGCCAAGGTATTTCTCACTCTATTCGGGATGGAATTATTTTATTTCGTGATCATCCTATTCGAGTTCTTTTTGATACGGGTGCGTCCCATTCTTTTATATCAAAAGAACTTGTTGATACTTTTTCCCTGGATGTTTTGTGTTTAATGACTTCTTTGAGAATTGCGAATCCGGTTGGTGGATCCGCAACAATCAGTTTATTGTGTAAAGATGTCGAGATTATTTTGTGCGATTTTCCTTTCCTAGCCGATTTGCATGTCATGCGTTATTTAGGCTTTGGAATGATTTTGGGAATGGATTGGCTTAACCATTATGAAGCTCATATCCTATGTCCTGAACGGACTATTCATCTTCGGCATCCTCAATCTGTTATTCAGGTTTCTGTTATTCTTAAAGATTCGGATTCTGCTTTGGTTGCATCTTATATTCTTTAAATCCTCGTGATGACGATGATGATGATGAGGGTGATATTATTTCTCTTATTCACGTCGTTCGTGAATTTTCCGACATATTCGAGCCCGTTTTAGGGATACCACCTAAGCGAGCAATTGAGTTCAGAATTAATCTTATTCCTGGAGCTCAACCTATCACTCATCCTCCGTATCGTATGTCCAATAAAGAAAACGCGGAGATGCGTAAACAATTATCCGAATTGGAGACGAAGCAGTTTATTCGCTCTAGTTCCTCGCCTTAGGGAGCTTCATATATTTTTGTGAAGAAATCCGATGGTACACTTAGGCTTTGCGTTGACTACCGCAAGCTTAATGATCTTACTATCAAAAGTAAATATCCTTTACCTCGGATTGATGATTTATTTGACCAACTTAGTGGTGCTAGAGTCTTTTCACAATTGGACTTGGCTACCGGTTTTCATCAGCTTCGTATTGCAGAGGATAGCATTCCTTTGACATCGTTCCGTACTCGGTATGGATCTTATGAATGGCTTGTTATGCCATTCGGGTTAACGAATGCCCCGGCTTATTTCGTTGACTTAATGAATCGAGTTTTTAAAGACTTCCTCGATCGATTTGTCCTCATCTTTATTGATGATATTCTTGTGTATTCAAAAACCGAGGAGGAGCATGAGAAGCATCTTCGGATTGTGTTGGAAACTCTTAGGAGTAATCAATTAAAGGCAATTTTCTAAATGCCACTTTTGGCAATCTCGTGTGAAGTTTCTCTGTCATATTATTTCCGAATCCGGAATTTCCATGGATCCTTCAAAGATTGAAGCGATTCAGAATTGGAAGAGACCGGAGAGTGTGACAGAAATTCGTAGCTTTCTGGGATTGGCAGGTTATTACCGCCGATTTATCAAAGACTTTTCTAAGATTGTCGTGCCTCTCACTAGCTTGACGAAGAAAGGTATTAAATATATTTGGTCGGGCAAATGTGAAGCTTCTTTTCAGAAATTAAAAGAACTTCTTTCTGATGCTCCTATTCTCGTTATTCCCAAGGGGAATCAAGATTTCGTTGTTTATACCGATGCTAGTCGCGTTGGTTTGGGTGCCGTTCTTATGCAAAAAGAACGTGTTATTGCTTATGCTTCTAGGCAATTGAAGCCAGCCGAGACTAGATACGCCACTCATGATTTAGAGCTCGCGGCTATTGTTTTCGCCCTTCGTATTTGGCGTCATTATCTATTAGGAGAGAAATTTGTTCTTTATACCGATCATAAGTCCTTGAAGTATTTATTCTCTCAAAAGGAACTTAATTTGCGTCAACAGCGTTGGCTCGAATTTCTTGCACCATATGATCTTGATATTCTTTATACTCCCGGAAAGGGTAATTGTGTCGCCGATGCTCTTAGCCGTAAACAACAAGCTGTTGTTTTTATGATGATATCCGAATGGAACGATCTCGAGATATTATCCTCTTGTGAGATTCAAGACCGTGTCTCCGATTTATGTTCATCACTTGTGTTATGTAGCCTTGAGGCTCATCCTTCTCTTTTAGACCGCATTCTTGAAGCTCAAAGGCTAGATCCCGAAATGGCTCTTCTTGGCCAAAATATTAGGGATAAAATTGATATTAAAGGATTGAAAGAATTTGATATCGATTCTCGTGGCGGCATTCGCAGATTTGGTAGACTTATCGTGCCAAATATTAGTGATCTTCGTAAAGATATTTTAGAAGATTCTCATCATTCTAAATTTACCATTCATCCCGGTAGTAGTAAAATGTCCGCGGATATGAAGCGACTATATTATTGGGAGGGAATGAAATTCGATATTGCTAACTTTGTTAAGTGTTGCATGACTTGCCAACTCATTAAGGCTGAACATCAAAGGCCCGGTGGGTTATTGCAACCTTTAGAAATTCCAATTTGGAAGTGGGACCAAATTTCCATGGATTTTATAGATGACCTTCCCCGTTCTCGTTCGGGTCATGATAGCTTATGGGTGATCGTTGATAGACTTACCAAATCCGCCCATTTTATTCCCATTCGGTCTAACCGAACCGTTCCTCTTTTGGCCAAGCTCTTTATGAAAGAGATTGTTAAATTGCATGGAGTCCCTACTTCTATTGTTAGTGATCGTGATCCATTGTTTACTAGTGGATTTTGGAAGAGTCTTCAAAAAGCTTTGGGAACGAAGCTCAATTTTAGCACCGGTTATCATCCTCAGTCCGATGGACAAACCGAGCGTGTGAATCAAACTCTTGAAGATCTTCTTCGTGCTTGTGTTCTTGATTTTGGTGGAAGTTGGGAAGATCATATTTCACTTATTGAATTTTCCTATAATAATAGCTTCCAATCTAGTATTGGTATGGCACCTTTCGAGGCACTCTATGGAAGGCCATGCCGATCTCCTTCTTGTTGGCTTGAGGCCGGTGAGAAGCTCGTTTTAGGTCCAGATTTTGTTCGCGATTCCACAGAAAAGATTGATCTTATTCGACATAGGATGAAAGAAGACCAGAATAGACAAAAATCCTATGTCGATAACCGAAGAAGGAAGTTAAAATTTTCCGTGGGAGATCTTGTGCTCATTCGTGTATCACCTATGAAAGGTGTTGTACGTTTCAGTCGATCGGGAAAATTGGCGCCTCGATATATTGGGCCATTTCCTATCACTGAACGTATTGGTTCCATAGCTTATCGCCTATCATTACCGGCTCAGTTCTCTGCTATGCATGACGTGTTTCACGTTTCTCAACTTCGGAAATGTCTTCGAGATTCCGATTCTATTCTTGAGCCCGGTGTTGTGGAAGAGATTGAAGTTTCGCCTAATTTAACTTATGAGCAACATCCTATTCGTATCATTGCTTCGGAGGTCAAACGCCTTCGAAATAAAGATGTCCCGCTTGTTAAAGTCCAATGGTCTTCAAATCCTAAGGATTGTTCTTGGGAATCTAGAGAGTACATCGAGCGAACACATGCGGACTTACTTTCTCGTGCTCTTTGAGGTGAACTTCTTATTTCAAACTTCTTTTGTTGAATATGCTTTTATGGTTGTTACTATATATATATCTTCTTCTTAAATATTGCGAGGACGCAATTTCTTTAAGGAGGGGAGTCTGTAACAACCCACATATTTATCGATTTTATATTTAAATATTTTATTTAAATATTCTATCGTTAGTCGGATTTTAGTCCGAAAAGCTACTTTTTGCATACGGTCGAATTAGGACTCGAGACCACTCCCATTGAGTTTAAAATGCTGTTTGCGACCTTTTTTAGTATAAGCTTCGATATGTTTGGAGAAAGTTGATTTTTGCTACTTTTTCACTTTGGGTTTGGCTTTGGGCTCAGCCCTATGTTTAACTTATGCTCAAATCTGAGCCACTCTTCCCCATTCACACTCATTCTCTTCCTCTTTTCAGTTCTAAGGCAATAATGGTGGGAGAGATTGGAAATTAAAACTCCAAACCCTAGTTTTCTTTTGCAAATCAAGTGCTAGCTCCAAACTAATAGAAGAACCCATTGGTAAGCTTCTCTTCTTCTTCTCCAACTTATTCTCTTACCAATTTCAGAAATTCCTAAACCTAATTTTGGGAATGTTCTTGTTTTGAGCATAGATTCAAGCTCATTTGGGTTGTGTTGAAGAGAGATTGATTCTCCATTTGCTTTCAAGCTTCTTCTTGTTTGATTTTGGGAAAAAGGTGAGATTTTTATCTCACATCTTTGTCTATAATAATCTTCGATTGTTAGGTATGAATTCCTAACGTTTATTCGTGTGCAATTGATTTTGGTTTGGATTGAATTGGTGTATATTCTAATTTTTGGTGTTTTGGTCCAATTTATGAAAATCCTATTATGGATATTTGGACATTGATGTTTGAGGCGTATCGAAGAGCCGTTTGGGCTGGGTTGTCGTTCGACGTAATTCCTTTGTCCTCGCCATTTGCATAATCGATCGTTTTCTACATTCGTTTGGCCATTTTTGGCCTAGGTTCAGGGAATGCCCTGAACCCTTCATTCAGACGTCTGAAACGTGATATTCAGACGTCTGAATATTGTTTGGGAAGTTTTCTATTCCCAGATTCAGACGTCTGAATATATGGTTTCAGACGTCTGAATTGGCTTATTTTCAAACAGAAAGAAAATAGGCTAAAATATGCCTATTTCAGACGTCTGAAACATTTGGTTCAGACGTCTGAATCGTGTTCTGGAAATTTTTATATTTCCAGATTCAGACGTCTGAACCACTTGTTTCAGACGTCTGAAACTGTTGTAATTTTGCCTTCTTGCCTTTTTGTTTGAGAATTCCAATTTAAATCGATTCGTAATAATCCTATTTGTTGTTATCATTTATTATGACTTTGATGACTCTTTTTAGGGATTTTGAATATCCATTTCGATGGATTCTTTATCGGTTTCTTTGGATTTTATTCACGTCTTCGAATGTGAATTTTAGTGATTGATTGTTCTTACAATCTTCTTTGTGATTTGTCATTTAAAAATATAAAGGTTTTCTATACTAGTAGTAAATATCAAAACTTTTCTTCAAATGATTTCAACACTATTTTATTAGAAAGATCGTTTTCTCAAACCGATTTCTAATCTATTAGTATATACAAACCTTTACCTCACTCATATGAGAAATCTAATTAAACGACTTAGTAAAACAAGTGGTATGAAACGCTTGCATTTACTTCGTCGGTTAATTCTTGGACTTGTTCGATTGAACCTCTTGTGACAATTTTCTAGTGGAAATCTACAGTTTGTTCGTAAATATTTAAGTTAAGCTAGTGGTTATGGGACATGAAGCTAAACTCATATATTTACTAGCTTAGTGTAATTGACACTTCTCGTTGATCATGACGATCATTTTTGTGATTTAGACTAGCAATGTGCGATGTCTCTTTGTCGACGAGGGAGACTAAACCCCGTTTTGTGGAGTTTCGACTCAATTTGGTGGGGTAGCAACCCATGGTCTTCGGGCCGTTTGTGGAGCTTCGGCTCAATTTGTGATGGTTAGCAACCATGGAATTAGCATTCCGTTTGTGATACACGTGTTGGTGAGCTTTATGCTCCCGTTTGTGATAGGCCTCCCCCTTTTTGTGATTTCTGGATTTCTTGAGATGATTTCTAGAATTTTTGTTTCACCAATTTTCGTGATTTCCATTAACAAGTTTTATCAATATTCGTGCATTGGTGAATTTGTGTGTCATTGACTTTTGTGATTGACATTGATATAATCGTCAATATTTGTGGTTTGATGAACGAAATAAGGTGTATGACATTTTCTTTGATTCTTGTGTAGAATTTATGACATTGATTAATCTCTTGATGATTTTCAACTAATTATATATATCACAGCTTGGCATTGTGATTATTATGTGTTTAGTCATATCTCTTACTCTATATCGTTTCATCTGATATTTATAGTTGCACTGATCCGTTTATTATTTTCTTATTAAATAATACTTGGGTCAGACCGAGATGTTACAGGTGCTTCTGCTTGACTTCTCCCCAGGGATTCATTACTCTGACTTTTGGCAAACTACTTAGATTAGTAGTTTATTTTGTTGTATACACTTGAGATATAGACTCATAGTTGTATTCTTTTGTATAGCATGTGTTGCTATTCTTTTGTATTATTGTGGATCTTTTTGACCACTACTCTGATTTACAATTCCATGTGTTAATTATATATTCATATCTTCTTCCGCCTTTGAGATATGATTTGTCTGTGACTGATTTATGTTATGTGTATTTCTATATTTGTTTCCGAAGATTATTATAGCCACTGTGTAGTAGCTTTGTGTTTGTATCGGTGTGTCGGATTTCCTCTTGAGATAAAATGCATGTTATACTATCTGACATATCGGTGCTCGCGCAAAGCAATTATACAGATGGTCGCTCCTCAACAGCCTTATTCTCCGTGCTAGTTGACAGCATTCACCCGTAGTGTTCTTGGCTAGCATGGTTATAGAGGTGGGGCGTCACAAATGACTATAGGCATTTGAAGGATATTATTGACGAACATGTGAGGAATGGATAGTTACAACAATACGTAAGGTCTTGGGGTGCAGCGATGGAAAAGGAGCAGCCACTATCCACCTCGAATGAAAACGGAATTGGATCAAGGCATCATCATCAAATTTTCATTAATTAATCTAGATGGAATGGAATAAGTAACGAACTCCATAGTAAGACGGCTTAGTCACTTACACATGTACGGGATCGAGACGGTCCCAAGGTATGCTCTAAGATGACAAATCATAGTGCTAGGGTTTGTGAAATTTGTTTTATTCTTCTTGTTTGCTTCGAACTCTTATTTTTATATTTTTATTTTAACTCAGGTTTAATGATTGTACAGGCTCTTATTTTATATGTTGGCAAATGGACTTAGGAACGCTTAAATTTGGATCAATGTAATAGATAACACAGGTCCCAGTTGCGGTCCTATTTGAAGAGATGGGATAATAGTCGCAAGGTATGGGTCTTTTCATTGAGCGAACATGATGAAACAAACTCGTGCATTATGGATTAAGTCCTCAACTAGATATCGAGACCGAAGAATAAAACCCATCAAGTTGTCAAGTATGGAATATGCTTGGAAAAGGGTAGGTTGCTTCGCTCGTGTGCTATGGATCGACCTACTTAGGTTGTCGAGTATGGATTATGCGTGGCAAGGATCCGGAGAGATCAAGGTCATCACATATAGACTATGTATGGCAAGGGGTAGCTTGCTTCATGCACGATAGGGCGGCCTACTCAGGTCGTCGAGTACAGAATGTGCTCGACATGGATCCAGTGAGATCAAGGATTTGGACTAGAATAACGACCCAGAGAGGTCATGGATTTGAATATCAGTTTCGAATAGCAATGGATTTTTTTTTGGATGGATGCAGATCCAAATAAAATGATCTGGAGACACCTTGTATTTGGATAGGAGTCTGGATCGAAAAATACAGCTATCAATGGATTATGGATTTTGAGTTTATGGGAATTTAAAATACACCTTCATATCACAAAGCATGTTTTTGGTGGCAAAGTGTTAACCCACCTTTTTCCAAGGCATTGGATATGCAGATTTAACCTAAAATACTTGATGATTATCGTGGCCAGTAGCCCATAGCAATGATTGTGAAGTCCAGAAATCAAGTGCAGGTAATGATATGAAGTGATGATTAACCGAGACCAAGAGACAGACTCTCTAGAATATTCTTACCGTGGATTAGTACTACCGCCAGACAAGGGATCAGTGCCTATTCTTTCCTCTGGGAGAATGGTACAAATCCTTAATTTTTGTCCTAAATTGGGTGAGACCCATATAAGGTGACAGAGAAGGCCCCACGAGGCAACATTTCAAATCTCAAGTCATTTGGAGTTTGTATGTTTAAGTTATGGGAAAATTAATTCATCGAAGAAAGGGATCGGTATAATAGGGATAGTATCAAAAAGGGATCGGTACAAGTGGATCGTTATAAATGGGATCATATAAAAAGGGGTCGACTTATTTCAGCCTAGCAAGTACAACTCATTGGAAAACAATTAATATCTCAACATCTACACATCCAATTGACATGAAACTTAAAGCACAAGCTAACTACAGCATGGGGAACTCCCCATAGCAATCGCACATTATTTGGAGTAAGTTGAAGGGATCGACTATAATTAGCAGTCACATTATATTGGAACAAAGATTCATCAATAACTCGAATTCTACCAATCCAATTGGCATGAAAATTGAAATCTATACATGACATAACATGGCGAAGCTCCTCTAGGTATCGCATGTCATTTGGAAGAGTTTTGAGGTATCGATCCCTATCTCTCCAAACGGAATGGCTGAAATCAGAATATATGCAATACCACTTCACAAAAAATGTGATATCTCCCAAACCATAAGTTGGAATGAGATGAGCTAACATTATGCAGAACTCCTAGAGGGATCGCACCCCATTGGGACACCAAATTAGGGATCGGTACAGATCCATATTGTGGGCCCCAGTGGGCTTGAAAATTCTTAGATGGCCTCGTCATGGCCCGTAGGTTCTTCTACCAAAATTTCAGCTCAGTCCATGCACATCTTCCTCTATAAATATAGCAAGCATTGCATTAAAAAAAGATCTTCATACTGCTTCTCTTTATTTTGAACCTAGGCCAAACCTTGTCAATTTTGCTCTTGGATTTTGAATTATAACTATGAACAAAATACAATATAATAGAAAGGATTATTCTGGAATAGAAACATGTCGGAGTTTGTCGAACAACTATAAATCGTCTCTTTTTACTTACTTTCATTTTTTAATTTGTTTTCTTTTCATATTATATTCACTACATTAGATACTATCAAATATCTATGACTATATACTAGTGCTTTCAAATAAATGGGTGTTGGTGGCCAATTTTGATGCCAATATATAGCGATATTAATTTGAGTCTAATATTTGCTCAACGTACCAAGTGCATAAGAAAAATGTGATATAATAGACTACATAACATATGTGATAATCCATATAGTTAACGCGTAAGGAATCCATCTCATATTCTCCACATCAAACCTTTTAATATGGTGTCTACGTATATCATGAGGGACTATCTCAATATTGTTTTACGCTAATTATAAAAGATGTCATCTTCAAATCCAATATCCAGAATTAAATAACCAAACTAAAATGATTCTAACATGTTTATATCATCAACAATCATAAGTTTTTTGTTTACTTGTAGTTTATAAATATTTTAATGCTATTATAGTTCTTTCTTACAACCACATGTATGCTCTACATTTTGATCAAAAATCAAACTATTTGATTGTGATGTCCCGGAAATTTGGGCAATATTTATTTAATAATTTCATTTATAATTTATTTTAAAATGTGAAATACTGATTTAATAATCCAATTCAAACATAATTTTCTTTTGAAAATTTATAATTATTTTGTTAATAAATAATATTCTTTTGAAAATTTATAATAATAATTGAGTTTGAGAATCTTATTGTTTTAAAATGTTAAAAACATTTAAATGATAAAATTTCTTTCTAAATTGATTTAAAAATATTTTATTTATAATGTATATATGTGTATACATTGTAAATAGATGTTTTGATTTTATTTTAAAATTTAATAAAAGATCTTTTCAAATTTATAATATATATAGGTATATAATTTATGAATTGATAAATTAAATTGAAAATAGTATTAGAACTTTTTCATAAATCAGTTTATAAATCTATCTTGTATTTTTTTAGGAAGAAATTAAAGTAAATACTTTGTTATAAATATAATAGTTAAGAATTGTATTTTATAATAAAGTTTATTTTGTTTTATTTTAAAATTGTTTTGAAATAAATTTAGTTTATTTATATTTGAGTATAATATGAAATCTTTTGAATAAAATAAATTCAACATTGTTCTTTTCTTTTAAAAAAAAAGTTTCTTTTGTGAAATTGGTTTTAAATAATTTTTTTAAAATATTCAAGCAAACATTTAAATATGTAAAGATAGTTCATTTGTAATTATTTAGAGAATAAATGTAAATAAACATATATAAACATCTTAAATTAAATTAGATTAGTTTTATCTTTAATTAAAAACATTTGAAAACAAAGAAATTTATTTATATCTTTAATCTTACATGTGTTTAAGTTTCATGTTTATAATTTGACACTTGTAATTAGCTTTAAAATTCAAATAACAAGTGGCATTCTAAAACCTATTTGAATTTATTTATTTTAGATAAAAACTTAAACAAATATCTTTTGTTTCAAACATTTTATCTTCTATGTAGAATTAAAGTTCAGATCTAAGAGAAAACTAAAATCCATTTTTACTCAAAAATTCCACAACTCAATCTATATTCTACAGAAAAACTCAATCTGTCATCAAAAAGGTTTTTAAAACCCTGCAAAATTCATCTGAAATTCTTTTAACCTGCAAATCAAAATTCCCAAATCTGCATCTTCTGTTTAACCTGCAAACCATGTTCAAATATCTGCAACAAACCAAACTTCTCCAATCTGCAATAAATCAATGCAAGCAAGTTGAAATGGGAAGCATGCAGTTCCAAAGCCTGAAGCATCATGGCATCATCTAGTGCAAATTCAAATAGGACTGCAAGCATCAAGCTAACACCATCTCCAACTTGCATGCAAGCAGATTCAAGCATGCAAGGAATTCAGGCTGCAGGGATGAATTTCTTATGGATGCTTTCTGCTTTTCAAATTCTTAGGTGAGTAAATTTTCTTTCTTAAAAACAGTTTCTTTGTTTAAAACCCTGCTAACAAGATTCTGCAAAACTCTAAAAGCTTAATTCAAAATACCATTGAATAAGATAATTCAAACAGAGGCAAATAATAACTAATCTGTTCTTTCTTTTAGAAGCAACATCACTATTTTAGATAGTATCAAATTTATCTATGCATAAGTATTTATAGAATTGAGTATGTTTTGACTGTTGTAGATGGATGTTCTGTGATACTTTATAGATTATGCAGATAAATGTTGTGTAAATTGTTTTACAGTCATGCTTCTGTTATTATTTGTATTTAAATTCAAATCCACTCCTTTATGACTGAATCATGGTTAGAGAATATTGTGTAAACATAGTGTGTGTTCAGTATAGTTTAGGTTTGAAAATTTTAGTTTAGAAAAAAAAAAAAAGAGAAGAACCCTGTTACATTTGAAAACAGTAACTACAGACAAAAGTTTTCAATGTAAAAGTTTTCCAAACATCTTAAAATTATTAAAACTAGTTAAAGCTTTAATGCATGTTTAAAACATGGATATTAAAAACATGATTATTAAACAAGCATCACAATTTTAAAATCTTCTGGGAAGTTAGGAAGTGAGATGTGAATTTCTGCAGATATGATTCTGTTACTTCTTGGGTTTAAACACAAATTCATTTCTTTATGACTGGATCTTATTTAGAATTTATTGTGTATACCTATGGTGTTTGTTCTGCATAGATTAGGTTGTAAATTTAATTTAGAAATATTAAAACCTGTTACTTGTGAAAACAGTCACAACAGACATTGGTTTCCAAAGTAAAAATTTAGCAAACATCTTTAAATTATTCAAATAAGTTTAAAATTTTTAATGCATGTTTAAAAACCATGATGAAATGTTGACTGAAAGAGCGGGAAAGATAAGGGAAGAGGGTCAAAGAATGGTCATTGACAGGTTTGGCATGTTTGGTGAAGCTTCCTTTCAGGTTGTTTGATTTGCTTGATTCAAATTTTCAAGCAACAAAGGATTCTTGTTGATGGTTATGTCAATTTGAGGAATGGATGGTGTATTGGAGAGGATGGTGAGGTAACTGGAAAGCCACCGGAGCAGTGGTCGCATCTGCACAGAGTTTGGTTAACTCTGGTGAACTTGGGATGGTGCAGGCTTTGGGTGACTCGAAGTCATCCCCGTGCAGATAGTTTTATGGCTCGAAGTAGGTAGGGAATTTACTCGAAGTAAATTGAGGAGGTCTCGGGATGGGTTGAGTGCAGAGATACCTGAGTATTGTTTTTCTGGGAAAACTCAGACGTTTAAAGCAGATGATCTAATTTAAAGTGTAGGTAGGGTTTAAATTCAAGTAGGTTATGAATTCAAAAGTTTAAAATGAAGAATTTAAATATTAAGTAAGATTTAAACTTAAATTGGAAACAGAGTAAATATAGTGCAGGTTATAACCTGAGTGATGTGCTTTTAAAATCTGTGAACTCAAAATGTTTAAAAGTTATGAGTTAAATTCAAGTATAGTTTGAATTGAATTCAAGTAAGTTTGAATTTAGAAAGTTTAAATGATAAATTTAAATTTAAGGAAGATTTAAATTTAAATCTTGAAGCAGTGTGAATGTAGTTCAGGTTTTTGAATACAGATTTTAAATTTAAAAAGTTTGTTCTTTTTAAAATTTAAAAGTGGATTCAATATTTAAAACAAGATTCAAATTTAGGTTTGAATTGAATTTAAGTTTGAATTCAAGTTTAAAATTGAAACATTTAAATTTTAAGTAAGATTTGAATTGGGTTTGAAATCAAATTCAAATATGATTTCAGTTTTTACTTTAAAACCTGTTTTAATTCAAATCGGTTTGAAAAGTTTTGAATATTGACAGAAATGTTATTAAGCAGAATTCAAATATGAATCTGATTTTAAATGAAGGTTTAAATTATAAAAGAATTCTTTCTTTTAAGTATTAAATAAAATTATGCTATGTTAACTGTAAATTGAAAGTTGAATTTGATTTTTGAAATGTATTGCTTAAATACATTTTGAATATTAATTAAGTTATAAATAAGTAAATAAATTATTTTGGGAAATAATTAAGAATTTACTTATTTGTTTGATTTTAAATAATAACTTGAATTAATTTATAATTAAAGATGATTTATGAATAATTAATCTAAGGTAATTTTCTTAAGTAAGGAATAAATGGAATGTTGTTAATTATCTAAGGATAATTAATAATTAATTAATGTAATTAATTTTGATGGATTAATTAGATTAATTATTTTAGGAAAATATATTGTAATTTGATAAGTATAATTACTTTACCAAAAGTAATTAAGGAATTAATTATTTATTAATTCTGATAATATGCTTTATTAAATTAATTAATTTAGTTTAATTAATTTAAGAATAATTTAATGATAATAATTACTTAATGTAATTTATGGAGAAAGATTTCTTAGTGAAGTTTTAAATGAATAATTACTGGAATGTAATTAAGGAAAGGTGATTTATTTTAGTAATTTGGATAATTACTTTTGTAATTAATCAAGGATTAATTAATAAAGATAATTGATTATTGGATAATTAATTTATTAAAGGAGTAATTAAGATAGTTAATTACTGGATTTAAGTATTAATCAAGGTGATTAATAATGGTATTTAATTTAATTAGTAAATGTAATTAATTTTTAATTGAGTAATCAATTTAAATATTAATTAGAGATCATTAATTATTATAATTAATGATGTAATTAAGAATTGTTTAATTAAGAATTAATTAATTAAGTGATTAATTAATTGTAATTAATTGAGGATAAATGTAATTAATTATAGTTAATTAATTAAGTAATTAAGTGTTAATTACTTATGATTAAGATTAATTAATTTTATGAAATTAATTTAAGACTAATTACTTATTGTAATTAGTGAATGATTAATCAAAGATGTTTAACCAAGTTAAATACTTTATGAATGATTAATTAACCAGGTTGATTAATCAATGGATTTTTAAGCAGGATTTATAGGATGGGTAATCAATTTAATTTATTTTAAATTAATTAAAGATAGAAGTAATTAATTTAATTCATTTTAAATTAATTATAAATGATGGATAATATATCATTGTTTATGGATGATATTGATATACCTTTGGATGGTTGTGATCTCAGAAATGAGATGAGTGGTATCTATAGGATATGGATGCTTAGTTAAAGTATGATGGATTATTTGGTTGTGATGGTTGTTGTTGTGATGTTTGACTGTTGTGATGATTATCTGTTGTGATAATGTTATGAGTTATCTATTATGATGTGAATATGTAGTTTATCTATCTGAGTGAAATAGATAAAAGTAAATGAGTTAATTGTTTAAAACCCTTAAGTATAACTTGGACATTAAAATGGCGTTTGGTTTCGGTGAGACCGGGATCGGGTTTCCATATTTGGATATCCGAAAACCACATCGATTTCAATTAAACGTTAGGTCGTTAATCCAAGTGGAGCAAGTGAAGACTCGAGGTGTAAGGGCTATACGTCAGTATAACTCTGTGGGTGATTCCGTAATGAGTTTGACGGAATAGTACTTATAGATTCGAGATGGTGATTTAGAGTGCAAGGGTTATTGTCGTTAACTCTGAGGGTGATTCCAAAACGAGTGTAACGAGATAATGCCTTCGGTTTCGTTCGAACCCGGAACGAACTTGTATGGATCGAATGCTTTCAGAACATCGTCAGGTGGACGATGAGCATTCTAAGATAGATGTGTTCTTTAAAGGTAATCGTAGCCTCAAGCCTCATCAACCGGGAATGGCTAAAACAGGGGAGGTGCAACAAGGCTTCGTGGGTAGCCCCCACTTGAGAGTAAGATTTACCCCTGTCTAGAGGTCCCTTTATATTTCGGCTGTGTGGACGGTTGAGAGCTCCAACCGTCGGGGTTGTCTTATTCGGAACTATTCAGTAAGGAATGGGTCCGGCCTTGTGTTGCAGGGGAGTTAGGGTGGCTCCTCGGTACGGTGATCTAGGCCACGTACTGTGACGGGCGGTACCCCAGTAGCCCTGCCATTGATGGAATCCATAATCCAATAAGTACCTGTACGGTTTTGATTGTGCCCAACTATGTTGGAACGTGAGATGTAAGCATTCCAGCTATTTCTGTATTTTATTTTGAAAACCCTAGACACTATTATAATATCACTGGATTTCCTATCAAATGTTTTGGTTAGCGTAAGGTAAAAACTTTTCCATGTTTATGTGTGGGAAGTCTTACGTGATACCTTTTGTTTTCAAAGGATTTTTCTAAAAGTTAAGCAACTTTTAAACTATTTACTCACACCAGACCCCCGTCTGACCCGAGTGTTTATTTTCTGTTTTATTAAACTCTTGGGTACTCATATTATGTATGAGTAGTCAAGTGATTCAGGATTGCTTTGACGAGTTATGGAGGAGCAAATGGAGCAGGAGGCTTCTGCGTTGTAGTTATCTATTTTCCACTGTGTTGGTATCTCTGAGTCGTCTCTCTGAGTTGTACTTGTACTGTTTAGAGTTGTATAACTAGACAGGTGTTTATAACTGTCTAGTATGTGTTGTATTGGCTGTAAAACTCCGATGTATATGATACTATGTAAAGTAATTATGTGATATATTATATTTATTCGTTCCGCTGTTTAGATTCTGATGTTTCTTCTTCTTCTCTTTCTTTCTCTTTTCCTATCCCTTTCTTTCTTATTAGCGATGCAATTTCCTGGAGTATGGAAGTTGGGTCGTTACAACGTGGTATCAGAGCAGTAGGTTGAGTGAATACCTAGGCTCTGTAGTGGTGTCTTTCTTGAGAGAGCGTACTTGTAATTTTATATATATATATATTTAATTCTACCTATCTGTTGGGTTACCTGTTCAGGTTTTCCAATAAGTAATAAAGGTAGATAGGGTAGTGGTGTGTGTAACACAACTACCAATGGTTGGAGTTCTGAGTGTTTGAGCTTGGAAGTGTTCTGCTAGGGCAGTGTTGGGCATCTTGAGTAGTTTGGCAGTTTGATGTGAAGGATTTTTCTGATCTTTGAAGGAGAATCTTTTCAAGATTCGGAGTGTATCTTTGGATTTTTAAGCTTGATCTCACTCGTGTGAGTATATTTTCTTGAGTCTGGATCAGTTTGGAGTACTGAAGCCAGCATTGATATAGCTTTGAGGTTCGATAAGTTTTTGGGTAAGGAAGTTTTGGCAGCAGTAGCAGCAGTGAGTGGCCTGTCTCTTTGATGGCTCTGAAGTCTATGTGAATCTTTTGTTAGTAGGCCGGGCAGATGGCGAAGCTTGTCCATTTCTTCTGGAAGCTCAGCTGGGTGTGATGTTTGTGGTTGAAGGTGGACCACTAGTTTCCCTTCTGTTTTGAAGGCTTTGGCTATTCTGTTTGTTGAAGAGAGAACAATCTGAACTGAGTAGAATCGCAAAAGTGACTTGCGATGATTCGGAAGTTTTCTGAGTAATCTTTGTTTGGATTGGAGCATCTCTAGAAGATGTTTGAGTTATCGAGGTGGTTTGATATTTTCTGGATGTCTTCGAAGGAGTTAAGTTTTGCATCCGCATCAGGAGATGGAGTTCTGTTTCGACTTGGTTTTTTTGAGATTTTATGGAATTTGATGAACAATGTTTTCGGGGTAAGTTGAGCAAGTTTGTACCTGTGTTCACCAACAGCATTCTCAAATCAGAGTTGCGCAGTGGAAGCATGGTGGCAGTTATTCCGGAATAGAAGCAACACCCGATTAATGTGGGAATTTGTGTTTTGTCTTGGATCAGAGGATTTCTACGGGAAATTCGCTTAATCTGGAGACTTGGATGTCTTGGGAATCTGTTTTGTTTCCTGAATAAGTGTAGTTTGTCTGAAGTCTTCTGTTATCTGTAGTAGAGTTTGTGTGATGGATTGGATTGATCTAGAAGATTGAAAGCAGCCCAGGATCGACAGGAAAGATTTGTGGATAAGAGATTGGACCTTTCTGTTTTCTCTTAAAGGTTAAGTGATTGATCTGCAGGATTGGATTTCCAGTTTGGATAACTGGAATTCGATAAGTTTCACGTATCTCTGAGGGAATACGTGTATGATTTATCTCTGGTTGTAGAACCAGCAGTTCTGGAGTTTTGGTTGTTGAGTCAGACTCGTTTGTAGTCTGATATCTTGTCTTGTGTTGTAGATATAGTTGTATAGGAGTTTTGGAGCTTCTTAGTATTGATTGTTTGGATTCTCTAGAGCGAGTATCCCGGTATATATATATACTAGGGGAAACTCGATAGAATGTTATCCAGAATTTGTTTGGATAATTAGGTTTGTTTGATTGATTGAATTGGTTGTCTTGATTGTTAGCATATGTTGATATGTGCTTGTGTTTTAAATAAAATCTTTAAAGAGATTATTAAATTACCTTTGCTTTTAAATTTCGGGGACGAAATTCTTTTAAGGGGGGAGGAATGTGATGTCCCGGAAATTTGGGCAATATTTATTTAATAATTTCATTTATAATTTATTTTAAAATGTGAAATACTGATTTAATAATCCAATTCAAACATAATTTTCTTTTGAAAATTTATAATTATTTTGTTAATAAATAATATTCTTTTGAAAATTTATAATAATAATTGAGTTTGAGAATCTTATTGTTTTAAAATGTTAAAAACATTTAAATGATAAAATTTCTTTCTAAATTGATTTAAAAATATTTTATTTATAATGTATATATGTGTATACATTGTAAATAGATGTTTTGATTTTATTTTAAAATTTAATAAAAGATCTTTTCAAATTTATAATATATATAGGTATATAATTTATGAATTGATAAATTAAATTGAAAATAGTATTAGAACTTTTTCATAAATCAGTTTATAAATCTATCTTGTATTTTTTTAGGAAGAAATTAAAGTAAATACTTTGTTATAAATATAATAGTTAAGAATTGTATTTTATAATAAAGTTTATTTTGTTTTATTTTAAAATTGTTTTGAAATAAATTTAGTTTATTTATATTTGAGTATAATATGAAATCTTTTGAATAAAATAAATTCAACATTGTTCTTTTCTTTTAAAAAAAAAGTTTCTTTTGTGAAATTGGTTTTAAATAATTTTTTTAAAATATTCAAGCAAACATTTAAATATGTAAAGATAGTTCATTTGTAATTATTTAGAGAATAAATGTAAATAAACATATATAAACATCTTAAATTAAATTAGATTAGTTTTATCTTTAATTAAAAACATTTGAAAACAAAGAAATTTATTTATATCTTTAATCTTACATGTGTTTAAGTTTCATGTTTATAATTTGACACTTGTAATTAGCTTTAAAATTCAAATAACAAGTGGCATTCTAAAACCTATTTGAATTTATTTATTTTAGATAAAAACTTAAACAAATATCTTTTGTTTCAAACATTTTATCTTCTATGTAGAATTAAAGTTCAGATCTAAGAGAAAACTAAAATCCATTTTTACTCAAAAATTCCACAACTCAATCTATATTCTACAGACAAACTCAATCTGTCATCAAAAAGGTTTTTAAAACCCTGCAAAATTCATCTGAAATTCTTTTAACCTGCAAATCAAAATTCCCAAATCTGCATCTTCTGTTTAACCTGCAAACCATGTTCAAATATCTGCAACAAACCAAACTTCTCCAATCTGCAATAAATCAATGCAAGCAAGTTGAAATGGGAAGCATGCAGTTCCAAAGCCTGAAGCATCATGGCATCATCTAGTGCAAATTCAAATAGGACTGCAAGCATCAAGCTAACACCATCTCCAACTTGCATGCAAGCAGATTCAAGCATGCAAGGAATTCAGGCTGCAGGGATGAATTTCTTATGGATGCTTTCTGCTTTTCAAATTCTTAGGTGAGTAAATTTTCTTTCTTAAAAACAGTTTCTTTGTTTAAAACACTGCTAACAAGATTCTGCAAAACTCTAAAAGCTTAATTCAAAATACCATTAAATAAGATAATTCAAACAGAGGCAAATAATAACTAATCTGTTCTTTCTTTTAGAAGCAACATCACTATTTTAGATAGTATCAAATTTATCTATGCATAAGTATTGATAGAATTGAGTATGTTTTGACTGTTGTAGATGGATGTTCTGTGATACTTTATAGATTATGCAGATAAATGTTGTGTAAATTGTTTTACAGTCATGCTTCTGTTATTATTTGTATTTAAATTCAAATCCACTCCTTTATGACTGAATCATGGTTAGAGAATATTGTGTAAACATAGTGTGTGTTCAGTATAGTTTAGGTTTGAAAATTTTAGTTTAGAAAAAAAAAAAAAAAGAAGAACCCTGTTACATTTGAAAACAGTAACTACAGACAAAAGTTTTCAATGTAAAAGTTTTCCAAACATCTTAAAATTATTAAAACTAGTTAAAGCTTTAATGCATGTTTAAAACATGGATATTAAAAACATGATTATTAAACAAGCATCACAATTTTAAAATCTTCTGGGAAGTTAGGAAGTGAGATGTGAATTTCTGCAGATATGATTCTGTTACTTCTTGGGTTTAAACACAAATTCATTTCTTTATGACTGGATCTTATTTAGAATTTATTGTGTATACCTATGGTGTTTGTTCTGCATAGATTAGGTTGTAAATTTAACTTAGAAATATTAAAACCTGTTACTTGTGAAAACAGTCACAACAGACATTGGTTTCCAAAGTAAAAATTTAGCAAACATCTTTAAATTATTCAAATAAGTTTAAAAATTTTAATGCATGTTTAAAAACCATGATGAAATGTTGACTGAAAGAGCGGGAAAGATAAGGGAAGAGGGTCAAAGAATGGTCATTGACAGGTTTGGCATGTTTGGTGAAGCTTCCTTTCAGGCTGTTTGATTTGCTTGATTCAAATTTTCAAGCAACAAAGGATTCTTGTTGATGGTTATGTCAATTTGAGGAATGGATGGTGTATTGGAGAGGATGGTGAGGTAACTGGAAAGCCACCGGAGCAGTGGTCGCATCTGCACAGAGTTTGGTTAACTCTGGTGAACTTGGGATGGTGCAGGCTTTGGGTGACTCGAAGTCATCCCCGTGCAGATAGTTTTATGGCTCGAAGTAGGTAGGGAATTTACTCGAAGTAAATTGAGGAGGTCTCGGGATGGGTTGAGTGCAGAGATACCTGAGTATTGTTTTTCTGGGAAAACTCAGATGTTTAAAGCAGATGATCTAATTTAAAGTGTAGGTAGGGTTTAAATTCAAGTAAGTTATGAATTCAAAAGTTTAAAATGAAGAATTTAAATATTAAGTAAGATTTAAACTTAAATTGGAAACAGAGTAAATATAGTGCAGGTTATAACCTGAGTGATGTGCTTTTAAAATCTGTGAACTCAAAATGTTTAAAAGTTATGAGTTAAATTCAAGTATAGTTTGAATTGAATTCAAGTAAGTTTGAATTTAGAAAGTTTAAATGATAAATTTAAATTTAAGGAAGATTTAAATTTAAATCTTGAAGCAGTGTGAATGTAGTTCAGGTTTTTGAATACAGATTTTAAATTTAAAAAGTTTGTTCTTTTTAAAATTTAAAAGTGGATTCAATATTTAAAACAAGATTCAAATTTAGGTTTGAATTGAATTTAAGTTTGAATTCAAGTTTAAAATTGAAACATTTAAATTTTAAGTAAGATTTGAATTGGGTTTGAAATCAAATTCAAATATGATTTCAGTTTTTACTTTAAAACCTGTTTTAATTCAAATCAGTTTGAAAAGTTTTGAATATTGACAGAAATGTTATTAAGCAGAATTCAAATATGAATCTGATTTTAAATGAAGGTTTAAATTATAAAAGAATTCTTTCTTTTAAGTATTAAATAAAATTATGCTATGTTAACTGTAAATTGAAAGTTGAATTTGATTTTTGAAATGTATTGCTTAAATACATTTTGAATATTAGTTAAGTTATAAATAAGTAAATAAATTATTTTGGGAAATAATTAAGAATTTACTTATTTGTTTGATTTTAAATAATAACTTGAATTAATTTATAATTAAAGATGATTTATGAATAATTAATCTAAGGTAATTTTCTTAAGTAAGGAATAAATGGAATGTTGTTAATTATCTAAGGATAATTAATAATTAATTAATGTAATTAATTTTGATGGATTAATTAGATTAATTATTTTAGGAAAATATATTGTAATTTGATAAGTATAATTACTTTACCAAAAGTAATTAAGGAATTAATTATTTATTAATTCTGATAATATGCTTTGTTAAATTAATTAATTTAGTTTAATTAATTTAAGAATAATTTAATGATAATAATTACTTAATGTAATTTATGGAGAAAGATTTCTTAGTGAAGTTTTAAATGAATAATTACTGGAATGTAATTAAGGAAAGGTGATTTATTTTAGTAATTTGGATAATTACTTTTGTAATTAATCAAGGATTAATTAATAAAGATAATTGATTATTGGATAATTAATTTATTAAAGGAGTAATTAAGATAGTTAATTACTGGATTTAAGTATTAATCAAGGTGATTAATAATGGTATTTAATTTAATTAGTAAATGTAATTAATTTTTAATTGAGTAATCAATTTAAATATTAATTAGAGATCATTAATTATTATAATTAATGATGTAATTAAGAATTGTTTAATTAAGAATTAATTAATTAATTAAGTGATTAATTAATTGTAATTAATTGAGGATAAATGTAATTAATTATAGTTAATTAATTAAGTAATTAAATGTTAATTACTTATGATTAAGATTAATTAATTTTATGAAATTAATTTAAGACTAATTACTTATTGTAATTAGTGAATGATTAATCAAAGATGTTTAACCAAGTTAAATACTTTATGAATGATTAATTAACCAGGTTGATTAATCAATGGATTTTTAAGCAGGATTTATAGGATGGGTAATCAATTTAATTTATTTTAAATTAATTAAAGATAGAAGTAATTAATTTAATTCATTTTAAATTAATTATAAATGATGGATAATATATCATTGTTTATGGATGATATTGATATACCTTTGGATGGTTGTGATCTCAGAAATGAGATGAGTGGTATCTATAGGATATGGATGCTTAGTTAAAGTATGATGGATTATTTGGTTGTGATGGTTGTTGTTGTGATGTTTGACTGTTGTGATGATTATCTGTTGTGATAATGTTATGAGTTATCTATTATGATGTGAATATGTAGTTTATCTATCTGAGTGAAATAGATAAAAGTAAATGAGTTAATTGTTTAAAACCCTTAAGTATAACTTGGACATTAAAATGGCGTTTGGTTTCGGTGAGACCGGGATCGGGTTTCCATATTTGGATATCCGAAAACCACATCGATTTCAATTAAACGTTAGGTCGTTAATCCAAGTGGAGCAAGTGAAGACTCGAGGTGTAAGGGCTATACGTCAGTATAACTCTGTGGGTGATTCCGTAATGAGTTTGACGGAATAGTACTTATAGATTCGAGATGGTGATTTAGAGTGCAAGGGTTATTGTCGTTAACTCTGAGGGTGATTCCAAAACGAGTGTAACGAGATAATGCCTTCGGTTTCGTTCGAACCCGGAACGAACTTGTATGGATCGAATGCTTTCAGAACATCGTCAGGTGGACGATGAGCATTCTAAGATAGATGTGTTCTTTAAAGGTAATCGTAGCCTCAAGCCTCATCAACCGGGAATGGCTAAAACAGGGGAGGTGCAACAAGGCTTCGTGGGTAGCCCCCACTTGAGAGTAAGATTTACCCCTGTCTAGAGGTCCCTTTATATTTCGGCTGTGTGGACGGTTGAGAGCTCCAACCGTCGGGGTTGTCTTATTCGGAACTATTCAGTAAGGAATGGGTCCGGCCTTGTGTTGCAGGGGAGTTAGGGTGGCTCCTCGGTACGGTGATCTAGGCCACGTACTGTGACGGGCGGTACCCCAGTAGCCCTGCCATTGATGGAATCCATAATCCAATAAGTACCTGTACGGTTTTGATTGTGCCCAACTATGTTGGAACGTGAGATGTAAGCATTCCAGCTATTTCTGTATTTTATTTTGAAAACCCTAGACACTATTATAATATCACTGGATTTCCTATCAAATGTTTTGGTTAGCGTAAGGTAAAAACTTTTCCATGTTTATGTGTGGGAAGTCTTACGTGATACCTTTTGTTTTCAAAGGATATTTCTAAAAGTTAAGCAACTTTTAAACTATTTACTCACACCAGACCCCCGTCTGACCCGAGTGTTTATTTTCTGTTTTATTAAACTCTTGGGTACTCATATTATGTATGAGTAGTCAAGTGATTCAGGATTGCTTTGACGAGTTATGGAGGAGCAAATGGAGCAGGAGGCTTCTGCGTTGTAGTTATCTATTTTCCACTGTGTTGGTATCTTTGAGTCGTCTCTCTGAGTTGTACTTGTACTGTTTAGAGTTGTATAATTAGACAGGTGTTTATAACTGTCTAGTATGTGTTGTATTGGCTGTAAAACTCTGATGTATATGATACTATGTAAAGTAATTATGTGATATATTATATTTATTCGTTCCGCTGTTTAGATTCTGATGTTTCTTCTTCTTCTCTTTCTTTCTCTTTTCCTATCCCTTTCTTTCTTATTAGCGATGCAATTTCCTGGAGTATGGAAGTTGGGTCGTTACATTGATATCCCTATCGAAATACTCATTCAAATCAGATGCTAATCAAACTCAATTTTCATATCAGTTCTTGGGTCATATCGAAAATCCACAAACACATCATTGGTCCCACTGAAGTTGAGGCACTTTGGTACTATATGCAAATTTTACGTAGTAATTTTTTATTTAGAATCTTTGTTTAAACATACACGTAGCCAAAACTCAAAAATCTACATGATGATAATTTTGCAAGTAAAATCCGAATTTATTCAAGCATGTTAACTGATAATAAATTATTTTAATTTCAACAAATGAAAATTACATTTCTTTTCTTGTAAACATCACTTACTATATTCCAACTATAACCGTCTTCTTCTCAAAGAGAAATTTGCAGTCGATGGATCATATCCTATATATTTAACTACTGTACATAGAATACATTCGAAATCTTCACATCATGCCATATGGTAAGGTAAACACTCTAAATAGCTTATTAATAGCCGAGGAAATTATATTTTCTCAACACTATCAAGAAACTCACATTTTTTCTTTAATGTGCAAGAAATCTTATTGGAGATTTTAATGTACTATGTTAGTTTAGACTTGGTTAATTTCATTTCATCCTTCACACCAGGTTTTATCTTCGGATCATGTCCAAATCTATTTCTCTACCAATAATTTCTAAAAGAAATTCCTTCATCGTGGAGTCAGTGTTTCTTGAAACATCATTCGTTTACCAATGCAACAAAATGGGAATGCATAAACATTATTTGAATTACCTATACGCGAAACGGACTTCGAATTTACATTATTTACGTTCATAACATAAGTTGATCAATTAATATTGCTTAGTACCAAACTCTTTTGGGGTGGTTCACACGAGATCCCTCACAAAAAAGTATTATGTTCAACCTCTTGACTCACACATCTTGTCAAATCCTTAACCTAGGAAATGTAATGGTTTGTTATCTACTCTTATCTTGTATGATCTTGTAAATTATGCACTGGACAAAATTAATTTTTAACTTTATGTGCTTATTATAAAGTACCGACGTTATAGAATGTAGTTAAATCTACTTCACTTTTTACTAATTATACTTTTGTCTACTAAAGTTCGATTACTCCTTATTAATACATCAATATATGTTATTGAGAGGAAACTTTTAAGGTCGAATCTTATTTGCTTTAGGTACTTTTGTAATGCTTTCCAATATACATTACTATTGGATAAAACCAAAACAATTATTTTCTTTGCATTTTATATCTTTACTTTCGTTTTTATTTTCACTAAACTTATTATAGACATACTATACATGTTCATGTCTGCAATAATTTATTAGTGAACACAACGAAGTATGTGGAACTGTTTTCTGCCACTAAACCTATGATTTCATGGTGCTTTACCATTAATTATTTGATTACATTTCGCTAGTATCATATGATTCACAAACATTTGATTAAAGAACCATTTCTCAAAATTATGGCTTAGTCCGCTTATAACAATCCACCTTTCCAATCCTCAGAAGTCGATACTAATACATCTTGGTATTCACTTGTCGAACATCCAAGTGCTGGAAAGATATACCGTTGGGATTAAAGAAAGAAAAGATAGAATATATTCTCACAACATGATGAGTAATATGTAATATACAACAAATCTTTACAAAGGGAAAAGAACTTTAACATACATATTATCATTAGAGTAAAACTAACCTATCATTGGCCTGGATAGTTATCATAATTTATTCTTACAATTGCTAATAAATACATACAAGAAAAAAAGCACAATATAAAATACCGAAATACTTCTTGGAGGATCCAACTCAACTCTTGAAGCTCCGAAGCATGCAGCTAAATCTATAAAATATTCTTGGACAGACCTAAGCATTATAAGAAAAATAACGCCGGGATCAGTCTGATAAACCGTATAAGTAAACACAATCAAATGGATTCTTAATATTCTAAAGACCTTTCAGAATAAAGGTATCATGTAAGATCATGCCACAAATAAACATGGACGAGAGTTTACCTTAAGATAACCAAAACATTTTTTAGAAAGTCTAGTGATATTAAAATAATGTATAGGGGTTAAAATAAATATGGAATCTAGAGATTGCTACATTAATTAGGCATACAACAAAATCCATAAAGGCATATAGTGGAAATTGGATTTTCATTAATGACAAGGCTACTGGGGTACCTCCAACCACAGTACACCTCTAGAAAATGTACCGAGGGCCTCACATGGACCCCCACTAAAGAAGAGCCGATTGCCCCGTTTAACATGGCATACCGGATCACATCATTTCCTAGGCACCAAGGTTGCAAAAAATTACACTAGGCCATGGCGCCACTCTTCCCATGCGCATGCACACCAAATCCATGGATACTGATTCCAGATTGAGGAATGACTACTCCTAATAGTAGCGAACCACATAGCTCTCCTCCACCGCTTTTTCAGTCATTACTAGTTGTAAGGCATCTGAGGTCCCGATTACATTTGTAACACCATGTAATTTATTGTTAGTTACTTTATTAACTAGAAGAAATTTAATATTTTAATATTAATTATGCAGGCCAATAAGCCAACCCATTATTGGGGATGGCCGACCTCAAGTAGTTGATTATTGAACCAAAGGCGGTCATTCAATAGTGACCCAAAGGCCCCAAAAACCTAGACCGCAACAGCTCGGGTTTAATATATTTCATTATAATGGTTCTGGTTAATTCTAGCACTAGTATATTCAACCCTATCCCTCCATTCTATTCTTATATTTTTGTGGGGCGGTAGCGAAGCTCTGCCATTTCTTCTTCTCTAATTTTTTTCCCATTATAAAGATAAGATATTTGTATCTATGTTCATACAAATCAAAGAAGAGTAGAAATCTAATAAAATGGAGAAGAGAAGAGAATAAACCATATGTGTATTTGAGGTTATATATATATATATATCAATTTTCTCTCTACCCCAAATCTCTTCTTAGATCTATAATTTTAATGTGTATATATACGCTGTTGTACATATCTTTTGGATTAAAAAGGATACGGAGATGAATCGATGATTCTACTGAAGATCTGGGATTTTGATCACTTTAAAAAGTGAGTGGGAAGTTTTATAGAATGTTATAACACGAAACTTATCCCGTTGGTGTTTATTTGATTTTAATACCCAGCTAGATCATGATATGTGAGTTGTAAGCGATGAATTGAGTATGACTTGAATATAATACATATTGGCTACATATTCATGTTTATGAGTTTATTTAGCATTGTTTACAACTAGATATTGAAATAAGTCCTAAAAGTTTGAATTTAAAATATTGATTTGAATTAAATTTATTCTAGATCTAAAATAGGTTGTATAATAATGTAATAAATTTTGATTATTACCTTAATCTTATTGGAATGAAAACTTTTCTATATTTGGAATTGTTGGAATTTAGATCCATTTAATGTTTGTAAATTAGTTTGATTTCTTTCCCTTTTTGAAAGACACAGCATTTGACCTAACAAGAAATAGTTGCAAATAAAAAGAAAAGGAGATGCGTAAAGTATGAATTCATTATAGTTCACACGGCCTATATCAGTAGTAAAAAGAAATGATAATTAGTTGTAATTTCAAATGATGTAAACATTTATATGTTAAAGCTAAATCTTTATTCTAGTCTAATTTATGGAAATTATAGCGAATAATATTTTTAGATATGATTCCAACAATTTAACATGGAAAAGTATATTCTAATGAAGATATATAACTAGAACATATTTGATGAAAGTAAATATTTATACGTAATTTCTGCGTTTATAATAATTAAGTAATAAGCTAATAACGATGTGTGCACGCAATATTTGTGTTTAGGATAATTAACTAAAGGGAAAAGAATTTAAATGGTTATAACTCCAGTAAATGTTAATATATATAGGAGTTGCAATAATTTGATATGGTAAAAGGATTAATGCGACTGACAAAAATGCAATAAATGTAAAAGGTTACTAATTTGAAATTAGTAATCATACGTAAACGTCTTAGGAAATGTCCGTTAGGATTTTATGGATAAATTGACATTTATGAGCATTAAGCGGGGGATTTTTAGGTTGATAGACATTTAAGGTAAATCTTCTCGCCTTAAATAAAAATGGAATTAGTAAGCCAAGTCAATGTCTACATAAGATACTATCAATAAAGACTTAGGATGGTTAATTGGACTTAGTTAGTGAAGCATGGTCAGTAGAGTCACTCGATGGAAGACCGCACTTCGCTTTGAGGCCACCATCAATCGAGTATACTTACTCTTGCTATGTGATATCACTAATCCTAGGACCCATTACGATGTGAGAGATTGGGCTTTCTTTCTTAATTGAAAAGTACTAAATGGTCCAAATTTGGAATTAGGAGTAGTGATGGATATCTCCGCAGTGGTTTGCCTCTGGTTTGAGGTCTTAAGTGGATGAAAGGTCCACCTCTATCTTAAATGGACGAATTAAGTAACCTAGGGAGATTTCAAATATATAAAGAAGGATGTCTCTAAAAAGGATTTACTTCAGTGTCAAGGTCTTAAGTGGCTGAAGGTTCTATTTCCCTACCGAAAAAATTAACCTAATGAGATGCCATATTTATAATTAAAGAGTGGGAGTGGATACCTCAAGAAGTATTCGCTTTAGGCTTCGGGACTTAAGTGACTGTAATGTCCTCCTCTTTCCTATAAAAGAAGTATTAAGTAGTCCAATGAGGTTTCCAAGCAACGACAACTAGATTGTGACGACCCACCCATCTCGACCCTCGAAAATCGACACACAGTATAATATGCCGACGATTGAGTGCCGGAAAAGACAGATAGTTAAGCGAAAAGAAAGAAGATAGAAGAAAGAAGGAACTAAACAATATCGGAATCTCACAATTGCAGCGGAACAAAATATGATAGTCAATAACATATCTTTACACAAAATGAAAACTATATATGTTTTATACAATATATCATCAGAGTATATCTCAAACAAACAACAATTACCATCTTGACAATTTCATACAATCACAGCAGCGGATATAAAAAAGTACGTATAATACGTCTCAGACTCCAGCTCCTCTCCTGAGCTCCACAGCATCCTTTCCTATAATCTACAACACACGGTCTGACCCGAGCATTATAATGAAATAACACCCGAGTCAGTTTGGAATACCAGCTGATAAAAATACCCCCAAATTGATTATTAAATTTTCAAAAATCCTTTTGAAAACAAAAGAATCTCGTAAGAACACGCCACAAATAAACATGTCAGGTTTTTACCTTACGATAGCTAAAACACTTTTCTTATAAAAAAATCGTTTGATATTATAATAGGGTCTATATACAAATACTTATTAAAATAGCCAAAATTGTTACATTTATTAACTTCCAGCTACTAGCCACAAAGTGGGTAATACAAACAAAACTCGCAAAAGGCGCGTAGGAGAATGGATTTCCAACTAATGACTAGGCACTGGGGTACCACCTGCCACAGTACGTGGCCTAGATCACCGTACCGAGGATTACTCCCAATCTCCTGCAACACAAGACTGGGACTGCTCCTTATTGGATAATTCCGAGTATGATAACCCCATGGTTGGGATCAGCAACCGCACCACTCAGCCGAATAAAAAGGGAGATTTAGACAGGGATGACCTCACCCTAATGGGTGCCACCCACATAGCTTTGCTGCATATCCCCTGATTTTCAGTCATTCCCGGTTGATGAGGCTTGAGGCTAAGCATTACCTTTTAGAACGTTTCACTTAGAATGCCCATCGTCTGAAATCAATCATCTATACAAGTCCGTCCTGGGTTCGAACGGAACCGAAGGCACTACTCCTACTACATCCATTTTGGAAACATCCTCAGGATTAGTAACCACTAGCCCTTGCACTTCACTGCTCCATCTTCGACTCCAAACTCGTTTTTTTCCATGAAAACGTGCGAACCGGATCGAAGTGGTTTTCGTGAAATAAATCCCGATACCGGTCTCTTCGAACGATCAACGCATTGGCCGATATTGATAGTCAGTGATTTAACTATCAATTAACATTTACAAACATCCATCACACAACAAATAATTTCCCACATTATTTATTTTCCACAAAAATATCTTTGCAAGATATATTTCCATTTTCAAACCCTTTTGAAAGCAGTTTACAAACCCAACTCTTCTCATGGAATAAATTCCCAAATCTTTACTTCCTCTGAAAACATCCAAGTACCAATACTTAAGATTTAAAATAATTTAAATCCTTTATTCTTGAAAATACATTAAAACATTTATATTAAAACTACTTACATACTTAATTTAAAATATATATACTTTTCAAAATATTTCGAATAAAACTACTTTATAAAATATAAACTATTTTCTTTAAAGTACAGGTTAAGCTAACTAAATTTTTGAAAATAGGAGTTATGAAATTCTATTCAAGTTCCAAATAATACTTTAACCAAAACCTATCCTCAAATAAAACTATTCTATAAAATATAAATATTAAAGATTATCTTTAAACATAATACCCATGAACCCTTTAAAATAGTTACTAACATAACTATTTTAATACTATTTACCTTTAAACTAAACACAACTTAAATGACTTCTTAAAAACATTCCTTTAAAAACAAAATTTAAAACTTTTAACTTTAACTTAAAAATCTGCTTTAAACGTACTTGGCTTTTCAGGGAAATCCTCTTCCATTCCATAATAATCCAAAGAATTCTTTTTATAAATCCTCCTTGATTTATCTCAATTCGAATTTACGTTTAAATCCCGTAAATTCCTTTCCACGCTTTAAAAATAAAACTCCCTTTTATTTTTAACACATTTCCCCATTTCCTGAAAAATCACTTTCAAAGTATTTAAAATTAGGCTACCAGAAGTTTACTTAAATGAAAATAATAATTAAGAAAATATAGAGGAGTTTCTAAGTAATTTAAACCGAAATTACCATTTTAAAATAGAGTTATTAAATCATATTTTATATTATAATTTCCTTTTTGAAAACTTAATACTACTTTACCTTTAAGATAATTAAATACCATAATCTCTTAAATAAATATTTACTTACACTTTGAACAATTAAAATAATATTTTCTTTCCAAAATATTCTAAAACACATTTTAAACTGCCCATTTATACTTTGAAAGCTTTCTTTAAAACATACTAAATTTCCAAGAAAAAGTACACTTCCCATCCTTTAAAAACAATCTTACTATTATTTTTTAAGCAATTTGCACTTCTTATAGAAATCCCACCCCCTCCCCCCCAAGAAAACTATACTTCCAATATTTATCCCTGATAAATATCCCACTTCATTTATAAACCTAGTTTATAAATTTTCATTTCACATTTCCTTTTAAATAAAAATTTCAAAAAAAAAACACTTCAAATTCCAAACCAATTTCTTGAATTTAATTTCCTTAAATTCATTACTTAAAAATTCTTTTTATTCCTTTTTACTCCCATTTCAATTTATTGATATTTACAATACCAAATTATATTATCCAACCATAACACAGCATAACAAAATTCCAAACCAATCTATCACAGGATATCAATCAAATATATCATAGAATATAAATAAAAATTCTATTCGTGAGGAATCCAGTTGGATCCCTCCAACCCATTTTTTCCCTGCATCCACAGATGTTAGCACGACAAATAAATATCGATCAAATTCGATAATAATTTTCATATTAAACTAATCAACAAATCATTTAAATATTAACTATTTTAAAAAACTGAAATTCTAGATGTGAGTGAGATTGACTTACCTTGAATTTGTTGAGCGTTTAAATTTTGAATTAAATCGACCGCGATCGATTTAACCCAAATTTTCGCTTGCTCCGATCGTCTTCAAATTCGCACTGCGGCGTAGATCGCGATGCTGCGATTGTGGCGACGCCAGTTATGCCCAATTCCAACCTCGTATGAAATAGATATGATAATTTAAACATTTTAATAATAATTGTATAATTTAATTTACTTTCTACTTTTTTCTTCCTTACAAAATGACATCGGCTGTTAAAAACTACAACACCAAATCAGGGCCGACACTACTATTCTTCCACGCGCGAACGTAGGAACAGCAAAACCCATTGTCTCTTTCCCTTCATCCCATGCTGCAGACCCCACGGCCGTCTCCACTTCGAACATGGCCCACCACACGTAGCGCCAAGCTCCACCTCACCGGTAGCCGAAGACCGAACCTCCATACCTTCGCCAACGATGAGGAAACTCCCCTTGAATGGCGCATCAACGCGACTAAAATCGAGATGATCCACAACGCCAATCTCAACCACGACCATCCACTTCGTAAAGCTCGTCGAGTTCTACGACTTTCCTTTAGGAAGTTTTCGACAATGTCGAGTAGATCGTGTGGAATTGAGAGGGAAAAAGAAAAGAATTTCGGAAATTAATTGAATAAGCGGCGGCCGCGTTTGAGAGAACTAGGGTTTCATTGGAAAACGTGCATATATACGTTTATAAATAATATTTTATAAATATTCTCAATTTTAACGAACTATTACAAACGAACTCCAAATCACACGTGCCGCCATGCGTTTCCAAGGTTTTACCCGCATTCCGAACACAACGGAACGTGTTTCGGAAGCTAATTCGAACATATGCGCGAGTTATGGGAATAAACGATCAATTTTAAATTAAATCGATAAAAATAGTTCCTATGCGTTTTGAGCTGCCAGGGTCAAATGACAACGCTGATTGCTATGAAAATTGAAATCCGATAATAACTAACTATAACGGATCTAATAGAACAGGTGCTATCGAATTCCGAGACTGTGCCCCGCAAGGCTATTTTAACTCGTCGATTAATTCGAGCGATTTTCAAAATCGTCGAAATCACTTAAAATTTCACCTCTAAAATCTTTTTAACTCTATTATAAATCATATAGAATTTATATTCACATTAGAAATCATTCTAATTCGGTTTAAATCAAAATCTGATTATTCACGTTATTATGCTATTAAATCACATTATTAAATTAATATAAAAATTCCAAATATTAAACTTATCGACATTGGATTCCATCCAAAGGCCCAGTATCATAATTCTAATCCAAATAAACTTTAAATACATTTAAGAAACCACTTCTGTTCTATTTGCCTCCAGATTCACAAATTATTTCAATTTCAAGTAGTTAATTATTATTATTCAAATTCAATTGAATTATCATATTTGAAATTATAACTCGTTTTATTAATTTAACCAAAATCTTTTTATTCAAAATCCAATTATATTTTACATTCAACATTTAAAATGAATCGAATGTTCAAAATCTGACGACAAAAATTCCGGGTCGTTACATTCCTTCCCCCTTATAAAAATTTCGTCCTCGAAATTTGCTAAGGTAGATTCCCTGAAAATCTACTTCGCCTAAACTCTTTAGTTTCAAATCAAAACTGCTAGTTTCGATTCCTATTGCAAAATCCTTTTATTTTAATTTTAATTTGAAATCAATTTGTCGTTAACGAAATGTTTTCAAAAATTTCAAAAAATTTTTAACTCCTAAAATTTTCGAAATTTTTTGGCAAGGTCTCCCTTGTACGAAGGGGCTTCTGCAATATCACAAAAGACACAAATATATGTACATCGACCCACATGGTCGGAAAACAAAATATACCACAATATATTATCATTTTCTAATTATATTGCGTAGGTGTACCTTTTGATTAGCATTTTAAAGGCAAGCGGCTAATTATATTGCATATACGCCCTCTAACTCTATTGATTGCCTCCCGTACCTGTACTTACTTATACAAACACATTAGTTTTCAATAACATGAGAATTTTGCAATATTTTATTTATTTATCTTAGCAAAACATATCAGTTACATACCCAAATAAACAAATTTCATAACCCTGCATGTAATCCATCTTTTATAAGAAATCACAAGGTTTCAATACTACCTTAGTTTTCTTTGCAAATCCAAACTTCATTTTATTCCACTCAAACGATTTACATTCAAGTTTTCTACATACAATTTATATTTACCTCAATTCAATTCCAAATTACTTTACAATCAAATCTTTATTTTCAATTTGATACATTTGCATTTCTTTATGATTCACTTGCATTTATATACAAATCCACTAAACTAAATTCCATCTCATTCCAATATATTCAAAACTAACTTCATTTACTTTCCTTAATTCACTTTCTTTCTCGTATGTCCAACGACAAATTTTCTATGCAAATTTAAATGTTATTCGTGCAATAACCATTACTTAAGCATATAGCAATTTTAAATTAATTTTAACTCAATTTATATCAATTTTATTCAATTCTGCATTGTTCACAATCCAAACATTCTTATTTCATTGCAATTATTAAATTAAATGCTTGCCCTTACATTTCCACTTCATTAACCAATTCAAGTTTATATTAGTATCATTCCATTCTGGATTATTTAAAACCTATGCATCGTTATTTTATCATAATATTTAATTAAAATCATTTCACTTGCATTTCAACTTTTTATTACCAAATTTAAATCCCATTAACATATTCAATTAACTAATTTATTCCAAATCAGTACGCTCCTATCTTACAGTTCAATATTTGATTTTTATCTTCAAAAATCATTTTAACAATTTTCTCGAGTTTCATCCATTTTATAATTCATGTTCGGATTTTTATTTCATTCCAAAATACCAAACAAATTTATTTTGGTCCTTATTTCACTAATCAAGTTCTTATAGGTCACGCGCTTATATTTTCATACTTCCATTTATTTAATATTTAGCACATTCCCATTTCATTTTAACTCGGGATCCTTACTTAACCCAAGCATACTTTTATTTATTCCAATCCAAGTCAACATACTTCCATTTATTTAAGAAATAATTTTTTTCATTCTATATTATCAATAACTCCCTGAATTCATTTTTATTCATTTACTTTTATTTCACCTTCACAATTCATTTTTGAATTTATTAATAACATAACCATTCCAATACAATTGCCATTTAATTTAGCTTACACTAAATTCATCTTCATACTATTCTTTTAAATTTAGTTAAGCGAGAATTTAATTCATTCAATACCATTTCAACTAAATTAAATTTTCTTTCAATTTAATTCTTTTCCAATTTTAATTCAAGTTCAACTAAATTTTTATTTAGCCAACATAAATTCTTACAATTCCCTTTACTATTTTAAATAAGAATTTAATTCCATTCAATATCATTTATAACATAACTGCATTTTAATTTTAACTCTATCCAGATTTAACTCAACTTCTTTTAATTTAAGCTAAATCCCATTTTTATTTCTCCATTCAATTTAAATTTTTACCTTCTAATATATAAGTTCAAAAACTTATTACTAACCTAAGTCCATTCACCTTTTATATTTCACTTTGCCTTACCTCACTTTACATTTCATTTAGGATTTAAATTTTGAATTTCCCATAAAATACCAGCCATTTTATTTTGGTTTTACAATTTCATTTCCTATTCTTAAGTTCACCAACTTTTTTATTTAAAAGCTTATATTGCTAATTTTAATCCATTTACATCCTATAATCACAGATTCCAAATTATATATATATATATATATATAATAATGAATTCTTCAGGATATAAATTTACATTACACAATTTTAATTTCACAATTTCAAATTATAAGTATAACACTTAATAGATTTTGGGTACAAATTCATTACACAATTATGACCCACAATTACAAAGTCGTTTTACATTTCAATTTAACCCAAATCAGTTTAATTCCAAGCCCAATTTATTTAACTTATCCCAAGTTAAATTCAAGTATTCTTTATTCACTTTTATTCACTCAAATTAAATTTTAGTTCCAGGATTAAAATTTTCAATTTCCTTTCTTATTTATATCAACTTTACTTTAAGTTCAATAGTTGATCCATCTTTACCTTTCACATTATTTATATAGAATTTTCCAGAATTCAATTGTCCAGTTTTATTTCAAAACCATTTTGAAATAATAATCAACACATACCCACTTGGTATATTAATTCAAATCTCTGGATTCCAAAATACTTGGTTTTACCGAACAAATTTCCGTTTCGAAATTTATAAAACCACTTTTATACCCAAAAAGTCAAAACAAATATCATAACCACTCACCATGGAAGCAATCCATCACTTAAGAAACTCGAAAATGAATACTGATGATGTGGCCATCATCATCAGGATTATTTTCCAGTGAGTGAAGTGAGCTCAGTGCTTCCTTACTTCCACAAATTCCTTTCAAAACAATTTCCATTCAGAAATATTTCCTAGAATAACACTCCATTATTTCCTTTAAATTTTTAGAAAACATTTCAACCATTTCTAAGTTTTAAATTCCTAAACTCTTGTTTAAATACACTTTAAACGCTTTTCAAAATTTCCGGGATTTAAATTCTGGTCTAAATCAAATTTTAGTTATTCTTTTTTTTGTATAATTTATACTTATAGAATTTTATTTGGTGATAACCATTTCAAATGTTAGATTCTCATATTTGATTATAATATTACCAACCAAACATCCAATTATATATATAATAATTTTGGAAAATTATTTCTTTTATATCAAAATATAATTTCGGGTAAAATTATTTCATTTATCCACTTTAAAAACAATACCATGTCGGTTTATCTTGTTTTAAGAGTTTAGAAACCCCTATCGATACGGTTGTAATTCTGTACCGACCAGAATTCATAAACACTCAACCGATAAGTCAATACAGTATAAAAACAATTTTTATATTCACTAACAAGTACGCGCTCATAGCTATTAATACACTCAACTCATTATAGAGTACTATTGACTCTAGTAAATGAGCAATTTCCCCACCATAGCCTAGATTATCGCCATCCTAAGCTCTGATACCAAGAGTGACGACCCGCCCTTCTCGACGCTCGAAAATCGACATAGGATACGCCGCAATATAATATGCCGACAATCGAGTGCCGGAAAGGACAGATAGTTGAGGGAAAAGAAAGAAGATAGAAGAAAGAAGGAACTAAACAATATCAGAATCTCACAATCGCAGCGGAACAAAATATAATAGTCAATAACAGATCTTTACACAAAATGAAAACTATGTCTGTTTTATACAATATATCATCAGAGTATATCTCAAACAAACAATAATTACCATCCTGACAATTTCATACAATCACAGCAGCGGATATAAACAAGTACGTATAAAACGTCTCGGACTCCAACTCCTCTCCCGAGCTCTACGGCATCCTTTCCTGTAATCTATAATACTCGGTCTGACCTGAGCATTATAATGAAATAACACCCGAGTCAGTCTGGAATACCAGCTGATAAAAATACAACCAAATTGATTATTAAATTTTCAAAAATCCTTTTGAAAACAAAAGCATCTCGTAAGACCACGCCACAAATAAACATGTCGGGTTTTTACCATACGATAGCTAAAACACTTTTCTTATAAAAAAATTCTTTGATATTATAATAGGGTCTATATACAAATACTTATTAAAATAGCTGAAATTGTTACATTTACTAAATTCCAGCTACTATCCACAGTGGGTAATACAAACAAAACTCGTAAAAGGCGCGTAGGGAGAATAGATTTCCAACTAATGACTAGGCACTAGGGTACCACCTGTCATAGTATGTGGCCTAGATCACCATACCGAGGATTACTCCCAATCCCCTACAACACAAGACCGAGACTACCCCTTACTGGATAATCCCGAGTAAGATCACCCCACGGTTGGGATCAGCAACTGCACCACTAAGTCAAATAAAAAGGGACATCTAGATAGGGATGGCCTCAACCTAATGGGTGTACCAAAATACCCTTGCTACATATCCCCCGATTTTCAGTCATTCCCGGTTGATGAGGCTTGAGGCTAAGCGTTACCTTTTAGAACGCTTCACTTAGAATGCCCATCGTCCACCTGATGATGTTCCAAAAGCATTCATCCATACAAGTCCGTCCAGGGTTCGAACGGAACCGAAGGCATTACTCCTACTACATCCATTTTAGAAACGTCCTCAGGATTAGTAGCGACTTTACCTTGCACTTCACTGCTCCATCTTCGACTCCGAACTCGTTTTTTCCACGAAAACATACAAACCAGATCGAAGTGGTTTTCGAGAAATAAATCTCGATCCCGATCTCTTCGAACGATCAACGCATTGGCCAATATTGATAGTCAGTGATTTTACTATCAATTAACATTTACAAACATCCATCACACAATAAACAATTTCGCACATTATTTATTTTCCTCAAAAATATCTTTGCAAAATATATTTCCATTTTCAAACCCTTTTGAAAACAGTTTTCAAGCCCAACTCTTCTCATGCAATAAATTCCCAAATCTTTCACTTCCTCTGAAAACATCCAAGTACCAATACTTAAGATTTAAAATAATTTAAATCCTTTATTCTTGAAAATACATTAAAACATTTATATTAAAACTACTTACATACTTAATTTAAAATATATATACTATTCAAAATATTTCAAATATAACTGCTTTATAAAATATAAACTATTTTCTTTAAAATAAAGGTTAAGCTAACTAAATTTTTGAAAATAGGAGTTATGAAATTCGATTCAAGTTCCAAATAATACTTTAACCAAAACCTATCCTTAAAATAAAACTATTCTATAAAATATAAATATTAAAGATTATCTTTAAACATAATACCCATGAACCCTTTAAAATAATTACTACTATAACTATTTTAATACTATTTACCTTTAAACTTAACACAACTTAAATAACTTCTTAAAAACATTCCTTTAGAAACAAAATTTAGAACTTTTAACTTTTACTTAAAAATCTACTTTAAACGTTCTTGGCTTTTCGGAGAAATACTCTTCCATTCCATTATAATCCAAAGAAATTCTTTTATAAATCCTGCATGATTTATCTCAGTTCGAATTTACGTTTAAATCCAGTAAATTCCTTTCCACACTTTAAAAATAAAACTCCCTTTTTATTTTTAAACACATTTCCCTATTTCCTGAAAAATCACTTTCTAAGTATATGCTTAAACTATTTAAAATAAGCTACCAGAAGTTTACTTAAATGAAAATAATAATTAAGAAAATATAGAGGAGTTTCTAAGTAATTTAAATCGAAATTACCTTTTTAAAATAAAGTTATTAAATCATATTTTATATTATAATTTACTTTTTGAGAACTTAATACTACTTTACATTTAAGTTAATTAAATACCATAATCTTTTAAATGAATATTTACTTACACTTTGAACAATTAAAACAATTTTTTCTTCCTAAAATATTCTAAAACACATTTTAAACTGCCCATTTATATTTTGAAAGCTTTCTTTAAAACATACTAAATTTTCAGGAAAAATTACACTTTCCATCCTTTAAAAACAATCTTATTATTATTTTTAAGCAATTTGCACTTCTTATAGGAAACCCCCCCCCCCTTTCCGGGAAAACTATACTTCCAATATTTATCCCCGATAAATATCCCACTTCATCTTTAAACCCAGTTTATAAATTTTCATATCGCATTTCCTTTTAAATCAAAATTTAAAAAAAAAACACTTCAAATTCCAAACCAATTTCTTGAATTTAACTTCCTTAAATTCATTACTTAAAAATTCTTTTTATTCCTTTTTACTTCCATTTCAATTTATTGATATTTACAATACCAAATTATAATATCCAGCCATAACACAGCAAAACAAAATTCCAAATCAATCTACCACAGGATATTAATGACATATATCACAGAATATAAATAAAATTTCTATTTGTGAGGAATCCAGTTGGATCCCTCCAACCTGTTTTTCCCTGCATCCACAGATGTTAGCACGACAAATAATTATCGATCAAATTTTATAATAATTTTCATATTAAACTAATCAACCAATCATTTAAATATTAACTATTTTAAACAAATGAAATTCCAGATGCGACTGAGATTAACTCACCCTGAATTTGTTGAGCCATTAAATTTTGAATTAAATCGACCGCGACCGTTTTAACACAAATTTTTGCTAGCTCCGATCGTCTTCAAATTCGCACTACAACGTAGATCGCGTTGCTGCGATTCCGGCTCCGCCAGTTATGCCAATTCCGATCTCGTATGAAATAGATATGATAATTTAAACATTTGAATAGTAATTATATAAATTAATTTACTTTTTATTTTATTTTTCCTTACAAAATGACATCGGCCGTTAAGAACTGCCGCACCAAATCAGGGCCGACAATACTATTCTTCCATGCGCAAACGTAGGAACAGCAAAACCCATCATCGCCTTCCCTTCATCCCATGCCACGGTCCCCCATGGCCATCTGCACTTCGAACAAGACCCACCACAAGAAGAGCCAAGCTTCACCTCACCAGTATTCGAAGACTAAACCTCCATACCTTCGGCAACGATGAGAAAACTCCCCTTGAATGTCCCATCAACGCGACTAAAATCGAGATGATCCACAATAATAATCTCAATCACGATCGTCCACTTCGTAGAGCTCGACGAGCTCTACGACTTTCGTTTAGGAAGTTTTCGACGATGTCGAGTAGATCGTGAGGAATTGAGAGGGAAAAAGAAAAGAATTCCGGCCTTTAATTGAATAAGCGGCGGCCGCGTTTGAGAGAACTAGGGTTTCACTGGAAAACGCGTATATATACGTTTATAAACAATATTTTATTAATATTCTCAATTTTATCGAACTTTTACAAACGAACTCCAAATACGTGCCGCCAGGCGTTTCTAAGGTTTTACCTGCATTTCGAACACAATGGAATGTGTTTCGGAAGCTAGTTCGAAAATATGTGTGAGTTCGGGAATAAACAATCAATTTTAAATTAAATCGATTAAAATAGTTTCTACGCGTTTTGAGCTGCCAGGGTCAAATGATAACTCTGATTGCTACGGAAATTGAAACCCGATAATAACTAACTATTACGTATCCAATGGAACTAGTTTCGTAGAATTCCGAGACTATGCCCCGGGAGGCTATTTTAACTCATCGACTAATTGATTGATTCATATTATAAATCATATAGAATTAATATAAAAATTTTATTATTATTAACTCTATTATAAATCATATAGAATTTATATTCACATTAGAAATCATTCTGATTTAGTTTAAATCAAAATATGATTATTCACGTTATTATTCTACTAAATCACATTATTAAATTAATATAAAAATTCCAAATATTAAACTTATCGACTTTGGATTGCAAACAAAGGCCCAATATTATAATTCTAATCCAAATAGACCTCAAATACATTTCAGAAACCATTTCCGTTCTATTTGCCACTAGATTCACAAATTATTTCAATTTCAAATAGTTAATTATTATTATTCTAATTCAATTGAATTATCATATTTGAAATTATAACTCATTTTATTAATTTAACCAAAATCTTTTTATTCAAAATCCAATTATATTTTACATTCAACATTTAAAATGAATTGAATGTTCAAAATCTAATGACCAAAATTCCGGGTCGTTACATAGATAGTACAATTGAGGAGCACGCTTTTGGAAGTAGGACTTAAATGATGGGTCAATCTATATTCCACTTGGAAGTATTAAGTGGCATGGGTACAGTCTCTTACATTGTTAAGGCCGTAAGTACAATGCTACCATTTAAGACCATGCCTTGGGGATTGGTCTTAAATGATGGGTCTGCCTTTGTTAAGGTATCAAATGACCAAAGTTTGCTTATTTTCTAATAAAAGGTATTAAGTAGCTTGGGTATAATTTATTAGATGGATACGATTTTATCGGGGTAGATGTGGTAATAGTTGAATGTCAGAAGCCTTAAATAGTAGTTAGCGTTCTTATAGCTACGACCCTCCGACAATTAACAACATTATTAGGAAAATCACTTTGAGAATATGTGTTAAATAAAGGGGTCAACCTTGATTAAGGACTTAAATGGAAGAGTCTACCTATTTCTCTTTTAAAAAGACTATAAAAGCCTGATTCATACTAAAAGTACTAAGTAGCTAATGAGTTTTAACTATTAGTGATATGGCTTCATTAATCTCATACGTTAGGAAAGGGTAAGTAAGAAATCGTGTGTGCAATGCAAGGTTAGATTAGAATTGCTAACCTTAATGGACATAACAATTAAATGGAAACTTATCAGTACAAATTTATGTTATGGATTGTATATAGATTTTCTAGTCACCAAAACATTGTTCTGACCCCCTCCTCTTATAACCCACAAGATAAAATTTAGAGGAATAGGTCACTAGAGCTAGATGTGCTTTGTTGTTAGAGAAGTCTTCTTTCTATCATGCTCGATGCTGTTATGACAATCTGCTATCCAAGGAATACCATTAATTCAAAGGTAGCACTCGTAGTTAATATTCTTATCATATTATTGTTTTCACTATGAGTTTATATGTTAATCAATCTGTAACGCCTCGGAAATTTTCGACTTTCGAAAATTCAACATCGATACTCACTTTATCGACTGCCGAGAAATCGAAGGCCAAAAACCCGAAATGTTATGGTTTAAGAAAAAGAAAAAGACAGAAGAAGAGATAAGGAGAGAGAAGATAGAAAATATAGAGAAAAGAAAATAGAAAATATAGAAAATAGAAAGAAAAGAGAATAGAACGGAACAGAAAACAAAACAACAGAACAACATCAGAATCTCACAATTCGCAGCGGAACAACATATAATAATAAATGAATAATCTTTAAACAAAGAACTATATCAGTTATTACATTTTATACATTTCATTACATCATATCATCAGAGTGTACAACATCATACAACATCAAACAGTGCAGCTGAAAGGAAATACTATATAACTAGTAATACGCCATGCCATCCAGCTTGCCTCCAGCAACTCCAGAATATCCAGAATATCCTGATAAACCTAACTCTTAACTGCCCGTGTGGAAATTGGTAGGCACCCAGAGTTTAGGAAGGAAAACAATAAACTCCGAGCCAGTCATGTGACTGGTGTGAGAACTCAAAAACAGTTTATTTATCTTTAAAATCAAAAATAGAGGAATATTTTTAAAGTCAATTCGCAATGCTTTTAAAAATGAGACTACCATAAGACCTCCCGCCACACACACAATGCAAACGCAGACTTGGAGAAGATTTCTCCTTATGATAGTCAAACATGCTTGATACGCATTTAAAAAGAACATTTGATATTATTACTAGTGCATAGTGTAGAAAATTCATTTCGAAAGTAGAATATAAATCTTAGCCAGCATAGGTACCATTATATTATGCCTACTAATAGCTACCATATTAGATGGCAGGTTCTACAACTAAAACCGTACAAGTTTCGTATTGGGAATTGGATTTCCAACGAATGATCAGGCCAAGGAACTTCCCATTGCCACATGAGAATGCCTCTGGATGGACATCCCCGAGAACCAAACCGGATCTCTACCAACACAAGGTCGGGTTACCCCTAACTGAGTAACAACTGACCGAATATGCCATCCCTCGGTCCTTTGGGACCTTTTCACCGAGCGCTCGAAATCAATTCACACGATCATAACAAAGTGTTTTCAACATGAGTAAGTATCTGGGCTCCATACCATGACACCACCCTTTTCCAGAAGGAAATGCACATATCCTAAAGGGCGCTACCCCTCATAACCTTGCTGCATCTTTCCTGTTTTGACCATTCGCGGGGTGTGAGGCTCGACGAAGTCACGTCCACAAAAACATACTTTATACAAAAGCCATGCTTTGGGTCAACAAATGATCATAGAAATGATCACCAGGATAGACGATCAAATAAACGATCCTATCACAAATAATCAACACAATGATCATTTACAGCTACACTCAGCATGTCACATTACCAAATTGGGAATATATCGCTGATAACCTTCAACTACATAACCTCTGAGCTCGTACGTCTCAGAGAAGGGTGTTAAGCTAAAAGAATAAATTCTCCGCCACCAACAGAAATATATTTGAAAGAAATCGGCTTTACATCTCAATTTGTAATGTCAGACATACAATCCATACAAGTCTGTTCCGGGCTCGAACAAAACCGAAGGCACTTCTTACGAAGCCCTTGCAATCCGGGTATTCACAATCCTGATCGGATTCACCATCACATATGGAGAACTCAATACCGTAGCTACTCGGTGCAGAGTCAATCGACAGGTCATCCTATCGCTTTCGCAAATACCGGGTCTTCAACACCGATCTTCAATGCAATTCATAACGACGTATCACATATTCGGAATGGGTTATACGACCCCATGGTCCTTTCCCGGTTAACCCGAATAGTGAGCGCTTATTCAAAAATAAGTGTGGCATTCAAATTCAAACAAATAACATCAAATACCCATTCAAAGGGAAATATTGATAGTCGGTTATTGAACTATCAATTGATATGCACACATCACCAGATTCCAAATAATTTTCCAAATTATTTATTTTCCAAAAATATCTTTATAAGATATACATATTTTCCATTCTTCAAAAATAAATCAATATTTATTTTTAAACTCATTTTCCAACTTCCATTTATAAATTCTATATTGAATTTACATTCCAAAATATTTATGAATATACGATTTCCATTCGATTTCTAATATTCATTTTCAATTTATCTTCTCAATTTATCTTCAAAAAGATAAATTCTCAAAATATTCACTTTATATTGGAAAACATTTCCATACTTATTTAATAAGTAATTCACAAATTTTATTTTCAACACTTGGAAAATATTCAATATACTTGAATCGAGATTAAGTATATATTTCATTCTTTAAGGAAATCATGCTCTTAAACATATTTATTTGGGCCAAAACGAATGTTGCGTAAAACATTGTTACGACAACCCAAAATCACCAGTATAGGCATTCGAAATTAAAATAGATATATAAATCCCAATACTATACAAAACATTTCCTTTCGGAAATCATTTACTATAACAACAGTGTTATAGTCCATTATTTCCTTCTATTTCTCGAAAACGTCTATTTCAACAATAAATGTCGAAACCTATGGTTTTGAATCTCAACACATTTTAAAACATCGTTAGATCGTTTTAAATTCTATTCAAAACATCACATCTAAAACATTTTCCTTAACATGTTATTCACTATTCAAAAACGTGAATATACTACGTTAACCAATTTCATCCTTTATTCATTTTATTTTAAAGGATTATTCACAGTCAAAACGTGAATATAACTCCATAAATAAATCATAACAATTTACTTATCAAAATAAGTCGTTTGTGAATTTATAAAACAATGTTTATAAATTCTATTTCTATTTATTTATAACAACTTCCTTTTATAAATTCCTTTATTAACCTATTCGATTTATAACTCAATTATAAAACAAAGGTTCATATTATAAGTTAAATACTTATAATTTATTCGTTCACAAAAATCGTTCCTTTGAACTTCATAATTATAAATCTTATAACTTATAAGATTTAATTATTTATCCAAAACCATACTTTTAATGACTTTATAAATTTTATAAAACTACTGCTTATAAAATTCCATTTATAACTTCACCGTTTATAATTCTATAAATTCCATTCACTTATGCAATCTATTTTCACTTCATTCAAACACTTATAAAATATTGTTTTATAATGTCAATATTTCAATTTATAAATATCCATTTATAAATCTCTTAATATAAATCAATTTATATTATTCTTTAAAACGTCTTTAATCTCCTTTATTATTTCACCATTTTGATTCATAAAATAATTAAATTTTATAAATCCTATATTCAAACTTTTCACAATAAATTCTAAAATCCCGATTAAACTATTTTATAAAATCATTAGCATTATATTCCCAAAAATCAGTTTTTTTAACTATATTTCCCAAAAATCATAATTTTTATAACTTTAAAAATTATAACGTTTATTTATTTAAAATGGATCAATTCCAAAATTATTTTATAAAACGTATACTTTTCAAAAATCACTTTAAAAATCATTTTAAAATTCCAAATTTTGTGCAATGATGCTACACACCAAATAGTCAATCACGACAACAACGATATCATATATCAATATGATAATCCATCAAATATCAAAATATCTGAAATCAAATAAATACTGTTGAGGAATCCAGTTGGATCCCTCCAACCCGTTTTCCTGCATCCACAAATATTAGCACAATACCAATTTCGCTCCAGTACGAAATTATCGCGGTATATGGGATTTAAATATTATCCGCTTAATAACGGCGCAATAGGGTCTCATCCGCTAAACAAAAAATGCGGGAAATCAATAACTCCAATATATACATATGCCAATATATATATATTGCTATTATATATAATACCAATTTCACTGTTTATGAAATATTCGAGGTATATGTTTTTACTAAATAACATCCGCTTACTAACGGCGTATAATGTCTATTTTAACAATCAATAGATATCAATCATCATTCAAACATGCATTCAAATATTTTAAATCTAACTATTTAAAATAAAATCGAAACTGATTCGATTGAGTGAGAAGTTCTCACCTTGATTTTAATTTCGTTTTAGCGATTTATTTCGAATAAAATTAAACGGATGTTTAATTTTACCCAAAATTCTCACCAACTCCAAACGACTCCAATCCAACTCCATCGCGTAGTGCTCGTCCATACGATTCCAACGCGACTGGTTTCGCAATTTTTCGACCTCGCAGCAAAAAGTTATGAATTTATGAAGTTTGTACATGAATTTATAATTAAAATTACAACATACATTATATAATTTTATAACCCTAACACATCACTACCGTACATCTCCAGATCCAACGGCCTCCTCTTCTCCTTCCTCTTCTCGCGTTCTACAGGTATTTGTCCGAACAAAAGAACCCACTTGCTTAGATTTAGGGTTAAATAATTCTTCCTCCACGACGAGCTATGCAACGATCAGGGAGTTCCATCGCGAAGAGCACGACCCCCTCTATGTTCGGCCCCAAGCTTGGCACACTCGGCCTCCTGTACGTGCTCGAGTTGCGTGCGCAACATCAGGGAACGCGGGTGCTTTGACGAAGATCCGTAGCTCCAAATGCGATCTCCACCGTTGAAAACGTAGATCTCGTCGTGCTCTACCACTTTGTAGTTGATTACGAAGCTTGAAAGTGAATGGATCGAGAGATAATCGAGGAAGAACGTTGAGCATTTCTGGCCATTCATATGTGTGGAGGCGGCTGCAGTTGAAACTAGGGTTTTGTTTGTTTGTTTGTTTTTTTTTAGAGTGAGGGTGCCTATTTATAGAATTTCGAACGACACTATTCATCCCGGAAATTCCGAACTCCGATTTACGCGCCGTAAACAGCGTTTCTAGGGTTTACCCCGCGTTCCGGACACAATGGAACAGGTTTCGAAAGCTAATTCGGACATCTGTGCGAGTTATGGCAACAAACGCTCAATTTAAATTAAACCGATTTAAATCGATTTTCTAGGCGTTTTAATTTGTATCGGACAAACGGTAAATCCAATTGACACGAAATTTGAAACCTTACAATAATATCACATTACGGATCCGATGAAACTGGTTTCGTCGAAATCCGAGACTTTTTGAAAAATGGCTATTTTAACTCGCCAAATTAAAATTAAAAATAATTCGATGCGTTTCGAGCTGCCACACTCAAACGATAACTCCGATTGACACGAAAATTGAAATCCGGTAATAACTAACTATTACAGATCTAATGGAACTAGTTTCGTTCAATTCTGAGACTGTTCAAAAATTGACTATTTTCACTAGTCGATTTTAATATTAAAATATTCAATTTTCACAAATTAACTCTTAATTCGATTTTAAAAGTTCTAAAATATCGTTCTAACTCCAACATGATAAAATAAAATTTTACAAATCATTTTCAATCATATTTAACTCAATTTTCAATTATTTCCATAATTTAACATATTAAATTATCGATTTAATTATCCAATTAAATCCAATAATTCAAATAAAAATTTATTTGACTTATAAATTCACTTATTAATATTCAAAATTAATTAAATATTCAAATTTTAATTACTAAAAATTCTGGGTCGTTACACAATCTTTGACGATACACATGCTTATTTGTAGGTACCAAATCCAATGATTTGTACTTTGATGCACTTGGGTTTTGATTTTTGTCAAAATTCAGGCCCATGGGGGTATGGGTCATTACATTTGTTATCAGAACCTAGTTTAGTAGATCAGAAGAATCAGGATAAACTGAGAGAATGTATTCATACTTTCCTATCTATTAGTATAATATTTTTATGCTAGATTCTAAGAGTTTCGAATATAAAAGTAGTTGTAGATCCACTCCGAAGGAATGGGAAAAGCAACTATGAGTTGGAAATATCTTAGAGCTATGATTTTCATGTCGACTTAGAAGTACTCCATGGAGTGTTGGCGATGCGCAAAGCATTGTTGATGAAGAGAATGAGTAGGACAAATGGTTGAATCCCAGAGACAAGAGGTGTTCGACTTGACAATTGAGATTCTAACTACATTGTGTTATTGAATTTTGAGCTCCATTCGGAGCCACACAATTACTCTATACGGATAGGAAACTGTAATATGTATGTAGCAATTTTCTAGAAGCGAGTTTACGGGAGGGTACATTCATTGATCACCTCTTGGATAACAAATTTATCTAAGTAATTAATATCAATTCCTTAGTATAAAACCCGTAAGAGAATTTTCATAACATATGTTTAGAAATATTTAGATTTTGGAAAAAGGCTTTCAAAGGGTTTTTTTTCCTAAATAATTATTTAGCAAATTTTGTTTTGGGAAAGTATTGAAATTATAATTTTCAAAGAACAAGTCAACCATTAAGTCACCCGAGTTAAGAAATTTTTGGTTTGTAAAAGATTAATTCTTTAAATCTTTAAATATTTACATATACCAGTAAAGGATTGATATTGATTTTTGAAAAGAAAATTTTTATCCAATTTGGGGAATTGTGTTTTAAAAAAGCTATTGGAAACCCTGAACTATTTATATGTGTGTGCATATATAATATATATATATATATATATATTATATGTATATATATATATGTTTTTATTTTAAAGGGAAGCTGTGGTATGAAATAGTTTATATTATTTAGAAACAAGTATAAAGGAGCATTCGTTTAGCCCAGTGATTTTTCGTTTTATAAAATCGAGATTTAATATTTTCTCTTTTTAAGATATGAACAAAATAGGAATGTTATTCAATTTTATTAGGGTATCTAGTTTGAAGTGTTGCCGAACCCACCAGCTATTAGAAGAAATATTTCCGTGTGAAATAGACATGGAAGAGTTGTTGGAATATTTTTGGGTTTTTTGAAGTGACGAGGTCGCAAAATTTTTTGCTGAGGCTATTGCAATCTTGGAAATAAAGGTTCTACACGGTAAGGTGGGTATCGTTATGTGGAAGGTAGAATTTTTCAAGATATTTTAAGCTGAAGACGGTGTGTGGAATGGTCATTAGAATGTTAATTAATTTTGCCAGCCTTATTGGGTCTAAGTTCAGGCCTCGTCCAAATAAGAGCTAGCAGTCGACCATAGAGGTCAACTAGTTGACCTAATAGCAATCGACCGCTTGGTGAATTCGAGCCAAAACTGAACCTAGAACGCAACTATAAATTGCATCCAAACCTTCAGCCATGACATCCCCTTCAATCTCTTCCTCCTCTCCTTTTTTTGGTCGAACCTATTTCCGCCTCCCTCTTCCTCCATTTAACCAAAGCCTCTCTCCTCTATTCCTCCACAAACCAACGTCTTCCGCGTCTGATCATGCCTCACTACTACTACAGACCTAAACCCTTTTCTCCATTTTTACAACTGCCTCTTAGCCCATGGCACCATTACGCACCGACGACTCTTCCTCTCGTCATCGCGGCCTCAATCTACAAGTAGCCGCTTGGCTTGGCCAGAGTGAGCAAAAGATCACCACCTATCTTGGAACAGTGAAATTTGATTTTCTTCACAAGAGACCAATAAAGTTCGAAGATTTCACCGCTCTTGGGCTTAAAGAGCTTTTCTTCACGACATGACTTATACCGATCCTCTACTTCAAGACTTATGTGCAGAAATATTACCTGCGCTGCGTCTATCATTTTGATGCACAGATGGCATAGAGTTTCGATGATGACAATAGCTACATTGAGTCTGAGGTGAACAAAGCTAGGATTGAGATGATAGATCATGATCTTGCTGGGACTTTGGAAATATCTGTAGTAGGCACAGATTTGGATGAAATAGAGATGACTGATCCTAAATTGTATAGCAGATCTCTTCCGGGAATGTCGATGATTGGAGGACCGACAATTAGCGACCGGTAGCCCATCACATCATGCGCATCATTTAGCACAACATCATTCCAAAGATAGGGAGACCTGACTAGATCTATATCTTAGTGTAGAGAGCCATCCATGCTATAATTGGCCGCATAGCCGTCAATTGGGTCATGTCTTGATGTTCTATATGGTCAATCAGGAAGTTGGTACCCCAACGACTCACTTGCCGTATTTCCAATTGCTCACTCCAGTGTTTAAGCATTATTAGGTAAATTTGAATGGAGAGCCTATAGTGAGGAATGTCCCACCCGCCATTCACTGGACCACCATTAAGATGATGAATATTCCTTTACCGCCTGCCACACAACCTTTACCAATACTAAATCCGCAGCACCAACAGTAGGGGAGAGCGTCGGGAGCTGAGGGATACATGAGTCCTAAGCTTGTTGCTATTTATCAGGTTCGGATAGGGTTCCGCGAAATTAGGATAGAGCAATAGAGCTAGGACAGTGAGATTGGATGAATAGCCACCATGTTATAACACTTCCACAGTCGAGGCAATGGCTCGAGCTCCAGCCGTAGAGAGAGATCTTTTCATAATTCTTAGGCATTGTTTTATTTAGGATTTTTATATTATTTTATTTCTAGCAATTGTTCTTTCCTTTTGGGTTGTTTAGGTCATAACTGCGAGTTGTCTCTTATATAAGGCATGCACGATATTATGAGTTTCTATTCATTTCCTGTGTTACTATTTCTATGTATGCTAGTCGCTTCTGCGTATATACGGATATTAGAGAAACAATATGAATATGGAAATCTCATAAAGATACTTAAAAAAAATTAAATGTAAAATAAGACTGGAAATTCTGAATAGCTGGAAATTTTAGAGAAGGACATGGCAAACTTGTTTTGATATCATGGGTCATTACTCATGTTCCTTAAAAGCTAAACTTTTTGATAATAGATGTGTTGACATTTTTGAATAAAATGTCAAATTTTTGGGTAAAGGTTAGTTATTTAATTTTGGAATTTGGTTTATGTGTTTAGCGAATAACCAACTTCTGACTACGCTAAAATTATGGTTGACTTATCAAAATTTTGGAGATGGAAAATATTTAAAAAAAAGTTTTCCCTTTATCTGGAAAGATCCCTTCCGAAAAAAGAAAAAAAAAGTTTTATATTTTAGTTATTAACTCTTAGATTATTTTAGAATTATGTCCAAAAAAAATTTTCAAGGGAAAATGTGCATCTAAATATTTTGGGATTTTATTTTTGAAATGACATATGAATTTGAAAGTGAGAGATTTTTTCTGAAAACATTGTTTTTGAAGGTTATGTGTTAAGCATAGGAAAGGCAAATAGAATTTAAATTTGCAAATTTAGCGGTGCATTAGGGTCGACGATGTGGCAAAGACAAGCGATAATAAGGGAAAAGCTATTTTAGCCCTGGAATTTCTATTTCCATACTTTATCGACGACGTGCTCAAGTCTATATTTAGACTTATTTCCATTTTAGAGCTTGAAATAAGCTTCTTACGTGCTTCGTATGTGGAAAATTTGGTGTAAAGCTGGAGAAGCGAAGAAATTTCCACTATACTATGGGAATAGGATGATTATAAGGTAGTAAGAATGTTAAATTCTCCATCTAAATTCATTTTTCCGACAAAGAAGTAAAGTTTAGAAAGCGATTTTTCGATGCGTTGGATTATTGAATGGTAGCAAATGAATGCAAAATTGGTTTTTCATACTTCTATATATTGGAATATGAGGATTTTGATTGAATTGATTTTTAAAATAGCTGCATGTAGATAGAACTGCCAGTGTATGTGTGTTTGTGTGTATGTATGTATGTATGTATGTATGTATGTATGTATGTATGTATGTATGTATGTATATGTTTGTATGTAGGTTGTTCGCATCATGTTTTGAAAATGCTTTCAAAGGAAATGCATTCATATAGGAGGATCCGGTTTATAATCATTCAGCATACTTATTTTCTATGTAATGATGTAGTTTTTTTTTGAAAGAGGTACTTTATATATATAAACAGAAACAAAAAGAGCATATACTTCTGTGATATGCCTCATTAAAACCTTTCAACCCCCTAACCTAAATGGGTGCGTTAGAAAGGAAAAAGAGTACATATCAATTCCGTATATTAACAGTACAACAATCCGGGATCTGTGCCAAGCTGTCAAACAGATAGAGGAGTAAAACAAGATATCAGACACTCAAAACCATCCGTACGAGCAGCTTGCAACAGAAAAAAACAAATAAAGGACAAGGCATACAAAATCCCCTCCAAGTACACCACTGATACCACCGAACACAAATAAACTCAAATAACGACTCGACTTCACAAACTACCATCTAGAGGAGAGAGAAGTGCAATTCCCAAAACACAAATCTAATTTCTTAAACCAGCAAAGAGAATGATAGAATTGGAGGAGGAGAGCTACAAAGGGAAAGAAACACTAGTTACGAACGTAAATCAGACAGCAGAAAGTAATCATGGAGGGCGAAAGCCGTCCTGAAGTCCATTCTCCAGATTGAGCTTCATGATGATAAGTTTTTCTTCTGAATTTAAATAATGATCTTGAAATCTTTGTTGAATGATATGCTTTCTTTCTAAAAGAATTTGCTTAATTCTTAGCTTGAACGTTTGTTCGATTCCTTTAAAAACTCGATTTTTTCGTTCGCACCAGATGTTCCATACAGTAGATGTAAAGATGATGCAAAATATACATTTTATCGGCGAATTAATTGTTTCCTGAGCTTGATTAATCGAAGTCAGTAGAAAGTCGAGGTCATAGTTCGAATCAATCTTTATATTTAACCTGGGCATAAGATCGTCCATTATATTCCTCGAATATGTGCATTGAAATAAAAGATGATTATTATCTTCATTGTGATTTGCACATAGCACACATTTTTGATCTATGGTAGGTGACCACTTACTAATTTTGAGTTTGGTTTGTAGCTTATCTCGTATGGCCATCACAGAACATATAGACATTTTAGGGGCATAGCCTTTGTCCCATATAATTTTGGTCCAGTCATACTCGCTTTGTCTGGTTCTAAAGATATTCCATGCAGATTTTAAAGGAAAATGACCTTGTTAGTTAGGCAGCCACCACCAAAAATCCTGTTTCAAGTGTTGATGTATGTGGATTTTTCTCACTTCAGTATGAGAATTCATGGGAATAAAACTTATACTTTTTTTCCATTTGTTACTTGAAATGAGCCTCGCAACTGTTTTGTGACAGCCATCCAAAATATTCATGTTGTTCCATCCATATCCGTCAATTAAGTTGGTTCCTTGTAACCATGGATCGAACCATATATCAGTATTAGCTCCATTTACAATTTTCATGTCTATATGTCCCTTGCACCATCGTCTAGCACGCAATATGGTCTTCCAAGTATGTGAAGCATTATTATCCATTCTCACAATCCAGAAATTTACTTTTTTGCAATATTTGTTGTGCATCCACTTTGCCCATAAAGAGTCTCCATTAATATAATTCCATAATAATTTAGTTGCAATAGCTTTTGCAATATCCTCAATCTTCTTGATTCCCAAGCCTCCCTCACTTTTGGTTTTGCACACCTCGTCCCAGCTCATTTTATGAGACTTTAATTTCCATAAAAAATTTGCACATAAAGAATTGATTTTTTGAATAACAGAAGCAGGAAATTGTGATATCTGAATACGGTAATGTAGCAAAGGATGAACTACATTTTTGATGAATTCTGCTCTTCGACTAATGTTGAGTCGTCTACTTTGCCAATTACTGAATTTTTATTGATTTTGTTGATAAGCGAACCAAAGTCTCTAGCTTTCAAAGAGTTATTAGAAAGAGGGATACCCAAATATTTGATTGGTATGTTATCTGGCTTAATTTTAATTATGTCAGCAATTTGTTGCTTAAATTTCGCGCCCTTGCTGAAGAATAAACTGGATTTTTCTGTGTTTAGTTCGAGGCCAGTAAGATTTTTCATGCTTTGAAAAATATGATGGATGGTTTCTGCATTTTTAGTGGTAGCTTTAACCAGAACTAAAATATCATCAGCATACAGTAAATGTGTGATAATTGGCTCAACTTGATAAATAGGGCTGAAATTTCCTTTGAGTAATTCTATGTCCAAATTCAAAGTCAGGAATTCCATAGCGATAGAAAATAAATAAATACAGTAATGATATAGTTATGCACTAGCACTTATGCACATTTGGTTGCAAAAATTTGTTGTACACTCAGTAGTAGTGTAGTTTAGGATAATTAGGAATCTTGACTTAATCATTGGTGAAATCTTAGGGACGAGGGGGGAAGAACATAACATCTCGTAACTTGGTGTTAGTTATTTATTTAGTTAGCTAATTAATCAGGCGGTGAAAATGGGATTTGTGCAAGCGACGGAATTTAACCATGAAACTTGCAACATTACATTCATGGCGATTCTGAGCAACTTTCGTATTTAGAATCTTGCGGTCAGAGACCGAACGAATAATTCACGGACGAAAAATGAATTTGAAACGAAAATAATTAAATAGAAAGAAATTAACGTTTCGATATTAATTACCTAGGCACGCTGACCGACTGCTATTGGGGACGGTCGACTCCGGGCAGCCGACCGGTGACGATCCGGCAAATCTAGTAAACGTAGGCCACAACATATGGATTTAATAATTTCGATCTAACAGTTCTGGTTGATTCTAGTGCCTATAAATTCAAGATTAGTCCTCCCTTCTGTTCTCATTTTTTTATGGAGGTAGTACCGAAGCTCTACCAGTTCTTCTGCTCTATTTTCTTTTTAAATTATAAAGATATGATATCTGTACCTATATTCGTACAAATTGGAGAATAGTAGAAAACTAATAAAAAGGAGAAGAGAAAAGAATCAACCATATGCGTATTTGATGTATTTATATACATTTGTATCTATTTTTTCTCCCTATCCCAAATCTCTTCTCAGATCCATAATTCTAATGCAGTATATATCCTTTTATAAATATATCTTGGATTAAAAAGGATTTAGAGATGAATCAAAGGATCTACTTCAGATCTTGAGATTTGGATCGCTTTTAAATGGTGAGTGGGAAATTTTATAGATTGTTATAATATGAAAATTATCCCATCGGTATTTGTTTTATTTATGCCTAATTGGATAATTATATGAGCTGTAGGCAACGAATTGAGTATGATTTCAATATAATAAATATCACCTAGATATTCTTGCTTATGAATTTATTTAGCATCGTTTACAACCTGATCTGGAAATCCATCCCAAAAGTATGAATTTAGAATATTGATTTGAATGAAATTTATTCCATATCTAAAATAGATTGTAAAATAATATTACAAAATTGGATTATTACCCTAATCTTATTGGAATGTAAGCTTTTCTATATTTGGAATTGTTGGAATTTAGATTTGTTTAATATTTGTAAATTAGTTTGATTTCTTCCCTTTTTTAAAGACACGGCGTTTGATCTAACAAGGAATAGATGCTAACAGAAAGAGAAAGAGATGTGTAAAGTATGAATTCATTCTCGTTTACACTTTCTATTTTAATAATAAAAAGAATTGACTATTCCTTATAATTTAAACCTATGTAATCTTTTGTATTTTAAAGTAAAATCTTTTTTTAGACTAATTTAAGGAAATTATAGTGGATATTCTTTTTAGATATGATTGTAACAATTTATCATGGAAAAGTATATTCTAGTGAAGATATACAACTAGAACATATTTGAGAAAAGTAAATATTTGTATGTAACTATAGCGCTTACCATAAAATAATAGAAAGCTAATAATGACGCTTGCATGTAATATTCGTGCTTAGGATAATTAACTAATGGAAAAAGAATTTAAAAGGTTGTAACTTCAATAAATGGTGATAAATAAGGAAGTTGCAATAATTTGATAAGGTAAACAGATTAATGGGACTGATAAAAATGGAGTAGACGTAAAAGGTTACTAATTTGAAATTAGTATTCATACATAAATGTCTTAGGAAATGTCCGTTAGGATTTTGTGGATAAATTGACATTTATGAGCATTAAGCGGGGATTCATGAGTATATAAATATTTAAGTTAATTCTTATTGCCTTAAATAAAAAGGGAATTAGTGATCTAAATCTAATGTCTAGCTAAGATAATATAAATAAAGACTTAGGATGTTCAATTGGAATAAATGAGTTAGTGATGCGAGGTCAGTAGAGTTACCCGATGGAAGACTGCCCTTCACCTTGAGGCTACCTACAATTGGATGTACTTACTACTGATATAAGATATCACTAATCCTAGGACCCATGATGACATGAGAGAATATGCTTGCTTTCTTAATTGGAAAGCATGAAATGGTCCAAATTTGGAATTAGGAGATGTGTGGGATATCTCCATAGAGGTTCGCTTCTGGTTTGAGGTTTTAAGTGGATGAAGGGTCCGCCTCTCTCCTAAATGGAAGTATTACGTAGCCTAGCGAGATTCCAAATAAATAAACAAGGATGTCTCTAAAAAGGGTTTACTATAGTGTTGAGGTCTTAAGTGCCTGAAGGTTCCACCTCCCTACCGAAAGAAGTAACCTAATGAGATGCTATATTTATTATTAAAGAGTGAGAGTGGATATCCCGAGAAGGATTTGCTTCAGGTTTGGGCTTTTAAGTAACTGTAAGGTCCGCCACTTCCTATAATAAGAAGCATTAAGTAGCCCAATGGGATTTTCAAGCAATAACAGGTAGATCGTACCAATGAGGAGCATGCTTTTGGAAGTAGATCTTAAATGATGGGGTTTGCCTATTATCCCCTTGGAAGTATTAAGGCTTAGATACGGTCTCTTACATTGCTAACGTCGTAATAATAATAGTTGGAGCACACCTTAGGGATACGTCTTAAATGATGAGTTCTGCCTTAGTTAAGGTCTTAAATGACTAGAGTCTACCTATTCCTAATAAAGAGTTTGCATGGGTACTATTTATTACATGGCTGCGATTTTGTCATCGATAGATGTGGTAATAGCTGGACATTAAATGTTAGAATTAGATAGTGTTAGAGGTCTTGTAGCTAGGACCCACCGAACATTGACAACAATATTAGAAAAACCACCTTAGGAATAGGTCTTAACTGATAGGATCTATCTCCATTAAGGTCTTAAATGGTAGATTCTACTTATTTCTCTTTTAAAAGTATTATAGAAGCTCACTTTACATTAGAAGTACTAAGTAGCTAATCGATTTGGATGTATTAGGCAGTTGATATGGCGTTATTAGTATTTCGCACCTTAGGAAGGGGCAAGTAAGAAATTGGGTGGGCAATGCAAGGTTAGATTAGAATTGCCAACCTGAATGGACATAACAATTAAATGGAAATCAATCGGTATAAATTTGTACTATGGACAGTTTATAGATGTTTTTCTGACCCTATCCTCATGACTATCGACATAATAGAATTTTGAGGAACATGTCACTAGAGCTAGATGAGCTCTGTTTTTGGAGAAGTCTCCTTTCTCTCATGCTCGATGCTGATGTGACAATCTACTATCCAAGAAATACCGCTAAATACAATGTAGTAGTCATAATCATTATTCATATCCTCTTATTGTTTCCACTGTTAGTTTAGATTTCTACCCATATCTGATGATGCTCATGCTTATTTCCAAGGAGCAAATCTAATGATATATGAATTGATGGACTTGGGTTTCGATTTTTGCCAAATTTTAGGCCCATGGAGGTACTGGTCGTTACAACATTTTTTTCCTCTTTTAAAAAATCACATTTCGAATGATAACAATGGCTTCCAAGCATAATATAATGCTAGCTCCCATTCACACAAGTCGTTTAAAATATGAACAAACCGAAGGCACTATTTCTACTACATCCATTTTGGAATCACTCTCGGGATTATTAGCAAGTAGCTCTTGCACTCTAAAGAACTCCGTCTTCGATTCCAGTATCTCAAATCAGTCTTGTATCTCTTCCAAAGCATAGAATGCGCATATGGTTTTGGAGTGGTTACGATTCGAGTCATCTCGTATAAGTACCTTCCCTCGCTTTTCGGTCGCTCCAAAACCAAATCGATAGTTCTGGTAAACTCAACTATGGTTCTTTTGGAAATAATCAGATAATACATAAAAGCAAAGATAAACTTCTAACCGCTTAAGCAGATGGATTTCTTTATCATTTTTCATGGGAGAACAAAACGAGATTTATACGCACAATACAACATCATCGAGGATGACTGTGCCATATTATGCTAGTGCTTCTCCTAGAAATTTCCAGAGTTATATGATGGCCAAGATTTGACATTCAGTTATTTAACTATCAAATAAACATTAAAATCAATTAGAGGGTTTAATTTTCATTAGAAGCCAAGCATGATTTATGCATGTAAGCAACCCCTAAGCCTCATTAATTAACCTTCTCATCAAATAAATATCTTTCCAATCATTCAAAAATATTAATATACTTTTCTCGATGGTATCAGTACATGTATAAAACCATTTCACTTTCAATACAAAAGGAAACGCTTCCACATATTTATATCAATAATATTAATAAGTTCACCCATCTTTAAGGAAGATTTCAAAATCTTCACAATCATATTGAATGAATCAAAACAAATGTCATTTAAAACATTGTGTACTGTAAATCCAAACACACATCCTTTAGTGTTAAGTATGGAAAGAATGTTTTCATAATACCATAATAAAGAAGGATTATTTATCAAAATCAAATCATATTCCTTTTATGAAGTTCCATTTTTATAAACCCATTTCATATTTCCAAGTCCTTTTATAAATCTCTAAATTAATTTATAAAACTTCTTTTATAAATTTCTAAAATTATTATAAATCACCTTTATAAAAATACTTTATAAAAATCCTTAACTCATTTTTATAAGTCCTATATATTTAAAACAATCTTTGTTATTATTAAAATATTGCTTAAAATTCCAGTCGTTTGTTTATAAATTATCGTTTATAAATCTATCATTCATTTATAGGATACCATTTTAAAATCTCCCTTTTATTTAAAATATACCATTTATAATTCTCTCTTGCAAAATATCTCTTATAAAACTCCTTTATAAGTTATCGTTTATATATCTCCTTTATAAAATATCATTTATAAATCTTCTTTAAATAAATCATTTTTATCAAATAAAAACCCTTTTATAAAACAATTCATCAATTTTAAACACTTTTTATTAAATAATTATTTACCTTTAGCCATAAATAAATAATTAATTAACTTCAAAACGTTATTAATAAAATATAATTAAATTTAAAACATTATTAATAAACTTAACCTATCATTAATTAAATTAATTAATTAATTTAAACCATAATTAAATCATTAATTAACTTAAGCCAACATTAATAATATAATTAAATAACTTTAAACAATATTAATAATATTACTAAATTACTTTTAACAACATCAATAATATAATGAAATAACGTTAAACAACATTAATAATATAATTAAATAACTAACTTTAAAAAAGTATTAAAAAAATAATTAATTAACTTAAACATCATTTGTGAAATAGTAAAATCATTTATAATTAATTAAACACTTAACCTCCTATTATTATAAGAATGAGGTTAATTTAAATCCATAACCTTTTAAATTTGCAAAGTGGCTTAGCGACCACAATGGTACTTAAACAATTACCATTTATTTTTAATTCACTTTCCATGTCATATCACCGGTATTTACACAAGCAGGCATATATGTAAATAAAATCAATTAGCGATTGTTAGCTAATCCATCACGTATCCAATATTAATTAATTCACATGCTAATTAATTGGAAAATGAATAAATGTCCAAATAAATATAATAGAAGAATGAGGATTATTCTGCTAAATAGATGTCATCAATAACCTATTCAATTTATTTATAGTAGAACGATTTTTTATTTAGCTCAAATGATGTCCAAAATAATTTATTCAATTCAATGTAACAAAATGGTGTTTTATTTGGCCAGATATCTAATGAAGTAAAATTAATTTAAACATGTTTATTTAAAATAGCATAATTAAATCCAACCACTATTATTTAATCCAAAACTCGAACTTCATTAAAACCTCACCTATATATACTATAGTGTTATGCTAGTTCATACATGCATATTGCAAAAGCACGCGGGTTAATTGGGTGTAAAATGAATGAGTATAGGATTTCATAAATAATAATTTAGTTTAGGAATTTTAATAAGCAAATAAGAAAATTATTTTCTTACCATACTCCAACAAAGCCCAGCCCAACACCTCCTGAATCGACTCGCCTTTAACAATTTTGTGACAACCCGCACTTTTCGACCCTCGAAAATCAACACAAATACTCCACTTGTATAATATGACGACGATCGAGTGCCGAAAATGATAGATTGTTGAAGGAAAGAAAGAAAGAGGTAGAATAAGAGAAAACAAAACAACATCAGAATCTCACAAATGCAGCGGAACAAGTATAATAGATAATAATCGATCTTTACACAAAAAGAAGACTATATCCGTTTTATACATTACATCATCAGAATACATCACAAATCAAAACAATTTCTGGAAAATTACCCTAACTTGTCCTCGCAAAGCTGACTATACAACTTATACAGCACAGCGGAATATACTTCAAATATGTGTGATACGTCTCGCCATCCAACTCGTCCTCTTAGCTCCACAACATCCTAACCTGGATTTATAATACTCGGTCTGACCCGAGCATTATAATAGAATAACATTCGAGTCAGTCTGGGAAACCAGCTTGAGGAAACACACCCAACTTAATTATTAAAGTTTCAAAAATCTTTTGAAAACAAAGGTATCTCATAAGACTACGCCATAAATAAACATGCCGGGTTTTTACCTTACGATAACCAAAACATTTCTTATAAAATCCTCTAATATTATAGTAGTGTCTATATACAAATACTTGTTCAAATAGCCGGAATTATTACATTATTAAATTACAGCTACTAGCCACAAAGTGGGTTCTACAAACGAAATCCATAAAGGCACTTAGGGAGAATGGATTTCCATCAATAGCAGGGCTACTGGGGTACTGCCCGTCACTGTACGTGGTCTCGATCACCTTATCGAAGATCCACCGTGATCCCCTGTGTAACGCCCCGAAAATTTTCGACTTTCGAAAATTCAACATCGACACTCACTTTATCGACTGCGGAGAAATCGAAGGTCAAAAACCGGAATGTTATGGGTTTTAAAAAGAATTTAAGAAAAGAAAAATAAAGAAGAAGAGAGAAGAAGGTAGAAAAATAGGGAGGAGAGAAAATAGAAATTTTTAAAATAGAAGAAAAAGAGAATAGAGAACATAGAAAATAGAAAATTGGAGAATAGAAAGGAATAGAAAACAACAGAATCACATCAGAATCTCACAATTCGCAGCGGAACAACATATAATAATAAATGAATAATCTTTAAACAAAGAACTATATCAGTTATTACATTACATCACATTACATTTCATCATATCATCAGAGTGTACAACATCAACAACATCAAACAGTGCAGCGGAAAAAGAAATACTATATAAGTAATATGCCATGCTATCCAGCTTGCCTCCAGCAACTCCAGAATATCCAGAATATCCTGATAAACCTAACTCTTAACTGCCCGTGTGGAAATTGGTGGGCACCCAGAGTTTAGGAAGGAAAACAATAAACTCCAAGTCAGTCATGTGACTGGTGTGAGAACTCAAAACAGTTTATTTACTTTAAAATCAAATAGAGGAATATTTTTAAAGTCAATTCGCAATGCTTTTTAAAAATGAGACTACCATAAGGCCTCCCGCACACACACACATGCAAACGCAGAATCGGAGGAGATTTCTCCTTATGATAGTCAAAGATGCTTGATACGCATTTAAAATAACATTTGATATTATTACTAGTGCATAGTGTAGAAGAAATTCATTTCGAAAGTAGAATATAAATCTTAGCCAACATAGACATTTCGAACTATGCCTACTATAGCTACCATCCAAACAGTGGTGACCACCATAAGTGAATGGCAGGTCCTACAACTAATACCGTACAAGTTTCGTATTGGGAATTGGATTTCCAACGAATGATCAGGCCAAGGAACTTCCCATTGCCACATGAGAATGCCTCTGGATGGACATCCCCGAGAACCAAACCGGATCTCTACCAACACAAGGCCGGGTTACCCCTAACTGAGTAACAACTGACCGAATATGCCATCCCCCGGTCCTTTGGGACCTTTTCACCGAGCGCTCGTAATCAATTCACACAATCATAACAAAGTGTTTTCAACATGAGTAAGTATCTGGGCTCCATACCATGATACCACCCTTTTCCAGAAGGAAATGGACACATCCTAAAGGGTGCTACCCCTCATAACCTTTCTGCTTCTTTCCTGTTTTGACCATTCACGGGGTGTGAGGCTCGACGAAGTCACGTCCACAAAAACATACTTTATACAAAAGCCATGCTTTGGGTCAACAAATGATCAACACAATGATCACAAGGATAGACGATCAAATAAACGATCCTATCACAAATAATCAACACAATGATCATTTCAGCATCACTCAGCATGTCACATTACCAAATTGGGAATATATGGCTGATAACATTCAACTACATAACCTCTGAGCTCGTACGTCTCAGAGAAGGGTGTTAAGCTAAAAGAATAAATTCTCCGCCACCAACAGAAATATATTTGAAAGAAATCGGCTTTATATCTCAACTTGTAATGTCAGACATACAATCCATACAAGTCTGTTCCGGGCTCGAACAAAACCGAAGGCACTTACAAAGAAGTCCTTGCAATCCGGATATTCACAATCCTGATCGGATTCACCATCACATATGGAGAACTCAATACCGTAGCTACTCGGTGCAGAGTCAATCGACAGGTCATCCTATCGCTTTCGCAAATACCGGGTCTTCAACACCGATCTTCAATGCAATTCATAACGACGTATCACATATTCAGAATGGGTTATACGACCCCATGGTCCTTTCCCGGTTAACCCGAATAGTGAGCGCTTATTCAAAAATAAGTGTAGCATTCAAATTCAATCAAATCACATCAAATACCCATTCAAAGGGAAATACTGATAGTCGGTTATTGAACTATCAATGGATATGCACACATCACCAGATTCCAAATAATTTTCCAAATTATTTACTTTCCAAAATATCTTTACAAGATATATAATTTCAACACTTCAAAAATAAATCAATATTTATTTTTCTAAACCAATTCCACTTTTCATTTATAAATTCCATAATGAATTTATATCCTCAAATATTCATGCATATACGATTTCAATTATCCATTTTCAATTTATCTTCAAAAAGATAAATTCTAATTATTCACTTCATATTGGAAAACAATTCCATACTTATTAAAAATAAGTAATTCACAAATCTTTTTATTTTCAACACTTAGAAAATATTCAATATACTTAAATCGAGATTAAGTATATATTTCATTCTATTAAGGAAATCATTCTCTTAACATATTTATTTGGGCCAAAACGAATGTTACGTAAAACATTGTTACGACAACCCAAAATCACTAGTATAGGGATTCGAAATTAAAATAGATATATAAATCCCAATACTATACAAAACATTTCCTTTCGGAAATCATTTACTATAACAACAGTGTTATAGTCCACTATTTCCTTTTATTTCTCGAAACATCTATTTCAACAATAAATGTTGAAATCTATGGTTTCGAATCTCAACATGTTTTAAAACATCGTTAGATCGCTTTAATTCTATTTAAAACATCACATTCAAAACATTTTTCTTTAACATATTATTCACAATTCAAAAACATGAATATATTATGTTAACAAATTTCATCAATTCTATGCATTTTATTTCAAAGGATTATTCACTATCTAAAACGTGAATATAACTCCATACATAAGATATAATAATTTACTTATCAAAATAAGTCATTTCAAATTTATAAAACAACGTTTATAAATTCCATTTCTATTTATTTATAAAAACTTCCTTTTTATAAATTCCTTTATTAACCTATTCCTGTTTATAACTCAATTATAAACTAAAAGTTCATATTATAAGTCAAATGCTTATAAAACGATTATTTTATAAAATCGTTCTTTTAAACTTCATAATTATAAATCTTATAACCTATAAGATTCATGTATTTATGCAAAAATCCATTCTTTTGATAATTTCACAAATTTTATAAACCTACTGTTTAAAAATTCCATTTATAACTTCACAGTTTATAATTCTATAAATTTCATTAAGTTATGAAATTCATTCACAAATCATATTCAACACTTATAAAAGCTCGTTTTATAATTCCAACGTTTTATTAATTTATAAATATCGATTTATAAATCTTTAATATAAATCAATTTATTATTATTCTTTAAACGTCTTTACCCTTCTTTATGATTTCAGCATTTTTGATTTATAAAATAATCAAATTTTATAAATCCTATATTTAAACTTTTCACAATAAATTCAAAAATCCCAGTTTAAACTATTTTATAAAGTCATTAATTCATATTTCTCAAAAATCAGCTTTTAACTATATTTCTTAAAAATCATAATTTTTATAACTTTAAAAATTATAACGTTTATTTATTCAAAATGGATCAATTCTAAAAATATAGTATATTTTCAAAAATCACTTTAAAAATCATTTTAAAATCCCAAAATCTGGGTCCAATGATGCTACACACCAAATAGTCAATCACGACAAACAACGATATCATATATCGATATGATAATCCATCAAATATCAAAATATCTGAAATCAAATAAATACTGTTGAGGAATCCAGTTGGATCCCTCCTACCTGTTTTCCTGCATCCAAAAACATTAGCACAATACCAATTTCGCTCCAGTACGAAATTATCGCGGTATATGTTCTTATTAAATATTATCCGCTTAATAACGGCGTAATAGGGTCTCATCCGTTAAAAAATGCGGGGAATCAACAACAGCAATATATACATATGCCAATATATATATTGATATTATTTATAATACCAATTTCACTGTTTATGAAATATTCGCGGTATATGTTTTTATTAAATAACATCCGCTTAATAACGGCGTATAATGTCTATTTTAACAATCAATAGATATCAATCAACTTTCAAACATGCATTCAAATATTTTAAATCTAACTATTTAAAATAAAATCGAAACTGATTCGATTGAGTGAGAAGTTCTCACCTTGATTTTAATTTCCGTTTTAGCGATTTATTTCGAATATACCCAAAATTCTCACTAACTCCAAACGACTCCAAACCAACTCCATCGCGTAGTGCTCGTCCATACGATTCCAACGCTTCTAAGTTTGCATTTTTTCGACCTCGTATGAAAAAGTTATTGATTTTTGAAGTTTACACAAATTTTTATATATAATTACAACATAACCTTAATAATTTTTAACCTAGCAATATCACAGCCGCATGATCCACATCTCCCTGCATCTCCACCGTGAATTAGCTTCTCCCCCCCATCTCCTTTTTCACGCACGCTACAGCATCATCCTCAGGCCGCACTTGAACCCATAAACAACATACTAGGGTTTAATTATTCTCCACAAATACTCGATTATACACGATCAAACCACCACCATCTTGGAGCTCATGACCTCCACTATACTCGGCCTGAAGGGCATAAGGCTCGGCCTCCCCCTCTACCCTCGAGATGAGTGCACAACCAGCACGAACGCGGCAAGATACTGGGCACGACGTCGCTCCAATTTCCATCATCTTCGTATGGATTGAAAGGCCTTCCTATGCTCTACAACGTTGTAGTTAATCACTTTGCGTAATTCCTTACGGATTGAGAGAGATTAATGAATGAATTTTGACAATTTCTGGCCCTTCATTTTGTTAGTGGCGGCTAGGGTTTGTTATTTCTTTTTTATTTATTTATGAAGGGGTAGGGTCTCCTTTTATAGAAAATCAAGCGTAAACACTATTCATTTCGGAAATTTCTAACTCCGATTTACGCGCCGTAACCAGCGTTTCTAAGGTTTACCCCACGTTCCGGACACAATGGAACAGGTTTCGAAAGCTAATTCGGAAGTATGTGCGAGTTATGGCTATAAACGCTCAATTTAATTTAAACCGATTTAAATCGATTTCTAGGCGTTTTAATTCGTACAGGACAAACGGTAAATCCAATTGACTTGAAATTTGAAACCTTACAATAATATCACATTACGGATCCGATGAAACTGGTTTCGTCGAAATCCGAGACTTTTTGAAAAATGGCTATTTTAACTCGCCAAATTAAAATTGAAAATAAATCGATGCGTTTCGAGCTGCCACGATCAAACGATAACTCCGATTGACACGAAATTTGAAATCCGGTAATAACTAACTATTACGGATCCAATGGAACTGGTTTCGTTCAATTCTGAGACTGTTCAAAAATTGGCTATTTTACAGTCGATTATTAAATATTAAAATATTCAATTTTCACAAATTAACTTTAAATTCGATTTTAAAAGTTCTAAAATATTGTTCTAACTTCAATATGATAAAATAAAATTTTACAAATCATTTTCAATCATATTTAACCCAATTTTCAATTATTTCCATAATTTAACTTATTAAATTATCGATTTAATTATTCAATAAAATCCAATAATTCAAATAAAAATTTATTTGACTTATAAATTCACTTATTAATATTTAAAATTAATTAAATATTCATATTTTAATTAATAAAAATTCTGGGTCGTTACAATCTTCCCCCCTTAAAAGAATTTCGTCCTCGAAATTAACTAGTAAGAAAATTACAGAATCTATTAATTTTCCCAAAATTCATAGTTAAACTTCTTATAATACTTTACTAAGTTTTCAAATCATACTTAGTTATCTTTTCAAAAACAACTACTATTGTTTAACTTTCAATTCCAAAATCAATTAAAGTTTTCAAAATTTTCCCAAATTTTTTTCTAACGCCTTAAATTTTCGGAAAAATTCGCCATAGTCTCCTTTGCGCGGCTCGATCCGAAAAAAAAATGACAGTATATATATCACAAATATACATCTCATCAAGTAATGAGGCATCCCGCAGGGAAAAAAGTATAAAAGTGCGATATTTAATCCGAGATATGTACCTTATATTTTATTAGCAAGCATATACGGCTAATATAGTGCGAAAGCGAGCTCCAAATGCGAAGCAAACGCGATCCGCACCTACTAAACACTCAACAACAACATGAGAACATGTATATATGACAATAATCTCAATATACAACATATATCAACATAATAACTATATATGCCAACATAGCAAATGTAACATATTCAAACATCAACCAACTAGCATTCTACAAATTCATATTCAATATATATTCATTTATATTCTCATTAATATTCAATGAAATAGGTTTTCAATTTAATCACATTTGATTCATATACAGTGGATGTTCTTTCTAACATTCATTTTCAATTAGTTTATATTCACTAATTCATATTCAAGTTGGTTCACTTCCAAATCAAATTCAATTCCATTTAAGATTCACTTAACTTCCAATTGAATTTCAATTACTTTAGCTTTCAATTTCATTAATACTTAATGAATTATATACAATCAACTAATCAATCAAATAACAACCAATGTATATCAATTACAACCAAATTCCTTTGCTTATATTAATTCAATTTGGCTTAACACCATCACTTTCAATTGGTTTAATCAAATTGATTTTCATTCAATTATTCAACTTTCAATAACATTAGATCTTAACGAATTAACACTTATATTCATTATTTCATTTCAACTTAATTCACATTTAATTGATTAATAGTCAATCCATTAATTTAATTCAATTTCCAAAGTTGAATTTTATTTATATAACTTAAGTTCATATTCATTTAATCCACTTGATTATTTACTTCGATACCAATATCAACTCCATTTAACATCTTCTTAAGTTATATTTCCATTTAACTTTAAATTCGCTTTTATTTACAACTCATATTTATAAATATATTCATATAGTTTCACTTCTTACATATATAAGTTTATTTCACAATTGTAAATCACTTTAATTATAATTTAATTCTTATAATTCATTTGCTTATACAATTATTCTTTTATTTAGATTATTCAAACAACCAAACAATCAACTTATATACACTTTGATAATTCTGAAAAATTATGCCTTTATATATAAAATAAAATCAAGGTAAAATTATCTCATTTACCCAATTTAAAATCAATACTGTGTCGAATTGTTCTATTCAAGCGTTTAGAAACCCCTTCGGCATAGTCTTGCGGACCACGCTGACGAAGGTTCATATGCCACTCAATAAACCAACCATCACAATATAAAACAATTTTATATATTCACTAACAAATACGCTCTCATAGCTATTTTTACACTCAAACTCATTCTAGAGTACCGCTGACTCTATCTCTAATGAGTAATACCCAACAGAACCATGGTTGTCGCTTAACCATATGCTCTGATACCAACTGTAACGCCCCGAAAATTTTCGACTTTCGAAAATTCAACATCGACACTCACTTTATCAACTGCCGAGAAATCGAAGGTCAAAAAACGGAATGTTATGGGTTTTAAAAAGAATTTAAGAAAAGAAAAAGAAAGAAGAAGAGAGAAGAAGGTAGAAAAATAGGGAGGAGAGAAAATAGAAATTTTTAAAATAGAAGAAAAAGAGAATAGAGAACATAGAAAATAGAAAATTGGAGAATAGAACGGAATAGAAAACAACAGAATCACATCAGAATCTCACAATTCGCAGCGGAACAACATATAATAATAAATGAATAATCTTTAAACAAAGAACTATATCAGTTATTACATTACATCACATTACATTTCATCATATCATCAGAGTGTACAACATCAATAACATCAAACAGTGCAGCGGAAAAAGAAATACTATATAAGTAATATGCCATGCCATCCAGCTTGCCTCCAGCAACTCCAGAATATCCAGAATATCCTGATAAACCTAACTCTTAACTGCCCGTGTGGAAATTGGTGGGCACCCAGAGTTTAGGAAGGAAAACAATAAACTCCAAGTCAGTCATGTGACTGGTGTGAGAACTCAAAACAATTTATTTACTTTAAAATCAAATAGAGGAATATTTTTAAAGTCAATTCGCAATGCTTTTTAAAAATGAGACTACCATAAGGCCTCCCGCACACACACATGCAAACGCAGAATCGGAGGAGATTTCTCCTTATGATAGTCAAAGATGCTTGATACACATTTAAAATAACATTTGATATTATTACTAGTGCATAGTGTAGAAGAAATTCATTTCGAAAGTAGAATATAAATCTTAGCCAACATAGACATTTCGAACTATGCCTACTATAGCTACCATCCAAACAGTGGTGACCACCATAAGTGAATGGCAGGTCCTACAACTAATACCGTACAAGTTTCGTATTGGGAATTGGATTTCCAACGAATGATCAGGCCAAGAAACTTCCCATTGCCACATGAGAATGCCTCTGGATGGACATCCCCGAGAACCAAACCGGATCTCTACCAACACAAGGCCGGGTTACCCCTAACTGAGTAACAACTGACCGAATATGCCATCCCCCGGTCCTTTGGGACCTTTTCACCGAGCGCTCGTAATCAATTCACACAATCATAACAAAGTGTTTTCAACATGAGTAAGTATCTGGGCTCCATACCATGATACCACCCTTTTCCAGAAGGAAATGGACACATCCTAAAGGGTGCTACCCCTCATAACCTTGCTGCTTCTTTCCTGTTTTGACCATTCACGGGGTGTGAGGCTCGACGAAGTCACGTCCACAAAAACATACTTTATACAAAAGCCATGCTTTGGGTCAACAAATGATCAACACAATGATCACAAGGATAGACGATCAAATAAACGATCCTATCACAAATAATCAACACAATGATCATTTCAGCATCACTCAGCATGTCACATTACCAAATTGGGAATATATCGCTGATAACATTCAACTACATAACCTCTGAACTCGTACGTCTCAGAGAAGGGTGTTAAGCTAAAAGAATAAATTCTCCGCCACCAACAGAAATATATTTGAAAGAAATCGGCTTTATATCTCAACTTGTAATGTCAGACATACAATCCATACAAGTCTGTTCCGGGCTCGAACAACACCGAAGGCACTTACAAAGAAGTCCTTGCAATCCGGATATTCACAATCCTGATCGGATTCACCATCACATATGGAGAACTCAATACCGTAGCTACTCGGTGCAGAGTCAATCGACAGGTCATCCTATCGCTTTCACAAATACCGGGTCTTCAACACCGATCTTCAATGCAATTCATAACGACGTATCACATATTCGGAATGGGTTATACGACCCCATGGTCCTTTCCCGGTTAACCCGAATAGTGAGCGCTTATTCAAAAATAAGTGTAGCATTCAAATTCAATCAAATCACATCAAATACCCATTCAAAGGGAAATACTGATAGTCGGTTATTGAACTATCAATGGATATGCACACATCACCAGATTCCAAATAATTTTCCAAATTATTTACTTTCCAAAATATCTTTACAAGATATATAATTTCAACACTTCAAAAATAAATCAATATTTATTTTTCTAAACCAATTCCACTTTTCATTTATAAATTCCATAATGAATTTATATCCTCAAATATTCATGCATATACGATTTCAATTATCCATTTTCAATTTATCTTCAAAAAGATAAATTCTAATTATTCACTTCATATTGGAAAACAATTCCATACTTATTAAAAATAAGTAATTCACAAATCTTTTTATTTTCAACACTTAGAAAATATTCAATATACTTAAATCGAGATTAAGTATATATTTCATTCTATTAAGGAAATCATTCTCTTAACATATTTATTTGGGCCAAAACGAATGTTACGTAAAACATTGTTACGACAACCCAAAATCACTATTATAGGGATTCGAAATTAAAATAGATATATAAATCCCAATACTATACAAAACATTTCCTTTCGGAAATCATTTACTATAACAACAGTGTTATAGTCCACTATTTCCTTTTATTTCTCGAAACATCTATTTCAACAATAAATGTTGAAATCTATGGTTTCGAATCTCAACATATTTTAAAACATCGTTAGATCGTTTTAATTCTATTTAAAACATCACATTCAAAACATTTTTCTTTAACATATTATTCACAATTCAAAAACGTGAATATATTATGTTAACAAATTTCATCAATTCTATGCATTTTATTTCAAAGGATTATTCACTATCTAAAACGTGAATATAACTCCATACATAAGTTATAATAATTTACTTATCAAAATAAGTCATTTCGAATTTATAAAACAACGTTTATAAATTCCATTTCTATTTATTTATAAAAACTTCCTTTTTATAAATTCCTTTATTAACCTATTCCAGTTTATAACTCAATTATAAACTAAAAGTTCATATTATAAGTCAAATGCTTATAAAACGATTATTTTATAAAATCGTTCTTTTAAACTTCATAATTATAAATCTTATAACCTATAAGATTCATGTATTTATGCAAAAATCCATTCTTTTGATAATTTCACAAATTTTATAAACCTACTGTTTAAAAATTCCATTTATAACTTCACAGTTTATAATTCTATAAATTTCATTAAGTTATGAAATTCATTCACAATTCATATTCAACACTTATAAAAGCTCGTTTTATAATTCCAACGTTTTATTAATTTATAAATATCGATTTATAAATCTTTAATATAAATCAATTTATTATTATTCTTTAAACGTCTTTACCCTTCTTTATGATTTCATCATTTTTGATTTATAAAATAATCAAATTTTATAAATCCTATATTTAAACTTTTCACAATAAATTCAAAAATCCCAGTTTAAACTATTTTATAAAGTCATTAATTCATATTTCTCAAAAATCAGCTTTTAACTATATTTCTTAAAAATCATAATTTTTATAACTTTAAAAATTATAACTTTTATTTATTCAAAATGGATCAATTCTAAAAATATAGTATATTTTCAAAAATCACTTTAAAAATAATTTTAAAATCCCAAAATCTGGGTCCAATGATGCTACACACCAAATAGTCAATCACGACAAACAACGATATCATATATCGATATGATAATCCATCAAATATCAAAATATCTGAAATCAAATAAATATTGTTGAGGAATCCAGTTGGATCCCTCCAACCTGTTTTCCTGCATCCAAAAACATTAGCACAATACCAATTTCGCTCCAGTACGAAATTATCGCGGTATATGTTCTTATTAAATATTATCCGCTTAATAACGGCGTAATAGGGTCTCATCCGCTAAAAAATGCGGGGAATCAACAACTGCAATATATACATATGCCAATATATATATATATATATATATATATATATATTGATATTATTTATAATACCAATTTCACTGTTTATGAAATATTCGCGGTATATGTTTTTATTAAATAACATCCGCTTAATAACGGCGTATAATGTCTATTTTAACAATCAATAGATATCAATCAACTTTCAAACATGCATTCAAATATTTTAAATCTAACTATTTAAAATAAAATCGAAACTGATTCGATTGAGTGAGAAGTTCTCACCTTGATTTTAATTTCCGTTTTAGCGATTTATTTCGAATAAAATTAAACGGACATTTAATTTTACCCAAAATTCTCACTAACTCCAAACGACTCCAAACTAACTCCATCGCGTAGTGCTCGTCCATATGATTCCAACGCTTCTGAGTTTGCATTTTTTCGACCTCGTATGAAAAAGTTATTGATTTTTGAAGTTTACACAAATTTATATATATAATTACAACATAACCTTAATAATTTTTAACCTAGCAATATCACAGCCGCATGATCCACATCTCCCTGCATCTCCACCGTGAATTAGCTTCTCCCCCCCATCTCCTTTTTCACGCACGCTACAGCATCATCCTCAGGCCGCACTTGAACCCATAAACAACATACTAGGGTTTAATTGTTCTCCACAAATACTCGATTATACACGATCAAACCACCACCATCTTGGAGCTCATGACCTCCACTATACTCGGCCTGAAGGGCATAAGGCTCGTCCTCCCTGTAACGACCCTGAATTTTAAACAATTTAATTTGAAAATATTTAATTAATTTTAAATATTTGAATGATGGTTTAGATTGAATTTTCGATATAACTTTGAATATGGCGATTAAATTTTAGAATTTAATCTATTGAGAGTTGAATAAAAATTTGAATCTTTAATTTTAAGCCAATTAAAAATATTTCAAAGGCTTGTAAAAAAATTCATATTGATAATACTGAAGGTAATAGAAGCTTCAGAATTGAATTTGAAAGTGAATTGTTCAGTTTTGAAATTATATCGTTTGAATCGATATTGGAAAATAGCCGTCCGAGGCACAGTCTCGGAATTCGACGAAACCAGTTCCATTGGGTCCGTAATATTGAGTTATTGCCGGATTTCAAATTTCGTATTTTTCGGAGTTAATATGTGAGCACACGACACGCAAACGCGTCGAAATTTTCAATGATTTAAATTTAAATTTAAATTTAAACTTAGTCAACGCACACCACGTTCGTCCTAGAATCTCGCCTAAAATCACGATACAAAATCGTGTCAAACATACTTCATTCAGTTTTAAGTATCCTTCCCCTCTCGTTCAAAATCAAAATCACGAATCAAAGAAATTAATGGCCGAAGCCTTTAATTCTCGAACGAAAATATAAAACAATGGCCGGCCCCAAATCGAATTCGAACGAAACAAAATCATGGCCATCTCGTTTCCCCTCTTCCATTATTTTTCGATTATACAAAAAAAATAAAAAAAATAAACAAGGGCCGAAGCCCTAAATTGAATCGCGCGCGCGCATAGGTGGAGCGGCGATTGAAGGGGGAGGCGGCGGCGCAAATGGGGGTATCGGCTACAACAAGCGGCGGGTGCACGCGGCACGACAGTCGCGATGAGATGGATGGAAGTCGCGTAGAAGGCGAGAGCGACAAGGCGCGGCGGCGATTGAAGTTAGCAGGCGCACGCGAGCTACTCGAGGTGGCGCGCGAACTCAGGTCGCGATGGATGCGGCGGCGCGTGATGGTGGTAGAGGCTCGTGCAGGCGAAGCAATGGCGCGTGGGATGATGAGGGTTCGAGTTGAAGGTGTACGCGTAGGGGATGGAGGCCGTGGTTCTTCAATCCGCAGTAAGTTATAAAATTCTTTTTTTTTTTTGTGTTTTGTTTTAATTTAGTTAATATATACAAATATGTATACGTATAAAAAAAAATGCAGAATTTAATTTACTGCAAGAGATGAGGATTTTATAGATTAAACAGAAAATTCAATTTACAATAAGGCATATTTATGCATTTATATTTTATTTTAGGAAGGATAGTTTAAATATATAAAAGTAAAAAAAATAAATATTCAAGTGGATTTGATAAATTGTTGAAGTCAAAATTTTAAAGACAAGAATATTATTTTTAGAATGTGAAAAGTGTGTATAAAAAGTGAATTAGTATAAAATTTAAATGTTTGGTTAATTTAATAAAAGGAATTTATTTAAAATAAAGGCCACTGGTTAATTAAATTTATTTAAGGAAATTTGATTTTTGAATTAAATAAAGAAATAAATAAATTAAGTCATTAAAGGGTAAGTGATTTTTCACTTAGTTCAAATATTCTATTTAAAAAAAAAAAAAAATTTATTTATAACAAATTTAATAGTTAAAAACCAAAATGTGTTAGTTGATTTAATTTATAAAATGGAAATTTAGTTCAATTGGAAATTTCTAGTTAAAATTATTTTAAAAGTAAAATAATTAGTTGAAATAAATTTATTAAAGAAGAAAATTAGTTTAAATAAATTTATTAAACGAGAAATTGGTTTAAACGAAACTATGAGTTAATTTAACTATTAAAATGAAATCACTAATGAATCGAAATTATCAAATGAAAATTTAATTTATTCGATTGATTCGAATATTAATAAATTGTGTAAATATTTATACAAGGTATAAATGAAGAAAACAAGTTGAATTGGAAGTGGATTGCAAACGGGAATAAAGGTGAGAACTTCTCACTCAAAAGTAATTTTATTGTTTATTTAAATTTTAAATAGTTAGATTTAAAATTTGCTTGACTGTATTGATTGAATGCTTGAATGATGATTATTATATATATATATATATATATATATATATATATATATATATATTGGATGTGAATAGACCCTATACGCCGTTAGTAAGCGGAGGTTATTTATTACACACATATACCGCGATATTCCACCTCGAAGTGGAATTGGTATTATATTATATATATAGCAATATATATATATATTGGCATATGTATATATTGCAGTTGATTGATTTCTCGCATTTTTTTAGCGGATGAGACCCTATTGCGCCGTTAGTAAGCGGATATATATTTATAAAATTCCATGTACCGCGATATTCCGTCTTGAAACGGAATGGTATTGTGCTAATGTCTGTGGATGCAGGGAAACAGGTTGGAGGGATCCAACTGGATTCCTCACAAATATTTGTTTGATTTCATATATTGTGATATTTGATTGTTTATCATGGATGATATATGATGTTTGAAAAGTCACGATTGACTAATTGATGTGTTGCATCATCGGATCCAATTTTTGAAGTTTAAAAATAACGATTTTGATTTCTAAAATAATTTTTGAAAGTATACGTTTATAAAAATATTGGAATTGATTCATCTTAAATAAATAAACGTTATAATTTTAATGTTATAAAAATTATGATTTTTGAGAAATACAGTTAAAAGTTGATTTTTAAAAATATGGGATTAGTGATTTTATAAAATAGTTTGAACTGGGATTTCTGAATTTATTATAAGAAGTTTAAAAATAGGATTTATGAAATTTTTATTTTATAAATTAGAATGATGAAATTATAAAAGAGTTTAAAGATGTTTAAAGTAATAATATAAATTGATTTATATTAAAAGATTTATAAGTTGATATTTATAAATTTAGAATATCTTGAATTATAAAACGAGCTTTTATAAGTGATAGAATGATTTGTAAATGAATTTCATAAATTGGAATTATAGAATTATAACGGTGAAGTTATAAATGGAATTTTATAAACAGTAGATTTATAAGATTTGTAAAGCTAATAAAAAAAAATGGAATTTGGATAAATAAATGAATCTTATAAGTTATAAGATTTATAAATTTATGAAGTTTAAAGGAACGATTTTGTAAACAAATAAATTATAAGTGTTTGACTTATAATATGAATTTAGTATATCATTGAGATATGAAATTTAATAGATTTATAAAGGGAATTTATAAAAAGGAGTTGATATAAAATAAATAGAAATAGAATTTATAAACATTGTTTTAGAAATCCGCAACGACTTATTTTGATAAGGAATTGTTGTAATTTATTTATGGAATTATATTCATGTTTTAGACAGTGAATAATTCTTTAAAATAAAATGAATAGAAGTGATGAAATTTATTAACAAGTATACTCACGTTTTTGAATATTGAATATTATGTTAAAGAAATTATTTTAGATGTGATGTTTTAAATAGAATTAAAACGATCTAAAGATGTTTTAAAATGTATTGAGATTTGAAACCATAGATTTCAACATTTGTTGTTGAAATAGATGTTTTCGAGAAATATAAGGAAATAATGGACTATAACACTATTGTTATAGTAAATGATTTCCGAAAGGAAATGTTTTGTATAGTATTGGGATTTATATATCTATTTTAATTTCGAATCCCTATACTAGTGATTTTGGGTTGTCGTAACGATGTTTTACGCAACATTCATTTTGGCCCAAATAAATATGTTTAAGTGAATGATTTCCTTAAAGAATGAAATATATACTTAATTTCGATTAAGGTATATTAAATATTTTCTAAGTATAGAAAATAAAAAGATCTGTGAATTACTTATTTTTAATAAGTATAGAAATGCTTTTCCAATATTAAGTGAATATTTGGAATTTATCTTTTTGAAGATAAATTGAAAATGAATATTAGAAATTGAATGGAAATCGTATATTCATAAATATTTTGGAATGTAAATTCAATATAGAATTTATAAATGAAATTGGAAAATGAGTTTAAAAATAAATATTGATTTATTTTTAAAGAATGGAGAATATATATCTTGTAAAGATATTTTTGGAAAATAAATAATTTGGAAAATTATTTGGAATCTGGTGATGTTGGCATATCTATTGATAGTTCAATAACCGACTATCAATATTTACCTTTAAATAGGTATTTGTTGTGATTTGTTTGAAATTGAATGCCACACTTATTTTTAAGAAAAAATAAGCGCTCACTATTCGGGTTAACCGGGAAAGGACCTTGGGGTCGTATAACCCATTCCGAATATGTGATACGTCGTTATGAATTGCATTCGAAGATCGGTGTTGAAGACCGGATATTTTCGAAAACGAAAGGGTTTCTTATTGATTGTCTCTGCACTGGCTGATCCCTGGTATAGAGATCTCCATATGTGATGGGAAATCCGAACGTAATTAGAAATTATTCGGATTGCAAGGACTTCTTTGTAAGTGCCTTCGGTTCTGTTCGAGTCCGGAACAGACTTGTATGGATTGTGTGTCTGACATTACAAATTGAGATGTAAAGCCGATTTCATTCAAATATATTTCTGTTGGTGACGGAGAATTTATTCTCTCAGCTTAACACCCTTCTCTGAGACGTACGAGCTCAGAGGTTATATAGTTGAAGTTATCAGCGATATATTCCCAATTTGGTAATGTGACATGCTGAGTGTAGCTGTAAATGATCATTGTGTTGATTATTTGTGATAGGATCATTTATTTGATCGTCTATCTTGGTGATTATTTCTATGATCATTTGTTGACCCAAAGCATGGCTTTTGTATAAAGTATGTTTTTGTGGACGTGACTTCGTCGAGCCTCACACCCCGGAATGGTCAAAACAGGAAAGAAGCAGCAAGGTTATGAGGGGTAGCTCCCTTTAGGGTATGTGCATTTCCTTCTGGATAGAGGTGGTATCATGGTATGGAGCCCAGATATTTAACCTATGTGGTTACTACGAATTTATTACTTTGTGGTTGTTGGTTATCGGGATCCCGTGAGAAAGGTCGTTTACGATCGGGGAATGGCGTGCTCGTGTCAGTAGTTACCCAGTTAGGGGTAACCCGGCCTTGTGTTGGCAGAGTTCCGGTTTGGTTCTCGGGAATGTCCTTCCGGAGGCATTCTCATGTGGCAATGGGAAGTTCCTTGGCCTGACCATTTGTTGGAAATCCAAAGAAACAATACGTGACTTGTACGGTTTTAGTTGTAGAACCTGCCATCTAATATGGTAGCTATTAGTAGGCATAATATAATGGTACCTATGCTGGCTAAGATTTATATTCTACTTTCGAAATGAATTTTCTACACTATGCACTAGTAATAATATCAAATGTTTTTTTTAAATGCGTATCAAGCATCTTTGACTATCATAAGAAGAAATCTTCTCCAAGTCTGCGTTTGCATTGTGTGTGTGGCAGGAGGTCTTATGGTAGTCTCATTTTTAAAAGCATTGCGAATTGACTTTAAAAATATTCCTCTATTTTTGATTTTAAAGATAAATAAACTGTTTTTGAGTTCTCACACCAGTCACATGACTGACTCGGAGTTTATTGTTTTCCTTCCTAAACACTGGGTGCCCACCAATTTCTACACGGGCAGTCAAGAGTTAGGTTTATCAGGATATTCTGGAATTGCTGGAGGCAAGCTGGATGGCATGGCGTATTACTACTATATAGTATTTCTTTTTCCCCTGCACTGTTTGTTGTTGATGTTGTTGTACACTCTGATGATGTAATGTAATGTATAAAATGTAATAACTGATATAGTTCTTTGTTTAAAGATTATTCATTTATTATTATATGTTGTTCCGCTGCGAATTGTGAGATTCGGTTGTTGTTCTGTTGTTTTCTGTTCTGTTCTATTTTCTATTTTCTTTATCTATGTTTTCTTTATGTTCTCTATTTTCTATTCTCTATTCTCTCTATTTTTCTTTTCCCTCTATTTTCTCTCTTCTACCTCTTTCTCTTCTTCTTTCCTTCTTTCTTCTCTTAAAAACCATAATGGTTCGGTTTTTCGGCAACGAAAAATCGCTTCCGTTACATTTTGTATCAGAGCTTATGGTTAAGCGACAACCATGGTTCTGTTGGGTGTTACTCGTTAGAGATAGAGTCAGCAGTACTCTAGAATGAGTTTAAGTGTAATAATAGATATGAGCGCGTATTTGTTAGTGAATATAAAATTGTTTTTGAATCGGGTAAATAAGATAATTTTGCCCAAAACTATTTTGTATAGAAAAGAAATGGTTTTCTATGAATTATTATAGTATATGGTTGCATGATTGTTAGGAAGTAATAATATTAAATTATTTTCATCATTAGTAAACTAACTTGATAAATTATAAATTCTAGGACTAATGAATTGAATATAGAATTGAAATTGTGAATGAAATTGAAATGAAAAAAAAAATGAATGAGAATGGATGTATAACTTCAATAGTAAAGTAAAATTATATAAGAAGCATATGTTGAAAATTTTGTAATAAAATTAGCAAATTAGCTTGAATGTTGCATTTGGATGCTATTGTTAGCAGGATATACAGGTATATAATGGGATTGAGATTTTGATTTCAAAGATAAAATTGAATTGCTCGACAAAAAGGTACGTATTTCAATTTCAGTATGAGATTTGATGACTTTCTTGTAACAACCCGCATATTTATCGATTTTTATATTTAAATATTTTATTTAAATATTTTATCGTTAATCGGATTTTGGTCCAAAGCTACTTTTTGCAAATGGTCAAATTAATACTTGAGACCACTTCCATTGAGTTCGAAACATCGTTTGCAATCTTCTAAGTATAAACATTGATATGTTTGGGGTTAGTGGAATTTCACCACTTTTTCACTCGAGCCTTTGGTTTGGACTTTTAGCCCATTAGGCCCAAGTTCCACCCCCCTTCTTCTTCATTGCTTCATTTCATTTCCTAACACTAAAGCTTCAACAAAAATGGTGAATGGAATGAGAAATTAAAACTCCAAAGTCTTTGTTTTATTGCAACTCCAACATTCAACTCCAAATTCAAGAAGAAGACATCAGATTCAAGCTTGTGGTTGCTTCTCCATTTGCTTTCAAGCTTTGTTCTTCATTTTCATTGGGTTTTGGAGCAAAGGTGAGATTTTTATCTCACAAATCTAGTCTATATCTATCTTGGACTGTTGGGAATGATTCCCTATCACTTTAGCATGCATATTTGCTTTTGGTTTGGATTGGATTGGCGAAAAACTCCGATTTTTGGTGTTTGGGTGAAATTTCTGCATTTAGGTCGTTCTGGCCGTTTTTAGCTCGCTTGGAGTTAGGTCGTGTGGACCTTAGGTCGTAGGTCGCGTACGAGTTAACCCCTAGGTCGTTCTGGCCATTTTCGTGTTTTCGGAGTTAGGTCGCTCAGGACCTTAGGTCGTAGGTCGTATGGCTGCTAGGTCGCTCTGCTTTGGCTCTGGCCATTTTTGCTCACTCGCAGTTAGGTCGCTCACGACCTAGGACTTAGGTCGCTCGCGAGTTAGTACCATAGGTCGCTGGGCCATCTAAATGCTTGTTCGGTGTTAGGTCATAGGTCGTATGGACCTTAGGTCGTAGGTCGCTCGCTCTCTCTCACTTCGCTAGGTCGCTAGCTCGTAGCTCGCAGCTCGCGTTTGAGCTTAGGTCGTAGGTCGTGGGTAGGTGGGTCGTAGGTCGCTCGCCTATATCCTCTGGCCATTTCATCCCTAGGTCGCTTGACCTCTAGGTCGCGGGTACCATTAGGTCGCTCGACCTTGTTTAGTGCTAGGTCGCTGGACCATTTAGGCCGTTCGACCCTTAGGTCGCGGGTTTTTAGGTCGTTAGGTCGTTAGGCCGTTAACCCACTAGGTCGCATGACCTATAACTTGTTAGGTCGCTCGACCGTTTACTCCATTAGGTCGCCCAACCCTACTGCAAGTATTAGGTCGTATGACCTTGTTCCACTAAGTCGCTCGACCCTTAGGTCGTAACACATTAGGTCGCACGCCTTTCACACCATTAAGTCGCGAGTTCAATTAGGTCGCATGACCACAGGGTTGCTCCAGTTAGGTCGCTTGACTCCTTAGACCCCTAGGTCGCAACCATTAGGTCGCTCGACCCTATTCCCCTTAGGTCGTTAGACCTCACTTTGTCTTCACTAGGTCGTACCGTTATGGTCGGGGCGCTACCCCGCACCCCGCCGGGGGCGCTGCCCCGCACCCCGCCGGGGGCGCTGCCCCCTGGACCCCCGCGACCTGACCGGGCAGGTCGAACCCCGTAAGCGGTGGCGTTGCCCCCGCACCCCCACCTTGGGGGGTTGCCACCCCCCTGGACCTCCCCCCGTAGGGGATCTTATCTGAAAAATATGGAGCTGATTTCCTTGGATTTTATTCGCATCTCCGTATGCGATCTTTGTGACTGATTGTTTCTACACTTGCTTACGTGTTTTGTCACTTTATAATATAAAGGTTTCAATACTAGTAGTAAATATCAAAACTCTTTTAACAAACAATTTCAACTCTATTTTCAATAACAAAGCTCTTTTCTTAAACCGTTTTCCAATCTACTAGTATATACAAACTTTTACCTCACTCAGATGAGAAATCGAATTAAACGGCTTAGTAAAACAAGTGGTATGAAACGCTTGCGTTCACTTCGTTGGTTAATTCTTGGACTTGTTCGATTGAACCTCTTGTGACAATTTTATTAGTGAAGATTTACAGTTTGTTCGTAAATATTTAAGTTAAGCAAGTGGTTATGGGACATGAAGCTAAACTTTTATATTTACTAGCTTAGTGTAATTGACACTTCTCGTTGATCTTGATGATCGCTTTATGAATTAGACTAGCAATTGCGCGATGTCTCTTTCATTGCAAGGTTAGGCTAGACACCACTTGTGTGATTCCACTCACACATACCTTTTTGCTTTTTGGTTAGCCTTGACCTCATTCGGGTGACTCAGACTCATCCATATGGGGTAGCTCCCCATGGTCTTCGGACCGTCATGTGATAGGCCTCTTTCCCTTTTTATGATTTCTGGATTTCTTGTGTTGATTTCTGGAATTTATCTCTTTGACTTGTCATGAGTACAAGTTTAGGGTATGATGCCCTCTTTGGATCTTTGAGAAGATTCTTGTGATATTGATTTATCTCTTATCGGTTGATCTCCTGTTGATCATTATTTGCATACTTATAGTAGTATGTCAGTATGGATATTTTATGTTTATGCCATATCTTTTATTTTATATCATGCCATCTGATATTTATAGCTAGACTGATCCGTTTATTATTTTCTTATAAATAATACTCGGGTCAGACCGAGATGTTACAGGTGCTACTGCTTGACTCCTCCCCCAGTGATTCACTACTCAGACTTTTGGCTACTTGTTTAGATTAGCAGCTTTTTTTGTTTACACTTGAGATATAGACTCATAGTTGTATTCTTTTGTATAGCACGCGTTGCTATTCTTTTGTATTATCGTGGATCTTTTTAGACCACTACTCTGATGTACACTTTTATGTGATATATATTCATATCTCTTTCCGCCTTTGTGATATGGATATCTGTGATTGGTTCGCATGTTATGCTTACTTCTATATTTGTTTCCGAAGATTATTTTATAGCCACCGTGTGATAAGAAATTACATGGATGGTCGCTCCTCAACAGCCTTATTCTCCGCGCTAGTTGACAGCACTACACCGTAGTGTTCTTGGCTAGCGTGGGTATAGAGGTGGGGCGTCACATTTCTTCTCTAGCCACTTGACTTTTCTCTTTTCTTTTTGATTCTGAGGGCCGTGGTGCCATTTTGTAGTCGTACCGAGCTAGCCGCGCAAAGGAGACGCTGGCGAAATTTTTTGAAAATTTAGGGTGTTAGAAAAAATTTTGAGAAATTTTGAAAGTTTGAAATTTGAATTTGATTTTAAATTTGAATTGTTAGGAAAACAATATTGATTGAAACCTATAATTGAAGTTGAAAATCTAGTTGAAATGATAGTGAATCTCTAGTAAAAAGATTTGTTTTAGAAAGTTGATAAAACTATTTGAATTGTGAAAAATAATAGACGGGATAAGGGCATTCTTCTTAACTTGTAATTTCGGGACGAAATTCTTTTAAGGGGGAAAGATTGTAACGACCCTGAATTTTAAACAATTTAATTTGAAAACATTTAATTAATTTTAAATATTTGAATGATGGTTTAGATTGAATTTTCGATATAACTTTGAATATGGCGATTAAATTTTAGAATTTAATCTATTGAGAGTTGAATAAAAATTTGAATCTTTAATTTTAAGCCAATTAAAAATATTTCAAAGGCTTGTAAAAAAATTCATATTGATAATACTGAAGGTAATAGAAGCTTCAGAATTGAATTTGAAAGTGAATTGTTCAGTTTTGAAATTATATCGTTTGAATCGATATTGGAAAATAGCCGTCCGAGGCACAGTCTCGGAATTCGACGAAACCAGTTCCATTGGGTCCGTAATATTGAGTTATTGCCGGATTTCAAATTTCGTATTTTTCGGAGTTAATATGTGAGCACACGACACGCAAACGCGTCGAAATTTTCAACGATTTAAATTTAAATTTAAATTTAAATTTAAACTTAGCCAACGCACACCACGTTCGTCCTAGAATCTCGCCTAAAATCACGATACAAAATCGTGTCAAACATACTTCGTTCAGTTTTAAGTATCCTTCCCCTCTCGTTCAAAATCAAAATCACGAATCAAAGAAATTAATGGCCGAAGCCTTTAATTCTCGAACGAAAATGTAAAACAATGGCCGGCCCCAAATCGAATTCGAACGAAACAAAATCATGGCCATCTCGTTTCCCCTCTTCCATTATTTTTCGATTATACAAAAAAAATAAAAAAAATAAACAAGGGCCGAACCCCTAAATTGAATCGCGCGCGCGCATAGGTGGAGCGGCGATTGAAGGGGGAGGCGGCGGCGCAAATGGGGGTATCGGCTACAACAAGCGGCGGGTGCGCGCGGCACGACAATCGCGATGAGATGGAGGGGAGTCGCGTAGAAGGCGAGAGCGACAAGGCGCGGCGGCGATTGAAGTTAGCAGGCGCACGCGAGCTACTCGAGGTGGCGCGCGAACTCAGGTCGCGATGGATGCGGCGGCGCGTGATGGTGGTAGAGGCTCGTGCAGGCGAAGCAATGGCGCGTGGGATGATGAGGGTTCGAGTTGAAGGCGTACGCGTAGGGGATGGAGGCCGTGGTTCTTCAATCCGCAGTAAGTTATAAAATTCTTTTTTTTTTTGTGTTTTGTTTTAATTTAGTTAATATATACAAATATGTATAGGTATAAAAAAAAAATGCAGAATTTAATTTACTGCAAGAGATGAGGATTTTATAGATTAAACAGAAAATTCAATTTACAATAAGGCATATTTATGCATTTATATTTTATGTTAGGAAGGATAGTTTAAATATATAAAAGTAAAAAAAAAAAATATTCAAGTGGATTTGATAAATTGTTGAAGTCAAAATTTTAAAGACAAGAATATTATTTTTAGAATGTGAAAAGTGTGTATAAAAAGTGAATTAGTATAAAATTTAAATGTTTGGTTAATTTACTAAAAGGAATTTATTTAAAATAAAGGCCACTAGTTAATTAAATTTATTTAAGGAAATTTGATTTTTAAATTAAATAAAGAAATAAATAAATAAAGTTATTAAAGGGTAAGTGATTTTTCACTTAGTTCAAATATTCTATTTAAAAAATTTTTTTTTTTTATTTATAACAAATTTAATAGTTAAAAACCAAAATGTGTTAGTTGATTTAATTTATAAAATGGAAATTTAGTTCAATTGGAAATTTCTAGTTAAAATTATTTTAAAAGTAAAATAATTAGTTGAAATAAATTTATTAAAGAAGAAAATTAGTTTAAATAAATTTATTAAACGAGAAATTGGTTTAAACGAAACTATGAGTTAATTTAACTATTAAAATGAAATCACCAATGAATCGAAATTATCAAATGAAAATTTAATTTATTTGATTGATTCGAATATTAATAAATTGTGTAAATATTTATACAAGGTATAAATGAAGAAAACAAGTTGAATTGGAAGTGGATTGCAAACGGGAATAAAGGTGAGAACTTCTCACTCAAAAGGAATTTTATTGTTTATTTAAATTTTAAATAGTTAGATTTAAAATTTGCTTGACTGTATTGATTGAATGCTTGAATGATGATTGTTATATATATATATATATATATATATTGGATGTTAATAGAACCTATACGCCGTTAGTAAGCGGAGGTTATTTATTACACACATATACCGCGATATTCCACCTCGAAGTGGAATTGGTATTATATTATATATATAGCAATATATATATATTGGCATATGTATATATTGCAGTTGATTGATTTCCCGCATTTTTTTAGCGGATGAGACCCTATTGCGCCGTTAGTAAGCGGATATATATTTATAAAATTCCATGTACCGCGATATTCCGTCTTGAAACGGAATGGTATTGTGCTAATGTCTGTGGATGCAGGGAAACAGGTTGGAGGGATCCAACTGGATTCCTCACAAATATTTGTTTGATTTCATATATTGTGATATTTGATTGTTTATCATGGATGATATATGATGTTTGAAAAGTCGCGATTGACTAATTGATGTGTTGCATCATCGGATCCAATTTTTGAAGTTTAAAAATAACGATTTTGATTTCTAAAATAATTTTTGAAAGTATACGTTTATAAAAATATTGGAATTGATTCATCTTAAATAAATAAACGTTATAATTTTAATGTTATAAAAATTATGATTTTTGAGAAATACAGTTAAAAGTTGATTTTTAAAAATATGGGATTAGTGATTTTGTAAAATAGTTTGAACTGGGATTTCTGAATTTATTATAAGAAGTTTAAAAATAGGATTTATGAAAATTTTATTTTATAAATCAGAATGATGAAATTATAAAAGAGTTTAAAGATGTTTAAAGTAATAATATAAATTGATTTATATTAAAAGATTTATAAGTTGATATTTATAAATTTAGAATATCTTGAATTATAAAACGAGCTTTTATAAGTGATAGAATGATTTGTAAATGAATTTCATAAATTGGAATTATAGAATTATAACGGTGAAGTTATAAATGGAATTTTATAAACAGTAGATTTATAAGATTTGTAAAGCTAATAAAAAAAAATGGAATTTGGATAAATAAATGAATCTTATAAGTTATAAGATTTATAAATTTATGAAGTTTAAAGGAACGATTTTGTAAACAAATAAATTATAAGTGTTTGACTTATAATATGAATTTAGTATATCATTGAGATATGAAATTTAATAGATTTATAAAGGGAAATTATAAAAAGGAGTTGATATAAAATAAATAGAAATAGAATTTATAAACATTGTTTTATAAATCCGCAACGACTTATTTTGATAAGGAATTGTTGTAATTTATTTATGGAATTATATTCATGTTTTAGACAGTGAATAATTCTTTAAAATAAAATGAATAGAAGTGATGAAATTTATTAACAAGTATACTCACGTTTTTGAATAGTGAATATTATGTTAAAGAAATTATTTTAGATGTGATGTTTTAAATAGAATTAAAACGATCTAAAGATGTTTTAAAATGCATTGAGATTTGAAACCATAGATTTCAACATTTGTTGTTGAAATAGATGTTTTCGAGAAATATAAGGAAATAATGGACTATAACACTATTGTTATAGTAAATGATTTCCGAAAGGAAATGTTTTGTATAGTATTGGGATTTATATATCTATTTTAATTTCGAATCCCTATACTAGTGATTTTGGGTTGTCGTAACGATGTTTTACGCAACATTCGTTTTGGCCCAAATAAATATGTTTAAGTGAATGATTTCCTTAAAGAATGAAATATATACTTAATTTCGATTAAGGTATATTAAATATTTTCTAAGTATAGAAAATAAAAAGATCTGTGAATTACTTATTTTTAATAAGTATAGAAATGCTTTTCCAATATTAAGTGAATATTTGGAATTTATCTTTTTGAAGATAAATTGAAAATGAATATTAGAAATTGAATGGAAATCGTATATTCATAAATATTTTGGAATGTAAATTCAATATAGAATTTATAAATGAAATTGGAAAATGAGTTTAAAAATAAATATTGATTTATTTTTAAAGAATGGAGAATATATATCTTGTAAAGATATTTTTGGAAAATAAATAATTTGGAAAATTATTTGGAATCTGGTGATGTTGGCATATCTATTGATAGTTCAATAACCGACTATCAATATTTACCTTTAAATAGGTATTTGTTGTGATTTGTTCGAAATTGAATGCCACACTTATTTTTTTAAAAAAATAAGCGCTCACTATTCGGGTTAACTGGGAAAGGACCTTGGGGTCGTATAACCCATTCCGAATATGTGATACGTCGTTATGAATTGCATTCGAAGATCGGTGTTGAAGACCGGATATTTTCGAAAACGAAAGGGTTTCTTGTTGATTGTCTCTGCACTGGCTGATCCCTGGTATAGAGATCTCCATATGTGATGGGAAATCCGAACGTAATTAGAAATTATTCGGATTGCAAGGACTTCTTCGTAAGTGCCTTCGGTTCTGTTCGAGTCCGGAACAGACTTGTATGGATTGTGTGTCTGACATTACAAATTGAGATGTAAAGCCGATTTCATTCAAATATATTTCTGTTGGTGGCGGAGAATTTATTCTCTCAGCTTAACACCCTTCTTTGAGACGTACGAGCTCAGAGGTTATATAGTTGAAGTTATCAGCGATATATTCCCAATTTGGTAATGTGACATGCTGAGTGTAGCTGTAAATGATCATTGTGTTGATTATTTGTGATAGGATCATTTATTTGATCGTCTATCTTGGTGATCATTTCTATGATCATTTGTTGACCCAAAGCATGGCTTTTGTATAAAGTATGTTTTTGTGGACGTCAGCAAGGTTATGAGGGGTAGCTCCCTTTAGGGTATGTGCATTTCCTTCTGGATAGAGGTGGTATCATGGTATGGAGCCCAGATATTTAACCTATGTGGTTACTACGAATTTATTACTTTGTGGTTGTTGGTTATCGGGATCCCGTGAGAAAGGTCGTTTACGATCGGGGAATGGCGTGCTCGTGTCAGTAGTTACCCAGTTAGGGGTAACCCGGCCTTGTGTTGGCAGAGTTCCGGTTTGGTTCTCGGGAATGTCCTTCCGGAGGCATTCTCATGTGGCAATGGGAAGTTCCTTGGCCTGACCATTTGTTGGAAATCCAAAGAAACAATACGTGACTTGTACGGTTTTAGTTGTAGAACCTGCCATCTAATATGGTAGCTATTAGTAGGCATAATATAATGGTACCTATGCTGGCTAAGATTTATATTCTACTTTCGAAATGAATTTTCTACACTATGCACTAGTAATAATATCAAATGTTTTTTTTAAATGCGTATCAAGCATCTTTGACTATCATAAGAAGAAATCTTCTCCAAGTCTGCGTTTGCATTGTGTGTGTGGCAGGAGGTCTTATGGTAGTCTCATTTTTAAAAGCATTGCGAATTGACTTTAAAAATATTCCTCTATTTTTGATTTTAAAGATAAATAAACTGTTTTTGAGTTCTCACACCAGTCACATGACTGACTCGGAGTTTATTGTTTTCCTTCCTAAACACTGGGTGCCCACCAATTTCTACACGGGCAGTCAAGAGTTAGGTTTATCAGGATATTCTGGAATTGCTGGAGGCAAGCTGGATGGCATGGCGTATTACTACTATATAGTATTTCTTTTTCCGCTGTACTGTTTGTTGTTGATGTTGTTGTACACTCTGATGATGTAATGTAATGTATAAAATGTAATAACTGATATAGTTCTTTGTTTAAAGATCATTCATTTATTATTATATGTTGTTCCGCTGCGAATTGTGAGATTCGGTTGTTGTTCTGTTGTTTTCTGTTCTGTTCTATTTTCTATTTTCTTTATCTATGTTTTCTTTCTGTTCTCTATTTTCTATTCTCCATTCTCTCTATTTTTCTTTTCCCTATATTTTCTCTCTTCTACCTCTTTCTCTTCTTCTTTCCTTCTTTCTTCTCTTAAAAACCATAATGGTTCGGTTTTTCGGCAACGAAAAATCGCTTCCGTTACACTCCCCCTCTACCCTCGAGATGTGTGCACAACCAGCACGAACGCGGCAAGATACTGGGCACGACGTCGCTCCAATTTCCATCATCACCGTATGGATTGAAAGGCCTTCCTATGCTCTACAACGTTGTAGTTAATCACTTTGCGTAATTCCTTACGGATTGAGAGAGATTAATGAATGAATTTTGACAATTTCTGGCCCTTCATTTTGTTAGTGGCGGCTAGGGTTTGTTATTTCTTTTTTTTTTTTAATTTATTTATGAAGGGGTAGGGTCTCCTTTTATAGAAAATCAAGCGTAAACACTATTCATTTCGGAAATTTCTAACTCCGATTTACGCGCCGTAACCAGCGTTTCTAAGGTTTACCCCGCGTTCCGGACACAATGGAACAGGTTTCGAAAGCTAATTCGGAAGTATGTGCGAGTTATGGCTGTAAACGCTCAATTTAATTTAAACCGATTTAAATCGATTTCTAGGCGTTTTAATTCATACAGGACAAACGGTAAATCCAATTGACTTGAAATTTGAAACCTTACAATAATATCACATTACGGATCCGATGAAACTGGTTTCGTCGAAATCCGAGACTTTTTGAAAAATGGCTATTTTAACTCGCCAAATTAAAATTAAAAATAAATCGATGCGTTTCGAGCTGCCACGATCAAACGATAACTCCGATTGACACGAAATTTGAAATCCGGTAATAACTAACTATTACGGATCCAATGGAACTGGTTTCGTTCAATTCTGAGACTGTTCAAAAATTGGCTATTTTACAGTCGATTATTAAATATTAAAATATTCAATTTTCACAAATTAACTTTAAATTCGATTTTAAAAGTTCTAAAATATTGTTCTAACTTCAATATGATAAAATACAATTTTACAAATCATTTTCAATCATATTTAACCCAATTTTCAATTATTTCCATAATTTAACTTATTAAATTATCGATTTAATTATTCAATAAAATCCAATAATTCAAATAAAAATTTATTTGACTTATAAATTCACTTATTAATATTTAAAATTAATTAAATATTCATATTTTAATTAATAAAAATTCTGGGTGGTTACACCCTGCATCACAAGACCGAAGCTACCCCTTACTGGATAGTCCGAATAAGTTCACCCCGCGGTTGGGATCAACAACCACCACACAACTGAAATAAAAGGGACATCTAGACAGGGTGATCTTACCCTAATTGGTTGCTAGCCACTTGGCCTTGTGTGCACCTCCCCTGTTTTAGCCATTCCCGGTTGATGAGGCTCGAGGCTATGCGTTACCTTTTTAGCACACAATCAATTAGAATGCTTATCGTCCTACTGACGATGTTCTGAATGCATTCGTCCATACAAGTCGGTTCCGGGTTCGAATGGAACCGAAGGCACTACTCCTACCACATCCATTTTGGAATCACCGTCAGGATTAGTGGCGACTAGCCCTTGCATTTCACTGCTCCATCTTCGACTCCATGTTCTTGTCTTCTGAACGAAAAGGTTCAAACCAGATCGAAGTGATTTTCAGAAAATAAATTCCGATCCCGGACTCTTCGAAACGATTAGCGCATTATCCAATATTGATAGTCGGTTATTTAACTATCAACTAACATTCACAAACAATCATCAAGCTTTAAATAATTTTCCAAATTATATATTTCAAAATAACTTTGCAAGCTATTTTCCATACTTCAAGCCTTTGAAAACATTTTCAAACAACCTTTCTCTCACAGAATAAATTTCCCAAATATTGTTTATTTCTATTGAAAATAACCAAGTCCAAATACTTTAGATTTTAAAATAGTTTAAATCACTTTATTCTAAATATTCTTTAAAACATTTAAATTCAAACTAATAAAACACTTTATTCAAAAATATATACTTAAAAAAATATTTAAAATAAAACTACCTTATAAAATATAAAACTAATTTTTAAAATAAAAGTTAAGCCAAACTAAATTTTAAAATAAGAGTTACGAAATTCTATACAAGTTTTCTAATAAAACTTTAACCATCTTTAAAATAAACTATTTAATAAAATATAGATATTTATAATTACATTCTAAAACCTAATATCAATTAACCTTTTAAAATAATTACTACTATAACTAATTTAAATAATATCTACCTTTAAAATTTTAACAACTTGAATAATAATTTCTTAAAAACATTCCTTTAAACAACTTTAAACTTTAAATTTATACTTAAAAGATACTTTGAAAACATACTTGGCTTTCCAGGAAATACACTTCCGTTTCAATATAACCCATATAATTCTTTATAAATCCTGCTCGATTTATACCAATTTAATTTACATCCCAATCCCGTAAATTCTTTCAATACTTTAAAAATAAAATCACTTTATTTTTAAAACCCATTTCCATCTCCTTATAATCACTTTCAAAAATATATACTTAAATTATTTAAAATAAAGCTACTAAAATTACTTAAATAAAATAATACTTAAGAAATTCTTTAAGAGTTTCCAAGTAAAACTAAAACCAAAACTTCCTTTTAAAAATAAAGTTGTTATATCAAATATTTATGTTAAAACACTCCTTTAAAAATCATAAAACTAATCAACCATTAAATATAATTAACTACCACTATTAACTTAAGTAAATATTTACTTTTCATTTAAAGATAATTAAAATAATAAATTTCTAAAATCATTCAAAACCATTTTAAACTTCTAATTTATACTTTGAAATATTTTCTTTAAATATACTTAGTTTTCCAGGAATATATTTTCCTTTTTTTTGAAAAAAAAATCATCTTTTTATTTTTGAATGTGAATTACTACTTTCCTTATAAATTCCCGTCGGAATTTATACTTCCAAATTTATCCACTGGTAAAAATTCAACTTCATTTATAAACCCATTTCATAAATTTCCATTCCTCATTCCCTTTAAATCACAGTTTCCAAAATATTAAATCAATTCCAAACCGATTTCCTGAGTTAAATTCCCTTTAAAATTTATCTCCTGATTTATCCAAAATCAATTACGAAATCCATTAAACCAATTTCACCCTTTATTATGATTTAAAATTCTTACTTAAATCTAAAATATCCAATTCAATTTTTATTTCAAAAATCCCATTTTATTTCCTTTAAAAATCTAAACTTATATTTTTCATTCTCACAGATACCCATATATATTCGACCAAGCCATAGCATTCAATAATTCTCTTCCAAATACAATCAATAAAATCATCATAGATTATCACCTAATTCACAACGCTGATTAAAAAATAAATTCAACATTTTGAGGAATCCAGTTGGATCCCTTCAAACTGTTTCCCTACATCCACAGATGTTAGCCCAATATAAAATACTAATTCTACTTCGAGGTGGAATATCGCGGTATGTAGCATATCGCCCTTCCACACGCATTAAATCGACGATAAACCACACACGTCAGACTTAAACTGTAACCACCCAGAATTTTTGTCATTTGAAATTCGTATATTTAATTGATTTTTAAATAGTAACAAGTAAAATTTGTAACTTGAATAAATTTTATTTCGAATATCTAGATTTAATTGGATAATTAAATCGATAATTTAATATTTGAAATTACAGGAATAATTAGAAATTGGGTTTAAAGTGATTTAAATTGATTTGTAAAGTTGTATTAAATCATATTGTAGTTAGAATGATGTTGTAGAACTTTTAAAATTGTAAAAGTTAAATTGTAGAAATTGAATATTTTAACATTTAATTGATGAGTAAAAATAGTCATTTTTCAAACAGTCTCGTATTTCGACGAAACTAGTTTCATCGGATTCGCAATGTTAAATTATTGTAAGATTTCAAATTTCATGTCAATCGGATTTACAGTTTGTCCGGGGCAAGCAAAAACGCACTGAAATCGTTTTGAGTGAATTTTAAATTTAAAATAATCAATTTGAAAACCTATCTTCCAAATACGATCGAATTGGCTCCCGATATATATTCCATTACGTTCGGAATAGGGGTAAAACATTAAGAACGCCAGGCGGCATGCTTCGTTTGGATTTTGAATTTTTTTGGGTGAATAGTGTTTGAGAATTTTCTATAAAAGCACCTCTATTTTCACATTTTCAACAAAAACCCTAGGGTTTAAAGCTTCAGCCGCCACTAATAATTCCAATGGCCGAAAATTGTTCCTCTTCCTCCCTCATTTTCTTCAAATCCACACATCGATTCGAAAAACGCCCAACTACAACATTGAAGAGCACGTCAAGATCTTCTGGATCAACGGCTATGATCTTTTTTAGTGGAGTAGATTCACGACAATGTCCTTTCAAAGGCACGGCAGTTATTCACATTTTTCGAGGCAAGAGCTTGACCGAGCTTGGTGAAACTAGGGCCGTGGGTAGGGCTCGGCCGTGGCTTCGAAGTTGTCGTAGTTTGTAACAGCCCTAGTTTTTAGCTATTTATTTCTTTTAATTTTTTTGTTTTAGGAATATAATTTATATAAATTTTGTTTACCAATATTGTTTAAATATTTAATTTAGAGAATTAAACTCGTTAATTTAATATGATTTTTGTAACTAAATTTAAGAAGAAGAAAAAAAAAAGGAAATTTTTATAATGTATAATGAAGTGTGTGGTAACTAAATGTTTTGGATATTATCATAATATCTGTTGTTATACCCATTCCCTAAAAATAATGAAAAGGAGAAAATTTGTAACATATTAAAGTAGTTAATTAATTATGTTAATTTGGTAGGTTATGACATGCAAATCATGTTGGTGGAATATTCTCAATTTTGACATATTAATTATGTTAGCAGTGAACATTGTTAAGCAATTTAAAACAATGAAACTTACAATCAATTTATTTGATAAATCTACCTTATTCCTAGTTAGCAATTCAAAACTTGAATAAAGGCACATACGGATATTTTAAAATGGAGTTAATGACAATTAATAGATATTTCAAAAAGAAATTTATGACAATTAATAGAGAAATTAATTGTAAAATTTCAGTAGTTGACCAGAATTAATTTATTGAATAATTAATGCAAATTAATAAAATTGATGAAAGATAAATAAGTTAATTCTTTTGGTTAATGGCATGAGGACACGAGGTTAATCCCCATTTTGTAGGAGAAATCTGCCCGTGTAACCAGTCCGGCTACCAGTGCCTACAAAGCGGACGGATTAATGTGAGACGTCGCAGGATTGATAATTAACAAAAAGGGTTAATTAACTAATTAAGTTAGTAACCAAATTTGAGTATGTAATTAAAGGAGGATAATTAATTGGTAATATGGTAATTAATTGAAATCAATTAAGGAGGGTAATTAAAAGGGATAAGGTAATCAATTGAAATCAATTAAAGGCAATTAAAGGGGAATTAATTGATCAGAAGAATATGGAAATCAAATTTGCCTTCCTTTGCGCGTGACACAAAATTTTATTCTTTTAACATTTTGACATTTGCCTCTTACCATTTGTTTCTTGAGCATGTCACTGTATTCATTTATTCACGCAGCCTTATCCACAAAAATATCAACTCTTCCAATTGTCATTTTTCCTCTCACCTAAATTAAATGCATTCAAAATTTAATCTTGCCTATCTTTGCAAATTTTCGCATACCCATTATATCTCTCTGTTTCCACTGCGTTTGTTTTGCAATAAATAAATTTTTCGAACCATTGATCAAGTAAATATTTATGTAAGCATTTATTACTTTTTCCTTTTCAGTTAAAAGCTTTTTCATTGCTTACCATAAATCACGCAAGAGCTCAAGTTTTGCTTCCTCAATCAAATCTGTTCAAATTTGCAGTAACGCATGCTTTAAATTTAGATTATAACTGGTATAAATCACGCAAGCTATCTAAAAAAAAAATCCAAAAGAGTGATATCGTTCAAACATAAAACTGGAAAGAGAAATCAACGCATGCATTTATCACAATTTTCGTGTAGCGTTCAAACAAGAAGAACTGGAAATAAATCTCTTGCCTAAACGCATGCACTCAAAAATCAACGCTTGCATTTATTTCTTACGTTTTCAAACCTGCCTATTTATCTCCCCTTTTTATTTCGCAAGTTTATCTATAAATACTTTGCCTCATTCACATAAGTTTTCATATCTCCTTGTTTGTCCCTCTCTGGTACAAGCTTCTATCAGGTAAATAATTTGCATTGTTTATTTCTTTGCTTCTTCCAATTTTCCTTCCTCCTTCTTGTGTTCTCTGATTTTCTTGCTCGGCTACTTCCCCATCATGCCGTGCCATTTATAAATACATATAGAACTTTGTTAGTAGTAGGCTGGAAGAAATGATATAAATTGATTGTAGGAAGCTAGACTATGGAATTAGTGTAGTTATGATGTAGTTAGTCGTATTGTGGATTTGGATAAGTGCAGTTTGAAGAGGAAGGCATAGAAAAAAAAAAAAAAAAGAATTACAATTTAATAATGGAGAAGATAAATTGATAAGGAGAAAATGATATGAAATGTTGTTTAATTCAAATAAACAATATTGTATGAATAAATCTTGGGTGAATATAATAAAATGACATTTATTTCAATTTTTAATGGTTGAAATAAATTTAAGATGGTTAAAAAATAAATTTAACTACTTATTTGAGAATTTGGGTGGATAAATATCAATGGATTGTATTTATTATGGTTAATAAAAGGATATTGGTGATGTATACCAATAATCACCTTTTAATGTTTAATAATAAAAGTAAAAGAAGAAATAATTTGCCTAAACATGATGAACATGTATGTGAAATAAAGTATTATTTAATGAATTCGAATGTAGTTAGAGGCTACATTTGATTAAATCGAATAATTTGAACAGTATTGTGTTTGCTGCCAATATTGTCATTTTATTAAATATATATGAGAATGAAAATAATTGATCATGATAAATATGATTAAAAATGTGAGAAATAATTTAATAATGTCTAAACATGTATTTGTTTTGTTTGGGTGCATAACATCTTTTTATTCAATCAATTGTATTAAATTTGCAATTTATTTTGCAATTTATTCAATTTATTTTATGCATGCGTACGGTTGAAGTATGGGCCTAGGATATGTTGAGACGGTTAGCGGGTTGTAGTAGTCGAGCAAGTTGAACTAAATTTCTTTTATTCTATTCGTTCCAGTTGTTCTGAAATTTTGCTTTGACCGTAATTTTTAAATTCGCATACTTGGTATTTGGATCTTATAGATTTAAGTCAAGGCTTTGCATCCGCCGAAGTTTGATCGTGCTTTCCGTTTTTTTTTTCTTCCGAAGTAGATACCGTGTTTGATTTAGATCCACTGCAGCGTTTAAGGTGAGTATTGCTCACCAGACATATGTACATATATTTTGTGAATTATCGCAAGTGTATGTGTAAAAATTTTATTTAAATATTATCTGTCTGTAGTATAACGTAGAATGATGAATCCCATTTAAATTGACACCTCATCAGTTATTATCTGTTGTATTATTTCTGCAGTTATATTATATTATTGTTTATTTACTGCTTAAATCACCACTGCAAGTTCCCTGTTAAATTTAGATTGTTGTGGGCTGAAATGATAGGCCTAAATGATGATTACTGTGCTATTATTATGTTAACTGTTTAACTGTTAACTTGGGATTGCGGGTTTGAAATGATAGAACCCGGGGTTTGTAAATTACGGATTGAAATGATATAAATCCGTATCACTTGACCTAGGCTAGAAAACTATATATAGGCCCGTGGTCCTTATAATATTTTCTGAAATATTTAAAATTATTTTGGAAGTTAAATATTTGATTTAATATCTTTAAAGGATTTTATATTGATTTTGAATGAGTTATAAATGTTAATAAATAAATAAATAAATATTTGAATAAAATTTTGGAATATAACTTATTTTGGAAATTCTGGATTTTTGAAAGGATAAGATTTCAGTTAAGAAATATATATATAAGTTATATTTGGAAATATTTATTAAGTTAAACAATCTACTAAAGCATTTAAATGCTGTCTTTTGAAATTGGACTGGTTTTACCCGTAACTTTAGGTAGCATTTCCTAAGTGCTATAGAATCTGGAATTTGATTGTTTTGAAATTTAAGGAATTTGATAAATTATATTTATGTTTAAGTTTTGGAGACCTTTAAGATATGAGATTTATAACTGGATTTTTCTTAATAAATTTAAGATGAACATTCTAGTGTTAAGTAAATTTTGAAATTATTTAATGGCATAATTTTGGAGTTTTATCTATGGAATTTATGGGAATATTCAAGACGAAATAATAAACACTAATTTGTTGAAAGAAAAAATATCCAACCTTAGTTTTGAATATTAATACTCCAATTGGATATATATATATATAGGAATTGAAATGGTCTTGGGAACATGAAGTGATATTTAAATTATGGTTTAAAATAAAGAAATATATTTGTAAAGCTATGTAAATTATCTTCTTTACAAAGTAACCATAAAGTTAAACCATTTATATCCAAACCATTTGTGTTTTGGGAGTTATGTTTTTTTTAAAGAAAAATTTCCAATATATTATGGTTTAAAGGTATAATTCAAATATTTGGTTTCCAGATATTATAAATTTTAAGCAGTATGGTTTTGGAAAAGAATTATATTTGAATATAACGATATCATGTTGTTTTGGGTTTTAAATGATATCGTATTTATAGTTTTGAAATGGAAATGTTTATACTGGTTTTAAAGTATAAATTGTTTTTAAATGACCACGGGTTATAATAACGATGGGTTGGCAAAGAGACCGGGATCGGATATGGACATACTCTCTGTCGATACCGAAAACCACTTTGACCAACCGTGTACGCGGTGGAGATTCCAGAATGAAGTAGGTCGGTGGTGGCGTTTCCTATAAGGTAAATACGTGGACCCGACTCCCGTGAGTTGGCATAAGATGGCTAAAACAGGAGCAATTCCAGGCCAATGAGGTCATTCCTCTGATCGGACGCTCCTCTTCGATATTATACTATGATTTTGGATTGATTCGGTGGCCACCTCTATATTTTGATTTTGGGGAGTTAGTCCGAGGTGGGCGGTAACTGCGGCTACGCGTTTCCACCAGCCTGGATAGCAATTGGTATATCTACCCTGGCATTGCCTAGTTGTGCCGTGTCATCTACCATACCGAGCCTTGTACGAGTTTAGATTTCTCCCGTAGCCCGTGTGGTATCCTCTAGTTGCTTCCCGATCAGGAGGAGCTATGATATTGGATGGACTACTGGGACTATTACGTGTTAAGGTGGAAAATGTAAAGCCTTAATGCTATTTAAAAGTATGTTTATTTTATAAATAGACACTATTATAATAGCGCAATATACTACATAGTAAATAGTTTGACGGATCCTTAGAGGATGGGCGGTCCCAAGCATCCTTTAAGTTACTTGCTCTATATTACAGTACACTTGAATTAGCTTACATTATATAAGTATGTATGTCCTGACTCGAGTGTTATGTTTTATTTTTCGCTCGGGTCAGCCTGAGTTGCAGCTTCAATTTCTTCTCCGTAGCTAGGACACTCAGCAGATCATTCGCGCTGCTGGAAGTTGTTTCAGCCTTTATCTTTTCTGGAATTCAAGACTTTGAAGACTCTATCTCTATTTATGTCTTAAAATTTGTATTGAGGATTATAGACAATGTAAGTTCTGTTTTGTTGAAGTTATATCAGTGGCTTCATGAACCACTAAATTTTTAATTTCCGCTGCGAGATTCTGATATCTGTGTATGTGATTCTGTGATCTATTTATTGTATATTCTGAGTTTTGCCAAATTTATTCTACAACGCAGTATTTTGAACAATTCAAGTCCGACAATGTGCGGATGCGAATGGTTGAAAATATTGGGTCGTTACATTTGGTATCAGAGCTTTGGTTCTAGGCAAAACTTAGAATGTATGGTAAATTTGATTTACAGAATCACGTTCATTCGAGATTGAACCACTCTCTTTTCGAATTTTGGAACATTCCCTACGGTTCCAAAGCTCATTCGTATCCCTCACTTTTTCATCTGCTTTAGATTCTGGAGTATCTCATAACTCCACTTCGGATGATCTTTATTGTAAATTGGCGGTCTCGCCATTATTCTAATAAAGGGGTGAAACTCCTTTACCATTAGCATTGATTCACCGGAGATTTATATTTATCCTCGGTTTATATGCTAGTATCTTTGGTTATTCCAAATTCTATCTCTTCGGATCAAATGTAGATTTACCCCAACCACATCGATATGGCTCTTTAAGTCACGGATGACTAGGTCAAGGTTGTCCGCGACTTATATAGACTTACCCAGTTTCCTTATTCTGATCTTCTGATTTCAATTCATCTTGAATTCTATTTGATTTGAGTTCATCAAATTTGAGTCTCTATCCTGGTTTGAGAAGTTTATTCCTATATTTGAAATTAAAATCTAATATTATATATATGAGTATAATTTTCAAAATTTTATAATTAATTTAACTAGTTGTCAAGAGATAATAGTTTTGATTTTATTTATGGTGTTGTAAGCCATGTGTTTGTCTAATAAATAAGTGAATATAAAACAATGGTTATAAATTAATTTGGAAACAGAAATGAATTTAAAACTAAAACTTGAGAATTAAATTTCTGATGATTTCAAACCTTGTGTTTAAATTTTAAAAGGATGTAATAAGTATTTTTGTATAGAAATTTGTTTCCAAAGAAATTTTAAAATTAGTGCTTTTCTCTTTGTCACTGGAAAATAATTTCGGTGATGACTGCAGCATCATCGACATTCATTTTCGAGTTTCGAAGTGAAAAGACCATTCTGTAGTCTGGCTACAGTGTTTCCTTGAGATTTTAATTGATTTGAATTTCTAAAGTATGACTTAATATATATAGATATATAATTTAAATTTGATTTGACATATTAGGTATATATATTTAGTTATCTCTAAATGGTTTGAAGGGAATCAGGAATTTAATTCTTAAAGTTATCTTGAGGAAGGAAAATAAATATAATAACAAAAATTTGAATAAAAAGGTTCCAATTGGAGATAATTAAATTGAAAGTTTTATTTGTATAACACCCAATTTCATTTAATATAACTTACCTTGATTTTCAAAAGTTAACATGTAATTGGATAATATACAATATAAAGGATTTTATGAATAAAATTTGAGTGGTTATAATAAATATTATACACTTAAATTTTAGTTATAAAAGATTAATGGGGATAAATAAGGAAAAGGAATTTAAGGAATTTTATTCAAATGTCTTAATAATCAAATTAATTTAATATGGAGCCGTAAATCTAACCAAGAGATTTTAATAAAAGGTTATTTCCTGAAATGAATATGTTTGTGTAATAAACAAGGTATCTTTGAATAAGGAAAATATATTTGAAAGGGATATTTTTGGAGTAAGGATTATATATCTTCAAATCATAGTTTAATTGATGTCTAAATAAATAGTTAAGACGTATTCTAATATCACTAAATTTTGATAATTGAGAATTGGTTTTCAAATGGAAATTCAAGGGTAACTTATTGAAGGAATATCTTATTTATAAGATAAGTATTTTTAATAAAGTGTTAGGTTATTTGTTAAAATTCAGAGTTAAGTACATAATAAACTGATTAGGAATACTATTATATCTACTATAGCATATTATGAGTGCTGCTGTTTCTAAAAATAAAATGTTTTGGAAATTTTTTTTTTATAAATGAACTTAGGAATATTTCAACCTTGAAATGAATATTGTTTGGCATTGAATTTAAAAGGTATAAATGAAGATTATTTTAAAGGTATTATGATTTTAGTAGCATGATTTCCAAATTTATAAATTTAATGATTTCAAAGCATTATGATTGCAAATTTATTATCTTATTTGTTTTCAAACTATCTTTAAGTGTCCTTGGTTTCCCTATCTGCTACAGAATGAGGAGGCTATTGCTTATACCAGTCTATTTAGAAATCTTTTCTATAATCTTTAAAAATCTTTGTTACTCATCGGGGCCTGAGCACCGCTTACCACCCATAGACCGACGGTTGAACTGAAAAGAGTAAAACCGATTCTAGAAGATCTTCTCCGTGCTTCAAATCCGGAACTATTCGTTTAAAGTTCTTGTTTATCTAGCTTATCTTCCTTTGTTTCTTTTCTTTTGTTCCTTTTCGAGGACGAAAAGTTCTTAAGTGGGGGAGAGTGTAACAGCCCTAGTTTTTAGCTATTTATTTCTTTTAATTTTTTTGTTTTAGGAATATAATTTATATAAATTGTGTTTACCAATATTGTTTAAATATTTAATTTAGAGAATTAAACTCGTTAATTTAATATGATTTTTGTAACTAAATTTAAGAAGAAGAAAAAAAAAAAGGAAATTTTTATAATGTATAATGAAGTGTGTGGTAACTAAATGTTTTGGATATTATCATAATATCTGTTGTTATACCCATTCCCTAAAAATAATGAAAAGGAGAAAATTTGTAACATATTAAAGTAGTTAATTAATTATGTTAATTTGGTAGGTTATGACATGCAAATCATGTTGGTGGAATATTCTCAATTTTGACATATTAATTATGTTAGCAGTGAACATTGTTAAGCAATTTAAAACAATGAAACTTACAATCAATTTATTTGATAAATCTACCTTATTCCTAGTTAGCAATTCAAAACTTGAATAAAGGCACATACGGATATTTTAAAATGGAGTTAATGACAATTAATAGATATTTCAAAAAGAAATTTATGACAATTAATAGAGAAATTAATTGTAAAATTTCAGTAGTTGACCAGAATTAATTTATTGAATAATTAATGCAAATTAATAAAATTGATGAAAGATAAATAAGTTAATTCTTTTGGTTAATGGCATGAGGACACGAGGTTAATCCCCATTTTGTAGGAGAAATCTGCCCGTGTAACCAGTCCGGCTACCAGTGCCTACAAAGCGGACGGATTAATGTGAGACGTCGCAGGATTGATAATTAACAAAAAGGGTTAATTAACTAATTAAGTTAGTAACCAAATTTGAGTATGTAATTAAAGGAGGATAATTAATTGGTAATATGGTAATTAATTGAAATCAATTAAGGAGGGTAATTAAAAGGGATAAGGTAATCAATTGAAATCAATTAAAGGCAATTAAAGGGGAATTAATTGATTAGAAGAATATGGAAATCAAATTTGCCTTCCTTTGCGCGTGACACAAAATTTTATTCTTTTAACATTTTGACATTTGCCTCTTACCATTTGTTTCTTGAGCATGTCACTGTATTCATTTATTCACGCAGCCTTATCCACAAAAATATCAACTCTTCCAATTGTCATTTTTCCTCTCACCTAAATTAAATGCATTCAAAATTTAATCTTGCCTATCTTTGCAAATTTTCGCATACCCATTATATCTCTCTGTTTCCACTGCGTTTGTTTTGCAATAAATAAATTTTTCGAACCATTGATCAAGTAAATATTTATGTAAGCATTTATTACTTTTGCCTTTTCAGTTAAAAGCTTTTTCATTGCTTACCATAAATCACGCAAGAGCTCAAGTTTTGCTTCCTCAATCAAATCTGTTCAAATTTGCAGTAACGCATGCTTTAAATTTAGATTATAACTGGTATAAATCACGCAAGCTATCTAAAAAAAAAAAATCCAAAAGAGTGATATCGTTCAAACATAAAACTGGAAAGAGAAATCAACGCATGCATTTATCACAATTTTCGTGTAGCGTTCAAACAAGAAGAACTGGAAATAAATCTCTTGCCTAAACGCATGCACTCAAAAATCAACGCTTGCATTTATTTCTTACGTTTTCAAACCTGCCTATTTATCTCCCCTTTTTATTTCGCAAGTTTATCTATAAATACTTTGCCTCATTCACATAAGTTTTCATATCTCCTTGTTTGTCCCTCTCTGGTACAAGCTTCTATCAGGTAAATAATTTGCATTGTTTATTTCTTTGCTTCTTCCAATTTTCCTTCCTCCTTCTTGTGTTCTCTGATTTCCTTGCTCGGCTACTTCCCCATCATGCCGTGCCATTTATAAATACATATAGAACTTTGTTAGTAGTAGGCTGGAAGAAATGATATAAATTGATTGTAGGAAGCTAGACTATGGAATTAGTGTAGTTATGATGTAGTTAGTGATATTGTGGATTTGGATAAGTGCAGTTTGAAGAGGAAGGCATAGAAAGAAAAAAAAAAAGAATTACAATTTAATAATGGAGAAGATAAATTGATAAGGAGAAAATGATATGAAATGTTGTTTAATTCAAATAAACAATATTGTATGAATAAATCTTGGGTGAATATAATAAAATGACATTTATTTCAATTTTTAATGGTTGAAATAAATTTAAGATGGTTAAAAAATAAATTTAACTACTTATTTGAGAATTTGGGTGGATAAATATCAATGGATTGTATTTATTATGGTTAATAAAAGGATATTGGTGATGTATACCAATAATCACCTTTTAATGTTTAATAATAAAAGTAAAAGAAGAAATAATTTGCCTAAACATGATGAACATGTATGTGAAATAAAGTATTATTTAATGAATTTGAATGTAGTTAGTGGCTACATTTGATTAAATCGAATAATTTGAACAGTATTGTGTTTGCTGCCAATATTGTCATTTTATTAAATATATATGAGAATGAAAATAATTGATCATGATAAATATGATTAAAAATGTGAGAAATAATTTAATAATGTCTAAACATGTATTTGTTTTGTTTGGGTGCATAACATCTTTTTATTCAATCAATTGTATTAAATTTGCAATTTATTTTGCAATTTATTCAATTTATTTTATGCATGCGTACGGTTGAAGTATGGGCCTAGGATATGTTGAGACGGTTAGCGGGTTGAAGTAGTCGAGCAAGTTGAACTAAATTTCTTTTATTCTATTCGTTCCAGTTGTTCTGAAATTTTGCTTTGACCGTAATTTTTAAATTCGCATACTTGGTATTTGGATCTTATAGATTTAAGTCAAGGCTTTGCATCCGCCGAAGTTTGATCGTGCTTTCCGTTTTTTTTTTTCCGAAGTAGATACCGTGTTTGATTTAGATCCACTGCAGCGTTTAAGGTGAGTATTCCTCACCAGACATATGTACATATATTTTGTGAATTATCGCAAGTGTATGTGTAAAAATTTTATTTAAATATTATCTGTCTGTAGTATAACGTAGAATGATGAATCCCATTTAAATTGACACCTCATCAGTTATTATCTGTTGTATTATTTCTGCAGTTATATTATATTATTGTTTATTTACTGCTTAAATCACCACTGCAAGTTCCCTGTTAAATTTAGATTGTTGTGGGCTGAAATGATAGGCCTAAATGATGATTACTGTGCTATTATTATGTTAACTGTTTAACTGTTAACTTGGGATTGCGGGTTTGAAATGATAGAACCCGGGGTTTGTAAATTACGGATTGAAATGATATAAATCCGTATCACTTGACCTAGGCTAGAAAACTATATACAGGCCCGTGGTCCTTATAATATTTTCTGAAATATTTAAAATTATTTTGGAAGTTAAATATTTGATTTAATATCTTTAAAGGATTTTATATTGATTTTGAATGAGTTATAAATGTTAATAAATAAATAAATAAATATTTGAATAAAATTTTGGAATATAACTTATTTTGGAAATTCTGGATTTTTGAAAGGATAAGATTTCAGTTAAGAAATATATATATAAGTTATATTTGGAAATATTTATTAAGTTAAACAATCTACTAAAGCATTTAAATGCTGTCTTTTGAAATTGGACTAGTTTTACCCGTAACTTTAGGTAGCATTTCCTTAGTGCTATAGAATCTGGAATTTGATTGTTTTGAAATTTAAGGAATTTGATAAATTATATTTATGTTTAAGTTTTGGAGACCTTTAAGATATGAGATTTATAACTGGATTTTTCTTAATAAATTTAAGATGAACATTCTAGTGTTAAGTAAATTTTGAAATTATTTAATGGCATAATTTTGGAGTTTTATCTATGGAATTTATGGGAATATTCAAGACGAAATAATAAACACTAATTTGTTGAAAGAAAAAATATCCAACCTTAGTTTTGAATATTAATACTCCAATTGGATATATATATATAGGAATTGAAATGGTCTTGGGAACATGAAGTGATATTTAAATTATGGTTTAAAATAAAGAAATATATTTGTAAAGCTATGTAAATTATCTTCTTTACAAAGTAACCATAAAGTTAAACCATTTATATCCAAACCATTTGTGTTTTGGGAGTTATGTTTTTTTTAAAGAAAAATTTCCAATATATTATGGTTTAAAGGTATAATTCAAATATTTGGTTTCCAGATATTATAAATTTTAAGCAGTATGGTTTTGGAAAAGAATTATATTTGAATATAACGATATCATGTTGTTTTGGGTTTTAAATGATATCGTATTTATAGTTTTGAAATGGAAATGTTTATACTGGTTTTAAAGTATAAATTGTTTTTAAATGACCACGGGTTATAATAACGATGGGTTGGCAAAGAGACCGGGATCGGATATGGACATACTCTCTGTCGATACCGAAAACCACTTTGACCAACCGTGTACGCGGTGGAGATTCCAGAATGAAGTAGGTCGGTGGTGGCGTTTCCTATAAGGTAAATACGTGGACCCGACTCCCGTGAGTTGGCATAAGATGGCTAAAACAGGAGCAATTCCAGGCCAATGAGGTCATTCCTCTGATCGGACGCTCCTCTTCGATATTATACTATGATTTTGGATTGATTCGGTGGCCACCTCTATATTTTGATTTTGGGGAGTTAGTCCGAGGTGGGCGGTAACTGCGGCTACGCGTTTCCACCAGCCTGGATAGCAATTGGTATATCTACCCTGGCATTGCCTAGTTGTGCCGTGTCATCTACCATACCGAGCCTTGTACGAGTTTAGATTTCTCCCGTAGCCCGTGTGGTATCCTCTAGTTGCTTCCCGATCAGGAGGAGCTATGATATTGGATGGACTACTGGGACTATTACGTGTTAAGGTGGAAAATGTAAAGCCTTAATGCTATTTAAAAGTATGTTTATTTTATAAATAGACACTATTATAATAGCGCAATATACTACATAGTAAATAGTTTGACGGATCCTTAGAGGATGGGCGGTCCCAAGCATCCTTTAAGTTACTTGCTCTATATTACAGTACACTTGAATTAGCTTACATTATATAAGTATGTATGTCCTGACTCGAGTGTTATGTTTTATTTTTCGCTCGGGTCAGCCTGAGTTGCAGCTTCAATTTCTTCTCCGTAGCTAGGACACTCAGTAGATCATTCGCGCTGCTGGAAGTTGTTTCAGCCTTTATCTTTTCTGGAATTCAAGACTTTGAAGACTCTATCTCTATTTATGTCTTAAAATTTGTATTGAGGATTATAGACAATGTAAGTTCTGTTTTGTTGAAGTTATATCAGTGGCTTCATGAACCACTAAATTTTTAATTTCCGCTGCGAGATTCTGATATCTGTGTATGTGATTCTGTGATCTATTTATTGTATATTCTGAGTTTTGCCAAATTTATTCTACAACGCAGTATTTTGAACAATTCAAGTCCGACAATGTGCGGATGCGAATGGTTGAAAATATTGGGTCGTTACATAGTTGATTGAGTTAGAACGTGGAGATGGGGGTGCAAAGATTAGGGCAAGTCAACGGCTTCTATGGGTTGTTATTTGCGTCTTTCACCTGGAGATGGAGAAGAAGCTAAGTGCTGCCCTGATTTCATCAAGCAAAACGAACGGTCCACAATTGTAAGGTTTTAAAAATAAAAAAGAAATTGTTAATTGAGTTATATTAATTGTGTAAACTTTAAAACGTCATAACTTGTTCATACGAGGTTGAAAAATGACGAAACGAATTGCTTTGGCTTCGTATTGACGAGCACTACGCAACGAAGCTGGATTGGAATCGTTTGGAGATAGTGAGAATTTTGGGTAAAATTAAATGTGGGTTTAATTTTATTCGAAATAAAACACTGCAAATGTTATTGGAAGCTAGGTGAGAACTTCTCACTCAATCGAATTTGTTTCAATTTAAATTTTAAATAGATAGATTTAAAATTGCTTGATTTTGTGATTGAATGATAAATTGCTATCTGTTGTATTGAAATAGACCCTATACGCCGCAAATTAAGCGGATGTTATTTATTAAACACATATACCGCGATATTCCATCTCGAAGTGGAATTGGTATTATATATGTACTTGGAGTTGATTTTCCCGCATTATATGGCGGATGAGACCTTATTGCGCCGCATAATAGCGGATAATATTTTTATAAATCCCATATACCGCGATATTCCGCCTTGAAACGGGATTGGTATTGTGCTAACATCTGTGGATGCAGGGAAACAGGTTGGAGGGATTTAACTGGATTCCTCAACAATATTGATTTATTTACATATATTTGCGATATATTCTGTTATCATATTGATATATGATGTTTGGATGCCGTGGTTGATGTATTGGTGCTGTTGCAGCATTGGGCCTATTTTTGGAGTTTTAAAAATGTTAAAGTAACGATTTCGAATTTAAAAGGATTTTCCAAGTGATTTTTGAAAGTATACATTTTATTGAATTTTGGAATTGATTCATTTTAAATAAATAAACGTTATAATTTTTATGTAATAAAAATTATGAGTTTTGTGAAATATAACCGAAATGTGATTTTTTGAAATAAGTAGTTGATTAATTGGTAAAACGGTTTAAATTGGGATTTTTGAATTATTATAAACGGTTTATACAAAAGATTTATAAAATTGATATTTATATATTGGAATTATAAAACGAGTTTTTATAAGTGTTAAAATAAAGTATAAATGGATTTCATAAGTGAATGAAAGTTATAAATTTATAAATTGTGAAGTTATAAAATGAATAGATTGTGTAAAATAAAATTTTTATAAGTAATTAACTTATAAATTGGATTTTGGCGTGTAAATGTAATATGGATGGAATTTGTAAATAAAGTGATTTTATAAGTTGAAGTTGTTATAAAATATAAATGGAATTTATAAACATTGTTTTATAAATCCGAAATCGACTTATTTTGATAAGTTAATTATTATAGCTTATTAAAGGAGACGTATCCACGATTTTGGACAGTGGATAATCCTTTAAAATAAAATGTGTAGAAATGTTGAATTTGGTTAACGAAGTATATTCACGATTTTGGACAGTGAATAATATATTAAAGAAATGTTTTAGGGAAGTGATATTTTAAATAGAATTTGAACGATTTAAAGGTGTTTTAAAATGTATCAAGTATCGAAACCATAGATTTCAACATTTATTGTTGAAATAGACGTTTTTTGAGAAATTGTAACGACCCATAAAATTTTATTAATTTTTAATTGGTTTTATAACGTATTTAATTGGATTTTTGAGAAATCTTAATGATAATAATTTTGAAATAAAAATTTAATATTTGGATTACGTCCAATTAAACATGGCAGATTTTAAATTTTCAATTTAATTTATCAAAATTTATTTCATTGTGAAATTCTATTAAATGTCAGGCTAGCTAATAATTGCTGATAATAAATTTATTTTCAAGCCTAGATATTTTTCTATAGAAAATTTCTAAATCCTCTTCTGAATGAGACGTCATCTTTCGTTTTTTCAAATTCGGATGTCTACTGCTCCGTTTACCTTATTTCTGACAAATTAGCAGCACTTTGGTACCGAACATCGACTTTTGATCGGATGATTGTACCACTGATATCTGTATACCGTTGTGATCGCCTCGTCGTGCTGATCTCAACAGTATATTTATTTCTGTATTTTGGGATCCGGTGTACGACGGAAGCAATAAATTGTTCGTTGTAACGGTACCCTAAATTGTGACTTAACTTTTCCTTTTGGATTTCAAAATTTTAACGTGCATAAATCAATGGCTTTAATATTGTTCACGCGAATATTTATGGCCATAAATTTTCAGCTAAATCCTAGCTTTTGACCGTACTATTTTATTTCTTTATTACTGCCTGAATTATCGCGATTGACCTTCGCCTTTCCATTTCAAGAGGTGTGCGTTCAGCCTTCCTATTGGTTGAAGAAAAAAAAACGTACAACGCTTTTGTTATATAATTCTCTACCATTCACTTTATTTCTCGCATCTTCCTCCTCAACCCTTTCTTCTGTGAATCTAAAAAAAATTTGTTCGTGGAAAAAAAAAAGAAGAAGAGAGACCTGCCCCTTTCTCTGATAGCAGAACCCACCACCAATCCCCGCATCTCCCTTCCACTTCCTCTCTCCTCACCGCATCGCGCTCCTCCAGCCTCCAAACAGCCTCTTTTCCCTTTTCCTGCTCACCAAATTTTGAAGCCTTCCCCCCCTCTTTCGATTCACCCTTCCAAGCAGCCTCGCCTCCTCCCTGGCAACGCCTTCAAACGACGGCAGCACCCCATCCCACGCCGCCTCATCTCTCTCATCTCCATTGTCAGCTTGACATTCTCTTGTGAATGTATAAGTATATATATAGGCGCGCATTGCAGCCTTCTTGGTTCTTCGTAGGAAAGGTATTTGTACGTCTACATAACCCGGTTAGTTTATATATATATAGTTCATGTGTTAGCGCATATAGGTCAAGAATATAAAATATTGTTTAATTAGTTTATAGTATAATATGTTAGTATGCACGGCTTTGTATTGCAGCTCGTATAGGAGTTCCTGTTAGTTATAAGTTTCATATGTTGCCTGAGTCATCGAAGTGTAAGTTAGTATATATTTGCTTATAAAGGTTTTTCAGTTTACGTCATTTGATTTGTCCTTGTATTCTGTCCGAATCTGCATTGCAGCAATGTAAGAGTTAAGCTTAGATATAGGTATGTTAGTACAGTACATATATTAGTGTTTATAAATTATGCTAGTTGTATATGGATCTGATGTATAGCTATATATTAGTTGATTTTAATATGTACATGTGAAAATGTTGCTCGCGTCAGTAGGTTACATAGGTTAGATTTTTTTAAGAAAGTATGGGCATACATATTTTATATTGATTTTCGAATTGTATAATAATTTACTATATATATATATATATAGTGACAGTTTTATATTATATGAATGTTTCCATTTTTGGTTATATGACTCCAGATTTCATCTTATTTCAATAGTATAGTATTGAGTCAGCATCTATGTATTTTATTATATAGGGTCTGCATGTGTCCTTCATACAGTATGGGTATCCAGATTTATGTAATTGTTATGTATATAAATTGCATAGGTAGGTTACGTATCATAATGAGTGTAGTTTATAATAGATTTGTAATACTGTGAGAGATATACGGGTCTGTAGATTTTGGTTCAAGAGTTACGCATAAATTTGTGTTATACTACATTTGTAATAAAGTGGCTTTCGCACATGTCCCTTATTTTATTTTTATGAGTTTAGGGAGTTGTCGGCATATGTGATTTTGATCTTGGATATTTATGTGGGTCTGCATATTTAATTTAGGCATCCTCGTGTAGGGATAAGTTGATTTGTTATATTTATGATGGGCATATTTTAAAATGGGAATGGTATCCCAACATATAGTTTGGCTTTAAAATATGAGTTAATTTAAACAATAATTTTTGAAATACGTGTATATTTGATTTAATATGTGTTTGAAATGTAATTTTACGTAAATAGTTATATATAGTTGTACACATAAGTTTATTTATACCATCCATCCTTATCAAAATCCGGTTCTGATTCATTTTCATCAATCCCTATCTTTCAGCTTTGCCCGTCAAATCCACTTCCAGCTTACTTCGCTTTAAGATTGTTGTTTGGATTAGTTGATGGTCTATATCATGATCCAATTCATATCTTGTCGAGTCATCAAAATCTCTAGCCTCGAAAGGTGAGAAATCACTCACGATTAACATTCTTTTATTTACTAAATTTGATTTCAATTGAGACGACAATTGAAATATGAGGCTGTAGTTATTTAAATTGTTATATATGCTATTATCTGTAACTAATTCACTTATGGGATATGACACATATCCTATTGTTTATATATTTATTTTGATGATAAATAGCTGTTGTTATTATTATTTACATATCTGTTATCACTCTGCAAGTTCCCTGTTAGTATAGAAATCGTTATGGGTTGAAATGATAAACCCAAGCGATTTTCATTTAATTGAATTGGGATTACGGGTTGAAATGCTATCCACCCGTATACATTTAGTGTACGGATTGAAATGATAAATATCCGTAACACTTGACCATATGATAAGAAATATATACAGACATCATTGGTCCATATATATAAATATTTTGAAATTTAATTCATTGTTTTGGAAAGAAATATATGGTCTTATTAAATGTTAATCCTTAAACCTTTTTTATATATAAAGGGTAATGATATATAGATTTAATAATATTTAATTTAGTCAAAATTTGATTTAATACATAAATTATGCTAAATATTTATGTAAATTTTATTCCAAAAGTATTCTGCAATTTACTAAGATTGGGAGATAAATGTGGGTTTATCTAGATGGTATTTAAATAAGGATTTATTCAATTAAATCAATTTGAAATTTTTGAATGGGAAATTTAAGGGTATGATTTTGTAACTGGATTTTTATTTAAGTGATTTAATGAATATTTCACGTTTAAATAAATTAAAGAAAATATTGAGAAAAATGTAATTTAAGGTTACTTAAATGATATTGTATCTAATGAGGGATTATTTTAAGACTAGATAATAATGAGGTTAAATCGAGATCTATATGGAACTATTAAATTGAACATTTAATTAAATATTAAAGCTTTGAACTATATTGGGATTTAAATGGTTTATTTTTAGATTCGGATATGTATTTGAAATCAGTATAGTTGAATTTATTATTTAGAAACCAAATTGATTAAAAAGTTAGTTTGAAATGTTGAACACTTAAAGTTTTGAAATATATTGAACATAAAGGGTATTTTGTGATTTCAAATCCGAATTTGAGATCGATAAAATTGAAGTGGTTACTTTAGAAATTGAGTTGAATTTAAATTAATAAATTGAGATTGAAATAGATTTAAATGGGGTGGTCGGGTTGATGTTAAACGATTTGTTAAGTTGAGGGAATTGAAATTTCTTTACTGTACAAATTATTTAATATATAAAAATACTATTTGGGAAGTATAGAGATATTTGAAGTGAAAATGATATTTGGTTTTGAAGTATAAATTAAGTTGAAATGACTACGGTGTTGTAGTGTGTATTTCTATCTTTTAGATAGTTCCATGGACCCTTAGAGGATGGTTATCCCAAACATCCTCTAAGTTAATTATATTTCAGTTGATATTTCACTTGAGTTAGATTTATAGATATAAGAATGTTAATCCTGACTCGAGTGTTTTGTGTTTTGCTTTACTCTCGGGTCAGACTGAGTGATACAACATTTGAGACTTACCTTCGAAGTTGGAGCTTTACTTGAAGATCCAGCTATCTATTCTTTCAGTCATCCAATTGATTGGTTCATAGAAGTTATCTGCTCATACTGGAGACTTCACTGCATCTGGGATATTCTGATGTATTTTATTTCTCACTCTGATGTATATAGTAGCTTCATGAACTACTATTCTTTATCTATTCCGCTGCATTATATTACTCTGTGTCTGTGATCTGTGATGATTTATTTACTATATATGTTAAGTTTTGCCAAATTTTAATTAACAATTCGGTATTTTGAATTATTCAAGTCGGATATGTATGGTTTTATTGTCGATTTGAATGGTCCAAAATAGCGGGTCGTTACAGTTGGTATCAGAGCTTTGGCTCTAGGCAAAACTTAGTATATATAGTAAATTATTTACAGAATCACTTTCGCTCGAGTTGAATATCTTCCTTTTGACTCGATTTCCTTTGAATTTTGGAATGTCCCTCGGTTCCGAAATTCATTCTGTCTCTCCCTATTTATATTCGTTTGATTCTGGAGTATCCCATAACTCCACTAAATGATTTGTAAAAGGGGTGAAACTCCTTACAACTGGCATTGATTCACCGAAGATTTATGTATTCCTCAGTTTGCGATGCTGTTATATCTAGTTATGCCGAATTCGGTATCGAGGCATATTTCGCATCGATCTTATTCCTGAAGTCACGGTGGACCGGTAAAGGTCGCCCGCGATTTATAGAAGTATATCCATCTTCTATTTTGTAATAAAATTTCCCCATTTTCGTTTTAGACTTCCCACTTTGTTTCGAAACTTTTTTTGGCCAGTTTCTCTTAAAATTTTGAACCTCTATCTTGTTTGATTTTGGACTCCTTGATGATAGGAAACTATTTTGTAGATGGCAAAATCGGAAGAGCAGAAAGCAGCTCGTCGAGCTCGGAGAGCACTAGCCCGTAAGGAACAGGAGGAAGCAATGGAGAAGTGGGAAAGGTTGTGGAGGGAAAGGGCAGGACCTGGTCCTTATGACCATGTCATCTGTTATCGGTGTCAGGAGAAGGGACATTATGCAGCCATGTGCGGAAAGAGAGATGAAGGAAAGAAGAAAGAGGGCAAGCGTTATCGATCCAAGATCTTCTGTTTTAAATGCCGTAGTACGGGGCACTTTCCCAGTCGCTGCCAGAAGGTGAAGAAAGTAAAAGCTGCACCCACTGCATCAGTCGACCAGTCAACCATTTGCTATCACTGCAGGCTGCCTGGGCATATAGCCAAGAATTGTCCTGTGAGGAAGTACGGAAGGAAGGCTGCGTTTCCACAGTTCGTTAGGGAGGATGGGCGTGTCGTGCATTTATGCAAGAAATGCAGAAGTTGGGGCCATATTGAGGGGGAGTGCTCTGGACCCGTTGAAGTGCCACCCGGTAGAATTAATACCGATGCTTTGTTTATGTAGAGTGGTTTCTGTGGATCTGTTTGTTTTCAGCAGTTGTTATGTTACTTTCGGTAAACTCTATTGTATCTTTTTCTTAACTGAAGTTCTCAAATAAAGTATTCATGTTCCTGTTTTCGTTGATATGAAATTTGAATCTCTGTTTGTTTGAAATCTATCCTTGAATAATCCTTTGAAAGATCGGGTATGTTGTATTTTTGAAATTGTTATATATATCGAAATTATTATTTGGATAACTATGATTTTATTCTGTATATAAAAGCGAAAATGTTTTCGATAAGGATTATATACCTATATATAAAACAAATAAGAAATGTTATTCTATATATATAAAAGTTTTGAAAGGATTTGAAAATTTGAAAACTTGTAAGAAATTGATTTATATAAAAAATGATTTACCATTGAAGGGTTAAATTTGAAATTCGAGAATTGAATTCCGGTATTTTGAAATTGGATTTAAGATTTTGGAAAATATATAAAAATAATACGATTTAAAGGTATTTTTCCAAATAAGAAATGTTTCAAATGAGTTCAAATAATTTTGAAGAAATTTCAAAGAAGTTTTCAAGAAAATAGAAGTCCAGAACTCACGTATGTCGCTGGAAAATAATTTCGGTGATGAGTGCACGCATCATCGACATTGATTTTCGAGTTTCAGAGTGGGGGAGAGGCTACTTTAATAGCTCGCTATGCGAGTGATTTTGTAAAACCGTTATGATTTCAAATTCCAAAGTATAATTTGATATTTTTGAAAGATATATGTATATATTCGAAACAATTTAAAGTGAGACCGGTGTTCAGTCCTCGAGTTTCAGATTTAATAATTGATTTATTGTTGATTTTCAACTCTTGAATTTAAAATTTGATTTTCCTAACTATTTTGAATGTTCGAACACTTCCAAATCGAGATTAAAATTTTAAAACTAAGAAATTTCGAAGAGTATAAAATGTTTGATAAAGAATATAAATTTAGTTTGAAATGTTTTGAAAAAAAAAATATAGTTTTGAATAATAGTTTTCAGAAAGGTAAATTGAATATTTCAACTAAAAATAGATAGTTTAAAAGTTTTAAAGGGATAATTATAAATTTGGAAACCATTTTGAGTATAATTGATTTTGGGAAAATATGTGGTTTTGAAATTAAATTGGAATTAAAAACCAGTACTTATATGGTGATTTTGGAAATGAATTTGTTTGACTTGAATTATTTTAATTTAGAAACTGGGATAATTTTCTAAACCTATTATTTTGGGAACTTTGAAATTTAGATACTTAATTTGAAAGAAAATTTGGTGAAATCATATATGAGTTGGAAACGGAATGGATATTGAATGATTTGAAATTGAGAACTTATATTATTAAGCACTTGATTTGGGAGTGGTCGAACCTATATAAAATGGATTGTATAAGTATGAAGTTGATTTGAAATCTACTGATTTGAAAGGTACTCAATTTGGAAAGAGATTTTATATAATCGAAGTCTATATAAGTATGATTTGATCTACTATTGATTTGGAAAGTATTCGATTTGGGAAAAAGGGAATCCTATATATAATGGACTTTATATAAGTATGATATTTGAAAGTGATTTGAAAAGGTACTATATGATATATATTTTCGAAGTAAAGATATGGAAAGTGCCTTCTGCTTGATATCCGCTTTGTGGCCACATCGTGGATTCATTCTATCGATATTATTCTCTCTGATTTTTGGTTTTCCGGATGTAATACTCGAGTGTTCCCACCGTGGCGTAACCCATGGTTTTTTTTTCTCTCGCGAATGCATAGCGCAATTGCCTGGCTGAGTCTTGCCTAGGGGTACGGATTGTTTCCTGGGGGATCCAGGCGTAACCATTGTGTATCCTGCAATCTGTGTAGGTCGCGAATAGTAGCGCAAGTGCCTGGCTGAGTCTTGCCTAGGGGTACGGATTGTTTCCTGGGGGATCCAGGCGTAACCATTGTGTATCCTGCACTCTACTAGTCATCATGGCGTAACTCGCAGGGCTGAGAAAGCTTACGGATATGGATTGTTTCCTGGGGGACCCAGGCGTAACCATTGTGTATCTGCGAACCATGATCGGACAAAGGTTTTGGTTTGGTTGTTTTGTTGGATTGTACTTTCCATATCTGTTTTTTTTAAAAGGTTTTCAAGTATTTTCACTGGGTGTTAAAACGGGTCTACTAAGTACTTGAAGAATTCTAGCTTTGCGCCTGATCAACGCTTGGCCAGAGTCTGCAAGAACGAGGATAAACTTGTTGAAACATCGAGTTATAAAAGAAAGAAAGATTTATTTCGATATAAAGGTATTTTATTATAAAAATATTTCCAACAAGAAAATTCTGTATAGTTTTGAAATTTAAATTCTTATGGTTCTAGATTAATTATTCGTGCCCGATACTATTCCTTGCATCTACCTTATCTGCTTAGTTTAGCTATTCACCTTGATTCTGTTTTCCAAATCTACCTTCCTTCCTTGTTGGATATATTCTTTAAAATACTGTTTATTTATATACTACTTGGTTTAATAGAAGATTTTAAATATTGTAAATATTTTTGAGGTTATTAATTAAATAGAACATACTTAAAGAAAATGATTATTAATTTATTTATAATATTGGAAAGGTATTTTAGATAAAATTAATAAATTTTATGAATTATGGATTTAATGTTTTCAATAGCTTCTGTGTAAATATAACTAATTGTGTAAATAAAATTGTTTTCAAATAATTTCATATATTTATTAAGTGTTATTTAAACATAATTAATCCCAATGGGTTTTGAAATTTTTTAAAATATTATGGTATTATAGAAAATTTAATTTCAAATGTAATTCTCAAATAGATATTTCAAATAAAATTTGTGTAGTTTTAATTGTCTTTCAATCTATATTCTTTCTGGTTGTTTTATTCTCATACCTTCTTCCTTTTCGGGGACGAAAAGTTTTGAGTGGGGGAGAGTGTAACGACCCATAAAATTTTATTAATTTTTAATTGGTTTTATAACGTATTTAATTGGATTTTTGAGAAATTTTAATGATAATAATTTTGAAATAAAAATTTAATATTTGGATTACGTCCAATTAAACATGGCAGATTTTAAATTTTCAATTTAATTTATCAAAATTTATTTCATTGTGAAATTCTATTAAATGTCAGGCTAGCTAATAATTGCTGATAATAAATTTATTTTCAAGCCTAGATATTTTTCTATAGAAAATTTCTAAATCCTCTTCTGAATGAGACGTCATCTTTCGTTTTTTCAAATTCGGACGTCTACTGCTCCGTTTACCTTATTTCTGACAAATTAGCAGCACTTTGGTACCGAACATCGACTTTTGATCGGATGATCGTACCACTGATATCTGTATACCGTTGTGATCGCCTCGTCGTGCTGATCTCAACAGTATATTTATTTCTGTATTTTGGGATCCGGTGTACGACGGAAGCAATAAATTGTTCGTTGTAACGGTACCCTAAATTGTGACTTAACTTTTCCTTTTGGATTTCAAAATTTTAACGTGCATAAATCAATGGCTTTAATATTGTTCACGCGAATATTTATGGCCATAAATTTTCAGCTAAATCCTAGCTTTTGACCGTACTATTTTATTTCTTTATTACTGCCTGAATTATCGCGATTGACCTTCGCCTTTCCATTTCAAGAGGTGTGCGTTCAGCCTTCCAATTGGTTGAAGAAAAAAAAACGTACAACGCTTTTGTTATATAATTCTCTACCATTCACTTTATTTCTCGCATCTTCCTCCTCAACCCTTTCTTCTGTGAATCTAACAAAAATTTGTTCGTGGAAAAAAAAAAAAAAGAAGAGAGACCTGCCCCTTTCTCTGATAGCAGAACCCACCACCAATCCCCGCATCTCCCTTCCACTTCCTCTCTCCTCACCGCATCGCGCTCCTCCAGCCTCCAAACAGCCTCTTTTCCCTTTTCCTGCTCACCAAATTTTGAAGCCTTCCCCCCCTCTTTCGATTCACCCTTCCAAGCAGCCTCGCCTCCTCCCTGGCAACGCCTTCAAACGACGGCAGCACCCCATCCCACGCCGCCTCATCTCTCTCATCTCCATTGTCAGCTTGACATTCTCTTGTGAATGTATAAGTATATATATAGGCGCGCATTGCAGCCTTCTTGGTTCTTCGTAGGAAAGGTATTTGTACGTCTACATAACCCGGTTAGTTTATATATATATAGTTCATGTGTTAGCGCATATAGGTTAAGAATATAAAATATTGTTTAATTAGTTTATAGTATAATATGTTAGTATGCACGGCTTTGTATTGCAGCTCGTATAGGAGTTCCTGTTAGTTATAAGTTTCATATGTTGCCTGAGTCATCGAAGTGTAAGTTAGTATATATTTGCTTATAAAGGTTTTTCAGTTTACGTCATTTAATTTGTCCTTGTATTCTGTCCGAATCTGCATTGCAGCAATGTAAGAGTTAAGCTTAGATATAGGTATGTTAGTACAGTACATATATTAGTGTTTATAAATTATGCTAGTTGTATATGGATCTGATGTATAGCTATATATTAGTTGATTTTAATATGTACATGTGAAAATGTTGCTCGCGTCAGTAGGTTACATAGGTTAGATTTTTTTTAAGAAAGTATGGGCATACATATTTTATATTGATTTTCGAATTGTATAATAATTTACTATATATATATATATAATGACAGTTTTATAATATATGAATGTTTCCATTTTTGGTTATATGACTCCAGATTTCATCTTATTTCAATAGTATAGTATTGAGTCAGCATCTATGTATTTTATTATATAGGGTCTGCATGTGTCCTTCATACAGTATGGGTATCCAGATTTATGTAATTGTTATGTATATAAATTGCATAGGTAGGTTACGTATCATAATGAGTGTAGTTTATAATAGATTTGTAATACTGTGAGAGATATACGGGTCTGTAGATTTTGGTTCAAGAGTTACGCATAAATTTGTGTTATACTACATTTGTAATAAAGTGGCTTTCGCACATGTCCCTTATTTTATTTTTATGAGTTTAGGGAGTTGTCGGCATATGTGATTTTGATCTTGGATATTTATGTGGGTCTGCATATTTAATTTAGGCATCCTCGTGTAGGGATAAGTTGATTTGTTATATTTATGATGGGCATATTTTAAAATGGGAATGGTATCCCAACATATAGTTTGGCTTTAAAATATGAGTTAATTTAAACAATAATTTTTGAAATACGTGTATATTTGATTTAATATGTGTTTGAAATGTAATTTTACGTAAATAGTTATATATAGTTGTACACATAAGTTTATTTAACCATCCATCCTTATCAAAATCCGGTTCTGATTCATTTTCATCAATCCCTATCTTTCAGCTTTGCCCGTCAAATCCACTTCCAGCTTACTTCGCTTTAAGATTGTTGTTTGGATTAGTTGATGGTCTATATCATGATCCAATTCATATCTTGTCGAGTCATCAAAATCTCTAGCCTCGAAAGGTGAGAAATCACTCACGATTAACATTCTTTTATTTACTAAATTTGATTTCAATTGAGACGACAATTGAAATATGAGGCTGTAGTTATTTAAATTGTTATATATGCTATTATCTGTAACTAATTCACTTATGGGATATGACACATATCCTATTGTTTATATATTTATTTTGATGATATATAGCTGTTGTTATTATTATTTACATATCTGTTATCACTCTGCAAGTTCCCTGTTAGTATAGAAATCGTTATGGGTTGAAATGATAAACCCAAGCGATTTTCATTTAATTGAATTGGGATTACGGGTTGAAATGCTATCCACCCGTATACATTTAGTGTACGGATTGAAATGATAAATATCCGTAACACTTGACCATATGATAAGAAATATATACAGACATCGTTGGTCCATATATATAAATATTTTGAAATTTAATTCATTGTTTTGGAAAGAAATATATGGTCTTATTAAATGTTAATCCTTAAACCTTTTTTATATATAAAGGGTAATGATATATAGATTTAATAATATTTAATTTAGTCAAAATTTGATTTAATACATAAATTATGCTAAATATTTATGTAAATTTTATTCCAAAAGTATTCTGCAATTTACTAAGATTGGGAGATAAATGTGGGTTTATCTAGATGGTATTTAAATAAGGATTTATTCAATTAAATCAATTTGAAATTTTTGAATGGGAAATTTAAGGGTATGATTTTGTAACTGGATTTTTATTTAAGTGATTTAATGAATATTTCACGTTTAAATAAATTAAAGAAAATATTGAGAAAAATGTAATTTAAGGTTACTTAAATGATATTGTATCTAATGAGGGATTATTTTAAGACTAGATAATAATGAGGTTAAATCGAGATCTATATGGAACTATTAAATTGAACATTTAATTAAATATTAAAGCTTTGAACTATATTGGGATTTAAATGGTTTATTTTTAGATTCGGATATGTATTTGAAATCAGTATAGTTGAATTTATTATTTAGAAACTAAATTGATTAAAAAGTTAGTTTGAAACGTTGAACACTTAAAGTTTTGAAATATATTGAACATAAAGGGTATTTTGTGATTTCAAATCCGAATTTGAGATCGATAAAATTGAAGTGGTTACTTTAGAAATTGAGTTGAATTTAAATTAATAATTTGAGATTGAAATAGATTTAAATGGGGTGGTCGGGTTGATGTTAAACGATTTGTTAAGTTGAGGGAATTCAAATTTCTTTACTGTACAAATTATTTAATATATAAAAATACTATTTGGGAAGTATAGAGATATTTGAAGTGAAAATGATATTTGGTTTTGAAGTATAAATTAAGTTGAAATGACTACGGTGTTGTAGTGTGTATTTCTATCTTTTAGATAGTTCCATGGACCCTTAGAGGATGGTTATCCCAAACATCCTCTAAGTTAATTATATTTCAGTTGATATTTCACTTGAGTTAGATTTATAGATATAAGAATGTTAATCCTGACTCGAGTGTTTTGTGTTTTGCTTTACGCTCGGGTCAGACTGAGTGATACAACATTTGAGACTCACCTTCGAAGTTGGAGCTTTACTTGAAGATCCAGCTATCTATTCTTTCAGTCATCCAACTGATTGGTTCATAGAAGTTATCTTCTCATACTGGAGACTTCACTGCATCTGGGATATTCTGATGTATTTTATTTCTCACTCTGATGTATATAGTAGCTTCATGAACTACTATTCTTTATCTATTCCGCTGCATTATATTACTCTGTGTCTGTGATCTGTGATGATTTATTTACTATATATGTTAAGTTTTGCCAAATTTTAATTAACAATTCGGTATTTTGAATTATTCAAGTCGGATATGTATGGTTTTATTGTCGATTTGAATGGTCCAAAATAGCGGGTCGTTACAGAAATAAGGAAATGTTGGACTATAACACTGTTGTTATAGTAAATGATTTTCGAAAGGAAATGTTATATATAGTATTAGGATTTATATATCTATCTTAATTTCGAATCCCTATACTAGTGATTTTGGGTTGTCGTAACTATGTTTTACGCAACATTCATTTTGACACAAATGGATGTGTTTAAGAGAATGTTTTCCTTGAAGAATAAAATATATACTTAATTATGATTTAAGTATATTGAATATTTTCTAAGTATTGAAAATAAATAGATTTGTGAATTACTTATTATCAAATAGGTATGGAAATGTTTTCCAATATGAAGTGAAATGTTTTGAGATTATATCTTTTAAAGATAAATTGAAAGTGAATATTTGAAGTCGATTTGAAAATCGTATATCGGTGGATATTTGGAAATTTAAATTCACCAAGGAATTTATAAAGAAAAAGGAAATTTGTTTAAAAATAAACATTGATTAATTTTTGAAGTGTGGAAAAATATATCTTGTAAAGATATTTTTGGAAAATAAATAATTTGGGAAATTATTTGGAATCTGGTGATGTTGTGCATATCTATTGATAGTTAAATAACTGACTATCAATATTTACCTTTAAATGGGTATTTGCTGTGATTTGCTTGAATTTGAATGCTACACTTATTTTAAAATAAGCGCTCGTTATTCGGTTTAGCCGGGAGAGGACCTTTGGGTCATGAATCCCATTCCGAATAGTGATACGTCGTAATGGATAACATTTGAAGACCGGTGTTGAAGAGCGGATATTATCGAAAACGGAAGGATTACCGTCAAATGTCTCTGCATCGGCTGATCCCCGATATAGAGATTTTATCACCCTTTCCGATGGGAATTCCGGACGTGATTAGTGAATATCCGGATTTGCAAGGGCTTCTTTGGAATTGCCTTCGGTTCCGTCCGATCCCGGAACGGACTTGTATTGATGTGTGTCTGACGTTACAGTTTGAGATGTAAAGCTGGTTTCTATCAAATACATTTTTTTTGGTGGCGGAGGATTTATTCTCTTAGCTTAACACCCTTCTCTGAGACGTATGAGCTCAAAGGTTATGTAGTTGATGGTTACTAGTGATATGCTCCTAATTTTGTAACGTGGCATGCTGAGTGCTGCTGATCATTTGTTGATCAGAGCGTGGCTTTTATGAAAAGCGTAGCTTTGTGGACGAGACTTCGTGGAACCTCACACCCCTAAAATGGTCAAAACAGGAAGAATGCAGCAAGGTTATTTGGGGATCGCGCTCCCATAGGGTATGTTCATTTCCTTCTGGATAGAGGTGGTATTATGGTATGGAGCCCAAATACTTAACCTATGTGGTTGCAGCCAATTTATTTCTTTGTGGTTGTTGGTGAATTCGGGGATTTAGGTCGGTTACGACCGGGGGAAGGCATACTCGTGTCTGTTTTTACCTAGCTAGAGATAACCCGGCCTTGTGTTGGCAGAGATCCGGTTAGATTCTCGGGGCGTCCTTCCAGAGGCGTACCTATGTGGCAATGGGAAGTTCCTTGGCCTGACCATTTGTTGGAAATCCAAAGAAACAATATGAAACCTTCACGATTGCAAATTATATAACCTGCCTCCTCAGGAGGTAGCTATAGCAGGCATAATATAATGGTAACTATGCTGGCTAAGATTTATATTATACTTTCGAAATGCTTTCTACACTTTGCACTTATAGTAATAATATCAAATAAATTTGCATATCAAGCATGTTTTACTATCACAAGGAGAAATCTCCTCCAATTCTGCGTTTGCATTGCGTGTGTGGCAGGAGGCCTTATGGTATTTACATTTTCTAAAAGCACTGCAGATCTATTTTAAAATATTTCTTTGTTTGTTTTTTAAAGATATAACTGTTTTGACTTCTCACACCAGTCCCATTGCTGACCTGGAGTTTATTGTTCCCTTCCTAAACTCTGGGTGCCCATCATTTTCCACACGGGCAGTCTAGATTCAGGTTATCCGGTCATTCTGGAATTCAGGAGATGATGTGGAGGTCTGGAGGTAAGCTCGATGGCATGGCGTATCAACTAGTTTATAGTATTTCTTTTCCGTTGTTTGTTGTTGTAAGCTCAGATAATGTAATGTAATATGACGTAATGTATAAAATGTACAGTTCTTTTGGTTTAAAGATTATTCATTTATCTATTATACGTTGTTCCGCTGCGAAAAGTGAGATTCTGTTATTGTTTCTGTTTTCTTCTTCTTCCTTCTTTCTTCTTCTACCTCTTCTTCTTTAACCCTAACAATTTGGTTTTTCGGCCTTCGATTGCTCGACGGCTGATATAGTGGACGTATTAATGTCGATTTTCGTACGCCGAAAAATCACGTCGTTACATTGTGGTATCAAAGCATTTGGTTAAGAGACAACCTTGGCTCTGTTGGGAATAACTAGTTAAAGATAGAGTTAGTAGTACTCTAGAATGAGTGTGAGTGTAATAATAAATATGAGCGCGTATTTGTTAGTAAATATAAAAATGTTTTATATTGCGTTTGCTTATCCGTTGAGCTGTTTATGAATTATGGTCGGTGCGGGAAGTACAACCGTATCATAGGTTTTTCTAAACTCTTAAACGAGGCAAGTCGGCATAATATCATTTTAAATTGGGTAAATAAAATAATTTTACCTTTATTTTATTTTATATATGAAGCAAATAATTTTTCAAAAATTATTAAAGTGTATATAAATTGAATGTTTGGTTGTTAAAAATGTAAGAATATATATATATATATATATATATATATATAAGTTAATTAAAAGAATAAATTGTATAATCAAATGAATTATTAAGATGGAATTATAATTAATGTGATTTACAATTGTGAAATAATCCTATGTATAAGAAGTGAAACTATATGAATATATTTATAAATATGAGTTGTAAATAAAAATGAATTTGGACTATGAATTTGAAAGTTTTAAATCCCGTCTATTTTGAAAGTTGTTTTTCAAAGTTAAAGATGTTATATTGTTAAGTAAGATAAATTAATTTGGACAATCTTATGTAAGTGAAGTGGAATAGTGAAATTCTATAAGAAAAAGACTTATAAATGTGAGTTATAAGTAAAAGGAAAATTTTGAAAGAATATTAAGCACTGAATTCACTACTGTTACTGGGAAATAATAAGGGTGATAATTGCAGCATCATCAGTATCATTTTCGAGTTTCTATGTGATGGATTTGCTACCATAGTAAATTGGACATTGAAGTTTTGTTGTGATAAACAAATTTGAAAATTTAACCAAAGGAAGTCAAATAAATGAAATCAGATTTGAAGTAGATTGGATAAGTTAATGATTTGAAAGTTTAAATATATAAGTTGGATAACTTGTAAAGTGGGAAAATGTAAGCGAAACCAAATGATAAAATGGTTAAACTATTTTGTTAAGAAAAACGAGATATGAATTTGAATAAGTGACGAAATTTGAGTTTGGTAAACGTTAAATAGAATTTACTTTAGAATTGGAATCTGAATTGGATTTATAAGTGGAAATTTAAGTTAAGTTAAACAAATGATGTTTGAAATGGAATATAACTTAAGTAATGTTGAATGAATTTGGAAAGAATTGAATAATTGAAAGAGAAGTCAATTAGATATTAAACCAATTGGAAATTAAAAGTGTTAAACCAAATTGAATGTGAATTTAATAATTTCGTTATGATTTGGTTGTTATATGATTGTTAGTTGATTGTATATAATTCATTAAGTGTTAACGAAATTGAATTGATAAATGGAAAGCTATGTAATTTGATTTGAATGTGGAAGTGAACTAACTTGAATGTAAATTAGTGAATATAAACTAATTGAAAATGAATAAATGAATGTTAGTAAAGTCCAATGTTAGTGAATCAAGTGTGATTAAATGAAAAACCAATTCATTGAATATTAATGAGAAGTGAATGTATATTGATTTGATATGGATTTGTTGCATAAGTTGCTGGATGGTAGTTGTTTGGTGGTTGCATTTATTGCTTTTTATTGCATTTGCTATATTGGCACATATTGTTGTTGCTTCTGGTATATGTTGTATATCGATATCATTCTCTATATGCATGTTTCTCATTAATGTTGAGTGTTTAGTAGGTGTGGATTGCGCTTGCTTTGCTTTTGGAGCTCGCTTTCACGCTATATTAGCCGTATATGCTCGCTAATAATATATAAGGTACATATCTCGGATTATATATCTTACTTTTACACTTTTTCCCTGTGGATGCCTCATTACTTTGATGAGATGTATATTTGTGATATATATATTGCCATTTTTTTCGGATCGAGCCGCGCAAAGGAGGTTATGGCGAAATTTTCTGAAAATTTAAGCCGTTAGAATGTTTTTGAGAAAATTGGAAAATTTTGAAAACTATAACTTTGATTTTGGAGTGAAAAGTTAAACGATATAGTTGGTTCTGAAAAGATAACTAAGTATGATTTGAAAACTTAGTAAAATTTTTGTAAGAAGTTTAACTATTGGATTTTGGGAAAGTTAAACACTTAAGTGAATTTGATATCTAATTTGAATGGATGTTTGAAAAATTAATGGATTTTGTAACTTTTCTTACTTGGCAATTTCGAGGATGAAATTCTTTTAAGGGGGGAAGTTTGTAACGACCCAGAATTTTTGTCATTTGAAATTCGTATATTTAATTGATTTTTAAATAGTAACAAGTAAAATTTGTAAGTCGAATAAATTTTATTTCGAATATCTAGATTTAATTGGATAATTAAATCGATAATTTAATATTTGAAATTACAGGAATAATTAGAAATTTGGTTTAAAGTGATTTAAATTGATTTGTAAAGTTGTACTAAATCATATTGTAGTTAGAATGATGTTATAGAACTTTTAAAATTGAATTAAAAGTTAAATTGTAGAAATTGAATATTTTAATATTTAATTGACGAGTAAAAATAGTCATTTTTCAAACAGTCTCAGGCTTCGATGAAACTAGTTTCATCGGATCCGTAATGTTAAATTATTGTAAGATTTCAAATTTTGTGTCAATCGGATTTACCGTTTGTCCGGGGCAAGCTAAAACGCATTGAAATCAGTTTGAGTGAATTTTAAATTTAAAATAATCAATTTGAAAACCTATCTTCCAAATACGATCGAAATGGCTCCCGATATATATTCCATTGCGTTCAGAATAAGGGTAAAACATTATGAACGGCAGGCGGCATGCTTCGTTTAGAGTTCGAAAAAGTTTCGGGTGAATAGTGTTTGAGAATTTTCTATAAAAGCACCTCTATTTTCACATTTTCAACAAAAACCCTAGGGTTCAAAGCTTCAGCCGCCACTAGTAATTCCAATGGCTGAAAATTGTTCCTCTTCCTCCCTCATTTTCTTCAAATCCATACATCGATTCGAAAAACGCCTAACTACAACATTGAAGAGCACGTCAAGATCTTCTGGATCAACGACTATGATCTTGTTTAGTGGAGTAGATCACGGCAATGTCCTTTCAAAGGTGAGGCAGTTATTCACGTTTTTCGAGGCAAGACCTTGACCAAGCTTGGTGAAACTGCGGCCGTGGGTAGGGCTCGGCCGTGGCTTCGAAGTGGTCGTAGTTGATCGAGTTAGAACGTGGAGATGGGGGTGCGAAGATTAGGGCAAGTCGATGGCTTCTATAGGTTGTTATTCGCGTCTTTCACCTGGAGATGGAGAAGAAGCTAAGTGCGGCCCTGATTTCATCAAGCAAAATGAATGGTCCAGAATTGTAAGGTTTTAAAAATAAAAAGATATTGTAAATTGATTTATATTAATTGTGTAAACTTTAAAACGTCATAACTTGTTCATACGAGATCGAAAAATGATGAAACGAATTGCGTTGGCTTCGTATTGACGGGCACTACGCAATGGAGCTGGATTGGAATCGTTTGTAGATAGTGAGAATTCTATGAAAAATTAAATGCGGGTTTAATTTTATTCGAAATAAAACACTGCAACTGTTATTGGAAGCAAGGTGAGAACATCTCACTCAATCGAATTTGTTTCGATTTAAATTTTAAATAGTTAGATTTAAAATTGCTTGATTTTGTGACTGAATGATAAATTGTTGTTTGTTGTATTGAAATAGACCCTATACACCGCATATTAAGCGGTTGTTATTTATTAAACACATATACCGCGATATTCCATCTCGAAGTGGAATTGGTATTATATATGTAATTGGAGTTGATTTTCCCGCATTATATAGCGGATGAGACCTTATTGCGCAGCATAATAGCAGATAATATTTTTATAAATCCTATATACCACGATATTCCGTCTTGAAACGGGATTGGTATTGTGTTAACATCTATGGATGCAGGGAAACAGGTTGGAGGGATCCAACTGGATTCCTCAACTGTATTGATTTATTTACAGATATTTGCGATATATTCTGTTATCATATTGATATATGATGTTTGGATGCCGTGGTTGATGTATTGGTGCTGTTGCAGCATTGGGCCTATTTTTGGAGTTTTAAAAATGTTAAAGTAACGATTTCGAATTTAAAAGGATTTTCCAAGTGATTTTTGAAAGTATACATTTGAATTTTGAAATTGATTCATTTTAAATAAATAAACGTTATAATTTTTATGTTATAAAAATTATGATTTTTGTGAAATATTACCGAAATGTGATTTTTTGAAATAAATAGTTGATTAATTGGTAAAATAGTTTAAATTGGGATTTTTGAATTATTATAAACGGTTTATATAAAAGATTTATAAAATTGATATTTATAAATTAAAATATTGGAATTATAAAACGAGTTTTTATAAGTGTTAAAATGAAGTATAAATGGATTTCATAAGTGAATGGAAGTTATAGATTTTTAAATTGTGAAGTTATAAAATGAATAGATTTTGTAAAATAAAAAATTTATAAGTAATTAACTTATAAATTGGATTTTGGCGTGTAAATGTAATATGGATAGAATTTGTTAATAAAGTGATTTTATAAGTTGAAGTTGTTATAAAATATAAATGGAATTTATAAATATTGTTTTATAAATCCGAAATCGACTTATTTTGATAAGTTAATTATTATAGCTTATTAAAGGAGATATATCCATGATTTTGGACAGTGGATAATCCTTTAAAATAAAATGTATAGAAATGTTGAATTTGGTTAACGAAGTATATTCACGATTTTGGACAGTGAATTATATATTAAAGAAATGTATTAGGGAAGTTATATTTTAAATAGAATTAGAACGATTTAAAGGTATTTTAAAATTTGTTAAGTATCGAAACCATAGATTTCAACATTTATTGTTGAAATAGACGTTTTCGAGAAATAAGGAAATGGTGGACTATAACACTGTTGTTATAGTAAATGATTTTCGAAAGGAAATGTTCTATATAGTATTGTGATTTATATATATCTATCTTAATTTCGAATCCCTATACTAGTGATTTTGGGTTGTCGTAACAATGTTTTACACAACATTCGTTTTGACACAAATGGATGTGTTTAAGAGAATGTTTTCCTTAAACAATAAAATATATACTTAATTGTGATTTAAGTATATTGAATATTTTCTAAGTATTGAAAATAAATAGATTTGTGAATTACTTATTATTAAATAAGTATGGAAATGTTTTCCAATATGAAGTGAAATGTTTTGAGATTATATCTTTTAAAGATAAATTGAAAGTGAATACTTGAAGTCGATTTGAAAATCGTTTAAGTTAAGCTAGTGGTTATGGGACATGAAGCTAAGCTCATATATTTACTAGCATACTGTGATTGAAACTTCTTGATGATCGATGACGATCATTTTATAGTTTAGACTAGCAATGTGCGATGTCTCTTTGTGCACGTGGAGGACTGAACCTCAATTTATTGAGCTTCGTCTCATTTCTTCGTGGGCTGGCGACCCATGTACTTTTAATATGTTTCGATTCATTGGATGTACCGTTTGTACTACATCGATGTCTCGGCTTTTCGATTCATTGGACGCACCGTGTGTACTACGTCGATGTTCCGAATTGATATGTGTTTTGATTCATTGGATGTACCGTTTGTACTACATCCATGTTTTTGCTTTTGATTCATTGGATGTACCGTTTGCACTACATCAATGTCTTTGCTTTTGATTCATTGGATGTACCGTTTGCACTACATCAATGTCTTTTCTTTTTGATTCATTGGATGTACCATTTGCACTACATCAATGTCTTTGCTTTTGATTCATTGGATGTACCGTTTGCACTACATCAATGTCTTTGCTTTTTGATTCATTGGATGTACCGTTTGTACTACATCAATGTCTTTGCTTTTGATTCAACAGCCTTATTCTCCGTGCTAGTTGACAGCATTACACTGTAGTGTTCTTGGTTAGCATGGGTATAGAGGTGGGGGGTCACAATTCACATCTCCTTAGGATCCGTTAAACTATTTACTATGTAGTAATATTTTGCTATTATAATAGTGTCTAATAGTAAAATAAAATTACTTTTAAATAGCGTTAAGGAGTGGCCCAATATTCCCCTTAACACAAATAATGCCAATAGCCTATACAGCACCGTAATACCTCCTGATTGGGAGGCTAACAAAGGATACTCCATAGGTATGACACAAATAGAAACTCATACAAGGCGTGCTAGAGTAGGTGACACGGCACAACTAGACAATGCCAGGGTAGATATACCAATTGTTATCCTGGCTGATGGTAACGCGTAGCGCGCAGCTACCGCCCACCTCGAGCCACACCCTAAATAAAAAAATCAAAAGTGGCCACCGAATCAATCCAAAAGTCAAAGTATAATATCGAAGGGATGTGTCCGATCAAAGGTGCTACCCCATTGGCCCGAGAATCGCTCCTTTTTTAGCCACCTTATGCCAACACATGGGAGTCGGGTCCACATATTTACCTCGAAGGAAACGCCGCCGCCATCCTACTTAATTCTGGAATCTCCACCGCGTACACGGTTGTTAAAGTGGTTTTCGAAGTTGGCAGAAAGTATGACAACTTCGGATCCTGGCCTCTTCAACAAACAAACGTTATTATAACACCACGGTATTATCAAAATAGTTTATACTTTAAAACTAGAATATAATATCCATTTCAAATCGATATAAATACGATATCATTTCCTCTTTTTAAAAAAACCAAATCAGATTTGATATCATTTTCAAATATATCCTTTTCTAAACTATAACATTTCAAAGTTATAATATTTCGGAACCAATCCTTTCAAAACATAAAATCGTGAATTTCATAACTTTGAAACATACTACACCACTTAAATGGTTTAAATATTTAATTACTTTATATAGTAAATTAGCTTCTTCACCTTCACAAATCAATTCCAATATGGATTTTAAATTCCCAAATAAACCAACATTTTTTTCCATATATTTTAAAGCTTTAATTATTCCACCATTTCAAAACTTATTCTTTGATAATTTCATATATATCAATTTCAACTACTATTATTTAGATTTAAAAAGTTTACTTAATAAATCAAATATTATTTTAGTAAAACCTTTAGGCTTCAAATAACTGGATATTCTTTCAATTACATTAACTTGATAATATTCAATTAAATAAATTTGATATTCGTTTAAATCCTCTAAACAAAAATCAACTTATAAAATCATACCTTTTAAATCTTAATTTATTTATATTTCAAATCAAATTTTTCGAGGAAAATGCTTAAATCTTAAATTCAAATCAAATTCACATTTATCTTCCAACCTTAATTTTATTTGTGTCATTATAAACTCTATATACAATAGAATTTAATAGATACTTAACCATATTATATAAAAGAAATTCAAACTTTATTATTTAGCTTATTTTATAATTCAAAACAAATTTATACATAGCTAAATCAATAATTAAATTGCATTCAGATAACATCTAAAATCAATATCTGTATAGCCCATATATTTCTTTACAAAACCATAAAAATAATTTCAAAAATAGTTTTATATATATACCGAGGTGCCTGTATATAATTTTCTATCCTATGGTCAAGCGATACAGATATTTATCATTGCAATCCATAATTAAAAATAAAAATTGCGGTTGTATATCATTTCAAACCGCAACCCCGAATCAAAATAAATGCATAACAACTTACAGATTATGATGATATAAATAAAACATCCATTCATCCATCATAAAGTCATACATCCATCACAATCATCATACAAAACAATCAATCAATATCAACATATAACTGATAATATATAACAGGTAATTAACTGTCAGTTATATTCAATAATAAATTAAATAACGATTTAATTTAAATAAGTGCAATTAACTGAGATGATGATTAAAAATATACGAAACATCCATAAATAAATGCATAATCACAACATAAATTGATTTACCAAACATAAGAAATTTTAGAAGTTGTGAGTGGGTTAAAACACCCACATTTCGAATTTAAATTCAATATAAACCCAAAAATTGACCAGTCTCGGAATCTGTCCTAACCAGTGCCAAAATGTCAGAAATTTTACTAGGATCGTAGTGGAGAAAACCGCATGTAAAACGGACCTCGTATGCAATAGATATGATTTAATTAGCATAGATGATTTCAAACATATATATAATAATAATAAATAGAAGAAAAACGCGTACCATACTCCACGTCATCTTCGTTCAACACTCAGAAAACCCTAAGTTACGCATACGATACGAAGCCGCCATGAAGACGACCTGCAGCACCTCCCCGTACGTGCTGCAGCCACTAATCGAAGGCCGTTCGTACGCCACCACCGGCCACGAGTACCACCACCTCGCGACGAACGCCATGTCGTCGATCTGAAGCCCTAAAGCACAGCTGCTTCCAACGAAGTAAAACCCTAATCGAATTTTGCTAATGATCTAGCCGTTAACTCACCACGAAACTCATAGGGATGCGACCGGCTCGGCTCTCTCTTCAAGACAAGAAATGATTTTTCGATCAGAAGAAGTTCATTGTTGAGCGATGAACGGCCGAAAATTGTTATTTGATTTCTGGACAAACAATGCGTCGAATCGAAAAACGAGTTGCAGATTTGAGTTACGCTCTTCCAGAGCTTCGAATTGATATACAATTTAGCATATATTGTGGAGTTTGAAATTTTAGCTTTGGATTTGATATTTGATTTGTGTTTGGATCTTGAATTTGTTTGTCTACCGTTGAGGAGGAGAGATGGTTGAAATATACGTACAGACAAATGAGAAATACCAGTAGGCTAGGGTTTATAACAGTGTATTTATAGGTAGGGTTGAAATAGAATGGATGGGATCGATTAGATGTACGCGTTGACGATATATGGCCCGAAAAGCCTGTTTTGACTCCGGAGCAAAATTGGGTCAACCTATATATCAAAATAGATGTTTTAAAATATTTTAAACACAATGGAAAATGTTTCAAGTCCAAATTCCATTGTATGAAGATGTTATGCTAAAATCGATATTTTTCAAATTGATTTGAATTGATTTCAATTTCATTGATTTCAAGGCGTTTCGAGTCCGTACGATCAAACGACAAGTCCGATCGCTACAAAACTTGAAACCCTACAATTATTCGCCATTATGGATCCGATAAAACTAGTTTTGTCGAAATCTGATTTAGTGGCCAAAATGGCTATTTTTTAGTTAATTAAATAAATTAAAAATTAATTAATTAAATCGCTTTTCAATTTAAACTCTATAATTAACAAATTTCATCATTTTTAATTTCTTAATCATTTACAATGATTTAAACAAAATTTAAATGTCAATTTTTGAGTTGATTAATTCATCAATTCCAATGTTAACCTCAATTTCAATATTTAATTTCAATTTCATTAAATTTAGAAATTATAAAATAAAACTCCAAATTAATTTATTAAATTCTTAACCCTTGTTATTCGAGTCTTATTACAATAAGAATATAGCTAACATTGCTTTTAAATCTTGGTTCTTAATCTTCTCCCATTTTAACTTAATTCCAATTAACGTACTATTTAATTACCTTTAATTACAATTAATCCAATTATCATACATTAAATTCCCATATTATTGACAAAACTTTATTTTGCATTCCTTTTTATTCAACCAACTGTCATTTTATAAATAAACTTAACATTGGATTCATACTTTATTATATAAATATCTTCAATTTCATCTAAATTAATATTTATGTAATATTACAATATTTAATTTCAATTGATTGCAATTAATCCAACCATTGAATGTTTATTCTAATAAAATTGTTTTTTATTTGATTACAATCTTTATACCCTATCCAAAAATTTCAAATAACATAGTTAATGCTGGTTTTTACATTACACTACATAAATACACTCAACTTACTTTCTTTATTGTGTATTAACTATAATTTCCACTATTGCTGAAATCTTCGCCAAATATAACGTTTGCAATACCTCCTTTTATTAGGATTTCATTCAACTTGTTTATAGTCAACTTATTTTAACAACACAACCTTAAATTTTAATTATCAATTCATTCACAAACCACAACAATACATTATTACCACATATTGCCTTAAATCCACACTAACCTAATATTTAATTCCATTTATTGCAATAGGTTTCAATTAATAGTGATTGCGCTAAATTACCATAAACGTTAAACATCCCTTATACGCTATTATTAATAATCAAATGTTGTAATTTGATTTTGATCTAATTCAATGTATTAAATGAATGGGTAAATGATTAAAATTTTGCGCTATTTCCAATTTTCTCACATTCATACTTAATTTGCTTTCCATTTATTATATATTATTTTATTAGCAAGTCATCCTTTTTAAATTATTAATTTACCTTTTATATCCCATTATAAATTAATGCACACAATAATTAATTCATATTTACATCCACTTTCGTATATAAATTTTGTAACCAAGTTATAACATTTGCATTTATTTTTCTTATTTTGATTAATTACCAAATATTCCTACTTACAATCAGTTATAATTTTACAATCTTAACAAATCCATAAATTGTCAATTGCCTAATATATACATTAATTACTATTAAATGTTCTTCATAAATTTATTTACTTGGTTTCAAACTTTTTATTCATCAATTACTGCCCTATAAATAAACTTACGTTTCTATTCAATTTACATTCACCTTTCCGTTATTATATTAATTATCATTAAAGTAACCTTTAATTACTTTTAAATTTTAAATTGGTAATTTACTGGTAACGACACCATCATACTCCTTTATAGTACTTGTATGTTTATCCTTCACAACAACTACTATTTAATTATATAATCTAATTAAATTAACCAATTTATCTATCAAAATTTACGGGTCGTTACACTCTCCCCCACTTAAAACATTTCGTCCCCGAAAAGGAAAGAAGTAGAGAAAAGAAGGATTACGAAATCAATATATCTTATTTAAAATATTAAATTTATAAACAAAAAAATTTATAAATTAATCAATTTAAATAAAATATACCAATTTATACCCATTAAATCTTTTTAATACTCAAATTAATAAAAGTTTGGAAAACATTTCAAAATATTTTTTCTAAGTCCAAAATTTACGGAAAATTTCGGCAGAGTCTCCTTTGTACGGAGAGGCTCGAGAGAAAATATAATATCAATATAACAATATACGAAATATATTCACCGAAAAAATATATATCCCAACCTAGGAAAACAATATAATAACGCTATAAACCATAATCCGAAAACGTACCTATTAGTTGGGCAATTAACGCTTATTTTATGAAACCAAAAGAAGTAGCAATTGCTTCCTAACCTGCATTTCACTTATATAATCTAAATGGGTTAACAATTATATAAATGAAATATTAAAGTTGTTTCAACCATAAACAAACAAATCAATACAACCTACAGCCACTTGCAACAAGGCATACAACCATCACATAAAAATCAACACAATCAAACATTCATTCATATGAAACGAACAAATAGTTGTTCGGGTTCCAAACTTTAAATTGTACGGAATGAAAAATAAACTACTAAGTGTACTCTTCGCTCAACAGTCTTAGGTGAAACTAAATAGATTATTCATTCATCCAAACAATTTTAATGTATCCTTACCCAAACAACCATAACCCAAAACAAACAACAATTCCAACCAACAAAACAAATTTACTTATTATTAATTTCATTCCATACATTAGTTGTTTGCTTTCTTTTCTTTCATATGAAGATTTATCTTTTTTATTTTACATTTATTTCTTATCATTTTATTTAGAAATAACTTCAACTTATTTACTTAAGTTAAAATTTCTTACTTACAATACCTGCCTTCCATTATATTTAATTAGTAGTATTTCAATTATACTTAAGTTTATAACAACTACAATACCAAATTCTTATTTATTAAAGAATTTCATTGAACCTTCCTATTACAAAAGCTTTACCTGTATAATATCCATTACGTTTTCTTATTAACATTTCAACTTTTTACATCTTCTGGTAAGTTATATATATGTCTTTAAAAATGCAATTGAAATTTACACAAGTTTTTACCTCATTTATTTTAATTTAATTTAATGTTCAATGATTTCATCTTTTGTTTTATAGATTACAATTTCAACTTTCTTTTTAATTCTATTTATACTTAGCATTAAATCTATATTTCCTTCAGAGGTTTGAATTATTAATTACCTACGTTCCAATTTACTAAAATAATTGAAACTATTAATTAATGGAAACTTAAGAACTAAACACCGGTTAAATTTTAAATCATTTTAAAATAATATATAAATGTATACACTTACACTTTATATTTGCTTATCAAAATAAATCTACAGTAAATCTACTCAGTGGCCTTCCCACTTCGAAACTCGAAAATGAACATCGATGATGAGTGCACTCATTACCGAAATTATTCTCCAGCGACAGATAGGGGAGTACAACCTATTCCTTTCCAGAGTTTCTTAAAAATAATTCTTTCAACCCATGTTGAAATATTTATATCAGAAAATACTTCTAAATAATATTATTATATTTCAAAATCATTCGAAAGAAATTTCAATGTCCCCGGAACTTAAGTTCTATAGTTTCCAATTTATTCTTATTTATTTTACTTCCCAAACCCTACATTAACTAATATTTATAAATTACCCTACCTAACAACCAATATATTACAACTAAATATATATCATTTATAAATCTTATTTTATATACAGAAAATATAATAGGCAAAATTATTTCATTCACCCATATTCAAAAACAAATATTGTGTCCGTCTATCCTATCAAGTGTTTAGAAATCCCTATTGATGTCATAGCGTCCCATGCATCAATCAGAATTTATAAATACAAAACGGAACAAATTAACACAATAGTAAAACCTTTTTATAACACTAACAAATACGCTCTTTCATATATATACACACACACACACACTCAGTGACTCATCATAGGGTACTACTACCCTATTAATAAAGAGTCAAACCCCATAAAGCTAAGGTTTATCACTAAACCAAAGCTCTGATACCAGATGTAGCGTCCCGCCTTTCTGCACGATTTAAATCGACGTTAAACCACACACGTCAGACTTAAACCATACAGAAGGGCAGATTGTTATGGGGTAAATAAGAAAAAGTAGAGAAAGAAAAAAAACAAAATAGAATCTTGCAGCGGAATGATAAAATATTATAATCAAATATACAATTCATGAAGCTGTTTACAAAATATTTGATTATACTTATACAATACAAATCAGAGTACACATGTGGCGCCCCACCTCTATACCCACGCTAGCCAAGCACACTACGGTGTAGTGCTGTCAACTAGCACGGAGAATATGGCTGTTGAGGAGCGACCATCCATGTAATTGCTTATCACACGGTGGCTATAAATAATCTTCGGAAACAAACATAGAAATAAGCATAACACAAATCAGTCACAGGCATCCATATCACAAAGGCGGAAGAAGATATGAATATATAACTAACATACGAAAGTGTACATCAGAGTAGTGGTCAAAAAGATCCACAATAATACAAAATAATAGCAACACTGGCTCTACAAAAGAATACAACTATGAGTCTATATCTCAAGTGTATACAACAAAAACTGCTAATCTATGTGGTTAGCCAAAAATCAGAGTAATGAATCCCTGGGGAGAAGTCAAGCAGAAGCACCTGTAACATCTCGGTCTGACCCGAGTATTATTTATAAGAAAATATTAAATGGATCAGTCTAGCTATAAATATTAGATGACATAATATAAAGTAAAAGATATGTCATAAACATAAAATGTCCATACTGACATACTACTATAAGTATGCAAATGATGATCAACAGAAGATCAATCAATAAGAGATAAATCAATATCACGAGAATCGTCTCAAAAATCCAAAGAGGGCATCATACCCTAAACTTGTACTCATAACAAGTCAATGACATAAATTCCAGAAATTAACACAAGAAATCCAAAAATCACAAAAAAGGGAAAGAGGCCTATCACATGACGGTCCGTAGACCATGGGGAGCTACCCCATATGAGTGAGTCGGAATTACCCGGATGAGGTCTAGGCTAACCAAAAGGTAAAAAGGTATGTGTGAGTGGAATCACACAAATGGTGTCTAGCCTAACCCCGCAACAAAAAGGTATATGTGAGTCGAAATCACACAGATGAGGTCTAGGCTAACCAAAAAGCAAAAAGGTATGTGCGAGCGGAATCACACACATGGTGTCTAGCCTAACCTCGCAACAAAAAGATATGTGTGAGTCGGAATCACACAAATGAGGTCTAGGCTAACCAAAAAGCAAAAAGGTATGTGTGAGTGGAATCACACAAATGGTGTCTAGCCTAACCTCGCAACGAAAAGGTATGTGTGAGTGGAATCACACAAATGGTGTCTAGACTAACCCTGCGGACAAGGAGATATGTGTGAGTCGGAATCACACCCATGAGGTCTAGTCTAACCTTGCAAACAAAGAGACATCGCACAATTGGTAGTCTAAATCATAAAATGATCGTCATGATCAAAGAGAAGTGTCAATTACAGTAAGCTAGTAAATATATGAGCTTAGCTTCATGTCCCATAACCACAAGCTTAACTTAAATATTTACGAACAAATTATATATCTCCACTAGAAAATTGTCACGAGAAATTCAATCGAACAAGTCCAAGAATTAACCGACAAAGTAAACGCAAGCGTTTCATACCACTTGTTTTACTAAGTCGTTTAATTAGATTTCTCATACGAGTGAGGTAAAGGTTTGTATATACTAGTAGATTGGAAAACGGTTTAAGAAAAGAGCTTTGTTATTGAAAATAGGGTTGAAGTCATTTTGTTGAAAGGGTTTTGATATTTACTACTAGTATTGAAACCTTCGTATTTTAAAGTGCCAAATCATAGAAGTGATTGTAGAAACAATCAATCATAAAAATTCACATTCGAAGACGTGAATAAAATCCAAAGAAACCGATAAAGAATCCATCGAAATAGATATTCAAAAATCCATAAAATCGACCGAGAAGCCCAAGATAGATTGTCTCGAAGAATGGTCAACTCAGCATCTCAACAAAGCAAGTTCTGTTGAATGTTTTTTAAATAAGATCCCCTACGGAGGGGGGGTCCAGGGGGGTGGCAACGCCCCAAAGTGGCGGTGCGGGGGCAACGCCCCTGCTAAGGGTTCGACCTAAGGGTGTAAGGGTCATGCGACCTAAAGGTTTTAAGGTCTACCGACCTAACACAAGACAAGTCCGAGTGACTCAAGAGGTCAAAAGGGAGTGCGTCCTATCAAGTCATTAGGATGAGCGACCTAACTTAAGTAACCAAGCGACCTAACTGGAGCAACCTAGAGGTCATATGACCTAACATAAGTAGCCAAGCGACCTAACTGGATCGACCTAGAGGTCATACGACCTAAGGTCAAAAAAAAGGTCGCGCGACCTAAGGGAAACTCGCGACCTAACATGGCCGAGCTAAGGTGAGGTGCGACTCAACCAGGTAAGCGACCTAAGGGAGGCGAGCGACCTAAGGAACACGCGACCTAACAATATCACAGGCCAAGAGACCTAACATTTTAAGGCCGAACGACCTATTTAAACTCACGACCTAAAAATGACAAGGTCGAGCGAGTTAAGGGGATTGTGCAACCTACGAGTTAAAGGGTCGAGCGACCTAATGTGGGAACGACCCAAAGAGGCACGCGACCTAGTGGTTGAACGACCTAAAGTTGCAAAGGCCAAAGTGGAATGACTGTCGCGACCTAGCGACCTAATGTGCCATGCGACCTAACGACCTAACTAGGCGAGCGAGTTAAGGCCTTAACGACCTAAAGGAATTAAGGCGTCACGACCTAAGGGATAAAGGTCCTGCGACCTAGAGGGGAGATAAGGTCTAACGACCTAGGGCGTATAGGTCAAGCGACCTAACGGTTTATAAGGTCATGCGACCTAACTGGGTGAAGGTCATGCGACCTAACTTGGTGAAGGTCATGCGACCTACGACCTAGCGACCTAACGGGGTTGGCGACCTAAAGAGTTACGACCTAAAGGTCGAGCGACTTAAGGATCAAGCGACCTACGACCTAGCGGCCCACGACCTACGACATACCACCTAATTCCGAAGTGGCATTTCGTGGCAGTGCGACCTAAGTGTAGGAAATCTCCAAAAACACTAAAAATTGGAGTTTTTCGCCAATCCAATCCAAATCAAATGCAAATGTACATGCTCAAGTGATGGGGAATCGTTCTCAACAGTCCAATATAGATATAGACTAGAATTGTGAGATAAAAATCTCACCTTTGCACCAAAAGTTAATGAAAATAAAGCTTGAAGCAAGTAAGAATCAATCCCTCTTCAATCTAAGCGCAACAAGCTTGAATCCAATCCTTTCTCCTTGAATTTGGAGTTTAATGATGGATTTGAAGTGGAAACCTAAGCTTGGAATTTTAATTTTAATTTCCCATTCCCTCCTCCATTTTTGATTAAGATTGAATGTTTTAAGAAATAGAATGAAGTTATGAAGAGAATAGGGAGTTGGGCTTGAGTTATAACGGCTAAACCAACCCAAAGTCCAAAGTGGGAAAAGTTAGTGAAATTCCGCTAACTCCAAACCTATCAAGGTTTATAATTAAAAAGATTGCAAACATCATTTTGAACTCAATGGAAGTGGTCCCGAGTCCTAATTTGATCGTATGCAAAAAGTAGCTTTTTGGACCAAAATCCGATTAACGATAAAATATTTAAATAAAATATAAAATCGATAAATATGCAGGTTGTAACAACACATACCAGAGAATAATAATTAATTCAGTGGAATTAAATGGTGTAGTTGAATAATATAGTAGAAAATAGTACTACAAATCTTCGTCTTCGTCCACCAGAATAAAATCTTCAAATTCTGAAACGCTCGGACAGACCCGAGCGAATTGAAAGAACAAAACACTCGAGTCGGAACTAAAATATCTTATGTAAGTTAAATCAACTAAAATAAATGTGAGTGTAACGGCGTCGGAGATGTTTATGGGGTTTGACATCTATTATCCAGTGTCTAACGTGAGTGCGGTAACTTAAAAGATGCTTGGGATTCACATCTCCTAAGGATTCGTTAAACTATTTACTATGTATTAATATTTCGCTATTATAATAATGTCTAATAGTAAAATAAACTATCTTTTAAATAGCGTTAAGGAGTGACCCAATATTCCCCTTAACAAAAATAATGCCAATAGTCTATACAGTACCGTAATACCTCCTGATCGGGAGGCTAATGGAGGATACTCCATAGGTACGACACGAATAGAAGCTCGTACAAGGCGCGCTAGGGTTGGTGACACGGCAAAACTAGGCAATGCCAGGCTAGATATACCAATTGCTATCTGGGCTGGTGGTAACGCGTAGTGCACAGCTACCGCCCACCTCGAGCCACATCCCAAATAAAAAAATCCAAAGTGGCTGAATCAATCCAAAAGTCAAAGTATAATATCGAAGGGATGTGTCCGATCAAAGGTGCTACCTCATTGGCCCGAGAATCGCTCCTATTTTAGCCACCTTATGCCAACTCACGGGAGTCGGGTCCATGTATTTACCTCAAAGGAAACGCCGCCACCATCCTACTTCATTCTTGAATCTCCACCGCGCACAACGTTGTTAAAGTGGTTTTCAAAGTTGGTAGAGAGTATGACAACTTCTGATCCTGGTCTCTTCAACAACCAAACGTTATTATAACACCACGGTCTTATCAAAACAGTTTATACTTTTAAAACCAGAATATAATATCCATTCAAATCCATATAAATACGATATCATTTCCTCTTTTTTTTAAACCAAATCAAATTTGGTATCATTTTCAAATACATCCTTCTCTAAACTATAACATTTCAAAGTTATAATATTTCGGAACTAAAACTTGAAATATAGCCTTCCATAACACAAAACCTTGAATTTCATAACTTTGAAACATACTACACCACTTAAATGGTTTAAATATTTAATTACTTTATATAATAAAATAGCTTCTTCACCTTCACAAATCAATTCCAATATGGATTTTAAATTCCCAAACAAACCAATATAATTTTCATATATTTCAAAGCTTTAATTATTCCACCATTTCAAAACTTATTCTTTCATAATTTCATATATATATATATATATATATATATCAATTTCAACTATTATTATTTAAATTTGAAATGTTTACTTAATAGATCAAATATTACTTTAGTAAAACCTTTAGGCTTCAAATAACTGGATATTCTTTCAATTACATTAGCTTAATAATATTCAATTAAATAAATTTGATATTCATTTAAACCCTCTAAACAAAAATCAAGTTATAAAATCATACATTTTAAATCTTAATTTATTTATATTTCAAATCAAATTTTTAGAGGAAAATCCTTAAATCTTAAATTCAAATCAAATTCAAATTTATCTTCCAACCTTAATTTTATTTGAGTCATTATAAACTCTATATACAATAGAATTTAATAGATACTTAACCATATTATATAAAAGAAATTCAAACTTTATTATTTACCTAATTTTATAATTCAAAACAAATTTATACATAGCTAAATCAATAATTAAATTGCATTTAGATAACATCTAAAATCGATATCTGTATAGCCCATATATTTCTTTACAAAACCATAAAAATCATTTCAAAAATAATTTTATATATATACCGCGGTGCCTGTATATAATTTTCTATCCTATGCTCAAGTGATACGGATACTTATCATTTCAATCCGTAATTAAAAATAAAAATTGTGGTTGTATATCATTTCAAACCGCAATCTCGAATCAAAATAAATGCATAACAACTTACAGATTATGATGATATAAATAAAACATCCATTCATCCATCATAAAGTCATACATCCATCACAATCATCATACAAAACAATCAATCAATATCAACATATAATTGATAATATATAAAAGGTAATTAACTGTTAGTTATATTCAATAATAAATTAAATAACGATTTAATTTAAATAAGTGCAATTAACTACGATGATGATTAAAAATATACGAAACAACCATAAATAAATGCATAATCACAACATAAATTAATTTACCAAACATAAGATATTTTAGAAGTTATGAGTGGGTTAAAACACTCGCCTTTTGAATTAAAATTCAATTTAAACCCAAAAATTGACCGGTCTCAGAATCCGTCCGAAACAGCACCAAAATGTCAGAAATTTTGCTAGGATCGCAGCGAAGAAAACCATGTGTGAAACGGACCTCGTATGCAGTAGATATGATTTAATTAGCATAGACGATTTCAAACATATATATAATATTAAATAGAAGAAAAACGCGTACCATACTCCACGTCATCCTCGTTCAACACTCAGAGAACCCTAATCTATGCATACGATATGAAGCCTCCATAAAGACGACCTGCAACACCTACCCGTGCGTGTTGCGGCCACTGATCAAAGGCCGTTCGTACGCTACCACTGGCCACGAGTACCACCACCTCGCGACGGACGCCATGTCGTCGATCTCAACCCCTAAAGCATAGCCGCCTTCAATGAAGTTAAACCCTAATCGAATTTTGCAGACAATCTAGCCGTTAACTCACTATAAAACCCATATGGATGCGACCCTCTCGGCTCTCTCTTCAAAATCCAGAAAGGATTTTCCGATCAGACGAAGTTCATCGTCGAGCGATGAATGGCCGAAAATTGTTCTTCGATTTCAGGACAAACAATGCGTCGAATCGAAAAACGAGTTGCTGATTTGAGTTACGCTCTTCGAGAGCTTCGAATTTATATACAATTTAGCATATATTATGATGATATATCGAAAAACGAGTTACAGATTATGATGATATAAATAAAACATCCATTCATCCATCATAAAGTCATACACCCATCACAATCATCATACAAAACAATCAATCAATATCAACATATAACTGATAATATATAACAGGTAATTAACTGTCAGTTATATTCAATAATAAATTAAATAACGATTTAATTTAAATAAGTGCAATTAACTGAGATGATGATTAAAAATATACGAAACATCCATAAATAAATGCATAATCACAACTTAAATTGATTTACCAAACATAAGAAATTTTAGAAGTTGTGAGTGGGTTAAAACACCCACATTTTGAATTTAAATTCAATATAAACCCAAAAATTGACCAGTCTCAGAATCTGTCCTAACCAGTGCCAAAATGTCAGAAATTGTGCTAGGATCGTAGCTGTAACGACTCGATATTTTCAACCATTCGCATCCGCACATGTCGGACTTGAATTGTTCAAAATACCGCGTTGTAAATAAAATTTGGCAAATCTCAAAATATACAGTAAATAAATAATCACAGAATCACAGACACGGAATCAGAATACTTGCAGCGGAATTTAAAAATACTCAGTGGTTCATGAAGCCACTATAAATAGTCTCAATCAAATAAAAATTTCATAGTCTTTAATCCAAATATAGTTTTAAATCATCAGTAGAACAATCCAAATGTCCAGTAGTCTTGATTTCAAAAATTTAGATAAAGAACGGGAAGGGAAGTTTGCCAGCAGCTTGAAAGTGATCTACAGAAATCCTAGCTTTGGGATGAAACTGAACTGCAACTCAGGCTGACCCGAGCGTAAAATAAAACATAAACACTCGAGTCAGGACATACTTAAGTGTAAGTTAATTCAAATGGACTGCATTAAAGAATAAGTAACTTAAAGGATGCTTGGGACCGCCCATCCTCTAAGGATCTGTTAAACTATTTACTATGTAGTAATACTTCGCTATTATAATAGTGTCTATTAGTAGAATAAACTTACTTTTAAATAGCATTAAGGCTTTACATTTTCCACCTTAACACGTAATAGTCCCAGTAGTCCATCCAATATCATAGTCCCTCCTGATCGGGAAGCCACCAGAGGATACCACACGGGCTACGGCAGAAAACCAAACTCGTACAAGGCTCGCTATGGTAGGTGACACGGCACAACTACGCAATGCCAGGCTAGATATACCAATTGCTATCCGGACCGATGGAAACGCGCAGCGCGCAGCTGCCGCCCACCTTGAATAACACTCCCAAATCAAAGGTGCGCACCAAAACAATCACAAGAGTAATAGAATGACATAAGAAGAAGTGCGTCCGATCAGAGGTGCTACCTCACTAATCCGAGAATCGCTCCTGTTTTAGCCACCTTATGCCAACTCACGGCAGTCGGGTCCACGTATTTACCTTAAAGAAAACGTCACCACCATCCTACTTCATTCTGGAATCTCCACCGCGTACACGGTTGTCAAAGTGGTTTTCGGTATTGACAGAGAGTATGCCAGATTTCCGATCCCGGTCTCTTTAACAACCAAACGTTATTTTAACCCGTGGTTACAACTTTTAAAAAAATGGTATTTATACTTTAAAAATCAAAATAAATTTCAAATACCTTCAATATCATAATATCATTTTTAAACATCAGTCATTTTTAAAAAAAAAATACCATTTAAATCTATTCAATTTATTTAGGAATTAATTGCCTTTCAACTCACATTTAAAAGTTAAATTCTTCCATTTAAAACCATTTAAAGTCAATTCCTTATTTTTATTAATTACATATTAAATTCCAAAATTTAAGCTTTTTCCCAAAGATTATTTCAATTAAATTCTTTTATTAAAACAATCAAAATTCAGTTTCCGTAGCACTTATAAAATGCTACCTAAAGTCATAGGTTAAAACAGTTCATTTACGAAAGACAGCATTTAAGTGCTGAAATAAGTTATTAACTTAACAATTAATTTTAAATTCCCAAATATAATTTATTATCAATTATTTTACTTAACTAAAATCTCACTTTTAACAAAAATTCAGAATAAATTATATTCCAAAATTTTACTTAAACTTCCATTTATTTAACATTTTGACTCATTCAAAAATCATTCATAAAATCCTTTAAATACATTTAAGCCAGAATATCATAAACTTTCTATATAAAATAGTTTAAGAGATTTTAGAAAAATATTATATAAACCACGGGTCTGTATAGTTTTCTAGCCTAGGTCAAGTGATACGGATATATATCATTTCAATCCGCAATTTACAAAAGCCCGGGTTCTATCATTTCAAACCCGCAATCCCAAGTTAAATAATAAATAGTTAAACAATTAAATAAATAAATGGGTAAATAATTATCGTTCAGGCCTATCATTTCAGCCTATGACGATCCCAAATTTACAAGGAACTTGCAGTGTGATTAACAGTCAATAAGCATTTAATAGTATAACTGCAATAATACTTCAATAAATAAACTATTGATGATGTGTCAGTAAAAATGGGGTTTAACATCATACGTTTATATCACAGGCAAATAAAATTAAATAAAATAAATTTTACAATTACACTTGTGATAAATTCACAGATATATAGGTATGTTTGTCTGGTGAGAAATACTCACCTTAAAGCTGCAGAAATTTAGATTCAAACGATTGTATCACTTGATAAAGAAACGTACAACGGCACGATCAGATTTCCGTGGATGCCACGCCTTGATTCAAATCTATAACAAGATCCAAATACCAATATGAGACTTTTAAAATGACGGTCAAAGCAAAAATTTCGAAACAACTGGAACGAATAGACTCCACTTGACTCGACCACTCCCACTACTCGACTCGCCCACGTTCTCAAGGCTAGGCAGTGAAATCTTAACTATTTACGTACCCATGAAAATTATAGTGGAAAGTTTTAGGCAAAAGCTGGAAAGAAAAAGGTGGACACAATACGTTATCCCTTTCTACAAACAGGTGGCGTACACTAAAATTCTTCAGCATTGATAACAGTGAAATTTGCAACTAATATATCCCCTTTTTTTCTTTCTTTGTATAAATTATCACGTTGAATAAAAGCGAAGCATGTTGGTTCCCAAAACTTGAACATGCAACATAGCACAGCCACTCCTACCTCATCTTTTAAAACATGCATTTCTCTTTTTTTTTTTTTACTTCTTCCAGAGATGCAAATGAAAATATACTTTTTTTTTCTTTTGCTAACATTTTATTAAAATGACTGATGCATGAATTCACAAAACAAAGTGATGCAATCTAAATAAATGGCACGGTCTCCTTGCCTATTTTAAACCCCGTAAGCATGCACTCAAAATATACAAGTCACTACATATTTTGGAAATAATTTAGGTAATAAAAAGTTCTACCTATCTGCTGAAACAAACGTGATTTTGCACGTGTGAGTGTATGCAAAATGAAGGATATTAGTTTTGTTTGTTACCATTTTTTTTCAAAGATGACACACTTTAGCAATTCATATTTAAAAAAAAAGACTCACGCAAGAAGTTCAAGTGGCCATAACTACTGGAATGCATGCATTTTCTATAGAATTCAAAAGAAGAATACTAAGCTTGTCTTCCTACAACAATCTGACATATATGTCAAAATAGATCAAAGAGGGAAAAAGAAGATATGTCAAGGACAGGTGGTGGAGCAGCCGAGTAGTGTGGACATTGGACCAAATGAAACAAGAAGAAGAATAAAATAAATAAAAGCAAGGTGTGGCCATACCTGTGCACTTTCTCAAGAAGAACGAAGGCAAATTTTAGATGCAATATAAAGTTTTTGTGTGAGGCTTTATATATAATCAGTGATTGCATTGATTAATATAAGGGACACGGCAAGTAATATTGCTTTGTTATTCGAACGTTACATAAAGAAAGCGTTGATTAAGGGAACAGGTAGCCACGAAATCAATTTTCTTTGAACGTGTTGCTTATTTAAAGGAAGGACTTTCGAAATTAAAGATGAAGAAATGGCAGGTAATAACTTGAAATGGACCGGAAAGTGCGTGATTTTTTCTTTGAGATTAAGTAAAAAAATTCTATAGGTAAGAAATAAATTTTTCTTTCCTTGAATGTTTATTACAAGAAGCTTGCGTTGAATTACAGGGAAAGACCCAAAAGTTGGAAGCAGTTATTTTAGCAGTGAGTTGCAAGATTTTTGGCATGCGGAGATCAATGGAAAAGAAAAGGTAAGCAATAACTTTCGTTTGAAAATCAAATACAGTAAAACGGCAAGTGGATTTTGAAATAAATGATGTCAATGCATAATAAAAGGGTGCGCAGGTTTTATCACTTGAGTTATGGAAAAAAAAGGTAGATAAATAATTGAACATTCCAACCGTGTTTTATATTTTATTTTCCAACAAAGAGAATCTTGCAAAAGTTTAGGCATAAGAATAAGCAATTAAATTGATTTGGTGAATTTAGGAAACGGCAAGAATTAATTGCTGAGAATGGTAAAAGGAAATTACAGATTATATACCTATTAACCAAATGAAGTTGCACATGGATTTGAATTTTTATAACCAGCATTGATTTCATGAGTTTGAACTTTTAGTGTAAAGAGGATATCACGTATTGCTTTTGGTAAAGGAAATGGCAATCAATTTATAGATAGCATTGATTTATAAAGAAACGGTAAAGTTTTATTAGACAATGATTTATACCAAATTTAAAGAAAATTGAATGCGTTGATTTTTTTATTTATTAATACGTTTTCCTATATACGTTATTTACACCATTAAAAATTTGTGTCTTTTTAAATGCGAAATTTCACGGTCTATAAATACACTGACTTTTCAAAAGTTATTACTTAACTTAAAATTAAATTCGTTTACATTCTTCGTATTTAAAATATACATAATTCATTTTTATTAAAATTACATTTGGAGTTGTCTTTTAACAAAGTAAAAAATTTCAAAACTTCCAATTTTATATTTAGACTTTGAAACAGTAAAGGACAATAACAAATTTTGCTGCATTAAAAAGGGGCGTAAATCAAGTGATAAAATTTTGCAAGGAACAACGTACGTTCAAACTAAATTGGGAGTGAATGCGTTGATTCAAGGAAAGAATGTGGCAAGCACTAAATATTTAGATGGCGTTGATTTAAGTGGAAGAAAACGTCACAAATTTATGGTTTGAACATTTCTAAACAAATGTGTTTTATTTCTATTAATTCCACTTGTTAAGTTTTCAATTTACCCTATGGGTTTCCACTTTTTGATTTCTACCATTGGGACATCTAGCAATCTAACCCTAATTCCCTACCTAATATTTTTAAATTAGTTAATTCCCTCTAATTGAATTCCATATTCTTCAAATCAATTAATTCCCCTTTAATTGCCTTTAATTGATTTCAATTGATTACCTTATCCCTTTTAATTAACCTTCTTAATTGATTTCAATTAATTACCATATTACCAATTAATTATCCTCCTTAATTGGTTACATATTAAATTCCAAAATTTAAGCTATTTCCCAAAGATTATTTCCATTAAATTCTTTTATTAAAACAATCAAAATTCAGTTTCCGTAGCACTTATAAAATGCTACCTAAAGTCATAGGTTAAAACAGTTCATTTACAAAAGACAGCATTTAAGTGCTGAAATAAATTATTAACTTAACAATTAATTTTAAATTCCCAAATATAACTTATTATCAATTATTTTACTTAACTAAAATCTCACTTTTAACAAAAAATCAGAATAAGTTATATTCCAAATTTTTACTTAAACTTCCATTTATTTAACATTTTGACTCATTCAAAAATCATTCATAAAATCCTTTAAATACATTTAAGCCAGAATATCATAAACTTTCTGTTTAAAATAGTTTAAGAGATTTTAGAAAAATATTATATAAACCACGGGTCTGTATATAGTTTTCTAGCCTAGGTCAAGTGATACAGATATATATCATTTCAATCCACAATTTACAAAAGCCCGGGTTCTATCATTTCAAATCTGCAATCCCAAGTTAAATAATAAATAATTAAACAATTAAATAAATAAATGGGTAAATAATTATCGTTCAGGCCTATCATTTCAGCCTATGACGATCCCAAATTTACAGGGAACTTGGAGTGTGATTAACAGTCAATAAGCATTTAATAGTATAACTACAATAATACTTCAATAAATAAACTACTGATGATGTGTCAGTAAAAATGGGGTTTAACATCATACGTTTATATCACAGGCAAATAAAATTAAATAAAATAAATTTTACAATTACACTTGTGATAAATTCACAGATATATAGGTATGTTTGTCTGGTGAGAAATACTCACCTTAAATGTAACAACCCGCATATTTGTCGATTTTATATTTAAATATTTTATTTAAATATTTTATCGTTAGTCGGATTTTAGTCCGAAAAGCTACTTTTTGCATACGGTCGAATTAGGGCTCGGGACCACTCCTATTGAGTTTAAAATGCCGTTTGCGACCTTTTTGAGTATAAGCTTCGATATGTTTGGAGAAAGTTGATTTCTGTTACTTTTTACTTTGGGTTTGGTTTTTGGGCTCAACCCTATGTTAATTTATGCTCAAATCTGAGCCACTCTTCCCCACTCACCCTCATTCTCTTCTCATTTCAGTTTTTAGAGTATTAATGGTGGGAGAGATTGGAAATTAAAATTCCAAAACCCTAGTTTCCCTTGCAAATCAAATTCCTTGCTCCAAACTCAAGAAGAACCCATTGGTAAGCTTCTCTTCTTCTTCTCCAACTTATTCTCTTCCCAATTTCAGAAATTCCTAAACCTAATTTCGGGAATGTTCTTGTTTTTGAGCTTAGATTCAAGCTCATTTGGGTTGTGATTGAAGAGAGGTTGATTCTCCTTTTGCTTTCAAGCTTCTTCTTGTTCGATTTTGTGAAAAGGTGAGATTTTTATCTCACATCTTCGACTATAATTATCTTTGGTTGTTGGGTATGAATTCCTAACACTTACTCATGTGCATTTTCTCTTGATTTGGATTGGTTTTGTGAATATTCCAATTTTTGGGTTTTTAAACCAAATTTGTGTAAAATCCTTTTATGGATGTTTGATCATGCTTTTAGTGATGCACCGAGGAGCATATAGGGCCCGGTTGCCGATTGGCATAAACCCTTAGAGCCAATGTCCGTCCGGTTGCATTTTGGAAGAGTTTGCTCTTCATTTGAATAAGGTTGAAAAACAGCCCAGGCATGATTCAGTCGACTGAAAATCTCTGTTCAGTCGACTGAACCTGAAACCCGAGAGTTTCCAGGCATGATTCAGTCGACTGAAAATCTCTGCACAGTCGACTGAAACTGGAAACAGAAAGTTTCCTGAACCTGGAAAATTTCCATGTACAGGGTCAGTCGACTGAAAATCTCTGTTCAGTCGACTGAACCTGCTGTTTGCGTCCAATTTGCCTTTTTGGATTGAATTTCTAATTTAAATCGATTCGTGATAATCCTATTTGTTGTTATCATCTATTATGACTTTGATGACTCTTTTTAGGGATTTTTGAATATCCATTTCGATGGATCCTTTATCGATTTCGTTGGATTTTATTCACGTCTTCGTATGTGAATTTTTGTGATTGATTGTTCTTACAATCTTCTTCGTGATTTGTCACTTTAAAAATATAAAGGTTTTCTATACTAGTAGTAAATATCAAAACTCTTTCCTCAAACGATTTCAATACTATTTTAATACCAAATTCGTTTATAAAACCGTTTTCCAATCTATTAGTATATATAAACCTTTACCTCACTCGTATGAAAAATCTAATTAAACGACTTAGTAAAACGAGTGGTATGAAACGCTTGCGTTTACTTCGTCGGTTAATTCTTGGACTTGTTCGATTGAATCTCTTGTGACAATTTTCTAGTGGAGATTTACAGTTTGTTCGTAAATATTTAAGTTAAGCAAGTGGTTATGGGACATGAAGCTAAACTCATATATTTACTAGCTTAGTGTAATTGACACTTCTCGATGATCATGACGATCATTTTTGTGATTTAGACTAGCAATGTGCGATGTCTCTTTGTCTGCGTGGGAGACTAAACCCCGTTCGTGTGTCAAATTTGTGGGGTAGCAACCCACGGTCTTCGGACCATTCGTGTGTCAGGTCTTCGGACCATTCGTGTGTCAAATTAATGGTTAGCTACCATGAGATAGCTTCTCGTTCATGTGTTACAGCTGTTGGTGAGTTTTCATGCTCCCGTTCATGTGATAGGCCTCCCCCCTTTATTTTGTGTGATTTCTGGATTTCGTGTGTCGAATTCTGGAATTTTCTTCTTCACCTATTTTTTTGGGATTTCTATTGATATGATTTATCAATTCTTGTGCATAGGTGATTTCGTGTGTCATTCACTTGTTGTGAATACAAGTTTTGGGTATGATACCCTTTTTGGATCTTTGAGAAGATTCTTTGATATTGATTAATCGTTTGTTGATTATCATTTACATATTTATAGTAGTATGCCATTATGGATATTATACGCTTATGCCATATCTTATATGTCATTTATTGTGGCTTGTTGAATGAAATTAGGAGTATGACATTCCTTTTTAACTTGAGTAGATTATCGTGATATTGATTAATCTCTTGTTGATTTTCAATTACTTATATATATCACAGCTTGGCATTGAGTTTATTATGTGTTTAGTCATATCTCCTATTCTATATCATGTTATCTGATATTTATAGTTAGACTGATCCGTTTATTATTTTCTTATAAATAATACTCGGGTCAGACCGAGATGTTACATGTGCTTCTGCTTGACTTCCCATCCGGGATTAACTCCTTGACTTTTGGGTTAACTACTTAGATTAGTAGTTATTTTGTTGTATACATTTGAGATATAGACTCCTTAATGTATCCTTATTCTTTTGTGTAGTTCGTGTAACTATTCTTTTGTGATATTGTGGATCTTTTTAGACCACTACTCTGATGTACACTTTCCAGTGTAGTATTCATATCTTATTCCGCCTTTGTGATATGAATTGTCTGTGACTGATTTATGTTATGTTTATTTCTATATTTTTTTCCGAAGAAATTATAGCCACTGTGTAGTAGCTTTGAGTTTGTATCGGTATGTCGGATTTCCTCCCGAGATGAAAAGTATATATTTTTATCCGGTATATCGGTACTCGCACAAAGAAATTATACAGATGGTCGCTCCTCAACAGCCTTATTCTCCGTGCTAGTCGACAGCATTACTCCGTAGTGTTCTTGTCTAGCGTGGGTATAGAGGTGGGGCGTCACAGCTTGGTATCAGAGCCAAACTTTGGAACAATGTAGAATATCTTAACAAGGATCATCGTCCTAAGTCTATCTTAGGAGTCGTGCTTTAGGATTTTTATTCGGGGCTACATACCGTTCTATCCTATTTCCTTTTATGATTCCTTGTTTTATATATCAAGATTGCTTGATATTCATTTTGTGAATAACCTTTTTCTTCTTCTCCTTTCTTTCTAAAGGAAGAGAAATGTCTAGACCTGGCTGTCCTAGAGCCGTGCCATCTAGCACTCCGCCCCAAGATGGAGTTTTTATGACTGCTCAACAGCTTCTTGATTTAGTGACAAATGCTCAAGCAGCTGGAGATAACCCGGAACCTACTCACCCAAAGTCGGGATTTGCACGCTTGTGTAGCGATTACACTAATTTGGGTGGGTAGCCATTTAAAGGTTCCGAAACTGTTATTGAAGTACAGGCCTGGCTAAGAACACGCGATCGCATCTTTTCGCGCATGAATCTTATTGACCTTCACCAAGTTCAGGTGGCCTCTAGTATGCTCCGAGAAAGAGCATTGGATTGGTACGAGCTTCTTATTTCTGAGATTAATGAAGCGGACCTCACTTGGGAGAGATTCCAAGAACGCTTTGAGTCGAAATTCGTACCGGAAGCTGAAAAAGTGACATTGGCTCGACGATTTATAGACCTTGTTCAAGGTGAGTCATCCGTGACTGATTACGTCGCCTCCTTCGAGTCGCTTTCCAAATATGGGGTTGAATACATCAACACCCCTCTTAAGAAGAATCAGAGATTCGTCTATGGCTTAAACAAAAGTCTCAAGAAGCCATTACTTCTAAAGTTAGAAGTTTCTTTCGACCAACTCGTTGATATCGCTCCTCGTCTTGAAGAGGCGGATAGAGAGAATGATGTTGAAGTGGTGGGTTCCAAACCAAACTTCAACAACAAGAAAAGGCCAAACAAATTTAAAGGCCCTTATCCCAATAAGAAAGGGAAGCAAGCGACTCCTGCTGAAAAGTCCTTTTCCTCTACTCAGGGGAAATGCTATAATTGTGGTTCGAAAGACCATTTTGCGAACAAGTGTTCAAAGCCTCGTACTTGTCGCTATTGCAAAAGCCCGGACCATTTTATGCATGTGTGTCCCAAACTTCAAAATAGGAGGGAGGGCAAGTTAAATGTTGCTCAAGCCCCTGGCAACACATCTCGTGGCCAAGGTATTTCTCATTCTATTTTAGATGGAATTATTTTGTTTCGTGATCGTCCTATTCAAGTTCTTTTTGATATGGGTGCGTCCCATTCTTTTATATCAAAAGAACTTGTTGATACCTTTTCTTTGGATGCTTTGTGTTTAATGACTTCTTTGAGAATTGCGAATCCGGTTGGTGGATCCGCAACGATCAGTTTATTGTGTAAAGATGTCGAGATTATTTTGTGTGATTTTTCTTTCCGAGCCGATTTGCATATCATGCGTTATTTAGGCTTTGGAATGATTTTGGGAATGGATTGGCTTAACCGTTATGAAGCTCATATCCTATGTCCTGAGCGGACTATTCATCTTCGACATCCTCAATCTGTTAATCAGGTTTCTGTTATTCTTAAAGATTCAGATTCTGCTATGGTTGCATCTTTATATTCTTTAAATCCTCGTGATGACGATGATGATGATGAGGGTGATATTATTTCTCTTATTCACGTCGTTTGTGAATTTTCCGATTTATTCGAGCCCGTTTTAGGATTACCACCTAAGCGAGCAATTGAGTTCAGAATTAATCTTATTCCTGGAGCTCAACCTATCACTCGTCCTCCTTATCGTATGTCCAATAAAGAAAACGAGGAGATGCGTAAACAATTATCTGAACTGGAAACGAAGCAATTTATTCGCTCTAGTTCCTCGCCATGGGGAGCTTCAGCTATTTTTGTGAAGAAATCCGATGGTACACTTAGGCTTTGCGTTGACTACCGCAAGCTTAATGATCTTACTATCAAAAATAAATATCCTTTACCTCGGATTGATGATCTATTCGATCAACTTAGTGGTGCTAGAGTCTTTTCACAATTGGACTTGGCTATTGGTTTTCATCAGCTTCGTATTGCAGAGGATAGCATTCCTTTGACATCGTTCCGTACTCGGTATGGATCTTATGAATGGCTTGTTATGCCATTTGGTTTGACGAATGCTCCGGCGTATTTCATTGACCTTATAAATAGAGTTTTCAAAGACTTTCTCGACCAGTTTGTTCTCATCTTTATCGATGATATTCTTGTGTATTCTAAAACCGAGGAGGAGCATGAAAAACATCTTCGGATTGTGTTGGAAACTCTTAGGAGTAATCAATTAAAGGCAAAAATTTCTAAGTGCCACTTTTGGCAATCTCGTGTGAAGTTTCTCGGTCATATTATTTCCGAATCCGGAATTTCCGTGGATCCTTCAAAGATTGAAGCGATTCAAGATTGGAAGAGGCCGGAGAGTGTGACGGAGATTCGTAGTTTTCTTGGATTGGCGGGCTATTACCGTCGTTTTATAAAAGACTTTTCTAAGATTTCCGTGCCTCTCACTAGCTTGACGAAGAAAGGTGTTAAATACATTTGGTCGGACAAATGTGAAGCTTCTTTTCAGAAATTAAAAGAACTTCTTTCTGATGCTCCTATTCTTGTTATTCCCGATGGGAATCAAGATTTTGTTGTTTATACCGACGCTAGTCGCATTGGTTTGGGTGACGTTCTTATGCAAAAGGAACGTGTTATTGCTTATGCTTCTAGGCAATTAAAGCCTGCTGAGACTAGATATGCCACTCATGATTTAGAGCTCGCGGCTATTGTTTTTGCTCTTCGGATTTGGCGTCATTATCTCTTAGGAGAGAAATTTGTTCTTTACACAGATCATAAGTCTTTGAAATATTTATTCTCTCAGAAGGAACTTAATTTGCGTCAACAGCGTTGGCTCGAATTTCTTGCACCATACGATCTTGATATCCTTTATACTCCCGGTAAGGGTAATCGTGTCGCCGATGCTCTTAGCCGAAAACAACAAGCTGTTGTTTCTATGATGATATCCGAATGGAACGATCTCGAGATTTTATCCACTTGCGAAATTCGAGACCGTGTTTCCGATTTATGCTCATCATTTGTTTTATGTAGCCTTGAGGCTCATCCATCTCTTTTAGACCGCATTCTTGAAGCTCAAGGGCTAGATACCGACTTGGCTCTTCTTGGCCAAAATATTAGGGATAAAATTGATATTGAAGGTTTGAAAGACTTTAATATCGATTCTCGTGGCGGCATTTGAAAATTTGGTAGGCTTACCGTGCCAAATGTTAGGGATCTTCGTAAAGATATTTTAGAAGATTCTCATCACTCTAAATTTACCATTCATCCCGGTAGTAGTAAAATGTACGCGGATATGAAGCGACTTTATTATTGGGAGGGAATGAAACTTGACATCGCTAACTTCGTTAAACGTTGCATGACTTGCCAACTCGTTAAGGCCGAACATCAAAGGCCCGGTGGGTTATTGCAACCTTTAGAAATTCCGGTTTGGAAGTGGGACCAAATTTCCATGGATTTTATAGATGGCCTTCCCCGTTCTCGTTCGGGTCATGATAGCTTATGGGTGATTGTTGATAGGCTTACTAAAACTGCCCATTTTATTCCTGTTCGGTCTAATCGAACCGTTCCTCTTTTGGCCAAAATATTTATCAAAGAAATTGTTAAATTGCATGGTGTTCCTACTTCTATTGTTAGCGATCGTGATCCATTGTTTACTAGTGGATTTTGGAAGAGTCTTCAAAAAGCTTTAGGAACGAAGCTTAATTTTAGCACCGCTTATCATCCCCAGTCCGATGGACAAACCGAGCGTGTGAATCAAACTCTTGAAGATCTTCTTCGTGCTTGTGTTCTAGATTTTGGTGGAAGTTGGGAAGATCATATTTCACTTGTTGAATTTTCCTATAATAATAGCTTCCAATCTAGTATTGGTATGGCACCTTTTGAGGCACTCTACGGAAGGCCATGCTGATCTCCTTCTTGTTGGCTTGAGGCCGGTGAGAAGCTGGTTTTAGGTCCAGATTTTATTCGGGATTCCACAGAAAAGATTGATCTTATTCGTCATAGGATGAAAGAAGCCCAGAGTAGACAAAAATCCTATGCCGATAACCGGAGAAGGAAGTTAGAATTTTCTGTGGGAGATCTTGTGTTTATTCGTGTTTCACCAATGAATGGTGTTGTACGTTTCAGTCGATCGGGAAAGCTTGCGCCTCGATATATTGGGCCATTTCCTATCACCGAACGTATTGGTTCTTTGGCTTATCGCCTTTTATTACCGGCTTAGTTTTCTGCTATGCATGACGTGTTTCACGTTTCTCAACTTTGGAAATGTCTTCGAGATTCCGATTCTATTCTTGAGCCCGGTGTTGTGGAAGAGATTGAAGTTTCGCCTAATTTAACTTATGAGCAACATCCTATTCGTATCATTGCTTCGGAAGTCAAACGACTTCGAAATAAAGATGTTCCGCTTGTTAAAGTTCAATGGTCTTCAAATCCTAAGGATTGTTCTTGGGAATCTAGAGAGTACATCGAGCGTACACATCCGGACTTACTTTCTCGTGCTCCTTGAGGTGAACTTCTTATTTCAAACTTCTTTGGTGTTGAATATGCTTTTATGGTTGTTACTATATATCTTCTTCTTGTAATATTGCGAGGACGCAATTTCTTTAAGGAGGGGAGTCTGTAACAACCCGCATATTTGTCGATTTTATATTTAAATATTTTATCGTTAGTCGGATTTTAGTCTGAAAAGCTACCTTTTGCATACGGTCGAATTAGGGCTCGGGACCACTCCCATTGAGTTTAAAATGCCGTTTGCGTCCTTTTTGAGTATAAGCTTCGATATGTTTGGAGAAAGTTGATTTCTGCTACTTTTTACTTTGGGTTTGGTTTTTGGGCTCAACCCTATGTTAACTTATGCTCAAATCTGAGCCACTCTTCCCCACTCACCCTCATTCTCTTCTCATTTCAGTTTTTAGAGTATTAATGGTGGGAGAGATTGGAAATTAAAATTCCAAAACCCTAGTTTCCCTTGCAAATCAAATTCCTTGCTCCAAACTCAAGAAGAACCCATTGGTAAGCTTCTCTTCTTCTTCTCTAACTTATTCTCTTCCCAATTTCAGAAATTCCTAAACCTAATTTCGGGAATGTTCTTGTTTTTGAGCTTAGATTCAAGCTCATTTGGGTTGTGATTGAAGAGAGGTTGATTCTCCTTTTTCTTTCAAGCATCTTCTTGTTCGATTTTGTGAAAAGGTGAGATTTTTATCTCACATCTTCGACTATAATTATCTTTGGTTGTTGGGTATGAATTCCTAACACTTACTCATGTGCATTTGCTCTTGATTTGGATTGGTTTTGTGAATATTCCAATTTTTGGGTTTTTAAACCAAATTTGTGTAAAATCCTTTTATGGATGTTTGATCATGCTTTTAGTGATGCACCGAGGAGCATATAGGGCCGGGTTGCCGATTGGCATAAACCCTTAGAGCCAATGTCCGTCCGGTTGCATTTTGGAAGAGTTTGCTCTTCATTTGAATAAAGTTGAAAAACAGCCCAGGCATGATTCAGTCGACTGAAAATCTCTGTTCAGTCGACTGAACCTGAAACCCGAGAGTTTCCAGGCATGATTCAGTCGACTGAAAATCTCTGCACAGTCGACTGAAACTGGAAACAGAAAGTTTCCTGAACCTGGAAAATTTCCATGTACAGGGTCAGTCGACTGAACCTGCTGTTTGAGTCCAATTTGCCTTTTTGGATTGAATTTCTAATTTAAATCAATTCGTGATAATCCTATTTGTTGTTATCATCTATTATGACTTTGATGACTCTTTTTAGAGGATTTTTGAATATCCATTTCGATGGATCTTTTATCGATTTCGTTGGATTTTATTCACGTCTTCGTATGTGAATTTTTGTGATTGATTTTTCTTACAATCTTCTTCGTGATTTGTCACTTTAAAAATATAAAGGTTTTCTATACTAGTAGTAAATATCAAAACTCTTTCCTCAAACGATTTCAATACTATTTTAATACCAAATTCGTTTATAAAACCGTTTTCCAATCTATTAGTATATATAAACCTTTACCTCACTCGTATGAGAAATCTAATTAAACGACTTAGTAAAACGAGTGGTATGAAACGCTTGCGTTTACTTCGTCGGTTAATTCTTGGACTTGTTCGATTGAATCTCTTGTGACAATTTTCTAGTGGAGATTTACAGTTTGTTCGTAAATATTTAAGTTAAGCAAGTGGTTATGGGACATGAAGCTAAACTCATATATTTACTAGCTTAGTGTAATTGACACTTCTCGATGATCATGACGATCATTTTTGTGATTTAGACTAGCAATGTGCGATGTCTCTTTGTCTGCGTGGGAGACTAAACCCCGTTCGTGTGTCAAATTTGTGGGGTAGCAACCCACGGTCTTCGGACCATTCGTGTGTCAGGTCTTCGGACCATTCGTGTGTCAAATTAATGGTTAGCTACCATGAGATAGCTTCTCGTTCATGTGTTACAGCTGTTGGTGAGTTTTCATGCTCCCGTTCATGTGATAGGCCTCCCCCCCTTTATTTTGTGTGATTTCTGGATTTCGTGTGTCGAATTCTGGAATTTTCTTCTTCACCTATTTTTTTGGGATTTCTATTGATATGATTTATCAATTCTTGTGCATAGGTGATTTCGTGTGTCATTCACCTGTTGTGAATACAAGTTTTGGGTATGATACCCTTTTTGGATCTTTGAGAAGATTCTTTGATATTGATTAATCGTTTGTTGATTATCATTTACATACTTATAGTAGTATGCCATTATGGATATTATACGCCTATGCCATATCTTATATGTCATTTATTGTGGCTTGTTGAATGAAATTAGGAGCATGACATTCCTTTTTATCTTGAGTAGATTATCGTGATATTGATTAATCTCTTGTTGATTTTCAATTACTTATATATATCACAGCTTGGCATTGTGATTATTATGTGTTTAGTCATATCTCCTATCCTATATCATGTTATCTGATATTTATAGTTAGACTGATCCGTTTATTATTTTCTTATAAATAATACTCGGGTCAGACCGAGATGTTACAGGTGCTTCTGCTTGACTTCTCATCCGGGATTAACTCCTTGACTTTTGGGTTAACTACTTAGATTAGTAGTTATTTTGTTGTATACATTTGAGATATAGACTCCATAATGTATACTTATTCTTTTGTGTAGTTCGTGTAACTATTCTTTTGTGATATTGTGGATCTTTTTAGACCACTACTCTGATGTACACTTTCCAGTGTAGTATTCATATCTTATTCCGCCTTTGTGATATGAATTGTCTGTGACTGATTTATGTTATGTTTATTTCTATATTTGTTTCCGAAGAAATTATAGCCACTGTGTAGTAGCTTTGAGTTTGTATCGGTATGTCGGATTTCCTCCCGAGATGAAAAGTATATATTTTTATCCGGTATATCGGTACTCGAACAAAGAAATTATACAGATGGTCGCTCCTCAACAGCCTTATTCTCCGTGCTAGTCGACAACATTACTCCGTAGTGTTCTTGTCTAGCGTGGGTATAGAGGTAGGGCGTCACATTAAAGCTGGAGAAATTTAGATTCAAACAATTGTATCACTTGATAAAGAAACGTACAACGGCACGATCAGATTTCCGCGGATGCCATGCCTTGATTCAAATCTATAACAAGATCCAAATACCAATACACGACTTTTAAAATTACGGTCAAAGCAAAAATTTCGAAACAACTGGAACGAATAGACTCCACTTGACTCGACCACTCCCACTACTCGACTCGCCCACGTTCTCAAGGCCAGGCAGTGAAATCTTAATTATTTACGTACCCATGAAAATTATAGTGGAAAGTTTTAGGCAAAAGCTGGAAAGAAAAAGGTGGACACAATACGTTATCCCTTTCTACAAACAGGTGGCGTACACTAAAATTCTTCAGCATTGATAACAGTGAAATTTGCAACTAATATATCCCTTTTTTTCTTTCTTTTTTCTTTTTTCTTTCTCTGTATAAATAATCACGTTGCATAAAAGCGAAGCATGTCTGTTCCCAAAACTTGAACATGCAACATAGCACAGCCACTCCTGCCTCATCTTTTAAAACATGCATTTCTCTTCTTTTTTTTTCTTTTTTTTTACTTCTTCCAGAGATGCAAATGAAAATATACTTTTTTTTTTCATTTGTTAACATTTTAATAAAATGACTCATGCATGAATTCACAAAACAAGGTGATGCAATTTAAATAAATGGCACGGTCTCCTTGCCTATTTTAAACCCCGTAAGCATGCACTCAAAATATACAAGTCACTGCATATTTTGAAAATAATTTAGGTAATAAAAAGTTCTACCTATCTGCTGAAACAAACATGATTTTGCACGTGTGAGTGTATGCCATATAAAGGATATTAGTTTTGTTTGTTACCATTTTTTTTCAAAGATGACACACTTTAGCAATTCATATTTAAAAAAAAAGACTCACGCAAGAAGTTCAAGTGGACATAACTACAGGAATGCATGCATTTTCTATAGAATTCAAAAGAAGGATACTAAGCTTGTCTTCCTACAACAATCTGACATGTATGTCAAAATAGATCAAAGAGGGAAAAAGGAGATGTGACAAGGACAGGTGGTGGAGCAGCCGAGTAGTGTGGACATTGGACCAAATGTAACGAGAAGAAGAACAAAATAAATAAAAGCAAGGTGTGGCCATACTTGTGTACTTTCTCAAGAAGAACGAAGGCAATTTTAGATGCAATATAAAGTTTTTGTGTGAGGCTTTATATATATAATCAGTGATTCCATTGATTAATATAAGGGAGATGGCAAGTAATATTGCTTTGTTATTCGAACGTTACATAAAGAAAGCATTGATTAAGGGAACATGTAGCCACGAAATCAATTTTCTTTGAACGTGTTGCTTATTTAAAGGAAGGACTTTCGAAATTAAAGATGAAGAAACAGCAGGTAATAACTTGAAATGGACCGGAAAGTGCGTGATTTTTCTTTGAGACTAAATAAAAAAAATTCTACAGGTAAGAAATAAATTTTGCTTTCCTTGAATCTTTATTACAAGAAGCTTGCGTTGAATTACAGGGAAATACCCAAAAGTTAGAAGCAGTTATTTTAGCAGTGAGTTATAAGATTTTTGGCATCCGGAGATCAATGGAAAAGAAAAGGTAAGCAATAATTTTCGGTCGAAAATCAAATACAGTAAAACGACAAGTGGATTTTGAAATAAATGATGTCAATGCATAATAAAAGGGTGCATGGGTTTTATCACTTGAGTTATGGAAAAAAACGGTAGATAAATAATTGGACATTCCAACCGTGTTTTATATTTCTTTTCCAACAAAGAGAATCTTGCAAAAGTTTAGGCATAAGAATAAGCAATTAAATTGATTTGGTGAATTCAGGAAACGGCAAGAATTAATTGCTGAGAATGGTGAGAGGAAATTACAGATTATATACCTATTAACCAAATGAAGTTGCACATGGATTTGAATTTTTATAACCAGCATTGATTTCATGAGTTTGAACTTTTAGTGTAAAGAGGATATCACGTATTGCTTTTGGTAAAGGAAATGGCAATCAATTTATAGATAGCATTGATTTATGAAGAAACGGTAAAGTTTTATTAGACAATGATTTATACCAAATTTAAAGCAAATTGAATGCGTTGATTATTTATTTATTTATTAATACGTTTTCCTATATAGGTTATTTATACCATTAAAAATTTGTGTCTTTTTAAATGCGAAATTTCATGGTCTATAAATACACTGACTTGTCAAAACTTATCACTTAACTTAAAATTAAATTCGTTTACATTCTTCGTATTTAAAATATACATAATTCATTTTTATTAAAATTCCAATTGGAGTTGTCTTTTAACAAAGTAAAAATTTCAAAACTTCCAATTTTATATTTAGACTTTGAAACAGTAAAAGAAAATAACAAATTTTGCTACATTAAAAAGGGGCGTAAATCAAGTGATAAAATTTTGCAAGGAACAACGTACGTTCAAACTAAATTGGGAGTGAATGCGTTGATTCATGGAAAGAAAGTGGCAAGCAGTAAATATTTAGATGGCGTTGATTTAAGTGGAAGAAAACGTCACAAATTTATGTTTTAAGCGTTTTTAAACAAATGTGTTTTATTTCTATTAATTCCACTTGTTAAGTTTTCAATTTACCCTATGGGTTTCCACTTTTTGATTTCTACCATTTGGACATCTAGCAATCTAGCCCCAATTCCCTACCTAATATTTTTAAATTAGTTAATTCCCTCTAATTGATTTCCATATTCTTCAAATCAATCAATTCCCCTTTAATTGCCTTTAATTGATTTCAATTGATTACCCTATCCCTTTTAATTAACCTCCTTAATTGATTTCAATTCATTACCATATTACCAATTAATTATCCTCCTTAATTGATTTCAATTAATTACCATATTCCTTCATGTCAATCAATCTCCTTTAATTACATATTCAAATTTGGTTACTAACTTAATTAGTTAATTAACCCTTTTGGTTTAATTATCAATCCTGCGACGTCTCACATTAATCCGTCCACTTTGTAGGCACTGGTGGCCGGACAGGTTACACGGGCAGATTTCTCCTACAAAATGGGGATTAACCTCGCGTCCTCATGCCATTAACCAAAAGAATTTACTTATTTATCTTTCATCAATTAAATTAACTTGCATTAATTATTCAATAAATTAATTATGGTCAACTACTGAAATTTTACAATTAATTTCCCTATTAATTGTCATTAACTCTTTTTTAAAATATCCGTATATGCCTTTATTTAAGTTTTGAATTGCTAACTAGGAATAAGGTGGATTCATCAAATAAATTGATTGCAAGTTTCATTATTTTAAATTGCTTAACAATGTTCACCACTAACATAATTAATATGTCAAAATTGACAATATTCCACCAACATGATTTGCATGTCATATCCTACCCAATTAACATAATTAATTAACCACTTTAATATGTTACAAATTTTCCCCTTTCATTATTTTTAGGGAATGGGTATAACAACAGATATTATGATAATATCCAAGAACATTTAGTTACCACTCACTTCATTATAAATTATAAAGGTTTTTTTTTCTTTTTAAATTTAGTTACAAAAATCTTATTAAATTAACGAGTTTAATTCTCTAAATTTACAGGTCATTACAGTAGCAGAGAAAACCGCATGTACAACGGACCTCGTATGCAATAGATATGATTTAATTAGCATAGATGATTTCAAACATATATATAATAATAATAAATAGAACAAAAACGCGTACCATACTCCACGTCATCTTCGTTTAACACTTAGAAAATCCTAAGCTACGCATACGTTATGTAGCCGCCATGAAAACGACCTGCAGCACCTCCCCGTGCGTGTTGCAGCCACTGATCGAAGGCCGTTCGTATGCCACCACCGGCCACGAGTACCACCACCTCGCGACGAACGCCATGTCGTCGATCTGAAGCCCTAAAGCACAGCCGATTCCAACGAAGTAAAACCCTAATCGAATTTTGCTAATGATCTAGCCGTTAACTCACCACGAAACTCATATGGATGCGACCGGCTCGGCTCTCTCTTCAAGACCAGAAAGGATTTTTCGATCAGACGAAGTTCATCGTCGAGCGATGAACAACCGAAAATTGTTCTTCGATTTCTGGACTAACAATGCGTCGAATCGAAAAATGAGTTGCAGATTTGAGTTACGCTCTTCGAGAGCTTCGAATTGATATACAATTTAGCATATATTGTGGAGTTTGAAATTTTAGCTTTGGATTTGATATTTGATTTGTGTTTGGATTTTGAATTTGTTTGTCTACCGTTGAGGAGGAGAGATGGTTGAAATACACGTACAGACAAATGAGAAATACCAGTAGGCTAGGGTTTATAATAGGGTATTTATAGGTAGGGTTGAAATAGAATGGATGGGATCGATTAGATGTACGCGTTGACGGTATATGGCCCGAAAAGCCTTTTTTGACTCCGGAGCGAAATTGGGTCAACCTATATATCAAAATGGATGTTTTAAAATATTTTAAACGCAATGGAAAAAGTTTCAAGTCCAAATTCCATTGTTTGAAGAAGTTATGCTAAAATCAATATTTTTCAAATTGATTTCAAGTGATTTCAATTTCATTGATTTCAAGGCATTTCGAGTCCGTACGATCAAACGACAAGTCCGATCGCTACAAAACTTGAAACCCTACAATAATTTACCGTTACAGACCCGATGAAACCGATTTGGTCGAAATCCGAGTCAGTGGCCAAAATGGCTATTTTTTAGTTAATTAAATAAATTAATTAACTCACTTTTAAATTTAAACTCTATAATTAACAAATTTCATCATTTTTAATTTCTTAATCATTTACAATGATTTAAACAAAATTTAAATATCAATTTTTGAGTTGATTAATTCGTCAATTCCATTGTTAACCTCAATTTCAATATTTAATTTCAATTTCATTAAATTTAGAAATTACAAAATAAAACTCCAAAATTAATTTACTAAATTCTTAACCCTTGTTATTCGAGTCTTATTACAATAAGAATATGGCTAACATTGCTTTTAAATCTTGGTTCTTATTGTTCTACCATTTTAACTTAATTCCAATTAACGTATTATTTAATTACCTTTAATTGCAATTAATCCAATTATCATACATTAATTTCTCATATTATTGACAAAACTTTATTTTGCATTCCTTTTTATTCAACCAACTGTCATTTACAAATAAACTTAACATTGGATTCATACTTTATTACATAAATATCTTCAATTTCTTCTATATTAATATTTACGTAATATAAAAATATTTAATTTCAATTGATTGCAATTACTCCAATCATTCAACGTTTGTATTAATAAAATTGTTTTTTATTTGATTACAATCTTTATACCCAATCCAAAAATTTCAAATAACATAGTTAATGCTGGATTTTACATTACAGTACATAAATACACTCAACTTACTTTCGTTATTGTGTATTAACTATAATTTCCACTATTATTGAAATCTTCGCCAAATATAACGTTTGCATTACCTCCTTTTATTAGGATTTCATTCAACTTGTTTATAGTCAACTTATTTTAATAGCACTATCTTAAATTTTAATTATCAATTCATTTAAAAACCACAACAATACATTATTACCACATATTACTTTAAATCCACACTAACGTAATATTCAATTCCATATATTGCAATAGGTTTCAATTAATAGTGATTGCGCTAAATTACCATAAACGTTAAACTTCCCTTATACGCTATTATTAATAACCAAATGTTTTAATTTGATTTAGATCTAATTCAATGCATTAAATGAATGGGTAAATGATTAAAGTGTTGCACTATTGCCAATTTTCTCACATTCATACTTAATTTGCTTTCCATTTATAATATACTATTTTATTAGTATGTCATCCTTTTTAAGTTATTAATTTACCTTTTATATCCCATTATAAATTAATGCACACAATAATTAATTCATATTTACATCCACTTCCGTATAAATTTTGTAACCAAGTTATAACATTTACATTTATTTTTCTTATTTTAATTAATTACCAAATATTCCTATTTACAATCAATTATAACTTTACAATCTTAACAAATCCATAAATTGTCAATTGCCTAATATATACATTAATTACTATTAAATGTTCTCCATAAATTTATTTACTTGGTTTCAAACTTTTTATTCATCAATTACTGCCCTATAAATAAACTTATGTTTCTATTCAATTTATATTCACCTTTCCGTTATTATATTAATTATCATTAATGTAACCTTTAATTACTTTTAAATTTTAAACTGGTAAATTACTGGTAACGACACCATCATACCCCTTTATAGTACTTGTATGTTTATCCTTCACAACAACTACTATTTAATTATAAAATCTAATTAAATTAACCAATTTATCTATCAAAATTTACGGGTCGTTACATCCACCCTCTTCGATCACGAAGTCGAACCCCTTATACGCGCATGCAATCACCAGCAACGGCAACATCTTCGAATGATATCACCTCCGACTGTCGCCTTCCTTCTGCGGCCTCGCGGCCATCTCGCACTTGCAAACTCGATTCCAAATCGCGAACCCATCCCAGCAACATGTCGACTTCGCTGAGTTCCCTTCCGCAAATTGTCGACCTCCCTAATCCACCCAAAGCTCGCGATGAACCACAACCCTCTTAACCAACGTACCATTTCATCGACCCTCGCTGTCTAGCACAAAACCCCAAGGCCATGCTCTCCCAACAGTGATGAAATCACGCTCTGATTTCTGGTCCCCTCATTTCTTTGCTTCGATTCAGATCGAATCCCTCGGCATGCATCGACCAGTTCTAGTGTAGATGAGAGAGAGAGCGATTTGAATTTTCCCTCTTTCCTTATTTTTTTTATTCGAACGAATTCTAATTCGTTCCTTTGGTTTTGAATTGAATAATGGAAACTATGGTTTTTGTTCGGCCATTATATTTTTTTTCTAAGAGAACGAATTGATTCCTTTCCATCTTAAAATGCTCAGTTATATTTACTTTCTTTTTTAAAAAAAGTGGAAGAGGGGATGCGTGGCTATAGAAAAGAAAGAAAGGATGTCATGTGTTTGTGACGACCCAGAATTTTGGATGTTTTCAAATAGGAATATTTAATTGATTTTAAGTATTTAAGAGTTAATTTCTAACTTGAATTTCAAATGTCACTATTTATTGAGTTATTTAATTTTTAAATTAAACAATTGAAAATTGGGTAAATTGTTGAATCTGAAATTTTAAGCTTATAAAAATAATTTAAAGGCTTGTAAAATTTATATTGATAGTACTGAAGATTGTAAAAGTGTTAAGCTTGAATTTAAAAGTATTTTGCTCAGTTTTCAAATATATCGTTTAAATTGACATTTAAAAATAGCCTTCCGTGGCATGGTCTCGGATTTCGATGAAACCCGTTCCATTAGATCCGTAATAGTGTATTATTATTGGATTTCAATTTTCGTTGCGTTTGGAGTTGCTGTGTAGTCGTACGAGATAAAAACGCGTAGAAATCTATATCGAAAATTCAATATAATAACCGAGTCCAAAAAGCTATCCTCTCCATACGATTGAATTAGGACTCGAAATCTTTTCCATTGCATTCGAAATAAGGGTATAACATTATGAACGCCTAGCGGCATGCCTTGATAGGAAGTCAATTTTTTTGAGCTGTTTTGTAAACAAGATATTTGAAATTTTATAATATATATTCAAGTCAAGTTGTCATTCTCTGAATTGAAACGTGTCTCCTGCCTTTTCAAATCATGCACTAGATGTCTGCCTCATTTTTCTTTTTAAAACTCGTCCCAGCCTCTATCTCTTTCCCTTTTCAATTGAAATTGCATATAATCTGAAATCAATACTCTAAAGCAAACGAAAATACGAGGGAAGCCGAGCATTTTAAAAGCAATCAAATCTTACCTTTTTTCCACTTCAATTCAAATTGCCTTTTCCCTTCTTCCATCTTGCCAGTTCAAAATCGATTGTTGAAGTGGCAACCGAGCAATGTGCGAGATCAAACAAGCTTGAGTAGTGCATGGTTTCTAAGGGAATTGTTTTGCGCCGCAAAGAGGGGAATCGTGACATGTCCACGAGGCTCGGATCAAACTCGATCATGTTGTCGTCGAAGGGGAGATAGCGAGGTGAGTGAAGGTGAAGGCGTGCAGTGAAATCCAGTAATGTCGCACGATTTGGGTTCGTGCTCACATGAGAGAGGGTTGTTCGTTGGTGGTCCTGGTTTAGTAGTGAGATAAGGCTGTTGTTTCTATTTTATTCTATATATATACAGTAGCAGTTTTAGTAATATATATACGTGCATATGTATAAAAATTAACAATAAATTATTTTTAAATTTGAGGATGTATAAGTACGTTTGCATATAGCTACAGTAAAGGAAAAAGTGGAATAAATATATGTATACACATACCTAAGATTTTGGGAAATTTATATATGGGAATGTTAAATGTTGAAGAATTTATATCGAATCAGATTTTAAATCTATATAAATTAAATTTTAAAGTATATGTAGTTTCAAAGAGGAAAAAAATGAAATGAAATAAATACGCACACACACACAATTTTAATTTACTAGACTATTTTTAGAAATAATGTATTTGGTGATTAATTTGTCCGATTAATTTATTTGCTTATTTTAATTACTAAAAAAATTCTTTATTACAGGAAAAGGTGTTTAATGAAATTTTTAGCTTAAATCAAATTTATTAAATGGGAAATTAATTGTTCGATTGTTCAAATATTAACAAATCCTATAATGTTTGTTACAAGGTCTAAAAATCGTGAAGAAAACAAGTCGAGATGGAAATGAAGTTGCAAACAAAAATGAAGGTGAGTTAATTTCACTCATTTGGATTACCATTTAAATTTAAATAGTTAAATTTAAATTATTGGTTGAATGATTGAATTGATTGGATGTGATATTATATACATACATACATACATACATACATATATATATGTGTGTGTGTGTACATTGGAGTGATTGATTCCCACATTATATAGCGGATGAGACCCTATGCGTACCGCATAATAGTAGATAACCCTTTATACCGCGATATTCCCCTCGAAGTGGGATTGGTATTTTTATATTGTGCTAACATCTATGGATGCAGGGAAACAGATTGGAGGGATCCAACTGGATTCCACAAAATATTTGAATTTATATTCATATTCAGTGATATGTTTTATTTGATAATCTGTAACGACCCGGATTTTCGGACCAGTTGAAATTACCGAAAAATCCATCTGTTCCAAGACTACTAATGCAAACTACTAATTAAGTACACTATATTTGATAATTATTCAACATTACTAAATAGATAGGACAAAATTTCAATTTTCCAAGTTATCAGAGTAATCAATTTAATCTACTAGGTGTGCTTATGTACAAACCAAGTACAAATAAATCTAAGGCTACATAACTCTAATAAGAGAAACGGCGTACCCATTCCTGCTAAGTCAATAAACATGTCAAATGTGGAATAAAATAGTAAGTAGGAAAAATACAATAACATGAGATAAACAACAACCATTAACAGATAAACATGAAAGGGTTATATTATTTTTGGGGCTGCATCACTACCACTTGTGACTGCCTACGTACCCCTATCTAATTGGGTAACCAATTAAATATAGGATCAAGCCAGCATAGTTTTCCTACCGCAAATAAGAATCATGGAGCCTATGATGAAACAAACAAATATGCAATTCCCAAAACTACTCACTTAGGCTTAATCTTTAAATTTAGATTTTCAAATCTAATTAGCTTTACGGAAATTATCTCTTTGGACTTTGTTCTCGAATTCTTATTTCAAAACATTTGAAATATATATATATATATATATATATATATATATATGTATATATATCCTTTATATTCGATTTAACTTTCGGGATCTTAAATCAAATCACTTTTGAAAAGTTTATTTGGAAATCCCAAATACTGTAATAAAAACGTATCAAACCATATGCAACCAGATCGGGAGGTTTCTCCCAATAACAAGGCAACTGGGTCCCAGCCTTCATAGAACCGATAAATAAGTACATCCCTCTATTCCAAGAGTGGACTATACCAAAAAAATATGCCCACTTTAAGTTACGGGTTACCCGAATCATTGGTAACATAACAAATCATTTTATATCCCGAAGTGATAAATCATTTCACAATAATATTCAAAAATACTTCAAATCTATAATAATTATCATTTCTAAATCCTTTCAAAAATCATCTTAAATCATCAGGTTTACTCCTCGAAATTCTTTCCGTTTTATAAAATAATTTTATAAAACCATTGATTATATAAATCACTTTTATATAATATAACTTCAAAACATTCATTACCAAACATTTTTATTTTTTTTAAAGGGAAAACATTCATAACATTTCCATTTGAAAACCAATTTTCAAAACAATTCATTAAATTGAAGTGAACCAAATGTTACCGCTAAACACCTTATAATGAAGTTGCGAAATAAATCACAAGGTGTTAGCCTACAGTTACTTTCCACCCATCCCATGCGTATGGAAAATTAATTTCTCATAAACTAGTCGAGCAAAGTCAATAATCAATAAATAATAATCAGTGCTCATAAACTGGTCGAGCCTAATTCAAACAATCAATCAATGAAATAATCACAACAATAAATGATAAACCGTGCTTCATTCTATGACACGTTTTATTTTATCTTGAGTTATAACAATTTGATATTTATTTTGGAGCATCCCGGCTTTCCCTTCGACATGTTCCGTCCCTCGCCTAAGTCTTCTTGAATCTCACAGATGAAACACATGTACTAGTCATTTCCGCATGCCCCATTAAGCATTTAACTTCTAAATTTTAAATTACTTAATTAACCATCCAAACATAATATTGAGCAAGGAAATCAAATCATTGTTCTAGAAAACAAAGTAAACAAGCATTTAAAAAGGGTTTTCAAAAAACTTAACAGTTAAAGTACTTTCAACTTAGCAATGGTTTTAATGAACATAAAATAAGAAATAACTTACTTTGGATTTCACTCTGTCAAACTTTAAGGCAATGAACATAAGATCTAACACATACTTCCTACCATGCTTTGGAACCAAATGAATATAAGCTCAAATTCTTCCTTCTTAGTACTTGGCCAAGGCTTGAGATGGAAGTTGGCCGAAAGTATAGAGAAGTGGTGGAGCTTTGAACTTGAATTCTCAAAATTAGACCCGAAAAATAGGCCATCTTCTCTCTTATTTTTGACTCTCTTACTCCCAAAATTTGAAAAACATGTTAACTGAAAAATTGTTGAAAATTATTTTTTCTTCAGTTAAAAAATTAATCATTTGAATTCAAGTTGTTTTGAGGGAGATATGATAGAATGAAGAAGAGGCATTGTCGGATTGACAAAAATGAAGCCCAAAATTCACTTTAAAGAATTGAGTTTCAAATATATCATGCCTCAAAACTGGGAACAGTGATCAACATAAAAGTTGCAGCCACTGGAAAAATAATTGATTTGAAAGAAAGAGCTTTGCATTTTGGTTTGGTTTTGAGGAATTTATGACCGAGAGAAGAAGAGGTAAAATATGGAGAAAAGATGAGATTGATTTGAAGAGAATGAACATTAATTTCTTTTGAATATTTTATAAATATTTTGACATTATTTCTTTTTAATTTTTTCTATGGCTTGGAAGCAATTAAAGAGAATAGAAAGAAAATGAAGAAGTTTGTGAAAAGAAGAAGAAGAAAAATGTGAATGAAATGAGAGAAGGAAGTGGGTATTCATAGAAAAAGAAAGAAGTGGTAAATTTACCAAATTACAAACTAACCTTACTTCAATCTAAAGAAATCTACACTTTTTCAATATTTAACATCATCTTTCACATCCTAACTTTATGTCTTAGTCACTTAAAGATTAATTAAAGAATATAATAATTATGCTGGCTTTGATTTGACGCGATTTGACGCTTACTTTTTCTTACCTATGTAGATTCTTACTTACTTTTACTAATGACTTATAGAAGTTTTATAATCTTATTTAGTAAAATTAAATGTGTTTAATGAATTAATTAATACTTAAAATATTTGAATATATGTTTCTATATAAGAAAATAAAGGCGCGATAACGTTGCGACATCTTTTAATCAACAAAACGTTGTTTTTTGACAAAATGTTTTACGGTCACATTTTGACGTTTTAGTTAAACTATTTATTTATATAAACCAAATATAAAATAAATTTGTATAATGCTATTTAAAAATATAAACACTCATAAATAAATTAAAATAATTTATATAACCATTGAAACTTACTTTTCTAAAATCAGTATTTTGTCACTTTTGTCGATACAAGTAAATGTTACTATTTTTGTGTATTCTTCTCTTACCAAATCCTATTTAATATTGTATGAATCATATAACCTTACATATTTTATATTTAAAATCACTTTAAATACTATATTTTAAAGTGGTCAAATTTTGGGTCCTTACATTGTTCCCTACATAAAAGAATTTCGTCCTCGAAATTACAAGGACGAAAAAAATATAACGAAAAAACAACAATTAACGAAAGTTAAGTACACCAAAAATAGTAATATCACCCATAACCCCGTTCGGAGGTGTGATGCCTTATCTTATCCATTTTATTTATCAAATTAAGGTAGTTTCATTTTTAAAATTCCTAGGTTGATATACTAATCCTAAACGAATTTTACTTAGGCACCTAAACTAAGCTTTGACACCACGTGTAACGACCCGCAAATTTTCAATAATTAAAATTGTTAATTTAATAAGATTTTGAAATTTAATATTGAAGGAAATAAAAATTTAGTGAATTATTAATGGAAATAGTAACTTGGATAAGATTGGTAAGTTACTTTTTAATAACTTGAATGTAACAGTATAAATGTAAGTTAGTTGTTAATTATATTCTTATTGTAATAAAAGAATGTTACCAAGATGAAATGATTAATTTGATTTAAAATCTTAATTAATGGGTGCATTAATTTATAATGGGATATAAAAGGTAAATTAATAATTTAAAATGTTGACTTACTAATAAAATAATGTATAATGAATGGAAATGGAATGAATTAGTGTATGAACTAATGATAGCACTTGTTGTAAGCTAATAGTAAATTAAAACATAATAGTGCTAATTTAGGTTAATAATTAATAGGTTGAATGAAATGACAATTAATGCATTTATTTAGATTTGTAAAGTAATGATATAATAGATGGTGATTGGTTAGGAAGAATGAACATACAAGTATTATTAAGGGTATAATGGTGACAAATGGTTGTTACTAGTTAATTCACCAATTACAAATAAAGAAAATCAAATGTACTTAATGATAATTAATATAATAATGGAAAGTGTGAATGTAAATTAAAGAGGAAATGTAATTTTCATTATAAGCTAGTAATTGGTGTAATAGGAAGCGTGAGTCCAAGCAAATAAATTTTATTGAGAATATTAATTGTAATTAATGTGAATCAAAGTAATAGTAACGGTCATAAGATACCATTTAATTGCCCTATTAATTTGTTGTAACTGTTATAGTTGGGAATAAGATTTTATTATAAGTGAATAACGGTAAGTATTGTATGAATATATGAATTAATGTACGATTTATGGTAATAGAATAAATTCATAGGATGTGATTAATTATAATAAATAATTGAAATGATAAGCCTAAGTGAAATTTTAACGCTATGGTAAAAATCATCATAAATTACCAGAATATATCTTGTCTACCAAATTAATTTGGAAAACAATTACATTTAAATAAAAATAAATATCTCATTAATGTGGGTAAGAACTGTAATTGTAAAGTGTAAATGTAATAAAGCAACGGAAATGCATATTTTATTCCCAAGTCAATATAAAGGAATGAAACCTATTGAATAAATTAATTGAGGTTCTAATTTTAACAAATGTGTATATTTGACAACTTCAATATATTTGGAAATAACAATTATTACAAAGGAAAGCTGGAAATTTGAATATATAAATGGAATGAAATGTGAGACAGGGGTTAACTGCGTTACAAAGTAATAATAGAATCAACTAAAGGATTGGAGTTGAATCTAATCAGTTTAATTAGAATTTATTTAAAATTAATTGGATTTAATTTATCATAAAGGGATATTTTGAGTAAATGAAATAAATACTTAATTGGTGAATTAATTTACTTTAAATTGAGATGGGAATTTGTTTTAAAGAATTATAAATTAATAAGTAACACAAGATGACAAAATTTATGAATTTTAGGATTTGAATTTAAATAGTGATTTAATTCATTTAATATTAATTTATTTAATTAACTAGAAAATATCCATTTTGGCCACTGACTCAGAGTTCAGCCAAACCAGTTCCATCGGATCCGTATCAGTGAATTATTGTAGGACTTCAAGTTTCGTAGAGATCGGACTTGTCATTTGATCGTACGGGCTTGAAACGCCTTGAAATAAATTAAATTAAAATCAATTGAAATCAATTTGAAAAATATTGTTTTTAGCATAACTTCTTCATACAATGGAATTTGGACTTGAAACATTTTCCATTGCATTTAAAATATTTTTAAAAATCTATTTGGATATGCGGGTTGACCCAATTTAGTTCCGGAGTCAGAACGAGCTTTTCGGGCCATTCATCGTTCAGCGCATTTATAAATCGAGTCCATCTTTTCTATTTCAACCTTGTCTATATATACCTTGTTATAAACCCTAGCCTACCTCTATTTCCCATTTGTATGTATGCACAATTCCTCTTTATCTCCTCCCCAATGGCAGACAAACAAATTCTAGATTCAAACACAAATCAAATTCAAATCCAAATCCAATTGCAATTCAAAAATCAAAGGGAATTTCAAACTCCTCAAAAAAAATTAGAAAAATTATATATCGTAGCTCTCGATGTACGCATCTATGATATGTAGTTCATTTGTGCATTTGAATCACCAACTGTCCAGAAATCAGAGGGTTATTTTTGGCCGTTCATTTGCGTCGCAATCATCTGCAGCTGATCGACGAACCATTTCTGGGTTTTATAGAGAGGGCGGAGGGGAGCGCATCTATACGGTTAGTTAGTCGATTCGACGGTTAGATTGTGCACAAAAATTGATTCGGGTTTCATGCTATATTGGTGGCGGCTGCCCATCGGTGGAGAACTGGGTGTCGTTGTCGCGTGGAGGTTGGGGGCTCAGGGAAAGGGTCGGAGGCGCGCCTAGGCTGGACCGCGCGCAAGTCGAGGGCAAAGCATAGTGATATGCATTTTCACGGAGGCAAGTATCTCGTGCGTGATGGTGAAATTCTGTAGCGTGTAAAAGACGCATGACGTGGTAGGCAAGAGTTTTTTTTTATTTCGTTTCAAATCTTGTAATGCGAATTACTTCCACATACGAGGTCCGTTACATGCGGGTTTTCTCCGCTAGGCTTGTATTAGGATTCCGGACTTTTTGGCTCTGGTTTGGACGGATTCTGAGACTATTCAAATTTTGAGTTTAAATTGGATTTGAATTCAATTTAAATACAAAGGGTGAGTGTTTTAACCCACTCACGACTTCTAAAATTTCTTATTTTTGTTAAATTTATTTAGGATGTGATTAGAAATTTATTTATGACTGTTTGGCATATTTTTAATCATCATCCCAGTTAAATTGAATTTAATTGCATTAAATTGTTATTTAATTTATTTATTGCATATAATGTAACGACCCTGATTTTTTAGCCCAATTTAAATTTAAAATTCCATCGTTTTTAATATAAAAATTTTAAAATTTATAAACGATCTCAACTTACGTCCAAACTTTGTTTACAAGCTACGTCTAGTTATATACGAGTATAGAAAAAGTTTCGTCGTAAAATATTACAGTAAATTTCGTTCGCGTTTTACCGTATATCAGTCCATATAAAGCTGCGTAAAATTTAGCTTTCAAATCCAAATATTTTTACACAATTATGTTGTAAAAATTATTCTGATCAAGATTACGTAATTCGTTTCATCAAAAACTGTGATCGCCTGTTCCATTTAATTTTTTTTGCAAAACGAACAATTTAAGCGGCGTAAATGCGAATTTTGTAAAACCATCGTATCGCAATAATCGGTGTACCGTTGGAAGCGCATCGTCGCACTGATCAAAACGGTATATATACATGCGTGCTAATGGAAGTCCGACGGGAATCGTCGTGTAAATTTAACCGTTTCGGACGAACGGATTAAAACACAACCAGCCTTAAGAAATTCACAGCCGATCCATTTAAAAAAAAATTAACTGGTGGGTGAATTAAAGTGTGTGGTTGGAAGCAAATTAAATTGCATTGGAAGTTGTGGAAAAATGGGGAAAATAGGGAAACACATAGTTTCGCAAAAAGAAATTACTTTTCATACCTATTGACTAAAGTATAAAATTAATTTCACTGTTTCATGCACATTCCACTGTTCTACTTTCGAATTCTCAAGTTTCAGGTGATCCTTTTACTCCTTCCTTCTCCTCATTCTTCTTCACCTTTTTTTTTACTTTGAAACAAAAAGATGATGAAACCTTTTCCTGCAAATGCAACTGATCCACCCTCCACTATTCTTTCCTTTCCCCTGAAACACGCACGTCATTCACCGTCCCACTCCATCGTGTGCCGGCCTACCCAACTCCACGCCTTTAGCTGTGCCACGGCCTGCCGCATGTGCATGCGTTGTGTGCGTGCGTATCAATGTGAATGTGTGCGTGCATGAAGGGTGTTTCATGAGTGAGTATGGGCATGCGGTGAAAAAAAAAGAAAATTTTTTTTATATAAAAGAGGGCGTACAGGGAATGGGGTGTAAAGCATGCAAAATGCAAGAAGAAATGCATGAGCATGTGTTTCAGGAATGGGTAGTGTTAAGCTTGCAAATGCAAGAAGAAATGCATGCAGTAGGGGGAACGTGTACAATCATGTACATACATGCGTTCTTTGAAGTCACGGGTTGTTTTTAAAAAAAAAAATCCATACGTGCGTGTATAATGAGGGGAGGGGTGATATGGCTGTGGGGGAAGATGAAACTGGGTGGTGCAAGTTTGAGGGATATGTACAACCTGGTTTGTACAGAGAAAAAAAAATGTGTTGCATGCATTTGCTTCAGGGGAAAAACAGTTGCATTGTTCTAGGAAGTCTCGGCTATAAAAAAAAACCGAGATTTGCAAATAGCTTTGATACTGCAGAAGAAGTCTGTAAGTAAATATCTATTTGGCTGCCAAATTAGTAACCAACTTTTTTCTTTGCTTGTTGTGTGCAGAAGCAACCGACTGAGTTTCTTTCGCAACAACATCAATCTCTCAGCCTTTATTCTTTCCTTCGTTATCGGTAAGCGCAGTTATATAATTAATAATTATATATGATGTTCATTGTATTAATATCGTTTTATTTGTCGATATTACAGTGTTCGTTATTCGTGTTGTACCGACTTTATTCGTGCTTCTTTTGCTTCGCCGTCAATTTCTTTATCCACGAAAGGTGAATTATTTTTCATGACTATATTCTTATGCAAGTTTGGATTGATAAGTGATTGCTATGTGATGTTGAATTGGATGTTAATTGTTATTGTTAAGTGACAAAATTTGCAAGTAAAATTCGAAATAGGATACTTAACAAATTAAATCGGATTATATACGTCGAACTTTGATTTGTTAAACTTGACCCCTTTATATGTTAAAATTGATTAGTTAAACTTGACCCCTTTAATTGTTAATTGACACGTAGAAATTTGTTAAATACACTTTGAACCATTGAACGTATATCGGATTAATTGTTGTAGTGTAATTTGAAATTGAAATTGAACGGCAAGTGAAAAACCGTAAAGAAATAATCTTTAATCTATATGAAATGATAGTGTATATTCTAGAAATAATTATATTAATTTGCATCAATAACAGATGTAAATTAATACGATTATTTCGAGATTATTTAAATAAACTGTTGAATTGTTATGTAAGGATGTTATTGCTTGTTTATTTACTTTGACACCATCCCAGTTATCACACTGCAAGTTCCCTTTGTATGCTTTGATTTATGAATTTAAATGGAATCGGGTTGAAATGATAGATACACAAATAACTTTGACTTAGGATAGAAAATTAAATTAAACCGATTGGTCAATGTTTTGATTTAAAATAAAATAAAGTTTATTTGATTAATAACGAGGTTTGAATAAAATTGGAATTTAAATTCGAATGAATGTAAATGTGAATATTTAAAATTTGAAACAAATATTAACGTCGTAATTGACAAAAGAACATTGTTTAAAATTTAATTATTTAATTATTAAATTTAGAATCATTTAATAATTAAGTTTTAAAATTAGTAATAATTAATTTGGAATTATTATTAATTATTTGAAATTGTTATTAATTATTTGAAATTATTAATAATTAAGTTTTGAAATTAGTAATAATTAATTTGGAATTATTATTAATTATTTGAAATTATTAATAATTAAGTTTTGAAATTAGTAATAATTAATTTGGAATTATTATTAATTATTTGAAATCATTAATAATTATGTTTGAAATGATTAATAATTAAGTTTTAAAATGATTAATAATTAAGTTTTGAATTAGTGACAACTAAGGTTTGAAATTATTTGATAGTAATGAGATTGAATTATTTAAAAATTAAATTGAATTGAATTTTTCTTATTAAGTGAAATGAATTTTTGAATAAGTGAAACTAAGTTCTTTAATTGAGTTTTGAAATTTCCAACTAAGGAAATAAATAAATGAAATGAATTTCTTTAAAAAAAAATGCGTTTATCGAAACAAATGAAAGACTTGTAATTTAAAGAATTGGATTCGACAAATTTAATTTAAAATAAATTAGTAAGCTTTGATATTGAAATCGAACTTAAGGAAGTAATGTAATGAATTGAAAATTTAATTGAAATTGTTTAATGATAAATTAATTTATTGAATATCGAATGAAATAGATAAAAGAGCTTAACTCAATTTGAACGTTAAATTAAGTTAAATAATTACGGAATGAACTTACACGGAATTAAATGAATATTTGAATTGTTTTAAATTTAAACTTGAAATTGAATTATAGAAATTTTGAAATGAGATTTGGAAGTTATGAAACGTAAATTTTGGAATTTGATTTAGAAAGACTAACGAAATGTTGAATTACGAATTCTAATTGAATTTGAATTGGTTTTGAAATATATTAAACGACCAATCGAAAATTAACTACGAAGGTTATTAAAGGAACCGGAATCAGTTAGGGACATACTCACTGTCTAAACCAAAAACCACTTTAATAACCATACGCGGAGTGTGGTACAGAATGAAGTGGTCGGATTGACGTACGTGATGAGTGAAGAAAGAGAACGATAATGGATAGCCTTGACACTTGTGTCAAATTGGAAATGACTAAAATAGGAGTCGTGCCAGGCCAAATGTGGTTAGCTACCTCGAGCGAACACACTTCTTCGTAAACTACTCATTTACTTTGTGATTGATTGGGGCGCACCCCTGAATTTGGAGTGTTTTTTCGCGGTGTTGCGATCGTTGCGGCGATGCGTTCTCACAACTCCGGATCAGGCAAACGGTAGTTTCATTACCTTGGGTATTGCCTCATGTGCCTTGTCATACTTGTATTCCCATATACGCGACCACTACGAATTTGTTTTGTATTATACCTATGGAGTACTCCCTGATATCCCACTAGTTTATGGTGGAGTTTACAGTGCTGTATAGACTATAATGCTATATAAAATGTGTTAAGGGGGACAATGGTAACGCCTTAACACTATTTTGATATTTTACTTTACTGTTGGACATTATCTATCTATCGTACTTTACTATGTATAAATAGTTTAACGGATCCTTAAAGATATTATTCCATTCATCTTTGAGTTATTGTTGGTTTGAATTTGGATCATATTATATGTATAAGAATATATGTCCTGATTCGAGTGTTTGTTTGTGCATATGCTCGGATCAGACTGAGAATTGCTGCTGCTGTTCTACTTGGAGCTGAAGACCGAAGACTATCATTATCTTATCTTCTCAGTATTGCTCTTCCTATTTGAACTATTGGACATCTTTGTTATTCTATTTTATTTTATCCGAGACATTGTTGTATTTATGGGTAGCTTCATGAACTACTCTTATGACTATGTTGTATTTCTGCTGCATTATTCTATGGTGTTATATTTCTGTGATTCTATGATGATTCTCATACACACACACACACACACACACACTCCATTAATGATTTGTGTTTTGTATTACTTAAGTTGACACGTATGGAATATCGTCAATTTAAATGGTACAAATATACGGGTTGTTGCAGTTGGTATCAGAGCTTTGGTTCCCGAAAACCTTAGCCTGTGGAGTTTAAAGCTCATTAGAGATAGGGTAAACATACCTTAGAATGAGGAGAATCATTTCAGAATCCATATCCTTTGATTTCATTCTTCTTATTGAATTCATTCAATTTGAATTTCTTTAAATTCCACAAATTTCTATCTTTGATTCTAAAATCACTTTTGGTATTCCAGGATGGCTACCAGAAGAAATGTTAGAGGCAGGGGTAGGGGAAACGCTCCCGAACCATATGCCCCAGCTCCCACAGTCAGATTCTCCACTCTTAGCAAGGAGTACACTCAGCTTGGCGGAGTAAAATTTACCAGCTCCGAGAGTATCATCGAAGAGCAGCAATGGCCAAAGAGTTTGGAGAGGATCTTTACTGGCTTAGAGATCACAGACGCTCAGAAGCATAAGTTGGCCGCTTGGCAGCTTCAGGATGTTGCACAGGATTGGTGGGAGTCAGTCACTTCTAGTACAGATGAGGAAACCATCACTTGGGCCCAGTTTAGGTAGTAATCTATCTAAAATTTCATCTAAATAAAATTCCTTTTTATCTCGTCATATTTTGACTCGTTTTTGTATCACTTGTAAATAGGGATTCCTTTATGGCTCAGTGGATGCCAGCGGCTGGGAAGGCCCAACTCATCGGTCTTTTATGGATCTCAAGCAGGGCAACATGACCTTCACTGAGTATGAAAGGAAATTCAACGAACTATCTAAGTTCGGACCTGGCCTGATTGATACACCTCTGCTTAAGAATGAGAAGTTTATACATGGCACAGCCCTGAGTATTACGAGCTCCTCACCGCTCATGTCCATGGAACTTTCACTGAGTTGGTGGATTTTGCTCTTCGTATGAGGGAAAGCCAAAGGGAACATCAGTCACTAAGGCTCCAGCTACTCAGCCATCCTCTAGTCAGACTGGGAAGAGAAAGGCAAATTTTGCACAACAGAAGAAGAACTGGTAGAAGAAATTCAGGCTTGGCTATTCTCAGAAGAAGCTCATTGACATATCATCTATTACTTGCTTCAACTGCAACCAAAAGGGTCATTATGCTAGTAGCTGCCCATCTCCAAAGGGCGCAGCTGTTCCGCCACCGGCACAGATGACTAGGAGGGATGTGTGTTATATCTGCTTACAACCTGGACATTTCAAGAAAGACTGCCGAACACAGAAGAGAGGTACACCATCAGGACTCTTTGCTCTTTCCACACCTGCCCCGGAAGTTCCCGCCCAGGAAGTTCCAGATAATCAATGTACTTTGCAAAGTACTTTTATGTTGCACACCTTGCCTGTTAGAGTTCTACTTGACACCGGAGCTACACACAGGTTCGTATCTATTGATTTATGTGATAAACTTGGCTTGGAACCCACTCTTGCATCTATTTCCGTATGTGTATCTAACCCTAATGGAGGGCCCGCTAACCTCAAAAGGGTTTGCAAATATGTCACATTTATGTATGGCATGCATCGTTTTACTTGGGATTTCTTTGTACTTGGATTCGAGGCATTCGATATACTATTAGGCATTGATTGGCTGCGGAAGTTCGAAGCCGTTATCTCATGCAAAGCTTGAACTATCTCTCTTATTGATGACAAGAGCTTATCTTTAGTCATCAAATCACCTCAAGAATATGCAGGGAGTTTTATATTCTCTCTTGATTCCCATCCAAATGAACTAAGCTCTACTCCAGTGGTCCAATTCTTTTCTGATGTATTTGGAGAAGTCAATTCTCTACCACCTCCGTGGGAAATCGAATTCCGCATTGACCTTATTCCTGGTGCACGACCAGTAGTTCTTCCTCCAAGGAGAATGGCTCCTAAAGAAAAGGCAGAGTTGAATGTTCAAATTGAAGATTTATTTTCTAAAGGCTTGATACGGCGCAGTCATTCAGAATGGGGTGCTGCAGTTGTATTTGTCACCAAATCTGATGGCTCACTTAGAATGTGTGTGGACTATAGAGACCTAAATAAGGTCACACACAAGAACAGGTATCCGATGCCCCGCATCAACGGTCTATTTGACCAGCTTCATGGAGCTATAGTTTTCCCCCAATTTGACTTGGCTACCAGTTTTCACCAACTCAGAATCGCTGAGGATAGTATTCCTAAAACAACATTTCACACCGAAAATGGTTTCTATAAATGGCTAGTTATGCCGTTCGGCCTCACTAATGCTCCAGCTTATTTTGTCGACTTGATGAATAGAGTTTTTGGGGATGTTCTTAACAAGTTCGTGCTTGTTTTCATCGATGATATTCTTGTCTTCTCTAAAGATGATAAAGAGCATAGATCACATTTGGCTTTGGTTCTCGAAACTCTTCGCAGACACCAGCTTAAAGCCAAGTTTTCGAAATGCCACTTTTGGCGAGATGAAGTTCGTTTTATTGGCCATATTGTTTCGGACAATGGGATTTCGGTCGATCCAGCTAAGATCACCGTAATCAATGTAAGTTCTATTCTTACTTGTCAATTCTATCTAAACAATTTATCAATATCTAAAATTCAAATCCTTGGAATTTGCAGGATTGGGAGACTCCCAAAACTCCTACAGATATCCGCAGTTTCTTGGGCTCGGCTGGCTATTATCGCAGATTCATAGAAAACTTTGCTCGTATTGCTGCCCCACTTACCGCACTGACTAGAAAGAATGTGAAATTTATTTGTAGTAAAAAGTGCGAAGCAGCATTCAATGAGGAAGCGAAGGTTGACATCTACCCCAGTTCTTACAGTTATTGATGGTAGCGAAGGGTTGACCGTCTATACAGATGCCTGTCGTGATGGTCTTGGAGCAGTCTTAATGCAAAAAGGAAAGGTTATTGCATATGTGGGTCGTCAATTAAAGACCCATGAAGCAAATTATGCAACTCACGATTTAGATCTTCTTGCGGTTGTATTTGCTCTTAAGCTATGGAGGTACTATCTATTGGGAATAAAATTCGAGTTATTCACTGACCACGAGTCGTTGAGATATATTTTCTCGAAAAAGGGTTTGAATCAGAGACAAGTCCGATGGATCGAATTCTTAGCTGCATATGATCATGATATTAATTATACTCCAAGGAAAGCAAATGCCGTAGCCGATGCTTTGAGCATAAACCAAGCAATGGCATGTTGTAATCTTGTTGAAGGAGTGTTATTCCAGCTTTCCGTCTCCCCAGCTCTAATGGATCGTATTATAGCCAAGCAATACGAGGACACTTTTCTTTATCGTATCAAAGAAATAGTTCTCAGCAGAGTTGGAAATGCTGATAATAAATTGGGTGCACATGTGGATAGTAATGGAGTCTTGAGAAATGATAATCGCATTTGTGTCCCTAATGTTGATGGTATAAGGCAAGAAGTGCTGAGAGAAAACCTTAACTCTTCGCTTTCATTTCATCCCGGTGTTACTAAAATGTACCAGAATATGAAGAAGTTATATTGGTGGAGTGGGATGAAGCGCGATATTTCTACCTATGTTAGCAGATGCACAACTTGCCAACAAGTTAAAGCTGACCACAGAAAGACGGCTGGTTTGCTTCAACCATTAGAGATTTCAGGTTGGAAGTGGGAGCAGATTTCTATAGACTTTATTGATGGATTGCCAAGGACTAGAATAGGTAACGAAAGCATTTGGGTGATTGTCGATAGACTGACGAAATCCGCTCAATTTTTCCAGTCAGGTCCACTCGTACAGCTTCAAGTTTGGCAGAGATATACATGAGAGAAGTTGTTAAACTTCATGGTGTACCATCCAGTAATATATGCGATAGAGATCCTATTTTCACCAGTAAATTCTGGAAAGCATTTCAGGATACTTTGGGCACCAAATTGAATCTGAGCACTGCATATCATCCTCAGACGGATGGCTAAACTGAGAGGGTGAATCAGATTTTAGAAGACCTTCTCCGAGCTTGTATTATTGATTTTGGTGGATCCTGGGAAGACCATCTTCATTTGGTTGAATTCACTTATAATAATATTTACCAGGTAAAGAAATTGAATTTCAAATTTGAATAAGTATATTTGAATTTGAATTAATTGTCCTTTATAAATCAGGTAAGCATTGGTATGGCACCATTCGAAGCCTTATATGTACTGCCGTGAAAATCGACTGCTTGTTGGATAGAGTCTGGAGACAGACTAGTGCTTGGCCCAGTAATAATTATGGAAGCTTCTGAAAAAGTCGAAGAAATCAGGAAGAAGATAAAGACGGCACAGGATAGACAGAATAGCTATGCTGACAAAAGGAGAAGAGATCTTGAATTCAGCGTAGAAGACAAAGTATTTCTGAAAGTGTCGCCTTTGAAGAATATTGTTCGATTTGGAAGGAAAGGGTAGCTAGCTCCGAGATTTGTTGGTCCGTTTGAGATTACGGAAAGAGTCGGAACATTGGCATATAGAGTTGCATTACCAGAGAAGTTCGACGGTGTGCACAACGTGTTCCATGTCTCACATCTGCGCAAAGTTGTACATGATCCATCTATGACCATCCCTACTGCTTAGTTAGAAGAGATAGTTGTTGAGCCTGACTTGACTATTAAGCGGAAGCTGCTTCAGATAGTCGATCATGAGACAAAGCAACTCAGAAGGAAGTCGGTAAATCTCGTCAAAGTCTAATGGAGTGCAGATGAGCGAGATTGCACATGGGAGACTGAGGATAGTATTCGGGATTCAAACCCCGAATTGCTAATTTCAGGTATAATTCAAATTTCTCAAAATCTATCTCGATTTTTCTGCTTATTTCATTCCTACTTCATTCGTTTCGTTCCTTTTCGAGGACGAAAAGTTTTGAGTGGGGGAGATTGTACCGACCCTGATTTTTCAGCCCAATTTAAATTTTAAAATCCATCGTTTTTAATATAAAATTTTGAAAATTTATAAACGATCTCAATTTACGTCCAAACTTTGTTTATAAAATACGTCTAGTTAGATATGAGTATAGAAAAAGTTTCATCGGAAAATATTACAGTAAATTTCGTTCGCGTTTTATTGTATACCAGTCCATATAAAGCTGCGTAAAATTTATCTTTCAAATCCAAATATTTTTACACAGTTATGTTGTAAAAATTACTCTGATCAAGATTATGTAATTTGTTTCGTCAAAAACTGTCATCGCCTGTTCCGTTTAAATTGTTTTGCGAAACGAACAATTTAAGCGGCGTAAATGCGAATTTTATAAAACCATCGTATCGCAATAATCGGTGTACGGTTGGAAGCGCATAGTCGCACTGGTTAAAACGGTATATATATTCGTGCTAATCGGAGTCCGACGGAAATCGTCGCGTAAATTTAACCGTTCCAGACGGATCGGTTAAAACACAACCAACCTTAACAAATTCACAGCCGAACCATTTAAAAAAAAAAGAAAGGAAAAGTTAACTGGTGGGTGAATTAAAGTGTGTGGTTGGCAGCAAATTAAATTGCGTGGGAAGTTGTGGAAAAATTGGGAAAATAAGGAAACGCATCGTTTCACAAAAAGAAATTACTGTTCATAGCTATTGGCTAAATATAAAATTTATTTCACTGTTTCATGCGCATTCCACTGTTCTACTTTCGAATTCTCAAGTTTCAGGTGATCCTTTTACTCCTTCCTTCTCCTCATTCTTCTTCACATTTTTTTTTCTACTTTGAAACAAAAAAATGATGAAACCTTTTCCAGCAAATGCAACTCATCCACCCTCCACTATTCTTTCCTTCGCCTGAAACATGCACGTCATTCACCGTCCCCCTCCATCGCATGCCAGCCTACCCAACTCCACACCTTTAGCTGTGCCACGGCCTGCCGCATGTGCATGCGTTGTGTGCGTGCGTATCAATATGAATGTGTGCGTGCATGAAGGGTGTTTCATGTGTGAGTATGGGCATGCAGTGAAAAAAAAAAATTATATAAAAGAGGGCGTACAGGGAATGGGGTGTAAAACATGCAAAATGCAAGAAGAAATGCATGAGCATGTGCTTCAGGAGGGGTAGTGTTAAGCTAGCAAATGCAAGAAGAAATGCATGCAGTAGGGGGGAGCGTGTACAATCAGTACATACATGCGTTCTTTGAAGTCATGGGTTGTTTTTTTTTTAAAAAAAGAAAGAAAGAAAATGCATACGTGCATGTATAATGAGGGGAGGGGGTGATTGGGCTGTGGGGGAAGATGAAACTGGGTGGTGCAAGTTTGAGGGATATGTACAACTTGGTTTGTACAGAGAAAGAAAAACGAATGTGTTGCATGCATTTGCTTCAGGGGGAAAAACTGTTGCATTGTTCTAGGAAGTCTCGGCTATAAAAAAAACCGAGATTTGCAAATAGCTTTGATACTGCAGAAGAAGTCTGTAAGTAAATATCTATTTGTTTGCCAAATTAGTAACTAACTTTTTTCTTTGCTTGTTGTGTGCCGAAGCAACCGACTGAGTTTCTTTCGCAACAACATCAATCTCTCAGCCTTTGTTCTTTCCTTCCTTATCGGTAAGCGCAGTTGTATAATTTTATAATTATATATGACGTTCATTGTATTAACATAGTTTTCTTTGTTGATATTACATTGTTCGTTGTTCGTGTTGTACCGACTTTATTCGTGCTTCTTTTGCTTCGCCGTCAATTTCTTTATCCACGAAAGGTGAATTAATTTTCACGACTATATTCTTATGCAAGTTTGGATTGATGAGTGATTGCTATGTGATGTTGAATTGGATGTTAATTGTTATTGTTAAGTGACAAAATTTGCAAGTAAAATTTGAAATAGGATAGTTAACAAATTAAATCGGATTATATACGTCGAACTTTGATTTGTTAAACTTGACCCCTTTATATGTTAAAATTGATTAGTTAAACTTGACCCATTTAACTGTTAATAGACATGTAGAAATTTGTTAAATACACTTTAAATCATTGAACGTATATCGGATTAATTGTTTTAGTGTAGGTTTGAATTTGAAATTGAACGACAAGTGAAAAACCATAAAGAAATAATCTTTAATCTACATGAAATGATAGCGTAGATTCTAGAAATAATTATATTAATTTGCATAAATAACAGATGTAAATTAATACGATTATTTCGGGATTATTTAAATATGGTGAATTGTTATGTATGGATGCTATTGCTTGTTTATTTACTTTGACACCATCCCAGTTATCACACTGCAAGTTCCCTTTGTATGCTTTGATTTTTGAATTTAAATGGAATCGAGTTGAAATGATAGATACCCAAATAACTTTGACTTAGGATAGAAAATTAAATTAAACCGATTGGTCAATGTTTTGATTTAAAATAAAATAAAATTTATTTGATTAATAACAAGGTTTGAATAAAAGTGGAATTTAAATTCGAATGAATGTAAATGTGAATATTTAAAATTTGAAACAAATATTAATGTCGTAATTGACAAAAGAACATTGTTTAAAACTTAATTATTTAATAATTAAATTTAGAATCATTTAATAATTAAGTTTTAAAATTAGTAATAATTAATTTGGAATTATTATTATTAATTATTTGAAATTGTTATTAATTATTTGAAATTATTAATAATTAAGTTTTGAAATTAGTAATAATTAATTTGGAATTATTACTAATTATTTGAAATTATTAATAATTAAGTTTTGAAATTAGTAATAATTAATTCGGAATTATTATTAATTATTTGAAATCGTTAATAATTAAGTTTGAAATTTTTAATAATTAAGTTTTAAAATTATTAATAATTAAGTTTGGAATTAGTGACAAGTAAGGTTTGAAATTATTTGATAGTAATAAGATTGAATTATTTAAAAATTAAATTGAATTGAATTTTTCTTATTAAGTGAAATTGAATCTTTGAATAAGTGAAACTAAGTTTTTTAATTGAGTTTTGAAATCTGTAACTAAGGAAATAAATAAATGAAATGAATTTCTTTAAATAAGAAATAAAATGCATTTATCGAAACAAACGAAAGACTTGTAATTTAAAGAATTGGATTCGACAAATTTAATTTAAAATAAATTAGTAAGCTTTGATAATGAAGTCGAACTTAAGGAAGTAAGGTAATGAATTGAAAATTTAATTGAAATTGTTTAATGATAAATTAAAGAATATCCAATGAAATCGATAAAAGAGTTTAACTCAATTTGAACATTAAATTAAGTTAAATAATTATGGAATGAACTTATATACGGAATTAAATGAATAATTGAACGGTTTTAAATTTGAACTTGAAATTGAATTATAGAAATTTTGAAACGAGATTTGGAAGTTATGAAACGTAAATTTTGGAATTTGCTTTAGAAAGACTAACGAAATGTTGAATTACGAATTCTAATTGAAATTGAATTTGAATTGCTTTTGAAATATATTAAATGACCAATCGAAAATTAACTACGAAGGTTATTAAAGGAACCGAAATCGGTTAGGGACATACTCATTGTCTAAACCGAAAACCACTTTAATAACCGTACATGTAGTGTGGTCTAGAATGAAGTGGTTGGATTGACGTACGCGATGACTGAAGAAAGAGAACAATAATGGATAGCCTTGACACTTGTGTCAAATTGGAAATGACTAAAACAGGAGCCGTGCCAAGCCAAATGCGGTTAGCTACCTCGAGCGAACACACTTCTTCATAAACTATTCATTTACTTTGTGATTGATTGGTGCGCAACCTTGAATTTGGAGTGTTGTTTCACGGTGTTGCGATCGTTGCGGCGTTGCGTTCTCACCAGTCCGGATCAGGCAAACGGTAGTTTCACTACCTTGGGTATTGCCTCATGTGCCTTGTCATACTTGTATTCCCATATACGTGACCACTACGAATTTGTTTTGTATTATACCTATGGAGTACTCTTTGATATCCCACTAGTTTACGGTGGAGTTTACCATGTTGTATAGACTATAATGCTATATAAAATGTGTTAAGTGGGACAATGGTAATGCCTTAACACTATTTTGATATTTTACTTTGCTGTTAGACATTGTCTATCTATCGTACATTACTATGTATAAATAGTTTAATGGATCCTTAAAGATGTTCTTCCATTCATCTTTGAGTTATTGTTATTTTGAATTTGGATCATATTATCTGTATAAGAATATATGTCCTGATTCGAGTGTTTGTTTATGCATGTGCTCGGATCAGACTGATGATTGTTGTTGCTATTCTACTTGGAGCTGAAGACCGAAGACTATCATTATCTTATCTTCTCAGTATTGCTCTTTCTATTTGAACTATTGGACATCTTTGTTATTCTATTTTATTTTATCTGAGACATTGTTGTATTTATGGGTAGCTTCATGAACTACTCTTATGACTATGTTGTATTTCCACTGCACTATTCTATGATGTTATATTTCTGTGATTCTGTGATGATTCTCATTTATATATATATACTCCATTAATGATTCGTGTTTTGTATTATTTAAGTTCACATGTATGGAATATCGTCAATTTAAATGTTACAAATATACGGCTTGTTACATATAAACTGCCAGTTAAATTTTCATTTAATTTATTTTTGAATATAAACTGCTAGTTGATACCTGTTATTTATTATCCGTTATATATTGATGCTATTGATTGAATTGGATTATGATTGTGATTGATGGTTGATGATTGATATTGGATGAACGTATGTTGTATTTTATATCGTTATAAACTGCAAATTGTTATGCACTTTATTTTATTCGGGATTGCGGATTGAAGTGATGTATAACCGTATTTTTATTTTAAAATGCGGATTGAAATGATAAATATTCGTATCGCTTGACCATAAGATAGCAAATTATATACAAACGCCGTCGGTCTATATATAGAAATGTTTTGAAAATGATTTCTATGGTTTTGGGTAGAATTATACGGTTTAAATAAATATTGATTCTTTTTTATATTATATAAACCTGTTTAATGACAATATGTTAAATAATGGTGTTTGATCTATTAAAATAAATTTGGCCAAGTATTTAAATCATACTTTTATAAAGAGTTTATAATGATTTAAATAAATTAAGATTTGGATGATAAAATATGAAATGGATGTGAATTAAAGTATTTAAGAATTTTACTCGAATAAAATTTGATTTGAAATTTTGATAAATTTGAGATTTTATGAAATTGAATTTATTTAAGAATTAAACCAACATGGTTGATGTGAAATTTATTAAATTGTAAATTTTAAAAGGTATAATTATTATAACTTGATTTTTGGGTCTAAGTGAATTGATTATTTTAAGCATAATGAATTAAAGGCAATATCTAGTTATTTGTAATTTGAGTTTTATTTAAATAATAAGTGGTTTATTACACAAAATATTTCAAAACTGAATAATAGGAAATTAAATTTTTGAATCGAAATTATCAATTTTAGTCTTGAAATTTTGAAATATTTAAAGCCTTGAAAATTTTCAAAATTGAAATGTTTATAGAAATTGAAATATTTCGAAGTTTTGAATTTCAAAGCATTATGTTTTAAACGTGTTAAAATTTCAAAGGTTTGGTTTTGAAGTATAAAATTTGGAAGTGCCATAATTTTGAAAAGGGGATATATTTGAAATAAAATGATATTATATTGATTTGAAAAAAGGGATATCATATTGATCGGGGTTTTAAATTAGAAATGATATCATATTTATACGGTTTTGAAATAAATATTTTATCTTTGTTTTGAAGTATAAATTATTTTGAAATGACCACGGTGTTATAATATGACGCCCCACCTCTATACCCACGCTAGCCAAGAACACTACGGAGTAATGCTGTCAACTAGCACGGAGAATAAGGCTGTTGAGGAGCGACCATCCGTGTAATTGCTTTGCGCGAGCACAGATATGTCACATAGAATAACATGAAATTCATTTAAGGAGGAAATCCGATATACCGATACAAACTCAAAGCTACTACACAGTGGCAATAATATCTTCGGAAACAAATATAGAAATAAACATAACACAAATCAGTCATAGATAATTCATATCACAAAGGCGGAAGAAGATATGAATATATAACTAACACATGAAAGTATATATCAGAGTAGTGGTCAAAAAGATCCACAATAATATAAAAGAATAGCAACACGTGCTATACAAAAGAATACAATGGTGAGTCTATATCTCAAGTGTATACAACAAAAACTGCTAATCTATGTGGTTAGCCAAAAGTCGGAGTAATGAATCCCTGGGAAGAAGTCAAGCAGAAGCACCTGTAACATCTCGGTCTGACCCGAGTATTATTTATAAGAAAATAATAAACGGATCAGACTAGCTATAAATATCAGATGACATGATATAGAATAAGAGATATGGCATAAACAGACGCCATACAGGCATACTACAATAACTATGTAATTGAAACTCAACATGAGATTAATCAATATCACAAAAATCTTCCCAAAGATCCAAAAAGGGTTTCATACCCAAAACTTGTATTCACAACAAGTCAATGACACACGAATTCAACAATGCACAAAAATTGAAAAATCATATCAATGAAAATCACTAAAATTTGTGAAGCATAAATTCCAGAATTCAACACACGAAATCCAGAAATCACAAAAAGGGGGGAGAGGCCTATCACACGAACGGGAGCATGAAAACTCACCAACATATGTATCACACGAACGAGACGCTATCTCATGGTAGCTAGCCATTAATTTTTGACACATGAATGGCCCGAAGACCATGGGGAGCTACCCCACAAAGAAATGAGACGAAGCTCAATAGAATGAGTTACAGTCCTCCACGTGGACAAAGAGACATCGCACAATTGCTAGTCTAAATCACAAAAATGATCGTCATGATCATCAAGAAGTGTCAATTACAGTAAGCTAGTAAATATATGAGCTTAGCTTCATGTCCCATAACCACTAGTTTAACTTAAATATTTACGAACAAATTGTAGATCTCCACTAGAAAATTGTCACAAGAGTTTCAATCGAACAAGTCCAAGAATTAACCGACGAAGTAAACGCAAGCGTTTCATACCACTCGTTTTACTATGCCGTTCAATTAGATTTCTCATACGAACGAGGTAAAGGTTTGTATATACTAATAGATTGGAAATCAGTTTGAGAAAACGAGCTTTGTAATAAAATAGTGCTGAAATCATTTGAAGAAAGAGTTTTGATATTTACTACTAGTATAGAAAACCTTTATATTTTTAAAGTGACAAATCACAAAGAAGATTGTAGGAACAATCAATCACTAAAATTCACATTCGAAGACGTGAATAAAATCCAAAGAAATCAATACTGAATCCATCAAAATGGATATTCCCAAAAATCACGAAGAAAATGTCTTCAAAGTCGATAATAACAAAAGGGAATCAACATGAATCGTTTAACGTTGGAATTCTCAAGCAAATAGGCGAACAGGCAAAAGAGTGCAAATTCAGACGTCTGAAATCAAGGATTCAGACGTCTGAATTTGGAAAATAAATTATTTTCCAAAACAGAATTCAGACGTCTGAATCTTTGATTTCAGACGTCTGAAATCAAAGATTTTAGCCTATTTCCTTTCTGGTTCCAAATGAACCAATTCAGACGTCTGAAATCATATATTCAGGCGTCTGAATCTACGAATAGAAATCTTTCCAGAACAATATTCAGACGTCTGAATATTACGTTTCAGACGTCTGAATCTAGGGTTCAGGGCATTCCCTGAACCTAGGCCAAAAATGGCCAAATGGATACCGAAAGCGATCGATCGAGCGACAACGACTAAGGATTTACGCCAAGCGACAACCTAGCCTTAACGGCTCTTCGATACGCCTCAAATATCAATGTCCAAATATCCATAAAAGGATTTTCATAGATTATAATTTCAAAACATCAAAAAAATTGGAATATACACCAAATCAATCCAAACCAAAATCAATTGCACAAGAATAAGTGTTAGGAACTCATACCTAACAATCGAAGATAATTATAAATAAAGATGTGAGATAAAAATCTCATATTTGAACCCAAACAAATGAAGAAGAAGCTTGAAAGCAAAGGAGAATCAACCACTCTTCAAATCCAACTCAAGAAGCTTGATTCTAAGCTTTAAAAGAAGAACATTCCCAAAGTTAGTTTTAGGAATTTCTGAAATCCAAGAGAGAAGGAGTTGGAGAAGATGAAGAGAAGGCTTACCAATGGGTTCTCTTGAATTTGGAGCTAGAAGTTAGATTTGCTAAAGAAAACTAGGGCTTGAGTTTCAATTTCCCACTCCTCTCTCCATTGTTATAAAAGCTTGAGTATTAGGAAAATAGAAAGGAAGTGAATGAAGAGGAGAGGGTTGGGACTAAATACATAAGTGGGGTTATTGGGCTCAGCCCAAACCAAAGCCATAAGTAAAAAGTGGCAAAATTCCTCTAACTCCAAACATATCAAAGCTTATACTCAAAAAGATCGCAAACGGCGTTTTGAACTCAATGGAAGTGGTCTCGAGTCCTAATTCGACCGTATGCAAAAAGTAGCTTTTCGGACTAAATTATGAGTATCGATAAAATATTTAAATAAAATATTTAAATATAAAATCGATAAATATGCGGGTTGTTACAGACTCCCCTCCTTAAAGAAATTGCGTCCTTGCAATATTTAAGAAGAAGATATATAGTAACAACCATAAAAGCATATTAACACAAAAGAATTTTGAAGTAAGAAGTTCACCTTAAAGAGCATGAGAAAGTAAGTCAGGATGCGTTCGCTCGATGAATTCTCCAGATTCCCAAGAGCAATCCTTAGGATTTGAGGACCATTGAACTTTCACAAGCGGAACATCTTTATTTCGAAGGCGCTTAACCTCCGAAGCAATAATACGAATAGGATGTTGCTCATAAGTTAAATTAGGTGAAACTTCAATTTCTTCCACAACACCGGGCTCAAGAATAGAATTGGAATCTCGAAGGCACTTCCTTAGTTGAGAAACGTGAAACACGTCATGAATAGCAGAAAACTTAGCCGGTAACAAAAGGCGATAAGCCACGGAACCAATACGTTCGGTGATAGGAAATGGCCCAATATATCGAGGCGCTAACTTTCCCGACCGACTGAAACGTACAACACCTTTCATAGGTGACACACGAATGAACACAAGATCTCCCACAGAAAATTCTAACTTCCTTCTTCGATTATCAGCATAGGATTTTTGCCTACTCTGGGCTTCTTTCATCCTATGTCGAATAAGGTCAATTTTCTCTATGGTATCACGAATAAAGTATGGACCTAAAACCAGCTTCTCACCGGCCTCAAGCCAACAAGAAGAAGATCGGCATGGCCTTCCATAGAGTGCCTCGAAAGGTGCCATACCAATACTAGATTGGAAGCTATTATTATAGGAAAATTCAACAAGAGGAATATGATCTTTCCAGCTTCCACCGAAATCAAGCACACAAGCACGAAGAAGATCTTCAAGAGTTTGATTCACATGCTCGGTTTGTCCATCGGACTGGGGGTGATAAGCGGTGCTAAACTTAAGCTTCGTTCCTAAATCTTTTTGAAGACTCTTCCAAAATCCACTAGTAAACAATGGATCACGATCACTAACAATAGAAGTAGGAACTCCATGTAATTTAACAATCTCTTTAACAAAGAGCTTGGCCAAAAGAGGAATGGTTCGGTTAGACCGAACGAGAATAAAATGGGCGGATTTAGTAAGTATATCAACTATAACCCATAAGCAATCATGACTCGAACGAGAACAGGGAAAGCCATCTTTAAAATCCATGGAAATTTGGTCCCACTTCCAAATTGGAATTTCTAGAGGTTGCAATAACCCATCGGGCCTTTGATGTTCGGCCTTAACGAGTTGGCAAGTCATGCAACGCTTAACGAAGTTAGCGATGTCAAGTTTCATTCCCTCCCAATAATAAAGTCTCTTCATATCCGCGTACATTTTACTACTACCGGGATGAATGGTAAATTTAGAACGATGAGAATCTTCTAAAACATCTTTACGAAGATCACTAATATTTGGCATGATAAGTCTACCAAATCTCCGAATGCCGCCACGAGAATCAATATCAAAGTCTTTCAAACCTTCAATATCAATTTTATCCTTAATATTTTGGCCAAGAAGAGCCAAGTCGGGATCTATCCTTTGAGCTTCAAGAATGCGGTCTAAAAGAAAAGGATGAGCCTCAAGGCTACATAAAACAAATGATGAGCATAAATCGAAAACACGGTCTCGAATTTCGCAAGTGGATAAAATCTCGAGATCGTTCCATTCAGATATCATCATAGAAACAACTGCTTGTTGCTTACGGCTAAGAGCATTGACGACACGATTACCCTTACCAGGGGTATAAAGAATATCAAGATCATAAGGAGCAAGGAACTCGAGCCAATGTTGTTGACGCAAATTAAGTTCCTTCTGAGAAAATAAATATTTCAAAGACTTATGATCCGTGTAAAGAATAAATTTTTCTCCCAATAGATAATGACGCCAAATCCGAAGAGCAAAAATAATAGCCGCGAGTTCTAAATCATGAGTGACATATCTAGTCTCAGCCGGCTTCAATTGCCTAGAAGCATAAGTAATAACACGTTCTTTTTGCATAAGAAAGACACCCAAACCAACGTGATTAGCATCAGTATAAACAATAAAATCTTGATTCCCTTCAGGAATAACAAGAACATGAGCATCGGAAAGGAGTTCTTTCAATTTCTAAAAAGAGGCTTCACATTTGTCTGACCAAATGTATTTAACACCTTTCTTTGTTAAGCTAGTGAGAGGCACGGAAATCTTAGAAAAGTCTTTAATAAAACGACGGTAATAGCCCTCCAATCCGAGAAAGCTACGGATTTCAGTCACACTCTCGGGTCTTTTCGAATCTTGAATCGCTTCAATCTTTGAAGGATCCACGGAAATTCCGGATACAGAAATAATATGACCGAGAAACTTCACATGAGATTGCCAAAAATGGCATTTAGAAAAATTTTCTTTTAATTGATTACTCCTAAGAGTTTTCAACACAATCCGAAAATGCTTTTCATGCTCCTCCTCGGTTTTTGTATACACAAGAATATCATCAATAAAGATGAGGACAAACCGGTCGAGGAAGTCTTTGAAAACTCTATTCATAAGGTCAACGAAATAAGCCGGAGCATTCGTTAGACCAAATGGAATAACAAGCCATTCATTAGATCCATAACGAGTACAGAACGATGTCAAAGGAATGCTATCCTCTGCAATACAAAGCTGATGAAATCCAATAGCTGTGAAAAGGCTATAGCACCACTAAGTTGATCGAATAGATCATCAATCCGAGGTAAAGGATATTTATTTTTGATAGTAAGATCATTAAGCTTGCGGTATTCAACGCAAAGCCTAAGTGTACCATCGGCTTTCTTCACAAAAATAGCCGAAGCTCCCCAAGGCGAGGAAATAGAGCGAATAAATTGCTTCGTTTCCAAATCGGATAATTGTATGCGCATCTCCTCATTTTCTTTATTGGACATGCGATAAGGAGGACGGGTAATATGTTGAGCTCCAGGGATAAGATTAATTCTGAACTCAATTGCTCGCTTAGGCGATAATCCTAAAACGGACTCAAATATGTCGCAAAATTCACGAACAATGTGAATAAGAGAAATAGTATCTTCCTCATCATCATTATTGTCATCACGAGGATTTAAAGAATATAATGATGAAGTCAAAGAAGAATCCGAATCTTTAAGAATAATAGAAATCTGCTTTACAGATTGCGTGTGTCGGAGATAAATAGTCCACTCGGGACATAGGATGTGAGCTTCATAACGGTTAAACCAATCCATTCCCAAAATCATTCCAAAGCCTAAATAACGCATGACGTGCAAGTCGGCTAGGAAAGGAAAATCACACAAAATAATCTCCACATCTTTACAAAGCAAACTAAGAGTTGCGGACCCACCAACCGGATTCGCAATTCTCAAAGAAGTCATTAAAGCAACAACACTTAAAGAAAAAGTATCAACAAGATCTTTTGATATAAAAGAATGGGATGCTCCCGTATCAAAAAGAACCCGAATAGGCTGATCACGAAATATAATAATACCATCAAGGATAGAATGAGAAATACCTTGACCACGAGATGTGTTGCCATGGGCTTGAGCAACATTAAGCTTTCCCTCCTTCCTATTTTGAAGTTTGGGACAAGAAGATAAATAATGATCTGGGCTTTTGCAATAGCGACAAGTACGAGGCTTTGAACACTTGTTCGCAAAATGGTCTCTGGAACCACAGTTAAAGCATTTCCCTTCAGTAGAGGAAAAGGTCTTTGTAGCAGGAGTTGTTTGCTTCCCTTTCTTATTGGGATAAGGACCTTTGAATTTGTTTGGCCTCTTCTTGTTGTTGAAGTTTGGTTTAGAACCCACCACTTCAACATCACTTTCCCTATCTGCCTCTTCAAGACGAAGAGCGATATCAATGAGTTGGTCGAAGGGAACTTCTAATTTTAGAAGTAATGGTTTCTTGAGATTTTTGTTTAATTCATAGACAAACCTTTGGTTCTTCTTCAATGGGGTGTTGATGTATTCAACCCCATATTTGGAAAGTGACTCGAAGGATGCAACATAATCAGTCACCGAGGCTTCACCCTGAACAAGGTCAATGAAACGTCTAGCCAATGTCACTTTCTCTGCTTCTGGCATGAATTTTAATTCGAAGCGTTCCCAGAATTTCTCCCAGGTGAGATCCGCTTCATTAATCTCAGAAATAAGAAGTTCGTACCAGTCCAATGCTCTCTCTTGGAGCATACTGGAAGCCACCTGAACAGGTGAAGATCGATGAGGTTCATGCGAGAAAAGATTTGATCGCATGTCCTTAACCAAGCTTGGACTTCAACAATAGTTTCAGAACCTTTAAATGGCTTCCCACCCAGGTTGGTGTAATCATTGCACAAATGTGCAAACCCAGATTTAGGGTGAGTAGGTTTCGGATTAGAACCAGCTGCTTGAGCATTCGTGACATGGTCAAGAAGTTGCCGGGTAGTCATAAAAACTCCATCTTGGGGTGGAGCACTAGATGATCCAGCTCTGGGACGACCTGGTCTAACCATTTGTCTTCCTTAAGAAAGAAAGAAGGAAGAAGAAGAAGGTTATTCACAAAATGAATATCAAGCAATCTTGATAGATAAAACAAGGAATCATAAAGAAAATAGGATGAATCGGTACGAAGACTCGAATAAAATCCTAAAGCACGACTCCTAAGAAAGACTTAGGACATGATCCTTGCTAGACTATTCTACATTGTTCCGAAGTTTGGCTCTGATACCAAGCTATGACGCCCCAACTCTATACCCACGCTAGCCAAGAACACTACGGAGTAATGCTGTCAACTAGCACGGAGAATAAGGCTGTTGAGGAGCGACCATCCGTGTAATTTCTTTGCGCGAGCACAGATATGTCAGATAGAATAACATGCAATTCATTTAAGGAGGAAATCCGGCATACTGATACAATCTCAAAGCTACTACACAGTGGCAATAATATATTCGGAAACAAATATAGAAATAAACATAACACAAATCAGTCACAGATAATTCATATCACAAAGGCAGAAGAAGATATGAATATATAACTAACACATGAAAGTGTATGTCAGAGTAGTGGTCAAAAAGATCCACAATAATAAAAAAGAATAGCAACACATGCTATACAAAAGAATACAACAGTGAGTCTATATCTCAAGTGTATACAACAAAAACTGCTAATCTATGTGGTTAGCCAAAAGTCAGGGTTATGAATCCTTGGGGAGAACTCAAGCAGAAGCACCTGTAACATCTCGGTCTGACCCGAGTATTATTTATAAGAAAATAATAAATGGATCAGACTAGCTATAAATATCAGATGACATGATATAGAATAAGAGATATGGCATAAACATATGATAACCATACGGGCATACTACAATAAGTATGTAATTGAAACTCAACATGAGATTAATCAATATCACAAAAATCATCCCAAAGATCCAAAAAGGGTTTCATACCCAAAACTTGTATTCACAACAAGTCAATGACACACGAATTCAACAATGCACAAAAATTGACAAATCATATCAATGAAAATTACTAAAATTGGTGAAGCATAAATTCCAGAATTCAACACACGAATCCAGAAATCACAAAAAGGGGGGAGAGGCCTATCACACGAACGGGAGCATGAAAACTCACCAACATATGTATCACACGAACGAGATGCTATCTCATGGTAGCTAGCCATTAATTTTTGACACACGAATGGCCCGAAGACCATGGGGAGCTACCCTACAAAGAAATGAGACAAAGCTCAATAGAATGAGTTACAGTCCTCCACGTGGACAAAGAGACATCGCACAATTGCTAGTCTAAATCACAAAAATGATCGTCATGATTATCAAGAAGTGTCAATTAAAGTAAGCCAGTAAATATATCAGATTAGCTTCATGTCCCATAACCACTAGCTTAACTTAAATATTTACGAACAAATTATAGGTCTCCACTAGAAAATTGTCACAAGAGTTTCAATCGAACAAGTCCAAGAGTTAACCGACGAAGTAAACGCAAGCGTTTCATACCACTCGTTTTACTAAGCCGTTTAATTAGATTTCTCATACGAGTGAGGTAAAGGTTTGTTTATACTAATATATTGGAAATCGGTTTGTGAAAACGAGCTTTGTAATAAAATAGTGTTGAAATCATTTGAAGAAAGAGTTTTGATATTTACTACTAGTATAGAAAACCTTTATATTTTTAAAGTGACAAATCACAAAGAAGATTGTAGGAACAATGAATCACTAAAATTCACATTCGAAGACGTGAATAAAATCCAAAGGAATCGATACCGAATTCATCAAAATGGATATTCCTAAAAATCACGAAGAAAATGTCTTCAAAGTCGATAATAAGTGATAATAACAAAAGGGAATCAACATGAATCGATTAATGTTGGAATTCTCAAGCAAATAGGCAAACAGGCAAAAGAGTGCAAATTCGGACGTTTGAAATCAAGGACTCAGACGTCTAAATTTGGAAGATAAATTATTTTTCAAAACAGAATTCAGACGTCTGAATCTTTGATTTCAGACGTCTGAAATGGGCACATTTTAGCCTATTTCCTTTCTGGTTCCAAATGAACCAATTCAGACGTCTGAAATCATATATTTAGACGTCTGAATATGGGAATAGAAATCTTCCCAGAACAATATTTAGACATCTAAATATTACGTTTCAGACGTCTGAATCTGGGGTTCAGGGCGTCCCCTGAACCTAGGCCAAAAATGGCCAAATGGATACCGGAAGCGATCGATCGAGCAACAACGACTTAGGATTTACCCTAAGCGACAACCCAGACTTAACGGCTCTTCGATACGCCTCAAATATCAATGTCCAAATATCCATAAAAGGATTTTCATAGATTATAATTTCAAAACATCAAAAAAATTGGAATATACATCAAATTCAATTGCACAAGAATAAGTGTTAGGAACTCATACCTAACAATCGAAGATAATTATAGACAAAGATGTGAGATAAAAATCTCACCTTTGAACCCAAACAAATGAAGAAGAAGCTTGAAAGTAAAGGAGAATCAACCACTCTTCAAATCCAACTCAAGAAGCTTGATTCTAAGATTTAAAAGAAGAACATTCCCAAAGTTAGTTTTAGGAATTTCTGAAATCCAAGAGAGAAGGAGTTGGAGAAGATGAAGAGAAGGCTTACCAATGGGTTCTCTTGAATTTGGAGCTAGAAGTTAGATTTTCTAAAGAAAACTAGGGCTTGAGTTTCAATTTCCCACTCCTCTCTCCATTGTTATAAAAGCTTGAGTATTAGGAAAATAGAAAGGAAGTGAATGAAGAGGAGAGGGTTGGGACTGAATACATAAGTGGGGTTATTGGGCTCAGCCCAAACCAAAGCACTAAGTAAAAAGTGGAAGAATTCCTCTAACTCCAAACATATCAAAGCTTATACTCAAAAAGATCGCAAACGGCGTTTTTAACTCAATGAAAGTGATCTCGAGTCCTAATTCGACCGTATGCAAAAAGTAGTTTTTCGAACTAAATTCCGAGTATCGATAAAATATTTAAATATAAAATCGATAAATATGCGGGTTGTTACATATAATAACGCTGGGTTGTTAAAGAGACCGGGATCGGAAGTTGTCATACTCTCTGCCAACTCCGAAAACCACTTTAACAACAGTGTACACGATGGAGATTCCAGAATGAAGTAGGATGGCAGCGGCGTTTCCTTTGAGGTAAATACGTGGACCCGACTCCCGTGAGTTGGCATAAGGTGGCTAAAATAGGAGCGATCGACGGGCTAAGAAGGTAGCACCTTTTATCCGACACAACCTATCGATATTATACTCTGTCTTTTGGATTTATTCGGTGGCTACTTTTTATTTCTTTGATTTGGGGGTGTGGCTCGAGGTGGGCGGTAGCGGCGTGCTATACGTTACCACCGGCCCGGAAGCGTAACTGGTATATCTACGCTGGCATAGCCTAGTTGTGCCGTATAACCTACCATAGCGTGCCTTATATGATTTTGTTTTGTACCATACCTATGGAGTGCCCTCTAATGACAGCTAGTATGGGGGGAGATTACGGTACTGTATAGACTATGGGAATATAGGTGTGTTAAGGGCTATATGGGTAACCCCTTAACGCTATTTTCAGTATATTATACTTTAGTTTAGACATTATTATAATAGCGTATATTACTACATAGTAAATAGTCTAACGGATCCTTAGGAGATGTGAATCCCAAGCACCTCTTAAGTTACTGCACTCACGTTAGACACTGGATAGGAGATGTCAATTCCCGTAAACATCTCTGATGCCGTTCCACTCATATTATTTACTGTTGGTTTAACTTACATAAGATATTTTAGTTCTGACTCGAGTGTTTTGTCTTTTAAATTCGCTCCGGTCAGCCCTAGCATTTCAAGATTCGAAGACTTTAGCTCTGGAGGATGAAGACGAAGATTTACATTATTATATTTATTAGTATTCCACCACATTCATAATGTTTCCGCTGCATTAATTATTATTCTCTGGTATGTGTAACTCCGATATGTATTGTATAAGTATAATCGAATATTTTGTAAAACAGCTTCATGAACTATATATTTGATTATTATATTTTATCGTTCCGCTGCAAGATTCTGTTTTGTTTTATTCCTTCCTTCTTTTTCTTATTTACCCCATAACAATCCGCCTTTCTGTATGATTTAATTCTGATGTGTGTGGTTTATCGTCGATTTAAAGCATACGAAAAGGCGGGACGTTAAATCTGGTATCAGAGCTTTGGTTTAGCGATAAACCTTAGCTTTGTAGGGTTTGACTCTTTATTAATAGGGTAGTAATACCCTATGGGAGTCGCTGAGTGTATACATATGAGAGGCCGTATTTGTTAATGTTATAAAAAGGTTTTAATATTGTGTTAATTGGTTCCGTTTTGTATTTATAAATTCTATTTGATGCAAGGGACGCTATGACATCAATAGGGATTTCTAAACATTTAATAGGACAGACCGACACAATATTTGTTTTAATATAGGTTAATGAAATAATTTTGCCTATTAAATTTTCTATATATATAAAATAAATTTTTATAAATGATATATATTTGGTTGCAATATATTGGTTGTTAGGTAATGAAATTTATATATAATAATTGAAATAAGATTGAAAATAAAATAAATGAAAATTGAAAATTTAGAACTTAAGTTCTGGGGTTTTGAAAATTTCTTTTGAATGATTTGGAATATAATAATATTATTAGAAGTGTTTCCCTGATATAAATATTTCAATATAATTTGAAAAGAATCGTTTTAAAAGAACTTTGGAAAGAAATAAGCTTTGAACTCCCCTCTTTGTCGTTGGAAAATAATTTCGGTGATAAGTGCACGCATCATCGACATTCATTTTCGAGTTTCGAAGTGGGAATGCCGCTATAGTAGTTTTACTACGGATTTATTTTGATAACCAAATATAAATTTCTATTTGTTTTAAGTATAATTGGATATATTAGTTTTAATCATAAATCTTTATCTATTATATTTAAAATGATTTGAAATTTAACCCACTATTTAATTCTTAAGTTTCCATTAATTAGTAGTTGCAATTATTGTAGTGAAATTGAATGCAACTAATTAATAATTGGAACCTCTAGTTAAAATAAGAGATTAAATGCTAAGTTATAAATGAACTATAAGAAAGTTGAAACTGTAATCTATAAAACAAAGGATATAATTTTTGAATATTAATTTAGTTAAAGGAATTGAGAAAAACTTGTATAACTTTCAATTGCATTCTTAAAGGCATATATATAACATATCAAAAGATATAAAAAGTTGAAATGTTAATAAGAAAATGTAGTAGATATTATACAAGTAATAAAGTTGAGGTAATGAAAGTAATTAATGAAATTCTTCAATAAATAAGAATTTGGTGTTGTAGTTGTTATAAACTTAAGTATAATTGAAATAAAACTAATTAAATATAATAGAAGGCAGGTATTGTAAGTAAGAAATTCTAAACTTAAGTAAATAGGTTGAAGTTATTTCTAAATAAAATTGTAAGAAATAAATGTGAATTTAATGGATAAACCATTAAATGAATGAAAAAGAAAAATCAAACAACAAATGTATGAATGGAATTAGAAAGAGTAGACTAGATCTGTTGTTCGAAATTGTTGTTGTTTATGTTTGTTTGGGTAAGGATACTTGTTTAGATGTATGAATAACCTATTTAGATTCATCAGAGAACATTGAGTAAATGGTGCGCTTAGTAGTTTATGTTTCATTTTGTACAATTTGAAGTTTTGAACCCGAACAACTATTTGTTTGTTTGATATGAATGAATGATGATTTGTGTTGATTCTATGTGATGGTTGATTTGTGTGATGATTGTATTTTGGTTCAAACAACTTAACATTTCATTTTATATAATTATTAACTCTTTTAGATTATATAAGTGAAATACAGATTATGGAAGCAATTGATACTGCTTTTGGTTTCATAAAATAAGCGTAAATTGCCCAACAAATAGGTACGTCATCGGATTACGGTTTTATAGCGTTATTATATTGTTTTCCCGTGTTGGGATATATTATTTTGGAAAATATATGTTATATATTATTATATTTTGATATTATATTTTCTCCTAAGCGTCTCCGTACAAAGGAGACTCTACCGAAATTTTTCGTAAATTTTAGGCTTAGAAAATATTTTGAAAATGTTTTCCAAACCTTATTAATCCAAATATATAAAGATTTAAATATTTATAAATCTATATATTTTATTTAAATTATCCTACTCTGTAAACTTATTGTTATGAATATAATGTTTTAAATAATATATATTGATTTATAAATTCCTCTTTTACCTTCTTTTCCTTTTCGGAGATGAAAAGTTTTGAGTGGGGGAGAGTGTAACGACCCGTAAATTTTCAACAATTAAAGTTGTTAATTTAATAAGATTTTGAAATTTAATATTGAAGGAAATAAAACTTTAGTGAATTATTAATTGAAATAATAACTTGGATAAGATTGGTAAGTTAATTTTTAATAACTTGAATGTAACAGTATAAATGTAAGTTAATTTTTAATTATATTCATAATGTAACAAAAGAATATTACCAAGATGAAATGATTAATTTGATTTAAAATCTTAATTAATGGGTGCATTAATTTATAATGGGATATAAAAGGTAAATTGATAATTTAAAATGTTGACCTACTAGTAAAACAATGTATAATGAATGGAAATAGAATGAATTAGTGTATGAACTAATGGTAGCACTTATTGTAAGCTAATAAGTAAATTAAAACGTAACGGTGCTAATTTAGGTTAATAATTAATAGGTTGAATGAAATGACAATTAATGAATTTATTTAAATTTGTAAAGTGATGATATAATAGATGGTGATTGGTTAGGAAGAATGAACATACAAGTATAATTAAGGGTATAATGGTGACAAATGGTTGTTACTAGTTAATTCACCAATTACAAATAAAGAAAATCAAATGTACTTAATGATAATTAATATACTAATGGAAAGTGTGAATGTAAATTAAAGAGGAAATGTAATTTTAATTATAAGGTAGTAATTGGTGCAATAGAAAGCATGAGTCCAAGTAAATAAATTTTATTGAGAATATTAAATGCAATAAAAGTGAATCAAAGCAATGGTAACCGTCGTAAGTTGCTATTTAATTGTCCTATTAATTTATTGTAACTGTTATAGTTGGGAATGAGATTTTATTATAAGTAAATAAAGGTAAGTATTGTATGAATATATAATTAATGTGTGATTTATGGTAATAGAATAAATTCATAGGTTGTAAGTAATCATAATAAATAATTGAAATGATAAGCCTAAGTGAAATTTTAAGGCTATGGTAACAATCATCATAAATTACAAGAATATATCTAGTCTACCAAATTAATCTGGAAAACAATTACATTAAAATAAAAATAAATGTCTCATTAATGTGGGTAAGAACTGTAATTGTGAAGTGTAAATTTAATAAAGCAACGAAAATGCATATTTGATTCCTAAATTAATATAAAGGAATGAAACCTATTGAATGAATTAATTGAGGTTCTAATTTTAACAAATGTATATATTTGACAACTTCAATATATTTGGAAATAATAATTAATACAAAGGGAAGCTGGAAATTTGAGTATATAAATGGAATGAAATGTGAGACAAGTGTTAACTGCGTTACAAAGTAATAATAGACTCAAAAAAGGGTTGAATCGAATCTAATAGGTTTAATTGGAATTTATTTAAAATTAATTGGATTCAATTTATAATAAAGGGATTATTTTGAGCAAATAAAATAAATACTATAATTGGTGAATTAATTTACTTTAAATTGAGATGGGAATTGGTTTTAAAGAATTATAAATTAGTAAGTAATACAAGATGATAAAATTTATGAATTATAGGATTTGAATTTAAATAGTGATTTAATTTATTTAATTTTAATTTATTTAATTAACACGAAAATAGCCATTTTGGCCATTGACTCGGAATTCAACGAAACCAGTTTCACCTGATCCGTATCAGTGAATTATTGTAGGATTTCAAGTTTTGTAGAGATCGGACTTGTCGTTTGATCGTATGGGCTTGAAACGCCTTGAAATAAATTAAATTGAAATCTACTGAAATCAATTTGAAAAATACTGATTTTAGCATAACTTCTTCAAATGATGGAATTTGGACTTGAAACCTTTTCCATTGCGTTTAAAATATTTTTAAACATCTATTTGGATATGCGGGTTGACCCAATTTCGTTTCGGAGTCAGAACGAGCTTTTCGGTCCATTCATCGTTTAGCACGTTTATAAATCGGGTCCATCTTTTCTATTTCAACCTTGTCTATATATACCCTGTTATAAACCCTAGCCTACCTCTATTTCACATTTGTATGTGTGTACAATTCCTCTTCATCTCCTCCCCATTGGAAGACAAACGAATTCTAGATCCAAACACAAATCAAATTCAAATCCAAATCCTTTTGCAATTTAAAAATCAAAGTGAAATTTCAAACTCCTCAAAAAAATTCCAAAAAAATTACATATCGAAGCTCTCGATGTATGCTTCTTTAATCTGCAGTTCGTTTGTGCATTTTAATCACCAACTGTCCAAAAATCATACGGTTATTTCGGCCGTTCTTTTGCGTCGCAATCATCTCCAGCTGATCGACGAACCATTTCTGTGTTTTGTAGTGAGGGCGGAGGGGAGCACATCTATATGGTTTATTCGTCGATTCGACGGTTAGATTGTGCACAAAAATTGATTAGTGTTTCACGGTATATTGGCGGCGGCTGCCCATCGGTGGAGAACTGGACGTCGTTGTCGCGTGGAGGTTGGGGTCGCAGGGAAAGGGTCGGGGGCGCGCCTAGGCTGGACCGCACGCAAGTCGAGGGCAAAGCGTGGTGATACACGTTTTCATGGAGGCAATTATCTCGTGTGCGATGGTGATATTCTGTAGCGTGTAGAAGACGCGTGACGTGGCAGGCAAGAGTTTTTATTTATTTATTTTATTTTATTTCGTTTCAAATCTTCTAATGCGAATAACTTCCACATACGAGGTCCGTTTCACGCACGGTTATCTCAGCTAGGTTCGTATTGGGATTTCGTGCTTTTAGGCACAGGTTTGGACGGATTCTGAGACTGTTCAAATTTTGGATTTAAATTCGATTTGAATTCAATTTAAATTCAAAAGGTGAGTGTTTTAACCCACTCACGACTTTTAAAATTTCTTATGTTTGTTAAATTTATTTGTGATTAGAAATTTATTTATGACTGTTTGGCATATTTTTAATCATCATCCCAGTTAAATTGAATTTAACTGAATTAAATTGTTATTTAATTTATTTATTGCATATAAACTGCCAGATAAATTTTCATTTAATTTATTTTTGAATATAAACTGCTAGTTGATACCTGTTGTCTATTATCCGTTATATATTGATGTTATTGATTGAATTGGTTGATGATTGTGATTGATGGTTGATGATTGATATTGGATGAATGGATGTTGTATTTTATATCGTTATAAACTGCAAATTGTTATGCACTTTATTTCATTCAGGATTGCGGATTGAAATGATATATAATCGTATTTTTATTTTAAATTGCGGGTTGAAATGATAAATATCCGTATCACTAGATCATAGGATAGAAAATTATATACAGACACCGTCGGTCTATGTATATAAATGTTTTGAAAACGATTTCTATGGTTTTGGATAGAATTATACGGTTTAAATAAATATTGATTCTTTTTGATATTATATAAATCTGTTTAATGACAGTAAGTTAAATAATGGTGTTTGATCTATTAAAGTAAATTTGGTTAAGTAAATCATACTTTTATATAGAGGTTATAATGATTTAAATAAATTAAGATTTGGAAGATAAAATATGAAATGGATGTGAATTAAAGTATTTAAGAATTTTACTTGAATAAAATTTGATTTGAAATTTAGATAAATTTAAGATTTTATGAAATTGAATTTATTTAAGAATTAAACCAACAGGGTTGATGTGAAATTTATTAAATTGAAAATTTTAAAAGGTATAATTGTAACACCCCGCATATTTAACGATTATATATTTAAATTTTTTATTTAAATATAGCATCGTCGGTCGGATTTTTGGGTTCGAAAAGCTACTTTTTGCAAACAGTCAAATTGAGACTCGAAACCACTTCCATTGAGTCCAAAATGGCGTTTGCGATCTTTTTGAGTATAAACTTTGATATGTTTGGAGTAAGTCGAATTTTTCTATTAGCTAAGTGGGCTTTTGGGTTTGGGTTCAACCAACTCATCCTATACCACAACTCAGCCCCCTCTCCTCTCCACTCACTCATTTCATAAAACTCAAGAACAACTGAAAATGGGGGAAGAGAATGGGAAATAGAAATTCCAAGCCCTAGTTTACTTTGCAAACTTGAATTCTTGCTCCAAAATCAAAGTGAAACTATTGGTAAGCCTCCTCTTCATCATCTTCAACTCTTTTCCTCTTCAATTTAAGAAATTTCCTAAACCTAATTTAGGAAATACTCATTTTGATCTTAGATTGAAGCTAGTAGAGTTGAAGTGGAGAGTGGTTGGTCTTTTCTTTGCAATTGGGCTTCCCATCTTTGTTTTTGAGTTAAAAAGGGTGAGTTTTGAACTCACGTCTACTTCTCTTAATATCATTGATGTTGGGTATGAATTCCAAACACTCTTCCATGTGTAATTGCTTTTGATTTGGATTGGTTTTATGAATGTTGCAAGTTTTAGAGTTTTGAAGTCAAATCTTTAAAAATCCTAATTTTGAGTTTGATCATGCTTTTGGTGATGCATTGAAGAGCTAGTAGGGCTGGGTCGTCGATTGACATAAACCCTAGAGCCATTGCTCGTTCAATTGAAATTTGGAAGAGTTTTTCTCTTCATTTTATAGGCTGAGAAACTGCCCTAGTGCCAGTCCGTCGACTAACCTTTTGAAGTCAGTCGACTGGCTTTTGCAAATGAGGGTTTCGTGGTTGGTTGCAGAGGCTGGGAGCCTCGGTTTTCTGCAATTAGTCGACTGACCCTTTGTAACTAGTCGACTGATTGCAGGAAATGGAATTTCCATGCTTCTGGTTCAGTCGACTGTTCTCAGAGAGCTAGTCGACGAACCTGCTTCGATTTAGCCTAGTAAGCCTATTTTCTTGTGATTCCAACTTTTATCGATTCATGTTGATTCCAATTAGTGTTATCGCCTTTTTACTTTGATGATTCCTTGTTTTTTTTTTGTTGTTGACTTCATCCATGGGTTTTTATAAAATAATCTTTAAATTGTATTAAAAGCTCGATTCTCCAATTTATAAATTTTATTTAAAACACACACAATTTTGCACTACGAACACGTGCATTCATCTTTTCAGTTAATTCCTAATCTATTCGTTTGAACGTTTTGACCTTTGGTCTGGTTTACCGATTAGATGAAGTAAATTTTGTACTGCTTTGAGTGTGAAATTGACTGACAGATAGTAAACCGTTTAGTACGAACGGGTGGTTATGGAACTCACGTTACCACTTTCCAGGTTCTTTTTCGAGAATTGTGACACATTCTACCAGATAGTGGTGTCCAGTACTGGGCCTCCGGACCTTCACCACTACGGTTTGTCGCCTTTGGGATAGTGTCTTCGGACAGTCTCCTTCTAGTTTGTTGCCTTCGGGTTTGTTGCCTTTGGGTTTGTTGCCTTTGGGATAGTGTCTTCGGACTATCTCCTTCTGGCTCATCACCTTCAGGATAGTGTCTTCGGACTATCTCCTCTGGGTGTTGTCTCTTATGGATCCTTTTTATACTGTACTGAGCTCGAGCATCTTTTGTTTCGTTGATATTTATATTCCCTAGGTATCGCCCTTCGGTGTTGGTATTTTTGAGCCACATGATATATAGGCGTTACCTTGCGGAACTTGTGTTAACTTCATTGGTATTTATTATTAGCCTTTTTGGCTTGTTTGGTATATTCATATTCTTTGTTTATTTGAGTTGCCATTGATATGAGGCTTGTCCTGTTATGATTCATCTTTTGTTAGATGATTGTGTTATCTCTTTTAGAGATATTTGTTATACTTTATGACCTTGCAGGTTATTGTTGTTCAGTTTATCTAACTGATTTGTTTAGCTGGACTGACCCGTGTATTTATACTCGGGTCAGACCGAGATGTTTCAGGTTAGGTGCTTTTGGACTTAGCCTATTTTGCTTCCGCATGGACTCCTTCGCTAGCTTCTTTTTATTATGGCTTTTTACGTAGTCCCATTTTGTTGTAACTCTGATATATATATATATATATATATATATATATATATATATATATATATATATATTCTTTTGGATTCGCCTGTATATTGTGGTTTGCTATACCACTTGACATGTATCAGCTTGTATACTCTGTTATGTATCTATACATATATATGATGATCTACTGTTCTGTGATGTATATTACATGTGAGTTGTTATATTCTATTCTGATAGATCCTCCAACCACCTATAGTTTTGTTTTAAGTATTCATTGGATTTGTTGATCTTCTTGGTATGTCTATTGTCATTGTATTCAATAGATAGTCAGAGCAAGGCTATAGACGGTCGCTCCTAACCAGCCTTATTCTCCGCGTTAGTTGACGACATTACTCCGTAGTGTCCTTGGCTAGCATGGGTACAGAGGTGGGGCGTCACAATAATTATTATAACTTGATTTTTGGGTCCAAGTGAATTAAATGATTATTTCAAGTATAATGAATTGAAGGCAATATCTAGTTATTTGTAATTTGAGTTTTATTTAAATAATAAGTGGTTTATTACATAAAATATTTCAAAACTGAATAACAGGAAATTAAAATTTTGAATCGAAATTATCAAATTTAGTCTTGAAATTTTGGAATATTTAAAGCCTTCAAATTCATCGAAATTGAAATGTTTTGAAGTTATAAATTTCAAAGCATTATGTTTTAAAGGTGTTAAAATTTTAAATGTATGGCTTTGAAGTATAAAATTTAGAAGTGTTATGATTTTGAAAAGGGGATATATTTGAAATAAAATGATATTATATTTATTTGAAAAAAAAGTATATCATATTGATTTGGATTTTAAATTGGAAATGATATCATATTTATATGGTTTTGAAATAAATATTTTATCCTGGTTTTGAAGTATAAATTATTTTGAAATGACCGCGGTGTTATAATAACGTTGGGTTGTTAAAGAGACCGGGATCGGAAGTTGTCATATTCTCTGCCAACTCCGAAAACCACTTTAACAACCGTGTATGAGGTGGAGATTCCAGAATGAAGGGGGATGGCAGTGGCGTTTCCTTTGAGGTAAATACATGGACCGGACTCCCGTGAGTTGGCATAAGGTGGCTAAAACAGGAGCGATCGACGGGCTAAGAAGGTAGCATCTTTTATCGGACACATCCCTTCGATATTATACTCTAACTTTTGGATTTATTCGGTGGCCACTTTTGATTTCTTTGATTTAGGGGTGAGGCTCGAGGTGGGCGGGAGCTGCGCGCTATGCGTTACCACCGACCCTGAAGCATAATTGGTATATGTAATGACCCACCTTCCATACCACAGAAAGATGCATCATTAAGTCGAAAGAAAGGGATAGAAAAGATAGAAAAGAAAGAACTAAACAACATCAGAATCTCACAGCGGAACGAATAAATTATATTTATCAAATAAAATATTACATAGTATCACATACATCAGAGTTATACGGCTCATACAAAACAAACTAGACAGTTATAACAGCTGTCTAGATATTACAACTTAAGTACATCACAGAATAGAAACAACTCAAACACAGCGGAAAACAATATATATATATATACACACACACACGCTGAAGCCACCTGCTCCATATCTCCTCCAGAACTCGTCAAAGCAAAACCTAAATCACTTGACTACTCATACGTAATATGAGTACCCAAGAGTCTAATAGAACAGAAAATAAACACTCGGGTCAGACAGGGGTCGGGCGTGAGTAAACGGTTAAAAGTTGCTTAACTTTAGAAAATCCTTTGAAAACAAAGGTATCACGTAAGACTTCCCACAAATAAACATGGGTGAGTTTTTACCTTACGCTAACCAAAACATTTTATAGGAAATCCAGTGATATTATAATAGTGTCGAGGGTTTTCAAAATAAAATACAGAAATAGCTGGAATGCTTAAATCTCACGTTCCAACATAGTTGGGCACAATCAAAACCGTACAGGCACTTATTGGATTTTGGATTCCATACAATGGCAGGGCTATTAGGGTACCGCCCATCACATTATGTGGCCTAGATCACCATACCGAGGAGTACGCCCGCTTCCCTGCAACACAAAGCCGGAACCATCCCTTACTGGACAGTCCCGAACAAGACCACCCCGGTAGTTATCACGATCAACCGCCCCACATAGCCGAAATAAAAAGGGACCTCTAGACAGGGGTAAATCTTTCTCTCCAGTGGGGGCTACCCACGAAGCCTTGCTGCACCTCCCTTGTTTTAGCCATTCCCGGTTGATGAGACTTGAGGCTACGATTACCTTTATAGGACACATTAATCTTAGAATGCTCACCATCCACCTGACGATGTTCTAAAAGCATTCAATCCATAAAAGTTCGTTCCGGGTTCGAACGAAACCGAAGGCATTATCTCGTTACACTCGTATTGGAACCACCCTCGGAGTTAACGACGATAACCCTTGCACTCTGAATCACCATCTCGAGCCTGAAAGTACTATTTCGTCAAACTCATCATGGAATCACCCCCAGAGTTATACTGACGAATAGTCCTTACACCTCGAGTCTTCTCTTGCATTCCCATTGGATTCACGACCTAATGTTTAACTTGGATCGATGTGGTTTTCGGAATTCCAAATTTCGAAACCCGATCCCGGTCTCATCGAATCCAAACGCCATCTAATGTCCAAGTGATTTAAGTTTTAACAGATTAATTCAATTTAAACATATTGAATTCAGACAACATCATTCACAGATAAATATCACACATTTATCATTGATATATCAAATAGCATACCACAGAATATCACAATATATCATCCAATAGATATCAACCAATATAGATATTCCATAACAATCATACACAAACAGGTATCATTAATTCCTTTATAATTAATTTAATCATCTTAAATTAAATTAATTACTTCAGAACTAAACAACTAATCTTGCTTAAACAATCATTAATTAATTATAATTAATTAATTAATCACTCTTTATTAATTAATCTTCAAATACAGATTAATTATCCTTTAATCATATTCTTAGTTAATCACCTAGATTAATCATTTCTTAATTACACTATGTAATTAGCCTTTAAATTAATTACACAGATTGATTTATCTTTAATCATTAGTTAACCTTAATTAATCTCTAATTAATTAATTATCAATAATTAATTACATAAATCCTTAATTAATTTCATTAATTAATTATTACTTCTTTGTTACTTCATTGATTAGTTATCTTATAATTAATCGCATTTATAAATTAAATTAAACCATTAGTTATTCATTAATTACATAAATTAATGACCCTCTAGTTACTTTATAAATCAATCTTCCTCATAATTACATTTAATTATTAATTATAAACTTAATTACAATTATTAATCAAACCTTATTAATCAAAATCAGTAATCGACTTCCTTAATTACTTTATCAATTAAACCAACCCCTCGATCAATTTCATTAATCGATCCTTTAATTACACTGAGTAATTATCCCTTAATTATTTCCCTTAAGTAATTATACCTCTTTAATTAATATCCATCAAGTAATTTACTTAATTAATTACATTCGGTAATTATTCATAAATTACTTCATTAAGTAATTACACATTTTTAATTACATTAAGTAATTATACTTAATCCCGTCATTAAGTAATTCTTTTTAATTAATTAAACTTAATTAAATAACTAAAATTAATCATAATAACTTAATTAATTACACTGAGTAATTAATTACTTTAATTCTTCATTAAGTAATTATTCTTTAATAATTCTTCTTAATCATTTAGTAATTAACTTCTTAATTACTTATTGAATAATTATTTCTTAATTAACTAAAACTTGATTAATTAATTTTTAATTAAGTAATTAATTATACTTAATTAATTACACAACTAAATTCCCTTAATTTAATTATTTACATTAACCAATTTAAGTTAATTAAGTAATTTACCTTAATTACCTTTTTAATCAAAAACTTGATTAATATAAACCATACTTTCATTAACCTTTATAAATTAGTTTCAAATTAAAAATTCAAATTCAAAAACTTGTATTTGAATTACACAAGATCATCATATTTTAATTTATCATTTTTAAATACTTCACTTCAATCGCATTTTAAATTACTTCAAATACACTTTTATTTGAAAACATTATTATATTAACAAAACAAAATGAAACAAACTATTTTTAGAACAAAAGTTTACATTTTTAAAATCCAAACTTTAAAAACTAAAATTCTTTTCAATTTAAAAATTCATTCTTAAAAAACTAATTCTAAAACACTTTGTTTAGCATCAATTTGCTTTCCAATTTCTAAAACTTCATTTTATAAAGTATAAAAATTGGGTTAATATTAAACTAGATAAAAACAAACTATTTTAAAACAAATTTAACTTAACCTATTAAAACACAAAGTTTTAAATTTAAACATCTCAACATTTTAATCTATTGAAAACTTCATTTTAAAACTTAGCTTGCTTTTTACCTTTAGAAATTCAATCTGCGGCTTAAAAATTTTAAACAGGAGCAAAATCCTGTAACCAAGCTACTCACCCAAAACACACGCGACACCCTCCTTCCACTCCGAGTTACACACGATATCATCACGACCTAACTCTCGAGCAAACACAGAGGAACCCATGACCAAACTGTCCTTCCAAACCAACGTGTTCAACTGCACAAAACCGAGGACGTGCACATGTACACCGGAGCCGGTCGACGACGATCAACGCCGACGTTCCCCACAAGTCGTCTCTGGCCTCGGCAACCCCTTCGTCACCCTCAATTGAAGGAAACGCCACTGCATCAAAATATGGGCATCAGCCTCCTCAATCCAGAAAACAAATGAACCACATCCATCACCGCCAATGGCGAAATCCACCACCGGAGACCACGGCTTCACTTCCAGAGCCACCCTGCACTTCGACAACGCGATCCCCCTCCATGCAATCCACTAGAAATCAATGACAACGACGCATCTCACTCAAATCCGATCAAGTCAAAAACGAACACCAAAACCCTACTATGGCATCTCCTGATCACCATGACCACCATAAAAATTCTTCACTATTTTTCCCAAATCACCCATCACCGTAACCACCTCCATGTTGAAGCTCACCATCCAACTCAACTTCTATCAACCGGAATCGACCAAAATCCCAAATACCTAAGACCCCCAATTTCCCACTGAATACCAAATTATAAATTAAAATTTTCATTTTGAAATTCATGAATTAGAACCACAATTCAGATCATATAATTAGAAGTTTAAATTATTAAGTTTGATTTTTACCAAATTTAGATTTTTCCACTGTAAATTCATCATTTACAGTATTTTGTTCAATATAATTCTTTATATTTATTTTTATTAACAAGATTTCCTTGTTATAACTAAATTATCTTCAAAGATCAATGAATATGAGTGATGAACTTAGAAGATAAAAAAAATTTCTTTGAACAGAAAATGAAAGGACAAAATTTTAAAAACTTCATAGCTACAGGTTTTCAAACAGCCAATTAAACATGTATTCAATCTTCGAATCAAGCATGCACCAATGATATTATGCTTTCCATATCAATAATTTCACAGAAAAAACAAATAAGAAATTTATATCTGTTTTTAAAATAAATTTACTCACCTAGTTTATAAACAGAGATCACTACATCACTATATTTAGATTTCCAGGAATTTGAATTTTTCTTTTGCATTTTAACTTGCTGTTGAACCACTGAATTTTGCTTGTTAAATTAGCTGAAGATCTCCTTGTTGAATTGCATGTTGATTCTCAGTTGGACTTGAAAACATGATTTTCAGGTAGCAATGTAAATCAGGGTTGTAAGCTTCAGATTTGCCTCCCTTTTTTTCCTCAGGTTACATATTTGATTTCTTTCTTATTTTATTTCGGTTGAAGAGAAGTTACAGAATGTTTTAGCTGAAGGAAAAAAACAAACAAATCTTTTCTTTCTAAAATTCTATTAAAAACAAAACTTTCTTTTTAAAATAAAGATTTGCCACTTGTTACAAGAATGAATACATGTATTAACAAATGTCAAGCTCTTCATTATCTTGTAAACAAGTGTATTTTATAATTTCTCATGATGCCATGTGTTTTAAATATTGCATTAATTACTTGTTTTTAAAAAAAATGAATTAAACCTTAATTACAAATATTAACCAAATACTCATGTGATATATATATATATATATATATATATATATATATATATATATAACTTATGAAATGTAATTAAATTTGTGTCAAATTTATAATTATTTTAAAACTCACTTTTCTACAAATAAGTTTTTAAGAGAAGAAAGTAAATATTTATTTAAATTTTATTTTAAAACTAAAGTTATTATAACTACATTGATATTATATATATAAAAATCTAAATTTGTTTTCAAAAATCAATTTAAAAAAAACAAATTAAATCTTTATAATAATGTACTATATTTCAAGTTATTATTCATTGAATAAAAATAGATTTTTCCTCTAAGTGTTTTATAAATAAAAATTAATTTTAAATAGCTTTTGAAAAGCATTTTATTAAATTAAACCAAAAACCTTCCAAATTACTATAAAAACATATGTACATTAAAATTTTGAAAACATATTTTTCTATTTAAGTTTAATTCATATATTTCTATTTACAATAAATATCCAAATATAAATATTCATTATAAATAGAACATCTTAAGTATTAGCTTTAGAAATCATTTGAATTTTAAAACAGAACACCAAATCACAATATATAAACATATATGTTATAGTTTGAAAATATATTTTTTATTTAAATTGAACCAATTTCCTTTTTACAATGTATACATATATACATTACAAATAGAACATTTTTATTAACTTAAAAAGATCAATTATTATTAATTACGCTTATATATTATTATTATTCATTTGGAAAGAATAAACATTCAAATTATCAATATCATTATTATTGAATTTTGAAAAGATAACATTTGTTAAACTAGATTAATTATTAGTTTTGAATATATAATATATGGTCAAATTAGATTCTAAATCAATATAACATATTTTAAAATAAATTATAAATGGAAATTATTAAATAAGTATTGCCCAAAATTCCGGGACATCACATTCCTTCTCCCTTAAAAGAATTTCGTCCCCGAAATTAAAAGCAAAGATAATTTAATAATTGCATACAGATTTTAGTTTTAAAATAGCAACAAATGCTATCAACCATACTAGAATCCATAACATCCAATTCAAACAATCAATTTTAACTATCCAGACAAAAATTTTGGACAGAATTTCCTTGAGTTTCCCGGGTAGAAACACCGAGTTACTCGTCCTACAGAATCTAAACTAGCTGCTCTACTCAGATCTAGAACTCCTATATATCCAGATCTACGATCTAAACAGGATACCGGATCATAGACAATCCGATCAACATCCAAATCTCCATGATCTGCTGGTTCTAAACCAGTGATAGATCAAACACTTATCCTTAAGAGACTACAGAAAGATTCCAACGCACTCTTGAGCTAGCTTCCCATCTTATCCCATCCCATTGCTCTTATGATCGGAGAAATCTTATCCAACAATTAAATCTCCGACTTCGAACTCCGAATCTCTCCGTCTCTTGTCCACAATCTCTGCCGGTCCTGAACTACCCTCAATCTTCCTGATCAACAAACTTCATAGATGCTTCTCAAAAAAAAGCTGGATTAAGAATGAGATGACTTCCTGATTCTACTGAACAAGATAATTCTCCCAAAATCCATTGATATCCAAAACACCAATCTACTATACAAGTATCATGAACATCAAACTAGCTTCTCCTATCCGAGAAACAGAATAGATGCTCCTGACATCCAAGTCTTCAGATCCTGAAAGAACTTCCTGAAGAAAACTTTAAATCCAAGAAAACACAAATCTTTCTATGAATCCGAGTTGCTTCTATTATGGAATAGCTACCACCATGCTTCCGCTGCACAACTCTGATCCGGAGAAGATGAGAATGCTTTTGATGAACATAAACATAACCTTGATCAACTCATCCAAAACATTGTCCATCAAATTCCATAAAAGCTTAATAACCTATCCGATTTGGTCACGAATACCACAACAGAAATCCATTCAGAAAACTAGAACCAATCAATCCTGATTGTTCACAAATATCCTCTTTCCTGGAATCCTTTCTCTGTTAGGCCAAATCACCAGAAAATCCAAGACCCAAATCGAAACAGAACTCCATCTCCCGATGCAGACAAACTCCTTTGACTTCCTTGAAGATATTCAGAAAGTCTCAACCCAGCTTGATAGCTCCAACATCTTTAGAGACGTCTCAAACTAAGACAAAGATTACTAAAAGAACTTTCGGACCAGCGCAAGTCACTTTTGCGATAATACTACACAATTCGAATTCCAAAGAAACTATTCTCTCTTACATAACAGAACAGCTTAAACCCTTCAAAAGAAGAAACTGATGGTCTACCTCAACCACAAACACCTTACCCAACTGAGCTTCCAGAAGAAGAAGACAAGCCTGCACCATTTGCCCGATCTACTGATAGAAGAATCTCAATGACTTATGAACCATCGAAGAAACGGACTACACAACTGCTTTCGAACTCCACCTCTAGGATACTACTAAGCCAAAAGATCTTCCTAATAGCATATTCAACCTCTGAGCTGATCTTGCTACCACAGACCTCCTATCCAAAGCCCTTGAATTCCAAAATCTATATCAACCAACTCCACAAAAAGAGTCTTCAAGATGAGCAGAAACCTCTCAAGAAACTCGGGCTTCAGACCAAGCACAAACACATAGCTGAACTGAGTCTCCTACTTCAATACAGATAAGACTCCTTCCTATGGTTTCCAAAATATCATTCTTGCTTCAGCTCTTCTAACTGATCCAAACTCTAGAGAATCCGCTCGCACGAGCGCAATCCAATCTTATACTCCAAAGATAACTCCGAATCTTTAAAAGATTTCCTTCAGAGATCGATGAAATCCATACACCAAGCTGCCAAGCTTACTCAAGATGCCCAAAAACTATCCTGGCAGATACTCTCCTAACCTCAAATACTCGGACTTCTTCCATTGATAGTCGTGCTATACACACCACTATCTCTCCTACTTCTAGATCTTTTGTTGGCAAACCCGAACAGGTAACCCAACAAAATAGGTAGGAATACACACACACACACACACATAGTCAAAATTACAAATACACTCTCTCAAGAAAGACACTACTCCAGAGCCTAGGTATTCGCTCAACCTAGCGCTCTAATACCACAATGTAACGACCCGCCTTCCATACCACAGAAATACGCATCATTAAGAAGAAAGAAAGGGATAAAAAAGAGAAAAGATAGAAAAGAAAGAACTAAACAACATCAGAATCTCACAGCGGAACGAATAAATTATATTTAGCAAATAAAATATTACATAGTATCACATACATCAGAGTTACACAGCTCATACAAAACAAACTAGACAGTTATAACACCTGTCTAGATATTTCAACTCAAGTACATCACAGAACATAAACAACTCAAACGCAGCGGAAAACTCTATATTATCTCCTCCAAAAATCGTCAAAGAAAAACCTGAATCACTTGACTACTCATACGTAATATGAGTACCCAAGAGTTTGATAAAACATAAAATAAACACTCGGGTCAGACAGGGTTCCGGTGTGAGTAAACGGTAAAAAGTTGCTTAGCTTTAGAAAATCCTTTGAAAACAAAGGTATCACGTAAGACTTCCCACAAATAAACATTGGTGAGTTTTTACCTTACGCTAACCAAAACATTTTATAGGAAATCCAGTGATATTATAATAGTGTCGAGGGTTTTCAAAATAAAATACATAAATAGCTCAAATGCTTAAATCTCACGTTCTAACGTAGTTGGGCACAATCAAAACCGTACAGGCACTTATTGGATTTTGGATTCCATACAATGGCAGGGCTACTGGGTACCGTCTGTCACAGTATGTGGCCTAGATCATCGTACCGAGGAGTACGCCCGCTTCCCTGCAACACAAAGCCGGAACCATCCCTTACTGGACAGTCCCGAGCAAGACCACCCCGGCAGTTGTCATGATCAACCGCCCCACACAGCCGAAATAAAAAGGGACCTCTAGACAGGGGTAAATCTTGCTCTCCAGTGGGGGCTACCCACGAAGCCTTGCTGCACCTCCTCTGTTTTAGCCATTCCCGGTTGAAGAGGCTTGAGGCTACGATTACCTTTATAGGACACATCAATCTTAGAATGCTCACCGTCCACCTGACGATGTGCTGAAATCATTCAATCCATACAAGTTCGTTCTGGGTTTGAATCAAACCGAAGGCATTATCTCGTTACACTCGTATTGGAATCACCCTCGTAGTAAACGAAGATAACCCTTGCACTCTGAATCACCATCTCGAGCCTGAAAGTACTATTCCGTCAAACTCATCACGGAATCACCCCAAGAGTTATACTGACGAATAGTCCTTACACCTCGAGTCTTCACTTGCATTCCCCTTGGATTCAGGACCTAACATTTAACTTGGATCGATGTGGTTTTAGGAGTTCCAATTTTGGAAACCCGATCCCGGTCTCATCGAATCCAAACGCCATCTTAATATCCAAGTGATTTAAGTTTTAACAGATTAATTCAATTTAAACATATTGAATTAACACAACATCATTCACAGATAAATATCACACATTTATCATTGATATATCAAATATCATACCATAGAATATCACACCATATCATCCAATAGATATCAACCAATACAGATATTCCATAACAATCATACACAAACAGGTATCATTAATTCCTTTATAATTAATTTAATCATCCTAAATTAAATTAATTACTTGAGAACTAAACGACTAATCCTGCTTAAACAGTCATCAATTAATTACAATTAATTAATTAATCACTCTTTATTAATTAATCTTCAAATACACATTAATTATCCTTTAACCATATTTTTACTTAATCATCTACATTAATCATTTCTTAATTACACTACGTAATTAGCCTTTAAATTAATTACATAGATTAATTTATCTTTAATCATTAGTTAATCTTAATTAATCTCTAATTAATTAATTATCAATAATTAATTACATAAATCCTTAATTAATTTCATTAATTAATTATTACTTCTTTCTTACTTCATTGATTAATTATCTCACAATTAATCACATTTATAAATTAAATTAAACCATTATTATTCATTAATTACATAATTAATGACCCTCTAGTTAATTTATAAATCAATCTTCCTCATAATTACATTTAATTATTAATTATAAACTTAATTACAATTAATAATCAAACCTGATTAATCAAAATCAGTATTCAACTTCCTTAATTACTTTACCAATTAAACCAACGCCTTGATCAATTTCATTAATCAATCCTTTAATTACACTGAGTAATTATCCTTTAATTATTTCCCTTAAGTAATTATACCTCTTTAATTACTACCCATCAAGTAATTTCCTTAATTAATTACATTAAGTAATTATTCATAAATTACTTCATTAAGTAAGTACACATTTTTAATTACATTAAGTAATTATAATTAATCCCATCATTAAGTAATTCTTTTTAATTAATTAAACTTAATTAATTAACTAAAATTAATCATAATAACTTAATTAATTACACTGAGTAATTAATTACTTTAATTACTTCAATAAGTAATTATTCTTTAATAATTCTTCTTAATCATTTAGTAATTAACTTCTTAATTGCTTATTAAATAATTATTTCTTAATTAATTAAAACTTGATTAATTAATTTTTAATTAATTAATTAATTATACTTAATTAATTACACAACTAAATTCCCTTAATTTAATTATATACATTAACCAATTCAAGTTAATTAAGAAATTTACCTTAATTGCCTTTTTAATCAAAAACTTGATTAATATAAACCATACTTTCATTAAGCTTTATAAATCATTTTGAAATTAAAAATTCAAATTCAAAAACATGTATTTAAATTACACAAGATCATCATCTTTTAATTTATCATTTTTAAATACTTTACTTTAATCACATTTTAAATTACTTAAAATACACTTTTATTTGAAAACATTATTATATTAACAAAACAAAATGAAACAAACTATGTTTAAAACAAAAGTTTACAATTTTAAAATCCAAACTTTAAAAACTAAAATTCTTTTCAATTCAAACATTCATTCTTAATAAAACTAATTTTAAAACACTTTGTATAACATCAATTTTCTTTCCAATTTTTGAAACTTCATTTTATAAAGTATAAAAATTGGGTTAATATTAAACTAAATAAAAACAAACTATTTTAAAACAAATTTAACTTAACCTATTAAAACACAAAGTTTTAAATTTAAACATCTCAACATTTTAAAACTATTTAAAACTTCATTTAAAAACGTAGCTTGCATTTTACCTTTAGAAATTCAATCTGCAGGTTAAAAATTTTGAACAGGAACAAAATCCTATAACCAAGCTACTCACCCAAAACACACGCGACACCTTCCTTCCACTCCGAGTCAAGCATGATACCATCACGACCTAACTCTCGAGCAAACACAGAGGAACCCATGACCAAACTGTCCTTCCAAACCAACGTGTTCAACTGCACAAAACCGAGGATGTGCACATGTACACCGGAGCCGGTCGACGACGATCAACGCCGATGTTCCCCACAAGTCGTCTCTATCCTCGGCAACCCCTTCGTCACCCTCAATTGAAGGAAACGCCATTGCATCAAAATATGGGCATCAGCCTCCTCAATCCAGAAAACAAACGAACCACATCCATCACCGCCAACGGCGTAATCCACCACCGGAGACCACGGCTTTATTTCCAGAGCCACCCTGCACTTCGACAACGTGATCCCCCTCAATGCGATCCACCAGAAATCAATGACAACGACGCATGTCACTCAAATCCGCTCAAGTCAAAAACGAACACCAAAACCCTTCTATGCCATCTCCTGATCACCACGACCACCATAAAAATTCTCCACTATTTTTCCCAAATTACCCATCACCGTAACCACTTCCATGCCGAAGCCCACCATCCAACTCAACTTCTATCAACCGGAATCGACCAAAATCCCAAATACCTAAAACCCCCAATTTCCCACTGAATACCAAATTATAAATTAAAATTTTCATCTTGAAATTCATGAATTAGAACCACAATTCAGATCATATAATTAGAATTTTAAATTATTAAGTTTGATTTTTTCCAAATTTAGATTTTTCCACTATAAATTCACCATTTACAGTATTTTGTTCAATATAATTCTTTATATTTATTTTTAATAACAATATTTCCTTGTTATAACTAAATTATCTTCAAAGATCAATGAATATGAGTGATCAACTTAGAAGATAAAATTTTTTCTTTAAACAGAACATGAAAGAACAAAAATTTAAAAACTTCATAGCTACAGGTTTTCAAACAGCCAATTAAACATGTATTCAATCTTCGAATCAAGCATGCAACAATGATATTTTGCTTTCCATATCAATCATTTCACAGAAAAAACAAATAAGAAATTTAAATCTTTTTTTAAAATAAATTTACTCTCCTAGTTTATAAACAGAGATCACTGCATCACTATATTTAGATTTCCAGGAATTTGAATTTTTCTTTTGCATTTTAACTTGCTGTTGAACCACTGAATTTTGCTTGTTAAATTAGCTGAAGATCTCCTTGTTGAATTGCATGTTGATTCTCAGTTGGACCTGAAAACATGATTTTCAGGTAGCAATATGAATCAGGGTTGTAAGCTTTAGATTTCCTTTTTTTTCCTCACGTTACAGATTTGATTTCTTTCTTATTTTTATTTTGGTTGAAGAGAAGTTACAGAATGTTTTAGCTGATGGAAATGAACAAACAAATCTTTTCTTTCTAAACTTTTATTAAAAACAAAACTTTCTTTTTAAAATAAAGACTTGCCACTTGTTACAAGAATGAATATATGTATTAACAAATGTCCAGCTCTTCATTATCTTGTAAACAAGTGTATTTAATAATTTCTCATGATGCCCTGTGTTTTAAAGATTGCATTAATTGCTTGTTTTAAAAAAAAAAGAATTAAACCTTAATTACAAATATGAACCAAGTACTCATGTTATATAAATATATAACTTATGAAATGTATTTAACTTTGTGTTAAATTTATAATTATTTTAAAACTCACTTTTCTATAAATAAGTTTTTAAGAGAAGAAAGTAAACATTTATTTAAATTTTATTTTATAACTAAAGTTATTATAACTACATTGATATTATATATATAAAAATCTAAATTTGTTTTCAAAAATCAATTTGAAGAAAACAAATTAAATCTTTATAACAATGTATTATATTTCAAGTTGTTATTCATTGAATAAAAATAGATTTTTCCTTTAGGTGTTTTATAAATAAAAATTAATTTTAAATAGCTTTTGAAAAGCATTTTATTAAATTAAACCAAAAACCTTCCAAATTACTATAAAAACTTATGTACATTAAAATTTTGAAAACATATTTTTCTATTTAAGTTTAATTCATATATTTCTATTTACAATAAATATCCAAATATAAATATTCATTATAAATAGAACATCGTAAATATTAGCTTCAGAAATCATTTGAATTTTAAAACAGAACACCAAATCACAATATATAAACATATATATTATAATTTGAAAATATTTTTTTATTTAAATTGAACCAATTTCCTTTTTACAATGTATACATATATACATTACAAATAGAACATTTTTATTAACTTAAAAAGATCAATTATTATTAATTACGCATATATATTATTATTATCCCTTTGAAAAGAATAAACATTCAAATTATCATTATCATTATCATTGAATTTTTGAAAAGATAACATTTGTTAAATTATATTAATTATTAGTTTTGAATATATATAATATTTGGTTAAATTAGATTTTAAATCAATATAACATATTTAAAAATAAATTATAACTAGAAATTATTAAATAAGTATTGCCCAAAATTCCTGGACATCACAGTATATCTATCCTGGCATTGCCTAGTTGTGCCGTGTCACCTAACCTAGTGCGCATTATGCAATTTTGTTTTGTACCATACCTATGGAGTGCCCTTTGACGACGCCTTGTGCGGAGGAGATTACGGTACTGTATAGACTATGGGAATATAGAAGTATGTTAAGGGCTATATGGGTAACCCCTTAACGCTATTTTTAGTATATTATACTTTACTTTAGACATTATTATAATAGCGTATACTACTATATGCTAAATAGTTTAACGGATCCTTAGGAGATGTGAATCCCGAGCACCTCTTAAGTTACTGCACTCACTTTAGACACTGGATAGGAGATGTCAAATCCCGTAAACATCTCTGACATCGTTCCACTCATATTATTTATTGTTCGTTTAACTTACATAAGATCTTTTAGTTCTGACTGGAGTGTTTTGTCTTTTCAATTCGCTTGGGTCAGCCTGAGCATTTAAGAATTCGAAGACTTTAGCTCTGGAGGACGAAGACGAAGATTTATATTATTGTTATTTATTATAGTATTCCACCACATTCATACTATTTCCGTTGCATTATTTATTATTCTCTGGTATGTGTAACTCTGATATGTATTGTATAAGTATAATCGAATATTTTGTAAAAAGCTTCATGAACTATATTGTAACAACCCGCATATTTTACGATTGTGTATTTTAATATTTTATTTAAATGTAGCATCGTCAGTCGGATTTTAGTCCGAAAAGCTATTTTTTGCAAACGGTCGAATTATGACTCGAGACCACCCCCATTGAGTTCAAAATGACTTTTGTGACCTTTTTGAGTATAAACTTCGATATGTTTGGAGTTACGGGAATTTTGCTACTTTTTCACTTAGGGCTTTGGTTTGGTTTCCAGCTCATTAGACCCAAGCTTCACCCCCTCTTCTCTTCTTTCCTTCATAATTTCCTAATACTCAAGCTTTAGATAAAAATGGGGGAAGAGAAAAGAATTAGGAAATCCTAAGCCCTAGTTTCCATTTGCAAATTCAAGTTATAGCTCCAAATTCATAGAAGAAGCTTTGGTAAGCCTTCTCTTCTTCTTCTCCAACTCATTCCCCTTTCAATTTCAGAAATTCCTAAACCTAACATAGAAAATGTTTCTCTTTTAAGCTTAGATTCAAGCTTGTTGGGTTGGAATTGAAGAGTGATTGTCCTTACCATTTCTCTATAGAGTCTTCTTCATTTTTTTTGTGTAAAAAGCTGTGATTTTTATCTCACATCTACGTCTATATCTATCCTTGTTGTTAGGTATGAATTCCTAACACTTATTCATGTGCATTTGCTGTTGATTTGGATTGCTTTGGTGAATATTCCAATTTTTTGTTGTTTTGAAAGCAAATTTTATGAAAATCCTATTATGGATATTTGGACGTTGATATTCGAGGCGTATCGAAGAGCCTTTAATGCTAGGTTGCCGTTTGGCATAAATTCTTAGACGTCGTTGCTTGTCCGATCGCTTTCGATATTCATTTTGAACATTTTTAGCCAAGGTTCAATAAAGGCCTGAGAAACAGGTTTCAGACGTCTGAATGCTCCTTTTCAGACGTCTGAATATTATACTAGGAAAATTTCTATTCCCAGATTCAGACGTCTGAATCAATATTTCCAGACGTCTGAGTTTGTTAGAATTGAACCAGAAAGAAAATAGGCTAAAATAGCGATTTTCGGACGTAAGAAATATATGGTTCAGACGTCATAAATCATGTTTTGGAAAATATTTTATTTTCCAGATTCAGACGTCTGAATCCTACCTGTCAGACGTCTGAATCTGCTTGTTTTTGCCTATTTCGCTTATTTAGCTTGAGTTTCCAAATTTAGTCGATTCGTGTTGTTTCCCTTTTGTTGTTATCATTTATTACCGACTTTGATGACATTTTCTTCGGGATTTTTGGGAATATCCATTTTGATGGATTCGGTATTGATTTCTTTGGATTTTATTCACGTCATCGAATGTGAATTTTGGTGATTGATTGTTTCCCCAATCATTTTTGTGATTTGTCACTTTGAAAATATAAAGGTTTCAATACTAGTAGTAAATATCAAAACTCTTTTATTCAAAGCGATTTTAGCACTATTTTATTACAAAGCTTGTTTCTTAAACCGTTTTCAAATCTACTAGCATATACAAACCTTTACCTCACTCGTATGAGAAATCTAATTAAACGACTTAGTAAAACAAGTGGTATGAAATGCTTGTGTTTACTTTGTCGGTTAAGTAAATTGTTCGATTGAATCTCTTGTGACAATTTTTGAGTGAAGATCTACAATTTGTTCATAAATACTTAAGTCAAGCCAGTGGTTATGGAACATGAAGCTAAACTCATTTATTTACTAGCTTAATGTAATTGACACTTCTCGGTGATCATTGATGATCATTTTATGTGATTTACACTAGCTATATGCTATGTTTCTTTGCCCACTTAGGGGACGCTACCTCGTTTTATTGAGTTTCGACTCATTTCTTTTATAGGCTAACGACCTATGTATTATTTGGAGTTTCGACTGAATTTTTGTGGGCTAGCGACCCATGTTCTTTTATGGAGTTCGGTGTATCGGACGTACCTTTGTACTACGTTGTTGCACCAGCTTATCAGGATCATCGGGCGTAACGTTATACTATGTCGTTGTTCCAAATTATCGAGTTTCAGGTTCCTCGGGAGTAACAATATTGTACTACAATGTTGCACCGGCTCTATGGTTAGCGACTATGGGATAGCGCCCCATTTGTGATACACGTGTTGGTGAGTTTTCATGCTCCCGTTTTGTGATGGGCCTCCCCCTTTTGCAATTTCTGGATTTCTAATTGTTGATTCTAGAATTTGTGTTTCACCAGCTTTTATGATTGGCAGCGATATGATGTCAATATTTTTGGTTTGGTGAATAAAATAAAGAATATGACATTCTTTTTGATGTTATGATACTCTTGAGATATTGTATGATTTTTGTAGATTTTCTAATGTATACTTTTCATGGTATGACATTATTGTTATCATACGTTTTTTGTTATATCTCATATTCTATCTCATATTTATCTGATATTTATAGCTAGACTGATCCGTTTATTATTTTATTATTAAATAATACTCGAGTCAGACCGAGATGTTACAGGTGCTTCTGCTTGACTCCTTATCTGGGAGTATTATCCGACTTTTGGCTAACTACATTAGATTTGTAGTTTTTGTTGGTATACGTTCGAAAAGGAGACTCCTTGATGTATACATATTCTTTTGTCTAGCACTTGTATATATTCTTTTGTTATACTGTGGGTCTTGTTTGACCACTGCTCTAATAAACACTTCTTAGTGTTATATTCATACCTGTTTTTGCCTTTGAGATATGAACTTCTATGATTGATTTGTGTTATGCTTATTTCTATATTTGTTTTCGAAGACCATATAGCCACTGTAGTAGCTTTGTGTTTGTATCGGCATGTCGGATTTCCTCTTGAAATGAAATGCATGTTGTACTATCTGACATGCCGGTGCTCGCACAAAGCAATTACATGGATGGTCGCTCCTCAACAGCCTTATTCTCCGTTCTAGTTGACAGCATTACCCCGTAGTGTCCTTGGCTAGGTGGGTATAGAGGTGGGGCGTCACAGCTGATTATTTTATTTTATCGTTCGGCTGCAAGATTCTGTTTTTTTTATTTCTTCCTTCTTTTCTTATTTACCCCATAACAATCTGCCTTTATGTATGGTTTAAGTCTGATGTGTGTGGTTTATCGTCGATTTAAAGCATGCGAAAAGGCGGGACGTTACAACACGTGTGACGACCCGGATTTTCGGACCAGTTGAAATTGCCGAAAAAGCCGTCCGTTCTAAGACTACTAATGAAAACTACTAATTAAATACACCATATTTGATAATTATTCAACATTACTAAATGTATAAGATAAAATTTCAATTTTACAAGTTATCAAAGTAATCACTTTAATCTACTAGGTGTGCTCATATACAAACCAAGTACAAATAAATGTAACAGCCCTAGTTTTTTGGCTATTTATTTTATTTAATTTTGAAATATATTGTGTTTAACAATATAGTCTAATTATTTAATTTAAAGAGATATTTATAAAATTGGATATGTCAATAAAATTAGATAATAACTGTGAATTTTTAAGCTATGTTTAAACTGTAAAATTTCGCGTTCAAAAGACGCGTCAATTATAGGGTATAAGCAACGTAATAAAACGTGTGTTTTAAAATGTTATTTTTATGAAAATTTCTGATGTTTTGGACTGCTTCTGTTTAGCGTAGTGTAATAATAATATTTTCAAACCCTTTTGAAGAAAAATATCAGTCAGTTAATTTCTACCCAACATTACTTGGTTAACTAACAGTTTGATTTCAAATATATTTGTATACGTTTCTAAGCTTTGCATAAATTCTTGCCTTTCAAAACTTAATTCTATCAAACCAAATTTAAAGATTTATAAACTTGGAACGTGCACACGTATAAGAATAACCTGCAGACATAACTTCTCTTCCATCCTCTGATCAAGCATCTGGCCACTCGTTGCCTTTCAGTTAAATTTCTTTTCAATGCTTGCCTATGCGTTTCCAAGAATCACGCAAGCCATAAACCCCAGAATCAATGCATGTTTTAATTTTCATCAAATAACGTTCGAGCATTCAATCTGGAAACAATCAGCCTTCAAATATCACACTGTTTATTTGCAACAAATGGGATATCAATAGTTTTCAGGTCTAAAGATAAATCAACGCATGCCTTAAACCAAGCCTTTGTGTAACAGCCAAGGCATATTATTGGAAGCAAATCCCAACTTTTTCCCATTCTCTGTTTCATCAGTTTATCAAACCAAAAATCATGCATTTGATAAACTTTCTTGCTCTATTTCTTTAATCATCTGTGTAAGCATTTATTCAAAAGGGGAACTGAAGCACATCTCTCGGCCATTTGAAATTCATACGGAGATCAAACAAAGATGAAAAATAACAAATCAATGCTTGCCGTTGGTTTCCCTGCAAATCAAAATGTACAAACTGAAAGTAAATCACGCCTTCATATTTACATAATTATACATCAAAACTGAACTAAAATAAGTTTTGCCTTTTTCCAGTACTCTATGATATAAACGTATATCATATCACGCAAATATATTTTTAACTGAAAACTTTAAACCCTACAGTTTCTTCTTTCCCCTGTGCTCTTGCCTATGATCAAGCATGGTGTCTGCATGGTCCAAATACGTTTGTATGCTTATTTAATACAAATCAAAATTTATTGGATATAAATGAAAGATCACACCACCTTTCAATCTAGCATTTAATTTATCATCAAAACTTTCACAGTGGAAACTCTCGGCCCCTCCTTTATTTCATTTCTTTTGTAATTGATGTCAATATAACTGATATGTTACTCCTTTTACCCCTTCCCAAATTTCTCATACCGCCTGTATATATTTTCCCACTTCACCATTTTTCTGCATCTAAAGTCCTCTGCTTCTTCGCGTGGATACAGATCAGGTAATAAGTTCACCTTGTTTCTTTTGATTTTTTTTCCAGTCTCTTTCCCTTCTTCTTAGGCACTTTGCTCGGCCACACTACCACTTTTCCTCTTATCATATGCCTTGAACAATGTAGGGATCTGGGTTTATACAGTTTTCTTTTTGTTCTAGTATACATAATGAAGTCAGAGGTACTAACTTTATAGAACTGAGAGGTTACTTTGGAAAAATTTTATGCATATGAAAACCAAGATTTTATCAAACATCTCATTAATCTGAGTTTCTTTTGATTGAAAAATCAGGGGTTCGACTAGGGGTATAATAAGGAATTTGCTCATTTTTCTCCGTTCAGACAAAGTTGTGTAAAAGTATAAAGCTGAAAAGAAAAAAAAATGTGACTATAATCTATGTCATAATATGTGGCCCAACTGTATATATGTGCATAGCTAAATAGTATAGGACTTAGGCTAAAAAAAAAAAAGAGAGAGAGAGAGAGATAATAAAATAAAGATAAAATATGAGTAAGTCTGCATTTTGGGAATAGGCTGTACATGTTGGTCACTGATTGGCACTATAGTCTGCATATATAAAATTAGGTGATAGGCTGTACATATTTGGATCACTGTGAGCATGTTCAAACTGACATGAGTGGGATACATGACTGGAACTTGTGATAAAAGTAGGTGTGTAGTGGTTGGCACAAATCTTTTATGCAGAGAGGATCACATGAATCTTTCACCAAGACTCGCAAATGTGACCCGGAGTGTTGGCCAAATGGACTCGAAGTGGTGGCATAATTTCTCGAAGCAGATGCTAGTTTGGCTCGGAGTAAGTAGGCGTGTGACTCAGAGTGGTTGGTGTTGAGGGAGTACAGTTTAGTCTGGGAGTTTAGATTTAAGTTGAGTCTGCATATTTACATTTCTTTTACTATACAAAAGTCATTCTTATGTCTGAATAGGTGCGTGCAAGTTTAAGAGTAGGCTGCATCCTTGTGTATAGTAGTGGACTCTGATTCTAGTGTTGACAAAAAAAAAAAAAAAAAAAATTGTCTGTTGTCTTCTTTTATTTCTTTTGGTTCACCATTTCTCTTCAGTAAAGTATTCTAAGAATAGTGTGGACCAGGAGATGGAAGTGCAGTGTACATGGAGAAGCTGGCGTGTGCATGTTTAGAAATGCAGAGACTTGAAAAAAAAAATGAAGAAAAAAAAAGAAGAACTGAAGCGAGATGCCTACTGGAGTTGTTTGATGCTAGTGATAGTTGTAGAGGGTTAGCTATCTGTTCATAATTCAGTAAGTTGTTAAGGTTAGTAGTAAATTGGGTAGCTGCTGATTGATCATAGTTTCAGTGTCTTCATATTAATAAACAGAGAGAAATAGGTGTGTCTTTCACAATGTTGTACATAGGTAACCCGAAGATTGGACTATATGGACTCGAAGATTTTTCCATATTTGCTCGAAGCAGTTGAGATTGTGACTCGGTGGAGTGGATGATGGGGTGAGTTGACTGGTACAGTGAAGTTTGGAACCATGTAGTTAAAACTTATTTGATAATAGGAAAGTGTTGATAATAAAAAGGGTGATGTTATGTTGGCATGAGTACATGGACGTGAGTAAGAGTAGAAGTGTGCAAGTGTATGCGTATTCAACTTTTGCCTTCGGCATCTCTAGGAATTTTTGTAGTAGTTTTAGTATTAGCACATTTGAGTATGCTTTGGTCATATTACACGGTGGAGTGGTCGAGCAAATCAAAACAATTCTCGTCCTATTTTAATTTTTCTTTGACCGAAAATTCTAAAGTCGCGTATTCTATATTTCTACTTTTGTTCTAGATTTGAATCTAGGCGACATCCGAGAAATTTTATCGTTACCCTCTGTCGCTCTTTTCCGGTGAATCGTCATTTTGAATTCAAATTTTCTGCAACATCCAGGTGAGTTTTTCTCACCAGACATATGTACATATATGTGTAAATTTTTCGCAAGTGTATGTGTAAAATTGTATCTCACTATTATCTGTCTGCAGTGTAATATAGAATGATGAACCCCATATTGACACCTCATCAGTTATTATCTGTTGTATTATTTCTGCAGTTATGTTATTGTTTATTTACTGCTTAAATCACCACTGCAAGTTCCCTGTTAAATTTAGATTTTTATGGGCTGAAATGATAGGCCTGAATGATGATTATTGTTAAACTATTATGTTAACCGCTCAACTGATAACTTGGGATTGCGGGTTTGAAATGATAGAACCCGGGGTTTGTAAATTACGGGTTGAAATGATATAAATCCGTATCACTTGACCTAGGCTAGAAAACTATATACAGGCCCGTGGTTCCTATAATATTTTCTGAAATATTTAAAATTATGTTGGAAGCTAAATATTTGATTTAATATCTTTAAAGGATTTTATATTGATTTTGAATGAGTTATAGATGTAAATAAATAAATAAATATTTGAATAAAATTTTGGAATATAACTTATTTTGAAAATTCTGGATTTTGAAAGATTAAGATTTCAGTTAATAAATAAATAGATAAATAAGTTATATTTAGAAATATTTATTAAGTTAAACAATCTACTACAGCATTTAAATGCTGTCTTTTGAAATTGGACCAGTTTTACCCGTAACTATTAGGTAGCATTTCCTAAGTGCTACAGGGTCTAGAATTTGATTGTTTTAAATATTAAGTAAATTTTTGAAAATATTAATGGTGAAATTTTGGAGTTTTATTTATGGAATTTATGGGAATATTTAAGACTAAAAAATAAAACATTGATTTGTTGAAAGAATAAAATCCAAACTTAGTTTTGAATAATAAATACTCCAATTGAATATATATATATATATATATAGGAATTGAAATGGTTTGGGAACATGAAGTAATATTTAAATTATGGTTTAAACTTTAAATAAAGAAATATATTTGTAAAGCTATGTAAATTATCTTCTTTACAAAGAACCATTAAGTTAAACCCTTTATTCTATATACCGTTGAATATGCAAACCATTTGTGTTTGGGAGTTATGGTTTAAAGTAAAATTTCCAAAATATTATGTTTTGAAGATATAATTCAAATATTTGGTTTCCAAATATTATAAATTTTAAGCAGTATGGTTTTGGAAAAGAATTATATTTGAATATAACGATATTATATTGTTTTGGGTTTTAAAATGATATCGTATTTATAGTTTGAAATGGAAATGTTTATCCTGGTTTTAAAGTATAAACTGTTTTAAATGACCACGGGTTATAATAACGTTTGGTTGGTAAAGAGACCGGGATCGGATATGGACATACTCTCTGTCGATACCGAAAACCACTTTGACTAACCGTGTACGCGGTGGAGATTCCAGAATGAAGTAGGATGGTGGTGACGGTTTCTTGAAAGGTATATACGTGGACCTGACTCCCGTGAGTCGGCTTAAGGTGGCTAAAACAGGAGCGATTGACGGATTAATGAGGTAGCTCCTCTGATCGAACGCACTTCTTCGTATACCATTCTATTGCTTATGTGATTGTTTGGGTGCACCCTTGATTTGGGAGTGTTGTTCGAGGTGGGCGGTTGCTGCGGCTTCGCGTTACCATCGGTCCGGAAGCGTAATTGGTATATCTACCCTGGCATTGCCTAGTTGTGCCGTGTCACCTACCATATCGAGCCTTGTACGAGTTTGGATTTCTCCCGTAGCCCGTGTTGTATCCTCTGGTTGCTTCCCGATCAGGAGGAGCTATGATATTGGATGGACTACTGGGACTATTACGTGTTAAGGGCTATATGGGTAACCCCTTAATGCTAAGAAAAAAGTATGTTTATTTTATAAATAGACACTATTATAATAGCGCAATATACTATATAGTAGATAGTTTAACGGATCCTTAGAGGATGGGCGATCCCAAGCATCCTTTAAGTTACTTGCTCTATATTTCAGTACACTTGAATTAGCTTACATTATGTAAGTATGTATGTCCTGACTCGAGTGTTTTGTTTTATTTTACGCTCGGGTCAGCCTGAGTTGCAGTTTCAGTTCCTCTCCGGAGCTAGGACATTCCGTAGACCAGTCGTGCTGCTGGAAGTTTGTTTCAGTCTTTATCTTTTCTGGAATCCCAGACTTTGAAGACTCTATCTCTATTTATGTTTAAAATTTTATTTAGGATTATAAGCAATGTAATTCCTGTTTGTTAAAGATGTATAAGTGGCTTCATGAACCACTAAGTTTTAATTTCCGCTGCGGGATTCTGATATCTGTGTATGTGATTCTGTGATAATTTTACTGTATATTCTGAGTTTTGCCAAATTTATTCTACAACGCAGTATTTTGAACAATTCAATTCCGACATGTGCGGATGCGAAGGGTTGAAAATACTGGGTCGTTACAGCTGGTATCAGAGCTTCGGCTCTAGGCAAAACTTAGAATGTTTGGTAAATTTGATTTATAGAATCACATTCATCCGAGCTTGAATCTCTTCCTTTTCGAATTTTGGAACATTCCCTGTGGTTCCAAAGTTCATTCGTGTCCCTCACTTTTCATCTTCTTTAGATTCTGGAGTATCCCATAACTCCACTTCGGATGATCTTTATAATGAATTGGCGGTCTCGCCATTATTCTAATAAGGGGTGAGACTCCTTTACCATTAGCATTGATCCACCAGAGATTCATATTTATCCTCGATTTATATGCTAGTATCTTTGGTTATTCCGAACTCTATCTCTTCAGATCAAATGTAGATTTACACCAATCACATCGATCTGACTCTTTAAGGCACGGTTGACCCAGTCAAGGTTGTCCGCGATTTATATAAACTTACCCAGTTCCTTATTTTGTTAGTTAATCATCAGATCTTCTGATCCCAACTTATCTTGGATTCTATTTGATTTAAGTTCATCAAAAATTTAAACCTCTATCCTTGTTTTGAAAAAAATTATTATATATAAGTATAATTTTCAGAATTTTAATTAATTTGTCAAGTGATAATAGTTTTGTTTTATTTAGTTTGTAAACCATGTGTTTTGTCTAATCAATAATTGAATATAAACAATGGGTATAAATTAATTTAGGAACAGAAATGAATTTAAACAAGAACTTGAGAATTCAATTTCTGATGATTTCAAACCTTGTGTTTAAAATTTTTAAAGGAACATATTATTTAAAGTATTTTCGAATAGAAATTTGTTTCCAAAGAATTTTAAAATTTAGTGCTCTTTTCTTTGTCGCTGGAAAATAATTTCGGCGATGACTGCAGCATCATCGACATTCATTTTCGAGTTTCGAAGTGAAAAGACCATTCTGTAGTCTGGCTACAGTGTTACCTTGAGATTTTAATTGATTTGAATTTCTAAAGTATGACTTAATATATATAGATATATAATTTAAATTTGATTTGACATATTATATATTTATTTATCTCTAAATGGTTTGAAGGGAATCAGAAAAGTAATTCTTAAAGCTTACCTTGAAAAATAAAATAAGATTCTTGAATAAGAATAATTTCAACTTAAAGGTAATTGAATTTGGAAGTTTTATTGTATAGCACCCAATTTCATTTTAATATAACTTACCTTGATGTTCAAAAGTTAAAAATGTAATTGGATAATATACAATATAAAAAGGATTTTTATAAATAAAATTTGAGGGGTTATAATAAATGTTATATACTTAAATTTTAGTATAAAAGATTAATAGAGGTAAATAAGAAAAAGGGGATTTTAGGGAATTTTATTTAAATAACCTGATAATCAAATTTGATTTAATATGGAACCTTAAATTTAACCAAGAAATTTTAAAAAGGGTTATCCCCTGAAATGAATATGTTGGTGTAATAAACAATGTATCTTTGAATAAGAGAAAATATTTAAGAGATATGTTGTGGTAAGAATTATATATCAAAATCATAATTTAATTAATGCCTAAATGAATAACTATGATTTAAATAGTTAAGATGTATGTTAATATCACTAAAATTTGATAATTGGGAATTTGTTTTCAAATGGAATTTCCAGGGTAACTTATTGAAGGTATATCTTATTTATAAGATAGGTATTTCAAACAAAGTGTTAGGTTATTTGTTAAAAATTAAGAGTTAAGGAAATTGAACTGATTGGAAATACTATTATATCCACTGTAACATATTTTAAGTGCTGCTGTTCTAAAAATAAAATGTTTTGAAAATTCTATAATTGAGTAAATGAACTTAGGATATTACAACTTTGAAATAAATATCTTTTTGGCATTGAATTTAAAGGGTACAAACGAAGATTATTTAAAAAAAAAAAAGTGTTATGGTTTTAGTAGTATGATTTCCAAATGATAATATCTATAAATTTTAATGACTTTCAAAGTATTATGATCTCAAAGGCATTATGATTTCAAATTTATTATCTTGTACTATCTTTTAGTTGCCCGTGATTTCCTTATCTGCTACAGAAAGGGGTAAAATCGATTCTAGAGGATCTTCTTCGTGATTTAAAATCCAGAACTATTCGTTTACGGTACTTGTTTATCCAGCTTATCTTCCTTTATTTCTTTTCCTTCGTTCCTTTTCGAGGACGAAAAGTTCTTAAGTGGGGGAGAGTGTAACAGCCCTAGTTTTTTGGCTATTTATTTTATTTAATTTTGAAATATATTGTGTTTAACAATATAGTCTAATTATTTAATTTAAAGAGATATTTATAAAATTGGATATGTCAATAAAATTAGATAATAACTGTGAATTTTTAAGCTATGTTTAAACTGTAAAATTTCGCGTTCAAAAGACGCGTCAATTATAGGGTATAAGCAACGTAATAAAACGTGTGTTTTAAAATGTTATTTTTATGAAAATTTCTGATGTTTTGGACTGCTTCTGTTTAGCGTAGTGTAATAATAATATTTTCAAACCCTTTTGAAGAAAAATATCAGTCAGTTAATTTCTACCCAACATTACTTGGTTAACTAACAGTTTGATTTCAAATATATTTGTATACGTTTCTAAGCTTTGCATAAATTCTTGCCTTTCAAAACTTAATTCTATCAAACCAAATTTAAAGATTTATAAACTTGGAACGTGCACACGTATAAGAATAACCTGCAGACATAACTTCTCTTCCATCCTCTGATCAAGCATCTGGCCACTCGTTGCCTTTCAGTTAAATTTCTTTTCAATGCTTGCCTATGCGTTTCCAAGAATCACGCAAGCCATAAACCCCAGAATCAATGCATGTTTTAATTTTCATCAAATAACGTTCGAGCATTCAATCTGGAAACAATCAGCCTTCAAATATCACACTGTTTATTTGCAACAAATGGGATATCAATAGTTTTCAGGTCTAAAGATAAATCAACGCATGCCTTAAACCAAGCCTTTGTGTAACAGCCAAGGCATATTATTGGAAGCAAATCCCAACTTTTTCCCATTCTCTGTTTCATCAGTTTATCAAACCAAAAATCACGCATTTGATAAACTTTCTTGCTCTATTTCTTTAATCATCTGTGTAAGCATTTATTCAAAAGGGGAACTGAAGCACATCTCTCGGCCATTTGAAATTCATACGGAGATCAAACAAAGATGAAAAATAACAAATCAATGCTTGCCGTTGGTTTCCCTGCAAATCAAAATGTACAAACTGAAAGTAAATCACGCCTTCATATTTACATAATTATACATCAAAACTGAACTAAAATAAGTTTTGCCTTTTTCCAGTACTCTATGATATAAACGTATATCATATCACGCAAATATATTTTTAACTGAAAACTTTAAACCCTACAGTTTCTTCTTTCCCCTGTGCTCTTGCCTATGATCAAGCATGGTGTCTGCATGGTCCAAATACGTTTGTATGCTTATTTAATACAAATCAAAATTTATTGGATATAAATGAAAGATCACACCACCTTTCAATCTAGCATTTAATTTATCATCAAAACTTTCACAGTGGAAACTCTCGGCCCCTCCTTTATTTCATTTCTTTTGTAATTGATGTCAATATAACTGATATGTTACTCCTTTTACCCCTTCCCAAATTTCTCATACCGCCTGTATATATTTTCCCACTTCACCATTTTTCTGCATCTAAAGTCCTCTGCTTCTTCGCGTGGATACAGATCAGGTAATAAGTTCACCTTGTTTCTTTTGATTTTTTTTCCAGTCTCTTTCCCTTCTTCTTAGGCACTTTGCTCGGCCACACTACCACTTTTCCTCTTATCATATGCCTTGAACAATGTAGGGATCTGGGTTTATACAGTTTTCTTTTTGTTCTAGTATACATAATGAAGTCAGAGGTACTAACTTTATAGAACTGAGAGGTTACTTTGGAAAAATTTTATGCATATGAAAACCAAGATTTTATCAAACATCTCATTAATCTGAGTTTCTTTTGATTGAAAAATCAGGGGTTCGACTAGGGGTATAATAAGGAATTTGCTCATTTTTCTCCGTTCAGACAAAGTTGTGTAAAAGTATAAAGCTGAAAAGAAAAAAAAATGTGACTATAATCTATTTCATAATATGTGGCCCAACTGTATATATGTGCATAGCTAAATAGTATAGGACTTAGGCTAAAAAAAAAAAAAAGAGAGAGAGAGAGAGAGATAATAAAATAAAGATAAAATATGAGTAAGTCTGCATTTTGGGAATAGGTTGTACATGTTGGTCACTGATTGGCACTATAGTCTGCATATATAAAATTAGGTGATAGGCTGTACATATTTGGATCACTGTGAGCATGTTCAAACTGACATGAGTGGGATACATGACTGGAACTTGTGATAAAAGTAGGTGTGTAGTGGTTGGCACAAATCTTTTATGCAGAGAGGATCACATGAATCTTTCACCAAGACTCGCAAATGTGACCCGGAGTATTGGCCAAATGGACTCGAAGTGGTGGCATAATTTCTCGAAGCAGATGCTAGTTTGGCTCGGAGTAAGTAGGCGTGTGACTCAGAGTGGTTGGTGTTGAGGGAGTACAGTTTAGTCTGGGAGTTTAGATTTAAGTTGAGTCTGCATATTTACATTTCTTTTACTATACAAAAGTCATTCTTATGTCTGAATAGGTGCGTGCAAGTTTAAGAGTAGGCTGCATCCTTGTGTATAGTAGTGGACTCTGATTCTAGTGTTGACAAAAAAAAAAAAAAAAAAAAAAATTGTCTGTTGTCTTCTTTTATTTCTTTTGGTTCACCATTTCTCTTCAGTAAAGTATCTAAGAATAGTGTGGACCAGGAGATGGAAGTGCAGTGTACATGGAGAAGCTGGCGTGTGCATGTTTAGAAATGCAGAGACTTGAAAAAAAAAATGAAGAAAAAAAAAGAAGAACTGAAGCGAGATGCCTACTGGAGTTGTTTGATGCTAGTGATAGTTGTAGAGGGTTAGCTATCTGTTCATAATTCAGTAAGTTGTTAAGGTTAGTAGTAAATTGGGTAGCTGCTGATTGATCATAGTTTCAGTGTCTTCAAATTAATAAACAGAGAGAAATAGGTGTGTCTTTCACAATGTTGTACATAGGTAACCCGAAGATTGGACTATATGGACTCGAAGATTTTTCCATATTTGCTCGAAGCAGTTGAGATTGTGACTCGGTGGAGTGGATGATGGGGTGAGTTGACTGGTACAGTGAAGTTTGGAACCATGTAGTTAAAACTTATTTGATAATAGGAAAGTGTTGATAATAAAAAGGGTGATGTTATGTTGGCATGAGTACATGGACGTGAGTAAGAGCAGAAGTGTGCAAGTGTATGCGTATTCAACTTTTGCCTTCGGCATCTCTAGGAATTTTTGTAGTAGTTTTAGTATTAGCACATTTGAGTATGCTTTGGTCATATTACACGGTGGAGTGGTCGAGCAAATCAAAACAATTCTCGTCCTATTTTAATTTTTCTTTGACCGAAAATTCTAAAGTCGCGTATTCTATATTTCTACTTTTGTTCTAGATTTGAATCTAGGCGACATCCGAGAAATTTTATCGTTACCCTCTGTCGCTCTTTTCCGGTGAATCGTCATTTTGAATTCAAATTTTCTGCAACATCCAGGTGAGTTTTTCTCACCAGACATATGTACATATATGTGTAAATTTTTCGCAAGTGTATGTGTAAAATTGTATCTCACTATTATCTGTCTGCAGTGTAATATAGAATGATGAACCCCATATTGACACCTCATCAGTTATTATCTGTTGTATTATTTCTGCAGTTATGTTATTGTTTATTTACTGCTTAAATCACCACTGCAAGTTCCCTGTTAAATTTAGATTTTTATGGGCTGAAATGATAGGCCTAAATGATGATTATTGTTAAACTATTATGTTAACCGCTCAACTGATAACTTGGGATTGCGGGTTTGAAATGATAGAACCCGGGGTTTGTAAATTACGGGTTGAAATGATATAAATCCGTATCACTTGACCTAGGCTAGAAAACTATATACAGGCCCGTGGTTCCTATAATATTTTCTGAAATATTTAAAATTATGTTGGAAGCTAAATATTTGATTTAATATCTTTAAAGGATTTTATATTGATTTTGAATGAGTTATAGATGTAAATAAATAAATAAATATTTGAATAAAATTTTGGAATATAACTTATTTTGAAAATTCTGGATTTTGAAAGATTAAGATTTCAGTTAATAAATAAATAGATAAATAAGTTATATTTAGAAATATTTATTAAGTTAAACAATCTACTACAGCATTTAAATGCTGTCTTTTGAAATTGGACCAGTTTTACCCGTAACTATTAGGTAGCATTTCCTAAGTGCTACAGGGTCTAGAATTTGATTGTTTTAAATATTAAGTAAATTTTTGAAAATATTAATGGTGAAATTTTGGAGTTTTATTTATGGAATTTATGGGAATATTTAAGACTAAAAAATAAAACATTGATTTGTTGAAAGAATAAAATCCAAACTTAGTTTTGAATAATAAATACTCCAATTGAATATATATATATATATAGGAATTGAAATGGTTTGGGAACATGAAGTAATATTTAAATTATGGTTTAAACTTTAAATAAAGAAATATATTTGTAAAGCTATGTAAATTATCTTCTTTACAAAGAACCATTAAGTTAAACCCTTTATTCTATATACCATTGAATATGCAAACCATTTGTGTTTGGGAGTTATGGTTTAAAGTAAAATTTCCAAAATATTATGTTTTGAAGATATAATTCAAATATTTGGTTTCCAAATATTATAAATTTTAAGCAGTATGGTTTTGGAAAAGAATTATATTTGAATATAACGATATTATATTGTTTTGGGTTTTAAAATGATATCGTATTTATAGTTTGAAATGGAAATGTTTATCCTGGTTTTAAAGTATAAACTGTTTTAAATGACCACGGGTTATAATAACGTTTGGTTGTTAAAGAGACCGGGATCGGATATGGACATACTCTCTGTCGATACCGAAAACCACTTTGACTAACCGTGTACGCGGTGGAGATTCCAGAATGAAGTAGGATGGTGGTGACGGTTTCTTGAAAGGTATATACGTGGACCTGACTCCCGTGAGTCGGCTTAAGGTGGCTAAAACAGGAGCGATTGACGGATTAATGAGGTAGCTCCTCTGATCGAACGCACTTCTTCGTATACCATTCTATTACTTATGTGATTGTTTGGGTGCACCCTTGATTTGGGAGTGTTGTTCGAGGTGGGCGGTTGCTGCGGCTTCGCGTTACCATCGGTCCGGAAGCGTAATTGGTATATCTACCCTGGCATTGCCTAGTTGTGCCGTGTCACCTACCATATCGAGCCTTGTACGAGTTTGGATTTCTCCCGTAGCCCGTGTTGTATCCTCTGGTTGCTTCCCGATCAGGAGGAGCTATGATATTGGATGGACTACTGGGACTATTACGTGTTAAGGGCTATATGGGTAACCCCTTAATGCTAAGAAAAAAGTATGTTTATTTTATAAATAGACACTATTATAATAGCGCAATATACTATATAGTAGATAGTTTAACGGATCCTTAGAGGATGGGCGATCCCAAGCATCCTTTAAGTTACTTGCTCTATATTTCAGTACACTTGAATTAGCTTACATTATGTAAGTATGTATGTCCTGACTCGAGTGTTTTGTTTTATTTTACGCTCGGGTCAGCCTGAGTTGCAGTTTCAGTTCCTCTCCGGAGCTAGGACATTCCGTAGACCAGTCGTGCTGCTGGAAGTTTGTTTCAGTCTTTATCTTTTCTGGAATCCCAGACTTTGAAGACTCTATCTCTATTTATGTTTAAAATTTTATTTAGGATGATAAGCAATGTAATTCCTGTTTGTTAAAGATGTATAAGTGGCTTCATGAACCACTAAGTTTTAATTTCCGCTGCGGGATTCTGATATCTGTGTATGTGATTCTGTGATAATTTTACTGTATATTCTGAGTTTTGCCAAATTTATTCTACAACGCAGTATTTTGAACAATTCAATTCCGACATGTGCGGATGCGAAGGGTTGAAAATACTGGGTCGTTACAATAAATCTAACGCTGCATAACTCTAATAAGAGAAATCGCAATAGCCATTCCTGCTAACTCAATAAACATGTCAAATGCGGAATAAAATAGTACGTAGGAAAAATACAATAACACGAGATAAAAAACAACAATTAACAGATAAACATGAAAGGGTTATATTATTTTAGGGGCTGCATCACTACTACTTGTGACTGCCTATGTACCCCTATCTAATTAGGTACCCAATTAGATGCAGGATCAAGCAAACATAGTTCTCCTACCGCAAATAGGACTCATGGAGCCAATGATGAAACAAAAAAATATGCAATTCCCAAAACTACCCACTTAGGCTTAATCTTTAAATTTAGATTTTCAAATCTAATTACCTTTACGGAAACTATCTCTTTGGACTTTATTCTTGAATTCTTATTTCCAAACTTTTGAAATATATATATCCTTCATGTTCGAATTATACTTTACTTTGGGATCTTAAATCAAATCACTTTTGAAAAGTTTATTTGGAAATCCCAAATACTGTAATAAAAACATATCAAACCATATGCAACCAGATCGGGAGGTTTCTCCCAATAACAGGGCAACTGCATCCCAGGCTTCATACAATCGATAAATAAGTACATCCCTCTGTTCCAAGAGCGGACTATACCAAAAACATACGCCCACTTTTTAGTTACGGGTTACCCGAATCATTGGTAACATAACAAATCATTTTATATCCCAAAGCGATAAATCATTTCACACTAATATTCACAAATGCTTCAAATCTATAATAATTTCCATTTCTAAATCCTTTCAAAAATCATCTAAAATCATCGGGTTTAGTCCTCGAAATTCTTTCTGTTTTATAAAACACTTTTATAAAACATTCATTATATAAATCACTTTTATATAATATAACTTCAAAACATTCATTACCAAACATTTCTACTTTTTTTAAAGTGAAAACATTTCATAACATTTCCATTTGAAAACCAATTTTTAAAACAATTCATTAAATTGAAGTGAACCAAATATTACCGCTAAACACCTTATAGTCAAATTGTGAAATAAATCACAAGGTGTTAGCCTACAATTATTTTCCATCCATCCCATGCGTATGGAAAATTAATTGCTCATAAACTTGTCGAGCAAAGTCAATAATCAATAAATAATAATCAATGCTCATAAACTAGTCGGGCCTAATTCAAACAATCAATTAATGATATAAATGCAACAATAAGTGATAAACCATGCTTCATTCTATAACACGTTTTATTTTATCTTGATTTAAAACAATTTGATATTGAACATTCGGGCTTTTCCTTCGACAAGTTCCGTCCCTCGCCCAAGTCTTCTTGAATCTCACAGAGGAAACACATGTACTAGTCGTTTCCTCATACCCCATTAAGTATTTAAGTTCTAAATTTTAAATTACTTAATTAACCATCCAAACATAATATTGAGCAAGGAAATCAAATCATTATTTTAGAAAACAAAGTAAACAAGCATTTAACAATGGTTTTCAAACAACTTAACACTTAAAATTCTTTCAACTCAGCAATGGTTTTAATAAACATAAAATAAGAAATAACTTACTTTGGATTTCACTCCGTCAAACTTTAAGACAAGGAACATAAGATCTAACACATACTTCCTACTATGCTTTGGAACCAAGTGAATATAAACTTAAATTCCTCCTTCTTAGTGCTTGGCCAAGGCTTGAGATGGAAGTTGGCCGAAAGTATAGAGAAGTGGTGGAGCTTTGAACTTGAATTCTCAAAATTAGACCCAAAAATTAGGTCATCTTCTCTCTTATTTTTGACTCACTTATTCTCAAAATTTGAAAAACATGTTAACTGAAAAATTGTTGCAAATTCTTTTCTCTTGAATTATAAAAAGAATCATTTGAATCCAAGTTGTTTTGAGGGAGATATGACAGAATGAAAAAGAGGTATTGTCGGATTGACAAAAATGAAGTCCGAAAATGTACTTCAAAGAATTGAGTTTTAGATATATCAATCCTCAAAACTGGGAATAGTTATCAACAAAAAAGTTGTAGCCACTGGAAAATTAAATGATTTGAAAAAAATAATTTTTCATTTTGGTTTGATTTTGAAGAATTTATGACGGAGAGAAAAGAGGCAAAATATGGAGAAAAGATGAGTTTGATTTGAAGAGAATGAACATTGTTTTCTTTTGAATATTTTATAAATATTTTGACATTATTTCTTTTTAATTTTTTTATGGCTTGGAAGCCATTAAAGAGAAGAGGAAGAAGATGAAGAAGTTTTAGAAAAAAGAAGATGAAAAATGTGAATGAAATGAGAGAAGGATGTGGGTATTTATAGAAAAAGAAAGAAGTGGTAAATTTACCAAAATAACATCTTACCAAAGTACAAACTAACCTTACTTCAATTTAAATCAATCTACACTTTTTCAGTATTTAACATCATCTTTCACATCCTTACTTTATGTCTTAGTGACTTAAAGATTAAGTAAAGAATATCATAATTGTGTTGGCTTTGATTTGATGTGATTTGATGTTTACTTTTTCTTACCTTTGTTAATTCTTACTTACTTTTACTAATGACTTCTAGAAGTTTTCCAATCTTATTTAGTAAAAGTAAACGTGTTTAGTGAATTAACTAATACTTAAAATATTTGAATATATGTTCCTATATAAAAAAATAAAGGTGTTAGTCCGTGAGATGATGGTTTTGATGACAACAACCTTAGAATAGGATTATAAAATATAAATACTAACATTATAGTTTAGAATTATATGTATATGCAGGATTTAACCACGTAGATTCAAAGAATGAAGACTGTGCAGTATAGAGATTCAAGATATTAAGAATATCAAGAATATCAAGATTATCAAGAGTTTAAGATTTCAATTAATTTATTTTTTAATTAGGAATTTTGTTAAAACTCCTAGAAAAGCACTGACATCTTAAAATCCTATTTATTCGTGGAATGGAATCCACTTCAAGCCCGTTAAAGGGATGGAACTCTAAGTAGGATGGAACCTAAGAAAAATCTAGTGGAACATAGTTTTGTATCTGCTAATTTTTATTCAAAATGATTTTACAAAATTATATCTTGTTTTCAAAATGTTTTCAAAATCTTCCTTTTAAAAGAATCAAAAATATATATCCTTATTTCAAATACTTTTAGCCACAAAATAATCTTTAATTTCAAAATCAAATTATTCTTAGTTTTAAAACTATCTTTAATAATAATACATTTAACTTTTAATATTTGTACTTAGATTTAAATATAAAATTATATATATATTATTCTCTATTTTTACTTATGTATTTTAACTATAGTCAAGAATATTTATAAAGTTTAAAATAGTTTTTAATATAAGATAAAATTTATTTTCAAAAGAAAAACAAATCACCAAAAATTCCTTTGGGATGTCAACATGCTCAATATACCCATGTCGACATAGTGTCAATTAATTTCAAAATTTAAATTTCAAAAGAAGTGTCTATTCGTCATATCTCTTCACGAATGGACATGGCTGTTGTTCTTGTATAAATAAGTGCTGTTTTCAACGAATTTTTATTCATATTTTTTGGTTTTCATTTCTTTTCTTCTTCCATATTTCTTTATCCATATTCCTACCATTACTCTGTCGAAATCAACATTGAATCTAACTATATTATCTCTGGATTGATTCTCTATCACTATCTCAACAAGATCCTCAGTGCTATTCAGAGTTATAGGCTTCTTTGTAATCAATTAAACAAGAAAAGGTGTGATTGTGGCCTTGGAAATCTATCAAGCGAGAAAAGGTGTGATGACCCGGAATTTTGGGCAATATCAATTTAATAATCTGTATTAATAAATTGATTTAATAATCTTTGTTAATAAAATTTGAATTTATTTAATAATCCAATTAAATAAATATTTAATTAGTGAACTTTATCTTTTAAAAAGCTAATAAAATGTTTTCTATTTATAACGTATGTATTTGTATATATTGTAAATAGATAAGCTTTGTTTTAAATTTAACAAATAAGGCATATCTGATAATTCTAATATTTTTGGAAATAATGATTTAATTTAATATATAACTTTTCAAAGCTATTTAAATAAATAGCTATATGGTTTAAATACTTAAGGTAAATGTTTAATTGTTTAAATTCATTTTAGCTTAAGTTTAAATTTAAATTAATTTTCAAAAAGTTTTGTTATTTTTCTTTAAATATAGCTTGATAAATATGATTTGAAATTATATATATAAGTTTAAAATACAATTTTACAAATGATACATTAATACATATAGTAATATAAGTAAGTTATTAATACTAAGATAATTTCGTTATAAATTATTTAAGATTGATAAATTGTTATTATTAAATAATAATAATAATAATAATGATAATGTGTTAGATATATATAAATTTTAATAGAAATAGAATTATTATTTCAAATTGAATTTGGTTTGAATTTGAATTTATAGTGTTGTAATTTAAAAAGATAGATATTTCAAATATTTTGGATTTTAAATATATTGTTTAAGCTTTTATTTATAAGTATAATTGATTTTATTTCTTTAAAATTATCTATACATAAATAAATGCTTATTAACTAATTAATTAGGTATAATCTTACATTACCTTTATTAAAACTTAAAAATAAATATTAATTAAATTAAAGAGACAGGTATTATAATATTAAAACTTAATATAACATGTGTTAATTAATGAACAAAGATATATGACAAGTGTTTAACATTAAAACAAGTGGCATTTGTAAATTTGATTTTCTTTTATTTTTGATAAATCAAAATTTCAACCTATTTAAAACATACCTTTCTTCTTTTCAATTTTTTTTCCATTCTTTTTCAAAAGTTAAGAGAAAATCAAATCTTCAACCGGCAGTTCCAAAAACAAATCTGGAAAATTATACTACTCAAACCAAAAAAATAATATTCAAATCATCAACTTGTAATCAAATTTGAACTCAAACAGTCCCTCAAAAGCAAATCTGAAATTCACTCCTCAAACAAAAATTGCAAATCTAAAACCATTATTTCCTCTAACCAAATCAAAATTCAACTATTTGAAATCATCTTCAAAACTAGAAAACAAATCTGCAAGTTTTAACTTCAATCTGTAAACCAAAAGCAAGTTCAAACAACTCAAAAGCCTACAGTTTTCTTTGGTTTTGTTTTGAAAGCCACAACTAGGCCTACATTCATCTTCAACTTGAGGTTTTCAAAAGCAAACATGCAACTGCAGTTTTAAAATTATAAGCAAACTACAACAACTCAAGTTCAAAGTTTTCAAAATTAAAGGTGCTCTGTTCTTTTATATAACAGGTGAGTAACATCACATCTTAATAATTTAAGTATATAAATATGGTTGTTTGATTTATCTTTGGAAATGAGTATGATTGTATGTATGTTGATAAGTACTTTGCTGTGTGTATATGTCTGTATGGATGATTTGCATGTCTGTTCACCCGAGACACAGTCTGTTTCTAGTTTCAACTCAAGTTTTAGTCAGAATTCTTTTCTCTTGATCTGATTACTATTAAGACTTAGGATTTGAAGGAAATTTGTTTGTTATATGCTAGAGTAAGGTTCAAAAACTTATTTAAGTTAAAACTAATTGGTAATGTCCCTGGGAAACAAGAAAAACTGAGCAAACTTTAAATAAGTCAAAATACAAACATCTTAATTTATAAATTCAGGAGCGTAAACTGATTTCTTATCCTTAGACATGATTTTTAAAACTAAAACCATAATTTTTAGTTTGGGTTTGAACGAGCATGCTGGAGTTGATCAGAATTTGAATTCTGAGTGGTTGCTGGTGATCTCGAGGGACTGGGGTGTCGTGGCTCTTTTTGGAGGTAGAGATGTGATCAGAGAATCGTGGAAAAATATTGGATTGGTGATCAAAGCATGGTGGCGACGTTGGTGAGTGAGTGAATACTGTAATCCTAGTTTCGACTGGCTGGGTATTTTGATCGAGGTGATGGCTCTGGTTGATAGAGTGTTACAGGTCTTTGGGAAATGGAAGAGGGGTTGTTGACGAAGTCGTGGCCGGAGGCATTGCCACTCTGATGATCGAAGACTCGAGAACGATGGTGTTCCTGGTTTTGATGGTGGTTCCAGGTTTGGGTTTGAATGACCATTCTCGATTTCGAATTGGTATTGAAGTTCTTATGGTCAAGAGTTGGTAAGTGGGTGATAGCTGATATGATGAAGCTATCGTGGTTGACCGGTGATGGTCAGAGCCCCCCTGCATACGCACAGTGCATTTGTTTTCTGCTGAAGCCACCGTGCATATGTACAGTTCTACTCGAATTTATTTCGTGTTTTGCTCGAAGTCAGGTGGTGTTTGACTCGGGGGTTTTTTAAGTATACGCTCGGGTCAAATTCTGTTACAGGTTCTAGAACCTGTCAGTGTTTAGATTTTGAAATTTAAACTAAATATAAAAATGGAAAGCAAGTTTAAATCAAAGTTTTAAAGCAAATTTTAAACTACGGATTCAAAATGAATTTGAATCCTAGTTTTAAAATAAATAAGTTTTATAAAAATGAAATGTTTTAACAACTTTAAATTGTTAAAGTATTTTATAAAATGATTTTAAAATATGAGAATAAAGATCTAAACAGAGTTTTAAATCTAAGTTTAAATCGAGATCCAAAATGAATTATATCACGATTTTGAAATAAGAGAAAGTTTTTAAATTTAAAACGTTTTAAACAACTTTGAATGTTTAAAGTGTATTTTAAATTGATTTGAATTTAAAATGAATTTGGTTTTAAATTCTTTTAAACTTCTTTTATAAAGTAAGTATTTCTTTAACATGTGATTAAAAGGATTTAAATTGTTTAAACTTTGTTAAAGTTAAATTTGTGTTCATTTTAAATTTTATATTCAAAATGGAATTTAAAAGTAAATTTAAAAACAAATTGTTTTTAAATGCTTTTTTAATGATAATTTAATAATTAATAGACTAATGTTTATCTTAAAGTTAATTAGGATTTAATGATTTGTAATTCATTAAATTATTAAGGCAATTAAGATGGATAATTAATTAATTTAATTAATTAATGTTTTGGATTAAGTAATTAAGGGTGTAATTAGTTAATTAAGGTTTAAGTTAATTAATTAAGAAATAATTAATTTGTAATTAAGGATCATTAATTAGATAGATTAAATTTTTAATTAATGATTAGAAATTAATTAATCAAGTAATTAAAGACTAATTAAGTTGCAGTTAAGTGCTTATTTAATTAAATAATTAGAGACTAATTAATTGGTTAAAAAAGATTAATTAATTTGTAATTAATCATGATTAATCTAAGTTTAATTACTTAAGGAAAGTAATTAACGAATTGTTAATAGTTAATGAAGATCATTCACTAAAGATTTTTAAATAATTAATTAATGTGATTAATTATAATTAATTAATTACATTATTTAATTTAAGATAATCATTTATGGAATTTGTTAAGTATAATTACTGAATGAAAGTAATTAAACGAATTAATTACTCAATGTAATTAGTTATAGTAATGTGATTAGTTTAAGTTAATTAATTAGGTTTAACTAATTTAAATAATCACTGTGTAACAACCCGATATTTTCAGCCATTCGCATCCACACATGTCGGACTTGAATTGCTCAAAATACCGCGTTGTAAATAAATTTGGAGCAAATGAAATACAATCACAGAATAACAGACACAGAAATATCAGAATAACTCGCAGCGGAAATAAAAATACCATAGTACTTCATGAAGCTACTATAACAAACTCTCAAAACATAATACATAATATTAGTCTGAAAACATATACAATAGAATCACAAATACATAGAAGTTATAAATACCAGAGCTGAAATGGAACAACTGAAACTGAAAGGAAATAGATAACTAGACAAGCAAAATCTCCAGCGATTCCTAGCTCCAGAAAAGAAATCCAAAGCTAAGCTGTAAATATTCAGGCTGACCCGAGCGTAAAGTAAAACATAAGACACTCGAGTCAGGACAATATATACTTATATAATGTAAACCAACTCAAGTGAACTGTAGTAGAAATGCACAGTAACTTAAAGGATGCTTGGGATCGCCCATCCTTTAAGAATCAGTTAAACTATAAATTAATTACATCCCGTGGTTAAAAATTTAAAAATGGTATTTTATACTTCGAAATCAAATATAATTTCAAAATTCAATATCATTCAAAATATCATATCTTCCAAACCACATTCATTTTTATTTAATTTAAATACCATTACAAAACATATTTCAAAATAGTTTATATTCCGAAACAAATTACTTCATTTTAAATCATAAAATGAAGTTATTATATTTAATAATTAAATTATTAAATTTTCAAAATTTTAGTCTTTCAAAATTCATTTATTCAATTAATTTATTAAAACAGATGAAAATTCAACTTTCGCAGCATTTAGAAATTGCTACGGAAAGTTACATTCAAAACAGTTCAATTTAACAAAAGATAGCATTTAAAAATGCTGTAATAGGGTTACATTAGTTTCAAATAAAACTTAGTTAAATTCAACAATTATAGCATTTACTAAATGCTATAATAACCTTTAATTAAACTTAGCCATTTGGTTCATTATTATCAACTACAGCATTTACAAATGCTGTATTATCATTTACATTAGAATTAATAGCATTTCAAAAATGCAGTTAATTAACTTCAAGTATTCAATATAATCTCACAAACAATCATATTTTTATTTAAATCATTTTTAGCTTATAAAATCATATAATTTCACTTTTAAAACAGTCATTCAAATACCCTTATATTCATGATTTTATAAAGTTAAATCTCCATTCAAAATCAAAATTTAATAATAATTCACTTATTAAATTCCAACATTAAATTTTAAATACATTAAACTTAACTTAACATTTAAGTTTAAAATTTTCAAATATAACTTAATTTCATTTTTATTTACTTAACTTAAAATTCACTTTTAAGCCAAATTCACATATTTCCAATTTTAGTTATATTTCCAAATTTCAACCTAAATATTCATTCATTTCGCATTTTAACTTTATTCAAAAATCATTAATATATTATAAAATCATTTTAAATTCATTTAATTCAAAATATCATAAATTTATCATATTTTCATATTTAATTTAAATTCCATTTATCACCAAATTCTAATTTCTAAAATAACTTACATTTCAGATTTTCTAACTTTACCATTTATTTATTTCACTTATAAATTTTCAGAAAATCAATAATGCTTTACAAAAATCATTTTTAATCAAATTTAAATCAAAATATTATAATATTTACATTTCTAAAATAATTTAAAATTTTTAGAAAAACATATTTTAACAATGGGTTTGTATTTCATTTTCTAGCCTCGATGAAGTGATACGGGTAATATATCATTTCAACCCGTAATTTACAAAGAAAACCCGGGTTTGATCATTTCAAACCCGCAATCCCAAGTAAAAGAAAATAATTGAAAATCATTCAGGCCTATCATTTCAGCCCATAATGATTTTCTCCTATTCTAAATTCCGTTCGGGTATGTATCATTTCAACCCATAGTGATTCTAGTCTACAGGGAACTTGCAGTGTGATAAACTGATAAAAATAACAGAACAACATAATATAATAGTAACAGATGTTATAACAGGTGTATAAGCATGGGTGAATATCATATAATCATAATATAGCAGGTGTAACATGATAATGCATTTTACAGATTCAAAAGGGGTCAATTAACTAGTTATATATGTACATATTGTCTGGTGAGAATAACTCACTGTTTTGAGCTGGAGACACAACGACGAATGCACGAATGAGATCCAAACAAGCACGATAACACGACACGAAGATGAGTGGAAGAGCCAAAGATTAATTCTCCTTGGATACGTGAGACAAAATAAATAAATATAACATAAGTTTTCAACCCAAATTCAATTAAACAAAGCTAGAAATGAATACACAAAACATCACCGAAGTGTTTGCACTTGCTTTCTACCACCTATGCTTCAACTCTAGATCTGAAATGGCATGGATAAAGGCATGATTTGGATTTGGTTTGGGTTCTTAAAGGTCGGCCTAGCATGGCAAAATGATGGAGCAAAGATATATAAGCATGAACTAACACTACAAGGCAAATATCATAGATTCCTATGCAGTAGAGGGCTCGGCCAAGGCCAAGGAGGGAACGACCAGGTCTGTAGTGGGATAAAGGATGATGTTTCCGTGGGCTCAGATTAGGAATTTGCTGGTGGTGGTGGTGTATGGTCGGCCAAAGTGATGGAGGAGGTGATGGAAGCAAGGTGAGTACGGTTATGGACATATATGTGGAGTTTCCTCATTTTTGTGTGGATCTACTTCATCATGGTGCACGGCTATGGCAAGGGGATGGGCTGGAGGAAGTGTTGACCAGAGGGGGTTGTGGTGGAGGTAGCCAAGGTGGTGGAGGAGGGCAGGCCGATCCAATAAAGATGAAGAAGGCAAGTGCAATCACAAAAGAAAACAAAGAAAACATGAAAAGAAAAGAAGTTTTTACCAAAAATTTTGCAAGCAATGGAGATGGCTGGCTATTTTGGAGATGAGAAAGGTTTGTATTCGTGAATTATGAGAAAAATAAGTGGCTGAGAGAAAGAATCGGGTCGGCCAAAGCAATTGAATGCAAGAGGTTGGAAAACGAAGAGGTGGAAAACAAAAGGTCTCAAGCAGCTAAAGAGTCACAAAACTCTTCGAATTTCCTTATTTCTTTTTTGCAAATTTAAATAACTGAAATATATAAATAAATTCAGTTAAAATACGAAAATATCACAAATAAATAAAATATAAATAAATAAATATTAATTATATATGATTAAATTAGGAAAACAGCACAGAAAATGAAAACTAGTTTAGAAAATTTGAAAATAAATGCAATGACTTTGGGAAAAAAAATTTGTACATGAAAAATATTTATAAATAGAGATAAGAAAATAAAATAAAAATTCATTCAAAAAATAAATATATAAATTTTAATTAAATATAATTTAAATGAAGAAAATAGCAGAAAAATAGAAAACAGCCTTTTAAAAATAGGAAATAAATACAGTAAATTTTGGAAAAATTTTGTTATCACTTTAAAAAATATTAAAAGACAAAATATATATAAAATAACATATTAACAAATGTTAAAATAAAATATAGCAAAGAAAATATTATTTAAAAAAATTTAAAATAGACAAAATTGCGAAATAAAACAAATTATACCCAAAATTGAAATGTACATAACTTTTACAATTTAAATCCGTTTTCAACGAAACGAAAAGCAGTATTCAAGTTATTAAATCTATTTTCATAATAAAAGATAAAATTTAAGAATTTAAATATTTAAATTTAAGATTTAAAAGTCAAAGTTTGACCAGTTTGAACAGAAATTCCTCTTTCATTAAAATATCCAATTTATACCTGATTGAAATTATAATTCACATAATAATCAACACTTATATTTAAAAATGTGAAATGTTTGAAATAAAACAAGTTTAAAAATAATTTCAAAATAAAATAAAGTCAAATATTAAAATATATGAAAAAACTAGGGTTGTTACACTCTCCCCCACTCAAATCTTTTCGTCCTCGAAAAGGAAGAAAGCGGAGAAACAACAAGAAAGAACAATCGGTTGGAATACATCCCCGAAAGAAGGTAGGGAAAAAAAAGATAGCTAGGAGGTATAGCAGGTTGAAAGACAAGGATGAACCATTATTTGAACCATTATACATTTCAATTTTTTTTTTAGTATGATGAATAGTCATTTGATTCAAATCTGATGGTTCAAAGTAAACAGTATTTAAAACATTTTAAATTTTTAGAAGGGAAAATAACTGATCAAAATATTCTTTATATGATACTTTATCAAAATACTTTTATAACTCGATGTCTTAACAAGTTTACTTTTGTTCCTGCAGACTCTGGCTATGCGTTGATCAGGCGCAAAGCTAGAATTCTCCAGGTACTTGATAGACTTGTTTAACACCTAGTGAAAATAATGAAAACACTTTTAAAAACTGATATGGAAAGTACAATCCAAAAAAATCAACCAAACCGAAACAGTTATCTAACCATGGATCGCAGATACACAATGGTTATGCCTGGATCCCCCATGAAACAATCCGTATCCGTAAGCTTTCTTAGCCCTGCGAGTTACGCCATGATGACGAGTAGAATGCAGGATACATAATGGTTACGCCTGGATCCCCCAGGAAACAATCCGTAACCCCAGGCCAGCTCAGCCAGGCATTTGCGCTACTAATGCGACCTACATAGAGTGCAGGATGCACAATGGTTACGCTTGGATCCCCCAGGAAACAATCTGTACCCCTAGGCCAACTCCGCCAGGCAGTTGCGCTATGCAGTCGCGATCATAAGACCATGGAGATCACCATGGAATTCGATGGACACTCGAGTATCATATCCGGAAAACCCAAATCAAAGAGAGAGAATAATATCGATAGAATGAATCCACAGTGTGGCCACAAAGCGGATATCAAGCAGAAGGCACTTTCCATATCTTTACTTCGAAAATATGTATCATATAGTACCTTTCGAAATCACTTCCATATATCATACTTATATAAAGTTCATTTTATATAAGATTTCATTTCAAATCATTACTTTTCAAAATAATAGTATATCAAATCACACTTATATAAATTTCGATTATAGAAGATTTCATTTTTTCAAAATTGAGTACCTTTTCAAATTCAATAGTTTCCGAATCAATAGTTTTCAAATCAACTGCATGCTTACACAAATTAATTTTTATATAAGTTCGATAAATCCCAAATCAAATATTTAGTAAATCAAGGTTTTCAATTTTAATTTGTTCAATATCAATTCAGTTTCAAGAATCATATATGATTTCACCAAATCCTTTCTTCCAAATTACATATATTCAGTTTTAAATTTTCTTAAAGCCAAAGATTTAGAAGATAATCCAAAGTTCTGAATCAACAACATTTATGCCAAACAAATTCATTTCTATTCCAAACATATATTCATTATCAAAAAATCATAATACTTTCAAGGTTGTAAATCTTTCGAAACCAAAATACTTGAAATCTTTACACTTTGAGAATAATAACATTTTGAAATGATACATTTGAAATCATAAAACATTCCCTCAATTCTTTACATTTCACAAATTTATTCAATTAAAACCAAATCTAAAATTTCCAATTTAAATTAAATTCAAACCATCAGTTTCAATTCAATTTAGTTTTCCAACAAAACCATTTCAAATATTATCAAATTTCAAATATAGATTTGATTTACAAAATAAACTATTAAATCTTAAATATTTTTCAAGGCTTAAATATACCATATTTCAAACTAAATTTTATAATTTCATATATCACAAATTTTCTTAATTATTACTTACATATGTCATCATTTCGCAACATTACATTCAATCGCTCGCTTGATCACACAAGTTCGCTTTCGAACTAGTATTTCCCATTCGACTTCCCTAATGCGGACTTCTATATGGTTTCTCGACTAGAAGCCATCAGTCTCCTTGCATAGCCATATAATATGATAGAGAATTCTAGAATCAAGCCCAAAATCCATATCAAATATTGCACATCAAGAATCAAATGAAAAATCCTAACACGAAATGGTGTAATTCACCTCGAACTTGTGTACTCAAACTTGGATCAAATTAATTATGCGAATAAAACAACATACATATAACTTATGTATCTATTCCAACTTGTTAAATAAATAGTTTTATAAAGATGTTACTAAGTTAAAACATTTAAAACCAAATTTTTCTCAAACATTCGAAGACTAATTTTTATCCAAAACATTTCAAACTAAATTTCGCATTAGTATAATTCAAAATAGTCTTATTTATTTACTTAACAAAACAGTTTCAACTTATACAAATCATATTATTTCATACTTGAAGCATACAAACTAAACTTATATTCTTTATCAAATACCTTATACATTTCAAAAAATTTAGCTTTGAAAAATTAACCTTGATTTGGAAGTGCTCGAATCTTAAAATAGTCGAAGAAATCATATTTTAAATCCAAGAGTTGGAAATCAACAACAAATCAGTAAATAAAATTTCAAAAGATAGGTTTCAAATCTGAAACTCGGGAACCGAACACCGGCTTACTTTAAATCATTTCAAATACACATACAGATATCTTTCGTAAATCAAATCATACCTCGAAATCTAAAAGTCAAAATTGGTTTCACAAAATCACTCGCATAGCAAAGCTACTAGAGTGGCCTCTCCCCCACATAGAAACTCGAAAATCAATGTCGATGATGCATGCATTCATCACTGAAATTATTTTCCAACGACATTAGTGAGTTCTGGACTTCAATTAACTTTGAAAAACTTCTTTGAAATTCCTTCAAAATCATTGAAAATCATTCGAATACATTTCTTATTTGAAAAAATGTCTTTAAATCATATTATTATTATTATATATTTTCCAAAATCTTAAAACCGATTTCAAAACACCGGAGTTCGATTCCTCGAAATTCAAATTCAAAACCCCTCAGTTATAAATCATTTTCGTATAAATCAAGTTCTTATAAAATTTTCAAAATTTCAAATTCTTTCGAAGCTTCCAATTTTCATTTTAAAAGGTATATAATCCTTATTGGAAACATTTCACTTTTATATATAAAAATATGGCCATCCTTAATAATTTCGATGTATGCACAATTTCAAAATACAACCAAACGTAAATTTCCAAAGGATGATTCAAGGAAGGATTTCAAACAAACAAAGATTCAAAATTAGAGGAACTCTAATTAAATAGAATTCTAGTTCGAAGATAAACTCAAACGAAGATGAGATAATTTAATTACCAAATAGAAGATGGATAAGCCTATATAAATCGCGAGTGACCTTAACCGGTCAACAGTGAATTCAGGAATATGATCGATGTAAAAATCTAAGGCAAATCGACATTCGATCGCCGAAGATAGAATCCCGATAGAGCAGGAGATAGATAGCATCGTAAACCGTGGATACAGAAATCTTTGGTGAATCAATTGTAGTTTGTAAAGGAGTTTCACCTCTTTACAGATCATTCAAAGATTGGCGGAATCACCGATATTTAGAAAGGTCGTTCCAAAGTGGAGTTATGGAATGCTCCAAAATCAAAAAGGTAAAATAGGGAAGACAAGACTGGACTTCGAAACAAGAGGGAGTGTTCCAAAGTTCAGGGAACCCTAATCGATAAGAATTCTAACCAAGAGGTTTCTAACAAGGTTGATACAGAAGGAATGAAGTTTAGAAAATCTTGGTTTCAAAATAAAAAATTATGCCAAAATAATCTTTGAAACTACTTTAAAAATCATTTAGAAATCATTTTATACTTCGAAAATACGCTCTCTCACAAGGAAATGATTCTGAGATTGTTTTCACCCATTCTAGGGTATTTCTACCCAATCCCTTATGAGTTTTTGCTCCGCAGGCTAAGGTTTGCCTAAAACCAAAGCTCTGATACCAACTGTAACAACCCGATATTTGACTTGAATTGCTCAAAATACCGCATTGTAAATAAATTTGGAGCAAATGAAATACAATCACAGAATCACAGACACAGAAATATCAGAATAACTCGCAGCGGAAATAAAAATACCATAGTAGTTCATGAAGCTACTATAACAAACTCTCAAAACATAATACATAATATTAGTCTGAAAACATATACAATAGAATCACAAATACATAGAAGTTATAAATACCAGAGCTGAAATGGAACAACTGAAACTGAAAGGAAATAGATAACTAGACAAGCAAAATCTCCAGCGATTCCTAGCTCCAGAAAAGAAATCCAAAGCTAAGCTGTAAATACTCAGGCTGACCCGAGCGTAAAGTAAAACATAAAACACTCGAGTCAGGACAATATATACTTATATAATGTAAACCAACTCAAGTGAACTGTAGTAGAAATGCACAATAACTTAAAGGATGCTTGGGATCGCCCATCCTTTAAGAATCAGTTAAACTATAAATTAATTACATCCCGTGGTTAAAAATTTAAAAATGGTATTTTATACTTCAAAATCAAATATAATTTCAAAATTCAATATCATTCAAAATACCATATCTTCCAAACCACATTCATTTTTATTTAATTTAAATACCATTACAAAACATATTTCAAAATAGTTTATATTCTGAAACAAATTACTTCATTTTAAATCATAAAATGAAGTTATTATATTTAATAATTAAATTATTAAATTTCCAAAATTTTAGTCTTTCAAAATTCATTTATTCACTTAATTTATTAAAACAGATGAAAATTCAACTTTCGCAGCATTTAGAAATTGCTACGGAAAGTTACATTCAAAACAGTTCAATTTAACAAAAGATAGCATTTAAAAATGCTGTAATAGGGTTACATTAGTTTCAAATAAAACTTAGTTAAATTCAACAATTATAGCATTTACAAAATGCTATAATAACCTTTAATTAAACTTAGCCATTTGGTTCACTATTATCAACTACAGCATTTACAAATGCTGTATTATCATTTACATTAGAATTAATAGCATTTCAAAAATGCAGTTAATTAACTTCAATTATTCAATATAATCTCACAAACAATCATATTTTTATTTAAATCATTTTTAGCTTATAAAATCGTATAATTTCACTTTTAAAACAGTCATTCAAATACCCTTATATTCATGATTTTATAAAGTTAAATCTCCATTCAAAATCAAAATGTAATAATAATTCACTTATTAAATTCCAACATTAAATTTTAAATACATTAAACTTAACTTAACATTTAAGTTTAAAATTTTCAAATATAACTTAATTTCATTTTTATTTACTTAACTTAAAATTCACTTTTAAGCCAAATTCACATATTTCCAATTTTAGTTATATTTCCAAATTTCAACCTAAATATTCATTCATTTCGCATTTTAACTTTATTCAAAAATCATTAATATATTATAAAATCATTTTAAATTCATTTAATTCAAAATATCATAAATTTATCATATTTTCATATTTAATTTAAATTCCATTTATCACCAAATTCTAATTTCTAAAATAACTTACATTTCAGATTTTCTAACTTTACCATTTATTTATTTCACTTATAAATTTTCAGAAAATCAATAATGCTTTAAAAAAGTCATTTTTAATCAAATTTAAATCAAAATATTATAATATTTACATTTCTAAAATAATTTAAATTTTTTAGAAAAACATATTTTAACAATGGGTTTGTATTTCATTTTCTAGCCTCGATGAAGTGATACGGGTAATATATCATTTCAACCCGTAATTTACAAAGAAAAACCGGGTTTGATCATTTCAAACCCGCAATCCCAAGTAAAAGAAAATAATTGAAAATCATTCAGGCCTATCATTTCAGCCCATAACGATTTTCTCCTATTCTAAATTCCGTTCGGGTAAGTATCATTTCAACCCATAGTGACTCTAGTCTACAGGGAACTTGCAGTGTGATAAACTGATAAAAATAACAGAACAACATAATATAATAGTAACAGATGTTATAACAGGTGAATAAGCATGGGTGAATATCATATAATCATAATATAGCAGGTGTAACATGATAATGCATTTTACAGATTCAAAAGGGGTCAATTAACTAGTTATATATGTACATATTGTCTGGTGAGAATAACTCACTGTTTTGAGCTGGAGACACAACGACGAATGCACGAATGAGATCCAAACAAGCACGATAACACGACACGAAGATGAGTGGAAGAGCCAAAGATTAATTCTCCTTGGATACATGAGACAAAACAAATAAATATAACATAAGTTTTCAACCCAAATTCAATTAAACAAAGCTAGAAATGAATGCACAAAACATCACCGAAGTGTTTGCACTTGCTTTCTACCACCTATGCTTCAACTCCAGATCTGAAATGGCATGGCTAAAGGCATGATTTGGATTTGGTTTGGGTTCTTAAAGGTCGGCCTAGCATGGCAAAATGATGGAGCAAAAATATATAAGCATGAACTAACACTACAAGGCAAATATCATAGATTCCTATGCAGTAGAGGGTTCGGCCAAGGCCAAGGAGGGAATGACCAGGTCTGTAGTGGGATAAAGGATGATGTGTCAGTGGGCTCAGATTAGGAATTTGCTAGTGGTGGTGGTGTGTGGTTGGCCAAAGTGATGGAGGAGGTGATGGAAGCAAGGTGAGTACGGTTATGTACATATATGTGGAGTTTTCTCATTTTTGTGTGGATCTACTTCATCATGGTGCACGGCTATGGCAAGGGGATGGGCTGGAGGAAGTGTTGACCAGAGGGGATTGTGGTGGAGGTGGCCAAGGTGGTGGAGGAGGGCAGGCCGATCCAATAAAGATGAAGAAGGCAAGTGCAATCACAAAAGAAAACAAAGAAAACATGAAAAGAAAAGAAGTTTTTACCAAAAATTTTGCAAGCAATGGAGATGGCTGGCTATTTTGGAGATGAGAAAGGTTTGTATTCGTGAATTATGAGAAAAATAAGTGGCTGAGAGAAAGAATCGGGTCGGCCAAACCAATTGAATGCAAGAGGTTGGAAAACGAAGAGGTGGAAAACAAAAGGTCTCAAGCAGCTAAAGAGTCACAAAACTCTTCGAATTTCCTTATTTCTTTTTTGCAAATTTAAATAACTGAAATATATACATAAATTCAGTTAAAATACGAAAATATCACAAATAAATAAAATATAAATAAATAAATATTAATTATATATGATTAAATTAGGAAAACAGCACAGAAAATCAAAACTAGTTTAGAAAATTTGAAAATAAATGCAATGACTTTGGAAAAAAAAATTTGTACATGAAAAATATTTATAAATAGAGATAAGAAAATAAAATAAAAATTTATTCACAAAATAAATATATAAATTTTAATTAAATATAATTTAAATGAAGAAAATAGCAGAAAAATAGAAAACAGCCTTTTAAAATAGGAAATAAATACAGTAAATTTTGGAAAAATTTTGTTATCACTTTAAAAAATATTAAAAGACAAAATATATATAAAATAACATATTAACAAATGTTAAAATAAAATATAGCAAAGAAAATATTATTTAAAAAAATTTAAAATAGACAAAATTGCGAAATAAAACAAATTATACCCAAAATTGAAATGTACATGACTTTTACAATTTAAATCCGTTTTCAATGAAACGAAAAGCAGTATTCAAGATATTAAATCTATTTTCATAATAAAAGATAAAATTTAAGAATTTAAATATTTAAATTTAAGATTTAAAAGTCAAAGTTCGACCAGTTTGAACAGAAATTCATCTTTCATTAAAATATCCAATTTATACCTGATTGAAATTATAATTCACATAATAATCAACACTTATATTTAAAAATGTGAAATGTTTGAAATAAAACAAGTTTAAAAATAATTTCAAAATAAAATAAAGTCAAATATTAAAATATATGAAAAAACTAGGGTTGTTACACACTGGGTGATTGGTTAAGCATAATTACTTAGTGTAATTAATAAAGTATAATTACTTAGTGAAGTAATTAGTGATGGTAATTACAGGAAGTAATTAATTGAAAATTGAAAGTGATTTGGGTTTAATTACTTTGTGTAATTAATATGAAGGATAATTACTTAATGAAAGTAATTAATAAGTAATTACTTATTGTTATTAATTTAAGAATTGCTTAATTAAGTTACTTAAAGATAACTAAGTGATGTAATTAATTACTTAAAGAGATTAATCTAGGGTGATTAATAAATATAGTTAATTAAAGATTAATTATTAAATGTAATTAACTAAGGAGTAATTAATTTAATTAATGAAGTAAATAAGGGTAGTTATAAGTGATTAATCAAGAGTGATTAATAATTATAGTCAATAATTAATTAAGAAGTAATTAAGGATAATTATTTAATGTAATTAATGTTGTGATTAAGGGTTGATTAATTAAAGGTTAATTAATCAATAAGTGATTAAAGAGTAATTAATTAATTATAATTAATTAAGGATTAAAGTAATTGTTTATAATTAATTAATTAACTAATGAAGTAATTAAGGGCTAATTATAAGTGATTAAGGATAATTAATTTAAAGGTTAGTTACTTAAAAGTAATTAAAATATATTTAATCAAGAATGATTAATTAAAATGAAGAATTAGAGGTTGATTAATTAATTCATTAATTTGTAATTACTTAATGGTTATGTAAGCAAGATTTATGTGATAGAAGTAGTCAATTTAATTATTTTAAATTAATACAGATGAAGTAATTAATTTAATTCATTTTAAATTAATTATAGATGGTATGACTGTTAGATCATTGCTCATATATGAATGGATGATATTGAATGCCTTGGATGGTTTGAGATCTCATATTTGAGATAAGTGATGTTGTGTGATATGGATGCTTTGGTTGAAGTGTGATGATAATGAGAATTATATGTTTATGATGATAATGTGAATTATCTGTTTGTGATGATAATGTAGATTATCTATTTTGATATGTGAATTATCTACATGTGTGTAAATAGATAATGAATTGAATTTTTTTAACTTTATAACAACTTGAACCTATAACATGGCGTTTTGGATTTCGATGAGACCGGGATCAGGTTTCCAGTTTTGGATATCCAAAAACCACAACGATCCAAATTAATGATAAGTCGTGAATCTCAAGTGAAGATGAAGATTCAGAGTGCAAGGGTTATCGTCGTTAACTCTGAGGTTGATTCCAAAATGAGTGTAACGAAATAATGCCTTCGGTTTCGTTCGAACCCGTAACGAACTTGTATGGATTGAATGCCTTCAGAACATCGTCAGGTGGACGATGAGCATTCTACAAGATGTGTTCTCTAAAGGTAATCGTAGCCTTAAGCCAAATCAATCAGGAATGGCTAAAACAAGGGAGGTGCAGAAAGGCTAAGTGGGTAGCACCCTAGCAGGACGAGTTTTACCCCTGTCTAGAGGTCCCTTTATATTCGACTGTGTGGGTAGTTGGTTGCAAACAACTGCGGGGTTGTCATGTTCAAGACTTTCCAGTAAGGGATGGTTCCAGTCTTGTGTTGCAGGGGATTTAGGGGGATCCTCAGTACCGTGATCTAGGCTACGTACTATGATGTGCAGTACCCCAATAGCCCTGCCATTGGTGGAAACCCATTCTTCCTACGCACCCTTACGGTTTTGATTGTATTACCCACTTTTGTGGCTAGCAGCTGGAATTTAATGAATGTAACAATTTCAGCTATTTCTTATTTTCTTAAAAAACCTAGCCCCTATTATAATATCAGTGGATTTCCTATCAAATGTTTTGGTTAGCATAAGGTAAAAACTTACCCATGTTTATTGGTGGGAAGTCTTACGTGATACCTTTTGCTTTCAAAGGTTTTTCAAAGTTAGGCAACCTTAACCTGCTACTCACACCAGACCCATGTCCAATCCGGAGTTTATCTTTTGTTTTCTTAAACTCTTGGGTACTCAAATTTTTACGAGTAGCCAAGGGATTCCGGTTAGCTTTGACGAATTGTAGAGGAGCAATGGAGTAGGAGGCTACAGCGTTTGATATATAGTTTTCGTTGTGTGTTCACTGAGTCATTTGTTTGTGTTGTATTGATTTGTAATAACTAGACAGGTTTTTATAACTATCTAGTATGTGATGTATAATCTGTGTAACTCTGATAATGGTTGTATACTTTGTAATACTTATGTTATTAATACAATTTATTCGTTCTGCTGTTGAGATTCTGATGTTGTTTCTACTTTCATCTCTATCTTTCTCTTTTCTATCCCTTTCTTTCTTACTCATGATACGTCTTTCTGGGAGATGTAAGGCGAGTCGTGACAGTTGGTATCAGAGCGGTAGGTTGAGTGAATACCTAGGCTTCGGAGTGTTTTCTTTCTTGAGAGAGCGTACTTGCATTTTCATATATTTATTTATATATTGTAACGACCCAGGAATTTTATTAATTAAAATTTGGATATTTAATTAATTTTAAATATTTATAAGTGAATTTATTAGTCGAATAAATTTTTATTCGAATAATTGGATTTAATTGAATAATTAAATCGATAATTTAATATGTTAAATTATGGAAATAATTGAAAACTGAGTTAAATATGATTGAAAATGATTTGTAAAATTTTATTTTATCATATTGGGGTTAGAATGATATTTTAGAACTTTTAAAATCGAATTAAAAGTTAAATTGTGAAAATTGAATATTTTAATATTTAAATCGACTAGTGAAAATAGCCAATTTTTGAACAGTCTCAGAATTGAACGAGACCATTTTCATTGGATCCGTAATAGTTAGTTATTACTGGATTTCAATTTTCGCAGCAATCGGAGTTATAGTTCGATCGTGGCAGCTCGAAACGCATCGAATTATTTTTTAATTTTAATTTGGTGAGTTAAAATAGCCATTTTTCAAAAGTCTCGGATTTCGACGAAACCAGTTTCATCGGATCCGTAATGTGATATTATTGTAAGGTTTCAAATTTCGTGTCAATTTGATTTACCATTTGTCCGGTACAAATTAAAACGCCTAGATAATCGTTTAAATCGGTTTAATTTAAATCGATCATTTGTTGCCATATTTCGCACAGATGATCGAATTAGCTTCCGAAACCTGTTCCATTGTGTCCGGAACGCGGGATAAACCCTAGAAACGTCAGTTTCGGCGCGTAAATCGGAGTTCGAAAATTTAAAATGAATAGTGTTTTCGTTCAAAAATCTATAAAAGGAACACACCCTTGCTCATTCTTGTTCAAGCCCTAACCCTAATTTTCTGAACCCTAGCCGCCACATTATAAATCAATGGCCAGAAAACACCCAAATCTCTTCCTCAATCTCTCCTAATCTACAAACAATTAGAAGAAGTGATCAACTACAAAGATGAAGAGCAAGGCGAGAGCTTTCGATCTATACGGTGATGATGGAGTTTGGCGTCGCGTGGAGGGGGGAAAGTAGCTGCGTGCATGCCACGTTCACTTGCGTGCGCGCGTATCACGAGATGGCCGAGCTTGCTATGGAAGAGGCCGAGCAAGGAGTTGGGTGAGGGCTACGCGATGGAACTACCTGATCGTGTTTTCATGCGTCGAGGTGATCGAATTAATTAACCCTAGTTTATGTTCATGGGTTTGTTTGTTGCGGCTATAACCTGGAAAGGAACATGAGTGGGGAAGATGAAGGGTGCGGTCATGATGGAAGGGAGAGAGATCCTACGGCTATGATCTAGGTAGTGATATAAATTAAAAAGAAATTGTTGTAATTTAGTTATAAAATCGTGTACAAACTTCATAAAATCATATCTTTTTCATACGAGGTCGAAAATGCGCGAAACCAGTTGCATTGGAATCGTATGGACGAGCACTACGCGATGGAATTGGATTGGAGTCGATTGGAGTTAGTGAGAATTTTGGGTAAAATTAAACGTCTGTTTAATTTTATTCGAAATAAATCGCTAAAACGAATTGAAATCAAGGTGAGAACTTCTCACTCAATCGAATCAGTTTCGATTTTATTTTAAATAGTTAGATTTAAAATATTTGAATGCATGTTTGAATGATGATTGTTATCTATTGATTGTTAAAATAGACATTATGCGCCGTTAGTAAGCGGATGTTATTTATTAAAAACATATACCGCGAATATTTCATAAACAGTGAAATTGGTATTATATATAATAGCAATATATATATTGGCATATGTATATATTGGAGTTATTGATTTCCCGCATTTTTTAGCGGATGAGAGCCTATTGCGCCGTCTATTAAGCGGATAATATTTAAATCCCATATACCGCGATAATTTCGTACTGGAGCGAAACTGGTATTGTGCTAATGTTTGTGGATGCAGGAAAACAGGTTGGAGGGATCCAACATGATTCCTCAACAGTATTTTTTTGATTTCAGATATTTTGATATTTGATGGATTATCATATCGATATATGATGTCGTTGTTGTCGTGATTGACTATTTGGTATGTAGCATCATTGGACCAAATTTGGAACTTTAAAAATGATTTTTAAAGTGATTTTTGAAAGTATATGTTTATAAAATATTTTTGGAATTGATCCATTATAAATAAATAACGTTATAATGTTAATGTTATCAAAATTATGATTTCTGAGAAATATAGATTAAAACTGATTTTTGAAAATATGGGATTAATGATTTTATAAAATAGTCTAAATCGGGATTAATTGAATTTATTATAAAAAGTTGAAATATAGGATTTATAAAATTTAATTATTTTATAAATCAGAATGACGAAATTATAAAGGAGATTAATGATGTTTTAAAAGAATAATATAAATTGATTTATATTAAGAGATTTATAAATGGATATTTATAAATTGAAATATTGACATTATAAAACGAGCTTTTATAAGTGTTAGGATGGATTGTGAATGAATTTCATAAATGAATGAAATTTATAGAATTTTATACGGTGAAGTTATAAATGGAATTTTATAAGCAGTAGGTTTATAGAATTTATAAAGTTATTGAAAGAAATGGATTTTGAGTAAATAAATGAATCTTATAAGTTATAAGATTTATAATTTGGGAAGTTTAAAAGAACGATTTTGTAAAATAATCGTTTTATAAGCATTTAACTTATAATATGAACCTTTAGTTTATAATTGAGTTATAAATCGAATAGATTAATAAAGGAATTTATAAAAGGAAGTTGTTATAAAATAAATAGAAATGGAGTTTATAAACGTTATTTCATAAATTCGCAAACGACTTATTTTGATAAGTTAAATTTTATAACCTATTAATGGAGTATATTCACATTTTTTACTGTGAATAATCCTTTGAAATAAAAATGAATAAAAGGATGAAATTTGTTAACAAGTATATTCACGTTTTTGAATAGTGAATAATATGTTAAAGGAATTGTTTTGAATGTGATGTTTTAAATAGAATTAAAACGATCTAATGATGTTTTAAAATATGTTGAGATTCGAAACCATGGATTTCAACATTTATTGTTGAAATAGACGTTTTCGAGAAATAGAAGGAAATGGTGGACTATAACACGGTTGTTATAGTAAATGATTTCCGAAAGGAAATGTTTTGTATAGTATTGGGATTTATATATCTATTTTAACTTTGAATCCCTATACTAGTGATTTTGGGACGTCGTAACGATGTTTTACGCAACATTCGTTTTGGCCCAAATAAATATGTTTATGAGAACGATTTCCTTAAAGAATGAAATATATATATTTAATTTCGATTGAAGTATATTGAATATTTTCCAAGGTTGAAAATAAAAGATTTGTGAATTACTTATATAGTAAGTATGGAAATGTTTTCCAATATAAAGTGAATATTTTAAGAATTTATCTTTTTGAAGATAAATTGAAATGAATAATTGAAATCGTATATGCATGGATATTTTGGAATGAAAATTCGCTATGGAATTTATGAATAAAAAGGGAAGTTGTCTAAAAATAAATATTGATTTATTTTTGAAGTGTGAAAATTATATATCTTGTAAAGATATTTTTGGAAAATAAATAATTTGGAAAATTATTTGGAAACTGGTGATGTGTGCATATCCATTGATAGTTCAATAACCGACTATCAATATTTTCCTTTGAATGGGTAATTGATGTGATTTGTTTGAATTTGAATGCCACACTTATTTTTGAATAAGCGCTCACTATTCGGGTTAACCGGGAATGGACCATGGGGTCGTATAACCCATTCCGAATATGTGATACGTCGTTATGAATTGCATTTGATGACCGGTGTTGAAGACCGGGTATTTGCAAAAGCGATAGGATGACCTATCGATTGTCTCTGCACTGGGTAGCTCCTGGTATAGAGATTTCCTAAGTGATGGGAAATTCGATCGGGATTGTGAATACCGGATTGCAAGGGCTTCGTGAGAAGTGCCTTCAGTTTTGTTCGAGCCCGGAACAGACTTGTATGGATTGTATGTCTGGCATTACAAATTGAGATATAAAACCGATTTCATTCAAATATATTTCTGTTGGTGGCGGAGAATTTATTCTTTTAGCTTAACACCCTTCTCTGAGACGTACGAGCTCAGAGGTTATGTAATTGAATGTTATCAGCGATATATTCCCAATTTGGTAATGTGACATGCTGAGTGTTGCTGTTAAATGATCATTGTGTTGATTATTTGTGATAGGATCGTTTATTTGATCGTCTATCCTGGTGATCATTCCTATGATCATTTGTTGACCCAAAGCATGGCTTTTGTATAAAGTATGTTTTTGTGGACGTGACTTCGTCGAGCCTCACACCCCGTGAATGGTCAAAAGAGGAAAGATGCGGCAAGGTTATGAGGGGTAGCGCCCTTTAGGATATGTGCATTTCCTTCTGGAAAAGGGTGGTATCATGGTATGGAGCCCAAATACTTACTCATGTTGAAAACACTTTGTTATAATTGTGTGAATTGATTACGAGCGCTCGGTTGAAAGGTCCCAAAGGACCGGGGGATGGCATATTCGGTCAGTTGTTACTCAGTTAGGGGTAACCCGGCCTTGTGTTGGTAGAGATCCGGTTTGGTTCTCGGGGATGTCCATCCAGAGGCATTCTCATGTGGCAATGGGAAGTTCCTTGGCCTGATCATTCGTTGGAAATCCAATTCCCAATACGAAACCCTGTACGGTATTAGTTGTAGAACCTGCCATTTACTTATGGTGGTCACCACTGTTTAGATGGTAGCTATAGTAGGCATAGTTCGAAATGTCTATATTGGCTAAGATTTATATTCTACTTTCGAAATGAATTTTTCCTACACTATACACTAATAATAATATCAAATGTTCTTTTTAAATGCGTATCAAGCATCTTTGACTATCATAAGGAGAAATCTCCTCCGATTCTGCGTTTGCATTGTGTGTGTGTGCGGGAGGCCTTATGGTAGTCTCATTTTTAAAAGCATTGCGAATTGACTTTAAAAATATTCATCTATTTTGTTTTCAAAGATAAATAAACTGTTTTGAGTTCTCACACCAGTCACATGACTGACTTGGAGTTTATTGTTTTCCTTCCTAAACTCTGGGTGCCCACCAATTTCCACACGGGCAGTCAAGAGACAGGTTTATCAGGATATTCTGGATATTCTGGAGTTGCTGGAGGCAAGATGGATGGCATGGCGTATTACTAGTATATAGTATTTCTTTTTCCGCTGCACTATTTGTTGTTGTTCTTATTGTTGTACACTCTGATGATAGATGTAATGAAATGTAATGTAATGTAATAACTGATATAGTTCTTTGTTTAAAGATTATTCATTTATTATTATATGTTGTTCCGCTGTGAATTGTGAGATTCTGATGTTGTTCTGTTGTTTTCTGTTCCGTTCTATTTTCTATTTTCTTTGTTTCTGTTCTGTTCTATCTTTTCTCTCTATTTTCTATCTTTTTCTTCTTTTTCTTTTTCTTAAAACCCTAAGTGTTCGGTTTTCCGTCGTTCGATTGCTCGGCAGTCGATAAAGTGAGTATCGATGTTGAATTTTCGAAAGACGAAAATTTTCGGGGCGTTACATTTGGTATCAGAGCTTATGGTTAAGCGATAACCATGGTTCTGTTGGGTATTACTCATTAGAGATAGAGTTAGTAGTGCTCTAGAATGGGTTTGAGTGTAATAATAGCTATGAGAGCGTATTTGTTAGTGAATATAAAATTGTTTTATATTGTGATGATTGGTTTGTTGAGTGGCATATGAACCTTCGTCAGCGTGGTCTCGACAACTATGCCGAAGGGGTTTCTAAACACTTAAATAGAACAATTCGGCACAGTATTGTTTTAAATTGGGTAAATGAAATAATTTTACCTTGATTATATTTTATATATAAAGAAATAATTTTTCAGAATTATTAAAGGATATATAAGTTGATTGTTTAGATGTTTGAATAATCTAAATTAAAGAATAATTGTATAAGCAAAAGAATGATAAGAATTGAATTATAATTAAAGTGAATTACAATTGTGAAATAAACTTATATATATATATATATAAGAAGTGAAACTATATGAATATATTTATGAATATGAGTTGTAAATAAAAAAATGAATTTAAAGTTAAATGGAAATTTACTTTAGAATTGGAATCTGAATTGATTTATAAGTTGGAATTTAAGTTATGTAAAACCAAGTGATGTTTGTAAAATGGAATATAACTTAAGTGATGTTGAATAAAGTTGATATTAGTATCAAAGTAAAATTAATAAAGTTAAGTGATAAATGTGAACTTGAGTTGTATAAATGAAATTCAACTTTAGAAATTGAATTGAATGAATGGATTAAATGTTAATCAATTGAATGTGAATAATTGGTATGAAATAATGGATATAAGTGTAAATTCATTAAAATGTAATGTTATTGAAAGTTGAATAGTTGAATAAAAATCAATTAATTGAACTAATTGAAAGCAAAGGAATTTGGTTGAAATTAATATACATTGATCGTTATATGATTGTTAGTTGATTGTATATAATTCATTAAGTGTTAATGAAATTGAGTTAATGAAATTGGAAGCTAAAGTAATTGGAATTCAACTGGAAGTTAAGTGAATCTTAAATAGAATTGAATTTGATTTGGAAGTGAACCAACTTGAATATGAATTAGTGAATATAAACTAATTGAAAATAAATGTTAGTAAACATCCACTGTTAATGAATCAAATGTGATTAAATTGAAAACCTAATTCATTGAATATTAATAAGAATATGAATGAATATTTATTGGTTATGAATGATAGTTGGTTGATGGTTGAATATATTGCTTTTGTTTCATTTGCTATGTTGACATATATAGTTATTATGTTGCTATATGTTGTATATCGATACTATTTTCATATATGCATGTTCTCATGTTGTTTGTTGAGTGATTAGTAGGTGCGGATCGCGTTTGCTTCGCATTTGGAGCTCGCTTTCGCGCTATATTAGCCGTATATGCTCGCTAATAAAATATAAGGTACATATCTCGGATTAAATATCGTACTTTTATACTTTTTTCCCTTCGGGATGCCTCATTACTTGATGAGATGTATATTTGTGATATATATACTGTTATTTTTTTCGGATCGAGCCGCGCAAAGGAGACTATGGCAAATTTTTCCGGAAATTTAAGGCGTTAGAAAAAATTTGAGAAAATTTGGAAAGTTTGTGAAAACTTTAACTTTGATTTGGAATTGAAAGTTAAACAATAGTAATTATTTTTGAAAAGATAACTAAGTATAATTTGAAAACTTAGTAAAGATTTATAAGAAATTTAATTATGAATTTTTGGAAAGTTAATAAATTCTATAACTTTTCTTACTTGTTAATTTCGAGGACGAAATTCTTTTAAGGGGGGAAGATTGTAACGACCCAGGAATTTTATTAATTAAAATTTAGACATTTAATTAATTTTAAATATTTATAAGTGAATTTATTAGTCGAATAAATTTTTATTCGAATAATTGGATTTAATTGAATAATTAAATCGATAATTTAATATGTTAAATTATGGAAATAATTGAAAACTGAGTTAAATATGATTGAAAATGATTTGTAAAATTTTATTTTATCATATTAGGGTTAGAACGATATTTTAGAACTTTTAAAATCGAATTAAAAGTTAAATTGTGAAAATTGAATATTTTAATATTTAAATCGACTAGTGAAAATAGCCAATTTTTGAACAGTCTCAGAATTGAACGAGACCAGTTTCATTGGATCCGTAATAGTTAGTTATTACTGGATTTCAATTTTCGTAGCAATCGGAGTTATCGTTTGATCGTGGCAGCTCGAAACGCATCGAATTATTTTTCAATTTTAATTTGGCGAGTTAAAATAGCCATTTTTCAAAAAGTCTCGGATTTCGACGAAACCAGTTTTATCGGATCCGCAATGTGATATTATTGTAAGGTTTCAAATTTCGTGTCAATTGGATTTACCGTTTGTCCGGTACAAATTAAAACGCCTAGATAATCGTTTAAATCGGTTTAATTTAAATCGATCGTTTGTTGCCATATTTCGCACAGATGATCGAATTAGCTTCCGATACCTGTTCCATTATGTCCAGAACACGGGATAAACCCTAGGAACGTCAGTTTCGGCGCGTAAATCGGAGTTCGAAAATTTAAAATGAATAGTGTTTTCGTTCAAAAATCTATAAAAGGAACACACCCTTGCTCATTCTTGTTCAAGCCCTAACCCTAATTTTCTAAACCCTAGCCGCCACATTATAAATCAATGGCCAGAAAACACCAAAATCTCTTCCTCAATCTCTCCCAATCTACAAACAATTAGAAGAAGTGATCAACTACAAAGATGAAGAGCAAGGCGAGAGCTTTCGATCTATACGGTGATGATCGAGTTTGGCGTCGCGTGGAGGGGGGAAAGTGGCCGCGTGCGTGCCACGTTCACTTGCGTGCGCGCGTATCACGAGATGGCCGAGCTTGCTATGGATGAGGCCGAGCAAGGAGTTGGGCGAGGGCTACGCGATGGAACTACCTGATCGTGTTTTCATGCGTCGAGGTGATCGAATTAATTAACCCTAGTTTATGTTCATGGGTTTGTTTGTTGTGGCTATAACCTGGAAAGGAACATGGGTGGGGAAGATGAAGGGTGCGGTCATGATGGAAGGGGGAGAGATCCTATCGCTATGATCTGGGTAGTGATATAAATTAAAAAGAAATTGTTGTAATTTAGTTATAAAATCGTGTACAAACTTCATAAAATCATATCTTTTTCATACGAGGTCGAAAACGCGCGAAACCAGTTGCGTTGGAATCGTATGGACGAGCACTACGCGATGGAATTGGATTGGAGTCGATTGGAGTTAGTGAGAATTTTGGGTAAAATTAAACGTCCGTTTAATTTTATTCGAAATAAATCGCTAAAAAGAATTGAAATCAAGGTGAGAACTTCTCACTCAATCGAATCAATTTCGATTTTATTTTAAATAGTTAGATTTAAAATATTTGAATGCATGTTTGAATGATGATTGTTATCTATTGATTGTTAAAATAGACATTATGTGCCGTTAGTAAGCGGATGTTATTTATTAAAAACATATACCGCGAATATTTCATAAACAGTGAAATTGGTATTATATATAATAGCAATATATATATATATATTGGCATATGTATATATTGGAGTTATTGATTTCCCGCATTTTTTAGCGGATGAGACCCTATTGCGTCGTCTATTAAGCGGATAATATTTAAATCCCATATACCGCGATAATTTCGTACTGGAGCGAAATTGGTATTGTGCAAATGTTTGTGGATGCAGGAAAACAGGTTGGAGGGATCCAACAGGATTTCTCAACAGTATTTATTTGATTTCAGATATTTTGAAATTTGATAGATTATCATATCGATATATGATGTCGTTGTTGTCGTGATTGACTATTTGGTATGTAGCATCATTGGACCAAATTTGGAACTTTAAAAATGATTTTTAAAGTGATTTTTGAAAGTATATGTTTATAAAATATTTTTGGAATTGATCCATTATAAATAAATAACGTTATAATGTTAATGTTATAAAAATTATGATTTTTGAGAAATATAGATTAAAACTGATTTTTGAAAATATGGGATTAATGATTTTATAAAATAGTCTAAATCGGGATTAATTGAATTTATTATGAAAAGTTGAAATATAGGATTTACAAAATTTAATTATTTTATAAATCAGAATGACGAAATTATAAAGGAGATTAATGATGTTTTAAAAGAATAATATAAATTGATTTATATTAAGAGATTTATAGATGGATATTTATAAATTGAAATATTGACATTATAAAACGAGCTTTTATAAGTGTTAGGATGGATTGTGAATGAATTTCACAAATGAATGAAATTTATAGAATTTTATACAGTGAAGTTATAAATGGAATTTTATAAGTAGTAGGTTTATAGAATTTATAAAGTTATTGAAAGAAATGGATTTTGAGTAAATAAATGAATCTTATAAGTTATAAGATTTATAATTTGGGAAGTTTAAAAGAACGATTTTGTAAAATAATCGTTTTATAAGCATTTAACTTATAATATGAACCTTTAGTTTATAATTGAGTTATAAATCGAATAGATTAATAAAGGAATTTATAAAAGGAAGTTGTTATAAAATAAATAGAAATGGAGTTTATAAACGTTGTTTCATAAATTCGCAAACGACTTATTTTGATAAGTTAAATTTTATAACCTATTAATGGAGTATATTCAAATTTTTGACTGTGAATAATCCTTTGAAATAACAATGAATAAAAGGATGAAATTTGTTAACAAGTATATTCACGTTTTTGAATAGTGAATAATATGTTAAAGGAATTGTTTTGAATGTGATGTTTTAAATAGAATTAAAATGATCTAACGATGTTTTAAAATGTGTTGAGATTCGAAACCATGGATTTCAACATTTATTGTTGAAATGGACGTTTTCGAGAAATAGAAGGAAATGGTGGACTATAACATGGTTGTTATAGTAAGTGATTTCCGAAAGGAAATGTTTTGTATAGTATTGGGATTTATATATCTATTTTAACTTTGAATCCCTATACTAGTGATTTTGGGACGTCGTAACGATGTTTTACGCAACATTCGTTTTGGCCCAAATAAATATGTTTATGAGAATGATTTCCTTAAAGAATGAAATATATATATTTAATTTCGATTGAAGTATATTGAATATTTTCCAAGGTTGATAATAAAAGATTTGTGAATTATTTATTAAGTAAGTATGGAAATGTTTTCCAATATAAAGTGAATATTTTGAGAATTTATCTTTTTGAAGATAAATTGAAATGAATAATTGAAATCGTATATGCATGGATATTTTGGAATGAAAATTCGCTATGGAATTTATGAATAAAAAGGGAAGTTGTCTAAAAATAAATATTGTAAAGATATTTTTGGAAAATAAATAATTTGGAAAATTATTTGGAAACTGGTGATGTGTGCATATCCATTGATAGTTCAACAACCGACTATCAATATTTCCCTTTGAATGGGTAATTGATGTGATTTGTTTGAATTTGAATGCCACACTTGTTTTTGAATAAGCGCTCACTATTCGGGTTAACCGGGAAGGACCATGGGGTCGTATAACCCATTCCGAATATGTGATACGTCGTTATGAATTGCATTTGATGACCGGTGTTGAAGACCGGGTATTTGCAAAAGCGATAGGATGACCTATCGATTGTCTCTGCACTGGGTAGCTCCTGGTATAGAGATTTCCTAAGTGATGGGAAATTCGATCGGGATTGTGAATACCCGGATTACAAGGGCTTCGTGAGAAGTGCCTTCGGTTTTGTTCGAGCCCGGAACAGACTTGTGTGGATTGTATGTCTGACATTACAAATTGAGATATAAAACCGATTTCATTCAAATATATTTCTGTTGGTGGCGGAGAATTTATTCTTTTAGCTTAACACCCTTCTCTGAGACGTACGAGCTCAGAGGTTATGTAGTTGAATGTTATCAGCGATATATTCCCAATTTGGTAATGTGACATGCTGAGTGTTGCTGTTAAATGATCATTGTGTTGATTATTTATGATAGGATCGTTTATTTGATCGTCTATCCTGGTGATCATTCCTATGATCATTTGTTGACCCAAAGCATGGCTTTTGTATAAAGTATGTTTTTGTGGACGTGACTTCGTCGAGCCTCACACCCCGTGAATGGTCAAAACAGGAAAGATGCGGCAAGGTTATGAGGGGTAGCGCCCTTTAGGATATGTGCATTTCCTTCTGGAAAAGGGTGGTATCATGGTATGGTGCCCAGATACTTACTCATGTTGAAAACACTTTGTTATAATTGTGTGAATTGATTACGAGCGCTCGGTTGAAAGGTCCCAAAGGACCGGGGGATGGCATATTCGGTCAGTTGTTACTCAGTTAGGGGTAACCCGGCCTTGTGTTGGTAGAGATCCGGTTTGGTTCTCGGGGATGTCCATCCAGAGGCATTCTCATGTGGCAATGGGAAGTTCCTTGGCCTGATCATTCGTTGGAAATCCAATTCCCAATACGAAACCCTGTACGGTATTAGTTGTAGAACCTGCCATTTACTTATGGTGGTCACCACTGTTTAGATGGTAGCTATAGTAGGCATAGTTCGAAATGTCTATGTTGGCTAAGATTTATATTCTACTTTCGAAATGAATTTTTCCTACACTATACACTAATAATAATATCAAATGTTCTTTTTAAATGCGTATCAAGCATCTTTGACTATCATAAGGAGAAATCTCCTCCGATTCTGCGTTTGCATTGTGTGTGTGTGCGGGAGGCCTTATGGTAGTCTCATTTTTAAAAGCATTGCGAATTGACTTTAAAAATATTCATCTATTTTGTTTTCAAAGATAAATAAACTGTTTTGAGTTCTCACACCAGTCACATGACTGACTTGGAGTTTATTGTTTTCCTTCCTAAACTCTGGGTGCCCACCAATTTCCACACGGGCAGTCAAGAGACAGGTTTATCAGGATATTCTGGATATTCTGGAGTTGCTGGAGGCAAGATGGATGGCATGGCGTATTACTAGTATATAGTATTTCTTTTTCCGCTGCACTATTTGTTGTTGTTCTTATTGTTGTACACTCTGATGATATGATGTAATGAAATGTAATGTAATGTAATAACTGATATAGTTCTTTGTTTAAAGATTATTCATTTATTATTATATGTTGTTCCGCTGCGAATTGTGAGATTCTGATGTTGTTCTGTTGTTTTCTGTTCCGTTCTATTTTCTATTTTCTTTGTTTTTGTTCTGTTCTATCTTTTCTCTTTATTTTCTGTCTTTTTCTTCTTTTTCTTTTTCTTAAAACCCTAAGTGTTCGGTTTTCCGTCGTTCGATTGCTCGGCAGTCGATAAAGTGAGTATCGATGTTGAATTTTCGAAAGACGAAGAATCAGGTCCTTACATATATTATTTCTACCTATTTGTTTGGTTACCTGTTCGGGTTTTCCCATATAGGTTATAAAGGTAGATAAGGTAGTGGTGTGTGTAACACAACTACTACCAATGGTTGAAGTCCGATTATTGAGTTTGGAAGTGTATCTGTTGAGATTGTAGACCTAGTACCGTCTTGACTGAGCTTTGATGTGGTGAAGGATTTCATCAATCTCTGAAGGAAAACTTTTAAGGTTCGGAGTCCATGTTTGAAGTTGGATGAGTAGAGTTTGGATCTATCGGTTGGGTAGAAGCGAGTGGTGGTATTTTGATACCTCAGGAAGTGATAGCTGCGTGATGAGATGCAGTGGTTATGGAAGTGTCCGAAGATGTTTCTTTGGAACCAGTTTAAGGAAGAGTGTTTTCTTTAGTGTTGAGGCTTGGCTCAGCAGGGTGTTTGTGTTTGGCTTTGAGGCCCGAGTTTCTCGAGGAGCTTCTGGTTTACGAAGTCTTTGGCATCAGTGGCAGCGTTGCAACTTGAAGTGTTCTGTGTGCCGGCAGGAAGGTCTTCTGGCTTAGCAGTTTTTCTAGAGATGGAGTTCACACGCAGATGAGTGGATCCATTTCTTTGATGGATTGGTTAGATGAGTATAAGCTGTTCTGATTGGTAAAGAGAGAAATATTTTCTTTGGAATTAGTTTGGATTGATCGAAAAAGTGACTTGCGATAGTTGAGTGTTTTCTTGGGTTATCTTTTGCTTGAAGCGTCTGGAGATTGAGATTTGTATCGACCAAGATTCCAAGAGTGGTACCGGTGGTTCAGCTTAGTAGAAGGATGCTTCTTAGTGTGAGGGTTTGGTGAAGCAGCTCAGATTTTTGGGGGAACTTCTGAGTTTTCTTTTTATGGATCTGTTGAACCGTATCTATGGGATATGTTGTCCAGCCTGTGCATGTATTCATCATCAGCATTTTCATCTACTCCAGATCAAAGTTGTGCAGCGGAAGAAGTTTGGGAGTGCATCTGTTTCTCTTTTCTAGATAAGAGAAGTTATTTTTATTCTGATGTTTGTAAAGTAGAGTTTGTGTTCTTGATCTTGGTTGATCGTGAGAGGATCATTTTGTTGGGTTGTTTTTGGTTCCGTTTATATTTAGAGGCATCAGCGAAGGTTGAGCTGATCAAAAGGGATAGAGACAGCCCAAGACCGTTCGAAGAGTTTTGAGGATAAGAGACGGTGGAATTTGGATTCCGAAGTCGTAGATTTGATTTTGGATAAGTTTCTCCAATCAAAGGAGCTATAAGTTTTGGTAAGTCTGGAAAGCTAGCTCTGAGTTGTTTTAGATCTCTTCTGTGTTCTTTTTAGGATTAGTGCTTTAGTCTTTAGACTTGAATTGCCAGTTTGGATAACTGAAATTCAATGAGTTTCACGTATCTCTAAGGAGTACGTGGATGATCCATCTCTGGTTGTGGAACCAGCAGTTCAGGAGGATTTGGTTGTTGAGTCAGACTTATCCGTGGTCTGATATCCTATTTAGTTTTGTAGATCTAGATGAGTAGAAGCTTTGTAACTTAGTAGTGTTGATTGTTTATATTCTGTAGAGTGAGTATTCCATTATTTATACCTGGGAAACTCTAGGAAATTCTATCCAGAATTTTGTTTAGATAGTTAGATTTGTTTGATTGGGTGAATTAGTTGCTATGGTTGTTAGCATATGGTTGTCAATATATGCTTGTGATTTAAAATTAAATTTAAAATAGATTATTGGATTACCTTTGCTTTTAAATTTTGGGGATGAAATTCTTTTAAGAGGGGAGGAAGGTGATGACCCGGAATTTTTGGCAATATCAATTTAATAATCTGTATTAATAAATTGATTTAATAATCTTTGTTAATAAAATTTGAATTAATTTAATAATCCAATTAAATAAATATTTAGTTAGTGAATTTTATCTTTTAAAAAGCTAATAACATGTTTTCTGTTTATAATGTATGTATTTGTATATATTGTAAATAGATGAGCTTTGTTTTAAATTTAACAAGGCATATCTTCTAATTCTAGTATTTTTGGAAATTATGATTTGATTTAATATATAACTTTTCAAAGCTATTTAAATAAATAACTATATGGTTTAAGTACTTAAGGTAAATGTTTAATTGTTTAAATTCATTTTAGCTTACCTTTAAATTTAAATTAATCTTCAAAAGGGTTTGTTATTTTCTTTTTAAATATAGCTTGATAAATATGATTTGAAATTATATATATTAGTTTTACAGTTTTACAAATGATACATTGATACATATAGTAATATAAGTAATTTATTAATACTAAGATAATTTCTATTATAAATTATTTAAGTTTGATAAATTATTATTTTTGAATAATAATAATAACGTGTTAGATATATATAGATTTGAATAGAAATAGAATTGTTATTTCAAATTGAATTTGGTTTGAATTTGAATTTATAGTGTTGGTATTTAAAAAGATAGATATTTAAAATATTTTGGATTTTAAAAATATTGTATAAGGTTTTATTTATAAATATAATTGGTTTTATCTCTTTAAAATTATCTAATATATAAGTAAGTACTTATTAATTAATAATTAGGTATATCTTACATTAACCTTTATTAAAATTTAAAAATAAATATTAATTAACTTAAAGAGACAAGTGTTATAATATTAAAACTTAATATAACATGTGTTAATAAATGAAAAAAGATATATGACAAGTGTTGAACTTTAAAACAAGTGGCTTTTGCAAATTTGATTTTATTTTATTTTTGATAAATCAAAATTTCAGCCTATTTAGAACATACCTTTCTTCTTTTCAATTTTTTTCCATTCTTTTTCAACAGTTAAAAGAAAACCAAATCTTCGGCCTACAGTTCTCAAAATAAATCTGGAAATTTTATACTCCTCAAACCAGAAAAAATTCAAATCATCAACCTGTAATCAAATCTGAACTCAAATAATCCACTGAAAAGAAAATCTTAAATTCACTCCTCAAACAAAAATTGCAAATCTAAAACCAGTATTTCCTTTAACCAAATCAAAATTTAACTATCTGAAATCATCTTCAAAACCAGAAAACAAATCTGCAAGTTTTAACTTCAATCTGTAAACCAAAAGCAAGTTCAAACAACTCAAAAGCCTGTAGTTTTCTTCAATTCTGTTTTGAAAGCAACAACTAGGCCAGCATTTATCTTCAACTTGAGGTTTTCAAAAGCAAACATGCAACTGCAGTTTTAAAATCATAAGCAAACCACAACAACTCAAGTTCAAAGCTTTTCAAAAATAAAGGTGCTCTGTTCTTCTGTATAACAGGTGATTAACATCACATCTTAATAATTTAAGTATATAAATCTGGTTGTTTGATTTATCTATAGAAATAAGTATGATTGTATGTATTAGTACTTTGCTGTGTGTGTATATCTGTATGGATGAGTTGCACGTCTGTTCACTTAAGACACAATCTGTTTCTAGCTTAAACTCAAGTTTTAGTCAAAATTCATTTTCTCTTGATCTGATTGCTGCTAAGATTTAGGATTTGAAGGAAATTTGTTTGTTATATGACAAATAAGGTTTGAAAACTTATTTAAGTTAAAACTATTTGGTAATGTCCATGGGAACCAAGAAAAATTGGGCAATCTTTAAATAAGTCAAAATACAAACATCTTAATTTATAAATCTAGGAGTTTTAACTGATTCCTTATCCTCAGACATGATTTTTAAAACTAAAACCATAATTTTTAGTTTGGGTTTGAATGAGTATGGTGGAGTTGATCAGAAATTGAATTCTGAGTGGTTGCCGGTGATCTCGAGGGTCCGGGGTGTCGTGGCTCTTTCTGGAGGTAGAGGTGTGATCAGAGAATCGTGGAAAAATATTGGATTGGTGATCAGAGCATGGTAGCGACGGTGGTGGGTCAGTGAATGCTGTAACCATAGTTTTGACAGGCAGGTATATTTGATCAAGGTGATGGCTCTGGTTGATCGAGTGTAACAGGTCTTTGGGAAATGTAAGAGGAGTTGTTGTCGAAGTCGTGGTTGGAGGCATTGCCACTCTGATGATCGGAGACTCGATGAAGATGTTGTTCCAGGTTTTGATGGTGGTTCCAGTTTTGGGTTTGAATGCCTATTCTCGATTTCGAATTGGTATTGAAGTTCTGATGGTCAAGGGTTGGTGAGAGGGTGATAGCTGATATGATGAAGCTATCGTTGTTGACCTGTGATGGTCAGAGCCACCGTGTTATGTATGGTGCATTTGTTTTCTAGTGAAGCCTCTGTAGAAGTAAGGGATGAGTACTCGAGTTCTACTCGAAGTTATTTCGTGTTTTGCTCGAAGTCAGGTGGTGTTTGACTCGGGGGTTTTTAAGTATAGGCTCGGGTCAAATTCTGTTACAGGTTCTAAAACATGTCAGTGTATAGATTTTGAAATTTAAACTAAATTTAAAAATGAAAAGCAAGTTTAAATCAAAATTTTAAAAAAAAATTTAAAGTATGGATTCAAAATAAATTTAATCCTAATTTTAAAATAAATAAGTTTTATAAAAATGAAATGTTTTAACAACTTTAAATTGTTAAAGTATTTTATAAAATGATTTAAAATATGAGAATAAAGATTTAAACAGAGTTTTAAATCTAAATTTAAATCTAGATCCAAAATGAATTGTATCATGGTTTTGAACTAAAAGAAAAATTTTAAATTTAAATTTTTTTAAACAACTTTGAATGTTTGAAGTGAATTTTAAATTGATTTGAATTTAAAATGAATTTGGTTTTAAATTCTTTTAAACTTCTTTTATAAAGTAAGTATTTCTTTAACATGTGATTTAAACGGATTTAAATTGTTTAAACCTTATTAAAGTTAAATTTGTATTCATTTTAAATTTTAAATTTAAAATGGAATTTAAAAGTATATTGTTTTTAAATGCTTTGTTAATGATAATTTAATCATTATTAGGATTAAAGTTTGTCTAAAAGTTAATTAGGATTTAATGATTTGTAATTCATTAAATTATTAAGGTAATTAAGATGGATAATTAATTAATTTAATTAATTAATGATTTGGATTAATTAATTAAGTAATTAAGGGTTTAAATTAGTTAATTAAGGTTTAAGTTAATTAACTAAGAAATATTTAATTTGTAATTAAGAATCACTAATTAGATAAGATTAAATTTTTAATTAATGATTAGAAATTAATTAATCAAGTAATTAATCATTAATTAAGTTATAGTTAAGCGCTTAACTAATTAAATAATTAGAGATTAATTAATTGGTTAATGAGGATTAATTAATTTGTAATTAATAACGATTAATCTAAGTTTAATTACTTAAGGAAAGTAATTAAAGAATTGTTTATTGTTAATGAAGATCATTAACTAAAGACTATTAAATAATTAATTAATGTGATTATTTTTAATTAATTAATTATATTAATTAATTTAAGATAATCATTTGTGGAATTTGTTAAGTATAATTACTTAATGAAAGTAATTAAGGAATTAATTACTCAATGTAATTAATTATAGTAATATGATTAGTTTAAGTTAATTAGTTAGGTTTAATTAATTTAAATAATCATTAGATGATTGGTTAAGCATAATTACTTAGTGTAATTATAATGTATAATTACTTAGTGAAGTAATTAGTGATGGTAATTACCAGATGTAATTAATTGAAAATTGAAAGTGATTTGGGTTTAATTACTTTGTGTAATTAATATGAAGGATAATTACTTAATGAAAGAAATTAATAATTAATTACATAGTGTAATTAATTTAAGATTTGATTCATTAAGTCATTTAAAGATAACTAAGTGATGTAATTAATTAAGGGTAATTAATTACTTAATGCGATTAATCTAGGGTGATTAATAAATATAATTAATTAAAGATTAATTATAAAATGTAATTAACTAAGGAGTAATTAATTTAATTAATTTAGTAATTAAGGGTAGTTATAAGTAAATAATCAAGAGTGATTAATAATTATGGTTAATAATTAATTAAGAAGTAATTAAGGATCATTATTTAATGTAATTAGTGGTGTGATTAAGGGTTGATTAATTAAAGGTTAATTAATCAATAAGTGATTAAAGAGTAATTAATTAATTGTAATTAATTAAGGATTAAAGTAATTGATTATAATTAATTAATGAAGTAATTAAGGGTTAATTATAAGTGATTAAGGATAATTAATTTAAAGGTTAATTACTTAAAAGTAATTAAAATATAATTAATCAAGGATGATTAACTAAAATGAAGAATTACAGGTTAATTAATTAATTAATTTGTGATTAACTAATGGTTATGCAAGCAAGATTTATGTGACAAAAGTAATTAATTTAATTTATTTTAAATTAATTAGAGATGAACTAATTAATTTAATTATTTTTAAACTAATTATAGATGGTATGATTATTAAATCATTGCTTATATATGAATGGATGATATTGAATGCCTTGGATGGTTTGAGATCTCAGATTTGAGATAAGTGATGATGTGTGATATTGATGCATTGGTTGAAGTGTGATGGTAATGTGAATTATCTGTTTATGATGATAATGTGAATTATCTGTTTATGATGATAATGTGAATTATCTATTGTGATATATGAATTATCTATCTGTGTGTAAATAGATAATGAATTGAATTGTTTTAACTTTAAAACAACTTGGACCTAAAAGAGGGTGTTTTGGATTTCGATGAGACCGGGATCGGGTGTCCAGATTTGGATATCCGAAAACCACATCGATCCAAATTAACGATAGGCTGTGAATCTCAAGTGAAGATGAAGATTCAGAGTGGAAGGGCTATCATCGTTAACTCTGATGGGGATTCCAAATTGAGTGTAACGAGATAATGCCTTCGGTTTCGTTCGAACCTGGAACGAACTTGTACGGATTGAATGCTTTCATAACATTGTTAGGTGGACGATGATCATTCTAAGAGATGTGTTCTCCAAAAGTAATCGTAGCCTCAAGCCTCATCAACCGGGAATGGCTAAAACAGGGGAGGTGCGGCAAGGCTAAGTGGGTAGCACCGAAGAAGGACGAGATTTACCCCTGTCTAGAGGTCTCTTTATATTCGGCTATGTGGGCAGTTGGTGGCAAACAACTATGGGGTTGTCTTGTTTGGGACTGTCCAGTAAGGGATGGTTCCGGTCTTGTGTTGCTGGGGATTTAGGGTAGATCCTCGGTACGGTGATCTATGCCACGTACTGTGACGGGAGGTACCCCAGTAGCCCTTCCATTAATGGAAACCCATTCTTCCTACCCCGCCCTTACGATTTTGATTGTCTTACCCAATGTTGTGGCTAGTAGCTGGAATTTAATTAATGTAAGAATTTCGTCTATTTCTTATTTCCTTGAAAACCTTAGACCCTATTATAATATCACTAGATTTCCTATCAAATGTTTTGGTTAGCGTAAGGTAAAAACTTACCCATGTCTGACCCGGAGTTTATCTTCTGTTTTCTTAAACTCTTGGATGTTCAAATTTTTACGATTAGCTAAGGGATTAATGTTGTCTTTGACGAATTATGAAGGAGCAATGGAGAAGGAGGCTTCGGCGTTTGATATATAGTTTCCGTTGTGTGTTCACCGAGTCATTTGTTTGTGTTGTATTGAGTTGTAATGACTAGATAAGTATTTATAACTGTCTAGTATGTGATGTATAATCTGTGTAACTCTGATAATGGTTGTATACTATGTAATACTTATGTTATTAATATAATTTATCCGTTCCGCTGTTGAGATTCTGAAGTAGTTTCTTCTTTCTTCTCTACCTTTCTCTTCTCTATCCCTTTCTTTCTTACTCACGATATGTCTTTTTGGAAGATGAAAGACGATTCGTGACAAAAGGTGTGATTGTAGCCTTGGAAATCAATTGGGTGAAATTATTGTCCGTGAAATCAAGTATCTCTGCTAGAGGATTATGAATCTTGAGGGTGTACCTCGTAGCCTTGAAATCGAGGGTGTAATTGTACAATTGCATTTGAAAGGAAATCCATACTTGTGTGCAGGACTGGATGTAGGGTAACTCCGAACCAGTATAAAATCCGATGTGTTCTTTCCTTTACTGCTTTTACTTTATTTCTGCATCTGCGTTTGATTCTGTGATCATACCTGTCTCTGAATATTGCGTACATTTGTGTTCAATTTAACAAAAACTCAAAAAGATTTAATAATTCCCTAAAACACTATCCACCTTCCTCTAGTGTTTATCCTAGCCTTATGATCCGTAATCCGCTTTTCTCACATTTGGTATCGGAGCAAGGTTTTCAAAGTTTCATAATCTGATTTTTGAAAAAGTCTTTAAAATGGCTATGTTTGTTGATACTAGTTTAGAAATATTCAGATCATCATTGTCTCATGAGTCTACATATAATCAGTGTTCAAAGTCAAGTGTCTACCAAAATTGTTTGATGTGCAGGAAACATGCTTTACGGGAGTAGAGGAATCAATCCACAACGGAAAATTTATGCAGATCAAAAAGAACAAATGGATACTCGATAGTGGATGTTCTAGACACATGACTGGCAATCCAGATATACTGAATGATATAATATACAAAGACGGAGGACTGGTTAACTTTGGGGACAATTCAAAAGGATATGTGATTGGCATCGGCCAGGTCGGTAACTCTGAAACTCCTATTAGTACTAATGTTTTGCTAGTTAAGAATATGAAACATAATCTCCTAATTATAAGTCAATTATGCGATAAAGGATATAAAATTAAATTTAAAAAAGATAAGTGTCACATTGAAGATAATAATTCAACCATAATATTTAAGGGAATTAGGAAAAAGAATATTTATATTCTTAGTATGAAAGTATCAAATGATAACTTGTGTCTTTTGGCAAATACAAGTGACCCTTGGTTTTGGTATAAGAGATTGGGCATTTGAATTTCAAACTCTTATCTAGACTATCAAAACATGATTTAATAAGAGGTCTCCCTAAAATGATTTTAAAGTAAATAGTCTTTGTGATGCATGTCAATTAGGAAAACTTGGAAAAAGTTCATTTAAATTAAAAGATATGATTTCAACCTCAAAACCTCTTGAATTGCTTCATCTTGGTTTATTTGGTCCATCTCAAATTATGTCAATAAATCATAATAAAGATGTTTTTGTAATTGTAGATGATTATTCTAGATTTACATGGATAATATTTTTGAAACATAAAAGTGATACTTTTGAGTGTTTTAAGAACATTACAAAAAGGATTCAAAATTAACTTTCTCTAAAAATTATAACCATTCATAGTGATCACGGTGGTGAATTTGAAAATGAAAAGTTTGAGGAATACCGCAATAAAAGGGAATAACTCACAGTTTTTCATTTTCAAGAACTCCATAACAAAGAGGAGTAGTAAAACGTAAAAATAGGACGATTCAAGAGTGTGCAAGGACTATGCTTTCAGATAGTAAATTACCAAAGTATTATAAGGCAGAAGCAGTTGCTACCGCTTGTTATATTTTAAATAGAATTTTGATTAGACCTTTAACTAATATGACATCTTATGAACTTCTTCATAGAAAGAAACCTAAAGTATCTTATTTAAGAATTTTCGGAAGTAAATGTTTTATTTTAAATACTAAAGATAACTTAGATAAATTTGATCCTAAATCTGCCAAAGGTATCTTTATCGGATATTCTAATAAAAGTAAAGCGTACAGAGTATTTAATTTAAGGACTGTAACGACCCGCTATTTTGGACTATTCGCATCCGCACATGTCAGACTTGAATAATTCAAAATACCGAATTGTTAATTTAAAATTTGGCAAAACTCAGATATACAGTAAATAAATAATCACAGAATCACAGACACAGAGTAATAACATGCAGCGGAAGTAAAAGAGATAGTAGTTCATGAAACTACTATATAAATGTATAAGATACATCAGAGTTAAACAAGTTACAACAGAAGTCTCGAATACAATAGTCAAATATAAGAATCAGAATACATCACTGGAATCATCGAATATCTGAAAGCTGGATAGATAGCTGGATCTCCAAGTGAAGCTCCAACTCCAAAGGCGAGCCTCAAAAACTGAACCACTCAGTCTGACCCGAGCGTAAAGCAAAACACAAAACACTCGAGTCAGGATTAATATTCTCATACCAATAAATCCAACTCAAGTGAAAAAGCAATCGAAATACAAGTAACTCAAAGGATGTTGGAATCACCATCCTCTAAGGATCCGTTAAACTATCTACTATGTAGTAGTATACGCTAAATAGATAATGTCTATCAGTAATATAAAGTATCAAAATAGTGTTAAGGCGTTACCATTATCCCCCTTAACACATTTTATATAAATGTCATAGTCTATACAGCACTGTAAACTCCACCGTAAACTGGTGGGATATTAGGGAGTATTCCATAGGTATAACACAAAACAAATTCGTGTGGTCGCGTATATAGGGATACAAGTATGACAAGGCACATGAGGCAATATCCAAGGTAGTGAAACTACCGTTCGCCTGATCCGGACTGGTGAAAACGCATCGCCGCAGCGATCGCAACACCGCGAAACAACACTCCTGAAATTCCGAGGGTGCACCAATCAATCACAAGTAATGAGTAATAGTTACGAAGAAGTGTGTCCGCTCGAGGTGGATAACCCCATTTAGCCCGGCACGGCTCCTGATTTTAGTCATTTCCAATTTGAAACAAGTGTCAAGGCTATCCATTATCGTTCTCTTTCTTCAGTCATCACGTACATCATTCCAACCACTTCATTCTGGATCACAACTTGGCGTATAGTTATTAAAGTGGTTTTCGGTTTAGATAGAGAGTATATCCATAATTGATTCCGGTTTGTTTAATAACTTTCGTATTATTACACCGATTGGCCGTTTAATATACTTCAAAACCAAATCAAATTCAATTTCAATTTATAAATCAACATTTCGTTTGTCTTTCTAAATCAATTTCCAAAATTTACGTTCACTTTCCAAATTTCCATTTCAAAGTCTTACAATTCAATTTCAATTTTATTTAAATAATAACTCAAGTTCGTATATATAAGTTTCATTCCGAAATCATTTAAATTATATTAAATTTAACATTCAAAAATCAATTTCAATTCATTAATCGATTTCATTCAATATTCGTTAAGTTTATTTATCATTCAAACTGTTTCCATTTAATTTCCAATTCATTAAATCAATTAGTTACGTTCAACTTCATTATATCAACTTACAAATTTAATTAAATTATATTCGTCAAATCAAATTCTTAAATTCCAAGTCTTGCATTACTTTCAATAAATCGCAATTTATTTCTTATTAAAGAAATTCAATTTCACTTATTTATTTACTTAGTCATAAATTCCAAACTCAATTAATAAAACTAACTTTCACATATTCGAGAAGTTCGATTCCACTTATTTACTTATTTAATATTTTTCCAAACTTCATAAATAAAGAACCCCATTTCATTTATTAACGAAGATCAAATTCACTTAATCAAAAGTTCGGTTTTCTCTTATCAAAGAATTCAATTTTTATTCAAGTATCAAATAATTAAATCTTATTCAATTATTAAATAATTTCAATCTTAATTATTAAAAATTTCAAAACTTAATAATTTCAATCTTGATTATAAATTCAACTTAATTATTAAATCATTTCCAATCAATTATGAATTCAAACTTAATTATCTAATCATTTCAACTTAATTATAATTCAACTTAATAATTTCAACTTAATTATGTTTTCAACTTAATTATGATTTCAAATATAATTATTAAATGATTTCAAACTTAATAATTTTGAAACTCAACTATTACGAATTCCAAATTATTTATTAATAAATCCAAATTTAATTATTAAACAATTAAATTTCAAACAACGTTCTTTTATCAATTACTACGTTAATATTTGCTCAGAATTCAATATTTACATTTTTCCTTCATAAAATTCAAATTCCAACTTCATTTCAAAACTTATTCTTTGCTCGAATAAAATCATTATTTTATTTTTAAATCAAATTATTGACCAATCGGATTTTTATTTAATTCTCTATCCTAGGTCTAATTCATTTGGGTATATATCATTTCAACCCGATTCCAAATTCAATTCAAGATCAAACATAATAAAGGGAACTTGCAGTGTGATAACAGGGATGGTGTCAAAGTAAATAAACAAGCAATAACAATAATCAATAACAATCCAATAATTAATTCAAATAATCCTGAAATAATCGTACGAATTCACATTGTTGTTTGTGCGAATTAATATAATTATTTCTAGAATCCACACTATCATTTCATGTAGATTAAAGATTATTACGCTAATTATTTATATGGTTCTTCACTTGTCATTTATTATTTAATTTTATACTACATCAATTTAATACAACATACATTCAAATGATTCGAGGTGTAATTATCACTATTTCTATGTGTCAAAAAAATTTACATTTAAGGTGTCATATTATACTAATTTAACTAATCAAATTCAACACATATGTCAATTCAAAGTTTAACTGTCTTATGTCAAATTCAATTTCAAGTTATTTATCACATACAACATTAACAATTTAACGTTCAATGTCAACATCACACAATCAATCAATTATCAACCAAACTGGATTATTATTGCATACATAACAAATAACCGTGTCGGGTGTCACAAGTGAACTGATGCAGGTAATAGCATATATAACAGTGTAACAGTAGCATATTTCAATAGTCGTTTCAATTGAAATCGAATTTAATAAATAAAAGAACATTAATTGTGAGTGATTGCTCACCTTTCGAGGCTAGAGGATTTTGACAACAGAACAAGAAACGAATTCGAGCACGAATCTCAAAGCAAAGCTAGATTGGCACGAATTAACGGCAAAGCTGATAGATAAGAATAGATGAGAACAAGATAATCAGTTTTCATATAAACTGAAATATACGGTATTATTATAACGACAATATTTTAATTTGAGACAAATATTAAAATAATATACAATTTCCAAAATAAATGTTTAATACATAAATAACTTACATATAATAAGGATAAAAATATTTATATTTTATTCTTCAAAATTTTCTATATATATATATATATGTATATGTATATTTCTAAAAATCAATATATAAGTGGTTTAAGAATTAACATCTTTTTATATCTCAAGTCTCAAAATATAGATTTGAAAACCAACACATATATTACATCTTACCGCCTCTAAACTTACATAAACATATATAAGCTTATATATACTATAACTTGTAAAAGAGCAACATCTCAATGTTTCAACTTATATATATATATATATATATATATATATTATTTTATATACATACGCTTAAAACAAAATCAAAACACAAAATTATAATCAATATATAGTACTTAAGGTCTATGCCTATATAATATACATTAACAGAATAAAAGGAGTAACTTAATATATTACGTACTAACAGAACAATTAATATGTATATACTAATATACGAACAAAGCATATATATAAAGTCCGTAAAAAAATACTAACCATATACGCATGGGAAAACAGCTCATTTCACTTATATAAATCTATATATGGATAGATATAGATTTATTACTTTATAATATACTACACGGTACAAAAAAATAGCACTTTATTATATACCATAGGACTATTGTTTTTTTATATATACCAATATATTTCCTTATTCTGTAAACAACAAAATAAGATGATCGAAATATTAATAAGCTATAAAACCCAAATATTCATAATGTATATAAAAATGTAACAGATAATATATTTTGTAAAAGTACCTTTATATATATGTATATCACAACGGATTATCATCTTGTAAATTATGTTTATATAAATAAGCTACTCAAATAATTATTCTATCATACGTTTCTTTCATCTATAAACTATAAGTTATAGATATACTTGTAGGCTTAAACTTACATAACAAATATGACATATATACATAAAAGAGTCAGATAATGTATGTATATAACACACATACACATATATATATAGTGCTTACAAAGACATACCTATAAAACTATGTAGCTCGACCTGGCTATGTTGTTGAACTGGGCGGAGAGAAAAGGGAAAGAAGTAGGGAGATACGGCATGGAGTGCTCGGCCTTGGGTGCTGGACCGGATGCACTCGGGTTACGTGCAAGGAGAAGGCTGGCGCGTATAGGCGGCGGCCATGGGCTCGGGTGCGTGGTTGGTGAGATCGACAACGGTGGAGGCTCGTGGTCTTGAGGTGGAGGTCAGGCGAGACTCTGCTATTGCCATAAGTGGCAAGGGTGCAGCTTCAGGCAGTCGCGGTATTGGGTGATGGGATGGAAGGAGCTTCGGCTCACTGGCGTTGGCTTCGGCTACTAGTGATCGAGGATGGGAAGCAAGGCGGAGACATGGGTAGGTTTGGAGATGAGGCCGTGCGCGAGTGTGATGGTTGCGAGATGGACGGAGAAGATAAGACAGAGCTTGGACAGAGGGAAGCTTCGGCCAGGCTAGTAGAAGTGCGGTGATGAAGGGGAGAAGAGGAAGGCAGTATGCATAGGTGATGATTATTATTGTTTTTTTTTTGCTGAAATGAAAAGAGGATTTGCAACGTTTTTTTTCTCTGGAAGATATGGAGTGGTGAAGGAAGAGGAAGAATACGAACGAAATAATATTGGTTTTCTGTTGTTTCTCTGTTTTCATTTCCAAAGTTGATGAACAGACAACTAGCTATTTGAATACCAAAAGTTAACATTGGAAATAAAGGTCAAGAACTTCATGCCCGTGTAGTCAGGTAATTAAAACAAAACGACTATTTATTCTAGCCGTTGGAAATATGAATGGACACGTGAATCAAAGTTTAAACGGATACCGATGCATTGGGTCGTTACGCAGTTTCCACTATGTACCGGGCTTCAAAACACAGGTTTGAATATACCGTAGGGATCAGCATGACGAGACGATCAAAACGGTATATAGATATCAGTGGTATGATTAAATTATAAAAATTCGAATTTTTATACTAGCGGAAAATGCATGAAAATCGCAGAAAAATAAGACCGACGGAGCTAAAGATGTCCGAATTTGGAAAAACGATAAACTGACATCTTTCTTAGAAGATGGTTTAAAATTTTTCTATGTAAAAATATTTTGGTTTTGAAAACATTTTATTTTCATTTCTTTTTAACTGATTAAATTGAAGTAAATTTACGCGCGAAATAAACTTTCATTTTTTCGGACGGTAATTTACCAGTTGCTATGTTTAACTAGTCGCATTCCAAATATAAAAATTATATTTCAAAATTTTATTGTTTAAAACTTCACAAAATTTCAGTTAAATACGTTACTAAAACCGGTTAAATCTACAGGTTGTTACACTCTCCCCCACTCAAAACTTTTCGTCCCCGAAAAGGAAGAAAGTAGGAGGATATAAACAACCAAAAGAAAATAGATTTGAATTACAAAATAAACAATTAATTTAAACCATATACTTTCGATTTAGATAAATTATATTCACCATTTGTTTTTAAATTCATGGTTTCCATTAAATTGATTTAATTTCACATTTATTTAACTTATCCTTCTATTTATCTCCGTAAACATTTTATAGTTAAAATTTAAGTGAATAACATTTATTATACGCATCCACATTTTATTTATAACGACAATTTATATTGTATATTATCCAATTATTTTAAATTAACAATTTCAAAGGTCTTAAATTTGAATAGTCATTTTATTATAATCATACTTTATTCGAAAATTTTAATTCTACTTAATTCAAAATTATCATTTAATTTATTCCACTTAATATATCTTATCACATATATATTAAGTATATTTACATTCTTTATAACTACTCAAATTTATTTTAAAAATTCCTTTGATATCAATTTCTATTGTATAATATTCAATTACATAATTACCTTTTGAAAATTTAGGTAAGTAATATATAATGCAGTTGAGTATTATCCAAATAAAATTTCATAATTTAGTTATTTCAAGTTAAGTATTTATACAAAAGAATTTGGTTTCATTTATAATTGAAAATCATCCTTTACCCAAATTTAAGAATTAATTTCCGATAAACTTCAATAATTTAGATATATATATATATATACACACACACATTCATACATAATATATCAAATCAAATTTAAATTTTAATATATATTATAAGTCAAGTCAAGTTTTAGAAATTCCAAGCAATTTATTTTTCCAACAAAAGTGTAGCAGGGCTACAAAATGATCTCTCCACTTCGAAACCCGAAAATGAATATCGATGATGCGGCCGCCATCATCGAAATTATTTTCCAGCGACAAAGAGAAGAGCACTGATTTTAAACATTTTAAAATTCTTTAAGAATGGTTTCGATTTGAAAATACTTTAAATAATATACGTTTTAAAACTTTTAAAACCATAGTTCGAAATTATCGGAAATTGAATTCTCAAATTCTAGTTTAGATTCACTTCAAATTAAAATCACATTATACCCAAGTTTTATAAATTCATTAATTTATACTGCAATAGTTAATGGCTTACAAAATAATAAATGGAAATCCAATATTATCATTTCTGACAACAAATTCATTAATAGTTTAATTCTAGAAAAATTTATACTTATATATAATCATTCAAAATTATTTACTAAATTTGGAACAATATTGTGTCAGTTTGTTCTGTTCAAGTGTTTTGGAAATCCTATCGATAACGTTGATCAGACGAATCGATCGAAAATCCAAATCAGTATCAACAACTCAAACAACACAATATATAAAACATCTTTATATTAATAACAAATATACTTCCTCGCTCGGATGGATTTCAAAATAAGGATAGAGATTCAAAGTTGATGGAAATCAAATCAAAGAGAATTTTTATTCGATAATAGGTTAGAAACAGAAGATAAGATAATTCAATTAACAGAATCGGGAGATGGATAAGCTTATTTAATTCACGGGCAATCTTAGTCGGTCGACCGTGACTTCAAGAATATGATCGATGCTGAATTACGAGGTAAATCAACATTCGATCTCAAGAGATAGAATTCAGATATAGCAGGGAATAGATAGCATTGTAAACCGAGGATACAGAAATCTCCGGTAAATCGATGTCTATTGTAAGGAGTTTCACCCATTTACAAATAATTCGAAGATTGGCGAGACCGCCGATCTATTATAGATATCATTCGAAATGGAGTTATGGGATACTCCGGAATTGAACGAAGACGAATAGTGAGGGACAAGAATGAATTTCAGGATCGAGGGAACGTTCCAAAATTCAAAAGAATTGATTCAAAAGGAAGAGACTGAAACTCGAATGAGAGTGATTCTGTAAATACATTTACCCTATATGCTAAGTTTTGCCTAGAGCTACCAAAGCTCTGATACCAACTGTAACGACCCGCTATTTTGGACTATTCGCATCCGCATATGTCGGACTTGAATAATTCAAAATATCGAATTGTTAATTTAAAATTTGGCAAAACTCAGATATATACAGTAAATAAATAATTACAGAATCACAGACACAGAGTAATAATATGCAGCGGAAGCAAAAGAGATAGTAGTTCATGAAGCTACTATATAAATATATAAGATACATCAGAGTTAAACAAGTTACAACCGAAGTCTCGAATACAATAATCAAATATAAGAATCAGAATACATCACTGGAATCATCGAATATCTGAAAGCTGGATAGAAAGCTTGATCTCCAAGCGAAGCACCAACTCCAAAGGCGAGCCTCAAAAACTGAACCACTCAGTCTGACCCGAGCGTAAAGCAAAACACAAAACACTCGAGTCAGGATTAATATTCTCATATCAATAAATCCAACTCAAGTGAAAAAGCAATCGAAATACAAGTAACTCAAAAGATGTTGGAATCACCATCCTCTAAGGATCCGTTAAACTATCTACTATGTAGTAGTATACGCTAAATAGATAATGTCTATCACTAATATAAAGTATCAAAATAGTGTTAAGGCGTTACCATTATCACCCTTAACACATTTTATATAAATGTCATAGTCTATACAGCACTGTAAACACCACCGTAAACTGGTGGGATATCAAGGAGTACTCCATAGGTATAACACAAAACAAATTCGTAGTGGTCGCGTATATAGGGAAAAAAGTATGACAAGGCACATGAGGCAATACCCAAGGTAGTGAAACTACCGTTCGCCTGATCCGGACTGGTGAAAACGCATCGCCGCAGCGATCGCAACACTGCGAAACAACACTCCTGAAATTCCGAGGGTGCACCAATCAATCACAAGTAATGAGTAATAGTTACGAAGAAGTATGTCCGCTCGAGGTGGATAACCCCATTTAGCCCGGCACGGCTCCTGATTTTAGTCATTTCCAATTTGAAACAAGTGTCAAGGCTATCCATTATCGTTCTCTTTCTTCAGTCATCACGTACATCATTCCAACCACTTCATTCTGGATCACAACTTTGCGTATAGTTATTAAAGTGGTTTTCGGTTTAGATAGAGAGTATATCCATAATTGATTCCGGTTTGTTTAATAACTTTCGTATTATTACACCGATTGGTCGTTTAATATATTTCAAAACCAAATCAAATTCAATTTCAATTTATAAATCAACATTTCGTTTGTCTTTCTAAATCAATTTCCAAAATTTACGTTCACTTTCCAAATTTCCATTTCAAAGTCTTACAATTCAATTTTAATTTTATTTAAATAATAACTCAAGTTCTTATATATAAGTTTCATTCCGAAATCATTTAAATTATATTAAATTTAACATCCAAAAATCAATTTCAATTCATTAATGGATTTCATTCAATATTCGTTAAGTTTATTTATCATTCAAACGGTTTCCATTTAATTTCCAATTCATTAAATCAATTACTTACGTTCAACTTCATTATATCAACTTACAAATTTAATTAAATTAGATTCGTCAAATCAAATTCTTAAATTCCAAGTCTTACATTACTTTTAATAAATCGCAATTTATTCTTGTTAAAGAAATTCAATTTCACTTATTTATTTACTTAGTCATAAATTCCAAACTCAATTAATAAAACTAACTTTCACATATTCGAGAAGTTAGATTCCACTTATTTACTTATTTAATATTTTTCCAAACTTCATAAATAAAGAACCCCATTTCATTTATTAACGAAGATCAAATTCACTTAATCAAAAGTTCGGTTTTCTCTTATCAAAGAATTCAATTTTTATTCAAGTATCAAATAATTAAATCTTATTCAATTATTAAATAATTTCAATCTTAATTATTAAAAATTTCAAAACTTAATAATTTCAATCTTGATTATAAATTCAACTTAATTATTAAATCATTTCCACTCAATTATGAATTCAAACTTAATTATCTAATCATTTCAACTTAATTATAATTCAACTTAATAATTTCAACTTAATTATATTTTCAACTTAATTATAGTTTGAAATTTAATTATTAAATGATTTCAAACTTAATAATTTCGAAACTCAACTATTACGAACTCCAAATTATTTATTAATAAATCCAAATTTAATTATTAAATAATTAAATTTCAAACAACGTTCTTTTATCAATTACTACGTTAATATTTGCTCAGAATTCAATCTTTACATTTTCCGTTCATAAAATTCAAATTCCAACTTCATTTCAAAAATTATTTTTGCTCGAATAAAATCATTATTTTATTTTTAAATCAAATTATTGACCAATCGGATTTTTGTTTAATTCTCTATCCTAGGTCAATTTCATTTGGGTATATATCATTTGAACCGATTTGTCAGGACCCGAATTCTTCGACTTCCGAAAATTCAACATCGATACTCACTTTATCGACTGCCGAGTAATCGAACGACGGAAAACCGAACACTGAGGGTTTTAAAAAGAATTTAAGAAAAGAAGAGAGAGAAGAAGAGAGAAGGTAGAAGATAGAGGGAAAAGAAAATAGAAAAGAGAACAGAAAATTTTAAAATAGAAGAAAATAGAAGATAGGAAATTTTAAAAATAGAAGAAATAGAAAGGAAAAGAGAATAGAGGAAAAAGAAAACAACAGAACAACAACAGAATCTCACAATTCGCAGCGGAACAACATATAATAATAAATGAATAATCTTTAAACAAAGAACTACAGTTATTACATTTCATCATATTTCATTACATCATATCATCAGAGTATACAACATCAACAACATCAAACAGTGCAGCGGAAAAAGAAATACTATATAAGTAATATGCCATGCCATCCATCTTGCCTCCAGCAACTCCAGAATATCCAGAATATCCTGATAAACCTTAACTCTTAACTGCCCGTGTGGAAATTTGTGGGCACCCAGAGTTTAGGAAGGAAAACAATAAACTCCGAGTCAGTCATGTGACTGGTGTGAGAACTCAAAACAGTTTATTTATCTTTAAAATCAAAATAGAGGAATATTTTTAATCAATTCGCAATGCTTTTAAAAATGAGACTACCATAAGGCCTCCCGCACACACACACATGCAAACGCAGAATCGGAGGAGATTTCTCCTTATGATAGTCAAAGATGCTTGATACGCATTTAAAATAACATTTGATATTATTACTAGTGCATAGTGTAGAAGAAATTCATTTCGAAAGTAGAATATAAATCTTAGCCAACATACGACCATTATCGTATGCCTACTATAGCTAACTATGTTCAATAGCAGGTTACCGCCACATTCCATAGCAGGTTATACAACTAAAACCGTACAAGTCTCGTATTGTTTCTTTGGATTTCCAACAAATGGTCAGGCCAAGGAACTTCCCATTGCCACATGAGAATGCCTCTGGATGGACATCCCCGAGAACCAAACCGGATCTCTACCAACACAAGGCCGGGTTACTCCTAACTGAGTAACAACTGACCGAATATGCCATCCCCCGGTCCTTTGGGACCTTTTCACCGAGCGCTCGTAATCAATTCACACAATCATAACAAAGTGTTTTCAACATGAGTAAGTATCTGAGCTCCATACCATGATACTACCCTTTTCCAGAAGAAAATGGACACATCCTAAAGGGTGCTACCCCTCATAACCTTGCTGCTTCTTTCCTGTTTTGACCATTCACGGGGTGTGAGGCTCGACGAAGTCACGTCCACAAAAACATACTTTATACAAAAGCCATGCTTTGGGTCAACAAATGATCAACACAATGATCACAAGGATAGACGATCAAATAAACGATCCTATCACAAATAATCAACACAATGATCATTTCAGCATCACTCAGCATGTCACATTACCAAATTGGGAATATATCGCTGATAACATTCAACTACATAACCTCTGAGCTCATACGTCTCAGAGAAGGGTGTTAAGCTAAAAGAATAAATTCTCCGCCACCAACAGAAATATATTTGAAAGAAATCGGCTTTATATCTCAACTTCTAATGTCAGACATACAATCCATACAAGTCTGTTCCGGGCTCGAACAAAACCGAAGGCACTTCTTACGAAGCCCTTGTAATCCGGGTATTCACAATCCCGATCGAATTTCCCATCACTTAGGAGATCTCTATACCAGGAGCTACCCAGTGCAGAGACAATCGATAGGTCATCCTATCGCTTTCACAAATACTCGGTCTTCAACACCGATCTTCAGTGCAATTCACAACGACGTATCACATATTCGGAATGGGTTACACGACCCCATGGTCCTTTCCCGGTTAACCCGAATAGTGAGCGCTTATTCAAAAATAAGTGTAGCATTCACATTCAAACAAATCACATCAATTACCCATTCAAAGGGAAATATTGATAGTCGGTTATTGAACTATCACTGGATATGCACACATCACCAGATTCCAAATAATTTTCCCAAATTATTTATTTTCCAAAATATCTTTACAAGATATATAATTTCAATACTTCAAAAGTAAATCAACATTTATTTTTAAACAAATTCCACCTTTCATTTATAAATTCCTTAGTGAATTTATATTCCAAAATATTCATGCATATACGATTTCAACTATTCATTTTCAATTTATCTTCAAAAGATAAATTCTAATTTTTCACTTCATATTGGAAAACAATTCCATACTTATTTAATAAGTAATTCACAAATTTTATTTATTTTCAACACTTGGAAAATATTCAATATACGTAAATCGAAATTAAGTATATATTTCATTCTATTAAGGAAATCATTCTCTTAAACATATTTATTTGGGCCAAAACGAATGTTGCGTAAAACATCGTTACGATAACCCAAAATCACTAGTATTGGGATTCAAAATTTAAAATAGATATATAAATCCCAATACTATACAAAACATTTCCTTTCGGAAATCATTTACTATAACAACAGTGTTATAGTCCACTATTTTCTTTTATTTCTCGAAAACGTTTATTTCAACAATACATGTTGAAATCTATGGTTTCGAATCTCAACACATTTTAAAACATTGTTCGATCGTTTTAATTCTATTTGAAATATCACATTCAAAACAATTTCTTTAACATCTTATTCACTATTCAAAAATGTGAATATACTTCATTAACAATTTCATCCTTTTATTCATTTTAATTCAAAGGATTATTCACTATTCAAAAATGTGAATATAACCCCTTTAATAGGTTTCAACAATTTTCTTATTAAAATAAGTCATTTGCGAATTTATCAAAACAACGTTTATAAATTCCATTTCTATTTATTTATAAAAACTTCCTTTTTATAAATCTCTTTATTAACCTATTCCAGTTTATAACTAAATTATAAACTAAATGTTCATATAATAAGTTAACTACTTATAAACGATTATTTCACAAAATCGTTCCTTAGAATTTCATAATTATAAATCTTATAACTTATAAGATTCATTTATTTAACCCAATCTATTCTTCAAATAATTTCACCAAATTTATAAATCTTACTATTTATAAATTTCATCTATAACTTCATAGTTTATAATTCTATAAATTTCATTCATTTATGAAATTCATTTTCACTTCATTCAAACACTTATAAAAACTCGTTTTATAATGTCTATATTTCAACTTATAAATATCCATTTACAAATCTCTTAATATAAATCCATTTATATTATTCTTTTAAAAACATCTTTAAATTCCTTTATAATTTCACCATTTTTGATTCATAAAATAATTAAATTTCATAAATCCTATATTTAAACTTTTCACAATAATTCTAAAATATCTCGATTTAACTATTTTATAAAATCAATAGCATCATATTCTCAAAAATCAGTTTTTAACTGTATTTCACAAAAATCATAATTTTTATAACATTAAAAATTATAACGTTTATTTATTTAAAATAGATCAATTCCGAAAATCTTATATATTTTCAAAAATCACTTTAAAATCATTTTAAAATCCCAAAATCTGGGTCCAATGATGCTACATACCAAATAGTCAATCACGACAACAACAATATCATATATCGATATGATAATCAATCAAATATCAAAATATCTGAAATTAAATAAATACTGTTGAGGAATCCAGTTGGATCCCTCCAACCTGTTTCCTGCATCCAAAAACATTAGCACAATACCAATTTCGCTCCAGTACGAAATTATCGCGGTATATGTTCTTATTAAATATTATCCGCTTAATAACGGCGTAATAGGGTCTCATCCACTAAACAAAAAATGCAGGAAATCAACAACTGCAATATATACATATGCCAATATATATATATTGATATTATATATAATACCAATTTCACTATTTATGAAATATTCGCGGTATATGTTTATATTAAATAACATCCGCTTACTAACGGCGCATAATGTCTATTTTAACAATCAATAATTTACAGTCATCATTCAAACATGCATTCAAATATTTTAAATCTAACTATTTAAAATAAAATCGAAACTGATTCGATTGAGTGAGAAGTTCTCACCTTGGTTTTAATTTCCGTTTTAGCGATTTATTTCGAATAAAATTAAACGCGCGTTTAATTTTACCCAAAATTCTCACTAACTCCAAACGACTCCAAACCAACTCCATCGCGTAGTGCTCGTCCATACGATTCCAACGCAACTGAGTTTGCATTTTTTCGACCTCGTATGAAAAAGTTATGCAATTTACAAGTTTGTACACGACTTAAATATAATTAAAACAACATTTTCTTTCTATATTTATTACCCTAGCAAATCGTGGCCGTTGGATCCAAGGCCAACAGATTCCTGCCGTCCCACGCAACCCCCCCCCCATCTTCTTCTTCTCACGCATATCTCCAGTAATATACGCACGCATATGAACCCACTCCATCTCAAACTAGGGTTAATCTTTGCCATCACCACATCGAGCTTTAGGTCGATCAACTTGCTCCATTGCGAAGGCCTCCTCCTCCACTACACTCGGCCCCCTCCATGCCAAGCTCGGCCTGCATATGTGCCTAGGATTTCGTGCAAAATCTGATGCAAACGGCCCTCATTTGCTCCCTCCACGCGACGCCAAATTCGATCATCACCGTATGAAATTAAAGCTCTCTCCATGCTCTTCAATCTTCGTGTTGAACACTTTGGCTAAAACTTCACGGATTGGAAGAGATTAAGGGTTGAATTTCGACAATTTCTGGCCTTCCATTATAAAAGAGGCGGCTGGCTATTATAATTAGGGTTTGGTGTAATTTTATTTTATTTTTTAGAGTGAGGGTGTATTTATAGGAAAAGCAAGCGTAAACACTATTCATCCCGGGAATTCCGAACTCCGATTTACGCGCCGTAACCAGCGTTTCTAAGGTTTACCCCGCGTTACGGACACAATGGAACAGGTTTCGGAAGCTAATTCGGACATCTGTGCGAGTTATGGCTATAAACGCTCAATTTAAATTAAACCGATTTAACTCGATTTCTAGGCGTTTTAATTTGTACCGGACAAACCGTAAATCCAATTGACTTGAAATTTGAAACCTTACAATAATATCACATTACGGATCCGATGAAACTATTTTCGTCGAAATCCGAGACTTTTTGAAAAATGGCTATTTTGACTCGCCAAATTTAAATTAAAAATAAATCGATGCGTTTCGAGCTGCCACGATCAAACGATAACTCCGATTGACACGAAAATTGAAATCCGGTAATAACTAACTATTACGGATCCAATGGAACTGGTTTCGTTCAATTCTGAGACTGTTCAAAAATTGACTATTTTTACTAGTCGATTTTAATATTAAAATATTCAATTTTCACAAATTAACTTTTAATTCGATTTTAAAAGTTCTAAAATATCGTTCAAACTCCCATATGATAAAATAAAATTTTACAAATCATCTTCAATCATATTTAACTTAATTTTCAATTATTTCCATAATTTAACGTATTAAATTATCGATTTAATTATTCAATTAGATCCAAAAATTCAAAATAAAATTTATTTGACTTATAAATTCACTTATTAATATTTAAAATTAATTAAATATTCATATTTTAATCTAATAAAATTTCTGGGTCGTTACAATCTTTCCCTCTTAAAAGAATTTCGTCCTCGAAATTACAAGTAAGAAGATTACAGGATTTATTAATTTTCCAAAATTCATAATTAAACTTCTTATAATACTTTACTAAGTTTTCCAAATCATACTTAGTTATCTTTTCAAAAACAACTACTATTGTTTAACTTTCAATTCCAAAATCAAAGTTTAAAGTTTTCAAAAAAAATTCCCAGTTTTCTCAAATATTTTCTAACGCCTTAAATTTCCGGAAAAATTCGCCATAGTCTCCTTTGCGCGGTTCGATCCGAAAAAAAAAATGACAGTATATATATCACAAATATACATCTCATCAAGTAATGAGGCATCCCGAAGGGAAAAAAATGTAAAAGTACGATATTTAATCCGAGATATGTACCTTATATTTTATTAGCAAGCATATACGGCTAATATAGCGCTAAAGCGAACTCCAAATGCGAAGCAAACGCGATCCGCACCTACTAAACTCAACAAACAACATGAGAAACATGCATATATGACAATAGTATCGATATACAACATATAGCAACATAACAACTATATATGTCACATAGCAAATGCAACTAAACAATAAATGCAAACATCAACCATCTATTAAATCTATATTCATTCATATTCTCGTTAATATTAAATGAAATGGTTTTCAATTTAATCACATTTGATTCATTTACATTGGATGTTCTTACTAACATTCATTCTCAATTTTAATTAGTTTGCATTCACTAATTAAATCTAATTCACATTCAATTCTATTCAAATTTATTTACTTCTAATTTGAATTCAATTACATAGCTTTCAATTTCATTAACACTTAATGAATTTTATACAACCAATCAACAATCATATAACAATCAATGTATATTAATTTCAACCAAATTCCTTTGCTTATATTCATTCATTTTTTTATTCAACTTCTAATAAAATTAGATTTTAATGAATTAACATTTATATTCATTATTTCATATCAATTCTATTTTCCATTCAATTGATTCACAATTCAATTCATTTATTTAATTCAATTACCAAAGTTGAATTTCATTTATATAACTCTTAAGTCATATTCCATTTAACATTATTTTCACTTCTTAGATATATAAGTTTATTTCACAATTGTAAACACTTTAATTATAATTCAATTCTTATAATTCTTTTGCTTATACAATTATTCTTTAATTTAGATTATTCAAACAACCTAACAATCAACTTATATACACTTTAATAATTCTGAAAAATTATTCCTTTATATTTAAAAATATAATCAAGGTAAAATTATTTCATTCACCCAATTTCAAAATCAATATTGTGTCGAATTGTTCTATTCAAGTGTTTAGAAACCCCTTCGGCATAGTCTTGCGGACCACGCTGACGAAAGTTCATATGCCACTCAATAAACCAATCATCACAATATAAAACAATTTTATATACACTAACAAATACGCTCTCATAGCTATTATTACACTCAAACTCATTCTAGAGTACTACTGACTCTATCTCTAATGAGTAATACCCTACAGAACCATGGTTGTCGCTTAACCATCAGCTCTGATACCACATTGTCAGGACCCGAATTCTTCGACTTCCGAAAATTCAACATCGATACTCACTTTATCGACTGCCGAGTAATCGAACGACGGAAAACCGAACACTGAGGGTTTTAAAAAGAATTTAAGAAAAGAAGAGAGAGAAGAAGAGAGAAGGTAGAAGATAGAGGGAAAAGAAAATAGAAAAGAGAACAGAAAATTTTAAAATAGAAGAAAATAGAAGATAGGAAATTTTAAAAATAGAAGAAATAGAAAGGAAAAGAGAATAGAGGAAAAAGAAAACAACAGAACAACAACAGAATCTCACAATTCGCAGCGGAACAACATATAATAATAAATGAATAATCTTTAAACAAAGAACTACAGTTATTACATTTCATCATATTTCATTACATCATATCATCAGAGTATACAACATCAACAACATCAAACAGTGCAGCGGAAAAAGAAATACTATATAAGTAATATGCCATGCCATCCATCTTGCCTCCAGCAACTCCAGAATATCCAGAATATCCTGATAAACCTTAACTCTTAACTGCCCGTGTGGAAATTTGTGGGCACCCAGAGTTTAGGAAGGAAAACAATAAACTCCAAGTCAGTCATGTGACTGGTGTGAGAACTCAAAACAGTTTATTTATCTTTAAAATCAAAATAGAGGAATATTTTTAATCAATTCGCAATGCTTTTAAAAATGAGACTACCATAAGGCCTCCCGCACACACACACACATGCAAACGCAGAATTGGAGGAGATTTCTCCTTATGATAGTCAAAGATGCTTGATACGCATTTAAAATAACATTTGATATTATTACTAGTGCATAGTGTAGAAGAAATTCATTTCGAAAGTAGAATATAAATCTTAGCCAACATACGACCATTATCGTATGCCTACTATAGCTAACTATGTTCAATAGCAGGTTACCGCCACATTCCATAGCAGGTTATACAACTAAAACCGTACAAGTCTCGTATTGTTTCTTTGGATTTCCAACAAATGGTCAGGCCAAGGAACTTCCCATTGCCACATGAGAATGCCTCTGGATGGACATCCCCGAGAACCAAACCGGATCTCTACCAACACAAGGCCGGGTTACTCCTAACTGAGTAACAACTGACCGAATATGCCATCCCCCGGTCCTTTGGGACCTTTTCACCGAGCGCTCGTAATCAATTCACACAATCATAACAAAGTGTTTTCAACATGAGTAAGTATCTGGGCTCCATACCATGATACTACCCTTTTCCAGAAGGAAATGGACACATCCTAAAGGGTGCTACCCCTCATAACCTTGCTGCTTCTTTCCTGTTTTGACCATTCACGGGGTGTGAGGCTCGACGAAGTCACGTCCATAAAAACATACTTTATACAAAAGCCATGCTTTGGGTCAACAAATGATCAACACAATGATCACAAGGATAGACGATCAAATAAACGATCCTATCACAAATAATCAACACAATGATCATTTCAGCATCACTCAGCATGTCACATTACCAAATTGGGAATATATCGCTGATAACATTCAACTACATAACCTCTGAGCTCATACGTCTCAAAGAAGGGTGTTAAGCTAAAAGAATAAATTCTCTGCCACCAACAGAAATATATTTGAAAGAAATCGGCTTTATATCTCAACTTGTAATGTCAGACATACAATCCATACAAGTCTGTTCCGGGCTCGAACAAAACCGAAGGCACTTCTTACGAAGCCCTTGTAATCCGGGTATTCACAATCCCTATCGAATTTCCCATCACTTAGGAGATCTCTATACCAGGAGCTACCCAGTGCAGAGACAATCGATAGGTCATCCTATCGCTTTCACAAATACTCGGTCTTCAACACCGATCTTCAGTGCAATTCACAACGACGTATCACATATTCGGAATGGGTTATACGACCCCATGGTCCTTTCCCGGTTAACCCGAATAGTGAGCGCTTATTCAAAAATAAGTGTAGCATTCACATTCAAACAAATCACATCAATTACCCATTCAAAGGGAAATATTGATAGTCGGTTATTGAACTATCACTGGATATGCACACATCACCAGATTCCAAATAATTTTCCCAAATTATTTATTTTCCAAAATATCTTTACAAGATATATAATTTCAATACTTCAAAAATAAATCAACATTTATTTTTAAACAAATTCCACCTTTCATTTATAAATTCCTTAGTGAATTTATATTCCAAAATATTCATGCATATACGATTTCAACTATTCATTTTCAATTTATCTTCAAAAGATAAATTCTAATTTTTCACTTCATATTGGAAAACAATTCCATACTTATTTAATAAGTAATTCACAAATTTTATTTATTTTCAACACTTGGAAAATATTCAATATACTTAAATCGAAATTAAATATATATTTCATTCTATTAAGGAAATCATTCTCTTAAACATATTTATTTGGGCCAAAACGAATGTTGCGTAAAACATCGTTACGATAACCCAAAATCACTAGTATAGGGATTCAAAATTTAAAATAGATATATAAATCCCAATACTATACAAAACATTTCCTTTCGGAAATCATTTACTATAACAACAGTGTTATAGTCCACTATTTCCTTTTATTTCTCGAAAACGTTTATTTCAACAATACATGTTGAAATCTATGGTTTCGAATCTCAACACATTTTAAAACATTGTTCGATCGTTTTAATTCTATTTGAAATATCACATTCGAAACAATTTCTTTAACATCTTATTCACTATTCAAAAATGTGAATATACTTCATTAACAATTTCATCCTTTTATTCATTTTAATTCAAAGGATTATTCACTATTCAAAAATGTGAATATAACCCCTTTAATAGGTTTCAACAATTTTCTTATTAAAATAAGTCATTTGCGAATTTATCAAAACAACGTTTATAAATTCCATTTCTATTTATTTATAAAAACTTCCTTTTTATAAATCTCTTTATTAACCTATTCCAGTTTATAACTAAATTATAAACTAAATGTTCATATAATAAGTTAACTACTTATAAACGATTATTTCACAAAATCGTTCCTTAGAATTTCATAATTATAAATCTTATAACTTATAAGATTCATTTATTTAACCCAATCTATTCTTCAAATAATTTCACCAAATTTATAAATCTTACTATTTATAAATTTCATCTATAACTTCATAGTTTATAATTCTATAAATTTCATTCATTTATGAAATTCATTTTCACTTCATTCAAACACTTATAAAAACTCGTTTTATAATGTCTATATTTCAATTTACAAATATCCATTTACAAATCTCTTAATATAAATCCATTTATATTATTCTTTTAAAAACATCTTTAAATTCCTTTATAATTTCACCATTTTTGATTCATAAAATAATTAAATTTCATAAATCCTATATTTAAACTTTTCACAATAATTCTAAAATATCTCGATTTAACTATTTTATAAAATCAATAGCATCATATTCTCAAAAATCAGTTTTTAACTGTATTTCACAAAAATCATAATTTTTATAACATTAAAAATTATAACGTTTATTTATTTAAAATAGATCAATTCCGAAAATCTTATATATTTTCAAAAATCACTTTAAAATCATTTTAAAATCCCAAAATCTGGGTCCAATGATGCTACATACCAAATAGTCAATCACGACAACAACAATATCATATATCGATATGATAATCAATCAAATATCAAAATATCTGAAATTAAATAAATACTGTTGAGGAATCCAGTTGGATCCCTCCAACCTGTTTCCTGCATCCAAAAACATTAGCACAATACCAATTTCGCTCCAGTACGAAATTATCGCGATATATGTTCTTATTAAATATTATCCGCTTAATAACGGCGTAATAGGGTCTCATCCGCTAAACAAAAAATGCGGGAAATCAACAACTGCAATATATACATATGCCAATATATATATATTGATATTATATATAATACCAATTTCACTGTTTATGAAATATTCGCGGTATATGTTTATATTAAATAACATCCGCTTACTAACGGCGCATAATGTCTATTTTAACAATCAATAATTTACAGTCATCATTCAAACATGCATTCAAATATTTTAAATCTAACTATTTAAAATAAAATCGAAACTGATTCGATTGAGTGAGAAGTTCTCACCTTGGTTTTAATTTCCGTTTTAGCGATTTATTTCGAATAAAATTAAACGCGCGTTTAATTTTACCCAAAATTCTCACTAACTCCAAACGACTCCAAACCAACTCCATCGCGTAGTGCTCGTCCATACGATTCCAACGCAACTGAGTTTGCATTTTTTCGACCTCGTATGAAAAAGTTATGCAATTTACAAGTTTGTACACGACTTAAATATAATTAAAACAACATTTTCTTTCTATATTTATTACCCTAGCAAATCGTGGCCGTTGGATCCAAGGCCAACAGATTCCTGCCGTCCCACGCAACCCCCCCCATCTTCTTCTTCTCACGCATATCTCCAGTAATATACGCACGCATATGAACCCACTCCATCTCAAACTAGGGTTAATCTTTGCCATCACCACATCGAGCTTTAGGTCGATCAACTTGCTCCATTGCGAAGGCCTCCTCCTCCACTACACTCGGCCCCCTCCATGCCAAGCTCGGCCTGCATATGTGCCTAGGATTTCGTGCATAATCTGATGCAAACGGCCCTCATTTGCTCCCTCCACGCGACGCCAAATTCGATCATCACCGTATGAAATTAAAGCTCTCTCCATGCTCTTCAATCTTCGTGTTGAACACTTTGGCTAAAACTTCACGGATTGGAAGAGATTAAGGGTTGAATTTCGACAATTTCTGGCCTTCCATTATAAAAGAGGCGGCTGGCTATTATAATTAGGGTTTGGTGTAATTTTATTTTATTTTTTAGAGTGAGGGTGTATTTATAGGAAAAGCAAGCGTAAACACTATTCATCCCGGGAATTCCGAACTCCGATTTACGCGCCGTAACCAGCGTTTCTAAGGTTTACCCCACGTTCCGGACACAATGGAACAGGTTTCGGAAGCTAATTCGGACATCTGTGCGAGTTATGGCTGTAAACGCTCAATTTAAATTAAACCGATTTAACTCGATTTCTAGGCGTTTTAATTTGTACCGGACAAACCGTAAATCCAATTGACTTGAAATTTGAAACCTTACAATAATATCACATTACGGATCCGATGAAACTTGTTTCGTCGAAATCCGAGACTTTTTGAAAAATGGCTATTTTGACTCGCCAAATTTAAATTAAAAATAAATCGATGCGTTTCGAGCTGCCACGATCAAACGATAACTCCGATTGACACGAAAATTGAAATCCGGTAATAACTAACTATTACGGATCCAATGGAACTGGTTTCGTTCAATTCTGAGACTGTTCAAAAATTGACTATTTTTACTAGTCGATTTTAATATTAAAATATTCAATTTTCACAAATTAACTTTTAATTCGATTTTAAAAGTTCTAAAATATCGTTCAAACTCCCATATGATAAAATAAAATTTTACAAATCATCTTCAATCATATTTAACTTAATTTTCAATTATTTCCATAATTTAACGTATTAAATTATCGATTTAATTATTCAATTAGATCCAAAAATTCAAAATAAAATTTATTTGACTTATAAATTCACTTATTAATATTTAAAATTAATTAAATATTCATATTTTAATCTAATAAAATTTCTGGGTCGTTACACGATTCCAAATTCAATTCAAGATCAAACATAATAAAGGGAACTTGCAATGTGATAACTGGGATGGTGTCAAAGTAAATAAACAAGCAATAACAGTAATCAATAACAATCCAATAATTAATTCAAATAATCCCGAAATAATCGTATTAATTCATATTGTTGTTTGTGCGAATTAATATAATTATTTCTAGAATCCACACTATCATTTCATGTAGATTAAAGATTATTACACTAATTATTTATATGGTTCTTCACTTGTCATTTATTATTCAATTTTATACTACATCAATTTAATACAACATACATTCAAATGATTCGAGGTGTAATTATCACTATTTCTATGTGTCAAAAAAATTTACATTTAAGGTGTCATATTATACTAATTTAACTAATCAAATTCAACACATATGTCAATTCAAATTTTAACTGTCTTATGTCAAATTCAATTTCAAGTTATTTATCACATACAACATTAACAATTTAACGTTCAATGTCAACATCACACAATCAATCAATTATCAACCAAACTGGATTATAATTGCATACATAACAAATAACCGTGTTGGGTGTCACAAGTGAACTGATGCAGGTAATAGCATATATAACAGTGTAACAGCAGCATATTTCAATAGTCGTTTCAATTGAAATCGAATTTAATAAATAAAAGAACATTAATCGTGAGTGATTGCTCACCTTTCGAGGCTAGAGGATTTTGACAATAGAACAAGAAACGAATTCGAGCACGAATCTCAAAGCAAAGCTAGATTGGCACGAATTAACGGCAAAGCTGATAGATAAGAATAGATGAGAACAAGATAATCAGTTTTTATATAAACTGAAATATACGTTGTTATTATAATGTCAATATTTTAATTTGAGACAAATATTAAAATAATATACAATTTCCAAAATAAATGTTTAATACATAAATAACTTACATATAATAAGGATCAAAATATTTATATTTTATTCTTCAAAATTTTCTATATATATATATGTATATTTCTAAAAATCAATATATAAATGGTTTAAGAATTAACATCTTTTTATATTTCAAGTCTCAAAATATAGATTTGAAAAACAACACATATATTACATCTTACCGCCTCTAAACTTACATAAACATATATAAGCTTATATATATACTATAACTTGTAAAAGAGCAACATCTCAATGTTTCAACTTATATATATACACATATATATATATATATTATTTTGTATACATACACTTAAAACAAAATCAAAACACAAAATTATAATCAATATATAGTACTTAAGGTCTATGCCTATATAATATACATTAACAGAATAAAAGGAGTAACTTAATATATTACGTACTAACAGAACAATTAATATATATATATATATATACTAATATACGAACAAAGCATATATATAAAGTCCGTAAAAAAATACTAACCATATACGCATGGGAAAACAGCTCATTTCACTTATATAAACAAATATATGGATATATATATATAGATTTATTACTTTATAATATAGTACACGGTACAAAAAAATAGCACTTTATTATATACCTTAGGACTGTTGTTTTTTTATATATACCAATATATTTCCTTATTCTGTAAACAGCAAAATAAGATGATCGAAATATTAATAAGCTATAAATCCCAAATATTCATAATGTATATAAAAATGTAACAGATAATATATTTTGTAAAAGTACCTTTATATATATGTATATCACAACAGATTATCATCTTGTAAATTATGTATATATAAATATGCTACTCAAATAATTATTCTATCATACGTTTCTTTCATCTATAACTATAAGTTATAGATATACTTGTAGGCTTAAACTTACATAACAAATATGACATATATACATAAAGAGTCAGATAATGTATGTATATAACACACATACATATATATATATATAGTGCTTACAAAGACATACCTATAAAACTATGCAGCTCGATCTGGCTGCGGTGTTGAACTGGGCGGAGAGAAAAGGGAAAGAAGTAGGGAGATACGGCATGGAGTGCTCGGCCTTGGGTGCTGGATCGGATGCACTCGGGTTACGCGCAAGGAGAAGGCTGGCGTGTATAGGCGGCGGCCATGAGCTCGGGTGCAGGGTTGGTGAGAACGACAACGGTGGAGGCTCGTGGTCCTGAGGTGGAGGTTAGGCGAGACTCTGCTGTTTCCATAAGTGGCAAGGGTGCAGCTTCAGGCAGTCGCGGTATTGGGTGATGGGATGGAAGGAGCTTCGGCTCATTGACGTTGGCTTCGGCTACTAGTGATCGAGGATGGGAAGCAAGGCGGAGACGTGGGTAGGTTTGGAGATGAGGCCGTGCACGAGTGTGATGGTTGCGAGATGGACGGAGAAGATAAGACAGAGCTTGGACAGAGGGAAGCTTCGGCCAGGCTAGTAGAAGTGCGGTGATGAAGAGGAGAAGAGGAAGGCAGTATGCATAGGTGCTGATTATTATTATTATTATTATTTTTTGCTGAAATGAAAAGAGGATTTGCAACATTTTTTTTTCTTTGGAAGATATGGAGTGGTGAAGGAAGAGGAAGAATACGAACGAAATAATATTGGTTTCCTGTTGTTTCTCTGTTTTCATTTCCAAAGCTGATGAACAGACATCTAGCTATTTGAATACCAAAAGTTAACATTGGAAATAAAGGTCAAGAACTTCATGGTCGTGTAGTCAGGTAATTAAAACAAAACGACTATTTATTCTAACCGTTGGAAATATGAATGGACACGTGAATCAAAGTTTAAACGGATACCGATGCATTGGGTCGTTACGCAGTTTCCATTATATACCGGGCTTCAAAACACTGGTTTGAATATACCGTAGGGATCAGCATGACGAGACGATCAAAACGGTATATAGATATCAGTGGTATGATTAAATTATAAAAATTCGAATTTTTATACTAGCGGAAAATGCATGAAAATCGCAGAAAAATAAGACCGACGGAGCTAAAGATGTCCGAATTTGGAAAAACGATAAACTGACATCTTTCTTAGAAGATGGTTTAAAAATTTTCTATGTAAAAATATTTTAGTTTTGAAAACGTTTTATTTTCATTGCTTTTTAACTGATTAAATTGAAGTAAATTTACGCGCGAAATAAACTTTCATTTTTTCGGACGGTAATTTACCAGTTGCTATGTTTAACTATCGCATTCCAAATATAAAAATTATATTTCAAAATTTTATTGTTTAAAACTTCACAAAATTTCAGTTAAATACGTTACTAAAACCGGTTAAATCTACGGGTTGTTACAAGGACTAAAACCATCGAAGAGACAATGCATGTTTGGCCTGATGAAAATCTAAAAAATTATGAAGATACAAATGATGAAGAGGATTTAATCAATCAAAATCAAGAGACAACTGAAACTAATAATTAAATTAATCATCCTAATAAAAGGACTAAACTTTTAAAACATTACCCTATTGAAATATATTAGGAGACATGCAATCTATTGTTAAAACTAGAAATCAACTAAGTCAAATGACTTATGTAGCTTTTATATCAACTATCGAACCCAAAAATCCAAAAGAAGCATCAACTGATGATTCATGGATTTTGGGTATGCAAGAAGAATTAAATCAATTCACTAAAAATGACGTTTGGGAACTTGTTTCTAGACCTGAAAATAAAACTATAATTGGAACTAAATGGGTTTATAAAAACAAAATGAATGAACAAGGAGAGGTAGTTAGAAATAAAGTTTGATTAGTCGCTTAAGGTTATTGTCAAGAAGAAGGAATAGATTTTGATGAAACCTTTGCTCCCGTAGCAAGATTAGAAGCCATTAGGATTCTACTTGCTTTCGCAAATCATAATAATTTCAAATTAATTCAAATGGATGTTAAAAGTTCTTTTTTAAATGGATTTGTGAAAGAGGAAGTATATGTTGAACAACCACCACTTTTTGAAAATGAAAAATTACCAAATCAGGTTTACAAACTTAAGAAAGCTTTATATGGTTTAAAACAAGCTCCTAGAGCCTGGTATGATAGACTAAGATCTTAATTATTACAATCAAACTTTGAAATTGGTAAAGTAGATAATACTCTTTTAATTAAAAGAAATAAAAATTATATTCAACTTGTACAAGTCTTTGTAGATGATATCATTTTTGGTTCAACTAATTTTGAAATGAATAAAGAATTTTTCCAAATAATGACAAAAGAGTTTGAGATGAGTCATATGGGTGATTAAACATCTTTTTAGGATTACAAATTAAACAATTAGATAATGGTATCTTTATCTGTCGAGAAAAATATGCTAAAGACTTAATTAATAAATTTGGTTTGACTACTGCGAGTGGAAAACCCACTCCCATGGCAACCAATGAGTACCTTAGTAAAGAAGATCTCTCGAAAGATGTAGAACAAAAATTATATAGAGGAATGATTGGATCACTACTCTGTGTTACTGCTAGTAGACCTGATATCATGCATAGTATTTGTCTTTGTGGATGATATCAATCCCAACCTAAAGAGACCCACTTAAAAGCCGTAAAACGTATCATAAGATATGTTAAACACACCTCTGATTATGGCTTATTTTACCCTAAAAATGATTCTTTTGACTTAATATCTTACTGTGATGCTGATTATGCTGGTTTTAAATCATACCGAAAAAGTACAAGTGGAACTTGTCACTTTTTGGGGCATTCTCTGATTTCTTGGTTTAGTAAAAAGCAAAACACAGTTTCTTTATCAACAACTGAAGCAGAATATATTTCTGCTGCTTTGGCTTGTTCTCAAGTATTATATATGCAACAAACTTTAAAAGATTATGGTTTAAATTTCTCAAAATAACCAATTTATTGTGATAATACTAGTACGATAAATTTATCCAAAAATTACTACTCAACATGCTCGAACTAAACATATTGATATAAGACATCATTTTCTCAGAGATAATATAAATAAGGAAGTAATTACTCTAGATTATATTAATTCCGAGAATCAAATTGCTGATATATTAACAAAACCATTAAATGAATCTATATTTACTAAATTAAGAAGAGAATTAGGTATTTGTTCAATAACTAAAATATAAAAAATATAAATAACAAAGTATAATTAAAAATAGATCAAATAAATTAAATAGCAAAAATTCAAGCACCATGTCGATATCCCCTTGAACCCCATGTCGACATACAACGATTTTTTATTTTTGAAAATTTTCCCACCAAAATTCAAATAATTGGTTATATATTCTTCTTATTTTCGAAATTCTATTCATTCTTTCTGCTATTTCTCTACTCTATCTTCTAAAAATAAATAATCAATGGCCTCCTCTTCCAAATCAAACATAAATTCAACATTTTCATTCCCTTCTCCTACTTCTGGACCGTTTCAACGAAACATGCTCGCTCGTGTGACGAAAATGGAGGATTCTCTGAAGGATGCACTTCAGTTAATGTCTGAAATCCAAGTGATGCAACTTCGAATGGCCAAAGAACAAGAGAGCCAAGGCAAACTCCTTAGGAATTTGCAAAAATTTCTAATGGATAATCAAGCTAACTCAATCTTGATTGACAAAGACTCTTTAGGAGATCATGTACAAGAAGCCAGCGAGGAAGAAGAAGAAGAAGAAGTTCCCATGGAAGAAGTGCACGTGGAAGATGGCGACAAAGTCGTTTGCATTGGTAAAGTGTGCTTTGACAAAGATGGAAATCTTGTCGAACAACATGGAAATTTCTGTTTCCACTATTCAAATTGTTCTATTCATAGATCTCCAAAATTTTCAAAGACACTCATTATTTTCTTTCTCTTTTTCCTGTTGATATATGTTCTTTCTTACGTTTCCCACGAAAATGTAAATATAGCTATATGATTAATAAATACGTTGTGTTCTTATATGTGTTCTATTAAAAGTATTATTATATACTTAGGATAGTTAGTAGTTTAGGACTAAATTTTAAGTTTTAGAGATAAGTATTGATTATTTAGGATAACACTATATTTATAATCACATATCATAGAGTATTAGATTAAGGGCGAGTTATATAGTTTGGAGCTAGTTTTTGTTGATGACAAAGGGGGAGAAGTATAAAATATGATAGTTAGGCATAGATTAAGGGGGAGTTATTAGGATTGAAGTAATATTTTGTAAACAAAGGTTGTCATCAACAAAAAGCGGGAGATTTTTAGTCCATGAGATGATGGTTTTGATGACAACAACCTTAGAATAGGATTATAAAATATAGATACTAACATTATAGTTTAGAAATATATGTATATGCGGGATTTAACCATGCAGGTACGAAGAATGAAGAATGTACAGTATAGAGATTCAAGATATCAAGAATATTAAGAATATCAAGATTATCAAGAGTTTAAGATTTCAAGTAATTTGTTTTTTAATTAGGAATTTTGTTAAAACTCCTAGAAAAGCACTGGCATCTTAAAATCCAATTTATTCGTGGAATGGAATCCACTTCGAGCCCGTTAAAGGGATGGAACCCTAGCTAGGATGGAACCAACGAAAAATCTAGTGGAACGTTGTTTTGTATCCGCTAATTTTTATTCAAAATGATTTTACAAAATTATATCTTGTTTTCATAATCTTCCTTTAAAAAGAACCAAAATATCTATCCTGATTCCAAATACTTTAAGCCTCAAAATAATCTTTAATTTCAAAATGAAATTATACTTAGTTTTAAAACTATCTTTAATAATAATATATTTAACTTCTAATATTTATATTTAGACTTAAATATAAAATTATATATATATTATTCTCTATATTTACTTATGTACTTTAACTATAGTCAAATATATTTATAAAGTTTAAGATAGTTTTTAATATAAGATTAAAGTTGTTTTCAAAAGAAAAACAACCACCAAAAATTCCTTTGGGAGGTCGACATGCTCAATATACCCATGTCGACATAGTGTCAGTTAATTTCAAATTCTAAATTTCAAAAGAAGTGTCTATTCTTCATATCTCTTCACGAATGGACATGGCTGCTGTTCATCTATAAATAGGGGCGGTTTTCAACGAATTTTTAATCATATTTTCTAGTTTTCATTTCTCTTCTTCTTCCATATTTCTTTATACATATTGCCACGACCCGAACTCGATGTCCGAGAAACAACATCAAATTCGTATCGCGGGAGCTTGCAACACCATTAGATGATAAATAACATAGCGGAAATAAAACATGATATCACTAATACAACATCAATACAATATCCGATACATCAATTTGATACAATGATAATCATCAACATCAGAGAATATGCAACATAAAATACAACGGAACACGATACACAATGAGATAAGTCTTCACAGAATCCAATACTGCAACTCTGTTCCAAAAACTCCAAAGCTAGAACTCCCAAACTTCAAGCTCGACCCACCATCAAGGTTGCACCAAGATAAGCAAGCAAGGTCAGTCGTCCAAGGACTGAACTAGCTCTAGATAATCTACTACACCGGACTATCTAAAAAAATAAACTCTAGACTGCCCGTGTGGAAAATTGTGGGCATCCGGAGTTTAGAAACGGAACAATAAACTCCGAGTTAGTCATGGGACTGGTATGAGAAAACAAAACGGTTTGCCTTTAGAAACAATCAAAAAGATTTATATTTGAAATCCGCAATGCTTTCTGGAAAATGAAACTACCATAAGGCCTCCCACCACGCACACCATGCAAACACAGAATTGAAAGAGATTTCTCCTTATGATAGTCAAACATGCTTGGTACACAAAATTCTTTGATATTATTATTACTAGTGCATAAGGGAAAACCTTTCGAAAGTATAATATTAATCTTAGCCAGCATAGAGATTTCGAACTATGCCTACTTTAGCTACCATCCAAACAGTGGGACGCCACCATAAGTAGATGGCAGGTTATACAACTAAAATCGTACAAGGCTCATATTGGATGAGTGGATTTCCAACAAATGGTCAGGCTACGGAACTTCCTATTGCCACATGGGAATGCCTCTAGCGGGACGCCCCGGAAACCTACACGGCTCTCTGCCAACTCAAGGCCAATTTCCTCCCTGCCTGGGGGTAATACCTACAAATATGCCAACCTCGGTCTTTTGGGACCTTTATACGAGGATCCTCTACACCAACAACATCACATAGTAATAAATATACTACAGTGCCCACATGAGTAAGTATCTGGGCTCCATACCATGATACTACCCTTTTCCAGATGGAATGGTCACACCCTATGGGAGCTACCCCTGAAACCTTGCCACATCTTTCCTGTTTTGACCATTACCGGTTTGTGAGGCTCGATGAGGTTTCGTCTACAAAGCTACACTTTACACGAAAGCCATGATTTGATCACAAATGATCAACCAATGATCATCAACACACAGTAGCACTTAGCACGCCACACTACCAAATTGGGAGTATATCGCTGATAACCATCAACTACATAACCTCTGAGCTCGCACGTCTTAGAGAAGGTTGTTAAGCTAAGAGAATAAATTCTCTGCCACCAACAGATATGCATTTGAAAGAAATCTTCTTTATCCCTCAAAGTGTAATGTCAGACATACAACCATACAAGTCAGTTCTGGGTTCGAAAAGAACCGAAGGCACTTCCGGAGATGCCCTTGCAATACGGGTATTCACAATCCCGATCGGACTTCCCATCACTTAAAGAATCTCTATACCGTAGTTACTCAGTGCAGAGACAATCGATAAGTCATCCTATCGTTCTCGCAAATACCCGGTCTTCACCACCGGTCTTCAAATTTCATCCATAACGACGTATCATTATTCGGAATGGGTTATATGACACAAAGTCCTCTCCCGGCTAAACCGAATAATGAGCGCAATATTTAAAAACATATGGACATGGGATTTCAATTAAGTCACAACTCAATAATTCCAACTTACTTTCAAATGGTTTAAACCAATTACCATTTTCAATTCTTTTAAATAAAAAGATTTATTTCACAAAGTTCACCCAGTTTCACAAAGATCCATTCACGGATTTCAAAACAATTTCCCTTTCAATTGGATTAATTCATTTAAATCTTTAAATCAAGATTTATCTCATAGCTTTCAAAACTTGTTTCCAAAGATTCACCCATAATTTGGAAAACTATGTCAATTCAAATTCATTTATACAATTGGAATTCCTTTAATATGAATTGGAAATTCCTTTAATATAAATTGGAAATTCATTTCTTGTAGGGAAGCTTTTATCATTTGAAAACAACAGTTTTATTTCGGAAAACCTGATTTCATTTATACAGGTTAAAATCTTTGGGTTAATTCAAATTCCCACAACAATATTTTAAAAATGGGTTAAAACCCATATAAGCTTGTATAACGTTTTTAAATCATAAATGCCAAATATAAAATTCAATTTCAGATATTGAATTTCAATTTAAATCAATTTATTCAAATTCCAAATGTTTATTAAGTTATTCAAAATAACTTACATTTTAAAATACCTTTTCAACAACTTTTCACTTTAAACCCAATCCATTTCAAAAACCATTTGGATTTAAAATTCAAATCCAAAACTATTTAAAAATCCGTGACTTAACCGATTTCCACGTGCAGTCCATATTTGTGGGTGATAAGTATGGCCCAGGGGTTTTACCCAATAGCGCACAACATAAATCATAACAGATTCAATCATATCAATCTCGATAAGCGATATATTCCATAACGCTTATCTTCATTCGCAGATTCACATATAAAGTAAATTTATCAATCACAAAGATTCATCATTATAATTCGATGTGGGCTTCGGATAACCAACTGGAATCCGACTCCTTGTCGCATCGAAATTCAAATGTTGTTTACGGGCAAAGGGGTTTTCACATACATACAGAAACAAGTCACAAATCATAGTTCAGCAAAAGGCAATCTACATCACACGGTATCACAATCATGAATAGAAATATTAATTCAATACACAACATCTGATGATAGTCAATCGTTTTCAATTTAAGGTAAAGGCGATTTAAAAGAATTTACCACGTAACTATTTTTATTGATTTATTTAAATCAGTGATTAACTATTCTTAATAATAAATTAATTAAATTTGTTATTAATTATTCATTGATCAATTATCTTAATTAGCTACTAATTATAAATTATTTAACTTTAGTTATTTAATTAACAATTCTTAATTAAAAATAAATTAAACACTAAATTGTTAATTAACCCAGTCTTTAATTTCAAATTGATTTATCTCAAATCACTTAGTTAATTACAAAATTTAAATTAATTAACTATTCTTAATTACCCTTCTCTATTTCAAATAATTAATAATAGTAATTATTTGTCTTAATTAACATTTTAAAAATCTTCTTTTAACTTTTTTTTAAAATAATTTAAATTATCACTAACTTGAAAACTTTAGTTTTAATTAAATTTAAAATTTATCTTATATTAACTACTTAATTAAAATATTAATTAACATTTTAAAACTCTGTTAAGTATTTACTTGATTAATTGAACTTGTCATAATATCTTAGCTTAATTTATTAAGCCTTTATTAAATCATCAATGCTTGAAAATTGATTAAGATGATTAACTCCTAACTCTTAATAGGTTGTCACTTAAAACGAAAACCCAAGAAAGATTCCCATTTTACTCGAGTATTACTTGAGTTTTCCACTGACTTTTCTTGAGTTTCCCCCTCTCTTTTTTCTCGTTCGTTCATCTTCTTCTTTTTTTCTTTTCAGCTGAGTTAAACTTAAGTTTTAAACGAAAGTACCAGGCAACCTAAACTCGCGAACTCGAGAACAAACCCGAAGCATTCACCCACCTTTCCCGAGATTCAACTCGCGTCGCTTCCCACCATCAAACCTGACACCAACGATAACATGCCCGTGCACGTGCACGGTGACTAGATCGGCTCCCACCTTGCCGACCATGCTCGCGAGTCACTGGTGATCTCAACTTCCACCCTGACCATTTCAAATTGCCAAAACTCCAATGAGACGAAAACGAGCTACAACGACCTAAATTCGAAAGCGACCCTTTGGAGTAACCACTCCAAGCCAACGCCACCGATCACCTCTACCCACGACGAGCTACCTAGAGCAGCGTCACGACCTCAGCCACGTTTTCCCCATATGCGATTGGAACCGGTCACCTCACGGCGATGAACGAATCCCAATTTACCATGTCTTCCCAGTCCAACTTTAAACCCTAGTATGACAAATTATGATCATTAGAGACAAAAGAAAAATCCAACAGTATTTTTCCATCACTCTACCTTACTCCAGCCTTCTTCGTGCCAAAACTCATGGCTTCAATCGACGCCGTTCAACGACAACACCCAAAAAACCCAAAACTCTTCATCCTCAATTTCCTTAGAATTTGCTTCACTAAAAATCACCATTCCAATTCCTAAAATCATGAATTGATACTACTATTCAGATTATATAATCAGAATTTGAAATTTACTTGATTGATTACTGATGAATTTTAAGCTCATCACTGACACTGTTCATTTTTTTGATAGTTTCCAAATATAAATACAAGTTATTATTCTTAAAATTCATAATACATTGTAATTGCCAATTTTCATTTAGATATTTTAGCCTAAAACTGATTATAAGGAAAGATACAAATATTTTTTTCTATTTGAAAGTTGAGCCTGTAAGATACAGAACATGATCAACACAGATAGTCACAAACCAAACATCTCACATATGAATCCATACATGTAAACGTCATTTGGTTTACTACTTCAACAATTATTATGTATCATCGTAATATCAGAGCATAAACTGTTTTTAAACAGAAGTTTACTCACTTAAATTTGAAGAACAGAGGCAGCTCCGTGTTTTGAATCTGCAGTATTGATCTTCTTTAAATCTTGTTTTGCCTTTTATAAGTTGAATGATGTTTCTTATATTTTGTTTTTCTCCGGAATACTAGGTTATGGACGAACTGGAATACAAAAAGAATGGTGTATATATATAAAGAAAAAAACAAATGTTTATAGGGAAGGTCATAACTGGTTTGAGTTTATCTTTTGTTTTGACTAAAGATATTTTTGTTTATTACTGAAATTTCGGCTGCGCCAATTTGTTTTGGTGTGCTTGAGAAGGATGTTATTAAATGCATGTCTCTATATTTGTTTACAAGCTCATGTTATTTTGTTATTATGTACTTACAGGTTTGTTTGTAGATATGTTTATCTTCTTTTGCAAGCTTTTATTACATAGATATTTTTTTATTTGCTTTGTACATAGATTTTTCTCTTATCTTCTTGTCTTGCTTATTCACATACAATAAATTGTTATAGTATTTTATTTTTTTTTCTTCTATTTATAGTTTGATCAAACATTAAGTTTATAACATATATTTTACTTTAAATTCTACACTTATATTCAATATTGATAGGATAAATTCTATCTTACACTGTTTATAATTCCATAAAGAAAATGGATCAAAACACAATTTATATATTTAATAAATCATCATACATGTTATTTTAATTTTTCTAAGTATAATCTTTTAAAGAAAATTCATTTTGAATTTCCAAATCAAAATTTTGTTTATATCCAATTCAATTGAAAACATTTGTTTTTAGTTTCAAATCCAAATTCAAAAACAAATAAGTATATATTTCTTATTAAATTCGAAAAATCCAAAAAAATTCACAATTTAACCCAAAAATTATATTTAATTACAAACTCAAATTCGTCTTTAAATCGGGATCGTTACAGATTCCCCGTTAAGAATTTCATCCCCGAAATTGCCAAGGAGACAACCAAGGTAGACGAAACATAGAGAAATATCTCTTCAGATCAAACCGAGTGTTTATTCTGCATTTGGCTTACCAAATCATAATATCAACAATAGATATGAGAACAGACTCAATCAACCACGAAAAAATTGGGTTATCTAACAAAGTATACAGAGGTATTGGTTAGTTCGAAGGAACAACTAACCATTCGTAGATTATGTCAAAACCCAATGAAAGAGACAAAAATATATTCGATTACTATCTCAGATTCAAGATTTAACTCATTTACGATTTGCTAAGAAATAAAACTATGTATAGTTCCCGTGTGGAATAAAATTCAATCAATTTAATCATAAACGAGATGGTTACCAATCAAATTTCATTTCCTTAATCAGCTTTTGAGGTTGTAGAAACCCCTTTGATTGCATACGCCCTCGCTGCTTGAGCTTGCTTCAGTACTGGGCAATTCATTATCCAATGTACCGGCTTTTGGCAGTAACAACATTCCCTAGATTCCTTTTCTGGCTTTATAAATGGCTCTCTCATTCCTTGTTTCCTGGGATTCTTACATTTGTTCAAGTAATGGACTTTCTCCAAGCAGTTGAAACAAGTAACATCTTTCACCTTTTTCTTCTGTATATTCTTCTTTCCTTTATCTTACCTCGATTTCTTTCCACCAAATTTCTTTTTCCTCCAATTCAGATTACTTGTATCTCCATTCTCCTCCGGATATTTTTGCTTATCCAGAGTATCGTATCTATAACCCATATCAATTAATTCAGAAAAATATTCCTTAACGTTAGTAGTCATCCTTTCCTGAAATTCCTTGTTCATTCCCCAATAAAATTTTCATTCTTCTTTAACGGTGTATTCACTAATTCTGGACCAAATCGAGATAATTCATTAAATTTGTTCAAGTACTCCTCAAATGATAAACTTCCTTGCTTTAAATCCATAAACTCCTGGTATATTCTAGAGATACAAACAGACGACATATATCGCTGCTCGAACACTTCATTGAAACGACTCCAAGTAAATTTATCCGCCGGCTCACCCGATGCAACTGTTTCCCACCAAATTAAAGCCTCTTCTTGGAGTTTCCAGGTAGCTATCAATCGCATCTGATCATCTTCCAACTTTATTCCCTTGAAAAACCTTTCACACCATCGAATCCAGGCTTGTGATTCGATAACGGATTCTTTGCCAGTGAATGGTTTTCCACCAAGTCTAGAAAAGTTTCGATATAAATCAGCCAAATTTGGTTGAGATTGAATAGGAATATCTGTCGTTGCAGGGCTTTGACCAGCTGAAGTGGTACTTCCCTATCCCCTATCTCATCCTCTTGTTCCAGTCATTCTTACTATCTGTAATAGTAAGAAGACCGATTCAAGCATTCAGACGAAATATCTTAGAGAATAATAACCGATAAAGAGAATAGACTAAGAATTTTTATTTTGATTCCACTTGTTGTACTCATTCTAGGGTATATTTCACCTTATCTCTAGTGAGCCCTCTAATGTGTTACACTCCGTAGCTAAAGTTCTTACTCAGCCTCTAGCTCTGATACCAAATTGTCACGACCCGAACTCGAGGTCCAACAAACAACATCAAATTCATATCCGCGGCAGCTTGCAACACCATTAGATGATAAATAACATAGCAGAAATAAAAGATGATATCACTGATACAACATGAATACAATATCCAATACATCAATTTGATACAATGATAATCATCAGCATCAGAGAATATTCCTCACAGAATCCAATATTGCAACTCTGATCCAAAAAATCCAAAGCTAGAACTCCCAAACTTCAAGCTCGACCCACCATCAAGGTTACACCAAGATAAGCAAGCAAGGTCGGTCGTCCAAGGACTGAACTAGCTCCACAAAATCTACTACACCTGACTATCTAAAAAAACAAACTCTAGACTGCCTGTGTGGAAAATTGTGGGCACCCAGAGTTTAGAAACGGAATGATAAACTCCGAGTCAGTCATGGGACTGGTATGAGCAAGTAAAACAGTTTTTCTTTAGAAACAATCAAAAGATTTAAATTTGAAATCCGCAATGCTTTCTGGAAATGGAATTACCATAAGGCCTCCTGCCACACACACCATGCAAAGGCAGAATTGGAGGAGATTTCTCCTTATGATAGCCAAACATGCTTGATACGCAAAATTCTTTAATATTAATCTTTCGAAAGTATAATATTAATCTTAGCCAGCATAGACATTTCGAACTATGCCTACTATAGCTACCGTCCAAACAGTGAGGCGCCAACATAAGTAGATGGCAGGTTATACAACTAAAACCGTACAATGCGCGTATTGGATGAATGGATTTCCAACAAATGGTCAGGCTAAGGAACTTTCTATTGCCACATGGGAACGCCTCTGGCGGGATGCCCCGAGAACCTACCCGGCTCTCTGCCAACACAAGGTCAGTTTCCTCCCTGAGAGTAATACCTACAGATATGCCACCCTCGGTCCTTTACGACCTTTATACGAGGATCCTCTACACCAACAACATCACACAGTAATAAATATACTACAGTGCCCACACGAGTAAGTATCTGGGCTCCATACCATGATACTACCCTTTTCCCGAAGGAATGGTCACACCCTATGGGAGCTACCCCTGAAACCTTGCTGCATCTTTCCTGTTTCGACCATTACCGGTTTGTGAAGCTCGATGAGGTTTCGTCCACAAAGCTACACTTTACACGAAAGCCATGATTTGATCACAAATGATCAACCAGTGATCATCAACACACAGCAGCACTTAGCACGCCGCACTACCGAATTAGGAGTATATCGCAGATAACCTTCAACTACATAACCTCTGAGCTCGTACGTCTCAGAGAAGGGTGTTAAGCTAAGAGAATAAATTCTCCCCCACCAACAGATATGTGTTTGGAAGAAATCTGCTTTATCTCTCAAAGTGTAATGTCAGACGTACAACCATACAAGTCTGTTCTGGGTTCGAGCTGAACCGAAGGAATTTCCGAAGAAGCCCTTGCAATCGGAGTATTCACAATCCCGATCGACTTCCCATCACTTAGGGAATCTCTATACCGTAGCTACTCAGTGCAGAGACAATCAATAGGTCATCCTATCATTCTCGCAAATACTAGGTCTTCACCACCAGTCTGCAAATGTTATCCATAACGACGTATCATTATTCAGAATGGGTTATATGACACAAAGTCCTCTCCCGGCTAAACCGAATAATGAGCGCAATATTTAAAAACATATGGACATGGGATTTCAATTAAGTTACAACTTAATAATTCTAACTTTCTTTCAAATGGTTTAAACCAATTACCATTTTCAAATCTTTTAAATAAAAATATATATTTCACAAAGCTCACCCAGTTTCACAAAGATCCATTCACGGATTTCAAAACAATTTCCGTTTCAATTGGATTAATTCATTTAAATTTTTAAATCAAGATTTATCTCATAGCTTTCAAAACTCGTTTCTAAAGATTCACCCATAATTTGGAAAACTATGTCAATTCAAATTCGTTTATACAATTGGAATTCCTTCAATATAAATTAGAAATTCCTTTAATATAAATTGGAAATTCATTTCTTATAGGAAAGCTTTTATCATTTGAAAACAACAGTTTTATTTCGGAAAACCCGATTTCATTTACATAGGTTCAAATCTTTGGGTTAATTCAAATTCCCACAACAATATTTTAAAATTGGGTTAAAACCCATATAAGCTTGTATACCATTTTTAAATCATAAATACCAAATATAAAATTCAATTTCAGATATTGAATTCCAATTTAAATTAATTTATTCAAATTCCAAATCTTTATTAAGTTATTCAAAATAACTTACATTTTTAAAATACCTTTTCAACAGCTTTTCACTTTAAACCCAATCCATTTCCAAAACCATTTGGATTTAAAATTCAAATTCAAAACTATTTAAAAATCTTTGACTTAACCAATTTCCACGTGCAATCCATATTTGTGTGTGTATAAGTATGGCCCAGGGGTTTTAAACAATAGCGCACAACATAAATCATAACAGATTCAATCATATCAATCTCGATAAGCGATATAATCCATAACGCTTATCTTCATTCGCAGATCCATAGATAAAGTAAATTTATCAATCACAAAGATTCATCATTATAATTCGATGTGGGTTTCAGATAACCAACTGAATCCGACTCCTTGTCGCATCGAAATTCAAATGTTGTTTAAGGGCATATGGGTTTTCACAAACATATAGAAACAAGTCACAAATCACAGTTCAGCAAAAGGCAATCTACATCACACGGTATCACAATGATGAACAAAAATATCAATTCAATACACAACATCTGATGATAGTCAATCGTTTTCAATTTAAGGTAAAGGTGATTTAAAAGAATTTACCACATAACTATTTTTATTGATTTATTTAAATCAATGATTAACCATTCTTAATAATAAATTAATTAAATTTTTTATTAATTATTCCTTGATCAATTATCTTAATTAGCTACTAATCATGAATTAATTAACTTTAATTATTTAATTAACAATTCTTAATTAAAAATAAATTAAACACTAAATTGTTAATTAATCGTATCTTTAATTTCAAATTGATTTATCTCAAATCACTTAGTTAATTACAAAATATAAATTAATTAACTATTCTTAATTACCCTTTTCTTTTTTAAACAGTTAATAATAATAATAATAATTTGTCTTAATTAACATTTTAAAAATCTTCTTTAAACTTTTAAAAAAATAAATTAAATTACCACTAACTTGAAAACTTTAGTTTTAATTAAATTTAAAGCTTATCTTATATTAACTACTTAGTTAAAATATTAATTAAGATTTTAAAACTTTGTTAAGTATTTACTTGATTAATTAAACTTGTCATAATATCTTAGCTTAATTTATTAAGCCTTTATTAAATCATCAATACTTGAAAATTGATTAAGATGATTAACTCCTAACTCTTAATATGCTGTCACTTAAAATGAAAACCTAAGAAAGATTCCCAGTTTACTCGAGCATTACTCGAGTTTTCCACTGACTTTTCTCAAGTTCCCCCTCTCTTTCTTCTCGTTCATTCTTTTTCTTGTTCTTTTTTTTCTTTTCAGTTGAGTTAAACATAAGTTTTAAATGAAAGTATCAGGTAACCCAAACTCGCAAACTCGAGCACGAACCCGAAGCATTCACCCACCTTCCTCGAGAATCAACTCGCGTCGCTTCCCACCATCAAACCTGACACCAACGATAACGTGCCCGTGCATGTGCACAGTGACCAGATCGGCATTCCCACCTTGCCGACCATGCTTGCGAGTGACTAGTGATCTCAACTTCCACACCGACCATTTCAAATCGCCAAATCTACAGTGAGACGAAAACGAGCTGCAACGACCAAAATTCGAACGCGACCCATTAGAGAAACCACTCCAAGCCAACGCCATCGATCACATGTACTCACGCCGACCTACCTAGAGCAGCGTCACGACTTCAGCCATGTTTTCCCCTATATGCCATTGGGACCGATCACCTCACGGCGATGAACGAATCCCAATTCACCACGTCTTCCCAGTCTAACTTTAAACCCTAGTATGACAAATTCTGATCTTACAAACAAAAGAAAAATCAAACAATATTTTTCCATCACTCTACCATACTCCAGCCTTCTTCATGCCAAAACTCGAAGCTTCAATCGACGCCGTTCAACGGCAACACCCCAAAAACCCAAAACTCTTCATTCGTGATTTCCATAGAATTTGCTTCACTAAAAAGCACCATTCCAATTCCTAAATCATGAATTGATACTACTATTCAGATTATATATTCAGAAATAGAAATTTACTCGATTGATTACTGATGAATTTTAAGCTCATCACCGACATTATTCATTTTTTTGATAGTTGCTAAATATAAATACAAGTTATTATTCTTAAAATTCATAACACATTGTAATTGCCAATTTTCATTTAGATATTCTAGCCTAAAAATGATTATAGGGAAAGATACAAAAAAAAATTTCTATTTGAAAGTTGAGCCTGTAAGATATAGAACATGTTCAACACAGATATTCACAAACCAATCATCTTACGTATGAATCCATACATGTAAACATCATTTGTTTTACTACTTCAACAATTATTATGAGTATCATCATAATATCAGATCATAAACTGTTTTTAAACAGAAGTTTACTCACTTAAATTTGAAGAACAGAGGCAGCTCTGTGTTTTGAATATGTAGTATTGATCTTCTTTAAATCTTGTTTTGCTTTCTATAAGTTGAATGATGTTTCTTATTTTATTTTTTTGGAATACTAGGTTATGGACGAACTGGAATACAAAAAGAATGTTGTACATACATAAAGAAAAAAAAAATGTTTACAGGGAAGGTCATAACTGGATTGAGTTTATCTTTTGTTTTGACTAAAGATATTTTTGTTTATTACTGAAATTTCGGCTCATACAATTTGTTTTGGTGTGCTTGAGAAGGATGGTATTAAATGCATGTCTCTATGTTTGTTTACAATCTCACGTTATTTTATTATTATGTATTTACAGGTTTGTTTGTAGGTATGTTTATCTTCTTTTGCAAGCTTTTATTACATAGATATTTTTTTTCCTTTATTTGCTTTGTACATAGATTTTTCTCTTATCTTCTTGTCTTGCTTATTCACATATAATAAATTGTTATGGTATTTTATTTTTGTTTCTTCTATTTATAGTTTGATCAAACATTAAGTTTATAACATATATTTTACTTTATATTCTACACTTATATTCAATATTGGTAGGATAAATTCTATCTTACACTTTTTATAATTCCATAAAGAAAATGGATCAAAACACAATTTATACATTTAATAAATCATCATACATGTTATTTTATTTTTTCCAAGTATAATATTTTAAAGAAAATTCATTTTGAATTTCCAAATCAAAATTTTGTTTATATCCAATTCAATTTAAAAATTTATTTTGAGTTTCAAATCCAAATTCAAAACAAATAAGTATATATCTCTTATTAAAGTCGAAAAATCCAAACAAATTCACAATTTAACCCAAAAATTATATTTAATTACAAACTCAAATTCGTCTTTAAATCGGGATCGTTACACATATTCCTACCATTATTCTGCTGAAATCAACATTGAATCTAACTAGATCGTCTCTGGTTTGATTCTCTATCACTATCTCAACAAGATCCTCAGTGTTATTCAAAGTTATAGGCTTCTTTGTAATCAAATAAATGAGAAAAGGTGTGATTGTGGCCTTGAAAATCAATCAAATGAGAAAATGTGTTATTGTAGCCTTGGAAATCAATTGGGTGAACTTGTTGCCCATGAAATCAAGTACCTCTGCCTAGAGGGTTGGGAATCTGGAGGGTGTACCTCGTAGCCTAGAAATCGAGGGTGTAATTGTACAATTTCTTTTAAAAGGAAATCTGTACTTGTGTGCGGAACTGGATGTAGGGTAACTCAAAACCAGTATAAAATCCGGTATGTTCTTTCCTTTGCTGCTTTAACATTATTTCTGCATCTGTGATTGATTCTGTGATCATATCTATGTCTGAATATTGCATACATTTGTGTTCAATTTAACAAAAACTCAAAAAGATTTAATAATTCCTTAGAACACTATTCACCTGTGACGCCCCACCTCTATACCCACGCTAGCCAAGAACACTACGGTGTAGTGCTTTCAACTAGCACGGAGAATAAGGCTGTTGAGGAGCGACCATCCGTGTAATTGCTTTGTGCGAACACCGATATGTCAGATAGTAAAAACATGCTTTTAATTTCAGAAGAGAATCAGGCATGCCGATGCAAACTCAAAGCTACCACACGGTGGCTATAATAGTCTAGGACAAATATAAACTAATAACGCAGATAAATATAAATGCGGAACACAGATAAATCAGAAAATCTCATATATATATAACTGATGTCAGTTACAATACGTTTACACGGTACATGTGATACAACTACAATAGTCAACTCAGGAAGTTACATATACAAGTACATTAATGTATATAATATACATGAATACATATCTTCCTATACAATAATACAGACTACTACAAATGACGACTACTCCAAAAGATATGAAAGAACTTCATAGCTCTAGCAGCAACCCAAAGCAGAATATCTACAACCTGTAAATACTCGGTCTGACCCGAGTATTAGATTCAAAAGAAAATAATACTCGGGTCAGTCTAATTCAAACTCAGTTATTAGTGCACAGGAGCAATAATAATTAAATACTGAATAGACGACAGTAATTTAAACCAAATCAGAATGAAATTCAGAATATTGAATTGAAATGAACAAACAGTTCAAACCATTGAAATATCAATTAAAATATTAATTCAAGTAGGGCTGCAGTACACGCACGCGTGCACTGCCTCGCCACTACAGAATATGGAATACGCAAAAAGATCCATAAGTCAAAACAAATAGAATATCACAAAACCATACCGTGTGGCTGCAGTTCACGCTTGCGTGCACTGCCTTGCCACTATAGTGATGATGTACACAAAAACTCAACGAACCAAAATCATTGAAGAATCAATTTCAGTGCAACCACTAAAAAAATCAGAAGTACTGCAGTCACCACAAGAACTCAAGGCAACTGCAACAAAACGACAGCCACCTCAAGGTCATAAGGGCAAGACCACAACCAAAAACTCAGATGCACAATCGAAACAAATGCAGCAGTGGGTAGGGCTGCACAGTGCAAATGGAATGCAAACCAAATGCCACTAAGGGAATGTAATAACACTGCACATTGACAAATGAATCAGAGGTGCAAATGGAATGCAGACATATAGGCCAATAAAGGTGACACCATACTCAAGGTTACAAATGCACATATGCACAGCATGACACAAATGCATACGATCAGGGAGCAGCACCAATGTACAAGAACATAATGGTACAGATACATGGCACCAATAACAACTACACATGTAGTTCATAAGGGAAAACTATATGATGTAATAAGAAGAAGCTACATCATAAAACACTGCAGATTGTCTCGAAGACAAAATCAGGTAGAATAGAAAACCAAATATGGTCGAGACAACAAAGCTAGATATGCAACACCTATACAACATGCTCAAATATAAAAGGGTCCATGAAGACCCAGCCAAAATGAAGGCAAACTACTGAACTCCAATCAAAGATCAAGAGGTACAACCTTGAAATGAAGTGGATGGCTGTCTCACACACAGCAAGTGATAAATCAAATTATCCCCAGACTACATGCCTTGGAGAACAGGTAATAAAGGAAACAGACAGTTATGTATACTAACAGCATGAAGGAACTCGACCCAAACAACACAGTGCACATGGCAGTTGTACCAAATACAAATGAATACAATGCATCAGTGCACATGTATCACAGATTGAACAAGGCCGTCAAAACAATGCACCGGTAGCCAAAACACAGTGAACTACAGAAATTTATGAACGCGGCTGACTTGACACAAACTAAATAGAATGAAAACTGTGTGCCAACAGGTCAGAATTAATGCAAAAGAAAGATGTGTAGTGATAATCTAAAACCATCACCACAATCAAGACCGAAGTCACTAGTTTAACATCAACGAAGTGGCCAAAGTCAGAGATCAAAGTATACTGAAGCACACTGGAATTTTACAGTGCACCACCGTGCTTTGTGTAAACTTATGAACATGTTGTAGCCTAGATAAATGCTACAGAGATCCGAAAACCAAGTTACAACCTAAACCAATGTCTAGATTCAACTCGCGTAAACCCAGTAAAGTAATGAAAACATGTGAAACCAAAATGGCCACGAAAACCCACCAGTGCCAGAAAATCCTAGCAATCGAAAAGTCGAATCATATCACAGTTCAAAACTACAAAAAAAAACAGAGAAACCAACATTATTTAAAGGAAATCAATTGACTACAGCAAAGCACTAGGGCTTGAATTAGAATGTGAGTGGAACCACTCACCCTAGTATCGGCGAGCACCAAGTCGAATCGTGCAGTTGAAGTCGGCCTTCGATTTAGCTCAAAACCCTAATTTGGACGATGAACACGAGGCGCCATATTTTTCTCTCGTGTTGTTTTAATTAGGGTTCGAAAAAAAGAAAGAGGGGATCGGGTTTGAAATGAATGAAAACAAGAAAAGGGGATCGATTATTCATTTTGCTAATTTCACGGCAACATTTAAAAACATGGGCCACTACTTGATTTTCAAAGCCCAAAATTCCTTTTAAAAAATTTATAAAAGAATATTAACCGATAAAAATCCCAAACAGCAAATAGCTATCAACATTAATCGTTTAACGATGATTATAAATTGGTGAAAAAATCTCGGGTTGTTACAGACTCCCCTCCTTAAAGAAATTGCGTCCTCGCAATCTTAAGGAATACATGGACGAAAGGTAACAACCATAAGAGCATCTCATCACAAGATGAAGAAATTCGAAATAGGAAGTTCACCATATAGAGCATGAAAGAGAAAGCCTGGACGTGTTTGCTCAAAGTCAAATCTAGTGAAACTTCAATTTCTTCAATAATACCGGGCTCAAGAATAAAGATCGGAAATCGGAAATCCCAAAGGCATTTCCGTAATTGGAAGACGTGGAAAACGTCATGAATAGCAGAAAATTGAGCCGGTACACTGGCGTAGTACAATATAAACGCCAAAGAAATCTTTTAATTTCATAAAGGAAATTCACAAATTATCAACAAAATCTAATTATCAATAGATAATTCAGAGATCTCAAATCACAAATATTCGATTATCAAAAACGATAATCAAATCAACAAGTATTCGATTATCAAAAATCGAAAATCAATCTTAAATCACAAATATTTAATTATCACAAACGACAATTAAATCTCAAATATCTAATTATCAATAGATAATTAGAAACAATAAATATCTGATTATCAAAACGATCATCATAAATTACCACAACGGTAATCAAATTTCAAATTACAAATTTTTCAATTAACGAGTCCGAAATTAACCGAAATAGCAAACGCACATGACTCATAACCACGAGTTTTACTAAATCGTTTAATTCACTTCATCGTTTTCTTGAAAGTGTTAAATTGTGTATTTTAAATAAATAACATTTTACGTTCTCAAACGGACAAGTCCGGAATTAAGCGAATCAGTAAAAGAAAGGGGTCATAGTCCTCGATTTTACTGAAACGTTTAATTTGCTTCCTCATTCTTTTGAAAGCGCAAATCGTAAAAATTTTGAAAACAATTTTGATTTATATTTTGAAACAATTTTTTTTTTTTTTTTTTTAAAATATGTGATTAAAACAACGACATCAGAAGCAACTTCGATAAGTGGATTTTCATTCATCCAAAGAGTCACAAGAATCTTCTCAAAGATAGAAAGGGGTATCATACCCTAAACTTGTATTCATAACAAGTCAATAACACACGAATTCACCAATGCACAAGAATTGATAAAACTTATCAATAGAAATCACGAAAATTGGTGAAGCACAAATTCTAGAAATCCTCACAAGAAACCCAGAAAACACAAGCTAAGAGTATGAGAACTCGAACGCGAGTATGAAAACTCGAACCGGAGTATGAAAACTCGAACCCGAGTATGAAAACTCGAACGGGAGTATGAAAACTCGAACGGAGTATGAAAACTCGAACGGAGTATGAAAACTCGAACGGAGTATGAAAACTCGAACCGGAGTATGAAAACTCGAACGCGAGTATGAAAACTCGAACCGGAGTATGAAAACTCGAACGGAGTATGAAAACTCGAACGGAGTATGAAAACTCGAACGGAGTATGAAAACTCAAACGGAGTATGAAAACTCGAACGGAGTATGAAAACTCGAACCGGAGTATGAAAACTCGAACGCGAGTATGAAAACTCGAACCGGAGTATGAAAACTCGAACGCGAGTATGAAAACTCGAAGGAGAGTATGGAAACTCAAACTGAGTATGAAAACTCAAACGGAGTATGAAAACTCGAACAGAGTATGAAAACTCGAACGGAGTATGAAAACTCATCAAAACGGGAGCACGGAATCTCACCTACACATGAGCATGAAAATCACCAACACGTGCAATGCAAAGCGAGAAAGGGAGCACGGAATCTCACCTACACGCGAGCATGAAAATCACCAACACGGGCAACGCAAAGCGAGAACGGGAGCACGGAATCTCACCTACACGCGAGCATGAAAAATCATCAACACGGGCAACGCAAAGCGAGAACGGGAGCACGGAATCTCACCTACACGCGAGCATGAAAAATCATCAACACGTGCAACGCAAAGCGAGAACGGGAGCACGGAATCTCACCTACCCGCGAGCATGAAAAATCATCAACACGTGCAACGCAAAGCGAGAACAGGAGCACGGAATCTCACCTACACATGAGCATGAAAATCACCAACACGTGCAATGCAAAGCGAGAACGGGAGCACGGAATCTCACCTACACGCGAGCATGAAAATCACCAACACGGGCAACGCAAAGCGAGAACGGGAGCACGGAATCTCACCTACACGCGAGCATGAAAAATCATCAACACGTGCAACGCAAAGCGAGAACGGGAGCACGGAATCTCACCTACCCGCGAGCATGAAAAATCATCAACACGTGCAACGCAAAGCGAGACGCTATCTCATGGTTGCAAGCCATTAATTTTGACACAAGAATGGCCCGAAGACCGTGGGGCGCTACCCCACATGTGTGAGTCGAAATCACACAGATTGAGGTCCAGACTAACCAAAAAAATCAAAAGAGGTATGTGTGAGTGGAATCACACAAGTGGTGTCTAGTCTAACCTCACAATCAAAAGAAAAGTATGTGTGAATGAAATCACACAAGTGGTGTCTAGACAATCCTCAAAGCCCAAGAGATATGTGTGAGACGAAATCACACCGATGAGGCCTAGTCTAACCGTAAAAATGATCGTCATGATCAACGAGAAGTGTCAATTACACTAAGCTAGTAAATATAAAAGTTTAGCTTCATGTCCCATAACCACTTGCTTAACTTAAATATTTACGAACAAACTGTAAATCTTCACTAATAAAATTTGTCACAAGAGATTCAATCGAATAAGTCCAAGAATTAACCGGCGAAGTAAACGCAAGCGTTATATACCACTCATTTTACTAAGTCGTTTAATTAGATTTCTCATACGAGTGAAATAAAGATTTGTATATACTAATAGATTGAAAAACAGTTTCAAAAACGAGTTTGGTATTGAAAATAGAGTTGAAAACATTTTGATACAAGAGTTTTGATATTTACTACTAGTATTGAAACCTTTATATTTTTAAAGTGACAAATCACAAAAATGATTGTAGAAACAATCAATCACAAGAATTCACATACGAAGACGTGAATAGAATCCAAAGAAATCGATACCGAATTCATCGAAAGGTATGTTCACAAAAATCCCGAAGAAAAGGTCATCAAAGTTGCTAATAAATGATAGCAACAAATCGGGAAATAATCAAGAATCGATTAAATTCGAAAACCAAATCAATTCACTAAGATTCACATTCGAAGACGTGAATAAAATATAAAGAATTCGATTCAAAATCCATCAAAGTAGGAATACCCAAAATTCCTGAAATAGAAGTTATCAAAGTCGACAAAGGTGATAACAACTAACCGGAAAAGAAGAACCGATCAACAATTGGAAAAACAAAGCAGAACGAGCATAAATGCTTGAATGACTTTAGCAAAAGTAAAAGTCAAGTCAACGTCGATATCGACAAGGCAAAGTCCAAGACAATTTCTTTTATACCAAAGAAATTTTAAAACTATCAGAGAGAGGCACATGAAAACCAACAAACCATGGATAAACAGACAGAGTCGACAATTGGAATGCAATTTGTCTCAAAGATTGATACCCAAAACCCAATTGTATGGAAACTGCATTAAGTACACGAATCAAAGATAAGAATGCCTATAGATAGCAGTTCGAATAAACAATGCGAGTTCAAATCGAAGTGGGTACTAGTTGCAGCAATATGCAACTTGATAGAGCATATATACTCTGATACTTAGAAGTGTAAACTCAAATGAGCAAGTGCGACAGAGAATAGCAGCAATGCTCACGAATAAGCGTTAGGAATTCATTCCTAACAAATCAAAGATGATCTTAAGACAAAGATGTGAAATAAAACATCGACAAATAGTTGTAACACATGTACTATCTAAGTTATGTTTTATATTTGTTCTAAACCCCAGGCTCTGATACCAAGCTGTGACGCCCCACCTCTATACCCACGCTAGCCAAGAACACTACGGTGTAGTGCTGTCAACTAGCACGGAGAATAAGGCTGTTGAGGAGCGACCATCCGTGTAATTGCTTTGTGCGAACACCGATATGTCAGATAGTAAAAACATGCTTTTAATTTCAGAAGAGAATCCGGCATGCCGATGCAAACTCAAAGCTACCACACGGTGGCTATAATAGTCTAGGACAAATATAAACTAATAACGCAGATAAATATAAATGCGGAACACAGATAAATCAGAAAATCTCATATATATATAACTGATGTCAGTTACAATACGTTTACACGGTACATGTGATACAACTACAATAGTCAACTCAGGAAGTTACATATACAAGTACATTAATGTATATAATATACATGAATACATATCTTCCTATACAATAATACAGACTACTACAAATGACGACTACTCCAAAAGATATGAAAGAACTTCATAGCTCTAGCAGCAACCCAAAGCAGAATATCTACAACCTGTAAATACTCGGTCTGACCCGAGTATTAGATTCAAAAGAAAATAATACTCGGGTCAGTCTAATTCAAACTCAGTTATTAGTGCACAGGAGCAATAATAATTAAATACTGAATAGACGACAGTAATTTAAACCAAATCAGAATGAAATTCAGAATATTGAATTGAAATGAACAAACAGTTCAAACCATTGAAATATCAATTAAAATATTAATTCAAGTAGGGCTGCAGTACACGCACGCGTGCACTGCCTCGCCACTACAGAATATGGAATACGCAAAAAGATCCATAAGTCAAAACAAATAGAATATCATAAAACCATACCGTGTGGCTGCAGTTCACGCTTGCGTGCACTGCCTTGCCACTATAGTGATGATGTACACAAAAACTCAACGAACCAAAATCATTGAAGAATCAATTTCAGTGCAACCACTAAAAAAATCAGAAGTACTGCAGTCACCACAAGAACTCAAGGCAACTGCAACAAAACGACAGCCACCTCAAGGTCATAAGGGCAAGACCACAACCAAAAACTCAGATGCACAATCGAAACAAATGCAGCAGTGGGTATGGCTGCACAGTGCAAATGGAATGCAAACCAAATGCCACTAAGGGAATGTAATAACACTGCACATTGACAAATGAATCAGAGGTGCAAATGGAATGCAGACATATAGGCCAATAAAGGTGACACCATACTCAAGGTTACAAATGCACATATGCACAGCATGACACAAATGCATACGATCAGGGAGCAGCACCAATGTACAAGAACATAATGGTACAGATACATGGCACCGATAACAACTACACATGTAGTTCATAAGGGAAAACTATATGATGTAATAAGAAGAAGCTACATCATAAAACACTGCAGATTGTCTCGAAGACAAAATCAGGTAGAATAGAAAACCAAATATGGTCGAGACAACAAAGCTAGATATGCAACACCTATACAACATGCTCAAATATAAAAGGGTCCACGAAGACCCAGCCAAAATGAAGGCAAACTACTGAACTCCAATCAAAGATCAAGAGGTACAACCTTGAAATGAAGTGGATGGCTGTCTCACACACAGCAAGTGATAAATCAAATTATCCCCAGACTACATGCCTTGGAGAACAGGTAATAAAGGAAACAGACAGTTATGTATACTAACAGCATGAAGGAACTCGACCCAAACAACACACTGCACATGGCAGTTGTACCAAATACAAATGAATACAATGCATCAGTGCACATGTATCACAGATTGAACAAGGCCGTCAAAACAATGCACCGGTAGCCAAAACACAGTGAACTACAGAAATTTATGAACGCGGCTGACTTGACACAAACTAAATAGAATGAAAACTGTGTGCCAACAGGTCAGAATTAATGCAAAAGAAAGATGTGTAGTGATAATCTAAAACCATCACCACAATCAAGACCGAAGTCACTAGTTTAACATCAACGAAGTGGCCAAAGTCAGAGATCAAAGTATACTGAAGCACACTGGAATTTTACAGTGCACCACCGTGCTTTGTGTAAACTTATGAACATGTTGTAGCCTAGATAAATGCTACAGAGATCCGAAAACCAAGTTACAACCTAAACCAATGTCTAGATTCAACTCGCGTAAACCCAGTAAAGTAATGAAAACATGTGAAACCAAAATGGCCACGAAAACCCACCAGTGCCAGAAAATCCTAGCAATCGAAAAGTCGAATCATATCACAGTTCAAAACCACAAAAAAAAACAGAGAAACCAACATTATTTAAAGGAAATCAATTGACTACAGCAAAGCACTAGGGCTTGAATTAGAATGTAAGTGGAACCACTCACCCTAGTATCGGCGAGCACCAAGTCGAATCGTGCAGTTGAAGTCGGCCTTCGATTTAGCTCAAAACCCTAATTTGGACGATGAACACGAGGCGCCATATTTTTCTCTCGTGTTGTTTTAATTAGGGTTCGAAAAAAAGAAAGAGAGGATCGGGTTTGAAATGAATGAAAACAAGAAAAGGGGATCGATTATTCATTTTGCTAATTTCACGGCAACATTTAAAAACATGGGCCACTACTTGATTTTCAAAGCCCAAAATTCCTTTTAAAAAATTTATAAAAGAATATTAACCGATAAAAATCCCAAACAGCAAATAGCTATCAACATTAATCGTTTAACGATGATTATAAATTGGTGAAAAAATCTCGGGTTGTTACATCACCCCTCCTCTAGTGTTTATCCTAGCCTTAAGATCGATAATCCGCATTTCTCACAAAAGGCACGACGACGTTGCGACAACTTTTAATCGACAAAACGTTGTTTTTCGATAAAATGTTTAAAGGTCACATTTTGACGTTTTAGTTTAACTATTTATTTATGTAAACCAAATATAAAAATAAATTTATATAATGCTATTTAAAAATATAAACATGCATAAATAAATTAAAATAATTCATATAACCTTTGAAACTTACTTTTCTAAAATCGGTATTTTGTCACTTTTGTCGATATATGTAAATGTTGCTATTTTTGTTTATTCTTCTCTTTCCAAATCCTATCTAATATTGTATGAATCGTATAACCTTACCTATTTTATATTTAAAATCACTTTAAATACTATATTTTAAAGTAGTCAAATTCTGGGTCGTTGCATTCTCCACTACTTAAAAGAATTTCGTCCTCAAAATTACAAGAACGAAAAAAAATATAATGAAAAAACAACAATTAACGAAAGTTAAGCACACCAAAAATAGTAATATCACCCATAACCCCGGTCGGACGTACGGTGCCTTATCCTTTCCATTTTATTTATCAAATTAAGGTAGTTTCATTTTTAAAATTCCTAGGTTGATATACTAATCCTAGATGAATTTTACTTAGGCACCTAACCTAAGCTTTGATACCACGTGTGACGACCCGGATTTTCGGACCAGTTGAAATTGCCGAAAAAGCCATCTGTTCTAAGACTACTAATGAAAACAACTAACTAAATACACAATTTTTAATAATTATTCAACATTACTAAATGTATGGGATAAAATTTCAATTTTATAAGTTATCAGAGTAATCAATTTAATCTACTAGGTGTGGTTATATACAAACCAAGTACAAATAAATCTAACGCTGCATAACTCTAATAAGAGAAACATCAATAGCTATTCCTGCTAAATCAATAAACATGTCAAATGCGGAATAAAATAGTAAGCAGGAAAAATATAATAACATGAGGTAAAAAACAACCATTAACAGATAAACATGAAAGGGTTATATTATTTTAGGGGTCGCATCACTACTACTTGTGACTGCCTATATACCCCTATCGAATTAGATGCAAGATCAAGCATACATAGTTCTCCTACCGCAAATAGGACTCATGGAGCCTACGATGCAACAAACAAATATGCAATTCCCAAAGCTACCCACTTAGGATTAATTTTTAAATTTAGATTTCAAATCTAATTACCTTTACGGAAATTATCTATTTGGACGTTATTATTGAATTCTTATTTCAAAACTTTTGAAATATATATATATATAATCCTTTATATTCGAATTATACTTTACCTCGGGATCTTAAATCAAATCACTTTTGAAAAGTTTATTTGGAAATCCCAAATACTTGTAATAAAACATATCAAACCCTATGCAACCAGATCGGGAGGTTTCTCCCAATAACAAGGCAACTGGGTCCCAGCCTTCATACAATTGATAAATAAGTACATCCCTCTATTCCAAGAGCAGACTATACCAAAAACATATACCCATTTTTTAGTTACGGGTTACCCGAATCATTGGTAACATAACAAATCATTTTATATCCCGAAGCGATAAATCATTTCACACTAATATTCACAAATACTTCAAATCTATAATAGTTTCCATTTATAAATCCTTTCAAAAAACATCTTAAATCATCGGGTTTAGTCCTCGAAATTCTTTCAGTTTTATTAAACACTTTTATAAAACCATTCATTATATAAGTCACTTTTATATAATATAACTTCAAAACATTCATTACCAAACATTTCTATTTTTTAACGGGAGAACATTTCTTAAAATTTCCATTTGAAAACCAATTTTCAAAACAATTCATTAAATTGAAGTGAACCAAATATTACTGCTAAACACCTTATAGTCAAATTGTAAAATAAATCACAAGGTGTTAGCCTACAATTATTTTCTACCCAGCCCATGCGTATGGATAATTAATTGCTCATAAACTGGTCAAGCAAAGTCAATAATCAATAAATAATTATCAGTGCTCATAAACTGGTCGAGCCTAATTCAAACAATCAATCAATGAAATAAAAGCAACAATAAATGATAAACCATGCTTCATTCTATAACACGTTTTATTTTATCTTGAGTTAAACAATTTGATATTTATTTTAGAGCATCCGGGCTTTCCATTCGACATGTTTCGTCCATCGCCCAAGTCTTCTTGGATCTCACAAACGAAACACATGTACTAGTCGTTTCTACATTCCTCATTAAGTATTTAACTTCTAAATTTTAAATTACTTAATTAACCATCCAAACATAATATTGAACAAGGAAATCAAATCATTATTCTTGAAAACAATGTAAACAAGCATTTAACAAGGGTTTTCAAACAACTTAACACTTAAAGTTCTTTCAACTTAGCAATAGTTTTAATGAACATAAAATAAGAAATAACTTACTTTGGATTTCACTCCGTCAAACTTTAAGGCAAGAAACTTAAGATCTAACACATACTTCCTACCATGCTTTGGAACCAAATGAATATAATCTTAAATTCCTCCTTCTTTGTGCTTGGCCAAGGCTTGAGATGGAAGTTGGCCGAAAGTATAGAGAAGTGGTGGAGCTTTGAACTTGAATTCTCAAAATTAGACCCGAAAAATAGGTCATCTTCTCTCTTATTTTTGACTCTCTTACTCTCAAAATTTGGAAAACATGTTAACTGAAAAATTGTTCCATATTCTTTTCTATTGAATTATAAAGAAGAATTATTTGAATCCAAGTTGTTTTGCGGGAGATATGATAGAATGAAGAAGAGGTATTGTCGGATTGACAAAAATGAAGCCTGAAAATGCACTTCAAAGAATTAAGTTTCAGATGTAGCAATCCACAAAATTGGGAACGGTGATCAACAGAAAAGGTGTAGCCACTGGAATAATAAATGATTTGTAAAAATAAATTTTTCATTTTGGTTTGTTTTGAATAAGTTATGCCCAAGAGAAGAAGCGGTAAAATATTGAGAAAAGATGAGTTTGATTTGAAGAGAATGAACATTGATTTCTTTTGAATATTTTACAAATATTTTGAAATTATTTCTTTTTATTTTTTTCGATGGCTTAGAAGCCATTAAAGAGAAGAGGAAGAAGATGAAGAAGCTTGAGAAAAGAAGAAGAAGAAAAATATGAATGAAATGAGAAAAGGAGGTGGGTATTTATAGTAAAGAAAGAAGTGGTAAATTTACCAAAATAACCTCTTACCAAATTACCAAACTAACCATACTTCAACCTACAGCAATCTACATTTTGTTGATATTTAACATCATCTTTTACATCTTTATTTTATGTCTTAGTCACTTAAAAATTAGGTAAAGAATATAATAATTATTTTGGCTTTGATTTGATGTGATTTGATGTTTACTTTTTCTTACCTTTGTTAATTCTTACTTACTTTTACTAATGACTTCTAGAAGTTTTCTGATCTTATTTAGTAAAAGTAAACATGTTTAGTGAATTAATTAATACTTACATTATTTAAATATATGTTTCTATATAAGAAAATAAAGGTGCGACGACGTTGCGACAACTTTTAATCGGCAAAATGTTGTTTTTCGATAAAATGTTTTACGGTCACATTTTGACGTTTTAGTTCAACTATTGATTTATGTAAACCAAATTTAAAAATAAATTTGTATAATGCTATTTAATAATATAAACACTCATAAATAAATTAAAATAATTGATTTAACCATTGAAACTTACTTTTCTAAAATCAGCATTTTGTCACTTTTGTCGATATAAATGAAAGTTACTATTTTTGTGTATACTTCACTTTCCAAATCCTATCTAATATTTTATGAATCATATAACATTACCTATTTTATATTTAAAATAACTTTAAATACTATATTTTAAAGTGGTCAAATTCTGGGTCGTTTCATTCTCCCATACATAAAAGAATTTCATCCTCGAAATTACAAGGACGAAAAAAATATAACGAAAAAACATCAATAAACGAAAGTTAAGCACACAAAAAATAGTAATATCACTCATAACCCTGGTCGGAGGTATGGTGCCTTATCCTATCCATTTTATTTATCAAACTAAGATAGTTTCATTTTTAAAATTCCTAGGTTTATATACTAATCCTAGATGAATTTTACTTAGGCAGCTAACTTAAGCTTTGATACAAAGTGTGACGACCCAGATTTTTAGACTAGTTGAAATTGCCGAGAATTCCATCTGTTCTAAGACTACTTATGAAGACTACGAACTGAATACACGATATTTGATAGTTATTCTCCATTACTAATGTATAGGATAAAATTTCAATTTTACAAGTTATTAGAGTAATCAATTTAATCTACTAGGTGTGCTTATATACAAACCAAGTACAAATAAATCAATTATTTGTACTTGCTAACTCAATAAACATGACATTCCTGCTAACTCAATAAACATGTCAAATGCGGTAAAATGGTAAGGTAGAAAAATATATAACACGAGATAAACAACAACCATTAACAGATAAAAATGAAAGGATTATCTTATTTTAGGGGCTGCATCGCTACCACTTGTGACTGCCTACGTACCCCTTTCTAATTGGGTACCCAATTAGATACAGGATCAAGCTAACGTAGTTCTCCTACCTCAAATAGGACTCATGGAGCCTATGACGCAACAAACAAATATGCAATTCGCAAAACTACCCACTTAGGCTTAATCTTTAAATTAAGATTTTCAAATCAAATTACCTTTATGGAAATTATCTCTTTGGACTTTATTCTTGAATTCTTATTTCAAAACTTTTGAAATATAAATATATCCTTTATATTCGAATTATACTTTACTTTGGGATCTTAAATCAAATTACCTTTGAAAAATTTATTTGGAAATCCCAAATACTGTAATAAAAGCATATCAAACCATATGCAACCGGATCGGAAGGTTTCTCCCAATAACAAGGCAACTGCGTCCCAGCCTTCATACAATCGATAAATAAGTACATCTCTCTATTCCAAGAGCGGACTACACCAAAAACATATGCCCACTTTTTAGTTACGGGTTATCCGAATCATTGGTAACATAACAAACCATTTGATATCCCGAAGCGATAAATCATTTCACGCTAATATTCACAAATACTTCAAATCTATAATAATTTCCGTTTCTAAATCCTTTCAAAAATCATCTTATATCATCAGGTTTAGTCCTTGAAATTCTTTCCGTTTTATAAAAAACTTTTATAAAACCATTCATTATATAAATCAATTTTCTATAATATACATCAAAACATTCATTACCAAACATTTCTATTTTTTTAAAGGGAAAACATTTCATAACATTTCCATTTGAAAACCAATTTTCAAAACAATTCATTAAATTGAAGTGAACAAAATACTACCGCTAAACACCTTATAGTCATATTGTGAAATAAATCACAAGATGTTAGCCTAAAATTATTTTCCACCCATCCCATGCATGTGGATAATTAATTGCTCATAAACTGATCGAGCAAAGTCAATAATCAATAAATAATTATCAGTGCTCATAAACTGGTCGAGCCTAATTCAAACAATCAATCATGAAATAAACGCAACAATAAATGATAAACCATGCTTCATTCTATAACACGTTTTATTTTATCTTGAGTTAAAATAATTTGATATTTATTTCGGAGCATCCGGGCTTTCCCTTCGACATGTTCTGTCCCTCGCCCAAGTCTTCTTGGATCTCACAGACGAAACACATGTACTAGTCATTTCCGCATACGCATTAAGTATTTAACTTCTAAATTTTAAATTACTTAATTAACCATCCAAACATAATATTGAGCAAGGAAATCAAATAATTATTCTAGAAAAGAATGTAACCAAGCATTTAACAAGGGTTTTCAAACAACTTAACATTTAAAGTTCTTTCAACTTAGCAATGGTTTTAATGAACATAAAATAAGAAATAACTTACTTCGGATTCCACTCCATCATACTTTAGGGCAAGGAACTTAAGATCTAACACATAATTCCTACCATGCTTCAGAACCAAATGAATATAGGCTCAAATTCCTCCTTCTTAGTGCTTGGCCAAGGCTTGAGATGGATGTTGGCCTAAAGTATAGAGAAGTGGTGGAGCTTTGAACTTGAATTCTCAAAATTAGATCCGAAAAATAGGTCTTCTTCTCTCTTATTTTTCACTCTCTCACTCTCAAAATTTTAAAAATATGTTAAGAGAAAAATTGTTGTAATTTTTTTCTCTTGATTTAAAAAAAAAAGATAATTTTGAATCGAAGTTGTTTTGAGGGAGATATGATAGAATGAAGAAGAGGTATTATCGGATTGACAAAAATGAAGCCTGAAAATGAACTTCAGAGAATTGATTTTCAGATATAGCAAACCTCAAAAATGGGAACAGCGATCAACATAAAAGTTGTAGCCACTAGAATAATAAATGATTTTGTTGAAAGAATTTTGCATTTTGGTTCGGTTTTGAAGAAGTTATGAATGAGAGAAGAAAAGGTAAAATATGGAGAAAAGATGAGTTTGATTTGAAGAGAATGAACATTGATTTCTTTTGAATATTTTTTAAATATTTTGAGATTATTTCTTTTTAATTTTTTCTATAGCTTGGAAGCAATAAGGAGAAGAGGAAGAAGATGAAGAAGCTTGAGAAAAGAAGATGAAGAAAAATGTGAATGAAATGAGAGAAGGAGGTGAGTATTTATAGAAAAAGAAAGAAGTGGTAAATTTACCAACCTCTTGCCAAATTACCAAACTAACCTTACTTAAACCTAAAGAAATCTACACTTTTTCAATATTTAACATCATATTTCACATCCTAACTTTATGTCTTAGTCATTTAAAGAATAAGTAAAGACTATCATAATTATGTTGGCTTTAATTTGATGTGATTTGATGTTTACTTTTTCTTACCTTTGTTAATTCTTACTTACTTTTACTAATGACTTCTAGAAGTTTTCTAATCTTATTTAGTATAGGTAAATGTTTTTATTGAATTAATAAATACTTACACTATTTGAATATATGTTCCTATATAAGAAATTAAAGGTGCGACGACGTTGCGACAACTTTTAATCGACAAAACGTTGTTTTTCGACAAAATGTTTTATGGTCACGTTTTAGCGTTTTAGTTAAACTATTTATTTATGTAAACCAAATTTAAAAATAAATTTGTGTAATGCTATTTAAAAATATAAACACTCATAAATAAATTAAAATAATTTATTTAACCATTGAATCTTACTTTTCTAAAATCAACATTTTGTCACTTTTGTCGATATAAGTAAATGTTACTATTTTGTGTATACTTCTCTTTCCAAATTCTATCTAATATTGTATGAATCATATAACCTTACCTATTTTATATTTAAAATCAATTTAAATACTATATTTAAAGTGGTTAAATTATGGGTCGTTACATAATCTATAATAAATTATATGGATTATATTGGAAACAAAAAATATTGAATGCGATGGTTTAACTGAATATATTTTGGGAATATTGAGATATCAAAAATATAAAGATTTGATTTTAAAGGAAAATAAAACAGGGAATTCTAAGTAAAATAAATATAGTGAAATTGGATAAATTAAAAGAATGAATTTGGGAAAGGATCAGGAGTTTGAATTAAAATCCTATCAAATAAATTTAGAGTATGGGAAAGGAGGCTTTGAATAAATGGGAATAAATGAATTTTGAAACTTAAGTGATATTGTGTAAAGAAATAGAGGATTTATTTTTAAATTTAGTGTTCAAAATGGTTTGGGAGAATTGACAAAAAGGAGAATTTTGAAATAAAGTATGAAATTAATATTTCAGTTTTAAACAAGATTTTAAATCGTAATAAAGGAGTGAATACAGAATTAATGGTTTTAAAATAAATTTGAGTAAGCAAAGGAATTTGTTTTAAAATGATGTTAATTTTGGAAATTGATTTGAAATTTATTAAGTGTTTGAAACCGTGATTAAAGGAGAATGAGACTATGAAATTTATAAAATGGGTTTATAAATTAAGTGAAATAATTATTGGTGGATATTTGAAATTTTAAATTTACGGTGGGAATTTATAGGGAGATGGTAATTTGTTTTAAAAATAAAAAGGTGACATATTTTTAAAGGCGTGGAAAAGAAATTTACAGAATTGGAACATAAATTAAATTGGGATAAATCGAGCAGGATTTATAAATGATTAGATGGCTATATTTAAATGGAAAGTGTATTTCCTTGAAAAGCCAAGTATATTTTCAAAGAAAGATTTCCAAGCATAAGTTAGAGGTTTTAAATTGGTTTTAAAAGAATGTTTTAGAAAGAAATTATTATTTTGTAACGACCCATTATTTTCCACTATTCAAATCGACAATAATCCACACATGCCGGACTTGAATAGTACAAAATAACAGATTGTAATAAATATTCGAAGCAAATGAAAAATCAAATCATAGAATCACAGACACATAACATCAGAATTTCTTGCAACGGAAAAATAAATACCATAGTAGTTCATGAAGCTACTATCACAAAGTCTCAAAACCAAACACAAAATACATAATATCCGTCTAAAAGTAAATACGACATCAAATCCAAAATACAAAGAAGTCCACTAATACAAAGCTGACAACAGAACAACAGAACTAAATATAGATAACTAGATAGGTTGATAAATCTCCAGCAATTCCAGACCTCCAGAGAGTGGAAATCCAAATCTGTGAATAAAATCAGGCTGACCCGAGCGTAAATAAAACACAAATACTCGAGTCAGGACATATATATACTTATCCAATGTAAACCAACCTAAGTGAACTGTAGTAAAGGTACAAATAACTTAGAAGACGCTTGGGACCGCCCATCCTCTAAGGATCCGTTAAACTATTTACTATATAGTATATTGCACTACTATAATAATGTCTAACAGTAAAATAAACATACTTTTAAATAGCGTTAAGGCTTTACATTTTCCACCTTAACACGAATAATGCCAATAGTCTATACAGTACCTGCATATCTCCTAATCGGGAGACTACCAGAAGATACTACATAGGTACAACATAAATAGGAACTCGTAGTAAAGGCTCGATATGGTAGGTGACATGGAACACAAGGCAATGCCATTGTAGATATAACAATTACGCACATGGGCTGGTGGTAACGCAGCAGCCACGTATGCCCATCTCGGAACACATTCCCAAAATCGGAGGGTGGCCACCAAACAATCACAAAGTAATAGAACGGTATCGAAGAAATGCGTCCGACCAGAGGAGCTACCCCTTTTATCCCAAGATCGCTCCTGTTTTAGCCACCTTATGCCAACTCACGGGAGTTGGGTTCACGTAACATACCATAAGAACGTCGCCACCATCCTACTTCATTCTGGAATCTCCACCGCATACACAGTTGTCAAAGTGGTTTTCGGCATCGACAGAGAGTATGTCCATATCTGATCCCGGTCTCTTTGCCAACCAATCGTTATTATAACCCGTGGTTATAACTTTAAAAATAATACTTTATACTTTAAAATAAAATATCATTTCAAAACCAATTCTTTATCAACATAAAGATTAAATCATTTTTAAATCATTTCGATATTTCAAATATCATATCCTTTCTAAACTTCCTTTTAAAAATCATTATTTGAATTCAAATTCAAATATCCAATTTAAATACCCTTTTAAAGTTCAAAGATAACATTCATTTAGTTCAATTCAGATCATCCTTTAAAATGATTCATTTTCCAATTTATTTCATTCAATTAAATCATTTAAAAGTGAAGTTATTATTCTTTCAAGTCAAGTATTCAAATTTCAAAGTTTCAAGTCGTTCGGAGTTCGTTTACTAAGTCAAAACCCATAAATATTAAAATTTCAGCCTTTTACAGCACTTAGAAAAAAACTGTTATAAGTTATACTTGGAAAAATTTTGATTCAGCAAAGACATCACTTAAAAACTGCTGTTAAAACTCATTTTTAGTTAAATTTTAGTTCAAAACAGAAAAGACAGCATTTGCAGAAATGCTGTAATAGCTCAGGTTTCAAAACAAGGGTTTTTATTCATTTCTGCAAAGACAACAGACCACTACAACATTTACAGAAATGCTATAATAGATCTGGGTTCAATTTTAGCTTATAAGTTCAACTGCAGCTACTACAACATTTCAAAAATGCTGTAATAGCTCTTTTTACTCAATTTTAGTTCAATTCAGAAACTATAGCATTTCTGAATGCTATTAAAAGTGAATTCCAGATTTTTAGTGTATTTCCAGCAAATAATAAACTTCATTTTAAACTCTTTAAACATTTTAAAAATCATAATTTAATATTAAAAATGTTCATTACATATCATTTAAACATATTGTTTTTTTTATCATAATAAATTCCTTATTATTAAATCAAATTTCAACAAATTCCTTTAATAAATTCAAGTATAAAATTTTCCAATTCTTCACATTTCAAATAAACAACTTAACACTTAATTTTCCTCCATTTTTTTTCTCAATAAATTTTTATTTCAAATTTTTATTTATATAACTAAATTTTATTTAACAAAATTCCAATTTCCACTTAAGTTATATTTCAAAATTCAATGCATCTATTCATTTTTTTTTACAGCATTTTAACTTTAAGAAAATTCCAAATTTCTATATTTAATAATTAAAAATCCAATTTAAATCCAATTTTCATATATATACACTTTAAAATTTACTTAAAAATTTCCAGAAAATTTATAAAAATAACCACGGGCCTATATATAGTGTTCTAACCTAGGTCAAGAGATACGGATATAAATCATTTCAATCCGCAGTTTACAAAAAAATCCAGATTCTATCATTTCAAACCCGTAATCTCAAGTCAAAATAAATAATTTAAAAATCGTTCAGGCCTATCATTTCAGCCCATAACAATTTTTCCTTATTCTAAAGTCTGTTCGGGTATGTATCATTTCAACCCATAGTGAACCTAATCTACAGGGAACTTGCATTGTGATAAACAGATATAAATGAACAGTTAGCAATATACAACAATAACGGGTGATATGACATGTAACAGGTGAGATGATATGAAATTTAACATGTTTAACATCATATATATAAAATCACAAGGCAGTTATAACATCACAAATATTTTCTACGCATTCAGTTGTTGTTTTACAACTGCATAAGTATAATTGTCGTGTGAGCTTTACTCGCCCCTGATTGCTGAAGATTTCAAAACCAAAGGCACAACAGAAAACAAAGCATGATGACACGATTACGGACTCGATTGGAGAGTGAATCCAAGCAACAACTCTTATGTACAAGCCAAAACAAACAATCAAAACAAACACAATTCAATACAACTTTAAAATGCAATAACTTTGCAATAAAAGAGAAATGAATTGCTAAACTTTTTGCCTTGCTTCCTCAAACTTTTTCACGGCCTAGTGTATGGTTTGGTTCAAATTTGGTCAAGTTTTGGCTCAGGTTTGGGCTGGCATGGGTCGGGTCCAAGGCATGAACAAGGTGGAGTTTTCTGCATGAGAAGGTGAAGGAATTTTTAGGCAAAAGGTGGAGTTTTAGTTGGATAAAGGGCTCGGCCATGGGAAGTGTGCTCGGCCTGTGGGCGCATCATGACTAGACAGAGGTTGGAGGGGTGTGTGGTGGTCAAGTCAGAGGTGGTGGTGGCTTCTATGGTGGTGGTTAGGGTCGTGGTTGAGGGAGATGAAGCAAAGGTGGTCAACTAGCATTGTTTTTAGGCAATATGTTGCATTCTAGAGGGTTTTGATCACCATAGGGCTCGGCCTTGGCCAAGATCAGAAGAGTGGTTGGTGGTGATGTCATGGAAGTGATGTAGGGTGGTGATGGCCGTGGAACAAGGGGGAGGCCGGTCCAAACAACGAAGAGAAAAAAGGTAAAATTAGCATAGAAATAGGAAGAAAAGTGGAAAAAGAGATGGAGGCCATTACCAAACTTTTGCTGAAGCCATGAGAAATGAAGGGCTGAGAAATTTTTCATGTGAAAGGTAAAGAAATACACGGCTAAGAAATGCAATGTATGGCCAAAATGCAAATAAATGAGGAGTTGTGAAAATGAAGGGTTTTGAAGGTGAAAAGACTTAAGTTTTGCAACTTTTTAAACCTTTGGCATTTCCTTTTCTTTTCAATTTTATATAAACAAAATAAACTCATAAATATACTTTACAACTGAAACAAAGTAGTAGGAAATAAAAATAAATATTTAAAGTTAAAAGAAATGGAAAAATAATTACTGAAATTGCATAAAAATTGTAAACAATATCTAGAAATTATAAAAAATTACCAATGGCTTTGGAAAATTATTTACTTCATTTTAAAAATATTATAAGATAAAATTTGATAAAAATGATTTTTAAAACATTTTCAAAGTTAAATAAATAATTAAATTCATAGGAAATATCAAAAGAATTGAAGAAATTGCTTGAAAATAGGAAACGTAACCTGAAAATTTTAAATAAATTACCATTAATTCTAGAAAATTTCTACTTCGCTATAAAAATAAATTAAAACAAAATTTTAAGTAGATAAGTTCTAAAACATTTTCAAAGTGAAATAAATTCAAATAAAATAATGTCAAAAATATTGGGTTGCTACACTCTCCCCCACTCAAACCTTTTCGTCCTCGAAAAGAATGGAAACAAGGAATTAAGAAATCAAGATAGAAAAACAAAATAGTACCTGTAATAAAAAATTCCAGATTTGAAGCATGAATGCTCTCCTCCGTCTCCCAAATACAATCACTGTAGCAACCCTGGTTTTGTGATTACCTGTAAAGATAAAATATAACGATGGTTTTAATTTAAAATGGAGGAATAAAATAAATTTTTAGATGTAAAATTTGTTGAAATTGTTCTTTTTAAAATAAACAATGGGTTTTGGTGTAATAAAATGGAGATTAAGATGTTTGGCTGTAAATAAAGTGAGAATAATCAAATTATGTTTATTTGATGGTAATTTCATTTAAATAGGGATAAATAAAATTAATTCAACATTTATTTGTTGTAAATAAATATAAAATGAAGAAAAAAAGTTTTGAAAACTTTATTATGTTATTTTGGTATAATAATGAGCATTGAATGGTTTTAATTTGATAAAATGCAATTATTACGGAAATAATGGTCAAATGGTAATTTTTGTTAATTTTAATGATGTGTTAAAAATGAAATATGGTTAATAATATGAATAAAAATGTGTAATATTGATTAAAAAAATATTTGGATGTAAAAATATTTTTATATGGTTTGTGATGTTTAATTAAATAGGAAAATATGATTTTTGGGGTTTAATTGATTTAATTATCATTTTGTCACATTTCTTTTTATAAGTTAAAAAGTGTCATTTTCAATAATAAAATGAAGGGTCAAATGATTGTGAAATCTATGTTTTATCATTTTGTTGAAAAGATTAGTTAACAAACTTATTTTTAGTGTACTCGCATTAATTTTTAGGTGCCTTAACCTATGAGATAACGGTGTTTTAAAATGGTATAAAATGTGATTAGAGAATGGTTAATTTACAAGTTGGTTTATTTAAATTGAGGGTTTTGCGCTTTAAGTTTATAGCAGTCCATTTAGACACTTAGTGAATTTGCTAAGTAGGAGAAACAACACCTTCTCTTGTACGTTCAGAAATTATCAAACAGAGACAAACTTCCCAATGCAACCCTAGTTGAGAGCAAGATTATGGATTTAAAATCAAATAAATTGAAATATAATCCAGTAAAATGCAGGTAAACTTCTCAATCATATCCTCATCTTATTCTAAATTTGTAGGTTTGATTGTTGAGAGAAATTTTATTTTTGTGTTTTAGGGTAAATTAAGTTTTAGGGTAAAAATTGAGGAAGGAGAAGAGCAATAGCAAGGCTATAAGGTTTCTAGCACCAAATCAAGGCCAAAGCTCCTTACTTTACTTGCTAAATCTACTAGTTTGCTGCCAATAAATTCTAAGGTGAGTTGAAAACTCACATTTCTAGCTTAGATTGAGATTTCAAGGTAAGAAATTTCAATTGTATTTGTTGCATGTTCATTTGCGATTTGCTGTTAGTAAATTGCACATATTTTTTCGTTTTAAATCGAAATTAGGATTTTTTTGATTTTCTGAAAAGCTTTAAAAGACAGTGACAACTTTCATGTTGTACACTTTCGAAAATACTGAGCATAGAGGATTGAAAGACATGATGTAAACTTGCTGCCTTGTCACTATAAAACCGTCATTTTCTGTGCTAAATGTCATTGGTAATTTAAGCATATCTTTCTCATTTGATGTTCAAATTTGACTATGGTTGATGTTCTGGAAAGCATAGATTGTCTGCTATAACTTTTGTGTTTTGAGTTTTGTGAAATTTTGAAGTTTACATGGTCTAAAGTTCATTCTAGTCTCGCTGTCCCGAGACTTAAACGGCAGCCGTAGTGAACTTCAGATCTGAAAATTGTTTTCATCATAACCTTTTCATTTCTTATCCGAATTCGATAATTTTTAATGTTCTGGAAGGCTTAGAATATCTTCTATAACTTTCATGTTTCCTGCTTTATCAAATTTTGGGTTGAATAGGGGCGAACTGGCTAAACAAGCCGCTGGCCTTTGTTTTTCCCGTGTATTCACTTCCTTGCATGAGTCCGACTTTGAGACATCGCAGTTTCTTCGTTTCTTATCGGAACTCGGTGGTTCTTATTGCAGTTTAATGTACAAATGTTGAACTTTATTTTTACAAATTTTAGGTCATTTCAACCATGTTAACTTGTATATATCTTTTGTTGAACTTGCACTCATAACTTGTTTTTATCGGAATTTTATAGGTTTAAACATCCGATATTTTTCTGCATTTCTTGATAATTCTTTCTGGATTTCATTCATGGGTTTTATAAATGAGTTTTGAAATGTTTTTCAAGTAAATTGGTTTTTGGAATAATTATTATATATTATTTTCAAGTATAAAATTTTAGTATCTCTATAATAAGGTAGATTGCGAAAGCGGTTTATAAAGTGGTTTTAAATTGTTTTAAAAGCTCGTTTTCTCCAACTTATTATTCCTATACAAAATTACACGTTTTTGCACATTCGAGCGAATGAGAAGGAGAGTTAAATGATTGGGTAAACCGCGTAGTATGGGATACGTGCGTTTATCCTTTCGATTAATTCCTAACTTGTCTGTTTGATCGTTTTGGCCTACGGGTCTAGTTTACCTATGATATGAGGTGAACCTGTTACTGCTTCGAGTGTGAAATTTTGTAACAGTCCAGAATTTCTGTCAATTAAAATTTGTATATTTAATTGAATTTAAATATTAATAAGTAAAATTTGTAAGTCGAATAAATTTTATTTCGAATATCTGCATTTAATTGGATAATTAAATCGATAATATAATATTTCAAATTACAGAAATAATTGGTAATTTGGTTTAATGTCATTGAAAATGATTTGTAAAATTTTATTTAATCATATTGGAGTTATAGTGATGTTATAGAACTTTTAAAATCGAATTAAAAGTTAATTTGTGAAAATTGAATATTTTAATATTTAACCGACGAGTTAAAATAGCCATTTTTCAAACAGTCTTGGATTTTAACGAAACCAATTTTATCGGATCCGTATTGTTATATTATTGTAAGGTTTCAAATTTCGTGTCAATCGGATAAACCGTTTGTCCGAGGCGAGCTAAAACGCACAGAAATTTGGTTAACCGATTTAATTTAAAATTTGATCGTTTATTTTCTTAACTCGCACAAATGATCGAATTAGCCTCCAAAACATATTCCATTATGTTCGGAACGCGGGGTAAACCCTAAAAATGTCAGTCACCGCGCGAGATTTGGAGTTCGAAATTTTTTGGATGAATAGTGTTTTGGAATTTTTTTCTATAAAAGCCCATCCTTATTCACATTAGCAAAAGAAAAAGGCTAGGGTTTCATCTCAATGTCAGGCCGCCTCCATATCTATCAATGGCCGAGAATTTATCTTCTTCCTCCCTCAAATTCTTCAAATCCACACGTTAATTCAATAAACTCTTAACTACAATATTGTAGAACACATCACGAACTACAAAATAAACGGGTATGATCGGAAATCTCACGGTGGATAGATCGAAAATCGCTCGTGTAGTGGCCGCATTCGTGGGTCAAAATCTCGAGCAAGACGAGGCCGAGCTCCACCGTATTGCAGCCGAGTGTAGCGCTCGATGTTGACTTCGAGATGGAGGTTGCTGATCGAGTTGAAAATGCTCGTATTGGGTGCGAAAATCTAGGGTTAAGTGGCGGCTTGGGTTTGTGTACGTGGTTTTCGAACGGGAAGAAGAAGAAAGAATGGAGCGGGCTTATGTTGAGTAGGGGAAACGAGTGGCTCAGATTCAATCTGGGTATAAAAATAAATAGAATTTGTAAATAAAATTATATATATATGTGTACAAACTTGTAAAAATCATAACTTGTTCATACGAGGTCGAAAAATGATGAAACAACTTGTGTTGGCTTCGTTTTGTCGAGCACTACGCAATGGAGCTAGTGAAAATTTCGGGTAAAATTAAATGCATGTTTAATTTTATTCGAAATAAAACGCTGAAACTGTCATTGAAGGCGAGGTGAGAACTTCTCACTCAATCGAATAGTTTCGATTTAAAATTTTAAATAGTAAGATTTAAAATTGTTGATTGTATGTCTGGATGATAAATTATTATCTATTATTGATTGAAATAGACATTATACGCCGTATATTAAGCGGATGTTATTTATTAAAAACATATACCACGATAATTCCATCTTGATTGGAATTGGTATTATATATGTACTTAGAGTTGATTTCCCGCATTATATAGCGAATGAGACCCTATTGCGCCGCATAATAGCGGATAATATTTTATAAATCCTATATACCGCGATATTCTGTATTGACATGGAATTGGTATTGTGCTAACATCTGTGGATGCAGGGAAACAGGTTGGAGGGATCCAACTGGATTCCTCACCAGTATTTATTTGATTACAGATATTGTGATATTTGTTGATTATCGTAATGATATGTGATGTTTTGATTGTCGTGATTGACTATTTGGTGCTATGCATCATTGGCCCTATTTTGAAGTTTCAAAAATGTTAAAGTAGTGATTTTTTTATTTAAAAGGGGTTTTAAAGTGATTTTTGAAAATATACATTTTATTAAATTTTGGAATTAATTCATTTTAAATAAACAAACGTTATAATTTTTAATGTTATAAAAATTATGATTTTTGTAAAATATAACCGAAATGTGATTTTTGAAATAAATAGTTAATAAATTTAAAAGAATGGTTTAAATTGGGATTTTTGAATTATTATAAACGACTTGTATAAAAGATTTATAAAATTTATATTTATAAATTAAAAATATAGGAATTATAAAACGAGTTTTATTAAGTGTTAAAATGAAGCATAAATGGATTCATAAGTAAATGAAATTTATAGATTTATAATTTGGGAAGTTATAGAATGAATAGATTTTGCAAAAATAAAAGATTATAAATAATTAACTTATAAAATTGGATTTTGGGCATTTAATTGGGACATAAATAGAATTGGTTAACAAAGTGATTTTTTTTAAGTTGAAGTTGTTATAAAATATAAATGGGATTTATAAACATTGTTTTATAAATCCGAAATCGACTTATTTTGATAAGTCAATTATTTTAGATTTTTAAAGGAGATATATTCACGGTTTGGGACGGTGGATAATTTTTAAATTGAATATGTAAAATGTATTAAGAATCGAAATCCTAGATTTCAACATTCATTGTTGAAATAGACGTTTTTGAGAAAGAAGGAAAACATGGACTATAACAATGTTGTTATAGTAATTGATTTTCGAGAAAAAATGTTTCATTTAGTATTGGGATTTAAATATCTATTTTAATTTCGAATCCCTACACTAGTGATTATGGGTTGTCATGACGATGTTTTACGCAACATTCGTTTTGACTCAAATGAATGTGTTTAAGGGAACAGTTTCCTTAAAGAATAAAATATATACTTAATCGTGTTTTAAGTATATTGAATATTTTCTAAGTATTGAAAATATATATATATATATATATATATATTTGTGAATTACTTATTATTAAATAAGTATGGAAATGTTTTCCAATATGAAGTGAAATGTTTTGGGTTTTTATCTTTCAAAGATAAATTGAAAATGAATAACTATTTGGAATTGCTTTTCCAATATGAAACTGAGAGGGTTTAGAGAGTATATCTTTTTTAAAGATAAATTGAAGTGAATATTTGGCAAGTTATTAATTTATGGAATATTAATAAAAAGGGCCTAATGTTTTATGGGGCTGGATATTTGATTGTTGGCTTTGATAGTTAAATAACCGACTGTCAATATTTACCTTTAAATGGATATTTGTTGTGATTTGCTTGAATTTGAATGCTACACTTATTTTTTTTTAAAATAAGCGCTCACTATTCGGGTTAGCCGGGAAAGGACCTTTGGGTCGTATAACCCATTCCGAATATGTGATACGTCGTTATGGATTGCATTGATGACCGGTGTTGAAGACCGGATATTTATGAAAATGGAAGGATTACCGTCGAATGTTTCTGCATCGGCTGATCCCCGATATAGAAATTTATTACCCTTTGTGATGGGAAGTCCGGTCGTGATTAGTGAATATCCGGGTTGCAAGGACTTCTTTGGAAGTGCCTTCGGTTCCGTTCGATCCCGGAACGGACTTGTATAGATGTGTGTCTAATGTTACAATTTGAGATGTAAAGCTGGTTTCTATCAAATATATTTCCATTGGTGGCGGAGAATTTATTCTCTTAGCTTAACACCCTTAGAGGTTATGTAGTTGATAGTTACTAGTGATACATTCCCAAATTGGTAATGTGGCATACGAAGTGCTGTTGAGCATTTGATGATCAAAGCACGGCTTTTGTATAAAGCGTGGCTTTATGGACGAGACTTCGTCGGACCTCACACCCTGGAAATGGTCAAAACAGGAAGGATGCATCAAGGTTATTAGGGGGTAGCGCCCCTTTAGTGTATGTCATTCCTTTTGGATAGAGGTGGTAACATGGTATGGAGACCAGATACTTAACCTATGTTGTTGTTGCAAACTTATTACTTTGTGGTTGTTGGAATCGAGGATCCTCGGATATAGATCGGTTACGATCGGGGAATGACATATTCGTGTTAGTAGTTACCCAGTTTGAAGGGTAACCCGGCCTTGTGTTGGCAGAGATCTAACCGTAACGTTAGGTTCTCGGGTCGTCTTTCCAGAGGCGTACCCATGTGGCAATGGGAAGTTCCTTGGCCTGACCATTTATTGAAATCCAAAGAAACAATACGATCTTGTACGGTTTTAGTTGTAGAACCTATCATTCAATTATGGTGGCGCCCCACTGTTTGGATGGTAGCTATAGTAGGCATAAGTGCGGAATGCCTATGCTGGCTAAGATTTATATCTTTACTTTCGAAATGTTTTCTACACCATGCACTAGTAATAATATCAAATGTTTCTTTATAATGCGTATCAAGCATCTTTGACTATCATAAGGAGAAATCTCCTCCGATTCAGCGTTTGCATTGTGTGTGCATGCGGGAGGCCTTATGGTAGTCTTATTTTCCAAAAAGCATTGCAAATTTATTTAAAAAAAATTCCTGTTGCTTGTTTTAAAGATAAACTATTTTAATATCTCACACCAGTCCCATGACTGACCTTGAGTTTATTGTTTTCATTCCTAAACTCTGGATGCCCACCAATTTCCACACGGGCAGTCAATAGTCAGGTTTATCAGGATATTCGAGAATTCGGGAGTTGCTGTAGAGGTCTAGAGGCAAGCTGGATGGCATGGCGTATTACTAGTATATAGTATTTCTTTTCCGCTGTTTGTTGTTGTTTGTTGTTGTACACTCTGATGATGTAATGTAATGTAATATGATGTAATGTAATAACTGATATAGTTCTTTGTTTAAAGATTATTCATTTATCTATTATATGTTGTTCCGCTACAATTGTGAGATTCTGATATTGTTCTGCTGTTTCCTTTTGTTCTGTTCTATCTTTTTCTCTGTTCTTCTATCTTTTTCTTCTTCTTTAACCATAACAGTTCGATTTTCCGGCATTTGATTGCTCGGCAGTTGATACAATGGACGTATTGATGTCGGTTTTCGAGAGTCGAAAAATCGCATTCGTTACATTTGGTATCAGAGCATATGGTTAAGCGACAACCATGGCTCTATTGGGAATTACTCATTAGAGATGGAGTCAGTAGTACTCTAGAATGAGTGTGAGTGTAATAATATATACGAGTGCATATTTGTTAGTGAATATAAATTGTTTTATATTGTGTTTGCTTATCCGTTGAGCTGTTTGTGAATAACAGATGGGACGCCATATTATCGATAGGGGTTTCTAAACTCTTAAACGAGATAAACCGACATAGTATCATTTTAAGATTGCGAAATGAAATAATTTTACCTTGATTATATTTTATACATAAAGGAATAATTTTTCAGAATTATTAAAGTGTATATGAATTGATTGTTTGATTGTTGAATAAAAACAACAGCTGTAAAAGAATAAATTTTATAAGAAAATGAATTATAAGTATGGAAGTTATAATTAAAATAATTGCACTTGTGAAATAATCTTATATATAAAAAGTGAAATTATATAAGAAAAAGATTTATAAATGTGATTTATAATCTAAAATCAAAATTCAAGAGAAGTGTTTTCAAAGGATTTGATATATTGGAAAAATTGTTTTGGATAAATTAAAGCTCTAAACTCTTTTCGGTCGCTGGAAAATATTTCCGATGATGATCGCGACATCATTGGTGTTCATTTTCGGGTTTCCAAAAGAGGGATTGCTGCCAAATAGATTTAAATGGAAGTTGCTTGGAAAAATTTGGGTTTGGTTTTGGAAATTCAAAAGATAATTTGAATTGATTTCAAAAATGGTTTTGAAAGGTTGAAAAGACTCTGGAATCCTATTTAAAATATTTATGGAAATGATAAATGAGTTGATAAGTTATACAATCTGAATTTTGATAGAACAAATTTGACTTAAAGGATGGAGTTAAATTAAAGTAAGTATAAGTGAATCAATTAAATATAAGTTGTATAACTTATAAAATGTAAAAGTGTAAACGAAACCAATTATTAAAGTGGTTAAACAATTCTGTTAAGCAAAATAAAGTCTGGATTTGAAAAAGTGATGAAAATTTGACCTTGGTAAAAGTTAAATAGAAATGAAATCTGAATTGGATTTATATGTGGAATTTAAGTCAAATTAAACAAATAATGTTTGAAGGAGAATATAACTTAAGTGAAGTTGAATAAAGTTGATTTTGGCATCGAAGTAAATTAATCAAGAGAAGTGATGAATATGAACTTGAGTTATATAAATGAAATTCAACTTTATATTGTTAAAGGAATTAGAAATTGAATTGATAAATGGATTGAATGTTAATCAACCGAATGTAAATAAGTTGATATGAAATAATGAATGTAAGTGTTAATTCATTAAAAGCTAATGTTATTGGAAGTTGAATAATTGAATGAAAATCAATTTAATATCAACCAATTGGAATTAAAATTGTTGGACCAAATTGAATGTAAATTGAATAATTTGGTAATATTGGATATACATTGGTTGTAATATGGTTATTAATTGGTTGTATATAAATTCATTAAGTGTTAATGAAGTTGAATTGGTAAAATTGATAGCTATGTAATTGAATCCAAATTGGAAATAAATAAATTTGAATAGAATTGAATTTGATTTGGATTGAAGGTGAACTAATGTGAATTTATTTAGTGAATGTAAACTAATTAGAAATGAATGAATATTTATTTGGTTAGTTGGATGATAGTTGGATGATGGTTGGATTATTGTTTTGATTGCGTTTGTTGCTTTTGTTGCATATGCTATGTTGGCACATGTAGTTGTTATGTTACTATATGATGTATATTGATATTATTTTCATATATACATGTTTCTCATTTGTTTGTTGAGTGTTTAGTAGGTGCGGATTGCGCTCGCTTTCGCGCTATATTAGCCGTATATGCTCGCTAATAAAATATAAGGTACATATCTCGGATTACATACCGTACTTCTACACTTTTTTCCCTGCGGGATGCCTCATCACTTGATGAGATGTATATTTGTGATATATATACTGTCATTTTTTTCGGATCGAGCCACGCAAAGGAGACTCTGGAGAATTTTTTCGGAAATTTAAGGTGTTAGAATATTTTTGAGAAAATTGGTAAATTTTTGAAAACTAAGTTTGGATTTGGAATCTTAGTAAAGATTTTGTAAGAAGTTTAACTATGAATTTTGGGAAAGTTAAACACTTAAGAGATTTGAAAGATCCAATTTGAATGGTTTGTTTGGGAAAGTTAATCGATTCTGTAACTTTTTCTTACTTGGTAATTTCGAGGACGAAATTCTTTTAAGGAGGAATTTTTTAACGATCCAGAATTCCTGTCAATTAAAATTTGTATATTTAATTGAATTTAAATATTAATAAGTAAAATTTGTAAGTCGAATTGTAACAGCCTGGGTTTAGTAACAATTAATTATCGTCATTAGACGATTAATCTGTTGGTTTATTGCTATCGGGAGTTTTAATCAGTTGAAAATTGTTTTAAGAAGTTTTGCAGTTTGCGCTTTCAAACGAATGAGGAAGCGAATTAAACGTTTCAGTAAAATCGAGGACTATGACCCCTTTCTTTTACTGATTCGCTTAATACCGGACTTGTCCGTTTGAGAATGTGAAATGTTATTTTTAGAATACACAATTTCGCACTTTCAAACGATGAAGAGAATCAAACGATTTAGTAAAACACGTGGTATGGGACATGTGCGTTTGCTATTTCGGTTAATTCCGGACTCGTTAATTGAAATATTTGTTGTTTCTGATTATCGTTTTTGATAATCAGATATTTGTTGTTTCTGATTATCGCTTGTGATAATTGGATATTTGTTGATATGAGTTCTGATTATCGTTTTTGATAATCGGTTATTTGTTGATTCTAATTATCGCTTTTGATAATTAGATATTCGTTGATTCTGATTATCGTTTTTGATAATTAGATATTTGAGATTTGATTATCGTTTTTGATAACTGAATATTTGTTGATTTGAGATTTGATTATCGTTTGTGATAATTAAATATTTGTTGATTTGAAATTTGATTATCGTTTTTGATAATTGAATATTTGTTGATTTGAGATTTGATTATCGTTTGTGATATTTAAATATTTGTTGATTTGAAATTTGATTATCGTTTTTGATAATTAAATATTTGTTGATTTGAGAATTCTGATTATCGTTTGGTGATTAGATAAGAATTGTTTTTAAATTTCTTGTTGATAACTAGATAACTGCAGATTTGCGAATTTTGATTTATGTTTTCTAATTATCTTTGTTGATAATTAGATTTTGTTGTTTTCTAATTATCGTATCGATAATTAGATATTGTTGTTTTGTGATTTCTGTATTCTAATTATCTAATCGACATTTAAAATTGCTGATAATTGCTTTTATTCAGTTTTGTTGTTTTCTGATTATCTACTTGATAGTTAGATTTTGTTGAAAATTTGTGAATTTCTTTATTGAAATTAAAAGATTTCTTGGGCGTTGTGTTCTTGACCTTTATTTTTCTAGCTTAACCAGTTTACGCTAGAAAAGTAATTGTTATTGACGACTTTAATTATGAAAATTGCGGGGACGCAATTTTTATAAGGAGGGGAGTCTGTAACAACCCTGGGTTTAGTAACAATTAATTATCGTCATTAGATGATTAATCTGTTGGTTTATTGCTATCGGGAGTTTTAATCAGCTGAAAATTCTTTTCAAAGATTGTTAAGTTATGTGGGCTTTAAAATTTGTTTGGCCCACGTTTCTTTTGTGCCGTGACAATTAATTAATCCCGTTCCTCCTTTCATTTTTTTCGCAACCCTAAACAAAAATCATATGAAGGAAAATTAATGGCGGCTTCTTTATTCGCATCTCCTCCTCTTTGATCGAGTTCAATGATGCTTTACTTTGAGCTCGGTTGGGCCGTGCTTAGGCGAATTGGATTTGTGCTCTTCCACAAAGGTGAGTAAATTTATTTACTCACATCTAGTTTAAACGTAGATTTGTAGGTTTGAATCGCACTTCTCCTTCTCTGTTTATTGCGTCCTTCAATTAGTGGTGATTGATTTGTATGATTGCTCCTACTGATTTGTAGCCCCCGATTCCTTTAGCTGATCAATCGAAGAAATATGTTACATAGATTACCTTGTCGATTGATCTTGTTGCTTTGATTGCTCTCAGTTGCTTCATTGTCTAGTTGGTTGGTTTTGATTTAGTATGCGTATTTATTTTCCCCTTTTAAATTTTTGTACGAACTCCGTTGTTTTTGCCAATAATAATTTGGGTGGTATTTATAGGGATTGAATCCTTATATATTGCATCCCTAAATTTTGAATATATTTTTGGCTTTGAAAATTTCAGAAGCTTTTCTTAGCCCTTTGATATTCTGATCGATGGTGTTATCGTTTCTATTTCCTGCTGTTGAATAGATGTTGGTTATAGTTTGATTGGAAGTCGGTCGTTGAGTTTTTGATATCAATTTACTTTGATGCTCTGAATGTTGTTGTGCCTGAATGTGCATGTCCCTGCATGCGTTGATTCATTTTATTGAGTTTGATACACCGCCTTGCCTTGTACATGTGTTAATCTATGTGTGATGAACTTGCACTGAAGTATATAATTATGGTTTGGTCAGAAGTTGCTTGTTTGTGTTTATAGTTGAATCACCAGTTGATAAGATGCTTCCTAAATCTGAAACAATGGAGTGCTTGGTTGTGTTTCTCTGAGCTGCTTGTTATTCATCTGGGTTTATACATGCCTATGTGTTTGCCGTCTTACTACCGTTGTGTGTTCTTGCATTAGTTCATCACACTTGAAACTATGTCCCTGTGAGTGTATGTACATATTTCTACGTTGTCAGTTCCTTTAGTCTAGTTTTCTCTTGGTGTACTAGATATCTATTACTATTCTAGTGAGTGTTTGTGCACATATGTCTCTGAGTTCATCTGTCTGCACTATTGCTGCACCTTGTTTCATTTGTATATATGAGACTTTCCGTTTTATCTGTGTTATTATTATATTTACTATCCTAAACTATTATGAACCATCATAGTTCGTTTTATACTGGAATTGGGGTATGTCGATGGGAGTAAATAAATCAGAGATTAAAAATGAAAGAATATATATATACCACTCCTATCGAGATAACCAATACTAGTGTAAGGCCTAACTACGGATGGCCGCTCCTCAACAACCTTATTCTCCGTGCTAGTTGACAACATTACACCGTAGTGTTCTTGGCTAGCATGGGTATAGAGGTGGGGCATCACAGGAATAAATTTTATTTCGAATATTTGGATTTAATTGGATAATTAAATCGATAATTTAATATTTCAAATTACAGAAATAATTGGAAATTGGGTTTAATGTGATTGAAGATGATTTGTAAAATTTTATTTCATCATATTGGAGTTATAGTGATGTTATAGAACTTTTAAAATCGAATTAAAAGTTAATTTGTAAAAATTAAATATTTTAATATTTAATTGACGAGTTAAAATAGCCATTTTTCAAATAGTCTCGGATTTCTACGAAACAAGTTTCATCGGACCCGTATTGTTATATTATTGTAAGGTTTCAAATTTCGTGTCAATCGGATTTACCGTTTGTCCGGGGCGAGCTAAAACGCACAGAAATTTGGTTAACCGATTTAATTTAAAATTTGATCGTTTATTTCCGTAACTCGCACAAATGATCGAATTAGCCTCCGAAACATATTACATTGTGCTCGGAACGCGGGGTAAACCCTAGAAACGCCAGTCACCGTGCGAGATTTGGAGTTCGGAAAATTTTGGATGAATAGTGTTTTGGAATTTTTTCTATAAAAGCCCATCCTTACTGACTTTTGCAAAAGAAAAAGGCTACGGTTTCATCTCAATGTCAGGCCGCCTCCATATCCATCAATGGCCGAAAATTTATCTTCTTCCTCCCTCAAATTCTTCAAATCAACACGTTAATTCAACAAACTCTCAACTATAATATTGTAGAACACATCACGACAAACGACAAGTCCGATCGCTACGAAACTGAATACACATCACGACAAACGACAATATTGTATTTCAATTAAATCGATTTCAAGGCGTTTGGCATTCGTACGATCGAACGAAAAGTCCAATCGCTACGAAACTTGAAACCCTACAATAATTCACCGATACAGATCCGATGAAACTGGTTTCGTCGAAATCCGAGTCAGTGGCCAAAATGGCTATTTTTCTCATTAATTAAATAAATTTACAATTAATAGATTTAAATCAAATTTTAAATTCCAATTCTAAAATAGTAAATTTTATCACTTTTATATTTCTCAAACCTTTACAATGATTTAAACAAATTTAAATGTCAAACTAGCGAAGATTAATTCATAAATTTCAATATTAATTCCCAATTTTATTAAATTCAAAATTATAAATTAACTTTCTAATAATTTATATTAAATCAAAGAAATCAATGATTATTCCATTCATATATTTCAAATAGATGGGTTTAATATTGGATTCAAAATTTATTAACCTAATATTCTTCGATCACACTTAAATCCCTATTAACGTAATATTTAGATGTTAAATTTTCATTTATTTCAATTAAACCTATTATCATACATTACTTCAATATACTGACAAGCTTACTTTTGCACCCTTTCATTTACCCAACTGTCGTTTTATAAATAAACTTAACAATAGATTCATACTCACATAAATGTCTACCCTTTCATCTAAATTAAAATTTACGTAAACTTCAAACATTTTATCCATTTAATTCCAATTAATCCTTTCATTAATTTAGATTCAAATCAATTTATAAAGCTTTATCTCCATTCTTTATACACACTAACCATCATTTAGTAAAGAATTTATTTACGTTATTCCCCATTATTACCTAAATTTATTTTAACGTTAAATTTATTTCAGTGATTTCCAAATTAAATTGAATGAACTAAATATACATATAGCTCGTAAAAATTGTTGTCAAAACTCTAAATCCCACATTTAAAAGTTTTTTATTTACAGCGTATTGGTTTTTATTCGATCATCACTTATTATATATTAAATAAATTCAATATTTAAGTTCTTTTAAATTTATTACCAAGTACACCTTTACCTTATTCCAACAAATTGGAATTCCATTCAATTAATATAACCAATCAATTCCCATTCACCCTTTATTACCAACCCACAATTTGCAATCCATTATCTTATATGGATGTTGTCCAATTTCTATTTATTATTATAACTTAACAATCAATATACATTCATTGATTGATTTCTATTTGCCTTTGCTTCCTTATATTAATTTTTTATCTTAGTATGACAATTTATAGTACTCCATTAGATCGACAATTCATTACAACTGTTAATACTTAGCTTAATTTCTACGGTTGCATTTCATTTATACTTACGTTACTATATTAATAATTAGTAACATTTATATCAATAACACATTATAATTACTTACCATTTAAATGAGTCTGATTTCCAAATAAATTTATTGACCACCTAATTAGGCAATTTATACTAATCTGTTATCATACCCATAAATCTACGCTTATAACTAAGTCCTACATTTGAATAAGTTTATTAAATCGAAATGTTCATTAGAGTTTATAATTTATTAACTTGCATTAACATAATTCCTTAACTTCTCATTTCAATCTATATCTAGGTAAAATTCTTTTTTACTACTTAATTCCTTTGAATTTTATTCATATTACTATAACTAGGTTTTAATTACCCTTGCTATATTTTAAAATTTAGCTTTCATTACAATATTTGTTTATAAAGTTCTTTTATTTCTACTGAATTAAATTACAACTCATAAATTCAATCAAATTAAATTCATGAAATTTACGGGTCGTTACACTCTCCCCGACTCAAAACTTTTCATCCCCGAAAAGGAAAAAGAAGGGAAAAGAAGAACTAAGAAATCAATATATCTCATTCAAACATTAACTTTATAAACTATTAAGTTTTACTGAATTAATTTTACTATTAAATTTTCGAAAATTTTTGGCAGAGTATCCTTTGTATGAATAGGCTCGGGAGAAAATATAATATCACATATAACAAAATATCACATATAATATCCAAAATATTATATCCCAACACGGGAAAATATATAAAATAGCGCTATAAACCGTAATCCAAACGTAAATTTATGGAACCAAAAGCAGTAGCAATTGCTTCCATAACCTGCATTTCACTTATAAAATCCAAACGGTTAAAAATTTATATAAAGTGAAATATTTCAGTGATTTCAATCACTAACAAAAAATCAATACAACAACCATTCATTTCAACAACATCATACACAACAAATAAAAATTAACCATTCAATCAAACAACAAATGGTTGTTCGGGTTCAAGACTTTTAAATTATACGGAATGAAGAATAAACTACTAGCGTATCACTTACTCAACAGTCTTAGATAAATCTAAATAGGTTATTCACACATCCATACAAATCTATAGTATCCTTACCCCAACAACCATAAACCAAACAACACAATTCAAATACCCTTTATTTATTATTAATTTTATTTCATACATTAGTTGTTTAATTTCCTTTCTTTCATTCATTTCGGTGATTTTTTTCATTTATATAACGGTTTATCTTTTTATTTTCATTCATTTCTTTCAATTTTATTTAGAAATAACTTCAACCCTTTTACTTAAGTTTACAATTTCTCTTTATTATATTACATTCATTTATAATTGCATGACCTCATCTATTTACACTTTAATTACTTAAGTTTATAATCATCTATTTGTCATACTTACCTTTAATTATATTTACTTGGTAAAATTTTAATTATAACTTAAGTTTATAACATTAAATTCTCATTTAATAGCGATTTCATTGAATACTTTCATTATTTCAAATTTCTACTTGTATAATATTCTATTACAATCTCTTATTAAACATTTCAATATATGCTCTTAAATAATGTAATTGAAAGTTATACAAGTTTTTCTCAATTCTTTTAATTCATTCGTTGTTCAATAAATCTTTACCTTTTTCTTATAAGTTACAATTTTAACTTCCTTTTTATTTCCTTTATAACTTAGCCTTAAATTTCTTACCTAAATTAAAGGTTTCAATTATTAATTACTACCTTCCATTTCACTACACTAATTTGAAACAATTAATTAATGAAAATTTAAGAATTTAATACCGGGTTAAATTTCAAATTATTTTAAAATAACAGATAAATATATTCCTACAACTTACATATCTCTAATTATATTAAAACCATTCAAAATTTATATATATGTTTTTTTTCAAAAATGAATCTGTAGCAAAGCTACAACAGTGGCCTTCTGTAACGACCCCGCTATTTTGGACCATTCAAATCGACAATAAAACCGTACATGTCCGACTTGAATAATTCAAAATACCGAATTGTTAATAAAATTTGGCAAAACTTAAAATATACAGTAAATAAATCAATCATTGATCACTTACACAGAGTAATACAATGCAGCGGAAGAGATAAAGAATAGTAGTTCATGAAGCTACTATATACCTCAGAGTTAGAAATAAAATACAACCGAATTGTTCAAATGCCATGAAGTCTCCAATGCAACAGATGGCTTCTCTGAACCAATCAACTGGATGACTGAAGGGATAGATAGCTGGATCTTCAAGCAAAGCTCCAACTTCGAAGGTGAGTCTCAAATGTTGTATCTCTCAGTCTGACCCAAGCGTAAAGCAAAACACAAAACACTCGAGTCAGGATTAACATTCTTATATCTATAAATCTAACTCAAGTGAAATATCAACTGAAATATAATTAACTTAGAGGATGTTTGGGATAACCAACCTCTAATGGTCCATGGAACTATCTAAAAGATAGAAATATACACTATAACACTGTAGTCTTTTCAACTTAATTTATACTTAAAAACCAAACATCATTTTCACTTCAAATATCTCTATACTTCCCAAATAGTATTTTTATATATTAAATAATTTGTACAGTAAAGTAATTTCAATTCCCTCAACTTAACAAATCGTTTAACATCAACCCGACCATCCCATTTAAATTTATTTCAATCTCAATTTATTAATTTAAATTCAACTCAATTTCTAAAATAACCACTTCAATTTTATCGATCTCAAATTCGGATTTGAAATCACAAAACACCCTTTATATTCAATATATTTCAAAACTTTAAGTATTCAATGTTTCAAACTAACTTTTTAATCAATTTAGTTTCTAAATAATAAATTCAACTATACTGATTTCAAATACATATCCGAATCTCAAAATAAACCATTTAAATCCCAATATAGTTCAAAGCTTTAATATTTAATTAAATGTTCAATTTAATAGTTCCATATAGATCTCGATTTAACCTCATTATTATCTAGTCTTAAATTAATCCCTCATTAGATACAATATCATTTAAGTAACTTTAAATTACATTTTACTCAATATTTTCTTTAATTTATTTAAACGTGAAATATTCATTAAATCACTTAAATAAAAATCCAGTTACAAAATCATACCCTTAAATTTCCCATTCAAAAATTTCAAATTGATTTAATTGAATAAATCCTTATTTAAATACCATTTAGATAAACCCACATTTATCTCCCAATCTTAGTAAATTGCAGAATACTTTTTGGAATAAAATTTACATAAATATTTATCATAATTTATGTATTAAATCAAATTTTGCCTAAATTAAATATTATTAAATCTAAATATCATTACCCTTTATATATAAAAAAAATTTAAGGATTAACATTTAATAAGACCATATATTTCTTTCCAAAACAATGAATTAAATTTCAAAATATTTATATATATGGACCAACGATGTCTGTATATATTTCTTATCATATGGTCAAGTGTTACGGATATTTATCATTTCAATCCGTACACTAAATGTATACGGGTGGATAGCATTTCAACCCGTAATCCCAATTCAATTAAATGAAAATCGCTTGGGTTTATCATTTCAACCCATAACGATTTTCTCCTATTCTAAAGTCTGTTCGGGTATGTATCATTTCAACCCATAGTGATTTCTATACTAACAGGGAACTTGCAGAGTGATAACAGATATGTAAATAATAATAACAGCAGGCATATATCATCAAAATAAATATACAAACAATAGGATATGGTGTCATATCCCATAAGTGAATAGTTACAGATAATATCATATGTAACAGTTTAAATAACTACAGCCTCATATTTCAATTGTCGTCTCAATTGAAATCAAATTTAGTAAATAAAAGAACGTTAATCGTGAGTGATTTCTCACCTTTCGAGGCCAGAGAAAAAGAATTGAGTTATGAAATCCAGATACGAATTCCAAAACAAAGGTAGATGGACACGGTTCAATGATCAAAGCTGATAATAGGAATAGACGAATTCAAATCAGAATTGGGTCAAGGAAGATAAATAGGATAAGTGAGCTTATATACAACTAGCCAACATATGCAGACACAGTTTATAAAATATGCAACAAAATATGCATACCTCGGTTAATATATATACATAGGTGTGCAGACCGACTATATTAATATAACCATATATATACTATATAACATTTCCTCTACCAATTTGTATATGACTATACTTGAAATCAAAATACACATCCCTTAAAAAAAAAATTCGACGTATATCAGTCAGTGCAAACAACCTTAAGGCTGACATGAAATAAACTTTTGAAAGCATATACTGTTGAAATTATAAAATATTGATATAACTTATACTGTAAAACTACCATAGAAAAATATATATATATATACCTACATTTTAAATATAACTTATGTAAATTGTTGAAAATAAAATAAAATATAGTACGGTAGACTCTAAAATACTAAAACAATCATAAAAATATATATATTATAAATTGACCTATCAAACTTGTACCCACCAATTTTATATAATATATATACCAAAACAGTAACGAAAATTGAAATACTATACTTTATATATCTAACATATGAAAGCTAATAAAATAACATATTTTATTATAGTTGAAACTGTTATAACCAAATTTATAAAACATATAAAAATACGTATATTAATAGAAGGCTGCCAAACTTATACCATATATACTGTAAGCTATCAATAGTAAAATAAAACGCGTATATACATATATATATATATATTTAACTTATCAACTAGTTAGTAAAACATACGTATCTAAAAGCCGTACGATAACTATATGCTAACAAAAGTCAAAAACAATATACCGTAAAATCTTAAAATAATATAAATAATACGGTATAAATATATACTAACCTTTATATATGAACAAAAGCTAAATATTTATATACACGTTTATAAATATAACAATTATCATATATATATACTATTATGAAATATATTATTATTTTTAAAGTTCAACTGTTAGGGAATTCAAAATCCCCATAGTTGCAGTAAACATATAAAACAAAACTTATGCACAATCTATACTGTTCTTAATATATAAAATAGACTTATATCAAATAAAATGCGTACTTACTTTTAAAAACCAGAGAGGAAATGTTTTACCAACTAATGCATGCGGCCATGGGGAGGAGGCAGGCCAAGGAAAAGAGAGAGCTCATGCTCAGGTTTGGAAGAAATAAGAAAAGATGGAGGGGAGATGAGAACAGACGATTTTTAAAGGAAGAATGCATGCGTGATTCAAGCAACATGACATGGCGAAGGGCATTCTTTAGGCAATAGAGAAAATGCTAGTTTCTTAAATATAAAGGTAGGTGATGCAGCTCAGGTCAAAGGAATAAGTCGTCCACGACTTAAGGAAGCAGAGCTAAGTCGTCCACGACTTAAGGGAAAGGAGCTGCGACTTAACTCCAATGGTTTGCGACCTAACGAAGTGATTTTAAGTCGTTTGCGACTTAACGAGAAGGATGCAAAGAAGCTACGACTTAGTGGGAACCTGAGCCGTTCGAGTTCGATGAGTCGTACACGAGTTAAGAGCAGCGGCATGAGTTGTTCACGACTTAACAGATCAGAAGGTGATGGCATGAGTCATCTACGACTTAATGAAATACGTAAGAAGAAGTTACCAGATAAAAGAGCCATAGGTCGAATGGAGGAGGTTTCGGACTTGAGTCGTTCACGAGTTAATGGAAGCTTGAGTCGTTTACGACCTAGTGGGGGTTTGAATCGTTCACAACTTAACAGGGCAGAAGTTGAAGGCCTAGGTCGTACACGACCTAACTGGAGAACAGAGAAGGATGTCAACGAGTTACGAGTTACGACCTAAGAGCTTGAGTCGTTGGGAGTCCTAAGTCGTAAGCCTGGATGTGTAGATTTTCTATGAGTCGTGGAAGGTTGAGTCGTTTACTTCTTATGTCGTAAGTCGTATACGACCTAAGTGTTTGTTGTGTTGTAATTTCCTTGAGTCGTATGTCGTGTACTTTGTGTTGTAAATAGTAGGTCGTAAGTCGCGTCCCGTGTACGTTGATAAGTCGTGTGCGACCTGGGTTGTGCTGTACCATGTATTATAAGTCGAGAGTCGTAGCATTTTAGGTCGCTATAGTTTAAGTCACGTACTGTTTGAGATGCGGGGTGTCTGTTAGGTCGGCAACGACCTAGGGATGAGTCGTAAGTCGTATACGGCTTAAGGAGCTGTGGTGAAACGCTATAAATAGGGAGTGAGTTGTAACTTTTTGGTGGTTGATTTTTGAATAAAATTTCTTGTTGATTGTTGTGTGCTTTCTTCTAAAATTGGTAGTTGAGTGTAATCTCCTATCTCCTCTTTCGGTTAATCGAGTGCGCTCGATTCAACGATCGTAGAAGCCGATTCACGGTATCTAGTGCGCTAGATCAACGTACGAAGAATCATAGATCTTTGAACACGGTATAGTGCGCTATCAACGTGTTTGAGATAGCTAGAATTCGGTATCTTCGAATCAACGAATTTTGGGCATTTTTGGTATTCATCAATCCACCGATTGCTACTTTCACCGATTGAAGTTTATTTTTGATTAATCCGCTGCGTCAGTTTTTCCTCCCCTGGTTGAGAAAAATTCGCCCTCGAATTTGTAATTTCTTCTGTACCAAATTGTTCATCTCCATAATATGGCACAAGATGCTTAATATTGAATACGTCAGAAGTGTACACGTCCTCCGATAGCTTCAACTTATAAGCATTTTCATTGATCCGTTTCACAACTTCTACTGGACCAATTTTTCTGGCTTTCAACTTGTTATAAGCGCCTACTGGAAAACGATCCTTCGTCAACACAGCATACACCAAATCTCCTTCGTTAAATTCAACATTTCGTCGCTTCTAGTCTGCAAATTTCTTATATTTATCATTTGACTTTTCCAATCATTCCTGAACGATCTTATGACATTCAGTTAATTCATCAACAAAATCAACAGCTCGTTTAACTGTCCCCTTCGGCTGTGGTACTACTGCTAAATCCAACGGCCCCCTTGGTAAATTTGAATATACAATCTGAAATGGACTGAATCCTGTACTACGATTCACTACGTGATTATGAGCAAACTCTGCCTGGCATAACTTCATGTCCCAACCTTTCAGACTGTCCATCACAAGACATCACAACAAATTTCCCAACGATCTATTAACAACTTCGGTCTGTCCATCTGTTTGCGGATGATAAGCGCTGCTAAATTTCAACTTCGTTCCCACCATCTTCCACAAACTTAACCAAAAATGGCTCAAAAATCTAGTATCCCGATCAGAAACAATAGATTCTGGTAACCCATGCAATCGATGCACCTCCTTAAAGAATAATTATGCCACTCGAACTGCATCCGCTGTCTTCTTGCAGGCAATAAAATGTGCCATCTTCGAAAATCTGTCCACCACAACAAAAATAGAATCATTCCCCCTTTGAGTTCTAGGTAAACCCAAAACGAAATCCATGCTGATATCAACCCATGGTTTAGATGGTACAGGTAACGGCATATACAATCCTGCATTGGTCGCAGTTCCCTTCGACACCTGACATATATGACATCTTTCCACAAACCTTTCAACCTCTTTCCTCATCGACGGCCAAAAGTAAGATTGAGAAATTAACTGCAAAGTACGATCTCTACCCACATGGCCTTCCTCGTGCAACTCTTTGATAATCTTCATTCTCAAACTGCTATCTGGTATACATAATCGATTTCCCTTGAATAAGAAACCATCAACTAACATAAATTCATCAGTACTCTCATCCTTAACTTTCTCAACAAACTTTGCAAAGTAAGGATCTTCGTCAATCAACTCTGGCAATAATTCAAATCCCGTCACTTCAACTTTCATTGTAGTCAACAAATGGCTCCTCCTACTCAAAGCATCAGCTACACGATTAGTTACTCCTGACTTATGTTTGACAACAAAAGTAAACTGTTGCAAATAAGCAATCCATGATGCATGTCTTGCTGAAATCTTGTCCTGTCCTTGCAAATGCTTCAAAGCTTCATGATCAGTGTAAAGAACAAACTCTTTCTGAAGTAGATAATGCCTCCAATGTTTAACAGCTTGCACAACAGCATAAAACTCAACGTCGTATGTACTATATCTCATCTTTGCCCCTGATAACTTCTCACTGAAATATGCAATAGGTCTTCCACTCTGACTCAACACTCCTCCAATCCCAACCTTTGATGCATCAGTGTGTAGCTCAAACAACAACTGAAAATCTGGTAATACAAGAATTGGTGCTGTCGTCAAAAGTTCTTTGATCCGTTCAAAAGCAACTCCTGCTTCCTTCGACCAAGAAAACTGTTTCCCTTTCATACAATCGGTAACTGGTGCCATCACGCTACTGAAGTGTGGAATAAACCTTAGGTAGAATGATGCCAATCCATGAAAACTTCTAACTTCAGTGATAGTTCTCGGCTGTGGCCAATTTCTAATAGCTTCAACATTACTCTGGTCCACCTGGATTCCCTTCTCAGATACAACATATCACAAAAATAATACACTTTTCGTCATGAACACACATTTCTCCGTGGCTGCATAAAATTGTTCCTCACAAAGAATAATTAACACCTTTCTCAAATGCTCTACATGTTCCTCTGTACTCCTTCTATATATCAGAATATCATCGAAATAAACCACCACGAACTTCCCAATGAATGGTCTAAAGATTTGATTCATCACCTGCATGAATGTACTAGGTGCATTTGATACACCAAATGGCATAACCAACCATTCGTATAACCCCTCTCTCGTCTTGAAGGCTGTCTTCCATTCGTCTCCAGGTCTAATCCGAATCTGATGATAACCACTCTTCAAATCAATCTTCGAAAAGATAGTAGCCCCACTCAACTGATCTAGCAAGTCATCCAACCTCGGCATAGGAAATCTGTAGCGAACAGTAATCTTGTTCAAAGCTCTACTATCGGTACACATTCTCCATGTTCCATCCTTCTTCGGCACCAACAATGCTGGTACTGCACAAGGACTAAAGCTTTCCTGAACACGTCCCTGTTCTAACAACTCTTCCACTTGCCTTCGTAACTCCTCATGTTCCTTCGGACTCATTCGGTAATGTGGTCGATGTGGTAAAACTGCTCCCAGAACAAGATCGATTTGATGTTGAATGTCTCTCAGTGGCGGTAACTCCTTGGGCAACTCCTCTGGAAATACATCTTCAAATTCTTTCAAAACTGGTTTTGCTTCTTCTGGAATTTCAACCTCTTCATGACTCTCTCGTCCAATCAACAAATAGACTTCAGGCTCCTCTTCAACTTCTTTAACAAACTCCTTCAAAGATAGCAAAGTTTTCAGTTCTTCAATCTCCTCCAACTTGCTTTCCTTCTGTTGTTGCTTCTTAGGAACTAAAGTGATTTTAGTACCTTCGAACATGAAACTATAGCTATTAGCACGACCATCATGTTGCACTACTCTATCAAACTGCCATGGTCTGCCCAACAACAGATGACACACATCCATGTCTACAATGTCACACCAAATTTCATCTTTGTACTTCTTCCCAATAGAAAAATTAACACAAGCCCTTCGACACACCTTCACTTCACCACCCTTCCTCAACCATGCTAACTTGTACGGTTTAGGATGCTTCTCAGTTTTCTAGTTCAACTTTCTTACTGCTTCTGTAGAGATAATATTGTCACAGCTTCCAGCATCAATAACGAACTTGCAAACTTTCCCTAGTATAGTACATGTAGACTGAAAAATATTGCTCCTCAACCAACTAGAATCTTCCTCTTGCTTTGGTGTAAAACAAGATCTCCTCATCATCAAATTACAACCTTCGTCCCCGGACAATAAGTCTTCCTCCTCAACATAAGGTGCATTTGAACATTCTGCCTCCTCACCATCATCCTCAATCTCAGCAACCATTGCTCTCTTCTTCGGCTTCGGACATTCATTGCTTTTGTGACCCAACTCCTGACAATTATAACATTTGAAACCACCGTTGACCTTCGCCTTCTCAGCCTCCTTCACCATTGGTTTTGTAACAGGTTTAGGAACAATAGAACTTCCACTAACACCCTTCGCTTGACTATTGGAATTAGTAAACACCACCTCCACGCCTTCCTTACTTCTCCCAAGCCAACGCTTTCTGATGTGCCTTTGCCACTGACCTAGGATCAAACATATTAACCATATCCTGGATCTGCATTCTCAATCCTCCAACAAATCTAGCAGTTAGCTGTTCTTCCGTCTCCATAATATCATTTCTGGCAATGAGTTGGTAAAATTCATCAGCATAATCACTAACAGACTTCGTCCCTTGCCTCAGTTTCTGCAACCTCTGGTACATAAGTGATTGATAGTTGTATGGTAAGAAAGTAGCTCTCATCAACTTCTTCATCTTCTCCCATGATTCAATCTTTGACTTTCCCATTCTCTCCCTTGTAAGTTTAGTTTGCTGCCACCACGCCAAAGCTCTCCCCCTCAACCTAGTAGCAACTAACTTCACCCTTCGATTCTCCGGAACCTCCTTAAAATCAAAGATTTCCTCCACATTTGACACCCAATCAAGAAATTATTCAGCTACCATTCCACCCTTGAACTCTGGAATTTCCATCTTCAAACCCGATTCCCATCGACGATCATCTTCAACATCCCGGTATGAATTTCGAACTTGGTCTCGATCTCGATAATGAATGCTAGCTCTATCACCCTCTTCATCAAAATCAAAAGTACGCCTACATCGATCTCGACCATTATCATCCCTTCGTTCATGCATGCTTCTTCGACTATGTCTCTCTTCATCTCTATATGGCTCTTCTTCAAACTCACGTGGAGTTCTTCTTTCTTCATGTCCATAGTCATGATGATCTCTCCGTGATGAAATTGATGTTTCTCTTCTATCTCTAAAAGAATGCGGTGATACACTCCTCGCTTCCGTAACCGATGGCGAAACTCGGTTTCCTCCATGGTTCGAGTTTGGTGATCTCCTCCTTTGAGTTTGATTCAAACCATTCATCAACTTCTCTAACTTTCCAATGCCTTCATCAAATTTCTCATTAATACGTTGCTCCATAAGCTCGGCTTCTTCTCTTCTATACAACGCTTCAACATTTTGATGACGGTTAGCTCTCCTTGGTGGCATGATTGGAAACTCTTCACAAACACTTCAAAACTTCTCAAATACTTCAACAAAAGACCAACAAGTCACGGCCTCCACTTCAACTTAATGTACTTCAACTTCAAAAATTGGCTCCAAGTCTCAGCTTAGCTATGATTGGCTAAGTCTAGCTTTGATACCAAAAAACTGACGCGGCGGATTAATCAAAAATAAACTTCAATCGGTGAAAGTAGCAATCGGTGGATTGATGAATACCAAAAATGCCCAAAATTTGTTGATCCGAAGATACCGAATTCTAGCTATCTCAAACACGTTGATAGCGCACTATACCGTGTTCAAAGATCTACGATTCTTCGTACGTTGATCTAGCGCACTAGATACCGTGAATCGGATTCTACGATCGTTGAATCGAGCGCACTCGATTAACCGAAAGAGGAGATAGGAGATTACACTCAACTACCAATTTTAGAAGAAAGCACACAGCAATCAACAAGAAATTTTATTCAAAACTCAACCACCAAAAAGTTACAACTCATTCCCTATTTATAGCGTTTCACCACAGCTCCTTAAGTCGTATACGACTTACGACTCATCCCTAGGTCGTTGCCGACCTAACAGACACCCTACATCTCAAACAGTACGCGACTTAAACTATAGCGACCTAAAACGCTATGATTCACGACTTATAATACATGGTACAGCACAACCCAGGTCGCACATGACTTATCAACATACACGGGACGCGACTTATGACTCAATGACTTACGACCTACTATTTACAACACAAAGTACACGACATACGACTCAAGGCAATTACAACACAACAAACACTTAGGTCGTATACGACTTACGACATAAGAAGTAAACGACTCAACCTTCCACGACTCATAGAAAATCTACACATCCAGGCTTACGACTTAAGACTCCCAACGACTCAAGCTCTTAGGCCGTAACTCGTAACTCGTTGACATCCTTCTCTGTTCTCCAGTTAGGTCGTGTACGACCTAGGCCTTCAACTTCTGCTCTGTTAAGTTGTGAACGATTCAAACCCCCACTAGGTCGTAAACGATTCAAGCTTCCGTTAACTCGTGAACGATTCAAGTCCGAAACCTCCTCCATTCGACCTATGGCTCTTTTATCTGGTAACTTCTTCTTACGTATTTCATTAAGTCGTAGACGACTCATGCCATCACCTTCTGATCTGTTAAGTCGTGAACGACTCATGCCGCTGCTCTTAACTCGTGTACGACTCATCAAACTCGAACGACTCAGGTTCCCACTAAGTCGTAGCTTCTTTGCATCCTTCTCGTTAAGTCGCAAACGACTTAAAATCACTTCGTTAGGTCGCAAACCATTGGAGTTAAGTCGTAGCTCCTTTCCCTTAAGTCGTGGACGACTTAGCTCTACTTCCTTAAGTCGTGGACGACTTATTCCTTTGACCTGAGCTGCATCAGTAGATCTGCATCTGATATGTGAACGTGCTATATGACTTTATATAATATTTACAAAGCTCTCTCCTCTTTTAATATTAATTTGAGGGCAACGAATAGCCTACAGAGAGAAAAGAAGATGCAATCTATGCTATACTATATATATATTCCTAGAAACACGGAAACGAAGAGGTAAAAGAGGGAAGAGAAAGAGGCGTATAAATGAATGGTAAATAAATTTAGATTTCAAATGAAATAAATGGAACAGCAAAGATTAAAGTATGGATGTAAATCCTGGAATAATAAAAAGCAACGTTTATATGTTGATTAAGAAAAATAATTAAAACAATTAATGGCTTAAATGGGGCAGCATGTTTCAAAATTTTGAAATGCAAAAGAAACGTACACTATAAATATAAAGTTTTCAAAAGCAAAAGAAACGTAAAGCTGTCCATTAATTCATCAAAACGTTATTTAAGTAATAAATTGAAATGAATATACAAATAAAAGTAATTGTAACGGTCAATAGTTGATTTAGCTATACACTTAAGGCAATAATTTTTTGTTTGTTTGTACAACACATAATGAGTTTTGAAAGTCAAGGATATAAAAATGGATAAAAGGAAAGAAATCAGGAAATTTTGTGAGCAATAGCTTTCCAAGGAAAGGTAGGCTTACATTATATATACATGCTGAGATGATTAGGCACGTTCAAAATTTTTGAAGCAAATGAAGGAATTGGAAAAAAATAATAAATGAAAGAAATTTGAAAAGTCCGTAGCTATGATTTAGCCAAAAATTATTAAAGCCATTCACTAGGAAGGTTGGAACCGAAATAATAGGGAGAGGAAGGCACATTAAATTTGATGACAAAGTTGTGTTCAGATCTATAAGCAAGTGGTTTATATATTATAGGCCTTATGAAAGCGAGGGAAGGAACGGATGCTACTAGCTTGATGATTTGAGATTCTTTCAAGCGTTAAAAACAAAAATAAAGAGAGACCAGAATAAACGCACCACCATAAATATAAATATACGCTTCAATTGCAAAAGAAATGTATAGAGAAAATTATGGGTAGTGGGAAAGGTAAAGTCAGTGCACGAAACTACAAGGAAAAATAAAAGCAAGGTCGATGATCTCAAATTTATTAATGGTTACGAATGGAAAAGTCTACCTGAATTGGAAAAGTATTAAGCAATAGAAATCTTTAACGATAGTAAAAAGAAACCGTTACGCACTGATTCAGAAAACAATTAAAGCAATTAATAGCTTGAATTGGACAGCACGTTTTCTCAATTAAATAAACTTCCATAAAATTATTTGAAAATTTACAATCTGCTATATTTAAATATACGTATTCTAAATATATAAACATTTTATTTAAAAATTCAATTATTATAAGATTTCACAAATATTCAATTAAATACGTTATAGAATCAATTAAAATTGTTAAAATTTCCAGGTCGTTACACTCTCCCCCACTCAAAACTTTTCGTCCCCGAAAAGGAAGGAGGTAGGAGAATAAAACAACCAGAAAAAAAAAGATTGAAAGCCAAGATAAACAATAAATTTTAAAACTATATAAATTTTATTTAAAATATTTATTTGAAAATTTCATTTGAAATTAAACTTTCTTTAATATTTAATACTTCTCAAACTCCTTTGCAAAGAATTATTTACATTATTACTTCTATTTACAAATACTATTGAAAATATTAAATCCAATACTTATGAAATTTTTAATTTTTCTCAAGATACCTTTCAAATATTATCAATAAATTAATAATCATTTTCTTTAAAGATGTTTTATTTAATTTATAACTTCAAAAAAAAATTATAACACTAAAATTTTATATAAAACAATGTAGTATACAAATAAGCAATATTTAAAAGATTTATTCAAAAAGGAAAGGAAGGTAGATTCCGAAAACGGAATATAGGTGAAAAATAAAGCCGAGCAGATGAGGTAGATTCAAAAGAGTAGAATCGGGCACGAATAATTTATTTCAAACCATAAGAATTTTAATTTCAAATATTAATACAAAATTTCTTTGTTGGGAAAAACACTTTTATAATAAATACCTTTATAAATAAGATACTTTTATATTGAAACCAATTTTTCTTTCGAAAATACTTTTATAACTCAATGTTTTAACAAGTTTATCCTCGTTCTTGCAGACTCTGGCCATGCGTTGATCAGGCGCAAAGCTAGATTTCTTCAAGTACTTAGTAGACCTATTTCAACAACTAGTGAAAATACTTAAAAACCCTTAAAAACAGATATGGAAAGTACAATCCAAACAAAACAACCAAACCAAAACCTTTGTCCGATCGTGGTTCGCAAATACACAATGGTTACGCCTGGGTCCCCCAGGAAACAATCCATATCCATAAGCTTTCTCAGCCCTACGAGTTACGCCATGATGACTAGTAGGGTGCAGGATACACAATGGTTACGCCTGGATCCCCCAGGAAACAATTCGTACCCCTAGGCAAGACTCAGCCAGGCACTTGCGCTACTATTCGCGACCTACACAGATTGCAGGATACACAATGGTTACGCCTGGATCCCCCAGGAAATAATCCGTACCCCTAGGCAAGACTCAGCCAGGCAATTGCGCTATGCATTCACGAGAGAAAAAAAACCATGGGTTACGCCACGGTGGGAAACACTCGAGTATTACATCCGGAAAACCGAAAATCAGAGAGAATAATATCGATAGAATGAATCCACGATGTGGCCACAAAGCGGATATCAAGCAGAAGGCACTTTCCATATATTTACTTCGAAAATATATATCATATAGTACCTTTTCAAATACTTTCAAATATCATACTTATATAAAATCCATATATATATAAGATTCCATTTTCAAATCGAATACTTTCCAAATCAATAGTATATCAAATCATACTTATATAGACTTCGATTTTAAAAAAAAATTATCTTTCCAAATTGAGTACCTTTCAAATCAATAGATTTCAAATCACTTTATACTTATACAAATCCATTTTATATAAGTTCGACCACTCCCAAATCAAGTGGTTAACAATATAAGGTTCTCAATTTCAAATCATTTCAATATCAATTCAGTTTCAAAATCATATAGGATTTCACCAAATTTTCTTCCAAATTAAGTATCTAAATTTCAAAGTTCCCAAAATAATAGGTTTAGAAAATTATCCCAGATTCCAAATTAAAATAATTCAAGTCAAACAAATTCATTTCCAAAATCACCATATAAGTACTGGTTTTTAATTTCAATTTAATTTCAAAACCAAATATTTTCTCAAAATCAATTATACTCAAAATGGTTTCCAAATTTACAATCATCACTTTAAAACTTTTAAACTATCTATTTCTATTAGAAATATCCAATTTACCTTTCTGAAAACCATTATTTGAAATTAATTTTTTTTTCCAAAACATTTCAAAACTAAATTCCATATTAGTATAATTAAAAATAGTCATATTCACTTACTTAACAAAAGGTTTCAAACTTACTTAAGTCATACTCTTCAAAACTAAACTTATATGCTTTATCAAAAATTTTATACTTTTCGAAATTTCTTAGTTTAAAACTTTTAAACCTTGATTTGGAAGTGCTCGAACCTTCAAAATAGTCGATGAAATCAAATTTCAAATCTAAGAGTTGGAAATCAATTTTTTATATATAGAGTTATTACTAGTCAAATTGAAAACTCGAGGACTGAACACCGGTCTCACTTTAAATTGTTTCAAATATATACATATATCTTTCGAAAATATCAAATTATACTTCGGAATTTGAAATCAAAAACGGTTTTACAAAATCACTCGCATTGCGAAGCTATTAAAGTGGCCTCTCCCCCACTCTGAAACTCGAAAATCAATGTCGATGATGCATGCACTCATCACCAAAATTATTCTCCAGCGACATAAGTGAGTTCTGGACTTCTATTTTCTTGAAAACTTCTTTGAAATTTCTTCAAAATTATTGGAATTCATTTGAACCCATTTGAAACATTTCTTATTCAGAAAAATACTTTTAAATCGTATTATTTTTATATATTTTCCCAAAATCTTAAAACCAATTTCAAAATATCGGAATTCAATTCTCGAATTTCAAATTTAACCCTTCAGTTATAAATCCTTTTTATATAAATCACTTTCTTATAAATTTTCAAAATTTCCAATCCTTTCAAAACTTTTATATATAGAATAACATTTCTTATTCGTTTTATATATAGGTATATAATCTTTATCGAAAACATTTTCACTTTTATATATAGAATAAAATCATAGTTATCAAAATAATAATTTCGTATAAAACAATTTTAAAATACAACAAACCCGATTTTCAAAGGATGATTCAAGAATGGATTTCAAAACAAAGATAGAGATTTAATTTAGAGGAAGTCTAATCAATAGAATCCTGATTCGAAGATAGGCTCAAACAAGGTTGAGAAAATCAAATTACAAAATAGAAGACGGATATACTTGTATAAATCTCGGGCGACCTTAACCGGGTCAACCGTGACTTCAGGAATATAATTGATGCGGAATTCTAAAGCAAATCGACATTCGATTGCCAAAGATAGAATTCGGCATACCAAGATATAGCAGCATCGTAAACCGAGGATATAGAAATCTTCGGTGAATCAATGCCAATTGTAAAGGAGTTTTCACCCCCCTTTACAAATCATTCAGTGGAGTTATGGGATACTCCAGAATCAAACGAATATAAATAGGGAGAGACAGAATGAATTTCGGAACCGAGGGATATTCCAAAATTCAAAGGAAATCAAGTACAAAGGAAGAGATTCAACTTGAGCGAAAGTGATTCTGTAAATAAATTTACCATATATGCTAAGTTTTGCCTAGAGCCAAAGCTTTGATACCAACTGTAACGACCCCGCTATTTTGGACCATTCAAATCGACAATAAAACCGTACATATCCGACTTGAATAATTCAAAATACCGAATTGTTAATAAAATTTGGCAAAACTTAAAATATACAGTAAATAAATCAATCATAGATCACTTACACAGAGTAATACAAAGCAGCGGAATAGATAAAGAATAGTAATTCATGCAGCTACTATATACCTCAGAGTTAGAAATAAAATACAACCGAATTGTTCAAATGCCATGAAGTCTCCAATGCAAGTGATGGCTTCTCTGAACCAATCAACTGGATGACTGAAGGGATAGATAGCTGGATCTTCAAGCAAAGCTCCAACTTCGAAGGTGAGTCTCAAATGTTGTATCTCTCAGTCTGACCCGAGCGTAAAGCAAAACACAAAACACTCGAGTCAGGATTAACATTCTTATATCTATAAATCTAACTCAGGTGAAATATCAACTGAAATATAATTAACTTAGAGGATGTTTGGGATAACCATCCTCTAAGGGTCCATGGAACTATCTAAAAGATAGAAATATACACTATAACACTGTAGTCTTTTCAACTTAATTTATACTTAAAAACCAAATATCATTTTCACTTCAAATATCTCTGTACTTCCCAAATAGTATTTTTATATATTAAATAATTTGTACAGTAAAGTAATTTCAATTCCCTCAACTTAACAAATCGTTTAACATCAACCCGACCATCCCATTTAAATCTATTTCAAGCTCAATTTATTAATTTAAATTCAACTCAATTTCTAAAATAACCACTTCAATTTTATCGATCTCAAATTCAGATTTGAAATCACAAAATACCCTTTATATTCAATATATTTCAAAACTTTAAGTATTCAACGTTTCAAACTAACTTTTTAATCAATTTAGTTTCTAAATAATAAATTCAACTATACTGATTTCAAATACATATCCGAATCTCAAAATAAACCATTTAAATCCCAATATAGTTCAAAGCTTTAATATTTAATTAAATGTTCAATTTAATAGTTCCATATAGATCTCGATTTAACCTCATTATTATCTAGTCTTAAATTAATCCCTCATTAGATACAATATCATTTAAGTAACCTTAAATTACATTTTACTCAATATTTTCTTTAATTTATTTAAACGTGAAATATTCATTAAATCACTTAAATAAAAATCCAGTTACAAAATCATACCCTTAAATTTCCCATTCAAAAATTTCCAATTGATTTAATTGAATAAATCCTTATTTAAATACCATTTAGATAAACCCACATTTATCTCCCAATCTTAGTAAATTGCAGAATACTTTTTGGAATAAAATTTACATAAATATTTATCATAATTTATGCATTAAATCAAATTTTGCCTAAATTAAATATTATTAAATCTATATATCATTACCCTTTATATATAAAAAAAATTTAAGGATTAACATTTAATAAGACCATATATTTCTTTCCAAAACAATGAATTAAATTTCAAAATATTTATATATATGGACCAACGATGTCTGTATATATTTCTTATCATATGGTCAAGTGTTACGGATATTTATCATTTCAATCCGTACACTAAATGTATACGGGTGGATAGCATTTCAACCCGTAATCCCAATTCAATTAATTGAAAATCGCTTGGGTTTATCATTTCAACCCATAACGATTTTCTCCTATTCTAAAGTCTGTTCGGGTATGTAACATTTCAACCCATAGTGATTTCTATACTAACAGGGAACTTGCAGAGTGATAACAGATATGTAAATAATAATAACAACAGGCATATATCATAAAAATAAATATACAAACAATAGGATATGGTGTCATATCCCATAAGTGAATAGTTACAGATAATAGCATATATAACAGTTTAAATAACTACAGCCTCGTATTTCAATTGTCGTCTCAATTGAAATCAAATTTAGTAAATAAAAGAACGTTAATCGTGAGTGATTTCTCACCTTTCAAGGCCAGAGAAAAAGAAGTAAGTTATGAAATCCAGATCCGAATTCCAAAACAAAGGTAGATGGACACGGTTCAATGATCAAAGATGATAATAGGAATAGACGAATTCAAATCAGAATTGGGTCAAGGAAGATAAATAGGATAAGTGAGCTTATATACAACTAGCCAACATATGCAGACATAGTTTATAAAATATGCAACAAAATATGCATACCTCGGTTAATATATATACATAGGTGTGCAGACCGACTATATTAATATAACCATATATATACTATATAACATTTCCTCTACCAATTTGTATATGACTATACATATGACTATACTTGAAATCAAAATACACATCCCTTAAAAAAAATCCAACGTATATCGGTCAGTGCAAACAACCTTAAGGCTGACATGAAATAAACTTTTGAAAGCATATACTGTTGAAATTATAAAATATTGATATAACTTATACTATAAAACTACCATAGAAAATTATATATATATATATATACCTACATTTTAAATTTAACTTATGTAAATTGTTGAAAATAAAATAAAATATAGTACGGTAGACTCTAAAATACTAAAACAATCATAAAAATATATATATTATAAATTGACCTATCAAACTTGTACCCACCAATTTTATATAATATATATACCAAAACAGTAACGAAAATTGAAATACTATATTTTATATATCTAACATATGAAAGCTAATAAAATAACATATTTTATTATAGTTGAAACTGTTATAACCAAATATATAAAACATATAAAAATACGTATAATAATAGAAGGCTGCCAAACTTATACCATATATACCGTAAGCTATCAATAGTAAAATAAAACGCGTATATATATATATATATATATATATATATATAACTTATCAACTAGTTAGTAAAACATACGTATCTAAAAGCCGTACGATAACTATATGCTAACAAAAGTCAAAAACTATATACCGTAAAATCTTAAAATAATATACATAATACGGTATAAATATATACTAACCTTTATATATGAACAAAAGTTAAATATTTATATACACGTTTATAAATATAACAATTATCATATATATACTATTATGAAATATATTATTATTTTTAAAGTTCAACTGTTAGGGAATTCAAAATCCCCATAGTTGCAGTAAACATAAAAAACAAAACTTATGCACAATCTATACTATTCTTAATATATAAAATAGACTTATATCAAATAAACTGAGTACTTACTTTTAAAAACCAGAGAGGAAATGTTTTGCCAACTAATGCATGCGGCCATGGGGAGGAGGCAGGCCAAGGAAAAGAGAGAGCTCATGCTCAGGTTTGGAAGAAATAAGAAAAGATGGAGGGGAGATAAGAACAGGTGATTTTTAAAGGAAGAATGCATGCGTGATTCAAGCAACATGACATGGCAAAGGGCATTCTTCAGGCAATAGAGAAAATGCTAGTTTCTTAAATATAAAGGTAGGTCTGCATCTGATATGTGAACGTGCTATATGACTTTATATAATATTTACAAAGCTCTCTCCTCTTTTAATATTAATTTGAGGGCAACGAATAGCCTACAGAGAGAAAAGAAGATGCAATCTATGCTATACTATATATATATTCCTAGAAACACGGAAACGAAGAGGTAAAAGAGGGAAGAGAAAGAGGCGTATAAATGAATGGTAAATAAATTTAGATTTCAAATGAAATAAATGGAACAGCAGAGATTAAAGTATGGATGTAAATCCTGGAATAATAAAAAGCAACGTTTATATGTTGATTAAGAAAAATAATTAAAACAATTAATGGCTTAAATGGGGCAGCATGTTTCAAAATTTTGAAATGCAAAAGAAACGTACACTATAAATATAAAGTTTTCAAAAGCAAAAGAAACGTAAAGCTGTCCATTAATTCATCAAAACGTTATTTAAGTAATAAATTGAAATGAATATACAAATAAAAGTAATTATAATGGTCAATAGTTGATTTAGCTATACACTTAAGGCAATAAATTTTTGTTTGTTTGTACAACACATAATAAGTTTTGAAAGTCAAGGATATAAAAATGGATAAAAGGAAAGAAATCAGGAAATTTTGTGAGCAATAGCTTTCCAAGGAAAGGTAGGCTTACATTATATATACATGCTGAGATGATTAGGCACGTTCAAAATTTTTGAAGCAAATGAAGGAATTGGAAAAAAATAAAAAATGAAAGAAATTTGAAAAGTCCGTAGCTATGATTTAGCCAAAAATTATTAAAGCCATTCACTAGGAAGGTTGGAACCGAAATAATAGGGAGAGGAAGGCACACTAAATTTGATGACAAAGTTGTGTTCAGATCTACAAGCAAGTGGTTTATATATTATAGGCCTTATGAAAGCGAGGGAAGGAACGGATGCTACTAGCTTGATGATTTGAGATTCTTTCAAGCGTTAAAAACAAAAATAAAGAGAGACCAGAATAAACGCACCACCATAAATATAAATATACGCTTCAATTGCAAAAGAAACGTACAGAGAAAATTATGGGTAGTGGGAAAGGTAAAGTCAGTGCACGAAACTACAAGGAATAATAAAAGCAAGGTCGATGATCTCAAATTTATTAATGGTTACGAATGGAAAAGTCTACCTGAATTGGAAAAGTATTAAGCAATAGAAATCTTTAACGGTAGTAAAAAGAAACCGTTACGCACTGATTCAGAAATCAATTAAAGCAATTAATAGCTTGAATTGGACAGCACGTTTTCTCAATTAAATAAACTTCCATAAAATTATTTGAAAATTTACAATCTGCTATATTTAAATATACGTATTCTAAATATATAAACATTTTATTTAAAAATTCAATTATAATAAGATTTCACAAATATTCAATTAAATACGTTATAGAATCAATTAAAATTGTTAAAATTTTCCGGGTCGTTAAACCTTCCCCCTTCGAAGGTCGAAAATGAAAGTCGATGATGCGTCCGCCATCACCGAAATTATTTTCCAGCGACAGAGAGGAAAGTACAAAAAATCTTCTCCAAAATCTTCTTCAAAACAATTCTTCCAAATTATATTAAATATTTATATCAGAAAATACTTATAAGCAATATTATTATATTCCAAAATCAATTGAAGGAAATCTTCAAAAACCCTGGAACATAAGTTCTAAGTTTCCACTTTTCATTTATTTTATTTTCAACTTAGTTTCAACTATTATTAATATTTTCATTACCTAACACCCAATCTATAGCAACCAAATATATATCTTTATAAACTATATATATAGAAAATATAATAGGTAAAGTTATTTCATTGACCTATATTAAAAACAAATATTATGTTGGTTTGTCGTATTAAGTGTTTAGAAATTGCTATTGATGTCACAGCGTCCCATGCACTAACTAGAATTTATAAATACAGAACGGAATAGATTAACACAGTATTAAAACCTTTTATTACACTAACAAATACGCTCTCATACACACACACACACACACACACACACACTCAGCGACTCCCATAGGGTATTATTACCCTATTGTAAAGACTCAAACCCCACAAAGCTAAGGTTTATCGCTAAACCAAAGCTTTGATACCAATTGTAACGTCCCGCCTTTTCGCGCGATTTAAATCGACACACGTGCCAATTCAAACCATATGGAAGGACGGATTGTTATGGGGTAAATAATAAAAACATGGAAAGAAAAAAACAAAATAGAATATCACAGCGGAAGGATAATGTAACGACCCAGAAAATTTTAACAATTTTAATTGATTCTATAACGTATTTAATTGAATATTTGTGAAATCTTATAATAATTGAATTTTTAAATAAAATATTTATATATTTATAATACGTATATTTAAATATAGCAGACTGTAAATTTTCAAATAATTTTATGGAAGTTTATTTAATTGAGAAAACGTGCTGTCCAATTCAAGCTATTAATTGCTTTAATTGATTTCTGAATCAGTGCGTAACGGTTTCTTTTTACCACCGTTAAAGATTTCTATTGCTTAATACTTTTCCCATTCAGGTAGACTTTTCCATTCGTAACCATTAATAAATTTGAGATCATCGACCTTGCTTTTATTATTCCTTGTTGTTTCGTGCACTGACTTTACTTTTCCCACTACCCATAATTTTCTCTATACGTTTCTTTTGCAATTGAAGCGTATATTTATATTTATGGTGATGCGTTTATTCTGGTCTCCCTTTATTTTTGTTTTTAACGCTCGAAAGAATCTCAAATCATCAAGCTAGTAGCATCCGTTCCTTCCCTCGCTTTCATAAGGCCGATAATATATAAACAACTTGCTTATAGATCTGAACACAACTTTGTCATCAAATTTAATGTGTCTTCCTCTCCCTATTATTTCGGTTCCAACCTTCCTAGTAAATGGCTTTAATATATTTTGGCTAAATCATTGCAACGGACTTTTCAAATTTCTTTCATTTTATATTTATTTCCAATTCCTTCATTTGCTTCAAAATTTCTGAACGTGCCTAATCATCTCAGCATGTATATATAATGTAAGCCTACCTTTCCTTAGAAAGCTATTGCTCACAAAATTTCCTGATTTCTTTCCTTTTATCCATTTTTATATCCTTGACTTTCAAAACTCATTTTGTGTTGTACAAACAAACAAAAATTTATTGCTTTAAGTGTATAGCTAAATCAACTATTGACCATTACAATTACTTTTATTTTTATATTCATTTCAATTTATTACTTAATAACGTTTTGATGAATCAATGGACAGCTTTACGTTTCTTTTGCTTTTGAAAACTTTATATTTATAGTGTACGTTTCTTTTGCATTTCAAAAATTTGAAACATGCTGCCCCATTTAAGCCATTAATTGTTTTAATTATTTTTCTTAATCGACATATAACCGTTGCTTTTTATTATTCCTGATTTACATCCATACTTTAATCCCTACTGTTCCATTTATTTCATTTGAAATCTAAATTTATTTACCATTCATTTATACGCCTCTTTCTCTTCCTCTTTTTACGTTATTTCCCTGCTTGCAAGATCTGTTGCCATTCCCGTATTTATTTCCTTCCTTTTTGAAATTTAAAACGTATACGTTTTACATTTATTTATTTCTAAACCATCCATTGCCTTTCCTTTAAATCAATCCATTCTCTTCTTATTTGTTTTAAGTTATTTCCTCTTTTCACCAACACTCAATCTTTATACATATTTGTTTTAATTCATTTTCTCTATTCATGTGCATTCAATCTTTATACATATTTGTTTTAATTTATTTTCTCTTTTCACCAGCATTCAATGTTTATATACATATTTGTTTCATTTTATTTCCTCTGTTCACCAGCATTTAATCTTTATATATTTGTTTTAATTTATTTCCTCTTTCTTTCTTTTTTTGTCCTTAAATTACAGGAATAAATTCCTAAATTTCCTCTAGCCATTACTATCTTTATTTCTTTCCACTTTAAACAAAATTTCTTTCCACTCTATCAATGTGAGGCTTCTCTTATAAATAAAATCACTCGTACATACCCTACTCCATATCAATAGATCTTCATCTCCTCTCTTGCGTGTGAAGCTTCTTATGTAGGTAAATGGCTGCACTAATTTTTTTTTCTTCTTATTTCTTTTCTTTTTCTTCTTCTTTTTCCTCCTTTTCTTTTGTTTTCTTATTGTTTATATTGCTTTTGCTTTTCCTTTATTTTAAGCATAACATGCTTCAAGTATATATTTTACATTATAAGTATGTTTATATAGTGTAGCGCAAGTATACATTAAATATAAAGTTATAAACATTTGCATTTTTTCTATGGTTAGTTTTATATGAGTATTTGTTGAAATTTGTTTAGTATGACTTTTGAATATACATTGGGTTATTTCATACTGTTTATATATAATATAAGATGTTTAGCAGTCTGCATATATGTTACAGCATGTAAGATTTTTATAAAAAAAAAAAGAAAGGTGTTAATTTTATATTGTATTGTTTATAAAAAGGTGTTAATTTTATAATATATATATTGTGGGACAGTATACATTTATAAACATATTAATATACAGTAAGTTATAAAACATAAGTTTGATATATAGGTAGAGTTTGCATGGGTTTAAATTTCCTTCTGTTGTTTAAAATATAGTTGTAGAGTTATAAAATTTTGGGGAGAATATATAGTATAATATATTTTAAGTTAGTTTGTGTGTCCGTCCAGAGATGAATTATTATACAAATACAGTTTTATAAGATCTAAGATTTGTTGTTTTAAAATGTAAGTTTATACTAGTCATTATATGAGTTAAAATTTGACATTGATATTTTTAAGATGATAAAGAAAGTTTAATGTAAGTGTTAACATGTAAGAAATGCCTGAAGCCTGTTTTAATATTAAAGAAAGTACTGGAATTTAAATTGTTAAATTAAGTTGGAGCTGTGCTCTCGCCCTTCTCTTTCTTATAAATATTTTGCAAAAGGTAAATTTATATCAAGTATAAGGTGTGTAGTGTTTCAACAAATTAAGAAAAGTCGATATTGGTCTTAACAATAATAATGTGGAATGTTGACTTAAATGTTGATTTAAATATGATTATAAAAAAATTATGTTAATATTGGTTTTAAACATAGTTTTGCAGTTTTCTATTATTTGCGTTTGTTTGAAAACGTATGTATGTATATGTAATTTTAATGCGTTTCAAAACTAATATTGGTTAAGAGAGTAGTATAATAGAATAATATTTGTATTTCATTTCGGTCTACATAAAGCAGTTTCTGATCTATTTTCATCGATCTCTATTTATCACTTGTCCATCGTATTCGTGCCAATCTTGCTTCGCTTTGAAAATTTTGTTTGGATTTGTTCGATGTCTAGATCGTGATCCAGCGTAGCTCAATTCTTTGTCCAATCTATCTAGCTTTGTTTTGGAATTCGGACCTGGATTTCATAACTCACTTCTTTTTCTCTGGTCTCGAAAGGTGAGAAATCACTCACGATTAACATTCTTTTATTTACTAAATTTGATGTCAATTGAGACGACAATTGAAATATGAGGCTGTAGTTATTTAAATTGTTATATATGCTATTATCTGTAACTATTCGCTTATGGGATATGACACCATATCCTATTGTTTATATATTTATTTTGATGATATATGCCTGTTGTTATTATTATTTACATATCTGTTATCACTCTGCAAGTTCCCTGTTAGTACAGAAATCACTATGGGTTGAAATGATACATACCCGAACAGACTTTAGAATAGGAGAAAATCGTTATGGGTTGAAATGATAAACCCAAGTGATTTTCATTTAATTGAATTGGGATTACGGGTTGAAATGCTATCCACCCGTATACATTTAGTGTACGGATTGAAATGATAAATATCCGTAACACTTGACCATATGATAAGAAATATATACAGACATCGTTGGTCCATATATATAAATATTTTGAAATTTAATTCATTTTTTTGGAAAGAAATATATCGTCTTATTAAATGTTAATCCTTAAATTTTTTTATATATAAAGGGTAATGATATAGATTTAATAATATTTAATTTAGTCAAAATTTGATTTAATACATAAATTATGCTAAATATTTATGTAAATTTTATTCCAAAAGTATTCTGCAATTTACTAAGATTGGGAGATAAATGTGGGTTTATCTAAATGGTATTTAAATAAGGATTTATTCAATTAAATCAATTTGAAATTTTTGAATGGGAAATTTAAGGGTATGATTTTGTAACTGGATTTTTATTTAAGTGATTTAATGAATATTTCACGTTTAAATAAATTAAAGAAAATATTGAGTAAAATGTAATTTAAGGTTGCTTAAATGATATTGTATCTAATGAAGGATTATTTTAAGACTAGATAATAATGAGGTTAAATCGAGATCTATATGGAACTATTAAATTGAACATTTAATTAAATATTAAAGCTTTGAACTATATTGGGATTTAAATGGTTTATTTTGAGATTCGGCTATGTATTTGAAATCAGTATAGTTGAATTTATTATTTAGAAACTGTAACGTTCCGAAAATTTTCGACTTTCGATAACATAACATCGACACTCACTTTATCGACTGCCGAGAAATCGAAGGCCGGAAACCCGAAATGTTATGGTTTGAAGAAAAGAGGAAAAGAAGAAGGCAGAAGAAGAGAGGAAAGAAAATAGAAAATTTTTAAAATAGAAAGAAAAGAGAAGAGAAAGAAAATAGAGAATAGAACAAAATTTTAAAATAGAACGGAACAGAAAGAAAACAACAGAACTACAACTGAACAACATCAGAATCTCACAATTCGCAGCGGAACAACATATAATAATAAATGAATAATCTTTAAACAAAGAACTATATCAGTTATTACATTTTATACATTACATTTCATTACATCATATCATCAGAGTGTACAACAATATACAACATCAAACAGTGCAACGGAAAAAGAAATACTATATAAACTAGTAATACGCCATGCCATCCATCTTGCCTCCAGCAACTCCAGAATATCCAGAATATCCTGATAAACCTTAACTCTTGACTGCCCGTGTGGAAATTGGTGGGCACCCCGAGTTTAGGAAGGAAAACAATAAACTCCGAGTCAGTCATGTGACTGGTGTGAGAACTCAAAACAGTTTATTTATCTTTAAAATCAAAATAGAGAGATATTTTTAAATTCAATTCGCAATGCTTTTAAAAATGAGACTACCATAAGACCTCCTGCCACACACACAATGCAAACGCAGACTTGGAGAAGATTTCTCCTTATGATAGCCAAAGATGCTTGATACGCATTTAAAAGAACATTTCATATTATTATTAGTGCATAGTGTAGGAAAAATTCATTTCGAAAGTAGAATATAAATCTTAGCCAGCATAGGTACCATTATATTATGCCTACTATAGCTACCTCCTGAGGAAGCAGGTTCTACAACTAAAACCGTACAAGTTTCGTATTGTTTCTTTGGATTTCCAACGAATGGTCAGGCCAAGGAACTTCCCATTGCCACATGAGAATGCCTCTGGAAAGACATCCCCGAGAACCAAACCGGAACTCTGCCAACACAAGGCCGGGTCACCCCTAACTGGGTAACTACTGATACGAGCACGCCATTCCCCGATCGTAAACGACCTTTCTCACGGGATCCCGATAACCAACAACCACAAAGTAATAAATTCGCAGTAACCACATAGGTTAAATATCTGGGCTCCATACCATAATACCACCTCTATCCAGAAGGAAATGTACATACCCTAAAGGGAGCTACCCCTCATAACCTTGCCGCATCTTTCCTGTTTTTGACCTTTTCCGGGGTGTGAGGCTCGACGAAGTCACGTCCACAAAAACATACTTTATACAAAAGCCATGCTTTGGGTCAACAAATGATCAACACAATGATCACCAAGATAGACGATCAAATAAACGATCATATCACAATAATCAACACAATGATCATTTACAGCAACACTCAGCATGTCACATTACCAAATTGGGAATATATCGCTGATAACTTCAACTATATAACCTCTGAGCTCGTACGTCTCAGAGAAGGGTGTTAAGCTAAAAGAATGAATTCTCCGCCACCAACAGAAATATATTTGAAAGAAATCGGCTTTATATCTCAACTTGTAATGTCAGACATACAATCCATACAAGTCTGTTCTGGGCTCGAACAAAACCAAAGGCACTTACAAAGAAGTCCTTGCAATCCGGATATTCACAATCCTGATCGGATTCACCATCACATATGGAGAACTCTATACCGGAGCAACTCGGTGCAGAGTAAATCGACAGGTCATCCTATCGCTCTCGCAAATACCGGGTCTTCAACACCGATCTTCAATGCAATTATAACGATGTATCACATATTCGGAATGGGTTATACGACCCCATGGTCCTTTCCCGGTTAACCCGAATAGTGAGCGCTTATTCAAAAATAAGTGTAGCATTCACATTCAAACAAATCACATCAATTTCCCATTCAAAGGGAAATATTGATAGTCGGTTATTGAACTATCACTGGATATGCACACATCACCAGATTCCAAATAATTTTCCAAATTATTTATTTTCCAAAATATCTTTACAAGATATATAATTTCAATACTTCAAAAATAAATCAATATTTATTTTTCTAAACCAATCCCACTTTCTTTTATAAATTCCTTAGTGAATTTATAATCCAAAATATCCATGCATATGATTTCAATAATTCATTTCAATTTATCTTTTCAATTTATCTTCAAAAAGATAAATTCTCAAAATATTCACTTTATATTGGGAAACATTTCCATACTTATACATTCATAAGTAGTTCACAAATTTTATTTATTTTCAACACTTGGAAAATATTCAATATACTTAAATTGAGATTAAGTATATATTTCATTCTTTAAGGAAATCATGCTCTTAAACATATTTATTTGGGCCAAAACGAATGTTGCGTAAAACATCGTTACGACAACCCAAATTCACTAGTATAGGGATTCGAAATTAAAATAGATATATAAATCCCAATACTATACAAAACATTTCCTTTCGGAAATCATTTACTATAACAACAGTGTTATAGTCCACTATTTCCTTTTCATTTCTCGAAAACGTCTATTTCAACAATTAATGTTGAAATCTATGGTTTCGAATCTTAACACATTTTAAAACATCGTTAACTTGTTTTAATTCTGTTTAAAATATCACATCCTAAACATTTCCTTTAACATATTATTCACTATTCAAAAACGTGAATATACTACGTTAACCAATTTCATCATTTCTATACATTTTATTTCAAAGGATTATTCACAGTCAAAAACGTGAATATAACTCCATTAATAGGTTTCTACAATTAACTTATCAAAAATAAGTCGTTTGCGAATTTATAAAACAAAGTTTATAAATCCCTTTTCTATTTATTTTATATCAACTCCTTTTATAAATTCCTTTATTAACCTATTCCAGTTTATAACTCAATTATAAAACAAAAGTTCACATTATAAGTTAAACACTTATAAAACGATTTTTTTTTACAAAATCGTTCTTTTAACTTCATAATTATAAATCTTATAAATTATAAGATTCAATTATTCATCCAAATATATTCTTTAATAATTTCACAAAAATTATAAATCTTATTATTTATACGTTTCATTTACAACTTCACCATTTATAATTTTATAAATTCCATTCACTTATGAAATTCATTTTCACTCCATTCAAACACTTATAAAAACTCGTTTTATAATTCAAAGGTTTTAATTTATAAATATCAATTTATAAATCCTTTATAAAATCAATTTATACTATTATTTTAAAACATCTTTAATCTCCTTCATTATTTCACCATTTTGATTCATAAAATAATTAAATTTTATAAATCCTATATTTAAACTTTTCACAATAAATTCTAAAATCCCGATTAAACTATTTTATAAAATCATTAGCATCATATTCTCAAAAATCAGTTTTTAACTATATTTCTCAAAAATCATAATTTCTATAACTTTAAAAATTATAACGTTTATTTATTTAAAATGGATCAATTCAAAAATTATTTTATAAAATGTAAACTTTCTAAAATCACTTTAAAATCATTTTAAAATCCCAAAATCTGGGTCCAATGATGCTACACACCAAATAGTCAATCACGACAACAACGATATCATATATCGACATGATAATCCATCAAATATCAAAATATCTGAAATCAAACAAAAAATGTTGAGGAATCCAGTTGGATCCCTCCAACCTGTTTTCCTGCATCACAAACATTAGCACAATACCAATTTCGCTCCAGTACGAAATTATCGCGGTATATGGGATTTCAAATATTATCCGCTTAATAACGGCGCAATAGGGTCTCATCCGCTAAACAAAAAAATGCGGGAAATCAACAACTGCAATATATACATATGCCAATATATATATATTGATATTATATATAATACCAATTTCACTGTTTATGAAATATTCGCGGTATATGTTTTTAATAAATAACATCCGCTTACTAACGGCGCATAATGTCTATTTTAACAATCAATAGATATCAATCATCATTCAAACATGCATTCAAATATTTTAAATCTAACTATTTAAAATAAAATCGAAACTGATTCGATTGAGTGAGAAGTTCTCACCTTGATTTTAAATTCCGTTTTAGCGATTTATTTCGAATAAAATTAAACGTGCGTTTAATTTTACCCAAAATTCTCACTAACTCCAAACGACTCCAAACCAACTCCATCGCATAGTGCTCGTCCATACGATTCCAACGCAACTGGTTTCGCGCGTTTTCGACCTCGTATGAAAAAGATATGGGTTTTACAAGATTGTACACGATTTTTATAAACTAATTACAACATTAATTTAACTATTTTTATACCAAATCAAACATAGCCCTTGATCCATCATACATGCAAATCTGGCCGTGCACCCACCCCTCTCTTCTTCTAATTGTTGATGGATCGTGAGTGATTGAGAGAGGAAGGTCGAACGTTTCTGGCCATTGAACCCTACACTGGCGGCTAGGGTTATAATTTAGGTTTTTATATTTTTTTTTTCTAAAATTATGAAGGCTCATGTCTATTTATAGAAGAACGAATGAACACTATTCATCCGGAAATTTCGAACTCCGATTTACACGCCGAAACTGACGTTCCTAAGGTTTACCCCGCGTTTCGGACACAATGGAACAGGTTTCGGAAGCTAATTCGGACATCTGTGCGAGTTATGGCTATAAACGCTCAATTTGAATTAAACCGATTTAAATCGATTTCTAGGCTTTTTAATTCGTACCGGACAAACGGTAAATCCAATTGACTTGAAATTTGAAAGCTTACAATAATAACACATTACGGATCCGATGAAACTGGTTTCATCGAAATCCGAGACTTTTTGAAAAATGGCTATTTTAACTCGCTAAATTAAAATTAAAAATAATTCGATGCGTTTCGAGCTGCTACGATCAAACGATAACTCCGATTGACACGAAATTTGAAATCCGGTAATAACTAACTATTACGGATCCAATGGAACTGGTTTCGTTCAATTTTGAGACTGTTCAAAAATTGACTATTTTCACTAGTCGATTTAAATATTAAAATATTCAATTTTCACAAATTAACTTTTAATTCGATTTTAAAAGTTCTAAAATATCGTTCTAACTTCAATATGATAAAATAAAATTTTACAAATCATTTTCAATCATATTTAACTCAATTTTCAATCATTTCCATAATTTAACATATTAAATTATCGATTTAATTATTCAATTAAATCCAAAAATTCAAATAAAAATTTATTCGACTTATAAATTCACTTATTAATATTTAAAATTAATTAAATATTCAAATTTTAATTAATAAAAATTCTGGGTCGTTACAATCTTCCCCCCTTAAAAGAATTTCGTCCTCGAAATTAACTAGTAAGAAAAGTTATAGAATTTATTAATTTTCCAAAATCCATAGTCAAACTTCTTACAATAACTTTACTAAGTTTCAAATCATACTTAGTTATCTTTTCAAAAACAACTACTATTGTTTAACTTTCAATTCAAAATCAAAGTTAAAGTTTTCAAAATTTTCCAATTTTCTCAAATTTTTTCTAACGCCTTAAATTTTCGGAAAAATTCGCCATAGTCTCCTTTGCGCGGCTCGATTCGAAAAAAAAAATGACAGTATATATATCACAAATATACATCTCATCAAGTAATGAGGCATCCCGAAGGGAAAAAAGTATAAAAGTACGGTATGTAATCCGAGATATGTACCTTATATTTTATTAGCAAGCATATACGGCTAATATAGCGCGAAAGCGAGCTCCAAATGCGAAGCAAACGCAATCCGCACCTACTAATCACTCAACAAACAACATGAGAATCATGTATATAGACAATAATATCGATATACAACATATAGCAACATAATAACTATATATGTCAACATATCAAATGTAGTAAAAGCAACAAATGCAAACATCAACCAACTAGCATTCATAACCAATAAATATTCATTCATATTCTCATTAATATTAATGAATTGGTTTTCAATTTAATCACATTTGATTCATTAACAGTGGATGTTCTTACTAACATTCATTTTTCAATTTGCTTATATTCACTAATTCATATTCAAGTTGGTTCACTTCCAATTCAAATTCAATTCTATTCAAATTTATTTACCTTTAATTTGAATTCCAATTACTTTAGCTTCCAATTTCATTAACATTTAATGAATTTATATACACTCATCTAACAATCATATAACAATCAATGTATATTAATTACAACCAAATTCCTTTGCTTACAATTGGTTTAAGTAATTGATTTTTATTCAACTTCCAATAACATTAGATTTTAATGAATTTCACTTACATTCATTATTCCATATCAACTATTCATAGTTAATTGATTTACATTTAATTGATTAATTCAATTCAATTTCAAAGTTGAATTTCATTTATATAACTCAAGTTCATATCCACCACTTAACTTTATTAATTTACTTTGATCTCTTAAGTTATACTTCATTTACAAACATCACTTGTTTTTACTTAACTTAAATTCCAACTTATAAATCAATTCAGCTTCCAATTCTAAGTAAATTTTCCATTTAACTTTAAATTCATTTTTATTTACAACTAAATTCATAAATATATTCATATAGTTTCACTTCTTATATATATAAGTTTATTTCACAATTGTAAATCACTTTAATTATAATTTAACTCTTATAATTCTTTTTGCTTATACAATTCCTTTATTTAGATTATTCAAACTAAACAATCAACTTACATACACTTTAATAATTCTGAAAAATTATTCCTTTATATATAAAATATAATTAAGGTAAAATTATTTCATTTACCCAATTTTTAAAACAATATTGTGCCGAATTGTTCTATTCAAGTGTTTAGAAACCCCTTCGGCATAGTCTTGCGGACCACGCTGACGAAAGTTCATATGCCACTCAATAAACCAATCATCACAATATAAAACAATTTTATATTCATTAACAAATACGCTCTCATAGCTATTATTACTCTCAAACTCATTCTAGAGTACTGCTGACTCTATCTCTAATGAGTAATACCCAACAGAACCATGGTTATCGCTTAACCATATGCTCTGATACCAAATGTAACGTCCCGAAAATTTTCGACTTTCGATAACATAACATCGACACTCACTTTATCGACTGCCGAGAAATCGAAGGCCGGAAACCCGAAATGTTATGGTTTTAAGAAAAAAGGAAAAGAAGAAGGCAGAAGAAGAGAGGAAAGAAAATAGAAAATTTTTAAAATAGAAAGAAAAGCGAAGAGAAAGAAAATAGAGAATAGAACAAAATTTTAAAATAGAACGGAACAGAAAGAAAACAACAGAACTACAACTGAACAACATCAGAATCTCACAATTCGCAGCGGAACAACATATAATAATAAATGAATAATCTTTAAACAAAGAACTATATTAGTTATTACATTTTATACATTACATTTCATTACATCATATCATCAGAGTGTACAACAATATACAACATCAAACAGTGCAGCGGAAAAAGAAATACTATATAAACTAGTAATACGCCATGCCATCCATCTTGCCTCCAGCAACTCCAGAATATCCAGAATATCCTGATAAACCTTAACTCTTGACTGCCCGTGTGGAAATTGGTGGGCACCCCGAGTTTAGGAAGGAAAACAATAAACTCCGAGTCAGTCATGTGACTGGTGTGAGAACTCAAAACAGTTTATTTATCTTTAAAATCAAAATAGAGAGATATTTTTAAATTCAATTCGCAATGCTTTTAAAAATGAGACTACCATAAGACCTCCTGCCACACACACAATGCAAACGCAGACTTGGAGAAGATTTCTCCTTATGATAGCCAAAGATGCTTGATACGCATTTAAAAGAACATTTCATATTATTATTAGTGCATAGTGTAGGAAAAATTCATTTCGAAAGTAGAATATAAATCTTAGCCAGCATAGGTACCATTATATTATGCCTACTATAGCTACCTCCTGAGGAAGCAGGTTCTACAACTAAAACCGTACAAGTTTCGTATTGTTTCTTTGGATTTCCAACGAATGGTCAGGCCAAGGAACTTCCCATTGCCACATGAGAATGCCTCTGGAAAGACATCCCCGAGAACCAAACCGGAACTCTGCCAACACAAGGCCGGGTTACCCCTAACTGGGTAACTACTGACACGAGCACGCCATTCCCCGATCGTAAACGACCTTTCTTACGGGATCCCGATAACCAACAACCACAAAGTAATAAATTCGCAGTAACCACATAGGTTAAATATCTGGGCTCCATACCATGATACCACCTCTATCCAGAAGGAAATGTACATACCCTAAAGGGAGCTACCCCACATAACCTTGCCGCATCTTTCCTGTTTTGACCATTTCCGGGGTGTGAGGCTCGACGAAGTCACGTCCACAAAAACATACTTTATACAAAAGCCATGCTTTGGGTCAACAAATGATCAACACAATGATCACCAAGATAGACGATCAAATAAACGATCCTATCACAATAATCAACACAATGATCATTTACAGCAACACTCAGCATGTCACATTACCAAATTGGGAATATATCGCTGATAACTTCAACTATATAACCCCTGAGCTCGTACGTCTCAGAGAAGGGTGTTAAGCTAAAAGAATGAATTCTCCGCCACCAACAGAAATATATTTGAAAGAAATCGGCTTTATATCTCAACTTGTAATGTCAGACATACAATCCATACAAGTCTGTTCCGGGCTCGAACAAAACCGAAGGCACTTACAAAGAAGTCCTTGCAATCCGGATATTCACAATCCTGATCGGATTCACCATCACATATGGAGAACTCTATACCGAAGCAACTCGGTGCAGAGTAAATCGACAGGTCATCCTATCGCTCTCGCAAATACCGGGTCTTCAACACCGATCTTCAATGCAATTATAACGACGTATCACATATTCGGAATGGGTTATACGACCCCATGGTCCTTTCCCGGTTAACCCGAATAGTGAGCGCTTATTCAAAAATAAGTGTAGCATTCACATTCAAACAAATCACATCAATTTCCCATTCAAAGGGAAATATTGATAGTCGGTTATTGAACTATCACTGGATATGCACACATCACCAGATTCCAAATAATTTTCCAAATAATTTATTTTCCAAAATATCTTTACAAGATATATAATTTCAATACTTCAAAAATAAATCAATATTTATTTTTCTAAACCAATCCCACTTTCTTTTATAAATTCCTTAGTGAATTTATAATCCAAAATATCCATGCATATGATTTCAATAATTCATTTCAATTTATCTTTTCAATTTATCTTCAAAAAGATAAATTCTCAAAATATTCACTTTATATTGGAAAACATTTCCATACTTATACATTCATAAGTAGTTCACAAATTTTATTTATTTTCAACACTTGGAAAATATTCAATATACTTAAATTGAGATTAAGTATATATTTCGTTCTTTAAGGAAATCATGCTCTTAAACATATTTATTTGGGCCAAAACGAATGTTGCGTAAAACATTGTTACGACAACCCAAAATCACTAGTATAGGGATTCGAAATTAAAATAGATATATAAATCCCAATACTATACAAAACATTTCCTTTCGGAAATCATTTACTATAACAACAGTGTTATAGTCCACTATTTCCTTTTCATTTCTCGAAAACGTCTATTTCAACAATTAATGTTGAAATCTATGGTTTCGAATCTTAACACATTTTAAAACATCGTTAACTTGTTTTAATTCTGTTTAAAATATCACATCCTAAACATTTCCTTTAACATATTATTCACTATTCAAAAACGTGAAAATACTACGTTAACCAATTTCATCATTTCTATACATTTTATTTCAAAGGATTATTCACAGTCAAAAACGTGAATATAACTCCATTAATAGGTTTCAACAATTAACTTATCAAAAATAAGTCGTTTGCGAATTTATAAAACAACGTTTATAAATCCCTTTTCTATTTATTTTATATCAACTCCTTTTATAAATTCCTTTATTAACCTATTCCAGTTTATAACTCAATTATAAAACAAAAGTTCACATTATAAGTTAAACACTTATAAAACGATTTTTTTTACAAAATCGTTCTTTTAACTTCATAATTATAAATCTTATAAATTATAAGATTCAATTATTCATCCAAATATATTCTTTAGTAATTTCACAAAAATTATAAATCTTACTATTTATACGTTTCATTTACAACTTCACCATTTATAATTTTATAAATTCCATTCACTTATGAAATTCATTTTCACTCCATTCAAACACTTATAAAAACTCGTTTTATAATTCAAAGGTTTTAATTTATAAATATCAATTTATAAATCCTTTATAAAATCAATTTATACTATTATTTTAAAACATCTTTAATCTCCTTCATTATTTCACCATTTTGATTCATAAAATAATTAAATTTTATAAATCCTATATTTAAACTTTTCACAATAAATTCTAAAATCCCGATTAAACTATTTTATAAAATCATTAGCATCATATTTTCAAAAATCAGTTTTTAACTATATTTCTCAAAAATCATAATTTCTATAACTTTAAAAATTATAACGTTTATTTATTTAAAATGGATCAATTCCAAAATTATTTTATAAAACGTAAACTTTCTAAAATCACTTTAAAATCATTTTAAAATCCCAAAATCTGGGTCCAATGATGCTACACACCAAATAGTCAATCACGACAACAACGATATCATATATCGACATGATAATCCATCAAATATCAAAATATCTGAAATCAAATAAATATTGTTGAGGAATCCAGTTGGATCCCTCCAACCTGTTTTCCTGCATCACAAACATTAGCACAATACCAATTTCGCTCCAGTACGAAATTATCGCGGTATACGGGATTTCAAATATTATCCGCTTAATAACGGCGCAATAGGGTCTCATCCGCTAAACAAAAAAATGCGGGAAATCAACAACTGCAATATATACATATGCCAATATATATATATTGATATTATATATAATACCAATTTCACTGTTTATGAAATATTCGCGGTATATGTTTTTAATAAATAACATCCGCTTACTAACGGCGCATAATGTCTATTTTAACAATCAATAGATATCAATCATCATTCAAACATGCATTCAAATATTTTAAATCTAACTATTTAAAATAAAATCGAAACTGATTCGATTGAGTGAGAAGTTCTCACCTTGATTTTAAATTCCGTTTTAGCGATTTATTTCGAATAAAATTAAACGTGCGTTTAATTTTACCCAAAATTCTCACTAACTCCAAACGACTCCAAACCAACTCCATCGCGTAGTGCTCGTCCATACGATTCCAACGCAACTGGTTTCGCGCGTTTTCGACCTCATATGAAAAAGATATGGGTTTTACAAGATTGTACACGACTTTTATAAACTAATTACAACATTAATTTAACTATTTTTATACCAAATCAAACATAGCCCTTGATCCATCATACATGCAAATCTGGCCGTGCACCCACCCCTCTCTTCTTCTAATTGTTGATGGATCGTGAATGATTGAGAGAGGAAGGTCGAACGTTTCTGGCCATTGAACCCTACACTGGCGGCTAGGGTTATAATTTAGGTTTTTATATTTTTTTCTTCTAAAATTATGAAGGCTCATGTCTATTTATAGAAGAACGAACGAACACTATTCATCCGGAAATTCCGAACTCCGATTTACGCGCCGAAACTGACGTTCCTAAGGTTTACCCCGCGTTCCGGACACAATGGAACAGGTTTCGGAAGCTAATTCGGACATCTGTGCGAGTTATGGCTATAAACGCTCAATTTGAATTAAACCGATTTAAATCGATTTCTAGGCGTTTTAATTCGTACCGGACAAACGGTAAATCCAATTGACTTGAAATTTGAAACCTTACAATAATAACACATTACGGATCCGATGCAACTGGTTTCGTCGAAATCCGAGACTTTTTGAAAAATGGCTATTTTAACTCGCTAAATTAAAATTAAAAATAATTCGATGCGTTTCGAGCTGCTACGATCAAACGATAACTCCGATTGACACGAAATTTGAAATCCGGTAATAACTAACTATTACGGATCCAATGGAACTGGTTTCGTTCAATTCTGAGATTGTTCAAAAATTGACTATTTTCACTAGTCGATTTAAATATTAAAATATTCAATTTTCACAAATTAACTTTTAATTCGATTTTAAAAGTTCTAAAATATCGTTCTAACTTCAATATGATAAAATAAAATTTTACAAATCATTTTCAATCATATTTAACTTAATTTTCAATTATTTCCATAATTTAACATATTAAATTATCGATTTAATTATTCAATTAAATCCAAAAATTCAAATAAAAATTTATTCGACTTATAAATTCACTTATTAATATTTAAAGTTAATTAAATATTCAAATTTTAATTAATAAAAATTCTGGGTCGTTACAGAAACTAAATTGATTAAAAAGTTAGTTTGAAACGTTGAATACTTAAAGTTTTGAAATATATTGGACATAAAGGGTATTTTGTGTTTTCAAACCCGAATTTGAGATCGATAAAATTGAAGTGGTTATTTTAGAAATTGAGTTGAATTTAAATTAATAAATTGAGATTGAAATAGATTTAAATGGGGTGGTCGGGTTGATGTTAAACGATTTGTTAAGTTGAGGGAATTGAAATTTCTTTACTGTACAAATTATTTAATATATAAAAATACTATTTGGGAAGTATAGAGATATTTGAAGTGAAAATGATATTTGGTTTTGAAGTATAAATTAAGTTGAAAAGACTACGGTGTTATAGTGTATATTTATATCTTTTAGATAGTTACATGGACCCTTAGAGGATGGTTATCCCAAACATCCTCTAAGTTAATTATATTTCAGTTGATATTTCACTTGAGTTAGATTTATAGATATAAGAATGTTAATCCTGACTCGAGTGTTTTGTGTTTTGCTTTACGCTCGGGTCAGACTGAGAGATACAGCATTTGAGACTCATCTTCGAAGTTGGAGCTTTGCTTGAAGATCCAGCTATCTATCCCTTCAGTCATCCAGTTGATTGGTTCAGAGAAGCCATCTGTTGCATTGGAGACTTCAAGGCATTTGAACTATTCGGTTGTATTTTATTTCTAACTCTAAGGTATATAGTAGCTTCATGAACTACTATTCTTTACCTATTCCGCTGCATTGTATTACTCTGTGTAAGTGATCTATGATTGATTTATTTACTGTATATTTTAAGTTTTGCCAAATTTTATTAACAATTCGGTATTTTGAATTATTCAAGTCGGACATGTACAGTTTTATTGTCGATTTGAATGGTCCAAAATAGCGGGTCATTACAGTTGGTATCAGAGCTTTGGCTATAGGCAAAACTTAGCATATACGGTAAATTTATTTACAGAATCACTTTCGCTCGAGTTGAATCTCTTCCTTTTGACTCGATTTCCTTTGAATTTTGGAATGTCCCTCGGTTCCGAAATTCATTCTGTCTCTCCCTATTTATATTCGTTTCATTCTGGAGTATCCCACAACTCCATTAAATGTTTTGTAAAGGGGGTGAAAACTCCTTTACAATTGCCGTTGATTCACCAAAGATTTCTATATCCTCGGTTTACGATGCTACTATATCTTGATATGCCGAATTCCATCTCTGGCAATCGAATGTCGATTTGTTTTAGAATTCCGCATCGATTGTATTCCTGAAGTCACGGTTGACCCGGTTAAGGTCGCCCGAGATTTATAGAAGTATATCCATCTTCTATTTTGTAATTTGATTTTCTCAACTTTGTTTGAGCCTATCTTCGAATCAGGATTCTATTGATTAGATTTCCTCTAAATTAAATCTCTATCTTTGTTTTGAAATCCATTCTTGAATCATCCTTTGAAAATCGGGTTTGTTGTATTTTAAAATTGTTTTATACGAAATTATTATTTTGATAACTATGATTTTATTCTATATATAAAAGTGAAAATGTTTTCGATAAGGATTATATACCTATATATAAAACGAATAAGAAATGTTATTCTATATATAAAAGTTTTGAAAGGATTGGAAATTTTGAAAATTTATAAGAAAGTGATTTATATAAAAAGGATTTATAACTGAAGGGTTAAATTTGAAATTCGAGAATTGAATTCCGATATTTTGAAATTGGTTTTTAGATTTTGGGAAAATATATAAAAATAATACGATTTAAAAGAATTTTTCTGAATAAGAAATGTTTCAAATGGGTTCAAATCAATTCCAATAATTTTGAAGAAATTTCAAAGAAGTTTTCAAGAAAATAGAAGTCCAGAACTCACTTATGTCGCTGGAGAATAATTTTGGTGATGAGTGCACGCATCATCGACATTGATTTTCGAGTTTCAGAGTGGGGGAGAGGCCACTTTAATAGCTTCGCTATGCGAGTGATTTTGTGAAACCGTTTTTGATTTCAAATTCCGAAGTATAATTTGATATTTTCGAAAGATATATGTATATATTTGAAACAATTTAAAGTGAGACCGGTGTTCAGTCCTCGAGTTTTCGATTTGACTAATAATAACTCTATTTATAAAAAAAAATTGATTTCCAACTCTTAGATTTGAAATTCGATTTCATCGACTATTTTGAAGGTTCGAGCACTTCAATCAAGGTTTAAAAGTTTTAAACTAAGAAATTTCGAAAAGTATAAATTTTTTAATAAAGCATATAAGTTTAGTTTTGAAGAGTATGACTTAAGTAAGTTTGAAACCTTTTGTTAAGTAAGTGAATATGACTATTTTTAATTATACTAATATGGAATTTAATTTTGAAATGTTTTGGAAAAACAAAATTCAAATAATGGTTTTCAGAAAGGTAAATTGGATATTTCTAATAGAAATAGATAGTTTAAAAGTTTTAAAGGGATGATTATAAATTTGGAAACCATTTTGAGTATAATTGATTTTGAGAAAATATTTGGTTTTGAAATTAAAAACTAGTACTTATATGGTGATTTTGGAAATGAATTTGTTTGACTTGAATTATTTTAATTTGGAAACTGGGATAATTTTCTAAACCTATTATTTTGGGAACTTTGAAATTTAGATACTTAATTTGGAAGAAAATTTGGTGAAATCCTATATGATTTTGAAACTGAATTGATATTGAAATGATTTGAAATTGAGAACCTTATATTGTTAAGCACTTGATTTGGGAGTGGTCGAACTTATATAAAATGGATTTGTATAAGTATGAAGTGATTTGAAATCTATTGATTTGAAAGGTACTCAATTTGGAAAGAGAATTTTTTTATAAATCGAAGTTAATATAAGTATGATTTGATATACTATTGATTTGGAAAGTATTCGATTTGAAATGGAATCTTATACATATATATATATATATATATGGATTTTATATAAGTATGATATTTGAAAGTATTTGAAAAGGTACTATATGATATGTATTTTCGAAGTAAAGATACGAAAAGTGCCTTCTGCTTGATATCTGCTTTGTGGCCACATCGTGGATTCATTCTATCGGTATTATTCTCTCTGATTTTCGGTTTTCCGGATGTAATACTCGAGTGTTTCCCACCGTGGCGTAACCCATGCTTTTTGTTCTCTCGCGAATGCATAGCGCAATTGCTTGGCAGAGTCTTGCCTAGGGGTACAGATTGTTTCCTTGGGGATCCAGGCGTAACCATTGTGTATCCTGCAATCTGTGTAGGCCGCGAATAGTAGTGCAAGTGCCTGGCTGAGTCTTGCCTAGGGGTACGGATTGTTTCCTGGGGGATCCAGGCGTAACCATTGTGTATCCTACACTCTACTAGTCATCATGGCGTAACTCGCAGGGCTGAGAAAGCTTACGGATATGGATTGTTTCCTGGGGGACCCAGGCGTAACCATTGTGTATCTGCGAACCATGATCGGACAAAGGTTTTGGTTTGGTTGTTTTGTTTGGATTGTACTTTCCATATCTGTTTTTAAAGGTTTTCAAGTATTTTCACTGGGTGTTGAAACAAGTCTACTAAGTACTTGACGAATTCTAGCTTTGTGCCTGATCAACGCATGGCCAGAGTCTGCAAGAACGAGGATAAACTTGTTAAAACATTGAGTTATAAAAGTATTTTCGAAAGAAAAATTGGTTTCGATATAAAAGTATTTTATTTATAAAGGTATTTTATTATAAAAGTGTTTTCAACAAAGAAATTTTGTATTAATATTTGAAATTTAAATTCTTATGGTTTGAAATAAATTATTCGTGCCCGATTCTATTCCTTTGAATCTACCTCATCTGCTCAGCTTTATTTTTCACCTATATTCCGTTTTCGGAATCTACCTTCCTTTCCTTTTTGAATAAATCTTTTAAATATTGCTTATTTGTATACTACATTGTTTTATATAAAATTTTAGTGTTATAAATATTTTTGAAGTTATAAATTAAATAAAACAACTTTAAAGAAAATGATTATTAATTTATTGATAATATTTGAAAGGTATATTGAGATAAATTAAAAATTTCTCAAATTTTGGATTTAATATTTTCAATAGTCTTTGTAAATAGAAGTAATAATGTAAATAATTGTTTGCAAAGGAGTTTGAGAAGTATTAAATATTAAAGAAAATTTAATTTCAAATGAAATTTTCAAATAAATATTTTAAATAAAATTTATATAGTTTTAAAATTTATTGTTTATCTTGGCTTTCAATCTATTTTTTTTCTGGTTGTTTTATTCTCCTACCTCCTTCCTTTTCGGGGACGAAAAGTTTTGAGTGGGGGAGAGTGTAACGACCCGGAAAATTTTAACAATTTTAATTGATTCTATAACGTATTTAATTGAATATTTGTGAAATCTTATAATAATTGAATTTTTAAATAAAATGTTTATATATTTATAATACGTATATTTAAATATAGCAGATTGTAAATTTTCAAATAATTTTATGGAAGTTTATTTAATTGAGAAAACGTGCTGTCCAATTCAAGCTATTAATTGCTTTAATTGTTTTCTGAATCAGTGCGTAACGGTTTCTTTTTACTACCGTTAAAGATTTCTATTGCTTAATACTTTTCCAATTCAGGTAGACTTTTCCATTCGTAACCATTAATAAATTTGAGATCATCGACCTTGCTTTTATTTTTCCTTGTAGTTTCGTGCACTGACTTTACCTTTCCCACTACCCATAATTTTCTCTATACATTTCTTTTGCAATTGAAGCGTATATTTATATTTATGGTGGTGCGTTTATTCTGGTCTCTCTTTATTTTTGTTTTTAACGCTTGAAAGAATCTCAAATCATCAAGCTAGTAGCATCCGTTCCTTCCCTCGCTTTCATAAGGCCTATAATATATAAACCACTTGCTTATAGATCTGAACACAACTTTGTCATCAAATTTAATGTGCCTTCCTCTCCCTATTATTTCGGTTCCAACCTTCCTAGTGAATGGCTTTAATAATTTTTGGCTAAATCATAGCTACGGACTTTTCAAATTTCTTTCATTTATTATTTTTTTCCAATTCCTTCATTTGCTTCAAAAATTTTGAACGTGCCTAATCATCTCAGCATGTATATATAATGTAAGCCTACCGTTCCTTAGAAAGCTATTGCTCACAAAATTTCCTGATTTCTTTCCTTTTATCCATTTTTATATCCTTGACTTTCAAAACTCATTTTGTGTTGTACAAACAAACAAAGATTTATTGCTTTAAGTGTATAGCTAAATCAACTATTGACCATTACAATTACTTTTATTTTTATATTCATTTCAATTTATTACTTAATAACGTTTTGATGAATCAATGGACAGCTTTACGTTTCTTTTGCTTTTGAAAACTTTATATTTATAGTGTACGTTTCTTTTGCATTTCAAAAATTTGAAACATGCTGCCCCATTTAAGCCATTAATTGTTTTAATTATTTTTCTTAATCGACATATAACCGTTGCTTTTTATTATTCCTGGATTTACATCCATACTTTAATCTCTGCTGTTCCATTTATTTCATTTGAAATCTAAATTTATTTACCATTCATTTATACGCCTCTTTCTCTTCCTCTTTTTACGTTATTTCCCTGCTTGCGAGATCTGTTGCCATTCCTGTATTTATTTCCTTCCTTTTTGAAATTTAAAACGTATACGTTTTACATTTATTTATTTCTAAACCATCCATTGCCTTTCCTTTAAATCAATCCATTCTCTTCTTATTTGTTTTAATTTATTTCCTCTTTTCACCAACACTCAATCTTTATACATATTTGTTTTAATTCATTTTCTCTATTCATGTGCATTCAATCTTTATACATATTTGTTTTAATTTATTTTCTCTTTTCACCAGCATTCAATGTTTATATACATATTTGTTTCATTTTATTTCCTCTGTTCACCAGGATTTAATCTTTATATATTTGGTTTAATTTATTTCCTCTTTTTTTTTCTCCTTAAATTATAGGAATAAATTCCTAAATTTCCTCTAGCCATTACTATCTTTATTTCTTGCCACTTTAAACAAAATTTCTTTCCACTCTATCAATGTGAGGCTTCTCTTATAAATACAAATCACTCGTACATACCCTACTCCATATCAATATATCTTCATCTCCTCTCTTGCGTGTGAAGCTTCTTATGTAGGTAAATGGCTGCACTAATTTTTTTTTTCTTCTTATTTCTTTTCTTTTTCTTCTTCTTTTTCCTCCTTTTCTTTTGTTTTCTTATTGTTTATATTGCTTTTGCTTTTCCTTTATTTTAAGCATAACATGCTTCAAGTATATATTTTACATTATAAGTATGTTTATATAGTGCAGCGCAAGTATACATTAAATATAAAGTTATAAACATTTGCATTTTTTCTATGGTTAGTTTTATATGAGTATTTATTGAAATTTGTTTAGTATGACTTTTGAATATACATTGGGTTATTTCATACTGTTTATATATAATATAAGATGTTTAGCAGTCTGCATATATGTTACAGCATGTAAGATTTTTATAAAAAAAAAGAAAGGTGTTAATTTTATATTGTATTGTTTATAAAAAGGTGTTAATTTTATAATATATATATTGTGGGACAGTATACATTTATAAACATATTAATATACAGTAAGTTATAAAACATAAGTTTGATATATAGGTAGAGTTTGCATGGGTTTAAATTTCCTTCTGTTGTTTAAAATATAGTTGTAGAGTTATAAAATTTTGGGGAGAATATATAGTATAATATATTTTAAGTTAGTTTGTGTGTCCATCCAGAGATGAATTATTATACAAATACAGTTTTATAAGATCTAAGATTTGTTGTTTTAAAATGTAAGTTTATGCTAGTGATTATATGGGTTAAAATTTGACATTGATATTTTTAAGATGATAAAGAAAGTTTAATGTAAGTGTTAACATGTAAGAAATGCCTGAAGCCTGTTTTAATATTAAAGAAAGTACTGGAATTTAAATTGTTAAATTAAGTTGGAGCTGTGCTCTCGCCCTTCTCTTTCTTATAAATATTTTGCAAAAGGTAAATTTATATCAAGTATAAGGTGTGTAGTGTTTCAACAAATTAAGAAAAGTCGATATTGGTCTTAACAATAATAATGTGGAATGTTGACTTAAATGTTGATTTAAATATGATTATAAAAAATTTATGTTAATATTGGTTTTAAACATAGTTTTGCAGTTTTCTATTATTTGCGTTTGTTTGAAAACGTATGTATGTATATGTAATTTTAATGCGTTTCAAAACTAATATTGGTTAAGAGAGTAGTATAATAGAATAATATTTGTATTTCATTTCGGTCTACATAAAGCAGTTTCTGATTTATTTTCATCGATCTCTATTTATCAGTTGTCCATCGTATTCGTGCCAATCTTGCTTCGCTTTGAAAATTTTGTTTGGATTTGTTCGATGTCTAGATCGTGATCCAGCGTAGTTCAATTCTTTGTCCAATCTATCTAGCTTTGTTTTGGAATTCGGATCTGGATTTCACAACTCACTTCTTTTTCTCTGGCCTCGAAAGGTGAGAAATCACTCACGATTAACATTCTTTTATTTACTAAATTTGATTTCAATTGAGACGACAATTGAAATATGAGGCTGTAGTTATTTAAATTGTTATATATGCTATTATCTGTAACTATTCACTTATGGGATATGACACCATATCCTATTGTTTATATATTTATTTTGATGATATATGCCTGTTGTTATTATTATTTACATATCTGTTATCACTCTGCAAGTTCCCTGTTAGTATAGAAATCACTATGGGTTGAAATGATACATACCCGAACATACTTTAGAATAGGAGAAAATCGTTATGGGTTGAAATGATAAACCCAAGCGATTTTCATTTAATTGAATTGGGATTACGGGTTGAAATGCTATCCACCCGTATACATTTAGTGTACGGATTGAAATGATAAATATCCGTAACACTTGACCATATGATAAGAAATATATACAGACATCGTTGGTCCATATATATAAATATTTTGAAATTTAATTCATTGTTTTGGAAAGAAATATATGGTCTTATTAAATGTTAATCCTTAAATTTTTTTATATATAAAGGGTAATGATATAGATTTAATAATATTTAATTTAGTCAAAATTTGATTTAATACATAAATTATGCTAAATATTTATGTAAATTTTATTCCAAAAGTATTCTGCAATTTACTAAGATTGGGAGATAAATGTGGGTTTATCTAAGTGGTATTTAAATAAGGATTTATTCAATTAAATCGATTTGAAATTTTTGAATGGGAAATTTAAGGGTATGATTTTGTAACTGGATTTTTATTTAAGTGATTTAATGAATATTTCACGTTTAAATAAATTAAAGAAAATATTGAGTAAAATGTAATTTAAGGTTACTTAAATGATATTGTATCTAATGAGGGATTATTTTAAGACTAGATAATAATGAGGTTAAATCGAGATCTATATGGAACTATTAAATTGAACATTTAATTAAATATTAAAGCTTTGAACTATATTGGGATTTAAATGGTTTATTTTGAGATTCGGATATGTATTTGAAATCAGTATAGTTGAATTTATTATTTAGAAGCTAAATTGATTAAAAAGTTAGTTTGAAACGTTGAATACTTAAAGTTTTGAAATATATTGAACATAAAGGGTATTTTGTGATTTCAAATCCGAATTTGAGATCGATAAAATTGAAGTGGTTATTTTAGAAATTGAGTTGAATTTAAATTAATAAATTGAGATTGAAATAGATTTAAATGGGGTGGTCGGGTTGATGTTAAACGATTTGTTAAGTTGAGGGAATTGAAATTTCTTTACTGTACAAATTATTTAATATATAAAAATACTATTTGGGAAGTATAGAGATATTTGAAGTGAAAATGATATTTGGTTTTGAAGTATAAATTAAGTTGAAAAGACTACGGTGTTATAGTGTATATTTATATCTTTTAGATAGTTCCATGGACCCTTAGAGGATGGTTATCCCAAACATCCTTTAAGTTAATTATATTTCAGTTGATATTTCACTTGAGTTAGATTTATAGATATAAGAATGTTAATCCTGACTCGAGTGTTTTGTGGTTTGCTTTACGCTCGGGTCAGACTGAGAGATACAACATTTGAGGCTCATCTTCGAAGTTGGAGCTTTGCTTGAAGATCCAGCTATCTATCCCTTCAGTCATCCAGTTGATTGGTTCAGAGAAGCCATCTGTTGCATTGGAGACTTCATGGCATTTGAACTATTCGATTGTATTTTATTTCTAACTCTGAGGTATATAGTAGCTTCATGAACTACTATTCTTTATCTATTCCGCTGCATTGTATTACTCTGTGTAAGTGATCTATGATTGATTTATTTACTGTATATTTTAAGTTTTGCCAAATTTTATTAACAATTCGGTATTTTGAATTATTCAAGTCGGACATGTACGGTTTTATTGTCGATTTGAATGGTCCAAAATAGCGGGTCGTTACAGATAAAATATAAGAATAATTATACAGTTCATAAACTGTTTACAAACATTTGATTCTTTTTTTTATACAATAAATATTAGAGTTCATATACCAATAATAATCAATGCAGCGGAATTAAAAGGTGTAGTGGAATATAATTAATAATACTAATAGAAATCTCCGTCTTCGTCCTCCAGAGCTAAAGTCTTCGATCCTGAAACGCTCGGACTGACCCGAGCGAATTGAAAAGACAAAACACTCGAGTCAGAACTAAAAGATCTTATGCAAGTTAAATTAACTGAAATAAATATGAGTGCAGTAACTCAAAAGATGCTCGGGATTTACATCTCTTAAGGATCCGTTAAACTATTTACTATGTAGTATATTTCGCTATTATAATAGTGTCTAATTGTAAAATAAACTTACTTTTTAATAGCGTTAAGGGGTTACTCATATAGCCCTTAACACAAATAATGCCAATAGTCTATACAGTACCGTAATACCTCCTGATCGGGAGGCTACTAGAGGATACTCCATTGTACGACACAAATAGAAACTCGTAGTAAAGGCTCGGTATGGTAGGTGACACGGTACAACTAGGCAATGCCAGGGTAGATATACCAATTACGCATTCGGGCTGGTGGAAACGCGCAGCGCGCAGCTACCGCCCACCTCGAACAAACTCCCCCAAAATCAAAAATAAAGGTGGCCACCGAATCAATCCAAAGTCAAAATATAATATCGAAGAGGAATGTCCGATCAGAGGAATGACCTCATTGGCCCGAGAATCGCTCCTGTTTTAGCCACCTTATGCCGACTCATGGGAGTCGGGTCCACGTATTTACCTCAAATGAAACGCCGCCACCATCCTACTTTATTCTGGAATCTCCACCGCATACCCGGTTGTTAAAGTGGTTTTCGGAGTTGGCAGAGAGTATGACAACTTCCGATCCCGGTCTCTTCAACAACCAACGTTATTATAACACCGCGGTCTTTAAAAATAGTTTGTACTTTAAAAACCAGAATAAAATTTACCATTCCAAACCCATAAATACGATATCATTTCCATTTCCAAAACAAACTCATTTTGATATTATTCTTATAAAACCCAAATCAATGATATCATTTTATTTCAAATATATTTCTTTCCCAAATCATAATGCTTTATAAAAAATTAATATTTGGAAACCAAACATTTAAATTATAACTTTCAAAACACAATACTTCAAAATTCATAGCTTAAAACCATAATTTTGTAAAAACTTGAATGGTTTGGATATTCAACGGTATATAGAATAAAATAGTTTAATTTTAGATTTACTTTGTAAAGTAATATAATTTCCATGACTTTACAAATATATTTTCTTTAGATAAAGTCTAAACCATAAATTTAAATTTCACCTTCAGTTTCCAAAACCACTTCAATTTCAATATATATCAAAGTTGAGTATTAATAAATTTCAAACTAAGGTTGGAATTTTATTCTTTCAACAAATTCACCGTTCTAATATTTAGTCTTGAACATTTGCATGATAAAATTCATACTCATTTATATAAAACTCAAATTTCCTTTAACTAAATATTTCCTTCCATTTATTTATACTAGAAATATTCATTTAATTTATCTTGAAATAAAATCTCAGTTATAAATATCATATCTTTAAAATTTCCAAGCTTTAATAAGTTTTGCATCAACTTATGGAGTTAATTTTTTTTAAATAAGCTCAATTCCAAATAAATTTCAATTTATCTTCCAATCTTAATTGATTTGAATCATTTAAAACTCTATATATACACAAGATCTTAAACCTGTATTTAAACATATCATATAAATTATCAAACTCCATTTTTCTAACTTATTCATTTTTATTTAACGGATTATACATAGCTTAAATTCAAAATTTTAACTATATATGTATATATAAAATAATATTTATATAATATCAAAATTTAATATTCATTAAACCGTATCCTATCCAAACCGTAGAAATCATTTTCAAAATAATTATATATGGACCGACGGTGTCTGTATAAAATTTTCTATCCTATGGTCAAGTGATACAGATATTTATCATTTCAATTCGCAATTTAAAAATAAAAATTGTGGTTATATATCATTTCAAACCGCAATCCCGAATGAAATGGAAACGCATAATAACTTGCAGTTTATATAATGTAGAACACGTCATCCATTCACCCAATATCAATCATCAACCAATTTATTGCAATCATCACCAATTTAACCAATCATCAATATGTAGCATATAAAATATAACAGGTAATAAATAACAGTTATTAACTAACAATTTATATTCAAAAATAAACTTATTAACTGTTTAACTATTAGTTTATATGCAAATAAATAAATTTTAACTGTAAATTTATATGCAATAATTAAATTAATTAACAGTTAAATTAAATAAATGCGATTTAACAAAGATGATGAATAAACATGCCAAACAGTCATAAATAAATTTCTACTCATATCTTAAGTCAATTTAACAGACATAGGAAATTTTAGAAGTTGTGAGTGGGTTAAAACACTCGCCTTTTGAATTTAAATTGAATTTAAATCCAATTTAAATCCAAAAATTCGACGGTCTCCAAATCTGTCCCAACTAGCGTCAAAGCGTCCGGAATTTTATTACGATCCTAACAAAAAAATCTCGCGTGAAACGGAGTTCGTATGAAGAAGTTATTGCGATTAAATTGTTTGAAATAAAAATTTAATTAAAACAAAACTTACATAAATTTAATTTTCCATGTCATACAAATTTCCCTCCCACTCGCGCGAACAGTGCACACAGTCTTTCTCTCCAGGTCGAGAACGCCACGAGCCGCCACCCTTAAAACCCTAGTTGCAATTTTCGCCGCCACCACGTAAAACTCCAATACGATCAGCCACCACCATCGAACTCTCCACGGTCGGCCGACCCTACGCCACGAAAATCATCAAATCCGGTGCCACCATAGGCCGTGCGATCGCGCCACTTCCCAGGGCAACCACGGCCACATCTCCGACCCGCGGCACAAACGAACGCCAACCCAATGATCTCCTCGACGCCATCTTCGCAACCTACTATCCGATCGTCGAACCGTTGACGATCCACTGTTGGATCGCCTAAACTCCATAATGAACGGCCAGAAATGATTTGCAATTTCTGGACAAATGCTGAATCGGATTGAAAAACGAGTTCCACTAGAAAATTTCGTTTATCGAGAGCATCAACATATATTTTTTGAGATTTTTCTGAGACTTTGAATTTTTGACTTTGGATTTGATTTTTTTGAAATTTGAATTTAGATCTAGGGTTTGTAGCTATTGGGAAGAGGAGGAGCTGAAGAAAAGAACGCACAAACAAATGAGCATAGATGGAGGCTAGGGTTTATAACTGGGTTTATATAGGTAGGTTAGAAACTTGAATAGATGGATCGGGTTGGATATACGTGCTAACGCTAACGTGGCCCAAAAAGCCCGTTCTGACCCCGGAACGAAATTGGGTAAACCCATATATCAAAATAGGTATTTTAAAATATTCTGAATGCGATGGAAAAAGTTTCACGTCCAAATTCCATCGTATGAAAAAGTTATGCTGAAATCAATATTCTCAAATTGATTTCAAATTGATTTCAATTAAATCAATTTCAAGGCGTTTTGCGTTCGTACGATCAAACGACAAGTCCGATCGCTACGAAACTTGAAACCCTAAATTAATTCACCGATACGGATCCGATGAAACTAGTTTCGTCGAAATCCGAGTCATTGGCCAAAATGGCTATTTTTCTCATTAATTAAATAACTTTACAATTAATTTTTTTAAATCAAATTTTAAACTCCAATTCTAAAATTGTAAATTTTATCACTTTTATATTTCTCAAACCTTTACATTGATTTAAACAAATTTAAATGTCAATTTAGCGAAGATTAATTCATAAATTTCAATATTAATTCTCAATTTTATTAAATTCAAAATTATAAATTAACTTTCTAATAATTTATATTAAATCAAAGAAATCAATGATTATTCCATTCATAAATTTCAAATAGACGGGTTTAATATTGGATTCAAAATTTATTATCCTAATATTCTTCGATCACACTTAAATCCCTATTAACGTAATATGTGGATGTTAAATTTTCATTTATTTCAATTAAACATATTATCATACATTACTTCAATATACTAACAAGCTAACTTTTGCACCCTTTCATTTACCCAACTACCATTTTATAAATAAACTCAACAATAGATTCATACTCTATTACATAAATGTCTACCCTTTCATCCAAATTAAAATTTACGTAAACTTCAAACATTTAATCCATTTAATTCCAATCAATCCTTTCATTAATTTAGATTCAAATCAATTTATAAAGCTATATCTCCATTCTTTATATACACTAACCATCATTTAATGAAGAATTTATTTACGTTATTCCCCATTATTACCTAAATTTATTTTAACGTAACATTTATTTCACTGATTTCCAAATTAAATTGAATGAACTAAATATACATATAGCTCGTAAAAATTGTTGTCAAAATTCTAAATCCCACATTTACAAGTTTGTTATTTACAGCGTATTGGTTTTTATTCAATCATCACTTATTATATATTAAAAAAATTCAATATTTAAGTTCTTTTAAATTTATTACCAAGTACGCCTTTACCTTATTCCAACAAATTGGAATTCCATCCAATTAATGTAACCAATCAATTCCCATTCACCCTTTATTACCAACCCACAATTTGCAATCCATTATCTTATATGGATGTTGTCCAATTTCTATTTATTATTATAACTTAAAAATCTATATACATTCATTGATTGATTTCTATTTGCCTTTGTTTCCTTATATTAAATTTTTAGCTTAGTATGACAATTTATAGTACTCCATTAGATCGACAATTCATTTCATTTGTTAATACTTAGCTTAATTTCTACGGTTGCATTTCATTTATACTTCCGTTACTATAATAATAATTAGTAACATTTATATCAATAACACATTATAATTACTTACCATTTAAATGATTCTGATTTCCAAATAAATTTATTGACCACCCAATTAGGCAATTTATACTAATCTGTTATCATACCCATAAATCTACACTTATAACTAAGTCCTACATTTGAATAAGTTTATTAAATCGAAATGTTCATTAGAGTTTATAATTTATTAACTTGCATTAACATAATTCCTAAACTTCTCATTTCAATCTATATCCAGGTAAAATTCTTTTTTACTACTTAATTCCTTTGAATTTTATTCATATTACCATAAATAGGTTTTAATTACCCTTGCTATATTTTAAAATTTAGCGTTCATTACAATATTTGTTTATAAAGTTCTATTATTTCTACTGAATTAAATTACAACTCATAAATTCAATCAAATTAAATTCATGAAATTTACGGGTCGTTACAAGGAGGCCTTATGGTAGTCTCATTTTCCAAAAACCATTGCGAATTTATTTATAAAAAAAATTCCTGTTGTTTGTTTTAAAGATAAAATATTTTAAGTTCTCACACCAGTCCCATGACTGACCTGAAGTTTATTGTTTTCCTTCCTAAACTCTGGGTGCCCACCAATTTCCACACGGCAGTCTAGAGTCAGGTTTCTCAGGATATTCGGGAATTCGGAAGTTGCTGTAGAGGTCTGGAGGCAAGCTGGATGGCATGGCGATATTACTAGTATATAGTATTTCTTTTCCGCTGTTTGTTGTTGTACACTCTGATGATGTAATGTAATGTAATATGATGTAATGCAATAACTGATATAGTTCTTTGTTTAAAGATTATTCATTTATCTATTATATGTTGTTCCGCTGCGATTGTGAGATTCTGATATTGTCCTGTTGTTTCTTTTTGTTCTGTTCTATCTTTTTCTCTCTTCTTCTATCTTTTTCTTCTTCTTTAACCATAACAGTTCGGTTTTTTGGCATTCGATTGCTCGAAAGTTGATACAGTGGACGTATTGATGTCGGTTTTCGAGCGTCGAAAAATCGGGTTCGTTACAAATTTACTAGCGGTTAGTAAACCGTTTAGTGCGAACGGGTGGTATAGGACACACGTTAACACTTTTCGGGTTCCTTTACGAGAGTTTGTGACACATGTTCCTGTTGGCGTGCCAATAATGGACCTTCGGGTCATTTGCCATTGCGGCGTATTTGTCTTCGGACGTTTGCCATTGCGGATTATTTTTCTTTTGATGCTTGCCTTTGGGCGAGGTACCTATTATGTGAAAAAGTACTCGGCAAAATTAGCACGTGCAAAACCTTTTTGAGATGATTTTTACCCTTGTGTGTCGTCATTTTGGAATCGTTCCTTTGAATTATTCGGTGGCGATTACTTTGGGATTTTTGGACTCTTGGGAGTTCGTTTGAGATTTTCATTGCCTACACTGGCGTGTTGAGATTTGCCTTTTGGCGTATATATATTGAGATTGCCTATTGGTTCTATTTATGGGATTTGCCTTTTGGCGTTGTATGAGATTTTATCTCTTTGTTGACATTTGCCTTATGGCTTATGTCGGGATGGCTTTTGCTTATGTTTTCCTTGGAGTTGCCGATATGGCGGGTTTGGAAATTACTCTTTTAGGAGTTTACATTATACTATTTTCTAAGCCATTCTTATTTGATTTATTATTGCTGATGATATGAGGCATGCTACATTTTGGCGATTCATGAGATTTTTCGTCTCCTTTGTGTTTTATGCTTATTGAAGCAATAGTGCACTATCACCTAGTGTAACCATATATGTCATACATGATGCGTATCCTCCATATGTCTATGGTTAGCTTTCTTTTTGTTTCTTCTTGTTTAAGAAGAATATCATTATGCTCTTATGCTATATTATTCTACTATCACCATTTACCGATTTGTTTAGCTAGACTAACCCATGTATTTTATACTCGGGTCAGACTGAGGTGTTTCAGGTTAGGTACATTTGGACTTAGCCTATTCTGCTTCTGCTTGGACTATTCTGCTGGCTCTTTTCGTTATAGTTTTTGTGCGTAGTCATTTTTGGTTTGCTACTCTGATATGTATATTCTTTTGACCCATGATTAAGTTGTGGTCGTCATACAACTTTGATGTATCATTTTGGATTATACTAGTGATTGTATCTGTACTTATGCATATGTATGCAATTTTGCTGTTCTGTGATGTTATTTACATTTTAGTTGTTATGTTTTTCTCTGATAGATCTGTTATTCATTATAGTTTTGTATTAAATATTTATTGGATATGTCGATCCACTTGAGAAGAAAAAAATAGACAACACTTATCGATGTATTTAGTAGATAGTTAAGACAAGGCTATAGATGGTTGCTCCTATCCAGCTCTATTATCCGCATTAGCAGACGGTATTACAACGTAATACTCTTTGTTAGTATGGGTCTCAGAGTGGGGCGTCACAGCTTGATATCAGAGCTGAGCTCAGAACAAAATATTATAAACACAGAATAGAAATACATATTACAGCACATTCAAGTATAATACAAGTGATACCATAATTTTCCGCTGTCGTATTCCTCAATCGCGCCTTTAGTTTTTTCATTTTCTTAGAATGGATAATAAGTTTGAAAACATTATATGGGTTTCAAATATCACTATTTTAAAAAAAAAATAGTGGAAATTAGACCTCAGATGGCTTAGATTAAATTATGTGTTTTGAACCTGAGTGATTAGAGTTGCGCAGTGGAAATGGCGTGACCGTTTTCGCTGGGCACATTTAATGCTTTGTTTTTAGTAAATGCTTATTTGGTTGATAATTGCATGAATGTGTGTTAGCATAGTAATTGTTGAAATAATATTGAGTAGGTGATATAATTGAGAGTTAGAAACCTACTCAATGCAAATGATAAGAACTTGCGGTGTCTTCAAGTTGTAGCTACCGCAAGAATTATTAGAAAGATTAAATTTTGAAAATGATATTTAATCCATAAGTGGTATTTATCCAAAGGTTAAAATGAAATAAAAATTTAATGTTTAGGAATTTCATGGATGCATTTTAAAGAAGTAAAATTACTAAAAGGATTTTTCGGAAAGAAAGCATCCATGTGAATGGAAAATCTTTCTAACAAGAGATATACTTATGTGTATAACTTGATTGTTTTATGAATTGGTTGTATGGTTGTATAATTAGAAAATGTTTTATGTTTTGAAAATAAACATTGTTGCAACCAAGTTTAATATTCCTTAAGAAATCAAAACAAGTTTTATAATTTCTTGTGTCAATTGGCTAATAAGTATTTTAAGAATTCTGGTCGATGCGTCTGATCAGCGTTATCGATTGGGATTCCTAAACGCTTACGAGGCGATGTGATACTGCTTTTGAAATGGCAATAAAAAATATTTACTAGTATGGATGTTGAATGCAAAAATATATAGATATTGCAAAGATTTTGAAAATTTTAAATTTCCATTTGAGATAAGTATTTTATATATACTTAAGGACTTATGAAAATAGTGTGTCATAGAGGACAATGGAGAGGCAATGTTGATCTTGGCCAACTTTGCAGTCCTTGATAATGTCATTAACTATAAATGTATTAGTTAGATGTTATCATTTTATAAATTTATAATTAGAAAATTTGAATATGGTTTCATTTAAATAAATTGTAATCATTATTGGTTATATTCATGTTTGTGAAAGTTTATGTAACAACCCTGTATTTTTTGATTATTGTAATTGTATATTTTAATTGAAATTCCTAATTTAAAAACTTTATTTTTTTATTAAAATGAATATATTTTGTTAATTGAAATATAAATGTTGATTTTGATGTGGATTAGAATTTCAATCATGCATAAATGGAATATTTCCATAAAAGTGAATTTTGGTCAAAATGGTCAAACTTTGACTTTTAAATTTAAAATTTGAAAGTTTGAAAATTTGAATTTTATATTTTATTATGAATGTAAATAAAATTTTAAGAACACTGCTTTTCGTTTCGTTGAAATCTGATTTATAATGTGAAAGTTATGCCTTTTTAACTACTCTGTGAAATTTGCTGTATTTAACAAAATTGTTTATTTTAAATTATATAAATAATCTTTTTATTTGTCATATCTTATTCTAAATTGTATTATATGCTATGTTACATATATTTTTACCTTTTAAATAATTTTAAAGTGACGTTTGAATTTTTCCAAAGCACATTGAATTTATTTTCTATTTTTAAAGGTTAGTTTCCATTTTTCTGTTATTTTCTTTATTTAAATTATATTTAATTAAAATTTATTTATTCACTTTATGTATGCATTTTATTTTTATGTTTTTATCTTTATTTATAGATATATTTCATGTACATACAATTTTTCCAAAGTTCATTTCATTTATTTTCAAATTTTCAAGCCTAGTTTACATTTTCTTTGCTATTTTCTTAATCTAATCATATTTAATTAATATTTATTTATTTATTTTTGTTTATTTACTATATTTTCGTGTTTTTATCTGTATTTATATATATTTTACATGTATTTAAAATTTAAAAAGAAATGGTGGAAATTTGAAAGGTTTGTGACTCTTTATTTGCTCAAGCCTTTTTGTATTCTGTCTTTTCATTTCTCAACCAACATCTCTTCAGTTGGCTGCCTTAACTCCACTCTTCAGCTGACATTCCATTTTCCTTTTCACGTGAAAACTCTTTCTCATCTTCCCCCTAAAACTCACGGCTTCATGAAGAAAAAAAGGAAAAAAAAACATATGGCTTCATTCTTTCTTTCCTACTTCTTTTCAATGATTTCTACCTTGTTCCTCCTCTAGCATAGCTCAGCCTCTAGTCCACTCCAACTCCACGACCACCACCTCCACCATACTTGGCAGCTACTCCTCCTACTCCACTGACCATTACAGGCCATGGCCCTCCCATGGTTGCAAATTCCCCAAAATTAATACAAGCATCACTTGAAAACTAGCCTAGCCAAACCCTTAAGGCCATAACCTTCATTTTTCACTTAAACCACCTCCATGGCCGCCACCACCAGTCCCTCCACCACCTTTGGATGCCACTCCAGCCACTACCTGACCATCCCTTGCATGACCAAGCCCAAGCCATGGCAGGCCGAACCTATAGTTGCACCAAAAATCCACTTAATTGCATTGACTTTTGTATTTCTCATGTCACAACTTCCACTCCTTCATATCCAAGTTTGGCCGAGCCATATGAACCCATATTGACCCAAACTTGAGCCCTGTTGGCATATAGGCTGAGCCTAGTATGATGAGAGCAAGCCCATTTGATCATGTGACAAGCTTATGTTGTCGTGTGCAGGTCTTTTGCTTCTAAGGTTTGGTCATCTCTCTTGTTTTGCAACTATTTTGCAAACTAAAGTTGTTAATTATATTTGTATGTCGATATCTATATTTGTGCTTATGTATGTTATATTTTGTGTTGTATACAAGGGTCTCCATCTATTCAAATCAAATCGTGCTTGTCGTGCCTTTGGAATCGCTCTTGTGTGTGTTGTTTGTCTCTAGCTTTGATAAAGGTGAGTCTTTCTCACTCTGACATTTATACTTATGAAATAGTGAATTGATGACAAGTGTTTAGTAATATAAAATGTTATGCAAGTTAATGTTGATCATATGATATGCTATACCATGTTATTACCATGTTAAAACTGTTAATTATCACCTGACATCTGATATATGACATTATATTGTGACATTGACATTGTTTATATTATTTATGCATATATTCACACTGCAAGTTCCCTGTTAGAATAGAATCACTATGGGTTGAAATGATACATACCCAAACGGACTTTAGATTAGGGAAAAATCGTTATGGGCTGAAATGATAGGCCTGAGCGATTTTTATTGTATTTTATTTGGCTTGGGATTGCGGGTTTGAAATGATAGAACCTGGGTTTTCTTTGTAAACTGCGGATTGAAATGATATATATCCGTATCACTTGACCTAGGTTGGAAAATTATATATGGACCCCGTGGTATATTTTTAAATGATATTTATTAAAATATGTATTTTTAAAAGTATGAAATTTTGATTTAAAAATATATATTTTATGGTTTTAAGAAAATTAAATATTAAGTCTTGAAATTGTGAATTTGAGTACGTAAATGTAAAATAATTGAGATTTTAGACTTTAAATTTTATTTTAAAATGTAAATAAATAATGGAAATTAAATTTAAAGTTTTAAAATTATATATGAAGTAAAATTTGAAGTTTTATTTAATTTATATGTTAATAAACAGTGAATTTTGACTTAATAAATGAATGGAGTTTTTAAATTGAACATTTGATCTAAAAATTTTGTTGTGTTAAATCATATGTTAAATTGATTTTAAATGTGAAATTTTGAAGTCTAGAAATTTGATTTTTAAGTTATAATAAAAATTTGGAGTTTTATTATTTTTCTTGAAAAGCTAAAATGAAATCTGGAATTCATAGCATTTTCAAAATGTTGTAGTCTTTTGGCAGCATTTTTAAATGCTATTGTTTTGAATCTAACAATGTTTGAAATAACCAAATATCTATTACGACATTTTATAAATGCCGTTACTCTTGAACTAAACCATTTTTGGAAGCTATAAGCTACGATAGCACTTTATAAATGCTGTCGTTGCTATAATTTGACAATGTTTGAAATGTTATAGTTTTTAACACTGTTTGAGTTATATTTTAAAGTGTTAAATGATTTAAATTTTGGAAATTGATTAATTGTGAACTTTAAGAAGTTTTGAATATATTTTAATATTTAAATTTGAATTTTTAAGGAATTTAAATTTGAATTTGAATTTTAGTAAGGTTTACTTGGTTATGTGTTAAATGGAATGAAATGTAACGAGATAAATGAATTTTTGAATGGAATTTTTAATGTATTTTGTAATGATACTTGAAATAACAAATGAATGACTTATTTGATTTAAAAATGATATTTAAATTTGAGTATTTGAATTTGAATTCAAATAATGATTTGATAATAAGGTTTGGAAATGATTTGATCTTTATTTTGATAAAGAATATGAATTAGAATGATATGTACTTTTGATAAATGAATATTTGAAGTTTATATTGGTATGAAAGGATATTTAGTTTAATTGTAAATTGAGTTTATTTAAATAGTATTGGATTTATGAAATGAATATTTCAAAACTAAGTAATAATGAAACTAGATTTGAGATATATGAAATTATAAAATTTAGTTTTGAAATGCGAGATATTAAAGCTTTGAAATTTATTAAAAATTGAATAGTTTAATTTATGGATCAAATCTATATTTTAAAATGATATGATTTGAAATGGTTATTGGGAAATTTAATTGAAACTGACGGTTTGAATTGAATTAAGTTGGAAATTGAAAATTTGGGATTAATTGAATGAATTGTAAAATGTAAAGAATTAAATGAATATCCCATGATTTAAAATGTATGATTTTGAAATGTTATGATTTTCAAAGTGTAATTATTTCAAGTATTTTTGGTTTCGAAAGAGTTATACTTTGAAAAGATTATGATTTTGAAATGAATATATGTTTGAAATGTTTTTGGTTTTGAAGTATAAACTATTTTGATTGAATAAATAGTTTTGAAATAAAAATGGTTTTGGTTTCGAAGTATAAACTATTTTAAAAGAAATATTGTTTGAAATGAAATGATTTGATCTTTTTAAAGTATAAACTATTTTGAAATGACCACGGCGTTATAATAACGTTTGGTTGTTAAAGAGACCGGGATCGGAAGTTGTCATACTCTCTGCCAACTCCAAAAACCACTTTAACAACCGTGTACGCGGTGGAGATTCCAGAATGAAGTAGGTTGGTGGCGACGTTCTTGAGGTATATTACGTGGACCCAACTCCCGTGAGTTGGCATAAGGAGGCTAAAATAGGAGCGATCTCGGGCCAAAGGACGTAGCACCTCTGGTCGGACACATTCCTTCGATACTATACTCTTACTGGTGATTGATTAGATGGCCATCCTCCGATTTTGATTGGGAGTGTGTTCCGAGGTGGGCGTATGTGGCTGCTGCGTTACCACCAGCCCGTGTGCGTAATTGGTATATCTACCCTGGCATTGCCTTGTGTGCCGTGTCACCTACCATACCGAGCCTTTACTACGAGTTTGTTTTTCTCTCGTAGCCCGTGTGGTATCCTCTGACAGTCACCCGGAGTGGAGATGGCATGATATTGGATGGACTACTGGGACTATTATGTGTGAAGGGTGATATGGGTAGCCCGGAACGCTATTTAAAAGTATGTTTATTTTACTGTAGACATTATTATAGTAGCGCAATATTACTACATAGTAAATAGTTTAACGGATCCTTAAAGGATGGGCGATCCCAAGCATCCTTTAAGTTACTGATGCATTTTTGTTACTGTTCACTTGAGTTTATTTACAGTTCATAAGTATTTATGTCCTGACTCGAGTGTTCTGTATTTTGCTTTACGCTCGAGTCAGATTGAGTGAGTTAGCATTCAAGATCCACCTTCGGAGTTGGAGCTTTCCTTGAAGATCCAGCCTTCTATTTTGCTTTCTGTATCCAGTGATTTCAGTGATGTATTCTGATTTGTACCTGATGTATCTTCTTACTTTTTGTTGTATCATGTTTCACTCTGATGTATCTTATTTTTATATAGTAGCTTCATGAACTACTATTTCTTTTAAATTCCGCTGCATTATTAAATACTCTGTGTCTGTGATCTGTGATTATGTACTTACTGTATATTCTGAGATTTGCCAAATTTTATTTACAACGCGGTATTTTGAGCAATTCAAGTCCGACATGTGCGGATGCGAATGGTTGAAAATACCGGGTCGTTACAGTTGGTATCAGAGCTTATGGTAGGTCTAGGCAAAACTCAGCATATAGAGTAGATGTATTTACAGAATCACTTTCATTCGAGTTGAATCTCTTTCTTTTGACTTGATTCCTTGGAATTTTGGAACGTTCCCTGCGGTTCCAAAATCCATTCTTATTCCCCACTATTCATCTTTTTTTGACTTCAGAGTATCCCATAACTCCACTTCGAATGATCTTTATAGTGAATTGGTGGTCTCACCAGCATTCTAATTTTCTTGTAAAGGGGGTGAAACTCCTTTACAATTAGCATCGATTCACCAGAGATTTATATTTATCCTCGATTTAGATGCTAGTATCTCCTATTATCCTAAAATCTATCTCTTGAGGTCGAATGTAGATTTACCCAGAAATCCACATCGAACTTATACTTTAAGTCACGGTTAACCTGGTTAAGGTTGCCCACGATTTATATAAAATCATCCATCTCCCTATTCTGTTATTTAATCATCTCATCTTTGTTTCCAACTTATCTTCAAATCATTCTTGAAGTGTATTTGTAAACAAATATTTAAAATGTTTTATATATTGTGTTGTTTGAGTTGTTGATGTTGATTTGGGTTTCTAATCGATTCGTCTGATCAACGCCATCGATAAGATTTCCAAAACACTTGAACAGAGCAAACTGACACAATATGTTTTTAAAATTTAGTAATGAAATAAATTTTGTGGAATAAATTTTGTACCTTTATTATATATCTTTATCTGGATTTTATTTGAATTGGTTGTTAAGAAATAATAATTGATTTTATGTATCATTATCTCTTGTTTCATATATAAATAACTGAACTATAAAACATGGTTATAAATTTATTTGGAAATTTAAAATGAATGTAAAACAAGAATTTGAGAATTTAATTTCCGATGGATTTCAAACTTGGTGTTTAAAGTTTTAAAGGATATATTATTTAAAGTATTTTGGAATAGAAATTTGTTTCCAACGAATTTTAAAGTTTAAAACTAGTGCTCTTCTCTTTGTCGCTGGAAAATAACTTCGGTGATGACTGCAGCATCATCGACATTCATTTTCGAGTTTCGAAGTGAAGTGACCATTCTGTAGTCTTGCTACAGTTTTGATTTGGGAAAATTTAGTTGATTTTAATTTCTAAAATAAGACTGGATTTATAACATATGCTGATATATGATTTGAATTTGAATGGATATATATATATATATATATATATATATATATATATATATATATATAGAGTATATGAGGATTTATTTATCTCCAAATAGTTTGGAATTTATCGGAAATTTAATTCCCAAATTTTATCTTCAAGGATAATTTCTAAGTATAATTTCAAGATTTGGATAAATATTCAAGCTTGAAATAATTGAATTAGAAAGTTTTATTTGTATAATACACAATTTCATTCCAATATAACTTACCTTAATTTTCAGAAGTTGAATATGTAGTTGGATAATATACAATATTAAAAAAAAAGATTTTTATAAATAAAATTTGAGTGGTTATTATAAATGTTATACACTTAAATTTTAGTTATAAAAGGATTAACAGAGGTAAATAAAGAAAAAGGGTAATGGAATAATTTACAATATAAAATGATGTTAAAGAAACTGAGAATAAATTAAAGCAGTTATAATTAGTATAAATATATTTAACATCGGTGATAAGATATATTGAGAGAAATAAACTTAATTTTAATTAAAAATGAAGAAGAATTAAATTTTATTTGGCACATTTTGAGTATAATAAAAGATTTTTCAAATACATGATTTTAGGGATTTGTTAATTTAAGATAATTGGATGATAAGATAATGAAATTAGAGATGCTTAAGATTTATTTGACTTATGTAAAATTAATTTTCAGTTTAAGTTGAAATTTTATGGTTTCAAATTTATTATTTTATTTTGTTTTTCAAACTATCTTTTGCTTGTCCTAATTTCCCTTATCTTGCTACAGAATGGGAGGCTATTGCATATACCAGTCTATTTAGAAATCTTTCTATAATCTTTAATAATCTTTGGTACTCATCTTTGATCTAAGCACTGCTTGCCATCCACAGACCGTCGGTCAAACGGGAAGAGTGAATCAGATTCTAAAAGATTTTTTTCATGCTTGTGTTCTTGAACTCTGGAAGATCTTGGAAAGATCATCTCCACATTGTTAAACTTACCTATAGCAACAGTTATCAGGTATAATTTTAATCTTCTTGTCATCTTGTCTTAATACTATTTCATTCTATCTTTTTCTGTGCTTTCCCGTACCTCATTCCTTTCCGGGGACGAAGAGTTTTGAGTGGGGGAGAGTGTGACAACCCTGTATTTTCTGATTATTGTAATTGTATATTTTAATTATTTTAATTTAAATTCCTAATTTAAAAACTTTATTTTTTTATTAAAATGAATATACTTTGTTAATTGAAATATAAATGTTGATTTTGATGTGGATTAGAATTTCAATCATGCATAAATGGAATATTTCCAGAAAAGTGAATTTTGGTCAAAATGGTCAAACTTTGACTTTTAAATTTAAAGTTTGAAAGTTTGAAAATATGAATTTTATATTTTATTATGAATGTAAATAAAATTTTAAGAACACTACTTTTCGTTTCGTTGAAATCTGATTTATAATGTGAAAGTTATGCCTTTTTAACTACTCTGTGAAATTTGCTGTATTTAACAAAATTGTTTATTTTAAATTATATAAATAACATTTTTATTTGTCATATCTTATTCTAAATTGTATTATATGCTATGTTACATATATTTTTACCTTTTAAATAATTTTAAAGTGACGTTTGAATTTTTCCAAAGCTCATTGAATTTATTTTCTATTTTTAAAGGTTAGTTTCCATTTTTCTGTTATTTTCTTTATTTAAATTATATTTAATTAAAATTTATTTATTCATTTTATGTATGCATTTTATTTTTATGTTTTTATCTTTATTTATAGATATATTTCATGTACATACAATTTTTCCAAAGTTCATTTCATTTATTTTCAAATTTTCAAGCCTAGTTTACATTTTCTTTGCTATTTTCTTAATTTAATAATATTTAATTAATATTTATTTATTTATTTTTGTTTATTTACTATATTTTCGTGTTTTTATCTGTATTTATATATATTTTACATGTATTTAAAATTTAAAAAGAAATGGTGGAAATTTGAAAGGTTTGTGACTTTTTATTTGCTCAAGCCTTTTTGTATTCTGTCTTTTCATTTCTCAACCAACATCTCTTCAGTTGGCTGCCTTAACTCCACTCTTCAGCTGACATTCCATTTTCCTTTTCACGTGAAAACTCTTTCTCATCTTCCCCCTAAAACTCACGGCTTCATGAAGAAAAAAAGGAAAAAAAAACTTATGACATCATTCTTTCTTTCCTACTTCTTTTCAATGATTTCAACCTTGTTCCTCCTCTAGCATAGCTCGGCCTCTAGTCCACTCCAACTCCACGACCACCACCTCCACCATACTTGGCAGCTACTCCTCCTACTCCACTGACCACTACAGGCCATGGCCCTCCCAAGGTTGCAAATTCCCCAAAATTAATACAAGCATCACTTGAAAACTAGCCTAGCCAAACCCTTAAGGCCATAACCTTCATTTTTCACTTAAACCACCTCCATGGCCGCCGCCACCAGTCCCTCCACCACCTTTGGACGCCACTCTAGCCACTACCTGACCATCCCCTTGCATGACCAAGCCCAAGCCATGGCAGGCCGAACCTATAGTTGCACCAAAACTCCACTTAATTGCATTGACTTTTGTATTTCTCATGTCACAACTTCCACTCCTTCATATCCAAGTTAGACCGAGCCATATGAACCCATGTTGACCCAAACTTGAGCCCTGTTGGCATATAGGCTGAGCCTCGTATGATGAGAGCAAGCCCATTTGATCATGTGACAAGCTTATGTTGTCGTGTGCAGGTCTTTTGCTTATAAGGTTTGGTCATCTCTCTTGTTTTGCAACTATTTTGCAAACTAAAGTTGTTAATTATATTTGTATGTCGATATCTATATTTGTGCTTATGTATGTTATATTTTGTGTTGTATACAAGGGTCTCCATCTATTCAAATTAAATCGTGCTTGTCGTGCCTTTGGAATCGCTCTTGTGTGTGTTGTTTGTCTCTAGCTTTGATAAAGGTGAGTCTTTCTCACTCTGACATTTATACTTATGAAATAGTGAATTGATGACAAGTGTTTAGTAATATAAAATGTTATGCAAGTTAATGTTGATCATATGATATGCTATACCATGTTATTACCATGTTAAAACTGTTAATTATCATCTGACATCTGATATATGACATTATATTGTGACATTGACATTGTTTATATTATTTATGCATATATTCACACTGCAAGTTCCCTGTTAGAATAGAATCACTATGGGTTGAAATGATACATACCCAAACGGACTTTAGATTAGGAAAAAATCGTTATGGGCTGAAATGATAGGCCTGAGCGATTTTTATTGTATTTTATTTGGCTTGGGATTGCGGGTTTGAAATGATAGAACCCGGGTTTTCTTTGTAAACTGCGGATTGAAATGATATATATCCGTATCACTTGACCTAGGTTGGAAAATTATATACAGACCCCGTGGTATATTTTTAAATGATATTTATTAAAATATGTATTTTTAAAAGTATGAAATTTTGATTTATAAATATATATTTTATGGTTTTAAGAAATTAAGTCTTGAAATTGTGAATTTGAGTACGTAAATGTGAAATAATTGAGATTTTAGACTTTAAATTTTATTTTAAAATGTAAATAAATAATGGAAATTAAATTTAAAGTTTTAAAATTATATATGAAGTAAAATTTTAAGTTTTATTTAATTTATATGTTAATAAACAGTGAATTTTGACTTAATAAATGAATGGAGTTTTTAAATTGAATATTTGATCTAAAAATTTTGTTGTGTTAAATCATATGTTAAAATGATTTTAAAAGTGAAATTTTGAAGTCTAGAAATATTATTTTTAAGTTATAATAAAAATTTGGAGTTTTATTATTTTTTTTGAAAAGATAAAATGAAATCTGGAATTCATAGCATTTTCAAAATGTTGTAGTCTTTTGACAGCATTTTTAAATGCTATTGTTTTGAATCTAACAATGTTTGAAATAACTAAATATCTATTACGACATTTTATAAATGCCGTAATTCTTGAACTAAACCATTTTTGGAAGCTATAAGCTACGATAGCACTTTATAAATGCCGTCGTTGCTATAATTTGACAATGTTTGAAATGTTATAGTTTTTAACACTGTTTGAGTAAAGTGTTAAATGATTTAAATTTTGGAAATTGAATAATTGTGAACTTTAAGAAGTTTTGAATATATTTTAATATTTAAATTTGAATTTTTAAGGAATTTAAATTTGAATTTGAATTTAAGTAAGGTTTACTTGGTTATGTGTTAAATGGAATGAAATGTAATGAGATAAATGAATTTTTGAATGGAATTTTTAATGTATTTTGTAATGATACTTGAAATAACAAATGAATGACTTATTTGATTTAAAAATGATATTTAAATTTGAGTATTTGAATTTGAATTCAAATAATGATTTGATAATAAAGTTAGGAAATGATTTGATCTTTATTTTGATAAAGAATATGAATTAGAATGATATGTACTTTTGATAAATGAATATTTGAAGTTTATATTGGTACGAAAGGATATTTAGTTTAATTGTAAATTGAGTTTATTTAAATAGTATTGGATTTATGAAATGAATATTTCAAAACTAAGTAATAATGAAACTAGATTTGAGATATATGAAATTATAAAATTTAGTTCTGAAATGCGGGATATTAAAGCTTTGAAATTTATTAAAAATTGAATAGTTTAATTTATGGATCAAATCTATATTTGAAAATGATATGATTTGAAATGGTTATTGGGAAATTTAATTGAAACTGATGGTTTGAATTGAATTAAGTTGGAAATTGAAAATTTGGGATTAATTGAATGAATTGTAAAGTGTAAAGAATTAAATGAATATCCTATGATTTCAAATGTATGATTTTGAAATGTTATGATTTTCAAAGTGTAATTGTTTCAAGTATTTTTGGTTTCGAAAGAGTTATACTTTGAAAATATTATGATTTTGAAATGAATATATGTTTGAAATGTTTTTGGTTTTGAAGTATAAACTATTTTGATTGAATAAATAGTTTTGAAATAAAAATGGTTTTGGTTTCGAAGTATAAACTATTTTGAAAGAAATATAGTTTGAAATGAAATGATTTGATCTTTTTAAAGTATAAACTATGTTGAAATGACCACGGTGTTATAATAATGTTTGGTTGTTAAAGAGACCGGAATCAGAAGTTGTCATACTCTTCGCCAACTCCGAAAACCACTTTAACAACCGTGTACGCGGTGGAGATTCCAGAATGAAGTAGGTTGGTGGCGACGTTCTTGAGGTATATTACGTGGACTCAACCCCCGTGAGTTGGCATAAGGTGGCTAAAACAGGAGCGATCTCGGGCCAAAGGAGGAAGCACCTCTGGTCGGACACATTCCTTCGATACTATACTCTTACTGGTGATTGATTAGATGGCCATCCTCCGATTTTGATTGGGAGTGTGTTCCGAGGTGGGCGTATGTGGCTGCTGCGTTACCACCAGCCCGTGTGCGTAATTGGTATATCTACCCTGGCATTGCCTTGTGTGCCGTGTCACCTACCATACCGAGCCTTTACTACGAGTTTGTTTTTCTCTCGTAGCCCGTGTGGTATCCTCTGACAGTCACCCGGAGTGGAGATGGCATGATATTGGATGGACTACTGGGACTATTATGTGTGAAGGGTGATATGGGTAGCCCGGAACGCTATTTAAAAGTATGTTTATTTTACTGTAGACATTATTATAGTAGCGCAATATTACTACATAGTAAATAGTTTAACGGATCCTTAAAGGATGGGCGATCCCAAGCATCCTTTAAGTTACTGATGCATTTTTGTTACTGTTCACTTGAGTTTATTTACAGTTCATAAGTATTTATGTCCTGACTCGAGTGTTTTGTATTTTGCTTTATGCTCGAGTCAGATTGAGTGAGTTAGCATTCAAGATTCACCTTCGGAGTTGGAGCTTTCCTTGAAGATCCAGCCTTCTATTTTGCTTTCTGTATCCAGTGATTTCAGTGATGTATTCTGATTTGTACCTGATGTATCTTCTTACTTTTTGTTGTATCATGTTTAACTCTGATGTATCTTATTTTTATATAGTAGCTTCATGAACTACTATTTCTTTTAAATTCCGCTGCATTATTAAATACTCTGTGTCTGTGATCTGTGATTATGTACTTACTGTATATTCTGAGATTTGCCAAATTTTATTTACAACGCGGTATTTTGAGCAATTCAAGTCTGACATGTGCGGATGTGAATGGTTGAAAATACCGGGTCGTTACAGTTTACATACATTGAAAATTTAAAATGCTTAAGTAAGCTTTTGGGTAAAGTATTTTGGAAAATATTACCATATGGAAATTCATTTAAATGGCAAATAATTTTAATTAAGGAAACATCTTAATTAGATGAAACTATCATGTGATAGTGATTAATAAAACAAAGTATACAAATTAAGAAAATGAATTATTTAGGAAACTAAAATATTGATTAGAATAAGGTTTAGTTGAAAGTAAAAGGATAGTTATGAAGATTAGTTTAAACATTTAACCATTTGATTAATAACAAGTGAAAAAAAGTGTGAATTTGGGATAATTAAGAAAATGCTATTTTGGCGCTTTGAATTAGTATGAAATTTAATAAGGAGCAAAACCATTGGAGTAAGTTTGGTTATGAATTTAAATAGTGTTAAAACTTGTTAATTACGTATTTGTGAAGTTCAATTGAAAACAAGTTTGAATTAAGTATCAACCTTGGCTAGTTTTAAGTGATAATAAAATAATTGTTTAGCTTTGTGGATGAAGAGAAAATTGAATATAAAAGATTTCTTTATTATAAAATGCAAAAGTTTTGTGAAAAGCTAGAAATAATAATAAATAGAGCAACAAGATAAGATTTTTAATTGTGAAAGCAATTTAAAAAAAAAATTGAAATCAATATGTAGTTCCAAAGTCTAGTTTGGATAGATAATTGTTTCATATTGATATAAGAAAGTAATTATCTTAATTAAAATATGAGTCTTCTTTTAAAAGACTTATTTGTTAATTGGGAAAAAGTTTTCTTTGTAAACCATTCTGAAAGTTTGTTGTATGTATTGTAGTGTAATTCTAGATATCTTGGCTTTTTGGAGAAAAGGATCACATAATAAATGTCTTAGAGAAAAGATTTTTGATCTAAAATTATGTAGTTTGAATTTGATAATGGTTTGAAAATTTTGACAATAAAAGGTCTTCTGTCGGAAAATTTTGATTAAAAAGTGCTGTTTTAAAACAACGATAACTTATGATTTACAAATCCAAATGAGTCCATTCTTTTTGCAAAAGAGAGTGCCTTCAGTAAGCTAGAAATCAACTTTGTATCATTTTTGAAAATTTTTCAGTTTAGTTATTCAAAAATAAGTTCGAAAACTGAGGGACATCTCCATCCTCTTTTACAATTTCTGAGTTTAAAGCTAAAAGTAAATTGGACATAGCTTTCAAAGCGTAAATCCAATTTTGATGATCTTTATATCGCTGGAAAGCTTGGACTGAGTAGAATAACTTTTATTTTATGAATATTTTCAGATTATGAGTTTTACTATGTAAAAAGACCGAGTCTTTGTAGCAGGCCTGAATTTGGAAATTTTGAAGTTTTGAGTTGTTGTCTTATTTAAACTATGATTTTAATACATGTGTTTATAAGTGCATGCTAATATGTTTCATTAAGTTAAGTGCAGGTTTAAGAGGATATTTGAATGATTAATTAGCAAAATAGTAAGTATAAAAGCAAGCATGCTCGCATTTTAAACGCTAAAAATGAAAGGTATGAATTGCTAAGTGTTTATGTGTTAAGAATTATATGTGTGTGTGTGTATTGTGTTCCGACCTTATGGTTGATGTATATCTATAATTCATATTTATGAAATTGTAAAGGGCTTTCCATGCAAAGGAGACTCCGTCGAATTTTTTCGAAAAATTAAACACTTAGAAAAAAAATGGAAAATTTAATTAGTGAATATTAAAAGTCATCGATGAAGGGTCTAATAAGTGTCCTTTTAAATCATAAAGTGAAATGGTTTAAAATTTGATAAATATAATGGGAAAAAGAAATATTACTTATTGTAGTATGTTTATTTTTTGGAATTAGAGTATGGAACAACTCTAATTTAATTTACCTTAAATTTAAAGTATAGACGATTGAATTGAAAATTTAAGTAAGAGACTTCAAAAAATATATTCAAACTTGAGTTTTGTATATAAAAGAAAATTGATTTGAGTGAAAACTCTTATAACAAATTTTTGAGAAAATTTCTTGTAATCCATTCTTGTGTGTCTTGCCTTGGTGCGATTCTAGTGATGACTTGCATTCACGCAGTCATGTGTTATGATGGTAGCTTGAAATACCACCTATCTTTTGTTGAATCCTCTTTTGATGATTGTGCTTATTTGTGTTACTCCGTTAAAGGAGCTAAGTGCGTTTCAGTATATTCGAATAGTTGGCTCCTAGTTATACAGGACCATCTACTATTACTGAACGCGTAGGTTCGATTGCTTTCATGCATCATTTTCTGGTCAGTTTTAGGTATTAATGATATGTTCCTGGTAACCCTATTTCGTTATATCTTCTAGATTTAATCTCGATTGTTAATTCTCTTGTGTTGCATGATCATGAGTCTCACCGACTTTTGTATTGTGTCGAATTCTACTCGCGTAGTTGTTTCGAAGATTAAACACCTTCGAAATAAGAATGTTCCTCTTTTGAAAATTTAATAGTCTACAAATCCCTATGATTGTACTTAGGAAACCAGAAAATTTATCGAGTAATCTTATCCTGGCTTTCTATCTTCCAGTGTTGAGGGTGAGAATTCTAAATCAAGCTTGTCTATTTTTTCCTTTGCTAAGATGGAATAAATTATGTTGAATACAGCTCTTCTCTAGGAAATTGCAAGGACGCAATTTTTATAAGGAGGGGAGTCTGTAACAACCCTGGTTTTGTGATTACCTGTAAAGATAAATTATAACGATGGTTTTAATTTAAAATGGAGGAATAAAATATATTTTTAGACGTAAAATTTGTTAAAATTATTCATTCTAAAATAAACAATGGGTTTTGGTGTAATAAAATAGAGATTAAGATGTTTGGTTGTAAATAAAGTGAGAATAATAAAATTATGTTTATTTGATGGTAATTTCATTTAAATAGGGATAAATAAAATTAATTCAACATTTATTTGTTGTAAATAAATATAAAATGAAGAAAATAAAGTTTTGAAAAATTTAGTATGTTATTTTGGGATAATAATGAGCATTGAATGGTTTTAATTTGATAAAATGCAATTCTTGCGCAAATAATGGTCAAATGGTAATTTTTGTTAATTTTAATGATGTGTTAAAAATTAAATATGGTTAATAATGTGAATAAAAATGTGTAATATTGATTAAAAAAAAAAATTTGATGTAAAAATATTTTTATATGCTTTGTGATGTTTAATTAAATAAGAAAATATGATTTTTGGGGTTTAATTGATTTAATTATCATGTTGTCACATTTCTTTTTATAAGTTAAAAAGTGTTATTTTCAATAATAAAAATGATGGGTCAAATGATTGTGAAATCTATGTTTTATCATTTTGTTGAAAAGATTAGTTTACAAACTTATTTTTAGTGTACTCACATTAATTTTTAGGTGTCTTAACCTATGAGATAACGGTGTTTTAAAATGGTATAGAATGTGATTAGAGAATGGTTAATTTACAAGTTGGTTTATATAAATTGAGGGTTTTGGGCTTTAAGTTTATAGCAGTCCATTTAGACACTTGGTAAATTTGCTAAGTAGGAGAAACAACTCCTTTTCCTGTACGTTCAGAAACTATCAAACGGAGACAAACTTCCCAATGCAACCCTAGTTGAGAGAAAAGATTATGGTTTTAAAATCAAATAAATTGAAATAAAATCCAGTAAAATCCAGGTAAACTTCTCAATCATATCCTCATCTTATTCTAAATTTGTAGGTTTGATTGTTCCCTCACGCTTCCAATTTTGGGTTCATGTGGTTAATGATGATTTACAGTGGTGAATTTGCCGAAAAGAAATGACTGCTGTACTATTTGTTTTGTGATTGTGGCTGAAACGAATTTGGCTATAACTTTTTCATTTCTTAATCGAGGTACCACTGGGAGCCACGGCGGGGCTGGGATGGTTGAAAAGCCTACCGGTCGGTGAGCCGCTGTTGATGGTTGCAAAGCCTAGACTATCTCATTGTGGTATTCATTTTTGTGTTTTAGGGTAAATTAAGTTTTAGGGTAAAAATTGAGGAAGGAGAAGAGCAATAGCAACGCTACAAGATTTCTAGCACCAAGTCAAGGCCAAAGCTCCTTACTTTACTTGCTAAATCTACTACTTTGCTGCCAATAAATCCTAAGATGAGTTGAAAACTCACATTTCTAGCTTAGATTGAGATTTCAAGGTAAGAAATTTCAATTGTATTTGTTGCATGTTCATTTGGGATTTGCTGTTAGTAAATTGCATATATCTTTTTCGTTTTAAATCGAAATTAGGATTTTTTTTTGATGTTCTGAAAATCTTAAAAAGAGTGTGACAACTTTCATGTTGAACACTTTCGAAAATACTGAGCATAGAGGATCGAAAAACATGATGTAAACCTGCTGCCCTGTCACTGTAAAACCGTAATTTTCTGTGGCAAATGTCATTGGTAATTTAAGCATATCTTTCTCATTTTGATGTCCAGATTTGACGATTCTTGATGTTTTGAAAAACATAGATTGTCTGCTATAACTTTTGTGTTTTGATTTTTGTGAAATTTTTAAGTTTACATGGTCTAAAGTTCATTCTAGTCTCGCTGTCCCGAGACTAAAACGACAGCCGTAGTGAACTTCAGATCTGAAAATTGTTTTCATCATAACCTTTTCATTTCTTATCCGAATTTGATAAATTTTAATGTTCTGGAAAGCTTAGAATATTATCTATAACTTTCATGTTTCATGCTTTATCAAATTATGGGTTGAATAGGGGCGAACTGGCTAAGCATGCTGCTGGCCTTTGTTTTTTCCATGTATTCACTTCCTTGCATGAGTCCGACTTTGAGACCTCGCAGTTTCTTCATCTCTTATCGGAACTCAGTGATTCTTATTTCAGTTCAAAGTACAAATGTTGAAATTTATTTCTACAAATTTATAGGTCATTTCAACCAAGTTAACTTGTATATACCTATTGTTGAACTTGCACTCACAACTTGTTTTTATCCAAATTTTATAAGTTTAAACTTCCGATATTTTTCTATATTTCTTGATGATTCTTTCTGGATTTCGTACATGGGTTTTATAAATGATTTTTGAAATTTTTTTCAAGTAAATTGGTTTTTGGAATAATTATTATATATTATTTTCAAGTATAAAATTTTAGTATCTCTATAATAAGATAGATTGCGAAAGCGGTTTATAAAGTGGTTTTAAATTGTTTTAAAAGCTCGTTTTCTCCAACTTATTATTTCTATACAAAATTACACGTTTTTGCACATTCGAGCGAATGAGAAGGAGAGTTAAGCGATTGGGTAAACCGCGTATGATGGGATACGTGCGTTTATCCTTTAGGTTAATTCCTAACTTGTCTGTTTGATCGTTTTGGCCTACGGGTCTAGTTTACCTATGATATGAGGTGAACCTTTTACTGCTTTGAGTGTGAAATTTACTAGCGGTTAGTAAACCGTTTAGTGCGAACGGGTGGTATGGGGCACACGTTAACACATTTCGGGTTCCTTTCCGAGAGTTTGTGACACATTTACCTGTTGGCGTGCTAGTACTAGACTTTCGTGTCATTTTTCATTGTGGCGTATTTGTCTTCGGACGTTTTCCATTGCGACGTATTTGTCTTCGGACGTTTGCCATTGCGGCTTATTTGTCTTTTGACGTTTACCTTTGGGCGAGGTACCAATTATGTGAAACAGTACTCGTCAAAAATAACACGTGCAAAACCTTTTTGAGATGATTTTTACCCTTGTGTGTCGTCATTTTGGAATCGGTCCTATGAACCATTCGGTGGCGATTACTTTGGGATTTTTGGACTCTTGGGAGTTCGTTTGAGATTTTCATTGCCTACACTGGCATGTTGAGATTTGCCTTTTGGCGTATGTATATTGAGATTGCCTATTGGTGCTATTTATGGGATTTGCCTTTTGGCGTTGTATGAGATTTTATCTCTTTGTTGACATTTGCCTTATGGTTTATGTCGAGATGGCTTTTGCTTATGTTTTCCTTGGAGTTGCCGATATGGCGGGTTTGGGAATTACTCTTTTAGGAGTTTACATTATACTATTTTCTAAGCCATTCTTATTTGATTTATTATTGCCGATGATATGAGGCATGCTACATTTTGGTGATTCATGAGATTTTTCATCTCCTTTGTGTTTTATGCTTATTGAAGCAATGGTGCTCTATCACCTAGTGTAACCATATATGTCATACATGATGTGTATCCTCCAAATGTCTATGGTTAGCTTTCTTTTTGTTTCTTCTTGTTTAAGAAGAATATCATTATGCTCTTATGCTCTATTATTCTGCTATCACCATTTACTGATTTGTTTAGCTAGACTGACCCGTGTATTTTATACTCGGGTCAGACCGAGGTGTTTCAGGTTAGGTAGATTTGGACTTAGCCTATTCTGCTTCTGCTTGGACAATTTTGCTGGCTCTTTTTGTTATAGTTTTTGTGTATAGTCCTTTTTAGTTTGCTACTCTGATATGTATATTCATTTGACCCATGATTAGGTTATGGTCGTCATACCACTTTGATGTATCATTTTGGATTATACTAGTGATTGTATCTGTACTTATGCATATGTATGCATTTTTGCTATTCTGTGATGTTATTTACATTTGAGTTGTTATGTTTTGTTCTGATAGATCCGTTATCCATTATAGTTTTGTTTTAAATATTTACTGGATATGTCGATCCACTTGAGAAGAAAAAAACTAGACAGCCCTTATCGGCGTATTCAGTAGACAGTTAAGACAAGACTATAGATGGTCGCTCTTATCCAGCTCTATTCTCCGCATTAGCAGACCGTATTATATCGTAATACTCTTTGTTAATATGGGTCTCAGAGTGGGGCGTCACAATCACGATCGTCACTACTCCACTGTACTTTGACCAGACTAACAGATTTCCTTTTTAGTTGCTTCGTACCTCAGTCGACAATACGAAGTAGCTTCAACTCGACAGTCAGATTAGGCTCAATATCCAAGCTGTCAAGAGCATAAGGCTGAACAAACAAAGATGGGTCATGGAGATATCGGCAAAGATGTGAGACGTGGAATACATCATGCACTCCAGAAGGCTTCTCGGGTCACTCCAGATGATAAGCCGAGGAACCAACTCTTTCCACAATGCGGAAAGGACCAATGAATCTGGGAGAAAGCTTCCCTCTACGACCAAAATAACTGACATTCCTCAAGGGAGACACCTTAAGGAAAACCATATCGCCAACAGCAAACTCAAGCTTCCGCCTTCGCCTATCAGCATACTTCTTCTGCCTGTCCTGAGCAACCTTCAGCCTCCTCCTAATCTCCTCAACTCTCTAAGAAGCTTCCAAAATCATATCAGGACCAAAATCAGACGATTACCGAATTCAATCCAACAAGATGGAGATCGACAAGGTCGTCCATATAAAGAAGCAAATGGAGACGTCTTGATACTGGCCTGAATTCAAAGATAGAAAGAGATAAATAAAAGATTAAGATAAGCCTAAAACAGAAAATAAGATTATACCTGATAACTATTATTGTAGGTGAATTCGACAAGATGCAAATGATCTTCCCAAGATCCACCATAATCAAGCACACAAGCACGAAGAAGATCTTCGAGTATCTGATTCACTCTTTTCGTTTGACCGTCGGTCTGCGGATGGTAAGCAGTGCTCAGATTCAGATGAGTACCCAAAGATTCCCTAAAAGCTTTCCAGAACTGGCTGGTAAAGATAGGATCACGATCACAAACAATACAGAGAGGAACACCATGGAGAAGAACAATCTCCCTAATGTAGATCTCAAACAAGCTAGAAACAGAACGGTCAGACTTGACCGGAATAAATTGAGCAGATTTGGTCATCCTATCCACAATAACCCAGATACTCTCATTGCCTTTCCTAGACCTCGGCAATCCATCAATAAAATCCATGGAAACCCGTTCCCACTTCCAATTGGGAATATTTAGGGGTTACAACAAACCAAGGGTCTTCTGATGATCGGCCTTGACTTGTTGAAAAATCGCACACCGACTAACAAAGATAGAGACATCCCGCTTCATCCCACTCCACCAATAAAGCCTCTTCATATCCTGATATATCTTTGACACACCAGGATGAATAGAAAGTCTAGATAGATGATTCTCCCGAAGCAACTCCTGCCTCAACCCATCTACATTCGGGACACAAATCCTTCCATTAATCCTCAAAATACCATTATCATCAATCTAAGCTCCACTACTACCACTTCTACCACCAACCTTGCTCCGAACACTCTCCTTAATAAGCCTAAGCATCCTATCCTTATCCTGCTTAGCCTTGATACGATCCTGAAGAGGAGAAGAAACAACAAGCTGACACAACAAAGCCTTCATCCGACTCATAGCGTCGGCAACAACATTAGCCTTACCGGGAGTATAGCTAATATCAAGGTCATAAGAAGCCAGAAACTCAAGCCAACGAACTTTCCTCTGATTCAAATCCTTCTGGGTGAAGATATCTCAGAGACTGATGATCGGTGAAAAGCTCAAACTTGGTTCCAAGCAGATGATGCCTCCAAAGCTTCAAAGCAAAAACAACAGCAAGCAACTCTAAATCATGGGCAACATAATTTGTTTCATGGGTTTTCAACAGATGGCTGGCATAGGCTATGACCTTACCATCCTGCATGAGAACAGCGCCCAATCCCTCACGACATGCATCAGTATATACGGTCAATCCTTCACTTCCATTTGGAACGGTAAGAACTGGTGCGGAAGTTAGCCTTCTCTTTAACTCAGCGAATGCAGCTTCACACTTCTTATCCCAGATAAAATTTGCATTCTTATGAGAAAAAGAAGTGAGCGGTATAGTAATCCGAGCAAAATTCTCAATGAATCTCCAATAGTAACCGGCAAGGCCTAGAAAACTACGAATCTCAGAAGGAGTCTTAGGAGTTTCCCAATCCTGAAAAAGAATAGGGAGAAATAAGACAACAGAAAAGACAGAAAAATTAAATGATGAAGAAAAGAGAAAAGACTTACATTGATCGCAGCGATCTTGGATGGATCAACATAAACTCCATTACCAGTAACAATATGTCCAAGGAATCGGACTTCATCCTTCCAGAAATCGCATTTAGAAAATTTAGCCTTCAGTTGATGGCTTCTAAGAATCTCTAGAACAGATTTCAAGTGCGACTCATGCTCTGCCTTGGCCTTAGAAAAGACAAGGATATCATCAACAAAGACTAGAATAAATTTATTAAGAACATCACGAAAAACACCATACATCAAATCAACAAAGAAAGCAGGAGCATTAGTCAAACCAAAAGGCATGACTAACCATTCAAACAACCCATTCTCTGTCTGGAAAGCAGTCTTGGGAATTCTTTCCTCAACAACTCTGAGCTGGTGAAAACCTATGGCAAGATCAAGATGAGAGAACCAAGAAGCATCATAAAGCTGATCAAACATATCATTGATTCTAGGCATTGGATATCTGTTTTCCATAGTAATCTTTTTCAGCTCCCTATAATCAACACACATGCTCAAAGATCCATCGGACTTGGTGACGAAAACCACCGCTGCTCCCCATTCCGAATGGCTAGGTCTGATAAGACATTTGGAGAACAAGTCCACAATTTGCTTTGCTAATTCAACCTTCTCGCAGGGTGCCATTCTTCTAGGAGAAAGAACAACTGGTCGAGCACTTGGAATAAGATCGATGCGGAAATCTATCTCCCGCTTAGGAGGTAAAGCAGTGGCTTCACCAAAAACATCAGGAAAGAGTTTGACCACACGAGTCAAATGAAAATCATCAGAAGCAGAATCCAGAGAATAAATAAAACTGCCAACAAAATCCTGAGGCATGCGGCACTGAATAACAAAGGAATTACCCAGATCATCCTCAAGATAAACAGACCGGGCTCTACAAGAGATATGAGCATCATACCTACCAATCCAATCACTACCAAGCAACAAATCAAAAGCATCGAAGCCCAAAACATAGAAATCATCACTGAAACGATGACCAGAATAAAGAAGCTTCACTTGTTTACAAATCCTATTAAGGTTTGTGGAACCCCAATTGGATTTGAAACGCATAAGGATTCAGAAACATACTCAGGAGAAAGTAAATGCTCAAACTTATCACACAAATCAACAGATATAAAACTGTGGGATGCACCAGTATCAAATATAACACGAACAGGATGCTGAAATAAAGAAAAAGAACCTTGGAGAGTACCTTGGTCATCTCTAGAAGCTGGAGGAGCAGGTGCTGGAGAAGAGGCAAAGGTGACAAGAAATATACTACAAGGCTTACCCCTCTGTTGGGTAGGGCAATCTTTCCTGAAATGGCCAGGCTGGAGACAGATGTGGCAAAGATCACGCGTAGCCGGTTGAGCAGGGGGAGGAATGGTAGTACCAACAATAGTAGGACAAATATTCGCATAGTGTTCCTTCTGGTCACACTTGAAGCAGGCGATGGAAGAAAGGTCAACTGGCTGCCTCTGGAATGGAGCAGATGATGAAGATCCCAAACCAGGATTCTTAAGCCAATTCTTCTTCTACTGTTAGAAACTGGGCTTTCACTTCTTAGAATTTGAAAAAGAAGTCTAGGATGAAGGAGCACCAACTAAAGCAGGACCCTTAGAAGTAAGGTTCTCATAACGAAGAGCCATGTCCATAAGCTGGGTAAAAGTGCCATGAACATGAGAAATGAGCCAACTGTAGTACTCGGGACGAGCACCAGCAATAAACTTCTCATTCTTCTTCAGAGGAGTGTCTATCAGGCCAGGTATGAACATAGAAAGTTCGTTAAACTTCCACTCATACTCTGAAAAAGACAAGCTTCCTTGCTTGAGGTCCATGAACTCCCTATAAAGCTGGGATTTCCCGGCTTCGGGCATCCACTTAGCAACAAAAGCCTCCCTGAGAAGAATGATAATTAAGCTTAGAAAAAGGCACGAAAAGATAGAAAAATAGAATTTAAAGAAACACAAGAAGATGCCTGAACTATTCCCAAGTAAGATTAGCCTAAACGGTGTTAGCCGTAACAAACTCCCACCAATCTTGGGCAGCCTCCTGCAACTGCCATGCGGCTAACTGACACTTCTGGGCATCAGTAATCTCAATACTAGTAAATATCCTCTCAATACTCCTCATCCATTGCTGAGCCTCAATGATAGACTCGGAACCAGTAAACTTGGTTCCTCCAAGCTGAGTAAATTCTTTGCAAAGAACAGTGAAACGGACAGGAGCAGGGGCTGGAACTGGTGCAGCACCACGACCCTGACCTCTAGCATTTCTACGATTCATCCTGAAAATTCAAGAATGAATATTAGGACAAAGGTAGAGATAAGATAAAGGTAAAACAAGACAAGACAACATAAATGCACTTGGATGAACATCCTAATCACAGAAATTTCTAACAAGGTAGATATGAAAGGAAAGCAGTTTAGAAAACAAAATTTGCTTTTAAAACAAGAAATTTTTTATATCAAAATAATCTTTGAAAAACCCTTTAAAAATCATTTTAAAATCATTTTATGCTTTGAAAATACATTCTCTCACAAAGAAATGATTCTGAAGTTGATTTCACTCATTCTAGGATATTTCTATCCTATCTCTAATGAGTTTTTGCTCCGCAGGCTAAGGTTTGCCAACAAACCAAAGCTCTGGTACCAACTGTAATGACCTATTATTTTCTACTATTCAAATCGACAAAATCCACACATGCCGGACTTGAATAGTACAAAATAATAGATTGTAATAAAAATACGGAGCAAATGAAAAATCAAATCGTAGAATCACAGACACAGAACATCAGAATATCTCGCAGCGGAAAAATAAATACCATAGTAGTTCATGAAGCTACTATCACAAAGTCTCAAAACCAAATACAAAATACATAGTATCTGCCTGAAAGTAAATAGGACATCAAATCCCAAATACAAAGAAGTCCACTAATACAAAGATGACAACAGAACAACAGAACTGAAATATAGATAACTAGATAGGTTGATAAATCTTCAGCAATTCCAGACCTCCAGAGAGTGGAAATCCAAATCTGTGAATAATCTCAGGCTGACCCGAGCGTAAATAAAACACAAATACTCGAGTGAGGACATATATATACTTATCCAATGTAAACCAACTCAAGTGAAATGTAGTAAAGGTACAAATAACTTAGAAGATGCTTGGGACCGCCTATCCTCTAAGGATCTATTAAACTATTTACTATATAGTATATTGCGCTATTATAATAATGTCTAATAGTAAAATAAACATACTTTTAAATAGCGTTAAGGCTTTACATTTTCCACCATAACACAAATAATGCCAATAGTCTATACAGTACCAACATATCTCCTGATCGGGAGACTACGAGAAGATACTGCATAGGTACGACACAAATAGAAACTCGTAGTAAAGGCTCGATATGGTAGGTGACACGGCACACAAGGCAATCCCAAGGTAGATATACCAATTACGCACACGGGATGGTGGTAATGCAGCAGCCACATACGCCTACCTCGGAACACATTCCCAAAATCGATGGGTGGCCACCAAACAATCACAAAGTAATAGAATGGTATCGAACAAATGCGTCTGACCAGAGGAGCTACCCCTTTTGGCCCGAAATCGCTCCTGTTTTAGCCACCTTATGCCAACTCACGGGAGTTGGGTCCACGTAACATACCATAAGAACGTCGCCACCATCCTACTTCATTCTGGAATCTCCACCGTGTACACAGTTGTCAAAGTGGTTTTCGGTATCGACATAGAGTATGTCCATATCCAATCCTGATCTTTTTGCCAAACAATCGTTATTACAACCCATGGTTATAACTTTTAAATAATACTTTGTACTTCAAAACAAAATATCATTTCAAAACCTAATTCTTTATCAACATAAAGATTAAATCATTTTTAAATCATTTCGATATTTCAAAATATCATATCCTTTCTAAGCTTCCCTTTAAAAATCATTATTTGAATTCAAATTCAAATATCCAATTTAAATACCCTTTTAAAGTTTAAAGATTACATTCATTTAGTTCAATTCAAATCATCCTTTAAAATGATTCATTTTCCAATTTATTTCATTCATTTAAATCATTTAAAAGTGAAGTTATTATTCTTTCAAGTCAAGTATTCAAATTTCAAAGTTTCAAGTCATTCGGAGTTCGTTTACTAAGTCAAAACCCACAATTATTAAAATTTCAGCCTTTCACAGCATTTAGAAAAAGCCTGTTATAAGTTATACTTGGAAACATTTTAATTCAGCAAAGACAGCACTTAGAAACTGCAGTTAAAACTCGGTTTTAGTTAAATTTTAATTTAAAACTGCAAAGACAGCATTTCCAGAAATGCTGTAATAGCTCAGGTTTCAAAACAAGGGTTTTTATTCATTTCTGCAAAGACAGTAGACTACTACAGCATTTACAGAAATGCTATAATAGATCTGAGTTCAATTTTAGCTTATAAGTTCAACTACAGCTACTACAGCATTTCAGAAATACTTTAATAGCTCTTTTTACTCAATTTTAGTTCAGTTCAGAAACTATAGCATTTCTGAATGCTATTAAAAGTGAATTCCAGATTTTTAATATATTTCCAGCAAATAATAAACTTCATTTTAAACTCTTTAAATATTTTAAAACTCATAATTTAACATTAAAAATGTTCATTACATATCATTTAAACATATTGTTTTATCATAATAAATTCCTTATTATTAAATCAAATTTCAACAAATTCCTTTAATAAATTGAAGAGTCAAATTTTCCAATTCTTCACATTCTAAACAAACAACTTAACACTTAAATTTTTCTCCATTTTTTTCTTAATAAATTTTAATTTCAAATTTTATTTATATAACTAAATTTTATTTAACAAAATTCCAATTTCCACTTAAGTTATATTTCAAAATTCAATGCAACTATTCATTTTTTTACAGCATTTTAACTTACAGAAAATTCCAAATTTCTATATTTAATAATTAAAAATCCAATTTAAATCAAATTTACATATATATATACACTTTTAAAATTACTTAAAAATTTCCAAAAGATTTATAAAAATAACCACGGGCCTATACATAGTTTTGTAACGTAGGTCAAGTGATACAGATATATATCATTTCAATCCGCAGTTTACAAAAAATCCTGGTTCTATCATTTCAAACCCGCAATCCCAAGTCAAATTAAATAACTTAAAAGCCGTTCAGGCCTATCATTTCAGCCCATAACGATTTTTCCTTATTCTAAAGTCTGTTCGGGTATGTACCATTTCAACCCATAGTGAACCTAATCTACATGGAACTTGCAGTGTGATAAACAGATATAAATGAACAGTTTAACAATATACAACAGTAATAGGTGATGTGACATGTAACATGTGAGATGATATGCAATTTAACATGTTGAACATCATATATATAAAATTACATGGCAGTTATAACATCATAAATATTTTCTACACGTTCAGTTGTTGTTGTTTTATAACTGCATAAGTATAATTGTCGTTTGAGCTTTACTCACCTCTAATTGCTGAAGATTTCAAAACCAAAGGCATAACAGAAAACAAAGCACGATGACACGATTACAGACTTGAGTGGAGAGCGAATCCAAGCTACTCTTGTGTACAACCCAAAACAAACAATCAAAACAAACACAATTCAATACAACTTTAAAATGCAATAACTTTGAAATAAAAGAGAAATGAATTGCCAAACTTTTTGCCTTGCTTTCTTAAACTTTTGTCACGGCCTAGCGTATGGTTTGGTTCAGATTTGGTCAAGTTTTGGCTTCGGTTTGGGCTCGCATGGGTCGGGTTCAAGGCATGAACAAGGTGGAGTTTTCTACATGAGAAGGTGAAGGGATTTTTAGGAAAAAAGTGGAGTTTTGGTTGGCTAAAGGGCTTGGCCATGGGAAGTGTGCTCAGCCTGTGGGTGTACCATGATTGGATAGAGGTTGGAGGCATGTGTGCTGGTCAGGTCAGAGGTGGTGGTGGCTTCTATGGTGGTGGTTAGTGTGGTGGTTGAAGGAGATGAAGCAAAGGTGGTCAACTAGCATTGTTTTTAGGCAATATGTTGCATTCTAGAGGGTTTTGATCACCATAGGGGCTGGCCTTGGTTAAGATCAGAAGAGTGGCCGGTGGTGATGTCATGGAAGTGATGTACGGTGGTAGTGGCCATGGAACAAGGGGGAGGCCGATCCAAACAATGAAGAGAAACAAGGCAAAATACTCATTGAAATAGGAAGAAAAGTGGAAAAAGAGATGGAGGCCATTACCAAACTTTTGTTGAACCCGTGAGAAATGAAGAGCCGAGAAATTTTTCACGTGAAAGGTAAAGAAAATGCATGGCTAATAAATGCAACGTACGGCCAAAATGCAAATAAATGAGGAGTTGTGAAAATGAAGGGTTTTGAAGGTGAAAAGACTTAAGTTTTGCAACTTTTTAAACCTTTGGCATTTCCTTTTCTTTTTAATTTTATATAAACAAAATAAACTCCAAAATATACTTTACAACTGAAACAAAGTAGTCGAAAATAAAATAAGTATTTAAAGTTAAAAGAAATGGAAAAAGAATTGCAAAAATTGCTTAAAAATTGGAAACAGTGTCTAGAAATTACAATAAAATTACCAATGGCTTTGGAAAATTATTTACTTCATTATAAAAATATTATAAGACAAAATTTGAAATAAAAATGATTTTTAAAACATTTTCAAAGTGAAGTAAATAATTAAATTCATAGGAAATATCAAAAGAACTGAAGAAATTGCTTAAAAATAGGAAACAGAACCTGAAAATTTCAAATAAATTACCATTATTTCTAGAAAATTTCTACTTCACTATAAAAATAATTTAAAACAAAATTTTAAGTAAATCAGTTCTAAAACATTTTCAAAATGAAATAAATTCAAATAAAATAATGTCAAAAATATTGGGTTGTTACATATTTAGTGGTTTTAAAATTTTTAAAAGTAAATATTTGTTAAGTTAATTACATAAGCAAATTATTTTAAAGATTTAACTAGTATTATGATTTAAAAGATAATTATTTAATATTTACACCTTATAGAATAACTTTTACTCTAAGATTAGTTTTGGCTTAAATTTTACATGAGAAGTTGTTATAAAATTTCATAACTAGCATTTTAAATAAAAGTGTTTTTAGTAGTTTTTATTTTAAGTGTTTAAAAGTACATATTTTTGGATAAAGTGATTTAAATTATTTGAAAATCTAAAGTATTAAGACTTGGTGATTTTCAGTGGAAATAAAACAATTGGGTGGAAATTTATTCCATGAGAGAAAAAGTGATTTGAAAACTATTTCAAAGGTTTGAAATGTAAAAATATATCTTGCAAAGATATTTTGTACTAACTAATTTGGGAAATTATTAAAGCCTTATGGTTGTTTTGGAAGTTATTTGATAGTTAAATAACTGACTATCAATATTGGCCAATGCGCTGATCGTTTCAAAGAGACCGAGATCGGGATTAATTTTCCAAAAACCACTTCGATCTGGTTTGAAGTTTGCGAATGAAGACCGTGAAGATGACGAAGACGGTGATTCGGTTTGTCCAGACCCAGGGCAACTTGTCTAGATGAATGCTATCAGAACATCATCAGAAGGACGGTGATTATTCTAAGTGAATGTGTGCTAAAAAGGCAACGCACAGCCTCGAGCCTCATCAACTGGGAATGGATAAAACAAAGGAGGTGCAACAAGGTAAGTGGCTAGAAACCAATTAGGATAAGGTCATCCATGTCTAGATGTCTCTTTTTATTCGACTGTGTGGGTAGTTGCTGATCCTAACTTCAGGTGATCTTATTCGGACTATCCAATAAGGGGTAGCTCCGGTCTTGCGTTGTAGGGGATCAAGGGGGATCCTCAGTACTCTGATCTAGAACAAGTACTGTGACGGGTGGTACCCCAGTATCCCTGCCATTATCGGGTACCCAATCTCCAATAAGCGCCTGTACGATTTTGATTGTGCCCAACTATTGCTGAAAAGTGAGATGCATTTCAGCTAGATTCTATTTTACTTTCTACAGACATTATTATAATATCAGACGGATTTGGCAAAAATGTTTTGGTTATCGTAAGGTAAAAAGTCGAAATGTTTATTTGTGGCGTGGCCTTAGGAGATACCTTTGATTTAAAAGGATTTTGAAACTTTAATAATCCAATTGAGTGTGTTTTCTCATGCTGGTTTTCCAGACTAACTCAGGTGTTATTTTACTATAATTGTAATGCACCACCCAGAGACCCACCTTAGTAAAGAGAATGAATGAGTTATTCTGTCTACTAAAGTGGAGAATAGGGCTGTTTAAGGGCGATCACTATAATTTTGTCTTAAACATCTGCTGAATATATCAATAAATGCAATATGATTTTATTTTTCTATCTCAAGTGGATCGACATATCCAGTAAATGCTTAATTCGAAACTATAGGTGGCTAACGGATCTATCATAACAAAATAAAATAATTAATTGAAAAGCATATCACAGAACAGTAATCAGTATCATATATATACAAACACACCGATACATGATTAGTACAGTACAATATGAATACAATAAAGGTGGTATTCGACCACACTATATACATCGAATCAAATATAACTACATCATTGTATGCGAAAGAACATAAGCTACTCAAGAGAAAGAAGAGATGATATCCAACATCAACTTCAAGCTAAGCCCAATAGATGATACCTGAAATAACTCGGTCTGACCCGAGTGAAAACACACGGGTCAAGCTAGCAAAAATCATCAGTTAAACAGAATAATCGATAAGGATAAGTAGGTGAAAGCTATGGTATCCTTTTTCTTAAAGGATGCAATGCCATAAATAGGGTTTCATCTATATAAGAAATGACAACATCTCTTCTTGGCAAGTAGAAGAGATAATAATGATAAAGTCACACTTAAGTGGCATAACTGACACTTAACAAAATTGAACATCGGCGAGCCAAGTTTTAAAGATAAGACTCAATAAACATCGCTTTTACCTCATATCATCGGCGGTACAAAGGAATATGGCTAATGACTTCAAATGATTCAACTATCTTTTTAGAAGTGGTTGTCGATATAACAATATATCGAAGGTACATATCCTTCATACATAGAATAAAATGCATATGGATGTGCCTCATCTCATTGGCACATGCCAAGGATCATTCAAGGAAATATAAAACCCAATCATAAAAGAACCATTATACTTATTCATACATCATCTCATTGGTATGAATTTAGACACATCTCAAATCCATCACTAAAACTCATCATAAAAGATTCTTCATAATCATTTATACCTCATCTCATAGGCATAGATATATAAATACATCTCAACCCTATCTTAACATCAAGTAGTTTATAAAATCATCAAATCATCAATCCATAATGCAAATAACTCAATCAAAGAGTAACATCATAAATTATTTCACCGTATATGTATACATCTCATTTAGCACTAGGCTATCAATGCAATACTCATCTAAAGACGATGAAGTCTAAAACATCAAAACTTAAAGAAATCCCAGATTAGCCAGATCCTCAATTGCATGCCGAAACAATGCTACACGCGCTACATCGTGACTAGTACTACTATTTGGTACCGTAAACATCGTGATGACTATAGTAAAATAACATCTTAACATCATGAACATCATGAATGGATATAGTCTATAACGTTATAATGACTCCCGGACATAAAGACCCGAGTTAATAAAATCGTGATGATCGGAGTAGCAACTACATCATGATGACTCCAATCGAGTGCTCGTGGTCTGTAATACTAGTAAACATCGTGAATGTATCTTAGTTTCTCGAATAGGAACCTAATAGGTGTTAACGTATGTCCCATACCCTTCGTTTTTACCTAACGGTTTACTAGCCGTTAGTTGGTACCACACCATTAAAACATCATAAACATCATGAAAATATACTCAGCCTCATCTCATTGGCGAGTAAAAACAATACCAGACTCGTCTCATCTCATTGACGAGTACTAATGGCATCGTGACTTGTCTCATCTCATCGACATGTAAAAATTAACATAATACATCTCAAAATTGTAAAATCATCATAGAGAAGCTTACCTCATCTCATCGGCAAGTAAAATTAGCATATAGATGGTTACTTATATCCATAATTCCAAATAGGACTTTCTAGCCGTTAATTCACCTCATTTCACCGGCGATTAAGAAACACATTTTAAAATGGTCCTTCATCGAATATACTCCTAAATTGGAGTTTTCAGACCATATAATCTACCCAAAATTTAATAACATCTTAAATCATCTCAAACAGTTCATCGAAAGGGTTTCGATCGTATAAGCCCGATATTAAGTGACAAAGCAAATCCATATGTCCCATACCACATGTTTTACTTTACCGTTGATTGTCTTTCTTATACGTCCGAAATTCATAAAAAAAGTAATTTTATTAGAGAAGGTAGAAATTTAAAATGATTTTTCCAAAAACGATTATTAAAACCAATGTTTGAAATTCCTTTATTACAGGTAATAAATCTATCTTTATTTAGAAAAACAATTTTACAAAACTATGTAATAATAATTTGAAATATCAATGTATTTAAAAAATGGTTTAGTGAAAACCATTCTTGAAAGTAATGAAATCTAAGAGGGATATCTCAAAACCCATAAGTTGAATTCAATACAAATTCAATTCAAACTTAATCCAAAATGAAATAAAATTTCATTTATATTTGAATCTCTAATTCTCTAAATATAGCTAGCCTATTGATAGGCGTCATACCTCTCAAAAATCTCAAAAACTATCATCAATATTGAATAAGAATGAGAGAAAAAATAAACTAATACACTCCTTATGTCAATAATTATTATTGATGTCATTTTGCTCTCGGAACATCGGCAACAAACAAAGTGTTGACCAAGCAAACCTCAAAATTTCAAGAAACACAAAACTTGAAACTTTTAGTACAGGGGTCTTATTTGCAAAACCTCTGTCATTTTGGTCTCGGGATAGCAACAATCAAACACATTTTTAACCAAACTAACATCAAAATTACAGAAAACTCAAAACAAGAAAGTTGTAGAACATGATTTTTACTTTCGGGAACATCTAAAATTATCCAAATCGGTTAAAAAAATGAAGTTATGACTAAATTCGTTTCAGTTTCAAACACAAAGCAAATACTGGTTTTGCTTTCGGGTTAGCCATAGAAAAATCTAATTTTGAAATAGCTAACCTCAAAATTACAGAAAAATCAAAACAAGAAAGTTGTATTGCATAATTTAAGCTTTCTGGAACATTCAAAATTATCAAAATCAGTTCAGAAACGAAAAAGTTGTGACCAATTTTGTTTCAGCTTCAAGGACAGAGAAAATATTGGTTTTGCTGTCGGGTTAGCAGTAGAAATATTCAAATTTGACATAGCTAACCTCAAAATTACAGAAAACACAAAACATAATAGTTTAGTACATGATTTATGGTTTTCGGATCATCTAAAATTGTCAAAATCGGCTAAGAAACAAAAAAGTTATGACCAATTTGGTTTCAGCTTCAAGGACAGAGCAAATATTGGTTTTGCTCTCGAGTTAGCAATAGAAAAATTACATTTTAACGTAGCTAACCTCAAAATTATAGAAAACTCAAAACAAGAAAGTTGTATTACATAATTTAAGCTTTCCGGATCATCTAAAATTAGCATAATCGGCTAAAAAACGAAAAAGTTAGGACCAATTTCGTTTCAGCTTCAAGGACAGAGTAAATATTGGTTTTGCTCTCGGCTTAGCAGTAAAAAAAATTAGATTTTGACATAGCTAACCTCAAAATTACAAAAAATTAAAAACATGAAAGTTGTAGCTCATGATTATGCTTTCTGGAACATCCAAAATTATCAAAATCCGATCAAAAACGAGAAAGTTATGCCTAAATTTGTTTCAGCTTCAAAAATTCACAGATTGTAACATTTTTAAGCAAAAATTAGCTAGAAGATGTGAGATTTACACTCACCTTTCCTTCATGAAGATTAAACTACGATTTAGTGGCCAAAGATGCAAGCTTTAGCCATGTACAGAGAATCTACAACCTGACAGAACTCACGAAAGAAACATGCAAACCAAACAGAGAAGAAAAAATAACAGATATCATTGTAAATCGATTTCGATATAAAGAGGGTTTAAAAATCGATTACCTCAGTTTGGAGTTTAGAATCTCATTTTAAATCATCAATTTTTCTTTTAATTTTATGGATTTTGCATAGAATTGGAGAGGGATGAAGGAGGCTACCATTTACAGGTTTCTGGAGCTTTGAGGAAGAAAGTAGAAAATGCACGTACGTATTACTCTTCTTTCCCGTCTCTTAATTTCCAAAGGCCAGAACAAATTAATTAGCTTAACAGGCTAAAGTCCATTAATAAAAGAAGGTTTGCTTATGTTAATTACAAACACTTTAATCTCTTATCTCAGGTTACAATTTATATACTTATAATTTCAAATCCTAAAATTAAGCTTCATTTCATATTTAAAAATTATGAAACTTTAATCTCATGTTAATAAAATGTTTTTTACATAAAAATAAAATATTATTCATATTTTTGAAACATTTTATTAACATATGTCCCTATATTTGAAATAAATAACAATTTTACATTTTTAATTACAAATCTCATTGTAGTTAACGTTATAAATTACACAAAAGCACATTTTTGTGTAATAAAATTATATAACCCATTACAAATAAAAAATTCACTTAAATTATATTTTTAAAATCAATTCCATCATTATTTTAAATATCTCATCTTAAAATTAATTACATCTTTTTAAAAAATCATTAAAATAAGTAAATAGCAATAATTTACCAAAATTATTACATTAGCTCCTAATAAAACACATTTTCTCATTTTATCATCTCAAACCATCTTAATAAAGTTTCCAAAACTTTATTTTCCTATTTTTATTCTCAAATATATTGTTTATTCCCAATAAACAATTTAAATTCCTCAGTTATTATCAATTCACACTATTACATTATAAATGTCGTTATAATTTAATATTCTCAAGTAATCGCTAAAACCAGGGTTGTTACAGACTCCCCCTACAAAAATTGTGTCTTACAATTTTCTAGAAAAAGAGTTGTAAACAACATAAAAATTCAATCGACCAAGGATAAAAGACAAGCTCAAAACTCAAACCATTCATACTTTCAACATAGAATGGTAGAAAGAAATAAGGAAAAACTCACATGGTTAATTCAATGGGCCATTATATGCTAATATAGTTATCAGCAAACCATTGAATTTTCCAGGAAACTCAAAAAAAATTCGAAGATCTCCCGTCTTTGGATTGAAACTCAATAAAATGATCAAAAAAATAATTTATCAAATAAGATAGATTTTCTCAAAATTCTATGGATGGAGTCGGGATCAAACTCACTCAAACCCAAACTCTAAGCAACAAGGATGATCAACAACAAGATTTTCCGGTAATACAGAAAGAACATCCTTACAACAAAGATAGACAAAATAGACAAGATAGATAAATCACAAGATGGTTTCTCACACAGCCATCAAACTCGAACGACTGCGAAAAATGCACGTCGTTGATAATTGCTCAAAGACTATACTCAAGAACAAGGATATAAGCTCAAATTACTTTTCAATCCAAGATATTTAGAATTTATAAACCTGAACATCTTTTAAATTTTAAATCTCAATTTTCAACATTTGGAAATTTTCAAACTCTTTACTATATTACTTTCTAACTCAAATTAAAAGTCTAGATATCTTCTCTTACTTCAAAATAAATTTCCAAAGAAATTTGTAAATCAATAGTAATATTCCTCAAAATAAATTAATGGTTTAAATTCTCTTTACTCTTTTTATTAAACCACTTAAATAGTTTAAAATCAATCTTCAAATTCTCTTATAACTCTTCTCTTAAAACATCGAAGGTATATAATATAGATTCTAAAATCTCAAAATATACTTTCAATTAAGTATAGCTCAAGAATATTATCAATTGATCTCATCTTTATAATTTCAAAATAAATAAATGGCATTGCCTCACCCTTGAATGTCTAATAAATAGATATATCTGTTGGCTGCAAAGTCGATCGAACGATCAAAACTGCCTCGCCACCTTGTTACTCGTCTCTAAAACCAATTGCGCAATTACCATTCCAAAATAAATTTAATATTTAGTCTTAAAATATTATTTTCAAAATCTCAATTCTTTAAACACAAACCATCGTGTCTAATTGCCTCATCTTAGCATTTAGGAGATTCCTATCAATAACGTTGATCAGGCGTATCTACTAGAAATCTTAACTACTCGATGGAAAACCCTCTCAAATTATTTCTATAAAAGAAATACTACTCATGTAAATATATTCTCAAAATATTCTTTGATTTTTTTTAGTATTTTAAAGCTCAAATTTCTCTTTAAAACTCATATTTATATAGCTTCAAAACTCAAACCAAAGAACATTAAGAGAATGCATCGAGATATTCCCAGAATACTCTATTCTCAAAATCAACAGAAGGAGATAGAGTGTTCGTCAACCTTACGATGTCACGAGCCACTCCCAAAAATCATCATGATACGGGATAAGCAAGATATTCTTCTCGAAGGAGAAGAAGCACACAAACAACAAATCATTACCTCAAACAAAGTAATGCTACAACGAATAACACCAATTGAGTATCCGAAAAGGATAACTCAATGAAACTGAATGATAAACTCAATCAAACTCGAACAATCTAGAAACTCATCCATTCCTTTGTGGAATTCCTCATGGAAGGATAACTGAAGGCTAACAGTTTGGAATAAGGTTAATTTAACCCTCGATTGGATGATTGGATATCAAACCCAAACTGACTCATTAAAACTCAACAAAGTCACCTTGACTGGAGTTCGAGATATTTCATCAAAATCTCGATACTCAAGAGTGAATTTAGAAACTTCAGAATCATCATTAACATTTCAATGTGATAGAAATAATAAACCAATCAAATTAGGATGCCTAAATAAATATAGGATCCTGTAACAACAAAAGGATCAGACTTTACATCAAATAAGTCAATCCATCTCAAATCAGATACATCTCAAGATAGTAAGTAATAAAAAAATACTCACTAAATTAGGAATAAATAGAGAACTCAGAATGCTCATAACAAGCCAATCGTTTTGGATCCCTTCAATAGGATTCATAACTCTCAAAGGAATGCAACAAGAATGCTCAAAGAAATCAATTAGCTCCGTCGATACGAAATTATGTATCGATAAAAATAAGAATAAATAATCCCAAATAAGATTTTATATAGGATAAGATGACATCAAACTCTATTATAGAATACTACAGAATACAATATATTTATATTCCTTGACATATTCCATCTCAACCGTCCCAAAACTAGAAAAAGAATTACGGCTCAATTTGAAAGCAAGCTCGAATAAAGGACAATGATTCACCCGTATTTTACTTCGATGTATCATGGTATACATAACGTTCTGTGTTTATTCTACTTTATTCTGACCACAGCTCTGATACCAAGCTCTAACGCCCCACCCCAAGACCCACCTTAGTAAAGATAATTAACGAGTAATTCTATCACTAAAGTGGAGAATAGGGTTGGTTAAGGGTGACCATCTATAATTTTGTCTTAAACATCTACTGAATACGTCGATAAATGCAATATGATTTTATTTTTCTATCTCAAGTGGATAGACATACCCAGTAATTGCTTAATTCAAAACTGTAGGTGGCTAACGGATCTATCAGAACAAAATACAATAATTAAATGAAAAGCACATCACAGAACAATAATCAATATCATATATATACACATATACGCTGATACATAATTAGTACAATACAATATGAATACAATAAAGGTGGTATTCGACCACACTATATACATCGAATCAAATATAACTACATCAGAGTATGCGAAAGAACAGAAACTACTCAAGAGAAAGAAGAGCTGATATCCAACATCAACTTCAAGCTAAGCCCAATAGATGAAACCTAAAGCAACTCGATTTGACCCGGGTGAAAAAACACGGGTCAGGCTAGCTAAAATCATCGGTTAAACAGAGTAATCGATAAGGATAAGTAGGTGAAAGCTATGGTATCATTTTTCTTAAAGGATGCAATGCCATAAACAGGGTTTGAACATCATAAGAAAGGACAACATCTCTTCATGGCAAGTAGAAGAGATAATAATGATAAAGTCATACTTAAGTGGCATAACTAACACTTAAGTAAATGTAACATCAGCGAGCCAAGTTTTAAAGATAAGACTCAATAAACATCGTTATCGCCTCATATCATTGACGGTATAAAGGAATATGGATATTGACTTCAAATGATTCAACTATCTTTTTAGAAGTGGTTTTCAATATAAAATACATCAAAGGTACATATCCTTCATACATAGAATAAAACGCATATGGATATGCCTCATCTCATTGGAACATGCCAAGGATCATTCAAGGAAATATAAAACCCAATCATAAAAGAAGCATTATAATTATTCATACCTCATCACATCGGTATGAATTTAGACACATCTCAAATCCATCATTAAAACTCATCATAAGAAATATAAATACATCTAACCCTATCTTAACATCAAGTAGTTTATAAAATCATCAAATCATCAATCCATAATGCAAATAACTAAATAATAAAGTATCATAAATGATTTCACCATATATGTATACATCTCATCTGGCACTAGGCTATCAATGTAATAATCATCTAAAGACGGTGAAGTCTAAAACATCAAAACTTAAAGAAATCCAGGATTGGCCAGATCCTTGATTGCATGTCGAAGCAATGCTATGGCGTTACATCGTGACTAGTACTACTATTTGGTGTCGTAAACGTCATGATGACTGGAGTCAAATAAAATCTTAACATCGTGAACATCATGAATGACTATAGTCTATAACATCATAATGGCTCCCAGTCACAAAGACCCGAGTTAATAACATCGTGATGATCGGAGTAGCAACTACAAAGTGATTACTCCAATCGAGTACTCGTGGTCTGTAGTACTAGTAAACATCGTGAATGTGCCTCAACTTCTCGGATAGGAACCGAATAGGTGTTAACGTATGTCCCATACCATACGTTCGCACCTAACGGTTTACTAGTTGTTAGTTGGTACCATGCGATTAAAACATCATAAACATCATGAAAATATACTCAGCATCATCTCATTAGCGGGTAAATACAATACCATACTCGTCTCATCTCATTAACGAGTACTAGTGGCATCGTGACTTGTATCATCTCATCGACAATTAAAAATTATCATAATACATCTCAACATCGTAAAATCATCATAGAGAAGCTTACCTCATCTCATCTGCAAGTAAAATTAACATTTAGATGGTTATTTATATCCATAATTTCTAATAGGACATTCTAGCCATTAATTCACCTCATTTCATCGGCGATTAAGAAACACATCTTAAAATGGTCCTTCATTGAATATACTCCTAAATTGGAGTTCTTGGACCATATAAACTATCCAAAATTAAATAACATCTTAAATCACCTCAAACAGTTCATCGAAAGGGTTTCGATCGTATAAGCCCGATATTAAGCGATAGAGCAAATCCGTGTGCCGCATACCACATATTTTACTTTACCATTTGATTGTCTTTCTTATACGTCCAAAATTCATAAAAATAAGTAATTTTATTAGGGAAAATAGAAATTTAAAATGGTTTTTCCGAAAACGATTATTAAAACCAATGTATGAAATTCCTTTATTATAGGTAATAAATATATCTTTATTTAGAAAAGTAATTTTTAAAAAACTATGTAATAATAATTTGAAATATCTATGTATTTCAATAATGGTTTAGTGAAAACCGTTCTCGAAAGCAATGAAAACTAAGAGGGATATCTCAAAACCGATAACTTGAATTCAATACAAATTCAATTCAAATTTAATCCAAAATCAATTCAAATATCATTTAAATTTGAACTTCAAATTCTCCAAATATAGCTACCCTATTGTTAGGCATCATAAATCTCAAAAATATCAAAAACTATCATCAATATTGAATAAGAATGAGAGCAAAAATAAACTAATACACTCCTCAGGTCAATAATTGTTATTGATGTCATTTTGCTCTCGGAACAGCGTCAAACAAACACAGTTTTGACCAAGCAAACTCAAAATTTAAAGAAACACAAAACATGAAACTTTTAGTACAAAGTTTAAGCTTTCCGGAGCATCTTAGATCACGGAATTTAGATAAGAAATGAAAAGGTTATGGTGAAAATAGTTCAAGGGTCTTATTTGCAATACCTCTGTCATTTTGGTCTCGGGATAGCAACAATCAAACACATTTTTGACCAAACTAACATCAAAATTACGGAAATCTCAAAACAAGAAAGTTGTAGAACATGATTTGTACTTTCGAGAACATCTAAAATTATCCATATCGGTTAAGAAATGAAGAAGTTATGGTCAAATTCGTTTCAGTTTCAAACACAGAGCAAATATTTGTTTTGCTCTCGGGTTAGCAATAGAAAAATTAGATTTTGACATACCTAACCTCAAAACTAAAAAAAATTAAAGCAAGAAAGTTGTATTACATAATTTAATTTTTTTGGAACATCCAAAATTATCAAAATTGGTTCAGAAACGAAAAACTTATGACCAATTTCGTTTCAGCTTCAAGGGCAGAGCAAATATTAGTTTTGCTCTCAGGTTAGCGGTATAAAAATTTAATATTAACATAGCTAACCTCAAAATTTCAGAAAACTCAAAACATAAAAGTTATAGTACATGATTTAAGCTTTATGGATCATCTAAAATTGTCCAAATCGGCTAAGAAACGAAAAAGTGAGGACCAATTTGGTTTCAGCTTCGAGGACAGAGCAAATATTTATTTTGCTCTCGGGTTAGCAGTAGAAAAATTAGATTTTGACATAGCTAACCTCAAAATTACAGAAAACTCAAAAAAATAAAGTTGTATTACATAATTTATGCTTTCCGGATCATCTAAAATTATCAAAATCGACTTAGAAACGTAAAAGTTATGACCAATTTCGTTTCAGCTTAAATGACAGAGCAAATATTGGTTTTGCTCTCGGGTTAGCAGTAAAAAAATTAGATTTTAACACAGCTAACCTCAAAATTACAGAAAATTCAAAACATGAAAGTTGTTGCACATGATTTAAGCTTTCTGAAACATCCAAAATTATCAAAATCTGATCAAAACCGAGAAAGTTATGCCCAAATTTGATTCAGCTTCAGAAATTCACAGATTGCAATATTTTTACGCAACAATTAGCTAGAAGATGTGAGTTTTACACTCAACTTGCCTTCATGAAGATTAAACTATGATTTAGTGGCCAAAGATGCAAGCTTTAGCCATGTACAGAGCTTCTACAACCTGACCGAGCTCACGAAAGAAACATGCAAACCAAATAGAGAAGAAAAATTAACAAATATCATTGTAAATCAGATTTTGATATGAAGAGGGGTTTTAGAAATCGATTACCTGAGTTTGGAGTTTAGAATCTTATTTTAAATCATCAATTTTTCTTTTAATTTTATGGATTTTGCATAGAATTGGAGAGGGATGAAGGAGGCTGTCATTTACAGGTTTCTGGAGCTTTGAGGAAGAAAGTAGGAAATGTACGTACGTATTACTCTTCTTTCTCATCTCTTAATTTCCAAAGGCCAGAACAAATTAGTTAGCTTAATGGGCTAAAGTCCCTTAATAAAAGAAGGTTTGCTTATGTTAATTACATAGCCCTTTAATCTCTTACCTCATGTTACAATTTATACACGTCTAATTTCAAATCCTAAAATTAAGCTTCATTTCATATTTAAAAATTATGAAACTTTAGTCTCATGTTAATAAAATGTTTTTACACACAAATAAAAGATTTTTTTTTAAACATTTATTAACATATTTCTCTGTATTTGAAATAAGTAACAATTTTACATTTTTAATTACAAATCTCATTGTAGTTAACATTATAAATTACACAAAAGCACATTTTTGTGTAATAAATTTTTATAACCCATTACAAATAAAAACATGTTGATATCTATTATATGTTATTCCGCTGTGTTTGTGAGATTCTGATGTTGTTTTCTATTTCTTCTTCTACCTCCTTCTTCTTCAATCCTGATGGTTCGTATTTTCGTCCACTTTGAGTTGAACTGTGGGAGAATATTGTCGGCTCAAAGGGGTATGGATTTGCGGGCTGTTACAGTGTTGAATTGAAGAATGGTATAGTGAAAGATAAAGCTACAACTGAAAAGTGGTTTGACTAATAATTTAAATAATTTAAATTTCAAAATGCCTCGATAAACGCAACTTAAAACTTCCACCTCTTACTGAGGCGTGCCACTAGGCGTTTATAATGTTATACCCATATTACGAATGAAATGGAAAAGGTTTTGAGCCCTAACTCGATCATAATGAGAAGATAGCGTTTTGAACCTAGTTATTATATTGAAATTTCGGAATAGATTTCAGCCCATTTATCTATCGCACGATCATATGACAACTCCAAACGCAACAAAATTCAAAATCAAATAAAATTCGGATTGATATTTCAATTATCAATTTAGACGATATATTTTTAAAATTGAAAAATCACCTTTAAATTCAATCTCAAAAGTTCTATTATCTCTAGTATCATTAATATAAATATTATAAGCCTCTGAAATATTTAAATTATCTAATAAATAGCGATATTTGAAATACAAGTTAAACATTAACTTTTAAATATTTAAAATCAATTAAATATTCTAATTTCAAATATCCTAAAATTCCACGTCGTTACAAAAGATTGATAATTAATGGGTGCAAATTTTAATTATGGATGTAAGAATAACATCTACATATGAAGAATCAACATCGCTGCAATGGAGGAGAAGGGTATGTGAGGAAGAAAATTGTAGTATTTGAAAATAGGGATGTAATTTATGTCTTTTTTTAGGAGGATGTTTTGCGTATTAAGTTTGATTTTAGGGATGTGACCCTTATTTTCACTAAAATATAATTACTACATGGAAGCTTCAAAGATTCGAGATATGAAGCTGTAGAATTCCTTGTTTTCTCTTGAACTTAATAAAAACTTACATTACATGGTAGAATAAATTATATTAGATAACAGTAAGGTCTCCTATCTCTCTTCATCTTCAGTAATGGTTTCCACCTAAAATCTATCGTCTCAAATCCTATAAACTCAACCAACTCAAATGAGTACACATGATTTTATAGGGAAAAAACAATAAACACACGAGTTAGTCATAATTTTGGTATAAGCAATATCGTTTCCCATCCAAATTCCTCCATTAGTGGGACCACGCCGCTAAAGCACGGAATGGATTTTCCCCCACACTAGCCTCAGTTACACAAATCAATATTGGACTATTAGAAGTCATAGGTCACAAAAAATTATGTTAGCTTAAATAAGCATGTCATATCACTATAGAACTTTACTCGAAATTGTCTTGGATTTAGGATCTCAAAACAGTACTTAACATGGACTCATTTCAGTTATCGGTACTATGATTTCCAAAACTACCACTAGTTTAGTTTTTAATATCTCTTATATCATAAGGTTCAAACTCTTTCGGTTTCGATAGCTTATTTTTGAGATTCATACTACAAGGTATTACCAGAAGAAGTTTCAGTTGTTATTTTCTTAGCTTATTTCCATATGGTACATCTCCTCTTGGTCCCAGTAATTCATTCATTAGTTTTATGCTGTAATGTAAAATTCTCAGTAGTTATTTTGTCTTTCCATTTAGACTGCAATGTACAAACCTAAGCCGTCTCAGTTTTTTATTTTATATTACAAAGTACAAAATTGAGCAGCCTTGATTCTTTAAGTTTTATGTTGGAAAGTATAACCCAAAGCAGTCTTGGTTCCTTATGTTTTATACTACAATGTACAATTTAAGCAATCTCAGTCCTTTAAGTTTTGTACTGCAAAGTACAATCCTAATTAGTCTTGGTTCTAGTGGGGATTACTCACTAGAAATAGAGTCAGTAGTACTCTAGAATGACTTTGAGTGTATTAGTAGTTATGAGCACGTATTGTGTTGATTGGTTTATTGAGTAGTTTAGGGATTCTGGTCAATACGAGTAATTAACGTTATTGAGAGGGTTCTGAACACTTGTATGGAACAATTCGACACGGTATTGCTTTAAACAGGGTAAATGAAAAAAAAATTACCCAAATTATTTTTATATATGAAAGAAAATAATTTTCGTAAATTATTATAGTTTTATATGGTTGCTTGGTTGTTAGGAGGTGATAATATTGGACTATTATCATTGTTGTGAGGAAAATTGCACAACTGAAATAGTAACCAAAGTTAGGAAATTAACTTATATAACAAAATAGAGTTTATAAATGGAGATTATAAATGTGATTTATGATTGAAAATGAAATAAAAAAATTCCAGAGTAATGCTTGTATATGAATTAAAAGGATTTGGAATTTGAAAATTTGGAAGTTAAATTCCTTTGATTTGAAATGATTTTCAAAGATTTTGGATAAATAATAGTGATATTGTTTCAGAAATATTTTTGAATTTGATTTGAAATCTAGTGAGATTTGTAATTAAAAATATTTGAAATGTTTTGAAAAGAGATAAAAGAACTAAACTCTTTTCGGTTGCTGGAAAATAATTTCGATGATGATTATACCATCATCGATGTTTATTTTCGAGTTTCTAAGAAAGGAATTGCTATCAAAATGTTTTAAATTGGAATTGCTTGCAAAAAATGGGTTTGGATTTGAAATTTAAAGAAATGGCTAATTAAGAATGGGTTGGGGATAAGGTGAATAGAATTCAATATTTAAAAAAATGAAAGGTAAATTGAATTCATATGGAAATTGGAGATCCAATTTAAATAAAAGCAGATATAAACTAAAGTGGGGAAGTAAAAGTAAATGTTAAAGTATATAGAATATTTAAAATAAATTTAAGGAATGTTAACGGTGAAATTCTTAAGTAATTTTGGGATTGAGAAATATACTAAGTTGATACTTGACGAAGATTAAGTAAAATTGTGTAAAGGATAACAGTGAATAAATGATGGGAAATTTGAATAAATGCGAATAAAAGAGAATTGATTTAGCTAATAATTAATGGAGATAAATACGTAGGATGTATGTACATTATTCTATTCGCATACAGATTTGATCTAGATTCAAGCATAGAATTTCGCGATGGCGATATCGATCTGAGTTGGTATTTTTCATTCGATTTCGACGACGACCCGTGGATGTGGATTTTTGATTGATTCTGGAAATTCTCTATCATAGTATATGGCTATGCAAGGAGAATGATGATTTCTAATCAAGAAATCAGTTCTAAGTCCGCCTTAGAGAGTCGTGTGAACGATACTAGTTCGAAAGTGAAATTATGTGATCGAGTGAGCGATCAGATTTGATATTGCATACGGATGATATGTGTGCATCGTACGGGCATAAGTAAGGCAAATATTGAAAATTTTGAAAAGAAATGAATTAAATGATTTTGGATTCTATGATTGGATATTATTGCTAAGTAGGATATACAGGTGTTTTGAAAGGAAAGGAAATTGGTGTCTTTGATTTTATAAGATAAATTTGAATTGTCGACAAAAAGGTGTGTATTTAAAATTTGTCATATGGAATTTGATGATTTTCTGATCTAGCCACTTGGCTTTGTTTTCTCTTGAAATTTGGGGGCTCGTAGGGGCTTTTTTTAGTCGTATCGATCTAGCCGCGCGAAGGAGACGCTGGCGAATTTTTTTGAAATTTAGGGAGTTTGAAAATTTTTGGGAAAATTTTAATAATTTGAAATTTGACTTTTAAATTAATTGTTGAAATGGTTGAGCAAGTAATATTGTTTGGAAGCTATGGATGAGTTTGAAAAGTTAGCAAGGGCGATAGTGTGACTTTAATGAAGATTGTTTTGGGGAAGTCGTTGAAAAACTATTTAGTTTTGGGAAGTTTGTAAAAACAATTTCAATTGAGAAAATAGTTAATGGGTTCTGAATCATTCTTCTTAACTAGCAATTTCAAGGACGAAATTCTTCTAGGGGGAGGAATGTCACGATCCAGAATTTTGTATATTTGAAATTGGAATATTTAATTGATTTTAAATATTTAAGAGTTAATTTTTAACTTGAATTTCAAATGTCACTATTTTTTCAATGATTTATTTTTTAAATTAAATAATTGGAAATTGGGTAAATTGTTGAATATAAAATTTTAAGCTTGTTAAAAATAATTTAAATGCTTGTAAAATTTATGTTGATAGTACTAAAGTTAGTAAAAGTGTTAAACTTGAATTTAAAAGTGTTTTACTCTATTTTAAAATATATCATTTAAATTGACATTTAAAAATAGTCTTCTGAGGCATGGTCTTGGATTTCGACGAAACCAGTTCCATTAGATCCATAATAATGTATTATTATCGAATTTCAATTTTTATAGTGTTTGGAATTGCCCTGTGGCCTTACGAGATATAAACGCGCTGAAATCTATATTGAAAATTCAATATAATAACTGAGTCCAAAAAACTTTCTTCTCCATACCATCGAATTAGGACTTGAAACCTTTTCCATTGCGTTTGAAATAGGGGTATAACATTATGAATGCCTAGCGGCATGCCTTGATGGAAAGTTGAATTTTTTGAGCTGTGTTGTAAACAAGATATTTGAAATTTTATAATATATATTCAAGTCAAGCTGTCATTCTCAGAATTGAAACGTATCTCCTACGTTTTCAAATCATACACCAGATGTCCACCTTATTTTTCTTTTTAAAACCCGTCCCAGCCACAATCTCTTTCCCTTTTTAATTGAAATCGAACCCTTGAAATCAATACTCTAAAGAAAAGGAAAATATGAGAGAAGCCGAGCATTTTAAAAGCAATCAAATCTTCCCTTTTTTCCACTTTAATTCAAATCCCCTTTTCCCTTCTTCCTCCTTGCCAATTCAAAATCGATAGTCGATGTAGCGACTGAGCAGTGTGAGAGATCAAACGAGCTTGAGGAGTGCATGATTTCTAAGGGAAATCGAATCGTTATACGCCGCAAAGAGGGGAATCGCGACGTCTCCATGAGGCGAGGCTCGAACTCGAGCATGTTTTCGTCGAAGGGGAGACAGCGACATGAGTGATGGTGAAGGCGCACAATGAACTTGATCAGTGTGGTGAGCATCAAGGCGCGATTTAGGGTATGTGCTCGCATGAGGGAGGGTTGTTCGTTGGTGGTCCTGGTTTAGCAGTGAGGTAAGGCTGTTGTTTTTATTTCATTCTATATATATATACATTAGTAGTTTTGGTAATATATATACATGCACATGTATAAAAATTTACCGTAAATTATTTTTTAAATTTGAGGATGTATATGTACGCTTGCATATGCATACAGTAAAGGAAAAAGTGGAATAAATATATGTGTACACGTACCTAAGATTTTAGGAAAAATATATATGGGAATTTTAAATGTTGGAGAATTTATATAAAATCAGATTTTGAATCTATGTAAATTAAATTTTAAAGTGCATGTAGTTTCCAAGGAAAAAATGAAATGAAATAAATATATATATACACACACTTTTAATTTACTAGATTAATTTTAGAAATATTGTATTTGGTGATTAATTTGTCCGATTAATTTATTTTCTTATTTTAATTACTAAAAAAATTCTTTATAGCAGGAAATGGTGTTTAATGAAATTGTTAGCTTAAACTAAATTTATTTAATGAGAAATTAATTGCTCGATAGTTCAAATATTAATAAATCCTATGATGTTTGTTACAAGGTCTAAAAATCGTGAAGAAGACAAGTCGAGATGGAAATAGGTTGCAAACAAAAATAAAGATGGGTTAATCTCACTCATTTGGATTACCACTTAAATTTAAATTATTGGTTGAATGATTGAATTGACTGGATGCGATATTATATATAACATTATATATATATATATATATATATATTGGAGTGATTGATTCCCACATTATATAGCGGATGAGACCCTGTGCGCCCCACATAATAGCGGATAACCCTTTATACTGCGATCTCCCCCTCAAAGTGGGATTGGTATATTTATATTGTGCTAACATCTGTTGATGCAGGAAAATAGGTTGGATGGATCCAACTGGATTCCTCAAAATATTGCAATTTATTTTCATTTTTGGTGATATGTTTAATTTTATAATCTGTAATAGATATATGGATTATATTGGAAATTGAAAATATTGAATGTTATGGTTTAACTGAATATATTTTGGGTATATTGAGATATTAAAAAATTAAAGATTTGATTTTAAAGGAAAATAAACGAGGGAATTCTAAGTAAAATAAATATAGTGAAATTGGATAAATTAAAAGAATGAATTTGGAAAAGGATCGGGAGGTTGAATTAAAATCCTATCAAATAAATTCCGAGTATGGGGAAAGGGGCTTTGAATAAATGGGAATAAATGAATTTTGAAACTTAATTGATATTGTGTAAATAAATAAAGGATTTATTTTTAAATTTAGGGTTTAAAAGGTTTGGGAGAATTTAAAAAAAGCGGGAATTTCCAAATAAAGTGTGGAATTAATATTTCAGTTTTAAATAAGATTTTATATCATAATAAAGGAGTGAATATAGAATATGGTTTTGGAATAAATTTGAGTGAGTAAAGGAATTTGTTTTAAAATGGAGTAAATTTTGGAAATCGATTTAAAATTTATTAAGTGTTTGAAACTGTGATTAAAGGAGAATGAGACTACGGAATTTATAAACAGGGTTTATAAATAAAGTGAAATAAATATCAGTGGATATTTGAAATTTTAAATTTACGGTAGGAATTTATAAGGAAATTGCAAAATTTTAAAATAATATAAAGGTGGTTTATTTTTAAAGGTGTGGAAAAGAAATTTACGGAATTGGAACGTACATTAAATTAGGATAAATCGAGCAGGATTTATAAATGATTAGATGGCTATATTTAAATGGAAAGTGTATTTCCCTCAAAAGGCAAGTATATTTTCAAAGAAAGATTTCAAAGTATAAGTTAGAGGTTTTAAAGTAGTTTTAAAAGAAAGTTTTCAAAAAAAATTGTTATTTACTGGTTTTAAAATTTTTAAAAGTAAATATTTATTAAGTAAATTATATAAGTAAATTATTTTAAAGGTTTAACTAGTATTATGATTTAAAAGATAATTATTTAATATTTATCCTTATAGAATAACTTTTATTTTAAAATTAGCTTTGGCATAAGTTTTACATGAGAAGTTATTATAAAATTTCATAATTAGTACTTTAAAAAAAGTGTTTTAAGTAGTTTTAATTTTAAGTGTTTTAAAGTATATATTTTTCGATAAAGTGATTTAAATTATTTGAAAATCTAAAGTACTAAGACTTGGTGATTTTCAGTGGAAATTTATTCCGCGAGAGAAAATGTGATTTGAAAACTATTTCAAAGGGTTGAAGTGTAGAAAAAATATCTTGCCAAGATATTTTGGAATAAATAATTTGCAAAATTATTTAGGCCTGATGGTCGTTGTGGATGTTATTTGATAGTTAAATAACCGACTATCAATATTGGCCAATGCACTGGTCATTTCGAAGAGACCGGGATTGGCATTAATTTTCCAAAAGCCACTTCGATCCTGTTTGAACATTTTCGAATGAAGACCGTGAAGATGATGAAGACGGTGATTCGGTTTATCCATACCCAGACAACTTGTATGAACGAATGCTATTAGAACATCGTCATGAGGACAGTGATATTCTAAGTGAATGTGTGCTAAAAAGGTAACGCATAGCCTTGAGCCTCATCAACCAGGAATGGCTAAAACAGGGGAGGTGCAGCAAGGCTAAGTGGCTAGCAACCAATTAGGGTTAGGTCATCCTTGTCTAGATGTCCCCTTTTATTTAGCTGTAGGGGCGGTTGTTAATCCAACCGTAGGGTGATCTTATTCGACCTATCCAATAAGGGGTAGCTCCGGTCTTGTGTTGTAGGGGATCGGGGGATCCTCGGTACTCTGATCTAGACCAGGTACTGTGATGGGCGGTATCCCAGTTGCCATGTCATTGTATGGAATTCAATCTCCAATAAGCGCCCGTACGGTTTTTATTATGCCCAATATTGCTGAAATGTGAGAAGTAAGCATTTCAGCTAGATTCTATTTTACTTTCTATAGACACTATTATAATATCAGATGAATTTGACACAAATGTTTTGGTTATCGTAAGGTAAAAACCTGGCATGTTTATTTGTGGCATGGTCTTACGAGATACCTTTGATTTAAAAGGATTTTGAAACTTTAATAATCCAATTGTTATGTTGTCTCAAGCTAGTTTTCCAGACTAGCTCGAGTGTTATTTTACTATAATGCTCGGGTCAGACAGAGTATTATAGAGTACACATTCTCGATGGACTGCTATGGATCTCAGGGAATGTGCTGGATGGCGAGATGTATCGCAATACTTGATGCATATTCCGCTGTGTATGGTTTGCTCCATAATCAGTTTCTATGTGGATAAGTTATCATAATTGTCCAGTGTTGTGTTTTTGTTTAATAATGTACTCTAATGATGTAATATATAATACAGTTATAGATTCTTTGCATAAGTACCTATTGATATCTATTATATATTATTCTGCTTCGTTTGCGAGATTCTAATGTTGTTTTCAACTTCTTCTACCTCCTTCTTCTTTAACCCAAACGGTTCGTATTCCCGTCCATTTTGAGTTGAACTGTGGGAGAATATTGTTGGCTCAAAGAGTAACATATTTGCGGGCTGTTACAGTGTTGAAGGGAAAATGTTATAGTGAAAGATAAAGCTACAGCTGAAAAGAGGTTTGACCAATAATTAAAATAATTTAAATTTCAAAATGTCTCGATAAACGCAAATTAAAACCTGACCTCTTACCGAGGCGTGCTGCTAGGCGTTTATAATGTTATACCTATATTCTGAATGAAATGGAAAAGATTTCAAGTCCTAAATCAATCATAATTAGAAGATAGCCTTTTGAACCCGGTTATTATATTGAAATTTTGATATAGATTTCAGCGCGTTTATCTATCGTACGATCACACGACATCTCTAAACCCTACAAAATTTGAAATTCGATAATAATACACTTTTATGGATCCAATGAGACTGGTTTCATCGAATTCCGAGACTGTGCCTCGGAAGGATATTTTTAATTATCAATTTAAATGATATATTTTTAAAATTGAACAAATCCCCTTTAAATTCAATCTTTGAAGTTCTATTATCTCCAATATCATTAATATAAATTTGACAAGCCTCGAAAATATTTAAATTATCCAATAAATAGAGATATTTGAAATTCAAGTTAAACATTAACTATTAAATATTTAAAATCAATTAAATATTCTAATTTCAAATATTCAAAAATTTCGGGTCGTTACAAAAGATTTATAATTAATAGGATGCAAATTTTAATTATGGATGTGAGAATAACATCTACATATGAAGAATCAACATCGCTGCAATAGAGGAGAAGGGTATTATGGGGAAGAAAATTTTAGTATTTGAAAATAGGATGTAATTTATATCTTTTTTTAGGAGGATGTTTTGTGTATTAAGTTTGATTTTAGGGATGTGTCCCTTATTTTCACTAAAATAAAATAATTACTTGGTAGCTTCAAAGATTCGAGATATGAAGGTGTCGAATTCCTTGTAATCTCCTTAACTTAATAAAAACTTACATTACTTGGCAGAATAAATTCTATTAGATAATAGTAATCTCTCCTATCTATCTTCATCTTCTGTAATGGTTTCTACCTAAAATCTATTATCTGAAATCCTATAAACTCAACCTACTCCAATGAGTACACAAGACTTTATAGGGAAACAACAATAAACACACGAGTTAGTCATAAGTCAGGTATAAGCAATATAATTTCCCATCTAAATTCCTCTATTAGTTGGACCAGGCCTCTAAAGCATGGAATGGGTTTTCCCCCGCACTAGCCTCAGTTACACAAATCAATATTGGACTATTATAAGTCATAGGTCAAATAAAACGATGTTATATTAAATAAGCATTTCATATCACTATTACTCGGAATTTTCTTGGGTTTAGGATCTCAAAACAATACATAACATGGACTCATTTCAGTTATCGGTACTATGATTTCCAAAACTACCATTAGTTTAGTTTTTAAGGTACGGCCTCATCAGGTTTCGATAGCTTATTTTTTAAGATTTATACTATAGGTTATAACCTGAAGAAGTTTCAATTATTATTTTCTTAGCTTATTTCCATAAGGTATATCTCCTTATGGTCCCAGTAATTCATTCATTAGTTTTATGCTACAAAGTAAAACCCTAAGTAGTTATTTTTTCTTTCCATTTATACTGCAATGTACAAACCTAAGAAGTCTCAGTTTTTTATTCAATGTTGCAAAGTACAATGTTGAGCAACCTTGATTCTTTTAGTTTTATGTTGGAAAGTTCAACCCTAAGCAGTCTTGGTTCCTTATGTTTTATATTACAATGTACAATCTAAGCAATCTCAGTTCTTTAAGTTTTGTACTGCAAAGTACAATCCCAACCAGTCTTGGTTCTTTAATTTCAATACTATAAAGTACAAACCTATGTAGTCCCTTTATCTTTTTCTTAAGATTGAACTCCAAAAAGGAGTTACACCAGTCTTGTGAATGCATACTACCCGCTTGGACGTCGCACTCCCCTTTGGAAGTTGAATGTCGTACCCAACCTCTTAAAGTTGGTGCATTCGAGTAAACGTCACCACTCGACGTCGATAGCTCTTCCAAACCCCCCTTACTTATAGGTTCTCACTTATTTGCTACATAGTTATCTTTAACTTTCAATACTTCACCTAATTTTTCATTTATTGGATCTTGGGTTAACTATTCATTAAGCTTTATATAGCTCCCAACCCTCAGTCAGTTATCTTAAACCTTGGAACTACTTCTGTAATGCATCATGCTTTAAAAAACTCTAAACTTTACCTTTTGTCGTCTTAAGCCTTAAGTTTTGGCATTAGCTTTCCTTTGAAAGCTAATAGGTATTGGATATCGAATCACTCCCGCGAGTCTCGTCTTAGGGAAGCTTAGTGTTTCTCAATTTTCTTACAAGTAGTTAGCAGGCCAATTAAATGTAGTTTGGCCCAATCAAAGCTAGCCCAGCTGATCTGCCATCGGTCCACACAGTCTGGCCCAAGCCCATGTTGGTCTCAAACCAACCTTTTACTGAGCAATACGCAAAGATGAGGCATGACTATCTTATTCCAAAGCAACCTTCACACTTAAGCAAGATCTGGACTCGTTCCTCCTGGTTTAGCCAGGTCCAATTAATCCCTGACCTGCGCTCCTATATCGAAATTCTTTTAGTAATGGCTAGAAGCCAACCCAATTCACTGGTATCACATAAGTTGACATCGGCTCCCATCCAATCCTGCCCCAACTAACAACACATTAGGCAAGAGTAGCCCAAGCATGGTCCATCTTTAGCATTACTTTAGTACAACTAACTCCAACCGGCATAAGGCCCTCCTTCCCAGCTAACTCACGCTCGGTTATTTGACTGTCTTACCCATATAGTCTTCAATGAGATTCCATGTCTCTTCTGCGTTGTCGATAGTTGGTCGGCTGACTCGACCATGTGGGCACTCAAATGAATGAAAAAGTTCTCCATCCATCCAATTGAAGTATTATAATTGGGCGGCTGAACTGATGTGGCTTACCATAAGCATTTGATGAGCATTTTATGCAATATTATGTGTGGTACAAAGAGTCAATGAATACATTCCCATCCATTATTACGCTTGTCGACCATCCACCTCTACGGTCAGATCAATGGTCAAGCTAACGCTCTTCCCGTCGGCTCTATAGCGCAATCTCAATCGTTCATCATCTATTTCAGCTACTGTAGATACCCCCTACATTTCAACTTCAATGTTGAAATCTAATTGGTACAATCAAGAATTTTAAATACTACAATTCAGCGCTCTTGGCACCACGTAAGTCCTTAAGATTATATAGTTTTATTAGTATTAGGTTCCCTATTTTTTCTTATTATTCTATTATCATTCCTTGTAGTCGTAAGAGAAATACATAGTAAGAGAAGTTCACAGTGGACGTGGGTAGCTTTGTCAAACCACTCTATATCTTGTGTTATGTAACTTTCAGTTGCGTATTTAATTCCTTGTTTTTTCTATTTGTAAGCCTACTGATTACGAAGTAACCTTTTCCATTTATAATGTACTCGAATTATTCCAACGTTTTCTAGAAAAATTAGTCAACAATGCGGCGTTAGAAGGAAGCCCTTCCATAAAAAGCTCTCCCCTTTCTACACCTTTCAACTCCACAAAACCCGATCTAACTTGTTACCATGGATAATCCTTCGTCGTTAGAAGGTAAAAACTCTAACAAGAACCAAACTATTGGCAATACTCTTGCTAGTGCTGCCAAGCCCAATCTTGGCTCCAATGAAGAAATATGACATGATGTACTGCTATAGTTGTTAAATGTAGGTTAGCTATCCTCGAAGCGAATAACTTGAGGACATAGATGGATACTCAAGTCATCGTGAAATCTATCCTACCAGCTCCTCCGACAGTTAATTAGTTGAAATTCCTACTCGTAGACCAATGTATCCCAGTGGTTGAGATCTCCTGAACATTGTTGTGGCCTAGGAGAGGGTGCTGTTAGAAACTGAACTGATGAACATCTCCATGAATCCTAGAAGTTATACTATGCGCATGCCTAGCCGAATTGATCTCACCCGAGTTATGGCTTTGCTAATAAGGCCAACCTACCATCGTTCCTCTTTAGTGGAATGACCATAACTAATGATCATCTGCGAAATTCTACATTTGACCATCTCAATGGAGGGCCCATTATGGGTGACAAGGGATGCATGGCTCCCTCGGCCCATTTCAGATCCCATAAGGGTGTGGCTAGAAATAGGTAACAAGGAGTGAGGGCCAAGCATTCAAAGTCTCCCTCAGTTGGGGATCTCCGGCTTTTCCTCATCATTTTCCATCTCATCAACAATCTCTTACTCCACCTTGACGCAGGCCGAGTCCTTAGCTTGTTGTTAGTTAGAAAATTCCACAGTAGGCCGATGCCAGACTCTGGGAGGAAATGCACATCCTCCAACAACAGCTCAATAGAATGCAACCCACATTGCTAGGGGCAAGGCATTCTAGATGATGAGAGAGGTGAACCATTCTGCATTGAAATCCTGGACACTTACATTCATTAGCAATATGCCTTACCACCAATTGACAAGTTTGATGGTAGTTCAAACCCTTCCAGCCGCATCATGAGATTCAACTCCATAACTCACACCAAGCAGCTCTTCGACTCGGTAAAATGCTTTGTCTTGCCCTCCACACTTGTAGGACTGTTATCATGCTAGTTCTTGCACATGCAATCGAGCAACATCTGCTATTGGGTCCAACTGTGCATGAACTTCAAGACTTATTCTTTCATGTCACCTACCCATGTCATGTTTCCCAACGGCTTGGCAATATCAAGCAGGGTCATTCTAAAAGCTTACAACTATATGTTACATGCTTTAACAAAGAGTCCACTCGAGTTAGGAGTGTAGACATAAGCAGCTTAATTGCGGCGCTATGCTCAAAGGTTATATGCATGTCTAGGATGTGAAGAGTACTCCAAAAACAGTTGGATTTGTCCTTAGTCGACTTCAACCAACAGGCGAATGGCATAATTTGGATGGAAGAAGTAGATATTTCAAACAACAACGATGAGGCAAAGCATGCTGCTCAAACTGGTCCTTGCAATAACAATGATCGCCGCAGTAGCGATCGTCAAGCCAACGTTAGAAATCATCTAGAAGACGGCCTTCCCTACAAACCCATGTATCATAATTACACCTGAATAGGGACGTCGCCAACATCTACCTCACCACAAGGAACTAAGTGCAATACCAAAAGCTCGCCACCATTAGAAATGGAAAACAGGAGGAACCTCGCTACAACGAAAAGTACTATGAGTTCCATCGAACCAATGGCCATTCCATAATAAATTGCACTGTTCTCAAGGATGAGATCAAAATTATTATCTGGGAAGTAGTTGCGATGTCCCGGAAATTTTGGCAATATTTATTTAATAATTTCATTTATAATTATTTTAAAATGTGATATATTGATTTAATAATCTAATTCAAACATAATTTTCTTTTGAAAATTTATAATTATTTAGTTCGATAAATGGTATTCTTTTCAAAATTTTTAATAATAATAATTGAATTTGAGAATTTTATTGTTTTCAAATGTTAAAAATATTTAAATGATAAAATTTTCTTTCTAAGCTAATTTAAAAATATTTATTTATAACGTATATATGTGTATACATTGTAAATAGGTGTTCTGATTTTTATTTTAAATTTAAATCTAAAAAAAGGATATTTTCAAATTTATAATATATATAGGTGTATAATTTATGAATTGATTAAATTAGATGGAAATTATTATTGAAACTTTTCATAAGTCAATTTATAAATCTATCTTATATTTTCAAAAGAAATTATAGTAAATATTTTGTTATAAATATACATATATAGTTAAAAATTGTATTTTATAATAAAGTTTATTTTGTTTTATCTTAGAATTGTTTTGAAATAAACTTAGTTATTTATATTAGAGAATAATATTTTGGTTTGGAAAACTTTGGAATAAAATATAATTCAACATTATTCTTTTCTTTTTAAAATTTTATCTTTTGAAAATTAGTTTTAAATAATTTTTAAAAATATTCAAGCAAACATTTAAATATGTAAAGATAATTCATTTATAATCATTTAAGGACTAAATATAAATAAACATACAAAACATTTTAAATTAAATTAGAATGGTTTTATCTTAAATTAAAACATTTGTAAACAAAGAAATTTATCTTATATTAAAATCATACATGTGTTAAACATTCATGTTTTTAAAGTAGACACTTGTAATTAATCTTCATATCTAAATAACAAGTGGCATACTAAATCAATATTGAATTTATTATTTTAGATAAAAACTTACAAAAAATCTTTTTGTTTCAAACACCTTATCTCCTATAATGAATCTAAGTTCATATTTAAGAAAACTGAAATCATTTTCACTTTAAAATCCACAACCCAAATTCAATTAAGATCTGCAATCAAAGTTTTTAAATCTGCATAAGGAAACCCAAATTGCAAATTCTGTTTGAACCTGCAAACCAATTTCTTCAACCTGTAAGATTAATTCAAGCAAAGGAGTTGGGTCTGCATGCAATTTCAAGGCATGCAAGCATCAGGTTATAACCAAGTTCAACTAGCATGCAAGCAGATTCAGTCAATGCAATGGAATTTAGGCTCCTGGAAATGACTTGCATCTGGAATGCTTTCTGTTTTTCATTTAAGGTGAGTAAATCTATGTTTAAAAACAGTTTTTTCCTTTAAAAAAACCAAGCTAGCAAGATTTGCAGAATCTAAAGTTTAACTCAAAATGCCTTTTAAATAAGAAAATTTAAAACAGTGGCAATTAATAACTGCTCTGTTCTCTTCTCTTTAGTGAGTAACCTAAATTTTTATAGGTTGTTTAAAAATTTATCTGTGCATGAGTTTGAGTATATGCTTGACTGTTGTGTGATTATGCCTACATACATTCTTGAGTATGCAGATAAGTGTGGTGTGAATTTCTACAGACATGCTTCTGTTATTACTTGGATTTAAATACAAATCCACTTCTATATGATTGAATCATAGTTAGAGATTATTGTGTGAACAAATTATGTTGTTTAGCATAGATTAGGTTTGTAAAATTTTAATTTAGAAAAGTAAAAAAAACCTGTTACTTCTGAAATCAATCACAACAGACAATAGTTCAAAAAGTAAGATTGTCAACATCTTAAAATTTTTCAAAACATGTTTAAAACTTTAGTGCATGTTTAAAAACAAGGATAATAAAAACAAGCATCAAGTTTTAAATCTTCTGTGGAGTTAGTAATTTAGAATTGTGCAGAATTTGGTATTTTGGGGTATCAAATCATAAAATAAATTTTTGAATCTGGAATTCCATCTAGAGGTGTAAGATTAACTGGGAAGTGGGGGAAAATTCCTAATAGTTGACCAGAGTGGGTTGTTATGATGGTAGAGAGGTTTTTCAGTTTTGAATTCCTAGTTTTATAGTAGCAGAGGTCTTGTAACTTCCTAAACACTGTGGTGATTCGGTTGGCCTGAGGTTTGGGGTTTGGCAGAGGGGGTATAGGTGGAGCAATGGCCGGAGTTGGAGACCATAAGATGGCCGGAGTTGGTTGTTGTGATGATTGTCAGGTTTGGTATGTTGTGGTGAAGCTCTTCAGGTTGATGCTTTTTTTTGCTTGAATCTGATTTCAAGCTGCAAAGGATCTTGTTGGTGGTTGTTATCAAGATGAAGGATGGATGGCTTCTTAGAGAGGTTGGTGAAGGTAGCTGGAAGTCGCCGGAGCGGTGGTCGCATTTACACAGTGTTTGGTTGTCTCTGGTGAACTATGGTATGCACGGTTTTGGTGACTCGAAGTCACTCCCGTGTAGATTGTATTTTAACTCGACGTATTTTGATGGTAGACTCAGGTTTGTTGAGTGCAGGAGTTAAACCTGAGTGTTGTGTTTTTTTAAAAAATCAGGGAAAATTAAATTTTTAAAACTATGATTTAAATTCAAGTGTAGGTTTGAATTAAATTCGATTAGGTTTATGAATTTAAAAATTTTAAAAATGATGAATTTAAATTTAAGTAAGGTTTAAATTCAAATTTGAAATCATGTGTAAAAATGTAAGTTTCAGGTTTCTTGAATCCAGGTTTTTATTTTAACCAGTTTTGTTTTTTTTTAAATTTTGAAGGGAATTCAATTTTTAAAACAAGATTCAAATTTAGGTGTAAGTTTGAATTAGATTCAAGAGTACTTTTGAATTCGAAGTTCAAAATGAAAATTTTAAATTTTAAGCAAGATTTAAAATTTAGTTTTGAAATCAAGAGTGACGACCCATCTTTCATTCTACAGAAAGACGTATCATCAATAAGAAAAGAAAGAGATAGCAATAGAAAGATAGAAAGAAAAGAAACAACAATCATCAGAATCTCACAGCGGAAACGAACAAAATATAATATTACCTATATCCCTTACATAGTTTTACATATCAGAGTACACAAAATAATACTACTCCATTACATCTAACATTCATAAGAGTTTTCCTAACCCATACAACTCAAAACATAACACCAAAATGCCACTACAACGAATATAGATAAATAGTACGTCTGGACTCCAGCTCCAGCTTCCAAAACATATGCTAATCCAAACCTGATCACTTGGCTACTCATAAAAATTTGAGTACCCAAGAGTTTATGAAAAACAAAATAAACTCCGGGTCAGACATGGGTCTGGTGTGAGTAAATCAGTTAAAGTTGTTTGACTTTAAAATCATTTGAAACAAAAGGTATCACGTAAGACTTCCCACAAATAAACACGGGTAAGTTTTTACCTTACGCTAACCAAAACATTTGATAGGAAATTCAGTGATATTATAATAGGGTCTAGGGTTTTAAAATAAAATACAGAAATAGCTGGAATGCTTACATCTCACATTCCAACATAGTTGGGCACAATCAAATCGTACGGCACTTATTGGAGATTGGATTCCATACAATGGCAGGGCTACTGGGGTACCGCCCGTCACAGTACGGGGCCTAGATCACCGTACCGAGGAGCCACCCTAACTCCCCTGCAACACAAGGCCGGACCCATCCCTTACTGGACAGTTCCGAGAAAGACAACCCCGTAGTTGTGGCCAACAACTGCCCACACAGCCGAATATATAATAAGGGACTTCTAGATAGGGGTAAATCTCACTCTCAAGTAGGGGCTACCCACGAAGCCTTGCTGCACCTCCCCTGTTTTAGCCATTCCCGGTTGATGAGGCTTGAGGCTACGATTACCTTTATAAAGAACACATTTCTTAGAATGCTCATCGTCCACCTGACGATGATCTGGAAGCATTCAATCCATACAAGTTCGTTCCGGGTTCGAACGAAACCGAAGGCATTATCTCGTTACACTCATTTTGGAATCACCCTCAGAGTTAACGACGATAACCCTTGCACTCTGATTCTACATCTCGAATTTATAAGTACTATTCCGTCAAACCCATTACGGAATCACCCACAGAGTTATACTGACGTATAGCCCTTACACCTCGAGTCTTCACTCTTCACATAAGATTCACGACCTAACGTTATTTGGAATCGATGTGGTTTTCGGATATCCAGATATGGAAACCCGATCCCGGTCTCATAGAAATCCAAACGTGTCTTAAAGGCCAAGTTGTTTAAGGATTTAAACAATTCAATTCAGATTTTAAACATAGCATCATACAACATTATCAACAGATAATAACCAATATCTATCACAGATACACAACATCTCATTACAGAATATAACTCAACTATCATTCAACAGATATCAACCATATTCAGATATCAATACAAACTATCATCCACAAGCAAGCACTACTTAATTCATATCATAATTAATTTAAATTAAATTAATTACTTGAGAATTTATAACTTAATCTTGCTTAACCAAACATTAATTAATTAATCACAATCATTTAATTAATTAATCACCTCTTAATTATCTCATTATTAATTAATTACTACTTAATTAATTAATAATCTTTATTTAATTATCAATTAATTACTATAATTATTTATTAATTAAACTTGATTAAAAATTAATCATTTCTTAATTGGTTATTAATTAACCCTTAATTTATAATTAATTAACCTTAATTAATTCTTAATTACCTTAATTAATTCTTAATTAATCACAAATTGATTCATCTTAATTACTTAATTAATTATTCATTAATTATAATTAATTAACCTTAATTATTTAATTAATTAAATCTTAACCCTTAATTAATTTACAATTAATTATAAATTAATTAATGTTTAATTACTTAATTAATTAACTCCTAATCAATTAATTAATTAACTTCTTAATCACTAATTTATTAATCATTAATCAATTAATTAATCAATTTTTAATTACTTATGAATTAACCTTAAATTAATTAATAAATTAATTAATAACCTATTAATTGTTATTTAATTTAATCCTTAATTATCCATTAAATAATTCATAAGAAATTAATTAAATCTTAACAATTAATTAACCAAAATTAATTTATTAATTCCATCACTAATTACTAATAAATTTAAGTAAACTTAAATTTCAAAATCTAATTAACTTCAAAACAAAACAATGTTCATTCATCTTTAAAAACTCTTACATATTTAAATATTATTAAAAACTAATTGCCTTTGAAAATGTTAGATTTAAAAGATATAAAATCATTTCAAACTTCAAATAATAAGATGTGAATTACTTTTGAATAAAATATTTGATGCTTAATAAAATAGAGAAAATATAAAGTGTTAAGTTTTTAAACTTAAAACAAAAATTGAAGTTTCAAAACAAACTTAAACTTTGTCTTCATTAATTTGCTTAAAGCCCGGCCCAAAACCCAACTATACCGACCCTAACCTTCATCTCTCCACTACCTTCCATCAACTACCTGAACTCAAACTCACACAAGCAACCGCACCCACTGACCCGAGCACAACACGCTTCTCACACAAGACCAAACACGAGCGTTCTTCGAGTCAACCCACTCGCGTTCGAACGAAAACAACAGACACAACCCCCCCTTTCTCGTGCACATGCACGGTGCTCCGGCACCTCCATCACCGCCGCCGACCATATGCACAAACCCCAAATCCATCCTCGACCCATAATCCAACTCCAGAATCCATCAATTCGAGCTCAAGCGAAAATTGAGTGTTCGAACCAAAGATCGAACTGCAGACGCCAGGAAAAGAAACCCCATCACCCACGGCACTGACCACCTTGCGCCACCAAACTCCGGCCATACGTGCGCAACACCCAAACGCAAGTCCACCTCAAACCAACCCCAACTCGATCAACCCAATACTTCATGCGATCGAATTCCTTAAGCTCGGAAAAAAACAGAACCCCAAACCCTACAAATCCACATTCTCAATTCCATGTTGCATAATAAATTCAATTGGTATTTTTCTAGTGATAAACATCATCTAACATAGCTTCAGTTCAAATTTCAAAGGTTGAAATCAAACCAATCACGAGAATTTGAAGAAAGTCCCAAATTCAGTAAATTTCAAAATTCAAATTCATTTTTATGTTAAAATTTCTAATTTCAATTTTAAAATTCATAACATGCATTATAGACTCAGTATATAATTGATTCATTAAAATTTAACAAGATTTATATGCTATAAATTTTTTTTTTACTGCATCTACCTGCTTCTGTAGTTTTTTCCTAAACCGTTTCATATGCAAATTTAACTAAACACTTAAATCATGTTGCATTTAAATTCCACACTTGAAGATATCAACTTACTATCTTCTTGTTGAATTTAAGTTTGAAGATTTGTTTCAGATTTTTTTTGTTTTGAACATGAAATAACAGAGAAGTTACAAATTTCTCTTAACATACACAGAAAAATTTAATCTGTAAACAAAACTTCATAAAATAAATGACATGCAAGCATTACATAACTAACATTCAACATGCAACAATTTTTATACTTAAAGTTTTAATTTAAAAATTTACTCACCTGTTTGCGTTGTGAAGATTCAAACTGCTGGAAAAAGATACGAACTACAGACTTTAAAAACTGAAATCACTTGATGTTGTTGCTTTGAAGATGCCTCAAACTTGAATTAATAGATGATAAAAACCTGAGATTGTATGATGATGTTTGGTTGAAGGTGTAAAGATTTGAAGAAGTTCAGATTTTTGAAAAGGAAGAATGTAAAATTTGTTGTTTAATAAAAATGAAAAAGCATGTAAGAATGTCTTTAAAAATTTGTTTTATAAAATTTAAAGAAAATAAAACCTACATTATGACACTTGTCACAAAAATGTTTAAATTTCTAACACATGTTTTATTAATAGGTTTAAATGTTTAACATGTATAAATTCATGCAAAAAGAATTTTAAATGTTTTTCTTAATTGATTTTCCTAATATAAGTTTATATTTTAAATTCCTATAAAAATCAATTCTCTTTAAAGAATGAAGATAAAACAAATGTTAGAATTTAAATAAAATCATGAGAATATTACTTAATACTCAAAGTAAAATTAAGAATAAAAATTGACATATTTTAAATCTTCTAATTTATCAATTCAAACACAAATTAAATTTTAAAATCCAATTCAAAAATTAAATTTGATAAGAATAGAATTTTAACACATTCATTTCCTTATATATGTATTAGTTTTAAATTAGAATAAATGTATAAGTACAATTTATTTATTTGCTGTTGAATAAAATAACAAATTTATCAATTAAAATTAGTTTATTATATAGATTATCATATTTAAATTCGGTGTGAAATTCCGGGATATCACATCAAGTTTTGAGTGTGATTTCAGTCTTACTTTGAAATGAGTTTGAATTCAAAACAGTTTTGAAATTTTCTAAATATTGGACAGAAAATGTTTTTAAGTAGAATTTAAATATGAATATGATTTCAAATAAAGGTTTAAATTTAAAAGAATTCTTTCCTTTAAGTATTTAAATAAAATTATGAAATGTTTAACTTTAAATTGAAAAGCTAAAATAATCTATCTATTTTCGAAAGCTTGATTTCTTTAGAAAAATTAAGTAATTTAGATTTTTAAACTTTTCTTATATAATAATTTTAGTTCTTTACCTTTAGGTTATTAATTATTTAAATTTGGGAATGTTTATATGGTTAAACATTTTTAAATCTTAAATTTTAAAATGGAAGTTGAATTTAATTTTAGGAGTGTATTGTTTAAATACATTTGAATAATTAATAAGTCATTAATAAGTAAATAGATTAATTTGGAAATAATTAAGTTAATTTAGAAATTTTCTTATTAAATTGAATTTAATTAATGTTTTGGATTAATTTATAATTAAAGATGATTAATGAATAATTAATCTAAGATAATTCACTTAAGTAAGGAATTAATGAAAATATTGTTAATTATCTAAGGGTAATTAATAACTAATTAATGAGATTAATTTTGATGAATTAATTAGATTAGGTAATTGAAGATTGTCATTTGAAACTGGTTAAGTATAATTAATTTATTAAAAGTAATTAAGGGATTAATTACTTATTGTAATTAATTCTGATAATGTGCTTTGTTAAATTAATTAGTTTAGTTTAATTAATTTAAGAAATAATTTAATAATTTAATGATAATAATTACTTAATGTAATTTATGGAGTAGGATTTCTTAGAGAAGTGATAATTGATAATTACTGGAATGTAATTGGGGAAAGGTGTTTTATTTTAATAAAGTAATTTGAATAATTACTTTTGTAATTAATCAAGGAATTAATTAATAAATATAATTAATTATTGGATAATTAATTTATCAATTAAGGGTAGTTAATTACTGGATTTAAATATTAATCAAGGTGATTAATAATTGTATTTTAATTTTAGATTAATTACTAAATGTAATTAATTTTAATTGAATAATTAATTTAAATATTAATTAGAGATCATTAATTATTATAATTAATGATGCAATTAAGAATTGTTTAATTAAGTAATAATTAATTAATTACGTGATTAATTAATTGTAATTAATTAAGGACAAATGCAATTAATTATAGTTAATTAATAAATAAAGTAATTAAATGTTAATTACTTATGATTAAGGTTAATTAATTTTATAAAATTAATTAAAGACTAATTACATATGGTAATTAGAGGGTGATTAATCAAAGGTGCTTAATCAAGTTAAATACTTAGTGAATGATTAATTAACTGGGTTAATTAATTAGTGGATATTAAACAGGATTTATAGATGGATAATTAATTTAATTTATTTTGAATTAATTAGAGATTAGAAGTATATAATTTAATCAATTTTAAATTAATTATAATTGATGGCTAATAAATCATTGCTTATGGATGTTATTGATTGGATAATGTGATCTCAGAAATAAGATGAGTAGTATCTATAGGATATGGATGTTTGGTTAAAGTATGATGGTTTGTGATGGATTATCTGAGTGTGATGATTATCTGTTTGTGATGATGATACAAATTATCTATTTATGATGAGAATGTGATTATCTATTATGATATGTAGTTTATCTATCTGTGTGAAATAGATACTAATGAAATGAGTTAATTGGCTAAAACCCTTAAGTATAACTTGGACATTAAAATGGCTTTTGGTTTCGGTGAGACCGGGATCGGATTTCCATATTTGGATATCCGAAAACCACATCGATTCCTATTAAACGTTAGGTCGTTAATCCAAGTGGAGCAAGTGAAGATCAAGGTGTAAGGGCTATACGTCAGTATAACTCTGTGGGTGATTCCGTAATGAGTTTGACGGAATAGTACTTATAGGTTCATGATGGTGGTTTAGGGTGCAAGGGTTATCGTCGTTGACTCTGAGGGTGATTCCAATATGAGTGCAATGAAATAATGCCTTCGGTTTCGTTCGAACCCGGAACGAACTTGTATGGATTGAATGCTTTCAGAACATCGTCAGGTGGACGATAAGCATTCTAAGTGATGTGTTCACTAAAGGTAATCGTAGCCTCAAGCCTCATCAACCGGGAATGGCTAAAATAGGGGAGGTGTAGCAAGGCTTCGTGGGTAGCCCCCACTTGAGAGTGAGATTTACCCCTGTCTAGAGGACCCTTTTATTTCGGCTGCGTGGACGGTTGTGAGCTCCAATCGTCGGGGTTGTCTTATTCGGAACTATTCAGTAAGGAATGGGTCCGGCCTTGTGTTGCAGGGGAGTTAGGGTGGCTCCTCGGTACGGTGATCTAGGCCACGTACTGTGACGGGCGGTACCCCAGTAGCCCTGCCATTGATGGAATCCAAAATCCAATAAGTGCCTGTACGGTTTTGATTGTGCCCAACTATGTTGGAACGTGAGACGTAAGCATTCCAGCTATTTCTGTATTTTATTTTGAAAACTCTAGACACTATTATAATATCACTGGATTTCCTATCAAATGTTTTGGTTAGCGTAAGGTAAAAACTTTTCCATGTTTATGTGTGGAAAGTCTTACGTGATACCTTTTGTTTTCAAAGGATTTTCTAAAGTTAAGCAACTTTTAAACCCGTTTACTCACACCAGACCCCTGTCTGACCCTAGTGTTTATTTTCTGTTTTATTAAACTCTTGGGTACTCATATTACGTATGAGTAGTCAAGTGATTCAGGATTGCTTTGACGAGTTCTGGAGGAGATAATGGAGCAGGAGGCTTCAGCATGTAGATATATATAGTGGTTCCGCTGTCTTTGAGTTGTATCTGTTTTTTTTCCTCTGATGATGTACTTAATTGTAATCGCTAGATAGATGCTTATAACTGTCTAGTTTGTGTTGTGTTGACTGTAAAACTCTTATGTATATGATACTATGTAAAGTTTTTATGTGATATAATATAATTTATTCGTTCCGCTGTGAGATTCTGATGTTGTTTGTTTCTTTCTTTTCTTTCTTTTCTCTTTTCTATCCTTTTCTTTCTTCTTAACGATGCGACTTCCTGGAGTTTGGAAGTTGGGTCGTTACATTGTGGTATTAGAGCATTAGGTTGAGTGAATACCTAGGCTATGTAGTGGTGTCTTTCTTGAGAGAGCGTACTTGTAATTTTAAATATAAATATATTTAATTCTACCTATCTGTTGGATTACTTGTTCAGGTTTTCCAATATAAGTAATAAAGGTAGATAGGGTAGTGGTGTGTGTAACACAACTACCAATGGTGGGAGTCCGAGTGTTTGAGCTTGGAAGTGATCTGCTAGGGCAGTATTGGGCATCTTGAGGAGTTTGGCAGTTTGGAGTGAAGGATTTCACTGATCTCTGAAGGAAAATATTTTCAAGATTCGGAGTGTATCTTTGGATTTTAATCTTGATTTCACTCGTGTGAGTGGATTTGCTTGAGTCTGGATCAGTTTGGAGTACTGAAGCCAGCAATGGTATTTTGGCAACCTTAGGAAGGAGTTCTGTTTGTATTTGAGTTAGAGACTCAGTTTGGCAGAGTGTTTTGTGCTTGGTTTGAAGTCGAGTTTTCTGAGGAATATCTGACTTCTGAAGGCTCTATTGTGGAAGTGGCTGGTGTAGCTTTGAGGTTCGATGAGCTTTTGGGTAAGAAAGTTTTTTGCAGCAGTAGCAGCTGTGAGTGGCCTGTTTATTCGATCGTTCTGAAGTCTCTGTGTTTCTTTTGTCAGTAGGCCGGGCATATGGTGAAGTTTGTCCATTTCTTCTGGAAGCTCAACTAGGTGTGATGTTTGTGGTTGAAGGTGAACCACCAGTTTCCCTTTTGATTTGAAGGCTTTGGCTGTTCTGTTTGGTAAAGGGAGAACAGTTTACTTTGGATTTGGCTAGATAGAATCGCAAAAGTGACTTGCGATGATCCGGAAGATTTCTGAGTAACCTTTGTTTGGATTGAAGCATTTCTAGAAGATGTTTGAGTTATCGAAGTGGTTTGATATTTTCTGGATGTCTTCGAAGGAGTTAAGTTTTGCATTCGCATCAGGAGATTGTGTTCTGTTCCGACTTGTTTTTTTGGAGATTTTATGGAATTTGATGAACAATGTTTCCGGAGTAAGTTGATCAAGTTTGTACTTGTATTCATCAACAACATTCTCAAATCAGAGTTGCGCAGTGGAAGCATGGTGGCAGCTATTCCAGAATAGAAGCAACACCCGATTCATTAGAAATTTGTGTTTTGTCTTGGATCAGAAGATTTCTACAGGAAATTCACTTTAATCTGGAGACTTGGATGTCTTGTGCATCTGTTTTGTTTTCCGAATAAGTGTAGTTTGTCTGAAGTCTTTTGATATCTGTAGTAGAGTTTGTGTGGTGGATTGGATTGATCTAGAAGGTTGAAGGAAGTCCAGGATCGACAGGAAAGATTTGTGGATAAGAGACTGGATCCTTCTGTTTTCTCTCAAGGGTTTAGTGATTGATCTACAGGATTGGATTGCCAGTTTGGATAACTGAGATTCGATGAGTTTCACGTATCTCTGAGGGAATACGTGTATGATTTATCCCTGGTTGTGGAACCAGCAGTTCTGGAGTTTTGGTTATTGAGTCAGACTCGTCTGCAGTCTGATATCTTGTCTAGTGTTATAGATATTGTGAATAGGAGTTTTGGAGCTTCTTAGTATTGGTTGTTTGAATTCTCTAGAGCGAGTATCCCGGTGTATATATATATATATATATATATACTTGGGGAAACTCGATAGAATTTTATCCAGAATTTGTCTGGATAATTAGATTTGTTTGATTGGTTGAATTGGTTGTTTTGATTGTTAGCATATTTTTGATATATGCTTGTGTTTTAATTAAAATCTTTAATGAGATTATTAAATTACCTTTGCTTTTAAATTTCGGGGACGAAATTCTTTTAAAGGGGGAGGAACGTGATGTCCCGGAAATTTGGGCAATATTTATTTAATAATTTCATTTATAATTATTTTAAAATGTGATATATTGATTTAATAATCTAATTTAAACATAATTTTCTTTTGAAAATTTATAATTATTTAGTTTGATAAATGATATTCTTTTCAAAATTTATAATAATAATAATTGAATTTGAGAATCTTATTGTTTTCAAATGTTAAAAATACTTAAATGATAAAATTTACTTTCTAAGCTAATTTAAAAATATTTATTTATAATGTATATATGTGTATACATTGTAAACAGGTGTTTTGATTTTTATTTTAAATTTAAATCTAAAAAAAAGATATTTTCAAATTTATAATATATATAGGTGTATAATTTATGAATTGATTAAATTAAATTGAAATTAGTATTGAAACTTTTCATAAGTCAATTCATAAATCTATCTTACATTTTCAAAAGAAATTATAGTATATATTTTGTTATAAATATATATATATATAGTTAAAAAGTGTATTTTATAATAAAGTTTATTTTGTTTTTTCTTAGAATTGTTTTGAAATAAACTTAGTTATTTATATTAGAGGATAATATTTTGGTTTGGAAAACTTTGGAATAAAATATAATTCAACATTATTCTTTTCTTTTTAAAATTTTATCTTTTGAAAATTAGTTTTAAATAATTTTTAAAAATATTCAAGCAAACATTTAAATATGTAAAGATAATTCATTTATAATCATTTAAGGACTAAATAAAAATAAACATACAAAACATTTTAAATTAAATTAGAATGGTTTTATCTTAAATTAAAACATTTGTAAAAAAAGAAATTTATCTTATATTAAAATCTTACATGTGTTAAACATTCATGTTTTTAAAGTAGACACTTGTAATTAATCTTCATATCTAAATAACAAGTGGCATACTAAATCAATATTGAATTTATTATTTTAGATAAAAACTTAAAACAAATCTTTTTGTTTCAAACACCTTATCTCCTATAATGAATCTAAGTTCAGATTTAAAGAAAACTGAAATCATTTTCACTTTAAAATCCACAACCCAAATTCAATCAAGATCTACAATCAAAGTTTTTAAATCTACATAAGGAAACCCAAATTGCAAATTCTGTTTGCAAACCAATTTCTTCAACCTGTAAGATTAATTGAAGCAAAGGACTTGGGTTTGCATGCAATTTCAAGGCATGCAAGCATCAGGTTATAACCAACTTCAACTAGCATGCAAGCAGATTCAGTCAATGCAATGGAATTCAGGCTCCTTGAAATGACTTGCATCTGGAATGCTTTCTGTTTTTCATTTAAGGTGAGTAAATCTATGTTTAAAAACAGTTTTCTTCCTTTAAAAAAACCAAGCTATCAAGATTTGCAGAATCTAAAGTTTAACTCAAAATGCCTTTTAAATAAGAAAATTTAAAACAGTGGCAATTAATAACTGCTCTGTTCTCTTCTCTTTAGTGAGTAACCTAAATTTTTATAGGTTGTTTAAAAATTTATCTGTGCATGAGTTTGAGTATATGCTTGACTGTTGTGTGATTATGCCTGCATACGTTCTTGAGTATGCAGATAAGTGTGATGTGAATTTCTACAGACATGCTTCTGTTATTGCTTGGATTTAAATACAAATCCACTTCTATATGATTGAATCATAGTTAGAGATTATTGTGTGAACAAATTATGTTGTTTAGCATAGATTAGGTTTGTAAAATTTTAATTTAGAAAAGTAAAAAAAACTTGTTACTTCTGAAATCAATCACAAAAGACAATAGTTCAAAAAGTAAGATTGTCAACATCTTAAAATTTTTCAAAACATGTTTAAAACTTTAATGCATGTTTAAAAACAAGGATAATAAAAACAAGCATCAAGTTTTAAATCTTCTGTGGAGTTAGTAATTTAGAACTGTGCAGAATTTGGTATTTTGGGGTATCAAATCATAAAATAAATTTTGGAATCTGGAATTCCTTCTGGAGGTGTAAGATTAACTGGGAAGTGGGGGAAAATTCCTAATAGTTAACCAGAGTGGGTTGTTATGATGGTAGAGAGGTTTTTCAGTTTTGAGTTCCTAGTTTTATAGTAGCAGAGGTCTTGTAACTGCCTGAACTCTGTGGTGATTCGGGTCGCCTGAGGTTTTGGGGTTTGGCAGAGGGGGTATAGGTGGAGCAATGGCCGGAGTTGGAGACCATAAGATGGCCGGAGTGGGTTGTTGTGATGATTGTCAGGTTTGGTATGTTGTGGTGAAGCTCTTCAGGTTGATGTTTTTTTTTTTTTGCTTGAATCTGATTTCAAGCTGCAGAGGATCTTGTTGGTGGTTGTTATCAAGATGAAGGATGGATGGCTTCTTGGAGAGGTTGGTGAAGGTAGCTGGAAGTCACCGGAGCAGTGCATTTACACAGTGTTTGGTTGTCTCTGGTGAACTATGGTATGCAGGGTTTTGGTGACTCGAAGTCACTCCCGTGTAGATTGTATTTTAACTCGAAGTATTTTAATGGTAGACTCGGGTTTGTTGAGTGCAGGAGTTAAACCTGAGTGTTGTGTTTTTTTTTTTAAATCTGGGAAAATTAAAATTTTAAAACTATGATTTAAATTCAAGTGTAGGTTTGAATTAAATTCAAGTAGGCTTATGAATTCAAAAAGTTTAAAAATGATGAATTTAAATTTAAGTAAGGTTTAAATTCAAATTTGAAAACATGTGTAAAAACGTAAGTTTCAGGTTTCTTGAATCCAGGTTTTTATTTTAACCAGTTTTGTTTTTTTTAAATTTTGAAGGGAATTCAATTTTTAAAACAAGATTCAAATTTATGTGTAAGTTTGAATTAGATTCAATAGTACTTTTGAATTCGAAGTTCAAAATGAAAATTTTAAATTTTAAGCAAGATTTAAAATTTAGTTTTGAAATCAAGTTTTGAGTGTGATTTCAGTCTTACTTTGAAATGAGTTTGAATTCAAAACAGTTTTGAAATTTTTTAAATATTGGATAGAAAATGTTTTTAAGTAGAATTTAAATATGAATTTGATTTCAAATAAAGGATTAAATTTAAAAGAATTCTTTCCTTTAAGTATTTAAATAAAATTATGAAATGTTTAACTTTAAATTGAAAAGTTAAAATAATCTATCTATTTTCAAAAGCTTTATTTCTTTAGAAAAATTAAGTAATTTAGATTTTTAAACTTTTCTTATATAATAATTGTAACATCCCGCCTTTTCGCACACTTTAAACTGACACACGTGCAAATTGAAAGCATACGCAAGGGCGGATTGTTATGGGGTAAATAAGAAAAACAGAGAAGAAATAAAAAAACAAAACAGAATCTCACAGTGGAAGGATAAAATATAATAATAAATATACAGTTCAAAACAGTTTACAAACACTTGATTTGCTTTATACAATAAATATCAGAGTTACACATACCAATACAATCAATGCAGCGGAACAGTATGAGTGTGGTGCAATACTATAGATAATAATAATACGACTCCTTCGTCTTCGTCCTTCAAAGCTAAAGTCTTCGATCCTGAAACGCTCGGACTGACCCGAGCGAATTTGAAAAGACAAAACACTCGAGTCAGACTAAAAGATCTTATGTGAGTTAAATTAACAGAAATAAATATGAGTACAGTAACTCAAGAGATGCTCGGGATTTACATCTCCTAAGGATCCGTTAAACTATTTACTATGTAGTATATTGCGCTATTATAGTAGTGTCTATTTATAAAATAAACTTACTTTTAAATAGCGTTAAGGCTTTACATTTTCCACCTTAACACGTAAAATGCCAATAGTCTATACAGTACCGTAATACCTCCTGATCGGGAGGCTACCAGAGGATACTCCATAGGTACGACACAAATAGAAACTCGTAGTAAAGGCTCGGTATGGTAGGTGACACGGCACAACTAGGCAATGCCAGGGTAGATATACCAATTGCTATCCAGGCTGGTGGAAACGCGTAGCCGCAGTTACCGCCCACCTCGGACTAACTCCCCAAAATCAAAATATAGAAGTGGCCACTGAATCAATCCAAAATCAAAGTATAATAGTGAAGAGGAGGGTCCGATCAGAGGAATGACCTCATTGGCCTGAGAATCGCTCCTGTTTTAGCCACGTTATGCCAACTCACGGGAGTCGGGTCCACGTATTTACCTTACAGGAAACGTCGCCACCACCTACTTCATTCTGGAATCTCCACCGCGTACACGGTTAGTCAAAGTGGTTTTCAGTATCGACAAAGAGTATGTCCATATCCGATCCCGGTCACTTTGCCAACCCATCATTATTATAACACCGCGGTCATTTAAAAATAGGTTATACTTTAAAAATCAGAATAAACGTTCGATTTCATAATCATGAATACGATATCATTTCAAAACCCAAAACCATATTTTATCACTTATCCCAAATATAATTCTTTTCCAAAATCATAATGCTTTAACTTCATAACGTCTGAAAATCAAATATTTTCAAAGCATAATATTTTGAAAATCATAATTTAAAACCATAACTTAAAAAAAACTTGAATGGTTTGGACATTCAACGGTATATGAATTAAATGGTTTAACTTAAATGTTACTTTGTAAAGAAGATAGTTCTCATGGCTTTACAAATACATTTCTTTATTAAAGTCTAAACCAAAATTTATATTATCTCTCTCAAGTTCCAAAAGCACTTCAATTTATTTATATATACGTATATCCATTTTGAGTAACAATATTTCAAACTAAAATTGGATTTTATTCTTTCAACAGATCAATTGTTCTATTAATTAGTCTTGAATATTCACATAAAATCCATAAATAATAAGACTTCAATTTCTAGTAATAAAATATATATATTTTCCCAATTCAAATTGTACTAGAATATTCATTTCAATTTATTTTGGAAAAAATCCAATTATAAATATCATATCTTAAAATTTCCACTTAACATTTAAACATATGATATAAATTATTAAACTCCATTTTCTTAATTTTCTTCCATTTTTAAATAAAGATTTTTATACACCTTTTAATTTCAAATTTTTCAACTTCATATGTATATATATGGAAGAATAATATTTATACAATATAAAATTTAAGATTATTATAAACCGTATTCCATCCAAACCATAGAAATCACATTTAAATAGTTATATATATAGACCGCGGTGCCTGTATAAAATTTTCTATCCTATGGTCAAGTGATACGGATATTTATCCTTTCGATCCGCAATTTAAAAGATATAAAATTTTGCGGTTGTATATCATTTCAAACCACAATCCCGAATGAAAGGAAATATGCATGAAAATTTGCAATTTAATGATATACAATAAACATCCATTCATCAACATCATCCATCATCCAAATCGCAATCATCAATCAATATCAATCAATAACAATATTATTTTTGGTACTACATAACAGGTAATACTGGCAATTTTATTCAAATTAAATTTAACAGCTATTAATCTACAGTCTATATTCAGTAATAAATTATATAACTGTTAACTAGCAGTTCATATCCAAACAAATAAATTCTAACTATCAATTAATACGCAATAAATAAATTAAATTAACAGTTAAATTTAATAAATGCAATTCAACAAATATGAGTGAAATAAACATGCCAAATACTCCTAAATAAATTTCTATTCATTTCTAAAATTAATTTAACAAACATAAAAGCTTCTAGTAGTTGTGAGTGGGTTTAAACACTCACCTTTTGAATTTAAATCGAATATAAATTCGATTTAAACCCAAAAATTCGCCCTTCTCGGAATTCGTCCAAACCAGCGTCATCATGTCCGGAATTAAATTACGATCCTAACAAAAGAAATTTCGTGTGAATCCGACTTCGTATGAGAAAGTTATGGCGAAAAATGATGATTGAATTCAAAATAAAATAAAATATAAAAGAGAACATATTAAACCTCTTGGCCACGTCACCATCAGCTAGGTTCACGCGCATCCTTCTTCTCACTGCCCATACGCATGAAACCACTCAGCAAACGAAAACAAATACCCAGACCGTTACACGTCCTCTTTGACCGGAGCTTTGACTAAGCCTCGACAACGCCACAGGCCACCGTACGCCTTGCCACCACCACCATGGCCTCCAGCTCGCCAGGCCGCACCTCCCCATATAGGTCCGGTCGCCCAAAACTCCACCAGCCGCCGCCACCTCCGATACCTAATCGAAGATCTACGACGATCTAACCGTTGAATCGACACAAAAACCATATAGATGCGATCCCCATCGTCCACTCTACAAAACCCAGAAAACGTTTGACGATCCGACGAAGTTTGCGACGACGATGATGAATGGTCACGGACTGTTTGAATTAATTCTGGTCAAACGAATGTTCAAAACAGAAAACGAATTGCACCAGTAGATTACGTGCCTCGAGAACATTAACATATATTTTTGTGGAATTTTTCCGGAGAGTTTGAATTTTCATTGAAATTTTGAATTGATTGGATCTAGGGTTTGCACCCATTGAAGAAGAAGAGGAGCTTGAAGAAAGTATACGCGCAGATGGAATGAAATTAGGCGGAGGCTAGGGCTTGTAGCTAGGTTTATATAGAGGGGTTAGAGATAGAGTAGATAGACCGTAGAATGAACCCGCGGAACAAACTAAGGCCCAAAAAGCCCGCTATGCCTTCGGAACCGAATTTGTTAAATCTATATATCCAAATAGGTATTTTATGATATTCTGAACGCGATGGAAAAAGTTTCACGTCCAAATTTGATCGTATGAAGAAGTTATGCTGAAAACAAAATTTCCAAATTGATTTCAAATTGATTTTATTAAAATTGATTTCAAGGCGTTTCACGCCCGTTCGATCAAACGACAGGTCCGATCGATACGAAACTTGAAACCCTATAATAATTCACCGATACGGATCCGATGAAACTAGTTTCGTCGAAATCCGAGTCCGTGGCCAAAATGGCTGTTTTTATATTCATTAAATAAATCAAAATTTAGTCAATTAAATCCAATTTCCCATTTCTCTTTGATAATTGAAGATTCTTATTATATAAAATTTTCAATCACCTATACTAATTTAAACAAAATTTAACTTGTCGAACTAAATTTAGAAATCCTCAAATTTCATTAATTTCACCAAAATATATATATATATATATATATATATATATATATTAAATTTCCAAAATTTAATTAAATTTACTTTCCATTATTTATTGTCAATTAGATTGATTTATCATTGGATTCATATTTCAATATGTAAATATCCCCAATTTCATCTGCACTTATATTTACATAGTTTCTAAATATTAACTTTCAAATATTACTTCATTTAACGTTACGTATTTATTATTTATTACTTGCTGCAGTTGATTATCAATTATACTTAATATACTAAATAGATGGTAAATTTTGAATACTTGTTATCATTAACGTTTTATTTCCACTTACAAAATAAATGAAATTATTACATAAACTCCCTTAATTTAGTCAACCATTATCTTATATAACTTAACTGGTAATATATATATCCGATTGCCCTAATTGGTTTATAGTTATCAGCTAAATACATACTAACTTGTAAATAAATTCGTTTAATTGCAAATGGATCTGATCAAATTTAATAGATTGAATAGATGGGTAAGCAAATAATAAATTTTCCTTTTTGTCAAATTCAAACCCATTCCTACTTAATTATCAATTACAATTTATTACGAAACATTGATTTTATGCAGTTACCTTTTATTTGCGTAGTATTACATCAATTCCTATAACCTTGGATTCATTCCCAATTCACCAAATTCAATTAATTACACTTTACAAATGTGTTTCCAATATATAGGTATTGCCCAAATTAAATTTTATTAGCTAACTCATATTAATAAACAAATGACTTATATGAAGGATTAAAATTTTCAATTATCTCACTTTACTCCTAAACTTCTGTTATTGTAAACCTTAAATAATTCCATCAAAATTTAATAAAAATCCCAAACTAAATCACCCATTGCAACATGCCACTGAAATAGGAATTTTATACTAATTGTTATCATACCCATAATTACACTCTTATCACTAAGTCCCACATTTGCATAAATTTATTAAATTGGAATGTTTATTAAGGTTTATGCATTTCCAACTTGTACTGATTTTACACAATCGTCATTTACCTTACATTTCATTTCTATTCAATATATATTCATTTTATTCCATTCATTTGGGTACTGCATTGAAATATATTTATTAACTAATACTAACGTTATTATCATTAATTATAATTGGGTTTCCAATTTTTATTCAATACCTTGAACAATAACTTACATATAATCAAACCCTTCTTCTACTTAATTCAAATTGGATTATATTCCAATTCCTATAACTAGGTCTTAAGTCACCATTTACATAATTAAATTTAGCGTTTATTTCAATCTTCGTTTATAATTTAAAGTTTCTACTAAATTAAATTACAAAACTTATGAACTTTAACAAATTTAATCCACCAAATAAATTTTTCTAATGTTTATATATTTGCAATTAAATTCAGTTATTATTTCATTAATACCATTTTAATCAACTAATTATGACTTATAACCACAAACACAAATTTTCGTTATTTCAATCTATGTCATATAAACATTTTAAGTTATTTACCTTTAATTACAGTTACTAGCTAACCCCTACATTTACTCCATTAAAAATCCTAAGACTTCTATTCCAATTTAAATTAGATTAGAAAACATATCAAATTGACTCATTTAATATCATTGAATTTAACGGGTCGTTACAATAATGTTAGTTCTTTACCTTTAGGTTATTAATTATTTAAATTTGGGAATGTTTATATGGTTAAACATTTTTAAATCTTAAATTTTAAAATGGAAGTTGAATTTAATTTTGGGAGTGTATTGTTTAAATACATTTGAATAATTAATAAGTCATTAATAAGTAAATAGATTAATTTGGAAATAAATAAGATAATTTAGAAATATACTTATTAAATTGATTTTAATTAATGTTTTGGATTAATTTATAATTAAAGATGATTAATGAATAATTAATCTAAGATAATTCACTTAAGAAAGGAATTAATGAAAATGTTGTTAATTATCTATGGGTAATTAATAATTAATTAATGAGATTAATTTTGATGAATTAATTAGATTAATTAATTAAAGATTATCATTTGAAACTGGTTAAGTATAATTAATTTATTAAAAGTAATTAAGGGATTAATTACTTATTGTAATTAATTCTGATAATGTGCTTTGTTAAATTAATTAATTTAGTTTAATTAATTTAAGAAATAATTTAATAATTTAATGATAATAATTACTTAATGTAATTTATGGAGTAGGATTTCTTAGAGAAGTGATAATTGATAATTACTGGAATGTAATTAGGGAAAGGTGTTTTATTTTAACAAAGTAATTTGAATAATTACTTTTGTAATTAATCAAGGAATTAATTAATAAAGATAATTAATTATTGGATAATTAATTTATCAATTAAGGGTAGTTAATTACTGGATTTAAATATTAATCAAGGTGATTAATAATTGTATTTTAATTTTAGATTAATTACTAAATGTAATTAATTTTAATTGAATAATTAATTTAAATATTAATTAGAGATCATTAATTATTATGATTAATGATGTAATTAAGAATTGTTTAATTAAGTAATAATTAATTAATTGATTAATTAATTAATTGTAATTAATTAAGGATAAATGTAATTAATTATAGTTAATTAATAAATGAAGTAATTAAATGTTAATTACTTGTGATTAAGGTTAATTAATTTTATAAAATTAATTAAAGTCTAATTACATATGGTAATTAGAGGGTGATTAATCAAAGGTGCTTAATCAAGTTAAATACTTATTGAATGATTAATTAACTGGGTTAATTAATTAGTGGATATTAAACAGGATTTATAGATGGATAATTAATTTATTTTATTTTAAATTAATTAAAGATTAGAAGTAATTAATTTAATTCATTTTAAATTAATTATAATTGATGGCTAATAAATCATTGCTTATGGATGTTATTGATTGGATGATGTGATCTCAGAAATAAGATGAGTAGTATCTATAGGATATGGATGTTTGGTTAAAGTATGATGGTTTTTGATGGATTATCTAAGTGTGATGATTATCTGTTTGTGATGATGATACAAATTATCTATTTATAATGAGAATGTGATTATCTATTATGATATGTAGTTTATCTATCTGTGTGAAATAGATACTAATGAAATGAGTTAATTGCTTAAAACCCTTAAGTATAACTTGGACATTAAAATGGCGTTTGGTTTCGGTGATACCGGGATCGGATTTCCATATTTGGATATCCGAAAACCACATCGATTCCAATTAAACGTTAGGTCGTTAATCCAAGTGGTGCAAGGGAAGACTCAAGGTGTAAGGGCTATACGTCAGTATAACTTTGTGGGTGATTCCGTAATGAGTTTGACGGAATAGTACTTATAGGTTCGAGATGGTGGTTTAGAGTGCAAGGGTTATCGTCGTTGACTCTGAGGGTGATTCCAATATGAGTGCAACGAGATAATGCCTTCGGTTTCGTTCGAACCCGGAACGAACTTGTATGGATTGAATGCTTTCAGAACATCGTCAGGTGGACGATGAGCATTCTATGTGATGTGTTCACTAAAGGTAATCGTAGCCTCAAGCCTCATCAACCGGGAATGGCTAAAACAGGGGAGGTGCAGCAAGGCTTCGTGGGTAGCCCCCACTTGAGAGTGAGATTTACCCCTGTCTAGAGGTCCCTTTTATTTCGGCCGTGTGGACGGTTGTGAGCTCCAACCGTCGGGGTTGTCTTGTTCGGAACTATTCAGTAAGGAATGGGTCCGGCCTTGTGTTGCAGGGGAGTTAGGGTGGCTCCTCGGTACGGTGATCTAGGCCACGTACTGTGACGGGCGGTACCCCAGCAGCCCTGCCATTGGTGGAATCCAAAATCCAATAAGTGCCTGTACGGTTTTGATTGTGCCCAACTATGTTTGAACGTGAGATGTAAGCATTCCAGCTATTTCTGTATTTTATTTTGAAAACCCTAGACACTATTATAATATCACTGGATTTCCTATCAAATGTTTTGGTTAGCGTAAGGTAAAAACTTTTCCATGTTTATGTGTGGGAAGTCTTAAGTGATACCTTTTGTTTTCAAAGGATTTTCTAAAGTTAAGCAACTTTTAAACCCGTTTACTCACACCAGACCCCTGTCTGACCCGAGTGTTTATTTTCTGTTTTATTAAACTCTTGGGTACTCATATTAGGTATGAGTAGTCAAGTGATTCAGGATTGCTTTGACGAGTTCTGGAGGAGATAATGGAGCAGGAGGCTTCAGCGTGTAGATATATATAGTGGTTCCGCTGTCTTTGAGTTGTATTTTTTTTCTCTGATGATGTACTTAATTGTAATCGCTAGACAGATGTTTATAACTGTCTAGTTTGTGTTGTGTTGACTGTAAAACTCTGATGTATATGATACTATGTAATGTTTTTATGTGATATAATATAATTTATTCGTTCCGCTGTGAGATTCTGATGTTGTCTGTTTCTTTCTTTTCTTTCTTTTCTCTTTTCTATCCCTTTCTTTCTTCTTAACGATGCGACTTCCTGGAGTTTGGAAGTTGGGTCGTTACAGTAGTGCTTCAGGAATTTATTTAACTTTAGATCGAGCAAAGGGAAAACCATGAAGTACCGCAGAATTTGACATCTCAGTTAAATGAAGCAAATATTCAAGTCATGGTCAAGGTCTTGATTGTATGCGGGGAGCACATGTGGCCGGCAGCAGCTAGGAGGGTCATTCTTAGTCTTAAAGAGAAGTGAGCACTGCTAGATAGGGTTACTCATTGGAATATTGGGCATCCATGGCACCTCGCCCAGAATTAGAGTAGCTGATCAACTTCATGGCCTAAGATTGGGAAGTATGCCTACCTCTGTCACGATCCCAAGGTCGTGACTCTTGCCTTGGCCAACCAGAATGTGAATCGGGCCTTCACGGATAGGAGCATCTACGTCAACATCATATTCAAGAACGTCATTGAAGCTCTTAGGCTTATAACCTCCAGCTTCGCATTGTGCACCTTGCCTATTTATGACTTTGGGTGTGTGGGCATTGTTTTGATTGGCACAAATTCCTCGTAACTACATTCGAGCAAGCACCCCCTTTTGCAAAGATATAGGTAAACTTTGTAGTAGATGATTGCTCATTGGCTTATAACAGGTTAACAGGACGACCAGTGCTTGCCGAGCTATATGCTATCATCTTCTATAACCGCTACATCACGAAGTTCCTCATCCATGATGGGTTCGGCAAAATTAGGAGAAACCAGCAAAAAGCGGGAAAATGTTGTGGAACTTCTCTTCGAAAAGTAAAGAAGGGTGTTGTTATGCTGCAAGAAGAAAATTTCACAGCAATGATAGGTTTTTAATAGATATAACGGGCCAAACGGTGCCATGATTCTTATCAGACCACCCCCAACTAAGAGACATTGCCAACGGGCTTTAAATTTTTACCATAAAGGATGATTTTATAGGATCGGGGAAGAAGTAGAAGGGGTATCTATATATCTCACCTTTAATTATAGGTGTTGAATTCAAAAGGCAAAAAGAATCCCAATCATTAAAGAGAGATCGTTATTAAGTCAAATCATACACATGAGGAGACGTGACACATCCTACCATATATGGAAAAACAAACCACATGACCAATCGCATAAAGCCATTTAAAAGCGCATTAAATGCGTAGCAGAGCCATCAATCGGCAACATTTGTATTATTTTTTTAACAATATCCATAAGCGAATATGGACTAGGGGGAAAAATGTTACTCAATTTATCGCCAGTAGTTAGCAGCCCAATTAAAGGCAGTCTGGCCCAACAAAGCCTGCCCAAATGATTTGTGGCCGACCCGCAAATGCCAGCCCAAGGCTATGCTAGTCTCAAATCAGTAGTTCTACTCAATAAGACTCGAAGATGAAGCCTGACCATCTCATCCCAAAGAAAAACTTCACATTTAGGAAAAATCTAGACCAGGTCCCTCCCGATCCTATCAAGTCTTGCTCGACCATGATTGGCTCTAGCATAAACACATTAGTTCACAACCCATATGTAACGAACAAAGTGTACTAGTGCACCTACTAATACATAATAGAATCAATCATAATAACACACAACACACATACATATGCATAGATACACACCCACACACACACACACATACATACGTATATGGTTTATAACAATACAAGGCAACACAAATTCTAAGCCTAGACGAACAACTCATGATAACTTCCGGGATCTCATCATATGTTTTTCAACCACGAAGTATGATCCTCTATGTCCTCACTCCATTGGACCCATATAAGTTTCTCTTCCCTAATCTGAAGATCTCTAAAACTTGGTCACAATCCGAATGGATCTCCTAACATAGGCAAGATTTGGCTCAGCAACCAAGTCCACTGTATCTCTTTGTCTTACTATATCATTTAAATCCAAATACACCTCCTTAAGTGTGATTCATGAAACACGGTATGGAACCCAACAAAAGCATTTGGTAATTCTATCGGCTACTTTACTAATCCTCTCTAATAGTAGAAGTGGGCTAACATACCTCAAATCTATTTTCCATCCTTTCCAAATCTTATAGTGCTCTCAAGTGTGAAACTTTAACAAATACATGACATCCTAAATTAAACTTCTATCTTTCTACCTTCTGCCGGCATTGCTCGTTGCCTCAATTAACCTTCCTTTATTCTTTGCTGAATCAACTTAACCTTTTTTGAAGCTTCCTTTCCTAGTTTGATATATCTTAGTACTTTCTAGGTAAATAATGTACTTTGAATCATGACACTCATTCAAGACTTCTTTTCTTTTTGAAGATCTTTTATTTTCAGGACGTACAATGTTCTTTTCTTCTAAAGCTATGTATTATTCTTCTAAAGCTAATCTCTTTTTTAACCCCGAACCCCCTTAATTCTTTAGTGTTTATACCAATCCTTTGGAACCTAAACCTTTTGGTAAAAGTGGATCTTCTTTTTGCTTCTCGGCAATCTTTTTCCATAATACTTCTCGTTCTTCTGAGTAAGTCTCGTCATTTGGCACCGCTATTGGGAACAAGTCCTTAACTAATTGTTGATATTAGCCTGCATACCCTATAAAGCTTTAAATCTCTATAAAAGTCTCGAGCCTCTACCATTTATTCCCAGCCTCAAACTTTGATGAGTCCACTATTAGTTTAGAATTATGCATCTTAAGGCTTAACTAAATACTAGAAGGGGCGAATAGTGTTTTCTAACTCAAATTAATTTCTTTTTGATTCTTTTAAGATTATACTTAATTAACCTGGAATAAACAATGACAGATTCAAACATAGATAAATGAAAACGCAGTAAAGTAAAAGTAGAGAATTAGAGAGATCATATCAAGGATTTTATACAGGTTTATAGTTACCCTACATCGAGTCCAAATATTTTCTTGTACATATTTCTTTTCAAATTCCAATTTTTTAGTGGGTAGAAGGAAAACCCAATAGAATCTCATTTTCAAGGCTACGAGACACACCCTCTAGATTTTCTAAGCTCTAGGTGCACTCACTTAATTTGACTCAGGTAACAAGCACACCCACTTGGATTTCTAAGATAATGAGTACACCGAGTTGATTTGAGTTGGGACCCAATCACGCACAACCATACCCAATCAACTATAACTAGAGTTTTAATGGTTTTTCCAAAGAAAATATTTGATCTATTGATGCAATTTATTCTATAGCCTCTTAAATAGCGCTTTGATCTATGATTGAGTGAGTGAGATGATCGAAATCAAAGAGGAAGTAATAGAGAATCGATATAATGAAAATTGAATTGATTCTAATTTGAATTTAAGAAAAATTGAATACATTTTCAATAGAAATTTTGGCAGAGTATGTGAAAAGAAGAAAATAAGAAAGTGACTGTTAAAAATTCGTTTGGAAACGCTCTGCAAAAAGAGAACAAAAGACATGTCCATTCGCGAATAGTTACGATGAATAGACACTTCATTTCAAATTTGAATTTTGAAAACTTTGGCATGTATGTTGAGATACAATCTGCATATATAGCAACATATCCTAGCATATTTTAAAAACTTATCTATTATAAAATGTTTTTGAAAATTTAATGCTCTGTAAAATATTTTGATACTTTGTAAAATAGTTTAAATGTAGTTTATTAAATTTTAAACCTAGAAAACTCTTATAAAATATTTTTAAATTATTTTAAAAATATATTTTGATTTAAAAATCAATGATAAGAAAAGGAGAAATTGAGATTAAGGATTCCTACCAGGGAATTTAACAATATTCTAGGACTCTATATATTATACCATAATCTTGAAATCTTCATATCTTAATCTTTATACTCATGGGTCTTCATGTCTAGTTCTTAACTCTTTATACTATACAGTCTTCAATTCTAAACCTATGTAATATCCCGCACTATATACTATATGACTTGGAAAAATCATTAGTATCCATATTTTGTATGAATGTACATTTCTTATTAAGGGTTGTTATCATCAAAATAAATATATGAGGTACTAACAATCTCCCCTTTTTGATGATGACATCCATTATTATTTTGTATATATAAAATATACTACAACTCCCCCCGAGTTAGATAACTCTCCCTTATATGCGTATATGTATATTTTATATTTTTCTCCCCCTTTGTTATCAATGAAAATGGGTGAAAACAAATAATTACTCCCCCTCAAATAAAAGACATAATGATATATGATAATATATTTAATTCAAAATTAATATCTAAGTAATAATGATAAAATATAATTATACGTAAGCGATATATAATATGATATACTAGTAAACATGATGATATATGATAAGCAAATTTTATTAATGTAATTTTAAACTGTATATAAGTGAATCCAATATACACAAATCCAATTTCAAATCAAACCCAACTAAACATACAAATTTGCACAATCCAATCAAACATTCAATATCAAGTTCCCAACTAAAACATGCAAATTTGTACAATACAATCAAACATTCAATGTCAATTAATCCAAACTGATTAAAAACACACATTAATCGAATCCTAAGAGGACGCTCGCGTGTGTGTGTATATTTACATAATAAATCAAACCTACTACTTAGGCATTTCGCGGAACTTAAACCCAACCATCTGCCCTAAGTTTTGGTTCTGCTTTAATTATGTCCCAATCTTCATTATCCTTATTGATCGTGCGCTCTAGATTGTTGGATGGTCCATCTTTGATTGGGGTAGAAATCATCCATCGAATAGCGTCAAAATGCTTCTCTTGTTATTTTATCTTTTGCATTTGACTTAATTCCAAGTGTCTTTGATTTTCTAGGATAAAAGAGAGATTTCTGAAAGATTCGAGATTTTGTTCAATATTTTGACATAGTTTTTGATGTGGATAATATGTATTTGTGTAAATTTGTTTGAGAATGGAAATGGAGTATGGTATGAAATGTTAAATGAGTACTCTGGAAGAAATAGACTTATGTAAGAGTAGAAAGTCATTTGAAATGAATAGGTGGTTGGCAGTTATTCATATTTTAAGATTTAAAAAATTTCATTTCTGTCCATTATGCACCAACATATATATGTATGTCGGCATGCATACCACAATTTTCAAAACTATCTTATATGTTATAATTTTTGGTTTTACACTATTCCATTTTACTTTTATGATTTTCAGAGACTAAATAAACAATATAACATAGTAAGAAACATATTTCATTATTGAGAACTAGAGGGGTAAATGGATTTCATTGGAAATTAGAGAAAATGCATAAGAATAATATACATTTAAACTAGAAAATGCATCGTACAAGGCTAGATAGCACAAAAAAACTATTAGATAAACTTTAGAAGAATGTGGATGAAGATGATGAGGAGGCACCAAGCTTGCGATGACCTTTCCAAAGGATTTGTCCATTTTGTTGGAAATAGAAATTAACTTTTTACTAAAGGAATGATTAAGTTCCTTTTAATTCTTAAGAAGCTTTTGTTGATTCCATAGTATCTTTTTTTTGTAGGGTTAGGTGGTTTTTCAAAACTTTCGAAAGAAGAATCTTTTTCTCCTCCTCCTCCTCCTCTTCTTCCACTTCCATTTCAACTCCTTCTTCCTCACCTTCCTGTTGAGTTTCTTATTCTTCTTCCCATACCAACTTTTACTCCTTTTCGACATGAGTTTCGTATGGCTAAAAGAATGGTGGAACATGCATAAGGGAGATATTTTCTTTGTTGAAAACTTTTCGAGGAATGGATTTTTATTCTCTTAAATCTACAACAAATTATAAGCAAATTGTAGTAAGATACGTACCATGGAGAAGTGTGTCCTCAGGTCTAGAAATGTTCTTTTAAACAAAGTAATTTAAAATAACTTGTGCCCAATTTATGTCTATAGTGACCATAAAAGGAAAAATGTTCTTTAAAAACTTTTTGAGTCTGCTTATTATAATTTTCCATTCTCGGTTTAATACTTTTTTAAAAAATGAGACTTATAATTCTCAATTTTGTTCGAAGATTAGTTTGTCTAAATTCAAAATCTTCATCAATTTTGTAAATGTCGTGAAGAAATTTATTATTTTGAATAACAATTTGAAATGTGGAGAGGATATTTGAACTAGGTTTATAAACAACAATACGACTCAAATGATCACAATTTAAAACTATTTGAGTGCCGTTAATGCTACTCCAAATTTGACCTTCTTCCCCTTGATAATCCATTTAAATTTGCGTAATTTTTTTTACCAAATTGGGATGGCAAATAAAATTATTTTGGGAAGATTCAACCAAACTAAGAATATTATTTTCAAAACAAAGTTAACGTAAACATTAGAAGAAAAATCATTAAATATAGCAAATCTTCTAGGAGAAACTTTTCCGGAAGATGAATATTTTGTATAGGCCTCAATTGCATCTTTCCTATTAAAGCGAAAGCTTTTAGTTTTCTTAGATAACCTAATGGATTATGGATTTGAACTAGAGGAAGCCATTGATGAATCGTTCAAGGAGATAGGAGAGTTTAATGGATTTTTGAATTTTGAAAAATGAGAGTGAAATGAATGGATGAAGACATAGCAATTAAATAGAGAATCAACAGCCGCGTTCTTTGGTCAAAAGGTACCTTTTCATAATCTAGAGGTTGGTGAAAAGGTGGAAGGAAACTCATATTTTGAATTTGAAATTCAAATTTCAGAATTTTGGAGCATATGTTGACATACAAAGAATGGATAGTTAACATCTAGCCAATAATTTTTAAAATACAAAGCTGAAAAAATTATTCCCATTTGCTAATATATATTTCTAATTGTCCTATAATTATTACTAATCGATAAAGTCAACCAAAAAAATAAATTATTTTTTGAAAATTATATATATATATATATGTGTGTGTGTGTATATATATTATTGTCTTTAATGAATATTATATTTCTATTAACTATAATAAAATTTAAAGATATACTTAATATTTATGCTATATTCATCCAATATTATTATTATTAATTTATAGGTTATTCCTAGCAATTAAAAACAAAAAAATGGAATTAAAAATTTTAAGCATACCAATTTTGATGCTTTTGCTGATCAGTATTGACTAGTGTATTGTTGTAGTGAAACACATATTTACATTTTCAGTATATATTTCATTTTCACTAGAGGAGATGTCTGATCATCCAATTCCAATATTGCTTTATAAGCCATTTTTTTTGGATGAGTCATTTGCCGGTGAGACCTTTGATTTATTTCGATGCGGGTAGTCTCTGAAAATGACCGAGCATCATAGTTGAACCATCTAATCACAGTTCGAGTTCGATTGGTTTTTTAGGTTTCTGAAAGTTGATCATCTTTCTATTCTTCAAGGATTTTTCAAAATTTTTGGTCATAAACGCGATTTCCTCGTTATTATCATCATTTGAATCCTGATTGTTAGTTATCGCTTTGAAAACGACGATTTTTTTTTTGCCTTGTTCTCGCTTCTACCCTGCATTTATGCTTCATAGGACATTAAATGGCCTATTAACTCTTCAAATTTTAGAGTACCAGTATCATTTGCCACTTCAATTGCAAGTATTTTTTGTTCCCACTCTGAAGAGAGTGAATATAGGATTTTTCTGACTAAATCCTCTTTAAAAAAGTTTTCCCTTAATGCATCTAATGAATGCACTACATCTTGAATCTACATTACATGTCAGAAATGGATTCATTTGGATTCATTTTAAAAAACTAAAACTGATTAGTCAACATGAAAATTTTAGCATGTTTTACTTTACTGGGGCCCTCATGAGTAACATATAGTGTTCCTCAAATTTCTTATGCAAACCTACAAATAGACACTCTATTGGATTCATTCTTATGTAGTGAGAAAAATAAAATATTCATGGTTTTAGAATTATTTTGCGCAAGTGCCTTTTTATCAGCAGTCCAAGACGAAAAAGCAGTCTGGGTCAACTGTAAAAATTTGGTGTAATATTCCAAATGTCTAGACCACTTAAATGTAAATAAATTTTAATTCCACCTAACCAATAATTGCAGTTACTGCCATAAAAAAGTGGAAGTCTGATATTAGAATATCCTTCAATAAAAGTAAATAAACAATAGTATTTCTAACAGAACTACTAACAGTGTTGTTAGCTATTTAAACTATTCAAAAATCAAATTAAGAATTTTTTAAAACCAAATGCTTTGGTACCAAATGTTAGTGGCGAAATTATGTATTTTAAGGTTAACTAAACACTAGAGGGGTGAATAGTGTTTTCTAACTTTAATGAATTTCTTTTTCATTATTTTAAGATTATATCTAATTAACATAGAATAAACAACCACAGATTCAAACATGGATAAATATAAATGCAGTAAAGAAATTATGGAGAATCAGAGAGTTCACACCAGTTACTGTTTGGGGTTACCCGACATCCAGTCTTGTATAATTGCTTGTACAGATTTCTTTTCAAATGCCAATATTTCAAAGGGCAGAAGGCAAACCCAATACAATCTCGATTTCGAGGCTATGGTACATGACCTCCAGACTTTCCGAGCTTTGGTTACACTCGCTTGATTTGACTTAGGATATAAGCATACCCATTTGGATTTTCGAAAGACCAAGCACACTTAATTGATTTGAATCGGGACATAATTATACCCAATCAACTATAACTAGAGTTTAAATGGATTTTTCAAAGATAATGTTTACCTTTGGGTATAATTGATCTATAGCCTCTTAGACAGCATTTCGATCTTTGATTAAGTAAGAAAGATGATTGAAATTAGAGTGTAAATAGTAGAGAATCTATAAAATGAAGATGAATTGATTTTTTTTTGAATTTAAGAAATTTTGAATATATTTTCAATAGAAATTTTGGCACAGTAAGAGGAGAGACGATAATAAAAAATAGTTGTTATAAATTCATTTGGAAACGCCCTATATATAGAGAACAAACAAAGATGTCCATTCGTGAAGAGTTATCATGATTAGACACTTCATTTCAAATCTGAATTTGGAAAACTACGGCACGTGTGTTGACATACAATCTAACTATATGTCGACATATCCTAGTGTATTTTGAAATCCAGTTTATATTAAAATGTTTTTGAAAATCTAAGCCTTTGTGAAATATTTTGATACTCTGTAAAATAGTTGAAACAAAGTTTATAAAAATTTTAAATTTGGAAAACTTTTGTAAAGTAATTTTAAATATAATTTAAAAATATTTTGATTAAAAAATAAATGATAGGAAATGGAGAAATTGAGATCAAAAATTGCTACCAGGGACTTCAATATTCTATGATTCTACATATTGTACCATATTCTTGAAATCTTTATATCGTGATCTTTGTGTACTATAGTTTTGAAATCTTCATATCATAATCTTTGTACTCAAGAATCTTCATGTCCAATTCCCGAGTCTTTATATTGTACAGTCTTTAATTCAAAACCTGTATAATTTCATGCATTATATACTATATAACTTGGAAAATGTAACGACCCCTAAATTTCGATAATTAAATTTATTGATTAAATAAGTTTTGAAACTAAAAGTTGTGAAAAAATAAGTTTAATAATAATAAATAATAATGTTAGTATAAGTTAATGGATAACCATTTTAATGCAATTTCAATTTTTTGAATCTAATAATGTTAATTTAAGGAAATTGATAACTATTTTAATTAAATCTTAATTAATTGGAATGATTGTAAAGTTAAAATTTGGTGTAAACCGTAAATGAGTATGTAAATCGAATGTTGGATTAAATGGTGAAATTGTATGTAATTAATTTGAATTGATTAAAATAGAATAATTAATCTGTACGTTAATTCATTGGTTTGTTTGTTAACAATAAACATAGAAATGTGTTTGAACTGGGAAGTTATAACAAAAATTCACTATTTAATTCATTGATAATAGATTGAAAATCAATTGCAATTAATTCACTTATTTAATGCAAATTAAATTGATAATTGTAGAATATTAATTCAATAAGATGTAACCCAATGTAAATTTAATTCATAATATGACAATTGATTGAATAAAATCGAGTTTGGTCAATTTATTGGATTTTAAATTATAATTAATGAATTTATTGTAATTAGAATTGGAATGATGTAATTAGCGCAATAATAATAGTTGAATCAGACATGGTAAATTTGTTTTAAAAGATTATAATTACTGGTTAATCAAAAGTGATAAAATTTTGTTAGTTATAAAATTTTGATTTGAAAAGCGATAAATTTAAATTAATAATAATTTATTTAATTGACGTGAAAATCGCAATTTTAGCCACTGTCTCAGATTTCGACGAAACTAGTTTCATTAGATCTGTAACAGTGAATTTTTGTAGGGTTTCAAGTTTTATAGAGATTGGACTTGCCGTTTGATCGTGCGGGCTCGAAATGCATAGAAATTAGTTTAACTGAAATCAGTTTGAAATAAGGTGATTTTGAAAGCTGACTTCTGTAGATGGAATTAGGACTTGAAACCTATTCCATTGAGTTTATATTGTAGAAATCATCCATTTTGATATATAGGATGACCTATTTTTGTTTCGGGGTCAGAATAGGCATTTTGGCTTGCGTAGTCGTTTCGATCCAACTGTGACGACCCGAACTTGATGTCCGACAAACGACATAAAATTTGTATCGCCGGAGCTTATAACAACATAAGATGAATATAAAACAGCGGAAACAGAATGAATGTCATGCATACATCACAGATACGACATCAACATAATATCCATTACAACATCAGAGTATTTTTAATACTTCTTTCACCAAAACTCTAAATAAACTTCATGATAATACAACATGTAAACATATATCAAAAAGTTTTCAAAGGTATGAAGCGGTAACGAACTTCAAAAAACTAAACACCTGAAATCTCCCAAAAAGCACCTAAGATATCTCCAAAGCAAGAGTTCCAAAATGCCACTAACTACAAAATACGGAAACCTGCTACTAGGTTGCCCGTGTGGATGAGCACCCAGAGTTTAGAAAAAAAACAATAAACTCCGGGTCAGTCATGGGACTGGTATGAGTAAAAAAAATAGTTGCTTTTAAATAACTAGATCTATAACAGAAATCCGGTATGCTTTTGAAAAATGAAACTACCATAAGACCTCCCGCCACACACACAATGCAATCGCAGAATTGGAGGAGATTTCTTCTTATGATAGTCAAATATGCTTGATACGAGAAAAATTCTTTGATATTATTACTAGTGCATAGTGTAGAAAATCATTTCGAAAATATAATATAAATCTTAGCGAGCATAGACATTCCAAACTATGCCTACTATAGCTACCGTCTAAACAGTGGTGACCACCATAAGTAAAAGGCAGGTTATACAACTAAAACCGTACTGGGTTCGTATTGGGAATTGGGTTTCCAACAAATGGTCAGGCTAAGGAACTTCCTACTACCACATTGGTACGCCTCTGGCGGGACGTCCCGAGAACTTAACCAGCTCTCTGCCAACACAAGGCCGGGTTACCTCTGTAACTAGGTAACTACTACACGGATACGCTACTTCCCGGTCCTTTGGGACCTTTATCCGAGGGCCCTCGATCACAAAGCAACAACCACACAGTAAATGAGATTGGAGTTACCACATAGGTAAATATCTGGGCTCCATACCATGACATCACCTTTTTCCAGAAGGAAATGACATACCCTAAAGGGCGCGACCCTCATAACCTTGCCGCATCATTCCTGTTTCGACCATTCTCGGGTTGTGAGGTCCGTTGAGGCCTCGTCCACAAAGCTACGCTAAACACGAAAGCCATTCTTTGATCACAAATGATCAGCAAATGAACATCAACACACAGCAGCACTTAGCATGCCACACTACCAAATTAGGAAAATAATGCCGATAACCTTCAATTACATAACCTCTGAGCTTGTACGTCTCAGAGAAGGGTGTTAAGCTAAGAGAATAGATTACCCGCCACCAACAGATACGTATTTGAAAGAAATCTTCTTTATATCTCAACGTATAGTGTCATACATACGACCATACAAGTCTGTTCCGGGTTCGAACAGAACCAAAGGCACTTCGTCCAATAAAGGAAGAAGCCCTTGCAAATCCGGGTATCCACAATCCCAATCGGAGTTCCTATCACTTAGGGAATCTCTATACCGGAGCAACTCAGTGCAGAGACAATCGATATGTCATCCTATCATTTTTGAAGACACCTGGTCTTCACCACCGGTCTTCAAATGTTATCATTTCGACGCATCACTATTCGGAATGGGTTATCTGACACAAAGGTTCACGACCTAACGTTAAATTTGGATCGACGTGGTTTTCGGAATATCAAATTGACACCTGATCCCGGTCTCATCGAAATCCAAACGCCATTTTAAGGGCCAAGTTGTTTAAATAGTTTTAAACAACTTAATTCAACAATTGAATTCACATAGCATTTATCACAAATAAATCATACACAGTCATCACAGATATATCCAGAACATCACAGAATATCACAGGATATAAATACATATCAGAGTCTGTCAAACAGAATCATCGATTCAACTCAAAATTTGTTTGATTAATTTATGCTAAATTATTTGCTTGAGAATAAACCATTTTATTCTTACTTAGTTAATTGCTAATTAATTATATATTAAATTTATTAATTACTTCTTAATTACTTAATTAATTAATTAATTCTTGATTATTAACTAATTACCTTAATTAGTGATTTAAAAACTTAATTACCCATTTAATTATTACTAATTACTTAATTAGCCATTAATTACTAATTAACTTAATCGTTTAATCCTTAATTAATTATTTAATCGGTTAACTACTATCTGTTAATTAATTAACTTCAAATGGTTAATTAAATTCTTAATTACAGATTGATTTACACAGGATTATTATTAAAAATCTTTAATTACAAATTTAGTTAAATCTTAAACTACTTGTTTAATTTTAATTATAAAATTAACTACATTCTTAATTAACGTCCAATTTAAATTAACTATCCTACGTTTGAAAACATTTCTTGATAAATTTAAATCAAGTTATAGCTTAAAACCCTGTTGACATCAATAACTTAATTAATATCAACTTGTTTATCCCTTTAACTTAAGATTTTATTTGATTATCCCACGGAAATTAAACCCGAAGAAACATCGTGCAATGCTCGAGTCGAACTTGTGACTATCCAGAACTTTCACGCGTCTATCTACATCCCTCTTCTTCTTCTACTTTGCCTTTCTCTTCTGTTTTTTTTAGAATTAAGTTTTAAACTGCTGAAGACACATGAAAAACACTCACGCACAACCTAGGCAAATACCCGAAGCAAACAGCCAACAAACTCGAGTATCACTCGAGTCGACCCCAAATGTTGAACGTTGACACTTCCCCGCAGTCGTGCACGTGCACGGCGGTTCGCCACCACTCCGACGCCCCCACGACGCCACCAACAAACAACACAACATCCACTCACTCGAATACACGACCCAGATTAACACAATAAGGTCGAAACCGAAAAATGCTCAAAAATACGAACAGTAACTCGAGCACGATAGAGGAAAACGCCTCGTCCACTCAACCTCGACCACCTACGACGACGTGGCTCCGGCCATACCACGACGACAACATCATCAACGTTCCCCTAAATTCTCGTGAAGCTCGGTTAATCTTTGGCGACGCAGTCATCTAATGTGCAGACCCCAAAGTATTTGAACCCAAACCCTACTTACGATTCGCCTCATCAAATCTTGCATTCGAAAAAATTTCTGGTATTTTTCCTATATTCAAGAACCCTCAAGCTAGATACACAACAAGTTTCAACATTTAAGATTTGTGAAACATATAGAAATTGACAATAATATAGTTTTGATTCATCACCGAACTGCACCTTGTTCAATGTTCTAAAAATCATTATTTTTATTTTAAAAATCTTAGCTTTGTGAATTAAATCAGGTTATGAAATCATATCACCAATTTAAAACATTCGAATTTTAACAATTTGAATTCTTTTACTGTAAATCTGAGCATACTTAAGCCAGGCTTCACTGACAAACCTTAAACCATTTTCAGATTTTTGTTTTAAGAGTAAACAAATTTATTTAGTTAAAATATTCGAAGTTTACAATGTTCTGCTAGATAAAGTGTTAAATTTTTCCTGCTTTCTTGCCCAGAAAAGTTAAAACAATGAAGAGCATACACCTTCCAGTAAAACAAAATCATTACAAGTTCCCTTGTTAATAATACATAGCAACACCAACTTCATGAACTAATTATCATAATCAAAAGCTCAAGAAAAATAAGTTTACTCACCTGTATTTTTCCTGAAACAAAGAACCGCAGATGATGTTGTTTTGTTTTTTTCAGTAGATGGTTTTTTTAAAACTTGATATATAAAGTGACGTTTATAAAAAAATTCCTTTCTAACTTTGCTGCAATTTTGCTTTTGAACGAACTAAATGTATATAGAGGTGTACACATATATATAAAGGGATTTTGTATAGGGTAGGGGAGGTATTAACTGGGACAAAGTTTTCTTTTAATCAAATTATCTTTGTTTTTTTTTGTTGACCAAGAAAAATTATTTCGGTTGAAAGTATCTTTGATTGAGTCTTAAGAAGAAAGCATTAAATGCTTGTTTCCATCCTTGTTAACATATACATGCTGTTGATTTTTTATAAGTACTATAGTTGTTTTATTTTGCAGATTTTCTTTCTTTTGAAATCAGATTTTTGTTTTAATCTTCTGTAATTATATCTTTTTTTTTGTAGATTTCTATCTTCTTGCATAAGACTCATTTGATTTTTATATGTACTATTGGTTTTGGTTTAAAGATTTTTTCCCTTTTGCAATCAAATTTTGTTTTTTCTGTTTTACATAAAACTTTTTCCTTGTTTCCTGATTTACAATTTATATGCAAGTTTATATATTACATATGTCATGTTATAATCATAAGATTTTAACTATATAATTTTATCAAAAGCATACTCTTGAAATTTTTTTTTTATTTGAAGTTTAACTATCAATTTTTATTCATCACATATATTTTATTTTATTGCTTAAAATAATTTCCTGTTTGTTGTATATTTTTATTTATTTATTATCATTATTATTATTTATTTAACTTAACTATCAAACATTTATTTAATTCCATCTATCTTTCCTTTATTTCATATTAATAATATTTAATTTGAAATTAAATTCAAAGGTTCAAATAATTTATCGAGTCTTGAATTCAAAATTTTGGGATGTTACAAATATCCCCACTTAAGAAAATTTCGTCCTCGAAATTTGGAAGAGAGAAAAGCAAATATAGAATATACGAGCTTAGAAAAATAAGGAAATGGCTTACCATTTTAAGCCGAGATGTCTACTATGCAGTTGGGATATGATTTCTTCATATTATCTTCAGTTTCCCAAGTACAGTCCATTGGATCACCGCTCCATTTAACTTTAACGAGTTTCACCACTTTGTTCCTTAATCACTTTTCATCACGATCAATAGTCTTTATTGGTTCCCTTCTTACAGCCAAGTTGGGAGTGATCTCAAGGTCCTGCTGAGCTTCCTCCTTAATAATACTATCTAGGACGTGCACATACTTCCGAAGACTAGAAACGTGGAACACATTATGCACACCAGACAACCAGCTGGGTAGCTGCACTCGATATGCTAGAGGACCGATCCTCTCCAGAATGGGGAAAGGACCAATATAATGCGGTGCTAGCTTCCCCGTTTTCCCAAACCTCAACACGCCCCGCATCGGAGATACTTTCAAAAATATAGAACCACCAACTTGAAATTCCAAATCTCTTCTTCGACGGTCATAATAGCTCTTCTGACGACTTTGAGCTGCTTTCCATTTCTTTCGAATTATGTCAACCTTCTCCTTGGCTTCTTTAATCATATGTGCTCGAAGGACGAGTCTATCAACTGATTCGATCCAGCATGCAGGTGATCGACACAGACGACCATATAGAGCTTCGAAAGGAGCCATTTCGATACTAGCCTAATAGCCGACCAGATGCAAATGGTCTTCCCAAGAACCACCAAAGTCAAGAATGCAAGCGCGCAATAGGTCTTCTAAAATTCGGTTAATTCTCTCAGTCTACCCATCAGATTGTGGGTGATAAGCAGTGCTGAGATTCAATTTTGTTCCCAAAGCGGCTTGGAATGCCTCCCAAAATCTACAAGTGAAGATCGGGTCACGATCACTCACTATACTGTTGGGGATACCATGGAGTCGAATAATTTCCTTTATATATAGCCCTGCTAAGCTTGCTGCAGTCCGAGTGGATTTCATTGGAATGAAGTGAGCAATTTTGGTTAGACGGTCCACTATAACCCAAATTGCTTCATTTCCCTTCTTGGTTTATGGCAATCAGTTGATGAAATCCATCGATACCTAATCCCATTTCCATTTCGGTACTTCAAAAGGCTGAAGTAAACCGGCTACTTTCTTTTGGTCGCTTTTAATTTGCTGACAAGTAGCACAGCGACTCATATATATGGATATGTCTCTTTTCATTATCTTCCACCAGAAAGTTCTTTTAATATCTCGATACATTTTATTAACTCCTGGATGGATGCTCAGCTTAGATTTGTGGCATTCATCCAAAACTTCACGTTTCAGATCAAGGAAGTCTGGAACACAAATCCTGCCTTTTAATCTTATAACTCCTCTATTATCCATCTCAAAACTAGTGTGTTCTCCTTGGAAAATTCTTTTATAAAATCCCCGAAGATATTCATCTTCATACTGCTGTCTCGCAATCCTTTTAAGAAGGGTAGGAGTGATAACCAGATGAGCAAGAATAGCATGCTTTCTACTCAAAGCATCGACAACTACATTGGCTTTTCCCGGCATATATAAAAGATCTAGGTCATAAGATGCCAGAAATTCCAACCAACATTGTTGTCGCAAATTTAGATCTTTCTGGGTAAAGAGAAATTTCAAGGATTTTTGGTCGGTGAATAATCCAAAATTTTCACCTAGAGAAAGAAGAGTTCATTAAGTATATTGTTAAGAAAGCTGAAAAGGTTCTTAACCAGAAGATAATGTCGCCAGATTTTCAAAGCGAAAACAACAGCTAAAAGCTCCAAATCATGTGTTGGGTAGTTTCTCTCGTGCGGACGTAATTGTCTACTTGCGTAGGCAATTACTTTCCCATTTTGCATTAATACCGCACCTACCCCATCACCACATACGTCGGTATAAACAGATAGTCCCTGATTCCCGTTAACAATAGCGAGAACAGGAGCGGTGGTTAATCTCTTCTTCAACTCCTAAAAAGCTTCATCGTAGAGTCCAATTGAATTTTACATCTGTCATTGTTAGCTTGGTCAATGGACTAGCTATCTTAGAAAAATCCTGAACGAACTTTCGGTAATAGCCTGCTAAACCCAAAAAGCTATGAACTTCCTTTGGGGTACTAGGTCTTCTCCAATCAAGAATAGTGGAAATTTTGCCAGGATCAACAGAAATTCCTTCTTCATTAACAATATGGTCAAGGAATTTGACTTCTTTGACCCAAAAGTGGCATTTGGAAAATTTCGCAAATAGAATATTTCCCCTCAAAATCTCCAAAACGATTCTAAGGTGTTCGGTGTGCTCCACTTCAGTTTTACAATAGATCAAAATATCCTCAATAAACACGAGCACAAATTTATTCAATCCTTCCCGGAAAACACGAGTCATAAGATCTACGAAGTATGCTGGAGCATTGGTTAGCCCGAATAGCATGACTAACCATTCATAGAACATATTAGGACCTCTAAAAGCTGTCGAATGAACACAATCTTCGGCGATTCGTAAGTGATGCAATTCTTGGGCTAGATCCATCTTTGAAAAGAAACGAGCGTCGTGTAATTGATCAAATAGATCATCAATTCTGGGCAGTAGAAATTCATTCTTGAGAGTCATTTTATTGAGATCGCGGTAATCTACACACAATCTCAAAGATCCGTCCGATTTAGCGACGAACACAACGGCTGAACCCCATTCAGAAACACTGGGTCGAATTAATCCTTTTGCTAGTAGATCATTGGTTTGCTGAACTAATTCAACCTTTTCCTCAGGTGCCATCCTTCGACTTGCGTGAATGATAGGACGTACATTGGGTAATAGGTCAATTCTGAATTCTATTTCCCGATGTGGAGGTGAAGATTTACTTCTCCGAATACGTCTGGAAAATCTCTAACAATTGGAATGGACTCCAAATTGGGTTAAGGATAACCTAAGTTATACATCAATCCTTCTCTTTTCGGACTAGGGTCCGCACAAGAAATCTCAATGATATCTCCAAATTCGGTTTTAATTGAAATCAACCGATTAATGCAATCCAGTTTGGCTTCGTATTTTGCTAGCCAATCCATTCCAAGTAAGACTTCGAACTCGTTAAAATCAAGAACAAAGAGACTGATAGGTAAATTTTAACAAGAATATGAGATAGGAACGTCTCTACATCGAAGACAAAGATTCGCGGGACCTCCAACTGAATTCTTTACGCATATAGGCTCATCAACAAAATCGGGTTCAAGATTTAATTCATTAATAGCTTGCTGAGAGATAAAACTATGTGTAGCACCCGTATTAAATAGAACTCTAACAATGCCATCGTAAATGATAAGTTTACCTTCCAGAACTCCTTTTCCTTTCTCTGCTTTGGAAGATGCAGGTTGGTCTTTGACCAGTACACCTTTGCTGTCTGAGCTTGCTTCTTGGTTGGACAGTCTTTAACTTCATGCCCCACTTTCTAACAATAATAGCATTTCCTGGACATCGCTTGAACGGATTGACTGAACTGTTTCTTAGGCTTCGTACATCTGCTTGAATAGTGGCCCTTCTCTAAGCAATTATAACAAGTGACATTCTCTGCTACGCTTCCCTGATTATTTTTCTTTTTCTCTTTGCCCTGCCATGGTTTCTTACCTCCAAATTTCCACTTCTTCGAATTTGGATTGCCCGAATTTCCTTTCTCTGCCGGGGCTTCTTGCATATCAAGTGTAGCATATCTGTATCCCATATCAATCAAATATGAGAAGGATTCCTTAACATGGCCAGTCATTCTTTCATGGAATTTCTTATTCATCCCACGAATGAATCTTTCATTCTTCTTTAAAGGCGTATTCACCAATTCGGAACTAAAACGCGACAATTCATAGAATTTGTTGAGATACTCCTTGAATGAAAAACTCCCCTGCTTCAAGTCCATAAATTCCTGGTATATTCGAGAAATTCCAGTTGATGGTAGATAACGCTTCTCAAATGCTTCTTTGAATTTCTCCCAAGAAAACTCATCTTCTGGCTTATCTACAATAATTGTCTCCCACATGGCTAAGGCTTCTTCTTGGAGATGCCAAGAAGCTATGAGTCGCTTCTGATCGTCTTGTAGCTTTAGCCCTCTAAAGATTTTCTTACATGATCTGATCCATGCTTGAGCCTCAACAATCGACTCCTTGACGGTGAACGGCTTACCACCAAGCCTTGAGAAATTTTTATGTAAATCGGCCAGATTTTGCTGTTGCTGAATATACTGCTATTGGGGGATCTTGATTAGTTGCTGTGGCACTTCCTTGACCCCTAACTCTTCCCCTTCGTCCGCTCATTCTTACTATCTGTAATTAGTAGGAAAAGATGGTTTAGATATACGGACGAAATATCTTAAGAATATCAGCAGTAATTAGATTAAGAAAAATTGGGATTTCAGTCTCGGTTATACTCATTCTAGGGTATACTTCACCCTATCTCTAATGAGCCATCTAATGTGTTATACTCCTTAGCTAAGTTCTTACTCAACCTTCAGCTTTAATACCAAATGTGATGACCCGAACTTGATGTCCGACAAAAGACATCAAATTCGTATCGCCGAAGCTTATAACAACATCAGATGAATATAAAATAGTGGAAACAGAATGAATGTCATGCATACATCACATATACGACATCAACATAATATCCATTACAACATCAGAGTATTTTTAATACATCTATCACCACAACTCTAAATAAACATCATGATAATACAACAGATAAACATATATCAAAAAGTCTTCGAAGGAATAAAGCGGTAACAAGCTTCAAAAAACTAAACACCTGAAATATCCCAAAAAGCTCCTAAGATATCTCCGAAGCAAGAGTTCCAAAATGCTGCTAACTCCAAAATACGGAAACCTGCTACTAGGCTGCCCGTGTGGAAATTATGGTCACCGAGAGTTTAGAAAAAAAACAATAAACTCTGGGTCAGTCATGGGACTGCTATGAATAAACAAAAATAGTTGCTTTTAAATAACTAGATCTATAACAGAAAATCCGGTATGCTTTTGAAAAATGAAACTACCATAAGACCTCCCGCCACACACACAATGCAATCGCAGAATTGGAGGAGATTTCTTCTTATGATAGTCAAATATGCTTGATACGAGAAAAATTCTTTGATATTATTACTAGTGCATAGTGTAGAAAATCATTTTGAAAATATAATATAAATCTTAGCCAGCATAGACATTCCGAACTGTGCCTACTATAACTACCATCTAAACAGTGGTAAGCACCATAAGTAAATGGCAGGTTATACAACTAAAACTGTCCTAGGTTCGTATTGGGAATTGGGTTTCCAACAAATGGTCAGGCTAAGGAACTTCCTAATGCCACATGGGTAGGCCTCTGGAGGGACGTCCTGAGAACTTAACCAGCTCTCTGCCAACACAAGGCCGGGTTACCTCTGTAACTAGGTAACTACTACATGAATATGCCACTTCCCGGTCCTTTGGGACCTTTATCCGAGGGCAATCGATCACAAAGCAACAACCACACAGTAAATGAGATTGGAGCTACCATACAGGTAATATCTGGGCTCCATACCATGACAACACCTTTTTCCAGAAGGAAATGACATACCCTAAAGGGTGCGACCCTTATAACCTTGCCGCATCTTTCCTATTTCGACCATTTCTAGGTTGTGAGGTACGTTGAGGCCTCGTCCACAAAGCTACGCTAAACACGAAAGCCATGCATTGATCACAAATGATCAACAAATGAGCATCAACACACACCAGCACTTAGCATGCCACGCTACCAAATTGGTAAAATAATGCCGATAACCTTCAGTTACATAACCTCTGAGCTCGTACTTCTCAGAGAAGGGTGTTAAGCTAAAAGAATAGATTCCCCGCTACCAACAGATACGTATTTGAAAGAAATCTGCTTTATATCTCAAAGTATAGTGTCAGACATACGACCATACAAGTCTGTTCCAGGTTTGAACAGAACCGAAGGCACTTCGTCCAACAAAGGAAGAAGCCCTTGCAAATCCGGGTATCCACAATCCCGATCGGACTTCCAATCACTTAGGGAATCTCTATGCCGGGGCAACACGATGTAGAGACAATCGATAGGTCATCCTATCATTTTTGAAGACACCCAGTCTTCACCACCGGTCTTCAAATGCTATCATTTCGACGCATCACTATTCGGAATGGGTTATCTGACACAAAGGTTCATGACCTAACGTTAAATTTGGATCGATGTGGTTTTCCGAATATCAAATTGACACCCGATCCCAGTCTCATCGAAATCCAAACGCCATTTTAAGGGCCAAGTTGTTTAAATAGTTTTAAACAATTTAATTCAAAAATTGAATTCATATAGCATTTATCATAGATAAATCATGCACAATCATCACAGATATATCCAGAATATCATAGAACATCATAGGATATAAATACATATCAGAGTCAATCAAACAGAATCATCGATTCAACTCAAAATTTGCTTGATTAATTTAAGCTAAATTATTTGCTTGAGAATAATCCATTTTATTCTTACTTAGTTAATTACTAATTAATTATATATTAAATTTATTAATTACTTCTTAATTACTCAATTAATTAATTGATTCTTGATTATTAATTAATTACCTTAATTAGTGATTTATAAACTTAATTACCCATTTAATTATTACTAATTATTTAATTAACCATTATTACTAATTAAATTAATCGTTTAATCCTTAATTAATTATTTAATCAGTTAACTACTATTTGTTAATTAATTAACTTTAAATGGTTAATTTAATTCTTAACTACAAATTGATTTACACAGAATTATTATTAAAAACGTTAATTACAAATTTAATTAAATCTTAAACTACTTGTTTAATTTTAATTATAAAACTAATTACATTCTTAATTAACATCCAATTTAAATTAACTATCTTACATTTGAAAACATTTCTTGATAAATTTAAATCAAGTTATAGCTTAAAACCCTGTTGACATCAATAACTTAATTAATATCAACTTGTTTATCCCTTTAACTTAAGATTTTATTTGATTATCCCTTGGAAATTAAACCCGAAGAAACATCGTGCAATGCTCGAGTCGAACTCGTGACTACCCAGAACTTTCACGCGTCTATCTACATCCCTCTTCTTCTTCTACTTTGCCTTTCTCTTCTACTTTTTTTAAGTTAAGTTATAAACTACAGAAGACTCATGAAAAACACTCACGCACAACCTAGGAAAATACCCGAAGCAAACAGCCAACAAACTCGAGTATCACTCGAGTCGACCCCAAACGTTGAACATAGACACATCCCCGCTGCCGTGCGTGTGCACGGCGGTTCACCACCACTCCGGCGCCCCACGACGTCATCAACAAACCACACAACGTCTACTCACTCGAATACACGGCCCAGATTAACACGATAAGGTCGAAACCGAAAAATGCTCGAAAATACGAACAGTAACTCGAACACGGCAGAGGAAAACGCCTCGTCCACTCAACCTAGACCACCTGCGACGACGTGGCTCCTGCCATACCACGACGACAACATCATCAGTCTTCCCCTAAATTCTCGTGAAGCTCGGTTAATCTTTGACGACGTAGTCATCTAATGTGGAGACCCCAAAACATTTGAACCCAAATTCTACTTTCGATTCGCCTCATCAAATCTTGCATTCGAAAAAATGTCTGGTATTTTTCCTATATTCAAGAACCCCCATGCTAGATACACAACAAGTTTCAACATTTAAGATTTGTTAAACAAATAGAAATTGACAATAATACAATTTTAATTCATCACCGAACTGCACCTTGTTTAATGTTCTAAAAATCATTATTTTTATTTTAAAAATCTTAGCTTTGTGAATTAAATCAGGTTATGAAATCAAATCACCAATTTAAAATATTCGAATTTTAACAATTTGAATTCTTTTACTGTAAATCTGAGCATACTTAAGCCATGCTCCATTGACATACCTTAAACCATTTTCAGATTTTTGTTTTAAAAGTAAACAAATTTATTTAGTTAAAATATCCTAAGTTTACAATGTTCTGCTAGATAAATTGTTAAATTTTTCCTACTTTCTTGCCCAGAAAAGTTAAAACAATGAAGAGCATACACCTTGCAGTAAAACAAAATCATTACAAGTTCCCTTGTTAAGAATACATAGCAACACCAACTTCATGAACTAATTATCATAATCAAAAGTTCAAAAAAAATAAGTTTACTCACCTGTATTTTTCCTGAAACAAAGAACTGCAGATGATGTTGTTTTTTTTCTTCAGTAGATGGTTTTTTTTAAAACTTGTTATATAAAGTGATGTTTATAAAAAAAATTCTTTCTAACTTTGCTGTATTTTTTGCTTTTGAACGAATTAAATGTATATGCAGGTGTACACATATATGTAAAGGGATTTTGTATAGGGTAGAGAGGTATTAACTGGGACGAAGTTTTCTTTTAATCAAATTATCTTTGTTTTCTTTGTTGACCAAGAAAAATTACTTCGGCTGAAGGGATCTTGGATTGAGGCTTAAGAAGAAAGCATTAAATGCTTGTTTCCATCCTTGTTAACATATACATGCTATTGATTTTTTATAAGTACTATAGTTGTTTTATTTTGCAGATTTTCTTTCTTTTGAAATCAGACTTTTATTTTATTCTTCTGTAGGTATATCTTTTTTTCCTTTTTTTGTACATTTCTACCTTCTTGCATAAGCCTCATTTGATTTTTATATGTACTATTGGTATTGGTTTACAGATTTTTTCCCTTTTAAAATCAAATTTTGTTTTTTTACATACAACTTTTTCCTTGTTTCCTGATTTACAATTTATATGCAAGTTTATATATTACATATGTCATGTTATAATCATAAGATTTTGACTATATAATTTTATCATAAGCATACTCTTGAAATTTTTTTTCCTATTTGAAGTTTAGCTATCAATTTTTATTCATCGCATATATTTTATTTTATTGTTTAAAATAATTTCCTGTTTGTTATATATTTTTATTTTTTTATTATCATTATTATTGTTTATTTAACTTAACTATAAAACATTTATTTAATTCTATATATCTTTCCTTTATTTCATATTAATAATATTTAATTTGAAACTAAATTCAAAGGTTCAAATAATTTATCGAGTCTAGAATTCAAAATTTTGGGATGTTACACCAACCCTGTCTATATATAGCCTGTTATAAACCCTAGCTGTTTCTCATTTTATTTTCTCTGTACATACCTCTTCTTCCTCCTTCTCAAATGTCAGAACATCAAATCTAATTACCAAATTCCAAAACCTAATTCCCAAAAAAAATCCTCCAGGTTTACTTCGAGTCGGGAAGAGGTTTACTTCGAGTTTTAGAGGCGAAAACCTTGTAGCTACGTTGGGTCAGAAAAGTTCAATGCCAAACAAGGCGTATCAGGGCACGCTTTGAGTTCCAGAGGTGAAAAACCTGAAGCGACTTCAGGTCAGGAGCCAAATGACTCGGGTCTTTGGTCATTTTGGAAAAAAATCAAAGCAAGCACTGGGTAACTGAGGTGGTGCCTCGAAGTAAGACTCGAAGTCGAAATTTTCCAATCTTCTAACGTTGATAACTTTTGCATACGAGCTTGGAATCACACGCGGTTTTTTCTGTTAGGATCATATCGAAATTTCAGACATTTTAGAAGTACTTCAGCTGCATTCTGAGGCTGTCAAATTTCGGGCTAATTTCTGAATTTTAATTCAACGACAAATCGAAGGTGAGTGTTTTAACTTACTCACAACTACTAAATTATCTTTTATTAGTTACATTGAATTTATGATGTGATTTGGAATTGATTGGTTGGTATTTGGTATGTTTAAATTGTCATTCCAGTTAAATATGGCTTTTATTTGCGTTTAATCATTATTTAATTAAATATTAAATTTTAACTTGCCAGTTTATGCTTGTTAATGATAATCAATTATCTGTTGCTGTTTATTGATTGATTTGGATGATGATTGTGATGGATGTTTGATTGTTGATATTGGATGACTGGATGTTATATCTCTATATTGTTAAAACAATACATGTTCCCTATGGGTTGAAATGGTACATACATGAACAATATGATAATTAGGGAGGAAACGTTATGAGTTGAAATAATAGACTCAAGCGATTTCGTGGATTTAAAATTATTCGGAATTGCAGATTGAAATGATATATATCCGTAAATATAAATAATTGCGGATTGAAATGATAAATATCTATATCACTTAACCATGGGGGAAAATAATATACGAATATCGGACTGGTTAAATTAAATGATTTAAAATCTTTTAACTTTGAATACAGTTAAACGATATTTTGGAGTAGAGTTTGATCGATATAAATTGAATTGTTTTAAGTCAATTACTGAAAGGATTTAGATTGAAATTTTAAAGTTGAATTTTGATGTATAAACGAAATTTATCGAAATTAACTTATTGGGAAGTTGGTAATTGTAACCCTAAAATCTACTGAAATGTGAATAGCATAAAATTGATATTTTAAGATTTGAAATTGGGTTTTGATTTGAACTTGGGATAAAGTCCAGATTTGTTGAAATGGAAGAAATGGTTTAATTTTGATATTAGTTCCAAATTAATTATTTTAATATAAACAATTTAAAGATTTATTATTTAAAAATCCTGATTTTAAGTTTTTCAAACTTTTAAACTAATTTAAATCATATTTCAACCATTTTAACCTACTTTAAATCAGTTTAAACTATTTAATTTATTTTAATCTATATAACCTAATTTAACTTATTCTAACCCATTTTAATATATTTAGCTTATGTAATATATTTTAAATCTATTTAATCTATTTTAAAAAAACTTAATCTATTTTAAATCTATTTAATCTGTTTTAAAAACTACTTAATCTAGTTTAAATCTATTTAATCTATTTTAAATTAAATTTAAACTATCATAAACCCTCCTAAACTATTTTAATCTATTTTAAACTATTAAAAACCATTTAGACCATTTAAAATGTAATGATCCCATTTTTTAAGCCAAATTTAATTTTGTAATTAATATAATTTTTAAAACTAATTTGTGAACTTATTTGAATTTTTCCAAAATAACTAAGATATGTGTTTGTTTAATCTATATATATATAAATAGATTGTAATTGGAATTTTGATTTGAAATTCAAAAATAAATATCTTAAAAATAAATTGGATTTAAAAACTCTATACTTTAAAAACTAGTATATATGTAATTATTTATTAGTGTATAATTAAGTTTTACAATCATTTTCTTTAATTTATACAAATAAATAAAAGAAAAAGTCTAAATATAAAAAGCATAAAACACATATTAATATAAAACTATATTGAAAATATAATATAAAATTATATAAAAACATAAGTACATGCAAACTAACAAGTGTAAGCATAATCACAACATGCAAAATACAAGTGTCAATTTAGTTATTTTCTTTTTTAAAAAAGAATAGTAAAACAAGATTTATATATATCTCTCTACCCTTCTTTCTCATTTTATTTCATAATTTAAAAACCAAACCTAAAAGCTAAAGCCAGAAAGAAAACAATCAAACAACAATCAATCTTTCACAAATTTCAACCTAAAGCAATCAAGCAAAATTCAACATAATCAAAGGAACAAAGCTGATCATCTCAAACAAGCAGAACAAAATTAAATCATTTCTAGGCCCCTCTGTTCATATATATATATATATATATATATATATATATATATATATATATATATATATAAGTAAACATCTTTTAAAAATACTTAAATTTGTTAAATCTTGATTGCATGTGTACAGGTTTTAAAAAATTTCAAAATTCAAAATCTCATCTCCTAATTATTTTTAGGCTTTGATGTTTAAACAAAAAGTGTTTAAGTTAACAAGATCTAAATTTAAAAATATTTCTAAGTAGTATCAGTTTAAGTTTTTTCTGGAAAATTTGAATATACAGTAAAACTCAAAATATGTCAAAATTCGACTTCAATGATTTATTGTTTCATTTATATAATCTGATTTGTTTCGAAAACTATGATTTTTAAAAGAAAAAATCACGATTTTTGAGTTTTTAAATCGAGAGAGCTTGCGAGTTGAACAAGAATTGGATTTTGGGCATTTCCTGGTGATTGGAGCAAGGTAGACGGTCGAGACGCTGCTGGAGGTAGTTGGTAGCTCGACGATCTTGGGAATAATGATCAGAGAATTTTTCGATCATCGTGGCGGCTGCATGGCTTTGTTTTAGGGTTTAGTTGCATGTTTGGGTCGACTGGGTTTGCGAGACTGTTGCATCATCGTCGAAGCGCCAGGCATGACCGTAGTGAGGGGGATCGGAGCATGAGTCAATGGCTGACACAGCGGATTAATCAAAAATAAAATTCAATCGGTGAAAGTAGTAATCGGTGGATTGATGAATACCAAAATGCCCAAATTCGTTGATCCGAAGATACCGAATTCTAGCTATCTCAAACACGTTGATAGCGCACTATATCGCGTTCAAAGATCTACGATTCTTCGTACGTTGATCTAGCGCACTAGATACCGTAAATCGGCTTCTACGATCGTTGAATCGAGCGCACTCGATTAACCGAAAGAGGAGATAGGAGATTACACTCAACTACCAATTTTAGAAGAAAGCACACAGCAATCAACAAGAAATTTTATTCAAAAATCAACCAACCTTCAAATGTACAACTCACGCGTATTTATAGAGTTTTGACCCTGACCCTTAAGTCGTATATGACTTACGACCCACCTTAAGTCGGCACCGACTTAACACAAAGCGACTCAACCCCTTTACAACAGAACACAATGCAAACGACTTAGGCAAGGTCGTTACCGACCTAACATACCACATACAGCTATGGACACGACTCACGACTTATCATATGTACAACACAGCACAATGAAACGACTCAACAATTGACCCTGCATGGCCGACCTAACAACCTACGACTCAAAGAAAAAAAAATATTACAACAACACACACATAAGTCGGTGACGGCCTATAATACCACACGGCTTAAAGACACAGACGACTCAAGACTCATAGGACTTAAGCAACACGAGCTCCCTGCGGCAAATCTCCTCAACGACTTAAGTAGGTCGGCTTATTATGAGTCGTAACTCATTGACTCGGCTCATATACAACACATATTCCTTTAGGTCGCTGCCGACCTAAGACCTTAGGTCGTGACTCGTTATATTTAGGTCGTTAACTCGACACCATTTTTCCTCTGGTATCATGTTAGCTCGGAGGCGACTCAGTCCTTCTTCATTAACTTGTAAGCCTTCCCCCCGTGACTCCTTAAGTCGGAAACGACTTATATTAACTCGTATGCTTTTCCCCCGTGACTCCTTGAGTCGTGGATGATCCTCATTGAGTCGTAGACGACCCAAAAGTCCTTCCTTAGGTCGCAGCCGACCTAGCCCTGCTTCCTTAAGTCGTGGACGACTCAAGCCCTCCTTGAGTCGTGTACGACTTATTCCTTTGACTTGAGATGCATCATCCTCCCCTGGTTGAGAAAAATTCGCCCTCGAATTTGTAATTTCTTCCGTACCAGATTGTTCGTCCCCATAATATGGCACAAGATGCTTAACATTGAATACGTCAGAAGTGTATACATCCTCCGGCAGCTTCAACTTATAAGCATTCTCATTGATTCGTTTCACAACTTCGACCGGACCAATTTTTCTGGCTTTCAACTTGTTGTAAGCGCCTACTGGAAAACGATCCTTTGTTAACACAGCATATACCAAATCACCTTCGTTAAATTCAACATTTCGTCGCTTCAAATCTGCAAATTTCTTATATTTATCATTTGACTTTTCCAATCGTTCCTGAACGATTCTATGACATTCCGTCAACCCATCAGCAAAGTCTACAGCTCGTTTAACCGTTCCCTTCGGTTGTGGTACTACTGCTAAATCCAACGGTCCCCTTGGTAAATTTGAATATACAATCTGAAATGGACTGAATCCTGTACTACGATTCACTGCATGATTATGAGCAAACTCTACCTGGCATAACTTCATGTCCCAACTCTTCAGATTGTCCTGTACAAGACAACGTAACAAATTTCCCAACGATCTGTTAACAACTTCTGTCTGTCCATCTGTTTGCGGATGATAAGCGCTGCTAAAGTTTAACTTCGTTCCCACCATCTTCCACAAACTTAACCAAAAATGGCTTAAAAATCTAGTATCCCTATCCGACACAATAGATTCTGGCAACCCATGTAAACGATAGATTTCTTTAAAGAACAACTGAGCAACACGAACAGCATCCGCCGTCTTCTTACAAGCAATAAAATGTGCCATTTTCGAAAATCTATCCACTACAACAAATATAGAATCATTTCCCCTTTGAGTTCTCGGCAAACCCAAAACGAAATCCATGCTGATATCAACCCATGGTTTAGATGGTACAGGTAACGACATATACAATCCTGCATTGGTCGCAGTTCCCTTCGAAACCTGACATATATGACATCTTTCCACAAACCTTTCAACCTCTTTCCTCATCGACGGCCAAAAGTAAGATTGAGAAATCAAATGCAACGTATGATCACGGCCCACATGTCCTTCCTCGTGCAACTCTTTGATAATCTTCAATCTCAAACTGCTCTCTGGAATACATAATCGATTTCCTTTAAACAAGAATCCATCAACCAACATAAATTCATCAGTATCTCCATCCTTAACTTTCTCAACAAACTTTGCAAAGTAAGGATCTTCGTCAATCAACTCTGGCAATAATTCAAACCCTGTCACCTCAACTTTCATTGTAGTCAACAAATGACTCCTCCTACTCAAAGCATCAGCCACACGATTCGTTACCCCAGATTTGTGCTTAACAACAAAGGTAAATTACTGTAAATATGCAATCCACGATGCATGTCTCGCTGAAATCTTATCCTGCCCCTGCAAATGCTTCAAAGCTTCATGATCAGTGTAAAGAACAAACTCTTTCTGAAATAGATAATGCCTCCAATGTTTAACAGCTTGTACAACAGCATAAAACTCAACATCGTATGTACTATATCTCATCTTTGCCCCTGATAACTTCTCACTGAAATATGCAATAGGTCTTCCACTCTGACTCAACACTCCTCCAATCCCAACCTTTGATGCATCAGTGTGTAGCTCAAACAACAACTGAAAATCTGGTAGTACAAGAATTGGTGTTGTCGTCAACAGTTCCTTGATCTTCTCAAAAGCAATCCCAGCTTCCTCTGTCCAAGAAAATTGTTTCCCCTTCATGCAATCAGTAACTGGTGCCATCACGCTACTGAAGTGTGGAATAAACCTTCGGTAGAATGATGCCAATCCATGAAAACTTCTAACTCCAGTGATCGTTCTCGGCTGTGGCCAATTTCTAATAGCTTCAACTTTACTCTGGTCCACCTGGATTCCCTTCTCAGATACAACATATCCCAAAAATAATACACTTCGAGTCATGAACACACATTTCTTTGTAGCTGCATAAAATTGTTCCTCACGAAGAATAATTAACACATTTCTCAAATGCTCTACATGCTCCACTGTGCTCGCACTATAGATTAGAATATCATCAAAGTAAACTACAACAAACTTCCCAATGTATGGTCTGAAAATTTGATTCATCACCCTCATAAATGTACTAGGTGCATTCGATAGACCAAACGGCATAACCAACCATTCATACAATCCTTCCCTTGTCTTGAACGCGGTCTTCCATTCGTCTCCCGGTCTAATTCGAATCTGATGATAGCCACTCTTTAAATCAATCTTCGAAAAGATAGTAGCCCCACTCAACTGATCTAGCAAGTCATCCAACCTCGACATGGGAAATCTGTAGCGAACAGTAATCTTATTCAAAGCTCTACTATCGGTACACATTCTCCATGTTCCATCCTTCTTCGGCACCAACAATGCTGGTATTGCACAAGGACTCAAGCTTTCCTGAACACGTCCCTGTTCTAACAACTCTTCCACTTGCCTTCGTAACTCCTCATGTTCCTTCGGACTCATCCGGTAATGTGGTCGATGTGGTAAAACTGCTCCCGGAACAAGATCAATTTGACGTTGAATGTCTCTCAGTGGCGGTAACTCCTTCAGCAACTCTTCTAGAAATAAATCTTCAAATTCTTTCAAAACTGGCTTCGTTTCTTCTGGGATTTCAACCTCTTCACTACACTCTCGCCCAATCAACAAAAAGACTTCAGGCTCCTCTTCAACTTCCTTAACAAACTCCTTCAAAGATAGCAAAGTTTTCAGTTCTTCGATCTCCTCCAACTTGCTTTCCTTCTGTTGTTGCTTCTTAGGAACTAAAGTGATTTTAGTACCTTTGAACATGAAACTGTAACTATTAGCACGACCATCATGTTGCACTGCTCTATTAAACTGCCATGGTCTGCCCAACAACAGATGACACACATCCATGTCTACAACGTCACACCAAATTTCATCTTTGTACTTCTTCCCAATAGAAAAATTAACACAAGCTCTTCGACACACCTTCACTTCACCACCCTTCCTCAACCATGCTAACTTGTACGGTTTAGGATGCTTCTCAGTTTTCAAGTTCAACTTCCTTACTGCTTCTGTAGAAATAATATTGTCACAACTCCCAGCATCAATAACGAACTTGCAAACTTTCCCCAGAATAGTGCATGTCGACTGAAAAATATTGCTCCTCAACCAACTAGATTCCTCTTCTTGCTTTGGTGTAAGACATGACCTCCTCATCATAAGATTACAACCTTCATCCCCGGACAATAAGTCTTCCTCCTCAACATAAGGTGCATTTGAACATTCTGCCTCCTCACTATCATCCTCAATCTTAGCAACCAATGCTCTCTTCTTCGGCTTCAGACATTCATTGCTTTTATGACCCAACTCCTGACAATTATAACATTTGAAACCACTGCTAACCTTCGCCTTCTCAGCCTCCTTCACCACTGGTTTTGTAACAGGTTTAGGAACATTAGAACTTCCACTAACACCCTTCGCTTGATTATTAGAATTAGTAAACACACCACCTCCACGCCTTCCCAGCTTCTCCCAAGCCAACGCTTTCTGATGTGCCTTTGCTACTGATCTAGGATCAAACATATTAACCATATCCTGGATCTGCAATCGTAACCCTCCAATGAATCTAGAAGTTAGCTGTTCTTCCGTTTCCATAATATCATTCCTGGCAATGAGTTGGTAAAATTCATCAGCATAATCACTAACAGACTTCGTCCCTTGCCTCAGATTCTGCAACCTCTGGTACATAATTGATTGATAGTTGTACGGTAAGAAAGTAGCTCTCATCAACTTCTTCATCTTCTCCCATGATTCAATCTTTGACTTTCCCATTCTCTCCCTTGTAAGTTTAGTTTGCTGCGGCCATGCCAAAGCTCTCCCCCTCAACCTAGTAGCAACTAACTTCACCCTTCGATTCTCCGGAACCTCCTTGAAATCAAAGATTTCCTCCACATTTGACAACCAATCTAAGAACTCTTCAGCAACCATCCCACCTTTAAATTCAGGAATTTCCATCTTCATACCCGACTCCCATCGACGATCTTCATCCACATCTCGATATGAATTTCGAAATTGGTCTCGATCTCGATAATGAATGTTAGCTCTATCACCCTCTTCATCAAAATCAAATGTACGTCTATACCAATCTCGACCATTATCATCCCTTCATTCATGCATGCTTCTTTGACTATGTCTCTCTTCATCTCTATATGGCTCATTGTCAAATTCACGTTGACTTCTTCTCTCTTCATGTCCATAGTCATGGTGATCTCTCCGTGATGAAATTGATGTTTCTCTTTTATCTCTAAAAGATTGCGGTGATACCCTCCTCGCTTCCGTAATCAATGGAGAAACTCGGTTTCCTCCATGGTTCGAGTTTGGTGATCTCCTCCTTTGAGTTTGATTCAAATCATTCATCAACTTCTCTAACTTTCCAATGCCTTCATCAAATTTCTCATTAATACGTTGCTCCATAAGCTCGGCTTCTTCTCTTCTATACAAAGCTTCAACGTTTTGATGACGGTTAGCTCTCCTTGGTGGCATGATTGAAAACTTCTCACAAACTCAAACACTTCACAACTTTAAACTTCAAAAAGACTTCAAAACTCTCCAACACAAGCCAAACAATGCACGGCTTAACACCACTAGCTCGCACAAAACTCCTTGGCTCGGCTATACCACTACACGACTTCAAACAATGATACCAAAAACTGATGCTCGGCCTACAAACACTTCAAACACCTTTTCAACTCTAGATCCAAAATGAAATGGATCAAAATCTTCAAACTCGTTGTAGCTTCAAGATGAAAACGATGAACAACAACTTCAAACTTCAAAAAATTGGCTCCAAGTCTCGTCTAAGCTATGATTGGCTATGTCTAGCTCTGATACCAAACTGACGCAGCGGATTAATCAAAAATAAACTTCAATCGGTGAAAGTAGCAATCGGTGGATTGATGAATACCAAAATGCCCAAATTCGTTGATCCGAAGATATTGAATTCTAGCTATCTCAAACACGTTGATAGCGCACTATACCGTGTTCAAAGATCTACGATTCTTCGTACGTTGATCTAGCGCACTAGATACCGTGAATCGGCTTCTACGATCGTTGAATCGAGCGCACTCGATTAACCGAAAGAGGAGATAGGAGATTACACTCAACTACCAATTTTAGAAGAAAGCACACAGCAATCAACAAGAAATTTTATTCAAAAATCAACCAACCTTCAAATGTACAACTCACGCGTATTTATAGAGTTTTGACCCTGACCCTTAAGTCGCATACGACTTACGACCCACCTTAAGTTGGCACCGACTTAACACAAAGCGACTCAACCCCTTTACAACAGAACACAATGCAAACGACTTAGGCAAGGTCGTTACCGACCTAACATACCACATACAGCTATGGACACGACTCACGACTTATCATATGTACAACACTGCACAATGAAACGACTCAATAATCGACCCTACATGGCCGACCTAACAACCTACGACTCAAAGAAAAAAAAACATATTACAACAACACACACATAAGTCGGTGACGACCTATAATACCACACGGCTTAAAGACACAAACGACTCAAGACTCATACGACTTAAGCAACACGAGCTCCCAGCGGCATATCTCCTCAACGACTTAAATAGGTCGGCTTATTATGAGTCGTAACTCGTTGACTCGGCTCATATACAACACATATTCCTTTAGGTCGCTGCCGACCTAAGACCTTAGGTCGTGACTCGTTAGATTTAGGTCGTTAACTCGGCACCATTTTTCCTCTGGTATCATGTTAGCTCGGAGGCGACTCAGTCCTTCTTCATTAACTCGTAAGCCTTCCCCCCGTGACTCCTCAAGTCGGAAACGACTTATATTAACTCGTATGCTTTTCCCCCGTGACTGCTTGAGTCGTGGATGATCCTCATTGAGTCCTAGACGACCCAAAAGTCCTTCCTTAGGTCGCGGCCGACCTAGCCCTGCTTCCTTAAGTCGTGGACGACTCAAGCCCTCCTTGAGTCGTGTACGACTTATTCCTTTGACTTGAGCTGCATCAATGGCGAAGTTTTGATCGAAGTTGCGAGGTCTCTGGTGACCTAAGGCGGCGGGTCGAGGTGATTTTGGGTTATCTAGTTCTGTTCCATTTGTAGCCAGGTTGCTCGATTTCGATTTCATGATCGGTACGGGAGGTGGTCGAAATCTTAAGGGAGGTTGACGTCGACGTGTTGGAGGTTGCAGCGATGACTGAAGTAGCGACGTTTGCCTGTGTACGTGTACGGGTGTTAGATGTGCATTGTGACTGGGTTGTTCGTGGAAGAAGATGAAGACCTCGGGTTTGGCTTCTGGGGAAGTGAAGTCGTGGCTCGAGTGATGTATTGGGTGGGTTCACGATAGCTTAGCATGTTATAGGGTTTTAAATTTTAAATCGAAACAAAATTTTAAAATAAGAAGGAGGAGTTTTCTCGGGTTAGGCTCAAGATTGATACGGGTTTTACTTGAGTGAGTGTAGTAGCAGTTTTAAAACTTTAAAACAAAATCAAGTTTAAACATCTCTTAACTAATTCTTTTAAAAAGTTGTGTTTATTTAAGTTTGGGATTAGTTAAAGGTTTTAAAGTAAATTAATTAAGTTTAATATATTTAATTATGTGACCATTATTTATAATTAATTCTTTATGTTATTTAACCAAATTTAATAGTGTACTTAAGAAGTTAATTAAGAAGATAACATGTTTTTAATTGATTAACTTAAAGGTCTAAGTTAATAGGTTAATGATAATTAATTCCAAAAGGTTTATTAAATAAGATTTAAATAATAATTAAGTAAATAATTAAGATAAATGGTTTATCTTTAATTAATTAAGGTCTTGGGTAATTAAAGCTTAATTAATTAATGAAAGTAATTAAAGAGTTATTAATTTGTTAATTAATAATTGAAGGTTAAATAATTTAATTAATTAATAATTGAAGGTTAGTTGATTAATAATTTAAGGTTAAGTAATTAGTGATTAAAGGATAATTAATTAATAATTAAAAAGTAATTAATCAGTAATTATATGATAATTAATTAATGTAAGTAATTAAGGATGATTAATTAATTTCATTAATTAATTAAAATAATAAGAAATGGTTTGTAATTAATTAATGTTAATTAACCAGGGTTAGGTAATTAATTCATATGTAATTAATTTATATGGTTTAAATTAAATTAATTATAAATTATGTGATTAATTAATCTTGCTTACGGATGATTGCTTGGATTGATTAATATCTCTAGTATATTAATCTGTAATATTCTGATATTAATTGCTTCGGATTAAGCTGTGATAAAAGTAAGTCATATATCTGTGATAAATTGCTTTATGAATATAATGTTCTGCATTTAATTATAAAAAATGGATCTTTTGTTTAAAAGATTAAAAATGGAAATTTGTTCAAACCATTCAAAAGGAAAGGGTTTGGGAAATAAGGGCAAATAATTTGTGACTTAACTAAGATTCGAATGTTTCCATATGTTTTAAATAAACGCTCATTATTCAGAGAGACCGGTGCAGGGCATTAAGTTGAAAACCCATTCCGAATAATGATACGACGAAATGGAATTGCATTTAAAGACGGTGATTGAAGACCGGGTATTTTCGAAAACGAAAGGATTTCCTGTTGATTTTCTCTACACCAAGTTGCTTCGGTATAGAGATTACCCTATGTGATGGGGAGTCCGAACAGGATTGGGGATATCCGAATTTGCAAGGACTTCTTTCCTTAAGTGGACGAAGTGCCTTAGGTTCCATTCAGACCCAAGATGGACTTGTATGGATGTATCTTTGACATTACACTTTTAGATATAAAGCTGGTTTCTATCAAATACATTTCTGTTGGTGGCAGAGAATTTATTCCCCTAGTTTAACACCCTGCTCTGGGACGTACGAGCCCAGAGGTTATGTAGTTGATAGTTATTAGTGATATATTCCCAATTTGGCAATGTGGCATGCTAAGTGTTGAGCATTGGTTGATCGAAGCATCGCTTTTATGTAAAGCGTAGCTTTGTGGGACGAGACTTCATCGAACCTCACACCTTGGGAAATGGTCGAAACAGGAAGGATGCATCAAGGTTGTGGGGTTCGCAACCCTAAGGGTATGTGCATTTCCTTCTGGATAAAAGTGGTATTATGGTATGGAGCCCAGATATTTTACTTATGTACTTGTTGGAATTCGAGGCCTCGGTAAAGGTATGTCAGGAGCGGGGGATGGCATATCGTGACAATTAGTTACCTAGTTACAGCGGTTACCTGGCCTTGTGTTGGTAGAGATCCGATTAGGTCCTTGGGATGTCCTTCCAGAGCCGGACCCACTCGGATAAAGGAAGTTCCTTAGCCTTGATCATTTGATGGAAATACAAACGAGATCCCTTTACGATCTCAGTTGTAGAACCTGCCATTTAACATGGTAGGTATACTATAATGGTACGTATGCTGGCTATGATTAATATTATACTTGCAAAATGTTTTTCCACACTATGCACTAAAAATAATATCAAAAGGATTTTCGCGTATTGTAACGATCCTAAATTTTGAACAATTTAATTTGTAAATATTTAATTTAATTTAAATATTTAAATGATAATTTGACTTAAATTTCAAATTATCAGAATGAATTGGTGATTTAAAATTTAGAATTTAATCTATTTAAAAGTTGAATAGAAATTTGAATTTTGACTTTGAAGTTGAAATTTAATATTGAACTTATATTTTAAATTTGAATTAATGATTTAGAAAAATAGTTTGGATTTAAAATAAGAAAGAAAATATAATATAAAAATAAATAAAAATATATATGTAATAAAATAAATAAAGAACATATATTTAGTTAAAATTTTAACAACATAATTATAACAAAATAAAAACAAAGCAAACAATTAAAAAAAAAAAAGAAACTAATTAAATTTAAAAGAAAAAAAATAAAATAAAATAAAATAAATAAATAAATAAAAATAAGGTAAACATTACCTTACTTACATCAGCCAAAAACACGCCGTGTTCCACGCCATAACCCACAACCCTATCTCCTCTGCAAATTCACGTTCTTTTCTATTTTATAACCCTACCCCTCTTCCCATTATTCATTCATACGAAAGAAAAAGAAAAAGAAAAAGGAAACAAAAATGGCGGCCGTATTCTCTTCTTCGCCGACCTTCAGCAAAAATTAGGGCTTTGCAAATTGGACCTTTGATTCTTCAATTCGCTCAACTTTCCCTTGCTTCGGCTTCAATTTCTGCTTCGACCACTTCGAGTTCGCTGCTTCGTTTGCGTGCTCTTCATTTATTTGTAAAGGTGAGTCTTTTGGCTCACGATTATCTTAATGCAAGTATTTAAATTTGTTACATTGAATTTTGGTTGCATGGGGGTTATTGGTTATCAATTGCTCGGTTAATTTGCATGCTATGATTTGGGGGTTATTTGTTATCATTGGCTCGGTTACTTGAATCTGAACCAATTGGGGGTAATTGCGGTCTCTTGCTCGATTTGCTTGAATTTTAACTGATAAAAGCAGATACTATCTGCTGTCACTTGCTCGATTTCTTGAACTTTAACTGATGAGAGCAGATGCTATTGATTCACTTACTGATAATTTGATTTTAATTTTAAATTGATGAGAACAGATACTACTTAAATTTATTTATAAATTGTTAAGAACAAATACTACTTAGTTGTGATTTGTTTTGTTTTGATGCATGCTTTGTGATTTGAAACTTCTACCATCATTTTTCAATTGTGACTGCACTTCATATATATATGCATTTATGCATGTATATATGTGATTGCATGAGTATGTGCTTGACTGTATGTTGTGTTGCTTCAAGGATGAAATGTCCTCTGTCTGTACATTTGAATTTTTGAACACTTGAGTTGTTCCACTATGCACTGTTGTGTGCTGTGCTATTGATGAGTTTTTTATGGCATTGGTTTTGATACAACTACTGATTAGTTGCATATATGTTGATGCCAATTGCCTCTGTTGTGTAGCTGGTCACTGTGTTGCACTATGCTATGCTGTGTCACTACTTTACTATTGTTTTGTTGACATCTCTGATTTTATTTTAGGAATTTTGATTTGTTGAGATTTTTGGTGTAAGCAGAGTAATTTCTGATCTCTCAACAAAATTTGCCATCAACAATAAAGGGTTGTCAGACAATCCTACTTGTTGAACCTGCTTTTGACACAATTATTTCTTTCCTTTTTCTTATTCCATTCTCTGCTCCTCTTCCATGTTTTTTTAAAAATACATACTGAAAATGCAAAAACACAAAACTTGAAGTCCAAACCAAAAGGTCTGTGCTAGCATGCACGAAGTAATTTTATGTTTCTATAGGCAAATCATTATTGCCTCCTTTTATAGACTTAACAAAGAACTGAAAGATGTAAGACAATTTTAGTCAGAACCAATAGTGCAGGAGCACTGCTGCCTTGCCATATTTTTTTTATATATATGTTCATCTCCAATGATTTCATTTTGGGATTTAAGTGGCACATTCCATCTGCTAATATTTGATGCTTCATGACACTGTTAATTCTGTGTTGCCTCTGTGTTGCCTCTATGTTGCCTCAATATTTCCTTTGTGCTACTGTGTCGTCTCTTGCTGCTGCATGTGCACTTGCTGCATGTTGTTTGCTGCATGTGTTTTCATTTGTGCACTAATTCAATGCTTAGTGCATTGTGTAATCTGTTTTGGACTTACAAATTTGAATTTCATTGAGTTGAGTCGAGTTTGCAGTGATTTGTCCGATTTGCGCTCGCACGCGTGTCGGCGAGGCAGTGCACATGTGTGCAAAGTATACGTGTGTACTGCAGCCACACGTGATAGACAGATTTTAAAAAATTAAAGTTGTTAATATGAAAATCCATAATAGATTTTGAATTGATTCATGTGATCCATTTTATTCAGTTCATTGCAAATTTATTTACTTGAGTTAAGATTAATCCTGACTCGAGTGTTTTTGTGTTTTGCAATTAACGCTCGGGTCAGACCGAGTATTTTTACAGCTTGAAGATTTTCAGGCCGCGAAGTTAGAGAGAGGGGGATTAAAGCACTCTACTAAAGTTTTCAGTAAAAATTTTCTTTGTACTCTAAAAAGATATATTCCGCTGTATAAAAATTTAATGCATTGTGCAAACTCTGATGTATGTATGTAAGAAAAGTTCAATTATGAATAATATTATGATTATTCTGTGATTCTGTGGCTGATTCTGTTTAAACTTTATAAACTGACTAACAATTCGTCATTTTGAACGTTTCTAGTTGGTTTAATTACCGACTAGAGGCGGTCAGAGCGGCGGGTCGTTACAAAAGTGGTATCAGAGCTTTGGTTTACTCAAAGCTCAGTTTATGATGTTTAATATGAATAGTTACTAGAACCACTATAAAGAAAGTGCTTTTCAAATTTAAAAGAAGTATAAAATTGTTATCTTTAAAACGAAAAGTATTTTGGAAATTAAAATTATTTTGAAATTCCCCTCTCTAAATGTGAGTTTGCGATAGTTCTATTCGGTGAGGTCTCGTTAGATTTGAGTTTCGATCGTTCAGAAACTCATTATCAAATTATTGAGATTTATAAAAAAATGAAAAAATGAACTAATGAATTAATGAATTGGTTTAAATTGGTTTGAATCGAATAACTTGAATATTTCGAGTAATAATTGTGAAATAAAATGACTGTCAATTTGGTTATAATCAAGTGGAATATTGAACTATAACTTGAGAATTTGACTCTAAATTCTTTTGAGGAATTGTTTTTAAATGTGAAGAACGAATTGTTAAATGAATGGATTATAAGTATTTAACTTATAATATGAACTTTTGGGTATATAACTGCGTTATATAAATGAATTGAATTGAATTAAATAGAATCAATAAGAAGATTTATAAATCGAAGTTTTATAAATAGGAAAAGAATTTATGAAGATTGTTTATAAATTCGAAAACAATTGAATTTGATAAGTAAATTGTTATAGCTTATTAAAGGAGATATATCCACGATTTTGGACAGTGGGTAATCCTTTAAAAATAAAAATAAGTAGTAGAAATGATTAAATTGGTTGACAAAGTATATTCACGATTTTGGACAGTGAATATATTATTGAATAAAACAGATATGTTTTAGGGAAAAGATATTATGAAATGAAATTTAATTGTTGACTTAACTGTAGAAATCAAACTAATTTCGATGTGAAGTTTATATTTCAAGTTTAAAACTATTGTCTAAAATGGTTAATGTGGAGATATGAATTAAATGGAGCTAAATTGATGAACAATTTACTAAAGAACTAGTTGACTATTTTTGAAATAGAAAGTAAATGCAAAGTTCAAATAGAATTTAGATTCCAAATTTGAAGTTGTCAACACGATAATCTATAATAGGTTTAAATAAATTCAGTGATGAATTTGAAATTTAAACGTGTGGAGAATTAAATTAAGTGAAAAACTTAATATTGAAAAGTTTGAAATCGGTTTAAAACCAATATTGGGAAAAGTATGAGGAATTCAAACTATGAAGTAAGTGAAGTTGAAAAGTTAATAGTTTTAAAGATGTTTTAAAATGCATTAACTATCGAATACATAGATTTCAACACTCATTGTTGAAATAGACGTTTTCGAGAAAATTAAGGAAATGGTGGACTATAACACTATTGTTATAGTAAATGGTTTCCGGAAGGAAATATTGTTGATAGTATTGGGATTTATATATCTATCTTAAATCCGAATCCCTATACTAGTGATTTTGAGTCGTCGTAACGATGTTTTACGTAACATTCGTTTTAACTCAAATAAATGTGTTTAAAAGAATGATTTCCTTAAAGAATGAAATATATACTTAATTTTGATTCAAGTATATTGAATATTTTCAAAGTGTTGAAAATGAATGAATTTGTGAATTACTTATTATTGAATAAGTATGGAAATATTTTCCAATGTGAAATGAAAGGTTTGAAATTTTATCTTTTAAAGATAAATTGAAAAATGAATATTTGAAATTAGTTTCAAATGGCTAAGTGTGAAAATTATATATCTTGTAAAGATATTATTTTGAGAAATTTGAACAATTAGTTCAACTTGGAAGTTTTCAAAGGATTGAATCTTCAGTTAAAATTGAGTTTAACTTTGACACCAAAAACAATATAAGTTGAGCTTTGAATTTTGGATAGTCGATTGGGATTGTATGTCTAGCATTGTGAATTGATGACATATCTTTTGATCTCTATTAAATATATATCTGTGGTGGCGGAGAATTTATTCTTTTAGCTTAACACCCTTCTCTGAGACATACGAGCTTAGAGGTTATATATCGATAGACATCAATTATGTGTTGAGAATTGACGATGTAACGTGAAATCCAAATCGAATGTGAAATCGATAATGAATTGGATTGTGAATATGAATTAGGTTTTAGATAACCTTAAATTTTCAAATCGATTGAGAGGAAAATTTTAAACGTGATGGGAAATTAGGAATCCTCTATTTGTTGTGAATGTGAAATGAGTTTTCGTAACTTATATATGTGAATATAATCGAAAACTAATCAGTTTAGAAAGTCATTATTATGAAAATCCTGTGTAGGTTTACATAGATATGATATGTACGAAATGTGAATGAAGTACTATATGTATATGACATATGTTTTCTAAAAAAAACTGAGGATATGGAAATGTACCTTCCAATTATTATGTGTGAAGGTGATTGGAACTCGGTGGAGTGTCCATTGTAAATCGTAGCTACGTAGAATTCCCTTAGTGGAATGTCCAATGGGACTGATTTGATATCCCATCGTGTTGGGATTATGTGATTGATGCTGGCGTAATTCGAGGGGTGTGATACCTACAGTTACAAGCGATTCCATTGAGATAGTGGCGCAACCGCCGAGTAAACTGCGATCTGGGAACCGAAGCGTAATTCGAGGGGCGTGATGCCTAAGGCTACGAGCGATTCTACTGAGATAGTAGCGTAACCGCCGTGTGGACCGCGATCTAAGGCGACAACCATGGCGAAATTCAGGGGTGATGAGAAATCTAAGTTACAAGCGATTCTACTGAGATAGTAGCGGAACCGCCGGGTGACTGTGATCCATGGGGGAACGGACTTTCCATATCCATTTTTAAAAGAATTTTTAAAAGTATTTTCACTGGGAGTTGAAGCAAGTATGTTTAGTACTTGGAGATTTTTTAGTCTTGCGTCTGATCAGCGTATGCCTAAAGTCTGTGAGAACGACGATGGACTTGTTAAACTTTGAGTTATCAAGTATTTTCAAAATTTTGAATAGAAAATCAATAATCTGAAATTAGAATTACATAATTCTAACTTAATGAATTAAGGAAGAAGATCTTTTTGAATATCTTGAAAGTCCACAGTTTTGGATAAGATATATTATGCAAATATTTAGCATGAAAGATTTCAAGTTTAAAAATCTGAGTTTTGTAAACCAAAAATTTTAGTAAAAGACTTTTGTGTCTTGATTATTGAAATCGATGAATAAAACTAGTGAAATGAAATAAATGGAATGAATACTATATTTCTTTATGAGTTTGAAACTGAGTGAAATTATGTAGGATATAAATATCGGCGAGATTTTAGCAATTGTTTTCCTAACTTATAATTTCGGGACGAAATTCTTTTAAGTAGGGGAGATTGTAACGATCCTAAATTTTGAACAATTTAATTTGTAAATATTTAATTTAATTTAAATATTTAAATGATAATTTGACTTAAATTTCAAATTATCAGAATGAATTGGTGATTTAAAATTTAGAATTTAATCTATTTAAAAGTTGAATAGAAATTTGAATTTTGACTTTGAAGTTGAAATTTAATATTGAACTTATATTTTAAATTTGAATTAATGATTTAGAAAAATAGTTTGGATTTAAAATAAGAAAGAAAATATAATATAAAAATAAATAAAAATATATATATAATAAAATAAATAAAGAACATATATTTAGTTAAAATTTTAACAACATAATTATAACAAAATAAAAACAAAGCAAACAATTAAAAAAAAAAGAAACTAATTAAATTTAAAAGAAAAAAAATAAAATAAAATAAAATAAATAAATAAAAAGAATAAGGTAAACATTACCTTACTTACATCAGCCAAAAACACGCCGTGTTCCACGCCATAACCCACAACCCTATCTCCTCTGCAAATTCACGTTCTTTTCTATTTTATAACCCTACCCCTCTTCCCATTATTCATTCATACGAAAGAAAAAGAAAAAGAAAAAGGAAACAAAAATGGCGGCCGTATTCTCTTCTTCGCCGACCTTCAGCAAAAATTAGGGCTTTGCAAATTGGACCTTTGATTCTTCAATTCGCTCAACTTTCCCTTGCTTCGGCTTCAATTTCTGCTTCGACCACTTCGAGTTCGCTGCTTTGTTTGCGTGCTCTTCATTTATTTGTAAAGGTGAGTCTTTTGGCTCACGATTATCTTAATGCAAGTATTTAAATTTGTTACATTGAATTTTGGTTGCATGGGGGTTATTGGTTATCAATTGCTCGGTTAATTTGCATGCTATGATTTGGGGGTTATTTGTTATCATTGGCTCGGTTACTTGAATCTGAACCAATTGGGGGTAATTGCGGTCTCTTGCTCGATTTGCTTGAATTTTAACTGATAAAAGCAGATACTATCTGCTGTCACTTGCTCGATTTCTTGAACTTTAACTGATGAGAGCAGATGCTATTGATTCACTTACTGATAATTTGATTTTAATTTTAAATTGATGAGAACAGATACTACTTAAATTTATTTATAAATTGTTAAGAACAAATACTACTTAGTTGTGATTTGTTTTGTTTTGATGCATGCTTTGTGATTTGAAACTTCTACCATCATTTTTCAATTGTGACTGCACTTCATATATATATATGCATTTATGCATGTATATATGTGATTGCATGAGTATGTGCTTGACTGTATGTTGTGTTGCTTCAAGGATGAAATGTCCTCTGTCTGTACATTTGAATTTTTGAACACTTGAGTTGTTCCACTATGCACTGTTGTGTGCTGTGCTATTGATGAGTTTTTTATGGCATTGGTTTTGATACAACTACTGATTAGTTGCATATATGTTGATGCCAATTGCCTCTGTTGTGTAGCTGGTCACTGTGTTGCACTATGCTATGCTGTGTCACTACTTTACTATTGTTTTGTTGACATCTCTGATTTTATTTTAGGAATTTTGATTTGTTGAGATTTTTGGTGTAAGCAGAGTAATTTCTGATCTCTCAACAAAATTTGCCATCAACAATAAAGGGTTGTCAGACAATCCTACTTGTTGAACCTGCTTTTGACACAATTATTTCTTTCCTTTTTCTTATTCCATTCTCTGCTCCTCTTCCATGTTTTTTTAAAAATACATACTGAAAATGCAAAAACACAAAACTTGAAGTCCAAACCAAAAGGTCTGTGCTAGCATGCACGAAGTAATTTTATGTTTCTACAGGCAAATCATTATTGCCTCCTTTTATAGACTTAACAAAGAACTGAAAGGTGTAAGACAATTTTAGTCAGAACCAATAGTGCAGGAGCACTGCTGCCTTGCCATATTTTTTATATATATATGTTCATCTCCAATGATTTCATTTTAGGATTTAAGTGGCACATTCCATCTGCTAATATTTGATGCTTCATGACACTGTTAATTCTGTGTTGCCTTTGTGTTGCCTCTGTTGCATCTGTGTTGCCTCTGTGTTGCCTCAATATTTCCTTTGTGCTACTGTGTCGTCTCTTGCTGCTGCATGTGCACTTGCTGCATGTTGTTTGCTGCATGTGTTTTCATTTGTGAACTAATTCAATGCTTAGTGCATTGTGTAATCTGTTTTGGACTTACAAATTTGAATTTCATTGAGTTGAGTCGAGTTTGCAGTGATTTGTCCGATTTGCGCTCGCACGCGTGTCGGCGAGGCAGTGCACATGTGTGCAAAGTATACGTGTGTACTGCAGCCACACGTGATAGACAGATTTTAAAAAATTAAAGTTGTTAATATGAAAATCCATAATAGATTTTGAATTGATTCATGTGATCCATTTTATTCAGTTCATTGCAAATTTATTTACTTGAGTTAAGATTAATCCTGACTCGAGTGTTTTTGTGTTTTGCAATTAACGCTCGGGTCAGACCGAGTATTTTTACAACTTGAAGATTTTCAGGCCGCGAAGTTAGAGAGAGGGGGATTAAAGCACTCTACTAAAGTTTTCAGTAAAATTTTTCTTTGTACTCTAAAAAGATATATTCCGCTGTATAAAAATTTAATGCATTGTGCAAACTCTGATGTATGTATGTAAGAAAAGTTCAATTATGAATAATATTATGATTATTCTGTGATTCTGTGGCTGATTCTGTTTAAACTTTATAAACTGACTAACAATTCGTCATTTTGAACGTTTCTAGTTGGTTTAATTACCGACTAGAGGCGGTCAGAGCGGCGGGTCGTTACACGTATCAAGCATGTTTGAGTACTATAAGGAGAAACCTTCCCCATGCGTGTGATTGCATTTGAGTGTGTGCCGGAAGACCTTATGGTAGTTTCATTTTCCAAAAGCATGAACGGATTTATTTTTGCACAAATAACTATTTTTAAATACTCACACCAGTCCTATGACTGACTCGGAGTTTATTGTTCCCTTTGCTAAACTCGAGGTATCCCTAATTTTCCACACGGCAGCCTAGATTCAGGTTATCAGTAGGTTATGGAGCTAAGTTGGGAAGTAGATGTGGATTTGGAAATCTTTGAAGCTTTTGGTCTTGAGCCTTTTGGTTTGCAATTTTGAGCTTTGGAAATGAAGATGCAATATGTTGAAATCTCTTGGAAGACCAAGTTGGTGTTATTTTTTCACTGTTATGTTGTATGCCGCTGTTGTGTTATATTTAGGACTCTTATGATTTTGAGCACTTGTTGTAGAATGTTGTAATCCATGAAGTGTATGAATGGATTTATTTATTTTCCATTGTGTTATTATCATCTAATGTGTTATAACTCCAGCGATCTGGGCTACAACATTTGAATCTCCAGCATTTGAATACGGTTGAGGTATTGGATGCGGATTTTCGAAGGTTGAAAGCGGGGTCATCACATTTGGTATCAAGGCTGAAGGTTGAGTAACAAATTTAGCTTTGAAGTATAACTCGTTAGGTGATTCATTAGAGAAAGTGTTAGAAATGCCCTAGAATGAGTATATTCCCTAAGATTCTCTTCCTTATGCCTAAATCAATTTTCTTACTATTTATAGATAATAAGAATGAGTGCAAGAAGAGGACGAGGTAGAGGAAGGGGGTACCACTACAAATGGTCGAGACCTCGCAACAACACTATGGAAGGAGAAACTCTTCCCACCCAACCCCATCAAAATCTGGCAGAGTTATATCGGAATTTCTCAAGACTTGGAGAGAAACCATTCAAAGGTATGGAGACTACTATAGAAGTGCAAGCTTGGATTCGATCGTGTGAGAGGATTTTTTAAAGATTGAAATTGGATGATGAGCAAAGGAGGTTGATGACTTCATGGCAGCTCTAGGAAGAAGCTTTTTTCTGGTGGGAGACCATTACGTTGGCCGAATCAGAGGATAAGTTCACATGGGATAGATTCAAGCAAGTATTTGAGCAGCAGTATATGCCTTCCACCGATATTTCCAGGATGTATCAAAATTTTACCAATTTGAAGCAAGGAAATCTATGTTTTGAAGAATACTTAAATAAGTTTAATGAGTTATCCCGATTTAGACCTGAATTGGTGAATACCCCTCTTAAGAAGAATGAGAGATTTATTAAAGGGATGAACAAGAAGTTTTATGAAAGGACGACAGGCCATGTGAAGGAGTTTTTGCTGATTTAGTAGACATGGGATATATATATGCCCCTTAGATAAACAAGAGAATCCAGAAGAGAAAGGAAGTGGAAGTAATCTAAATTGGAAGAAGAGAAAGTTTGGAGGAAAGAAGCCTTGGTAAGGTAAAGAAAAGAAGGATACTCAAGGGAACAAGTTGAAGAATGTTACCTGTTTCAACTATTTGGAGAAAGGTCATTACTCAAATAGTTACAAAAAGCCCAAGAAGCAAGGGAAGAAGGATCAACCTAAGAAGTCAGGACAAGAAGCCAGGGAATGCTGCTATTGCCATAAGCCAGGACATATGGTTGAAGAATGTTGGATAATGAAGCAGGCCCAATTAGAAAAGGTATATGCAATCAAGGATGAACCTTTAACCTCAGGAGCTGATAAAGAGAAAGGAGTTTTGGAAGGTAATCCTCTTATTTATGATAAAATTGTTAGAGTTCTATTCGACACTGGAGCTACGCGTAGTTTTTTTCCCAGCAAACCGTATAAGAGTTAAATTTTGAACCCGAATTCATAGATGAACCTATTTCTATAAAGAACCCGGTAGGAGGCCCTGTGAATCTTTGTTTACGTTGTAGAAAGGTTCTGTTTCATATTCTCATTATCAGTTTCCTATCACCCTTTTCATTCGTGACTTTAATGAATTTGATATTTTACTTAGAATGAATTGGTTAACGAAATATGAAGCTAAATTAGATTGTATCGATAGAACGATTTCGTTCAAAACCAAACTTGGCAATTTTGTTGTGATTTCTTGTGAGGATCCAAATCCGAAGAGGGACAAGCTAATGTATACTTTAGGGTGTCCCAACCCAAATTTGGTTTCCATACCTATTGTTCGAGAATTTCCTGCCGTATTTGAAGAAGTTTAGTCTTTACCCCCACATAGGGAAATCGAATTTGGAATCGACTTGATTCCCAATGCCCGTCCAGTTGTGCATGCAAGTCGTAAGATGGCATCAAGGGAAAGAGTAGAGCTAGTTAAGCAAACCTAAGATTTACTGGAGAACAGATTTATACGACCTAGTCTTCCAGTTGGGGTTCATTTGTAGTATATGTAGCCAAGTCCGATGGACCATTGAGATTGTGCATAGATTATCATGATCTTAATGAGTTAACCCTTAAGAATAAATTTCCTTTGCCCTAAATCGACGACCTGTTCGATCAATTTCATGGTGCTCGATTCTTTTCCAAGATAGACCTAGCCCAAGGATTCCATCATATGAGAATTGAGAAAGATTGTATCCATTTGACTGCTTTTAGGGGTCCCTATACATTCTATGAATTGTGCCCTTGGGACTAACCAATGCACCCGCTTATTTCGTAGACCTGATGACTTGAGTATTTCATGAAGTATTGAATAAGTTGAGATGACTCGACTTTTTCTCCACAAAAAGTCGTATCATCCTTAAGAAAGAAAGGGATAGAAAAGAGAAAAGAAAGAAGAGAAAGAAGAAACAACACAAGAATCTCAACTGCAGAACGAATAAATTATATTAATAATATAAGCATTACATAGTATACATCAAATATCAGAATTACACAGACAATACAACACATACTAGACAGTTATAAACACTTGTCTAGTTATTACAACTCAATATATTACAGAAAACACTCAGAGATACCAACACAGCGGAAAACTATATAACTATACGCAGAAGCCTCCTGCTCCATATTCTCTTCCACAATTCGTCAAAGCTAACCTGAATCCTAACCTGAATTCCCTTGGCTACTCGTAAAAATTTGAGTACCCAAGAGTTAAAGAAAAAACAGAAATAACTCCGGGTCAGACATGGGTCTGGTGTGAGTAACATGTTAAAGTTGCTTAACTTTGAAAAACCTTTGAAAAGAAAAGGTGTCACGTAAGACTTCCCACACATAAACATGGAAAAGTTTTTACCTTACGCTAACCAAAACATTTGATAGGAAATCTGATGATATTATAATAGTGTCTAGGGTTTTCAAGTAAATAAGAAATAGCTGAAATTGTTACATGATTAAATTCCAGCTACTAGCCACAAAAGTGGGTAATAAAATCAAAACCGTTGGCACTTATTGGATTTTGGATTCCATACAATGGCTGGGCTCCTGGGGTACCGCCCGTCACAGTACGTGGCCTAGATCACCGTACCGAGGAGTACGCCCGCTCCTCTGCAACACAAAGCCGAAACCATTCCTTACTGAATAGTTCCGAACAAGACCACCCCGCAGTTGTGATCAGCAACTGCACCACTAAGCCGAAATAAAGGGACATCTAGACAGGGGTAAATCTCGCTCTCAAGTGGGGGCTACCCACGATGCCTTGCCGCACCTCCCCTGTTTTAGCCATTCCCGGTTGATGAGGCTTGGGGCTACGATTACCTTTATAGGACATAACACTTAGAATGCTCATCGTCCACCTGACGACGTTTTGAAAGCATTCAATCCATACAAGTTCGTTCCGGGTTCGAACGAAACCGAAGGCATTATCTCGTTACACTCATTTTGGAATCACCCTCAGAGTTAACGACCATAACCCTTGCACTCTGAATCTTCACCTTCACTTCAGATTCACGACCTAACGTTGAATTTGGATCGATGTGGTTTTCGGATATCCAAATATGGAAACCCGATCCCGGTCTCATCGAAATCCAAAACGTTTCTTTTAAGGCCAAGTTGTTTTAGAGTTTAAAATAATTCAATTCATTATCTATATACACACAGATAGATAATTCACAACACAATACATAATCAACGTTATCATTACCAACAGATAATTCATATCATAATCAGATGACCCATATTATCATCCAAAAGCAACCAATACATCCATATCACATACATTTTCATCTCATAGCTGAGATTACAAACCATACCAGGCAACCAATACCAATCATCAAACATAAGTAATGATCTAATAATCACACCATTTATAATTAATTTAAAATGAATTAAATTAATTACTTAATCTCTAATTAATTTAAAATGAATTAAATTAATTACTTCATCATTAAAATCCTGCTTAACTTAATCATCAATTAATTACAAATCAATAAGATAAAACACCATCTCAATATTCATTTCAATTAATCCTTATTGATTAACCATCTCTAATTACAATAAATAATTAGCCTTTAATATTAATTACACAAGTTAATTATATATTAAAATCTTTGTAAATAATTAACTTGTAATTACTTAATTAATTAATTAGCTAAAATTAATTACATTAATTCTTTATTAATTAATTACTTCATTTATTAATTATTTTTTAATTAATCAATTTTAAATTACATCATTAATTATATTAATTAATGATTTCTAATTACAATTTAATTTATCTCTCAATATAAATTAATTACATAAGTAATTAATCTACAATTAAACCACATATATATTAATCACCCTTGATTAATAACCAACCAGCAATTAACTATCCTTAATTACTTATCTCATAAATTGATTACTCTTAATTAATTATCTCAATTAATCCCTTGATTAATTCTAAAGTAATTTATATCCAAATTACTTCTATAAATTACAAATCCATAAATTTTATAAAGTAATAATCAAACAATCCACACATGTTTAAATTAACTTAACTTAATTAATCTAAACTAATCACATTAATCAAATTAATTACACCAAGTAATTAATTCATTAATTACTTTCATTAAGTAATTAAACAATTGATTATTATTAATTAATCTACTTAATTATTAAAAATTAATCACATTGATTAATTGTTAAAATAATCTTAAGTTAATTTTCTTTATTAACATTTCTTAATTACTAAATTAAGAAATTAACTTATTTTAATTATTAATTTCAAATTAATTAATATTTAATTTCAATTAATTAATAAATTTATTAAGTGTTAATTACATTCTTAATTAATCATTAATCTTTTGATTAAATAAATCTTAATCATTAATTAAAATTTAATTAACCATCCCTAAATGTAGATTAATTAACCTTAATTAATTAATCTCAAATCTATTTAATTAACTTAAAAATTATTGATTACCTAATTAAACATTCACATTATTCATTAATTAAATAATTAATATTCCATTTAAACTAATTTAATAATTTAAATGAAACCAATTTCTTAAGTTCTAATCTTAATTTAAGAAACATTTCTTCTTATATAAAGTATTTTAAACAATTTGTTTCCAAATAAATTTTAAACATCACTTTAAATTTCATTTTAAAATGAATACAATTATATTTAAACAAGGTTTAAAACAAATTAAAAAAACCCTTTTTATATAACATGTTTAAGAACATACCTTTTTTTAAAATAAAGGTTCAAAAGATTATAAAACAAATTTATTTCAATTCAATTTAAATAGAAATTCCCTTTTAAAATTCAAACTGTTCATTCCAGATTCAAACTTAAAAAAAATTAAAAATTTACTTACTCTTCCATCTTTATTTTTAAATTCAAATTATTTAACCTTTCCTAAAATAGTTAAAACAAATTTAAGTTTAAAAACTCTTTTAAAAAAAACTGGCATTAAAATAAAATTTCACTTTTTAAAACTGAATTTAAACTTATTTTAAATTCTTATTTCATAAATTAAAACTCATATTTCAAATTCAAAACCATGGTTCCTTTAAACTTTAAAAAGTTTAAAATCTAAATTTAAATTCCCAGTTTTAAATTCAAACTCAGATTCATCTATTCTAAATTTTAGTTTTCCAGATTTAAACTTGTTTAAATTTCAGTTGCATTTTAAATTTTTACTTTTAATATTAAACAGAAAAACAGTTTCCTATTTTAGTTTAAACATCTTGCATTTTTGAATTCAAAAATGATTCAAAATCCAAGATTAAATTATTGAATTCATAATTAAATTACAGGTTTAAAAATTCCAGTTTGAACTTCATCTTACAATTTGAAGTTTTACTTTTAAATTTTTAAAAAAGAAAGACAGCTTCTGTTTTGGTTTAAAACCGAACTTGAGTTTAAAAGTATTTCAAATTTATTTCAAAGATCTAAAATTTAAACTTATTGAATTCAAATTCAATTTCAGGTTCAAGGCTTATTTCAGATTTTTGTTTGCATTTTACTTTTTTTTACTTTAAGATTTAAAAAAAAACTGAAACAGGTTTTGTTTCTAATAAAACCTGAAACATTCAAATACTCGAGCCACTATTATTTACTTCGAGTCGAAATCCCATCCGCTTTGAGTTAAAACTCGAAACTCCCGAGTCCGTCACGAGTAAACTACAACTGCACCAATTTCCAACTTCATCAGAAAATACATGTCACCGTGCACATGTACATCGACGACGGCCATCCCTGATCACCTCTGACGATCTCCACATGTCGCCAACTTCCATATCACCTGGCCACGATCATCAAATCGGCCAGAATTCAACTCGAATTGAATTCATGTTTAAAACCGAAACCTGGAACATCTATTCCCCCTTTCAAGCTTGACCTGTCAACGGAGAGACCTCCCAACTCCGGCCACTATCACCCTTGAAACTCCATCAATCCCTCATCTACTAATACCCCAAAGATCTAAGAACTCGATCCTTAGTTGAAGCCGAAGTATTCAAATTCTTAAACCCAGTTAAACTAGGGTTCATAACTGGCAATCCCAAATTATATCACTAAAATTTAATGTCAACTCAATCTAAGAATTTTCCTATAATCTTTGATAGTTACACCATCTTCAGAAGAAAATTCACCCAAATCAAATGCAAGCATCAACTGTGCTTAACAAATATGTAAAATACAGTAAATTCAAAAACTGCACTTTGTTTAAAACACTTTAAATTGTAATACTTGATTTAAAATTCATGAATTTACTTGATGTTTCTATTAATAAACCTGAAACATTAAATTATAAAGTTTTGAATTTCACTCTATGCTAATTTGCTCTATGTAACTTGATTTTCCAGGTCACAGACAATCCTATTTAATTTATATAAAATTTAAACTTACCATATTCTAAAATAAACAGATTTTATTCAAAAGTTTAAGTCATAACAGCAACAAGTCAAAGAAAAGAATTCAGGGATCAAACATGAGTTTGGAATTTTGAAGAACAGACATGCAACAGTCATCATCATGTATACAGGCATATATTTACAGCAGTTTCTTATAAATTCATTTCTAATTTAAAAAGCATGTACAACTTTACCTATTTAATAAATTTATAAATGAGTTACTCAACTGTATTAAAATGCAGAGTCCAAAATTTTAACATGCAGAACATTCTTTGCAAAAGTTTTGAATGCCCTTTGAAACTTGCTTCCAATTTGATGCTTTTAATCTTGTTTAAGAAATGCTTCCAGATTTGAAAGTTCATGAATGCAAACTTTGCTCCTTGATCCACAACCTTGCAGGCCTTTGTTCCATATTGAATAGAATGCAGACTTTTTGTATGATGCACAGGGAATTTATTTGCAGATTTTGAAAATGGATAAGGGATTTGAGATGTATTTCTGGATTGAGGAGTTACAGGGTAATGATTTGCATTTTGAGGAGTTTTTGTTTACTGATTTTCAATAGAATGAAGATTACTTTGGTGTGAGATGTTTTCAGTTGAAAGGTTTCTTTAATTAAGAAATGAAACTGAGAAAAAGCCAGGAATGAAAGAATGCAATTTTTATAAACTAAATTTATGATTTATTAAAAACAAAGAAAAATAAAAGATATAATTTGACACTTGTCTAAAATGTTAACACTTGTTAACTTCCTTGTTTAACTACTTAACATATGTTATTGGAGGCTTTTATATACTTACACATGTATCTTTAAATGTTTTGTTATTTTTAATTAAGTGTTAAAGAAAATTAAACTTAATTAATTTATTCCATTAACACCTAGTTATGTATATAATTAATTTCTAAAGAATAAAGCAAGGTGTTAATATAAATAAAACAACATACAAATAAATCATTTGTCAAAGATACTTTTAAACAATTAAAATAAATTTATAAAAGAGGTTGTAACTTACTTGAATACATGTTTCACATTTTAAATTTTATTTTAAATTTCATATTTTAATTTACAAATCATAATTATTAATCAATAATTTAAAAAGAATAAAACAAACATTTTATAACTTATTTTAATATTCAAACTTAAGTTAAAATGAATTTTAAACCAATAAAACATTTATCTCACATATTTAAAATCATTTAGTTATTTTATTAAATAGTTTTTGAAAAGCTTAAATCCAAAAATAAAATCACAATTCCTAATTACAAAATATTAAAATTATGCTATACTAATTTAATTAAAACAACTTATCTATTTAAAATATATATAAATACATATACATTATTAAATAGAAAATAGATTTATTAGTTTATTAAAAATAAATTCACCAATTAAATATTTAAATAAAGAAGATTATTAAATTAAATCAAATTTATTAACAAAAATTATCAATTCAATTTAAATTTAAACACAGATTATTAAATTTATATTATCGAAAATCCCAGGATATTACATAAGTTCATTCTCGTATTTATTGATGATATTCTGATTTATTCCAAAACTGAAGAATAGCATGCCGAACACGTAAAAATAGTTTTGGAAATATTGAGGAGGAATATTCTTTTTGCCAAGTTTTCTAAATGTCATTTTTGGGTAAAAGAAGTTAGATTTCTGGGACCTTGGTAAGGTTTCCGCTATCCTAGATTGGGAGCAACGCACAACCCCAGAAGAGGTCAGAAGTTTTCTGGAATTAGCCGAATACTACCGAAAGTTTATCCGGGATTTCTCTAAGTTAGCCAGTCTATTAACTAAGCTGACTATGAAGAATATCAAATTTATTTGGACTCCAAAGTGCGAGGAAGCATTCCAGGAATTGAAGAAAAGGTTGACCACCGCTCCCATTCTTCCCATTATTAACAGGAATAAAGGTCTATCTGTTTACATAGATGCATGTGGTGAAGGAGTGTGTGATGTTCTAATGCAAGAGGGTAGAGTGATTACCTATGCGAGTAGTCAATTGCGACCACATGAGAAAAACTACCCGACCCACCATCTTGAGCTTTTGGCAGTTACCTTTGCTTTGAAAATCTGGTGTCATTATCTACTGGGTGAAAAAATTGAATTGTTCACCGATCATAAATCTTTGAAATATCTCTTTATCCAAAAGGAGTTGAATTTAAGACAACAACGTTGATTGGAATTCCTAGCGTCGTACGACCTGGATATTCGTTATACACCTGATAAAGCCAACATGGTAGCTGATGCTTTAAGTAGAAGTCATGCTGTTCTTGCTTATCTTGTGGTCACCCCTACTCTTATTGAGAAGATTGCTAGTAAGCAAAAAGAACACAATTTTCTCCAAGAAATTTATGGGATCATACGTCGAGGCGATGATTCCAGCTTTGTAATTGATAATAGTGGAATTATAAGGTTGAAAGGGAGGATTTGTGTCCCAGACATCCCAAATCTCAAATGAGAAGTATTGGACAAATGTCAGAAATCCAAGTTTAGTATCTATCAAGGGATTAACAAAAATGTATCGAGATATTAAGAGGACCTTCTGGTGGAAAACGATGAAGAAGGATATATCCATTTATGTTAGTCGATCCGCAACTTGCCAACAAAAAAATAGTGATCAAATGAAGATGGCAGGTTTACTCCAACCACCAGAAGTGCCCAAATAGAAATAGGACCAAGTGTTTATGGATTTCATAGATGTTTTGTCATGAACTTGGAAGGGTAATGAGGCGATTTGGGTTATTGTGGATCGTCTGACCAAGACTACCCACTTTATCCTAGTTAAATCTACTCGAACGACAGCGAGTTTAGCAGAGTTATATATGAAGGAGATTGTTCGACTCCATGGAATACCAAGAAATATAGTGAGTGATCGAGACGCGATCTTCACCAGCAGATTTTGGGTGGCATTTCAAGCCGCACTAGGAATCAAGTTAAACTTCTATATTGCTTACCACTCGCAGTCAGATGGGAAAAGTGAGAGAATAAATCGAACCTTGGAAGATCTTTTGCGTGGTTGTATTCTTGATTTTGGAGGTTCACGGGAGGACCATTTGCATTTGGTTGAGTTTTCATATAATAATAGCTATCAGGCCAGTATTGAAACGGCTCATTTCGAAGCATTGTATGATCGTCCTTGTAGATCACCTTTGTGTTGGACAGAGTCACGTGATAAACTTGCTCTTGGTCTGGACATGACAAGATAAGCTTCTGAGAAGGTCGATTTCATTTGGAAGAAGTTGAAACTGCCCAGAGTCAACAGTAAAGTTATGCCGACCACATGAGAAGAACTTTAGAGTTCCAGGTTGGAGATTTAGTTTTCTTAAAGGTTTCTCCAATACACGGAGTTTTGAGATTTGGAAAGATGAGTAAGCTGGCATCACGATATATAGGTCCTTTTCCTGCGCTTGAGTTGGTCCTTTGGCTTATCGAGTGCAGTTACCTAATTGGTTAGCTGGCATGCATAATGTGCTCCACGTTTCACACGTTCGAATGTATGTACACGACCTAGATCATATCATCGAGGAGGCCGCTCAACAGGATTTGGAAATCACGCCTAGTTGGTAGTGAAAAGAGAACCACTGAAAATTATCGGTCGAGATGAAAAATAGTTAAGGAATAAAGTGGTAAAACTGATGAAAGTACAATGGAATGGAGATTTGAATGATTGTACTTGAAAAACAGAGGAAAGCATGTAGAAGTCCTATCCCAAATGTAGAGCGGATATTTCCGCTTGATCTGGTAAGCTATTTCTCTATCTTTTTATATATTCTTTGTTTGTCTCCATGTCTTTCAAATTTCGAGGACGAAATTTTCTTAAGGGGGAATTTGTAACGATTCCGTATTTTAAGCAAATTTAATTTTGTAATTAATATAATTTTTTTAATTAATTTGTGAACTAATGTGAATTTTTCCAAAACAAATAAGATATGTGTTTGTTTTATGTATATATATATAAATAGATTGTAAATAGAATTTTGATTCGAAATTCAAAAATAAACATCTTAAAAATAAACTGGATTTGAAACTTTATACTTTAAAAACTAGTGTGTGTGTGTGTGTGTGTAATTATTTATTAGTGTATGATTAAGTTTGACAATCATTTTCTTTAAAGTTATATAAATAAATAAAAGTAAAGGTTTGAATATAAAAAACATAAACACATATTAATATAAAACCAAATTGAAAATATAATATAAAATTTTATAAAAACATAAGTATATGCAAACTAACAAGTGTATGCTTAATTACAACATGCAAAACACAAGTGTCAATATAATTATTTTCTGTAATATCCCGGAATTTTTAACAATATCAATTTAATAATCTGTAGTTAAAATTAAATTCATATTGATATTTTGTTAATAATAACTCAAATTGGTTTAATAATCTTCTTCAATAATTATTTAAATTGGTTATTTTATTTTTTTAAAATAATAAATTGATTTCCATTTATAAATAAATATATGGTTTAAATTCTAAATAGATTGGTATTCTTTTAATTTTAATAAGTAAAGCATATTTTCTAGTTTTAATATTTGTAGTAATTTGGAAATTTGTTTTATTTAATATTTAAGCTTTTCAAAATTTAATAAATGATTTTGGCTTAAATTTAATAATTGAATCATGTTTTTAAAATTCTAATATATACATTATAAATTGGAAATTTTGATTTAAATTATTATTGAGTTTTCAAAGACTATTTCATAAATAAATATATGATTTTAAAATTTGATAAGAAAAATATTAAATGTTTAAAATTTAATTGGATTGAGTTTTAAATTAGAATAAATAAACAAAATGGTTTCATGGTTTAATAAAATGGATATTTTATTAATTAAAATATAATCTCTTGTAAAAATAATTTTAGTTTAATAATAAGAGATTTATAAAAGCAATATTGATATTGTATTGTCTTTATAAATAAGTTTTGAATAGAATTTGTAATTTTTATTTCAAATTGAATTTATGTATATAACTTGATTTGAAAATAATTGATTTTGAATTTAGTTTGAATTTAAATTCCAAAGTATAAAATCTTAATTGTTCTAATTTCTATATGTATAAGTTTATTTATAAACATGATTTGTTCTTATTTCTTTTGTAAATTTATACCCATATCTAATATAAACTAACAAATTGAAATTAAGCTAACACACATGCATTACTTTGTAAATTTAAAAACTAATTACCTTTCAAAAAGGAAACAAGTATTGCATTCTTTTAACAAGTGTTTCATTCATGTAACATGTGTTTAAAAATTAGCATAACAAATTGACAAGTGTTAAATTTAGTTTTAATTTTTCTTTTATTTCCTTAAATCTGAGAATACATTAGTTTAGCTTGCATATTCTATTTCATTTCTTTAATCAAAACAAAGATCAAAAACTCACTTACTTCATACATACATTCTGTTCATAAATCTGCATTATTTTCTGGAAATCAAGCATGCAAATGATGTCTTCATGCACTTGCAAGTTTCAAATCTGCATTTCGTCAAATCCAAACATCTGCATATTCCACCTCTTCAAAATCAAACCCATCTTCCCTAAATTCAAACATCATTCTGCACTTCCTCAAAATCAAAGTGAAGCCTGCACTGTTTTTCTGCATTCTGTTTAAACCTGGGAATGATAGCATGCATTTGAGGGATTAGCTACTGCATCTACATCTGCATGCTAGCAATCTAAGTCAGGTAACACAGGCAAATCTGTATATCAATTCAACATGAAGTAAAACAAGATCTAGCAAATGCATCAGCACTATTTTCCTGCATATTCATTTTCCTGCAAATTTTAGAAAAAGGGGAAAACTGAGCTCTGCATTGATATAAGGTTGGTAACATTTAAATTTTAAACTATAATTAGGTTGCTTATTAAATGTTGAGATAAAATATGTTTGTGTGCTTATAAAAGGTCTGATGTAATTATGATTGAATGTGCATGTTGATTTTTCTTTGCTGTGTCCCGATTCACCATCCTATTTAAAAGAATCCCCTATAATTGATCTAATTTGATGTAGTATCTAGGTTTTAGATTAAAAAAAAAAGTTTGCTTATCATAGATTAGTATTCAAAATTATAAAGTAATGTGTTTTATTTTCTTAAGTTAAGGTTTAAAAATTTTAGGTGAATTAAAAATACAGGGAGTTATCTCTGTAAACACAAGTAACACTCTTGTATGTTTATCTTGATCAAAAACAAATCATATTAATATTTAAATCCAGTTTCATAAATTAAAAGCATTTACTGGAAACTGATTTTTTTGAATCAAGTATTAGAATTTTAGAGTATAGTTTCTGTAGTAGTTTATTCTTGAACTAAAAAATGAATTTGAGCTAGTGCTTGCAATCTGAGGTTTGAGGAAACTCAAGATTCTTCTGAGTTATAGAGTAAGGATCATAGATCCTTAGAAAAATAAGAGAAGTGGTTAATATTGGTTAGATTTGATGCAGTTTGGATTTTTTATTTTTTTAACCCTAGTTTTTATTTGGGGTAAAGAATCGATCATTTCGGGACATAGGAGTGATCGAGTGACAAGTTATTTTGGGAATTGGGAATTGGTTATTGGTACGTGGTTGAAGTTGAGGCCGGAGGGCTTGATCGTCAAGAGGTCGAAGCGGTGGGTTCTTGCCGTTGTCAGGTTTGAAGCAAAAACCTGAATATGGTTTTCCAAGTTTGGAATTTTGAGTTTAATTTTTTTTTCTTGGGTGGTTGTTTGATTTGATTGTCGTGGATGGTTGCTGAGTTGGTTGATGGAGTGGGGCGTTCATCGGTGTCGATTGGTTGTGGCCGTAGTCGCCGTGCATATGCACAGTGATGGGATATTACTGATGTGGGTTGGCCTGTGTTTGGTTTGCTCGAGTAAATATATTGAGTTGCCCGAAGCAGTAGCGTGTTTGACTCGGGAATGATGTGTTGCAGACTCGAAGTAATATTAGGGGAATTCTCGAGTTGCTCTGTATTTGTTTCCAAGATCCAGGAAACTGTTTTTTTTTAAATCTGGATTTTTTAAAACTTTTAAAATCTGTAGTTTTTGTTGAAAGTAAGGATTAAGTTTAAATTCAAATGCAAGTTTGAATTTCTGATTTAAATTCAAATTCTAGTTTTTAAATAAAAATTAAAGTTTCAAAAATTTAACTTAATTAACTATTTTATTTTGGTAAATAGTTGAAACTTTTTAATGATGAGGTTTTTAAATTGTGAGTAAGATTTAAAGATTAATTTTAAATCTGGAAATCTAAGTTTAAACATGAACTCCAGTTTTAAATTTAAAAAGAAGATTTAAATTTGAAAGTTTTAAACTAAGAATGAATTGGAACTTCTAAAATTTTGAAATGAATTTAACTTCAAATTCTTATGATTTCATTTTTAAGACAAACTTTTGTTTTGTCTTGAAATTTAAATAAGTTTTAAATTTTTCAAACTTTGATAAGTTTAAATTACTTTTAATTTAAACTTGTATTTAAAATGAAAATTTAAAGTAATTTCAAAAGTACTTTGTTTCAATAATATTGTTTTTAAACATAATTAAGTTATGTTTTATCTTGAAATTTAAATTAAGATTTATGTTTTAGAATTAATTAATAAGGTAATTAAGATTAATTAATAAATTTAATTAATTAATTGAATTTGGAATTAATAATTGATTAATGATTAATCAATTTGTAATTAAGATCATTAATTAGATTATTAATTAATGATGAATGAATATTAATAATATATAATTAAGTTTTAAATTAAGGTTAATAAATTTAATAATTAACTTTAATTAATGAAGGATTAAAGATAATTTAAACTGTAATTAATTTAAGTTTATTACTTTAAAAAAATAATTAGAGAATGGTTAATGAAGATCATAAACCAGGATTATTTAATAATTGATTAATGTAGTTAATTTTTATAATTAATTAGATTAATTAATTTAATAATAATCAATTATGAATGGTTTGAGTATAATTACTTAGTAAAGTAATTAAGAAATTAATTACTTAATGTAATTAACATAGTTTAATATGATTGTTTATTTTAATTAATTTAGTTTAATTAATTTTAAAAACTTGGGTTTTATAAATAATTACTTTATGTAATTAATGATTTGGAAATTACTCAGTTAAGTAATTGTTTAATCATTACAGAATGTAATTAAGGGGAGATGTTAAGAATGAAATAATTTGGTTTAATTACTTAATAATTAATCAAAGGAATTAATTAAGTAATAAATTAAAGGATAATTAATTTGTTAATATGGTAATTAAGCTAGATAATTACTAAATGTAATTAATCTATGATGATGATTAATAATTATAAGTTAATTACTTAAAGTAATTAATAAAAGGGATCATTAATTATTTTAATTAATGAAGTAATTAAAGTTGATTAATTATGATTAATTAATCAATAATAAGTAATTAAAGGTAATTAATTAATGTAATTAATTAAGGATAAATGTAATTAATTATGATTAATTAATTACTTGAGTAATTAAAGGTTAATTACTGTTTGATTGAGAATAATTAATTTATGAAATTAATTGAGGATAATTACATGGATGTAATTAAGAGTAATTAATCAAGAGTGATTAACTTAGGTGATTAATAATGAAGGATTTATTAGTTGATTGTAATTAATTAAATGATTGAGTAAGCAAGGTTTATATTGATAGTAATTAATTTAAATTATTTTAAATTAATTAAAGATGGGTAATTAATTTAATTCATTTTAAATTAATTAGTGATAGAGATAGTTAATTTAATTCATTTTAAATTAATTATATGATGATGAGTAAATCTTTGCTTTTGTATGAATGGATGACGTTGATTGTCTTGGATGCTTTGAGATCTCAGTAATGAGATAAATAATATTGTGTGGTATGGATGTTTGGTTTGCATTGTGATGATAACTTAGATTATCTATTGTGATAGTGATATATGGATTATCTATTATGATATTGATAATATGGATTACCTGTTATTTGATAATGTTAATTATCAATTGTGATTGTGAGTTATCTATCTGTGTGTATATAGACACTGTAATTGAATTGTTTTAAAATTTTAAAACAACTTGGACCTAAAAGACACTCTTTGGATTTCGATGAGACCGGGATCCGGTTTGCTACATTACAGCGTGATAGGGGGTTCTCACTTTGCGTTAGGTGGCGAACGGGAGACTCTTACCCCTACATGCCCCCGGAGGTAGTATAAGGCCTTACGGGGTTGGTTGCGAGTCGAGAGGCTGGCCGTAAAAGCAAAGCCGAGGTACCAATGGGAGCCACGGTGGGGTTGGGATGGTTGAAAAGCCTACTAGTCGAGTGAGCCGCTGTTGATGGTTGCAAAGCCTAGACTATCTCATTTGGTATCAGAGCATTAGGTTGAGTGAATACCTAGGCTCTGTAGTGGTGTCTTTCTTGAGAGAGCGTATTTGTAATTTTTAATATATATTTATATATTTCTACCTATCTGTTGGGTTACCTATTCAGGTTTTCCAATATAAGTTATAAAGGTAGATGGGGTAGTAGTGTGTGTGACACGACCTGCCATTGGTTGGAGTTTGAATGTTTGAGGTTGGAAGTGTATCTGTCGAGACTGTAGACCTAATACCGTCTCGAGTGAGTTCTGTAGTGATGAGGAACTTCATTAGTCTCTGAAGGTAACCTGTTAAGGTTCGGAGTGAATTTTTTTTAAGTTGGGTGAGCAGAGTTTGGATCTGTCGGTTGGGCAGAAATGAGTGATGGTATTTTGATACCTCAGGAAATAATAGCTGCATGATGAGATGCAGTGACTATGGATGTTTCCGAAGATGTTTTCTTTGGAACAAGTTTAAGGAGGTGAGTCTGCTTCGGTGTTGTGGCTGTGTTCAGCTGGAGTTTTTGTTGATTTGAGGGCCGAGTTTCTCGAAGAGCTTTGATTTGGAATTCTTTGGCATCTGTGGCAGCGGTGCAGTTTGGAGTGCTCTCGGTGTTGGCAAGAGATCTTCTGGCTTAGCAGTTTTTCTGAAGTGGAGTTCAGAAGCAGTTAAGTGGACCCGTTTCTTCGATGGGTTGGCTAGTTAAGTTTAAGCTGTTCTATTTGGTAAAGGGAGAACAGTTTTTCTTGGATTTGGTTTGGGTGGTTCGCAAAAGTGACTTGCGATTGTTTGAGTGTTCTCTTGGGTTATCTGAGTTTTTCTGAATATCTTCAAGAAGTCAGAGTTTTGTTCGCATCTAGAGATTGAGCTTTCTTATCGACCGGGAATTCTAGGAGTGGTACCGGTGGTTCAACTTTATAGAAGAATGGTTCCAGGAGGATTGATTTGGTGTAGCAGCTCAAAGTTTTGGAGGAACTTATGAAAGTTTCTTGTGGATCTGTTGAATCATATCTTTGGGGTGTGTTGTCCTGTTTGTGCTTGCGTTCTTCTTCAGCATTCTTTTCTACTTCGGATCAGAGTTGAGCAGCGGAAGCAGTTTGGAAGTGTATCTGCTTTTCTTTTCTGGACAGGAGAAGCGAGTTGTTGTCTTCTGATGTTGAGGAGTTGAGTTTGAGTTCTTGGTTTTGGTTGATCTTGAGGAGATCATTTTGTTGTGTTGATTGGTCTAGTTCGTTTCTAGAAGCATCAGCGAAGGTTGAGCTGATCAGTAAGGCTGTGGACAGCCCAGGATCGTCTGAAGAGTTTTGTGGATAAGAGATGAAGGAATTTGGACTCTGAAGTCGGAGATTTAATTTTGGATAAGTTTTCTCCGATCAAAAGTGAGCTATAAGGTTGGGTAAGTCTGAGAAGTTAGCTCTGATGTGCATTGGATCTTTTCTGTATCTTGGAGATTAAGTGATTGATCTACAGGATTGGATTGCCAGTTTGGATAACTGGGATTCGATGAGTTTCACGTATCTCTGAGGGAGTACGTGTATGATCTATCTCTGCTTGTGAAACTAGTAGTTCTAGAGTTTTGGTTGTATATCAGACTCGTTTGTAGTCTGATATCTTGTCTAGTGTTATAGATGTAGTTGTATAGGAGCTTTATAGCTTCATAGTATTGTTTGTTTGGATTCTCTAGAGCGAGTATCCCGGTATTGAGACGACCCGACTTTCTATCACCAGAAAATCGCATCATCTTTAAGAGAGAAAGGATAGAAAAGAGAAAAGATAGAGAAGAAGAAAGAAACAACACTTCAGAATCTAAACAGCGGAACGAATAAATTATATTAATCACACAATACTTTATATAGTATCATATACATCAGAGTTACACAACATAATCAACACATACTAGACAGTTATAAACACCTGTCTAATAATACAACTCAAATCAACACAAAGACCACACTCAGAGAACAAACAGCGGAATACTCTATAGCTATACGCAGAAGCCTCCCACTCCATTGCTCCTCCAGAATTCGTCAAGCCAATCTAAAATCCTAACCTGAATGCCTTGGCTACTCGTAAAAATTTGAGTACCCAAGAGTTTATGAGAAACAAAAATAAACTCCGGGTCAGACATGGGTCTGGTGTGAGTAAACGGTTAAAGTTGCTCAACTTAGAAAAAACCTTTTGAAAGAAAGGTATCACGTAAGACTTCCCACACATAAACATGGAAAAGTTTTTACCTTACGCTAACCAAAACATTTGATAGGAAATCCGACGATATTATAATAGTGTCTAGGGTTTTCAAATGAAATACAAAAATAGCTGGAATGCTTACATCTCATGTTCCAACATAGTTGGGCAAAACTAATACGTACAATACTTATTGGATTTTGGATTCCATCAATGGCAGGGCTACTAGGGTACCGCCCGTCACAGTACGTGGCCTAGATCACCGTACCGAGGAGTACGCCCGCTCCCCTGCAACACAAAGCCGGACCCATTCCTTACTGAACAGTTCCGAATAAGGCTGTGACGCCCCACCTCTATACCCACGCTAGCCAAGAACACTACGGTGTAGTGCTGTCGACTAGCACGGAGAATAAGGTGTTGAGGAGCGACCATCCGTGTGATTGCCTTGTGCGAGCAGCGATATGCCAGATTGTAAAGACGTGCATTTCATTTCAGGAGGAAATCCGACATGCCGATGCAAACTCAAAGCTACTACACAGTGGCTATAATAGTCTAGGACAAAATATAAACTAATAACACAGATAATATGAATGCGGAACACAGATGAAACAGAAAATCTCATGTACATATATAATAACTGATGTCAGTTACAATACATTTACACGGTACATGTGATACAACAACAACAGTCGACTCAGGAAGTTATATATACAAGTACATTAACGACTAACATACATGAATACATATCGACCTATACAATGACATGACAACTCCAAAAGATATGAAAAATCTTCATAGCTCAAGCAGCATCCCAAAGCAGAATATCAACAACCTGAAAATACTCGGTCTGACCCGAGTATTAAATTTCAAAAGAAAATAATACTCGGGTCAGTCTAATTCAAACTCAGTTATTAATGCACAGAAGCAATAATAATTAAATAATGAATAGATGACAGTCATAGAAATAAATTTACCTATCCGATTCTTAAATAAGAAATCGGATAACGGTAAATATAACGCGAACCAATTCAAAACAATTGGAACATCAATTAAAAGGTCAATACGAGTAGGGCTGCAGTATACGCACGCGTATACTGCCTCGCCACTACCACATATGGAATACGAAATAGATCCATAAATCAAAAGCAAAAGAAATAACAATAAAACCAATACCGTGTGGCTGCAGTTCACGCTTGCGTGCACTGCCTTGCCACTACAGTGATGACGTACCCAATGAATACCGTGTGGCTGCAGTTCACGCTTGCGTGCACTGCCTTGCCACTACAGTGATAATGTACACAACCGGGCACAAGGTCAAACCCGAATAAATTACGGTTCAACTCAGGGGCAACATGAGTGTACAAAGTCAAATAATCAAATAAACAACAGAGCTCCATGCAACAATACTTTTGAATGGAGGCAGTGTAACAAAGGTCACCAAGTTCAATGTAATACTTGGAAAGGGGATGCACTGAACTTGAAGTTAATTTCAAGCGACATCAAGTACTGCATAAGAGCACGCAATATACAGGTACAGGCTAAAGAAGAAAGCACAAAAATAAGGCAATGCAATATAAACATTGCCTAGCGTATATATGAATCAAGTTCATATGTACAACAAACACCCAAACAATGCAACAGTGAAGGACACTAGTGAAAAGGGTCACAAAGCAATGGTTCCAAAATGAAATGAACCAGAAAAAGGGCAACTGAATTTTGCATGAATGGCTATAAGTATATGAAATGTACTCGTAAACATATGAATACCAACAGTATGAATATACAGTGATGCAAAATGAAGCATACTACTGAATCAAGTTCAGTAAGGCAATGCAACAATACAAGCATGGAATGATGTGCAGATATATGCATAAAAATGGCACAGGTGTGTGCAGAGGGAGGATGCACAGAAATGCCACAGGGGACTTAGTCACATATGAAAGGGTAAGGTATACATGCATTCAAATGCCATTCAGACCCTAGGTGACAGAGATGCAACATGGTCGGACACAAAGGCAACTGCACTATGCAATTGAATATGAATCATGCCAGTGACTAAAGTGAAGGCATGGACTGCCACAAAACAGATATTGCTCGACCCAAGACACAATACAGTGAGTTGAAGGCAATACAACAGTAAAAATAAGGCACACAAGGATACAAGGGCAACTGCAACTAAAAATACAGCCACCACAAGATCACAATGCAACAAAACTGTCTCGAAGCGAACTGGAAGTCAGCCCAACACTGGGTACAGTCAGGTGGAAATACTTGCATGAAATCAGTGAGCACCTAATATATGCAGGCCATAATAAGATGACAACAGGTAATAGTTCAACTGAGTCAAGTGAATAACCAACAATGCAGTGTGCAACATAATGCAACAGTGGACAGGGAAACAAATTTTAAGTAACTGGCGACAAGTATATGAAATATACTTGTAAAAATACTGGGCAGGGCACTTATGATAAGGCAACACAATGCAAACTGAGTTGCACACCAAATTGAAAATGAGCCTGAGGCAATAACTCAAAGGAATGAAACATTACAGGCTAAAAAAAATCTCAAAAATACAACTGAAATGCAAGCTGCATAAACATGTAAACATATGCATGTTATCAGCAATTACAAAAGGCAAAGGTCAAATCACAACTATCATGATTCAACACAACTGCCAAGCCACTCGATAACATGGAAAAATAGCATATGCAGTGATATAGCTATTTAAAGTGGATATGCAAGTGCAAACTCGAGATAACCCCTCAGATTTACTGAAGACAGCGAAACAACAGCCGTGATGAAAATGCAGTGATGCAACAAAGCATGTTACTGATATAACAAAATCAGGCAGCAGTTTTAATTTGACATGTTTAACGAGACAGTGCCCAAATCGAAATAGGTCAAGTGCCATGATGAAGCAGTGCAATCATCAAGGAGCTCGAAGGCAAACATGACAGTGAAACAGGTCATAGTGAAGATGACAAATGCAATGACCAGCTACAACATGCTCAGTGACTAGTGTGCAATGAAGGCCTCAAGGGAAAAAAAATACTGCAGGGAATAAAAGTCAACCATGAACAATGAAAGTCATGGAATCTAAATCAACAGCCCCAAAAACTCAAAGCAGCGGAGTATCAACACCAAACAAAAAAATCAAATCGAAGCCAAAACAACGAAAACCAATTAAGCAGAGAAAATCAAACAAGTCAAATAAAACCGTCAACATTCACACGAAATTACACTGCTGAAGCATGGAGACGAATTAGATGTCAGTGAGGAATGTCACTCACCTTGTCAACGAATTGAAGCAGTCGAGCATCACAGAGACGAGCGACCACGAAGAATTGAAGAAGCCGACTGCCGAAGCCCTAATTTGGAAAAGGGGGAAACGAACGAGACCGCCTCCATTTTTATTTCGTTTGCTTATTTTTTTGTTTAAGGGTTTCGAAAATGAAAAGAGTAAAGGGGAACGGCATATTCACTTTAACACGGCACCAACAAAAACGAAAACGTGGGCCAATATTCAACATTTAAAGCCCAACAACACTTAATCCATTTTTAAACGAACTACAAAAGGATTTTCACTCGATTGAAAACTTCAATAGGTAATTAGCGAAGATATTAATCCTTTAATGTCGATTGTAAATCGACGCGAAATACCGGGTTGTTACAGACTTCCCTCCTTAAAGAAATTGCGTCCTCGCAATCATAAGGAATAAATGGACAAAAGGTAACAGCCGTAAAAGCATATCATCACAAGATGAAGAAATTTGAAATAGGAAGTTCACCGTAAAGAGCATGAAGGAGAAAGCCACAACGTGTTTGCTCAAAGTCAAATTTGGTGAAACTTCAATCTCTTCAATAATACCGGGCTCAAGAATAAAAATCGGAATCCCTAAGGCATTTACGTAGAAGGAAGACGCGTGAAACACGTCATGAATAACAGAAAATTGAGCCGGTAATAAGAGGCGATAAGCCAAGAAACCAATACGTTTAGTGTTAGGAAATGGCCCAATGTATCGAGGCACTAACTTTCCCGACCAACTGAAACGCACAACACCTTTCATAGGTGAGCCACGAATAATTTGGAACAACAGCGTAGTACAATAACGATACGCCAGATGAATCAAAGCTTCATTAATTCGAAACGCCGACGTAGTACAAAAACGGTACGTCCAATGAACCGATCAACATAAAAGATCATCAGACGTAAGTCCCTAAAAGGAATGAGATGAAGCTCAATAAAACGAAGTACATCGAAACGTCAGATGAACTTGGTAAAAAGATGATTCCATACGGACATCACCAAAGAAACAACCACTTGTTGCCTACGACTAAGTGCATCGGCAACACGATTTCCCATCCGGGAGTGGTAAATAATATCAAGATCATAAGATGTATGGAGCTCGAGTCAACGTGGTTGACGCAAATCATGTTCCTTATGAGAAAATAAATATTCCCAAGATTCATGATCAGGGTAGAGAACAAATTTCTCACCCAAAATAATGATGGCGAATTTTTTTTAAGAGCGAAATCAATAGCCACGAGCACTAGATCATGAGTAGCATATCTAGTCTCAATAGGCATTAGTGATTTAGCAACACAAGAGACAACACGTTCTCTTTTGCAAGAGAATGGTATGCAAACCAACACGATTAGCATTGGTACTAACGATAGAGTCTTGGTTCCCACGGGAATCACAAGAATAGAAGTGTCGGAAAAGAGTTGTTTTAAATAATATTCTTTCCCAAAAAGCTAAAACTTTCGAAATTTACAATTTACTTTATGTAATTATCTTTTTAGAAAAATTTACATTTTAAAATTCAATTTATTGTGTCTGATTGTCTCATCAAAGCGTCTAGGAGATTCCTATCGATAACGTTGATCAAGCGCATCGACCAGAATTCTTAAAGCACTCAATGGGAAATACAATCACAAAACATTCTTTTAATTTTATAAAAGGAATTTACAAATTTTCACCCTCAAACGGACAAGTCCGGAATTAAACGAACCAGTAAAAGAAAGGGGTCATAGTCCTCGATTTTGCTGAAACGTTTAAATCGCTTCCTCATTCTTTTGAAAGCGTAAACTATAAAAAATTTGAAAACGATTTTTATTTTGAAACAATTTTTTTTAAAACACGTGATTAAAACAGCGATATCTGTAGCAACTTCGATAAGTGGATTTTCATTCATTAAAAGTGTCACAAGAATCTTCTCAAAGATAGAAAGGGATATCATACCCTAAACTTGTATTCATAACAAGTCAATGACACACGAATTCACCAACGCACAAGAATTGATAAAACTTATCAATAGAAATCACGAAAATGGGTGAAGCACAAATTCCAGAAGACTACACAAGAAATCCAGAAATCACAAGATGAGAGTATGAAAACTCGAACGGGAGTATGAAAACTCGAACGGAGAGTATGAAAACTCAAACGGAGTATGAAAACTCGAAGGAGAGTATGAAAACTCGAACAGAGTATGAAAACTCGAAGGAGAGTACGAAAACTCGAACGGAGTATGAAAACTCGAAGGAGAGTACGAAAACTCAAACGGAGTATGAAAACTCGAAGTAGAGTACGAAAACTCAAACGGAGTATGAAAACTCGAAGGAGAGTATGAAAACTCAAACGGAGTATGAAAACTCGAAGGAGAGTATGAAAACTCAAACGGAGTACGAAAACTCGAAGGAGAGTATGAAAACTCACCTACACGCGAGCATGAAAACTCATCAACACATGTAACGCATAACGAGAACGGGAGCACGAAAACTCACCTACACGCGAGCATGAAAACTCATCAGCACATGTAACGCAAAGCGAGAACGGGAGCACGAAAACTCACCTACATGCGAGCATGAAAATTCATCAGCACGTGCAACGCATAACGAGAACGGGAGCACGAAAACTCACCTACATGCGAGCATGAAAACTCACCAACACGTGCAATGCAAAGCGAGAACGGGAGCACGGAATCTCACCTACACGCGAGCATGAAAAATCATCAACACGTGCAACACAAAGCGAGAACGGGAACACGGAATCTCACCTACACGCGAACATGAAAAATCATCAACACGTGCAACGCAAAGCGAGAACGGGAGCATGGAATCTCACCTACACGCGAACATGAAAAAGCATCAACACGTGCAACGCAAAGCGAGAACGGGAGCACGGAATCTCACCTACACATGAGCATGAAAATCATCAACACGTGCAACGCATAACGAGACGCTATCTCATGGTTGCAAGCCATTAATTTTTGACACACGAATGGCCCGAAGACCGTGGGGCGCTACCCCACATGTGTGAGTCGGAATCACACAGATTGAGGTCAAAACTAACCTCGCAATCAAAAGAAAAGTATGTGTGAATGAAATCACACAAGTGGTGTCTAGACAATCCTCAAAGCCCAAGAGATATGTGTGAGACTAAATCACACCGATGAGGCCTAGTCTAACCGAAAAGGTATGTGTGAACGAAATCACACAAATGGTGTCTAGACAATCCTCAAAGCCCAAGAGATATGTGTGAGACGAAATCACACCGATGAGGCCTAGTTTAACCGTAAAAATGATCGTCATGATCAACGAGAAGTGTCAATTACACTAAGTTAGTAAATGTAAAAGTCTAGCTTCATGTCCCATAACCACTTGCTTAACTTAAATATTTACGAACAAATTGTAAATCTTCACTAGAAAATTGTCACATGATGTTCAATCGAACAAGTCCAAGAATTAACCGACGAAGCAAACGCAAGTGTTTCATACCACTTGTTTTACTAAGCCGTTTAATTAGATTTCTCATCCGAGTGAGGTAAAGGCTTGTATATACTAGTAGATTAGAAAACGGTTTGAGAAAAAGAGTTTTGTATTGAAAATAGAGTTAAAAACATTTTAATAAAAGAGTTTTGATATTTACTATTAGTATTGAAACCTTTATATTATAAAGTGACAAAACACAGAAATGATTGTAGAAACAACCAATCATAAGAATTTCACATACGAAGACGTGAATAGAATTCAAAGAAATCGATACCGAATTCATCGAAAGGTATGTTCACAAAAATCCCGAAGAAAAGGCCATCAAAGTTGCTAATAAATGATAGCAACAAATCGGGAAATAATCAAGAATCGATTAAATTCGAAAACCAAATCAATTCACTAAGATTCACATTCGAAGACGTGAATAAAATCAAAAGAATTCGATTCCAATTCATCAAAGTAGGAATACCCAAAAATTCCTGAAATAGAAGCTATCAAAGTCGACAAAGGTGATAACAACTAATCGGAAAAGAAGAATCGATCAACAATTGGAAAAACAAAGCAGAACGAGCATAAATGCTTGAATGACTTTAGCAAAAGTAAAAGTCAAGTCAATGTCGATATCGACAAGGCAAAGTCCAAGACAATTTCTTTTATACCAAAGAAATTTTAAAACTATCAGAGAGAGGCACATGAAAACCAACAAACCATGGACAAACAGACAGAGTCGACAATTGAAATGCAATTCGTCTCAAAAATTGATACTCACAACCCAATTGTATGGAGACTGCATTAAGTACACGAATCAGAGACAAGAATGCATATATACAGCAGTTCGAATAAACAATGCGAGTTCAAATCGAAGTGGGTACAAGTTGCAGCAATATGCAACTTGGTAAAGCATATACACAATGATACTTAGCAGTGCATACTGAAATGAGCAAGTGCAACAGAGAATAGCAGCAATGCTCATGAATAAGAGTTAGGAATTCATACCTAACAAATCAAAGATGATTTTAGATAAAGATGTGAGATAAAACATCGACAAATAGTTGTAACACATGTACTATCTAAGTTATGTTTTATATTTGTTCTAAACCCCAGGCTTTGATACCAAGCTGTGACGCCCCACCTCTATACCCACGCTAGCCAAGAACACTACGGTGTAGTGCTGTCGACTAGCACGGAGAATAAGGCTGTTGAGGAGCGACCATCCGTGTAATTGCCTTGTGCGAGCACCGATATGCCAGATAGTAAAGACGTGCATTTCATTTCAGGAGGAAATCCGACATGCCGATGCAAACTCAAAGCTACTACACAGTGGCTATAATAGTCTAGGACAAAATATAAACTAATAACACAGATAATATGAATGCGGAACACAGATGAAACAGAAAATCTCATATACATATATAATAACTGATGTCAGTTACAATACATTTACACGGTACATGTGATACAACTACAACAGTCGACTCAGGAAGTTATATATACAAGTACATTAACGACTAACATACATGAATACATATCAACCTATACAATGACACGACAACTCCAAAAGATATGAAAAGTCTTCATAGCTCAAGCAGCATCCCAAAGCAGAATATCAACAACCTGAAAATACTCGGTCTGACCCGAGTATTAAATTTCAAAAGAAAATAATACTCGGGTCAGTCTAATTCAAACTCAATTATTAATGCACAGAAGCAATAATAATTAAATAATGAATAGATGACAGTCACAGAAATAAATTTACCTATCCGATTCTTAAATAAGAAATCGGATAACGGTAAATATAACGCGAACCAATTCAAAACAATTGGAACATCAATTAAAAGGTCAACACGAGTAGGGTTGTAGTATACGCACGCGTATATTGCCTCGCCACTACCACATATGGAATACGAAATAGATCCATAAATCAAAAGCAAAAGAAATAACAATAAAACCAATACCGTGTGGCTGCAGTTCACGCTTGCGTGCACTGCCTTGCCACTACAGTGATGACGTACCCAATGAATACCGTGTGACTGCGGTTCACGCTTGCGTGCACCGCCTTGCCACTACAGTGATAATGTACACAACCGGGCACAAGGTCAAACCCAAAAAAATTACGGTTCAACTCAGGGGCAACATGAGTGTACAAAGTCAAATAATCAAATAAACAACAGAGCTCCATGCAACAATACTTTTGAATGGAGGCAGTTTAACAAAGGTCACCAAGTTCAATGTAATACTTGGAAAGGGGATGCACTGAACTTGAAGTTAACTTCAAGCGACATCAAGTACTGCATAAGAGCACGCAATGTACAGGTACAGGCTAAAGAAGAAAGCACAAAAATAAGGCAATGCAATATAAACATTGCCTAGCGTACATATGAATCAAGTTCATATGTACAACAAACACCCAAACAATGCAACAGTGAAGGACACTAGTGAAAAGGGTCACAAAGCAATGGTTCCAAAATGAAATGAACCAGAAAAAGGGCAACTGAATTTTGCATGAATGGCTACAAGTATATGAAATGTACTCGTAAACATATGAATACCAACAGTATGAATATACAGTGATGCAAAATGAAGCATACTACTGAATCAAGTTCAGTAAGGCAATGCAACAATACAAGCATGGAATGATGTGCAGATATATGCAGAAAAATGGCACAGGTGTGTGCAGAGGGAGGATGCACAGAAATGCCACAGGGGACTTAGTCACATATGAAAGGGTAAGGTATACATGCATTTAAATGCCATTCAGACCCTAGGTGACAGAGATGCAACATGGTCGGACACAAAGGCAACTGCACTATGCAATTGAATATGAATCATGCCAGTGACTAAAGTGAAGGCATGGACTGCCACAAAACAGATATTGCTCGACCCAAGACGCAATACAGTGAGTTGAAGGCAATACAACAGTAAAAAATAAAGCACACAAGGATACAAGGGCAACTGCAACTAAAAATACAGCCACCGCAAAATCACAATGCAACAAAACTGTCTCGAAGCGAACTGGAAGTCAGCCCAACACTGGGTACAGTCAGGTGGAAATACTTGCATGAAATCAGTGAGCACTTAATATATGCAGGCATAATAAGATGACAACAAGTAATAGTTCAACCGAGTCAAGTGAATAACCAACAATGCAGTGTGCAACATAATGCAACAGTGGACAGGGCAACGGATTTTAAGTAACTGGCGACAAGTATATGAAATATACTTGTAAAAATACTGGGCAGGACACTTATGATAAGGCAACACAACGCAAACTGAGTTGCATACCAAATCGAAAACGAGCCTGAGGCAATAACTCAAAGGAATGAAACATTACAGGCTAAAAAAAAAATCTCAAAAATACGACTGAAATGCAAGCTGCATAAACATGTAAACATATGCATGTTATCAGCAATTACAAAAGGCAAAGGTCAAAACACAACTATCATGATTCAACACAACTGCCAAGCCACTCTATAACATGGAAAAATAGCATATGCAGTGATATAGCTATTTAAAGTGGATATGCAAGTGCAAACTCGAGATAACCCCTCAGATTCACTGAAGACAGTGAAACAACAGCCGTGATGAAAACGCAGTGATGGAACAAAGCATGTTACTGATATAACAAAATCAGGCAGCAGTTTTAATTTGACATGTTTAACGAGACAGTGCCCAAATCGAAATAGGTCAAGTGCCATGATGAAGCAGTGCAATCATCAAGGAGCTCGAAGGCAAACATGACAGTGAAACAGGTCATAGTGAAGATGACAAATGCAATGACCAGCTACAACATGCTCAGTGACTAGTGTGCAATGAAGGCCTCGAGGGAAAAAAAATACTGCAGGGAATAAAAGTCAACCATGAACAATGAAAGTCATGGAATCTAAATCAACATCCCCAAAAACTCAAGGCAGCGGAGTATCAACACCGAACAAAAAAATCAAATCAAAGCCAAAACAACGAAAACCAATTAAGCAGAGAAAATCGAACAAGTCAAATAAAACCGTCAACATTTACACGAAATTACACTGCCGAAGCATGGAGACGAATTAGATGTGAGTGAGGAATGTCACTCACCTTGTCGACGAATTGAAGCAGTCGAGCATCACAGAGACGAGCGACCACGAAGAATTGAAGAAGCCGACTGCCGAAGCCCTAATTTGGAAAAGGGGGAAACGAACGAGACCGCCTCCATTTTTATTTCGTTTGCTTATTTTTTTGTTTAAGGGTTTTGAAAATGAAAAGAGTAAAGGGGAACGGAATATTCACTTTAACAGGCACCAACAAAAACGAAAACGTGGGCCAATATTCAACATTTAAAGCCCAACAACACTTAATCCATTTTTAAACGAACTACAAAAGGATTTTCACTCGATTGAAAACTTCAATAGGTAATTAGCGAAGATATTAATCGTTTAATGTCGATTTTAAATCGACGCGAAATACCAGGTTGTTACAAAGACAACCCCGGCTATTCTAGCTATCAATCGCCCACGCAACCGAATATAAAAAGGGACCTCTAGACAGGGCAAATCTTCCTCTCAAGTGGGGGCTACCCACGAAGTCTTGCTGCACCTCCCCTGTTTTAGCCATTCCCGGTTGATGAGGCTTGAGGTTAGGATTACCTTTAGTGAACACATCACTTAGAATGCTCATCGTCCACCTGACGATGTTCTGAAAGCATTCAATCCATACAAGTTCGTTCCGGGTTCGAACGAAACCGAAGGCATTATCTCGTTACACTCATTTTGGAATCACCCTCGGAGTTAACGACAATAAACCTTGCACTCTAAATCACCATCTCGAACCTATAAGAACTAGTCTGTCAACTCATTACGAAATCACCCACAGAGTTATACTGACGTATAGCCCTTACACCTCGAGTCTTCACAAAGCTCCATTTTGACTCACGACCTAACGTTATTTGGAATCGATGTGGTTTTCGGATATCCAAATATGGAAACCCGATCCCGGTCTCATCGAAATCCAAAGCGTGTCTTTTAAGTCCAAGTTGTTTTAAAGATTTAAAACAATTCAATATAGTATCTATATACACACAGATAGATAACTCACATATCAATAATTGATAATCAACATTATCAAATAACAGGTAATCCACATTAACAATATCATAATAGATAATCCATATATCAACATCCCAATTGATAATCTATGTAATTATCATAAAGCAACCAAGCATTCATATCATACAACCATACTTATCTCATTACTGAGACCACAAAGCATTCAAGACAATAAATGTCATCCATTCATTCATAAGCAATGATTCACTCATACCACAAAATAATTATATTAAAATGAATTAAATTAACTATCTTTATCTCTAATTAATTTAAAGTGAATTAAATTAATTACCTAATCTCTTAATTAATTTAAAATTAATTAAATTAATTACCTTCGTCAAAATAAATCTTGCTTACTTATTCTTCAATTAAACAAATTAATTAATCATCATCCTAATTAATCAACCATGATTAATTAACTCATAATCAAGTAATTAATCCTTAATTATTCTCATTAATCATATCAATTAATGAACCTTAATTAATTAATCATGCTTAGATTAATTGCTTTTAATGAATCAACTTAAATACAGTAATTAATTATTCTTAATTACTTCTTAATTACTTCATAAATTCATTGATTTATTACACCAAGTAATAAACCTTTAATTACTTTAACAAGTAATTATTCATTTAAAATTATTTTCCAATCAGTAATTTACCATATTCCAATTACCCCTGTAATTTATTAATTACTTATCTTAAGTAATTTAACCTTATCAACTTATTAAGTAAACATACTTAATCTTTTACCAAGTGACTATATTGAATTAATTAACAAATTAATTAACTTACTTAATCAAACTTATCTCATTAATTATAATTGAGTAATTCATCCCTTAATTACTCATTAACCAAATTAATCTTCAATTAACTGATTAATTATCTTCAACTATTAATTAATAATCCTTAATTATTAATCAATCCTTAAATACAAAGTAATTAATCACTAATTACTTTTATAATTAATTAATTAAATTTAATTAACTAATTAATCAACTTTTAATCATTTAATTAATAAACTTAATTATTAATTAACAATCTTATTTACAAAATTAATTAATCCTTAAATATAATTAATTAATCCTTAGTTAAAATTAATTAACCTTAAATAAAAATAGTTAATTAATTCTAAATTAACTAGCATTTCATTTTAATAATTCTTTAATTATTAACTAAGAAAACCCAGTTAAAACTTAATAAAAAAATTTATTAATTAATTACTATTTTAGTTAACTCTTAATTACTTAAATAAATAAGTAATTACAATTTAATTATTCATTTGTCATTAATTAAATCATCATCTTAATTAATAGTTAATTAAATAAATAATTATACTTAATTAATTACTTAATTAACTCACTTTAAATTAATAATTAAATTAACTAATTAACTTAAAATCCCTTAATTAACTAATTAATTACAAATTATTAATACTTAATTATTATTTAAGATAAACATTATCTTAAATAAATCTTGAAATCTTTATTTAACTTAATTCATAAATTAAATTAAATTATAAAGAAATCATTAGTTACCTTAATTATTAGTTGACAATCCTAATGTCAAGTTCATAAATTATCTTAAACTTTAATTGTTAATTAATAAATCATTTTCACTAATTAATTTAAATATAACATTTAATTAAAATTCTCTTTTATATTTCAAAATAAGTTTGAAATAATATTAAGATTTTAACTTAAGATATTTAAAACATTATACAAGTTTATTTATAAAAACAATTCAATTCAAGGCAAGCATTTTACTTTAATTTAAACTACTTAAAGTTTAAAACTTATTTATTTAAATTTGAAATTTTTGTTAAACATTCTAGTTTAGGTTCAACCCTTATTTACTGGAATCTAAGAAACAAAGTACATCTATTTTTCTTCTTTTTTTTCTTTTTTAAAAAAAAATTAATTTGATTTACAAATTTAAAAACTGTTTAAATTTTAAACTGAAAACTGTTAATACATAACAGTTTAAACTCCTGCAACAACCCTTAGAACGACACGAGAACCTCCCCGAGCCATCTTCCTAAAATCCCGAGACCTGCTTCGAGAAAATCAAACAACCCAACCAAAATTACAACCCACTGACACCACAGCACATACGTGCACCTGGACCGGTGCCTGAGCCACCTCTAGCCAACGTCGAACCCACCGCCAAGTCATCCAAGAACCCTACATCCACCTACGACCCACAGAACAACACTTCATGCTTTGAATCAAAATCGAGTTCATCAGGTGAACTGAACCCAAAAACCATCATCTTCAGCAACCCTGAAATCGTCACCTCCGACCAACGCTAAGCACCACAACTCCGGCCTTAGCTTGCTGACTCACCGCGCACCCTCCTCCCCAAAAATCATTCAACTCGATGCAATATTGGGGGTTCAGTAATCAATTAACAATATGAACCCAAAAACGAGGTTTAAATTAAATCTCTGACAAAATCAAACATCATAGTGATTTATAAATTATGTAACCATTTTCGCCGCAATCCTCAAACATGATTCTAGCTCCAACAACAATCACGTGCATTCCAGATTCACTGATCGACAGAGATTGCCAAAAACCCATTTCCGGATAAAACCCCAAATTCTCATTCAATTCAATATTAAAGATTTGGATTTTTGTTTTAAAAATCATTACTTTCAAAATGTATTCGAATTAAAATCCGGAAACAACAAACCATGATGTTTGGATTTTAATATGTTTGAAATTTTATTTGTAAATCAAATTTTCCAGATACTTTGCTTAGCTTAACTCTAAAATATATATATATATATATATATTAAATCTTGTTAAAATTCACATCTTTTATTTAGAAACTATTTTCTAAAATAAATCATTGAAATGGGAAGGGATTTATGATCATATCTGATGCCTGTAAGCTTGGGAAGTTTCATTTGTCTAATTTCCAGACATGCAAAATCAATACACATCATTTTTATACATATAAATATGTTTCCAGAAATTTAAAGACATCATGCAAGCACATTTTCAAACTTACATCACAAAATTACTTCAACCATATGTCAATGCATCAAATTTAAAGTGGTTCTTGATTTCTGATTTAAGAACAGAGGCTTATAAATTGGAACAGAGATGTTTTTCAAAATCAACAGATAAGCACACACAGAAGCTCACATATATGCATTCATCCAGATCAATCACCAAACCCAATAATTCATAAGCAATGCATATTTGTGACTAAATTTTTTAAAAGTTTACTCACCTTTTTTGAAAATGCAGAAGGCTTTGGAAAAAGAACTGGGAAGCTTTTGAAAATTTGAAAACTTTGCATGCTGTTGTTGTTTTGATTCCAAAAAACTGAATTGCTTTAATACTTGGTTTCTTCATTGACTTAGATGATTCAACTTGAAGCAGGAATGATCAAAGCATTGTTTGATGTGCAGGTTGAATACTACAGATTGTTTAAAATCTGTGAATTGGTTACAGGCTCTTTGAATTTGGAAAACTGGATTGATTACAGGGATTGAAATTTGACTTGGAGGAATATATGCAAGCCTTGCATTTAAAAAGGCTTCAGGTTTTGGTCATTTGATTGCAAGTTTAAATTTTTGATCATGAAATTTCTAGATTTAGTTTGAGGATGGTTTGAATTAAGAAGCTTCAAATTTGCATGCATATTCAAGTTTTCTTTTAGACATGAACAAAGATTTGAAAGAAAAAGAAAATGAAGAGAAAGAATGTTGGTTTATATAAGTTAATTTCAGTTTTATTAAAGTTAAAAGAAAATAAAATAAATTTGACACATGTCTTCAACTTTCATTATTATGTTAACACATGTTATCATAGTGTTTTAAAATCAAACACTTGTCACATTTTATTAAATTTTATTCTAAAAGAAATTTAAAAGCATTTTAAATTTATTTCCTAATGAACAAATATGTTTTCTTAATTTGAAAAAAATGTTTTCTATTAAATATCTAATAAACAAATATATTTATACATTTATAAAAGTTTTCTAAATTTATACAAAATACAATCCTTAAAAAGAATGAACCAAATATAATTTAAATAAAATTATACAACATTTCAACCTTATTTTAAAATGTTATTTCAAAAGCCTTGCATTTATTTTATTAAATAAATACAAATCAAATTTCTATAAAAGAAATAAAACAAATCTTATTTTAATTAAAACATTATCTATATATTTTAAAAATCAAATCGTATTATTATTTTATTTGAAGATGTAAGTATTTCTTTGAATTTCAAATTTATATTTCAATTCAAAGTTAAATTTAAAAATCCAAATCTAAAATAAATTTAAATAAATATAAACATCTATTTTTAAATAAGCTTATCATTATTTACAAATAATATATCCTATTTTAAAATCAATTTAAAATACACAGATATAAATGCATTTTAAACATACTTATAAATTTTAACCATAATTAAAATATTACTTGGTTAATTATCTTTGAAAATAACAATTTATCAATTTCAAATAATCAAATTAAGAGATTATCAACATTTTAAACTCCTAGAAATTCCGGGATATTACAATCCTCCCCCCTTAACAGAATTTCGTCCTCAAAATTTAAAACAAAGATAATCTAAAGTTTTATTTCAACCAATTCAAACATTTATAACAGCCATACACTATCAATCAAACAATCGATTTCATCCAAACAACCAATTCAATCAAATAATTAACAATAGCTATCCGGACACAGATCCGGATAAACTTCCTAAATTATCTCGAGTTTCCCCTGTACAAACACAGGGATACTCGCTCTACTAAATCCAAACTAGTTATACTGCTAAGCTACTGAGTTCCTACTCAACTAGATCTATAATCTATACAAGATACCAAACCATAGACAAGACTAATCAACTACTAAAACCTTCATAGAACTACTGGTCTCAAAACCATTGATGAACCAAAGACGTACTCCCTCGGAGACACGTGAAATAATTTGAATTCCAGACTTCCAAACTGACAATTTAACTCTTCAAACCAAAGCACCGATCTCTACAAAAACTCTGAAGGATCCAATATACCTCGAAGCTTACCAAAACTTATTGCTTCCTTTACTAGAGAAAATCTCAACAACATCGAAGCCACCAACTTCGAATTCCAAATTCTTCCGTTACTTAACCTCAAAAATTACCGGACGATCCGGGCTGCCTACAGATCCTTCCTGATTAGCTCAACCTTTGATGATGCTTCTACAAACAAACTGGGACAAAACAACTTAACAAACTGATCCTCACAAGACCAATCCAAAATCAAAACCAAACTTTACTATCAACAGAAAAAACAACTTCTCCTATCCTGAAAAGACAAAACAGAATCACTCGCCAACTTGCCTCAGATCCTGAAAAATTCTAGTAGAAACTCTCAAATCCAAAATACTGCAACATCCAGTCACTTCTACTCAAGACAACAGCCACCTTGCCTCCGCTGCACAACTCTGATCTGGAGCAGATGAAAATCCCATAGAAAAACACAGGCACAGACTAAACATCACATCTCAGAAATATAGTTCAAAAGAAATTCCAAGAAATACAGAGCTGCTTCACCAAATAATCAACCTAGGAGACAACCTTCTACCCAACTGAATCACCGGTATCACTCCTGACATCAAGTCGATTCAGAACTTAAACTCCAATGTGGACAAATTTCTAACTTTTTCGAAGATATATCCGGAAAATCTCCAGCACCTCCATAACTTCTACATCCTTTAGAGATGCCACAAATCCAAGGAAAGACTATCTAAGATAATCACCAAACCATCGCAAGTCACCTTTGCGATCAACCAATCCAATATCCAAGATACTGTTCTCTCTCCACTAATCAGAACAGTTTATCTTTGATCAACTATTTCATCGAAGAAACAGATCCTCACTGCTGCTTCTGAATTCCACCTCCAGGAAATGCTAAGCCAAAAAGATCTTCCTGCTGAAACATAGAACATTTCCGAGCTACACCGCTAACACAGATGCCGAAGACTTCTTATCCAAAGTTCTTTGAGAAACTCAAACTTTCAACTAAACACAACATCCTGCTGAACTCAGCTACAACACCGAAACAGACACACTTCCTTAAACTTGCTCCGAAAGAAAACATCTTCGGATGCATCCATAGTCACCGCGTCTCATCACGCAACTACTACTTCCTGAGGTTGCCAAGATACCACCACTTACTTCTGTCGAACCGACAGATCCAAATTTTCAAAAATCCGCTCACACGAGCGCAATCAAACTTAGACTTCAAAGATGAACTCCGAACCTTAACAGGTTTCCTTCAGAGATCAATGAAATCCTTACACCAAACTATAGAGATTACTCAAGACGGTATTAGGTCTACAGCCTCGACAAATACACTTCCAACCTCAAACATTCAAACTCCAACCAATGGTAGTTGTGTTACACACACCCCTATCTCATCTACCTTTATAACTTATGTTGGAAAACCCGAACAGGTAACCCAACGGATAGGTAGAAGTGTATATATATATATATATATATATATATATATATATATATATATATATAATATATAAAAATTACAAATACGCTCTCTCAAGAAAGACACCACTACAGAGCCTAGGTATTCACTCAACCTAATGCTCTGATACCAACTGAGACGTCCCGACTTTTTATCACCAAAAAATCGCATCATCTTTAAGAAAGAAAGGGATAGAAAAGAGAAAAGATAGAGAAGAAGAAAGAAACAACACATCAGAATCTAAACAGCGGAACGAGTAAATTATATTAATCACATAATACTTTATATAGTATCATATACATCAGAGTTACACAGCATAATCAACACATACTAGACAGTTATAAACACCTGTCTAATAATACAACTCAAATCAACACAAAGACCACACTCAGAGAACACACAGTGGAATACTCTATAGCTATAGTTAGAAGCCTCCTGGTCCATTGCTCCTCCAGAATTCGTCAAGCCAATCTAAAATCCTAGCCTGAATCCCTTGGCTACTCGTAAAAATTTGAGTACCCAAGAGTTTATGAAAAACAAAAATAAACTTCGGGTCAGACATGGGTCTGGTGTGATTAACGGTTAAAGTTGCTTAACTTAAAAAAAAAACCTTTTGAAAGAAAGGTATCACGTAAGACTTCCCACACATAAACATGGAAAAGTTTTTACCTTACGCTAACCAAAACATTTGATAGGAAATCCGACGATATTATAATAGTGTCTAGGGTTTTCAAATAAAATACAGAAATAGCTGGAATGCTTACATCTCACGTTCCAACATAGTTGGGCACAACTAATACGTACGGCACTTATTGGATTTTGGATTCCGTCAATGGCAGGGCTAGTGGGGTACCGTCCGTCAGAGTACGTGGCCTAGATCACCGTACCGAGGAGTACGCCCGCTCCCCTGCAACACAAAGCCAGACCCATTCCTTACTGAACAGTTCCGAATAAGACAACCCCGGCGATTCTAGCTATCAATCGCCCACACAACCGAATATAAAAAGGGACCTCTAGACAGGGGTAAATTTTACTCTCATGTGGGGGCTACCCACGAAGCCTTGCTGCACCTCCCCTGTTTTAGCCATTCCCGGTTGATTAGGCTTGAGGTTACGATTACCTTTAGTGAACACATCACTTAGAGCTCATCGTCCCCCTGACGATGTTCTGAAAGCAATCGATCCACACAAGTTCGTTTCGGGTTCGAACGAAACCGAAGGCATTATCTCGTTACAATCATTTTGGAATCACCCTCAGAGTTAACGACAATAACCCTTGCACTCTAAATAACCATCTCGAACCTATAAGAACTAGTCCGCCAACTCATTACGTAATCACCCACAGAGTTATACTGACGTATAGCCCTTACACCTCGAGTCTTCACAAAGCTCCATTTTGACTCACGACCTAACGTTATTTGGAATCGATGTGGTTTTCGGATATCCAAATATGGAAACCCGATCCTGGTCTCATCGAAATCCAAAGCGTGTCTTTTAAGTCCAAGTTGTCTTAAAGATTTAAAACAATTCAACATAGTATCTATATACACACAGATAGATAACTCACATATCAATAATTGATAATCAACATTATCAAATAACAGGTAATCCACATTATCAATATCATAATAGATAATCCATATATCAACATCCCAATTGATCATCTATGTAATCATCACAAAGCAACCAAGCATTCATATCATACAACCATACTTATCTCATTATTGAGATCACAAAGCATTCAAGACAATAAATGTCATCCATTCATTCATAAGCAATGGTTCACTCATACCACAATATAATTAATTTAAAATGAAATAAATTAACTATCTTTATCTCTAAGTAATTTAAAGTGAATTAAATTAATTACCTAATCTCTTAATTAATTTAAAATTAATTAAATTAATTACCGTCATCACAATAAATCTTGCTTACTTATTCTTCAATTAAACAAATTAATTAATCATCATCCTAGTTAATCAACCATGATTAATTAACTCTTAATCAAGTAATTAATCCTTAATTATTCTCATTAATCATATCAATTAATGAACCTTAATTAATTAATCATGCTTAGATTAATTGCTTTTAATTAATCAACTTAAATACAGTAATTAATTATTCTTAATTACTTCTTAATTACTTCATAAATTCATTGATTTATTACACCAAGTAATAAACCTTTAATTACTTCAACAAGTAATTATTCATTTAAAATTACTTTCCAATCAGTAATTTACCTTATTCCGATTACCCCTGTAATTTATTAATTACTTATCTTAAGTAATTTAACCTTATTAACTTATTAAGTAAACATACTTAATCTTTTATCAAGTGACTATATTGAATTAATTAACAAATTAATTAACTTACTTAATCAAACTTATCTCGTTAATTATAATTGAGCAATTCATCGCTTAATTACTCATTAACCAAATTAATCTTCAATTAACTGATTAATTATCTTCAACTATTAATTAATAATCCTTAATTATTAATCAATCCTTAAATACAAAGTAATTAATCACTAATTACTTTTATAATTAATTAATTAAACTTAATTAACTAATTAATCAACTTTTAATCATTTAATTAATAAACTTAATTATTAATTAACAATCTTAATTACAAAATTAATTAATCCTTAAATATAATTAATTAATCCTTAATTAAAATTAATTAACCTTGAATAAAAATAGTTAATTAATTCTAAAGTAACTAGCATTTTATTTTAATAATTCTTTGATTATTAATTAAGAAAACCCAATTAAAACTTAATAAAAAAATTTATTAATTAATTACTATTTTAATTAACTCTTAATTACTTAAATAAATAAGTAATTACAATTTAATTAATCATTTGTCATTAATTAAATCATCATCTTAATTAATAGTTAATTAAATAAATAATTATACTTAATTAATTACTTAATTAACTCACTTTAAATTAATAATTAAATAAATTAATTAACTTAAAATCCCTTAATTAACTAATTAATTACAAATTATTAATACTTAATTATTATTTAAGATAAACATTATCTTAAATAAATCTTGAAATCTTTATTTAACTTAATTCATAAATTAAATTAAATTATAAATAAATCATTAATTACCTTAATTATTAATTGACAATCCTAATTTCAAGTTCATAAATTATCTTAAACTTTAATTGTTAATTAATAAATCATTTTCACTAATTAATTTAAATATAACATTTACTTAAAATTCTTTTTTATATTTCAAAATAAGTTTGAAATAATATTAAGATTTTAACTTAAGATATTTAAAACATTATACAAGTTTAGTTATAAAAACAATTCAATTCAAGGCAAGCATTTTACTTTAATTTAAACTACTTAAAGTTTAAAACTTATTTATTTAAATTTGAAATTTTTGTTAAACATTCTAGTTTAGGTTCAACCCTTATTTACTGGAATCTAAGAAACAAAGTACATCTATTTTTCTTCTTTATTTTTTCTTTTTTTTTAGAAAAAAAAACTAATTTGATTTACAAATTTAAAAACTGTCTAAATTTAAACTGAAAACTGTTAATACATAACAGTTTAAACTCCTGCAACAACCCCCAGAACGACACGAGAACCTCCCCGAGCCATCTTCTTAAAATCCCGAGACCTGCTTCGAGAAAATCAAACAACCCAACCAAAATTACAGCCCACTGACACCACAACACATACGTGCACCTACACCGGTGCTTGAGCCACCTCCGGCCAACGTCGAACCCACCGCCGATTCATCCAAGCACCCTACATCAACCTACGACCCACAGAACAACACTTCATGCTTTGAATCAAAATCGAGTTCATCAGGTGAACTGAACCCAAAAACCCATCATCTTCAGCAATCCTAAAATCGTCACCTCCGACCAACGCTAAGCACCCCAACTCCGGCCTTAGCTTGCTGACTCACCGCGCACCCTCCTCCCTAAAAATCATCCAACTCGATGCAATATTGGGGATTCGGTAATCAATTAACAGTATGAACCCAAAAACTAGGTTTAAATTAAATCTCTGACAAAATCAAACATCATAGTGATTTATAAATTCTGTAACCATTTTCGCCGCAATCCTCAAACATGGTTCTAGCTCCAACAACAATCACGTGCATTCCAGATTCGCTGATCAACAGAGATCGCCAAAAACCCATTTCCAGATAAAACCCCAAATTCTCATTCAATTCAATATTAAAGATTTGGATTTTTGTTTTAAAAATCATTACTTTCAAAATGTATTCGAATTAAAATCCTGAAACAACAAACCATGATGTTTGGATTTTAATATATTTGAAATTTTATCTATAAATCAAATTTTCCAGATACTTTGCTTAGCTTAACTCTAATTTTTTATTTTTTTTAAATCTTGTTAAAATTCACATCTTTTATTTAGAAACTATTTTCTAAAATAAATCATTGAAATGGGAAGGGATTTATGATCATATCTGATGCCTGTAAGCTTGGGAAGTTTCATTTGTCTGATTTCCAGACATGCAAAATCAATACACATCATTTTTATAGATATAAATATGTTTCAAGAAATTTAAAGACATCATGCGAGCACATTTTCAAACTTACATCACAAAATTACTTCAACCATATGTCAATGCATCAAATTTAAAGTGGTTCTTGATTTCTGATTTAAGAACAGAGGCTTATAAATTGGAACAGAGATGTTTTTCAAAATCAACAGATAAGCACACACAGAAGCTCACATATATGCATTCATGCAGATCAATCACCAAACCCAGTAATTCATAAGCAACACATATTTGTAACTAAATTTTTTAAAAGTTTACTCACCTTTTTTGAAAATGCAGAAGGCTTTGGAAAAAGAACTGGGAAGCTTTTGAAAATTTGAAAACTTTGCATGCTGTTGTTGTTTTGATTCCAGAAAACTGAATTGTTTTAATACTTGGTTTCTTTATTGACTGAGATGATTCAACTTGAAGCAGGAATGATCAAAGCATTGTTTGGTGTGCAGGTTGAATACTACAGATTGTTTAAAATCTGTGAATTGGTTACAGGCTCTTTGAATTTGGAAAACTGGATTGATTACAGGGATTGATATTTGACTTGGAGGAATAGATGCAAGCCTTGCATTTAAAAAGGCTTCAGGTTTTGGTCATTTGATTGCAAGTTTAAATTTTTGAGCATGAAATTTCTAGATTTAGTTTGAGGATGGTTTGAATTAAGAAGCTTCAAATTTGCATGCATATTCAAGTTTTCTTTTAGACATGAAAAAAGATTAGAAAGAAAAAGAAAATAAAGAGAAAGAATGTTGGTTTGTATAAGTTAATTTCAGTTTTATTAAAGTTAAAAGAAAATAAAATAAATTTGACACATGTTTTCAACTTTCATTATTATGTTAACACATGTTATCATAGTGTTTTAAAATCAAACACTTGTCACATTTTATTAAATTTTATTCTAAAAGAAATTTAAAAGCATTTTAAATTTATTTCCTAATGAACAAATATGTTTCTTAATTTGAAAAAATGTTTTCTATTAAATATCTAATAAACAAATATATTTATACATTTATAAAAGTTTTCTAAATTTATACAAAATACAATCCTTAAAAAGAATGAACCAAATATAATTTAAATAAAATTATACATTTCAACCTTATTTTAAAATGTTATTTCAAAAGCCTTGCATTTATTTTATTAAATAAATACAAATCAAATTTCTATAAAAGAAATAAAACAAATCTTATTTTAATTAAAACATTATCTATATATTTTAAAAATCAAATCATATTATTATTTTATTTTAATATGTAAGTATTTCTTTGAATTTCAAATTTATATTTCAATTCAAAGTTAAATTTAAAAATCCAAATCTAAAATAAATTTAAATAAATATAAACATCTATTTTAAAATAGGCTTATTATTATTTACAAATAATATATCCTATTTTAAAATCAATTTAAAATACACAGATATAAATGCATTTTAAACATACTTATAAATTTTGAAAACAATATACCAATTTATAACCATAATTAAAATATTACTTGGTTAATTATCTTTGAAAATAACAATTTATCAATTTCAAATAATTAACTTAAGAGATTATCAGCATTTTAAACTCCTGGAAATTCTGGGATATTACAGGTATATATATATACTTGGGGAAACTCGATAAAATTCTATCCAGAATTTGCCTGGATAATTAGATTTGTTTGATTGGTTGTTTTTGGTTGTTAGCATATGTTTGATATATGCTTGTGTTTTTAAATTTAAAATTTAATGAGATTATTAAATTACCTATGTTTTAAATTTTGAGGACGAAATTCTTTTAAGGGAGAAGGATTGTAATATCCCGGAAATTTTAACAATATCAATTTAATAATCTGTAGTTAAAATTAAATTGATATTGATATTTTGTTAATAATAATTCAAATTGGTTTAATAATCTTCTTCAATAATTAGTTAAATTGGTTATTTTATTTTTTAAAAATAATAAATTGATTTCTATTTAGAAATAAATATATGGTTTATATTCTAAATAGATTGGTATTATTTTAATTTTAATAATTAAAGTATATTTTCTATTTTTAATATTTGTAGTAATTTGGAAAATTTGTTTTATTTAATATTTAAGCTTTTCAAAATTTAATAAATGATTTTGGCTTAAATTTAATAATTGAACCATGTTTTTAAAATTCTAATATGTACATTATAAATTGGAAATTTTGATTTAAATTAGTATTGAGTTTTCAAAGACTATTTCATAAACAAACATATGATTTTAAAATTTGATAAGAAAAATATTAAATATTTAAAATTTAATTGGATTGAGTTTTAAATTTAGAATAAATAAACAAAATGGTTTCATGGTTTAATAAAATGGATATTTTATTAATTAAAATATAATCTCTTGTAAAAATAATTTTAATTTAATAATAAGAGATTTATAAAAACAATATTGATATTGTATTGTCTTTATAAATAAGTTTTGAATAGAATTTGTAATTTTTATTTCAAAATGAATTTATGTATATAACATGATTTGAAAATAATTGATTTTGAATTTAGTTTGAATTTAAATTCCAAAGTATAAAATCTTAATTGTTTTAATTTCTATATGTATAAGTTTATTTATAAACATGATTTGTTCTTATTTCTTTTGTAAATTTTTACCCATATCTAATATAAACTAACAAATTGGAATTAAGCTAACACACATGCATTACTTTGTAAATTTAAAAACTAATTACCTTTAAAAAAGGAAACAAGTATTGCATTCTTTTAACAAGTGTTTCATTCATGTAACACGTGTTTAAATAGCATAACAAATTGACAAGTGTTAAATTTAGTTTTAATTTTTCTTTTATTTCCTTAAATCTGAGAATACATTAGTTTAGCTTGCATATTCTTTTTCATTTCTTTAATCAAAACAAAGAACAAAAACTCACTTACTTCATACATACATTCTGTTCATAAATCTGCATTATTTCCTGGAAATCAAGCATGCAAATGATGTCTACATGCACCTGCAAGTTTCAAATCTGCATTTCCTCAAATCCAAACATCTGCATATTCCATCTCTTCAAAATCAAACCCATCTTCCATAAATTCAAACATCAATCTACACTTCCTCAAAATCAAAGTGAAGCCTGCACTGTTTTTCTGCATTCTGTTTAAACCTTGGAATGATAGCCTGTATTTGAGTGATTAGCTACTGCATCTACATCTGCATGCTAGTAATCTAAGTCAGGGAACATAGTCAAATCTGTATATCAATTCAACATGAAGTAAAACAAGATCTAGCAAATGCATCAGCACCATTTTCCTGCATGTTCATTTTCCTGCAAATTTTAGAAAAAGGGGAAAACTGAGCTCTGCATTGATTTAAGGTAAGTAACATTTAAATTTTAAACTATAATTAGGTTGCTTGTTAAATGTTGAGATAAAATATGTTTGTGTGCTTATAAATGGTCTGATGTAATTATGATTGAATGTGCATGTTGATTGTGCTTTGCTGTGTTCCCAGATTCACCATCCTATTTAAAAGAATCCCTTATAATTGATCTAATTTGAGGTAGTATCTGGGTTTTAGATTAAAAAAAAAGTTTGCTTATCATAGATTAGTATTCAAATTTATAAAGTAACGTGTTTTATTTTCTTAAGTTAAGGTTTAAAAATTTTAGGAGAATTAAAAATACAGGGAGTTATCTCTGCAAACACAAGTAACACTCTTGTATGTTGATCTTGATAAAAAACAAATCATATTAATATGTAAATCCAGTTTCATAAATTAAAAGCATTTACTGGAAACTGATTTTTTTGAATCAAGTATTCGAATTTTAGAGTATAGTTTCTGTAGTAGTTTATTCTTGAACTAAAAAATGAATTTGAGCTAGTGCTTGCAATCTAAAGTTTGAGGAAACTCAAGATTCTTCTGAGTTATAGAGTAAGGATCATAGATCCTTAGAAAAATCAGAGAAGTGGTTAATATTGGTTAGATTTGATGCAGTTTGGATCTTTTATTTTTTTTTAACCCTAGTTTTTATTTGGGGTAAAGAATCGATCATTTCGAGACATAGGAGTGATCGAGTGACACGTTATTTTAGGAATTGGTTATTGGTACGTGGTTGAAGTTGAGGCCGGAGGGCTCGATCCTCAAGAGGTCGGAGCGGTGGGTTCTTGCCGTTGTCAGGTTTGAAGCAAAAACCTGATTATGGTTTTCCAGGTTTGGAATTTTGAGTTCGATTTTTTTTTCTTGGGTGGTTGTTTGATTTGATGGCCATGGATGATTGCTGAGTTGGTTGATGGAGTGGGGCGTTCATCGACGTCGATTGGTTGTGGCCGTAGTCGCCGTGCATATGCACGGTGATGGGATATTACTGATGTGGGTTGGACTGTGTTTGGTTTGCTCGAGTAAATATAGTGAGTTGCGCGAAGCAGTAGCGTGTTTGACTCGGGAAAGATGTGCAGACTCGAAGTAATATTAGGGGAATTCTCGAGTTGCTCTGTATTTGTTTCCAGGTTCCAGGAAACTATTTTTTTTTAAATCTGGATTAAAACTTTTAAAATCTGTAGTTTTTGTTTAAAGTAAGGATTAAGTTTAAATTCAAATGCAAGTTTGAATTTCTGATTTAAATTCAAATTCCAGTTTTTAAATAAAAATTAAAGTTTTAAAAATTTAACTTAATTAACTATTTTATTTTGGTAAATAGTTGAAACTTTTTAATAATCAGGTTTTTAAATTGTGAGTAAGATTTAAAGAATAATTTTAAATCTGGAAATATAAGTTTAAACATGAACTCCAGTTTTAAATTTAAAAATAAGATTTAAATTTGAATGTTTTAAACTAAGAATGAATTGGAACTACTAAAATTTTGAAATGAATTTAACTTCAAATTCTTATGATTTCAGTTTTAAGACAAACTTTTGTTTTGTCTTGAAATTTAAATAAGTTTTAAAATTTACAAACTTTGATAAGTTTAAATTACTTTTAATTTAAACTTGTATTTAAAATGAAAATTTAAAGTAATTTCAAAAGTACTTTGTTTCAATAATATTGTTTTTAAACATAATTAAGTTATGTTTTATCTTGAAACTTAAATTAAGATTTATGTTTTAGAATTAATTATTAAGGTAATTAAGATTAATTAATTAATTTAATTAATTAATTGAATTTGGAATTAATAATTGATTAATGATTAATCAATTTGTAATTAAGATCATTAATTAGATTATTAATTAATGATGAATGAATATTAATAATTATATAATTAAGTTTTAAATTAAGGTTAATTAATTTAATAATTAACTTTAATTAATGAAGGATTAAAGATAATTTAAATTGTAATTAATTTAAGTTAATTACTTTAAAAAAATAATTAGAGAATGGTTAATAAAGATCATAAACAAGGATTATTTAATAATTGATTAATGTAGTTAATTTTTATAATTAATTAGATTAATTAATTTAATAATAATCAATTATGAATGGTTTGAGTATAATTACTTAGTAAAGTAATTAAGAAATTAATTACTTAATGTAATTAATTTAGTTTAATATGGTTGTTTATTTTAATTAATTTAGTTTAATTAATTTTAAACACTCGGGTTTTATAAATAATTACTTTATGTAACTAATGATTGGGAAATTACTCAGTTAAGTAATTGTTTAATAATTACAGATTGTAATTAAGGGGAGATGTTAAGAATGAAGTAATTTGGTTTAATAACTTAATAATTAATCAAAGGAATTAATTAAGTAATAAATTAAAGGATAATTAATTTGTTAATATGGTAATTAAGATAGATAATTACTAAATGTAATTAATCTATGATGATGATTAATAATTATAGGTTAATTATTTAAGTTAATTAATAAAAGGGATCATTAATTATTTTAATTAATGAAGTAATTAAAGTTGATTAATTATGATTAATTAATCAATAATAGGTAATTAATTAATGTAATTAATTAAGGATAAATGTAATTAATTATGATTAATTAATTACTTGAGTAATTAAAGGTTAATTACTGTTTGATTGAGAATAATTAAGTTATGAAATTAATTGAGGATAATTACATGGATGTAATTAAGAGTAATTAATCAAGAGTGATTAATTTAGGTGATTAATAATGAAGGAATTATTAATTGATTGTAATTAATTAAATGATTGAGTAAGCAAGGTTTATATTGATTGTAATTAGTTTAAATTATTTTAAATTAATTAAAGATGGGTAATTAATTTAATTCATTTTAAATTAATTTGTGATAGAGATAGTTAATTTAATTCATTTTAAATTAATTATATGATGGTGAGTAAATCTTTGCTTTTGTATGAATGGATGACATTTATTGTCTTGGATGCTTTGAGATCTCAGAATGAGATAAATAATATTGTGTGGTATGGATGTTTGGTTTGCATTGTGATGATAACTTAGATTATCTATTGTGATAGTGATATATGGATTATCTATTATGATATTGATAATATGGATTACCTGTTATTTGATAATGTTAATTATCAATTGTGATTGTGAGTTATCCATCTGTGTGTATATAGACACTGTAATTGAATTGTTTTAAAACTTTAAAACAACTTGGACCTAAAAGACACGCTTTGGATTTCGATGAGACCGGGATCGGGTTTCCATATTTGGATATCCGAAAACCACATCGATTCCAAATAACGGTGGGTCGTGAATCAAAGTGGAGCTTTGTGAAGACTCGAGGTGTAAGGACTATGAGTCAGTATAACTTTGTGGGTGATTCCGTAATGAGTTGATGGTATAGTACTTATAGATTCGAGATAGTGGTTTAGAGTGCAAGGGTTATTGTCGTTAACTCTGAGGGTGATTCCAAAACGAGTGTAACGAGATAATGCCTTCGGTTTCGTTCGAACCCGGAACGAACTTGTATGGATTGAATGCTTTCAGAACATCGTCAGGTTGACGATGAGCATTCTAAGTGATATGTCCTATATAGGTAATCGTAGCCTCAAGCCTCATCAACCAGGAATGGCTAAAACAGGGGAGGTGCAGCAAGGCTTCGTGGGTTGCACCCACTGGAGAGCAAGATTTACCCCTGCCTAGAAGTCCCTTTATATTCCGCTGTGTGGGTGGTTGCTAGCTACAACCATGGGGTAGTCTTGTTCGGAACTATTCAGTAAGTGTAACAACCCGCATATTTATCGATTTTATATTTAAATATTTTATCGTTATTCGGATTTTGGTCCGAAACGCTACTTTTTGCAAACGGTCAAATTAGGACTCGAGACCACTTCCATTGAGTTCGAAATGCCGTTTACAATTTTTTTAAGTATAAACATTGGTAGGTTTGGAGTTAATGGAATTTCACTAACTTTTCCCGCTTTGGACTTTGGGTTAGATTTCCATCATAACTCAAGCCCAAACCCCCTTCCTTCTTCTCACTCTTCATAAATTTCCTAACAACCAAGCTTTTGCATTAATGGTGAGTGGAAGAGGAAATTAAACTCCAAGCTTAGGTTTCATCTTTAAATCCATCATTCAACTCCAAAATCAAAGTGAAGATATTGGATTCTAGCTTGTAGTTGCTTCTCCATTGTTTCAAGCTCCTTCTTCATTGAATTTGTGCAAAGGTGAGATTTTCATCTCACAAATCTAGTCTATAACTATATTGGACTGTTGGGAATGATTCCCTATCACTTTTGCATGCACATTTGCGTTTGGTTTGGATTGGATTGGCGAAAAACCCCAATTTTTAGCGTTTTTGTGAATTTTCTGCATTTAGGTCGTTCTGGCCATTTTCGTGAGTTCGGAGTTAGGTCGCTTGCGAGCTAACTCTTAAGTCGCTCGCGTGTTATCGCGCTAGGTCGCACTGCATGTATTGTCATCTCGGAATTAGGTCGTTGGGCTTTAGGTCGTAGGTCGTTTGGCCTATAGGTCGTTAGGTCGCCAACACTTAGGTCATTTCTGGCCTTAAAACCCCTATACAGCCTTAGGTCGCTCGGCTCTGGCTCCTTAGGTCGTAAGTTGTGGGCCTCTAGGTCATAGGTCGTTAGGTCGTTAGGCCTTAACTCGTGTGGCCTTGGTTCTTTAAGTCGCTCGGCCTTGCCTTCCATTTTTAGGTCGCATGACCTTCTAACCCGCTAGGTCGTTGGACCTATAACCCGTTAGGTCGTTGGGCCTAAACCCTTAGGTCGTTAGGCCGTTAACCCACTTGGTCGCATGACCTATAACCTGTTAGGTCGCTCGACCGTTTACTCCGTTAGGTCGTCCAACCCTACTACAAGTATTAGGTCGTATGACCTTGTTCCACTAAGTCGCTCGACCCTTAGGTCGTAACACTTTAGGTCGCATGCCTTTCACATCATTAAGTCGCGAGTTTAATTAGGTCGCTCGGCCTTAAAATGTTAGGTCGCTTGACCTGTGCTATAGTTAGGTCGCGAGTTCCTTAGGTCGCATGCTAACCTCGTTAGGTCGCTTGGCCATTTCAGTTGGGTCGCATGACCACAGGGTTGCTCCAGTTAGGTCGCTTGACTCCTTAGGCCCCTTGGTCGCAACCATTAGGTCGCTCGACCCTATTCCTCTTAGGTCGTTAGACCTCATTTTGTCTTCGCTAGGTCGTACCGTTTTGGACGGGACGCTGCCCCGCACCCCGCCGGGGGCGCTGCCCCCTGGACCCCCACGACCTGACCGGGCAGGTCGAACCCCGTAAGCGGTGGCGTTGCCCCCGCACTCCCACCTTGGGGGGTTGCCAACCCCCCGGACCCCCCTCCGTAGGGGATCTTATCTGAAAAACATTGAGCTGATTTCCTTGGATTTTATTCACATCTCCGTATGCGATCTTTGTGACTGATTGTTTCTACAATTGCTTCTGTGTTTTGTCATTTTATAATATAAAGGTTTCAATACTAGTAGTAAATATCAAAACTCTTTTAACAAACAATTTCAACTCTATTTTTAATAACAAAGCTCTTTTCTTAAACCGTTTTCCAATCTATTAGTATATACAAACCTTTAGCTCACTCGGATGAAAAATCTAATTAAACGACTTAGTAAAACAAGTGGTATGAAACGCTTGCGTTCACTTCGTCGGTTAATTCTTGGACTTGTTCGATTGAACCTTTTGTGACAATTTTATTAGTAAAGATTTACAGTTTGTTCGTAAATATTTAAGTTAAGCAAGTGGTTATGGGACATGAAGCTAAACTTCTATATTTACTAGCTTAGTGTAATTGACACTTCTCGTTGATCATGACGATCATTCTGATGATTTAGACTAGCAACTGTGCGATGTCTCTTGTTGCGAGGTTAGACACCACTTGTGTGATTCCACTCACACATACCTTTTTGCTTTTTGGTTAGTCTGGACCTTGATCTGTGTGATTCCATTCACACATGTGGGGTAGCTCCCCTTGGTCTTCGGACCGTCATGTGATAGGCATCTTTCTCTTTTCTATGATTTTTGGACTTCTTGCATTGATTTCTAGAATTTATGTCATTGACTTGTTATGAGTACAAGTTTGGGGTATGATGCCCTTTCCGAATCTTTGAGAAGATTCTATGATATTGATTATCTCTTATTGACTGATCTTCTGTTGATCATTATTTACATACTTATAGTGGTATGTCATTATGGATATTTTATGTTTATGCCATATCTTTTATGTTATATCATGTCATCTGATATTTATAGCTAGACTGACCCGTTTATTATTTTCTTAAATAATACTCGGGTCAGACCGAGATGTTACAGGTGCTTCTGCTTGACTTCTTCCCAGGGATTCATCACTCTGACTTTTGGCTAACTGTTTAGATTAGCAGTTTTTGTTGTATACACTTGAGATATAGACTCATAGTTGTATTCTTTTGTATAGCACGTGTTGCTATTCTTTTGTATTATCGTGGATCTTACTGACCACTACTCTGATGTACACTTTCATGTGTTAGTTATATATTCATATCTTCTTCCGCCTTTGTGATATGGATATCTGTGACTGATTTGTGATATGATTATTTCTATGTTTGTTTCCGAAGATTATTTATAGCCACCGTGTGATAAGCAATTACATGGATGGTCGCTCCTCAACAGCCTTATTCTCCGTGCTAGTTGACAGCACTACTCCGGAGTGTTCTTGGCTAGTGTGGGTATTGAGGTGGGGCGTCGCAAAAGTCAAAAATAAATCATCAGCGTTCAACGTCAAAGATCATGGCCGAAGGCAAGTGTAGCCGAAAGTATAATAAGGGGCAACGATCGAGTAAAAGCCACCCCCCCTGGACCCCCCCTCCGTAGGGGATCTTATCTGAAAAACATTGAGCTGATTTCCTGGGATTTTATTCGCATCTCCGTATGCGATCTTTGTGACTGATTGTTTCTACACTTGCTTATGTGTTTTGTCACTTTATAATATAAAGGTTTCAATACTAGTAGTAAATATCAAAACTCTTTTAACAAACAATTTCAACTCTATTTTTAATAACAAAGCTCTTTTCTTAAACCGTTTTCCAATCTATTAGTATATACAAGCCTTTACCTCACTCGGATGAGAAATCTAATTAAACGACTTAGTAAAACAAGTGGTATGAAACGCTTGCGTTCACTTCGTCGGTTAATTCTTGGACCTGTTCGATTGAACCTCTTGTGACAATTTTATTAGTGAAGATTTACAGTTTGTTCGTAAATATTTAAGTCAAGTGGGTATGGGACATGAAGCTAAACTTCTATATTTACTAGCTTAGTGTAATTGACACTTCTCGTTGATCTTGATGATCGCTTTATGAATTAGACTAGCAATTGCGCGATGTCTCTTTCATTGCAAGGTTAGACTAGACACCACTTGTGTGATTCCATTCACACATACCTTTCTGCTTTTTGGTTAGTCTTGACCTCAATCTGTGTGATTCCATTCACACATGCGGGGTAGCTCCCCTTGGTCTTCGGACCGTCATGTGATAGGCCTCTTTCCCTTTTTATGATTTCTGGATTTCTCGTGTTGATTTCTGGAATTTATGTCATTGACTTGTTATGAGTACAAGTTTAGGGTATGATGCCCTCTTCGAATCTTTGAGAAGATTCTTGTGATATTGATTATCTCTTATTGATTGATCTTCTGTTGATCATTATTTACATACTTATAGTGGTATGTCGTTATGGATGTTTATGTTTATGCCATATCTTTTATGTTATATCATGTCATCTGATATTTATAGCCAGACTGATCCGTTTATTATTTTCTTAAATAATACTCGGGTCAGATCGAGATGTTACAGGTGCTTCTGATTGACTTCTTCCCAGGGATTCATCACTCTGACTTTTGGCTAACTGTTTAGATTAGCAGTTTTTGTTGTATACACTTGAGATATAGACTCATAGTTGTATTCTTTTGTATAGCACGTGTTGCTATTCTTTTGTATTATCGTGGATCTTACTGACCACTACTCTGATGTACACTTTCATGTGTTAGTTATATATTCATATCTTCTTCCGCCTTTGTGATATGGATATCTGTGACTGATTTGAGTTATGATTATTTCTATGTTTGTTTTCGAAGATTATTTATAGCCACCGTGTGATAAGCAATTACATGGATGGTCGCTCCTCAACAGCCTTATTCTCCATGCTAGTTGACAGCACTACGTCGTAGTGTTCTTGGCTAGTGTGGGTATAGAGGTGGGGTGTCACAGTAAGGAATGGGTCCGGCTTTGTGTTGCAGGGGAGCGGGCGTACTCCTCGGTACGTTGATCTAGGCCACGTACTGTGACGGGCGGTACCCCAGTAGCCCTGCCATTGTATGGAATCCAAAATCCAATAAGTGCCAACGGTTTTGATTGTATTACCCACTTTTGTGGCTAGTAGATGGAATTTAATCATGTAACAATTTCAGCTATTTCTTATTTATTTGAAAACCCCAGACACTATTGTAATATCATCGGATTTCCTATCAAATGTTTTGGTTAGCGTAAGGTAAAAACTTTTCCATGTTTATGTGTGGGAAGTCTTACGTGATACCTTTCTTTTCAAAAGATTTTTAAAAGTTAAGCAACTTTAACCTGTTACTCACACCAGACCCATGTCTGACACGGAGTTTATTCTGTTTTCTTAAACTCTTGGGTACTCAAATTTTTACGAGTGGCCAAGGGTATTCAGGTTAGGATTCAGGTTAGCTTTGACGAATGGTGGAGGAGCAAATGGAGCAGGAGGCTTCTGCGTGTAGATATATATCTAGTATTCCGCTGTGTGTTCTCTGACTTGTTGTCTTTGAGTTGTATAACTAGACAGGTGTTTATAACTGTCTAGTATGTGTTGTATTACCTGTGTACTCTGATTAGTGTTGTAAAGTATGTAATATTTATGTTATTAATATAGTTTATTCATTCCGCTGTTAGATTCTGATCTTGTTTCTTTCTTCTCTTCTTTATATTCTCTTTTCTATCCCTTTCTTTCTTAAAGATGATGCGATTTTCTGTGGTAAGAAATTCGGGTCGTCTCATTTTCTTTATTTTAAAACAATAGTAAAACAAGATTTATACATATCTCTTTACCCTTCTTTCTCAATTTCTTTCATAATTTCAAAACTAAACCTGAAAGACCAGAAAGAAGAAAAAACAAACAACAATCAATCTTTCACAAATTTCAACCTGAAGTATTCAAGCAAAATTCAACATAATCAAAGGAACAAAGCAGATCATCTCAAACAAGCAGATAAAAATCAAAACATTTCTAGGCTCCTCTATACATATATATAATGTGAGTAAACATCTTTTATAAAACTTAAATCTGTTAAATCTTGATTGCATGTAATAAATACTTGACGTTTGCTGTGAAAAATGTTCGCATAGATGTTAAATATGGTTGCATGTCTATATTTATATAAATGATTGTGTGCACAATCTGTGTATAAGTATGTTTGCTCTGTTCTTATTTTACAGGTTTTAAATTTTATTCAAAATTCAAAATCTGATCCCTTAATTCTTTTTAGGCTTTGATGTTTAAACAAAAAGTTTTTAAATTAACAAGATCTAAATTTTAAAAATATTTCAAAGTAGTATTAGTTTAATTTTTTCTAGAAAATTTGAATATATAGTAAAAGTAAAAAGTATGTCAAAATTCGACTTCAATGATTTATTGTTTCATTTATATAATCTGATTTGTTTGCGAAAACTATGATTTTTAACAGAAAAATCATGATTTTTAAGTTTGTAAATCGATAGATCTTGCGAGTTGAATGTGAATGGGATTTTGGCCATTTCCTGGTGATCGGAGCAAGGAAGGTGATCGGGATCGCTGCTGGAGGTAGTTGGGAGGTTGATGATCTCAAGAAAAATGATCGGAGAATTTTTCGATCATCTTGGCGGCTGCATGGCTTCGTTTGATGGTTTAGTTGCCTATTTGGGTTGACTGGGTTTGCGAGGCTGCTGCGTCGTCGTCGAAGCACCACAGATGATCGAAGTGAGGGGTATCGCAGCGTGAGTCAACGGTGAAGGATTGGTCGGAATTGTGAGGTCTCTGGTGACCTGAGACGGTGGGTCGAGATGATCCTAAATGATCCAGTTCTGTTCCAGCTGTACCCAGGTTGCTCGATTTCAATTTCATGATCGACATGGGGTTTTGGGTGGTCGGAATCTTAGGAGAGGTTGACGTCAACGTGTTGGAGGTAGCGGCGATGACATGAGTAGCGGCGTTCCCCTGTGCACGTGTACGGATGTCAAGTGTGCATTGTGACTGGATTGTTCGTGGAAGAAGATGATGACCTCGGGTTTGCTTTTGGGGAAGTGAAGTTGTGGCTCGAGTGATGTATCAGGTGGGTTCGCGATAGCTTAGCATGTTACAGGGTTTTAAATTTAAAATCAAAACAAAGTTTTAAACTAAGAAGGAGGAGTTTTCTCCGGTTGGGCTCGGGATACATATGGTTTGACTCGGGTAAGTGCAGAAGCTGTTTTAAAACTTTAAAACAAAATCAAGTTTAAACATTTCTTAACGAATTCCTTTAAATAATTTTTTTATTTAAGTTTGGAATTAGTTAAAGGTTTTAGAGTAAATTATTTTAAATTAATTAAGTTTAAAATATTTAATTATGTGACCATTATTTATAATTAATTTTTTAAGTTATTTAAAGAAATTTAATAGTGTAATTAAGATGTTAATTAAGAAGATAAAATGTTTTTAATTGATTAACTTAAAGGCCTAAGTTAAAAGGTTAATGATAATTAAAGGTTTATTAAATAAGATTTAAATAATAATTAAGTAAATAATTAAGATAAATGATTTATCTTTAATTAATTAAGGTCTTGGGTGATTAAAGATTAGTAATTAAAGAACTATTAATTAGTTAATTAATAATTTAAGGTTAATTAATTTAATTAATTAATAATTGAAGGTTAATTAATTAAGAATTTAAGGTTAATCAATTAATGATTAAAGGATAATTAAAGAGTAATTAATCAATAATTATAGGATAATTAATTAATGTAAGTAATTAAGGATGATTAATTAATTTCATTAATTAACTATAATAATAACAAATGGTTTGTAATTAATTAATTGTTATTTCATGAGTAATTAATTTATTTGGTTTAAATTAAAGTAATTATAAATTATGTGATTCATTAATCTTGTTTATGGATGATTAATTATATTGAATGCTTGAATTGATTAATATCTCTATTATATTAAACTGTAATATTCTATGTTATGAATTGCTTTGGATTAAGCTATGATAAAAGTAGGTTATATATCTGTAATAAATTGCTATGTGAATATAATTTTCTGCATTGAATTATAAAACATGGATCTTTTGTTTAAAAGATTAAAAATGGAAATTTGTTTAAACCATTCAAAAGGAAAGGTTATGGGAAATAAGGGCTAAAAAGTTGTGGCTTAAATAAGATCCGAATGTATTCATATGTTTTAAATAAGCGCTTATTATTCGGAAAGGCCGGGAAAGGACATTAAGTCGAAAACCCATTCCGAAATGATACGACGGAATGGAATTGCATTTGAAGATGGTGGTTGAAGACCGGGTATTTTCGAAAATGAAAGGATTTTCTATTGATTATCTCTACACTGAGTTTCTCCAGTATAGAGATTACCCTATGTGATGGGGAGTCCGGACGAGATTGGGGATATCCGGATTTGCAAGGACTTCATTTCTTAATTGGACGAAGTGCCTTCGGTTCCATTCAAACCCAGGATGGACTTGTATGTATGTATGTCTGACATTACACAATGAGATATAAAGCTAGTTTCTATCAAATACATTTCTGTTGGTGGCAGAGAATTTATTCCATTAGCTTAACACCCATCTCTGAAACATACGAGCTCATAGGTTATGTAGTTGATAGTTAATAGTGATATATTCCCAATTTGGTAATGGGCATGCTAAGTGTTGAGCATTGGTTGATCGAAGCATGGCTTTTGTGTAAAGCTTAGCCTTATGGGACGAGACTTCATCGAACCTCACACCTTGGAAAATTGTCGAAACAGGAAGGATGCAGCAAGGTTACGGGGTTTCCGACCCTAAGGTTATGTGCATTTCCTTCTGGATGAAAGTGGTATTATGTTATGGAGTCCAGATATTTTGGTTATGTGGTTGTTGGAATTTGAGGCCTCAAAAATGGTCGGTTACGACCGGGGGATGGCATACTCATGAAAGTAAGTTACCTAGTTACAGAGGTAACATGGCCTTGTGTTGGCAGAGATCCGCTTAGGTACTCGGGACGTCCTTCCAGAGGCGTACCCATTTGGATAAAGGAAGTTCATTGGCATTGACCATTTGTTGGAAATCCAAATGAAACAATATGAGCCCTTTACAATTTCAGTTGTAGAACCTACCATTTAACATGGTAGCATAGTAGGCATAATATAATGGTATGTATGCTGGCTAAGATTAATATTATACTTGCAAAATGTTTTTCCACACTATGCACTGAAAATAATATCAAAAGTATTTTTGCGTATCAAGCATGTTTGACTGCTATAAGGAGAAACTTTCCCCATGTGTGCGATTGTATTTGAGTGTGTGCCGAGAGACCTTATGGTAGTTTCATTTTTCAAAAGCATGAAAGGATTTCTTTTTGCACAAATAACTGTTTTTAAGTACTCACGCCAGTCCCATGACAGAATCGGAGTTTATTGTTCCCTTTGCTAAACTTTGAGTGCCCCTAATTTTCCACATGGGCAGCCTAGAGTCAGGTTATCAGTAGGTTTTAGAGCTAAGTTGGGAAGTAGATGTGGATTTGGAAGTCTTTGAAGCTTTTGGTTTTGAGCCTTTTGGTTTGGAATTTGGAGCTTTGGAAATGAAGATGTTTTATGTTGAACTCTCTTGGAAAACCATGTTGATCTTATTTTTTCGCTGTTATGTTGTATTCCGCTGTTGTGTTATATATAAGACTCTGATGATGTTGAGCACTTGTTGTAGAATGTTGTAACCCATAAAGTGTATCAGTGAAGTTATTTTGTTTCCATAGTGTTCTTAAAATTTAATGTGTTATGACTCCAGTGATCCGGACTCCAACGTTTGAATCTTCGGCATTTGAATACGGGTGAGGTATTGGATGTCGATTTTCGAAGGTTGAAAGTCGGTGTCGTCACACAAAAGTTATTTTAAACCATTCAAACTATTTTTAAACTATAAACTATTTTCTAAATTTTAGACTTTGTAAAGTGGAAGTTTTATATTAAAATCCTCGATTTTAAGGAGAACGCGATTAAAAGCTGTTATAACATTGTTGGGCACGTTTTTACCTACTACCGAACCATCCCTCTCCGCGCATTGCCGAGCCAACCTCCTTCCCCACGTAGCCGAATCAACCTCCTTCCCTGCCTACCGAATCAACCTCCCTTCCATGCCCATCGAACCAGAGCTAATTCCACTCGCCCACCGAACCAACTCTCCCAAGCTACCACCGGTTCCACCTACCACCGAACCAAAGCCTCTCCTCCATCACCGGACCAACCCTCACACCACCTACTACCGGTCCAAACGACATACCAACTCCTAACCGAACCAGCCTCTACCACCGAACCAACCCATATCCTCACCCCTACCGAACCATCTCACCTCCAAGACCAAGCCGGACCAACCACCACCGAACCAGGGCCTTGCAGATCCAACGTTGCCAGGCCAGATTGCTTCAGCCCAGGCCCACCAGCAGCTATATACATCCAAGACCCCTACCCCCAGCCTCACTCTATAAATAGAGGGGCAGGGGTACAACAATGGGAGACAAGTTTGAGAGCTCAAGCACGGATAGAACTTTCAAACAACTTTCAGTTACTTGTAATCAAAGCTTTGTACTTGTAATCTGAATAGAAAAGGAGAATAACATATAAAGTGGACGTAGGCACGTTCTGGCCGAACCACTATAAATCTGCGTGTCTTTTACAGTTTAGTCCCTGCTTTTTATATATTTGCATAAATCACCCAAATCACTAAGAACAACTTAAAATCGACTAAACCATACGACTTGGAGGTGTTTGCTCATTTTCTGTGCAAACAAACATAAGTTGGGATTTAAATGACATATTTGAGTAAATATGATGATTTTGAAATGAGGGTTTAACCTATTTTGAAAATATGATTTCAAAAGTGAATATGATTTCGGAAGTGATATGGTTTGAATTGAATATGGTATTTTGATATCAATATGAAATGGTTTTAAAAATGTAAATGAACCATCTGGTGTGAAATAAGCATTTGGTTGTTAAAAAGACTGAGATCGGACATTATCATACTCTCTGCTAATACCAAAAACCACTTTAACAATTATGCATGCGGTGGAAATTCCAGAAATGAACTAAGATGATTTGATGTATGATTCTGTATGAGGTAATTATATGACTCTGACTCTCGTGAGTCAGCTTAGATGTGACTAAAACAGGAGCAATGCCGGGCCAAGTGAGGTTGCACCTCCAATCAGACACATTTCGTCGATCCATTTTAAGACTTTGTGATGATTCGGTGGCCCCCCTTGATTTTTGATTATGGGAGTGTGTTCCGAGGTGGACGGTAGCAGTTGCTACGCGTTACTATCAGTCCGGATCCGCAATTGATATTGCTACCCTGGCATTGGCTGTGCCGTGTTCACATACCCTATCACACTATCTACGAGTTTGATTTGTACCATACCTATAGGGTGCCCACTAATAGCCCTTAGTTTATGGAGGAATTACGGTATTGTATAGACTATGAGAATATATAAAATATGTTAAAGGGGATATGGGTAACGCCTTAATGCTATTTTAGTACTTTACTTTACTATAGACACTATTATAATAGCATATTGTACTATGTATGTAACGTATCCTTAGGAGATGTAAATCTCGAACATCTCTAAAGTTATTACACTCACATAAGATACCAGATAGGAGATGTCAAACCTCATAAACATCTCTGACGTGGTCGCACTCATATTTATTTACTGTTAATTTAAATTATATAAGATCTTTTAGTTCTTGCTCGAGTATTTTGTCTTTTTAATTCGCTCGGGTAAGTCTGAGCTTTTTAGATTATCGAGGACTCTTCCTGGAGGATGAAGACGAAGATTTTTTACTATTATATTTTATTATATTTATTCCATTACACATGTTGTTCTGCTGCATTTATTTATTGCTTATTCTTGTTTTACGTAATTTTGATCTATATTATAAAGGTTTAATCAATGTTATTTGTTAATAGCTTCATGAACTGTTTATTTGATTATTATATTTTGTCATTTCGCTGTGAGATTCTGTTTTTGTTTCTTTCTTTCTCTAATTTTTCTTATTTCCCCTAATAACAATCTGCCCTTTTATATGGTTTAAGTCTGACGTGTGTGGATTGTCGTCGATTTCAACTGCTCGAAAAGGAGGTCGTTATAGCAAAATCATTAGTATCCATATTTTATACGTATGTATATTTGTTGCCAAGGTTGTTGTCATCAAGATCAATATCTAAGATATTAACATCTACAGCTAAGCCTCTTTCCGACGTGACCTAAGAACTTAACCTCCCTTCTTAAAAATAGATATTTAGAAAATTTTGCTAACTTATATAGTCACAACGTCTCCAACACAAGCCATAGATAAGCGTAATGCTTTTTCTCATCCTTTGAGTATACTTGTAAGATCCTATATTTTCCATATTAAATGATCGTATAATATTATTTTCAAATTCATTTAGAGGTTGTATGAATATATAATTTTGGAAAATGTCTAATAGGGACATATTCTGTAATTATCGGACATTTTTTAACATGAAAATCTTCTATACGCTGTAAATTTTGATAAGAGATGAATTTGGGTTTGAACTACTTCCATTAGATCAGGATGATAGTTTCTCTTTCTGTAGAGTGCTCATAATAGAAAAATGGATTTACCATCATGAAACTCAAGTCCTGGCCTTTGTTTTTGAACAAAAAGTACATATATTTTTTATAATAAAAAGGAATAACATATTAGCATTTTAAGTTTAGACTGAAGTTTGTCAAACTAGTAGGTAATTAAATTAGCTCACTAACCCACCTCGGTATTTGTGCCTAATTGGGGATGGTAAGACAAGTCTTAATCATTTCCCACTTTCCAAAATAGATCTAAAGAGAATTAATTTGTTTTCCATCAAAACGCTCAACTTTTCATACTTTAATTAGCATAAATCACATCATTAGAAGGTAACTAGAGTAGGGGGGTCTCTATATCTACTATTTAGCTGCCTTGGGATTTATGTCGTTGCTGCCTATCTTGGATTTCCATTGACTATTGGATAATTTTAGTACTAGGCGAGTGATATTACTTTTCTTTAAAAACCTGATCAGGGGATCTAAGAGGGTCTGCCCCCTTGATCACTTCTACTTGGGCCCTCATAGTGGCACATTTTCGTCCCTTGGATTTTGGTCCTTTTGACAGGGATTATTGCATGCCTCCATGAATAACAGGCTAATAAAGTGAAGCTGTCAGGGCTCGAACTGTCTCCCTCTCTTGCGGAGCTGAGAATTCCTGCCAATTCCATAAGAGTTGCAGATTGGTATATAGTAAAATTATGATTTTTTAAAGTGGTTTCCAAAATTAAATGGTTTGAAAACTTGGATCTGATTTTAATAACACCTTATACCATATTAAAAAGGATTGAATTTTATTTTTACATGTTTTATACATTTACTAAAACAATTGCCATTTTCTAAAAAAACTAGATCCAGAACGATTTATGCATATAATTATGTCTTTATGATATGGAATAATGTTTTATTTTTATATGAATTGTTTTGATGTGTTTGCTAGTAGTTTTGTGTGGTTAGAAGAGTGGAACGTCATTTGGTGTAAACGACACCAAAGTGGTCGTAATGCGATGAAATTGTGACATGTTGTGATGAAACTTTAGGGAGTCTACTTATAAAATTTAAAGTGATTTGGAGTTTATATGATAGCCCAAAAAGTGGTCGTTGAAAGTGGTTAATGGTGAGCAAGAAGTGGTCGGTGGAGACCATGCTTCAAGACACAAGATAAGTTGCTTTGGGTTTAAAGGCTGAGATATTTGGGTTCAACCTAAGGGAAAAGTGGTTGGTGTTGGTGAACTTAGCTAAATCTTGGATGACCAAAAAGTGGTCGGTTTCGACTTCATTTAGTTTGTGTTTTTCCATGTGGATGCTTGGGGATTTGCAATGGGCAGCTTTGGGTCAAGCTTAAAGTGACAAATGGAGTTGAACTTTGGGACCTAGCCAAATTGGCAATGCGAAAATTGGTCGTGACCGATCATTGGTGCTTGGAGACAATAGATCAAAAACTTGGGTTTTGGGTGAAATAACTTCGAGTTGGTTTTGAGGCTATTCTAGGAAGAGCAAGAGTTGAAGGACTTCGACTTTAGGAACTTCTGGTGATGGCTAGAGGCGTTAGTACCAATCAGTCCATGGGATGTCCTATGGGGTTGAAACTTTAGGGCATCCACATGATGTCTCAATGTTCATGTACATATTTTCAATGGATCGGTCGATGTTCATTTCATTTATTGCAACATGGATAGACGATAGAATGAAAAGGTGAATGCATAATGCTTCGACATGACAGCTTCAGAACTTTGGTGTGTTGATTCTACTATTGATGTGGAAATATGGAAGTATTCCAATGATTGCATCTCGATTGATGGAGTCAAGATAATGATGATTCACTAGGGTGCATCCGTTGAAGGGAACCCATGAACAGACAGTTGAAGGTTTCTATCATGGAGAAAGTGGAACGTATGGTACCATGATGATAAATGGAAATAGATGGAACGACGAAAGGCTCGGATGCGCATGCGAAGGGATCGTTGATACTTAGAGTAATTTGATATATTTTTAAGAAGTAGTATCGTAAGGACGCTCATTAGGTACTTTGATGGTCACCCCAAATCTTTGAAGGGATCCGTATACCCTGGATCGGTGAAGGGATCCGATGTCAGCTATATGGACTGATGTTCGAGTACACAAATATTAGATTTTTCCAATAATCATTGGTAATTGATGATCATACAAGTGGACATATATCCAAAGCACGTAGAGCAATAGTGTGGATTATTTGATGGATGTTATATTTTCCATGATTTCTATGCTTGTTATTGTCGCTCTAGTTGTGTTACATAACGTAGGTTCTAGGAGATCGATGCCTAGACACCCATTAGTATACCAGGATGTTTGTATACTTTATGACGTTAGTAGAGTGGCATATTATTGCTGTTATGTGCAAACTTTTTAGTTGCAGAGAAAGGTTAGGTACGATTCTTTATACCCTTGTTCCTTACTACATCGACTTATATAGTATTTTGAGATTGAATATTGCTAACACCAGACTGTTGTCTAACTTGAGGTTTTATGTTCTGCTTCTTGATATCTTGGGTACTCACAAATGAGTAGGCTAGATTGTTGGTTTGGGTGATACGTAGTGTTGTGCAGATGGACAAGTAAGAGATGGTGCTTTCTCTATTTGTATTTGGCTTGCTATTGCTTATTCTAATGTGCAACGGCAATGGGTCTAGAAAGTGTTAGCTATTATTTAAGACAATTTACCTTTGAGTTTATTTCTAGTTATATGAACTCTACTATGATTTGTATAACTCTACGAAGCTTTGCACTATATATTGTGGTTCATTTAGTTATTACTATCTCGCATGTTTTATATCTGTGATGATTACTATATTTTATTCGATGCATTATGAGATATACGATAGGTTCTTTCATTGTTTTCTCTACTTTTACGCTTGATAACAGTCTCACATCGGTCTATTACCATAGCCTCACACTTTTTAGGTATTGGGTGTCGAATGTGTAGGGCAGTCAGCACATTTGGTATCATTTCTTAGGTTACATAGTTAACCTGAGTTGATGTCCTGATCCGGTATTAATGGGATAAGAGTTATTACCCTAGAAAGAACATTCTTGTTACGGATCAAGAAGGAGTCTTCATACATGAAACGCTGCAAGGAACTCCATCTCAGGAGTCAAAGAAGAAGGAGTAGGATCGTAAGCTGCTAATCCTAACTTATAGGCAGTGTTCAATATGATGATGGTGAATATGCTGCTAAATGCCCAAGCTGCTGCTCCTAATGTTGCTGTTAGAAGTCATGCCCAAGTGTGTGGGCCTAGGGCTGATTTTACGGAGTTGAATAAAGATTTTCGCTGGCCTTGGTGGCAAACTGTTCCAGGGAACAAAATCGTCTATGAAAGAGAAAGGCTGGTTGGACAACTAAAAGTGAATTATTTATGATTTGGAACTGGATGATGCTATGAGAAGGTGGTTGGCTTCTCGTTAGCTTTAAGAAAGATCTATAAACTAGAGGAACACTATTAAAATTGCTATCACGAGGAACACTTCACTTGGGACTAGTTCAATGCTAAATTGAGAAGAAGTCCATACTGACTACCCAAAAGTCAGTGCTATTTAGAAAATTTGCAGAGCTAAAGTATGGGGACATGTCTGTCTCCAAGTAAGCAGCTGAATTTAATGCTTTATCAAAGTACAGGATGTCTTCCATTGTTCATTGAACTATAATGAAAAGCTTATTATGAGTTTGGATGAATTTCTAGGTGAGAAGCTAGTGGGTCACATTAGCATGGCTCTTGAGAATTCGTTGAGAAAACTCGTTGTCACAAGAGTTTGTACCCTAAGCCCAAACTAACTGTTGTTGCGAAGGAAGGGAAACTATCGCAACAAGGTAGTGGAGGCAAGAAGAAGTGGAATAAAAGCTGAAGCAGTTCCATGGGAAGGATGCTTAGAATTAGGCAAATTGGAATCTTATATGCTACAACTATGGTGATCGAGATCATCCGAGTAAGAACTACAAGTCCAAGGAGTGAAAAAAGTGCTATAGTTGCAATAAGGCAGGACGTTTATAGAAGAATTGCATAGAGCCAGCCAAGCAGAAGCAGATAGTGATGGCATACACTTTGGATGTGGTTCCAACTTCAAAAAGTGCACCCTTGATGAAAGAGAAACGGAAGGTATCGCCACTTAAGGTATGCTTTCTATTTATGTGTTCCCATTCATATTTTGTTTAATATCATGGTTCACGTTCCTTTATAACTTGTAACCCAGTAGATAGATTATGACTGAGACCCGAAATTGTTGATCGCCCTTTGGTAGTGATAAACCTTATCGAAGGCCCCACTAGTCATAGTTTGTTTGTGACGGTTTAGTATTATCGAGTCATAGATGCTCTTTTATTTGCAATTTCTTTGTTTTAGGTTACGTTGGGTTTGATATTATATTAGGGATGGACTGCTGAAGAATTTGTAGTGGGGGACTATGAGAAGCTATTGATGATAATTGAGGCTTATGACGAGTGAAAGGTAGTGATTGGCCTACCAAAGGACGAGATCATGTGATTGACCGTAATCAAATTATAGCCTATTTACTTAAGATCCACAATACCATCAATTTTGAAGACTATTGCATGTTATTGCATATGATCTTCTTTTTTGATTTGGTTGTAATAAACTATAGAGGCCTTTCGTTGAGTCATTTTATGGTTGTTCCAAATAACCACAAGTATGTAACCCCTTTATGTCCCTAAAAGTCATGAGTAATTCATGATCTATTATATAGAGAGCATTATGTACGCTAGTCTCAATGAGTGTATCGATTTCTTTTTCTCAATATTTCATGACTAGGAATTTTTATGGAATAAGTATTTAAATATCGATTCAAAACTCATTTGCAACTTCAATCGATAGATAACTCCTCCTGAGGATTTTCCACTTATATATATATATATATATATATTTAGTATATCTAACACACTACTTATATCCAGTATAAGAATATATATACAAGAAAAATAAAACTAAAAGTATACTTCATTTCGAAGAAGAATTCTATCAAGAGTTAAGTTATATAATTTATAATTGCCAATAGCACACACCCTTAACCCTACTAATCTCCTACTTGCACTTGGGGACAATTATGATGCCTTATGCCCATAAATTTTATCAATCTACCAGTAAGAGACTGAGAAGGAACCTTAGTGAATGGATCTACAATATTATCTTTAACATGTACTCTTATGAATTATACTTTATGTCACCGATAAACTACTTTATCATTGTTAATTAAGAAGAACATATCTGGTATCTTGTTAAATTATTGGTTACTTTTGCGATATATATTGCATTATTACCATAATGCATTATTGGATGCTTAATAGTGGAAATCATTCCTAGCTTACCTATAAATGTGTGAAAACACATTATAATCATTGCTTTGAACTTTTCTAACTTACAACCCCTCAATTGAGGGTAAATATGAATCCTAAGACTGATTTGCTTTCGCTGACATCACTTTGAAAATTTGAGTCTAATTGCTCCTTCATAAAGAGTTTGTTGCTTCCATATGTAAGAAATAAATCTTTAATATTTCTCAAATACTTTAGGATGACCCATAACCACTGCCCAATGAATTTCACTTGGATTTGATATATATCAACTAACTGCACCTGGTGCATAATCGATATTTAGCCTAGCACATAGAATAGCATACATGATGAATACTACTACCAAAGAATAAAGAATCCCACCTATATGTTGTCTTTCCTCATCTGTAGATGAGGAGCCTTTCTTAAAAATAAAAATTCTATGCTGCATTGGAATATTTTTGTACTTGAAATATTCCATACTAAATCTTCTTAGTATTGTATCTACATTCGTCGATTGGTACAATCTCAGTAACCTTCTAGAACCATCTCTATAGATATTTATACCTAGTACAAATGACGCCTCTCCAAAAAATTTCATTAAAAAATTATTTGATCACCAAGATTTCGTTAATTATAACATTTGTACGTTGTTACCAATCGCATGTAAATCATTAACATATAAAACTAAAAATATAATAAACATGCTTCCTTTATGTTTTGATTGAAACAAACTATATGATTAGCTTGTCAAAAAATTTATTTCAACATCTAAATCCTTGTTTAAGGTCATAGATTAATTTTAAGAGTCCACATGCCTTGTTGTCGCTCCCACTTACCTCAAAACCTTATTGTAACGACAATTAAATAGACTCTTCTAAATCACCATTTAGAAATATTGCTTTGACATCCATCTGCCATACTTCATAATTATAATAAGAAATGCTTGCAAGTAGAATTCGAATTGATTTAAGAATAACGACTATAGAAGATATTCCATCATAATCAACGGAAACCTTTCGCCACCAGACATCATTTATAGGCCTCGAACTTTACATCAACTTCGATCTTTTTATTATAGATCCACATATATCTGATGCATTCTCCAATGTATAGACACAATTCTTATACATGAATCCATTTTGGATTTCACTACATTGAGCGACAAGGAAAAGTCTTTACTCTAAGGCTTATTAGTATGTGAGGACATCGTCATCATGAACGATGAAATTCAAGTTCTCGCTATCAAAGAGAAACACATAGCACCTCTTTGGTACACAAGATTTCCTATTAGATCTTATAATAGGTTTCATATCTTTTATAGCTATTAAATTACAATCTAAACATTCAATTTCCATGAAAATTTCCTGGATCTCATCTATGTCTATCTTGTCGCCACAAATTTGTCATGAGAGAAATTCCGTTCCCAAGGTGGTGGCATATCTCAGAGCAAACTCTTTTGTAATTTGGTATGATAGAAAATTTACCCATGGAAATTTCTAGGACACCCTATAAACTTGTATAAAAATGATCTTTTCTCAAGTTGACTTGGTTTACATTCTTAACATAAGCCATACAACCTAGCACCTTAAGGTGATTAAGGTTTAGTTCCTTATGCATTGGCAATATGAATTATTATATACGTAATATTATCTATAAAATTACACTTTGCTTTTATATTCAATTTATAAAGCAAGTATCTGAATTAAGATTAATATATGAAAATTGAGTACGTTCTCGAGTATTTACAAAATAATGAAGAATTGTTTATGGAAACAACTAACTCCTTACATGGGAATGGGTGGACTCGAACTTCGTAAGTAATATCGAGTAATCTGTCAATCCTAATTTATTGTTCAACCTTAAGTTAATAAGTATAAGTTGGAAATGTTCCAAATAATAAGTAGTGCCGATTAGACCAAAGGTTGAGTTCATCACCTTGAATGACGTTGTAATAAAAGAAGTATAAATGAATTCACAAATTTATAACTGAGCTAGGGGTGATTCCAAATTTTGAGAATCGCATGACATTGTTATATGATAACATGATGTTATGCAGTTCATATATGGACTTAGGGCTTATAAGTAGTTGGGAGGTCAACTCTGAATAATTCCACATGATAAAGGCAGTTTATCAATATGGAGAGAGATGATTGACGAGGTAGATAATTAAAATTAAATAGCATACCCATTCACTAAAGGATTGACCGATTAGTTTTTGGAAAATCTAAAAAGAAGTTGGAATAAGATTACATAATTGATCCCAAATGCAAGTGGGAGATTGATAGATTTAGGGGTATTCACTAGAGGGAATTGTATAATTTGTCAAATATATCTAACTCGATAAGCAATCCTGTTCAAAATAAATGGTGTTTTCTTTTTATCATAAACTTATTATATTTTGATAGGATTAATTAAGTGATTAATTTAAAGTATATTAATTAGAAAATCCTTAAATGATATGTTATGTGATAGTAAAAATAATGTGTTGTAATCATGAGAACTTTATCACATTAAAAACTAACTTATTGTTCAAATATTCCTAGCCCCGATGTTTCGAGAAAGGTTGTCAATTCATCCGTTGAAAATAGAGTATGCAACGCTCTCCAAAAATTGTGCAGTGTATTTATCGTAGATGTTGAGGGCACCAAAGGGTTATGTACCAATAGTTATGGATAACTATATAATGACTCACTTGAGTGTTCTCTATTGGTTAATAGAACTAAGGCCAAAGGGATAATCTCAAAGTGGCGATGTTACATAATTCTATCGACTAAAGAGTACTATGGAACTTCTATATGGAAACTCCACTTTGATTATAGTTAAATCATGGTATGGCATCCATCGAACAGTTATAGTTGGGTCTGAGTTGAAGCATTGAAAGTGAAATACTATTCAGTAGAGAGCTTGTCTCCTCGGTTATATAAATTTAGTATCGCAGTAAACTATAGTCAACTCAAAGTCAAAGTCTCTTGCCAGAGCAATATGATTAATAACAATTGTTATTATTGAATTAAGGATTTTTTTTTGTTCGGACGTTCAAAGTTGATTGTTGACGATGTTGGAATTTTGACCAAAACGAAATCCTATAAGTCCTACTTTAATATATTTTTGACAATGAGAATTATTGTAAACAACAATTACTGTTGGGTACTGCTTATAAGAAGTAAATGAATTTTAACAAAGGGTCTTTAGGTGATAAATTTAGCCACAATGTCACACCACTAGCTAAGGTGATGTGTAAAGATTAATATTTAAATTATACGATAATAAATGCTGACTGGATTTACATCTTTGAGTCACACAATCAAAATGATGGATAATCCAAATGAAGCACATGATTAAATTATTTTATAATGCCTGTAAATTAACAAATATTTATGAAATATTAATTATTGAATTTTTTTGATTTGTTTGAATGTCATTAGTATTTAATAAAGTACGCGTATAAAAGTTATAAATGTGTGTATCGATATACGATGCAAGTAGAATATTTAATGGATCTAAATAAAATAAATACTAAGTGGACCTTTAAATAAATTAATATTAATGAAATTTTAATTATTAGAATTTTATTTGATTCATTCAAATGTCATTAGTATTTAACAAAGTGCGAGGGAAGTTATAAATGCAAATCAATATATGATATTGATATTCGAATTGAATTTAAATAGACTAAACGAAAATTTATTTCAAAAATTTTTTAGGGCGGTGTTTCACCTGTTATGACTAGCCGTAGATAGTTAAGAAAGAGAGTGGATTTGATTAAATTTAATTGGGAATTAATAGAGAAAGTTTTAAAGGAGAGAATTGAAGGTTCCAATGTGCTATTTCAAACATATTTTATCTCATTCATTTCATAATACTCTTCACACATTTCATATTTATTCCTCTCCTTTTCTATCTCGAACGAAATAATGGCTTCCACAGCCTAAAAACTTTTAAAATAAAACAAAATAAAAAAAAGGAAGTTCTCATCTCGTGATTCTTGCAAATTCTGGAGATTGAGTATATTGAGTTTTGAAGCTTTTAATTCATTGTTTAGTGCTATTTATAGGCAACATCCAAGGTATTCTCAAATTAATTAATTTATATGTTTTATCATTCATATGCTTGGATTTTGTAAGATTCATCGTGTGTTTAATTGATCATTTTGTATATTTGAATCAAAACTCTCTTCCATTTCAATTGAATATTCGACTATTGTATTGTATTAATTCAAATCTATATATGTTCTTCATCCTTTCATAATATATGTTCATCTCAAATAATATGTTTCGATTCTTTATCACTTTTTCTAATTTGTTGTTATTATATATATTGTTTTGATCTATTTTTTCATATCACGAATTTACGTATGACCAATTTTTTCAATATCTTTTCTTTTGTTTTGACAATTTTTAAAAAAAAAATTAAAACTAGTTTGACTCTAGATCAATTTTATACCTTTATAAAATTAACATACTGAATTGTAAATGAATTATATATGTCAATTATTAATAATTCATTGAAAATAGATTTCTGCAGTTCTATGGAAATTTTTGGTTACAGCCATTTTGAATATTGTTCATGTAAGAAGGAAATATATTTTTATATATTTATTATTTCATGTAAGAAGTAATTATAACTTCGTGTAAGAAAGAAATGACAATTGTTCATGTAAGAAGGAAATACATATATGTTCATGTTAGAAGTAGTTATTACGAAAATTTAAATTTTACTTCGTTAATGTTATGTTAGTAGCAAATATATATTGTATATTTTAAAATACTTCAAGGCCAAATTCATATATGCATGCATGTATGTATGTATGCATGCATGCATGTATGTAATATGTATGTATATCGTGGTCGAAGTAAAAATCAATTTTTTTATAGAAATATGTATTAAGAAATACAATATATATATATATATAAATTATAAATATTAACCATTTAAAATTCTTTCAAGTGTATGCTTAACATTGTATCATATATAACATATGGATCCCGAATTAAAAAAACTGAATTTTTAATACCACACATAAACTATATATATATACACTTGATTATAATTTACTTTATATTAAAATACGTTAATAGATGGATAATGGCATTATATCAAAAAAATATCAAGTAAAATATTTATCTCATTAATCTAGCTGGTTATTGACACATTGTATTTACTAGCTATTTCTTCCTTGGGAGCCTTCTTTCTCCTTTAAGTTTGGCATGTAGGCTACATTATAGGCTACACTATAAAGCTTCAAAATATCTCATATATCTTCCATTTTTGTTCCACTTATTTAAATCTAATCTAATCAAATTCAAAACTATTTTCTCCTCCATTTTATCATTAAACAAGTGATCCTATATTATATATCAATATATATATATATATATTTCTAGCAAAAAAATTTAATGCTAATTATTAGGAAATTAATATAATCCCTTAAAATTTAACTAAATTAATACGTAACATAATTAAATTAATTATAAGGCTTTGGATAAATAACTAAATTCCATGAAAATTAGTATTAGTTTCCTCCATTTTAATCTTTAACATTTATAAATTAACTTGAATTAATCAAATTTGGAAATATGCTAACAGGTAAAATTATGTGATTCCTTGGTGTGAATTAAACCCACGGTATTATTTAAACGCTTTGAATATCAAACAATACACGAACTTTATGAAAACATGATAGTGAGAACGAGTTCTGTTTCTTAATATTCATCTAGGTGAAGTCCTCTTTATAATATTTAAGATACACCTTAAGCAATGATATACTGTGCAAGTTTTTTCTTTGCCTTCACTATATAACTTGGATCTCCAGAGCTTAGTCAATGGTCAAAACCCTACCAATATCCGAAATTAATTATGAAGTCTAGCAATAAAGCTCATGGTTCAATCCAATAAATTTTGTTTATTAAACTATTACCTTTGGACAAAAACTTTGGCTTTAAGTTGACTACCAGTAATAATGATACTAATTATCTATTCGAAGGAGACAAATCCTCTTGTGAATGATGTTTCACTTCAACTGGTTCAACTATAGCTATCAATGGCCTTAATAACATCCTCAATGTTGTGTGATTAGCCGCAATCAAAATAATTTATAAACTTAAGGATCATAATATTATCGAGTCAAAAAAGTACTACACGTCATCACGTGAAATCTTCTGTTTGACTATTAACATAAAGAAGACTCTCGGTAAGTTGTTCTGTAGTTGTTCCAAAAAACCTACATGTACATGATCATTTACTGTGCCTAACGATCATGAGTAATGTAACATCCCGATATTTTATGTCATTCACATACACACATGTCGGACTAGAATTGCTCAAAATATTAGATTGTTAATTTATATTTGGCAAAACTCAGCATATATAGTAAATAAATCAATCACAAAATCACAAACACAGGGTAATATAACAATAAGTAGCAGAAACAAATGAATAGTAGTTTATGAAGCTACTATATATATAACAGAGTTAAAACAAGATACAACAGAAGTCTTGAATAGATAGAAGTCTCGATACAATAGTCAAATAACAGAATCTAAATATATCACTGGAGTCAACTGAATAACTAAAAGCCAAATACATATGGATGGATCTCCAAGCGAAGCTCTAACTCCAAAGGTGAGTCTTAAATGCTATAACACTCAGCCTAACCAGAGCATAAAGAAAAACACAAAACATTTGGGTCATGTGATGATACAGGATTTTCAACTCACGAAAGTCGACATTAATACGTCCACTATATCAACTGTCGAACAATCGAACGCCGGAAAAACGAACCATTAAGGTTAAAGAAAAAGAGGTAGAAGAAGAAAGAAAGAAAGAAAAGCAACAGAACAATATCAGAATCTCACAATCGTAGCGGAACAACATATAATAGATAAATGAATAATCTTTAAAACGAGGAACTATATCAGTTATTACATTACATTATCAGAGTTTACAACAACAAACAATAATGGACAATTATATAAACATGTCCTCACAGCTGAATACACAGCAGAAAAGACAATATCATATACAAGTGATACGCTTCGCCATCCAGCTTGCTCCTGATCTCCACAGCAACTCCTGAATTCCAGAATGACCTAATAAACTGACCTAATAATCCCAGAGTTTAGGAAGGGAACAATAAACTCCAGGTCAGTCATGGGACTGGTGTGAGAACTTAAAACAGTTTATCTTAAAAAAACAAATAAAGAAATATTTTAAAATAGATCCGCAATGCTTTTAGAACATGTAACTACCATAAGGCCTCCCGCACACACACACAATGCAAACGCAAAATCGGAGGAAATTTCTGTAACGACCCGTATTTTACGTACCAATAGATCGTAGAATTTACAGGTCGTTAGTGTTGTTTATGTTGTCTCTAGCCTGAGTCGTATGGAGAGTAACTCGTGTGTCTAAGTGTCGAGTTGTGACCGACTCATAGGCTTAGCCGAGTTAGGTCGTGCACGAGTTACAACTTTAGTAAGTGGCCGAGTTAGTCAGTTGCTGAGTTATGACCTATAGGTTTGAACCGAGTCAGGGTAGTTAACGACTCATAGAAACTGGCCGACCTAGGAGTTACCGGGTTAAGAAATGAATTGGACGAGCTAGCGAGATAGAGGAGTTACGACTTAAGGGTTAACGACCTAGAGGGTTAGGTCGTATGATAGTTAGGTCGGTAATGTTTTAGGCTGCTGAGTCATATGACCGAGTTAAGGGGAAAACGACCTAAGTCTTGGGTCGGCAGAGTGTGTTATCCCATGTGTAGTTAGGTCGGCAGTTTGAATAGGTTGTTAGGTCGTCACCTAGTTAGGTCGGCAAGTACCCAGTATTGCTTAGTGTAGTTGAGTCGGCATGTTAATTGAGCTGTGTGTGTGTTGTGTAGTGTCTTGGGGTTGAGTCGTATAGGTCGTGAGCCGTGTTGAAGCATGCTGTGTTGAGTCGGCAAGTGGCATGAGTCGTAAGTTTTAGGTCGGGGGCGACTCAGGGAGATGAGTCGGCAACGACTTAAGAGCGGCCGAGTCAGGGAGATCTCAGCCTATAAATAGAGGGCTTTGGCTCACTTTTTGGTACTGATTTTTGAAGCGACGAAGTGCTGCCATTTTGAGAGCTCGACTACAACATTTCTTCATCTTCTTTTCTCCATTCCAATCTAGTTCTAACATCCATCCAAGATCGAAGATCGAGATCAAAGATTCAAGTACCAAAGTTGAAGATCTTCATCCAACGAAGTTAGATTTCATCGTTTTAAGCGAGATTTCGCCGGATCAAGCCTTGATCTTCGCTGTCAAGATCTGAAGTGTTTAGTTTTTTCTGAGGTGTTTAGGTGATTTGGTGAGTGGTAGTTATCTCTCACGCGGACCCAAAGGAGTATATTGGATTGGTGGTTTGTTGGAGTGTTGTAGATAGTGATTTTGTGCATTTTCCTTAGATCCAAGTGTAGATTCATTGTTTGTGAAGATGTTTACTTATGCATGTTCATTTATCAAGTATTAGAGACAAAACCCATGTTTTATATTTGATAGATCTATGCTAAAAAACCTATGATTCATGCATGTTAGACTTATGCTCATTTATTACGAAATTGCCATTATAGTTGATATTGCTCATTAGATCTTGTTTAAATGATTGATTGTTTGATTGTATGATTGATTTGATTGTTTCCAAGTTAGCTAGTAGTTGATTTGGAACAAGATGATTGAAGATGATTCGAAAGCTAAGTGGAAAGGCTCTTGAATGGTGAAAGCTGCTTATGGCATATGAAGCGGATGTTGAAGCTCATATGTATGGATTGGATGATGTTGAGATGGGACTTTGCCATGATGCGAGGAGGCAAACCATGATGTTGGGTTGAGACGGGTTATGATGACGTTCCAAGCACGGGCTACGACGACGTGCAAAGTTGTGTTGATAACTCGGTAATGCGATCCGGGTAGGTGATAATGGTTAGCTTGAGAGGCGCTTGAGCTAGTATGGAAATAGTCGTCGAGGAGGATGACTAGGAGGCTAAGATCTTATCGTTGTTGAAGGTTCTAGCATGCTCAAAGCAAGAGTACGTTGGAACGGGCTGCGACGACGTTCCAAGCACGGGCTGCGACGACGTGCTAGTACTCTGGGTAGTTGCGAAAATTCCTAGGCACGGGCTGCGACGACGTGCGGAGTTATGTCTAGAACCGGGGTTACCATTAGCCCTTGACAGGTGGTCATTCAATTAACGGTGAAATCATGGCAATGATAACAGTGATAGCCAGGGTCATGGATGTTTGGTTGTATTCTCATTCGGTCTCAAGAGCGGTATTTTCTGGGTGCTTATCTGATCTTGGTTTAGGCCTTGGGGGTTTGTATTTGGAAAGCATCGCCCTTGACTCGAGTGATTATTGCTTTACTTTAATTATCTGCTATATTATGCTTGCTTTTCCTTAGTGTGTGTCTGGGGGCTATCACTGTAGATAGAGGTGGAGTGGGACGGTTTGGTTCCTATTCCTTTTATTCCTTATGCTCTTTTGGTATGTTTGATAGTTGATTTACTACTCACTAAGACTTTGTCTGACTCAAGGTTTTATGTCTCCTCTTATTACCTTGGGCTGTTCATCCATGTTGGGATGGGCAGACTAGGTAGCAGGTGACAGGTGCTGTTCTTGGAGATCTACGCTGATGATGACGAAGACGAGCAGGAGGCTTTGCATATTAGTTTTCTTACTATTTGTACTGGGTGTTCCGCTGCTTGTATATATTCTGAGTGCTATGTAGTGAGGCTTTGATGTATGGATTTGCCTGGATGATTGTATCCAAACTACTGTGATGCTTATATGATGATTTCCTGTTATGAAGCTTCACTATATATATATATATATATTTCTCTATTGTATTTTATCCATGCGCTGTGAGTTATGCGATAGAGTTTCTGCAATGCTTATTTTACCCTGACTACTGTCCATGGCTACCTGGCACGCCCTTCAGCGCTCTTTTCTCTTGTTTTGGTGCGGAAGTCATGGGCGGTCGTCACATTTGGTATCAGAGCTTTGGTTAATCGATTTTAGCCAACGCTCGCTGACGTAACTACGTATGAGAGACGTAATTGTATTTTGATGGATGATTACTATATATAATATAGTAGCCTAGAAGGATTTGAACTCCTTATGCAGTTGTTTCTTAAGGTGTTCTAATCATTCTTATTACAGATATTAAGGATGAGTCGAAGAGGGAGACTAGCTGCAAGGGAAAGCCGTGCTGATGAAGGAGCTGTTGATTATGGAACTATGTTCGAAGCGATGATGACTTCGATCATGAGAAGGATACCAGCTTCAGGATCATCAGTGGATGTGGGAGTTCAAGTTCAAGCTCCAAGACCGGTGGATTTTGCTAAGCTTTGCAAGGATTATACTTCTCTTGGAGGAAAAGCTTTCTTGGGGACGGAGTCAACTATTGAGGTGCAGAGATGGATTGATGCATGTCGAAGGATCTTTGGTGATTTAGGGATTGAGGATGCAACTAAGAGGAAGCTTGCATCGAGACAGCTTCAAGGGAGAGCTGCGGATTGGTGGAATTCTATCACCATAGATACACCAGAAGAAGAGATTACTTGGGAGCAATTCCAAGTTAGATTTGAAGCTAAGTTCATCTCTACGGCTCAGAAGTCTGTCTTGTTTAAGAGGTTTATGGAGCTCAAGCAAGGTGGAAGGCCTGTTCTTGAGTATATTTCTGAGTTCGAAGCTTTGTCCAAGTATGCCAGATCGTATATTGATTCTCCTTATCAGAAGAACGAGAAGTTTGTGACCGGTTTGGATGCTTATCTTGGGAGGCAGTTGGTGGATCACTTGGATGATCCGTTTGAGAAGCTTGTGGAGAAAGCTCTCAGGCATGAGAGTTTGTTTCCTAAGGAAAGTTCTGTTGTTGCTGTAACCAGGGAAGGATCTAAACCACAGCGGAGTGAAAATAGGAAGAGGAAGCAGCAGCAACAGAAGGGTAGGGATGGCCAGAAGAAGCCGAAGGGCGAGGTGATTTGCTATAATTGTCAGCAGAAGGGCCATCTCTCCAAGGATTGTAGGAATCCAAAGGCGCCGGCGAAATGCCACAACTATGATAAACCAGGGCATTTCAGGAAGGACTGTCCAGAACCGAGGAAGGACAGGTAGATTGTGCAAGCTTATGCTTTGGGAGCTGTGCCGTCATCTTCAAAAGCTCCTACTGCTGAAGAGAAGGGGAAGAGTGTGGTGGTTCAAGGTACTCTTTCTATTTGTGGTGTTCCAGTTAGAGTGTTGTTTGATACTGGAGCGTCGCATTCTTTTGTTTGTAATGATTTGGTCGACCGGTTAGGTTTGAGACCAGATATTGTTGATAGACCATTGGTTGTGACTAATCCAGTTGGGTGTTCGTCATGTTTGTGTATGATATGCCGTGGTCTAGTTGTGTCGAGTCATGATTGCTCGTTTGTTTGTGATTGCTTTGTTCTGAACTTTGCGGGGTTCGGAATTATTTTGGGTATGGACTGGCTTAGGAAATATGCGGCAAGGATTGATTTTGAGAGGCTTGAGGTGATAGTCGGGAATGTGGAAGGGCGAAAGGTTGTGATACGAGGTAAGCATGAGGAAGACGTCTTCATGAGCTTCATGTATTCGCTGGTTGTTCCACGGGATGGACTGTCATCGGTGCCTACTGTGAATGGATTTGAGGATGTCTTTGACGAAGTCAAAGGGTTGCCGCCGCATAGGGAGATCGAGTTTCGTATCGATCTAGTTGAGGGAGCCAGACCAGTTGTGATGCCTCTTAGGCGGATGGCGCCTAGGGAGCAGCTAGAGTTGAGGGTGCAGGTGGATGACCTTTTGCAGAAAGGATTCATTCGGAGAAGTGTGTCCGAATGGGGCGCACCAGTTGTGTTCGCAACCAAAGCGGATGGATCGTTGAGGTTGTGTGTTGATTACCGTGAGCTAAACAAGGTGACTAAGAAGAACAAGTATCCATTGCCGAGAATAGATGACTTGTTTGATCAGCTTCACGAGGCTAAGGTGTTTTCTCAGATGGATTTGGCAATGGGATTTCACCAGTTGAGAGTGGCGAAGGATAGTGTGCCAAAGACTGCTTTCAGGACACCATCCGGTTTTTATGAGTGGCTGGTAATGCCGTTTGGATTGACTAACGCACCAGCATATTTTGTGGATCTTATGAATAGAGTGTTCAGAGATCAGTTGAATAAGTTCGTGCTTGTGTTCGTGGATGATATTCTGATTTATTCCAGAACTGAGGAAGAGCACAAGACACACTTGAGGATTGTTTTGGGGATCTTACGGAAACATCAGCTGAAGGCTAAGTTTTCGAAGTGTCACTTCTGGAAGAGTGAAGTGAGGTTCTTAGGCCATGTTATCTCGGGAAATGGAATAGCGGTTGATCCCGCTAAGGTGGCAGCAATCCAGGATTGGGTTAGACCTAAGAATGCGTCTGATGTGAGAAGTTTTCTTGGATTAGCAGGGTATTATCGTCGGTTTATCAAAGACTTTTCCAAGATAGCTGCACCGTTAACAGGATTGACGAAAAAGAACCAAGTGTTCAGATGGGATGATAGGTGTGAGCAAGCTTTCGTAATCCTGAAAGAGCGACTGACGAGTGCTCCTGTTTTGACTATTCCTAGTGGGAATGATGAGATGGTGGTTTACACCGACGCATGTGGCACCGGACTTGGAGCAGTGCTAATGCAGAAGGATAAGGTTGTTGCGTATGCTAGTCGACAATTGAAGCCGCATGAAAGGAATTATCCGACTCATGATTTAGAGTTAGCAGCGATTGTGTTTGCTTTGAAGATGTGGAGACATTACCTATTGGGAGTTCGATTTGAGTTGTTTACGGATCATAAGTCGTTGAAGTATCTGTTCTCCCAAAAGGATTTGAATCTTCGACAGCAAAGATGGCTAGAGTTCCTAGCATCATATGATTTTGGTATAGCCTATACTCCGGGAAAAGGTAACGCAGTGGCTGATGCATTAAGTCGAAGACATGCAGGTTTGGGAGCCATGTTTTTAGAATGGAAGAGTCTCGAGTATTTGGCTGGATTTGACTTCAGGCCTAGATGTGAATTGGAACCTGAGATGTTGGCAAACTTATCGATAAGACCTACTCTTGTGGAAAGGATTGGCGAGACCCAAAAGAGAGATGATAAGCTTGTCAAGATTATCCGTGATTTGGAATCTGGATTGGAACCAGAGAAGGATAAAGGATTCGAGGTCGATCGAGAGGGTTGGCTTCGGAAGCAAGGACGATTGGTTGTTCCCGATGTAGATGGATTGAGAGATGAAGTTCTGAGGGAAAGTCATCACTCGAAGTTGACAATTCATCCAGGTGGAAATAAGATGTATCGGGATATGAAGAGAGCTTACTACTGGGAAGGTATGAAGAAGGATGTTGGAAATTTTATTTCCAAGTGTATGAACTGCCAGTTGGTGAAAGCTGAGCAGAAGAAGCCTAGTGGATTACTTCAGCCATTGGAGGTTCCTACATGGAAGTGGGAGCAAGTGTCGATGGATTTTATCGATGGTCTACCTAGGACAAGAGCAGGAAATGAAGGGATTTGGGTCATAGTAGATCGTTTGACCAAGAGTGCAAGGTTCATTCCTGTTCGATCAACTAGGACTGCATCGAAGTTGGCTGAGTTGTATGTTAAGTGGATAGTTCGATTCCATGGTATTCCGAAGAGTATAGTGAGCGATCGAGACCCTTTGTTCACTAGTGGATTTTGGAAGAGCTTCCAGGAAGTTTTGGGAACCAAGTTATGTTTGAGTACATCTTATCACCCTCAAACAGATGGTCAGACTGAGAGAGTCAACCGAGTTTTGGAAGATCTCTTGAGAGCATGTGTCTTGGACTTCGGAGGATCATGGGAAGATCATCTTCATTTGGTGGAATTTGCATATAATAACAGTTATCAGTTGAGTATTGGAATGGCACCATATGAGGCATTATATGGAAGACCGTGTAACTCTCCGACATGTTGGTTGGAAACTGGAGAAAAGTTGATACTTGGGCCAGAGATGATTCGACAGACTTCGGATTGTATAGAGATCATTCGGCAACGAATGAAGGCAGCCCAAGATCGTCAGAAGAGTTATGCCGATAATCGTCAAAAGGATTTGGAATTCGTCGTAGGTGAGATGGTTTTTGTGAAGATTTCTCCATTAAAGAGTGCTATTAGATTCGGGAAGAAAGGAAAGTTAACTCCGAGATTTGTTGGACCATTCCCGGTTAACGAGCGAATTGGAAAGCTCGCTTATAGATTGGAATTACCGGAAAAGATGGCGGGTGTGCACAATGTTTTTCATGTATCTTATCTACGGAAGTATGTGCATGACCCAACTACGGTGGTTTCTGCTGATAGCTGTGAAGATTTAGAGGTGGATCCAGTGGTTAGAAGACCTCGTAAGCCGCTTCGTGTTGTTGAGACCGACACGAAACAGCTTAGGAGGAAGACGATTACGTTGCTCAAGATACAATGGAGTGATGATGTTAACGACTGTACGTGGGAGGAGGAAGAGAGGATGAAGGCAACTCATCCAGAACTCTTCGAGGTATGGCCCTAAAGTGTCGTGACATCTCATAAATTTGTAGCTTGTTCTAAGTATTAGAATTCTGCATGCTAGGCTAGAATTGGATGCATGGTTTGTTGATTGCTGTGGATGATAGGCATGCGGAATAATTTTGATTGCTGTTGATTGCTTGGAATTTCGGGGGCGAAATTCCTAAGGGGGAGAGAATGTAACGACCCGTATTTTACGTACCAATAGATCGTAGAATTTACAGGTCGTTAGTGTTGTTTATGTTGTCTCTAGCCTGAGTCGTATGGAGAGTAACTCGTGTGTCTAAGTGTCGAGTTGTGACCGACTCATAGGCTTAGCCGAGTTAGGTCGTGCACGAGTTACAACTTTAGTAAGTGGCCGAGTTAGTCAGTTGCTGAGTTATGACCTATAGGTTTGAACCGAGTCAGGGTAGTTAACGACTCATAGAAACTGGCCGACCTAGGAGTTACCGGGTTAAGAAATGAATTGGACGAGCTAGCGAGATAGAGGAGTTACGACTTAAGGGTTAACGACCTAGAGGGTTAGGTCGTATGATAGTTAGGTCGGTAATGTTTTAGGCTGCTGAGTCATATGACCGAGTTAAGGGGAAAACGACCTAAGTCTTGGGTCGGCAGAGTGTGTTATCCCATGTGTAGTTAGGTCGGCAGTTTGAATAGGTTGTTAGGTCGTCACCTAGTTAGGTCGGCAAGTACCCAGTATTGCTTAGTGTAGTTGAGTCGGCATGTTAATTGAGCTGTGTGTGTGTTGTGTAGTGTCTTGGGGTTGAGTCGTATAGGTCGTGAGCCGTGTTGAAGCATGCTGTGTTGAGTCGGCAAGTGGCATGAGTCGTAAGTTTTAGGTCGGGGGCGACTCAGGGAGATGAGTCGGCAACGACTTAAGAGCGGCCGAGTCAGGGAGATCTCAGCCTATAAATAGAGGGCTTTGGCTCACTTTTTGGTACTGATTTTTGAAGCGACGAAGTGCTGCCATTTTGAGAGCTCGACTACAACATTTCTTCATCTTCTTTTCTCCATTCCAATCTAGTTCTAACATCCATCCAAGATCGAAGATCGAGATCAAAGATTCAAGTACCAAAGTTGAAGATCTTCATCCAACGAAGTTAGATTTCATCGTTTTAAGCGAGATTTCGCCGGATCAAGCCTTGATCTTCGCTGTCAAGATCTGAAGTGTTTAGTTTTTTCTGAGGTGTTTAGGTGATTTGGTGAGTGGTAGTTATCTCTCACGCGGACCCAAAGGAGTATATTGGATTGGTGGTTTGTTGGAGTGTTGTAGATAGTGATTTTGTGCATTTTCCTTAGATCCAAGTGTAGATTCATTGTTTGTGAAGATGTTTACTTATGCATGTTCATTTATCAAGTATTAGAGACAAAACCCATGTTTTATATTTGATAGATCTATGCTAAAAAACCTATGATTCATGCATGTTAGACTTATGCTCATTTATTACGAAATTGCCATTATAGTTGATATTGCTCATTAGATCTTGTTTAAATGATTGATTGTTTGATTGTATGATTGATTTGATTGTTTCCAAGTTAGCTAGTAGTTGATTTGGAACAAGATGATTGAAGATGATTCGAAAGCTAAGTGGAAAGGCTCTTGAATGGTGAAAGCTGCTTATGGCATATGAAGCGGATGTTGAAGCTCATATGTATGGATTGGATGATGTTGAGATGGGACTTTGCCATGATGCGAGGAGGCAAACCATGATGTTGGGTTGAGACGGGTTATGATGACGTTCCAAGCACGGGCTACGACGACGTGCAAAGTTGTGTTGATAACTCGGTAATGCGATCCGGGTAGGTGATAATGGTTAGCTTGAGAGACGCTTGAGCTAGTATGGAAATAGTCGTCGAGGAGGATGACTAGGAGGCTAAGATCTTATCGTTGTTGAAGGTTCTAGCATGCTCAAAGCAAGAGTACGTTGGAACGGGCTGCGACGACGTTCCAAGCACGGGCTGCGACGACGTGCTAGTACTCTGGGTAGTTGCGAAAATTCCTAGGCACGGGCTGCGACGACGTGCGGAGTTATGTCTAGAACCAGGGTTACCATTAGCCCTTGACAGGTGGTCATTTAATTAACGGTGAAATCATGGCAATGATAACAGTGATAGCCAGGGTCATGGATGTTTGGTTGTATTCTCATTCGGTCTCAAGAGCGGTATTTTCTGGGTGCTTATCTGATCTTGGTTTAGGCCTTGGGGGTTTGTATTTGGAAAGCATCGCCCTTGACTCGAGTGATTATTGCTTTACTTTAATTATCTGCTATATTATGCTTGCTTTTCCTTAGTGTGTGTCTGGGGGCTATCACTGTAGAAAGAGGTGGAGTGGGACGGTTTGGTTCCTATTCCTTTTATTCCTTATGCTCTTTTGGTATGTTTGATAGTTGATTTACTACTCACTAAGACTTTGTCTGACTCAAGGTTTTATGTCTCCTCTTATTACCTTGGGCTGTTCATCCATGTTGGGATGGGCAGACTAGGTAGCAGGTGACAGGTGCTGTTCTTGGAGATCTACGCTGATGATGACGAAGACGAGCAGGAGGCTTTGCATATTAGTTTTCTTACTATTTGTACTGGGTGTTCCGCTGCTTGTATATATTCTGAGTGCTATGTAGTGAGGCTTTGATGTATGGATTTGCCTGGATGATTGTATCCAAACTACTGTGATGCTTATATGATGATTTCCTGTTATGAAGCTTCACTATATATATATATTTCTCTATTGTATTTTATCCATGCGCTGTGAGTTATGCGATAGAGTTTCTGCAATGCTTATTTTACCCTGACTACTGTCCATGGCTACCTGGCACGCCCTTCAGCGCTCTTTTCTCTTGTTTTGGTGCGGAAGTCATGGGCGGTCGTCACAATTTCTCCTTATGATAGTCAAACATGCTTGATACGTAGAAAAATTTCTTTGATATTATTACTATAAGTGCAAAGTGGAAAACCTTTTGAAAGTATAATATAAATCTTAGCCAACATACGACCATTATCGTATGCCTACTATAGCTACATGTTGAATAGCAGGTTACCGCCACATTCCATGGTAGGTTACACAACTAAAACCGTACATGGCTCGTATTGTTTTTTTGGATTTTCCAACAAATGGTCAGGCCTAGGAACTTCCCATTTCCACATGGGTACGCCTCTGGAGAGACGCCCCGAGAACCTAACCGGATATCTTCCAACACAAGGCCGGGTTACCTCTGCAAAAGTAGGTAACTACTGACACGAGTATGCCATCCCCCAGTTGTAAACAACCTTTATCCGAGGATCCTCAACCAACATCAATCACAAAGTCATATATATTTGCGACACCCACATAAGTTAAGTATCTGGGCTCCATACCATGATACCACTTCTATCAAGAAGGAAATGTACATACCCTAAGGAGCGCTACTCCCTAAAACCTTGTTGCATCTTTCATGTTTTGACCATTACCGGAGTGTGAGGTCCGATGAAGTCTCGTCCACAAAGTTATGCTTTTTCACAAAGCCATGCTTTGATCAAAAAATGATCAACAGCACTTCGTATGCCACATTACCAAATTGGGAATGTATCACTAGTAACCGTCAACTACATAACCTCTGAGCTCGTACGTCTCAGAGAAGGATGTTAAGCTAAGAGAATAACTTCTCCGCTACCAACAGAAATGTATTTCATAGAAACCGGCTTTACATCTCAAATTGCAACGTCAGACACACATCGATACAAGTCCGTTCCGGGATCGAACGGAACCGAAGGCACTTCCAAAGAAGCCCTTGCAATCCGGATATTCACTAATCACGTCAGGAATTCCCATCACAAAGGGTGATAAAATCTCTATTTCGGAGATCAACCGATGCAGAGACATTCGACGACAATCCTTCCATTTTCGAAAATATCCGGGCTTCATCACCGGTCTTCAAATGTTATCCATTACGACGTATCACTATTTGGAATGGGATTCATGACCTAAAGGTCTTCTCCCGGCTAAACCGAATAATGAGCGCTTGTTTTAAAATAAGTGTAGCATCCAAATTCAAGCAAATCACAACAAATACCCATTTAAAGGTGTAATGACCCGGAATTTTCGGTAATATCAATTCAATAATCTGTAATAATAATCAAATTGGATTGATAATTTTTCTTTATAATTTGAATTTAAATTGGTAAATTTATTCCTTTAAAGGTTAATAAATTTTTAATCTGGTAATTGTGATCAATATCATTTTAACAATTTAAAATCGGTTAGAATTATTTTTCAAAGCTAATGAAATTTTACTCTATTTATAATATATATATTTGATATATATTGTGAATAGGAAAATCTTTTGTTTTAAATTAAAAATGAATTTTCAAATTGTAGTATATATATAAGTATATGTTATAATTTGATGTTGTTTTGGAATTTAATATAATCTGTTAATAACTTATATATGTATGAATATTGTAATTTAAAGCTTTGTTTTAAAATGAATATTATTTTTCAAAAAATAATTTAAGATGTATTCAATTGTTTTCAAATATAAGTTAATTGTTTATTTTTAATATGATAGCTTAAAAAGAATTTAATCAAAGTTTTGTTTGTTTCCTTTTAAAGTGTTTAAATTTAAAATGATTATAAATGATATATATATAAATGTTTTAGATTTTAAAATACATATATAAGAGATATATTTGTGTTATAATTAGTTTTCTAATATTTCTTTAAAGGATTTAACTTATAATTAAATATGTAAGTTTATATTTACATTTTAAATTAAATAAAAATTTATTTAAAATACAAAGACATGTGTAAACATGTAAATTATCTTAAAAATACATGTAAAGAAATTAAGTATTAAAGTGACATATGTAAGAAGATTAAGCTAGCTTATGACAAATGTTGGCAAAATGAATATGTGGCCTTCATTTTTCATTTATTTGAAAATTTAAAACATAAGAGAAAATTGTTTTTCCTCTTTCATTTTTTTTCAAAACTTTCTTTCTTCATTCTTTCATGTATTAATGGCAACCAGAAAATCTTTCTCACACCTGAAATTTTAAATCCAAAAGCAAATCCGAAAACTTCAATCTGCAAAGCAAAATTAAAGCTGCAATTCAAATCAACCTGCAACATCAATTTACAAATCTGCAAATTAAAATGGAGTTCAACCTGCATTTCTAAGGAGTGTTCAACAACATGCATAAGAATCAAGTTCAACTACAGATCAAGATCTGTTTCAACTTTTTAATCAACAAATTAAAAGCATGCAATGGGATTCAACTTCAACAGCAAAGTAAAACCCAAATAAGATTTTTCCAGATTCATGATGCAAAGCTTGGACATTTAAAAACTGCTCTGCATATTATGATCTGGTGAGTAAATTTTGTTTTAAAAATAGTTTTTATTCTAGTGTAGTTGGATTTATTGTTGCATGTGTTGGATTTGGTTTTGTTAATGAATATTTGTTTTATTATATGTGTATGTTGTTGATAGGAAATGCTTGAGAATAGGAAACTGTTATTTTTTTCATCTCTGTTCTCTACAGAAAACAATTTTCTTAAGGAAATTTCAAAGAAAAATAAAAATCTTTTAATCCAAACTATATTAGATCTGGATATCTGAACAAAAGTTGTTTGTTATTGTTTGTTGTTAAATTTAAAAATAGTTTCATAATTTAAAATGCAACTAATAATTATAAAAGAAAGAATTGACAGTAAAATAAGGATTTTTAGTAAAAATCAACTGTCTTAAATTTTAAATTGAATTACATGCATGAAATCACGATAGAAAATCATGAATTTTGATATTCAATTTGTAATTTTTAGTTGGTTAATTCGTGTGAATTTGGGGTTTGTTTGTTTGGGGGGTTTTTGTGATTTTCCATTGATCAGCATGGTGTTTGAAGCTGGATTTTTGGGTGAAGTTTGCTTTGGTGTTGAGGATGAAGGGAAAAATCCAATTTAATTTTTCTAATGTCTGATTCGTTCTAAATTGATCGAACTAGGGATTTTGATTGGTTTTGATTCGGTTGAACTGTCGCAACTTTTGCTACTTGGATAAGGTACCGGAAGCGATCGCGTGGCTTGCGAGTGTAGTGTGAGGTTATGGCGAGTTGATGTGGGTGACGTCGAGGTTCAACGACGTCATGGTGGCGGCGATGTGGGTGGTTTTGTGACGAATTGCATATGCAGTTTCGTGCTTGTTGATCGAATTTTGATTCGATTGGTATTTCTCGAATTGGGGGTTGGATTTTGGTTCGCACGTAGTCGAGTAGTTGTATGGGATGGTCACGACGCTCGCCAGAGGATGGCGGTGTTGGTGCATGCGCACGGTCACGACGCTCGCCAGAGGATGGCGGTGTTGGTGCATGTGCACCGTGCGCAGCCTTTGTTCTGGGAAGTTTTGGTATGGAGGAGACGAAGTTTTACTCGGGGGTGCTCATGCGTTTTATCGCGTAGGACTCAAAGAAGATGGGTGTTGGAGATTTTCTCAGGCCAGGCTCGAGTATCTGTCGATTTGTCTCGAGTTGTTTGGCCGTGTGTTGTTTCTGGGCAGTACTATGTTATCTTGGATATAATTGTTGATTTAAAACTTGTCGATTTAAAATAAAACAAGTTCAAGTTGTATAAAAGAAATTGAATTACAAATTTAAAAAGCTTGTTGTTTAAAAGTAATTGTTAATCAAACTTTGAAAGCATAAATTGAAATTATTTTAAAATTTTAAATTTATTTTAAATGAATTCTTTTTGAAAGTAGTTTAATTTAATTAAATTTTTAATTTAAAGAAGAGCGATTTGAATTTAAATATGGAATCAAGGTTTTAAGGTAAATTTTAAAGTAATGTTTTAATAATAAAGTTTCAATTTATATTGAAAATAAATAAGTTTAAGTTAGATGGTTAAAGTATTTAAAATTTCAAATTTTATTTCTAAATGCTTTAATTTCAAATAAAGTTTAAGTTAAGATTTTGAAATCCAAATAAGATAATTTGTTTTAAGTTATTAAAATTTGATTTACTCAAATAATTTAATTATAAAGATAGATAGGGTTAATTTATCATTGTTATTAATTTAAAAATACTTGATTGTATAATTTGTTAATAAGTAAGTTTAATTAAGAGTAATGTTTTCTTAATTAATTAAGGATTTTGAAATATAAGAAGTTAAATAATCAATTATTTAATTAATTTTAAATAATTAGTTAATTGTTTATTTAATTTTTAATAATCACTTAATTATGTATTAATTAAGTGTTATTACTTTATGTAGTAATTATTGGTTAATTATTGAATGTAATTAAGAATGGTAATTACTTATGAAGGTAATTAATGGAAATTACTCATGGGAGTAATTAGTTGAAGTGATTAAAGGGTAATCACTTGATGTTATTATGTGAGGTTTAATTAATATAATTGTTTGAAGTTAAATAATTATGGAGTAATTAATTAATTAATTAATTAATTAATTAAGATTTATTAATAATGGAATTAATTATTTGTTAAGTAATTAATAAAAAGAGTAATCATCTAATGATGTAATTAGAAGATAATTACTTATGTAAGAAATTAAGGGTTAATTACTTAATCATTTTAGTTAATTTAAAAATGTGATTAATTAATTAATGAAATGTGATTAACTTTAAGATTAATTATTAAGCGTATTTAATTAAAGGTGTAATTAATTAATAAAGTAATTAATTAAGGATTATTTGTTAATTTAATTGAATAAAATTACTTAATGAAGTAATTAAAGATTAATTAATTATATTAATTAATCAAAGGGTTAATGTAATTAATTAAGATGTTAATTAATTAAGATAAGTAATTACATGTTAATTACTGTTTATGATTAATGAGATGATTAATTACAAGTTAATTATTTAATTAATTAAAGGAACTATTAATTAATAAGGATCATTAGTCAATTAATGATATTAATCAAGGTTGATTAATAAAGTGATTAATTTAAGTGTGATTAATTAATTGTAATTAATTGAGGTTTAATGTAATTAATTATAATTGATTAATTAATTGAAACAAATGAAGGATCATTAATTTTTGTAACTAATGATAGTAATAAAAGGTAAATTACTGCATATGGTTAAAGGATAATTACTTGAATGTAATTAAAGGATGATTAATCAAGGAAGATCGTTATGACATGATTAGTTAATTTATTTGGAATAAATTAATGAAGAAGGATTTTGGTAATCCAATTGATTAAGAGTTAATCAATTCTATTTATGGATGACTGATTGATATTGGATGATCAATATTTGATGATTGATATTGGGTGATTGGTTGATACTGGATGATTATGATATCTTTGACATGCGATATGCTACTTTGTGAGATGAATGGTAGTTATTAATTATCTATTGTGATAATGTGATTCATCTATCTGTTTATATCATCCTGAATATAAGTTTTAACCGTTGAAACCCTTAAAACAACTTGGGCATTAAAATGGTGTTTGGATTCGGTGAGACCGGGATTGGGTTTCCATATTTGGATATCAGAAAACCACATCGATTCCAATTAAACGTTAGGTCGTGAATCAAAGTGGAGCTTTGTGAAGACTCGAGGTGTAAGAACTGTACGTCAGTATAACTCTGTGGGTGATTCCGTAATGAGTTTGACAGAATAGTACTTACAGGTTCGAGATGATGATTTAGAGTGCAAGGGCTATGGTCGTTGACTCTGAGGTTGATTCCAAAATGTGTGCAACGAGATAGTGCCTTCGGTTTCGTTCGAACCCGGAACGAACTTGTATGGATTGATTGCTTTCAAAACATCGTCAGGTGGACGAAGAGCATTCTAAGATAGATGTGTTCTATAAAGGTAATCACTGCCTCAAGCCTCATCAACCGGGAATGGCTAAAACAGGGGAGGTGTAGCAAGGCTAGGTGGGTAGCGCCCATTTCAGAACAAGATTTTCCCATGTCTAGAAGTCCCTTTTTATTTCGGCTGTGTGGACAGTTGGAATCACGCGCCAACTGCGGGGTTGTCTTGTTGGGGACTGTTCAGTAAGGAACGGTCCTGGCCTTGTATTGCAGGGGAGTTAGGTGGCTCCTCGGTACGTTGATCTTGGCCGCGTACTGTGACAGGCGGTAGCCCAGTAGCCCTGCAATTGATGGAAACCCATTCTTCCTACGAGACCCTACAGTTTTGTTTGTATTACCCACTTTTGTGGCTAGTAGCTGGAATTTAATAATGTAACAATTTCGGCTATTTCTTATTTACTTGAAAACCCTAGACACTATTATAATGTAACTGGATTTCCCATCAAATGTTTCAGTTAGCATAAGGTAAATTTTTTTCCATATTTATGTGTGGGAAGTCTTACATGATACCCTTTCTTTTCAAAGGTTTTTCTAAAGTTAAGCAATTTTAAACCGTTTACTCACACCAGACCCCTGTCTGACCCGAGTGTTTATTTTTTGTTTTATTAAACTCTTAGGTACTCGTATTATGTATGAGTAGTCGAGGGATTCTGGTTAGCTTGACGAATTCTAGAGGAGATATGGAGCAGGAGGCTTCCACGTGTAGATATATTATGATTCCGCCGTGTTTGTATGATATCTGTATCTTGTGTTCTTGAGTTGTATAGTTAGAAAGAAGTTTATAACTGTCTAATATGTGTTGAATAAGTTGTTTACTCTGATGTAATATTATACTGTGTAATATTTTTATGTGATACATTATATTTTATTCGTTCCGCTGTGAGTTCTTTGATGTTGTTATCTTTCTTCTTTCTCTTTCTTTTCTTCTTCTGTCCCTTTCTTTCTTCATTGATGATGCGACTTTCTGGAGATAGGAAGTCCGGTCGTCACATTTGGTATCAGAACGTTAGGTTGAGTGAATACCTAGGCTCTGGGGTGGTGTCTTTCTTGAGAGAGCGTACTTGTAATTTTTATATATAACTATATATTTATATATATTTATCTACCTGATCGGTTGGTTTATCTGTTCGGATTTTCCAACATAAGTTTTAAAGGTAGATGGAGTAGTGGTGTGTGTGTGTAACACGACTACCACTGATGGGAGTAGTCCAGATGTTTGAGGTTGGAAGTATATTTGTCGAAACTGTAGACCTAATACTGTCTTGAGTGAGATTTGTAGTTTGGTGTAAGGATTTCTCTGATATCCATAGGAAATCTTTTTAAAGATTCAGAGTCTATCTTTGAAGTGTAAGTTTGGATCTATCGAAAGTGCAGAAGTAAGTGATGATATCTTGATAACTGCGTGATGAGATGCAGTATCCATGGATATTTCAGAAGATGTTTTCTCTTTAACCAATTTAGAAGTAGTTGAGGAGCAGTTTTTACCTGCCACAGGGAAGATTCGTCTGTGTAGAAGTTGTCTGGATCTTTAGCTTGGAGGTTGTCTGTTTTGGAATATGAGACTAAGGTCTATGAGTTGTTTCGCTTCGGAATGGTCTCATTTGTCATTTCTTAAGGAGAGCGAGATGTTGATGAGTGGTTTGGAGCCCGAGTTCCTTTAGAGGTTGTCTGCCATCTCGAAGGTCTGTTGTGTGGTTTGTAGATAGTTTTGAATTTTGAGAAGCCTTTGGATTAGAAGTCTTTGGTCAGCTGTGGTAGCAGTGCAGCTCGAAGTGTTCGGTGTGCTAACGAGAAGATCTTTTAGCTTCGCAGTATCATCGAGGTAGAGTTTGGAAGCAGCAGTGTGGCTCGTTTCTCCGAAGGTTTAGGAATCTTTGTGGTTCTTCTTTCAACAGTCCGAGCAAAGGGTGAATGTTTTCTTGAAGAGTTAACTTTGTTTGGAAAAGCTTAAAGCTGTTCTAATTGTTAAAAGGAGGAGGGTTTCTTTGGAATCGGAACTAGGTAGGATCGCAAAAGTGACTTGCGATTAGTTGGGAATATTTCTTGGGCAATCTTTTGTTTAAAGCTGAGGGTTCTCATGTGGAAGTAGGAGCTACTGATGTAATCCGAAGTTTGTCTGCATTTGGAGTTGAGTGCCATTTTGTTTTGGTTCCAGAAGTGATTCTTGTGGTTAGCTTAGAAAGGAGAGTTGGTGTAGCAGCTCAGAAATTTTTTGGAGTTTTGATTAGTCAGATCTAGTTTTTGAGTTGGATTCTGCTATAGGGTAGTGTGACCGAGTCAGATGGGTAACTCAAATTTTATGGATTTGATGAACAAAGTTTCCCGGATATAATGGATAATTTTGTATTTGTGTTCATCAACAGTATTCTCATCTATTTCAGAATTAGAGTTGTGTAGCGCAAGCGAGGTAGCGGTTGTGCGATGAGGGTAGCAAGTTCTATTTGCTATTGCTTGAGAAGTAGAGCTTGTGTTCTGGTTTTCGGCGGATCTTGGAAGACTTTTCTGATGGATAGGATCCTGGAACTGGTTTGCTTTGGTATAGTTGTTTCTGGAAGTATCAACATATGTAGAGCTGATCAGGGAGAAGATTGGCAGCCCATGTTTGTCTGTTGAGTTATGAAGATATGAGATAAGGAGTTTGGAATTCGAAGTTGGAGACTTCATTGTTGTTAGTATTTCTCTGGTTAAGAAAGTAGTAATTGGGTAAGACCGGATGGCTAGTTCTGAGGTATTTGGGATTTCTTATCTGTGTTCTGATAGGATAAGATTGAATTGCCAGTTTGGATAACTGGGATTCATTGTATTTCACGTATATCTGAGGGAATACGTGTAAGATTCATCGATTGGTTGCTGAATCTGTAGTTCAGTTGGATTTGGAAGTTGAGCTAGACTTGGGTTCAGTCTGATGTTCTGTTCAGATTGATGGATCTAGAGATGAGGGAGCTCTGGATTTTGGTAGTGTAGTCTGTTTAGCTTCTGCAGAGTGAGTCTCCCGGTGATTTATACTTGGGAAATTCTAGATAGTGTCAGAATATTTATTCTGATTTGTGTCAGGATAATTAGTTAGGTTTGTTTGTTTGTTTGATTTCTATGGTTGTTAGTAATTGGTTGATGAGTATGTTTTTCTGTTTGAAATTAAAATCCTTGCTGGGTTATTAAATTACCTTTGCATTTAAATTTCGGGGCCGAAATTCTTTTAGGGGGGAGGATTGTAATGACCCGGAATTTTAGGCAATATCAATTTAATAATCTGTAATAATAATTAAATCGGATTGATAATTTTTCTTTATAATTTGAATTTAAATTGGTAAATTTATTCTTTTAAAGGTTAATAAAATTTTAATCTGGTAATTGTGATCAATATCTTTTTAACAATTTAAAATTGGTTAGAATTATTTTTCAAAGCTAATGAAATTTTACTCTATTTATAATATATATATTTGATATATATTGTGAATAGGAAAATCTTTTGTTTTAAATTAAAAATGAATTTTCAAATTGTAGTATATATATAAGTATATGTTATAATTTGATGTTGTTTTGGAATTTAATATAATCTGTTAATAATTTATATATGTATGAATATTGTAATTTAAAGCTTTGTTTTTAAATGAATATTATTTTTCAAAAAATAATTTAAGATGTATTCAATTGTTTTCAAATATAAGTTAATTGTTTATTTTTAATATGATAGCTTAAAAAGAATTTAATCAAAGTTTTGTATGTTTCCTTTTAAAGTGTTTAAATTTAAAATGATTATAAATGATATATATAAATGTTTTAGATTTTAAAATACATATATAACAGATATATTTGTGTTATACTTAGTTTTCTAATATTTCTTTAAAGGATTTAACTTATAATTAAATATGTAAGTTTATATTTACATTTTAAATTAAATAAAAATTTATTTAGAATACAAAGACATGTGTAAACATGTAAATTATCTTAATAATACATGTAAAGAAATTAAGTATTAAAGGGACATATGTAAGAAGATTAAGCTAGCTTATGACAAATGTTGGCAAAATGAACATGTGGCCTTCATTTTTCATTTATTTATAAATTTAAAACATAAGAGAAATTTGTTTTTCCTCTTTCATTTTTTTTCAAAACTTTCTTTCTTCATTCTTTCATGTATTAATGACAACCAGAAAATCTTTCTCAAACCTGAAATTTTAAATCCAAAAGCAAATCTGAAAACTTCAATCTGCAAAGCAAAATTAAAGCTGCAATTCAAATCAACCTGCAACATCAATTTACAAATCTGCAAATTAAAATGGAGTTCAACCTGCATATCTAAGGAGTGTTCAACAACATGCATAAGAATCAAGTTCAACTACAGATCAAGATCTGTTTCAACTTTTTAGTCAACAAATTAAAAGCATGCAATGGGATTCAACTTCAACGGCAAAGTAAAACCCAAATAAGCTTTTTCCATATTCATGATGCAAAGCCTGGACATTTAAAAACTGCTCTGCATATTATGATCTGGTGAGCAATTTTGTTTTAAAAACAGTTTTAATTCTAGTGTAGTTGAATTTATTGATGCATGTGTTGGATTTGGCTTTGTTAATGAATATTTGTACTGTTATATGCGCATGTTGTTGATAGGAAATGCTTGAGAATAGGAAACTGTTATTTTTTCATCTCTGTTCTTTACAGAAAACAGTTTTCTTCAGGAAATTTCACAGAAAAATAAAAATCTTTTAATCTAAACTATATTAGATCTGGATATCTGAATAAAAGTTGTTTTTAATTGTTTATTGTTAAATTTAAAAATAGTTTCATAATTTAAAATGCAACAAATAATTATAAAAGAAAGAATTAACAGTAAAACAAGGATTTTTAGTAAAAATCAACTGTCTTAAATTTTAAATTGAATTACATGCATGAAATCACGATAGAAAATCATGAATTTTGATATTCAATTTGTAATTTTTAGTTGGTTAATTCGTGTGAATTTGGGGTTTGTTTGTTTGGGGGGTTTTTGTGATTTTCCATTGATCGGCATGGTGTTTGAAGCTGGATTTTTGGGTGAAGCTTGCTTTGGTGTTGAGGATGAAGGGAAAAATCCAATTTAATTTTTCTAATGTCTGATTTGTTCAAAATTGATCGAACTAGGGTTTTTGATTTGTTTTGATTCAGTTGAACTGTCGCAACTATTGCTACTTGGATAAGGTACCAGAAGCGATCGTGTGGCTTGCAAGTGTAGTGTGAGGTTGTGGCGAGTTGATGTGGGTGACGTCGAGGTTCAACGACGTCGTGGTGTCGGCGATGTGGGTGGTTTTGTGACGAATTGCATCTGCGGTTTCGTGCTTGTTGATCGAATTTTGATTCGATTGGGTTTTCTCGAATTGGTGGTTGGATTTTGGTTCGCACGTTGTCGAGTAGTTGTATGGGATGGTCGCGACGCTCGCCAGAGGACGGCGGCGTTGGTGCATGTGCACCGTGCATGGCTTTAGTTCTGCGAAATTTTGGTTTGGGGGAGACGAAGTTTTACTCGGGTATGCTCACGCGTTTTATCGCGTATGACTCGAAGAAGATGGGTGTTGGAGATTTTCTCGGGGCAGGCTCGAGTATCTGCCGTGTTTGTCTCGAGTTGTTTGGTCGTGTGTTATTTTTGGGCAGTACTGTGTAATCTTGGATATAGTTGCTGATTTAAAACTTGTCGATTTAAAATAAAACAAGTTCAAGTTGTATAAAAGAAATAGAATTACAAAGTTAAAAAGCTTGTTGTTTAGAAGTAATTCTTAATCAAACTTTAAAAGCATAGATTGAAATTATTTAAAAAAATTAAATTTGTTTAAAATGATTTCTTTTTTAAAGTAGTTTAATTTAATTAAATATTTAATTTAAAGAAGAGTGATTTGAATTTAAATATGGAATCAAAGTTTTAAGTTAAATTTTAAAGTAATGTTTTAACAACAAAGTTTCAATTTATAGTGAAAATAAATAAGTTTAAGTTAAATGTTTAAAGTATTTTTAAATTTCAAATTTGATTTCTAAATGCTTTAATTTCAAATAAAGTTTAAGTTATGAATTGGAAATCCAAATAAGCTAATTTGTTTTAAGTTATTAAAATTTGATTTATTCAAATAATTTAATTATAAAGATACATAGGGTTAATTCATCTTTATTATTAATTTAAAAATACTTGATTATATAATTTGTTAATAAGTAAGTTTAATTAAGAGTAATGTTTTCTTAATTAATTAAGGATTTTGAAATATAAGAAGTTAATTAATTAATTAATTATTTAATTTCAAATAATTAGTTAATTGTTTATTTAATTTTTAATAATCACTTAATTATGGATTAATTAAGTGTAATTACTTTATGTAGTAATTATTGGTTAATTATTGAATGTAATTAAGAATGGTAATTACTTATGGAGGTAATTTATGGAAATTACTCATGGGAGTAATTAGTTGAAGTGATTAAAGGGTAATCACTTGATGTTATTATGTGAGGATTAATTAATACAATTGTTTGAAATAATTAATTATGGAGTAATTAATTAATGGATTAAGATTTATTAATAATGGAATTAATTATTTGTTAAGTAATTAATAAAAAGAGTAATCATCTAATGATGCAATTAGAAGATAATTACTTATGTAAGAAATTAAGGGTTAATTACTTAATCATTTTAGTTAATTAATTAATGTAATTAATTAATTAATGAAATGTGATTAATTTTAAGATTAATTATTAAGTGTAATTAATTAAAGGTGTAATTAATTAATAAAGTATTTAATTAAGGATTATTTGTTAATTTAATTGAATAATAATTACTTAATGAAGTAATTAACGATTAATTAATCAAAGGGTTATAAGATGTTAATTAATTAAGATAAGTAATTACATGTTGTTAATTACTGTTTATGATTAATGTGATGATTAATTACAAGTTAATTATTTAATTAATTAAAGGAATTATTAATTAATAAGGATCATTAGTTAATTAATGATATTAATCAAGGTTGATTAATAAAGTGATTAATTTATGTGTGATTAATTAATTGTAATTAATTGAGGTTTAATGTAATTAATTATAATTGATTAATTAATGGAAACAAATGAAGGATCATTAATTTTTTTAATTAATGATAGTAATTAAAGGAAAATTACTGTATATGGTTAAAGGATAGTTACTTGAATGTAACTAAAGGATGATTAATCAAGGAAGATTAATTAAGGAAGATCATTATGAGATGATGAATTTATTTATTTGGAATAAATTAATGAAGAAGGATTTTGGTAATCCAATTGATTAAGAGTTAATCAATTCTGTTTATGGATGACTGATTGATATTGGGTGAATAATATTTGATGATTGATATTGGGTGATTGGTTGATACTGGATGATTATGATATCTCTGATATGTGATATGCTACTTTGTGAGATGAATGGTAGTTATGAATTATCTATTGTGATAATGTGATTCATCTATCTGTTTATATTGTCCTGAATATAAGTTTTAACTTTTTAAACCCTTAAAACAACTTGGACATTAAAATGGCGTTTGGATTCAGTGAGACCGGGATCGGGTTTCCATATTTGGATATCCGAAAACCACATCGATTCCAATTAAACGTTAGGTCGTGAATCCAAGTGGAGCTTTGTGAAGACTCGAGGTGTAAAAACTATACGCCAGTATAACTCAGTGGGTGATTCCGTAATGAGTTTGACGGAATAGTACTTACAGGTTCGAGATGATGATTTAGAGTGCAAGGGCTATGGTCGTTGACTCTGAGGGTGATTCCAAAATGAGTGCAACGAGATAGTTCCTTCGGTTTCGTTCGAACCCGGAACGAACTTGTATGGATTGAATGCTTTCAGAACATCGTCAGGTGGACAAAGAGCATTCTAAGATAGATGTGTTCTATAAAGGTAATCGCAACCTCAAGCCTCATTAACCGGGAATGGCTAAAACAGGGGAGGTGCAGCAAGGCTAGGTGGGTAGCGCCCATTTCTGGACAAGATTTTCCCCTGTGTAAAAGTCCCTTTTTATTTCGGTTGTGTGGGCAGTTAGAATCGCGTGCCAACTGCGGGGTTGTCTTGTTCGGGACTGTTCAGTAAGGAACGGTCCCGGCCTTTTGTTGCAGCGTAGTTAGGGTGGCTCCTCGGTACGTTGATCTAGGCCACGTACTGTGACGGGCGGTACCCCAGTAGCCCTGCCATTGATGGAATCCCATTCTTCCTACGAGACCCTACGGTTTTGTTTGTATTACCCACTTTTGTGGCTAGTAGCTGGAATTTAATAATGTAACAACTTCGGCTATTTCTTATTCACTTGAAAACTCTAGACACTATTATAATATCACTGGATTTCCTATCGAATGTTTTGGTTAGAGCAAGGTAAAAACTTTTCCATGTTTATGTGTGGGAAGTCTTACGTGATATCCTTTCTTTTCAAAGGTTTTTCTAAAGTTAAGCAATTTTAAATCGTTTACTCACACCAGACCCCTGTCTGACCCGAGTGTTTATTTTCTTTTTTATTAAACTCTTGGGTACTCATATTATGTATGAGTAGTCGAGGGATTCAGGTTAGCTTAACGAATTCTGGAGGAGATATGGAGCAGGAGGCTTCCACGTGTAGACATATTATGTTTCCGCTGTGTTTGTATGATATCTGTATCTTGTGTTCTTGAGTTGTATAGTTAGACAGTTGTTTATAACTGTCTAATATGTGTTCAATAAGTTGTTCACTCTGATGTAATATGGTACTGTGTAATATTTTATGTGATATATTATATTTTATTCGTTCCGCTGTGAGTTCTCTGATGTTGCTGTCTTTCTTCTTTCTCTTTCTTTTCTTCTTCTATCCCTTTCTTTCTTCATTGATGATGCGACTTTCTGGAGATAGGAAATCGGGTCGTCACAAAAGGTAAATATTGATAGTCGGTTATTTAACTATCAATAGATATGCACAACATCACCAGATTCCAAAAAAATTCCTAAATTATTTATTTTCCAAAAATATCTTTACAAGATATGTTTTTCCACACTTCAACCATTTGAAAACAAATTTCAAATCACTTTTCACGCTTACAACTTTTAAAAATAAATTTCAAATCATTTTCCTTACGCGGACACACTTTCAAATATTTTTTCATTTTCATTGGAAATCTGCCGAGTTCAAATACTTTAAAATAATTTATTACACTTATCCAAAATACATCGGGAAAACACTTTGAAATAAAACTATTTTTCGTTAAACACTTGTATTTGAGTCAAAAACGAATGTTACGTAAAACGTCGTTACGAAAACCCAAAATCACAAGTAAAGGGATTCGAAATTATGATATATATATAAATCCCAATACTATATAAAACATTTCCTTTCGAAAATAATTTACTATAACTACAGTGTTATAGTCCACCATTTCCTTATTTCTCGAAATGTCTAATAAAACAATGAATGTTGAAATCTATGGTTTCGATACTTAATACATTTTAAAAAACCTTTAAATCATTTTAATTCTATTTAAAATATCACTTCCTAAAACATTTCCTTAACATATTATTCATTGTCCAAAATCGTGAATATACTTCGTTAACCAACAACACTTCTACATACTTTAATTTAAATGATTATCCGCTGTCCAAAATCGTGGATATATCTCCTTTAATAAGCTTTCATATTTACTTATCAAATTCATTTGGTTTCGGATTTATAAAACAACGTATACAAATTCACATTTATATATTTTATAAAAACTTCAACTTATAAAATCCCTTAATTAACAAATTCTATTTGTATCTCATTTAAATGCCAAAATCCAATTCATAAGTTAATTACTTGTGAATCTTTTATTTTACAAAATCTATTCATTTTATAACTTCACAATTTATAAATCTATAAATTTCATTCACTTATGGAATCCATTTATACTTCATTTTAACACTTATAAAAACTCGTTTTATAATTCCAAAATTTTAATTTATAAATATCAATTTTTTTATATCTTTTATATAAACCGTTTATAATATTTCAATAATCCCAATTTAAACCATTTTACAAATTAATCACTACTTATTTTAAAAATCACATTTCGATTATATTTCACAAAAATCATAAGTTTTATAACATAAAAACTATAACGTTTATTTATTTAAAATGAATCAATTCTAAAATTCAATAAAATGTATACTTTCAAAAAATCACTTGAAAACCCTTTCTAAATTCGAAATCGTTACTTTAACATTTTTAAAACCCCAAAAACAGGCCCAATGCTGCAACAGCCCCAATACATCAACCACGGCATCCAAACATCATATATGAATATGATAATGGAATATATCGCAAATATCTGTGAAGAAATCAATACTGTTGAGGAATCTAGTTGGATCCCTACAATCTGTTTCCATGCATCCATAGATGTTTGCACAATACCAAACCCGTTTCAAGACGGAATATCGCGGTACATGGGTTTATATAAAATATTACCTGCTATTATACGACGCAATAGGGTCTCATCCGCTATATTATGCGGGAAATCAACTCCAAGTACATATATAATACCAATTCCACTTCACGGTGGAATATCGCGGTATATGTGTTTAATATAATAACCTCCGGTTAATATACGACATATAGGGTCTATGCCAAAACAATAGATAATAATTTATCATCCAAGTATATAATCAACACAATCAAGCAATTTTAAATTTAAATCAAAACAAAATTCGACTGAGTGAGAAGTTCTCACCTTGTTTCAAATACAGTTGCAGTGTTTTATTTCGAATAAAATTAAACGCGCGTTTAATTTTACCCAAAATTCACACTAGCTCTAATCAATTCCAATCCAGCTCCGTCGCGCAGTGCTCACGAATACGAACCCAACGCAAATCGTTTCGTGCGAAACGGACCTAGTATCAAAAAGATACGACATTACAAAGTTTAATTTTCTAGACCGTTCGATTTCAAGCCCCTGAATCAAGGTCGCGTTTTGCTTTCTTCCTCTCCCAGTTCCTTGCTCGACCGATAACCCATAGGCCGCCATTAGCTTTTGAATTTTCGTGACCAACATAGGCCACTTGAAGATGATCGGCCAACTCCACGTTGTAGCTCGCAACGCCGCGTGCCACTGCCTTTAATAGCTCGAAGCTCGGTTGCACGTGCTTCTTGAAAAACGCGTGCAAAGGTAGAACGAACGCAAGCCTTTTGCCGTCGATCCACCATGTTTCAAACGATCATAGCCGTCAGATATATAGTTCTCGATGTGTTCTACGAAGTTGCAGTTGAAGATTTTCCAAATTAATGGCTGGATAGGAAGAAATCGAGGGAAGAAAAAGACGTATTTTCGGCTATTAAACTTAGAACTGGCGGCTAGGGTTAGAAACTAGGGTTGAGTGAAAATAATGAAAATAGGGGGCCTTATATAGAAAATATCCGCGCACTATTCACCCGAAATTTTTCCGAACCCCAAATGAAGCGTGCCACCTGGTGTTTATTATATTTTACCCCCATTCCGAGCGCCATGGAATATATATCGAGAGCCAATTCGATCAAATTTGGAAGATAGGTTTTCAAATCGACTATTTTAAATTTAAAATTCACTTGAACCGATTTCTACGGGTTTTAGCTTGCCCCGGACAAACCGCAAATCTGATTGATACGAAATTTGAAATCTTACTATAATATAACATTACGGATCCAATGAAACTGGTTTCGTCGAAATCCGAGACTGTTTGAAAAATGGCTATTTCTACACGTTAGTTAAATATTAAAATATTCAATTTTTACAGTTTGACTTTTAATTCGATTTTAAAAATTCTATAACATCATTCTAACTCCAATATGATTTAACACTACTTTACGAATCAATTTTAATCACATTAAACCCAGTTTCCAATTATTTCTGTAATCCCAAATATTAAATTATCGGTTTAATTATCCAATTAAATCTTGATATTCGAAATATAATTTTATTCGACTTACAAATTTTACTTGTTAATGTTTAAAACCAATTAAATATACGAATTTCAAATGACAGAAATTCTGGGTCGTTACAAACTTCCCCCCTTAAAAGAATTTCGTCCTCGAAATTGCCAAGTAAGAAAAAGTCTTGAAATCCATTAACTTTTCAAAACCATCTGTTCACATTAAATTTAAAATTCATTTAAACATTTTAACATTTCCAATAACCTTACTAAGTTTTCAAATCACACTTAGTTATCTTTTCAAAACCAACTATATCGTTTAACTTTTCACTCTAAAATCAAAGTTATAGTTTTTAAAAATTTCCAATTTTCTCAATAATATTGTAAAGCCTTAAATTTTCGAAAAATTTCGCCAGCGTCTCCTTTACGCGGCAAGCTCGGTACGACTACAAAAATGGCACCACGGCCCCCCATATTCCACAAAGAAAAGAAAAAGCCAAGTGGCCGGACAAGAAAATCATCAAATTTCATACTGAAATTCAAATACATACCTTTTTTCGAGCAATTCAATTTATTTTATCTTCAAAATCAAAATTCCAATTTCCTTTAACCCGCCTGTATATCCTGCTAACCATAATATTCCTTTTGATTCAATCTCACATTATCAATTTCATTTGAATTCAATTTACAATTTCAATTCTATTTGGATTCAATTTACCTTCTGAATATTGAATTTTATCGATTATTTTTTCATTCACAACTGATTCATCTTGCTATTTTAAATTAATTTCTTTTACTAATTCATTACAAGTTCTAAATCATTTCATCTCGCAATATTCAAATTGGTTTTCGATATTTAGTTTTCAATTTCTGTTTTAATTCTTTTGTTCATTCCTAAACATAATTCAGTTCACTATTTCGGTTTATAACCACTTATATTTAAACTGGATTTCAAATTCCATATGAATTTATTTACCATTTATTTATAAATGTTGAATTCAATTCATTTCAACCCATATTAAATTTGTCATTTCTTCAATTAGTTTTACTTACTAATTTTACTTTAATACTTAGCTACATTTGATCCAACTTGACAAAATTTTAATTTACTTGCAATTTCAAGATGAATTTCAACATTTAGTTTCCAATTTCATTTACTCGCAATTGTAAATTCATTCATTCATAAATTTATTTCCATAATTCAACTAAATTTCAACTAATTTGTTTCTACCCCAAATTTATTTTCAGCTCAATAAATTTTATTCTACAACTATTTTTATCAGAGTCCAGAGTCTTTCCAACACTTCAAAAACATTTTTGAAACCAATTCAAATTATCCTTTGAATTTCAAAACCCAAACCCAAATTTTCCAAACAACTTCCATTTAAAACAACTTGGCAGCAATCCCTCTTTTGGAAACCCGAAAATGAACACCGATGATGCTGCAGTCATCACCGAAGTTATTTTCCAGCGACCGAAAAGAGTTTAGAGCTTTTATCCCTCCAAAAAATATTTTTCCAAACCCTTAAAAACCATTTTCAAACTCAAAAAGGAATTTAATCTTTTCCAAATTGCGAACCCTTTCCAAACATTTCCAAATATTCCTCAGGAATTTTACTTCAAATTACAAACCACATTTACATTTTATATTCTACAATTCTTTTTGTATGTGAATTTATTTCTTAACTTTGGAGTTACGATTTCAATTTCTTTTTCAACATTAATGATAATAATTTAATATCATCACTTTCTAGCAACCAAGCAATCATATATTATAATAATTCACAGAAAGTTTTTCCCTTTTATACATGAAAATAATTTTTAGATAAAATTATTTCATTTACCCTATTTAAAACGATATCGTGTCGAATTTGTTCTGTACAAGTGTTTAGAGATTCCTATCAATAACGTTAATTACTCGTATTGACCAGAATCCGATACCACTCAACAAACCAATTAACAAAATATAAAACAAATTTTATATTTACTAACAAATACGCGCTCATATCTGTTATTACGCTCACACTCATTCTACAGTACTGCTGACTCTATCTCTAATGAGTAATTCGCAACAGAGCCAGGGTTGTCGCTTAACCAAATGCTCTGATACCAAATGTGACGATACGGGATTTTCGACTCGCGGAAGTCGACATTAATATGTCCACTGTATCAACTGCCGAACAATCGAACGTCGGAAAACCGAACCGTTAGGGTTAAAAAAGAAGAGTAGAAGAAGAAAGAAAGAAAAGAAACAGAACAATATCAGAATCTCACAATCGCAGCAGAAAAACATATAATCGATAAATGAATAATGTTTAAAACAAGGAACTATATCAATTATTACATTACATTTTCAGAGTTTACAACAACAAATAACAATGGACAGTTATATAAACCTGTCCTCACAACTGAATACACAGCGGAAAAGATAATATCATATACAAGTGATACGCTTCGCCATCCAGCTTGCTTCTGATCTCCACAGCAACTCCTGAATTCCAGAATGACCTGATAACCTGACTCTAGGCTGCCCGTGTAGAAAATGATGGGCACCTAGAGTTTAGGAAGGGAACAATAAACTCCATGTCAGTCATGGGACTGGTGCGAGAACTTAAAACAGTTTAACTTAAAAAACAAACAAATAAATATTTTAAAATAGATCCGCAATGCTTTTAGAAAATGTAACTACCATAAGGCCTTCCGCACACACACAATGCAAACGCAGAATCGGAGGAGATTTCTCCTTATGATAGTCAAACATGCATGATACACAAAAAAATTTCTTTGATATTATTACTATAAGTGCAAAGTGGAAAACCTTTGGAAACTATAATATAAATCTTAGCCAACATATGACCATTATCGTATGCCTACTATAGCTTCATGTTCAATAGCAGGTTACCGCCACATTCCATGGCAGGTTATACAACTAAAAGCGTACAGGGCTCGTATTGTTTCTTTGGATTTTCCAACAAATGGTCAGGCCAAGGAACTTCCCATTGCCACATGGTTACGCCTCTGCAGAGACGCACCGAGAAACTAACCGGATCTCTGCCAACACAAGGCCGGGTTACCTCGGCAAAAGTAGGTAACTACTAACACGAGTATGCCATCCCTCGGTTGTAAACAACCTTTATCCGAGGATCCTCAACCAACATCAATCACAAAGTCATATATATTTGCGACATCCACATAAGTTAAGTATCTGGGCTCCATACCATGATACCACTTCTATCTAGAAGGAAATATACATACCCTAAGGGGCGCTACTCCCTAAAACCTTGCTGCATCTTTCCTTTTTTGACCATTACAGGGGTGTGAGGTCCGACGAAGTCTCGTCCACAAAGCTATGCTTTTTCGCAAAGCCATGCTTCGATCGACAAATGATCAGCAGCACTTCGTTTGCCACATTACCAAATTGGGAATGTATCACTAGTAACCATCAACTACATAACCTCTGAGCTCGTACGTCTCAGAGATGGGTGTTAAGCTAAGAGAATGAATTCTCCGCCGCCAACAGAAATTTATTTGATAGAAATCAGCTTTACATCTCAAGTTGTAACGTCAGACACACATCCATACAAGTCCGTTTCGGGATCAAACGGAACCGAAGGCACTTCCAAAGAAGCCCTTGCAATCCGGATATTCACTAATCACGTCCGGAATTCCCACCACAAAGGGTGATAATCTATATCGGAGATAAGCCGATGCAGAGACATTCGACGATAATCCTTCCGATTTCGAAAATATCCGGTCTTCATCACCGGTCTTCAAATGCTATCCATTACGACGTATCACTATTCGAAATGGGATTCATGACCCAAAGGTCTTCTCCCGGCTAAACTGAATAATGAGCGCTTATTTTAAAATAAGTGTAACATTCAAATTCAGGAAAATCACAACAAATACACATTTAAAGGTAAATATTGATAGTCGGTTATTTAATTATCAATAGATATGCACAACATCACCAGATTCCAAAAAAAATTTCAAATTATTTATTTTCCAAAAATATCTTTACAAGATATATTTTTCCACACTTCAACCATTTGAAAACAAATTTCAAATCACTTTTGACCCTTATAACTTTTGAAAACGAATTTCAAATCATTTTCCATACGTGGAAACACTTTCAAATATTTATTCATTTTCACTGGAAATCTGTCGAGTTCAAATACTTTAGAATAATTTATAACATTTATCCAAAATATATTGGGAAAACTCTTTGAAATAAAACTATTTTTCTTTGTACACTTTTATTTGAGTCAAAAACGAATGTTACGTAAAACATCGTTACGACAACCCAAAATCACTAGTATAGGGATTCGAAACTAAGATAGATATATAAATCCCAATACTATATAAAACATTTCCTTTCGAAAATCATTTACTATAACAACAGTGTTATAGTCCACCATTTCCTTATTTCTCAAAACGTCTATTTCAACAACGAATATTGAAATCTATGGTTTCGATACTTAATACATTTTAGAACACCTTTAAATCGTTTTAATTCTATTTAAAATATCACTTCCCCAAAACATTTCCTTGATATATTATTCATTGTCCAAAATCGTGAACATACTCCATTAACCAAAATTCAATACTTCTACATACTTTAATTTAAAGGATTATCCAATGTCCAAAATCGTGGATATATCTCCTTTAATAAGCTTTCATATTTACTTATCAAATTCAATTGGTTTCGGATTTATAAACAGCGTTTATAAATTCACATTTATATATTTTATTAAAACTTCAACCTATAAAATCCCTTAATTAACAAATTCTATTTATATCTCATTTAAATGCCAAAATCCAATTTATAAGTTAATTACTTATGAATCTTTTATTTTACAAAATCTATTCATTTTATAACTTCACAATTTATAAATCCATAAATTTCATTCACTTATGAAATCCATTTATACTTCGTTTTAACACTTATGAAAACTCGTTTTATAATTCCAATATTTTAATTTATAAATATTAATTTTTTATATCTTTTATATAAACCGTTTATAATAATTCAAAAATCCCAATTTAAACCATTTTACAAATTAATCACTACTTATTTTAAAATCACATTTCGGTTATATTTCACAAAAATCATAATTTTATAACATAAAAATTGTAACATTTATTTATTTAAAATGAATCAATTGCGAAATTCAATAAAATGTATACTTTCAAAAAATCACTTGAAAACCCTTTTTAAATTCGAAATCGTTACTTTAACATTTTTAAAACCCCAAAAATAGGCCCATTGTTGCAACAGCACCAATACATCAACCACGGTATCCAAACATCATATATCGATATGATAACATAATATATCGCAAATATCTCTAAATAAATCAATGTTGTTGAGGAATCTAGTTGGATCCCTCCAACCCGTTTCCCTGCATCCATAGATGTTAGCACAATACCAATCCCGTTTCAAGACGGAATATCGCGGTACATGGGTTTGTATAAAATATTAACCGCTATTATGCGGCGCAATAGGGTCTCATTTGCTATATAATGCGGGAAATCAACTCCTAGTACATATATAATACCAATTCCACTTCACGGTGGAATATCGCGGTATATGTGTTTAATATAATAACCACCGCTTAATATACGGCGTATAGGGTCTATTTCAAAACAATAGATAATAATTTATCATGCAAGCATACAATTAACACAATCGAGCAATTTTAAATTTATCTATTTAAATTTAAATCGAAACAAAATTCGATTGAGTGAGAAGTTCTCACCTTGTTTCAAATACAGTTGTAGTGTTTATTTCGAATAAAATTAAACACGCATTTAATTTTACCCAAAATTCACACTAGCTCCAATCAATCTCATTCCATCACCATAACGCAGTGCTCGTGAATACGAACCCAACGCAATTCGTTTCGTGCGAAACGGACCTCATATCAAAAAGATATGACGTTACAAAGTTTAAACGATTTAATATATAAATAAATTCCATTTTCTTTTTATTATTTTTAAACCTTTTATTTTCTGGACCGTTCGATTTCAAGCCCCTTAATCAAGGCCGCGTTTTGCTTTCTTCCTCTCCCAGTTCCTTGCTCGACCGAGAACCCATAGACCGCCATTAGCTTTTGAATTTTCGTGACCAACATAGGCCACTTGAAGATGATCGGCCAACTCCACGTTGTAGCTCGCAACGCCGCGTGCCTCTGCCTTGAATAGCTCGAAGCTCGGTTGCATGTGCTTCTTCAAAAACGAGTGCAAAGGTAGAATGAACGTGTAACGACCCAGAATTTTGACCCTGTTTATTTTAATAAATATTTAATCTGATTTAATAAAATATGAACTAATTATTTTCAAATGAATATGATTTTGGGATAATTGCCAATTGTTTATGTAAATTTGTATTTTTAAAAGGGAATTTGATCTTGGATATTTAAATAGAATCTCTTAATGATATTGATCTTATATAAGTGAATTAAAATACTATACTTTTTTATGTTTGGAAATATACATATGGATGTTAATGTTTAAATTAAAATCTAATTCTAACAAAATAAAATATAAATGTAAAATATAAATGTAGAACATAAATCAAATATGTGTTTATAACTTAATTTAAATAAGTGATAGCAAAGTACAAATGAAAATGAATGCAAATATAAGTAAGTAAATCATTTTGAATATAACTCGAACATTGATAGTTAAATATAAAGTACTAATGAAAATTTTAAAATAAGAATGAATTAGTTAAGATTTTATACAACATAACTTAATAATCTATAATAAGAACAAAGTATAAGACACAAAGTAAAGTAAAATGAAATCAAATAGAATGTAAAATCAAACTTTAACTTTTATGTATAACTTATATAAATTAGAAGTTAACTAAACAAAATATTTTCATATACAAATTGACAACAACCATATATATGTAAATTATTCAAGTTAGAAACAATAAAACAAATTTATTTTTCACAGGTAAACCAAAGGAAATATAAATCTGACCCCAAACATAGTCACTATTCAAGCAAACAAGGATAAGTTTTACACCATATCTTCACATATAAATCTAAACATAAGATATAATATAATAAAACAAATGTTACAAGGAAATGATCATCATTCACAAGTACGGAAGAAGAAAAAACTGACAAACTCAGGAAAATTTGAAATACAAACATTAAGATAATTTGTCTATTTATGCAAGCTACTTGTTGAAGAATATAGCATACAATATTTTCACATAGCCAAACATAATTATGTTATATATACTAATCAAGGAACCTGACACATATTGTTTGATAAAAATATCTTCAGTAACAAGCTTTCCTGAAAATGTAACTTTCATATCAAATCTATATTCTCAGTAAACATAATTATGTAAAAGAAGATGAAGCAACAACATTTAATGCTCCTCTGATTCGAGCACACCTTTGTGTCTATTTGAATTTTACAAATCTTATTTTACAGTAATGAAATCTGACTAACAGGGTTGAGTATATATGTTGCCAGTAAGTAAATATGTATTATGTATGACCTGTAGGAGATTATGCAGGCAAGTGATCAAAATATCTATGTATTGATGGATTAAGGGTAGACAATAGTACATTAGCATTTAATGATTTAACATCTCAGCGGAATTCAAGAATCATATCAATGTATAAAAAAAAAGAAGCTTGCCTGATAAAACAAGAATGGAACAGTAGCAGGTAACACCTTACCAGGTCAAAACCTTCTCCATTCATATTCTTATCTTCTTTATATATGTTTATACATCCTTTACTTGATGAGTAGCATAGTATACCTGAGGAAATAAAAAACATAAAGGAAGAAAAACTCAAGTAAACATAAAAGAACAGAAAGAATTTAGGAAGCCAGAAAGTTACAGAGTTCAAACTTCAAGCTGCAGGCATCTATTAACAACCCTGCCTTGTTCAACAATGGATTTTTGTGAGTAAACAATCTATTTTCAAAATTTAATTTGTGAATTTTCTTTTTGGATGTTATGTGCTTGTTATAGTTTAAGCAAACTTCTCTGTGAATATTTCTGTGCACTGGAAATTTATATGACTTGTTCTTCAGTGTTTCAAGTTTAGAACAAAGTAAAAGCAGAGATAAATTTAAATACTTCTTCATACAAATATTTGATACTTAAGAATATAAGTTAGACACACTTGTTAAACTGTAATTACGGCCTGGGAGAATTGATGAAGGTGGTTAGTGAAAACTGAGACACTGCATACTCAAGTTACAGTAAATAGAAATCAATATGTTCAAAATTCAAATATTTAATTTTGTTAATCTGATTTCATATCTTGATTCAACAATCAAAGTTAGGATTTTTAACATAAAAATAATGATTTTTAAATAAGAATTCAAGGTGCAGTTTAAAAAGGAACTGAATTTGATTTTTTGTCAATAACTGTTGATTCAATCAATTTTTATTTTTAAAATTCTAGTTGAAGTAAGCTTAAACATTTATGATCCTGTAAAAATTATCAGATAATTTTTATATCACGTGAATTAAGGAAGCGGGATTGATTTAGGGTTTTAGTCCAACTTTTTGATCTGTCTGTTAGTGTGTCCAGTTCATCATAAATTCGTGATCGAGCTGTTTGGAACTTTGGGAAATGGAAGGGGGGTGTGTTGTCGAGGTGTGGTCAAAGGTAGGAGGCTTACGGTGGTCGCGGCGGCGGTGACGAGGTGGTTATGTTGGAGGGGTTTTGAGTTCTGTTTGGGTTGAACTGTCGATTTTCGTTTCGATAATTCTGGAAAATTTTCAACTTTGGATTTTAGATTAGCGAGTGGATTGTGAGGTGTCTGTGTCATGGGGGTTCGCCGGAGACCGTTGGTGTCGCTGTGCACGTGCACAACAAGGAGGAGGGGACGGTGACGTGTCGGTGTGGGATACTCGGGTCGTGCTCGAATAAATTGGGGGTTTCCTTCGAGTTTGGTTCGAATGTTGAGAGTGTGCGCGTTTCCTGTTGTTGTAAATTCGGTTTTGATCAAACTTAAAACTGAAACTAAAAAAAAAAAGAAAAGAAGAAGAGGTTCATGGTAAAACACCGGGAAAGGGGAGTGGGACTCGGTGATGAACTCGAGTGAGCTAAAGGGGGAAAACTCAGGTTTGTAGTTTCAACTTCAGCATGTTATAAAAATAAGGAAATTAAGTAAATCACTTTCGTACAAATCAAAAGCGTTGTGAACTTAACAGAGTTTTAACAGTTTTAAGTTAAATATTAAATACAAGTTCCAGTTACTTAGTAGCTACTTAACAAATGCATTTAACACTTTATTTTAATTAAGCAATTGATTTGAGTAAAGATTAAAGTTAATTAACATTTAAGAATTCAAACTTAAAGAAAATTCTTTCAAATGTTAATTAAGATCAATAGTAATTTACTAACAATTTTATAAGTAATTAAGAATGATACTTTAAAATCATAATTAGAGATCGAATACTAATTAAGAAATAAGTTAATTTGTAATTAACTACTTAGGTAGATTAATGAACAATTAATAGTTAATTAATCAAGAGATTTAAATAAGAATTAAGAAATGGTTAATGAAGTAATCAACAATTAAAAATTTGATAATCAAGTTATTTGATTTATAATTAAGGTTTGCAACTAATGATTAAGGAAGAGCTAATTAAGTAATTAAGGTTAAACAAAATTGATTTGAGTGGATTACTTGAGTAATTGAGTAATTAATTACTTATTGTAATTAATGAGGTTTAATATGAATCGTTTAAGTCAATTAATCAAGTTTAATTGATTATTTTATGATATGATAAGTATAATTACTTGGAGGAGTAATTGATGATAATGACCAGAAGGAATTGATTAAGGTTGATAATGGTAGTAATGTGAGTATAATTACTTTGTGTAATTTAATCAAGGAATTGATTAAAGGAAATCAGTTGAGGAGTAATTAAGTGATGTGATAAGAGTAATTAAAAGTGGTTGATTTCTGAATAGTATTAATCGGGAGTGATTAATAAAGGTAGTTTAATTAAAGATTTAATTACTTAGGATAATTAATTTAATAAAAGATGATGAAATGAAATGTAATTAGCAATCATTAAATAATGAAATTAATAATGAAAGATTAAAAAATAATTAATTAGTGAAATTAAGAAGTAGTGTAATGCAGGTAATTGAAGGTTAATTTATATATTTGGATAAGTTAATTAATTTGGAAAATAATTAAAAATGGTTAGTTGAATAAAAAAATTAAATGTTGATTAATCAAGTGTGATTAGGTGAAAGGAATCCATTAATTGATTGATAATTGGTTAATAGTTATATAAGCAAGACTTATAATGGTTAAGTAATTAATCTAATTTACTTTAAATTAATTAGAGATGCAAGTAATTAATTTGATTCATTTTAAATTAATTATAGCTGATATGATTGCTTATATATGGATGGATGATATTGTTTATCTTGAATGATTTGAGATTTCTAGTATGAGATAAATGATGCTGTATAAAATGTATGCTTGATGATAGTATGATAATAATATGGATTATCTGTTGTGATGATAATTACCTGTTCATGATGATGATGTTCTATTGTGATATTGTGAGTTATCTATCTGTGTGCATATGGATAATTACATTGTTTATTTTATAACTTTAAAACAACTTGGCCCTAAAAGACACGTTTTGGATTTCGATGAGACCGGGATCGGATTTGCTACATTACAGCGTGATAGGGGTTCTCGCTTTGCGTTAGGTGGCGAACGGGAGACTCTTACCCCTACATGCCCCCGGGGATTGTATAAGGTCTTGCGGGGTTGGTTGCGACTCGAGAGGGTGGCCGTAAAAGCAAATTCGAGGTATCACTGTGAGCCACAGCGGGGCTGGGATGGTTGAAAAGCCTACCGCTCGTGAGCCGTTGCTGATGGTTGAAAAGCCTAGGACGTCACAGTTGGTATCAGAGCTGAAAGGTTAAGTGAGAACCTTGGCTCTGGTGGAGATTTCTCATTAGAGATAGAATCAGTAGTACTCTAGAATGAGTCTGAGCGTAAAAATAGACATGAGTGCATACTTGTTAGTGAATATAAAATGATTTTATATTATGTTGATTGATTTATTGAGTGGTATATGAACCTTCGTCAGTGCGGTCTGTACAACTGTACCGAAGGGGTTTCTAAACACTTGAATAGATCAATTCGACATGATATTGTTTTCAAAAGTGGGTGGATTAAATAATTTCATCCAAAATCTATTTTGATATATATAAAAAAAAATTGTTTTTGTAATTTAATATATATAATTATAGTATTTGGATGATAGTGTTAATAGACAAATAGGAATATAAAGATTTACAATGGCTTACATAACCAAGGAAGTAAGAGATTTAATTTGGAATTAAAAATTTAAAAATGAAGTTAAAAATGAGGATTTATTTTGAATTAAGTTGGAAGTTTAATTTAATTTTTAGAATTAAACTAATGATTAAAAACATAATAATAATAAGGATGTAAATAAATTGATGAAGTACATCAAATTTACAATGTAAATGACTGTGTTGGGGAATTTAATAGAAATAAAATTTTGGTTGAGATTTACTTAATCTTAATAATTGGATTTAAATTTTAGATCGGAATAAGATATGAATGATATTAAATGGAATGAAGTTCTTATTTAATAGATTCCAAGTGGATTGGTAGATAAAGTGAGTAGTATGGTGCTTAATTTAACGGAAGTTAAGTTAAAACAAATTGAATTGGAATAGAATTCAGTTGAGATATAGATGGTGCTAACTAAATTAATTCTTACTTAAATAGATAAAGTTAAATGAAACATGAATATATTCAAGCTTAAATTGGGTAAAATGTGAAAATATGAATGTGAGACTTATAAAGAAAATATGGGAAGATTAAATAGTAAGCCAAAATACATTATTTTGTATTTGGAAAATGAAATAAAAATCCAAACATGAATTATAAAATAAAATTGAACACAGATAAAATAATAAGATGATTTTTGAAGATAAAACCCAATTCCAGCATGGATAAAATAAACATGGCTTTGGATTAAATCTTAACAAAATAAATGGAAGTTGATCTTGTGAGTATCAAATAAGCTGGAAATAAATTTAAGTATGAAATTGAAACAAATAAATTAACCAAAGATTAAACTTTATAGAAGCGTAGCTTCAAGGAAAATGAGAGTTTATTTAGTAAAAGCTTGAATGATGATTTAAGTTGAATGAAATAAAATCTTTATTCAAATAGAATAGTTGGATACAAATTAAATTTGGATAAATAAACTCTGATGGCTTATCAAAAGAATTTAAATATTTGAAATAAAAAGTATGCTTGTTTGATACAGGTAAGAACTGGAATTTAAAGTGAAAATGAATGTGTTTAAGAATAAATGGATGTGAGTGTGGAGAATAAATGAAATTGAAGCTCATAAAGTTAAGAATGGAATTATAAGCCAAAATAAAATTATTTTGTACTTAGGAAATGAAATAGATATCCAAATCAGAATTACAAACTAGAAATAAACTCAAGAACTATAATGAAGTGATTTATCTGATAAAATCAAATATTGAATTGGAAGTGGAAATAAACTAAGATGAAATAAATTAGTAAATTAAGTATGTAAATGAAATTAGAATTGGTCAAATAAAGTTGGATGGTAAATTAATAAATTTGATTGTGAATTAAAATGAATGGGAGGCTGAGACCTTGAGTTATATATGTATATAAAATTCAACTTGGATTGGAGTTGTATATTATAGGACTGAATGGCCAGAAGGGATGTCTGGAATTCATAATGTATCTCATGCATCTCATCTTGGAATTTTGTTTAGGATCCATCATTAGTTGTAGAACCAGTAGTTCAGGGGGATTTAGAAGTCAAGCGGAGTTTGACTGTAGTCAGGAATCCTGTTCGGATTTGTTGATCAGGATGAGAGGCAACTCGGGAGTAAGTAGTGAAGCTTATTGAGAGCAGTGGAGCGAGAATCTCAGTGATTGCACCTGGGAAACTCTAGATAGTTCTAGGGAAGTTTATCCGGGTTTGTGTTCGGATAGCTAGTGTTGCTTGTTAGGATAAACTGTTTGATTGTTTGCTATTGTAGGAATGATATGTATGTGGGAATGGTTAGTATAACAGCTTTTAAATTATCTTTGTTTTAAATTTCGGGGACGAAATTCTTTTAAGGGGGAAGGAATGTAACGACCTTGAATTTTGACCCTGTTTATTTTAATAAATATTTAATCTGATTTAATAAAATATGAACTAATTATTTTCAAATGAATATGATTTTTGGGATAATTGCCAATTGTTTATGTAAATTTGTATTTTTAAAAGGGAATTTGATCTTGGATATTTAAATAGAATCTCTTAATGATATTGATCTTATATAAGTGAATTAAAATACTATACTTGTTTATATTTGGAAATATACATATGGATGTTAATGTTTAAATTAAAATCTAATTCTAACAAAACAAAATATAAATGTAAAATATAAATGTAGAACATAAATCAAATATGTGTTTATAACTTAATTTAAATAAGTGATAGCAAAGTACAAATGAAAATGAATGCAAATATAAGTAAGTAAATCATTTTGAATATAACTCGAACATTGATAGTTAAATATAAAGTACTAATGAAAATTTTAAAATAAGAATGAATTAGTTAAGATTTTATACAACATAACTTAATAATCTATAATAAGAACAAAGTATAAGACACAAAGTAAAGTAAAATGAAATCAAATAGAATGTAAAATCAAACTTTAACTTTTATGTATAACTTATAAAAATTACAAGTTAACTAAACAAAATATTTTAATATACAAATTGACAACAACCATATATATGTAAATTATTCTAGTTAGAAACAATAAAACAAATTTATTTTTCACAAGTAAACCAAAGTAAATATAAATCTGACCCCAAACATAGTCATTATTCAAGCAAACAAGGATAAGTTTTACACCATATCTTCACATATAAATCTAAACAAAAGATATAATATAATAAAACAAATGTTACAAGGAAATGATCATCATTCACAAGTATGGAGAAAAAAAACTGACAAACTCAGGAAAATTTGAAATACAAACATTAAGATAATTTGTCTTCTTATGCAAGCTACTTGCTGAAGAATATAGCATACAATATTTTCACATAGCCAAACATAATTATGTTATATATACACTAATCAAGGAACCTGACACATATTGTTTGATACAAATATCTTCAGTAACAAGCTTTCCTGAAAATGTAACTTTCATATCAAATCTATATTCTCATAAACATAATTATGTAAAACAAGATGAAGCAACAACATTTAATGCTCCTCTGATTCGAGCACATCTTTGTGTCTATTTGAATTTTACAAATCTTATTTTACAGTAATGAAATCTGACTAACAGGGTTGAGTATATATGTTGCCAGTAAGTAAATATGTATTATGTATGACCTGTAGGAGATTATGCAGGCAAGTGATCAAAATATCTATGTATTGATGGATTAAGGGTAGACAATAGTACATTAGCATTTAATGATTTAACATCTCAGCCGAATTCAAGAATCATATCAATGTATAAAAAAAAAAGAGAAGCTTGCCTGATAAAACAAGAATGGAACAGTAACAGGTAACACCTTACCAGGTCAAAACCTTCTCCATTCATATTCTTATCTTCTTTATATATGTGTATACATCCTTTACTTGATGAGTAGCATAGTATACCTGAGGAAAAAAAACATAAAGGAAGAAAAACTCAAGTAAACATAAAAGAACAGAAAGAATTTAGGAAGCCAGAAAGTTACAGAGTTCGAACTTCAAGTTGCAGGCATCTATTAACAACCCTGCCTTGTTCAACAATGGATTTTTGTGAGTAAACAATCTATTTTCAAAATTTAATTTGTGAATTTTCTTTTTGGATGTTATGTGCTTGTTATAGTTTAAGCAAACTTCTCTGTGAATATTTCTGTGCACTGGAAATTTATATGACTTGTTCTTCAGTGTTTCAAGTTTAGAACAAAGTAAAAGCAGAGATAAATTTAAATACTTCTTCATACAAATATTTGATACTTAAGAATATAAGTTAGACACACTTGTTAAACTGTAATTACGGCCTGGGAGAATTGATGAAGGTGGTTAGTGAAAACTGAGACACTGCATACTCAAGTTACAGTAAATAGAAATCAATATGTTCAAAATTCAAATATTTAATTTGTTAATCTGATTTCATATCTTGATTCAACAATCAAAGTTAGGATTTTTAACATAAAAATAATGATTTTTAAATAAGAATTCAAGGTGCAGTTTAAAAAGGAACTGAATTTGATTTTTTGTCAATAACTGTTGATTCAATCAATTTTTATTTTTAAAATTCTAGTTGAAGTAAGCTTAAACATTTATGATCCTGTAAAAATTATCAGATAATTTTTATATCACGTGAATTAAGGAAGTGGGATTGATTTAGGGTTTTAGTCCAACTTTTTGATCTGTCTGTTAATGTGTCCAGTTCATCATAAATTCGTGATCGAGCTGTTTGGAACTTTGGGAAATGGAAGGGGGGTGTGTTGTCGAGGTGTGGTCAAAGGTAGGAGGCTTACGGTGGTCGCGGCGGCGGTGATGAGGTGGTTATGTTGGAGGGGTTTCGAGTTCTGTTTGGGTTGAACTGTCGATTTTCGTTTCGATAATTCTGGAAATTTTTCGACTTTGGATTTTAGATTAGCGAGTGGATTGTGAGGTGTCTGCGTCGTGGGGGTTCGCCGGAGACCGTTGGTGTCGCTGTGCACGTGCACGACAAGGAGGAGGGGACGGTGACGTGTCGGTGTGGGATACTCGGGTCGTGCTCGAATAAATTGGGGGTTTCCTTCGAGTTTGGTTCGAATGTTGAGAGTGTGCGCGTTTCCTGTTGTTGTAAATTCGGTTTTGATCAAACTTAAAACTGAAACTAAAAAAAAACAAGAAGAAGAAGAGGTTCATGGTAAAACACCGGGAAAGGGGAGTGGGACTCGGTGATGAACTCGAGTGAGCTAAAGGGGGAAAACTCAGGTTTGTAGTTTCAACTTCAGCATGTTATAAAAATAAGGAAATTAAGTAAATCACTTTCGTACAAATCAAAAGCGTTGTGAACTTAACAGAGTTTTAACAGTTTTAAGTTAAATATTAAATACAAGTTCCAGTTACTTAGTAGGTACTTAACAAATGCATTTAACACTTTATTTTAATTAAGCAATTGATTTAAGTAAAGATTAAAGTTAATTAACATTTAAGAATTCAAACTTAAAGAAAATTCTTTCAAATGTTAATTAAGATCAATAGTAATTTACTATCAATTTTATAAGTAATTAAGAATGATACTTTAAAATCATAATTAGAGATCGAATACTAATTAAGAAATAAGTTAATTTGTAATTAACTACTTAGGTAGATTAATGAACAATTAATAGTTAATTAATCAAGAGATTTAAATAAGAATTAAGAAATGGTTAATGAAGTAATCAACAATTAAAAATTTGATAATCAAGTTATTTGATTTATAATTAAGGTTTGCAACTAATGATTAAGGAAAAGCTAATTAAGTAATTAACGTTAAACAAAATTGATTTGAGTGGATTACTTGAGTAATTGAGTAATTAATTACTTATTGTAATTAATGAGGTTTAATATGAATCGTTTAAGTCAATTAATCAAGTTTAATTGATTATTTTATGATATGATAAGTATAATTACTTGGAGGAGTAATTGATGATAATGACTAGAAGGAATTGATTAAGGTTGATAATGGTAGTAATGTGAGTATAATTACTTTGTGTAATTTAATCAAGGAATTGATTAAAGGAAATCAGTTGAGGAGTAATTAAGTGATGTGATAAGAGTAATTAAAAGTGGTTGATTTCTGAATAGTATTAATCGGGAGTGATTAATAAAGGTAGTTTAATTAAAGATTTAATTACTTAGGATAATTAATTTAATAAAAGATGATGAAATGAAATGTAATTAGCAATCATTAAATAATGAAATTAATAATGAAAGATTAAAAAATAATTAATTAGGGAAATTAAGAAGTAGTGTAATGCAGGTAATTGAAGGTTAATTTCTATATTTGGATAAGATAATAAATTTGGAAAATAATTAAAAATGGTTACTTGAATAAAAAAATTAAATGTTGATTAATCAAGTGTGATTAGGTGAAAGGAATCCATTAATTGATTGATAATTGGTTAATAGTTATATAAGCAAGACTTATAATGGTTAAGTAATTAATCTAATTTACTTTAAATTAATTAGAGATGCAAGTAATTAAATTAATTCATTTTAAATTAATTATAGCTGATATGATTGCTTATATATGGATGGATGATATTGTTTATCTTGAATGATTTGAGATTTCTAGTATGAGATAAATGATGCTGTATAAAATGTATGCTTGATGATAGTATGATAATAATATGGATTATCTGTTGTGATGATAATTACCTGTTTATGATGATGTTCTATTGTGATATTGTGAGTTATCTATCTGTGTGCATATGGATAATTACATTGTTTATTTTATAACTTTAAAACAACTTGGCCCTAAAAGACACGTTTTGGATTTCGATGAGACCGGGATCGGGTTTCCACATTTGGAACATCCGAAAACCACATCGATCCAAATTAACGTTAGGTCGTTAATCTGATGTGAAGATGAAGATTCAAAATGCAAGGGTTGTCGTCGTTAACTCTGAGGGTGATTCCAAAATGAGTGTAACGAGATAATACCTTCGGTTTCGTTCGAACCTGGAACGAACTTGTATGGATTAAATGCTTTCAGCACATCGTCAGGCGGATGATGAGCATTCTAAGAAATTTGTTCTCTAAAGGTAATCGTAGCCTCAAGCCTCATCAACCGGGAATGGCTAAAATAGGGGAGATGCAGCAAGGTTATGTGGGTCATGCCCAAGCAGGACAAGATATTTCCCCTGTCTAGATGTCCCTTTTTATTCGGCTTAGTGGGTGGTTGGGCACGCCAACCACGGGGTTTATCTTGTTCGGGACTGTTCAGTAAGGAATGGTTCCGGCCTTGTGTTGCAGGGGATGAAGGGAGTAATCCTCGGTACAGTGTTCTAGGCCCCGTACTGTGATGGGCGGTACCCCAGTAGCCCTGTCATTGTATGGAAACCATTTTCCAATAAGTGCCCGCGGTTTTGATTGTATTCCCCACTTTTTTGCCTAGTAGCTGGAATTTAATCATGTAACAATTTCGGCTATTTTCTATTTACTTGAAAACCCTAGACACTATTATAATATCACAGAATTTCCTATGAAATGTTTTGGTTAGCGTAAGGTAAAAACTTACCCGTATTTATGTGTGGGGAGTCTTACGTGATACCTTTATTTTCAAATATTTTTCAAGTTAAACAACCTTAAATTGTTTACTCATACCAGACCCATGTCTGACCCGGAGTTTATATTTTGTTTTTCATAAGCTCTCGGGTACCCAATTTTTTACGGGTAGTCAAGGGATTCAAGTTAGCTTTGACGAATTCTGGAGGAGCAATGGAGCAGGAGGCTTCAGCGTTGTAGATATCTATCTAGTTCCGCTGTGATAGTTAGAGTATGTTGTATATTGTGATGTATATAGTGACAGATGTATATAAAATATGTCAAGTGTATAATATTGTATAACTCCGATATATGTAAACTATGTAATTGTTATGTGATGTATTATATTTTATTCCATTCCGCTGTGAGATTTCGTGTTTGTTGTTCTTTCTTTCTCTTTCTTTTCTATTTCTATCCCTTTCTTTCTTAATGATGATACGTCTTTCTGGTGATAGAAGGGCGGGTCGTCACAGAACGCAAGCCTTTTGCCGTCGATCCACCACGTTTCAAACGATCGTAGCCGTCAGATTTGTAGTTCTCGATGTGTTCTACGAAGTTGCAGTTGAAGATTTTCCAAATTAATGGCGGATAGGAAGAAATCGAGGGAAGAAGAAGAGGTATTTTCGGCCATTAAACTCAGAACTGGCGGCTAGGGTTAGAAACTAGGGTTGAGTGAAAATAATGAAAATAGGGGGCCTTATATAGAAAATATTCGCGCACTATTCACCCGAAATTCTTCCGAACTCCAAACGAAGCGTGCCGCTTCGCGTTTACAACATTTTACCCCATTCCGAACGCAATGGAATATATATCGAGAGCCAATTCGATCAAATTTGGAAGATAGGTTTTCAAATCGACTATTATAAATTTAAAATTCACTTAAACCGATTTCTACGCGTTTTAGCTTACCCCGGACAAACCGTGAATCCGATTGACATGAAATTTGAAATCTTACTATAATACAACATTACGAATCCGATGAAACTGGATTCGTCGAAATCCAAAACTGTTTGAAAATGGCTATTTCCACTCGTCAATTAAATATTAAAATATTCAATTTTTATAGTTTGACTTTTAATTCGATTTTAAAAGTTCTATAACATCATTCTAACTCCAATATGATTTAATACTACTTTACAAGTCAATTTTAATCACATTAAACTTAATTTCCAATTATTTATGTAATCTCAAATATTAAATTATCGATTTAATTATCTAATTAAATCTAGATATTCGAAATATAATTTTATTCGACTTACAAATTTTACTTGTTAATATTTAAAATCAATTAAATATACGAATTTCATAACAGAAATTCTGGATCGTTACAAACTTCCCCCCTTAAAAGAATTTCATCCTCGAAATTGCCAAGTAAGAAATAGTCTTGAAATCCATTAACTTTTCAAAACCATTTGTTCAAATTAAATTTAAAATTCATTTAAACATTTTAACTTTTCCAATAACCTTACTAAGTTTTCAAATCACACTTAGTTAACTTTTCAAAACCAACTATATCGTTTAACTTGTCACTCCAAAATCAAAGTTATAATTTTCAACAATTTCCAATTTTCTCAAAAATATTCTAACGCCTTAAATTTTCGAAAAATTTCACCAGCGTCTCCTTTGCGCGGCTAGATTGGTATGACTACAAAAATGGCACCACGGCCCCCCCAGATTCCAGAAAGAAAAGAAAAAGCTAAGTGGCCGGATAAGAAAATCATCAAATTTCATACTGAAATTCAAATACATACCTTTTTTCGAGCAATTCAATTTTTTTATCTTTGAAATCAAAATTCCAATTTCCTTTAACCCACCTGTATATTCTGCTAACCATAATATTCATTTTCATTCAATCTCACATTATCAATTTCATTTGAATTCAATTTACAATTTCAATTCTATTTGGATTCAATTTACCTTCTGAATATTGAATTTTATCGATTATTTTTTCATTCACAACTGATTCATCTTGCTATTTTAAATTAGTTTATTTTACTAATTCACTACAAGTTCTAAATCATTTCATCTCGCAAGATTCAATTTGGTTTTCAATATTTAGTTTTCAATTTCAGTTTTAAATCTTTTGTTCATTCCCAAACACGGTTCAATTCACTATTTCGGTTTATAACCACTTATATTTAAACTGGATTTCAAATTCCATATGAATTTAATTTACCATTTATTTATAAATGTTGAATTCAATTCATTTCAACCCATATTAAATTTGTCATTTCTTCAATTAGTTTTACTTACTAATTTTATTTTAATACTTAGCTACATTTGATCCAACTTGACAAATTTTTAATTTACTTGCAATTTCAAGATGAATTTCAACATTTAGTTTCCAATTTCATTTACTCGCAATTGTAAATTCATTCATTCATAAATTTATTTCCATAATTCAAACTAAATTTCAATTCATTTGTTTCTACCCCAAATTTATTTTCAACTCAATAAATTTTATTCCAAAACTATTTTTATCAGATTCCAGAGTCTTTCCAACATTTCAAAACCATTTTTGAAACCAATTCACATTATCCTTTGAATTTCAAAACCCAAACCCAAATTTTCCAAACAACTTCCAGTTAAAACAACTTGGCAGCAATCCCTCTTTTGGAAACCTGAAAATAAACACTGATGATGCTGTAGTAATCACCGAAGTTATTTTCCAGCGACCGATAAGAGTTTAGAGCTTTTATCCCTCCAAATCATTTTTCCAAACCCTCAAAAACCATTTTCAAACTCAAAAAGGAATTTAATCTTTTCTAAATTGCGAACCCTTTTAAAACATTTCCAAGTATCCCTCAAGAATTTTACTTCAAATTACAAACCACATTTACAATTTATATTCTCCAATTCTATTTGTATGTGAATTTATTTCTTAACTTTGGAGTTACGATTTCAATTTCTTTTTCAACATTAATGATAATAATTTAATATCATCGCTTTTTAGCAGCCAAACAATAATATATTATAATAATTCATAGAAAGTTTTTCTCTTTTATATATGAAAATAATTTATAGATAAAATTATTTCATTTACCCTATTTTAAAACGATATCGTGTCGAATTTGTTTTGTACAAGTGCTTAGAGATTCCTATCAATAACGTTAATTACTCGTATTGACCATAATCCATATACCACTCAACAAACCAATCAACAAAACATAAAACAAATTTTATATTCACTAACAAATACGCGCTCATATCCGTTATTACACTCACACTCATTCTAGAGTACTGCTGACTCTATCTCTGATGTGTAATTCCCAACAGAGCCAGGGTTGTCGCTTAACCAAATGCTCTGATACCAAATGTGACGATATGGGATTTTCGACTAGCGAAAGTCGACATTAATACGTCCACTGTATCAACTGTCGAACAATCGAACGCGAAAAACCGAACTGTTAGGGTTAAAGAAGAAGAGGTAGAAGAAGAAAGAAAGAAAGAAAAGCAACAGAACAATATCATAATCTCACAATCGCAGTGGAACAACATATAATAGATAAATGAATAATCTTTAAAACAAGGAACTATATCAGTTATTACATTACATTATCAGAGTTTACAACAACAAACAATAATGGACAGTTATATAAACCTGTCCTCACAACTGAATACACAGCGCAAAAGATAATATCATATACAAGTGATACGCTTCGCCATCCATCTTGCTCCTGATCTCCACAGCAACTGCTGAATTCCAGAATGACCTGATAACCTGACTCTAGGTTGCCCGTGTAGAAAATGATGGGCGCCCAGAGTTTAGGTGTGACGACCCGGAATTTTGAGGAATATCAATTTAATAATCTTTGATAATAATTAAATTGATTTGATCATTTTATATTATAAATTGTCAAGTAAAAATTATTTCAAAGGCTGAAAATAATAATTTGTTAATATCTATTAATATTTTTCTGACAATATATATAGGTAAGATAAAATTCTTTTGAAAGTTTATAATAATTTTGATTTGAAAATATTTATTTTGGAAATTTAAAATTGCTAAGATTTATTTTATCTTCTATTTATAATATATATATTGATATATCTTGTAAATAAAAAGTTTTAAAAGCTAATATATGTTCAAATTGTAATATATATAAATGTATATATTGTGATTTGAGATTTGTTTTAAAATTTAATATGGTAATTAACAAATTTAATGTTAAAATGTTTTCTATTTAAAATGTGTGTATATATTTGTGTATATATATATATATATATATTTGAAATAGGAAAATTATTAATTTAAATTTAACAAGAGTTTTTTTTTACTTTAATATATATAGTTTTGAAATTTGAAATGTTAATTTGATTTAATATTTTTGAAATGATATTTGAAGTTTAAATTTTTATAACAAAGTTAATTTCTGATTTTTTTAAAACATATAGTTCAACTTGAATTTTAGATAAGATTTAAATTAAAAGTTTAATTGTTTTTAATATTCATTCATTTTAATTTTTACACAAGATAAATTTGTTTTAAAATTTTAAGAGTTAAATTAAAATAGATATTTTAAACATATAAACATTAAATTGAATCAAAACATAAGTTACTTGAATTCACATGAATACTTATTAAAGATCTAAAAGCTTATTTATATAAGATAAAAACATTTTACAATCATATAAATATTACATAATAAAATCAATAATTAAGCATTAAAATACAATACATACATATACACATTTCATGCAAAGCTTAAAATAAATTATTAAAGATAAAATAACATCTAAAAGAAAACATTAATTAAACATAATAACACTTGTTAACTTGTTAGTGTATGCTAATGACACTTGTGAAGTATATTGCATAGGTGTTAGATCATTAAGGCATTAACATGACAAATGTCTTTCTTTTGTAAAATTGAATTTAAAATTTTGTTGTAAAATTAAAAGAAAAGTTTTATTCTTCAGCTTAAAACATTTTCTTCAAATCAAACAAAAATACAAAACGAAGATCAAGAATGAATGTAAATCAAACCAAAAATGGAATCTGTGAAATCAGTAAAATCTGGAAATCCTAAAATCAAAAGAAAATCTGGAAAAAAGGGAAGAAGTAAAATCTGGAATTCAAAAACATGAGGAGGAGATGCTAGAAAATTCAGAAATCAATAAATAATTCTGGAATTTATCAACAACTCAACATGCAAATGAATTTAAAGGGCCTGGGAAGCAATATGCAGTTCTGTTCTCTGTTTTCGGCAAATTTACAAGGTGAGTAAATGAAATCTTTTAAAAACAGTTTAAATCTTGTTTCAATTTGGTATTATGATGGTTATCATGATGAATTTGGAAGACTTAGTTTATGTTCGATGCTTGTTTGAATTTAGTGTATTGAAATGCCTGTATAAAAATTACTCTGTGTTTATAAAACAATTTCAACCTTTATAATAAATTCATTAACTTGTTTTTGATTTCGAATTGGACCATGATTTGTTAAGAGAAGATGACTGCAACCAAGGTATCTTTCATCTAAAAATAGATACAGGTTGTTAAATCGAATAATTAGCTTGAATTTAAAAATTTACAGTAAAATCTTATTATGGGTCAAAAATTAATCGAATCAATTTTGGATTTGAATTATATAATTGAATTCCTAATGCAAAATCATGATTTTTGAGACTAGTATCATGATTTTTAGATTCGAAATTTGAGAGAATTTTGGGATTTACTGATTTGGGGTTTTTGGCCAAATCACAGAAAACGGCGGCAAATTGGCCGACGTGGGTGAACTCGAAGGTGGAGGGGGCTTCTGGGATCATGCGAAAAATACTTCGAGAATTTTTAATAAATTGTGGTGATTGTAGATCAAGGAGTTAGGGTTTTTATTACCTGTTTTTGCCGGTGTGTTCATCGTGGTTTCACGGTGTCGTGGGAATGTTGGAGTTGATCGCATTTGGTGCCAGAGGTACTGGGAGTGAGGCGAAGCTATGTGGAGGATGGCGCGGCGTCTCGAGTGAGGGGTCGACGGCGTTGATCATTTTCTGGTGGAGTGTTGTTTTTGAAGTTTGGGTTTCAGGGTGTCAATTGTTAGTTCTCAATCGCATCGTGATTTTTGGATTTGGCGTAGGGATGTAGTGGTCGACGACGACTTGTCGAAGTCAGGGTGAGTGTCGTCGGTGGTCGGGGTGATGGTGCACGATGCATGCGTGAAGGTGTGTCAGTGGCAATTGGGTTAGGAAGAAGATGGATTGGAAACTCGGAGGTGGCCTCGGGTTTGTGTTGTTTTGTCTCGAAGCAGGCATAAGGTTGGAGAGACTCGAGGTGTTTGCTTGTTTTACTCGAAGAAGACTCGGGTTTGGGTAGGGGTTTGCTCGGGTTTTTAGGTCAAGCAAGTTTTGGGTTTTGTCAGTAAAGTTTTTGAAGCTTGAACAAAGAAATTTTAATTTTTGAAACTAAATTGTTTCAAGTTAAAGTTTTAAACAAGTTTATATATTTTGAAATATGGAAGTTTTAAAAATAAAATAAGTGAATGTTTGAATAAAGTTTGTATTAAATTTTTATTAAAGATCTTGGAAAGGTTTTAAAGATTTAAAAGTTCAATTTAAATATGTTTAATTATAATTGATTTTTAAATGTCATATTTTAATGATTAAGAATTGATAATAAATTGTAATTAAGATTTATCTTATGTAAATTGGAAATTTTGATTTAGTTAAAGATAATTAAATTTGGAAAGGTAATTAAGATAATTAAATTATTAACCATTGAAAGGTTTTTGGTTAATATAAATGTGTCAATTAAGATAATGGTTTCTTGTTTAAAGAATCTTTTTAATATAGTAAATTAAAGAATCATTTAATTAATTTTAAATGATTAAGTTAAATAATTAATTAAGTAATTAATTTAGATAATCACTTATGGGTTAATCTAATATAATTACTTTGGGAAGTAATTAAGTGGTTAATTACTAAAGGTAATTAAGTAAATGTTAATTAATTCATTAAAAGTAATTAAGTAAATGTGATTAAGAATTAATCACTTGAGTTATTAATTAAAGACTTAATTAATAATTAGTTAAAGGTTTAAATTATTTGATTAATGATTAATTAATAAAAGGATTAAGAGTAATTATTATATGATTAATTACTTGTTAAGTAATTAATTAAGATTATAATTAATGAAGTAATCATTAATTGATGGAAATAATTAATTAATTGTTAATTAATAATTTAAGGATAATTAATTTATAATTAAGTTGTAATTACTAAATGTAATTAAAGTGATTAATCAAAGGTGATTAGTTAAAAGTAATTAATTAAATATGATTAATTATAAGTAATTAATCAAGTGTGATTAATTAAAGTGATTAATCAGGTGTAATTAATTAAAGGTAATTAAGAAATAATTATCAAGATAATTAAAGAATAATTAATCAAGGTTGATTAATTTAGAAGGTAATTGAGAGGTAATTACTTAGTATAATTTGGAAGTAATTAATCAGGATGATTAATTAATATGGTAATTAAGTAAGAATTACTTAAAGTAATTAAGTGATAATTAATCAGGGAAGATTAATCGTAACAACCCGCATATTTATCGATTATATATTTAAATATTTTATTTAAATATTTCGCCGTTCATCGGATTTTGGTCCGAAAAGCTACTTTTTGCAAACAGCCGAATTAGGAATCGAGACCCCTTCCATTGAGTTCAAAATGCCGTTTGCGACCTTTTTGAGTATAAGCTTCGATATGTTTGGAGAAAGTTGATTTTTGCTACTTTTTCCCGCTTAGGGCTTTGGTTTGGGCTGAGCCAATTAACCACTTACTAACTCAGTCTCAATCCCCCTCTCCTCTTCATTACTTCATTCCAACTCCTAACTCTCTAGCAAAACTGAAAATGGCGGTGGAGAGTGGAAATTAATACTCCAAGCCCTAGCTTCCTTTGCAAATCCATCTCCTAGCTCTAAACTCAAGAGAACCCATTGGTAAGCTTCCTCTTCTTCTTCTCCAACTCATTCTCTCTTTGATTTCAAAAATTTCCTAAACCTAATTTAGGAAATGTTTCTCTTTTTAGCTTAGATTCAAGCTTGTTGAGTTGGAATTGAAGAGTGCTTGTTCTTGCCATCGCTTCATAGCTTCTCATTCATTGTTTTCGGATTCAAAGGTGAGATTTTTAATCTCACATATATGCTTATAATTCTCTTCTATTGTTAGGTATGAATTCCTAACACTTATTCATGTGCATTTGATTTTGATTTGGATTGCTTTTGTGAATATTCCAATTTTTAGTGTTTTGAGTTCAATTCGTTAAAAATCCTAACTTTGATGTTTGAACATGTTTTTGGTAATGCATCGAGGAGCTTATAGGGCCTGGTAGTCGATTGGCATAAACCCTTAGCGTCGTTGCTCGATCGATAGAAATCTGGAAGAGAATGACATTCATTAGAGGGGCATGGGGGGTGCTGGCTACAGGTCCGGCCGACCGGCCACAGGGTCCGGTCGACCGACCTGCCACCCCGTGCCTTTCTGTTTTCTGGGCCGGTCGACCGACCCAGGGAGTCCGGTCGACCGACCTGCTCCTATCTGCCAATTTTGCCTATATTGCTAATTTGTTTGAATATCCAACTTTAATCGATTCGTGTTATCTCCCTTTTGTTGTTGTCATCTATTATCGACTTTGATGACCTTTTCTTTGGAAATTTTAGATATATCCACTTTGATGGATTTGATATCGATTTCTTTGGATTTTATTCACGTCTTCGTATGTGAATTTTAGTGATTGATTGTTCTTACAATCTTCTTCGTGATTTGTCACTTTAAAAATATAAAGGTTTTCTATACTAGTAGTAAATATCAAAACTCTTTCCTCAAACGATTTCAATACTATTTTAATACCAAATTCGTTTATAAAATAGTTTTCCAATCTATTAGTATATATAAACCTTTACCTCACTCGTATGAGAAATCTAATTAAACCGATTAGTAAAACAAGTAGTATGAAACGCTTGCGTTTACTTCGTCGGTTAATTCTTGGACTTGTTCGATTGAATCTCTTGTGACATTTTTCTAGTGGAGATTTACAATTTGTTCGTAAATGTTTAAGTTAAGCAAGTGGTTATGGGACATGAAGCTAAACTTTTATATTTACTAGCTTAGTGTAATTGACACTTCTGTTTGACCACAACGATCATCTTTGTGGTTTAGTCTAGCAATGTGCGATGTCTCTTTGTCTATGTGGAGGACTGTTCCTCAATTCATTGAGCTTCGTCTCAATTCTTTGTGGGCTGGCATCCCATGTTCTTTTAACGTGTTTTGATTCATTGGATGTACCGTTTGTACTACATCAATGTCTTTGCTTTTGATTCATTGGATGTACCGTTTGCACTACATCAATGCCTTTGCTTTATGATTCATTGGATGTACCGTTTGCGCTACATCAATGTCTTGGCCATCCATTTTATTGTGATTTGGTTCATCGGATGTCCCGCTGTACGACGTCGTTGTTCCTTTTTATTGTGATTTCTGGATTTCGTGTGTTGATTTCTGGAATTTATGTTTCCCAACTTTTACGATGGGCATTGATATATATATCATTTATTATGGCTTGGTGAATGAAATTAGGTGTATGACATTCCTTTTTATCTTGAGTAGATTATTGTGATATTGATAAATCTCTCGTTGATTTTCAATTACTTATTTATCACAGCTTGGCATTGTGATTATTATATGTTTATGTCACATCTCTTATTATATATCACTTCATCTGATATTTATAGCTAGACTGATCTGTTTATTATTTTCTTCTTAAATAATACTCGGGTCAGACTGAGATTTTACAGGTGCTTCTGCTTGACTCCTTATCGGACCATCTTCTGACTTTTACCTAACTACTTTAGTTTAGTAGTTTTTGTTGTATACATTTGAGATATAGACTCCATAATGTATACTTATTCTTTTGTGTAGTTCATGTAACTATTCTTTTGTGATATTGTGGATCTTTTTAGACCACTACTCTGAGGTACACTTCCTAGTGTAATATTCATATCTATTTCCGCCTTTGTGATATGAATTGTTTGTGACTGATTTATGTTATGTTTATTTCTATATTTGTTTCTGAAGATATTATAGCCACTGTGTAGTAGCTTTGAGTTTGTGTCGGTATGTCGGATTTCCCTCTTGATAAAGAAATGCATGCTATACTATCTGACATATCGATGCTCGCGCAAAGCAATTACACGGATGGTCGCTCCTCAAAAGCCTTATTCTCCGTGCTAGTTGACAGCATTCTCCGTAATGTTCTTGGCTAGCGTGGGTATTGAGGTTGGGCGTTACAGCTTGGTATCGGAGCCAAACTTCGGAACAATATGGAATATTATAACAAGGATCATCGTCCTATGTCTTTCTTAGGAGTCGTGCTTTAGGATTTTATTCGGGTCTTCGTACCGTCCTATCCTATTTTCTTTTATGATTCCTTGTTTTATCTATCAAGATTGCTTGATATTTATTTTGAGAATAAATTTTTCCTCTTCTTTCTTTCTTTCTTAAAGAAGAGAAATGGTTAGACCTGGCCGTCCCAGCGCCGGTCAATCTAGTGCTACTCCCCTGGATGGACTATTCATGTCTGCTCAATAACTTCTAGATCTTGTTAAGAACGCTCAAGCAGCCGGTCCCAATTCAGAGCCTACTCATCCTAGATCCGGTTTTGCACGCTTGTGCAGAGACTATACCGATTTGGGTGGAAGGCCATTCAAAGGATCTGAGAGTGTTATTGAAATTCAGGCTTGGCTCAAATCATGCGATCGCATCTTTTCTCGCATGAACCTTATTGATCTACATCGAGTCCAAGTGGCTTCTAGCATGCTCCAAGAAAGAGCATTAGATTGGTATGAGCTTTTAATTTCTGAAATCGTTGAGGCGGATCTCACTTGGGAGCAATTCCGGGAAAGATTCGAATTGAAATTCGTGCCGGAGGCCGAAAACGTAACTTTGGCCCGGCGTTTTATTGACCTTGTTCAAGGTGAATCATCTGTGACAGACTATGTCGCATCTTTCGAATCTCTTTCCAAATACGGGGTTGAGTACATTAACACCCCAATGAAGAAAAATCAGAGATTCGTCTATGGCTTGAATAAGAATCTTAAGAAGCCATTACTTCTGAAACTTGAAGTTTCATTTGATCAGCTTATTGATATCGCACTTCGTCTTGAAGAGGCTGATAATGAAGGTGATGTTGAAGTTGTGCGTGCCCAACAAAACTTCGACAATAACTTGAAGAGGCCTATCAAATTCATAGGCCCCAATTCTAATAAGAAAGGGAAGCAACGAATTCCGATATCAAAGACTCCTACCTCTAGTCGTGGTCAATGCTACAATTGTGGTTCCACGGACCACTATGCAAGGGAGTGCACGAAACCCCTCTTTTGTCGGTATTGCAAAGGTTCGGGCCATCTTTTATCCTCGTGTCCTAAGTTTCCAAGCAAGGGAGAAGGAAAGCTGCAAGCTCCTGGCAACTCTTCTCTTGGTCAAGGTATTTTTCACTCAATCCTTGATGGCATTGTTTTATTTCGTGATCTTCTTATTCGAGTTCTTTTTGATATGGGTTCCATCTCACTATTTTATATCAAAAGAACTTGTTGATTCTTTTTAAACATTTTTGGGCTTGAAGACTTCTTTGAGGATTGTGAATCCGGATGGATCCGCAACAATTTTCTTTTGTTTAGATGTCGAAGTTATTTTATGTGACTTTTCTTTCCGAGCCGATATTTTTGCTTAGGCTCCGGAATTGGTTTGTGCGATAGGATTGGCTTAATCATTATGAAGTCTATATCCTATTTTCTGAGTGGACTCTTCATCTTCGACATTTTCTATCTGTTAAGCAGATTTCTGTTTTTCCTTTGTGATTTTGATTCCAACTTGATGGCATCATTTTATTCCTTAAGCCCACTTATAAGGAAAGTGTTATTTCTCTCACTTATGTAGTTAGAGAAATTTTCCGGTATTTTTGAGTTTGTCTTAGGATTATCACCTAAGAAATCTTTTGTGTGGTGTTAAGGTCTTTCTAGTTCGACCTTGCCATCAATTTTCATTTGCTACGAGTTGCGGAAGTTAGCATTCCACTTACCGCATTCCGCACTCGTTATGATTCTTATGAATGACTTATTATGTCATTCAATTTTTCCAGCTTATTTCATCCATTTTATAAATCGAATATTCTATGAATATTTCGATGAGACCATTCTTGTATTTATTGATTTTGGATGAAAATAGTAATTTAAAATTTTGCAAATCTTTTTCATAAGATTTATTTATAAGTAAAACTGGATTTTTGTTCTTGAAAACGAACAAAGAATATTCTTAAAACATTTTAAGAGATTTATTTATCCTATAAAAGATGATTTTGTGATTGTATTGCCCGTTGAGTGCTTTAAGAATTTTGGTCGATGCGCTTGATCAACGTTATCGATAGGAATTTCCTAAACGCTTTGATGAGACAATCAGACACGATGTATTGACTTGTAAAATGTAAAGTTTTTCTAGAAAGATAATTGCATAAAGATAAGTGTACTTTTGAAAGTTTTAACTTTATGGGAAAGAAGATTATTTAAAAGAAATTCTTTCTTTTCGATACTCTTATTCTTGTGATTCCTGAAGGGGAACCAAGACTTTGCTATTTGTACCGATACTAGTCGTATTGATTTGGATGCCGTTCTCTTGCAAAGGAGAACGTGCTATCACTTGTGCTTCTAAACCATTATAGCTTATCGAGACTAGATATGCCACTCATGATCTAGTGCTCGCGGCTATTGTTTTTACTTTTGGAATTTGGCATCATCATATTTGGATGAGAAATTTGTTCTCTACCTCGATCATAAATCTTTGGAATATTTATGTTCTCTTAAGGAACTGCATGTTGACTCGAGTTCCTAGCATCTTATGATCTTGATATTCTTTTTATTCCCGGAAGGGAAAACGTGTTGCCAATGCGCTTTGTCGTAAGCAAAAAGTGGTTGATTCTTTGAAGTTGTCTGAATGGAATTATCTTTTCATCAAGTTCATCGGAGGTTTTGGTACACTTCGTTTTATTGAGTTTTATCTCATTCCTTTTATGGACTAGCGTTCGATGCTCTTTTATGGTGTTCGGTTCATCGGATGTACTATTATTATTCTACATCGATGTTCCGTCTTATTTGATTCATTGGATGTACCGTTTGTACTACATCAATGTCTTTGCTTTTGATTCATTGGATGTACCGTTTGTACTACATTAGTGTATTTGATTCATTGGATGTACCGTTTGTACTACATCAATGACTTTGCTGTTTGATTCATTGGATGTACCGTTTGTGCTACATCAGTGTCTTGGATTCATTGGATGTACCGTTTGTACTACATCAATGTCTTTGCTTTTGATTCATTGGATGTACCGTTTGTACTACATCAATGTCTTTGCTTTTGATTCATTGGATGTACCGTTTGTACTACATCAGTGTATTTGATTCATTGGATGTACCGTTTGTACTACATCAATATCTTTGATTCATTGGATGTACCGTTTGTACTACATCAATGTCTTTGCTTTTGATTCATTGGATGTACCGTTTGTAATACATCAATGTCTTTGTTTTGATTCATTGGATGTACCGTTTGTACTACATCAGTGTATTTGATTCATTGGATGTACCGTTTGTACTACATCAATGACTTTGCTGTTTGATTCATTGGATGTACCGTTTGTACTACATCAGTGTCTTTGATTCATTGGATGTACCGTTTGTACTACATCAATGTCTTTGCTATTCGATTCATTGGATGTACCGTTTGTACTACATCAATGTTTTTGCTATTTGATTCATTGGATGTACCGTATGTACTATGTCAATGTCTTTGTTTTGGTTCATTGGACGTACCATCTTTGTACTACGTCGGTGTTCCAAATTATTCGAGTTTCTACTTTCTCGGGCGTACCGTATTTGTACTACGCCGTTGCACCGGCTCAACTTTCTGCTATTCTTGACGTTTTCCACGTCTTTTAACTATGGAAATGCTTTTATGTTTCTGGTTTTTATTCTTGGGCCCGGTGTTATTGAGGGATTGAAGTTTCACCAAATTTGACTTTTGAGCAACATTCTATTCGCATCATTGCTTTGGAGGTTGAGCGCCTTCGATATAAAGATATTCTTTTTGATAGAAGTTCAATGGTTCTCAAATCCTAAGGATTGCTCATGTGAAATCTTGAGAATTCATCGAACGAAAACTTTCGGATTAACTCCTTCGTGCTCTTTATGGTGGACTTCTTGATTCATATTTTCTTTTGTGTTAATATGCTTCCACGGTTGTTACTATATATTTCCTTCTTAATTATTAAGAGGACGCAATTTTTTTAAGGAGGGGAGTCTGTAACAACCCGCATATTTATCGATTATATATTTAAATATTTCACCGTTCATCGGATTTTGGTCCGAAAAGCTACTTTTTGCAAACAGCCGAATTAGGCCTCGAGACCCCTTCCATTGAGTTCAAAATGCCGTTTGCAACCTTTTTGAGTATAAGCTTCGATATGTTTGGAGAAAGTTGATTTTTGCTACTTTTTCCCGCTTAGGGCTTTGGTTTGGGCTGAGCCAATTAACCACTTACTAACTCGGTCCTAATCCCCCTCTCCTCTTCATTACTTCATTCCAACTCCTAACTCTCTAGCAAAACTGAAAATGGAGTTGGAGAGTGGAAATTAAAACTCCAAGCCCTAGCTTGCTTTGCAAATCCATCTCCTAGCTCCAAACTCAAGAGAACCCATTGGTAAGCTTCCTCTTCTTCTTCTCCAACTCATTCTCTCTTTGATTTCAGAAATTTCCTAAACCTAATTTAGGGAATGTTTCTCTTTTTATCTTAGATTCAAGCTTGTTGAGTTGGAATTGAAGAGTGCTTGTTCTTGCCATCGCTTCATAGCTTCTCATTCATTGTTTTCGGATTCAAAGGTGAGATTTTTAATCTCACATCTATGCTTATAATTCTCTTCCATTGTTAGGTATGAATTCCTAACACTTATTCATGTGCATTTGATTTTGATTTGGATTGCTTTTGGGAATATTCCAATTTTTATTGTTTTGAGTTCAATTCGTTAAAAATCCTAACTTTGATGTTTGAACATGTTTTTGGTAATGCATCGAGGAGCTTATAGGGTCGGGTAGTCGATTGGCATAAACCCTTAGCGTCGTTGCTCGACCGATAGAAATTTGGAAGAGAATGACATTCATTAGAGGGGCATGAGGGGTGCTGGCTACAGGTCCGGCCGACCGACCACAGGGTCCGGTCGACGGACCTGCCACCCCGTGCCTTTCTGTTTTCTGGGCCGGTCGACCGACCCAGGGAGTCCGGTCGACCGACCTGCTCCTATCTGCCAATTTTGCCTATATTGCTAATTTGTTTGAATATCCAACTTTAATCGATTCGTGTTGTCTCCCTTTTGTTGTTGTCATCTATTATCGACTTTGATGACCTTTTCTTTGGAAATTTTAGATATATCCACTTTGATGGATTTGATATCGATTTCTTTGGATTTTATTCATGTCTTCGTATGTGAATTTTAGTGATTGATTGTTCTTACAATCTTCTTCGTGATTTGTCACTTTAAAAATATAAAGGTTTTCTACACTAATAGTAAATATCAAAACTCTTTCCTCAAACGATTTCAATACTATTTTCATACCAAATTCGTTTATAAAACCGTTTTCCAATCTATTAGTATATACAAACCTTTACCTCACTCGTATGAGAAATCTAATTAAACGACTTAGTAAAACAAGTGGTAAGGAACGCTTGCGTTTACTTCATCGGTTAATTCTTGGACTTGTTCGATTGAATCTCTTGTGACAATTTTCTAGTGGAGATTTACAATTTGTTCGTAAATGTTTAAGTTAAGCAAGTGGTTATGGGACATGAAGCTAAACTTTTATATTTACTAGCTTAGTGTAATTGACACTTCTGTTTGACCACAACGATCATCTTTGTGGTTTAGTCTAGCAATGTGCGATGTCTCTTTGTCTATGTGGAGGACTGTTCCTCAATTCATTGAGCTTCGTCTCAATTCTTTGTGGGCTGGCATCCCATGTTCTTTTAACGTGTTTTGATTCATTGGATGTACCGTTTGTACTACATCAATGTCTTTGCTTTTGATTCATTGGATGTACCGTTTGCACTACATCAATGCCTTTGCTTTATGATTCATTGGATGTACCGTTTGCGCTACATCAATGTCTTGGCCATCCATTTTATTGTGATTTGGTTCATCGGATGTCCCGCTGTACGACGTCGTTGTTCCTTTTTATTGTGATTTCTGGATTTCGTGTGTTGATTTCTGGAATTTATGTTTCCCAACTTTTACGATGGGCATTGATATATATATCATTTATTATGGCTTGGTGAATGAAATTAGGTGTATGACATTCCTTTTTATCTTGAGTAGATTATTGTGATATTGATTAATCTCTCGTTGATTTTCAATTACTTATTTATCACAGCTTGGCATTGTGATTATTATATGTTTATGTCACATCTCTTATTATATATCACTTCATCTGATATTTATAGCTAGACTGATCTGTTTATTATTTTCTTCTTAAATAATACTCGGGTCAGACTGAGATTTTACAGGTGCTTCTGCTTGACTCCTTATCGGACCATCTTCTGACTTTTACCTAACTACTTTAGTTTAGTAGTTTTTGTTGTATACATTTGAGATATAGACTCCATAATGTATACTTATTCTTTTGTGTAGTTCATGTAACTATTCTTTTGTGATATTGTGGATCTTTTTAGACCACTACTCTGAGGTACACTTCCTAGTGTAATATTCATATCTATTTCCGCCTTTGTGATATGAATTGTTTGTGACTGATTTATGTTATGTTTATTTCTATATTTGTTTCTGAAGATATTATAGCCACTGTGTAGTAGCTTTGAGTTTGTGTCGGTATGTCGGATTTCCCTCTTGATAAAGAAATGCATGCTATACTATCTGACATATCGATGCTCGCGCAAAGCAATTACATGGATGGTCGCTCCTCAAAAGCCTTATTCTCCGTGCTAGTTGACAGCATTCTCCGTAATGTTCTTGGCTAGCGTGGGTATTGAGGTTGGGCGTTACAGCTTGGTATCGGAGCCAAACTTCGGAACAATATGGAATATTATAACAAGGATCATCGTCCTATGTCTTTCTTAGGAGTCGTGCTTTAGGATTTTATTCGGGTCTTCGTACCGTCCTATCCTATTTTCTTTTATGATTCCTTGTTTTATCTATCAAGATTGCTTGATATTTATTTTGAGAATAAATTTTTCCTCTTCTTTCTTTCTTTCTTAAAGAAGAGAAATGGTTAGACCTGGCCGTCCCAGCGCCGGTCAATCTAGTGCTACTCCCCTGGATGGACTATTCATGTCTGCTCAATAACTTCTAGATCTTGTTAAGAACGCTCAAGCAGCCGGTCCCAATTCAGAGCCTACTCATCCTAGATCCGGTTTTGCACGCTTGTGCAGAGACTATACCGATTTGGGTGGAAGGCCATTCAAAGGATCTGAGAGTGTTATTGAAATTCAGGCTTGGCTCAAATCATGCGATCGCATCTTTTCTCGCATGAACCTTATTGATCTACATCGAGTCCAAGTGGCTTCTAGCATGCTCCAAGAAAGAGCATTAGATTGGTATGAGCTTTTAATTTCTGAAATCGTTGAGGCGGATCTCACTTGGGAGCAATTCCGGGAAAGATTCGAATTGAAATTCGTGCCGGAGGCCGAAAACGTAACTTTGGCCCGGCGTTTTATTGACCTTGTTCAAGGTGAATCATCTGTGACAGACTATGTCGCATCTTTCGAATCTCTTTCCAAATACGGGGTTGAGTACATTAACACCCCAATGAAGAAAAATCAGAGATTCGTCTATGGCTTGAATAAGAATCTTAAGAAGCCATTACTTCTGAAACTTGAAGTTTCATTTGATCAGCTTATTGATATCGCACTTCGTCTTAAAGAGGCTGATAATGAAGGTGATGTTGAAGTTGTGCGTGCCCAACAAAACTTCGACAATAACTTGAAGAGGCCTATCAAATTCATAGGCCCCAATTCTAATAAGAAAGGGAAGCAACGAATTCCGATATCAAAGACTCCTACCTCTAGTCGTGGTCAATGCTACAATTGTGGTTCCACGGACCACTATGCAAGGGAGTGCACGAAACCCCTCTTTTGTCGGTATTGCAAAGGTTCGGGCCATCTTTTATCCTCGTGTCCTAAGTTTCCAAGCAAGGGAGAAGGAAAGCTGCAAGCTCCTGGCAACTCTTCTCTTGGTCAAGGTATTTTTCACTCAATCCTTGATGGCATTGTTTTATTTCGTGATCTTCTTATTCGAGTTCTTTTTGATATGGGTTCCATCTCACTATTTTATATCAAAAGAACTTGTTGATTCTTTTTAAACATTTTTGGGCTTGAAGACTTCTTTGAGGATTGTGAATCCGGATGGATCCGCAACAATTTTCTTTTGTTTAGATGTCGAAGTTATTTTATGTGACTTTTCTTTCCGAGCCGATATTTTTGCTTAGGCTCCGGAATTGGTTTGTGCGATAGGATTGGCTTAATCATTATGAAGTCTATATCCTATTTTCTGAGTGGACTCTTCATCTTCGACATTTTCTATCTGTTAAGCAGATTTCTGTTTTTCCTTTGTGATTTTGATTCCAACTTGATGGCATCATTTTATTCCTTAAGCCCACTTATAAGGAAAGTGTTATTTCTCTCACTTATGTAGTTAGAGAAATTTTCCGGTATTTTTGAGTTTGTCTTAGGATTATCACCTAAGAAATCTTTTGTGTGGTGTTAAGGTCTTTCTAGTTCGACCTTGCCATCAATTTTCATTTGCTACGAGTTGCGGAAGTTAGCATTCCACTTACCGCATTCCGCACTCGTTATGATTCTTATCAATGACTTATTATGTCATTCAATTTTTCCAGCTTATTTCATCCATTTTATAAATCGAATATTCTATGAATATTTCGATGAGACCATTCTTGTATTTATTGATTTTGGATGAAAATAGTAATTTAAAATTTTGCAAATCTTTTTCATAAGATTTATTTATAAGTAAAACTGGATTTTTGTTCTTGAAAACGAACAAAGAATATTCTTAAAACATTTTAAGAGATTTATTTATCCTATAAAAGATGATTTTGTGATTGTATTGCCCGTTGAGTGCTTTAAGAATTTTGGTCGATGCGCTTGATCAACGTTATCGATAGGAATTTCCTAAACGCTTTGATGAGACAATCAGACACGATGTATTGACTTGTAAAATGTAAAGTTTTTCTAGAAAGATAATTGCATAAAGATAAGTGTACTTTTGAAAGTTTTAACTTTATGGGAAAGAAGATTATTTAAAAGAAATTCTTTCTTTTCGATACTCTTATTCTTGTGATTCCTGAAGGGGAACCAAGACTTTGCTATTTGTACCGATACTAGTCGTATTGATTTGGATGCCGTTCTCTTGCAAAGGAGAACGTGCTATCACTTGTGCTTCTAAACCATTATAGCTTATCGAGACTAGATATGCCACTCATGATCTAGTGCTCGCGGCTATTGTTTTTACTTTTGGAATTTGGCATCATCATATTTGGATGAGAAATTTGTTCTCTACCTCGATCATAAATCTTTGGAATATTTATGTTCTCTTAAGGAACTGCATGTTGACTCGAGTTCCTAGCATCTTATGATCTTGATATTCTTTTTATTCCCGGAAGGGAAAACGTGTTGCCAATGCGCTTTGTCGTAAGCAAAAAGTGGTTGATTCTTTGAAGTTGTCTGAATGGAATTATCTTTTCATCAAGTTCATCGGAGGTTTTGGTACACTTCGTTTTATTGAGTTTTATCTCATTCCTTTTATGGACTAGCGTTCGATGCTCTTTTATGGTGTTCGGTTCATCGGATGTACTATTATTATTCTACATCGATGTTCCGTCTTATTTGATTCATTGGATGTACCGTTTGTACTACATCAATGCCTTTGCTTTTGATTCATTGGATGTACCGTTTGTACTACATTAGTGTATTTGATTCATTGGATGTACCGTTTGTACTACATCAATGACTTTGCTGTTTGATTCATTGGATGTACCGTTTGTGCTACATCAGTGTCTTGGATTCATTGGATGTACCGTTTGTACTACATCAATGTCTTTGCTTTTGATTCATTGGATGTACCGTTTGTACTACATCAATGTCTTTGCTTTTGATTCATTGGATGTACCGTTTGTACTACATCAGTGTATTTGATTCATTGGATGTACCGTTTGTACTACATCAATATCTTTGATTCATTGGATGTACCGTTTGTACTACATCAATGTCTTTGCTTTTGATTCATTGGATGTACCGTTTGTAATACATCAATGTCTTTGTTTTGATTCATTGGATGTACCGTTTGTACTACATCAGTGTATTTGATTCATTGGATGTACCGTTTGTACTACATCAATGACTTTGCTGTTTGATTCATTGGATGTACCGTTTGTACTACATCAGTGTCTTTGATTCATTGGATGTACCGTTTGTACTACATCAATGTCTTTGCTATTCGATTCATTGGATGTACCGTTTGTACTACATCAATGTTTTTGCTATTTGATTCATTGGATGTACCGTATGTACTATGTCAATGTCTTTGTTTTGGTTCATTGGACGTACCATCTTTGTACTACGTCGGTGTTCCAAATTATTCGAGTTTCTACTTTCTCGGGCGTACCGTATTTGTACTACGCCGTTGCACCGGCTCAACTTTCTGCTATTCTTGACGTTTTCCACGTCTTTTAACTATGGAAATGCTTTTATGTTTCTGGTTTTTATTCTTGGGCCCGGTGTTATTGAGGGATTGAAGTTTCACCAAATTTGACTTTTGAGCAACATTCTATTCGCATCATTGCTTTGGAGGTTGAGCGCCTTCGATATAAAGATATTCTTTTTGATAGAAGTTCAATGGTTCTCAAATCCTAAGGATTGCTCATGTGAAATCTTGAGAATTCATCGAACGAAAACTTTCGGATTAACTCCTTCGTGCTCTTTATGGTGGACTTCTTGATTCATATTTTCTTTTGTGTTAATATGCTTCCACGGTTGTTACTATATATTTCCTTCTTAATTATTAAGAGGACGCAATTTTTTTAAGGAGGGGAGTCTGTAACAACCCGCATATTTATCGATTATATATTTAAATATTTCACCGTTCATCGGATTTTGGTCCGAAAAGCTACTTTTTGCAAACAGCCGAATTAGGCCTCGAGACCCCTTCCATTGAGTTCAAAATGCCGTTTGCAACCTTTTTGAGTATAAGCTTCGATATGTTTGGAGAAAGTTGATTTTTGCTACTTTTTCCCGCTTAGGGCTTTGGTTTGGGCTGAGCCAATTAACCACTTACTAACTCGGTCCTAATCCCCCTCTCCTCTTCATTACTTCATTCCAACTCCTAACTCTCTAGCAAAACTGAAAATGGAGTTGGAGAGTGGAAATTAAAACTCCAAGCCCTAGCTTGCTTTGCAAATCCATCTCCTAGCTCCAAACTCAAGAGAACCCATTGGTAAGCTTCCTCTTCTTCTTCTCCAACTCATTCTCTCTTTGATTTCAGAAATTTCCTAAACCTAATTTAGGGAATGTTTCTCTTTTTATCTTAGATTCAAGCTTGTTGAGTTGGAATTGAAGAGTGCTTGTTCTTGCCATCGCTTCATAGCTTCTCATTCATTGTTTTCGGATTCAAAGGTGAGATTTTTAATCTCACATCTATGCTTATAATTCTCTTCCATTGTTAGGTATGAATTCCTAACACTTATTCATGTGCATTTGATTTTGATTTGGATTGCTTTTGGGAATATTCCAATTTTTATTGTTTTGAGTTCAATTCGTTAAAAATCCTAACTTTGATGTTTGAACATGTTTTTGGTAATGCATCGAGGAGCTTATAGGGTCGGGTAGTCGATTGGCATAAACCCTTAGCGTCGTTGCTCGACCGATAGAAATTTGGAAGAGAATGACATTCATTAGAGGGGCATGAGGGGTGCTGGCTACAGGTCCGGCCGACCGACCACAGGGTCCGGTCGACGGACCTGCCACCCCGTGCCTTTCTGTTTTCTGGGCCGGTCGACCGACCCAGGGAGTCCGGTCGACCGACCTGCTCCTATCTGCCAATTTTGCCTATATTTCTAATTTGTTTGAATATCCAACTTTAATCGATTCGTGTTGTCTCCCTTTTGTTGTTGTCATCTATTATCGACTTTGATGACCTTTTCTTTGGGAATTTTAGATATATCCACTTTGATGGATTTGATATCGATTTCTTTGGATTTTATTCACGTCTTCGTATGTGAATTTTAGTGATTGATTGTTCTTACAATCTTCTTCGTGATTTGTCACTTTAAAAATATAAAGGTTTTCTACACTAATAGTAAATATCAAAACTCTTTCCTCAAACGATTTCAATACTATTTTCATACCAAATTCGTTTATAAAACCGTTTTCCAATCTATTAGTATATACAAACCTTTACCTCACTCGTATGAGAAATCTAATTAAACGACTTAGTAAAACAAGTGGTAAGGAACGCTTGCGTTTACTTCATCGGTTAATTCTTGGACTTGTTCGATTGAATCTCTTGTGACAATTTTCTAGTGGAGATTTATAATTTGTTCGTAAATGTTTAAGTTAAGCAAGTGGTTATGGGACATAAAGCTAAACTTTTATATTTACTAGCTTAGTGTAATTGACACTTCTCTTTGATCATGACGATCATCTTTGTGGTTTAGACTAGCAATGTGCGATGTCTCTTTGTCTATGTGGAGGACTGTTCCTCAATTCATTGAGCTTCGTCTCAATTCTTTATGGGCTAGCATCCCATGTACTTTTAACGTGTTTTGATTCATTGGATGTACCGTTTGTACTACATCAATGTCTTTGCTTTTGATTCATTGGATGTACCGTTTGCACTACATCAATGCCTTTGCTTTATGATTCATTAGATGTACCGTTTGCACTACATCAATGTCTTGGCCATCCCTTTTATTGTGATTTGGTTCATTGGATGTCCCGCTGTACGACGTCGTTGTTCCTTTTTATTGTGATTTCTGGATTTCGTGTGTTGATTTCTGGAATTTATGTTTCCCAACTTTTACGATGGGCATTGATATATATATATATATCATTTATTATGGCTTGGTGAATGAAATTAGGTGTATGACATTCCTTTTTATCTTGAGTAGATTATTGTGATATTGATTAATCTCTCGTTGATTTTCAATTACTTATTTATCACAGCTTGGCATTGTGATTATTATATGTTTATGTCATATCTCTTATTATATATCACTTCATCTGATATTTATAGCTAGACTGATCCATTTATTATTTTCTTCTTAAATAATACTCGGGTCAGACTGAGATTTTACAGGTGCTTCTGCTTGACTCCTTATCGGACCATCTTCTGACTTTTGGCTAACTACTTTAGTTTAGTAGTTTTTTTTGTATACATTTGAGATATAGACTCCATAATGTATACTTATTATTTTGTGTAGTTCATGTAACTATTTTTTGTGATATTGTGGATCTTTTTAGACCACTACTCTGATGTACACTTCCTAGTGTAATATTCATATCTATTTCCGCCTTTGTGATATGAATTGTCTGTGACTGATTTATGTTATGTTTATTTCTATATTTGTTTCTGAAGATATTATAGCCACTATGTAGTAGCTTTGAGTTTGTGTCGGTATGTCGGATTTCCCTTTTGATAAAGAAATGCATGCTATACTATCTGACATATCGATGCTCGCGCAAAGCAATTACATGGATGGTCGCTCCTCAACAGCCTTATTCTCCGTGCTAGTTGACAGCATTCTCCGTAATGTTCTTGGCTAGCGTGGGTATAGAGGTGGGGCGTTACATTAATTGAAATGGATAATTAAGTGATGTTAATTAATTAATTTGTAATTAATTAATGAATAAGAAGTTGGATTAAAGATAAATCCAAGTAATTAATTAAGGATTAATTTAATTTAAGGATTAATTAAATTAATCAAGTTTGAATCAAACTTGTTTATGAATGATTAATGATTAGATGATATATATCATTGAATGAGTTAATGATATTGGTTGTTGTTGGATGACATTGATTGTTGGGTAATGATGTGAATATGCTATATCTGAATGTGATATATATGCTGCTTTGTGATATGTATAGATGCATGTGATAATAGATGCTTATCTATCTGTGTAATATGATACATCCATTTATGATAAGTGATATTTTCTGAAATATCTATTGTTTAAATCCCTTAAGTATAACTTGGACATTAAAATGGCGTTTGGATTCGATGAGACCGGGATCGGGTTTCCATATTTGGAATCCGAAAACCACATCGATTCCAATTAAACGTTAGATCGTTAATCCAAAAGGAGCGAGTGAAGACTCGAGGTCTAAGGGCTATACGTCAATATAACTCTGTGGGTGATTCCGTAATGAGTTTGACGGAATAGTGCTTATAGATTCGAGATGGAGATTTAGAGTGCAAGGGCTATGGTCGTTGACTCTGAGGGTGATTCCAAAATGGGTGCAACGAGATAGTGCCTTCGGTTTCGTTCGAACCAAGAACGAACTTGTATGGATTGAAAGCTTTCAGAACATCGTCAGGTGGACGATGAGCATTCTAAGATAGATGTGTCCTATAAAGGTAATCGCAGCCTCAAGCCTCATCAACCGGGAGGCTAAAACAGGGGAGGTGCAGCAAGGCTTCATGGGTAGCTCCCACTGGAGAGCAAGATACATCCCTGTCTAGATGTCCCTTTTTATTTCGGCTTTGTGTGCAGTTGGTCTGCAGCCAACTGCGGGGTGGTCTTGTTCGGAACTGTTCAGTAAGGAATGGTCCCGGCTTTGTGTTGCATGGGAGTTAGGGTGGCTCCTCGGTACGGTGATCTAGGCCACGTACTGTGACGGGCGGTACCCCAGTAGCCCTGCCATTGTTGGAAACCCATTTTCCCTACGAGACCCTACAGTTTTGTTTGTATTACCCACTTTTGTGGCTAGTAGCTGGAATTTAATCATGTAACAATTTCGGCTATTTCATATTTATTTGAAAACCCTAGATACTATTATAATATCACTGGATTTCCTATCAAATGTTTTGGTTAGCATAAGGTAAAAACTTTTCCATGTTTATGTGTGGGAAGTCTTACGTGATACCATTCTTTTCAAAGGATTTTCTAAAGTTAAGCAATCTTAAACCGTTTACTCACACCAGACCCCTGTCTGACCCGAGTGTTTATTTTCTGTTTTATTAAACTCTTGGGTACTCTTATTATATATGAGTAGTCAAGTGATTCAGGTTATCCTTGACGAAATCTGAGGGAGCTTTGGAGCAGGAGGCTTCAGCGTATAGATATATAGTTAGAGTTTCCGCTGTGTGTTATTCTGTGTTGATAATCTTGAATTGTATATTAGACAGAAGTGATATAACTGTCTAAACTGAGATGTATGGTTGTGTACTCTGATGTATATGATACTATGTATATGTTCTATATTATATTTAAATCGTTCCGCTGTGAGATTCTGATGTGTTGTTTCTTTTTCTTCTCTTTCTTTTCTTCTTCTATCTCTTTCTTTCTTAATTAGTGATGCGATTTTCTGGTGATAGAAAGTAGGGTCGCTACAATTGGTATCAGAGCATTAGGTTTAGTGAATACCTAGGCTCTGGAGTGGTGTCTATCTTGAGAGAGTGTACTTGTAATTATATATATATATATATAACTACCTAATCTGTTGGGTCATCTGTTCGGATTTTCCGACATAGGTTATAGAGGTAGATAAGGTAGAAGTGTGTGGAACACAACTACCACTATTGGAAGAGGTTTATAAGTTGTGGTTGGAGATGTATCTGTCGAGATTATAGATCTAATACAGTCTCGAATAAGTTGTGTAGATTTGTGAAAGGATCTCTTTGAGTCCAGAGGAAGTATTTTCAAGGATTAGAGTATATTCTTGAAGAGTGAGGTTAATTTGCTCTCGAGTGAACGGGGTTTCCAAGATTTGAGTTTGTCAGCTAAATAGAAGCAAGTGATGATATCTTGGTGAATTCAAGAAGGAATATCTGTGTTGTGACGACCGCCCATGACTCCCGCACCAAACAAGGAAATAATGCGCTGAAAGTGTGCCAGGCAGCCATGGACGATAGTCAAGGGTAGAATAAACATCGCAGACTCTATCGTAAAACTCACAGTGCATGGATAAAAATACAATAGAGAAATATAATATAGTGAAGCTCCCATAGAACAGAATATCATCATCTAATCATAATAGCTTTATACATGGTCTGAATCATGAATACAAGAAGCCTCACTACATAGCACTCAGAGTAAACAACAAACAGCGGAATATCCAGTACATAGAATATGAAAATAATATGCAAAGCCTCCTGCTCGTCATCGTCGTCATCAGCGTGAGCCACTAAGATCAGCACCTGTCACCTGTCACCTAGTCTTCCCATCCCAAACATGGATGAACAGCCCAAGGTAATAAGAGGAGACATAAAACCTTGAGTCAGACAGAGTCTTAGTGAGCAGTAAATCAACTATCAAACATACCAAAAGAGCATAAGGGATAAAAGGAATAGGAACCCAAATCATCCCACTCCACCTCTTTCTACAGTGATAGCCCCTAGACACACACTAAGGAGAAGCAAGCATAGCAAAGCAGATAATTAAAGTAAAGCAATAATCACTCGAGTCAAGGTCGATGTTTTCCAAATACAAAACCCCAAGGCCTAAACCAAGATCAGATAAGCATCCAGAAAACACCGCTCTTGAGACCAAATGATGGTACAACCAAACATCCATGACCCTGGCTATCACTGTTATCATTGCCTTGATTTTATCGTTAATTGAATGACCAACTCATCTTTCAACCATCCGTTAAGGGCTAATGGCAACCCCGGTTCTAGACATAACTCCGCACGTCCTCGTGACCCGTGCCTAACGAATCTACCTAGAGTACTAGCACGTCATCATGACCCGCGCCTGGGTATAACGGATCTACCCAACGTACTCTTGCTTTGAGCTTGCTAGAACCTTCAATAACGATAAGATCTCAGCCTTCTAGTCATCCTCCTTGACGACTATTCCCATTATAGCTCAAGCACCTCTCGAGCCACCATTATCCACCAACTCGAACCGCATCATCGAGTAATCAACATGCTTGGGATGATCCCGTCTGGATTAAACCAAGGCTTCCACATCATGCTTTGCTCCAACGCATCTTGGCAAAGTCCATCTTATCATCATACTTCGCCTCAACATATTATGGCAAAGTCCATTTCGTCATCATACTTTGCTTCCTCTAATTATAGCAAAGTCCTTGAACCCATCCATATGAGCTTCATCATCCGCTTCATATGCCACAGCAGCTTTCACCATTCAAGAGCCTTTCCACTTAGCTTTTGAATCATCTTCAACCATCTTGTCCCAAATCAACTACAAGCTAACTCGAGACAATCAAATCAATCATACATCCAAACAATCAAGCATCCAAACAAGATCTAATCAAGCAATATCAACTATAATGGCAATTTCGTAAATAAATGAGCATAAGTCTAGCATATATGAAATCATAGATTTTAGCATAGATCTATCAAATATAAAACATGGGCTTTGTCTCTATAACTTGTTAATTGAACTTGCATAGATAAACATCTTCAAAAGTAATGAATCTAGTCTTGGAACTAAGAAAAATGCATGAAATCTCTAACTTTAACACTCAAACAAGCCACCAATCCAATATACTCCTTTGGGTCCGCGTGAGAGATAACTACCACTCACCGAGTCACCCAAACACTTCAAAGGAAACTCACTTCAGATCTGGACAGCAAATACCCAAGCTTGATCCGGCAAAATCTCGCTTCAATCGATGAAATCTCACTCGAACGGATGAAGATCTTCAACTTTGGCCCTTGAATCTTCGATCTTGATCTTCGATCTTGGATGGATGTTAGCACTCGATTAAAGTGGAGGAAAGAAGTGAAGAATGTTGTAGTCGAGCTCTCAAAATGGCAGCACTTCGTCGCTTCAAAATCCGGTGCCAAAAAGTGAGCCAAACCCCTCTATTTAAAGGCTGATTTTTTTTAGGTCGTACGTTTTTAGGTCGGTCGGTCTTAGGTCGGTCACGACCTAACGACCTAACAGCTAAGGCACTCACACGACCTAACCCTATGGCACTCACACGACTTAACATAAGTCGGTAATGACCTAAAACATACAGCCTAACACTCTAACACAGCGGCAACCTTTCCTAAGTCGCCTGGTCGACTTACGACCTAACTTAGGTCGTCCCACGACCTAAGACTCACGACCTAAAAGCACACACGACTCAAGCTGTGACGACTTAACAGCCTCACGAGTTACGACTCAATTCTAGTACAACCTAAGGCCCACAGCATCCTAACTTAGGTCGTCTACGACCTAACACTTGCCGCGACTTACTGGGTTACGACCTATCTCTCAACCCCGCCTTGCGACCTAACAAAATCAACGGCCCAGATGACCTTACGACCTAAAACGAACACGGATTAACTATGCCGCGACCTAACTAGTATACGACCTATCGAGCAACACGAGTTACGACCTATCACTAAGTCGCTAACGACTTAGCATGTGCCGACCTAACCATCATACGACCTAACCCCTTAGGTCGTTAACCCTTAGCTCGGTGACTCACTATCTCTACTAACCCACTGACTCGTAGGTCGCTGCTCCTCTAACTCGTTAACTCTTAGGTCGCCAACTCCTTATCTCGGCCATCTCTTAGGTCGGTCAGAAACCCATAACTCGTAACTCGGTTAAATATCTTAATCTGTTAACTTCTATAACTCGCCCAGTTCTTAACCCGTTAGCTCGTTAGCTATCTTAGGTCGCAACATATTAACCTACTCCAATTACCAACTTGCTAACAACCTATTCCTTAACTCGTATCCCCTTAGGTCGTCTACGACTCATGAATACCGACCTAAGCTTTCCCACCGAGTTAATCTCTACACGAGTTAATTTCCATACGACTTAAGCTAGGGATAACTTAACAATAACGACCTGTAAATTCTACGATCTATCGACACGTAAAATACGGGTCGTTACATTCTCTCCCCCTTAGGAATTTCGCCCCCGAAATTCCAAACAAACAAGAGCAACCAAAAATATTCTGCATGCCTACCATCCATAGCAATCAACAAACCATGCATCCAATTCTAACCTAGCATGCTGAATTCTAAGATAGGAATCAAGTTACAAATTCATGAGATGTCACGACACCTTAGGGCCATACCTCGAAGAGTTCGGGATGAGCTGCCTTCATCCTCTCTTCCTCCTCCCACTTACAGTCGTTAACATATTCACTCCATTGTATCTTGAGCAACGTAATCGTCTTCCTCCTAAGCTGTTTCGTGTCGGTTTCAACAACATGAAGCGGTTTACGAGGTCTTCTAACAACTGGATCAACTTCTAAATCTTCACAGCTATCAGCAGAAACCACCGTATTCGAGTCGTGCACATACTTCCGTAGATAAGATACATGAAAAACATTGTGCACACCCGCCATCTTTTCCGGTAACTCCAATCTATAAGCGAGCTTTCCAATTCGCTCGATAATCGGAAATGGTCCAACAAATCTCGGAGTTAACTTTCCTTTCTTTCCGAATCTAATAACATTCTTCAGAGGAGAAATCTTCACAAAAACCATATCACCTACGTCGAATTCCAAATCCTTACGACGATTATCGGCATAACTTTTCTGACGATCTTGGGCTGCCTTCATTCGTTGCCGAATGATCCCTATACAATCCGAAGTCTGTCGAATCATCTCTGGCCCAAGTATCAGTTTTTCTCCAGTTTCCAACCAACATGTCGGAGAGTTACACGGTCTTCCATACAATGCCTCATATGGTGCCATACCAATACTCGATTGATAACTGTTATTATACGCAAATTCCACCAAATGAAGATGATCTTCCCATGATCCTCCGAAATCCAAAACACACGCCCTCAGAAGATCTTCCAAAACTCGGTTGACTCTCTCAGTCTGACCATCTGTTTGAGGGTGATAAGATGTACTCAAACACAACTCGGTTCCCAAAACTTCCTGGAAGCTCTTCCAAAATCCACTAGTGAACAATGGGTCTCGATCGCTCACTATACTCTTCGGAACACCATGGAATCGAACTATCCACTTAACATAAAGCTCAGCCAATTTTGATGCAGTCCTAGTCGATCGAACAGGAATGAACCTTGCACTCTTGGTCAACCGATCTATGATGACCCAAATCCCTTCATTTCCCGCCTTGGTTCTAGGTAGGCCATCGATAAAATCCATCGACACTTGCTCCCACTTCCATGTAGGAACCTCTAATGGCTGAAGTAATCCACTTGGCTTTTTCTGTTCAGCTTTTACCAACTGACAGTTCATACATTTGGAAATAAAATTTCCAACGTCCTTCTTCATACCTTCCCAATAATAGGTTCTCTTCATATCCCGATACATCTTAATTCCACCTGGATGAATTGTCAACTTTGAGTGATGACTTTCTCTAAGAACTTCATCTCTCAATCCATCTACATCGGGAACAACTAGTCGTCCTTGCTTCCGAAGCCAACCCTCTCGATCGACTTCAAATCCTTTATCCTTTTCTGGGTCCAATCCAGATTCCAAATCTCGGATAATCTTGACAAGCTTATCGTCTCGCTTTTGGCTCTCGCTAATTCTCTCCACCAGAGTAGGCCTTATCGATAAGTTTGCCAACATCTCAGGTTCCAATTCACATCTAGGCCTGAAATCAAATCTTGCTAAATACTCTAGACTCTCCCATTCCGAAAACATGGCTCCCAGTCCTGTATGTCTTCGACTTAACGCATCAGCTACTGCGTTACCTTTTCCCGGAGTATAAGCTATACCAAAATCATACGATGCTAAAAACTCTAGCCATCGTTGCTGTCGAAGATTCAAATCCTTTTGGGAAAACAGATACTTCAACGACTTATGATCCGTAAACAACTCGAATCGAACTCCCAAAAGATAATGTCTCCACATCTTCAAAGCAAATACAATCGCCGCTAACTCCAAATCATGTGTCGGATAATTCCTTTCATGCGGTTTCAATTGTCGACTTGCATACGCAACAACTCTATCCTTCTGCATCAGTACTGCTCCAAGTCCAGTACCACATGCATCAGTATAAACCACCATCTCATCATTCCCACTTGGAATAGTCAAAACAGGAGCACTTGTCAGTCGCTCTTTCAGGATTACGAAAGCTTGCTCACACTTATCATCCCATCTAAACACTTGATTCTTTTTCGTCAATCCTGTCAATGGTGCAGCTATCTTGGAAAAGTCTTTGATAAACCGACGATAATATCCTGCTAATCCAAGAAAACTTCTCACATCAGATGCATTCTTAGGTCTAACCCAATCCTGGATTGCTGCCACCTTAGCGGGATCAACCGCTATCCCATTTCCAGAGATAACATGGCCCAAGAATCTCACTTCACTCTTCCAGAAGTGACACTTCGAAAACTTAGCCTTCAGCTGATGTTTCCGCAAGATTTTCAAAACAATCCTCAAGTGCGTCTTGTGCTCTTCTTCAGTTCTGGAGTAAATCAGAATATCATCCACGAACACAAGCACGAACTTATTCAACTGATCTCTGAACACTCTATTCATAAGATCCACAAAATATGCTGGTGCGTTAGTCAATCCAAACGGCATTACCAGCCACTCATAAAAACCGGATGGTGTCCTGAAAGCAGTCTTCGGCACACTATCCTTCGCCACTCTTAACTGGTGAAATCCCGTTGCCAAATCCATCTGAGAAAACACCTTACCTCGTGAAGCTGATCAAACAAGTCATCTATTCTCGGCAATGGATACTTGTTCTTCTTAGTCACCTTATTCAGCTCACGATAATCAACACACAACCTCAACGATCCATCCGCTTTGGTTGCGAACACAACTGGTGCACCCCATTCGGACACACTACGCCGAATGAATCCTTTCTGTAAAAGGTCATCAACTTGCACCTTCAACTCTTGATGTTCCCTAGGCGCCATCCGCCTAAGAGGCATCACAACGGGTCTGGCTCCCTCAACTAGATCAATACGAAACTCGATCTCTCTATGCGGCGGTAACCCTTTGACCTCGTCAAAGACATCCTCGAATCCATTCACGATTGGCACCGATGACAATCCATCCCGTGGAACAACCAGCGAATACATGAAGCTCATGAAGACGCCTTTCTCATGCTTACATTGTATCACAACCTTTCGCCCTTCCACATTCCCGACTGTCACCTCCAGCCTCTCACAATCAATCCTTGCCGCATACTTCCTAAGCCAGTCCATACCCAAAATAATTCCGAACCCCGCAAAGTTCAGAACAAAGCAATCACAAACAAACGAGCAATCATGACTCGACACAACTAGACCATGGCACATCATACACAGACATGACGAACCCCCAACTGGATTTGTCACTACCAATGGCCTATCAACAATATCCAGTTTCAAACCTAACCGGCCCACCAAATCATCATAAACAAAAGAATGCGACGCTCCAGTATCAAACAACACTCTAACTGGAACACCACAAATAGAAAGAGTACCTTGAACCACCACACTCTTCCCCTTCTCTTCAGCAGTAGGAGCTTTCGAAGATGACGGGACAGCTCCCAAAGCATAAGCTTGCACAACCTGCCTGTCCTTTATCGGTTCCGGACAGTTCTTCTTAATGTGCCCCGGCTTATCACAGTTGTAGCACTTCAACAACACCTTCGGATTCTTGCAATCCTTGGAGAGATGGCCCTTCTGCCGACAATTATAGCAGGTCTTTTCCCCCTTCAGCTTCTTCTGACCATCCTTACCTTTCTGCTGTTGCTGCTTCCTCTTCTTGTTTCCACCCTGCTGTGGTTTAGACTCCTCCTTGGTCACAGCAACAACAGATACTTCCTTAGGAAACAAACTCTCGTGCCTGAGAGCTTTCTCCACCAGCTTCTCAAATGGATCGTCCAGATGATCCACCAACTGCCTTCCAAGATAACTGTCCAAGCCTGTCACAAACTTCTCATTCTTCTGATAAGAAGATTCAATATACGACCGAGCATACTTGGACAAGGCCTCAAACTCAGAAACGTACTCAAGAACCGATCTCCCACCTTGCTTGAGCTCAACAAACTTTTTAAACAAAACAGACTTCTGAGCTGTGGAGATAAACTTGGCTTCAAATCTAACTTGGAATTGCTCCCAAGTAATCTCTTCTTCTGGAGTGTCTATGGTGATAGAATTCCACCAATCAGCAGCTCTCCCTTGAAGCTGTCTCGATGCAAGCTTCCTCTTAGTTGCATCCTCAATTCCTAAATCTCCAAAGATCCTCCTACAAGCATCCATCCATCTCTGTACTTCAATGGTCGATTCCGTCCCTAAGAAAACCTTTCCTCCAAGAGCAGTATAATCCTTACACAACTTAGCAAAATCCACCGATCTTGGAGCTTGAACTTGAACTCCCACATCTACAGATGGCCCTGGAGCTGGCATCCTTCTCATGATAGAAGTCATCATAGCTTCAAACATAGCTCCATAATTAGCAACTCCTTCAGCGGCACGGCCTTCCCTTGCAGCTGGTCTCTCTCTTCGACTCATCCTTAATATCTACAAAAAGGAATGACTTAGAACACCTTGAGAAACAACTGCATAAGGAGTTCAAATCCTTCTAAACTACTATATTATATATAGTAATCATTCATCAAAATACAATTACGTCTCTCATACGTAGTCACGTCAGCGAGCGTTGGCTAAAATCGATTAACCAAAGCTCTGATACCAAATGTGACGATCGCCCATGACTCCCGCACCAAACAAGGAAATAATGCGCTGAAAGTGTGCCAGGCAGCCGTGGACGATAGTCAAGGGTAGAATAAACATCGCAGACTCTATTGTAAAACTCACAGCGCATGGATAAAAATACAATAGAGAAATATAATATAGTGAAGCTCCCATAGAACAGAATATCATCATCTAATCATAATAGCTTTATACATGGTCTGAATCATGAATACAAGAAGCCTCACTACATAGCACTCAGAGTAAACAACAAACAACGAAATATCCAGTACATAGAATATGAAAATAATATGCAAAGCCTCCTGCTCGTCATCATCATCATCAGCGTGAGCCACTAAGATCAGCACCTGTCACCTGTCACCTAGTCTGCCCATCACAAACATGGATGAACAGCCCAAGGTAATAAGAGGAGACATAAAACCTTGAGTCAGACGGAGTCTTAGTGAGCAGTAATCAACTATCAAACATACCAAAAGAGCATAAGGGATAAAAGGAATAGGAACCCAAATCATCCCACTCCACCTCTTTCTACAGTGATAGCCCCTAGACACACACTAAGGAGAAGCAAGCATAGCAAAGCAGATAATTAAAGTAAAGCAATAATCACTCGAGTCAAGGTCGATGTTTTCCAAATACAAACACCCAAGGCCTAAACCAAGATCAGATAAGCATCCAGAAAACACCGCTCTTGAGACCGAATGATGGTACAACCAAACATCCACGACTCTGGCTATCACTGTTATCATTGCCTTGATTTTGTCGTTAATTGAATGACCAACTCATCTTTCAACCATCCGTCAAGGGCTAATGGCAACCCCGGTTCTAGACATAACTCCGCACGTCCTCGTGAATCGTGCCTAGGTATAACGAATCTACCCAGAGTACTAGCATGTCATCATGACCCGCGCCTGGGAATAACGGATCTACCCAACGTACTCTTGCTTTGAGCTTGCTAGAACCTTCAATAACGATAAGATCTCAGCCTTCTAGTCATCCTCCTCGACGACTATTCCCATTATAGCTCAAGCACCTCTCGAGCCACCATTATCCACCAACTCGAACCGCATCATCGAGTAATCAAGATGCTTGGGATGATCCCGTCTGGATTAAACCAAGGCTTCCACATCATGCTTTGCTCCAACGCATCTTAGCAAAGTCCGTCTTATCATCATACTTCGCCTCAACATATCATGGCAAAGTCCATTTCGTCATCATACTTTGCTTCCTCTAACTATAGCAAAGTCCTTGAACCCATCCATATGAGCTTCATCATCCGCTTCATATGCCACAGCAGCTTTCACCATTCAAGAGCCTTTCCACTTAGCTTTTGAATCATCTTCAACCATCTTGTCCCAAATCAACTACAAGCTAACTCGAGACAATCAAATCAATCATACATCCAAACAATCAAGCATACAAACAAGATCTAATCAAGCAATATCAACTATAATGGCAATTTCATAAATAAATGAGCATAAGTCTAACATATATGAAATCATAGATTTTAGCATAGATCTATCAAATATAAAACATGGGCTTTGTCTCTATAACTTGTTAATTGAACTTGCATAGATAAACATCTTCAAAAGTAATGAATCTAGTCTTGGAACTAAGAAAAATGCATGAAATCTCTATCTTTAACACTCAAACAAGCCACCAATCCAATATACTCCTTTGGGTCCGCGTGAGAGATAACTACCACTCACCGAATCACCCAAACACTTCAAAGGAAACCCACTTCAGATCTGGACAGCAAATACCCAAGCTTGATCCGGCAAAATCTCGCTTCAATCGATGAAATCTCACTCGAACGGATGAAGATCTTCAACTTTGGCCCTTGAATCTTCGATCTTGATCTTCGATCTTGGATGGATGTTAGCACTCGATTAAAGTGGAGGAAAGAAGTGAAGAATGTTGTAGTCGAGCTCTCAAAATGGCAGCACTTCGTCGCTTCAAAATCCGGTGCCAAAAAGTGAGCCAAACCCCTCTATTTAAAGGCTGATTTTTTTTTAGGTCGTACGTTTTTAGGTCGGTCGCTCTTAGGTCGGTCACGACCTAACGACCTAACAGCTAAGGCACTCACACGACCTAATCCTAAGGCACTCACACGACTTAACATAAGTCGGTAATGACCTAAAACATACGGCCTAACACTCTAACACAGCGGCAACCTTTCCTAAGTCGCCTGGTCGACTTACGACCTAACTTAGGTCATCCCACGACCTAAGACTCACGACCTAAAAGCACACACGACTCAAGCTGTGACGACTTAACAGCCTCACGAGTTACGACTCAATTCTAGTACAACCTAAGGCCCACAGCATCCTAACTTAGGTCGTCTACGACCTAACACTTGCCGCGACTTACTGGGTTACGACCTATCTCTCAACCCCGCCTTGCGACCTAACAAAATCAACGGCCCAGATGACCTTACGACCTAAAACGAACGCGGATTAACTATGCCGCGACCTAACTAGTATACGACCTATCGAGCAACATGAGTTACGACCTATCACTAAGTCGCTAACGACTTAGCATGTGCCGACCTAACCATCATACGACCTAACCCCTTAGGTCGTTAACCCTTAGCTCGGTGACTCACTATCTCTACTAACCCACTGACTCGTAGGTCGCTGCTCCTCTAACTCGCTAACTCTTAGGTCGCCAACTCCTTATCTCGGCCATCTCTTAGGTCGGTCAGAAACCCATAACTCGTAACTCGGTTCAATATCTTAATCTGTTAACTTCTATAACTCGCCCAGTTCTTAACCCGTTAGCTCGTTAGCTATCTTAGGTCGCAACATATTAACCTACTCCAATTACCAACTTGCTAACAACCTATTCCTTAACTCGTATCCCCGTAGGTCGTCTACGACTCATGAATACCGACCTAAGCTTTCCCACCGAGTTAATCTCTACACGAGTTAACTTCCATATGACTTAAGCTAAGGATAACTTAACACTAACGACCTGTAAATTCTACGATCTATCGACACGTAAAATACGGGTTGTTACATGTGTGATGGGATGCAGTTTCCATAGATGGTTCTGAAGATATTTCTTTTGGAGCCAGATTTAGATGGTATTGGAAGAGCATTGATGTATACCGCAGGGAAGATTCGGATGTTTAGGAATTCTCTGGATCTCAAGTAAGGGTGTCTTATCTTTATTGAAGTATGAGACTAAGGTTGATGAGTTACCTCATTTCGAACATGGTCTCATTTGTTTTCTTAAGAAGATAAGTGGTTGGTGTTTGGTTTGGAGCCGAGTTTCTTGAGAAGATGTCGACTCGTCTCAATGGTTTTTGGCAAAAATTGATGTTAGTTTGGTGTTTCAAGAAGCTTCTGGTTAAGAAAGATCTTGTGGCTTAGCAATATCATTGAAGTGAAGTTTGGAAGCAGCGTGGATCCGTTTCTTCGATGATTCAGAAGTCTTTGGGATTCTACTATCGGCAGACCAGGCAGATGGTGAAGGCTTATTCTTTTCTTTGGGAGGCTCAGCAGAGTAGGATATCTCTTGGAAGTGATCTATCAGCTTTTCTAATAGGTGAGCCATTCTGGAAAGATTTATCTTGAATAGGAAAAGCTGTTCTAGTTGGAGCAGATAGTTCTTTGGAATCAGAATTGAGTGGGATCGCAAAAGTGACTTGCGATTAGTTTGGGAATCTTTGAGTATTCTTTAGCTTGGGAATTGAGACATCTCGAGTAGCGGTAAAGGCTGTGGAAGTAGTCAGAGATTTTCTAGATGTTTTTGGATGAATTCAGAAGTTTACCTGGATCGGAGGTTGAGATTCTTATCGACTTGGATTTCCAGGAGCAGTATTGATGGTTCAATCTTGTAGTACGATGACTCTTAGAGCGAGAAGAGTTTGGTGAGGCGGCTCAGGATTCTTTGGATTGATCATCATATTCTAAGTTAAGATTCTGTTGAGATGTTTTGATTAAGAAGAATGGTCACTAAGATTTTTATGAGTCAGATGAACAGTGTATGGAGAAAGATTTTGCTTGTGTTCTTCGATAGCATTCTTATCTGCTCTAGATCAGAGTTGTGTAGCGGAAGCCAGTTGGCAGTTATTCTAGTATGGAGCAACCGGAAGTTGCAGTTTTCTTGGATTATAGGATTTCTACAGGAAATTCAAGTATGAAGGAATTTTCTGGATTTGAAGGCAAGGTTGTCAAGTACAACTGTTTGGCTATTCAGATAAGAGATGTAGGTTTGAAGTTCACTAATGTTTGTGGAATAGAGTTGTATTTTGGATTTTAGCAAATTATTTTTGGGAGAGCCATTTTGTTGAGTAGGATCTGGATATTTGGTTTGAGTTGGTGCTGTTGTTTCATGGAGCAATCAGCAAGGGTTAGGCTGATCAGGAATGTTGGAGGTGACTCAGAGCATTTGAAGAGTTGTGCAGTTAGAGTTTGAATATTGTTTTAGTTTTATCCAATCAAAGGAGATATAGGACTGGGTAAAACTGGAGAGATCGCTCCGGAAATATTTTGAGTTTTTCTGTGTTCTCTAGAGATTAGATTTTAATATATAGGATTTAATTGCCAGTCCGGATAGCTGGAATTCATTGTATTTCACGTATCTCTGAGGAATATGTGTATGATTCTTTGAGTGATAGAACCAGTAGTTAAGAAGGATCTGGTAGTGTGCTGGTTTTGAGTTTAGTCTGATATCTTGTTCAGATTTGTAGGATCGGATGAGGGAGTTCTTGGTTATAGTAGTATAGTTAGTTAAGTTTCTATAGAGCGAGTACTCCAGTATAGGTATTTGGAAACTCTAGATAATATTAGAAAGTTCTATTCAGAATTTTTCTGGATAGATAAAATTATTTGTTTGAATTGGTTGCTATGATTGATTGTGTGATTGCTGTTTGAAAATTTAAAATTCTTTAGCTGGATTATTAAATTATCTTTGCTTTTAAATTTCGGGGACGAAATTCTTTTAAGGGGGGAGGAATGCGACGACCCGGAATTTTAAGCAATATCAATTTAATAATCTTTGATAATAATTAAATTGATTTGATCATTTTATATTATAAATTGACAAGTTAAAATTATTTCAAAGGCTGAAAATAATAATTTGTTAATATCTATTAATATTTTTCTGACAATGTATATAGGCAAGATTAAATTCTTTTGAAAGTTTATAATAATTTTGATTTGAAAATATTTATTTTGGCAATTTAAAATTGGTAAGATTTATTTTATCTTCTATTTATAATATATATATTGATATATCTTGTAAATAAAAAGTTTTAAAAGCTAATATATGTTCAAATTGTAATATATATAAATGTATATATTGTGATTTGAGATTTGTTTTAAAATTTAATATGGTAATTAACAAATTTAATGTTAAAATGTTTTTCTATTTAAAATGTGTATATATATTTGTATATATATATTTGAAATAGGAAAATTATTAATTTAAATTTAACAAGAGTTTTTTTTTTACTTTAATATATATAGTTTTGAAATTTGAAATGTTAATTTGATTTAATATTTTCGAAATGATATTTGAAGTTTAAATTTTTATAACAAAGATAATTTCTTATTTTTTTTAAAACATATAGTTCAACTTGAATTTTAGATAAGATTTAAATTAAAAGTTTAATGATTTTTAATATTCATTCATTTTAATTTTTACACAAGATAAATTTGTTTTAAAATTTTAAGAGTTAATTTAAACTAGATATTTTAAACATATAAACATTAAATTGAATCAAAACATAAGTTTCTTGAATTCACATGAATACTTATTAAAGATCTAAAAACTTATTTATATAAGATAAAAACATTTTACAATCATATAAATATTACATAATAAAATCAATAATTAAGCATTAAAATACAGTACATACATATACTGCAAAGCTTAAAATAAATTATTAAATATAAAATAACATCTAAAAGAAAACATTAATTAAACATAATAACACTTGTTAACTTGTTAGTGTATACTAATGACACTTGTGAAGTATATTGCTTAGGTGTTAGATCATTAAGGCATTAGCATGACAAATGTCTTTCTTTTGTAAAATTGAATTTAAAATTTTGTTGTAAAATTAAAAGAAAAGTTTTATTCTTCAGCTTAAAACATTTTCTTCAACTCAAACAAAAATACAAAACAAAGATCAAGAATAAATGTAAATCAAAACAAAAATGCAATCTGTGAAATCAGTAAAATCTGGAAATCCTGAAATCAAAAGAAAATCTGAAAAAAAAGGGAAGAAGTAAAATCTGGAATTCAAAAACATTAGAAGGAGATGCTAGAAAATTCAGAAATCAATAAATAATTCTGGAATTTATCAACAATTCAACATGCAAATGAATTTAAAGGGCCTGGGAAGCAATATGCAGTTCTATTCTCTATTTTCTGCAAATTTACAAGGTGAGTAAATGAAATCTTTTAAAAACAGTTTAAATCTTGTTTCAATTTGGTATTGTGATGGTTATCATGATGAATTTGGAAGACTTAGTTTATGTTGGATGCATGTTTGAATTTAGTGTATTGAAATGCCTGTATAAAAATTACTCTGTGTTTATAAAACAGTTTCAACCTTTATAATAAATTCGTTAACTTGTTTTTGATTTAGAATTGGACCATGATTTGTTAAGAGAAGATGATTGTAACCAAGATATCTTTCATCTAAAAATAGATATAGGTTGTTAAATCAGATAATTAGCTTGAATTTAAAAATTTACAGTAAAATCTTATTATGGGTCAAAAATTAATCGAATCAGTTTTGGATTTGAATTATATAATTGAATTCCTAATGCAAAATCATGATTTTTGAGATTAGTATCATGATTTTTAGATTCGAAATTTGAGAGAATTTTGGGATTTACTGATTTGGGGTTTTTGGCCAAATCACGGCAAACGGCGGCAAATTGACCGACGTGGGTGAACTCGAAGGTGGAGGGGGCTTCTGGGATCATGCGAAAAATACTTCGAGAATTTTCAATAAATTGTGGTGATTGTAGATCGAGGAGTTAGGTTTTTTATTACCTGTTTTTGCCGGTGTGTTCGTCGTGGTTTCACGGTGTCGTGGGAATGTCGGAGTTGATCGCACTTGGTGCCAGAGGTACTGGGGAGTGAGGCGAAGCTATGGGGAGGATGGCGCGGCGTCTCGAGTGAGGGGTCGACGGCGTTGATCATTTTCTGGTGGAGTGTGGTTTTTGCATTTTGGGTTTCAGGGTGTCAATTGTTAGTTCTCAATCGCATCGTGATTTTTGGATTTGGCGCAGGGTTGTAGTGGTCGACGACGACTTGTCGAAGTCAGGGTGAGTGTCGTCGATGGTCGGGGTGATGGTGCACGATGCATGCGTGAAGGTGTATCAGTGGCAATTGGGTTGGGAAGAAGATGGATTGGAAACCCGGAGGTGGCCTCGGGTTTGTGTTGTTTTGTCTCGAAGCAGGCATAAGGTTGGAGAGACTCAGGGTGTTTGCTTGTTTTACTCGGGGAAGACTCGGGTTTGGGTAGGGGTTTGCTCGGGTTTTTAGGTCAAGCAAGTTTTGGGTTTTGTCGGTAAAGTTTTTGAAGCTTGAACAAAGAAATTTTGATTTTTGAAACTAAATTGTTTCAAGTTAAAGTTTTAAACAAGTTTATATATTTTGAAATATGGAAGTTTTAAAAATAAAATAAGTGAATGTTTGAATAAAGTTTGTGTTAAATTTTTACTAAAGATCCTGGAAAGGTTTTAAAGATTTAAAGTTCAATTTAAATATGTTTAATTATAATTGATTTGTAAATGTCATATTTTAATGATTAAAAATTGATAATCAATTGTAATTAAGATTTATCTTACGTAAATTGGAAAATTTGATTTAATTAAAGATAATTAAATTTTGAAAGGTAATTAAGATAATTAAATTATTAACCATTGAAACGTTATTGGTTAATATAAATGTGTCAATTAAGATAATGGTTTCTTGTTTAAAGAATCTTTTTAATATAATAAATTAAAGAATCATTTAATTAATTTTAAATGATTTAGTTAAATAATTAATTAAGTAATTAATTTAGATAATCACTTATGGGTTAATCTAATATAATTACTTTGGGAAGTAATTAAGTGGTTAATCACTAAAGGTAATTATGTAAAACTTAATTAATTTATTAAAATTAATTAAGTAAATGTGATTAAGAATTAATCACTTGAGTTATTAATTAAAGACTTAATTAATAATTAGTTAAAGGTTTAATTTATTTGATTAATGATTAATTAATAAAAGGATTAAGAGTAATTATTATATGATTAATTACTTGTTAAGTAATTAATTAAGATTATAATTAATGAAGTAATCATTAATTGATGGAAATAATTAATTAATTGTTAATTAATAATTTAAGGATAATTAATTTATAATTAAGTTATAATTGCTAAATGTAATTAATGTAATTAATCAAAGGTGATTAATTAAAAGTAATTAATTAAATATGATTAATTAAAAGTAATTAATCAAGTGTGATTAATTAAAAGTGATTAATCAGGTGTAATTAATTAACGGTAATTAAGAAATAATTATCAGGATAACTAAAGAATAATTAATCAAGGTTGAATAATTTAGAAGGTAATTGAGAGGTAATTACTTAGTATAATTTGGAAGTAATTAATCAGGATGATTAATTAATATGGTAATTAAGTAAGAATTACTTAAAGTAATTAAGTGATAATTAATCAGGGAAGATTAGTTGAAATGGATAATTTAGTGATGTTAATTAACTAATTTGTAATTAATTAATGATTAAGAAGTTGGATTGAAGATAAATCCAAGTAATTAATTAAGGATTAATTTAATTTAAGGATTAATTAAATTAATCAAGTTTGAATCAAACTTGTTTATGAATGATTAATGATTGGATGATATATATCATTGGATGAGTTAATGATATTGGTTGTTGTTGGATGACATTGATTGCAAGGTAATGATGTGAATATGCTATATCTGAATGTGATATATATGATGCTTTGTGATATGTATAGATGCATGTGATAATAGATGCTTATCTATCTGTGTAATATGATACATCCATTTATGATAAGTGATATTTTCTGAAATATCTATTGTTTAAATCCCTTAAGTATAACTTGGACATTAAAATGGCGTTTGGATTCAATGAGACCGGGATCGGGTTTCCATATTTGGAATCTGAAAACCACATCGATTTCAATTAAACGTTAGGTCGTTAATCCAAAAGGAGCGAGTGAAGACTCGAGGTGTAAGGGCTATACGTCAGTATAACTCTGTGGGTGATTCCGCAATGAGTTTGACGGAATAGTGCTTATAGATTCGAGATGGAGATTTAGAGTGCAAGGGCTATAGTCATTGACTCTGAGGGTGATTCCAAAATGGGTGCAACGAGATAGTGCCTTCGGTTTCGTTCGAACCCGGAACGAACTTGTATGGATTGAATGCTTTCAGAACATCGTCAGGTGGACGATGAGCATTCTAAGATAGATATGTCCTATAAAGGTAATCGTAGCCTCAAGCCTCATCAACCGGGAATGGCTAAAACAGGGGAGGTGCAGCAAGGCTTCGTGGGTAGCTTCCACTGGAGAGCAAGATACATCCCTGTCTAGATGTCCCTTTTTATTTCGGCTTTGTGTGCTGCTGGTCTGCAGCCAACTGCGTGGTGGTCTTGTTCGGGACTGTTCAGTAAGGTATGGTCCCGGCTTTGTGTTGCAGGGGAGTTAGGGTGGCTCCTCAGTACGGTGATCTAGGCCACGTACTGTGACGGGCGGTACCCCAGTAGCCCTGCCATTGTTGGAAACCCATTTTCCCTGCGGGACCCTACGGTTTTGTTTGTATTACCCACTTTTGTGGCTAGTAGCTGGAATTTAATCATGTTACAATTTCGGCTATTTCATATTTATTTGAAAACCCTAGACACTATTATAATATCACTGGATTTCCTATCAAATGTTTTGGTTAGCGGAAGGTAAAAACTATTCCATGTTTATGTGTGGGAAGTCTTACGTGATACCTTTCTTTTATAAGGATTTTCTAAAGTTAAGCAATCTTAAACCGTTTACTCAAACCAGACCCCTGTCTGACCCGAGTGTTTATTTTCTATTTTATTAAACTCTTGGGTACTCATATTATATATGAGTAGTCAAGTGATTCAGGTTATCCTTGACGAAATCTGGAGGAGCTTTGGAGCAGGAGGCTTCAGCGTATAGATATATAGTTAGAGTTTCCGCTGTGTGTTATTCTGTGTTGATATTCTTGAATTGTATATTAGACAGAAGTTATATAACTGTCTAAATTGAGATGTATAGTTGTGTACTCTGATGTATATGATACTATGTATATGTTCTATATTATATTTAAATCGTTCCGCTGTAAGATTCTGATGTGTTGTTTCTTTTTCTTCTCCTTCTTTTCTTCTTCTATCTCTTTCTTTCTTAATTAGTGATGCGATTTTATGGTGACAGAAAGTCGGGTCGCTACATTAGAAAGGGAACAATAAACTCCATGTCAGTCATGGGACTGGTGTGAGAACTTAAAACAGTTTATCTTAAAAAAAAAGAAAGAAATATTTTAAAATAGATCCGCAATGCTTTTAGAAAATGTAACTACCATAAGGCCTCCCGCACTAACACACGATGCAAACGCAGAATCGGAGGAGATTTCTCCTTATGATAGTCAAACATGCTTGATACGCAGAAAAATTTCTTTGATATTATTACTATAAGTGCAAAGTGGAAAACCTTTCGAAACTATAATATAAATCTTAGCCAACATACGACCATTATAGTATGCCTACTATATCTACCATGTTCAATAGCAGGTTACCGCCACATTCCATGGCAGGTTATAAAACTAAAACCGTACAGGGCTCGTATTGTTTCTTTGGATTTTCCAACAAATGGTCAGGCCAAGGAACTTCCCATTGCCATATGGGTACGCATCTGGAGAGACGCCCCGAGAACCTAACCGGATCTCTGCCAACACAAGGCCGGGTTATCTCTACAAAAGTAGGTAACTACTGACATGAGTATGTCATCCCCCGGTTGTAAGCAACCTTTATCCGAGGATCCTCAACCAACATCTATCACAAAGTCATATATATTTGCGACATCCACATAAGTTAAGTATCTGTGCTCCATACCTTGATACCACTTCTATCCAGAAGGAAATGTACATACCCTTAGGGGCGCTACTCCCTAAAACCTTGCTGCATCTTTCCTGTTTTGACCATTACCGGGGTGTGAGGTCCGACGAAGTCTCGTCCACAAAGCTATGCTTTTTTGCAAAGCCATGCTTCGATCAACAAATGATCAGCAGCACTTCATATGCCACATTACCAAATTGGGAATGTATCACTAGTAACCATCAACTACATAACCTCTGAGCTCGTACGTCTCAGAGAAGGGTGTTAGGCTAAGAGAATAAATTGTCCGCCACCAACAGAAATGTATTTGATAGAAACCAGCTTTACATCTCAAATTGTAACGTCAGACACACATCCGTACAAGTCCGCTCCGGGATCGAAGAGAACCGAAGGCACTTCCAAAGAAGCCCTAGCAATCCAGATATTCACTAATCACGCCCAGAATTCCCATCACAAAGGGTGATAAAATCTCTACATCGGAGGTCAGCCGATGTAGAGACATTCGACGATAATCCTTCCGATTTCGAAAATATCCGGTCTTCATCACAGGTCTTCAAATGCTATCCATTACGACGTATCACTATTCGGAATGGGATTCATGACCAAAAGATCTTCTCCCGGCTAAACCAAATAACGAGCACTTATTTTAAAATTAGTGTAGCATTCAAATTCAAGCAAATCACAACAAATACCCATTTAAAGGTAAATATTGATAGTCGGTCATTTAACTATCAATAGATATGCATAACATCACCAGATTCCAAAAAAAATTCCAAATTATTTATTTTCCAAAATTATCTTTACAAGATATATTTTTCCACACTTTAACCATTTGAAAACAAATTTCTAATCACTTTTCACCCTTACAACTTTTGAAAACAAATTTCAAATCATTTTCCTTACGCGGAAACACTTTCAAATATTTATTTATTTTCACTGGAAATCTGCCGAGTTCAAATACTTTAAAATAATTTATAACACTTATACAAAATATATCGGGAAAACACATTGAAATAAAACTATTTTTCTTTAAACACTTTTATTTGAGTCAAAAACGAATGTTACGTAAAATATCGTTACGACAACCCAAAATCACTAGTATAGGGATGCGAAATTAAGATAGATATATAAATCCCAATACTATATAAAACATTTCCTTTCGAAAATCATTTACTATAACAATAGTGTTATAGTCCACCATTTCCTTTTCTCGAAACGTCTATTTCAACAATGAATGTTGAAATCTATGGCTTTGATACTTAATACATTTTAAAACACCTTTAAATCGTTTTAATTCTATTTAAAATATCACTTCCCTAAAACATTTCCTTAATATATTATTCATTGTCAAAAATCGTGAATATACTTCATTAACCAAATTCAACACTTTTACATACTTTAATTTAAAGGATTATCAACTATCCAAAATCATGGATATATCTCCTTTAATAAGCTTTCATATTTACTTATCAAATTCAATTTGTTTTGGATTTATAAAACAGCGTTTATAAATTCACATTTATATATTTTATAAAAACGTCAGCTTATAAAATCCCTTAATTAACAAATTCTATTTATATCTCATTTAAATGCCAAAATCCAATTTATAAGTTAATTACTTATGAATCTTTTATTTTACAAAATCTATTCATTTTATAACTTCACAATTTATAAATCTATAAATTTCATTCACTTATGAAATCCATCTATACTTTATTTAACACTTATAAAAACTCTTTTATAATTCCAATATTTTAATTTATAAATATCAATTTTTTTATATCTTTTATATAAACCGTTTATAATAATTCAAAAATCCCAATTTAAACCATTTTACAAATTAATCACTACTCATTTTAAAAATCACATTTCGGTTATATTTCACAAAAATCATAATTTTATAACATAAAAATTATAACGTTTATTTATTTAAAATGAATAATTCCAAAATTCAATAAAATGTATACTTTCAAAAAATCACTTGAAAACCCTTTTTAAATTCGAAATCGTTACTTTAACATTTTTAAAACCCCAAAAATAGGCCCAATGCTGCAACAGCACCAATACATCAACCATGACATCCAAACATTATATATCGATATGATAACAGAATATATCGCAAATATCTCTAAATAAATCAATACTGTTGAAGAATCCAGTTGGATCCCGCCAACCCGTTTCCCTGCATCCACATATGCTAGCACAATACCAATCCTGTTCAAGACGAAATATCGCGGTACATGAGTTTATATAAAATATTATCCGCTATTATGCGGCGCAATAGGGTCTCATCCGCTATATAATGCGGGAAATCAACTCCAAGTACATATATAATACCAATTCTGTAACAACCCATATTTTGATAATTAAAGTAATTAAATTTAATAAGGTTTTGGGCTTTAATGTTGTCAGAAATTAAAATTTATGATTTATTAAATTGAATCTTATTAGATTTGAAATTTTGACTTTAAGATAAATCTTAAAACAAATAATTTAATGAGATAAACATATAATTGGCTAATATTGATTGAATGTAATTGACTACTATACTATGTTAACGTAATTTCAATCAATTTAAATAATAAAGGTTAATATGGAATAGAATAAATGATGTTTAAATTGATGTAATCTTATGTTATTAATTGCAATTGGTTTTAATATGGAGTATGAAATCAATTATTTTGTACGTAAATTTATTAACCTTTGTTTGTAAAGAATAAGTTAATAGATATAAATTATTAACGTATAACCATTGTTTCATTTATTTTCTTATTATTAAATCGGTTAGAAATTTATTTGGTAATTAATGGAGAATTAACGTAATTAAAATATTACAATTGATATAAAAAGAAACGTTAACTATTGAGTGGTGAGTATAAAACTTATGTCAATCAATTGAATAAGGGAATAGTTGATTTAATAATAAGAATGAAAATCAAAATAAAAGGATTTGTTTGAAATTTAAATATATAATGAACAGGTTTTATTACATTTGTAATTAAATGATGGAATTAAATTATTATATAGATATTGGGTTTAACATAGAAAATTGGATTTCAAAGGAAACAACTGGATTAATTATCTTCCCTGTATTAGGGTATGTTTTGAGATTTAATCATTGTAAGTAATAGTAATTATATCTTGCCATTAATAAGAGATAGAAGTAAATGGTAATTAATTAATGATATGTGCAACATATGTTTTATGTTAAAAATATAATGAGAATTTCATTGAGAAATATTACGTTCAAATTGTAAGCACTTAAATTTGGTACAAATATAATGATAATATGAAATTAATTGATAAAGAAATGATGTGGTTGTACGAAGTATTATTTCTGTGACTCTTTAATGGGATAACTTTAAATATAAGTCGGTTTAATGAAAAGAACATTTATTATCAAATAAAATGGATCTTTCATTTGTGAATGTAGTTTTAATTTCATTAAAATAATGAATAGAATGATTGATTTAAAGGAAGAAATATAAGTATATTTGAAATAGATGGATTACAAGAGTGGAAAAATAATTTATTTAAGTAAGTTATTTATTTTTCTACTGTATAAGCAACAAATTTATAAATGTGCTTAAATGACTAAAGGAAATAATTATTCTATTTTTCATCCATTTTAGTTGTCTGTTTTGAAATTTAACTTTATAAGTAACTGTAATTAATATAATTGAAATATTTCAATGAGAAGTGAAGAAAACGTTGACTGCAATTAATAGATTTAATAAAATAAATGCATCTTTTGTGTTAAACAGAAAGGATGTTTTAATGTAAATAGAAGATCATTTTGGGAAAACCAAATTGAACGTTTTCATTTTTATGGTAAGTAATTTTATTTATTATGCATAGATAAAAAAATTAAATGCATACAAATTTGAATATTATTTGAGTTAATGAAGTCAATTTGGTTACGTTTCACAAATTGAATTTCAAAAAGGTTGTGCGATGTACATGGTCCCTTCATTTCTTTTGTTATTAATTGTTGCATGTTTTGAGACGTATAAAAATAAAACTTTCATTTTGAACAAGAATGATTTTGGATTAAAAAAATTGAATTTTAGAATAACATATACACATACACGCACATTAATATTCAAACTTTTAAATATATCAGAGGGTTTATGGTTGTGTAAATATCGTGGAATCAATTAGAAATTACTTTTTTACAGTTGTACATTGATCACATAAGTTTATATTCATTTTTCCATTTTATATATGGTTAAAATTTGTAAATGGGTTGCATTAATGCGACCATTACAGTAATTAAAAAGTAAAGTAAATCATTTTTATAGTGCATATGTTGATATATATTCATTAATCAATAAAATTTGTTTGAGTAATGTAAAAAATATATATTGAATGTTTGATTAATTGATTGGTTGATTGTTAATTGATTGATTGAGTTAATGTAGCGTGCACATATATTAGCATAAAACGAATATTTTAATATGGAATTTAATAATGTAAATATATGTATATTTGGGTTTATTGATATAAATTAATTAGAGCAAGTTTTGGAATGTGGACCCAAAAGGTTTGTTTATAGGAAATAGGTGGTCCCTTCATATACTTTACATTTATTATCACCTTGCAATCTCTCTCTTTTCGTTTTCAAGTAGTCTAATAATTAAACTACTCATTCATTTCTTATAAATTAATGGTTGCTTCATTTGATTTATTTATAATTAATAATTTCCATATTCTTTTCGTTTGATTCTCCTTTATTCGTTTTCTCTTTTTAAATGCTTTACCTGAAGTTTTTTCCTTTTTTTTTCATTTTTAATGCGAACATCCAAATAAATATGCAAGCCCTCTAATTAGCATTTACTATCTTCCATTTCAAAAGTTTATTTTTCTTATGCATCATTAGTTCTTTTAGATTCCTTTCATTCGCAATTCTTGAAGCTTCATATTTAAAACGGAAGATTTATTTTTATCTTTATTGATATATTTATTCCTTTAGTTTACATCTTTCAATACTACATTTTAGGGCTATTCATATTTTTACTTTATTTCAATTCCTAGTTTGTTTATACATACCTTATTAGCTTTTCATTTTTTTTCCATCTTCATTCCTGTAGCCTCATTTCTAATCTCATCTTTTGTAACTTCATTTTTCCAAATAAAATTTTCATCTCATTTCTTTTCACTCTTCACCTTCCTCATTCACTTTTCCTTTTTTTAAATCTCCTTCTTCTCTTTTTTTTGCTTCATTTTTATGCTTTTTTTTATTCTTCTTCAAATCTTCTTCTTCTTTTTCAAAGCTTCCTTTTCTTTTTCAATTCTTCATCTCTTTAAATTTTCTTCTTCTTTTCCAAGCATTCTTCTTTTTCCAAATCCTTTTCTTCATATCTAGATCTATACAAACTTCTCTGTCTCTTCCAAAACATTCCAAAAAAAAGACTAAGATAGCAAGGAAATAAATCAAAAGGAGGAAGTAGTAGCGGATTCAAATCCGGCTAGACAAGGAAAATCCAAAAGGTGAGTGTTTAAACTCACTCACGAAATACTAAAATTTTGTTGCAAGTTAAACCCGGTCATATAGTGATAAATTTTTGATTGTTGGTTTGCAATATTTATAAATATTTAATTTGAATAGCTAAATTCCAATATGTGATGACTAATAATTACTGTGACATGTTATTGAATTGGTTGATTTGTTGAATTGATTGATTTGAATGTTGAATGGATTGTGCTTGAATGTATATTTGTTCATTTATTTGACATATCCTTGTTATCACCCTATAGTTTATTGTAATTATTTAAATTTTCATATTGATTATTTGCACACTGAATAAGGATGTAAAACCCATGAATTTCAGATATTTACATCAGAGGAAAAATAGTATGTTTAGATTTACTATTTGAACCATAAAAATGATTTTGGGAAGTAAACTGTCATTACCTCACTTGAAAGTTTTCAAAATTAAATTTTGAAACATTGGGAAGTTTCCAAAAAAGTGAATATTGCAACTTTGGAACATTCTTGTAAATCAAATCTCTAAAACTATGAAATTTAACTGGGAATTGTTCTGTAAATTTGAAATTTACCAGAATCGATCTATTGTGAAATCCAGTTTATTCTTAATATGGAAATAATAACATTTCCAGAAATTTGAACCTTCAAAAAATGTAGTTATCTGCATTCCTTATTTCATATACTTTTTATTTAATTTGCATAAGAATTTTAGTTCTGACTCGAGTGTATTATCTTCCTTTATGCTCGGGTCATCCTGAGTTTTTCAGCATTGAAGACTATTTCTGGTGGACGAAGACGAAGGTTCAATATATTATTGCTATTTATTATTCCACTACATTCTGTGTTCCGCTGCATTATTGGTTATTTATGATATATGTATAACTCTAATTTGAATTTGTAAAAGTGTAATCAAATGTTATTTGGAAAACAGCTTCATGAACTTTTTATTTGATTATTATATTTTGTCGTTACGCTGCGAGATTCTGTATTTTGTTTTTCTCTTTCCTTTTTTTCTTATTTACCCCATTAACAATCCTTCCTTTTGAATGGATTGATTCTGACATGTGTGGTTTATTTATGATTTGAACCATCCAAAAATGGTGGGTCGTTACAAATTCCACTTCACGATGGAATATCGCGATATATGTGTTTAATGTAATAACCTCCGCTTAATATACGGCATATAGGGTCTATTTCAAAACAATAGATAATAATTTATCATCCAAGCATAAAATCAACACAATCAAGCAATTTTAAGTTTAACTATTTAAAATTTAAATCGAAACAAAATTTGATTGAGTGAGAAGTTCTCAACTTGTTTCAAATACAGTTGCAGTGTTTTATTTCGAATAAAATTAAACGCGCGTTTAATTTTACCCAAAATTCACACTAGCTCCAATCAATCCCAATCCATCACATCGCGTAGCGCTCGCGAATATGAACCCAAAGCAATTCATTTCGTGCTAAACGGACCTCGTATCAAAAAGATATGATGTTACAAAGTTTAAATGGTTTAATATATAAATAAATTCCATTTTATTTTTATTATTTTTAAACCTTTTATTTTCTGGACCGTTCGATTTCAAGCCCCTGAATCAAGGCCGCGTTTTGCTTTCTTCTTCTCCCAGTTCCTTGCACGACCGAGAACCCATAGGTCGCCATTAGCTTTTTAATTTTCGTGACCAATATAGGCCACTTGAAGATGATCGGCCAACTCCACATTGTAGCTCGCAACGCCGCGCGCCACTGCCTTGAATAGCTCGAAGCTCGGTTGCATGTGCTTCTCGAAAAACGCGTGCAAAGGTAGAACGAATGTAACAACCCTAGATTTTTGCATATAATTTAAATTTGACTTTATTTTTATTTTGAAATTATTTTAAACTTGCTTTATTTCAAACATTTCATTTTTAAATATAAATTTTGATTATTATATGAATTTTAATTTCAAACTGGTATAAATTGAATATTTTGCTGAAAAATTGGAATTGTGGTCAAAACTGGCAAACATTGACTTTTAAATTTTAAATTTAAATATTTGAATTCTTTAATTTTGTCTTTTATTATGAAAATAGATTTAATATCATGAACATTGCTTTTCGTTTCGTCGAAATTGAATTTAAATTGTGAAAGTTATACCCTTGACAATTTTGTGTGTATATAGGGTTATTTAACAATATCCTTTGTTTTAATTTATATAAATGATATTTTCACTTGATAAATCTTATTCTAATTTTTAAATTTATGTTATATTATGTATATTTTGACTTTTAAATATTTTTAATGTGATTTTAGAATTTTTCCAAACCTTATTGAATTTATTTTCTATTTTTAAAGCCTAGTTTCTATTTTCCTTGCTATTTTCTTCATTTAAAATTATATTTAAATTAACTTTTTAATATTTATTTTGTGAATGTATTTTTATTTTATGTTATTATTTATGTTTAAAAATATTTTACAAGCTCATATGAATTTTCTAAAAATTATTCTATTTAATTTCAAATTTTCTAGTCTAGTTCACTATTTTTAGCTATTTTTCGTAATTTAACTTTATATAATAAATAATTATTATATAAATTTTTATATTTTCATAAATTTTTGAAATTTTATCTGGGATTATTATTATTTCCAGAAATATAAAGTTATATAAACAAAATAAAGAAATATGAAGGGTTTTTGACTTTTGAATTGCCTTTTGCCTTTCTGAATTCCACCTCTTCATTTTCCTCACAACTCTTCATTTCTTTTGGCATAACTCCCCATATTTCAGCTGACTAATTCATTTTCATTTAACCTATCATCTTTTCCTCCTTCTTGAGAAAAAAATTTCATCCATCCTTTGCTTGAGAAGTTGGAAATTTTTTTATCTTCTTTTATCTTTTTTTCACTTATATTGCTTATTCCTTTTGATTTTTGTTTGCGCTTGGTCTTCCATTTAGGTTCGGCCATGCTACCTTACTGCCTAGCCGCCTCCAGCACCTGATGGCACACCACCAATGCCTCCTCCTCACCAACCAACCATCCCGTGACCCCCCTTGGTGATGCCCATCCACAAACTTTTCAAAACAACCCGAATTCCTAGCCTAGCCAAGCACAACATCACCTCACCACCCCTCTAGCCGCCACCTACCACACCTCCACCACCTCCAGAACCTCCAGCACCCTCGGCCACACCACCACAGTGGACCCCACACCTTTGTCCGTGACACTTGGAGCCTTGGCCGAGCCCTAATCCATGACCAAATGCATGCATTCATGCTTATGTGTTTTTTTCCCTTCACCCACTTTGGCACCATCACAAATGACATCTAGGCCGACCCATAGCCACCATAACCTGACCCAAACATCTTCCATTATTTTATATTTCCCCTTATGGCTGAGCCTAGTAAAGGTTAAAAGCAATTGCAAGCATTTCTATTTGATTTTGCAGTCTATTCTAGTGTAGTTTTGATCGCAGTTGATTTGAAACTCATCGTTGTTATATTGTTTTGTTTGATGTGTATCCAAGGAATTTGACATTTGGCTCCTCCATTCGAATTTGTGTCGTGCTTTTGTGCCTTTGTAGATCCCGTTTGTGAAATTTGTCGTTGGGTCATCAGCTCAAACTAGTGATTTATTCTCACCAGACAGTTTTATACTTATAAGAATAGTAAATCGATCGCTTGTGAATATGTAAACTGCATCACCATATTTTATTTGCTATGTCACTATCATATGATGTTCACACATGATTAAACACCTGTTATAATATCTGTTACTGTTATATTATGTTGTTCTGTTATTTTTTTCAGTTTATCACACTACAAGTTCCCTTTAAATTAGAATCACTATGGGTTGAAATGATACATACCTGAACGGACTTTAGAATAGGGGAAAATCGTTATGGGCTGAAATGATAGGCCTGAGGGATTTTAGTTTTATTTCATTTACTTGGGACTGCGGGTTTGAAATGATAAAACCAGTGTTTTCTTTGTAAATTACGGGTTGAAATGATATATAACCCGTATCACTTAACCTAGCGTAGAAAATTATATACAGGCTCGTAGTTCAAATATATTTTTCTAAAAATTTTAAAATATTTCAGAAATGTAATTTGTAACAACCCTGTATTTTGTAATTATTTTATTTTATAATTTAATTATTTTTAATGTAATATTTTGATTTAAAAACTTATTTTACTTATTTGAAATGATTAAATTTATTATTTAAATATAATCTTGATTTTTATATGAGTTATAATTCCAAAATTTTGTAAGTTGAATATTTCCTGAAATGCTGATTTTGGTCAAAATAGTCAAACTGTGACTTTCAACTTAAAATTGTAAAAGTTTAAAATTTTAAATTTTTTCTTTTATTATGAAAGTATATAAAATTATAAGAACACCACTTTTCTTTTCGTTGAATTTGGATGTAAATTGTGAAAGTTGTACCCTTTACAATATTGTGCGTATATAGGGTTATTTAACAATGACTATTTTAAATTGTATAAATTACTTCTTCTTGGTTATATTTTATTTTAATATGTGATAATATGTTTTATTATGTATATTTTGACTTTTAAATATTTTTAAATGATAATAGAATTTTTCAAAAATTTACTGTATTTATTTCCTATTTTTAAAGGCTGTTTTCTAATTTTCTGCCATTTTCTTCATATAAATTATATTTAGTAATTTTTTTTTTCTGAATGCACTTTTATTTTTTTGTTATTATATTTATTATAAATATTTTACAAGTCCATGAAGATTTTCTAAAGTTCATTTGGATTTATTTCTAATTTTAAAGCCCGGTCTACAATTTTAAGCCATTTTCTTATTTTAATTATATATATAATTTAAATTTTATTTATTTATTTTATGCACTCACTTTTATTTGCTGTGTTTTACTTTATTTTATTCATTTTACATGTATTTAAATTTAAGTAAATTTTTCCAAAGTGTATTGAAGTTATTTCTAATTCTTAAGTCTAGTTTCCATTTTTTGTACTATTTTTCTTATTTAATCATATCTAATTAATATTTAATTTTTAATATTTTGTTTATCTGTTATATTTTCGAATTTTAACTGAGATTTTAGTTATTTTCAGTTATTTGGATGTATATAAATATATATGAGAAATTTGAAAGGGTTAAGAGCTAAGAAACGGAAAAACGTTTTATCCGTTTCTTTTGCAGTTTCTTCTGTCATTAATACAACAATTCAGCTTAGCCATTCCTTTCCCCATCCTTTGCAGCCGACTTCCTCTTGTCATTCACGAATTTTTGAATCCCCAAAACCCTAAAAATCATGGCCTCCACCTTGAAGAAAAAAAATTAGGTAAATCCCTTTCTTCTTTCTACTTTTCTTACTTTTCTATGCAATTTTGCCTTGTTTCTCTTCTAAGTTTGGATCGGCCTCTTCTCCATAGCCGCAGCCACAAACTCCTACATCTCTTCCATGCCTCCTACACCATCTACTCCACCAACCATGACCATGGCCTCTATGGTGGCCAAACCCTTCAAATTGCAACCTACATGCCTAAAAACAATATTTTTGACCATTGTTGCCTCATTCCCTTCATCTCCACTTGTTGCCTTGCCTATATGATGTTAAACCTGACCTATATGATGTCATACCTGAGCCAAAGCATCATCATAGCCATGCATAAGTGTCCCTTAGGCCAAGCATTGAAGTGGTTGAAGCAAGGTCCAATCTATCTTTTTCATTTCGCTTTGTATTTCAAAATTGTTTCAATGTTATTTTATGTTGAATGTTTATATATTGTCTGGTTTGTTTTGTTTTGGGTTGATGATACAAAATCATATCTTGGCTATCTTTCAACTCAAATCAAAAGTCGTGAAATTGTGCTTGTCGTGCCTTTGGAGTCGTGCTTGTATGTTGTTTTGGTCTCTAGCTTTGAAAAAGGTGAGTCTTTCTCACTCTGACATATATACTTATGAAAAGTGGATTGATGATAAGTGTGTAGTAATGTAAAATGTTTATGCAAGTTAATGATAATCATATGATATGCTATGCCATGTTATTACCATGTTAAAACTGTTAATTTTCACCTGACATCTGATATATGACTGTATATTGTGATATTGACTTTGTTTATATTATTTCTGTATATGATCACACTGCAAGTTCCCTGTTAGAAAAAATGTTATGGGCTGAAATGATAGGCCTGAGTTATTTTATTTATTTATTTAAACTGGGAATTACGGGTTTGAAATGATAGAACCCGGATTTTTACCTTTTAAACCGCGGATTGAAATGATACATATCCGTATCACTTGACTTAGGTTAGAAAACTATATACGGACCCGTGGTTACTCTATAAAGTGCTTTGAATATTTTAAGTATTTTAAAAATATAAAATTATGAAATTTGATTTAAATATATTTTGAAAGGTTTTAAAATAAATAAATTATGATTTTTCTATGTGTTAAAAATGTAATTTATGAATGGATTAACTGGATTTTGAGATATAACTTATGTTTGAAATTTGGAATTTTGACTAAAAATGATATTTAAGTTACATGAATAAAATGGACTTTAATTTTATATGGAAAATGGTAAATATGATAAATTGATTTATATTTGAATTTAAGTGATTTATTAAAGAATTATTGATTTTCTATAAATTTAAGTGGTTGAATAAATGACTGTTGAAAATGAAATTTTAAAATATAACTTGACTTGAAAATGTGAAATTTGAGTTTTAACTAAAGATGTTAAATTAATTAAATAAACTGGAAGTTTAGTTAAATTTGTGAAATGGTAATATAAATCTGAAATGTTAAGTTTTAATTTATGAAAGAAACGTATAGATTTTAATTTATGAAAGAAACGTATGGGTTTTAATTTATGAAAGAAACGTGTGGGTTTTAATTTATGAAAGAAACGTATGGGTTTTAATTTGTGAAAGAAACGTATAGGTTTAATTTATGAAAGAAACGTATCGGTTTTAATTTATGAAAGAAACGTATGGGTTTTAATTTGTGAAAGAAACGTATAGGTTTAATTTATGAAAGAAACGTATCGGTTTTAATTTATGAAAGAAAGATATAGGTTTTAATTTATGAAAGAAACGTATAGGTTTTAATTTTTGAAAGAAACGTATAGGTTTTAAATTATGAAAGAAACGTATAGGTTTTAATTTATGAAAGAAACGTATAGGTTTTAATTAATGAAAGAACGTATGGTGTTCTAATTAATGATAGGATCATGTAAATTCCTAATTAATGAAAGAAAGGTATAAGTTTTAATTAATGAAAGAAACGTGTAAGTTTTTAATTAATGGAAGAAACGTGTAAAGTCCTAATTAATGAGAGAACATGAAAGTTTTAATTAATGCAAGAACATGTAAAGTTTTAATTAAGAAAGAATCATGTAAAGTTTTAAGTAGTGTGGTATTGATTTAAATTAATAAATGTTCATTATTGTAATAGGAATATAAAATTTAAAACGTACATTTGACACGTAGATTTTAATCAATGTAATGGTGTATTTTAAATTGATTAAAATGATAAATGTTACTTACTGTAATAATAAAATGTGAGTTGATAACGTACATTTGATAAGCAAGTTTTAATTTATGTGAATGGCATACTTTAAATGATTAAAATAATAAAGTTTCTTTATTGTAATAATAATGTAAGTTAATAAGGTGCTTTTAACTTAACATAAGAATTTCTGTTTAAATTGTATATTACAGTAAGAAATTTTATTTAACTATAAGGCTATGATAAATTGACATGTTAAAATTTTAAGCTTATCAATACTTTGATTATATACATTGTAAAGTGGAAAGTAGTACATTCCAAAAATTCTATGATTCCTTAGGGTAACATTTCCAAAATGCTATGATAATTTAAAGGAATATTTCAAGTTTAATAAATTTAAAGAAATATTCAATGATTTGAAAATTTGGGTTTTATTTGAATGATATAATATTGAATTATTTTTGAAATGGAAATGATACAATTGTGTTATTGTTTTGAAATGAGTATGATATTTTGGTCTTGAAAGTATAAATTATTTGAAATAAAATATACATGGGTTATAATAACGATTGGTTGTTAAAGAGACCGGGATCGGATATTGTCTTATAGCCGGACAATACCGAAAACCTCTTTAACAACTGTGTACGCGGTGGAGATTTCAGAATGAAGTAGGATGGTGGCGACGTTCTCAAGGTATGTTACATGGACCCAACTCCCGTGAGTTGGCATATATGACTAAAACAGGAGCTATACCGGGCTACACAAAGGGTCGCACCCTTTCATCGAGCATGCTCCATCGGAAACCATTCTATTACTGTTGTGATTCGATTCGGTGGCGCCACTTTGATTCGGGGGTATTGTTCGAGGTGGGCAGAAGCTGCTGGCTTGCCGTCACCACCGGTCCGGGAGTGCAAACGGTGTATCCACCCTGGCATTGCCTCGCGTGCCGTGTCATATCCTTATATCGAGCCCACTATGATTTTGGCTTTAAAGATCCGACCGCGTTAAGGTTCACCATCCCCTTAATGCTATTTTCTATATGATTATACTTTACTGATTAGACACTACCGTATATAGCGTATATTACTACATAGTAAATAGTTTAATGGATCCTTAGAGGATGGGCGGTCCCAAGCATCCCTTAAGTTACTGATGCATTTTGTTACTGTTCACTTGAGTTGATTTACAGTTTATAAGTATTTATGTCCTGACTCGAGGGTTTTGTGTTTTGCTTTACGCTCGGGTCAGATTGAGTGAGTTAGCATTCTAGATTCACCTTCAGCGTTGGAACTTTTCTTGAAGATCCAGCCATCTATTTTGTTTCAGTATCCAGTGGTTCAGTGATGTATCTGATTTGTACCTGATGTATCCTGTTACTCTTCTGTTGTATCTTATTTAACTCTGATGTATCTCATATTTATATAGTAGCTTCATGAACTACTATCTCTTTTTCTTCCGCTGCATTTTTATATACTCTGTGTCTGTGATCTGTGATTCCTATTTACTGTATATTCTGAGATTTGCCAAATTTTTATTTACAACGCTGTATTTTGAGCAATTCAATTCCGGCATGAGTGTCTACCTATACACTTATAATGGATGCGAATGGTTGAAAATACCGGGTCGTTACAGTTGGTATCAGAGCTTTGGTAGCTCTAGGCAAAACTCAGCATATGGAGTGAATGTATTTACAGAATCACTTTCATTCGAGTTTGAATCTCTCCCTTTTGACTCGATTCCTTTGAATTTTGGAACATTCCCTACGGTTCCAAAATCCATTCGTATCCCTCACTATTCATCTTCTTTTGACTCTGGAGCATTCCTTAACTCCGCTTCGAATGATCTTTCTAGTGAGTCGGCGGTCACGCCAATTTCAAATTTAATTGAAAAAGTGGGAAAACTCCTTTGCAGTTAGCATCGATTCACCAGAGATTCTTATCTATCCTTGGTTTAGATGCTAATATCTTTTGTTATTTCAAACTCTAACTCTTGAGATCGAATGTAGATTTACCCTAGAAAAATCAACATTGATCTTATTCTTTAAGTCACGGTTGACCCGGTTAAGGTTGCCCGTGATTTATATAAGCTTATCCATCTTCCTATTCTGTTATTTAATCATGTCATCCTTGTTTCCAACTTATTTTTAAATCATAATCTCCTTTGATTTGTGTTAATCAAAAAAATTTGAATCTCTATCCTTCTTTGAAAATCTATTCATGTATAGTGTATTTGTAAACTAGTATTTAAAATTTAAAATGTTTTATATATTGTGTTGTTTGAGTTGTTGATGTTGAGTTGGGTTTCTGATCGATACGTCTGATGAGCGCTATCGATAAGATTTCCAAAACACTTTGACAGAACAAACGGACACAATATATTTAAAAAAAAAATGGTTAATGAAATAAATTTTGATATATAGGTAAATTTATGGAACTTAATGAAATGAATTTAAAACAAGAATTTGAGGATTTAAATCCTGATTATTTCGAACTTTGGTTTAAAGTTTTAAAAGGTTATATTATTTAAAGTATTTTGAAGAGAATTTGTTTTCAAAGAATTTTGAAGGTTTAAAATTAGTACTCTTCTCTTTGTCGCTGGAAAATAACTTCGGTAATGACTGCAGCATCATCGACGTTCATTTTCGAGTTTCGAAGTGAAGAGACTGTTCTGTAGTCTTGCTACAGCTTTGTTTTAGGAAATTAAATTGATTTGAATTTCTAAAATATGACTTAATTTATAATATATATAGATATATGATTGAAATTTGATTTGACATATTATATATATATTATTACTTATCTCTAAATGGTTTGAAGAAATCGGAAATTTAATTCTTAAATTTTATTTTTAACAATAATTTCAATTATAAAAAGAAAATCAAAAAATTTTGGATAAATGATTAAACTTGAGATAATTGAATTGGAAAGTTTTATTTGTATGACACAATTTCATTCCAATATAACTTACCTTAATTTCAGAAGTTAACAATGTAATTGGGTAATATACAATATAAAAAGATTTTATAAATAAAATTTGAGTGGTTATAGTAAATGTTATACACTTAAATTTTAATTATAAAATGATTAACAGAGGTAAATATAATAAAGGGTAATTGAATAACTTACAATAAAATGATGTTAAAAGAACTAAGAATAAAAGAAAGCAGTTATAATAAGTGTAAGTATATTGAACATGAGTGATAAATATATTGAGAGGAATAAATTTAATTTTATTAGGAATAAAGAAGAATAAAATTTATTAAGTACAATGTGAGTGTAATAAATGATTATTTTTCAAACCCATGGTTTTAAAAATTGTTAATTTAAGATGATGGATAATAAGATAATGAAATTTGGGGTAGTTAAGATTTATTTAACTTGTGTAAAGATTTATTCTCTATTTAAGTTGAAATTTCCATGCTTTCAAATTTATTTCCTTATTTTGTTTTTCAAACTATATTTTGGTTGTCCTTATTATCCTTATCTTGCTATAGACCGTAGGCATCTTTCTATAATCTTTCTGTTCAGAAATCTTTCTATAATCTTGATAGACCTTTAGTAATCATTTTGAATCCACCTTTTTCGTGCTTTTGTTCTTGATTCTGGAGGATCTTGGAAAGATCACCTCCACCTTGTTAAACTTACCTATCACAACAATTATCAGGTATAACTTAAATCTTCTTGTCATCTTATCTTAATCCTATTTCACTCTATCTTTTCTGTGCCCTTCCATACCTCATTCCTTTTCGGGGACGAAAAGTTTTGAGTGGGGTAGAGTGTAACAACCTTGTATTTTGTAATTATTTTATTGTATATTTTAATTATTTTTAATGTAAGATTTTGATTTAAAAACTTATTTTACTTATTTGAAATGATTAAATTTATTATTTAAATATAATCTTGATTTTTATATGAGTTATAATTCCAAAATTTTGTAAGTTGAATATTTGCCTGAAATGCTGATTTTTGTCAAAATAGTCAAATTGTGACTTTCAACTTAAAATTTTAAAAGTTTAAAATTTTAAATTTTTTATTTTATTATGAAATTATATAAAATTATAAGATCACCACTTTTTGTTTCGTTGAATTTGGATGTAAATTGTGAAAGTTATACCCTTTACAATATTGTGCGTATATAGGGTTGTTTAACAATGACTATTTTAAATTGTATAAATTACTTCTTCTTGGTTATATTTTATTTTAATATGTGATAATACGTTTTATTATGTATATTTTGACTTTTAAATATTTTTAAATGATAATAGAATTTTTCCAAAATTTACTGTATTTATTTCCTATTTTTAAAGGCTGTTTTCTAATTTTCTGCCATTTTCTTCATATAAATTATATTTAATAATTTTTTTTTTGTGAATGTGCTTTTATTTTTTTGTTATTTTATTTATTATAAATATTTTACAAGTCCATGAAGATTTTCTAAAGTTCATTTGGATTTATTTCGAATTTTAAAGCCCAATCTACAATTTTAAGCCATTTTCTTATTTTAATTATATATATAATTTAAAATTTATTTATTTATTTTATGCACTCACTTTTATTTGCTGTTTTTTACTTTATTGTATTCATTTTACATGTATTTAAATTTAAGTAAATTTTTCCAAAGCGTATTGAAGTTATTTCTAATTCTTATGTCTAGTTTTCATTTTTTGTACTATTTTTCTTATTTAATCATATCTAATTAATATTTAATTTTTAATATTTTGTTTATCTGTTATATTTTCGAATTTTAATTGAGATTTTAATTATTTTCAGTTATTTGGATGTATATAAATATATATGAGAAATTTGAAAGGGTTAAGAGCTAAGAAACGGAAAAACGTTTTATCCGTTTCTTTTGCAGTTTCTTCTGTCATTAATACAACAATTCATCTTAGCCATTCCTTTCCCCATCCTTTGCAGCCGACTTCCTCTTGTCATTCACGAATTTTTGAAGCCCCAAAACCCTAAAAATCATGGCCTCCACCTTGATGAAAAAAAATTAGGTAAATCCCTTTCTTCTTTCTACTTTTCTTACTTTTCTATGCAATTTTGCCTTGTTTCTCTTCTAAGTTTGGATCGGCCTCTTCTCCATAGCCGCAGCCACAAACTCCTACATCTCTTCCATGCCTCCAACACCATCTACTCCACCAACCATGACCATGGCCAAGCCATCTATGGTGGCCAAACCCTTCAAATTGCAACCTACATGCCTAAAAACAATGTTTTTGACCATTGTTGCCTCATTCCCTTCATCTCCACTTGTTGCCTTGCCTATATGATGTTAAACCTGACCTATATGATGTCATACCTGAGCCAAAGCATCATCATAGCCAAGAATAAGTGTCCCTTAGGCCAAGCAATGAAGTGGTTGAAGCAAGGTCCAATCTATCTTGTTCATTTCGCTTTGTATTTCAAAATTGTTTCAATGTTATTTTATGTTGAATGTTTATATATTGTCTGGTTTGTTTTGTTTTGGGTTGATGATACAAAATCATATCTTGGCTATCTTTCAACTCAAATCAGAAGTCATGAAATTGTGCTTGTCGTGCCTTTGGAGTCGTGCTTGTATGTTGTTTTGGTCTCTAGCTTTGAAAAAGGTGAGTCTTTCTCACTCTGACATATATACTTATGAAAAGTGGATTGATGATAAGTGTTTAGTAATGTAAAATGTTTATGCAAGTTAATGATGATCATATGATATGCTATGTCATGTTATTACCATGTTATTACCATGTTAAAACTGTTAATTTTCACTTGACATCTGATATATGACTGTATATTGTGATATTGACTTTGTTTATATTATTTCTATATATGATCACACTGCAAGTTCCCTGTTAGAAAAAATGTTATGGGCTGAATTGATAGGCCTGGGTTATTTTATTTATTTATTTAAACTTGGGATTGCGGGTTTGAAATGATAGAACCCGGATTTTTACCTTTTAAACTGCGGATTGAAATGATACATATCCGTATCACTTGACCTAGGTTAGAAAACTATATACAGACCCGTGGTTATTCTATAAAGTGCTTTGAATATTTTAAGTATTTTAAAAATATAAAATTATGAAATTTGATTTAAATAGATTTTGAAAGGTTTTAAAATAAATAAATTATGATTTTTCTATGTGTTAAAAATGTAATTTATGAATGGATTAACTGGATTTTGAGATATAACTTATGTTTGAAATTTGGAATTTTGACTAAAAATGATATTTAAGTTACATGAATAAAATTGACTTTAATTTTATTTGGAAAATGGTAAATATGATAAATTGATTTATATTTGAATTTAAGTGATTTATTAAAGAATTATTGATTTTCTATAAATTTAAGTGGTTGAATAAATGACTGTTGAAAATGAAATTTTAAAATATAACTTGACTTGAAAATGTGAAATTTGAGTTTTAACTAAAGATGTTAAATTAATTAAATAAAGTGGAAGTTTAGTTAAATTTGTGAAATGGTAATATAAATCTGAAATGTTAAGTTTTAAATTATGAAAGAAACGTATAGGTTTTAATTTATGAAAGAAACGTATGGGTTGTAATTTATGAAAGAAACGTATGGGTTTTAATTTATGAAAGAAACGTATGGGTTTTAATTTATGAAAGAAACGTATGGGTTTTAATTTATGAAAGAAACGTATGGGTTTTAATTAATGAAAGAACGTATGGTGTTCTAATTAATGATAGGAACATGTAAATTCCTAATTAATGAAAGAAAGGTATAACTTTTAATTAATGAAAGAAACGTATAAGTTTTTAATTAATGGAAGAAACGTGTAAAGTCCTAATTAATGAGAGAACATGAAAGTTTTAATTAATGCAAGAACATGTAAAGTTTTAATTAAGAAAGAAACATGTAAAGTTTTAAGTAGTGTGGTATTGATTTAAATTAATAAATGTTCATTATTGTAATAGGAATATAAAATTTAAAACGTACATTTGACACGTAGATTTTAATCAATGTAACGGTGTATTTTAAATTGATCAAATGATAAATGTTACTTACTGTAATAATAAAATGTAAGTTGATAACGTACATTTGATAAGCAAGTTTTAATTTATGTGAATGGCATACTTTAAATGATTAAAATAATAAAGTTTATTTATTGTAATAATAATGTAGGTTAATAAGGTGCTTTTAACTTAACATAAGAATTTCGGTTTAAATTGTATATTACAGTAAGAAAGTTTATTTAACTATAAGGCTATGATAAATTGACATGTTAAAATTTTAAGCTTATCAATACTTTGATTATATACAATGTAAAGTGGAAAGTAGTACATTCCAAAAATGCTATGATTCCTTAAGGTAACATTTCCAAAATGCTTTGATAATTTAAAGGAATATTTCAAGTTTAATAAATTTAAAGAAATATTCAATGATTTGAAAATTTGGGTTTTATTTGAATGATAATATTGAATTATTTTTGAAATGGAAATGATACAATTGTGTTATTGTTTTGAAATGAGTATGATATTTTGGTCTTGAAAGTATAAATTATTTGAAATAAAATATCCATTGGTTATAATTACGATTGGTTGTTAAAGAGACCGGGATCGGATATTGTCTTATAGCCGTACAATACCGAAAACCACTTTAACAACTGTGTACGCGGTGGAGATTCCAGAATGAAGTAGGATGGTGGCGACGTTCTCGAGGTATGTTACGTGGACCCAACTCCCGTGAGTTGGCATATATGACTAAAACAGGAGCTATACCGGGCTATACAAAGGGTCGCACCCTTTCATCGAGCATGCTCCATCGGAAACCATTCTATTACTGTTGTGATTCGATTCGGTGGCGCCACTTTGATTCGGGGGTATTGTTCGAGATGGGCGGAAGCTGCTGGCTTGCCATCACCACCGGTCCGGGAGTGCAAACGGTGTATCCACCCTGGCATTGCCTCGCGTGCCGTGTCATATCCTTATATCGAGCCCACTACGATTTTGGTTTTAAAGATCCGACCGCGTTAAGGTTCACCATCCCCTTAACGCTATTTTCTATATGATTATACTTTACTGATTAGACACTACCGTATATAGCGTATATTACTACATAGTAAATAGTTTAACGGATCATTAGAGGATGGGCGGTCCCAAGCATCCTTTAAGTTACCGATGCATTTTGTTATTGTTCACTTGAGTTGATTTACAGTTTATAAGTATTTATGTCCTGACTCGAGGGTTTTGTGTTTTGCTTTACGCTCGGGTCAGATTGAGTGAGTTAGCATTCCAGATTCACCTTCGGCGTTGGAACTTTCCTTGAAGATCCAGCCATCTATTTTGTTTCAGTATCCAGTGGTTCAGTGATGTATCTGATTTGTACCTGATGTATCCTGTTACTCTTCGGTTCTATCTTATTTAACTCTGATGTATCTCATATTTATATAGTAGCTTCATGAACTACTATCTCTTTTTCTTCGGCTGCATTTTTATATACTCTGTGTCTGTGATCTGTGATTCCTATTTACTGTATATTCTGAGATTTGCCAAATTTTTATTTACAACGCGGTATTTTGAGCAATTCAATTCCGGCATGAGTGTCTACCAATACACTTATAATGGATGCGAATGGTTGAAAATACCGGGTCGTTACATAATTATTATAATATTTTGATTTAAACTTAATTAAAAATAATTTTTGTAAAGTATTATTGATTTTTTGGAAATTTATAAGTTAAATAAATTATGGAAAAGTTAGAAAATCTGAATGTAAGTTGTTTTGGAAATTTTGATTTAATTATAATTGGAAATTAAATTAAATATGACATTATGATAAATTTATGATAATTTGAATTTAAAATGATTTTATAATATATTAATGATTTTTGAGTAAAGATAAAAAGTGAAAGGGATGATTATTTAAGTTGAAATTTTGAAATATAACCAAATGGGAATTTGTGAATTTGGCTTAAAAGTGAATTTTAAGTTAAGTGAATAAAAATGAAATTAAGTTATATTTTGAAATTATAAACTTAAGTGTCAAGTTGAAATTTAGTTCAATGAATTTAAAATTGAATGTTGAAATTTAATAAGTGAATTATTATTAAATCTTGATTTTTGAATGGAAATTTAACTTTATAAAATCATGAACTTAAGGAAAATTAAATATTATATATAAATGTTAAAATGTATTATTTTATAAGAAAAAATATGTTTTAAATAAATTTATAATTGGTTGGGAAATTTTATTGAGTATTCGAAGTCAATTAACTGCACTTTTGAAATGCTATTAATTGCAATGTAAATGATATTACAGTATTTGAAAATGTTGTAGTTGATGATAATGAACTAAAAAGCTAAATTAAATTAAAGGCTATTATAGCAATCTTTTTAAGTGCTATAATTGTTGAATTTAACTAAGTTATTTGAAATTTAAGTAAACCCTACTACAGCATTTTTAAAATTCTGTCTTTTGTTAAATTGGACCGTTTTGAATGTAACTTTCTATAGCGTTTTCTAAATGCTGCGAAAAGTGAATTTTCACCGTTTTGATAAACTTAAGTGAATAAATGAACTTTGAAAGTTGAAAATTTTGGAAATTTAATAATTTAATTATTAAAAATAATAACTTCATTTTAATAATTTTGAACGATTTTTGAAATATAAACTGTTTTGAAATGTGAATTGGAATGGTATTTTAAATTGAATAAAATGAATAATGATTTGAAAGGAACCTTGTAAAGATATGATATTTTAATATATTAAAATGATTTGAAATGAAGTTTTGAAAGATATGATATTTTGACATTAAATGATTTGAAAAAAAAAAAGTTTTGAAAGATATGATATTTCGATATCAAAATGATTTGAAAAGAAATCCTGAAAGATATGATAATTTGGGAAATGAAGCTTTGAAGGTTATGATATTTTAATATATTAAAATGATTTGAAAGGAAGTTTTGAAAGGATAAGATAATTTAATATATTGAAATGGTTAGAAATGACTCAATATTTATTTTGATAAATATTTGAATTTGGGAGATATGGTATGATGATACATTGAAATGGTTTGGAATGATTTAATCTTTATTTTGATAAAGATTTGGATTGAAATGATATTTTATTTTGAAGTATAAAATATTGTTTTAAAATTATAACTACGGGTTATAATAATGGTTGGTTGGCAAAGAGACCGGGATCAATTATGGGCATACTCTCTGTCGATACCAAAAACCACTTTGACTAACCGTGTACAGGGTGGAGATTCCAGAATGAAGTAGGATGGTGGCGACGTTCTTCAGGTATATTTACGTGGACCCGACTCCCATGAGTTGGCATAAGGCGGCTAAAACAAGAGCGATCTCGGGCCAAGTGAGGTCATTCTCTGATCGGACACATTCCTTCGATACTATAATCTTACTTGTGATCTATTAGATGGCCATCCTCTTATTTTGATATGGGAGTGTGTTCCGAGGTGGGCGTATGTGGCTGCTGCATTACCACCAGCCTGTGTGCGTAATTGGTATATCTACCCTGGCATTTTCTTATGTGCCGTGTCACCTACCATACCGAGCCTTTACTACGAGTTTGTTTTTCTTCCGTAGCCCGTGTGGTATCCTTTGACAGTCACCCGGTGTGGAGATGTCATGATATTGGATGGACTGCTGGGACTATTATGTGTGAAGGTTGATATGGGTAGGCTGGAACGCTATTTAAAAGTATGTTTAATTTTGTAACGACCCGCTATTTTGGACCATTCAAATCGACAATAAAACCGTACATGTCCGACTTGAATAATTCAAAATACCGAATTGTTAATAAAATTTGGCAAAACTTAAAATAAACAGTAAATAAATCAATCATAGATCACTTACACAGAGTAATACAATGCAGCGGAATAGATAAAGAATAGTAGTTCATGAAGCTACTATATACCTCAGAGTTAGAAATAAAATACAACCGAATAGTTCAAATGCCATGAAGTCTCCAATGCAACAGATGGCTTCTCTGAACCAATCAACTGGATGACTGAAGGGATAGATAGCTGGATCTTCAAGCAAACCTCCAACTTTGAAGATGAGTCTCAAATGCTGTATCTCTCAGTCTGACCCAAGCGTAAAGCAAAATACAAAACACTCGAGTCAGGATTAACATTCTTATATTTATAAATCTAACTCAAGTGAAATATCAACTGAAATATAATTAACTTAGAGGATGTTTGGGATAACCATCCTCTAAGGGTCCATGGAACTATCTAAAAGATAGAAATATACACTATAACACCGTAGTCTTTTCAACTTAATTTATACTTCAAAACCAAATATCATTTTCACTTCAAATATCTCTATACTTCCCAAATAGTATTTTTATATATTAAATAATTTGTACAGTAAAGAAATTTCAATTCACTCAACTTAACAAATCGTTTAACATCAACCCGACCACCCCATTTAAATCTATTTCAATCTCAATTTATTAATTTAAATTCAACTCAATTTCTAAAATAACCGCTTTAATTTTATCGATCTCAAATTCGGATTTGAAATCACAAACTGCCCTTTATGTTCAATATATTTCAAAACTTTAAGTATTCAACGTTTCAAACTAACTTTTCAATCAATTTAGTTTCTAAATAATAAATTCAATTATACTAATTTCAAATACATATCCGAATCTCAAAATAAACCATTTAAATCCCAATATAGTTCAAAGCTTTAATATTTAATTAAATGTTCAATTTAATAGTTCCATATAGATCTCGATTTAACCTCATTATAATATAGTCTTAAAATAATCCCTCATTAGATACAATATCATTTAAGTAACCTTAAATTACATTTTACTCAATATTTTCTTTAATTTATTTAAACGTGAAATATTCATTAAATCACTTAAATAAAAATCCAGTTACAAAATCATACCCTTAAATTTCCCATTCAAAAATTTCAAATTGATTTAATTGAATAAATCCTTATTTAAATACCATTTAGATAAACCCACATTTATCTCCCAATCTTAGTAAATTGCAGAATACTTTTGGAATAAAATTTACATAAATATTTAGCATAATTTATGTATTAAATCAAATTTTGACTAAATTAAATATTATTAAATCTATATATCATTACCCTTTATATATAAAAAAATTTAAGGATTAACATTTAATAAGACCATATATTTCTTTCCAAAACAATGAATTAAATTTCAAAATATTTATATATATGGACCAACGATGTCTGTATATATTTCTTATCATATGGTCAAGTGTTACGGATATTTATCGTTTCAATCCGTACACTAAATGTATACGGGTGGATAGCATTTCAACCCGTAATCCCAATTCAATTAAATGAAAATCGCTTGGGTTTATCATTTCAACCCATAACGATTTTCTCCTATTCTAAAGTCTGTTCGGGTATGTATCATTTCAACCCATAGTGATTTCTATACTAACAGGGAACTTGCAGAGTGATAACATATATGTAAATAATAATAACAAGAGGCATATATCATCAAAATAAATATATAAACAATAGGATATGGTGTCATATCCCATAAGTGAATAGTTACAGATAATAGCATATATAACAATTTAAATAACTACAGCCTCATATTTCAATTGTCGTCTCAATTGAAATCAAATTTAGTAAATAAAAGAATGTTAATCGTGAGTGATTTCTCACCTTTCGAGGCCAGAGAAAAAGAAGTGAGTTATGAAATCCAGATCCGAATTCCAAAACAAAGCTAGATGGACACGGTTCAATGATCAAAGCTGATAATAGGAATAGACGAATTCAAATCAGAATTGGATCAAGGAAGATAAATAGGATAAGTGAGCTTGTATACAACTAGCCAACATATGCAGACACAGTTTATAAAATATGCAACAAAATATGCATGCCTCGGTTAATATATATACATAGGTGTGCAGACCGACTATATTAATATAACCATATATATACTATATAACATTTCCTCTACCAATTTTTATATGACAATACATATGACTATACTTGAAATCAAAATACACATCCCTTTAAAGAAAAATCCAACGTATATCAGTCAGTGCAAACAACCTTAAGGCTGACATGAAATAAACTTTTGAAAGCATATACTGTTGAAATTATAAAATATTGATATAACTTATACTGTAAAACTACCATAGAAAATTTATATATATACCGACATTTAAATATAACTTATGTAAATTGTTGAAAATAAATTAAAATATAGTACGGTAGACTCTAAAATACTAAAACAATCATAAAAATATATATTATAAATTGACCTATCAAACTTGTACCCACCAATTTTATATAATATATATACCAAAACAGTAACGAAAATTGAAATACTATATTTTATATATCTAACATATGAAAGCTAATAAAATAACATATTTTATTATAGTTGAAACTGTTATAACCAAATATATAAAACATATAAAAATACGTATATTAATAGAAGGCTGCCAAACTTATACCATATATACCGTAAGTTATCAATAGTAAAATAAAACGCGTATATATATATATATATTTAACTTATCAACTAGTTAGTAAAACATACGTATCTAAAAGCCGTAGATAACTATATGCTAACAAAAGTCAAAAACTATATACCGTAAAATCTTAAAATAATATACATAATACAGTATAAATATATACTAACCTTTATATATGAACAGAAGTTAAATATTTATATACACGTTTATAAATATAACAATTATCATATATATACTATTATGAAATATATTATTATTTTTAAAGTTCAACTGTTAGGGAATTCAAAATCCCCATAGTTGCAGTAAACATATAAAACAAAACTTATGCACAATCTATACTGTTCTTAATACATAAAATAGACTTATATCAAATAAAATGCGTACTTACTTTTAAAAACCAGAGAGGAAATGTTTTGCCAACTAATGCATGCGGCCATGGGGAGGAGGCAGGCCAAGGAAAAGAGAGAGCTCATGCTCAGGTTTGGAAGAAATAAGAAAAGATGGAGGGGAGATGAGAACAGGCGATTTTTAAAGGAAGAATGTATGCGTGATTCAAGCAACATGACATGGCGAACGGCATTCTTCAGGCAACAGAGAAAATGCTAGTTTCTTAAATATAAAGGTAGGTCTGCATCTGATATGTGAACGTGCTATATGACTTTATATAATATTTACAAAGCTCTCTCCTCTTTTAATATTAATTTGAGGGCGACGAATAGCCTACAGAGTGAAAAGAAGATGCAATCTATGCTATACTATATATATATATATATATATATATATATATATATATTCCTAGAAACACGGAAACGAAGAGGTAAAAGAGGGAAGAGAAAGAGGCGTATAAATGAATGGTAAATAAATTTAGATTTCAAATGAAATAAATGGAACAGCAGAGATTAAAGTATGGATGTAAATCCTAGAATAATAAAAAGCAACGGTAATATATTGATTAAGAAATCAAATGCAAAAGAAACGTAAACTATAAATATAAAGTTTTCAAAAGCAAAAGAAACATAAAGCTGTCCATTAATTCATCAAAACGTTATTTAAGTAATAAATTGAAATGAAAAAAAAGTAATTGTAACGGTCAATAGTTTATTTAGCTATACACTTAAAGCAATAAATTTTTGTTTGTTTGTACAACACATAATGAGTTTTGAAAGTCAAGGATATAAAAATGGATAAAAGGAAAGAAATCAGGAAATTTTTGTGAGCAATAGCTTTCCAAGGAAAGGTAGACTTACAATATATATACATGCTGAGATGATTAGGCACGTTCAAAAATTTTGAAGCAATGAAGGAATTGGAAATAAATATAAAATGAAAGAAATTTGAAAAGTCTGTAGCTTTGATTTAGCCAAAATTTATTAAAGCCATTTACTAGGAAGGTTGGGACCGAAATAATAGGGAAAGGAAGGCACATTAAATTTGATGACAAAGTTGTGTTCGGATCTATAAGCAAGTGGTTTATATATTATAGGCCTTATGAAAGCGAGGGAAGGAGCGGATGCTACTAGCTTGATGATTTGAGATTCTTTCATGCGTTAAAAACAAAAATAAAGAGAGATCAGAATAAACGCACCACCATAAATATAAATATACGCTTCAATTGCAAAAGAAACGTATAGAGAAAATTATGGGTAGTGGGAAAGGTAAAGTCAGTGCACGAAACTACAAGGAATAGTAAAAGCAAGGTCGATGATCTCAAATTTATTAATGGTTACGAACGGAAAAGTCTACCTGAATTGGAAAAGTATTAAGCAATAGAAATTTTTAACGGTAGTAAAAAGAAACCGTTATGCACTGATTCAGAAATCAATTAAAGCAATTAATAGCTTGAATTGGACAGCACGTTTTCTCAAATAAACTTCCATAAAATTATTTGAAAATTTACAATCTGCTATATTTAAATATACGTATTCTAAATATATAAACATTTTATTTAAAAATTCAATTATTATAAGATTTCACAAATATTCAATTAAATACGTTATAGAATCAGTTAAAATTGTTAAAATTTTCCGGATCGTTACACTCTCCCGCACTCAAAACTTTTCGTCCCCGAAAAGGAAGGAGGTAGGAGAATAAAACAACCAGAAAAAAAAAATAGATTGAAAGCCAAGATAAACAATAAATTTTAAAACTATATAAATTTTATTTAAATTATTTATTTGAAATTTTCATTTGAAATTAAATTTTCTTTAATATTTAATACTTCTCAAACTCCTTTGCAAACAATTATTTACATTATTACTTCTATTTACAAAGACTATTGAAAATATTAAATCCAAAATTTATGAAATTTTTAATTTTTCTCAAGATACCTTTCAAATATTATCAATAAATTAATAATCATTTTCTTTAAAGATGTTTTATTTAATTTATAACTTCAAAAATATTTATAACATTAAAATTTTATATAAAACAATGTAGTATACAAATAAGCAATATTTAAAAGATTTATTCAAAAAGGAAAGGAAGGTAGATTCCGAAAACGGAATATAGGTGAAAAATGAAGCTGAGCAGATGAGGTAGATTCAAAAGAATAGAATCGGGCACGAATAATTTATTTCAAACCATAAGAATTTTAATTTCAAATATTAATACAAAATTTCTTTGTTGGGAAAAATACTTTTATAATAAATACCTTTATAATAATACGTTTATATCGAAATAAATCTTTCTTTCGAAAATATTTTTATAACTCGATGTTTTAACAAATTTATCCTCGTTCTTGCAGACTCTGGCCATGCGTTGATCAGGCGCAAAGCTAGAATTCTTCAAGTACTTAGTAGACCTGTTTTAACACCCAGTGAAAATACTTGAAAAACCTTTTTAAAAACAGATATGGAAAGTACAATCCAAACAAACAACCAAACCAAAACCTTTGTCCGACCATGGTTCGCAGATACACAATGGTTACGCCTGGGTCTCCCAGGAAACAATCCATATCTGTAAGCTTTCTCAGCCCTGCGAGTTACGCCATGATGACTAGTAGAGTGCAGGATACACAATGGTTACGCCTGGATCCCCCAGGAAACAATCCGTACCCCTAGGCAAGACTCAGCCAGGCACTTGCGCTACTATTCGCGACCTACACAGATTGCAGGATACACAATGATTACACCTGGATCCCCCAAGAAACAATCCGTACCCCTAGGCAAGACTCAGCCAGGCAGTTGCGCTATGCATTCGCGAGAGGAAAAAAGAAACCATGGGTTATGCCACGGTGGGAACACTCGAGTATTACATCCGGAAAACCGAAAATCAGAGAGAATAATATCGATAGAATGAATCCACGATGTGGCCACAAAGCGGATATCAAGCAGAAGGCACTTTCCATATCTTTACTTTGAAAATATATATCATATGGTACCTTTTCAAATACTTTCAAATATCATACTTATATAAAATCCATATATATATATAAGATTCCATTTTCAAATCGAATACTTTCCAAATCAATAGTATATCAAATCATACTTATATAGACATCGATTTATAAAAAAAATTCTCTTTCCAAATTGAGTACCTTTCAAATCAATAGATTTCAAATCACTTCATACTTATACAAATCCATTTTATATAAGTTCGACCACTCCCAAATCAAGTGCTTAACAATATAAGGTTCTCAATTTCAAATCATTTCAATATCAATTCAGTTTCAAAATCATATAGGATTTCACCAAATTTTCTTCCAAATTAAGTATCTAAATTTCAAAGTTCCCAAAATAATAGGTTTAGAAAATTATCCCAGTTTCCAAATTAAAATAATTCAAGTCAAAAAAATTCATTTCCAAAATCACCATATAAGTACTGGTTTTTAATTTCAATTTAATTTCAAAACCAAATATTTTCTCAAAATCAATTATACTCAAAATGGTTTCCAAATTTATAATCATCAATATAAAACTTTTAAACTATCTATTTCTATTAGAAATATCCAATTTACCTTTCTGAAAACCATTATTTGAAATTAAATTTTTTTTTTCCAAAACATTTCAAAACTAAATTCCATATTAGTATAATTAAAAATAGTCATATTCACTTACTTAACAAAAGGTTTCAAACTTACTTAAGTCATACTCTTCAAAACTAAACTTATATGCTTTATCAAAAATTTCATACTTTTCGAAATTTCTTAGTTTAAAACTTTTAAACCTTGATTTGGAAGCGCTCGAACCTTCAAAATAGTCGATGAAATCAAATTTCAAATCTAAGAGTTGGAAATCAAATTTTTTTTTTATATAGAGTTATTACTAGTCAAATTGAAAACTCGAGGACTGAACACCGGTCTCACTTTAAATTGTTTCAAATATATACATATATCTTTCGAAAACATCAAATTATACTTTGGAATTTGAAATCAAAAACAGTTTTACAAAATCACTCGCATAGAGAAGCTATTAAAGTGGCCTCTCCCCCACTCTGAAACTCGAAAATCAATGTCGATGATGTGTGCACTCATCACCGAAATTATTCTCCAACGACATAAGTGAGTTCTAGACTTCTATTTTCTTGAAAACTTCTTTGAAATTTCTTCAAAATTATTGGAATTCATTTGAACCCATTTGAAACATTTCTTATTCGGAAAAATACTTTTAAATCGTATTATTTTTATATGTTTTCCCAAAATCTTAAAACCAATTTCAAAATATCGGAATTCAATTCTCGAATTTCAAATTTAACCCTTCAGTTATAAATCCTTTTTATATAAATCACTTTCTTATAAATTTTCAAAATTTCCAATCCTTTCAAAACTTTTATATACAGAATAACATTTCTTATTCGTTTTATATATAGGTATATAATCCTTATCGAAAACATTTTCACTTTTATATGTAGAATAAAATCATAGTTATCAAAATAATAATTTCATATAAAACAATTTTAAAATACAACAAACCCGATTTTCCAAGGATGATTCAAGAATGGATTTCAAAACAAAGATAGAGATTTAATTTAGCGGAACTCTAATCAATAGAATCCTGATTCGAAGATAGGCTCAAACAAGGTTGAGAAAATCAAATTACAAAATAGAAGATGGATATACTTCTATAAATCTCGGGCGACCTTAACCGGGTCAACCGTGACTTCAGGAATATAATTGATGCGGAATTCTAAAGCAAATCGACATTCGATTGCCAGAGATAGAATTCGGCATACCAAGATATAGCAGCATCGTAAACCGAGGATACAGAAATCTTCGATGAATCAACCCCAATTGTAAAGGAGTTTTCACCCCCTTTACAAAACATTCAGTGCAGTTGTGGGATACTCCAGAATTAACCGAATATAAATAGGGAGAGACAGAATGAATTTCGAAACCGAGGGATATTCCAAAATTCAAAGGAAATCGAGTCAAAAGGAAGAGATTCAACTCGAGCGAAAGTGATTCTGTAAATAAATTTACCATATATGCTAAGTTTTTCCTAGAGCCAAAGCTCTGATACCAACTGTAACGACCCGCTATTTTGGACCATTCAAATCAACAATAAAACCATACATGTCCGGCTTGAATAATTCAAAATACCGAATTGTTAATAAAATTTGGCAAAACTTAAAATATACAGTAAATAAATCAATCATAGATCACTTACACAGAGTAATACAATGCAGCGGAATAGATAAAGAATAGTAGTTCATGAAGCTACTATATACCTCAGAGTTAGAAATAAAATACAACCGAATAGTTCAAATGCCATGAAGTCTCCAATGCAACAGATGGCTTCTCTGAACCAATCAGCTGGATGACTGAAGGGATAGATAGATGGATCTTCAAGAAAAGCTCCAACTTCGAAGATGAGCCTCAAATGCTGTATCTCTCAGTCTGACCCGAGCGAAAAGCAAAACACAAAACACTCGAGTCAGGATTAACATTCTTATATTTATAAATCTATCTCAAGTGAAATATCAACTGAAATATAATTAACTTAGAGGATGTTTGGGATAACCATCCTCTAAGGGTCCATGGAACTATCTAAAAGATAGAAATATACACTACAACACCGTAGTCTTTTCAACTTAATTTATACTTCAAAACCAAATATCATTTTCACTTCAAATATCTCTATACTTCCCAAATAGTATTTTTATATATTAAATAATTTGTACAGTAAAGAAATTTCAATTCACTCAACTTAACAAATCGTTTAACATCAACCCGACCACCCCATTTAAATCTATTTCAATCTCAATTTATTAATTTAAATTCAACTCAATTTCTAAAATAACCACTTCAATTTTATCGATCTCAAATTCGAATTTGAAATCACAAAATACCATTTATGTTCAATATATTTCAAAAATTTAAGTATTCAACGTTTCAAACTAACTTTTTAATCAATTTAGTTTCTAAATAATAAATTCAACTATACTGATTTCAAATACATACCCGAATCTCAAAATAAACTATTTAAATCCCAATATAGTTCAAAGCTTTAATATTTAATTAAATGTTCAATTTAATAGTTCCATATAGATCTCGATTTAACCTCATTATTATCTAGTCTTAAAATAATCCCTCATTAGATACAATATCATTTAAGTAACCTTAAATTACATTTTACTCAATATTTTCTTTAATTTATTTAAACGTGAAATATTCACTAAATCACTTAAATAAAAATCCAGTTACAAAATCATACCCTTAAATTTCCCATTCAAAAATTTCAAATTGATTTAATTGAATAAATCCTTATTTAAATACCATTTAGATAAACCCACATTTATCTCCCAATCTTAGTAAATTGCAGAATACTTTTGGAATAAAATTTACATAAATATTTAGCATAATTTATGAATTAAATCAAATTTTGACTAAATTAAATATTATTAAATCTATATATCATTACCCTTTATATATAAAAATTTTTAAGGATTAACATTTAATAAGACCATATATTTCTTTCCAAAACAATGAATTAAATTTCAAAATATTTATATATATAGACCAACGATGTCTGTATATATTTCTTATCATATGGTCAAGTGTTACGGATATTTATCGTTTCAATCTGTACACTAAATGTATACGGGTGGATAGCATTTCAACCCGTAATCCCAATTCAATTAAATGAAAATCGCTTGGGTTTATCATTTCAACCCATAACGATTTTCTCCTATTCTAAAGTCTGTTCGGGTATGTATCATTTCAACCAATAGTGATTTCTATACTAACAGGGAACTTGCAGAGTGATAACAGATATGTAAATAATAATAACAACAGGCATATATCATCAAAATAAATATATAAACAATAGGATATGGTGTCATATCCCATAAGTGAATAGTTACAGATAATAGCATATATAACAATTTAAATAACTACAGCCTCATATTTCAATTGTCGTCTCAATTGAAATCAAATTTAGTAAATAAAAGAATGTTAATCGTGAGTGATTTCTCACCTTTCGAGGCCAGAGAAAAAGAAGTGAGTTATGAAATCCAGATCCGAATTCCAAAACAAAGCTAGATGGACACGGTTCAATGATCAAAGCTGATAATAGGAATAGACGAATTCAAATCAGAATTGGATCAAGGAAGATAAATAGGATAAGTGAGCTTGTATACAACTAGCCAACATATGCAGACACAGTTGATAAAATATGCAACAAAATATGCATGCCTCGGTTAATATATATACATAGGTGTGCAGACCGACTATATTAATATAACCATATATATACTATATAACATTTCCTCTACCAATTTTTATATGACAATACATATGACTATACTTGAAATCAAAATACACATCCCTTTAAAGAAAAATCCAACGTATATCAGTCAGTGCAAACAACCTTAAGGCTGACATGAAATAAACTTTTGAAAGCATATACTGTTGAAATTATAAAATATTGATATAACTTATACTGTAAAACTACCATAGAAAATTTATATATATACCGACATTTAAATATAACTTATGTAAATTTTTGAAAATAAAATAAAATATAGTACGGTAGACTCTAAAATACTAAAACAATCATAAAAATATATATTATAAATTGACCTATCAAACTTGTACCCACCAATTTTATATAATATATAAACCAAAACAGTAACGAAAATTGAAATACTATATTATATATATCTAACATATGAAAGCTAATAAAATAACATATTTTATTATAGTTGAAACTGTTATACCCAAATATATAAAACATATAAAAATACGTATATTAATAGAAGGCTGCCAAACTTATACCATATATACCGTAAGCTATCAATAGTAAAATAAAACGCGTATATATATGTATATTTAACTTATCAACTAGTTAGTCAAACATACGTATCTAAAAGTCGTACGATAACTATATGCTAACAAAAGTCAAAAACTATATACCGTAAAATCTTAAAATAATACACATAATACAGTATAAATATATACTAACCTTTATATATGAATAGAAGTTAAATATTTATATACACGTTTATAAATATAACAATTATCATATATATACTATTATGAAATATATTATTATTTTTAAAGTTCAATTGTTAGGGAATTCAAAATCCCCATAGTTGCAGTAAACATATAAAACAAAACTTATGCACAATTTATGTTGTTCTTAATATATAAAATAGACTTATATCAAATAAAATGCGTACTTACTTTTAAAAACCAGAGAGGAAATGTTTTTCCAACTAATGCATGCGGCCATGGGGAGGAGGCAGGCCAAGGAAAAGAGAGAGCTCATGCTCAGGTTTGGAAGAAATAAGAAAAGATGGAGGGGAGATTAATGCATGCGTGATTCAAGCAACATGACATGGCGAAGGGCATTCTTCAGGCAACAGAGAAAATGCTAGTTTTTTAAATATAAAGGTAGGTCTGCATCTGATATGTGAACGTGCTATATGACTTTATATAATATTTACAAAGCTCTCTCCTCTTTTAATATTAATTTGAGGGCAACGAATAGCCTACGGAGAGAAAAGAAGATGCAATCTATGCTATACTATATATATATATATATATATATATATATATATATATATATTCCTAAACACACAGAAACGAAGAGGTAAAAGAGGGAAGAGAAAGAGGCGTATAAATGAATGGTAAATAAATTTAGATTTCAAATGAAATAAATGGAATAGCAGAGATTAAAGTATGGATGTAAATCCTAGAATAATAAAAATCAACGGTTATATGTTGATTAAGAAAAATAATTAAAACAATTAATGGCTTAAATGGGGCAGCATGTTTCAAATTTTTGAAATGCAAAAGAAACGTACACTATAAATATAAAGTTTTCAAAAGAAAAAGAAACGTAAAGCTGTCCATTTAAGTTATAAATTGAAATGAAAAAAAAAAGTGATTGTAACGGTCAATAGTTGATTTAGCTATACACTTAAAGCAATAAATTTTTGTTTGTTTGTGCAACACATAATGAGTTTTGAAAGTCAAGGATATAAAAATGGATAAAAGGAAAGAAATCAGGAAATTTTTGTGAGCAATAGCTTTCCAAGGAAAGGTAGGCTTACATTATATATACATGCTGAGATGATTAGGCACGTTCAAAAATTTTGAAGCAGTGAAGGAATTGGAAATAAATATAAAATGAAAGAAATTTGAAAAGTCCGTAGCTATGATTTAGCCAAAATTTATTAAAGCCATTTACTAGGAAGGTTGGAACCGAAATAATAGGGAGAGGAAGGCACATTATATTTGATGACAAAGTTGTGTTCGGATCTATAAGCAAGTGGTTTATATATTATAGGCCTTATGAAAGCGAGGGAAGGAACGGATGCTACTAGCTTGACGATTTGAGATTCTTTCAAGCGTTAAAAACAAAAATAAAGAGAGACCAGAATAAATGCACCACCATAAATATAAATATACGCTTCAATTGCAAAAGAAACGTATAGAGAAAATTATGGGTAGTGGGAAAGGTAAAGTCAGTGCACGAAACTACAAGGAATAATAAAAGCAAGGTCGATGATCTCAAATTTATTAATGGTTATGAATGGAAAAGTCTACTTGAATTGGAAAAGTATTAAGCAATAGAAATCTTTAGCGGTAGTGAAAAGAAACCGTTACGCACTGATTCAGAAATCAATTAAAGCAATTAATAGCTTGAATTGGACAGCACGTTTTCTCAATTAAATAAACTTCCATAAAATTATTTTAGAATTTACAGTCTGCTATATTTAAATATATGTATTCTAAATATATAAACATTTTATTTAAAAATTCAATTATTATAAGATTTCACAAATATTCAATTAAATACGTTATAGAATCAATTAAAATTGTTAAAATTTTCCGGGTCGTTACAAATTTACTGTAGACATTATTATAATAGCGCAATATTACTACATAGTAAATAGTTTAACGGATCCTTTGAGGATGGGCGGTCACAGGCATCCTTTAAGTTACTTGTACCTTATTACAGTTCACTTGAGTTGGTTTACATTATATAAGTATATATTGTCCTGACTCGAGTGTTTGTATTTTTATTTACGCTCGGGTCAGCCTGAGTAATTCATGGATTTGGATTCCATTTTCTGGAGATTGGAATCGCTGGAGATTATCTGCTTATCTAGTTTTATCTATTCCAGTTCTGTTGTCTATTCAGCTTGTACTCAGGTATCATCTTGAGGCTTCTGTTGTACTTTATTTCTTCTGTTGTATTTTATTTAACTTTGATATATTTATATAGTAGCTTCATGAACTACTATTTCTTTTACTTCCGCTGCATTATTAAATACTCTGTATCTTTGATCTGTGATTATTATTAACTGTATGTTCTGAGATATGCCAAATTTTATTTACGATGCGGTATTTTTAGCAATTCAAGTCCGACATGTGCGGATGCGAATGGTTGAAAACATCGAGTTGTTAAAGTTGGTATCAGAGCTTTGGTAGCTCTAGGCAAAACTAAGTATATGGGGAAATGTATTTACAGAATCACTTTCATTCGAGTTTAAATCTCTTCCTTTTTGACTCGATTCCTTTGAATTTTGGAACGTTCCTTGCGGTTCCAAAATCCATTTGTGTCCCTTACTATTTATCTTCTTTTAATTCTGGAGTATCCCATAACTCCACTTCAAAAGATCTTTATAATGAGTCGGCGGTCTCGCCAATCTTAAATTCATTTGTAAAGGGGGAAAACTCCTTTACAATTTGCATCGATTCACCAGAGATATATATCTATCCTTGGTTTAGGTGTTAATATCTTTTGTTTTTCCAAACTCTATCTATTGAGATCGAATGTAGATTTACCCTAGAAAATCCACATCGATCTTATTCTTTAAGTCACGGTTGACCCGGTTAAGGTTGCCCGTGATTTATTTAAGCTTATCCACCTCCCTATTTTGTTATTCAATCATCTTGTCTTTTGTTTCCAATCTATCTTCCAAACATTTTGAATTGTACTTGTAAATCAATATTAATTATTTGTTTTATATTCTGCTGTTTGAGTTGTTGATGTTGATTTGGTTTTCCGATTGATTCGTCTAATTAACGCTATCAATAGGATTTATAAAACACTTTGACAGAACAAACTGACACAATATTATTTTAAAATTTGGTTAATAAAATAAATTTTGATATAAGTAAATTTATGGAACTTAATAAATTGACTTAAATTAATCATTTGAAATGATAATACTTGATTTATCATTTATTGTTCTATAAATGAATTTATAAATAGTTGTTTATAAATTGATTTAGGAACTAAAATGAACTTAAAACAAGAATTTGAGAATTTAATTTCTCATGGTTTCAAACCTTGTGTTTTCAAGTTTTCAAAGGATATCTTATTTAAAGCATTTTGAATAGAAATTTGTTCCAAAGAATTTGAAAAGTTAAATAAATTTGTGCTATACTCTTTGTCGCTAGAAAATAATTTCGGTGATGAACCGTGGCATCATCGACTTAGTCTTGCTACATTGTTGTTTTAGGAAATCTAACTAATTTGAATTTCTAAAATATGATTTGATTTGTAATATATCTATAGATATATGATTTAATTTTGATTTAACATATTTTATACATATATTTATTTATCTCTAAATGGTTTGAAGGGAATTGGAAATTTTATTCTAAACTTTATCTTAAAAGAATCATTTAATTATAAAAAAAAAGAGTCAAAATTTTAGACAAATGATTCAAAACTGAGATGAGGAAATTAGAAGGTTTCATTTGTATAATAATCAATTGCATTTAAATATAACTTACCTTAATTTTTAAAAAGTTAACAATGTAATTAGACAATATACAATATAAAAGATTTTATAAATAAAATTTGAGTGGTTATAATAAATGTTATACACTTAAATTTTAGTTATAAAATATTTACAGAAGTAAATAGAGAAAAAAATTTAGAGAATTTATTTAAATAACTTAATAATAAAATTTGATTTAATATGGAACCTTAGGTCTAACCTAGGAATTTTAATAAAGGTTATTTCCTGAAATGAATATGTTTGTACAATAAACAATGTATCTTTGAATAGATAAATAAAATATATTTGAATGAGACATTTTGTAATAAAGTTTATTTGACTTGGAATCATAGTTTAATTGATGTCTAAATGAATAAATGTGTAAAGTAATTTGATTATTATATTTGCTATGATAAATATTTTATTTATGAAATAGATATGCCTTGTAAAACGAATAATTACGCTTTAAGTAGTTAAGATGTATTTTCAATACCACTAAAATTTGATAATTAAAAATTTGGTTTCCAAATGGAAATTTCAAGTGTAACTTATTTAAGGAATATCTATTTATGAAATGGGTATTTTAAATAAAGTGTTAGATTATTTGTTAAATTAAGAGTTAAGTAAAATAGTGAACTGTGTGATTCCATTCACACATGCGGGGTAGCTCCCCATGGTCTTCGGACCGTCATGTGATAGGCCTCTTTCCCTTTTTCTGTGATTTCTAGATTCCTTATGTTGATTTCTGGAAATTTTATGCTTCACCTATTTTTGTGTATTGGTGAATTCATATGTTATTGATTTGTCTTGAGTACAAATTTGGGGTATGATACCTCTTTGGATCTTTGAGAAGATTCTTGTGATATTGATTATCTCTAATCGGTTGATCTCCTGTTGATCATTATTTACATACTTATAGTAGTATGTCAGCATGGATATTTCATATTTATTCCATACCTCATGTCGGTTGATCTCCTGTTGATCATTATTTGCATACTTATAGTTGTATGTCAGTATGGGTATTTCATATTTATGCCATACCTCTTATCGGTTGATCTCCTGTTGATCATTATTTACATACTTATAGTAGTATGTCATTATGGATATTTTATGTTATGCCATATCTTTTATTCTATGTCATACTCTGTTCGAGTTTTCATACTCCGTTCGAGTTTTTATACTCCGTTCGAGTTTTCATACTCCGTTCGAGTTTTCATACTCTTATCTTGTGATTTCTGGATTTCTTGTGTAGATTTCTAGAATTTGTGCTTCACCAACTTTCGTGATTTCTATTGATAAGTTTTATCAATTCTTGTGCATTGGTGAATTCGTGTGTTATTGACTTGTTATGAATACAAGTTTAGGGTATGATATCCCTTTCTATCTTTGAGAAGATTCTTGTGACATTTTTGATGAATGAAAATTCGTTGGTATTATATTTTGATGCCAATTATCTCGATGAAATTTTGACGTATGTCGAAGTTGCTACTGACATTGCTATTTTAATCACGTGTTTTAAAAATTTGTTATTCTTCAAAATATTTCAAAATATAAATCAAAATTGTTTTCAAAATTTTTACGATTTGCGCTTTCAAAAGAATGAGGAAGCGAATTAAACGTTTCAGAAAAAAATCGAGGACTATGACCCCTTTCTTTTACTGATTCGCTTAATTCCGGACTTGTTCGTTTGAGAACGTAAAATGTTATTTATTTAAAATACACAATTTTGCACTTTCAAGGAAACGATGAAGTGAATTAAACGATTTAGTAAAACTCGTGGTTATGGGTCATGTGCGTTTGCTATTTCGGTTAATTTCGGACTCGTTAATTAAAAATTTTGTGATTTGAAATTTGATTACCGTTGTGGTAATTTCTGATTATCGTTTTGATAATTGGATGTTTATGATTTCTGATTTATCGTTTTTGATAATCAGATAATTATTGTTTCTAATTATCGTTTGTGATAATTAGATATTTGTGGTTTGATTATCGTTTGTGATAATTAAATATTTGCGATTTAAGATTTAATTATCAATTGTGATAATTAAATATTCGTTGATTTGTGATTTCTGAATTATCGTTTTTGATAATCGGATAATTATTGTTTCTAATTATCGTTTGTGATGATTAGATATTTGCGATTTGATTATCGTTTGTGATAATTAAATATTTGTGATTTGAGATTGATTTTCGATGTTGAAAATCGAATATCTGTTGATTTAATTATCGTTTTTGATAATCGAATATTTGTGATTTGAGATTTCTGAATTATCTATTGATAATTAAATTTTGTTGAGAATTTGTGAATTTCTTTTATGAAATTAAAAGATTTCTTTGGCGTTTATATTGTACTACGCCAATGTACCGGTTCAATTTTCTGCTATTCATGATGTTTTCCACGTCTTCCAATTACGGAAATGCCTTAGGGATTTCCAATTTCTATTCTTGAGCAATCTTATATTCACATCATTGCTTCGGGGGTGTAGCACCTTCGAAATATAGATGTTTCTCTTGTTGAGATTCTCAATGGTTCTCAAATTCTATGGATTTCTCTTAGGAATCCAAAGAATTCATCGAGCAAACATGTTCAGGCTTTCTCTTTCATGCTCTATATGGTGAACTTTCTATTTCTAACTTCTTTATCGTATGATGATGTTCTTTATGGTTGTTACCATTTGTCCATTTGTTCCTTAAGATTACGAGGACGCAATTTCTTTAAGGAGGGTAGTCTGTAACAACCCGATATTTTCGTCAATTTTCAAATTGAAGTTTTTAAAATTTAAATTACAAATGGTTATAAAGTTTGAGGGGCTTTGATTTTTTTTTAAATAGTGGTTCATTTGTTTTGATTTCGTTCCAAACTTTGGTTTTCAGTAGTTTGTTGATAAACGTTCGATCTCTGTAGTGTTTACTTGGTTTTCCATACGTACCTGTGAATTAAGAACAATGCTATCAGAAAGTGTGAATAATTTTTATAACAATCAAATTGCACTTACTATTAAACGAACAAGCTAAACCCTTCACTAAATTATTTATTAAATATAAACCAGCCCAACCAAACTGCCTCAAATCGCAACTCATTTCTCAGCCCAGCCCACAATCCCCCTTTTTAATTCATTTATCTTATTCGTTCGTTTGCTAACCTAAAACCACCGAAACAAAAATTATGGCGGCCTCTCTCTCACTCGTTTGTCCAAATTTAGGGCTTCGGTTGATAGCTTCGTTCGTCTTCGCTCGAATTCTGGCCGGCTTCCCCTAAATTCGTCGACACGGTGAGTGATTCTATCTCACTCACATCTAGTTCAACCATGTTTCGGCCATTCGATTTGTGTTTTTTTTATGTTGTTCATTTTGGTCTCTATGACTTCATCCACTGAAATGGTTTCTGGAGTTACTTGAATTTGTCGAGTACTTTTGGCCTGATGTTTGATTAGTTGTAGTTGCCGACGATGTTACTGTTCATATAGGAATTGAACCCCTATACATTCGTTCGTATATGAGCATTTGACTTCATCAATTTATTATCTCGGCTGTATGATATTGTTCTAATATTCGGGATGATTTTTGACTTTGGATTGGAATCTGTAAACTTTATTTGTGAAATTTTTTTAGATTAGAATTCACGTTGGCGTTGCAACTGCTTTCAGTTTTGATTTCGACCTTTAATTGTTTTGAAACTGTTGATCTATGATTTGATGGAATTCATCGGTGTATTTTGTTTCGGCCACATATTGCAGTCTTCCACTTGATTTTCAGCTTTGAATATTTCAAACTGGCTATTGATTTTCTAGCACCTGAAATTGTGATCTTTGATGTACTTCGAACTTGTAGTTGAATATCTCAACACACGTACGTATTTTCTATGTTTTTCATAACAGTTTACAATCATGTCTAACTTTGTGCATTTCTCTTGATGTGTCTCTTCCTGTATTTGCATTGCTATTAACCCTATGCACTATGTCATCGAGTCTGATGCATGTGGCTATGTATTTTCTATTCACCTATGCATCCTTCTGTGATGCAATGATGTGTTGCCATACTCGAGCTTGCCTGTGTGTTCTGGGCACTTGCTATTGGGTTTGATGCAATACTTTGTGTGTTGTTGCTTCACCAATGTGTGTTGATGTACTTGTTGTTATACACCTTATGTTGTACCAAATTTTACTGTGTCACTTGTAGTTGCAGTAGTGATGCAGTTATATGCTTGTACCACTTGCTGTTTCGACTTGGGATTGCACTGTTACTGTTTGGTAACGTAGTTCATATTTGCTTTTAGTCCATTGTTTTGATGCCATCACTGAATTCGATGCCTACCTCTATGTATACACATATACATACATATGTACATGCTAAAACTACTTCTGTTCTTCGACCCTATGTAGTTCTGGACTGCACTTCTTTTACTGTCCCTATTGCATCTGTATGCACCATTGTGTTACACCATTGTCTTGTCTCAAATTTGGCCTGGTACTTTGCTTCACCACTGCCCTTGTGTACATGTTGATGAATCTCATGTGTATACCTGAATCTGGTATAACTCGAGCATTCCCTCTTCACTGCATATGTTTTGAGTCACTGTTGCATTCATTAGACTTTGCATTTGTTTGCATTTATATGCATTCTTGTAGACTTTGGTTATCCTATATGCTTGCTGTCGGTTTTGGTGCATTTTGCCTCTGTTGCTCGAGTATATGAGCAGTTACATATATTTTGGCCATATCTCTCTCTTGCTGTCACCTTATTCCACCGGGTCTTCATGTTGGAACCACTGCCATTATTTGTTTGTTAGCACTGTTTCACCATGTCACTGCCATGTGCATTTGGATTGATTTTCGAATTACACTTGAGTTGAATCCGATGACTCGGGTTTGATCTTGTGTTTGGTTGTGAATTTTCATTGGGTACATCATCACTATAGTGGCAAGGCAGTGCACGCAAGCGTGAACTGCAGCCACACGGTATGGTTTTGTGATATTCTATTTTGTTTTGATTTATTAATCTTTTGCGTAGTTCATGTGCTGTAGTGGCGAGGCAGTACACGCGTGCGTGTACTGCAGCCCTACTCATCTTAATATTTTAATTGATATTTCAATGGTTTGAACTGTTCTGTTATTTCAATTCAATATTCTGAATTGCATTCTGATTTGGTTTAATTACTGTCGTCTATTCATTATTTGATTATTATTGCTTCTGTGCACTAATAACTGAGTTTGAATTAGACTGACCCGAGTATTATTTTCTTTGAATTTAATACTCGGGTCAGACCGAGTATTTCAGGTTGTAGATATTCTGCTTTGGGTTGCTGCTATAGCTATGAAGTTCTTTCATATCTTTTGGAGTAGTCGTCGTCATTTGTAGTAGTATGTAAAATTGTATAGGAAGATATGTATTCATGTATATTATATACGTTAATGTACTTGTATATGTAACTTCCTTAGTCGACTGTTGTAGTTGTATCATATGTACCGTGTGAGTGTATTGTAACTGACATCAGTTATTATATATATATGAGACTTTCTGTTTCATCTGTGTTCCGCATTTATATTATCTGTGTTGTTATTTTATATTTACTGTTCTAAACTATTACGAACCATCGTAGTTCGTTTTATACTGGAATTGGGGTATGTCGATGGGAGAAAATAAATCAGAGATGAAAAATGAAAGAATTTTATATCACTCCCATCGAGATAACCAATACTAGTGTAAGGCCAACTATTGATGGCCGCTCCTCAACAGCCTTATTCTCCGTGCTAGTTGACAGCATTACACCGTAGTGTTCTTGGCTAGCGTGGGTATAGAGGTGGGGCGTCACAGCTTGGTATCAGAGCTTGGGGTTTAGAACAAATATAAAACATAACTTAGATAGTACATGTGTTACAACTATTTGTCGACGTTTTATCTCTCATATTTGCAAATGATTATCTTTGATCGTTAGGTATGAATTCCTAACGCTTATTCGTATGCATTTGATTTTTGATTCTTGTGTTTTCGGCTTTGATTTGATTTAGCCGATGATTGATTTTGTTCGAATCTCAGCGATTCCTAACTTGATATTTTATGTTTTCCTCGGATTGATTTCCATTCGACTTCGGTCACTTGTTTTTGAGAAATTTCTAAATTCTTGATTTCCAAGACTCTGACTTGGTTTGCCGTTGAGTCCTTTGATGATGATGTTGAATCGTTTTATACTCTATTATGGCCATTAATTGTTGACTTCGGCATTGACTTGATTTTTATTATTATTTTTTTGTTGAAGTCATTTATGCATTTATGCTCGTTTTGTTTCATTATTCCATTTGTTAATCGATTCTTCTTTTCCGATTAGTTGTTATCTTCTTTGTCGACTTTGATAACTTCTATTTCTGGAATTTTTGGATATTCCTACTTTGATGGATTTAAGAATCGAATTCTTTGGTTTTTATTCACGTCTTCGAATGTGAATTTTAGTGAATTGATTTGGTTTCCAAATTTAATCGATTTTTGATTGTTTCCCGATTTGTTGCTATCATTTATTAGCAACTTTGATGACCATTTCTTTGGGAACTTTTGTGAACATTCCTTTTGATGGATACAGTATCGATTTCTTTGGATTCTATTCACATATTTACATGTGAATTCTTGTGATTGATTGTTCCTACAATCATTTTTGTGATTTGTCACTTTAAAAATATAAATGTTTCAATACCAGTAGTAAATATCAAAAATCTTTTATCAAAATGTTTTTAACTCTATTTTCAATATCAAACTCTTTTTCTAAAACCGTTTTCCAATCTATTAGTATATACAAACCTTTACCTCACTCGGATGAGAAATCTAATTAAACGACTTAGTAAAACAAGTGGTATGAAACGCTTGCGTTCACTTCGTCGGTTAATTCTTGGACTTGTTCGATTGAACCTCCTGTGACAATTTTATTAGTGAAGATTTACAGTTTGTTCGTAAATATTTAAGTTAAGCTAGTGGTTATGGGACATGAAGCTAAACTTTTATATTCACTAGCTTAGTGTAATTGACACTTCTCGTTGATCTTGATGATTGCTTTATGAATTAGACTAGCAATTGCGCGATGTCTCTTTCATTGCGAGGTTAGACTAGACACCACTTGTGTGATTCCATTCACACATACCTTTCTGCTTTTTGGTTAGTCTTGACCTCAATCTGTGTGATTCCATTCACACATGCTTAGTGTGATTGACACCCCTCGTTGATCATGATGATCGTTCTGATGGTCAGACTAGACACCACTTGTGTGGTTCCATTCACACATACCTTTCTGCTTTTTGGTTAGTCTTGACCTCAATCTGTGTGATTCCATTCACACATGCGGGGTAGCTTCCCATGGTCTTCGGACCGTCATGTGATAGGCCTCTTTCCCTTTTTCTGTGATTTCTAGATTCCTTATGTTGATTTCTGGAAATTTTATGCTTCACCTATTTTTGTGTATTGGTGAATTCATATGTTATTGATTTGTCTTGAGTACAAATTTGGGGTATGATACCTCTTTGGATCTTTGAGAAGATTCTTGTGATATTGATTATCTCTAATCGGTTGATCTCCTGTTGATCATTATTTACATACTTATAGTAGTATGTCAGCATGGATATTTCATATTTATTCCATACCTCATGTCGGTTGATCTCCTGTTGATCATTATTTGCATACTTATAGTTGTATGTCAGTATGGGTATTTCATATTTATGCCATACCTCTTATCGGTTGATCTCCTGTTGATCATTATTTACATACTTATAGTAGTATGTCATTATGGATATTTTATGTTATGCCATATCTTTTATTCTATGTCATACTCTGTTCGAGTTTTCATACTCCGTTCGAGTTTTTATACTCCGTTCGAGTTTTCATACTCCGTTCGAGTTTTCATACTCTTATCTTGTGATTTCTGGATTTCTTGTGTAGATTTCTAGAATTTGTGCTTCACCAACTTTCGTGATTTCTATTGATAAGTTTTATCAATTCTTGTGCATTGGTGAATTCGTGTGTTATTGACTTGTTATGAATACAAGTTTAGGGTATGATATCCCTTTCTATCTTTGAGAAGATTCTTGTGACATTTTTGATGAACGAAAATTCATTGGTATTATATTTTGATGCCAATTATCTCGATGAAATTTTGACGTATGTCGAAGTTGCTACTGACATTGCTATTTTAATCACGTGTTTTAAAAATTTGTTATTCTTCAAAATATTTCAAAATATAAATCAAAATTGTTTTCAAAATTTTTACGATTTGCGCTTTCAAAAGAATGAGGAAGCGAATTAAACGTTTCAGAAAAAAATCGAGGACTATGACCCCTTTCTTTTACTGATTCGCTTAATTCCGGACTTGTTCGTTTGAGAACGTAAAATGTTATTTATTTAAAATACACAATTTTGCACTTTCAAGGAAACGATGAAGTGAATTAAACGATTTAGTAAAACTCGTGGTAATGGGTCATGTGCGTTTGCTATTTCGGTTAATTTCGGACTTGTTAATTGAAAATTTTGTGATTTGAAATTTGATTACCGTTGTGGTAATTTCTGATTATCGTTTTGATAATTGGATGTTTATGATTTCTGATTTATCGTTTTTGATAATCAGATAATTATTGTTTCTAATTATCGTTTGTGATAATTAGATATTTGTGGTTTGATTATCGTTTGTGATAATTAAATATTTGCGATTTAAGATTTAATTATCAATTGTGATAATTAAATATTCGTTGATTTGTGATTTCTGAATTATCGTTTTTGATAATCGGATAATTATTGTTTCTAATTATCGTTTGTGATGATTAGATATTTGCGATTTGATTATCGTTTGTGATAATTAAATATTTGTGATTTGAGATTGATTTTCGATGTTGAAAATCGAATATCTGTTGATTTGATTATCGTTTTTGATAATCGAATATTTGTGATTTGAGATTTCTGAATTATCTATTGATAATTAAATTTTGTTGAGAATTTGTGAATTTCTTTTATGAAATTAAAAGATTTCTTTGGCGTTTATATTGTACTACACCAATGTACCGGTTCAATTTTCTGCTATTCATGATGTTTTCCACGTCTTCCAATTACGGAAATGCCTTAGGGATTTCCAATTTCTATTCTTGAGCAATCTTATATTCACATCATTGCTTCGGGGGTGTAGCACCTTCGAAATATAGATGTTTCTCTTGTTGAGATTCTCAATGGTTCTCAAATTCTATGGATTTCTCTTAGGAATCCAAAGAATTCATCGAGCAAACATGTTCAGGCTTTCTCTTTCATGCTCTATATGGTGAACTTTCTATTTCTAACTTCTTTATCGTATGATGATGTTCTTTATGGTTGTTACCATTTGTCCATTTGTTCCTTAAGATTGCGAGGACGCAATTTCTTTAAGGAGGGTAGTCTGTAACAACCCGATATTTTCGTCAATTTTCAAATTGAAGTTTTTAAAATTTAAATTACAAATGGTTATAAAGTTTGAGGGGCTTTGATTTTTTTTTAAATAGTGGTTCATTTGTTTTGATTTCGTTCCAAACTTTGGTTTTCGGTAGTTTGTTGATAAACGTTCGATCTCTGTAGTGTTTACTTGGTTTTCCATACGTACCTGTGAATTAAGAACAATGCTATCAGAAAGTGTGAATAATTTTTATAACAATCAAATTGCACTTACTATTAAACGAACAAGCTAAACCCTTCACTAAATTATTTATTAAATATAAACCAGCCCAACCAAACTGCCTCAAATCGCAACTCATTTCTCAGCCCAGCCCACAATCCCCCTTTTTAATTCATTTATCTTATTCGTTCGTTTGCTAACCTAAACCATCGAAACAAAAATTATGGCGGCCTCTCTCTCACTCGTTTGTCCAAATTTAGGGCTTCGGTTGATAGCTTCGTTCGTCTTCGCTCGAATTCTGGCCGGCTTCCCCTAAATTCGTCGACACGGTGAGTGATTCTATCTCACTCACATCTAGTTCAACCGTGTTTCGGCCATTCGATTTGTGTTTTTTTTATGTTGTTGATTTTGGTCTCTATGACTTCATCCACTGAAATGGTTTCTGGAGTTACTTGAATTTGTGGAGTACTTTTGGCCTGATGTTTGATTAGTTGTAGTTGCCGACGATGTTACTGTTCATATAGGAATTGAACCCCTATACATTCGTTCGTATATGAGCATTTGACTTCATCAATTTATTATCTCGGCTGTATGATATTGTTCTAATATTCGGGATGATTTTTGACTTTGGATTGGAATCTGTAAACTTTATTTGTGAAATTTTTTTAGATTAGAATTCACGTTGGCGTTGCAACTGCTTTCAGTTTTGATTTCGACCTTTAATTGTTTTGAAACTGTTGATCTATGATTTGATGGAATTCATCGGTGTATTTTGTTTCGGCCACATATTGCAGTCTTCCACTTGATTTTCAGCTTTGAATATTTCAAACTGGCTATTGATTTTCTAGCACCTGAAATTGTGATCTTTGATGTACTTCGAACTTGTAGTTGAATATCTCAACACACGTACGTATTTTCTATGTTTTTCATAACAGTTTACAATCATGTCTAACTTTGTGCATTTCTCTTGATGTGTCTCTTCCTGTATTTGCATTGCTATTAACCCTATGCACTATGTCATCGAGTCTGATGCATGTGGCTATGTATTTTCTATTCACCTATGCATCCTTCTGTGATGCAATGATGTGTTGCCATACTCGAGCTTGCCTGTGTGTTCTGGGCACTTGCTATTGGGTTTGATGCAATACTTTGTGTGTTGTTGCTTCACCATTGTGTGTTGATGTACTTGTTGTTATACACCTTATGTTGTACCAAATTTTACTGTGTCACTTGTAGTTGCAGTAGTGATGCAGTTATGTGCTTGTACCACTTGTTGTTTCGACTTGGGATTGCACTGTTACTGTTTGGTAACGTAGTTCATATTTGCTTTTAGTCCATTGTTTTGATGCCATCACTGAATTCGATGCCTACCTCTATGTATACACATATACATACATATGTACATGCTAAAACTACTTCTGTTCTTCGACCCTATGTAGTTCTGGACTGCACTTCTTTTACTGTCCCTATTGCATCTGTATGCACCATTGTGTTACACCATTGTCTTGTCTCAAATTTGGCCTGGTACTTTGCTTCACCACTGCCCTTGTGTACATGTTGATGAATCTCATGTGTATACCTGAATCTGGTATAACTCGAGCATTCCCTCTTCACTGCATATGTTTTGAGTCACTGTTGCATTCATTAGACTTTGCATTTGTTTGCATTTATATGCATTCTTGTAGACTTTGGTTATCCTATATGCTTGCTGTCGGTTTTGGTGCATTTTGCCTCTGTTGCTCGAGTATATGAGCAGTTACATATATTTTGGCCATATCTCTCTCTTGCTGTCACCTTATTCCACCGGGTCTTCATGTTGGAACCACTGCCATTATTTGTTTGTTAGCACTGTTTCACCATGTCACTGCCATGTGCATTTGGATTGATTTTCGAATTACACTTGAGTTGAATCCGATGACTCGGGTTTGATCTTGTGTTTGGTTGTGAATTTTCATTGGGTACATCATCACTATAGTGGCAAGGCAGTGCACGCAAGCGTGAACTGCAGCCACATGGTATGGTTTTGTGATATTCTATTTTGTTTTGATTTATTAATCTTTTGCGTAGTTCATGTGCTGTAGTGGCGAGGCAGTACACGCGTGCGTGTACTGCAGCCCTACTCATCTTAATATTTTAATTGATATTTCAATGGTTTGAACTGTTCTGTTATTTCAATTCAATATTCTGAATTGCATTCTGATTTGGTTTAATTACTGTCGTCTATTCATTATTTGATTATTATTGCTTCTGTGCACTAATAACTGAGTTTGAATTAGACTGACCCGAGTATTATTTTCTTTGAATTTAATACTCGGGTCAGACCGAGTATTTCAGGTTGTAGATATTCTGCTTTGGGTTGCTGCTAGAGCTATGAAGTTCTTTCATATCTTTTGGAGTAGTCGTCGTCATTTGTAGTAGTATGTAAAATTGTATAGGAAGATATGTATTCATGTATATTATATACGTTAATGTACTTGTATATGTAACTTCCTTAGTCGACTGTTGTAGTTGTATCATATGTACCGTGTGAATGTATTGTAACTGACATCAGTTATTATATATATATGAGACTTTCTGTTTCATCTGTGTTCCGCATTTATATTATCTGTGTTGTTATTTTATATTTACTGTTCTAAACTATTACGAACCATCGTAGTTCGTTTTATACTGGAATTGGGGTATGTCGATGGGAGAAAATAAATCAGAGATGAAAAATGAAAGAATTTTATATCACTCCCATCGAGATAACCAATACTAGTGTAAGGCCAACTATTGATGGCCGCTCCTCAACAGCCTTATTCTCCGTGCTAGTTGACAGCATTACACCGTAGTGTTCTTGGCTAGCGTGGGTATAGAGGTGGGGCGTCACATAAATCATAAGTTAAATGATATCCAAATGAATATTTCAGAAATTGAACTGATTGAAATACTAATATATCTACTGTAGCACTTTAAAAGTACTGCTGTTTTCGAAAATACAATGTTTTGGAAATTTTATAATTGAATGAATGAACTTAGAAATGTTACAAATTTGAAATGAATATTATTTGACATTGAATTTAAATGGTTTAAATGAAGATTATTTTAAAAGTGTTATGATTTTAGTAGTATGATTTCCAAATAATAACATCTCTGAAGTATTATGATTTCAAAGCATCTGGTTTCAAATTTATTATCTTATTTGTTTTCAAATTGTCTCTAGTTGTCCTTATTTTTCCTCATCTTGCTATAGACTGGTATAGGCATCTATTTATAATCTTTCTATTTTGAAATCTTTCTATAATCTTTGATAATCTTTTAATCTGAGCACTGCTTTCCATCCACGGACCGTCGGTCAAGCGGAAAGAGTAAATCAGATTCTAGAGGATCTTTTCATGCTTGTGTTCCTCCATCTGTGAAGATCATCTCCACCTTATTAAATTTACCTATAACAACAGTTATCGGGTATAAATTCAATCTCCTTGTCATCTTGTCTTAATCTTATTTCACTTTATCTGTTCTGTGCTTTCCCGTACCTCATTACTTTTCGGAGACGAAAAGTTTTGAGTGGGGGAGAGTGTAAAAACCCTAGATTTTTGCATATAATTTAAATTTGACTTTATTTTTACTTTGAAATTCTTTTAAACTTGTTTTATTTCAAACATTCATTTTTAAATATAAATTTTGATTATTATATGAATTTTAATTTCAAACTAGTATAAATTGAATATTTTGTTGAAAAATTTGAATTGTGGTCAAAACTGGTCAAACTTTGACTTTTAAATTTCAAATTTAAATATTTGAATTCTTTAATTTTGTCTTTTATTATGAAAATAGATTTAATATCATGAATATTGCTTTTCGTTTTGTCGAAATTGAATTTAAATTTTGAAAGTTATACCCTTTACAATATTGTATGTGTATAGGGTTATTTAACAATATCCTTTGTTTTAATTTATATAAATTATATTTTTACTTGATAAATCTTATTCTAATTTTTAAATTTATGTTATATCATGTATATTTTGACTTTTAAATATTTTTAAAGTGATGTTTGAATTTTTCCAAAGCTTATTGAATTTATTTTCTATTTTTAAAGCCTAGTTTCTATTTCCTTTGCTATTTTCTTCATTTAAAATTATATTTTTAATATTTATTTTGTGAATGTATTTTTATTTTATGTTATTATTTATGTTTAAAAATATTTTACAAGCTCATATGAATTTTCTAAAAATTATTCTATTTAATTTCAAATTTTCTAGTCTAGTTCACTATTTTTAGCTATTTTTCTTAATTTAACTTTATATAATTAATAACTACTATATAAATTTTTATATTTTGATAAATTTTCTAAATTTTACCTGGGATTATTATTATTTCTAGAAATATAAAGTTATATAAATAAAATAAAGAAATATGAACGGTTTTTGACTTTTGAATTGCCTTTTGCCTTTCTGAATTCCACCTCTTCATTTTCCTCACAACTCAATTTCTTTTTGCATAACTCCCCACATTTCAGTTGACTAATTCATTATCATTTCACGTATCTTCTTTTCCTCCTTGCTGAGAAAAAAATTTCGCCCATCCCTTGCTTGAGAAGTTGGTAAAAAATTTATCTTCTTTTATCTCTTTTTTCACTTATATTGCTTATTCCTTTTGATTTTTTTTTTGCACTTTCTCTTCCATTTAGGTTCGGCCATGCTACCTTGCTGCCTAGCCGCCTCCAGCACCTGATGGCACACCACCAACACCTCCTCCTCACCAACCAACCAACCATGCCGTGTGTAACAACTCGGGGTTTCTGCATCGATTTAATATCGTCATTAAATGATTACCGTGCTAGCTAATTTATAGTTGGAGTTTTATTGGGTTAAAAAATTCTTTAACAAAAATCGGTTAAATTGTTGAGTGGGCTTTGGAAGTTTAACCTTGGCCCAATATTCCTTTAAAACTCGCGATGCCGTTCGTTTCCCCCCATTCATTATTCTCAAACCCTAAAATAAAATAGAACGAGAAAAAAATAATTAAAAATGGCGGCTGCTTCGTTCTTCGTTCCTTCGATCTGAGATATTATGGGAGGCGGCTTTGTTTCGATGCTCTTTAATCTTAGCTATTGCTCGATCGATCCCTCGTTGCTCACTGCGGCTGCTTCTTTTCGCGTTGAAAAAGGTGAGAAATCTTTATTTCTCACATCTAATTCGTTCTCTGTATTGTGCTTCAGTCATTCAAGTATATGTTGATATTTTTATCTTCCTGGGTTCGATTTCTGTATATTTGCTGCAAGTATGATTTTGGGAAAACATAATTTTGATGAGAATTTGGATTTGACTTTGTGTTTGATGATTTTCACTCCACTCTCTGATTTCGTGATGGTATTTTGGCTTCGGCCTCTTTGAGCTTGCGAACTAAATTTATGGTTTTCGTGTAATTGGTTGTAGCCGACTTTTACTCGATCGTTGCCCCTTATTATACTTTCGGCTACACTTGCCTTCGGCCATGATCTTTGACGTTGAACGGTGATGATTTATTTTTGACTTTTGCGACGCCCCACCTCAATACCCACGCTAGCCAAGAACACTCCGGAGTAGTGCTGTCAACTAGCACGGAGAATAAGGCTGTTGAGGAGCGACCATCCATGTAATTGCTTATCACACGGTGGCTATAAATAATCTTCGGAAACAAACATAGAAATAATCATATCACAAATCAGTCACAGATATCCATATCACAAAGGCGGAAGAAGATATGAATATATAACTAACACATGAAAGTGTACATCAGAGTAGTGGTCAGTAAGATCCACGATAATACAAAAGAATAGCAACACGTGCTATACAAAAGAATACAACTATGAGTCTATATCTCAAGTGTATACAACAAAAACTGCTAATCTAAACAGTTAGCCAAAAGTCAGAGTGATGAATCCCTGGGAAGAAGTCAAGCAGAAGCACCTGTAACATCTCGGTCTGACCCGAGTATTATTTAAGAAAATAATAAACGGGTCAGTCTAGCTATAAATATCAGATGACATGATATAACATAAAAGATATGGCATAAACATAAACATCCATAATGACATACCACTATAAGTATGTAAATAATGATCAACAGAAGATCAATCAATAAGAGATAATCAATATCACAAGAATCTTCTCAAAGATTCGGAAAGGGCATCATACCCCAAACTTGTACTCATAACAAGTCAATGACATAAATTCTAGAAATCAATGCAAGAAGTCCAGAAATCATAGAAAAGAGAAAGAGGCCTATCACATGACGGTCCGAAGACCAAGGGGAGCTACCCCACAGGTGTGAATGGAATCACACAGATTGAGGTCAAGACTAACCAAAAAGCAGAAAGGTATGTGTGAATGGAATCACACAAGTGGTGTCTCGTCTAACCTTGCCATGAAAGAGACATCACGCAATTGCTAGTCTAATTCATAAAGCGATCATCCAGATCAACAAGAAGTGTCAATTACACTAAGCTAGTAAATATAGAAGTTTAGCTTCATGTCCCATAACCACTTGCTTAACTTAAATATTTACGAACAAACTGTAAATCTTCACTAATAAAATTGTCACAAGAGGTTCAATCGAACAAGTCCAAGAATTAATCGACGAAGTGAACGCAAGCGTTTCATACCACTTGTTTTACTAAGTCGTTTAATTAGATTTCTCATCCGAGTGAGGTAAAGGCTTGTATATACTAATAGATTGGAAAACGGTTTAAGAAAAGAGCTTTGTTATTAAAAATAGAGTTGAAATTGTTTGTTAAAAGAGTTTTGATATTTACTACTAGTATTGAAACCTTTATATTATAAAGTGACAAAACACATAAGCAAGTGTAGAAACAATCAGTCACAAAAATCGCATACGGAGATGTGAATAAAATCCAAGGAAATCAGCTCAATGTTTTTCAGATAAGATCCCCTACGGAGGGGGGGTCCGGGGGGGGTGGCAACCCCCCAAGGTGGGGGTACGACTTAGTGAAGACAAAATGAGGTCTAACGACCTAAAAGTTAAGGGTCCAATGACCTATAGGTTCACGCGACCTAGGTGGAATGTGACCTACGAGATAGGCAAGTGGAACGACCTAAAGATGAATGGGTCGAACGACCTAACGTGAGCACAGGTGAAGCGACCTATCGGTCCAACGACCTAAGGGGAAAAGGCAACTTAGGTCTAACGACCTAACTGCTCACGACCTAAGGGTCTAAAGGCCACGCGACCTAGAGGAAAATAAGGTTAAGCGACCTAAGTCGCGACCTAACGACAAAAAGGGGCGAACGACCTAATAGGTGCGCGACTTAAAGCCATCGCGACCTAACGACCTAACAAGGTCATACGATCAAGTGGTTTCCAACGACCTAATGGTGCAACGACCTAAGGCCAAACGACTTAAGGGTTCCAGCGGAGAGTGACCTAAAAGAGGCGCGACCTTAAAGAGGCGCGACCTAAAGGAGGCGCGACCTAAAAGAGGCGCGACCTAAAGGAGACGCGACCTAAAAGAGGCGCGACCTAAAGGAGACGCGACCTAAAAGAGGCGCGAGCTAAAGGAGACGCGACCTAAAAGAGGCACGACCTAAAGGAGACGCGACCTAAAAGAGGCGCGACCTAACTCAAACAAGCATTTTGATGACCCAGAGTCATGCCAAGCGACCTAGACCCAAACGACCCACGACCTTGCGACCTTGCGACCTACGACCGACCTAAGTGCAGAAAATTCACCAAAACGCTAAAAATTGGAGTTTTTCGCCAATCCAATCCAAACCAAATGCTAATGTGCATGCAAAAGTGATAGGGAATCATTCCCAACAGTCCAATATAGTTATAGACTAGATTTGTGAGATAAAAATCTCACCTTTGCACCAAATATCAATGAAAATGAAGTTTTAAGCAAGCAAGAATCAATCCTTCTTCTATCTAAGCACAAGAAGCTTGAATCCAATGTCTTCTTCTTGAATTTGGAGTAGAAAGATGGATTGCAATTGAATTTGAGTTTTGGAATTTTAATTTTCCATTCCCTCCACCATTAATGCCAAAGCTTGATTAGTTAGGAAATTTATGAAGAGTGAGGAGAAGGGGGTTGGAACTTGGGCTTAATAGGCTAAACTAACCCAAAGTCCAAAGCGGGAAAAGTTAGTGAAATTTCACTAACTCCAAACCTATCGATGTTTATACTTAAAAAAGTTGTAAACGACATTTCGAACTCAATGGAAGTGGTCTCGAGTTCTAATTTGACTGTTTGCAAAAAGTAGCTTTTCGGACCAAAATCCGATTAACGAGTTAATATTTAAATAAAATATTTAAATACAAACTCGATAAATATGCGGGTTGTTACAACTTTGATGGCCTGAATTTTTGTTTGATGATTTCACTGTGATTCTGGTTTTACATGGCTATTTTGTTTCTTTTCGATTTAACTCGAGATTTGCATTGAGATACATCTGTGCATCCGTTTATTTGTTTGAATGCATCACTCGGCCTTGAATTGCTGATGCATTTGCTCCAGTAATTCAAGGTGAGATGTTGGTCAGTAACTCCACACTGTACCCTTTTGTTCCTTCTGTAGTATATCCTGATGCATGAATGTGTACCCATTTGGTTTGATGTTGAAACCACTGTGGCATTTGTGACCTACATATGTTTTCAATTGCAATTTCATTCGCCTCCCTTTTTGTACCTGTTTCACTGGTGTATGCATATCCTGTTTTGAACATTGCACCTGTATTTGTTATGTGCAATGATATCGAACTTCTTCATGTTTCACTGTACTTTAAAACATGATATTCTCTCTTTCACGTAATCACTGCCTTTAGGTCATTCATGTCGCCACTGCATTTTTCAATTGTAGTAAACATTCTCTATTACACTGATTATGTGGCAGTGTTCATATATGATTATTTAAAGCCATTTCATTGTTGGGGGTTTGACACTTGTTGCTGCACTTACTCTACCACCATTCATGTTGAGTATGTAGTGCTCTGTCCAGTATTTTTACAAGTATATTTCTTATACTTGTTGCCAGTCACTTAAAATCAGTTGCATGTTCACTTTGTTGCAATACTTATTCTTGTATGCTTTCACCTCCTTTTTGCTGGCCTTATGTAGTAACAGTGCCTATGTGCACTTGTGTGTCTGGTCAGTAGCTTGATTGTGCGCGACCTGATGCTGCACTGTTGCTTGTTGTCACGATCGCTGTGTCACTTACTTAGTGCATTTGTTTGCGCTGTGCATTCATGTGTATTTGTCTGGTTCCATCTTATAGTCTTCACTTTAACTTTGAACTGTGCAATTGTATATGCACAGTACTTGTTCATGTGCATTTTTATGCTTCTTGATTTTGTTTTGGTGGACATGACTCGCTACTTTGCTCATCGCCTTGTGTTGAGCCTAAAATTCATTGGGCTTGACCTCACCTTTGTCTCTGCAATTTAATCGACACTCGGCCTTATGACATTCACGGCGATGCTTGTGAATTTTCATTGGGTACATCATCACTGTAAGTGGCAAGGCAGTGCACGCAAGCGTGAATTGCAGCCACACGGTATTGGTTTTATTGTTATTTCTTTTGTTTTTGATTTATGGAACTATTTCGTATTCCATATGTTGTAGCGGCGAGGCAGTACACGCTTGCGTATACTGCAGCCCTACTCGAGTTGACGTTTTAATTGATGTTTCCAATTACTTGATTGTTTCCTTTGCCCAATTCATCCTTATTAGTGATTGGATAGACGAGATTTATTGTGACTGTCGTCTATTCATTATTTAATTATTATTGCTTCTGTGCAATAATAACTGAGTTTGAATTAGACTGACCCGTGTATTATTTTCTTTTGAATTTAAAACTCGGGTCAGACCGAGTATTTGCAGGTTGTAGATTTTTAGCTTTGGGTTGCTGCTTGAGCTATGAAGTCACTTCATATTTTTGGAGTAGTCGTCGTCATTTATAGTAGTTGGTTTATTTGTATAGGAAGATATGTATTCATGTATATTCTATACGATAATGTACTTGTATATGTAACTTCCAGAGTTGACAGTTGTAGTTATATCACATGTATTGTAACTGACATCAGTTATTATATATATGAGACTTTTGTTTCATCTGTGTTCCTCATTTATATTATCTGTGTTATTATTATATCTATTGTCCTAAACTATTATGAACCATCGTAGTTCGTTTTATTCTAGAATTGGGTATGTCGATGGGAGTAAACAACTAAGAGATGAAAAAAAAATATACCACTCCTATCGAGATAACCAATACTAGTGTAAGGCCTAACTACGGATGGTCGCTCCTATCCAGCCTTATTCTTCGTGATAACAGACAGTATTTCTTTTAATACTCTTTGTTATTGCGAGCATAGAGGTGGGGCGTTACAGTTGGTATCAAAGCTTGGGGTTTATGGACGTAATATAAAACATAACTTAGATGGAACATGTGTTACAACTATTTGTCAATATTTTATGTGCTTTGGGTCAAAACTAAAGTTTTGAAATTTTGATGAAATTTTAAATAACTTTATTTAAAAATAAAAGTGAATTTGTGTTTTGATGATGGATTGGTTTGTGCTTTGTTTATCAGAGTGCGCAGCGAAAACAGTGTGACTGCTTCGCTGAGTACGACTGATAAATTATTTTGATTTAAAAATCAAAATATGAAAATGAAATTAATTTCATTATGTTGTTTAACCAGTGGATTTGATTTGTTGAAATTTCTTACTGGTTTTCTTTGATGCTAATCATATCTGATTAGATTTCTGCTGTTTTAAAATATCTTTACTGAAGATATAATAGAATGATTTCTTTGTTCATTTTGCGGTATACGTGCAAATTTATGTTGCACGTTACTACATTAATTTTACGTTGAACCGATGCTTGGTTATGAAACGTATTTTGTTGCCGTTATTTTATAATGGAATTTTAACACTTGTGCTAAATTTTGAAGCACGGTGTTTTGTTGACATTTTTAATGAATGAAATTTCACCGATATTATATTTTGATGCAAATTATTTTGATGAGATTTTGACGTATAAAAATTACTGTCGCTTTGTCTTCAGTAACTGTCAAATTTTAAAGTGGATTTTCAAGCGGTTATTCCGCAATGCTAATTTTGGGATCCGTTTTTATGCTGTTTTGAGAAGTACCATTTTCTTGTTGAAATTGCTACTTATGTTGCTGATTTAATCACGTGATTATAAAAAGCGTTTTAAAATAAAAATTATTTTCAAAAATTTTCAGTTTACGTTTTCAAAAGAATGAGAAAGAGATTTAAACGATTCAGCAAAATCGAGGACTATGAACCCTTTCTTTTACTGATTCGCTTAATTCCGGACTTGTTCGTTTGAGAATGTAAATTATTACCTTTATAAAATAAATAAAATTGTTTTCAGAAGTTTGCATTTTGCGTTTTCAAAAGAATGAGAAAGTGATTTAAACGTTTCAGTAAAATTGAGGACTATGACCCCTTTCTTTTACTGATTCGCTTAATTCCGGACTTGTCCGTTTGAAAATGTGAAATGTTATTTTTGAATACACTATTTTGCACTTTCAAGGAAACGATGAAGAGAATCAAACGATTTAGTAAAACTCGTGGTATGGGACATGAGCGTTTGCTTTTTCGGTTAATTCCGGACTCGTTAATTGAATATATGTTGGACCTTCGGGTCATATGTTGGACCTTCGGGTCAATACCAGTACCGGACCTTCGGGTCATATGTTGGACCTTCGGGTCATTTGTTGGACGCCAAAATTATGTTGGGTACTTGGTAGGCTTCGCCCATATGTTGATGCATGTGCGGCGTAGCTAAAACTCGCCATTTGTTGGGATCGATCCACCTTTTATGTTGATTTTCTAGATTATCTTAATTGATTTCTAGATATTTGTTGTTTCCAATTATCTGCAGGTAATTGGATAATTGTTGATATGAGTTCTAATTATCGTTTTTGATGATTAGATAATTGTTGATTTGATTATCGCTTGTGATAATTAAATATTTGTTGATATGAGTTCTAATTATCTTTGTTGATAATTAGATATTTGTTGATTTGATTATTGTTTTTGATAATCGAATATTTGTTGATTTGATTATCGTTTTTGATAATCGAATATTTGTTGATTTGATTATCGTTTTTGATAATCGAATAATTGTTGATTTGTTTATTTGATTATCGTTTTTGATAATCGAATATTTGTTGATTTGATTATCGTTTTTGATAATCGAATAATTGTTGATTTGTTTATTTGATTATCGTTTTTGATAATCGAATATTTGTTGATTTGATTATCGTTTTTGATAATCGAATATTTGTTGATTTGATTATCGTTTTTTGATAATCGAATAATTGTTGATTTGTTTATTTGATTATCGTTTTTGATAATCGAATATTTGTTGATTTGATTATCGTTTTTGATAATCGAATATTTGTTGATTTGTTTATTTGATTATCGTTTTTGATAATCGAATATTTGTTGATTTGATTATCGTTTTTGATAATCGAATATTTGTTGATTTGATTATCGTTTTTGATAATCGAATAATTGTTGATTTGTTTATTTGATTATCGTTTTTGATAATCGAATATTTGTTGATTTGATTATTGTTTTTGATAATCGAATATTTGTTGATTTGATTATCGTTTTTTATAATCGAATAGTTGTTGATTTGATTATCGTTTTTGATAATCGAATACTTGTTGATTTGATTATCGTTTTTGATAATCGAATAATTAGTGATTTGTTGATTTGATTATCGTTTTTGATAATCGAATATTTGTTGATTTGATTATTGTTTTTGATAATCGAATATTTGTTGATTTGTTGATTTGATTTGCGTTTTTGATAATCGAATATTTGTTGATTTGATTATCGTTTTTGATAATCGAATATTTGTTGATTTGATTATCGTTTTTTATAATCGGATATTTGTGATTTGAGATTTCTGATTATCGTTTTTGACAATAGATAATTGCGGTTTTGCAAATTTCGATTTGGGTTTTATAATTATCTTTATTGATAATTAGATTTTTTTTTTGTGCTAATTATTGTATCGATAATTAATTATTGCTGTTTTGTGATTTTGTATTCTAATTATCTAATTGATAATTGAAGATTGCTGATAGCTGCATTTATTCAGTTTTGTTGTTTTATCTATTGATAATTAGATTTTGTTGAGAATTTGTGAATTTCTTTTATTGAAATTAAAAGGTTTCTTTGGCATTTGTATTCCCGACTTTATTTTTCTAGCTTAACCAGTTTATGTTAGAAAAATAATTGTTATTGACGACCTTAATTATGAAAATTGCGGGGACGCAATTTTTATAAGGAGGGGAGTCTGTAACAACCCGGGGTTTTCGCATCGATTTAATATCGTCATTAAATGATTATCGTGCTAGCTAATTTATAGTTGGAGTATTATTGGGTTAAAAAATTCTTTAACAAAAATCGGTTAAATTGTTGAGTGGGCTTTGGAAGTTTAACCTTGGCCCAATATTCCTTTAAAACTCGCGATGCCGTTCGTTTCCCCCCATTCATTATTCTCAAACCCTAAAATAAAATAGAACGAGAAAACAAAATTAAAAATGGCGGCTGCTTCGTTCTTCGTTCCTTCGATCTGAGATATTATGGGAGGCGGCTTTGTTTCGATGCTCTTTAATCTTGGCTATTGCTCGATCGATCCCTCGTTGCTCACTGCGGCTGCTTCTTTTCGCGTTGAAAAAGGTGAGAAATCTTTATTTCTCACATCTAATTCGTTCTTTGTACTGCGCTTCATTCATTCAAGTATATGTTGATGATTTTTATCTTCCTGGGTTCGATTTCTGTATATTTGCCGCAAGTATGATTTTGGGAAAACATAATTTTGATGAGAATTTGGATTTGACTTTGTGTTTGATGATTTTCACTCCACTCTCTGATTTCGTGATGGTATTTTGGCTTCGGCCTCTTTGAGCTTGCGAACTAAATTTATGGTTTTCGTGTAATTGGTGGGGGCCGACTTTTACTCGATTGTTGCCCCTTATTATACTTTCGGCTACACTTGCTTTCGGCCATGATCTTTGACGTTGAACGCTGATGATTTATTTTTGACTTTGATGGCCTGAATTTTTGTTTGATGATTTCACTGTGATTCCGGTTTTACATGGCTATTTTGTTTCTTTTCGATTTAACTCGAGATTTGCATTGAGATACATCTGTGCATCCGTTTATTTGTTTGAATGCATCACTCGGCCTTGAATTGCTGATGCATTTGCTCCAGTAATTCAAGGTGAGATGTTGGTCAGTAACTCCACACCGTACCCTTTTGTTCCTTCTGTAGTATATCCTGATGCATGAATGTGTACCCATTTGGTTTGATGTTGAAACCACTGTGGCATTTGTGACCTGCATATGTTTTCAGTTGCAATTTCAATCGCCTCCCTTTTTGTACCTGTTTCACTGGTGTATGCATATCCTGTTTTGAACATTGCACCTGTATCTGTTATGTGCAATGATATTTAACTTCTTCATGTTTCACTGTATTTTAAAACATGATATTCTCTCTTTCACGTAATCACTGCCTTTAGGTCATTCATGTCGCAACTGCATTTTTCAATTGCAGTAAACATTCTCTATTACACTGATTATGTGGCAGTGTTCATATATGATTATTTAAAGCCATTTCATTATTGGGGGCTGTGACACTTGTTGCTGCACTTACTCTACCACCATTCATGTTGAGTATGTAGTGCTCTGTCCAGTATTTTTACAAGTATATTTCTTATACTTGTTGCCAGTCACTTAAAATCAGTTGCATGTTCACTTTGCTGCAACACTTATTCTTGTGTGCTTTCACCTCCTTTTTGCTGGCCTTATGTAGTAACAGTGCCTATGTGCACTTGTGTGTCTGGTCAGTAGCTTGATTGTGCTCGACCTGAAGCTGCACTGTTGCTTGTTGTCACGATCGCTGTGTCACTTACTTAGTGCATTTGTTTGCGCTGTGCATTCATGTGTATTGGTTTGGTTCCATCTTGTAGTCTTCACTTTAACTTTGAACTGTGCAATTGTATATGCACAGTACTTGTTCATGTGCATTTTTATGCTTCTTGATTTTGTTTTGGTGGACATGACTCGCTACTTTGCTCATCGCCTTGTGTTGAGCCTAAAATTCATTGGGCTTGACCTCACCTTTGTCTCTGCAATTTAATCGACACTCGGCCTTATGACATTCACGGCGATGCTTGTGAATTTTCATTGGGTACATCATCACTGTAAGTGGCAAGGCAGTGCACGCAAGCGTGAACTGCAGCCACACGGTATTGGTTTTATCGTTATTTCTTTTGTTTTTGATTTATGGAACTATTTCGTATTCCATATGTTGTAGCGGCGAGGCAGTACACGCTTGCGTATGCTGCGGCCCTACTCGAGTTGACGTTTTAATTGATGTTTCCAATTACTTGATTGTTTCCTTTTCCCAATTCATCCTTATTAGTGATTGGATAGACGAGATTTATTGTGACTGTCGTCTATTCATTATTTAATTATTATTGCTTCTGTGCACTAATAACTGAGTTTGAATTAGACTGACCCGTGTATTATTTTCTTTTGAATTTAATACTCGGGTCAGACCAAGTATTTACAGGTTGTAGATTTTTAGCTTTGGGTTGCCGCTTGAGCTATGAAGTCACTTCATATTTTTGGAGTAGTCGTCGTCATTTATAGTAGTTGGTTTATATGTATAGGAAGATATGTATTCATGTATATTCTATACGATAATGTACTTGTATATGTAACTTCCAAAGTTGACAGTTGTAGTTGTATCACATGTATTGTAAATGACATCAGTTGTTATATATATGAGACTTTTGTTTCATTTGTGTTCCGCATTTATATTATCTGTGTTATTATTATATCTATTGTCCTAAACTATTATGAACCATCGTAGTTCGTTTTATTCCAGAATTGGGTATGTCGATGGGAGTAAACAACTAAGAGATGAAAAAAATATATACCACTCCTATCGAGATAACCAATACTAGTGTAAGGCCTAACTACAGATGGCCGCTCCTATCCAGCCTTATTCTTCGTGATAACAGACAGTATTTCTTTTAATACTCTTTGTTATTGCGAGCATAGAGGTTGGGCATTACACCGTGACCCCCCTTGGTGATGCCCATCCACAAACTTTTCAAAACAACCTGAATTCCTAGCCTACCCGAGCACAACATCACTTCCATCACCTCACCACCCCTCTGGCCGCACCTACCACACCTCCACCACCTCCAGCACCCTCGACCACACCACCAAAGTGGGCCCCACACCTCTGGCCGTGACACTTGGAGCCTTGGCCGAGCCCCAAATCCATGACCAAATGCATGTATTCATACTTATGTGTATTATTCCTTTTACCCACTTTGGCACCATCACAAATGACATCTAGGCCGACCCATAGCCACCATAACCTGACCCAAACACCTGTCATTATTTTGTATTTCCCCTTATGGATGAGCCTAGTAAAGGTTAAAAGCAAGTGCAAGCATTTCTATTTGATTCTGTGCAGTCTATTCTAGTGTAGTTTTGATCGTAGTTGATTTGAAACTCATCGTTGTTATATTGTTTTGTTTGATGTGTATAAAAGGAATTTGACATTTGGCTCCTCCATTCGAATCTATGTCGTGCTTTTGTGTGTGTGTAGATCCCATTTGTGAAATTTGTCAGTGGGTCATCAGTTCAAACCAGTGAGTTATTCTCACCAGACTGTTTTATACTTATATGAATAGTAAATCGATCGCTTGTGAATATGTAAACTACATCACCATATTTTATTTGCTATGTCACTATCATATGATGTTCACAAATGATTTAACACCTGTTATAACATCTGTTACTGTTATGTTATGTTGTTCTGTTATTTTTATCAGTTTATCACACTGCAAGTTCCCTTTAAATTAGAATCACTATGGGTTGAAATGATACATACCGGAACGGACTTTAGAATAGGGGAAAATCGTTATGGGCTGAAATGATAGGCCTGAGGGATTTTCATTTTATTTCATTTACTTGGGACTGCGGGTTTGAAATGATAAAACCCAGATTTTCTTTGTAAATTACGGGTTGAAATGATATATTACCCGTATCACTTTACCTAGCGTAGAAAGTTATATACAGGCCCGTAGTTAAAATATGTTTTTCTAAAAAAAATTAAAATATTTTAAAAATGTAATTATTATAATATTTTGATTTAAAATTAATTAAAAATAATTTATGTAAAGCATTATTGATTTTTTGGAAATTTATAAGTGAAATAAATTATGGAAAAGTTAGAAAATCTGAATGCAAGTTATTTTGGAAATTTTGATTTAATTATAATTGGAAATTAAATTAAATATGAAATTATGATAAATTTATGATAATTTGAATTTAAAATGAATTTAAAATGATTTTATAATATATTAATGATTTTTGAGTAAATTTAAAAAGTGAAAGGGATGATTATTTAAGTTGAAATTTTGAAATATAACCAAATGGGAATTTGTGAATTTGGCATAAAAGTGAATTTTAAGTTAAGTGAATAAAATTGAAATTAAGTTATATTTTGAAATTTTAAACTTAAATGTTATGTTGAAATTTAATTCAATTAACTTAAAATTGAATGTTGAAATTTAATTAGTGAATTTTTATTAAATCTTGATTTTTGAATGGAAATTTAACTTTATGAAATCATGAACATAAGGAAAATTAAATGTTGTTTATAAATGTGAAAATATATTATTTTATATAAAAAAAATGTTTTTAACAAAATTATAATTGATTGTGAAATTTTATTGAATATTTGAAGTTAATTAACTGTATTTTTGAAATGCTATTAATTGCAATGTAAATGATATTACAGTATTTGTAAATGCTGTAGTTGATGATAATGAACTAAAAAGCTAAATTAAATTAAAGGCTATTATAGCAATCTTTTTAAGTGCTATAATTGTTGAATTTAACTAAGTTATTTGAAATTTAAGTAAACCCTATTACAGCATTTTTAAAATGCCGTCTTTTGTTAAATTGAACCGTTTTGAATGTAACTTTCTGTAGCGTTTTCTAAATGCTGCGAAAAGTGAATTTTCACTGTTTTGATAAACTTAAGTGAATAAATGAACTTTGGAAGTTGAAAATTTTGTAAATTTAATAATTTAATTATTAAATATAATAACTTCATTTTAATAATTTAAAATGGTTTTTGAAATATAAACTGTTTTGAAATGTGAATTGGAATGTTATTTTAAATTGAATAAAATGAATAATGATTTGAAAGGAAGCTTGTAAAGATATGATATTTTAATATATTAAAATGATTTGAAACCAGTTTTTAAAGATATGATATTTTGACATTAAATGATTTGAAAAAAAAAAGTTTTGAAAGATATGATATTTCGATATTAAAATGATTTGAAAAGAAATTCTGAAAGATATAATAATTTGGGAAATAAAGCTTTGAAAGGTTATAATATTTTAATATATTAAAATTATTTTAAAGGAAGTTTTGAAAGGATAGGATAATTTAATATATTGAAATGGTTAGAAATGACTTAATATTTATTTTGAAAAATATTTGAATTTGGAAGATATGGTATGATGATATATTGAAATGGCTTGGAATGATTTAATCTTTATTTTGATCAAGATTTAGATTGAAATGATATTCTATTTTGAAGTATAAAATATTGTTTTAAAGTTATAACTACGGGTTATAATAATGATTGGTTGGCAAAGAGACCGGGATCGGATATGGGCATACTCATTGTCGATACCGAAAACCACTTTGACTAACCGTGTATGCGGTGGAGATTCCAGAATGAAGTAGGATGGTGGCGACGTTCTTGAGGTATATTTACGTGGACCCGACTACCGTGAGTTAGCATAAGGTGGCTAAAACAGGAGCGATCTCGGGCCAAGTGAGGTCATTCCTCCGATCGGACACATTCCTTCGATACTATACTCTTACTTGTGATTGATTAGATGGCCATCCTCCGATTTTGATATGGGAATGTGTTCCGAGGTGGGCGTATGTGTCTGCTGCGTTACCACCAGCCCATGTGCGTAATTGGTATATCTACCCTGGCATTGCCTTGTGTGCCGTGTCACCTACCATACCGAGCCTTTACAACGAGTTTGTTTTTCTCCCGTAGCCCGTGTGGTATCCTATGACAGTCACCCGGTGTGGAGATGTCATTATATTGGATGGACTGCTGGGACTATTATGTGTGAGGGGTAATATGGGTAGCCTGGAACGCTATTTAAAAGTAAGTTTATTTTACTGCAGACATTATTATAATAGTGCAATATTACTACATAGTAAATAGTTTAACGGATCCTTAGAGGATGGGCGGTCCCAGGCATCCTTTAAGTTACTTGTACCTTATTACAGTTCACTTGAGTTGGTTTACATTATATAAGTGTATATTGTCCCGACTCGAGTGTTTGTATTTTTATTTAAGCTCGGGTCAGCCTGAGTTATTCACAGATTTGGATTCCACTTTCTGGAGATTGGAATCGCTGGAGATTATCTGCTTATCTAGTTTTATCTATTCCAGTTCTGTTGTCTATTCAGCTTGTACTCGGTTATCATCTTGAGGCTTCTGTTGTACTTTATTTCTTCAGTTGTATTTTATTTAACACTGATATATTTATATAGTGGCTTGATGAACTACTATTTCTTTTACTTCCGCTGCATTATTAAATACTCTGTGTCTGTGATCTGTGATTATTATTTACTGTATGTTCTGAGATTTGCCAAATTTTATTTACAACGCGGTATTTTGACCAATTCAAGTCCGACATGTACGGATGCGAATGGTTGAAAATATCGGGTTGTTACAACGAACACAAGCCTTTTTCCGTCGATCCACCACGTTTCAAATGATCATAGCCATTAGATTTGTAGTTCTCGATGTGTTCTATGAAGTTGCAGTTGAAGATTTTCCAAATTAATGGGTGGATAGGAAGAAATCGAGGGAAGAAGAAGATGTATTTTCAGCCATTAAAATCAGAACTGGCGGCTAGGGTTAGAAACTAGGTTTGAGTGAAAATAGTGATAATAGGGGGCCTTATATAGAAAATAGTTGCGCACTATTCACCCGAAATTTTTCCGAACTCCAAACGAAGCGTGCCGCCTGGCGTTTATAATGTTTTACCCCCATTCCGAATGCAATGGAATATATATCGGGAGCCAATTCGATCAAATCTGGAAGATAGGTTTTCAAATCGACTAATTTAAATTTAAAATTCACTTAAACCAATTTCTACGCGTTTTAGCTTGCCCCGGATAAACCGCAAATCCGATTGACACGAAATTTGAAATCTTACTATAATATAACATTACGAATCCGATGAAACTAGTTTCGTCGAAATCCGAGACTGTTTGAAAAATGGCTATTTCTACTCGTCAATTAAATATTAAATATTCAATTTTTGCAGTTTGACTTTTAATTCGATTTTAAAAGTTCTATAACATCATTCTAACTCCAATATGATTTAATACTACTTTACAAATCAATTTTAATCACATTAAACCCAATTTCCAATTATTTTTGTAGTCTCAAATATTAAATTATCGATTTAATTATCCAATTAAATCTAGATATTCGAAATATAATTTTATTCGACTTACAAATTTTACTTGTTAATATTTAAAATCAATCAAATATACGAATTTCAAATGACAGAAATTCTGGGTCGTTACAAGTCAGGATTAACTTATATCAATAAAGCTAACTCAAGTGAAATATCAACTGAAATACAAGCAACTCAAAGGATGTTTGGGATAAGCATCCTCTAAGGATCCATGGAACTATCTACTATGTAGTACAATACGCTATTGTAATATGTCTATAGTAAGATAAAATACTAAAATAGAGTTAAGGCATTACCCATGTCCCCTTTAACGCATTTTTATAATGTCGTAGCCTATACAGTACTGTGATACCTCATTAAACTAGAGGAAACCAAAGGTCACTCTATATGTATGACATAAAACAAACTTGTAGTGGTCTCGATAAGGTAGGTGACTCGGCAAAATTAGGCAATGTCAGGGTAGATATACCAATAACACTTCCGGGCTGTTGGTAATGCATAGCCGCAGCTACCATCCAACTCGTCCACACTCACAAAAATCCAAGGGTGCACCCTATCAATCATAAAGTAATAGAATGGTATTGAAGAAGTATGTCCGATCAGAAGAGCTACCTCACTTGTCTCGTCAATTGCTCCTGTTTTAGCCACCTTAAGCTAACTCACGGGAGTCAGGTCCATGTATATACCTCAAATAGAATCGTCGCCAATCATCCTACTTTATTTTGGAATCTCCATGACGTACAAAGTTGTTAAAGTGGTTTTTGGTATTAGCAAAGGATATGACAATAACCGGGCATGGTCACTTCAACAACCAAACGTTGTTATAACACTGTGGTCATTTCATTTCAAATAATTTATGGCTCCTATCAAAATATCACATCATTTCAAAACCATATCAATTCAAAATCATTAGTCCCTTTAAAATAATATTCATTTCAAAAACCATAACACTTTCCAAATTTATAACACTTTCCAAATTAATCCATTTCACTTTAGTTCAAGTTTCAATAAACCATATTCAATTTATATCGATTTCGAATACAATTTTGAACTGCAAATTAAACCATTTTGATTTCAATAGATTTCAAAGTTTAAAATATTCAAGCCTTTACAATAACTCAATTTGAAATTGTCATTTATATTTCAAATTTAACTTCATATTTTTTTAATATTGAGATATTCACTTAGTCAGTCCAATATCATTTATAAAGCCTTAAATTACAAATAAACTAAATATCCCATTTGAATTTATTTTAAATTTCAAAGTATTCATTTAACTACTATAAACCAAAATTCAAGTTATAAAATCATATCTTCAAAATCTCAAATTCGAGAAGTTTCAAATCAATTTTATTTTAAGTGTAATTCTTATACGAATAAAATTCCAAATCAATTTCTATTTGTCTTTCCAACCTTAATTTATAAAAATTATTATAAAAATCTATTTTAAAATGTAAATTTAAATAAATACATAAATACATATAAATATACTAATTAAATGAAATTCTATTAAACTAAAGCTTATTATTAAATTTATTTTATATTAAAAACTTATTGATATATACTAAAATGGTAAAATTATAAGTAAAAATATTAAAAAAAAATATTTTCAAAACTAACTTATAAATTTAAAATTTCCAAACATATAACTTTAAGAATCTAAACTTTAAACCTTTATAAAAATAACATTTATTTATATGTAATAATTAAAAATCTGTATACTAAAACCATATATTTCCTTTCCAAAACCTTGAAAATAATTTTCCAAACATATATATAGACCAACGGTGTCTGTAAATAATTTTCTATCCTATGGTCAAGTGATACGGAAATTTATCATTTCAATCCGCAATTTAAATATCTACGGGTATATATCATTTCAACACGCAATCGGAAATTCAGAGTCAATGAAAATCGCTTGTGTTTATTATTTCAACCTATAACGGTTTTCTCGTATTCTACAAGATCGTTCGGGTATGTATCATTTCAACCCATAGGGAATTCTAAATTAACAGGGAACTTGTAAAGTGAGAACAGTTATGATAATAATATAACATGTCAACAACAGGCATGTATCATCAGTGATAAATTAAATAAAATATAAAAAATGAGACATAGTGTCATATCTCACAGGTGAACAGATACAGATAATGGCATATCATATACAAAATTATCTAATTAAAGTTCAATTTAGCAGCATATTTCAATTTTCGTTTCAAATGAAATCAAATCTAATAAATATAACAATGTTAATTGTGAGTGATTACTCGCCTTTCGAGGCTAGAGAGAACAGACAATGAAATGAGTTATGGATCCAAGCACGAAATCCAAAGTAAAGCAAGATTTGCATGAATTTGACGAACAAAGATGATAGATATGATTCAATGAAATAAACCAGAATCTGCTTGATATAGACTGAAACGTAATATGATTTACATACATATATATTTCAAAAATCAGTTTTAAATATACGTTATGAAAACCAGACTCATATCTACTAATCTACATAAACCAAAACTTAGGTATAAACCTACATACTTACAATAATTAAAAATCACAAATTATAAAATCATAATTACAACAAGTATAACCATTCATTCTACACACTAATATTACATTTTTTTTAAAAATCAGCATTTTATAAAACAAATATATTACCCTTATATATAAGATAACAGACTATATATATAGCTGCTATATTATATATATATATATATATATATATATATATATATATATATATATGTAAACTATTAAAACTTGTACATTAAACCCGAAACAATATGTATAAACTAATATATGTAAGTTTTATATATTATCACATATTATATTCACACTGTAACATATATAATATGAATCAGGGAATAGGAAGACAGGATTTACAAGGAGCAGCAAAAGTATATCTTATATACACTAATATATATATATATATATATATATAAACTGATATACATGCATATGTATATAAACTAATATAAGCCTTTATATTCTAACTTCTGTAACTAATGTATGATAAAATCTATAGAAACTAACATATACAACTAACGTCTATAATACTGCAAACAATTGTTTTGAAAACTATATATATTCTCCTTTCTAGTTTAATATATAACACGCATATAAGCTAACATAATATAAAATGTATATAATACCATAGCATTCAAATTGTAATATTTAAAATATATAACAAATAATACTAAATTATAAATCAAATACGCTAAACAAATATATACGTACCGCTATATATAAGAAAAAATATGCAAATGGGAAGGCCGAAGGTGAAATCGGTGTAGCTGCTATGGCGGTGGGGTGAGATGATCTGGTGGTTGCCAATTGGAAAAGGAGATTTAAAGGAGGAGAGAAGCTTGGGGCTGCTGGCAAAAAAAGGGTTGGTGATACTGGGCTTCGGGCATGAGAGAAGAAGAAGAGCAGGCAGTGGTCCTCAGTTATCAAAGATGGGTTGAGATGAATGTGAGGGATAAAGGTGCGTGTAGCCGTGGGGAAAGAGGATGAGCAGATAAGAGGTGGGCTGTAACAGGTTGAGCAATAGGAGGAGAGAGGAGAAAGGAGATCCAATCACGAAGGAACGTGGGGAGGCACAAGGGGAGGAAGGACTTGCGAGTTGGATGATGGGGAAATATGTACACGTGCTTCAATACTTTGTAGGTGTGTGTGTGTGTGTGGATTGAAATGAATAGGCCACCGAGAACAAGAAAGATGATTGAACTATTGAAGGGAATGACATGGAATGGTAGGAATAGCAATATCCAAAATTAAATTGAGGGAATATAAAAATCCAAGAAGCTATTGGTTTCTACACGGAGAAAAATGAAGGGTTGTGGGAAATCCAAAAGTCAAATTGCGGAACCGATATGAAGACCGTTCCATGGATTTCATCGTCTCTCGAAATTCGAAATTGACAATTGAATATACTATGGAGATCAGCATGACGAGACGATCAAAACAATATACAGATATCAGCGGTATAATCATCCTATCAAAATTCGATAATCTATACCGAAAATGCTGCTAAAACGTCGAAAATAAGATAAATGGAGCAATAATAGTCCAAATTTGGCGAAACGAAATATGACGCCTCACTCAGAAGATGATTTACAAATTTATTATGTAAAAATATTCTGATTTGAAAAAGTTTTCCATTAAATAAAACTTATTTAATTAAATAAAATAACACAAAAAAATAAACTTCCATATTTTCTGATAGAAATTAACCATTTGCTATGTTAATATAGACGTATTCCAAATACCAAATTTATATTCCAAAATTTTATTATTCAAATTTTCAAAAAATTTCAGTTAATTACATTATTAGAACCATTAAAATTTAGGGGCCGTTACATTCTCCCCACTCAAAACTTTTCATCCCTAAAAAGGAACGAGGTAGGAGAATGGAAAATATTGGAAAGAAAAATAGATTTGAAATATAAAATAAAACAATTAATTCACAACTTATAAATTTCATTTATTTTTAAATTGGTCTATATTCAATGAGTTGATTTCAATACAAGGTATTTTCAATCAGTCGATTTAGTTTCAATTTATTGATGTTTGTTACAAAAGTGTTTTTCCAAAACAAAATTTATTTTATTTATCGCATTTATTAAACCCATTTGATTTCACTTAAGTTAATTAATTTATAATTCGATCTTAACTATTCCTAAATTCCTATTTATTTATTCACTACCATATTATTCAATTTATCTCAATTAACATTTTCTACAATCATAAATTAAGTATATAAACATTTATTACGAACCTATTTTATTCAACAAATTAATTCATTCTTTTTCCCAAATTATTATTCAGTTTATTCCACTTAATATATCTTATCATGTAGATTAAGTATGTTGATACTTATTATAACCACTCAAATTTATTTAAAATTTTCTTTTAACAATCATTTTATATTATGTCCTATTCTATTACATATTCAACTTCTGAATAATTTAGGTAAGTCATATATGTTGGAATGAAAATTGAGTATTATACAAGTTTTTCTTTCCAATTCAATTGTTTCAAACCCTGATTTATATTCAAGTTTTTTGGCTTCATTTTATAACTGAAATCATTCCTTAACAAAAATTTAAGAGTTAAAATTCTAGTTTACTTCAAACAATTTAGAGATAAATGTATACATATATATTATATCTATATATCAAATCTAATCTATAAACATATACCTATGTATAGTACAACAAGTCATTTTTAAGAAATTCAAATCAGATTTATTTTCCAAAACAAAAGTGTAGCAAAGCTACTAAGTGGTCCCTCCACTCCGAAGCTCGAAAATGAATGTCGAAGATGATGTTGTCATCACCGAAATTATTTTCCAGTGACAAAAGAAGAGAGCACTGATTAGAAATTTTCCTTAAAATTCTTTTAAAACGATTTCTATTCAAAAATACTTTAAATAACATACCCAAAAATTTTAAAACCAAATTTTCTAAAAACATCAGAAATTGAATTCTCAAATGCTTAATTTAAGTTCATTTAAATTCCTAATAAATTTATAAACCGTGTTTTATAAATTGCATTTATATATATCATGTGGGAACAGTCAATACAAAACAATAAATGAAAATTAAATATTATCGTTTCTAACAATCAATTGATTTAACTATTTAATTTTAGAAAATCTTATACATACATACATGTGTATATATATATATATATAATCATATAAAATTTATTTCATTTAAAAAAAATTAAAAACAATATTGTGTCAATTTCCTCTATTTAAGTGTTTTGGAATTTCTATCGATAATGTTGATCAGACGAATCGATCGAAACCCCAAATCAACCTTAACAACTCCAACGACACACTATAAAATAATTTAATATTAATTACAAATACACTCCCTCACTCGATGATTCAAGAATGGGTTACAAATCAAGGATAGAAATTCAGATTATAGGAACCCTAATCAAGAGAATTTAAGGTAGAGATAAGCTTAAAACGAAGTTAAGATGAGAAAATAACAAAGGGAAAAGATGGATAAACTTATACAAATCGTGGGTGACCATAACCGGATCAACCGTGACTTCAAGAATAAGATCGATGCATAATTCTAAGTAAAATCGACATCCGATCACACGTACCCTAGTCCTTTACTAAAAAATCATTTGGGGAAAACAAGAGATAGCAGCATCTAAACCGAGGACACAGACATCTCCAGTTAATCAACGCCTGTTGTAAAGGGGTTTCACCCCTTTACAAATCATTCTAGAATTGGAGGGCTGCGGATTCATTATAGAGATCAACAGCAGTGGAGTTATGGGATACTCCAGAATTAAGAAGAATACCAATAAGGAGAGTGTGACGAACCGCCTTTCACTCCACGGAAAGACACATCATCATTAAGAAAGAAAGGGGTAGAGAAGAAAAAAATAAGAAAGAAAGAACCAAACAATATCAAAATCTCACGGCGTAACGAATAAATTATATTACATCACATAGTAATTTATATAACATACATCAATCATCAAAGTCACATAGCTTAATATATCTCATTAGACAGTCATTGAGACATGTCTATCATACAACTTAAAATGAAACAAAGAGATCAACACAGTGGAACCACATATCTATATACGCTGAAGCCTCCTGCTCTAAGTCTCCTCCAGAATTCGTCATAGCTAACCTGAATCCCTTGGCAACTCGTAAAAATTTGATTACCCAAGAGTTTAAGAACAAAATAAAATAAACTCTGGGTCAGACATGGGTCTGGTATGAGTAAACGAGTTAAAGTTGTTTAACTTTGAAAATCGTTTGAAATCAAAGGTATCTCGTAAGACCGCGCCACAAATAAACATGTCGGGATTTTACCTTATGATAACCAAAACATTTGATAGGAAATCCAGTGATATTATAATAGTGTCTAGGGATATCAAGTAAAATAGAAAAAGCTGGAATTCTTACATCTCACGTTCCAACATAGTCGGGCATAATCAAAACGTACGACACTTATTAGAGTTTGAATTACATACGATGGCTGGGCTACTGGGTACCGTCCGTCACAGTACCTAGTGTAGATCAGAGTACCGAGGATCCATGCTGATCCCCTACAAAACAAGACCGGAACTATCCCTTACTGGATAATCCCGAATAAGACAACCCCGCAGTTGACGCGACCACACACCCACACAGCCGAATAAAAGGGATCTCTAGACAGAGGAAATCTTATCCTACTTGGGTGCTACCCACTTAGCCTTGCTGCACCTCCCCTGTTTTAGCCATTCCTAATTGATGAGGCTTGAGGCTATGATTACCTTTTTAGAACATATATCTTGGAAAGCTCATTGTCCTCCAATGACGATGCTCTGATAGCATTCGTCCATACAAGTCCGTTCTGAGTTCGAACGAAAAAGAAGAAACTATCTCGCTACATTCATTTTGGAATCACCCTCAGAGTTAATGACAATAGCCCTTGCACTCTGAATTCTTCATCTGATCAAAGGAAATATCTCCGTTAAACTCATTTTGGAATCACCCTAAGAGTTAACGAAAATAGACCTTCCTCTTTGAATTCTCCATCTTGGTCTTCACTTGAGATTTCACAACCTATCGTTTCAATTTGGATCGATGTAGTTTTCGGATATCCAATTTGGAATACAATCGTGGTCTCATCGAAATCCAAACGCCGTCTTTTAAGGCCAAGTCGTTTTAAGTTTTAACAATTTAATTTATTATTTAGAATAGCATATTTACACAGATAGATAATTCACATTATCACAGATAGATAATACATATTATCACAATTTAACCAAAGCATCTCATATCATAGAGCATCACATATCACATATGAGAGATATCAAATAATCCAAGGCATTCGATATCATTTAATCATCCATAAGCAAGATTAATTAGATGTACAATTCCTAATTAATTTAACTTAATCTCCAAATAAATTATATTGAATTAATCACTCTAATTACGTTTAAATCCTTCTTGCTTAACATTAATAAATTACAAACCAATTAATTAATCATCCTTTAATTTATCCATCTTAATTAATCGTCCTTATTTAATTACTCTTTAATGACATTAAGTATTTAGCCTTTAATTAATCGCATAATTTAATTATTCTTTAACCATTAATATTAATTAACCCTTAATTACTCTCATTAGTTAATTATACTATAATCAATTAGATTAAATAATGACCCTTAATTAATTACATTCATTAATTATCCTATGATTAATTGCATTCATTAATTATCCTTTTATTAATTACATTCAGTAATTATTCATAAATTACTTACACTAAGTAATTATACTTTATTAATTACATTAAGTAATTATACTCAATCAATTTCACAAGTGATTATCCTTAATTCATTAAACGAATAAATTACCTTAAATTAATTACATTAATTAATTATCCCTTAATCATTAGTTGATGATCCTTAAATTAATTACATTCATTAACTATCCATTAATTACTTTCATTAAATAATTATCCTTAGATTATTAACATAAATTAATTAACCCTTATTAATTACATTAAGTGATTAACGTTTAATTAATTTCACTAATTAATTATCCTAATTAATCATAACCCTAATTAATTAAAGATAAATTCTTTATCTTAATTAATTACTCATTTAAATCTTATTTAATTTAAATGCTTGGAATTAGTTTATACAAAAATTATTTGAAACTCTTGATCAATTAAACATGATACACTTTATCTTAACCACTTCTTAATTACACCATTAAACTTCATTTGAAAAACTTTTACGAATTAATTACATAATTAACCTAACATAATTACCTTTAAACAAAAAAATTTAAACATTTACTTTAACATTTTAAATCTTTGAAAACTTGTTTAAAACTTGCTTTAAATAAATTTACTTTGGAAACTAAATTCACATTTACTACTTTAAGAACTTGGTAATTTATGTTTGAAAACTTACTTTTGAAAACTTCCATTTTTATTGCTTTTGAAAATTACTTAATATATTTTTGAAACTTGATTAACTAGATTTACCTTTGCTTTAAAACAACTTATCAATTTGTTATAAAATTGCATCTTTTTTTTTTTATAACTTAACAACTTGATCATGCTTTAATTTAAAAACTTGGTTACAAAATTTACTTTTACATTTTAAAACCCGGTCATGATTTTCTTTGAAATTCAAAACTTGAACATGTTTTCTCTTTTAAAATTTTAAAACCTGGTTACTTATCAAAATCAAACCCGAGTCTACACTCTAATTTCCCAAGCTCGAACCTGAGTCACTCGTGTCCTCTCTTTCCCTCGAAACACATAGGCAAACAACTCAAGATCATCCCAAGCTACCATCATTTTCCATGATGCTCTTCAAACACATCAGATACCAGAGATACTTTGTGCACGTGCACATTCGAACGATGCTCCTTCGACAAACTCTACCGCCTTCGACAAGTCGACAACCTCTATAATCGTTCTGACCACCCTTCACATTGAATCGACTGGAATCAAAAATCTAACTAATCGATCAATGCGTAGAAACCCAACCCGATCGAAAAACCACCACTTTCCATTGCCTCCAACCACCGGAACCTACGCCAACAAACGCATAGCTGCTTCACATCACCACGCACTAATCCCCTCACATGTGATCCACTCTGGTGCACCATCGACGTCATACAAACTCTACATACATCGACGACCAAAACAGCACCACAAACCCTAGTTCAACATCGCCTGACCACCACAACCATTTAAAAATTCGACGATCATTTTTTTATTGACCTCCAGGCTATCCGCTACCTCCATCTCCAGGCTCGACACATCTCCTTCGCCAATCGCTAAGAAATAGATGAATAACCCAAATCCGTCAACTTAAGATATCTCATCATATACAAGCTTAAAAATCTTGAAATGTTTATCACGAATCATAATTTTCCAATACGATTCAGCTCCTATAATCTAAATTTAAGACAGAAATGATTGATTTCTAACCCATTTTAAATTATTAGTGTGAATTATATATTTTGAAATAATTACTTAATATAAATTCTTGAAACTATATTTCATATTGATGTTACATTCTTATAACCATTTTTCGTTCAGAAATCAAAGCCTAAACTAAATGTATAAAGAGAAATGGAATTTAATTTGAGTGAGTTTGAGGCTGACACGAAACAGGGATACACACACACACACACACATATATTCATACACATAAATATTTGCACAGACATATCATTTATACATACATGCATTCGCATTCATACACGTATGCAACATTATCTACTATATTACTACAAATATTCATCACATGCATCTAGCAAAATCATAGTTTGAAACCGTTTTTAAAGAAAAGTTTACTCACTGGAATTTTAAAGAAGTAGAGAACAAGTTTTGCTTTGAAAAGATCTGAAGCTTGAATCTTATTTATGATGATTTGAATCTTGATTTATATTGAGTTGAATTTGAATGCTTGCTTGATCTGGTACTTAAATCAGGTTGAAAATTGGAAACATTTGTTGATTGATTTTATTTTCTTCTCAGGATTTTAGCTTTGGTTTTCAGTCTTCTTTTAATTTTAGAAAAGATGAAGGGAAAAATAGGGGTGAGAAAAGAGAATGCTTCTGAATTGAAAAGAATAGCCAGATTTTTCTCTAAAACACTTAGTTATATAATTATACATTAAAAAAAACATATGTTACCATTTGTTAATTTTCATGCTACCAAGTTTGCACATGTTTAATGCATGAATACAAATGTCAAAAAAAATATACTTTATGTTTAAACCCTTGTTTTATAAAGTACTTATATTTTTATATGTTCTTATAAATTACTTATGTTTTTATTAATTTTTATATATATACAAATTATACTTAGTTCACGAGATATTTAAAAAGAAAGAATATTTTAAACCTTTTCTTAAATTCTATTTTAAACTCAAGCAAAAATACTTTTAAATAAATAATTATTTTAAATGTTTTTTTTAAAATATAGAATTAATTTTAAATCGCTTTGAAAAACTATTTTATTGAATTTAGAACATAACTTCTAAATCGTAATATATATACATCTACATATTAAAATTTGAAAACATATTTTATTAATTTTGAAAAAATAAATTTAGCGAAGATAAATATTATTAGCTTTGAAAAGAATAAAATTTTCCAAATTAAATATTTATAAAAGAAAATTATCAATTAAATATTGCAGACTCAAATTATTATGAAAGAAGATTATCAAATTATTATTGCCAAATTTCTGGTCATCACATTCCTCCTCCCTTAAATGAATTTCGTCCTCGAAATTTAAAAGCAAAGATAATTTAATAATCCAGCAATAGTTTTTGTCAAACAACACAAAATACATATCAGCCATATACTAACAACCATAGCAACCAATTCATTCAAACAAACTAACTAAGTAACTACCCTGACACAATTCAGGATAGGACTTCCTAATACTATTTATAGTTTACCTAGTACAACCACTAGGATCCTCGCTCCACTGAATCTAACTAGAAACAACACTATGATAGTGAGCTTCTTCTCAACTCGATTTATAATCTGTGCAGGATGTATGACCACAGTCAAGTCCGGCTCAACTTCCTAATCCTCCTGAACTTCTGGTTCCACAACCAGTGATGGATCATACACAAACTTCCTTGGATGAAATATAGGAAATACCCTGTGAATCCCAGCCATCCGGACTGGCAATTCAATCCAATAGGCCAAAGTACCAATCCTTTCGGAAACATGGAAAGGTCCAATATACCTCGGAGCTAACTTTCTAGTCTTACCAAATCTTATCCAAAATCCAAATCTCCAACTTCAAATTCCAAATTCTTTGTCTCTTATCCGCATAACTTTTCAGACGATCGTGGGTTGCTTTCATCCTTATTGATCAGCTCAACCTTTGTAGATGCCTCTCGAAACAAATCTAGACCAAGAACAATACAAATCTCCTGATTTTATCCAACAAAATGGTCCTCCAAAGATCCATCGAAATCCATAACACAAGCTCTACTCCATAAACATCGGTATACTGAACTTGCTTCTCCCATCTGGAATAACTAGATCAGGTGCACTCGTCAACCTCACCTTCAGATCATGAAAAACTTCTTCACACAAAGGTGTCCGCTTGAACTTCCTGAAGTAACCCACTAATCCAAGAAAAATGCGAACTTCCATAGGAGTCTATGGTTGTTTCCACTCTAGAATAGCTGCTACCTTGCTTCCGCTACGCAACTTTGATTTAGAATAGATGAGAATGTCGTCAATAAACACGAGTTGCAGCACGATCTGGAAGACATGGTTCACCAGATCCATCAATCCACAAAATAGGTTGGAGCGTTGGTTAATCCAAAAGACATAACCAACCACTCAAAGAAACAGTTGAGTGTTCTAAATGCGGTACTGTCTTCAGCTACCCTTAGCTTGTGAAAATCCAAAACTAGATCTAACTGAGAAAAAACAGAAGCACCAAGAAGAAGATCAAAAAGATCACCAATACGTGGCAAGGGATACTTATTCCTAATGGTCACCTTATCCAATTCTCGAAGCGGGGCAAACCTTTGACTTCTTCGAAGACATCTAGAAAATCTCTAACAACTTCGATAGCTTCTACCTTCTCCTGAGAAGCCTCAATCCTAAGCAAAAGATTGTCGAAGAGAACACTCAAACTATCACAAATCACTTTTGCGATCCTACCCAGTTAAATACCCAAAAGACTCAGTTCTCTCTTCACAAATCAGAACAGCTTAGCGCTTTTCTAACTAATCCATTGAAGAAATAGGTCCACTCCGCTGCTTCTGAATTGCACCTCTAGTACACTGCTTAGCCAAAAGATCTTCCTGCTGCCACACATAACACTCCGAGCTACGATGTTGCCTCTCGGGTTTCTTCTTACCTTGCTTCTTCCAATTCGGATTGAAATTCCTTTCGTTCTAGTTGAAAGAATTCCCACTTGGTGCTGACATAGATGCCATGGGACTTCTAACCCATAAGCTCTTCGATCCTCAAAGCCATATTAACCAATTCCACAAATGAGCCTTTGTGATGGGCAACCATCTTCTCATGAAACTCGGGCTTCAAACCAAGCACAACATCTCATTCTTCTTAAGGGTGACAATAAGACCAGGTCCGCAGCAAGACAGCTCTTTGAACTCGGTCTCATATTCTGATATCGACAAACTCCCTTGCTTGAGATCCAAAAAATTCCTATACAGTCGAGTCTTCCCTGCGGTAGGCACAAACTGTTCCTCAAATACTTCCTTAAATATACTCCAAGAGAAACATCAACTAGAACATCCATTGTTACTGCGTCCCACCACTCAGTTGTTCCTTCCTGAAGTTGCCAAGATGCTATCACTTGCTTCTGCATATTCGACCGATCCAAACTCTAAAAAATCTGCTCATACGAGCGCAAACAAACTGCACTTCAATAATGGAATCCGTACCTCTTAAAAGGCTTTCCTCCGAGATTGGTGAAATCCTTACTCAATGTTGCAAAGCTTACTCGAGGAGCCCAACACCGCCTCGGCAGATACTGCTCCACCTTCAACACTCTGGCCTCTTCCATTTGTGGTAGTCATACTACCCAAACCACTGCCCCTTCCACCTCTAGAACTCATGTGGGAAACCCGAACAAAGTCCAACAAATCAGGTAGGTATATAGATATATAAAAATACAAGTACGCTCTCTTAAGATAGATATCACTCCAAAGCCTAGGTATTCTCTCAACCTAGAGCTCTGATACTAGCTGTGATGACCCATCTTTCATTCCATAAAAAGACACATCATCATTAAGAAAGAAAGGGGTAGAAAGGGAAAAGATGGGAAAGAAAGAACTAAACAATATTAGAATTTCAAGTGGAAAGAATAAATTATATTATATAACATTGTAATTTATATAATATACATTAATCACCAGAGTCACATAGATTAATATATCTCATTAGACAGTCATGAAGACCTATCTATCATACAACCTAAAATACAATACAGAGATCAACACAATGGAACCACAATATCTATATACGCTGAAGCCTCTAGCTCCAAGTTTCCTCCAGAATTCGTCATAGCTAAACCTGAATCCCTTGGCCACTCTTAAAAATTTGAGTACCCAAGAGTTTAAGAAAAACAGAAAATAAACTCCGGGTCAGACATGGGTCTGGTGTGAGTAAACGGTTTAAAATTGTTTAACTTTGAAAATCATTTAAATCAAAGGTATCTCGTAAGACCATGCCATAATTAAACATGTCGGGTTTTTACCTTACGCTAACCAAAGCATTTGACAGGAAATCCAGTAATATTATAGTAGTATCTAGGGTTTTCAAGTAAAATAGGAAGTAGCTGGAATTCTTACATCTCACATTCCAACATAGTTGGGCATAATCAAAATGTACGGCACTTATTGGAGATTGGATTCCATACAATGGCAGAGCTACTGGGGTACCGCCTGTCATAGTACCTGGTCTAGATCAGAGTACCGAGGATTCACCCTGATCCCTTGCAATACAAGACCGAAACTATCCCTTGCTGGATAATTCCGAATAAGACAACCCCGTAATTAGCGCGACCAACCGCCCAGACAGCCGAATAAAAGGAACCTCTAGACATGGGAAATCTTATCCTACTTGGGTGCTACCCACATAGCCTTGCTAGACCTCCCCTGTTTTAGCCATTCTAGGTTGATGAAGCTTGAGGCTACGATTACCTTTTTAGAACACATATCTTGGAATGCTCACCGTCCTCTAATGACGACGGTCTGATAGCATTCATCCGTACAAGTCCGTTCTGGGTTAACAAAACCGAAGGCAGTATCTCACTACACTCATTTTGGAATCACCCTCAGAGTTAATGACAATAGCCTATGCACTCTGAATTCTTCATCTCGATCGAAGGAACAATCTCCATTAAACTCGTTTTGGAATCACCCTCGGAGTTAACAAAAATAGACCTTCCTCTTTGAATTCTTCATCTTGGTCTTCACTTGAGATTTCACGACCTATCGTTTAATTTGGATCGATGTGGTTTTTGGATATCCAATTTGGAATCCGATCATGGTCTCATCGAAATCCAAATGTCATCTTGTAAGGCCAAGTTGTTTTAAGTTTTAACAATTCAATTTATTATTTAGAATAACATATTCACATACATAGATAATTCACATTATCACAGATAGACAATCCATATTATCACAATTTAACCAAAGCATCTCATATCACAGAGTATCACATATCATATATCAGAGATATCAAATAATCCAAGGCATTCAATATCATTCAATCATCCATAACCAAGATTAATTAGATATACAATTCCTACTTAATTTAACTTAATCTCAAAATAAATTAAATTAAATTAATTACTCTAATTAATCTTGCTTACTTAACCTTAATTAATTGCAAACTAATTAATTAATCGTCCTTTAATTTATCCATCTTAATTAATCATCCTTATTTAATTATTCTTTAATTACTTTAAGTAATTAGCCTATCCTAGTAGTGGTGGTCCTGATGGTTTTAATTCTTTTTTCTATCAGCACACATGGAAGATAATAAAACATGATGTCAACAGAGCAATACAATATTTCTTTTGTCATAACAAATTACCAACTAGTGTAAATGCAACTAATATAGCTCTTGTACCAAAATGTCCAAATACACTTAGTGTTTCTGATTTTAGACCTATTTCATGCTACAATGTTCTTTATAAAATCATATCCAAGATAATAGCAAATAGACCCCAAAGTGTCTTGCCTTCAATTATATCTAGCAATTAAGTTGCTTTCATGCCTCACGGAAATATTAGTGATAATATTTTGCTAACTCAAGAGCTTTTAAGAGGATATGGTATTGGGAATATATCACCTAGATGTATGTTGAAACTTGACATTCAAAAATCTTTGATTCTCTTACTTGGAGTTCTATTATAGCAATTCTTTCGAGGATGAATTTTCCTAACCAATGCTAGCATGGATTTATACTTGTATTTCTACAACTCACTTCTCCATACTAAGAAATGGATGTTCTAGAGAATTCTTCAAAGGAACTCAAGGGATACGACAAGGTGATCCAATATCTGCTTATCTGTTCAATATAGTAATGGAAGTTCTAAATTCTTTGATAGTTGAACGAATGAAAGCTAAGAAGATTCATAACCCAACTACTATTCGCTGATGATCTTGTCATTTTTATTAAACCAACTATATCAAATATTACCACTATATTTGAAGTATTGGATCAATTTTATGCAATCTCCGGGTTGAAGATAAATTTTAATAAATCACACATACTTATAGCTGGACTTAGTGATAGTTTAAAGGCTGAGATTATTACACAATCTGGTCTTAGTGAGATGCAACATAATGCCAGATATCTTGGATTACCACTTATTTCTGCAAGAATCAAAAAATCTGACTGTTTGCCCCTTTATGAAAGAATTACTGAAAAGCTATCCATTTGGCCTAACACAAAGCTAACTGAAGCAGGAAGATTAGTCATTATTCAAAGTATTGCTACTGCTATGGTTAATTATTGGATGAGACACTACATTCTTCCATGTAAACTTGTATCAATGATTAATAGTGCTTTGAATAGATTTCTGTGGCATGGTGATCCATTTTCAAAAAAGTTAATTCCAATATCATTTAAGAAGATTCAATTGCCAATGGATAGAGGTGGTTTAGGAATTACTAATATAAAAATTTGGAACATTGCAGCTATCTCATTATATTTTGACAAAATTTTATCAAGAAGTCAAGACCTCTGGACACAGTTGATATTTAAAAATTTATTAAAAGGAAAGGATTTTTGGTCTGTGAATATTCCAAACTTAAGCAGCTGGAGTTGGCGTAATATTCTGAAATTAAGATCTACTTTTCTACCCATCATACAATGCAATCCACTTGAGAACAATGAACTACATTTCTGGTCATCTCCTTGGGCTAGAACTGGTTTGATTATTCAGGGAATTCTTCCATACTCCTTAAAACTGCAATCTGGTAATCCTCTTAATGATAAAGTTACTTTCTGTATTAATGATGGCTCAACTGATTTACCTTATTGTAGTTCTAAACAAGTTAGGAATTTATGGCAAAATATATCATCTTTGCTTCTACCGTCTTCATATCTTAAAGTAGTTTGGACTAATAATGGAAAGAAGCATTCAATTTCTAAAGTATACAAAGCTTTGTTAAATATTGCAAGTTCAGAGAGTTTCCCTTGGACTACTAGAATTTGGATGGAGAAATCACCTGCTAAAGAAAATCTGTTACTTTGGAAAATTATGGAAAATGCTCTTAATACTAAATAGAAATTAACAAGACTTGGTGTAATAAGCAATGAAGATTGTGTTTTCTGTCAAAAGCATCCTGAAACAAACACTCATTTATTTTTTGAATGCAACTTCACTTTTGGAATATGGTGCAGATTACCTGTAAATGGAAACTATCACAAACCTGATAAAAACTCAAGAGTAGAATGGTTTAATATATTCAAGGCAACGGGGTGTAAGTCTTTGAAGATAGTGATTCTTATGATAATTTTAAAGATATTTGCATATGAGATATGGAATGAAAGGAATAGAAGGATCTTTGATCTGAAAATGGAAACTGCAGATACCTTATATAGTGCAATGCATAAGAGAATTCGCAAAAGATTGAATAGGCTGAATTGAATGATGTGATGTTATTGTTGTATTATTAATTGTTAACATTTTGATATGAATGTTACATGGTGTACATGTACTACCTAATATAAGGCTGTAAATTTCATGTAATACATTTCTGAGTATACGAATATATTGGGCAGGTCTCTCTTAGCCCATTGCTTTTCAAAGTAATTAGCCTATCCTTTTACCATTCACATTAATTAACCCTTAATTGCTCTCATTAATTAATTATACTATAATTGATTACATTAGTTAATGACCCTTAATTTATTACGTTTATTAATTATCCTATAATTAATCACATTCAGCAATTATCCTTTCATTAATTACATTCAGCGATTATCCATAAATTACTTACACTAAGTAATATAATTTATTCGTTCCACTGTGAGATTCTGATATTGTTTATTTCTTTCTTTCCTATCTTTTCTCTTTTCTACCCCTTTCTTTCTTAATGATGATGTGTCTTTCTGTGGAGTGAAAGGTGGGTCGTCACAGAGAGGCAAGAATGGATTTCAGAATGAAGGGGAATGTTCTGAAATTCAGTAGAAATCTGAGACAAAGAAGAAGAAACTCAAGCTCGAACGAAGGTGATTCGGTAATTAAATTTACTCTATGTGCTAAGTTTTGCCTAAAACCAGAGCTCTGATACCACATGCAACATCTTCATATTTCGTGCCATTCGCATCCACATATGCCATACTAGAATTTCTTAATATATCAGATTGTTAATTTATATTTGGCAAAACTCAGTATATATAGTAAATAAATCAATCACGAAATTACAAACACAGAGTAATATAACATTAAGCAGTGGAAACAAATAAATAGTAGTTCATGAAGCTACTATATTATATATATAACAGGGTTAATACAAGATACAATAGAATTCTCGAATATATAGAAGTCTCAATACAATAGTCAAATAACAAAATCTGAATCTATCACTAGAGTCAACTGTATAACTGAAAGCTGAATAGATATGGATGGATCTCCAAGAGAAGCTCCAACTGCGAAGGTGAGTCTCAAATACCGTGACACTCAGTCTGACCCAAGCATAAAGCAAAACACAAAACATTCGAGTAAGGATTAACATTCTTATATCAATAAATCCAACTCAAGTGAAATATCAACTGAAATACAAGTAACTCAAAGGATGTTTGGGATACCCATCCTCTAAGGATCCGTGAACTATCTACTATGTAGTACAATACGCCATTATAATAGGTCTATAGTAAGATAAACAACTAAAATAGCGTTAAGGCATTACCCATATCCTCCTTAACACATTTTTATAATGTCGTAGTCTATACAGTACCGTAATAGCTCCGTAAAAAGGAGGCTACCAAATGGCACTCCATAGGTACGACATAAAACAAAATCATAGTCGTCTCGATAAGGTAGGTTACATGGCACAACTAGGCAATACCAGTGTAGATATACCAATTACACTTCCAGGCTATTGGAAACGCATAGCCACAACAACCTCCCAACTCGTCCACATTCCCAAAAATCTGAGGGCGCACCCAATCAATCACAAAGCAATACAATGGTATCAATGAAGTGTGTCCGATCGGAGGAGCTACCTCACTTGGCCCGTTAATTGCTCCTCTTTTAGCCACCTTAAGCTAACTCATGCCAGTCAGGTCCACGTATATACCTCAAATAGAATCGTCGCCAACCATCCTACTTCATTCTGTAATCTCCACCGCGTACACCGTTGTTAAAGTGATTTTCGATATTGGCAGAGAATATAAAAATAACCGATCACGGTCTCTTTAACAACCAAACGTTATTATAACACCGTGGTCATTTCATTTCAAATAGTTTATAATTCATATTAATATATCGTATCATTTCAAAACCATATCAATTCGACATCATTACTCCCTTTAAAATAATATTTAGTTCAAAATCATTAAACTTTCGACATTTATAATATCCGAAATTATAAAAACTTAGAAATTATAACACTTTTAAATGATTACACTTCCACTTAAATAGTTTAGGTACATAAAATAATATATATAATTAAATTGTTATAAGTTAAATTAGCTTATATAATAGAATTATTAGTATATTTAAAATAGTTATAAAATTAAAATATTATATATGTAAAATAATTTATAAAGTAAAATATTATAATTGTTTTAATATATTTAAAATACTTTATGTAACAAAATATTTTTTCTCAAATTTCACGAATCGATTTAAATCAATTAGAATTCCATATATCCAGCTTAATTCAAACTCAATTCATCCATTTCAGTTCAGTTCAAGTTTCAATAAACCATATTCAATTTATATCGATTTCAATACAATTTTGAACTAAAATTAAACCATTTCGATTTTAATAGATTTCAAAGTTTAAAATGTTCAAACATTTGCAATAACTCAATTTGAAATTTTCATTTATATTTCAAATTTAACTTCGTATTTATTTAATATTGAAATATTCACTTAGTCAGTCCAATATCACTTAAATAAAATCTTAAATTACAAATAAACTAAATATCCCTTTTGAATTTATTTTAAATTTCAAAATATGCATTTAATCACCATAAACCAAAAATCAAGTTATAAAATCATATCTTCAGAATCTCAAATTCAAAATGTTTCAAACCAATTTTATTTAAGTATAATTCTTAAACAAATAAAATTCGAAATCAATTTCTATTCATATTTCCAACCTTAATTTATAAAAATTATTATAAAAATCTATTTTAAAATATAAATTTAAATAAATACATAAACATAATATATATTAATTAAATTAAACTTTATTAAATTTAAGATAATTATTAAATTTATTTTATATTAAAACTAATACATATATATATATATATATTAAAATGGTAAAATTATATGTACAAATCTTAAAAAATTATATTTTCAAAACTAACTTATAAATTTAAAACTTCCAAACATATAATTTTAAAAATCTAAAATTTAAACCTTTATAAAAATAACATTTATTTATATATATATATATATATATATATATATATATATATTTAAAAATCAATATTTATTGAACCCATATATTTCCCTTTTAAAACCTCGAAAATAATTTTCAGAATATATATATATATATATATATATATATATATATATATATATATATATAGACCAACTGTGTCTGTATATAATTTTATATACTATGGTCAAGTGATACGGACATTTATCATTTCAATCCGCAATTTAAATATCTACGATATATATCATTATAACCTGCAATCCCAAATTCAGAGTCAATGATAATCACATGGGCTTATCATTTCAATCCATAACGTTTTCTCCTATTCTGCAAGATCGCTCAGGTATGTATAGTTTCAACCTACAGGGAATTCTAAATTAACAGGGAACTTGCAGAGTGAGAATAGTTATGATAATAATATAACATATCAACAACAGGCATGTATCATCAGTGATAAATAAAATAAAATATAAACAATAGGACATTGTGCATATCTCATGTAACGACTTGATAATTTCAACCAATCACATCCTCACATGTCGGACTTGAATTGCTCAAAATATCATATTGTTAATTGAAATTTGGATAAACTTAACATCTACAGTAAATAAATCAATCACAGAATCACAGATACAGAGTAGTACAATAATACGCAGCGGAATAAATGAATAGTAGTTCATGAAGCTATTGTATAAACAAAGTTAGAAATAAAATACATCAGAAAATCCCAGATGCAATGAAGTCTCCAGTACGGGCAGATGACTTCTATGAACCAATCGACTGGATGACTGAAAGGATAGATAGCTGGATCTTCAAGCAAAGCTCCAACTTCGAAGGTGAGTCTCAAATGTTGTATCACTCAGTCTGACCCGAGCGTAAAGCAAAACACAAAACTATTCGAGTCAGGATTAACATTCTTATATCTATAAATCCAACTCAAGTGAAATATCAACTGAAATATAATTAAGTTAGAGGATGTTTGGGATACCCATCCTCTAAGGATCCAAGGTACTATCTATAGGGTAGAAATATACACTATAACACCGTGGTCATTTCAATTTTATTTATATTTCAAAACTAAAATATCATTTTCATTTCAAATATCTCTATTTCCAAATTAGTATATATATATATATATATATATATATATATATATCCAATAATTTATGAAGCAAAGTATGTTTATTTCCTCAAACTTCACAAATCGCTTCAAAAATCAACTCGACCTTCCCGTTCAAATTTAATTAAATCAAAATTATCAATTTCCATTCAATTTAGTTTCTGACTAAACTATTTCAAATTTTATCTATTTTAAATACGGATTTGAAACAAAAAATAAACCATTTAAATTTCAATATAATTCGAAGTTAATATATTTTGGAGTGTTAAATATTCAACATTTCAAAGACTAAACTTTGATGGTTGCGTTTATCTCCCAACTTGACTTCACTATTATTTAGTTTTGAAATATTCACTTAATGAATTCAATATTATTTATATGACTTTAAATTTACATTTTCTATATATTACCTTCGATTTCTTTAGACATGAATCATCCGTTAAATTTCTTAAATAAAAATTCAAGTTATATGATCATATGTTAAAGTTTCGAATTAATATTTTCAAGTTGATTTAACTAAATAAAATCCTTAATTAATGACAAATTCAAATAAGTCCCAAATATATCTTCAAACCTTAGCTTATAAAATTTATTCCATAAATCTATTTCAGAAATACAAATTTAACAAATCCTTAAACATATTTCATATTAATAAAATCAATCTTAATTAAATTATCTTATTATTAAATCTATATATAAAATAACCTTTATATATAATACTTTAAATCAATATTCATTAAAACCATATATTTCTTTTCAAGACCATAGAAAATATTTTCAAAACATTCATATAGACCACGGTGTCGATGTAAAATTTTCTATTCTATGTACAAGGGATACAGATATTTATCATTTTAATACGTAAGTTAAATATATACGGGTGGATATCATTTCAACCCGTAATCCTAAATTCAATTAAAAGGAAAATCGCTTGGGTTTATCATTTCAACCCATAACGAAATTCTCCTATTCTAAAATCCGTTCGGGTATGTATCATTTCAACCCATAGTGATTTCTATACTAACAGGGAACTTGCAGAGTGACAAAAGATATGAAAATAATAATAACAACAGGCATATATCATCAAAAATAAATATAAACAATAGGATATGGTGTCATATCCCATAAGTGAATAGTTACAGATAATAGCATATGTAACAATTTAAATAACTACAACATCATGTTTCATTTGTCATTTCAATTTAATCAATTTAACAAATAAAAGAATGTTAATCGTGAGTGATTGCTCACCTTTCGAGGCTAGAGAATACAGAAGATGACATGGATAAGCACACTGATACGGGCATTGAAATTTGAATTATAAATCCGAGCACGAATTTCAAAGCAAAGTAGGATTGGCACGAATTGGACGAACGAGGCTGATAATCAAGAATTTATGAATTGAATCAGAATCAGTCTGATATATACAGAAATTTTTGCAATTTTAATAAAAATCAAAACGCATCCCTAAGAAAAATTTAAAGTCGAATCACACACACACACATATACAGACACACACACACACACACACACACATATATATATAATTTACCTTTTTTTCCACACATAAACCAATAGTTTTAACGTTTGAAATAAAACATATATGTTAAATAAAAATCCTAATAATTTTTCCAAACCATTTTAATTTTTACACAAAGATCAAAATTTCTATTTACAAATCTACGACCCAAACCACCCCATACGACCTATGTATATAATATCATTAAGATTTGTATTTTAAAATAAGACTAATATATAAAACTTCAACAAATTACACTGTTCAAATCTCATTTATAAACTACTATATACATATGGTACAAAATCCACTTCATAATACAATTATAAATTTTAAACACTTTGCCTATATATATAAACTAATATATAACTAACCATACATAAACAGTAAAGCCTATATACAGACTTATATAAAATTTTAGACAACGGATGTACGAATTACTTTTATAACTTATATTATAACTTATTTTATAAATATATATAATACTGTAACCTGTGCAGACCGAAAGTATAAGTTAGAATGTAAACTTTATACAATATATATAAATGGCAACTAATATAACTTTTTTTTTGCGAAGGCAACTGGTCTACACTAAAACACATATACACCCTTAACTTTTATGCAAACGTGCATGCCAACTGAAATGAAAACTTATATATTAGAAAACTAACTCCATACATAAGTGTGTGCAAAGTATATAGATATATATAAGGCCATAAAGATATATCTATCATTATTATAACTTTATATAAATATATGTCATATACGAACTTAGGAAAATAAACAACTTCAAAAATCCTATACAACTTCCATAATAATAAGATGTAAATTGACCTCCAATAAAAGTTATAAACCTGTTTATTATAAAACTGTATATATATAATAACGGATTTACAAAACTTATAAAATAAATCGTACAATATGGTTTGAAAAATATACATATATGGATTCAAAGTTAAAACAAAAATGAATATAAATCTCCTTGCCAAATATGCAGACTCCATTTGCATATCCAACACAACTCACACATATTAAATATGCATACACTACTAGAAACAAAACAAACTTTTCAAAAAGAATGGAAACAACGTTTGGTATATATATGTATTCAAATCCAACAACTTTGTATAAATCACTACATGTATGCATCTTATATTTTTATACCACTATCAATATATCATAACTATACTCCATATAAACAAATATGCGTACCAACTTTGAATGCTAGAATATGCATCAACAGCACGTACAGGGGACGTGTATTGATAAAATCATCCATATCATAGCTAAATATAAAACTATATATAATATATATAAATAACACTTGCAAATATAAACTTAACTTACCTATGCCTGGTTATCCGAATAGTAGAGGAAACAGGGGAGGGTCGTTGCGTCTTCGATGGAAATTATGCAATGGGAAGGCGGATTCGGTGGAGGAGCGGAGTTTGGAAAAGGTGAACGAGAGGCCGAAATTTGTAGTGCCAGGCAAGTTTATATAGAAGAGGAAGAAACAATAGAGTGGGAAAGAGGAGAAATCTGGGAAGAAGCGATAAAAAAAGGAAAGAAAATACGAACAGAAGTAAATGGAAACGACTAAATAAAAGTAACCAATGAAATAGCACAATCACGTGCTATGATTCAGTTGAGGATTTAATGCAAAATCTTCACGTTGATTCAGGAAAATAGTCAAAGCAAATAAATGATAGCACATTTCAAATTTGAATGGAAGGTGTAACGACCCGCCTTTTTGGACAGTTTAAACCGACGATCAAATACACATGTCGATTCCAAACCATTCAAAAGGGCAGATGGTTATTGGGGTAAATAAGAAAAGAAAAGAAAGAGAAATAAAGGAAATGAAACAACACAAAATCTCGCAGCGGAACGATAAAATATAACAGTCAATTAAACAATTCATGAAGCTGTTTACTATACTTTGACAATTATTTATACAACATTTATCAGAGTTATACATATACAACAGAACAATTAAAATAATGCAGCAGATAGCATGATGCAAGGGTAATAATAGTAATAGTATACCAAATCTTCGTCTTCATCCTCCAGAATAGATCTTCGAAAATCTGAAAACTCTGGACTGACCCGAGCGTAATGAAAAGACAAAACACTCGAATCAGGACTAAAATATCCTTATGAAAGTTAAATCAATCGTAAATAAATATGAGTGTAACGGCGTCAGAAATGTTTACGGGGTTTGACATCTCATATCCAGTGTCAACGTGCGTGCAATAACTCAAGAGATGTTACGGGATTTTCCATCTCTTAAGGATCCGTTAAACTATCTACTTTGTAGTAATGTACGCTAAGTAGATAATGCCTATCAGTAATATAAAGTATCAAAATAGCGTTAAGGCGTTACCATAATCCCCCTTAGCACATTTTTATAATGCCATAGTCTATACAGCACCGTAAGCCCCACCGTAAACTTGTGGTTATCAGAGGGTACCCTATAGGTATAACACAAAACAAAACGTAGTGGTCGCGAATAGGATAATCAGTATGACAAGGTACATGAGGCGATACCAACTAGGATACTAGTAGTTGCGTGATCCGGACTGATGTTGAGCATAGCCAGCAGCTACCCCAACACCGCGAAACGACACTCCCAAATCAAGGGGTGCACCCAAATTGAATCACAAATGTAATAGATATGGTATCGAAGAAGTGTGTCCGCTAGAGGTGGCAAACCTCAATGGCCCGGCGCGGCTCCTGTTTTAGTCATGTCAGGGGTCATCCAATATCGTTCTCTTTCTTCAGTCAACGCATTCACCAAACCATCCACTTCATTCTGGATCAACACTCCGCGTATAATAGTTATTAAAGTGGTTTTCGGTATCGACAGGGAGTATGTCCATATCCGATCCCGGTCTCTTTAATAACTGCGCATTTTTACACCGTTGGCTCTTTTACATTTCAAATCGGTTCATAATTGATATCAAACTATCATATTCACTTCAAAAATCAAATCCATTTCAAATATCATCGTATCTATTAAAATGTCAGATTCTGTTTCAAAAATCATTTTTCGTCTCAATATCTTATTTCGATTTCAAAATCAATTCGGATTTCAATTTAGGTTGCAACTTCATTTAACCCAATTCGTATTTAAATTCAAGATTTAAATATAAACATTTCCCCTTATTGACCATCTTAGAATTTTAGAAAATAGTTTTAAGTAGTTTAAAAGTAGTTTAAATAATTAAAATAGTTAAAATACTTAAAATCTTTAAAATGGATTTGAAATAGATAAATTAGTTTAGAATAATTTAAATTGGGTTAAGTAGATTTAAAATAGATTAAAATAGTTTAAGTATTCAAAATGGTATATATAACTGAGTAATTTGGAAAACAAAATAAAACAGCTTCAAAACCAAACCATTTCAATTATAACTTCCCAATTCAAAGCAATTTCAATTTCCGTTCTACCGATTCAATTTCGATTTTGATTCAATCAACGTCAACTTTGACTTCAAATTTATTCAATTTTATATTCACTTTCAATTAATTCAATTTCAATTTATATCGTTTTGGAGCTTGATTTTTCAAAAATATCCATTTATAACACTTAACAAAATTATCCATCAATATTCAAGTTTAAATCCAAATTTCAAATATGGTTCAATTCCAAGCTCGATTTCAAAATATCATTTTTTATATCACTTTTACTTAGTAATATTCAAAGCTCGAATTAAAGTTAAATATTTATGCAAATCAATTTTCGAAATTCAATCAAATCCTAATTTTTAAATTTCAAAGTCTCGATTCATATTATTTAACGATTTCTTTTAACCAAAATTTATTTCAACATTCCAAACTCAATTTTACCGATATATTCGATTTCTATAATTTGATTTCTATTTATAACTTTTAAATCAAAACATTTAAATAAATTTCAAATCGGCGAATTTTAAAATTATTAATTTAGCCAATTCGGTGTCCGTATATAATTTTCTATCCTATGGCCAAGTAATTATTCATTTCTATTAAATGTCAGGAATGAGTATATATTACTTAAACCAATCACAGTGTCATATGTATGCATAACAGTATATATAAGAAAATAAACATCCAACATTTAAATATCAACCAATAACATCCATCAAAATACATCATCCAATAGACAATACAATTCATGGCAGTTTCAAAGTTATCAATGTCAGGTAATTTAATCGCAATTCAATTTTAATTTCAATTTAACTGTCAATTTAATTTTTCAACGGTTAATTCAAATGACAAGCTATATGACAATTAAATTTTTATCAAACAACGAAAAATAAAATCATAACACTTCATAATGTCAAATTTAACTAGCATGAAGATATTTAGTACGATGTGAGCGTTATAAAACACTCACCTTGATTTCAATGCAGTTCCAGCGTTTTATTTCGAATAAAATTAAACGGGCATTTCATTTTACCTGAAATTTTCACTAGCTCCAAACGATTCCAATCCAGGTCCATAGTGTAGTATTCGACAAAACGAACCCGTCGCAATTCATTTCGTCACAATCCGACCTCGTATCAACAAGATATCGCAGTTTAAAATTTATACAAATTTAAATACAACTTAATAAACAATTTCTTTTATTAATTTTAAACCTAGCAATCTGGACCGTAGATTTCAAGGCTACAGATCAAGGCCGCACGAGCTTCCTTCCTACGTGCGTGCTCCCTCTCCAGGACGCGACAAAGTCGAACCCATCTAGCCGCCTAAACACTAGTCACGCAACACCCCACGCTCGCTTTTAGCTCGATCAACCAGTACCATCATGTAGCTCTTGCTCGACTCCACCATCACTTGAAGCACGATGAAGCTCGGCCTCCCCTGGAGCACGCAATTTGATGACGAACGGTCGGCCATCGTGGCCCCGTAGCTCCCATCTCGCCGCTCCGATTTCGATCGCAGCCGTTGAATATCAGGAACTCGGTGCGCTCTACATTTTCCATGTTGGCAGTTTCACGAATCGCTTTGTGGATGAGGAGATAGGAGGGGGAGAATGAGGCTAAATTCTGGCCGTGAGTATGATAATGGCGGCTGTGTATTTGAAACCCTAGTTCTCTTTATTATTTTGCAAAAGTGAAATTAATGAAGTGCTTAAATAGAAAACGACGAACACTATTTATCCGGCCTTTCCGGAGTCCGACTTAAGCGCGGTGACCAGCGTTTCTAGGGTTTATCCCACGTTCCGGACACAATGGAATAGGTTTCGGAAGCTAATTCGATCGTATGTGAGACTTATAGCGATAAACGATCAACTTAAATTAAATCGATTTAAACTAATTTCTGTGCGTTTTAGCTTGCCCCGGACAAACGGTAAATCCGATTGACATGAAATTTGAAATCTTACAATAATATCACATTACGGATCCGATTAAACTAGTTTCGTCGAAATCCGAGACTGTTTGAAAAATGACTATTTTAACTCGTCCAATTAATATTAAAACAATTTCAATGCGTTTCGAGCTGCCACGGTCAAACGACAACTCCGATTGCTACGAAAATTGAAATCCGATAATAACAAATTATTACGGATCCAATGGAACTAGTTTCGTCCAATTCTGAGACTGTTCAAAAATTGGCTATTTTTCACTCGATAATTAAATATTAAAATATTCAATTTTCACAAATTTACTTTTAATTCGATTTTAAAAGTTCTACAACATCATTCTAACTTTAATGTGATAAAATAAAATTTTTCAAATCATTTTTAATCATATTAAACGCGTTATTCAGTTATCCCATAAATTCCAATTTTAAAACTTATTAACTCTATTAAAATCCCGATATAACTTACATTCACTTTGGAAACCAATTTAATTCATATTAAATCAAATTTCAATTATTCAATCTACTTCCATATATTAAATTTCAATATCAAATTAATCACATCAAATTCGGAATTTAATTATTCAAACATTTGTAATCTTAAATTTAGTTAAATTTGATTATTCTTAAATCACTATCTTTTGCACTATTCAAAACGAACTTATAAAATTTAACAAATTCAGATTATAGAACAACCATTTTCATTAAAACAGTTATTCAATTCGCGTTATACAATTATTCAATAAATTCAAAATATTAAATTTAAACAATTTAGTTGTTCAATATTTGACGGATTTCAATATTGGATTTTTAAAATAAAAATTTCATTATTAGTCGATTTACTATATTACATCAAATGAATTCCGCATTATTATTTAACTAAAATTAGATATAATGCACTCATCTAATATATAAACTTTCATTTCAATTGCAATTGGTTCACAAATTAAATTCGACTAACTAAATGAATAGGTAACTTAAATCATTATCATCGTTAACTTTTAATTACTTATAAGTTTATTATTTACAAACGAGTGTCTCAATTACCTATTCAATACAAATTCATTCAATTACCTTTGACTACATATTATTTCAATTGATTTGGGATTTCATTCAATTCATAAATAATTAACTTAGATAAAATTTTGTTGCATTTCATTCTAGTTATTATTATTCCAAACGACTTACAATTTTTTTCTAACACTAAATCACGAAATCTTATTAAATTAACTATTTTAATTATCAAAAATTTACGGGTCGTTACACTCTCCCCCACTCAAAACTTTTCGTCCCCGAAAAGGAAAAATAAGGGAAAAGGAACTATGTATAGAATTCAACATTTGATATATTTTATTCAAAGTTACCAACTTATAAAACAATGAAATTCCATTTATAAAGTCATAACTACGCTTCCACTAAGTTACTCCGAACGGCTTTCTAACTTTAAAAGTTAGTTATCAAAACAAGTTATAAAAAAAGTTTTAAAACTTGAAAAATTTTCTAACACCCGGATTTTACGGAAAATTTCGGCAGAGTCTCCTTTGCGCGGCTCGATCGGAAAAAAAAATGACAGTATATATATCACAAATATACATCTCATCAAGTGATGAGGCATTCCACAAGGAAAAAGTGTAAAAGTACGGCATGTAATCCGAGATATGTACCTTATATATTGTTAGCGAGCATATACGGCTAATATAGCGCGAAAGCGAGCTCCGAAAGCGAGCTCCAAAGGCGAAGCAAGCGCAATCCGCACCTACTAAACACTCAACAAACCATGAGAAACATGCATATATGAAAATAATATCAATATACACCATATAGCAACATAACAACTACATGTGCCAACATAGCAAATGCAACAAAACAACAAATGCATCCACCAATCAACTATCATCCAGCAAATCCATAGCCAATCCATATAAATTCACTTCTCATTAATATTTATTGACTTGAGTTTCAATTTTAATCACAGTTGATTCCTTAACGTTGGATTTTTACTAACATTAATTCTCAATTCAATTAGCTACCATTAACTAATTTATATTTACATTAGTTCACTTCCAATTTGAATCAAATTAAATTCTATTTAAATTCATTTAACTTCCAATTTGATTTCAATGATTTATAGCTTTCAATTTCATTAACACTTCATGAATTATATACAATCAACTAACAATCATATAACAACCAAATCATACCCAACATAACCAAATTATTAATTTTACATTCAATTTGGTTTATCTCTTTTTTATATATATATATCCTGTTATATAATTTTAAAAGGACCATTTTATATTTGGCATCTTAAATTTCCAATATTCTTTAATTAAGTCCGTAAGCTGTACATATATCATCCGTGAGCAACATCAATCTAATCGCTCATTCAATCACACAATTTCACTTCCAAACTAGTATCGTTCACACGACTCTCTAGTGCGGACTCAGATTTGGTTCTTTGATTGGAAACTGTTACTCTCCTTGCATAGCCATATACTATGATAGAGAATTCCAGAATCAAATTAAAAATCCATATCTAGGGTTCGCCGTCGAAAATCGAGTGAAAAATCCTAACTTGGATCGATGTAAATCATCTCGAAATTTTGTGCTCGAATTTGGATCAAATCGTTATGCGAATAAAATAATATACGTACAATCTCACGTATTACCTTCCAATGGATTTCTATCCAATTTATCTATACTAAATTATTTTATTGACTTCTATTTTTTTTCCACTTAATTACCCACAATCCATTATTCAATTAGTATATTCATTTCTTTACATAGCACATTCTTTAACATTATATTTTCTTAAACATCCTATCAAAGAATTTGCATACTCAAGTTCATTTTAAACATTCTATATAATTTAATTAAACTCAATTTCTTCTCCCAATTGATTCTTAGCTATACCAAAGTCTTTTGTTTACATTTACTTCATATTCGGTTTCAGTTAATAACCAATTTATTTGCGGAACATTTTATTAGTCATCACTTTAATTTATAGTCATTCCATAAAAGTCTAACTTCTTATATATGACTTTTCTTAGTTTACGGTTATCTCAAAGTTACAAATTCAATTTTTTTCTATGCCATTTATATTTATTTTCTATAACCAATTTACAAAAGATATTATACACTTCATTTGTCTTCTTTCTTAATTTCACTTACTTGTTCCATTTATCCATTTATCATTTCATGCTATATTTAAGTTTTTTATAATTTTTATCACAACCAAAATTTCCATTTATATACATTTTAATTCCCCTTGAGTTTACCTTACTTGTATACTTAAAAATTATTTTCAGGTTCTATTTAGTTGTACAATATCTCATTACATATCCAAAACATCATTCCAACTTCTTAATATTTGGTAAGTCATATTATATGTTATTAGAATGCAAATTTGGCATTATACAAATTTATAGAATTTCATTTTACTTAAAACAGCTTCAAAACCAAACCATTTCAATTATAACTTCCCAATTCAAAACAATTTCAATTTCCGTTCTACCGATTCAATTTCGATTTCGATTCAATCAACGTCAACTTTGACTTCAAATTTATTCAATTTTATATTCACTTTCAATTAATTCAATTTCGATTTATATCGATTTGGAGCTTGATTTTTCAAAAATATCCATTTATAACACTTAACAAAATTATCCATCAATATTCAAGTTTAAATCCAAATTTCAAATATGGTTCAATTCCAAGCTCGATTTCAAAATATCATTTTTTTTATATCACTTTTACTTAGTAATATTCAAAGCTCGAATTAAGGTTAAATCTTTATACAAATCAATTTTCGAAATTCAATCAAATCCCAATTTTTAAATTTCAAAGTCTCGACTCATATTATTTAACAATTTCTTTTAACCAAAATTTATTTCAACATTCCAAACTCAATTTTTCCGATAAATTCGATTTCTATAATTTGATTTCTATTTATAACTTTTAAATCAAAACATTTAAATAAATTTCAAATCGGCGATTTTTAAAATTATTAATTTAGCCAATTCGGTGTCCGTATATAATTTTCTATCCTATGGCCAAGTAATTATTCATTTCAATTAAATGTCAGGAATGAGTATATATTACTTAAACCAATCACAGTGTCATATGTATGCGTAACAGTATATATAAGTAAATAAACATCCAACATTTAAATATCAACCAATAACATTGTGACGCCCCACCTCTATACCCACACTAGCCAAGAACACTACGGAGTAGTGCTGTCAACTAGCATGGAGAATAAGGCTGTTGAGGAGCGAACATCCATGTAATTTCTTATCACACGGTGGCTATAAATAATCTTCGAAAACAAACATAGAAATAATCATAACACAAATCAGTCACAGATATCCATATCAGAAAGGCGAAAGAAGATATGAATATATAACTAACACATAAAAGTGTACATCAGAGTAGTGGTCCATAAGATCCACGATAATACAAAAGAATAGCAACACGTGCTATACAAAAGAATACAACTATGAGTCTATATCTCATGTGTATACAACAAAAACTTCTAATCTAAACAGTTAGCCAAAAGTCAGAGTGATGAATCCCTGGGAAGAAGTCAAGCAGAAGCACCTGTAACATCTCGGTCTGACCCGAGTATTATTTAAGAAAATAATAAACGGGTCAGTCTAGCTATAAATATCAGATGACATGATATAACATAAAAGATATGGCATAAACATAAAATATCCATAATGACATACCACCATAAGTATGTAAATAATGATCAACAGAAGATCAATCAATAAGAGATAATCAATATCACAAGAATCTTCTCAAAGATTCGGAAAGGGCATCATACCCCAAACTTGTACTCATAACAAGTCAATGACATAAATTCTAGAAATCAATGCAAGAAGTCCAGAAATCATAGAAAAGAGAAAGAGGCCTATCACATGACGGTCCGAAGACCAAGGGGAGCTACCCCACATGTGTGAATGGAATCACACAGATTAAGGTCCAGACTAACCAAAAAGCAAAAAGGTATGTGTGAGTGGAATCACACAAGTGGTGTCTAGTCTAACCTCGCAACAAGAGACATCGCACAGTTGCTAGTCTAAATCATCAGAATGATCGTCATGATCAACGAGAAGTGTCAATTACACTAAGCTAGTAAATATAGAAGTTTAGCTTCATGTCCCATAACCACTTGCTTAACTTAAATATTTACGAACAAACTGTAAATCTTCACTAATAAAATTGTCACAAGAGGTTCAATCGAACAAGTCTAAGAATTAACCGACGAAGTGAACGCAAGAGTTTCATACCACTTGTTTTACTAAGTCGTTTAATTAGATTTCTCATCCGAGTGAGGTAAAGGTTTGTATATACTAATAGATTGGAAAACGGTTTAAGAAAAGAGCTTTGTTATTAAAAATAGAGTTGAAATTGTTTGTTAAAAGAGTTTTGATATTTACTACTAGTATTGAAACCTTTATATTATAAAGTGACAAAACACAGAAGCAATTGTAGAAACAATTAGTCACAAAAATCGCATACGAAGATATGAATAAAATCCGAGGAAATCAGCTCAATGTTTTTCAGATAAAGTGGCAACCCCCTAAGGTGGGGGTGCGAGGGCAACACCACCGCTTATAGGGTTCGACCTGCCCGGTCAGGTCGCGGGGGTCCAGGGGCAGCGCCCCCGGCGGGGTGTGGGGCCACGCCCCGACCAAAACGGTACGACCTAGTGGAGACAAAATGAGGTCTAACGACCTAAGGGTCTAAGGGGTCACGCGAACTATCGGGATAAGGTCCAACGACCTATGAGTTAAAGGTCCAACGACCTATTGGGTTATAAGGTCATACGACCTAACGACTCAAGGGTCTAACGACCTAAGGTATTCGCGACTTAACGGGTTATAGGCCTAACGACCTAACAGGGTTCACGAACTAAGGTATTCGCGACTTAACGGGTTATAGGCCTAACGACCTAACAGGGTTCACGACCTAAGGTATTCGCGAACGTCCTACTGCTTAAGGCTTAACTCGTGAGCGACCTACGACTTAAGGCGTAACTCGCGAGCGACCTACGGCTTAAGGCCTAACTCGTGAGCGACCTACGACTTAAGGCTTAACTCGCGAACGACCTACGGCTTAAGGCCTAACTCGTGAGTGACCTACGACTTAAGGCTTAACTCGCGAGCGACCTAACTCCGAAGTGCCAATACTTCCAGAATGACCTAAAGCCCTGCGACCTATGGTACTAACTCGCGAGCGACCTAACGAGTTAACTCGTGAAGGACCTAATTCCGAAGTGCCAATTCTTCCAGAACGACCTAAAGCCCTGCGACCTACGACCCAGTGACCTTGCGACCTATCACCGAACGAGTCAAGTGGTCAGAACGAGCTAAGTGCAGGAAATTTCCAAAAATGCTAAAAATTGGGGTTTTTCGCCAATCCAATCCAAACCAAAGGCAAATGTGCATGCAAAAGTGATAGGGAATCATTCCCAACAGTCCAATATGGTTATAGACTAGAATCGTGAGATAAAAATCTCACCTTTGCACCAAATATCAATGACAATGAAGTTTTAAGCAAGCAAGAGTCAATCCTTCTTCTATCTAAGCACAAGAAGCTTGAATCCAATGTCTTCTTCTTGAATTTAGAGTAGAAAGATGGATTGCAATTGAATTTGAGTTTTGGAATTTTAATTTCCCATTCCCTCCACCATTAATGCCAAAGCTTAATTAGTTAGGAAATTTATGAAGAGTGAGGAGAAGAGGGTTGGAACTTGGGCTTAATAGGCTAAACTAACCCAAAGTCCAAAGCGGGAAAAGTTAGTGAAATTTCACTAACTCCAAACCTATCGATGTTTATACTTAAAAAAATTATAAATGGCATTTCGAACTCAATGGAAGTGGTCTCGAGTCCTAATTTGACCGTTTGCAAAAAGTAACTTTTCGGACCAAAATCCGATTAACAAGTTAATATTTAAATAAAATATTTAAATACAAACTCGATAAATATGCGGGTTGTTACAGACTCCCCTCCTTAAAGAAATTGTGTCCTCGCAATATATATAAGATGGAAATAAAAAGTAACAACCATAAAAGCATATTAACACAAGAGGAATTTTGAAATAAGAAGTTCACCTCAAGGAGCAGGAGTAAGCAAGTCCGGATGTGTACGCTCGATGAATTCTTTGGATTCCCAAGAAAAATCCTTAGGATTTGAGGACCATTGAACCTTTACAAGCGGAACATCTTTATTTCGAAGTCGTTTAACCTCAGAAGCTATAATTCGAATAGGATGCTGCTCATAAGTTAAATTCAGCGAAACTTCAATTTCTTCCACAACAGCAGGCTCAAGAATAGAATCGGAATCCCGAAGGCATTTCCGTAATTGAGAAACGTGAAATACATCATGCATAGCAGAAAACTGAGCCGGCAATGCAAGGCGATAAGCCATGGAACCAATACGTTCAGTGATAGGAAATGGCCCAATATATCGAGGCGCTAACTTCCCCGATCGACTGAAACGTACAACACCCTTCATAGGTGAAACACGAATAAAAACAGGATCCCCAACAGAAAATTCTAATTTCCTTCTTCGATTATCGGCATAGGATTTTTGTCTACTCCGGGCTTCTTTCATCCTATGTCGAATAAGTTCAATCTTTTCCGTGGAATCACGAATAAAGTTTGGACCTAAAACCATCTTCTCACCGGCCTCAAGCCAACAAGAAGGAGATCGGCATGGCCTTCCGTAGAGTGCCTCGAAAGGTGCCATACCAATACTAGATTGGAAGCTATTATTGTAGGAAAATTCAACAAGTGAAATATGATCTTCCCAACTTCCACCAAAATCAAGCACACAAGCACGGAGAAGATCTTCAAGAGTTTGATTCACACGCTCGGTTTGTCCATCGGACTGGGGTGATAAGCGGTGCTAAAATTAAGCTTCGTTCCTAAAGCTTTTTGAAGACTCTTCCAAAATCCACTAGTAAACAATGGATCACGATCGCTAACAATAGAAGTAGGAACTCCGTGCAATTTTACAATTTCCTTGACAAATAGTTTGGCCAAAAGAGGAACGGTTCGGTTAGACCGAACCGGAATAAAATGGGCGGATTTAGTAAGTCTATCAACAATCACCCATAAGCTATCATGACCTAAACGAGAACGGGGAAGGCCATCTATAAAATCCATGGAAATTTGGTCCCACTTCCAAATTGGAATTTCTAAAGGTTGCAATAACCCACCAGGCCTCTGATGTTCGGCCTTGACAAGTTGGCAAGTCATGCAACACTTAACAAAGTTAGCAATATCAGATTTCATTCCCTCCAAATAATAAAGTCGCTTCATATCAGCGTACATTTACTACTACAGGGATGAATGGTGAATTTAGAACGATGGGAATCTTCTAAAATATCTTTACGAAGATCACCAATATTTGGTACGATAAGTCTACCAAATTTTCGAATGCCGTAACGAGAATCAATACCAAAGTCTTTCAAACCTTCAATATCAATTCTATCCTTAATATTTTGGCCAAGAAGACCCAATTCAGATCTAGCCTTTGAGCTTCAAGAATTCGGTCTAAGAGAGAAGGATGAGCCTCAAGGCTACATAAAACAAATGATGAGCATAAATCGGATACGCACTCTCGAATCTCACAAGTGGATAGATCTAGAGATCGTTCCATTCGGATATCATCAAAGAAACAACTGCTTGTTGCTTACGGCTAAGAGCATCGGCGACACGATTACCCTTACCGGGGTTATAAAGAATATCAAGATCATAAGGTGCAAGGAACTCAAGCCAACGCTGTTGACGTAAATTAAGTTCTTTTTGAGAAAATAAATATTTCAAAGACTTATGATCCGTGTAAAGAATAAATTTCTCTCCCAATAGATAATGACGCCACATTCGAAGGGCGAAAACAATAGCCGCGAGCTCTAGATCATGTGTGGCATATCTAGTCTCGGCCGGCTTCAATTGCCTAGAAGCATAAGCAACAACACGTTCTTTTTGCATAAGAACGGCACCCAAACCAACGTGACTAGCATCGGTATAAACAAAAAAATCTTGATTCCCTTCGGGAATAACAAGAATGGGAGCATCGGAAAGGAGTTCTTTCAATTTCTGAAAAGAGGCTTCACATTTGTCCGACCAAATGTATTTAACTCCCTTCTTAGTCAAGCCAGTAAGAGGCACGGCAATCTTAGAAAAGTCTTTAATAAAACGACGGTAATAGCCCGCCAATCCGAGAAAGCTACGGATTTCAGTCACACTCTCAGGTCTTTTCCAATCTTGAATCGCTTCAATCTTTGAAGGATCCACGGAAATTCCGGATTCGGAAATAATATGACCGAGAAACTTCACACGAGATTGCCAAAAGTGGCATTTAGAAAATTTCGCCTTTAATTGATTACCCCTAAGAGTTTCCAATACAATCCGAAGATGTTCCTCATGTTCCTCCTCGGTTTTTGAATACACAAGAATATCATCAATGAATATGAGAACAAACCGATCGAGGAAATCTTTGAAAACTCGATTCATGAGGTCAACGAAATAAGCTGGAGCATTCGTTAACCCAAATGGCATAACAAGCCATTCATATGATCCATATCGAGTACGGAATGATGTCAAAGGAATGCTATCCTCTGCGATATGAAGCTGATGGAAACCGGTAGCCAAGTCCAATTGTGAAAAGACCTTAGCACCACTAAGCTGATCGAATAGATCATCAATCCGAGGTAAAGGATATTTATTTTTAATAGTAAGATCGTTAAGCTTGCGATAGTCAACGCAAAGCCTAAGCGTACCGTCGGATTTCTTCACGAAAATAGCTGAAGCTCCCCAAGGCGAGGAACTAGAGCGAATAAATTGCTTCGTCTCCAATTCGGACAACTGTTTGCGCATCTCCTCATTTTCCTTATTGGACATGCGATAAGGAGGACGAGTAATAGGTTGAGCTCCAGAAACAAGATTAATTATGAACTCAATTGCTCGTTTAGGTGGTAAACCTAAAACGGGCTCGAATATGTCGGAAAATTCACGAACAACGTGAATACGAGAAATAATATCATCTTCATCATCATCATCATTATCACGAGGATTTAAAGAATATAAAGATGCCACCAAATAGGATTCTGAATCTTTAAGATTAACAGAAATCTGATTAACAGATAGTGGATGTCGGAGATGAATAGTCCGCTCAGGACATAGGATATGAGCTTCATAACGATTAAGCCAATCCATTCCCAAAATCATTCCAAAGCCTAGGTAACGCATAACATGCAAATTGGCTAGGAATGGAAAATCACATAAAATAATCTCCCATTTTTACAAAGCAAACTAAGAGTTGCGGATCCACCAACAGGATTCGCAATTTTTAAAGAAGTCATCAATGCAGTAACACTTAAGGAAAAAGTGTCTACCAGTTCCTTTGATATAAAAGAATGGGATGCTCCCGTATCAAAGAGAACTCTAATAGGTTGATCATGAAATAAAATAATACCATCAAGAATGGAATGAGAAATACCATGGCCACGAGATGTGTTGCCAGGGGCTTGAGCCACATTCAACTTTCCTTCCTTCTTGCCTTTACGCTTGAGGCATTGATGTATGTAATGATCCGGGCTCTTACAATAGCGACAAGATTTGGGCTTAGAGCACTTATTCGCATAATGATCCCCAGACCCACAGTTGAAGCAATTCGCACCACTAGGAGAAGGAGACTATGCCGCAGGGGTTGCCTGCTTACCCTTTTTGTTGGGATAAGGACCCTTGAATTTGTTTGGCCTCTTCTTGTTTTTGAAGTTTGGTTTAGCGCCTTCCACTTCAACGTCACTCTCTCTATCAGCCTCTTCAAGACGAAGAGCGATATCGACGAGTTGATCAAATGCGACTTCTAGTTTCAGGAGTAGTGGCTTCTTAAGATTCTTATTTAAGCCATAAACGAACCTCTGGTTCTTCTTCAATGGGGTGTTGATGTATTCAACCCCATATTTGGAAAGCGACTCGAAGGCTGCGACGTAATCAGTCACAGAGGATTGACCTTGAACAAGGTCTATAAAACGTCGAGCCAAGGTTACTTTCCCAGCTTCTGGTACAAACTTTAACTCGAAGCGTCCCTGAAATTGCTCCCAGGTGAGATCCGCTTCATTAATTTCTGAAATAAGGAGTTCGTACCAGTCCAATGCTCTCTCCTGGAGCATGCTGGAAGCCACCTGAACGCGGTGGAGATCGATAAGGTTCATGCGAGAAAAGATTCGATCGCATGATTTTAACCAAGCCTGGACCTCGATGATATTTTCCGAACCTTTGAAGGGCTTCCTACCCAAGTTGGTGTAATCGCTGCACAAGCGTGCAAATCCCGACTTTGGGTGAGTAGGTTCCGGGTTAGCTCCAGCTGCTTGAGCATTAGTTACTAAATCAAGAAGCTGTTGAGCAGTCATAAAAACTCCATCCGGAGGAGCAGCACCAGATGATCCAGTTCTGGGACGACCTGGTCTAGACATTCTCTTCCTTTAAGAAAGAAAGAAGAGAAGGAAGAAGGTTATTTACCAATGAACATCAAGCAATCTTGATAGATAAAACAAGGAATCATAAAGGAAATAGGATGAATCGGTACGAAGACTCGAATTAATCCTATGGTATGACTCCTAAGATAGACCTAGGACGATGATCCTTGTTAAGTTATTCTACATTGTTCCGAAGTTTGGCTCTGATACCAAGCTGTGATGCCCCACCTCTATACCCACACTAGCCAAGAACACTACGGAGTAGTGCTGTCAACTAGCATGGAGAATAAGGCTGTTGAGGAGCGACCATCCATGTAATTGCTTATCATACGGTGGCTATAAATAATCTTCGAAAACAAACATAGAAATAATCATAACACAAATCAGTCACAGATATCCATATCACAAAGGCAGAAGAAGATATGAATATATAACTAACACATAAAAGTGTACATCAGAGTAGTGGTCCACAAGATCCACGATAATACAAAAGAATAGCAACACGTGCTATACAAAAGAATACAACTATGAGTCTATATCTCAAGTGTATACAACAAAAACTTCTAATCTAAACAGTTAGCCAAAAGTCAGAGTGATGAATCCCTGGGAAGAAGTCAAGCAGAAGCACCTGTAACATCTCGGTCTGACCCGAGTATTATTTAAGAAAATAATAAACGGGTCAGTCTAGCTATAAATATTAGATGACATGATATAACATAAAAGATATGGCATAAACATAAAATATCCATAATGACATACCACCATAAGTATGTAAATAATGATCAACAGAAGATCAATCAATAAGAGATAATCAATATCACAAGAATCTTCTCAAAGATTCGGAAAGGGCATCATACCCCAAACTTGTACTCATAACAAGTCAATGACATAAATTCTAGAAATCAATGCAAGAAGTCCAGAAATCATAGAAAAGAGAAAGAGGCCTATCACATGACGGTCCGAAGACCAAGGGGAGCTACCCCACATGTGTGAATGGAATCACACAGATTAAGGTCCAGACTAACCAAAAGGCAAAAAGGTATGTGTAAGTGGAATCACACAAGTGGTGTCTAGTCTAACCTCGCAACAAGAGACATCGCACAGTTGCTAGTCTAAATCATCAGAATGATCGTCATGATCAACGAGAAGTGTCAATTACACTAATCTAGTAAATATAGAAGTTTAGCTTCATGTCCCATAACCACTTGCTTAACTTAAATATTTACGAACAAACTGTAAATATTCACTAATAAAATTGTCACAAGAAGTTCAATCGAACAAGTCTAAGAATTAACCGACGAAGTGAACGCAAGCGTTTCATACCACTTGTTTTACTAAGTCGTTTAATTAGATTTCTCATCCGAGTGAGGTAAAGGTTTGTATATACTAATAGATTGGAAAACGGTTTAAGAAAAGAGCTTTGTTATTAAAAATAGAGTTGAAATTGTTTGTTAAAAGAGTTTTGATATTTACTACTAGTATTGAAACCTTTATATTATAAAGTGACAAAACACAGAAGCAATTGTAGAAACAATCAGTCACAAAAATCGCATATGGAGATGTGAATAAAATCCAAGGAAATCAGCTCAATGTTTTTCAGATAAAGTGGCAACCCCCCAAGGTGGGGGTGCGGGGGCAACGCCACCGCTTACGGGGTTCGACCTGCCCGGTCAAGTCGCGGGGGTCCAGGGGGCAGCGCCCTCGGCGGGGTGTGGGGCAGCGCCCCGACCAAAACGGTACGACCTAGTGAAGACAAAATGAGGTCTAACGACCTAAGGGTCTAAGGGGTCACACGAACTATCGGGATAAGGTCCAACGACCTATGAGTTAAAGGTCCAACGACCTATTGGGTTATAAGGTCATACGACCTAACGACTCAAGGATCTAACGACCTAACGACTCAAGGGTCTAACGACCTAAGTTGTTCGCGACTTAACGGGTTATAGGCCTAACGACCTAACAGGGTTCACGACCTAAGGTATTCGCGACTTAACGGGTTATAGGCCTAACGACCTAACAGGGTTCACGACCTAAGGTATTCGCGAACGTCCTACTGCTTAAGACTTAACTCGTGAGCGACCTACGACTTAAGGCTTAACTCGCGAGCGACCTACGGCTTAAGGCCTAACTCGTGAGCGACCTATGACTTAAGGCTTAACTCGCGAACGACCTACGGCTTAAGGCCTAACTCGTGAGCGACCTACGACTTGAGGCTTAACTCGCGAGCGACCTAACTCCGAAGTGCCAATACTTCCAGAATGACCTAAAGCCCTGCGACCTATGGTACTAACTCGCGAGCGACCTAACGAGTTAACTCGTGAGCGACCTAATTACGAAGTGCCAATTCTTCCAGAACGACCTAAAGCCCTGCGACCTACGACCCAGTGACCTTGCAACCTATCACCGAACGAGTCAAGTGGCCAGAACGAGCTAAGTGCAGGAAATTTCCAAAAATGCTAAAAATTGGGGTTTTTCGCCAATCCAATCCAAACCGAAGGCAAATGTGCATGCAAAAGTGATAGGGAATCATTCCCAACAGTCCAATATGGTTATAGACTATAATCGTGAGATAAAAATCTCACCTTTGCACCAAATATCAATGAAAATGAAGTTTTAAGCAAGCAAGAATCAATCCTTCTTCTATCTAAGCACAAGAAGCTTGAATCCAATGTCTTCTTCTTGAATTTGGAGTAGAAAGATGGATTGCAATTGACTTTGAGTTTTGGAATTTTAATTTCCCATTCCCTCTACCATTAATTCCAAAGCTTGATTAGTTAGGAAATTTATGAAGAGTGAGGAGAAGAGGGTTGGAACTTGGGCTTAATAGGCTAAACTAACCCAAAGTCCAAAGCGGGAAAAGTTAGTGAAATTTCACTAACTCCAAACCTATCGATGTTTGTACTTAAAAAAATTGTAAACGGCATTTCGAACTCAATGGAAGTGGTCTCGAGTCCTAATTTGACCGTTTGCAAAAAGTAACTTTTCGGACCAAAATCCGATTAACGAGTTAATATTTAAATAAAATATTTAAATACAAACTCGATAAATATGCGGGTTGTTACAAACATCCATCAAAATACATCATCCAATAGACAATACAATTCATGGCAGTTTCATAGTTATCAATGTCAGGTAATTTAATCGCAATTCAATTTTAATTTCAATTTAACTGTCAATTTAATTTTTCAAAGGTTAATTCAAATGACAAGCTATATAACAATTAAATTTTTATCAAACAACGACAAATAAAATCATAACACTTCATAATGTCAAATTTAACTAGCATAAAGATATTTAGTACGATGTGAGCGTTATAAAACACTCACTTTGATTTCAATGCAGTTCCAGCGTTTTATTTCGAATAAAATTTAACGAGCGTTTAATTTTACCTGAAATTTTCACTAGCTCCAAATGATTCCAATCCAACTCCATAGCGTAGTATTCGACAAAACGAACCCGTCGCAATTCGTTTCGTCACAATCCGACCTCGTATCAACAAGGTATCGCAGTTTAAAATTTATACAAATTTAAATACAACTTAATAAACAATTTCTTTTATTAATTTTAAACCTAGCAATCTGGACCATAGATTTCAAGGCTACAGATCAAGGCCGCACGAGCTTCCTTCCTACGCGCGTGCTCCCTCTCCAGGACGCGACAAAGCCGAACCCATCTAGCCGCCTAAACCCTAATCACGCAACACCCCACGCTCGCTTTTAGCTCGATCGACCAGTACCATCATGTAGCTCTTGCTCGACTCCACCATCACCTGAAGCACGGTGAAGCTCGGCCACCCGTGGAGCACGCAATTTGGTGACGAACGGCCGGCCATCGCGGCCCCGTAGCTCCCATCTCGCCGCTCCAATTTCGATCGTAGCCGTTGAATATCAGGAACTCAGTGCGCTCTACATTTTCAATGTTGGGAGTTTCGCGAATCGCTTTGTGGATGAGGAGATCGGAGGGGGAGAACGAGGCTAAATTCTGGGTGTGAATATGATAATGGCGGGTGTGTATTTGAAACCCTAGTTCTCTTTTTTATTTTGCAAAAGTGAAATTAATGAAGTGCTTAAATAGAAAACGACGAACACTATTTATCCGGCCTTTCCGAACTCCGATTTACGCACAGTGACCGGCGTTTCTAGGGTTTATCCCACGTTCCAGACAAAATGGAACAGGTTTCGGATGCTAATTCGATCGTATGTGAGACTTATAGCGATAAACAATCAATTTGAATTAAATCGATTTAAACTAATTTCTGTGCGTTTTAGCTTGCCCCGGACAAACGGTAAATCCGATTGACATGAAATTTGAAATCATACAATAATATCACATTACGGATCCGATGAAACTAGTTTTGTCGAAATCCAAGACTGTTTGAAAAATGACTATTTTAACTCGTCCAATTAACATTAAAACAATTTCGATGCGTTTCGAGCTGCCACGGTCAAACGACAACTCTGATTGCTACGAAAATTGAAATCCGATAATAACAAATTATTGCGGATCCATTAGAACTAGTTTCGTCCAATTCTGAGACTGTTCAAAAATTGGCTATTTTTCAGTCGATAATTAAATATTAAACTATTCAATTTTCACAAATTTACTTTTAATTCGATTTTAAAAGTTCTACAACATCATTCTAACTTTAATATGATAAAATAAAATTTTACAAATCATTTTTAATCATATTAAACGCATTATTCAATTATCCCATAAATTCCAATTTTAAAACTTATTAACTCTATTAAAATCCCGATATAACTTACATTCACTTTGGAAACCAATTTAATTCATATTAAATCAAATTTCAATTATTCAGTCTATTTCCATATATTAAATTTCAATATCAAATTAATCACATCAAATTCGGAATTTAATTATTCGAATATTTGTAATGTTAAATTTAGTTAAATTTGATTATTCTTAAATCACTATCTTTTGCACTATTCAAAACGAACTTATAAAATTTAACAAATTCAAATTATAGAACAACCAGTTTTATTAAAACAGTTATTCAATTCCCGTTATACAATTATTCAATAAATTCCAAATATTAAATTTAAACAATTTAGTTGTTCAATATTTGACGGATTTCAATATTGGATTTTTAAAATAAAAATTTCATTATCAGTCAATTTACTATATTACATCAAATGAATTCCACATTATTATTTAACTAAAATTAGATATAATGCACTCATCTAATATATAAACTTTCATTTCAATTGTAATTGGTTCACAAATTAAATTCGACTAACTAAATGAATAGGTAACTTAAATCATTATCACCGTTAACTTTTAATTACTTATAAGTTTATTATTTACAAACAAGTGTCTCAATTACATATTCAATACAAATTCATTCAATTAACTTTGACTACATATTATTTCAATTGATTTGGGATTTCATTCAATTCATAAATAATTAACTTAGATAAAATTTTGTTGCATTTCATTCTAGTTATTATTATTCCAAACGACTTACAATTTTTTCTAACACTAAATCACGAAATCTTATTAAATTAGCTATTTTAATTATCGAAAATTTATGGGTCGTTACAGAAGGGAAGAGAAAAGTCACGATTCCGGAAAATTATCAAAGTAACAGCTACACATTGATTCAAGAGCTATTAAAGCAATTTTTAAAATGTGAAGGCAACGTTACTCTGCATTATATTTTTAAAATAAGAATGTTGAACGAAAATCAAAAGTCGAATATGGTGCGGTGTAAATGGCAAGAGTCACGCTGATTACTGAATAAAATAAAACGAATAACCATTTAATTATTTTTTTAGACGGTGGAAAAATGAAGAAATAAAAGGTCAGTGAAAGTAGGAATGAATATATTAGAAAAGTAACGATTCTAGTAGCAACGGTCATCTTAGATTAAGTTTAAAAATTTATAATAATTTATTACCGTGGCTATGGTTTAAGTTTTTTTGAAAGTAAGATAACAAAAAGGTCACAATTAAAGGTAAGCTTTAAATTTTTAATAAATACAAAACGTATCTAAGTTTATACGTTTATAACTTTCCTACTGTAATGTATATATATAATGAAAGGTCATAATCAAAGAAGTGGAAACAGGGAGCGTAGGAAAGGAAAGGTTAGAAAAATAAAATTTTCACCCTTAAATTCCGGAGATTAATAAGGTAATGTACCTCTTTAATGAAATGTACAGCAACGGTCACAAGCTAAAATTTAGCTGAAAGTTTAAAGAAATGAGGTGAAGATGGGTTTTTTAAATTAATCACTTCCCAGAATTTATATGTCAGTGAAAAAAGGAAAGGAGATAAATCAGCGAAACGTATTATAACTTATATATAACTATTAAACAGATAGATGGAAGAAAAGGTGAGCAGGTGAGTAAAAGTGGAAACTGAATTATGAGCGAAATGGAATGTAAGCTGTTGCCTGGGAAGAAAATTGAACAGTTTAAAAATTAAAGGCAATGGAATGCTGAAATTAAATGAGTATAAAACGTGTAAAAGTTATATACTGAAACGGCTATAAATTTCAATTATTATTATAAAACGGGGAATAACGAAAGGCAAGGACGATGATTTCAAAGTTTATGTAACGACCCGCTATTTTGGACCATTCAAATCGACAATAAAACCGTACATGTCCGACTTGAATAATTCAAAATACCGAATTTTTAATAAAATTTGGCAAAATATACAATAAATAAATCAATCATAGATCACTTACACAGAGTAATACAATGCAGCGGAATAGATAAAGAATAGTAGTTCATGAAGCTACTATATACCTCAGAGTTAGAAATAAAATTCAACCGAATAGTTCAAATGCCATGAAGTCTCCAATGCAACAGATGGCTTCTCTGAACCAATCAACTGGATGACTGAAGGGATAGATAGCTGGATCTTCAAGCAAAGCTCCAACTTCGAAGATGAGTCTCAAATGCTGTATTTCTCAGTCTGACCCGAGCGTAAAGTAAAACACAAAACACTCGAGTCAGGATTAACATTCTTATATCTATAAATCTAACTCAAGTGAAATATCAACTGAAATATAATTAACTTAGAGGATGTTTGGGATAACCATCCTCCAAGGGTCGATGAAACTATCTAAAAGATAGAAATATACACTATAACACCATAGTCTTTTCAACTTAATTTAAACTTCAAAACCAAATATCATTTTCACTTCAAATATCTCTATACTTCCCAAATAGTATTTTTATATATTAAATAATTTGTACAGTAAAGAAATTTCAATTCCCTCAACTTAACAAATCGTTTAACATCAACCCGACCACCCCATTTAAATCTATTTCAATCTCAATTTATTAATTTAAATTCAACTCAATTTCTAAAATAACCACTTCAATTTTATCGATCTCAAATTCGGATTTGAAATCACAAAATACCCTTTATATTCAATATATTTCAAAACTTTAAGTATTCAACGTTTCAAACTAACTTTTTAATCATTTTAGTTTCTAAATAATAAATTCAACTATACTGATTTCGAATACATATTCGAATCTCAAAAGAAACCATTTAAATCCCAATATAGTTCAAAGCTTTAATATTTAATTAAATGTTCAATTTAATAGTTCCATATAGATCTCGATTTAACCTCATTATTATCGAGTCTTAAAATAATCCCTCATTAGATACAATATCATTTAAGTAACCTTAAATTACATTTTACACAATATTTTCTTTAATTTGTTTAAAAGTGAAATATTCATTAAATCACTTAAATAAAAATCCAGTTACAAAATCATACCCTTAAATTTCCCATTCAATAATTTCAAATTAATTTAATTGAATAAATCCTTATTTAAATACCATTTAGATAAACCCACATTTATCTCCCAATCTTAGTAAATTAAAGAATACTTTTTGGAATAAAATTTACATAAATATTTAACATAATTTATGTATTAAATCAAATTTTGACTAAATTAAATATTATTAAATCTATATATCATTACCCTTTATATATAAAAAAATTTAAGGATTAACATTTGACCATATATTTCTTTCCAAACAATGAATTAAATTTCAAAATATTTATATATATGGACCAACGATGTCTGTATATATTTCTTATCATATGGTCAAGTGTTACGGATATTTATCATTTCAATCCGTACACTAAATGTATAAGGGTGGATAGCATTTCAACCCGTAATCCCCATTCAATTAAATGAAAATCGCTTGGGTTTATCATTTCAACCCATAACGATTTTCTCCTATTCTAAAGTCTGTTCGGGTATGTATCATTTCAACCCATAATGATTTCTATACTAGCAGGGAACTTGCAGAGTGATAACAGATATGTAAATAATAATAACAACAGGCATATATCATCAAAATAAATATATAAACAATAGGATATGGTGTCATATCCCATAAGTGAATAGTTACAGATAATAGCATATATAACAATTTAAATAACTACAGCCTCATATTTCAATTGTCGTCTCAATTGAAATCAAATTTAGTAAATAAAAGAACGTTAATCGTGAGTGATTTCTCACCTTTCGAGGCCAGAGAAAAAGAAGCGAGTTATGAAATCGAGATCCGAATTCCAAAACAAAGCTAGATGGACACGGTTCAATGATCAAAGCTGATAATAGGAATAGACGAATTCAAATCAGAATTGGATCAAGGAAGATAAATAGGATAAGTGAGCTTATATACAACTAGCCAACATATGCAGACACAGTTTATAAAATATGCAACAAAATATGCATGCCTCGGTTAATATATATACATAGGTGTGCAGACCGACTATATTAATATAACCATATATATAATATATAACATTTCCTCTACCAATTTGTATATGACTATACATATTACTATACTTGAAATCAAAATACACATCCCTTAAAAAAAATCCAACGTATATCAGTCAGTGCAAACAACCTTAAGGCTAACATGAAATAAACTTTTGAAAGCATATACTGTTGAAATTATAAAATATTGATATAACTTATACTGTAAAACTACCATAGAAAATTTATATATATACCTACATTGAAATATAACTTATGTAAATTGTTGAAAATAAAATAAAATATAGTACAGCACACTCTAAAATACTAAAACAATCATAAAAATATATTATAAATTGACCTATCAAACTTGTACCCACCAATTTTATATAATATATATACCAAAACAGTAACGAAAATTGAAATACTATATTTTATATATCTAACATATGAAAGCTAATAAAATAACATATTTTATTATAGTTGAAACTGTTATACCCAAATATATAAAACATATAAAAATACGTATATTAATAGAAGGCTGCCAAACTTATACCATATATATACCGTAAGCTATCAATAGTAAAATAAAACGCGTATATATATATATATATATAACTTATCAACTAGTTAGTAAAACATACGTATATAAAAGCCGTACGATAACTATATGCTAACAAAAGTCAAAAACTATATACCGTAAAATCTTAAAATAATATACATAATACAGTATAAATATATACTAACCTTTATATATGAACAGAAGTTAAATATTTATATACACGTTTATAAATATAACAATTATCATATATATACTATTATGAAATATATTATTATTTTTAAAGTTCAACTGTTAGGGAATTCAAAATCCCCATAGTTGCAGTAAACATATAAAACAAAACTTATGCACAATCTATACTGTTCTTAATATATAAAATAGACTTATATCAAATAAAATGCGTACTTACTTTTAAAAACCAGAGAGGAAATGTTTTGCCAACTAATGCATGCGGCCATGGGGAGGAGGCAGGCCAAGGAAAAGAGAGAGCTCGTGCTCAGGTTTGGAAGAAATAAGAAAAGATGGAGGGGAGATGAGAACAGGCAATTTTTAAAGGAAGAATGCATGCGTGATTCAAGCAACATGACATGGCGAAGGGCATTCTTCAGGCAACAGAGAAAATGCTAGTTTCTTAAATATAAAGGTAGGTCTGCATCTGATATGTGAACGTGCTATATGACTTTATATAATATTTACAAAGCTCTCTCCTCTTTTAATATTAATTTGAGGGCAACGAATAGCCTACGGAGAGAAAAGAAGATGCAATCTATGTTATACTATATATATATATATATATTCCTAGAAACACGGAAACGAAGAGGTAAAAGAGGGAAGAGAAAGAGGCGTATAAATGAATGGTAAATAAATTTAGATTTCAAATGAAATAAATGGAACAGCAGAGATTAAAGTATGGATGTAAATCCTGAAATAATAAAAAGCAACGTTTATATGTTGATTAAGAAAAATAATTAAAACAATTAATGGCTTAAATGGGGCTGCATGTTTCAAATTTTTGAAATGCAAAAGAAACGTACACTATAAATATAAAGTTTTCAAAAGCAAAAGAAACGTAAAGCTGTCCATTAATTCATCAAAACGTTATTTAAGTAATAAATTGAAATGAATATAAAAATAAAAGTAATTGTAACGGTCAATAGTTGATTTAGCTATACACTTAAGGCAATAAATTTTTGTTTGTTTGTACAACACATAATGAGTTTTGAAAGTCAAGGATATAAAAATGGATAAAAGGAAAGAAATCAGGAAATTTTGTGAGCAATACATTTCCAAGGAAAGGTAGGCTTACATTATATATACATGCTGAGATGATTAGGCACGTTCAAAAATTTTGAAGCAAATGAAGGAATTGGAAAAAAATAAAAAATGAAAGAAATTTGAAAAGTCCGTAGCTATGATTTAGCCAAAAATTATTAAAGCCATTCACTAGGAAGGTTGGAACCGAAATAATAGGGAGAGGAAGGCACATTAAATTTGATGACAAAGTTGTGTTCGGATCTATAAGCAAGTGGTTTATATATTATAGGCCTTATGAAAGCGAGGGAAGGAACGGATGCTACTAGCTTGATGATTTGAGACTCTTTCAAGCGTTAAAAACAAAAATAAAGAGAGACCAGAATAAACGCACCACCATAAATATAAATATACGCTTCAATTGCAAAAGAAACGTATAGAGAAAATTATGGGTAGTGGGAAAGGTAAAGTCAGTGCACGAAACTACAAGGAATAATAAAAGCAAGGTCGATGATCTCAAATTTATTAAAGGTTACGAATGGAAAGGTCTACCTGAATTGGAAAAGTATTAAGCAATAGAAATCTTTAACGGTAGTAAGAAGAAACCGTTACGCACTGATTCAGAAATCAATTAAAGCAATTAATAGCTTGAATTGGACATCACGTTTTATCAATTAAATAAACTTCCATAAAATTATTTGAAAATTTACAATCTGCTATATTTAAATATACGTATTCTAAATATATAAAAAATTTATTTAAAAATTCAATTATTATAATATTTCACAAATATTCAATTAAATACGTTATAGAATCAATTAAAATTGTTAAAATTTTCCGGGTCGTTACAGTTTATTAATGGCTAGGAATAGGGAAGTCTATCTGTGAATTGGAAAAATTATTAAGCAATTGAAATCGGTAGAAAAAGTAACAGCTACACACTGTTTCAGAAACAATCAAAGCAATTAATAGCTTGATTGGACAGCGAGAATAAATATGGAAGGACACGTTATAAAGGCAAAATGAACCGTTTGAAAATAAATAAAAGAAATGATGGAAAATAAAACAGTTGTGCCTTGAATTTTTCAAAATAAATTATTTTATGAACATCAATTATTACTGACTTAAATTGAACAGAATCACTCCCTAAAATATACTTTCTTGATTTTTGATGAAAATTTATCATTTGCCACATTTAACTATACGTAATCCAAATGTAAGATTTTATTTCAAAATTATTTATTTAAAATTTCTCAAAAATCAAATTAAATACGCTAAATGAAACCATTAAAAATTAACAAAATTTTACGGGTCGTTACACTCTCCCCCACTCAAAACTTTTCGTCCCCGAAAAGGAAGAAGGCAGGAGAATAGAAACAACTAGAAAGATAAATAGATTGAAAGACAAGGATAAACAATTAATTTAAGATCATATAAATTTTACTTGAAATATTCATTTGAAAAATTCATTTGAAACTAAATTTTCTTTAATACTTAAAAAAAATTTCAAACCCATTTGTAAAATTTCTTGCTTCCTTTATAAATACCATTTATAAATTTTAAATAACACCTTTATAAATATATATGAAAACTATTTGGAAACGGTTATTCACATCCTTGGTTATATTTTCAAGGAAGTTATTTGACAACATTAAATCCATAGTTTATAAATTTACTAATTTATCTTAAGAAACTTTCATCATTATAGATAAATTAATACTCATTTCTTAAATATGTTATATTAACTTAATAACTTCTGAATATTAATGACACTAATGATTTACTATTAAACCATGTAGTATATAAATAAATAATATTTTAAAGATTATATTCAAAAAGGAAAGGAGGGTAGATTCGGAAAAACGGAATATAGGTGAATAAATAAAGCTGTGCAGATAAGGTAGGTTCAAAGGGATAGTATCGGGCTCGAATAATTAAATCAAACCATAAAATTTTAACCTCAAATATTAATACAAAATTTCTTCGTTGGAAATACATTTACAATAAAATACTTTTATATCGAAACAAATTTTTCCTTTTAAAAATACTTTTATAACTCGATGTTTCAACAAGTTTATCCTCGTTTTTGCAGACTTTGGCCATGCGTTGATTAGGTGCAAAGCTAGAATTCTTCAAGTACTTAGTAGACTTGTTTCAGCACCTAGTGAAAATACTTGAAAAACCTTAAAAAACAGATATGGAAAGTACAATCCAAACAAAACAATCAAACCAAAACCTTTGTCCAACCATGGTTCGCAGATACACAATGGTTACACCTGGATCCCCTATGAAACAATCCGTATCCGTAAGCTTTCTTAGCCCTGCGAGTTATGCCATGATGACTAGTAGGGTGCAGGATACACAATGGTTACGCCTGGGTCCCTCAAGAAATAATCCGTACCCCTAGGCCATCTCAGCCAGGCAGTTTCGCTACTAATGCGACCTACACAGATTGCAGGATACACAATGGTTACACCTGGATCCGCCAGGAAATAATCCGTACCCTTAGGCCAGACTCAGCCAGGCAGTTAAGATATGTAGTCGCTAGAGAAAAAAAACCGGGGGTTACGCCATGGTGGGAACACTCGAGTATCACATCCGGAAAACAAAAAAAATCAAAGAGAATAATATCGATAGAATGAATCCACAATGTGGCAACAAAGCGGATATCAAGCAGAAGGCACTTTCCATATCTTTACTTCAAAAATATTTATCATATAATACCTTTTCAAATCACTTTCAAATATCATACTTATATAAAGTCCATTATATATAGGATTTCATTCTCAAATCGAATACTTTCCAAATCAATAGTATATTAAATCACACTTATATAGACTTCAATTATATAAAATTCTCTTTCCAAATTGAGTACCTTTCAAATCAATAGTTTTCAAAGAAACTTTATACTTATACAAATCCATTTTATATAAGTTTGACCACTCCAAATCAAGTACTTAATAATATAAGATTATCAATTTCAAATTATTTCAATATCAGTTCAGTTTCAAAATCATATATGATCTCACCAAATTTTCTTCCAAATTAAATATCTCAATTTCAAAGTTCCCAAAATAATAGGTTTAGAAAAATAATCCCAGTTTCCAAATTAACATAATTCAAGTCAACAAATTCATTTCCAAAATCACCATATAAGTACTAGTTTTAATTCCAATCAAATTTCAAAACCAAATATTTTTCTCAAAATCAATTATACTCAAAATGGTTTCCAAATTTATAATTATCCCTTTAAAACCTTTAAACTATTTATTTCTATTTGAAATATCCAATTTACCTTTCTGAAAACCATTATTTAAAACATAATTTTTTTTCAAAACATTTCAGAACTAAATTCCATATTAGTATAATTCAATATAGTCATATTCATTTACTTAACAAAAGGTTTCAAACTTAAACATACAAAACTAAACTTATATGCTTTATAAAATATTTTATCCTCTTCGAAATTTCTTAGCTTTGATAATTTAACCTCTATTTGGAAGTGTTCGAACATTCAAAATAGTTAGGGAAATAAAATTTCCAATTCAAGAGTTGAAAATCAATAAATCAATTTCAATAGATAGGATTATACCAAATCAAATCCGAAACTCGAGGACTGAATACCTCTCTCACTTTAAATTGTTTAAAATATATACATATATCTTTCGAAAATATCAAATTACTTCGGAATTTTAAATCAAAAACGGTTTTACAAAATCACTCGCATAGCGAAGCTATTAAAGTGGCCTCTCCCCCACTTTGAAACTTGAAAATCAATGTCGATGATGCGTGCACTCATCACCGAAATTATTTTCCAGCGACATAAGTGGTCTATTTTCTTGAAAACTTCTTTGAAATTTCTTCAAAATTATTGGAATTCATTTGAACTCATTTGAAACATTTCTTATTCGGAAAATAATTTTAAATCGTATTATTTTTATATATTTTCCAAAATCTTAGAACCAATTTCAAAATACTGTAATTCAATTCTCGAATTTCAAATTTTACCCTTCAGTTATAAATCATTTTTATATAAATCAATTTCTTATAAATTTCCATTATTTCAAATCCTTTGAAAACTTTTATATATAGAATAACATTTCACTTTTATATATAGAATAAAATCATAGTTATCCAAATAATAATTTCGATATATAAAATAATTTCAGACATAACCCGATTTTCAAAGGATGATTCAAGAATGGAATTCAAAGCAAAGATAGAGATTTAAATTAAAGGAACTCCAATCAATAGAATCCTGATTCGAAGATAGACTCGATCGAAGATGAGATAATTAAATTACAAAATAGAAGATGGATATACTTCTATAAATCGTAGCGACCTTAATCGAGTCAACCATGATTTCTGGAATATAATCGACACGGAATTCCAAAACAAATCGAGATTCGATCGCCAGAGATAGAATTCGCCATATCAAGATATAACAGCATCGTAAACCGAGGATACAGAAATCTTTGGTGAATCAATGCCAATTGTGAAGGAGTTTTCACCCCCTTTTCAAAACATTCGGTGGAGTTATGGGATACTCCAGAATCAAACGAATATAAATAAAAAGAGACAAGGATGCATTTCGGAACCGAGGGACATTCCAAAATTCAAAGGAAATCGAGTCAAAAAGGAAGATATTCAACTCGAACGAAAGAGATTCTATAAATAAATTTCCCATATATGCTAAGTTTTGCCTAGAGCCATAGCTCTGATACCAATTGTAATGACCTGATAATTTCAACCAGTCGCATCCGCACATGTCCGACTTGAATTGCTTAAAATATCAGATTTTTAATTGAAATTTGGCAAAACTTAACATCTACAGTTAATAAATCAATCACAGAATCACAGATACAGAGTAGTACTGTAACAACCCGCATAATTAACGATTTTATATTTAAATGTTTTATTTAAATATAGCGTCGTTAGTCGGATTTTGGGTCCGAAATGTTACTTTTTGCAAATGGCCGAATTGGGTCTCGAAACCACCTCCATTGATTCCAAAATTGCGTTTGCGATCTTTTTGAGTATAAGCTTTGATATATGTGGAGTAAGTCGAATTTTGCTATTTGCTAAGTGGGCTTTTGGGTTGGGTTTCACCCAAACTGTTCTATTAACCTCAACCCAGCCCTTCTCTCCTTCCATTCACTTATTCATTTCATAAAAGCTTAAGCTAAAAAATGATAATGGTGGAAGAGAATGGGAATTAGTAACTCCTAGCCCTAGTTTACTTGCAAATCCAAATTCTTGATCCAAAATCATAGAGAAGCTATTGGTAAGTCTCTCTTCTTCTTCTCCAACTCTTTCTCCTTCAATTTCAAAAAGTTTTCCTAAACCTAATTTAGGAAAATACTTGTTTGTTCTTAGAATGAAGCTTGTTGGGTTGTAGTAGTGATTAGATGGTCTTCTCCTTGTGATTTAGCTCCTCCATCTTCTTTGTTGTGAGATTAAAAGGTGAGTTTCTAACTCACATCTATTTCTTTTGATATCATTGATGTTAGGAACGAATTCCTAATATATGTTCATGTTCAATTGCTTTCAAATTGGATTGTTTTGGTGAAATTACCAAATATTGGATTTTGAAGCAAAATCTATGAAAAACCCTTATATGGTTGATGTTTATGTTGTTCGGAGTGTTTGGGTGTGTTGTTAAGGTCGGGTAGTCGTTTGACGTAAGCCCGTAATCAACACGCATCCGATCGCTTTCGATTTGCTTGGCCATAGTTGGCCTAGGTTCAGGAATTGCCTGGCCATCTGGTTTTAGACGTATGAAATGCCTATTTCAGACGTCTGAATATTGTTCTTGGGAAGAAATTTATTCCCAAATTCAGACGTCTGAATTTTATATTACAGACGTCTGAATTGGTTAAATTTCGACCAGAAAGGAAATAGGCAAAATATTGCCTATTTCAGACGTCTGGATGGTTGGATTCAGACGTCTGAATTCTGTTGGGAAAAACCAATTGATTTCCAGATTCAGACGTCTGAATCCATCCTTTCAAACGTCTGAATATGCTGTTTTTGGCCTATTTGCCTTGTTCGTTTAATTTTCCAAATTTGATCGATGTATATTGATTCCAATTAGTTGCTTATGCATATTTGACCTTGATAATTCCTTTTTGAATTCATTCACGGGTTTATAAATAATTTCTTCAAATCGTATTAAAGCTTGCTTCACCGATTTATAAATTCTATTAATAATACACGCACAATTTCGCACTTCGAGCGAAGTGGAAGGGTGATTAAACGGTTGGGCAAAACACAGACCATGAATCTGTGCGTTTGTCTTTCCGATTAATCCCCGACCTATTCAATTGATCGTTTTGAACTTTGGGTTTGGTTTATCGATGATGTGAGGTGAATTTTGTACTGCTTTGAGTGCGAAATAAACTAACGGATAGTAAACCGTTTAGTGCGAACGGTTGGTTATGGGACTCACGTTACCACTTTTCGGATTCCTTTCTGGGAGTTTGTGGCACATATTGGCTTTGGGATAGTGTCTTCGGACTATCTCCTTCTGGCTTGTTGCCTTTAGTATCGCTTCCGATGTTGGCCGTTATGCGCCACATGGGTGATATTGGGTTGCTATAGTATCGCTTCCGATGTTGGCCGTTATGCGCCACATGGGTGATATTGGGTTGCTATTGTATCGCTTCCGATGTTGGCCGTTATGCGCCACATGGGTGATATTAGGTTGCCCTATTGTATTGCTTTCGGAGTTGGTCATTCGTTACCGCTCGAGCAATTTTTATGATGTTTCAATTGAGATGTATATTCCCTAGGTATCGCCCCTCAGTGTAGGTCTTTTTGAACCATACGGTATGTAGTGATCACCTTGTGAACTTGTATACCATATTGGTATTTGTTATTTGCCTTTTGGCTTGTTTTGGGATATTCCTATCCTTTGTTTCTACGAGTTGCCGATGATATGAGGCTTGTTTGTTCTGATATGATTCATCTTATGTTAGATGATTGTGTTATCTCTTTTAGAGATATTTGATATATATTGTGACCTTGCAGGTTTATTGTTATTCAGTTTATCTAACTGATTGGTTTAGCTAGACTGACCCGTGTATTTATTACGCGGGTCAGACCGAGTTGTTTCAGGTTAGGTGCTTCGGACTTAGCCTATTTTGCTTCCGCATGGACTATTCAGCTTGTTCCTTTTGGTTAAAGCTTTTTGTGTAGTCCTATTTTGTTGTAACTCTGATATGTAATCTATTGACTCGTCTATATATTGTGGTCTATTATACCACCTGACATGTATTATTTTGTATACTCTGTTATGTATTCAGTATATGTGTATATGATGATCTACTGTTCTGTGATGTATATTACATTTGAGTTAGTATATTCTATTCTGTTGAATCCAACCACCTATGGTTTTGTTTTAAGTATTCATTGGATATGTCGATCTGTTGGGTATGATTATTGTCGACGTATTTAATGGGTAATTAGAGCAAGGCTATAGATGGTCGCTCCTATCCAGCCTTGTTCTCCGTGTTAGCAGACGGTATTATCTATTAATGCTCTTTGCTAACGTGGGTATAGAGGTGGGGCGTCACAAGTACAATGATACGTAGCGGAATAAATGAATAGTAGTTCATGAAGCTAGTGTATAAACAAAGTTAGAAATAAAATACATTAGAAAATCCCAGATGCAGTGAAGTCTCCAGTACGGGCAGATGACTTCTCTGAACCAATCGACTGGATGACTGAAAGGATAGATAGCTGGATCTTCAAGCAAAGCTCCAACTTCGAAGGTGATTCTCAAATCTTGTATCACTCAGTCTGACCCGAGCGTAAAGAAAAACACAAAACACTCGAGTCAGGATTAACATTCTTATATCTATAAATCCAACTCAAGTGAAATATCAACTGAAATATAATTAACTTAGGGGATGTTTAGGATACCCATCCTCTAAGAATCCAAGGAACTATCTACAGGGTAGAAATATACACTATAACACCGTGGTCATTTCAATTTTATTTATATTTCAAAACTAAAATATCATTTTCATTTCAAATATCTTTATTTCCAAATTAGTATATATATATCCAATAACTTATGAAGTAAAGTATTTTTATTTCCTCAAACTTCACAAATCGCTTCAAAAATCAACTCGAACTTCCCGTTCAAATTTAATCAAATCAAAATTTATCAATTTCCATTCAATTTAGTTTCTGACTAAACTAATTCAAATTTTATCTATTTTAAATACGGATTTGAACCACAAAATAAACCATTTAAATTTCAATATAATTCGAAGTTAATATATAACGACCCGCCTTTTTTGGACAATTTAAACCGAAGATCAAATACACATGCCGATTTCAAACCATTCAAAAGGACAGATGGTTATTCGGGTAAATAAGAAAAGAAAAGAAAAGAAATAAAGGAAATGAAACAACACAGAATCTCGCAGCGGAACGATAAAATATAATAGTCAAATAAACAGTTCATGAAGCTGTTTACTATTCTTTGACAATTATTTATACAACATTTATCAGAGTCATACATATACAACAGAACAAATAAAATAATGTAGCAGACAGCATGATGCAAAGATAATAATAGTAATAGAATACCAAATCTTCGTCTTCGTCCTCCAGAATAGATCTTCAATAAGCTAAAAAACTCAGGTCTGACCCGAGCATAATGAAAAGACAAAACACTCGAGTCAGGACTAAAATATCCTCATGTAAGTTAAATCAATCGTAAATAAATATGAGTGTAACGGCGTCAGAGATGTTTACGGGGTTTGACATCTCATATCCAGTGTCAACGTGCGTGCAATAACTCAAGAGATGTTACGGGATTTTCCATCTCTTAAGGATCCGTTAAACTATCTACTATGTAGTAATGTACGCTAAGTAGATAATGCCTATCAGTAATATAAAGTATCAAAATAGCGTTAAGGCGTTACCATAATCCCCGTTAACACATTTTTATAATGCCATAGTCTATACAGCACCGTAAGCCCCACCGTAAACTGGTGGTTATCAGAGGGTACCCCATAGGTATAACACAAAACATAACATAGTGGTCGCGAATAGGATAATCAGTATGACAAGGTACATGAGGCGATACCAATTAGGATACTAGTAGTTGCATGATCCGGACTGATGTTGAGCATAGCCAACAGCTACCCCAACACCACGAAACAACACTCCAAAATCAAGGGATGCACCCAAATCGCATCACAAATGTAATAGATATGGTATCGAAGAAGTGTGTCCGCTAGAGATGGCGAACCTCAATGGCCCGGCGCGGCTCCTGTTTTAGTCATGTCAGGGGTCATCCAATATTGTTCTCTTTCTTCAATCAACGCGTTCACCAAACCATCCACTTCATTCTGGATCAACACTCCGCGTATAATAGTTATTAAAGTGGTTTTCGGTATCGACAGAGAGTATGTCCATGTCCGATCCCGGTCTCTTTAATAACTACGTATTAATACACCATTGGCTCTTTTACATTTCAAATCGATTCATAATTGATATCAAAATATCATATTCGCTTCAAAAATCAAGTCCATTTCAATTATCATCGTATCTTTTCAAATGTAAGATTTTGTTTCAAAAATCATTTTTCGCATCAATATCTCATTTCGATTTCAAAATCATTTCGAATTTCAATTTAGGTTGAAACTTCATTTAACCCAATTCGTATTTAAATTCAAGATTTAAACATAAACATTTCAACTTATTAACCAGTTTGGAATTTTAGAAAATAGTTTTAAGTGGTTTTAAAAGTGGTTTTAAATAATTAAAATAGTTAAAATACTTAAAATCTTAAAATGGATTTGAAATAGATGAATTAGTTTAAAATAATTTAAATTGGGTTAAGTAGATTTAAAATAGATTAAAATAGTTTAAGTATTTAAAAATGGTTTATATAACAGAATAATTTGGAAAACAAAATAAAACAGCTTCAAAACCAAACCATTTCAATTATAACTTCCCAATTCAAAACAAATTTCAATTTCCATTTTACCGATTCAATTTCGATTTCAATTCAAATCAATGTCAACTTTGACTTCGAATTAATTAAATTTTACATTCACCTTCCATTTATTCAATTTCAATTTATATCGATTTTTAGCTTGATTTTTCAAAATATCAATTTATAACACTTAACAAAATTATCCTTCAATATTCAAATTTAAATCCCAATTACAAATATGATTCAATTTCAAGATCAATTTCAAAATATCATTTTATCGCTTTTACTTAGTAATATTCAAAGCTCGAATTAAGGTTAAATCTTTAAACAAATCAATTTTCGAAATTCAATCATATCCCACTTTTAAATTCCAAAGTCTCTACTTTAATTATTTAACAATTTCTTTTACCTAAAATTTATTTCAACATTCCAAACTCAATTTTTCGATAAATTTGATTTCTATAAATTGATTTCTATTTTTAACTTTTTAATCAAAACATTTAAATAAATTTCAAATCGACGATTTTAAAAACTATTAATTTAGCCAATTCGGTGTGCGTATATAATTTTCTATCCTATGGCCAAGTAATTATTTATTTCAGTTAAATGTCAGGGATGAATATATATCACTTAAATCCATCATAGTGTCATATGTATGCATAACAGGTTATATATAAGCAAATAAACATCCAAACATTTAAATATCAACCAATAGCATCCATCGAAATAAATCATCCAATAGACAATACAATTCATGGCACTTTTATAGTTATCAATGTCAGGTAATTTAATCGCAATTCAATTTTAATTTCAATTTAACTATCAATTTAATTTTCAACGATTAATTCGAATGACAATCTATATGACAATTAATTTTTATCAAACAACGACAAATAAAATTCATATCACTTCATAATATTAAATTTAACTAGCATAAAGATATTCAGTACGTTGTGAGTGTTATAAAACACTCACCTTGATTTTTACGATTTTAAATCAATCTAACGACGTTCGATTTAATCCAAAATTTTCTATAGCTCCAAACGATTCCAATCCAATTCCAAAACGTAGTGCTCGTCCATACGATTCCAACACAACTAGTTTCGCGCGTTTTCGACCTCGTATGAAAAAGATATGAATTTTCAAAGTTACACGAATTTTTAATTATAAAATTACAACATATATTTATAATTTCTAAACCTAATCAATCTCAGCCCTTGATCCCATCTCCCTGCAATCACAGCCACTCCCCTATTTTCTTCTCCCCTACGTGATCTTCTACAGGAGAAGCCGAACCCATCAAGTAAACGAGGGTTTAATTTTTCGAGCCTCCACGACGACTTCGACAACGATCAGAAGCTTCCATTCCAAAGCCCATCCCCTCCTCTTCACTCGGCTGCAAAGCTATGGAGCTCGGCCCCCTATTGAGCACGGGAAACGAGGCCGAACTGCAGGCCTTCAAGTTCCTTTTCCCGTTGATCCACTTCGAATTTTACGATCTTGACCGTTCAGATTGAAGGTCTCACAATGCTCTACGAATTGTTAAATGGGAGTTTGTTGTAAAAGCTGATGGATTTGGAGAATTCGAGGGGAGAAGATGAATGCATTTCGGCCATTGGTTTTATTGGAGGCGGCGGCTGCATAGAAACCCTAGGGTTTATTTTTTTTGGAAAAAGAAAACAATGAAGTGCTTTTATAGAAAAACGACGAACACTATTCAACCCGGGTTTTTCGAACTCCGATTTACGCACGGTGACCGGCGTTTCTAGGGTTTATCCCACGTTCCGGACACAATGGAATAGGTTTCGGAAGCTAATTCGATCATATGTGAGACTTGTAGCGATAAACGATCAATTTAAATTAAATCGATTTAAACTAATTTCTGCGCGTTTTAGCTTGCCCCGGACAAACGGTAAATCCGATTGACACGAAATTTGAAACCATACAATAATATCACATTACAGATCCGATGAAACTAGTTTCGTCGAAATCCAAGACTGTTTGAAAAATGGCTATTTTAACTCGTCAAATAAATATTAAAACAATTTCGATGCGTTTCGAGCTGCCGCGGCCAAACGAAAACTCCGATTGCTACAAAAATTGAAATCCGATAATAACAAACTATTACGGATCCAATGGAACAAGTTTCGTCCAATTCTGAGACAGTTCGAAAATTGGCTATTTTTCAGTCGATAATTAAATATTAAAATATTCAATTTTCACAATTTTATTTTAATTCGATTTTAAAAGTTCTACAACATCATTCTAACTTTAATATGATAAAGTAACATTTTACAAATCATTTTTAATCATATTAAACACGTTATTAAATTATCCAATAAATTCCAAATATTAAATATAAACAATTTCGATTATCCAATAATTCATTATCTTTTGAAATATTGAAATTGAACTTATAAGATTCAACTTTTAAAACCAATTCACAATTTAGAACACTATTTTCATTTTACAGTTATTCAATTATTCAATAAGTTTTAAATATTTAATTTAAACAATTTACCTGTTCAATATTCAATATTTGATTTAAATAGATTTTACTTATTAATCAATTACTCTATTATACCCAATGGATTCAACATTTATTATTATTCCAAACGACTTACAATTTTTTTCTAACACTAAATCACGAAATCTTATTAAATTAGCTATTTTAATTATCGAAAATTTATGGGTCGTTACATAATATATTTTGGAGCTTTGAATATTCAACATTTCAAAGACTAAACTTTGATAGTTGTGTTTATCTCCCAACTTGACTTCACTATTATTTAGTTTTGAAATATTCACTTAATAAATTCAATATTATTTATATGACCTTAAATTTACATTTTCTATATATTACCTTCGATTTCTTTAGACATGAATCATCCATTAAATTTCTTAAATAAAAATTCAAGTTATAGGATCATATGTCAAAGTTTCGAATTTAATAGTTTCAAATTTATTTAACTAAATAAAATCCTTAATTAACGACAAATTCAAATAAGTCCCAAATATATCTTCAAACCTTAGCTTATAAAATTTATTCCACAAATCTATTTCAGAAATACAAATTTAATAAATCCTTAAACATATTTCATATTAATAAAATCAATCTTAATTAAATTATCTTAATATTAAATCTATATATAAAATAACCTTTATATATAATACTTTAAATCAATATTCATCATATATTTCTTTTCAAGACCATAGAAATTATTTTCAAAACATTCATATAGACCACGGCGTCGATGTAAAATTTTCAATTCTATGTACAAGGGATACAGATATTTATCATTTCAATCCGTAAGTTAAATATATACGGGTGGATATCATTTCAAGCCGTAATCCCAAATTCAATTCAAATGAAAGTCTCTTGGGTTTATCATTTCAACCCATAACGAAATTCTCCTATTCTAAAATCCGTTCGGGTATGTATCATTTCAACCCATAGTGATTTCTGTACTAACAAGGAACTTGCAGAGTGATAACAAATATGAAAATATTAATAACAACAGGCATATATCATCAAAAATAAATATAAACAATAGGATATGGTGTCAAATTCCATAAGTGAACAATTACAGATAATAGCATATATAACAATTTAAATAACTACAGCATCATATTTCAATTGTCGTTTCAATTTAATAGATTTAAAAAATAAAAGAATGTTAATCGTGAGTGATTGCTCACCTTTCGAGGCTAGATGTGACGCCCCATCTATATACCCACTCTAGCCAAGGACACTACGGTGTAATGCCGTCAACTAGCGCGGAGAATAAGGCTGTTGAGGATCGACCATCCGTGTAATTGCTTTGTGTGAGCACTGATATGTCAGATAGTACAACATGCATTTGGTTTCAGGAGGAAATCCGACATACCGATACAAACTCAAAGCTACTACAAAGTGGCTATATATATTCTTCGGAAACAAATATAGAAGTAAATAAAACACAAATCAGTCACAGACATCCATATCACAAAGGCGGAAATAGATATGAATATATAACACATAAAAGTGTTCATCAGAGTAGTGGTCAGACAAGATCCACAATATCACAAAAGAATAGCTACAAGTGCTAGACAAAAGAATATGGATACATCAATGAGTCTATATCTCAAATGTATACAGCTAAAACTACTAATCTAAGTAGTCAACCATTAGCCAGGGTGATAATCCCAGATACGAAGTCAAGCAGAAGCACCTGTAACATCGCGGTCTGACCCGAGTATTATTTAATAAGAAAATAATAAACAGATCAGTCTAGCTATAAATATCAGATGAAATCATATAGAATAAGAGATATGACAAAAACGTATGATAACCATAAAACCATACTATGATAAGTATGCAATTGAAAATGAACAAGAGATTAATCAATATCACAAGAATCTTCTCAAAGATCCAAAAGAATGTCATACTCTTTATTTTTATTCACTAAAACCATAAGTATTGATCATTATATCAATGCCAATCACAAAATTTAACGACACACAAATTCACCAATGCACAAATATTGATAAGACTTATCAATGTAAATCACGAAAATTGGTGAAACACAAATTCTAGAAATCATCGATGGAAATCCAGAAATCACAAAAAGGGGGAGGCCTATGACAAAATGGGAGCATGAAAACTCACCAACCTGTGTATCACAAAATGTAACTCTATTCCATGGTTGCTAACCACTAATTTTGAGCCTAAGCTCCACAAAACGGCCCGAAGACCATGGGTCACTACCCCACCAAATTGAGCAGAAGCTCCACAGAAACAGGGTTTAGTCTCCCTCGTAGAAAAAGAGACATCGCACATTTTCTAGTCTAAATCACAAAAATGATCATCAACGATCATCAAGAAGTTTCAATTACAATAAGCTAGTAAATATATAAGCTTAGCCTCATGTCCCATAACCACTAGCTTAACTTAAATATTTACGAACAAATTGTAGATCTCCACTCGAAAATTGTCGCAAGAGATTCAATCGATCAAGTCCAAGAATTAACTGGCGAAGTAAACACAAGCGTTTCATACCACTTGTTTTACTAAGCCGTTTAATTAGATTTCTCGTACGAGCGAGGTAAAGGTTTATATATACTAGTAGATTGGAAAACGGTTTAAGAAACAAGCTTTGTAGTAAAATAGGGTTGAAATCGTTTTGATGAAAGAGTTTTGATATTTACTGCTAGTATTGAAACCTTCATATTTTTAAAGTGACAAATCACAAAAATGATTGTAGAAACAAACAATCACAAAAATTCACATTCGATAACGTAAATAAAATCCAAAGAATTCGATTCCAAATCCATCAAAATGGAAATACCTTGCGACTTAACAGCCACGGCTTACGACTTAACACAATACAACACAAGAAATCGGCGGCCCAACTCATACGGCCCCACGGCATACGACACAAGGGATTAGCGACTTAAGAAATAGCATGCGGCCTAACATGGCTACTTAACATAGCGCGACCTAAGTTGGTGCGAGATATAGCAGCAGGCCGAGCGACCTATATGGTCGCGACCTAAACCATGACGCGACCTACAGCAGCAGGCCGAACGACCTATATGGTCGCGACCTAAACCATGACGCGACACGCAGCAGCAGGTCGAGCGACCTAAGTGGTGCGAGCAAGCCGAGCGACCTAAGTGGTGCAACCTAAGGGGTGCGACCAAGCCGAGGGACCTAAATGATGTGAGCAAGCCGAGCGACCTAAGTGGTGCGACCTAGGGGTACGACCAAGCCGAGCGACCTAAGTGATGCGAACAAGCCGAGCGACCTAAGTGGTGCGATCTAAGGGGTGCGACCAAGCCGAGCGACCTAACTGATGCGAGCAAGCCGAGCGACCTAAGTGGTACGACATAAGGGGTGCGACCAAGCTGAGCGACTTAAGTAATGGAACGACCTAACACATGGCACGACCTAAGCATGGCACGACCTATGTTGGTGCGACCTATATGCAGGCCGAGTGACTTAAATGTGCAGGCCGAGCGACCTAGGGGATAGAAGTGCAAAACTCCATCAATTTGCAAACGGTCGAGCACGGATGCTAGGGGATTACGCCTATCGGCTACCCGGTCCTATTGGCTCCTCGATGCATCACCAAAAACGTGTTCAAACATCAAAGTTAAGATTTTTAAAGATTTGAACCCAAAACACTAAAAATTGGGATATTCACCAATTCAATCCAAACCAATAGAAAATGCACATGAATAAGTGTTAGGAATTCATACCCAACAATCAAAGATAGTTATAGACAAAGATATGAGATAAAAATCTCATCTTTTCACAAAATCAATGAAGGAGAAGCTTAAAAGCAAAGAAAGAATCAACCACACTTCAATCTCAACACAAGAAGCTTGAATCAATGACTTATCTTTGGATTTGGAGTTAGATGTTTGGATTTGCAAATGAACTAGGGCTTGGAGTTTTAATTTTCCATTCCTCTCTCCATTTTTGATGAAGCTTGAGTGTTAGGAAATGAAAGTGAAGTTATGAAGGGAAGAGGGGGTTGAGCTAGAGTTAATAGTTTAGGTTAATGGGCTAAACCAAACCCAAAGCCCAAAGTGAAAAAGTGGCAAAATTCCACTAACTTCAAACATATCAAAGTTTGTACTCAAAAAGATTGCAAACGGCGTTTTGGACCCAATGGAAGTGGTCCCGAGTCCTAATTCGACCGTATGCAAAACGTAACTTTTCGGACTAAAATCCGACTAACGATAAAATATTGAAATACTCAATCGTAAAATATGCGGGTTGTTACAAACTCCCCTCCTTAAAGAAATTGCATCCACGTAATATTTAAGAAGAAAATATAAGGTAGCAACCATGAAAGCATATCAACACAAAAGAAATTTGAAATAAGAAATTCACCTCAAAAAGCACGGGAATGTAAGTCCGTATGTGTTCGCTCGATGAACTCTCTAGATTCCCAAGAGCAATCCTTAGGATTTGAGGACCATTGAACTTTAACAAGTAGAACATCTTTATTTCGAAGGCGTTTAACCTCCGAAGCAATAATACGAATAGGATGTTGCTCATAAGATAAATTAGGCGAAACTTCAATTTCTTCCACAACACCGGCCTTAAGAATAGAATCGGAATCTCGAAGGCATTTCCGTAATTGAGAAACGTGAAACACGTCATGAATAGAAGAAAACTGAGCCGGTAATAAAATGCGATAAGTCACGGAACCAATACATTCGGTGATGAGAAATGGACCAATATAACGAGGTGCTAACTTTCCCGATCGACTGAAATGTACCACACCCTTCATAGGTGAAACACGAATAAACAAAAGATCTCCCACAGAAAATTCTAATTTCCTTCTCCAGTTATCGGCATAGGATTTTTGTCTACTATGGGCTTCTTTCATCCTATGACGAATAAGGTCAATCTTCTCTTTGGAATCACGAATAAAATCTGGACCTAAAACCAGCTTCTCACCGGCCACAAGCCAACAAGAAGGAGATCGGCATGGCCTTCCATAGAGTGACTCGAAAGGTGCCATACCAATACTAGATTGGAAGCTATTATTATAGGAAAACTCAACAAGAGAAATATGATCCTCCCAACATCCACCAAAATCAAGAACACATGCACGAAGAAGATCTTCAAGAGTTTGATTCACACGGTCGGTTTGCCCATCGGACTTGGGATGATAAGCAATGCTAAAATTAAGCTTCGTTCCCAAAGCTTTTTGAAGACTCTTCCAAAATCCACTAGTAAACAATGGATCACGATCACTAACAATAGAAGTAGGAACTCCGTGCAATTTAACAAATTCTTTGATAAAGAGTTTGGCCAAAAGTGGAACGGTTCGATTGGACCGAACGGGAATAAAATGGATGGATTTAGTAAGTCTATCGACTATCACCCATAAGCTATCATGACCTGAATGAGAACGGGGAAGGCCACCATTAAAATCCATGGAAATTTGGTCCCACTTCCAAATTGGAATTTCTAAAGGTTGCAATAACCCATCGGGCCTTTGATGTTCGGCCTTGACAAGTTTGCAAGTCATGCAAAATTTAACAAAGTTAGCAATATCAGATTTCATTCCCTCCCAATAATAAAGTCACTTCATATCCGCGTACATTTTACTACTACCGGGGTGAATGGTAATTTAAGAACGATGAGAATCTTCTAAAATGTCTTTACGAAGACCACTAATATTTGGCACGATAAGTCTACCAAATTTTCGAATACTGCCACGAGAATCAACATCAAAGTCTTTCAAACCTTCAATATCTATTTCATCCCTAAAATTTTGGCCAAGAAGAGACAATTCGGGATCTAGCTTCTGAGCTTCAAGAATGCGGTCTAGAAGAGAAGGACGAGCCACAAGGCTACATAAAGCCAAAGATTAACATAAATCGGAAACACGATCTAGAATCTCACAAGTGGATAAAATTCCGAGATCATTCCATTCAGATATCATCATAGAAATAACTTCTTGTTGCTTACTACTAAGTGCATCGGCAACACGATTTCCCTTTTCGGGAGTGTAAAGAATATCAAGATCATAAGATGCAAGGAATTCGAGCCAACGTTGTTGACGCAAATTAAGTTCCTTTTGAAAAATAAATACTTCAAAGATTTATGATCGGTATAGAGAATAAATTTCTCTCCCAAGAGATAATGACGCCAAATTCGAAGGGCGAAAGCAATAGCCGCGAGTTCTAAATCATGAGTGGCAACCTAGACTTGGCTGGCTTCAATTGCCTAGAAGCATAAGCAATAACACATTCTCTTTATATAAGAACGACACCCAAACCAACGCGACTAGCATCGGTACAAACAATAAAATCTTGGTTTCCCTCGGGAATCACAAGAATAGGAGCATCGGAAAGGAGTTCTTTTAATTTCTGAAAAGAAGCTTCACATTTGTCCGACCAAATGTATTTAACACCTTTCTTTGTCAAACTAGTAAGAGGCATGGAAATTTTTGAAAAGTCCTTTGTGAAACGGCGGTAATAACCTGCCAATCCAAGAAAACTACTAATCTCCATTACACTCTCCAGTCTCTTCCAATTTTGAATCGCTTCAATCTTTGAAGGATCCACGGAAATTCCGGATTTGGAAATAAATTGACCGAGAAACTTCACACAAGATTGCCAAAAGTGGCAAATAGAAAATTTTGCTTTTAATTGATTACTCCTAAAAGTTTCCAACACAATCCGAAGATGCCTTTCATGCTCCTCATGGGTTTTTGAATACACAAGAATATCTTCAATGAAGATGAGAACAAATCGATCGAGGAAATCTTTATAAACTCGATTCATAAGGTCAACGAAATAAGCCGGAGCATTCATTAAACCAAATGGCATAACAAGCCATTCATAAGATCCATAACGAGTACGGAACGATGTCAAAGGAATGCTATCCTCTACAATACGAAGCTGATGAAAACTGGTAGCCAAGTCCAATTGTGAAAAGACTCTAGCACCACTAAGTTGATCGAATAGATCATCAATCCGAGGTAAAGGATATTTATTTTTGATAGTAAGATCATTAAGCTTGCGGTAGTCAACGCAAAGTCTAAGTGTACTATCAGATTTCTTTACGAAAATAGCCGAAGCTCCCCAAGGCGAGGAACTAGAGCGAATAAATTGCTTCGTCTTCAATTCGGATATTTGTTTGTGCATCTCCTCATTTTCCTTATTGGACATTCGATAAGGAGGACTAGTGATAGGTAGAGCTCCAGGAACTAGATTAATTCTGAACTCAATTGCTCGCTTAGGTGGTAATCCTAAAACGGGCTCAAATATGTCGAAAAATTCACGAACAACGTGAATAAGAGAAAACATATCTTCCTCATCATCATTATCGTCATCATGAGGATTTAAAGAACATAAAGATGCAACCAAGCTGGAATCCAAATCTTTAAGATCTATAGAAATCTACTTAACAGATTGAGGATGTCGAAGGTGAATAGTCCGCTCAGGACATAGGATTTGGGCATCATAGCGGTTAAGCCAATCCATTCCCAAAATCATTCCAAAGTCTAAGTAGCCCATAACATGCAAATCGGCTCGGAAAGAAAAATCACACAAAATAATCTCGACATCTTTACAAAGCAAACTAATTGTTGCGGATCCGCCAACCGGATTCGCAATTCTCAAAGAAGTCATTAAAGCGACAACACTCAAAGAAAAAGTGTAAACAAGTTCTTTTGATATAAAAGAATGGGACGCACCCGTATCAAAAAGAACTCGAATAGGGTGATCACGAAATAAAATAATGCCATCAAGGATAGAATGAGAAATACCTTGACCACGAGATGTGTTGCCAGGGGCTTGAGCAACATTAAGCTTTCCCTCCTTCTTGCCTTAAAGTTTGGGACAAGAAGATAAATAATGATCCGGGCTTTTGTTGTTGAAGTTTGGTTTGGCACCCATAACTTCAACATCACTCTCCCTATCTGCCTCTTCAAGACTAAGAGCGATATCAATGAGTTGATCAAAAGAAACTTCTAACTTTAGAAGTATTGGTTTCTTGAGATTTTGTTCAAGCCATAGACAAATCTTTGATTCTTCTTCAATGGGGTGTTTATATATTCGACCCCATATTTAGAAAGTGACTCGAAGGATGCGATATAGTCTGCCACAGAGGATTTACTTTGAACAAGGTCTATAAAACGACGTGCCAATGTCACCTTCTCAGCTTCTGGCACAAATTTTAATTCGAAGCGTTCTTGGAATTTCTCCCAAGTAAGATCCGCTTCAACTATTTCAGAAATAAGAAGATCATACCAATCTAATGCTCTTTCTTGGAGCATGCTAGAGGCCACCTGAACACGGTGAAGATCAACAAGATTCATGTGAGAAAAGATTTGATCGCACGTTCTTAGCCAAGCCTGGACTTCAATAATAGTTTCAGAACCTTTGAATGGCTTTAAACCCAAATTGGTATAATCGTTGCACAAACGTGCAAATCCAGACTTAGGGTGCGTAGACTCCGGATTTGAACCGGCTACTTGAGCATTCTTTACGAGATCAGGAAGCTGCTGGGCAGACATAAATACTCCATCCTGGGGAGTAGCTCTAGATTGACCGGCGCTGGGACGGCCAGGTCTAACCATTTCTCTTCCTTAAGAAGGAAGAAGGAAGAAAAAAAGGTTATTCACAAATTGAATATCAAACGTTAATGATTGTTAAAACAAAGAATCACAAAAGAAAATAGGATAGAACGGTTCGAAGACCCGAATAAAATCCTAAGGCACGACTCCTAAGATGGACTTAGTACGATGATCCTTGTTAAATTATTCTACATCGTTCCGAAGTTTGGCTCTGATACCAAGATGTGACGCCCCACCTCTATACCCACCTCTATACCCACTCAACCAAGGACACTACGGTGTAATGCCGTCAACTAGCGCGGAGAATAAGGCTGTTGAGGAGCGAACCTCCGTGTAATTGCTTTGTGCGAGCACCGATATGTCAGATAGTATAACATGCATTTGGTTTCAGGAGGAAATCCGACATAGCGATACAAACTCAAAGCTACTACACGGTGGATATATGACGCAACGAATAATTAACAAAACGATATAGATCGATGAAGGTATCAAACGGTGGATTAAAGATATTGGAATGCCCAAATTCGTTGATCACAAAGATACCGAATTCTAGCTATCTTCGACATGTTGATCGCGCACGATACCGTGAAAGAAGATCTACAATTCTTCAAACGTTGATCAAGCGCACTTGATACCGTGAATTGGCTTCAACAATCGTTGAATCGAGAGCACTCGATTAACCAAAAGGGGAGATAGGAGATTACACTCAACTACCAATTTAGGATGAAAGCACACAGCAATCAAACAAGAATTTTATTCAACAAAAATCAACCACCTTGAAATGTACAACACACTCCCTATTTATAGCATTTCACAACCCTGACCTTAAGTCGTTGCCGACTTAACACTCTCCGACTCACGACTCACTTAAGTCGTGCGCGACTTAACAACAGCGACTCAAATACATAACACAGGTTTACAACACTTAGGTCGTATACGACCTACGACTCATGACTCAAAAGCAACGACTCATAGAAAAATACAAACATAACGTCACACTGTACAACATAAACGACTCAACTCTTCAGTGACTCAACAAACATTCGGCCGACTTATCTTCATGCCGACCTTCGACTTGAGTACTAGTGACTCAACGAATACGACATATTACTTCACTTGCGACTTACACTAGGTCGTTGCCGACCTAACAGACCATACATTTCCAAAACAGGATGCGACTTAATCATAACCGACTTAATAACATAGCGACTTATAGACAACAACGACTTAACTTCGACCAACTTAGCAAGTTGACTCGTTCTCCATTAAGTCGTGAAATCCCACTAGATCGTAGCCCTTTTTCTCTTGCTTTGTTAAGTCGTAGCCGACTTGAGCCCTTAAGTCACAGCCGACTTAAGTCTTTACTACAACCATGCGACAGATCATTAGGTCCTCGTCTTTTAACTCGCAGCTCCTCCTCACGTGACTCCTTAGGTCGGGGTCGACCTTCATTAACTCGTGAACGACCTAAGCCTTGTGCTTTCGTAGGTCGTGCTGCATCATCCTTCCCTGGTTAAGAAAAATTCGTCCTCGAATTTGTAAATTCTTCCACATCAGATTGTTCATCTTCATAATATGGCAAAAGATGCTTAACATTGAACACGTCAGACGTGTACACATCCTCCGACAGCTTTAACTTATAAGCATTTTCATTGATTTTCTTTAGAATTTTAACAGGGCCAATTTTCCTAGCTTTCAACTTGTTATAAGCGCCCACTGGAAAACGATCCTTGGCTAACACCGCGTAAACCAAATCACCTTCGTTAAATTCAACACTTCGTCGCTTCAAATCTGCGGATCTTTTATACTTCTCATTTGTTTTCTCCAATCGCTCCTGAACGATTTTATGACATTCAGTCGATCCATCAACAAAATCTACAGCTCGCTTAACCGTCCTCTTCGGTTGTGGTACTACTGCTAAATCCAATGGTCCCCTGGGTAAATTTGAATATACAATCTGAAATGGACTGAATCCCGTACTACGATTCACTGCATGATTATGAGAAAACTCTGCCTGACATAACTTCATGTCCCAACTCTTCAGATTGTCCTTCACAAGACATCGCAATAAATTTCCAGCGATCTGTTAACAACTTCTGTCTGTCCATCTGTTTGCGGATGATAGGCGCTGCTAAAGTTTAATTTCGTTCCAACCATCTTCCACAAACTTAACCAAAAATGACTCAGAAAACGAGTATCCCTATCCGATACAATAGATTCTGGCAACCCATGAAGTCGATAGATCTCCTTGAAAAATAGTTGAGCAACATGAACAGCATCCGCCGTCTTCTTACAAGCAACAAAATGTACCATCTTCGAGAAACGATCCACCACAACATATATCGAGTCATTTCCCCTTTGCGTTCTCGGCAAACCCAATACGAAATCCATGCTAATGTCTACCCATGGGTTTGTAGGAACAGGTAATGGCATATACAAACCCGCATTTGTAGCTGTCCCTTTCGAAACTTGACAAACATGACATCTCTGAACGAACCTTTCAACTTCCTTCCTCATCGATGGCCAATAGTAGGATTGAGATATTAACTGCAATGTTCGGTCTCTACCAACATGTCCTTCCTCATGAAGCTCCTTTACTATCTTCATTCGCAAGCTACAATCCGGTACACACAATTGATTCCCCTTAAATAAGAAACCATCAACCAACGCAAATTCATCAGTATCTCCCTCCTTAACTTTCTCAGTGAACTTTGCAAAGTAAGGATCCTCCTCAAACAATTCTGGTAATAATTCAAATCCTGTCACCTCAATTTTCATTATCGTTAATAAATGACTCCTCCTACTCAAAGCATCAGCCACACGATTCGTCACCCCTGACTTATGTTTCATGAGAAAAGTAAACTGCTGCAAATAGGCAATCCATGATGCATGTCTCGCTGAAATCTTATCCTGCCCTTGCAAATGTTTCAAAGCCTCATGATCAGTGTAAAGAACAAACTCTTTCTGAAATAGATAATGTCTCCAGTGCTTCATAGCTTGAACAATTGCATAAAACTCAACGTCATAAGTACTATATCTCAACTTAGCTCCTGACAACTTCTCACTGAAATAAGCAACTGGTCTCCCACTCTGACTCAATACTCCACCAATACCAACTTTAGATGCATCAGTATGTAGCTCAAATAACAACTGAAAGTTCGGTAAAACTAGAATCGGTGTTGTCGTCAACAGTGTCTAGATCTTCTCAAACGCACCCTCTGCTTCCTTTGACCATGAAAACTTCTTCTCCTTCATACAATCAGTAACTGGTGCCATCACGCTATTGAATTGTGGAATGAATCTTCGGTAGAATGATGCCAACCCATGAAAACTTCTAACTTCCGTAATTGTCCTCGGCTGTGGCCAATTTCTGACTGCTTCAACTTTATTCTGGTCCACCTGGATACCTTCTCCTGACACAACATACCCCAGAAATAAAACACTCCTTGTCATAAACACACATTTCTTTGTTGCGACATAGAACTGCTCTTCTCGAAGAATAATTAACACTTTCCGCAAATGCTCTACATGCTCCTCTGTACTTCCACTATAGATCAGAATATCCTCAAAATAAACTACCACAAACTTCCCAATGTATGGTCTGAAAATTTGATTCATCACCCTCATAAATGTACTCGGTGCATTCGATAGACCAAACAGCATAACCAACCATTCATATAATCCTTCCCTCGTCTTGAATGCTGTCTTCCATTCATCTCCTAGTCTAATTCGAATTTGATGATATCCGCTCTTCAAATCAATCTTCGAAAATATACTAGCCCCACTCAACTGATCTAGCAAGTCATCCAACCTCGGCATTGGGAATCTATATCTCACAGTAATCTTATTCAATGCTCGACTGTCAGTGCACATCCTCCATGTTCCATCCTTCTTTGGTACCAACAAAGCTGGCACAACACACGGACTCAAACTCTCCTGCACTCGCCCCTGTTCAAGCAACTCTTCCACCTGCCTCCTCAACTCTTCATATTCCTTCGGACTCATTCAATAGTGTGGTCTATGCGGTAATACTGCCCCCGGAACAATATCTATTTGATGTCGAATGTCTCTCAGCGGCAGTAACTCCTTAGGCAACTCTTCTGGAAATACATTCTCAAATTCTTTCAAAACTGGCATTCCTTCTTCTGGAATTTCAACCTCTTCACTGCTCTCGTACCCTATCAACAAGTACACTTCAGGTTCCTCTTGAACTTCCTTAACAAACTCCTTCAAAGATAGCAAAGTTTTCAGCTCTTCAATTTCCTCCAACTTGCTTTCCTTCTATTGTTGCTTCTTGGGAACTAAAATAATCTTAGTACCTTCAAACATGAAACTGTAACTATTAGCACGACCATCGTGTTGTACTGTTCTATCAAACTGCCATGGTCTGCCCAAGAACAGATGATGCACATCCATGTCTACAACGTCACACCAGATTTCATCTTTGTACTTCTTCCCAATTGAAAAATTCACGCAAGCTCTTCGTCCAACTTTCACTTCACCACCCATCCTTAACCATGCTAGCTTGTATGGTTTAGGATGCTTCTCAGTTTTCAAGTTCAACTTCTTTACTGCTTCTGTAGAGATAATATTGTCACAACTCCCAGCATCAATGACGAACTTGCAAACCTTTCCCAGAATAGTGCATGTAGACTGAAATATGTTATTCCTCAACCAACTGTTTTCCTCTTCCTGTTTCGGTGCCAAATAACTTCTCCTCATCATTAAATTACACCCTTCATCTCCGGACAACTCTTCTTCATCCTCAACATAAGGTGAATTAGAACATTCAGCTTCCACATCCTCTTCTTCAATCTCTGCAGCCATTGCCCTCCTCTTCGGCTTCGGACATTCATTGCTTTTGTGTCCCAACTCCTGACAATTGTAACATTTGAAACTGCTATTAACCTTTGCCTTCTCAACCTCCTTCACAACTGGTTTTGCGACAGCTTTAGGAACATTAGAACTTCCACTAACACCCTTCACTTGATTGTTGGAATTGGTAAACACACCATCTCCACGCCTTCCCTGCTTCTCCCAAGATGTGCCTCCGCCAAAGATCTTGGATCAAACATATTAACCATATCTTGAATCTGTGTCCTCAATCCTCCAACAAATCTAGCAGTCAGCTGTTCTTCCGTCTCCATAATATCATTTCGAGCAATCAGTTGATAAAATTCATTAGCATAATCATTAACAGTCTTCGTCCCTTGCCTCAGATTCTGCAATCTCTCATACATGAGTGATTGATAATTATAAGGTAAAAATGTAGCTTTTATCAACTTCTTCATCTTCTCCCATGATTCAATCTTCGACTTTCCCATTCTCTCCCGTGTAAGTTTAGTTTGCTGCCACCATGCTAAAGCTCTTCTCCTTAACCTAGTAGCAACCAACTTCACTCGACGATTCTCCGGGACCTCTTTGAAATCAAAGATCTCTTCAACATTAGACAACCAATCAAGAAATTCTTCTGCTACCATTCCACCCTTGAATTCTGGAATTTCCATCTTCATACCCGATTCCCATCGACGATCATCATCTACATCTCGATATGAATTTCGAATTTGGTCTCGATCTCGATATTGAATGCTAGCTCTATCACCCTCTTCATCATAATCAAATGTACGTCTATATCGATTTCGACCATCAACATCCCTTCGAACACACATGTCTCTTCTACTATGTCTCTCTTCATCTCTATATGGCTCATCTTCAAACTCTCGTGGAGTTCTCCTCTCTTGATGTCCATAGTCATGGTGATTTCTTCTTGACGAAATTGATGTTTTTCTTCTCTCTCTAAGAGATTGTGGTGATACCCTTCTTGCTTCCGTAACCGACGGCGAAACTCGGCTTCCTCCATGGTTCGAGATTGGTGATCTCCTCCTTTGATTTTGATTCAAATCATTCATCAACTTCTCTAACTTTCCAATACCTTCATCAAATTTCTCATTAATGCGTTGTTCCATTTGCTCGGCTTCTTCTCTTCTATACAACGCTTCAACATATTGATGACGATTATGTAATGTCCCACCTTTTCGCACGATTTAAACCGACACACGTGCCAATTCAAACCATACGGAAGGGCGGATTGTTATGGGGTAAATAAGAAAACGGAGAAGAATTAAAACAAAACAGAATCTCACAGCGGAAGGATAAAATATAGTCATCAAATATACAGTTCATGAAACTGTTTTACAAAATATTTTGTTTTACTTATACAATAAATATCAGAGTTACACATACCAATACAATCATGCAGCGGAATATAGTGTGAGTGTAGTGCAATACTGTAAATAATAATAATACGAATTCTTCGTCTTCGTCCTCCAAAGCTAAAATCTTCGATCCTGAAACGCTCGGACTGACCCAAGCGAATTTGAAAAGACAAAAACACTTGAATCAGAACTAAAAGATCTTATGTAAGTTAAATTTACAGAAATAAATAAGAGTGCAGTAACTCAAGCAATGCTCGGGATTTACATCTCCTAAGGATCCGTTAAACTATTTACTATATAGTATATTGCGCTATTATAATAGTGTCTAATTATAAGATAAACTTACTTTTAAATAGCGTTAAGGGGTTACCCATATAGCCCTTAACACAGAATATATTCCCATAGTCTATACAGTACCGTAATCTCCCCCGTACTGGGCGTCGTCAGAGGGCACTCCATAGGTATGGTACAAAACCAAAATCGTATAAGGCGCGCTAGGGTAGGTGACACGGCACAACTAGGCAATGCCAGGGTAGATATACCAATTGCTACTCGGGCTGATGGTAACGCATAGCCGCAGCTACCGCCCACCTCAAACTAACACCCCTAAATCAAAGAAATCAATAGTGTCCACCGAAACAATCCAAAGTCAGAGTATAGTATCGAAGGAGTGCGTTCGATAAGAGGAATGACCTCATTGGCCCGAGAATCGCTCCTGTTTTAGCCACCTTATGCCAACTCACGGGAGTTGGGTCCACGTATTTACCTTACAGGAAACGTCGCAACCAACCTACTTCATTCTGGGATCTCTACCGCGTACACGGTTAGTCAAAGTGATTTTCGGTATCGACAGAGAGTATGCCCATATCCGATCCCGGTCTCTTTGCCAACCCATCGTTATTATAACACCGCGGTCATTTAAAAATAGTTTGTACTTTAAAACCAGAATAAAATTTCCCATACGATATCAAATTAAAAACACAAATAATATGATATCATTTTATCTCAAATATAATCCTTTTCCAAAATCATACTGGTTTAAAATTTAAAATATCTGGAAACCAAACATTTGAATTGTACTTTCAAAACATAATATTTCGGAATTCATAGTTTTAAAACCATAACTTCTAAAACTTGAATGGTTTGGATATTCAACGGTATATATAATAAATGGTTTAACTTTAAGGTAACTTTGTAAAGAAAAATAATTTCCATGGCTTTACAAATATGTTTCTTTATTTAAAGTCTAAACCAAAATTTAAATATCACTTTCAAGTTCCAAAACTACTTAAATTTCTATATGTATATCCATTTGGAGTATTCATATTTCAAAAACTAAAGTTGGGTTTTATTCTTTCAAAAAATTAATGTTCTATTATTTAGTCTTGAATATTCACATAAATTCCATAAATAAACTCCAATTTCTAGAAATTAAATATTTTCTCAAGTTTACTTTATACTAGAATATTCATTTTTATATTTATCTTGGAAAATCTGGTTATAAATATCATATCTTAAAATTTCCAAAATTAAACATATAATATATTTTATCAAATTCCATTTCTCAAAAAAATTTCCATTTTTATTTAACAGATCTATACACAGTTTAAAATTCAAAATTTCTAACTTCATATGTATATATATATAAAAGGAAAATATCAAAATTAAAATTATTATAAACCGTATTCCATCCAAACCATAGAAATCACTTTAAATATTTTTATATATAGACCACGGTGCATATATAAATTTTCTATCCTATGGTCAAGTGATACGGATATTTATCATTTCAATCCGCAATTTAAAAGATATAAAATTTTGCGGTTGTATATCATTTCAAACCACAATCCCGAATGAAATGAAAAATGCATGATAACTTGCAGTTTAAATGATATGAAACAAAACATCCATTCATCCGTCATCAATCATCAACCAAATTATCTCAAACATCATCAGTTTAAACAAACATCAAAATATGGCATATACAATATAACAGGAAATAATTGGCGGTTATTAATTAACAGTTCATATTCAATTAAATTTATAACTGTTTAACTAGCTGTTTATATGCACCTAAATAAATTCTAACTGTCAATTTATATGCAATACATAAAAGAAATTAACAGTTTAATTAAATAAATGCGATTTAACAGATATGTTGAATAAAACATGCCAAACAGTCATAAATAAATTTCTACTCATATCTAAAATAAATTTAACAAACATAAAAACTTTTAGAAGTTGTGAGTGGGTTAAAACACTCACCTTTTGAATTTAAATCGAATTTAAATCCGATTTAAATCCAAAATTCCAGCGGTCTCCAAATCTGTCCCAACTAGCGCCAAAACGTCCGAAATTTTATTACGATCCTAGAAAAAAAATTCATGTGAAACGGAGTTCGTACGCGAAAATTATGATCAAAAGAAGATAAAAAAATTTAAAAATATGAAACAAAATAAAAATCAAAAGATGGACCAATAGAAAGCGGCCACGTCAACCATCCTCCCACCTTTCGTTCCCTGATTCGAACGCTAACCTGCAGCACGCACAAACCCACCCTCTTCCATCTTTGACCGAAGCTAACCACCGCCCTAGGCCACCGATCGCTCCAACTCACCCCCCATCGGACTCGCTAGGCCGAGCCGCACCTACCTAGGCCTTCGGCATCACCTCCGGTGGCTGGAGTCGCCGTGCGCCGCCACGGCAATTTAAGGTTTTCGAAACCCTAATTGCCCAAAATACGTTGCCCCGATCCAATATAGCGTCTGCGACCACCACCAAACGAACCCCCCTGCCGAGCTATACAACACCCATGCCTTGATTTCGCCAATCGCTGACTCGATTGGAAACCCCCAATTTGAATTTTGACCGTGATTTCAGGACGATTCGAGCGTCGCATACAGAAACAAACACCACCAGTAGATTCGTGTCGATGAAATCTACAACATATATTTTTTTGGAATTTTTGTGGAGAGTTTGTATTTTCACTTTTGATTTTGAACTGTAGATAGATCTAGTTTTTGAAACCATTGAGGAAGAGAAAGAGATGAAGAAAATGAACGTACAGACAAATGATAGAAGATAGAGGCTAGGGTTTATGATCGCATATATATAGACAAATAGAAGAAGGCTAGGTGGGCACAAGTTACGAACGTGCTAACCGGTAGTTGGCCCAAAAAGCCCGTTCTAACCCCAGAACGAAATTTATTAAACCCATATATCCAAATAGGTATTTTAAAATATTTTGAACGCGATGGAAAAAGTTTCACGTCCAAATTTGATCGTATGAAGAAGTTATGATGAAAGAAATTTTCCAAATTGATTTCAAATTGATTTTAATTAAATCGATTTTAAGGCGTTTCGCGTTCGTACGATCAAACGACAGGTCCGATCGATACGAAACTTGAAACCCTACAATAATTCACCGATACGGATCCGATGGAACTGGTTTCGTCGAAATCCGAGTCCGTGGCCAAAATGGCTATTTTTATATTAATTAAATAAATTAAAAATTAGTAATTAAATCCAATTTATTATATTTCAGTTTCAAAATTGGTAATTTTTGTTACTTATAATGTCACCAACATTTAAAATGATCTAACAATCCTTTTTGTCAATTTCATTAAAGACTAAATCAATATAAATATTTTATTTCATAAAATTCAGATTATAGGTAAATTTCCAAAAATTCCCTTTTAAATTGAATTAACCTATATTTATTCCATTCACAAATTTCAAATATAAGGGTTTGCCATTGGATTTAGAAATTATTGTATAAATATTTCCCGTTTCAACTCAAGTTTTAAATTTACGAAAAATTTACATTTACTTTTAATCAATTGCAATAAATCCAAATTATCATATCTTAAGTCCAATTAAATAAATAAAGCTTGATTCCTTAACTCATTTGATTGCAATTGACCTTTTATAGTGAATTAAATTCCAATGTATAAATGAAACTTATTTCCATTAATTTTCCTTACTACATTAAAAATTCTCATATTCCAGCTAATTTCCAAATAACGCATTATTCAGCTATTTAAATTTCATTTAATTGCAATTATCATATTATCAGAAATTAAATCCAAATAAATCCATACATTCTGCCTTCCATTCCTTTGAATCTACTAGTTACCATATTTTGGATAAAGTTTACGTTCTTTCCACCTATAAACTACAAATAACAACGAATGTTGCATTTGATTAAGATTCTAATTCAATAAATTAAAAGAATGGGTAAAATTAATAATTCTCACTATTTCCCGATTTATTCCCATTCATGCTTGAATTACCAACTATCAATCATTAAATGAAAATTTTATTTTCGTTATTCCCATCTATGACTTTAATTCATTTAACGTAACATTAAATTTTAATCTATTACAATGATTTCCAAATTAAACTTCACAAATTATCAAATTGAAACCTAAATAAAACATTTATTTATTTTAAAACTTGTTGTTTAATTAAATTGACCATTCACGGATAAAATTTACATTGATCTCCAATCATTACTAAGTTACATCACAAACATTAAATCTATATTCATTACGATTTGTTACCAAAATAAATTTAACGAAATCAATTACGCCCTTTAAAACCTCTATTCATTTATAAATTGCAGATTGTTATTCAATTAAACCCAATTATTTGATTTCCCTATTTATGCATAAATTTTATTCTCACTTATTCCTATTTCAATTCAATATATCCCTATATTCATTCATTAATGCATAACTTCACTTACTTCTTATTCACTACCGTTACTTATTAATGAACGGTAAAGTAACGTTTATATCAATTTATCAAAATTACTTACCCTTTAAATAGGTTTGATTTCTAATAAATTTGTTGACCCTTATAATTATCCCGTTTTCCATTTATTACTAACCTTAATTATTGCAATTTATTATCTACATACAATTTTAATCAAATTCCAAATTTCAACTATTAATTAGCACTTTGCAATAGTAAATAAAAAGGATTGCAAACATTCGCCTTTACTTACTTACTTATTTCTAACCTTTTATCCAAATGCAACAATTCCCACTATTCCAATATTTGCTTTCATATAAATAAATAAGATTTTTACCTCTTTCTAAATTTTAAATTAAAAATCTTACAAATTTAATTCATTTTAAACATAAAATTTATACGGGTCGTCACACTCTCCCCCACTCAAAACTTTTCGTCCCCGAAAAGGAAAATGAAAGAAGAAGGAAGAATTTAATAAACAGTACATCTTATTTCAAATATTAAATTTATAAACAATAATTTACTAAATTTATTACCTTAAATAAAATATACCTGTTTTATAATCATTATATCTTTTTATACTTAGATAAATAAAGTTTGGAAAGCATTTTCAAATAATCTCTAAGTGGTTTCAATCACAACAACAAATCAATCCAGCAACCATCCATTTCAACAAACAGCATACACAACATATATAAAACAACCATATAATCAACAAACAAATAGTTGTTCGGGTTCAAAACTTGAAATGGTATGGAATGAAAAATAACTATCCAGTGCATCATTTACTCAACAGTCTTAGATGAGACGAAATAGATTATTTATTCATCCAACTACTTCAAATTTCCTTACCCGACCAAACCATAAATCAAACAATAACAATTCAACCAACCAATCAATTAACTCATTATAAATTTTTATTTCATATATTAGCTGTTTGATCTTTTCATTCATATAACAGTTTATCTTTTATTTTCTTAAACCCTTTTTCTTAAGTTTACAATTCATACCACATAAATTATCCTTTTATAATTTACATTTATATCTAACAACTTCAATTTTTTTATTTCTCATTTAATGGTTGTTTCCTTATTTCTACTTATTACTTACCATTATTCATTTTTATTTATTCAGGTTATGTAAGTCTCTTTTATTGGTATTATATTTAATGCACTTCTCAAATTCAGTTATTTAATAAATGCTTACATTCTATTATATTTAATTACCATAACCCTTTTTAATTACACTTAAATTCTTAACCTTATAACATCCATTCTTATAAATAAAGGATTTTATTAATTCATTACCTAGGGTTTACAGTCATTTATTTATATTACCTACTTTCCATTATATTCAGCTAGTAGCATTTAAATCACACTTAAGTTTATAACCCTACACATCAATCTTTATTTATTAAAGAATTTCATTTTATTTACTTAAGTTTAAGGTCACCTGTTTATAATACTTGCTTCTAATTATGGAAAAATTTCAATTTATAACTTAAGTTTATAACATTAAATTCTCATTTATAATAGCAATTCATTGAATACTTCATTATTTCCAAAATTTCTACTTGTATAATATTCTATTCCAATCCCTTATTTAGCATTTCAACTTTTCATATTTGGTAAGTTATATATGTTAAAGAAAATGAAATTGAACTTATACAAGTTTTATCTCATCTTTTAATTAAATTTAATGTTAATCAATATTACTCTGTGTCTCATATGTTAAAATTTTCAAATTTCCCTTTATAACTTTGCATTAATTCTCTTATCTAAATTAGAGGATTTCAATTCATTAATTACTTACCTTTTATTTAACTAAAATAATTTAAATAATTAATTAATGGAAATTTAAGAATTAAATACCGGGTCAAATTTCAAATTATTTTAAAAATGATAGATAAATAATTTCTTACAACTTACATATCTCTAATTATATTTAAAACAATTAAAATTTTAGATAATTTCAAAATAAATCCGCAATAGAATTACTACAGTGGCCTTTCCCCTTCGAAACTCGAAAATGAAAATCGATGATGCGGCCGCCATCATCGAAATTATTTTCCAGCGACAGAGAGGAAAGTACAAACTTATTTTCACCAAAATCTTCTTTAAATCAATTCTTCCGAATTATACTAAATATTTATATAAGAAAATACTTATAAATAATTTTTATATTTCATAAATCCTTTGAAAGCAAATTTTCAAAATCCCGGTCTTAAGTTCTAAAATCTCCAATTTGATTCATTATAATTTCAACTTAGCTACAATTAGTATAAATATTTTTATTGCCTAACACCCAATCTATAGCAACCAAATATATAGACCTTCATAAAATATTTTTATATATAGAAAATATAATAGGCAAAATTATTTCATTCACCTATATTAAAAACAAATATTATGTCGGTCTGTCCTATTAAGTGTTTAGAAATCCCTATTGATGTCATAGCGTCTCATGCACCAACCAGAATTTATAAATACAAAATGGAACAGATTAACACAATATTAAAATCTTTCTATAACACTAACAAATACGCTCTCTCATATATATATACACTCAGCGACTCCCATAGGGTATTACTACCCTATTAACAAAGAGTCAAACCCCACAAAGACAAGGTTTATCGCTAAACCAAAGCTCTGATACCAACTGTAACGTCCCACCTTTTCGCACGATTTAAACCGACACAAGTGCCAATTCAAACCATTCGGAAGGGCGGATTGTTATGGGGTAAATAAGAAAACAGAGAAGAATTAAAACAAAACAGAATCTCACAGCGGAAGGATAAAATATAGTAATCAAATATACAGTTCATGAAACTGTTTTACAAAATATTTTGTTTTACTTGTACAATAAATATCAGAGTTACACATACCAATACAATCAATGCAGCGGAATATAGTGTGAGTGTAGTGCAATACTGTAAATAATAATAATACGAATTCTTCGTCTTCGTCCCCCAAAGCTAAAGTCTTCGATCCTGAAACGGTCGGACTGACCCGAGCGAATTTGAAAAGACAAAAACACTCGAGTCGGAACTAAAAGATCTTATGTAAGTTAAATTTACAGAAATAAATAAGAGTGCAGTAACTCAAGAGATGCTCGGGATTTACATCTCCTAAGGATCCGTTAAACTATTTACTATATAGTATATTGAGCTATTATAATAGTGTCTAATTATAAGATAAACTTACTTTTAAATAGCGTTAAGGGGTTACCCATATAGCCCTTAACACAGAATATATTCCCATAGTCTATACAGTACCGTAATCTCCCCCGTACTGGGCGTCGTCAGAGGGCACTCCATAGGTATGGTACAAAACCAAAATCGTATAAGGCGCGCTAGGGTAGGTGACACGACACAACTAGGCAATGCCAGGGTAGATATACCAATTGCCACTCGGGCTGATGGTAACGCATAGCCGCAGCTACCGCCCACCTCGAACTAACACCCCCAAATCAAAGAAATCAATAGTGGCCACCGAAACAATCCAAAGTCAGAGTATAGTATCGAAGGAGTGCGTTCGATCAGAGGAATGACCTCATTGGCCCGAGAATCACTCCTGTTTTTGCCACCTTATGCCAACTCACGGGAGTTGGGTCCACGTATTTACCTTACAGGAAACGTCGCCACCAACCTACTTCATTCTGGGATCTCCACCGCGTACACGGTTAGTCAAAGTGGTTTTTGGTATCGACAGAGAGTATGTCCATATCCGATCCCGGTCTCTTTGCCAACCCATCGTTATTATAACACCGCGGTCATTTAAAAATAGTTATACTTTAAAACCAGAATAAAATTTCCCATACGATATCAAATTAAAACCCAAATAATATGATATCATTTTATCTCAAATATAATCCTTTTCCAAAATCATACTGGTTTAAAATTTAAAATATCTGGAAACCAAACATTTGAATTATACTTTCAAAACATAATATTTCGAAATTCATACTTTTAAAACCATAACTTCTAAAACTTGAATGGTTTGGATATTCAACGGTATATAAATTAAATGGTTTAACTTTAAGGTAACTTTGTAAAGAAAAATAATTTCCATGGCTTTACAAATATGTTTCTTTATTTAATGTCTAAACCAAAATTTAAATATCACTTTCAAGTTCCAAAACTACTTAAATTTCTATATATATATCCATTTGGAGTATTCATATTTCAAAAACTAAAGTTGGGTTTTATTCTTTCAACAAATTAATGTTCTATTATTTAGTCTTGAATATTCACATAAATTCCATAAATAAACTCCAATTTCTAGAAATTAAATATTTTCTCAAGTTTACTTTATACTAGAATATTCATTTTTATATTTATCTTGGAAAATCTGGTTATAAATATCATATCTTAAAATTTCCAAACTTAAACATATAATATATTTTATCAAATTCCATTTCTCAAAAAAATTTCCATTTTTACTTAACAGATCTATACACAGTTTAAAATTCATAATTTCTAACTTCATATGTATATATATATAGAAGAAAAATATCAAAATTAAAATTATTATAAACCGTATTCCATCCAAACCATAGAAATCACTTTAAAATATATTTATATATAGACCACGGTGCCTGTATAAAATTTTCTATCCTATGGTCAAGTGATACAGATATTTATCATTTCAATCCGCAATTTAAAAGATATAAAATTTTGCGGTTGTATATCATTTCAAACCACAATCCCGAATGAAATGAAAAATGCATGATAACTTGCAGTTTAAATGATATGAAACAAAACATCCATTCATCCATCATCAATCATCAACCAAATTATCTCAAACATCATCAGTTTAAACAAACATCAAAATATGGCATATACAATATAACAGGAAATCATTGGCGGTTATTAATTAACATTTCATACTCAATTAAATTTATAACTGTTTAACTAGCTGTTTATATGCACCTAAATAAATTCTAACTGTCAATTTATATGCAATACATAAAAGAAATTAACAGTTAAATTAAATAAATGCGATTTAACAGATATGTTGAATAAAACATGCCAAACAGTCATAAATAAATTTCTACTCATATCTAAAATAAATTTAACAAACATAAAAACTTTTAGAAGTTGTGAGTGGGTTAAAACACTCACCTTTTTAGTTTAAATCGAATTTAAATCCGATTTAAACCCAAAATTCCAGCGGTCTCCAAATCTGTCCTAACTAGCGCCCAAACGTTCGAAATTTTATTACGATCCTAACAAAAAAAAAATCGTGTGAAACGGAGTTCGTACGCGAAAATTATGATCAAAAGAAGATAAACAAATTTAAAAATATGAAACAAAATAAAAATCAAAAGATGGACCAATAGAAAGCGGCCATGTCAACCATCCTCCCACCTTTCGTTCCCTGATTCGAACGCTAACCTGCAGCACGCGCAAACCCACCCTCTTCCATCTTTGACCAAAGCTAACCACCGCCCTAGGCCACCGATCGCTCCAACTCACCCCCCATCGGACTCGCTAGGCCGAGCCGCACCTACCTAGGCCTTCGGCATCACCTCCGGTGGCTGGAGTCGTCGTGCGCCGCCACGGCAATTTAGGGTTTTCGAAACCCTAATTGCCCAAAATACGTTGCCATGGTCCAATATAGCGTCTGCGACCACCACCAAACGAACCCCCCTGCCGAGCTCTACAACACCCATGCCTTGATTTCGCCAATCGCTGACTCGATTGGAAACCCCCAATTTGAACTTTGACCATGATTTCAGGACGATTCGAGCATCGCATACAGAAACAAACACCACCAGTAGATTCATGTCGATGAAATCTACAACATATATTTTTTTGGAATTTTTGTGGAGAGTTTGTATTTTCACTTTTGATTTTGAACTGTAGATAGATCTAGGTTTTGAAACCATTGAGGAAGAGAAAGAGATGAAGAAAATGAACGTACAGACAAATGAAAGAAGATGGAGGCTAGGGTTTATGATCGCACATATATAGGCAAATAGAAGAAGGCTAGGTGGGCACAAGTTACGAACGTGCTAACCGGTAGTTGATCCAAAAAGCCCGTTCTAACCCCGGAACGAAATTTATTAAACCCATATATCCAAATAGGTATTTTAAAATATTCTGAACGCGATGGAAAAAGTTTCACGTCCAAATTTGATCGTATGAAGAAGTTATGATGAAACAAAATTTCCAAATTGATTTTAATTAAATCGATTTTAAGGCGTTTCGCGTCCGTACGATCAAACGACAGGTCCGATCGATACGAAACTTGAAACCATACAATAATTCACCGATACGGATCTGATGGAACTGGTTTCGTCGAAATCCGAGTCCGTGGCCAAAATGGCTATTTTTATATTAATTAAATAAATTAAAAATTAGTAATTAAATCCAATTTATTATATTTCAGTTTCAAAATTGGTAATTTTTGTTACTTACAATGTCACCAACATTTAAAATGATCTAACAATCCTTTTTGTCAATTTCATCAAAGACTAAATCAATATAAATATTTTATTTCATAAAATTCAGATTATAGGTAAATTTCCAAAAATTCCCTTTTAAATTGAATTAACCTATATTTATTCCATTCACAAATTTCAAATATAAGGGTTTACCATTGGATTTAGAAATTATTGTATAAATATTTCCCGTTTCAACTCAAGTTTTAAATTTACGAAAAATTTACATTTACTTTTAATCAATTGCAATAAATCCAAATTATCATATCTTAAATCCAATTAAATAAATAAAGCTTGATTCCCATTTTAACTCATTTGATTGCAATTGACCTTTTATAGTGAATTAAATTCCAATGTATAAATGAAACTTATTTCCATTAATTTTCCTTACTACATTAAAAATTCTCATATTCCAGCTAATTTCCAAATAACGCATTATTCAGCTATTTAAATTTCATTTAATTGCAATTACATATTATCAGAAATTAAATCCAAATAAATCCATACATTCTGCCTTCCATTCCTTTGAATCTACTAGTTATCATATTTTGGATAAAGTTTATGTTCTTTCCACCTATAAACTACAAATAACAACGAATGTTGCATTTGGTTAAGATTCTAATTCAATAAATTAAAAGAATGGGTAAAATTAATAATTCTCACTATTTCCCGATTTATTCCCATTCATGCTTGAATTACCAACTATCAATCATTAAATGAAAATTTTATTTCCATTATTCCCATCTATGACTTTAATTCATTTAACGTAACATTAAATTTTAATCTATTACAATGATTTCCAAATTAAACTTCACAAATTGTCAAATTGAAACCTAAATAAAACGTTTATTTATTTTAAAACTTGTTGTTTAATTAAATTGACCATTCACGGATAAAATTTACATTGATCTCCAATCATTACTAAGTTACATCACAAACATTAAATCTATATTCATTACGATTTGTTACCAAAATAAATTTAACGAAATCAATTACGCCCTTTAAAACCTCTATTCATTTATAAATTGCAGATTGTTATTCAATTAAACCCAATTATTTGATTTCCCTATTTATGCATAAATTTTATTCTCACTTATTCCTATTTCAATGCAATATATCCCTATATTCATTCATTAATGCATAACTTCACTTACTTCTTATTCACTACCGTTACTTATTAATGAACGGTAAAGTAACATTTATATCAATTTATCAAAATTACTTACCCTTTAAATAGGTTTGATTTCTAATAAATTTGTTGACCCTTATAATTACCCCTTTTCCATTTATTACTAACCTTAATTATTGCAATTTATTATCTACATACAATTTTAATCAAATTCCAAATTTCAACTATTAATTAGCACTTTGCAATAGTAAATAAAAAGGATTGCAAACATTCGACTTTACTTACTTACTTATTTCTAACCTTTTATCCAAATGCAACAATTCCCACTATTCCAATATTTGCTTTCATATAAATAAATAAGATTTTTACCTCTTTCTAAATTTTAAATTAAAAATCTTACAAATTTAATTCATTTTAAACATAAAATTTATACGGGTCGTCACAGATTAGCTCTCCTTGGTGGCATGATTGAACTTTACAAGACATCAACAAATACTTCAAAATTCTTCAACACAAGTCAAACAAGCACGGCTCCAACTCAACTTGGCTCGGCCTCAACACTTCAACACAAATCAAATTCAAACAACTTCCACACTTTGATCCAAAATGAAACGGATCGAAAGCTTCTAACTTATTGCAACTTCAAGATGAACACGATGAACACCAAACTTCAAACTCCTTGGCTCCAAGACTCGTCTTAGCTATGATTGGCTAAGTCAAGCTCTGATACCAAACTAACGCAGCGGATAATTAGCAAAACGATATAGATCGATGAAGGTAGCAAACGGTGGATTAAAGATACTGGAATGCCCAAATTCGTTGATCACAAAGATACCGAATTCTAGCTGTCTTCGACACGTTGATCGCGCACGATACCGTGAAAGAAGATCTACAATTCTTCTAACGTTGATCAAGCGCACTTGATACCGTGAATTGGCTTCAACAATCGTTGAATCGAGCGCACTCGATTAACCGAAAGTGGAGATAGGAGATTACACTCAACTACCAATTTAGGACGAAAGCACACAGCAATCAAACAAGAATTTTATTCAACAGAAATCAACCACCTTGAAATGTACAACACACTCCCTATTTATAGCATTTCACAACCCTGACCTTAAGTCGTTGTTGACTTAACACTCTCCGACTCACGACTCACTTAAGTCGTGCGTGACTTAACAACAGCGACTCAAATACACAACACAGGTTTACAACACTTAGGTCGTATACGACCTACGACTCATGACTCAAAAGCAACGACTCAAAGAAAATACAAACATAACGTCACACTGTACAACATAAACGACTCAACTCTTCAGCGACTCAACAAACATTCGGCCGACTTATCTTCATGCCGACCTTCGTCTTGAGTACTAGCGACTCAACGAATACGACATTTTACTTCACTTGCGACTTACACTAGGACGTTGCCGACATAACAGACCATACATTTCCAAAACAGGATGCGACTTAATCATAACCGACTTAAGAACATAGCGACTTATAGACAACAACGACTTAACTTCGACTGACTTAGCAAGTTGACTCGTTCTCCATTAAGTCGCGAAATCCCACTAGATCGTAGCCCTTTTTCTCTTTCTTTGTTAAGTCGTAGCCGACTTGAGCCCTTAAGTCGCAGCCGACTTAAGTCTTCACTACAACCATGCGACAGATCATTAGGTCCTCGTCTTTTAACTCGCAGCTCCTCCTCACGTGACTCCTTAGGTCGGGGTCGACCTTCATTAACTCGTGAACGACCTAAGCCTTGTGCTTTCGTAGGTCGTGCTACATCTATATATATATTCTTCGGAAACAAATATAGAAATAAATGTAACACAAATCAGTCACAAACATCCATATCACAAAGGCGGAAATAGATATGAATATATAACACATAAAAGTGTTCATCGGAGTAGTGGTCAGACAAGAACCACAATATCACAAAAGAATAGCTACAAGTGATAGACAAAAGAATATGGATACATCAATGAGTCTATATCTCAAATGTATACAACTAAGACTACTAATCTAAGTAGTCAGCCAAAAGCCAGGGTGATAATCCCAGATGCGAAGTCAAACAAAAGCACCTGTAACATCGCGGTCTGACCCGAGTATTATTTAATAAGAAAATATTAAACTGATCAGTCTAGTTATAAATATCAGATGAAATGATATAGAATAAGAGATATGACAAAAACATATGATAACCATAAAACCATACTGTGATAATTATGTAATTGTAAACCATACTGTCACAAGAGATTCAATCGAACAAGTCCAAGAATTAACCGGCGAAGTAAACGCAAGCATTTCATACCACTTGTTTTACTAAGCCATTTAATTATATTTCTCGTACGAGTGAGGTAAAGGTTTATATATACTAGTAGATTGGAAAACGGTTTAAGAAACAAGCATTATAGTAAAACAGGGTTGAAATCGTTTTGATGAAAGAGTTTCAATATTTACTGCTAATATTGAAACATTCATATTTTTAAAGTGACAAATCACAAAAATGATTGTAGAAACAAACAATCACAAAAATTCACACTCGAAGACGCAAATAAAATCCAAAGAATTCGATCCCAGTTCCATCAAAAGGGAAATATCCTTGCGACTTAACAGCCACGGCTTACGACTTAACACAATACAATGCAAGAAATCAGCGGCTCAACTCATACGACCCCACGGCATATGACACAAGGGATCAGCGACTTAAGAAATAGCATGCGGCCTAACAGGGCAACTTAACATGGCGCGACCTAAGTTGGTGCGAAATATAGCAGCAGGACAAGCGACCTATATGGTTGCGACCTAAACCATGACGCGACCCATAGCAACAGGCCGAGCGACCTAAGTGATGCGAGCAAGCCGAGCGACCTATGTGGTGCGACCTAAGCGGTGCGACCAAGCCGAGCGACCTAAATGATGCGAGCAAGCCGAGCGACCTAAGTGGTGGGACCTGGAGGTGCGACCGAGCCGAGCGACTTAAGTGATGCGAGCAAGCCGAGCGACGTAAGTGGTGCGACCTAAGGGGTGCGACCAAGCCGAGCGACCTAAGTGATGCGGCAAGCCGAGCGACCTAAGTGGTGCCACCTAAGGGGTGCGACCAAGCCGAGCGACTTAAGTAATGGAATGACCTAACACATGGCATGACCTAAGCATGGCACGACCTATGTTGGTGCGACCTATATGCAGGCCGAGCGACTTAAATGTGCAGGCCGAGCGACCTAGGGGATAGAAGTGTAAAACTCCCTCAATTTGCAACCGGTCGAGCACGGACGCTAGGGGATTACGCCTATCGGCTACCCGATCCTATTGGCTCCTCGATGCATCACCAAAAACGTGTTCAAACATCAAAGTTAAGATTTTTAAAGATTTGAACCCAAAACACTAAAAATTGGGATATTCACCAATTCAATCCAAACCAAAAGCAAATGCACATGAATAAGTGTTAGGAATTCATACCCAACAATCAAAGATAGTTATAGACAAAGATGTGAGATAAAAATCTCACCTTTTCACAAAATCAATAAAGGAGAAGCTTAAAAGCAAAGGAAGAATCAACCACACTTCAATCTCAACACAAGAAGCTTGAATCAATGGCTTCTCTTTGGATTTGGAGTTAGATGTTTGGATTTGCAAATGAACTAGGGCTTGGAGTTTTAATTTCCCATTCCTCTCTCCATTTTTGACGAAGCTTGAGTGTTAGAAAATGAAAGTGAAGTAATGAAGTGAAGAAGGGGTTGAGCTAGAGTTAATAGTTTAGGTTAATGGGCTAAACAAAACCCAAAGCCTAAAGTGAAAAAGTGGCAAAATTCCACTAACTCCAATCATATCAAAGTTTATACTCAAAAAGATTGCAAACGGCTTTTTGGACCCAATGGAAGTGGTCCCGAGTCCTAATTCGACCGTATGCAAAAAGTAACTTCTCGGACTAAAATCCGACTAACGATAAAATATTTAAATAAAATATTTAAATACACAATCGTAAAATATGCGGGTTGTTACACTAGAGAATACAGAAGATGACATGGATACGCACGCTAATACAGACATTGAAATTTGAATTATAAATCCGAGCACGAATTTCAAAGCAAAGTAGGATTGGCACGAATTGGGCGAATGAAGCTGATAATCAAGAATTTATGAATTGAATCAGAATTAGTCTGATATATACAGAAATTTTTGCTATTTTAATAAAAATCAAAATTACATCCCTTAGAAAAATTTAAAGTCGAATCATATATACATGTACATATATATGTATATATATATATATATATAATTTACCTTTTTTTCATACATAAACCAATAGTTTTAACGTTTGAAATAAAACATATATGTTAAATAAAAATCCTTATAATTTTTCCAAACCATTTTAATTTTTACACATAGATCAAAATTTCTATTTACAAATCTAAGACCCAAACCACCCCATACGACCTATGTATATAATATCATTAAGATTTATATTTTAAAATAAGATTAATATATAAAACTTCAACAAATTACACTGTTCAAATCTCATTTATAAACTACTATATACATATGGTACAAAATCCACTTCATAATACAATTATAAATTTTAAACACTTTACCTATATATATAGACTGATATATAACTACCCATACATAAACATTAAAGCCTATACACAGACTTATATAAAATTTTAGACAACGGATGTACGAATTACTTATATAACTTATATTATAACTTAGTTTATAAATATATATAATACTGTAACCTGTGTAGACCGAAAGTATAAGTTAGAATGTAAACTTTATAAATATATATAAATGGCAACTAATATAACTTTTTTTTTGCGAAAGCAACTGGTCTACACTAAAACACATATACACCCTTAACTTTTATGCAAACATGCATGCCAACTGAAATGAAAACTTATATATTAGAAAACTAACTCCATACATAAGTGTATGTAAAGTATATAGATATATATATAAGGCTATAAAGATATATCTATAATTATTATAACTTTATATAAATATATGTCATATACGAACTTAGGAAAATAAACAACTTCAAAAATCCTATACAACTTCCATAATAATAAGATGTAAATTGACCTTCAATAAAAGTTATAAACCTGTTTATTATAAAACTATATATATAATAACGGATTTACAAAACTTATAAATAAATCATACAATATGGTTTGTAAAATATACATATATGGACTCAAAGTTAAAAAAAATGAATATAAATCTACTTGCCAAATATGCAGACTCCATTTATAGATCCAACACAACTCACACATATTAAATATGCATACACTTCTAGAAACAAAACAAACTTTTCAAAAAAAATGGAAACCACGTTTGGTATATATATGTATTCAAATCCAACAACTTTATATAAACCACTATATGTATGCATCTTATATTTTTATACCACTATCAATATATCATAACTATACTCCATATAAACAAATATGCGTACCAACTTTGAATGCTAGAATATGCATCAACAACACGTACATGGGACGTGTATTGATAAAATCATCCACATCATAGCTAAATATAAAACTATATAATATATATATAACACTTGTAAATATAAACTTAACTTACCTATGCCTGGTTATCTGAACAGTGGAGGAAACAGGGGAGGGTCGCTGCGTCTTCGACGGATATTGCGCAAGGGGAAGAATGGGTTCGGTGGAGGAGCGGAGTTTGGAAAATGTGAAGGAGTGGCCGAAATTTATAGTGTCAGGCAAGTTTATATAGAAGAGGAAGAAATAATAGAGAGGGAAAGAAGAGAAATCTGGGAAGAAGCAATAAAAAAAGGGATGAAAATATGAACAGAAGTAAATGGAAACGACTAAATAAAAGTAACCAAAGAAATAGCACAATCATGTGTTTTGACTCAGTTGAGGATTTAAGGCAAAATATTCACGTTGATTCAGGAAAATAATCAAAGCAAATAAATGATAGCACGTTTCAAATTTGAACGGAAGGAAAGAGAAAAGTCAAAATTCCGAAAAAATATCAAAGTAACAGCTACACATTGATTCAAGAGCTATTAAAGCAATTTTTAAATTGTGAAGGCAACGTTACTCTGCGTTATATTTTTAAAATAAGAACGCTGAACGAAAATCAACAGTCAAATATGGTGTGGTGTAAATGGCGAGAGTCACGCTGATTACTGAATAAAATAAAATGAATAACCATTTATTTATTTTTTTAGACGGTGGAAAAATAAAGAAATAAAAGGTCAGTGAAAGTAGGAATGAATATATTAGAAAAGTAACGATTCTAGTAGCAACGGTCATCTTAGGTTAAGTTGAAAAATTTATAATAATTTATTACCGTGGCTATGGTTCAAATTTTTTTGAAAGCAAGGAAACCAAAAGGTCACAATTAAAGGTAAGCTTTAAATTTTTAATAAATACAAAACGTATCTAAGTTTATACGTTTATAACTTTCCAGCTATAGTGTACATATATAATGAACGGTCAAAATGAAAGAAGTGGAAACAGGGAGCGTAGGAAAGGAAAGGTTAGGAAAATAAAATTTTCACCCTTAAATTCTGGAGATTAGTAAGGTAGCGTACCTCTTTAATGAAATGTACAGCAACGGTCACATGCTAAAATTTGGCTGAAAGTTTAAAGAAATGAGGGGAAGATGGGTTTTTTCAATTAATCACTTCTCAGAATTAATATGTCAATGAAAAAAAGGAAAGGAGATGAATCAGGGAAACATATTATAACTTATATATAACTATTAAACGGATAGATGGAAGAAAAGGTGAGCAGGTGAGTAAAAGTGGAAACTGATTTATGAGCGAAATGGAATGTGAGCTGTGGCCTGGGTAGAAAATTGAACAGTTTTAAAATTAATGGCAATGGACTGCTGAAATTAAATGAGTATAAAACGTGTAAAAGTTATATACTAAAACGGTTATAAATTTCAATTATTATTATAAAACGGGGAATAACGAATGGCAAGGACGATGATTTCAAAGTTTATTAATGGCTAGGAATGTGGAAGTCTATCTATGAATTGGAAAAATTATTAAGCAATTGAAATCGGTAGAAAAAGTAACGGCTACACACTGTTTTAGAAACAATCAAAGCAATTAATAGTTTGATTGGACATCAAGAATAAATATGGAAGGACACGTTATAAAGGCAAAATGAACCGTTTGAAAATAAATAAAAGAAATGATGGCAAATAAAACAGCTGTGTCTTGAATTTTCCAAAATAAATTATTTTATGAACACCAATTATTACTGACTTAAATTGAACAGAATCACACCCTAAAATATACTTTCTTAATTTTTGATGAAAATTTAGCATTTGCCACATTTAACTATACGTAATCCAAATGTAAGATTTTATTTCAAAATTATTTATTCAAAATTTCTCATAAATCAAATTAAATACGCTAAATAAAACCATTAAAAATTACCAAAATTTTACGGGTCGTTACATCTCACAGGTGAACAGATATAGAAAATGGCATATTATATATAACAATTCTAAAATTAACAGTTCAATTTAGCAGCGAATTTCAATTTTCGTTTCAAATGAAATCAAATTTAACAAATATAATAATGTTAATCATAAGTGATTGCTCACCTTTCGAGGCTAGAGAGAACAGGCAATGAAATGAGTTTTGGATCCAAGCAGAATTCCAAAGCAAAGCAAGATTTGCTAGAATTTGACGAACAAGCTGATAGATAGGAATCGATGAAATAAATCAGAATCTGCTTGACATAGACTGAAACGAAACATGGTTCATATACATATATTTTTCAAAAATTGGTTTAAAATATATATTATGAAAACCAGACTCATATCTACTAATCTACATAAACCAAAACATAGGTATAAACTTACATATTTACTATAATTAAAAATAAAAAATTATAAACCCCTGATTACAACCAGCATAACCATTCATTGTACACACTTATATTATATAAAACAAATTTAAAAATCAGCATTTTATAAAACAAATATATTACCCATATATATAAGCTAACCGACTATATATACATATAGCTGCTATATTAAATATATATGTAAACTATTAAAACTTGTACATTAAACGCAAAATAGAATGTATAAACTAATATATGTAAATTTTATATATTATAACATATTATAATTACGTTGTAAATTATATAATATGAATCAGGGAACGGACGAAGAGAATAGGAAAACAGGATTTACATGGAGCAGCAAAAGTATATCTTATATACACTAATATATATAGACATATATATAAACTGATATACATGCGTATGTATATAAACTAATATCAGCCTTTATATTCTAACTTCTATAACTAAAATATGATAAAATCTATATAAAATAACATATATAACTAACATCCATACAACTGTAAACAATTGTTTTAAAAACTATATATATTCACCTTTCTTGTATAATATACAACAAGCATATATGCTAACATAATATAAAATGTATATAATACCTTAGCATTCAGATTGTAGTATTTTAAATATATAACAAATATATTATTAAAATATAAATCAAATACCCTAAACAAATATATACGTACCGCTATATATAAGCAAATAGATGAGAATGGGAAGGCCAAAGGTCGCATGGCCATTGGTCCAGCTATTATGGTGGTGGGGTGAGATGTTCTGGTGGTTGCCAACTGGAAAAGGAGATTTGGTTGAGGAGAGAAGCTTGCGGCTACTAGAAAAAAAAGGTAGGTGATACCGGGCTTTGGCCATAAGAGGAGAAGAAGAGTAGGCAATGGTGCTTAGTTATCAGATATGGGTTGAGGTGGTTGGGAGGTACGGAGATGAGCGAGACCATGGGGAAATAGGATGAGTGGATAGGAGGAGGGCTGCAGCAGGTTGAGCAATAGGCGATGAGAGGAGCAAGGAGATTCATTCATGAAGGAATGTAGGGAGGCAGAAGGGGTGAAAGGACTGGCGAGCTGGAAGACGGGAAAATATGCGTAGGTGCTTTAATACTATGTATCCATATGCATACATACATACATACATACATACATACATACATACATATATTTGAAATGAATAGGCCACCGAGAAGAAGAAAGTTGATTGAACTATTGAAGGGAATGACATGGAATGGTAGTAATAGTGATAGCCAAAATTAAATTAAGGGAATATACAAAGCCAAGAAGCCATTGGTTTCTACATGGAGAGAAATGAAGGGTCATAGAAAATCCAAAAGTCAAATTGCGAAACCGATACGGAGATCGAAATTGACAATTAAATATATTATGGAGATCAGCACAACAAGATGATCAAAACAGTATACAGATATCAGCGATACAATCATCCTATCAAACGATGATAATGGGTACCGAAAATGCTACTAAAACGCCGAAAATAAGATAAATGGAGCAATAGCAGTCCAAATTTGGCGAAACGGAATATGACATCTCACTCGGAAAATGATTTACATAATTATTATGTAAAAATATTCTGATTTGGAAAACATTTTATTACTATCAAATATTAACTGATTTAATTAAATAAAATTACACAAGAAAATAAACTACTATATTTTCTGATAGAAATTTACCATTTGCTATGTTAATGTAGACATATTCCAAATATCAAATTTATATTTCAAAATTTTATGTTTCAAAATTTCACAAAATTTCCGTTAATTTACTTATTAAAACCACTAAAATTTATGGATCGTTATAAGTAATTTATCATCCATCATTTGGAGAGTACTACATGCATGAATCTCAATAGATATATCGATATCGTGTTCCCGATACTTCTTGACTATGAACATTTAAGGATGAATATTTATTTCCACAGATTTTCCATTATCCCAATATTTAACATTATTTCACAGAACACGTGGAAAAAACCATCTGTTGTGTGTCATAGCTCATAAAATCTTTTTTCTATTGAGATTTCATCCATGCCATTCGTATAACATTTTATCTATTGTCTGATTGAAATTATCAAAAATTTCATTTTGGCACCTTATCAAAATTTTGGTTTCCCTCTCAACGTTGCCTACATTATTTCTTTGCTACATTCTTCTAATTATTTCCCTCTTTTTCTTTTGTTTCTAGAGGAAAAAATGGCATTCGTTTCTTCAATTATTTTGCTCACTGCCTTCGCCTATCCCTCCTCCTAGCCATCGCTTGATGTCGACCCTAGCCTTCTCCTATCCCATCGATGTTCTTTGATAAACTTAGGGATTCCTAACCAGATCCACTCTTTCATCGTTGTTCTGAAATTAGGATTTCATGAAAGTCGCTGCTTGAAACTTAAGTTTTGAATCATCTTGCTCCCTTCCTTCCTTGTAGATTGCGTACTTTGATTTATTGACTATTGATGGTTGCGGCTTCTCCTTATCCTGTGTTCTTTGATAAATATTGGCATGATTTATGACCCTTTCAATATATATTGTTTTCGACTTCTAATCACCGAGGAGGATGATTGGGGTTACTTATATAGGAATCTATTTCCTAAATATGCGAATACATGATTCGATTTGAATTTTTCAAATTATTTTTCTCGGTTATCGATTTATGTTTGACCGTTTTGATGATTTTTTGATTCTTGAATTTCTGTTTTAATTTCGGTTTGTTAACTTGATTGCTATGTTGGACCTTGATTTTTAATATGTTGCATGTCCATATGCTCTTGACTTCATGTCTAAGTTAGTGGATTGCTATGTTAGAACTTGTTGTCCAAGGCAGTGTTGACTGGAATTACCTTGTTCATGCACACTTCAACACTGAACTTGTGTTGCATATATATATGTATACATATGTGTATGTGTGCATGCGTGTGTATGTATATATATGTATATATCTGTGTGTGTGTGTGTGTTGCTCACTATACTTAAACTTATGTGCTTGTGCACTTTCATGTGCTTGTGCCTTTACTTTTTTGTGCACTTTCATGTGATTATGCCTTTATTTCATGTTGTTTGTTGGATTACTTTCATGTGCTTTGGTTTCTTATGTACATTTTCATATGAATTTTCATGTGTTTGTGCCTTTACTTCATGCTTTGTTTACTAATTTGATGGTTTGAACTGCACGTTGCTCAGTATGTACATACATACATGTATATACCTATGTGTATATGTGTATATTAGTTATGCTTTCTTGGTTCATCCATGTATATACATGCATACATGTATGTATGTGTTCTATTGTTTAGCCTTGTCCTATGGTTTAGCCTGATACCTATACTTGCTCACATGTTGCATTGTTGTCTACACTTTGTTTTTACTTGGATTAGTACTTTGTAGTAAGTTGAATTATCGGTCGAGGTAAATTTATGCACTTTGATTCCAATGTCATTCATGTATATACATACATAAATACATATGTATGTATATATGTGTGAATGTTGGTGGTTTGAATTTATGGTTCGTGTTAGTGTCTTGTTCAATTTTGTGGCACTTGTTCAATTTGAGCCTTTTCAATTTGAGGTACTTGCTTAAGGCAGTGATATGAAATTGTTAGTGATATGGACTTATTATTATTCAATTTGTGACACTTGTTCAGTTATTGACATGTTTAAACCTAGAGTTTGGTTTAACTCTTTTATATGCTATCAATTTTGTTTTTTGACTTTGAAGTTTTGTTTGATGGTGCTTTGATGGGGCTTTGCTTTGTTTTATGGTGCACTGCTACTACTTTGTTCAAAGAAATGCACGTAGGCAGTTTTTGAACTTTTTGATCTTTGCTAGTCCATGTTGTTGAATAGTTGAAACTTGTTTTTGCTTTGAATTTCCATGTACATACATACATACATACATACATATATATATATATATATATATATATATATATATCTGTGTGTGTATGTGTGTGTGTGTATGTATGTGTGAATGTTTGTGGTTTGAATTTGTGGTTATTGTTAGTGTCTAGTTCAATTTTGTGGCACTTGTTCAATTTGTGCCTTGTTCAATTTTTGGAACTTGTTCAGGGCAGTGATATGAAATTGTTAGTAATATAGACTTATATTATTCAATTTGCAGCACTCATTCAATTACTAACATGTTTGAACCTATGAGTCTAGTTTACCTCTTTTATATGCTATCAATTTTGCTTTGTGACTTTAAAGCTTTGTTTGATGGTGCTTTAATGGGGCTTTGCTTTGGTTTGATGGTGCACTGTTACTGCCCTGTTCAAGGTAATGCACACTGGCACTTTTGATCTTTGCTGGTCCACGTTTTTGAATTGTTGAAACTTGTTTATGCTTTGAATTTCCATGTAAATACAAACATATGTATGTATGTATATATAGTGAATGATGGCGGTTATTTAATCATTGCTTGGCATTGTGATATTCACAGTGATACACATGCAAATCGTATGTTGTTCGTGCACATACATATTTGTCCCTGTCCAAAACATGAAGAGAAAACAAAACCATGAACTGAGGAAATAATAATATTCAGATTCAATTTAGTTATGAAATTTAGGTTTGTTTCCTTTTCCATTTTACCATGTTTTTTATTTGACGGCTATAGGAGATGGCTGGTTACATGCTAGAGCAAGCAAATCAAGATCAACACATCAAAAATGAACTCGAGTGAGTTTGAGTGAAAGCGAGTAAAAAAGGTTATATATAAGAGTGAAGAGTAAAGTTGCTTTGCATTTGAATTTGATTTGAAATAAAATATTTATTTAAATAAAATTGTTATTCATTTATTTCATTTTGCAAATATAATGTAAGTTAATCGATATGCATATCAATCAATACATATATGTTGTATAATAGGAAATTCTAGAAATGATACAACAACATTAGAAAATATATGGTTTTCTCTGGTTGTGTTAGTGCATATACGACGATGTGGCATATCTATGATCTGATGTGAAATGAGATGGCATGGGATTTAACGATGGATAGATATGCAATCAGACAATGGAGCATATCTATCATCTTATGCGTTCTTTTCCCATAGTGTTCATACAATTAAATACCCATAGTTAAGGACACATTCGAACTACAATGCTTGATAAGTTTTCTAAGAATTTTCTACTTGTTTTTATTTGATATATTTAATGTATTGACTGTATCCCAATATATACAATAAAGCATAAAACCAAAATCTCACTTTATTAGAAACAAGATTTGCTAAATGAATTAAGTTATATAACCTAATTATATAATAGCCCCTAGGTCATACCCTTAATTTTATCAGTCTCCACACCCATTGACCATAACATCCTATGGCTATGACATATAAATAGTTTTTACTATTTTAGTATTTAGAAATAAGGTTTTATTGTCCATCTTCCTTATATCATAGTCGTAATAAGCATCGATTATCAACTACAAGTACATAAGAATTAATTAAAGCGAGATGACTAGAAAAAAAATTTCATCATAATCAACACCTTGAATTTAATGAAAACCTTTTTTGACCAACTTGCTTTATAAGTTTTGACCCTTTCACCGATTTTTTCTTAAATACCCGTTTGCAATTGATGGATTTTAACCCTTTAGGTACTTTATCCAAATTGTAAAATATGTTCGGGTACATGGAATCCATTTTGGATTTCATCGCATTAAGTCACAAGGATGAGTCTCTACCCTTTAACGCTTGTCGACATGTGTGGGGATCATAATAGTGAATGGCACAATCCTCTTTCTCACTGTTAATAAGAAAACTATAGTGTCTCTCAAGCATGCGAGATCTCTACTATACCAACTAATAAGTTGTGTGTTTTGTATAGGTGTTGATGTAACAACCCGTCCTTTGTAATACTTTGAAATCAACATCAAACGAAAATGTCTGACTTTTGAATACTACAAAGCATAGATTATCGGGAAAGAAAAATAAAAACAAACATTACTATGGCATATTGATAGAATCTCACAGCGGAATGGTAACATGCAATATACTGAATATACATGAAAAAAATGGGATTAAAATATATATAAGAGACTAAACTAGCAAAAGAAACTGATAACTGAATATCAATAAAGAAAGTCAGAATACATCTGATATAATAAGTCTCATATATAAATAACATCTGTCACATACTATTACAACATCAAGTATATATACTAAGTATCGACCTTGTCTTCACAGAATGCTCTAGTTTTCTCGAAAGTGTATCTCCAAATGCACATGACTCTCAAACTACTCAATCGAGTACCCTAGAATTGTCATGACATAAGCAGACAAAGACCAAATACCGGTCATACATAAGGCCTAGTGTGAGGGAAACCATATCAAAATACTATACATTAAAACCATGTATAAATAAGAAAGAACTACTAAGGCACGGTCGGATCTCCCCACGATCGTGGCTCAAGGGTAATCCGGATCGTCCGTAAACAAGTAACTTAACTTATCTAAAAGATAGGAAACCATTCCATAACCTACTCTTCTTCTGTAATCAATGATTCAACAAAACTAAAGAAATGTGACTAAAACATAATAATCACACTTTGATAAGGGTAATCCAACGTCCAAAAGTAGGGTGACCATAATATAATTCAATCGCGAAGTAAAAATGAAAGTAAACGTTGTAGTAACAACTATACTCTAATAATAACACACAACATTACTAATGGAAGTAACAGAGAAATACAAGTCAATACCCGTTATTACTAATAGGTAGAGTCAAATATTGATATCTATTGTGATCCAATGATTTAAGATAAATAGGGTCAGCATACAAATGTATCCAGACGTCCAATGCGATCAAATGATACAAAATAAATAGAGCTAGTACACTAACATGCCCAGACCTCTAACGCAATCAAATGATTCAAAATAAATAGAGCTAGTACACTAATGTACCTAGACCTCTAATGCGATCAAACGATTCAAAATAAATAGAGCTAGTACACTAACCGTTAACCCGCCTTTTGGCAAGTTAATACACAGAAGGATTTAATCCAACAGACTTCATAATCATCAAGGCAGAAAGCCCAGAGAGCTGGTTACCAGAATATGAGATCGATTACATTTGAAAGCATGCAATATGGTTGAATGGATTTGGGTGGACAACACTTAAAAAATGGATATGGAACTAATACTTCCCCTAGAAGAGGGATCATAATAGAAGAATCGGGAAAAAGGGATCAGATTAAACAGGATGCACAACAGCACAACTCAACGATGATCGCTCTGTAACTCAACAATCACAAAGCGGATTAAAGTGAAAGGTTGGAAACAGGAAGAGGATACCCAAGAAGTCTACCCTATGGATTGCATGTTCTGTGGAGAGGTTTGGAGGGATCAGCCCCTATCCCTCAATAGGGATTGGCCATCTTCCCTCTTAAGGATCAGCTAAACCCAACTTTATAACAAAGATTGATTAATATCTCAATATCTACACATCCAATTGACATGAAACTAAGAGCACAATCTAAGTACAAAATGTGGAACACCCCATGTGGATTGCACATCTTTTGAATCAAGTTGGAGGGTCGGCCTCTATCCTTCCATAGGGATCGGCTATAATCAGCCTTCATAGCATATTGCAACAAAGATCGATCAATAACTCGAGTTCTACTGATCTAATTGGCATGAAACTTGGAGGCTATACATAATACAACATGGAGAAGCTCCATTAGGGATTTCATGTCATTTAGAGGAGTTTGGAGGGATCGTCCCTTATCCCTCCAAAGGGATTGTTTGAAATCAGAATGTACGCAACACCATATCACGAAAAATTCGATATCTCACAAACCATAAGTCAGAATGGCATAAAATTTAAAGGGAAAGTAGCTAATATCATGTGTTTTTGCACCCCATTTGGACACCAAAATGGGTATTGGTGCCGTTCCCTGTTATGGGCCCCAATGGGCCAAAAAATTCTGGGTGGTCTCGTCATGGCCTGTAGGATCTTCTGTCAAAATTTCAGCCCGATCCATGCATGTTTTCCCTTATAAATACAGTAGGCATAACATCAAAAAAAAGGATCTACTTCTACTTCTCTTTATCTTCAACCTAGGCTATACTCTACCAATTTATTCTAGGATTTTGGATTGTAACTATAAACAAACAACAGTATAATAAAAAGAATTATTCTAAATTGGACATAGGCCGGAGTTAGCCGAACCACTATACATCTTGTCTTTTTTTTTACTTGCTTTCATTTTTAATTTGTTTGTTCTTCATATTATATTCCCTACATTAGACACTGTTTGAAATTAGTGACTAGACATTGGTGCTTTCATATAACTGGGTGTTATTGGCTAATTTTTATGCTAGCACTAACGCATGTTGATCTCTAACACGATCAAATGATTCAAAATAAATAGAGCCACCACACTAACATGCCCAGATTTCTAACATGATCAAATGATTCCCTTAGAGAGTTCAAGGTATATTGAGTCGACTTTTGAATATACCATGGACCCCAAGCCACAATTCTCGTGTAGATCTCACCATACCGTTATAATAATCATAAGTTATGACATACTCTATATATTCGAAACCTAGTTCCAATAGTAAATAGAATCGCCATACCCCTATAATGAGTATAAGTGCTATATGATCTATTTTAAATACCTATGGTCTTTGCGGATCCTACCGTACCCCTATAGTGAGCATATGTGATCTAGGATCCCATAATAGATGATTTTAACCATCCCCCTCTAGGACATCAAGGATTCAAATAACAAATGTATGCCTCTCATAAAAAAGAGAACAAAGGCCATGTCATGCATAATACGCTATCGGAGACATTAACGAGCATCGACGCCACATACATAACATCACATTATTCAATATACTACTCATCAACGAAGACTGATATCTCGTCTTTGTCTTGCATCCTCATCTAGATCTTGTGCTTCTCCTTGCTTCCCACTTTCACAAGTAGCCCGAAGCCTCTCCAAACTAGTGTGAAGACCTTATTAAGGATCACACTTGGGACTGGGGAAAACCCTAATCGAGTAGCACATGATATAGGCTTGTTGCCTAGGTTTATGAACCTTCAGTTGACTAGGGAACCTTCCTAGTCGAACGGTCTCAATCGAATGGCGGCACACACCAGTCGATTGAGATTGGTAATACTTGGGTAGTAAACCCAGGCCTGCGAGCCTAGTCGGCCACTTCTAGTCGATTCAAGTCTTACCTTCCCCTCGCTTTGCCCGATGAGTTATTTAGCTCACGTAGTCTACCTTCGTTGCAATGGAGTTCATTCGTTAACATTTTGGAAGTGGTTTCTTAAGCACTTAAAAGTCGATTTTGATACCAAAATCCACTCTTTGCACGTGTAAAATTCTACTAGTGAATATAACGACCCGACCTTCTTTAACATGCCAAAAGGAACTCGATTGGCATTCTCATCTCACGTGATACTCACACATGTATCTATTCTCCCATTCACACATGCACATGTATACGCAAACACATAAAAATATTTCAAGCTTCAATGGAGCTGTTAGTCGACCCGATACTCTCTTATGCAACTTAGTGCACCCAGTGATCGTTATGGCTACATGAGATTTCTTGTAACTTGATTATATACACATATAGATATCCCTATACTTATAACTATGTATTAAAATAAGTAAAAATTAATAATCAAATCTCTTTCTTATTATTTTAAAAACCCACTTTATTAAAATATATAACTAGCTTATAAACCAATTTAAGCCCTTTAAATCATTTTAAAGTCAAACTCTTATCTTCACTTAGTAATAAAATATATAATAGGATGTCTATCACTAATATAAGGACAAATTAGGGTTTAATTATTTTATAACCATACCATAAATTAATGCTACCTAGCCTCATTCAATACGAATAAAATACAATGTAAATATATGAGATTTTAATCAACTGTCCTGGATATCTATTCAAACAAATCCAATCAAATAAGGATACGATTTCATATACTTATTTTCTACCTCTATTAGGTAATATTTTTCAATATATATAATAATGGAGATTTATACTGCAATAAAAATTTGAACTTACAATTTCGCTCACTTGAACCTTAATTTCTCAAGTGTCTGAACTAGTGCAAGCTCATACCATGTTGTAGATAATCTTACTATGAGTGCAATGGTGAAGACTGAATCTCGATTGGACCCCATATCAATCGTTCCCTAAAAAAGCATTCCCACTTATGCTTGTAGGTGAACCCACCTTTCCCGGGCCTTCCCTCTCTTCCCGTTCTCCCTTGTTTATTGACAATACTTTGAACCGACGAATCCATTTGTCTTCTCTACGTGAGCTCATCCTCCATGCCAAAGCTTGTCTGCTCTAGCTCCTTCTTGCAAATCGCATCTGTGCCCTAGCCTCCTTCGCATGCACATGTCACATCTTTCCACTGCCCGCTAGATGACCCTACGTCGGTTGAATCCTACTACAAATTTGATTCTCATTATGTTGGCTAGCTCTTTTTCGTCCTACATCGTCCCTAGCTTCGTATCCTCCTAAAACCTACAACTCCATGAATGTGGATCATTGAAGAACGATGATGGTTTAGCTCCTCGTTAGTGCCAAAGCATCGGCCTTTGAACAAGGAGAAATAGATCTTGATCGAATTTAGATTTCATCGAACGATTGATTTTTAATAATTTTCTAATGGGAGAGAGTGAATGGGTTTTAATTTGGTTAAGTTGGAAAGGAGAAATAAATGGGAATAGGTATTAAATTTTGTATAGCAAGGTATATATGAATATATATATATATGTATGTATGTATGTATGTATGTATGTATGTATGTATTTAATATTTACTTAAATTCCGATCATATTTACCTCCTATGAGACTCGTAGGAGTGTTAGATCAACAAAAATCCATGATGGAATGAATATATGTGTTTTCCTATCCGTGATGATATAAAAACCATCACCATTTGAGACTGCTTTAGAAGACTAATTTCTTGCGTATCGAATCAGTACGAGTACAAATACATATCGAGAAATCCACAACTCCAAAAGATGAGTGCTCATTGTCGTTTATAACTAAATACCCCAAGTCCAAACTCAATGGGGAAGGTTTTGGGACATAATTCCATCGTATGCAGAAGTTTGCTTTTTGATCGATTTACGAATCGAACACAAGCTACTAGCTAAAAATCCATCAGTCGAAATATAACGATGCTTACACTAATTTTGATTTTCAACCTTGATTTAGACTCAACGTTGGTGGTTTCGAGTCCTAATTCAACATTATGTGAAAAGTCATATTTTGGACCTTTAATTCAATAATGATTTGATATTTAAATTAATCCTATCATTAAAAATTCGGGTTGTTACATTCTCCCTACTTAAAAGTACTTCTTCCTCGAAATTCCTAAAGAAAGAAAATGTCTACCGTCCCTTAGGCTCTTAAATCCCCTCATGCTACGGAAAAATTCGACAGCGCCTTCTTTGTGCGGCTAGGTCCGAAAAATCCCAAAACATTAATTAAGCCCGTATCTAGGACCTCTCATAGAGAGAACACAACAGTAATATATACATATGATATACATTATAGAGCGTGTATGTCACATAGTGTAACAACCCATAATTTTAGTAAATATTTCTAATTCAATTTATTTGAAACTTTGGTTTTAAATCATTTAAAAATTGAAATTTTGGAATTTTCCAATGAATTTCTGGATTTTGTTTATAATCATTTTCCTAAATAAAATAAATTAATGATTTTCTGAAAATTTATATTTTGGTCAACTTTTGGTCAAACTTTGACTTTCAGTTGAATTTTTTAAATTTGAATTTTAATTTTCCAATCTTTTCTTTGAAGTTGAATTTGATTCTGATATTGGTTCCTCTTTTCGTTTCGTCAAATTCTATTTTTTACTTTTTAAATCTGATAAATTTTAGCATTTTACACGTGATTATTTTCAGTATTTTATTGTTTATTTTTCTATTCTATATTTTTTATTTCATTTCTATTTTTATTTTGGTTTGGACTTTGATATCTTTCTTGAATTATTAAGCTTGTTTTTGATTTGGGCTTGGCTAATGGGCTAAGGAAATTCAAAGAGGCACAAGTTTCTTTTCATTAATGCAAGGAGATGCCTTTTCCTTTGTCTAGCCATTCAAAACTTTCCATTGCCCTAGCGGTACAAAACACTTCTTATCTCCTTCTTATTTCACGTTCAAAAACTTCTCATCCCCATCTCTTTCTCATTTTCATTTCCTGAGAAATTTTTTATAGTAAGCATTTTCTCCTTCTCCTTCCTTTCCTTTTTCCTTTCTCTTTTGTTCCAAGCATAGCCCATCACATGCATCACCTATAGCCGGTCATCTCTCCACCATCACCACCTATAACCGACGATCTCCATCACTTCATCTCCACCATAACCATGTCGCGACCACCATAGATCCAAACCCCATCTCCAATTACCTTGGAAACCCTAGTCGTACACCAATAGATCCAATCCCTCTTTGCTTGCCTCGACCACCATTAACTCCACTTCCTTTTCCCTTGCCATGACCATTCCTTCATCTCCAAGCTGTGACCAGATGTGCCTTGACCTGATCCAAGCTTTAGCAACCATGGCCGAACCATAGTAGCTTAGGGTCGAACCCAAACCCATCATACCCTTGCCTCTTTGACTTCCTAGTGCCTTTTGCCTTGCCATCCCTTCACATTCTAGCCATAACTGTGTATGTTGTGACCATGGCCGAGCATATGTGCTCCTAAACAAATCATGGCCAACCCATTTTGATGATGGTCTAGCCTATTTTGAAGGTGGCCAAGCCCACTTGCATTGGTAAAGTAATTTTTCTTCATTTAGATCAGTGTTTTGTATTGTTTTGATTTATAATCTTTTGTATAATATAGTTGCTTATATATGTTGTGTATTTGTTTGTTTACAACATCTGAATCTTGGCTCTTCATCCACTCAAATCTAATTCGTGCTTTGTCATGCTTTTCGGGGTTTGTTTGCATGTCTTGAATTGCCATCTCTAGCTTTAGAAGGTGAGTTATCACTCTCAACATTCGTACTTGAAATAATGACATGTGAATTGTAGTAGATGATATGCTACGTTGATAGCAATTCATACATGCTTATGATATGATATTCTATGAAGTTATAACCTGATTATATACTTATTACATCGCCTGATATGATATGTTATGTTATACTGTTTAGTTTATTATCTGCTCTCACACTGCAAGTTCCCTGTTAGTATAGAATCACAATGGGTTGAAATGATACATACCCGGACGGACATTAGAATAGGGAAAAACTGTTATGAGCTGAAATGATAGGCTCAAGCGATTTTTATTTGACTTGGGATTGTGGGGTTTGAAATGATAAAACATGGAATTTTATAAATTACGGATTGAAATGATACATATCTGTATCACTTGAGCTAGGTTTGAAACTATTATATAGACCCATGGTTAAGTTTTTAAATAATAGTTTTCTAAAAATTATTAAGTATTTGAATCTTTAAATATATGAAATTTTAGCTTAAATTTTGATTTAATGATTTTTAAATATAATGTTATGTTGGTTTTCTATTAATTTAAATTTTATAAGCAAATAATTGGTTTAAAACTAAATTAAAGCTTTTATCTATGATAAATAAATAATTAATTAAATTTGATTTAATATGGAGTTTAGATCTAACCTAGTGGTAGTGGTAAAATTTATTTTATAAAAATGGATATGTTTTGTATAATAAATAATTATGATTTAAATTGAAGATATGACGTTTAAAATTTTGTAGTATAATTTGTGGCATTTCCAAAATGCTATTTATTTAAATCATATTGTTAAAGTGTTATACTACTTTAGATAATGTTTTAAAAATGCTGTATTTATAAAAAGATAACACTTTTGAAATGCTATTATATATATGGATCACATTTTTTCAGTATTATGATTTCTAAAAGAAAACATTTTTAAAGTGCTATAATAATTGTATGGTTTTGAAAGTGTTATGATTTCTAAAATATTACATTTTTGAAATGCTATAACTAATATATGGATTTGGAAATATTACCAATTTTGAAATTGATATTATTTTTGAACGAGTAATAGCATTTGGTTTAAATGGTTTTTGAAATGGAAATATTTGTTTTGAAATGTAAACCATTTGAAATAAAGAACCATGGGTTATAATAACGTTTGGTTGTTAAAGAGACCGAGATCGAAAGTTGTCATACTCTCTACCAACTCCGAAAACCAATTTAACAACCATGTACGTGGTGGAGATTGAAGAATGAAGTAGGATGGTGGCGAAGTTCTATTGAGGTATATACGTGGACCTGACTCCTGTGAGTTGCATAAGGTGGCTAAATAGGAGCAATTGAAGGGCTAATGAGGTAGCTCCTCTTATCGGACACACTCCTTCATATGCCGTTCTATTACTTTGTGATTAACTGGTGCACACCTTTGACTTTTGGGAGTGTGGATCAAGGTGGGCGGTAGCGGCTGCTATGCGTTACCACCCGTCCGGAAGCGCAATTGGTATACCTACCCTGGTATTGCCAAGTTGTGTCGTGTCACCTACCCTAGCGTGCCTTGTACGAGTTTTGATTTGTGTCGTACCTATGGTGTATTAATGGTAGCCTCCCGATCTGGAGGTACGATGGTACTGTATAGACTATTGGCACTATATATGTGTTAAGGTGGAAAATATAAAGCCTTAACGCTATTTTTAAGTAAGTTTACTTTACTTTAGACATTATTATAATAGCGTATATTACAACATAGCAGATAGTTTAACGGATCTTTAAAGGATGGGTGGTCCCAAGCATCCCTTAAGTTACTTGTGCATTTCTATTATAGTTCATTTGAGTTGGTTTACATTGTGTAAGTATGTATGTCCTGACTCGAGTGTTTTGTGTTCTGCTTTACGCTCGGGTCAGCCTGATTATCAGCTTTGGATTTCATCTTCTAGAGCTGGAGGATTTGCTGGAGTTTATCTATTTATCTAGTTGTCATCTATTCTATTCAGTATTTCTATTTAGCTTATGTATTAGTGGACATATATGTATTGGGATTTCTATTGTATTTACTTTCGGACTCTGGTATTTTGTACTTGTTTTGAGACTCTTTTTGTGATAGTTTCAATAACTACTATGGTTATTTTTATTTCCGCTGTGAGTTATTATGATTTATCTATGTCTGTGATTGGTTTTGTTTGCTCCAAATTATATTACAATCTACTGTTTTGAATTATTCAAGTCTGACATGTATGGTTTTATTGTCGATCTGAATAGTCCAAAATAATGGGTCGTTACATTTGGTATCCGAGCTTTGGATTTAGGCAAACCTTGGCCTGTGGAGTAAAAACTCATTAGAGAGGGTAGAAATACCCCAGATTGAGTGAAATCAATCTTAGAATCATTTCTTTATGAGAGAAGGTATTTTAAAGTATGAATGATTTTCAAATGATTTTCAAAAGGGATTTTCAAAAGATTATTTTGATATAAATCTTTCTTGTTTTGAAATCAAATTTTCTAAACTTCTTCGCTTTCCTTATCCACCTAGTGAGCAATTTCTTTGTTTAGGGTGTTCATTCTAGTTGAATCTTATATTATCTCATCTTGTCTTGTCTTTTTTTCTCAATTACCTTTGTCCTAAAATTCATTCTTAATTTTTTTGGAATGAGTCATAGGAATGCCAGAGGCAAGGGTAGTGGTGTTGTCCCAGTTCCTGAGCCTGTTGCACCCGTTAGGTTCACTACTCTTTTTAAGGAATATGCTGAGCGTAGTGGTACCAATTTTACTGGATCAGAGAGCATTATTGAGGATCAGCAGTGGTTGAAGTGATTGGAGAGGATTTTATCTGGTCTTGAGATCACTGATGCTCAGAAGCGTCAGTTGGTAGCTTGGCAGTTGAAGGGAGCAGCCTTGGATTGGTGGGAGACTATTACAGCTCACATTGTTGAGTCTGACATTTCTTGGAAGCAGTTTAGGTATCATCTTCGCTTTGTTTGAATTTGGTTCAGTTTTCCCTTCTGAAATCTTTCTTATGTTTCTTTATCGTGCTTTGGGGATGCTTTTGTTGTGAAATGGATGCCCGAAGCAGGGAAGTCTCAGTTGTATCGAGAGTTCATGGATCTTAATCAGGGTGATATGTCATTTGCTGAGTATGAGAGGAAGTTCAATGAACTTTCCAAGTTTGGCCCTAATCTGATTGACACTCCTCTCAAGAATAATGAGTGTAACGACCCAATATTTTCAACCATTCGTATCCAAACATGCCGAAATTGAATTGATTAAAATATCAAGTTGTTAATTTATATTTGGCAAAATTCAGCGTATATAGTAAATAAAATAAATCACAGAATCACAAACACAGAGTAATATACAATATGCAACCGAAACAAAATGAATAGTAGTTCATGAAGCTACTATATATATCAGAGTTAAATAAGTTACAATAAAAGTTTGGAATACAATAGTCAAATACAAGATCATAATACATCACTGGAATGAACTGAATAACTGCAAGCTGAAAAGATGTAGATCGGTCTCTAAACGAAGCTCCACTCCAAAGGTGTGCCTCAAAAGCGGTATCACTCAGTCTGACCTGAGCGTAGAGTAAAACACAAAACACTCGAGTCAGGATTAACATTCTTATATCAATAAATCCAACTCAAATGAAACAACAACTGAATACAAGTAACTCAAAAGATGTTTGGGATAACCATCCTCTAAGGATCCGTTAAACTATCTACTATGTAGTAGTATACGTTATTATAATAATGTCCAAAGTAAAGTATAGTATATTTGAAAATAGCATTAAGGCTTTACATTTTCCACATAAACACATTTTATATATTTCCATAGTCTATACAGTACCGTAATCTCCCCCATACTAGGCGTCGTCATAGGGCACTCCATATGTATGTTACAAAACAAAATCGTATAAGGCATGCTAGGGTAGGTGACATGGCACAACTAGGCAATGCTAGGGTAGATATACCAATTACACTTCCAGACCGATGGTGATGCATAGCATCCACTACCTGCCACCTCGAGCCACACTCCTAAAAATCAAAGGTGCACCCAATCAATCACAAAGTAGTAGAATGGTATCGAAGGAACGTGTCCCATCAGAGGAGCTACCTCATTAGCCCGTCATTGCTCCTATTTTAGCCCCCGTATGCCAACTCACAGGAGTCGGGTCCACATACATACCTCATATAGGATCATCGCTGCCATCCTACTTCATTCTGGAATCACCACTGCGTACACGGTTGTTAAAGTGGTTATCGGAGTTGGTAGAGAGTATGACAACTTTTGATCCCGGTCTCTTTAACAACCAAACGTTATTATAACACCACGGTCAATTCAAAATAGCTTGTAATTCAAAACCAAATATCATTTCCATTTCAAATATATCCATTTCCAAAATCATAGCATTTTCAAAGTTACAACACTTTCGAAACCAAACAATTGAAATTATAACACTTTCAAAACATAATACTTTGAAATTCACAACTTCCCACTTAACCGATTTAAATATTAAAATAGTATATATAATAAAATTGTTTTCCTAAAATTTCACAAATTAATTCAAAATCAACTCAAATTTCAAAAATTCAAATTTAATCAGATCTCCAATCATAAATTACAATTCAATACAGTTTCTCCATAAACCATTTCAAATTATATCAATTTCAAATACGGATTTTTAACCATAAAATAAACCGTTTCAATTTCAATATTTCAAAGCTTAAATATTCAAACACTTCAAAACTTTATTTAATAATTCCATGTACCTCAAATTCACGTAAATATTCACTTAAAAATCAAACATCCTTTAAATAAAATTCAAACTTGAAATATTCATTAATCACTTTAAACCAACCACAAGTTATAAAATCATATCCTTTAAAAATATCAAATTCAGTAAGTTCCAAATAGATTTTTAATTAAATATAATACTTAATTAAATATAATTTCAAATCGATTTCAAATCCGTCTTCTCGACCTTAATTTATTAAAGTCATTATAAACACTATATTAAAGTATAATTTAAATAAATACTTAACCATATTATATTTAAACAAAATAAAACTTTTATTATTGAACTTATTTTATATTAAACAAATTTATACATAGCTTAAAATCAAGAATTTAACTATATATAAAATAATATTTATATAATCTCAAAAATCAATATTCGTATAAAACTATATATTTCTTTCCAACACCGTAGAAATCATTTCAAAATATTTATATATATATATATATACATAGACCACGTGTCTGTATATAATTTTCTATCCTATATTCAAGTGATATGGACATTTATCATTTCAATCCGTAATTTAAATATAAATACGGGTATATATCATTTCAACCTACAATCCCAAATTCAATTCAATGAAAATTGCTTAGGTCTATCATTTCAACCCATAACGATTTTCTCCGTTCGGGTATGTATCATTTCAACCCATAGTGAATTCTATACTAACAGGGAACTTGCAGAGTGATAACAGATATGATAGTAATGTAACAGGCATATATCATCAATATAAATAACAAATAAAGGTGTTAGATGTCACAAGTGAATAGATAGCATGTAATAGCATATAAATAGCAATGTAAATAACTATCAGCCGCATATTTCAGTTGCTGTTTCGATTGAAATCAAATTTAATGAATATAAGGACATTAATCATGAGTGATTACTCACGTTTCGAGGCTAGGAGGATTGGACGATGAAATGAGCTATGAAATTCCAAAGCACGAATTCCAAAGCAACGCTATATTGGCATGAATTCGACGGACAAACTGATAGATAAGAAATTAATGAAATAAAATCAGAAATGGATCGATGAAGCTAAATGGTATTAGTGAACTTACATATAACTATAAATATAACTATATATATATAATATCATATTTTAAATCCAAACACATTTATATTGAATATATATGTATTTCAAATTCTATTATTCAAATTAAAACACATTTATTATTATCAACATATATACATTATTATTATATTCAAAATCAAAATTATAAAACCCACATTACAATAAGTATCATCATTTATTGTACACACTTATATTATATAAGGCAATTTTCAAAATCAACATTTTTTTGAACAAAGATATCACCCTTATATTAAGCTAACGAACTTTACATATGGCTACTATATTAAATATATATACGTAAACCATTAAACTTACGGACAAGTTATATTTTAAAATAGCATATATATTCATATATATATATATATATATATAACTGAAATATGAACTGACCAATAACATATTTATAATTTAACATATTATCATTTAAACTACATAACGTATGTACCATATAACAGACCAAGTTTTTATAACATATAATATACATATATAATGTATTTTCCTTTCAAATTTCAAAAATATCTACATATTACCAAAAAACAACATAAAAGTATATATACATATACACATCTATATTATAGTATTACGCATCTATACAAAATATAAACTTAAATGATTAAACAGTTTAAAATATTTAAGCTTCTCTATACATTAATAGACACATAAAGTTATAAAGCTAAAATCAGAGGTACTTCCAAATTTTATATATATATTGTAATATAATACATCGAAACTTTATATATATATATATATATACATATACATATACATATACATATATATATATTTTAAAAACGAATCTACAAATATATGTACAATTATTTTTAAAAGCATCATACCCATATAGTAGCATATGCAGAGATACTTATCGATATATATATGTTACGACCTGGAATTTTAACATTTGAAATTGAAATGTTTAATTGATTTTAAATATTTAGAAGTTATTTTAAACTTGAATTTCAAATATAACTATGAATTTGACAATTAAATTATTGACTTTAATTCATTGAAGTTGGGCAAAATATTGAATCTTGATTTTTTTTAAGTTGATTAAAAATATTTTAAAGGATTAGAAAATTCATATTGATAATATTGAAGGTGATAGAATTTTTGAAATTGAATTTAAAGGCGTTTTGATCAGTTTTGAATTTATATCGTTTAAAATGATATTTAAAAGTAGCCTACCGAGGCACGGTCTCGAATTTTGACGAAACCAGTTCCATTGGATCCATGATATTGTATTATTAACGGATTTCAATTTTCGTAGTGTTTGGAGTGATTATTTGGCCGTGTGATAAGCAAACGCACTGAAAATTATATCAAAATTTAATTTCATAACTGGATTCAAAAAGCTATCTTTACCATACGATCGAATTTGGACTCGGAACATTTTCCATTGCATTCGAAATAGGCGTATAACATTATAAATGCCTGGCGGCACACCTCGATTGGAGCTTGAAATTTTGAGTTGCTTTATCGAAGTGATTTGAATTTAAATTGAAATATATATATATATATATATATATATATATATATATATATATATATATATATATATTCATATATATGGTGCAAATGGACACGTTGAGTAAAATTCAAAACACGTGTCTCGTTTTCGTTGATAATTTTAACACGCGTTTGTTTCTAAGAGAAAAAAATAAAGTTAAAATCAAATTCAAATTGCAAACGAGGCTATCTTCTTTCAAAATATACAGAAACGAAAATGGCCGCATTCCATTATTAATCTCGAAATCGAATCGATAGAAAACAATGGCCGCGTTATTTTCATAAAATTCAAAATCGAAGAAAAAAAAACACAATATCGACTTCGTTCGAGAAAGATTAAAGGGAGCCATGTTCGAACCATGTTCGAATCACGTCGAGGCGATCTCGAGCTCAAGGGCAAGGGTTCGTGCACATTAGGGTTTAGCGCGGCGATTTGGAAAGGAGGAACCAAAGTCGACTTCGTTGTCGACGGAAGATCTCGCAAGCATGGTCGCGTCTGGGCGGTCGAAGGCGTAGCATGTGCGTGGTAAGGCGAGTGGATTTGGGTCATAGAGAAAGTGAGTCGTGTGCGAAGCCAAGCAGGCGCAAGCGCGCACACGGTAGGCGATGGGAGCTCGATGGTCGACAAAGGTGGAGTGGCCTGGGTTGTGCAAGCTCGAGATCGTGAAGCAATTGAGCAAGGGATGGCGGCGATTACAGCTGTTCTGACATCAAGTTCGGCTTGAGAGTGTGAGGTATTCGATTTATTTTTATTTTTTCGATTTAAACTTGGTTTAGTGAATATATATATATATAGGCAGAGAAAGGAAAAAATATTACATGCATGTTTTGAATTTATATAGAAATGAGATTTTAGTTTAACAGTAAGATTTATAAAAATAATTTATATTGAAAATTTATATATGTATATATGTACAGTAAAAGGAAGGTATATATATATATATATATATATATATATATATATATATATATATGCGCACATACTTATTTTAGTTCAAAGGCATATATAGTGATCTTTGGATATAAATATTGATATTAAAATATTTGAAAGTTTAAATAAAATTTGATTTCTGAAATCTATCATTTATTTTTAAGTGTGTGTATATATATATGTAGTTTAAAAAGAGAATTATTTAAAAGAAATTCAGTTAAAACTAAATTATATGTTTAAAAACCAAATTGTTAGTTTAGATTAAATTTATCAAATGAAAAATTTATTGTTCGATTTGTTCAAATATTACTAAAATCATATAATTGTTTACTACAAGGTTCAAAAATCGTGAAAACGGGCTGGAACGGAAATGGGTTACATGCGTAGCAAAGGTGAGACCTTCTCACTTAGTTGCAAATATTTGAACTTCAGTTATTGATTGATTGTTTGGATGTGATAGTATTTATAGCAGTATATATATATATGAGCGATTGATTTCCCGCATTATATGGCAGAGGAGACCCTATGCACCGCATAACAGTGGATGATTTGATATAATCCCATATACCGTGATAATCCACCTCGAAGTGGAATTGTTATTTAATTGTTGTTCTAACATCTGTGGATGCAGGGAAAAAGGTTGGAGGGATCTAACTGAATTCGTCAAATGGTTGAATTCAATTCATATGTTGTGATGTAATTATTTGTAATCTGTGTATGATTAGATTTGTGATTGAAATCATTAAAAGATATGGTTTGGCCGAATATATTTTTGTATCGCGGGATACCAGAAATATACAATTGGATTTTCGAAAATTAAAAAAGAAAATTTTAAGTAAATTAATTTTAAAGAATTGGGTAAATTTGAAAGAAGTAATTTAAAAGGGTAAAGATCGATTTTTGTAATCCTATTCAATAAATTCCAAAATATGGAAAAAAGATTTTAACAAATAGATTTTGAGTAATATTGTTTAAAAATTGAAGAAATTTATTTTAAATTCAGATTTTAAATAGATTGGGAGAAACAAAGGGATTTATTTTAAAAGGTAATACATTTTTAGAAATCAATTTGGAATTTGATTTGGTGTTTGAAAATAAACTTTTAGGAAATCAATTTGGAATTTGATTGGTGTTTGAAAGTGAATATTTGGAAATCGATTTGAAAATATATATAAGTGGATATTTCGAAATTTAAATTCACAATGGGAATTTTTAAAGGAAAGGGAAATTTGATTTAAAAATAAATATTGGTTTATTTTAAGAAAAGCGTGGAAAGAAAATTTACAAATTTGGAATGTAAATTTGAGATAAATGAAGTAGGATTTATTAATTGATTTAAGTGGACTATTTTTAAATGCGAAGTGTATTTTCCTCTGGAAAGTCGAGTATGTTTTTATAAAGTAGCTTTCAAATATAAATTAAAAGTTCTAAAGTTGGTTTTAAAAAGGATGCTTTGGAGAAATTATTTCTTTAGTTGTTTTGAAAATCATTAAAGTAAAGATTTAATTAATTATAGAAGTGATAATTTAAAGATTTAAATTGATATTTGAATTAGGAATGGTTATTCAAATAGTTATACTATATCAAATAATTTTATTTTTAAAATTAATTTGGACTTGAGTTTATATACGATAGTAGTATAATATTTCATAACTAATATGTTAAATAAAGCGATTAAGAATAGTTTTCATTTTAAGTGTTTCCATGTATATTTTTGATAAGTTTTTTGAATTTTTTTAAAGCATTCGGACTTGACAAATTTTTCAGCGGAAATAAATAATATTTGGAAAATTATTCCGCAAAAGGAGAGTGATTTGAAAATTGGTTTCAAAGGGTTGTAGTGTGAAAACATATCTTGCGAAGATATTTTGAAATAAATTATTTGGAAAAATTATTTAAATTTGATGGTTGATTGTGAATGTTGTTTGATTGTTAAATAACCGACTATCAATATTGGCCTTTAAGTGGCATTCGAATTTCGATGCAACCGGGGTTGGATTCCAAATAATTATCCGAAAACCACATCGAATCTTTATGATGGACCTTTTGTTTAAAAAGATCAAAGTGGAAATTTGTTGTGATTTACTTGAAATCTAAATGTAACACTTATTTTTAAAATAAGCGCTCATTATTCGGATTAGCCGGGAGAGGAGTTTGTGTCATAAAACCCATTTTGAATAATGTTACGACGAAATGGGATTGCATTATAAGATGGTGTTGAAGAACGGGTATTTTCAAAAATGAAAGGATTACCTGTCGAATGTCTCTGCACCAAGCTGCTCCGGTATAGATATTTTATCACCCTTTGTGATGGGGAGTCCGAACGTGATTAGTGATTATCCGAATTTTCAAGGACTTCTTTCCTTAATTGGAGGAAGTGCCTCGGTTCCTTTCGAACCCAGAACAGACTTGCATGGATGTATGTGTGACATTACACTTTGAGATGTAAAGCTGGTTTGTAACAAATACATTCCTGTTAGTGGCGGAGAATTTATTCTCTTAGCTTAACACCCTTCTCTAAGACGTACGAGCTCAGAGGTTATGTAATTGATTGTTACTAGTGATATATTCCCAATTTGGTAATGTGGCGTGCTAAATATTGCTGATCTTTTGTTGATCGAAGAATGGATTTTGTGAAAAGCATAGTTTTGTGGGCGAGACTTCGTCAGACCTTACACCCTAGAAATGGTCGAAACAGGATGGATGCAGCAAGGTTATGGGGGTCGCGCCCCTAAGGGTATGTACATCTCCTTCTGGATAAAAAGTGATATCTGGTATGGAGTCCAGATATTTAACTTGTGTGGATTAAAAGTGGTATTCTGGTATGGAGCCTAGATTATTTACTTAGTGGTTGTTGTTTGAGAGGCGTCTCGGATAAAGGTCGGTCTAGACCGGGGAGTGGCATACTCGTGATAGTTAGTTACCTAGTTACAGAGGTAACCCGGCCTTGTGTTAGCAGAGATCCGGTGAGGTTCTCGGGCACCACTCTAGAGGCATACCCATATGGTGTAGGAAGTTCATTAGCCTGACCATTTGTTGGAAATACAAACAAATAATACGAGCCCTTAACGATTGTAGTTGTATAACCTGCCTCCTTAGGAGATAGCTATAGCAGTCATAATAAAATGGTATCTATGCTGGCTAAGATTTATATTATACATTCAAAATGCTTTCTACACTATGAACTAATAATAATATCAAAGAATTTGCATATCAAGCATGTTTGACTATCATAAGGAGAAATCTCCTCCAATTATGCGCTTGCATTGTGTGTGTGCTAGGAGGCCTTGTGGTAGTTTCATTTTCCAAAAGCATAGTGCATTTCTTTTCTCTTTCTTTGTGCAAATAACTGTTTTTAAGATCTCACGCCAGTCCCATGACTGACCTAGAGTTTGTTGTCCCCTTTCTAAACTCTGGGTGCCCATAATTTTCCTCACGGGCAGTATAGGGTCAGATTATCAGTTGTTCTAGAGCGAAGTCAGAAAAGATATGCTGTGGAGATCAGGAGCAAGCTGGATGGCAAGACGTATCACTAATATATGATATTATTTTCCGCTGTTGTGTTGTAATACTCTGATGATGTAATGTATCAACCGATATAGTTCTTTGTTTTAAAGATTATTCATTTATCTATTATATATTGTTCCTTTTGCAAAATGTGAGATTCTGATATTGTTTCTGTTTCTTCTTCTATCTTTTTCTTAGTTTTCTGGCATTCGATTGTTCAGCGTTTGATATAGTGGATCTATTGATGTCGACTTTCGGAAGTCGAAAAATCGGATCGTTACAATATACGAACTTAAAATGTGAGCATGCTTATTCAAACAGATATATATACATAGACATATACTGTTGATATTTACAAGCTCTTATATTTCAAAACTATATGTATGTATATATAATTGTAAATAATTTAAACAGTATAACATACATAATATTCTTCAAAATATCATATATAGAGTATATACTAACTGTATAACCATTTAGAAACTAACATATATATACATATTGAACAATATTCGTAAGCATTACATATATCATAAATATACCCAAATATAAACTATATATACATATATGTAACACACAGATTTTATATTGTAAATAGCATATAACTAGAAAAATTGTAACAAACTAAACCTTCACATATTATAACTTATGTATAATAAATGAATATACAACTAATGTACATATATATATATATATATATATATATATATATATATATATATATATATATATATATGTCTTAGGCAACACGTGTATCTTTGTAAAAGTATACAATTTGATATACTATGTATATCTAGAAAATTATATCTATGCAGCAAATACACTTTATAATATATTTGTGCAAATTTAACATATATATATATAAGCCGAAACAAACGTATGTATAAATAAGCTAATATATCTTCAGTATAAACTATATCTCTTTTATATATACAGAATATATACCTCAATATAAACTAGCTATTGCGCAAGGGAGGTGATGGCCTAGGCTTCACGGTGGAGGTTGATGGATCTCAGCCTCGGCTTGCTGGCTGGGAAGGTGGGAAAAAGGAGGCGCACGCGAGAAGAAAAGAGAGAGGTGGGAGGAAGGGAAGGAGGCCCCCGTAATAGAGCAAAGGCGGAAGTTGGCTGCTTCTCACGTGAAGGGAGGAGGCGGTTCTGTGCAAGGAAGAGGGGTTGCGTGGCCACGGGAGATTGAAGGAAGGGTATGGTGATGTGTAAAGTAGGGTGGCTGTCGGCAGAAGCTTGGCTAAGGGGAGAGATGTAGGAATCTCGAACAACCAAAATGAGAGTTGGTTAAATGAAAATGTGACGACCCAGAAAATTAACATTTGAAATTGAAATATTCAAATGATTTTAAATGTTTGAAAGGTAGTTTAACTTTAATTTCAAATATCAGAATGAATTTGGCAATTTAATTATTGAATTTAATTGCTAAAATTTGGGTAAAACTGTAAATCTTCAATTTTGAGCCTGCTAAAAATAATTTAATGGCTTAGAAAATTTACATTGATAATACTGAAGACAATAGAAGCTTCAGAATTGAATTTGGAAACGTTTTATTCAGTTTTGGAATTTTATCGTTTAAGTCGATATTTAAAAATATCCGTCCGAGGCACAGTCTCGGAATTCGATGAAACTAGTTCCATTGGATCCGCAATATTGTATTATTATCGGATTTCAATTTTCGTAGCATTCAGAGTTGTCGTTTGGCCGTATGATAATAAAACGCGTTGAAATTTATATCGAAAATTAATTTAGTAACTGGTTCGAAAAGCTATCTTCTCCATACGATCGAATTTGGACTCGGAACCTTTTCCATTACTTTCGGAATAGGGGTTTAACATTATAAACGCCCACCGGCATGTCTCGATCAGAGTTCGAATTTGTAAATTGCGCAATTCGAGACTATTTGAATTTAAATTTAAATTTAAAAATAAATGATAAGTAATATAATTTCATTACTAGAAAGCATACACGTTGAGAAATATTTAGCACATGTCCTTCTTCGTGTTACACGCGTTTGTTACTTGTAAAAAAAACAAACACAAACAAAACCCTTCTTCGTTTCAATCAGAAAAAAATAAATATAATGGTCGATGGGCAAGTTGGGAAAAAAATAATACTATCTCTTTACATTTTCACTATCCCAAATTCAAATTTTGAAGACCTATTCAGTTGAAAAAATTTATCAGATCCCTCTTCAATCATTTATCCCTGAAAGCTCGATCCCGTTTAATTCCTTAAAATTTGATTCGGCACGATTCCTCAACAAAGTTTGTTCCTCCACTTCGTTTAACCACGATTTTGAGATTGAAGCGCGATTACAGGACGTTAGTGAGACAATAATTATGGATGCAGAGGTCGCCGTTGTGGGTTCGTCGAGCATATTTGGGGCGGTTGCGATTTGGGCGAACGCACATTCTCGTGCATGCAAGGGTGGAGGAGCTCGCGTGCATTTGGGGGGCATGTATCAGTTAGGTGGCGGCATAGTTGGGAGGGACAATGGACGAGGCAATGCCGCGATCAATCGTGGCGGCAAGCTCAATCGAGCAGTGAAGCACGACATCGTGGTAGAGGCGGAGCACGATGGAGCTGATGCGGATCTGGGGGCGCGCGTAGCTGGAAGTAACAACGACAAAATAGAGTTGGCGGCGAAGTCAGTGTCGCGAGTGGCGCTGTGGGAAAGATTTGGGTTTCGTTCGAATAATATGGGGTCGCGATGGATGGAGTTCATCTCGACAGTGAGGTATCAGCCTGTTCATTTTAAAATAAGTTATATATACTTGTAAATAGGACAGAGAAAATATGTATTGAATGTAGTATTTGAATTACAGTAAGGTTTAAAAATAAAATAAATATATATAACTCAGAAAAGGAATTCTTCAGTAAGAAGAAATTTTGTTTTAAATCTGTAATTGTTTTTTAAGTACATATATATAGTCCAATAGAAAAAAAAAATATACATTTACATATTTTAAATTTGCTAATTTATCTTTAAATTATTGGTTCGGTGATTAATTTATTTTATTCTACTACTTAATCATTTTGACTACAGAAAATAAATTATTAAAGTGAATTTAGTTTTAATTTGAATTTTTAGTTAAATAAATTTATTATAAGAAATTAGTTAAAAATTTAATCATCAAAGTAAGAATTAAATCACTAGTTAATTATTAATTAATTAAAAGGGAATTGGTTGTTCGATTGTTTCGAATATTAATCAACTATATAAATATGCATACTAGGTCAAAATCTGTGAAGAAACAAGACGAAATGAAAATGGGTTGCATGCGTAAGCAAAGGTGAGATCTTCTCACTCAATCAATTGTTTTTTTGGTTTAATTTTAATAGTTAAATTTAAAATTGATTGATTGTGTGCTGGAATAATTAATTTATTATTAGTTATATTAGTTTAGACCCTATGCGCCGCATAATAGCGGAGGTTATTATATTGAACCCATATACCGCAATATTCCACCTTGAAGTGGAATTGGTATTATATATTTATTTGGAGTTGTTGATTTCCCATATTATATAGCGGATGAGACGCTATTGTGCCGTATAATAGTGGACAATATTTTATAAATCCCATATACCGCGATATTCCACCTTGAAGTGGAATGGGTATTTAATGGTTGTGCTAACGTCTGTGGATGCAGAGAAAAAGGTTGAAGGAATCCAACTGGATTCCTCAATTATTTAATTTGTTTTGTATGTTGTGTGGTGATCATTTTAATTCGTGTGACTATTTGTGATTGAAATCGTTGAAGGTTGTAATTTAGCCGAATATATTTTGGTATCATAGGATACCAGAAATATGAAATTGGATTTTTGGAAATTAAAATAGAAAAGCCTAGACCGTTGTAATTAAAGTATTAAAGTTGATTTTTATGATCCAATAGTATTAATTCCAAAAGATATGGGAAAATATTTTAATAAAGGAATTCCGAGTAACGTTGTTTAATAGTTGAAGGATTTATTTAAGATACGCATTTTAAAAAATTGAAACAGATAAAGAAATTAATGTCAAAAGGAAATAAATTTAGAAATTAAAATTTGGAAATTAATTTGGAGTTGAAATTAATTTTAGAAATCGATTCGGTAATTAATTTGGAGTTAGAATAAATCATAGGAATCGATTTGGAAATTTGGTTAGGCGTTTTGGAAATGACTTGGAAAATCAATTTGAAATTGATTTGATATTGGAAAATTAATTTTCGAAATCAAATTGGAATTTGATTTTGTGTTTGAAATGAATTGGAATCAATTTGGGATTTGATTTGGTTTGAAGGTGATATTTGGAAATCGATTTAAAATTCGTATATCAGTTGACTTTTGGAAACGTAAATTCACAACGGGAATTTGTAAAGAAAAGGGAAATTTTAAAAAAAAAATATTGGTTTATTTTTAAAATATGGAAAGGAATTTACAGATTTGAAATGTAAATTAAAATAAATCAAGAAGATTTATTCAATTATTTGAATGGACCATTTTTAATGGGAAAAGAATTCTTCCCTGAAAAGCCGAGTATAAATTTAAAATAGCTTTTTGATAAAATTTAAAAGTTAAACATTTGGTTTTTAAAATAATACTGTTGAAGAAATTAGTTTCAAAAATTGTTTAAAACTTTAAAGTAAAATTTATTTAATTAATTTTATAAGGGATTATTTTAAAGATTTAAATTCATATTTGATTTAGGAAATATTTACTTAAATATTCATACTCTATTTAAAAAAAATTATTTTAAAAATTAGTTTTGGGCTTGGATTTTTATATGAGATATTGGTATAATATTTTCATAATTAATATTTAAGCAAGTGTTTTAAAAATAATTTTATTTTAAATGTTTCCAAGTATAATTTCAATAAGTATATTATATTATTTTAAAATATTTGGAATCGGCAGATTTTCAGGGGAAATGAATAAATATTTGAAAATGTTTTCCGCATAAGGAAGAAAATTGATTTGCAATTTATTTTCAAAGGATTGAAGTAGGAAATTTTATCTTGCAAAGATATATTGAAAATAATAATAATTGAGGGAAAATTATTTGGCCTTTTTAAATGGCATTTGAATTTTGATGCGACCGTGTGTCGAATTCCAAATGGATATTTGAAAACCACATCGAACCTTTGTGATTGTGATGGATCTTTTATTTAAAAGATCAAAGTGAAATTGTTGTGATTCGTTTGAATCTGAATAAAACACTTATCTCTAAAATAAGCGCTCATTATTCGGATTAGCCGGGAGAGAACCTTGTGTCATAGAACCCATTCTGAACAACGATACGACGAAATGGGATTGCATTTGAAGATGGTGTTGAAGATCGGTTATTTTCGAAAGCGAAAGGATTACCCGTCGAATGTCTCTGCACCGGGTTGCTCCGGTATAGAGATTTTATCACACTTTGTGATGGGGATTCCGGATGTGATTAGTGAATATCCGGATTTGCAAGGACTTCGTTGGAAGTGCCTTTGGTTCCGTTCGATCCCGGAACGGTCTTGTATGGATGTGTGTCGGACGTTACACTTTGAGATGTAAAGCAGGTTTCTATCAAATACATTTCTGTTGGTGGCGGAGAATTTATTCTCTTAGCTTAACACCCTTCTCTAAGACGTACGAGCTTAGAGGTTATGTAGTTGATGGTTACTAGTGATACGTTCCCAATTTGGTAATGCGGCATACGAAGTGCTGCTGATCATTTGTTGATCAAAACATGGCTTTAGTGAAAAGCGTAGCTTTGTGGACGAGACTTCGTCGAACCTCACACCCAAAATGGTCGAAATAGGAAGGATGCGGTAGGGTTATAGGGGGTAGTGTTTGCACAAAAAATGGGCAAACGCCTCCAAGTCGTGTAATTTAGTCGATTTTATATAGTTCTTAGTGATTTGGGTGATTCATGCAAATATATAAAATAGATGGACTAAACTGTAAAAGACACACAGATTTATAGTGGTTCGGACAGAATGTGCCTATGTCCACTTTATATGTTATTCTCCTTTACTATTCGGGTTACAAGTACAAAGCTTTGATTATAAGTATCTGAAATTTGTTTGAAAGTTCTATCTGTGCTTGGGCTCTCAAACTTGTCTGCCATTGTTGTACCCTTACCCCTCTATTTATAGAGTGAGGCTGGGGGTAGGGGTCTTGGATGTATATAGCTGCTGGTGGGCCTGGGCTGATGTAATCTGGCCTGGAAGTGTTGGTTCGGTGATGCCTTGGTCCGGGAAAGGTTGGAGTGGCTTTGGTTCGGTATTAATTGGAGTGGGAATTGGTTCGGCAGTGTTTGGTCCGGCGATGGGTTGGTAGTTGGTGGAGCGTTGTTTGGACTGGTAGTAGGTGGAGAGTGATTTGGTTCGGCTAGGCTTTGAGGAGGAGATGGTTCGGTAGGGACTAGGAGAGGGAGTTGGTTCGGCTAGGCATTGGGAAGGAGATGGTTCGGTAGGGACTTGGAGAGGAAGTTGGTTCGGCTAGGCATTGGGAAGGAGATGGTTCGGTAGGGACTTGGAGAGGGAGTTGGTTCTGCTAGGCATTGGGAAGGAGATGGTTCGGTAGGGACTTGGAGAGGAAGTTGGTTCGGCTAGGTATTGAGGAGGAGATGGTTCGGTAGGGACTTGGAGAGGGAGTTGGTTCGGCAGTTCTTGGTCTTCCTCATCTTGGTTCGGTAGCACCGGTCTAGTGGAAACACGCCCAACACTTGCCCCTCAAAGTGGGGCATATGCCTGTATATGCCGCACTTTGTTTTAGCTTGGACATTCTCATCCGGTCCTGTGCGCCGAACCAGTTGGTCCGGTATCCAATGCTTGCCTATAAGTATGTGCTTCATGTCTCTGTTCATCCTTTATCGTTCGAGATAGCTGAATCAATCGAGTTCCGAATCAAACTTGACTGTTTGAAACTGCCGAATCAACCAAGTACCGAATCAAACTTGACTGCCGGACCAGGTGAGTTTTCTTTTGCCGAATGAACTTTTATGGTTGGACCACCGAATGGGATTGGAGAGCATGAGTGCCGTGTGAATTCTTGGCCTTGAACTCCCGGATGACCATGGGGAGTACGATTGCCGAATGAATTCTTAGCCCTGAACCTCCGAATGAACTTTTTATGTTGGGAATACTGAATGAGATCGGGAATTCGAATGCCGAATGAACCTTGAGCCTTTTATGTTTTGAATTACGAATGAAATTCCAGACCATACGTACTCGCTTGTTTATATCTCTATACTCCTTGTTCTAACAGTATGTTTTCTCGTGTTGCAGACAATGTCTCATAAAGTAGAAACCTGTTCTTATAGGAAGAAATCCAAGGACAAAGAAGAGTCCTCTATAGTGCCCCCAGTCCGGGTAGGACCAAAACGTCATGGACCAACCCCGAGATCATTAGTAAGCGGGTATGGCCCTCAGGAGCTCTTGAATTCCGCGCCTGGCTGCTTTCCTAGCTCCCTCAAAGATGAGCAGCTTGATGTTATATCTCGCTCTTTTGGGATTGACCGAGCGCATATGTTGTTGCCGGGGAAAGGAGTAATGCCGTATAATCCCCCTGAAGGATATTTTGATTGCAGTAGGTATCACTGTATGTGCGGAGAAATCCCTCCGATCAATGCCTGGATAGTTAGCTTTATCACATATTTGAAGGTGGCCCCTTTCCAGCTTCAGCCCAACTCCTATCCATCTTGGTGAGCCTGTTTGTTATCTTCCAGAGAAAATATAGGCGTCCCCCTTCCAACCAGGAGATCAGGTATTTGTACAACTTGAGAGGCTACAAGAAGGGATCTCCATATATTAGCTTAGAGTCGGCCGTGTATTTCAAGCCGGTCCTGGTTATATTCAAAGTTCAGCATGTTCAAGAAGGAGTGGTTTTTTGTCAAGGAGGACTCTGTTTCTTTCCACCGCTTCACCTCTGGCTGTAAGTTGAATCTTATTTATGATTTTTGTTCAAACTACAATGCTCCTCCTTATGTGCTTTATTTCGTGCTAGCGAGTGGTGGTTTTGCGGTTGTAGAGAGCGATCGCCTGGTTCAGATGGCTACGTAGATAGAAGCTATTCCGGAAAGGGAGAGGGCAGCCTCTTATCTGATCAAAAATGCTACTCTTATGGAGTTCAACTTGATTCTGCCCCGCCAGTCTGTGGTCAAGCAAAGAGACACAGCTGAGTAGAGGGCTGCCAAAGCTAAAGGAGGCGCAACGACGAAGAGCAGCAGAAGGAAACCCTTCTCGAAACATCCAGTCGCCGGGGGGAAGAAACTTAAGAAGTCCGATGGACCCTCCCCCAGCACATGTCCAGATGTTCCGGAGGAGGAAGATGTGGAGGAGGAAAGAGGTGAGGATGAAGGAGGTGAGACGGAGAGTGGAAGTGATGGGGAAGGTGATGGTGATGGCCATGGTGATGATGGACAGAGTGGTAGTGGCGCTGGGGCTCTGTCTTCTGAGTAGGCAGATGCGATCCAGGAGTGGACAGATGATGCTTTCCGCCTAGCTTTTGAGGGGTTGGAGGAAGGATCGGCCTTGGTGGAGAAGCCAAAGAAAGCTGACAAGGCCGAGACTGGTGTCGATTCATCTTCTTAAAGCATTTCAGCTAAGGCAACTCCTGCGATTCAAGGTGAATTTTTGACTCCTGATGACTCCATTTATGATAAGGATTTAGGAATATTTTATGGCCAGCTTCCGTCCTGGAATGAGATCCAGGACTTATTGCAGTATCCTACTCCTCCCTAGGGTTTGTATAACAAAAGCGTCTTTTTACTCTTCTTAACTTTATACGTTTCTTGAATTATGGCTCAATGTATGCTTGTAGCACTTGGTTTTTATTCCAGGAGTGGGCGAAGCGGTCAATACATCAGATGTTCGGCACCGTCTGGAACAATACAAACACCTCAAAGCTTCTACTAAGCTGAAGCCTCCGACTAACCGCCCCGGAAACGTAGTCGGCTACCGTCCTCTTCTTGGGGTCATCGAAGAGGATATCCGAAAGAAGAAGAGGAGCCGTTCCTTGTTCGAATCCTCACCTGGTCCTCGGCCCCCAACTCAACCTCTTCAGGATACCACAGAGGAGAATATTGAGTTTATACCTTCCCCACACCCGTCTGAAAACCCTACTGTTACCCCCAATAGATCATCTCGGCTTGGCTCGTAATCCGTTTGCGGGTCATCCGGATCTGGATCCAGGCTCTCATGATATTTCCTTCGACGAGGCTACTGGTGAGCACCTTCTCCCTCGTAATCCTATGGTAAGGGTGCTTTATGAGGCCAAGTCCCTGGACCTTGATTTTCTTACCACTCGGATTGTTACTTTGGGGGACGAAGCTAATGCAAACATCGACCGGGTTGCCGAGGAGACTAGGAAGCTGATGGGGCATCATGCCCGACAGGTCAAGGCCGGAGAGGAAATCGGGAGTGCTAACATTCGATTGCGGTTAATGGTTTCCGACCAGGCCAAACAACTCGCCGATCAGGCCATCCAGATCTCTCAGCATGAGGCCGCCTCCAGGCGCCTAAAGAAAACCATGGAAGAGGCTAGCAGGGCAGAGTTACGAAAAATGGAGGCTGCCTGTAGGGAACGGATCGATATGGCTATTGCAACGGTGGATGAGGTTCGGAAAGCGGATCTCAAGCAGGTAGAGGAGTTATCCGGGAAGCTTGAAGCCGCAGAGCTTGCTCAAACCAAGCTGAAGAAGGAGATGGAGGCGATAAGGAAATCCTTTCAGGCTGACTGCTCACGATACCGATAGGAGAGGGATGCTGCCGTTGCAAAGCTGTTGGCTTCTGAGGTCCGAATAGGGGAGTTCGAGGAGAATGAGGGGATAATGGATGAGATGCTTCAGTATATGTACTTTTCACTTGGAAACATGGAAACTTATCTTGGATGGATGATTATCCCCGGGTCATGGCCAGGATTTATCTCTAGGCCCTGGAGGAGGCTAAAGCCGAAGCAGATAAGGAGGGTGGTGTGGCCTTCAGGATGGACGTGGTCACGGCTCAGTTCACCAAGGAGGAGTAAGTGGCGGTAAAGGAGGGTATGCGGCTGCTTACTGCTGAGGAGGTAGGTGTGTAGTTGGAGGATGATGATCAAGGAGCAGATGTTGGTAAGTCTTCCCTTTTAGTCTTTTTGTAACTATATGGCCTATTGTTCATGACTATTAACGGGTCCTTTCTGAATTGGACAGGAGGAACCTCTGAAGCACCAACTACCTCTGGTCAACACGTTGAGAGTTCCGATCCGGCAGTTAAGTAGATCTCGAAGGGCCGGTAGAATAGAGGTGAAGTTCTGATGTAGCCGACTCCTTGACTTGACCGGGACATCTTTTGGTTTACTTGACATTGCTGTCTATGTTAGTCCCAAAACATTAATGTAACTATAATTATATTATTTGTAATGAAAGAATTTATTCTTGGCATGTAATTTTTTAACTTAAGCTGATTTTGTTATATTTAAATGCTTTCGTTATTTTGGTGTGTTGCATAAGAAATGCAGCTATGCATATGCATGTGATTCAATTGTGTTTGATGTCAAGTTCTTGCTTAAAATATAATTTCACATCTTGCAATGTTATTATGATGTGTGAATAAATTATAGCTACGCATTCATAGATAAAGAAAGAGAGTACCGCCCTTCGTGTTTTAGTTTTAGATGGTAGCTTTGAACGTCTTGTGCGACTGAGTATGGAATGCAGCTGAGTGTCCTGTCATCCAGTTGTGGGTTCCTATCCCCATTTGCGGGTGTCTCCTATTTTGTGCCCTGTACTTTAGGGATCGTTATAAAGGATAGGAGGAAAGTTTTTTAAATAAAATAAGAATATAAGAAATAGTAAAACTTCCAATCACGGAAGGCCTTCGATGTGCTTAAGTTCGTGGCAAACGGGTTTTGTATTCACTTTCCCTAGCTGTGGGTCTTGGAGACATTTGTCATCCATCTTACGCCTCCACGGAGAGTTTTCTTTTTTACCACAGCCGTACTTAAGACACATCGGAGCCGAGAACGCTCACAGTAACTACCCGGGCCATTATGGCCCGTAATCGTGGGCATTATTCGATTTACCGTGGCCGGCTAGCGTGGATGTCGATCGTCAACCGTGAACTACCCCTGGCTGGCCACACCTTATGTTGGGGCTTAAAGTAGGTTCACAGTTGCCGGCGAGCCGAACGCCGTAACGAGCTACCTCTGCTATAGTCGGCCATCTCGGTGGCTTATAATCGGCTCATTACAGTTGGCTTTAAGGGCCGATCGCGAGCAATGAGTTAACCCGCAGCAGAGGGATGCTAGAGCAAAAGTGTCTCATTGGGGAGGGCATAGATTCGTATAGTACCTGTTAGGTCTTATCGAGAGGAGGTTGCGCCGTGATGCGTCTTGAATGGAAATGCCATTGCATAGGATTTTGTTCAATAGGAAAGGATAAAGTTAACAAGCGGCCAAGATATAAATGAACAAGTTAAAAAGAGACAAGTTTTTAAAGTGGTTTGGCATGAAAATGCCTGCGTCCACTGATTCTCTTTGTTAATTCACTTCATATGGGCAGTACAAGTTAAAAAAAGTATCGACGAAGGTGTTGGATATTCCATGCCCTCACTGTTGACAAAATATAAGCTCCGTTGTGGAGATCTTTATGAATTACATATGGTCCATCCCAGATTGGATCTAGTGCACCGGGGCGCGGGAAGATTCGTTTGAGGACAAGATCTCCTTCTTATAAGCTACGATGCTTGACTTTGGAGTTGTATTGCGCCGCCACTTTTTTCTTGTGAGCTGCTGCTTTGAGCGCTGCATCGTTTCTCCTCTCTTCAATTAGATCCAAAGACATGTGAAGGATTTCTTCGTTCTCTTTTGGGTTATAGTGGATCCTGAAGTGGGAAGGTACTACAGTTTCGACTGGGAGCATGGCCTCCGATCCATATGCCAAAGCGAAAGGAGTGTGCCCCGTTGATGTTCTGAAAGATGTGCGGTAGGTCCAAAGTGTCATAGGAAGTTCATCCACCCAAGCGCCTTTCGATTTTTCAAGCTTCTTTTTTATTAGAGTTTTGAGAATTTTGTTGACAGCTTCGACTTGTCCGTTTTCCTGGGGGTAAGCAACAGATGAGAAGTTTTTGCAAATTCCGTGCTTTTGGCACCAGTCGGCAAACTCTTCACTGTCAAACTGAAGTCCATTGTCCGATATGATTTTGAGTGGAACCCCGTACCTACATAGGACATTTTTGATCAAGTTAATAACTTTTGCCGAAGATATTTTATTTAGAGGTTCTGCTTCCACCCATTTGGTGAAATAGTCAACTGCTACTATAGCATATTTGGCTCCGCCTTGATCCACTGGCAGTTCGCCAATCAAGTGAATTCCCCATACTGCAAAGGGCCAAGGGCTGGTCATTTGAGTAATCTCATTTGTTGGTAGATGAGGAATCTTGGCAAATTTTTGACATCTATCACATTTTTCAACAAAGTCTAAGGCGTCTTTGTTTAAGGCGGGCCAGAAATATCCATATCGGAGTATTTTCTTTGCCAGAGTCTGCCCTCCAGTGTGATCCCCGCAGCTTCCTTGGTGGATGTTGGACAAGATTTCCTTAGCTTCCCTTCCAGCGACACATCTTAATAAGGGGTTAGAGAAGCCGCACCGATAGAGGATGCCTTCTTGTATTGTGTAGCGGGAAGCTTTCCCCAAAATTTTCCTGACTTCGTTACGCTCGCTGGACAGTGTGCCATCTTGTAAGAATTTTCGGATGGGAGTCATCCAAGTTTCTTCTTCAATTGCAGCTACCAGATTCACTTGCTCGAAACTCGGGGTTAGTTGCTTTGAGATTGCTACTGTTCCGGAAATGGTACCGTCTTTCATGCTAGCTTGCTTTGCCAGCTCGTCGGCCTCTTGGTTCTCTTCTCGAGGGATGTGCTTGATTAAATAGTGATCCAATTGACTGAATAGCAGCTTGGTCTTCTTTAGATATGTTGTGAGTCGTTCTCCTCGAGTCTGAAATTCTCCTAGTATTTGGTTTATAATAAGTTGGGAATCACTATGAAGACATAAAGAACTAACTCCAATCTCTAGGGCAAGTTCTAATCCAGCTATTACTGCTTTGTATTCTGCATCGTTGTTGGTGGCAGTGAATTCCAGCCTTAGAGCATAGTGTAGCTTCCTTCCCCTGGGAGTGATTATTACAACACCTGCCCTCGAGCCTTATTCGTTTGAAGCTCCATCCATAAAGAGATTCCACCTAATGTCTTTTGCTATTTCAGATTGCTCCTTACCTTCATTGGTAGTGAATTCGGCAATGAAATCGGCCATGGCTTGTCCCTTGATGGCGGTGCGAGGATGGTAGGTGATATCATATTGACTCAGTTCAATGCACCATTTAAGTTGTCATCCAGAAGTGTCGGGACGGTGGAGTACCTGCCTTAGCGGTTGATCAGTTAGAACTCTGATGGAGTGAGATTGGAAATAGTGTCGCAGTTTCCGTGACGCGATTAGTAAACAGTATGCTAGCTTCTCAAGTTTAGGATATCTAGCTTCTGCTCCTGTTAACCTCTTGCTTACAAAGTATACTGGCTGTTGCACGCGGCTGTCTTCTCTTACCAAAGCGGCGTTTAGAGCATGAGATGACACACCAAGGTATAGGTATAGCTCTTCGCCTTCGTTTGGATTTGAGAGTACTGGTGGTCTCTGGAGGTGTTCGATTAGGTTAAGAATGGCCGTTAAGCATTCGTCAGTCCACTCGAACTTTCCTTTGTCTTTCTTTAGAGCCTCGAAGAAGGGGACGCACTTGTCAGTCGCTTTAGAGATGAATCTGCTTAGGGCGGCCACCTTCCCATTTAGGCTTTGCATTTCTCTTCAAGTGGAAGGTATCCTGATATCCTTCAGGGCTCGGACTTGTTCGGGGCTTGCTTCAATCCACCTGGCATGGACGATGAATCCCAAGAACTTTCCTGATGACACTCCGAACGAGCACTTTAGAGGATTCAGCTTCATTCCGTATTGGCGAAGTACGTGAAACATCTCGCTCAGGTGGCTTACGTGATCGTTGGCTTTTCTTGATTTTACTAGCATGTCATCCACATAAACCTCCATAGTTCGTCCTATTAGCTCCGCAAACATCTTGTTGATGAGGCGTTGATAGGTAGCTCCGGCGTTTTTAAGTCCGAAAGGCATTACTCTATAGCAGTACGATCCCCGATCAGTGATGAAACTAGTGTGGTCTTGATCGGAGGCGTGCATAGGAATTTGGTTATATCCTGAGTATGCGTCCATAAAAGAAAAGAGTTCGTGCCCGGCTGTGCTGTACACAAGCTGATCGATTGGGGGGAGTGGGAAGCAATCCTTCAGGCAAGCGTCATTTAAGTTGGAGAAGTCAATGCATGTTCGCCACTTCCCATTAGCCTTCTTTACTAGTACCGGGTTAGCGATCCACTCTGGGTAGATGGCTTCTCGTATGAAGTTGTTGGCAAGTAGGTTCTTAACTTCTTCATCGAGGGCCGCTGATCGCTTTGCCCCCATACTTCTCTTTTTCTGCTTTACTGGCACCTTGGTAGGATCGATGTTTAGTATGTGGCATGCCACGTCTGGGGAGATTCCAGTCATGTCAACGTGCGTCCATGCAAATACATCAAGGTTGTGGCGGAGAAAATCAATGAGTTGATCCCTCAATTCTGCTCTTAGTTGAGATCCGATTTTCAACAGTCTACTTGAGTCGTGTTTGTCTACAGATACAAACTCCATAGCCTCTGCGGGCTCCGCGGCGGCCTCCTCCTCTTTGTCCCTGGGGTCTAATTCATTGAAAGGATCACTGGTATATCGAAGAGGAAGGGCTTTCTTTAGTTGCTATGCTTTCAAGTTTTTCATGCAGAGAGGAGTCTCTGCATTCTTCCCTCTATCCTTCCTGCGATTATTGCGAAGTTCGGTTACATAGTAATCTCGAGCGGTGTCTTGATCTCCCTCTACTTCCCCTATTCCATTGTCTGTTGGAAATTTCATCTTCAGGCACCATGGGGCCAAGACAATTTGGAAGTCAAACAAGGCTGGTCTTCCTAAAAAGGCATTGTAGGCTGAGTGGTTATCTATCAGCACAAATGTTTGTTTCTGCACAACGAAGCGGGGGTGGCTTCCTATTTCAACAAAAAGGTCCAATTGCCCGAGGGGCATCTTCGCATCTCCAGTGAAGCCGTGTAGTGGTTTGTTGCAGGGCGACACATCCTTCATTGACAGCTTCATTCTGTCGAAAGCATGCTTGAATAGGATATTTACTAAGCTTCCAGTGTCTACTAGAATTCGAAAAACTTCGGCTGGGCCGAACCGGGCAGAGATGACCATAGGATCCATGTGAGGGTACTGCCTTCCTTCTAGGTCACGCCTATTGAATGTAATGTCATCATTCTCTTTTCGCTTCGGGTGGCGTTCTTCCATAACAGAATTAACGTAGCCTTCATTGTTTCTAAGTGACATTCGGTATCTTTCCATCTCTGTCCAGCTTCTGTCGGCGATGTGTGGTCCTCCCGATACGGTATGGACCACTATCTTCTCATGACTGGGGCCGTCGGTGTTGCGATTTCCCCCTCCTGTTTCTGGGAGAGGTAGCCTTGGGTTCTCTTCGGCAGGAGTTGGGGTCCTGTTCTGACCTTTTACATAGCGTTCCAGTCTCTTCCTTCTGATGTGTTCTTCAATTAAGTCCCGGAGATGATGGCATTCATTGGTATCATGCCCATGAGATTCATGGAAGCGGCAGAACTTTCTAGACTTAATTGCGTTGTCTGATTCCTTCTTGTATGGAGGGCATCTGTTTTAACTTCATCTTGGGTGGCCAGGAAGATGTTTTCGATTGTCTCATTCAAAGGAGTGTAAGTGTCAAACCTTGGTCCTGGCCAATATAGACGTTTTTCTCCCTTCTTGCCCCAGCATTGTCTCTAGATTCCTTTCTTCGAACTTCCTTTGCTACAACGGATGTGTCGCCATGAGCTACCTTGGTTTGTTTTCATGTCTGTCTTTCAGTGGCAGCGTCTTCAAATCTCATATATCTTCCGGCTTCATGGAAGAAATCGGGTAAGGTAGCTGGTTTTTCTTTTGTTAATCTTCTAGCAAACTTAGTATCCGGATGCACGCCACTACAGAGGGCCATTAAGATAAGTTTCTCGTCGGCGTCTTGGACTGCGGCCGCTGGAGCATTGAATCGGGTTAGATATTGCTGCACTCTCTCTCCAGGCTTCTGTTTGATATTAGATAGGGAATAAGCGTCCTTGGGTTGTTCCACATGAATGCAAAACTGGCTGATGAATTTTTCTTTCAACATTTCCCATGATCTGATGGATCCTTGGGGTAGGTGGCAGAACCAGGAGGTAGCTAGATCTGCCAAGAATAGTGGAAAGCATTTGCACAATACTCCTTCTGTGACTCCATTCATGAGCATATGCTGTGTGTATCTCTACAAGTGTACAACGGGGTCAGAGATTCCCTTGTAAGGTTCCATTGTTGGCATTTTCCACTCTCGGGGGGTGATGGCAATTTCGATATTGCGAGTGAAAGGGCTGGTTACCCTAGCGCCTATCCCTCGATCTCTTTGATCCCGTTGGACGCATTCTCTGAACAATTGCGCCATCCTTTCATCAGAATTTGGAGCAGATAGAAATGAGTTTGGTTCTTCTCTACGGGATTGATTCCGTCCAGATGATCTCTAGGGGTGGTATCGTCTATCACTCCTAATATTTTCCAGTGGATGCCTCTAGTCTTCTGGGAGCATGCTAGGGTCAGCTACAGTTGGCCCTTGCCTTGATCTTCCCCTGCTGAGTTTTGTTCCGAGCATTTCCTCGGGTCCAACTTCGGGCCGGACTCTAGCTCGGCCTTGTTCATTGGTGTTTCCATGGCTAGGTAGCATGACCGACTCAGCCACCGTCGACCCTCGCCCGGTACCTCCCACGTTGGGTTTGGTTCCAAGTGTTTCCTCGGGTCGGAGTTCGGGCTGAGTTCGGGCTCGGCTCCTATCATTTATGTTTCTGTTGTTAGCTTCTTCGAAGAAGAAAGATCTTTGTCGCCTCCCAGATCCTCCAGACTGGGACTCATCCCTAGATTCAGTGTTGCGGGTAGATTCTTCAGCATCCCTTAAGCGTGACATGAGCCGGTCTACCAAGGCTTCTTGTTGGGATGTGAAGCGGTTAGTCACTTCAGCCACAACCCTGTCTAGGTCTGCCCTAGTAATTGTTGTTGGTTGTTCCGTGGCAGGGGCTGTCGGATTTGCCCGATTTCCATTTTGTACTGCTGTTGAAACGGGACGGTTCTCTTGATATGTGATCACTGGATCTGGAACGCTGCTAGTTGCGATGTTCTTTCCTTTGCTAACATCTTTCTTCTACCTGGGAGGCATGTCTTCCAAGCAATGAGCGATGCTATCGGGAAGAAGGTTAAGTGGGAGAAGCTGAAGCTTCTAGCTCGAGCTCTCAGTGAAAGCACCAAAAATGTTTGCATAAAAAATGGGCAAATGCCTCCAAGTCGTGTAATTTAGTCGATTTTATACTGTTCTTAGTGATTTGGATGATTCATGCAAATATATAAAATAGATGGACTAAACTGACGAAGACACGCAGATTTATAGTGGTTCGGCCAGAATGTGCCTACGTCCACTTTATATGTTATTCTCCTTTACTGTTCAGGTTACAAGTACAAAGATTTGATTACAAGTATCTGAAATTTGTTTAAAAGTTCTATCCGTGCTTAGGCTCTCAAACTTGTCTGTCACTGTTGTACCCCTACCCCTCTATTTATAGAGTGAGGCTGGGGGTAGGGGTCTTGGATGTATATAGCTGCTGGTGGGCCTGGGCTGATGTAATCTGGCCTGGCAGTGTTGGTTCGGTGATGCCTTAGTCTGGGAAAGGTTGGAGTGGCTTTGGTTCGGTAGTAATTGGAGTGGGAATTGGTTCGGCAGTGCTTGGTCCGGCGATGGGTCGGTAGTGGGTGGAGCGTTGTTTGGACCGGTAGTAGGTGGAGAGTGAGTTGGTTCGGCTAGGCATTGGGGAGGAGAAGGTTTGGTAGGGACTTGGAGAGGGAGTTGGTTCAGCTAGGCATTGGGGAGGAGATGGTTCGGTAGGGACTTGGAGAGGGAGTTGGTTCGGCAGTGCTTGGTCTTCCTCATCCTGGTTCGGTAGCACCGGTCTAGTGGAAACACGCCCAACAGGTAGCGCCCCTTAGGGTATGTACATTTCCTTCTGGATAGAAGTGGTATCATGGTATGGAGCCCAGATACTTAACTTATGTGAATATCGCAAATATACATTACTTTGTGATTGTTGTTGTTGAGGATCCTCGGATAAAGGTTGTTTACAACCGGGGAATGGCATACTCGTGTCAGTAGTTACCTATTTTTGCAGAGGTAACCCGGCCTTGTGTTGGTAGATATCCGGTTAGGTTCTCGGGGCATCCATCCAGAGGCGTACCCATGTGGCAATGGGAATTTCCTTGGCTTGACCATTTGTTGGAAATCCAAAGAAACAATATGCGCCCTATACGGTTTTAGTTGTATAACCTGCCATGGAATGTGGCGGAAACCAGCTATTGAACATGGTTGCTATAGTAGGCATAAGTGTGAAATGCCTATGCTGGCTAAGATTAATATTATACTTTCGAAATGTTTTCCACCCTATGCACTAATAATAATAATATCAAATGATTTTGCGTATCAAGCATATTTGACTATCATAAGGAGAAATCTCCTCCAATTCCGCGTTTGCATTATGTGTGTGGCGGGAGGCCTTATGGTAGTTTCATTTTCTAAAATGCATTGCAGATTTCTTTTAAAATCTTTTGTTTTCCTTTGGTAAAAGTATAACTATTTTTAAGATCTCACACCAGTCTCATGACTGACCTGGAGTTTATTGTTTCCTTTCTAAACTATGGGTGCCCATAACTTTCCACCGGGGCAGCCTAGAGTCAGGTTATCAGTTATTCGGAAGCGAAGTCAGAAAAGAGTTGCTGTAGAGATCAGGAGTTGAAGCTGGATGGCGAGACGTATCTCTTTACTATGTAGTGTCTGTTGCGTATGGTTAGTGCAAATCAATTTTCTTATAATCAAGTTATAATAACTGTCAGTGATGTATGATGTCGTTGTAAACTCTGATGTTGTATTTTGTATTAACTGAGATGATTCTTTGTTTTAAGGATTATTCATTTATCTATTATATTTGTTCCGCTGCGAAATGTGAGATTCTGTCATTGTTCTGTTCTTCTTCTACTTCTTCATTCTTTAAACCGTAAAGACTCGTAGGTTTGTTCCCCTTTGGCTAAGTTGTTATGGAAATTTACCGGCTCAAAAGGGTGCGGATTTCCGGGCCTTTACAAGTGGTATCAGTGCATTTGGTTAAGCGACAACCATGGCTCTGTTGGGTATTACTCATTAGAGATAGAGTCAGTAGTACTCTAGAATGAGTTGAGTGTAATAATAGATATGAGAGCGTATTTGTTAGTGAATATAAAAAAATTGTTTTATATTGTGATGATTGGTTTGTTGAGTGGTATATGGATTCTGGTCGATATAGTCTGTATAACTCGATCGATAGGGATCTCTAAACACTTGTACAGAACAATTCGACACGATATTGTTTTAAAATAGGGTAAATGAAATAATTTTACCAAAAACTACTTTGTATATAAAAGAAATAATTTTTGTAAATTATTATAGTATATGGTTGCTTGGTTGTTAGGAAGTGATAATATTAAATTATTATCATTGAAGTTGAATAAGAAATTGAAATCATAACTTAAAGCTGAGAAATAAAATTCATATACAAATAGGATATGAAATTTGGAAAATTTGGAAGATTAAATCCCTTTTAAGTTCAGAAATGATTTTCAACGGTTTGGAAAATGTTTTTGAAGGGATGAAAGCTCTAAACTCTTTTCAGTCGTTGGAAAATAACTTCGGTGATGGATGCAACATCATCGATGTTCATTTTCGGGTTTCCAAAAGAGGGATTGCTGCCAAATTGTTTTAAATGAAAGTTGTTTGCAAAACTGGTTTGGATTTTTGAATTCAAAGAATAATTTGAATTGCTTTCAAAAATGATTTTTGAAAGGTTGAAAAGACTTTGGAATACTATATAAAATATTTATGGAATATCATTAAATTTGATAACTTGTAAGTTTGAAGTGGTTAAAGTAAAATCTAACTTAAAGAGAAGCTAGATAAAGGTATATGTGGAAACAAAATAAGTTGGAAGGAAAATTTAAATCAAGTGAAATTAAAAATGAAAATTTAATAAAAGAATTAAGATTGACAAATTAAGTCAAATAGAATGATGATATGGATTCAAAATGAAATTGTAATTGAAGATTTGAGTTAATTTGTGGAATGTGAATTTGAGAAATCTTATAGACTAAAGGATTGGAATAAAATTATTAAGGTGGAAAATAAATTGTGCATGAATAAATAAATTGCAATTGCAATTAAATGAAAGTGAAATTGAACATTAAGATTCATTTCGAATTTGTAAGCAAATAGAATAGAATTGGAATCGAATTTGGTTTGTAAAGCAGAGTATTGAAATAAAAAAATTAGTAAGTAAAACTAATTGATGAATGACCAAATAGATATAGTTTGAAATGAATTGAATTCAAAATTATAAAAGAAAGATAAATTAAATTCATATGGGATTTGAAGTCCAGTTTAAATATAAGTGGTTATAAACCATAATAGTGAATTGAAAATAAATTTTAAAAAAAAATGAACAAAAGAATAAAACTGGAATTGAAACTGAACATTGAAAACCAATTTGAATTGTGTGAAATCAAGTGAAGTTGTAAAATTAGTTCGAAGTGAACTAAAGATAATAAAGGTAAATTGAATGCAAATAGAATTGGAATTGTAAATTGAATTCAAATAAAAATAAAAATGTAAGATTGAATGAAAATGGATATATAAATTCAATAGTAAAATAAAGATGGTAGAAGAAGTATATATTGAAGATTTTGTAATGGAATGTGCAAAATGATTTTTGAATATTGTAATTGGATATTATGGCTAGCAAGATATACAGGTGTATTAAAGGAAATGGAATTGGGATTTGATTTCGAAGATAAAATTGAATTACTCGACAAAAGGTATGTATTTGAATTTCAGTATGAAATTTGATGATCTTCTTGTCTAGCTGCTTGGCTTTCTCTTTTCTTTTTGAAATCTGGGGGCCATGGTGCCATTTTTGTAGTCATACCGAGCTAGACGCGCAAAGGAGACGCCGGCGAAATTTTTCTAAAAATTAGGGAGTTAGAAAAATTTTGAGAAAATTTTGAAAATTTAAAATTTGAATTTGAATTTAAATTCGAATGGTTAAGAAAACATTGTTGTTTGAAATCTATGGAAGATTTTAGGAAGATAATTGAAGTGATAATGAATCTTTAGTAAAAAGATTTGCTTTGACAAATTGTTGAAAACTATTTATTTTGGGAAAGTATTAAACGGGTTAAGGTCCATTCTTCTTAACTTGTAATTTCGATGCGAAATTCTTTTAAGGGGGAAAGGATGCGACGACTCGGAAATTTTAACATTTGAAATTGAAATATTCAAATGATTTGAAATGTTTGAAAGATAGTTTAACTTGAATTTCAAATATCAGAATGAACTTGGCAATTCAATTATTGAATTTAATTATAGAAATTTGGGTAAAATTGTAAATCTTCAATTTTGAGCCTGTTAAAAATAATTTAATGGCTTAGAAAATTTATATTGATAATACTGAAGATAATAGAAGCTTCATAATTGAATTTGGAAATGTTTTATTTAGTTTTGGAATTTTATCGTTTAAATCGATATTTAAAAATAGCCGTCCGAGGCACAGTCTCGGAATTTGACGAAACTAGTTCCATTGGACCTGTAATATTGTATTATTATTGGATTTCAATTTTTGTAGCATTCAGAGTTGTCGTTTGTCTGTATGATAAGCAAACGCGTCGAAATTTATATCGAAATTTAATTTAATAACTGGTTCGAAAAGCTATCTTCTCCATACGATCGAATTTGGACTTAGAACCTTTTCCATTGCGTTCGGAATAGGGGTTTAACATTATAAACGCCTAGCGGCATGTCTCGATCAGAGTTCGAGATTGTAAATTGCGTAATCCGAGACTATTTTAATTTTAATCTAAACTTAAAAATAAGTGATAAGTAATATAATTTCATTACTAGCAAGCATTCACGTTGAGTAATATTTAGCACATGTCCTTCTTTGGGTTACACGCTTTCGTTACTTGTAAAAAAAAACACAAACGAAACCCTTCTTCGTTTCAATCAGAAAAAAAATATAATGGTCGACGGGCAAGCTGGGAAAAATAAAACTATCTCTTTTCATTTTCACTATTCCAAATTCAAATTTTGAAGACCTATTCACTTGCGAAAATTTATCAGATCCCTCTTCAATCATTTATCCCTGAAAGCTCGATCTCGTTTAATTCCTTAAAATTCGGCACGATTCCTCAACAAAGTCTGTTCCTCCACTTCGTTTAACCACGATTTTGAGATTGAAGTGCGATTACAGGATGTTGGTGAGACAATAATTATGGATGCAGTGGCCGCAGTTGTGGGTTCGTCAAGCATATCTGGGACGATCGCGATTTGGGCGAACGCACATTCTCGTGCGTGCAAGGGTGGAGGAGCTCGCGTGCATCTGGGGGGCATGCATCAGTTAGGTGGCGGCGTAGTTGGGAAGGGCAGTGGACGAGGCAATGTCGCGATCAATCGCGGCGACAAGCTTGATCGAGAAGTGAAGCACGGCTTCGTGGCAAAGGCGGAGCACGAAGGAGCTGAAGTGGATCTGGGGGCGCACGTAGCTGGAAGTAATAGCGACATAACAGAGTTGGCGGCGAAGTCAGTGTCGCGAGTGGCGCTGATGGGAAAGATTTGGGTTTCGTTCGAATGATATGGGGTCGTGATGGATGGAGTTCATCTCGACAGTGAGGTATCAGCATGTTCATTTTAAAATAAGTTATATATACATGTAAATAGGACAGAGAAAATATGTATTGAATGCAGTATTTGAATTACAGTAAGGTTTAAAAATAAAATAAATATATATAACTCAGAAAAGGAATTTTTCAGTAAGAATAAATTTTGTATTAAATCTGTAATTATTTTATAAGTACATATATATATAGTCCAATAGAAAAAAATAAATATACATTTACATATTTTAATTTTCTAATTTATCTTTAAATTATTGGTTTGGTGATTATTTTATTTTATTTAACTACTTAATCATTTTGACCACTGAAAATAAATTATTAAAGGGAATTTAGTTTTAATTTGAATTTTTAGTTAAATAAATTTATTAAAAGAAATTAGTTAAAAATTTAATCATCAGGTTAGAATTAAATAACTAGTTAATTATTAATTAATTAAAAGGGAATTGGTTATTCGATTATTTCGAATATTAATCAACTGTATAAATATTTATACTAGGTCGAAATCTGTGAAGAAACAAGACGGAATGAAAATGGGTTGCATGCGTAAGCAAAGGTGAGATCTTCTCCCTCAATCGATTGTTTTTTTTGATTTAATTTTAATAGTTAAATTTAAAATTGATTGATTGTGTGCTTGAATAATTAATTTATTATTAGTTATATTAGTTTAGACCCTATGCGCCGCATAATAGCGAAGGTTATTATATTAAACCCATATACTGCGATATTCCACCTTGAAGTGGAATTGGTATTATATATGTATTTGGAGTTGTTGATTTCCCACATTATATAGCGGATGAGACCATATTGCGCCGTATAATAGCGGATAATATTTTATAAATCCCATATACCGCAATATGCCACCTTGAAGTGGAATAGGTATTTAATGGTTGCGCTAACATCCGTGGATGCAGGGAAACAGGTTGGAGGGATCCAACTGGATTCCTCAATTATTTAATTTGTTTTGTATGTTGTGTGTTGATCATTTTAATTCGTGTGACTATTTCTGATTGAAATCGTTGAAGGCTGTAATTTAGCCGAATATATTTTGGTATCATATGATACCAGAAATATGAAATTGGATTTTTGGAAATTAAAGTAGAAAAGCCTAGACCGTTATAATTAAAGTATTAAAGTTGATTTTTATGATCCGATCGTATTAATTCCAAAAGATATGGGAAAATATTTTAATAAAGGAATTCCGAGTAACGTTGTTTAATAGTTGAAGGATTTATTTAAGATACGCATTTTAAATAATCGAAAGAGATAAAGAAATTTATTTCAAAAGGAAATAAATTTAGAAATTAAAATTTGGAAATTAATTAGGAGTTGAAATTAATTTTAAAATCGTTTCGGGAATTAATTTGGGTTAGAATAAATCTTAGGAATCGATTTGGAAATTTGGTTAGGCGTTTTGGAAATAACTTGGAAAATCAATTTGAAATTGATTTGATATTGGAAAATTAATTTTGAAAATCAAATTGGAATTTTATTTTGTGTTTGAAATAAATTGGAAATCAATTTGGGATTTGATTTGATTTAGTTTGAAGGTGATATTTGGAAATCGATTTAAAATTTGTATATCCGTTGATTTTTGGAAATATAAATTCACAACGGGAATTTGTAAAGAAAAGGGAAATTGTTTAAAAATAAATATTGGTTTATTTTTAAAATGTGGAAGGGAATTTAAAGATTTGAAATGTAAATTAAAATAAATCAAGAAGATTTATTAAATTATTTGAATGGACCATTTTGTAATGGGAAAAGAATTCTTCCTTGGAAAGCCGAGTATATTTTTAAAATAGCTTTTGAATAAAATTTAAAAGTTCTAGATTTGGTTTTTAAAATAATACTGTTGAAGAAATTAGTTTCGAAAATTGTTTTAAACCTTTAAAGTAAATTTTATTTAATTAATTTTATAAGGGATTATTTTAAAGATTTAAATAGATATTTGATTTATGAAATAGTTACTTAAATATTCATACTCTATTTACAAATTTTTATTTTAAAAATTAGTTTTGGACTTGAATTTTTATATGACATATTGGAATAATATTTTCATAATTAATATTTAAGCAAGTGTTTTAAAAGGAGTTTTATTTTAAATATTTCCAAGTATAATTTCAATAAGTATTTTATATTATTTTAAAATATTTGGAATCGGAAGATTTTCAGGGGAAATGAATAAATATTTGAAAATGTTTTCCGCGTAAGGAAGAAAATTGATTTGGAATTTATTTTCAAAGGATTGAAGTACGAAATTTTATCTTGCAAAGATATATTGAAAATAATAATAATTGGGGGAAAATTATTTGAAATCCAGTGATTGTTGTGAATGATGATTGATAGTTAAATAACCAACTATCACTATTGTCCTTTTTAAATGGCATTTGAATTTTGATGCAACCGGGAGTCGAATTCCAAATGGATATTTGAAACCCACATCGAACCTTTGTGATTGTGATGGATCTTTTGTTTAAAAGATCAAAGTGAAATTGTTGTGATTTGTTTGAATCTGAATAAAACGCTTATCTTTAAAATAAGCGCTCGTTATTCATATTAGCCGGGAGAGGACCTTGTGTCATAGAACCCATTCCGAATAACGATACGACGAAATGGGATTGCATTTGAAGATGGTGTTGAAGATCGGGTAATTTCGAATGCGAAAGGATTAACTGTCGAATGTCTCTACATCGGGTTGCTCTGGTATAGAGATTTTATCACCCTTTGTGATGGGGATTCCGGACGTGATTAGTAAACATCCGGATTTGCAAGGACTTCTTCGAAAGTGCCATCGGTTCCGTTCGATCCCGGGACGGACTTGTATGGATGTGTGTCGGACGTTACACTTTGAGATGTAAAGCGGGTTTCTATCAATTACATTTTTGTTGGTGGCGGAGAATTTATTCTCTTAGCTTCACACCCTTCTCTAAGACGTACGAGCTCAGAGGTTATGTAGTTGATGGTTACTAGTGATACATTCCCAATTTGTTGATCGAAGTGCTGCTGATCATTTGTTGATCAAAGCATGGCTTTTGTGAAAAGCGTAGCTATGTGGAAGAGACTTCGTCAAACCTCACACCCCGGAATGGTCGAAACAGGAAGGATGCGGCAAGGTTATATGGGGTAGCGCCCCTTAGGGTATGTACATTTCCTTCTGGATAGAAGTGGTATCATGGTATGGAGCCTAGATACTTAACTTATGTGAATATCGCAAATATATATTACTTTGTGATTGTTGTTGTTGAGGATCCTCGGATAAAGGTTGTTTACAACCGGGGAATGGCATACTCGTGTTGGTAGTTACCTATTTTGTAGAGGTAACCCGGCCTTGTGTTGGCAGTGATCCGGTTAGGTTCTTGGGGCATCCATCCAGAGGCGTACCCATGTGGCAATGGGAAGTTCCTTGGCCTGACCATTTGTTGGAAATCCAAAGAAACAATACGCGCCCTGTACGGTTCTAGTTGTATAACCTGCCATGGAATGTGGCGGTAACCTGCTATTGAACATGGTAGCTATAGTAGGCATAAGTGCGAAATGGCTATGCTGGCTAAGATTAATATTATACTTTCAAAATGTTTTCCACACTATGCACTAATAATAATAATATCAAATGATTTTGCGTATCAAGCATATTTGACTATCATAAGGAGAAATCTCCTCCAATTCTACATTTGCATTGTGTGTGTGGCGGGAGGCCTTATGATAGTTTCATTTTATAAAATGTATTGCGGATTTCTTTTAAAATCTTTTGTTTTCCTTTGGTAAAAGTATAACTGTTTATCTCACACCAGTCCCATGACTGACCTGGAGTTTATTGTTTCCTTTCTAAACTCTGGGTGCCCATAACTTTCCACACGGGTAGCCTAGAGTCAGATTATCAGTTATTCGGGAGCGAAGTCGGAAAAGAGTTGCTGTAGAGATCAGGAGTTGAAGCTGGATGGCGAGACGTATCTCTTTAGTATGTAGTGTCCGTTGCGTAAGGTTAGTGCAAATCAATTTTCTTATAGCCAAGTTATAATAACTGTCAGTGATGTATGATGTCGTTGTAAACTCTGATGTTGTATTATATTAACTGAGATGATTCTTTGTTTTAAAGATTATTCATTTATCTATTATATTTGTTCCACTGCGAAATTTGAGATTCTGTTATTGTTCTGTTCTTCTTCTACCTCTTCATTCTTTAAACCCTAAAAACTCGTAGGTTTGTTCCCCTTTGGCTAAGTTATTGTGGAAATTCGCCAGCTCAAAAGGGTACGGATTTGCGGGCCTTTACAGAAAAGTGGTACATTATTTATTTCAAAAGAAAGAGCAAAGAAAATGAACCGGTTAAAATATTAGAACCAGTGGAAAACCGAAAGGTCGAGCATGAGAAATTAGACAATATAAATGCAAACAGTTGTATTTGGGGAATTATGAAAGCTGATGGTTTTTCAATCTAAGTGGTGGAATATTAAATGGGGAAAGGACCCAAAAGACGCAGACTAGCTACCGATATGAAAATTATTTCCGTAGATTTCGTTGTCCCCCGAACTTCGAAAAACAAAAATGAATGTGCTACGGAGCTCGGCACGACGAGACAATCATAACGGTATAAAAATATCAGTGGTACAATCATCCGATCAAAAGTCTATATCGGTACCAAAAATGTTGCCAATTTGCCAGAAAAAAGATAAATGGAGCAACATCAGTCAAAATTTGGAGAAATGAAATATGATGTCTCACTCAGAAGATGATCTATAAATTTTCCGCAGAAAAATATTTATGTTTGGAAAACATTTTATTGCTCTCAATTTTTAACCGATTTAAATTTAAATAGAATTACACATGAAAATAAATTTCCAAATTATCAGATGAAAATTTACCAGTTGCTATGTTTAAGAAGACATATTTCAAATATTAAATTTTTATTTCCGAATCCAAATATTTAAAATTCCAAAAAAATTCAGTTTAATTACGTTATTAAAGCAGTTAAAGTTTACAGGTCGTTACACTCTGCCCCACTCAAAACTTTTCGTCCTCGAAAAGGAAGGAGGTAGGAGAATAGAAATAACCAGAAATATAAATAGATCTGAAATTCAAAATAACAATTTATTTAATATCATATAAAATTTCAATTTAAAATAATTAATATTCAATAATTGATTTTAAATTCAAAGTATTTCATTCAGTTGATTTAATTTCAACTTATTAATATTTGATACAAAAGATTTCTTTCAAAACAAAATTTTATTTATTTTGTCTCATTTACAGCTCATTATTCTATTTATCTCTATTAAAATTTTTATAATTAAGATTTAAGTGTACAATAATTATTACAACCACTCAAAATTTTTTTATAAAATAATTTAACATTACATTTTAAATTATCCAATTATATATTCAACTTCAGAATGATTTACGTAAGTTATTGGAATGTAAGTGGGTATTGTACAAGTAAGATTTTCCTAAATAAATTGTTTCAAGTTTAAATATTTATTAAAAATTTTGATTTCATTTTATAAATTTAAAATCATCCATTAACAAAATTTAAGAATTAAATTTCCAATTAACTTCAACCTTTTAAAGATAAGTATGTATATATTATATATCAAATCAAAATAATATACCTATATATATGCATATATCAAGTCATACTGAAGAAATTCAATTCAGATTAATTTCTAAAACAAAAATGTAGCAAAGATACTGAATGGTCTCTCCCTTCGAAACTCGAAAATGAATGTCGATGATGCGACTGTCATCACAAAAATTATTTCCTAGCGACAAAAGAGAAGAGTATTAATTTAAACTTCTAAAATTCTTTGGAAACATTTTCTATTCGAAAATACAATTAAATATGCATTTTAAAATTTTAAAAACCAAAATTTGAAATCACTGGAAATTAAATTCTCAAATTCTTTATTTAAATTCATTTTAAACTCTAAATCATTTTATAAACCATATTTTATAACTTGCCTGTATATATATGTTGGAAAAATCAGTAGTTTACAAAAGAACGAAATAAAAATCAAATACTACCATTTTAATAACCAATTTAGTTAACAATTCAATTTTAAAAAATTATACTTATATATAATATAATCATACAAAATTATTTTACTTACCAAATTCGAAAACAACATTGTGTCAGCTTGCTCTATTCAAGTGATTTGGAAATCCTATCGATAGCGTTGATTAGCCAAACCGATCTGAAATCCAAATTAACATCAACAACTCAAACAACACAATATATATATTACATTTTTAACATTAATTTACAAATACACTTCCTCGCTCGACGATAAAAGAATGGATTTCAAAGCAAGGACAGAGATTCAAATTTGATGGACTCGGATCAAAGAGAATTTTGAGTCGAATATAGGTTCGAAACAAAGATAAGATGATTAAATAACAAAATAGGAAAATAGATAAGTTTATTAATTGGCATAACCTTAACCAGGTCGATAGTGACTTCAATAATAAGATCGATGCAGAATTCCGAGGCAAATCGACATCCCATCGTAAAAGATAGAATTCCGGCATAGCAGGAGGTAGATAGCAACGTAAACCGATGACACAGAAACTGTAAATCAATGCCTATTGTAAAGGAGTTTCACTCCTTACAAATCATTCTAAGATTGGCGAGACCGTCGATTTATTATAGAGATTGTTTAAAGTGGAGGTATGGGATACTCGAGAATACGAATAGGGAGAGATAAGGATGGATTTTGGAACCGAGGGGAACGTTCCAAATTACAAAGGAAACCGAGTCAAAGAGGAAGGGATTCAAGCTCGAACGAAAGTGATTCCGTAATTAAATTTACCCTATATGTTGAGTTTTTCCTAAAACCAAAGCTCTGATACCAAATGTAACGACCTCATGTTTTCTACCATTCACATCCAAACATACCGGAATTAAATTGCTCAAAATATCAAGTTATTAATTTATATTTGGCAAAACTCAGCATATACAGTAAATAAAATAAATCACATAATCACAGACACAAATAATATATAATGTGCAATGGAAACAAAATGAATAGCAGTTCATGAAGCTACTATATATATCAGAGTTAATTACAATAAAAGTTTTGAATACAATAGTCCAATACAAGATCAGAATACATCATTGGCATGAACTGAATAATCGCAAGCTGAAAAGATGTAGATGGATCTCCAAACGAAGCTCCACACCAAAGGTGAGTCTCAAAAGCTGTATCACTCAGTCTGACCCGAGCATAAAGCAAAACACAAAACACTCGAGTCAGGATTAACATTCTTATATCAATAAAACCAACTCAAGTGAAATAGCAACTGAAATACAAGTAACTCAAAGGATGTTTGGGATAACCATCCTTTAAGGATCCGTTAAACTATCTACTATGTAGTAATATACGTTATTATAATAATGTCTAAAGTAAAGTATAATATATTTGAAAATAGCATTGAGGCTTTACATTTTCCACCTTAACACATTATATATATTCCCATAGTCTATGAGGTACCGTAATCTCCCCCGTACTGGGAGTCGTTAGAGGGCACTCCATAGGTATGGTACAAAAAAAAATCGTGTAAGGCACGCTAGGGTAGGTGACAAGCACGACTAGGCAATGCCATGGTAGATACACCAATTACACTTCCGGACTGGTGGTAACGCATAGCAGCCACTACCGCCCACCGCGAGCGACACTCCCAAAAATCAAAGGTGCACCCAATCAATCACAAAGTAATAGAATGGTATCAAATGAGTGTTTCCAATTAGCGAAGCTACCTCATTAGCCCATCAATTTCTCCTATTTTAGCCACCTTATGCCAACTCACGGGAATCCGCTCCACGTACATACCTCATATAGGATCGTCGCCACCATCCTACTTCATTCTGGAATCTCCACCCCGTACACGGTTGTTAAAGTGGTTTACGGAGTTGGAAGAAAGTATGACAACTTCCGATCTTGGTCTCTTTGACAACCAAACGTTATTATAACACCGCGGTCATTTCAAAATAGCTTATACTTCAGAACCAAATATCATTTCCATTTCAAATATATCCATTTCCAAAATCATAGCATTTTCAAAGTTATAACACTTACGAAACTAAACACTTTAAATTGTAACACTTTCAAAACATAATACTTTGAAATTCATAACATCCCACTTAACCGATTTAATATTAAAATAGTACATATAATAAAATTGTTTTCCTCAAATTTCAAAAATTAATTCCAAATCAACTCGAATTTCAAAATTCAAATTTAATCGGATCTCAAATCATAAATTCCAATTCAATACAGTTTCTCCATAAACCATTTCAAATTATATCAATTTCAAATACAAATTTTTAACCATAAAATAAACCGTTTCAATTTAAATATTTCAAAGCTTTAAATATTCAAACACTTCAAAACTAGATTTGATAATTCCATGTACCTCAAATTCACTTGAATATTCACTTGATAAATCAATATTCTTTAAATAAAAATCAAACTTGAAATATTCATTAATCACTTTAAACCAACATTCAAGTTATAAAATTATATCCTTTAAAAATCTCAAATTTAATAAGTTCCAAATTGATTTTTAATTAAATATAATTCTTAATTAAATACAATTTCAAATCGATTTCAAATCCACCTTCTCAACCTTAATTTATTAAAATCATTATAAACTCTGTATTAAAATATAATTTAAATAAATTCTTAGCCATATTATTTTAATAAAATCAAACTTATTTCATATTAAACAAATTTATACATAGCTTAAATCAAGAATTTAACTATATATAAAATAATATTTATATAATCTCAAAAATCAATATTCATATAAAATAATATATTTCTTTCCAACACCATAGAAATCATTTCAAAATATTTATATATATAGACCACGATGTCTGTATATAATTTTCTATCCTATGGTTAAGTGATACGGATATTTATCATTTCAATCTGTAATTTAGATATAAATACGGATATATATCATTTCAACCAGTAATCCCAAATTCAATTCAACGAAAATCGCTTTGGTCTATCATTTCAACCCATAACGATTTTTTTCTATTCTACAGGTCGTTCGGGTATGTATCATTTCAACCCATAGTGAATGCTATACTAATAGGGAACTTGAAGAGTGATAACAAATACGATAATAATATAATAAGCATATATCATCAATATAAATAACAAATAAAGGTATCGATGTCATAGGTGAACAGATAGCATATAATAGCATACAAATAGCAATGTAAATAACTAACAGCTGCATATTTCTATTGTTGTTTCGATTGAAATCAAATTTAATAAATATAAGAACATTAATCGTGGGTGATTTCTCTCCTTTCGAGGCTAGGGGGATTGGACGATGAAACGAGCTATGAAATTCTAAAGCACGAATTCCAAAGCAATGCTATATTGGCACGAATTCGACGGACAAACTGATAGATAAGAAATTGATGAAATAAAATCAGAAATGGATCGATGAAGCTAAATGGTATGAGTGAACTTACATATAACTATAAATATGACTATATATATATATAATATCATATTTTAAATCCAAACACATTTATGTTGAATATATATGCGTTTCAAATTCTATTATTCAAATTAAAAAACATTTATTAATAACAACACATATACATTATTATTATATTCAAAATCAAAATTATAAAACCCACATTACAATAAGTATCATCATTCCTTGTACACACTTATATTATATAAGGCAACTTTAAGAATCAACATTTTTTTTAAACAAAGATATCACCCTTATATTAAGCTAACGAACTTTACATATGGCTACTATATTAAATATATATATATGTAAACCATTAAACTTACATACAGGTTATATTTTAAAATAGCATATATATATATATATATATATATATATATATATATATATATATATGTAACTGAAATATGAACCGACCAATAACATATATATATAATTTAACATATTATCATATAACCTATGGAACATATATACCATATAACAGACTAAGTTTTTATAATATATAATATACATACGTAATGTATTTTCCAGTCTGATTTCAAAAATATCTACATGTTACCAAATAACAACATAAAAGTATATATACATATACACATCTATATTACTGTATTACGCATGTATATAAAATATAGACTTAAAGGATTAAACAGTTTAAAATATATAAGCTTCTCTGTACATTAATATACACATAAAGCTATAAAGCTAAAATCAGAGATACTTCCAAATTTAATATATATATATATATATTATAATATAATACATTGAAACTTTATATATATATATAAAACGAATCTACAAACATATATACACAATTATTTTTAAAATCATCATACCCGTATACTAGCATATGTAGAGATACTTATCTTTATATACGAACTAAATATGTGAGCATGCTTGTTCAAACAGTATATACACATAGACGTATACTATTTGTATATACAAGCTAAACCAATGTAAACTTATATTTCAAAACTATATATATAATTGTAAATAATTTAAATAGTATAACATACATAATATTCTTCAAAATATCATATATACAGTATATACTAACTGTATAAACATTTAGAAACTAACATATATATACATATTAAACAATATTCATAAATAGTACGCATATCACAAATATACCCAGATATAAACTAAATATATATACATATGTATAACACACAGATTTTATGTTGTAAATAGCATATAACTAGAAAAAATATAACAAACTGAACCTATACATAATATTACTTATGTATAATAAAGGAATATACAACTAATATATATGTCTCGGGCAATACATATATCTTTGTAAAAGTATACAATTTAATATATTATGTATATCTAGCAACTTATATCTATGCAACAAATACAATTTATAATATATTTGTACAAATTTAACATATATATATATAAGCCGAAACAAACATATGTATTAATATACTAACATATCTTTAATATAAACTTATATCTCTTTTATATATAGTATGTATACCTTAATATAAACTGGCTGTTGCGTAAGGGAGGAGATGGCCTAGGCTTTATGGCGGAGGTTGATGGTTCTCAGCCTCGGCTTGCTGGCTGGGAAGGTGAGAAAAAGGAGGCGCACGCGAGAAGAAAAGAGAGAGGTGGGAGGAAGGGAAGGAGGCCCCCGTAATGGAGCAAAGGCGGAAGTTGGCTGCTTCTCACGTGAAGGGAGGAGGCGGTTCTGTGCAAGGAAGAGGGGTTGCATGGCCACGGGAGATTGAAGGAAGGGTACGGTGATGTGTAAGGTAAGATGCTTGTCGGTAGAAGCTTGGCTAAGGGCAGAGATGTAGGAATCTCGAACAACCAAAATGAGAGCAGGCTAAAATGAACAGTACTACATTATTTATTTCAAAAGAAAAAGTAGAGAAAATGAACCGGTTAAAATATTAGAACTAGTGGAAAACAAAAAGGTCAAGCACGAGATTTTAGAGAATATAAATGCAAATTGCTGTATTTTAGGATTTATAAAAGCCGATGGTTGTTCAATCTAAACGGTGGAATATAAAATGGTGAAAGGACCCAAAAGACGCAGACTGGTTACCAGTACGGAAATTATTTCCGTAGATTTCGTTAGTCCCACGAACTTAGAAACAAAAGAATTTGCTACGGGGCTCAGCATGATGAGACGATCAAAAGGGTATAAAAATATCAGTGGTACGATCATCCGATCAAAAATCGATATTAGTACCAAAAATGCTACCAATTCGCCAGAAATAAGATAAACACAGCAACAACGGTCAAAATTTGGAGAAACGAAATATGACGTCGCACTCAGAAGATGATTTACAAATTTTCTATAAAAAAATATTCAGGTTTGGAAAACATTTTATTACTATCAATTTTTAACTGATTTAAATTTGAATAGAATTACACAAGAAAATAAATTTCCAAATTATCTGAAGAAAATTACCAGTTGCTATGTTTAAGAAGACATATTTCAAATATTAAATTTTTATTTCCAAATTCAAATATTTAAAATTCCACAAAAATTCGGTTTAATTATGTTATTAAAATAGTTAATATTTATGGATCGGTAAAAGAGAAGTTCATAGCTGGTGCTCGCCCGGAGTATTATGATCATCTCATCGCTCATGTGCATAGCCCTTTCACTAGTCTGATGGATATGGCCATTAGATATGAGAATCCTACTTCTACGTATCCTCCAGTTGCTCGTGCCACTTCATCCCAGTCTTTTTATGGTAACCCTAAGAAGAGAAAGCCTAATTTTCATCAGCAGATGAAGAATTGGAGCAAGACTCTATGATTGGGATCTTCTTGTTCTTCGACACAGCCTATCGACCCTTCTTCCACCACTTGCTTCAGGTGTAATCAGATGAAACACTATGCTAATAGTTGTCCTACTTTAGTTGGTGCCGCTGTTCCACCAGCTCAGTAGACTAGGCCTAACTCTGCCATATTTTTTTGCAACCTGGCCATTTCAAGAATAATTGTCCCGCTCAGCAGAAGGGAAAGCCTTCTGGTATCTTTGCCGTTACCTCTGTTTCTTCACCTACTCCACCTGCACCTGCTCCTGCTCCTTCTCCAAGTGATGCCCAAGGTACTCTTCAAAGCAGTTCTAGTGATACCCAAGGTACTCCTCAGGGCACTTTTTCTCCGTTTTATTTTCCTGTTCGTGTTCTATTTGATACTAGAGCTTCCTATACTTTATTTCTATGGATCTTTGTGATAAATTTGAGCATCTTCTTTCACCCGAGTTTTCTTCTAAATCTTTGTGTGTTAAAAATGCAATTGGTGGTCCTGCGAACCTTAGTAGGGTTTGTAGAAGGGTGAGACTCTTCTATTCTAGCTATCGGTTTTCTGATGATTTCTAAGTTCTGGGTTTGATGCTTTTGATCCATTACTTGGGGGTGATTGGATGAAGAGGCATGAAGCCATTATCTCTTGTAAAACCCGAACTGTTTCTCTTATGCATGATTTTGCTAAATCTTTGGTGATTCGGTGTCGTTTACCCCAGGATATTGCTGGCAGTTTTATTTATTCTGTGGATTCTTCTCGTGGTGATCTTGACTCGACTCATGTGGTCAAACTATATGCCGATGTATTTGGTGAAGTCACTTCATTACCACCTAAGCAGGAAATTGATTTCTGTATTGATCTTATTCATGGAGCTTGACCTATAGTTCTTCCTCCTAGAAGAATGGCACCCCGCGAGAAGGTTGATTTGAGGAAGCAAATTGAGGACTTGTTCTCCAAAGGTCTGATCAGACCTAGCCATTCCGAATGGGGAGAAATGATGGTTTTCGTCACTAAGTCCGATGGTTCTTTGAGGATGTGTGTTGATTATCGGGAGCTGAACAAGCTCACTATGAGAAACAAAGATCCTATGCCTCGTATTAATGATATGGTTGATCAGCTCCTTGGAGCTACTGTTTTCTCTCAGCTTGATCTTGCCACAGGTTTCCACCAGCTCAGAGTTGCTGAGGAAAGTATTCCCAAAATTTCTTTCCGTACTGAGTGTGGTTTTTATGATTGGTTAGCCATGCCTTTCGGTTTGACTAATGCCCCGGCTTTCTTTGTTGATTTGATGAACCATGTTTTTCATGATGTGCTTAACAAATTTGTTCTAATCCTTGTTGATGATATCCTTGTCTTCTCTAAGTCAAGGAATGAGAAAAATTTTCATTTGAAATTTGTTCTGGAGATTCTTAGAAATCATCATTTGATGGCTAAATTCTCGAAGTGCCATTTCTGGAGGGATGAAGTCCGACTTCTAGGGCATATTGTTTCTAGTAATGGAGTTTCTGTTGATCCAGTCAAGATTGTTGCGATCAATGTAAGTTTTTCTTTTCTTCTCTTTCTGTAATTTGATCATTCTATCTTTTCTATGGAACTTATTTCTCCCTATTCTGTTACAGGATTGGGAAACTCCTAGGACTCCAACTGATATATGTTGTTTTCTGGGCCTTGTCGGTTATTATCGGAGAATCATTGTGAATTTTGTTCGGATTGCTGCACCTCTCACCGGTTTGACCAATGAGAATGCTAAGTTTATATGGAATGATAAGTGTAAAGCTGCATTCAATGAGTTAAAGTGTAAGCTTACTTCCGCACCAGTGCTTACTGTTCCAAATGGTAATGAGGGATTAATGGTATACACTGATGCTAGTCGTGAGGGTTTAGGGGCTGTTTTGATGCAAGATGGGAAGGTCGTTGCTTATGCCAATCTCCAGTTGAATACCCATGAAGCCAATTATGCAGCTCGTGATTTGGAATTGCTTGCTGTGGTTTTTGCTCTGAAGCTTTGGAGGCATCATCTTTTGGGTGCTAAGTTTGAGCTCTTTACTGATCATTAGTCTTTGAGATATATCTTCACCCAGAAGGATTTGAATCAGCGATAGGTTAGGTGGCTTGAGTTTCTTGCTTCTTACGACCTCGACATCAGCTATACCTCTAGGAAGGCTAATGTTGTGGCCGATGCTTTGAGTCGAAAGAAGGCTATGTTGTGTCAGCTTGTGATTTCTTCTTCTCCTCTTTTGAATCGTATCATTGCTAAGCAGGATGAGGATATGATTATTAGATAGATTAAGGAGAATGTTCGTAACAGTGTTGGTGGTAGTAGTCCTGATGGTAGTGGAGCTCAGATCGATGATAGAGGGATTTTGAGGATTAATAATCGGATTTGTGTCCCAAATGTTGATGGATTGAGGCAAGAGTCACTTCGGAATAATCATCGATCCAGACTTTCAATTCATCCTGGTATGAAAAAGATGTATCAGGATATGAAGAAGCTTTATTGATGGAGAGGTATGAGGCGAGATATCTCTATCTTTGTTAGTAGGTGTGCGACTTGTCAACAAGTCAAGGAGGATCATCAGAAAACCACTGGTTTGTTGCAGACCCTTGAGGTTCCCAATTGGAAATGGGAATAGGTTTCTATGGATTTTATTGATGGATTACCGAGGATTCGGAGGGGTAATGAGAGTATGTGGGTTATTGTGGGTAGATTGACCAAGTCAGCTCATTTCATTCTGGTCTTGTCTACCTATTCTGCTTCTAGTTTGTCTGAGATCAATATGAGGGAGATTGGTCATATCCGTTGTGTTCCTATCAATATTGTCTATGATACAGATCCTACCTTTACCAGTCAATTCTGGTGAGCTTTACAAGAATCTTTGGGTACTCATCTGGATCTGAGCATTGCTTACCATCCACAGACCGACGGTCAAACGGAAAGAGTGAATCAGATTCTCAAGGATCTTCTTCATGCTTGTGTTCTTGATTATGGAGGATCTTGGGAAGATTATCTCCATCTTGTTGAATTTACCTATAACAACAGTTATCGGGTATATTTTCAATTTTCTATTTTAATCTTATCTTAATCTTTTATCTATTTCATTTCGTCTTTGAATTCATGCTAGTATTGCAATGTCTCCGTTTGCTGCACTTTATGGATGACCTTGCATATCTCCATCTTGCTGTATTGAATCCGATAATCATTTGGTTCTTGGTCCTCATATGATTTTGGAGGCTTCTGAGAAGGTTGAGGAGATTAAGAGAAAGATGAGGAGTGCTCAGGATAGGCAGAAGAATTATGCTGATCTGCGTAGGAGGAGTTTGGAGTTTTCTGTTGGTGATCTGGTTTTCCATAAGGTGTCTCCCTTAAGGAATGTGATTCGGTTTGGTCGTAGAGGGAAGCTTGCTCCTAGGTTTGTTGGTCCTTTCCTTATCTCAGAGACGATTGGTTCTTTAGCTTATCATTTGGATTTGCCTGAGAAGTTTTCTAGAGTGCATAATGTATTCCATGTTTTGCATCTTCATCCATATTTACATGATCCATATTTGATCGTCCAACCTTCTGCATTCGAGAGATTGGATATTGAGCCTAACCTTGTTGTCATGAGGAAGCCACTTCGTATTATCGATAGAGGTACGGAGCAGCTGAGAAGGAAATCTTTCAACTTGGTCAAAGTGCAGTGCAGTACGTATGATCGGGATTGTACCTAGGAGACAGAGGAGAGCATGCATGCTTCGAATTCGAAATTGTTTGTTTTAGGTACTACTTGCTTTTCTATCTTATCTTTCCTTGTTTTCATGTCTCGTTCCTTTTCGAGGATGGAAATTTTTGAGTTGAGGAGGGTGTATGAACCCATAATTTAAAAAAATATTTTTAATTCAATTTATTTGAAACTTTGGTTTTAAATCATTTAAAATTTGAAATTTTGGAATTTTTCAATGAATTTCTAGATTTTGTTTATAATCATTTTCCCAAATCAAATAAATTAAGGATTTTTGGAAAGTTTTATATTTCGATCAACTTTGGTCAAACTTTGACTTTTAGTTGAAATTTTTAAATTTGAATTTTGAATTTCCATTCTTTTCTTTGAAGTTGAGTTTGATTCTGATATTGGTTCAGCTTTTCGTTTCGTCAAATTCAGTTTTTTACTTTTTAAATCTGATAAATTTCAGTGTTTTGCATGCGATTATTTTCAATATTTTATTGTTTATTTTTCTATTCTACATTTTCTATTTCATTTCTATTTTTTATTTGGTTTGGACTTTGATATTTTTCTTTAATTTTTGAGCTTATTTCGATTTGGGCTTGGCTAATGGGCTTAGGAAATTCAGAGAAGCATAAGTTTCTTTTCTTTAATGTAAGGAGATGCCTTTTCCTTTGCCTAGCCATTCAAAACATTCCATTGCCCTAGATGTACAAAACACTTCTCATCTCCTTCTCATTTCACGTTCAAAAACTTCTCATCTCCATCTCTTTCTCATTTCATTTCCTAAGAAATTTTTTACCATAAGCATTTTCTCCTTCACCTTCTTTTTCTTTTTCCTTTCTTTTTTGTTCCAAGCATAGCTCGGCCATCACATGCATCACATATAGCCGATCATCTCTCCTCCATCACCACCTATAACCAGCCATCTCCATCACTTCATCTCCACCACAACCATGCAGTGACCACCATAGATCCAAACCCCATCTCCAATTGCCTTGGAATCCCTAGCCGTGCACCAACAGATCCAATCCCTCTTTGCTTGCCGTGGCCACCATTAACTCCACTTCATTTGCCCTTGCCATGACCATTCCTTCACCTCCAAGCCATGACCAGATGTGACTTGACCTGATCCATGCTTTAGCAACCATGGCCGAACCATAATAGCTTAGGGCTGAACCCAAACCCATCATACCCTTGCATCTTTGACTTCCTAGTGCCTTTTTCCATGCCATCCCTTCACATTCTAGCCATAGCCGTGTATGTTGTGACCATGGCCGAGCATATGTGCTCCTAAAAAAATCGTGGCTGAGACATTTTGATGATGTTCTAGCCTATTTTTAAGGTGGCCGAGCCCACTTGCATTGGTTAAGCAATTTTTCTTCATTTTGATCTATGTTTTGTATTGTTTTGATTTATAATCTTTTGTATAATATAGTTGCTTATAGTTGTGTATTTGTTTGTTTACATGATTTGAATCTTGGCTTTTCATCCACTCAAATCTAGTTTGTGCTTTGTCGTGCCTTTCAAAGTTTGTTCACATGTCTTGAATTGCCATCTCTAGCTTTAGAAGGTGAGTTATCACTCTCGACATTTGTACTTATATAATTGTGAAACAATGACATGTGAATTGTAGATGATGATATGCTATGTTGATAGTAATCCATACATGCTTATGATATGATATTCTATGATGTTATAACTTGATTATATACTAGTTACATCACCTTATATGATATGCTGTGTTATACTGTTTAATTTATTTTCTGCTCTCACACTGCAAGTTCCCTGTTAATATAGAATCATTATGGGTTGAATGATACATACCCGACCGGACATTAGAATAGGTAAAAATCGTCATGAGCTGAATGATAGGCTAAAGCGATTTTTATTTAACTTGGGATTGCGGGTTTGAAATGATAGAACCCGGAATTTTATAAATTACGGATTGAAATGATACATATCTGTATCACTTGACCTTGGTTAGAAAACATTACACAAACACATGATTAATTTTTTAAATAATAGTTTTCCAAAAATTATTGAGTATTTGAATCTTAGATATATGAAATTTTAACTTAAAATTTGATTTAATGATTTTTAAATATAATGATATGTTGGTTTTCTATTAAGAAAATTTTATAAGTAAATAATTGGTTTAAAAATATATTAAAGATTTTACCTATGATAAATAACTTAATAATTAAATTTGATTTAATATGACGTTTAAATCTAACCTAGCAATAGTGATAGAATTTATTTCATAAAAATGGATATGTTTTTTATAATAAATAACTATGATTTAAATTGAAGACATGATGTTTAAAATTTTATTGTAAAATTTGTTGCATTTCCAAAATGCTATGTTATTTAAGTCATATTGTTAAAGTGTTATACTACTTTAGGTAATGTTTTAAAAATGCTGTATTTATAAAAAATAACACTTTTGAAATGCTATTATATATATGGATCGCACTTTTTTAGTATTATGATTTCTAAAAGATAGCATTTTTAAAGTTCTATAATAAGTGTATGGTTTTGAAAGTGTTATGATTTCGAAATTATTACATTTTTGAAATGCTATGACTAATATATATGGATTTGGAAATGTTACCAATTTTTAAATGGATGTTATTTTTGGAAGAGTAATAACATTTGGTTTAAATGGTTTTGGAAATGGAAATATTTATTTTGAAATGTAAACCATTTGAAATAAAGAACCATGGGTTATAATAACGTTTGGTTGTTAAAAAGACCGGGATCAGAAGTTGCCATACTTTTTGCCAACTCCGAAAACAACTTCAACAACCGTGTATGATGGAGTTTCCAGAATGAAGTAGGATGGTGGCGACGTTCTATTGAGGTATATACGTGGACCCGACTCCCGTGTGTTGGCATAAGGTGCTAAAACAGGAGCAATTGACAGGATAATGAGGTAGCTCCTCTTATCGGACACACTCCTTCGTATTCCATTCTATTACTTTGTGATTGATTGGTGCGCACCTTTGATTTTTGGGAGCGTGGCTCGAGGTGGGCGGTAGTGGCAGCTATGCGTTACCACTGGTCCGGAAGTGCAATTGGTATATCTACCCTGGCATTGTCTAGTTGTGCCGTGTGACCTACCCTAGCGTGCCTTGTACGAGTTTTGATTTGTGTCGCACCTATGGAGTATTTATGGTAGCCTCCCAATCTGGAGGTACAATGGTAATGTATAGACTATTGGCACTATATATGTATTAAGGTGGAAAATGTAAAGCCTTAACACTATTTTTAAGTAAGTTTACTTTACTTTAGACATTATTATAATAGTGTACATTACTACATAGTAGATAGTTTAACGGATATTTAAAGGACGGGCAGTCCTAAGCATCCTTTAGTTACTTGTGCATTTCTACTACAATTCACTTGAGTTGGTTTACATTGTGTAAGTATGTATGTCCTAACTCGAGTGTTTTGTGTTTTGCTTTACACTCGGGTCAGCCTGAGTATCAGCTTTGGATTTCATCTTCTGGAGCTAGAGGATTTGCTGGATTTTATCTATCTATCTAGTTTTCATCTATTTTTATTAAGTATTTCTATTCAGCTTATGTATTAGTGGACATATATGTATTGGGATTTCTATTGTATTTACTTTCGGTCTCTAGTATTTTGTACTTGTTTTGAGACTTTGTTTATAGTATCTTCATGAACTACTATTGTTATTTTTATTTCCACTGTGTGTTATTATGATTTATCTATGTCTGTGATTGGTTTTATTTGCTCTAAATTATATTACAATCTACCGTTTTGAATTTTTCAAGTCCGACATGTGTGGTTTTATTGTCGATTTGAATGGTCCAAAATAGTGGGTCGTTACACGTAGCCAACAAGACCGTTGAGCATGAACACGTATCATGTAGCAAGCAAGCTAATTCGACTCAAGAAACCGAAAGCAACAAGCAAGCTTTTGCTTCCATGTACATGCATTTCACTTACATAACCCAAACAGAAGTTTAACATGACAAATGAAACAGTTTAACAACTCATTCATTAGGTCGTGAACCTAAGCATGTTAAATTATATATAGGAATCATCTCAAATAAACTTGTTATACACAACTATGCAACATGAATCTCTAATACAATAGGGAATTCTTATACAAGAAGTACAAAATTTAAAAACGTGTATTTTTAGTGTAGCCACCGATACTATACTTGACTATCAATTGGAGAGTAAGCTCAAAAAAGTTGGCATGCAAATGCATCATGACTCCAAGTCATATCAAAAGGCAGTGGACTCTTATAGATCTCACCTTGACCCTTAAAATGGTTGTGGATGACATGTGAACTATTTTAGATAGTTATCGCTATTTATCTCTCTGAAATAGTTTAATAGGAAATTTAAATTAAGATACAAGAAATTAAATACATAACAAGCAGCGACAAACAAGAATAATTTAGAAACATACTACTAAACATACAAAGCATGCAACACTAGCAATACAAATTATTAATAAATGATAATAAAAAAACAGAAAGCAACGATAAACAATTAGCAAGCAACAATAAATAACATATAAACTATCAATCACATAAAAAAAGAAACAACGATGAATCAATAAAAATGAAATTCAATCAGCAGGAAACAATTGCACACAATAATAAAAAACAATCAAATAATAACAAGCAATGACAAACAACAATCAAACAATAGCAAGCAGTGAAGTAATGAAATAAACTATTAAGTCTATACTAACATGCATGGTGATCAACAATAGTCAAAACGTGCATGACAAATTATATACTCCAATGAGTCTTTTCAGCATTTAAGATGAATAAAAAACGCTTAAGTGTTGTAACTCCTTTCGCGAGTATAGTCGATGAAAGACTATCACCTCCCGTTGAAAAGGAAAACTTACATGATATTTAGGATCATCCATCTCAAAACTCTAGAATAAATCCAGTTGGCTAAGCCTTAACATTTCCTTCCCTTATGAACCAAACTCATTCTCTAAAAGAGAAAATTCTACCTATTAGATTGTTATTTAATGATGATCCATAAATGCCTGGGTTCGCTAGGGTTCCAACTTATCTCAACCGTACAATGCTGATAAGGATAATATACTAAGTGCACTACGACGCTTGCCTAGGCAAGTATCATATCTCCACTTAGAAGATTATCTTACTCACCACAAAACTAGTCGAGAAGTCCTTCCCTAAGCTATCACAAGAATTCTAAATTATATTATACTATAAATAATTTTACAACTAATAAAGATCATTCAAAATAACATATGATACATAATCTAATCCTTTGATCGCTCATACATTTTCTTCGTCAAACTAGGGTCGGCCACTTGACTCCTCGCATGCGAACTCTAATCAGATTCCTTAATTGGACCGTTGAAATTTCCTTGCCCAACTAGAGTCATGCTTCAAAAATCTCCCTATTACACATCGGATTTAAGTGCTCTCCTTTAAGAATCGAGTGAAAGCCCTACCCGAAGTGGTGTAAATCACCGAGAAACCCTACGCCCAAACTAGTGATTAGGAACTAGTATTCTTATGGATCAATCTTAAGAAAATATTCCTTTCGACGGATAGGATTAGTCCTATCAGCTAAGATTTACTAATATAAGGACAAACAATTCTAATATGAATGACTCTACATAAAATGTATAAGTCACCCTGTCGGTCTTTTCCCATTACTGGACAATTACAGAATTCTACCTAGATATTAAATCCATGTCATCACCGATCGACCCAACTCAATCCGAATGCTCGTGCATCAAGTTTGATTAGCAATACCCTGGGTCAGTTTACCTCAATTTAAAACTAAGACTATTCATACAAAGTTAACATAGCAGAAGAATTCACCTACTGTGGTGGGTGTCAAACTTAGCCTACCTACAAAGTAACTAGCAACAAATAAAATATACCACTCAAGTGTCAGAAGGAACAGAAGTGAGTTCCCCGAAAATAGAGTATACCTTACTACATAAGCTCCTTTCGTTGTTCCTAAGTAGTAGGCTTGCTAGGACCTGGTAATGCCCATAGGGCATAAGTGAACATCAGTTACTCACCCATTGAAAATGTGGGACAATCCTTCTTCAAGTGATCAAGCTAATCGCAATTGAAGCACTTACGCTTTGCTTTAGCAAGATGATATCTCATGGTGAAATACGGCCATATGCAATGGGAGTGACATACTAGGCTAGCTTTCATCTTTGCATAAGCTTGATCTTCCTTATATCTTAGTCTTCGCGCTTCGATTTGGACGTCGGTTACTTTCCTCTTTCGCTACTACAAACATTTTCTCATGGGCTTTCTCTCAGAGAAGAACCATTCAAATGAGACTTACAAAAGTTGCCCCTAACAGGGATAAGACTAAGCAACGAAACCCCAACTGATGCTTTAACACCCAAGGAAAACCCCTTGCCTTGGAGTACTAGCCATCTTGATCTTGAATTCAACCAAAAAATCAAGTTAGCGAATATTCCTTCACTGACAAGCTACCCTGCTCCTAGTGGATGAAACGCTAAAATTATGTGCCCCTCTAGGACCCAAAGTTAAACCAAAGCTCAAGGCGACACTCCAAATCAACCCAAGGTATGGCTTGGTCATTAGCTCCATCTACTATTATATCCCACTAAGAAAAAACATCCCCTGCACAACTTCGGAAAGTTTAAATCTGGTGAAGAAAGAAATACCGATTCCCAAGAACTATGCCACCTTCATCATCTACCGTAGGTATTGGAATGTTCATAGGTGATGGAGCGCAGTAGTCAAATAGTCCCTAAACACTTCAAGTATCCTATAGCACATGTCCACAGTCACTCTTGCACTCCTTCCGCTCATAATATCCGTCGAAACGGAGCTATACTATCAATTAACGGAAAAATAATTCAAAGCCCAGAAGATAAGTGTTGTAGACAGTATTATATTGTACAAAAACACAAGTATGCTATCTCAATTTATCTCTCTCTATCTGTTTGTTTAACTCAAAATGGTATAGTGGCCCTAAGTGTTAAACCTAGGTCCGATACCATCTGTAACAACCAGCCCTTCACAATACCTTGGAATCAACACCAAATGAAAACGTTTGACTTCCAAATACCATAGAGCACATATTTTCAGGAAAGAAAAATTCAAAATAAACATTACTAAGTCATATCGATAGAATATCATAGTAGAATGATAATATATAATATACTAAATATACGTGAACAGAACATGATTATAATATGTATATAAAGGACTACATTAGCGGAAGAAACTGATAAATGAATATCAATATAGAAAATCAAAATACATCCAATATAATAAGTCTCGTATATAAATAGCATCCATTATGTACTACTACAACATCAAGTATATATACTAAGTATCGACCTCGTCTCCACAAAATGTTCCAACTATCTTGAAAGCGTATTCCTAAAACCATATGACTTCCAAACTACTCGATCGAGCACACTAGAGTTGTCGTGACATAAGCATACAAAGATAAAACAAAGCCTTGTGTGAGGGGAGCTACATCAACATACTATATATTAAAACCACGTATAAATAAATAGGAAATACTAAGGCAAAGACGGTCCTCTCTGCAGGCGTGGCTCAAGGGTAGTCTGGATCGTCCGTAACAAGTAAGTAAACCTATCCAAAAGATAGTAAATAATAACATAACATATTCTTCTCTTTTAATCAACGATTCAGCATAACTAATGAAATGTGACTGAAACGTCCAAAAGTAGGGTGATCATAATATAAGTGTACTAGGAAGTAAAAATGAAAGTAAATGTAGCAATACCAACAATAAACAATTAATAATACTCACAACATTACAAATAGAAGATGACTAAGAAATACAAGTCCACACCTATCATTACTGATGTGTGGAGTCAACTATAGACATCTATCGTAATCCAACGATTAAGATAAATAGAATGGGTATACTAACGTACCCGAACCTCTAACGTGATCAAATGATTGAAAATAATAGAGCCAGTACAATAACATACGCAGACCTCTAATACAACCAAATGATTCAAAATAAATAGAGCCAGTACACTAACGTACCAAGACCTCTAACATGATCAATTGATTCAAAATAAATAGAGCCAGTACACTAACATACCAAGACATCTAACACGATCAAACGATTCAAAATAAATAGAGCCAGTATACAAACATACCCAGACATCCAACGCGATTAAATGATTCAAAATAGATAGAGCCAGTACATAAACGTACTCATATCTCTAATGTGGTCAAATAGTTAAAAATAAATAGAGCCAGTACACTTACATAACTAGATTTCTAATGTAACCAAATGATTACCTTCGAGAGTTCAGGATATATAGAGTTGATATCTGAATATACCATGGACCCCAAGCTACAAGTCTAATATAGATCTCACCGTACCCCTATAATGAGCATAGGTTATGATCTACTCTATATATATTCAAAACCTAGTCCTAGTAGCAAATAGAATCATCGAACCCTTATAATGAGCATAAGTGTTATATGATCTATTCAAAATGCCTAGGACCATTGCAGATCCCACCGTACCTCTATAATAAGCATAAGTATTCTAAGATCCCATGGAAGATGATTTTCATCATCCCTCTCTAGGACATTAAGGATTTAAACAACAAATGTATGCCTCTCATCAAAAAGAGAATGAAGGTCATGTCTCATGTAATGCGTTATTGGAGTCACCAAGGAGCACCAATGCCATATACATATAACATTGCTTAATTTAATACGCCTATCATCAACAAAGAGTAATATCTCGTCATCATCTTGCATCCTCATCTGGATCTCATGCTTCACCTTGCATCTCACTTTCTGAGTTGCTCGAGGCATTTCCAAAGTCATGCCTAGACCTTACTAAGAATCGAACTCAGTTCCAGGGAAAACCCTAATCGAGTAGCACATGACCTGGGATTGTTGCCTAGGTTTTTGCACCTTCAATCGACAAGGGAACCTTCCCAGCCGACTGGCCTCGGTTGACTAATGGCACAGACTAGCCGACTGAGACTGGTAATACCTGGGCAGTAAGCCTAGGTCACCACGCCTAGACAGTTACCGCTTGCCCAAGTCTCATCTTCTCCGTCCCTTCACCCGATGAGTCGTATAGCTCTTCTAGTCAGCCTTCGCTGCAACGGAGTTCATTGGTTGATGTTTTGGAAGTGGTTTTTTCCGTACTCGAAACCTAATTTTGATACCAAAAGCCACACTTTTCACGTGTAGAGTTCTACGGACGAACATAATGACCTAGCTTTCTCTAACATTCCAAAAGGAACACGTTTGACCTTCTTGTCTCACGTGATACTCATACGTGTGCCTATACTCCTGCTCATGCACGCATATGTACACATGTATACTTAAACATATAAAATTTCACAAATCACATATCGAGTTTTATTCGAGAGATTAGTCGACCCGGTACTTTCTCACGCAACTTAGCACACCCAATGGTCACTATGGCTATCAGATTTCTCGTAACTTGATTATATGCACATATGGTTATCTCTATACTTATAAATACTTTAAAATAAGCGATTCGATTACTTAACAATCCAATCTCTTTGCTATTATTTTATACAACCATTTCATTATTTTATAAAATATAAAAATGACATATAAATCGTTTTTATCTCTTAAAATTATTTTAAAGTCATATTATTTTCTTTAATTAGTAATAAAATATATGATAATACTTTTATCACTAATATAACGATGAATTAGGTTTTATTTAATTTATAATCATGCTATAAATTAATATCTTCGCTATCTAGCCCTATTCAATATGAATAGAATACAATATAGATTAGGATTTTAGTCGACTATCCCTAATATCTATTCAAAAAAATCCAATCAAATAGGGACATGATTTCATATATTTATTTTCTACCTTTACTAGGTAATATTTTTCATTATATATAATAATAGGGAATTATATTGAAATATAAATTTAGATTTACAATTCCATTCACTTGAACCATAATTTCTTAATTGTTCGAATCCAATCCAAACTCATACCATGTCGTAGATAATCTTACTCTAAGTGCAGTGGCGAAGATCTAATCGCGATTGGATCTCATATGCAAGAGATGGGAATTATTACGGATAGAATAAGCAATTATTAATTAATTACAAATAATAAGTTAATTACCATCCAAAATTATAAATTCTTCTTCCCTAAAATATCATTCCCTCTTATGCCTGTAGGTGAAACCACCTCTGCAGCACCTTCTCTCTCCACCCATTCTTCCTTGTTTCTCGTTAAAACTTCAAACCGACAAATCCATTGCTCTTCAATCTTCTCTACGTGAGTCGTCCTCCAAGCCAAAGCTCATCACCTTCAGCTTCCCTTGAAAATCACGTTTGTCCCTTAGCCTCCTCTTCATGCACATGTTGCATCTTGCCATGGCTCATTATACGACCCCGCATTGGTCGAATCCTCCAAATTCAATTCTCATCGCATTAGTACGCTCCATTTCATCCCTCTTCGTGTCTTTAGCTATGTGTCCCCCTAAAAATCTAGACGGCCATTATAGGAATCATTTGAGAATGATAACAGTTTAGCACTTCGTTAGTGCCAAATTCTCTGCCTCAGAAGAACGAGAAATATGGCTTGATCGGATTTCGATTGCGTCGAATGGTTGATTTTCAATAATTTTTCAAAGGAAGAGAGTGAATGGGCTTTAAATCATCTCAAAAAGGTTTTGCACATGCTATTTTTGGTATTTTCTTTTTAGCATCGTATGAGATTTTTATCTCTTTGTTGACGTTTGCCTTATGGCTTACGTCGAGATGGCTTTTGCTTATATTTTCCTTGGAGTTGCCGATATGGTGGGTTTGGGAATTACTCTTTTAGGAGTTTACATTATATTATTCCCTAAACCATTCTTATTTGATTTATGATTTCCGATGATATGAGGCATGCTACATTTTAGCGATTCATGAGATTTTTCGTCTCCTTTGTGTTTTATGTTTATTGAAGCAATATTAATTATATATGGCATACATGATGCATACCCTCCATATGACTTTGGTTAGCTTTCTTATGGTTTCTTATTGTTTAAGAAGAATATCATTATGCCCTATTATTCTGCTATCACCTTTTACTGATTCGTTTAGCTAGACTGACCCATGTATTTTATACTCGGGTCAGACCGAGGTGTTTCTGGTTAGGTACATTTGGACTTAGCCTATTCTGCTTCTGCATGGACTATTCTGCTAGCTCTTGTTGTTATAGCTTTTTATGTAGTCCTTTTTGGTTTGCTACTCTGATATGTATATTCTTTTGACTCGTGTTTGTATTGTGGTCGTCACACCACATATGTGATGTATCATTTTGTATACTCTGTGATGTATCTGTATATGTGTATATATGGGATTATCTGCTATTCTGTGAAGTGTTTTGCATTTGAATTATATTTTGTTCTGATAGATCCTATATCCACCTATGGCTTTGTATTAAGTATTTATTGGATATGTCGATCCACTAGAGAAAAAATATGGCATTTTCGACGTATTCTATGGACATTTGAGATAAGGCTATAGATGGTCGCTCCTATCTAGCCCTATTCTCTACATTAGCAGACAGTATTATCCAGTAATACTCTTTGTTAATGTGGGTCTCGGGGTGTTTAAGTTGGAAAGGAGAAATGAAAGGGAATGGGTATTAAGTTATGTACAGGGCAATACATGTGAACACACACACTTAAATTCCGACCACATTTACCTCCCGTGCGACTTGTAGGAGTGTCGGATCAACACAATTCATTGATGGAGGGAATATATTTATTTTTCTCTCTACGAGTGTATAAAAATCATCATCATCTAAGACTGTATCTCGAAAGGCTAATTTCTCATAATCAACATGAGTACAAATACATATCAAAAAATCCATAACTCCAAGCATGAGTGTTCGCTATCGTTTACAACCAAACTCCCCTATTCCAAACTTAATGGAGAAGGTTTCGGGACCTAATTCCGCCGTATGAAAATATTAGCCTTTTAGATCGATTTACGAATTGAATGCAAGCTACCAGTAAAAAATCCATCAGTCGAAATATATTGATGCTTGTACTTATATTGATTCGCAGCATCAATCGTAACTCAACAGAGTTGGTCACGTGTCCTAATTCGGCCATATGCTAAAAGTCATATTTTGGACTTTTAATTGAATAATAATTCGATATTTAAATATCCTAGTAATTCAGTTTCTATTGGTGCTTCTAAGATCTTATCCAATTCGATCTTACTGCCACTAATTTTTCGAGACATAAATTCCTTTTCCAAACGAGGTGTGTCCTGAAACAAACATTTTTTGTTCCTTAGTATGATAGATTTGTCTCCATGAAAATATTCAGTTACACAAAACTAATTTTGCCTCAAATTTACTACAGTTTACATTCTTCCCGTAAGCTAGACAACCTCTTAAGATAACTAAGACATTCTTTCTTGCTAGTTCAATACTCTTTTTGTGGTTTCGGCACAAAATTAGATGGTATCGAGTTTAGTATATATGCAACGGTTTGAAGTGAATTTCCCTAGAATGAAAAAGGAAACTCGGTATCACTTATGGTCAGTTGAACCATATTTAATAGTGTTTAATTTCTTATTTTGGAAAAACATTGTGATTCGAGTATAGCGACGATGATAAGCGCAAATCCGTACGCATAATTTAAAGCGACTCTCAAAGAATCACATTTACGAGCAATAAAATGAATTCTTCATTACTTAACCAATACTAAAGATTACAGACTTTTTTATCCCCAAGGTTGTTTTTTGGAGTTAGTACACATAGTGATGATGAGTCCAGAGGCTACAAATGGGTAAAAAAAGCATTAGTGGCATATGTCGTTTCATCAGCCAATCTTCAGTATCTTGGTTCAGCAAGAAAAAAAAATTCATTTCACTAATGACATGTGAGGCATTACATTTATTTTTTTTCTTCGGCATCTACTTAAGTACTCGACATGCAACAAACCTTAAAATATTTTGGATTTAATTTAAGTATGTCACCAATATATTATGACAATACAAGTGCAACTAACTTATAAAAAATCCTATAAACTATGCACGAACACATCAGCATAATACATAATTTTCTATGAGACTACATAAATAAATAAAATATAATATTAGATTTTGTGAATACATAAATTCAGCTGCATGATATTTATACTAAACCTCTATATGAATAAATTTTTCTAACGCTAAGGAGAGAGCTTAGTATTTGTCCAATAAATGAATTTAATTAATAACAAAACTCTTTAATTCTAATAAGACTTCGTCCAAACGTATCCTTATGCTTTAAATGACAATATTATAGTGAGAAGTTTTAGGTCGGTCGAGGGACTACAAAAATGGTCTTCCAATTTAAGGAAAAAACCAAAAATTTTGTTTAAACTTCTTTTGCACAAAATCATTAATAGATTTAATAATATATACTTTTTTAACTCATGTAATTCAGGTGACTGAATAAATTTTGATTTGACTGAACTGAAATTCAGTTGAAATCCCCAAATTTGAAACATAATTCATTAAAATGGTATGTTGATTTGGTCGACTGATAACCTAGTGGGCACAAATTCTTATTCATAATTCAAAATGTTTAAACTGTATATTAATTCATGATTCTTTTAGCTCCTTCACTTCCCAATTCTTAATTTCTTCTCTTCAAACTAAAACATGCCTATTTTATTCTATTAAAACCTTAAAAATCTAAATCTATAGCTCTAAAATCGTCTAAAAAAGAGAAAATATAGACATTCCATCTTGATCTACTCGAGACCTGATTCTTTCTCCTAACAGCAACTTAAAAAGTATCTTTATCATGACAAAGCATGCATCTCAAGGTTTAATAAACTCCATGAATTGAATATCTTTATGAGTGTTTTTTATAATACTGATAGTTTCGCCAATTATGACATCAAAACTCTTGCAGTAGAAGCTAAGAGCCCGTTTGGTTTCATTTTGTATTTTGAGTTTTTTGTCTTCAACCTGCACTATGAAATAACAAGAAATAAGATAAGAAGATTTTTAATTCATAGCCATTGCGACGACCAACGGGTAATGAAGGAGTTAGATTGTTCTCCATGCTTTTGTTATCCTTTGAAACATGAAAAACAAAATGAGCTTGTTTTGTATTTTACAGGTTAATTTCATTTTCCAAAATTATTTGTTTTTCAATGATACGTACAGCCGACGTGCTTTTGTATAGACTAAAACACAAAACTAAAAACGACAAGCCAAATGGGGCCTAAGATTTCACCTTTGAGAATAACCAAATAAAATGAAAATTTACACTCTCTTGATTATCGTCTTTCTCACCAATCTTTGCAAAAAAAAATGGATACCTAAAGATAATGAAAGATTATTATGATAAGTGTCAAAGGAAAAATTATTAAAAACCACATAAATGATTAAGGAAATATTTTAGGATATGGATTCAAAGGAATTAACTTAGAAGACATTGATATTCATGAAAAAAAGAGATGTCATAACTCATCAATTTTGGAGTGATTATTGTTAAATTACTTTTGGATGTAGGAAGACTAAGTAGCCCTTTAGTCTTTCTCCATAGTCATACACGTCTTCTATATAAAATTATATTAGATACCATTTCACCACGAATGGGTAGTCATGAACAAATTTATGACATGAATTACAAAGCACTATATTTTATTAAATTAAAGTAAGTTAGGCTAAATTTATTCAAAATGAAATAAATAAATTTATTATGCACTATTGTGTATTCACCTTATTTGGCAAGAATTATTGATATTTGGAGTATAAATGGCATAAATTTCATTGAACTTAACTCTGCCAAAAAGAAAGTTTTTAAGCTAATGAAACTTATAAGAACTTTGCCAGCTTTTCACATTTTTGAAGTATGAGAAAACAAGAAAATGGAAGAATAGGATCTTATTCACTTTTCCAGTTTGCATGAAAATAATGAAAAAGAGGAAGGTCAAGAAGAGAGTGGTGAGGAAATGGATAGTTGTGTAGGAGGTTTAGATGTGAATGATCAAATCATCTTATAATCATGGAAGTTGTCCTTCGAAACTTAAATTGTAATTAAAAGTAATAAAAAGAAATTAGAAAAACACGTGGATAAACTGATAGTACTATTGGATATGTTGAATCAAAACTTGATAGAATGAAACATAACCCAAAGGAAAATCGAAAAAGGCTTAGTAGAAGATCTAGGTCTCCTTCCCCACCAGGAACTCCTCCATTGATTTCCTCACACACCTCCTACTTCCATACCTTCTAAAGACCTTCCAGCCGGCTCATACCATGAGCAAGAGTGTATGGATTAGAAAGAGGAAAATAACAAATAATTGGCTCACTTTGGATACAGATATTATGAAGAAGGACCTAGTTGGAATACAACGTAGCAACAATATGAATATGTAGGAAGGACGGGAAATCCTTTTGGATGGGAATCATGAAAAAAATTTGATTGATCACAATATCTATTAGATTATGTATTTGATTTAATGACTTTTAAGCGTTAGACCTTTTCTAATTATTGTAGAAAACTACGTATGGTTAGGTTTGGGTTCTATGTTTATAAACATATGTTATTGTGTGATCTGATGGATTTTATTTTCTATGAATGTCTCTTGTGATTGTTTATTATTCACTCTTTTTTGATCTTTTTGTTGATGACCAATAAAGAGAAAATGTACAACATGTTGATAGGGGTGATTCATAAGTAGATTATATTAATATTTTTATATTATAAACATTCTATGGTTGTCATCATCGGGAAGGTGGAGAATGCTATAATCATGTATTTGAATATTTTGAAAATGACAACCATACAATAGTCTTTAACACTTATTTTAGGCACACACTTCTAAAAAGGACTAAACATAAAGGAAGTTGAAGATTTCAGTGGACTACATTGAAGAAATTATTTTTATAAGCATTTAGAAGTATTTATACTGTAAAATCTCTCGGACGTAGTAAAGATTCAAAAACACATATATTTCAAAAAATCACTACATTTTATCAATTCTTGAAATGATTTCTAAGGTTTGAAATAAAATTTTATGAGTATCATTATCTCTAAACATTCTTTCGGTCTAATGGGTTAACCGTTTTACTAAACAAAAATTCAGTAGATTGACTAAAATTTTAGACGGTTGAATTGGCCTAAAAATGAATTAATAAATTATGGGAAAAGTTATATGGAAATTTAGCCAATTGAATATATTTTTCAACCGACTAAATCAATAAACATAATAACTTTTTAAAGTTTTCCATTTTGAATTTTCAACTGTTGCCAAACGATCTTTTCAGAAAAGACATTTCTTCTTTAAAATAAGCACCTCTTTATCATAACTTCTCAACCTCTATGTAAAGAGTTTAATTTAAAAAATATTACAACTGACGTTAACATTCTTTTTCTATTAATTACTTACTCTCCAATGATACATAAAACATTCAAAAAGAATTTTCAAAGAGATCGCTTAAAGTATTCAAAAATTAATTTTTGGTGATCAAATTAATTCCATAATCTTTGCAATTTCAATTGCTACCACAATTTGAAGAGATTATAGGTAGGGTATACTTACATCAACAAATCGATATTATAAAGAACACATTGTTGTCAAAGATTGAATATTCAAAAAGTAAAGGTAGTCATATAAAAGGATTTCGGGCATGTTGTTGTAAAAGAAACTATTTATCAAGGTTAAGAGGGGTCTTTCTTTAATGAAATTTTGAAAAGGAGCTTTGAGATTTGATATAGCATGTGAATGCAAACCATTATGAAAATCCTAGCATGCATTTTTAGATTTTTGTTTTCCTGTAATTTACTATTGCTTATTTACTTTATATAGCTAGAAATGTTTATTTGTCAAATACATATACGATCTCCATACATTTTCAACTACTTCCTCCACCTAGTTTTGTTTGCAAATGCTCCAATTTCTTTTTAGTGGAGGGTATAATTTTGTTATTGAAAAGTATGAAAAGAATGATAGAAGAAGCTTTTATTTATAACCACATAATGATTATTATCTAATATATTAGCCTCTTTCACTCCTCATTTTTCTCTAGAGATAATATATGGACAAAAGAATAATTCAAACCCATGTTATCTAGTCTATGCTTGCCCCAATTATACAAAAAAAATTGTAAATTTTTTTGTTTAACTAATACACATTATTAATTATTTAAATATTTGTTCTGGTACATTTATTGAATTAAATCAATATACAGCATTTTACGTATTATTTTAATTAAATTTAAGGCCTTAAATAATAGAATCTTTAAAAAACTAATATAACATTTAAATCAATTTTCACCATTTTTATATATAGTTTTACAAATTAATTCAAAGTACGGTCTAGACACTTAAGATCCAAGTCTATCACGTTTGAAGACTATCTCACATCATCACACAATATGCTCTATTTTGTATTATTTGTACTGAATCTATAAAAGACTCTAGTTAAGTCATTCTATTATTGTTCCAAATAACACAAGTATGTAACCCTTGGTGTTCTCAATGGTTGTTTGTAATTCATCATCCATCAACATATGTATTGACATCTGTTTCATGATACATCTTGACTAGAAATATTTAACGATAAGTATTTTAAACACAAGATTTAATGCACATGGTTACGAATATATTAGCAACTATAATCGACCAAATATTTTTCTCGATTCTACTTGTATTATTTAATTTTTTTTATTTCACTACTTGTATCACAATATGAAAATACAAATAGTAATAAAAATAAAAAAAAAGTACTTTATTTCAAACAGATTTCATACAAGAGTTAAGTTGTATGAAAAACTACATAATTTCCCCTAAGCACCCCTTAAATTTATTAAACCTATTAGATCAAGTGCATCTAGTAGTGGGTGTTTGTACCAAAATTGGGCACAAACTCTTCGGATGTGTTTAAAGAGATAAAATGAAGAAAGTAAATTCAAAATGAGGCAGATCTAACAAACACACCATTCAACATATAAGAAAAAATGCATAAAATACATAAATTTATAGTGGTTTTGCGTATTGCCTACATCCACTGTGAAATGATTGATGTTATTGAATTTGATTTACCGATTATAAGAGATTACAACAATACAACTGAAGTATAGTAATGATTTCGGTAGAGTAGCAGCGTAGAGAAGCCAAAAGTCCATTTTCTATAGGTCCAGGGTCACTATTTATAGGCGTAGGCAGCAAATATATCGTCCAGATCTCGAAAGACTTCTTCTCTCATGTGAGTAGACCCACGGGATCAAGTTCAGGTGATTTCGACTCGATTTAAGAGAGATATGAATTGATTTCATATCAACCACTAATTGGTCCTTTCAGGCTAGGATCGATTGGTACATTTTTGAGGTAGTACACAAGCTCTTGTGAAAATTTGGTAGCCTTTGGACTTGTAGATCTTGAGATATGATCGATGCAAGTTTGGATTTGTATGACATTGTCATTTTCGTATCGATACTGTTTCGTATCAGTCATGCATGGCTCTATTCCTATCAATGTTTGCATGCTACTTCATATCGATGGTTGGATGCCGCCTTCGTATCGATGCTTCATGTTGCCTTCTTCGTATCGATCGGTGGTTGTTGCTCTTCGTATCGATGGTGGGAGATCGATACAAGATGGCTAGAGGGAGACCGATATGAAATGGACATTTGTTGATGGATGCAAAAGAGTTATTAACATGATGGATAAAAGTAGTTTCATTTTAATGGATATGAAGGAAGTTAGTAGGCCATGGATATAAACTGAATCTCTCTTAGGGAATGGATACGAAATTGGATGGATATGAACAGAGTTGGTTTTCCCAAACCTTGTCGATCAATACCTTGAGCATACCAACTTCGATTGACTTGAAATTTGGAACTTTGGCTTTCACAGCTTTGCTTGTCATGTCATATCAATTTTATCTTAATCCGTACTCGAGCAATATTTACCATTACCTATAATGAACCTATGTATAACCGATCTCTAGGACGAACTGTCCATGGTTTCTAGTCAAGTCCTTAGTGTCACGGCCTTTCCAAAAGGCGGGATAACATTTCACCCTCAAAGTACGTCTTGTATGAACATGACGTGCTTTGAAAAGATGCATCCTTCATTCTGAAAAAGTTCGATTCGATTCGTTGAGTAGTTGCTATCTTTTCATCAAATGATGTAACCTTTGATTGATCCTTTGTGATGTAGATGTCAAACTATTGTTTTTCAATGATCATGTAGTGTTTTGTTGTAATTGAGTGTTGAGAGCTAGCGATTTATTATTGACTGTTTTGGTTGTCATCAGATGAGCATTCAATCTCCATTAATTTTGAAAACCAAATATTAGTTCGTCATACATGCACATATATTAACCTGACTTCTATTTATGTTTGTATGTTCATGGGTCATTGCAAGTACTTTCGTTTTTGTTTGGATTGAGTTTTTCATCGATCCTCTCCTGGATCGATGTGAAATTCGAGTTGTAACAACGTTTGATGGTTGTTTTAAGTCCTTCCTTTATATCGATTCTCTCCTTGATCGATCTAAGATGTTGAAACGTATGCTTCATATCGATGGGATACGTAATATTGGGTCTTGGATTGATGGATACAAGAGTAATTCTTTGTATGATCTAGACATAATAATGCAGTGACGCTTCATATAGGATATGCCATTTCTCATTCCATTATTCAAGAAGAATCCCGATTGTGGATAATCTTTGCTAAGAGTCATCCATGACTCATTTTCTAGATCCATCTTTAAGATATAGTTGATCTTCATATGTCAATGCTTGGAATAATAATTATTTCAACTGGGACAAAGTCTTTTAGCCATGCATTCCCAAAACTGGCTTGCTTGGCCAGTGATGTGACTTTTTCATTTTGTTCTCCAAGGATGTGTGTAATGGCGTAATTCTCAAAGTCGGTCGGTAGCTTTTGGATCCAACTATGATAAGGAGAAAGATGTTGAGCCCTAGTTCGATAATCCTCCCTGCCTTGGCATACCACCAATCAGAAATCACAAGAGATATGTAAGGTTTCCAATCCTAGTTTTCTGTTAAGTTTGAGCATGGTGACCAAGGCTTCATAATTAGCTTCGTTATTTGTTGCAGGGAAGTTGAGTTCCAGGACATAGCAGATCGATCATTCCTTAGGAGTCATTAACGGAACTTTGACGTTAAAAAGTCGATTATTGGAAGTTCCATTTATGTACGTTCTCTATCGGTTGGACAGTTCCCCACTGTTCTTTGGATAATCGTCTGATGTAGTGAATTCAGATATGAACTATGCTAATGTTTGACCATGGATAGTTCTCAGAGGGAGATAAGTGATATCAAATTGGCTTAGCTCGATACTCCATTTGAGTAATTTTCAGACATCTAAGGTTGTTATTGGACCTATTATAATGGCTGGTCAGTATAGACGTTAACAAGGTGAGTTTGTCAATAGCTAGCCTTCATCATATACTGGTCCTTAGATTCTTTTCTCTTCACATAGCATTGCGATGCTTATGGTGTGTGTTGACAAGACCCAATTGAGGTACAGATCTACACAATCCAACGACTTGGGTAAAATTGAAGGTCTATCTGAGCGATCTATTAGAGATGGAATTGCATCAATGTAGTTGTTAGCCCACTCAGAAGTTTCCTTCCCTCTCTTAGTTAGGTTAAAGAAGATAATACACTTGTAAATGGTCCTAGAGTGGAATCAGCTTAGGACAGTAATCTTTCGACTTTAGTTCTGTGCCTACTTGGTTGTCCTTGATGCATAGATGTCTATAATTATCGGAAATTTTTGAAACTAGCCTTAATTCCAAGAGAATTGATGATGAAACCTAATAATTTTTCTGATGAAACGCTGAAAGGGCAACTCAAAGGATCGAGTTTTGTTCCGCTTTTTTGGAGAACACTAAACATCTTTGCCAAGCCATCGATGTGGTCGTTTGTTAGTCGTGATCTCATGAGCATATTAACCATATATACTTTCATCAATCGGCTGATTTGATTTTTTTACGATTTGTTAACCTTCCTTTTCTAAGTAGCATTAGTGTTCTTAAGTTTTCATCCGGGGATTACAACATAGCACTATAGGTCCCAGTCATTAATGAAACTATTGTAGTCTTGGTCTAGAACATGTTTCAGTACCTGATTGAGTTTGCATCCATGGAAGTGAGTAATTCACGTCTGACGGTCGACTTCATCAGTTGGTTGATCCTTGGAAGTGGAAAGATGTGCTTTGTCATGCCCCGTGCAAATCTGAGTAATTGTCGTATGTCCACCACTCTCTGTTCATTTTTTCTTATAAGTAAAGGATTGGATACTCATTTTTGGTAGAGGAACCCATTGCTTTTGAGTAGACTTGCCTCCTTTTTAAGTGCAGCAGATCTCTCCAGATCCGCATTGCATTGCTTTAATACACCAAGACAAGCCTTAGATTGACATTTAATGCATGATTCTCAATAGCTGGTTAGAGTCCATGTGTATATACGAGGTTGAGTCCAAGAAAACACATCAAGATTTAGCTGGAGCAAAGTAGTTAACTCTTTCATCAACATCGCGCTAAGTTTTGATCTGATCTTCAAAACTCATGATGGGCTAAAGGCACTTCATGTGCTTATTTGCAATGGTAAATGATCAGGCTTGAAGGGATGTTGAATCAAAGGCTTAGTTGAGTTATTCTTATGTCGTGTGCTGCAGCATAGCTGGCTCTAGCTATTGGTTTGAATCTACTTATGTTTCCGAGCAATGCGCTTTAGATTCAATATACTCGCGATCCATTGCTCATCGAAAGGGTCAGAATGATGATCAGTTGCCTGTAAGTTCGGGCGTTGATCTGATAATTCTATCTCTAAGCATCCGTTCGGTCATAACTTCAAGTTGTTATAAATACTAGGCATGAGCTATAGGATTGAGTAGCCCTATCCAACTCTTGGATGACCACTCGTGCCCTCGGTGTTGGGTTAATGGACGTATTGTGCGAGTGATCTAGCCTAGCTTATGCTTTGTTCATACTATAGTCCTCGATGTAAGAGCCAGAGTTGTTTGATGAACGATCAAATTACATTCATCTTATTTCTCGTGCTTGCTCCCCAAGGCTTGGGAATATCTCGATAAGTGGCAAGGTAGATAATGTCCCTTTCAATTTTGCATTCTATCCTGTTGAACCATGGGATTAAGTTAGCCGATGGAAGGCTGAGTGATGCCTTATCCTACATTGTGTGCTAGTTCTTTCCTCTAGGAAGAATATTTCGTTGCCTTGCTGACATACAAGCATGAGCTAAGTTCTGGATGATCAATGACATTCACTTCGCTGCATATGTCGCCATACTCTGGGTAGAAACTAGAAAGTGAATCGTCTAGTCAGATCCAACGCAGGATTGACGCTTCCCCTATTGAATCCAAAGTAAGAATCGGTGTGCAAACATTTAGGTTGCACTTGTTTTGAATTGCTCTTTTAGTCGGATCATGGTAAGAGTCAATGAATGAATGGTCATGTTTCATTCATCTTGAGTTAGGCGATCAACCACATCTATTTTGATTTATGTTCTCCCATCAGACCTAGGGATAAAGTCTGTTCAAATGTAGTTAGGTCATGCTCATCAGGTCTCATGCTCTTTCTAACGGATCGAATGAAGGTGATGGAGGATGAATGGTCAAGTCACAATCATTCGTGGTTCTATCCATGCTCTGGTGATCGAAAGTATTCGATGGACGGTCGGGTCACATTGATTTGTAGTCAAAGAGGATCGATACTGACCGTCGATTCAATGACACAATGTAGGAAGCTTAGACCACATTTCCTATCGATCCATTGGAATGATATGAAAGGTGCAGATCGATATTGCCTATCGATCGGGCAGTACGATATAATTGGTTTCCCGTAACTTCCGGCGTCATTCTAATTGGTTGGCATTAAGGCATCCTTGTAGTCGTTGCCTTAAGTTGTGAAGGACGCTAAGCTGAAGATGCAACGAGTCATCTTTGTCTTCTTTCGGTGATTTTTACTTCTGCCCTTAGTCTTGGGTTAGTAGAGTTACTTCGTGGTTGGTCTAATTGCATCTATAGTAAGTTTATACTCCTCCTATCAAGTTCAAGTCAGAGTTGGCGAATGAATGGTCAAATCACATTCATTCGTCTGTCTATGCTCGTAATCGTACTCTAGGCATCAAAGTCAGGTGAAGGGCCATTCATCATACCTATTTGATGTTTATACCCCTATCCACACGCTAAGGACTACGATTTTTTGTAGAAAATGGTCGTACCACGTTTTTTTTCCTCGGTCAATTCCTCTACCCCCAATCAAGGGAAAAAGTTAAAGTATGGTCAGTCACCTTACAAAAACTTTAATTTGATGCTTCTCCTACTGAACTATAGGAAGGAATTGATTAGCGAATAGTTGGGTCACATCCATCCGTGCTGCATGCACAACTCGTTGGATCATAGGCGAGAGTTAGCGGATGAATGGTAGTGTCACGTTCATTTGCGGTAGGACGGGTAGTCACATCCATTTTAGAATAGGACGTTCAGTTAGGTCCGTTTTTCTAGTCTACATCTCCCAGTCATATCAAGGAAGAAATTTTGCCTTCTAGGGTTGGAGTGCATCCCTATAAAATTATGTTATGGGTCTCGTGCCGAGGACAAGAGTTGATGCATGGACGGTTGTGTCGTTCCCGCTTAGTGCTTGATGGTCGGATCGCATCTGATTTTTTATGATAAGTGTGTCCCATGTCAAGGGAAGAGTGGAAAGTAGATGGTTGAACCACTTATGCTTTTTTTACTAAAGAACCTGCTGAGGAATTAGAGATGATAGATGGGGAGTCGAATCGCATCCCTTCTGGTATTTATATTCCAAACCATGCTTGACTGGAGTTGGTTGATGGGTTGTGTAACGATGCAGAATTTGACCACTTTAAAATATACAATTTAAAGTGATTTTGAATATAAGATATGTAATGTTATATGATTCAAACAATATTAGATTGGATTTGGAAAGAGAAGTGACAAAAAAATAGTAACATTTGACTATATCGACAAAAGCGACAAAATGTTGATTTCAGAAAAGTAATTTTCAATGGTTAAATAAATTATTTTAATCAATTTATGGGTATTTTTATTTTTAAATAACATTATACAAATTTATTTTTTAATTTGGTTTACATAAATGGATAGTAAATAGTTTAACTAAAACGTCAAAAGGACTGTAAAACATTTTGTCGAAAATCAACGTTTCGTCGATTAAAAGTTGTCGCAACGTCGTCACACATCTATTTTCTTATATAGGAACAAATATTCAAATAGTATAAGTATTAATTAATTCAATAAACAAGTTTACTTTTACTATACATACTTAGAAAACTCTACAATAAAATTAACAAAAGTAAGCATAAAAAGACACAAAAAGTACAAAAGTCAAAATGTAAAACATCATATCAAAGAAATATAATAATTACTTTCTTTACTTAATATCTAAATGATAGTGACATAAAGTAATGATTTGAAATGTGATATTAAGTGTTGAAAAAAATAAGTTTGCTTAAGAAGTAAGTAAGGTTATTTTGGTAATTTTGTATAAGATATTTTGATAACTTACTACTTCAATTTTCTTATAAATACCAACCACTTTCTCAATTTTTTCCGTGTTATTTCTACCTTCTTCTTCCTCCTTGAATCTCTCATTAATGGCTTCTTCTTCTCTCTTTTCCTTACTAACTTTTCAAAATCATATCGAATCAACACCAAACATAACCAAACTTTGCCAAAAACCTTAAAATAGCATCAAAACATGGTTTAGCATCTAAGAAGTGAAGAAATGATAGAGGAAGGAGTGGAATAGAAGGGGGCCGAGCCTATGGAAGAGGGAGAATCAAGTCTTGAGGCTCTGGAGCAAGAAAAAGAGAAGAAAGTGCCACCGATTTCATTCCAAGGAGCTATGAGCAAATTCAAGGTGTTGTAGAAGCTCTGCCGAATTATCCGAAGTCGGTTAAGGTTGAAAATAATAGTGAAGTGTTAGATTAAATGAATGTTGGTAGGAAGTTAATAAATTTGTGTAAAGATGACTTTACATATTCAAAATTACTAATTTATAAAAATATTTCAAGTAATAACACGAAAATTTTAGCATATGTTGGATGATTTAATGGATGTTTGTGATATGGATGATAACTCGGTTTGATAAATGATAAGAAAAAGGTTAGTAAGCATAGTTAATTTAATAGGAATTCAAATCCATATAACTATGTGTACGAAAAATATTGTTTAAATGAGTTTAAAATTATTTTGAAATGTTTTATAAACATTTAAAGTGTTTCCATGAAGTTTGAAAAGAAATTGAAATTTTAGTCAAAAAGGCAGGTTGCGTAACGGTAGTTCGCGATTTCACGCCATAAAAATTAAGTGAGTGTACAAAGTGAAATATAGCTTGTTATTCTTTGAGATAAGAATTTTCGAAACAATTATATCCATAGTTTTCCAATGAAGGAAGAAAATCAAGATTTCGATAAGTAGATTTTAAGATACGAGTAAAATAGGTTTTTGGAAAAATCACGGTTTTGCAGTTCGGAATCCAAAACTGCATTTCTTTGAAAATGATGTTTTAAAATCATTTAAAAATATGAAATAAATCTTATAAATATTTTAAAAGTGATTTGAGTAATAAAAATAGATTTTAAAATAATAAAAAGTTGTTTTAATCAGTATAGTTTTAAAAAGCACTTTTCTTAGCACTTTTTCGCAGCACTTTTTCAATAACCTTCGAAATATAGTTTTAGCACAATCGTTCTTTTCCAAATCTTTTGTAAAGTTTCTTAAATTTTTAATATAATATTCTAAGGATGATCCAAAGGATTTATGGAATTGTTAAATAAATGAATAAGTGTTTTAAAATAATGATTTGGAAGTTTTATAAATTATATTTAAAAATGAAAGGAGTATGCGGAAACGATTGTATATTTGTCCCGCTTGTGAGATCTAAACGGTAAAATAAGGTGCATAACAAAGGTTAGGAATGGAGTAACCAGTGTCCTGAACTTACGTGCCCTTCATTTTATCTTAGAGATGAGGAGTGGAACAGATCGAAAGAAAGCCCGAATGCTCTAAAAGATCGTATTTAATTTTTTTCAAGATAAAAGAAAAGAAAAAAATTCTTTGAATTTATTAAATGGTTTATACATAAGATTTATAAAATTGATATTTTATAAATAAAAGTAATGGAATTATAAAAGGGTGTTTTATAGATATAAGAAATGGAATTGTAATCAAATTTATACATCTATTTTGCAACTGAGATTTAGAAATGAATTTATAATGTATTTTTTAAACAAAGAGATTTGAAAAGAATGAATTGTTAAACAAGAGATTTATAAATAAATTAACTTATAATCAGACTTGGATATATAGATGAGATATGAATGGAATTTTTTAGCAAAGGAATTTTGTATATGGATGTGCTTATAAATCATAAATAGATTTCGCGATCACTGTTTTATAAATGAGAAATCAATGTAACTTGGTAAGCCAAATATGTAAGTTTATTAAAGGAATTATATTCACGATTTTGGACCGTGAATAATAGTTTAAATTAAATAGGTAGAAGTAATTTGGTAAAGGAATTATATTCATGATTTTGGACAGTGAATAATCCTTTAAATTAAATGTGCAGTAATGAATTTGGTATGGGAATTATATCACGATTTTGGATAGTGAATAATCATTTAAATTAAATATGTAGAAATAAATAATCTGGTAAGAGAACTATATTCACTATTTTGGACAGTGAACAATCGATTAAATAAAATGAATATTTTGGAAAGCGATATTATAAAAATGGAGTTTAAATGATTTGAAAATAAAATTGATTGTAAATTTACTTATTATTAAAATAAGTATACGAAAATGTTTTCCAAATATCCAATAAGTGAAATGGTTGTGAATATTATCTTTCTGAAGTTATTTTGAAGTGAATAATTGGGAAGTGTTCTAAATTATAAATGATTAATAAAATCAAGCCCAGTGATTGCTTAAGTGGTAGAATTTGTTTGTTGCTTTGATTGTTAAATAACCGACTATCAAATTTATCCATTTTAGTTTCCCAGCTTGATGTAGAAACAAAGTAGTCGTACAATTAGTACATAGCTGACTGTGTAGGATTGATTATCATTTGTGTTGAGAATGTTAATCCATATAGTCCTGAGTGATTACTCCAATCTATTTAGCTTTCTTCTTGGCCAAAGGTTAGTAATTTGAAAGTTGGAGACGTGATAAGTCTATGAGACTTAGTTTCTGGGTGAAGATGAGAAACGCTTGAGACTGAGATTAGATTTGTCTGAAAACCACTTCGGAACAACATATATATGATGATTATGAATGTTGGTCGATGATATTGATATTTAGGATTTTCATAGTAAAGGACTACTTATTGATCGTTTGGGGTTAAAATCCCAATATACATATAGTAGCAGTAGTCTCTTCGTTAGGAAATATCCAATGTAAGGAGTATTCGCTACTAATCCTAGGGATTTTCCAACAGGATGTGGTAGGAAAGTACCTGCGGTTTGTCCTCTTCCTAGACAACTTGTATGGACGATTGTCTAACATTGCATTTCTATGATTACGTACATTGGTTTTTACAAATGTAATCATGTGGTGGCGGAAAAGGAAACTTCTTTTAGCTTAACACCATTCTTGAGACTACGAGCTCAAGGGTTGTATTTTGTGGAAGGCAATTAGTAGTCGACGGTAATGACAATGTGGCATTTAAAGTGACGTGATATGTAATATGTGTTATGTGAAAGGTAATCGATACCTCTTTGGCCTTTGGCCTCACAACCTAGAAAATGACTGAAACATGGATAGAAGCAGCAAGGCTAAGTGGGTCGCTGCCAATTAGGAGATGTCGTCACTCTTCTAGATATATCTTTACACCCTATGATGTCATGTATCTGATTTTTGTTGTGTATGCTCGTAGCCACGAATTAAAGGTTCGTAACAACTGAAGTGATGACATGTTCGATGCTATCCAAGAAGGGGTAGGTCAGTATTGTGTTGGTTTAAGTGGGCAGTATCTGCTCCCTAGGTACGTCCCTCTAGAGGTGTACTGTGTTGGTTTGAAAAGGTAGTCCATTTACGTAGTCATTTGCATGGAAATCCAAAGTTCAATACGTGCCTGTTATTTTCTATTGTAAAAGCCTTGTATTACAAGGTATATGCTGGAATTTAATATTGTAACAATTTCAGCTATTTTAATATTATTTATGTGCAATAGACACTATTATAATATAAGAGGATTTGATATGAGATGTTTTGGTTATCATAAGGTAAAAACCTTGTCGGTATTTACTTGCGACTCTGTCTTACGAGATACCTTTTGTTTGATAAAGGAACTGTAATAACCCTAGATTTTTGAATATAAATTTAAATTTGACTTTATTTCATTGTGAAACTATTTTAAATTTGTTTTATTTGTGAGATTTCATTTCTAAATATTTTTAAGGTGATAATAGGATTTTTTTCAAAATTTATTGCATTTATTTCCTATTTTTAAAGGCTAGTTTCTAATTTTTACTATTTTCTTCATTTAAATTATATTTAATTAAAATTTATTTATTTATTTTTATGAATGCATTTTATTTTATGTTCTTATCTTTGGTTATAAATATTTTCCAAGTCCATAAAATTTTCCCAGAGTTTATTCTATTTATTTTCAAATTTTCTAGACTAGTTTTCATTTTCTGTGCTATTTTCTTATTTTAAACATATATAATTACTATTTATTTATTTATAATTTTTTTATTCGTTATATTTTTGAATTTTAACTGAATTTATAAGTATTTTTTAGTTATCTAAATTTACAAAATGAAATAGGTGAAATGCGAAAGGTTTTGGTGACTTTTTATTTCTTATGACCTTTTATATTCTCACACTTTCACATTTCAACCATATCTTTTCATTCAATTGGCCATATCTCCTCATCTCTTCAGCCGCCTACTCTTTTTCTCATTCACGTAAACAACATTTTCTTCTAATTTTTGAAAAAAAAGTCGGCCTCATCTTGTTCAAAGAATTTGGTAAATCTTTCTTTCTTTGTTTATTTTTTTCATTGTAATTGATTTTGCTCTTGCTCTTCATCTCTAGGTTCGGCCCTCGCCTCCTCCATCGTCCTTGCCAGCTCCACCACCACTGGAATCCATCACCTCCTCCTCACTGGCCAACCCCAGCCCAACCACCCTTGGTGGTTGATCCATCAACAAAATACACAAAACTCCTCTTGAATGCATAGCCAAGGAAATCTCCACTTCCACCAAATTCATCACCGCCTTAGCCACCGCCTACTCCACCACCACCACCTCCAGCCGACCTGAAACGCCACTACCATGTTACCACTTGACCATACCTGAGATGGCCTTGCCCCTTGTGGCCTTGGCCGAGCCTTGCTTTGCCTTGAAACCATATGATGTTGCTTGTTAGTGTTGTTTCATGCTCAACCACCTTTGCACCATCAACAAACCATGTAGGCTGACCCATATCCACCAACAACCAGATCCAAATCCTTGCCTTAGACATGTATCCCACCTATGGCAGAGCCTAAAGAATGTTGGAGGCATGTGCAAAGGATTTCAGCTTTGATTTGTGCAGTTAATTCTTGCATAGTTTAATCGTTTTCGGTTTGAAAGCTTATAATTGTTGTATTATTTTGGTTTGATTTGTATTCAAGGGAATTGATCTTTGGCTCTCTCATTCAAATCTGTGTCGTGCTTTCGTGCCTCTGAAGATTGTTGTTTGTGTGTTTCAGTTGTCATCTCCAGCTTAAACCAGTGAGTTATTCTCACCAGACAATTTGTACCTATATAACCAGTAAATTGACCACTTTTGAATCTGTAAAATGCATCGCCGTATTGTATCTGCTATGCTATGATTATATGTTGTTCACCCATGCTTAAACACCTGTTATATCGTACGTTACTGTTACATTATGGTGTCTGTTATTTTATATCAGTTTATCACACTACAAGTTCCCTATAGATTAGAATCCCTATGGGTTGAAATGATACATACCCGAACGGACTTTAGAATAGGGGAAAATCGTTATGGGCTGAAATGATAGGCCTTAGCGATTTTCAATTATTTCATTTACTTGGGACTGCGGGTTTGAAATGATAAAACCGGGGTTTTCTTTGTAAATTACGGGTTGAAATTATATATTACCCATATCACTTTAGGTAGCATAGAAAATTCTACACAGACCCGTAGTTAAATTATAATATTATAAAAATTTTAAAATATTTTAGAGATGTAAATATTATAATATTTTGATTTAAACCTAATTAAAAATAATTTTTGTAAAATATTATTGATTTTCTGGAAATTTATAAGTGAAATAAATTATGGAAAAGTTAGAGAATTTGAATATAAGTTTTTTTGGAAACTTAAATTTGGTGATAATTGGAATTTAAATTAAATATGAAAATATGATAAATTTATGACAATTTGGATTAAAATGTATTTAAAGTGATTTTATAATATGTTAATGATTTTTGAATAAAGTTAAAATGTGAAATTAATGAATATTGAGTTAAATTTTGAAATATAACTTGAATTGGAAATTTGTGAATTTGGTTTAAAAGTTCATTTAAGTTAAGTAAATAAAATGAAATTAAGTTATATTTGAAAATTTAAACTTAAGTGTTAAGTTAAAATTTGATTTAATGAATTTAAAATTGAATGTTGAAATTTAATAAGTGAATTATTATTAAATATTGATTTTTGAATGGAAATTTAACTTCATAAAATCATGAGCCTAAGGAAAATTAAATGATGGTTATAAAAGTGAAATTATATGATTTTATAAGCTAAAAATGATTTAAATAAAAATATAATTGTTTGTGAAATTATACTAAATATTTGAAGTAAATTATCTGCATTTCTGAAATGTTATTAATTCAAATGCAATTGATAATACAGCATTCGTAAATATTGTAGTTGATATAAATGAACCAAATGGCTTAATTTAATTAAAGGCTATTATAGCATTTTTGTAACTGCTATAATGGTAATTAAGTTTTCTTTGAAACTAATGTAACCCTATTACAGCATTTTAAATGCCGTCTTTTATTAAATTGAACTATTTTGAATGTAACTTTCCGTAGCTTTTTCTAAATGCTGCGAAAAGTGAATTTTCACTGTTTTGATAAACTTAAGTGAATAATTGAACTTTGAAAGTTTATAAATATTGTAAATTTAATACTTAAATGTAATAACTTCATTTTAATGATTTAAATAAAGTAATTCGATCTATAATATAAACTATTTTGAAATGTAAATTGAAATGGTATTTTAAATTGAATAAAATGAATATGGTTTTGAAATGAAACGATAAGTTTGATATTTTAAAATGGATTTGAAAGGATATTGAATTGTTAAATGATATTTGATTTTTGAAATAAATACAATTTTTAAATGTTAACTACGGGTTATAATAATGATTGGTTGTTAAAGAGAACGGGATCGGATATGGACATACTCTCTGTCGATACCGAAAACCACTTTAACAACTGTGTACGCGGTGGAGATTCCAGAATGAACTAGGATGGTGACGACGTTCCTAAGGTACTTTACGTGGACCTAACTCCCATGAGTTAGCTTAAGGTGGCTAAAAAAGGAGCGATCTCGGGCCAAAGGAGGTAGCACCTCTGGCTGGACACACTTCTTCGATACCATTCTATTACTGTTGTGATCGATTGGGTGCACACCTTGATTTTGGAGTGTTGTTCAGGGTGGGCGTATGTGGCTGCTGCGTTATCACTAGCGCGTGTGCGCAATTGTTATATCTACCCTGGAATTGACTTGTGTGCCACGTCACCTACCATATCGAGCCTTTGCTACAAGTTTGTTTTTCTCCCGTAGCCCATGGAGTATTTAGGGTAGTCTCCTGATCTTGAGATATGCCGATCCTGGATGAACTAGTAGGACTATTATGTATGAAGGTTGATATGGGTAGCCCAGATCGCTATTTAAAAGTATGTTTATTTTACTGTAGACATCATTATAATAGTGCAATATTACTATATAGTAAATAGTTTATCGGATCCTTAGAGGATGGGAAGTCCCAGGCATCCTTTAAGTTACTTGTTCTTTATTACAGTTCACTTAAGTGGGTTTACATTATATAAGTATATATTGTCCTTACTCAAGTGTTTTGTGTTTTGCTTTACGCTCGGGTCAGCCTGAGTATTCATAGCTTTGGATCTCTTTCTGGAGCTGGTCTTTGCTGGAGTTTCTACTTATCTACATTTATATCTACTTCTGTTTCAGCTGTTCTAGTTTATCTCATGTATTAGTGAACTTCTGTGTATTTGGGATTTCTATTATGTTGTTTTCAGACTATATTATGTATTTGGTTTGAGACTCTGTTATAGTAGCTTCATGAACTACTATGCTATTTTTATATTCCGCTGCGAGTTATTCTAATTGTTCTGTGTTTGTGATTCTGTGTATTTGATTTCATTTGCTCAAAATTTATTTACAATCTGTTATTTCGCATCATTCAAGTCCGACATGTGTAGATTACTGTTGAATTGAATGGTACGAAATAGAAGGTCGTGATAGTTGGTATCAGAGCTTTGGTTTTGGCAAACCATTGCCTCTGCGGAGCAAGAAAACTCATTAGAGATAGGGTATTTCTACCCTAGAATGAGTGAAATCAAACTCAGAATCATATCTTTATGAGAGACATATTTTCAAAGTATAAATGATTTTTCAAAATGTTTTCAAAGGACTTTCCAAGATTATTTTGATATATAAAAATTTTCTTGTTTTAAAGGATTTTCAAATGTTTTCTAACTTCCTTTCTTTCATATCTACCTTGTTAGATTTTTCCCTTTCTTTAGGATATTCATCCAAGTGAATTCTCTTGTCTTACCTTATTTTATCTTTGGCTATCACTTCTACATCATCTCATGTTCCTCCACCTACTCCTGCTCCTAGCGATGTCTAAGGTACTCTCCAGGGTTCACTTACTTTATTCCATCACCATGTTCGTGTGTTGTTTGATACTGATGCTTCACACGGTATTATTTCTATTGGTTTGTGTGATAAGTTTTAGCATCTCCTATCTCCTGAGTATGCTTCTGTTTCATTATGTGTTTCAAATCCTATTGGGGTTCCTGCTAACCTTAATCGGATTTGTCGAGAAGTGAAACTTCTCCATTCTGATCATCACTTTTGTGGTGATTTTTATGTTTTGGGCTTCGATGCTTTTTATTTATTGCTTGGTCAGGATTGTTTGGTGCATCATGATGCTCATATCTATTGTAAATTCCGACTGTTCGTCTTGTTGACAATCAAGGGAATTCCTTGATTATTCAGTGCCGCTTGCTCAGGATTATGCTGGCAACTTTATTTATTCTCTGGATTCTTCTCCCAGTGATCTTGGTTCGACTCCTGTGGTTAGATTATATCCCGATGTATTTGGTGAAGTCAGTTCTTTGCCTCTGAAGCGGGAAATTGATTTTTGGATTGATCTCATTCCTAGTGCTCGACCTGTTGTTCTTCCTCCTAGAAGAATGGCACCCCGCGAGAAGGTTGGCGAAATTGGTAGACGCTACGGACTTGATTGGATTGAGCCTTAGTATGGAAACCTGCTCCTGATTCTACCGGAAATCTTAAAATATTGAAACTTGTTGCAAATGTATTCATTGAATTGGTGATGAAACGTATAACTTGTACAAATCTTTCCATTTTCCAATTCGATCCGATCCGGTTAGGAAAGCAAATTGAGGACTTGTCTTCCAAAGGTCTGATTAGGCCTAGTTTTTCTGAATGGGGAGCTGTGGTGGTTTTTGTCACCAAGCTGATGGTTCTCTTCGGATGTGTGTTGATTATAGGGAGCTGAACAAGCTCTCTATGAAAAACAGATATCCAATGCCTCGTATCAATGACATGTTTGATCAGCTTTATAGTGCCACGGTTTTCCCTTAGCTAGATCTTGCCACTGGTTTTCATCAGCTCAGGGTTGCCGAGGATAGCATTTCCAAGACTGCTTTCCGCACTGAGAATGGTTTTTATGAATGGTTGGTCATGCATTTCTGTTTGACTAATGCTCCTTCTTTCTTTGTTGATTTGATGAATCGTTTTTTTCGTGATGTGCTTAATAAATTTGTGCTAGTCTTTGTTGATGATATCCTTGTCTTCTCTAAGACCCAGGAAGAGCATGAGTCGCAGTTAAAATATGTTCTAGAGACTCTCAGAAATCATCAGTTGAAGGCTAAATTTTCTAAATGCCATTTCTAGAAGGATGAAGTCTGATATCTCGGGCATATTGTTTCTAATAATGGAGTTTCAGTTGATGCAGTTAAGATCACTGCGATCAATGTAAGTCTTTCTTTCGTTCTTCTCTTATCTCTATCTTTGCTAGTCGATGTGCGACTTGTCAGTAAGTCAAAGCTGATCACCAAAGGACCCCTAGTTTGTTGCATGCAGCCCCTTGAGATTCCCAATTGGAAGTTGGAACAGGTTTCCATGGATTTCATCGATGGTTTACCGAGGACTCGGAGGGGTAATGAGAGTATCTGGGTTATTGTTGATAGACTGACCAAGTCCTCTCATTTTATGGCGGTCAAGTCTAATCGTTCTGCTTCTAGCTTATCTGAGATCTACATGAGAGAGATCGTTCGTCTCCATGGTGTTCCTCTCAGTATTGTTTATGATCGTGACCCTATCTTTACCAGTCAGTTTTGGAAGGCTTTTCAGGAATCTCTGGGTACTCATTTGAATCTGAGCACTACTTACCATCCATAGACCAACGGTCAAACAGAAAGAGTGAATCAGATTCTCGAGGATCTTCTTCGTGCTTGTGTGCTTGATTATGGAGGATCATGGGAAGATTATCTCCATCTTGCCGAATTTACCTACAATAATAGCTATCATGTTTAAACTTATCTTCTGTTTTTCAGTCTATTCTTAATCTTTTTATCTATCGCATTCCATATTTGCATTAAGGCCAGTCTCCAAATGTCTCCGTTCGCTACTTTATACAGACGACCTTGTAGATCCCCATCTTGCTGGATTGAATCTGGTAATCGTCTGGTTCTTGGTCCTGATGTGATTTTGGAAGCTTTTGAGAGAGTTGAGGAGATTAAGAAGAGTTTGAAAGCCGCCTAGAATAGGCAGAAGAAGTATGCTGATAGGCGTAGGCGGAATTTGGAATTTTCAGTCGGTGATCAGGTGTTCCTTAAGGTTTCTCCCTTGAGGAATGTCATTCGCTTTGGTCGTAGAGGAAATCTTTCTCCTAGGTTCATTGGTCCTTTCTGCATTGTGGAAAGAGTTGGTTCCTTGGCTTATTGTCTGGATTTGCCCGAGTAGCTTTCTGGAGTGCATGATGTATTCCATGTCTCGCATCTTTGCCGTCATTTTCATTATCCATCTCTTATTGTCCAGCCTTCTATTCTTGATTGTTTGGATATTGAGCCTAATCTGACTGTTGAGAGGAAGCCACTTCGTATTGTCGACAAAGGTATGAAGCAGCTTAGAAGGAAATATGTTGATCTGGTGAAATTGCAGTGGAGTACTGACGATCGAGAATGTACCTGGGAAACGGAGGAGAGCATTCGTGCTTCGAATCCGGAATTATTCCTTTCAGGTACTATTTTGTTTTTCTATCTTGTTTCTCTTTATTTTTCCTTTCTGTTCTTTTCAAGGACGAAAAGATTTGAGTGGGGAAGAGTGTAACAACTCTAGATTTTTGAATATAAATTTAAATCTGACTTTATTTCATTGTGAAACTATTTTAATTTTTTTTTATTTGTGATATTTCATTTTTAAATATTTTTAAGGTGATAATAGAATTTTTCCAAATTTTATTGCATTTATTTCCTATTTTTAAAGGCTGGTTTCTATTTTTTGCTATTTTCTTCATTTAAATTATATTTAATTAAAATTTGTTTATTTTTGTGATGCATTTTATTTTATGTTCTTATCTTTGTTTATAAATATTTTCCATGTCCATAAAATTTTCCCAAAGTTTATTTTATTTATTTTCAAATTTTCTAGACTAGTTTTCATTTTCTGTGCCATTTTCTTATTTTAATCATATATAATTAACATTTATTTATTTATCTTTTATTTATTTGTTATATTTTTCTAATTTTATCTGAATTTATAAGTATTTTCAGTTATTTAAATTTATAAAAAGAAATAGGTGAAATGTGAAAGGTTTTGGTGACTTTTTATTTCTTATGACCTTTTATATTCTCACCTTTTCACATTTCAACCATATTTTTTCATTCAATTAGCCATATCTCCTCATTTCTTTAGCCGCCTACTCTTTTTCTCATTTACATAAACAACATTTTCTTCTCATTTCTGAAAAAATTCGGCCTCATCTTGTTCAAAGAATTTGATAAATCTTTCTTTGTTTGTTTATTTTTTTATTGTTTTAATTGATTTTGCTCTAGCTCTTCATCTCTAGGTCCACCTTCCTTGCTACCTCCACCTTCCTTGCTACCTCCACCACCACTGGAATCCATCACCATCACCTCCTCCTCACTAGCCAATCCCAGCCGAACCACCCTTGGTGGTTGATCCATCAACAAAATACACAAAACTCCTCTTGAATGCATAGCCGAGAACATCTCCACTTCCACCAAATTCATCACCCCCTAACCGCCACCTACTCCACCACCACCTCTAGCCGACTTGAAACACCTCTGCCATGTCACCTCTTGATCATACCAGAGATGGTCGTGCACCTTGTGGCCTTGGCCGAGCCTTGCTTTGCCTTGAAACCATATGATGTTGCTTGTTAGTGTTGTTCATTGCTCAACCACCTTTGCACCATCAACAAACCATGTAGGCCGACCCATATCCACCCACAAAAGATCGAAACCCTTGCCTTAGACATGTATCCCACCTATGGATGATACTAAAGATTGTTGGAAGCAAGTGCGAAGCATTTCATCTTTGATTTATGCAGTTAATTCTTGCATAGTTTAATCGTTTTTGGATTGAAAGCTTATAATTGTTGTATTGTTTTGGTTTGATTTGTATTCATGGGAATTGACCTTTGGCTCTCTAACTCAAATCTGTGTTGTGCTTCCGTTCCTCTGAAGATCGTTGTTTGTGTGTTTCAGTTGTCATCTCCAGCTTAAACCAGTGAGTTATTCTCACCAAACAATTTGTACCTATATAACCAGTAAATTGACCACTTTTGAATCTGAATGCATCACCATATTATATCTGCTATGCTATGATTATATGATGTTCACCCATGCTTAAACACATGTTATAACATATGTTACTGTTATATTATGTTGTCTGTTATTTTATATCATTTTATCATACTACAAGTTCCCTTTAGATTAGAATCACTATGGGTTGAAATGATACATATCCAAACGGACTTTAGAATAGGAGAAAATCATTATAGGCTGAAATGATAGGCCTGAGCGATTTTTAATTATTTCATTTACTTGGGATTGCAGGTTTGAAATGATAAAACTCTGGTTTTCTTTGTAAATTAAGGGTTGAAATGATATATTACCCGTATCACTTTACCTAGCGTAAAAACTTATATACAGACCCGTAGTAAAAATATGTTTTTCTAAAAAATTTAAAATATTTTAGAAATGTAAATATTATACAATTTCGATTTCAACCTAATTAAAAGTGATTTTTGTAAAATATTGTTGATTTTATGGAAATTTATAACCGAAATAAATTATGGAAAAGTTAGAAAATTCGAATATAAGTTATTTTGGAAACTTAAATTTGGTGATAATTGGAATTTAAATTAAATATGAAAATATGATAAATTTATGATAATTTGGATTAAAATGACTTTAAAGTGATTTTATAATGTGTTAGTGATTTTTGAATAAAGTTAAAGTGTGAAATGAATGTATATTGAGTCGAATTTTGAAATGTAACTTAAATTGGAAATTTGTGAATTTGGTTTAAAAGTGAATTTTTAAGTTAAGTAAATAAGATGAAATTAAGTTATATTATAAAATTTAAATTTAAGTGTTAAGTTAAAATTTAATTTAATGAATTTAAAATTGAATGTTGAAGTTTAATAAGTGAATTATTATTAAATATTGATTTTGAATGGAAATTTAACTTTATAAAATCATGAATTCAAGGAAAATTAAATGATGGTTATAAAAGTGAAATTAGATGATTTTATAAGTTAAAAATGATTTAAATAAAAATATAATTTTTTTAAAATTATACTGAATATTTGAAGTTAATTAACTGCATTTCTGAAATGCTATTAATTCAAATGCAATTGATAATACAGCATTTGTAGATGTTGTAGTTGATATAAATGAACCAAATGGCTTAATTTAATTAAAGGCTATTATAGCATTTTTGTACGTGCTATAATTGTAACTAAGTTTTCTTTGAAACTAATGTAACCCTATTACAGCAAATTAAATGACGTTTTTTGTTAAATTGAACTGTTTTGAATGTAACTTTCCGTAGCGTTTTCTAAATGCTGCGAAAAGTGAATTTTTACTATTTTGATAACCTTAAGTGAATAAAAGAACTTGAATGTTTATAAATGTTGTAAATTTAATAATTTAATTATTAAATGTAATAACTTCATTTTAATGATTGAAATGAAGTAATTCGATTTGAAATATAAACTATTTTGAAATGTAAATTGAAATGGTATTTTAAATTGAATAAAGTGAATATGGTTTTGAAATGAAATGATAAGTTTGATATTTTGAAATGGATTTGAAAGGATATTGAATTGTTAAATGATATTTGATTTTTGAAATAAATACCATTTTTAAATGATAACTACGGGTTATAATAACGATTGGTTGTTAAAGAGACCGGGATCGGATATGGAAATACTCTCTGTCGATTCTAAAAACCACTTTAATAACTGTGTACGCAGTGGAGATTTCAGAATGAAGTAGGATGATGACGGCATTCCTAAGGTACTTTACGTGGACCAAACTTCCGTGAGTTAGCTTAAGGTGGCTAAAACAGGAGCGATCTCGGACCAAAGGAGGTAGCACCTCTGGCTGGACACACTTCTTCGATACTATTCTATTACTGTTGAGATCGATTGGGTGCATGCCTTGATTTTGGAGTGTTGTTCGGGGTGGGCGTATGTAGCTGTTGCGTTACAACAAGCCCATGTGCGTAATTGGTATATCTACCCTAGCATTGCCTTCTGTGCCGTGTCACCTACCATACCGAGCCTTTACTACGAGTTTGTTTTTCTCCCGTAGCCCATGGAGTATTTAGGGTAGTCTCACGATCTGGAGATATGCTGATGCTGGATGGACTATTGGGACTATTATGTGTGAAGGGTGATATGGGTAGCCCGGAACGCTATTTAAAAGTATGTTTATTTTACTGTAGACATTATTATAATAGCGCAATATTACTACATAGTAAATAGTTTAACGGATCCTTAGAGGATGGGTGGTCACAGGCATCCTTTAAGTTACTTGTTCTTTATTACAGTTCACTTGAGTTGGTTTACATTATATAAGTATATATTGTCCTGACTCGAGTGTTTTGTGTTTTTCTTTACGCTCAGGTCAGCCTGAGTATTCACAGCTTTGGATTCTCTTTCTGGTGCTGGTCTTTGTTGGAGTTTCTGCTTATCTACATTTATATCTACTTCTGTTTCAGCTGTTCTAGTTTATCTCAGTATTAGTGAACTTCTACGTATTTGGGATTTCTATTATGTTGTTTTCAGAATGTGTTATGTATTTGGTTTGAGACTCTGTTATAGTAGCTTCATGAACTACTATGTTATTTTTTATTCTGCTGCGAGTTATTCTGATTATTCTGTGTCTGTGATTCTATGTATTTGATTTCATTTGCTCCAATTTTATTTACAATCTGTTATTTCGCATCATTCAAGTCTGACATGTGTGGATTATTGTTGATTTGAATGGTACGAAATGGCGGGTCCTGACAGGAACAGTTTTGGTAACTTTAAAATTCAGTTCAAATGTATTTTCTCACGTTGGTTTATTAGACTAATCTGGATGTTCTTTCCTTTCAATGCTCGGGTCAGACCGAGTATATTTACAAGTTCATATTCGATGATTTTAGAGCTTCATCAAGCAAGTGGAGATCTTCATGTCATATAGACGTATCTGTTTATTATTCTGCTGCATTTCTTTGCATTGTTGTTGTTGTAAATTATCAGCATTTCTGAGGACAGATTATTATAACTGTCCAAGGTGATGATTATTTATTACGTACTCTGATATTGACTTATGTATATTATAGTTTCTCTTTGTAAATATTATTGATCTATATTATATGTTATTCCACTGTGATGTGAGATTCTGTATTGTCTTGGTTTTGCTTCTCTCTTCTTCTTCTCTTCTCTTCTTCTTTCTTCGCTCTATCTTCTCGCCCTCTCTTTTCTTTCTCATAATTATCTGCAATCAGTGCGCTTTGGGTCAGACATGTGTGGTTTATTGTCAGATTCAGAGTGTGCCGATTATGGATCATCACAGCGTGGTATCAAAGTTGAAGGTTAAGCGATAACCTTGGCTTTGTTAGGGTAAAGACTCATTGGTGATAGGGTTAGTAATATCCTTGGATGAATAACTCATTAGAGATAGGGTTAGTAACACCGTAGAATGAGTTTGAGTGCATTATATATGAATGCGTATTTGTTAATGACTAATAATTTCTTTTGTGTTAATTTATTTATTGAGTGATTAATGGATTCTAATCGATGCGCCTGGTCACCATTATTGATGAGGGTCCTTAAACATTTAAACAAGGCGAACTGACACACTGATTTGAAAATTTAGCAAATGAAATAATTTTACCTAGCATTATATTTTGAATATAAAGTATATATTTTGAAAGGTTATTTAGTTAGAAATGAATGATCAAGGTTAGTGAAATTTAAATATGAACATCATGTGATTAGAATTTCACAGTTTGACTATAAGATGCTTTATAAAGATAATTGATAAGTATGAAATCTGATAAGGTTATTAAGATCTTTAATACTTATTCCAAAATAACAAATTAAGAAATGATAATGCTAAGTTACTTTCATAAATTGATAAATTGTTTGATTTAAAATTTTAAGTACAAATACCTCGTGAATTAAGTTTCACGATTTGACTATAATGTATTTGATAATAAGATTTGTTTAAGAAATAAAAATATAAGATAAAAATGTATTTAATAAATAGAAAATGATTATGTAAAAGATAAATGTAAAAGGAAAGAGAATTTAAATTCAAGTAACTTAAAATAATTGTGGAAATTCAAATGAAGTTAATTAAAATAATATGAATTTATAAAAAGAATTTATTAAATTGGTTTTATAAACAAAAGTAATCTCTAAAGGATTTTGAAAAAGGTATGATTTTGGAGTTACTCGATCTATATAATTTTCTTAAGTTAAAGAGATAATGTGAAACATTAATTGATAAATTGATAAGTAATATTTCTAAAAATGTTTAAACTAAAGATAAATTCCTTTTTGAGTGAAAAATGGTTCCATTGGAAAATTTTCCTTTAATAAAACATTTGAAAATAAATAGTTCATGGGATTATATAAAGAATCACCTTTACAAAATATTTGAACTTAAGATAAAAAAATTATGAAATTTTTTTGAAAGTTAATAAATACATATATCATATATATATTATTTCATCGGACAATTTTAATCTAAGATTCGAGTTCAGGACTTTAAGATGTTTACACCGGTCCGAAAAAGGATTTATCAGTTGATTCTTGACGGAGAACATTAATGAGGGTTTGTGGTTAGGTACTTGAGTTCTCTATCGTAGTTGAAAACAATGCAAGGAAAGCAAAGGTTTCTGATCAAGAAGCCTGATTAGAGTCCGCACTAAAGGATCGGGGGATCGATACTAGTTCAGAAATAAGGTTGTGTGTTTGAATAGGTGATCAAATAAGATAATTCATAAATATGATTTGGGTATATTATATGGAAATAAGTTTAAGAATAAATTTTTTGGGAAAACTTTTATTTGGAGTAATTTCGAGGACGAAATTTTTGTAAGTAGGAGAGAATGTAACGACCCAGAATTTGACCACTTTGAAATATACCATTTAAAGAGATTTTAAATATAAGATATGTAATGTTATATGATTCAAATAATATTAGATAGGATTTGAAAAGAGAAGCGTACACAAAAATAGTAAAATTTGCATATATCAACAAAAGTGACAAAATGTTGATTTCAGAGAAGTAAGTTTCTATGGTTAAATAAATTATTTTAACTAATTTTTGGTATTTATATTTTTAAATAACATTATAAAATTTATTTTCTAATTTGGTTTACACAATTAAATATTTAACTAAAACGTCAAAATGTGACCGTAAAACAATTTTTCGAAAATCAATGTTTTGTCAATTAAAAGTTGTCGCACCGTCGTCACACCTTTATTTTCTTATATAGAAACATATATTCAAATAGTATAAGTATTAATTAATTCATAAACAAGTTTACTTTTATTGAACATACTTAGAAAATTTTAAAATATAATTAACAAAAAGTAAGCACAAAAAGACAAAAAAAGTACAAAGCCAAAAAGCTAAACATGAAATCAAAGAAATATAATTATTACTTTCTTTACTTAATATCTAAGTGAAAATGACATAAAGTAACGATTTGAAATGTGATGTTAAGTATTGAAAAAAAATAAGGTTACTTAAGAAGTAAGGAAGGTTATTTTGATAATTTGGTAATGGGATATTTTGATAACCTACCACTTCTTCTTTTTGTAAATACCAACCACTTTCTCACTTTTTTTCACACTATTTCTACCTTCTTCTTCTTACTCCTTGATGCACTCTTTAATGGCTTCTTTTTCTTTCTTTTCCTTACTAACTTTTTCAAAATCATATCAAATCAATTTCAAACAAAACCAAACTTTTCCAAAGAACTTAGAATGCCATTAAAACATGGTTTAGTATCTAAGAAGTGAAGAAATAATGGAGGAAGGAGTGGAATAGAGGGGGCCGAACCTGTGGAAGAGGGAGGAGCAAGTCGTGAATCTCCGGAGCAAGAAAAAGAGAAGGAAGTGCTGTCGATTTCATTCTAGAGAGCTATGAGAAAATTCAAGGTGTTGTAGAAGCTCTACCGAATTTTCCGAAGTTGGTTGAAGTTGAAAACAATAGTGAAGTGTTGGATTAAACGAATGTTGGTAGGAAGTTAATCAATTTGGTTAAAGATGAGTGCACATATTCAAAGTTACTAATTACAAAAATATTTCAAGTAATAGCATGAAAGTTTAGTATATGTGTAGCGACCAATAAAATTTTATTAATTTTTTTTTTGGTTTTATAACGTATTTAATTTGGATTTTGAGAAATTATTAATAATAATAATTTTGAAATAAAAATTTGATATTTGGATTACGTATAATTTTATAGTTTAAACCAATAAGTTGTAGTTGTATATGGCTTGCATCTTATTCTATAATAACCAGTGTATATTTTGCTGTCTACTAGTATAATACTATATGTTAGTTTATTTATGTGTATCGATCTAAACAATGATTTTAAAATAATAATAAAAATATACATACATACATATATATAATTGGATTTGCGTTTGAATTTAGAAAATGATTTTGATTCATATAAATAGTTATATACATAGTTATGCACATATATAGCCATAAGTTCAACTCATACCATATTAAATTTCTTTTAAAGGTTTTAGCTAAATCTATGGGTGAGCGTTGACACACCTTTCCACCTTATATTTAATTCTCTAACGTTTCAATTTGCATTCTATCCGTTCATAATTTCTTTTTTTGTGTCAGCTGAATCAATGAGAGACTGTTACAATTTCATTTATTTGTGTACGTTTTCATTTTTATTATTGTACACATCACGGTACCTTTAAAATTGTGACTTCATTTCTTTTCTTCGGTCTCAATTATAGAAGCGTGCTGCGCACGTTATTATTAATTGCTTTGAATCTCACTACTCTATATTTATTCCTGTACGTTTTATCTTCGCTTAAATTTCTCTCTCCATTCTTTTTTCCATTTTCATACCCTTGCCTTTCCATACTCACGTGCTTTCCAATCAAGCAATAAATTATTTAAATATCCACCTTATCAACTTGACCGTTGTTATTGCATCACACTAGTATATAATTCAAATCTATCATTATTCTACCATTCTTCTTTAACAAATTATATGTAACAGTATATCATAAATGGACAGCTCATTCTCCACCCATTCATTTCTCCTATTCAATTAATAATGGAATATAAAGTTATATATTTGGTATACAATTCAAACAACCGTTACCATTCATACCTCCTAAATTCTAGCGATTGACCCCTCTATTTCCATCGGTTCAAATTTATATAAACTTTATATTCGTTACACGTTACATTCATTTATTTGACCGGTCCTTTCCTTTGTTATTTCCCGAATTTCGTGCGTTACTAACCAATGCTCCATATTTATTTGCCTTAATGATTCAGCTAAATTTAAGGATCACCGTTGCTTTTACCTTTTTGTTTATATTACCATTCCCCTATTTTAGCCGGTTGCATTTGATATTTCCTTGATTTAAGCTTTCTAACTTTTAAATTTCCACTACTCTATATTTTTTCTGTACATTTATCTTTGCTTGAATTTCTTTGTCCATTCTCCTCTTTTGCATGTGAAGCTTCTTCTGTAGGTAAATGGCTGCACCATTTTTTTTCTTCTTCTTATTTCTTTTCTTTTTCTTCTTCTTTTTCATCCTTTTCTTTTGTTTTCTTATTGTTTATATTGCTTTTCCTTTATTTTAAGCACAACATGTTTTTGTCTATTTATTTTTTTACATGTTTTGATTTTCAATGTAACATAAAAGTTTATAATTTAAGCGTATATATATATATATTTAAAAAGGATCGCTTTATATTAAGGTCACATGGTATTTGGAGAAGTATTTTTTTTAAACTATTTTGTCACTTTTATTTATATTTTACAATCCCGGTCCTAAGAGCATTTGATTGTTGGCTATACAGTTTGGGTCTATGTATTTACATTTAAAAGATAATGTTTAAATTTATGTAAAGGAAGGCAAAATTATGATGTATAAACTGGGATAGTTTAACATATATAGGCGAGGACATCATTAATTCCTACTTTCTATTTTCATCAGTTTTGGTTTATGCATTTAGTAATGCTAACTAAGCTATATATATATATAATTGGTTTTGCAAGGTCTATAGTTATATAAAATAATATGTCGATTTTATGGATTTTTGTTTACAGTAGTGCTTCACTTTTGGTTTTAAAACATAAATAGTTATATGTTTGGCAAGTTCACATATTGCTGTTTTGTAAGATCACGTTTAATATGTATATACTTTTTTTATAGATGAGAACTTGGTTTTCAAATATATTTTTTTTAGTATGTTTTGGGATTAATTATTTAATTTAAACAAATATATTTATTTTAAGTTTATGTTTAATTTTTAATAAATGTAAGCTTGATTTGTTTATTTACGTATATGTTTGAAACGCTTGTAAATTTAATTTGCGGTGTTCAAACTTAGAATATAAATTCATATGTATATATAGTATAGGTCAGTTTTATGAATTTTTTTTATATACATATTTTTAAGTTTTATTTTATATAGTATGGTTTATATGTTAGAAAAAAAAAGGAGAGAGGTTTTATATCCATAGTTATATGTTACTGCATTGGGTAATATAGCTGTTAAGTGCTGTCTGCATTTGTACATTGATTTTTACTTGGACTGTATATATATATTGAATAACAAGTGTTTGTAGCTTTCTTTGTCGCAGTTAATATAAGCTATGTTGAAAATGGGTCTCAACATTGTTTTTTTCTTTAAACTTGCATGTGTTTATGTACATTTCAATATGAAAGTTACAATATTTATTTCAAATTTTATTACATTTGATTTTTAATACAAAACAGTGATTTTTCGTACATACGTATTTTGTTTTGATATTGGTCTTAAAAAGAAATATTAATTTAATAAGAAAATAATATATTTATTTTGATTTATATATGTATATGTGCTTTAAATGGATATTGTTTTCAAATTCTCTTATACCAATTCTCTTCATCAAACCCGGTTCTAATTTGATTCCGTCGATTCCTGTTATCAGCTTTGTCCGTCATGCCCGTTTTCTCCATCGAATCGTATCCATCTAGCGTCGCTTGGAATTCGTAGCTCGTTTCCTTGTCAAATCTGTTTAGCCTCGAAAGGTGAGCAATCACTCACGATTAACACTTTTATATTTATTGAATTTGATTTCAATTGAAACGACAATTGAAATATGCTGTTGTATTTATTTTTAATTGTTATATATGCTATTATTTGTATCTGTTCACCTATGACACCCAACACCATTATCGGTTAATTATGTATGTGATAATAATACAGATTGGTTGATAATTGATTGTTTGATTGATTGTTGTTTAAATTGGATGTTAATTATTTTTGTTAAGTGATAACTAGTTTGCTAGTTTAATTTGAGTAGTATAGTTTACAAATTAAACGGATTATATATGATGGACCTTACTTTATTAAAACCTGACCCCGCCATATGTAAATTTGATTAGTTGAATTTGACCCATTGATTGTCGTAGAAATTGATAAATTATTCTTGAAATCTTTGAACGTAGTTTGGATTAATTGTTGTATTATTAAACTGAAAATGAAATGGAACGACAAGGGAAAACTGAAATGTAATAACCTTTAAATCTACATGAAATGATAGTGTTGATTTTAGAAATAATTATAAAAATAACAATGCGAATTAATACGATTATTTCGGGGTTATTTGATTTAATCTATTGAATTGTTATTGATTGTTGTTATTGCTTGTTTACTTACTTTGACACTATCCCTGTCATCACACTGCAAGTTCCCTTTGTTATGTTTGATTTTTGAATTAAAATGGGTTGAAAAGATAGGCCCAAGCGGGTTTCGTTTAATTAAATTTGGGATTACGGGTTGAAATGCTATCCACCCGTATACATTTAGTGTACGTATTGAAATGATAATAGCCATAACACTTTGACCATATGATAAAAAAATCTATGGTCTTATTAAATGTAAATTCTTAAATACATCTATAAAGGGTAATGATAAATATAGAGTTAATTATATCTAGTTAATCAAGATTTGATTAAATACATAAATTATGATAAATAATTTATGTAAATTTTATTCGGATAAATTTTGCAATAATATTGAAAAATTAAGGTTGGGAGATAAATTTGGGTTATTGTAAAATGATGTTTAGATAAGGATTTATTTATTTAAATCAATTTGAAATTTATCGAATGAGATATTTCACGTTTAATAAAATTTGAGAAATCTTGAGAAAGATGTAATTTAAAGTCACTAAAATGGTATTGAATAAGGGAAGGTTCAAACTAAATAATAATGATGTAAAAACCAAGAATCTATATGAAACTGTTAAATTTAACATCTAAGTATTTAAGCCATGAACTGTATTGTAATTAAATGGTTTAGAAATTTGATATGTATTTGGGACCAAGATAGTTGAATTTGTTATGTAGATAACTAATTGAATTTAAGGGAAATTGAGGTTGAACGAAATCTGGAAATTTGTATTTAGAAAACTAGATTGGGAAATTTAGGGGAAATATTAAATACTTAAAGTATGGAAACATATTGAAATGGAAAGGGTAATTAGGATATCAAATCCAGATTTGAGATTTATAATTGAGATTGAATTTAATTTAAATGGAAAGGTCAGGTTGATGTGAACGATTTGTTAAGTTAAGGAAATTGCAAGTGCTTTACCATATACAGCATTTAATGTATATAAATACTATTTGGGAAATATAATTATTCGAAGTGAATTTGACATTTGGGTTTGAAGTATAAATTAAGTGAATGACCACGATGTAATAGTGTATATTTCTACCCTGTAGATAGTTCTATGGACCCTTAGAGGATGGTCATCCCAAACATCCTTTAAGTTATTTGTATTTCAGTTGATATTTCACTTGAGTTGGATTTATTGATATAAGAATGTTAATCCTGACTCGAGTGTTTTGTGCTTTGCTTTACGCTCGGGTCAGACCGAGTAATACAGCATTAGAGACTCACCTTTGGAGATTGGAGCTTCATTTGGAGATCCAACAATCGTTTCAGCTTTCAGTTTTCTAGATTGACTGGTTCAGAGAAGTCATCGGCTCGTACTGAAGACTTTTCTGTATTCAAGAGATTCTGATGTATTTTATTTTAAACTCTGATGTATATAGTAGCTTCATGAACTACTATTTTTCTATTCCGCTGCATTATATTACTCTGTGTCTGTGATCTGTGTTTGATTTATTTACTGTATATTTTAAGTTTTGCCAAATTAAATTAACAATTCGGTATTTTGAATTATTCAAGTCGTACATGTACGGTTTTAGTGTCGATTTGAATGGTCCAAAATAGCGGGTCGTTACAGTTGGTATCAGAGCTTTGGCTCTAGGCAAAACTTAGCATATATAGTAAATTTATTTACAGAATCACTTTCGCTCGAGTTGAATCTCTTCCTTTCGACTTGATTTCCTTTGAATTTTGGAATATCCCTCGGTTCCGAAATTCATCCGTGTCTCTTCCTATTTATATTAGTTTAATTGCGGAGTATCCCATAACTCCATTGAATAATTTGTAAAAGGGTGAAAACTCCTTTACAATTGGCATTAATTCACCTAGATTTCTGAAGTCACGGTTGACCGGTAGATGTCGCCCGCGACTTATAGAAGGATATCCACCTTCTACTTTGTAATAAAGATTTCCTCATTTTGCTCAAGCCTTCACACTTTGTTTCGAAACTTCCTTTGATCAAGTTTTCTCTTAGAAATTGAACCTCTATCTGGTTTGATATTGGACTCCCTGAATGATAGGAAACTATTTTGTAGATGGCAAAATCGGAAGAGCAGAAAGCAGCTCGTCGAGCCCGGAGAGCACTAGCCCGTAAGGAACAGGAGGAAGCAATGGAGAAGTGGGAAAAGATTTGGAGGGAAAGGGCAGGACCTGGACCTTATGACAATGTCATCTGTTATCGGTGTCAAGAGAAGGGACATTATGCAGCCATGTGCGGGAAGAGAGATGAAGGAAAGAAGAGTGAGGGCCAGCGTTATCGATCCAAGATCTTCTGTTTTAAGTGCCGTAGTACGGGACACTTTCCCAATCGCTGCCAAAAGGTGAAGAAAGTAAATGCTGCACCCACGGCATCAGTCGACCAATCAACCATTTGCTATCACTGTAGGCTGACTGGACATATAGCTAGGAATTGTCCTGTGAGGAAGTACGGAAGGAAGGCTGCGTTCCCGCAATTCGTTAAGGAGGATGGGTGTGTAGTGCATTTATGTAAGAAATGCAGAAGTTGGGGCCATATTGAGGGGGAGTGTTCTGGACCGATTGAAGTCCCACCCGGTAGAATTAATACCGATGCTTTGTTTATGTAAGGTGGTTCTCGGTAGATCTGTTTGTTTCAGCAGTTGTTTGTTGCTTTCGATAAACTCTATTGTATCTTTTGCTTAACTGAAGTTCTCTAATAAAGTATTCATGTTCCTGTTTCGTTGATATGAAATTCAAATCTCTATCTTTATTTTGAAATCCATTCTTAGATTATCCTTTGAAAGTCGGGTACGTTTGTATTTTGAAATTGCTTTATATATCAAATTTATATTTTAATAACTATGATTTTTCCTATATATAAAAAGAAATGTTTCGATAAGGATTATATACCTATATATAAATCAAATAAGAAATGTTATTCTATATAAAAAGTTTTGAAAGGATTTGAAATTTTGGAAAATTATAAGAAATTGATTTATATAAAAATGATTTATAACTGAAGTGTTAAATTTGAAATTCGAGAATTGAATTCCGGTATTTTGAAATTGGTTTTAAGATTTTGGAAATTATAGGAAAAATAGTACGATTTAAAAGTATTTTTCCGAATAAGAAATGTTTTAAATGAGTTCAAATGAATTCCATTAATTTTGAAGAAATTTCAAACGAGTTTTCAAGAAAATAGAAGTCCAGAACTCACTTATGTCGCTAGGGAATAATTTCGGTGATGAGTGCACGCATCATCGACATTGATTTTCGAGTTTCAGAGTGGGGGAGAGGCTCCTTTAATAGCTTCGCTATGCGAGTGATCTTGTAAAACCGTTTTTGATTTCAAATTCCGTAGTAATTTGATAGTTTCGAAAGAAATATGTATATATTTGAAATGATTTAAAGTATACCGGTGTTCGATCCTCGAGTTTTGAGTTGACCTAGAATAACCCTATTTATAAAAAATTGATTTCCAACTAGTGATTTGAAATCTATTGATTTGAAAGGTACTCAATTTTGGAAAGAGAATTTTATATAATCGAAGTCTATATAAGGATATTTTGATATACTATTGATTTGGAAAGTATTCGTTTGAAAATGGAATCCTATATATATGGACTTTATATAAGTACAATATTTGAAAGTGATTTGAAAAAGGTACTATATGATATATATTTTCCAAATAAAGATATGGAAAGTGCCTTCTGCTTGACATCCGCTTTGTGGCCACAGCGTGGATTCATTCTATCGTTATTATTCTCTCTGATTTTGGTTTTCCGGATGTAATACTCGAGTGTTCCCACCGTGACGTGTCCCACGGTTTCTTTTTCTCTCGTGAATGCACAGCGAAATTGCCTGGCTGAGTCTTGCCTAGGGGTACGGATTGTTTCCTGGGGGAACCAGGCGGAACCATTGTGTATCCTGCAATCTGTGTAGGTCGCGAATAGTAGCGCAAGTGCCTGGCTGAGTCTTGCCTGGGGGTACGGATTGTTTCCTGGGGGAACCAGGCGTAACCATTGTGTATCCTGCACCCTACTAGTCATCATGGCGTAACTCGCAGGGCTGTGAAAGCTTACGGATATGGATTGTTTCCTGGGGGAACCAGGCGTAACCATTGTGTATCTGCGAACCATGATCGGACAAAGGTTTTGGTTTGATTGTTTTGTTTGGATCGTACTTTCCATATCTGTTTTAAAGGGTTTTTCAAGTATTTTCACTGGTTGTTGAAACAAGTCTACTAAGTACTTGAAGAATTCTAGCTTTGCGCCTGATCAACGCATGGCCAGAGTCTGCAAGAACAAGGATAAACTTGTTGAAACATCGAGTTATAAAAGTATTTTCGAAAGAAAATTTACTTTGATATAGTAGTATCTTATTATAAAAGTGTTATTATAAAGGTATTTATTATAAAATATTTTTCCCAACAAAGAAATTTGCATTAATCTTTGGAATTAAATTCCTTTGGTAAATTGAAAATTCTTGCCCGATACTATTCCAGAATCTACCTTCCTTTCCTTTTTGAATAAAATCTTTTAAAGATTGCTTATCTATATGCTACATTGGTTAATAGAAAATTTTAGTGGTATAAATATTTTTGAAGTGAATGATTTATTAATAATGTTTGAAAGGTATCTAAAGACAAATTTATAAATTTATGAATTATGGATTTAATGTTTTCAACAGCTTCTTTGTAAATATAACTAATGATGCAAATAATTGTTTTCAAATAGCTTTCATATATGTATATAGGTGTTAGTTAAACATATTAAATTTCAATGAGTTTTGGAAATTTTAAAGTATTAAAGATAGCTGAATCGCAAATAAAGTTTTCAAATGAATAATTCAAGTAAAATTATATAGTTTTAAATTAATTATTTACCCTTAACTTTCAATCTACCTTTATTTCTGGTTGTTCTATTCTCCTACCTCCTTCCTTTTCGGGGACGAAAAGTTTTGAGTGGGGGAGAATGTAGCGACCAATAAAATTTTATTAATTTTTTTTTTTGGTTTTATAACGTATTTAATTTGGATTTTGAGAAATTATTAATAATAATAATTTTGAAATAAAAATTTGATATTTGGATTACGTATAATTTTATAGTTTAAACCAATAAGTTGTAGTTGTATATGGCTTGCATCTTATTCTATAATAACCAGTGTATATTTTGCTGTCTACTAGTATAATACTATATGTTAGTTTATTTATGTGTATCGATCTAAACAATGATTTTAAAATAATAATAAAAATATACATACATACATATATATAATTGGATTTGCGTTTGAATTTAGAAAATGATTTTGATTCATATAAATAGTTATATACATAGTTATGCACATATATAGCCATAAGTTCAACTCATACCATATTAAATTTCTTTTAAAGGTTTTAGCTAAATCTATGGGTGAGCGTTGACACACCTTTCCACCTTATATTTAATTCTCTAACGTTTCAATTTGCATTCTATCCGTTCATAATTTCTTTTTTTGTGTCAGCTGAATCAATGAGAGACTGTTACAATTTCATTTATTTGTGTACGTTTTCATTTTTATTATTGTACACATCACGGTACCTTTAAAATTGTGACTTCATTTCTTTTCTTCGGTCTCAATTATAGAAGCGTGCTGCGCACGTTATTATTAATTGCTTTGAATCTCACTACTCTATATTTATTCCTGTACGTTTTATCTTCGCTTAAATTTCTCTCTCCATTCTTTTTTCCATTTTCATACCCTTGCCTTTCCATACTCACGTGCTTTCCAATCAAGCAATAAATTATTTAAATATCCACCTTATCAACTTGACCGTTGTTATTGCATCACACTAGTATATAATTCAAATCTATCATTATTCTACCATTCTTCTTTAACAAATTATATGTAACAGTATATCATAAATGGACAGCTCATTCTCCACCCATTCATTTCTCCTATTCAATTAATAATGGAATATAAAGTTATATATTTGGTATACAATTCAAACAACCGTTACCATTCATACCTCCTAAATTCTAGCGATTGACCCCTCTATTTCCATCGGTTCAAATTTATATAAACTTTATATTCGTTACACGTTACATTCATTTATTTGACCGGTCCTTTCCTTTGTTATTTCCCGAATTTCGTGCGTTACTAACCAATGCTCCATATTTATTTGCCTTAATGATTCAGCTAAATTTAAGGATCACCGTTGCTTTTACCTTTTTGTTTATATTACCATTCCCCTATTTTAGCCGGTTGCATTTGATATTTCCTTGATTTAAGCTTTCTAACTTTTAAATTTCCACTACTCTATATTTTTTCTGTACATTTATCTTTGCTTGAATTTCTTTGTCCATTCTCCTCTTTTGCATGTGAAGCTTCTTCTGTAGGTAAATGGCTGCACCATTTTTTTTCTTCTTCTTATTTCTTTTCTTTTTCTTCTTCTTTTTCATCCTTTTCTTTTGTTTTCTTATTGTTTATATTGCTTTTCCTTTATTTTAAGCACAACATGTTTTTGTCTATTTATTTTTTTACATGTTTTGATTTTCAATGTAACATAAAAGTTTATAATTTAAGCGTATATATATATTTAAAAAGGATCGCTTTATATTAAGGTCACATGGTATTTGGAGAAGTATTTTTTTTAAACTATTTTGTCACTTTTATTTATATTTTACAATCCCGGTCCTAAGAGCATTTGATTATTGGCTATACAGTTTGGGTCTATGTATTTACATTTAAAAGATAATGTTTAAATTTATGTAAAGGAAGGCAAAATTATGATGTATAAACTGGGATAGTTTAACATATATAGGCGAGGACATCATTAATTCCTACTTTCTATTTTCATCAGTTTTGGTTTATGCATTTAGTAATGCTAACTAAGCTATATATATATATAATTGGTTTTGCAAGGTCTATAGTTATATAAAATAATATGTCGATTTTATGGATTTTTGTTTACAGTAGTGCTTCACTTTTGGTTTTAAAACATAAATAGTTATATGTTTGGCAAGTTCACATATTGCTGTTTTGTAAGATCACGTTTAATATGTATATACTTTATTTATAGATGAGAACTTGGTTTTCAAATATATTTTTTTTAGTATGTTTTGGGATTAATTATTTAATTTAAACAAATATATTTATTTTAAGTTTATGTTTAATTTTTAATAAATGTAAGCTTGATTTGTTTATTTACGTATATGTTTGAAACGCTTGTAAATTTAATTTGCGGTGTTCAAACTTAGAATATAAATTCATATGTATATATAGTATAGGTCAGTTTTATGAATTTTTTTTTTATACATATTTTTAAGTTTTATTTTATATAGTATGGTTTATATGTTAGAAAAAAAAAGGAGAGAGGTTTTATATCCATAGTTATATGTTACTGCATTGGGTAATATAGCTGTTAAGTGCTGTCTGCATTTGTACATTGATTTTTACTTGGACTGTATATATATATTGAATAACAAGTGTTTGTAGCTTTCTTTGTCGCAGTTAATATAAGCTATGTTGAAAATGGGTCTCAACATTGTTTTTTTCTTTAAACTTGCATGTGTTTATGTACATTTCAATATGAAAGTTACAATATTTATTTCAAATTTTATTACATTTGATTTTTAATACAAAACAGTGATTTTTCGTACATACGTATTTTGTTTTGATATTGGTCTTAAAAAGAAATATTAATTTAATAAGAAAATAATATATTTATTTTGATTTATATATGTATATGTGCTTTAAATGGATATTGTTTTCAAATTCTCTTATACCAATTCTCTTCATCAAACCCGGTTCTAATTTGATTCCGTCGATTCCTGTTATCAGCTTTGTCCGTCATGCCCGTTTTCTCCATCGAATCGTATCCATCTAGCGTCGCTTGGAATTCGTAGCTCGTTTCCTTGTCAAATCTGTTTAGCCTCGAAAGGTGAGCAATCACTCACGATTAACACTTTTATATTTATTGAATTTGATTTCAATTGAAACGACAATTGAAATATGCTGTTGTATTTATTTTTAATTGTTATATATGCTATTATTTGTATCCGTTCACCTATGACACCCAACACCATTATCGGTTAATTATGTATGTGATAATAATACAGATTGGTTGATAATTGATTGTTTGATTGATTGTTGTTTAAATTGGATGTTAATTTTTTTGTTAAGTGATAACTAGTTTGCTAGTTTAATTTGAGTAGTATAGTTTACAAATTAAACGGATTATATATGATGGACCTTACTTTATTAAAACCTGACCCCGCCATATGTAAATTTGATTAGTTGAATTTGACCCATTGATTGTCGTAGAAATTGATAAATTATTCTTGAAATCTTTGAACGTAGTTTGGATTAATTGTTGTATTATTAAACTGAAAATGAAATGGAACGACAAGGGAAAACTGAAATGTAATAACCTTTAAATCTACATGAAATGATAGTGTAGATTTTAGAAATAATTATAAAAATAACAATGCGAATTAATACGATTATTTCGGGGTTATTTGATTTAATCTATTGAATTGTTATTGATTGTTGTTATTGCTTGTTTACTTACTTTGACACTATCCCTGTCATCACACTGCAAGTTCCCTTTGTTATGTTTGATTTTTGAATTAAAATGGGTTGAAAAGATAGGCCCAAGCGGGTTTCGTTTAATTAAATTTGGGATTACGGGTTGAAATGCTATCCACCCGTATACATTTAGTGTACGTATTGAAATGATAATAGCCATAACACTTTGACCATATGATAAAAAAATCTATGGTCTTATTAAATGTAAATTCTTAAATACATCTATAAAGGGTAATGATAAATATAGAGTTAATTATATCTAGTTAATCAAGATTTGATTAAATACATAAATTATGATAAATAATTTATGTAAATTTTATTCGGATAAATTTTGCAATAATATTGAAAAATTAAGGTTGGGAGATAAATTTGGGTTATTGTAAAATGATGTTTAGATAAGGATTTATTTATTTAAATCAATTTGAAATTTATCGAATGAGATATTTCACGTTTAATAAAATTTGAGAAATCTTGAGAAAGATGTAATTTAAAGTCACTAAAATGGTATTGAATAAGGGAAGGTTCAAACTAAATAATAATGATGTAAAAACCAAGAATCTATATGAAACTGTTAAATTTAACATCTAAGTATTTAAGCCATGAACTGTATTGTAATTAAATGGTTTAGAAATTTGATATGTATTTGGGACCAAGATAGTTGAATTTGTTATGTAGATAACTAATTGAATTTAAGGGAAATTGAGGTTGAACGAAATCTGGAAATTTGTATTTAGAAAACTAGATTGGGAAATTTAGGGGAAATATTAAATACTTAAAGTATGGAAACATATTGAAATGGAAAGGGTAATTAGGATATCAAATCCAGATTTGAGATTTATAATTGAGATTGAATTTAATTTAAATGGAAAGGTCAGGTTGATGTGAACGATTTGTTAAGTTAAGGAAATTGCAAGTGCTTTACCATATACAGCATTTAATGTATATAAATACTATTTGGGAAATATAATTATTCGAAGTGAATTTGACATTTGGGTTTGAAGTATAAATTAAGTGAATGACCACGATGTAATAGTGTATATTTCTACCCTGTAGATAGTTCTATGGACCCTTAGAGGATGGTCATCCCAAACATCCTTTAAGTTATTTGTATTTCAGTTGATATTTCACTTGAGTTGGATTTATTGATATAAGAATGTTAATCCTGACTCGAGTGTTTTGTGTTTTGCTTTACGCTCGGGTCAGACCGAGTAATACAGCATTAGAGACTCACCTTTGGAGATTGGAGCTTCATTTGGAGATCCAACTATCGTTTCAGCTTTCAGTTTTCTAGATTGACTGGTTCAGAGAAGTCATCGGCTCGTACTGAAGACTTTTCTGTATTCAAGAGATTCTGATGTATTTTATTTTAAACTCTGATGTATATAGTAGCTTCATGAACTACTATTTTTCTATTCCGCTGCATTATATTACTCTGTGTCTGTGATCTGTGTTTGATTTATTTACTGTATATTTTAAGTTTTGCCAAATTAAATTAACAATTCGGTATTTTGAATTATTCAAGTCGTACATGTACGGTTTTAGTGTCGATTTGAATGGTCCAAAATAGCGGGTCGTTACAATATGTTGGATGATTTAATGGATGATAACTTTTTTGATATTATATTTGATTACATTTTTGTGATATGGATGATAACTTGGTTGATATTATGGTTGATTATATGTTTGTGACATGGACGATAACTCAGTTTGATAAATGATAAGAAAAATGGTTAGTAAGCATAGTTAATTTAATCGAAATTCAAATCCATATAAATATGTGTATGAAAATATTGTTTAAAATGAGTTTAAAATGATTTAGAAATGTTTTATAAACACTTAAAGTGTTTCCATAAAGTATGAAAATAAATTGAAAATTTGGTCAAAAGTAGGCGCGTTGCGTAACGGTAGTTCGCCATTTCTCGTCATAAAATTTAAATGAGTGTACAAAGTGGAATATAGCTCGGAATTCTGCGAGTAAGAATTTTCCAAACTATTATATACATAATTTTCCAAAAGAAATAAAATCGATATTTCGATAAATAGATTTTAAGATATGAGTGAAAAAAATTTGTCGAAAAATCGCGGTTTTGCAGTTCGGAATCCAAAACTGGATTTCTTTGAAAATGATGTTTTAAAAAAATTTCAAAAATACGAAATAAATCTTATAAATATTTTAAGATGTTTTTAAAGTGATTTAAGTAATAAAAATATTTTTTCAAATAATAAAAAGTCCTTTTAATCAATATAGCTTTAAAAAGCAGTTTTCATAGCACTTTTTCGCAGCACTTTTTCAATAACCTTTGAAATATAGTTTTAGCACAACCGTTCTTTTCCAAATCTTTTGTAAAGGTTCTTAAATGACTAATTAATATCCTAAGGGTGATTTGAAGGATTTGTGAAATGGTCAAATAAATGAATAAGTGTTTTAAAATAATGATTTGGAAGTTTTACAAATTATTTCTAAAAATGAAAGGAGTATGCGGAAACGTCTATTACATTTGTCCCCCTTGTGAGATCTAAACGGTAAAATAAGGTGTGTAACTAAGGTTAGGAATGGAGCAACCAGTACCCTGAACTTACCTAGCCTTCAATTTATCTTTTAGACGGGGAGTGGAACAAATCGAAAAGAAAGGTCGGATACTCTAAAAGATCATAATTAAGATTTTTTTTTAAAGATAAAAGAAAAGAAACAAATTCTTTGAAATTATTTTAAATGGTTTATACATAAGATTTATAAAATCAATATTTTATAAATAAAAGTAATGGAATTATAAAAAGGCATTTTACAAATATTAGAAATGGAATTGTAATCGAATTTATATATGGATTTGCAAGTGAGATTTTGAAATGAATTTATAATTGATTTTGTAAATAAAGAGATTTGAAAAGAATGAATTGTTAAATAAAAGGTTTATAAATAAATTAACTTACAATCAGATTTGGACATATAAATGGAATTTGTTTGTAAAGGAATTTTGTACATGGAAGCATTTATAAATTATAAATAGAATTCTTAAACACTGTTTTACAAATGAGAAATCAATTTAACTTGGTAAGCCAAATATGTAAGTTTATTAAGGGAATTATATTCATGATTTTGGTCTAAGAATAATCCTTTAAATTAGTGCATAAGTAATTTGGTAAAGGAATTATATTCATGACTTTGGACAGTGAATAATCCTTTAAATTAAATGTGTAGTAATGAATTTGGTATGGGAAATATATTCATGATTTTGGACAGTGAATAGTCCTTTAAATTAAATGTGTAGAAGTAATGAATTTGTTATGGGGGTTATATTCATGATTTTGGACAGTGAATAATCCTTTAAAAATTAAATCTGTAGAAGTAATGAATTTAGTATGGGAATTGTATTCACGATTTTGGTAATGTATAATCCTTTAAATTAAATATGTGAAAGCAATGAATTTGGTAAGAGAATTATATTCATGATTTTGGATAGTGAATAATCCTTTAAATAGAATGAATATTTTAGAAAGTGATATTATAAAAATGGAGTTTAAATGGTTTGAAATAAAATTAGTTGTGAATTTACTTATTATTAAAATAAGTATATGAAAATGTTTTCTAAATATCCAATAAGTGAATTGGTTGTGAATATTATCTTTTTAAGGACATTTTGAATTGAATAATTGGGAAGTGTTTTGAATTATAAACGATTAATAAAATCAAACCATTGATTACTTAAGTGCTAGAATTTGTTTGTTGCTTTGATAGTTGTTTGCGCAAAAAAGGGGCAAACACCTCAAAGTCGTACGATTTAGTTGATTATATGTTGTTCTTAGTGATTTGGGTGATTTATGCAAATATGTAAAAAGCAGGGACTAAACTGTAAAAGACACACAGATTTATAGTGGTTCGGCCAGAACGTGCCTACGTCCACTTTATATGGTATTCTCCTTTTTCTCTTCAGATTACAAGTACAAAGCTTTGTATACAAGTACATGAATGTTGTTTGAAAGTTCTATCCGTGCTTGAGCTCTCAAACTTGTCCGACATTGTTGTACCCCTTCCCCTCTATTTATTGAGTGAGGTTGGGGGCAGGGGTCTAGGATATTTATAGCTGCTGGTGGGCCTGGGCTGATGCAATCTGGACCGGCAACTTTGGTTCGGATTGCTCTGGTTCGGTAGGGAGACATCCGGTGATGGTTGGTCCGGTGCTTGATTCTGTGGGCTCGGTTCGGCATTGGTTTAGTGGAGATGTTGGACCGGTAGTGGGTGGTGAAAGATGGAGCTTCGGTTGTAGTTGATTCGGTGGGAAGGGAAGTGGAGTTGGTTCGGTCTCGGTACTACCGAATGGATCCTATACTTAGAATGCCGAATGATCCCTTGTGTTGGGAATGCCGAATGAGCCTTCATATTTGAGAATGCCGAATGAGCCATGGGGAGTTCGAATACCGAACGAACTCATACACTTGAACTACCGGACGAAAGCGAGGGGTTTTAAGTACCAGATGACGCTTATTACCGGATGAACTCGGGGAGTGTAGTGTCGAACGAACTCTTGCCTTGCTTTACTGAATGAACCTTTGTACTTGAATCATGAGTGAAATCCCAGACTTATATACGCTTGCTTGCTTCTTCTTGTTCCGGTCGTGGTGGAAACGCAAACAACATTGATATTCCAATTTTGACCAAAAATGGGATAACACTTTGCCCCCCAAAACATGCCTTGTGATAATAAGGCGTGTTTTGAATAGTTTCGAATCCATTATACAAAGTCATAACCATATTGCCGGAGAATATCATCCTTGACTGCTCCGAGTCGATATCCAGTTCCAAATCCAATAACCAAAGCTTGAGCCAATTCCATGTCCATCCGAACTCGACAACCGAGCCCCAAACCGTTCTTATCCAATAGCCAATAACCGAATCCAGGATCTCTCCGGGATCCTGCCAAGCGCAATCTACACCTGACGGCCATGATCCAGTCTCCCTGGATTTTAAGCTAGCCTCTCCGGGTTCTTGCCAAGCGCAATCTATACTTGACGACCTTGGTCCAGTGTCCCTGGACGTTGAGCTAACCTCTCCGGGTTCTTACCAAGCGTAATCCACACTTGACGACCTTGGTCCAGTGTCCCTGGATGCTGTGTTAACCTCTCCGGGTTCTTGCCAAGTGTAATCCACACTTGACGACCTTAGTCCAGTGTCCCTGGACGCTGTGTAATGCCATGGCTTATGTCCTAAGCCGAATCCTGGTCTCTCCGGACCCTTGTGGAGCATAGTCCATACTCAACGACCTGAAAATAACAATTGATAATACAGGGCCTAAGTCCTATGCCGAATCCTGGTCACTCCGGACCCTTGCCGAGCATAGTCCATACTCGACGACCTGAATGAGTCAATTTACCATGTTCGGGCGAAGCGACTCACCCCTTGCCAGGCATAATCCATACCTGACGACCGTTTATCAAAAATCAGATAAAAATCCAATCGAAATTAAATCCAAAATCCATATCCAAAATCCGAATCAAAGCCAGAAAACCAGAAATCCAAACCAGCATCCAAAACCGAAAACAATCATTCAAAGGAAAATCCAAATCAAAAGGCAAGAAAAACCAGGAGCTCAATCCAAGCTCCAAAACCGAAAACCAAAAACAAAAGCAGTGTCCAATCCAAAAGCAAAAGATAAGTTTCACAAACCATAGCATTGCAGTTTATCATCATTCAGAGCATGCCTACGGGCTATCTCCGTCCCCGTACCTGTGTAAATGACTTGGTTGCTTGCCAATAGTTCGCTACTTAATTCATAATAACCTGGTCAATGGATGATCAACCGACCATCATTCCTGGGCCTCCCGCCATCGTAGCTTGAGGTAGGCGGCGGTTGCTCCTACCCTGTCGTTGCATTCCGAGGTCCAACATATTGTGGCAACTGTCCATTCATTACATGCTCCTCAATTATGTCCTTTAGGTGCCTGCAGCTGTTGGTGTCATGTACATCCAAATCATGGAAGAGACAGTGCCTTCCTGATGTTCTTTCCCGTTCTGTTGGTTCTCTCCTAGCCGGCCTCCGGTAGGGAAGGCGATTTCGAGTATCCAGTATATACGCTCCAGCGTCTCGTTCAGTCCTGTGTATGTGGGAAACTTTGGATCCTTCCATTGCTTCCTAGCATTTCTAGAATCATCGTCCAACTTCCTTTTTCCTTTGTCTTTATCCAAACCTTTGCTGGATGGTAGTCCAACCTCAATTGCATTAACCTATATTAACTTTAAATCCGTACTCGTATCTTCTTGCCGAAGGAACCTTTCTTCCTCGTGAAAGAATTCGTCGAGATCCCGTGGGGGATCTCATATCAGAGATACCTTGAAATCCGAGCTCTCCCTGACTCCTGATACTGCTGCCATTAAAACCATCGATGGATCGGGCCGATCCACCGAAGCAACTGCGGCACTGAATCGAGTTAGAAAGGCTCTAAGCGATTCATCGATCCTTTGCTTCACCGATGTTAATGTCATCACGTTCTTCGGTCTCTTGACATGAACTCCAAACTGTCCTAAAAACCTTTCCACCAATTCCCTCCAAGTCCTGATAGATCCTTCTCCCAGCTGCCTAAACCACATCGCAGCTAAGTCCGTGAAGTACAAAGGGAAGCATCGAGCCATCACTTCCTCCGATGCCCCCAGCACCTCCATGTGTCTAGTGTACCTCATCAGGTGATCCGTAGGGTCTGCCTTGCCAACGTATACCTCCACGCTAGGTAGCTTGAACTTAGGTGGATTCTGAGCCATCCTTATTTCCCGAGCGAACGGACTCCTGTTTACCCTTTCCAAGTCCCCGCTGGTCAAACCACCTCGCATAGTCTTCCTGATTATATCTACCAATCCAGCGTTGTCTGTCGGGGGTTGCCCCCGAGGGAATTCCGGTACATACTCTTCATGTGGCTCGCTAGCAGCAACGTCGGTTCTAGCCTGTTGAACTCCTTCCAAAGGTCCTCCTGTGTTGGATCCTGCGGGCCTGCCCCCAAGCCCTTGTCGATTGCCATCTGGCTCTGCATCCTGTCCTCCATTGGGTTCCATAACCCTAGCTCCTTGTCCTGCATCCACCGCCGCTGTAGCTGTTCCTAAGTTCTGGGTCCCTGCAGCTCTCATTTGCTCCAAGAAAGTCTGCATCATCCCCTGTTGACTCTTCAACAACCTCTCTTGCAGTGAATTTGTTATGGCTTCCATTTCGTCCCGGGTTATGTAGATCGAAGCCGGTCCTTCCTCAGCTCCGGAGGATGCTTGCTGACTTCCATCCGGTTGGCTTCTCTCAGCCCTTTGCCTTCTACTATTTAGCCTAGCCATTGTCTTCCAAATCCAAACTTCTATCCGATATAGCGAGCGCTAGTTCTTCTCAGTGAAAGCACCAAAATGTTTGCGCAAAAAATGGGCAAACACCTCAAATTTGTACGATTTAGTTGATTATATGTTGTTCTTAGTGATTTGGGTGATTTATGCAAATATGTAAAAAGCAGGGACTAAACTGTAAAAGACACACAGATTTATAAGGGTTCGGCCAGAACGTGCCTACGTCCACTTTATATGGTATTCTCCTTTTTCTCTTCGGATTACAAGTACAAAGCTTTGTATACAAGTACATGAATGTTGTTGGAAATTTCTATCCGTGCTTGAGCTCTCAAACTTGTCCGCCATTGTTGTACCCCTTCCCCTCTATTTATAGAGTGAGGTTGGGGGCAGGGGTCTAGAACGTTTATACCTGCTGGTGGGCCTGGGCTGATGCAATCTGGACCGGCAACTTTGGTTCGGCATGCTCTGGTTCGGTGGGGAGACATCCGGTGACGGTTGGTCCGGTGCTTGATTCTGTGGGCTCGGTTCGGCATTGGTTTAGTGGAGATGTTGGACCGGTAGTGGGTGGTGAAAGATGGAGCTTCGGTTGTAGTTGATTCGGTGGGAAGGGAAGTGGAGTTGGTTCGGTCTCGGTACTACCGAATGGATCCTATACTGAGAACGCCGAATGATCCCTTGTGTTGGGAATGCCGAATGAGCCTTCATATTTGAGAATGCCGAATGAGCCATGGGGAGTTCGAATACCGAACGAACTCATACACTTGAACTACCGGACGAAAGCGAGTTGTTTTAAGTACCAGATGACGCTTATTACTGGATGAACTCGGGGAGTGTAGTGTCGAACGAACTCTTGCCTTGCTTTACCGAATGAACCTTTGTACTTGAATCATGAGTGAAATCCCAGACTTATATACGCTTGCTTGCTTCTTCTTGTTCCGGTCGTGGTGGAAACGCACACAACATTGATATTCCAGTTTTGACCAAAAATGGGATAACAATAGTTAAATAACTAACTATCAAATTTGGCCATTTTAGTTTCCCAGCTTGATGTAGAAACTAAATAGTCATACACTTAGTATGTAGCTGACTATGTAGGCTCGATAATCGCTTGTGTTGAGAATGTTGATTCATGTAGTGCAGAGTGATTACTCCAATCTATTGAGCTTCCATCTTGGCCGTAGGATAGCAATTTGAAAGTTGGAGACGTCATAAGTCTATGAGACTTAGTTTCCATGTGAAGTTGAGAAATGCTTTTGCGTTGTTGGTATGAACAGACCAGGATCAGATTTATCTGAAAACCATTACGGACCAACATATATGTGACGACTGTGCAGGTAGGTCGATGATTTTGATATTTAGGATTTTCATATTAAAGGATTGCTTGTTGATTGGTTGGGGTTAAAATCCCAATATACATATAGTAGCAGTAGTCTCTTCGTTATGAAATATCTAGTGCAAGGACTATTCGCAATTAATCCTAGGGATTTCCGGACAGGATGTGGCAGGAAAGTACCTTCGGTTTGTCCTATTCCTAAACAACTTGTATGGACAAGTGTTTGACATTGCATTTCTATGATTACATACACTGGTTTTTACGGACATACATCATGTGGCGGCGGAGAAGACAACTTCTCTTAGCTTAACACCCTCCTTGAGACATACGAGCTCAAAGGTTGTATTTTTGTGGAAGTCAATTAGTAGTCAACGTTAATGGCAATGCGGCATCCAAAGTGATGTGATATGTGTTATGTGAAAGGTAATCAGTACTTCTTTGGCCTCACAACCTGGAAAATGACTGAAAAGGTGATAGAAGCAGCAAGGCTAGGTGGGTGTCTCCTAATTAAGAGATGTCACCACTCTTCTAGATATATCTTTGCACGTTGTAACGTTGTGTATCTGATTTTTGTTGATATGCTCCTGGCTACGAATAAAAGTTCGATAATGATCGGAGTGATGGCATGTTCGGTACTATTCTAGAAGGGGTAGGCCGGTCTTATGTTGGTTTAGGCGGGCAGTATCAGCTCCTTAGGTACATCCCTCTAGAGGTATACTGTGTTGGTTCGAAAAGGTAGTCCCTTTACCTAGTCATTTGTATGGAAATCCAAAATGCAATACGTGCCTGTAATTTTCTATTGTAGAAAGCCTTGTATTACAAGGTGTATGTTGGAATTTAATAATGTAACAATTTCAGCTATTTTAATATTATTTGTGTGCAATAGACACTATTACAATATAGGAGGATTTGATATGAGATTTTTTTGGTTATCATAAGGTATAAAACTTATCGGTATTTATTTGCGACTCGGTCTTATGAGATACCTTTTGTTTTAATAGTGGAAAAGTTTTTGTAAATTTAAAATTCAGTTAAGATATGTTTTCTCATGCTGTTTTATCAGACTGATCCGGGCGTTCTTCCCTTTGAATGCTTGGGTCCGACTGAGTATATTTACAGGTTTATATATGGTGCTTTTGGAGCTTCAACAGGTGAGATGGAGATCTTCATGGCGTACGTATCTGTTCATTTTTCCGTTGCATTGCTTAGCATTGTTGTTGTTCTAAATTATTAGCATTTCTGAGGGCAGGTTATTATAACTGTCCAAGGTGATGATTATTTATTGTGTACTCTGATATTGACTTATATATTATAGTTTCTCTTTTTAAAGATTATAACTGTCCAAGGTGATGCTTCTCTCTTCTTCTTCTCTTCTCTTCTTCTTTCTTCTCACCCTCTCTTTTCTTTCTAATGATTATCTGCAATCACGCTCTGGGTCAAACATGTGTGGTTTATTGTCGAATTGAGAGGGCGTCGATCACGGGTTGTCATAGGTTGTCAGTCACACCCATTTGGTGTTTATACTCCATTCTACGCTCTCGGGACAAAAGTTAGTTGATGGGTGGTCATTCACACCAAGTTGTTGTTTATACTCTAGTCCACATTCTGGGGACTTATAGTTAGTTGATTTTTATACTCCAGTCCACACTCCGAGGATTTAGAGATAGTTGATGTTTATACTCTAGTTTGCACTTTGGGAATTTGGAGTTAGTCGATATTCATACTCTAGTTTACATTCTGGTAATTTGAAGTTAGTCAATGTTTATACTCCAGTTCGTAGCCTGGGAATCCGCTGTTAGTTGTTGGGTGGTCATTCACACCCATTTGATGTTTATACTCCAGTCTGCGCTTTCGGGACCAGAGTTAGTTGATGGGTGGTCCGTCACACCAATTCCAGTCAATGTTTATACTCTTGTTTGCACTCCGAGAATCTGAAATTGGCCGATAGATAGTCAGTCACATTTGTTTAGGCTTTAGGGTTTTGTTCACACTCTTGGAACAAGAAGTTGATCATGCACGTGGACGGTCGTATCACATCCCCCCTGAGCAGGCAAGTGATGTCGTTAGACTGACGGATCCACCCTCCTCAAGCTTGTAAATATGAAAGGTAAGGTCGTTAGATGGACGTTTCCATCTTCCTTGGGTATAGGTTGAACATGGGCGAAGTCGGTAGTTGGACAGATCCACCACCTTAAGCCCACGTATGTAAGTATGAAAGGCGAGGTTGATAGATGGACGGATCCATCCTCCTCGAGCTTAGATTGAACATGGGAGAAGTTTTTTGATTGACGGATCTACCCTCTTTGAGCCCACGTCCGTAAGTTAATGCTCCAGCTACCATCCTGGGAGCCAGAGTTAGTTAGAGACTGTCGTGTATCAATCCCTTTTGGATGCAGTGTGATGGCTTGTCCCTAAGCTCGAGGTTTCGTTCAGCGAGTGATCGGTGGTATCCCAATTACTTTCCACTTATCTGCCCTCAACGAAGAGATTTAGTTTATAGACGATTGGATCGCGTCCATGTCCATTTGTATTCTGCTTTTTCCAAGTCTAAGGAGTAAGATTAGTGTTCTGGCAAGCTTTGAGCTGGAACAGAAGAGAAGATGGTCGAATTATATCCACTTTGAGTTGTGTATTTCCCCTTAAGTCAGGTGCAAGAATTCGAGAGCAGACGGTCGAGCCACGTCCACTTTATACTTTGCGTTCTTCCAATCGAGTTGATTGAAGAGAGTTGAAGCGATGGCTCATGATGGTCAGAGAGTAGGCAGTCAGTTGTTGACGACTTTAAATTGAGGGTTGGCCCTTGATGAAGTCGGTTTAAGGCATGGTTGTTTTGCCGATTCATAGACTAGAAAGTGAATGGTCAAATCACATCCACTTTAAATTTCCGTTCTCAAATAACCCCAAGTGTCTAATGTAGATTTGATGTATATATGGTCACATCATGTCCACCTCTATTATGGTTCCGATCTTACTGGGCATCGGAAGAAGCATAAATATTTTGGTGAGATTTAAGTATGAGACGGAGAGTGTATTGTTAGGACATATAACTCCAAGTCTTTCTCAGATCTCTAATTAAATTTTATAGGCAGATGAGTGGATGGTGGGTTGCATCCACTTTGTACTGGAGTCCTGACCTTATCAGTCTCTCCCGCTTCGATGCCCTGCCCCCATGTTAGGGGCAAATAGCAGCTGATGAGTGGTTGAATCATGCTCGTCATAATGATACCTCAATGACTTGATCATAGTCCACAGAGGTTGTTTGGCACCGAATCTTGAGTACTCAGCTACCTGCACCATTTGCAAGTAGTTTAATTCAAGTCGGTCATACTTCACAGCATAAATGAAATTGAAATAGAAATAATTCAAAAGACATCAAATCAAATCTCATTGATATGTGAAGCAGCATCGCATGCTTTCTATTGCACTTCAGTTCAGCCCGTCTCAGTTGGAATTCTAATGCAAATGGTTCAGTTTGATCAAAGTTCTTGATCGATAGGGGCGGAGGTTCCCTGCCCTTTACTTTACGGGGCTTACAAGTATTGTCAAAGCTATCCTTTCCGGAGCAGCCTTATGGCTCTGGCATCCATGGTAGCCATCTAAAGAAAAGGACTTTTTCGATCTAGATTATTTAGTAGGTTTCCTCCTTATCTTGCCATATTGATCCTTCATATGGTTCATCAACTCAATATTGGCCTGGATATGTTGGTGTAGCTGTTGGCGATTATCCACCAGTTCTCTTATCAAAGTCAAGAAATAAGCTCTTGTGATGAATCCATTTATGGGTGTTGGCAACAATTGCCTGTGGACTTTGATCAATTCGTTGGCAGTCAGCTTCTTTATTCCTTCCAGTGATATGAGAAATAGAACCGGTATGTCTAATAGCGATTGACGGTCTTCTTTGGGGAATGAGGGAAGACATCTACATTTGATAGCATTCATCACTCTTGGTGGAATCCATGCGCCATTCTCACTTCATGAGATAGTGTCGGGGGTTGTATTTCCATAGTATACTAACATATTCAACATGTTGAATTTTCACTGAAATTCTGCAGGTAGGATGGTTTTAATGAATAGGTCTCGATTGGGAAAGATTCTCCAATCATCACTATGATTAGGTCCGATTTATGGCTATGCGGTTTTGTAATAATAGTGAGTGATGTATGCATGATTGTCCAATGTTTGAGTGGTTGGTAATGTCGACTGGACGACAAGTTGGTTAAGATGGGCTGATAGATTGGTGATTGTCCCAAACTTTCATCCGTCTAGGAGACCTATATAGGGTATTAAGGAAGTCCTCCTGAGGTTGTATGACATGCATTTAGCCATATGGACATGGCATGATTAAGATGCGGGCATTTGAAAATGTTTCAGTGGTGACCAGCTATGTTTCGAATTGGCAGAGTAGATAGTGTAGGGCAGTCGTCATGTTAGCCATCATACCATAGTTGTCAATTCAGGAGTTGAAAAACTGGTCAATTGGGGGAAGTTACAATCCACCTCAGAAGCATGATATATTAACCAACTCTAGTTCTTGGCATTTTAGTTAGGTTCTCCAGCCTCTGGGAGCACTGGTTGCATAGTATTGCTTTACCCATTCCTTGATTACAATTCAACGTTCGTTGTCGTAATTCCCTATGTCTCGTTCAGTCATGGAACTATCAGGACCGTGGATGGAATGTTCCTTCACTAAGTTGAGCATTGAATTTACTATGCGGGTGCTCGGCGCAATGTTCCTTCATTAAGTCTTTTCCAAAAATTTGGGTTGTACCCGAATTTTTTTTTTTTGAAATTTCATATTGTTCTCAGCAATGTTTGAATGATACAATTGTTGGTGAAACTAAATGATCCAAAAAAAATGGACATTTAAATCGATACGAAAGGCACACAGAGGATAGATATGAAATGCACACAGCTGGATCGATATAAAGTGGTATCTGAGGATCCATACGAATTGGACGCAGCTGGATCGATACTAAGTTTATTTGAGTATCACTACAAATTGTACACAGTTGGATCGATACATAAGTATCGGAGGATGGATACGAATTGGACGTGGTTGGATCGATACGAAGTGCATTTGAGTATCAATACGAATTTCACACAGCTGGATCGATACGAAGTGTATCCGAGGATCAATATGAATTGGACACTGCTGGATCGATACGAAATGTATCCGAGGATCGATACAAATTGGATCCAGCTGGATCGATATGAGGATATGGATACGAAAATCATGATATTTTATGGATACGAAAATCATGTTGAATGTAGTTCCTCTTAGACCTGGAGCAATCTGAATAGAATAGAAGGAACCACTGGAGGAAAGATCTGGATCTCCTCCTTATATTTTTGCAATCCAACGACGGTAGTAGATCCAACGAGTAGGAGAAAAGCTGTTATTTCTCAGTGAAAGCACCAAAGTGCTTGTACGAAAATTTGGTACAACACTCTTCGGATGTGTTTGAAGAGACAAAATGAAGATAGTAAATGTAAAATGAGGCCGATCTAACAAACACCATTTAACAGATAAGAAAAAATGTTGAAATACACAAGTTTAGAGTGGTTCGGCGTATTGCCTACGTCCACTATGAAATGATTGATCTTTGTTGAATTTTATTTGTTGATTACAAGATATTACAATTGTACAATTGAAGTATAGTAATGATTTTGGCAGAGTATCAGCATAGAGCAGCCAAAAGTCCATTTTCCGTAGGTCCAAGGTCACCATTTATAGGCGTATGCAGCAAATATCTTGCCTAGATTTTGGAAGACTTCTTCTCTCACGTGGGTGGGCCTATAGGATCGATTTAGGTAATTTCAACTCGATTTAAGGGTGATACAAATTAAGTTTGTATCGATAATAATTGGTCCTTTCAGGCTGGGATCAATCAGGTACATTCTTGAGGTAGTACACAAGCTTTGTAAAAATTTGATAGCATTTGGACTTGTAGATCTTGAGATATGATCGATGCAAGTTTGGATTTGTATGACATTGTCATCTTCGTACCGATACTATTTTATATTGGTCATGCGTGGTTCAGTTCCTATCATTGCTTGCATGTTACTTCCTATCAATGGTTGGAGGCCGCCTTTATATCGGTGCTTCATGTTGCCTTCTTCGTATCGATCGATGGTTGTTGCTCTTCGTATCGATGGTGGGAGATCAATATGAGATGGAAGGAGGGAGACCGATATGAAATGGTCATTTGTTGATGGATACAAAGTGTTGTTGACATGATGGATACGAAGAAGCCTCATTTTGAGGATATGAAGGGAGTTAGTAGGCAATGGATACGAACTAAATCTCTCTTGGGGAATGGATATGAACTTGGATGGACATGAATACATTTGATTTTCTCAACCTTGATCGATCAATATCTTAAGCATACGAACTCCGATTGACTTGAAATTTAGAACGTTGGCTTTCATAGCTTTTCTTTTCGTGTCATATCAATTGTAGCTCGATCCGGACTCGGGCAAAATTTACCAGTATCCATAATGAACCTATACCGATCTCCAGGACGAACTGTCCTTGGTTTCTAGTTAAGCCCTTGGTGTCATGGCCTTACCAAAAGGTGGGATAATAGTGAGGTAACAGGGGAAATTTTGAAGATATTCCTTTTTAATTCATACGTTGTAAAGCTTTTTATATATCTGTATGAATAATTTTAGCAAAATTAAGTCATATTTATTGTTTTATTAGATAAATTTGATTTGAATTTTAAATTGTATTACTATTACTACCATTATTATTAATGTGATTTGCATTGTTTTTATTTATTTAAAATGTTTAATACGATAATTCACTGTCAAATTAAATGATATTCATTGAAAGGTAAATTTAATAATGAATTAATATTATATATAATGATATGTGTATATGTATAATTAATATTTGAATGATAAAAACTGAATAAATAAATTTAATACAAATTCAAAAGTAATTTAAATTCAACATTTATTGAACTGATGTTACAAATTTAGAAGATTATAATTTGTGTTAATTCAAATATCAAATATGTGGATGATGGGGTTCTCTACAACACAATGCTGAATGGATCTTAAAGCTATTTTAACACCAGAAATGGTGAAGTGTGTATTTCAAATATTGAAAACTTAATTATGAATTTAAAATTCTATCTACTCTAATTGCATATAGAAACTAATAATCACAGAACAAATAAGTAATAAAGCAAAAATGTAGTAAAGTAAATAACACTAGAAATTTTTATACTGCTCCAAATTGACCAATCCTACACCCATTTATGTATTGCACTGTATAGGGTTTCACTATCACCACTTGCTTTCCTTGAGTAGCAAAAACGGCTTTTCCATCTTGATTTCACGGGCTACAAGATGCATTCTCTTGATTCACGGGCTACAAGAACATCCTCTTCTCTATACAAATAACAATACAGTATGGCAAGTAATCATATCTTAAATACTTCTTGCAGATTCGGTACAATGATCCTATAGACCTCCAGTGGCAATTTATCTTCGAATTCTTTGAGGAATATGATGAAGTTAGAGAGAATGACATGAATTCAAGTACAAACTCTATGATATTGTGTAGTTTGCAAACCCTTGAAGAAATGGAGTAAAGGAGTACAGATTTACAAAAAGAATGGAAAAGTATTAGATGGGATTCTCTGAGAAATGTATAGGGATGAAAGAGTAAGAGAAAATAAGAATTATTGATGTGAAAATTCGTTTTCCCGAGCCTTTAAATAGTGGTTTAAGAAACTTGTCTTTTGATGAAGAGGTGGAGGGAATTGTCTGTTCATTTGAATTTTGAAAAACTGACCAATGGCTAGTATGTCAACATACACTAGGAGAATATTTAGACATATGGGTGTTGCAAAAAGAACAACAACTCCAACAAAGTATTGCAGATTTTCAGATTTCAAAGTACTTCCTATTTGTGGATAGTTTATGATTCGGTTGAGGTCAATGGTTGACAATCTCCAGGTAAAATTATCCTGGGTAACAAAGAATTCTAAGGTTCAACCAACTAATCATCACTTCAAATACCCCTGTCATTTTAGCATTTTCATTTATTCTTCAATAAGTTTTGATTTTCTATTTGCTCTGATTAATCTTCATATGTAACTCATTTGCTTCCACTGAATTCTTGTTTATCTTTGTAAATGTCTCCATAATATATTTGAATGTACTGCATAACTCGAAGAAATGTTAGTAGTAATATTCATATAGTTGTGGCCATCAAAACCAATATCCAAGGTAATAATAATCTCTCTCCTTGTCATGATGACAGCCATATAAATATTTGAGAGATTAAATATAATATTTTATATTTGACTTCCCTTATCGTTTTGCCTAGTATATTTATACATTTTCTCCCCCTTTGTCATCAGCGAAAGGGCTGAAAAAGAATCTCTAAAACATAACTAAACAATATGTATAGAGTTTGTATAGAGAGATATGTATATATAAATATATATAAAGAAAACTCACGAGGGGAATTAAAAGCAATATAAAGCATGAAGTAAAATATTTAAAATAAGAGGAGTTTTAGAGTTACTGATGTCTTCGATGCCAATGCCAATAACGTATCCTTTTGAATTATATCCAAAGTTCATAATCTCACCATCTTTGTATATAATGTCGCTCGATATCTATGGATTATATGCATTGAACATCCGCTGCCCAGTATCCATTGCTCGGTGCTTGAAATAATATAAAAATGCGCACTATTGCTCATTTTATTTTGGGGTCCATGGGGTTAGGTTTTGGAAAGCCAAACATATGTAGAGTTTGAATGCCCTTTCAAAATATAATCATTAGATAAATAAACTTTATTAATAAAATTATCAATATATTTTTCTTTCTCAATATTATCTAACCTTCTAGGAATCCATAAATTTATGAACTTTTTTCGAAGTTTTAACTTCAATTTTATAGATTTTGGTTTAAACTTGGTAGCCTTAACAAATTTAGTACTTTGAGTGCTATTTTTCCTTTGATTTGAGTTTAGGGATGTGTCCAAGTTTATGTTTATTGCTAGTGAGTTTACATGCAGATAATAAATTTTCAAGGTTTTCCTTCCCTTTGTTAATGCTATCAGTATCAATTTTCATTTTATCAAAATCCTTATTGCAGTTAAATAACAATGTCCAGAGATGTTATTTTGTCATTTAGATCAGTGATATTTGATTTCATTGAAAGATCTTCTAACCTTAAGGATTCATTTTCACTTTCCAATTTTCCAAAACATTCAAGTTTAAAATCATCATTAAGTTCATTAATTCTTTCAATTTCATCTTCTAGACATTGTTTTACTTCAGTTAACATTTCATTAAACATTTTTAATCTATCTATCTCTACTAAACTAATCTTGTCCTCTTTTCTACGCATTTTATATCCCTTATAAATCGACATTAACAATTTCTTCGTTATAGTTCCATATCTGGTTATCCTTTTCCATGAAGCATATGTTAGCATTTTCAGTTTCTGAATCACTGTTACCTGAATCATTCCATGTTGCATTGGTAGCCTATTTCTTCTTCTTATTGAAAGTGTTTGAAGAGTACTTTAATTTCTTTAGATTTGGACAGTCTTTTTTCAAATGATCAGGTTGATCATATTTGAAACACTTAACAATATTTTCGTTTCTGGAATTAAAGTTGTTAGTTTTTCGAATTTTATTCATCTTCCTATATTTCAAGAATTTCTTAATGGTTATGAAATCGAATTTTCTCATCATCGCCATCATCTGGTTTATGATTTTCAATTATAGCGTTGAGTGCCAATGATTTCTTCTTATTTGCTTGACTCTCTTTTTTAACCTACAACTTTAATTCATTGAACATTATATTACCAATTAAATCTTCAATTTTCATAGTACTAATAACATTGGCTTCTTCGATTGCCAATGTCTTCTTATCCTATTCACTAGAAAGTGAATTTAAGATCTTTCTGACTTGGTCGTCTTCAGTAACATTCTTTTCTAATGATATTAATGCATGTAATATATCTTGAATCTAGAATACATATCAGATATAGACTCATAGGGTTTCATTTTGAAAAGTTGAAACTAATTGGTTAACATAAATATCTTAGTTTGTTTTACTTTAGTAGTGCCTTCATATGTGACTAGCTATATTCTCCTAATTTCATATGCAAACTTAAAAATGGAAACTCGATTAAGTTCATTTTTATCTAAGACACAAAATAAAATATTCATGGAATTTAAGTTAAGTAAGTGCTTATGTTTTTTGATCTTGTGTCCAAGATGAGTGCACAGTGTGGGGTTCAATGTACTCACTCTCTGTAATATTCCAAATATAAAAACTATTAGACTGTAAATAAATTTTCATCATATAGGCCCAATAAGCATAATTACTATCATCAAATAATGGGGGTCTAGTAGTAGAATGTCTTTCTACAAAAGTATTAAAGAAAGTGTTGCTAGTGTTATTAGCCATTTATACTTTTCAAATTATGAATTTTTTTGAAACCAATGCTATGATTCCAAATATGGATGATGGGGGTTGTCTGCAACACAATGCAGAATGGATCATTAGATTATTTAAACACTAGAGGTGGTGAAGTGTGTATTTCAAATAATTAAAACTTACTTATGAATTTAAAATTTTATAAACTAAAATTCCAAAAAGAAACCAGTAATAACAGAAAACGTAAGTAATAAAGTAAAATATAGTAAAGTAAATAACACCATCAATGTATATATTGGATTGGATTGACCAATCCTATATCCAATCCTACACTACACCGTACAGAATTCGCTATCATCGCTTGCTTTTCATGGGTGGCAAGAACACCTTTACAATCTTGATTTCATGGGCTACAAGATGCACCCTCTTGATTTACAGCCTACAAGAACGCCCTCTTCTCTATACAAACACTAGCAGAGTATGGCAATTAGTTATCTTCAATATAGATTCTTGCAGATTCAGTGATCCTATAGACCTTAAATGACAATATACGCTTGAATTCTTCGAGGAAGAGGATGAAATCAGAGAGAGAATGATATGAATTCAAGTACAAACTCTTTGATATTATATGGTTTGCAAATCCTTGAAGAATTGGAGTAAAAGAGTATGGATTTGCAAACATAATGAATAAGTATTAAATGGATTTATCTCACAAATGTATGGAGATGAAAGAGTAAGAGAAAATGAGAACTATTGATGTGAGAATTTGTTTTCCAGAGCCTTTAAATAATGGTTGAAGAGACAAGTCTTTTGGTGAAGAGGTAGAGGAAAATGTTGAAAAATTGACCAATGGTTAGTATTTTGACATACACTAAGGGGTATGTCCACATATAAGTGTTGCAAAAAAAACATCAACTAAAACATAGTGTTGTAGATTTTTAGATTTCAAAGTACCTCATATTTATGGATATTTTATGATTTGGTTGAGGTCAATGGTTGACGATCTTCAAGTAAAATTGCCATGCGATCTTTAACAAAGGATTATATCATTCAACCAACCAATCATCACTTCAAATACCTCAGTCATTTCAGCATTTTCATTTCTTCTTCAATAAACTTTTTTATTTAATTTTATTTGATTAATTTTTATGTATAATTCATTTGCTTCCACCGAATTCTTCTTTATTTATGTAAATGTCTCCACAATATATTTGAAACTACTACACAACTTATAGAAATGTTAGTAGAAATGTTTATATGGTTTGTGTTATTAGAATCAATATCAATATCAGAGGTATTAACAAAATATACAAATCAAATGGATAATGTATTGATATATTGATTTTGAATAACTGTATGATATACATTTTGATAATATCAATGTGTTCAGAATTTAAATTCGAACTCATTGCTGCAAGTGGTATGCAAAACATAATTCATATGTTGAAGTTATTTGTATTCTAAGTTTAAGAAGCTAAAATGTAATTAGTAAAAAGTGAGGGACTAATACATAATTTGACAAATACCTCATCTCCCCTTTCCCTGATCGAGAAACCTTTGCCTCCTTGAAACGACCCGACTTTCTTACCACAGAAAATCGCATCATTTTTAAGAAAGAAAGAGATAAAAAAGAGAATAGAAAGAAGAGAAGAAAGAAACAACATCAGAATCTAATAGCGGAACGAATAAACTATATTAACAACATAAATATTACATAGTTTACAACAAATATCAGAGTTACACAGACATACATCATATATTAAACAGTTATAGACACCTGTCTAGTTATACAACTCAATACAGCACAAGAAACGACTCAGAGAAAATTACACAGCGGAATCTATATATATCTACACGCAGAAGCCTACTGCTCCATTGCTCCTTCACAATTCGTCAAAGCTAACCTGACCTAACCTGAATCCCTTGGCTACTCATAAAAATTTGAGTACCCAAGAGTTTATGAAAAACAAAAGATAAACTCCGGGTCGGACATGGGTCTGGTGTGAGTAACAGGTTAAGGTTGCTTAACTTAAAAATCCTTTTGGAAAGAAAGGTATCACGTAAGACTTCCCACACATAAACATGGAAAAGTTTTTACCTTACGCTAACCAAAACATTTGATAGGAAATCCGATGATATTATAATGGTGTCTAGGGTTTTCAAATAAATATGAAATAGCCAAAATTGTTACATTCATTAAATTCCAGCTACTAGCCACAAAAGTGGGTAATACAATCAAAACCGATGGCACTTATTGGATTTTTGGATTCCATACAATGGCAGGGCTAATGGGGTACCGCCCGTCACAGTACGTGGCCTAGATCACCGTACCGAGGAGCCACCCTAACTCCCCTGCAACACAAGGCCGGACCCATTCCTTACTGAATAGTTCCGAACAAGATAACCCCGACGGCTCAAAAACCGTCCACACAGCCGAAATAAAAGGGACCTCTAGACAGGGGTAAATCTCACTCTCAAGTGGGGGCTACCCACGAAGCCTTGCTGCACCTCCCCTGTTTTAGCCATTCCCGGTTGATAAGGCTTGAGGTTACGATTACCTTTATAGGACATATCACTTAGAATGCTCATCGTCCACCCGACGATGTTCTGAAAGCATTTAATCCATACAAGTTCGTTCCGGGTTCGAATGAAACCGAAGGCATTATCTCGTTACACTCATTTTGGAATCACCCTCAGAGTTAACGACGATAACCCGTACACTCTGAATCAACATCTCGAACCTGTAAGTACTATTCCGTCAACTCATTACGGAATCACCCACAGAGTTATATTGACGTATAGTCCTTACACCTCGAGTCTTCACAAAGCTCCACTTTGATTCACGACCTAACGTTAATTTGGAATCGATGTGGTTTTCGGATATCCAAATATGGAAACCCGATCCTGGTCTCATCGAAATCCAAAGCGTGTCTTTTAGGTCCAAGTCGTTTTAAAGTTTAAAACCAATTCAATTATCTATATACACAGATAGATAACTCACAGTCACAATTGATAATCAACATTATCACATAACAGGTAGTCCACGTTATCAATACTAAAATAGATAATCCATATAATACCATCACAATAGATAATCTATGTTATCATCACAATGAAACCAAGCATTCATACCACACAATAATACTTATCTCATTACCGAGATCACAAAGCATCCAAGACAATCAATGTCATCCATTCATACATAAGCAAAGATTTACTCATCATCGTATAATTAATTTAAAATGAATTAAATTAACTATCTCTATCTCTAATTAATTTAAAATGAATTAAATAATTACTCTATCTATAATTAATTTAAAATAAATTAAATTAATTACTACATCAAAATATATCTTGCTTACGCACTCATTAAATTGATTATAATCAATTAATAAACCATTCAAAATAAATTACCTTAATTAATCACTCTTGATTAATTACCGTTAATTACATTCAAGTAATTATCCTTAATTAATTTCACAAATTAATTATTTTCAAACAAAACAGTAATTAACCTTAAATTACTCAATTAATTAATTAATCATAATTAATTACCTTAATCCTTAATTAATTACATTAATTAATTACCTTTAATTAATTATTATTAATTAATTAATCTTAATTAATCAGCTTTAATTACATCATTAATTAAAATACTTAATGACCTTTAATTATTCCTTAAATTAATTACCTTAAGTAATTAACTCATAATTATTAATCATCCCAGATTAATTACATTTAGTAATTAACTAACTTAATTACTTTATTTAACCAAATTAATTATCTCTTAATTAATTTCTTAATTAATCCCTTGATTAATTACTAAATAACTAATCCAAATTACCTCATTCTTAAACATCTCCCCTTAATTACAACCTGTAATTATTGAACAATTACTTAACTAAGTAATTTCCAAATCATTAATTACATACAGTAATTATCTTTAAAATCCAAGTGTTTAAAATTAATTAAACTTAATAAATTAAAATAAACAATCTCATCAAACTAAATTAATTACATTAAGTAATTATTCTCTATAATTTTCCAATTGATTATTATTAAATTAATTAATCTAATTAATTATAAAAATTAATCACATTAATTAATTATTTAAATAATCTTGGTTAATGACCTTCATTAACCCTTCACTAATTATCTTTATTAAGTAATTAACTGAGATTAATTACAAATTTAATTATCTTTAATTATTTATAATTTAAAGTCTAATTATTTTAATAAATTAACCTTGATTAAAGCTTAGTTATATAATTAATAACTCATTAATCATTAATTAATATTCTAATTAATGATCTTAACTTTAAATTGATTAACTCTTAAATCAATATGAATTAAACCTTAATAATTAAATTAATTAATTAATTAATTATTTCTTAATTACCCTTTAATAAATTAATTCAAACATTAATCCCTAACTTAATTTTAAGTTAAAACATTCCTTAATTAGGTTTTAAAAACAATTTATTTAAAACAAGTACTTTAGAAATTACTTTTTAAATTTCATTTAAATACAAAATTTAAAAGGAATAAATTTTAAACTTAACCAAAGTTTTAAACAAATTTAAAACTTTTTAAATTGGAAGACAAACAAGTGTTTGCCTTAAAATTTTAAATTTCATAAAAATTTTGAAAACAAAACTCAATTCAAAATTTTTACTAACTTCAATTTATATTTAATTTAAACTTCCAAATTTAAACTTTCTTTTAAATTTACAAACTGAGACCTTCATTAACCCTTCACTAATTATCTTTATTAAGTAATTAACTGAGATTAATTACAAATTTAATTATCTTTAATTATCTATAATTTAAAGTCTAATTATTTTAATAAATTAACCTTGATTAAAGCTTAGTTATATAATTAATAACTCATTAATCATTATTAATATTCTAATTAATGATCTTAACTTTAAATTGATTAACTCTTAAATCAATATGCATTAAATCTTAATAATTAATTAAATTAATTAATTAATTATTTCTTAATTACCCTTTAATAAATTAATTCAAACATTAATCCCTAACTTAATTTTAAGTTAAAACATTCCTTAATTAGGTTTTAAAAACAATTTATTTAAAACAAGTACTTTAGAAATTACTTTTTAAATTTCATTTAAATACAAAATTTAAAAGGAATAAATTTTAAACTTAACCAAAGTTTTAAACAAATTTAAAACTTTTTAAATTGGAAGACAAACAAGTGTTTGCCTTAAATTTTAAATTTCATAAAAATTTTGAAAACAAAACTCAATTCAAAATTTTTACGAACTTCAATTTATATTTAATTTAAACTTCCAAATTTAAACTTTCTTTTAAATTTACAAACTGAAGTTCATATTACAATTTAAGATTTCCATATTTTAAATATAATTTCAATCTTGCTCATATTTCTTAAACTTTCAATTTTAAAAACATTCAATCTACTTTCTTTTTAAAGTAGTTAATAATTCAAGTTTGAAACTTTATTTTAATTTAAAATCTGAGATTTTAATTTAACTTGGACTTCAAAAATTCAATCTTTGAATTCAAAACTTTTGTTAAACTTTTCTTTACAACAAAATGCCCAGGTTACAAAACTTAAACCCAAAAGCTTCAGGTTTGTCAAACCTGTAGAACAAAGAAAAACCCGAGACCTCTCCAAATTTTCTTCGAGAAATTCCACCCTTCGCTTCGGGTCAAAACTCGAATAACTCGAGTTCAATCCCGAGTCCAAAACTGCACCCTAAAAAAACAATTTCCCCTGGATTTCAACTGCACGGTGCACGTGCACCGTGGCTCCGGCCATCCACCATCGCTCCTACCCATCAATGATCACCTCCACACTCGAACACAAATACCAGAAAACCACTACAGCAGCGCAAATCAAAACGAGCTAATAACCCAACCTGGAAACAGCAAAAGTCAGGTTTTCATCAAAACCTGTCAACGACGAGAACGCGGCCCTCTGACCATCAGCAGGTCAACAACTTCGACCATAGCTTCAACTTCAATCAAACTTCCTAATTCCAAACTACCAAAGCACTCGGTCGCTTGAATAAATCGAAATGCTCGATTCACCAAACTATCCTAAAACTAGGGTTCCAACTCGAATTCCACTGCCGCACCTTCTCTGGTGAATTCCACCACCAAAAAGCATTTTTCCCAACTTCTCCTACCTCCCCTCCATCACCAGGAAGAACCTCATTCACTCCAGATGTAAGAATCACCCGAGAAACCCAAAAGATCGTATGCAGTCATTCCCTTAACTGCTCCTAAACCCCTTCATTAAAAACTATAGTATTGGTTTTAAAAATCACATTATGATTTTATTATTCAATTCATATTCAATAATTCAGTAAACATGATGTTTAAATCTTCAGCCATATTTGAACATTGCCTACTTATTTGATTTTCAGTGCCATCCCCTTTTATTATTAATTTAATTAAATTTCTACTTACTTAATAACTTAAACAAACAGTTATTGCCTTGTAGACTAAATTCTACAAGGATTGGATCAAAAGAACATGATTCTAAAACGAATACACGGTCACTGGAAAACATGACAGAGGTCATTCAATGAAATGCATACCAATACACTTTATATAAAAATCACACATGCAAACTTATGTATTCCAATATTCAAGCATGCAACCATAATTTTTAAATTTAAAAAAAATTACTCACAGATATAGTAGAAAGCAGAGCCTCATATTTGAAAAGCTTGAAGTTTGCATAAGATCTTAAAACTGCAGTTTGCTTTTGCTTTGATTCCAAAACTTTGAGTTTGCTTCGGTACTTTTAAAAACTTTAGTCTTGATTTTTTTTTTAAACACTCATCTTGGTTTCCCTGCATTGCTTGCTCCCTGGTGCATGTAAGTTTCCAGAGAAAGAAAATGTAGGAAGGTTGCTTTATTTCCATATTCAACTTAGTTTTGGATTTAAAAACTTGGGTTGCAGATTTGTTTTACAAAATTGTTTACAGGCTTTTGGTATTTTGGTTTTGGAACTGAGTTGCAGGGTTTTATCTTGAGATAGTTGCAGACATAAAAAAATTTCATAGTAATTTGATAAATGGTTTAAGGCTGCATTTAATTTTAGAGGAGATTTCAGATTTGCTAAATGAGGAGAAGTACTGATGTTATGAGGAAGGTTGAAGTTTCTTTTTTTTATTGATTAGGAAATGAGAAAAAGGATAGGAATGAAAGAATGTGTTCTTGTATAGGTTTATTTTCAGATTTATTAAATAAAAGAAAAATTAAAACAAAAATTTACACTTGTACAATTATTCAACACTTTTCAAATTGTTATGTTAATTTTTGAACACTTGTTTAATCAATGCTTAAGAATGCAACACTTGTTTCTTTTAAAGGTAATTAGTATTAAATTTACAAATTAATGTGTGTATTAGCTTAAATTTTAATTTTGTTAGTTTATATTTAAATATGTGTATAAATTTATAAATAGAAACAAACCATGTTAATAAATAAAACTTATACATATAAAAATTAAAACAATTAAGATTTTATACTTTGGAATTTTAAGTTCAAATCCAATCCAAAATCAAACATCTTCAATCAAGTTATGTATAAAAATTTAATTTAAAATAACAATTGCAAATTTAATTCAAAATCTATTTATAAGGACAATACACTATTAATATTGTTTTCATAAATATCTTATTATTAAATTAAAACCATTCTAAAGGAAATTATATTTTTATTAATAAATTTTCTATTTAATTAAGCTATAAAACTCTTTTATCAATTTAACTAAATTTAAAACTCAAGCTAAAACTATTTTAAATATTTAAATACTTTTCTTTACAATTTAAAATCATAAATTTATTTATTAAATAGCTTTGAAGACTTTATATTTAATAAAAATCAAAATTACTAAATTATTAATGTATATATTAGAATTTTAAAAACATGATTCAATTTATTAATTTAAACCAAGATCATTTATTTTATAACTTTGAAAAGCTATTATTAATTAAAAACAAATTCTCAAATTACTAAAAATATTATAATTAGAAAAATAAGTTTTGTTTATTAAATTTTAAACAATGCTATTCTGTTTAGAATACAAACCATATATTTATTTATAAATAGAAATCAATTTATTATATTTAAAAGATAAATAACTAGTTTAAATATTTATTGAAGATGATTATTAAATTTATTTGAATTATTATTAACAAATATCAATATCAATTTAATTTTTAATATAAATTATTAAATTGATATTGTTAAAAATTCCGGGATATTACACTCCTTATACCAGAGCTTCCATTAATCAACGCTACTGCCTATCGCCATCGTTCATGCTATCGCCGCCTAAGATAAATTCTGCCAACTGAGATGATTTTCGTTGCATCATCAGAACAATGTTCCAAAACCATCCATGGAAACCTTAATTTCGAGCCCAAATTAGATTTGCCTTATCGTGCCGTCACATTTTCTTCGATTTGCCACTATGGTGATATATCATTATCTCCTCTTACACAATCTTACTCTTGGCGGATATGATGATTTCGATTATGGCATGATGAGGAAGAAATTTATGAAACATGCATGGATATTGTTTATGCATGAACTGTAACAACAAAATAAAATAAAAAACTATTGATTATAAAACAAAAATATTTAAAAGATAATTTTAAAATTCGGTTTTTTTTGAAATAATTTGAAAATTTTCTTTCATATTTTTAACTTTGAACTATCAACTTCGCCTTTGAGATATCAATCTCTAACTCAACGGTAAAGTTGAAAAGTCAGCCATTAAGATGTAATCCATTTCTATAGAGAGGGTGTGAATTTCTGTGTATGAAAATGAAGGCATTAAGGTATATTTATAGTAAGGCAAATGGATTTATATAAAATATCTGATCCATATCCTTCATTCAGGGTATGACCCAATATAAGTGAAATCTTATCTAGCTTAACTAATTAAACTAATTTAATTAATTCATGCCCAATATATTTTGGCATGCCATATTTTGAAACAGTTACAAAAATTTCGACCGCAAAATCAGCATAGACACACACACACACACATGTGTGTATATAAATAATTTATTATAATTGAAGCAATATATTAACCTAAAAAGTAATTAAATAAATTATAAATATTATATATTTTATTTCAGGCCCTTTAAGAATAATTAAACATAATTATAAATTAAATAATATTACAATTATATTCATTTCTTGGTAATAATAGTTTATAACTTTTTTAATTATTTCGACAAATTATTTCTGGTCATAAATTGAGAGTTGTGGTTATGTAACTTCTAGACGTGAACTCTACTATCGGCAATATTTAAATATTCAAAATATTATAGCTAGTATGGACTTTGTTGAAGCATAGTAGTTTGACACGAGTTCAGTTGCTTATGGATTATCTAGGTGAAATCCAAATTCTTATCTATTACAGCGATGCCCATAAGCAATGATATGTTGTGCATATTTTCTTTTCATTATCACTATGCCGCTTAAATATCTAGACCTTAGTCAATGGTCTAAACTTTATTAAATTGTTGCTAATTGCAAAGTCCAACAGTAAAGTCCATGGTTAACCCTAATAATGATTATTAATCAACTGATTTTCTTTACCAAAGAATTTGGCTTTACGTTAACTACCAATTATGCCAATATTAATATTTCATTCGAATGAGAAAAATGCTCTCTTGAGTAGTGTTTCACTTTATATGGTTCAACTTATGCCTAATTATATCCTTAACAAGATCCACATTGTTGTGTGATTGACCAAAATCAAAATATTGTTTAGACGCTTTAGATTTATGGAATTTTCAATTTAAAAGAGTACTTCACATCATCACGTGAGATCTTCAATTTGACTTTTAACCTACATAGACTCTCGGTGAATCGTTCTGTAATTGTTTCGAAAAACCTAAACGTACGTAACTCCTTGGTACCCTCAATGATCATGAATAATTCACCATCCATCATATAGAGATTTTTGCATGCATTATTCTTAACGGATAAATCAATATCATATCCTTGATATGTCTTGACTAGAATATTTAAGGACTGGCATTTATTTTATTTTATTCAATACTCATGGTTACGAACACATTCGTAACAGCAATCGATTAAATACTTTTCCTAAAGATTTTCTACTTGTATATATTTAATATATTTATAACTGTATTTGTATTCCAATATAATATATATGCACAAGAGAAAATAAAACCAAAAGATTACTTTATTTTAAACATTTGCTATAAGAGTTAGGTTTATGATAAAGTTACATAATTTTCTCTAGGAAAAACCTTAACTCTATCAAATCTAACCCATATTGGTTATGCTACCATGCATGGTCTCTTTTTAATTCTAAAGAAAATATTTGAATGCCCAAAGGACCTATTTTTGAACCTGTATGTAAAAAACTATAGTTCATGATATTCTATGATGTGGGATTTTTTCCTCTTCTTCTCCAACTGTTTCTATTCAAAAATGTAAACTTATGCAAAATTTTACAAAAAATTCACTAACATATGGTTTGCCTATTTAGTGCCTGTAAAAATTTCCAAGCGTGTGAGATTTATTAAGTAAAATTAATTTTAACTCCTATGCTAGGAATTTAAATTTTCATAGTTGGAATCATTATATGTAATCACGTAAAATACAATTTTAGTTTAGTATATTGAGTGATAGATTTTTGGAAGTATGTAATTCAATGGAATTCATAATTTATATCATCGCATTAGAACGAACAAATTGAAGTGCTTAGTGCACTTCATTTAACAAAATATATCAATTTTATGTTTTATGCTCCGAAAAATCAGATGTATGATTTGACATCATTTTTGTTGATTCAACAAAAATTGGGATTTTAAAAAATTGGATATTTGTTTCAATGAATTTTTTTTGTGACATTTCAAAGGATAACCAACTTTCGTTATACCGCCAAGGAAAATTTTCAAATTTTAATTAAACAAATTCGGAGTATTTAAATCAAGGACACTCATCAACATTAAATTAAAGAAATGTTTTATTTAGTTTTTTTTATAGGGGTGAATGTGAGAAAAAATATATAAGGAAAATTAGCTCGAAAACGTAAGTGCATATTGTTTTATTATCTAGAAATGATCTTTTCAAATGCTAAATAAGGATATTTTTTTTAAGCTATTTGGTTGTATATTTTAAGTGATACAATGTAACAGTATTTTGTACATGATAAAGTAATATTCATTTAGCTTTCCAAATTGCTTAGTTCAATATTTTTATGATAAATTAATCCACTTAAATGTTTTTGAAATCTATTTGTTACTCTTTTTTTTTAGTATTAATCACCATTCTTTGTTTTTTGAATTAACTATGTTAGAAATAATTAATTAACAAAGAATGAGGATTATCAAAGGGACTTTAAATCTAGATGAAAAGTTAATTTTTTAATATTTTTAAACTACTATGGGAGATATTTGAAAATTTAACCACATGTGAAATAATCAAATATAATTACATTATTACCCCTATCCCATTGGCATGTTTTGAAGGAATTGTGATTAAAATCACAAGCCCGTGTAGTTTTTGTGCAACTTTTTAGGTAAACCTCATTGTTTTATGGTTTTCTTTCCGATTAACACCACCAAATTTATTTTTATGATAATTTATTGTATGGTTCTACCATTTTATTATTATATTTCGGTGTAACGATGTCGAACATAGTACATTATTGAATTTTTTGGTGGAACATTGTCGTTTTTGCAATTCTCGATGAACATACGTCTTTTTTCATTTTAGTCATTTATAGGATGATACTGAATTTTCTTTGAAATCAAGGTAAAATGGTTGATAACTTTATTTAAGTCACCTTATCATGTCCCTTTCATAACAATTTTATTTTAGTTGAAGTCCCTGTAAAATTATACTCCATATGTCAAGGACCTCTAACTCAAATGATTAGGGTGTGGCAGTTTAGACAGAGGTTCTAAAGGTCATGGGTTCAAGCTCCAAAGACATCAAAAAGAGTGCTTTTCTTGAAAAGATTATCACTCATATTATAAAAAAAGAAATTATACTCTGTATCCAAAAGCATGGTCCCTTTAAAAAGCCTTTAGACAATTTGAGTTCTCATTCTTAATCTAATCATCAAGATTCATTGTCCTTGAATCTTATTTTTTCGAAGAAAGTAAATAAGTTAAAAGGACAAAGTTAGGAAAAAAATTGAACCAAGGGCACCATCTCGAACTTTTAGTTTCACGGAAAAACATTTCCAAAATGCTATATCAATTTAGCATTATTATGTAAATGTTAAACTAATTTAGTCATATGTATAACAAAAATACTATATTTTCGACAAATGCTATATACATATAGCAATACTTTACAGCAAATGTTATACATATAATATTGCTTTATCCTTCTGCCTAAAACTTTTGGCATGCATACTTGGTTCAAAAAACCATAAACTATTTTCTCCAACCTATTTTATTTTTCCTAAAATGTGTTCTTAAACTTAAGTACGTAGTTTTAGAAAAACATGAAACTTATCTCAATGATAAAGCTCAAGCATTTTTTAGTCGTAGGGACATACACTTAATTTTTATGTGTTAAGAAAAAAGTTTCTTATAAAATAGAGCAAAAGTCTAAAAATTAAGTCGAAAGGTCATGAGGACTTTCTTGATAAATTTGGATTTTTTTATTTCTAATGCAAAAGAACTTAGACAATAAAGGAGAGATTATCTTCAATGATGGTGTGACAAAATTCAAGTCAATGTAGGAGGTGCTCATGATGATGTGGTGGGCAGAGTTGACATCGACTGTGATGGTGGAGGGATGCGAAAAGGTTTCTAGGGGCAAAGGCAGAAGATGATAATGGCGAATGATAATGCAACGAGAGTGATGCCAGATTTGGTTGATGGTGGGGAAGTAGGTGACGAGGAGGAGCATGGTTGGTTTGGAAAAGAAGTAAATAGTTTCTAACGCGACTGTATAGTATTATCTTGTGTACTGAAAATTTTGAATTAAGTAAATTTATATTTCATCTCATAATACTAATTTTTTAGTTGCAGTTTATAAGATGTAGTAGCATTCTTAGATGATATATGTACTTCTTAGCTCATAATACTATTTTTGTAGTGGCATTTCATGGTTTGTGTTAGCATTTTTATATGAAATAAATGCATACATTAGCTCGTAAAGTTATTTTGTAGTAGCATTTTAAAGTCAAGTGTGCTTTTACATACTTTGCATTGTAGTATAATTTTAGGCGATGAGAAGGAGCACGATTGGTATGGAGAAGAGGAAGCATCAAATAGTTTATAATGCTTCTACGTAGTAGCATTGCATCAATTGAAAACATTAAATAAATAAAATATATATATTAACTCATAAAGTTATTTTAGAGTAACATTTTAAGTGAAGTTTCTTAATTTCATATTCAATCTTCTTGTGACCTTTTTTTGATTTATTATGTGTTGTTCTACTTTTTAATAGCATCGAATATTTTGATCTAAATATAATCACAGGCAATTGTTACAAAGCATTTTATGTTTAAGGAATAATTATAATTTTAATGTTACTTATAAATAACAAGCAACGTATTTTATAGTTTATAGCTTGTCATTTTGTCATATAACCTTGGAAAGTCTATACAAATCGAGTAATATGACTATACCTACTAGATAATAAAAACTTATATCAAATCGGTAGTACAAAAATTGCAATAAGTAAAGTGCGCCCGAGATTTTTATATTGGTTTGAACTTTCTGTTCTATGTCCAGTCCTAGAATTTTTCTAGATTTATGACTATACCCTCACTTAACCTAGATGAATAAGATTTACAAACCACCAGAATTGATGTATAGGACTTTTGCATTACAAACAGCCAAAGTTGTCGATAGGACTTCATGCCTGAAAATATTCAACAGGACTTCGACTAAAAATGGTAGTAAGTTTCTTGACTGATTGTGCTCTAGATAACACGGATAAGTCTATTAAGTACACCCTTCCTATAATCTTCTTGAGATAATGATTTGAAATGTAATTGTAGGAAGTAAATTGTTGAGAATATTTGTAGTTCGTAAGTGCATATAAATTAGAAAGATAGGAAGAATTAATTTTTGGTTTTGTTAAAATAAAAATGAATTCTCAACTCTATTTATAGATTTGAAAAGTTCTAATTGAATGGTAGTAACCATAGGAGAGAACTATTCAAAGCAGGGATGCAACTATTGCAGAAGAGGGGACATGTTTTTTCAGAAATTCAAACGATAAACTTGGCTACAGGCATCCAAAAGTCTGGATATTTTGCACCAGACGTCTATTTTCAATATAGACGTCGAATATGAAAAATACAAACGTCTAGATTTGAACTAAAAAGTTCTTTTTTATTTAAATGTACACAGACATCTGGGATAAAAATGTTAGACGTTTGAAGTTGAACTGTTTTGTTCCTTTACTCTGAAATGTAATATTTGGACTATTTTCTTTGAATAAATATGTATTATAAAATAGTTATATTGCAAAGATATATTTGTGTGTGTGCAATCATCAAATTAGAGAATGTAAATAAAACCAGACTGACAAAACTTAAGAAATATATCCTATTTGTTTTCTTCTATTTCAACTCGGTTTTGATGTCGATCATCATATCTCCTTGTATATACTTTTATGTTCTTTTGTACTATGTATCTTTTTGTCAACTGTTTATTTCTTTTTGATACTTATGTACCTACGAGTAAGCTTAGAGGTTCTTTAGAATATTGTATAGTTGTTGTCATTTAAATCCAACAAGAGAGGTTCTAACATTCTCCCTCTTTTTAATGATGATAAATATATAATTTTGACAAGCACCTTTGTCCAGGTGGTTAATTGATTCGGCTTTGGTGTAGGATGTCACAAGTTCGAAACTTGCTTTCGAACGTTTATTTGACATGGGATATGTTGTCCCAATGAGTTGTTGTATATAAAGTACCAGTTCAAATATATATATATATATAATTTTTGAAAAAAAATTATTCTATATAAAATGATATTATAATATAATTAAAGCTCCCCCTAAATATAATATCTCCCATTCTCCTCCTTTGTCATTATCAAAAAGGACTAAAAGCATATGCATATTCTATTTCAATACCTCCCACAAAATATAATATTTCTCTTAAGAAATAAATTTATATACTTATATGTGTGTGTATGTGTGTGTCTGTGTCTGTGTATGTGTGTCTGTGTGTGTGAACCCCTTTTTCTATATATAAAAGAGATAGGTATCATAGATAAGTGAATAGAATAATTTAACAGGAATGCAATTTATGAGTGTCTAATAGATATGTCAAATGTAAGCACAATTATACTCATTTTACAAAATAAATATAGGGTTTATGACTTAGAATACTATATCCAGTTGGATGCAGTTGATTCCTTAAAAACATAATTTTCATTATTAATCATAGTGTCGTAATAATTGCTAATGTATAATTGTCTATAATGATTGGTTAGATTAGTAGGAACCTATATAACAACATTAATTGTCATTGGTTAAGTATTCAAAGAATATTTTCTATTTCCAAGTAATATACTATCATGACATGAAGTGGTTTTAGAACTATCTCTATTTTTAGTACTTGTATTAAAACATATATATATATATATATATATATATATATATATATATGAATGCATTTCTAATACTATTTTTATGTTTGTCGCACTTATAGTCTAAAATACTTTTATTATTGTGAACTCTAGTATTTATCATTAAGGAAGATGTATCATCTTTTCTTCTATTGAATTTTGTGACTTTTTCGTTTAATTTGTCAAAATTGCTTTAGAGTCACAATCTTTTATGCAAAATAACAGTATTTTCTTTTAAAAGCTTGCATTCTTTAATTAAATCTAAATTTTTAGCGTTCAAAGCATTGTTCTCTTTTTTAAGAAAAAATTTTAAAACTAGAATTATTTAAAGAATTTTATAAAAATATAATTTTATTTTGAAGATAATAAATTTCCTTTAAAAATTAGCATTATTATCAATCAAAAGCTCATTTTCATTTAAACAGAAATTAGTTGAGAAACTAGTTCTTCAATGGAGTTTCAAAATTCTTATCTGTTTTATTAAGATATCATTTTCCTCCTTCAATTTATCATATTTGAGTTCATAATCCTTTAATTTCTATAAAGCAACATTATTGACCTTTTATAAAAATTTAATTTTTTTAAATAAACTATCATGTGGTGCTAAAATATCATTATAAATAGAATCATTGTTTACCAATTTTGTTTTGGATGTAGCCACATTGCACGTATATCAAGATTTAATTTTAAGTTGCTTGTTTTCAGAAATTTGCTTTTTCTCAACTGTCTTTGAGATCTGACTAGATCTTCTCTTTGTAACACCTCATCGGTTGACATTATTTAGTTAGTTATTCTTCAAAAATGGAATTTTACCATGCACCATTGCGGTCATGGCGAAATTCTGAGCAAATTTCATATTTGGAGTTTTTCGATTGGAGTCCAAATGAAGAACTTACGGATGAAAAACGAAATTGAAACGATGCGATCAATGTAAGCGATAACAATGGAAAAACTATTTTAGCCTTGGAATTTCTATTTCCATACTTTGTCGAGGACACATGCAAATCTATTTTTATACTTAATTCCATTTTAGATCTTGATAATAAGCCTCCTTGTGCGTTTTGTACGTGGAAAATTTAGAGTAAATATGAGGCACGAAGAAATTTCCACTGTACTACGTGAATAGGAAGATTATGGTGCTGTAAGAATGTTAAATTCTCCGCCTCAATCCTTTTCAGGCATAGGAGTAAAGTTTAGAAAGCGATTTTTACGTTACGTTAGATTATTGGATGATTGGAAGTGGACGCAAAATTTTGTGCTTCAGAATTCTATTTGTAGGAGTATGGGTGTTTTGGTTGAAAAGATTTTTCAAAAATTTGCATACATATAGAACTGCCGGTGTATGTGTATGTTGTTTGCATAATATTTTCAAAAGTGGTTTCAAATGAAATTAATTCATATTGGAGGATCAGATTTAGAATCATTATGCATACATATTTTATGTGTGGTGATACAGTTATACAATGTACTTGTGCCTGTTTGGTTGCAAAATTGATTGTATACTCATTGGTTATGTAGTTTAGAATAATTAGGATCCAAAACCATGACTTGATCATTGGTGAAATTTCGGAGATGAAATTCTTTTTAAGGCAGGAGAAAGTAACACCGCATAATTTGGCGTTGGTTATTTAATTAGTTTGTTAATTAATTAGAGTCCGAAAATGGAATTTGTGCAAATAATGGAATTGACCATGAAACTTGCATCATTGCGGTTGTTGCAAATTCTGAGCGACTTTCATATTAGTAGCTTTGCAACCGGTGTCCAAACGAAGAAGTGACATATGGAAAACTGTAATGACCCGTAAATCCTGGTAAATAAAATTTGGTAAATTAATGAGATTTTGTGATTAAATTAGGAAGAAATAAAAAATTTATAACCTATATTAAAGTAAATGTTAAGAATGTAATTTAGCAATGGTTATAAAAATTTAATTTTGACAAATGAAGTGAAATCCCATTTCTGAATAGTGTAAGTTGTAACGTTTGGTTTTAAAATATAAAATGAGAAAATAAAAGTAATTGTTGGATTAACCAATGCAATAGTTTATTTATTAAAAGTAACTGCATGTAAATTTAGGCAATAAAGTTAGTCAAAGATGAATTTGTATAAATTGAATTTTGTGTCAATTGCAATAATTATAAATAAAAGTTTACGTTAATGTTAATTAAGAGATATTTGGAAATAATGTTAAAGTTATTCATAATAGAACAAGTTGTTGAATGTAAGAAATGGAAGAAAAGATTTATTAATGTAAACTTAATAAAAGAATAAATGGAAAGGGAAGGTCTGGGGAATTATTGAAATTTGTTAATGGAAAAATAATATATACTTAATAGTAATTAGATGAAAGCAGAAGTATTTAGAAATTTGTAACATTTGTTTGATAATAGGGAATTCATAGGTGTAATTAAAATCATGGTAACGCATGTTGTAAGTTACCTGTTTATTTGGTTTAATAATTAAATTGTGAATCAATTGGAATTAAATGAGCCTTAAGATTATATTAATAAGAATTAACGCATTAACTTAATTTGTGCACACCCTATTAATTGAAATAGAAGGTAAAGTTATGGATTGATTGAAATTAGTAAATTGGGAAAGGAATTCAAAATTATGTTAACTGATGAAGAATACGTAATAAAGTGTAAATTTATAAAATCAATGTCCGTTAAGCAGTTATGATATTTATAGTTGATAATAAACGTTACTTAGTGATTATTAAGATAGTAACGGAAGGGGAAATGTAAATTTAATAGAAACGTAAATTTATATTTTAGGTCGTAATTGGTGAATTGAGAAATAAGTTCAAATGAGGTATTTGATGGAATTCTTTAATAAATAAGAATTTGTTGCTCTTGTATTGCAAACTTAGGTATAATTGAAATTGCTTCTAATAGAATATAATAGGAAGGGAAGTATTATAAATAAATGGTTAGAAACTTAAGTAAACAATTGGGAGGCTAGGAAATTTGATTAAGCATAATTACTATAAATAATGAATGATAATAAATGAGGTTATGTAATAATGAAGAAATGATTAAATATATAATGCAATAAAAGAAGAAACTGACATACAGTTATAGACGAAAATGAATTTTTGGGAGTAATAAATGAAAATTTTGAAATAAACATTTAACCAATAAATAAAAGTAAAAGTTGTAAAATAAGTAAATGAAAATTTTATGGATGAATCCTCATATGAATAGAAATGTAACGTCTTCCAGATTTTCGACTTTCGAAATCGACATTAATACGTCCACTGTATCAACTGTCGAGCAATCGAAGGTCGGAAAACCGAATTGTTAGGATTAAAGAAGAAGAAAGAAAGAAGAAGCAACAGAAACAATATTAGAATCTCACAATTGCAGCGGAACAACATATAATAGATAAATGAATAATCTTTAAATCGAAAGAACTGTACATTTTATACATTACATCATCAGAGTCAACTTACAACACAACATAACTGGACAATTATATGAACTCGTCCTTACAAGTGGATACACAGAGGAAAAGATAATATCATATACAAGTGATACGTTTCGCCATCCAGCTCGCCTCTTGAGCTCTACAGCACCTCCTAATAATCCAGAATATCCTAATAACCTGACTCTAGGCTGCCCATGTGGAAAATGATGGGCACCCAGAGTTTAGGAAGGAAACAATAAACTCCAGGTCAGTCATGGGACTGGTGTGAGAACGTAAAACAGTTTATCTTTAAAAAAAAACAAAGCAATATTTTAAAATAGATCCGCAATGCTTTTAGAAAATGTAACTACCATAAGGCCTCCCGCCACACACACCATGCAAACGCAGAATTGCAGGAGATTTCTCCTTATGATAGTCAAATATACTTGATACGTGAAAAACTACTTTGATATTATTAGTGCATAGTGGAAAACATTTCGAAAATATAATATTAATCTTAGCCAGCATACGTACCATTATAGTATGCCTACTATAGCTACCATATTAAATGGCAGGTTCTACAACTAAAACCGTACAAGGCGCGTATTGGTGATTGGATTTCCCACAAATGGTCAGGCTAAGGAACTTCCTGGGCCACATGGGTACGCCTCTGGAGGGACGCCCCGAGAACCTAACCGGATCTCCGCCAACACAAGGCCGGGTTACCTCTGCAAAAATAGGTAACTACTGACACGAGTATGTCATCCCCCGGTTGTTTACAACCTTTATCCGAGGATCCTCAATACCAACAACCACAAAGTAATAAATTTGTAGCAACAACATAGGTTAAGTATCTCGGCTCCATACCATGATACCACCTCTATCCAGAAGGAAATGAACATACCCTAAGGGGCGCTACCCTCTAAAACCTTGCTGCATTCTTCCTGTTTCGACCATTCCGGGGTGTGAGGTTCGACGAAGGCTCGTCCACAAAGCTACGCTTTTCATAAAAGTCATGCTTCGATCAACAAATGATCAGCAGCCCTTCGTATGACACATTACCAAATTGGGAATGTATCACTAGTAACCATCAACTACATAACCTCTGAGCTCGTACGTCTCAGAGAAGGGTGTTAAGCTAAGAGAATAAATTCTCCGCCACCAACAGAAATGTATTTGATAGGAACCAGCTTTACATCTCAAATTGTAACGTTAGACACACATCCATACAAGTCTGTTCCGAGATCGAACGGAACCGAAGGCACTTCCAAAGAAGCCCTTGCAATCCGGATATTCACTAATCACGTCCGGACTTCCCATCACAAAGGGTGATAAAATCTCTATATCGGTGATCAGCCGATACAGAGACATTCGATGGTAATCCTTCTGTTTTCAAAAATATCCGGTCTTCAACACCGGTCTTCAAATGCTATCCATTACGACGTATCACTATTCGGAATGGGATTTATGACCCAAAGGTCCTCTCCCGGCTAAACCGAATAACGAGCGCTTATTTTAAAATAAGGGTAGCGTTCGAATTCAAGCAAATCACAACAAATACCAATTTAAAGGTAAATATTGATAGTCAGTTATTTAACTATCAATAGATATGCACAACATCACCTGATTCCAAATAATTTCCCAAATTATTTATTTTCCAAAAATATCTTTACAAGATATATTTTTCCACAATTCAACCATTTGAAAACAAATTTCAAATCACTTTTCACCTTTACAACTTTTGAAAACAAATTTCAAACCATTTTCCTTACGCGGAAACACTTCCATATATTTATTCATTTTCATTGGAAATCTGCCGAGTTCAAATACTTTAAAATAATTTATATCACTTATCCAAAATTATATCTGGAAAACACTTTAAAATAAAACTATTTTTCTTTAAACACATTACTGAAAATATTAGTTATAAAAATATTATACGAATATTACATATAAACTTAAGTCCAAACTAATTTTTCAAAATGAAATTAGTAGATAGAGTATAACTATTTAAATGACCCTTTTTTCTAAAACAAATATTGATTTGATCTTAGAAATAAACATTTCTATAATCAATTCCATAAATCTTTACTTAAAGGATTTTAAAACAATTTAAGAAGTTAATTTCTCCAAAGTATCCTTTTCAAAACCAATTCTAGAATTTTATACATATATATATTTATCTTTCAAAGCTATTCAGAAATTTTATTCGGCTTTCCAGGGAGAATACACTTTCATTTCAAAATGGTTCATTTAAACCAATTAAATAAATCCTTACCGATTTACTTTAAATTTACGTTCCAAATCCGTAAATTTATTTCCACACTTCAAAAATAAATCAATGTTCATTTTTAAACAAATTTCTCTTTCATTTATAAATTCCATGGTGAATTTAAATTTCAAAATATCCATTGATATACGATTTTCAAATCGATTTCAAATATTCACTTTTAACAACAATTCAATTTTTCAATTGATTTCAAAAACAACCAAATCAAATTCCATATTGATTTTCCAAGAAATTAAACACCAAGTGAAATTTATTCAAATCTCAAATTGAAATCATTTTCTACTAAACCCCAAATCGATTTTCAAATTGCAAATTCTTTTCAAAACACCAAATAAATTTCCAAATGGATTTTCAAAAGATTTAAATTCAATCGCCAAAAATCAATTCCCAAATGGATTTCAAATTTTATTTCTTTTTAAAAATAAATTCCTTCTAAAGAAAACAAATTCTTTTATTTTTCAAACTCTTAAAAATCCGTATTTTGAAAAATTCTTCAACCTTTGAATCATATTACCCAAAATCAATTTATTAAAGCTTTTCCCATATTTTGAAATTTTATTAAATAAGACTAAAAATAAAACTTTATTATTTTAGAATTCCTTCTTTTAAATTTATCCAATCCTCAAAAATAAATTTTAATATAACTTTCAACCTGAATTTTCAAAAATCAAATTTTTTATTTATTTCTGGTATCCAACGATACCAAAATTATATTCGGATAAGTTTTAGCCTTCAACGATTTCAATCACAAAGATAATCGCACAGAGATTATAAATAATCAACACACAACATTGAAACAAATTCAATTATTTGAGCAATCCAGTTGGATCCCTCCAACTTGTTTCCCTGCATCCACCGACATTAACATAACAATTAAATACCCATTCCACTTCAAGGTGGAATATCGCGGTATATAGGTTTATATAAAATATCATCCGCTATTATGCGGCGTAATAGGGTCTCATCCGCTATATAATGCGGGAAATCAACTCCAAGTGCATATATAGTACCAATTCCGCTTCAAGGTGGAATATAGAGGTATATGTGTTTAATAAAATAACCTCCGCTTAATATGCGGCGTATAGGGTCTATTTCAATACAACAAATAGCAACCATCATTCAATCACACAATCAAGCAATTTTAAATTTAACTATTTAAAATTTAAATCGAAACAAATTCGATTGGGTGAGAAGTTCTCACCTTGCTTCCAATAGCCGTTTCAGCGTTTTATTCCGAATAAAATTAAACACGCGTTTATTTTTACCAAAAATTCACACTAGCTCTAATTAATCCCAATCCAGCTCCATCGCGTAGTATTCGTCCATACGAACCCATCGCAATTCATTTCGTGCGTAATGGACCTCGTATGGAAAAATTATCCCGGTTTAAACATTATACGAATTACGATATATCAATTAACAATTTTTTATTTATTTTATAACCTAGATTCATCTTGGCCGTTAGTTTTGCCTTCATCAGATCTGACCGATCGTTTCCTTCTTTCCCCAGACATGTTCGAATGCGAACCCAATATCACGCATCCAATCCCGATTGCCACACCTCCATTGGTTGATCGGAAGATGATCACCGACCCCCCAAATCATGCGCCGACTCGCGCTCCTCCCCTGTGCCAAACGCAGCCACACCACGTGCCGTCAATCGCAAAAAAATGTTTTTGAATGTGCGGCCTTTGAACACAATTTTCCAACGATCGGCTTGACGATAATCGATCGTAGCCGTATGGATTTGTAGCCCTCATCGAGCTCTTGAAGTTTGTAGTTGAACATTTCATCTAATTGTATATGGATTAAGAGAGATTAAGAGGATAAAAATCAAAATTGTCGGCCATTAATTCAAAGCCAGCGGCTACTATAACCCTAGCTAGGGTTTTGATGCAAATGACAAAAAATAACGTCCTTTTATAGAATATTTGACGACACTATTCACCCGAAGTTTTTCCAAACTCCAAACGAAGCGTGCCGCTTGACATTTATAATGTTTTACCCTTTTTCCGAAAGCAATGGAATATATATCGGGAGCCAATTCAATCGTATTTGGAAGATAGGTTTTCAAATCGACTAATTTAAATTTAAAATTCACTTAAACGATTTTCTACGTGTTTTAGCTTGCCCTGGACAAACCGTAAATCAGATTGACACTAAATTTGAAATCTTACAATAATATAACACTACGGATCCGGTGAAACTAGTTTCGTCGAAATCCGAGACTGTTTGAAAAATGACTATTTTTACTCGTCAATTAAATATTAAAATATTCAATTTCCACAAATTAACTTTTAATTCAATTTTAAAAGTTCTATAACATCATTCTAACTCCAATATTATTTAATACAACTTCACAAATCAATTTTAATCACATTAAACCCAATTTCCAATTATTTCTGTAATTTCAAATATTAATTTATCGATTTAATTATCCAATTAAATCTAGATATTCGAAATAAAATTTATTCGACTTACAAATTTTACTTGTTGATATTTAAAATCAATTAAATTATGAATTTACAATGACAGAAATTCTTGGTCGTTACAAACTTCCCCCCTTAAAAGAATTTCGTCCTCGAAATTACCAAGTAAGAAAAGGTCTTGAAATCCATTAGCATTTCAAAACCATTTGCTCAACTTAAATTTCAAATTCATTTAAACATTTTAACTTTTCAAAAATCCATAGTTAAACTTCTTACAATAACTTTACTAAGTTTTCAAATCATACTTAGTTATCTTTCAAAACCAACTTCGTTTAACTTTTCACTCCAAAATCAAAGTTATAGTTTTCAAAATTTTCTAATTTTCTCAAAAATATTCTAACGCCTTAAACTTTCGAAAAATTTCGCCAGCGTCTCCTTTACGCGGCTAGCTCGGTACGACTACAAAAATGGCACCACGGCCCCCAGATTTCAAAAGGAAATGAAAAAGCCAAGTGGCTGGACAAGAAAATCATCAAATTTCATACTGAAATTCAAATACATACCTTTTTGTCGAGCAATTCAATCATTTTATCTTTGAAATCAAAATCCCAATTTCCTTTAATCCACTTGTATATCCTGCTAACCATAATATCCATTTTCATTCAATCTCACATTATCAATTTCATTTGAATTCAATTTACAATTTCAATTCTATTTGGATTCAATTTATCTTCTGAATATTGAATTTCAATTATTTTTCATTCACAACTGATTCATCTTGCTATTTTAAATTAGTTTCTTTTACTAATTCATTACAAGTTCTAACTCATTTCATCTCGCACAATTCAAATTGGTTTTCGATATTCAGTTTTCAATTCCATTTTTTATTCTTTTGTTCGTTCCCAAACACAATTCAATTCACTATTTCGGTTTATAACCAATTATATTTAAACTGGATTTCAAATTCCATATTAATTCAATTTACCTTTTATTTACAATCATTGAATTCAATTCATTTCAAACTATATCCAATTGGTCTTTTCTTCAGTTAGTTTCACTTACTAATTTTTTTTATTTCAATACTCTGCTTTACAAATCAAATTCAATTCCAATTCTATTTTATTTGCTTACAAATTCGGAATGAATTTTAATGTTCAATTTCACTTTCATTTAATTGCAATTACAAATTTATTTATTCGTTCACAATTTATTTTCCACCTTAATAGACTTTTATTCCAACCATTTAGTCTATAAGACTTCTCAAATTCACATTTATAACTCAAATCTTCAATTTCAATTTCATTTTGAATCCATATCATCATTTTATTTGACTTAATTTTTCAATCTTAATTCTTTTATTAAATTTTCATTTTCAAATCCACTTGATTTAAATTTTTCCTTCCAACTTATTTTGTTTCCACATTTACCTTTTTTTCTAACTTCTCTTTAAGTTGGATTTTATTTTAACAACCTCAAACTTTACACGTTATCAAACTTAATGATATTCCATAAATATTTTATATAGTATTCCAGAGTCTTTTCAACCTTTCCAAAATCATTTTTTTGCAATCAATTCAAATTATTCTTTGAATTTAAAAATCCAAACCAGCATTTGCAAACAACTTTCATTTAAAACAATTTGGCAGCAATTCCTCTTTTAAGAAACTCGAAAATAACATCGATGATGCTACAGTCATCACCGAAGTTATTTTCCAGCGACCGAAAAGAGTTTAGAGCTTTTATCCCTTCAAAACATTTTTTTCAAAACTTTTGAAAATCATTTCCAAACTAAAAAGGAATTTAATCTTTCCCAAATCTCAAAACTTCAAATCCATTCAAATTCTTTTCTGGAATCTATTTCAAATTATAAATTACATTCATAATTTACCCTCTCAAATTTCATTTGTATATGGATTTTATTTCTCAACTTTCAATTATGATTTCAATTTCTTATTCAATAATTAGTGATAATAATTTAATATTATCACTTCCTAACAAACAAGCAGTCATATACTCTAATAATTTTCAAAAATTATTTCCTTTTACATACAAAATAGTTTTGGATAAAATTATATCATTTACCCTATTTTAAAACAATATTGTGTCGATTTATCTTGTTTAAGAGTTTAGAAACTCCTATCGATACAGTTAGATAGACTGCACCGACCAGAATCTGTAAACAATCAACCTATAAGTCAACACGATATAAAACAATTTTATATTCACTAACAAATATGCTCTCATATCTATTATTACACTCATACTCATTCTAAAGTACTACTGACTCTATCTCTAATGAGTAATTCCCAACAGAGCCAAGGTTGTTTCTTAACCAAATGCTCTGATACCAAATGTAACATCTTCCACATTTTCGACTTCCAAAAATTGACATTAATACGTCCACCGTATCAACTTTCAAGCAATCGAAGGCCGAAAAACCGAATTGTTAGGATTAAAGAAGAAGAGGTAGAAGAAGAAAGAAAGAAGAAGCAACAGAAACAATATCAGAATCTCACAATCGCAGCGGAACAACATATAATAGATCAATGAATAATCTTTAAATCAAAAGAACTGTACATTTTATACATTACATCATCAGAGTCAACTTACAACACAACACAACTGGACAATTATATGAACATCTCCTTACAAGTGGATACACAGTGAAAAAGATAATATCATATACAAGTGATATGTTTCGCCATCCAGCTCGCCTCTTGAGCTCCACAGCACCTCCTGAGAATCCAGAATATCCTGATAACCTGACTCTAGGCTACCCGTGTGGAAATTGATGGGCACCCAGAGTTTAGGAAGGGAACAATAAACTCCAGGTACATATATAATACCAGTTCCACCTCAAGGTGGAATATCACGGTATATGTGTTTAATAAAATAACCTCCGCTTAATATGCGGCGTATAGGGTCTATTTCAATACAACAGATATCAACCGTCGTTCAATCACACAATCAAGTAATTTAAAATTTAAATCGAAACAAATTCGATTGAGTGAGAAGTTCTCACCTTGCTTCCAATAGCAGTTTTATTCCATATAAAATTAAACGCACGTTTAATTTTACCCAAAATTCACACTAGCTCCAATAAAACCCAATCCAGCTCCATCGCGTAGTATTCATCCATACGAACCCATCGCAATTCATTTCGTGCGAAACGGACCTCATATGAAAAAGTTATCCCGGTTTAAACATTATACGAATTATAATATATCAATTTACAATTTTTTATTTATTTTATAACCTAGATTCATCTTGGCCGTTAGTTTTTCCTTCATCAGATCCGACCGATCGTTTCCGTCTTCCCCCAGACATGTTCGAATGCGAACCCAATATCATGTATCCAATCCCGATTTCCACGCCTCGATTGGTTGATCCGAAGATGATCACCGACCCCCCAAATCGTGCGCCGACTCGAGCTCCTCCCCTGTGCCAAACGCAGCTACACCACGTGCCATCAATCGCAAAAAAAATGTTTTTGAACGTGCGGCCTTTGAACACAATTTTCCAACGATCGGCTTGATGATAATCGATCGTAGCCATATGGATTTGTAGCTCTCATCGAGCTCTAGAAGCTTGTAGTTGAACATTTCATCTAGTTGAATATGGATTGAGAGAGATTAAGAGGAGAAAAATCGAAATTTTCGGCCATTAATTCAAAGCCGACGTCTACTATAACCCTAGCTAGGGTTTTGATGCAAATGATAAAAAATAACGTCCTTTTATAGAAAATTTGATGACACTATTCACCCGAAATTTTTCTAAACTCCAAACGAAGCGTGCCGCCTGGCGTTTATAATGTTTTACCCCTATTTCGAACACAATGGAATATATATCGGGAGCCAATTCGATCATATTTGGAAGATAGGTTTTCAAATCGACTAATTTAAATTTAAAATTCACTTAAACGATTTTCTACGCGTTTTAGCTTGCCTCGGACAAACCGTAAATCCGATTAACACGAAATTTGAAATCTTACAATAATATAAGATTACAAATCCAGTGAAACTAGTTTCGTCGAAATCCGAGACTGTTTGAAAAATGACTATTTTTACTCATCAATTAAATATTAAAATATTCAATTTCCACAAATTAACTTTAAATTCAATTTTAAAATTTCTATAAGATCATTCTAACTCCAATATGATTTAATACAACTTTACAAATCATTTTTAATCACATTAAACCCAATTTCCAATTATTTTTGTAATTTCAAATATTAATTTATCGATTTAATTATCCAGTTAAATCTAGATATTCGAAATAAAATTTATTCGACTTACAAATTTTACTTGTTGATATTTAAAATCAATTAAATATATGAATTTCAAATGACAGAAATTCTGGGTCGTTACAAGAAAGGGGAATGGAGCAATAAATGCTATGAGATGAAATTTATAACAATGAGACTGAATTAGGCAAATTGGTGATTATCGTTAATTGTTTACCCATTTGTTCCATCTAGTGAATTAGTTTTAAATCCATTGGAATAAAACGTAATTAAAAACTACGTTAATGAAAATTTAGAGGAAATTTGAGAATAATAATGCAATAACTACAAACCAATATAAATTGCGTCCTTTTGATAATAATAGACTGAACAATATGACTATTGGTTGATTTAAAGTATAGAAAGCAAGATTTATTAATTTAATTGAAGTATAAAATTCAATAATTGAATTCATTGCAAAATTAATGGAAAGAAAAATATATAACACTGCAATTCATAAATTTATCAACTTTTAATTTACATTTAGACTTTTTAAAATTTTTGAAAATGATTAAGAAAGTTAAATTTGATGAAATTTGTTATTTATAGAGTTGAAGTTTAAAAAGTGATTTAATTAATTCATTTTTAATTTATTTAATTAATACGAAAATAGCCATTCTGGCCAATGACTTGGATTTCGACAAAACCAGTTTCATCAGATCCATAACAATGAATTATTGTAGGTTTTCAAGCTTCGTAGTGATCGGACTTGTCGTTTGATCGTACGGACTCGAAACGTCTTGAAATAAACGAAAATGAAATCAATTGAAATCAATTTGAAAAATATTGATTTATAGCATAACTTTTTCATACGATGCAATTTGAACTTGAAACCTTTTCCATTGCATTTAAATTATTTTAAAACATCTATTTTGATATATGGGTTGACCCAATTTCGTTCCGGAGTCGAAACGGGCTTTTTTGGCCACTTTGGCGTTAGCGCGTATATTTGTTTTATCCATCTATTCTATTTTCAATAATGACTATAAATATACGCTATAAATCCTAGCCTTCCTAATTCTCATTTGTTTGTACGTACATCTCAACTCTGTCCTCCTCAATGGCAGACAAACAAACTCTAGATCCAGATCCAATTGCAAATCAAATCCAAAGCATAAATTTCAAAGTCCTCAGAAAAATATGGAAAAAATATATGTTGAAGCTCTCGACTACCGTAATTCATTGGTGGTGTTCGTTTTTCGATTCGAGTTGCCGTGTGTCCAGAATTTAATGTTTAACTGTCAGCCGTTCGTTGTGATGAAATCAAGTTCATCTGATCGTGGAATCAAGGTTACTGTTGGGTAGAGGGAAACGAGTAGAGGCCATCGGTGTAATTGGTTCGTCGTTTCAACGGTTGGATTTGCGTCGATAATTCAATTAGGGTTTCAATAAGGGGGCCGCGGCTGCAATTATTTTGGGGGTCGTAGCCGATCGCCTACGGCGTGAGGCATGGGAAAGGGACCGGAGTTAGTGGCGAGATCATCTGGCGTGAGCGCGGCCTCGATGGTGGAAGGTGGACGGCGATCGTAGCTTCGGCTGTCTTCGGTTTTGTATGAGTTCTGTGTTGGTAGGGTTTGGCTTCAATGAATCGCGTGGGCGTACATGAGAAGGCAGTGACGTGGAAAGTTGCGTATGGGTGAGTGTTTTTTTTGCTGTTTCAATTTATTTTGATTTCAACTCGTTCAAATTGTTGTAACTTTCACGTACGAACTCCATTTCACACGTGATATTTTTTGTTAGGATCGTAATAAAATTCTGGACACTTTGACGCTGGTTTGGATGAATTTGGAGATGGTCAAATTTTTGGGTTTAAATTGGATTTGAACTCAATTTAAATTCAAAAGGTGAGTTTTTTAACCCACTCGCAACTTCTAAAATTTCTTATGTTTGTTAAATTGATATATGATGTGATTTAAAATTTATTTGTGGTTGATTGGTATATTTTTAATCATCATCTCAGTTAATTTTATTTATTTAAATAAAATTGCTATTTAATTTATTCATTGCATTTAAACTGTCGGTTAAATTGTTAATTAATTTTTCATTGCATATAAACTGCCAGTTAAACGGTTATTTAATTTATTTTTGAATTAAACTGCTATTTAATGCCTGTTGTTTTTTATACGTTCTATATTGATGTTATTGTTTGAATTTGATGATGATTGCGATAAATGGTTGATGGTTGATATTGGATGAATGGATGTTGTATTTTATATTGTTATAAACTACAAGTTATTATGCTTTTTCACTTCATTCTGGATTGCGGTTTGAAATGATATATAACCGTAAATTTTATTTTTAAAATACGGATTGAAATGATAAATATCTGTATCACTTGACCATAAGATAGAAAATTTTATACAGGCACCGCGGTCTATATATAAAAATATTTTAAAGTGATTTTCTATGGTTTGGAAAGAAATATACGGTTTAATGAATATTAATTTTGATATCATATAAATATTATTTTATTTCTTGAATTTAAGCTATGTACAATTGGTTTAATAAAAAAAATAAGTTGAATAACGGAGTTTGATTGTTTTATTATTATATGGGTAAGTGCCTATTCAAGATATTGTATATATAAAGTTTGATGACTTAAATAAAAAATTAAGCTGGAAGATAATTATGGAATTTGTTTGAATTGAAGGATTTAAGAATTTGACAATAAATAAAATGGATGTGAAATTTAAATAAAAATTGGGATTTTTAAAGGGTATGATTTCATAACTTGATTTTGGGTTAAAGCGATTTAAATAAATATCGAATTGATTTAAATAAATATATCAAGTTAATAATGAAGAACATCCAGTTATTTGAAGTTTAAAGGTTTTACTGAAACGATATTTGATTTATTTAGTAACGTTTCAAATCTAAATAATAGTAGTTGGAATTGATGTATATGAAATTATCAAAGAATAAGTTTTGAAATGGTGGGAAAATTTAAGCTTTGAAATATATGGAAATTAAAATGGTTTATTTGGGAAATTAAACCTATATTTGGAATTTATTTGTGAAATTTAAAAGCTATTTCATTATATAAAGTGGTTAAATATTTAAACCATTTAAGTATTAGAAAATTTGTTTCAAAGCTATGGGGTTTAAGGTATATATATTTGGAAGTATTATGGTTTAAAAAAAAGATATATTTAAAATAAGAAAAGAAATGGTATCATAATGGTTTAGGGTTTTTAAAAATAGAAATGATATCGTATTTATATGGTTTTGAAGTGCATATTATATTCCGGTTTTAAAGTATAATTATTTTAAAATGACCGTGGTTTTATAATAATGATTGGTTGTTGAAGAGACCGGGATCGGAAGTTCTCACACTCTTTGCCAACTCCGAAAACTACTTTAACAACCGTGTACGCGGTGGAGATTCCAGAATGAAGTAGGATGGTGGCGGTGTTTCTTTTGAGGTAAATACGTGGACCCAACTCCCATGAGTTTGCATAAGGTGGCTAAAACCGGAGCGATTGACGGGTTAATTGAGGTAGCACCTTTGATCGGACGCATCCCTTCGATATTATACTTATGTCCCGGGGGTTAATTGAGGTAGCACCTTTGAGGTAGCACCTTTGATCGGGTTAATTAAGGTGGCCACTTTTGATTTCTTTGATTTGGGGGTGTTGTTCGAGGTGGGCGGTAGTAGCAGCTATGCTTTACCACCGACCCAGAAGCGTAATTGGTATATTTACCCTAGCATTGCCTAGTTGTGCCATGTGACCTACCCTATCGTGCCTTGTACAAGTTTCTGTTTGTGTCGTACCTATGAGTATCCTCTGGTAGCCTCCCGATCAGGAGGTATTACGGTACTGTATAGACTATTGGCATTATTACGTGTTAGGGTGGAGAATGTAAAGCCTTAACGCTATTTAAAAGTTAGTTTATTTTACTAATAGACACTATTATAATAGCGAAATATTACTACATAGTAAATAGTTTAACAGATCCTTAGGAGATGTGAATCCCGGGCATCTCCTAAGTTACTACACTCATATTTATTTCTACTGATTTAACTCGCATAAGATATTTTAGTTCTGACTCGAGTGTTTTGTCTTTTCAATTTGCTCGGGTCAGTCCGAGCGTTTCAGGATTTGACGATTTTATTCTGGAGGACGAAGACGAAGATTTGTAGTACTATTATTATATAATTTGTCCACGACATCACATTTGTTTCACTGCATTTATTATCATTCTATGGTATGTGTAACTCCGATATGTATTGTATAAGTATAATCAAATATTTTGTAAAACAGCTTCATGAACTATATATTTGATTATTATATTTTATCGTTCCGCTGTAGGATTCTGTTTCGTTTTATTTCTTCCTTCTTTTTCTTTTTTTCCTATAACAATCCACCATTCTGTATGGTTTGAATTGGCACGTGTGTCGACTTAAAGCGTGCGAAAAGGTGGGATGTTAAAATGTGGTACCAGAGCTTTGGTTTAGCGATAAACCTTAGCGTTGTGGGGTCTGACTCTTTATTAATAGGGTTGTAATACCCTATGGGAATCGTTGAGCGTATATATGAGAGAGCGTATTTGTTAGTGTTATAAAAAAGTTTTAATATTGTGTTAATTTGTTCCATTTTGTATTTATAAATTCTGGTTGATGCATGGGACGCTATTACATCAATAGGGATTTCTAAACACTTAATATGACAGACCAACATAATATTTGTTTTAGTATAGGTGAATGAAATAATTTTTCCTATTATATTTTCTATATATAAAATAAAGTTTTTATAAAGGATATATTATGTTGTTATATATTGGTTGTTTGGTAATGAAATTATAAATAATAGTTGAAATAAAGTTGAAAGTAAAATAAATGAAAATTTGAAATTTGGAACTTAAGTCCCGGGGTTTTGAAAAATTCTGTTCAAATGATTTTGGAATATAATAATAATATTTTAGAAGTATTTTCTGATATAAATATTTTAATATGATTTGAAAGAAATGTTTTAAAAAGAAATGTTGGAAAGAAAAGTTTTGTACTCCCCTCTCTGTCGCTGGGAAATAATTTCGGTGATGAGTGCACGCATCATCGACATTCATTTTTGGGTTTCGAGGTGGGAAGGCCAATGTAGTAGTTTTACTACAGATTTATTTTGATAAAGAAAAGTAAAATTTTAATTTATATTAAGTACACTAGGATATAGATAAGTTGTAAGTATATATTTATCTATTAATTTAAAGTAATTTGAATAAATCCTGGTATTTAATTCTTAAGTCTCCATTAATTAATAGTTTAATTAATGTAGTGAAATGGAATTTAACTAATACCTGAAATCCTAAATGAAATAGGAGATTTAATGCTAGGTTATAAATGGTATTAAATGAAATTTAAAACTTTAACCTATGAAATTAAGGATATAATTATTGAACATTAATTTTTAAAAGAAATAAGATAAACTTTTATGATTTTCAATTACATTCTTTAAAAACATATATATAACTTATCGAATATTAAAAGTTGAAATGTTTAATAAGAAAATGTAATGGAAGTAGTACAAGTAAAGGTATGTAATGAAGTGTTCAATAAAATTTCTTTTATTCTTAAGAATTGATGTTGTAATTGTTATAACCTAAGTTATAATGGAAATCTTACTATAATGAAATATGATAGAAGGTAAATGTTGTAAGTAAGTAATTATAGACTTACGTAAATGTTGAAGTTAATTATTTTAAAAAACAGAAAGATGAATGCCGTAAATAAATTAAATTTAGCAGTAAATAAATGAAGTAATATGCAAAGGAATCAAATTAAAAATGAAAATTTGCAAGAAATAATGTAAAATTAACAAGATAAATCATTATATGAATAAAAAGGAAATCAAACAATAATATTTTGAAATGAAATTAGCAAAAATTAACTTGATTATTGTTTGGAAATTGTTGTTGTTTGGTCTATGGTTGTTTGGGTAAGGATACTTCAAAATTGTTTGGATGAATGAATAATCTATTTAATTTCACCTGAGACTGTTGAGTGAAGGGTACACTTAGCAGTTTATTTTTCATTCCGTACGATTTGAAGTTTTTGAACCATAACAATTATTTGTTTTGTTTGATATGAATGAATGATTGATGTGTGTTGATTTTTATATGATGGTTGTATGCTTTGTTGATAGTGATTGATGGATTTGTTTGTTATTGATTGAAACAACGCTAAATATTTCATTTTATATAATTATTAACTCTTTTGGATTATATAAGTGAACTACAGGTTATGCAAGTAATCGCTGCTGCTTTTGGTTTCATAATTAAGCGTAAATTGCCCGACAAATAGGTACGTTTTCGATTTATGGTTTTATAACGCTATTTTATATATTTTCCCGTGTTGGGATATAATATTTTGGATATTATATGTGATATTTTTTTATATTTGATATTATATTTTCTCCCGAGCCTCTCCGTACAAAGGAGACTCTGACGAAATTTTCCGTAAAATTTTGGACTTCGAAAATTTTTGAAAATGATTTCCAAACTTTATTTATGTAAGTATAAAAAGATTTAAAGGTTATAAAATGGGTATATTTTATTTAAAGTAATAAATTTTATAAATTATTTGTTTGTAAAGTTAATATTTTGAATAAGACGTATTGTTTATTTAAATTCTTTCTTCTCCCTTCTTTTTCCTTTTTGGGGACGAAAAGTTTTGAGTGGGGGAGAGTGTAACGACCTGTAATTCTGGTAAATAAAATTTGGTAAATTAATGAGATTTTATGACTAAATTAGGAAGAAATAAAAATTTTATAACCTATATTAAAGTAAACGTTAAGAATGTAATTTAGCAATGGTTACTAAAATTTAATTTTGACAAATGAAGTGAAATCCCATTTATGAATATTGTAAGTTGTTACATTTGGTTTTAAAATATACAATGAGAAAATAAAAGTAACTATTGGATTAACCAATGCAATAATTTATTTATTAAAAGTAACTGCATGTAAATTTAGGCAATAAAGTTAGTCAAACCTGAATTTGTATAAATTGAATTTTGTATCAATTGCAATAATTATAAATAAAAGTTTACGTTAATGTTAATTAAGGGATATTGGAAATAATGTTAACGGTATTCATAATAGAACAAGTTGTTGAATGTAAGAAATGGAAGAAAAGATTTATTAATGTAAACTTAATAAAAGAATAAAAGGAAAGGGAAGGTCTGGGGAATTATTAAAATTTGTTAATGGAATAATAATAATATACTTAATGGTAATTATATGAAAGCAGAAGTATTTAGGAATTGTAACATTTGTTTGATAATAGGGAATTCATAGGTGTAATTAAAGTCATGGTAACGCACGTTATAAGTTACCTGTTTATTTGGTTTAATAATTAAAATGTGAATCAGTTGGAACTAAATGAGCCTTAAGATTGTATTAATATGAATTAACGCACTAACTAAATTTGTGCACACGCTATTAATTGAAACAGAAGGTAAAGTTATGGATTGATTGAAATTAGTAAATTGGGAAAGGAATTCAAAATTATGTTAACTGATGAAGAACACGTAATAAAGTGTAAATTTATAAAATCAATGTCCGTTAAGCAGTTATGATATTTATAGTTGATAATAAACGTTACTTAGTGATTATTAAGATAGTAACGGAAGGGGGAATGTAAATTTAATAGTAACGTAAATTTATATTTTAGGTCGTAATTGATGAATTGAGAAATAAGTTCAAATGAGGTATTTGATGGAATTCTTTAATAAATAAGAATTTGTTGTTTTTGTATTATAAACTTAGGTATAATTGAAATTGCTTCTAATAGAATATAATAGGAAGGGAAGTATTATCAATAAATGGTTAGAAACTTAAGTAAACAATTGGGAGGCTAAGAAATTTGATTAAGCATAATTACTATAAATAAATGAATGATGATAAATGAGGTTATGTAATAATGAAGAAATGAATAAATATATAATGCAATAAAAGAAGAAACTGACAAGACAATTATAAATGAAAACGAATATTTGGGAGTAATAAATGAAAATTTTGAAATAAACATTTAACCAATAAATAAAAGTAAAAGTTGTAAAATAAGTAAATGAAAATTTTATGGATGAATCCTTATATGAATAGAAAGGAGAATGAAGCAATAAATGTTATGAGATGCAATTTATAAGAATGAGACTGAATAAGGCAAATTGGTGATTATCGTTAATTGTTTACCCATTTGTTTCATCTAGTGAATTAGTTTTAAATCCATTGGAATAAAACGTAATTGAAAACTACATTAATGAAAATTTAGAGGAAATTTGAGAATATTAATGCAATAACTACAAACCAATGCAAATTGCATCCTATTGATTATCATAGACCGAACAATATGACTACTGGTTGATTTGAAGTATAGAAAGCAAGATTTATTAATTTAATTGAAGTATAAAATTCAATAATTGAATTTATTGCAAAATAAAAGGAAATAAAAATATATAACACTGCAATTGATAAATTTATCTACTTTTAATTTACATCTATACTTTTTAAAATTTTTGAAAATGATTAAGAAAATTAGTTTTGATGAAATTTGTTATTTATAGTGTTGAAGTTTAAAAATGATTTAATCAATTCATTTTTAATTTATTTAATTAATATAAAAATAGCCATTTTGGCCACTGACTCGGATTTCGACGAAACCAGTTTCATCGGATCTGTAACAGTGAAGTATTGTAGGTTTTCAAGTTTTGTAGCGATCGGACTTGTCGTTTGATCGTACGGACTCGAAACGCCTTGAAATAAACGAAATTGAAATCAATTGAAATCAATTTGAAAAATATTGATTTTTAGCATAACTTCTTCATACGATGCAATTTTAACCTGAAACCTTTTCCATTGCATTTAAATTATTTTAAAACATCTATTTTGATATATGGGTTGACCCAATTTCGTTCTGGAGTCGAAACGGGCTTTTTGGGCCACTTTGGCGTTAGCGCGTATATCTGTTTTATCCATCTATTCTATTTTCAATTCTGCCTATAAGTATACTGCTATAAACCCTAGCCTCTCTAATTCTCATTTGTCTGTATGTACATCTCAACTCTCTTCTCCTCAATGGCAGACAAACAAACTCTCGATCCAGATCCAATTGCAAATCAAATCCAAAGCATAAATTTCAAAGTCCTCAGAAAAATCTGAAAAAAATATATGTTGAAGCTCTCGACTAGCGTAATTCACTGGTGGTGTTCATTTTTCGATTCGAGTTGCCGTGTGTCCAGAATTTAATGTTTAATTGCCGGTCGTTCGTTGTGACGAAATCAGGTTCATCTGATCGTGGTATCAAGTTTACTGTTGGGTAGAGGGGAATGAGTGGAGGCCATCGGTGTAATTGTTTTGTCGTTTCAACGGTTGGATTTGCATCGATATATCAATTAGGGTTTCAATAAGGGGGCGACGGCTGTAATTATTTTGGGGGTCGTGGCCGATCGCCTACGGTGTGAGGCATGGGAAAGGGACCGGATTTAGTGGCAAGATCGTTTGGCGTGGGTGCGGCCTCGATGGTGGAAGGTGGACGGCGATCGTTATGGCGGCTGTCTTCGGTTTTGCATGAGTACTGTATGGCTAGGGTTAGGTTTCGGTGAGTCGCGTGCGCATAGATGAGAAGGCAGTGACGTGGCAAGTTGCGTATGGGTGAGAGTTTTTTTCTGTTTCGATTTATTTTGATTTCAACTCGTTCAAATTGTTGTAACTTTCACATACGAACTGCGTTTCACACACGATTTTTTTTGTTAGGATTGTAATAAAATTCCGAACACTTTGACACTGGTTTGGATGAATTTGGAGGCTGTCAAATTTTTAGGTTTAAATTGGATTTGAATTCAATTTAATTTCAAAAGGAGAGTGTTTTAACCCACTCACAACTTCTAAAATTTCTTATGTTTGTTAAATTGATATATGATGTGATTTAAAATTAATGTGGTTTTTTGGTATATTTTTAATCATCATCTCAGTTAATTTCATTTATTTAAATTAAATTTCTATTTAGTTTATTCATTGCATTTAAACTGCCAGTTAAATTGTTAATTAATTGTTCATTGCATATAAATTGCCAGTTAAACAGTTATTTAATTTATTTTTGAATTAAAATGCTATTTAATACCTAGTGTTTATTTTACGTTCTATATTGATGCTATTGTTTGAATTTGATGATGATTGCGATAAATGGTTGATGGTTGATATTAGATGAATGGATGATGTATTTTATATTGTTATAAACTACAAGTTATCATGCTTTTTCACTTTATTCGGGATTGCGGTTTGAAATGATATATAACCGTAAATTTTATTTTTAAATTACGGATTGAAATGATAAATATCTGTATAACTTGACCATAGGATAGAAAACTTTATACAGGCACCGCGGTCTATATATAAAAATATTTTAAAGTGATTTTCTGTGGTTTGGAAAGAAATATACGGTTTAATAAATATTAATTTTGATATCATATAAATATTATTTTATATATATAGTTAAATTCTTGAATTTAAGTTATGTACAATTGGTTTAATAAAAAAAATAAGTTGAATAACGGAGTTTGATTGTTTTATTATTATATGGGTAAGTACCTATTTAAGATATTGTATATATAAAGTATGATGACTTAAATAAAAATTAAGATGGAAGATAATTGTGGAATTTGTTTGAATTGAAGGATTTAAGAATTTGACAATAAATAAAATGGATGTGAAATTTAAATAAAAAATGAGATTTTTAAAGGGTATGATTTCATAACTTGATTTTGGGTAAAAGCGATTTAAATAAATATCGAGTGGATTTAAATAAATATATCAAGTTAATAATAAAGAATATCCAGTTATTTGAAGTTTAAAGGTTTTACTTAAACGATATTTGATTTATTTAGTATCGTTTAAAATCTAAATAATAGTAGTTGGAATTGATGTATATGAAATTATCAAAGAATAAGTTTTGAAATGGTGGGAAAATTTAAGCTTTGAAATATATGGAAATTAAAATGGTTTATTTGGGAAATTAAACCTATATTTGGAATTTATTTGTGAAATTTAAAAGCTATTTCATTATATAAAGTGGTTAAACTTAAACCATTTAAGTATTAGAAAATTTGTTTCAAAGCTATGGGGTTTACGGTATATATATTTGGAAGTATTATGGTTTGAAAAAAAAAATATTTAAAATAAGAAAAAAAATGGTATCATAATGATTTGGGGTTTTTAAAAATAGAAATGATATCGTATTTATATGGTTTTGAAATGGATATTATATTCTGGTTTTAAAGTATAATTATTTTAAAATGACCCGGTGTTATAACAACGATTGGTTATTGAAGAGACTGAGATCGGAAGTTGTCATACTCTCTGCCAACACCGAAAACCACTTTAACAACCGTGTACGCGGTGGAGATTCCAGAATGAAGTAGGATGGTGGCGGCGTTTCCTTTGAGGTAAATACGTAAACCCAACTCCCGTGAGTTTGCATAAGGTGGCTAAAACAGAAGCGATTGACGGGTTAATTGAGGTAGAACCTTTGATCGGAGGCATCGCTTCGATATTATACTTTGACCTTTGGATTGATTCGGTGGCCACTTTTGATTTCTTTGATTTGGGGGTGTTGTTCGAGGTGGGCGGTAGTAGCAGCTACGCGTTACCACCGACCCAGAAGCGTAATTGGTATGTCTACCCTGGCATTGCCTAGTTATGCCGTGTCACCTACCCTATCGCGCGTTGTTCGAGTTTCTATTTGTGTCGTACCTATGGAGTATCCTCTGGTAGCCTCCCGATCAGGAGGTATTACGGTACTGTATGAACTATTGTATTATTACGTGTTAAGGTGGAAAATGTAAAGCCTTCACGCTATTTAAAAGTAAGTTTATTTTACGAATAGACACTATTATAATAGCGAAATATTACTACATAGTAAATAGTTTAACGGATCCTTAAGAGATGTGAATCATGAGCATCTCTTATGTTACTGCACTCATATTTATTTCTTTTGATTTAACTCACATAAGATATTTTAGTTCTGACTCGAGTGTTTTGTCTTTTCAATTTGCTCGGGTCAGTCCGAGCGTTTCAGGATTTGAAGATTTTATTCTGGAGGACGAAGACGAAGATTTGTAGTACTATTATTATATTATTTGTCCACTACATCACATCTGTTCCACTGCATTTATTATCATTCTATGGTATGTGTAACTCCGATATGTATTGTATAAGTATAATCAAATATTTTGTAAAACAGCTTAATGAACTATATATTTGATTATTATATTTTATCATTTCATTGCAAGATTCTGTTTCGTTTTATTTCTTCCTTCATTTTCTTTTTTTCTCCCATAACAATCCACCTTTCTATATGGTTTGAATTGGCACGTGTGTCGATTTAAAGAGTGCGAAAAAGCGGGATGTTACAAAAACGAATTTGAAACGAAATTAATTAAATAAGAAATAATTAATATTTTTATATTAATTACTCAGGCCCACAGGCCAACCCATCATTGGGGATGGTCGACCCCTAGCGGTCGACCGGTCACCTAAGGACGATCGACCAGTGGCGACCTGGTGACTTCGGTAAACCAAGGCCGTAATGACCCGGGTTTAATATATTTTGATCTCATGGTTCTGGTTGATTCTAGAGTCTATTAATTCAAGCCTAGTCCTTCCTTATCTTCTCATATTTTTCTGAAAATAGTAGTGAAGTTCTACCATTTTATCTTCTCTACTTTCTTTCTAGATTATAAAAGATAAGATATTTATATCTATATCTATACAGACTGAGGAAGAGTAAAAATCTTATACAAAGGAGAAGAGAAGAGAATCAACCATATGCGTATTTGAGATAATTCATATATTTTTATATACTTATATCTATTTTCTCCCTATCCCAAATCTCTTCTCAAAACTGTAATTCTAATGTATGTACATACCCTTTTATATATATCTTATGGATTAAAAAGTATTTGGAGATGAATTAAAGGTTCTACTTCAGATCTAGAGATTTGGATCACTTTAAAAAGGTGAGTGGAAAATTTTGTAGATTTTTATAATTAGAAAAATTATCCCATTGGTGTTTATTTGATTTTTATGCCTATTTAGATAATTGTATATGAATTGTAGGCAACGAATTGAATACGATTTAAAGATAATAAATATTGCCAATTGTTTTTGAATTGATTTAGCATTGTATACAACCCAATCTGGAAATCGGTCCCAAAAGTATGAATTTAGAATATCAATTTAAATGAATTTTATTCTAGATCTCAAATATGCTGCATAATAATGTTATAAATCTGGGTTATTACCCTAATCTTGTTAGAATATAAACTTTTCTATATTTGGAATTGTTGGAATTTAGATACATTTATATTTGTAAATTAGTTTGATTTTATTACCGTTTATAAAGATACATCGTTTGATCTAACAAGGAATAGATGTAAATGGAAAGAGAAAGAGATGTGTAATGTATGAATTCATTGTATTTTACACTGTACATTTCCGTAATAAAAATAATAACTATTCCTTGCAATTTCAAAAAATGTGATCTTTTATATTTAAAGTTAAATCTTCTATTTTAGACCAATTTACGGAAATTATAATGGATAATCTTTTTATATATGATTCCAATAATTTATCATAGAAAAGTATATTCTAGTAAAGAAATAACTAAAACATATTTAATAAAAATAAATATTTGTAGGTAGTTACTGTGCTTATAATAATTAAATAGAAAGTTAATAATGACACTTGCATGTAATATTCACGTTTAGTATAATTAACTAATAAGAAAAGAAATTGAAAAGTTGTAACTCCAATAAATGTGGGGGTTGCAATAATTATTAGGGTAAATTGATTAATGGGACTGATAAAAATGGAACAGATATAAAAGGTTACTAATTTGAAATTAATGACCATACATAAATGTCTTAGGAAATGTCCGTTAGGATTTTATGGAAAGATTGACATTTACAACCATTAAACAGGGATTTATGGGTAGATAAATATTTAAGATAAATCTTATTGCCTTAAATAAAAAGGAATTGGTAAGCTAAGCCAACGTCTACATAAGATAATATAAATAAAGACTTAGGATGGTTAATTGGACTTAGTGGTTTACTAATGCGAGGTCAGTAAGTCACTCGATGGAAGACTATCCTTCACTTTGAGGCTACCAACAGTCAGGTGTATTTACTACTGATGTGAGATATCACTAATCGTAGAACCCATGATGACATGAGAGATTAGGCTTGCTCTCTTAATTAGAAAGTATTAAATGGTCCAAAATTGGAATTAGGAATAGTGAGGGATATCTCCACAGGGGTTCGCTTCTGGTTTGAGGTCTTAAGTGGATGAAGGGTCCTTCTAACGTAGTAAGATTCTAAATAAATAAATAAGGGCGTCCTTAAAAAGGGTTTACATCAGTGTTGAGGTCTTAAGCGGCTGAAGGGTCAGCTTCCCTACAGAAAGAAGTAACCTAATAAGATGTCGTATTTATAATTAAAGAGTGATATTGAATATATTGGGAAGGGTTCACTTCAATTTTGGGGTCTTAAGTGACTGTAGGATCCTCCTCATTCCTATAAAAAAAAGTATAAGTAATCCAATGAGATCTCTGAATTTATGATAGCTAAATAGTACCATTGAGGAGCACGCTTATGGAAGTAGGTCTTAAATGATGGGGTCTGCCTATGTTCCACTGAGAAGTATTAAGTGGCTTGGGTGAAGTCTCTTACATTGCTAAAGCCAAAATAATAAGTGTACCATTTAGGAGACTGCCTTAGGGATTGGTCTTAAATAATAGGATCTGCCTTAGTTAAGGTCTTAAATGACCAGATTCTGCCTATTTCTATTAAAAGGTATTAAGTGGCTTGGGTACTGACTACTATTGTATCGACGATAGATGCAGTAATAATTGGACATTAAATGTCGAAAGCCTTAAATAGTGGTTAGAAGTCTTATAGCTAGGACCCATTGACCATTGACAACATCGACAGGAAACCACCTTGAAAATAGGTCTTAAATGATGAGGTCTGCCTCAATTAAGGTCATAAACAACAAAGTCTCCCTATTTCTCCTTTTAAAAGTATTATAGGAACCCGTTTCATATTTAGAAGTATTAAGTAGCTAATGGATTTGGAAGTATGGGTGGTTAATATGGCTTCATTAATATTTCATACCTTGGGAAGGTATAAGTAAGAAATCGTGTGTGTAATGCAAGTTTAGATTATAATTGTTAACCATGATGGACATAACAATTAAATGGAAACTATTGTTATAAATTTATGTTATGGACAGTTTATATCATATTTCCAGTCACTAGAACGTTATTCTGGCCCCCTCCGCGTTACACCCAAAAGATAGAATTTAGAGGAATAGGTCACTGGAGCTTGATGTGCTTTGTTATTGGAAAGTCTTCTTTTCTCTCATGCTTCATGCTGATGTGCCAATCTGCTATTCAAGGAATACCACTAATCCCAAGATAGTAGTCATAGTCAGTATTCTTATTCTATTATTGTTTCTTCTGTGATTTTAGATTTCTATAAATCTTTGATAATGCTCATGCTTATTTGCAGATACCTAATCGCACATTCTATGCTTTGATGGATTTCGATTTTTTTCAAAATTTTGGCCCGCTAAGGTGTGGGTTGTTACACTCTTTCTGGCCATTTTTCTTGGATGTTGTTATGATCAATAGAATGGCAGACTCTGATACCAAATGAAATCTATGCAGATCGAGTAATATGATTATACCTACTAAACAAAAAAACATATATCAAACTAGTAGTATAAAAATTGCAATAAATAAAGTGCAACGGAGATATTTATACTGGTTTGAACATTCCATTCTACAACCTGTCCCAGACTCCTCATGGATTTATGACTATAGCCTCACTTAACTCAGAAGAATAGGTTTTACAAACCCCCTGAGCTACCAAATATGACTTCTATATTACAAACCTCTAAGCTGTCGAATAGGACTTCGTGCTTGAAAAACTCCAATAGGACTTCGACTACAAATGATTGTAAGTTTCTTGACTGATTGTGCTCTAGATAACACAGATACGTATATTAAGTATGCCTTTCCTATAATCTTCTTGAGATGATAATTTGAACGTGTAATTGTAGGAAGTAAATTGTTGAGAATATTTGTAATCCACAAGTGCGTATAGATAAGAAAGATAAAGTGGTTTGATTTTTGGTTTTTATTAAAAATAAAGTGAATTCTCAACTTTATTTATAAACAAAAGTGAATTCTCAACTCTATTTATAGATTTAAAAATGACTAATTGAATAGTAGTAACCATTGGCGGGAACTATTCAAAGTAAGGAATGCAACTGTTGAAGAAGAGGGGACATGTCTTTTAAGAAATTCAAATAAAAAACATGGCTACAGTCATCCAGACATCTGAATATTTTGTGCCAGATGTCTAGTTTCATTATAGATGTCTATTATGAAAAATTCGAACGTTTGGATTTGAACTAAAAAATCCTTTTTTATTTAAATGTATACAGACGTTTGGGACAAAAATACTAGACGTCTGATGTTTGCACAAAAAATGGGCAAACACCTCCAAGTCGTGTGATTTAGTTGATTTTATGTTGTTCTTAATGATTTGGATGAGTTGTGCGAATATGTAAAAAGCAGGGACTGAAATGTAAAAGACACGCAGATTTATAGTGGTTCGGCCAGAACGTGCCTACGTCCACTTTATATGTTATTCTCCTCTTGCTATTCAGAGTACAAGTACAAAGCCTTGATTACAAGTATATAAAAATTGTTTGAAAGTTCCTTCCGTGCTTGAGCTCTCAAACTTGTCCGCCATTGTTGTGCCCCTGTCCCTCTATTTATAGAGTGAGGTTGGAGGCAGGGATCTTGGATGTATATAGCTACTAATGGGCCTGGGCTGAAGCAATCTGGTCTAGCGATGTTGGTTCGGTATCCATTTGGACCGGTAGTGGTTGGAGTGGGTTGGTTCGGCATGAGGTTGGTTCGGTGGATAGGTGGTTCGGCAAGAGTTTGGAGGAGGTTGGTTCGGCAGAGTCTGGTTCGGTGATGGTGGTAGGAAAGGGGTGGTTCGGTAGTTATGGGTAGTGGGTTGGTAGTGCTCCGGTTCGGCAATGCATGGACGTGGATTTTGGACCGGTAATGCTTCCTTTTCTTTGGTTCGGTGGTGATGAAAACGAACCCAACACTTGCCCCCAAAGTAGGGCATATGCCTGCATATGGCGTGCTTTGTTTTGCTATCATCCGGTATCTAATGTCGAACCATCTGGTCCGGCTATTGTTTTTGCTTATAAATAGGGGCCACGTGCCTTCTTTCCACTTCCATCATTTGAGACAGCCGGATCACCTTAGTGCCGAATCATTTAGTGTCGAATCACCTCAGTGCCGAATCATCTAGTGCCGAATCATCTAGTGCCGAATCATCCAGTGCCGAGCCAGGTGCGTTTCGCTTGAGTTTTTTTCGTTTCACCGAATAAGCATAAGGACACATAGTATCGAATGAACTTACGTGCCGAATGACATTCAAACCTTGAATTTTTCCATGATTCAAATTACAAGTGAAATTCCAGACTACGTCGTTCATATGTTTACTTCCTTGTGTTGCAGATAAATGTCTCGCAAAGTGGAAACTCGATCAGACAAGAGAAAATCCACGGACCGAAGTGAGCCTCCCGTTGTGCCCCCTGCCCAGCCAGGACCACCTCGATAGGGACCTGCCCCGAGGTCATTAGTGGACGGATATGGTCCTCAGGAGCTCTTGAATTCTCCTCCTGACTGCTTTCCTAGCTCTCTCAGAGAGGAGCAGCTTGATGTTATATCCCGCTCCTTTGGGATTGATAGATCACTTATGCTGTTGCCGGGGGACGGAGTGATACCGTACAATCCTCCTGAAGGATATTTCGCGTATAGCCGATGCCATTGCATGTGCGGGGCCATTCCTCCGATCAATGCATGGATAGTCAGCTTCATTACTTACCTTAAAGTGGCTCCTTTTCAGCTTCAGCCCAACTCTTATGCCATCTTAGTGTGTCTATTCCTTATCTTCCAGAGAAGATATGGGCGCCCCCTTCTAACCGGGAAATTCGATATCTATATAATCTGAGGGGCTACAAGAAGGGGTCTCCGTACATTAGTTTAGAGTCGGCCGTGTCCTTCAAGCCGGTCTTGGACTTATACTCCACGTTTACCATGTTTAAGAAGGAATGGTTCTTCGTCAAGGACGACTCCGTTTCTTTTCGCCTCTTCACTTCTGGCTGTAAGTTGAATTCCACTTGTAATTTCTTTGTCCCGACTGCAATGCTTCTTCTTATATGCTTTTATTTCTTGCTAGCGACAGGTGGCTTTGCGGTCGTGGAGAAAGACCGCCTGGTACAAATGGTCGTGGAGATAGAGGCTATCTCTGGAAGGGACAGGTCGGCTTCTTACCTAATCAGGAATGCCACTCTCCTGGAGCACAACCTGATTCTACCACGTTAATTCGTCAGTCCATTCGAACTTTCCTTTGTCTTTCTTTAGAGCTTCGAAGAAAGGGATGCATTTGTTGGTTGCTTTAGAGATGAACCTACTTAGGGCGGCCACTTTCCCGTTTAGGCTTTGCATCTCTCTTCGAGTGGATGGTATCTTGATATCTTCCAAAGATCGAACTTGTTCGGGGTTTGCTTCAATCCCCCTGGCATGAACGATGAATCCCAAGAACTTTCCCGATGATACTCCGAAGGAGCACTTTAAAGGGTTCAGCTTCATTCCATATTGGCGAAGTACTTGAAACATCTCATCCAGGTGGTTTATATGATCGTTGGCTTTCCTTGATTTTACCAGCATGTCATCCACATAAACTTCCATACTTTGCCCTATTAATTTTGCAAACATCTTGTTGACAAGGCGCTGATAAGAAGCTCCGACGTTCTTAAGTCCAAAAGGCATTACTTTGTAGCAGTACAATCCCCGGTCAGTGATGAAACTGGTGTGGTCTTGATCGGGGGCGTGCATAGGGATCTGGTTGTATCCTGAGTATGCGCCCATGAAGGATAAGAGTTCGTGTCCGACTGTGCTGTCCACGAGTTGGTCGATTCAGGGGAGTGGGAATCAGTCTTTCAGGCAAGCGTCATTTAAGTTGGAGAAATCGATGCATGTTCGCCACTTCCCATTAGCTTTCTTTACCAGTACCGGGTTGGCGATCCATTCTGGGTAGATGGCTTCTCGTATAAAGTCATTGGCAAGTAAGTTCTTTACTTCTTCCTCGAGAGCTGCTGATCGTTCTGCCCCCATGCTTCTCTTTTTCTGCTTTACTGGCACCTTCGTGGGATCGATGTTCAGTACGTGGCATGCTACATCTGGGGAGATTCATGTCATATCAGCATGCGTCCACGCAAATACATCCATGTTGTGGCGAAGAAAATCAATGAGTTGATCCTTTAACTCTTCTTTTAGTTGAGATCCGATTTTCAATAGTCTACTTGAGTCATGTTTGTCTACAGCTACGAATTCCATAGCCTCTGCAGGCTCGGCGGTGGCCTCCTCCTCTTTGTCCCTGGGGTCTAATTCATTGAAAGGGTCACTGGTATATCGAAGAGGAGGGGCTTTCTTTAGTTGCTATGCTTCCAAGTTTTTCATGCAGAGAGTAGTCTCTGCATTTTTCCCTTTATCTTTTCTGCAGTTATTGCGAACTTCAGTTACATAGCAGTCTCGAGCAGCGTCTTGATCTCCCTCTATTTCTCATATTCCGTTATCTGTTGGAAATTTCATCTTCAGGCACCATAGGGCTAGGACAATTTGGAAGTCAGACAAGGCCGGTCTCCCCAAAAAGGCGTTGTAGGCCGAGTGGTTCTCTATTAGCACAAATGTTTGCTTCCGCACAATGGAGCGGGGATGACTTCCTATTTCAACAAATAGGTCCAGTTGCCCGAGGGGCATCTTCGCATCTCCAGTGAAACCATGTAGTGGTTTGTTGCAGGGAGACACATCCTTCATTGACAGCTTCATTTTGTCGAAAGCATGCTTGAATAGGATATTTACCGAGCTTCCAGTGTCTATTAAAATTCGAAAAGCTTTGGCTGGACCGAACCAAGCAGAGATGACCATAGGATCCATGTGTGGGTACTGTCTTCCCTCTAGGTCACGTCTACTGAATGTGATGTCGTCATTCTCTTTCTGTTTCGGGTGGCGCTCTTCCATGACGGAATTAACGTAGCCTTCATCGTTCCTAAGTGACTTACCATATCTTTCCATCTCCGCCCAGCTTCTGTCGGCGATGTGCGGTCCTCCTGATATGGTGTGGACCACTATCTTCTCTTGACTAGAGCCGCTGGTGTTGCGATTTCCTCCGCTTGCTTCTGGTGGGGTAGTCCAGGATTCTCATTAGCAAGAGTTGAAGTCCTGTTCTGGCCATTTACATAGCGTTCCAGTCTCTTCCTTCTGATGTGTTCTTCAATCAAGTCCCGGAGATGGTGGCATTCATTGGTGTCATGTCCATGGGATTCATGGAAGCGGCAGAACTTTCCAGACTTGATTGCGTTATCTAACTCCTTGTGCGGGGGCGCTTGTATCTTACTTCGTCTTGAGTGGCTAGGAAGATGTTTTCGATTGTTTCATTCAAAGGAGAGTAAGAGTCTAATCTTGGTCCTGGTCGATATAAGCGCGTTTCTCCCTTTTTGCCCCCAGCATTGTCTCTAGAGTCATTTCTTCGAACATCCTTTGCTGCAGCGGGGACCCTATCTGTAGCTGTCCTATCATGTTGCCCTGATTGCCTCTCAGTGGCAACGTCTTCAAGTCTCATATACTTTCCAACTTCATGGAAGAAATCAGGTAAAGTAGCTGGTTTTTCCTTGGTTAGTCTTCTAGCAAATTTAGTATCCGGATGTACACCACTGCAGAGGGCCATTAGGATAAGTTTCTCGTGGCATCTTGGACTGCGGCCGCTGCGGCGTTGAATCGGGTTAGATATTGTTGCACTGTCTCTCCAGGCTTCTGTTTGATGTTAGATAAGGAATAAGCATCCTTGGGTTGTTCCACATGAATGCGGAACTGGCTGATGAACTTTTCTTTCAACATTTCCCATGAGCTGATGGACCCTTGGGATAGGTGGCAGAACCAGGAGGTAGCTAGATCTGCCAAGAAAAGTGGGAAACATTTACATAACACTCCCTCTGTTGCTCCGCTCATGAGCATATGCTGGGTGTATCTCTATAAGTGTACGATGGGGTAAGAGGTTCCCATGTAAGGTTCCATTGTTGGCATTTTCCATTCCCGGGGGGTGATGGCAGTTTCGATGTTGCGGGTGAAGGGGCTGGTTACCCTAGCGCCTATTCCCCGACCCCTTTGCTCCCGTTGGACGCACTCTCTGAACAATTGCGCCATCCTTTCATCAGAACTTGGAGCGGATAGAAATGAGTTTGGTTCTTCTCTGTGGGATTGAGTCCGTCCAGACGACTTGTAGGGATGGTATCGTCTGTCACTCCTAACATTCTTCAAAGGCTGCCTCTGGTCTTCTGGGGGCATGCCGGGGTCAGCCATAGTTGGCCCTTGCCTTGATCTTCCCCTGTTGGGTTCTGTTCTCAGCACTTCCTCGGGTCCAACTTCGGGCTGGACTCCAGCTCGGCCCCGTCTACTGGTTTTCATGGTTAGGTAGCATGACAGGCTCAGCTACATCCGACCCTTTCCTGGCGCTTCCCCCGTTGGGTTCGGTTCCAAGTGTTACCTTGGGTCGGAATTCGGGCTGAGTCCGAGCTCGGCTCCTACCATGGCTGTTTCTGTTGTTAACCTCTTCGAAGAAGAAAGGTCTTTGTCACCTTCCAGATCCTCTAGATTGGGACTCACCCCATGATTCGGTGTTGCGGTTGGATTCTTCAGCATCCCTTAGGCGTGACATGAGTTGGTCCACCAAGGCTTCTTGTTGAGATGCGAAGCGGTTAGTTACTTCAGCCACAACCCTGTCTAGATCTGCCCTAGTAATTGGTTGTTCCGCGGTGGGGGCTGTTGGATTTGCCTGATTTTCATCTGGTACTACTGTTAAAACGGGATGATTCTCTTGATTTGGGGCCACTGGATCTGGGATACTGCTAGTTGCGACGTTCTTTCCTTTGTTAACATCTCTCCTTTGCCTGGAAGTCATGTTGTCAGAGCAAGGAGCGATGATATGAGGAAGAAGGTTGAGTAGGAGAAGCTGTAGCTTCTAGCTCGACTCTCAGTGAAAGCACCAAAAGTGTTTGCACAAAAAATGGGCAAACACCTCCAAGTCGTGTGATTTAGTTGATTTTATGTTGTTCTTAATGATTTGGATAAGTTGTGCGAATATGTAAAAAGTAGGGACTGAAATGTAAAAGACACACAGATTTATAGTGGTTCGGCCAGAACGTGCCTACGTCCACTTTATATGTTATTCTCCTCTTGCTATTCAAACTACAAGTACAAAGCCTTGATTACAAGTATATAAAAAGTGTTTGAAAGTTCATTCCGTGCTTGAGCTCTCAAACTTGTCCGCCATTGTTGTGCCCCTGCCCCTCTATTTATAGAGTGAGCTTGGGGGCAGGGATCTTGGATGTATATAGCTGCTGGTGGGCCTGGGATGAAGCAATCTGGTCTAGCGATGTTGGTTCGGTATCCATTTGGTCCAGTAGTGGTTGGAGTGGGTTGGTTCGGCATGAGGTTGGTTCGGTGGATAGGTGGTTTGGCAGGAGCTTGGAGGAGGTTGGTTCGGCAGAGTCTGGTTCGGTGATGGTGGTAGGAAAGGGGTGGTTCGGTAGTTATGGGTAGTGGGTTGGTAGTGCTCCGGTTCGGCAATGCATGGACGTGGATTTTGGACCGGTAATGCTTCCTTTTCTTTGGTTCGGTGGTGATGAAAACGAACCCAACATCTGATGTTGAACTATTTTGTTCATTTAATTTGAAATGTTATATTTTGACTATTTTCTTTGAATAAATATGAATTATAAATATTTATATTACAAAGATAATTTTCAAAATATATTTTTGTGTGTGCGCAATCATTAAATTGGTGATGTAAATAAAATCTAGACCGACAAAAATTAAGATATATAACCTACTTGTTTTCTTCAATTTCAGCCCGGTTTTGATGCGATCGTCATATTTCCATGAACTTTTATCCTCTTTTATACGATGTATTTTCATATTGAACTTATTTGTTTGTTTCTTTTTGATACTTATGAACCTGCAAGTAAGCTCAGAGGTTCTTTGATATAATTGTATAATATTTGTCATTCAAATCCAACAACAATGGAGGTTCTAACCACTTTATCGTATTGTCTCAATTTTAAATATTACTTGTATAATGTTTTTACCAAAATTTGGCACAACACTCCTTGGATGAGGTTGAAGAGATAAAAATGAAGAAATTAGATGGAAAAAAGGCTAATATAACATCATACTATAAAAAGCATGTAGAAATAGAAAAGGACAAGAAATTATAGTGGTTCAGCATTGTAACCTACGTTCACTTTGAATGTTTTTCTATTTATTGATGATTGACAACTGATTACAACAGTACAAAGCTCAAGCTACAATGGAGTTGCGGCAGAGTAACGGCACAACATACTCGAAAGTCCCTTTTTTCTGTAGTTGTAGGTGTGCTATTTACCGGTGTAGGTCTGAAATATCTGCCCCTGAACTCGTAATACTCCTTCTCATACATGGGTTGGCCCACCAGATCGATTAGGGATCATTGGGGATCGATCCCCGTTTCGTTTGTATCGATCAGTATTGCATTCATTTGAGCTACGATCGATCGTAGGCATTATTGAGGTGGTAAGCAAGCTCCTATGAAAATTTCATCGCATTTGGACTTGTACGTTTCGAGTTATAATAAATCCGAGGTTCATTTTGCAAGTCGACTGAAGCGTGCATATCGATCCATGTTCATACCGATACTTCTTATCGATAGGCCGCGTATCGACCTGTGGTTCATAGATGACGTGGAGTGATAGTTCAGGGAAGATCCACATTTCATGCCGAGTAACCGTTTTTCTTGGTCGACTTTGCCTTCTTCGAATCAATCGTGTGTGGTTCCTTTTGTATCGATGTTTGTATGTTGCTTCGTGCTGATGCTTGGAAGGCGTTTTCGTATCGATTCCCGGTTGCTAACTTTATATTGATGCCTGGAACGATCGATGCAAAAGGATGGAAGGGGTTAATCAATATGAGCCGAACATACGGATTGATGATGCGCGATCGATGCGAACAGGATGAAAGTGGAGTTGATGGACACGAGGTCTGATGGATACGAAGAGGGACTTTAATGGATATGAACTGACATCATCTACGTGTATTTTGCTCAAACCATTATTTGAGCATACTAACTCTGATTGATCCGAAATTTGGAATATTGGCTTTTACAGTTTTGTTTTTCGTACTATGTTAATTGTAGCTTAATCCGAACTCGGACCAAATTTGCCAGTATCCATAGTGGACCTGTGTATAACCGATCTTAAAGACGGATTGTCTTTAGTTTCTGATCAAGTCCTTGGTGTCATGGCCTTGCCAAAAGGAAGGATAACATTTTCCCCCCAAAGTACGTCCTGTGTGAAGTTGACATGCTTTGAAAAGCTGCAATCTTCATTCTGAATAAGTTCTATCTGATTCGTTGAATAGTCGTCGTCTTTTCATCAAGAGATGTAACCTTTGATGGATTTTCGAAGACATAAATGTTGAACTATTGTCTGCCAATAATCATGAGGTGATTTGTTATAATTGAAGATTGAGTACTAGCAATTTGTTGTTTGTTGTTCTGGTTGTTGCCAGGTAAGCATTCAATTGCTGTTAATTTTGAAAATCGAACATTAGTTCAGAACACATGCATGTATGTAAACCTGACTCATGTTCACATTTGTACTTTCATGGGTCATTATCGAGTTCTTTTGTTCTTGTTTAGATCGAGTTTTGTATTGATCCTCTTTTGGATAGATGTGAAATTCGAATTGTAGCAACGATTGATGGTTTTTAGGTCACTCCTTTGTATCGATCCTCTCCTGGATCGATTTGAGATGTTGGAATGCATGCATCGTATTGATGGCTATCGATACAAAATAGGTTGTCCTTGGAGTCGATGGAAATAAGGTCTTAGGTATTCGAGCTGATGGATATGAAACAGGCATTTCATATCGATGGAGTTGAATGGCTCCAACATGGTCTTGTAGTGACTTTCGTATCGACGGTCATCGATACGTGATGGTATGGTCTTGGAGTACTTGTTTTGTATCGATGGATATGATGTAAAGGGTTTCCCATCAATGGTTCCAAAGTGCTACACTATGGATCTCTCTGGGGTAATGGATATGAATATTATGGATGCAAGTGAACATCCCACGTTTCTTTGCACAACATCTTTCGTATCGATAAAATTTTATTGCTTCAATCGGTTTTGGCTACTGGGATACGAATCATTTCTACCTTGGTTACAAAGTCATATATATATATATATATATATATATATATATATATATATCATTTGTACTCAGCCAAATTTTCTTACTTGCTCTTGCTTTTAACCTTCCTTCATATCAATTGAGAACAAGAGAAAAAAGAACGCCTTTGTCCCCAAATCAAATAACCCATTAATGCTTCAAACCGACTCTTTAAACTATGTAGTTGACTAGTTAAATCGATTTGAAACTGACGATACTTAGGGATGCCATTTCATCCAATGTCATGGCCGATTTTGGCGTCTTTGATGTTGGAATTGGGCTGGAGGGAGGTCGAGGAAGTAGTAATGGTGTTCTGGAAGCTTGGGGAAGAAGAAGAGCAGCTGAATAGGACGACGGAGTTACTCGTATCGATGGTGGATGGAGGAAACATCTTTGTATCAATCTAGAATGTGAAAGTTAGTATCAATTTGGAAATGATGGATGGAGGGAGCAGCTTCATATCGATCTAGAATTGTAGGAGTTGGTATCGATACGGAGTGATCGATACAAAGCCATAGTTGCGTAATCGATACGAAGCCTTGGCTGGTGATCGATACGAAGCCGGGCTCTTGTGGAACGATCCAATTTTGAACTTCAATGGATACGAACTTTTTCATATTCAAATACTCGACTCCGACGAGCTTTAGCCTTACATATCTGGACTTGCCCATTAAACTGCATATCTGACTATTCTTCGAAGCACTTCGACGGAACTGTAATTTGACAGACTTAATAAACTTTAACATGGATCATTTTTCAAAGTCAGGATGGCACGATTAGGACGGTCGACGGTGACGGTCACTCCGGTTGAATTTCGAAGTCTTGTTGTTTTACCATCTTTCGAACTAATAGAAATTTAAAGTATTATGTAGCACTGCACTACAAAATACGATCACTCACTATACACCTGGGGTTACATAGGTTTCTTGCCATCTAACAATGGTTTTTACTAAGTTCAACAGCTATGGATCCCAGAAGTTTAGGCAGCAGGAAGTTCAGAGTTCTCCACTTCCTATTATTGATGTGCCAGACATCGCAGCTCAAGTAGTACGTCGGATGAACTGCTAGTTGTAGTCTTAGATCTAAATCCAACGTACTGGGTCCGTTCCAAAATCTCCTAAGATATTCTAGGCAGATTCTGCATTTGACATGGTCGACCTCTAGAAGATGTTTTGTTACCGGGGTCGAAAGACAGAGCCCATAATCCCCTAGAAGGGTATACCGCTTGCAATTGTTTCATGTGCACAGCCGGAACGTTGCCCCCGTTCAACCAATTTATTCGGGAAGTGCTATCCTTTTTCAGGTTTGTGCCTTCTCAATTGCATTCGAATGGATATGCTCTTCTAAATAGCTTATATATTATCTTCATGGTGCACCTTTTTCGACCCCCGGCCGTCGAGGAAATGGATATCTATTTAACATTAAAAGTCGTGAATTTGACAATCCTTCATTCACCTTTTTAAAAGCAGTCAAAAACTATCAAGTAGTAGTAGGGGCTTGGAGCAAGTTAAGCTATTTCAAGACCAAATGGGTCTTCGTTCGATGCCCCCCAGGATTTGCTAGATGGTGGTTAGTTTTGACGCAAGTGCTTTAACTTCTTCATCAATTAACTGGATAATATAAGTTGATGTTGAGTCTAATACTGCATTTCTTTATATCTTTAATTCCTTGGCTCGAAGGACCGAAATTAAAAGAGATAGTGAGAACTCTCCAATAGGTGCCTGCTGAACTTAGAGATATCGATGAAGTCCTTAGCGATGATAATTTGATCGCCGAGGGGCTCATAGAGAGAGGCTAAAGCATTGGATTAACAGGAGCTCCCAATGTCGCGCCGATGAGGCAATGAAGAAGAGCTCCTGGAATTGTATTTACTAAATAGGGAGATGAAAAGAGTATCCCAGCTGGGGATGAGCCCGTAATTGCGCCTTTGTAGAGTCTTCAATTTCCAGAATCAAAAAGAAAATTCAAGGCTCTAGCTCACAAATCCAAGAGGTGTAAAATCGTTATGGTACATCTACCTGCTACAATAGCTATAAGTCGAGATGCTTCTCCTTCGCAAATGGAAAGTTCTTTGAAAGGATTGGCTGACATCCTATTCTAGATGACTTGGCTCCATTTCAAGATTTTAGATTAGAGGGACTTCACTCCCTGTCGCAAACCAATGCAGGCTTAAGTGCTTTAGATGCAGGGGTACCAACTCCTATGAGCAAGGCCACCATAACTGGTTGGTTGAGGGTTTGCATGTGCACACACACATTTCACGGCATCGCACAACTTCTAAACACATGTTTCCTAGTTTTAGGAGACAACTAATTCCACTTCTAATTTCATTATATAGACACAATGGTGAGGTAGAGGTCGACGCTTAGCAGTCTTCGGACTAAACGCCACACATCCATCTGTCACTCTGAATCTTATAAGTGCGAATTTGAAAGAGATTACGACTGTGGCTATCACTTCAGCCAGAAGCATGAGCGTTATGAAAGGGAGAGGGAGAGGCCACATCAATATAGGCGTCGCTCCCAGTCGTGATCGCCTCTACCTAAAGGTATATCAAAACCCTTTGGCTTCGGCAGACAGCCCTCTGAGACTGGCCACCAAATAGTGCCTCCTCAAACTTCAAATTTGGCAAACAACGCTGTAGGACTAAGGCGGAAGCTCCCATCATTACAACATCGTCCGCAATAGAACCCACTGGAGAGGGAGCCATTCGGATTGCTAAGTTAAAGCAAGACTTCCAAAATATTTGCTTTGATGGCTTCCACTTCCCTCCATACTTGAAATGGATTCCTAATGATGCGGAAAAACTAGTACAAGACTACGTGCATGATGTTTACAGCCAATACCGGGAGTGGGTGAAAACTGTAGAAAAGGCTTTGGCGGCAGCTTTTGAGTTAGCCAAGATAATTGAGAAAATGGAGATCGATCTTGCTTAGAAAAATTCGATAATAGGATTGCTCAATAATAAAGTCGAATCTTTACGGAAATCATAGATGGAGGCTAATAAGAGAGTCGAAGAAACAAAACAGTCCATGGAAAAAATGCGACGGTCTCATATGGACTTGGTTCAGGAGATGGGCCATCGAAATACCCTTGTCATGGAGGAGAGAGATGCTGCAGTGAAAGACCTCAACGAGCTGAAGGGAAAATTTGCTGAGGCCATCAGAAGAAGGAGGAGGCCAACAAATCTTCCCAGGAGACATTCGAACAGGCAGTGATACTCAAGGATAAAAGGGATGCGGCGAACTTAAAGGGTCAAGAAGCAAAGGCCAGAACTGAGAATGAAATTAAAGCGGTGGAGGCTAGGATGGAGAATGAATTTGAAGATCTCCTAGTCACATACAACATTAACATTTTAAGAAACCGCGATCTAACCTGGCTCGATGAAGATTATCCTTTTCAATTATAGTTGGAGCCATTTGGAGGAGGATGAGAAGGTAACTCATAACACTACAACCATCAATGAATTCGAACAGGAAAATAAAATACTTGTTGGAGATGAGCTAAAAGCCCTCCACGAAACTATCATTGCTCTCGAAAAGGAAAAGCTTGCAACTAAGTATCCGGACGCAGGAGAAGGATCTAGAGTTGAACTTCATGAAGCAGGCTCCGAAATGCTCCATGTCTCTCAATTTGAGCCTACTTCTTCTATTGATCTTCCAGCTATTCTGGGATACAACCATGACCGGCCGCACCTATCTTCGGTACATGAACGCGGCTTTGAAGGGACATCGGCCCAGCACGTGAGTCAATCTAAGGAAGGTATTCTGAACACTTCTTCCATTCATCCAAATGTAGGAGCATCGTTAGAAGATTTCACCGATATTTTCTCCTATCTTTAATCAGTTATAGATGCCCATCAATCGATCCTCCTACAACTTAAGAAATGCATCATAAGTAGGCAGCAATAATGACAGAGGCCATAACTACAACAATCGCTACATCGGTAGGGGAGATGCACGAAAGCAACCGCATGCTTGATGAATGGATATGGAAGCACTCCTCAGTCATTCGAGTGACCTAAACATTGAAACGCCCTTTAGCATAGATGATGATGTGATAATTATGGGCTTCTCTAGCTCAACCAGCAGTATTCCCATGGGAATTCGTGCGGAGCGGGCCGACTGAATAATGGAAGAGATTAAGGCCAAGATGGAGCAGGCCAAGATGAATCGTAGAGTTGGTGGCATAGCGGGTGTTGGCCCAGTTCCCATACTTGTCATTTCTCCTGGTGGTACAATCATTGATATGGGCACTCCTCCATCTTCTAAGATCAAGAGAGCCACCATTCCTCCAGCCCCACGTACAGAGGACACTCCGATCGGTGTGGGTTATGAGGAGGAGACAGTTGTAACTCCCTTGGGCGAAGACAAACCAACTGGTGCGAGCCAGGGAGGTAAAGGCTAGAAGATAGGACCGGGCGGCACTACAAGCGGGTCTACGCCAAAGAAGAGCAACAAGGAGAAAAAAATCAAAGGCATAGATTTGCACTTTTGCTTCTTCTTTTTATAGATAGCTGGAATGGGATTCTCTTTTTCTTTTTGTAGGCCGTATATAGATGCGGGTTCGGTGGTTGCTTATAGGAATTCTTTGAATAATTTTTTGTACTTATCTTTTTCAAAGAATAGTGGAAATAAAACTTCATTTTGTTTTTCGAGCATAACTCTATGTTCATTTGTTTAAGTGTTTTAGCACCCGCGTTTCCATTCAATGTACTTGTGAGACTTTGGTTTTTGATTCGAACTTGAGTCCGGTCATTAAATCTTGAAGTCAAGCTTCGGGTCATAATCAAATGTCGAGTCGAATCCCAACATTGCGTTGTCTCGATAAGCGGCCAGTACTTGAGTTATGCCCTAGTCTTGGGGTGAATTAAGGCAGTCATTCGGTGGTCGTTTTCCGCCTTTACTAATTTTAATTAGCCAATTCAGAACAAAGGTAAAGTGAAATGAGTTTGACTGGTCGAATCACACTCACTCGATGGCATTTGCATCTGCACTCTAGGGATTGAAATTGTATGTCGACGGTTGGTCATACCTGCATAATATTTGGAATTATATCCGCACTCTAGGGACATAAGTTAATTTGCGGGCGATCAGTCAAACCATTCAAGTGTTTGGAATCATATCCACACTCCGAGGACATGAATTAATCTACAGGCGGTCAGTCACGCCCGTTTAATGCTTATACTCTAGCCTACGCTCTTGGGGCCAGAGTCGGTTGATGGGTGGTTAGTCACACCCATCTAATGTTTAGGATTATATCCGCACTCTGGGGGCATAAGTGGTGTCATGGGCGGTCAGTCACACCCATTTAGTGTTTGTACCCTGGTCTATACTTTTGGGACCATAGTTAGTTTATGGGTCATTGATCACACCTATTTTGTGTTTATACTCCATTCCGCACTCTCGGGACCAAAGTCAATCGATGGGTGGTCAGTCACACCCAAGCCAAATCTATATGAGATCTCAGCTTCGCTGTCATATTAATATAGTCATATGCGAGAAACCTAGTCTCCCAGAAGTTAACTCATAAGCCTTAATTAATATACTGGCAATTGAATTAGCCTCCCCCTTCTCTTCATCATTTGGTGTTTATACTCCAATTTGTGCTCTCGGGACTAGAGTTGATCGATAGGTGGTCAATCACACCCATTGGATGTTTATACTCTAGTTCGCACACTGGGAATCTAAAGTCGGTAAACAGACGGTCAGTCACGTCTGTTTAAGTATAGGACCTCGTTCTCACTCCAGGAACAAGGAGTTGATCAAGGTTGTGGACAGTAGGATCACATCCCACTTGATACCGGATTTTGAAGTTTTGTACTTTGGCTCGCACTATGGGAGCTAGAGTTCATTAGAGGATTGTCATGTTTCAATCCTTCTTGATATTATCATTGATAGCCCTCGAGCTCGGGGTTTCACTTGGCGAGTGACCAGTCAGATCACGATCAATCCCTATTTGAATGAGTCTCGTTGTATGATGGGACTTAGCTCTTCGTACATCATGACGGTCACATGATACATTTCAAGAATTGCCACTCTGGCTTTATAAGTCTGCATTTATTGCTGAAATAAGAAAGTATGGCAAAGTCAGTTGCCTTATTACAAGTTCAATTTCAAAAAATGCATAAACAAAGTTCAAAGAAAAAGTAGACTAAAAATGAATAAAAACCAATTGTGTGTAATAGCAACGAAGACTCTCGTTGTTTCATGCCTTTGGCAAAGTGAGACCGTTAACAGTTGATAGTTTGAATGTGTCATCTCCAAGTCTCCGTTCAATGACATACGGTCCTTCCCATGTCGGTTTCACATGTGAAGGGACCGGATAAATTCTCTTAAGTATGAGATCGCCAACTTCAAAGATTCTGGAATCACGGTCCTCAAGGAACATGTTGTGGTGCCTGAGCTTAGGCTCAAGCGTTAATTGTCAATTTTCTAAAAAAACGGATGTAGAGAAATTCTTCTACGCCCTTCCCTTTCGCCTTTCATTGTGCATCCTACAGCTTTGTAACATAACAGGCGTGTCCAGCCGCCTGATCACCATGTACTACCTCGACCCCATTATCAGTGGTGAACTTTAAAGTTAAACACCGTGGGGAAATCACTGCCCTGAATTCCGCATGGGCCGATCGGCCCAAAAAAGCATTAAGGGGGAATGTATGTCTAACTCCACGAACTGCAGCATCTGGACTCTCTAGCGATATCCAATACCCAACTCAACTGGCAACTCCACCATCCCAACTGGTAGTTGCGCTTCCATTAAAACCATGTAAACATGAACACATGGTTTTAGATTTTTTTTTCCTCCATTATCATTTGGTCGTAAGCTCGCTTAAAAAGAATGTTCACAATGTTTCCACTGTCGATCAAGATCCTCTTCATCCAACCAGGACCTTTCTGGACAGAGATGACCAATGGATCAGTAGTGGGGGCCTCGACTCTTTCAGCATCATGGTTCCTGAAAGTGATGTCGCCTTTCATCATCCTCTGTTGTTTTGCCGAGGCCCCGTCATAAAAATTACTACAGCCTTCAAAGTCCACATGCCTAATCGAACTGGCATATGACTCCATTTCCTTCTAGCTCCGATCAATCGGAGGAAGACCACCACTTACGATGTTTATTACCAACCTCCCGCTAGTACACGTAGGTTCTTCGGGCCTAGCTTAGCCTTGACCTTGATTTGGGATAGGTGAGACCGCACCCCTATCCTACGGCTCTCGAATAAACTGTTCCAACTTCCATTCTCTAATCAATTTTGTCGATGATGTCTGGCAAACGACGGTAATCATTAGTATTATGGCTATAACAATAGCGGAATCCATAGAATTTTCCGGTCTGAATTTGATTCTCAAATGATGTGTAACAACCCTAGTTTGGAGATTACCTGTTCATACTAAATTACAGTGGTAATTATAATTTAATATTGTGAATTAAAATAAATTAGATATTTTCTAATTGATTATTTGGAATAAACCATGAATTTTGGAATTTAAAATGAGAAAATAAAATTTCAAACTTTTTTTTATTTTTTTAGAGTGATAATAAATGGAATATGGGCTTTAATTAATGAAAAACGACTTTATTATATAGAAAATGCAATAATTGTGTTAATTATTGCCAATTTCTTCTTTTAATAATTTTTAAAAGAAGTATGTGACTTTAATGACCATTTATTTAAATAAACCAATGGAAATTAGTTTAAAAATGAGTTTAATGATAAGTTTGAGTTTAAAATGGTTTGTAATATTTTCTAAGTGAAAAATTAAATTTTGTAGAATTTTAGAAACTAAAAACAATGTTTTACCCATTTATTTGAGTAAATGGTGTATTTTTTTTAAATTAAGGAATTTAACAATATAATTGTTTTAAAAATATAAATTAATCTTTTTATATGATAGAAAATGTTTTATTTTATATGTATAAAAAATGTCACATTTTTCTTGTGTAAAACTTGAGAGAAATGCATTTTTATTTGTGTGTATATGTGATATATACACATTATTTAGTTAAGTGTTCTTTAATTCTTTAGGCCAATTTATTTTCTTTCATTATCAAAGCCAACTTTTCCAATTACCTCACTTATCCTTGTTAGAAGAGAGAAAGAAAGATAGTTGTATGTTCATTTTTTGGCAATCATCTTCCTCTACCTCCTAAACAAAAATACTGTAAACTATTTTCTCAAATTGCAAAACCAAGCCAAATTGCATCATTAAAACTCACCAAATTCAAGTCTTTTTGTAATCTAGTGATAAATCAAAGGTAATAAACTCAAAATCATTCAATTTCATTACAAAATTATTTTCCGCTAGATAAATTTCTAATTTACTGTGAATATTGATTTGCTTGTTCTATGGCTTCTTCCTACAGGCTTTTGAAGACTAAATCAAGTTGAAAGATTTATTTGTACAACTCTAATCCAGATATTTGCATCTAATCAGCAAGATGAGTTGAATAAACTCACATCTATAAAAAAACACAAATCCCTTGAAATTGTGAATCATAGCTTATGTTTGAAATTTCCTGAAGTGAATTTTTCCTTGTTATAATCCGATTTTTGTTGCTACTTTGAAACCTTATAACTTTTGATACTGACAGTAAAATTCCATTTGGTTTCTTGCATTTGGTATCTTGCATGTCGAACTTCATCTCACTAGAATTTCACTGAAAAACATTGTTGTTTGATATGTCAAAACTGAGCTTAAAATTTGAATCGTGCAAGAAGAAAACGACCGAGCTAAAATAAGAATTCACGGATGCATGGTCGACCGGGAGGTCGACCAAACACATCCCAAGGTCAACTGCACAGTTAACCTGAGTGTCCTTAAGGTCGACCTGAGGAGATGCATGGTCGACCCACAGGTTGACTTTCATATTGCCCTTATCCTATTTTTTTATTTTTTCACGACTCTTTCGTTTGATTCCGAGGCTTTTTGACACCGTTCTTTTGCCATTTTGGGATGATTTTGAATGTGTTAGAAGGCAATGGTGTCTATTAATGGATTAGCCAAGAATTGGTCGAATTTGAAATTTAAATTTGATTCAAATTCGAATATCGGATTGAGTGATTTTTCTTTTTTTATTCGTTTTCGAGCACGGTTTTCCCTGAATCTTTTTTAAATGATTTTTAAAATTAATGGGCATTTCAAAATAATTTTAATATAATATTTTAAATTATTTTTAAGTGTAAAATCTATTTATTCTTCATAATGAGAGAAATTTTCAAATACGGTTTTCAAATTGATTTCGAAAATTGGTTTTAAGAGCTTGTTTTCCAAAGTAAATTATTTTAAATATAAAATTACATTTTTGCACTATTCGAACATATGAGAAAGAGAATTAAACAATTTAACAAAACACATGGTATGGGACATGTGCGTTTACTGTTTCGATTAATTCCGGACTTATATGATCGATACTGTTCGAGTTTTTCCATTATTGGCGTATTTTGAGTTTTATAATACTTATTTATAGGAATTATCCGGGATGGACAATATTTGGCATGTTTTGTGGTTTAAGATCTCTAATTCTAAGAGTTATGGTCAATGAGAGCCATCACGATGTTTTATACTTACCGATGATATGAGGCAAGTTTTACGTTTGTGATTTCCTATTTTGAGATTTATGGTTCATGAGGAACCATCATGAAGTTTATTTATACTTATCGATGAGTTGAGACAAGTCATCAGTTTTCTGAGGTTTTTGAGCTTTCTTATGTGGCATTGGTAAGCGGTGAGTAAACCGTTTAGTGAGAACGTGTGGTATGGGGACATACATTACCACTTTTTAGGTTCAAGATTGTGACACATTCTGAGTTATGCCAGTACTAGACCTGTTGGGCTCATATTGGGTTGTTGGCTCTAATCTTTGTCGATCAGTTAGGTTCATCACGAGTTTATGTGACTTTGGTCGTTTAAGTTTTAAGGCATCGGCTGTTCAGGATTTATGACTTCAATCATTTGGGATTGGTACCTGTAAATTATATAGTACTGGACAAGAGTTTTGCATGTGTATGTTTTAAGATTTGAGTTGTTGGGTTCTTATTGGGTTGTTGGGTCCATCCTTTTTATTGGGCTGTTGGGTCCATATTTTGAAATTTGATTTGAGATTTTTATTGGGCTGTTAGGTCCATACTGGAGATTTGAGTTTGCCGCCTTCGATGCTTTTATATGAGATTTACAATCTTCTTCTTGGATATATATATATATATTCAAGAGTTTGCCATTTGGTGTAGTTTTGATTTTTTTTAAATCACTCTTTTATGAGTTCATATTTATGTTTGTCATTTATGGTGTTTCTCGAATTTTGAGTTTAAGACTTCTCCTTTTTAGGAATATGGTTCATTAGAACCATTATAGATGTTTTGACATCCCCATGTCGCTGATAATAAGAGGCATTTATTTCTATATTTGAGTGTTATTGTTGAGTTACCTCTTTCGAGGTCTTTCTATACTTAATTTACATTGGACCACTTAATTCATGAGTGTGTGTTCTTTCTATTGCCTCTTCTCATTCGAGAAGAATTATCACCTTGTATCATGTGCTTCATATCATCATCTATTCTTATTAACCGATTTCTTTAGCTGGACTGACCCATGTATTCTATACTCGGGTCAGACCGAGTTGTTTCAGGTTAGCTATCAGTTTGGGACTTAGCTTTCATGCATCTGCTTGGATATCAGCCTAGAAATTTTATGTAGTTTGTATTTCTTTTCGCTCTACTCTGACGTGTATTTTGATTAGATGTATATAGTGTGGTCTTTGAACAACTTTTTGTATATCCTTTTGTATTGTATTGGGATGTATCAGTGTATATGTGTTTATATATATGATATTTACTATTCTATTATGTGATATGCATTCTGTTATTGTATTTTGTTTTGATAGATCCATTAGCCACCTATAGTTTTCTATTAAGCATTTATTGGATATTCGATCCGTGGGAGATAGGAAAAAAAATATAGAGCATTTATCGATGTATTCAGTAGATGATTAAGACAGGATTAGAAATGGTCGCTCCTTACCAGCCCTATTCTCTGCATTAGCAGACAAAATTACCCAGTGATTCTCTTTATTAATGTGGAACTCGGGGTAAGGCACCAGAGTTTGGTATCAAAGCTAGATTCAGAACAAAATAGGTTAAACACAGAACAGAACATACATTACGATACATCAAAGTACAATATGAGTGAAATCATCATTCTTAATCAAACTTGTTTCGAATCGTGCCTTGACTTTTTTGAGTCCTTAGGGATAGATGAATGGGAATGCATCTAGGAATGTGATTTTATAATGTCGTAGTATTCCTTAATTGATGAACCTTGTTAACAATATCTATCCCTGTGGATAGTCCATTCTATCTTAACTTTTAGCTCATGGTTGGAAGAGAAAGAAGTCGCACCTTGAAGGCTAAGCAGCCTAGTGGCTCGTGTCCCGAGGGTGTGTACATATCAACTGATCAGATCTTAGAGCTTGTTTGGAGCATCTAGCTTCATGCTCCATCTAATTCTTATCCTCCGTGCAAATTCGTATTTACATGCATGTGCATTGACTATTCTCATTTGGAAGGCAAGCCTTTCAAAGGTTTGGAGACCGTTCTTGACGTCCAAGCTTGGCTTCGGACATTCAAGTGCATCTTCTCTTGCATGGATTTATTTGATCATCATCGAGTTCTTACAGCATCGAGTATAATGCAAGAACGTTATCTCGATTGGTATAAGCTCCTCATTGCTGAGATCGATGAGTCCACCCTCAGTTAGCAATAGTTTAGAGAGCAGTTCGAGCTTAAGTTTACGACAGAGTCTGAGAAAGCTTCCCTTGCCTATCGCTTCCTTTAATTGAAGCAAGGGAAATCATCTATTTTGGAGCATATTTCTTCTTTCGAGTCACTATCCAAGTACGGTCTCGAATTTATCAGCACTCCGTATAGAAAGAATCTTAGATTTTTTTTCTTGTTTGAAGAAATACTTGAAGAAATCTCTTATGCTCCAGCTTATGTTATCCTTCGAAGAGCTTTTTGATTTGGCGCTTTACCTTGAAGTCATCGAAAAGGAAAGGAATAGTAGTGATGAGGCTGAGGTTCGCAAGATCCTAAACAAGAGAAAACTTACCTTCCAAGCATCCCAATATTTTCCTCAGAAGAAGAAGAAGCATCTTGCCTCTAATTCTCATTCTGGTGCAAGCCATCAATCTCATAAGTCTTGTTTTAACTGTTGTTCTCATGATCACTTTATTCGAGAGTGTTCTAAGTCTGTCATTTGCTACACTTGCAAACAAAAGGGACATTGGTTTTCCGAATGCCCCAATTCATCTAAGGGTCCTTATTCGGGAAAGCTTATCGTGATGGATGCTTCGGGTGGTTCTTCTCAACCTAGAGGTACTCTTCATCTTTTCTTTAGAGTTCTATGTTATATTATGATCATTTATTATTGTTCTCTTCAATTCGAGTACATCATGGTCACTCATATCGAACAAACTTGATGGTGTTTTGCTTTGGATTATTTTATGTTTTGTCACTTCTTAAGGATTGTGAATCCTATCGAGGGACCCGCAACCTTAGTATTTTGAGTAGGGGGTGTTGAGATTATTTTGAGCATTTTCCTTTCATGAGTATTTTCTCATTATTCATCATCTTGAGATTTGTATATTTTGGGATGGATCGGATTGCTTATTATCAAGTCCAATCATATGTTGTAACATGCCGCCTTTTTGTATGCTTTAAATCGATGATAAACCGCACACGTTTGACTCGAACCATACAGAAGGGCAGATTGTTATTGGGGTGAATAAGAAAAAGTAGAGAATGAAAAACAAAACAGAATCTTGCAGCGGAAAGGCAAAATATAATAATCAAATAACAGTTCATGAAGCTGTCACAAAACATTTGATTATATTAATGCAATATTGAATCAGAGTTACACATACCAGAGAATAATAAATAACAATGCAGCGGAATAGTATAAATGTAGTGGAATGATATAATAAATAATAGTAATAAAATCCTCGTCTTCTTCCTCTAGAAAAAAGTCTTCAAATTTTGAAATGCGGAGGCTGACCGAAGCGAATTGAAAAGACAAAACACTCGAGTCAGAACTAAAAGATCTTATGTAAGTTAAATCAATGGTAAAAAATATGAGTGGAACGGCGTCAGAGATGTTTACAGGATTTGACATCTCCTATCTAGTGTCTAACGTGGGTGTAGTAACTTAAGAGATGTTCGGGACTTACATCTCCTAAGGATCAGTTAAACTGTTTACTATGTATTAATATTTCGCTACTATAATAATGCCTATTAGTAAAATAAACTTACTTTTAAATAGCGTTAGGCCTTTACATTTTCCACCTTAACACGTAATAGTGCCAGTAGTCTATACAGTACCGTAATACCTCCTGATCGGGAGGCTACTAGAGGATACTCCATAGGCGACACAAATCAAACTCGTACAAGGAGCGCTAGGGTATGTGACACGACACAACTAGGCAATGCCAGGGTAGATATACCAATTAGGCTTCCGGGCCGGTGGTAACATGTAGGGCGCTGCTACCACCCACCTCGAGCCACGCCCCCAAATCAAAAAAAAAACAAAAGTGGCCACCGAATCAATCCAAAAGTCAAAGTATAATATCGAAGGGATGTGTCCGATCAAAGGTGCTACCTCATTAGCCCGTCAACGCTCCTTTTTTAGCCACCTTATGCTAACTCGTGGGAGTCGGGTCCACGTACATACCTCAAAGGAATGCCGCCACCATCCTACTTCATTCTGGAATCTCCATCGCGTATAAGGTTGTTAAAGTGGTTTTCGGAGTTGGCAGAGAGTATGACAACTTCCGATTCTGGTCTCTTTAACAACCAAACGTTATTATAACACCGCGGTCATTTTCAAAATAGTTTATACTTTAAAACCAAATATCATTGCCCTTTCAAAACCAAATCAATACGATATCATTTTAATTTCAAATATATCCTTTTCTAAAATCATAACACTTTCAAAGTTATAACATTTCGAAATCAAAACCCTTGAATATAGCACTTTCAAATTATATTACCTTGAACTCGTAACTTTGAAACATAACTTCCACCACTTAAATGGTTTAAATATTTAAAATACTTTATATAATGAAATAGCATCTTCAATTTCACAAATCAAATCCAACACAACTCGAATTTCTACATTTTATATTTAACCAAATCTCAAATCACAAATTTAAATTCAATTCAGTTTCCAAATAAACTATTCCAAATTTATCGATTTCAAAAAAGATTAGATCCACAGAATACCCGAATTCAAATTCAACATATTTCAAACTTTAAGTATTCAACAATTTCAAAACTAAGTTTGGAAATTCCGATTCAACAATTCAATTTTCTATTATTTAGTTTCGAAATACTTTACATAATAAATCCATTATCATTTGAATAGAGCTCAAATTACAAATAACTATGTATTTCCTTCAATTTTTTTATACTTGAATATTCATTTAATCCACCTTAAACTAAAATCAAGTTATAAAAAATTCATACCCTCTAAAACTTCCAATTTAATAAATTTCACATGAAGCTTATTTAAGCTTAATTCTTAAATAAATTCAATTTCAAATAAATCTCAAATTTATCTTCTAACCTTGATTTGATTTAAATCATTTTAAACTCTATATTAAAATATAATTTAAATACATGACCATATTATCTTCAATAAAAATCAAACTTATTGCTAAGCTTATTCAATATTAAAACAAATTGTACATATCTTAAAATAAAGAATTGAATAGCATTTATATAATATCTAAAATCAATACTTATCCAAAACCATATATTTATTTACAAACTATAGAAATCACCTCAAATTATTTTTATATATATAGACCACGGTGTCTGTAAATAATTTTCTATCCTATGGTCAGGTGATATGGATATTTATCATTTCAATCCGTAATTTAAAATATAAATACAGTTATATATCATTTCAAACCGCAATCCCGAATGAAATAAAAATCCATAACAACTTGCAATTTATAACAATATAAAATGCAATATCCATTCATCGAATATCAGTCATCAAACATTTATCACAATCATCATCCAATTCATTCAATAACATCAATATAGAACAGATAATAAATAACAGGTATTTCCTGGCAGTTTATATTCAATAATAAATTAAATAACTATTTTATCCAATTAATTCAAATAAGCTGAGATGATGATTCAAAATATACCAAACAGTCATAAATAATTTCTAATCATATCATACATTAATTTAACAAATATAAGAAATTTTAGACGTTGTGAGTGGGTTAAAACACTCACCTTTTTAATTTAAATTGTATCTAAAACCAATTTAAACCTAAAAGTTGAACTGTCTCAGAATCCATCCAAACTAGAGCAAAAATGTCTAGAATTCCAATACGATCCTAGCGGAGAAAACTGTGCGAAATTTTGACTTCGTATGCAAAAGTTATTAAGTTTTGAAGTTATTAGATTTAAATTTAAATACAATAAAATAAAATAATATTGCAATAGAGCCACGTCACGTCCGCTTCCCAGGTTCTAACGATCGAACCCTAACCCATATATTGCCGGCGTTGACCGAAGTTTGTCGTTGCTCTAGGCCACTAAGGCCACCACCAATCCCACCGCCGCGCTAGTCAGGACAAGCCGATCCTGGTCACCCCACACCGATCGCCTCGTGACCCACTTCCACCGCCGCATAGTCTAGGGTTTTCGAACCTAAAATGCAAAATCTGGTTGCCATAGTCGATATTACGCAATGAAACCACCGTAAAATGACTCCAAGCAATGATCCCTACCAGACCCGCAAACCAATTTGAACTGTAAGCGACAAAATCAAGAAACCCCAAATCAAACTCTAAATCCACGTTTTCCAATTTTGATCGTGATTCCAGATCGACTCGAGGATCATTTCTAAAAACAAACAATTGACACAGATTTGGATCATTAAAAGCTTCAGAATAGTATATAATATGATAGGGTTTGGAGAAGATTGATTTTGGATTTAAATTCGATTTGCAATCTGATTTGGAATTGGGAATTGATTCGTCTACCATTGAGAAAGAGGAGCAAAAGGAGTTTCTGTACGTACAGAGATAAGAATTAGAAAGGCTACTAGGGTTTATAACCAGATATATATAGGTAGAGTGGGGAAACAGAGGAACGGATACGATTGGTTTGGACCGTTGAACGGTAAATGGCCCGGAAAGCCCGTTTTGGCTCCGAAACGCAATTGGGTCAACCCGTATATCAAAATAGACGTATTTAAATATTTTAAACTCGATGGAACAGGTTTCAAGTCCAAACTCCATCGTATGAAGAAGTTATGCTAAAATCAAGTTATTTCAAATTGATTTCAATTGATTTCAATTAAATCGATTTCTAAGCGTTTCGAGCCCATATGATCAAACGACAGGTTCGATCGCTACGAAATTTGAAATCTTACAATAATTCACCATTATGGATCCGTTGAAACTGGTTTCGTCGAAATCCGAGTCGGTGGCCAAAATGGCTATTTTCCAGTTAATTAAATAATTTAATATTAAATTAATTAATCACTTCTTCAATTCAAATTTAATTATTGACCATTTCTATCATTTCTAATTGCAAATAAACTTCCAATTCATTAACCAAAATTTCAAAATCAATCAAATAAGGATTTATTACAAAATTTATAGTGTTTACCTTCAACTTAAGTAAATTCAGAAATTATAAATTTAATTTTCAATAATTCCATTTAATTTACTTTTGGTTCTATTATTCAATTCATTATTGTCAAATGGATGAAATTAACATTGGATTCATGATCTATTACATTAATGTTCTCAAATTCCATCTTAATTTCAATTAACGTAACATTTAGATATTTAATTTGATTTAATTGCAATTAATCCAATTATTATAGTTCAAATCCCAAATACATTGATAAATCTTTATTTCCATTCTTATAATTCAACAAATTGTCCTATTATGAATAACATTAACATTATTCCCAAATATTACCTTAATTAACATTAACGTAATATTTTATTTAGATTTAATGCAGTTGATTCCAATTCAATTTAATGGATTAAAAATATATCGGTAACTTATAATAGTTGTTGCCACTAACTCTTAATCATACTCTTATAAGTATATCATTTTCAAACCAATATTAAAATTACTTACAGAATAATGATTTTATTCAATTACCATTCATTATATATTAATTCATTAATTAATTCAATATTTACGTTTGTATTCTTATATCCACTTTATAGCCTAGTATAACACTTGCACTATTTCACTTATTGTAATTTCATTCAAACTATCAATAATTAGCTTTAATTACCATTGCTACATTTCAAATTAACATTCACCTCACTATAACTATAAAATGTTTATTCCTTTCTAAATTTAATTGCAAAAATCTTATTAAATTAACCAATTTAATTATCGAAATTAGCGGGCCGTTACACTCTCCCTCACTCAAAAGTTTTCGTCCCCGAAAAGAAAAAGGATGGAAAGAAGGAATTGAGTAAACAATACATCCTGTTCAAAAATATTAACTTTAAAAATAAATAAATTTACAAAATTAATTAATTTATATATAGTATACCAATTTATAACCATTAAATCTTTTTATACTCAAATTAAATATGGTTTGGAGAACATTTTCAAAAAAAATCTAAGTCCAAAATTTACGGAAAATTTTGGAAGAGTCTCCTTTGTACGGAGTGGCTCGGGAGAAAATATAATATTAAATATAACAATATATAACATATATTTTTCAAAAATAATATATCCCAACACGGGAAAAACAATATAATAACGCTATAAAACCATAATCCAAAAACATACATATTTGTCGGGCAAGTAACGCTTAATTATTAAACCAAAAGCAGTAGCAATTACTTCCATAACCTGCGTTTCACTTATAAAATCTAAAAGAGTTAATAATTATATAGAATGAAATATTAATTTTGTTTCATCCACTAGCAAACAAATCAATGTCAAACAACAACACAGTTTAATTATCCATCCATATCAAACAAAACAAATATTTGTTCGGGTTCAAAAACTTTAAATTGTACAGAATGGAAAATAAACTATTAAGTGCACCATTTACTCAACAGTCTTAGAAGAAACTAAATAGATTATGCATATATCTAAACAATTTTAAAGTATCCTTGGCCAAACAACCATAAACTAACCAAACAATAATCCTAAGCAAAAATTAAGTTCATTCTTATTAATTCCATTTCACACATTTATTGCTTCATTTCCCTTTCATTCATATATTGATTTATCTTTTTAATTTACTTTTATATAATATCTGAAATCAATATTTCAATTATAACTTAAGCTTGTAACCATTATAACATCAGATTCTTATTTATAAAAAAAGTTCATTCAACACTTTCATTACACAAGTTTTACTTGTACAATTTCCATTACATTTTCTTATTAAACGTTGCAACTTTTAAATCTTTTGGTAAGTTATATATATGCTTTTTAAGAATGCAATTGAAAATTATACAAGTTTTTCTCATTTCTTTTAATTAATTTAATGTTCAAAAATCATATCTTTTGTTTTTTATAGGTTACAAATTTCAACTATCTTGTTATTTCATTTATAACCTAGCATTTAATCTCTTATTTCATTTAGAGGTTCCAATTATTAATTAATTACATTCCATTTCACTAAAACAATTGAAACTATTAATTAATGGAAACTTAACAATTAAATATCGGGTTTCGTAAAAAAAATCATTTTAAAATAATATTTATAACCATATCTTTATATATCTATCAAATCATATTAAAAATTCAAAATCAAGATTTATTTATCAAACAATTGTGTAGTTACTACTACAATTGCCTTCCCACTTTGAAACTCGAAAATGAATATCGATGATGCGTGCACTCATCATCGAAATTATTTTCCAACGACCGAGAGGCAAGTGTAGAACATATTTATTTCCAAAATTTCTTTACAAAAATTCTTTCAAATTATATTGAAATATTTATATCATAAAATACTTATAAACAATATTATTATGTTCCAAAATCCTTCGAAAGCAATTTTCAAAATCCCGAAACTTAAGTTCTAAAATTTCCAAATTTCATTTATTTTATTTTCTTCAAGTCTTGTTTCCAATCATTATTTATAAATTTCACTACCTAACAACTAATATATTATAACCAAATATACCATTTATAAAATATTTTATATACAAAAATACACAATAGGCAAAATTGTTTCATTCACCTATATTCAAAACAAATATTGTGTCGGTCTGTCATATTAAGTGTTTAGAAATCCCTATTGATGTCATAACATCCTATACACAACCCATAATTTATAAATACAAAACGGAACAAATTAACACAATATCAAAACCTTTTTATAACATTAACAAATACGCTCTCTTATACATATACACTCAGCGACTCATCATATGGTGCTACTACCCTATAAATAAAGAGTCAGACCCCACAAAGCTAAGGTTTATTGCCAAACCAAAGCTCTGATACCAAATGTAACATCCCACCTTTTTGTATGCTTTAAATCGACGATAAACCACACACGTCAGACTCAAACCATACAAAAGGACGGATTGTTATTGGGGTGAATAAGAAAAAGCAAAGAAAGAAAAAAACAGAATCTTGCAACGGAACGACAAAATATAATAATCAAATAACAGTTCATGAAGCTGTTCACAAAACAGATTGTACTAATGAAATATAGAATCAGAGTTACACATACCAGAGAATAATAAATAACAATGCAGCGGAACAGTATAAATGTAGTGGAATGATATAATAAATAATAGTAATAAAATCCTCGTCTTCCTCCTCTAGAAATAAAATCTTCAAATTTTGAAATGCGCAGGCTGACCCGAGTGAATTGAAAAGGCAAAACACTCGAGTCAAAACTAAATGATCATATGTAAGTTAAATCGACGGTAAAAAAATATGAGTGGAACAGTGTCAGAGATTTCTATAGGATTTGACATCTCGTCTAACGTGAGTGCAGTAACTTAAGAGATGTTTGGGATTTACATCTCCTAATGTAACGACCTGTTATTTTCAACCATTCGCATCCGCACATGTCGGACTTGAATTTCTCAAAATAATAGATTGTTAATTTAAAATTTGGCAAAACTGAACATATACGGTAAATAAATCAATCACAGAATCACAAACATAGAGTAATCTAATAATACGCAGCGGAATAGATAAATAGTAGTTCATGAAGCTACTATATAAACATCAGAGTTAGAAATAAAATATAGCAGAATATCTCAAATACAGTGAAGTATCCAATGCTACAGATCACTTCTCTGAACAAATCAACTAGAAGAGCTGAAAGCTAAAACAATCGTTGGATCTCCAAGCGAAGCTCCAAACTCCAAAGGTGAGTCTCAAAAGCTGTATCACTCAGTCTGACCCGAGCGCAAAGCAAAACACAAAACACTCGAGTCAGGATTAACATTCTTATATTAATAAATTCAACTCAAATGAAATATCAATTGAAATACAAGTAACTCAACGGATGTTTAGGATAACCATCCTCTAAGGATTCGTGGGACTATCTACAATGCAGAGATATACACTGTAGCACCGTGGTCATTTCACATTAATTTATACTTCAAAACCAAAATATCATTTCATTTCAAATATATATATATATATATATATATATATATATATATATATCCAAATTTTATTACTTCCAAAAATTACGATTCAAATCTACTCAAATTCCAAATCCAAATTTAATCCAATCTCGATTTATCAATTTAAATTCAACTCAATTCCTAAATAACCATTTCAAATTTTATCAATCTCAAATCCGGGTTTAAATCACAAAATACCCATTTACTAGTATATTTCAAACTTTAAATATTCAACATTCAAAATAAATTTAACGATTTCATATAGATTTAGTTTATCTTCATTATTATTTAATCTTGAAATATTCCTTCATTAGATTCAATATCATTTAAGTAACCTTAAATAACATTTTTCTAAACATTTTCTTTAATCTATTTAAACGTGAAATATTCATTAACTTACTTAAATCAAAATCATGTTATACAATCATATCTTTAGATCTCAATTTCAAGAAGTTTCAAAATTAAATTCCAAATTGATTACAATTTCAAATATATTTCAATTTTACCTTCACAACCTTAACTTATTCAAGTTATTACCAAAATCTATTTGAAATATAAATTAAAATGCTTAACATATTATAAGTATTAAATCAATCCTAATTTAATTTAATATTATCACTTAACCTATATATATATATATATATATATCATTTCCATTTTATATATATAATATATGTAAGAATCAATATTTATTACAACTATAAATTTCTTTCCAAACCATAAAGTTCATTTTCAAAATATTTATATAGACCAACGGCGTCAGTGTATAATTTTCTATTCTATGGTAAAGTGATACGGATATTATCATTTCAATCCATAATTTAATATATATACGGGTGGATATCATTTCAACCCATAATTCCAAATTCAATTCAAATGAAAATCGCTTGGGTCTATCATTTCAACCCATAATGATTTTCTCCTATTCTAAAGTCCGTTCGGGTATGTATCATTTCAGCCCATAGTGAATTCTATACTAACAGGGAACTTGCAGAGTGATAACAGGTATAATTTAACATATAACAATAAGCATATATCATCGGCAATTAAATAAAATATAAACAATAGGATATGGTGTCATATCCACAGGTGAACAGTTATAGAAAATAGCATATATAACAATTTCAATGACTACAGCAGCATATTTCAATTGTCGTTTCAATTGAAATCAAATTTAATAAATATAAGAACATTAATCGTGAGCGATTGCTCACCTTTAGAGGCTAGAGAGATTTGAAATGGGTTACGGATCCAAGAACGAATTTCCAAAATGAACAAGATTGGCACGAATAGGACGAACTGAGCTGATAAATAGGGATCGATGAAAATAGATTAGAAACTGCTTGATGTAGACCCAAAAAAAATATAAAATCCTAAAATATTATTTGCTTAACTAAAATTAACTTTGAGACTCATTAAAATTATATACATACGTTTTCCAAAAATATAAATAGTTTTAGAAACAACTATTGACCATACATTCTGCATTATCAACATATATCCATTATACATGTAAAGTAGACTATATTTAAATTATACTATGTATAGTAATATAATATACAGTACACTTATTACAATACATGTTAAGACTATAAATATAATATATCACAATACACTTATAACAAAATATGTGACTTTATATATAAGCAGTAAAAATTTAGTTTTAATATAAACACAGAGAACACCCTTATATATTTATTAATATCAGTTATATCAAAACTCTTGCTATATATTTATATACACATACATATTTGGAACAACTCAGTATATATAAACTAACCGATAGTATAAATATTATATAACCTAAATGAGTATATATAAACCTAAATATGTTATATGCTGACACGTATCACGACCTAGTATATAAGAAGGAAGATGTACTATAACTTAAATAAGGACAACAGCCCAAACTGTACAAAAATATTTTTATCCAAAGGCTAATAACGTAACTATACTACAAACGTATATGTAGTTGAGAATGTATAATACCTTTTTATACTTTCTTATGCACTTAATATACTCAACGACGAGTTATATATATAAGCGGTCATGCATTTTTTTATAAAACAACAAGTATAAAATAACTTTTGAAAACTTTAACATTATATATATATATATATATATTATACACTGAACGGTTAAAATAACTTTTAAGACTTTTTAAAAATTTATCATTATAAAATTACTTTTAAAATATACATCATACGAATGTTTTTAACCGACACATAAAATATATGCTTCCTTATACATATTATATATATCTAATTTATTTATTTTTATTATTTTTATTATTTTTTCATAAACATACGGTGTCATATATTATAAAACATATAAATATAAACGAAAACCCAAAATCAAAAAATGAAAAAAAAAACAAGAAGAAGAAAAATAAAATAAAGGAAAAGCATGCAGCCATTTACCTAATGGCTGAAGATCGCGCGAGCGATGGAGATGAAGATCTATTGATATGGAGTAGGATATGGTGTACGTGTGATTTGTATTTGTAAGAGAAGCCTCATGTTGATAAAGTGGAAAGAATGCAAGCAATAAATGATTTTCAAACGGCTAGGAAAATCAAAGATTTTATTCTTATCAATTACAAAGAAGCAAACGGAAAGGAACCACTTTACACGAAATTTTGCAAGGTTTCTGATTTAATGGCTAAGGTAAGAAATTAAAGGTTGCGTATAAGAAGCAAAAATAAAACGACATGTGCGCCCAAAATAGTTAACTAAGTAACGTAATTTAGATTTATATGTTTCTTATTTATTTAGTAAAATATATGCTAAAGAATATGTGACGCCCCACCTCTATACCCACGCTAGCCAAGAACACTCCGGAGAAGTGCTGTCAACTAGCACGGAGAATAAGGCTGTTGAGGAGCGACCATCCATGTAATTGCTTATCACACGGTGGCTATAAATAATCTTCGGAAACAAACATAGAAATAATCATATCACAAATCAGTCACAGATATCCATATCACAAAGGCGGAAGAAGATATGAATATATAACTAACACATGAAAGTATACATCAGAGTAGTGGTCAATAAGATCCACGATAATACAAAAGAATAGCAACACGTGCTATACAAAAGAATACAACTATGAGTCTATATCTCAAGTGTATACAACAAAAACTGCTAATCTAAACAGTTAGCCAAAAATCAGAGTGATGAATCCCTGGGAAGAAGTCAAGCAGAAGCACCTGTAACATCTCGGTCTGATCCGAGTATTATTTAAGAAAATAATAAACGGATCAGTCTAGCTATAAATATCAGATGACATGATATAACATAAAAGATATGGCATAAACATAAACATCCATAACGACATACCACTATAAGTATGTAAATAATGATCAACAGAAGATCAATCAATAAGAGATAATCAATATCACAAGAATCTTCTCAAAGATTCGAAGGGGGCATCATACCCTAAACTTGTACTCATAACAAGTCAATGACATAAATTCCAGAAATCAACACGAGAAATCCAGAAATCATAAAAAGGGAAAGAGGCCTATCACATGACGGTCCGAAGACCAAGGGGAGCTACCCCGCATGTGTGAATGGAATCACACAGATTGAGGTCAAGACTAACCAAAAAGCAGAAAGGTATGTGTGAATGGAATCACACAAGTGGTGTCTAGTCTAACCTTGCAATGAAAGAGACATCGCGCAATTGCTAGTCTAATTCATAAAGAGATCATCAAGATCAACGAGAAGTGTCAATTACACTAAGCTAGTAAATATAGAAGTTTAGCTTCATGTCCCATAACCACTTGCTTAACTTAAATATTTACGAACAAACTGTAAATCTTCACTAATAAAATTGTCACAAGAGGTTCAATCGAACAAGTCCAAGAATTAACCGATGAAGTGAACGCAAGCGTTTCATACCACTTGTTTTACTAAGTCGTTTAATTAGATTTCTCATCCGAGTGAGGTAAAGGCTTGTATATACTAATAGATTGGAAAACGGTTTAAGAAAAGAGCTTTGTTATTAAAAATAGAGTTGAAATGGTTTGTTAAAAGAGTTTTGATATTTACTACTAGTATTGAAACCTTTATATTATAAAGTGACAAACCACATAAGCAAGTGTAGAAACAATCAGTCACAAAGATCGCATACGGAGATGCGAATAAAATCCAAGGAAATCAGCTCAATGTTTTTCAGATAAGATCCCCTACGGAGGTCTAACGACCTAAGGGGAATAGGGTCGAGCGACCTAAAGGTTTAACCGGTCAAGCGACCTAAGGAAGGTAAGGTCTAACGACCTAACGCTCGCGACCTAACGGTATAAAGGCCACGCGACCTAGATGATCTGCGAGCTAACGAGGCCGACCTAAGGTGCAAGCGACCTAAGTGACCACGGCCTAAAGTATGTTACGCGACCTAAAAGATGGCGCGACCTAAGACCTAGCGACCTAAGGGGATGCGCGACCTAAAAGATGGCGCGACCTAAAAGATGGCGCGACCTAAGACCTAGCGACGTAAGGGGATGCGCGACCTAAAAGATGGCGCGACCTAAAAGATGGCGCGACCTAAGACCTAGCGACCTAAGGGGATGCGCGACCTAAGAAAGGATCAGGTCGAACGACTTAAGGGTGATGCGACCTAAGACCTAAGCTCAGGGTGAACGACTTAACAAGGTTCACGACCTAAAGGGGCGCGACTTAATGGGTTATATGACCCAACGACCTAAGCCACTAACTCGCGAGCGACCTAAGTCCTAGGTCGTGAGCGACCTAACTGCGAGTGAGCAAAAATGGCCAGAGCCAAAGCAGAGCGACCTAACGGCCATACGACCTACGACCTAAGGTCCTGAGCGACCTAACTCCGAAAACACGAAAATGGCCAGAACGACCTAGGGGTTAACTCATACGCGACCTACGACCTAAGGTCCACACGACCTAACTCCGAGCGAGCTAAAAACGGCCAGAACGACCTAAATGCAGAAATTTCACCCAAACACCAAAAATCGGAGTCTTTCGCCAATCCAGTCCAAACCAAAAGCAAATATGCATGCTAAAGTGATAGGGAATCATTCCCAACAGTCCAAGATAGATATAGACTAGATTTGTGAGATAAAAATCTCACCTTTGCACTAAAATTTATGAAGATGAAGCTTGAAAGCAAGGAGAAGCAATCCAAAGCTTGAATCCAATATCTTCTACTTGAATTTGGAGTTGAATGATGGAGTTGCAATTGAATTTGAGCTTGGAGTTTTAATTTCCCATTCTCTTCACCATTAATGCTAAAGCTTGAGTTAGTTAGGAAATTTATGAAGAGTGAGGAGAAGAGGGTTGGAACTTGGGCTTAATAGGCTAAACTAACCCAAAGTCCAAAGCGGGAAAAGTTAGTGAAATTTCACTAACTCCAAACCTATCGATGTTTATACTTAAAAAATTGTAAACGACATTTCGAACTCAATGGAAGTGGTCTCGAGTCCTAATTTGACCGTTTGCAAAAAGTAGTTTTTCGGACCAAAATCCGATTAACGATTTAATATTTAAATAAAAATATTTAAATGTAAACTCGATAAATATGCGGGTTGTTACAGAATATTTCAGTAATAACGTACAATTTATAATGCCAAATAATTAAACAAGAATGGATATGAAACGTGTCAAGTGAACGTATAAATTTATTTCTTGTACACATTATTTATATAAGTAAACAATTACATACAGAACATTACTTTTTATTCAATCACTATTTATTCATTATTAATTCATTGATTAACTCAATGTTTACATTTATTTTTCTTATGTTAATTTATTACCAAATATTCCTATTTACAATCAGTTATACCTAAATAGTTGTTTCAATCAACTGGGATTGCATTGAATAAATTATTAATTAGCTTACATCAATATTCTTACATTTCATTCCTGTTATTAATCCATTATTACCAAATAGATCAAATTACCTTAAACTGAAATTTGATTACCAATTTTATTTAACACACTAAATAACTAACATATATAAATTCAATACTTAAATTTGTTTACCTATGTTTCATTCATAACAAATTATATTATTCCCACTAATTCAATTATATTGAATTCCATTCTAGTACCAATTTATTACTTGTACCTACACTACGTTTTTATGAAATTTATACTTTCACACTTTCTGTTATAATACTAATTGTCATTAAAGAAATGTTCATTATTGGTCACCAATGATTATACCAATTTTAATAATCCTATTCAATTCCAATTTATTACACAGATTTATGTTAATAGATGAACATTTACATTCGTTACTTACATTCACTTATAACCAAGTTATACTATTTTACATTATTTCATTTATTGCAACTTTATTCAATAGTTAATAATTAAATTTGGTTAACCTTGTTACTTTTCATTTAAGTTATTATCTCCTTATTAATTAATAAATTTTTCATTCTTTCAATATTAAATTACCAAAACTTTATCAAATTAACAAATTTTAAATTATTGAAATTTATGGGTCGTTACACTCTCCCACAATCAAATCTTTTCGTCCTCGAAAAGGAACGAGGTACGTTTATCAGGGTGGAAAGTAGGAATGGCTAAAAGGGAAAATAGGTTGAAAGACAAGGATGAACCGTTATTTCAAAATTATATAAATTTCAATTATTTAGAAAGGTAAAATAAATGAACAAAATACCCTTTATACGATACTTTATCAAAATACTTTTGTAACTCGATGTCTTAGCAAGTTTATCCTTGTTCCTGTAGACTCTGGCAGTGCGTTGATCAGGCGCAAAGCTAGAATTTTTGGTAATTAGTAGACTTGTTTCAACATCCAGTGAAAATACTTGAAAAACTAAAAAAAACAGATATGGAAAGTACAATCCAAACAAAACAACCAAACCATTTGTCCAACCATGGATCGCAGATACAAAAAGGTTATGCCTGAATCCCCCAGGAAACATATGTATCTGTAAGCTTTCTCAGCCCTACGAATTTTTCCATGATGACTAGTAGACCGCAGATACACAAAGGTTACGCTGAATCCCCCAGGAAACAACCGTATCCGTAAGCTTTCTTAGCCCTGCGGATTTCGCTACTAAAAAGGACCTACGTAGATCACAGGATACACAATGGTTACGCCTGAATCCCCCAGGAAACATCCGTACCCCTGGGCCATCACAGCCAGGCGAATTACGCTACGCAGTCGTGCCAAGAAAAAAAACCATGGGTTATGCCATGGTGGGACACTCGAGTATCACATCCGAAAAACCAAAATCAGAGAGAATAATATCGATAGAATGAATCCACAATGTGGCCACAAAGCGGATATCAAGCAGAAGGCATTTTCCATATCTTTACTTCGAAAATATATATCATATAGTACCTTTCCAAATCACTTTAAAATATCATACTTATATAAAGTCCATTATATAGGATTTCATTTTCAAATCGAATACTTTCCAAAATCAATAGTATATCAAATCACACTTATATAGACTTCGATTATATAAGATTTCTCTTTCCAAATTGAGTACTTTTCAAATTAATAGTTTTCAAATCAACATCATACTTATACAAATCCATTTTGTATAAGTTCGATAACTTCGAAATCAAGTATTTATTAACATACGGTTCTCAAATTTCAAACCATTTCAATATCAATTCAGTTTCAAAATTATATATGATTTCGCCAAATCATTTCTTCCATATATTCAATTTCAAAGTTTCTCAAAACAATAGGTTTAGAAAATAATCCTAATTTCCAGATCGACAAAATTTAGATTAAACAAATTCTTTTCCAAATCCATCATATAAATACTAGGTTTAAATTTAAATCTATTTTCGAAACCAAATTTTTCAAAAATCCATTATACTCAAATGGTTACCAAATTTATAACTATCCCTTTAAAACCTTTAAACTATTTATTTCTATATGAAAAATAAAATTTTCCTTTTGCAAATTATTTATAAAAGTTTCAAATTCACTTAAGTCATACTCTTCATACATTAAGCATACAAACCCAAACTTATATACTTTATCTAATATTTTATACTCTTCGAGATTTCTTAGTTTTAAAAATTAAACCTTGATTTGGAAGTATTCGAACTTTAAAATATATTCGAAGAAATCATATTTAAAATCCAAGAGTTGGAAATCAGCAACGAATTAGTAATCAATTTCAATAGATAAGGTTATACCAAAACAAATCTGAATGTCGAGGACTGAACACCTGCTTACTTTAAATCATATCAAATATATATATATATATACATATATATATATATATATACATATATTTTTCAAATATCAATCATACTTCGAAATCTGAAATAAAAATTTGCTTCAAAAAAAATCACTCGCATAGCAAAGCTACTAGAGTGGTCTCTCCTCTCGAAAATCAATGTCGATGATGCATGCATTCATCACCGAAATTATTTTCCATCGACATAAGTGGGTTCTGGACTTTTATTTTCTTGAAACTTCTTTGAAATCTCTTCGAAATCATTGGAATTCATTCGAATACATTTGAAATAATTTATTCGGAGAAATATCGTTAAACCATATTATTATTATATATTTCCAAAATCTTAAAACCGATTTCAAAACACCGGTGTTCGATTCCTCGAAATTCAAATTCAAAACCATTCAATTATAAATCATTTTTTTAAATCAAATTTCTTATAAATTTCAAATCCTTTTGAAACTTCAAATTTTCATTTTAACAAGGTATATAATTCTTATCGAAAACATTTCACTTTTATATATAAAATGGGGTCATCCTTATCAAAATAACAATTTCGATGTATGCACAATTTCAAAATACAATCAAACACAAATTTTCAAGAGATTTTTTTGTTCAAGGATGGATTTCAAAACAAATAGAGGTTCAAATTTAGAGGAACTCTAGTCAAATAGGATTCTGATTCGAAGATAAGCTCGAATGAAGGTGAGATAATTTAGTTACAAAATAGAAGATGGATAAACCTATATAAATCGTGGGCGACCTTAAGCGGGTCAGCCGTGACTTTAGAAATATAATCGATGTGGAATTCCAAGGCAAATCGACATTCAATTGCTAAATATAGAATTCGGCATAACCAGAGATAGCAACATCTAAACCGAGGATATATACATCTTCGGTGAATCGATGCTATTGTAAAGGTTTCACCACTTTACAAATCATTCAGTGGACCTATGGGATACTCCAGAATTTAGAAAACACGAATAGGGAAAGACAAGAATGGATTTGGAACCGAGGGGAATGTTCCAAAATTCAAAGGAAACCGAATCAAATAGGAGGAGATTCAAGCTCGAACGAAAGTGCTTCTCTAAATAAATTTACTATAATATATGCTATGCTTTGCCTAGATCCAAAGCTCTTATACCAACTGTAACGACCTGCTATTTTCAACCATTCGCATCCGCACATGTCGGACTTAAATTGCTCAAAATATCAAATTGTTAATTTAAAATTTTGCGGAACTAAACATGTACAGTAAATAAATCAATCACAGAATCACAAACACAGAGTAATCCAATAATACGTTGCGGAATAGATAAATAGTAGTTCATGAAGCTACTATATAAACATCAGAGTTAGAAATAAAATGCAGCAGAATATGTTAAATCCAGTGAAGTCTCCAATGCAACAGATGACTTCTCTGAACAAATCAACTGGAAGAGCTGAAAGTTAAAACGATAGTTGGATCTCCAAGCGAAGCTCCAAACTCCAAAGGTGAGTCTCAAAAGCTGTATCACTCAGTCTGACCCGAGCGTAAAACAAAACAAAAAACACTCGAGTCAGGATTAACATTCTTATATTAATAAAACCAACTCAAATGAAATATCAATTAAAATACAAGTAACTTAAAGGATGTTTGGGATAACCATCATTTAAGGATCCGTGGGACTATCTACAATGCAGAGATATACACTATTACACCGTGGTCATTTCACATTAATTTATACTTCAAAACCAAAATATTATTTCATTTCAAATATATATATATATATATATATCCAAATTTTATCACTTCCAAAAATTACGATTCAAATCTACTCAAATTCCAAGTTCAAATTTAATCCAATCTCGATTTATCAATTTAAATTCAACTCATTTCCTAAATAACCATTTCAAATTTTATCAATCTCAATTCCGGGTTTGAATCACAAAATACCCATTTACATTTCAATATATTTCAAATTTTAAATATTGAGCATTCAAACTAAATTTCACGATTTCATACAGATTTAGTTTATCTTCATTATTATTTAATCTTGAAATATTCCCTCATTAGATTCAATATCATTTAAGTAACCTTAAATTACATTTTTCTAAATATATTTTTTAAATTATTTAAACATGAAATATTCATTAACTTACTTAAATCAAAATCAGGTTATACAATCATATCTTTAGATCTCAACTTCAAGAAGTTTCAAATCGATTTAATCAAATTAAATTCTTAATTGATTGCAATTTCAAATATATTTCAGTTTTACCTTCCCAACCTTAACTTATTCAAGTTATTACCAAAATCTATTTTAAATATAAATTAAAATGCTTAAACATATTATACGTATTAAATCAATCCTAATTTAATTTAATATTATCACTTAACCTATATATATATATATATATATCATTACCATTTTATATATATATAATATATTTAAGAATCAATATTTATTACAACTATATATTTCTTTCCAAACCATAAAGTTCATTTTCAAAATATTTATATAGACCAACGGCGTCGGTGTATAATTTTCTATTCTATGGTAAAGTGATACGAATATTAACATTTCAATCCATAATTTAATATATATATATATATATGGGTGGATATCATTTCAACCCGTAATCCCAAATTCAATTCAAATGAAAATCGTTTGGGTCTATCATTTCAACCCATAACGATTCTCTCCAATTCTAACGTCTATTCAGGTATGTATCATTTCAACCCATAATGAAGTCTATACTAACAGGGAACTTGCAGAGTGATAACAGGTATAATTTAACATATAACAATAAGCATATATCATCAGTAATTGAATAAAATATAAACAATAGGATATGGTGTCATATACACAGGTGAACAGTTATAGAAAATAGCATATATAACAATTTCAATAACTACAGCAGCATATTTCAATTGTCGTTTCAAATGAAATCAAATTTAATAAATACAAGAATGTTAATCGTGAGTAATTGCTCACCTTTCGAGGCTAGAGAGATTTGAAATGGGTTACGGATCCAAGAACGAATTTCGAAAATGAACAAGATTGGCACGAATAGGACGAACAAAGCTGATAAATAGAGATCGATGAAAATAGATTAAAAACTGCTTGATGTAGGCCGAAACAAAATATATAAAATCCCAAAATATGATTTGCTTAACTAATATTAACTTTGAGACTCGTTAAAATTATATACATACGTTTTCCAAAAATATAAGTAGTTTTAGAAACAACTATTGACCATACATTCTGTATAATCAACATATATCCATTATACATGTAAACTAGACTATATATAAATTATAGTATATATAGTAATGTAATATAATATACACTACACTTTTCACAATACATGTTAAGACTATAAATATAATATTTAACAATACACTTATAACAAAATATGTGACTTTATATATAAACTGTAAAGTTTTAGTTTTAATATAAACACAGAGAACACCCTTATATATTTATTAATATTCAGTTATATCAAAACTCTTGCTATATATTTATATACACATACCTATTTAGAACAACTCAGTATATATAAACTAACCGATAGTATAAATATTATATAACCCAACTGAGTATATATAAACCTAAATATATTATATGCTGACATGTATCACGACTTAGTATATAAGAAGGAAGATGTACTATAACTAAAATAAGGACAACAGCCCAAACTGTACACAAATATTTTTATTCAAAAGCTAATAACATAACTATACTGCAAACGTATATGTAGTTGAGAATATATAATACCTTTTTATACTTTCTTATGCACTTAATATACTCAACAACGAGTTATATATATAAGCGGTCATGCATTTTTATATAAAACAACAATTATAAAATAACTTTTAAAAACTTTATCATTATATATATATTTTATACACTGAACAGTTAAAATAAATTTTATAACTTTTTAAAAACTTTATCATTATAAAATAACTTTTAAAATGTACATCATACGAATGTTTTTAACCCACAGATAAAATATACGCTTCCTTATATGTATTATATATATCTAATTTATTTATTATTATTATTATTATTATTATTATTATTATAAAACATACAGTGTCATATATAATAAAACATATGAATATAAACGAAAATCCAAAATCAGAAAATGAAAACAAAAGAAAAACAAGAAGAAGAAAATAAATAAATAAAGGAAAAGCATGCGGCCATTTACCTGATGGTTGAAGCTCAAGCAAGACATGGAGATGAAGATCTACTGATATGGAGTTGGGTATGGTGTACGCGTGATTTGTATTTATAAGAGAAGCCTCACGTTGATAAAGTGGAAAGAACGCAAGCAATAAATGATTTTGAAACGGCTAGGAAAATCAAAGATTTTATTCTTATCAATTGCAAAGAAGCAAATGGAAAGGGATCACTTTACATGAAATTTTGCAAGGTTTCTGATTTAATGGCTAAGGTCGGAAATTAAAGAGTGCGTATAAGAAGCAAAAATAAAACGAAACGTACGCCCAAAATAATTAATGAAGTAACGTAATTTAGATTTATATGTTTCTTATTTATTTAGTAAAATATATGCTAAAGAATATTTCAGTAATAATGTACCATTTATAACGCCAAATAATTAAACAAGAATGGATATAAAACGTGTCAAGTGATGGTATAAATTTATTTCTTTTTACACATTATTTATATAAGCAAACAATTACATACAGAACATTAATTTTTATTCAATCACTATTTATTCATTATTAATTCATTGATTAATTCAATGTTTACATTTATTATTCTTAAATTAATTTATTATCAAATATTCCTATTTACAATCAGTTATACCCAAATAGTTGTTTCAATCAATTGGGATTGCACTGGATAAGTTATGAATTAGCTTACATCAACATTCTTACATTTCATTCCTGTTGTTAATCCATTATTACCAAATAGATCAAATTACCTTAAATTGAAATTTGATTACCAATTTTATTTAACACGCTAAATAACTAAAATATATAAATTCAATACTTACATTTGTTTACCTATGTTTCATCCATAACAAATTATATTATTCGCACTAATTCAATTAATTTGAATTCCATTCTAGTACCAATTTATTACTTATACCTACACTACTTTTCTATGAAATTTATACTTTCACACTTTCCGTTATAATACTAATTGTCATTAAAGAAATGTTCATTATTGGTCACCAATGATTATACCAACTCATATCACACTAATCATATTCAATTCCCATTTATTACGCAGATTTATATTAATAGATCAACATTTACATCCGTTACTTACATTCACTTATAACCAAGTTATATTATTTTACATTATTTCATTTATTGCAATTTTATTCAAATAGTTAATAATTAACTTTGGTTAACCTTGTTACTTTTCATTTAAGTTATTATCTCCTTATTAATTAACAAATTTATCATTCTTTCAATATTAAATTACCAAAACTTTATCAAATTAACAAATTTTAAATTATTGAAATTTACGGGTCGTTACACCTAAGGATCCATTAAACAATTTACTATGTAGTAATATTTCGCTATTATAATAGTGTGTATTAGTAAAATAAACTTACTTTTAAATAGCTTTAAGGCTTAATATTTTTCTCCTTAACACGTAATAGTGCCAGTGGTCTATACAGTGCCGTAATACCACCTGATCAGGAGGCTACTAGAGGATACTCCATAGGTACGACACGAATCAAACTCGTATGAGGCGTGCTAGGGTAGGTGACATAGCACAACTAGGCAATGCCATGGTAGATATATCAATTACGCTTCCAGGATGGTGATAACACGTAGCGCGCTGCTACCGCCCACCTCGAGCCACAACCCTAAATATAAAAATCAAAAGTGGCCACTGAATCAATCCAAAAGTCAAAGTATAACATCGAAGGGATGTGTCCGATCAAAGGTGCGACCTCATTAGCCCGTCAATCGCTCCTGTTTTAGCCACCTTATGCCAACTCACAGGAGTCGGGTCCACGTATATACCTCAAAGGAACGCCATCACCATCCTACTTCATTCTGGAATCTCCACTGCGTATGCGTTTGTTAAGGTGGTTTTCAGAGTTGGCAAAGAGCATGACAACTTCCGATCCCAGTCGCTTTAACAACCAAACGTTATTATAACACCGCGGTCATTTTCAAAATAGTTTATACTTTGTAACCAAATATCACTGCCCTTTCAAAACCAAATCAATACGATATCATTTTCATTTCAATTATATCCTTTTCTAAAATCATAACACTTTCAAAGTTATAACATTTCGAAATCAAAACCCTTGCATATAACACTTTCATATTATATTACCTTGAACTCATAACCTTAAAACATAACTTCCACCTCATAAATGGTTTAAATATTTAAATACTTTAAATATTAAAATAGCTTCTTCAATTTCACGAATCAAATCCAACACTACTCGAATTTCTACATTTTATATTTAACCAAATCTCGAATCATAAATTTCAATTCAATTCAGTTTCCAAATAAACTATTCAAAATTTATCGATTTCAAAACAGATTAGATCCACAGAATACCCCATTTCAAATTCAATATATTTCAAACTTTAAGTATTCAACCATTTCAAAACTAAGTTTGGAAATTTCGATTCAATAATTCAATTTTCTATTATTTAGTTTTGAAATACTTTATATAATAAATCCATTATCATTTAAATAAAGTTCGAATTAGAAATAACTAAGTATTTCCTTTAATTTATTTATACTTGAAATATTCATTTAATTCACCTAAAACCAAAATCAAGTTATAAAAAAATCATACCCTCTAAAACTTCCAATTTAATAAATTTCACATCAAGCTTATTTGCGCTTAATTCTTAAATAAATTCAATTTCAAATAGATCTCAAATTTATCATCCAACCTTAATTTGGTTTAAATAATTTTAACAAATATAATTTAAATAATTAACCATATTATGTTCAATAAAAATCAAACTTATTACTAAGCATATTTTATATTAAAACAAATTATACATAGCTTAAAATCAACGATAGAATAGCATTTATATAATACCTAAAATCAATATTTATCCAAAACCATATATTTGTTTACAAAACCATAGAAATCATCTCAAAATATTTGTATATATATAGACCACGGTGTCTATATATAATTTTATATCCTATGGTCAAGTGATATGGATATTTATCATTTCAATCCGTAGCTTAAAATATAAATACGGTTACATATCGTTTCAAACCGCAGTCCCGAATGAAATAAAAATCCATAACAACTTGCAATTTATAACAATATAAAATACAACATCCATTCATCCAATATCAATCATCAAACATTTACCACAATCGTCATCCAATTCAATTAATAACATCAATAAAGAACAGATAATAAATAACAGGTATTTACTGGCAGTTTATATTCAATAACAAATTAAATAACTATTTTATCCAAATAAATTCAAATAAAATGAGATGATGATTCAAAATATGCCAAACAGTCAAAAATAAATTTCTAATTGCATCATACATCAATTTAATAAATATAAGAAATTTTAGAAGTTGTGAGTGGGTTAAAACACTCACCATTTGAATTTAAATTGAATTTAAATCCAATTTAAATCCAATTTAAACCCAAAAATTGAACAGTCGCTGAATCCATCCAAACCAAAGCCAAAATATCTAGAATTTCAATACGATCCTAGCGGAGAAAACCGCGCGAAATTTTGACTTCGTATGCAAAAGTTACTAAGTTTTCAAGTTATTAGATTTAAATTTAAATCAATAAAATAAAATAATATTGGAACAGAGACATGTCACCGCCGCTTCCCAGCATCTAATGATCGAACCCTAACCCATATATTGCCGCTGTTGACCGAAGTTTGCCGCCACTTAAGGTCACTTGGGCCACCACCAATCCCACCGCCGCGCTAGTTAGGACAAGCTGATCCTGGTCATCCCACTCCGATCGCCTCGAGACCAACTGCCACCGCCGCATAATCTAAGGTTTTCGAACCCTAAAACGCAAATTCTGATTGCCATGGTCGATATTACGCGGTGCGACCGCCGTAGAACGACTCCAAGCGATGATCCCTACTTGACCCACAAACAAATTTCAACTATAAGCTACAAAATCAAGAAGCCCCAAACCGAACCCTAAATCAGCGTTTTCCAATTTTGACCGTGATTCAAAATCGAATGAAGCATCTTTTCCAAAAACAAACAATTGACGTAGATTCTAATTGTCGAAAGCTTTAGAACGGTGTTTAATATGATAGGGTTTGGAGAAGATGGATTTTGGATTCAAATTTGATTTGCAATCCGATTTGGAATTGGGAATTGGTTCGTCTGCCAATGAGAAGGAGGAGAAACAAAAGTTCTTGTACGTATAGAGATAAGTATTACAAAGACTACTAGGGTTTATAACCAGATATATATAGGTAGGGTGGAGAAATAGAGGAACGGATACGATTGGTTTGGACCATTGAACGATAAATGGCCCGAAAAGCCCGTTCTGGCTCCGGAACGCAATTGCGTCAACCCATATATCAAAATAGATGTTATTAAATATTTTAAACTCAATGGAACAGGTTTCAAGTCCACATTCCATCGTATGAAAAAGTTATGCTAAAATCAAGTTATTTCAAATTGATTTCAGTTGATTTCAATTAAATCGATTTCTATGCGTTTCGAGCCCGTATGATCAAACGACAAGTCAGATCGTTATGAAATTTGAAATCCTACAATAATTCACCATTACGGATCCCATGAAATTGGTTTCGTCGAAATCCGAATCAGTGGCCAAAATGGCTATTTTCCAGTTAATTAAATAATTTAATATTAAATTAATTAATCACTTCTTCAATTCAAATTTAATTATTTACCATTTCTATCATTTCTAATTGCAAATAAACTTCCAATTCATTAACCAAAATTTCCACATCAATCAAATGAGGATTTATTGCAAAAATTGTAGTGTTTACCTTCAATTTAAGTAAATTCAGAAATTATAAATTTAATTTCCAGTAATTCCATTTAATTTACTTTTCATTCTATTATTCAATTCATTGTTGTCAAATTGTAACATCCAGCCTTTTCGCACGCTTTAAATCGACACACGTGCAAATTCAAACCATACGGAAGGGCGGATTGTTATGGGGTAAATAAGAAAAAGCAGAGGAATAAAAAAGAACAAATCAGAATCTCACAACAGAAGGATAAAATATAATAATCAAATATACAGTTCATGAAGATCTTTATTGCACAAAAATTGGGCAAACACCTCCAAGTCGTATGATTTAGTTGATTATATGTTGTTCTTAGTGATTTGGGTGATTTATGCAAATATATAAAATAGATGGACTAAACTGTAAAAGACACACAGATTTATAGTGGTTCGGCCAGAATGTGCCTACGTCCACTTTATATGTTATTCTCCTTTACTCTTCGGATTACAAGTACAAAGCTTTTATTACAAGAGTATGAAAGTTGTTTGAAAGTTCTATCCGTGCTTGAGCTCTCAAACTTGTCTACCATTGTTGTACCCCTGCCCCTCTATTTATAGAGTGAGGCCAGGGGCAGGGGTCCTGGACGTATATAGCTGCTGGTGGGCCTGGGATGATGCAATCTGGCCTGGCAACGTTGGTTCGGCAGGGCCTTGGTTCGGTGATGCATGGAAGTGGGTTGGTCCGGTAGAGATTGGTCCGGTGGTAGATGAAGTGGGTTGGTTCGGTCGTTCCCGGAAGTGGAGTTGGTCCGGTGGGACATTGGTCCGGTAGTGGCTAGGCGGAGTTTGGTGATGCATGGAAGTGGGTTGGTCCGGTAGAGGTTGGTCCGGTGGTAGGTGAAGTGGGTTGGTTCGGTCGTTCGTGGAAGTGAAGTTGGTCCGGTGGGACGTTGGTCCGGTAGTGGCTAGGCGGAGTTTGGTCCGGTGATGGAGGAAAGGGGGCATGGTTTGGTAGGTATTGGAGAAGCGTTGGTTCGGTAGGGAAGTGGTCCGGTGGCGAGTGTGTTGGTTCGGTGGTGCCTTCACTCTCTCTGGTCCGGTGGTGGAAATGCACACAACACTTGCCCCCCAAAGTAGGGCATGTGCATGCACATGGCGTGCTTTGTTTTAACTTGGGTGATTCCATCCGGTCATATATGCCGAACCACCCGGTCCGGTCATCCTGCGTTCATTTATAAATAAGGGTGTTAGGCCTTCGTTATTCCCTACTAAGTGAAATAGCCGAATCAAATTCCTAACTGCCGAACCGATTAGTGCCGAATCAGTTCCGACTGCCGAATCTTAATTGCCGGACCAGGTAAACTTTCCTCGGCTGAACGATTTTTTAAGGTTGAACTTTCGAATGAACCCGAGGGGTTTTAAGTACCAAATGTCACTTTCATATTTGAGTTGCCGAATGAAACTTGTGCTCGAACCACCTGAATGAGAATGGAAAGTGCCGAATGAACTTATACTTGAATCACCGGATGAAGCCTGAGACCCCGAATACCGAATGAACTTTTGTATTTGCTTTACCGAATGACACCAGGAGTTTGAGTGTTTTGAATTATGAGTGAAATTTCAGACTACATACACTTGTTTGTTTATATCCTCTATTCTAACGATGTACTTTCTTGTGATGCAGATAAATGTCTCATAAAGTGGAAACTCGATCAGATAAGAAGAAATCCAAGGACGAAGGAGAGTCCACCGTAGTGCCCCCAGGTCAGCCAAGACCGGAACGTCATGGACCCACCCCGAGATCGCTATTAGATGGGTATGGTCCTCAAGAGCTTCTGAATTACCCGCCTGACTGCTTTCCTAGCTCTCTCAAAGAAGAGCTGCTTGATGTTATCTCTCGCTCCTTTGGGATTGATAGAGCACGCATGCTGTTGCCAGGGAAGAGGGTCATGCCATATAATCCCCCTGAAGGATACTTCGCTTATAGTAGGTACAACTGCATGTGTGAAGCCATTCCTCCATTCAATGCTTGGATAGTTAGCTTCGTCACCTTTTTGAAGGTGGTCCCTTTCCAGCTCCAGCCCAACTCCTACGCTATCTTGGTGTGCCTATTCGTGATTTTCCAAAGAAAGTACGGGCGCTCCCCTTCCAACCGGGAGATTCGGTACCTATATAACTTGAGAGGTTACAAGAAGGGGTCTCCATACATCATCTTGGAATTGGCCGTGTCCTTCAAGCCAGTCCTGGACTTGTATTCAAAGTTCACCATGTTTAAGAAGGAATGGTTCTTCGTCCAGGATGACTCCGTTTCTATCCACCGCTTCACCTCGGGCTGTAAGTTGAAGTTTACTTGTAATTTCCGTTTTGACTGCAACGCTTCTCCTCATGTGCTTTATTATTTTCTAGCGACAGGTGGCTTTGCGGTCGTGGAGAACGATCACCTGGTTCAGATGGCCGCGGAGATAGAAGCCATTTCGGGAAGGGAGAGGTCAGCTTCTTACCTGATCAGGAACGCTACTCTTCTACAGCACAACTTGATTCTACCACATCAGTCTATGGTCAAGTAGAGGGATACGGCTGAGGAAAGAGTTGCTAAAGCCAAAAGAGGGGCCACGGCGAACAGCAGCAAGAGGAAACCCTTCTCGATACCTCCCGTCGTCAGGGGGAAGAAACTCAAGAAATCCGATGGACCCTCTCCCAGCACATGCCCAGATGCTCCGGAGGAGGAGAGCGCGGAGGAGGAAGGAGGCGAGGGTGAAGGAGGTGAGGCGGAGAGAGGAAGTGGTAGAGAAGGTGATGGTGGTGATGATGGACAGAGTGGTAGTGGCGTTGGTTCCTTGACCTCTGGGCAAGCAGGTGAGATTCAAGAGTGGACGGATGATGCTTTCCGCCAAGCTTTTGAGGGGTTGGAAGGAGGACAGGTTCCGGTAAAGGAGTCCGAGAGAGCTGACAAGGCCGGGGCTAGTGTCCGTTCATCTTCTCAGAGTATTCCGGCTAAGGCGACTCCGGTGATTCAAGGTGAATTTTTGACTTCTGTAGACTCTCTTTATGATAAGGACTTAGAAATATTTTATGGCCAGCTCCCGTCCTGGAATGAGATTCAGGACTTATTACAGTATCCCACTCCCCCTCAGGGTTTGTATAATAAATGCGCCTTCTTACTCATTTTAACTTAACATATTTCTTGAATTATGGATTAGTGTATGCTCGTAACACTTGTTCTTTATTCCAGGGGCAAGCGAGGTGGCCAAGATATCAGATGTTCGACACCGCCTCGAACAATACAAGCTACTTAGAGCCTCTGCTAGACCGAAACCTCCTACTAGCCGCCCCGGGGACGTAGTCGGCTATAGTCCTCTTCTCGGGATTATTGAAGAAGATGTCCAAAGGAAGAAGAGGGGCCGCTCCTTGTTCGAATCTCCATCTCGTCCTCAGCCTCCAACTCAGCCGCTTCAGGATATTACGGAGGAGACTATTGATTTTGTACCCTCTCCGCATCCATCTGAGAACCCTACTGTTACTCCGACAGATCGTCCCAGCTTGGCTCGCAACCCATTCGCGGGTCATCCAGACCTGGATCCGAACTCCCATGATATTTCCTTCGATGAGGTTACCGGTGAGCACCTCCTACCCCGCAATCCTATGGTAAGGGTGCTTGATGAGGCTAAGTCTTTGGATCTCGACTTGTTGACCACTAGGATTGTGACTATGGGGGATGAGGCCAAGGCAAACATCGATTGGGTGGCCGTGGAGACCAGGAAGCTGATGGCTCATCATGCCCGACTGGTCAAGGCTGGAGAGGAAATCGAAAGTGCTAACATTCGGTTGCGGCTAATGGTTTCCGATCAGGCCAAACAGCTTGCCGATCAGGCCATCCAGATCTCCCAGCATGAGGCGGCCTCCAGACGACTAAAGAAAACCATGAAAGAGGCTAGCAAGGCAGAGTTGCGAAAGATGGAGGCTGCTTGCAAGAAACGAATTGACATGGCCATCGCAACGGTGGATGAGGTTCGGAGAGCGGATCTTGAGCAGGTAGAGGAGTTATCTGGAAGGCTTGAAGCCGCAGGGCTTGCTCAGGCCAAGCTAACGGAGGAGATGGAGGCGATGAGGAGATCCCTTCAAGCTGACTGCTCGCGATACCGATTGGAGAGGGATGCTGCCATTGCAAAGTTGTCGGCTTCTGAGGCTCGTATGAGGGAGTTTGAGGAGAATGAGGGGATGATGGATGATATACTGCAGGATATGTATTTTCGTACTTGGAAGCAGGGCAACCTATCCTGGATGGACGATTACCCTCGGGTCATGGCTAGGATATATCTCCGGGCTTTGGAGGAGGCCAAGGCTGATGTGGATAAAGAGGGTGGCGTGGCCTTCAGAATGGATGTGGTTACCGCTCAGTTCACCAAGGAGGAGAAGGTGGCGGTGAAGGAGGGCATGCGGCTGCTTACCGCCGAGGAAGTGGGTGTGCAGTTGGAGGATGATGATCAAGGAGCAGACGCTGGTAAGTCTTCCCTTTTAATCTTTTCTTAACTTGATTTCTTATCGTTTATCTAATAGATTCTTCTCCTGAATTGGACAGGTAGGACCTCTGGTCAGCATGCTGGGAGTTCTGATCCTGCGGTCAAGTAGATCTTGGGGGGTCGGAAGGATAGAGATGAAGTTCTGATGTTGCCGACAATTTTGACTTGATCCGGACATTTTCGGTTTTACTTGACATTCCTGTATATACTAGTTCCAAAACATTAATGTACTTTCAGGTTGTAATTATGTCATTGCAACGAACGACTTTATTCTTAACTTGTAATTTTATAACATAAGCTGATTCTGTTACATTTGGATGCTGTCATTACTTTGATGTGTTGCATAAGAAATATAGTTGTGCATGTGCTAGTGATTCAACTGTGTTTGATGTCAAGTTCTCGCTTAAAATATAATTTCATGTCTTGCAATGTTAATGTGATATGTGAATATATTGGAGCTACTTATTTGTATACAAGAGAAGAAAGTACCGCCCTTTCGATTTTTAGTTGTAGATGGTAGCTTTGAATGCCTTGTATGATCAACTACGGAATGCAGTTGAGTGACCCGTCATCCAGCTGAGAGTTCTCATTCCCATTAGCGAGTGCATCCTATTTGGTGTCCTGTACTTTAAGGTTTGTTATAGAGGATAGGAGGAAAGTTTTTAAATAGAATGGAAATATAAGAAAAAGTAAATACTTCCAATCACGGAAGGCCTTCGATGTGCTTAAATTCGTGGCAAACGGGTTTTGTAGTCACATTCCCTAGGTGTGGGTCTTGGAGACATTTGTCACTCATCTTACACCTCTGCGGCTGTAACGACCCGAAATTTTCGAAACCGAAAATTCCAGATAGTTATGGAAAGAAGAAGAGATAGAAGAAGAAGAAGAAGAAGAAGAACAGAAACATCAAAAACTCACATACGCAGCGGATAAAATACAATAATAAATAAGAACAGTTTACTACAGAATACTATATCAGTTGATTACATTTAATATACATCAGAGTTTCACATGTTATACAATCATTGAATATTTATTTTCTATTATAATGTCTCAGATTAACAATAATACAAATACAACATATATACTCTATACGATATTGCCATCCAGCTCGCCTCCTGAGCTCCAGAACGTCCTACCTGAAAATCTGTAATACTCGGTCTGACCCGAGCATTACACCAAAGTAACACCCGGGTCAGGCTGGAAACCAGCGTGAGTAAACCCATCAAACAAGGAATACCAAACCAACAACTTATATAACCCGGGATAACTTATATCGATTTATCACAATTTGCTATAGACAACACTTATTTCACATATCATTTCTAAGTACCAACTTAGACAAGATAATCCAATTCACTTAAATCGTTTTATTTCAGTCTATTGATTTCACAAATCAATTTTTAAAAAAATTCGAAGGGTTTCGCGTATTTCCCAATGCCCGATCCCAGTCCCTTCGACTCTCATATCATCCTATCTCAAGATATCCAAATGAAATACACAACATATCATATCAGAGTTATCAACTCATTCAAAATACCCAATACCAATCAATCATTTAAAAGCAAAATTTTATCGCTTCCAAATTAATTCAATTGATTCTAATTATATTTCTAGCCTCCAATCACTTAGGTTTGTTACTTGTCAATTACTTAATTCGAATTAAATAACTCAATCATCCCTCCAATATTCCTCTTAATTAATCAACCCAAATCAATTATCCTTCAATTTCATTCGAACATCTATCTTTAATTAACTTCTAATTTCACAATATTAATTATACTTAACCAAAAATCATTAAGTAATCTCATATTTTTTTCATGAATGAATTTACCATGTTAATTGCATAAATTTTTAATCACTTATATTAATTGATTTTCTTCATACATCACTTGTTATGGATTAATCAATTCCAATTTATTAATCTTTAATTACAACGTACATCATATAAGCTTATAATTTCCAATTATATTTCGATTATCCTTAGCTAAATTAATTATATCAAATAATTAATCATTAATTAAACCGCAAACATTTATTCTTCTTGATTTAACTCAACCAGTCATTTACTATCTTTATATTTTCTTCATAAAATAATTACTCCTTATTTAACTATTTTAATTAATCTCTTGATTAATTCTACAAAGAAATTATATATGTATATTTTTATCACATTTGAAAATTACTTATTAAACCACCCAATGATTAATCCAATTTAATATAAACTTAATTAATTAACCTAAATCATTAATTTATTTAATTCATAAATTTCCATCAAATTATCATACTTATTTAGTGATTCACCGATCATTAAACCTTATTTGATTTTAATCAGAACCATTTACTTATCTATGATTCAAGTTCAAAACTATTTAAAATTCAAACACCTCGAGTCAAACCACAATTAACTCGAGAACATTCAAATCTAAATCACTAGATCATCAGTACACATCCAAACATTTCAATCATTCACCCACTATTTAAATTCAACCATTGGAATTTAAATTAAAACCCAGAGCATGAAATTACTCACCTTTTGATTTGCAAATCTAAAACTGATCTCGATTTGTTTCCTTTAATTTTTTTGAACCTTGTATAATGTTGGATGATTTTGTTAATATTTGAATACATCGAACAATTAAACCCATTTGATAGTTTTAATTTATTTATTAACTATCTTAGTTTCCAACCATCTTCCTTATTGATTTATAAAAATTAAATAAGTTGACAAATTAATTTAAATGCTCTCAATAACTTATAAATTACTATATTAAGCCTAGTAAGTTAAATCTTATTATCATATACTCTTTTATATATATATAACTAGTAGATTTAAAAGTTTAAAATTTCAGCCTTCGTAAGTTTAAATTAAATTTGATATAAATATTTCTCTAAACCTTGCAGGTGCATTCCTGGCTAAAAGTTTTCCGCTTGACTACAAGATAAATTCCAAATTGATCGATCCGAAGCTACCCGCAACAAAAATTGAAACAGCGAACAGTAAGAAATCATAAATCGTGAGAGAACTCACCAATAAGATGACGACATCCACACTGTTACTCGACCAAAATAAGAACGACGATCCCTCACGTCGAATTGCCTCCATCTGCAACACCCCATAGTCGCGCGTCATCCACTATCGTTTGTTGCGAACACCTTTAGCCTCCGCCTCCATCGAAGTCGAAGTCACCACTGACCATTGCCTCGAAATCAACCTCCTGCACGCGTGCGCATGTGTACAGTGGCGACGACCCTAGTCGCGTACGATCGAGCACCCTTCAACAACATAGCGCAATCCCTCCTAACGAATTTGAACCCCAAACCCAATTTTCTCCTCCGCGTGCGCGCGCTCCTCCATTTTTCTTTTCGGTTTGTATTTGGGGGTTTAGATCTTAAAAGACATTTCGTTCGAATATGAAGAGGAAAGAAAGGAGAGGAATGATAAAAGAGGATTTCCAATTTAATTAGGTTGGCCAGAAAAAAATTTTGCTTCGTGAATTCGATCCCCATTTTTTTTTTCCGAGGCTCGATCTCTTTTTTTTTTTAAGAATAGAGGGAGAGAACGGGGATAAAATATTGATAGGGGAAAGCTTCTTGAGAATGCTCGTTTACCTATCAAAATATCTCTAACTAATGTACGTTTAAGTTTTATTATATTATAAAATTTACAAACGTCTCATAAAGCATAACGCGAAATTCCGGACCCCGTATCAAACATGCCGACAGGTATCTATAAGGTTCTACCCGCATTTCGAACCCAATGGAACATGTTTCGGAAGCTAAATCGTTCATATACACGAGTTACGAAAGTAAACGGCCAATTTGAACTATATATTTTTAAATTGAACAAATTTACCCTTAAATTAAATTTCACACGTTCTATTATTTTCAGTATCCTCATTATAGATTTTATAAGCCTTCAAATTATTTGAAACAGACCTAGAATCTCAGATTCAACAATTTACCCAATTTCAATTATAAAATTCAATATTTAAGTTATACAATTAAATGATTTCATTATCAAGTAAATATTGATATTCTTAAATTCAAATTAAAAATTAACTTTTAAATATTTAAAACCAATTAACTATTCAAATTTACACTGCTAGAAATTCCGGGTCATCACATTCCTCCCCCCTTAAAAGAATTTCGTCCCCGAAATTACTAGTTAGGAAGAATGGACCAATACCCGTTTACTTTTTCCAAAACCCACACTTCAACAGTCTTACCAAATATCCTTAATTAAAGACCCACTATCACCTTAACCAACTTCCTAAAACCTTCTATGGTTTCAACCAACACCCCTCACTCAATCGTCTAAATTTAAATTTAAAACCAAATTTGAATTATCAAAATTTTCTCAAAATTTTTCTCACTCCCTAAATTCCCGAAAAATTTCGCCAGCGTCTCCTTTGCGCGGCTAGCTCGGTACTACTACAAAAGGCCTCTCCGGGCTCCCAAAATCTCAAAAAGAAAACAAAAGCCAAGTGGCTACATCAAAAACCCAATCCAATTTCATACAGAATTTTAAATACAGACCTTTTTGTCGTGCAATTCAAATTTATCTTTTGGAATCAAATCCAATTCCCTTTCCCTTTAATACCTGCATATCTTGTTTAGCAACAATATTCAATTATAACTTACAAATCATTTATAGTTTCTTTATAGAAGTTTTCACATATACCTCTATATTGCCCTCTTTCATGCGAATTCAATTCGTCTTCAATTATGAATATTAAATTTTATTTTCCATTTATAACTGAGTCATATTAGTTTCATTTATTAATTTACTTTAGTTTCCAATTTGAAGTTGTTTTGCCTTTAACAAAAATTTTCTAACTCCCAAATTTTTTTAGAAAATTTTGACAGAGTCTCCTTTGTACGGAGGAGCTTTTGCAATTTGACAAGAGATATAAATATATATACATCGACCCACCCGGTCGGAAAAACAAAAACAGTTCATATTTCCTATCTTTATTGTGTAGGCATACCTTATTTAGCATTTTAAGCGTGCTGCTTATTTATTTTAGCAATTAGCATATCCCAAATCCAGCCAAACGGCTTTCCTGTACCTGTACTTACTCAATTTAAATATGTAAATGTCATATATAGAAATTCTATTAGCATTACACTTACTTTTAATAGCAAAACATATACATTACTAAACATCAAGCACCAAACACTTCCTATAAACAATTTATATGCTTTAAAGTTAATTCAAGTTCTTTTCAACCAATTCATAAGTCGTTTCACTTACATTCAATAGCTAAACACATATATATCATAAGCAACAAGTACCAAAACGCTTTCCATAAGCGATTTATATAACCCTTAAGAAAATTCAATTGCTTTCAATCAATTTATAAGCCATTTCATTCAGTTTCAATGGTTTGCAACGCAATTGCTTACATTCATTTCAGTTTTAAGCAAAACAAACTCATAGTCATATCAATTGATTCAAAAATCAATTATATTTGCTTCCACTAATTCATAGAATTAATTTAAATCTCGTTTTCGTTAAACGACAATCATTTCTATGCAATTAGATAATATCCATGTGAATAAATAATTACTTAGGTTTTATAACCAACAAAAATTGATTCCAACTCAATTTTATTTCATTCAATTCCATTTTAACTTATTCACACCCATTTATTTAATTCGCCACATTCCATTCTTGTATATTACTAGCCATTCCCAAATTAACTCAATCCAAGCTTTAATTAATGGCTTTCATTCTTATTCGAAGTCAAGTTTTCGAAATTTTAAACTTACATTAATTTACTTTAATTTATTCCAACATCAAACTTAAGTTTGCTTCTATATGATTCTTATTTAAGCAATTTCCATTACATTCAGTTAGCCCATTCATTCTAATTTTAATTTTAATTCACCTACTCAACTTATCAAAATAATATGCAACACATACTTAACTCATTTATACCTCAAATTAATATGTCACCGAACTTAAATTCAGTCTAATAATCCAATTCCAATCACATCTTTGATTTAGTCTTTATTAAATCAGACTTCATCCATTATTATCTAATTCAATTAACTCATTTTATATTTCACTTTCTTAATTCATTTGCGAATTTATTTATTAATACAAAGCCATTCTCAACTTATCTCTACCCACCTGGGTTTTAGATGCAATTCGAACCATTACTATTATAGTTCACTTTAATTTCATTCTACAACTTTTCCATCATATCAAATTTACTTGCAAATTTCATTAAATATTATTCAAATCACACTTGGATTTTATTTGCAATTCAAACCATCACATTTTTCAATCCAACTCTATTTCATTTTTATTTTACAATATCTTCTCTTATTTAATTCATTATCAAACCCAAGTCGAATTCTATTTATAACTCGAATTCATTTCCAAACTTCATTATCTACTTACAAAACATTTTAGTTATCCGGTTAAATTTTATATACATACTCTATCAAACAATTATTTAGCGCATTAGCTTACTTCCAATTTTATACCAAGATTCGATTTTATTACAAAAATCACATCATTTAAATGTTTCCCGAGTCCAATTTTTATTTTATGATTCCATTTTGGATTCCCCCTTTATTTTTAAATTTAGAAATGCCTTTAAATTCAGGTAATACAATTAAAATAGCTTTTTATAAAAATATTTCTTATAACTCGATGTCTCAACCAGTCCATCCTTGTTCTCGCAGAAATTCAGTCATACGTTGATCAGGCGTAGGACTGAAAATCTATAAGTACTTGGTAAACCCGTTTTCAACATCCAGTAAAAATACTTCGAAAATAATTTTACTAAAAATATCGAAAACAGTTTTTGAAAAATAGAGGAAATATCTTTAGTGATGATGCTCTGAAAATCATCACCCCCATTCCATGGTCACAGTTACATACCAGGGTTACGTTGCAGTCGCAACAAAAGTCCATGTAACTGCAGGCTCTCCGCGGCCTCTCGATTACGCCATGGATCCCACACAACAGATCACAGTTACATCCAGGGTTACGTTGTCGTCGCAGCAAAAGTCCATGTAACTGCAGGCTCTCAGCGGCCTCTGACTTTCGCTGACGAAATGAAACTTCTCCACTCCAACATAAGTCGCAGTCTACCGAGATAAACTCAACCGCAGACTGTTGGCTCTCAGCGGCACACACGACTTTCGCAATGTTACCATAGGTCGCAGTTACATCCTGGGTTACGTTGCAGTCACAACAAAAGTCCATGTAACTGTTGGCTCTCCGCGGCACACACGACTTACGCTATGGTAACTCACCTCATAATCCTCAGGAACTAGTTTTGTCCGGACTCCTCACAGGATCAACTTTAGAACCCCCCTTGGGGCTCAAGGCAGCGCCACCCAGTGGCACTCCTGAGAAGTCCATTCCAAGGGAGCGCCTTTTTCCCCAGAGCTATCATCAAAACACTTTATGCTATACACATATAGTATCTTTCAAATCATACACCTAGTATGAATTTTATCAAAGCTCTTTTACACAACATCGATTATTTCCAAAATCGATAATTCTCAAACTAGGCTTTCCAAATTCAATATTGATTTTACCCAAAAATCAAAAGCCTTTTTCAAATCCAAAGGTTCCCAAAAAATTTTCCAAAATCCTCATAGGATCCTTTATATATATTCTGATATATATATAAATAAATTTTTAAAACTTTGGATCCTTACTTTCTTGTAGAAAACACCTTTTATACTCCAAACACTTCTCAAAAACCATAGAAATATCTCATTTCCATCTTTATTCATTTCATATTTCTCAAAATATTCTTTCAGTTCAAAAGAACCATTTCATATTCCTTATTCACCTTTACATTAATCCCCATTTGGATTATTACTTCAATCTTTATCTCAGTTGGGTACTTAATCAATAACAGTTTGAACTCCGACCAGTTTATATCTAGAAAATAGCTTGAAAATTCTAAAAATAAATAAATAGTGGAAAATTAATTATTAGTTTGTAAAATTGCTATAAAATAGGTAAATAACTGTAAAATAGTTAAGAAATAGTTGAATATTTTCAAAATTTGTAGATAATTACAAAATAGTTGTAAAATAGAAATTAGATTGTGAAATAGTTGAAAAATAGTAATTAGTTTAGGAAACAGCTGAAAAATGGTTAGAAACCTCCAAAATAATTATAAACAAGTATAAAATAATTTGGCTTTAAGAAAGAAAGGTTGTATATATTTAATAGCTTAGAAAAATAAGTTTATATGAAAACAATTTATATTGAACATAGTCAAGAGTCAAACCGTTCACTTCTCCAACAATTCAATTTTAGTCTCCATTTAAATTGATCCAATTCCAATCCAAATAACTCCAAATTCCATTGGACTTGATTAATTCCCAATTCAAGTTGAATCAATCTTGATTCCTTCCCAAATTTAAATCAAATTCTAATTGATTTTAATCCTGTTCAATTTTAATTATAATTTCATATTATTCCAATTAATTTGAATTATTATCAATTTAATTCCAGAATCCAAATCACTTCAATTTAATCCATTCCAATTTCCCATTTAAAATTTTTAAACTTATACAACTTTAATTATAATTTACATTTTTCAACTTCTATTTATAAATCAATTACATTCACATTTTGCTTTTAACTTGGAGTTATACTTTTTATTTATCTAATATATTTTATTATTCCATAAATATTTTAAATCCAGATTCCAAAGTTTAAACAATTTTCCAAAACTTAAACATCACCTTAGAATTTATCTATATCCAAAATTCTTTGACAGATTCTATTATCCCTTTGAATTTCAAAACCAAACTCAATTCACAAACAATTCCAATTTAAAACAATTTGGTAGCAATTTCTCTTCTAGAAACTCGAAAATAAACATCGATAATGCTGCAGTCATCACCGACGTTATTTTCCAGTGACCGAAGAGTTCAATGCTTTTATCTCTTTAAAACACCTCTAAACATTTTAATTTTAAATCTTCCAGATTTCAAGTTCAACACCAAAAATATTTTTGAAACAATATTATTATTTCATTCCAAAACCTTTGGATACCACTTTCAATCCAAAGGAATTTTAAATTTCCCAAAAATTCCAAATTCCCAATCCATCCAATTCATATTTAAACATTACTCTAGAATTTCATCTTACTCTATTTCAAATATTCTCTGGAATTCTATTTCAACTTATAACCTCAATTTATTTATAAAGTATTTCAATTAATGAATTACATTTACAATCTATATTTCAAATTCCTTTTCGATGTTAAACCAATTCCCACCTTCCATTAAATTTTTGAACTTACACATCTTCCATCCAAATCCAATTAATTCAAATCGGATTCAAGTTGAATAAGTTCAATTCCAACTTCACATTTAAACCATCTCGAATTATATAATTCGAGCCAAATTCTCAAAGATTGGTTTAACCTTTTTAAACCAAATTTAACTTTGTCCATTTAAAGTTTCAAACAATTCTAATTTCTGAGTTCTAATTCTAGAATTTCATTTTTAATTAATTTAATTTGAATTTGGTTGTATTATAGTCCTTCTCAACTTAATTCCAATAATTTAACACCCAATCACCTTAATATTTTTTTTAGAAGGAAATAATGTCTTATATATCAAAATATACTTTTATATAAAAGCATTTAAAACCTTTATATAAGAAAATAACAAGTACGCGCTCATATATATATATATATATATATATATATATATATATATATACACACTCAACTCATTCTAGAGTACTACAGACTCTATTTAATGAGTAATCCCCACCAGAGCCAAGGTTCTCGCTTAACCTTTCAGCTCTGATACCAAATGTAACGACCCGAAATTTTCGAAACCGAAAATTCCAGATAGTTATGGAAAGAAGAAGAGATAGAAGAAGAAGAAGAAGAAGAACAGAAACATCAACAACTCACATACGCAGCGGATAAAATACAATAATAAATAATAACAGTTTACTACAGAATACTATATCAGTTGATTACATTTAGTATACATCAGAGTTTCACATTTTATACAATCATTGAATATTTATTTTCTATTATAATGTCTCAGATTAACAATAATACAAATACAACATATATACTCTATACGATATTGCCATCCAGCTCGCCTCCACAGCTCCAGAACGTCCTACCTGAAAATCTGTAATACTCGGTCTGACCCGAGCATTACACCAAAGTAACACCCGGGTCAGGCTGGAAACCAGCGTGAGTAAACCCATCAAACAAGGAATACCAAACCAACAACTTATATAACCCGGGGTAACTTATATCGATTTATCACAATTTGCTATAGACAACACTTATTTCACATATCATTTCTAAGTACCAACTTAGACAAGATAATCCAATTCACTTAAATCGTTTTATTTCAATCTATTGATTTCACAAATCAATTTTAAAAAAAAATCGAAGGGTTTCGCGTATTTCCCAATGCCCGATCCCAGTCCCTTCGACTCTCATATCATCCTATCTCAAGATATCCAAATGAAATACACAACATATCATATCAGAGTTATCAACTCATTCAAAATACCCAATACCAATCAATCATTTAAAAGCAAAATTTTATCGCTTCCAAATTAATTCAATTGATTCTAATTATATTTCTAGCCTCCAATCACTTAGGTTTGTTACTTGTCAATTACTTAATTCGAATTAAATAACTCAATCATCCCTCCAATATTCCTCTTAATTAATCAACCCAAATCAATTATCCTTCAATTTCATTCGAACATCTATCTTTAATTAACTTCTAATTTCACAATATTAATTATACTTAACCAAAAATCATTAAGTAATCTCATATTTTTTTCATGAATGAATTTACCATGTTAATTGCATAAATTTTTAATCACTTATATTAATTGATTTTCTTCATACATCACTTGTTATGGATTAATCAATTCCAATTTATTAATCTTTAATTACAACGTACATCATATAAGCTTATAATTTCCAATTATATTTCGATTATCCTTAGCTAAATTAATTATATCAAATAATTAATCATTAATTAAACCGCAAACATTTATTCTTCTTGATTTAACTCAACCAGTCATTTACTATCTTTATATTTTCTTCATAAAATAATTACTCCTTATTTAACTATTTTAATTAATCTCTTGATTAATTCTACAAAGAAATTATATATGTATATTTTTATCACATTTGAAAATTACTTATTAAACCACCCAATGATTAATCCAATTTAATATAAACTTAATTAATTAACCTAAATCATTAATTTATTTAATTCATAAATTTCCATCAAATTATCATACTTATTTAGTGATTCACCGATCATTAAACCTTATTTGATTTTAATCAGAACCATTTACTTATCTATGATTCAAGTTCAAAACTATTTAAAATTCAAACACCTCGAGTCAAACCACAATTAACTCGAGAACATTCAAATCTAAATCACTAGATCATCAGTACACATCCAAACATTTCAATCATTCACCCACTATTTAAATTCAACCATTGGAATTTAAATTAAAACACAGAGCATGAAATTACTCACCTTTTGATTTGCAAATCTAAAACTGATCTCGATTTGTTTCCTTTAATTTTTTTGAACCTTGTATAATGTTGGATGATTTTGTTAATATTTGAATACATCGAACTATTAAATCCCATTTGATAGTTTTAATTTATTTATTAACTATCTTAGTTTTCAACCATCTTCCTTATTGATTTATAAAAATTAAGTAAGTTGACAAATTAATTTAAATGCTCTCAATAACTTATAAATTACTATATTAAGCCTAGTAAGTTAAATCTTATTATCATATACTCTTTTATATATATATAACTAGTAGATTTAAAAGTTTAAAACTTCAGCCTTCGTAAGTTTAAATTAAATTTGATATAAATATTTCTCTAAACCTTGCAGGTGCATTCCTGGCTAAAAGTTTTCCGCTTGACTACATGATAAATTCCAAATTGATCGATCCGAAGCTACCCGCAACAAAAATTGAAACAGCGAACAGTAAGAAATCATAAATCGTGAGAGAACTCACCCATAAGATGACGACATCCACACTGTTACTCGACCAAAATAAGAACGACGATCCCTCACGTCGAATTGCCTCCATCTGCAACACCCCACAGTCGCGCGTCATCCACTATCGTTTGTTGCGAACACCTCTAGCCTCCGCCTCCATCAAAGTCGAAGTCACCACTGACCATTGCCTCGAAATCAACCTCCTGCACACGTGCGCATGTGTACAGTGGCGACGACCTTAGTCGCGTACGATCGAGCACCCTTCAACAACATAGCGCAATCCCTCCTTACGAATTTGAACCCCAAACCCAACTTTCTCCTCCGCGTGCACGCGCTCCTCCATTTTTCTTTTCGGTTTGTATTTGGGGGTTTAGATCTTAAAAGACATTTCGTTCGAATATGAAGAGGAAAGAAAGGAGAGGAATGATAAAAGAGGATTTCCAAGTTAATTAGGTTGGCCAGAAAAAAAATTTGCTTCGTGAATTCGATCCCCATTTTTTTTTTCCGAGGCTCGATCTCTTTTTTTTTTTTTAAGAATAGAGGGAGAGAACGGGGATAAAATATTGATAGGGGAAAGCTTCTTGAGAATGCTCGTTTACCTATCAAAATATCTCTAACTAATGTACGTTTAAGTTTTATTATATTATAAAATTTACAAACGTCTCATAAAGCATAACGCGAAATTCCGGACCCCGTATCAAACATGCCGACAGGTATCTATAAGGTTCTACCCGCATTCCGAACCCAATGGAACATGTTTCGGAAGCTAAATCGTTCATATACACGAGTTACGAAAGTAAACGGCCAATTTGAACTATATATTTTTAAATTGAACAAATTTACCCTTAAATTAAATTTCACACGTTCTATTATTTTCAGTATCCTCATTATAGATTTTATAAGCCTTCAAATTATTTGAAATAGACCTAGAATCTCAGATTCAACAATTTACCCAATTTCAATTATAAAATTCAATATTTAAGTTATACAATTAAATGATTTCATTATCAAGTAAATATTGATATTCTTAAATTCAAATTAAAAATTAACTTTTAAATATTTAAAACCAATTAACTATTCAAATTTACACTGCTAGAAATTCCGGGTCATCACAGCGGCTGTGGGTCTTGGAGACATTTGTCACCCATCTTACGCCTCTGCGAGGAGTTTTCTTTTTTACCACAGCCGCACTTAAGACATATTGGAGCCGAGATCGCGCACGGTAACTACCCGGGCCATTATGGCCCGTAATCGTGGGTATTATTCGATTTACCGTGGCCGGCTAGCGCGGGTGCCGATCGTCAACTGTGAACTGCCCCTGGCTGGCCACACCTTATGTTGGGGCTTATAATCGGTTCACGGTTGCCGACGAGCCAAACGCCGTAATGAGCTGCCTCGGCTATAGTCGGCCTTCTCGGTGGCTTATAATCGGCTCATTACAGTTGGCTTTGAGGGCCGTCGCGAGCAATGAGTCAACCTGCAGCAGAGGGATGCTGGAGCAAAAGTGTCTCATTGGCGAGGGCATAGATTCGTATAGTACCTGTTAGGTCTTGTCCACGTGAGGTTGTGCCGTGAAGTGTCCAGAATGGAAACGCCGTTACATAGGATTTTGTTCAACAAAAAAGGATAAAGCTTAACAAGCAGCCAAGATATAAAGGAACAAGTTAAAAAGAGACAAGATTTTTAAAGTGGTTCGGCATGAAAATGCCTACGTCCACTGATTCTCTTTGTTAATTCACTTCATATGGGCAGTACAAGTTAAGAAAAGTATCGATGAAGGTGTTGGATGTTCCATGCCCTCTGGAACACCTCTCCGTCCACTGTTGATAAATATAAGCTCCATTGTGGAGATCTTTATGAATTACATAGGGTCCGTCCCAGATTGGATCTAGCGCTCCGGGGCGCGGGAAGATCCGTTTGAGGACAAGATCTCCTTCTCGTAAGCTGCGGTGCTTGACTTTGGAGTTGTATTGTGCTGCCACTTTTCGCTTGTGAGCTGCCGCTTTAAGTGCTGCATCATTTCTTCTTTCTTTAATTAGATCCAAAGACATGTGGAGGAGCTCTTCGTTCTCTTCTGGGTTGTAGTGGATCCTACGGTGGGATGGCACTACAGTTTCAACTGGGAGCATGGCCTCCGATCCGTATGCCAAACAGAAAGGAGTATGCCCTGTTGATGTTCTGAAAGACGTGCGGTAAGCCCAGAGTGCCGTAGGAAGTTCATCCACCCAAGCGCCTTTTGACTTTTCAAGCTTCTTCTTGACGAGAGTTTTAAGAAATTTGTTGACAGCTTCGACTTGTCCGTTTGCCTGAGGATAAGCTACAGATGAGAAGCTTTTGTGAATTTCATGCTCACGGCATCAGTCGGCGAACTCCTCACTGTCAAACTGAAGTCCATTGTCCGATATGATTTTGAGTGGAACCCCGTACCTGCATAGAACATTTTTGATCAAGAAATTAATAACTTTTGCCGAAAATATTTTATTTAAAGGTTCCGCTTCCACTCATTTGGTGAAATAGTCGACTGCCACTATAGCATATTTGGCTCCGCCTCGGCCCATCGGTAGTTCGCCAATCAAGTCAATTCCCCACACCGCAAAGGGCCAAAGGCTAGTCATTTGAGTAATCTCATTTGTTGGTAGTCGAGGATTCTTAGCAAATTTCTGACATCTGTCACATCTTTTGACGAAGTCTAAGGCGTCTTTGTTTAAAGTGGGCCAGTAATACCCATATCGGAGTATTTTCTTTGCTAGAGTCTGCCCTCCAGTGTGATCTCCGCAACTTCCTTGATGGATGTTGGACAAGACTTCCTTGGCATCCCTTCCAGCGACACACCTTAATAAGGGGTTAGAGAAGCCGCACCAATAGAGGATGCCTTCTTGTATTGTGTAGCGGGAAGCTTTCCTCAAGATTTTCTTAACTTCGTTACGCCCGTCAGGCAGTATGCCACTTTGTAAGTATTCCGGATGGGAGTCATCCAAGTTTCCTCTTTGATTGCAGCTATCAGATTCATTAGCTTGAAACTCGAGGCAAGTTGCTTTGAGATGGTTATTGTTCCGGAAGTGGTGTCGTCCTTCATGCTAGCTTGCTTTGCTAGTTCGTCGGCCTCCTGATTCTCTCCTCGAGGAATGTGTTTGATTAAATAGTGATCCAATTGATTGAGCAGCAGCTTGGTCTTCTTTAGATATGATGTGAGTCGTTCTCCTCGAGTCTGGAATTCTCCCAGTATTTGATTTACAATAAGTTGAGAATCACTATGGAGACATAAAGAACCGACTCCAATCTCTAGGGCAAGTTCTAATCCGGCTATCACTGCTTCGTATTCTGCGTCGTTGTTAGTGGCAGCGAATTCCAACCTTTGGGCATAGTGCAGCTTCCTTCCCCTAGGGGTGATTATCACAATACCTGCTCCGGAGCTTTGTTCATTTGATGCTCCATCTACAAAGAGATTCCACTCGATATCTTTTGTTATTTCAGATCGATCTTTACCTTCGTTGGTAGTGAATTCGGCAATGAAATCGGCCATGGCTTGTCCCTTGATGGAGGTGCGAGAATGGTAGGTGATATCATATTGACTTAGTTCAATGCACCATTTAAGTAGTCGCCCAGAAGTGTCGGGGCGATGGAGTGCCTGCCTTAGCGGTTGATCGGTTAAAACTTTGATGGAATGAGATTGGAAATAGTGTCGCAGTTTCCGTGACGTGATTAGCAAACAGTATGCTAACTTTTCAAGTTTAGGGTACCTGGCTTCTACCCCTGTAAATCTCTTGCTTACAAAGTATACGGGCCGCTGCGCGCGGTTGTCTTCTCTCACCAAAGCGGTGCTTAAAGCATGGGACGATACAGCAAGGTATAGGTATAGTTCTTCGCCTTCATTTGGAGTTGAGAGTACTGGTAGTCTCTGAAGGTGTTCGATTAGGTTAAGGAAGGCTGTCGAGCATTCGTCAGTCCATTCGAACTTTCCTTTGTCTTTCTTTGGAGCTTCGAAGAAAGGGATGCATTTGTCGGTTGCTTTAGAGATGAACTTGCTTAGGGCGGCTACTTTCCCGTTTAGGCTTTGCATCTCTCTTCGAGTGAATGGTATCTTGATATCTTACAAAGCCTGGACTTGTTCGGGGTTTGCTTCAATCCCCCTGGCATGGACGATGAATCCCAAGAACTTTCCCGACGATACTCCGAAGGAGCACTTTAGAGGATTCAGCTTCATTCCATATTGGCGAAGTACTTGAAACATCTCATCCAGGTGGTTTATATGATCGTTGGCTTTCCTTGATTTTACCAGCATGTCATCCACATAAACTTCCATAGTTCGTCCTATTAGTTCCGCAAACATCTTGTTGATGAGGAGCTGATAAGTAGCTCCGGCGTTTTTAAGTCCAAAAGGCATTACTCTGTAGCAGTACAATCCTCGGTCAGTGATGAAACTAGTGTGGTCATGATCGGGGGCGTGCATAGGGATCTGGTTATATCCTGATTATGCGTCCATAAAGGATAAGAGTTCGTGTCCGGCTGTGCTGTCCATGAGCTGATCGATTCGGGGGAGTGGGAAGCAGTCCTTCGTGCAAGCGTCATTTAAGTTGGAGAAGTCGATGCATGTTCGCCACTTCTCATTAGCCTTCTTTACCAGTACCGGGTTGGCGATCCATTCTGGGTAGACGGCTTCTCGTATGAAGTTATTGGCAAGTAGGTTCTTTACTTCTTCCTCGAGGGCTGCTGATCGTTCTGCCCCCATGCTCCTCTTTTTCTGTTTTACTGGCACCTTGGTGGGATCGATGTTCAGTACGTGGCACGCCACGTCTGGGGAGATTCCATTCATGTCAGCGTGCGTCCATGCAAATACATCCAAGTTGTGGCGAAGAAAATCGACGAGTTGATCCTTCAATTCTGCTCTTAACTGAGACCCGACTCTCAGCAGTCTACTTGGGTCGTGTTTGTCTACAGATACAAATTCCATAGCCTCTGCAGGCTCGGTGGTGGCCTCCTCCTCCTTGTCCCTAGGGTCTAATTCGTTGAAAGGATCACTGGTATATCGAAGAGGAGGGGCTTTCTTTAATTGTTATGCTTCCAAGTTTTACTTGCAAAGAGAGGTCTCTGCATCCTTCCCTTTATCCTTCCTGCAGTTATTGCGAAGTTCAGTTACATGGCAATCTCGAGCGGCGTCTTTATCTCCCTCTATTTCTCCAATTCCGTTATCTATTGGAAATTTCATCTTCAGGCACCATGGGGCTAGGACAATTTGGAAGTCAGACAAGGCTGGTCTTCCCAAAAAGGCATTGTAGGCCGAGTGGTTCTCTATTAGCACAAATGTTTGTTTTCGCACAACGGAGCGGGGATGACTTCCTATTTCGACAAAAAGGTCTAGTTGCCCGAGGGGCATATTCGCATATCCAGTGAAACCATGTAGCGGTTTGCTGCAGAGAGACACATCCTTCATTGACAGCTTCATTTTGTCGAAATCATGCTTGAATAGGATATTTACTAAGCTTCCAGTGTCTACTAGAATTCGAAAAACTTTGGCTGGACCGAACCAGGCAGAGATGACCATAGGATACATGTGAGGGTACTGCCTTCCCTCTAGATCACGCCTACTAAATGTGATGTCATCATTCTCTTTCCGTTTCGGGTGGCGTTCTTCTGTAACAGAATTAACGTAGCCTTCAATGTTTCTAAGTGACTTACCGTATCTTTCCATCTCTGCCCAGCTTCCGTCGACGATATGTGGTCCTCCTGATATGGTAAGGACCGTTATCTTCTCTTGACTGGAGCCGCTGGTGTTGCGATTTCCTCCGCCTACTTCCGGGAGGGGTAGCCCTGGGTTCTCATTGGCAGGAGTTAAAGTCCTATTCTGACCTTTCACATAGCACTCCAGTCTCTTCCTTCTGATGTGTTCTTCAATCAAGTCCCGGAGATGATGGCATTCATTGGTGTCATGCCCATGAGATTCGTGGAAGCGGCAGAACTTTCCAGACTTAATTGCATTATCTGATTCCTTCTTGTGCGGGGGGCGCTTGTATCTAACTTCGTCTTGGGTGGCCAAGAAGATGTTTTCGATTGTTTCGTTTAAAGGAGTGTAAGAGTCAAATCTTGGTCCTGGCCTATATAAACGCTTTTCTCCCTTCTTGCCCCCAGCACTATCTCTGGAGTCATTTCTTCGAACGTCCTTTACTACTGCGGGTGTGTTGCCATGAGCTGCCTTGGTTTGTTGCCCTGTCTGCCTTTCAATGGTAGCGTCTTCAAGTCTCATATATTTTCCGGCTTCATGGAAGAAATCGGGTAAGGTAGCTGGCTTTTCTTTCGTTAGTCTCCTAGCAAATTTAGTATCCGGATGCACACCACTGCAGAGGCCCATTAGGATAAGTTTCTCGTCGGCATCTTGGACTGCGGCCGCTGCGGCATTGAATCGGGTTAGATATTGTTGCACTGTCTCTCCGGGTTTCTGTTTGATAATAGATAAGGAATAAGCGTCCTTGGGTTGTTCCACATGAATGCGGAACTGGCTGATGAACTTTTCTTTCAACATTTCCCATGAGCTGATGGACCTTGGGGTAGATGGCAGAACCAGGAGGTAGCTAGATCTGCCAAGAATAGTGGGAAGCATTTACACAACACTCCCTCTGTCGCTCCGCTCATGAGCATATGCTGTGTGTATCTCTGCAAGTGTACAACGGGGTCAGAGGTTCCCTTGTAAGGTTCCATTGTTGGCATTTTCCATTCTCCGGGGGTGATGGCAGTTTCGATATTGCGGGTGAAGGGGCCGGTTACCCTAGCGCCTACCCCCCGATCCCTTTGGTCCCGTCGGACGCACTCTCTGAACAATTGCGCCATCCTTTCATCAGAACTTGGAGCGGATAGAAATGAGTTTGGTTCTTCCCTGCGGGATTGATTCCGTCCAGATGACCTGTAGGGATGGTATCGTCTATCACTCCTAACATTCTCCAATGGATGCCTCTGGTCTACCGGGGGCACGCTGGGGTCAGCCACAGTAGGCCTTTGCCTTGATCTTCCTCTGCTGGGTTCTGTCCACAGTACTTCCTCGGGTCCAACTTCAGGCTGGACTCCAGCTCGGCCCCATCCATTGGTGTTTCCATGGTTAGGTAGCATGGCAGGCTCAGCTACATCCGACCCCTGCCTGGTACCTCCCATGTTGGGTTCGGTTCCAAGTGTTTCGTCAGGTCGGAATTCGGGCTGAGTCCGGGCTCGGCTCCTACCATAGCTGTTTCTGTTGTTAGCCTCTTCGAAGAAGAAAGACCTTTGTTGTCTCCCAGATCCTCCAGACCGGGACTCACCCCATGATTCAGTGTTGCGGTTGGATTCTTCAACATCCCTTAAGCATGACATGAGTTGATCCACCAAGGCTTCTTGTTGAGATGCGAAGCGGTTAGTTACTTCAGCCACAACCCTATCCAGATCCGCTCTTGTAATTGGTTGTCCCGTAGCAGGGGCTGTCGGATTTGCCTGATTTCCATTTGTTGTTGGAACCAGACGATTGTCTTGATCTCTGATCACTGGATCTGGGATACTGCTAGTTGCGATGTTCTTTCCTTTGTTAGCATCTTTCTTCCGTTCGGGAGGCATGTTTTCCAAGTAATGAACGATGCTAATTGGAAAAGGGTTAAGCGGGGGGTCTTGAGGTCAGTCCTCTCAGTGAAAGCACCAAAAATGTTTGCACAAAAAATGGGCAAACACCTCCAAGTCATATGATTTAGTTGATTATATGTTGTTCTTAGTGATTTGGGTGATTTATGCAAATATATAAAATAGATGGACTAAACTGTAAAAGACACACAGATTTATAGTGGTTCGGCCAGAATTTGCCTACGTCCACTTTATATGTTATTCTCCTTTACTCTTCGAATTACAAGTACAAATCTTTTGTTACAAGAGTATGAAAGTTGTTTGAAAGTTCTATCCGTGCTTGAGCTCTCAAACTTGTCTACCATTGTTGTACCCCTGCCCCTCTATTTATAGAGTGAGGCTGGGGGCAGGGGTCCTGGACGTATATAGCTGCTGGTGGGCCTGGGCTGATGCAATCTGGCCTGGCAACGTTGGTTCGGCAAGGCCTTGGTTCGGTGATGCATGGAAGTGGGTTGGTCCGGTAGAGGTTGGTCCGGTGGTAGATGAAGTGGGTTAGTTCGGTCGTTCCTGGAAGTGGAGTTGGTCTGGTGGGACGTTGGTCGGGTAGTGGCTAGGCGGAGTTTGGTGATGCATGGAAGTGGGTTGGTCCGGTAGAGGTTGGTCCGGTGGTAGGTGAAGTGGGTTGGTTCGGTCGTTCCTGGAAGTGAAGTTGGTCCGGTGGGACGTTGGTCCGATAGTGGCTAGGCGGAGTTTGGTCCGGTGATGGAGGAGAGGGGGCATGGTTTGGTAGGTATTAGAGAAGCGTTGGTTCGGCAGGGAAGTGGTCCGGTGGCGAGTGTGTTGGTTCGGTGGTGCCTTCACTCTCTCTGGTTCGGTGGTGGAAATGCACACAACAGTTTACAAAATATTTAATTTTACTTATACTATATATATCAGAGTTGCAAATACCACGAATAAAAATCGATGCAGTGGAATACAGTATGTGGTGGAACAATATACTATAATAGTAATAATGAAATCTTCGTCTTCGTCCTCCAGAAGTAAGTCTTCGATCCTGAAATGCTCGGACTGACCCGAGCGAATTGAAAAGACAAAACACTCGAGTCAGAACTAAAAGATCTTATGTAAGTTAAATCAAAAGAAGTAAATATGAGTGCAGTAACTCAAGAGATGCTCGGGATTTACATCTCTTAAGGATCCGTTAAACTATTTACTATATAGAATATTTCGCTATTTTAATAGTGTCTAATTGTAAAATATACTTACTTTTAAATAGCGTTAAGGCTTTACATTTTCCACCTTAACACGTAATAGTCCCAGTAGTCCATCCAATATCATAGTCTCTCCTGATCGGGAAGCTACCAGAGGATACCACACGGCTATGGGAGAAAACCAAACATTTACAAGGCGTGATAGGGTGGGTGACATGGCACAACTAGGCAATGCCAGGGAGTTGGGTCCACGTATTTACCTCAAAGGAAACGCCGCCACCATCCTACTTCATTCTAGAATCTCCACCACGTACACGGTTGTTAAAGTGGTTTTCGGGGTTGGCAGAGAGTATGACAACTTCCGATCCTGGTCTCTTCAACAACCAAACATTATTATAACACCGCGGTTATTTTAAAATAATTTATACTTTACAACCAAGATAAAATATCCATTACAAAACTATTTAAATACGATATCGCTTCTTCTTTTAAAACCAAATAAATATGATATCATTTCAATATATCCTTTTCTAAAACTCATTTCAAAGTTATAATATTTTGAAACCAAATACTTGAAGTATAGCCTTCCAAAACATAAAACTTTAAATTTCATAACTTTGAAATATAACTACACCACTTAAATGGTTTAAATATTAAATTACTTAATAAAATAAAATAGCTTCTTTAATTTCGCAATCAATTCTAATACAGATTTAAATCCTCAATTAAACCATTTCAGATTTCATATATTTCAAAGCTTTAATATTGAATGTTTCAAAACTAAATTTTATAATTCATATATATATATATATATATATCAAATTTACTTTACAATCATTTAGTTTTGAAATATTTAATTTAATCAATCCAGAATCCCTTAAATAGACTTCAAATTTCAACAATTCAATATTCCTTAATTTATTTAGACTTGATATATTCACTTAAATCACCTTAACCCCGAATTTTGTTATAAAACGATATTCGTTTAAAGCCTAAATTTCAATAAGTTCCAAATGGACTCTTATTAAATATAATTCTTAATTAAATAAAATCTCAATCAAATTCACTATCTTCCCAACCTTGATTTATAAAATCAATATAAACTCTATATCAAATATAATTTAAGTAAATACTTATCCATATTATATTCAATAAAATCAAACTTTATTTTGTACTTTAAACCAAATTTATACATAGCTTAAAACCAAAAATTTAACTATATATAAAATAACCTTCATCAAATATCTGAAATCAATATCTCATAAAACCATATATAGATTTCTTTACAAAACCATAGAAAAATTATTTCAAAAATAAATTTAGATATATACCGCGGTGCCTGTATAAAATTTTCTATCATATGGTCAAGTGATACGGATATTTATCATTTCAATCCGCAATTTAAAAATAAAAATACGGTTGTATATCATTTCAAACCGCAATCCCGAATGAAATGAGATGCATGATAACTTGCTGTTTATTCAATATAAAATACAGCATCCATTCATCCAATATCAACCATCAACCATTTATCACAATCATCATCCAATTAAATCAATAGCATCAATATATAATGGAAATTAAACAACAGGTATTAAGTAGCAGTAAAATTCAATAATAATTTAAATAACTGTTTAACTGGCAGTTTAAATGCAATGCATAATTAATTAACAAATTTAACTGGCAGTTTAAATGCAATGAATAAATTAACTAGCAATTTAATTTAAATAAATGAAATTAACTGAGATGATGATTAAAATATGCCAAACAACCATAAATAAATTTTAAATCACATCCTATATCAATTTAACAAACATAAGAAATTTTAGATATTGTGAGTGGGTTAAAACACTCATCTTTTGAATTTAAATTGAATTCAAATCCAATTTAAACCCAAAATTTGTACAGTCTCCAAATTCACCCAAACTAGCGCCAAAGTGTTTGGAATTCCGATACGATCCTAACAAAAAAAATCGTGTGTAAATCGGATATCGCGTGTAGAAGTTATGGGGATTTGAACGATTGAATTCGAAATTGAAAATAAAACAAAAATAAACAAAAAAAGGGTAACCTGAGACACGTCATCCAAATGCACGCGCGAGAAAAGTTACGCACGCCCTTCTCTTCGTTCGAACCTACAGCAACCCTAGCTTCAGCCGACACGATCCCCAGCCAAACGCGGCCACCACCGAGCAACTACGCCCAGATCCGCCACTACCGTCCTCACCCTCGTCTCGAGCCGACCCCATCACGTCAAGGCGGTCACTAGAAGCACTCCAGAAGGGCTGCGCCACCGCCGCCTAATACACGCCATTTGTGGCAATTCCGGCGATTTGAGCGACTAACACCAACAACGAATGGCATGGATGAACCCTACTCGACAATCTCTACGCCATGATGCCACCCGATCGCCGCCAGGACGAAGATCCACCGTCGAACATTAAAACCCTAATACGGACGGTCTGAATTGATTCGCAATTTCGGAAAAACGGTGCGACGAATCGAAAAACGAACAGTACCAGAAGATTAAGCTCATTAAGAGATTCAATATATAATTTTTTCAAATTTTTCTGAGGACTCTGAAATTTATGCTTTGGATTTGATTTGAAATTGGATCTGGAATTTGTTTGTCTGCCATTGAGGAGGAGTGAGTTGAGATGTACGTACAGAAAATGAGAATTAGGGAGGCTAGGGTATATAACGACATATTTATAGATGAATTTGAAATAGAATGGATCGGATAAGATAGTTGTACGCGCTAACGACAAAATGGCCCAAAAAGCCCGTTTCGACTCCGGAATGAAATTGGGTCAATTCATATATCAAAATAGGTGTTTTAAAATATTTTAAACGTAATGGAAAAGGTTTCGGGTTCAAATTTCATCGTATGAATAAGTTATGCTAAAATCAATATTTTTTAAATTGATTTCAAGTGATTTCAATTTATCAATTTCAAGGCGTTTCGAGTCCGCATAATCAAACGACAAGTCCGATCGCTACAAAACTTGAAATCCTACAATAATTCACTGTTACAGATCCGATGAAACTGGTTTCTGTCGAAATCCGAGTCAGTGGTCAAAATGACTATTTTTCTATTAATTAAATAAATTTAAAATAAATTAATTGAATCAAATTTCCTATTTAAATTCTGAAATTGACAATCTTTATCACTTTATAATTCTTAATCATTTATACACAAAATTTAAACAAGTTTAGATGTCAACTTAAAGTTGATTAATCTATCAATTTCAGTATCAAATCTTCAATTTCAATATATTCAAAATTATAATTTAAATCTCCAAAAATTCTATTAAATTAAGTAAATCAATGATTATTCTATCCATAAATTTCAAATAGATGGATTTAATATTGGATTCAAAATCTATTATTTTAATATTCTTAAATTTCATTTAAATCTTTATTAACGAAATATTTAGATGTTTAAATTCCTTTATTTCCAATTTAATAAATCCAGTTATTTATAATTACTTACAATACATTGCTTTAAACCTGATTTCAATCCTTCCATTCTCTGTGAAACCTTTTTATAATCATAGTTAATATTTATTTTACATTCATTACACTAATTTTTCCCATATTATCTTTATTTCAAAAATGTAGTAATTAATTTCATTCACAATAAATCCAATGAATTATAATTTATCTCCATAAATAAACTTCATTTAACTCCAAATCCTTTTTATTTCATAAATAATTATTCAATAAACAAAGGTAACCTTTGTTTTACCCTATTATACATTAGTAAGTCCAAATTTTCATCTTTCCTTCGTACTAACTACCCTATTTTCATTTTATTACATTTCTATGAATATACACGCTAATTGCATTTTATATTCTAAACAAATTCACTTACTAGGGTTCATACTTTCCATTATACCGATTACTACGCTACGCATAAATTTACAATTTCAATTATTTCATTATTTCACTTACACCTTCCATTATTATATTAATAATCGCTAAAGTAACGTTTATTATCAACTATAAATATTATAACTACTTAACAGACATTGATTTTATAAATTTACAATTTTATTACCAATTATTTAAAATTCTAATTCCATCAACAAATAAAACAGGTAATTTATTGTAACAACCCGCATATTTTACGATTGAATATTTAAATTTTTTTACTATTTAAATATTTTATCGTTAGTCAGATTTTAGTCCGAAAAGTTACTTTTTGCATACGGTCGAATTAGGACTCCGGACCACTTCCATTGGGTCCAAAACGCCCTTTGTGATCTTTTTGAGTATAAAATTTGATATGTTTGGAGTTAGTGGAATTTTACCACTTTTTCACTTTGGGCTTTGGGTTTGGTTTAGCCCATTAGTCTAAACTATTAATTCTAACTCAACCCTCTTCCCTTCATAACTTCACTTTCATTTCCTAACACTCAAGCTTCATCAAAAATGGAGGAAGGGATGGGAAATTAAAACTCCAAGCTCTAGTTCATTTGCAAATCCAACATCTAACTCCCAATTCAAAGAGAAGCCATTGATTCTTCCTTTTCTTTCTAGCTTCTTCTTCATTGATCTTGTGTAAAGGTGAGATTTTTATCTCACATCTTTGTCTATAACTATCTTTGATTGTTAGGTATGAATTCCTAACACATATTCATGTGCATTTGCCTTTGGTTTGGATTGAATTGGTGAAAATCCCAATTTTTAGTGTTTTGGGTTCAAATCTTTTAAAAAATCCAATCTTTGATGTTTGAACACCTTTTGTGGTGATGTATCGAGGAGCCAATACGACCGAGTAGCCGATGGGCGTAATCCCCTAGCGTTTGTGCTCGATCGGTTGCAAATTGAGTGGGTTTTTGCACTTCAAACCCCTAGGTCGCACGGCCTGCATATGGATGATTCCCGGCCTGCAGTTAGGTCGGCCTTCCATAGGTCGCAACACATAGGTCGTTAGGTCGTTCGGCCTTCTTCTACCCCTTAGGTCATTTCGTATTAAGTCGCTAGGCCCATTAAGTCGCACATGCGTATAGGTCGCACCATCCTTAGGCCGCTCACCGCCTTAGGCCGCGAGTTCCTTAAGTCGCTCGGCTTTGATTTGGTCGCGCCATGCTAGGTCATCCCCATCAAGTTGCACGGCCTATTCTTTACCCCTTAGGTCATTTTGTCCCTAGGTCGCTTGACCATATGTTAAACCGTTAAGTCGCTCGGCTTGTCCCTGTGCGTTAGGTCGCGCTTCGCCTTAAGTCGCTCGGCCTATTCTCTACCCTTTAGGTCGCGCCATGCCATAAGTCGCAACCCCATAGGCCGCTTGCCTTACTGTTAGGTCGGCCTGCCTTAGGTCGCTCGGCCTGCTTGCTCTGTTAGGTCGCGCTCTCGGCCACTAGGTCGTTTCACCCCATAGCTCAACCGTGTTAAGTCGCACATGCTATCTCGCAACCATGTTGCGTCGCTTGCTCTCTTAGGTCGTGCCATCTTAGGTTGCTTTATTAGGCCGTATGCTATTTCTTAACCCGCTGATTTCTTGTGTTGACTTATGTTAAGTTGTAAGTCGTGGCTGTTAAGTCGCACGGGTATTTCCACTTTGATGGATTTGGAATCGAATTCTTTGGATTTTATTCACGTCTTCGAATGTGAATTTATTGTGATTTATTTTTTCTAAAATCATTTTTGTGATTTGTCACTTTATCTCACTCGTACGAGAAATCTAATTAAACGGCTTAGTAAAACAAATGGTATGAAACGCTTGCATTTCCTTCTCCGGTTAATTCTTGGACTTGTTCGATTGAATCTCTTGTGACAATTTTCTAGTGGAAACTTACAATTTGTTCGTAAACATTTAAGTTAAGCTAGTGGTTATTGGACATGAAGCTAAGCTTATATATTTACTAGCTTACTGTAATTGACACTTCTTGATGATCGTTGATGATCATTTTTGTGATTTAGACTAGCAAGTGTGCGATGTCTCTTTGTCTACGAGGGAGACTAAACCCCGTTTCTATGGAGCTTCGGCTCAATTTGGTGGGGTAGCGACCCATGGTCTTCGGGCCGTTTTGTGGAGCTTCGGCTCAAAATTAATGGTTAGCAACCATGGAATAGAGTTCCATTTTGTGATACACATGTTGTTGAGTTTTCATGCTCCCGTTTTGTGATAGGCCTTCTCCCTCTTTTTGTGATTTCTAGGTTTCCATTGATGATTTTTAGAATTTGTGTTTCACCAATTTTCGTGATTTACATTGATATGTTTTATCAATATTTGTGCATTGGTGAATTTGTGTGTCATTAACTTTTGTGATTGGCATTGATATTATAGTCAACATTTATGGTTTGGTGAATAAAATTAAAGAGTATGACATTCCTTTTGATCTTTGAGAAGATTCTTGTGATATTGATTAATCCCTAGTTGATTTTCAATTGCATACTTATCACAGTATGGCTTTATGGTTATCATATGTTTTTGTCATATCCCTTATTCTATATCATTTCATCTGATATTTATAGCTAGACTGATCTGTTTATTATTTTCTTATAAATAATACTCGGGTCAGACCGAAATGCTACATGTGCTTCTGCTTGACTTCACATCTGGGATTATCACCCTGACTTTTGGCTAACTACTTAGATTAGTAGTTTTTGTTGTATACATTTAAGATATAGACTCATTGATGTATCCATATTCTTTTGTGTAGCACTTGTAGCTATTCTTTTGTGATATTGTGGATCTTGTTAGACCACTACTCTGATGTACACTTTCATGTGTTATATTCATATCTTTTTCCGCCTTTGTGATATGGATATCTGTGACTGATTTGTGTTATGTTTATTTCTATGTTTGTTTTCGAAGATATTATAGCCACTGTGTAGTAGCTTTGAATTTGTGTCGGTAGGTTGGGTTTCCTCTTATATTTTATCTGACATATCGGTGCTCGCGCAAAGCAATTACATGGATGGTCGCTCCTCAACGGCCTTATTCTCCTCGCTAGTTGATGGCATTACCCCGTAGTGTCCTTGGCTAGCGTGGGTATAGAGGTGGGGCGTCGCAGCTTGGTATCAGAGCCAAACTTCGGAACAATGTAGAATAATCTAGCAAGGATCATCATCCTAAGTCCATCTTAGGAGTCGTGCTTTAGGATTTAATTCGAGTCTTCGTACCGATACATCCTATTTTCTTTATGATTCCTTATTTATCTATCAAGATTGCTTGATATTCATTTGGTGAATAATCTTATCCTTCTTCTTTCTTTCTTTCAAAAGGAAGAGAAATGGTTAGACCTGGCCATCCCAGCCCCGGTCAATCTAGTGCTACTCCCTAAGATGGAGTATTTATGTTTGTCCAGCAGCTTCTTGATCTTGTAAAGAATGCTCAAGCAGCCGGATCTAATCCAGAGTCTACTCACCCTAAGTCTGGATTTGCACGTTTGTGCAACAATTATACCAATTTGGGTGGGAAGTCATTCAAAGGTTCTGAAACTATCATTGAAGTCCAGGCTTGGCTGAGAACGTGCGATCGAATCTTTTTTCGCATGAATCTTATTGATCTTCACCGTGCTCAGGTGGCCTCTAGTATGCTCCAAGAAAGAGCATTAGATTGGTATGAGCTTCTTATTTTTGAAATAGTTGAAGCGGATCTTACTTGGGAGAAACTCCGGAAACGCTTCGAATTAAAATTTGTGCCAGAAGCTGAGGAGGTGACTTTGGCTCGCCATTTCATTGACCTTGTTCAAGGTGAATCTTCTGTGGCAGACTATGTCGCATCCTTCGAGTCACTTTCTAAATACGGGGTCGAATATATAAACACCCCATTGAAGAAGAACCAAAGATTTTTCTATGGCTTGAATAAAATTCTCAAGAAGCCATTACTTCTAAAATTAGAAGTTTCTTTTGATCAACTCATTGATATCGCTCTTCGTCTTGAAGAGGCAGATAGGGAGAGTGATGTTGAAGTTATGGGTGCCAAACCAAACTTCAACAATAAGAAAAGGCCTAATAAGTTCAAAGGTCCTTATCCCAATAAGAAAGGGAAGAAAGCAACTTCGGTGGCAAAGACTTCTACCTCTAGTCGTGGGCAATGCTACAATTGTGGTTATAAGGACCATTATGCGAACAAGTGTTCAAAGCCTCGTGCTTGTCGCTATTGTAAAAGCCCGGATCATTATTAATCTTCTTGTCCCAAACTTCAAGGTAGGAAGGAGAGAAAGCTTAATGTTGCTCAAGCCCCTGGCAACACATCTCGTGGTCAAGGTATTTATCATTCTATCCTTGATGGCATTATTTTATTTCGTGATCACCCTATTCGAGTTCTTTTTGATACAGGTGCGTCCCATTCTTTTATATCAAAAGAACTTGTTGATACTTTTTCTTTGGATGTCTTGTGTTTAATGACTTCTTTGAGAATTGCGAATCCGGTTGGTGGATCCGCAACACTTAGTTTTCTTTGTAAAGATGTCAAGATTATTTTGTGTGATTTTTCTTTCCAAGCCGATTTGCATGTTATGCGCTACTTAGGCTTTGGAATGATTTTGGGAATGGATTGGCTTAACCGCTATGAAGCCCAAATCCTATGTCCTGAGCGGACTATTCACCTTCGACATCCTCAATCTGTTAAGTAGATTTCTATAGATCTTAAAGAGTTGGATTCCAGCTTGGTTGCATCTTTATATTCTTTAAATCCTCATGATGATGATAATGATGATGAGGAAGATATTATTTCTCTTATTCACGTTGTTCGTGAATTTTCCGACATATTTGAGCCCGTTTTAGGATTACCACCTAAGCGAGCGATTGAGTTCAAAATTAATCTCATCCCTGGAGCTCAACCTATTACTCGTCCTCCTTATCATATGTCCAATAAATAAAATAAGGAGATGCGCAAACAATTATCCGAATTGGCGACGAAGCAATTTATTCATTCTAGTTCCTCGCCTTGGGGAGCTTCGGCTATTTTTGTGAAGAAATCCGATGGTACACTTAGGCTTTGCGTTGACTACCGCAAGCTTAATGATCTTGCTATCAAAAATAAATATCCTTTACTCGGATTGATGATCTATTCGATCAACTTAGTGGTGCTAGAGTCTTTTCACAATTAGACTTAGCTACCAGTTTTCATCAGCTTCGTATTGCAGAGGATAGCATTCCTTTGACATCGTTTCGTACTCGTTATGGATCTTATGAATGGCTTGTTATGCCATTTGGTTTAACGAATGCTCCGGCTTTTTTCGTTAACCTTATGAATAGAGTTTTCAAAGACTTCCTCGATGGGTTTGTTCTCATCTTTATTGATGATATTCTTGTGTATTCAAAAACCGAGGAGGAGCATGAAAAGCATCTTCGAATTGTGTTGGAAACTCTTAGGAGTAATCAATTAAAAGCAAAATTTCTAAATGATACTTTTGGCAATCTCGTGTGAAGTTTCTCGGCCATATTATTTCCGAAACCGGAATTTCCGTGGATCCTTCAAAGATTGAAGCGATTCAAAATTGGAGGAAACCTGAGAGTGTGACGGAAATCCGTAGCTTCCTTGGATTGGCGGGCTATTACCATCGTTTTATAAAATATTTTAATTTTCAAAAAATTTCATGCCTCTTACTATCTTAACAAAGAAAGGTGTTAAATACATTTGGTCAGACAAATGTGAAGCTTTTTTTCAAAAATTAAAAAAACTCCTTTCCGATGCTCCTATTCTTGTTATTCCCGAGGGGAATCAAGATTTTGTTGTTTATACCGATGCTAGTCGCGTTGGTTTGGGTGCCATTCTTATGCAAAGAGAACGTGTTATTGCTTATGCTTCTAGGCAATTGAAGCTAGCCGAGACCAGACATGCCACTCATGATTTAGAGCTCGCAACTATTGTTTTCGCCCTTCATATTTGGCGTCGTTATCTTTTGGGAGAAAAATTTATTCTTTACACTAAATCTTTGAAGTATCTATTTTCTCAAAAGGAACTTAATTTGCATCAACAACGTTGGCTCGAATTTCTTGCATCTTATGATCTTGATATTCTTTGTACTCCCGGGAAGGGAAATCGGGTTGCCGATGCACTTAGTCGCAAGCAACAAGCGGTTGTTTCCATGATGATGTCGAAATGGAACGATCTCGAGGTTTTATCCACTTGTGAGATTCGAGATCGTGTTTCTAATTTATGTTCATCTCTTGTTTTATGTAGCCTTGAGGCTCGTCCTTCTCTTATAGACCGCATTCTTGAAGCTCAAAAGCTAAATCCCGAATTGGTTCTTCTTGACCAAAATTTTAGGGATAAAATTGATATTGATGGTTTGAAAGACTTTGATATTGATTCTCGTGGCGGCATTCGAAAATTTGGTAGACTTATCGTGCCTAATATTAGTGGTCTTCGTAAAGATATTTTAGAATATTCTCACCGTTCTAAATTTACCATTCATCTCGGTAGTAGTAAAATGTACGCGGATATGAAGCGACTTTATTATTGGGGGGGAATGAAATCCGATATTGCTAACTTTGTTAAGTGTTGCATGACTTGCCAACTTGTCAAGGCCAAACATCAAAGCCCTGGTGGGTTATTGCAACCTTTAGAGATTCCAATTTGGAAGTGGGACAAAATTTCCATGGATTTTATAGACGACCTTCCCCGTTCTCGTTCGGGTCATGATAGCTTATGGGTGATAGTTGATAGACTTACTAAATCCGCCCATTTTATTCCTGTTCGGTCCAATCGACCCGTTCCTCTCTTGGCCAAACTCTTTATTAAAGAAATTGTAAAATTGCATGGAATTCCTTCTTCTATTATTAGTGATCGTGATCCATTGTTTACTAGTGGATTTTGGAAGAGTCTTCAAAAAGCTTTGGGAACGAAGCTTAATTTTGGCACCACATATCATCCTCGGTCCGAAGGACAAACCGAGCGTGTGAATTAAACTCTTGAAGATCTTCTTAGTGCATGTGTTCTGGATTTTGATGGAAGTTGGGAAGATCATATTTCTCTTGTTGAGTTTTCCTATAACAATAGCTTCCAATCTAGTTGTGACGACCCGACTTTCTCACCACATAAAAGTCGTATCATCATGAAGAAAGAACGGGATAGAAAAGAGAAAAGAAAGAGAAGAAAGAAGAACAACATCAGAATCTCAGCAGCGGAACGAATAAATTATAATAATAACATAAATTATATAGTATACAACACTGATCAGAGTTACACGGAATTTACATCACATACTAGACAGTTATAAACACCTGTCTAGTTATACAACTCAACAAAAGAAACACAAATACAAAGAACACACAACGGAACTATATATCTACACGCAGAAGCCTCCTGCTCCATTTGCTCCTTCATAATTCGTCAAAAGCAAACCTGAATCCCTTGGCTACTCATAAAAATTTGAGTACCCAAGAGTTTAAGAAAACAGAAGATAAACTTCGGGTCAGACATGGGTCTGGTGTGAGTAACAGGTTAAAGTTGCTTAACTTTGAAAATCCCTTGAAAAGAAAGGTATCACGTAAGACTTCCCACACATAAACATGGAAAAGTTTTTACATTACGCTAACCAAAATATTTGATAGGAAATCCAATGATATTATAATAGGTCTAGGGTTTTCAAGTAAATAAGAAATAGCCAAAATTGTTACATTTATTAAATTCCAGCTACTAGCCACAAAAGTGGGTAATACAATCAAAATCGTTGGCACTTATTGGATTGTGGATTCCATACAATGGCAGGGCTACTGGGGTACCGTCCGTCATAGTACGTAGCCTAGATGAACGTACCGAGGAGCCACCCTAACTCCGCTGCAACACAAGACCGGAACCATCCCGTACTGGACAGTCCCGAACAAGTCAACCCCGCAGTTGGTCTACATCCAACCGCCCACACAGCCGAAATAAAAAGGGACCTCTAGACAGGGGTAAATCTCGCTCTCTAATGGGAGCTACCCACGAAGAATTGCTGCACCTCCCCTGTTTTAGCCATTCCCGGTTGATGAGGCTTGAGGCTACGATTACCTTTAGAGAACACATCTCTTAGAATGCTCATCGCCCACCTGACGATGTTCTGAAAGCATTCAATCGATACAGTTTGTTCCGGGTTCGAATGAAACCGAAGGCATTATCTCGTTACACTCATTTTGGAATCACCCTCAGAGTTAACGACGATAACCCTTGCACTCTAAATCACCATCTCGAACCTATAAGAACTATCTCCGTCAAACTCATCACGGAATCACCCCCAGAGTTATACTGACGTATAGTCCTTACACCTCGAGTCTTCACTCTTCACATAAGATTCACGACCTATCGTTGATTTGGATCGATGTGGTTGTCGGATATCCAAATATGGAAACCCGATCTCGATCTCATCGAAATCCAAAGCGTGTCTTTTAAGGCCAAGTTGTTTTAAAGGTTTAAAACAATTCGATTATCTATATATCCAAATAGATAAATCACAGATTCTCAACAGATAATCATCATTATCATCATATCAGATAAACCATATTATCATTATCCAAAAAGATAATCTATATCAACATCACAATGCAACCAATGCATCCATATCATTCAACACTAATCATCTCTGATATTCAAACCATTCAAGGCAAACAACATCATCCATCCATATAAGCCATGATTTAATATCACACCAAATATAATTAATTTAAAATGAATTAAATTAATTACCTCATTTCTAATTAATTTAAAGTAAATTAAATTAATTACTTTACCAACATCAACTTTCTTATATCACTATTGATTAATTATCAATCAATTAATTAATCATCAACCAATTATTTATTTTAATTAATCATCCTTGATTGATTAACCTTTAATTACATTCAAGTAATTATTCACTAATTAATTTCTCAAATTAATTATACTTAACCAAATACAGTAATTAATCTTTAATTCTTTAATTAATTAACTATAATTAATTACATTTATCCTTAATTAATTACATTAATTAATTAATTCATTGATTAATTATTTCCAAATAAATCTATTTCTTAATTACATCATTAATTATAATAATTAATGATTTCTGATTACATTAATTACCTTAAGTAATTAATCTTTATTTAATCCATAATTGTTAATCACCCGTGATTAACTCCATTCAGTAATTAACTACCCTTAATTACTTCCCAAATAAATAAATTACTTCATAAATAATTATCCCTAATTAATACCTTGATTAATTTACAAAGTAATTATACTCAAATTACTTTCATCAATAAATCACCTTCAATTAAATTCATACAGTAATTCCATTAATTACTTCTCTAAGTAATTTTCCTTCATTTAATTACATTAAGTAATTATACTTCACAACCCTCAAATGATAAAATTAAATTAATTAAATTGAATTAATTAACTTAATCATATTAAACGCAATTAATTACAGTAAGTAATTAATCCCTTAATTACTTCCATAAGTAATTATATTTAACAAATTACACAAATGATTATATTTAAATTAATTAATCTAATTAATAATTAAAATTAATCACATTAATTAATTATTAAATAATCCTTAGTTAATGGCCTTCATTAACTATTAACAATTTATTAATTATTTTCTAAAATAATTAACTTATTTTAATCATTATAAATTAATTAATCATTAATTAACCCATTAATTAATCCCTAATTAATTAAATAATTAAGTGTTAATTAAAAATTAATTAATCCATTATTATTTGATTAATTAATTATTAATCATTATTAAAATCTAATCTAATTTAATTAATTATTCTTAATTACAAGCTAATTGTTCTAAAAGTAATTAATCTTAAACCTTTAAGATTAAACCCTTAATTACCATTTTATTAATTTATAAATTAAATTAATTATTCATTTAATTACCCTGATAATTAAATGAAATACAAATCATTAAATTGTTATTTAACTTTAACAAGTTTAAAATCAATCTAAAACCTTTAATTGATAAATAATACTTTTGTTATAAAAGAAATTTTACAAAAGTTAAAACGGATTTCTTTTTAAATTAAAACCATTTAAATTTTTACATTATCATTCAAATTTGTTTTAAACACTTAAATTTATAAAACTTAATTTTATTTTAAACCAAAGATTCAAATCCAAATTTGAATCAAATTTAAACTTTGTTTAAAACATTATTTCATATTTCAGTTTCCAAATTTGAATTCAAATTTATTTAAAACATTTTTAAACAATAAATCCCCTTTAAAGTTATTTTAAACATATTTGAATTTGAAAACTTGTTCATTTCCATCTTGAGATTCAAATTAAAACTTGAATTCATAATAAAAAATTAGATTTAAAACATACTTTAAATTCTTGTTTAATAATTCAAATTCAGTTAAATTTTGAAACAAGTAAGTTTCAAATCTAAGTAAACTAATCTGAGAAAAATCTCAGAGCAACTCGAGTATCATTTCTTTTGAACTTATTCAAATCAAATATTGTCAGGTACAAAACTCTGAAAATACTAACACCCGAGCCTACTCGACATCTACTCCGAGTCCACCAACAATATACTTCAAGTCCCATGACCTAATTCTTCGAGCCACACGCAAACATACCCGATACAAACACAAGCAACCCTTCTTCCCCCAAAACAGTTGACACGCCATTATCACCATGCACCTGCACCGTCGCTGCCGTCACCTCTGACCGTTCGCAACCTCTCACGCGAGTCAAAAATCATCATCAAATACCAAATCTATCTTCAAATCGATTTCAAATCTTCAAAATGAAAATCAAGTATTAAAGTACCCAAAAATGGAAAATGTCGATACCATAAATCATCAGAATCCTCTCACCACCGATCACCAGAGAAGTACCACCTCCGGCCATAAACTCTTCCACACCACAGCTAACATCATCTCAAATCTGGAAGAACTCGATTTCTTAAATAAGTTGCGGTGGTAAATCTTCTTACTCGCTGAAAACTAGGGTTTAAAATTTCAAACCCAAATCATAACTGCCTCGATGCTCAGATCCATCCACTATTATTTTTTCTATAAACTACAATCATCACTCCATCAACCATAGAACCACTGGCCACTCCAAACCCCTAATTTGACAGAACCAACCCCAAATGTGATTTCTGGTTAAACCAGAAATGCACAGTTGAATGCAAACTAAAAATTCAAATCATAGTTTTAAAAATCAAGTAATTTATTTATAAACTTAAATAAATAAATCTGGAACATTTAAATATTACTTACAAAAGTTTTCTCTGTTGCATTTTGTTTATTTTATCCAGAGTCATCACATTTCGTCATCATTTTCATTCATTTTCTTTATATAAAATTAAACTTTAACTTATTACATACATACTTGTTTAAATCTAAAACTACAATAATGTTTTACATATTAGATCCTGAACTTGATCAGGATTTTAAACTTAAATTCTATAACAGGCCCAAACACATATTTTTTTCACAACAAGCATACATTCATATAAACCCACGCATACATTCGAAGCATTTCATCATATTCATCCATACACTTATTTCATAGTAAACAAACAACTATTTATACTTAAATTTATTAAATATAAAATGTTACTCACTGAATTTTGTGGCAGAGCATCCAGGTTTTGACAAGTTTCAGATTTGCTTCCTTGTTGTTGCTTATGCATTTTGAACTTCAGTTTGCTTTTGAACTTAAAACTTTAGTTACAGATTAACAGATGCATGTTTGCCTTTTCAAACTGAAGTTTCTTATTAAAACTTTCATCTTGCTTTTGTAATGCTTGTAGTTTCTAGGTGTAAAGATGCAGGCTTCAAGAGTTAACAATTTTCATGTTTTCCAGAAAATAATGCAGGACTCAGTTGCAAAATGAATCCACATGCATGCAGATATTGATTTAGGTTTGATGAAGTTGCAAATGAATTTCAGGTTGATATGATTCTGGTTTGAAGAAGATTCAAATAGTTTTGAAGAATATTGTTTTCAGATAGTTTTTAAGGAGATTTGCATATTTGTATGCAGATGAGATTTCAGATTTGAATTTGCCTTAGCTTTTGATTTGAAGAAGAAGGTTTTTAGATTTCAAGCTGAAGGTTTTTCTCAAGTTTGAAAAAAAAAAGAATAGAAAAGAAAATGACTTAAATAAAGTAAAAGAAAATAAATAAATAAAATAAATAAGACACTTGTTACTAATTTAAACATTTGTCACATTGTTTTATTATATGACTAACACATGTCAATTTGGTGTTAATAAATTAACATATGTAATTTAAGAGTATTTTAATTTTAATTTAAAATTTTTTATAAGCTTTTAAATCTTAATTTACTATTCTTATGTACATATAAATGAGTTTATCTCTTTTTAAATTGAAAAGAAATGAAAACAAACAAATTAAAAATATAGCTTATTCAAAAATATTGAAGTATTTATTCTATTAAATTTCAAAACATTAAATCCAAATTTTAGATTAATTTATCAAACCAAATTTTAAAAAATCAAGTTATATATAGATGCATATATAACTCTTGTTAAAATTAAAAATAACAAATCCTATTTGTAAAAATCTATTTATGTTTTATGAAAAACTAAGTATTATCATTTTTATTTAAAAATAACAAATTAACAAAATTAAATAATTTATAAAAGAGATTATAACCAAATTAACATCATTTGTAATTTGTATTGTAAATTCTTATATATAAATTTCAAGTAATATAAAATAAAACTTAGCTTTTATATTTATCTAATTTGAATTCATATTTTTAAGCTAAATAAAATTTTAAAATAAATAAGATTTATCATAGTTAAACCATAACATTATTTATTAAATTGCTTTGAAAAGCCAATTCTTAAATTTAAATCAAATTTCCAATTTACCAAATATATAAATAAAAATTAGAAAATAGAAAATTGATTCATTTACTAAATTCAAAAATCAAAGTTTATGAATTTAAAATATATACAATTATAACATAAAATAATTTATTAGCTTTAAAAGATAAAATCTACCAATTTAAATATTTATTATAAGATGATTATTAGATCAATTCAAAATTTTATTATCAAAAATTATCAAATCAATTTAATTTTCAACACAGATTATTAAATTTATATTGCCAAATTTCCGGGATATCACATTCCTCCCCCTTAAAAGAATTTCGTCCTCGAAATTTGAAAGCAAAGGTAATTTAATAATCTATCTTAAGATTTTATTTTAAAACACAAGCATATATTAAACATACGTTAAGAACCATAGCAACCAATTTTATTCAAACAAAACAAATCTAATTATCCAGAAAAATTCTGGATAAAATTTTCACAAGTTTCCCCGGTATAAATATCGGGATACTCGCTCTATAGAGTCTAAACAATCAATATTACTAAGCTACAGAGCTCCTATCCAACAAGATCTACAAAACTAAACAGAACGTCAGACTACAAACAAGTCTGACACAACAATCACATCCTCCTGAACAGCTGGTTCCACTACCAGAAATAGATCATACACGTACTCCCTCAGAGATACGTGAAATACATCGAATTCCAGTTATCCAAACTTACAATTCAACCTTGAAAATCAAATTCCAATCCTCACAAAACACTGAAAAGATCCAAAACACTTCGGAGCTGACTTACCCAATCTTACTCAATCTTAAAACTCTTTAGATCGGAGAAAACTTACCCAAAATCAAATCTCCGACTTTGGAATCCAAACTCCTTCGTCTCTTATCCACAAAATACTTCTGACGATCCTGGGCAGCCAACATTCAAACTGATCGGCTCAACCCTTGTTGATTTCTCTAGAAACAATCAGAACCAAAAACAACCCAACACAATGATCTCCTCAAGATCAATACAAAACCAAAACACAATTCTACCCCATAGACAGCAGAAAACTACAAACTTCTCCTAATCCGGAAAAGAAAAATCAGAAACACTTCCAAACTGCTTCCGCTGCACAACTCTGATCCGAAGTAGATAAGAAAATGCTGATGAAGAATATGAGCACTAACTGGACATCACTTTCCAGAAATATAGTTCTACAGATCCATAAAGAAAATTCAGAAATTTCCCCCGAAACCTGAGTTGCTTCATCAAACCTCCGTTATCACTCCTAGAATTCAGTTGATAAGAAAACTCAATTTCCAGATGCGAACAAACCTATGTCTTTCCAGAAGACATCCAGAAAATCTCCAACCATCTAAGAGAATACTCAAACAATCGCAAGTCACTTTTGCGATCAACCCAGTTAAATTTCCAAAGAAAACTGTCCTCTCTTTACCAAATAGAACAGCTTACACTGGTCTAGTCAATCCATTGAAGAAACGGATTCACTCTACTACTTTTGAATTCCACCTCCAGAAAAACTACTCAGCTAAGACCTCTCTGTCAGCTCACAGAACACTCCGAGTTGCACTGCTGACACCAATTCCAAACTTCCTAATCCAAAGCTCTTCGAGAAACTCGGACTTCAAAGCAAACAAAAATACCACAACATCCTGCTGAATCCAGCCACAACATCGAAGCAGAATACTTCCAAAACTTGTTCCAAAGAAATATCTTCGGACACAACCATAGTCACTGCATCTCATCACGCAGTTACAACTTCCTGAGGTATCAAAATACCATCAATTGCTCCTGCCCAACTGACAGATCCAAACTCTACTCACCAAACTCTGCACTTCAAAGATGGACTCCGAACCTTAACAGGTTACCTTAAAAGATCTATGAAATCCTTACTCCAAGCAAAACTCACTCGAGATGGTATTAGGTCTACAGTCTCGACAGATATACTTCCAACCTCAAACATCAGACTCCAACCAATGGTAGTAATCGTGTTACAAACACTACTACCTTATCTACCTTTATAACCTATATTGGAAAACCCGAACGGGTAACACAACAAATAGGTAGAAATAGATAAATATATATATAAATATATTTAAAATTACAAATATGCTCTCTCAAGATAGACACCACTCCAGAGCCTAGGCATTCACTCAACCTAATGCTCTGATACCACTTGTGACGACCTGAATTTCTCACCACAGAAAATTCGTATCAGCATGAAGAAAGAAAGGGATAGAAAAGAGAAAAGAAAGAGAAGAAAGAAGAAAAACATCAGAATCTCAACAGCGGAACGAATAAATTATATTAATAACATAAATTACATATTATACAACACTGATCAGAGTTACAGAATTTATATCACATACTAGACAGTTATAAACACCTGTCTAGTTATACAACTCAACAAAAGAAACACAAATACAGAGAACACACAGCGGAACTATATATCTACATGCAGAAGCCTCCTGCTCCATTTTCTCCTTCATAATTCGTCAAAAGCAAACCTGAATCCCTTGGCTACTCATAAAAATTTGAGTACCCAAGAGTTTAAGAAAACAGAAGATAAACTCCGGGTCAGACATGGGTCTGGTGTGAGTAACAGGTTAAAGTTGCTTAACTTTGAAAATCCTTTGAAAAGAAAGGTATCACGTAAGACTTCCCACACATAAACATGGAAAAGTTTTTACCTTACACTAACCAAAACATTTGATAGGAAATCCAGTGATATTATAATAGGTCTAGGTTTTTCAAGTAAATAAGAAATAGCCGAAATTGTTACATTTATTAAATTCCAGCTACTAGCCACAAAAGTGGGTAATACAATCAAAACCGTTGGCACTTATGGATTGTCGATTCCATACAATGGTAGGGCTACTGGGGTACCACCTGTCACAGTACGTGACCTAGATCAACGTACCGAGGAGCCACCCTAACTCCCCTGCAACACAAGACCGGAACCATCCCTTACTGGACAGTCCCGAACAAGACAACCCCGCAGTTGGTGTACATCCAACCGCCCACACAGCCGAAATAAAAAGGGACCTCTAGATAGGGGTAAATCTCGCTCTCTAATGGGAGCTACCCACGAAGCCTTGCTGCACCTACGATTACCTTTAGATAACACATCTCTTAGAATGCTCATCGCCCACCTGACGATGTTCCGAAAGTATTCAATCCATACAAGTTTGTTCCGGGTTCGAACGAAACCGAAGGCATTATCTCGTTACACTCATTTTGGAATCACCCTTAGAGTTAACGACGATAACTCTTGCACTCTAAATCACCATCTCGAACCTATAAGAACTATCTCCGTCAAACTCATCACGGAATCACCCCCATAGTTATACTGATGTGTAGTCCTTACACCTCGAGTCTTCACTCTTCACATAAGATTCACGACCTATCGTTAATTTGGATCGATGTGGTTTTCGGATATCCAAATATGGAAACCCGATCCCGGTCTCATCGAAATCCAAAGCATATCTTTTAAGACCAAGTTGTTTTAAAGGTTTAAAACAATTCAATTATCTATATATCCAAATAGATAAATCACAGATTCTCAATAGATAATCATCATTATCATCATATCAGATAAACCATATTATCATTATCCAAAAAGATAATCTATATCAACATCACAATGCAACCAATGCATCCATATCATTCAACACTAATTATCTCATCTCTGAGATTCAAACCATTCAAGGCCAACAACATAAATCCATCCATATAAGCCATGATTTAATATCACACCAAATATAATTAATTTAAAATGAATTAAATTAGTTACCTCATTTCTAATTAATTTAAAGTAAATTAAATTAATTACTTTACCAATATCAACTTGCTTATATCACTATTGATTAATTATCAATCAATTAATTAATCATCAACCAATTATTTATTTTAATTTATCATCCCTGATTAATTAACCTTTAATTACATTCAAGTAATTATTCACTAATTAATTTCTCAAATTAATTATACTTAACCAAATACAGTAATTAATCTTAATTAGTTAATTAATTAACTATAATTAATTACATTTATCCTTAATTAATTACAGTAATTAATTAATTCATTGATTAATTATTTCCAAATAATTCTATTTCTTAATTACATCATTAGTTATAATAATTAATGATTTCTAATTACATTAATTACCTTAAGTAATTAATCTTTATTTAATCCATAATTGTTAATCACCCTTTATTAACTCCATTCGATAATTAACTACCCTTAATTACTTCCCAAATAAATTAATTACTTCATAAATAATTATCTCTAATTAATACCTTGATTAATTTACAAAGTAATTATACTCAAATTACTTTCATCAATAAATCATCTTCAATTAATTTCATATAGTAATTCCATTAATTACTTCTCTAAGTAATTTTCCTTCATTTAATTACATTAAGTAATTATACTTCACAACCCTCAAATGATCAAATTAAATTAATTAAACTGAATTAATTAACTTAATCATATTAAACCCAATTAATTACAATAAGTAATTAATCCCTTAATTACTCCATAAGTAATTATATTTAGCAAATTACACAAATGATTATATTTAAATTAATTAATCTAATTAATAATTAAAATTAATCACATTAATTAATTATTAAATAATTCTTAGTTAATGACCTTCATTAACTATTAACAATTTATTAATTACTTTCTAAAGTAATTAACTTATTTTAATCATTATAAATTAATTAATCATTAATTAACCCATTAATTAATCCATAATTAATTAAATAATTAAGTGTTAATTAAAACTTAATTAATCCATTATTATTTGATTAATTAATTATTAATCATTAATTAAAATCTAATTTTATTTAATTAATTATTCTTAATTACAAGCTAATTATTCTAAAAATAATTAATCTTAAACCTTTAAGATTAAACCCTTAATTACCATTTTATTAATTTATAAATTTTATTAATTATTCATTTAGTTACCATAATAATTAAATGAAATACAAATCATTAAATTATTATTTAACTTTAACAAGTTTAAAACCAATCTAAAACCTTTACTTGATAAATAATACTTTTAGTATAAAAGAAATTTTACAAAAGCTAAAACGAATTTCTTTTTAAATTAAAACCATTTAAATTTTTACATTATCATTCAAATTTGTTTTAAAAACTTAAATTTATAACACTTAAATTTATTTTAAACCAAAGATTCAAATCCAAATTTGAATCAAATTTAAACTTTGTTTAAAACATTACTTCATATTTCAATTTCCAAATTTAAATTCAAATTTATTTAAAACATTTTTAAACAATAAATCCCCTTTAAAGTTATTTTAAACATATTTGAATTTGAAAACTTGTTCATTTCCATCTTGAGATTCAAATTAAAAATTGAATTCATAATAAAAAATTAGATTTAAAACATACTTTAAATTCTTGTTTAATAATTCAAATTTAGTTAAATTTTGAAACAGGCAAGTTTCAAATCTGAGTAAACTAATCTGAGAAAAATCTCAGAGCAACTCGAGTAACATTTCTTTTGAACTTATTCAAATCAAATAGTGTCAGGTACAAAACTCTGAAACAACTAACACCCGAGCCTACTCGACATCTACTCCGAGTCCACCGACAATATACTACGAGTCCCATGCCCTAATTCTTCGAGCCACACGCAAACTTACTCGATACAAACACAAGCTACCCTTCTTCCCCCAAAACAGCTGACACGCCATTATCACCGTGCACTTGCACTGTCGCTGCCGTCACCTCTGACCGTTCGCAACCTCTCACGCAAGTCAAAAATCATCATCAAATACCAAATCGATCTTCAAATCGATTGCAAATCCTCAAAATCAAAAACAAGTATTCAAGTACCCAAACTGGAAAATGTCGATACCGTAAATCATCAGAATCCTCTCGCCACTGATCACCAGAGAAGTACCACCTCCGGCCATAAAATCTTCCACACCCCATCTACCATCATCTCAAATCTGGAAGAACTCGATTTCTTAAATAAGTTGCGGTGGTAAATCTTCTTACTCACTAAAAACTAGGGTTTAAAATTTCAAACCCAAATCATAACTGCCTCGATGCTCAGATCCATCTATTATTGTTTTTTCTATAAACTACGATCATCACTACATCAACCATAGAAACACTGGCCACTCCAAACCCCTAAGTTGACAGAACCAACCCCAAATGTGATTTCTGGTTAAACCAGAAATACACAGTTGAATGCAAACTAAAAATTCAAATCATAGTTTTAAAAATCAAGTTATTAATGAAGTAATTTGTTTATAAACTTAAATAAATAAATCTGGAACATTTAAATATTACTTACAAAATTTTTCTCTGTTGCATTTTGTTTTTTTTTTCAGATTCATCACAGTTCCATCATCATTTTCATTCATTTTTTTATGTAAAATTAAACTTTACTTTATTACATACATACCTGTTTAAATCTTAAACTACAACAATGTTTTAAACATTAGATCTTGAACTTGATCAGGATTTTAAACTTAAATTCTAGAACAGGCTCAAACGCATATTTTTTTCACAGCAAGCATACATTCATATAAACCCATACATAAATTCAAAGCATTTCATCATATTCATCCATACACTTATTTCAGAGTAAACAAACAACTATTTAAACTTAAATTTATTAAATATAAAATGTTACTCGCTTAATTTTGTGTCAGAGCATCCAGGTTTTGACAAGTTTCAGATTTGCTTCCTTGTTCTTCCTTATGCATTTTGAACTTCAGTTTGCTTTTGAACATAAAACTTTAGTTCCAGATTAAAAGATGCATGTTTGCCTTTTTAAACTGCAGTTGCTTATTAAAACTTTCATCTTGCTTTTGTAATGCTTGTTGTTTCCAGGTGTAAAGATGCAGGCTTCCAGAGTTAACAATTTTCATGTTTTCCAGAAATTGATGCAGGACTCAGTTGCAAAATGAATCCAGATGCACGCAGATATTGATTTAGCTTTGATGAAGTTGCAAATGAATTTCAGGTTGATATGATTCTGGTTTGAAGAAGATTCAAATAGTTTTGAAGAAGATTTTTTTCAGAGAGTTTTTAAGGAGATTTGTAGATTTATATGCAGATGAGATTTCAGATTTGAATTTGCCTTAGCTTTTGATTTGAAGAAGAAGGTTTTAGATTTCAAGCTGAAGGTTTTTCTCAAGTTTGAAAAAAAAGAATAGAAAAGAAAATGACTTAAATATAGTAAAAGAAAATAAATAAAAAATAAATAAGACACTTGTTACTAATTTTAAACATTTGTCACATTGTTTTATTATATGACTAACACATGTCAATTTGGTGTTAATAAATTAACACATGTAATTTAAGAGTATTTTAATTTTAATTTAAAATTATTTATAAGCTTTTAAATCTTAATTTACTATTCTTATGTATATATAAATGAGTTTATCTCTTTTTAAATTGAAAAGAAATGAAAACAAACAAATAAAAAATATAGCTTATTCAAAAATATTGAAGTATTTATTCTATTAAATTTCAAAACATTAAATCCAAATTTTAAATTAATTTATCAAATCAAATTTTAAAAAATCAAGTTATATATAGATGCATATATAACTCTTGTTAAAACTAAAAATAACAAATCCTATTACTAAAAATCTATTACTGTTTTATGAAAAACTAAGTATTATCATTTTTATTTGAAAATAACAAATTGACAATATTAAATAATTTATAAAAGAGATTATAACCAAATTAAGATCATTTGTAATTTGTATTGTAAATTCTTATATATAAATTTCAAGTAATATAAAATAAAACTTAGCTTTTATATTTATCTAATTTAAATTCATATTTTTAAGCTAAATAAAATTTTAAAACAAATAAGATTTGTCATAGTATAAACCATAACATTATTTATTAAATTGCTTTGAAAAGCCCATTCTTAAATTTAAATCAAATTTCCAATTTACCAAATATATAAATAAAAATTAGAAAATAGAAATTGATTCATTTACTAAATTCAAAAATCAAAGTTTATCAATTTAAAATATATACAATTATAACAGAAAACAATTTATTAGCTTTGAAAGATAAAATCTACCAATTTAAATATTTATTCTAAGATGATTATTAGATCAATTCAAAATTTTATTATCAAAAATTATCAAATCAATTTAATTTTCAACACAGATTATTAAATTTATATTGTCAAATATATGGGATATCACACTAGTATTGTTACGGAACCTTTTGAGGCATTCTATGGAAGGCCATGCCGATCCCCTTCTTGTTGGCTTGAGGCTAGTGAGAAGCTGGTTTTAGGTCCAGATTTTATTCGTGATTCCACAGAGAAGATTGACCTTATTCATCATAGGATGAAAGAAGCCCAGAGTAGACAAAAATCCTATGCCGATAACTGGAGAAGGAAATTAGAATTTTCTGTAGGAGATCTTGTGTTTATTCGTGTTTCACCTATGAAGGGTGTTGTATGTTTCAGTCGATCGGGAAAATTAGCGCCTCCATATATTAGGCCATTTCCTATCACCGAACGTATTGGTTCCGTGGCTTATCGCCTTTTATTACCGGCTCAATTTTCTGCTATTCATGACGTGTTTCACGTTTCTCAATTACGGAAATGCCTTCGAGATTCCGATTCTATTCTTGAGCCCATTGTTGTGAAAGAAATTGAAGTTTTGCCTAATTTAACTTATGAGCAACATCCTATTCGTATTATTGCTTCGGAGGTCAAACGCCTTCGAAATAAGGATGTCCCGCTTGTTAAAGTTCAATGGTCCTCAAATCCTATGGATTGTTCTTGGGAATTTAGGGAGTTCATCGAGGGAACACATCCGTACTTACTTTTCTGTGCTCTTTGAGGTGAACTTCTTATTTCAAAATTTCTTTTGTGTTGATATGCTTTCATGGTTGTTACCTTATATTTTCTTCTTAAATATTGTGTGGACGCAATTTCTTTAAGGAGGAAAGTCTGTAACAATCCGCATATTTTACGATTGAATATTTAAAAAAAATCATTATTTAAATATTTTATCATTAGTTGGATTTTAGTCCGAAAAGTTACTTTTTGCATACGGTCGAATTAGGACTCCGGACCACTTCCATTGGGTCCAAAACGCCTTTTGCGATCTTTTTGAGTATAAACTTTGATATGTTTGGAGTTAGTGGAATTTTACCACTTTTTCACTTTGGGCTTTGGGTTTGGTTTAGCCCATTAGTCTAAACAATTAATTCTAACTCAACCCCCTTCCCTTCATAACTTCACTTTCATTTCCTAACACTCAAGCTTCATCAAAAATGGAGGAAGGGATGGGAAATTAAAACTCCAAGCTCTAGTTCATTTGCAAATCCAACATCTAACTCCAAATTCAAAGAGAAGCCATTGATTCTTCCTTTGCTTTCTAGCTTCTTCTTCATTGATCTTGTGTAAAGGTGAGATTTTTATCTCACATCTTTGTCTATAACTATCTTTGATTGTTAGGTATGAATTCCTAACACATATTCATGTGCATTTGCCTTTGGTTTGGATTGAATTGGTGAAAATCCCAATTTTTAGTATTTTGGGTTCAAATCTTTAAAAAAAATCCAATCTTTGATGTTTGAACATGTTTTTGGTGATGCATCGAGGAGCCAATATGACCGGGTAGCCGATGGGCGTAATCCCCTAGCGTTCGTGCTCGATCGGTTGCAAATTGAGTGGGTTTTTGCACTTCAAACCCCTAGGTCGCTCGTCCTGCACATGGATGATTCTCGGCCTACAGCTAGGTCGGCCTGCCATAGGTCGCAACACATAGGTTGTTAGGTCGCTCGGCCTTCTTCTACCCCTTAGGTCGTTTCGTGTTAGGTCGCTCGGCCCATTAAGTCACGCGTGCGTATAGGTCGCACCATCCTTAGGCCGCTCGCCTCCTTAGGCCGCGAGTTACTTAAGTCGTTCGGCTTTGATTTGGTCGCGCCATGCTAGGTCGTCCCCATTAAGCCGCACGGCCTATTCTTTACCCCTTAGGTCGTTTCGTCCCTAGGTCGCTCGACCATATGTTAAACCGTTAAGTCGCTCGGCTTTTCCCTGTGCGTTAGGTCGCGCTTCGCCTTAAGTCGCTCGACCTATTCTCTACCCCTTAGGTTGCGTCATGCCATAAGTCGCAACCTCTTAGGTCGCAACCCCATAGGCCTCTTTCCATTTTGTTAGGTCGGCCTGCCTTAGGTCGCTCGGCATGCTTCCTCTGTTAGGTCGCACACTCGGCCACTAGGTCGTTTCACCCCATAGCTCAACCGTGTTAAGTCGCACCTGCTATCTCGCAACCATGTTGGGTCGCTTGCTCTCTTAGGCCGTGCCTTGCTATAGGTCATGCCATGTTAGGTTGCTATGTTAGGTCGTGTGCTATTTCTTAACCCGTTGATTTCTTATGTTGACTTATGTTAAGTCGTACGTCGTGGCTGTTAAGTCGAAAGGGTATTTCCACTTTGATGGATTTGGAATCGAATTCTTTGGATTTTATTCACGTCTTCGAATGTGAATTTTTGTGATTTATTGTTTCTAAAATCATTTTTGTGATTTGTCACTTTATATCACTCGTACGAGAAATCTAATTAAACGGCTTAGTAAAACAAATGGTATGAAACGCTTGCATTTACTTCGCCGGTTAATTCTTGGACTTATTCGATTGAATCTCTTGTGACAATTTTCTAGTGGTTCATAAATATTTAAGTTAAGCTAGTGGTTATGGGACATGAAGCTAAGCTTGTATATTTACTAGCTTACTGTAATTGACACTTCTTGATGATCGTTGATGATCATTTTTGTGATTTAGACTAGCAAGTGTGCGATGTCTCTTTATCTACGAGGGAGACTAAACCCCGTTTCTGTGGAGCTTCGGCTCAATTTGGTGGGGTAGCGGTCCATGGTCTTCGGGCCGTTTTGTGGAGCTTCGGCTCGAAATTATTGGTTAGCAACCATGGAATAGCGTTCCATTTTGTGATACACGTGTTGGTGAGTTTTCAAGCTTCCGTTTTGTGATAGGCCTTCTCCCCTTTTTTGTGATTTCTGGATTTCCATTGATGATTTCTAGAATTTGTGTTTCACCAATTTTCGTGATATACATTGATATGTTTTATCGATATTTGTGCATTGGTGAATTTGTGTGTCATTAACTTTTGTGATTGGCATTGATATTATTGTCAACATTTATTGTTTAGTGAATAAAAATAAAGAGTATGACATTCCTTTTTGTCTTTTAGAAGATTTTTGTGATATTGATTAATCCCTAGTTGATTTTCAATTGCATGCTTATCACAGTATGGCTTTATGGTTATCATATGTTTTTGTCATATCTCTTATTCTATATCATTTCATCTGATATTTATAGCTAGACTGATCCGTTTATTATTTTCTTATAAATAATACTCGGGTCAGACCGAGATGTTACAGGTGCTTCTGCTTGACTCACATCTGGGATTATCACCCCGACTTTTGGCTAACTACTTAGATTAGTAGTTTTTGTTGTATACATTTGAGATATAGACTCATTGATGTATCCATATTCTTTTGTGCAGCAATTGTAGCTATTCTTTTGTGATATTGTGGATCTTGTTAGACCACTACTCTGATGTACACTTTCATGTGTTATATTCATATCTTTTTCTGCCTTTGTGATATGAATATCTGTGACTGATTTGTGTTATGTTTATTTCTATGTTTGTTTCCGAAGATATTATAGCCACTGTGTAGTAGCTTTGAGTTTGTGTCGGTAGGTCGGGTTTCCTCTTATATTTTATCTGACATATCGGTGCTCACACAAAGCAATTACACGGATGCTCGCTCCTCAACAGCCTTATTCTCCGTGCTAGTTGACGGCATTACCCCGTAGTGTCCTTGGCTAGCATGGGTATAAAGGTGGGGCGTCACATTTATAATATATGTTTACAAGCCAAATGTTATACCAATTGTCATTTTCTGAATGGAGTAAATATTAATTTCAAAAATTATTTAAATTTTACATTAAGATAATATTTAATTACCTTTAATGAAATTTAATTCCCAATTTATTTAATGCAATCAATTATGACCTTTACAACTTTAATACATTCATTGGTTCATAGTTATTTCATAAATTTATACTAACATTGAGTCCTATCAAATTATACTTACTATGTATTATTCCATTTACATTCACCTTTATTTGTATTGACCATTTTATTTCCGCTTATTGTGTAATAACTACTATAATTCAATTACATTGAAATTTGTCAATTTCACACATTAATTTAGATTTTAAATCAAATAAATTAATTTACCTTGGCTCCATTCTTTATTATATCAATTGTTACTTTAATTTACATTAACCAAATGTTAAATTAATATTTATTGTAATCGATTACCAAAAATTATTTGACACATTAAATAAACAAGCAACCTATATTAATTGCCAACTTTTTGCTTGTAATTGCATTCATAAGTTCGTTACTTATCGATCCTGATTTATAATTTCATATACGCTAAATTTTTATTTCATGACATTAATATACGCCTATGTACCACTTAATTTGAATAAATATTATATCACTAAATGTACTTCTATCAATTAAATGCATTAATTAAGGTTTTAAAACCAATCAATGAATTTTCCTTAATTTCATCCTTAAACCAACTTATTTCTCTACATTGATTGTATAAATTTTCCATTAATTACGTATTACTTCATCGGTTACTATAATATTGGATTCATTAAATTATCACTAATTATATCATTGCATTAGTTAATACAGTATTCCCAATTGTTTTCTTATATTAAATTTCTGAGCCTAGAATACAATTCTCATTACTTCGATGCAACGTAATTTCATTTTTATTTTTAATACTTAGCTTTAGTTCCAAATGTTTCATTTCATTTCTACATTTACTTCAGTATGAATTATAAAAAAAATTATTTCTTCCTAAATTTAATCACAAAATCCTTTAAATTTAACTAATTTAGTTATCAAAATTTACGGGTCGTTACACTCTCCGCCACTCAAAACTTTTCGTCCCCGAAAAGGAAAAGGAAAGGAGAAGAAAGATTAAGAAATCAATATATCTTATTTTAAAATATTAAATTTTATAAGCAATAAGTTTACAAAATTAATTAATTTAGATAATATATCCATTTATTCCCATTAAATCTTTTTATACTTAAATTATTAAAGTTTGAAAATCATTTTCAAAAAAATTCAAAGTCCAAAATTTACGGAAAATTTTGGTAGAGTCTCCTTTGTACGGAGAGGCTCGGGAGAAAATATACTATCAAATATAATAATATATAACATATACTTTCCAAAATAATATAAATCCCAACATGGGAAAGCAAAATAATAATGCTATAAACCGTAATCCAAAAACATACCTATTTGTCGGGCAATTTACGCTTAATTATGAAACCAAAAGCAGTAGGAATTGCTTCCATAACCTGCATTTCACTTATATAATCTAAAAGAGTTAATAATTATATAAAATGAAATATTTACGGTTGTTTCAACCACAGCAACAATCATTACAACAACAATCAATTTCAACAAGCATCATAAACACCAATCAACCATCCAAGCATATTAAACAAAACAAATAGTTGTTCGGGTTCAAAACTTTAAATTGTATGGAATGAAAAATAGGCTACTAAGCGCACCATTTACTCAACAGTCTCTGATGAACTAAATAGATTGTCCATCCATCCACACAATTTTAAAGTATCCTTGCCCCAAACAACCCTAAACCAAGTAAACAACAATTTCCAATGATAAATCAAGCAAATAAATTTTCAATTCTCTTTCTTAACATTTGTTGTTTGATTTCCATTTTACTCATATAATGGTTTATCTTTTTAATTTACATTTATTTCTTACAATTTATTTAGAAATAACTTCAACTTATTTACTTAAGTTTAAAATTCCTTACTTACAATATTTACCTTCTATCTTATTTTATTATAGTAAGATTCCCTTATAACTTAAGTTTATGACAATTACAACATCAATTCTTATAGATAAAAGAAATTAATTGAACACTTCCATTACATACTTCTATTTGTACAATTTCCATTACATTTTCTTATTAAACATTTCAACTTTTAATATTTGGTAAGTTATATACATATGCTTTTAAGAATGCAATTGAAAATCATACAAGTTTATCCCCCTCTTTTTTTTTTAATTTAATGTTCAATAATTTCATCTTTTGTTTTACAAGTTACAAATTTCACCTTTCTTTTTATTTAGTTTGAAACTTAGCATTAAATCTCTTATTTCCCTTAGAGGTTTCAATTATTAATTACTTATGTTCAAATTCACTACAGTAACTGAAACTATTAATTAATGGAAATTTAAGAATTTAATACCGGGTTTAATTTCAAATCATTTTAAAATAATTAATAAATATACACTTACAATTTATATATATCAAATTATATTTAAACAATTTAAAATTTATATTTGTTTATCAAAACAACTCTGCAGTAAAACACTACAGTGGCATTCCCACTTTGAAACTCGAAAATGAATGTCGATGATGCATGCACTCATCACCGAAATTATTTTCCAACGACGGAGAGGGGAGTACAGAACTTATTTCTTTTCCAAATTTCTTTTAAAACGTTTCTTTCAAATTATATTGAAATATTTATATTAGAAAATATTTCTAAAATATTATTATTATTATATTCCAAATCATTTGAAAGAAATTTTCAAAACCCCGGAACTTAAGTTTTAAAATTTCCAATTTTCATTTATTTTATTTTCAACTTTATTTCAACTATTATTTATATTTCCGTTACCTAACAACCAATATATAGCAACCAAATATATATCTTATTTATAAAAAATTATTTTGTATATAAAAATTATAATAGGCAAAATTATTTCATTCACCTACATTAAAACAAATATTATGTCGGTCTGTCCTATTAAGTGTTTAGAAATCCCTACTGATGTCAAGCGTCCCATGCATCAACTAGAATTTATAAATACAAAACGGAACAAATTAACACAATATTAAAACCTTTTTATAACACTAACAAATACGCTCTCTCATATATATACACTCAACGACTCCCATAGGGTATTACTACCCTATTAATAAAGAGTCAAACCCCACAGAGCTAAGGTTTATCGCTAAACCGAAGCTCTGATACCAGATGTAACATCCAGTAATTTCGCACGCTTTAAATCAACACACGCGCGAATTCAAACCATACGGAAGGGCGAATTGTTATGGGGTAAATAAGAAAAAGCAGAGGAATAAAAAAGAACAAAACAGAATCTCACAGCGGAAGGATAAAATATAATAATCAAATATACAGTTCATGAAGTTGTTTACAAAATATTTAATTTTACTTATACAATATATATCAGAGTTGCACATACCAACGAATAAAAATCGATGCAGCAGAATACAGTGTGTGGTGGAAAAAAATACTATAATAATAATAATGAAATCTTCGTCTTCGTCCTCTAGAAGCAAGTCTTCGAACCTGAAATGCTCGGATTGACCCGAGCGAATTGAAAAGACAAAACACTCGAGTCAGAACTAAAAGATCTTACGTAAGTTAAATCAACAGAAGTAAATATGAGTGCAGTAACTCAAGAGATTCTTGGGATTTACATCTCTTAAGAATCCGTTAAACTATTTACTATGTAGTATATTTCGCTATTTTAATAGACTCTAATTGTAAAATAAACTTACTTTTAAATAGTGTTAAGGCTTTACATTTTCCACCTTAATACGTAATAGTCCCAGTAGTCCATCCAATATCATAGTCCCTCCTGATCGGGAAGCCACCAGAGGATACCACACGGGCTACGGGACAAAACCAAACTCGTACAAGGCGCGATAGGGTAGGTGACACGGCACAATTAGGCAATGCCAGGGTAGATATACCAATTACGCATCCGGTTCGGTGGTAACACGTAGCGCGCAGCTACCGCCCACCTCAAACAACACCCCCAAATCAAAGAAATCAAAAGTGTCCACCGAATCAAACCAAATGCCAAAGTATAATATCGAAGGGATGCGTTCCATCAAAGGTACTACCTCAATTAACCCGTCAATCGCTCCTGTTTTAGCCACCTTATGGTAACTCACGGGAGTTGGGTCTACGTATTTACCTTAAAGGAAATGCCGCTACCATCCTACTTCATTCTGAAATCTCCACCGCGTACACGGTTGTTAAAGTGGTTTTCAAGGTTGGCAGAGAGTATGACAACTTCCGATCCCGGTCTTTTCAACAACCAAACGTTATTATAACACCGCGGTTATTTTAAAATAATTTATACTTTAAAACCAGGATAAAATACCCATTACAAAAATATTTAAATACGATATCGCTTCTTCTTTTAAAACCAAATAAATATGATATCATTTCAATATATCCTTTTCCAAAACGCATTTCAAAGTTATAATATTTTGAAACCAAATACTTGAAATATAGCCTTCCAAAACATAAAACTTTGAATTTCATAACTTTGAAATATAACTACACCACTTAAATGGTTTAAATATTAAATTACTTAATAAAATAAATTAGCTTCTTTAATTTCACAATCAATTCTAATACAGATTTAAATCCTCAATTAAACCATTTCAGATTTCATATATTTCAAAGCTTTAATATTAAATGTTTCAAAACTAAAATTTATAATTCATATATATATATATATATATATATATCAAATTTACTTTACTATCATTTAATTTGAAATATTTAATTTAATCAATCCAGAATCCTTTAAATAGACTTCGAATTTCAACAATTTTATATTCCTTAATTTAATTAGACTTGATATATTCACTTAAATCACCTTAACCCCGAATTTTGTTATAAAACGATATTCTTTTAAAATCTAAATTTCAATAAGTTCCAAATGGACTCTTATTAAATATAATTCTTAATTAAATAAAATCTCAATCAATTCCACTATTTTCCCTACCTTGATTTATAAAATCAATATAAACTCTATATTAAATATAATTTAAGTAAATATTTATCCATATTATATTCAATAAAATGAAACTTTATTTTGTACTTTAAACCAATTTTATACATAGCTTAAAACCAAAAAGTTAACTATATATAAAATAACCTTCATCAAATATCCAAAATCAATATCTCACAAAACTATATATAGATTTCTTTACAAAACCATAGAAAAATTATTTCAAAAATACATTTAGATATATACCGCGGTGCCTGTATAAAATTTTATAACCTATGGTCAAGTGATACGGATATTTATCATTTCAATCCGCAATTTAAAAATAAAAATGCGGTTGTATATCATTTCAAACCGCAATCCCAAATGAAATGAGATGCATGATAACTTGCAGTTTATTCAATATAAATACAGCATTCATTCATCCAATATCAACCATCAACCATTTATCACAATCATCATCCAATTAAATCAATAGCATCAATATATAACAGAAATTAAACAACAGGTATTAAATAGCAGTTAAATACAATAATAATTTAAATAACTGTTTAATTGGTAGTTTATATGCAATGCATAATGAATTAACAAATTTAACTGGCAGTTTAAATGCAATGAATAAATTAACTAGCAATTTAATTTAAATAAATGAAATTAACTGAGATGATGATTAAAATATGCCAAACAACCATAATTAAATTTTAAATCACATCCTATATCAATTTAACAAACATAAGAAATTTTAGAAGTTGTGAGTGGGTTAAAACACTCCCCTTTTGAATTTAAATTGAATTCAAATCCAATTTAAACCGAAAATTTACATAGTCTCCAAGTTCACCCAAACGAGCGACAAAGTGTTTGGAATTCTGATACGATCCTAACAAAAAAAATCGTGTGTAAATCGGATATTGCGTGTAGAAGTTATGGGGATTTGAACGATTGAATTCGAAATTGAAAATAAAACAAAAATAAACAAAAAAAAAGGTAACCTGAGACATGTCATCCAAATGCACGCGCGAGAAAAATTATGCACGCCCTTTTCTTCGTTCGAACCTACAGCAACCCTAGCTTCAGCCGACACGATCCCCAGCCAAACGCGGCCACCACCGAGCACCTAAGCCCAGATCCACCACTGTCGTCCTCAGCCTTGTCTCGAGCCGACCCCATCACGTCAAGGCGGCCACTAGAAGCACTCCAGAAGGGATGCGTCGCCGCCTCCTAATACACGCCATTTGTGGCGATTCCAGCGATTTGAGCGACCAACACCAACAACGAATGGCATGGATGAACCCTACTCGACAATCTCTAAGCGATGGTGCCCCCCGTTCGTCGCCAGGATCAAGATCCACCGTCGAACATTAAAACCCTAATACAGACAGTCTGAATTGATTTGCAATTTCTGGACAAACGGTGCGACGAACCGAAAAACGAATAGTACCAGAAGATTACGCTCATTGAAAGCTTCAATATATTATTTTTTTCAAATTTTTCTGAGGACTTTGAAATTTATGCTTTGGATTTGATTTGAAATTGGATCTGGAATTTGTTTGTCTGCCATTGAGGAGGAGAGAGTTGAGATGTACGTACAGATAAACGAGAATTAGGAAGGCTAGGGTTTATAATGACATATTTATAGACGAATTTGAAATAGAATGGATCGGATAAGATAGATGTACGCGCTAACGACAAAATGGCCCAAAAAGCCCGTTTCGACTCCGGAATGAAATTGGGTCAGCTCATATATCAAAATAGGTGTTTTAAAATATTTTAAATGCAATGGAAAAGATTTCGGGTTCAAATTGCATTGTATGAAGAAGTTATGCTAAAATCAGTATTTTTCAAATTGATTTCAATTTATCGATTTCAAGGCGTTTCGAGTCCGTACGATCAAACGACAAGTCCGATCGCTACGAAACTTGAAATCCTACAATAATTCACTGTTACGGATCCGATGAAACTAGTTTCGTCGAAATCCGAGTCAGTGGTCAAAATGGCTATTTTTATATTAATTAAATAAATTTAAAATAAATTAATTAAATCAAATTTCCTATTTAAATTCTAAAGTTGACAATCTTTATCACTTTATAATTCTTAATCATTTATACACAAAATTTAAACAAGTTTAGATGTCAATTTAAAGTTGATTAATCTATCAATTTCAATGTCAAATCTTCAATTCATTATATTCAAAATTATAATTTAAATCTCCAAAAATTCTATTAAATTAAATAAATCAATGATTATTCCATCCATAAATTTCAATAGATGGATTTAATATTGGATTCAAAATCTATTATTTTAATATTCTTAGATTTCATTTAAATCTTTATTAACGAAATATTTAGATGTTTAAATTCCTTTATTTCCAATTTAATAAATCCAGTTATTTATAATTACTTACAATACATTGCTTTAAACCTGATTTCAATCCTTCCATTCTTTGTGAAACCTTTCTATAATCATAGTTAATATCTATTTTATATTCATTACACTAATTTTTCTCATATTATTTTTATTTCAAAAATGTAGTAATTAAATTCATTCACAATAAATCTAATGAATAATAATTTAGTTCCATAAATAAACCTGATTTAACTCCAAATCCTTTTTATTTCATAAATAATTATTCAATAAACAAAGGTAACCTTTGTTTTACCCTATTATACATTAGTAAGTCCAAATTTTCATCTTTCCTTCGTATTAACTACCCTATTTTCATTTTATTACATTTCTACGAATATACACGCTAATTGCGTTTTATATTCTAATAAATTCGTTTACTAGGGTTCATACTTTCCATTATACCGATTACTACACTACGCATAAATTTACAATTTCAATTATTTCACTTACACCTTCCATTATTATATTAATAATCACTAAAGTAACGTTTATTATCAACTATAAATATTATAACTACTTAACGGACATTGATTTTATAAATTTACAATTTTATTACCAATTATTTCAAATTCTAATTTCATCAACAAATAAAACAGGTAATTTATAATATATTTTTACAAGCCAAATTTTATACCAATTGTCATATTCTGAATGGAGTAAATATTAATTTCAAAAATTATCTAAATTTTACATTAAGATAATATTTAATTACCTTTAATGAAATTGAATTCCCAATTTATTTAATGCAATCAATTATGACCTTTACAACTTTAATACATTCATTGGTTCGTAGTTATTTCATAAATTTATACTAACATTAATTCCTATCAAATTGTACTTACTACTTATTATTCCATTTACATTCAACTTTACTTGTATTAACCATTTTATTTCAACTTATTGTGTAATAACTACTATAATTCAATTACATTGAAAATTGTCAATTTCACACATTAATTTAGATTTTGAATCAAATAAATTAATTTACCTTGGCTCCATTCTTTATTACATCAATTGTTACTTTAATTTGCATTAACCAAATGTTAAATTAATATTTATTGTAACCGATTACCAAAAATTTATTTGACACATTAAATAAACAAGCAACCTATATTAATTGCCAACTATTTGCTTGTAATTACATTCATAAGTTCGTTACGTATCGATCCGGATTTATAATTTCATATATGCTAAATTTTTATTTCATGTCATTAATATATGCCTATGTACCACTTAATTTGAATAAATATTATATTCCTAAATGTACTTCTATCAATTAAATTCATTAATTAAGGTTTTAAAACCAATCAATGAATTTTCCTTAATTTCATCCTTAAACCAACTTATTACTCTACATTGATTGTATAAATTTTCCATTAATTACGTATTACTTCATCGGTTACTATAATATTGGGTTCATTAAATTATCACTAATTATATCATTGCATTAGTTAATATAATATTCTCAATTGTTTTCTTATAATAAATTTCTTAGCCTATAATACAATTCTCATTACTTCAATGCATCGTAATTTCATTTTTATTTTTAATACTTGGCTTTAGTTCCAATAGTTTCATTTCATTTCTACATTTACTTCAGTATGAATTATAAAAAAAATTCTTCCTAAATTTAATTACAAAATCCATTAAATTTAACTAATTTAGTTATCAAAATTTACGGGTCGTTACACAAATGGATGAAATTAACATTGGATTCACGATCTATTACATTAATATTCTCAAATTCCATCTTAATTTCAATTAACGTAATATTTAGATATTTAGTTTCATTTAATTGCAATAATCTAATTGTTATAGTTCAAATCCCAAGTACGTTGATAAATCATTATTTCCATTCTTATAATTCAACAAATTGTCCTATTATGAATAACATTAATATTATTTCCAAATATTACCTTAATCAACATTAACGTAATATTTTATTTGGATTTATTGCAATTGATTCCAATTCAATTTAATGGATTAAAAACATATCGGTAACTTATAATAGTTGTTGCCACTAACTCTTGATCATACTCTTATAAGTTTATCATTTTCAAACCAGTATTAAAATTACTTACAGAATATTGATTTTATGTAATTACCATTCATTATATGTTAATTCATTAATTCATTAAAAATTTATGTTTGTATTCTTATATTCAATTTAGAGCCTAGTATAACACTTACACTATTTCATTTATTGTAATTTCATTCAAACTATCAATAATTAGCTTTAATTACCATTGCTACATTATTAATTAACATTCGACTCACTATAACTATAAAGTTTTTATTCCTTTCTAAATTTAATTACAAAAATCTTATTAAATTAACCAATTTAATTATCGAAATTTCCGAGCCGTTACATATGTTCTAAAAGGATCCTATATTATATATATATATATATATATATAAGGCAACCTGATTCTGTTGGTTTATTGTTCTTATTCTTCGGAATATTAATGATGATTTTGAAGTCTCTGTATTCACTATTGGTTTTTGAGGTGATGATGATATATCTCGAATTCCAATCATGATGACTATGTTGATTTCTGGAAGTCCGTTCGGGTGTGACACCCAGTTGGGTAATCGAGTGTTGTATTGACCTTATTTCCATTTCTTAGTCTTTCGATCATTCTTCCACGAATATGTCCACTAAGGAAACGATGTAATCGATTGGATTTATTCGATATTTGTCATTCCTCCTTCTTTCGAGATATCCTCCTTGGATACTCATTTGTAGATATGCTTTATGACATTACCGCACTTGAAGTAGTGGTTTAGTGGCAGTGTCCATTCGTATCATTTGAGAAGGTGTCTTTCCATACTTCTATATGTTATCGATTTCTTTTAATCTATTGAGATGTAGTTAGGGTCATTCCTTAGCTTGACCTTACACCGATTTTCATGAGATACGAGCCGTGGAGGAGAGCATTTTCTTACTGTGTTCCGCACTTGTATGGTTCTTTTGAGTGGTTTATTATACCATTAGAAATGACGAATGCTCTAGTCTATGTCTTTCATCTTATGAATCGAGTATTCTAAGAATATCTCGATGAATTCTTCAAGTGGTTTTGATTTTGGGAATAAGTTATAAAATTGAGTTTCAAAATCTTTTAAATTAAAGTAATATTTTAAGAGGAACTAAATTTGTTTTGAGATAAATCGAGAATATTTTGAGTATTATATGAAAAAATTATCTTTATAGAAAATGATTTTCTTTGTGTTGGGTCATCCATTGAGTGTTTAAGAATTCTGGTCGATGCGCCTAATCAACGTTATCGATAGGAATTTTCTAAACGCTATGATGAGAAAATCAGACATGGTAAAAGTCGAATTTTAATAAGATTAAGTTTGGAATTAATATCATAAGGTTTAGAAATGAAATGTATATTATAAATGGCTTATGTAAAATTGTTTTAGAAATTTTTGGAAGTGAGGTTTTTAAAATTTTATTTTAATAAGATTTGATATGGATTTAGAAAATTCTTTGAAAAATCTAATTTTGTAAAAATGAGGCTACATGAGTTTAAATTTGTTCCTTGTTTGAGATACTATACTAAAGAATTTCAAAATTTCCAAGTAAAGCAATAGAGATTATGATTTTCAAAGTAATGAATTACAAAACTTGAAGAATTTTGAGTTAGTATTCGTCTTTTTGAAATATCTTGGTTCCTTGTGTTTCTCTTGCATTAATGCAATGGTCTAACAACTTGCGTTTTTACGATCGTTGAGGTTGGTGGCCCTTGAAAAAACCACCTCTTTTCTGAAATTTTCTATCTTGTTTATTATTTTCTTGTTCGATACAGCTTTTTTCGTAGTGACACATGGGAAATTGATCGATAGTCATCTTGTTGACTGAAGTTCGGGATAAAAGTTGTGCTAAAATCCTGACTCTATTTGAGAAGTTCTAAGAAATCAATCTTATTTGATTGATTTGTTGGTAGCATCTTGCTTTTGTATTCTTATTCGAAGGTGAGATACCTTGAAAATCATGAAGTGCTTCTTGGAAAAAATTATATAGTCCGTTAATCCTGACATATATGTTCGGGAAAATCATAGAATTTGTCGAGCAATTTTATCTTGGTCTTCCTTCGTCTTGAGTAGAGATTAAGGAGTTTTTATCTCGTACTTGTCTATCTTTCGTTTGAGTGATGAAATAATTGTATTGAATACAAAATCTTCTCTAGAAATTGCGAGGATGCAATTTTGCTTAAGAAGGGAGTCTGTAACAATCCTAGTTTGGAGATTACCTGTTAATATCAAATTATAACGTGAATTAAAATAAATTAGAGATTTTTAAATTGTTTATTTGGAATAAACAATAAATTTTGGAATTTAAAATGGGAAAATAAAATTCCAAACTTTATTTTATTTTTTTGGAGTGATAATAAATGGAATATGGGCTTTAAATAATGAAAAATGACTTTATTGTAGAGAAAATGCAATAATTGTATTAATTATTGACAATTTCTTCTTTTAATAATTTTTCAAAGAAGTATGTGATTCTAAAGGTTGTTTATTTAAATAAACCGATGGAAATTGGTTAAAAAATGAGTTTAATGATAAATTTGAGTTTAAAAAGGTTTGTAATATTTTTCTAAGTGAGAAAATAAATTTCGTAGAATTTTAGAAGTTAAAAACAGCGTTTTGTCCATTTATTTTAGTAAATGGTGTATTTTTGTTACATAAAGGAATTTAATAATAAAAATGTTAATCTTTTTATATGATAGAAAATGTTTTATTTTATATGTACAAAGATTTTCACATTTTTCTTACGTAAAACTTGAGAGAAATGCATTTTTATTTGTGTTTATGTGTGATATATACACATTATTTAGTTAAGCGTTTTTAATTCTTTTGGCCAATTTATTTTCTTATATGATCAAACCGAACTTGGCCCAGTACCTCATTTATCTTGGTTAGAAGGGAGAAAGAAAGATAACTCTACATTCATTTTTAGGCTTTCATCTTCCTCTTCCTCCTAAAACAAAAATACAGTAAACTATTTTCTCAAATTGCAAAACCATGCCAAATTTCTTCATTGAAACTCACCAAATTAAAGCCTTTTTGCAATCTAGTAATAAAGCAAAGGTAATAAACTCCAAATCATTCAATTTCATCATAAAATTCTTTTACAGTGGATAAATTTCTAATTTACTGTGAATATTGGTTTGCATGTTCTGTAGCTTCTTCCTATGGGCTTTTGAAGACCAAATCTAGCTGAAAGCTTCATTTTTGCAATCCTAATCAGGGTATTTGCATCTAATCGGCATGGTGAGTTGAATAAGCTCATAATCTAGAGAAAAAAATCTCAAATCGCTTGAAACTATGAATTATAACTTTTGTTTGAAATTTCCTGTAGTGAATTTTTCCTTGTTATACGATTTCTGTTGCAACTTTGAAACCTTATAACTTTTGATATCGACAACGAAATCCTGTCAGATTTTTTTTTGGTAGCCTGCATGTTGAACTTCATCTCTATAAAATTTCATTGAAAAGTATTGTTGTTTGATATGTCAAAACTAATCTCAATGTTTGAATCGCGCAAGAAGAAAATGACCATGAGCTAAAATAAGTATTCACGTACGCATGGTCGACCGGAAGGTCAACCATATAGATCCCTAGGTCGACTGTATGATCAATCTGAGTGTTCTCAAGGTTGACCTAGTAGTTGACCTAAGGAGATGCATGGTCAACCCTTATGTCGACCTGCATTTGCTCCTTATCCTATTTGTTTTTCCCATTTTTCGTGACTTTTTCATTTGATTCTGAGGCCTTTTGACAACATTTCTGTCGCAATTTTGAGGTGGTTTTGAATGTGTTAGAAGGCAATGATGTCTATTAATGGACTAGCCAAGATTTTGTGGAATTTGATATTTAGTTTGATTTAAATTCGAATATCGGGTTGAGTGATTTTTCTTGTTTTTATTCGTTTTCGGGCACGATTTTCTCCAAATCTTTTTGAAATGATTTTTAAAATTAATGGGCCTTTCAAAATAATTATTATATAATATTTTCAATTATTTTCAAGTATAAATCTATTTATTCTCTATAATAATTGAAATTTTTAAATATGGTTTTCAAATTGATTTCGAAAATTGGTTTTAAGAGCTGGTTTTCCAAAGTAAATTATTTTAAATATAAAATACACATTTTTGCACTATGTGAACATACGAGAAAGAGAATTAAACTATTTAGTAAAACATATGGTGTGGGACACGTGCATTTTCTGTTTCAGTTAATTACAGACATGTACGATCGAAACTAATCGAGTTTTGCCATTTAATGTCGTATTTTGAGTTTATAATTTCTATTTATAGGAATTATCCAGGATGGCCAATATTTGGCGAGTTTTATGGTTTACGATCTCCTATTCTAGGAGTTATGGTCGATGAGAGCCATTACGATGTTTTATACTTATCGATGATATGAGACAAGTTTTAAGTTTGTGATTTCCTATTTTGAGATTTATGGTTCATAAGGAACCATCACGAGGTTTATTTATACTTGTTGATGAGATAACACAATTCATGAAATTTTCGAGGTTTCTGAGTTTTCTGATATGGCATTGGCAAGCGGTTAGTAAACCATTTAGTGAAAACGTGTGGTATGGGATGTACGTTACCACTTTTTGGGTTCCTAACTGAGAGTTTGTGACACATTCTGAGTTATGCCAGTACTAGATTTGTGGGGCTCATATTGGGCTGTTGGGTCTAATCTTTATCGAGCTGTTGGGCTCATCATGAGTATATGTGACTTTAGTCGTCTGAGTTTTAAGACTTCGGTCATTTGGGATTTACAACTTCGGTCGTCTGGGATAGGTAACTATAATTTATATAGGACTGGACAAGAATTTTGCATGTGCATATTTTAAGATTTGAGCTATTGGGTTCTTATTGGGCTATTGGGTCCATCCTTTTTATTGGGTTGTCGGGTCCATATTTTGAGATTTGAGTTGAGATTTTTATTGGGCTGTTTGGTCCATACTTGAGATTTGAGCTTGCCGCCTTTGGCGCTTTTATATGAGATTTATAATCTTCTTTGATATATATATATATATATATATATATATATATATATATTAAAGAGTTTTCCATTTGGCGTAGTTTTGAGTTTTTAAATCGCTCTTTTGTGAGTTCATATTTGTGTTCGTCCTTTACAGCGTTTCTCGAATTTTGAGTTTAAGATTGCTCCTTTTAGGGGAATATGGTTCATTGAAACCATTATAATGTTTTGGGATGTCGCCGATGATATTAGGCATTTGTTTCTATATTTGAGTGTTATTGTTGAGTTTCCTCTTTCAATGTCTTTCTATACTTAAGTGACATTTGTCCACTTAAGTCATAAGTGTGTATTCTTTCTATTGCCTCTTCTCATCGAGAAGAATTGTCACCTTGTATCATATGCGTCATATTATCGTCTATTCTTATTAACCGATTGTTTTAGCTAGACTGGCCTGTGTATTTTATACTCGGGTCGGACAGAGTTGTTTCAGGTTAGCTATCGGTTTGGGACTTAGCGTTGCCTTGGAAATCAAACTAACACTTTTGTGTAGTTTATATTTCTTTCTGCTTGACTCTGATGTGTATTTTGATTAGATTCATAGTGTGGTCTTTGAAACACTTTTGTATATCATTTTGTATTGTACTGGGATGTATTAGTGTATATGTATTTACATATATGATGCTTACTGTTCTGTGATGTGATATTCATTCTGTTATTGTATTTTGTTCTGATAGGTCCATTAACCACCTATAGTTTCCTATTAAGCATTTATTCGTTATGTCGATCCGCTAGAGATAGAAAAATAAGAGCATTTATCGATGTATTCAGTAGATGTTTAAGACAAGGTTATAGATGGTCGCTCCTAACCAGCCCTATTCTCCGCATTAGCGGACATAATTACCCAGTAATTCTCTTTGTTAACATGGGCCTCGGGGTGGGGCGTCACATGATGGTTTCGGAGCTGGCTTCTTATACTGTCCGGTATTACAAGTATGAAGGTAAACATTTTCCAATGATATGTTTAGGGGAGTATATTGGTCGAACATGGGAGCTTTGTGTCTTGTTCCATGATTTGGGTCTCTCTCCTTTCCCTGACCTCCATTGTGCTTCTGTTGACCTTACTTATTCTAATACTTAATTTTACTTCGTTGGGGTTCTCACTGGTCTGTTTCACAGCAACATTACTTTGAATGCCTTCAATTTTGGACCCTGCATTGTCCTACTTCCTAGAACGTCCAGCATCTTCTCTCCTTAAAAACTGGGCTGCCTTAGCATAGAAACGATCCAACGACGCGGGAGGTTTCCCAGCCAACCAATTGCTAAACTCGAAATCAGGATCGATTCCTTTAGTCAATGCCATCAAAATGGAATTATTATTAGGTTTATCAGCACAGACAGCATGAAACCTTTCCAGATAACCTCTAAGAGTCTCTCCTGGAGCTTGGGTAACACTGAACAAGGTGTTGACATCCTTTGGCCTTATAACATCCATACGGAACAATTGGACAAACTTTGTAGCCAATTGATTGAAACTTGAAATGGATCTGGGTGGTAAACGAGTGAACCACATAGTTGCAACCCCTCCCAAAGAGATAGGGAAAACTCCTATACCTAACCGCATCATTAGGCCGAGCGGCGTTCATGATCCATTCATACTTTAACATATGCTTGTTAGGATTCGAATACCCTTCATACATGGGCAAGGTAGGCATCCCGAATCGATGAGGTGGCTTAGCATAAGAATATTGTTTGTGAATGGAGTATGGCTTCAGGAGATTCTCCAATAGCCAATAGTAAGACCTTGGCTTTCTCGGATCATTTGGCAGATCATGGTTGGAATGTCATGTATTTGGATGTTCGAGGCCAAGGCATGGTCGAGTTCCATGTTGCAGGGACGGTCCGGGAGCTGTCAACGGTCCGTTCCTCGCCTCCTTGGCTCCCGATTTTCGAGAACGTAGGGTTCATGAGCATGGATGTGTTGACGAAGGACTGGATCTGGCTAGTTCAAGATCTTAGCTTCTAGATCTATAGCGGCAGCAACTACATGGCCATGGATGGTGTAAAAAAGATGCGTCTCTCATCGGGAGGAGCGTCCAGCTTGGTGCCCTGTAGAATAACCAACCTCGGCATGTCCAAGATTCATAGCACGCTAATGTCCGGAGGCTTCTGCATAATTTCCATCCAGCCGATGGCATGTAGATCTTTGGTTAAAGTCAGATAAAGCCAAGCTTTCAATTGAGGAATATGAGACATGATCCCTCCTAGATCTCTTTCCCCTTTCCTTGTTCAGCTGGTTCGCGAGCTCCATGTTGGCACGGATCTATTGGGTGAGCTCTTGAAGACTCTGAGTGAGCTATTGTATGAGGATATAGAACTCCTCTCTAGTCACGGGACCTTGTGGATCTGAAGCTCTAGCTGATGTGTGGCCCATGGTAGTCAGCTGCATGGGATTTTGCCTATCCCTTCCTTCTGGATCTGCAACATTTGAAGCTATTCTGGTAATACTCACCATAGTTAATGTAGCTCTTTCCTAGATCTTGAGTAATCGGAGTAGAATGGTATGAATCACAAGAAGACAGATCTGGATCTCCTCCTTAGATATTAGCAATCCAACAACGGTAGTAGATCCAATTAATCGAAGAAAAACGGAATTTTCTCAGTGAAAGCACCAAAGTTTTTGTACCGAAATTGGGCAAAATACTCCTCAAATGTGATTGAAGAGATTAAAATGAAGAAATTATATGGAAAAAGAGGCTAATCTAACAATCACACCAAAAAAAGCATGCAGAAATAAAAAAGACAAGAAATTATAGTGGTTCGGCGTTGTAGCCTAAGTCCACTTTGAATGTTTTGCTGTCTATTGATGATTGACAACTGATTACAACAATAGAAAACTCAAGCACTTAAGTTACAATGGAATTGCAGTAGATTAATGGCACAATAGAGTCAAAAGTTTCTTTATATATAGGCCTAGGGATGCTATTTATAGGTGTAGGTCTGAAATATCTGCCCCTGAACTCGAAATACTCACTCTCACACGTGGGTGGGCCCATCAGATCTACCAGGGATCATTTGGGATCAATTCCCATTTCCTTCATATTGATCAATATTGTGTCCATTTAGGATGCGATCGATCGTATGCATTCTTGAGGTGGTAAGCAAGCTACTGTGAAAATTTCACGGCATGTGGACTTGTGAATTTCGAGTTATAATCGATCCAAGGTTCATTTTGCAAGTTAGCTGAAGCGTGTGTATCGATCCTTGTTCGTATCTATAACGATCTGATTTTTCAACGCCCGAAAATCGACATCAATACGTCCATGTATCAAATGCCAAACAATCGATTGCCGGAAAACCGAACCATTAGGGTTAAAGAAGAAGGAGGTAGGAGAAGAATAGAAACAATATCAGAATCTCACAATCGCAGCGGAACAATATGTAATAGATAAATGACTAATCTTTAAACAAAGAACTATATCTGTTATACATTACATCATCAGAGTACAATAAAATCTATAGCACACCACTGGACAGTTATATTAACCCATCCTCACAACCTGACCATGCAGTTAACCAGTCATAGCGGAATATACATCAAATACGTGTGATACGTCTCGCCATCCAACTCGTCTCCTGAGCTCCACAGCATCTTTTTCTACATTCTATAATACTTGGTCTGACTCGTGCATTATAGCGAAATAACACCCGAGTCAGTTTGGAAAACTAGCGTGAGAAAATGCACTCAATTGGATTATTAAAGTTTTCAAAATCCTTTTGAAATCAAAGGTATCTTGTAAGACCACGCCACAAATAAACATGTCGGGTTTTTACCTTACGAATAACCAAAACATTTCTTATCAAATCCTCTTATACTATAATAGTTTCAATATATAAGTACTTATTCAAACAGCCAAAATTGTTACGTTCATTAAATTCCAGCAATACTAGGTCATACAAACAAAACCATAAAGGCACGTAGAGAGAATGGATTTCCATCAATGGCAGCGCTACTGGGGTACCACCCGTCACAGTACGTGGTCTAGATCACCATACCGAAGATCCACCCTGATCCTCTGCATCACAAGACCGGAGCTACCCCTTACTGGATCGACCAAATAAGATCACCCCATGGCTGGGATCAGCAACCACCCATACAGTCGATTAAAAGGGACCTCTAGATAGGTATGACCTTACCCTAATTGGTTGCTAGCCAATTAGCCTTGTGTGCACCTCCCCTGTTTTAGCCATTCTTGGTTGATGAGGCTCAAGGCTACGCATTACCTTTTTAGCATACATTTATTTAGAATGCTCGACGATGTTCTGATGGCATTCGTCCATACAAGTCCGTTCCGAGTCCGAACGAAACCGAAGGCACTGCTCCTACTACATCCATTTTGGAATCACCCTCAGGATTAATAGCGATTAGCCCTTGCACTTCACTTCTCCATCTTCGACTCCAAGCTCTTTTCTTCCTCACGAAAACATTCAAACTGGATCGAAGTGGTTTTCGAGAAATTAATCCCGATCCCGGTCTCTTCGAAACGATCAGCGCATTAGCCTATATTGATACAGTTATTTAACTATCAATTGACATCCTCAAACAACCATCTGCCTTAATGATTTTCCAAATTATTTATTATTCCAAATATTTTCGCAAGATATTTTCTACACTTCAATCTTTTAAAAACAGTTTCAAATCACTTTTCTCTCGCGGAATAAATCTCCAAATATTGTTTATTTCCACTAAAATTCACCAAGTCATATTACTTAGATTTTAAATAATTTAAACCACTTTATCCAAAATATATACTTTAAAACATTTAATATAAAAACTACTTAAACACTTTATTTAAAATACTAGTTACAAACTTTAAAATAATTTCTCATATAAAACTTAAACCAAAACTAAATTTAAAATAAAAATTATTCTACAAGGTATAAATATTAAATAATTATCTTTTAAATCATAATACTACTTAAACCTTTAAAATAATTACTTTTATAATTAACTTAATAAATATTTACTTTAAAAAAAATTATAACAATTTATGAAAATAATTTCTTTAAAACATTCTTTTTTTAAACCAACTTTAAAACTTTTAATTTATACATAAGGCTACTTTGGATACATACTTGGTTTTCCAGGGAAAATTCTCTTTCCATTCCAAAATAGTCCATTTAATTCGTGAATAAATCCTTCTCGATTTATCCCAATTCACATCCCAAATCCATAAATTTTCCTTTCCACACTTCTAAAAATAAACCACTATTTCTTTTTAAAACAAATTACCCATTCCCTTATAAATTCCCATCGTGAATTTATACATTTAAATATCCACTCGTATCTTATTTCTATTTATAAACCCAGTTTATAAATTCCAAAGTCTCATCCTCCTTTTAAAACACAGTTTCAAACAGTTAATAAATTTCCAAATCAACTTCCAAAATTTACTCCATTTAAAAATAAATTCCTTTACTTATTCAACTTTTTTTATTTCAAAACCCATTAGTTTCAGATTTACATCTATGTTTTATGATTTAAAATCTTATTTTAAACTGAAATATCCATTTCATACCTCGTTCAAAATTCTACCCTTTAACTTCTTCCTAACATTTAAATCTTAAATTTTGAAAATGAAATCCTTTAGATTTTTAGCCAGTATCACTTAAGTCTCCAAAACTCTATTATTTTCATTTATTTAAAAGTCTCTATCTTTATTTCCATACTTAGAATTTATTTAATAAAATTTAAAAATCAGACTTTTATAAATTTTTCCAAATTCAATCTTTAATTTACCCAAATTCACTATATTAATTACTTAAAAAATTTGCATTTTTTATTTCCTTTTAAAATCCAAACTTATTTTTTTTATTCTCTCATATACCAATATATATTCAACCAAGTCATAGCATTCAATAATTCAGTTTCCAAATAAAATAATATACCCATCCAAGATTATCACATAATTCACATCGCTGAATGTAAAATAAATTCAACGTTTTGAGGAATCTAGTTGGATCCCTCCAACCTATTTCCTTGAAACCGCATATGTTAGCACAATATAAAATACCAATTCCACTTCGAGGTGGAATATCGCGGTATAAAGGGTCATCATCTATTATGTGGGGCGCATAGGGTCTCATCCGCTATATAATACGGGAAGCAATCACTCCAATATATATATATACACACACACTATATGTATAACATATCACATTCAAGCTGATAATAAATTATTAATTCAAGCACACAACCGATAATCAAATTTTAACTATTTAAATCTTGTAGTATTCCAAATGAGTGAGATTAACTAACCTTTGCTTTATTAGCAATCTGATCCAATCTAGCTTGTTCCCACGATCTTATAACTCGCATAAAAATTGTATGGTTTATTAATATTTGAACTAATCGAACAATCTATTAACATTTAATAATGAAAGTTAAACTAATTTTCCTTTAAATAATGAAATTTAAACTAATCGAACTAATCGACCACCCATCGCCGAGGCACGCAAGGTCGACTCGAGATCCTTAACTATGAAGCCACGACGTGCCTCTACCCAAATTGTGCTCACGAGGTTTGTTTGGTTGATTTGCTCGAACATTAAAATTTGAATTCAATTTTCATTTTTTCTTTTAAAGAGAAGCTCGGCTGTTCTCTTTATAAATATATATATATAATTTTAAACGAAAGGGTTTCGGCCATTTTCTTTTTGTTTGATGAGTTCGGCTAGTTGATTTTTATTTAGAGGAGATGCGTGCTTACCCGAGAAGAACACGTGCTGAAAGGCAAGATACGTGTTTAATTTGTCTGGTTAAAACATTATTATATTGATATACATATATATACATATATATATTCTGAATTCAAATTGTCTCGAAATCATAACTTAAAATCGCAAACCCCTATCGAGGCATGCCGCTAGGCGTTTATATGTTAAACCCCTATTCCGAACACAATGGAAAAGGTTCTGAGTCCTAATTCTATCATATGGAGAAGATAGCTTTTTGGACCAGTTATTTTATTAAATTTTCTATATAAATTTCAGCGCGTTTATCTACCGTAGATCACAGGACAACTCTGAAGGCTACGTTAATTGAAATCCAATAATAATACACTATTACGGATCCAATGGAATTGGTTTTGTCGAATTCCGAGACTGCCTCGGAAGGTTATTTTTAAATATTGATTTAAACATTATATTTTTAAATCTAAACAAAACACTTTTAAATTCAATTTTAAAAGTTCTATTATCTTTTGTATTGTCAATATAAATTTTTCAAGCCTTCAACTTATTTTTAACAAGCTTAAAATTTTAGATTCAACATTTTACCCAATTTTCAATTATTAATTAAAAAAAATTAAATTACTCAATAGATAGGGGCATTTGAAATTCAAGTTAGAAACTAACTTTTAAATATTTAAAATTAATCAAATATTCCAATTTCAAATATCCAAAAATCCCGGGTCGTTATAGTATTGATACTCCTTCGTATCCGTAGGCAATGTATCGATCAGTGGTTCATCGATGACATAGAGCGATAGTTCAAGGGAGATCCATATTTCATGTCGAGTCACCGTTTCTCCTTGTTGACTTTGCCTTCTTCGTATCGACTGTGTGTGGTTCCTTTCGTATCGATGCTTGGAAGGCGTCTTCGTATTAATGCCTGATTGCTAACTTCGTATCGACGCTTGGAACGATCGATACGAAATGGAGGGAAGGGGTTGATCAATACGAACCGAACATATGGATTGATGATGCGCGATCAATACGAATAGGATGAAAGTGGAGTCGATAGATACGAGGTCTGTGATGCCCCATCTCAATGCTCACAATAATAAAGGTTATTATAAGGAATAACGTGTGCTATCGCGAAGAATAAGGCTTGTTAGAAGTGACCATCCGTAAGTTATGTCTTAGACGAGTATTGATTACATCGGTAGGAGTTGTGTAAATTACTCCCAAAGATATATATTCAATCCAAATCTAAAACGAAACTACGGTGGCTTAAGAAAAATTCAGAACAACTCATAATAACAACAACACAGATAAGTATAATCACATCAGAACAGAATATCAGATATATAGCGGAAGACAAGTCCAGATACATGCTACAAAAATCGATGTTTAACACGAACCAAATGTACATATACATATACATCATAACATATATGAGATGAGAATCAATGCACCAAAAGTACTCCTCGAAGACTTGACAAAAGATGATGTGAAATCCAAAAGGCTAAAGCGGCAACAGAATCAGAGATAGCGATTACCCTGAAATACCTCGGTCTAACCCGAGTATTATTTAAAAGAAAATAATAAATAGATCGGTCTAATTTAATCTTAGAAGTGAATGCATCATAACAACATCAAAGCAACATAATCATAGTCTCGAATGAGACTATTCAACATAAGTAATCAACATAGTTTAAATGAAGAAATCTCATTAAACTCCATCAAAATATACTTTCAAACTCATAATTGAATTCATAACAGCAATTCCCCAAAAATCTAGAAATCAAAATAAGATAACTAGAAAATCAACATAAAAGTGGATCAATCCCATCATATGGCGAGTCTAAGCTACGCCGCACGTGCATCAACATATGGCCGAAGCATACCAAGTACTATCATCATAATTTTTGGCGCCCAACAAATGACCTGAAGGTCCAATATATGACCCGAAGGTCTATTACTGGTAATTGACCCGAAGGTCCATCATATGACCCGAAGGTCCGATATAGTGGCTCGAAAGCCCAACAAATCATCAAATAACAAATCCACAGTAAATATTTCGATTAACGAGTCCGAAATTAACCGAATTGGTAAAAGCATGGTTACATAGTCAGCACTTTTGCTAAATCGTTTAAATCTCTTCATCGTTTCCTTAAAAGTGCAAAATTGTGTATTTTATATAAATAAAATTTATGTTCTTAAAGGGACAAGTCCGGAATTAAGTGAATCTATAACGACCCGCTGTTTTGGACTATTCTCATCCGCACATGTCGGACTTGAATAATTCAAAATACCGAATTGTTAATTTAAATTTGGCAAAACTGAGATATACAGTAAATAAATAATCACAGAATCACAGACACAGAGTAATAATATGCAGCGGAAGTAAAGAGATAGTAGTTCATGAAGCTACTATATAAATATATAAGATACATCAGAGTTTATAACAGAATAGTAATATAATACATCAGGTACAAATCAAAATACCACTGGAACCATCGAATACTGGAAGTGGAATAGATGGCTGGATCTTCAAGCAAATCTCCAACTCCAAAGGTGAGTCTCGAATACTGGTACACTCAGTCTGACCCGAGCGTAAAGCAAAACACAAAACACTCGAGTCAGGATTAATATTCTCATATCAATAAATCCAACTCAAGTGAAATAGCAATCGAAATACAAGTAACTCAAAGGATGTTGGAATCACCATCCCCTAAGGATCCGTTGAACTATCTACTATGTAGTAGTGTACGCTAAATAGATAATGTCTATCAGTAATATAATGTATCAAAATAGTGTTAAGGCGTTACCATTATCCCCCTTAACACATTTTTACATAAGCATCATAGTCTATACAGCACTGTAAACTCCACCGTAAACTGGTGGGATATCAGGGAGTACTCCATGGGTATAACACAAAACAAATTCGTAGTGGTCGCGTATATAGGGATACAAGTATGACAAGGCACATGAGGCAATACCCAAGGTAGTGAAACTACCGTTCGCCTGATCCTGACTGGTGAGAACTCATCGCCGCAGCGATCGCAACACCGCGAAACAACACTCCTGAAAAGTATGAGGGTGCACCAATCAATCACAAGTAATGAGTAGTAGTTACGAAGAAGTGTGTTCGCTCGAGGTGGCTATCCCCATTTGGCCCGGCACGGCTCCTGATTTTAGTCATTTCCATATTTGACACAAGTGTCAAGGCTATCCATTATCGTTCACTTTCTTCAGTCAGCACGTACATCGTTCCAACCAATTTATTCTGGATCATCACTCCGCGTATAGTTATTAAAGTGGTTTTCGGTTTAGATAGAGAGTATATCCATAACCGATTCTGGTTTCTTTAATAACTTACGTAATTATTACACCGATTGGTCGTTTAGTAAATTTCAAACCAAATCAAATTCAATTTCAATTTCAATTCGTAAATCAACATTTCATTTGTCTTTCTAAATCAATTTTCAAAGTTTATGTTTCAAAATTTCCAATTTACCATTTCAAAATCTTATAATTCGATTTCAACTTTTATTTAAACAATTCAAATATTGATTTAAGTTCGTATATATGTCTCATTTCATAATCGTTTAAATTAATTAAATTTAACATCCAAATCAGTTTAAATTTATTTATCGATTTCATTCAATATTCGATGAGTTAATTTGTCATTCAACAATTTCTATTTAATTTCCAATTCATTAAATCAATTACTTAAATTCAACTTCATTATATCAAAACTTACAAATTTAATTAAATTAAATTCGTCAAATCTAATTCTTTAAATTCCAAGTCTTATATTTATTCCAATAAATCACGTTTTATTTCTTGTTAAAGAAATTCAGTTTCACTTATTTATTTACTTAATTACAAATTTCGAAACTCAATAAATAAAGAGACTAAATTTCACGTATTCAAGAAGTTCAATTTCACTTATTAACTTACTTAAATAATTTTCCAAACTTTAATAAACAAAGAAACTCAATTTCATTTATTAAAGAAGTTCAAATCCACTTATTCAAAAGTTCAACTTCTCTTATCAAAGAATTCCATTTTTTTATTCACTTATCAAATAATTAAATCTTATTCAATTATTAAATAATTTCGATCATAATTATTAATAATTTCAAAACTTAATAGTTACAAACTTGATTATAAATTCCAACTTAATTATTAAATCATTTCCACTTAATTATGAATTCAAACTTAATAATTTCAAGCTTAATTATAATTTCAAACTTAATAATTAAATGATTTCAAACTTAATAATTTCAAAACTCAATTATTACTAATTCCAAATTATTTATTAATAATTCCAAATTTAAATTTTTTTAAATAATTAAATTTCAACCAACGTTCTTTCATCAATTACTACGTTAATATTTGTTTCAGATTTCAATCTTTACATTTTCCTTTCTAAAATTCAAATTCTAATTTCATTTCAAAACTTATTCTTTGCTCGAATAAAATCATTATCCTATTTAAAATCAATTTATTGACCAATCGGGTTTATTTAATTCTCTATCCTAGGTCAAATTCATTTGGGTATATATCATTTCAACCCGATTCCAATTCAATTCAAAAATTAAAACATAGCAAAGGGAACTTGCTGTGTGATAACTGGGATGGTGTCAAATTAAATAAACAACAATAACAACAACCAATAACAATCCAATAATCAATTCAAATAATCCCGAAATAATCGTATTAATTCACATTGTTATTTGTGTGAATTAATATAAATTATTTCTAGAATCTACACTATCATTTCATGTAGATTAAAGATTATTATACTAATTATTCATACAGTTCTTCACTTGTCATTCGATTTCAAATTTTACACTACAACAATTAATCCAATATACGTTCAATGGTTCAAAGTGTAATTATCACTATTCTACGTGTCAATTAATTTAACAATTAAAAGGGATCATATTTAACTAATCAAATTCCATATATATGTCGATTCAAATTTTAATTATCCTACGTCAAATTCAATTGCATAATATTTATCACTTTATACATTACAATTTACATCCAATATAAACAATGATCAATCAATTATCATCCAAACTATATTATCATTGCATAAATAATTAACAGATAATGGTGTCAAATGTCATAGGTGAACTGATACATGAATAACAGTGCAATAGATAACAGCAGCATATTTCAATTGTCGTTTCAATTGAAATCAAATTTAAGAAATAAAAGAATATTAATCGTGAGTGATTGCTCACCTTTCGAGGCTAAAGAGAATTGTCACTGAACGAGTTACGAACCCAAGCACGAATTTCAAAGCAAGCGAGATTGGCACGAACTCGACAATCAGGGCTGATAAATAGGAATTTGACAACGTCAAACCAAACTGGATTAACGAAGATAAAGGGTATCAGCGAACTTATATGTACGAGATAAAATCATATTCTATATTCAAATATATACAATTCATATAAATTTATATGTATAAAACAAGCATAATATATTATAAAATCAAAAGATTAACATAAAAAAATGCGAAAATATCTACCTTACTGTTTACAATCACAAGTCAACAACACAAAAAAAAAAGATATTTTAGATAATATACGTAACCTTATATTATTATTTCGAAATCAATATTATTACAAACTTTTAACCTATATAAGTAGAGCAAGACACAGTCATACTGCGAAATGTTTTAAAAGAAAAACAATACATACTTATCTTATTATTATACTTTACTACTATGAACATATATAAGCCTATAACAGTAATTAATATACTCATGTTACTAACAATAAATTATAGAAAACTCATATATATAAGTCAATACGAATTAAAAAAATATATGCACACGCATATATTTGTACTCATATATTCTTTCAAACATATTATATATATACGTATAAATAACTCAAATAACTTTCTGACCCGCAACCATATTATATTAACAATATAAGTATATAACACAACTAATACATACATAATGTACTTTTAAGTCATAGGATATATATTACTATTATTTTACTTTATAAAGCATTACTGAATTTGTGACGCCCCACCTCTATGCTCACAATAATAAAGAGTATTAAAAGAAATACTGTCTGTTATTATGAAGAATAAGGCTGGATAGGAGCGGCCATCCGTAGTTAGGCCTTACACTAGTATTGGTTATCTCGATAGGAGTGGTATATATTTTTATTTTTCATCTCTTATTTATTTACTCCCATCGACATACCCAATTCTAGTATAAAACGAACTACGATGGTTCATAATAGTTTAGGACAATATATATAATAATAACACAGATAAAGTAAATGCGGAACACAAATATAACAGAAAGTCTCATATATATATAACTGATGTCAGTTACAATACATGTGATACAGTACATATGATACAACTACAACTGTCGACTCTGGAAGTTACATGTGCAAGTACATTATCGTATATAATATACATGAATACATATCTTTCTATACAAATAAAACGACTACTATAAATGACGACGACTACTCCAAAAGATATGAAGTGACTTCATAGCTCAAGCAGCAACCCAAAGTAAGATATCAACAACCTGTAAATACTCGGTCTGACCCGAGTATTACATTCAAAAGAAAATAATACCCGGGTCAGTCTAATTCAAACTCAGTTATTAGTACACAGAAGCAATAATAATTAAATAATGAATAGACGACAGTCACAATAAATCTCGTCTATCCGATCCTTAAATAAAGAAATCGGATAACAATAAATATAACACGTAATAGTGTTAAACAACAAATCAACAAATTAAACCAAATCAGAATACAATTTAGAATATTTAATTGAATAAACAAAACAGTTCAAACCATTGAAATATCAATTAAAAATATTAATTCGGGTAGGGCTGCAGTACACGCACGCGTGCACTGCCTCGCCACTATAGCATATGGAGTATGCAAAAGATCAAATAATCAAAACAAGATAGAATATTATAAAAGCCATACCGTGTGGCTGCAGTTCACGCTTGCGTGCACTGCCTTGTCACTACAGTGACGATGTACCCAATAAATACCGTGTGGCTGCAGTTCACGCTTGCGTGCACTGCCTTGCCACTACAATGATGAAGTACACAAAAGATCAACGAATCAAAATCACTGAAGTAAAAGTAAATGGCACCAACTCAAATCACAATGAACCAGATGGAACTGCAACAGATGCAAACTAATGCACAAAGTAAATGACACAGCAACAATAGAACCAACACACAAAAGTTCACAATTCGACACGACAGCAAATACAACTTTAATGCAACCAGTCTAAGTGGACAATGCAAACAAAGTCAAATGAATACAGTGAGGTACTACCTAAGCAACAACATGAATGGTCACTGGCACGACCACCCAAACATATATGCAGTTATGAATAATGCAAGCTAATGCACATGAACAGGATGGTAATCATTTCAAGGCAACAGTAACAACTACATGAAACTGGAGATTGCAATTTAAATAGAAAATGCACATGAACATGATGGCAACAGTTCAAGGCACGGTAACTTATGTATATGAGCATGAAGGAATGTACACGTATCTAGACAGTGTTCATGTTGCAATGTACACAAAGAGAATATCAAGCAGATCAAGTGAGGAAAGCAGCTCAATGACTTCAAATTATATGGTGATTCAACAAATGAGCATTCGAGACATGCCAATGCTAACCTGCAGAACAACAACACAAGTCTGCAACATATACTACCTATATACATATATAATTAGACATGTGAATACCTAGAACGTATGTACAGCAACACGGACAATGCTAGTGAATGTCGACAGGCAACAATAAATCCAATCAGAGTTGAGCAGTGTCAATATTCAATATCAAACACTATCACATAAACAAAGTCATAGCCAAATTCACCAGCAAAGCAATCAAAGAAATTTCAAAATTATCAAGTGCAGTTTATCATAATCGAACAAGTCAGCTATCAAGGAAACAAGCGAAGTCAAAAGAAATCAACATCATGGAATTCAAGCAACGAAAACATATTCAAATTGAACAAGTCATAAGAAGTCGAAGCCGTGGCCTACAAAGGATGCCGTGGCCAACAAATGACCGAAGTCAACAAGTGACAGGGGTACAGATGCATAGCAGTTTTAAATAATATCAACAAAATTTTCATGGCCGACATTAAACAAGTCAGTGCCAAGGTCCAGTGTCAGTTTATACGAAATTGAAATCAAATGAAATCATAAACTTCTCAACAAAACAGTGCCGAGACAACCAAGTGTAAATCGTCCCCAATATTAAACAAAATCGAATGGCCAAGCATAACAATTGACAAATTCCAATTATTTTATGCGAACTAAAAACACAGGATATATGCCCTAAATACTTGAGACTGAGCTAGATGTGAGTAATAAAATTACTCACCTTGATTCGAAGCGAGGACGAACTCGAAAATCACCCGATTACCAGAATCGAAGCTAAGGCGTTTCGAAGACGAGCACGAGGGAACGATTGATCAGAGCTGCTCGCGATTCACTTAATCGATCTGATTCAAAGCCAACGCCTTCAAATTCTTTCCAAACATTTCAGAATGAAGAGGAAGAGGCCGCCGTTTTTCGTTTGTTTTTTTTTTCCTAGGGTTTTTTTTGAATGAATGGAAAAGGTAAAAGAGGATCGGGTTATTCTCTGATCCTTACCACGGCACCATGAATAAATGAAAGGAGTATGGGCCGAGATATATTTTAAAGCCCGTAACCCTTTTAACAAATTTTTAAATGAATTTAAACCGATTAAAACGCCTAATAGCAGTTAGCCAACAATATTAATCGTCATTTGACGATAATAAATTAACAGCAAAACCCAGGGTTGTTACAGACTCCCCTCCTTATAAAAATTGCGTCCCCGCAATTTTCATAACAAAAGTCATCAATAACAATTACTTTTCTAACATAAACTGGTTAAGCTAGAAAAATAAAGGTCAAGAACACAAATGCTAAGGAAATCTTTTAATTTCAATAAAAGAAATTCACAAATTCTCAACAAAAATCTAATTATCAAATAGATAATAAAATACAGAAATCACAAAATAACAATATCTAATTATCGATACGATAATTAGAAAACAGCAAAATCTAATTATCAACAAAGATAATTAGGAAACACAAATCACAAATCGTAAAACCGCAATTACCTACTTATCAAAAACGATAATCAGAAACTTCAAATCACAAATATCCAATTATCAAGAACGACAATCAAATCATCAATTATTCGATTATAAAAAAAAACGATAATCAAATCTCAATTCAACAATTATTCGATTATCTAAAACGATAATCAAATCAACAAATATTCGATTATCAAAAACGATAATCAAATCTAAAATCGATAATTATTCGATTATCAAAAACGATATCAAATCAACAAATTTCGATTATCAAAAACGATAATCAAATCTACAATCGACAATTATTCGATTATCAAAAACGATAATCAAATCTCAAATCAACAAATATTCGATTATCAAAAACAATAATCAAATCATCAAATATTCGATTATCAAAAACGATAATCAAATCAACAAATATTCGATTATCAAAAATGATAATCAAATCATCAATTATTCGATTATAAAAAAAAACGATAATCAAATCTAAAATCGACAATTATTCGATTATCAAAAACGATAATCAAATCAACAAATATCTAATTATCAAAAATGATAATTAGAAACAATATCAACAAATATTTAATTATCACAAGCGATAATCAAATCGACAAATATTCGATTATCAAAAACGATATCAAATCAACAAATATTCGATTATCAAAAACGATAATCAAATCTAAAATCGACAATTATTCGATTATCAAAAACGATAATCAGATCAACAAATATCTAATTATCAAAAATGATAATTAGAAACAATATCAACAAATATTTAATTATCACAAGCGATAATCAAATCGACAAATATTCGATTATCAAAAACGATAATCAAATCAACAAATATTCGATTATCAAAAACTATAATCAAATCTAAAATCGACAATTATTCGATTATCAAAAACGATAATCAAATCAACAAATATCTAATTATCAAAAATGATAATTAGAAACAATATCAACAAATATTTAATTATCACAAGCGATAATCAAATCGACAAATATTCGATTATCAAAAACGATATCAAATCAACAAATATTCGATTACCAAAAACGATAATCAAATCTACAATCGACAATTATTCGATTATCAAAAACGATAATCAAATCAACAAATATCTAATTATCAAAAATGATAATTAGAAACAATATCAACAAATATTTAATTATCACAAGCGATAATCAAATCGACAAATATTCGATTATCAAAAACGATAATCAAATCTCAAATCAACAAATATTCGATTATCAAAAACGATAATCAAATCATCAAATATTCGATTATCAAAAACGATAATCAAATCAACAAATATTCGATTATCAAAAACGATAATCAAATCTCATAACATCATATATCTAATTATCACAAGCGATAATCAGAAACAACAAATATCCGATTATCAAAAACGATAATCAGAACTCATAACATCATATATCTAATTATCACAAGCGATAATCAGAAACAACAAATATCCGATTATCAAAAACGATAATCAGAACTCATAACATCATATATCTAATTACCTGCAGATAATTAGATTCAACAAATATCTAGAAACCAATTAAGATATTCTAGAAAATCAACATAAAAGGTTGGATCGATCCCATCAGATGGCGAGTTTTAGCTACACCGCACGTGCATCTCATATGGCCGAAGCCTACCAAGTACCCATCATAATTTTGGCGCCCATCATATGACCCGAAGGTCCAACATATGACCCGAAGGTCTGGTACTGGTATTTGACCCGAAGGTCCATCATATGACCCGAAGGTCCTCATAGTGGCTCGAAAGCACATGAAAATCATCATATATTCAATTAACGAGTCTGGAATTAACCGAAATAGCAAACGCACATGTCCCATAACCACATGTTTTACTAAATCGTTTAATTCTCTTCATCGTTTCCTTGAAAGTGCAAAAATCGTGTTTTCCAAAAATAACATTTCACATTCTCAAACGGACAAGTCCGGAATTAAGCGAATCAGTAAAAGAAATGGGTCATAATCCTCGATTTTTCTGAAATGTTTAAGTCACTTTCTCATTCTTCTGAAAACGCAAAATGCAAAACTTCTAAAAACAATTTCATTTATTTCACAAAAGTAATAATTTACATTCTCAAACGAACAAGTCCGGAATTAAGTGAATCAGTAAAATAAAGGGTTCATAGTCCTCGATTTTGCTGAATCATTTAAAACTCTTTCTCATTCTTTTGAAAACGTAAACTGAAATTTTTTGAAAACAATTTTTATTTTACAACGCTTTTTATAATCACGTGATTGAAACAGCAATATAAGTAGCAATTCGAAGAGAAATTGCATTTCTCAAAACACCGTAGAAACGGATCTCAAAATCAGCATTGCGGGATAACCGCTTGAAAAATCCACTTTAAAAATATGACAGTCACTGAAGTCAAAGCGACAATGATTTTTAGACGTCAAAATATCATCAAAATAACTTGCATCAAAATATAATACCAGTGTTCATTCATTAAAATGTCAACAAAACACCGAGCTTCAAAAATCTAGCACCAGTGTAAAATCCCGTTATAAAAATAACGGCAACAGAATACGTTTCATAACCAAGCATCGGTTCAACGTAAAATTGATATAGTAACGCGCAACATAGATTTGCACGTATACCGCAAAATGAACAAAGAAATCATTCGAATATATCTTCAATGAAGATAATTCCAAAACAGCAAAATCTCGTCAAAATTACATAACTGCAATCGCTTCGAATCCTCAATTCGGATTCGAAATTTTCAAAGAAAACAAAATAAACACAGTTATGTAAACAACAAATGAAATTTATTTTAATTTCATATTTTGATTTTTAAATCAAAAAGGATATCAGCTGTACTCAGCGAAGACAGTCTCACTGTTTCCGCTGCGCACTCTGATAAACAGAACACAAATCAATCAATCATCAAACACAGTTTCACTTTTTATTTTTAAATAAGGAAATTTAAAAATTTCATCATAATTTCAAAACTTTAGTTTTGACTCAAAACACAATAAAACATCGACCAATAGTTGTAACACATGTTCCATCTAAGTTATGTTTTATATTATGTCCATAAACCCCAAGCTCTGATACCAACTGTGACGCCCCACCTCTATGCTCACAATAATAAAGAGTATTAAAAGAAATACTGTCTGTTATTATGAAGAATAAGGCTGGATAGGAGCGGCCATCCGTAGTTAGGCCTTACACTAGTATTGGTTATCTCGATAGGAGTGGTATATATTTTTATTTTTCATCTCTTATTTATTTACTCCCATCGACATACCCAATTCTAGTATAAAACGAACTACGATGGTTCATAATAGTTTAGGACAATATATATAATAATAACACAGATAAAGTAAATGCGGAACACAAATATAACAGAAAGTCTCATATATATATAACTGATGTCAGTTACAATACATGTGATACAGTACATATGATACAACTACAACTGTCGACTCTGGAAGTTACACGTGCAAGTACATTATCGTATATAATATACATGAATACATATCTTCCTATACAAATAAAACGACTACTATAAATGACGACGACTACTCCAAAAGATATGAAGTGACTTCATAGCTCAAGCAGCAACCCAAAGTAAGATATCAACAACCTGTAAATACTCGGTCTGACCCGAGTATTACATTCAAAAGAAAATAATACCCGGGTCAGTCTAATTCAAACTCAGTTATTAGTGCACAGAAGCAATAATAATTAAATAATGAATAGACGACAGTCACAATAAATCTCGTCTATCCGATCCTTAAATAAAGAAATCGGATAACAATAAATATAACACGTAATAGTGTTAAACAACAAATCAACAAATTAAACCAAATCAGAATACAATTTAGAATATTTAATTGAATAAACAAAACAGTTCAAACCATTGAAATATCAATTAAAAATATTAATTCGGGTAGGGCTGCAGTACACGCACGCGTGCACTGCTTCGCCACTATAGCATATGGAATATGCAAAAGATCAAATAATCAAAACAAGATAGAATATTATAAAAGCCATACCATGTGGCTGCAGTTCACGCTTGCGTGCACTGCCTTGTCACTACAGTGACGATGTACCCAATAAATACCGTGTGGCTGCAGTTCACGCTTGCGTGCACTGCCTTGCCACTACAGTGATGATGTACACAAAAGATCAACGAATCAAAATCATTGAAGTAAAAGTAAATGGCACCAACTCAAATCACAATGAACCAGATGGAACTGCAACAGATGCAAACTAATGCACAAAGTAAATGACACAGCAACAATAGAACCAACACACAAAAGTTCACAATTCGACACGACAGCAAATACAACTTTAATGCAACCAGTCTAAGCGGACAATGCAAACAAAGTCAAATGAATACAGTGAGGTACTACCTAAGCAACAACATGAATGGTCACTGGCACGACCACCCAAACATATATGCAGTTATGAATAATGCAAGCTAATGCACATGAACAGGATGGCAATCATTTCAAGGCAACAGTAACAACTACATGAAACTGGAGATTGCAATTTAAATAGAAAATGCACATGAACATGATGGCAACAATTCAAGGAACAGTAACTTATGTATATGAGCATGAAGGAATGTACACGTATCTAGACAGTGTTCATGTTGCAATGTACACAAAGAGAATATCAAGCAGATCAAGTGAGGAAAGCAGCTCAATGACTTCAAATTATATGGTGATTCAACAAATGAGCATTCGAGACATGCCAATGCTAACCTGCAAAACAACAACACAAGTCTGCAACATATACTACCTATATACATATATAATTAGACATGTGAATACCTAGAACGTATGTACAGCAACACGGACAATGCGAGTGAATGTCGACAGGCAACAATAAATCCAATCAGAGTTGAGCAGTGTCAATATTCAATATCAAACAGTATCACATAAACAAAGTCATAGCCAAATTCACCAGCAAAGCAATCAAAGAAATTTCAAAATTATCAAGTGCAGTTTATCATAATCGAACAAGTCAGCTATCAAGGAAACAAGCGAAGTCAAAAGAAATCAACATCATGGAATTCAAGCAATGAAAACATATTCAAATTGAACAAGTCATAAGAAGTCGAAGCCGTGGCCTACAAAGGATGCCGTGGCCAACAAATGACCGAAGTCAACAAGTGACAGGGGTACAGATGCATAGCAGTTTTAAATAATATCAACAAAATTTTCATGGCCGACATTAAACAAGTCAGTGCCAAGGTCCAGTGTCAGTTTATACGAAATTGAAAATCAAATGAAATCATCAACTTCTCAACAAAACAGTGCCGAGACAACCAAGTGTAAATCGTCCCCAATATTAAACAAAATCGAATGGCCAAGCATAACAATTGACAAATTCCAATTATTTTATGCGAACTAAAAACACAGGATATATGCCCTAAATACTTGAGACTGAGCTAGATGTGAGTAATAAAATTACTCACCTTGATTCGAAGCGAGGACGAACTCGAAAATCACTGCCGATTACCAGAATCAAAGCTAAGGCGTTTTGAAGACGAGCACGAGGGAACGATTGATCAGAGCTGCTCGCGATTCACTTAATCGATCTGATTCAAAGCCAACGCCTTCAAATTCTTTCCAAACATTTCAGAATGAAGAGGAAGAGGCCGCCGTTTTTCGTTTGTTTTTTTTTCCTAGGGTTTTTTTTGAACGAATGGAAAAGGTAAAAGAGGATCGGGTTATTCTCTGATCCTTACCACGGCACCATGAATAAATGAAAGGAGTATGGGCCGAGATATATTTTAAAGCCCGTAACCCTTTTAACAAATTTTTAAATGAATTTAAACCGATTAAAACGCCTAATAGCAGTTAGCCAACAATATTAATCGTCATTTGACGATAATAAATTAACAGCAAAACCCAGGGTTGTTACAAAACTAGTCGGTAAAAAAAAATGAACAACATAGATGGTAAAAAGAAGGAAGCTGCACCTCAGTTGCTGTTAACGAGAGAAGTTGGTAGGGCCGGAGGTCGAGGCCAGCTGGATGCACGTGGGTTACGGGGAAGTTTAGATAGCAAGGCTCGGCTTAAGGCACTTGATTCCTTGGCCGAAGCACGACTATAAGGGAGAATGGAAGAGACAACAGAGGAATGGCGAACTGAGCTAGGTTGCTCGGCCTGAACAAGGTGTGGGCGGTGGCGTACCAAGCGAGAAGAGGGAGGTGGGTGATGCCGTATGCCAATATGAGAGAGCGAATGGCTTGCAGGAGTATGGATGGTCCGTGGCCACTAGTAGCTATTGCATCGAGCATGAGATGGCCGGTGTAAGGTGACGCGGCAGTTGTTGGTGATGGGCTAAGCAGTGAACGCGGAGGAAGGGCGATGGTTTCTTGGGCTGGGTTCATGCGGTGGAGGAGGCGCAGGTTCATGAGGCACGTTATGGAGGTAGTGGCGGTCACGGCTACAGAGACGTGTGCATGAATCTTTGGAGGGAAGAAGAGAAGTCTGTAGGCGAATGGGTGAGGTGTGTTGAAATGGCATGTAGGTCATGTGGTGACTTCATGCATGCAGGCCTAAGAGGAAATGAACGAATGCAACATGCTTCTTCCAATTTATTTTGGTTCTTATCTTATGTTTTTGAAAATGAAGTAACAGTGAAGGAACGGCACAAAAGGAACGGGCAGGGAGAGGGAATGGGCTGGCTTCAAAGAGAAGAGGAAGAAGTTGAAAGTGATGTATGCGTGTACCATAAATTTGAACAGGTGGAGGTGGAAGTTCAAAACTAGATGTTGAATTCAAGAGTAATAATGGAAGATGTCTGTTGGCTTAACCATGCTAAGGAATGAATAGTCACTAGAAATTCAAAAGCCCAATTTCGAAACCGATACGGTTCAACGTTTACAGATTTTGTCGTCCACCGTACGTCAAAACACACACACGAATATACCGCGGAGATCGGCACGACGAGACGATCAAAACGGCAAAGGAATATCAGTGGTATGATCGAATTATAAAAATTCGAATTTTTATAATAGCGGAAAATGCATAAAAATCGCAGAAAAATAAGATCGACGGAGCCAATGATGTCCGAATTTGAAAAAACGACCAACTGACATCTTGCTCAGAAGATGGTTTAGAATTTTTCTTTGTAAAAATATTTTGGTTTTGAAAACGTTTTATTTTTATCGCTTTTAGCTGATTAAATTGAAGTAAATTTACGCGCGAAAAAAACATTCATATTTTCGGGCAAAAATTTACCAGTTGCTATGTTTAACTGGACGCGTTTCAAATATAGAATTTTCGTTGCGAAATTTTATTGTTTATTTTTATTTAACGAAAATTTCCATTTAACGCAAAATGCACGTTTCTTACGTTAAAATTTATTAATTTGGTTTCTGATATTGGTTACGACTATTTCATATTATTACATTACGTTTTTATATGTATTACACTATTGGTCGTCTACGAATTTGGTTTTGGATTTGTAACATATATACAAAGAGATTTCCATTTAATAAATCGTAAAATTTTATTTCTATCGGATTTTTAATTAAAATTTTATTTAATTTAGTATTTTAAAAGCGTTAAAAATACGGGTCATTACAATCTCCCCCACTCAAAACTTTTCGTCCTCGAAAAGGAAGGAAGTAGAAGAATAGAAACAACCAAAAGAAAATAAACTTGAATTACATAATAAACAATTAATTTAATCCATATGAATTTCAATTTAAATAAATTTATATACAACAATTTGTTTTTTTTCTTTTTCTTTAAATTCAGGATTTCATTAAATTGATTTGATTTCACATTCATTAGTGTTAGGTACAAAAGATTTCTTTCAAATGAAATTCAATTTAAGTTCAATTAATTCAAGATACTCCCTTAAGTTGATTTAATTTAATTTATTAACTTTCAAAACAAAATTCTCCTTCTATTAATCACCTATTATTTATTTAACTTATTATTCTATTTATCTCCATAAATATTTTATAAATAAAAACTTAAGTGTAAAACATTTATTATACGCACTCACACTTTGTTTATAAATACAATTTATATTGTATATTATCCAATTTTCTTAAAGTAACAATTTCAAAGATCATAATTTGAATAGTCATTTATTATAATCATACTTTATTCGACAAATTTAATTTTTCTTTATTCCAAATTATTATTAAATTTATTCTACTTAATATATCTTATCGCATTTATTAAGTATATTTGCATTTGTTATAACCACTCAAATTTATTTTTAAACTCCTTTAACATTATTTTATACTGTATAATATTCAATTACATAGTTAACTTTTGAAATTTTTAGGTAAGTTATATATAATGCAATAGAGTATTATCCAAGTAAAAAATTTCAATTCAATTTATTTCACATTTAACTACCCATTCAAAATCTGGCTTCAATTATAATTGAAAATCATTCTTTAACAAATTTTAAGAATTTATTTCCGATTAGCTTCAACAACTTAGAGATAAATAAATATATAAATATTCATAATATATTAAATCAAATTTAAAATCTTCAATATATATTATGAATCTAGTCATGTTTAGAAATTCAAATCAATTTATTTTTCAAAACAAACCGTAGCAAAGCTACAGAATAGTCTCTCCACTTCGAAGCTCGAAAATGAATGTCGATGACGCGGCCGTCATCGCCGAAATTATTTTCCAGCGACAAAAGGGAAGAGCTCAAATTTAATCATTTAAATTCTTTGAAAACCATTTCTATTCGAAGATATTTTAAATATATACATTTTAAACTTGAAAATCATAGTTCGAAATTATCGGAAATTAAATTCTCAAATTCTAATTTTAATTCACATCAAATTCCAAATCAATTTATAACCAAATTTTTATAAATTCATTCATTTATATTATGAAATAGTCAATGATTTATAAATAATAAATGAAAATTAAATTTTAACATTTCGGACAACAGATTCATTAACATTTTACTTTCAGAAAAATTTATACTTATTATAATATAATCATACAAAACTATTTTGTTTACCAAATTTGAAAACAATATTGTGTCAGTATGCTCTGTTAAAGTGTTTTGGAAATTCTATCGATAGCGTTGATCAGACGAATCGATCGAAAACCCAAATCAACATCAACAACTCAAACAACACAATATATAAAACATTTTAGATATAAATTTACAAATTTACTTCTTTGCTTGACGATACAAAGATGGTTTTCAAAATAAGAATTGAGATTCAAATTTGATGGAAATCAAATCAAGGAGAATTTTGATTCGATAATAAGTTTGAAACAGAAGATAATCATAATTCAATTAACAGAATCGGAAGATGGATAGGCTTATTTAATTCACGGGCAACCTTCACCGGACCGACCATAACTTCAAGAATAAGATCGATGCTGAATTCCGAGGTAAATCAACATTCGATCTCAAGAGATAGAATTCAGGTGTAGCAGGAGATAGATAGCACCGTAAACCGAGGATACAGAAATCTATGGTAAATCAATGTCTATTGTAAAGGAGTTTCACTCATTTACAAATAAATTTGGGATTGGCAAGACCGCCGACTCACTATAAAGATCATTCGAAATGGAGTTATGGGGTACTCCGGAATCAAAAGAAGATAAATAGTGAGGGATATGAATGAATTTTGAAACCGAGGGAACATTCCAAAATTCAAAGGAATTGAGTCAAAAGGAAGAGATTGAAACTCGAGTGGGAGTGATTTTGTAATTACATTTACCATATATGCTAAGTTTTGCCTGGAGCTACCAAAAGCTCTGATACCAACTGTAACGACCCGCTATTTTGGACTATTTTCATCCGCACATGTCGGACTTGAATAATTCAAAAAACCGAATTGTTAATTTAAATTTGGCAAAACTGAGATATACAGTAAATAAATAATCACAGACACAGAGTAATAATATGCAGCGGAAGTAAAGAGATAGTAGTTCAAGAAGCTACTATATAAATATATAAGATACATCAGAGTTTACAACAGAAGAGTAATATAATACAACAGGTACAAATCAAAATACCATTGGAACCATCGAATACTGAAAGTGGAATAGATGGCTGGATCTTCAAGCAAAGCTCCAACCCCAAAGGTGAGTCTCGAATACTGGTACATTCAGTCTGACCCGAGCATAAAGCAAAACACAAAACATCAAGTCAGGATTAATATTCTCATATCAATAAATCCAACTCAAGTGAAATAGCAATCGAAATACAAGTAACTCAAAGGATGTTGGAATCACCATCCCCTAAGGATCCGTTAAACTATCTACTATGTAGTAGTGTACGCTAAATAGATAATGTCTATCATTAATATAAAGTATCAAAATAGTGTTAAGGCGTTACCATTATCCCCCTCAACACATTTTTACATAAGCATCATAGTCTATACAGCACTGTAAACTCCACCGTAAACTGGTGGGATATCAGGGAGTACTCCATAGGTATAACACAAAACAAATTCGTAGTGGTCGCGTATGTAGGGATACAAGTATGACAAGGCACATGAGGCAATACCCAAGGTAGTGAAACTACCGTTCGCCTGATCCGGACTGGTGATAACGCATCGCCGCAGCGGTCGCAACACCGCGAAACAACAGTCCTGAAAAGTACGAGGGTGCACCAATCAATCACAAGTAATGAGTAGTAGTTACGAAGAAGTGTGTTCGCTCGAGGTGGCTAACCTCATTTGGCCCGGCACGGCTCCTGATTTTAGTCATTTCCATATTTGACACAAGTGTCAAGGCTATCCGTTATCGTTCACTTTCTTCAGTCAGCACGTACATCGTTCCAACCACTTCATTCTGGATCATCACTCTGCGTATAGTTATTAAAGTGGTTTTCCGTTTAGATAGAGAGTATATCCATAACCGATTCCGGTTTCTTTAATAACTTACGTAATTATTACACCGATTGGTCGTTTAGTAAATTTCAAACCAAATCAAATTCAATTTCAATTTCAATTCGTAAATCAACATTTCGTTTGTCTTTCTAAATCAATTTCCAAAGTTTACGTTTCAAAATTTCCAATTTACCATTTCAAAATCTTATAATTCGATTTCAACTTTTGTTTAAACAATTCAAATATTGATTCAAGTTCGTATATATGTCTCATTTCATAATCGTTTAAATTAATTAAATTTAACATCCAAATCAGTTTAAATTCATTTATCGATTTCATTCAATATTCGATGAGTTAATTTGTCATTCAACAATTTCTATTTAATTTCCAATTCATTAAATCAATTACTTAAATTCAACTTCATTATATCAAAACTTACAAATTTAATTAAATTAAATTCGTCAAATCTAATTCTTTAAATTCCAAGTCTTATATTTATTCCAATAAATCACGTTTTATTTCTTGTTAAAGAAATTCAGTTTCACTTATTTATTTACTTAATTACAAATTTCGAAACTCAATAAATAAAGAGACTAAATTTCACGTATTCAAGAAGTTCAATTTCACTTATTAACTTACTTAAATAATTTTCCAAACTTTAATAAATAAAGAAACTCAATTTTATTTATTAACGAAGTTCAAATCCACTTATTCAAAAGTTCAACTTCTCTTATCAAAGAATTCCATTTTTTTATTCACTTATCAAATAATTAAATCTTATTCAATTATTAAATAATTTCGATCATAATTATTAATAATTTCAAAACTTAATAGTTACAAACTTGATTATAAATTCCAACTTAATTATTAAATCATTTTCACTTAATTATGAATTCAAACTTAATAATTTCAAACTTAATTATAATTTCAAACTTAATTATTAAATGATTTCAAACTTAATAATTTCAAAAATCAATTATTACTAATTCCAAATTATTTATTAATAATTCCAAATTTAAATTTTTTTAAATAATTAAATTTCAACCAACGTTCTTTCAACAATTACTACGTTAATATTTGTTTCAGATTTCAATCTTTACATTTTCCTTTCTGAAATTCAAATTCTAATTTCATTTCAAAACTTATTCTTTGCTCGAATAAAATCATTATCCTATTTAAAATCAATTTATTGACCAATCGGGTTTATTTAATTCTCTATCCTAGGTCAAATTCATTTGGGTATATATCATTTCAACCCGATTTCAATTCAATTCAAAAATTAAAACATAGCAAAGGGAACTTGCAGTGTGATAACTGGGATGGTGTCAAATTAAATAAACAACAATAACAACAACCAATAACAATCCAATAATCAATTCAAATTATCCTGAAATAATCGTATTAATTCACATTGTTATTTGTGTGAATTAATATAATTTATTTCTAGAATCTACATTATCATTTCATGTAGATTAAAGATTATTATACTAATTATTCATACGGTTCTTCACTTGTCATTCGATTTCAAATTTTACACTACAACAATTAATCCAATATACGTTCAATGGTTCAAAGTGTAATTATCACTATTCTACGTGTCAATTAATTTAACAATTAAAAGGGGTCATATTTAACTAATCAAATTCCACATATATGTCGATTCAAATTTTAATTATCCTACGTCAAATTCAATTGCATAATATTTATCACTTTATACATTACAATTTACATCCAATATAAACAACAATCAATCAATCAATTATCAACCAAACTATATTATCATTGCATAAATAATTAACAGATAATGGTGTCAGATGTCATAGGTGAACTGATACATAAATAATAGTGCAATAGATAACAGCAGCATATTTCAATTGTCGTTTCAATTGAAATCAAATTTAATAAATAAAAGAATATTAATCGTGAGTGATTGCTCACCTTTCGAGGCTAAAGAGAATTGTCACTGAACGAGTTACGAACCCAAGCATGAATTTCAAAGCAAGCGAGATTGGCACGAACTCGACAATCAGGGCTGATAAATAGGAATTTGACAACGTCAAACCAAACTGGATTAACGAAGATAAAGGGTATCAGCGAACTTATATGTACGAGATAAAATTATATTCTATATTCAAATATATACAGTTCATATAAATTTATATGTATAAAACAAGCATAATATATTATAAAATCAAAAGATTAACATAAAAAAAATGCGAAAATATCTGCCTTACTGTTTACAATCACAAGTCAACAACACAAAAAAAAGAGATATTTTAGATAATATATGTAACCTTATATTATTATTTCGAAATCAATATTACTAAAAACTTTTAACCTATATAAGTAGAGCAAGACACAGTCATACTGCGAAATGTTTTAAAAGAAAACAATACATACTTATCTTATTATTATACTTTACTACTATGAACATATATAAGCCTGTAACAATAATTACTATACTCATGTTACTAACAACAAATTATAGAAAACTCATATATATAAGTCAATACGAATTAAAAAAAATATGCACACGCATATATTTGTACTCATATATTCTTTCAAACATATTATATATATACGTATAAATAACTCAAATAACTTTCTGACCCTCAACCATATTATATTAACAATATAAGTATATAACACAACTAATACATACATAATGTACTTTTAAGTCATAGGATATATATTACTATTATTTTACTTTATAAAGCATTACTGAACTAGTCGGTAAAAAAAAAAGAAAAAAAAATGAACAACATAGATGGTAAAAAGAAGGAAGCTGCACCTCAGCTGCTGTTAACGAGAGAAGTTGGTAGGGCCGTAGGTCGAGGCCAGATGGATGCACGTGGGTTACGGGGAAGTTTAGATAGCAAGGCTCGGCTTAAGGCTGTTGATTCCTTGGCCGAAGCACGACTATAAGGGAGAATGGAAGAGACAACAGAGGAATGGCGAACTGAGCTAGGTTGCTCGGCCTGAACAAGGTGTGGGCGGTGGCGTACCAAGCGAGAAGAGGGAGGTGGGTGATGCCGTATGCCAATATGAGAGGGCGAATGGCTTGCAAGAGTATGGATGGTCCGTGGCCACTAGTAGCTATTGCATCGAGCATGAGATGGCCGGAGTAAGGTGACGCGGCAGTTGTTGGTGATGGGCTAAGCAGTGAACGACGGAGGAAGGGCGATGTTTTCTTGGGCTGGGTTCATGCGTTGGAGGAGGCGCATGTTCATGAGGCACGTTGTGGAGGTAGTGGCGGTCACGGCTACAGGGACGTGTGCATGAATCTTTGGAGGGAAGAAGAGAAGTCTGTAGGCGAATGGGTGAGGTGTGTTGAAATGGCATGTAGGTTGTGGTGACTTCATGCATGCAGGCCTAAGAGGAAATGAACGAATGCAACATGCTTCTTCCAATTTATTTTGGTTCTTATCTTATGTTTTTGAAAATGAAGCAACAGTGAAGGAACGGCACAAAATGAACGGGCAGGGAGAGGGAATGGGCTGGCTTCAAAGAGAAGAGGAAGATGTTGTAAGTGATGTATGCGTGTACCATAAATTTGAACAGGTGGAGGTGGAAGTTCAAAAGTAGATGTTGAATTCAAGACTGATAATGGAAGATGTCTGTTGGCTTAACCATGCTAAGGAATGAATAGTCACTAGAAATTCAAAAGCCCAATTTCGAAACCGATACGGTTCAACGTTTACAGATTTTGCCGTCCACTGTACGTCAAAACACACACACGAATATACCGCGGAGATCGGCACGACGAGACGATCAAAACGGCAAAGGGATATCAGTGGTATGATCGAATTATAAAAATTCGAATTTTTATAATAGCGGAAAATGCATAAAAATCGCAGAAAGATAAGATCGACGGAGCCAAAAATGTCCGAATTTGGAAAAACGACTAACTGACATCTTGTTCAGAATGTGGTTTAGAATTTTTCTATGTAAAAATATTTTGGTTTTGAAAACGTTTTATTTTTATCGTTTTTAGCTGATTAAATTGAAGTAAATTTATGCGCGAAAAAACTTTCATATTTTCGAGCAAAAATTTACCAGTTGCTATGTTTAACTGGACGCGTTTCAAATATAGAATTTTCGTTGCGAATTTTTATTGTTTATTTTTATTTAACGAAAATTTCCATTTAACGCAAAATGCACGTTTCTTACGTTAAAATTTATTAATTTGGTTTCTGTTATTGGCTACGACTATTTCATATTATTACATTACGTTTTTATATGTATTACATTATTGGTCTTATCGAAATTGGTCGTCTACGAATTTGGTTTTGGATTTGTTACATATGTACAAAGAGATTTCCATTTAATAAATCGTAAAATTTTATTTCTATCGGATTTTAAATTAAAATTTTATTTAATTTAGTATTTTAAAAGCGTTAAAAATACGGGTCATTACAGAATCAGTAAAAGTGAGGGTTCATAGTCCTTAATTTTGCTGAAGCGTTTAAATCGCTTCCTCATTCTTTTGAAAGGGCAAACTGTAAAATTTTTGAAAACAATTTTATTTTAAAACACCTAATTAAAAACAGCAACAACTATAGCAATTTCGACGAGGGAATTGCATTCACAAAAACACCGTAAAAAGGGATACCAAATCAGCGTTGCGGGATAACCGCTTGAAAATTCACATTAAAATTGACGGTTACTGAAGTCAAAACAACAGTAATTTTTATTTGTCAAAATTGTCGTCAAATCAACACGCTTCAAAAATTTAACACCAGAGTAAAAATTCCGTTATAAAAATAACGGCAACCAAATATGTTTTAAAACGTAACACCAGTTCAACGTAAATTAAATAGTAGATTGCACTACTATATTCACCAAATATATTGCACGAAAAGTGACATTTACATGCACGCGAGAAGTAAAATCTGGGCATAACAAATAAATGCACGCATATGTGAAGTTTTGCAATACTCCTAAATGAATGCACATGCGCAATTTATATGATATGGAGACCTGGGCAATGTTTCTTTGTGCATACATTATAGCACGCAAGAAAAATATAAAGGCAATAAATGACTTCAATATAGTTCCCTATGCTACCCATTTGCACGCAAGTAAGAAAATAATTGACCTGGAGGCACAAAAATTTTTACGCACGTATCAAAATTTTTAAAGAAATGGCTTGTGCAAATTTTCCCATGGACATACGAAATACAAATGGCAAAGTCATTGATCTGAAATTCATTTTTTTATTCCGTGCACACATTTTATTGGCACGCACGTATAAAAGAATGAACAACCTGCACTGTGCCTTGTGCATTTTATGCGCGCACAAAACAGTGTAGACACAATAAAAACTGGCAATGCAAACTTGGATAATTTTCAAGCAGTGACAAAGTAAACAAAATAAATAATAGACCCACGCACTAACACATAAAACCCACACGCAAACGGTAGTTCACATGGTTTAAAATAAAGTAAAAAGACAACAGGACCTGGAACTATATTTTTGTAATGCAACTTCAACTTGATCATGCAAAGTTCAAATGCACGTATGAAGATATATAAAAAAAAAGACCTGGCAAAGCTATATGTATATGCACGTGTATTGATGTTTGCATGCATACTGAAGTCGAATAAAGGTCAATGACCTGGAACTTGAATTTAGCATTTGTGTGTTACAACTTGCACAAAAATGAAAAGGACACACTGATGCACACTAAAAATCAGAGCTTAAACACATGCACACACCAAAACTAGGGTCTGGACAATACAATTTTTGCATGCAAAATGAAATAGAATGGAACGAGATAATAACACCAGAGCCACAAAACCTTACGCACGCAAATATGAATGGGGAATAAATTAGATGTGTGAGTTTTGAACTCACCAAACTTTTGCTTCCAAATCAACTAGCAATTAGGAGCCAAATGAACAAGTAATGAACTACCATTGAAGTGTTTTGCAGAGCTACTGAAACTGATTAATAGAAGATGCAGGCTCTTGGAAAATGAGTAAAAGCATACTCTACTTTTCCCATTTGTGTATACAAGTCAAATAAAGAATATGCTAGCAAACATTTTAGTACACAAGTATTAAATGAAAACGTGCATATGGGAAGGAGGACACACTGCATTAATGTGATGATGGCAGTAAAATAAAGCAAAGTGTACACTACTTGTTTTATAAATATAAGTGACTGCAAACGTTATTGTTTTAATAAAATGAGATAGGACTTGCTTTTGAAATGGACCAATCTTTTTTCACACATGAAGGCAAAGATAGATTACAACATGGTTTGACAATTGATCAACTGACTTTGCAATTTTGTTGACAGCCAAGTGTTTATGTTGCTTTTGAATTGGACTCTTCACTCATATACACATGAAAAGGAAATGCAGTACATTTCCAACGTTCACCCATTTAAGTATTTACTGACTTTGCCCAATGATTTGCACTATTTTTTTTCAAATTTAATTTAAAATTTCTATTTAAATTTTTTATTACAACAGCAATAAAATCACGGTTGTTACAAACTCCCCCTTATAAAAATTGCGTCCCCGCAATTTTCATACTAGAAGCAGTCTATAACACAAATAATTCATCACAACAAAGATTAAAATAGAAAAGATAGATCAAAAATGCTTACACCCACCCGAAGAGGAGAGAAAACTCGGATAAGAACGCTCGATGAATTCTTTGATTTCCCAAGTGCAATCTTTGGGGTTTGCGGACCATTGAATTTTCACAAGCGGGACTTCTTTATTCCGAAGGCGTTTAACCTCCAAAGCTAGCACACGAATAGGATTTTGCACAATAGACAAGTCAGATGAGATCTCAAGATCTTGTAATACATGAGGATTAATAATAGAATCCGATCTCGAAGGCATCGACGAAGCTGGGATACATGAAATACGTCATGAATTTCCAAAAACTGAATAGGTAGTGATACACGATAAGCAACAGGGCCAATGCGTTCCGTAATAGGAAACGGTCCAATATATCGAGGAGCCAATTTATCGGAGCTACTAAAACGCACCACACCCTTCATCGGAGAAACATGAATGAATACGTGATCACCAACCGAAAATTCCAAAGGCTTCCTACGGTGATCGACATAAGATTTCTGCCTATTTGAGCCTCTTTCATTCTCTGTCTGATAATATCAATCCTCTCAGACGATTCTCGAATATAATCGAGGCCGAGAACTAACTTTTCCCCCGATTTCAACCAAAAAGATGGTGATCGACACGGCCTTCCGTAAAAGGCTTCGAAAGGAGCCATACTGATACTGAATTGGAAATTGTTGTTATAAGAAAATTCAACAAGAGATAAGTAGTCTTCCCAACTACCACCAAAATCAAGAATGTAAGCTCGAAGGAGATCTTCTAAGACTTGATTCACCCTTTCAGTCTGACCATCGGACTGTGGATGATAAGCTGTACTGAGATTGAGCTTAGTGCCCAAATCTTTCTGAAGGCTCTGCCAGAACCACTAGTGAAAAGCGGATCTCTGTCACTAACAATAGAACTAGGCACGTCATGAAGTCGAACGATTTCTTTAATAAACAGCTTAGCCAACAAAGGAGCAGTATGATTGGACTTGATAGGAATAAAATGAGATGATTTGGTCAATCTGTCAACAATCACCCAAATACTAGTATGGCCCGACCTCGAACGAGGCAGACCATCAATGAAGTCCATAGAAATCCGATCTCATTTCCATAATGGAATCTCAAGAGGCTGCAAAAGACCACTAGGACGATGGTATTCTGCTTTAACAAGTTGACAAGTCATGCAACGACTTACATAACTTGCAATATCATGTTTCATACCTTCCTAAAAGTATAAGCGTTTCATTTTAGCATACATCTTACTACTACCCGGATGAATAGTATACTTAGAACGATGAAAGTCCTCAAGAATGTCATTCCTAAGATTAGAAACATTAGGCACAACCAACCTACCCTTCTTCTGAATACAACCGTGAATATCAATATCGAAATCCTTTAGATCATCACTTCGGGATTCCGATTTATAACTCTGAATAAGATAAACAAGATCTGGATCTTGTTTCTGGGCATCAGCAACACGATCCAACAAACTAGGATGAGCTTCCATGCTAAATAAAAGCATGGAAGAATCAGAAACTGAAGGACAGTCTCTAATATCACAATGAGATAAAGCTTCCAAAATATTCCACTCCGCTAGCATCATGGAAACAACAACCTGCTACTTGCGGCTAAGTGCATCGCAACTCGATTACCCTTACCAGGGGTGAATATCGAAATCATATGAAGCAAGAAATTCGAGCCAACATGTTGCCTCATATTAAGTTCTTTCTGAGTAAATAAATACTCCAGAGATTTGTGATCAGGTTGCCTCATATTAAGTTCTTTCTGAATAAATAAATACTTCAGAGATTTGTGATCAGTGAAGAGAACAAAACGCTCGCCCAATAAATAATGTCGCCAAATCTTTAGAGCAAAGACTATAACGGCTAACCCCAAATCATGGGTAGCATAACGAACCTCGTTAGGCTTTAGTTGTCTAGAAGCATAGGCAACTACTCTATCCTTTTGCATGAGAACAGCACCGAGTCCATAACCACTGGTATCGATATAATCAACAAGATCATGATTCCCCTCGGAAACCACTAAGATAGGAGCATGAGTAAGGAGGTTTTTTAACTTCAAGAAAGAATCCTCACACTTATCAGACTAAATAAAAGGAACAGCTTTTCTCGTAAGAGTGGTAAGCGGAAAAGCAATACGAGAAAAGTCCTTAATAAACCGGCAATAATAACCCGACAATCCAAGAAAACTACGGATCTCGGTAACAGTCTCGGGCCTCTTCCAATTCTGAATAGATTCGATCTTGGTCGGATCGACAAAGATACCATCGGAAGAAACAATATGACCGAGAAACTTCACCCTATTCTTCTAGAAGTGACACTTAGAGAATTTGGCATAAAGCTGATGATGACGAAGAGTGCTAAAAAAAATCTCCAAATGCTGAATATGATCGGCTTCAGATTTGGAATAAATAAAAAATTTTGAAAACCAAGATGAACTTATCGAGATATTCTTGGAATATCCGATTCATAAGATCAACAAAATATGATGGAGTGTTCATCAAACCGAATGGCATAACAAGCCACTCGTAAGAAATATAAGGAGTACGGAATGTTGTAAGAGGAATGCTTTCTTCCGCAACTCATAACTAATGAAAACCGGTAGCAAGATCGAGTTGGGAGAAGAGTTTAGCGCCACTTAACTGGTCGAACATGTCATCGATCTTAGGTAATGGATACCTATTTTTCATAGTGAGCTCGTTAAGCTTGCGATAATCAATGCAAAGCCTAAGATTACTATCTGGCTTCTTAACAAAGACAACAGCAGCGCCTCAAGGAGATGAACTAGAACGAATAAAATGCTTGGATTCCAACTAAAATAATTGTTGCTTGAGTTCCTCATTTTCTTTAGCAGACATCCTCGTGGGAGGACAACTGACAGGATGAGCACTAGAGATAAGATCAATATGGAACTCAATTGCCCTCTTCGGCGGCAATCTCGAAATATGCTCGAAGACATCAGAAAAATCACAAACGACCGGAATATTATCAACGACATCCTCCGATTCAAAGGAAGAAATGAGAGCATTCGAAGTATGATCCATGCTTCGAAATATAATTGATAACTGCTCGATAGCATCTGGATGCTTGAGATATAAAGTTCTTTCGGGACATAGGATTTGAACTTCATAACGGACGAGCCAATCCGTACCCAAAATCATATCAAAATCAAGATGATCCATAACATGCAGATTCACATGAAAGGAAAAACCACAAAGAATAATTTCAACATCAATACATAATAAACCAAGAGTAGCGGATCCACCAATAGGATTCACAATCCTCAAAGGGTCGCAAAGAGTAACAATATCCAAAGGAATAACATCAACAAGCTCCTTTGACATGAATGAATGCGATGCACCATTATCGAAAAGAGCTCTAATAGAACGACCATGAAATAAAATAAAACCTTCCAAAACAGAAGGAGTAATACCTTTGGGCTTAGAAGAATCACCAGAAGCTTTAGCAACATTAAGCTTCCCAGATTTGAAACCCTTAGCAGCAGTAGGACAATCAGAAACCCAATGACCCTCTTTCTTGCAATAGCGGCAAATACGAGGCTTAGGACAGCTGCAGAGAAAATGATCCAAAGAACCATAATTATAGCACGCCCTCTGAATAGAAGGTGCACTACTAGGCTGAGAACTAGAGGTAGCTTACTTCTTCTTCTTCTTGTTGGAAGAAGGATTAGGCCTATAAAATGGAAACCTCTTCTTGTTGGGGTTCTTGAAAACCTCAACCTCATCACAACTATTACGTTCCTTTTCAACAGCTTCAAGGCAAAAAGCCGAATCAACAAGCTCCTCAAAAGGAAGCTTAAGCTGAAGTAAAAGAACTTTCTTCAAATACTTCTTCAAACCATCAACAAAATGAAGATTCTTCTTACACCGAGTGTTAATGAGCTCAACTCCGTATTTGGACAAAGCCTCGAAAGATGCAACATAATCAAAAATAGAGGACTTTCCTTGCTTCCACTTAAGGAAACTACGAGCAAGATTAGCCTTTTCTGATTCAGGAACGAACTTAGGTTCGAATCGTTCCTTAAACTGAATCCATGAGAGAGAGGACTCATCAACTTTCGCAATAAAAAACTCATACCAATCAAGCGCACATTCTTGCAACATGCTAGATGCCACGAGAACACGATGATGATCAGAAAGATCCATCCGAGAAAATATGCGCTCACAAGCGCGCAACCAAGTCTGAACTTCCAATACACTTTCCGATCCCCTTGAAAGGCTTGCCTCCAAGGTGGGAATAGTCACTGCACATGCGGACGAAGGCAGACTTATGAGTAGGAGCTGCGGGAGTAGAAAAAGAAGGCTGAGTACCCCGAAATAACTACATAAACTAATCAGCTGACGTATAGACTCCGTCCGGATGAGAACCACTGGACGGGCCTACAAAAGAACGCTTCCCTCTACCTCTTCCAGCCATAGGCTGAGAGACAAGAGAAGGTAAGGATTAGTTAAACAGCATACAATTGATAATAAATTTAACAAATGGAATACTACGGAATATGAGATTTATTCCTAGATGTACTCCACATGTTAAAGTGGAAGGAATAGATTAGAAAGGCACGAATAAAACCCTCGAATAGTTGTAACTCATGTTCCATTCTGTTTATGTTCTGTGTTTGTTATAATTTGTTCTGAATTTTAGCTATGATACCAAGCTGTGACGCCCCACCTCTATGCTCACAATAACAAAGGTTATTGTAAGAAATAACGTCTGCTATGGCGAAGAATAAGGCTTGTTAGAAGCGACCATCCGTAAGTTATGCCTTAGAGGAGTATTGATTACATCGGTAGGAGTTGTGTAAATTACTCCCAAAGATATTATATTCAATCCAAATCTAAAACGAAACTACGGTGGCTTAAGAAAAATTCAGAACAACTCATAAAAACAACAACGCTGATAAGTATAATCACATCAGAACAGAAATATCAGATATATAGCGGAAGACAAGTCTGGATACATGCTACAACAATCGATGGTTCACATGAACCAAATGTACATATACATATACATCATAACATACATGAGATGAGAATCAATACATCAAAAGTACTCCTCGAAGACTAGACAAAAGATTATGTGAAATTCCAAAAGCTGAAGCGGCAACAGAATCAGAGATAACGATTACCCTGAAATACCTCAGTCTGACCCGAGTATTATTTAAAAGAAAATAATAAACAGATCAATCTAATTTAATCTTAGAAGTGAATGCATCATAACAACATCAAAGCAATATAATCATAGTCTCGAATGAGACTATTCAACATAAGTAATCAACATAGTTTAAATGAAGAAATCTCATTAAACTCCATCAAAATCAACTTTCAAATTCATAATTGAATTCAAAACAGCAATTCCCCAAAAATCTAGAAATCAAAATAAGATAACTAGAAAATCAACATAAAAGTGGATCGATCCCATCATATGGCAAGTCTAAGCTACGCCGCACGTGCATCAACATATGGCCGAAGCCTACCAAATACTGTCATTATAATTTTTGACGCCCAACAAATGACCCGAAGGTCCAACATATGACCCCAAGGTCTAGTACTAATAATTGACCCGAAGGTCCATCATATAACCCAAAGGTCCAACATGGTGGCTCGAAAGCCCAACAAATCATCAAAATCATCAAACAACAAATCCACAACAAATATTTCAATCAACGAGTCCGGAATTAACCGAATTGCTAAAAGCGTGGTTTCATATTCCGCACTTTTGCTAAATCGTTTAAATCTCTTCATCGTTTACTTGAAAGTGCAAAATTGTGTATTTTATATAAATAAAATTTACGTTTTCAAACGGACAAGTCCGGAATGAAGCGAATCAGTAAAAGTGAGGGTTCATAGTCCTTAATTTTGCTGAAGCGTTTAAATCGCTTTCTCATTCTTTTGAAAGCGCAAACTGTAAAATTTTTGAAAATAATTTTATTTTAAAACGATTTTTAAAACACGTGATTAAAAACAGCAACAAGTATACCAATTTCGACGAGGAAATTGCGCTTCACAAAATACCCGTAAAAACGGATGCCAAATCAGCGTTGTGGGATAACTGCTTGAAAATTCACTTTAAAATTGACGGTTACTAAAGTCAAAACAACGGTAATTTTTATTTGTCAAAATTGTCGTCAAAACAACACGCTTCAAACATTTAACACTGGAGTAAAAATTCCTTTATAAAAATAACGGCAACTAAACATGTTTTAAAACGTAACACCGGTTCAACGTAAATTAAATAGTAGATTGCACTACTATATTCACCAAATATATTGCACGAAAAAGTGACATTTACATGCACGCGAGAAGTAAAATCTGGGCATAACAAATAAATGCACACATATATGAAGTTTTGCAATACTCCTAAATGAATGCAGATGTGCAATTTATATGATGTGGAGACCTGGGCAATGTTTCTTTGTGTATACATTATAAAAAATATAAAGGCAATAAATGACTTCAACATAGTTTTCTATGCTACCTATTTGCACGCAAGTAAGAAAATAATTGACCCGGAGGCACAAAAATTTTCACGCACGTATCAAAATTTTTAAAGAAATGGCTTGTGCAAATTTTCCCATGGACATACGAAATACAAATAGCAAAGTCATTGATCTGAAATTCATTTTTTTTTCCGTGCACACATTTTATTAGCACGCACGTATAAAAGAATGAACAACATGCACTGTGCCTTGTGCATTTTATGCGCGTACAAAACAATGTAGACACAATAAAAACTGGCAATGCAAACTTGGATAATTTTCAAGCAGTGATAAAGTAAACAAAATAAATAATAGACCCACGCACTAACACATAAAACACACACGCACACGGTAGTTCACATGGTTTAAAATAAAGTAAAAAGACAACACGACCTGGAACTATATTTTTGTAATGCAACTTCAACTTGATCATGCAAAGTTCAAATGCACGCATGAAGATATATAAAAAAAAAAGATCTGGCAAAGCTACATGTATATGCACGTGTATTGATGTTTGCATGCATACTTAAGTCGAATAAAGGTCAATGGCCTGGAACTTGAATTTAGCATTTGTGTGTTAAAATTTGCACAAAAATGAAAAGGACACACTGATGCACACTAAAAATCAGAGCTTAAACACATGCACGCACCGAAACAAGGGTTTGGACAATACAATTTTTGCATACAAAATGAAATAGAATGGAACGAAATAATAACACCAGAGCCACAAAACCTACGCACGCAAATATGAATGGGGAATAAATTAGATATGTGAGTTTTGAACTCACCAAACTTTTGCTTCCAAATGAACTAGCAATTAGGAACCAAATGAACAAGAAATGAACTGCCATTGAAGTGTTTCGCAGAGCTACTAAAAGTGAAAAATAGAAGATGCAGGCTCTTGGAAAATGAGTAAAAGCATACTCTACTTTTCCCATTTGTGTATACAAGTCAAATAAAGAATATGCTAGCAAACATTTTAGTACACAAGCATTAAATGAAAACGTGCATATGGGAAGGAGGACACACTGCATTAATGCGATGATGGCAGTAAAATAAAGCAAAGTGTACACTACTTGTTTTATAAATATAAGTGACAACAAACGTTATTGTTTTAATAAAATGAGACAGCACTTGCTTTTGAAATGGACCAATCTCTTTTCACACGTGAAGGCAAAGATAGATTACAACATGGTTTAACAATTGATCAACTGACTTCGCAATTTTGTTGACAGTCAAGTGTTTATATTGCTTTTGAATTGGACTCATCACTCATATACACGTGAAAAGGAAATGCAGTACATTTCCAACGTTCACCCATTTAAGTATTTATTGACTTTGCCCAATGATTTGCACTATTATTTTTTTCAAATTTTAATTTAAAATTTCTATTTAAATTTTTTATTACGACAATAATAAAATCACGTTTGTTACAAGGTCTGATGGATACGAAGAGGGATGGACTTTGATGGATACGAACTGACATCTTCTACATGGATTTTGATCGATCCATTATTTCAGCATACAAATTTCGATTGACCCGAAATTTGGAATATTGGCTTTCACATCTTTGTTTGTCATACCATGTTAATTTTCGCCCAATCCGGACACGGACCAGATTTGCTAGTATTCATAGTGGACCTATGTATAACCGATCTGCAGGACGGATTGTTTTTAGTTTCTGATCATGTTATTGGTGTCACGACCTTGTCAAAATGAGAGATAACATATAATAAAGTGTTTTCTTTAAAATATATTGATGCGATAAGTTTAAGATGATGCGACGTTGTTGGATTTGAAAGAACTGATGCACATTGGGTTTTCTTTGGGTGCAGGGGCGGTGGTGACGCGGAAGCTGGTGGTGCGGAGGGTGGCGGCCCAGACGGTGGTGGAATGAGAGTGGTGACATACACAGGGTGAGAGATGAGAAAAATATATTGATCTGAAGGCGGGGGTTAAAAGAGAATTATCATGTCATTTGGGTTGTATAGATGATCAAGAGGGTGACTTAGAAATTAAAACGAACACTTGTTTGTCCTTGAAACAAAAAGGACTTTAATCAGTATCATTATATCATATATTATACTAATAATAACATCAAAGCCGGGTTATAATTAAAGGTCCACTGGACCAGCTTGATATCAACTAAACATATGTGGCAAAGAAGATTAAAATCATTACAGCAAAATTGACTAAAATATGTGAAATTTGGAATTTGTCGTGTATGTGTCCAATACATCATCCTTCCACTTACGACTCCTCCAGTAGTAGTAAAAAAAGCAAAAAAAAAGCAAAAAGCAATAAGATTGAGACACGTCACCAATCTCACTACACATGGGTCCCTCATCACCCACAGTTTTCCTCCATAAATAGCCATGAAACCCAACTCTATTCCTCCCTTTTCCCACTCTCACTTCTCTTGTCACTAATTTTCTATCGTGTTCCTCCATAACCCCTGGTTGTATTTCTAACAATGCTACCATTAGAAGTCGGATCACCGGAATCCGGGTACAACCCTGCGCCCGACTCATGCCTAACCGCCTCCGAACAGCGCAAGATCCGACGGATGATATCAAATCGCGAGTCCGCGCGGAGATCGCGCATGCGCAAGCAGCGCCATTTGGAAGATTTAAGGTGCCACGTAAGCCGATTGAGAACGTTAAACCAAGAATTAGCGAACCGGGTCCAGCTGGTTGCTAACCGGAACATGATACTCACGTCCGAAAACGAACGGTTGAGATTCGAGTACGAGGTTTTACGAGAACGGATCCTGGAAATCCAAAGGATTTGGACTTGTAAGCAGCTGCAAAGGCTTGCTTGGCCTGTCGTTTGTGGCGGATTCGGGTCAGGAACCGAACAGCAGCCCAATTATAATTCATTACTTGCGTAATGGGCTTGTAGTTTAAGAAATGATATATCGGACTAATATGCCTCATAGCAGTAAGTACTGGCTTAAATTAGCGTGGAAAAATCCTTTTAAGTTAAGAAGAGGTGTCATTATAATAACCTTTTCTTTGTTGTAAATTTCTTTTCTTTTTCGTTTTTAGTGTGGATATGAATTTGTGAAATATATTTTTGTTACGGTGAACGTGAAAAAAGCGACGAATGCTTCTTTACATAAATTCATCAAATTTTATATCGTTTGTAAAATTTTGATGTTCCTGCTGGCATAATGATGTTAATTATTGCCAACTGCACGCCCATTTTAATATTTTATTTATGGACAGCTATATTTCAACACAAGTTGGGAATATAAATTGTGACAGAGGATATGTTTATTATTGATTCTACCACTGATTTCCATCTTAGCAGAGAATAAAATTCCAATAGTGAGTACTTTAAACTTTATATTTTATTTTATGTCTCAGCAACCAATCTCTTTGCTTATCGCTGTGACATTCCATTTCAAATAGAAAAAAACGCCAAATCAAAATGAATTATTAATGAATGTGTTAAGTTCGTTAGCAAGATCATTTATGTAAAAATTTAATCTACATCAAAACTAAGATAGAATTTCATCAAAATTGCAAGATAATACGTAGCATCGAGAATATTTATATTAATCATCGATTCGAAACATTATTTTAACGATTGCAATCCCAGTGACTTCAAATTTTAAATAGATAATCTTGCTGAGCAATAAATATAATAGTGCTATAAAAATTCAATTTAACACAAATACTATTTAAGAAAAAAAGGATAAATAATAGGAGATATATCCTTGTTTTAATTACGCTCACATACTTGTAGAGTTATAATAAATTAGTGTGAACAACATCTCTTTAGGACAACTTGAGTGGTATTTGTCAAATTCTTATAAAAGTTTGAAAACAATGCTTTTATAAAATAATGCATATTTTTTTTTACGAAGAAATATAAAAGGAAATAGAATATAAGTTGGAAAGCAACTTTTGTTAGGCTGGTCGTAGTATCCACCAAATACCTACATCATGAATGCATAAAATATGTATGAAACTAAAAGAAGTTGTCCATAGTAAGAACGTCACAATCTTTTTAATTTAATTATATTTTAAGATAATAGTGAAGTTTATAACGATTTAAATAGTTGCGATCACCTATAACAATATTTCTTATATTCCATACGATAGAGAAAGGCACTAAAATATTTAAAGAAAACATGTGCGACCGGCCAATGGAACCATGATATCAACATTATTTTTCTTCCGAAGAATTATTTTCAAGAAAGCTCCGCTTTACTCAAAAAGTTTCTGTATGTTTTTGAACTTAAAAGACTTTGCCGTTTAACTTTCACTTTTAAAAGGCTCTGAAATTTGTACAGTAATATTTGATTAAAACCGAATTAATCGATCAAATCAACTAATTTCAATCAGTTTGATTCAATCACAAAGAAAAAAAAAAAGAGTTTGAAATTTGATTATCGACTCAATCGAACTAACCGAACTTTCCTTATATCATCCAAACTTATTTTATATATTATGCATTCTATAATCAGTTCAGAAATAAAACTATAAAGCTTATAAATTGAAATATGTTAAATTGTTTATAAACATAAAAGCCGTCTATTTCGATCGACATATATAAGTTATTTTTTGTTTTTTAAAAATCAAAATTAATAGTCTTTGACTTTCACAGACGTATATGTATGTTTTCTTTTGACGATAGTTGAACGGTAAGATATGATGATTTTTTTATTTACGATTTAGTTTGGTAGAAACAAAAAAAACACCAAAATTAACAACGAAACGGTTACCGTTTGAATTAAACGAAATTAATTTGGTTTGATTTGATTTGGTTTTTGGTTTTTTATTTCAATTCGATTTGACTTTTGTTACTTTAAAACCGACTGAACCGATCAAAGACGGACTTCTAAATGCTGCTTCACAAAATTATGAATTTTTATTTCTATTTTTTTTAATTGTTTTGAAATTGGTTATTGGTCTTTATAGAAAATTGATCACATGATACAATGTCCACAAATTGTTACTCATACCAGGTCCTTATCCGTTATATGTATAAAAAAAAGTCGTTTTGGCACTAATTTCATGATGATACCCAACAAGGTATATTAGGTAGTAGAAATCCGTAAAAACTTTGGATAACAGAAGAAACTTTTGTGAGCAAAATTAGTTTTGTCAACGTTATGGACGAATAAATAAATTGATAAATAAAATGAGATGAAAAACGCAATTTGATTTAAACAGCTTGTGCTCAATTTTGAAAGATATGACATGGACGTACTATGCAGTTTATCCATTGTGAAATGGGCCACCTGAAGTCAATAATCTACTAGCCCATGCTTAAGAACAAATTTCATTTAGGCCTAGCATTAAAATATTTCGAGCCCCTATTTAAGTAGGTTCCTCGATGGGTAGGGTTTGGTTGGAATAGCTTAAAACCAGAACCCAGCACTAGTTACTATAATCGAAATGCGAGTTCAGTTCAAATCCGCTGTTAGCGAGAATTTTACAAATTTGAATCAGTATTACTGTTGTTGTTCTAGAGAAAGCGAGTAAGATGAAAAAAGAATAAGAGAACGAGGAATAGTTTCACATTAGACATTTTTAAAATCGCTAAATCGCATGTGTTTAAATATAATGCATGACAACATGCAACCGACTGTCTCCGGTTAGGTTTTGGATCCAAATTTAGAAATTATATAACTAAGTTTGATTTGGTATTCTAAATTTTATGTTTTCATCAAAAAATACATGCACGACGATTGTATTTTTGAAAAACAACCGATTTGAAAAATAAAACTAACATATAAAATATACAACAAATTTATTTTAATTTCCGTATCTTAAGGAATAACAAAAGAATACAAAACAATTTATCCTCTCTGCCGTCCATTCATCCCCTCGTCCATCCATCCATCTCCTCCGTCGTCATAGACATGGTCTAAAATTTTATATTTCTCTTTCGTTATTCTCATAATTTGTTATGAATATTACAAAAGGCAAAACACAAAATGAAATCAAACATGTACTAAATATCTTCGAATCTCATTATTCACTCATCATAAATTTATTACTCTTATCACTGCATCAACTTTTGTAGCGGAGATTTTAGTCGACTTCGGTAGTGCATCTACAGTCGTTCATAAAATATTCTCGGTTCCATTCTATCTTGTAAGACGATTTGTCATAACTCAATGCATCCATTCATTTAATAAAACGATGTAATCGCAAATAAGCGTCATCCATGTACTTCAGAGTGAATTTTGTTCGTATGGCTTCTATTGGTATTGCTCAATTTGCCAGAATCAACAACTAACATTAATAATTTTAAGACGTTATCATGATAGTGAAAATGCATAGTCTGAAAGAGTTTACTTTAGATTTCACAAAATTAAAAAGATTTGATGACGTAAAGTTCATCTATTAGAAAAAATAAGCATTCTGTGGAGGTTGGATTAAAAGTGGTATATGTATTGAATATGCTGAAATAAGAGCTTTTATATGTATTAAATATGTTGAAACAAGAGGAGCAAATGTAACGAACAGCTTTTTGTACCCTCGGAAGTCGACACTAAATAATTGACGGTATTCAACTGTCGAGCATCCAAATGCTGAAAATGCCGATTGTTATAATAAAAAGAAAAATAAAAAGAAAAATAAAAAGAAAACAAAATCTCTTAGCGAAACTATAACATATAATATAACAAAGACAGTAAAAATTATCACTCTAAACTACATGGTATATCAGAATTAAAATCAAACCTCAGCACCTTGGTCAATTATAACCTCATGACCATATAATTGCTGATGGGTATATACAATAATACAACGAAAAAAAAAATACTATGGGAGGTGAACGTCCAGCTCCAATCCATATCCAAGTATTATAATAAAATAACATCCGAATCAGTATGGAAAAACGGCGTGAGAAAACTCAAGAAACGTGAAGAACATATAATAATTCTATGCGACTACGCCGCTAAACACGAAAAGGGTTTTCACCTCACAAGAAGAACATCCATAGAAAAATGAATGGAAACAAATTAGAACAAAATCCAAATTTGAAAGAATGAGCATAAACAAGATCAAAATCAAAACTTAAAGAATTGCCTCAAATAATTAAACATCGAGAAGAGCTCCAGTCACTTCACGATACAATTAAGAAATTCAAAGGTTTGAATCAAAAAGAAGAAAAAGGAAATTTTCCAACAGTGACTAAGAGTGTGCACCTCGTTTCGAAGAAAAAGGAAATTTTCCAACAATGACTAAGAGTGTGCACCTCTTTTCGAAGAAAAAGAAAATTTTCCAACAATGACTAAGAGTGTGCACCTCCTTATCGAAAGTATACCTCTAAAAAATATACTTGAGAATTACGATGGCACTTAAAAAAAGTACAAGCCGGATCACGCCAACAATACCAAGTATTCAAGTATCTTACATCTCTGCGCGCATATAACCAAATCCAATCTGGAGTAGATATGAATATAACCTAATGCGAGCAATCCTACGTAGCATGGCGTCCACTCGTGCTTTGGTTTTAGTCATTTCCAACAAAAGATATCAATGCTCAAATGAGCAACAATTTGTCTTAGATCGACGATACATAAAGAAGGTAGTGGAATCGATAGTCAATAAATCAACTATCGGGAATAATTAAAATGATCCTGTAACGACCCAGAATTTCTATTAATTAAAATTTGAATATTTAATTAATTTTAATTATTAATAAATGGAATTTATAAGTCGAATAATTTTATTTCGAATAATTAGATTTAATTGGATAATTAAATCGATAATTTAATAGTTGAAATTACAGAAATAATTGAGAATTGGGTTAAATATGATTAAAAATGATTTGTAAAATTTTATTTAATCATATTGAAGTTATAGAGATGTTATAGAACTTTTAAAATTGAATTTGGAGTTAATTTGTGAAAATTGAATATTTTAATATTTAATTATCGACTGAAAAATAGCCACTTTTCGAACAGTCTCAGAATTGGACGAAACTAGTTCCATTGGATCCGTAATAGTTTGTTATTATCGGATTTCAATTTTCGTAGCAATCGGAGTTGTCATTTGATCGTGGCAGCTCGAAACGCATCGAAATTGTTTTAATATTAATTTGGCGAGTTAAAATGGTCATTTTTCAAACAGTCTCGGATTTTGACGAAACCAGTTTCATCGGATCTGTAATGTGATATTATTGTAAGGTTTCAAATTTCGTGTCAATCGGATTTATCGTTTGTCCGGCGCAAGTTAAAACGCATAGAAATTAGTTTAAATCGGTTTAATTTAAATCGATCGTTTATTTCCATATCTCGCACAGATGATCGAATTAGCTTCCGAAACCTATTTCATTGTGCCCGGAACGCAGGATAAACTCTAGAAATGCCAGTTACCACGTGTAAATCGGAGTCCGGAAAACCGGAATGAATAGTGTTCGTTTTATTTTCTATAAATAGACCATTTATTCACAAAATAATAAAAAAAATTAGCTAGGGTTCCATTTCAATGGCCGGCCGCCTCTTATGCAATGAATGCCCAGAAATCTCCTCTCTTTCTCCCTCAAAATCTTCAAATCCATCGTTTAATTCAAGAAACTTTCTACATGAAAGTTGTAGAGGGTAGTACGCTCTACAAAGTGAACGGCTATGATGAAGAATAATGCTACGGATCGACCAGAATTTCGCCACAAAGGCCGTCCATTCATCATTGAATCACGTGCTATAGGCACGACCAAGTTTCATGAAACTTTTGCCGAAGTTAGAGCGAAGCGAGGGCATTGGAGGGGAGGTCTCTGATCGACATGGAGGGCATCGATAGTGGGTGCGTAAATCAATGAAGAAGGCGGTAGTTTGGGTTTCGGTTACTGGAGAAACGCGTTAGTGGAGAAGCTTGGACCCGTGGCCACGATTTTCCCAAAGCAAAATGCACGGCTCTGATCTAATTTGGGTTATAAATTTAAAAAGAAAATGTAAATAAATTATATTAAAAATTGTGTAATCTTTGTAACACAATATCTTTGTCATAAGAGGTCGAAAACGCACGAAACCAGTTGCGTTGGAACCGTTTTGTCGAGCACTACGCGATGAAACTGGATTGGAGTCGTTTGGAGCTAGTGAGAACTTTGGGTAAAATTAAACGTCCGTTTAATTTTATTCGAATAAAAGCTGAAAACGAAATTAAAATCAAGGTGAGAACTTCTCACTCAATCGAATAGTTTCGATTTATAATTTTAAATAGTTAGATTTAAAATTGTTGATTGTATGCATGGATGATAAATTATTATCTATTGATTGTTAAAATAGACATTATGCACCGTCAGTAAGCGGATGTTATTTATTAAAAACATATACCGCGAATATTTCACCGTATAGTGAAATTGGTATTATTTATGTACTTGGAGTTGATTTTTCCGCATTATATAGCGGATGAGACCCTATTGCGCCGCCTATTAAGCGGATAATATTGTTATAAATCCCATATGCCGCGATAATTCCGTACTGGAACGGAATTAGTATTGTGCTAACATCTTTGGATGCAGGGAAACAGGTTGGAAGGATCCAACTGGATTCCTCAACTGTATTGATTTATTTACAGATATTGTGATATTTGTTGATTATCATATCGATATATGATATTTGGATGTCATAATTGACTGTTAGGTGTTGTTGCATCATCGGATCCATTTTTGAAGTTTTAAAATAATAATTTTGGTTTTTAGAAGAATTTTTAAAGTAATTTTTGAAAGTACACGTTTTATGTAATTTTTGAATTGATTCATTTTGAATAATTAAAACGTTATAAATTCGTATGTTATAAAAATTAAGATTTTTGTGAAATATAACCAAAAGGTGATTTTTGAGATAAGCAGTTAATAAATGTATAAAATAGTTAAATTGGGAATTTTGAATTATTTTAAAACGGGCTATATGAAAGATGTATAAATTTGATATTTTAAAATTAAAAATATTGGAATTATAAAACGAGTTTTTATAAGTGTTAAAATGAAGTATAAATGGATTCATAAGTGAATGAAAATTTATAGATTTATGAATTTTGAAGTTATAAAATGAATAGATGTTGTAAGACAAAAGATTTTAAGGAATTAACTTATAAATCGGATTTTTGCATTTAAATTGAAATCTTTGATGAAGCGAAAATGGTTTATACTTGGGACTTATAAATTATATATTTTATAAATAGAAATAATAGAATTTTAAAAGGAGTTCTATTAATGTCGAAAATAAGGTCATAAATGAAATCTTATAAGTAATAAGATTTATAATTTGTGAAGTTTTAAAAGAACGATTTTGTAAATAAATGGATTATAAGCATTTAACTTATAATATGGACTTTTGGTATATAATTGAGTTATATAAATTAAATTGGATTTATAAAGGAGATTTATAAATCGAAGCTTATAAATAGAAATGGAATGTATAGACATTGTTTATAAATTCGAAATCAATGGAATTTGATAAATTGAAAGTTGAAATTGGTTAAGGAAGTATATTCATGATTTAAGTATAGTGAATATATTATCAAAATAAATGGATATGATTGGGAAAATGAATATTATAAAATGAAGTTAATCGTTTTAACGATGTGTTTTTAAAATGTATTACAAACCGAATACATAGATTTCAACATTCATTGTTGAAATAGACGTTTTCGAGAAATAAGGAAATGGTGAACTATAACACTGTTGTTACAGTAAATGGTTTCCGAAAGGAAATATTTTGTATAGTATTGGGATTTATATATCTATTTTTAATTTTGAATCCCTATACTAGTGATTTTGGGTCGTCGTAATGGTGTTTTACGCAACATTCGTTTTGACTCAGATAAATGTGTTTAAGTGAATGATTTCTTAAAGAATGAAATATATACTTAATTTCGATTTAAGTATAGTGAATATTTTCCAAATGTTGAAAATAAATAGATTTGTGAATTACTTATTAATAAATAAGTATGGAAATGTTTTTCCAATGTGAAATGAAACGTTTTGAGAATTTATCTTTTTGAAGATAAATTGAAAATGAATAATTGAAATCGTATATTCATAAATATTTTGGAATGTAAATTCACTATGGAATTTATAAATGAAAAGGGGAATTTGTTTAAAAATAAACGTTGATTTATTTTTGAAGTGTGGGAATTAATTTACGGATTTGGAACGTAAATATAAAGTAAATCGTTAAGGATTTATTTAATTGGTTTAAATGAACCATGTTGAAATGAAAGTAATCCCATATAGGGAAATGATTTGAATTTTTTTTTCAAAAGTAGTAAAGGTGAAAAGTGATTTGAAAACTGTTTTCAAAAGGTTGAAATGTGGAAATTATATATCTAGTAAAGATATTCTGGAAAGTAATTAATTTGGGAAACTATTTGGAATTTGGTGATGTTGAACACGCCTATTGATAGTTAAATAATCCGACTATCAATATTTACCTTTAAATAGGTATTTGTTGTGATTGCTTGAATTTGAATGCCACACTTATTTTTAAAATAAGCGCTCACTATTCGGGTTAGCCGGGAAAGGACCTTGGGGTCGTATAACCCATTCCGAATATGTGATACGTCGTAATGGATTGCATTTGATGACCGGTGTTGAAGACCGGATATTTTTGAAACCGGAAGGATTACCGTTGAGTTGCTCTGCATCGGCTGATCTTCGATATAGAGGTTTTATCACCCTTAGTGACGGGAAGTCCGGACGTGATTAGAAATTATCCGGAATGTAAGGACTTCTTTGTAAGTGCCTTCGATTCTGTTCGAGCCCGGAACAGGCTTGTATGGATTGTATGTCTGACATTACAAGTTGAGATATAAAGCTGATTTCTTTCAAATATATTTCTGTTGGTGGCGGAGAATTTATTCTCTTAGCTTAACACCCTTCTCTGAGACGTACGAACTCAGAGGTTATGTAATTGAAGGTTATTAGTGATATACTCCCAATTTGGTAGTGTGGCATGCCGAGTGTTGCTGTGAGATGATCATTGTTTGATCATTTGTGATATGATCATTTGTTTGATCATTTATCCTAGTGATCATTACTTTGATCATTTGTTGACCCAAAGCATAGCTTTTGTATAAAGCGTGGCTTTGTGGATGAGACTTCGTCGGACCTCACACCCCGGAAATGTTCAAAACAAGAAGGATGCAGCAAGGTTATTAGGGGGTAGCGCCCCTTTAGTGTATGTCATTCCTTCTGGATAGAGGTGGTATCATGGTATGGAGCCCAGATACTTAACATATGTTGTTACTGCAAATTTATTGCTTTGTGGTTGTTGGAAATCGAGGATCCTCGGATAGATCGTTTACGATCGGGGGATGACATATTCGTGTCAGTAGTTACCCAGTTAGGGGTAACCCGGCCTTGTGTTGGCAGAGATCCAGTTTGGTTCTCGGGTCGTCTTTCCAGAGGCGCACTCATGTGGCAATGGGAAATTCCTTGGCCTGACCATTTGTTGGAAATCCAAAGAAACAATACGATCTTGTACGGTTTTAGTTGTATAACCTGCCATGGAATATGGCGGTAACCTGCTATTGAACATGGTAGCTATAGTAGGCATACGATAATGGTCGTATGTTGGCTAAGATTTATATCTTTACTTTCGAAATTTTTCCCTACACTATGCACTAGTAATAATATCAAATGTTTCTTTTTAATACGTATCAAGCATCTTTGACTATCATAAGGAGAAATCTCCTCCGATTCTGCGTTTGCATTGTGTGTCAGTGTGGGAGGCCTTATGGTAGTCTCATTTTTAAAAGCATTGCGAACCTATTTTAAATTATCCTATTCTTTGTTTTAAAGATAAACTGTTTTGAGTTCTCACACCAGTCACATGACTGACTCAGAGTTTATTGTTTTCCTTCCTAAACTCTGGGTGCCCACTAATTTCCACACTGGCAGTCAAAAGTCAGGTTTATCAGGATATTCTGGAATTCAGGAGTTGCAGGAGGCAAGCTGGGTGGCAGGGCGTATTCACTAGTATATAGTATTTCTTTCCGCTGTTTGTTGTTGTTTGTTGTTGCACACTCTGATGATGTAATGTAATGTAATATGATGAAATGTAAAAACTGATATAGTTCTTTGTTTAAAGATTATTCATTTATTTATTATATGTTGTTCCGCTGCGATTGTGAGATTCTGATATTGTTCTGTTGTTTTCTTTCTGTTATGTTCTACCTTTTTCTTTCTTCTTCTACCTCTTTCTTCTTCTTCAACCCTAACTATTCGGTTTTTCGGGAACGAAAAATCGCGTACGTTACATTTGGTATCAGAGCATATGGTTAAGCGACAACCATGGCTCTGTTGGGTATTTCTCATTAGAGATGGAGTTAGTAGTACTCTAGAATGAGTTGAGTGTAATAACAGATATGAGAGTGTATTTGTTAGTGAATATTAAATGGTTTTATATTGTGATGATTGGTTTGTTGAGTGGCATATGAACCTTCGTCGGCTAGTCTGCGCAACTGTATCGAAGGGGTTTCTAAACACTTGAATAGAACAATTCGACACAGTATTGTTTTAAATTGGGTAAATGAAATAATTTTACCTTGATTATATTTTATACATAAAAGAATAATTTTTCAGAATTATTAAAGTATATAATTGATTGTTTGGTTGTTGAATAAGTTAAATAAATTGATTTGGATTTGATAAGATGTTGAAATGGAATATAACTTAAGTGAAGTTGAATAAAGTTGATTTAGGTGTCAAAGTAAATTAATCAAGAGAAGTAATGAATATGAACTTGAGTTATATAAATGAAATTCAACTTTATATTTTCAAAGGAATTAGCAATTGAATTGATAAATGGACGAAATGTTAATCAATTGAATGTAAATAAGTTGATATGAAATAATGAATGTAAGTGTTAATTCATTAAAAGCTAGATGTTATTGGAAGTTGAATAATTGAATGAAAATCAACTTAATATAAACCAATTGGAATTAAGAATTTGGACCAAATTGAATGTAAATTGAATAATTTGGTTATGTTGAATATACATTGGTTGTTATATGGTTGTAAATTGATTGTGTATAATTCATTAAGTGTTAATGAAGTTGAATTGATAAAATTGAAAGCTATGAAATTGGATTCAAATTGAAAGTGAAGTAAATGAATTTGAATAGAATTGAATTTGATTTGGAAATGAACCAACTTGAATATGAATAAATGAATAAATTGGAAAACCAATTCATTGAATATTAATGAGAAGTGAATTTATATTGATTTTGGTGGTTGCATTTGTTGTTTAGTTGCATTTGCTATATTATGCAGTTGTTATGTTGCTATATGATGTATATTGATATTATTTTCATATATGCATGTTTCTCATGGTTTGTTAAGTGTTTAGTAGGTGCGGATCGCGTTTGCTTCGCATTTGGAGCTCGCTTTCGTGCTATATTAGCCGTATATGCTCGCTAATAAAATATAAGGCACATATCTCGAATTACATACCGTACTTTTACACTTTTTCCCTGCAGGATGCCTCATCATTTGATGAGATGTATATTTGTGATATATATACTGTCATTTTTTTTCGGATCGAGCCGCGCAAAGGAGACTATGGCGAATTTTTCCGAAAATTTATGGCGTTAGAATATTTTTGAGAAAATTAGAAATTTTTTGAAAACTAAAGTTTGGATTTGGAAACTTAGTAAAGATATTGTAAGAAGTTTAACTATGAATTTTGAGAAAGTTAAAAACTTAAGAGATTTGAAAAATCTAAATTGAATGGTTTGTTTGGGAAAGTTAATGGATTCTGTAACTTTTCTTACTTGATAATTTCGAGGACGAAATTCTTTTAAGGAGGAAGTCTGTAACGACCCAGAATTTCTATTAATTAAAATTTGAATATTTAATTAATTTTAATTATTAATAAGTGGAATTTATAAGTCGAATAATTTTATTTCGAATAATTAGATTTAATTGGATAATTAAATCGATAATTTAATAGTTGAAATTACAGAAATAATTGAGAATTAGGTTAAATATGATTAAAAATGATTTTTAAAATTTTATTAAATCATATTGAAGTTATAGAGATGTTATAGAACTTTTAAAATTGAATTTGGAGTTAATTTGTGAAAATTGAATATTTTAATATTTAATTATCGACTGAAAAATAGCCAATTTTTGAACAGTCTCAGAATTGGACGAAACTAGTTCCATTAGATCCGTAATAGTTTTTTATTATCGGATTTCAATTTTCGTAGCAATCGGAGTTGTCGTTTGATCGTGGCAGCTCGAAACGCATCGAAATTGTTTTAATATTAATTTGACGAGTTAAAATGGTCATTTTTCAAACAGTCTCGGTTCGACGAAACTAGTTTATCGGATCCGTAATGTGATATTATTATAAGGTTTCAAATTTCGTGTCAATCGGATTTATCGTTTGTCCGGTGCAAGCTAAAACGCATAGAAATTAGTTTAAATCGGTTTAATTTAAATCGATCGTTTATTGCCATATCTCGCACAGATGATCGAATTAGCTTCCGAAACCTATTCCGTTGTGTCCGGAACGCGGGATAAACCCCAGAAATGCCAGTTACCACGTGTAAATCGAAGTCCGGAAAAACCGGAATGAATAGTGTTCGTTTTATTTTCTATAAATAGACCATTTATTCACAAAATAATAATAAAATTTTTAGCTAGGGTTCCATTTCAATGGCTGGCCGCCTCTTATGCAATAAATGGCCAGAAAGCTCCTCTCTTTCTCCCTTAAAATCTTCAAATCCATCGTTTAATTCAAGAAGCTTTCTACATGAAAGTTGTAGAGGGTAGTACGCTCTACAAAGTGAACGGCTATGATGAAGAATAGTGCTATGGATCGACCAGAATTTCGCCACAAAGGCCGGCCGTTCATCATTGAATCACGTGCTATAGGCACGACCGAGCTTCATGAACTTTTGCCGAAGGTAGAGCGAAGCGAGGGCATTGGAGGGGAGGCCTCTGATCGGCGTGGAGGGCATCGATAGTGGGTGCGTAAATCAATGAAGAAGGCGGCAGTTTGGGTGTAACATCCCGAGATTTATGAATTTAAATTTTAGTAATATATTGGAACTTTTTGAAATAAGAATTGAAAAGTTATAAAGAAATGAAATATTCAACAAAACAAGAAATTGTTTAAGCCTAAAAATAAAATAAAATAAAATAAAATATAAGTTATAGATTAAATGTTAATAAGTTAAATCTCGAATAGAAATAAAATTTAAGAAAATGTATATTGTAATAAAATCACATAATTATAATCTAACAGGTAAACATTCAAACAAATAAACAAATAAACCTATGAATAATTAAACAAATAAACAAGTAATCTAACATTTAAGCAATAAAAACATATAAACAAATCAAACAAAATAACACTTATGAAAAAAAATATATAAAAACATATGAACTGTACCTATAAAGGAAAATGTAAGAAAGTAAAACATTCAAACAAATAAACATGTTACTAAATTAAATCAGGTAAGTCTAAGAACCTAAAAACAAAACAAAATATGCTGAAATTAGCAAAGTAACTACAAACTAGTCAACTAGAATATGTAAGTAAAAGAAAATAAAAGAAAATAAAACAAAACACTTTTATTTTATAAAGTAAACTAGGAAAGTAAGTATTTTAAATAGAAAAAATAATAATATATGAAGATAGTACTTACAGGAAAAAGAAAATCAAATAGCATGCTGAAAATGTATAAAGCATGAAACACTACATGCTTCCATTTAATGCTTCATTTAATGCCATTACTCTAGTAACAATCAAGTGTGACATTGACTGTAAAATGCATGCTTGTATTAAATGTTACTCTTCAGCCTCCCTTGAAGAAAGGAGGAAAACATGCAAGGTACAAAAGCCTGTATAAGCCACTATGCAAATTAAATGTTCAGTACTTTGGTTAAAAACCTGTCTACCTCCCTTACTTTGTATACTTCTATATATATCAACCTATGCATCATCTCGTTTAAAAACTTCTTACTGAAAGAAAAAAATATTTAGCAAAGAAAAAGAGAAATAAAAAGGAAGAGAAGAATCAGAAAGAAAAAGAAAAACCTGCAGATTTCAAAGCAAAAGTATTCCCTGTTTTCAAATATTTCCAGGTGAGTAAATCTATACATTGTTCAAATTCTGGGTGCTTGAATTTTTGCATGAAAGAAATAGCTCTGAACTTGTGTTTGATTTTTCCTGCAAACATTATTTTCCTTCTGTTTCTGTTTTATACTGATATGTTAAAATCTCTAGTTTACAGAGTAAACTATACACAAACCCGACATCTTCTTATTCTCCTTGCTCCTGAAAAATGTTAGTAATCAAGTTAAAACTTTTGTTTTAAATCCTCAAACAAGTGTTTGTAAAGATATTTAAACATACAGAAAAGCATGTTCACTGTAATATAGTTTACAGGTTTTAAGTAAAGTTTGATAGAAAAATAAAATGTTGAAAAATATAAATTCAATGATATAATCTGAATCCATACCAAAATCTATGATTTTCAAAACAAAGATGAATTTTTTTAATGAAGTGATAAAGAGCAGTTTGGGATTTTGATCAAATTTGCATTTTTATCAATCCCTGAAAATCGAATCATTTATAAATATTGAAATTTGTACTGAAGCATGATTGAACATCTAGGATGTTGGGAAAAATGTTAAAAAAAAATCTCTATTGCATAAATCTTGAATTCGAATCCAAACTAGGGTTTAAGGACTGTTTCCAGTTCACGTTGCAAATGAGATCGCCGCTCCACCTATGGGTGATCGGAATCCACGTCGCCGGTGCCAATCGAAGCATCACATCTTGATGAAGCTCCAGTATGATTTTAGTGGCTTCTGATGGCCATACGGGGGAAGACGAGATGTTTTAGTGGTAATGTGTTGATGGGTTTATTCGATTGAACCACCGGAAGTTGAACCACGGCGATTTTTAAACTTCTGGGTGGTCGGCTAGGTTGAGGTAGTCTTCGTTGACTTGCCGATGGTCACGCGGAGGGTCAGAACGTCATCGTTCAGGCGTACACGTATACGCGTATCATCGCGTGTCTGAAAATGGTGGGTTGTGGAAGAAGGAGTGGCATGGAGGAAGACTCGAAGCATGGATCGGGGAAAACTGAGCATGACTCGAAGGGAGACTCGGGGGGGTTTCAGCGTTGGGTCGGGTAACAGTTTGGACTTAAACAAATTTTGAAAATTTTTATTGACACGGGTAGAATTGGGCAGAAACTCGAAGCAGGAAGTGTTTTAACTCGAGCGTGACTCGGGGGAAGTCTCGGGTTGACCACCTGAACCATATTTCCAGTATGACATTTATGGACAATTTAAGTTTAAACTATTTTTATAAGCATTCCTTATGAAATGATAATTATTAATGAAATGTGAAGTTAAATTAAAAAAAATGATTAGATAATTTATGATTTATAATTACTTTGTAATTTATAATATTAAATAAATAAAAGCAATAAAAAAAATTAAAGTTGTAAATTTAAAAAATCATTAAGTTGATAATTTAAAATGATTGATTCAAAATTGATAGTTACATTAAAATAATTTATTAAGGAATAATAAATTAATATATTCAATTGAGATCTAATTGGATTGTAGTTTAAAATGATAATTAAAGTGAATAATTGTCATTAATCAATGATTTTGAAAAGAAATTTAAGAATGATTTACAAACTTGTAATTAAATTGATTTATAAACAATTAAGTGTTTAAATAAATTTATAAGTAAGAATTTGTAAATTTTGAAACGATAAATTGGGTAATCAAAATGTAATTTATTTATCCAGATTCTTATCATTAAATTTAATTAATTCAGTGGCAAATGTATTTAAATCACATTGGAAAGTAATTAACTATTGTTGTTAACTTACATTGATACCTCTGTTCTGTTTGTAATTCTGTATGATGTAATTGCCATGTTATTGCACTGTGATTATGATTGTTCTGTATTAATGTGAAAACCCTGTTGTCTGTAAAACGACATTTAAACTTCGATGCGACAGGGAATCAGATTTCAGTTGGTTATCCGAAACCCACATCGAACCTGTGAATATTTGTGAATGACATCCACATGTTTTAAAATTTGACACTCACTATTCGAATTAGCCGGGAAAGGACCTGTGTGTCATATAACCCATTTCGAATATGTGATTCGTCGTTATGGATGGCATTTGAAGACCGGTGTTGAAGACCGGGTATTTGCGAGAGCGATAGGATGATCTGTCGATTGACTCTGCACCGAGTTGCTCCGGTATAGAGTTCTCCATATGTGATGGGGAATCCGATCAGGATTGTGGATATCCGGATTGCAAGGACTTTTTTGGAAGTGCCTTCGGTTCTGTTCGAGCCCGGAACAGACTTGTATGGATAGTATGTCTGACATTACAAGTTGAGATATAAAGCAGATTTCATTCAAATATATTTCTGTTGGTGGCGGAGAATTTATTCTTTAAGCTTAACACCCTTCTCTGAGACGTACGAGCTCAGAGGTTATATAGTTGAAGTTATCAGCGATATATTCCCAATTTGGTAATGTGACATGCTGAGTGTTGCTGAAATGATCATTGTGTTGATTATTGTGATAGGATCGTTTATTTGATCGTCTATCTTAGTGATCATTGTGTTGATCATTTGTTGACCCAAAGCACGGCTTTTGTATAAAGTGTGTTTTTGTGGACGTGACTTCGTCGGACCTCACACCCCGAAATGGTCGAAACAGGAAAGATGCGGCAAGGTTATTGGGGGTAGCACCCCTTAGGGTATGTACATTTCCTTCTGGATAGAAGTGGTATCATGGTATGGAGCCCAGATACTTAACTTATGTGGATATCGCAGATATATATATATGATTTTGTGATTTGTTGCTGGGGCCCCGGTTAAAGGTTGGTTACGACCGGGAGATGGCATACTCGTGTCAGTAGTTACCCAGTTAGGGGTAACCCGGCCTTGTGTTGGCAGAGATCCGGTTTGGTTCTCGGGGATGTCCATCCAGAGGCATTCTCATGTGGCAATGGGAAGTTCCTTGGCCTGACCATTTGTTGGAAATCCAATTCCCAATACGAAATCCTGTACGGTTTTAGTTGTAGAACCGGCCATTTACTTATGGTGGTCACCACTGTTTAGATGGTAGCTATAGTAGGCATACGATAATGGTCGTATGTTGGCTAAGATTAATATTCTATTTTCGAAATGATTTACTTCACTATGAACTAGTAATAATATCAAAGAATTCTTTTCTCGTATCAAGCATATTTAACTATCATAAGAAGAAATCTCCTCCAATTCTGCGTTTGCATTGTGTGTGTGGCGGGAGGTCTTATGGTAGTTCCATTTTTAAAAGCATTCCGAAAATTCTTTTATAAATCTTGTTATTTAAATACAACTGTTTTGTTTACTCATACCAGTCCCATGACTGATCCGGAGTTTATTGTTTTCTTTCCTAAACTCCGGGTGCCCATTATTTTCACACGGGCAGCCTAGTAGCAGGTTTCTATATTTTGGAGTAGCAGTATTTTAAAGCTCTTATCTTGGAGATATCTTAGGAGCTATTGGAGATTGCAGGTGTTAGATTTTGGAGTTCGTTATCATCTCTCTCATTTGAGAACTTTTGGATATATGTTCACTGTTATATTATCATGATGTTGTATTTGGAGATTGTGGTGTATGTACTATGTACTCTGTTATAGTATGGATATTATGTTGATGTTGTAACAGTGATATTATTTATGATATTGATTCTGTTCCGCTGTTTTATATTCATCTGATTGTTGTTATAAGCTCCGACGATGCGAATTTGATGTCGTTTATTGGACATCGAGTTTGGGTCGTTACATTGGGTTTCGGTTACTGGAGAAACACGTTGGATGAGAAGCTTGGACCTGCGGCCACGATTTTCCCAAAGCAAAATGCACGGCTCTGATCTAATTTAGGTTATAAATTTAAAAAGAAAATGTAAATAAATTATATTAAAAATTGTGTAATCTTTGTAATGCAATATCTTTGTCATACGAGGTCGAAAACGCACGAAACCCTAGTTGCGTTGGAACCGTTTTGTCGAGCACTACGCGATGGAACCGGATTGGAGTCGTTTGGAGCTAGTGAGAATTTCGGGTAAAATTAAACGTCCGTTTAATTTTATTTGAAATAAAAGCTAAAAACGAAATTAAAATCAAGATGAGAACTTCTCACTCAATCGAATAGTTTTGATTTATAATTTTAAATAGTTAGATTTAAATTGTTGATTGTATGCATGGATGATAAATTATTATCTATTGATTGTTAAAATAGACATTATGCACCGTTAGTAAGCGGATGTTATTTATTAAAAACATATACCGTGAATATTTCACAGTATAGTGAAATTGGTATTATTTATGTACTTGGAGTTGATTTTCCCGCATTATATAGCGGATGAGACCCTATTTCGCCGCCTATTAAGCGAATAATATTGTTATAAATCCCATATACCGCGATAATTCCGTACTGGAACGGAATTGGTATTGTGCTAACATCTTTGGATGCAGGAAAACGGGTTGGAGGGATCCAACTGGATTTCTCAACTATATTGATTTATTTACAGATATTGTGATATTTGTTGATTATCATATCGATATATGATATTTGGATGTCGTGATTGACTATTTGGTGCTGTTGCATCATCGGATCCATTTTTGAAGTTTCAAAATAATGATTTGGTTTTTAAAAGAATTTTTAATGTAATTTTCGAAAGTATACGTTTTATGTAATTTTTGAATTGATTCATTTTAAAGAATTAAAACGTTATAAATTCTTATGTTATAAAAATTAAGATTTTTGTGAAATATAACGAAAAGGTGATTTTTGAGATAAGTAGTTAATAAATGTATAAAATAGTTAAATTGGGATTTTTGAATTATTTTAAAACGGATTATATGAAAGATGTATAAATTTGATATTCTAAAATTAAAAATATTGGAATTATAAAACGAGTTTTTATAAGTGTTAAAATGAAGTATAAATGGATTCATAAGTGAATGAAAATTTATAGATTTATGAATTTTGAAGTTATAAAATGAATAGATGTTGTAAGACAAAAGATTTTAAGGAATTAACTTATATATCGGATTTTTGCATTTAAATTGAAATCTTTGATGATGCAAAAATGATTTATAGTTGAGACTTATAAAATATATATTTTATAAATCGAAATAATAGAATTTTAAAAGGAGTTCTATTAATGTTGAAAATAGGGTCATAAATGAAATCTTATAAGTAATAAGATTTATAATTTGTGAAGTTTTAAAAGAACGATTTTGTAAATAAATGGATTATAAGCATTTAACTTATAATATGGACTTTTGGTATATAATTGAGTTATATAAATTAAATTGGATTAATAAAGGAGATTTATAAATCGAAGCTTATAAATAGAAATGGAATTTATAGACATTGTTTATAAATTCGAAATCAATGGAATTTGATAAATTGAACGTTGAAATTGGTTAAGGAAGTATATTCACGATTTAATTATAGTGAATATATTATCAAATCAAATGGATATTCTTGGGAAAATGAATATTATAAAATGAAGTTAATTGTTTTAACGATGTGTTTTTAAAATGTATTATAAATCGAATACATAGATTTCAACATTCATTGTTGAAATAGACGTTTTCGAGAAATAAGGAAATGGTGGACTATAACACTGTTGTTATCGTAAATGGTTTCTGAAAGAAAATATTTTGTATAGTATTGGGATTTATATATCTATTTTTAATTTTGAATCCCTATACTAGTGATTTTGGGTCGTCGTAACGGCGTTTTACGCAACATTCGTTTTGACTCAAATAAATGTGCTTAAGCGAATGATTTCTTAAAGAATGAAATATATACTTAATTTCGATTTAAGTATAGTGAATATTTTCCAAATGTTGAAAATAAATAGATTTGTGAATTACTTATTAATAAATAAGTATGGAAATGTTTTTTCAGTGTGAAATGAAACGTTTTGAGAATTTATCTTTTTGAAGATAAATTGAAAATGAATAATTGAAATCGTATATTTATAAATATTTTGGAATGTAAATTCACTATGGAATTTATAAATGAAAAGGGGAATTTGTTTAAAAATAAACGTTGATTTATTTTTGAAGTGTGGGAATTAATTTACGGATTTGGAACGTAAATATAAAGTAAATCGTTAAGGATTTATTTAATTGGTTTAAATGAACCATGTTGAAATGAAAGTAATCCCGTATAGGGAAATGATTTGAATTTTTTTTCAAAAGTAGTAAAGGTGAAAAGTGATTTGAAAATTGTTTTCAAAAGGTTGAAGTGTGGAAATTATATATCTAGTAAAGATATTTTGGAAAGTAAATAATTTGGGAAACTATTTGGAATTTGGTGATGTTGAACACGCCTATTGATAGTTAAATAATCCGACTATCAATATTTACCTTTAAATATGTATTTGTTGTGATTGTTTGAATTTGAATGCCACACTTATTTTTAAAATAAGCGCTCACTATTCGGGTTAGCCGGGAAAGGACCATGGGGTCGTATAACCCATTCCGAATATGTGATACGTCGTAATGGATTGCATTTGATGACCAGTGTTGAAGACCGGATATTTTTGAAAACGGAAGGATTACCGTTGAGTTGCTCTGCATCGGCTGATCTCCGATATAGAGGTTTTATCACCCTTAGTGACGGGAAGTCCGGACGCGATTAGAAATTATCCGGAATGCAAGGACTTCTTTGTAAGTGCCTTCGGTTCTGTTCGAGTCCGGAACAGACTTGTATGGATTGTATGTCTGACAGTACAAGTTGAGATATAATCTGATTTCTTTCAAATATATTTCTGTTGGTGGCGGAGAATTTATTCTCTTAGGTTAACGCCCTTCTCTGAGATATACGAGCTCATAGGTTATGTAGTTGAAGGTTATTAGTGATATACTCCCAATTTGGTAGTGTGGCATGCCGAGTGTTGCTGTGAGATGATCATTATTTGATCATTTGTGATATGATCATCTGTTTGATCATTTATCTTAGTGATCATTACTTTGATCATTTGTTGACCCAAAGCACAGCTTTTGTACAAAGCGTGGCTTTGTGGACGAGACTTCGTCGGACCTCACATCCCGGAAATGGTCAAAACAGGAAGGATGCAGCAAGGTTATTAGGGGATAGCGCCCCTTTAGTTTATGTCATTCCTTCTGGATAGAGGTGGTATCATGGTATGGAGCCCAGATACTTAACCTATGTTGTTACTGCAAATTTATTGCTTTGTGGTTGTTGGAAATCGAGGATCCTCGGATAGATCGGTTACGATCGGGGGATGACATATTCGTGTCAGTAGTTACCCAGTTAGCGGTAACCCGGCCTTATGTTGGCAGAAATCCGGTTTGGTTCTCGGTTCGTCTTTCCAGGGGCGTACTCATGTGGCAATGGTAATTTTCTTGGCCTGACCATTTGTTGGAAATCCAAAGAAACAATACGATCTTGTACGGTTTTAGTTGTATAACCTGCCATGGAATGTGGCGGTAACCTGCTATTGAACATGGTAGCTATAGTAGGAATACGATAATTGTCGTATGTTGGCTAAGATTTATATCTTTACTTTCGAAATTTTTCCCTACACTATGCACTAGTAATAATATTAAATGTTTCTTTTTAATACGTATCAAACATCTTTGACTATCATAAGGAGAAATCTCCTCCGATTCTGCGTTTGCATTGTGTGTGTGTGGGGGGGAGGCCTTATGGTAGTCTTATTTTTAAAAGCATTGCGAATCTATTTTAAAATTATCCTATTCTTTGTTTTAAAGATAAACTGTTTTGAGTTCTTACACCAGTCACATGACTAACTCGGAGTTTATTGTTTTCCTTCCTAAACTCTGGGTGCCCACCAATTTCCACACGGGCAGTCAAGAGTCAGGTTTATCAAGATATTCTGGAATTCAGGAGTTGCAGGAGGCAAGCTGGATGGCAGGGCGTATTCACTAGTATATAGTATTTCTTTTCGCTGTTTGTTGTTGCACACTCTGATGATGTAATGTAATGTAATATGATGAAATGTAAAAACTGATATAGTTCTTTGTTTAAAGATTATTCATTTATTTATTATATGTTGTTCCGCTGCAATTGTGAGATTCTGATATTGTTCTGTTGTTTTCTTTCTGTTCTGTTCTACCTTTTTCTTTCTTCTTCTACCTCTTTCTTCTTCTTCAACCCTAAGTACTCGGTTTTTCGGGAACGAAAAATCGCGTACATTACAGATCCTATATGGAAATTAAATCTAATGCCCTTACCACTATTTGTCGATTTTAAACTTGTACTATCTCTCGGTTGAAAATGTAACAACCCTGTATTTTCTGATTATTTTAATTGTATATTTTAATTATTTTAAATTGAATTCCTGATTTAAAAACTTTATTTTATTTATGAAATTGGATAACTTGGTTATTTTAAATATAAATTTTGATTTTGATGTGAATTGGAATTTCAAACATGAGTTAATAGAATATTTTCCAGAAAAAGTGAATTTTGGTCAATGTGGTCAAACTTTAACTTTTAAATTTAAATTTTAAATATTCAAAAATTTGAATTTTTTATTTTATTATGAAAATAAATTTAATTTCAAAAATACTGCTTTTTGTTTCATTGAAATCCGATTTATATCGTGAAAGTTATGCTTTTTACAATATTGTGTGTAAATTGATTTATTTAACAAAATTGTTTATTTTAAATTATATAAATAATATTTTTTTTTGTTATAATTTGTGTATATATGTACATATGACATGTTATGTATTTATTTTTATTTTTAAAACATTTTTGAAGTGTTGTTATAATTTTTCCAATGTTAATTGTATATTGTTTATATTTTTAATTCTAGTTTCAATATATTAGCTATTTCTTAATTATTTTCTATTTTTCCTTAAATTATATTTTCCTTTTATTTTTCATTTTATTTTGTTCAGTTTTTATTTTTATTTTATTGAAATTTATCTAGTTATTTTTAATTTAAAAGAAATAGAAATTCAAAGAGACTAAACCTTTCATTTTCTAGTGTCCTTTCATTTTCTTGTGACCTTTCCTTTCCTTTGCCTTTTCATTGTTTGGCCGTTCATTCTTTTACTTTGGCCATGCATTTCCTTTTATATTTCATGTGAATTTCTTTCTCATCTTCCCCCTAAAACTCACGGCTTCATGAAGAAGGAAAAAAGAAAAAAACTAATGGCTTCATTCTTTCTTTCCTTCTTCTTTTCAATGATTTCTACCTTATTCTTCCTCTAGCATAGCTCGGCCTCTACTACACTCCAACTCTATGACCATCACCACCACCATCTACAACAGATCCTCCTTCCTTTCCTCTGACCTAGACCTGGGCCGTGCCTCCCTATGAAACAAACCCCACAAAGTTTGCAAAGCTCCACAAAAATTACCAAGCCAAGCCTTGATTTCACCACACACCTTCATAGTTTGCCTTTGGCCACCCCTTAGCCACCACCACCATCATCTACTTCACCTCTGACCACCCCTTTCACTACTGTCCAGATCTGACCTGACATGAAGACCCCATGACCAAGCTATATGTGGTCATCGCCGAGCCAAAATGCACCAAAACTTCACCTATTTTTCCTTGTCCATTGATATTATTCATGTTGCATCACCTGCCACCTACATCCGCTTGTTTCCTTGCTTATATGATGTTAAACCTGACCTATATGATGCCAAACCTGAGCTTAACACATTATTGGCCGAGCACATGTTCCACCTTGGTTGAGCAGTTGAATGGTAAAGACAAGGTCTTGTCTTTATTGCTTCGTATTTCAACTTGTTTCTATATTCTTTTGGTTGTATATTCATATGTTATATTATTTGTTTTATTGGTTGTGTGAAAGATCATATCTTAGCTCTCCACTCATTTGAATCACTAGTCGTGCCAAATCGTGCTTGTCGTGCCCTTGGAATCGTGCTTGTGTGTTGTTTTGATCTCTAGCTTCATAAAAGGTGAGTCTTTCTCACTCTGACATATTTACTTATGAAATAGTAAATTGATGGAAAGTGTTTAGTAATATAAAATGTTTATGCAAGTTAGTGATAATCATATGATATGCTATGCCATGTTATTACCTTGTTAAAACTGTTAATTATCACATGACATATGATATACGACATTATATTGTGACATTGACATTGTTTATATTGTTTATGCATAAATTCACACTGCAAGTGCCCTATTAGAATAGAATCACTATGGGTTGAAATGATACATACCCAAATGGATATTAGATAGAGTAATTATTATGGGCTGAAATGACAGGCCTGAGTGATTTTTGTTGTATTTTATTTTACTTGGGATTGCGGGTTTGAAATGATAGAACCCAGGTTTTCTTTTTAAATTGCGGATTGAAATGATATATATCTGTATCACTTGACCTAGGTTAGAAAACTATATACAGACCCCGTGGTATATTTTTAAATGATTTTTATTAAAATATGTATTTTTTAAAGTATGAATTGATTTAAGAATATATATTTTTACGGTTTTAAGAAAGTTAAATATTAAGCTTTGAATTTGTGTATTTAAGTATGTAAATTTGAAGTAAATGTGATTTTTGACTTTAAATTTTATTTTAAAAATGTAAGTAAATAATGGAAATAAAATTTAAAATTTTGAAATGATATTTGAAGAAAAATGTTAAGTTTTGTTGAAATTTATAAGTTAAGAAACAGTGAAATTTTGACTTAACGAATGAAAGTGATTTTTTAATTGGATATTTAATTATAAAATTTTGTTGCGATAAATCATATGTTAACTTGATTTAAATTTGAAATTTTGAAGTCTAAACATATGATTTTAAAAAAATTAAAATATAATTTTTTTGAAGTTTAATGTTTCTGAAGTTATAATAAAATCTAGAATTTTATTAATAGCATTTCTAAAATGCTGTAGTTTTATGACAGCACTTTAAAATGCTGTTGTTTTGAATTTAACTAAGTTTGAAGTAACTAAATATCTATTGCGGCATTTTATAAATTCTGTTGTTTCTAAACTAAACTATTTTGGAAACTTTATGCTACGATAGCATTTCATAAATGCTGTTGCTGCTGTATTTTGACAATGTTGAAACATTATAGATTTAACACTATTTGAGTCATATTTTAAAGTGTTAAATGATTTAACTTTTGGAATTGATTATTTGTGAAATTTTAGAAGTTTGAATATATATTTAATATTTAAATTTTAATTTTTAAGGAATTTAAATTGAATTTGAATTTAAATAAGGTTTACTTGGTTATGTGTTAATTTGAACGAAATGAGATAAATGAATTTTTGAACGGAATTTTGAAATGTATTTTGTAATGATATCAGAAATAATAAATAAATGACATAATAGATTTTTAAAATGATATTTAAATTTGAATATTTGAAATTGAATTCAAATAATGATTTGATAATGAGGTTTTGAAAGGATATGATATTTTGATGATTCAAGTGGTTTGGAAATGATTTGATCTTTATTTTGAGAAAGAATATGAATTTGGACTGATATTTGATTTTCATAAATGAATATTTGAAGTTTATATTTGTATAAAAAGATATTTCAAAACTAAGTAATAATGAAGTTAAATTTGAGATATATGAAATTATAAAATTTAGTTTTGAAATGTGGGATATTAAAGCTTTGAAGTATATTAAAAATTTAATAGTTTATTTTGTGGATCAAATCTATATTTAAATTGATAAGATTTGAAATGTTTTATACGGAAACCGAATTGAATTGAAACTGATGGTTTGATTTGAATTAAATTTGAAACTTGAAATTTTGGTTTAATTGAATACATTTGTAAAATTTAAAGAATTAAAGGAATGCTCCATGATTTCAAATGTATGATTTCAAAATGTTATGACTTTCAAAGTGTAATGATTTCAAGTATTTTGGTTTCGGAAAAGTTATAACTTTGAAAGTATTGTAATTTTTGAAAGGTGAATATATGTTTGAAATGGAAATTATAAAATATTTTGATTTGAATATAGTTTTGAAATAAAAATGATTTTGGTTTCGAAGTATAAACTATTTTGATTTGAATATAGTTTTGAAATAAACATGATTTTGGTTTCGAAGTATAAACTATTTTGAAATGACCACGGCGTTATAATAATGTTTGGTTGTTAAAGAGACCGTGATCGGAAGTTGTCATACTATCTGCCAACTCCGAAAACCACTTTAACAACCGTGTATGCGGTGGAGATTCCAGAATGAAGTAGGATGGTGGCGTCGTTCTTGAGGTATATTACGTGGACCCGACTCCCATGAGTTGGCTTAAGGTGGCTAAAACAGGAGCGATCTTGGGAAAAAAGGGGTAGCTCCTCTGGTCGGACACATTCCTTCGATACTATACTCTTGCTTGTGATTGATTAGATGGCCGTCCTCCGATTTTGATTGGGAGTGTGTTCCGAGGTGGACGTATGTGGCTGCTACGTTACCACCATCCCGTGTGCGTAATTGGTATATCTACCCTGGCATTGTCTTGTGTGCCGTGTCACCTACCATAGCGAGCCTTAGTACGAGTTTGTTTTTCTCCCGTAGCCCGTGTGGTATGATCTGGTAGTCTCCCGATCTGGAGATATCATGATATTAGATGGACTACTAGGACTATTATGTGTGAAGGGTGATATGGGTTAGCCCGGAATGCTATTTTAAAGTAATTTTATTTTACTGTAGACTTTATTATAATAGCACAATATTACTACATAGTAAATAGTTTAACGAATCCTTAAAGGATGGGCGATTCCAAGCATCCTTTAAGTTACCGATGCATTTTTGTTACTATTCATTTGAGTTGATTTACAGTTCATAAGTATTTATATCCTGACTCGAGTGTTTTGTGTTTTGCTTTACGCTCGAGTCAGATTGAGTGATTCTACATTCAAGATTCACCTTCGGGGTTGGAGCTTTGCTTGAAGATCCAGCCATATTTTGCTTTCCCTATCCAGTGTTTCAGTGATGTATTCTAATTTGTACTTGATGTATCTTGTTACTCTTCTGTTGTATCTTGTTTAACTATGATGTATCTTATTTTTTTATATAGTAGCTTCATGAACTACTATCTCTTTTAATTCCACTGCATTATTATTTACTCCGTGTCTGTGATCTGTAATTATTTATTTACTGTATATTCTAAGATTTGCCAAATTTTATTTACAACGTGGTATTTTGAGCAATTCAAGTCTGACATGTGCGGATGCGAATGGTTGAAAATATCTGGTTGTTACAGAAAATAAAGCCGAGCAAGTTAAGGTAGTGTTACCTTTAAGTCTTGCCTTAACGACACTTTTAACCTTTCCATACCTCGACGTTTAGTGGTAAGAATATGATTGAATCCTTTCTATATAAGCGATATTATTTACAGCAATTTAATTTCTTATACTTTCCATGAACGAATCAAACTTTTAAACTTTTAAAATCGAATTCGTACTTGGTTTTTTCATCATAAATATTAACTTTAAACTACTTTATTAAAGTTATTAATTAACTTTAAATTGCTTTGTAAAAGTTATTAATTACCTTAAACATCATTATTAACATGATTGATTAGAACAATTTATTATTAATATCTCAAAATAACCTTTTACTTTAAGACAAAATAATAATTTAAAATATATTTAAAACCCTAAGTTCCTTCCAAATAATTATAAAAACTTTATGAACTCATTCGAAAAGAATTTATAGAATATTTAAAGTAAATATCTTTTTATACTTTACGAAAACCGAATATCTTTGAACTGCATCCATAGCGACTATCGCTGTATGGACCATAACCTCTAAACTTGCTTTATAAATCAAAATTGCTTCAAAACCTCATTTCAAACAATGTTTTATTACGTCGGAAGAAAATATTTCAAATTAAAATACTTTTACAAATATAAAGCAATGTCAATCACCCCGAAAGATAATTGATATAACTCTTTTATAAATTTAAAACCATACTAATTATCCGAATTTTTTAATCAAATTTGTAATCTTTTATAAATTCAAGACAATATTAGTTATCCTGGAAGATAATTAATCTATTACAATATATATAAATCATAAAGTGAATATGCTTTTATGTTGTTTTGTTTTGTCCCACATCTTAGGATAAGTTCAATCCCAAGCTCCAAAGCCTTTATATAAAGGAGGCCATGCAATGTGAATGTATGAAAATTTTTTTAAAATGAATAAAATGTCTCCTTCCTCTTTCTCTATTATTTTCTACTCTCATTTCTTTATAACATATTTTTATTTGCTTACAACACGCTATCAGCATGATCTCTCATTTATAACAAATTATAATATTTCCACTATTTCAATTAATTTGAATTCCTTTCTAGTTATTATTTTTATTAATAATTCTCTACTTTTTATTTTCTTCATCAATAAATTTCAAAAATCTTATTAAATTAACAATTTTAATTATCGAAAATTTACGGGTCGTTACACTCTCCCCCACTCAAAACTTTTCGTCGTCGAAAAGGAAAAGAAGGGAAAAGAAGAATTAAGAAATCAATATATCGTACTTAAAATATTAAATTTATAAACAAATAAATTTACAAAATTAATTAATTTAAATAAAATATACAAATTTATAACCATTAAATCTTTTTATACTTGAATTAATAAAGTTTGGAAAACATTTTCAAAATATTTTTTAAGTCCAAAATTTACGAAAAATTTCGGTAGAGTCTCCTTTGTACGGAGAGGCTCGGGAGAAAATATAATATCAAATATAACAATATATAACATATATTTTCCAAAATAATCTATATCCCAACACGTGAAAAACAATACAATAGCGCTATAAAAATGTAATCCGTAAACGTACCTATTGGTCGTGCAATTACGCTTAATTATGAAACCAAAAGCAGTAGCAATTGCTTGCATAACCTGTATTTCTTTTATATAATCCAAAAAGAGTTAATAATTATATAAAAATAAAATGTTTAAAGTTGCTTCAACCATAAATCAATAAATCAATACAAACAACCATCACTTGCAACAAGGCATACAACCATCATATAGAATCAACACAATTCAATTACCTATCCATATCAAACAAAAAAATAGTTGTTCGGGTTCAAAGACTTTAAATTGTAAAGAATGAAGAATAAACTACTAAGTGCACCGTTTACTTACCAGTCTTCGATGGAACTAAATAGATTATTTATACATCCAAACAAATTTAAAGTATCCTTACCCAAACAACCATAAACCAAAACAAACAACAAATCCAAACAATAAATTAAGTTCATTCTTTTTAATTTCATTTCATACTATTTGTTGTGTGATTTCTTTTCTTTCGTATAATGATTTGTCTTTGTAATTTACATTTATTTCTTGCAAATTTTTATTTATTACTTACAAATATTTGTTTTCTATTCATTTTTTATAGTATTCATTTTTAATTCAATTTCTCTGCATATTAATTCATTTACTTAAGTTTTAATTATTTATGTAATACTTTCTTTCTATTACCCTTATTACAGCAACATTTCAATTATACTTAAGTTCTTAACAATTACAACATCAAGTTCTTATTTATAAAAGAATTTCACTAAATACTTTCATTACTTTTAGGTTTACTTGTAAAATTTTCCATTACACTTTCTTATTAGCATCTCAACTTTTATAATCGATAAGTTATATATATGCTTTTAAGGATGTAATTGAAAGTTATACAAGTTTATTCTTTTTCCTTTAATTAATTTAATGTTCAATAATAATATCCTTTGTCTTATAGGTTATACATTTCAAATTTCTATTAATTCCATTTAAAGCTTAGCATTAAATCTCTTATTTTGTTAAAGGTTCCAATTATTAATTAGTTACTTTCCATTTCACTACATAATTGAACTATTAAGTAATGGAAACTTAAGAACTAAATACCGAGTTTAATTTCAAATTATTTTAAAATAATAGATAAATGTATTTACTTACAGTTTATATATATCCCATTATATTTAAAACAATTAAAAATTTATATTTGTTTATCAAAATAAATCTGCAGTTAAACTACTACAGTGGCTTTTCCTACTGTGAAACTCGAAAATGAATGTCGATGATGCGTGCACTCATCACCGAAGTTATTTTCCAGCGACAGAGAGGGGAGTACAGAACTTATTTCTTTTAAAAATTTCTTTAAAACAATTCTTTCAAATATATATTTATGTCGGAAAATACTTATAAACAATATCATTATATTTCAAAAATCCCTTGAAAGAGATTTTCAAATCCCGGAACTTAAGTTCTAAAATTTCCAATTTTCATTTATTTTATTTTCTTCTTATTTCCAACCAATATTTATAAATTTCACTACCTAACAACCAATATCATACAACCAATCTATTGCAGCTAAATATATATCATTTATAAAATTTTATTTTATATATAGAAAATATAATAGGCAAAATTATTTCATTCACCTATATTCAAAACAAATATTGTGTCGGTCTGTCCTATTAACTGTTTAGAAATCCTTATTGATGTCATAACGTCCTATGCACTAGCCGGAATTTAAAAATACAAAATGGAACAAATTAACACAATATCAAAACTTTTTTATAACACTAACAAATACGCTCTCTCATATATATACACTCAGCGACTCATCATAGGGTATTACTACCCTATTAATAAAGAGTCAGACCCCACAAGGCTAAGGTTTATCGCTAAACCAAAGCTCTGATACTAGATGTAACATCCCGCCTTTTTGTATGCTTTAAATCGACGATATACCACACATGTCAGACTTAAACCATACAGTAGGGCGGATTGTTACGTGGTAGATAAGAAAAAGCAGAGAAAGAAAAGAAAACGAAAAAAACAAAATAGAATCTTGCAGCGGAACGATAAAATATAATAATCAAATAAACAGTTCATGAAGCTGTTTTACAAAACATTTTATTCTACTTATACAATGCATATCAGAGTTACACATAACAGAGAATATTAATAATGCAGTGGAATACAATGGTGTAGGGGAATATATGACAAATAGTAATAATAATTCTTCGTCTTCGTGTAACGACCCACTATTTTGTACCATTCGAATTCGACAATAATAGAACATGTCGAGCTGGAATAGTTCAAAATAATAGATTGTAGAATAAATTTGGCAAAACTCGGAATATACAATAAATAAATCGCAGAATCACATACACAGATATCAGAATCTCGCAGCGGAAATTAAAAATTTAGTGGTTCATGAAGCCACTGATACATCTTTACAAAACAGAACTTACATTGTCTATAATCCTCAATACAAATTTTAACATACACAGATAGAGAGTCTTCAAAGTCTTGAATTCCAGAAAGGATAAAGGCTGAAACAACTTCCAATAGCACGAATGATCTACTGAGTGTCCTAGCTACGGAGAAGAAACTGAAGCTGCAACTCAGGCTGACCCGAGCGTACAATAAAACAAAACACTCGAGTCAGGACATACATACTTATATAATGTAAGCTAAATCAAGTGTACTGTAATATATAGCAAGTAACTCAAAGGATGCCTGGGACCGCCCATCCTCTAAGGATCCGTTAAACTATTTACTATGTAGTATATTGCGCTATTATAATAGTGTCTATTTATAAAGTAAACATACTTATTTCTTAGCACTAAGGGGTTACCCATATAGCCCTTAACACGTAATAGTCCCAGTAGTCCATCCAATATCATAGCTCCTCCTACTCGGGAAGCAACTAGAGGATACCACACGGGCTACGGGAGAAAACCAAACTCGTACAAGGCTCGATATGGTAGGTGACACGGCACAACTAGGCAATGCCAGGGTAGATATACCAATTGCTATCCGGACCAGTGGTAACGCGAAGCCGCAGCAACCGCCCACCTCGAACAACACTCCCAAATCAAAGGGTGCACCCAAACAATCACATAAGCAATAGAATGGTATACGAAGAAGTGCGTTCGATCAGAGGAGCTACCTCATTAATCCGAGAATCGCTCCTGTTTTAGCCACCTTATGCCAATTCACGGGAGTCGGGTCCACGTATATACCTTTCAAGAAACCGTCACCACCAACCTACTTCATTCTGGAATCTCCACCGCGTACACGGTTAGTCAAAGTGGTTTTCGGTATCGACAGAGAGTATGTCCATATCCGATCCCGGTCTCTTTGCCAACCCTTCGTTATTATAACCCGTGATTATTTAAAAACAGTTTATACTTTAAATCAGAATAAACATTTCCATTTCAAAACTATAGATACGATATCATTTTAAAACCCAAAACAATAGGATATCGTTATATTCAAATATAATTCTTTCCAAAACCATACTGTTTATAATATCTGGAGACCAAATATTTGAATTATATCTTCAAAGGATAATGTTTTGGAAACTTTACTTAAATCCATAACTCCCAAACACAATGGTTTGGACATTCAACGGTATATATATAAATGGGTTAACTTTATGGTTACTTTGTAAAGAAGATAATTTACATAGCTTCACAAATATATTTCTTTATTTAAAGTTTTAACCATAATTTAAATATCCCTTTATGTTCCCAAAACCATTTCAATTTTTATATATATCCAATTGGAGTATTTACTATTCAAAACTTAGTTTGGGTTTTATTCTTTCACAAATCAATGTTTTATATTTTTAGTCTTGAATATTCCCATAATTTCCATAAATAAAACTCCAAATTTTAACCATTAAATTTTTCCCAAAATTTACTTAATACCAGAATATTTATCTTTAATTTATTTAGGAAAATACAGTTATAAATATTATGTCTTAAGTTTTTCCAAAACTTAAGGTAAAATAAAATTTATCAAATTCCATAAATTTTAGAGCAATCAAATTCTAGATTCCATAGCACTTAGGAAATGCTACCTAAAGTTATGGGTAAAACTAGTCCAATTTCAAAAGATAGCATTTAAATGCTGTAGTAGATTGTTTAACTTAATAAATATTTCCAAATATAACTTATTTATTTATTTATTAACTGAAATCTTATTCTTTCAAAATCCCGATTTACCAAATAAGTTATATTCAAATATTTATTTATTTTTATTTATAACTTATTAAAAATCAATATCAATTCCTTTAAAGATATAAATCAAATATTTAACTTCCAAAATAATTTTTAAATATTTCAGAAAATATTATAAGGACCACGGGCCTGTATATAGTTTTCTAGCCTAGGTCAAGTGATACGGATTTATATCATTTCAACCCGTAATTTACAAAACCCCGGGCTCTATCATTTCAAACCCGCAATCCCAAGTTATCAGTTAACAGCATAAATTATCAGTAATCATTTAGGCCTATCATTTCAGCCCATAACAGTATATATAACAGGGAACTTGCAGTGTGATTTAAGCAGTAAATAAACAATAACATAATATAACTGCAGATATAATACAACAGATAAATAACTGATGAGGTGTCAATTTAAATGGGGTCCATCATGCTATATTACACTACAGACAGATAATAGTGAAATACAATTTTACACATACACTTGCAATAATTTACTAAAATATAAATACGTATGTCTGGTGAGAAATACTCACCTGAGAGTTGCAGAAAATTAAATTTCGAAACGACGTTTCACCAGTAAAGAATGACAGAAATTAACGATCAAATTTCTTCTGATGTCGCCTAGATTCAAATCTAGAACAAATTCAAATATTTTGAAACGCGACTTTAGAATTTATGGTCAAGAAAAGATTAAAATAGAACGGAAATTGATTTGACTTGCTCGACCACTTCACCGTGTACAACGACCAAAACATACTCAATGGGTGAACCGGGCTATCACTAAAACTACGGCAAAATTTCCTAAAAGACGAAACAAGGCAAATGGTGAGGTCTCCTATTATGGGTCGGGACATATACACGTGTGCACGTGCACGACTAATTCTTTTGCTCATGCACACGTACACACGCCAAATATAATCATCACCTTTTACTGCCCACATTTATCCTACTATCAAATCAGTTTTACAACCTGGCCTCAGCTCTACTCTTTACTTCATCTGCTTTTCAATGCAACAGCCCCTTCTACTTCCTCTATCCGCACCAGCATATATACATATACAAGCTACACTTGTACATTACCCTGTTCTTATCAGTCTAAAGCTCTTCCCAGTCTTCAAACTGAACATGCAGAGGCCAAGTTAAAACATATGCACGCATGCACCACTTCTGATTTGTACTTCCCAGGCTTGAAATAAAGAAATCTCTTTGTAATGTTTTTTTTTTTTTTTCCTTTTTCTTTCTAGTTTTAAATCATACTCTACATTTTTCTTCTTCACTTACTTTTCCAGAAAACACTACCCTACTATATCATGCTTTCTCTCACCAATCTGCTTTCCAGACTTCACATCATCACCCTCCTGCCAGCCTACCCACTTCAACCAACCTTATGCCTTTTTCCAAGTCCGGTTCCAAAGCAAATCACCCCAGCAACTCAAGATATATCCAACTATTAAAATGCACAGGTGCACAACTGATATGTTCATGCACAGACTTCACTTTCCTATATGCTGACCATATTAGTTTTCTTTTTCCAAGCTTGGGTTTTAACTTATTATTTTTTTTTCACTGGTTTATAATATTTCCTTTTTTTTTTCCTAAAGCTACTCCAGATTCAACTGATCAATGCAGATGCTAAAGGTATGTAGATGACAAAATATGCAGAGTCTCTTCTACTACCCGAGCCACCACCTATTTGCTTCGAGCAAATTTTTCAAGATCTTCGGGTCACATGTGCCTCTGCTTCGAGTTGCCTGTGTACAACATTGTGAAGACTCACCTATTTCTCTCTGTCCAACATCTTGAAGCCACTGAACTAAGATCTACATCAGCTACCAGAATTACTACTAATCCTTAAACAACTAACTGAACTATGAATCAGACATTTAACCATCTACAACTATCACTAGTATCAACAATTCTAGTTACTCTACAAATCTACTCAGGTCAGCTTGAACATGCATAGTTGGATGGCAACATGTACAGCCTATGCTCTGTGTTGAAATATGAGTGCACTACTCCTCAGCATAAAATTTCAACACTTCTATTCATCATCAACCACTTCATTTATACTACCACCCTCCGGTCAGTCTACATGCACACAGAACTTGGAACAAGATACTGTTATCTACTTAACAGTTCCTACCTTCTACTATACACACACATGCTCCAAGTCCTCTGCCCCTGTCAACAAGCCTATCATTTTCTTATGCAAACAACCTCTCACATATCTGTAAAACTCGAGGCAATTTTAGTTCTATTGCTACCAAAATCCTGGGCAACACTATGGTATCCACTGATGCAATTTCTACCTTCCTAAATGCATGTCAGGTAGTGATAAAGTGGTCAGTCCAAATGTATGCATTCATGTGCATCAGGGCTTGGCTATGTCATCCCACCCTCATGCTTTGCATCCTATTCTTCCTGAGCTTCTGCCTTTATAAACATTCACAACTGAAAGCTTACCATTACCCCAGCCTAAACAAACTCCACTATTTGTATACATACACCTAGTAATGCCAAGGCATGTCCAGGCTACAAATTCTCATACATTAGACTATATGTAAAAAAAAACAACTGAAACTCACTGCTAAGGTCACATTTTCAATGCATTGTAAGCTCACTGCCTATACTTTAATCATATAACTGAACACCCCTACCCACTCATACCCAAGACACCACTGGTTTATCTCATATATATGCAGACAGACTACATTCAAATAAGATACAACTGAAAATCAAGGTGAGGAGATGGGAGAGGGCCGAGCAAGTCAGATCAGAAAACACTAAGGAAGATTGGAAGAACAAGGAAAACCAAATAACCATACCTGATAGGATCTGAGCAGAAGAAGATGATGAAGACCGAGCAAATAGGTGCAAGGAATAATGGATTTTTATAGGCAAGGCTTTCGAAATTTACAGAGGAAGAGAAAGAGAGAACGTATCAGTTACACAAAGTATAAATGTGATATACAAATCAGATTGCAAAGAAATAAATAGGATCGAACGTTGCAAATGTTGAAGGTGCGATCTGTGGCAAGATCAAGGAAAAGAAGCACAGCCTAGTGATTCCATAATGTCAGTTTTAGGAATTATTTGATTTCCCATTTCTTATTTATTAAGGCGTGATTCAAAACTGCTGCCAGTTTATACATTTTGGTTTATAGGCAACATAATGGCAATATTGATTAAATGCAATGCTCCTTTAGTCTAAGAAACTTCAGAGCAATTTGTGGTGAATTCAAAAGAGAGGTAAAAGCATCAGTTTCTTATGCTAATGTGTTCTCACGTGGTTAAAGCTATGGAATAAATATATAGGCTTTGAACAAAACTGTCGAGTTAAATCAGAGGGGAAGAGAAAATGTAATCAGCTGGATATAAAGATCAATTACAAAAGTTTTGACATGCGTGATTCTTGGAGGATAAGGCACAAGAATAGTTGTTTGTATAGCTGATGAGACAGAGGAATAGAAAAGGAATATGATGTGTATGTTGATTTCTAAAGAGGTATTTATGTTCACACGTCTAGCTTTAAATATTGTACGTTACTACTTGTTGAATATTTTTATTTTTATGCATTTTGATTTTTGGTTTGAAAACAATAAATGAAAAAGGCAAGAATTCATGCATAGCTTTAGGAAAGAAAACATATACAAATATATTTGAAATCAAACTGTTAGTTAATCAAGTAATGTTGGGTAGAAATTAACTGACTGTATTTTTCTTCAAAAAGGTTTGAAAATATTATTTTTACACTACGTTAAACAGACGCAGTCCAAAACATCAAAAATTTCTGGAAAAATAACATTTTAAAAACACACGTCTTGTTATGCTGCTTTATACCCTATAATTGACGCGTCTTTTGAACGCGAAATTTAACCGTTCAAACTTAGCTTAAATTTCTACAATTATTATTAAATTTTATTGACATAATAAAATTTTATAAAATATATCTTCAAATTAAGTAATTAACTATATTGTTAAACACAATTTATATAAAATATTATTTCAAAATTAAATAATTTAAAATAAAATAAATAGTTGAAAACTAGGGCTGTCACACTCTCCCCCACTTAAGAACTTTTCGTCCTCGAAAAGGAACGAAGAAGAGAAACAAAAGAAGACCAGCAAGATAAACAATAATCTTAAACGGATAGTTCCGAATTTGAAGCACGAAAAAGATCCACTAGAATTGGTTTTCCCTTTCAATTTGACCGTTAGTCTATGGGTGATAACGGTGCTCAGGTCTCAATGAGTAACAAAGATTTCCAAAGATTATAGAAAGATTTCTAAATAGACTGGTATAAGCAATAGCCTCCCCGATCCGTAGCAGATAGGGAACTAAGTATATTAAAGATAGTTCAAAACAAAATAAGATACTAAATTTGAGATCATAATACTTTGAAAATCATTAAGATTTATAGATATTATCATTTGGAAATCATACTACTAAAATCATATTACTTTCAAAATAATCCTCATTTATATCTTTTAGCTTCAATGCCAAATAATATTTATATCAAAGTTGAAATATTCCTGAGTTCATTTATCCAATTATAAGAATTTTCAAAACAATTTATTGTTAGGGACAGCGGCACTTATAATATGCTATAGTAGATATGATAGCATTCCTAATCAGTTTATTATTGTATTTAACTCTTAATTTAACCAATAACCTAACTCTTCATTTAAAATACCTAATAAGATATTCTTTCAAAAGTTACACTGGAAACTTCCAATGGAAAACCAATTCTCAATTATCAAAATTTAGTGATATTGAAATATGTCTTAACTATTTAAATCATAATTATCCATTTTCAAGACATGTCTATTTCATAAATAAAATATTTATTATAGCAAATATAAAATCAAATTTCTGTACATAATATTTCCCTTAGACATTAATTAACTATGATTTTAAGATAAACAATCCTTATTACAAAATATTCCTTCCAAATATATTTTCCTTATCTCTATATTACCTTTATTAATCTTTTTATAACTAAAATTTAAGTGTATAATATTTATTATAACCACTCAACTTTTTATTCATAAAATCCTTTTTATATTGTATATTATCCAAATTCATTTTTAACTTTGGAAGATCAAGGTAAGTTATGTTGAAATGAAATTTAGGAGTATACAACTAAAATTTTCAAATTCAATTATCTCCAGTAGGAATTTCTTAATCAAAATTTTATTTTCCCTTTATTGAAATTTCTTAAGATAGAATTTTAAGAATTAAATTTCTGATTTCCTTCAAACCATTTAGAGATAGATAAACATATATATACATAATATGTCCAATCAAAATTAAATTATATATATATATATATATATATATATTAAGTCATATTTTAGAAATTCAAATCAAATAAAATCTCAAGGAAACACTGTAGTCAGACTACAGAATGGTCTTTTCACTTCGAAACTCGAAAATGAAGGTCGATGATGCTGCAGTCATCACCGAAATTATTTTCCAGCGACAAGGAGAAAAGCACTAAATTTTAAAATTTTTGGAAACAAATACTTATTACATCCCTTTAAAATTTAAACACAAGGTTTGAAATCATCAGAAATTGAATTCTCAAGTGCTTGTTTTAAATTCATTTCCGCTTCTAAATTAATTCATAACCATTGTTTATATTCAATTATTTATTCTACACAAAATACCTAGCTTACAAAACCATAAATAAAATCAAAACTATTATCTTTTTGACAACTAGTTAAATTAATTATAAAATTCTGAAAATTACACTCATATGTATTTTTAAATATAGGCATAAATTTTCCAAAACAAGGGTAGACTCTCAAATTTGATGAACTCAAATCAAATAGTATTCAAGATAAGTTGAAATCCGAAGATCCGATGATAAAAAATCGGAATAAGGAACTGGGTGAGTTTATATAGATCGCGGGCAACCTTGACCGGGTCAACCGTGGCTTAAAGAGCCAGATTGATATGGTTGGGTAAATCCACATTTGATTTGAAGAGATAGAGTTCGAAATAATCAAAGATACTATCATATAAACTGAGGATAAACATAAATCTCCGGTGAATTAATGCTAATGGTAAAGGAGTTTCACCCTTTATTAGAATAATGGCGAGACCGCCAATTCACTACAAAGATCATCCGAAGTGGAGTTATGGGATACTCCAGAATCTAAAGAAGACGAAAAGTGAGGGACACGAATGAACTTTGGAACCACAGGGAATGTTCCAAATTCGAAAAGGAAGAGATTCAATCTCAAATGGAGGTGATTCTGTAAATCAAATTTACCATACATTCTAAGTTTTGCCTAGAGCCAAAGCTTTGATACCAAATGTAACGACCCACTATTTTGTACCATTCGAATTCGACAATAATAGAACATGTCGAGCTGGAATAGTTCAAAATAATAGATTGTAGAATAAATTTGGCAAAACTCGGAATATACAATAAATAAATCGCAGAATCACATACACAGATATCAGAATCTCGCAGCGGAAATTAAAAATTTAGTGGTTCATGAAGCCACTGATACATCTTTACAAAACAGAACTTACATTGTCTATAATCCTCAATACAAATTTTAACATACACAGATAGAGAGTCTTCAAAGTCTTGAATTCCAGAAAGGATAAAGGCTGAAACAACTTCCAATAGCACGAATGATCTACTGAGTGTCCTAGCTACGGAGAAGAAACTGAAGCTGCAACTCAGGCTGACCCGAGCGTACAATAAAACAAAACACTCGAGTCAGGACATACATACTTATATAATGTAAGCTAAATCAAGTGTACTGTAATATATAGCAAGTAACTCAAAGGATGCCTGGGACCGCCCATCCTCTAAGGATCCGTTAAACTATTTACTATGTAGTATATTGCGCTATTATAATAGTGTCTATTTATAAAGTAAACATACTTATTTCTTAGCATTAAGGGGTTACCCATATAGCCCTTAACACGTAATAGTCCCAGTAGTCCATCCAATATCATAGCTCCTCCTACTCGGGAAGCAACTAGAGGATACCACACGGGCTACGGGAGAAAACCAAACTCGTACAAGGATCGATATGGTAGGTGACACGGCACAACTAGGCAATGCCAGGGTAGATATACCAATTGCTATCCGGACCGGTGGTAACGCGAAGCCGCAGCAACCGCCCACCTCGAACAACACTCCCAAATCAAAGGGTGCACCCAAACAATCACATAAGCAATAGAATGGTATACGAAGAAGTGCGTTCGATCAGAGGAGCTACCTCATTAATCCGAGAATCGCTCCTGTTTTAGCCACCTTATGCCAACTCACGGGAGTCGGGTCCACGTATATACCTTTCAAGAAACCGTCACCACCAACCTACTTCATTCTGGAATCTCCACCGCGTACACGGTTAGTCAAAGTGGTTTTCGGTATCGACAGAGAGTATGTCCATATCCGATCCCGGTCTCTTTGCCAACCCTTCGTTATTATAACCCGTGATTATTTAAAAACAGTTTATACTTTAAATCAGAATAAACATTTCCATTTCAAAACTATAGATACGATATCATTTTAAAACCCAAAACAATAGGATATCGTTATATTCAAATATAATTCTTTCCAAAACCATACTGTTTATAATATCTGGAGACCAAATATTTGAATTATATCTTCAAAGGATAATGTTTTGGAAACTTTACTTAAATCCATAACTCCCAAACACAATGGTTTGGACATTCAACGGTATATATATAAATGGGTTAACTTTATGGTTACTTTGTAAAGAAGATAATTTACATAGCTTCACAAATATATTTCTTTATTTAAAGTTTTAACCATAATTTAAATATCCCTTTATGTTCCCAAAACCATTTCAATTTTTATATATATCCAATTGGAGTATTTACTATTCAAAACTTAGTTTGGGTTTTATTCTTTCACAAATCAATGTTTTATATTTTTAGTCTTGAATATTCCCATAATTTCCATAAATAAAACTCCAAATTTTAACCATTAAATTTTTCCCAAAATTTACTTAATACCAGAATATTTATCTTTAATTTATTTAGGAAAATACAGTTATAAATATTATGTCTTAAGTTTTTCCAAAACTTAAGGTAAAATAAAATTTATCAAATTCCATAAATTTTAGAGCAATCAAATTCTAGATTCCATAGCACTTAGGAAATGCTACCTAAAGTTATGGGTAAAACTAGTCCAATTTCAAAAGATAGCATTTAAATGCTGTAGTAGATTGTTTAACTTAATAAATATTTCCAAATATAACTTATTTATTTATTTATTAACTGAAATCTTATTCTTTCAAAATCCCGATTTACCAAATAAGTTATATTCAAATATTTATTTATTTTTATTTATAACTTATTAAAAATCAATATCAATTCCTTTAAAGATATAAATCAAATATTTAACTTCCAAAATAATTTTTAAATATTTCAGAAAATATTATAAGGACCACGGGCCTGTATATAGTTTTCTAGCCTAGGTCAAGTGATACGGATTTATATCATTTCAACCCGTAATTTACAAAACCCCGGGCTCTATCATTTCAAACCCGCAATCCCAAGTTATCAGTTAACAGCATAAATTATCAGTAATCATTTAGGCCTATCATTTCAGCCCATAACAGTATATATAACAGGGAACTTGCAGTGTGATTTAAGCAGTAAATAAACAATAACATAATATAACTGCAGATATAATACAACAGATAAATAACTGATGAGGTGTCAATTTAAATGGGGTCCATCATGCTATATTACACTACAGACAGATAATAGTGAAATACAATTTTACACATACACTTGCAATAATTTACTAAAATATAAATACGTATGTCTGGTGAGAAATACTCACCTGAGAGTTGCAGAAAATTAAATTTCGAAACGACGTTTCACCAGTAAAGAATGACAGAAAATAACGATCAAATTTCTTCTGATGTCGCCTAGATTCAAATCTAGAACAAATTCAAATATTTTGAAACGCGACTTTAGAATTTATGGTCAAGAAAAGATTAAAATAGAACGGAAATTGATTTGACTTGCTCGACCACTTCACCGTGTACAACGACCAAAACATACTCAATGGGTGAACCGGGCTATCACTAAAACTACGGCAAAATTTCCTAAAAGACGAAACAAGGCAAATGGTGAGGTCTCCTATTATGGGTCGGGACATATACACGTGTGCACGTGCACGACTAATTCTTTTGCTCATGCACACGTACACACGCCAAATATAATCATCACCTTTTACTGCCCACATTTATCCTACTATCAAATCAGTTTTACAACCTGGCCTCAGCTCTACTCTTTACTTCATCTGCTTTTCAATGCAACAGCCCCTCCTACTTCCTCTATCCGCACCAGCATATATACATATACAAGCTACACTTGTACATTACCCTGTTCTTATCAGTCTAAAGCTCTTCCCAGTCTTCAAACTGAACATGCAGAGGCCAAGTTAAAACATATGCACGCATGCACCACTTCTGATTTGTACTTCCCAGGCTTGAAATAAAGAAATCTCTTTGTAATGTTTTTTTTTTTTTTTCCTTTTTCTTTCTAGTTTTAAATCATACTCTACATTTTTCTTCTTCACTTACTTTTCCAGAAAACACTACCCTACTATATCATGCTTTCTCTCACCAATCTGCTTTCCAGACTTCACATCATCACCCTCCTGCCAGCCTACCCACTTCAACCAACCTTATGCCTTTTTCCAAGTCCGGTTCCAAAGCAAATCACCCCAGCAACTCAAGATATATCCAACTATTAAAATGCACAGGTGCACAACTGATATGTTCATGCACAGACTTCACTTTCCTATATGCTGACCATATTAGTTTTCTTTTTCCAAGCTTGGGTTTTAACTTATTATTTTTTTTTCACTGGTTTATAATATTTTCTTTTTTTTTCCTAAAGCTACTCCAGATTCAACTGATCAATGCAGATGCTAAAGGTATGTAGATGACAAAATATGCAGAGTCTCTTCTACTACCCGAGCCACCACCTATTTGCTTCGAGCAAATTTTTCAAGATCTTCGGGTCACATGTGCCTCTGCTTCGAGTTGCCTGTGTACAACATTGTGAAGACTCACCTATTTCTCTCTGTCCAACATCTTGAAGCCACTGAACTAAGATCTACATCAGCTACCAGAATTACTACTAATCCTTAAACAACTAACTGAACTATGAATCAGACATTTAACCATCTACAACTATCACTAGTATCAACAATTCTAGTTACTCTACAAATCTACTCAGGTTAGCTTGAACATGCATAGTTGGATGGCAACATGTACAACCTATGCTCTGTGTTGAAATATGAGTGCACTACTCCTCAGCATAAAATTTCAACACTTCTATTCATCATCAACCACTTCATTTATACTACCACCCTCCGGTCAGTCTACATGCACACAGAACTTGGAACAAGATACTGTTATCTACTTAACAGTTCCTACCTTCTACTATACACACACATGCTCCAAGTCCTCTGCCCCTGTCAACAAGCCTATCATTTTCTTATGCAAACAACCTCTCACATATCTGTAAAACTCGAGGCAATTTTAGTTCTATTGCTACCAAAATCCTGGGCAACACTATGGTATCCACTGATGCAATTTCTACCTTCCTAAATGCATGTCAGGTAGTGATAAAGTGGTCAGTCCAAATGTATGCATTCATGTGCATCAGGGCTTGGCTATGTCATCCCACCCTCATGCTTTGCATCCTATTCTTCCTGAGCTTCTGCCTTTATAAACATTCACAACTGAAAGCTTACCATTACCCCAGCCTAAACAAACTCCACTATTTGTATACATACACCTAGTAATGCCAAGGCATGTCCAGGCTACAAATTCTCATACATTAGACTATATGTAAAAAAAACAACTGAAACTCACTGCTAAGGTCACATTTTCAATGCATTGTAAGCTCACTGCCTATACTTTAATCATATAACTGAACACCCCTACCCACTCATACCCAAGACACCACTGGTTTATCTCATATATATGCAGACAGACTACATTCAAATAAGATACAACTGAAAATCAAGGTGAGGAGATGGGAGAGGGCCGAGCAAGTCAGATCAGAAAACACTAAGGAAGATTGGAAGAACAAGGAAAACCAAATAACCATACCTGATAGGATCTGAGCAGAAGAAGATGATGAAGACCGAGCAAATAGGTGCAAGGAATAATGGATTTTTATAGGCAAGGCTTTCGAAATTTACAGAGGAAGAGAAAGAGAGAACGTATCAGTTACACAAAGTATAAATGTGATATACAAATCAGATTGCAAAGAAATAAATAGGATCGAACGTTGCAAATGTTGAAGGTGCGATCTGTGGCAAGATTAAGGAAAAGAAGCACAGCCTAGTGATTCCATAATGTCAGTTTTAGGAATTATTTGATTTCCCATTTCTTATTTATTAAGGCGTGATTCAAAACTGCTGCCAGTTTATACATTTTGGTTTATAGGCAACATAATGGCAATATTGATTAAATGCAATGCTCCTTTAGTCTAAGAAACTTCAGAGCAATTTGTGGTGAATTCAAAAGAGAGGTAAAAGCATCAGTTTCTTATGCTAATGTGTTCTCACGTGGTTAAAGCTATGGAATAAATATATAGGCTTTGAACAAAACTGTCGAGTTAAATCAGAGGGGAAGAGAAAATGTAATCAGCTGGATATAAAGATCAATTACAAAAGTTTTGACATGCGTGATTCTTGGAGGATAAGGCACAAGAATAGTTGTTTGTATAGCTGATGAGACAGAGGAATAGAAAAGGAATATGATGTGTATGTTGATTTCTAAAGAGGTATTTATGTTCACACGTCTAGCTTTAAATATTGTACGTTACTACTTGTTGAATATTTTTATTTTTATGCATTTTGATTTTTGGTTTGAAAACAATAAATGAAAAAGGCAAGAATTCATGCATAGCTTTAGGAAAGAAAACATATACAAATATATTTGAAATCAAACTGTTAGTTAATCAAGTAATGTTGGGTAGAAATTAACTGACTGTATTTTTCTTCAAAAAGGTTTGAAAATATTATTTTTACACTACGTTAAACAGACGCAGTCCAAAACATCAAAAATTTCTGGAAAAATAACATTTTAAAAACACACGTCTTGTTATGCTGCTTTATACCCTATAATTGACGCGTCTTTTGAACGCGAAATTTAACCGTTCAAACTTAGCTTAAATTTCTACAATTATTATTAAATTTTATTGACATAATAAAATTTTATAAAATATATCTTCAAATTAAGTAATTAACTATATTGTTAAACACAATTTATATAAAATATTATTTCAAAATTAAATAATTTAAAATAAAATAAATAGTTGAAAACTAGGGCTGTCACACTCTCCCCCACTTAAGAACTTTTCGTCCTCGAAAAGGAACGAAGAAGAGAAACAAAAGAAGACCAGCAAGATAAACAATAATCTTAAACGGATAGTTCCGAATTTGAAGCACGAAAAAGATCCACTAGAATTGGTTTTCCCTTTCAATTTGACCGTTAGTCTATGGGTGATAACGGTGCTCAGGTCTCAATGAGTAACAAAGATTTCCAAAGATTATAGAAAGATTTCTAAATAGACTGGTATAAGCAATAGCCTCCCCGATCCGTAGCAGATAGGGAACTAAGTATATTAAAGATAGTTCAAAACAAAATAAGATACTAAATTTGAGATCATAATACTTTGAAAATCATTAAGATTTATAGATATTATCATTTGGAAATCATACTACTAAAATCATATTACTTTCAAAATAATCCTCATTTATATCTTTTAGCTTCAATGCCAAATAATATTTATATCAAAGTTGAAATATTCCTGAGTTCATTTATCCAATTATAAGAATTTTCAAAACAATTTATTGTTAGGGACAGCAGCACTTATAATATGCTATAGTAGATATGATAGCATTCCTAATCAGTTTATTATTGTATTTAACTCTTAATTTAACCAATAACCTAACTCTTCATTTAAAATACCTAATAAGATATTCTTTCAAAAGTTACACTGGAAACTTCCAATGGAAAACCAATTCTCAATTATCAAAATTTAGTGATATTGAAATATGTCTTAACTATTTAAATCATAATTATCCATTTTCAAGACATGTCTATTTCATAAATAAAATATTTATTATAGCAAATATAAAATCAAATTTCTGTACATAATATTTCCCTTAGACATTAATTAACTATGATTTTAAGATAAACAATCCTTATTACAAAATATTCCTTCCAAATATATTTTCCTTATCTCTATATTACCTTTATTAATCTTTTTATAACTAAAATTTAAGTGTATAATATTTATTATAACCACTCAACTTTTTATTCATAAAATCCTTTTTATATTGTATATTATCCAAATTCATTTTTAACTTTGGAAGATCAAGGTAAGTTATGTTGAAATGAAATTTAGGAGTATACAACTAAAATTTTCAAATTCAATTATCTCCAATAGGAATTTCTTAATCAAAATTTTATTTTCCCTTTATTGAAATTTCTTAAGATAGAATTTTAAGAATTAAATTTCTGATTTCCTTCAAACCATTTAGAGATAGATAAACATATATATACATAATATGTCCAATCAAAATTAAATTATATATCTATATATATATATATATATTAAGTCATATTTTAGAAATTCAAATCAAATAAAATCTCAAGGAAACACTGTAGCCAGACTACAGAATGGTCTTTTCACGGTTGTTAAAGTAGTTTTCGGAGTTGGCAGAGAGTATGACAACTTCCAATCCCGGTCTCTTCAACAACCAAACGTTATTATATCACCGCGGTCATTTCAAAATAATTATGCTTCAAAAACAAAACATACTATCCATTTCAAAACCATATAAATACGATATCCTTTCCATTTCAAAAACCAAATCATTATGATATCATTTTTATAAAAAACCCAAATCAATATAATATCATTTTTATTTCAAATATATCTCTTTTCTAAAATCAAAGCACTTCAAAATTATAATATTTTGAAACCAAACGCTTGAAATATAACCATTCAAAACTTAATACTTCAAATTTCATAGCTTCAAAACTATAACTTCCAAAGCTTAAATGGTTTGGATATTCAAACAGTATATAAAATAAAATAGTTTGAATTTAATATTACTTTATAAAGTAAAATAATTTCCTCTACTTTACCATTTTATTCACTTTAAATTAAATAGCAATACATAAATTTTCAACTCACTTTCAGTTTCAATAAACCACTTCAATTTCAATATTGTAACGACCCGGAAAATTTTAACAATTTTAATTGATTCTATAACGTATTTAATTAAATATTTGTGAAATCTTATAATAATTGAATTTTTAAATAAAATGTTTATATATTTAGAATACGTATATTTAAATATAGCAGATTTTTAATTTTCAATTTATTTTAACAAAGTTTATTTCATTGGGAAATTCTATTAAATTCAAGCTAAAAATTGCTGATAATAAATTTATTATCAAGCAATAGCCACTATCCTTTACTTTGGTAATTATTTCATCAGTTGCTAAATTTTAGCCGTTGCCATCATTTCAAAAATTAAGCGTATAATTTTGTATACGTTGTATTTATCATTTTGAACGGTTGATATGTTAATTGCCTTTATAGCTTTAATATTTGTCAGCTAAATAAATGGGTGACCGTTACTGCCAATATTTAATTTGATACGTTTCCCGGTTGCCTTTTTCATTCACTTGATTGATTGATTTGTTGCCGTCTCTGTTATTTTCTCTCTGTCTTCATTGCTTTTTAAAGATAAGAAACTGTTCCCTCAAAACATAAATATTTGATTGTAGCCAGCAGTAACTTGTTTTAATAACCTTTTCCTAAATCAAAGCTTTTGAGCGTTACAATTTCTTTTGATTGGATATATGTGTTTAGGAGAAAATATTGCAGGTGACCGTTACAATTGATTTCGGTGACTTTCTTTCTTCCCATACATCATTATATATTTGCTTTCCATTTTTCCTGAATTTATGTTTAGTAGTTTCGAAAATCAAACGTATACATTTGTATACGTCGTAATTATTATTTTAAAACGATTCACTTTATTTTTCTTTCCCTTTTTAACTTCGTTTCTCTCTCTTTACTTTATATTGGGACTTTTGTTTCCTTTGCTTTTCAACCTGAGCCTTGCTTGCCAAGCAATAAATTTATTGCTTAAATAATTTTCAGCTGAAATCAAGAAATTAGACCATTACCATTTTGGTTATATTGATTTCCCATTTATTTCTGGCTCGTATTGCTCTGACTTTTCCTTTTCCTTTTCTATACTTACGTTTCAAAAATAAATAGTACATATAATAACGTACATAATAAATTACAGCCAGCTCATTTCTCACATATTTATTTCGTGCCTTAAAACCCCGTCACTCAACCATCGATGACCACCTTTAATTTCACCAGTTTTGAAATGTAAATGTTGGATACGTTGCATCCATTGCCTTATTCCTATATATTTAGAACTGAACCATTTGCCTTTACCTTTTCACTTTCTTCCTCATTCATAAACCACTTCCTCCTCCTTCACGTAACCACTCACCAAATGTTACATCACTCCTTCTTCTTGCACTATCCACTCTCACGCCACCGAGGCCATCACCATCCACCTCTCCGTTTGTCTTCCCTCCTCTTCCACGCCGAAGCATGAAGCAGTGCCGTGCTCCCCTCCGAGCTCCCCACCACCCCTGACTTCGGCCTTTCTCCTTCCTTTTTGGGTTAGTATATGTATCTTAAATATAAGTATAGTATTCTGTGTAAATTATTTATATACATTAAGTAATAGATTCATAACTGTTGTATATATATGTCTAGCTTCTGTTATAATATGAGTCTAGTATATAGGCAGATTGTATGGGTTGTCTGCATAGTTGTATAAGTTTATAAATAGTTTATATAAGATATTTTAGTTATATAGTTTACATATATATTGGTATAACTTTTGTGTGGTGTGCGTATGTTTTGGGTTATAACTTTTGTATGGTGTGCGTATGTTATGGGTAGTATTTGCAGTGTATGGTTTCAGATATTATTATATTAAAGTGTACTAAGTATATTGGGTTCAAATTAAATGTAGTTTCAAATTTTTATGTTTTGAATTGATGTAAAAGAAAAAATATGAATAAGTTGTAAGATTTTGTTTCTGTTGGAGATAAAGTTGGACTTTAATTTTTTTTTTACATGTCTAAATTTAATATAATATATGTATAAAGTTTTAACTGTTTAAGAAAAATATATAAAGTTTTAAGTGTTGTTAGAAGTATTGTTTTATTCGCTAGAAGGAAAGTATTTTGTTTATATTACTTATATAAACGTTGTCAGTTTTAAATACATAGGTTATGGAAATTTGGTATTGAGTCTTTTCATTTGGGTAAGGTTACAATAATTTACTTATACATATAGCTGCATGTTCACCTGTATATGAATTTACCTTTTTGATTTAGGCTGCAACTACATGAATTTTGAATTCCCACGTTTTCTATTCTAAATTTTTTCCAGATTATATTAATATGTACAGGCAATTGTTTATATTTAAGTTTACAAGATTTTTTTTAGTCTGCATAGTGAGTTAATATAAAAAGTATATTTTATTTATAAGCGGTTGTATACACATTAGTAGTTGTTTTAGTTAACAGTAATAAAAACAAAATCTATATAGCCTGTTTTAATTTATATATCTAAACTGTCAAGTTTATATGGGTATAAATGATTAGGTCAAAGTGCATATACAAGCTATAAAGATTTTATTGATTTTGGTTATATATATAAAAAAAAATAAAAAAAAATAAAAAAAAATAAAAAAATAAATTTTTTTTGAGATTTATTTCAAATGAATACGTATTTTAAAATAATGGGTTTAAGTGAAATATTAATATGCGTCTCGTCCAAAACTTTATATCAAGCTATTTTGATCCGTTCCCGTCGTTTCTGTTACCAGATTTTGTTCATCAAATTCGTGCCAATTTTGCTTTGCTTGGATTTGTAAATCAAATTTCCATGTCCGTATCAGTGTGTGTTTCCGTATCACCTTCGGTACCCTCCAGCCACGAAAGGTGAGCAATCAGTCACGACTAACGTTCTTTTATTTATTAAATTTGATTCCAATTGAAACGACAATTGAAATATTCTACTGTTAGTTATTTACATTGCTATATATTTTGTTGTTTGCAAATGTGTTCACCTGTGGGATATGACACCATATCCCATTGTTATATTATACTGTTATTGATGATATATGTCTGTTATTTTATTATTTGTTATCACTCTGCAAGTTCCTCGTAGTTTAGAATTCAATATGGGTTGAAATGATACATACCCGAACGGACTTTAGAATAGGAGAACTTCGTTATGGGTTGAAATGATAAACCCAAGCGATTTTCAATAAAAAATGAATTTGGGATTACGGGTCGAAGTGATATCTACCCGTATATTTAAATTTCGGATTGAAATCCGTATCCCTTGACCATAGGGTATGAAATTATATACAGACACCGTTGGTCCATATGTATAAATATTTTGAAAATAATTTCTATGGGTTGAAAATAAATATACGGTTTTAATAAATATTAATTCTTAAAATATTATATGAAAATAGAAATTTTATATATAGATTTAATAGTAATATTTTGGAGATCGATTTAATCCATATAATATGTTTAAGTATTTATTTAAATTTATATTTCAAAATTGATTGTTGTAATAATTTGGATAAGTTAAGGTTGAGAAGATAAAGTTGAATTAATTGAAATTGTATTTAGTTAAGTATTTTACTTAATTGGATTATTTGAGCCAAAGAATTTGAAATTTAAGATTCGATTTATAACTTGATTTTGATTTAAATGATTAAATGGAGGTTTCAAGTTTAAACAAATCGAAAGGAATATTTAGTTTAAAGGTAAATTGGGTTATTAAATAAATATTGAATTTATTTAGCGAACATTTCAAGACTAAATAGCAAGGTTAAATCGAGATCTATATGAAACTGTTAAATCAAACTTTGAGTTGTTGAATATTGAAGCGTTGAAATATAGTAGAATTTAAACGGTAAAATTTTGATTTAGTTCTGCATTTGAAATGAATATAATTTGAATTTGTTTGATCAAAAAACTGAATTGTATAAAAATTTATAAATTGAGATTGAATTAAATTTGAATGGGATGGTCGGGTTGATTTTGAAAACGATTTGTTAAGTTGAGGAAACTACAAATATTCTACTCTAAATATTTATGTGTATATATATATAATGAAAAGATATTTTTGTTGTGAAGTATAAATTAATTTGAAATGACCTCGGTATTATAGTGTATATTTCTACCTTATAGATAGTTCCATGGACCCTTAGAGGATGGTTATCCCAAACGTCCTTTAAGTTAATTATATTTCAGTTGATATTTCACTTGAGTTAGATTTATAGATATAAGAATGTTAATCCTGACTCGAGTGTTTTGTGTTTTTGCTTTACGCTCGGGTCAGACTGAGAGATACAGCATTTGAGACTCACCTTCGAAGTTGGTGCTTTGCTTGAAGATCCAGCTATCTATCCCTTTAGTCATCCAGTTGATTGGTTCAGAGAAGCCATCTGTTGCATTGGAGACTTCATGGCATTTGAACAATTCGGTTGTATTTTATTTCTAACTCTGAGGTATATAGTAGCTTCATGAGCTACTATTCTTTATCTATTCCGCTGCATTGTATTACTCTGTGTAAGTGATCTATGATTGATTTATTTACTGTATATTTTAAGTTTTGCCAAATTTTATTAACAATTCGGTATTTTGAATTATTCAAGTCGGACATGTACGGTTTTATTGTCGATTTGAGTGGTCCAAAATAGCGGGCTGTTACAGTTGGTATCAGAGCTTTGGCTCTAGGCAAAACTTAGCATATATGGTAAATTTATTTACAGAATCACTTTCGTTCGAGTTGAATATCTTCCTTTTTGACTCAATTTCCTTTGAGTTTTGGAATGTCCCTCGGTTCCGAAATTCATTCTTGTCTCTTCCTATTTATATTCGTTTGATTCTGGAGTATCCCATAACTCCACCGAATGTTTTGTAAAGGGGTGAAAACACCTTTACAATTGGCATCGATTCACCGAAGATTTTTGTATCCTCGGTTTACGATGCTGCTATATCTTGATATGCCGAATTCCATCTCTGGCAATCGAATGTCGATTTGTTTTAGAATTCCGCATCGATCATATCCCTGAAGTCACGGTTGACCCGTTTAAGGTCGCCCGTGATTTATAGAAGTATATCCATCTTCTATTTTGTAATTTAATTATCTCATCTTTGATCGAGTCTATCTTCGAATCAGAATTCTATTGATTGGAGTTCCTCTAATTCAAATCTCTATCATTGTTTTGAAATCCATTCTGAAAATTATTCTTTGAAAATCGAGTATATTTGCATTTTTGAAATTGTTTTATATATCGAAATTATTATTTTGATAATTATGATTTTATTCTATATAAAAAGTGAAAATGTTTTCGATAAGGATTATATACCTATATATAAAACGAATAAGAAATGTTATTCTATATATAAAAGTTTTGAAAGGATTGGAAATTTCAAAAATTTATAAGAAAGTGATTCATATAAAAATGATTTATAACTGAAGGGTTAAATTTGAAATTCGAGAATTGAATTCCGGTATTTTGAAATTGGTTTTAAGATTTTGGAAAATATATAAAAATAATATGATTTAAAAGTATTTTTCCGAATAAGAAATGTTTCAAATGAGTTCAAATGAATTCCAATAATTTTGAAGAAATTTCAAAGAAGTTTTCAAGAAAATAGAAATCCAGAACTCACTTATGTCGCTGGAAAATAATTTCGGTGATGAGTGCACGCATCATTGACATTGATTTTCGAGTTTCAGAGTGGGGGAGTGGCCACTTTAATAGCTTCGCTATGCAAGTGATTTTGTAAAACCGGTTTTGATTTCAACTTCCGAAGTATAATTTGATATTTTAGAAAGATATAAGTATATATTTGAAACAATTTAAAATGAGACCGGTGTTCAGTCCTCGAGTTTCGGATTTAATTATTGGTTTATTGATTTATTGTTGATTTTCAACTATTGAATTGAAAATTTGATTTCCCTAACTATTTCGAATGTTCGAACACTTCCAAATCGAGATTAAATTTTCAAAGCTAAGAAATTTCGAGGAGTATAAAATGTTTGATAAAGAATATAAATTTAGTTTTGAAATGTTTTGAAAAAATTATGGTTTTGAATAATGGTTTTCAGAAAGGTAAATTGGATATTTCAAATAGAAATAGATAGTTTAAAAGTTTTAAAGGGATACTTATAAATTTGGAAACTACTTTTAGTATAATTGATTTTGAGAAAATATTTGGTTTTGAAATTTAATTGAAATTAAAACCAGTACTTATATGGTGATTTTGGAAATGAATTTCTTTGACTTGAATTATTTTAATTTGGAAACTGGGATTATTTTCTAAACCTATTATTATGGGAACTTTGAAATTGAGATATTTAATTTGGAAGAAAATTTGGTGAAATCATATATGATTTTGAAACTGATATTGAAATGATTTGAAATTTGAGAACCTTATATTATTAAGCACTTGATTTGGGAGTGGTCGAACCTATATAAAATGGATTGTATAAGTATGAAGTTGATTTGAAATCTACTGATTTGAAAGGTACTCAATTTGGAAAGAGATTTTATATAATCGAAGTCTATATAAGTATGATTTGATCTACTATTGATTTGGAAAGTATTCGATTTGGGAAAAATGAAATCCTATATATACGGACTTTATATAAGTACGATATTTGAAAGTGATTTGAAAAGGTACTATATGATATATATTTTCGAAGTAAAGATATGGAAAGTGCCTTCTGCTTGATATCCGCTTTGTGGCCACATCGTGGATTCATTCTATCGATATTATTCTCTCTGATTTTTGGTTTTTCGGATGTAATACTCGAGTGTTCCCACCGTGGCGTAACCCATGGTTTTTTTTTTCTCTCATGAATGCATAGCGCAATTGCCTGGCTGAGTCTTGCCTAGGGGTACGGATTGTTTCCTGGGGGATCCAGGCGTAACCATTGTGTATCCTACAATCTGTGTAGGTCGCGAATAGTAGCGCAAGTGCCTGGCTGAGTCTTGCCTAGGGGTACAGATTGTTTCCTCGGGGATCCAGGCGTAACCATTGTGTATCCTGCACTCTACTAGTCATCATGGCGTAACTCGCAAGGCTGAGAAAGCTTACGGATATGGATTGTTTCCTGGGGGACCCAGGCGTAACCATTGTGTATCTGCGAACCATGATCGGACAAAGGTTTTGGTTTGGTTGATTTGTTTGGATTGTACTTTCCATATCTGTTTTTAAAAGGTTTTTCAAATATTTTCACTGGGTGTTGAAACAGGTCTACTAAGTACTTGAAGAACTCTAGCTTTGCGCCTGATCAACGCATGGCCAGAGTCTGCAAAAACGAGGATAAACTTGTTAAAACATCGAGTTATAAAAGTATTTTCGAAAGAAAAATTGGTTTCGATATAAAAGTATTTTATTTATAAAGGTATTTTATTATAAAAGTATTTTCAACAAAGAAATTTTGTATTAATATTTGAAATTTAAATTCTTATGGTTTGAAATAAATTATTCGTGCCCGATTCTATTCTTTTGAATCTACCTCATCTGCTCAGCTTTATTTTTCACCTATATTCCGTTTTCGGAATCTACCTTCCTTTCCTTTTTGAATAAAACTTTTAAATATTGCTTATTTGTATACTACATTGTTTTATATAAAATTTTAGCGTTATAAATATTTTTGAAGTTATAAATTAAATAAAACATCTTTAAAGAAAATGATTATTAATTTATTGATAATATTTGAAAGGTATCTTGAGAAAAATTAAAAATTTCATAAATTTAGGATTTAATATTTTCAATAGTCTTTGTAAATAGAAGTAATAATGTAAATAATTGTTTGCAAAGGAGTTTGAGAAGTATTAAATATTAAATTTAATTTCAAATGAAATTTTCAAATAAATATTTTAAATAAAATTTATATAGTTTTAAAATTTATTGTTTATCTTGGCTTTCAATCTATTTTTTTTTCTGGTTGTTTTATTCTCCTACCTACTTCCATTTCGGGGACGAAAAGTTTTGAGTGGGGGAGAGTGTAACGACTCGGAAAATTTTAACAATTTTAATTGATTCTATAACGTATTTAATTAAATATTTGTGAAATCTTATAATAATTGAATTTTTAAATAAAATGTTTATATATTTAGAATACGTATATTTAAATATAGCAGATTTTTAATTTTCAATTTATTTTAACAAAGTTTATTTCATTGGGAAATTCTATTAAATTCAAGCTAAAAATTGCTGATAATAAATTTATTATCAAGCAATAGCCACTATCCTTTACTTTAGTAAGTATTTCATCAGTTGCTAAATTTTAGCCGTTGCCATCATTTCAAAAATTAAGCGTATAATTTTGTATACGTTGTATTTATCTTTTTGAACGGTTGATATGTTAATTGCCTTTATAGCTTTAATATTTGTCAGCTAAATAAATGGGTGACCGTTACTGCCAATATTTAATTTGATACGTTTCCCGGTTGCCTTTTTCATTCACTTGATTGATTGATTTGTTGCCGTCTCTGTTATTTTCTCTCTGTCTTCATTGCTTTTTAAAGGTAAGAAACTGTTCCCTCAAAACATAAATATTTGATTGTAGCCAGCGGTAACTTGTTTTAATAACCTTTTCCTAAATCAAAGCTTTTGAGCGTTACAATTTCTTTTGATTGGATATATGTGTTTAGGAGAAAATATTGCAGGTGACCGTTACAATTGATTTCAGTGACTTTCTTTCTTCCCATACATCATTATATATTTGCTTTCCATTTTTCCTGAATTTATGTTTAGCAGTTTCGAAAATCAAACGTATACATTTGTATACGTCGTAATTATTATTTTAAAACGATTCACTTTATTTTTCTTTCCCTTTTTAACTTCGTTTCTCTCTCTTTACTTTATATTGGGACTTTTGTTTCCTTTGCTTTTCAACCTGAGCCTTGCTTGCCAAGCAATAAATTTATTGCTTAAATAATTTTCAGCTGAAATCAAGAAATTAGACCGTTACCATTTTGGTTATATTGATTTCCCATTTATTTCTGGCTCGTATTGCTCTGACTTTTCCTTTTCCTTTTCTATACTTACGTTTCAAAAATAAATAGTACATATAATAACGTACATAATAAATTGCAGCCAGCTCATTTCTCACATATTTATTTCGTGCCTTAAAACCCCGTCACTCAACGCATCGATGACCACCTTTAATTTCGCCAGTTTTGAAATGTAAATGTTGGATACGATCACCATCCACCTCTCCGTTTGTCTCCCCTCCTCTTCCACGCCGAAGCATGAAGCAGTGTCGTGCTCCCCTCCGAGCTCCCTACCACCCCTGACTTCGGCCTTTCTCCTTCTTTTTTGGGTTAGTATATGTAACTTAAATATAAGTATAGTATTCTGTGTAAATTATTTATATACATTAAGTAATAGTTTCATAACTGTTGTATATATATGTCTAGCTTCTGTTATAATATGAGTCTAGTATATAGGCAGATTGTATGGGTTGTCTGCATAGTTGTATAAGTTTATAAATAGTTTATATAAGATATTTTAGTTATATAGTTTACATATATATTGGTATAACTTTTGTGTGGTGTGCGTATGTTTTGGGTTATAACTTTTGTATGGTGTGCGTATGTTATGGGTAGTATTTGCAGTGTATGGTTTCAGATATTATTATATTAAAGTGTACTAAGTATATTGGGTTCAAATTAAATGTAGTTTCAAATTTTTATGTTTTGAAATGATGTAAAAGCAAAAATATGAATAAGTTGTAAGATTTTGTTTCTGTTGGAGATAAAGTTGGACTTTAAATTTTTTTTTTACATGTCTAAATTTAATATAATATATGTATAAAGTTTTAACTGTTTAAGAAAAATATATGAAGTTTTAAGTGTTGTTAGAAGTATTGTTTTATTCGCTAGAAGGAAAGTATTTTGTCTATATTACTTATATAAACGTTGTCAGTTTTAAATACATAGGTTTTGGAAATTTGGTATTGAATCTTTTCATTTGGGTAAGGTTACAATAATTTACTTATACATATAGCTGCACGTTCACCTGTATATGAATTTACCTTTTTGATTTAGGCTGCAACTACATGAATTTTGAATTCCCACGTTTTCTATTCTAAATTTTTTCCAGATTATATTAATATGTATAGGCAATTGTTTATATTTAAGTTTACAAGATTTTTTTAGTCTGCATAGTGAGTTAATATAAAAAGTATATTTTATTTATAAGCGGTTGTATACACATTAGTAGTTGTTTTAGTTAACAGTAATAAAAACAAAATTTATATAGCCTGTGTTAATTTATATATCTAAACTGTCAAGTTTATATGGGTATAAATGATTAGGTCAAAGTGCATATACAAGCTATAAAGATTTTATTGATTTTGGTTATATATAGATATAAAAAATAAAATAAAAATAAAAATAAAAAATAATTTTTTTTTTGAGATTATTTCAAATGAATACGTATTTTAAAATAATGGGTTTAAGTGAAATATTAATATAATATGCGTCTCGTCCAAAACTTTATATCAAGCTATTTTGATCCGTTCCCGTCGTTTCTGTTACCAGATTCTGTTCATCAAATTCGTGCCAATTTTGCTTTGCTTGGATTTGTAAATCAAATTTCCATGTCCGTATCAGTGTGTGTTTCCGTATCACCTTCGGTACCCTCCAGCCACGAAAGGTGAGCAATCACTCACGACTAACGTTATTTTATTTATTAAATTTGATTCCAATTGAAACGACAATTGAAATATGCTATTGTTAGTTATTTACATTGCTATATATTTTGTTGTTTGCAAATGTGTTCACCTGTGGGATATGACACCATATCCCATTGTTATATTATACTGTTATTGATGATATATGTCTGTTATTTTATTATTTGTTATCACTCTGCAAGTTCCCCGTAGTTTAGAATTCAATATGGGTTGAAATGATACATACCCGAACGGACTTTAGAATAGGAGAACTTCGTTATGGGTTGAAATGATAAACCCAAGCGATTTTCAATAAAAAATGAATTTGGGATTACGGGTCGAAGTGATATCTACCCGTATATTTAAATTTCGGATTGAAATCCGTATCCCTTGACCATAGGGTATGAAATTATATACAGACACCGTTGGTCCATATGTATAAATATTTTGAAAATAATTTCTATGGGTTGAAAATAAATATACGGTTTTAATAAATATTAATTCTTAAAATATTATATGAAAATAGAAATTTTATATATAGATTTAATAGTAATATTTTGGAGATCGATTTAATCCATATAATATGTTTAAGTATTTATTTAAATTTATATTTCAAAATTGATTGTTGTCATAATTTGGATAAGTTAAGGTTGAGAAGATAAAGTTGAATTAATTGAAATTGTATTTAGTTAAGTATTTTACTTAATCGGATTATTTGAACCAAAGAATTTGAAATTTAAGATTCGATTTATAACTTGATTTTGATTTAAATGATTAAATGGAGGTTTCAAGTTTAAACAAATCAAAAGGAATATTTAGTTTAAAGGTAAATTGGGTTATTAAATAAATATTGAATTTATTTAGTGAACATTTCAAGACTAAATAACAAGGTTAAATCGAGATCTATATGAAACTGTTAAATCAAACATTGAGTTGTTGAATATTAAAGCGTTGAAATATAGTAGAATTTAAACGGTAAAATTTTGATTTAGTTCTGCATTTGAAATGAATATAATTTGAATTTGTTTGATCAAAAAACTGAATTGTATAAAAATTTATAAATTGAGATTGAATTAAATTTGAATGGGATGGTCGGGTTGATTTTGAAAACGATTTGTTAAGTTGAGGAAACTACAAATATTCTACTCTAAATATTTATGTGTATATATATAATGAAAAGATATTTTTGTTGTGAAGTATAAATTAATTTGAAATGACCTCGGTATTATAGTGTATATTTCTACCTTATAGATAGTTCCATGGACCCTTAGAGGATGGTTATCCCAAACGTCCTTTAAGTTAATTATATTTCAGTTGATATTTCACTTGAGTTAGATTTATAGATATAAGAATGTTAATCCTGACTCGAGTGTTTTGTGTTTTTGCTTTACGCTCGGGTCAGACTGAGAGATACAGCATTTGAGACTCACCTTCGAAGTTGGTGCTTTGCTTGAAGATCCAGCTATCTATCCCTTCAGTCATCCAGTTGATTGGTTCAGAGAAGCCATCTGTTGCATTGGAGACTTCATGGCATTTGAACAATTCGGTTGTATTTTATTTCTAACTCTGAGGTATATAGTAGCTTCATGAGCTACTATTCTTTATCTATTCCGCTGCATTGTATTACTCTGTGTAAGTGATCTATGATTGATTTATTTACTGTATATTTTAAGTTTTGCCAAATTTTATTAACAATTCGGTATTTTGAATTATTCAAGTCGGACATGTACGGTTTTATTGTCGATTTGAATGGTCCAAAATAGCGGGCTGTTGCAAATATATTTCAAACTTTGAGTATTAAACAGTTTAAAAACTAAGGTTGGAAATTACGATTCAATAATTCGATGTCCTATTTTTTAGTTTTGAAATATTTTCATAATAAATCCATTATCATTTAAATAAAACTCAAATTACCAATAGCTAAATATTTCCTTCAACATATATATACTAGAAATATTCATTTAATTCATCTTGAATAAAAATCCAGTTATAAATATCATACCTTTTAAAATTTCAAGTTTAATAAATTTTACATCAACTTATGGAGTTTAATTCTTAAATAAGCTCAATTTCAAATAAATTTCCAATTTACCTTTCAATCTTAATTTATTTAAATCATTATAACCTCTATATTAAAGTACGATTTAAATAATTAACCATATTTTATTTTAATAAAATCAAACTCCATTATTAAAGTTATTGTTATTAAACAAATTTATACATAGCTTAAATACATGAATTTAACTGTATACAAAATATTTTTATATAATATCAAAAAGAATCAATATTTATTAAACCGTATAATTCTACCCAAAACCATAGAAATCATTTTCAATATATATATATATATATATATATATATATATATATATATATATATATAGACCGATGGTGTCTGTATAAAATTTTCTATCCTATGGTCAAGTGATATGGATATTTATCATTTTAATCCATAATTTAAAATAAAAATAAGGTTGTATATCATTTCAAACCACAATCCCGAACGAAATTAAAATTCATAACAACTTGCAGTTTATAATAATATATAATATGACATCCATTCATCCAATATCAGTCATCAATCATTTATCACAATCATCATCCAATTAAAACAATAACATCAATATGTAATAGATAATAAACAATAGGTATTTAGTGACAGTTTATATTCAATAATGAATTAAATAAAAACTTAAACTGGCAGTTTATATGCAAAAATAAATTAAATAACAATTTAATTCAATAAATCCAATTTAACTGGAATGATGATAAAAATCTGCCAAATAGCCATAGATAAATTTCTAATCACATTAAAAATTAATTTAACAAACATAAGAAATTTTAGAAGTTGTGAGTGGGTTAAAACACTTACTTTTTGAATAAATTGAATTTAAATCCAATTTAAACTCAAAATTTGAACAGTCTCAGAATTGGTCCAAACCAGCTCCATAATGTCTGGAATTTTGATAGGATCGCAGTGGAGAAAACCGTGCGTGAATTGGACCTCGTTTACAAAAGTTATGTGATTCAGAATATTTGAATTTCAAAATAAAATAAAATAAAATAAATAAACAAACTCATCTCTACCACGTCATCGAACAGGCCTGCTACTCAACCCTAACACGCACGCACGACCGAAACTCATTAGAGCTGCCATGCCACCAACACCGGCCATCGCGGCCACTCAACTCCGTCGCCAACGACCTCTGCTCTGCCCCGACCCCACGCGACAGAGTCGCGTTCCCTCTGGTCATGAAAACACGCAGGCGATCCCAAAAGAAACGCAGCCGCCACTTTGATACCAGAAACCTAGCGAATTTTTAGGCGCAATCCAACCGTTAATCGATCGAACGAACAACACCGATGACCTCCACTCGTCCCCCTCTTCCCAACGGTACCATCAATTTGTCGATCAAGCAGAGTCAATTTCGACGCAATGCATGACCGAGAAATGATTGGCGAATTCTAGGCAAACTGTAACAACCCTGGTATTGGAGATTACATAATGATATTAAATTATAAGGATAGTAATAATTTAATATGGTAAATAAAATGTAATGGAGAAATAAATTTGGTTTAAATTGTGTATTTCAAATAAAAAAACGTATGGAGTTAAATATTGGGTTTAAAATTCATTGTTTGGTGTTTCGGTCAATTAAAAATGGAAAATATTGGAATTTAGGTAAATTTAAGTAAATAAATTTACCAAGTGATGTATTTCAACATTTAATTGTTGAAATAAATACAAATTGATGTAAATAAAGTTTTAAAAACTTTATTTTGAGGTATTGGAGTGAAATTAGTCATTTACTGTATTTTAATTAACTCAAAGTGATAATATTGATAATTATTGCCAATATTAGCCTTTTATTGAATATAAAAGGAAAAATATGAAGAAAACATGTCTTTTAATAAAATAAAAGATGAAATATTGTGCAGAAATATTATTTTGTGGTTTTAAAAATCTTAGAATGATTTATTACAATTTATTTGGCTAAGAGAATAAATTTTGATCAAGTTATACTTTAAAAATAGTGATTTTACACAAAAATTGTGAAAAGTGTTAAACATTGTTAAAAATGGGGGTTTTGTTGTAAAATAATAACTTTTAATTGTTAAAATAAATTTTATTTTGCTACAATGGATATTTTATTTCAATACAATAATATGTATGCATTTTATACGACTTTAAATGTTGAAAATATGTGTCTATAGTGTTAATTTAAGTAACATATATACATAGTTTTGATTTTCACTAAGTAATTTTTTCTCTTGGGCTTAATTGGGTAGAAAGGAGGACCCATTAGCCTACTATCTAGAAATTTCTATAGAGAAACTAGGCTATACGTAGTTTCATTCATCTTCTTCTTCACAAAATAAACCTACCGTAAAAAAAAGAAAAAAATATTCATGGCTGCCTTCATTTAATCCCAATTTCTACCCTACTTTTCTGCAAATTAAAAGAGAAAATCACCTAAACTAAGAAGAGAAAGGTAATCTCCTTCCAATACCAAATAGTTTTCATCAAAATCTGAGAATTTGAGATGTAAATTGTCTTTTAATTGCTTATGTTGTTTTGCATGTCTATTTTCTAGTTTCTACAGGTTCTTAGGGCTTCTATCTTCACAAAATATCACAAATTTCTATCATATCTCTGCTAGATCTTTCTAAAACAATTTGGTAAGCAAGGTAAGAGTTCTCTTATAGCAAGCTAAGCAAAATATCAAATTTTGCTATCAATTTGATGATGGAATTGCTCAATTTAACGAATTGGTTTTTTGTTTTGCTAGTTGAAAAAGCACAATATTCAAAAATTCGTATCGTCCTTAATTTACATTAAATGAACCTGAATTTTTGATATGTTTCATTACTTGGATGGTTCGTTGTTTCTAAAAATTTTCAATGAATTTGGAGTTGTTTTGATTTGCAAAATTAATGCTTGAAATTGGCCAAAAATTGATCTCTGTTTATTTGCCGAAAATACATCATTTTAGAAAAATCATATCTTCTTTAATTTAAAATCAATGAACCTTAATTTATGATATGTTGCAGCACTTGGATGGTTCGTCTTTTATGATTTTTTTTTAATGAATTTGGAGTTGTTTCGTTTAGCAAAATTAATGCTTGATATTGGCGAAAAATTGATCTCTGTTTATTGGCCGAAAATATATCATTTTAGAAAAATCATATCTTCTTCAATTTAAAGTCAATAAATCTTAATTTTTGATATGTCTCAATAATTTGATGTTTCATTGTTTTTGAAAATTTTCAGTTAATTTGGAATTGTTTTGATCTGAAAAATTAATGGTTGAAATCGACCCAAAATTGATCTCTGTGTATTGGCCGAAAATACATCATTTTAGAAAAATTATACCTTCCACAATTTATGGCTAGTTGCCCCAAATTTTTGATAAGTTGTAGTAGTTAGATTGAACAATGATTCGGTAAATTTTCATGAAATTTTGGATTGTTGTGTTATAGAAAATCGTTGGTTCAATACAGCAAAAAATTCTTTTTTCTTTGTGCTTGCTGAAAAGTGCTATGTTCAAAAAATCATAACTCTTTCACTTTGCAGCGATTGCTCCAAATTTTAGATATGTTGTAACATGTCATACTATAACACATCAAAATTTGGCTGTAATCTAGGTTGTTTTGATACCCCAAATTACTGTCCAAAGTTAGCCAAAAACTCAGTTGCTTGGTAGATTGTACTTGCTCCTATTTGCGCTTTCATTAACTGTTTCATTACAAATTTCGATGATTTTAAATATTGTTTGCATAAGTTTGATGATGAATGTTTTAGTATTTTTATCTGACAATGGATTGGCTTGATTTCGGAAATTTTTCGAATTTAAATTTTATTTAAATTCTATCTTAATCTAAATATCGATAAATATCGATATTTGAAGAATTCGATGGTTTTAATTGATTTTGGTTTTGAATAAGTTTCCGAAAATTATTTATAAATTATGGTCAGTTAAATAAATGTTTTTAAGACATTTTAAAGGGTTTTTAAGTAATTATTTATTTTTTCAAAGTATTTCATAAATAGATAATCTATTTGATAAATGGATTTTTCCTTATATAACTTACTTAAAAATTCTCTAAAAATTATATTAAAAAAAAAATCCCGTTTTCCCTATAAAATTATTCCAAATATATTATAGCCTAGTTAGATGATTTTCGATGTATAAGAATGAGAATTAAATGATTTGGCAAAATACCTGGTATGGGACACGTGTTTTCGTCTCATCGCTTAATATCGGACTTGTACGATCGAAACCAATTTAAAGTGTTATTTTAAGTTGATGTAGAAGTTACCAAATTTTGGCGAAGATTATTGGTTTGAGAATTACTCTTTGAGTGCATTCGACGAAAGAACCAATCTAGATGCATTTTCTGATGGCCGATGAAATGAGGCAATATAGATGTTAAGTTTTAATTTGCATCTATGGTTAGAAATAACCATCACGATGTTCTTTTACTTTCCTAGGAGATGAGGCAAGTTGTTATGATGGATTGATGATGATTTCGATATTTATGATGAATTTTTACTTATCGATGAAATGAGACAAGTCTTGAGGTCACTTAAGACTCGTCCAAGTAAGAGATAAGACGAGTTAGGTATGTTACACTTGCCAATGAGATGAGGCAGTGTTTATTTGATGATGGTTTTCTAATATGGCATCGACCAACGATTAGTAAACCAATAGGTACGAGCGTATGGTATGGGACGTATGTTGACGCCTATTGGGTTCCTATTCGAGAAGTTGAGACACATTCACGATATTACTAGTACTACAGACCGGGTACTCGATTGGAGTTATTATTCGACTCCAATCATCACGATGTTATTACTCGGGTTTTTGTGACTGGGTGTCATCAAGAAGATTTCCGACTATAGTCAATCAAGATGATCATGAGGATGTTATGTGACCCCAAGTCATCACGATGAATGGTACCAAATAATGGTATTACTAGTCAAGATGTAAATGCACGTGCTGTTTTCCATGAGGTTTTAGGTGTTCCGATTTCACTATTTTGATGATGATGCTTTAGTATAGCCTTATTAAGAAAACGCTTATTGACATACATGGTTTTATTTGTGATTTCGAATATGATATTTTGGGTTCTTTCCGGGCTATATCAAGATGGATTTGAGACATTATATATATTTATACCAATAAGATGAGGTATAAATTATGGTAATCTTCATAATGAGTTTAATGATGGATTTGAGATGTATTTATATTTATACTGATGAGATGAGTATAATAATTAAGAAGTTTCTATTAGATGTGTTTTATTTATGATGGATTCTTGAACTTTTAATTATCTTATGAAGGTTTACTTTATGGTCCATATCCTCACCCATTTCATTTGATTACATATATAGTTAGATGAACCATGTCTATCTAATATACAAATTGTATTCCTCTATGCAATCATGATGAACCATTGATGTATCATTCTAGAGATAACTTGATGACTTATATCATTCCATTGCTAACGATGGAATGATTTTCACCTTATTTCTTATCATCACCTTTACTAATGATAAGTTCTAGCTAGCCTGACCCGTGTGTTTTCACTCGGGTCAGACCGAGTTGTTTCAGCTATCATCCATTGGACTTAGCTTGAAGTTGATGTTGGATATCAGCTCTTCTTTCGCTTGAGTAGTTTATTTCTTCCGCATCCTCTAATGTTTTCACATTTGATTCGATGTACATGGTGTGGTCGTGTACCACCTTTATTGTATTCATATTATACTGTACTGAACGTGTATCAGTGTATATGTATATATATGATGTTGGTTACTTTTTTGTGATGTGATTTACATTCAGTTATTGTATTTTGTTCTGATAGATCCGTTAGCCACCTATAGTTTTGGATTAAGCATTCACTGGGTATGTCGATCCACTTGAGTAAAAAAAAATTATATTGCTTTTACCTACGTATTCAATAGATGTTTAAGACAAAATTATAGATGGTCGCCCTTAACCAGCCCTATTCTCCACTTTACTAGACCGAATTACTTGTTAATTCTCTTTACTAAGGTGGGTCTCGGGGTGAGGCGTTACACAAATGATGTACCGATTTGAAAAATCAACCACACCAGAAGATTACGCTCTTCGAGAGCTTCAGATTGATATAAAATTTGATAGGGTTTGTGGAGTTTGAATTTATGCATTGATTTTGAATTTTGATTGGATCTAGAATTTAATTGTCTACTATTGAGGAGGAGGAATAGCTGAATTGTATGTACATACATATGAGCAATAGAAAGGTTTGGGTATATAACAGGGTATTTATAGACATGGCTGAAAATGGAATAAATGGACACGATTGATATACGCGTTGAACGATAAAATGGCCCGAAAAGCCCGGTTTGACTCCAGAACGAAATTGGGTCAACCTACATATCAAAATAAATGTTCTAAAATATTTAAAATGCAATGGAACATTTTTCAAGTCCAAATTCTATGGTAAGAAGAAGTTATGGTAAAATTAAATTATTTCAAATTGATTTCAATTTAATCGATTTGTAGGCGTTTCGCGTTTGTACGATCAACCGACAAGTCCGATCGCTACGAAACTTGAAATCCTACAATAATTCACCATTACGGATCCGATAAAACTGGTTTTGTCGAAATCCGCGTCAGTGGCCAAAATGGCTTCCAGTTAATTAAATAAATTAATATTAAATTGATTAAATCACTAATTAAATTCAAATCCTATAATTCATAAATTTTATCATCTTGTATTACTTTAATAATTTATAATATTTAAAACCAATTCCCATATCAATTTAAAGTTAATTAATTCACCAATTATAGTATTTATTTCGTTTACTTAAAATAATCCCTTTATTATTAATTGAATCCAATTAATTTTAATAAATTCCAATTAAACTGATTAGATTCAATTCCAACCCTTTAATTAACTATTATTTCCAAGCACATTGAAGTTGTCAAATATATATATTTGTTATTATTAGAAACTCAATTAATTTATTCAAATAGGTTTCATTCCTTTATATTACCTTATGAATAAAATATGCATTTCCATTGCTTTATTACATTTACACTTTACAATTATAGTTCTTACCCACATTAATGAGACATTTATTTTCATTTAAATGTAATTGATTTCCAATTAATTCGGTGGACTAGAAATATTCTTGCAATTTATGATGATTGTTACCATAGCCTTAAAATTTCACTTAGGCTTATTATTTCAATTATTTATTATAATTACTTACATCATATGAATTCATTCTATTATTATAAATCATACATTAATTCATATATTCATACAATACTTACATTGATTTACTTATATTAAAATTTTATTCTCAAATATAACAGTTACAACTAATTAATAGGCCAATTTAATAGTAACTTATGATCGTTACTATTACTTTGATTCACATTAATTAATTCATTGTTCGCAATAAATGTTACCGTTCTTATATACCTAATCTTTATTCACTAGTCATACATTACATATTATTTCACTTATAAAGTTTGATGTTTGCATTAGTTTTCTTACATTAATTTATAACCAAGTATGACAATTTACATTCACACTTTCCACTATTATATTAATTATCATTAAAGTAACATTTAATTACCCTTATTTGTAATTGGTAAATTAACTAGTAACAACAACCATTTGTCACCATTATCCCTTTATAATACTTGTATTATAACATTCCTGTTTTTAAACAAATTTAAATTTGTAATTAATTTGATTCCTAGATTAAATTAAGAATTAATTTGGTAAATTAATATAAAATTTTGATTAAATTATGAATTGATTTAAAAATTAATTTGAAGATTTGAGAATAAAAGAAAAATTGTGTTTGAAATTTCAAAATTAATAAGATGTATGTTTATTTATTTTAATTTGGGATTCGATTTGAAAATTGTATAAGCACAAAACAAAGTGTGATCTTGAAATTTAATAAATATCTTGAATTTAAAATTCCTATGTATTTGAAACTAATAAAATCTTGTTCCTTAATTTTTGTAAAGTTGCATTTTGATGTGAAAGATAAAGTTTGGAAGATGAAAAAATTATGAATAAAATATGTATTTGTAAAAAAAAGATATTGTTTGATTGTCAATTAATTTTTGAAATTGAAATTTAAAAATAAAAGCTTTGAATATATATAATATATATTGGATTTGGAAAGCTCTATTTCAAAAATTGATAGAAATTTGTTTTCTAAACAAGTATTTTGGTTTGAAAATGATATTTTGAAATTGATATAATAAATACTTCAAAAGTTAATTAAGAACTAAATTTTAAAATATTTGTTCATGTATAATTAAATTTTCAAAACCCATTTTTTTTAAAAGATTATATAAATAATAAATAAATAAAATGTATTTATTTAATAGGAAATATAATATAAGGTCATATTTTAAATATTATTTAAATGTTTAGGATATAAACATAAAAGAGTTAAGTAATCTATAAAACTAAAAGTGGTTTAAAACAAAGTTTTAAATTAAATAAAGTAAGGGCTTTAAAAAATATTTATAAACAAATTAAAGAAAAGCGTTTAAAACATAATACTTATTATTTGTGACATTTGTAAAACAATAAAACTATGTAATTAACAAATGTAATCTCCTTAACCAAAGGATTAAACAAGTGTAAATGATAAGAACAAGTGGCAATTTGTTCTTTTAAAAATACAAACAAGAATACAAAAGTGCAAATTTATTAACATACGGTTTAAAACAAAAACTTATAAATAAATTTAAGAAAGGGTCTTTACATAAATTTATTTAAATTGAACATTTGTGAGATTATTAAAAATATGTATTTACATTTGTAGGCTTTGCATGCCATATAATTAACAAGTGGCATCATTTAAATTTGAAAATGTGAATGAAAGAAAAAAATGAAAGAAAAGGAAACTACTATTCTCACTTCACAGTTCTCAGACCTGAAGAACTTCAAAACAGAAAAAAAATCTAAGCCAGGTTCAAAGTTGAAAACCAAAATCATCTCAAACATCAAAACCAGAGATCAAGAGATGATCAGAACCTGATCAAGGCAACCAAATTAAAACAGAAACAAATCATCTCAGCAACAAACACTGGTAATCAAGATAGCTTGAAATAAAAATCTGAAAAGCAAGATTTTTGGCCTGAAGCAAATAAAAAAATGGATTCGAGTTCAAGCTTGGAAAGCAAAGTATTAATTAAGCAATCAAATCAAAATTACAGATTCAATGAACCAAGGACCAAATTCAAATTCTAGTTTTAAATTCAGGTTCTCTGTCAACATAATTTACAAGTGAGCAATTTTTTTTTAAATCCCTATATTAATTCTGGTTTGCATGTGATCTGAATTGGGTATATGTTGTGAAATGATGTTGTTTAGAATGAGATTACAATGGAATATATATATCTGAGGAGATATATAAATATATAGATGCAGGCATATATGCCTGTTCCTATGTTTACATGCTAGAGACAAGAGTAAAAATCAAAATCTCTTTGATAAATCATTTATAAGCTTAGTTGTATAAATAAAAGATGTTTGAAATCACAAGGTAATTGTTTTAAAAATGATTTCCAACAAAAATATTTGGTACTATCCTAGATATTGTTAAATAACAGAGGAAAAATAAAATTCGGTCAAAAATTTTCACATCTGGATTTCAAGCTTTAATTACATGAATGGATTTGTATTGCAAATTTATGAATTTTGATGTATGTTTCAAGAATTTTAAGAGTGTGTTTAGCAAGAGGTTTCGAGTTGAACAGAAAACTCGTCTTCGTCAATATCTAACGAAAGACGGCAAAGTAGTCATCGAAATTTGAGCCGGAGGTGGATGGAAGTTTGTAGATCATCAGAAAAATACTTGATGATTTTATTATTCATTTTGGTGGGGTGTCGAGATCGATTTAGGGCTTAAGCTGTACTCTTGTACTGGTTAGTAATCGAGTTACTGCAGCACCTCAGGTGAATCGAGTGTCATCGGACCAAAGCGAGATGGTGTGTGGGTCTTCGGCGAGCTTGTAGACGAAGTTGCGTGGTAGTTGGTGATCTAAGCGTCATCGTGAATCAATTTTTCTGATCTAGGTTGGTTCCAGGAAGGAGTTTGAACAACTCTATTTTAATTTAGGTCGTTTTCATCAGAATGAGGTGGTCGGGGAAGTTCAGTGGGTTAATGATGATAAGCCGGAGGTCTCGGAGATGGTCGACGATGGTTCGATTTCGTGTACATGTGCACGTTTATTTGTTTGTGTCTGGGTTGTTTTAATTTGGGGAAGAAGAAATAGCTCGGGTTGATCTTGTGTAAAGGCTCGTGTGACTCGTGAATTCCGGAGGGGTTGCTCGAGTGTGATACAGTGACGCTTGCTAGTTTACTATATACAGTGGTTCACAAAATTTTATAAAAAAAAAGAGTTAAAAAGATGGGGAAGGAAGAACTCGGGTATTTGGTAGATTTGCTTAGGTATAATTTCGGGTAGGATAGGTTTTTGCTCGGAGTCTTGTGCGATGCAGCTCATGTGGTTTAGGTGTGTAATAGTTAAGTTTTTAAAACAGAAACATTTTTAAGTTCTAGGTTTTAAAAAGCTGAAAGGAAATTGGTTACCAGGTTCTATTGTAAAGCATGAACAAAATTTTAAAGTTATTTTAAAATATTAAAGAGTAATTTACCAAAATGATTTTTGGTTTACATAATTATTTAAAAGGAAAATTTATCAATAGGGTGGATTAATTAATGTGATCGTCTAAAGGTTAATATGTTAATATGATTAATTGAAAGATGATGAATGAAATGGGAAATTAAATAATTTAAGGAAAATTATTAAAAGTTGACGAATTGTAATTAAGGGTAATTATTTTAGGACAAATTCATTATGAAAGTAAATCCAAGATAATCACTTTGTGGAATCAAATAAAAGATAATCACCTTGTTTAATTAAATAAAAGCTAATTACTTAGTAAAATTAATAAAAGATAATTAATTAAGAGTTAATTAATTAATTAAAGATGATTAATTAAATGGTAAATAAAATGATTAAAGGTTAATTATTTAGAGGCTGATGAATTAAAATTGAAGGTTAATTAATTTATATAAATGGTTAAATAAATAATTAAAGGATAATTAATCAAAATGATTTGTAATTTATTAATATTAATTAACCAGGATTAGTAAGTCATAAGTAATTAAATCTGATTTGAATTAATCAGATAATTAATCGATATTACTTATGGATGTTTGGATTAGATGATTTAATTGTTTGATATCCCTGATATATGATGCTTTGCGTTATGAGTTATCCTGATTTGTGCTGTGATCTGTGCTGTAATTATTTATCTGTGATGTAATTTATTATCTACGATGAACTTATATTATTCATCCATGATCTGTAAATAAAGATAAGCGTTATGGATTATACCGCTTATCGATATTTCTGTGTTTGAATCTGTAATGGTTGATGTGGTTGCACTATTGTGTGTAAAACCCCTGGACTACACTATACACACACAAATATGGATTGCACGTGGAAATCGGTTAAGTCAAAGGTTTATAAAATAGTTTTGAATTTGAATTTTAAATCCAAATGGTTTTGGTAATGGTTTGGGTTTAAAGTGATAGACTTTTGAAAAGGAATATTCAAATATAAAAGTTATTTTTGAATAACTTGATTTAGTTTTGAAATTTGATTAAAATTTGAATTCAAAATATGAAATTGAATTCTATGTTGAAATTTATGATGTAAAAGGTTATACAAACTATAAATGTGTTTATATGGATTTTAAACCATTTTAAAAAGTATTTCTTTGAGAAATCGAATTCAACTCAAGTTTTATACTTGAAGGGCTTTAACTCGTGCAAGAGTAATCATATTTTTCTGAAACGAAAACTAATTGTTTTCAATTAATAATAGCTTTCATACAAGAAAATGGTTTCCAATTTATGTTGAAAGATTTCAAATCATACTGAAATAGTTTTTGAAAACCGTTAACTAATCTTTGTGAAAGATAGTCAAACTTTGATTTGAAATTGAAGAACATTTTAAATGGTGTATCATTTATATAAAAGATTTGGAATTGTTTTGTGAAAATAATTTTGAAAGCTATAAAATAAGTCTTTAATTTAATGACCGAATGAATTAATCCAACGTGAAATGGAATTGTTGTTCAAAGGCTATAAATGATCATTGTTAAAGATTGGTGATCCTCGTTTTAAATTGAAGAGGGGTTTTGAAGATAAATCTTTTGTTTAAAGATTTAAGTGTGGAAATTGTTTAAACCATTGAAGCTTTTTGAAATGAATCTTGTTGTTTAAAAGATTGGAAATGGTAATTTGTTTAACCATTTGAAAGAAAAGTTTCGGGTAATAAGCTGTGACTTAACTGAGATCCCATATCCATATGTTTTTAAATATTGCGCTCACTATTCGATTTAGCCGGGAGAGGACCTTTGTGTCGTATAACCCATTCCGAATAGTGATACTACGTTACGAATAGCAATTGAAGACCGGTGGTGAAGACTGGCTATTTTCGAAAACGAAAGGATTTCTTGTCGAATGTCTCTGCATCGGCTGATCACCGATATGGAGATTTGAGCACTCGTTGTGATGGGAAGTCCGGATGTGATTAGAAATTATCTAGATTGCAAGGGCTTCTTCGGAAGCACCTTCGGTTCTGTTTGAACCCGGGACAGACTTATATGGATGTGTGTATAACGTTACACTTTGAGATGTAAAGCTGGTTTCTATCAAATACATTTATGTTTGGTGGCGAAGATTTATTCTCTTAGCTTAACACCCTTCGCTGAGACGTACGAGCTCAGAGGTTATGTAGTTGATGGTTACCAGTGATACATTCCTAATTTGGTAATGTGGCATACGAAGTGCTACTGATCATTTTTTGATCAAAGCATGGCTTTTGTGGAAAGCGTAGTTTTGTGGACGAGACTTCGTCGAGCCTCACACCCCGGAATGGTCAAAACAGGAAGAATGCAGCAAGGTTTCAGGGGTAGCTCCCCTTGGGTATGACCATTCCTTCTGGAAAAGGGTAGTACCATGGTATGGAGCCCAGATACTTACTTATGTAGGCACTGTAGTATATTATTATTACTGTGTAATGTTGTTGGTATTGAGGATCCTCGGTTAAAGGTCCCAAAGGACCGGGGGTAGCATATCTTAGGTTTTATTCCGCGGGAAGGGGGTAGACGGCCTTGTGTTAGCGGAGAACCGGGGATGGTTCTCGGGGCGTCCCTACAGAGGCGTACCCATGTGGCAACGTGAAGTTCCTTGGCCTGACCATTTGTTGGAAAACCCAAAGAAACAATACGCGCCCTGTACGGTTTTAGTTGTATAACCTGCCATGGAATGTGGTGGTAACCTGTAACGATCCTGAATTTTTAACAATTTAAAAATGAAGATATTTAATTAATTTTAAATATTTGAAATAATTTTAAATTGAATTCCAATAAAACTACGAAATTTGACGATTAAATTTTTGAATTTAATCTATTTAAAGTTGAATAGAAAATTTAATTTTGACTTTGAAGTTGAAATTTAATATTGAACTTATATTTTAAATTTGAATTAATGATTTAGAAAAATAATTTGGATTTAAGAATTTTTGCCATTTAAATTCATAAATTTGTGGTTAGTTTCAATAACATTTTTCATTTATTTAAATAAAATAGAATAAGATTTTAAATCAATATAAAATCAATAAATAAATATACATAGTAAAAATTCCAACAACATATTTATAAAACTTTGAAAAATATAATGTAATTACATTTGAGAAAATTTAACAACATAATTTTAAACAAAATATACAAAGCAAAAATTGCATTCAAAAAGAAATAACAAAACTAATTGAATTTAAATTGAAAAAAAATATAATAAAATAAAAATAAAATAATAATAATAGGTATACACTACCTTACCTATAAGCAGAAAACATGCCGTGTTCCATACCGTAAACCATACCCTAAATCACGTTCTCCTCTGCATAATACACGAACCCCCCTTCCCCTATCATTTCATTTTCATACGAAAGAAAAAAAAAGAAACGAAATAAAAATGGCGGCCGTATTCTCCTCTTCGTCTTCCTTCAGAAATTAGGGATTTGCGAATTTGGAGCTTCGATTCGTCTCTCGTTCGCCTTCACAAAATTGGGGGCTTCGACCTTGTTTAGATTGTGCTGTGCTCAGTACTCTTCGGCTGTTTCGATTATTAAAGGTGAGTTCTTGGCTCACGATTGATTTTAATGCAAGTTTTTGAATTTGTTCGAATTGGGTTTTGGTTGCATGCTATGTTTTGGGGGTTATTGGTTATCATTTGCTCGGTTTATTTAATCTAAACTGATAGGAACAGATAAGTGCTTGGTTTCAAGCTATGATTTGGGGCTATTTGCTGTCACTTGCTCGATTTCTTGAACTTTAACTGATGAGAGCAGATGCTATTTCATGTTTCAAATTTGTTTTAAACTGTTAAGAACAGATGCTGTTAATTTTGTTTTTAAACTGTTGAGAACAGATTCTACCCAATATTTGTTTTAAATTAAAAAGAACAAATGCTATTTGGTTTTGTTTTAAAATTGATAAGAACAGATGCAAGATAATATCGAAGTAATTTGTTTGTATGTATATGAGTTTCTGGAAATTAGTATATACATTAATGTGTATATATGTGATTCAGGATTTTATATATCTGTTCTTGGCCTTGAACTAAGTTTTTTTAAAAAGAAATCCATCATAAACTAGTTGATATCAGTTTAGATTTGTCATAGAAATAGAAAATCTGTAGCCTTTGAACAAGTACAGCAGTCAACAAGTTCTAATACGTAAATAAGAAACTGCTCTGTGTTCTTTGTTTAACCTCAAAATGTTTAAGTTGTTAGCTGTGCATGTGAATATATATAGGAATAAGTATGTTGTGTGATTGTTTGTTGATGAATGTTTTTGTGTGAACATCCTATAATCTGAAAATAACAAAATTGACAAGTTTAAACCAATTGTTTGATGAAAATGATGCATGCTAAAGTTCTTGGAACCATTATGTGAATATGCTTTTATGCATATGCATGTCACTGTGAGTAAACACTTACAAATTAAAGCTAAGTAGATAATTATATGGTTGATTTTAAAATCTGTGATGATAACTGTTATGTATGTATGCATGTGAGTAAACTTTTTACTAAAGTTTAATTAGTTATTAGCTGTTGCTATGAGATTGTGATGATGTTACATACATATAAGTTTGCCTCTGAAGTAGATAAGTATGAGAACTCGAAGTGAAAGAGTGGGTGTCTCGGGTTTATGGGTTGCAGGTTTTAAAGGTCTGTAATTTTACAGTTTTTTTAAGTCTTGAATGAAACTCTTATTTTAAAGATTTAAAATTTAATCAAAAGTAAGATTAAACTGAATTGATTTTGCAGTTTTTAAAAATCAAATGTAAGATTTAAATTCTGTGTGAATCAAGACTTGAAAACAGTTCAGGTTTAAGCCTGAGAAGCTATGCAGTTTAAATTTTAGAATAAATTCATATTTTAAGTTGAAACTTGATTCAGGTAATATTTGAATCTGAATTCAAATATAGTTTTGAGTTCAAAGTTTTTTAAAAGTGAAATCTTAAAATTAAATTCAGTTTTAAATAAAAATTAAAACAGTTTGCAGGGTTTTATAACAGAGAAGTTGCAGTTTTCATGTTTAATGAAATTCATGTTTAAGTTGAAGACTTAATTCAAGGTTTTGAAAATGAAATTTTTTGTCTGCACTTTGGTTTATTGATGTTGATCTCTTGAGTTGTTTCACTGCCATACTTGTAGCTTGGTCATTTGATGCACTGCCTTGATTTACCTTGTCTCTATTTTGACTCTTGATCATTTCTGCATAGTGCATTGACCTTTATGTCCATGTAGTTGCATATTTTGACTTCATTGAGTCTCTTGATGGTTCATTGCCACTCACTGTTGCTCTTTGCATTTTGTCACTTGAACTTTTGTGACACTTGAACATTTGGGGTTTCTGACCTGTGCACATTGGTCATTGTTGATGTTCTTCTCTTATGTACATTTGTGATCTTCATTAGCATGTACTCTGTCATTGCTATATTGAGATCATCATGTAGCTTACTGTGTTCTTTTGAAATTATTTAAATTCTGGAAATTTTCAAAGTTTAAGTTTTTTTTTAAATAAACCAGAAACTATTTTCTGTTTTAAATGTAAAGGAAAATTTAAAATTTGCAGGGTGGAGCTCTGCATTGTTGTCACTTGGTCTGTTTTCACTATGGTTTCATGTTTAGCTTTGCGGTTTGGTTTCACTTTGCATTTTATCGCGGTGACACTTGTTCTCTGTTCACTTGTATCATTGGTTATGTAGCAGTATTCATTGTTGATTGTTCCCACTCACTGCTGCATATTGTTCATCAGTTCATTTTTATCTGTTCCCTATGTTGTTTGCAACTGTGTTGCACTTGTATCACTGGAATTTGCATTTTTGTCTGCATATTGGTTTGTTTGTACTTTGGTTGTCACTGGAGTATTTGAGTTGGGCTTGCCTGTTTAGTTGAGTTGCAGGCATTGACTTCTGATACCCTGACCATTTCATACTTGTATATTTGCAATGCTCGGCTTGAATTTATTCTCGGCCTTCATGTGCCCTTTGTGCATTGTGTTTTGTATCATTGGGCTGGTGCTGTTGTAGTGAGCTCTGTACTTTACCATACCGTTGAGTTTCCTTTGGGATTGAACTTGAGCATTTCTTTGCAGTGATTTGTCTTTCTTTGCACTTGCACACTTGCTCTTGTTGGCCACGCACATGTGTTGGCGAGGCAGTGCACATGTGTGCAAAGTATACGTGTGTACTGCAGCCACACGGGATTGACAGATTTTAAAATTTTAAGTTGTTAATAATGAAAATCCATAATAGATTTAAATTGATTCATTTGTTTCGTCATCTCTGTCACCATTTTATTCAATTCATTGCAAATTTATTTACTTGAATTAAGATTAATCCTGACTCGAGTGTTTTGTGTTTTGCAATTAACGCTCGGGTCAGACCGAGTATTTTTACAGCTTGAAGATTTTCAGGCCGCGAAGTTAGAGAGAGGGGAAAGCACTTCACTGAAGTTTTTCCAAAAAAATTTTCCTTGTACTTAATGAAAATAAATTGTTCCGCTGTATAAAAATTTAATACATTGTACAAACTCTGATATATGTATGTAAGAAAAATTTATTTATGAATAATATTGTGATTATTCTGTGATTCTGTGGCTGATTCTATTTAAACTTTATAAACTGAACAACAATCCGTCATTTTGAACGTTTCGAGTTGGTTTAATTACCGACTAGAGGCGGTCAGAGCGGCGGGTCGTTACAAAAGTGGTATCAGAGCTTTGGTTTACTCAAAGCTCAGTTTATGATGTTTAATATGAATAGTTACTAGAACCACTATAAAGAAAGTGCTTTTCAAATTTAAAGAAGTATAAAATTGTTTTCTTTAAAATAAAAGGTATTTTGAAAGTTAGAATTATTTTGAAAGTTCCCCTCTCTAAATTTAGGTGCGATAGTTTATATTCGGTGAGGTCTCATTAGATTTGAGTTTCGATCGTTCGGAAACTCATTATCGAATTATTGAGATCTATGAAAAATGAAATATGAGTTAAGTGAACTAGTGAATTAATGAATCGGTTTAAATTGGTTTAAATCGAATAACTTGAATATTTCAAGTAATAATTGGGAAATAAAAGGATATGTTAATTTGGTTATAACCAAGAGAATTATTGAATTATAACTTGAGAATTTGACTTTGAATTCTTTAGAAATTGATTTCAAATGTGGTGAAGAATTATTTAGTAAATAAATGAATTATAAGTATTTAACTTATAATATGGATTTTGGAAATATAACTAAGTTATATGAATTGAATTGAATTAATAAAAGATTTATAAATTGAAGATTTATAAATAGAAAGGGAATTTGTAAAGATTGTTTATAAATTCGAAACCAATTGAATTTGATAAGTAAATTGTTATAGCTTATTAAAGGAGATATATCCACGATTTTGGACAGTGGGTAATCCTTTAAAAATGAAAATAAGTTGTAGAAATGATGAAATTGGTTGACAAAGCATATTCACGATTTTTGACAGTGAATATATTATTGAATAAAACAGATATGTTTTAGGGAAGTGATATTATGAAATGAAATTTAATTGTTGATTTAACTGTATGAATCAAACTGAGTTTGATGTAAAGTTTATATTTCAAGTTTAAAACTATTGCCTAAAATAGTTAATATGGAAATATAGATCTAATGGAACCAATTCGATGAATAATTTACTAAAGAACTAGTTGACTATTTTTGAAATAGAAGTTAAATGCAAAGTTCAAATAGGATTTAAATTTCAAATTTGAAGTTGTCAACATGATAATCCATTATAGGTTTAATAAATTCAGTGATGAATTTGAATTTAAACGCGCGAAAAATTAAATTAAGTGAAAAACTTAATATTGAAAAGTTTGAAATCGGTTTAAAACCAATATTGTGAAAAGTATGAGGAATTCAAACTATTGAATTAAGTTGAAGTTGAAAAAGTTAATAGTTTTAAAGATGTTTTAAAATGCATTAACTATCGAATACATAGATTTCAACATTCAATTGTTGAAATAGACGTTTTCGAGAAAAATAAGGAAATGTTGGACTATAACACTGTTGTTATAGTAAATGGTTTCCGGAAGGAAATGTTGTTTATAGTATTGGGATTTATATATCTATCTTAAATCCGAATCCCTATACTAGTTATTTTGAGTTGTCGTAACGATGTTTTACGCAACATTCGTTTTAACTCAAATAAATGTGTTTAAAAGAATGATTTCCTTAAAGAATGAAATATATACTTAATTTTGATTCAAGTATATTGAATATTTTCAAAGTGTTGAAAATAAAAGAATTTGTGAATTACTTATTATTGAATAAGTATGGGAATGTTTTCCAATATGAAATGAAAGGTTTGAAATTTTATCTTTTAAAGATAAATTGAGAAATGAATATTTGAAATTAGTTTCAAATGGCTAAGTGTGAAAATTATATATCTTGTAAAGATATTATTTTGAGAGATTTGAACAATTAGTTCAACTTGGAAATTTTTCAAAGAATTGAATTTTGAGTTAAATTGAGTTTAACTTTGACACCAAAAACAATATAAGTTCAGCTTTGAATTTTGGATAGTCGATTGGGATTGTATGTCTAACATTGTGAATTGATGACATAGCATTTGATCTCTATTAAATATATATCTGTGGTGGCGGAGAATTTATTCTTTTAGCTTAACACCCTTCTCTGAGACGTACGAGCTTAGAGGTTATATATCGATAGACATCAATTATGTGTTGAGAATTGACGATGTAACATGAAATCCAAATCGAATGTGAAGTCGATAATGAATTGGATTATGAATGTGAATTAGGTTTGAGATAACCTTAAATTTTCAAATCGATTTAGAGGAAAATTTTAAACGTGATGGAAAATTTGGAATCCTCTATTTGTTGTGAATGTGAATTGAGTTTTCGTAACTTGTATATGTGAATATAATTGAAAACTATCAGTTTGGAAAGTCATTATTATGAAAGTCCTGTGTAAGTTTACATAGGTATGATAAGTACGAAATGTGAAATGAAGTACTATATGTATATGACATATGTTGTCTAAAAAAACTGAGGATATGGAAATGTACCTTCCATTTATTATATGTGAAGGTGATTGGAACTCGGTGGAGTGTCCATTGTAAATCGTAGCTACGTAGAATTCCATTAGTGGAATGTCCAATGGGACTGATATGATATCCCCCACGATGGATCATCGTGTTTGGGATTATGTGATTGATGCTGGCGCAATTCGTGGGGCGTGATGCCTACAGTTACAAGCGATTCCACTGAGATAGTGGCGCAACCGCCGAGTAAACTGCGATCTAGAAACCAAAGCGAAATTCGAGGGGCGTGATGCCTAAGGCTACGAGCGATTCTACTGAGATAGTAGCGTAACCGCCGTGTGGACCGCGATCTAAGGCGATAACCATGGCGAAATTCAGGAGTGATGAGAAATCTGAGATTACAAGCGATTCTACTGAGATAGTAGCGAAACCGCCGGGTAAACTGTGATCCATGGGGGAACGGACTTTCCATATCCATTTTTAAAAGAATTTTTAAAAAAGTATTTTCACTGGGAGTTGAAGCAAGTATGTTTAGTACTTGGAGATTTTTAGTCTTGCGCCTGGCCAGCGTATGCCTAAAGTCTGTGAGAACGACGATGAACTTGTTAAACTTCGAGTTATCAAGTATTTTCAAAACTTTGAAAAGAAAATCAATAATCTGAAATTAGAATTACATAATTCTAACTTAATGAATTAAGGAAGAAGATCTTTTTGAATATTTTGAAAGCACACAGCTTTGGATAAGATATATTATGCAAATATTTAGCATGAAAGATTTAATGTTTAAAAAAATCTGAGTTTTGTAAGTCTAAAATTTGGTAAAAGACTTTTGTGTCTTGATTATTAAAATTGATGAACAAAACTAGTGAGATAAAATAAATGGAATGAATTCTATATTTATTAGCGAGTTTGAAACTTGGTAAAATTATGTAGGATATAAATATCGGTGAGATTTTAGCAAACGTTTTTCCTAACTTATAGTTTCGGGACGAAATTCTTTTAAGTAGGGGAGATTGTAACGATCCTGAATTTTTAACAATTTAAAAATGAAGATATTTAATTAATTTTAAATATTTGAAATAATTTTAAATTGAATTCCAATAAAAGTACGAAATTTGACGATTAAATTTTTGAATTTAATCTATTTAAAGTTGAATAAAAAATTTAATTTTGACTTTGAAGTTGAAATTTAATATTGAACTTATATTTTAAATTTGAATTAATGATTTAGAAAAATAATTTGGATTTAAGAATTTTTGCTATTTAAATTTATAAATTTGTGGTTAGTTTCAATAACATTTTTCATTTATTTAAATAAAATAGAATAAGATTTTAAATCAATATAAAATCAATAAATAAATATACATAGTAAAAATTCAAACAACATATTTATAAAACTTTGAAAAATATAATGTAATTACATTTGAGAAAATTTAACAACATAATTTTAAACAAAATATACAAAGCAAAAATTGCATTCAAAAAGAAATAACAAAACTAATTGAATTTAAATTGAAAAAAAAATATAATAAAAAAATAATAATAATAGGTATACACTACCTTACCTATAAGCAGAAAACATGCCGTGTTCCATACCATAAACCATACCCTAAATCACGTTCTCCTCTGCATAATACACGAACCCCCCTTCCCCTATCATTTCATTTTCATACGAAAGAAAAAAAAAAGAAACGAAATAAAAATGGCGGCCGTATTCTCCTCTTCGTCTTCCTTCAGAAATTAGGGATTTGCGAATTTGGAGCTTCGATTCGTCTCTCGTTCGCCTTCACAAAATTGGGGGCTTCGACCTTGTTTAGATTGTGCTGTGCTCAGTACTCTTTGGATGTTTCGATTATTAAAGGTGAGTTCTTGGCTCACGATTGATTTTAATGCAAGTTTTTGAATTTGTTCGAATTGGGTTTTGGTTGCATGCTATGTTTTGGGGGTTATTGGTTATCATTTGCTCGGTTTATTTAATCTAAACTGATAGGAACAGATAAGTGCTTGGTTTCAAGCTATGATTTGGGGCTATTTGCTATCACTTGCTCGATTTCTTGAACTTTAACTGATGAGAGCAGATGCTATTTCATGTTTCAAATTTGTTTTAAACTGTTAAGAACAGATGCTGTTAATTTTGTTTTTAAACTGTTGAGAACAGATTCTACCCAATATTTGTTTTAAATTAAAAAGAACAAATGCTATTTGGTTTTGTTTTAAAATTGATAAGAACAGATGCAAGATAATATCGAAGTAATTTGTTTGTATGTATATGAGTTTCTGGAAATTAGTATATACATTAATGTATATATATGTGATTCAGGATTTTATATATCTGTTCTTGGCCTTGAACTAAGTTTTTTTAAAAAGAAATCCATCATAAACTAGTTGATATCAGTTTAGATTTGTCATAGAAATAGAAAATCTGTAGCCTTTGAACAAGTACAGCAGTCAACAAGTTCTAATACGTAAATAAGAAACTGCTCTGTGTTCTTTGTTTAACCTCAAAATGTTTAAGTTGTTAGCTGTGCATGTGAATATATATAGGAATAAGTATGTTGTGTGATTGTTTGTTGATGAATGTTTTTGTGTGATTCCTATAATCTGAAAATAACAAAATTGACAAGTTTAAACCAATTGTTTGATGAAAATGATGCATGCTAAAGTTCTTGGAACCATTATGTGAATATGCTTTTATGCATATGCATGTCACTGTGAGTAAACACTTACAAATTAAAGCTAAGTAGATAATTATATGGTTGATTTTAAAATCTGTGATGATAACTGTTATGTATGTATGCATGTGAGTAAACTTTTTACTAAAGTTTAATTAGTTATTAGCTGTTGCTATGAGATTGTGATGATGTTACATACATATAAGTTTGCCTCTGAAGTAGATAAGTATGAGAACTCGAAGTGAAAGAGTGGGTGTCTCGGGTTTATGGGTTGCAGGTTTTAAAGGTCTGTAATTTTACAGTTTTTTTTAAGTCTTGAATGAAACTCTTATTTTAAAGATTTAAAATTTAATCAAAAGTAAGATTAAACTGAATTGATTTTGCAGTTTTTAAAAATCAAATGTAAGATTTAAATTCTGTGTGAATCAAGACTTGAAAACAGTTCAGGTTTAAGCCTGAGAAGCTTTGCAGTTTTAAATTTTAGAATAAATTCATATTTTAAGTTGAAACTTGATTCAGGTAATATTTGAATCTGAATTCAAATATAGTTTTGAGTTCAAAGTTTTTTAAAAGTGAAATCTTAAAATTAAATTCAGTTTTAAATAAAAATTAAAACAGTTTGCAGGGTTTTATAACAGAGAAGTTGCAGTTTTCATGTTTAATGAAATTCATGTTTAAGTTGAAGACTTAATTCAAGGTTTTGAAAATGAAATTTTTTGTCTGCACTTTGGTTTATTGATGTTGATCTCTTGAGTTGTTTCACTGCCATACTTGTAGCTTGGTCATTTGATGCACTGCCTTGATTTACCTTGTCTCTATTTTGACTCTTGATCATTTCTGCATAGTGCATTGACCTTTATGTCCATGTAGTTGCATATTTTGACTTCATTGAGTCTCTTGATGGTTCATTGCCACTCACTGTTGCTCTTTGCATTTTGTCACTTGAACTTTTGTGACACTTGAACATTTGGGGTTTCTGACCTGTGCACATTGGTCATTGTTGATGTTCTTCTCTTATGTACATTTGTGATCTTCATTAGCATGTACTCTGTCATTGCTATATTGAGATCATCATGTAGCTTACTGTGTTCTTTTGAAATTATTTAAATTCTGGAAATTTTCAAAGTTTAAGTTTTTTTTTTTAAATAAACCAGAAACTATTTTCTGTTTTAAATGTAAAGGAAAATTTAAAATTTGCAGGGTGGAGCTCTGCATTGTTGTCACTTGGTCTGTTTTCACTATGGTTTCATGTTTAGCTTTGCGGTTTGGTTTCACTTTGCATTTTATCGCGGTGACACTTGTTCTCTGTTCACTTGTATCATTGGTTATGTAGCAGTATTCATTGTTGATTGTTCCCACTCACTGCTGCATATTGTTCATCAGTTCATTTTTATCTGTTCCCTATGTTGTTTGCATCTGTGTTGCACTTGTATCACTGGAATTTGCATTTTTGTCTGCATATTGGTTTGTTTGTACTTTGGTTGTCACTGGAGTATTTGAGTTGGGCTTGCCTGTTTAGTTGAGTTGCAGGCTTTGACTTCTGATACCCTGACCATTTCATACTTGTATATTTGCAATGCTCGGCTTGAATTTATTCTCGGCCTTCATGTGCCCTTTGTGCATTGTGTTTTGTATCATTGGGCTGGTGCTGTTGTAGTGAGCTCTGTACTTCACCATACTGTTGAGTTTCCTTTGGGATTGAACTTGAGCATTTCTTTGCAGTGATTTGTCTTTCTTTGCACTTGCACACTTGCTCTTGTTGGCCACGCACATGTGTTGGCGAGGCAGTGCACATGTGTGCAAAGTATACGTGTGTACTGCAGCCACACGGGATTGACAGATTTTAAAATTTTAAGTTGTTAATAATGAAAATCCATAATAGATTTAAATTGATTCATTTGTTTCGTCATCTCTGTCACCATTTTATTCAATTCATTGCAAATTTATTTACTTGAATTAAGATTAATCCTGACTCGAGTGTTTTGTGTTTTGCAATTAACGCTCGGGTCAGACCGAGTATTTTTACAGCTTGAAGATTTTCAGGCCGCGAAGTTAGAGAGAGGGGAAAGCACTTCACTGAAGTTTTTCCAAAAAAATTTTCCTTGTACTTAATGAAAATAAATTGTTCCGCTGTATAAAAATTTAATACATTGTACAAACTCTGATATATGTATGTAAGAAAAATTTATTTATGAATAATATTGTGATTATTCTGTGATTCTGTGGCTGATTCTGTTTAAACTTTATAAACTGAACAACAATCCGTCATTTTGAACGTTTCGAGTTGGTTTAATTACCGACTAGAGGCGGTCAGAGCGGCGGGTCGTTACATAACCTGCTATTAAACATGGTAGCTATAGTAGGCATATGATGTAACAACCCATATTTTGGAGATTACCATTAATATTAAATTATAATGCAAATAATAACTTAATATTGTGATTATAAATGAATTGGAGGGATGAAATGTAACGCCCCACCCCGAGACCCACTTTAGAAAGAGAATTAACAAGTAATTCTGTCTACTAAAGCGGAGAATAGGGCCGGTTAAGGGCGACCATCTATAATTTTGTCTTAAACATCTATTTTATACGTCGATAAATGCAATATAATTTATTTTTCAACTCAAGTGGATCGACATACCCAGTAAATTCTTAATCCAAAACTATATATGGCTAACGGATCTATTAGCACAAAATACAATAACTGAATGTAAATCACATCACAGAACAGTAACCAACATCATATATATACATATACACGGATACACATTCAGTACAATACAATATGAATACAATAATGGTGGTACACGACCACACCATATACATCGACTCAAATGTAAAAACATCAGAGTATGCGGAAGTAATAAACTACTCAAGGGAAAGAAGAGCTGATATCCAACATCAACTTCAAGCTAAGCCCAATAGATGATACCTGAAACAACTCGGTCTGACCCGAGTGAAAACACACGGGTCAGGCTAGCTAGAACTTAACATTAGTAAAGGTGATGATAAGTGGTAAGGGGAAAACCATTCCATCATTACCACTGTAATGATATAGGTCATCACGTTATCTTTAAAGTGATACATCAATGGTTCATCATGTTGCATAGAGGAATGCAATATGTATATTAGATAGACATGGTTTATCTAATTATATATATATATATATATATATATATATATATAGCCGAATGAAATGGTTGAGGATATGGACCACAAAGTAAATCTTCATAAGATAATTAAAACTTCAAGAATCCATCATAATTAAAACTCATCTAATAGAAACTTCTTAATTATTATACCTCATCTCATCGGTATAAATATAAATACATCTCAAATTCATCATTAAACTCATTATAAAGGAACCTCCATAATCACTTATACCTCATATCATTGGTATAAATATAAATATCTTAAATCTATTATCATCACTCATCATAAAAGCATTACCATAATTTAAACCACATCTCATTGGTATAAATATATATAATGTCTCAAATCCATCTTGATAGAGCCCGGAAAGAATCCAAAACATCATATTCGAAATCACAAATAAAACCATATATGTCAATAAGCCTTTTTCTTACATAAGGCTATACTAAAGCATCATCATCAAAATAGTGAAATCGAAACACCTAAAACCTCATGGAAAACAGCACGTACATTTACATCTTGACTAGTACTACCATTAGTTGGTACCATTCATTGTGATGACTTGGGGTCTCATAACATCATTACATCATGATCATCTTTATTGACTATAGTCGGAATCATCTTGATGACACCCAGTCACAAAAACCCAAGTAATAACATCGTGATGATTGGAGTTGAGTAATAACTTCATGAACATTGTGATGACTCCAATCGAGTACTCGGTCTGTAGCACTAGTAACATCGTTAATGTGTCTCAACTTCTCGAATAGGAACCCAATAGGTGTCAACGTACGTCCCATACCATACGTTCGTACCTATTGGTTTACTAATCGTTAGTCGATGCCACATTAGAAAACCATCATAAAACATAATCAAATAAACATTGCCTCATCTCATTGGCAAGTGTAAGATACCTAACTCGTCTTATCTCTTACTTGAACGAGTTTTAAGTGACATCGAGACTTGTCTCATTTCATCCACAAGTAAAAATTCATCATAAATATAAAAATCATCATCAGTCCATCATAACAACTTGCCTCATCTCTTTGGCAAGTAAAAGAACATCGTGATGGTTATTTCTAACCATAGTCGCAAATTAAAACTTAACATCAATATTGCCTCATTTCATCGACCATCACAAAATGCATCTAGATTGGTTCGTCGTCGAATGTACTCAAAGAGTAATACTCAAACCAATAATCTTTACCAAAATTTGGAAACTTCTAAATCAACTCAAAATAACACTTCAAATTGGTTTCGATGAAAACCGTCGAAAACAATGAAAACTAAGAGGGATATCTCAAAACCGATAACTTGAATTCAATATGAATTCTATTCAAATTTAACCCAAATCAATTCAAATTCCATTTAAAATTTGAATTTCAAATTCTTCAAATATAGCTAGCCTACTGATAGGCATCATAGCTTTGAAAATATCTCAAAAACATCATTAAAACCGAAGAGAATGAGAGCAAAACGAGCTAATACAATTCTAAGGTCAACGATTGTTGTTGCTGTCATTTTGCTCTCAGGACAGCAACATACAACCATACTTTCGACCAAAGAAACTTCAAAATTCCAGAAAACACAATGAGTGAAACTTTTAGCACATGACCTAAGCTTTCTGAAATATCCAAAATTATCAAATTTGGTTAGTAAACGAAGAAGTTCTGTTCAAATTTGTTTCGGTTTCAAACACCGAGCAAATATTGTTTTTCCTCCCGGATTAACAGTAGAAAAATTAGATTTTGACATAGATAACCTGAAAACTATAGAAAACTCGAAACATAAAAGTTGTAACACATGATTTATTCTTTCCGGAACATCTAAAATTATCAAAATCAGTTAAGAAACGAAAAAGTTATGACCAATTTCGTTTCAGCTTCAAGGACAGAGCAAATATTGGTTTTGCTCTCGAGATAATAGAATAAAAATTTGATTTTGACATAGCTAATCAACAAATTACAGAAAACTCAATCCATGAAAGTTGTAGCACATGATTTAAGCTTTTCGTAACATTCAAAATTATCAAAATCGGTTAAGAAACGAATGAGTTATGGCAAAAATAATTTCTCAGACTTGTGACTGTTGTTGATGTCATTTGCTCTCGGGATATCAACACACAAGCACGATTTTGATCAAGCAGACTTTAAAGTTTTAGAAAACTCAACATGAAACTTGTAGTCCTTTGTCTGTGCTTTCCAGAACATCCAAAATCATGAAATTTGGATAAAAATTGAAAAAGTTATGGTCAAAACTATGTGGCAACAGAAAACAGAAAACAACAAAGACGAAACGTAACTTTATTAATACGAAAATTCAACTCAAAACTTTGATTTGGTTAGCATTTGTAAGCTTTTACACTTACCAATTGATTTTCAGTGAATAATAAGAATTTGCAAGCAAGATTGAGCCTTTAGCATAAGATTGAAGCCCTAAACATCTGAAAATAGAAAAAAACAATACATGCAAAGAAGAAGTTGATCAAAACAAAATTTACAGTAAACATTTCTAGGGTTTTAGATGGATTTAAGATAGAATAGGTTGGAGATTACCTTCTTTTATGATTCTAACTTGAATTTGGCTTTTAAATTTGCATAGATTGAGCTTGGAAGATTAAATTTTAAAGAGGGTAGCCATTGTTTTGTACTTTGAAGCTTTTTTTCTTCTGATTTAGGTTTTACTGTAATGAGTTTTGGGAGAAAAGGAACGTACTTCGTTAGAAAACTCTAGAATTTGGGTTATTGGATGTTTACTATACCCAATTAGTCCATTCCCATACTTAGAAAATTATTTAGGCTAATATACATATGTTTTATACCATTTTTAACATAACTTTCTCTATTAACTTCTTTTTACATGAGACAAAATGCATTCTTCATATTTTAACAAGGTGAACATGATTAACACAATAATATTTTTTTTCCACACTTAAAAATATTATTTTCCCAATAAACTATTAATTTACACAATATTTGACAATATTGTTATTTTTAGACAAAAACCACAATTTTAAACAATCTGAGTCAAATAAAAATTATTTCTTAACTCAAATAAGTGTATTAAATGTTTTAACACTTTTTAAAATATTACAACACTATTTTCAATCACTAATACACTTTGAAAAATTCATTTTCTTCTCATTTGCCCTTTTTATTCACTATAAAAGGCTATTATTGGAATAAAATTCCAATACTTCCCATTTTGACTCAATAAATAACTAACACCATCTATTTTCAATCCACTTTCACAAATAAAATATTCTATGCTTATTTTCACTCCTTTATATTTATTCCAACCATCAATATGTTGAAATAGCATCTTATGAGATAAATTAACTCACATAAATTAAAAACCCAAGTTTTATTCATCAAAACATTGTTTATGTAAAATAAACCATATTAACTTACATTTCATCCCTCCAATTCATTTATAATCACAATATTAAGTTATTATTTGCATTACAATTTAATATTAATGGTAATCTCCAAAATCCGGGTTGTTACATACGACGAAATTTTGTATGCTGGTTAAGATTAATATTATACTTTCGGAATGTTTTCCACCAAGCACTAATAATAATATCAAATGTTTTATCGCGTATCAAGCATTTTTGACTATCATACGGAGGAATCTCCTCCAATTTTGCGTTTGCATGGTGTGTGTCGCGGGAGACCTTATGGTAGTTTCATTTTCCAAAAAGCATTGCGGATTTCAAATTTAAATTCTTTCGTTTGTTTTAAAGATTAAGTGATTTTGTTTGCTCATACCAGTCCCACGACTGACCCGGAGTTTATTGTTCCTTTTCTAAACTCTGGGTGCCCACAATTTTCCACACGGGCAGTCTAGGGTTGGGTTTTTCAAATAGTAGATATAGATATCGATTTGGTAGCTTTTAGCTTTCTCTTTGGTATTCTTTGGAGATCTTGGATATTGGAGTCTGTGAATTCATGGACGAGACTTGCTTATCTTGGCATAAGTTGATGGTGGTTCGAGCTACTAGCTTGGAGTTTTTGCATTGGTGCTTTGGAATTAAAGTCGGTGTTGCTGTTTGGAGTTTTTGGTTCCGCTGTTATATCATATTGTTATTCCGCTGTAGCATTGTTATCTTGCATCTCTGATATTGATTCATATTGTATCATTGCTGTATCGAATGTTATATATCAGTGGTATTCATTTCTTTTCTTCCGCTGTGTTGTTTTACTTGATGTGTTATAAGCTCCGGCACGACTCGAATTTCAACGTTTGGATCTGCGGCATTCAAATACAAGTGGAGTACGAATGTCGATTTCGAGCGTGGAAATTTGGACGATTACATTTTGGTATCAGAGCTGAAGTTTGAAACTTTAGCTCAGGAGTATAACACATTAAGTAACTCAATAGAGATAGGGTGAAGTATACCCTAGAATGAGTATATCCCTAAGATATCCGTTCGAATGCGTCAGTAAATTCTCTTACTATCCATTGATAGCGAGTATGAGTGCGAGAAGAGGACGAGATAAGGGACATGGGAGTACCACTACAAACGGTCAGTTGCCTGCAATAGCGGAAACAAATTTCTCTATCAATATCCTTTGATTCGTCTTTTCAATTCTTTGATGACTCCTGGCAGCTCCACGAAGAAGCTTTGACATATTTGCATAGGATACAAACTCCAGATGGGTCAGAATTGTTTGTTTGGATGAATTGTTTGCTTTGGTTGCTATGGTTGATAAGTATATTTTGGTTGTTTAAACTAAAAGTTTTGGATTGCATCCATATATCTGTTTATTCTTTTGGGTCTCGATATATTCTACCAGGGGTTAGTATCCTTTGAACTAATCAATATCCCTATACATTCGTAGATCTGGATGACCCGAGTTTCTTGATTTGTTCTTGTATTCATTATTGATATTCTGATTTGGGAAGCCAAATGCAGAATAGATAATCGGCTTGACTTGTGAGTCGATTCTCCATCTTTGTGTATTCATTCTTTGTTGTCTCCCTACTTTCAAATTTCGAGGACGAAATTTTTTTTGGGAGGGGGGGGGGAATCTATAACATTCCTGTTTTTAAACAAATTTAAATTTGTAATTAATTTGATTCCTAGATTAAATTAAGAATTAATTTGGTAAATTAATATAAAATTTTGATTAAATTATGAATTGATTTAAAAATTAATTTGAAGATTTGAGAATAAAATATAAATTGTGTTTGAATTTTCAAAATTAATAGGATGTATGTTTAATTATTTTAATTTGGGATGTGATTTAAAAATTGTATAAGTACAAAACAAAGTGTGATCTTGAAATTTAATAAATATCTTGAATTTAAATTCCTATGTATTTGAAACTAATAAAATCTTGTTTCTTAATTTTTGTAAATGTGCATTTTGATGTAAAAGATAAAGTTTGGAAGATGAATAAATTGTGAATAAAATATGTACTTGTAAAAAAAGATATTGTTTGATTGTCTATTAATTTTTGAAATTGAAATTTTAAAATAAAAGCTTTGAATATATATATATATATATATATATATATAGGATTTGAAAAGCTCTATTTAAAAAATTCATAGAAATTTATTTCTAAACAGGCATTTTGGTTCGAAAATTATATTTTGAAATTGATAAAATAAATACGTCAAAAGTTAATTAAGACCTAAATTTTAAAATATTTGTTCATGTATAATTAAATTTTTAAAACCCTTTTTCTTTAAAAGAAAATATAAATAATAAATAAATAAAATGTATTTATTTAATAGGAAATATAATATAAGGTCATATTTTAAATATTATTTAAATGTTTAGGATATAAACATAGAAGAGTTAAGTAATTTATAAAACTAAAAGTGGTTTAAAACAAAGTTTTAAATTAAATAAAGTAAGGGCTTTAAAACATATTTATAAACAAATTAAAGAAAAGGGTTTAAAACATAAAACTTCTTATTTGTGACATTTGTAAAACAATAAAACTATGTAATTAACAAATGTAATCTCCTTAACCAAAGGATTAAACAAGTGTAAATGATAAGAACAAGTGGAAATTTGTTCTTTTAAAAATAAAAATATAAACACAAAAGTGCAAATTTATTAACATATGGTTTAAAACAAAAACTTATAAATAAATTTAAGAAAGGTTATTTACATAAATTTAATTGAATTGAACATTTGTGAGATTATTAAAAATATGTATTTACATTTGTAGGCTTTGCATGCCATACAATTAACAAGTGGCATTATTTTAATTTGAAAATTTGAATGAAAGAAAAAAAGGAAACTACTATTCTCACTTCATAATTCTTAGACTTGAAGAACTTCAAAACAGAAAAAAAATCTAAGCCAGGTTCAAAGTTAAAAACCAAAATCATCTCAAACATCAAAACCAGAGATCAAGAGATGATCAGAACCTGATCAAGGCAACCAAATTAAAACAGAAACAAATCATCTCAGCAACAAACATTGGTAATCAAGATAGCTTGAAATAAAAATCTTAAAAGCAAGATTTTAAGCCTGAAGCAAATAAAAAAAATGGATTCGAGTTCAAGCTTTGAAAGTAAAGTATTGATTAAGAAATCAAATCAAAATTACAGATTCAATGAACCAAGGAACAAATTCAAATTCCAGTTTTAAATTCAGGTTCTCTGTCAACATAATTTATAGGTGAGCAATTTTTTTTGAATCCCTATATTATTTGTGGTTTGCATGTGATCTGAATTGGATATATGTTGTGAAATGACGTTGTTTAAAATGAGATTACATTGGAATATATATATATATATATATATATATATATATGTATATCCGAGGAGATATATAAATATATAGATGTTGTCATATATGCCTGTTCCTATGTTTACAGGCTAGAGATAAGAGTAAAAATCAAAATCTCTTTGATAAATCATTTATATGCTTAGTTGTATAAATAAAAGATGTTTGAAATCACAAGGCAATTGTTTTAAAAATGGATTCCAACAAAAATATTTGGTAATGTCCCGCAAATTGTTAAATAACAGAGGAAAAATAAAATTTGGCTAAAAAATTTCACATCTGGATTTCAAGCTTTAATTACATAAATGGATTTGTATTGCAAATTTATGAACTTTGATGTATGTTTCAAGAATTTTAAGAATGTGCTTAGCAAGAGGTTTCGAGTTGAATAGAAAACTCGTCTTCGTCAATATCTAACGAATGACGGCGAAGTAGTCATCGAAATTTGAGCTGGAGGTGGCTGGAAGTTTGTAGATCATTAGAAAAATACTAGATGATTTTATAATTCATTGTGGTGGGGTGTCGAGATCGATCTAGGGCTTAAGCTTGTACTCTTGTACTGATTAGTAATAGAGTTACTGCAGCACCTCAGGTGAATCGAGTGTCATCGGACCAAAGCGAGATAGTGCGTGGGTCTTTGGCGAGCTTGTAGACGAAGTTGCGTGGTAGTTGGTGATCTAAGCGACGTCGTCGATCAATTTTTCTGATCTAGGTTGGTTCCAGGAAGGAGTTTGAGCAACTCAATTTTGATTCAGGTTGTTTTCATCATAATGAGGTGGTCGGGGAAGTTCAGTGGGTTAATGATGATATGCCGGAGGTCTTGGAGATAGTAGGCGACGGTTCGATTTCGTTTACATGTGCACGTGTATTTGTTTATGTCTGGGTTGTTTTAATTTGGGGAAGAAGAAATAGCTCGGGTTGATCTCGTGTAAAGGCTCGTGAATTCTTGGGAGGAGGGGGGGGGGGGGGGGTTTGCTCGAGTGTGATGCAGTGACGCTTTCCAGTTTACTATATACAGTGGTTTACAAAATTTTATAAAAAAAAGAGTTAAAAAGAAGGGGAAGGAAGAACTCGGGTATTTGGTGGATTTGCTCGGGTATAATTTCGGGTAGGATGGGTTTTTGCTCGGGGTGGTGTGCGATGCAGCTCATGTGGTTTAGGCGTGTAATAGTTAAGTTTTTAAAACAGAAACATTTTTAAGTTCCAGGTTTTAAAAAGCTGAAAAGAAATTGGTTACCAGGTTCAACTGTAAAGCATGAACAAAATTTTAAAGTTATTTTGAAAGATTAAAGAGTAGTTTACCAAAATGATTTTTGGTTTACATAATTATTTAAAAGGAAAATTTATCAATAGGGTGGATTAATTGATGTGATTGTCTAAAGGTTAATATGTTAATATGATTAATTGAAAGATGATGAATGAAATGGGAAATTAAATAATTTAAGGAAAATTATTAAAAGTTGACGAATTGTAATTAAGGGTAAATATTTAAGGACAAATTTATTATGAAAGTAAATCCAAGATAATTACTTTGTGGAATCAAATAAAAGATAACTACCTTGTGTAATTAAATAAAAGCTAATTACTTAGTAAAATTAATAAAAGATAATTAATTGAGAGTTAATTAATTAATTGAAGATGATTAATTAAATGGTAAATAAAACGATTAAAGTTTAATTATTTAGAGGTTGATGAATTAAAATTGAAGGTTAGTTAATTTATATAAATGGTTAAATAAATAATTAAAGGATAATTGATTAAAATGATTTGTAATTTATTAATATTAATTAACCAGGATTAGTAAGTCATAAGTAATTAAATATGATTTGAATTAATCAGATAATTAATTGATATTACTTATGGATGTTTGGATTAGATGATTAAATTGTTTGATGTCTCTGATATATGATGCTTTGCGTTATGAATTATCCTAATTTGTGTTGTGATCTGGGATGTAATTTATTTATCTGTGATGTAATTTATTATCTACGATGAATTTATATTATTCATCCATGACCTGTAAATAAAGATAAGCGTTATAGATTATACCGCTTATCGATATTTTTGTGTTTGAATCTGTAATGGTTGATGTGGTTGCACTTTTGTGTGTAAAACTCCTGGACTACACCATACACACACAAATATGGATTGCACGTGGAAATCAGTTAAGTCACAGGTTTTTAAAATAGTTTTGAATTTAAATTTTAAATCCAAATGGTTTTGGTAATGGTTTGGGTTTAAAGTGAAAGACTTTTGAAAAGGAATTTTCAAATATAAAAATTATTTTTGAATAACTTGATTTAGTTTTGAAATTTGATTAAAATTTGAATTCAAAATTTGAAATTGAATTCTATGTTGAAATTTATGATGTAAAAGGTTATACAAACTATAAATGTGTTTATATGGATTTTAAACCATTTTAAAAAATATTGCTTTGAGAAATTGAATTCAACTCAAAATTTATACTTGAAGGGCTTTAACTCATGCAAAAGTAATCAGATTTTTCCGAAACGAAAACTAATTATTTTCAATTAATAATAGCTTTCATATAAGGAAATGGTTTCCAATTTGTGTTGAAAGATTTCAAATCAAACTGAAATATTTTTTGAAAACCGTTAACTAATCTTTGTGAAAGATAGTCAAACTTTGATTTGAGATTGAAGAACATTTTAAATGGTGTATCTTTTATATAAAAGATTTGGAATGGAATTGTTTTGTGAAAATAATTTTGAAAGCTATAAAACTAGTCTTTAATTTAAAGACCGAATGAATTAATCCAACTTGAAATGGAATTGTTGTTGAAAGGCTATAAATGATCTTTGTTAAAGATTGGTGATCCTCGTTTTAAATCGAAGAGGGGTTTTGAAGATAAATCTTTTGTTTAAAAGATTTAAGTATGGAAATTGTTTAAACCATTGAAGGTTTTTGAAATGAATCTTTTTGTATAAAAGATTGGAAATGGTAATTTGTTTAACCATTTGAAAGAAAAGTTTTGGGTAATAAGTTGTGACTTAACTGAGATCCCATATCCATATGTTTTTAAATATTGCGCTCACTATTCGGTTTGGCCGGGAGAGGACCTTTGTGTCGTATAACCCATTCCGAATAGTGATACGACGTTATGGATAGCAATTGAAGACCGGTAGTGAAGACTGGATATTTTCGAAAGCGAAAGGATTTCTTATGGAATATCTGTACATCGGTTGATCCCCGGTATAGAGATTTGAGCACCCATTTTGATGGGAAGTCCGGACGTTATTAGAAATTATTCGGATTGCAAGGGCTTCTTCGGAAGTGCCTTCGGTTCTGTTCGAACCCAGGACAGACTCGAATGGATGTGTGTCTGACGTTACACTTTGAGATGTAAAGCTGGTTTCTATCAAATACATTTCTGTTTGGTGGCGGAGATTTATTCTCTTATCTTAACACCCTTCTCTAAGACGTACGAGCTCAGAGATTATGTAGTTGATGGTTACCAGTGATACATTTCCAATTTGGTAATGTGGCATACAAAGTGCTGCTGATCATTTGTTGATCAAAGCATGGCTTTTGTGAAAAGCGTAGCTTTGTGGACGAGACTTCGTCGAGCCTCACACCCCAGAATAGTCAAAACAGGAAGTATGCAGCAAGGTTTCAGGGGTAGCTCCCCTAGGGTATGACCGTTCCTTCTGGAAAAGGGTAGTATCATGGTATGGAGCCCAGATACTTACCCATATGGGCACTGTAGTAAATTATTATTACTGTGTGATGATGTTTATATTGAGGATCCTCGGTTAAAGGTCCCAAAGGACGGGGGGGTGGCATATTTTAGGTTTTATTCCCCAGGAAGGGGGTAGCCGGCCTTGTGTTAGCAGAGAACCGAGGGATGTTTCTCGGGGCATCCCGACAGAAGCGTACCTATGTGGCAATCGGAAGTTCCTTGGCCTGACCATTTGTTGGAAAACCCAAAGAAACAATATGCGCCCTGTACGATTTTAGTTGTATAATCTGCCATGGAATGTGGTGGTAACATGCTATTGAACATGGTAGATATAGTAGGCATACGACGAAATGTTGTATGCTGGCTAAGATTAATATTATACTTTCGGAATGTTTTCCACTATGCACTAATAATAATATCAATAGGTTTTTTGCGTATCAAGCACTTTTGACTATTATAAGGAGAAATCTCCTCCAATTCTGCGTTTGCATGGTGTATGTGGTGAGAGACCTTATGGTAGTTTCATTTTCCAAAGAGCGTTGCGGATTTCAAATTTAAATTCTTTTGTTTGTTTTAAAGATTAAATGTTTTTGTTTGCTTATACCAGTCCCACGACTGACCCTGTAACGACCCAGAAATTTCGATCCCGAAAATTCCAGATAGTTAGAGAAAAGAAGAAAATATATAGAAGAAGAAGAACAGAAAAGTAATACAAAATCTCACATTCGCAGCGGATAAAATATAATAGCAAATAAATAACAGTTTACAAAGCAAAACTGTATCAGTATATTTACATTTTACATCAGAGTTACAACAAATTTCACAACACTGGACAGTTTAAAATAACTTGTTCCAAATAAATGACAATATATTATAGCGGATAACACTCTATACGTTCCTGTCCTTTAGCTCTCCTCCTGAGCTCCATAACGCCCTTACCTGCAAATCTGTAATACTCGATCTGACCTGAGCATTACATCAAAGTAACACCCGGGTCAGGCTGGAAACCAGCGTGAGTAAGCCCATCTAACAAGAATACAAAAGAATGCAACACTTAAAATCCCGGGGTACTTATATCAAATTACAACTTCTCAGGTTGCTATAGACATCACTTATTGCACAAGCAATTTCTAAGTGCCAGAACTTAGATTATATGGTCCAATTCACTTAAATCATTCCATTCACCCTATTGATTTCACGCAACAATTTATAAAAATCGAAGTGGTTTCGGGTATTAACCAATACCCGACTCCGGTCTCTTCGGATTCATTTCATCTAATTCAGATATTCAAGTGGCACACAATTCAAATTCCAAACTCAGAATGTCATTCACATTAATTCATCATCAATAGAAAAGTAAAACATCTCAGTTAAATCTCAACATCTCATAACACATATCATCCAAATCACATATACGATATATCAATTCATTTAAGTCATGCAATATTATTCAATCATTTATAAGCAAGTTTCATCACTTCCAAAAGTTAATTTATTTTATCTCTAATTAAATTAACTACAATTCTAAATTACTTAGATTACCATTTACTTAATATTGATTAATTATAACCAATTAATCAATCACTTCTGATTAGTCTCCTTAATTAATCACCCTTGACTAATTATTCTTTGATTTCAATAAGTGTTTAATTCTCAATTGATTACACAAAGTAATTATCCTTAACTTTTTTTTACAGTAATTAATCTTTAATTAATTACTTCCATAATTTATAATTCTTAGTTAATCACTTTCATTAACCAGCCTTAATCAATCTTAAAACAGTAATTAACCATATTGTAATCACTAATCTTAGTTAATTAATTCATTAATTAATTATATTAATTCTTTAATAAATTACACCAAGTAATTTAATCCTGAATTACATCTCCTAAGTAAAGATTTTAAACTAAATCCCTTTTTAATTTCAAATCATTAAAGTATACTTCAACTTTTAAACTTAATTACAATATTTAAATTTATAAACTTTATCTTATTTCCAAAACCTAAGACTCAAATTCAAATTGAATTTAATTTAAAATTCTGATTTAACTTTGTTTAAATCCTCTTTTACATTCCAAACTCCATTTAAATTCAAATTCCTTACTTACACTTTAAACTTCTTAAACACTTTAATATTCTTAAGTCAATTTGAATTTAAAAAGTCATTTATTTCCAAACTAGATTCAAATTCAACTTGAATCTATTTTTGAACTTAGATTTAAACTTAAAATCAAATTGAAAACTAGATTTAAATCTCATTTAAAAACTTTACTTTCATTTAAATTTAGGGTTTTAAATTTTATTTTAGAATTTAAAAACAGAACAGCAGGTTCTGTCAAAACCTGTTACAAACAATTAACCCGTGCCACGAGCCTTATTACTTCGAGCCATACTTCGAGTAAAACCCCAGGTTACCCGATACTTTCCTCGAGAACTTCTCCTCCTCTACTTTGCTTCACGATCGAATTTTAAACCTACTTTATAAATAGATTACTCGCTTGATGCCCCGAGGCCAACCCAAGCTACGACCCTACTTCCCCGAACCTGACTTCGAGCAACTCACCCCCTGACAAGACGTGCACGCCGTGCACCTAAACCAGCAATGCCGACCACTGGTGATCGTCACGACCACCCCCACAAGCAACACGAACCCCTACAAACCCAAACGAGGACCCAGATCAACAGCAGTATCTTCGAAACGAAAACGAACCATTTTGACCAAGTCCAGAAACCAACACTGCCGGTTATTCGCACCCCACCATCGCCTCCGACCTTGAGAAGTCCTACCATCATCACCAAAGCTTCATCGAACCCTCCAGCAGCCATCCCCATGATTGCGATCAACTCCGATCATCCTACGCTGCCACACGAGCACGATGAACAGCTCAACCCACTTTGGGTTCTTAAAACCTAAAATGCCTTTCCAAACATTACGATGCGAAATAAAATCGATTTGTATTTTTCGTGCACCCACCAATGCACCAGCAAGCTTCACCCCTAATAGCGACGTCTAATTGGTCATTGATCACTGGGTTTTGACGAAAGTACCATTCTCGGTCATCTCGCAATTTCTCAACGAATTCTTATCTAAAAAACTTGATATTATTATCAAAATTCATAATATTTAAGTGCGAATCCAAGCATATAACTGGAATTCAAAATCTTGATACTTGGTTTTCTGATAAAATTTTATTTGTCACTGTAGTCTCCAAATTTTAAAATATTTATTACATAGAAACATTTGAAACTATTTTTAAGATTTAGAACACATTGTTAGAAGCCATTTTCATTTACAAACTCTAGACTAAAATCAAATGGATGGAAAGATAGGATTTTTCTAATAAAATCTAAAGCCTGTACTGTTATAAACAGAGATATATATGTATACAGACATGCATATCTTTATATCTGCACATTCATAACCATGCAAACCAAATTTAATCAATCATTCAAAGACATCTCATATCATACTTCAGAGATCGTGATATGTAGGTTTAAAGTCTTATAAAAGAGAAGTTTGCTCACCTGCAAAGAACGGAGACATGGAACATATTTGTTTCCGGGCTTCTATAACTTTTCTCTGAATTCTTCTTTGCATGTTGAATATAATCTTGCAGCTGATAACTTTGAAAATCCAGGTTGCATTTGAAATTTTGTTATAGGTTTAGAATTTTTCTTTGAGAATTGTTGACAGGTTTTGCCTAGAAAATGAGTTACAGGCTTTGGTCTTTTAATTGGGAAAATTAATTTACAGGGTTGATTTTTTTCTGGAAATGGGTTACAAATTTCTCAGTTTTAATCTGATATTTCCTTTGTTTCCTTTGTTTTAGAAATGAGATGAGAAAAAGAAAAAGGAAGGTAAGAGGTATGCTTATAAAATCTAATTTATGGTTTATTAAAAATCAAGAAAAGAAATAAATAAATCATGACACTTGTCCTATACCGCATTTAACTATCTAACACATGTTATCAAGTGCACTTAAAACATAACACATGTATTAATTCATTATCACATTTTTTTTTAAAATGAGTTAAAAAGCTTTTATATAAATTTTCCTAATTAATTTAGTGCATTTCTTAATTAATAAATGCTTTTTGTAAATTTATAAAAATAAAACCTTTAAAAGAAATTTAAATATAAAATCAATCATATTTCAAGTAAAATCATATATAGTGTATTAATTCATTTATCAATGTAGATATAAAACTTTTGTATTTGTTTACTATTTAAATAATACTTTCATAATTTATATAAATAAATTCTTTTAAGGAAAAAGTTTATAAAACAAATTATGTCCTAATGAAAACTTTATTCTTATATTTTTATATCCAAACTATTCAAAATAATTATTCTTTAAATTTAAATTTTAAATCCAAATATTCAAATTCAAATTCAATTTAAAACTTCAACTTATGATCAAGTCAAATATATATTAATTTTAAACAAACACATTACTAAATTTATAGTGAAGATAATAAGTTTTGCCTATTTTAAATAACCCTATTAGGAGATTATTAAATAATTATTTCCCAGATATGAATATTAATTTCTGGATTTATTTGTATCATCCTTAACAATCAGTAAAAATCAAAATTTTTTATTAATTAACCCAGTTAATTATCAATTAACCAATACTCCAAAATTCGGGTTAGCACATTCCTCCCTCCTTAGAATCTTTTCATTCCCGAAAAGAAACAAAACCAGAATTTATTTAATATTTAAAACCGAGTTTTTATCTTTGATCATTTTTAAAACACTTTTAAAATCTATGTAGTATTACAGTAATAGTTTTATAAAAATACTTTTATAACTCGATGTCTCAATTGTCCATCATCGTTCTCATAGAAATTCGGTCATACGTTGATAAGGCGTAAGACTGAAAATTTATAAATACTTAGCAGATTCATTTTCAACATCCAATGAAAATACTTGGAAAAATAATTTTATTGAAAATATAGAAAACAGTTTTTGAAAATAGAGGATATATCTTTGGTGAGAATGCTCTGAAAATCATCACCCCCATTCATGGTCACAGTTACATTCCAGGGTTACATTGCCGTCACAGCAAAAGTCCATGTAACTGCAGGCTCTCCGCGGCCTCTCGATTACGCCATGGATCCCACACGACAGATCGCAGTTACACTCCAAGGTTACGTTGCCATCGCAGCAAAAGTCCGTGTAACTGCAGGCTCTCAGCGGCCTCTGATTTTCGCTGTCGAAATGAAACTTCTCCACTCCTACATAGGTCGCAGTCTTCCGATATAAAATCAAACGCAGACTGTTGGCTCTCAGCGGCACACGCGACTTTCGTTATGTTATACCATAGGTCGCAGTCCAACGATATAAAATCAAACGCAGAGTGTTGGCTCTCAGCGGCACACACGACTTTCGCTATGGTATACTCTACTCATAATCCCCAGGAACTAGTTTTGCCCGGACTCCTCACAGGATCAACTTTAGAACCCCTTTTGGGCTCAAGGCAGCACCACCCGGTGGCACTCCTGAGAAGTTCATTCCAAGGGAGCGCCTTTTTTCCCAGAACCATCATCAAAACATTTTATACTATACACATATAGTATCTTTAAATCATACACCTAGTATGATCTCATACAAAGCTCCTTTACACAAAATCGATTATTCCAAAATCGATAATTCTCAAACTAGGCTTTCCAAATTCTCATATTGATTTTACCCAAAGATCAAAAGCCTTTCCAAATCCAAAGGTTCCCAAAACCTTTTTCCAAAATCCTCATATGATCCTTAATATATAGAGATATATATAAAATCCTTGATAAAAATCCTTTTATACTTCAAACACTTTCAAAATCCTTTCTTTCTGGCAATAGATTCATCAAAGGGAGTTTTATCTTATATAACAAAGATATATAACTTTATTTATCCAAAATCAAATATTCAAATTTGATTAATCCTTTCAATATTAATTTCATTCAAATCCGTACGATGTACACATATCATTCGTATGCATACCAATCTGATCGCTCACTTGATCACACAATTTTACTTCCGAACTAGTATCGTCCACCCGACTTTCTAGTGCGGACACATATCTGGTTTCTTGATCAGAAACCGTCATTCTCCTTGCATAGCCATAACTATGATAGAGAATATCCAGAACCAATCAACAATCCATATCCAGGTTCGCCGTCGAAAATCGAGTGAAAAATCCCTACTCGGATCGATAAACTATCTCGAAATTCTGTGCTCGAATCTTGATCAAATCACTATGCGAATAGAATAATATACGTACACCCTACGTATTTATCTTTATTGGTTATTATCCAAATTAATTCTCTTTCTGTTCACATTTACTTTAATTTTTATTCACTTATTCATAACTACTTCAATCCTATTTGGATTATCACCTCTATTTTATCTTGATTGGGTATTTTACCAATAAAAGTTTGAACTCCGACCAGTTTATTTAGAAAATAGCTTTAAAATTTTAAAAATAGATAAGTAGTTGGAAAATAGTTACTAGTTTGTAAAATAGGTGTAATATAGTTAGAAAATAGTTAAGATATTTATAGAAATTTTAAATAATTGCAAAATAATAGTAAGATAGTAATTAGTTTTGTAAAATAGTTGAAATATAGTAATTAGTTTAAAAAACAGTTGGAAAATTGTTAAACAGTTTCAAAAATAATTGTAAAACAAGTATAAAATAGTTTGGCTTTTAAAAGAAAGATTGTATATATAATGAATAGCTTGGAAAAATAGGTTTATATTAAAACAATTTATATTAAAAATAGTACAGAGTCAAAACTGCTCACTTCCCAATCTCCATTCTCATCAATTCAATTTAAATTTCCTCTTCTATTTAAATTGACCCAATTCTAATTTAAATAACTTCAATTTCCATTGAAATTGGATCAACCCCAATTCAAGTTGAATTAACCTCAGTTTCTTTCCAAATTTAATTTTATTCAACCTTTATCTCAAATTCTACCAATTCAAATAAATTTCAATTGAACTAGTTCCAATTTCAATTCATTTCAACCCCAGTTTGAATTAATCCCAATTTCAAACTCCATTTTCCAAACCAAGTTGAATTATTCTTGATTTCCTCCCAAATTCAATTCAAATTCCATTTGAATTTAAAACTATTCAACTTTAATTACAATTCCAAATTATTCAAATCCTTTTGGACTAATTTCAAATTGAACCCAATTCAACTTCAAATCGTTTCAAATTAATCCAATTCAAATTTTCCTTTGAATTTTATACTTATACATCTTAAATCACAATTTCAATTAACTCAAATCAAATTCAATTTGAACTAATTTCAATTCAAATTCCAAGTTTAAACCATCTTGAATTATATAAATTCGAGTTAATACTTCAAATGTTGATTTAATTCCTTTAAATCAATTTACCTTTAAAGTTTTTAAACAATTTAATTCACAGTTCAGACCTAACATATTATACCACAAATCAAATTAACCTTTAAATAATTACATTTTGAGTCAAATTCTCGAAATTCCATTTTAAATTATCTTTACTTAACTTTTCCCAAAGTTCAAATAAAATTCAAAATAATTTTATCCTTAATTTCAAATCAAAGTGTGATTTTCCTTTCATCCCAATAAGGGATATATTACCACACTTCACTTCTTATTTATTTAAACAAGTCCAATTTGCAATTTAAGATTTATAATAACAGTAGGATGATATCATCCATTTTCAATTTCCAGATCTCAAACCCATTTTGAGATCACACAAACTTAAAATTCGAATTAACCATTTAACTTTCTAAGTTAAATCCTAATTTTATCTTCAAATTTCCAAATCAAGTTGATCATTCCAACTTATTTAACTTTTTCCAAGTTAAATTCAATTCACTTAATTCAGTCAAATTCACACAATTTGAATTTGAATTCGAATTTTAAAATTCTTTCCCATTTATATGTTCAAAAACTTATCACTTTGGGTTTTCACATCTCATTCCCAATTTAAAACTCAATATTTAGAGTTTATCTCAAACCATCTTTGACATTATGTATATCCACATATATACGTATTAAATTCTTTTACATACCAAGTTATGCTTTGAAATTTTAAACCACCTTTGGTTTTAATTCAAAACAAATTTCTTTAAATTTTCAAACAACTCTTGTTTGAAATAAGACCATTTCATTCAAATGCATTAAATAATATTATTTCTTTAAATTAATTACGTCATTAATTAATTCCAATTAATCACATTTGTTAATTAACTTATTTCTTAATTACCTTCATTAAGTGATTGTTCCTTAAATTACTTACCTTTGGTTACTTCATTAAGTAACTCCTTCTTTATTTATCATTTCCAATTATTATCCATTAATTAATCCCATTAATAAAGTTTAATTCATTACATAAATTTATTGATTATCCTTAAACTGAAACCTTTCCCAAATTAAAGATTCAATTTCAGTTTGGTTGTATTTCTATTACTCTTAATTTAATTCAATAATTTAACAACCAATTCCCTTACTATTTGTTAGAAAGATATATTGCTTTATATATCAAAATATAATCTTATATAAACTACTTAAAATCTTTATATAAGAAAATAACAAGTACGCTCTCACATATATATACACACTCAACTCATTCTAGGGTACCACTTACCCTATCCTTAATGAGTAATCCCACCAGAGCCAAGGTTCTCGCTTAACCTTATGCTCTGATACCAAATGTAACGTCACGGAAATTTCGATCCCGAAAATTCCAGATAATTAGAGAAAAGAAAAAATAGATAGAAGAAGAAGAACAGAAAAGTAATACACAATCTCACATTCGCAGCGGATAAAATATAATAGCAAATAAATAACAGTTTACAAAGCAAAACTGTATCAGTATATTTACATTTTACATCAGAGTTACAACAAATTTCACAACACTAGACAGTTTAAAATAACTTGTTCCAAATAAATAACAATATATTACAGCGGATAACACTCTATACATTCCTGTCCTTTAGCTCTCCTCCTGAGCTCCAGAACGCCCTTACCTGCAAATCTGTAATGCTCGGTCTGACTTGAGCATTACATCAAAGTAACACCCGGGTCAGGCTGGAAACCAGCGTGAGTAAACCCATCTAACAAGAATACAAAAGAATGCAACACTTAAAATCCCGGGGTACTTATGTCAAATTACAACTTCTCAGGTTGCTATAGACATCGCTTATTTCACAAGCAATTTCTAAGTGCCAGAACTTAGATTATATGGTCCAATTCACTTAAATCATTCCATTCACCCTATTGATTTCACGCATCAATTTATAAAAATCGAAGTGGTTTCGGGTATTAACCAATACCGACTCCGGTCTCTTCGGATTCAGTTCATCTTATTCAGATATTCAAGTGGAACACAATTCAAATTCCAAACTCAGAATGTCATTCACATTAATTCATCATCAATAGAAAAGTAAAACATCTCAGTAAATCTCAACATCTCATAACACATAGCATCCAAATCACATATACGATATATCAATTAATTTAAGTCATGCAATATTATTCAATCATTTATAAGCAAATTTTATCACTTCCAAAAGTTAATTTATTTTATCTCTAATTAAATTAACTACAATTCTTAATTACTTAGATTACCATTTACTTAATATTGATTAATTATAACCAATAATCAATCACCTTTAATTATTCTCCTTAATTAATCACCCTTGACTAATTATTCTTTGATTTCAATAAGTGTTTAATTCTCAATTGATTACACAAAGTAATTATCCTTAACTTTTTTTTATAGTAATTAATCTTTAATTAATTACTTCCATAATTTATAATTCTTAGTTAATCACTTTCATTAACCAGCCTTAATCAATCTTAAAACAGTAATTAACCATATTGTAATCGCTAATCTTAATTAATTAATTCCTTAATTAATTATATTAATTCTTTAATAAATTACACCAAGTAATTTAATCTTGAATTACATCTCCTAAGTAAAGATTTTAAACTAAATCCCTTTTTAATTTCAAATCATTAAAGTATACTTCAACTTTTAAACTTAATTACAATATTTAAATTTATAAACTTTATCTTATTTCCGAAACCTAAGACTCAAATTCAATTTGAATTTAATTTAAAATTCTGATTTAACTTTGTTTAAATCCTCTTTTACAATCCAAACTCCATTTAAATTCAAATTCTTTACTTACACTTTAAACTTCTTAAACACTTTAATATTCTTAAGTCAATTTGAATATAAAAACTCATTTATTTCCAAACTAGATTCAAATTCAACTTGAATCTATTTTTGAACTTAGATTTAAACTTAAAATCAAATTGAAAACTAGATTTAAATCTCATTTAAAATTTTTACTTTCATTTAAATCCAGGGTTTTAAATTTTATTTTAGAATTTAAAAACAGAATAGCAGGTTCTGTCAAAACCTGTTACAAACAATTAACCCATGCCACGAGCCTTATTACTTCGAGCCATACTTCGAGTAAAACCCCAGGTTACCCGATACTTTCCTCGAGAACTTCTCCTCCTCTACTTTGTTTCACGATCGAATTTTAAACCTAACGTATAAATAGATTACTCGCTTGACACCCCAAGGCCAACCCAAGCTACGACCCTACTTCCCCGAACCTGACTTCGAGCAACTCACCCCCTGACATGACGTGCACGCCGTGCACCTACACCAGCATCGCCGACCACTGGTGATCATCACGACCACCCCCACAAACCACACGAACCCCTACAAACCCAAATGAGGACCCAGATCAACAGCAATATCTTCGAAACGAAAACGAAACATTTTGACCAAGTCCAGAAAGCAACACTGCCGGTAATTCGCACCCCCACCATCGCCTCTGACCTTGAGAAGTCCTACCATCATCACCAAAGCTTCATCGAACCCTCTAGCAGCCATCCCCATGATTGCGATCAACTCCGATCATCCCACGCTGCCACACGAGCACGATTGACGCAGCGGATATTTCTTAACAAACTTCAATTGATGAACTGTAGCAATCGGTGATTTGAAAATACTGCAATGCTCAAATCCGTTGATCCAAAGATGCCGGACTCTAGCTATCTTCGTCTCGTTGATCGCGCACGATACCGAGAAACAAAGATCTACGATTCTTTGACGTTGATCAAGCGCACTTGATTCCGTGAATCGGCTTCACAAACGAAGATTCGAGCGCACTCGAATGACGTAGGTGGAGATAGGAGATTTCACTCGACTACCAATTAGAGAAGAAAGCACAAAGCAATCAACAAGAAATTTTATTCCCCTCTTCAACCCCTATTACAAATGAACCCCATGCCTATTTATAGGCTTACAACTCAATACACGACTTAACAAAGCGGTACGACAAACACACACACGAACAACCTAAACAATATAACAGTACATGACTCAACTTGACTCGGCCACGACTCAACGTGACTCGCGACTTAAAGAAAAGTACAATGACTTCATGTTAACTTGGTTACGACTCATCAAACTTGACTCATCAGCAGGCTTTGGCTTCAATTCGTCTTTCATCTCGGCAACGACTCAATAGAAGATTCAGGAAAAACAAATGGTTGCGACTTATAAATAAGTCGTTCGCGACTCAAATTATCTTGTTCGCGACTCATGGAATTGAGGGGAGGTTGTCTCGTGTCTCGGTGATATGGATTTAGGGTTTTCAGCGACTCACTGGAAGCTTTGATTACTCGGCGACGATTCATAGGAAGACGCAATGACTCGGTGACGACTTATGGTTTTGCTGCGACTTAAGGTGGAGGGATTGAGTCGATCGCGGTTTATGGTTGGGGAAATTCTGGGTGACTCGTGAGTTGCGATGGGGTTTAAATCGTGAGTCGTGGTGGAGTTGTTGATGGAATGATGAGTCGTGGGTCGGTGAAGTGGTGATGTCTCGTGAGTCGTTGGTGGGTTGAGTCGTGGGTCGTGGAGAAGGTGATGAGTCGTGAGTCGGTGGAATGAGGTGGCTGCAGTGTTGAGTCGGGGATTGTGAATCGTGAGTCGCGGCATGGTGACGAGTCGCGATTTCAAGGTAAACGCTTCATTAACGATGAACAGCTCGACCCAATTTGGGTTCTTAAACCCTAAAATGCCTTTTTCCAAACACTACGATGCGAAATAAAATCGATTTGTATTTTTCACGCACCCACCAATGCACTAGCAAGCTTCACCCCTAATCGCGACGTCCAATTCGTCATTGACCACTGGGTTTTGACGAAAGTACCATTCTCGGTCATCTCGCAATTTTTCAGCGAATTCTTATCTAAAAAAATTGATATTATTATCAAAATTCATAATATTTAAGTGCGAATCCAAGCATATAGCTGGAATTCAAAATCTTGATACTTGATTTTCTGATAAATTTTTATTTATCACTGTAATCTCCAAATTTTAAAATATTTATTGCATAGAAACATTTGAAACTATTATTAAGATTTAGAACACATTGTTAGAAACCATTTTCATTTACAAACTCTAGACTAAAGTCAAATAGATGGGAAGATAGGATTTTTCTAATAAAATCTAAAGCCTGTACTGTTATAAACAGAGATATATATGTATACAGACATGCATATCTTTATATCTGCACATTCATAACCATGCAAACCAAATTTACTCAATCATTCAAAGACATATCATATCATACTTCAGAGATCGTGATATGTAGGTTTAAAGTCTTACAAAAGAGAAGTTTGCTCACCTGCAAGAACAGAGACAAGGAACATATTTGTTTCCAGGCTTCTATAATTTTTCTCTGAATTTTTCTTTGCATGTTGAATATAATCTTGCAGCTGATAACTTTGAAAATCCAGGTTGCATTGGAAATTTTGTTATAGGTTTAGAATATTGCTTTGAGAATTGTTGACAGGTCTTGTGTAGAAAATGAGTTATAGGATTTGGTCTTTTGATTGGGAAAAATAATTTACAGGGTTGATTTTTTTCTGAAAATGGGTTACATTTCTTAGTTTTAATCTGAGATTTCCTTTGTTTCCTTTGTTTTAGAAATGAGATGAGAAAAAGAAAAAGGAAGGTAAGATGTATGCTTATAAAATCTAACTTATGGTTTATTAAAAATCAAGAAAAGAAATAAATAAATCATGACACTTGTCCTATACCACATTTAACTATCTAACACATGTTATCAAGTGCACTTAAAACATAACACATGTATTAATTCATTATCATTTTTTTTAAAATGAGTTAAAAAACTTTTATATAAATTTTCCTAATTAATTTAGTGCATTTCTTAATTAATAAATGCTTTTTGTAAATTTATAAAAATAAAATCTTTAAAAGAAATTTAAATATAAAATCAATCATATTTCAAGTAAAATCATATATAGTGTATTTAATTCATTTCTCAATGTAGATATAAAACTTTTTATTTGTTTACTATTTAAATAATACTTTCATAATTTATATAAATAAATTATTTTAAGGAAAAACAATATAAAACAAATTATGACCTAATGAAAACTTTATTCTTATATTTTTATATCCAAACTATTCAAAATAATTATTCTTTAAATTCAAATTTTGAATCTAAATATTCAAATTCAAATTCAATTTAAAACTTCATCTTAAGATCAACTCAAATATATATTAATTTTAAACAAACACATTACTAAATTTATATTGAAGATAATAAGTTTTGCCTATTTTAAATAAGGGGGAATTAATTTAAAGGACAAAGATTTTTATATTTTTTGCCTCAAGGACACGACCTCAATATTTTTACCACAAGGACAAACAATTTTTTAAAAGTTATTGATAAGGACAAACATTTTCCAAAATTATTCATAAGGACAACAAAACTGCTACCGAGCTAAAACTGATACCTAAAAACTGCTACCGATAAGTACAAACTGATACCTAAAAACTGCTATCAGTAACTAAAAACTGATACCTACAAAAAGTTGTCCTTCAGGATAAAATATTGAAGGTCTGTCCTTGAGGCAAAAAAACTATGAAATTTTGTCCTTTACAATAATTTCCTGTTTAAATAACCTTACTAGGAGATTATTAAATAATTATTTCCCAGATATGAATATTAATTTCTGGATTTATTTGTATCATCCTTAACAATCAGTAAAAATCGGTATTTTTATTAATTAACCCAGTTAATTATCAATTAAACAATACACCAGAATTCGGGTTGTCACAGACCCGGAGTTTATTGTTCCTTTCCTAAACTCGGGGTGCCCACAATTTTCCACAAGGGCAGTCTAGAGTTGGGTTTTTCAGATAGTAGATATAGATATCGATTTGGTAGCTTTTAGCTTTCTCTTTGGTATTCTTTGGACCACAAGGGCAGTCTAGAGTTGGGTTTTTCAGATAGTAGATATAGATATCGATTTGGTAGCTTTTAGCTTTCTCTTCGGTATTCTTTGGAGATCTTGGATATTGGAGTCCGTGGATTCATGGATAAGACTTGCTTATCTTGGTACAAGTTGATGGTGGTTCGAGCTACTAGCTTGGAGTTTTTGCATTGGTGCTTTGGAATTAAAGTCGCTGTTTGGAGTTTTTGGTTCCGCTGTTATATCATATTGTTATTCCACTGTAGCATTGTTACCTTGTATGTCTGATATTGATTCATATTGTATCATTGCTGTATCGAATGTTGTATATCAATGGCATTCATTTCTTTTCTTCCTGTGACGCCCCACCTCTATACCCACGCTAGCCAAGAACACTACGGTGTAATGCTGTCAACTAGCACGGAGAATGAGGCTATTGAGGAGCAACCATCCGTGTAATTGCTTTGGGCGAGCACCGATATGCCAGATAGTAAAAACGTGCATTTCATTTCAGGAGGAAATCCGACATGCCGATGCAAACTCAAAGCTACTACACAGTGGCTATAATAGTCTAGGACAAAATATAAACTAATAACACAGATAATATAAATGCGGAACACAGATGAAACAGAAAGTCTCATATATATATATATATATATATCTATATATATATATATAAAATAACTGATGTCAGTTACAATACATTTGACACGGTACATGTGATACAACTACAACAGCCGACTAAGGAAGTTATATATACAAGTACATTATCGACTAATATACACGAATACATATCAACATATACTATGACTCGACAACTCCAAAAGATATGAAAAGTCTTCATAGCTCAAGCAGCATCCCAAAGCAGAATGTCTACAACCTGAAATTACTCGGGTCTGACCCGAGTATTACATTCAAAAGAAAATAATACTCGGGTCAGTCTAATTCCAACTCAGTTATTAGTGCACAGAAGCAATAATAATTAAATAATGAATAGATGACAGTCACAGAAATAAATTTACCTATCTGATTCTTAAATAAGAAATCGGATCACGGTAAATATAACGCCAACGAATTCAAATCAATTGGAAACATCAATTAAAAAGTCAACTCGAGTAGGGCTGCAGTATACGCACGCGTGTACTGCCTCGCCACTACAACATATGGAATACGAAATAGAACCATAAATCAAAAGCAAAAGAAATAACAATAAAACCAATACCGTGTGGCTGCAGTTCACGCTTGCGTGCACTGCCTTGCCACTACAGTGATGACGTACCCCATGAACACCGTCTGGCTGCAGTTCACGCTTGCGTGCACTGCCTTGCCACTACAGTGATAATGTACACAACCGGGCACAAGGTCAAACCCAAATAAATTACGGTTCAACACAGGGCAACATATGTGTACAAGGTCAAATAATCAAATATACAACAGAGCTCCATGCAACAAATACTTTTGAATGGAGGCTGTGTAACAGGCAAGAGGTTCAAGCGTAAATCCATTATCAAAAATGTAGACTGCCTTACATATGGTCAATACTTCATAAAACAGGTAGACAAACTGTCTTAAGTGGTCAAGACAGCTGCAACAAATGGTCAAACACGAGGTGTTGGCTAGGTGACGATGCAAGTGCAAGCTACATATAGCACAGAGTGCAAAGGAGATGACCAGTGCATGAATTCATGTAGTGCAACAGGTATGCAGACCAAAGAGCAAAAATATTCTGGAACAAATGCTCAGAGAAACTCAAGTGCCCAATAATGAAATCAATTTCACTTAAATAGAAAATGCACAAGAACGTTGTGGCAACAGTTCCAGGCAACAATAACAACTCAAATGCAAGCTATGTCATGTATGGTACAGTGACAAATTGCACAAACAAGCACAAATGTGCTTCAGAGAACATGCTACATGAATGACATTAAGGCAGTAAAGTGCTGATAGGAAACAAACTACAATCACTGAAATGAGGTAGGTGGCTAACTCAAACATTTGCATGTGATAAATCAGAGTAGTAGAGTATGCATGCTGAAAAGAAAAATGCAGTTGCAACATGAATGCAATGGTAACCAAAAGAAATGAGGACAAGGCATCAATACAAATAACAGTTCCCTACAAGTGAACGAATGCAAATGCATATAAACAGTTCAACATGACTCAAAGCATCAGGATATACTATAGGGGTGAATACACATGCATGCACACTGAAATGAAGTGGCAACATCAACAAGTGTACATATGCAATAGGATGCACAGAGCAAGATGGTGCAACAGAGCAGGGTGCCAGCACAAGCGGTACACAATGATACACATGAACATACAAAGTCAACCGCAATATGTCTAACTGAAACAACATGAAGCTCAAATATACAGGCTTTATCAAGATTCAAGCAACAACATGGAAGATCAGGACATCACCACAAACACAAATCAACGGTTGGAATCAAGACTGCAATTCAAAGTCGAGTTTTAGATCAAAGTCCAATTTCAGCAAGGATGGACAGAGCATCTTATACTAAACAGCACAATCCAAAGAAAGTTCACACATATATTCGTACATATATACTTATGCATATACATGGAAGCTCAGGCATGCACATAGCAGTAATGAGCAAAAAGCAGGTATGGAAAGCAACACAAGTGCAGTCATACGTGAGAAGACAAGTGCGTGCATATACAGCAAACGAAACAAGGGAACAAAGCATGGTCTTAGTCGAGTATCAACATATCAAGGAAGGCTGAAATAGTTTTGAACAAATCAAACGCAAAAAATATCAAATTCGAAAAAGTCAAGGATGAAATCACAATCAACTGTCACAAAAATGCCAAGGCCGACCTTACACAAGTCAGTGCCCAAAATCAAGTGATTGAAGTCACAAAAACTGAAGTCGTGGGTGAATTGGAATCATCAAAACAATTTCGACATTCAAACAAAAATAAACAGTCGAACGTGAGATGAATTAGATGTGAGCAAATGGTCACTTACCTTCTCACGAGTCGAAGCAGCTGGAGCAAGCTGCGAGGAGGCCATCGATGGACGAACCAGACGCTGAATCGCCTCTTCAATCGAGCATCGGCATCTTCGATTTTCGAGAAGCCCTAATCTGGAGAAGGGGGCGAATGAGACAGCCTCCATTTTATTTTCGTTCGTTTGTTTTAGGGTTCAAATGAAAATGGGTAAGGAAAGGGTTATTAGCTAAGTAAATTATCACGGCCCAAATAAAAACATGGGCTACTATTATATTTTTAAACCCATCAACCCTTTTAACAATTTTATAAAAGAATTTTAATTCAAATTTAAAAACTTAAATTGACAATTAGCTAGGAAAAGAAATCGTCTAAAGACGATAGTTAATCGGTACGAAATACCGGGTTGTTACAGACTCCCCTCCTTATAAAAGTTGCGTCCTCGCAATCATAAGGAATGAATGGACAAAAAGGTAACAACCATAAGAATATATCATCATAAGATGAAGAAATTTGAAATAGGAAGTTCACCATATAGAGCACGAAAGAGTAAGCTTGAACGTGTTTGCACGATGAATTCTCAAGATTCATGATCAGGGTAGAGAACAAATTTCTCACCCAAAATAATGATGCCAAATTTTCAAGAGCAAAATCAACAGCCATGAGCACTAGATCATGAGTGGCATATCTAGTCTCAATAGGCATTAATGATTTAGAAACACAAGAGACAGCACGTTCTCTTTTGCAAGAGAATGGCATGCAACCCAATACGATTAGCATTGGTACAAAAGATAAAATCTTGGTTCCCTTCGGGAACTGCAAGAATAGAAGTATCGGAAAAAAGTTGTTTTAATTAATATTCTTTTCCGAAAAGCTAAAACTTTCAAAGTTTACAATTTACTTTATGTAATTATCTTTTCAGAAAAATTTGCATTTTTACAATTCAATTTACTGTGTCTGATTGTCTCATCAAAGCGTCTAGGAGATTCCTATCGATAACGTTGATCAAGCGCATCGACCAGAATTCTTAAAGCACTCAATGGGCAATACAATCACAAAATCATCTTTTAATCTCATAAAAGAAATTCACAAATTTTCAACAAAATCTAATTATCAAGTAGATAATCAGAAAACAACAAAACTGAATAAATGCAATTATCAGCAATATTCAATTATCAATTAGATAATTAGAATACAGAAATCACAAAACAGCAATATCTAATTATCGATACGATAATTAGAAAACTGCAAAATCTAATTATCAACAAAGATAATTAGAAAACACAAATCACTAATTGCAAAACCGCAAATATCTAGTTACCAAAATGGTAATCAGAAAACAACAACGGTCTAATTATCTCAAACGATAATTAAATCTCAAATCAACAAATATTTAATTATCTCAGACGATAATTAAATCCCAAATGAACAAATATTTAATTACCTCAGACGATAATTAAATCTCCAATCAACAAATATTTAATTATCTCAGACGATAATTAAATCTCAAATCAACAAATATTTAATTATCTCAGACGATAATTAGAAACAACAAATATTCGATTATCAAAAACGATAATCAGAAACAACAAATATCCGATTATCAAAAACGATAATCAAAAACATCAAATATCTAATTATCAAAACGATAATCAGAAACAAAAAATATCTAGTTATCAAAAACGATAATCAGAAACAACAAATATCCGATTATCAAAAACGATAATCAGAAACATCAAAAATATCTAATTACCTAAAACGATAATCAGAAACAACAAATATTCGATTATCAAAAACGATAATCAGAAACACCAAATATCCGATTATCAAAAACGATAATCAGAAACAACAAATATCCGATTATCAAAAACGATAATCAGAAACATCAAATATCTAATTATCAAAACGATAATCAGAAACAACAAATATCCGATTATCAAAAACGATAATCAGAAACAACAAATATTCGATTATCAGAAACGATAATCAGAAACAACAAATATCCGATTATCAAAAACGATAATCAGAAACAACAAATATCCGATTAACAAAAACGATAATCAGAAACATCAAATATCTAATTATCAAAACGATAATCAGAAACAACAAATATCTAATTATCAAAAACGATAATCAGAAACAACAAATATCCGATTATCAAAAACGATAATCAAAAACATCAAATATCTAATTATCAAAAACGATAATCAGAAACAACAAATATCTAATTATCAAAAACGATAATCAGAAACAACAAATATCCGATTATCAAAAACGATAATCAGAAACAACAAATATCCGATTATCAAAAACGATAATCAGAAACATCAAATATCCGATTATCAAAAACGATAATCAGAAACAACAAATATCTAATTACCTGCAGATAATTAGATTCAACAAATATCTAGAAATCAATAAAGATACTCTAGAAAATCAACATGAAAGGTTGGATCGATCCCATCAGATGGCGAGTTTTAGCTACGCCGCACGTACATCTCAGAGTGGCCGAAGCCTACCAAGTATTATAAATTTTGGCGCCCATCAGATGACCCGAAAGTCCATGTAACAACCCGCTTATTTATCTATTTTATATTTAAATATTTTATTTAAATATTTCATCATTAGTCGGATTTTAGTCCGAAAAGCTACTTTTTGCATACGGTCGAATTAGGACTCGAGACCACTCCCATTGAGTTTAAAATGCCGTTTGCGACCTTTTTGAGTATAAGCTTCGATATGTTTGGAGAAAGTTGATTTTCGCTACTTTTCACTTTGGGTTTGGTTTGGGCTCAGCCCTATGTTAAATTATGCTCAAATCTGAGCCACTCTTCCCCACTCAACCTCATTCTCTTCTCATTTCAGTTTTTAGAGTATTAATGGTGGGAGAGATTGGAAATTAAAACTCCAAAACCCTAGTTTCTCTTGCAAATCAAATTCCTAGCTCCAAACTCAAGAAGAACCCATTGGTAAGCTTCTCTCCTTCTTCTCCAACTTATTCTCTTACCAATTTCAGAAATTCCTAAACCTAATTTTGGGAATGTTCTTGTTTTGAGCTTAGATTCAAGCTCATTTGGGTTGTGTTGAAGAGAGGTTGATTCTCCATTTGCTTTCAAGCTTCTTCTTGTTCGATTTTGTAAAAAGGTGAGATTTTTATCTCACATCTTAGTCTATAATTATCTTCGATTGCTAGGTATGAATTCCTAACACTTGTTCTTGTGCAATTGATTTTGGTTTGGATTGATTTGGTGTATATTCCAATTTTTGGTGTTTTGGTCTAATTTATGAAAATCCTTTTATGGATATTTGGACACTGATATTTGAAGCGTATCGAAGAGCCGTTTAGGCTGGGTTGTCGTTCGACGTAATTCCTTAGTCATCGCCATTAGCTCGATTGGTCGTTTCCGATATTCGTTTGGCCATTTATGGCCTAGGTTCAGGGAATGCCCTGAACCCCAGAATCAGACGTCTGAAACGTGATATTCAGACGTCTGAATATTGTTCTGGGAAGATTTCTATTCCCAGATTCAGACGTCTGAATATATGGTTTCAGACGTCTGAATTGGTTCATTTGGAACCAGAAAGGAAATAGGCTAAAAAGTGCCTATTTCAGACGTCTGAAACACTTGATTCAGACGTCTGAATTGTGTTCTAGAAATTTTTATATTTCCAGATTCAGACGTCTGAACCACTTGTTTCAGACGTCTGAATCAGCAGTGTTTTGCCTGCTTGCCTTTTGTTTGAGAATTCCAATTTAAATCGATTCGTGATAACCCTATTTGTTGTTATCATTTATTATGACTTTGATGACTCTTTTTAGGGATTTTTGAATATCCATTTCGATGGATTCTTTATCGGTTTCTTTCGATTTTATTCACGTCTTCGAATGTGAATTTTAGTGATTGATTGTCCTTACAATCTTCTTTGTGATTTGTCACTTTAAAAATATAAAGGTTTTCTATACTAGTAGTAAATATCAAAACTCTTTCCTCAAACGATTTCAATACTATTTCAATACCAAATTCGTTTATAAAACCGTTTTCCAATCTATTTGTATATACAAACCTTTACCTCACTCGTATGAGAAATCTAATTAAACGACTTAGTAAAACGAGTGGTATGAAACGCTTGCGTTTACTTTGTTGGTTAATTCTTGGTCTTGTTCGATTGAAACTCTTGTGACAATTTTCTAGTGGAGATCTACAATTTGTTCGTAAATATTTAAGTTAAGCAAGTGGTTATGGGACATGAAGCTAAACTCATATATTTACTAGCTTAGTGTAATTGACACTTCTCGTTGATTATGACGATCATCTTTGTGATTTAGACTAGCAATGTACGATGTCTCTTTGTCTGCGAGGGAGACTAAACCCTGCTTTGTGGAGTTTCGACTCAAATTGGTGGGGTAGCAACCCACGGTCTTCGGACCATTCGTGTGTCAGGTCTTCGGACCATTCGTGTGTCAAATTAATGGCTAGCTACCATGAGATAGCTTCTCATTCGTGTGTTACAGCTGTTGGTGAGTTTTCATGCTCCCGTTCGTGTGATAGGCCTCCCCCTTTTTATTTTATGATTTTTGGATTTCGTGTGTTGAATTCTAGAATTTATGCTTCACCAATTTTAGTGATTTTCATTGATATGATTTATCAATTTTTGTGCATTGGTGAATTCGTGTGTCATTAACTTGTTGTGAATACAAGTTTTGGGTATGATACCCTTTTTGTATCTTTGAGAAGATTCTTTGATATTGATTAATCGTTTGTTGATTATCATTTTCATACTTATAGTAGTATGCCATTATGGATATTATACGTCTATGCCATATCTTTCATTCTATATCATGTTATCTGATATTTATAGCTAGACTGATCCGTTTATTATTTTCTTATAAATAATACTCGGGTCAGACCGAGATGTTGCAGGTGATTCGACTTGACTTCTCTCTTAGGATTGATTTCCCTGACTTTTGGTTAACTACTTAGATTAGTATTTTTTGTTGTATGCATTTGAGATATAGACTCCATTATGTATACTTATTCTTTTGTGTAGTTCGTGTAACTATTCTTTTGTGATATTGTGGATCTTTCTGACCACTACTCTGATGTACACTTTTATGTGTAATATTCATATCTTATTCTGCCTTTGTGATATGAATTGTCTGTGACTGATTTATGTTATGTTTGTTTCTATATTTGTTTCCGAAGATATTATAGCCACTGTGTAGTAGCTTTGAGTTTGTGTCGGCATGTCGGATTTCCACTTGAAAAGATTTGCAGGTTATACTATCTCACATATCGATGCTCGCACAAAGCAATTACATGGATGGTCGCTCCTCAACAGCCTTATTCTCCGTGCTAGTTGACAGCATTCACCGTAATGTTCTTGGCTAGCATGGGTATAGAGGTGGGGCGTCACAACTTGGTATCAGAGCCAAACTTCGGAACAATATGGAATAATATAACAAGGATCATCGTCCTAAGTCCATCTTAGGAGTCGTGCTTTAGGATTTAATTCGAGTCTTCGTACCGATTCATCCTATTTTCCTTATGATTCCTTGTTTATCTATCAAGATTGCTTGATATTCAATTTGGTGAATAACCTTTTTCTTCTTCTTCTTTCTTTCTAAAGGGAGAAAAATGTCTAGACCAGGCCACCCCAGAGCCGTACCGTCTAGCACTCCACCCCAAGATGGAGTTTTTATGACTGCTCAACAGCTTCTTGATTTAGTGACGAATGCTCAAGCAGCTGGAGCTAACCCGGAACCTACTCACCCAAAGTCGAGATTTGCACGCTTGTGCAGCGATTACACTAATTTGGGTGGGGAGCCATTCAAAGGTTCCAAAACTATTATTGAAGTACAGGCTTGGCTAAGGTCATGCGATCGAATCTTTTCTCGCATGAATCTTATTGACCTTCATCGAGTTCAGGTGGCCTCTAGTATGCTCCGAGAAAGAGCATTGGACTGGTACGAACTTCTTATTTCTGAGATTAATGAAGCGGATCTCACCTGGGAGCAATTCCGAGGACGCTTCGAGTTAAAATTCGTTCCAGAAGCTGAGAAAGTGACATTGGCTCGACGATTTATAGACCTTGTTCAAGGTGAGTCCTCCGTGACTGATTATGTCGCCTCCTTCGAGTCGCTTTCCAAATATGGGGTTGAATACATCAACACCCCTATAAAGAAGAACCAGAGGTTCGTCTATGACTTAAATAAAGATCTCAAGAAGCCATTACTTCTAAAATTAGAAGTTTCTTTCGACCAACTCGTAGATATCGCTCTTCGTCTTGAAGAGGCGGATAGGGAGAATGATGTTGAAGTGGTGGGTTCCAAACAAAGCTTCAACAACAACAAGAAGAGGCCCAGCAAATTCAAAGGTCCTTATCCCAATAAGAAAGGGAGGCAAGCAACTCCTGTTGAAAAGACCTTTTCCTCTACTCAAGGGAAATGCTATAATTGTGGTTCGAAAGACCATTTTGCGAACAAGTGTTCAAAGCCTCGTACTTGTCGCTATTGCAAAAGCCCGGACCATTTTATGCATGTGTGTCCCAAACTTCAAAATAGGAGGGAGGGAAAGTTGAATGTTGCTCAAGCCCCTGGCAACACATCTCGTGGCCAAGGTATTTCTCATTCTATTCTGGATGGAATTATTTTATTTCGTGATCATCCTATTCGAGTCCTTTTTGATACGGGTGCGTCCCATTCTTTTATATCAAAAGAACTTGTTTATACTTTTTCTTTGGATATTTTGTGTTTAATGACTTCTTTGAGAATTGGAATCCGGTTGGTAGATCCGCAACAATCACTTTATTGTGTAAAGATGTCGAGATTATTTTGTGTGATTTTCCTTTCCTAGCCGATTTGCATGTCATGCGTTATTTAGGCTTTGGAATGATTTTGGGAATGGATTGGCTTAACCGTTATGAAGCTCATGTCCTATGTCCGGAGCGGACTATTCATCTTCGACATCCTCAATCTGTCAAGCAGATTTCTATTAATCTTCAAGATTCAGTTTCCAGCTTGGTCGCATCTTTATATTCTTTAAATCCTCGTGACGATGACGATGATGATGAGGGTGATATTATTTCTCTTATTCACGTCGTTTGTGAATTTTCTGACATAGTCGAGCCCGTTTTAGGATTACCACCTAAGCGAGCAATTGAGTTCAGAATTAATCTCATTCCTGGAGCTCAACCTATCACTCGCCCTCTTTATCGTATGTCCAATAAAGAAAACGAGGAGATGCGTAAACAATTATCCGAATTGGAGACGAAGCAATTTATTCGCTCTAGTTCCTCGCATTGGGGAGCTTCGGCTATTTTTCTGAAGAAATCCGATGGTACACTTAGGCTTTGCGTTGACTATCGCAAGCTTAATGATCTTACTATCAAAAATAAATATCCTTTACCTCGGATTGATGACCTATTTGATCAACTTAGTGGTGCTAGAGTCTTTTCGCAATTAGACTTAGCTACTGGATTTCATCAGCTTCGTATTGCAGAGGATAGCATTCCTTTGACATCGTTCCGTACTCGGTATGGATCTTATGAATGGCTTGTTATGCCATCTGGGTTAACGAATGCCCCGGCTTATTTCGTTGACTTAATGAATCGAGTTTTTAAAGACTTCCTCGATCGATTTGTTCTCATCTTTATTGATGATATTCTTGTGTATTCTAAAACCGAGGAGGAGCATGAAAAACATCTTCGAATTGTATTGGAAACTCTTAGGAGTAATCAATTAAAATCAAAATATTCTAAATGCCATTTTTGGCAATCTCGTGTGAAGTTTCTCGGTCATATTATTTCCGAATCCGGAATTTTCGTGGATCCTTCAAAGTTTGAAGCGATTCAAGATTGGAAGAGACCGGAGAGTGTGACAGAGATTCGTAGTTTCCTGGGATTGACAGGTTATTACCGTCGTTTTATCAAAGACTTTTCTAAGATTGCCGTGCCTCTCACTAGCTTGACTAAGAAAGGTGTTAAATACATTTGGTCGGACAAATGTGAAGCTTCTTTTCAGAAATTAAAAGAACTCCTTTCTGATGCTCCTATTCTTGTTATTCCCGAGGGGAATCAAGATTTCGTTGTTTATACCGATGCTAGTCGCGTTGGTTTGGGTGCCGTTCTTATGCAAAGAGAACGTGTTATTGCTTATGCTTCTAGGCAATTGAAGCCTGCTGAGACTAGATATGCCACTCATGATTTAGAGCTCGCGGCTATTGTTTTCACCCTTCGTATTTGGCGTCATTATCTATTAGGAGAGAAATTTGTTCTTTATACCGATCATAAGTCTTTGAAATATTTATTTTCTCAAAAGGAACTTAATTTGCGTCAACAACGTTGGCTCGAGTTCCTTGCTCCTTATGATCTTGATATTCTTTATACTCCCGGAAAGGGTAATCGTGTCGCCGATGCTCTTAGCCGAAAACAACAAGCTGTTGTTTCTATGATGATATCCGAATGGAACGATCTTGAGATCTTATCCACTTGTGAGATTCGAGACCGCGTATCCGATTTATGTTCATCACTTGTTTTATGTAGCCTTGAGGCTCATCCTTCTCTTCTAAACCGCATTCTTGAAGCTCAAAGGCTAGATCCCGAATTGGCTCTTCTTGGCCAAAATATTAGGGATAAAATTGATATTGAAGGTTTGAAAGATTTTGATATCGATTCTCGTGGCGGCATTCGAAGATTTGGTAGACTTATCGTGCCAAATATTAGTGATCTTCGTAAAGATATTTTAGAAGATTCACATCGTTCTAAATTTACCATTCATCCCGGTAGTAGTAAAATGTACGCGGATATGAAGCGACTATATTATTGGGAGGGAATGAAATTCGATATTGCTAACTTTGTTAAGTGTTGCATGACTTGCCAACTCGTTAAGGCCGAACATCAAAGGCCCGGTGGGTTATTGCAACCTTTAGAAATTCCAATTTGGAAGTGGGACCAAATTTCCATGGATTTTATAGATGGCCTTCCCCGTTCTCGTTCGGGTCATGATAGCTTATGGGTGATTGTTGATAGACTTACTAAATCTGCCCATTTTATTCACGTTCGGTCTAACCGAACCGTTCCTCTTTTGGCCAAACTCTTTATCAAAGAGATTGTCAAATTACATGGAGTTCCTACTTCTATAGTTAGTGATCATGATCCATTGTTTACTAGTGGGTTTTGGAAGAGTCTTCAAAAAGCTTTGGGAACGAAGCTCAATTTTAGCACCGCTTATCATCCTCAGTCCGATGGACAAACCGAGCGTGTGAATCAAACTCTTGAAGATCTTCTTCGTGCTTGTGTTCTGGATTTTGGTGGAAGTTCGGAATATCATATTTCACTTGTTGAATTTTCCTATAATAATAGCTTCCAATCTAGTATTGGTATGGCACCTTTCGAGGCACTCTATGGAAGGCCATGCCGATCTCCTTCTTGTTGGCTTGAGGCCGGTGAGAAGCGGTTTTAGGTCCAGATTTTATTCGTGATTCCACAGAAAAGATTGATCTTATTCGTCATTGGATGAAAGAAGCCCAGAGTAGACAAAAATCCTATGCCGATAACCGGAGAAGGAAGTTAGAATTTTCTGTGGGAGATCTTGTGTTCATTCGTGTATCACCTATGAAAGGTGTTGTACGTTTCAGTCGATCGGGAAAATTGGCGCCTCGATATATTGGGCCATTTCCTATCACTGAACGTATTGGTTCCATGGATTATCGCCTTTTATTACCGGCTCAATTTTCTGCTGTTCATGACGTGTTTCACGTTTCTCAATTACGGAAGTGCCTTCGAGATTCAGATTCTGTTCTTGAGCCCGGTGTTGTGGAAGAGATTGAAGTTTCGCCTAATTTAACTTATGAGAAACACCCTATTCGTATCATTGTTTCGGAAGTCAAACGACTTCGAAACAAAGATGTTCCGCTTGTTAAAGTTCAATGATCTTCAAATCCTAAGGATTGTTCTTGGGAATCTAGAGAGTACATCGAGCGAACACATCCGGACTTACTTTCTCGTGCTCTTTGAGGTGAACTTCTTATTTCAAACTTCTTTTGTGTTGAATATGCTTTTATGGTTGTTACTATATATCTTCTTCTTGTAATATTGCGTGGACGCAATTTCTTTAAGGAGGGGAGTCTGTAACAACCCGCATATTTATCGATTTTATATTTAAATATTTTATTTAAATATTTCATCATTAGTCGGATTTTAGTCCGAAAAGCTACTTTTTGCATACGGTCGAATTAGGACTCGGGACCACTTCCATTGAGTTTAAACTGCCGTTTGCGACCTTTTTGAGTATAAGCTTCGATATGTTTGGAGAAAGTTGATTTTTGCTACTTTTCACTTTGGGTTTGGTTTGGGCTCAGCCCTATGTTAATTTATGCTCAAATCTGAGCCACTCTTCCCCACTCACCCTCATTCTCTTCTCATTTCAGTTTTTAGAGTATTAATGGTGGGAGAGATTGGAAATTAAAACTCCAAAACCCTAGTTTCTCTTGCAAATCAAATTCTTAGCTCCAAACTCAAGAAGAACCCATTGGTAAGCTTCTCTCCTTCTTCTCCAACTTATTCTCTTACCAATTTCAGAAATTCCTAAACCTAATTTTGGGAATGTTCTTGTTTTGAGCTTAGATTCAAGCTCATTTGGGTTGTGTTGAAGAGAGGTTGATTCTCCATTTGCTTTCAAGCTTCTTCTTGTTCGATTTTGTAAAAAGGTGAGATTTTTATCTCACATCTTAGTCTATAATTATCTTCGATTGCTAGGTATGAATTCCTAACACTTGTTCTTGTGCAATTGATTTTGGTTTGGATTGATTTGGTGTATATTCCAATTTTTGGTGTTTTGGTCTAATTTATGAAAATCCTTTTATGGATATTTGGACACTGATATTTGAAGCGTATCGAAGAGCCGTTTAGGCTGGGTTGTCGTTCGACGTAATTCCTTAGTCATCGCCATTAGCTCGATTGGTCGTTTCCGATATTCGTTTGGCCATTTATGGCCTAGGTTCAGGGAATGCCCTGAACCCCAGAATCAGACGTCTGAAACGTGATATTCAGACGTCTGAATATTGTTCTGGGAAGATTTCTATTCCCAGATTCAGACGTCTGAATATATGGTTTTAGACGTCTGAATTGGTTCATTTTGAACCAGAAAGGAAATAGGCTAAAAAGTGCCTATTTCAGACGTCTGAAACACTTGATTCAGACGTCTGAATTGTGTTCTAGAAATTTTTATATTTCCAGATTCAGACGTCTGAACCACTTGTTTCAGACGTCTGAATCAGCAATGTTTTGCCTGCTTGCCTTTTGTTTGAGAATTCCAATTTAAATCGATTCGTGATAATCCTATTTGTTGTTATCATTTATTATGACTTTGATGACTCTTTTTAGGGATTTTTGAATATCCATTTCGATGGATTCTTTATCGGTTTCTTTGGATTTTATTCACGTCTTCGAATGTGAATTTTAGTGATTGATTGTCCTTACAATCTTCTTTGTGATTTGTCACTTTAAAAATATAAAGGTTTTCTATACTAGTAGTAAATATCAAAACTCTTTCCTCAAACGATTTCAATACTATTTTAATACCAAGTTCGTTTATAAAACCGTTTCCCAATCTATTGGTATATACAAACCTTTACCTCACTCGTATGAGAAATCTAATTAAACGACTTAGTAAAACGAGTGGTATGAAACGCTTGCGTTTACTTTGTTGGTTAATTCTTGGACTTGTTCGATTGAAACTCTTGTGACAATTTTCTAGTGGAGATCTACAATTTGTTCGTAAATATTTAAGTTAAGCAAGTGGTTATGGGACATGAATCTAAACTCATATATTTACTAGCATAGTGTAATTGACACTTCTCGTTGATCATGACGATCATCTTTGTGATTTAGACTAGCAATGTGCGATGTCTCTTTGTCTGCGAGGGAGACTAAACCCCGCTTTGTGGAGTTTCGACTCAAATTGGTGGGGTAGAAACCCACGGTCTTCGGACCATTCGTGTGTCAGGTCTTCGGACCATTCGTGTGTCAAATTAATGGCTAGCTACCATGAGATAGCTTCTCGTTCGTGTGTTACAGCTGTTGGTGAGTTTTCATGCTCCCGTTCGTGTGATAGGCCTCCCCCTTTTTATTTTATGATTTCTGGATTTTGTGTGTTGAATTCTAGAATTTATGCTTCACCAATTTTAGTGATTTTCATTGATATGATTTGTCAATTTTTATGCATTGGTGAATTCGTGTGTCATTAACTTGTTGTGAATACAAGTTTTGGGTATGATACCCTTTTTGGATCTTTGAGAAGATTCTTTGATATTGATTAATCGTTTGTTGATTATCATTTTCATACTTATAGTAGTATGCCATTATGGATATTATACGTCTATGCCATATCTTTCGTTCTATATCATGTTATCTGATATTTATAGCTAGACTGATCCGTTTATTATTTTCTTATAAATAATACTCGGGTCAGACCGAGATGTTGCAGGTGCTTCGACTTGACTTCTCTCTTGGGATTGATTTCCCTGACTTTTGGTTAACTACTTAGATTAGTAGTTTTTGTTGTATACATTTGAGATATAGACTCCATTATGTATACTTATTATTTTGTGTAGTTCATGTAACTATTCTTTTGTGATATTGTGGATCTTTCTGACCACTACTCTGATGTACACTTTTATGTGTAATATTCATATCTTATTCCGCCTTTGTGATATGAATTGTCTGTGACTGATTTATGTTATGTTTGTTTCTATATTTGTTTCCGAAGATATTATAGCCACTGTGTAGTAGCTTTGAGTTTGTGTCGGCATGTCGGATTTCCACTTGAAAAGATTTGCAGGTTATACTATCTGACATATCGATGCTCGCACAAAGCAATTACACGGATGGTCGCTCCTCAACAGCCTTATTCTCCGTGCTAGTTGACAGCATTCACCGTAATGTTCTTGGCTAGCATGGGTATAGAGGTGGGGTGTCACAGTCCAGCAGAGTGACCCGAAGGTCTACTACTGGTAATTGACCCGAAGGTCCAGCAGAGTGGCCCGAAAGCCCAACAAATGACCCGGAGGTCCAGCAGAGTGGCTCGAAAGCACACGAAAATCATCAGATATTCAATTAACGAGTCCGGAATTAACCGAAATAGCAAACGCACATGTCCCATACCACATGTTTTACTAAATCGTTTGATTCACTTCATCGTTTCCTTGAAAGTGCAAAATTGTGTATTCAAAAATAACATTTCACATTCTCAAACGGACAAGTCCAGAATTAAGCGAATCAGTAAAAGAAAGGGGTCATAGTCCTCGATTTTGTTGAAACGTTTAAGTCGCTTCCTCATTCTTTTGAAAACGCAAACTGCAAAACTTCTATAAATAATTTTCATTTTTTATTTAATAACAATTTACATTCTCAAACGAACAAGTCCAGAATTAACCGAATCAGTAAAAGAAAGGGGTCATAGTCCTCGATTTTCCTGAATCGTTTAATTCGCTTTCTCATTCTTTTGAAAACATAAACTGAAAAACTTTTGAAACAATTTTTATTTATAAAACAATTTGAAAACCCGTGCTCAAAATAGCAATATCAGTAACAATTTCAATAAGGAAATTGTATTTCTCAAAACACCGTAAAAACGGATCTCAAAATCAGCATTGCGGAATAACCGCTTGAAAATCCACTTTAAAATTGACGGTTACTGAAGTCAATGCGACAGTAATTTTTAAACGTCAAAATCTCATTATAATAATTCGCATCAAAATATAATACCAGTGAATTTTCATTCATAAAAATGTCAACAAAACACCGTGCTTCAAAGATTTAGCATAGGTGTAAAAATCCCGTTATATAGACAACAACAACAAAATACGTTTCATAACCAAGCATCGGTTCAACGTAAAATTAATGTAGTAACGTGCAACTTAAATTTTGCACGTGTACTACAAAATGAACAAAGAAATCATTCGAATATATCTTCAATGAAGATAATTTTAAAACAGCAAAAATCCTGTAAAATATGTGATTAGCATCAAAGAAAACCAGCATGAGTTTCAACAAATCAAAAACACTGGTTAACCAACATAATAAGATTTAATTCATTTTCGTATTTTGATTTTTTAAATCAAAATAATTATCAGCTGTACTCAGCGAAGCAGTTTCACTGTTTTCGCTGCGCACTCTGGTAAACAGAATACAAATCAATCAAACCATCAAGACACAATTTTTCTTTTATTTTAAATAAAGATATTTAAAAGTTACATCTAATTTTCAAAACTTTAGTTTTGACTCGAAACACAAATAAAACATCGACAAATAGTTGTAACACATGTTCCATCCAAGTTATGTTTTATATTATGTCCATAAACCCCAAGCTCTGATACCAAGCTGTGACGCCCCACCTCTATACCCACGCTAGCCAAGAACACTACGGTGTAAGGCTGTCAACTAGCACGGAGAATGAGGCTGTTGAGGAGCGACCATCCGTGTAATTGCTTTGGGCGAGCACCGATATGCCAGATAGTAAAAACGTGCATTTCATTTCAGGAGGAAATCCGACATGCCGATGCAAACTCAAAGCTACTACACAATGGCTATAATAGTCTAGGACAAAATATAAACTAATCACACAGATAATATAAATGAGGAACACTGATGAAACAGAAAGTCTCATATATATATATATAATAACTGATGTCAGTTACAATACATTTGACACGGTACATGTGATTCAACTACAACAGCCGACAAAGTCTTCATAGCTCAAGCAGCATCCCAAAGCAGAATGTCTACAACCTGAAATTACTCGGGTCTGACCCGAGTATTACATTCAAAAGAAAATAATACTCGGGTCAGTCTAATTCAAACTCAGTTATTAGTGCACAGAAGCAATAATAATTAAATAATGAATAGATGACAGTCACAGAAATAAATTTACCTATCTGATTCTTAAATAAGAAATCGGATCACGGTAAATATAACGCCAACGAATTCAAATCAATTGGAAACATCAATTAAAACGTCAACTCGAGTAGGGCTGCAGTATACGCACGCGTGTACTGCCTCGCCACTACAACATATGGAATACGAAATAGAACCATAAATCAAAAGCAAAAGAAATAACAATAAAACCAATACCGTGTGGCTGCAGTTCACGCTTGCGTGCACTGCCTTGCCACTACAGTGATGACGTACCCCATGAACACCGTCTGGCTGCAGTTCACGCTTGCGTGCACTGCCTTGCCACTACAGTGATAATGTACACAACTGGGCACAAGGTCAAACCCAAATAAATTACGGTTCAACACAGGGCAACATATGTGTACAAGGTCAAATAATCAAATATACAACAGAGCTCCATGCAACAAATACTTTTGAATGGAGGCAGTGTAACAGGCAAGAGGTTCAAGCGTAAATCCATTATCAAAAATGTAGACTGCCTTACATATGGTCAATACTTCATAAAACAGGTAGACAAACTGTCTTAAGTGGTCAAGACAGCTGCAACAAATGGTCAAACACGAGGTGTTGGCTAGGTGACGATGCAAGTGCAAGCTACATATAGCACAGAGTGCAAAGGAGATGACCAGTGCATGAATTCATGTAGTGCAACAGGTATGCAGACCAAAGAGCAAAAATATTCTGGAACAAATGCTCAGAGAAACTCAAGTGCCCAATAATGAAATCAATTTCACTTAAATAGAAAATGCACAAGAACGTTGTGGCAACAGTTCCAGGCAACAATAACAACTCAAATGCAAGCTATGTCATGTATGGTACAGTGACAAATTTCACAAACAAGCACAAATGTGCTTCAGAGAACATGCTACATGAAGGACATGAAGGCAGTAAAGTGCTGATAGGAAACAAACTACAATCACTGAAATGAGGTAGGTGGCTAACTCAAACATTTGCATGTGATAAATCAGAGTAGTAGAGTATGCATGCTGCAAAAGAAAAATGCAGTTGCAACATGAATGCAATGGTAACCAAAAGAAATGAGGACAAGGCATCAATACAAATAACAGTTCCCTACAAGTGAACGAATGCAAATGCATATAAACAGTTCAACATGACTCAAAGCATCAGGATATACTACAGGGGTGAATACACATGCATGCACACTGAAATGAAGTGGCAACATCAACAAGTGTACATATGCAATAGGATGCACAGAGCAAGATGGTGCAACAGAGCAGGGTGCCAGCACAACAGCGGTACACAATGATACACATGAACATACAATGTCAACCGCAATATGTCTATCTGAAACAACATGAAGCTCAAATATACAGGCTTTATCAAGATTCAAGCAACAACATGGAAGATCAGGACATCACCACAAACACAAATCAACAGTTGGAATCAAGACTGCAATTCAAAGTCGAGTTTTAGATCAAAGTCCAATTTCAGCAAGGATGGACAGAGCATCTTATACTAAACAACACAATCCAAAGAAAGTTCACACATATATTCGTACATATATACTTATGCATATACATGGAAGCTCAGGCATGCACATAGCAGTAACGAGCAAGAAGACAGGTATGGAAAGCAACACAAGTGCAGTCATACGTGAGAAGACAAGTGTGTGCATATACAACAAACGAAACAAGGGAATAAAGCATGGTCTTAGTCGAGTATCAACATATCAAGGAAGGCTGAAATAGTTTTGAACAAATCAAACGCAAGAAATATCAAATTCGAAAAAGTCAAGGACGAAATCACAATCAACTGTCACAAAAATGCCAAGGCCGACCTTACACAAGTCAGTGCCCAAAATCAAGTGATTGAAGTCACAAAAACTGAAGCCGTAGGTGAATTGGAATCATCAAAACAATTTCAACATTCAAACAAAAATAAACAGTCGAACGCGAGATGAATTAGATGTGAGCGAATGGTCACTCACCTTCTCACGAGTTGAAGCAGCTGGAGCAAGCTACGAGGAGGCCATCGATGGACGAACTAGAATGCTGAATCGCCTCTTCAATGAGCATCGGCATCTTCGATTTTCGAGAAGCCCTAATCTGGAGAAGGGGGCGAACGAGACAGCCTCCATTTTATTTTCGTTCGTTTGTTTTAGGGTTCGAATGAAAATGGGTAAGGAAAGGGTTATTAGCTAAGTAAATTATCACGGCCCAAATAAAAACATGGGCTACTATTATATTTTTAAACCCATCAACCCTTTTAACAATTTTATAAAAGAATTTTAATTCAAATTTAAAAACTTCAATTGGCAATTAGCTAGGAAAAGAAATCGTCTAAAGACGATAGTTAATCGGTACGAAATACCGGGTTGTTACACTTCCGCTGTGTTGTTTTACTTGATGTGTTATAAGCTCTAGCACGACTCGAATTTCAATGTTTGGATCTACGGCATTCAAGTACAAGTGGAGTACGAATGTCGATTTTCGAACGTGAAAATTTGGACCATGACATTTTGGTATCAGAGCTGAAGGTTGAAACTTTATCTCAGGAGTATAACACATTAAGTAACTCACTAGAGATAGGGTGAAGTATACCCTAGAATGAGTATATCCCTAACATATCCGTTCGAATGCCTTAGCAAATTCTCTTACTATCCACTAATAGTGAGTATGAGCGCGTGAAGAGGATGAAATAAGGGACAGGGGAGTACCACTAAAAATGATCAGTACCCTGCAATAGCGGAAACAACTTTCTCTATCAATCTCCTTTGATTCGTCTTTTCAATTCTTTGATGATTCCTAGCAGCTCCACGAAGAAGCTTTGATTTATTTGCATCGGATACAAACTTCAGATGGGTCAGAATTGTTTGTTTGGATGAATTGTTTGCTTTGGTTGCTATAATTGATAAGTATATGTTGGTTGTTTAAACTAAAAGTTTATATTGCATCCATATATCTGTTTATTCTTTTGGATCACGATATATTCAACGAGGGGTTAGTTATCCTTTTAACTAATCAATATCCCTGTATATTCGTAGATCTGGATGACTCGAGTGTCTTGATTTGTTCTTGTATTCATTATTGATATTCTGATCTGGGAAGCCAAATGCAGAATAGATAATCGGCTTGATTTGTGAGTCGATTCTCTATCTTTGTGTATCCATTCTTTATTGTCTCCCTAATTTCAAATTTTGAGGACGAAATTTTCTAAGGGGGGGAATTTGTAACATTCCTGTTTTTAAACAAATTTAAATTTGTAATTAATTTGATTCCTAGATTAAATTAAGAATTAATTTGGTAAATTAATATAAAATTTTGATTTAATTATGAATTGATTTAAAAATTAATTTGAAGATTTGAGAATAAAATATAAATTGTGTTTGAATTTTCAAAATTAATAAGATGTATGTTTATTTATTTTAATTTGGGATTTGATTTAAAAATTGTATAAGTACAAAACAAAGTGTGATCTTGAAATTTAATAAATATCTTGAATTTAGAATTCCTATGTATTTGAAACTAATAAAATCTTGTTCCTTAATTTTTGTAAATGTGCATTTTGATGAGAAAGATAAAGTTTGGAAGATGAATAAATTATGAATAAAATATGTATTTGTAAAATAAGATATTGTTTGAATGTCTATTAATTTTTGAAATTGAAATTTAAAAATAAAAGCTTTGAATATATATATATATATATATATATATATTGGATTTGAAAAGCTCTATTTCAAAAATTAATAGAAATGTGTTTTCTATATGGGTATTTTGGTTTGAAAAGATATTTTGAGATTGATATAATAAATACTTCAAAAGTTAATTAAGAACTAAATTTTAAAATATTTGTTCATGTATAATTAAATTTTTAAAACCCTTTTTCTTTAAAAGATTATATAAATAATAAATAAATAAAATGTATTTATTTAATAGGAAATATAATATAAGGTCATATTTTAAATATTATTTAAATGTTTAGGATATAAACATAAAAGAGTTAAGTAATTTATAAAAAAAATGGTTTAAAACAAAATTTTAAATTAAATAAAGTAAGGGCTTTAAAACATATTTATAAACAAATTAAAGAAAAGGGTTTAAAACATAAAACTCTTATTTGTGACATTTGTAAAACAATAAAGCTATGTAATTAACAAATGTAATCTCCTTAACCAAAGGATTAAACAAGTGTAAATGATAAGAACAAGTGGCAATTTGTTCTTTTAAAAATAAAATATAAATACAAAAGTGCAAATTTATTAATATATGGTTTGAAAAAAAAACTTATAAATAAATTTAAGAAAGGGTCTTTACATAAATTTATTTGAATTGAACATTTGTGAGATTATTAAAAATATGCATTTACATTTGTAGGCTTCGCATGCCATACAATTAACAAGTGGCATCATTTTAGTTTGAAAATTTGAATGAAAGAAAAAAGAAAAGAAAAGGAAACTACTATTCTCACTTTACAATTCTCAGACCTAAAGAACTTCAAAACAGAAAAAAATCTAAGCCAGGTTCAAAGTTGAGAACCAAAATCATCTCAAACATCAAAACCAGAGATCAAGAGATGATCAGAACCTGATCAAGGTAACCTAATTAAAACAGAAACAAATCATCTCAGCAACAAACACTGGTAATCAAGAAAGCTTGAAATAAAAATCTGAAAAGCAAGATTTTTAGCCTGAAGAAAATAAAGAAAATGGATTCGAGTTCAAGCCTGCAAATCAAAGTATTGATTAAGCAATCAAATCAAAATTACAGATTCAATGAACCAAGGACCAAATTCAAATTCCAGTTTTAAATTCAGGTTCTCTGTCAACATAATTTACAGGTGAGCAATTTTTTTTCAAATCCAAATATTAAATCTGGTTTGCATGTGATCTGAATTGGATATATGTTGTGAAATGATGTTGTTTAGAACGAGATCACATTGCAATATATATATCTGAGGAGATATATAAAAATATAGATGCAGGCATATATGCCTGTTCCCATGTCTAAAGGCTAGAGACAAGAGTAAAAATTAAAATCTTTTTGATAAATCATTTATAAGCTTAGTTGTATAAATAAAAGATGGTTGAAATCACAAGGTAATTGTTTTAAAAATGGTTCCTAACAAAAATATTTGGTAATATCCTGGAAATTGTTAAATAACAGAGGAAAAATAAAATTTGGTCAAAAAATTTCACATTTGGATTTCAAGCTTTAATTACATATGTGGATTTGTATTACAAATTTATGAATTTTGATGTATGTTTTAAGAATTTTACGAATGTGTTTAGCAAGAGGTTTCGAGTTGAACAGAAAACTCGTCTTCGTCAGTATCTAACGAACGACGACGAAGTAGTCATCGAAATTTGAGCTGGAGGTGGCTGGAAGTTTGTAGATCATCAGAAAAATACTTGATGGTTTTATAATTCAGTGCGGTGGGGTGTCGATATCGATCTAGGGCTTAAGCTTGTACTCTTGTACTGGTTAGTAATTGAGTTACTGCGGCACCTCAGGTGAATCGAGTGTCATCGGACTAAAGCGAGATGGTGCGTGGATCTTCGGCGATCTTGTAAACGAAGTTGTATGGTAGTTGGTGATCTAAGCATCGTCGTCGATCAGTTTTTATGATCTAGGTTGGTTCCAGGAAGGAGTTTGAACAACTCAATTTTGATTCAGGTCGTTTTCATCAGAATGAGGTGGTCGGGGAAGTTCAGTGGGTTAATGATGATATGTCGAAGGTCTTGGAGATGGTCAGCGACGGTTCGATTTCGTGTACATGTGCACATGTATTTGTTTGTGTCTGGATTGTTTTAATTTGGGGAAGAAGAAATAGCTTGGGTTGATCTCGTGTAAAGGCTCGTGTGACTCGTGAATTCTGGGGCGGAGGGTTGCTCGAGTGTGATACAGTGACGCTTGCTAGTTTACTATATACAATGGTTTATAAAATTTTATAAAAAAAAGAATTAAAAAGAAGGGGAAGGAAGAACTGGGGTGTTTGGTGGATTTGCTCGGGTATAATTTCGGGTAGGATAGGTTTTTGCTCGGGGTCGTGTGCGATGCTGCTCATGTGGTTTAGGTGTGTAATAGTTAAGTTTTTAAAACGGAAACATTTTTAAGTTCTAAGTTTTAAAAAGCTTAAAGGAAATTGGTTACCAGGTTCAATTGTAAAGCATGAACAAAATTTTAAAGTTATTTTAAAATATTAAAGAGTAATTTACCAAAATGATTTTTGGTTTACATAATTATTTAAAAGGAAAATTTATCAATAGGGTGGATTAATTAATGTGATTGTCAAAAGGTTAATATGTTAATATGATTAATTCAAAGATGATGAATGAAATGGGAAATTAAATAATTTAAGGAAAATTATTAAAAGTCGACGAATTGTAGTTAAGGGTAATTATTTAAGGACAAATTTATTATGAAAGTAAATCGAAGATGATTACTTTGTGGAATCAAATAAAAGATAATTACCCTGTGTAATTAAATAAAAGCTGATTACTTAGTAAAATTAGTAAAAGATAATTAATTAAGAGTTAATTAGTTAATTAAAGATGATTAATTAAATGGTAAATAAAATGATTAAAGGTTAATTATTTAGAGGTTGATGAATTAAAATTGAAGGTTAATTAATTTATTATAAATGGTTAAATAAATAATTAAGGGATAATTGATCAAAATGATTTGTAATTTATTAATATTAATTAACCAGGATTAGTAAGTTATAAGTAATTAAATATGATTTGAATTAATTAGATTATTAATTGATATTACTTATGGATGTTTGGATTAGATGATTTAATTGTTTGATATCCATGATATATGATGCTTTGCGTTATGAATTATCCTAATTTGTGCTGTGATGTGTGATGTAATTTATTTATCTATGATGTAATTTATTATCTACGATGAACTTATATTATTCATCCATGATCTGTAAATAAAGATAAGCGTTATAAATTATACCGCTTATCGATATTTCTGTGTTTGAATCTGTAATGGTTGATGTGGTTGCACTATTGTATGTAAAACCCCTGGACTACAATATACACACACAAATATGGATTGCACGTGGAAATTGGTTGAGTCATAGGTTTATAAAATAGTTTTTAATTTGAATTTTAAATCCAAATGGTTTTGGTAATGGTTTGGGTTTAAAGTGAAAGATTTTTGAAAATGAATTTTCAAATATAAAAGTTATTTTTGAATAACTTGATTTAGTTTTGAAATTTGATTAAAATTTGAATCCAAAATTTGAAATTGAATTCTATGTTGAAATTTTTGATGTAAAAGGTTATACAAACTATAAATGTGTTTATATGGATTTTAAACCATTTTAAAAAGTATTGCTTTGAGAAATTGAATTCAACTCAAGTTTTATACTTGAAGGGCTTTAACTCGTGCAAACGTAATCATATTTTTCCGAAACGAAAACTAATTGTTTTCAATTAATAATAGCTTTCATATAAGGAAATGGTTTCCAATTTGTGTTGAAAGATTTCAAATCAAACTGAAATAGGTTTTAAAAACCGTTAACTAATCTTTGTGAAACATAGTCAAACTTTGATTTGAAATTGAAGAACATTTTAAATGGTGTATCTTTTATGTAAAATTTTTGGAATGGAATTGTTTTGTGAAAATAATTTTGAAAGCTATAAAATGATTCTTTAATTTAAAAACCGAATGAATTAATCCAACTTGAAATGGAATTGTTGTTGAAAGGCTATAAATGATCTTTGTTAAAGATTGGTGAACCTCGTTTTAAATTGAAGAGGTGTTTTGAAGATAAATCTTTTGTTTAAAATATTTAAGTATGGAAATTGTTTAAACCATTGAAGGTTTTTGAAATGAATCTTTTTGTTTAAAAGATTGCAAATGGTAATTAGTTTAACCATTTGAAAGAAAAGTTTTGGGTAATAAGTTGTGACTTAACTGAGATCCCATATCCATATGTTTTTAAATATTGCGCTCACTATTCGGTTTAGCCTGGATAGGACCTTTGTAACGACCCGATATTTTCAACCATTCGCCTCCATTATAAGTGTGTAGGTGGACACTCATGCTGGAATTTAATTGCTCAAAATACCGCGTTGTAAATAAAAATTTGGCAAATCTCAGAATATACAGTAAATAAAAATCACAGATCATAGACACAGAGTATTTAATAATGCACCGGAATTAAAAGAGATAATAGTTCATGAAGCTACTATATAAATATATCAGAGTTACATAAGATACAACAGAAGAAATAAAGTACAACAGTAGTTTCAATATGATAACCAAGTACAAGATGAATAAAACAACCAAACTGAAATAGATAAGACTACATAAGCAGATAATCTCCAGCGATTCAAATCTCCAGAAGTGGAATCCAAATCTGTGAATAACTCAGGCAGACCCGAGTGTAAATAAAAATACAAACACTCGAGTCGGGACATACATACTTATACAATGTAAACCAACTCAAGTGAACTTTAGTAAAGGTACAAGTAACTTAGAAGATGCTTGGGACCGCCCATCCTTTAAGGATCCGTTAAACTATTTACTATGTAGTAATATACGCTATATACAGTAGTGTCTAATCAGTAAAGTATAATCATATAGAAAATAGCGTTAAGGGGATGGTGAACCTTAACGCGGTCGGATCTTTAAAACCAAAATCGTAGTGGGCTAGATATAAGGAGATGACACGGCACACGAGGCAATGCCAGGGTGGATACATCGTTTGAACTCCCGGACCGGTGGTGACGGCAAGCCAGCAGCTTCCACCCACCTCGAACAATACCCCCGAATCAAAGTAGCGCCACATATCGAATCACAAAAGTAATAGAATGGTTTCCGATGGATGATGCTCGATGAAAGGGTGCGGCCCTTTGTGTAGCCCGGTATAGCTCCTGTTTTAATCATTTATGCCAACTCACGGGAGTTGGGTCCACGTAATATACCTCGAGAATGTCGCCGCCATCCTACTTCATTCTGGAATCTCCATCGCGTACACAGTTGTTAAAGTGGTTTTCGGTATTGACCGGCTATAAGACAATACGCGATCCCGGTCTCTTTAACAACTAATCGTTATTTATAACCCATAGTTATAACTTTAAAAAATATATATTTTATACTTCAAAATAAAATATCATTTCAACCCAAATCTTTATCAAAATAAAGATTAAATTATTTCCAAACCATTTCAATATATCATCATACCATATCTTTCGATTCAAATATTTATCAAAATAAATATCAAGTCATTTCTAACCATTTCAATATATTAAATTATCATATCATTTCAAAACTTCCTTTCAAATCATTTTAATATATCAAAATATCATAACCTTTCAAAACTTCGTTCAAAAAATCTTATCTTTCAGCACTTCCTTACAAATTATTTTAATATCAAAATGTCATATCTTTCAAAAGACCATTTTCAAATCATTTTAAAATATCAAAATATCATATCTTTTCAAACCACATTTCAATCATTTAATATATCAAAATATCAAAACCACATCCATTTCAAATCATTATTATTTTATTCAATTTAAAATACCATTCCAATTCACATTTCAAAACAGTTTATATTCAAAAAAAATCATTTTTAATCATTAAAATGAAGTTATTATGTTCAATAATTAAATTATTAAATTTCCAAAATTTCAACTTCCAAAGTTCATTTATTCACTTGAGTTTATCAAAACAGTTAAAATTCACTTTTCGTGGCATTTAGAAAACGCTACGGAAAGATATGTTCAAAACAGTTCAATTTAACAAAAGACAACATTTTAAAATGTTGTAATAGGGTTTACTTGTGATGTACCGGAAACTCAGGCAATAATTATTTAATAATTTCTTTAATTATTATTTTAAATTGTGAAATATTGATTTAATAATTTAATTCAAACAGAAATTCTCCTTTGAAAATTAATAATTATTTGGTTTGTTAAATGATATTCTTTTCAAATGTTAAAAATATTTAAGTAATAAATTTATCTTTCTATGTTGTTTAAAAATATTTTATTTATAATGTATAAATGTTTATACATTGTAAATAGAGGATTTGGTTTTAATTTTAATTTATATTAAATTAAGGATATTTTATAATTATTATATAAATGTATAATTTGTAAATTGATTTAATTTAATTTAAATTAGTATTGTAACTTTTCAAAAAGTTTGTTTTAAAAATCTTTCTTATAACTTTATAGAAATGTAAGTAAGTATTTATTTGTTTATAAGATTAAATATAGTTTAAATTTTATTTTATAATAAAAGTTTGTTTTGTTTATTTTAAAATTGCTTTTCTTTTGAAATAAGATTTAAATCATTTTTGTTAAAGTATAACATTTGATTTGAAAACTCTTGAATAAAATCTAATTCAACATTTCTTTTTCTTCTTAAAATCTTTTCTTTTGAAATTTAGTTTTGAAAGAATATTATTTCGAAAAATAATTAAACAAACACTTAAAATGCATAATTTTATAAAGAAGTTTATAAGTAGATATGTTATTATTTAAAGGATAATATTAATAAAACATTTGAAACATGCTAAAATAAATTAGTAATGGGTTAAGATAAATTTAAATACATTTACAAATTTGGAATTGTTTTTATATTAGAAATATACATGTGTTAGTCATTTAACTAATAAAATGGACACTTGTAATCACATAACAAATTAATACAACAAGTGGCAAGCTAATTTATTTTTAAAATTTAAATTTTATTGATAAGAGAAATATAACAAATGTTTTATTGTTTGTTCAAACCTTTTTCTCAATTGAAAACCTGAAATCAGATTTGAGAAAAATCAAAAACTTAAAACAAAAGCATGTTAAAAATCTGCATTCATCTTCAAATCTACAATCAATTTCTTCAAATCATTTCTAAAAACAACTTTAAATATGCAATCAATGTCTACAAATCTGAGCAAAGAAGAATGGAGTCTGGATGCATGTTCAACAAATTACATCATCAAGTTAAAGCAAATTCAACTAGCTAATGGAAACCCAGATTTCAAAGGCAACTTCAATATGCAGGGTCCTGAAATCTGCAGCTAATTTGTTCTCCGCATTCTTCAAATTAAAATGGTGAGTAAGCTTCTTTATTTAAAAACAGTTTATCAACCTGCGATGAAATCGGTTGCATATATAGAAATATAGTGTTAATGCGTGCTTAATTTTAATGTGTGAATATAAGTATGGCATGACTGTAAAATGCTATCTGCTTTGAAACTAGTAAGTAAACAATTTATATAAAAGCTTTAGCTTGATTATTCTTGCTGCATATCATCGATATATGAATTATAGTTATGATTGTTGCTTTCCTGAATGTAAATAATGCCCTTCTGTTTATAAATATAAATCAGTTAAGAAGCATGTTTGTATATATTAATAAGTATCCTCTGTTTGTTTTACAGTTAAGAATTTATCTTCTCTTCCTTAAACCTTTTACAGTTTATATTATTTAGATAAAGTATGCTTGGAATATAAAGATTTAGTTCTAAATCAAGTATATTATGTTTAAATCTTATCTGGAAATTTAGAAAACAGTGAAAGACTCAGGAACATATAAAATTCAAAAGTGATGATTCTCTTATTCACCTATATAATCTGGATTGCCATCGAAAGCTAGGAATTTTAATGGTTAAATCATAATTTTAAAATTCATATTGAATGGGATCTTTGGGTTTGATCAGAAAAGGGGTTTTGAACCTTTTCTGATGGTCGAAGAAATCAGAGGGGATGGGTTTGCTACCGAAGGTGGTGTATGAGTAGGAGAGCAGAGGAAAAATGCTTGGAGGATTTTTCGGCCAACGTGGTGATAGCGAATGGATGAAATAGGGTTTGGTCCTGCTTTGCGTCATCCTACTTCTCGAGGGTACTGCTGCCTCATCAGAACTTCGGAGGGTATCAGAGTTGTGGGGAATGTTTCAGGGAAGGTCAAGGAACGTTTTGACCCTGGTTTTGCATCGTTCGGTGGTCGGCGGCGGTTGATTGGAGTGGGTTTGGTCATTGTTGTGTTTCTGGCGAGGGTATTTTACTCATTTTTCGATTTTGGGATTTGTGCAGTTTTTGGTTGATCGGTATCGATTTGGGGGTAGTTCGTTGATGTGATGGAGAGGGGATCGATGGTCAGGGGACGGTGATCAAAGCGTGCATGTGCACGGTGGCCATTGCGTGCATATGGGTTTGAGTTGGGGAAGAAGAGGGGATGTGCTCTGGTGTCTTCGTGCTGTAGCTCGAAGATTTACTCGGGTAGTAAGTGTTTTGTCTCGAAGAAATTAGGGTTGTGTCTCGATGCAGAAAGGGGTGGTCTCGATCATGTGTTAGTTTTAGGTCATAAAACCTGACAGTACTCTATGTTTTGAAATTTGAATGATATCCAAATTTTTATAGTAGAATTTTAAAATAGGGATTTAAATTCATGTGTAAGTTTAACTTGATTCAAATGAACATTGAAACCAAAGTTTTTAAAATGAAAATTTTAAACTTGAATCAAGTTTAAAAATGAATTCAAGATTACTATTGATTCAAATTCTTGAGTTTAAGTCAGTTTGTAGGCTTTTAAGTTGAGCAAGTTTTAAATGTTTTAAAGTAGGATAAAAAAATGAATTTGTTTTCAAATGAGTTTTAAACTTGATAAAAATTTCTTTTCTTTAATATTTGAACTAAGTTATGAAATGTTTAACTTTAAATTTGAAGTTAAAATAATCAAATTATTTCAAAGCTTGATTTCTTTATTTAAGAAATTGGGTTTTTTAAACTTTCTTATATATTTAAGGAATGAATGTTCTTTAACATTCATTTTATTTTAAAATTTATAATTATTTAAATTTGGATTAATGTTTAAATAATTAAACATTTTAAATATTAAATTTTTAAATGGAATTTGAATTTAATTTTAGAAGTGTATTGTTTTAATATATTTTGAATGTAAAGGAGCCATTTGATAAGTAATTAAATTATTTTGAAAATAATTAAGATAATTAAGAATTTACTTAATTATTTTGCTTTAATTAATGGTTTAGATTAATATTAATTAGAAATGATTTGTTGATAATTAATCTAGTTCAAATTTCCTAAAGTATATAATTATTGAAATATTGTTAACTAATAAATAGTGATAATTATCTAAGGATAATTTAGTATTAATTAATGTAATTAATTTTGATAATTAACCAGATTAATTAATTGAATTTAATTAATTGTAATTTGTTAAGTATAATTAATTGTTAAAGTAATTGAGGAATTAATTAATTATTGTAATTAATTTTGATATGTGATTTAATTAAGTTAATTAATTTAGTTTAATTAATTTAAATAAATCATCTAATGATTTTTAGAGAGTAATTACTTAATGTAATTAGTGGAGCAAGATTACTTAGAGAAGTAATACTCATAATTACTGGAATGTAATTAGTAATTTAGATAATTACTTTTGTAATTAATTAAGGAATTAATTAATGATTAATGATTTGTTAATTAATTTATGAATAAGTAATTAAAGATAGTTAATTACTTAATTAATATTAATCAAGGTGATTAATAATTAGATTAATTACTAAATGTAATTAATTTTAATTAAATAATTTATTTAAATATTAGAGGCATTAATTTGTATAATTAATGATGTAATTAAGGATTGTTTAATTAAGTAATAATTAATTAAGTGGTTAATTAATTGTAATTAATTAAGGATAAATATAATTAATTATAATTAATTAATAAATGAGTAATTAAATGTTAATTACTTCTGATTAAAGTTAATTAATTTATAAAATTAATTAAAGACTAATTACTTAGTGTAATTAGTGAATGATTAATCAAAGTTGTTTAATCAAGTTTAATACTTAGTGGATAATTAATTAACTGGGTTAATTAAATAATGGATATTAAGCAGGATTTAAATATGGTAATTAATTTAATTTATTTTAAATTAATTAAGAGATAGTTGTAATTAATTTAATTTATTTTAAATTAATTATAAATTGTTGGTTAATAAATCATTGCTTATAGATATTATTGATTGAATGGTTGTGATCTCAGTAATGAGATGAGTAGTATCTGTATGATATGGATGAATGGTTTATGTATGATGGTTTGTGATGGATTATTTGGTTGTGATGATTATCTGTTTATGGATGATACAGATTATCTGTTTATGATATGAATGTGATTATCTATTGTTAGATGTAGTTTATCTATCTCTGTGAAATAGATAACAATGAAATAAGTTAATTGTTTAAAACCCTTAAGTACAACTTGGACATTAAGATGGCGTTTGGTTACGGTGAGACCGGGATCGGGTTTCCATATTTGGAATTTCGAAAACCACATCGATTCCAATTAAACGTTATGTCGTTAATCCAAGTGGTGCAAGTGAAGACTCGAGGTGTAAGGGCCATACGTCAGTATAACTCTGTGGGTGATTCCGTAATGAGTTTGACGGAATAGCTCTTATAGATTCGAGATGGTGATTTAGAGTGCAAGGGTTATCATCGTTAACTCTGAGGGTGATTCCAACACGAGTGTAACGAGATAATGCCTTCGGTTTCGTTCGAACCCGGAACGAACTTGTATGGATTGAATGCTTTCAGAACATCGTCAGGTGGACGATGAGCATTCTAAGATTGATATGTCCTATAAAGGTAATCGTAACCTCAAGCCTCATCAACCGGGAATGGCTAAAACAGGGGAGGTACAGCAAAGATTAGTGGGTAGCCCCCACTGGAGAGCAAGATTTATCCCTGTCTAGAGGTCTCTTTATATTCGGCTGTGTGGCAGTTGGTGACGACCAATCTGCGGGGTGGTCTTGTTCGGAACTATTCAGTAAGGAATGGTTCCGGCTTTGTGTTGCAGAGGAGTGGGAGTACTCCTCGGTACGTTGATCTAGGCCACGTACTGTGACGGGCGGTACTCTAGTAGCCCTGCCATTGTTGGAAACCCATTTTTCCTACGAGACCCTACGGTTTTGATTGTATTAACCACTTTTGTGGCTAGTAGCTGGAATTTAATGAATGTAACAATTTCGGCTATTTCTTATTTATTTGAAAACCCTAGAGACTATTATAATATCACTGGATTTCCTATCAAATGTTTAGGTTAGCGTAAGGTAAAAACTTTTCCATGTTTATGTGTGGGAAGTCTTACGTGATACCTTTTGTTTTCAAAGGATTTTCTAAAGTTAAGCAAATTTTATCCCCGTTTACTCACACCAGACCCCTATCTGACCTGAGTGTTTATTTTCTATTTTATTAAACTCTTGGGTACTCATATTACGTATGAGTAGTCAAGTGTTTCAGGATTGTTTGACAAGTACTGGAGGAGATAATGGAGCAGGAAGCTTCAACGTGTTGATATAGTCAGTGATTCCGTTGTGTTTGAGTTGTATCTGTTTCTCTGATGTACTTGGATTGTAATTGCTAGACAGACGTTTATAACTGTCTAATTTGTATTGTATTAGCTGTTTAACTCTGATGTATATGATACTATGTAAGGTTTTATGTGATATATTATAATTTATTCGATTCCGCTGGGAGATTCTGATGTTGCCTGTTCTTTCTTTCCTTTCTTTTCTCTTTTCTATCCCTTTCTTTCTTCTTAGCGATGCGACTTCCTGGAGTTTGGAAGTTGGGTCGCTACATTGTGGTATCAGAGCTCTAGGTTGAGCGAATACCTAGACTCTGGAGTGGTGTCTATCTTGAGAGAGCGTATTTGTAATTTTGAATATATATATATATATTTATATATTTATTTCTGCCTATTTGTTGGGTTAACAGTTCACGTTTTCCAATATAAGTAATAAAGGTAGATAGGGTAGTAGTGTGTGTAACGCAACTACCAATGGTTGGAGTTCGAGTGTTTGAAGTTGGAAGTGATCTGCTAGGGCAGTAGTGGACATCTTGTATAGTTTGGCAGTTCGTCCTAGGGATTTCACCAATCTGTGAAGGAAATCTTTTTAAGATTCTGAATTCATATTTGGATTTGTAAGCTTGGTAGCACTCGTGTGAGTGGATTCTCTTGAGTTTGGATTAGTTGGGAGTTCTGAAGCCAGCAATGGTATCTTGGAAACTTCAGGGAGGAGTTCTGTCTGTATTTGAGTTTGAGACTCAGTTTGGTAGAGTATTTTGTGTTTGGTTTTGAAGCGAGTTTCCTGAGAGATATCTGTCTATTAGGAAGGCTCTATTATGAAGAGGCAGGTGTAGCTTTGAGGGTCGATGAGCTTTTGGAATAGGAATTTTTTTGGTAGTAGTAGCAGCAGTGAGTGGCCTGTTCTTCGATGGTTCAGAAATCTCTGTGATTCTTCTGTCAGTAGGCCGGGCATATGGTGGAGCTTGCCTATTTCTTCTGGAGCTCAGTTGGGTGTGATGTTTGTGGTTGGAGGTAAACCACTAGTTTCTTCTTTTGAAGGCTTTAGCTGTTCTGATTTTGTAGTGAGAACGATTTCTTGGAATTTGAACTGAGTGGAATCGCAAAAGTGACTTGCGATGGTTCGGAAGTTTTCTGAGTAATCTTTGTTTTGATTGAAGCATCTCTAGAGGACGTTTGAGTTATCGAAGTGGTTTGGTATTTTCTGGATGTCTTCGAAGGAGTAAGATTTGCATCCGCATCGAGAGTTGAGTTCTGTTTCGACTTGATTCTTGGAGTTTTACCGGTGGTTCAGCATAGTAGGATGATTCTTTGAGAATGTGATCTGTTTAAGGTGGCAGGATTTATTGGATCAAGTTTTCTGATTGAATTTTTGTTGTGTGTTGTGACCGAATCAGATAGGTCACTGAGATTTATGGAATTTGATGAACAATATTCCGGGATAAGTTGATCAAGGTTATACTTGTGTTCATCAACAGCATTCTCGAATCAGAGTTGCGCAGTGGAAGCATGGTGGCAGCTATTCCAGAATAGGAGCAGCACCCGATTCGTTGGGAATTTGAATTTTGTCTTGGATCAGAGGATTTCTACAGGAAATTCATTTTGGATCTGGAGACTTGATTGTTTTGTATCTATTTGTTTCCAGATAGAGTAGTTTGTCTGAAGGCTTCTGATATTTGTGTAATAGAGTTTGTGTGGTGGATCTATTTGATCTAGAAGTTGAGGGCGGCCCAGGATCGATATGAGAGATTTGTGGACATGAGTATTGGATCTTTTTTTTCTCTCTTGAGAGTTGAGTGTTTGGTCTACGGGATTGAATTGCCAGTTCGGATGGCTGGAATTTGTTTTGTTATTCACGTATCTCTAAGGAAGTACGTGTATGGTTTATCTTTGGTTTTAGAATCAGTAGTTCTGTGAGATTTGGAAGTTGATCAAGACTTGTCTATAGTCCTGTATTCTGTTTAGATTTGTAGATCTAGATATATAGGAGCACTAGATCTGAGTGGTGTAGCTAGTATAGATTTTATAGGGCGAGTGTCCCTGTGTTGGTACCTGGGAAACTCTAGGGAATTGTAACGACCCAGCTTTCATGCTCCAGGAAATTGCATCGTTAATAAGAAAGAAAGGGATAGAGAATAGAAAGAAAGAGAAGAAGAAAGAAACAACACGTCAGAATCTAAACAGCGGAACGAATAAATTATATTAATAACATAAATACTACATAGTTTACAACACTAATCAGAGTTACACAGATATATCACACATACTAGACAGTTATAAACACCTGTCTAGTATTTACAACATAATATAATCCAGAGACAACACAGAACACACAGCGGAATGCTAATATCTAACGCAGAAGCCTCCTGCTCCATTGCTCCTCCACAATTCGTCAAAGCTAACCTGAATCCCTTGGCTACTCGTAAAAATTTGAGTACCCAAGAGTTTATGAAAAACAAAAATAAACTCCGGGTCAGACATGGGTCTGGTGTGAGTAACAGGTTAAAGTTGCTTAACTTTCAAAAAACCTTTTGAAAAGAAAAGGTATCACGTAAGACTTCCCACACATAAACATGGAAAAGTTTTTACCTTACGCTAACCAAAACATTTGATAGGAAATCCGATGATATTATAATAGTGTCTAGGGTTTTCAAATAAATAAGAAATAGCCGAAATTGTTACATGATTAAATTCCAGCTACTAGCCACAAAAGTGGGTAATACAATCAAAACCGTTGGCACTTATTGGATTTTGGATTCCATACAATGGCAGGGCTACTGGGGTACCGCCCGTCACAGTACGTGGCCTAGATCAACGTACCGAGGATTACTCCCTTCATCCCCTGCAACACAAGGCCGGAACCATTCCTTACTGAATAGTTCCGAACAAGACAACCCCGCAGTTGGCGTACGTTCCAACTGCCCACACAGCCGAAATAAAAGGGACCTCTAGACAGGGGAAAATCTTGCTCTCAAGTGGGGGCTACCCACGAAGCCTTGCTGCACCTCCCCTGTTTTAGCCATTCCCGGTTGATGAGGCTTGAGGCTACGATTACCTTTAGAGAACACATCTCTTAGAATGCTCATCGTCCACCTGACGATGTTCAGAAAGCATTCAATCCATACAAGTTCGTTCCGGGTTCGAACGAAACCGAAGGCATTATCTCGTTACACTCGTATTGGAATCACCCTCAGAGTTAACGACGATAACCCTTGCAATCTGAATCACCATCTCGAATCTATAAGTACTATTCCGTCAACTCATTACGGAATCACCCACAGAGTTATACTGACGTATAGCCCTTACACCTCGAGTCTTCACTTGCTCCACTTAGATTCACGACCTAACGTTAATTGGAAATCGATGTGGTTTTCGGATTCCAAATATGGAGACCCGATCCCGGTCTCATCGAAATCCAAAGCGTGTCTTTTAAGGCTAAGTTGTTTTAAAGTTTAAAACAATTCAATTATCTATATACACATAGCTAGATAAATCATAGATTTACAACAGGTAATCAATATTATCATCACATCAGATAAACCATATTATCATTATCAAAAAGATAATCCAAATCATCATCACAATGCATCCAATGCATCCAAATCACTCAACATTATTTATCTCATTTCTGAGATTCAAACCAATCAAGGCAAACAATATCATCCATCATATAAGCAATGATTTACCATACCAAATATAATTAATTTAAAATGAATTAAATTAATTACATCATTTCCTAATTAATTTAAAATGAATTAAATTAATTACTTCACCAATATAAATCTTGTTTCCATAACTATTAATTAATTACAAATTAATTAATAAATCATCTTCCAATTAATCACTTTGATTAATCACCTTTGATTAATTATTCCTTAATTACATTTCATGTAATTATCCTTTAATTAATTTCACAATTAATTATACTTAATCCAAATACAGTAATTAACCTTAATTACCTCACAAATTAATTAACTATAATTAATTACATTAATCCTTAATTAATTACATTAATTAATTTCCTTAATCACTTATTATAGATTAATTAATCTTAATTAATCAATCTTAATTACATCATTAATTATATTAATTAATGATCTTTAATTACATTTAATTTAGTATCTTATTTAAATTAATTACATTAAGTAATTAATCCTAATTTAAACCATAATTGTTAATCACCTTTGATTAACCTCAATTAGTAATTAGCTACCTTTAATTACTTTACCAAATAAATTAATTACTCCATAATTAATTATCTCTAATTAATCCATTGATTAATTCACAAAGTAATTGTACTCCATAAATCATTTATTGATTATTCTAAATTAATTAAACTTAATTAATTAACTTAATCTAATCAAACTAAACTTAATTAATTACAATAAGTAATTAATTTCCTTAATTACTTCCATAAGTAATTATACTTAATAATTTACTCAAATGATTATCTTTAAATTAATTAATCTAATTAATTATTGAAATTAATCAAATTAATTAATTATTAAATAACCCTTAGTTAATGACCTTCATTAACTATTAAACAATTTATTAATTACTTATCTGAAATAACTAACTCATTTTAAATCATTATTAATTTCAAATTAATTAATCATTAATAACTCATTAATTAATCCTTTATTACTTGATCAATTAATTATTTATCATTAATTTAAAAATTAATCTTATTTAATTAATTATTCTTAAGTACAAGTTAATTATTTTAAAAATAATTAACCTTAAACCCTTAATTATTTTGAGTAAGTAACCATCTTATTAATTTATTAAATAAATTAATTATCCACTTAATTACCCTGATAATTAAATGCATAACAAATTGTTAAATTTAATTTAACTTCAACAAGTTTTAAAGTAAATTTTAAGAACTTTAAATAATCAATAATACTTTTCTTATAAAGAAATTTTACAAAAGTTTAAATCAAATTCTCTTTTAAAATTTAAAACATTCAAATTTTTCTTAATCATTCAAATTTGTTAAACACTTCAAGTTTATGAAACTTAAATTTATTTTAACCAAAGATTCAAACTGGATTTGAATCAATTTAAACTTGTTTAACACATTCCTTTATATTTCAAAATTTCAAATTTAAATTCAAATTTCTTAAAAACATTTTAAACAAATAAAACCCTTTTAAAATTATTTTAAAAAAATTTGAATTTAAAACTTAATCATTACAACTATGATTCAAATCAAAACTTGAATCCATAATACAAATTAGATATAAAACATATTTTAAATCTCTGCTTAATGATTTAACCTTTCAGTTTTTTTTTAAAAAATTTGAAACACGACAAATTTCTAAATTGCAAACTAGCTCGAACTCAAATGTTTCACTTGAGTAGATGCTAAATAAACTCGAGTAAAACTCGAGTAGCTTCATTTGCATTTATTCTAACATAATGAGTACTGACAGGTTAACAAATCCTGAAACAATAAAATACCCGTGACCTCAATTAAAAGACTTCGAGTCTCCTACCTCTCTGCTTCGAGCAAAACAAACTACTACTTCGAGCAAATCCCAGATTCAACCCAATACCTCACGAGTACCCTTCCTTCTTCCCCAATATAACAGCATACACCATTTCCCTCCGTGCACATGCACCATCGCCACCGTCACCTCCGACCATGCGCGACCCCCCTCGCAAGTCAACGACCATCCTTCATCTCGTTTCCGATCATCAAACTAGCTGTAGACAATCAAAAACGAGCCTTCGAGCTCACATCTGGAAAAATGTCGAAACTGGAATCCCTCCCAAATCCCCATACTCCGACCACCAGAGATACTCCATCTCCGGCCACTACTTCTTCCACCCCCCCATCTATCACCCACACCAATCTGGAAGCATTCGATCATCTATAGATGCTGCGGTGATCAAATTACTGATCGACATTGAAAACTAGGGCTATCAACTACAATCCCAAACCACCACCGCCCCCATGCTTTAATCTATTTCCCTATAATTTCCTTAGCAACTTCAATCCATACTCCATTACCAGAAAAGAAATTGGCCACCCAATCTTTCTGGATTGACAATATCATACCAAAGTATCCTTTTTGGTCAAACCAGAAAAACTAAATCCTATTCAAACTAAAAGTTCAAATTTTAGTTTTAATATTCATATCTTTGATAATTTAATCTGTTGATAATATTAAATCAACAAAATCTGGATGATTAAATTCCTACTCCCTAAAATTTGCTCTGCTGTTTTGATATTTTCCAGAGTCACTACAGGTTTCCCTTTATACTTTTTTTTTCATATTAAATAATTAGGATTTTAACTTATATTTCATACATACTTTGTTTAAATCCTAAACTATAACAAAGATACAAATATGAGATCATGAACTTGATCAGGATTTTAAACCTGAATTCTAGAACAGGTCCAAATAAACTTTTTCAAACAACAGGCATATATTCACACATCTATCAAAAAAAAAAAAAAAGAACTTGAAATATAACATGCAAACACATTTATTTCTAGAAATAACAAGCAACTAATTTAATACTTAAGTTAATTTAGTAAAAATGTTACTCACCTCAATTTTTTTTTTTGAGCAGAGCAAACTATTTCAGAAAATGCTTGAAACTGGGTTGCTTTGATTCCAAAACTTGAAGTTGTTGTAGTTTGCATAAGATCTTAAAACTGCAGTTTACTTTCTGATTTTTGTAAACCTTAAATTCTGTTTCACTAGAATGCTTAGCTTCCAGATGCATGCTTTAAAACTTCATGTTTCTCCTTTAAAACTTTAGTTTGCTTTGAAAATCATTCATCTTGATCTTGCACAAAGCTTGCTTCCAGATGCATGCATGTTTGTTTTAAAACAGCATGAAAACTGCAGGCTTGTATTGAGCTATGTAGTTGCAGATTTTATTTTGAGGTGATAACAAATTTGATTATACAAGTTAATGAATTGAAGAAATGAATTTCAGGTTAATGTATTTGAAGGATTACATGTTTATGCTTTGATTTGCAAGAATGGAAATTTCAGATTGAGGAGATATTGGTGCAGGTGGGTTCTTTGAGGGGATTTCAAATTCTGTTTGAACATGAAGATGAAGTTTTTTGCAGATTTTAGTTTTGATTTCAGATTTTCTCAAGTTGAAAATGAAGAACAGAAAAAAGAATGAGATGAGAAGAAGTATATTAATATAAGTAGATTTTTGATTAAATAAAAAAAATAAAAGAAATAGAAAAATGAATTAGGACATTTGTTCCATTTTTAACATTTGTCACTTTAGTAGCATTATAACTTAACACGTGTCTTTAAGGTGTTTTAAAAGATTACACATGTAAATTAAGAGTATTTTAATTAAATTAAATTTGTTTATAAAAGCTTTTAAATCTTATTTTATTTCTTAGGTATATATAAATGAGTTTATCTCCTTTAAATTGGAAAGAAAACAAACAAATAAAAATACAAGCTTGTTCAAATATCTTTATGTATTTATTCTTTTAAATTTTCAAACACTCAATTCAAATTAAAAATTAATTTATCAAATCCATTTTTAAAAATCAAGTTTCATATATATGCATATATAACTCTTTTAAAATTAAAAATAACAATTATATTCCTAACAACCTATTCATGATTATAAAACTAAGTATTCTCAATATCATTTGAAAATAGCAAATTAAACAACATTTAAAATGATTTATAAAGGATATCATAAATTACTTCTATTACTTAATAAATTAAGATCGTATGTAAATTTTAATTTAAATTCTTATATATAAATTCAAGCAATAATTTAAAAAGAAAATACAACTAAGTTTTTAATGTTAATCCACTTTAAATTCATATTCAAGTTAATTAAATATAAATTTAAACAAATAAAATTTTCCTTTAGTATAAACTATATAATTATTTATTAAATTGTTTTGAAAAGTTAAATGTAAAATTCTAAATCAAATTTCCAATTTACCAAATATAAATTGAAAATTGATTCATTTACTAAATTTTAAATCAAAGTTTATCCACTTACAATATATACAATTATATATATCATAAACAGAAAACAGTTTATTATCCAAAAATTATCAAATCAAATTAATTTCTACACAGATTATTAAATTTATATTGCCAAAAATTCCGGGATATCACATTCCTTCCCCCTTAAAAGAATTTCGTCCCCGAAATTTTAAAGCAAAAGTAATTTAATAATCTATCCTAAGATTTTTAAAAACACAAGCATATATATCAAACATATGCTAACAACCATAGCAACCAATTCAAACAAAACTAATCAAATTATCCAGAAAAACCTGGATAAAATTTCACGAGTTTCCCCAGTATAAATATCGGAATACTCGCTCTATAGAATCTAAACAATCAATACTATGAAGCTACAAAGCTCCTATACAACTATATCTATAACACTAGACAAAATATCAGACTACAAACGAGTCTGACTCAACCAACCAAAATTCCAGAACTGCTGGTTACACAACCAAAGACAGATCATACACGTACTCCCTTAGAGACACGTGAAACTCATCGAATCCTAGTTATCCAAACTGGTTACTCAATCCTGTAGATCAATCACTTAATCTCCAATATCACAGAAAAGATCCAAAACACTTCAGAGCAACCTCACAGACTTATCCAATCTCATAGCTCACTTGATCGGAGAAAACTTATCCAAAATAAATCTCCGACTTCAGAGTCCAAAATCTCTCCAACTCTTATCCACAAAACTCTTCAAACAATCCTGGGCTGCACACAACCTTATTGCTCAGCTCAACCCTTGTTGAAGCTTCTAGAAAAAACTAGACCAATCAACTCAACAGAATGATCTCCTCAAGATCAACCAAAACCAAAATCTCAAACTCAACTCCTCACCATCAGAAAACAAAAACTCACTTCTCTGTCTGGGAAAAGAAAAGCAGAAACACTTCCAAACTGCTTCCGCTGCTCAACTCTGATCTGACAGAAGAGAATGCTGAAGAAAACACGAGCATAACCAGAACAACACACCCCAAAGATAAGGTTCAACAAATCCATGAGAATCATACAGGAGTTCCTCCAAAACTCCGAGCTGCTACACCAACTCAATCTCCATATGTGAACCAAACTCTGACTTCCTGAAGATATTCAGAAAATTCAGATCCAAAGAGAACACTCAAACGATCGCAAGTCACTTTTGCGATCCACCCAAACCAAATCCAAAGAAAAACTGTTCTCCCTTAACCAAACAGAACAGCTTCAACTCAATTAGCCAACCCATCAAAGAAACGGGTCCACTCAATTGCTTCTGAACTCCACTCCAGAAAAACTGCTAAGCAGGTGACTTCTTGCTAGCACATAGAACACTCCGAGCTGCACTGCTAACACCAACGTCAAAGACTTCCTAATCCAAAGCGCTTCGAGAAACTCGGGCCTCAAACCAGACAGAAACATCCTGCAGAACCCAGCCACAACACTAAAGCAGACTCACCTCCTTAACTTGTTCCAAAGAAAACATCTTCGGGAACATCCATAGTCACTGCGTCTCATCACTCAACTACTCATTCCTGAGGTATCAAGATACCATCATTTCCTTCTGCCCAACCGACAGATCCAAACACTACTCATCCAATTCAAAGATGATCTCCGAACCTTAACAGGTTACCTTCAGAGATAAATGAAATCTCTATACTCTGCTCCACATACTCGAGACGGTATTAGGTCTACAGTCTCGACAAATACACTTCCAACCTCAAACATTTAAACTCCAACCAATGGTAGTCGTGTTCACACACTACTACCCTATCTACCTTTATAACTTATATTGGAAAACCCTAACAGGTAACCCAACAGATAGGTAGAAATATATTAAATATATATATATATAAAAAAATACAAGTACGCTCTCTCAAGATAGACACCACTCCAGAGCCTAGGTATTTACTCAACCTCGCTCTGATACCACTGTAACGACCCAACTTTCATGCTCCAGGAAATTGCATCGTTAATAAGAAAGAAAGGGATAGAGAATAGAAAGAAAGAGAAGAAGAAAGAAACAACACGTCAGAATCTAAACAGCGGAACGAATAAATTATATTAATAACATAAATACTACATAGTTTACAACACTAATCAGAGTTACACAGATATATCACACATACTAGACAGTTATAAACACCTGTCTAGTATTTACAACATAATATAATCCAGAGACAACACAGAACACACAGCGGAATGCTAATATCTAACGCAGAAGCCTCCTGCTCCATTGCTCCTCCACAATTCGTCAAAGCTAACCTGAATCCCTTGGCTACTCGTAAAAATTTGAGTACCCAAGAGTTTATGAAAAACAAAAATAAACTCCGGGTCAGACATGGGTCTGGTGTGAGTAACAGGTTAAAGTTGCTTAACTTTCAAAAAACCTTTTGAAAAGAAAAGGTATCACGTAAGACTTCCCACACATAAACATGGAAAAGTTTTTACCTTACGCTAACCAAAACATTTGATAGGAAATCCGATGATATTATAATAGTGTCTAGGGTTTTCAAATAAATAAGAAATAGCCGAAATTGTTACATGATTAAATTCCAGCTACTAGCCACAAAAGTGGGTAATACAATCAAAACCGTTGGCACTTATTGGATTTTGGATTCCATACAATGGCAGGGCTACTGGGGTACCGCCCGTCACAGTACGTGGCCTAGATCAACGTACCGAGGATTACTCCCTTCATCCCCTGCAACACAAGGCCGGACCCATTCCTTACTGAATAGTTCCGAACAAGACAACCCCGCAGTTGGCGTACGTTCCAACTGCCCACACAGCCGAAATAAAAGGGACCTCTAGACAGGGGAAAATCTTGCTCTCAAGTGGGGGCTACCCACGAAGCCTTGCTGCACCTCCCCTGTTTTAGCCATTCCCGGTTGATGAGGCTTGAGGCTACGATTACCTTTAGAGAACACATCTCTTAGAATGCTCATCGTCCACCTGACGATGTTCAGAAAGCATTCAATCCATACAAGTTCGTTCCGGGTTCGAACGAAACCGAAGGCATTATCTCGTTACACTCGTATTGGAATCACCCTCAGAGTTAACGACGATAACCCTTGCAATCTGAATCACCATCTCGAATCTATAAGTACTATTCCGTCAACTCATTACGGAATCACCCACAGAGTTATACTGACGTATAGCCCTTACACCTCGAGTCTTCACTTGCTCCACTTAGATTCACGACCTAACGTTAATTGGAAATCGATGTGGTTTTCGGATTCCAAATATGGAGACCCGATCCCGGTCTCATCGAAATCCAAAGCGTGTCTTTTAAGGCTAAGTTGTTTTAAAGTTTAAAACAATTCAATTATCTATATACACATAGCTAAATAAATCATAGATTTACAACAGGTAATCAATATTATCATCACATCAGATAAACCATATTATCATTATCAAAAAGATAATCCAAATCATCATCACAATGCATCCAATGCATCCAAATCACTCAACATTATTTATCTCATTTCTGAGATTCAAACCAATCAAGGCAAACAATATCATCCATCATATAAGCAATGATTTACCATACCAAATATAATTAATTTAAAATGAATTAAATTAATTACATCATTTCCTAATTAATTTAAAATGAATTAAATTAATTACTTCACCAATATAAATCTTGTTTCCATAACTATTAATTAATTACAAATTAATTAATAAATCATCTTCCAATTAATCACTTTGATTAATCACCTTTGATTAATTATTCCTTAATTACATTTCATGTAATTATCCTTTAATTAATTTCACAATTAATTATACTTAATCCAAATACAGTAATTAACCTTAATTACCTCACAAATTAATTAACTATAATTAATTACATTAATCCTTAATTAATTACATTAATTAATTTCCTTAATCACTTATTATAGATTAATTAATCTTAATTAATCAATCTTAATTACATCATTAATTATATTAATTAATGATCTTTAATTACATTTAATTTAGTATCTTATTTAAATTAATTACATTAAGTAATTAATCCTAATTTAAACCATAATTGTTAATCACCTTTGATTAACCTCAATTAGTAATTAGCTACCTTTAATTACTTTACCAAATAAATTAATTACTCCATAATTAATTATCTCTAATTAATCCATTGATTAATTCACAAAGTAATTGTACTCCATAAATCATTTATTGATTATTCTAAATTAATTAAACTTAATTAATTAACTTAATCTAATCAAACTAAACTTAATTAATTACAATAAGTAATTAATTTCCTTAATTACTTCCATAAGTAATTATACTTAATAATTTACTCAAATGATTATCTTTAAATTAATTAATCTAATTAATTATTGAAATTAATCAAATTAATTAATTATTAAATAACCCTTAGTTAATGACCTTCATTAACTATTAAACAATTTATTAATTACTTATCTGAAATAACTAACTCATTTTAAATCATTATTAATTTCAAATTAATTAATCATTAATAACTCATTAATTAATCCTTTATTACTTGATCAATTAATTATTTATCATTAATTTAAAAATTAATCTTATTTAATTAATTATTCTTAAGTACAAGTTAATTATTTTAAAAATAATTAACCTTAAACCCTTAATTATTTTGAGTAAGTAACCATCTTATTAATTTATTAAATAAATTAATTATCCACTTAATTACCCTGATAATTAAATGCATAACAAATTGTTAAATTTAATTTAACTTCAACAAGTTTTAAAGTAAATTTTAAGAACTTTAAATAATCAATAATACTTTTCTTATAAAGAAATTTTACAAAAGTTTAAATCAAATTCTCTTTTAAAATTTAAAACATTCAAATTTTTCTTAATCATTCAAATTTGTTAAACACTTCAAGTTTATGAAACTTAAATTTATTTTAACCAAAGATTCAAACTGGATTTGAATCAATTTAAACTTGTTTAACACATTCCTTTATATTTCAAAATTTCAAATTTAAATTCAAATTTCTTAAAAACATTTTAAACAAATAAAACCCTTTTAAAATTATTTTAAAAAAATTTGAATTTAAAACTTAATCATTACAACTATGATTCAAATCAAAACTTGAATCCATAATACAAATTAGATATAAAACATATTTTAAATCTCTGCTTAATGATTTAACCTTTCAGTTTTTTTTTAAAAAATTTGAAACACGACAAATTTCTAAATTGCAAACTAGCTCGAACTCAAATGTTTCACTTGAGTAGATGCTAAATAAACTCGAGTAAAACTCGAGTAGCTTCATTTGCATTTATTCTAACATAATGAGTACTGACAGGTTAACAAATCCTGAAACAATAAAATACCCGTGACCTCAATTAAAAGACTTCGAGTCTCCTACCTCTCTGCTTCGAGCAAAACAAACTACTACTTCGAGCAAATCCCAGATTCAACCCAATACCTCACGAGTACCCTTCCTTCTTCCCCAATATAACAGCATACACCATTTCCCTCCGTGCACATGCACCATCGCCACCGTCACCTCCGACCATGCGCGACCCCCCTCGCAAGTCAACGACCATCCTTCATCTCGTTTCCGATCATCAAACTAGCTGTAGACAATCAAAAACGAGCCTTCGAGCTCACATCTGGAAAAATGTCGAAACTGGAATCCCTCCCAAATCCCCATACTCCGACCACCAGAGATACTCCATCTCCGGCCACTACTTCTTCCACCCCCCCATCTATCACCCACACCAATCTGGAAGCATTCGATCATCTATAGATGCTGCGGTGATCAAATTACTGATCGACATTGAAAACTAGGGCTATCAACTACAATCCCAAACCACCACCGCCCCCATGCTTTAATCTATTTCCCTATAATTTCCTTAGCAACTTCAATCCATACTCCATTACCAGAAAAGAAATTGGCCACCCAATCTTTCTGGATTGACAATATCATACCAAAGTATCCTTTTTGGTCAAACCAGAAAAACTAAATCCTATTCAAACTAAAAGTTCAAATTTTAGTTTTAATATTCATATCTTTGATAATTTAATCTGTTGATAATATTAAATCAACAAAATCTGGATGATTAAATTCCTACTCCCTAAAATTTGCTCTGCTGTTTTGATATTTTCCAGAGTCACTACAGGTTTCCCTTTATACTTTTTTTTTCATATTAAATAATTAGGATTTTAACTTATATTTCATACATACTTTGTTTAAATCCTAAACTATAACAAAGATACAAATATGAGATCATGAACTTGATCAGGATTTTAAACCTGAATTCTAGAACAGGTCCAAATAAACTTTTTCAAACAACAGGCATATATTCACACATCTATCAAAAAAAAAAAAAAAGAACTTGAAATATAACATGCAAACACATTTATTTCTAGAAATAACAAGCAACTAATTTAATACTTAAGTTAATTTAGTAAAAATGTTACTCACCTCAATTTTTTTTTTTGAGCAGAGCAAACTATTTCAGAAAATGCTTGAAACTGGGTTGCTTTGATTCCAAAACTTGAAGTTGTTGTAGTTTGCATAAGATCTTAAAACTGCAGTTTACTTTCTGATTTTTGTAAACCTTAAATTCTGTTTCACTAGAATGCTTAGCTTCCAGATGCATGCTTTAAAACTTCATGTTTCTCCTTTAAAACTTTAGTTTGCTTTGAAAATCATTCATCTTGATCTTGCACAAAGCTTGCTTCCAGATGCATGCATGTTTGTTTTAAAACAGCATGAAAACTGCAGGCTTGTATTGAGCTATGTAGTTGCAGATTTTATTTTGAGGTGATAACAAATTTGATTATACAAGTTAATGAATTGAAGAAATGAATTTCAGGTTAATGTATTTGAAGGATTACATGTTTATGCTTTGATTTGCAAGAATGGAAATTTCAGATTGAGGAGATATTGGTGCAGGTGGGTTCTTTGAGGGGATTTCAAATTCTGTTTGAACATGAAGATGAAGTTTTTTGCAGATTTTAGTTTTGATTTCAGATTTTCTCAAGTTGAAAATGAAGAACAGAAAAAAGAATGAGATGAGAAGAAGTATATTAATATAAGTAGATTTTTGATTAAATAAAAAAAATAAAAGAAATAGAAAAATGAATTAGGACATTTGTTCCATTTTTAACATTTGTCACTTTAGTAGCATTATAACTTAACACGTGTCTTTAAGGTGTTTTAAAAGATTACACATGTAAATTAAGAGTATTTTAATTAAATTAAATTTGTTTATAAAAGCTTTTAAATCTTATTTTATTTCTTAGGTATATATAAATGAGTTTATCTCCTTTAAATTGGAAAGAAAACAAACAAATAAAAATACAAGCTTGTTCAAATATCTTTATGTATTTATTCTTTTAAATTTTCAAACACTCAATTCAAATTAAAAATTAATTTATCAAATCCATTTTTAAAAATCAAGTTTCATATATATGCATATATAACTCTTTTAAAATTAAAAATAACAATTATATTCCTAACAACCTATTCATGATTATAAAACTAAGTATTCTCAATATCATTTGAAAATAGCAAATTAAACAACATTTAAAATGATTTATAAAGGATATCATAAATTACTTCTATTACTTAATAAATTAAGATCGTATGTAAATTTTAATTTAAATTCTTATATATAAATTCAAGCAATAATTTAAAAAGAAAATACAACTAAGTTTTTAATGTTAATCCACTTTAAATTCATATTCAAGTTAATTAAATATAAATTTAAACAAATAAAATTTTCCTTTAGTATAAACTATATAATTATTTATTAAATTGTTTTGAAAAGTTAAATGTAAAATTCTAAATCAAATTTCCAATTTACCAAATATAAATTGAAAATTGATTCATTTACTAAATTTTAAATCAAAGTTTATCCACTTACAATATATACAATTATATATATCATAAACAGAAAACAGTTTATTATCCAAAAATTATCAAATCAAATTAATTTCTACACAGATTATTAAATTTATATTGCCAAAAATTCCGGGATATCACAGGAATCCTATCCAGAATTTTGTCTGGATAATTAGAATTGTTTGTTTGAATTGGTTGCTATGGTTGCTAGTATTTAGTTGATAGTATATGATTGCTCTTTTTAAATTTAAAATCTGTATGGGATTATTAAATTACCTTTGTTTTTAAATTTCGGGGACGAAATTCTTTTAAGGGGGGAGGAATGTGATGTCCCGGAAATTTAGGCAATAATTATTTAATAATTTCTTTAATAATTATTTTAAATTGTGAAATATTGATTCAATAATTTAATTCAAACAGAAATTCTCTTTTGAAAATTAATAATTATTTGGTTTGTTAAATGATATTCTTTTAAAATGTTAAAAATATTTAAATAATAAATTTATCTTTCTATGCTGATTTAAAAATATTTTATTTATAATGTATAAATGTTTATACATTGTAAATAGAGGATTTGGTTTTAATTTTAGTTTATATTAAATAAAGGATATTTTATAATTATTATATAAATGTATAATTTGTAAATTGATTTAATTTAATTTAAATTAGTATTGTAACTTTTCAAAAAGTTTGTTTTAGAAATCTTTCTTATATCTTTATAGAAATGTAAGTAAGTATTTATTTGTTTATAAGAATAAATATAGTTTAAATTTATTTTATAATAAAAGTTTGTTTTGTTTTATTTTAAAATTGCTTTTCTTTTGAAATAAGATTTAAATCATTTTTGTTAAAGTATAACATTTGATTTAAAAACTCTTGAATAAAATCAAATTCAACATTTCTTTTTCTTCTTAAAATCTTTTCTTTTGAAATTTAGTTTTGAAAGAATATTATTTTGAAAAATAATTAAACAAACACTTAAAATGTATAATTTTATAAAGAAGTTTATAAGTAGATATGTTATTATTTAAAGGCTAATGTTAATAAAACATTTGAAACATGCTAAAATAAATTAGTAATGGGTTAATATAAATTTAAATACATTTAAAAATTTAGAATTGTTTTTATATTAGTAATATACATGTGTTAGTCATTTAACTAATAAAATGGACACTTGTAATCACATAACAAATTAATACAACAAGTGGCAAGCTAATTTATTTTTAAAATTTAAATTTTATTGATAAGAGAAATGTTTTTATTGTTTGTTCAAACATTTTTCTCAATTGAAAACCTGAAATCAGATTTGAGAAAAATCAAAAACTTATAACAAATGCATGTTAAAAATCTGCATTCATCTTCAAATCTGCAATCAATTTCTTCAAATCATTTCTAAAAACAACTTTAGATCTGCAATCAATCTCTGCAAATATGAGCAATGAAGAATGGAGTCTGCATGCATGTTCATGAAATTACATCATCAAGTTATAGCAAATTCGACTAGCTAATGGAAACCCAGATTTCAAAGGCAACTTCAATATGCAGGGTCCTAAAATCTGCAGCTAATTTGTTCTCTGCATTCTTCAAATTAAAATGGTGAGTAAGCTTCTTTATTTAAAAACAGTTTATAAACCTGAGATGAAATCTGTTGCATATGTAGAAATATAGTGTTAATGCATGCTTAATTTTAATGTGTGAATATAAGTATGGCATGACTGTAAAATGCTATCTGCTTTGAAACTGGTAAGTAAACAATTTATATAAAAGCTTAAGCTTGATTATTCTTGCTGCATATGATCGATGTATGAATTATAGTTATGATTATTGCTTGCCTGAATGTAAATATTGCCCTTCTGTTTATAAATATAAATCAGTTAAGAAGCATGTTTGTATATATTAATAAGTATCCTCTGTTTGTTTTACAGTTAAGAATTTATCTTCTCTTCCTTAAACCTTTTACAGTTTATATTATTTAGTCAAAGTATGCTTGGAATATCAAGATTTAAGTTCTAAATCAAGTATATTATGTTTAAATCTTATCTGGAAATTTAGAAAATAGTGAAAGACTCAAGAACATATAAAATTCAAAAGTGATGATTCTCGTATTCACATATATAATCTGGATTGCCGTTGAAAGCTAGGAATTTTAATGGTTAAATCATAATTTTAAAATTCATATTGAATGGGATCTTTGGGTTTGATTAGAAAAGGGGTTTTGAGCCTTTTCTGATGGTCGAAGAAATCAGAGGGGATGGGTTTGCTACCGAAGGTGTTGTATGAGTAGGAGAGCAGGGGAAAAATGCTTGAAGGATTTTTCAGCCAACGTGGTAATGGCGAATGGATGAAATAGGGTTTGGAGGGTATCGGAGTTGTGGGGAATGTTTCAGGGAAGGTCAAGGAACGTTTTGACCCTGGTTTTGCATCGTTCGGTGATCGGCGGCGGTTGATTGGAGTGGGTTTGTTCATTGTTTTGTTTCTGGCGAGGGCATTTTACTCATTTTTCGATTTAGGGATTTGTGTAGTTTTTGGTTGATCGGTATCGATTTGGGGGTAGTTCGTTGATGTGATGGAGAGGTGGTCGATGGTCAGGGGACGGTGATCGAAGCGTGCATGTGCACGGTGGCCATTGTGTGCATATGGGTTTGAGTTGGGGAAGAAGAGGGGATGTGCTCTGGTGTCTTCGTGTTGTAGCTCGAAGATTTAATCGAGTAGTAAGTGTTTTGTCTCGAAGAAATTAGGTTTGTGTCTCGATGTAGAAAGTGGTGGTCTCGAGCATGTGTTAGTTTCAGGTCATAAAACCTGATAGTACTCTATGTTTTGAAATTTGAATGATCTCCAAATTTTTATAGTAGAATTTTAAAATAGGGATTTAAATTCATGTGTAAGTTTAAACTTGATTCATATGAACTTTGAAACCAAAGTTTTTAAAATGAAAATTTTAAACTTGAATCAAGTTTAAAAATCAAGTTTAAAAATGAATTCAAGATTACTATTGATTAAATTCTTGAGTTTAAATCAGTTTGTAGGTTTTTAAGTTGAGCAAGTTTTAAATGTTTTAAAGCAGGATAAAAAAAATGAATTTGTTTTCAAATGAGTTTTAAACTTGATAATAATTTCTTTTCTTTAATATTTGAACTAAGTTATGAAATGTTTAACTTTAAATTTGAAGTTAAAATAATCAAATTATTTCAAAGCTTGATTTCTTTATTTAAGAAATTGGGTTTTTTAAACTTTCTTATATATTTAAGGAATGAATGTTTTTATTTTAAAATTTATAATTATTTAAATTTGGATTAATGTTTAAGTAATTAAACATTTTAAATATTAAATTTTTAAATGGAATTTGAATTTAATTTTAGAAGTGTATTGTTTTAATATATTTGGAATGTAAAGGAGCCATTTGATAAGTAATTAAATTATTTTGAAAATAATTAAGATAATCAAGAATTTACTTAATTATTTGGCTTTAATTAATGGTTTAGATTAATATTAATTAAAAATGATTTGTTGATAATTAATCTAATTAAAATTTTCTTAAGTATATAATTATTGAAATATTGTTAATTAATAAATAGTGATAATTATCTAAGGATAATTTAGTATTAATTAATGTAATTAATTTTGATAATTAACCAGATTAATTAATTGAATATAATTAATTGTAATTTGTTAAGTATAATTAATTGTTAAAGTAATTAAGGAATTAATTACTTATTGTAATTAATTTTGATATGTGATTTAATTAAGTTAATTATTTTAGTTTAATTAATTTAAATAAATCATCTAATGATTTTTAGAGAGTAATTACTTAATGTAATTAGTGGAGCAAGATTACTTAGAGAAGTAATACTGATAATTATTGGAATGCAATTAGTAATTTAGATAATTACTTTTGTAATTAATTAAGGAATTAATTAATGATTAATGGTTTGTTAATTAATTTATAAATAAGTAATTAAAGATAGTTAATTACTTAATTAATATTAATCAAGGTGATTAATAATTAGATTAATTACTAAATGTAATTAATTTTAATTAAATAATTTATTTAAATATTAGAGTCATTAATTTTTATAATTAATGATGTAATTAAGGATTGTTTAATTAAGTAATAATTAATTAATTAAGTGGTTAATTAATTGTAATTAATTAAGGATAAATATAATTAATTAATAAATGAGTAATTAAATGTTAATTACTTATGATTAAATTTATTAATTTATGAAATTAATTAAAGACTAATTACTTATTGTAATTAGTGAATGATTAATCAAAGTTGTTTAATCAAGTTAAATACTTAGTGGATAATTAATTAACTGGGTTAATTAATTAATGGATATTAAGCAGGACTTAAATATGGTAAATAATTTAATTTATTTTAAATTAATTAGAGATGGTTGTAATTAATTTATTTTAAATTAATTATAAATTGTTGGTTAATAAATCATTGCTTATGGATATTATTGATTGAATGGTTGTGATCTCAGTAATGAGATGAGTAATATCTGTATGATATGGATGATTGATTTATGTATGATGGTTTGTGCTGGATTATTAGGTTGTGATGATTATCTGTTTATGGATGATATAGATTATCTGTTTATGATATTAATGTGATTATCTATTATTAGATGTAGTTTATCCATCTCTATGAAATAGATAATAATGAAATAAGTTAATTGTTTAAAAACCTTAAGTACAACTTGGACATTAAGATGGCATTTGGTTTCGGTGAGACCGGGATCGGGTTTCCATATTTGGAATTCCCAAAACCACATCGATTCCAATTAAACGTTAGGTCGTTAATCCAAGTGGAGCAAGTGAAGACTCGAGGTGTGAGGGCTATACGTCAGTATAACTCTGTGGGTGATTCCGTAATGAGTTTGACAGAATAGTACTTATAGATTCGAGATGGTGATTTAGAGTGCAAGGGTTATCGTCGTTAACTCTGAGGGTGATTCCAATACGAGTGTAACTAGATAATGCCTTCGGTTTCGTTCGAACCCAGAACGAACTTGTATGGATTGAATGCTTTCAGAACATCGTAGGTGGACGATGAGCATTCTAAGATTGATATGTCCTATAAAGGTAATCGTAAGCTCAAGCCTCATCAGCCGGGAATGGCTAAAATAGAGGAGGTGCAGCAAAGCTTCGTGGGTAGCCCCCACTGGAGGGCAAGATTTATCCCTGTCTAGAGTTCTCTTTATATTCGGCTGTGTGGCAGTTGGTGACGACCAATCTGTGGGGTGGTCTTGTTCGGAACTGTTCAGTAAGGAATGTTTCCGGCTTTGTGTTGCAGGGGAGTGGGAGTACTCCTCGGTACGTTGATCTAGGCCACGTACTGTGACGGGCGGTACCCTAGTAGCCCTGCCATTGTTGGAAACCCATTTTTCCTACGAGACCCTACGGTTTTGATTGTATTACCCACTTTTGTGGCTAGTAGCTGGAATTTAATGGATGTAATAATTTCGGCTATTTCTTATTTATTTGAAAAGCCTAGACACTATTATAATATCACTGGATTTCCTATCAATTGTTTAGTTTAGCTTAAGGTAAAAACTTTTCCATGTTTATGTGTGGGAAGTCTTACGTGATACCTTTTGTTTTCTCAGGATTTTCTAAAGTTAAGCAAATTTTATCCCCGTTTACTCACACCAGACCCCTGTCTGACCTGAGTGTTTATTTTCTGTTTTATTAAACTCTTGGGTACTAATATTACGTATGAGTAGTCAAGTGTTTCAGGATTGTTTGACAAGTACTGGAGGAGATAATGGAGCAGGAAGCTTCAGCGTGCAGATATAGTTAGTGGTTCCACTGTGTTTGAGTTGTGTCTTGTGAGGACCCGCAAATCCGTACTCCTTGAAAATACACTAATCTCCATAGATTAACTCAAGATGAACAGAAATACGAATTCTCAATGTTTAAGAAAAATAAAAAGATAGAAGAAGAGAGAAAAAGATAGAAAATAGAGAGAAAAGAAAATAGAAAATAGAACGGAACAGAAGAAAACAGCAGAACAATATCAGAATCTCACAATCGTAGCGGAACAACATATAATAATAAATGAATAATCTTTAAACAAAGAACTATATCTGTTATTACATTACATCACATTACATTTCATTACATCAGAGTGTACAACATCAAACAACAATAAACAGCGGACAAAGAAATACTATATACTAATAATACGCCATGCCATCCATCTTGCCTCCAGCAACTCCTGAATATCCAGAATATCCTGATAAACCTTAACTCTTGACTGCCCGTGTGGAAATTGGTGGGTACCCAGAGTTTAGGAAGGAAAACAATAAACTCCGAGTCAGCCATGTGACTGGTGTGAGAACTCAAAACAGTTTATTTATCTTTAAAAACAAAATAGAGGAATATTTTTAAAATCAATTCGCAATGCTTTTAAAAAATGAGACTACCATAAGGCCTCCCGCACACACACACACAATGCAAACGCAGAATCGGAGGAGATTTCTCCTTATGATAGTCAAAGATGCTTGATACGCATTAAAAAGAAACATTTGATATTATTACTAGTGCATAGTGTAGGAAAAATTCATTTCGAAAATAAAGATATAAATCTTAGCCAGCACAGACATTCTGCACTTATGCCTACTATAGCTACTATGTTCAATAGCAGGTGACCGCCACATTACATAGCAGGTTATACAACTAAAACCGTAAAAGATCGTATTGTTTCTTTGGATTTCCAGCGAATGGTCAGGCCAAGGAACTTCCCATTGCCACATGAGAACGCCTCTGAAAGGACGTCCCCGAGAACCAAACCGGATCTCTGCCAACACAAGGCCGGGTTACCCCTAACTGGGTAACTACTGACACGAGTATGCCATCCCCCGGTCCTTTGGGACCTTTAACCGAGCGCTCGTCATCAACATCACACAATCATAAATAAAGTGTTTCAACATGAGTAAGTATCTGGGCTCCATACCATGATACCACCCTTTTCCAGAAGGAAATGCACACACCCTAAAGGGAGCTACCCCTCATAACCTTGCCGCGTCTTTCCTGTTTTGAGCTTTCCGGGGTGTGAGGCTCGACGAAGTCACGTCCACAAAGACACACTTTATACAAAATCCGTGCTTTGGGTCAACAAATGATCATAGAAATGATCACCAAGATAAACGATCAAATAAATGATCCTATCACATATGATCAACACAATGATCATTTCACAGCAACACTCAGCATGTCACATTACCAAATTGGTAATATATCGCTGATAACATTCAACTACATAACCTCTGAGCTCGTACGTCTCAGAGAAGGGTGTTAAGCTAAAAGAATAAATTCTCCGCCACCAACAGAAATATATTTGAAAGAAATCTGCTTTATATCTCAATTTGTAATGTCAGACATACAATCCATACAAGTCTGTTCCGGGCTCGAACAGAACCTAAGGCACTTACAAAGAAGTCCTTGCAATCCGGATATCCACAATCCTGATCGGATTCCCCATCACATATGGAGAACTCTATACCGTAGCTATTCGGTGCAGAGTCAATCGACAGGTCATCCTATCACTCTCGCAAATACCCGGTCTTCAACACCGGTCATCAATGCTATCATTACGTTGTATCACTGTTCGGAATGGGTAATCCGAATAACGAGCGCAATAGTATAAAAATTAGTGTGGCATTCAAATTCAGCAAATCACAACAAATACCTTTCAAAGGTAAATATTGATAGTCGGTTGTTGAACTATCAATGGATATGCACACATCACCAGATTCCAAATAATTTTCCAAATTATTTATTTTCCACAAATATCTTTACAAGATATATAACTTCAATACCTCAAAATAAATCAATATTTATTTTTAAACAAATTCCCCTTTCTTTTATAAATTCCATAGTGAATTTATATTTCACAATATCCATGCATATACGATTTCAATTTATCTTCAAAAAGATAAATTCTCAAAACGTTTCATTTCACATTGGAAAAACATTTCCATACTTATTTATTCATAAGTAATTCACAAATTTTATTTATTTTCAACCTTTGGAAAATATTCAATATGCTTAAATCGAAATTAAGCATATATTTCATTCTTTAAGGAAATCATTCTCTTAAACATATTTTTTTGGGCCAAAACGAATGTTGCGTAAAACATCGTTACGACGTCCCAAAATCACTAGTATAGGGATTCGAAATTAAAATAGATATATAAATTCCAATACTATGCAAAACATTTCCTTTCGGAAATCATTTACTATAACAACAGTGTTATAGTCCACCATTTCCTTCTATTTCTCGAAAACGTCTATTTCAACAATGAATGTTGAAATCTATGGTTTCGAATGTCAACATTTTTAAAACATCGTTAGATCGTTTTAATTCAATTTAAAACATCACATCCAAACAATTTCTTTAACATATTATTCACTCTTCTAAAACGTGAATATACTTCGTTAACAAATTTCATCATTTCTATTCATTTTATTTTAAAGGATTATTCACTGTATAAAACGTGAATATAACTCCATTAATAGGTTTCAACAATTTACTTATCAAAATAAGTCGTTTGCGAATTTATAAAACAACGTTTATAAATTCCATTTCTATTTATTTTATATCAACTCCTTTTATAAATCTCCTTTATTAACCTATTCAATTTATAATTCAATTATATAACAAAAGTTCATATTATAAGTCAAATGCTTATAAAACGATTATTTTACAAAATCGTTCCTTTAAACTTCATAATTATAAATCTTATAACTTATAAGATTCATTTACTTATCCAAATCTATTCTTCAAATAACTTTACAAATTTTATAAACCTACTGTTTATAAAATTCCATTTCTAACTTCATCGATTATAATTCTATAAATTTCATTCGTTTATGAAATTCATTCACAATTCTTTCTAACACTTATAAAAACTCGTTTTATAATTCAAATATTTTAATTTACAAATTATCAATTTATAAATCTCTTATATAAATCAATTTATATTATTATTTCAAAACGTCTTTAAAGTCCTTTATAATTTCATCATTTTGATTTATAAAATAATCAAATTTTATAAATCCTATATTTCAACTTTTTATAATAAATTCAGAAATCCCAATTTAAACTATTTTATAAAATCATTAACCCCATATTTTCAAAAATCAACTTTTAACTATTTTTCTCAAAAATCATAATTTTTATAACATAAAAATTATAACGTTTATTTATTTAAAATGGATAAATTCCAAAAATATTTAATAAACGTATACTCTTCAAAAATCACTTTAAAAATCCTTTTAAAATTCCAAAACTTGGTCCAATGATGCTACACACCAAATAGTCAATCACGACAACAACGACATCATATATCGATATGATAATCCATCAAATATCAAAATATCTGAAATCAAATAAATACAGTTGAGGAATCCAGTTGGATCCCTCCAACCTGTTTTCCTGCATCCACAAACATTAGCACAATACCAATTCCGCTCTAGTACGGAATTATCGCGGTATATGGGATTTAAAATATTATCCGCTTAATAGACGGCGCAATAGGGTCTCATCCGCTATACAATGCGGGAAATCAATAACTGCAATATATACATATGCCAATATATATATATATATATTGCTATTATATATAATACCAATTTCACTGTTTATGAAATATTCGCGGTATATGTTTTTAATAAATAACATCCGCTTACTAACAGCGCATAATGTCTATTTTAACAATCAATAGATATCAATCATCATTCAAACATGCATTCTAGAATTTTAAATCTAACTATTTAAAAATTAAAATCGAAACCGATTCGATTGAGTGAGAAGTTCTCACCTTGATTTCAATTTCGTTTTAGCGATTTATTTCGAATAAAATTAAACGGACGTTTAATTTTACCCAAAATTCTCACTAACTCCAAACGACTCCAATCCTATTCCATAGCGTAGTGCTCGTCCATACGATTCCCGCAAATGGTTTCGCGCGTTTTCGACCTCATATGAAAAAGATATGATTTTTACAAGTTTTACGAATTTATATATATATAAATTACAACATTTATTTTTATATTTTAACCTACACTATCCATAGCCATGAGATCCTTGCCCCCTTCAATCCAACTCGTCCCTGCTTTCTTCCCCAACTCCACGCACGTACAGGTAAACACGATACAACTGAACCCATAACATAAGTTAGGGTTTAATTATGCTACCTCTACGCTCATCTTCACGTCGATCAAGCAACCCTACGTCGAAGCCCATCTCCTTATCTACTCTCGGCCTAAACCCTATGCAACCCGGCCTCCATATTAGCCTCGAAAACCGTGCGCAACTGACAGGCGTCGGCTCCCTGTATCTCCCTCCACGTCGCGCCGTTTTCGATCATCTCCGTATAGATTCGAAGCTCTCTTGATGCTCTTCGACTTTCGTGTTGAGCACTTTGGCTAATTGTCGACGGATTGGAAGTAATTGAGGAGAGAAAGATGTTAATTTCTGGCCATGAATTTATAATGGAGGCGGCTGCAGTTTTAACCCTAGGGTTTTAATAATTTTGCAAAAATGAAGAGGGGGGGGGGTTTATAGAAAATTTTCCAATTTACTATTCACCCGAAATTTCCGAACTCCAAACGAAGCGTGCCGGTTGGCGTTTCTAAGGTTTACCTCGCGTTCCGAACACAATGGAACAGGTTTCGGAAGCTAATTCGGTCATCTGTGCGAGTTATGGCAATAAACGTTCAATTTAAATTAAACCGATTTAAACAATTTTCTAGGCGTTTTAGCTTGCACCGGACAAATGATAAATCCAATTGACACGAAATTTTAAACCATACAATAATATCACATTACGGATCCGATGAAACTAGTTTCGTCGAAATCCGAGACTGTTTGAAATATGGCTATTTTAACTCGCCAATTTAATATTAAAAAAAATTTCGATGCGTTTCGAGCTGCCACGATCAAACGATAACTCCGTTTGCTACGAAAATTGAAATCCGACAATAACTAATTATTACGGATCCAATGGAACTAGTTTCGTCCAATTCTGAGACTGTTCAAAAATTGACTAATTTCACTAGTCGATTAAATATTAAAATATTCAATTTTCACAAATTAACTTTTAATTCGATTTTAAAAGTTCTAAAATATCGTTCTAACTTCAATATGACATAATGAAATTTTACAAATCATTTTCAATCATATTTTACCCAGATTTCAATTATTTCTGTATTTTCACATATTAAATTATCGATTTAATTATTCAATTAAATCCAATTATTCGAAATAAAATTTATTCAGCTTACAAATTTCACTTATTAGTTTTTAAAATTAATTAAATATTCAAATTTTAATTAATTAAAATTCTGGGTCGTTACATACTTCCCCCCTTAAAAGAATTTCGTCCTCGAAATTATCAAGTAAAAAAAGTTACAGAATCTATTAACTTTCCTTAAATCTATGGTTAAACTTCTTACAATAACTTTACTAAGTTTTCAAATCATACTTAGTTATTTTTTCAAACCAAACTACTATTGTTTAACTTTCAACTTCAAATCAAAATTTAAGTTTTCAAAATTTTCCAATTTTTCTCAAATTTTTTTCTAACGCCTTAAATTTCCGGAAAAATTCGCCAGAGTCTCCTTTGTGCGGCTCGATCCGAAAAAAAATGACAGTATATATATCACAAATATACATCTCATCAAGTAATGAGGCATCCCGCAGGGAAAAAAAGTGTAAAAGTACGGTATGTAATCCGAGATATGTACCTTATATTTTATTAGCGAGCATATACGGCTAATATAGCACGAAAGCGAGCTCCAAATGCGAAGCAAACGCGATCCGCACCTACTAAACACTTAACAAACAACATGAGAACATGCATATAGACAATAGTATCGATATACAACATATAGCAACATAATAACTATACATGCCAACATAGCAAATGCAACAAAACAACAAATGCAAACATCAACCAACTATCATCCAACTAGCATTCATAACCAATAAGTATTCATTCATATTCTCATTAATATTCAATGAAATGGTTTTCAATTTAATCGCCTTTGATTCATTAACAGTGGATGTTTTTACTAACATTCATTTTCAATTAGTTCATATTCACTAATTCATATTCAAGTTGGTTCATTTCCAATTTCGCTAGTTCAATTTCATCAACACTTAATGAATTATACACAATCAAATAACAACAAATGTTTATTCAATACAACCAAATTTATTCACTTTGCATTCAATTTGGTTCAACACTTTTAATTCCATTTGGATCATATTAAATTGACTTCCATTCAATTTATTCAATTGATTTTCATTTAATCCATTAGTTTAATTCAATTGCTAATTCCTTTAACAATTTAAAGTTGAATTTCATTTACATAACTTAAGTTCACATTTATCACTTAACTCTATTAATTTACTTTGATACCAATATCAACTTCATTCAACATTTCTTAAGTTATACTTCATTTTATAAACATCACTTGGTTTTACATAACTTAAATTCCTACTTATAAATCAATTCAGATTCCAATTCTAAGTAAATTTCCATTTAACTTTAAATTTATTTTTTATTTACAACTCATATTCATAAATATATTCATATAGTTTCACATCTTATATATATAAGTTTTTTTCACAATTGTAAATCACCTTAATTATAATTTAATTCTTATAATTCGTTTTACTTATACAATTATTCTTCAATTTAGATTATTCAAACAACCTATTCAATAACTTATATACACTTTAATAATTCTGAAAAATTATTCCTTTATATATAAAATATAATCAAGGTAAAATTATTTCATTTACCCAATTTAAAACAATACTATGTCGAATTGTTCTGTACAAGTGTTTAGAGATCCCTATCAACAACGTTAATTACTCGTATTAACCAGAATCCATATACCACTCAACAAACCAATCATCACAATATAAAACAATTTTATATTCACTAACAAATACGCTCTCATAGCTATTATCACACTCAACTCATTCTAGAGCACTACTGACTCTATCTCTAACGAGTAATACCCAACAGAGCCATGGTTGTCGCTTAACCATATGCTCTGATACCACCTGTGAGGACCCGCAAATCCGTACTCCTTGAATATACACTAATCTCCATAGATTAACTCAAGATGAACAGAAATACGAATTCTCAATGTTTAAGAAAAATAAAACGATAGAAGAAGAGAGAAAAAGATAGAAAATAGAGAGAAAAGAAAATAGAAAATAGAACGAAACAGAAGAAAACAGCAGAACAATATCAGAATCTCACAATCGCAGCGGAACAACATATAATAATAAATGAATAATCTTTAAACAAAGAACTATATCAGTTATTACATTACATCACATTACACTTCATTGCATCAGAGTGTACAACATCAAACAACAATAAACAGCGGAAAAAGAAATACTATATACTAATAATACGCCATGCCATCCATCTTGCCTCCAGCAACTCCTGAATATCCAGAATATCCTGATAAACCTTAACTCTTGACTGCCCGTGTGGAAATTGGTGGGCACCCAGAGTTTAGGAAGGAAAACAATAAACTCCGAGTCAGTCATGTGACTAGTGTGAGAACTCAAAACAGTTTATTTATCTTTAAAAACAAAATAGAGGAATATTTTTAAAATCAATTCGCAATGCTTTTAAAAAATGAGACTACCATAAGGCCTCGCGCACACACACACAATGCAAACGCAGAATCAGAGGAGATTTCTCCTTATGGTAGTCAAAGATGCTTGATATGCATTAAAAAGAAACATTTGATATTATTACTAGTGCATAGTGTAGGAAAAATTCATTTCGAAAATAAAGATATAAATCTTAGCCAGCATAGACATTCCGCACTTATGCCTACTATAGCTACTATGTTCAATAGCAGGTTACCGCCACATTCCATAGCAGGTTATACAACTAAAACCGTACAAGATCGTATTGTTTCTTTGGATTTCCAATGAATGGTCAGGCCAAGGAACTTCCCATTGCCACATGAGAACTCCTTTGGAAGGACGTCCCCGAGAACCAAACCGGATCTCTGCCAACACAAGGCCGGGTTACCCCTAGCTGGGTAACTACTGACACGAGTATGCCATCCCCCGGTCCTTTGGGACCTTTAACCGAGCGCTCGTCATCAATATCACACAATCATAAATAAAGTGTTTCAACATGAGTAAGTATCTGGGATCCATACCATGATACCACCCTTTTCCAGAAGGAAATGCACACACCCTAAAGGGAGCTAGCCCTCATAACCTTGCCGCATCTTTCCTGTTTTGACCATTCCGAGGTGTAAGGCTCGACGAAGTCACGTCCAAAGACACACTTTATACAAAATCCGTGCTTTGGGTCAACAAATGATCATAGAAATGATCACCAAGAAAAACGATCAAATAAATGATCCTATCACATATGATCAACACAATGATCATTTCACAGCAACACTCAGCATGTCACATTACCAAATTGGGAATATATCGCTGATAACATTCAACTACATAACCTCTGAGCTCGTACGTCTCAGAGAAGGGTGTTAAGCTAAAAGAATAAATTCTCCGCCACCAACAGAAATATATTTGAAAGAAATCTGCTTTATATCTCAATTTGTAATGTCAGACATACAATCCATACAAGTCTGTTCCGGGCTCGAACAGAACCTAAGGCACTTATAAAGAAGTCCTTGCAATCCGGATATCCACAATCCTGATCGGATTCCCCATCACATACGGAGAACTCTATACCATAGCTACTCGGTGCAGAGTCAATCGACAGGTCATCCTATCGCTCTCGCAAATACCCGGTCTTCAACACCGGTCATCAATGCTATCCATTACGTCGTATCACTATTCGGAATGGGTAATCCGAATAACGAGCGCAATAATTTAAAAATAAGTGTAGCATTCAAATTCAGCAAATCACAACAAATACCTTTCAAAGGTAAATATTGATAGTCGGTTATTGAACTATCAATGGATATGCACACATCACCAGATTCCAAATAATTTTTCAAATTATTTATTTCCCAAAAATATCTTTACAAGATATATAACTTCAATACCTCAAAATAAATCAATATTTATTTTTAAACAAATTCCCCTTTCTTTTATAAATTCCATAGTGAATTTATATTTCACAATATCCATGCATATACGATTTCAATTATTTATTTCAATTTATCTTCAAAAAGATAAATTCTCAAAACGTTTCATTTCACATTGGAAAAACATTTCCATACCTATTTATTCATAAGTAATTCACAAATTTTATTTATTTTCAACCTTTGGAAAATATTCATTATACTCAAAATCGAAATTAGGCATATATTTCATTCTTTAAGGAAATCATTCTCTTAAATATATTTATTTGGGCCAAAACGAATGTTGCGTAAAACATCGTTACGACGTCCCAAAATCACTAGTATAGGGATTCGAAATTAAAATAGATATATAAATCCCAATACTATACAAAACATTTCCTTTCGGAAATCATTTACTATAACAACAGTGTTACAGTCCACCATTTACTTCTATTTCTCGAAAACGTCTATTTCAACAATGAATGTTGAAACCTATGGTTTCGAATGTCAACATATTTTAAAACATCGTTAGATCGTTTTAATTCAATTTAAAACATCACATCCAAACAATTTCTTTAACATATTATTCACTCTTCTAAAACGTGAATATACTTCGTTAACAAATTTCATCATTTCTATTCATTTTATTTTAAAAGATTATTCACTGTATAAAACGTGAATATAACTCCATTAATAGGTTTCAACAATTTACTTATCAAAATAAGTCGTTTGCGAATTTATAAAACAACGTTTATAAATTCCATTTCTATTTATTTTATATCAACTCCTTTTATAAATCTCCTTTATTAACCTATTCAATTTATAACTCAATTATATAACAAAAGTTCATATTATAAGTCAAATGCTTATAAAACGATTATTTTACAAAATCGTTCCTTTAAACTTCATAATTATAAATCTTATAACTTATAAGATTCATTTACTTATCCAAATCTATTCTTCAAATAACTTTACAAATTTTATAAACCTACTGTTTATAAAATTCCATTTCTAACTTCATTGATTATAATTCTATAAATTTCATTCGTTTATGAAATTCATTCACAATTCATTCTAACACTTATAAAAACTCGTTTTATAATTCAAATATTTTAATTTACAAATTATCAATTTATAAATCTCTTATATAAATCAATTTATATTATTATTTCAAAACGTCTTTAAAGTCCTTTACAATTTCATCATTTTGATTTATAAAATAATCAAATTTTATAAATCCTATATTTCAACTTTTTATAATAAATTCAGAAATCCCAATTTAAACTATTTTATAAAAATCATTAACCCCATATTTTCAAAAATCAACTTTTAACTATTTTTCTCAAAAATCATAATTTTTATAACATAAAAATTATAACGTTTATTTATTTAAAATGGATAAATTCCAAAAATATTTAATAAACGTATACTCTTCAAAAATCACTTTAAAAATCCTTTTAAAATTCCAAAACTTGGTCCAATGATGCTATACACCAAATAGTCAATCACGACAACAACGACATCATATATCGATATGATAATCCATCAAATATCAAAATATATGAAATCAAATAAATACTGTTGAGGAATCCAGTTGGATCCCTCCAACCTGTTTTCCTGCATCCACAAACATTAGCACAATACCAATTCCGCTCCAGTACGGAATTATCGTGGTATATGGGATTTAAAATATTATCCGCTTAATAGACAGCGCAATAGGGTCTCATCCGCTATACAATGCGGGAAATCAATAACTGCAATATATACACATGCCAATATATATATATATATATATATATATATATATATATATATATATTGCTATTATATATAATACCAATTTCACTGTTTATAAAATATTCGCGGTATATGTTTTTAATAAATAACATCCGCTTACTAACGGCCCATAATGTCTATTTTAACAATCAGTGGATATCAATCATCATTCAAACATGCATTCTAGAATTTTAAATCTAACTATTTAAAAATTAAAATCGAAACCGATTCGATTGAGTGAGAAGTTCTCACCTTGATTTCAATTTCGTTTTAGCGATTTATTTCGAATAAAATTAAACGGACGTTTAATTTTACCCAAAATTCTCACTAACTCCAAACGACTCCAATCCTATTCCATAGCGTAGTGCTCGTCCATACGATTCCAACGCAACTGGTTTCACGCGTTTTCGACCTCGTATGAAAAAGATATGATTTTTACAAGTTTTACGAATTTATATATATATAAATTACAACATTTATTTTTATATTTTAACCTACACTATCCATAGCCATGAGATCCTTGCCCCCTTCAATCCAACCCGTCCCTGCTTTCTTCCCCAACTCCACGCACGTACAGGTAAACACGATACAACTGAACCCATAACATAAATTAGGGTTTAATTATGCTTCCTCTAAGCTCATCTTCACGTCGATCAAGCAACCCTACGTCGAAGCCCATCTCCTTATCTACTCTCGGCCTAAACCCTATGCAACTCGGCCTCCATATTAGCCTCGAAAACCGTGCGCAACTGACAGGCGTCGGCTCCCTGTATCTCCCTCCACGTCGTGCCGTTTTCGATCATCTCTGTATAGATTCGAAGCTCTCTTCATGCTCTTCGACTTTCGTGTTGAGCACTTTGGCTAATTATCGACGGATTGGAAGCAATTGAGGAGAGAAAGATGTTAATTTCTGGCCATTGAATTTATAATGGAGGCGGCTGCAGTTTTAACCCTAGGGTTTTAATAATTTTGCAAAAATGAAGAGGGGGGGGGGGGGGTTTATAGAAAATTTTCCAATTTACTATTCACCCGGAATTTTCGAACACAATGGAACAGGTTTCGGAAGCTAATTCGATCATCTGTGCGAGTTATGGCAATAAACGTTCAATTTAAATTAAACCGATTTAAACGATTTTCTAGGCGTTTTAGCTTGCACCGGACAAATGATAAATCCAATTGACACGAAATTTTAAACCATACAATAATATCACATTACGGATCCGATGAAACTGGTTTCGTCGAAATCCGAGACTGTTTGAAAAATGGCTATTTTAACTCGCCAATTTAATATTAAAAAAATTTCGATGCGTTTCGAGCTGCCACGATCAAACATGACTCCGTTTTCTACGAAAATTGAAATCCGATAATAACTAACTATTACGGATCCAATGGAACTAGTTTCGTCCAATTCTGAGATTGTTCAAAAATTGACTAATTTCACTAGTCGATTAAATATTAAAATATTCAATTTTCACAAATTAACTTTTAATTCGATTTTAAAAGTTCTAAAATATCGTTCTAACTTCAATATGACATAATGAAATTTTACAAATCATTTTCAATCATATTTTACCCAGATTTCAATTATTTCTGTATTTTCACATATTAAATTATCGATTTAATTATTCAATTAAATCCAATTATTCGAAATAAAATTTATTCAACTTACAAATTTCACTTATTAGTTTTTAAAATTAATTAAATACTCAAATTTTAATTAATTAAAATTCTGGGTCATTACATATCTGTTTCTCTGATGTACTTGGATTGTAATTGTTAGACAGACGTTTATAACTGTCTAGTTTGTATTGTATTAGCTGTTTAACTCCGATGTATATGATACTATGTAAGGTTTCATGTGATATATTATAATTTATTCGATTCCGCTGTGAGATTCTGATATTGTCTGTTCTTTCTTTCCTTTCTTTTCTCTTTTCTATCCCTTTCTTTCTTCTTAGCGATGCGACTTCCTGGAGTTTGGAAGTTGGGTCGCTACATTGTGGTATCAGAGCTCTAGGTTGAGCGAATACCTAGACTCTGGAGGGGTGTCTATCTTGAGAGAGCGTATTTGTAATTTTGAATATATATATATATATATATATACATATATATTTCTGCCTATTTGTTGGGTTAGCTGTTCAGGTTTTCCAATTTAAGTAATAAAGGTAGATAGGGTAGTAGTGTGTGTAACACAACTACCAATGGTTGGAGTTTGAGTGTTTGAAGTTGGAAGTGATCTGCTAGGGTAGTAGTGGACATCTTGTATAGTTTGGCAGTTGGTCCTAGGGATTTCACCAATCTCTGAAGGAAATCTTTTTAAGATTCGGAATTCATATATGGATTTGTAAGCTTGGTAGCACTCGTGTGAGTGGATTCTCTTGAGTTTGGATTAGTTGGGAGTTCTGAAGCCAGCAATGGTATCTTGGAAATTTCAGGGAGGAGTTCTGTCTGTATTTGAGTTTGAGACTCAGTTTGGTAGAGTATTTTGTGTTTGGTTTTGAAGCGAGTTTCCTGAGAGATATCTGTCTATTAGGAAGGCTCTATTGTGAAGAGGCAGGTGTAGCTTTGAGGGTCGATGAGCTTTTGGATTAGGAAATTTTTTGGTGGTAGTAGTAGCAGTGAGTGGCCTGTTCTTCGATGGTTCAAAAATCTCTGTGATTCTTCTGTCAGTAGGCCGGGCAGATGGTGGAGCTTGTCCATTTCTTCTGGAGCTCAGTTGGGTGTGATGTTTGTGGTTGGAGGAAAACCACTAGTTTCTTCTTTTGAAGGCTTTAGCTGTTCTGATTTTGTAGTGAGAACGATTTCTTGGAATCTGAACTGAGTGGAATCGCAAAAGTGACTTGCGGTGGTTTGGAAGTTTTCTGAGTAATCTTTGTTTTGATTGAAGCATCTCTAGAGGACATTTGAGTTATCGAAGTGGTTTGGTATTTTCTGGATGTCTTCGAAGGAGTATGATTTGCATCCGCATCAAGAGTTGAGTTCTGTTTCGACTTGATTCTTGGAGTTTTACCGGTGGTTCAGCATAGTAGGAGGATTCTTTGAGAATGTGATCTGTTTAAGCTAGCAGGATTTATTGGATCAAGTTTTCTGATTGAATTTTTGTTGTGTGTTGTGACCGAATCGGATAGGTCAGTGAGATTTATGGAATTTGATGAACAATATTCCGGGATAAGTTGATCAAGTTTATACTTGTGTTCATCAACAGCATTCTCGAATCATAGTTATGCAGTGGAAGCATGGTGGCAGCTATTCCAGAATAGGAGCAGCACCCGATTCGTTGGGAATTTGAATTTTGTCTTGGATCAGAGGATTTCTACAGGAAATTCATTTTGGATCTAGAGACTTGATTGTTTTGTATCTGTTTGTTTCCAGATAGAGTAGTTTGTCTGAAGACTTCTGAATTTGTGTAACAGAGTTTGTGTGGTGGATCTGTTTGATCTAGAAGTTGAGGGCGGCCCAGGATCGATACGAGAGATTTGTGGATATGAGTATTGGATCTTTCTGTTTTCTCTTGAGAGTTGAGTGTTTGGTCTACGGGATTCAATTGTCAGTTCGGATGGCTGGAATTTGTTTTGTTATTCACGTATCTCTGAGGGAGTATGTGTATGGTTTATCTTTGGTTTTAGAATCAGTAGTTCTGTGAGATTTGGAAGTTGATCAGGACTTGTCTGTAGTCCTGTATTCTGTTTAGATTTGTAGATCTTGATATATAGGAGCACTAGATCTGAGTGGTGTAGCTAGTTTAGATTTTATAGAGCGAGTGTCCCGGTGTTGGTACCTGGGAAACTCTAGGGAATCTTATCCAGAATTTTGTCTGGATAATTAGAATTGTTTGTTTGAATTGGTTGCTATGGTTGCTAGTATTTGATTGATAGTATATGATTGCTCTTTTTAAATTTAAAATCTGTATGGGATTATTAAATTACCTTTGCTTTTAAATTTCGGGGATGAAATTCTTTTAAGGGGGGAGGAATGTGATGTCCCGAAAATTTAGGCAATAATTATTTAATAATTTCTTTAATAATTATTTTAAATTGTGAAATATTGATTCAATAATTTAATTCAAACAGAAATTCTCCTTTGAAAATTAATAATTATTTGGTTTGTTAAATGATATTCTTTTCAAATGTTAAAAATATTTAAGTAATAAATTTACCTTTCTGTGCTGATTTAAAAATATTTTATTTATAATGTACAAATGTTTATACATTGTAAATAGAGGATTTGGTTTTAATTTTAATTTATATTAAATAAATGATATTTTATAATTATTATATAAATGTATAATTTGTAAATTGATTTAATTTAATTTAAATTAGTATTGTAACTTTTCAAAAAGTTTGTTTTAAAAATCTTTCTTATATCTTTATAGAAATGTAAGTAAGTATTTATTTGTTTATAAGAATAAATATAGTTTAAATTTTATTTTATAATAAAAGTTTGTTTTGTTTTATTTTAAAATTGCTTTTCTTTTGAAATAAGATTTAAATCATTTTTGTTAAAGTATAACATTTGATTTAAAAACTCTTAAATAAAATCTAATTCAAAATTTCTTTTTCTTCTTAAAATCTTTTCTTTTGAAATTTAGCTTTGAAAGAATATTATTTTGAAAAATAATTAAACAAACACTTAAAATGTATAATTTTATAAAGAAGTTTATAAGTAGATATGTTATTATTTAAAGGCTAATGTTAATAAAGCATTTGAAACATGCTAAAATAAATTAGTAATGGGTTAAGATAAATTTAAATACATTTACAAATTTAGAATTGTTTTTATATCAGTAATATACATGTGTTAGTCATTTAACTAATAAAATGGACACTTGTAATCACATAACAAATTAATACAACAAGTGGCAAGCTAATTTATTTTTAAAATTTAAATTTCATTGATAAGAGAAATATAACAAATGTTTTTATTGTTTGTTCAAACCTTTTTCTCAATTGAAAACCTGAAATCGGATTTGAGAAAAATCAAAAACTTAAAACAAATGCATGTTAAAAATCTGCATTCATCTTCAAATCTGCAATCAATTTCTTCAAATCATTTCTAAAAACAACTTTAAATCTGCAATCAATCTCTGCAAATCTGAGCAATGAAGAATGGAGTCTGCAAGCATGTTCAACAAATTACATCATCAAGTTAAAGCAAATTCAACTAGCTAATGGAAACCCAGATTTCAAAGGCAACTTCAATATGCAGGGTCCTAAAATCTGCAGCTAATTTGTTCTCTGCATTCTTCAAATTAAAATGTTGAGTAAGCTTCTTTATTTGAAAACAGTTTATAAACCTAAGATGAAATCTGTTGCATATGTAGAAATTTAGTGTTAATGCATGCTTAATTTTAATGTGTGAATATAAGTATGGCATGACTGTAAAATGCTATCTGCTTTGAAACTGGTAAGTAAACAATTTATATAAAAGCTTTAGCTTGATTATTCTTGCTGCATATGATCGATATATGAATTATAGTTATGATTGTTGCTTGCCTGAATGTAAATAATGCCCTTCTGTTTATAAATAGAAATCAGTTAAGAAGCATGTTTGTATATATTAATAAGTATCCTCTGTTTGTTTTACAGTTAAGAATTTATCTTCTCTTTCTTAAACCTTTTACAGTTTATATTATTTAGACAAAGTATGCTTGGAATATCACGATTTAAGTTCTAAATCAATTATATTATGTTTAAATCTTATCTGGAAATTTAGAAAACAGTGAAAGACTCAAGAACATATAAAATTCAAAAATGATGATTCTCGTATTCACCTATATAATCTGGATTGCCGTCGAAAGCTAGGAATTTTAATGGTTAAATCATAATTTTAAAATTCATATTGAATGGGATCTTTGGGTTTGACCAGAAAAGGGGTTTTGAACCTTTTCTGATGGTCGAAGAAATCAAAAGGGATGGGTTTGCTACCGAAGGTGGTGTATGAGTAGGAGAGCAGGGGAAAAATGCTTGAAGGATTTTTCGGCCTGCGTGGTGATGGCGAATGGATGAAATAGGGTTTGGTCCTGCTTTGCATCGTCCTACTTCTCGAGGGTACTACTGCCTCATCAGAACTTCGAAGGGTATCGGAGTTGTGGGGAATGTTTCAGGGAAGGTCAAGGAACGTTTTGACCCCGGTTTTGCATCGTTCGGTGGTCGGCGGCGGTTGATTGGAGTGGGTTTGGTCATTGTTGTGTTTCTGGAGAGGGCATTTTACTCATTTTTTGATTTAGGGATTTGTGCAGTTTTTGGTTGATCGGTATCGATTTGGGGGTAGTTCGTTGATGTGATGGAGAGGAGGTCGATGGTCAGGGGCCGGTGATCGAAGCGTGCATGCGCACGGTGGCCATTGCGTGCATATGGGTTTGAGTTGGGGAAGAAGAGGGGATGTGCTATGGTGTCTTCGTGTTGTAGCTTGAAGATTTACTCGGGTAGTAAGTGTTTTGTCTCGAAGAAATTAGGGTTGTGTCTCGATGCAGAAAGGGGTGGTCTCGAGCATGTGTTAGTTTCAGGTCATAAAACCTGACAGTACTCTATGTTTTGAAATTTGAATGATATCCAAATTTTTATAGTAGAATTTTAAAATAGGGATTTAAATTCATGTGTAAGTTTAAACTTGATTCAAATGAACTTTGAATCCAAAGTTTTTAAAATGAAAATTTTAAACTTGAATCAATTTTAAAAATCAAGTTTAAAAATGAATTCAAGATTACTATTGATTCAAATTCTTGAGTTTAAATCAGTTTGTAGGTTTTTAAGTTGAGCAAGTTTTAAATGTTTTAAAGCAGGATAAAAAAAAATGAATTTGTTTTCAAATGAGTTTTAAACTTGATAAAAAAATTCTTTTCTTTAATATTTGAACAAAGTTATGAAATGTTTAACTTTAAATTTGAAGTTAAAATAATCAAATTATTTCAAAGCTTGATTTCTTTATTTAAGAAATTGGGTTTTTTAAACTTTCTTATATATTTAAGGAATGAATGTTCTTTAACATTCATTTTATTTTAAAATTTGTAATTATTTAAATTTGGATTACTGTTTAAATAATTAAACATTTTAAATATTAAATTTTTAAATATTAAATTTTTAAGTGGAATTTGATTTAATTTTAGAAGTGTATAGTTTTAATATATTTTGAATGTAAGGGAGCCATTTGATAAGTTATTAAATTATTTTGAAAATAATTAAGATAATCAAGAATTTACTTAATTATTTGGCTTTAATTAATGGTTTAGATTAATATTAATTAGAAATGATTTGTTGATAATTAATCTAATTCAAATTTTCTTAAGTATATAATTATTGAAATATTGTTAATTAATAAATAGTGATAATTATCTAAGGATAATTTAGTATTAATTAATCTAATTAATTTTGATAATTAACCAGATTAATTAATCGAATATAATTAATTGTAATTTGTTAAGTATAATTAATTGTTAAAGTAATTAAGGAATTAAGTACTTATTGTAATTAATTTTGATATGTGATTTAATTAAGTTAATTAATTTAGTTTAATTAATTTAAATAAATCATCTAATGATTTTTAGAGAGTAATTACTTAATGTAATTAGTGGAGCAAGATTACTTAGAGAAGTAATACTGATAATTACTGGAATGTAATTAGTAATTTAGATAATTACTTTTGTAATTAATTAAGGAATTAATTAATGATTAATGATTTGTTAATTAATTTATAAATAAGTAATTAAAGATAGTTAATTACTTAATTAATATTAATCAAGGTGATTAATAATTAGATTAATTACTAAATGTAATTAATTTTAATTAAATAATTTATTTAAATATTAGAGTCATTAATTTTTATAATTAATGATGTAATTAAGGATTGTTTAATTAAGTAATAATTAATTAATTAAGTGGTTAATTAATTGTAATTAATTAAGGATAAGTATAATTAATTATAATTAATTAATAAATGAGTAATTAAATGTTAAATACTTATGATTAAAGTTAATTAATTTATGAAATTAATTAAAGACTAATTACTTACTGTAATTAGTGAATGATTAATCAAAGTTGTTTAATCAAGTTAAATACTTAGTGGATAATTAATTAACTGGGTTAATTAATTAATGGATATTAAGCACGATTTAAATATGGTAATTAATTTAATTTATTTTAAATTAATTAGAGATAGTTGTAATTAATTTAATTTATTTTAAATTAATTATAAATTGTTGGTTAATAAATCATTGCTTATGGATATTATTGATTGAATGGTTATGATCTCAGTAATGAGATGAGTAATATCTGTATGATATGGATGATTGGTTTATGTATGATGGTTTGTGATGGATTATTTGGTTGTGATGATTATCTGTTTATGGATGATACAGATTATATGTTTATGATATGAATGTGATTATCTATTGTTAGATGTAGTTTATCTATCTCTGTGAAATAGATAATAATGAAATAAGTTAATTGTTTAAAACCCTTTAGTACAACTTGGACATTAAGATGGCAGCATATTTGGAATTCCGAAAACCACATCGATTCCAATTAAACATTAGGTCGTTAATCCAAGTGGAGCAAGTGAACACTCGAGGTGTAAGGGCTATACGTCAGTATAACTCTGTGGGTGATTCTGTAATGAGTTTGAAGGAATAGTGCTTATAGATTCGAGATGGTGATTTAGAGTTCAAGGGTTATCGTCGTTAACTCTGAGGGTGATTCCAATACGAGTGTAACGAGATACTGCCTTCGGTTTCGTTCGAACCCGGAACGAACTTGTATGGATTGAATGCTTTCAGAACAACGTCAGGTGGACGATGAGCATTCCAAGATTGATATGTCCTATAAATGTAATCTTAAGATCAAGCCTCATCAACCGGGAATGGCTAAAACAGGGGAGGTGCAGCAAAGCTTCATGGGTAGCCCCCACTGGAGAGCAAGATTTATCCCTGTCTAGAGGTCTCTTTATATTCGGCTGTGTGGCAGTTGGTGACGACCAATCTGCGGGGTGGTCTTGTTCGAAAATGTTCAGTAAGGAATGGTTCCGGCTTTGTGTTGCAGGGGAGTGGGAGTACTCCTCGGTACGTTGATCTAGGCCACGTACTGTGACGGGCGGTACCTCAGTAGCCCTGCCATTGTTGAAACCCATTTTTCCTACGAGACCCTACGGTTTTGATTGTATTACCCAATTTTGTGGCTAGTAGCTGGAATTTAATGAATGTAACAATTTCGGCTATTTCTTATTTATTTGAAAACCCTAGACACTATTATAATATCACTGGATTTCCTATCAAATGTTTAGCTTAGCGTAAGGTAAAAACTTTTCCATGTTTATGTGTGGGAAGTCTTACGTGATACCTTTTGTTTTCAAAAGATTTTCTAAAGTTAAGCAAATTTTATCCCCGTTTACTCACACCAGACCCCTGTCTGCCCTGAGTGTTTATTTTCTGCTTTATTAAACTCTTGGGTACTCATATTACGTACGAGTAGTCAAGTGTTTCAGGATTGTTTGACAAGTACTGGAGGAGATAATGGAGCAGGAGCTTCAGCGTGTAGATATAGTTAGTGGTTCCGCTGTGTTTGAGTTGTATCTGTTTCTCTGATGTACTTGGATTGTAATTGCTAGACAGACGTTTATAACTGTCTAGTTTGTATTGTATTAGCTGTTTAACTTTGGTGTATATGATACTATGTAAGGTTTTAAGTGATATATTATAATTTATTCGATTCCGCTGTGAGATTCTGATGTTGTCTGTTCTTTCTTTCCTTTCATTTCTCTTTTCTATCCCTTTCTTTCTTCTTAGCGATGCGACTTCCTGGAGTTTGGAAGTTGGGTCGCTACATTACTTAAATTTCAAATAAACTTAGTTAAATTCAAAAATTATAGCACTTAAAAAAATTGCTATAATAGCTTTTAATTCAATTTAGCTTTTTAGTTCATTATCATCAACTACAGCATTTACAAATGCTGTAATATCATTTACATTGTAATTAATAGCATTTCAAAAATGCAGTCAATTAACTTCAAATATTCAATATAATTTCTCAACCAGTTATATTTTTTTCTTTAAAACATTTTTAACTCATAAAATCATACATTTTCACATTTATAAACATCATTTAATTTTATTCAAGTTCATGATTTTATAAAGTTAAATTTCCATTCAAAAATCAAGATTTAATAATAATTCACTAATTAAATTGCAATGTTCAATTTTAAATTCATTGCATTAGATTTCAACTTAACACTTAAGTTCAAATTCTCAAATATAACTTAGTTTTATTTTTATTTACTTAACTAAAAGTTCACTTTTAAGTCAATTTCATAAATTTCCAATTTAGTTATATTTCAAAATTTCGACTTAAAGTGTTCATTCATTTCGCATTTGAACTTTATTAAAAATCATTAATATGATATAAAATCCTTTGAATTCATTTAAAATCAAATTATCATAAATTTATCATAATTTCATATTCAATTTAATTTCCAATTATAATTAAATCAAATTTTCCAAAATAACTTACGTTCAAAATTTTCTAACTTTTCATCAATTCATTTTACTTACAATTATTCAGAAAATCAATAATATTTTACAAAAATCCTTTTTAATTAGATTTAAATCAAAATGTTTTAATATTTACATTTCTAAAATAATTTTAAATTTTTTATAATACATATATTAACTACGGGTCTGTATATAATTTTCTACACTAGGAAAAGTGATATGGGTAATATATCATTTCAACCTGTAATTTACAAAGAAAATCCGGGTTTTATCATTTCAAACCCGCAGTCCCAAGTAAATGAAATAAATTGAAAATCATCCAGGCCTATCATTTCAGCCCATAACAATTTTCCCTTATTCTAAAGTTCGTTCGGGTATGTACCATTTCAACCCATAGTGATTTCTAATTTACAGGGAACTTGCAGTGTGATAAACTAATAAAATATACAGAATAACATGAAATAACAGTAACATATGATATAACAGGTGTGAACATCATATGATAATAATATAAGCAGTTATATACATGTTAATATAGTTCTACAGATTCACAGGGTGTCAATTTACTACTTATATAAGTACATAATGTCTGGTGAGAAATACTCACTTTTTTTTGCTGGAGATATGAATTAGAATGACAAACGGATCCAGAAGGACGACCTTTGATTTGAGTGGAGAGAAATTGCCAAGATATCATCTTGTAAACAACCCCAAAACAAGACAATATAACTTATGAATATTCAACCAAAATATATTGAAATAAATTGAAATTGAAAGGCAACAAAGACAAGATAACTTGACCTTGCTACAACCATTCAAAAGCTCGACTAAGGGGTTCGTTTTCTCAGCCATGATGATGATATGAGTGTGGGAGAGACAAGGCTAATAGCCTTGCAAACATTCAAACAAAACAAACAAATAACATAAGTTTTCAAACCAAAATTCAATAAAACAACGTTAGAATTAAATGCATAAAACAAAGCCAAAGTTTTTGCACTTGCTTTCTACCGCCTATGCTTCAGCTACAGATCTGAAATACATGTCTAAAGAGTGGGTTAGGATCAGGTCTTGGGCTCATATGGGTCGGCCATAGCTTGGAAGTAATGGTGCAAAGGTGGATGGACATAGGTGCAACAAAACAACAACTACAAGGCAAATTCATCACTTCTATGCTATAAATGCGTTCGGCCATATGCTCTAGCGGCATGGCCAGTAGGTCCAGGTGGTGGTGGGTGATGTGGTAGAGGGTGGAGGTCAGGTCAGGGGTGGTGGAGGTCAGGTCAGGTGTGGTGGTGGTGGTGGAAGTGGCGGCTGATGGTTGTAGAAGGTGGTGCTAGCAAACTAGGCTCGATTTATGTAAATAGGTGATGGGTTTGTGCATTTTTGGTGTTGTCTCTTGCTAAGGTGGGTTTCGCCTGGTCATGGTGATGGAATAGAGGGGTGGTTTATCAGAGAAGGAGGAGGTGGAGCTCAGCCTAGATCTGGTTGAGGAGGAGTGGAGCCATGAAGTAGAGAACAAGTTGCAAAATCACATAGAAAAACTAGAAAACAAGAGAAGAGAAGAAGATTTTACCAAATTTTTTGCAAGATGGAGGCCATGATTTTTTTTAGGGTTAAGAAGCTTTAGTAATTCGTGAAAATGAAGAAAAGAAGTCAGCTGAATATAGTATAAGGAACGGCCAAAATAATTGATGCATTGATTGAAAAAGAAACGGTAAAAGAAACGGTGAAATATCTTTGCGTTTCTTAGCTTTTAAAACCTTCCATACTTCCTTTTCTTTTAAATCAAGTAAAACAAAATAAACTTAAGTAAGTACATCTAAAAACCAAAACAAAGTGAAATAAAATTAAAATATACAATTAAATTTAAAGAAAATATAAAAAGAATTAAGGAAATTGCTTAAAAATTGAAAACAGGGTTCAAAAATTACAATTAGAACATCAATGGCTTTGGAAAAATATCTACTTCATTTAAAAAATATTCTAAAGCAAAATTTTGAAATAAAATAATTTATTTATCATTTCTAAAATAAAATAAATAATTAAATTGGATAAAAATAGAAAAGAACTAAAGAAAATGTTTAAAAATTGAAAACAGGGCATGGAAATTACAAGAAAAATACTACTAGCTCTAGAAAAATTCCTACCTCACTTCAAAAATATTAAAAGACAAAAACATACGTAAAATAACATATCAATACATATTACAATAAAATATTACAAAGAAAAATAAAATTTATACTATTTAAAATAATAAAATTGCAGAATAAAGAAATTGCACTCAATATTGAAATATATATAACTTTCACAATTTAAATCCGTTTTTAACGAAACAAAAAACAATGTTCTTAAAATTTTATGTACTTTCATAATAAAAGATAAAATTTGAATTTTCAAACTTTTAAAAATTAAAATTAAAAGTCAAAGTTTGACTATTTTGACCAAAAATTCACGTTTTGGAAAATATTCCTTTTAGTCATGCTTTGGAATGATAATTCATATCAAAATAATGTTTATCATTCAAAATAAATAAAATCAGTTTTAAAATCAAAAATTCAATTAAAATAATTAAAATATACAAAAAAAATCACAAAATACAGGGTTGTTACACTCTCCCCCACTCAAAACTTTTCGTCCCCGAAAAGGAATGAGGTATGGGAAAACATAGAAAAAGATAGAGTGAAACAAGATTAGGACAAGATGACAAGGAGAAGGAAACTATACATGATAACTATTGTGATAGGTAAGTTTAACAAGGTGCAGATTTATCTAAGATTATAGAAAGATTTCTAAACAGAAAGATTATAGAAAGATGCCTATACCAGTCTATAGGAAGATAAGTATAATAAGGACAACAAAAGATAATTTGAAAATCAAAATAAGGAAATAAATTTGAAAGCATGAAAATTTCAACTTAATTTTTTTTATAAGTTAAATAAATCGTTAACTATCTCAAATTTCATTATTTTATTATCCAATCGTTTAAACTTAACAATTTTTAAAACCATGGGTTTGAAAAATAATCATTTATTACACTCGCAATGTACTTAATAAATTTTATTCTTCTTTATTCCTAATTAAATTAAATTTATTCCGCTCAATATATTTATCACTTATGTTAAATATACTTACACTTATTATAATTGCTTTCTTTTATTCTTAGTTCTTTTAACATTATTTTATTGTAAGTTATTCAATTACCCTTTATTATATTTACCTCTGTTAATCATTTTATAAAATCTTTTTATATTGTATATTATCCTATTACATTGTTAACTTTTGAAAATTAAGGTAAGTTATATTTGAATGCAATTGCATTATACAAATAAAACTTTCTAATTAAATCATTTCATCCTTGAATATTCATCCAAAATTTTGATTTTCTTTTTATAATTGAATTTAAGAATTAAATTTCCGATTTCTTCAAACCATTTAGAGATAAATAAATGTATGTACATAACTTATCGAATCAAATTTTTAAATCATATATCTATATTATATATTATAAATCAAGTCATATTTTAGAAAATTCAAACCAAATTAAATTCCCAAAACAAAGCTGTAGCAAGACTACAGAACAGTCTCTTCAATTCAAAACTCGAAAATGAACGTCGATGATGCTGCAGTCATTACCGAAGTTATTTTCCAACGACAAAGTGAAAGCACTAATTTTTAAACTTTAAAATCCTTTGGAAACATATTCTTATTCGAAAATACTTTAAATAATATACTTTTAAACTTAAACACAAGGTTTGAAACCATCGGAAATTAAATTCTCAGATTTCTTGTTCTAAATTCATTTCAGTTCCCAAATCAATTTATAAACAACTATCTATAAATTCATTTATAGAACAACAAATGATAAATTAAGTATTATCATTTTAAATAATAAATTTTAAATCAGTTTATTAAGTTTCATAAATTTACTTATATATCAAAATTTATTTCATTAACCAAAATTTTAAAATATATTGTGTCACTTTGTTCTGTCAAAGTGCTTTAGAAATCCTCGATAGCGTTGATCAGACGACTTGATCAGAAACCCAACTCAACATCAACAACTCAAACAAGACAATATATAAAACAAAGCATAGATATACATGTACAATTAAAAATGTTTGGAAGAATAGATTGGAAACAAAAGACAAGATGATTAAATAACAAAACAGTAAGGTGGATAAGCTTAAATAAATCACGGCAACATTTACCGGGTTAACCGTGGCTTAAAGAATACGATCAATGTGGATTTTTCTAGGGTAAATCTACATTCGATCCCAAGATTTAGAGTTTGGAATAACAAAAGATATTATCCTCTAGACCAAGGATAGATATAAATCTCTGGTGAATCGATGCTAATTGTAAAGGAGTTTTCCCCCTTTTTCAATTCAATTTGAAAATGGCATGACCGCCGACTCACTAAAAAGATCATTCGACGCGGAGTTATGGAATACTCCAGAGTCAAAAGAAGATGAATAGCGAGGGATACGAATGGATTTTGGAACCGTAGGGAACGTTCCAAAATTCAAAGGAATCGAGTCAAAAGGGAGAGATTCAAACTCGAATGAAAGTGATTCTGCAAATACATTCACTCCATATGCTGAGTTTTACCAGTGTAACAACCGTGTATTTTGTAATTATTTTATTGCATATTTTAATTATTTTAATATAAAATTTTGATTTAAAAACATATTTTACTTATTTGGAATGATTAAATTTATTATTTAAATATAAAATCCTTATTTTATATGAGTTATAATTCCAAACTGTGTAAGTTAAATATTTGCTTGAAATGTTGATTCTGGTCAAAACAGTCAAACTGTGACTTTTAACTTAAAATTTTAAAATTTTGAAATTTAAATTTTTTTTCTTTTATTATGAAGGTACATAAAATTCTAAGAACACCACTTTTCGTTTCGTTGAAATTGGATGTAAATTGTGAAAGTTATACCCTTTACAATATTGTGCATATATAGGGTTATTTACAATGACTATTTTAAATTGTAAAAATTACTTCTTCTTTGTTATATTTTATTTTAATATGTGATAATATGTTATATTATGTATATTTTGACTTTTAATTATTTTTAAAATAATAATATAATTTTTCTAAAGTTTATTTGAATTTATTTCAATTTATAAAGCCTAGTTGGTATTTACTGCATTTTTCTTTATTTAACTTTCTATTTAATAAAAATTAAATTATTATTTTACCTTGAAAATGTTTTAAAACCATTTTTAATTCAAATTTTGTGTTATAATATTTTTTTTTGTGAAGTAATAAATTTTCCAAAGTCATTGGAGATTTTCTTGTAATTTTTATGTCAGGGTTGCTATTTTTAAGCAATTTCTTATTTCCTTTTTCTATTTTTCTTAAAATAAATTATTTATTTTATTTTATTCTTACTTAGTTTCGGTTTTAAATAACATTTCTGAGTTTATTTTGTTTTTATAAAATTAAAAAGAAAAGGAAATGCAAAGGTTTAGAAAGTTAAGAGATCTTAAAAGCCTGAAACGTAAAGGCGTTTTATCCGTTTCTTTTTGCAATCAATACATCAATTTATTGATTTATTTTATACATTCACTTTTATTGCTATGTTTTAATTTATTTTATTCATTTTACATGTATTTAAATTTAAGAAATTTTTTCCAAAGTGTATTGAAGTTATTTCTAATTCCTAAGTCTAGTTTTCATTTTTCTGTGCCATTTTTCTTATTTTAATCATATCTAATTAATAATTAATTATTAATATTTTGTTTATCTGTTATATTTTCGAATTCTAACTGAAATTTATAAGTGTTTTCATTTATTTAAGATGTATATGAATATATATAGGAAGTTTAAAAGGTTTGAAAGCAAAGAAATGTAAAATCGTTTTAACGTTTCTTCTTCCGTTTCTTTTCCAATTAATAGATTTAATTTCCTTTGACCGTTCCTTTCTTTATTGTAGCTGTGCATTTCTTACCTCATTTTCATGTGAAAACATTCCTCTCCACTTCATTTTTCACGGCTAGAAAGGTTTGGTAATGGCTCCTCTTTTCCTCTTCTTTTTGCTCTTCTTTTTCCATTGTTTTCTTATATTTTGCCTTGTTTTCTCATGTGTATTGCTTGGCCTCTCCTCCATAGCCACGGCCACCACCTCCTAACCTCTTCCCTGCCATCATCACCAGCTACCCCTCTGGTCTTGACCAAGGCCGAGCCCACCATGGTGCCAAAACTCCAAAAAAATGCAACAATACCCTCGAACAATGCTAGTTTGACCACCTTTGCCTCATCTCCTTCAACCACCACCTTAACCACCACCATAGCCACCTCCACCACCTCTGACCTGACCTCCACCCTCTGCCACATCACCCCCCACCCTCTGGAAATCAGACCATGACCAAGCCGTGCCCATCCATTGAAGCAAGGTCCAATCTATCTTGTTCATTTTGCTTTGTATTTCAAAATTGTTTCAATGCTCCATTGGAAACCATTCTATTACTGTTGTGATTCGATTTGGTGGTGCTACTTTGATTCGGGGGTATTGTTCGAGGTGGGCGGAAGCTACTGGCTTGCCGTCACCACCGGTCCGGTGGTGCAAACGGCGTATCCACCCTGGCATTGCCACGCGTGCCGTGTCGTATCCTTATATCGAGCCCACTACGATTTTGGTTTTAAAGATCCGACCGCGTTAAGGTCCACCATCCCCTTTACGCTATTTTCTATATGATTATACTTTACTGATTAGACACTACCGTATATAGCATATATTACTACATAGTAAATAGTTTAACGGATCCTTAGAGGATGGGCGGTCCCAAGCATCCTTTAAGTTACTGATGCATTTTGTTACTGTTCACTTGAGTTGATTTACAGTTTATAAGTATTTATGTCCTGACTCGAGGGTTTTGTGTTTTGCTTTACGCTCGGGTCAGATTGATTGAGTTAGCATTCAAGATTCACCTTCGACGTTGGAGCTTTCCTTGAAGATCCATCCATCTATTTTGTTTCAGTATCCAGTGGTTCAGTGATGTATCTGATTTGTACATGATGTATCCTGTTACTCTTCTGTTGTATCTTATTTAACTCTAATGTATCTCATATTTATATAGTAGCTTCATGAACTACTATCTCTTTTTCTTCCGTTGCATTTTTATATACTCTATGTCTGTGATCTGTGATTTTTATTTACTGTATATTCTGAGGTTTGCCAAAATTTTATTTACAACACGGTATTTTGAGCAATCCAATTCTGGCATGAGTATCTACCTAGACACTTATAATGGATGCGAATGGTTGAAAATACCGAGTCGTTACAGTTGGTATCAGAGCTTTGGTAGCTCTAGGAAAAACTCAGCATATGGAGTGAATGTATTTACAGAACCACTTTCATTCGAGTTTGAATCTCTCTCTTTTGAATCGATTCCTTTGTATTTTGGAACATTCCCTACGGTTCCAAAATCCATTCGTATCCCTCACTATTCATCTTCTTTTGACTCTGGAGCATTCCATAACTCCGCTTCGAATGATCTTTCTAGTGAGTCGGCGGTCACGCCAATTTCAAATTTAATTGAAAAGGGGGAAAACTCCTTTGCAGTTAGCATCGATTCACCAGAGATTCTTATCTATCCTTGGTTTAGATGCTAATATCTTTTGTTATTTCAAACTCTATCTCTTGAGGTCGAATGCAGATTTACCCCAGAAAATCCACTTCGATCTTATACTTTAAGTCACGGTTGACCCGATTAAGTTTGCCCGTGATTTATTTTAGCTTATCCGCCTCCCTACTCTGTATTTAATCATCTTGTCTTTGTTTCCAACATATTTTCAAACATTCTGAATTGTATTTGTCAATCTTTATATTTTTATATATTATGTTGTTGGAGTTGTTGATGTTGATTTGGGTTTTCGATCGATTCGTCTGATCAACGCTATCGTTAAGATTTCCAAAACACTTTGACAGAACAAACTGACACGATATTATTTTAAAATTTGGTTAATGAAATAAATTTTGATATATAAGTAAATTTATGAAACTTAATGAAATGATTTAAATTGATAATTTGAAATGATAATACTTGATTTATCATTTATTGTTCTACAAATAGATCTGTAAATATTTGTTTATAAATTTATTTGGGAACTGAAATGAATTTAAAACAAGAATTTGAGGATTTAAATTCCGATTATTTCGAACTTTGGTTTAAAGTTTTAAAGGGTTATATTATTTAAAGTATTTTGAATAGAATTTGTTTTCAAAGAATTTTAAAGGTTTAAAATTAGTGCTCTTCTCTTTGTTGCTGGAAAATAACTTCGGTGATGATCGCGACATCATCAACGTTTATTTTCGAGTTTCGAAGTTAGGAGACTGTTCTGTAGTCTTGCTACAGCTTTGTTTTGGGAAATTAAATTGATTTGAATTTCTAAAATATGACTTGATTTATAATATATATATATATATATATATATATGATTGAAATTTGATTTGACATATTATATATGTATATATATTATTTCTTATCTCTAAATGGTCTGAAGAAATCGGAAATTTAATTCTTAAATTCTATTTTTAAAGAATAATTTCAATTATAAAAAGAAAATAATTTTTTTTTTGAATAAATGATTTAAGCTTGAAATGATTGAATTGGAAATTTTATTTATATAATACAATTGCATTCAAATATAACTTACCTTAATTTCAGAAGTTTAAAATGTAATTGGATAATATACGATATAAAAAGATTTTATAAATAAAATTTGAGTGGTTATAATAAATGTTATACACTTAAATTTTAATTATAAAATGATTAACAGAGGTAAATATAATAAAGGGTAATTGAATAACTTACAATAAAATGATGTTAAAAGAACTAAGAACGAAAGAAAGCAGTTATAATAAGTGTAAGTATGTTTAACATAAGTGATAAATATAGTGAGAGGAATAAATTTAAGTTTAATTAGGAATAAAGAAGAATTAAATTTATTAAGTACATTATGAGTGCAATAAATGATTATTTTTCAAACCCACGGTTTTAAAAAATGGTTAATTTTAGATGATTAGATAATAAGATAATGAAATTTGGGGTAGTTAAGATTTATTTAACTTGTGTAAAGATTTATTCTCTATTTAAGTTGAAATTTCCATGCTTTCAAATTTATTTCCTTATTTTGTTTTTCAAACTATCTTTTGGTTATCCTTATTATTGTAAGGACCCGATTCTTCGACTTTCGAAAATTCAACATCGATACTCACTTTATCGACTGCCGAGCAATCGAACGACGGAAAACCGAACACTTAGGGTTTTAAGAAAAAGAAAAAGGATAGAAGAAGAGATAAGAAGATAGAAAATAGGGAGGAAAGAAAATAGAAAATAGAACGGAATAGAAAACAGCAGAACAACATCAGAATCTCACAATCGTAGCGGAACAACATATAATAGATAAATGAATAATCTTTAAACAAAGAACTATATCAGTTATTACATTACATCACATCATATTATCATTATATCAGAGTGTACAACAACAAACAACATCAACAACGGAAAAGAAATACTATATACTAATAATACGCCATGCCATCCATCTTGCTTCCAGCAACTCCAGAATATCCAGAATATCCTGTTAAACCTTAACTCTTGACTGGCCGTGTGAAAATTGGTGGGCACCCAGAGTTTAGGAAGGAAAACAATAAACTCCGAGTCAGTCATGAGACTGGTGTGAGAACTCAAAACAGTTTATTTATCTTAAAAATCAAAATAGAGGAGTATTTTTAAAGTCAATTCGAAATGCTTTTAAAAATGAGACTACCATAAGACCTCCCGCCACACACACAATGCAAACGCAGACTTGGAGGAGATTTCTTCTTATGTTAGTCAAAGATGCTTGATACGCATTAAAAAGAACATTTGATATTATTACTAGTGCATAGTGTAGAGAAAATCATTTCGAAAGTAGAATATAAATCTTAGCCAGCATAGGTACCATTATAGTATGCTTACTATAGCTAACATATTAAATGGCAGGTTCTACAACTAAAACCGTACAAGTCTCGTATTGTTTCTTTGGATTTCCAACGAATGGTCAGGCCAAGGAACTTCCCATTGCCACATGAGAATGCCTCTGGATGGACATCCCCGAGAACCAAACCGGATCTCTACCAACACAAGGCCGGGTTACCCCTAACTGAGTAACAACTGACCGAATATGCCATCCCTCGGTCCTTTGGGACCTTTCAACCGAGCGCTCGTAATCAATTCACACAATCATAAAGTGTTTTCAACATGAGTAAGTATCTGGGCTCCATACCATGATACCACCCTTTTCCAAAAGGAAATGCACATACCCTAAAGGGCGCTACCCCTGATAACCTTGCCGCATCTTTCCTGTTTTGACCATTCCCGAGGTGTGAGGCTCGACGAAGTCACGTCCACAAAAACATACTTTATACAAAAGCCATGCTTTGGGTCAACAAATGATCATAGAAATGATCACCAGGATAGACGATCAAATAAACGATGCTATCCCAAATAATCAACACAATGATCATTTCACAACAACACTCAGCATGTCACATTACCAAATTGGGAATATATCGCTGATAACATTCAACTACATAACCTCTGAGCTCGTACGTCTCAGAGAAGGGTGTTAAGATAAAAGAATAAATTCTCCGCCACCAACAGAAATATATTTGAAAGAAATCTGCTTTATATCTCAATCTGTAATGTCAGACATACAATCCATACAAGTCTGTTCCGGGCTCGAACAGAACCGAAGGCACTTACAAAGAAGTCCTTGCAATCCGGATGATCTCTAATCACGTCCGGACTTTCCATCACATAGGGAGTCTCTATACCGTAGCTACTCGGTGCAAAGACAATCGACGAGTTGTCCTTTCGCTTTCAAAAAGATCCGGTCTTCAACACCGGTCTTCAAATGCAATTCATAACGACGTATCACATATTCGGAATGGGTTATACGACCCCATGGTCCTTTCCCGGTTAACCCGAATAGTGAGCGCTTATTCAAAAATAAGTGTGGCATTCAAATTCAAACAAATCACATCAATTACCCATTCAAAGGGAAATATTGATAGTCGGTTATTGAACTATCAATGGATATGCACACATCACCAGTTTTCAAATAATTTTCCAAATTATTTATTTCCCCAAAATATCTTTACAAGATATATAATTTCACACTTCAAAAATAAATCAATATTTATCTTTAAATAAATTCTCCTTTTCATTTATAAATTCCATAATGAATTTATATTTCATAATATCCATGCATATACGATTTCAATTATTCATTTCAATTTATCTTTAAAAAGATAAATTCTCTAATATTCACTTATATTGGAAAAACATTTCCATACTTATTTAATAAGTAATTCACAAATCTATTTATTTTTGACACTTGAAAAATATTCAATATACTTAAATCGAAATTAAGTATATATTTCATTCTTTAAGGAAATCATTCTCTTAAGCATATGTAACGACCTGATAAATTTATGATATTTTTATAAATTTAATTTATATGTTTGCTAAATTTAATCCAGTATAAAATTAAAGTCTTAGGATTTTAAAAGGATGAATGTAGGAGTTAGATAGTAACTGTAATTACAGGTAGAGATTTAAAAGGTTATATGACATAGATTTGAAAATAACTGAAAGTTGTGTTGTAGTTATAAGTCTTAATTTGTTGGTTTAATGGTATTAATGTAACAATAACTGAATTGGATTACATACACACAAACATTTGAAAAATTTATTAGGTGGACTAAATTGGTTAAAGTTCATAAGTTGTGCATTTCAATTTAGTAGAAATTCTAAACGATAAACGAAGATTTAAATAAACGCTAAATTAAAACTATGTAAAATGGTGACTTAAGGCCTAGTTATAGGAATTGGAATATAATCCAAAATTTAATTAATGATAGTAACGTAGTATTAGCTAATAAATAGATTTCAATGCAGTAACCAAATGAAAGGAATAGGAATGAATATATATATTGAATAGGAATGAATATATATATTGGTTTGAAATGAAATAAAAATGTGTCACATTTAGATGGAGTAAAATTTAAGAAACCTATAAATGTGGAATCAGTAAACATTTGTAAAAAAAAATATTGCCTAGAATAAAATTCATTTAATATAAGAATTCAAAGGTGGAAGATTTACAATTGGATTGAAAGGTATAATTAATTGAATTGGTGATTTGGGAATTTAATCCAAGGGTTACTCTAAAAATAAATACGGATAAAAAGAGGTTAAACTAAGGAGGGGCATTAATTGATTTTAAGGCTTATTTAATACGTTAATAGGCAAGACTCCGCATTCATACATTTATACAAAGCTAAATAGAAGCACAAGTGTGATATAATGTAAAGAGATGGATATCAACCTTTATTTATATGTTAATGGGATTTAATTTCTATTGTATAAAAACCGCAATTTAATGAAGATTGAAATAGCTAATTCATACGTTAGTTGATTTAGCTGGAATATGAAGATATTTAATAGAATAGTGAAATCAAATGGGAATGGGTTTCCATTGTTCATTTGAATTCACATTCATCATAAAAACTTATTTGAAAACCAAAGGAATAATAAAGGAATCAAGACTTAATTAGTAATTTGGATTTAAGACATGGCAATTTGGATTTATTGCAACATTTAATACCATAGAATTTAGTAAAGCTTATTCAAATTTTAGTTGACCATTTGTGATATAACTTTTTGAAAACAAGACTTTATTTATGAATTGAGTATTTGATTCAACGAATGGTAATTACTTCATTTAAAAATGGAATTTAACGTAAATTAGTACGTTATTAAAGTTAAATGAAAGCTGTAAACATTTGACTTAGAGAACAATTGAGTGAAATCTTAACTAATGTAAACTTCATCATATTGACATCCATAACTGTGAATCATAGGAAGAAGGTAAATAAATAAACTTAACCAAACTATTTATGTTGAATATTGAAAATTTGAATAAATAAATAGTTAAGAAAATTAAGGGAATGGGAATAAAAATTTATTTATAATTTGGAATTTTAATTACGGTGAAAAGGGTTAACTGCAATTAAAAGTAAGTTGAGATGGAAATCAAGTTATTTATTTAATTTGGTTTAAGATGAGAGTGTATAAGTATAAGATTAGGTAATTTGTGAGAATAAATTTATAATTCCCGAATAATAAGAAAACGCAGAGGTTAACACTGCGAAATTTATATACTTATAAATTTTAATTCACATCCAAGCTTGCTAAATTATTTGGAATTGATTGGATTATATAAGTAATGAAATTTGGCCAATATTTAAAGTTGAAAGAAAATTTGGATTTTATGATTAATTTTAATTTATTTAATAAATATTAAAAATAGCCATGTTTGTCACGGACTCGGATTTCGACGAAACCAGTTTCATCGGATCCGTAACGGTGAATTATAATAATGTTTCAAGTTTCGTTGCGATTGGACTTGTCGTTTGATCGTACGGACTCGAAACGCCTTGAAATTTACGCATTTTGAAATCAATTTGAAATTTTGTTTTTTTAGCATAACTTCTTCATACGATCGAATTTGGTCACGAAACTTTTTCCATCGCGTTCAGAACATTTTAAAATACCTATTTGGATATATAGATTTAACCAATTTGGTTCCGGAGGCATAGCGGGCTTTTTAGGCCATAGTTTGTTGCGTACGTTCACCCTTCTAGCCTATACGCTCTAACCCAACCCTAAATATAAGTATACCGGGATAAACCCTAGCCTCCTTTCTATTGTCAGTTGGATATACGTACATATTTCTTCATCTCATCCTTCTCTTCAATGGTTGCAAAATCTGGATCTGCTTCAATCCAAAATTCAGTGAAAATTCAAACATCTTAGAAAATTCTCAAAAAAATATATGTTGAAGTATTCGATACGCGTAATCTAGTGGTGCAATTCGTTTTTCAATTGGAGCTGTCGTTCATCCAGAATAAATTCAAACAGCCCCAAAACCGTTCATCATCGTCGCACAAAACTTCATCGGATCGAGATTCTGTTTCTGGGTATCGTAGAGTGGACGATGGGGATTGCATCCATATGGGTTTTGAGGTGAGTTGACGGTCGGATCGTCGCCAAAAATTCGACTAAGGTTAACATGTACTGGCGGCTGCTAGGAGATTCGCCTTCAATAGGCGACTGGACATTAACGGAGGGGGCCGTGTGGTCAACGTCGGTTGAAGGGGGCTCTGGCAAATCGTGGTCGTCAGTAGGTGGTCAACGGCAAGGTGGCAGCAGCGTTTGGGTCTTCCGTTCGTTCGAATGGTAGGAGATAGATTTGGACGCGCTTTTCCTTCACGTGCGTGGCCTGTAGGAGATGGAGTGACGTATCTGAATGATGGTGGGCAAGTTATGTTCTCTTTGTTAATTTAAATTTTGATTTTCAACTCGATTTTTCGTCATAACTTTTTCATACGAAGTCGGATTCACACGAAATTTCTTTTATTAGGATCGTAATTAAATTTCGGACTTGATGACGCTGGTTTGGACGAATTCTGAGATGGGCGAATTTTTGGGTTTAAATCGGATTTAAATTCGATTTAAATTCCAAAGGTGAGTGTTTTAACCCACTCACAATTACTAGAAGCTTTTATGTTTGTTAAATAAATTTTAGAAATGAATAGAAATTTATTTATGAGCTTTTGGCATGTTATTTCATTCATATCTGTTGAATTGCATTTTTTTAAATTTAACTGTAAATTTAATTGATTTATTGCGTATTAATTGGCTGTTAGAAATTATTGTTTGCATATGAACTGCTAGTTAACAGTTATATAAATTATCACTGAATATAAACTGTTAGATTAATAGTTGATAAATATAATTTGAGATAAAACTGCAAATTATTACCTGTTGTATATTACTAAACATATATGGTTATTGACTGATATTGATTGATGTTTGTGATTGGATGATGGATGTGTTGTTGAATGGATGTTTTATTTGGATATTATTAAACTGCAAGTTAGTATGCATTTTTCATTTTTCGGGATTGTGGTTTGAAATGATAAAACCGCAAAGTTTATTTTTAAATTGCGGATTGAAATGATAAATATCCGTATCACTTGACCATAGGATAGAAAATTATATACAGGCACCGCGGTCTATATATAACTATTTTAATGTGATTTCTATGGTTTGGATGGAATACGGTTTATAATAATCTTAAATTTTATACTGTATAAATATTTTTCTTCCGTATTTATGTACATGAAAAGTTGGAAATTTTGAAATAAAAAGGTGTATAAATTCCCTTAGTAAAATGGAAGAAAATTTAGAAAATGGAGTTGGATAAATTTATATCATATGTTAAATGTTAAGTTTGGAAATTTAAGATATGATATTTATAATTGGATTTTTCCCAAGATAAATTGAAATGAATATTCTAATATGAATTTGAATTGGAAAAATATTCTAATATAATTGGGATCGAAAAATACATATGTTTTATTACTAGAAATTGGAGTTGTTTAAGGATTTATGTGAATATTCAAACTAAATAATAAAACATTTAATTTGTTGAAAGAATATATTCCAATTTTAGTTTTTGAATATTAATACTCCAATGGATTTATATATATGGAAATTGAAATGGTTTTGGAACTTAAGAGTGATATCTAAATTATGGTTTTAACTTTAGATAAAGAAATATTTCCATAAAGCCATATAACTTATTTCTTTACAAAGTGACAGTAAAGTTAAGCCTTTGAAATTCATATACCGTTGAATATCCAAACCATTGAGTTTTAAAAGTTATGGTTTGAAATTATGGATTTCCAAAAATATTATGCTTTGAAAATATTCGATTTTCAGATATTATGAAGTTAAAGCCTTTTTATTATTGGATAGGAATTATATTTGGGATAAGTGGTAAAATATGGTTTTGGGTTTTGGAATGATATCGTAATATTATGGTTTTGAAATGGATTATATTCTGGTTTTAAAAGTATAAACTGTTTTAAATAACCGCGGTGTTATAATAACGATGGGTTGGCAAAGAGACCGGGATCGGATATGGACATACTCTCTGTCGATACCGAAAACCACTTTGACTAACCGTGTACGCGGTGGAGTTCCAGAATGAAGTAGGTGGTGGCGACGTTTCCTGTAAGGTAAATACGTGGACCCAACTCCCGTGAGTTGGCATAAGGTGGCTAAAACATGAGCGATTCTCAGGCCAATGAGGTCATTCCTCTGATCGGACGCTCCTCTTCGATATTATACTTTGACTTGGATTGATTCAGTGGCCACTTCTATATTTTGATTTTTGGGGGAGTTAGTTCGAGGTGGGCGGCAGCTGCGCGCTGCGCGTTACCATCAGCCTGGATAGCAATTGGTATATCTACCCTGGCATTGCCTAGTTGTGCCGTGTCACCTACCCTATCGCGCCTTGTACGAGTTTGGTTTTCTCCCGTAGCCCGTGTGGTATCCTCTAGTGGCTTCCCGATCAGGAGGGACTATGATATTGGATGGACTACTGGGACTATTACGTGTTAAGGGCTATATGGGTAACCCCTTAACGCTATTAAAAAGTAAGTTTATTTTATAAATAGACACTATTATAATAGCGCAATATACTACATAGTAAATAGTTTAACGGATCCTTAGGAGATGTAAATCCCGAACATCTCTTGAGTTACTGTACTCATATTTATTTCTGTTTATTTAACTCACATAAGATATTCTAGTCTGACTCGGGTGTTTTTGTCTTTTCAAATTCGCTCGGGTCAGTCCGAGCGTTTCAAGATAGCAGGTTTTAGCTTTGGAGGACGAAGACGAAGATTCAGTATTATTTTATATATATAGTATTGCACTACACACTCTTTCTATTCCGCTGCATTGCTTGTATTGGTATGTGTAACTCTGATATTTATTGTAAAAGAAGAATCAAGCTTTTGTAAACTGTTTATGAACTGTATATTTGTTATTATATTTTATCCTTCCGCTGTGAGATTCTATTTTGTTTTATTTCTTCTCTGTTTTCTTATTTACCCCATAACAATCCGCCCTTGCGTATGCTTTGAATCGGCATGTGTGTCGTTTTAAAGTGTGCGAAAAGGCGGGACGTTAAAGTTGGTATCAGAGCTTTGGTTTAGCGATAAACCTTGGCTTTGTGGGGTTTGACTCTTTGTTAATAGGGTAGTAATATCCTATGGGAGTCGCTGAGTGTATATATATGAGAGAGCGTACTTGTTAGTATTGATAAAAAGATTTTAATATTGTGTTAATCTGTTCCGCTTTGTATTTATGAATTCTGGTTGATGCATAGGACGCTATGCCATCAATAGGGATTTTTAAACACTTAATAGGACAGACCGACATAATATTTGTTTTTAATATAGGTGAATGAAATAATTTCGCCTATTATATTTTCTATATATAAAAATTATTTTATAAACATATATATATATTTGGTTGCTATAGATTGGGTGTTAGAAAATAAAAATATCTATAATAACTGAAGCTAAGTTGAAATTATGATAAATCAGATTGGAAATTTTAGAACTTAAGTCCGGGATTTTTCGAAATATGTTTTCAAAGAATTTATGAAAAAAAATGGTTCGGTTTATAAGTATTTTCTTATATAAATATTTCGTATAAATCGGAAGAATTGTTTGAAAGAAGATTTTGGAAAAGAATTAAATTCTGTACTTTCCTCCCTGTCGCTGGAAAATAATTTCGGTGATGACGGCCGCATCATCGACTTTCATTTTCGAGTTTCGAAGGGGAAAGGCCACTGTAGTAAATTCTACTTCAGATTTATTTTGAAAGTTTCTAAAAATTTTCTTTTATTATTCTAACTGTAATTTGAGATATTGAGTGTAAGAACTTATTTATCTATTATTTTGAAATAAATTGAAATTGACCCGGAATCAGACTCTAAAATTCTCCATTAATTAATTGTTAAAATTTAGTGAAATAAAAAGTTGATTAATAAATGAATTGAAACCTCTAATAAATAAGAGAATAATTGCAAAGCTATAAAGGAGAATTTGCATACATATGAGATAAAAGAGTAATATGGATAAACATTAAATTTAATTAAAGAATGGAGATTTAACTTGTATAAGTTCAATTGCAATTTCCTTAACATAAATAACTTACCCAAATATAAAAGTTGAAGTGTTAAATGAGAAACTGGAATTGAATATTTTACAAGTAGGAATTTAGGAAAAATGAAGTATTCAATAAATTACTGTTATAATAAGAATTTATTGGTATAAACTTAAGTGATAATTGAAATTTTACCCAAATTAAAGGTGAGTATTATTAATAGGTGATTTTAACTTAAGTAAATAAAATGAAATTCTTTAATAAATAAAGATTGATGTGTAGGGTTATAAACTTAAGTATGTTTTAAAATGCTACTAGTAGTATAATAAAAAGTAGGTAATATAAATAAATGTCTGTAAACCCTAGATAATGAATTAATAAGATCCTTTATTTATAAAAATGGGGGTTTTAAGGTTAATAATTTAAGTGTAAGTAGAGGGTTACTGTAATTAAATATAATAAAACGTAAACATTAAATAAAGGAATGAAATTAAGGGTAAGTTGAAATTGTAATTTATAAAACGAATATATATTTATTGAACCATTAATAAATAAAAAGGAAATGAGAAGAAACTTGTAAATTTTCACTTGCATTCTTAAACATACATAACTTACCATATAATAAAAGTTGCAATGTTAGTAAGAAAATGTAAAGGGAAATCTTACAAGTGAAGATATTCAAAATATTTGTTGTTATTAATGAGAATTTATTTTATAGACTTAAGTAATAAAAGGAAACTTAAGTAATAAAAAGGAAATACAAATAGAATGAATTTGGTGATAATTGGAAAATAAACTTGTAAGAAACAAAGAAATCCCTCATAAATGAAGGAAAGAAAAATCAAAACACTGAATTATGAAATAAATGTATAATGAGATATTTTGGTGTTGATTTGAATTGTTGGTTGATGTATGTTGTTGGGTAAGGAATTATGGAGTTGTTAGATTTACAAATAATCTATCTTTGTTCCATCTTAGGCTGTTGAGCAACGGATGCACTTGATAGTTATTCTTCATTCGTACAACTTCAGAATCTGAACCCGAACAACTAATTGTCGTTTGATTTAAATGATTGGTTGTTGTATGTGGTTGTGCTGTTTGTTAAAATGTATGGTTGTTGCATTTGATTGAGTATGAATGATTGAATCCACTTGAATAGTTCATTTAAAATAAATATTTAACCTTTTAGATTTTATTAGTAAATACAGGTGTTGGAAGCAACTGCTACTGCTGTTGGTTCCAAAATAATAAGCGTATATTGCCCGACAAATAGGTACGTTTTCGGATTACGTTTAAAGCGCTATTTTATATATTTTTCCCGGGTGGGATATTTTATTTTGGATATATATGTAAAATATTTGTATATTTGGATATTATATTTTCTCCAGAGTTCCTCCGTACAAAGGAGACTCTGCCAAAATTTTCCGTAAATTTTGGACTTAGAATTTTGTTAAAATATTTTTCCAACTTTAATAATTCAAGTATTAAAGGATATAATAATTTTAAAACCAGTGTATTTCATTTAAGGAAATTAATCCAGTAAAATATAAGTTAATATTTGAAGTAAAATGCACTGTTATTCTTCCTCCTCCCTTCTTTCCTTTTCGGGGACGAAAAGTTTTGAGTGGGGGAGATTGTAACGACCTGATAAATTTATGATATTTTTATAAATTTAATTTATATGTTTGCTAATTTAATCCAGTATAAAATTAAAGTCTTAGGATTTTAAAAGGATGAATGTAGGAGTTAGATAGTAACTGTAATTACAGGTAGAGATTTAAAAGGTTATATGACATAGATTTGAAAATAACTGAAAGTTGTGTTGTAGTTATAAGTCTTAATTTGTTGGTTTAATGGTATTAATGTAACAATAACTGAATTGGATTACATACACACAAACATTTGAAAAATTTATTAGGTGGACTAAATTGGTTAAAGTTCATAAGTTGTGCATTTCAATTTAGTAGAAATTCTAAACGATAAACGAAGATTTAAATAAACGCTAAATTAAAACTATGTAAAATGGTGACTTAAGGCCTAGTTATAGGAATTGGAATATAATCCAAAATTTAATTAATGATAGTAACGTAGTATTAGCTAATAAATAGATTTCAATGCAGTAACCAAATGAAAGGAATAGGAATGAATATATATATTGAATAGGAATGAATATATATATTGGTTTGAAATGAAATAAAAATGTGTCACATTTAGATGGAGTAAAATTTAAGAAACCTATAAATGTGGAATCAGTAAACATTTGTAAAAAAAAATATTGCCTAGAATAAAATTCATTTAATATAAGAATTCAAAGGTGGAAGATTTACAATTGGATTGAAAGGTATAATTAATTGAATTGGTGATTTGGGAATTTAATCCAAGGGTTACTCTAAAAATAAATACGGATAAAAAGAGGTTAAACTAAGGAGGGGCATTAATTGATTTTAAGGCTTATTTAATACGTTAATAGGCAAGACTCCGCATTCATACATTTATATAAAGCTAAATAGAAGCACAAGTGTGATATAATGTAAAGAGATGGATATCAACCTTTATTTATATGTTAATGGGATTTAATTTCTATTGTATAAAAACCGCAATTTAATGAAGATTGAAATAGCTAATTCATACGTTAGTTGATTTAGCTGGAATATGAAGATATTTAATAGAATAGTGAAATCAAATGGGAATGGGTTTCCATTGTTCATTTGAATTCACATTCATCATAAAAACTTATTTGAAAACCAAAGGAATAATAAAGGAATCAAGACTTAATTAGTAATTTGGATTTAAGACATGGCAATTTGGATTTATTGCAACATTTAATACCATAGAATTTAGTAAAGCTTATTCAAATTTTAGTTGACCATTTGTGATATAACTTTTTGAAAACAAGACTTTATTTATGAATTGAGTATTTGATTCAACGAATGGTAATTACTTCATTTAAAAATGGAATTTAACGTAAATTAGTATGTTATTAAAGTTAAATGAAAGCTGTAAACATTTGACTTAGAGAACAATTGAGTGAAATCTTAACTAATGTAAACTTCATCATATTGACATCCATAACTGTGAATCATAGGAAGAAGGTAAATAAATAAACTTAACCAAACTATTTATGTTGAATATTGAAAATTTGAATAAATAAATAGTTAAGAAAATTAAGGGAATGGGAATAAAAATTTATTTATAATTTGGAATTTTAATTACGGTGAAAAGGGTTAACTGCAATTAAAAGTAAGTTGAGATGGAAATCAAGTTATTTATTTAATTTGGTTTAAGATGAGAGTGTATAAGTATAAGATTAGGTAATTTGTGAGAATAAATTTATAATTCCCGAATAATAAGAAAACGCAGAGGTTAACACTGCGAAATTTATATACTTATAAATTTTAATTCACATCCAAGCTTGCTAAATTATTTGGAATTGATTGGATTATATAAGTAATGAAATTTGGCCAATATTTAAAGTTGAAAGAAAATTTGGATTTTATGATTAATTTTAATTTATTTAATAAATATTAAAAATAGCCATGTTTGTCACGGACTCGGATTTCGACGAAACCAGTTTCATCGGATCCGTAACGGTGAATTATAATAATGTTTCAAGTTTCGTTGCGATTGGACTTGTCGTTTGATCGTACGGACTCGAAACGCCTTGAAATTTACGCATTTTGAAATCAATTTGAAATTTTGTTTTTTTAGCATAACTTCTTCATACGATCGAATTTGGTCACGAAACTTTTTCCATCGCGTTCAGAACATTTTAAAATACCTATTTGGATATATAGATTTAACCAATTTGGTTCCGGAGGCATAGCGGGCTTTTTAGGCCATAGTTTGTTGCGTACGTTCACCCTTCTAGCCTATACGCTCTAACCCAACCCTAAATATAAGTATACCGGGATAAACCCTAGCCTCCTTTCTATTGTCAGTTGGATATACGTACATATTTCTTCATCTCCTCCTTCTCTTCAATGGTTGCAAAATCTGGATCTGCTTCAATCCAAAATTCAGTGAAAATTCAAACATCTTAGAAAATTCTCAAAAAAATATATGTTGAAGTATTCGATACGCGTAATCTAGTGGTGCAATTCGTTTTTCAATTGGAGCTGTCGTTCATCCAGAATAAATTCAAACAGCCCCAAAACCGTTCATCATCGTCGCACAAAACTTCATCGGATCGAGATTCTGTTTCTGGGTATCGTAGAGTGGACGATGGGGATTGCATCCATATGGGTTTTGAGGTGAGTTGACGGTCGGATCGTCGCCAAAAATTCGACTAAGGTTAACATGTACTGGCGGCTGCTAGGAGATTCGCCTTCAATAGGCGACTGGACATTAACGGAGGGGGCCGTGTGGTCAACGTCGGTTGAAGGGGGCTCTGGCAAATCGTGGTCGTCAGTAGGTGGTCAACGGCAAGGTGGCAGCAGCGTTTGGGTCTTCCGTTCGTTCGAATGGTAGGAGATAGATTTGGACGCGCTTTTCCTTCACGTGCGTGGCCTGTAGGAGATGGAGTGACGTATCTGAATGATGGTGGGCAAGTTATGTTCTCTTTGTTAATTTAAATTTTGATTTTCAACTCGATTTTTCGTCATAACTTTTTCATACGAAGTCGGATTCACACGAAATTTCTTTTATTAGGATCGTAATTAAATTCCGGACTTGATGACGCTGGTTTGGACGAATTCTGAGATGGGCGAATTTTTGGGTTTAAATCGGGTTTAAATTCGATTTAAATTCCAAAGGTGAGTGTTTTAACCCACTCACAATTACTAGAAGCTTTTATGTTTGTTAAATAAATTTTAGAAATGAATAGAAATTTATTTATGAGCTTTTGGCATGTTATTTCATTCATATCTGTTGAATTGCATTTTATTAAATTTAACTGTAAATTTAATTGATTTATTGCGTATTAATTGGCTGTTAGAAATTATTGTTTGCATATGAACTGCTAGTTAACAGTTATATAAATTATCACTGAACATAAACTGTTAGATTAATAGTTGATAAATATAATTTGAGATAAAACTGCAAATTATTACCTGTTGTATATTACTAAACATATATGGTTATTGACTGATATTGATTGATGTTTGTGATTGGATGATGGATGTGTTGTTGAATGGATGTTTTATTTGGATATTATTAAACTGCAAGTTAGTATGCATTTTTCATTTTTCGGGATTGTGGTTTGAAATGATAAAACCGCAAAGTTTATTTTTAAATTGCGGATTGAAATGATAAATATCCGTATCACTTGACCATAGGATAGAAAATTATATACAGGCACCGCGGTCTATATATAACTATTTTAATGTGATTTCTATGGTTTGGATGGAATACGGTTTATAATAATCTTAAATTTTATACTGTATAAATATTTTTCTTCCGTATTTATGTACATGAAAAGTTGGAAATTTTGAAATAAAAAGGTGTATAAATTCCCTTAGTAAAATGGAAGAAAATTTAGAAAATGGAGTTGGATAAATTTATATCATATGTTAAATGTTAAGTTTGGAAATTTAAGATATGATATTTATAATTGGATTTTTCCCAAGATAAATTGAAATGAATATTCTAATATGAATTTGAATTGGAAAAATATTCTAATATAATTGGGATCGAAAAATACATATGTTTTATTACTAGAAATTGGAGTTGTTTAAGGATTTATGTGAATATTCAAACTAAATAATAAAACATTTAATTTGTTGAAAGAATATATTCCAATTTTAGTTTTTGAATATTAATACTCCAATGGATTTATATATATGGAAATTGAAATGGTTTTGGAACTTAAGAGTGATATCTAAATTATGGTTTTAACTTTAGATAAAGAAATATTTCCATAAAGCCATATAACTTATTTCTTTACAAAGTGACAGTAAAGTTAAGCCTTTGAAATTCATATACCGTTGAATATCCAAACCATTGAGTTTTAAAAGTTATGGTTTGAAATTATGGATTTCCAAAAATATTATGCTTTGAAAATATTCGATTTTCAGATATTATGAAGTTAAAGCCTTTTTATTATTGGATAGGAATTATATTTGGGATAAGTGGTAAAATATGGTTTTGGGTTTTGGAATGATATCGTAATATTATGGTTTTGAAATGGATTATATTCTGGTTTTAAAAGTATAAACTGTTTTAAATAACCGCGGTGTTATAATAACGATGGGTTGGCAAAGAGACCGGGATCGGATATGGACATACTCTCTGTCGATACCGAAAACCACTTTGACTAACCGTGTACGCGGTGGAGTTCCAGAATGAAGTAGGTGGTGGCGACGTTTCCTGTAAGGTAAATACGTGGACCCAACTCCCGTGAGTTGGCATAAGGTGGCTAAAACAGGAGCGATTCTCAGGCCAATGAGGTCATTCCTCTGATCGGACGCTCCTCTTCGATATTATACTTTGACTTGGATTGATTCAGTGGCCACTTCTATATTTTGATTTTTGGGGGAGTTAGTTCGAGGTGGGCGGCAGCTGCGCGCTGCGCGTTACCATCAGCCTGGATAGCAATTGGTATATCTACCCTGGCATTGCCTAGTTGTGCCGTGTCACCTACCCTATCGCGCCTTGTACGAGTTTGGTTTTCTCCCGTAGCCCGTGTGGTATCCTCTAGTGGCTTCCCGATCAGGAGGGACTATGATATTGGATGGACTACTGGGACTATTACGTGTTAAGGGCTATATGGGTAACCCCTTAACGCTATTAAAAAGTAAGTTTATTTTATAAATAGACACTATTATAATAGCGCAATATACTACATAGTAAATAGTTTAACGGATCCTTAGGAGATGTAAATCCCGAACATCTCTTGAGTTACTGTACTCATATTTATTTCTGTTTATTTAACTCACATAAGATATTCTAGTCTGACTCGGGTGTTTTTGTCTTTTCAAATTCGCTCGGGTCAGTCCGAGCGTTTCAAGATAGCAGGTTTTAGCTTTGGAGGACGAAGACGAAGATTCAGTATTATTTTATATATATAGTATTGCACTACACACTCTTTCTATTCCGCTGCATTGCTTGTATTGGTATGTGTAACTCTGATATTTATTGTAAAAGAAGAATCAAGCTTTTGTAAACTGTTTATGAACTGTATATTTGTTATTATATTTTATCCTTCCGCTGTGAGATTCTATTTTGTTTTATTTCTTCTCTGTTTTCTTATTTACCCCATAACAATCCGCCCTTGCGTATGCTTTGAATCGGCATGTGTGTCGTTTTAAAGTGTGCGAAAAGGCGGGACGTTACAACATATTTATTTGGGCCAAAACGAATGTTGCGTAAAACATCGTTACGACAACCCAAAATCACTAGTATAGGGATTCGAAATTAAAATAGATATATAAATCCCAATACTATACAAAACATTTCCTTTCGGAAATCATTTACTATAACAACAGTGTTATAGTCCACCATTTCCTTTTATTTTTCGAAAACGTCTATTTCAACAATGAATGTTGAAATCTATGGTTTCGAATCTTAACACATTTTAAAACATCGTTAGATCGTTTTAATTCTATTTAAAACATCAAATCTAAACATTTTCTTTAACATATTATTCACTATTCAAAAACGTGAATTACTACGTTAACAACTTTCATCCTTTTATTCATTTTATTTTAAAGGATTATTCACAGTCAAAAATGTGAATATAACTCCATTAATAGGTTTCAACAATTTACTTATCAAAATAAGTCGTTTGCGAATTTATAAAACAACGTTTATAAATTCCTTTTCTATTTTGTTTTATAACTACTTCCTTTATAAATTCCTTATTAACCTATTCAATTTATAACTCAATTATAAAACAAAAGTTCATGTTATAAGTTAAATACTTAGAATTTATTTGTTTGCACCATCGTTCCTTTGAACTTCATAATTATAAATCTTATAACTTATAAGATTCAATTATTTATCCAAAACCATTCTTTTAATAACTTTATAAGTTTTATAAACCTGCTGCTTAAAAAATTCCATTTATAACTTCACCGTTTATAATTCTATAGATTTCATTCATTTATGAAATTCATTCACAATTCATTCTAACACTTATAAAAACTCGTTTTATAATTTCAATATTACGATTTATAAATATCCATTTATAAATCTCTTATATAAATCAATTCATATTAATATTTCAAAACGTCTTTAAACTCCTTTAAAAACTTCATCATTTTGATTTATAAAATAATCAAATTTTATAAATCCTATATTTAAACTTTTTATAATAAATTCAAAAATCCCGATTAAACTATTTTATAAAATCATTAGCCTCATATTTTCAAAAATCAACCTTTAACTATATTTCTCAAAAACCATAATTTTTATAACATTAAAATTATATAATTTATTTATTTATAATGGATCAATTCCAAAAATATAGTATATTTTCAAAAATCACTTTAGAATCATTTTAAAATTCCAAAATCTTGGCCCAATGATGCTACACACCAAATAGTCAATCACGACAACAACGATATCATATATCGATATGATAATCCATCAAATATCAAAATATCTGAAATCAAATAAATACTGTTGAGGAATCCAGTTGGATCCCTCCAACCTGTTTTCCTGCATCCACAAACATTAGCACAATACCAATTCCGCTCCAGTACGGAATTATCGCGGTATATGGGATTTTAAATATTATCCGCTTAATAGACGACGCAATAGGGTCTCATCCGCTATACAAATGCGGGAAATCAATAACTCCAATATATACATATGCCAATATATATATATTGCTATTATATATAATACCAATTTCACTGTTTATGAAATATTCGCGGTATATGTTTTTAATAAATAACATCCGCTTACTAACGACGCATAATGTCTATCTTAACAATCAATAGATAAAAATCATCATTCAAACATGCATTCAAATATTTTAAATCTAACTATTTAAAATAAAATCGAAACTGATTCGATTGAGTGAGAAGTTCTCACCTTGATTTCAATTTCGTTTTAGCGATTTATTTCGAATAGGACGTTTAATTTTACCCAAAATTCTCACTAACTCCAAACGACTCCAATCCAACTCCATCGCGTAGTGCTCGTCCATACGATTCCAACGCAACTGGTTTCGCGCGTTTTCGACCTCGTATGAAAAAGTTATGATATTATGAAGTTACACGATTTTTTTTTATATATAAATTACAACAAATTATATAATATTTAAACCTAAATCTATTTCCAGCCGTAGATCCAAGCCCTATGCAATCTGAACCGTCCCCTGCTTCCTCTCCTTCTCGTTCACGCGCGTCTGTCCCTGTGAACATCGAACCCAAAGCCGCCGTCCCCCTTGCAATTTTCACGACTTCATCTCCACGTTCCAGCTCGATCAACAACTCTCACGTCGAAGGCCTTCACGAATGCTACCCTCAGCTATGGCCGCGTGGCACTCGGCCACTTCCCTGGCGTGCGAAACGAAGACAAACGGCGCCACTTTGATCGACAATTGCCATTGATTTACTGCTTTGATTTCGATCACCACCGTCCATATTGAAGATCACGATACGCTCTTTAACTTTGATGTTGAACATTCTTCGAATAGATAAATGGATTGGAAGAAAATTGAGGATGTTTGTGGACGTTTTCTGGCCATTGACAAAGGAGGTGGCGGCTGGGGTATTGAATTAGGGTTTTATTTTATTTTTTTAGAATTATGGGGGTATTTATAGGAAATTATTCAAAACACTATTCATTCCGGATTTTCTAAACTCCGATTTACGCGCCGAAACTGACGTTCCTAGGGTTTACCCCGCGTTCCGGAAACAATGGAACAGGTTTCGAAAGCTAATTCGGACATCTATGCGAGTTATGGCAATAAACGTTCAATTTAAATTAAACCGATTTAAACGATTTTCTAGGCGTTTTAATTTGTACCGGACAAACGGTTAATCCAATTGACACGAAATTTGAAACCTTACAATAATATCACATTACGGATCCGATGAAACTAGTTTCGTCGAAATCCGAGACTTTTTGAAAAATGGCTATTTTAACTCGCCAAATTAATATTAAAAATAATTCGATGCGTTTCGAGCTGCCACGATCAAACGATAACTCCGATTGCTACGAAAATTGAAATCCGATAATAACTAACTATTACAGATCCAATGGAACTAGTTTCTTCCAATTCCGAGACTGTTCAAAAATTGGCTAATTTCACTAGTCGATTTTAATATTAAAATATTCAATTTTCACAAATTAACTTCTAATTCGATTTTAAAAGTTCTAAAATATCGTTCTAACCTCAATATGATAAAATAAAATTTTACAAATCATTTTCAATCATATTTAACTCAATTTTCAATTATTTCCCTAATTTAACATATTAAATTATCGATTTAATTATGTAATTAAATCCAATAATTCGAAATAAAATTTATTCGACTTATAAATTCACTTATTAATATTTAAAATTAATTAAATATTCAAATTTTAATTAATTAAAATTCTGGGTCGTTACAATCTTCCCCCCTTAAAAGAATTTCGTCCTCGAAATTACAAGTAAGAAAAGTTACAGAATCTATTAATTTTCCCAAAATCCATAGTTAATCTTCTTACAATACTTTACTAAGTTTTCCATATCATACTTAGTTATCTTGTCAAAAACAATTACTATTGTTTAACTTTCAACTCCAAATAAAAGTCTAAGTTTTCAAAATTTTCCAATTTTCTCAAATTTTTTCTAACGCCTTAAATTTTCGGAAAAATTCGCCATAGTCTCCTTTGCGCGGCTCGATCCGAAAAAAAAAATGATAGTATATATATCACAAATATACATCTCATCAAGTAATGAGGCATCCCGAAGGAAAAAAGTATAAAAGTACGGTATTTAATCCGAGATATGTACCTTATATTTTATTAGCAAGCATATACGGCTAATATAGCGCGAAAGCGAGCTCCAAATGCGAAGCAAACGCGATCCGCACCTACTAAACACTCAATAAACAACATGAGAATCATGTATGTAGACAATAGTATCAATATACAACATATAACAACATAATAACTATATATGTCAACATATCAAATGCAATAAAAGCAATATATTCAACCATCAACCAACTAACATCCATAACCATTTAATATTCATTCATATTCTCATTAATATTCAATGAATTGGTTTCTCAATTTAATCACATTTGATTCATTAACAGTGGATGTTTTTACTAACATTCATTTTCAATTAGTTTATATTCACTAATTCATATTCAAGTTGGTTCACTTCCAAATCAAATTCAATTCTATTTAAGATTCACTTAACTTCCAATTGAATTCCAAATTACTTTAGCTTCCTATTTCATTAATACTTAATTAATTATATACAATCAACTAACAATCATATATACAACCAATGTATATTAATTACAACCCATATTCATAAATATATCCATATAGTTTCGCTTCTTATATATATAAGTTTATTTCACAATTGTAAATCACATTAATTATAATTTAATTCTTATAATTCTTTTCACTTATACAATTATTCTTCACTTAGATTATTCAAACTACTAAACAATCAACTTATATACACTTTAATAATTCTGAAAATTTATCTCTTTATATATATAAAATATATTTAGGTAAAATTATTTCATTTACCTAATTTAAAACAATACTGTGTCGAATTGTTCTGTACAAGTGTTTAGAGATCCCTATCAACAACGTTAATTACTCGTATTAACCAGAATCTATATACCACTCAACAAACCAATCATCACAATATAAAACAATTTTATATTCACTAACAAATACGCTCTCATATCTATTATTACACTCAAACTCATTCTAAAGCACTACTGACTCTATCTCTAATGAGTAATACCCAACAGAACCATGGTTGTCGCTTAACCATATGCTCTGATACCAACTGTAAGGACCCGATTCTTCGACTTTCGAAAATTCAACATCGATACTCACTTTATCGACTGCCGAGCAATCGAACGACGGAAAACCGAACACTTAGGGTTTTAAGAAAAAGAAAAAGGATAGAAGAAGAGATAAGAAGATAGAAAATAGGGAGGAAAGAAAATAGAAAATAGAACGGAATAGAAAACAGCAGAACAACATAGGATCTCACAATCGCAGCGGAACAACATATAATAGATAAATGAATAATCTTTAAACAAAGAACTATATCGGTTATTACATCACATCACATCATATTATCATTACATCAGAGTGTACAACAACAAACAACATCAACAGCGGAAAAGAAATACTATATACTAATAATACGCCATGCCATCCATCTTGCCTCCAGCAACTCCAGAATATCCAGAATATCCTGTTAAACCTTAACTCTTGACTGCCCGTGTGAAAATTGGTGGGCACCCAGAGTTTAGGAAGGAAAACAATAAACTCCGAGTCAGTCATGAGACTGGTGTGAGAACTCAAAACAGTTTATTTATCTTAAAAATCAAAATAGAGGAGTATTTTTAAAGTCAATTCGAAATGCTTTTAAAAATGAGACTACCATAAGACCTCCCGCCACACACACAATGCAAACGCAGACTTGGAGGAGATTTCTTCTTATGTTAGTCAACGATGCTTGATACGCATTAAAAAGAACATTTGATATTATTACTAGTGCATAGTGTATAGAAAATCATTTCGAAAGTAGAGTATAAATCTTAGCCAGCATAGGTACCATTATAGTATGCTTACTATAGCTACCATATTAAATGGCAGGTTCTACAACTAAAACCGTACAAGTCTCGTATTGTTTCTTTGGATTTCCAACGAATGGTCAGGCCAAGGAACTTCCCATTGCCACATGAGAATGCCTCTGGATGGACATCCCCGAGAACCAAACTGGATCTCTACCAACACAAGGCCGGGTTACCCCTAACTGAGTAACAGCTGACCGAATATGCCATCCCCCGGTCCTTTAGGACCTTTCAACCGAGCGCTCGTAATCAATTCACACAATCATAAAGTGTTTTCAACATGAGTAAGTATCTGGGCTCCATACCATGATACCACCCTTTTCCAGAAGGAAATGCACATACCCTAAAGGGCGCTACCCCTGATAACCTTGCCGCATCTTTCCTGTTTTGACCATTCCCGAGGTGTGAGGCTCGACGAAGTCACGTCCACAAAAACATACTTTATACAAAAGCCATGCTTTGGGTCAACAAATGATCATAGAAATGATCACCAGGATAGACGATCAAATAAACGATCCTATCCCAAATAATCAAGACAATGATCATTTCACAGCAACACTCAGCATGTCACATTACCAAATTAGGAATATATCGCTGATAACATTCAACTACATAACCTCTGAGCTCGTATGTCTCAGAGAAGGGTGTTAAGCTAAAAGAATAAATTCTCCGCCACCAACAGAAATATATTTGAAAGAAATCTGCTTTATATCTCAATCTGTAATGTCAGACATACAATCCATACAAGTCTGTTTTGGGCTCGAACAGAACCGAAGGCACTTACAAAGAAGTCCTTGCAATCCGGATAATCTCTAATCACGTCCGGACTTCCCATCACATAGGGAGTCTCTATACCGTAGCTACTCGGTGCAAAGACAATCGACGAGTTGTCCTTTCGCTTTCAAAAAGATCCGGTCTTCAACACCGGTCTTCAAATGCAATTCATAACGACATATCACATATTCGGAATGGGTTATACGACCCCATGGTCCTTTCCCGGTTAACCCGAATAGTGAGCGCTTATTCAAAAATAAGTGTGGCATTCAAATTCAAACAAATCACATCAATTACCCACTCAAAGGGAAATATTGATAGTCGGTTATTGAACTATCAATGGATATGCACACATCACCAGTTTCCAAATAATTTTCCAAATTATTTATTTCCCAAAAATATCTTTACAAGATATATAATTTCACACTTCAAAAATAAATCAATATTTATCTTTAAACAAATTCTCCTTTTCATTTATAAATTCCATAATGAATTTATATTTCACAATATCCATGCATATACGATTTCAATTATTCATTTCAATTTATCTTCAAAAAGATAAATTCTCTAATATTCACTTTATATTGGAAAAACATTTCCATACTTATTTAATAAGTAATTCACAAATCTATTTATTTTCAACACTTGAAAAATATTTAATATACTTAAATCGAAATTAAGTGTATATTTCATTCTTTAAGGAAATCATTCTCTTAAACATATTTATTTGGGCCAAAAACGAATGTTGCATAAAACATCGTTACGACAACCCAAAATCACTAGTATAGGGATTCGAAAGTAAAATAGATATATAAATCCCAATACTATACAAAACATTTCCTTTCGGAAATCATTTACTATAACAACAGTGTTATAGTCCACCATTTCCTTTTATTTCTCGAAAACGTCTATTTCAACAATGAATGTTGAAATCTATGGTTTCGAATCTTAACACATTTTAAAACATCGTTAGATCGTTTTAATTCTATTTAAAACATCAAATCTAAACATTTTCTTTAACATATTATTCACTATTCAAAAACGTGAATATACTACGTTAACAACTTTCATCCTTTTATTCATTTTATTTTAAAGGATTATTCACAGTCAAAAATGTGAATATAACTCCATTAATAGGTTTCAACAATTTACTTATCAAAATAAGTCGTTTGCGAATTTATAAAACAACGTTTATAAATTCCTTTTCTATTTGTTTTATAACTACTTCCTTTATAAATTCCTTATTAACCTATTCAATTTATAACTCAATTATAAAACAAAAGTTCATGTTATAAGTTAAATACTTAGAATTTATTTGTTTGCACCATCGTTCCTTTGAACTTCATAATTATAAATCTTATAACTTATAAGATTCAATTATTTATCCAAAACCATTCTTTTAATAACTTTATAAATTTTATAAACCTCCTGCTTAAAAAATTCCATTTATGACTTCACCGTTTAGAATTCTATAGATTTCATTCATTTATGAAATTCATTCACAATTCATTCTAACACTTATAAAAACTCGTTTTATAATTTCAATATTTCGATTTATAAATATCCATTTATAAATCTCTTATATAAATCAATTCATATTAATATTTCAAAACGTCTTTAAACTCCTTTAAAAACTTCATCATTTTGATTTATAAAATAATCAAATTTTATAAATCCTATATTTAAAATTTTTATAATAAATTCAAAAATCCCGATTAAACTATTTTATAAAATCATTAGCCTCATATTTTCAAAAATCAACCTTTAACTATATTTCTCAAAAACCATAATTTTTATAACATTAAAATTATATCGTTTATTTATTTATAATGGATCAATTCCAAAAATATAGTATATTTTCAAAAATCACTTTAGAATCATTTTAAAATTCCAAAATCTTGGCCCAATGATGCTACACACCAAATAGTCAATCACGACAACAACGATATCATATATCAATATGATAATCCATCAAATATCAAAATATCTGAAATCAAATAAATACTGTTGAGGAATCCAGTTGGATCCCTCCAACCTGTTTTCCTGCATCCACAAACATTAGCACAATACCAATTCCGCTCCAGTATGGAATTATCGCGGTATATGGGATTTTAAATATTATCCGCTTAATAGACGACGCAATAGGGTCTCATCCGCTATACAAATGCGGGAAATCAATAACTCCAATATATACATATGCCAATATATATATATTGCTATTATATATAATACCAATTTCACTGTTTATGAAATATTCGCGGTATATGTTTTTAATAAATAACATCCGCTTACTAACGGCGCATAATGTCTATCTTAATAATCAATAGATAACAATCATCATTCAAACATGCATTCAAATATTTTAAATCTAACTATTTAAAATAAAATCGAAACTGATTCGATTGAGTGAGAAGTTCTCACCTTGATTTCAATTTCGTTTTAGCGATTTATTTCGAATAAAATTAAATGGACGTTTAATTTTACCCAAAATTCTCACTAACTCCAAATGACTCCAATCCAACTCCATCGCGTAGTGCTCGTCCATACGATTCCAACGCAACTGGTTTTGCGCGTTTTCGACCTCGTATGAAAAAGTTATGATATTATGAAGTTACACGATTTTTTATATATATAAATTACAACAAATTATATAATTTTTAAACCTAAACCTATTTCCAGCCGTAGATCCAAGCCCTATGCAATCTAAACCGTCCCCTTCTTCCTCTCCTTCTCGTTCACGCGCGTCTCTCCCTGTGAACATCGAACCCAAAGTCGCCGTCCCCCTTGCAATTTTCACGACTTCATCTCCACGTTCCAGCTCGATCAACAACTCTCACGTCGAAGACCTTCACGAATGCTACCCTCAGCTATGGCCGCGTGGCACTCGGCCACCTCCCTGGCGTGCGAAACGAAGACAAACGGCGCCACTTTGATCGACAATTGCCATTGATTTACTGCTTTGATTTCGACCACCACCGTCCATATTGAAGATCACGATACGCTCTTTAACTTTGATGTTGAACATTCTTCGAATAGATAAATGGATTGGAAGAAAATTGAGGATGTTTGTGGACGTTTTCTGGCCATTGACAAAGGAGGTGGCGGCTAGGGTATTGAATTAGGGTTTTATTTTTATTTTTTAGAATTATGGGGGTATTTATAGGAAATTATTCAAAACACTATTCATTCCGGGTTTTCTAAACTTTGATTTACGCGCCGAAACTGACGTTCCTAGGGTTTACCCCGCGTTCCGGACACAATGGAACAGGTTTCGAAAGCTAATTCGGACATCTGTGCGAGTTATGGCAATAAATGTTCAATTTAAATTAAACCGATTTAAATGATTTTCTAGGCGTTTTAATTTGTACCGGACAAACGGTAAATCCAATTGACACCAAATTTGAAACCTTACAATAATATCACATTACAGATCCGATGAAACTAGTTTCGTCGAAATCCGAGACTTTTTGAAAAATGGCTATTTTAACTCGCCAAATTAATATTAAAAATAATTCGATGCGTTTCGAGCTGCCACGATCAAACGATAACTCCGATTGCAACGAAAATTGAAATCCGATAATAACTAACTATTACGGATCCAATGGAACTAGTTTCGTCCAATTCTGAGACTGTCAAAAATTGGCTAATTTCACTAGTCGATTTTAATATTAAAATATTCAATTTTCACAAATTAACTTCTAATTCGATTTTAAAAGTTTTAAAATATCGTTCTAACTTTAATATGATAAAATAAAATTTTACAAATCATTTTCAATCATATTTAACTCAATTTTCAATTATTTCCATAATTTAACATATTAAATTATCGATTTAATTATCTAATTAAATCCAATAATTCGAAATAAAATTTATTCGACTTATAAATTCACTTATTAATATTTAAAATTAATTAAATATTCAAATTTTAATTAATTAAAATTCTGGGTCGTTACAATTATCCTTATCTTGCTATAGACCGGTATAGGCATCTTTCTATAATCTTGATAGATCTTTGGTAATCATTTTGAATCCACCTTTTTTGTGCTTGTGTTCTTGATTCTGGAGGATCTTGGAAAGATCACCTCCACCTTGTTAAACTTACCTATAACAACAGTTATCAGGTATAAATTCAATCTTCTTATCATCTTATCTTAATCCTATTTCACTCTATCTTTTCTGTGCCATTCCATACCTCATTCCTTTTCGGGGACGAAAAGTTGTGAGTGGGGGAGAGTGTAACAACCCTATATTTTGTAATTATTTTATTGTATATTTTAATTATTTTAATATAAATTTTTTATTTATAAACTTATTTTACTTATTTGTAATGATTAAATTTATTATTTAAATATAAAATCTTGATTTTATATGACTTATAATTCCAATCTGTGTAAATTAAATATTTGCTTGAAATGTTGAGTTTGGTCAAAACAGTCAAACTGTGACTTTTAACTTAAAATTTTAAAAGTTTGAATTTTTTTTTCTTTTATTATGAAGGTACATAAAATTCTAAGAACACCACTTTTTGTTTCGTTGAAATTGGATGTAAATTGTGAAAGTTATACCATTTACAATATTGTGCATATATAGGGTTATTTACAATGACTATTTTAAATTGTATAAATTACTTCTTCTTTGTTATATTTTATTTTAATATGTGATAATATGTTATATTATGTATATTTTGACTTTTAAGTATTTTTAAAATGATAATATAATTTTTCTAAAGTTTATTTGAATTTATTTCAATTTATAAAGCCTAGTTGGTATTTACTGCATTTTTCTTTATTTAACTTTCTATTTAATGAACATTAAATTATTATTATACCTTGAAAATGTTTTAAAACCATTTTTACTTCAAATTTTGTGTTATAATATTTTTTTTTGTGAAGTAATAAATTTTCCAAAGTCATTGGAGATTTTCTTGTAATTTTTATGTCAGGTTTGCTATTTTTAAGCAATTTCTTATTTTCTTTTTCTATTTTACTTAAAATAAATTATTTATTTTATTTTATTCTTACTTAGTTTAGGTTTTAAATAACATTTCTGAGTTTATTTTGTTTTTATAAAATTAAAAAGAAAAGGAAATGCAAATGTTTAGAAAGTTAAGAGATCTTAAAAGCCTGAAACGTAAAGGCGTTTTATCCGTTTCTTTTTGCAATCAATACATCAATTTATTGATTTATTTTATACATTCACTTTTATTGCTGTGTTTTACTTTATTTTATTCATTTTACATGTATTTAAATTCAAGATAATTTTTCCAAAGTGTATTGAAGTTATTTCTAATTCCTAAGTCTAGTTTTCATTTTTCTGTGCCATTTTTCTTATTTTAATCATATCTAATTAATAATTAATTATTAATATTTTGTTTATCTTTTATATTTTTGAATTCTAACTGAAATTTATAAGTTTTTTCAGTTATTTAAGATGTATATGAATATATAGGAAGTTTAAAAGGTTTGGAAGCAAAGAAACGTAAAACTGTTTTAACGTTTCTTCTTCCGTTTCTTTTCCAATTAATAGATTTAATTTCCTTTGACCGTTCCTTTCTTTATTGTAGCTATGCATTTCTTACCTCATTTTCACATGAAAACATTCCTCTCCACTTAATTTTTCACGGCTAGAATGGTTTGGTAGTGGCTCCTCTTTTCCTCTTCTTTTTGCTCTTCTTTTTCCATTGTTTTCTTATATTTTGCCTTGTTTTCTCATGTGTATTGCTTGGCCTTTCCTCCATAGCCACGGCCACCACCTCCTACACCTCTTCCCTGCCATCATCACCAGCTACCCCTCTGGTCTTGACCAAGGCCGAGCCCACCATGGTGCCAAAACTCCAAAAAAAAGCAACAATGCCCTTGAACAATGCTAGTTTGACAACCTTTGCCTCATCTCCTTCAACCACCACCTTAACCACCACCATAGCCACCTCCACCACCTCTGACCTGACCTCCACCCTCTGCCACATCACCCACCACCCTCTGGAAATCAGACCATGACCAAGCCATGCCCATCCATTGAAGCAAGGTCCAATCTATCTTGTTCATTTTGCTTTGTATTTCAAAATTGTTTCAATGTTATTTTATGTTGAATGTTTATATATTGTCTTGTTTGTTTTGTTTTGGGTTGTTGATACAAAATCATATCTTGTCTATCTTTCAACTCAAATCAAAAGTCGTGCAATTGTGCTTGTCGTGCCTTTGGAGTCGTGCTTGTATGTTGTTTTGGTCTCTAGCTTTGAAAAAAGTGAGTCTTTCTCACTCTGACATTTATACTTATGAAAAGTGAATTGATGACAAGTGTTTAGTAATATAAAATGTTTATGCAAGTTAATGATGATCATATGATATGCTATGCCATGTTATTACCATGTTATTACCATGTTAAAACTGTTAATTTTCACCTAACATCTCATATATGACTGTATATTGTGATATTGACCTCGTTTATATTATTTCTGTATATGATCACAATGCAAGTTCCCTGTTAGAAAAAAAAATGTTATGGGCTGAAATGATAGGCCTGAATGGTTTTAAATTTTTCATTTTGACTTGGGATTGCGGGTTTGAAATGATAAAACCCGGATTTTCTTTGTAAATTGTGGGTTGAAATGATATATTACCCATATCACTTTACCTAGCGTAGAAAATTATATACAGGCCCGTAGTTAAAATATGTTTTTCTAAAATTTTAAATATTTTATAAATTTAATTATTATAATATTTTGATTTTAAATTTAATAAAAAAAGGATTTTTGTAAATTATTATTGATTTTCTGAATAATTGTAAGTGAAATGAATTAATGAAAAAGTTAGAAATTTTGAACGTAAGTTATTTTGGAAAATTTGATTTAATTATAATTGGAAATTAAATTGAATATGAAATTATGATAAATTTATGATAATTTGAATTTAAATGAATTAAAAGTGATTTTATATCATATTAATGATTTTTAACAAATTTGAAATGTTAAATGAAAGAATATTTTAAGTTGAAATTTTGAAATATAACTAAAATTGGAAATTTATGAAATTGACTTAAAAGTGAACTTTTAGTTAAGTAAATAAAAATAAAATTAAGTTATATTTGAGAATTTGAACTTAAGTGTTAAGTTGAAATTTAATGTAATGGATTTAAAATTGAACATTGCAATTTAATAAGTGAATTATTATTAAATCTTGATTTTTGAATGGAAATTTAACTTTATTAGATCATGAACTTGAGGAAAAATTAAATGATGTTATAAATGTGAAAATGTACGATTTTATAAGTTAAAAATGTTTTAAATAAAAATATAATTTGTTGAGAAATTATATTGAATATTTGAAGTTAATTGACTATATTTTTTAAATGCTATTAATTACAATGTAAATGATATTACAGCATTTGGAAATGCTGTAGTTGATGATAATGAACTAAAAAGCTAAATTGAATTAAAAGCTATTATAGCAATTTTTGTAAGTGCTATAAATCGTTGAATTTAACTAAGTTTATTCGAAATTTAAGTAAACCCTATTACAACATTTTAAAATGTTTTCTTTTGTTAAATTGAACTGTTTTGAATGTATTTTTCCGTAGCGTTTTCTAAATGCCACGAAAAGTGAATTTTCACTTCTTTGATAAACTTAAGTGAATAAATGAACTTTGGAAGTCGAAAATTTTGGAAATTTAATAATTTAATTATTAAACATAATAACTTCATTTTAATGATTAAAAATGATTTTTGGAATATATACTGTTTTGAAATATGGATTGAAATGATATTTTAAATTGAATAAAATGAATAATGATTTGAAACGAATGTGGTTTCATAAAGATATGATATTTTGATATATTAAATGATTGAAATGTGGTTTTGAAAACATATGATATTTTGATATATTAAAATGGTCTGAAAATGGAGTTTTGAAAGATATGATATTTTGATATTAAAATGATTTGAAAAGAAGATCCGAAAGATATGATATTTTGGAATGATTTAATCTTTATTTTGATAAAGATTTGGGTTGAAATAATATTTTATTTTGAAGTATAAATATTGTTTTAAAAGGTTATAACTACGGGTTATAATAACGATTGGTTGTTAAAGAGACCGGGATCGGACATTGTCTTATAGCCGGCCAATACCAAAAACCACTTTAACAACTGTGTACGCGGTGAAGATTCCAGAATGAAGTAGGATAGTGGCGACGTTCTCGAGGTATATTACGTGTACCCAAGTCCCGTGAGTTGGCATATATGACTAAAACAGGAGCTATACCGGGCTACACAAAGGGTCGCACCCTTTCATCGAGCATGCTCCATTGGAAACCATTCTATTACTGTTGTGATTCGATTCGGTGGCACCACTTTGAATCGGGGGTATTGTCCGAGGTGGGCGGAAGCTGCTGGCTTGCTGTCACCACCGGTCCGGGAGTGCAAACGGTGTATCCACCCTGGCATTGCCACACGTGCCGTGTCATATCCTTATATCGAGCCCACTACGATTTTGGTTTTAAAGATCTGACCGCGTTAAGGTTCACCATCCCCTTAACGCTATTTTCTATATGATTATACTTTACTGATTAGACATTACCGTATATAGCGTATATTACTACATAGTAAATAGTTTAACGGATCCTTAGAGGATGGGCGGTCCCAAGCATCCTTTAAGTTACTGATGCATTTTGTTACTGTTCACTTGAGTTGATTTACAGTTTATAAGTATTTATGTCCTGACTCGAGGATTTTGTGTTTTGCTTTACGCTCGGGTCAGATTGATTGAGTTAGCATTCAAGATTCAACTTCGGCGTTGGAGCTTTCCTTGAAGATCCATCCATCTATTTTGTTTCAGTATCCAGTGGTTCAATGATGTATCTGATTTGTACCTGATGTATCCTGTTACTCTTCTGTTGTATCTTATTTAACTCTGATGTATCTCATATTTATATAGTAGCTTCATGAACTACTGTCTCTTTTTCTTCCGCTGCATTTTTATATACTCTGTGTCTGTGATCTGTGATTTTTATTTACTGTATATTTTGAGGTTTGCCAAAATTTTATTTACAATACGGTATTTTGAGCAATCCAATTCCGGCATGAGTATCTACCTAGACACTTATAATGGATGCGAATGGTTGAAAATACCGAGTCGTTACAGCCTAGAGCTACCAAAGCTCTGATACCAACTGTAACGACCCGATATTTTCAACCATTCGCATCCATTATAAGTGTATAGGTGGACACTCATGCCGGAATTGAATTGCTCAAAATACCGCGTTGTAAATAAAAATTTGGCAAATCTCAGAATATACAGTAAATAAAAATCACAGACACAAAGTATTTAATAATGCAGCGGAATTAAAAGAGATAGTAGTTCATGAAGCTATTATATAAATATATCAGAGTTACATAAGATACAACAGAAGAAATAAAGTACAAGAGAAGTTTCAATATGATAACCAAATACAAGATGAATAGAACAACCAAACTGAAATAGATAAGACTACGTAAGCAAATAATCTCCAGCGATTCAAATCTCCAGAAGTGGAATCCAATCTGTGAATAACTCAGGCTGACCTGAGCGTAAATAAAAATTCAAACACTCGAGTCAGGACATACATACTTATACAATGTAAACCAACTCAAGTGAACTGTAGTAAAGGTACAAGTAACTTAGAAGATGCTTGGGACCGTCCATCCTCTAAGGAGCCGTTAAACTATTTACTATGTAGTAATATACGCTATATACAGTAGTGTCTAATCAGTAAAGTATAATCATATAGAAAATAGCGTTAAGGGGATGGTGAACCTTAACGCGGTCGGATCTTTAAAACCAAAATCATAGTGGGCTCGATATAAGGAGATGACACGGCACGTGAGGCAATGCCAGGGTGGATACATCGTTTGCACTCCCGGACCGGTGGTGATGGCAAGCCAGCAGCTTCCGCCCACCTCGAACAATACCCCCGAATCAAAGCGGCGCCACATATCGAATCACAAAAGTTATAGAATGGTTTTCGATGGAGCATGCTCGATGAAAGGGTGCGACCCTTTGTGTAGCCCGGTATAGCTTCTGTTTTAGTCATTGATGCCAACTCACGGGAGTTGGGTCCACGTAATATACCTCGAGAATATCGCCACCATCCTACTTCATTCTGAAATCTCCACCGCATACACAGTTGTTAAAGTGGTTTTTGGTATTGGCCGACTATAAGACAATATCCGATCCCAGTCTCTTTAACAACCAATCGTTATTTATAACCCGTAGTTATAACTTTAAAAAATATATATTTTATACTTCAAAATGAAATATCATTTCAACCCAAATCTTTATCAAAATAAAGATTAAATTATTTCCAAACTATTTCAATATATCATCATACCATATCTTTCGATTCAAATATTTATTATAACGACCCGTATTTTTACAGATCGAAGGATCGTAGAATTGTTGTTCGTAAGTCTTAAGTCGAAAGTCTTAAGTCGTAAGTCTTAAGTCGAAAGTCTTAAGTCGAAAGACTTAAGTCGAAAGTCTTAAGTCCAAAGTCTTAAGTCGTAAGTCTTAAGTCGTAAGTCGAAAGTCGAAAGTCTTAAGTCGTAAGTCTTACGTCGTAAGTCTTAAGTCGAAAGTCTTAAGTCGTAAGTCTTAAGTCGTAAGTCTTAGGTCGTAAGTCTTAAGTCGCAAGTCTTAGGTCGTAAGTCTTAGGTCGCAAGTCTTAGGTCGCAAGTCTTAGGTCGTAAGTCTTAAGTCGTAAGTCTTACGTCGTAAGTCTTAAGTCGTAAGTCTTAAGTCGTAAGTCTTAAGTCGTAAGTCTTAAGTCGAAAGTCTTAAGTCGTAAGTCTTAAGTCGTAAGTCTTAAGTCGTAAGTCTTAAGTCGTAAGTCTTAAGTCGAAAGTCTTAAGTCTTAAGTCAAAAGTCGTAAGTCTTAAGTCGTAAGTCTTAAGTCGTAAGTCTTAAGTCGTAAGTCTTAAGTCGTAAGTCTTAAGTCGTAAGTCATGGGTCTTGATGAGTCGTGACCGACTTAAGGGGGCATACAAGTTAAGGATTTCAGCCTATAAATAGGAGTGCCTACCTTCATTTTTGGAATCCGGATTTTGAAGCGACGAAGTGCTGCCATTTTGAGAGCTCGACTACAACACTTCTTCACTTCTTTTCTCCACTTTAATCTTGTGCTTCCATTCATCTAGATTGAAGATCAAATCGAAGATCCAAGAGTCAAAGTAGAAGGTCTACATCCATCGAAGAGAGATTTCATCGTTTGAAGGGAAATCTTGTCGGATCAAGCTAGATCCTTTGCTGTCCAGATCTGAAGTTGTTATCTTTTGAGGTGTTTAGGTGATTCGGTGAGTGGTAGTTATCTCTCACACGGACCCAAAGGAGTATATTGGATCGGTGGCTTGTTTATGTGTTAAAGATAGAGATTTCTTTCATTTTCCTTAAGTCTGCATGTAGATCCATTGTCTATGAAGTTTTGGATACCCATTTTGTTACATGTTAACTTATATAAGTTTATTCATCAAGTTTTAGAGATATTTGCTTATAATTCATACTTGTTAGAATTGGACATTTTAATTACGAAATTGCCATTCTTGTATACTTGCTTATTAGATCTTGTTTGAATGTTTGACTGCTTGGATTAATGATTGATTTGAATGATAGATTGTTGCAAATTAGCTAATAGTTGATTTGGACAAGTTGGTCGAAGATGATTCAAAAGCTAAGTGGAGAGGCTCTTGAGTGGTGAAAGTAGCTTGTGGCATATGAAGAGGATGTTAAAGTTCATATGGATAGATTCGATGATGATGGACTTTGCTATGATGCGTTGAAGCAAAGCATGATGTGAGATAGCCTTGATTTAATCCAGACGGGATCATCCCATGCATGTTGATAACTCGATGATGCGGTTCGAGTTGGTTGATAATGGTGGGCTCGAGAGGCGCTTGGCCTAGTATGAGAATAGTCGTTGAGGAGGATGACTAGGAGGCTGAGATTTCATCGTTGTTGAAGGTTCTAGCATGCTCAAAGCAAGAGTACGTTGGGACGGGTCACGATGACGTTCCAAGCACGGGCTGCGACGACGTGCTAGTACTCTGGGTAGTTGCGAAAATTCCTAGGCACAGGCTGCGACGACGTGCGGAGTTATGTCTAGAACCGAGGTTACCATTAGCCCTTGACAGGCGGTCATTCAACTAACGGTGAATTCAAGGCAATGATAACAGTGACAGCCAGAGTCATGGATGTTTGGATGTTTGGTTGTATTGTCATTTGGGTCAGGAGCGATGTTTTCAGGGTGCTTATCTGATTTTGGTTTAGGCCTTGGGGGTTTGCATTTGGAAAACACCGACCTTGACTTGAGTGATATTTACTTTGCTTTAAATGTCTGAATTGCTATGTTTACTTCTGCTTAGTGTGTCTGGGGGCTATCACTGTAGAAAGAGGTGGAGTGGGATGGTTGAGTTCCTATTCCTTGTACCCTTTATGCTCTTTTGGTATGTTTGATAGTTGATTTACTGCTCACTAAGACTGTTGTCTGACTCAAGGTTTTATGTTTAACTCTTATTATCTTGGGCTGTTCATCCATGTTGGGATGGACAGACTAGGTAGCAGGTGACAGGTGCGGTTCTTACTGGTCAACGCTGTTGATGACGAAGACGAGCTGGAGGCTTTTGCATATTATTTTCTTACTATATGTACTGGGTGTTCCGCTGTTTGTATATTCTCTGAGTGATATGTAGTGAGGCTTGATGTATTGACTTTGCTGATTGATGTATCAAACTATTATGAGTTTATATGATGAGACTTCTGTTCTATAGAGCTTCACTATCTATACATTCTATTGTATTTTATCCATGCGCTGTGAGTAATACGATGGACTATTCTGCTTTGTCTTATCCTAACTATCGTCCATGGCTGCCTGACAAACCTTTCAGTGCACCATTCCCTTGTTTTCGTGCGGGAGTCATGGGCGGTCGTCACATTTTGTATCAGAGCTTTGGTTAATCGATTTTAGCCAACGCTCATTGACGTAACTACGTATGAGAGACGTAATTGTGATTTTGATGGATGATTACTATATATATAATATAGTAGCTTAGAAGGATTTGAACTTCTTATGCTGTTGTTTCTCAGGGTATATTAATCATTTCTTTTCGACATTAGGAATGAGTCGAAGAGGGAGACCAGCTGCTAGGGGAGGCCATGCTGTTGAGGGGACTGCTGATTATGCTTCTATGTTTGAGGCTATGATGACTTCGATCATGAGAAGGATGCCAGCTCCGGGGCCATCGGTAGATGTTGGAGTTCAGGTTCAAGCCCCAAGACCAGTGGATTTTGCTAAGCTTTGTAAGGACTATACTGCTCTTGGAGGAAAGGTTTTCTTGGGAACAGAATCAACCATAGAAGTCCAGAGATGGATAGGTGCTTGTAGAAGGATCTTTGGTGACTTGGGAATTGAGGATGTGACTAAGAGGAAGCTTGCATCAAGACAGCTTCAGGGAAGAGCTTCTGATTAGTGGAACTCTATCACCATTGATACTCCAGAGGAAGAGATCACTTGGGAGCAATTCCAAGTCAGATTTGAAGCTAGGTTCATTTCTACAGCTCAGAAATCTGTTTTGTTTAAGAAGTTTGTGGAGCTCAAGCAAGGTGGAAGACCAGTTCTTGAGTATGTTTCTGAGTTTGAAGCTTTGTCCAAGTATGCTCGGTCATATATTGAATCCCCTTATCAGAAGAATGAGAAGTTTGTGACAGGCCTGGACAGTTATCTTGGGAGGCAGTTGGTGGATCATTTGGACGATCCGTTTGAGAAGCTTGTGGAGAAGGCTCTCAGGCATGAGAATCTGTTTCCTAAGGAAGGATCTGTTGTTGTTGTGACCAAGGAGCAAGGTGGAAACAAGAAGAGGAAGCAGCAGCAGCAGAAGGGTAAGAATGGTCAAAAGAAGCCGAAGGGTGAAGTGACTTGCTACAATTGCCAGCAGAAGGGCCATCTCTCCAGGGATTGTAAGAATCAGAAGGCGCCGGCGAAGTGCCACAACTGTGATAAGCCGGGGCATTTCAGGAAGAATTGTCCGGAACCGAGGAAGGACAAGCAGATTGTGCAAGCTTATGCTTTGGGGGCTGTTCCATCATCTGCGAAAGCTCCTACTGCAGAAGAGAAGGGGAAGAGTGTGGTGGTTCAAGGTACTCTTTCCATTTGTGGTGTTCCAGTTAGAGTGTTGTTTGATACTGGGGCGTCGCATTCCTTTGTTTGTAGTGAACTTGTAGGCCGGTTGGGTTTGGAACCGGATATTGTTGATAGACCATTGGTTGTAACTAATCCAGTTGGGGGTTCGTCATGTTTGTGTATGATATGCCGTGGTCTAGTTGTATCGAGTCATGATTGCTCTTTTGTTTGTGATTGTTTTGTTCTGAACTTTGCGGGGTTTGGAATTATTTTGGGTATGGACTGGCTTAGGAAGTATGCGGCAAGGGTTGATTGCAAGAGGCTGGAGGTGACAGTCGAGAATGTGGAGGGTCGAAAGGTTGTGATACGATGTAAGCATGAGGAAGGCGTCTTCATGAGCTTCATGTATTCGCTGGTTGTTCCACGGGATGGACTGTCATCGGTGCCTATCGTGAATGGATTTGAGGATGTCTTTGACGAGGTCAAAGGGTTACCGCCGCAAAGAGAGATCGAGTTTCGTATCGATCTAGTTGAAGGAGCCAGACCTGTTGTGATGCCGCTTAGGCGAATGGCGCCTAGGGAACAGCAAGAGTTGAAGGTGCAAGTTGATGACCTTTTACAGAAAAGATTCATTCAGCGTAGTGTGTCCGAATGGGGTGCACCAGTTGTGTTCGCAACCAAAGCGGATGGATCGTTGAAGTTGTGTGTGGACTATCGTGAGCTGAATAAAGTGACTAAGAAGAATAAGTATCCGTTGCCGAGAATAGATGACTTGTTTGATCGGCTTCACGGAGCTAAGGTGTTTTCTCAGATGGATTTGGCAACGGGATTTCACCAGTTGAGAGTGGCAAAGGATAGTGTGTCGAAGACTGCTTTTAGGACACCATCCGGTTTCTATGAGTGGCTGGTAATGCCGTTTGGATTGACCAATGCACCGGCATATTTTGTGGATCTTATGAATAGAGTGTTCAGGGATCAGTTGAACAAGTTTGTACTTGTGTTTGTGGATGATATTTTGATTTATTCCAAGACTGAAGAAGAGCACAAGACGCATTTGCGTATTGTTTTGGAAATCTTGCGAAAACATCAGCTGAGGGCTAAGTTTTCGAAGTGTCACTTCTGGAAGAGTGAAGTGAGGTTCTTAGGCCATGTTATCTTTGGAAATGGAATAGCGGTTGATCCCGCTAAGGTGGCAGCAATCCAGGATTGGGTTAGACCTAAGAATGTATCTGATGTGAGAAGTTTTCTTGGATTAGCAGGATATTATCGTCGGTTTATCAAAGACTTTTCCAAGATAGCTGCACCATTAACAGGGTTGACGAAAAAGAACCAAGTGTTCAGATGGGATGCTAAGTGTGAGCAAGCTTTCGGAATCCTGAAAGAGCGATTGACAAGTGCTCCTGTTTTAGCTATTCCAAGTGGAAATGATGAGATGGTGGTTTACACCGATGCATGTGGTACTGGACTTGGAGCAGTGCTAATGCAGAAGGATAAAGTTGTTGCATATGCAAGTCAACAACTGAAGCCGCATGAAAGGAATTATCCGACTCATGATTTGGAGTTAGCGGCGATTGTATTTGCTTTGAAGATGTGGAGACATTACCTATTGGGAGTTCGATTTGAGTTGTTTACAGATCATAAGTCATTGAAGTATCTTTTCGCCCAAAAGGATTTGAATCTTCGACAGCAACGATGGTTAGAGTTTTTAGCATCATATGATTTTGGTGTAGCCTATACTCCGGGAAAAGGTAACGCAGTGGAAGATGCGTTAAGTCGAAGACTTGCAGGTTTGGGAGCCATGTTTTCGGAATGGAAGAGTCTTGAGTATTTGGCTGGATTTGACTTCAGGCCTAGATGTGAATTGGAACCTGAGATGTTGAAAAACTTATCGATAAGACCTACTCTAGTGGAAAGAATTGGCGAGAGCCAAAAGCGAGACGATAAGCTTGTCAAGATTATCCGTGATTTGGAATCTGGATTGGAGCCAGACAAGGATAAAGGATTCGAGGTCGATCAAGAGGGTTGGCTTCGGAAACAAGGACGACTGGTTGTTCCCGATATAGATGAATTGAGAAATGAAGTTTTGAAGGAAAGTCATCACTCAAAGTTGACAATTCATCCAGGTGGAAATAAGATGTATCAGGATATGAAGAGAACCTATTACTGGGAAGGTATGAAGAAGGATGTTGGAAATTTTATTTCCCAGTGTATGAACTGCCAGTTGGTAAAAGCCGAACAGAAGAAGCCAAGTGGATTGCTTCAGCCATTAGAAGTTCCTACATGGAAGTGGGAGCAAATATCGATGGATTTTATCGATGGACTACCCAGAACCAGAGCAGGAAATGAAGGGATTTGGGTCATCGTAGATCGTTTGACTAAGAGTGCAAGATTTATTCCTGTTCGATCAACTAGGACTGCATCGAAATTGGCTGAATTGTATGTTAAGTGGATAGTTCGATTCCATGGTATTCCAAAGAGTATAGTGAGCGATCAAGACCCATTGTTCACTAGTGGATTCTGGAAGAGCTTCCAGGAAGTTTTGGGAACTGAATTGTGTTTGACTACAGCTTATCACCCCCAAACAGATGGTCAGACCGAGAGAGTCAACCGAGTTTTGGAAGATCTTCTCCGAGCATGTGTTTTGGACTTCGGAGGATCATGGGAAGATCATCTTCATTTGGTGGAATTTTCATATAATAACAGTTACCAGTCAAGTATTGGTATGGCACCATATGAGGCATTGTATGGAAGACCGTCTAACTCTCCGACATGTTGGTTGGAAACTGGAGAAAAGCTGATACTTGGGCCCGAAATGATTCGACAGACTTCAGATTGTATAGAGACCATTCAGCGACGAATGAAGGCAGCCCAAGATCGTCAGAAAAGTTATGCCGATAAGCGTCGAAAAGATTTGGAATTCGACGTAGGAGATATGGTTTTTGTGAAGATTTCTCCACTAAAGAATGTTATTCGATTCGGGAAGAAAGGAAAATTGACTCCGAGATTTGTTGGACCATTCCCGATCGTCGAGCGAATTGGAAAGCTCGCTTATAAATTGGAGTTACCAGAAAAGATGTCGGGTATGCACAATGTTTTTCACGTGTCGTATCTACGGAAATATGTGCACGACCCAAATACAGTGGTTGCTGCTGATAGCTGTGAAGATTTGGAAGTTGATCCAGTTATTAGAAGACCTCGTAAGCCGCTTCGTGTTGTGGAAACTGGCATGAAACATCTTAGGAGGAAGGTAGTCAAGTTGCTCAAGGTACAATGGAGTGATGATGTTAACGACTGTACATGGGAGGAGGAAGAGAGGATGAAGGCAGCTCATCCTGAACTCTTCGAGGTATGGCCCTAAGGTGTCGTGACATCTCATGAATTTGTAACTTGTTCTAGTCTTAGAATTTTGCATGCTAGGCTAGTAGTTGGATGCATGGTTTGTTGATTGCTATGGATGGTAGGCATGCAGAATAGTTTTGATTGCTCTTGTTTGTTTGGAATTTCGGGGGCGAAATTCCTAAGGGGGAGAGAATATAACGACCCGTATTTTTATGGATCGAAGGATCGTCGAATTGTTGTTCGTAAGTCTTAAGTCATAAGTCTTAAGTCGAAAGTCTTAAGTCGAAAGTCTTAAGTCGTAAGTCTTAAGTCGAAAGTCTTAAGTCGTAAGTCTTAAGTCGTAAGTCTTAGGTCGTAAGTCTTAGGTCGTAAGTCTTAGGTCGTAAGTCTTAAGTCGTAAGTCTTAATTCGAAAGTCTTAAGTCGTAAATCTTAGGTCGTAAGTCTTAAGTCGTAAGTCTTAAGTCGTAAGTCTTAAGTCGTAAGTCTTAAGTCGTAAGTCTTAAGTCGTAAGTCTTAAGTCGTAAGTCTTAAGTCGAAACTCTTAAGTCGTAAGTCTTAAGTCGTAAGTCTTAAGTCGTAAGTCTTAAGTCGAAAGTCGAAAGTCGAAAGTCTTAAGTCTTAAGTCTTAAGTCGAAAGTCTTAAGTCGTAAGTCGTAAGTCTTAAGTCGTAAGTCTTAAGTCGTAAGTCTTAAGTCGTAAGTCTTGGGTCTTGATGAGTCGTGACCGACCTAAGGGGGCATACAAGTTAAGGATTTCAGCCTATAAATAGGAGTGCCTATCTTCATTTTTGGAATCTGGATTTTGAAGCGACGAAGTGTTGCCATTTTGAGAGCTCGACTACAACACTTCTTCACTTCTTTTCTCCACTTTAATCTTGTGCTTCCATTCATCTAGATTGAAGATCAAATCGAAGATCCAAGAGTCAAAGTTGAAGGTCTACATCCATCGAAGAGAGATTTCATCGTTTGAAGGGAAATCTTGTCAGATCAAACTAGATCCTTTGCTGTCCAGATCTGAAGTTGTTATCTTTTGAGGTGTTTAGGTGATTCGGTGAGTGGTAATTATCTCTCACACGGACCCAAAGGAGTATATTGGATCGGTGGCTTGTTTATGTGTTAAAGATAGAGATTTCTTGCATTTTCCTTAAGTCTGCATGTAGATCCATTGTCTATGAAGTTTTGGGTACCCATTTTGTTACATGTTAACTTATATAAGTTTATTCATCAAGTTTTAGAGATATTTGCTTATAATTCATACTTGTTAGATTTGGACATTTTAATTACGAAATTGCCATTCTTGTATAATTGCTTATTAGATCTTGTTTGAATGTTTGACTGCTTGGATTAATGATTGATTTGATTGATAGATTGTTGCAAATTAGCTAATAGTTGATTTGGACAAGTTGGTCGAAGATGATTCAGAAGCTAAGTGGAGAGGCTCTTGAGTGGTGAAAGTAGCTTGTGGCATATGAAGCGGATGTTAAAGTTCATATGGATAGATTCGATGATGATGGACTTTGCTATGATGCGATGAAGCAAAGCATGATGTGAGATAGCCTTGATTTAATCCAGACGGGATCATCCCAAGCATGTTGATAACTCGATGATGCGGTTCGAGTTGGTTGATAATGGTGGGCTCGAGAGGCGCTTGGGCTAGTATGAGAATAGTCGTTGAGGAGGATGACTAGGAGGCTGAGATTTCATCGTTGTTGAAGGTTCTAGCATGCTAAAGCAAGAGTACGTTGGGACGTGTCACGATGACGTTCCAAGCACGGGCTGCGACGACGTGCTAGTACTCTGGGTAGTTGCGAAAATTCCTAGGCACGGGCTGCGACGACGTGCGGAGTTATGTCTAGAACCGAGGTTACCATTAGCCCTTGACAGGCGGTCATTCAACTAACGGTGAATTCAAGGCAATGATAACAGTGACAGCCAGAGTCATGGATGTTTGGATGTTTGGTTGTATTGTCATTTGGGTCAGGAGCGATGTTTTCAGGGTGCTTATTTGATTTTGGTTTAGGCCTTGGGGGTTTGCATTTGGAAAACACCGACCTTTACTTGAGTGATATTTACTTTGCTTTAAATGTCTGAATTGCTATGTTTACTTCTGCTTAGTGTGTCTGGGGGCTATCACTGTAGAAAGAGGTGGATTGGGATGGTTGAGTTCCTATTCCTTTTACCCTTTATGCTCTTTTGGTATGTTTGATAGTTGATTTACTGCTCACTAAGACTGTTGTCTGACTCAAGGTTTTATGTTTAACTTTTATTACGTTGGGCTGTTCATCCATGTTGGGATGGACAGACTAGGTAGCAGGTGACAGGTGCGGTTCTTAGTGGTCAATGCTGTTGATGACGAAGACGAGCTGGAGGCTTTTGCATATTATTTTCTTACTATATGTACTGGGTGTTCCGCTGTTTGTATATTCTCTGAGTGATATGTAGTGAGGCTTGATGTATTGACTTTGCTGATTGCTGTATCAAACTATTATGAGTTTATATGATGAGACTTCTGTTCTATAGAGCTTCACTATCTATACTTTCTATTGTATTTTATCCATGCGCTGTGAGTAATACGATGGACTATTCTGCTTTGTCTTATCCTGACTATCGTCCATGGCTGCCTGACAAACCTTTCAGCGCACCATTCCCTTGTTTTCGTGCGGGAGTCATGGGCGGTCGTCACATTTATCAAAATAAATATCAAGTCATTTCTAACCATTTCAATATATTAAATTATCATATCCTTTCAAAACTTCCTTTCAAATCATTTTAATATATCAAAATATCATAACCTTTCAAAACTTCGTTCAAAATATCTTATCTTTCAGCATTCCTTACAAATTATTTTAATATCAAAATGTCATATCTTTCAAAACTCCATTTTCAAGTCATTTTAATATATCAAAATATCATATCTTTCCAAACCACATTTCAGTCATTTAATATATCAAAATATCAAAACCACATTCATTTCAAATCATTATTCATTTTCATTTCAATTCACATTTCAAAACAGTTTATATTCAAAAAAAATCATTTTTAATCACTAAAATTAAGTTATTATGTTCAGTAATTAAATTATTAAATTTCCAAAATTTTCAACTTCCAAAGTTCATTTATTCACTTAAGTTTATCAAAACAGTAAAAATTCACTTTTCGTGGCATTTAGAAAACGCTGCGGAAAGATACATTCAAAACAGTTCAATTTAACAAAAGACAACATTTTAAAATGTTGTAATAAGGTTTACTTAAATTTCAAATAAACTTAGTTAAATTCAAAAATTATAGCACTTAAGAAAATTGCTATAATAGCTTTTAATTCAATTTAGGTTTTTAGTTCATTATCATCAACTACAGCATTTACAAATGCTGTAATATCATTTACATTGTAATTAATAGCATTTCAAAAATGCAGTCAATTAACTTCAAATATTCAATATAATTTCTCAACCAATTATATTTTTTTCTTTAAAACATTTTTAACTCATAAAATCATACATTTTCACATTTATAAACATCATTTAATTTTCCTCAAGTTCATGATTTTATAAAGTTAAATTTCCATTCAAAAATCAAGATTTAATAATAATTCACTTATTAAATTGCAACGTTCAATTTTAAATTCATTGCATTAAATTTCAACTTAACACTTAAGTTCAAATTCTCAAATATAACTTAGTTTTATTTTTATTTACTTAACTAAAAGTTCACTTTTAAGTCAATTTCATAAATTTCCAATTTAGTTATATTTCAAAATTTCAACTTAAAGTATTCATTCATTTCACGTTTCAACTTTATTAAAAATCATTAATATGATATAAAATCACTTTGAATTCATTTAAATTCAAATTATCATAAATTTATCATAATTTCATATTCAATTTAATTTCCAATTATAATTAAATCAAATTTTCCAAAATAACTTACGTTAAAATTTTTCTAATTGTTCATTAATTCATTTTACTTACAATTATTCAGAAAATCAATAATATTTTACATAAATCCTTTTTAATTAGATTTAAATAAAAATGTTTTAATATTTACATTTCTAAACTAGTTTTAAATTTTTTAGAAAACATATATTAACTACGGGTCTGTATATAATTTCCTACACTAGAAAAGTGATACGGGTAATATATCATTTCAACCCGTAATTTACAAAGAAAATCCGGGTTTTATCATTTCAAACCCGCAGTCCCAAGTAAATGAAATAAATTGAAAATCATTCAGGCCTATCATTTCAGCCCATAACAATTTTTTCTTATTCTAAAGTCCGTTCGGGTATGTATCATTTCAACCCATAGTGATTTCTAATTTACAGGGAACTTGCAGTGTGATAAACTGATAAAATATACAGAATAGCATGAAATAACAGTAACATATGATATAACAGGTGTAATAACAGGTGTGAACATCATATGATAATAATATAAGCAGTTATAACATGTTAATATAGTTCTACAGATTCACATGGTGTCAATTTATTACTTATATAAGTACATAACGTCTGGTGAGAAATACTCACTTTTTTTTTGCTGGATATATGGATTAGAATGACACAACAGATCCAGAAGGCACGACCTTTGATTTGAGTGGAGAGAAATAGCCAAGATATCATCTTGTAAACAACCCCAAAACAAGACAATATAACTTATGAATATTCAACCAAAATATATTGAAATAAATTGAAATTGAAAGGCAACAAAGACAAGATAACTTGACCTTGCTACAACCATTCAAAAGCTCGACTATGGGGTTCTTTTTCTCAGCCATGATGATGATATGAGTGTGGGAGAGACAAGGCTAATAGCCTTGCAAACATTCAAACAAAACAAACAAATAACATAAGTTTTCAAACCCAAATTCAATAAAACAATGTTAGAATTAAATGCATAAAACAAAGCCAAAGTTTTTGCACTTGCTTTCTACCGCCTATGCTTCAGCTACAGATCTAAAATACATGTCTAAGGAGTGGGTTAGGATCAGGTCTTGGGCTCATATGGGTCGGCCATAGCTTGGAAGTAATGGTGCAAAGGTGGATGGACATAGGTGCAACAAAACAACAACTACAAGGCAAATTCATCACTTCTATGCTATAAATGGGTTCGGCCATAGGCTCTAGGGGCATGGCCAGTGGGTCCAGGTGGTGGTGGTAATGTGGCAGACGGTGGAGGTCAGGTCAGAGGTGGTGGTGGTGGTGGAAGTGGCGGCTGATGGTTGTAAAAGGCGGTGCTAGCAAACTAGGCTCGATTTATGTAAATAGGTGATGAGTTTGTGCATTTTTGGTGTTGTCTCTTGTTAAGGTGGGTTCGGCCTGGTCGTGGTGATGGACCAGAGGGGTGGTTGATCAGAGAAGGAGGAGGTGGAGCTCAGCCCAGATTTGGTTGAGGAGGAGTGGAGACATGACGTAGAGAACAAGTTGCAAAATCACATAGAAAAACTAGAAAACAAGAGAAGAGAAGAAGATTTTACCAAATTTTTTGCAAGATGGAGGCCATGAATTTTTTTAGGGTTGAGAAGCTTTGGTAATTCATGAAAATGAAGAAAAGAAGTCAGCTGAAGATAGTATAAGGAACGGCCAAAATAATTGATGTATTGATTGAGAAAGAAACGGTAAAAGAAACTGTGAAATGACTTTACGTTTCTTATCTTTTAAAACCATCCATACTTCCTTTTCTTTTAAATCAAGTAAAACAAAATAAAATTCAGCAAGTACATCTAAAAACTGAAACAAAGTGAAATAAAATAAAAATATACAATTAAATTTAAAGAAAATATAAAAAGAATTAAGGAAATTGCTTAAAAATTGAAAACAGGGTTCAAAAATTACAATTAGAACATAAATGGCTTTGGAAAAATATATATTTCATTTTAAAAATATTCTAAAGCAAAATGTTGAAATAAAATAATTTATTTATCATTTCTAAAACAAAATAAATAATTAAATTGGAGAAAAATAGAAAAGAACTAAAGAAAATGTTTAAAAATTGAAAACAGGGCATGGAAATTACAAGAAAAATACTACTAGCTCTAGAAAAATTCCTACATCACTTCAAAAATACTAAAAGACAAAAACATACTTAAATAACATATCAATAAATATTACAATAAAATATGACAAAGAAAAATAAAATTTATACTATTTAAAATAATAAAATTGCATAATAAACATATAGCACTCAATATTGAAATATACATAACTTTCACAATTTAAATCCGTTTCCAACGAAACAAAAAGCAGTGTTCTTAAAATTTTATGTACTTTCACAATAAAAGATAAATTTAAATTTTCAAACTTTTAAAAATTTAAATTAAAAGTCAAAGTTTAACTATTTTGACCAAAAATTCACGTTTTGGAAAATATTCTTTTTAGTCATGCTTTGGAATGATAATTCATATCAAAACTAAAGTTTATCATTCAAAGTAAATAAAATAAGTTTTTAAATCAAAAATTCAATTAAAATAATTAAAATATACAAAAAAAAATCAAAAAATACAGGGTTGTTACAACCTTTGTGTCGTATAACCCATTCCGAATAGTGATACGACGTTATGGATAGAAATTGAAGACCGGTGGTGAAGACCAGATATTTTCGAAAATGAAAGGATTTCTTGTCGAATGTCTCTGCATCAGCTGATCCCCAGTATAGAGATTTGAGCACCCACTGTGATGGGAAGTCCTGACGTCGTTAGAAATTATCCGGATTGCAAGGGCTTCTTCGGAAGTGCCTTCGGTTCTGTTCGAACCGGGGACAGACTTGTATGGATGTGTGTCTGACGTTACACTTTGAAATGTAAAGCTGGGTTCTATCAAATACATTTCTGTTTGGTGGCGGAGATTTATTCTCTTAGCTTAACACCCTTTTCTAAGATGTACGAGCTCAGAGGTTATGTAGTTGATGGTTACCAGTGATACCTTCCCAGTTTGGTAATGTGGCATACGAAGTGCTGCTGATCATTTGTTGATCAAAGCATGGCTTTTGTGAAAAGCATAGCTTTGTGGACGAGACTTCGTCGAGCCTCATACCCCGAAATGGTCAAAACAGGAAGAATGCAGCAAGGTTTCAAGGGTAGCTCCCCTAGGGTATGACCATTCCTTCTGGAAAAGGGTAGTATCATGGTATGTAGCCCAGATACTTACTCATGTGGGCACTGTAGTATATTATTATTACTGTGTGATGTTGTTGGTAATGAGGATCCTCGGTTAAAGGTCCCAAAGGACCAGTAGTGGCATATCTTAGGTTTTATTCCCCGGGAAGGGGGTAGCCGGCCTTGTGTTAGCAGAGAACTGAGGGATGGATCTCGAGGTGTCCCTACAGAGGCGTACCCATGTGGCAATGGGAAGTTCCTTGGCCTGACCATTTGTTGGAAAACCCAAAGAAACAATACGCGCCCTGTACGGTTTTAGTTGTATAACCTGCATTGGAATGTGGTGGTAACCTTCTATTGAACATGGTAGCTATAATAGGCATACGACGAAATGTTGTATGCTGGCTAAGATTAATATTATACTTTCGGAATGTTTTCCACTATGCACTAATAATAATATCAAATGGTTTTTCGCGCATCATTGACTATCATAAGGAGAAATCTCCTTCAATTCTGCGTTTGCATGGTGTATGTGGCGGGAGTCTTATGCTAGTTTCATTTTCCAAAAAGCATTGCGGATTTCAAATTTAAATTCTTTTGTTTGTTTTAAAGATTAAACGTTTTTGTTTGCACATACCAGTCCCACGACTTACCCGGAGTTTACTGTTCCTTCCCTAAACTTTGGGTGCCCACAATTTTCCACACGGGCAGTCTAGAGTTGGGTTTTTCAGATAGTAGATATAGATATCGATTTGGTAGCTTTTAGCTTTCTCTTTGGTATTCTTTGGAGATCTTGGATATTGGAGTCTATGGATTCATGACCGGGATTTGCTTATCTTGGTACAAGTTGATGGTTGTTCAGCTACTAGCTTGGAGTTTTTGCATTGGTGCTTTGGAATTAAAGTCGCTGTTGCTGTTTGGAGTTTTTGGTTCCGTTGTTATATCATATTGTTATTCCGCTGTAGCATTGTTATCTTGTATCTCTGACATTGATTCACATTGTATCATTGCTGTATCGAATGTTGTATATCAATGATATTCATTTCTTTTCTTCCGCTGTGTTATTTTACTTGATGTGTTATAAGCTCCGGCACGACTCGAATTTCAACGTTTGGATCTGCGACATTCAAGTACAAGTGGGGTACGAATGTCGATTTTCAAACGTGGAAATTTAGACCGTGGCACATATGTTTATTCTTCACAAACAATTTCCATCTATTTGTAACGACCCGTAAATTTTGGTAAATAAATTTGGTTAAATTAATGAGATTTTGTAATTAAATTTAGATAGAAATAAAAGCCTTATAATGTATATAGGAATAATATTGAAACAAATAAAATTTGTAAATGAATAATGAAATAATAACTATGATGAAGTGTAACAATGATTACTAAAGCAAAAATTGTTATAGATTAAATGAAAGAACACATTGTCACATTTATTAAATTAAATTAAGGAAATTAAATACTAATAAATGGTCATTTAATAAAACCAATGTTTTGGGAGTAATTATAATAGTTGTTTGAAATACGTATAAACTTTGATTTGGAAATCTATTGGATCTAAAATAAAATTTGGTATTACTTTTATGAGTTTACATGTTTGTTTATTTTGTAAAGTAATAATGATGTAATAAAAGAGTGAAATCTAGATAAATAAATTTAGTTGAGACTTTATGTAACAACCCTAGATTTTTGCTTATATTTTTAAATTGACTTTATTTTTATTTTAAGTTATTTTAATTTTTTTTATTTCAAACATTTCATTTTTAAATATAAATGATAATTATTAAGTGATTTATAGTTCAAACTAGTATAATTTGAATATTTTACTGTAAATTGAATTTCTGGTCAAACCTTTCAAACTTTGACTTTTAAACTTCAAATTTAAATTATTTTAAATTCTTAAATTTTATCTTTTATTATCAAAGAACATAAAATAACTTGAACACTGCTTTTTGTTTCGTTAAAAACGGACTAAAACTGTAAAAGTTATGTACATTTCAATTTTGAGTGTAATTTGATTTATTTAACAATTTTGTCTATTATAAATTATATAAATCTTATTTTATTTGTCATATTTTATTTTAATATGTTATTGTATGTATATATTTGTATTATAATAATTTTAAAATGAAGTAAACAATTTTCCAATGTCAATGGTGATTTATTGTAATTTGTGGACACTGTTTTGGATTTTTAAGCAATTTCTTTAAATCTTTTTCTATTTTCTTTAAACTTAATTTTTTTGTATGTTTTAATATGTTATTTTAAGTATATTTTGTCTTTTAAATATTTTTAAAGTGATGTTATAATTTTTCCAAAGTTTACTGTGTTGATTTCTTTTTTTTTAAAGGTTGTTTTCTTATTTTCTGCTATTTTCTTCATTAAAATTATATTTAAAGTTAATTTTTTTATATTTATTTTGTGAATGTACTTTTATTTTATATTATTATTTATGTTTAAAAATATATTAAAAGCTCATATGAATTTTCTAAAATTTATTTCATTTAATTTCAAATTTTCAAGACTAGTTTACTATTTTTAGCTATTTTCCTTACTTTAACTTTATATAATTAATAAATATTATATATATTTTTATATTTTGATAAATTTTAGAAATTTTATCTGGGATTATAATTATTTCCAGAAATATCAATTTATATAAACAAATTTAAGGAATTTGAAAGGTTTAAAACTTTTGGAATTTCTAAGTCTTTTCATCTCCCGACCTTTCATTTTCCCAACTCTTCTCTTAATTGTTTTGGCCGTGTAATCTATTCGTTTCAGCTGCATTTTTTTATCACTTTCACGATAATCATTTCTCTTTCTCTCAAAAAAAATCATGGCTATTATCCTTGTGAAGCTTTGGTTAAAAATTCTATCTTCTTCTTGTCTTTTATTGATTTTCTACTTGAATTTGCACATGCTCTCCACCTTCATAGCTGTATTCCCCCTCCTCCAAGTTGTGGCCGACCACCACCACCACTTTTTTCTGACCAACACACATCCTAACACCTCTCCTCCTCAGGCCAAGACAATCCATGGTGAAGATCATCACAAAAATCCATCTAAACTAGCACTAGCCATCACCTGTACCAAACGTTGTCTAGGATTGCCATCTCCTTCTTCCTCCACCTTTGGCCGCCACAACCTCCACCACCACCACCTCTGACCTGACCACCACCCTCTTCCACACCACTCCGTAGCCATGTATTTCAGATCTATATCTGAAGCATAGGTGGTAGAAAGCAAGTGCAAAGACATTGGAATTGTTTTATGCATTTATTCTTAACATTGTTTATTTATTTTGAGTTGAAAACTTATGTTATATTTATTTGTTTTGTCTCATGTATTCAAGGAAATTAACCTTGTATCTCTCTCACTCAAATCATTGTCGTGCCTTCATGCTTTCTGGGTCTTTGTTTATGTGTCTGAATCTGTTATCTCCAACTTATAGGGGTGGATATTTCTCACCAGACATTATGTACTTATATAAGTAGTAAATTGACTTTGTAAAATCAGGAATTTAAGGAAAATTAAATGATGCTTATAAATGTGAAAATGTATGATTTTATAAGAAAAAATTATTTAAATAAAAATATAAGTGTTTGCGAAATTCTAATTGTATATTTGAAGTTAATTAACACCATTTTTAAATGCTGCCTTTTGTTAAATTGAATTGTTTTGAATGTATCTTTACGTAGCATTTTCCCAATGCTGCGAAACTTGAATTTTCATTGTTTTAATAAATTTAAGTGCATAAATGAACATTGAAAAGATTAAAATTTTGGCATTTAATAATTTAATTATTAAAAGTAATAACTTCATTTTTATGATTTAATAATGAAGTAATTTGTTTTGAAAAATAACTATTAGATATATTAAAATGATTGAAATGTGGTTTCGAAAGAAATGATATTTTGATAATTTAAAATGATTGAAATGTGGTTTCGAAAGATATGATATTTTGATATATTAAAATGATTGAAATGTGGTTTCGAAAGATATGATATTTTGATATATTAAAATGATTGAAATGTGGTTTCGAAAAGATATGATATTTTGATATTAAATGATTTGAAAAATGGAGTTATGAAAGATATGATACTTTGATATTAAATGATTTGAAAAATGAATTTTGAAAGATGTGATATTTTGATATTAAATGATTTGAAAAGAAGTTCTGAAAGATATGATAGGAAATAAAGCTTTGAAAAGATATGATATTTCGATATTAAATGATTTGAAAAATGGAGTTTTGAAAGATATGATATTTCGATATATTAAAATGATTGAAATGTGGTTTCTAAAAGATATGATATTTTGATATATTAAATTGATTTGAAACGGAGTTTTGAAAGATATGACATTTTGATATTAAAATGATTTGAAAAGAAGTTCTGAAAGATATGATATTTTGGAAATGAAGCTTTGAAAGGTTATGATCTTTTGATATATTAAAATGATTTGAAAGGAAGTTTTGAAAGGATATGATAATTTAATATTTTGAAATAGTTAGAAATGACTTGATATTTATTTGATAAATATTTGAATTGAAAGTTATGGTATGATGATATATTGAAATGGTTTGGAAATGATTTAATCTTTATTTTGATAAAGATTTAGGTTGAAATGATATTTTATTTTGAAGTATAAAATATTGTTTTAAACTTATAACTACGGGTAATAATAACGATTGGTTTTTAAAGAGACCGGGATCGGATATTGTCTTATAGCCGGCCAATACCGAAAACCACTTTAACAACTGTGTACGCGGTGGAGACTCCAGAATGAAGTAGGATGGTGGCGACCCTTTCGATAGTTTAACTGGGTCGCACCCTTTCATCGAGCGTGCTCCATCGGAAACCATTCTATTACTTTTGTGATTCGATAGTTGGCACCACTTTGATTCGGGGGTATTGTTTGAGGTGGGCGGAAGCTGCTGGCTTGCCGTCACCACCGGTCCGGGAGTGCAAACGGTGTATCCACCCTGGCATTGCCTTGCGTGCCGTGTCATCTCCTTATAGCGAGCCTACTACGATTTTGGTTTTAAAGATTCGACCGCGTTAAGGTTCACCATCCACTTAGCGCTATTTTCTATATGATTATACTTTACTGATTAGACACTACTCTATATAGCGCAATATACTACATAGTAAATAGTTTAACGGATCCTTAGAGGATGGGCGGTCTCAAGCATCTTCTAAGCTACTTGTACCTTTACTACAGTTCACTTGAGTTGGTTTACATTGCATAAGTATGTATGTCCTGACTCGAGTGTTGTATTTTTATTTATGCTCGGGTCAGCGTGAGTATTCATAGATTTGGATTTCCACTTTCTAAAGATTTGGAATCGCTAGATATTATCTGCTTGTCTAGTTTTATCTTTTCAGTCTGTTGGTCCTTTCCATCTATTGTATCAGTATATTTCTATGTATTGAGACTTCTTTTGTACTTTATTTCTTCTGTTGTATCTTATGTAACTCTGATATATTTATATAGTAGCTTCATGAACTACTATCTCTTTTACTTTCGCTGCATTATTATTACTCTGTGTCTGTGATCTGTGATTTTTATTTACTGTATATTCTGAGGTTTGCCAAATTTTTATTTACAACGCTGTATTTTGAGCAATTCAATTCCGGCATGAGTGTCTACCTATACACTTATGGATGCGAATGGTTGAAAATACCTGGTTGTTACAGTTGGTATCAGAGCTTTGGTAGCTCTAGGCAAAACTCAGCATATGGAGTGAATGTATTTACAGAATCACTTTCATTCGAGTTTGAACCTCTTCCTTTTGGACTCAATTCCTTTGAATTTTGTAACGTTCCCTACGGTTTCAAATCCATTCGTATCCCTCACTATTCATCTTCTTTTGACCCTGGAGTATTCCATAACTCCGCTTCGAATGATCTTTTTAGTGAGTCGGCGGTTACGCCAATTTCAAATTGAATTATAAAAGGGGAAAACTCCTTTACAATTAGCATCGATTCAACAGAGATTTATATCTATCCTTGGTTTAGATGCTAACATCTCTTGTTATTCCGAACTTTATCTATTGAGATCGAATGTAGATTTACCTTAGAAAAATCCACATCGATCTTATTCTTTAAGCCACGGTTGACCCGGTAAATGTTGCCCGTGATTTATTTAAGCTTATCCACCTCCCTACTCTGTTATTTAATCATCTTGTCTTTTGTTTCCAATCTATTCTTCCAAATTTTTTGAATTGTACTTGTATATCTATGTTTTGTTTTATATATTGTGTTGTTGGAGTTGTTGATGTTGATTTGGGTTTCCGATCGATTCGTCTGATCCACGCTATTGGTAGGATTTCTAAAACACTTTGACAGAACAAAGTGACACAGTATTATTTTAAAATTTGGTTAATGAAATAAATTTTGTTATATAAGTAGATTTATGGAACTTAATATACTGATTTAAATTGATTATTTGAAATGATAATACTTAATTTATCATTTCTTGTTCTATAAATGAATTTATAGATAGTTTTTTATAAATTGATTTGGGAAATGAAATGAATTTAGAACAAGAAATTTGGGGATTTAATTTCCGATGGTTTCAAACCTTATGTTTAAATTTAAAAGTATATTATTTAAAGTATTTTCGAATAGAAATTTGTTTTCAAAGAACTTGAAAGTTTAAAAATTAGTGCTCTTCTCTTTATCGCTGGAAAATAACTTCGGTGATGACTGTAGCATCATCGACATTCATTTTCGAGTTTCGAAGTGAAGAGACCGCTCTGTAGTCTTGCTACAGCTTTGTTTTGGAAATCAATTTGATTTGAATATCTAAAATATGACTTGATCTATAATATATATAGACATATGATTTAAATTTGATTCGATAAATTATGTACATACATTTATTTATCTCTAAATGTATTGAAGAAATCGAAAATTTAATTCTTAAATTTTATTTTAAAGAATAATTTCAATTATAAAAAGAAAATAAATTTTTTGGATGAATATTCAAGCATGAAATGATTTAATTGTATAATACAATTGCATTCAAATATAACTTACCTTAATTTCAGAAGTTAACAATGTAATTAGATAATATACAATATAAAAGGATTTTTTTTTTAAATTTGAGTGGTTATAATAAATGTTATACACTTAAATTTTAATTATAAAATGATTAACAAAGGTAAATATAATAAAGGGCAATTGAATAACTTACAATAAAATAATGTTAAAATAACTAAGAATAAAGGAAAGCAGTTATAATAAGTGTAAGTATATTTAACATAAGTGATAAATATATATATATTGCAATATATATATATATATATATATATATATATATATATATATATATATATTGGCATATGTATATATTGCAGTTGATTGATTTCCCGCATTGTATAGCGGATGAGACCCTATTGCGCCGCCTATTAAGCGGATAATATTTTATAAATCCCATATACCGCGATATTCCACATCGAAGTGGAATTGGTATTGTGCTAATGTCTGTGGATGCAGGGAAACAGGTTGGAGGGATCCAACTGGATTCCTCACAAATATTTATTGATTTTAGATATTGTGATATTTGATTGTTTATCATATTGATATATGATATTGGAAAGTCGTGATTGACTATTTGATGTGTTGCATCATCGGATCCAATTTTGAAGTTTAAAAATAACGATTTTGATTTTTAAGGGATTTCTAAAGTGATTTTTGAAAGTATACGTTTATAAAATATTTTTGAAATTAATTCATCTTAAATAAATAAACGTTATAATTTTAATATTATAAAAATTACGATTTTTTGAGAAATACAGTTAAAAGTTGAGTTTTGAAAATAGGGGATTAATGATTTTATAAAATAGTTTAAACTGGGATTTCTGAATTTATTATAAAAAGTTTAAAAATAGGATTTATAAAATTTGATTATTTTATAAATCAAATGATGAAATTATAAAGGAGTTTAAAGACGTTTTAAAAGAATAATATAAATTGATCCATATAAAAGATTTATAAATTGACATTTATAAATTTAAAATATTGGAATTGTAAAACGAGCTTTTATAAGTATTAGAATGAATTTCGAATGAATTTCATAAGTGAATGAAATTTATAGAATTATAAACAGTGAAGTTATAAATGGAATTTTATAAGCAGTAGGTTTATAAAATTTATAAAGTTATTTAAGGAATAGATGTGGATAAATAAATGAATCTTATAAGTTATGAGATTTATAATTATGAAGTTTAAAAGAACAATTTTGTAAACAAATAATTATAAGCATTTAACTTATAATATGGACTTTCGGTATATAATTAAGTTATAAATCGAATAGGTTACCCTATTGCGCCGCCTATTAAGCGGATAATATTTTATAAATCCCATATACCGCGATATTCCACCTCGAAGTGGAATTGGTATTGTGCTAATGTCTGTGGATGCAGGGAAACAGGTTGGAGGGATCCAACTGGATTCCTCACAAATATTTATTGATTTTAGATATTGTGATATTTGATTGTTTATCATATCGATATATGATATTGGAAAGTCGTGATTGACTATTTGATGTGTTGCATCATCGGATCCAATTTTGAAGTTTAAAAATAACGATTTTGATTTTTAAGGGATTTCTAAAGTGATTTTTGAAAGTATACGTTTATAAAATATTTTTGGAATTAATTCATCTTAAATAAATAAACGTTATAAATTTAGCATTATAAAAATTATGATTTTTTGAAAAATACAGTTAAAAGTTGATTTTTGAAAATAGAGGATTAATGATTTTATAAAATAGCTTAAACTGGGATTTCTGAATTTATTATAAAAAGTTTAAAAATAGGATTTATAAAATTTGATTATTTTATAAATCAAATGATGAAATTATAAAGGAGTTTAAAGACGTTTTAAAAGAATAATATAAATTGATCCATATAAAAGATTTATAAATTGACATTTATAAATTTAAAATATTGGAATTGTAAAACGAGCTTTTATAAGTGTTAGAATGAATTTCGAATGAATTTCATAAGTGAATGAAATTTATAGAATTATAAACACTGAAGTTATAAATGGAATTTTATAAGCAGTAGGTTTATAAAATTTATAAAGTTATTTAAGGAATAGATGTGGATAAATAAATGAATCTTATAAGTTATGAGATTTATAATTATGAAGTTTAAAAGAACAATTTTGTAAACAAATAAATTATAAGCATTTAACTTATAATATGGACTTTCGGTATATAATTAAGTTATAAATCGAATAGGTTACCCTATTGCGCCGCCTATTAAGCGGATAATATTTTATAAATCCCATATACCGCGATATTCCACCTTGAAGTGGAATTGGTATTGTGCTAATGTCTGTGGATGTAGGGAAACAGGTTGGAGTGATCCAACTGGATTCCTCACAAATATTTATTGATTTTAGATATTGTGATATTTGATTGTTTATCATATTGATATATGATATTGGAAAGTCATGATTGACTATTTGATGTGTTGCATCATCGGATCCAATTTTGAAGTTTAAAAATAACGATTTTGATTTTTAAGGGATTTCTAAAGTGATTTTTGAAAGTATACGTTTATAAAATATTTTTGAAATTAATTCATCTTAAATAAATAAATGTTATAATTTTAATATTATAAAAATTATGATTTTTTGAGAAATACAGTTAAAAGTTGAGTTTTGAAAATAGGGGATTAATGATTTTATAAAATAGTTTAAACTGGGATTTCTGAATTTATTATAAAAAGTTTAAAAATAGGATTTATAAAATTTGATTATTTTATAAATCAAATGATGAAATTATAAAGGAGTTTAAAGACGTTTTAAAAGAATAATATAAATTGATCCATATAAAAGATTTATAAATTGACATTTATAAATTTAAAATATTGGAATTGTAAAACGAGCTTTTATAACTGTTAGAATGAATTTCGAATGAATTTCATAAGTGAATGAAATTTATAGAATTATAAACAGTGAAGTTATAAATGGAATTTTATAAGCAGTAGGTTTATAAAATTTATAAAGTTATTTAAGGAATAGATGTGGATAAATAAATGAATCTTATAAGTTATGAGATTTATAATTATGAAGTTTAAAAGAACAATTTTGTAAACAAATAAATTATAAGCATTTAACTTATAATATGGACTTTCGGTATATAATTAAGTTATAAATCGAATAGGTTACCCTATTGCGCCGCCTATTAAGCGGATAATATTTTATAAATCCCATATACCGCGATATTCCACCTCGAAGTGGAATTGGTATTGTGCTAATGTCTATGGATGCAGGGAAACAGGTTGGAGGGATCCAACTGGATTCCTCACAAATATTTATTGATTTTAGATATTGTGATATTTGATTGTTTATCATATCGATATATGATATTGGAAAGTCGTGATTGACTATTTGATGTGTTGCATCATCGGATCCAATTTTGAAGTTTAAAAATAACGATTTTGATTTTTAAGGGATTTCTAAAGTGATTTTTGAAAGTATACGTTTATAAAATATTTTTGGAATTAATTCATCTTAAATAAATAAACGTTATAATTTTAATATTATAAAAATTATGATTTTTTGAGAAATACAGTTAAAAGTTGATTTTTGAAAATAGGGGATTAATGATTTTATAAAATAGCTTAAACTGGGATTTCTGAATTTATTATAAAAAGTTTAAAAATAGGATTTATAAAATTTGATTATTTTATAAATCAAATGATGAAATTATAAAGGAGTTTAAAGACGTTTTAAAAGAATAATATAAATTGATCCATATAAAAGATTTATAAATTGACATTTATAAATTTTTTATATTGGAATTGTAAAACGAGCTTTTATAAGTGTTAGAATGAATTTCGAATGAATTTCATAAGTGAATGAAATTTATAGAATTATAAACACTGAAGTTATAAATGGAATTTTATAAGCAGTAGGTTTATAAAATTTATAAAGTTATTTAAAGAATAGATGTGGATAAATAAATGAATCATATAAGTTATGAGATTTATAATTATGAAGTTTAAAAGAACAATTTTGTAAACAAATAAATTATAAGCATTTAACTTATAATATGGACTTTCAGTATATAATTGAGTTATAAATCGAATAGGTTAATAAAGGAAATTTATAAGAGGAAGTGTTGTAAAATAAATAGAAATGGAATTTATAAACATTGTTTTATAAATCCGCAACGACATATTTTGATAAGTAAATTGTTGTAATTTGTTAATGGAGTTATATTCACGTTTTAGACAGGGAATAATCCTTTGAAACAAAATGAATAGAAATGATAAAAATTGGTTAACAAGTATGTTCACGTTTTTGAATAGTGAATAATATGTTAAAAAATGGTTTTGAATGTGATGTTTTAAATAGAATTAAAACGATCTAAAGATGTTTTAAAATGTATTAACTATCGAAACCATAGATTTCAACATTCATTGTTGAAATAGACGTTTCGAGAAATAGAAGGAAATGGTAGACTATAACACTGTTGTTATAGTAAATGATTTTCGAAAGGAAATGTTTTGTATAGTATTGGGATTTATATATCTATTTTAATTTCGAATCCCTATACTAGTGATTTTGGGTTGTCGTAACGATGTTTTACGCAACATTCGTTTTGGCCCAAATAAATATGTTTAAGAGAATGATTTCCTTAAAGAATGAAATATATACTTAATTTCGATCTAAGTATATTGAATATTTTCCAAGTATAGAAAATAAAAAGACTTGTGAATTACTTATAAATAAATAAGTATGGAAATGGTTTCCAATAAGAAATGAACGTTTTGAGAATTATCTTTTTAAGATAAATTGAAAGCGAATATTTGAAAACGAATGAAAATCGTATATTCATGAAAATATTTTGGAAATGTAAATTCAATATGGAATTTATAAATGAAATTGGAAAATGGGTTAAAAAAATAAATATTGATTTATTTTTGAAGAATGGAAAAAAAAAAATATCTTGTAAAGATATTTTTGGAAAATAAATAATTTGGAGAATTATTTGGAATCTGGTGATGTTTTGCATACCCATTGATAGTTCAATAACCGATTATCAATATTTACCTTTGAATGGGTATTTGTTGTGATTTGCTTGAAATTGAATGCCACACTTATTTTTTTTAAAATAAGCACTCACTATTCGGGTTAACCGGGAAAGGACCTTGGGGTCGTATAACCCATTCCGAATATGTGATACGTCGTTATGAATTGCATTTGAAGATCGGTGTTGAAGACCGGATATCTTCGAAAACGAAAGAGTTTCTTGTTGATTGTCTCTACACTGGCTGATCCCCGGTATAGAGATCTCCATCTGTGATGGGAAATTCGGACGTGATTAGAGATTATCCGGATTGCAAGGACTTCTTTGTAAGTGCCTTCGGTTCCGTTCGAGCCCGGAAAAGACTTGTATGGATAGTACGTCTGACATTACAAATTGAGATATAAAGCTGATTTCTTTCAAATATATTTCTGTTGGTGGTGGAGAATTTATTCTCTTAGCTTAACACCCTTCTCTGAGACGTACGAGCTCAGAGGTTATGTAGTTGAAGGTTATCAGCAATATATTCCCAATTTGGTAATGTGACATGCTGAGTGTTGCTGTGAAATGATCATTGTGTTGATTATTTGTGATAGAATCATTTGTTTGATCGTTTATCTTTGTGATCATTTCTATGATCATTTGTTGACCCAAAGCACGACTTTTGTATAAAGTGTGTTTTTGTGGACGTGACTTCGTCGAGCCTCACACCCCGGAATGGTCAAAACAGGAAAGTTGCGGCAAGGTTATGAGGGGTAGCTCCCTTTAGGGTGTGTGCATTTCCTTCTGGAAAAGGGTGGTATCATGGTATGGAGCCCAGATACTTACTCATGTTGAAACACTTATTATTATGGTGTGATGTTGATTACGAGCGCTCGGTTAAAGGTCCCAAAGGACCGGGGGATGGCATACTCGTGTTAGTAGTTACCCAGTTAGGGGTAACCCGACCTTGTGTTGGCAGAGATCCGGTTTGGTTCTCGGGGACGTCCTTCCAGAGGCGTTCTCATGTGGCAATGGGAAGTTCCTTGGCCTGACCATTCGTTGGAAATCCAAAGAAACAATACGAGACTTGTACGGTTTTAGTTGTAGAACCTGCCATTTAATATGGTAGCTATAGTAAGCATAATATAATGGTACCTATGCTGGCTAAGATTTATATTCTACTTTCGAAATGTTTTTTACACTATGCACTAGTAATAATATCAAATGTTTTCTTTTTAATGCGTATCAAGCATCTTTGACTAACATAAGAAGAAATCTCCTCCAAGTCTGCGTTTGCATTGTGTGTGTGGCGGGAGGTCTTATGGTAGTCTCATTTTTAAAAGCATTTCGAATTGACTTTAAAAATATTCCTCTATTTTGATTTTAAAGATAAATAAACTGTTTTGAGTTCTCACACCAGTCACATGACTGACTCGGAATTTATTGTTTTCCTTCCTAAACTCTGGGTGCCCACCAATTTCCACACGGGCAGTCAAGAGTTAGGTTTATCAAGATATTCTGGAATTCAGGAGTTGCTGGAGGCAAGTTGGATGGCATGGCGTATTTACTAGTATAGTACTTCTTTTTCCGCTGCATTGTTTGTTGTTGAACACTCTGATGTAATGAAATGTAATGTGATGTAATGTAATAGTTGATATAGTTCTTTGTTTAAAGATTATTCATTTATTTATTATATGTTGTTCCGCTGCGAATTGTGAGATTCTGATGTTGTTCTGTTAATTATTTTATGTCATGTTCTATTTTCTTTCTTCTTATCTCTTCTTCTACTTCTTTTCTTCTTCTTAAACCCTCAGTGTCAGGACCCGACTTTCACTCCCAGAAAATCGCGTCATGAATTAAGAAAGAAAGGGATAGAAGAAGAAAAGAAAGAAGAAAAGAAAGAAACAACACAAGGATCTCAACAGCGGAAACGAATAAATTATATTAATAACAAAGTATTACATAGTATACATCAATTATCAGAGTACACAGACATATACAACACATACTAGACAGTTATAAACACCTGTCTAGTTATTACAACTCAATACAAACAGAACACTCAGAGGTACAAAACACAGCGGAACTATATAACTATACGCAGAAGCCTCCTGCTCCATATGCTCCTCCACAATTCGTCAAAGCTAATCCTGAATCCTAACCTGAATTCTCTTGACTACTCATAAAAATTTGAGTACCCAAGAGTTAAAGAAAAACAGAAATAACTCCGGGTCAGACATGGGTCTGGTGTGAGTAACAGGTTAAAGTTGCTTAACTTTGAAAAACCTTTGAAAGAAAAGGTATCACGTAAGACTTCCCACACATAAACATGGAAAAGTTTTTACCTTACGCTAACCAAAACATTTGATAGGAAATCTGATGATATTATAATAGTGTCTAGGGTTTTCAAGTAAATAAGAAATAGCCGAAATTGTTACATCTATTAAATTCCAGCTACTAGCCACAAAAGTGGGTAATACAATCAAAACCGTTGGCACTTATTGGATTTTGGATTCCATACAATGGCAGGGCTACTGGGGTACCGCCCGTCACAGTACGTGGCCTAGATCACCGTACCGAGGAGCCACCCTAACTCCCCTGCAACACAAAGCCGGACCCGTTCCTTACTGAACAGTTCCAAATAAGACAACCCCGACGGTTGTCATGATCAACCGTCCCACACAGCCGAAATATAAAGGGACCTCTAGACAGGGGTAAATCTTACTCTCAAGTGGGGGCTACCCACGAAGCTTTGCTGCACCTCCCCTGTTTTAGCCATTCCCGGTTGATGAGGCTTGAGGTTACGATTACCTTTATAGGACATATCACTTAGAATGCTCATCGTCCACCTGACGATGTTCTGAAAGCATTCAATCCATACAAGTTCGTTCCGGGTTCGAACGAAACCGAAGGCATTATCTCGTTACACTCGTATTGGAATCACCCTCAGAGTTAACGACAATAACCCTTGCACTCTGATTCACCATCTCGAATCTATAAGATCTATTCCGTCAAACTCATTACGGAATCACCCACAGAGTTATACTGACGTATAGCCCTTACACCTCGAGTCTTCACTTGCTCCACTTAGATTCACGACCTAACGTTAATTGGAATCGATGTGGTTTTCGGAATTCCAAATATGGAAACCCGATCCCGGTCTCATCGAAATCCAAAGCGTGTCTTTTAGGTCCAAGTTGTTTTAAGTTTAAAACAATTCAATTCATTATCTAAATACAGATAGATAATTCACAACACAACAGATTATCAATATTATCATTATCAACAGATAATCATATCATAATCTGATAATCTATATTATCATCTAAAAGCAACCAATGCATCCATATCACATACACTATCCATCTCATAACTGAGATTACAAACCATACCAATCAACCAATACCAATCATCAAACATAAGCAAATGATCAAATGATCACACCTTCTATAATTAATTTAAAAATGAATTAAATTAATTACTCAATCTCTAATTAATTTAAAATGAATTAAATTAATTACTTCATCATAAAATCCTACTTAACTAAACCATCCATTGATTATAAATCAATTTATAAATCATTATTCAATATTCATTTCAATTAATCATTGCTGATTAACTATCTCTAATTACAATAAGTAATTAGTATTTAATATTAACCACACACAAGTTAATTATATTAAATCCTACATATATATTAATCACCCTTGATTAATAACCATTCAGTAATTAACTACATTAATTACTCAATCCAATAATTAATTATTCTTAATTAATTATCCAAATTAATCCCCTTGATTAATTTCAAAGTAATTTAAATCCAAATTACTTCTATAACAAATATCTTTAATTACATCCTGTAATTATTAATTAATTACTTCCTTAAGTAATTACAAATTTATAAATTACATAAAGTAATTATCAAACCATCCATAAATGTTTTAATCAATTAAACTTAATTAATTAATCTAAACAAATCACATTAACCTTAATTAATTACATTAAGTAATTAATTCACTAATTACTTTCATAAGTAATTAAACCTAAACAATTGATTATTATTTAATTAATCTAATTAATTATCAAAATTAATCACATTAATTAATTGTTAATATCTTAAGTTAATGACCTACATTAACATTTCTTAATTACTTAATTAAGAATTAACTTATATTAATCATCATTAGTTATTAAGTAATTAATATTTAATTACTATTTAATTAATCTCTAATTATTAATTAACTAAGTGTTAATTAAAATCTTAATTACCATTAATCACTTGATTAAATAAATCTTAATCATAAATTAAAATTTAATTAATCATCCTTAATTATAGATTAATTAAACTTAATTAATTAATCTCAAATCAAATTAATCATCATTAATTATTTAATTCAAACATCCATATTGTTAATTAATTAAATAATTAACATTTATCTTAATTACTTTAATAATTAATGAATCCAATCATTAATCTTTTATTTATCTTAAGATAAAACATTTCTTATTTTTATCATGCATTTAAAAACAAAATATTCTTTAAATTTACATTAAATTCAATTTAACATTTCTTTTAAACTTAAGTCCAAATTTATTTAAAATAAGATTTTAAACAATACCAATCTTAATCTTATATGTTTACAAGAAACATATACTTTGTTAATAAGATTAAAAGGATTTAAATTTTCAATTCAAATCAAATTCAAATCAATTTTAAAAATTACTTTAAAACTTCAAAATTGAAAAATAACTTCCATTCTCATTTTAGTTTTAAATTCTTTAAACTCTTTCTACAATTTACACTTTCAATTCAATGTAAATCATTTAAAAGCAATTTAAATTCAATTCCTTATTTTAAAACTGAAGCTTAAAAATTTAAATCCAGATTTAAAAATTCAGTTTTGAATTCATTTGAATTCCTAAATTAAATACTTAACCTCTTACTTCAAATGCAAAACAATAATGCATTTTATACTTGAAGGTTTAAAATCAAATTTAAATTTAAAAACATAAATGTTTTCAAATTCTCAGACAAATCAAAATTTGAATTCATATTCAAATTCAAACCAAAACTCATTTTAAATTTCCATTTAAAAATTTAAACTTACCTTTTACATATAAAATCAGAAACAGTTTTTCTGTTTTATAAAAAGAAAATCAAACTTTGAATTTTCCTGAAATTAAATAATTTCAGAAGAACAGAATTCAACTTATTTGAATTCATATTTGAATTGAGTTTCAAAAACCTAAGTTAGATTGTAGTTTGCATTTAATTCAAACCTTAAAAATCTGGAAACAGGCTCATGTTCCTCCTTTCTTTCTTTTTTTCTTTATTTTAAACCAAATTTTGAATTCCTACATTCAAATCATTCAAAATCAGAATTCAAATTTGAATTCATCTTCAGACTCAAGTTAGATTCTAAGTTCAAGGTTTCAGATTAAATTAAAACTTCATTTTTAAAAAAAAAAAATTTTAAAATCAGAGCAGGTCTGTTATGTTAAACCTGAACATGACACAAACTCGAGATGCCCATATTCTGCTTCGAGTCAGTTCCCTTCTTACTTCGAGTTTTTTTTCCAAAAATCCCGAGATCAACCCGAGGTAAAAATTCCTGCACCCAACATCCACCTGGAACAGACAAACCCAGTTCCCTCTAAAACCTGTCAACTCAAATCTCTCCACCTCTCGACCACCATCAACATCCAAACTCCGGTGGTAGCTTCATCACTTCACCATCTATCAATACCCCAAACAACTTTGAACTCGATGCATCCTTGAAGCCACAACACCCAAAACATTTTAAACACAGAAACTAGGGTTCTACAACTTAAATTCCCAAATTTCAATTCCAAATTTGAATTGCAAATTAATTCAATAATTTTTCTATGATCAAAGATAGATGATTACTTCCAGCAAACAAATTCAACTTGTTAAATTTCAAGGATCAACTAATATTGACCAAAATGAAAAATACAGTAAATTTTCAAAACTGTATTTTATCTTTAACACTGTAAATTTTAATTTTAGTCTTAAAATCCTTGAATTTACTTAATGATTTTGTTAGTAACTTGAAACACCAATTCATGATATCTACATTTTCAAATTTATACAAAATTTAGTTAGTGTTTTATGTTTCAGACATCACAGAAACTAACCAATTTATAAAGTCTTTAAAATTTATTTAATCATAATATAAACCAATTTCATTCAAATGCTAATCCATGATAGCATCAGATCAAGAAAGAAAACTATTATATCAAATTTGAACTTAAACTATAATAATCTAAACCTTAGAAATCAAGCATGCATTGCATTTCATATATATACACAGGCAGTAAAAAAAAACATGAACACAAATTTAACTCAGCAAATAAGCAACATGCATTCCTACCTAACTTTATTTAAATTTAGTGTTACTCACCATATTTCCCAAAAATGCAGAGCCCATTCCATTGCGGATTCCATATTGAAAATTAATGCATGCAGTAGCTTGAATTTAATGCTGATACAACTTGCAGGTTCCAGGCTTGAAAGTTATGAAATGCAGAGCCTTCTTTGTTTGAAAATGATGTGCAGAATTCTAATGCATGAAATTGCAGAGCTTCTTGAATGCTCTTTTTAAAACTTGAATAATGCTTTTAAAATGCAGACCCCTTCATGTATCAGATGCTTAGAAATGTAGAGCTTCATTGATTGTAAATGATATGCAAGGCTTCAGATCCAAACACATGTTGCAGACCCCTATCTTGCTTCCAGATTATGAAGTTTAATGCATGCAGGCTTCCAATTTGTTGTGCAGGTGAGAATTTTGGAAAAGAGGAGTTTTGAATGTAAAGTTTTACAGTTTTAAGATATGCAGTTTTGGATTTTGGTGAAAAAGAGTTGAATGCAATGTATATGCAAACTTGAATATGGTTTGAGAATGAAGATTTTGGGTTTTCTTGATTAAGGAATGAGAAAAAAAAAATAATGTAAATGAATGAAGACACAAATGATATGAATGTATTTTCAGAAAATGAAATAAAGAAAAAGAAAATAGAATTGACACATGTCATTTTAAATAGATGATAAGATTACATTTGTTAGCTTTAAGTCTTAATATATGTACACTTGTCTTCATAAAACATGTTTAATTAAAGTTAATAAGCATTAAGCCTAGTTAATTAAATCTTATACATAATTATGAATTAAATAAATTTCTAAAGAACAAAGCAAGTATTACTATTATAAATAAAATGATATACAAGTAGTTTATTTGAAAAGAAACCTTTAAAACAAATTTATAAAAGAGCTTGTAACATATTTTAATATACAACTTGAATTAAAAATGAATTTTAAACTAATTAAAACATTTATCTCTTATTTAAAATCATATAGTATTTAATTAAATATTTTTGAAAAACTCAAATCAAAAATAAATCATAATTTCTATTTTCAAAACATATAAAATTATGCTATACCAATTTAACTAAAAACAACTTGTCTATTTAAAATATATATAAATACATATACATTATTGAATAGAAAACAATTTATTAACTCATTAAAAATAATTTCACAAATTAAATAATTAAATAAAGAAGATTATAGAATCAAATCAAATTTATTAATCAAAATTATTAATTCAATATAAATTTAAACCCAGATTATTAAATTTATATTGTCCAAAATTCCGGGATGTTACAATCCTTCCCCCTTAAAAGAATTTCGTCCCCGAAATTTAAAACAAAGGCAATTTAATAATCTATTTACAGATTTTATTTTAAAATATAGCATATGTTATCATATGGCAACAACCAAAGCAACCAATTCACACAATCAGAACAAATCTAATTATCCAAAAAAATTTCGGATAAAACTTCACGAGTTTCCCCGGTATATATATATATATCGGGATACTCGCTCTATCGAATCCAATCAATCAATACTACTAAGCTATAGAGCTCCTAACAACCATTCTATACAGAATATCAGACTACAAACGAGTCTGACTCAACAAACAAACCAATCCTAAACTGCTGGTTCTACAACCAGAAATATCAAACACATACTCCCTCAGAGATACGTGAAATACCCTGAATCCCAGTTATCCAAACTGGCAATTCAACTCTAGAAAACCAAACACTGGTCTTACCCAACACAGAAGAAACCAAAACACTTCGGAGATAGCTTCCCAAACTTATAGCTCCCTAGAGAAAACTTAACCAAATTCAAATCTCCAATTCCAGAATCCAAATTTATCTGTCTCTTATCCATAAAACTCTTCAGACGATCCTGGGTTACCAACACCCATCCTAATCAGCTCAACTCTTGCTGATTCCAAAAGAAACAGACTGAATCAAAACAATCCAATGATCTCCTCATGATCACTCAAAAACCAAGAACACACACCCAAACTGCTTCCGCTACACAACTCTGATCCGAAACAGAAGAAAATGCTGACGAAAAGCACAGGCACAGACCAGACAACCCAGCACAGAAATATGGTTCCATATATCCATAAGAAAAACTCAGATGTTCCTCCTAAACCTGAGTTGCTTCACCAACTTATATCTCAAGGAACCATCCATCTACTAACTGAATCACCAGCTCCAATCCTGGAAAGAAAACTCGATCTCCAGATGTAGACAAACTCTAACTTCCAGGAGACATCCAGACAATCTCCAACAAACACAAGAGAACATACTATCGCAAGTCACTTTTGCGATCAACTCAGCCTAAATCCAAAGAAAACTGCTCTCTCTAAACCAACCAGAACAGCTTATGCTGACTTAGCCCACTAACCAGAGAAAAGATCCACTCTACTGCTTCTGAACTCCACTTCAGAAAAATTACCCAGCTAGAAGACTCCCTATCAACTCAGAACACTTTGCCAAACTCAGCCACATCACCGGCAGACTCACTTCTTACTCTTGTTCCAAAGAAACATCTTCGGAACTATCCATAGTCACTGCATCTCATCACGCAGCTACTACTTCCTGAGATATCAAGATATCATCACCTGCTTGCTTCTGTCCAACCGACATATCAAAACTCAATTCTGCACTTCAAAGATGAACTCCGAACCTTTACGGGTTACCTTCAGAGATCGATGAAGTACTCATCAAAACAGAACCCACTCGAGACGGTATTAGATCTACAGTCTCGATAAATACACTTCCAACATCATCCATTAAATTCCAACCAATGGTAGTCGTGTTACACACACTTCTACCTCATCTACCTTTATAACTTATATTGGAAAAACCTGAACAGGTAATCCAACAAATAGGTAGAACCAATAATATATATATATATATATATTAAAAATACAAATACGCTCTCTCAAGATAGACACCATTCCAGAGCCTAGGTATTCACTTAACCTAATGCTCTGATACCAAGCTGTCAGGACCCGACTTTCACTCCCAGAAAATCGCGTCATGAATTAAGAAAGAAAGGGATAGAAGAAGAAAAGAAAGAAGAAAAGAAAGAAACAACACAAGGATCTCAACAGCGGAAACGAATAAATTATATTAATAACAAAGTATTACATAGTATACATCAATTATCAGAGTACACAGACATATACAACACATACTAGACAGTTATAAACACCTGTCTAGTTATTACAACTCAATACAAACAGAACACTCAGAGGTACAAAACACAGCGGAACTATATAACTATACGCAGAAGCCTCCTGCTCCATATGCTCCTCCACAATTCGTCAAAGCTAATCCTGAATCCTAACCTGAATTCTCTTGACTACTCATAAAAATTTGAGTACCCAAGAGTTAAAGAAAAACAGAAATAACTCCGGGTCAGACATGGGTCTGGTGTGAGTAACAGGTTAAAGTTGCTTAACTTTGAAAAACCTTTGAAAGAAAAGGTATCACGTAAGACTTCCCACACATAAACATGGAAAAGTTTTTACCTTACGCTAACCAAAACATTTGATAGGAAATCTGATGATATTATAATAGTGTCTAGGGTTTTCAAGTAAATAAGAAATAGCCGAAATTGTTACATCTATTAAATTCCAGCTACTAGCCACAAAAGTGGGTAATACAATCAAAACCGTTGGCACTTATTGGATTTTGGATTCCATACAATGGCAGGGCTACTGGGGTACCGCCCGTCACAGTACGTGGCCTAGATCACCGTACCGAGGAGCCACCCTAACTCCCCTGCAATACAAAGCCGGACCCGTTCCTTACTGAACAGTTCCAAATAAGACAACCCCGACGGTTGTCATGATCAACCGTCCCACACAGCCGAAATATAAAGGGACCTCTAGACAGGGGTAAATCTTACTCTCAAGTGGGGGCTACCCACGAAGCTTTGCTGCACCTCCCCTGTTTTAGCCATTCCCGGTTGATGAGGCTTGAGGTTACGATTACCTTTATAGGACATATCACTTAGAATGCTCATCGTCCACCTGACGATGTTCTGAAAGCATTCAATCCATACAAGTTCGTTCCGGGTTCGAACGAAACCGAAGGCATTATCTCGTTACACTCGTATTGGAATCACCCTCAGAGTTAACGACAATAACCCTTGCACTCTGATTCACCATCTCGAATCTATAAGATCTATTCCGTCAAACTCATTACGGAATCACCCACAGAGTTATACTGACGTATAGCCCTTACACCTCGAGTCTTCACTTGCTCCACTTAGATTCACGACCTAACGTTAATTGGAATCGATGTGGTTTTCGGAATTCCAAATATGGAAACCCGATCCCGGTCTCATCGAAATCCAAAGCGTGTCTTTTAGGTCCAAGTTGTTTTAAGTTTAAAACAATTCAATTCATTATCTAAATACAGATAGATAATTCACAACACAACAGATTATCAATATTATCATTATCAACAGATAATCATATCATAATCTGATAATCTATATTATCATCTAAAAGCAACCAATGCATCCATATCACATACACTATCCATCTCATAACTGAGATTACAAACCATACCAATCAACCAATACCAATCATCAAACATAAGCAAATGATCAAATGATCACACCTTCTATAATTAATTTAAAAATGAATTAAATTAATTACTCAATCTCTAATTAATTTAAAATGAATTAAATTAATTACTTCATCATAAAATCCTACTTAACTAAACCATCCATTGATTATAAATCAATTTATAAATCATTATTCAATATTCATTTCAATTAATCATTGCTGATTAACTATCTCTAATTACAATAAGTAATTAGTATTTAATATTAACCACACACAAGTTAATTATATTAAATCCTACATATATATTAATCACCCTTGATTAATAACCATTCAGTAATTAACTACATTAATTACTCAATCCAATAATTAATTATTCTTAATTAATTATCCAAATTAATCCCCTTGATTAATTTCAAAGTAATTTAAATCCAAATTACTTCTATAACAAATATCTTTAATTACATCCTGTAATTATTAATTAATTACTTCCTTAAGTAATTACAAATTTATAAATTACATAAAGTAATTATCAAACCATCCATAAATGTTTTAATCAATTAAACTTAATTAATTAATCTAAACAAATCACATTAACCTTAATTAATTACATTAAGTAATTAATTCACTAATTACTTTCATAAGTAATTAAACCTAAACAATTGATTATTATTTAATTAATCTAATTAATTATCAAAATTAATCACATTAATTAATTGTTAATATCTTAAGTTAATGACCTACATTAACATTTCTTAATTACTTAATTAAGAATTAACTTATATTAATCATCATTAGTTATTAAGTAATTAATATTTAATTACTATTTAATTAATCTCTAATTATTAATTAACTAAGTGTTAATTAAAATCTTAATTACCATTAATCACTTGATTAAATAAATCTTAATCATAAATTAAAATTTAATTAATCATCCTTAATTATAGATTAATTAAACTTAATTAATTAATCTCAAATCAAATTAATCATCATTAATTATTTAATTAAAACATCCATATTGTTAATTAATTAAATAATTAACATTTATCTTAATTACTTTAATAATTAATGAATCCAATCATTAATCTTTTATTTATCTTAAGATAAAACATTTCTTATTTTTATCATGCATTTAAAAACAAAATATTCTTTAAATTTACATTAAATTCAATTTAACATTTCTTTTAAACTTAAGTCCAAATTTATTTAAAATAAGATTTTAAACAATACCAATCTTAATCTTATATGTTTACAAGAAACATATACTTTGTTAATAAGATTAAAAGGATTTAAATTTTCAATTCAAATCAAATTCAAATCAATTTTAAAAATTACTTTAAAACTTCAAAATTGAAAAATAACTTCCATTCTCATTTTAGTTTTAAATTCTTTAAACTCTTTCTACAATTTACACTTTCAATTCAATGTAAATCATTTAAAAGCAATTTAAATTCAATTCCTTATTTTAAAACTGAAGCTTAAAAATTTAAATCCAGATTTAAAAATTCAGTTTTGAATTCATTTGAATTCCTAAATTAAATACTTAACCTCTTACTTCAAATGCAAAACAATAATGCATTTTATACTTGAAGGTTTAAAATCAAATTTAAATTTAAAAACATAAATGTTTTCAAATTCTCAGACAAATCAAAATTTGAATTCATATTCAAATTCAAACCAAAACTCATTTTAAATTTCCATTTAAAAATTTAAACTTACCTTTTACATATAAAATCAGAAACAGTTTTTCTGTTTTATAAAAAGAAAATCAAACTTTGAATTTTCCTGAAATTAAATAATTTCAGAAGAACAGAATTCAACTTATTTGAATTCATATTTGAATTGAGTTTCAAAAACCTAAGTTAGATTGTAGTTTGCATTTAATTCAAACCTTAAAAATCTGGAAACAGGCTCATGTTCCTCCTTTCTTTCTTTTTTTCTTTATTTTAAACCAAATTTTGAATTCCTACATTCAAATCATTCAAAATCAGAATTCAAATTTGAATTCATCTTCAGACTCAAGTTAGATTCTAAGTTCAAGGTTTCAGATTAAATTAAAACTTCATTTTTAAAATTTTTTTTTTTTAAAATCAGAGCAGGTCTGTTATGTTAAACCTGAACATGACACAAACTCGAGATGCCCATATTCTGCTTCGAGTCAGTTCCCTTCTTACTTCGAGTTTTTTTTCCAAAAATCCCGAGATCAACCCGAGGTAAAAATTCCTGCACCCAACATCCACCTGGAACAGACAAACCCAGTTCCCTCTAAAACCTGTCAACTCAAATCTCTCCACCTCTCGACCACCATCAACATCCAAACTCCGGTGGTAGCTTCATCACTTCACCATCTATCAATACCCCAAACAACTTTGAACTCGATGCATCCTTGAAGCCACAACACCCAAAACATTTTAAACACAGAAACTAGGGTTCTACAACTTAAATTCCCAAATTTCAATTCCAAATTTGAATTGCAAATTAATTCAATAATTTTTCTATGATCAAAGATAGATGATTACTTCCAGCAAACAAATTCAACTTGTTAAATTTCAAGGATCAACTAATATTGACCAAAATGAAAAATACAGTAAATTTTCAAAACTGTATTTTATCTTTAACACTGTAAATTTTAATTTTAGTCTTAAAATCCTTGAATTTACTTAATGATTTTGTTAGTAACTTGAAACACCAATTCATGATATCTACATTTTCAAATTTATACAAAATTTAGTTAGTGTTTTATGTTTCAGACATCACAGAAACTAACCAATTTATAAAGTCTTTAAAATTTATTTAATCATAATATAAACCAATTTCATTCAAATGCTAATCCATGATAGCATCAGATCAAGAAAGAAAACTATTATATCAAATTTGAACTTAAACTATAATAATCTAAACCTTAGAAATCAAGCATGCATTGCATTTCATATATATACACAGGCAGTAAAAAAAAACATGAACACAAATTTAACTCAGCAAATAAGCAACATGCATTCCTACCTAACTTTATTTAAATTTAGTGTTACTCACCATATTTCCCAAAAATGCAGAGCCCATTCCATTGCGGATTCCATATTGAAAATTAATGCATGCAGTAGCTTGAATTTAATGCTGATACAACTTGCAGGTTCCAGGCTTGAAAGTTATGAAATGCAGAGCCTTCTTTGTTTGAAAATGATGTGCAGAATTCTAATGCATGAAATTGCAGAGCTTCTTGAATGCTCTTTTTAAAACTTGAATAATGCTTTTAAAATGCAGACCCCTTCATGTATCAGATGCTTAGAAATGTAGAGCTTCATTGATTGTAAATGATATGCAAGGCTTCAGATCCAAACACATGTTGCAGACCCCTATCTTGCTTCCAGATTATGAAGTTTAATGCATGCAGGCTTCCAATTTGTTGTGCAGGTGAGAATTTTGGAAAAGAGGAGTTTTGAATGTAAAGTTTTACAGTTTTAAGATATGCAGTTTTGGATTTTGGTGAAAAAGAGTTGAATGCAATGTATATGCAAACTTGAATATGGTTTGAGAATGAAGATTTTGGGTTTTCTTGATTAAGGAATGAGAAAAAAAAAATAATGTAAATGAATGAAGACACAAATGATATGAATGTATTTTCAGAAAATGAAATAAAGAAAAAGAAAATAGAATTGACACATGTCATTTTAAATAGATGATAAGATTACATTTGTTAGCTTTAAGTCTTAATATATGTACACTTGTCTTCATAAAACATGTTTAATTAAAGTTAATAAGCATTAAGCCTAGTTAATTAAATCTTATACATAATTATGAATTAAATAAATTTCTAAAGAACAAAGCAAGTATTACTATTATAAATAAAATGATATACAAGTAGTTTATTTGAAAAGAAACCTTTAAAACAAATTTATAAAAGAGCTTGTAACATATTTTAATATACAACTTGAATTAAAAATGAATTTTAAACTAATTAAAACATTTATCTCTTATTTAAAATCATATAGTATTTAATTAAATATTTTTGAAAAACTCAAATCAAAAATAAATCATAATTTCTATTTTCAAAACATATAAAATTATGCTATACCAATTTAACTAAAAACAACTTGTCTATTTAAAATATATATAAATACATATACATTATTGAATAGAAAACAATTTATTAACTCATTAAAAATAATTTCACAAATTAAATAATTAAATAAAGAAGATTATAGAATCAAATCAAATTTATTAATCAAAATTATTAATTCAATATAAATTTAAACCCAGATTATTAAATTTATATTGTCCAAAATTCCGGGATGTTACACTCAGTGTTCGGTTTTCCGGCACCCGACTGATTGGCATTCGATACAGTGGACGTATTGATGTCGATATTCGGGAGTCGAAGAATTGGGTCCTGACAACGTTACTGTTATTTCATGCTATTCTATTTATTTTATCCGTTCATCACACTGCAAGTTCCCTTTAGATTAGAATCACTATGGGTTGAAATGATACATAACCGAACGGACTTTAGAATAAGGGAAAATCATTATGGGCTGAAATGATAGGCCTGAATGATTTTCAACTTATTTTACTTACTTGGGACTGCGGGTTTGAAATGATAAAACCCGGATTTTTCTTTATAAATTACGGGTTGAAATGATATATTACCCGTATCACTTTACCTAGCGTAGAATATTATATACAGGCCCGTAGTTAAAATATGTTTTTCTAAAAAATTTAAAATATTTTAGAAATTTAATTATTATAATATTTTGATTTAAAATTAAATAAAAATATAATTTTTGTAAAGTATTATTGATTTTCTGGAAATCTATAAGTTAAATAAATTATGGAAAGTTAGAAAATCTGAATGTAAGTTATTTTGGAAATTTTGGTTTAATTTTTAGTGGAATTTAAATTAATTTTGAAAATATGATAAATTTATGTTATTTTGGATTTAAATGAACTTAAAGTGATTTTATATCATATTAATGATTTTTAATAAAGTTGAAATGTGAAATGAATGAATATTTAAGTTGAAATTTTGAAATATAACTAAAATTGGAAATTTATGAAATTGACTTAAAAGTGGAATTTAGTTAAGTAAATAAAAATAAAAATAAGTTATATTTGAGAATTTAAACTTAAGTGTTAAGTTGAAATTTAATGTAATGAATTTAAATTTTAATGTTGAAATTTAATAAGCGAATTATTAATAAATATTGATTTTTGAAAGGAAACTTAATTTTATAAAATCAGGAATTTAAGGAAAATTAAATGATGCTTATAAATGTGAAAATGTATGATTTTATAAGAAAAAAAATGATTTAAATAAAAATATAAGTGTTTGTGAAATTCAATTGTATATTTGAAGTTAATTAACACCATTTTTAAATGCTGCCTTTTGTTAAATTGAATTATTTTGAATGTATCTTTATGTAGCATTTTCCAAATGCTGCAAAACTTGAATTTTGATTGTTTTAATAAATTTAAGTGCATAAATGAACATTGAAAAGATTAAACTTTTGGCATTTAATAATTTAATTATTAAATGCAATAACTTCATTTTTATGATTTAATAATGAAGTAATTTGTTTTGAAATATAACTATTTGATATATTAAAATGATTGAAATGTGGCTTCGAAAGAAATGATATTTTGATAATTTAAAATGATTGAAATGTGGTTTCGAAAGATATGATATTTTGATATATTAAAATGATTGAGATGTGGTTTCGAAAGATATGATATTTTGATATATTAAAATGATGGAAATGTGGTTTCGAAAAGATATGATATTTTGATATTAAATGATTTGAAAAATGGAGTTATGAAAGATATGATACTTTGATATTAAATGATTTGAAAAATGAAGTTTTGAAAGATGTGATATTTTGATATTAAATGATTTGAAAAGAAGTTCCGAAAGATATGATATTTTGGAAATGAAGCTTTGAAAAGATATGATATTTTGATATTAAATGATTTGAAAAATGGAGTTTTGAAAGATATGATATTTTGATACATTAAAATGATTGAAATGTGGTTTCTAAAAGATATGATATTTTGATATATTAAAATGATTTGAAATGGAGTTTTGAAAGATATGACATTTTGATATTAAAATGATTTGAAAAGAAGTTCTGAAAGATATGATATTTTGGGAATGAAGCTTTGAAAGGTTATGATCTTTTGATATATTAAAATGATTTGAAAGGAAGTTTTGAAAGGATATGATAATTTAATACTTTGAAATGGTTAGAAATGACTTGATATTTATTTTGATGAATATTTGAATTGAAAGATATGGTATGATGATATATTGAAATGGTTTGGAAATGATTTAATCTTTATTTTGATAAAGATTTAGGTTGAAATGATATTTTATTTTGAAGTATAAAATATTGTTTTAAAGTTATAACTACGGGTAATAATAACGATTGGTTTATTAAAAAGACCAGGATCGGATGTTGTCTTATAGCCGACCAATACCGAAAACCACTTTAACAACTATGTACGCGGTGGAGACTCCAGAATGAAGTAGGATGGTGGCGACGTTCTTGAGGTATATTACGTGGACCCAACTCCCGTGAGTTGGCATAAATGACTAAAACAGGAGCTATATCGGGCTACACAAAGGGTCGCACCCTTTCATCGAGCATGCTCCATCGGAAACCATTATATTACTTTTGTGATTCGATAGGTGGCACCACTTTGATTCGGGGGTATTGTTCGAGGTGGGCGGAAGCTGCTGGCTTGCCGTCACCACCGGTCCGGGTGTGCAAACGGTGTATCCACCCTGGCATTGCCTCGCGTGCCGTGTCATCTCCTTATAGCGAGCCCACTATGATTTTGGTTTTAAAGATTCGACCGCGTTAAGGTTCACCATCCCCTTAACGCTATTTTCTATATGATTATACTTTACTGATTAGACACTACTCTATATAGCGCAATATACTACATAGTAAATAGTTTAACGGATCCTTAGAGGATGGGCGGTCCCAAGCATCTTCTAAGTTACTTGTACCTTTACTACAGTTCACTTGAGTTGGTTTACATTGTATAAGTATGTATGCCCTGACTCGAGTGTTGTATTTTTATTTACGCTCGGGTCAGCCTGAGCATTCACAGATTTGGATTTCCACTTTCTAAAGATTTGGAATCGCTGGAGATTATCTGCTTGTCTAGTTTTATCTTTCTAGTCTGTTGGTCCTTTCCATCTATTGTATCAGTAGATTTCTATGTACTGAGAGTTCTTTTGTACTTTATTTCTTCTGTTGTATCTTATGTAACTCTGATGTATTTATATAGTAGCTTCATGAACTACTATCTCTTTTACTTCCGCTGCATTATTATTACTCTGTGTCTGTGATCTGTGATTTTTATTTACTGTATATTCTGAGGTTTGCCAAATTTTTATTTACAACGCTGTATTTTGAGCAATTCAATTACGGCATGAGTGTCTACCTATACACTTATGGATGCGAATGGTTGAAAATACCTGGTTGTTACAGTTGGTATCAGAGCTTTGGTAGCTCTAGGCAAAACTCAGCATATGGAGTGAATGTATTTACAGAATCACTTTCATTCGAGTTTGAACCTCTTCCTTTTGGACTCAATTCCTTTGAATTTTGTAACGTTCCCTACGGTTCCAAATCCATTCGTATCCCTCACTATTCATCTTCTTTTGACCCTGGAGTATTCCATAACTCCGCTTCGAATGATCTTTTTAGTGAGTCGGCGGTTACGCCAATTTCAAATTGAATTATAAAAGGGGAAAACTCCTTTACAATTAGCATCGATTCAACAGAGATTTATATCTATCCTTGGTTTAGATGCTAACATCTCTTGTTATTCCGAACTTTATCTATTGAGATCGAATGTAGATTTACCTTAGAAAAATCCACATTGATCTTATTCTTTAAGCCACGGTTGACCCGGTAAATGTTGCCCGTGATTTATTTAAGCTTATCCACCTCCCTACTCTGTTATTTAATCATCTTGTCTTTTGTTTCCAATCTATTCTTCCAAATTTTTTGAATTGTACTTGTATATCTATGTTTTGTTTTATATATTGTGTTGTTGGAGTTGTTGATGTTGATTTGGGTTTCCGATCGATTCGTCTGATCAACGCTATTGGTAGGATTTCTAAAACACTTTGACAGAACAAAGTGACACAGTATTATTTTAAAATTTGGTTAATGAAATAAATTTTGTTATATAAGTAGATTTATGGAACTTAATAAACCGATTTAAATTGATTATTTGAAATGATAATACTTAATTTATCTTTTCTTGTTCTATAAATGAATTTATAGATAGTTCTTTATAAATTGATTTGGGAAATGAAATGAATTTAGAACAAGAAATTTGAGGATTTAATTTCCGATGGTTTCAAACCTTGTGTTTAAATTTAAAAGTATATTATTTAAAGTATTTTCGAATAGAAATTTGTTTTCAAAGAACTTGAAAGTTTAAAAATTAGTGCTCTTCTCTTTGTCGCTTGAAAATAACTTCGGTGATGACTGTAGCATCATCGACATTCATTTTTGAGTTTCGAAGTGAAGAGACCGCTCTGTAGTCTTGCTACAGCTTTGTTTTGGAAATCAATTTGATTTGAATATCTAAAATATGACTTAATCTATATTATATATAGACATATGATTTAAATTTTATTCGATAAATTATGTACATACATTTATTTATCTCTAAATGGGTTGAAGAAATTGGAAATTTAATTCTTAAATTTTATTTTAAAGAATAATTTCAATTATAAAAAGAAAATAAAATTTTTGGATGAATATTCAAGCATGAAATGATTTAATTGTATAATACAATTGCATTCAAGTATAACTTACCTTAATTTCAGAAGTTAACAATGTAATTGGATAATATACAATATAAAAAGATTTTTTTTTAAATTTGAGTGGTTATAATAAATGTTATACACTTAAATTTTAATTATGTAACGACCCGTTAAATTAATAATATAAAATGAATTGAATTAATATAATTTCTAATCTAATTGAGAATAAATGTAGAAATTTGGTATAGTAGTTGTAATTTAGTGTAACAATAAAAATTTATGACAATAGATTTGGATAATGTAGATTGTCACAATTTGATTTAAAGTTAAATATATGAAACTGATATAAGGGTTGAATTAGTGAATATCAATAAAAAGATTAAGTAGAATGGAATTCATTTAATATAAAATAAATAGTGGAAGACTTACATTGGATTGTAAAATGGATAGTAACTAAATAAAAGGCGACCGCTGAATAAATCAATGCAATAAGTGTTGTAAGGAAATTTAATGAATGTTGTCAATAATAAATGGACTTAAGATAGTAATAAAATTTGTTTTGCCTATGTAAATTTTATGTATTGATAAGCCATAATTAAATTTGAAATTTGGTAGTAAATAGGGGATAATTTGACTAAGGAAATTAGTAATTTAATAAATGAATGCATAGTAAGTAAGTGGAAATGTATGCATAAAAATATTTTCATATATGGGATAATTACAAAAGTTTACCCATTTATCTAATGTATATAATTGAATCTAAATTTAGGGCAACATTTTGTTATTGATGGTATAAGTGAATTTGAATAAAAGGGTAAAAATTATGTAGATTTAACATGTATTGAGTATATAGCTAAGAAGGGCATTCGATGTAAATGAATCTACATTAATGTGTCTAGTCAATAAAGGAGTCCTTTTATATGTTGAATAGTATAACGTTGTTATTAAGAATGAACGTTACTTTAGTAATTATTAATATGGTAACGGAAGAGTGTATAAATTTTATAGTAACGTGAAAACGTATTGTAAGATAATAATTAAGTGTAGACTTATAAAATATATTTATGACAACAAATTTTGTAAGTTATTTATTCTATTTGTTGGTTAAGTTTTATTTTTGATCAATTTCAATTAATGCACTAAATTATTGCAGTTAGTGCGGAATATTGGTAAGAGAATAAATAAGATGTAACCAAGAGAAAGGTCCATTTTATAATATAATAATTAGTGTGATCTTAGGAATGAATTAATTGACGTTTAGCTTTTATTTATGTGTAAAGTTAACAAAATTTCAATTAAATTGAAATCCAGTAATTTATGAAAATAAAGATGAGAATTGGGAAATATTACTGTAATGAATCATAAAAGAAATGTTAACTGTGTGGTTGAGTAATAATTGATTTATTTTGAGTTGTAATCCAATAAAATCAAATTTATTAGAATTTATTGCAATTAATTGGATTAATTGCAGCAACCTTTGGAAATTGGAACTTAGTAAAAATAATCTGGATTGGATTTCAAATAAATAGGTTAGGGTGAGTAACTGAATTACATACTATGAATAAGTAAACCAGGAAGATTAAATTTAGTTAATATAAAATAGTTGATTTATTGCAAATAAAAGATTATGTAAATATTTAGTTAGGTGGAATTAAAGTTAATTACATAATAAGGTATGAATCCACTGCTAATTTTATTTATGGAAATGAAAAGAGTACCAAAAACAAGCTTTGTCAGTATATTTAAGTTTAATGTATAATAATAAGTTAATGGTAATAAAAGAAGTTTAAACATCTAAATATTCCGTTAATAGAGAGTTGAGTTTAAATCTAAGAATATTAAGAAGTAGATTTTTGAAAACAACAGTTGATCCATCCACTTAAAATGTATAGATAGGATAATCGCTGATTTTTGATTTAAGTAGTGAAAACGGAGATTTATCTATTTATTTGGAATTGGAATTTATAAGTGTATAAATAGGAAATAAGTGAAATTTATTTTTAAATATTCATAAATGAAGATTTAGATGAAGGTGGGAATGGTAATGCTTTAAATAGTAGAGACGTACACAAATCAATGTAGGTAATTAGAAATAAAATGTTGTCGAAACGATAAAACGTTTCTTGTGAAAAATGGATGACATAACGAAAAAGGGTAATGTATTCACTTGAATATAAATTGAAACTTATTTAAGGTATTAATTACAATGGATAGAGATTTTGGGTAACATTGTAAATGATATGTAAGTAATGCAAATGTTTGTCAATAGTAAGGGATTAGGATGAATTAAAAATTTGTAACATAGGAATTACCTGCCTATTTGTTAATAAATATTTGAATGGTTAGTAAGTGATAATAGAATAAGTGTACATTAGTGGAATTGAGGTAACGTTGGTTTTAATGTTGAGAAAATAAATGGGTATAGTAAAGTTTAAGTGGAATTGTAAGTATGTATAGGGGAATGAATTATTGCAGGGAAATATTTGGTAACCATTGCAATAAATGTAATTTAGTGTGCATTAATATGAAATTTAGTAATAGGTGTGAATAACTTAAATTTCTTCATAGGATAAAGAATGATGGAAATAACGTTTATTTAATATATCGGGATTTAATTGATCATAAAAGGTTGATTGCAAATCAAATAAAAAATGCTTAAATGGGAATTAAGTTATTTATTCATTTGGATTTAAAGCATGATTGAAATTATTGGAAACTGAATAAAACGTTTTATGTTGATTGAAATTTAAGTTGGAAGTAATTAAGATAAATAAAATATGTATAATATGGAATTCAAATGTACATAGAAATGTGGATTTTAGTATGTAAACGTAAATCTATTGAGAATGGATAGAAATTTAATCTGTAATTATTACAGTAATTTAGAAATTTAGTTGAAATTGGAAATTTATCTATGTATTTGGAAATTTATGGAATTGTGAATATATATATGGAAATTTAAATGAAGCATCTAATTATACATGTGTGAATACGCTTAAAATGCAATGTAAATGTTGAGAAAGAAATAATTTAATCCGTAACGTGTATAATTAATATCGTTTTGGGACCACTTCTGTTTGCACGTTAAAATTCGTGCACCCCTATCCTTTTGCGATCTATCTATAAATATGCTGGGATAAACCCTAGCCTCCTTTCTATTGTCAATTGGTTGTACGTTCATTTTTCTTCATCTCTTTCTCTTCCTCAATGGTTACAAAACCTAATCTATCTACAATTCAAATTTTCTAACAAAATTCAAACTCTCCACAAAAATTCCAGAAAATTTTATGATAAAGTTCTCGAGACACGTAATCTGCTGGTACAATTCGTTTTCTGTTTTGTATATTCGTTTGACCAGAAAAAATTCGACGATGTGCTGTAGTTTTTAGCTGACGTGGCCATTGAAGTTAAGTGGGTTTTGTTTTATTTTATTTTATTTAATTTTAATTTTGTTTTCAAATCGTTTAAAATGAATATCTTTTTCATACGTTCTCCGATTCACATGAAATTTCTTTTGTTAGGACCGTAATTTAATTCCGGACTTGATGACGCTGGTTTGGACGAATTCCGAGACGGGCGAATTTTTGGGTTTAAATCGAATTTAAATTCGATTTAAATTCAAAAGGTGAGTGTTTTAACCCACTCACAACTACTAGAAGCTTTTATGTTTGTTTAAATTAATTTTAGAAATGAATAGAAATTTATTTATGAGTATTTGGCATGTTTATTTTATTCATATCTGTTGAATTGCATTTATTTAATTTAACTGTTAATTTAATTAATTTATTGCGTATAAATTTACAGTTAAAATTTATTTGTTTGTATATGAACTGCTAGTTAACAGTTATATAATTTATTACTGAATATAGACTGTAGATTAATAGCTGTTAAATTTAATTTGAATAAAATTGCCAGTATTACCTGTTATGTAGTACCAAAAATAATATTGTTATTGATTGATATTGATTGATGATTGCGATTTGGATGATGGATGATGTTGATGAATGGATGTTTATTGTATATCATTAAATTGCAAATTATCATGCATATTTCATTTCATTCGGGATTGTGGTTTGAAATGATATATAACCGCAAAATTTTATATCTTTTAAATTGCGGATTGAAATGATAAATATCCGTATCACTTGACCATAGGATAGAAAATTATATACAGGCACCGCGGTATATATATAACTATTTAAATGTGATTTCTATGGTTTGGATGGAATACGGTTTATAATAATCTTAAATTTTATATTGTATAAATATTTTTCTTCCATATATATATACATACGAAGTTGAAAATTTTGAAATTAAAAGGTGTATAAAAAATCTTTATTAAAAATGGAAGAAAATTAAGAAAATGGAGTTTAATAATTTATATCATATGTTTAAATGTTAAGTTTGGAAATTTTAAGATATGATATTTATAATTGGATTTTTCCCAAAATAAATTGAAATGAATATTCTAGTATAATTTGAATTGGGAAAAAATATATATATTTTATTACTAGAAATTGAAGTCTTATTATTTATGGATTTTATATGAATATTCAAGACTAATTAATATAACAATTGATTTGTTGAAAGCATAAAATCCAACTTTAGTTTGAAATATTGATACTCAAAATGGATATACGTATATATAAATAAATTGAAGTGGTTTTGGAACTTGAGAGAGATAATATAAATTTTGGTTTAAACTTTAATAAAGAAATGTATTTGTAAAGCCATGAGAACTATTTTCTTTACAAAGTAACATTTAAGTTAAACCATTTAATTCATATACCGTTGAATGTCCAAACCATTCAAGTTTTAAAAGTATGGTTTCAAAGCATGAATTCCGAAATATTATGTTTTGGAAGTATAATTCAAATGTTTGGTTTCAAGATATTTTAAATTTTAAACCCGTATGATTTTGGAAAGAATAACATTTGAGATAAAATGATATCATATGGTTTTGAGTTTTAAATTGATATCGTATTCATTGTATTGAAATGGAAATGTTTATCGTGGTTTAAAGTATAAACTATTTTTTTTTAAATGACCGCGGTGTTATAATAACGATGGGTTGGCAAAGAGACCGGGATCGGATATGGACATACTCTCTGTCGATACCGAAAACCACTTTGACTAACCGTGTACGCGGTGGAGATTCCAGAATGAAATAGGTTGGTGGCGACGATTTCTGTAAGGTAAATACGTGGACCCGACTCCCGTAAGTTGGCATAAGGTGGCTAAAACAGGAGCGATCGACGGGTTAATGAGGTCATTCCTCTGATCGGACACTCCTCTTCGATATTATACTTTGACTTTGGATTGATTCAGTGGCCACTTCTATTTTTGATTTTGGGGGAGTTTGTTCGAGGTGGGCGGTAGCTGCGGCTACGCGTTTCCATCGGCCCGGAAGCGTAATTGGTATATCTACCCTGGCATTGCCTAGTTGTGCCGTGTCACCTACCATACCGAGCCTTGTACGAGTTTGGATTTCTCCCGTAGCCCGTGTGGTATCCTCTGGTGGCTTCCCGATCAGGAGGGACTATGATATTGGATGGACTACTGGGACTATTACGTGTTAAGGGGAATATTGGGTCACTCCTTAACGCTATTAAAAATTATGTTTATTTTACTATTAGACACTATTATAATAGCGCGATATACTACATAGTAAATAGTTTAACGGATCCTTAGGAGATGTAAATCCCGAGCATCTCTTGAGTTACTGTACTCATATTTAATTCTGTTAATTTAACTCACATAAGATCTTTTAGTTCTGACTCGAGTGTTTTTGTCTTTTCAAATTCGCTCGGGTCAGTCCGAGCGTTTCAGGATCGAAGACTTTAGCTTTGGAGGACGAAGACGAAGAACCCGTATTATTATTATTTATAGTTTCGCACCACACTCATACTGTTCCGCTGCATTGATTGTATTGGTATGTGTAACTCTGATACTTATTGTATAAAGAAGAATCAAGTGTTTTGTAAACCGTTTACGAACTATATATTGATTATTATATTTTATCCTTCCGCTGTGAGATTCTGTTTAGTTTTTTTTCCTTCTCTGCTTTTTCTTATTTACCCCATAACAATCCGCCCTTCCGTATGGTTTGAATTGGCACGTGTGTCGGTTTAAAGTGTGCGAAAAGGCGGGACGTTACAAATTATAAAATGATTAACAAAGGTAAATATAATAAAGGGTAATTGAATAACTTACAATAAAATAATGTTAAAATAACTAAGAATAAAGGAAAGCGGTTATAATAAGTGTAAGTATATTTAACATAAGTGATAAATATATTGAGCGGAATAATTTTAATTTTAATTAGGAATAAAGAAAAATAAAATGTATTAAGCACATTGTGAGTGTAATAAATGATCATTTTTCAAACCCATGGTTTTAAAAATTGTTAATTTAAGATGATTGGATAATAAGATAAGGAAATTTGGGATAGTTAAGATTTATTTAACTTGTGTAAAAAATTTATTCTCTATTTAAGTTGAAATTTCCATGCTTTCAAATTTATTTCCTTTTTTTGATTTTTTTTTTCAAACTATCTTTTGGTTGTCCTTATCATCCTTATCTTGCTATAGACCGGTATAGGCATCTTTCTATAATCTTTCTATTTAGAAATCTTTCTATAATCTTTGAAAATCTTTGTTACTCATTATGAATCTATTTTTGCGTGCTTGTGTTCTTGAATTTAGAGAATCTTGGAAATATCATCTCCACCTTGCGAAACTTACCTATAACAACAGTTATCAGGTATAATTTCAATCTTCTTGTCATCTTATCTTAATCCTAGTTCACTCTATCTTTTTCTGTGCTTTTCCGTACCTCATACCTTTTCGAGGACGAAAATTTTTGAGTGGGGGAGAGTGTAACAACCCTAGATTTTTGCTTATATTTTTAAATTGACTTTATTTTTATTTTAAGTTATTTTAAATTTGTTTTACTTTAAACGTTTCATTTTTAAATATAAATGATAATTATTAAGTTATTTATAGTTCAAACTAGTATAATTTGAATATTTTACTGTAAAGTGAATTTCTGGTCAAAACGTTCAAACTTTGACTTTTAAACTTAAAATTTAAATTATTTTAAATTCTTAAATTTTATATTTTATTATGAAAGTGCATAAAATAACTTGAACATTGCTTTTTGTTTCGTTGAAAATGGACTTAAACTGTAAAAGTTATGTACATTTCAATTTTGAGTGTAATTTGATTTATTTAACAATTTTGTCTATTATAAATTATATAACTCTTATTTTCTTTTTCATATTTTATTTTAATATGTTATTGTATGTATATCTTTGTATTATAATAATTTTAAATGAAGTAAACAATTTTCCAAAGTCAATGGCGATTTATTGTAATTTCTGGACACTGTTTTGGATTTTTAAGCAATTTCTTTAAATCTTTTTCTATTTTCTTTAAACTTAATTTTTTTTATATGTGTTAATATGTTATTTTAATTATATTTTGTCTTTTAAATATTTTTAAAGTGATGTTATAATTTTTCCTAAGTTTACTGTGTTGATTTTTTTTAAAGGCTGTTTTCTTATTTTCTGCTATTTTCTTCATTAAAATTATATTTAAATTTAATTTTTTTATATTTATTTTGTGAATGTTCTTTTATTTTGTATTATTATTTATGTTTAAAAATATATTATAGGCTCATATGAATTCTCTAAAATTTATTTCATTTAATTTCAAATTTTCTAGACTAGTTTACTATTTTTAGCTATTTTCCTTAATTTAACTTTATATAATTAATAAATATTATATATATTTTTATATTTTGATAAATTTTCGAAATTTTATCTGGGATTATTATTATTTTCAGAAATATCAATTTATATAAACAAATTTAAGGAATTTGAAAGGTTTAAAACTTTTGGAATTCCTAAGTCTTTTCATCTCCCGACCTTTCATTTTCCCAACTCTTCTCTTAATTGTTTTGGCCGTGTAATCTATTCGTTTCAGCTGCATTTTTTTTCACTTTCACTAAAATAATTTCTTTTTCTCTCAAAAAAAAATCATGGCTATTCTCCTTGTGAAGCTTTGGTAAAATTCTATCTTCTTCTTGTCTTTTATTGATTTTCTACTTGAATTTGCACATGCTCTCCACCTTCATAGCTGTATTCCCCCTCCTCCAAGCTGTGGCCGACCACCACCACCACTTTTTTCTGACCATCACACATCCTAACACCTCTCCTCCTCAGGCCAAGACAATCCATGGTGAAGATCATCACAAAAATCCATCTAAACTACACTAGCCATCACCTGTACCAAACCTTGTCTAGGATTGCCATCTCCTTCTTCTTCCACCTTTGGCCGACACAACCTCCACCACCACCACCTCTGACCTGACCTCCGCCCTCCTCCACACCACTCCGTAGCCATGTATTTTAGATCTATATCTGAAGCATAGGTGGTAGAAAGAAAGTGCAAAGACATTGGAATTGTTTTATGCATTTATATTTAACATTGTTTATTTATTTTGAGTTGAAAACTTATGTTATATTTATTTGTTTTGTCTCATGTATTTAAGGCAATTAACCTTTTCTCTCTCTCACTCAAATCATTGTCGTGCCTTCATACTTTCTGGGTCTTTGTTTGTGTGTCTGAATCTGTTATCTCCAACTTATAGAGGTGAGTAATTCTCACTAGACATTATGTACTTATATAAGTAGTAAATTGACACCCTATGAATCCGTAGAACTATATGATCATGTTATAACTACTTATATTATTATCATATGATGTTCACACCTGTTATTACACCTATTATATTATATGTTACTGTTATTTCATGCTATTCTATTTATTTTATCTGTTCATCACACTGCAAGTTCCCTTTAGATTAGAATCACTATGGGTTGAAATGATACATACCCGAATGGACTTTAGAACAAGGGAAAATCGTTATGGGCAGAAATGATAGGCCTGAACGATTTTCAACTTATTTTATTTACTTGGGACTGCGGGTTTGAAATGATAAAACCCGGATTTTTCTTTGTAAATTACGGGTTGAAATGATATATTACCCGTATCACTTCACCTAGCGTAGAAAATTATATACAGGCCCGTAGTTAAAATATGTTTTTCTAAAAATTTTAAAATATTTTAGAAATTTAATTATTATAATATTTTGATTTAAAATTGAATAAAAATATAATTTTTGTAAAGTATTATTGATTTTCTGGAAATGTATAAGTTAAATAAATTATGGAAAGTTAGAAAATCTGAATGTAAGTTATTTTGAAAATTTTGGTTTAATTTTTTGTGGAATTTAAATGAATTTTGAAAATATGATAAATTTATGATATTTTGAATTTAAATGAACTTAAAGTGATTTTATATCATATTAATGATTTTTAATAAAGTTGAAATGTGAAATGAATGAATATTTAAGTTGAAATTTTGAAATATAACTAAAATTGGAAATTTATGAAATTGACTTAAAAGTGGAATTTAGTTAAGTAAATAAAAATAAAACTAAGTTATATTTGAGAATTTGAACTTAAGTGTTTTGTTGAAATTTAATGTAATGAATTTAAATTTGAATGTTGAAATTTAATAAATGAATTATTAATAAATATTGATTTTTGAAAGGAAACTTAACTTTATAAAATCAGGAATTTAAGGAAAATTAAATGATGCTTATAAATGTGAAAATGTTTGATTTTATAAGAAAAAATGATTTAAATAAAAATATAAGTGTTTGTGAAATTCAATTGTATATTTGAAGTTAATTAACAGCATTTTTAAATGGTGCCTTTTGTTAAATTGAATTGTTTTGAATGTATCTTTATGTAGCATTTTCCAAATGCTGCGAAACTTGAATTTTCAATGTTTTAATAAATTTAAGTGCATAAATTAACATTGAAAAGATTCAACTTTTGGCATTTAATAATTTAATTATTAAATGTAATAATTTCATTTTTTTGTTTTAATAATGAAGTAATTTGTTTTGAAATATAACTATTTGATATATTAAAATGATTGAAATGTGGTTTCGAAAGAAATGATATTTTGATAATTTAAAATGATTGAAATGTGGTTTCGAAAGATATGATATTTTGATGTATTAAAATGATTGAAATGTGGTTTCGAAAGATATGATATTTTGATATATTAAAATGATTGAAATGTGGTTTCGAAAAAATATGATATTTTGATATTAAATGATTTGAAAAATGGAGTTATGAAAGATATGATACTTTGATATTAAATGATTTGAAAAATGAAGTTTTGAAAGATGTGATATTTTGGTATTAAATGATTTGAAAAGAAGTTCTGAAAGATATGATATTTTGGAAATGAAGCCTTGAAAAGATATGATATTTTGATATTAAATGATTTGAAAAATGGAGTTTTGAAAGATATGATATTTTGATATATTAAAATGATTGAAATGTGGTTTCGAAAAGATATGATATTTTGATTATTAAAATGAATTGAAATGGAGTTTTGAAAGATATGACATTTTGATATTAAAATGATTTGAAAAGAAGTTCTGAAAGATACGATATTTTGGAAATGAAGCTTTGAAAGGTTATGATCTTTTGATATATTAAAATGATTTGAAAGGAAGTTTTGAAAGGATATGATAATTTAATATATTGAAATGGTTAGAAATGACTTGATATTTATTTTGATGAATATTTGAATTGAAAGATATGGTATGATGATATATTGAAATGGTTTGGAAATGATTTAATCTTTATTTTGATAAAGATTTAGGTTGAAATGATATTCTATTTTGAAGTATAAAATATTGTTTTAAAGTTATAACTACCGGTAATAATAAAGATTGGTTGTTAAAGAGACCGGGATCGGATATTGTCTTATAGCCGGCCAATACCAAAAACCACTTTAACAACTATGTACGCGGTGGAGACTCCAGAATGAAGTAGGATGGTGGCGACGTTCTTGAGGTATATTACGTGGACCCAACTCCCGTGAGTTGGCATAAATGACTAAAACAGGAGCTATACCGGGCTACGCAAAGGGTCGCACCCTTTCATCGAGCATGCTCCAGCGGAAACCATTCTATTAATTTTGTGATTCGATATGTGGCACCACTTTGATTCGGGGGTATTGTTCGAGGTGGGCGGAAGCTGCTGGCTTGTCGTCACCACCGGTCCGGAAGTGCAAACGGTGTATCCACCCTGGCATTGCCTCGCGTGCCGTTTCATCTCCTGATAGCGAGCCCACTATGATTTTGGTTTTAAAGATCCGACTGCGTTAAGGTTCACCATCCCCTTAACGCTATTTGTAACGAACCGTTAAATTTATGATATTTAATAAAATGAATTAATATAATTTCTAATTTGTTTAGGAGTAAACGTAGAAATTTGGTATAGTGGTTGCAATTTAGTGTAACTATAAAATTTTATGATAATAGATGTGGATAATGTAAATTTTCACAACTTGATTTAAAGTAATTTTGAAGAAACAAATAAATGTTGAAATTGTGAATGTTAGTATAAATATTAACTTAAATGGTGTTCATTAATACAAAGATGTAATTAGTGTAGATAGTAATAATTTATGCCTGTAGTGAAAGGAAAAGAAAACTAATAGAAACATAAAATTTATTTTATGTAAACAAAAGTATAGTTTTGAACAAACTTATGAAAATTGATAGAAACAGTGTTTGTAATCAGTTTGGTTATTTTATATTTGAAAAGATAGAGATGTGTAAATACGTTAATGAATATAAAATGGGAAGGAATGGTAGAATGAAAAGAATATATATAATAATAAGCATTTGATTCAATTAAGGGAATTAAATTATAATAAATGGTCATTTAATAAATTCAACGTTTGTGAGAAATCATAATAGTTGTGTAAAATGTGTACAAACTTGGATTTGGAAGTTTATTGAATTTATAACGGTTTTGTTATTAAGTGTATGAGTTTAAAAGTTATTCCCTTTTGTAAAGTAATAGAAGAATGCATAAGATATAAACAGGGCTTAATAGAATTGACACTTAATGAATTGAATAAATTACCCATTTATGTAGATATGTATAGTGGACTATAAATGGCCTAAGCAAATATAAAATGGAATAATCATTGAGATTTGTACTATGAAAATAAATAGTAACATTTATTTGCAAGGAATAAAAGACTATTTAGGTGACTAGAATTTGGAGTAATGACTATTGTATGTTACCTACCCTTGTTTCTTGTTAATTTAGATTTTGGGAATCAAATTCAATTTATCCGCCAATTTACCGCAGTTAAAGTGAAATGAATTGGTGATTGAGAAATGTTAAATACAAATAAGATGTAAACCAAAGAAAATCCCATTTGTAATAAATTATGTAGAATAAAGTAAAGAAACTAGGAAATGAAAATGTGAAAATGTGGATGCAGTGAGATCTTAAGTGATAATAACCTTGTTAGGCAAGTGATAACGGAATTTTGTGTATATGTAATATTTACTGGTATGTCAAGTAATAAACACATAGATGCAAGAAAAGGAAAGTTGGTAGCAATCTATATATGTTATTTATCTTACTTAGTATATTAAATAAGGTTTGGAATTCAAATTTTAATTAAAGGAGTTGGTAGCACGTTAGTAGGAAATAATTGTAAGGGTGGGATAACAACTACTATAAACTACCTAATTTAAATGAGTCAATGAACTTATTTGAAATAACGTTCATCTAAATATGAGTAATTAAAATGGCGGGGTCAACAATAAACGTTACTTTAGAATTAATTTATATTTTAACGGAAGTGTGAAAGTAAAGCAATAGAAGCGTAAACTTATCAAGGTAGAATTTAGTAGTGTAATGAAAAAATGTTAAGAATGTTATAGTATAATGATTGATTGGAAATCAAAATTTACTTGTTTGAATGTAACTTTAGGGAAATTGGATTTAATTAAAATAAAAAGGAAGAAAAAAAATTGGATGAAATTTAATGTTGGAATATTATGTAAATATAAACTTAGATAAAATTTAAGGATATCTACGTAATAGAGTGTAAAACCAATGTTAATTTCATCTATTTAGTACTAATAGGTTAATAATAGAATGAAGAGTAAATTTAATGTTAAGTTAATATGAATTAAGGTAATATTGGGGAATAATGTGAATTTTCTTCATAATATGATAAGTTGTAGAATACAACGTAAACTTAAGTGTAACCTTTGGATTGAAAACATTGTTAAGGGTTACCTGCTAAATTTGGATGGAATTGGCAATAAATGTTGCACTTATGGGTAAGGAAATAAAAATGTCCAGAATTTGAGTATATTAAGAAATGAGGATTGAAATTGAAATCTTGCAACGAATCTAATAATACGTTACATAAGTGTTAAATTAAGGTAACATTTGGAAAATATGATAATGATTTTCAAATTGAACAAGTTGTGGAATTAATAAGGATGGAAGAAAAAAAAATCAAGAATTATTTTATTTATTGGAATGAAAAATTTATAATTTGATTTATTGCGAATAATTGAAATTTAATTTGGTAATTGGCGAAATGATTTATGATTGAATTAACATAGAACTTGTTGTTAGTTATTAAAATTGTTTAAGAAATCAAAGGAGAGAAATTTTATAAAATTTAAATTTTGTAATTGGATTGGCTAAAGTGGGAAAGTGGAATTAATCAACGTCGTTACTTTTTATCTCCTTCCCTATTAGATCCTTATGTGATTGCATCCACATTTATTGTTGATTATTCCTATATATTGTCACCAATTAATCGTACTTGATGTATGTTTAGCAATTTTGTCACACAGTTAAAGTATGAATATTTATATATGATGTATTCAAATTTTTCTGTATCTAGCACTTAATTAATTTAGAATCAAACTAACGAAACGTGTCATTTATTTTTGTCCCTCCATATTCATTTTCTTTCTAATTAATAAATACCTCTTTTTAATACCTGCTACTTTAAAAAAAAGAAGGACTGTTCATATTTGCTATATTTCAATACCAAGTGTTCATATTCACTTTATTTCTAATTAATAGCAGCCTCTCCTTTCAAATCTATTTGTCCCTAAACCTAACTCTAACCTTATAAATACGAAATGATGCAAATGAAACCTTAGCCTCCATTCAAATCTCCTTCTCCTTCTTTTCTTCTTCAAATCTCCTTATTATATCTCATTCTAATTTTTTCCTTCCTCTTCAAATATTCTTCTTCAAGTTTACTTCTATTTCATACTTCTTCTTTCTTTTCAAATCTAGATCTTCTCTTCCATTTTCAGTTCTTATTTTAATCCTTTTCTTTTTCAAATCTTCTTTTTCAAATATTTTTTTTTCTTTTCCAAATATTTTAAAAATACATACATTCATATAATAAGGAGGAAAATTAAAGTAAATCGAAATAAAAGAAAAATTATGGAACAAAGCTTGAAATCAAGAAGAAGCATACGCATTTTTCACGTGGGAAGAGCGGATGTGGTACAGTATTTCATTTTCGTTTAATTTATTTTTGTTTGAATTTAATTTAATTTTGATTTTTCAAATGCGTTAATACATTTAACTTCCACATACGAATTCCGTTTCATGCGCGATTTTTTTTTAGGATCGTAATTAAATTCCAGATTTTTTTGACGCTGGTTTGGACAGATTTGGAGACCGTCGAATTTTTGGGTTTAAATTGGATCTAAATCCAATTTAAATTCAAAAAAGGTGAGTGTTTTAACCCACTCACAACTTCTAAAAGTTTTTATGTTTGTTAAATTAATTTTAGAAATGAATAGAAATTTATTTATGAGTATTTGGCATGTTTATTCATATCTGTTGAATTGCATTTATTAAATTTAACTGTTAATGTAATTTATTTATTGCGTATTTATTTACAGTTATAATTTATTTGTTTGCATATAAACTGCTAGTTAACAGTTATATAAATTATTACTGAATATAAAATGTTAGATTAATAGTTGTTAAATTTAATTTGAATATAATTGACAGTTATTACCTGCTATATAATCTCATATATATATTGATTTTGATTGATATTGATGGATGATTGTGATTTGGACAATGGATGATGTTGATGAATGGATGTTTATTTGATATCATTAAAATTGCAAGTTATCATGCATTTTTCATTTCATTCGGGATTGTGGTTTGAAATGATATACAACCACAAAATTTTATTTTTAAATTGCGGATTGAAATGATAAATATCCGTATCACTTGACCATAGGATAGAAAATTATATACAGGCACCGTGGTCTATATATAAATTATTTTAAAAGTGATTTCTATGGTTTGGATGGGATACGGTTTATAAAATTTAATTTTGATATTTTATAAAATATTTTTCTTCGAGATATACACATATGAAGTTAAAATTTTAAATTTAAGCTGTGTATAAACCTGTTGAATAAAATGATAAAAATTTGAGAAAATGGAATTTGGTGATTTATCTTATATGTTTAAATTTGGAAATTTTAAGGTATGATATTTATAAATGGATTTTCCAAGATTTACTTAAATAGAATATTTTAGTATAATTTAAATTTAAGAAAATAGTTAATTTCTAGAAATTGGAGTTTTATTTATAGATTTTATGTAAATATTCAAAACTAAATAATAGAACATTTAATTTGTTGAAAGAATAAATTCCAACTTTAGTTTTGAAATATTAATACTCCAAATGGATATATATATATATATATATAAATAGAAATTGAAGTGGTTTTGGAACTTGAAAGTGATATTTAAATTTGGCAGACTTTAAATAAAGAAGTATATTTGTAAAGCCCTGGAAATAATTTCTTTACAAAGTAACCTTAGAAGTAAACCATTTATTTTATATACTGTTGAATATCCAAACCATTCAAGTTTTAGAAGTATGGTTTTAAAAGTATGAATTCCAAAATATTATGTTTTGAAAATAAAATTCAAATGTTTGGTTTCCAGATATTTATATTTTAAACCGGTATGATTTTGGAAAAAGAGTTATATTTGAGATAAAATGATATCATATTATTTTGGGTTTTTAAATTGATATCGAATTCATAGTTTTGAAATGGAAAATTTATTCTGGTTTTTAAAGTATAAACTACTTTTAAATGACCGCGGTGTTATAATAACGATGGGTTGGCAAAGAGACCGGGATCGGATATGGACATACTCTCTGTCGATACCGAAAACCACTTTGACTAACCGTGTACGCGGTGGAGATTCCAGAATGAAGTAGGTTGGTGGCGACGTTTCCTGTAAGGTAAATACGTGGACCCAACTCCCGTGAGTTGGCATAAGGTGGCTAAAACAGGAGCGATTGACGGGTTAATGAGGTCATTCCTCTGATCGGACACTCCTCTTCGATATTATACTTTGACTTTGGATTGATTCAGTGGCCACTTCTATTTTGATTTTGGGGAGTTTGTTCGAGGTGGGCGGTAGCTGCGGCTACGCGTTACCATCGGCCCGGAAGCGTAATTGGTATATCTACCCTGGCATTGCCTAGTTGTGCCGTGTCACCTACCATACCGAGCATTGTACGAGTTTAGATTTCTCCCGTAGCCCGTGTGGTATCCTCTGGTGGCTTCCCGATCAGGAGGGACTATGATATTGGACGGACTACTGGGACTATTACGTGTTAAGGTGGAAAATGTAAAGCCTTAATGCTATTTAAAAGTATGTTTATTTTATAAATAGACACTATTATAATAGCGAAATATACTACATAGTAAATAGTTTAACGGATCCTTAAGAGATGTAAATCCCGAACATCTTTTGAGTTATTGCACTCATAATTATTTCTGTTAATTTAACTCACATAAGATCTTTTAGTTCTGACTCGAGTGTTTTTGTCTTTTCAAATTCGCTCGGGTCAGTCTGAGCGTTTCAGGATCGAAGACTTTAGCTTTGGAGGACGAAGATGAAGAATCCGTATTATTATTATTTTAGTATTGCACCACACTCTTTCTATTCCGCTGCATTGTTTGTATTGGTATGTGCAACTCTGATATTCATTGTATAAGTAAAATAAATATTTGTAAACAGTCATCATGAACTGTATATTGATTATTATATTTTATCCTTCCGCTGTGAGATTCTGTTTGTTTTTATTTCTTCTCTGTTTTTCTTATTTACCCCATAACAATCCGCCCTTCCGTATGGTTTGAATCGGCATGTGTGTCGTTTTAAAGTGTGCGAAAAGGCGGGATGTTACAGTTGGTATCAGAGCTTTGGTTTAGCGATGAACCTTGGCTTTGTGGGGTTTGACTCTTCGTTAATAGGGTAGAAATACCCTATGGGAGTCGCTGAGAGTATATATATGAGAGAGCGTAATTGTTAGTGTTATAAAAAGATTTTGATATTGTGTTAATCTGTTCCGTTTTGTATTTATAAATTCTGGTTGATGCATGGGACGCTATGTCATCAATAGGGATTTCTAAACACTTAATAGGACAGACCGACATAATATTTGTTTTAATATAGGTGAATGAAATAATTTTGCCTATTATATTTTCTATATATAAAAATATTTTTATAAAGATATATATATGTTTGGTTGCTATAGATTGGGTGTTAGGAAATAAAAATATTTATAATAATTGAAGCTAAGTTGAAATTATAATAAATCAAATTGGAGATTTTAGAACTTAAGTCCGGGAATTTTTGAAAATTTGCTTTCAAAGGATTTATGAAATATAATGATTTGGTTTATAAGTATTTTAAATATTTCATATAATTTGGAAGAATTGTTTTAAAGAAGATTTTGAAAAAAATTAAATTCTGTACTTTCCTCTCTGTCACTGGAAAATAAATTCGGTGATGACGGCCGCATCATCGACTTTCATTTCGAGTTTCGAAGGGGAAAGGCCACTGTAGTAAATTCTACTGCAGATTTATTATGAAATTTTCTAAAAAAAAAATTCTTTTATTGTTCTAACTATAATTAGAGATTTTGAGTTGTAAGAACTTATTTATCTATTATTTTGAAATAAATTGAAATCTGACCCGGAATCCAATTCTAAAATTCTCCATTAATTAATCAATTGTTAAATTGTAGTGAAATAAAAGTTAAGTAATAAATGAATTGAAACCTCTAATTGAAATAAGAGAATAATTGCAAAGCTATAAAGAGGAATTTGCATACATATGAGACAAAGAGTAATATGGATAAACATTAAATTTAATTAAAAGAATGGAGATTAAACTTGTATAAGTTCAATTGCAATTTCCTTAACATAAATAACTTACCCAAATATAAAAGTTGAAGTGTTAAATGAGAAACTGGAATTGAATATTTTACAAGTAGGAATTTAGGAAAAATGAAGTATTCAATAAATTACTGTTATAATAAGAATTTAATGGTATAAACTTAGGTTATAATTGAAATTTTACTGAAAAAGGGTTAAGAATTATTAATAGATGATATGAACCTAAGTATATAAAATGAAATTCAAAATAAGAATTGATTGTATGATTATTGACATAAGTATGTTTTAATCTTCCCTATTCTAATATAATGGAAAGTAGGAAAAATTAAATGACTGCAATTCATAGTTAATGGATAAATAAAAACTTCCACTTATAAGAATGAATGTTAGCAGGTTAAGAATTTAAGGGAAATCTTACAAGTGAAGAGTAAGGAAATGAAGATATTCAAAATATTTGTTGTTATTAATGAGAATTTATTTTATAAACTTAGGTAATAAAAGGAAACTTAAGTAATAAAAGGAAATACAAATATAATGAATTTTGGGATAACTGGAAAATAAAACTTGTAAGAACAAAGAAATCCCTCATAAATGAAGGGAAGAAAATCAAACCACTGAAGTATGAAATAAATGTATAATAAGCTATTTTGGTGTTGATTTGAATTGTTTGGTTGATGTATGGTTGTTGGGTAAGGAATTTCGAAGTTGTTGGATGGAGAAATAATCTATCTTTGTTCCATCTAAGACTGTTGAGTAAAGGATGCACTTGATAGTTATTTTACATTTCGTACAATTTCGGAATTTGAACCTAACAACTAATTGTTTGTTTGATTGAATGATTTTGTTTGCGGTGTGTGCTGTTTGTTAAAATGTATGGTTGTTGCATTTGATTGGATATGAATGATTGAATCCACTAGAATAGTTCATTTTAAAATAAATATTTAACCTTTTAGGCTTATAAGAAAATACAGGTTATGGAAGCAACTGCTACTGCTTTTGGTTCCGTAATAATAAGCGTATTGCCCGACAAATAGGTACGTTTCCGGATTACGTATAAAGCGCTATTTTATATATTTTCCCGTGTTGGGATATTTTATTTGGATAATATGTGTAATATATTTGTATATTTGGATATTATATTTTCTCCAGAGTCCCTCTGTACAAAGGAGACTTTGCCAAAATTTTCAGGAAATTTTGGACTTAGAATTTTGTGAAAGTATTTTTCCAACTTTAATAATTCAAGTATTAAAGGATATAATGATTATAAAACAAGTATATTTCATTAAAGGAAATTAATCCAGTAAAATATTGTTTATAAGTTAATATTTGAAATAAGATGCACTGTAAATCTTCCTCCTCCCTTCTTTTTCCTTTTCGGGGACGAAAAGTTTTGAGTGGGGGAGATTGTAACGACCCGTTAAATTTATGATATTTAATAAAATGAATTAATATAATTTCTAATTTGTTTAGGAGTAAACGTAGAAAATTGGTATAGTGGTTGCAATTTAGTGTAACTATAAAATTTTATGATAATAGATGTGGATAATGTAAATTTTCACAACTTGATTTAAAGTAATTTTGAAGAAACAAATAAATGTTGAAATTGTGAATGTTAGTATAAATATTAACTTAAATGGTGTTCATTAATACAAAGATGTAATTAGTGTAGATAGTAATAATTTATGCCTGTAGTGAAAGGAAAAGAAAACTAATAGAAACACAAAATTTATTTTATGTAAACAAAAGTATAGTTTTGAACAAACTTATGAAAATTGATAGAAACAGTGTTTGTAATCAGTTTGGTTATTTTATATTTGAAAAGATAGAGATGTGTAAATACGTTAATGAATATAAAATGGGAAGGAATGGTAGAATGAAAACAATATATATAATAATAAGCATTTGATTCAATTAAGGGAATTAAATTATAATAAATGGTCATTTAATAAATTCAACGTTTGTGAGAAATCATAATAGTTGTGTAAAATGTGTACAAACTTGGATTTGGAAGTTTATTGGATTTATAACGGTTTTGTTATTAAGTGTATGAGTTTAAAAGTTATTCCCTTTTGTAAAGTAATAGAAGAATGCATAAGATATAAACAGGGCTTAATAGAATTGACACTTAATGAATTGAATAAATTACCCATTTATGTAGATATGTATAGTGGACTATAAATGGCCTAAGCAAATATAAAATGGAATAATCATTTAGATTTGTACTATGAAAATAAATAGTAACATTTATTTGCAAGGAATAAAAGACTATTTAGGTGACTAGAATTTGGAGTAATGGCTATTGTATGTTACCTACCCTTGTTTCTTGTTAATTTAGATTTTGGGAATCAAATTCAATTTATCCGCCAATTTACCGCAGTTAAAGTGAAATGAATTGGTGATTGAGAAATGTTAAATACAAATAAGATGTAAACCAAAGAAAATCCCATTTGTAATAAATTATGTAGAATAAAGTAAAGAAACTAGGAAATGAAAATGTGAAAATGTGGATGCAGTGAGATCTTAAGTGATAATAACTTTGTTAGGCAAGTGATAACGGAATTTTGTGTATATGTAATATTTGCTGGTATGTCAAGTAATAAACACATAGATGCAAGAAAAGGAAAGTTGGTAGCAATCTATATATGTTATTTATCTTACTTAGTATATTAAATAAGGTTTGGAATTCAAATTTTAATTAAAGGAGTTGGTAGCACGTTAGTAGGAAATAATTGTAAGGGTGGGATAACAACTACTATAAACTACCTAATTTAAATGAGTCAATGAACTTATTTGAAATAACGTTCATCTAAATATGAGTAATTAAAATGGCGGGGTCAACAATAAACGTTACTTTAGAATTAATTTATATTTTAACGGAAGTGTGAAAGTAAAGCAATAGAAGCGTAAACTTATCAAGGTAGAATTTAGTAGTGTAATGAAAAAATGTTAAGAATGTTATAGTATAATGATTGATTGGAAATCAAAATTTACTTGTTTGAATGTAACTTTAGGGAAATTGGATTTAATTAAAATAAAAAGGAAGAAAAAAAAATTGGATGAAATTTAATGTTGGAATATTATGTAAATATAAACTTAGATAAAATTTAAGGATATCTACGTAATAGAGTGTAAAACCAATGTTAATTTCATCTATTTAATACTAATAGGTTAATAATAGAATGAAGAGTAAATTTAATGTTAAGTTAATATGAATTAAGGTAATATTGGGGAATAATGTGAATTTTCTTCATAATATGATAAGTTGTAGAATACAACGTAAACTTAAGTATAACCTTTGGATTGAAAACATTGTTAAGGGTTACCTGTTAAATTTGGATGGAATTGGCAATAAATGTTACACTTATGGGTAAGGAAATAAAAATGTCCAGAATTTGAGTATATTAAGAAATGGGGATTGAAATTGAAATCTTGCAACGAATCTAATAATACGTTACATAAGTGTTAAATTAAGGTAACATTTGGAAAATATAATAATGATTTTCAAATTGAACAAGTTGTGGAATTAATAAGGATGGAAGAAAAAAAAAATCAAGATTTATTTTATTTATTGGAATGAAAAATTTATAATTTGATTTATTGCGAATAATTGAAATTTAATTTGGTAATTGGCGAAATGATTTATGATTGAATTAACATAGAACTTGTTGTTAGTTATTAAAATTGTTTAAGAAATCAAAGGAGAGAAATTTTATAAAATTTTAAATTTTGTAATTGGATTGGCTAAAGTGGGAAAGTGGAATTAATCAACGTCGTTACTTTTTATCTCCTTCCCTATTAGATCCTTATGTGATTGCATCCACATTTATTGTTGATTATTCCTATATATTGTCACCAATTAATCGTACTTGATGTATGTTTAGCAATTTTGTCACACAGTTAAAGTATGAGTATATATATATGATGTATTCAAATTTTTCTGTATCTAGCACTTAATTAATTTAGAATCAAACTAACGAAACGTGTCATTTATTTTTGTCCCTCCATATTCATTTTCTTTCTAATTAATAAATACCTCTTTTTAATACCTGCTACTTTAAAAAAAAGAAGGACTGTTCATATTTGCTATATTTCAATACCAAGTGTTCATATTCACTTTATTTCTAATTAATAGCAGCCTCTCCTTTCAAATCTATTTGTCCCTAAACCTAACTCTAACCTTATAAATACGAAATGATGCAAATGAAACCTTAGCCTCCATTCAAATCTCCTTCTCCTTCTTTTCTTCTTCAAATCTCCTTATTATATCTCATTCTAATTTTTTCCTTCCTCTTCAAATATTCTTCTTCAAGTTTTCTTCTATTTCATACTTCTTCTTTCTTTTCAAATCTAGATCTTCTCTTCCATTTTCAGTTCTTATTTTAATCCTTTTCTTTTTCAAATCTTCTTTTTCAAATATTTTTTTTTCTTTTCCAAACCTTTTAAAAATACATACATTCATATAATAAGGAGGAAAATTAAAGTAAATCGAAATAAAAGAAAAATTATGGAACAAAGCTTGAAATCAAGAAGAAGCATACGCATTTTTCACGTGGGAAGAGCGGATGTGGCACGGTATTTCATTTTCGTTTAATTTATGTTTGTTTGAATTTAATTTAATTTTGATTTTTCAAATGCGTTAATACATTTAACTTCCACATACGAACTCCGTTTCATGCGCGATTTTTTTTAGGATCGTAATTAAATTCCAGATTTTTTTGATGCTGGTTTGGACAGATTTGAAGACCGTCGAATTTTTGGGTTTAAATTGGATCTAAATCCAATTTAAATTCAAAAAAGGTGAGTGTTTTAACCCACTCACAACTTCTAAAAGTTTTTATGTTTGTTAAATTAATTTTAGAAATGAATAGAAATTTATTTATGAGTATTTGGCATGTTTATTCATATCTGTTGAATTGCATTTATTAAATTTAACTGTTAATTTAATTTATTTATTGCGTATTTATTTACAGTTATAATTTATTTGTTTGCATATAAACTGCTAGTTAACAGTTATATAAATTATTACTGAATATAAAATGTTAGATTAATAGTTGTTAAATTTAATTTGAATATAATTGACAGTTATTACCCTATATAATCTCATATATATATATATTGATTTTGATTGATATTGATGGATGATTGTGATTTGGACAATGGATGATGTTGATGAATGGATGCTTATTTGATATCATTAAAATTGCAAGTTATCATGCATTTTTCATTTCATTCGGGATTGTGGTTTGAAATGATATACAACCGCAAAATTTTATTTTTAAATTGCGGATTGAAATGATAAATATCCGTATCACTTGACCATAGGATAGAAAATTATATACAGGCACCGTGGTCTATATATAAATTATTTTAAAAGTGATTTCTATGGTTTGGATGGGATACGGTTTATAAAATTTAATTTTGATATTTTATAAAATATTTTTCTTCGAGATATACACATATGAAGTTAAAATTTTAAATTTAAGCTGTGTATAAACCTGTTGAATAAAATGATAAAAATTTGAGAAAATGAAATTTGGTGATTTATCTTATATGTTTAAATTTGGAAATTTTAAGGTATGATATTTATAAATGGATTTTCCAAGATTTACTTAAATAGAATATTTTAGTATAATTTAAATTTAAGAAAATAGTTAATTTCTAGAAATTGGAGTTTTATTTATAGATTTTATGTAAATATTCAAAACTAAATAATAGAACATTTAATTTGTTGAAAGAATAAATTCCAACTTTAGTTTTGAAATATTAATACTCCAAATGGATATATATATATATATATATATATATATATATAAATAGAAATTGAAGTGGTTTTGGAACTTGAAAGTGATATTTAAATTTGGTAGACTTTAAATAAAGAAGTATATTTGTAAAGCCCTGGAAATAATTTCTTTACAAAGTAACCTTAGAAGTAAACCATTTATTTTATATACTGTTGAATATCCAAACCATTCAAGTTTTAGAAGTATGGTTTTAAAAGTATGAATTCCGAAATATTATGTTTTGAAAATAAAATTCAAATGTTTGGTTTCCAGATATTTATATTTTAAACCGGTATGATTTTGGAAAAAGAGTTATATTTGAGATAAAATGATATCATATTATTTTGGGTTTTTAAATTGATATCGAATTCATAGTTTTGAAATGGAAAATTTATTCTGGTTTTTAAAGTATAAACTACTTTTAAATGACCACGGTGTTAGAAGAACGATGGGTTGGCAAAGAGACCGGGATCGGATATGGACATACTCTCTGTCGATACCGAAAACCACTTTGACTAACCGTGTACGCGGTGGAGATTCCAGAATGAAGTAGGTTGGTGGCGACGTTTCCTGTAAGGTAAATACGTGGACCCAACTCCCGTGAGTTGGCATAAGGTGGCTAAAACAGGAGCGATTGACGGGTTAATGAGGTCATTCCTCTGATCGGACACTCCTCTTCGATATTATACTTTGACTTTGGATTGATTCAGTGGCCACTTCTATTTTGATTTTGGGGAGTTTGTTCGAGGTGGGCGGTAGCTGCGGCTACGCGTTACCATCGGCCCGGAAGCGTAATTGGTATATCTACCCTGGCATTGCCTAGTTGTGCCGTGTCACCTACCATACCGAGCCTTGTATGAGTTTAGATTTCTCCCGTAGCCCGTGTGGTATCCTCTGGTGGCTTCCCGATCAGGAGGGACTATGATATTGGATGGACTACCGGGACTATTACGTGTTAAGGTGGAAAATGTAAAGCCTTAATGCTATTTAAAAGTATGTTTATTTTATAAATAGACACTATTATAATAGCGAAATATACTACATAGTAAATAGTTTAACGGATCCTTAAGAGATGTAAATCCCGAACATCTTTTGAGTTATTGCACTCATAATTATTTCTGTTAATTTAACTCACATAAGATCTTTTAGTTCTGACTCGAGTGTTTTTGTCTTTTCAAATTCGCTCGGGTCAGTCCGAGCGTTTCAGGATCGAATACTTTAGCTTTGGAGGACGAAGATGAAGAATCCGTATTATTATTATTTTAGTATTGCACCACACTCTTTCTATTCCGCTGCATTGTTTATATTGGTATGTGCAACTCTGATATTCATTGTATAAGTAAAATAAATATTTGTAAACAGTCATCATGAACTGTATATTGATTATTATATTTTATCCTTCCGCTGTGAGATTCTGTTTGTTTTTATTTCTTCTCTGTTTTTCTTATTTACCCCATAACAATCCGCCCTTCCGTATGGTTTGAATCGGCATGTGTGTCGTTTTAAAGTGTGCGAAAAGGCGGGATGTTACAGTTGGTATCAGAGCTTTGGTTTAGCGATGAACCTTGGCTTTGTGGGGTTTGACTCTTCGTTAATAGGGTAGAAATACCCTATGGGAGTCGCTGAGAGTATATATATGAGAGAGCGTAATTGTCAGTGTTATAAAAAGATTTTGATATTGTGTTAATCTGTTCCGTTTTGTATTTATAAATTCTGGTTGATGCATGGGACGCTATGTCATCAATAGGGATTTCTAAACACTTAATAGGACAGACCGACATAATATTTGTTTTAATATAGGTGAATGAAATAATTTTGCCTATTATATTTTCTATATATAAAAATATTTTTATAAAGATATATATATATTTGGTTGCTATAGATTGGGTGTTAGGAAATAAAAATATTTATAATAATTGAAGCTAAGTTGAAATTATAATAAATCAAATTGGAGATTTTAGAACTTAAGTCCGGGAATTTTTGAAAATTTGCTTTCAAAGGATTTATGAAATATAATGATTTGGTTTATAAGTATTTTAAATATTTCGTATAATTTGGAAGAATTGTTTTAAAGAAGATTTTGAAAAAAATTAAATTCTGTACTTTCCTCTCTGTCACTGGAAAATAAATTCGGTGATGACGGCCGCATCATCGACTTTCATTTCGAGTTTCGAAGGGGAAAGGCCACTGTAGTAAATTCTACTGCAGATTTATTATGAAATTTTCTAAAAAAAAAAAATTCTTTTATTGTTCTAACTATAATTAGAGATTTTGAGTTGTAAGAACTTATTTATCTATTATTTTTGAAATAAATTGAAATCTGACCCGGAATCCAATTCTAAAATTCTCCATTAATTAATCAATTGTTAAATTGTAGTGAAATAAAAGTTAAGTAATAAATGAATTGAAACCTCTAATTGAAATAAGAGAATAATTGCAAAGCTATAAAGAGGAATTTGCATACATATGAGACAAAGAGTAATATGGATAAACATTAAATTTAATTAAAAGAATGGAGATTAAACTTGTATAAGTTCAATTGCAATTTCCTTAACATAAATAACTTACCCAAATATAAAAGTTGAAGTGTTAAATGAGAAACTGGAATTGAATATTTTACAAGTAGGAATTTAGGAAAAATGAAGTATTCAATAAATTACTGTTATAATAAGAATTTAATGGTATAAACTTAGGTTATAATTGAAATTTTACTGAAAAAGGGTTAAGAATTATTAATAGATGATATGAACCTAAGTATATAAAATGAAATTCAAAATAAGAATTGATTGTATGATTATTGACATAAGTATGTTTTAATCTTCCCTATTCTAATATAATGGAAAGCAGGAAAAATTAAATGACTGCAATTCATAGTTAATGGATAAATAAAAACTTCCACTTATAAGAATGAATGTTAGCAGATTAAGAATTTAAGGGAAATCTTACAAGTGAAGAGTAAGGAAATGAAGATATTCAAAATATTTGTTGTTATTAATGAGAATTTATTTTATAAACTTAGGTAATAAAAGGAAACTTAAGTAATAAAAGGAAATACAAATATAATGAATTTTGGGATAATTGGAAAATAAAACTTGTAAGAACAAAGAAATCCCTCATAAATGAAGGGAAGAAAATCAAACCACTGAAGTATGAAATAAATGTATAATAAGCTATTTTGGTGTTGATTTGAATTGTTTGGTTGATGTATGGTTGTTGGGTAAGGAATTTTGAAGTTGTTGGATGGAGAAATAATCTATCTTTGTTCCATCTAAGACTGTTGAGTAAAGGATGCACTTGATAGTTATTTTACATTTCGTACAATTTCGAAATTTGAACCTAACAACTAATTGTTTGTTTGATTGAATGATTTTGTTTGCGGTGTGTGCTGTTTGTTAAAATGTATGGTTGTTGCATTTGATTGGATATGAATGATTGAATCCACTAGAATAGTTCATTTTAAAATAAATATTTAACCTTTTAGGCTTATAAGAAAATACAGGTTATGGAAGCAATTGCTACTGCTTTTGGTTCCGTAATAATAAGCATATTGCCCGACAAATAGGTACGTTTCCGGATTACTATAAAGCGCTATTTTATATATTTTCCCGTGTTGGGATATTTTATTTGGATAATATGTGTAATATATTTGTATATTTGGATATTATATTTTCTCCAGAGTCCCTCCGTACAAAGGAGACTTTGCCAAAATTTTCAGGAAATTTTGGACTTAGAATTTTGTGAAAGTATTTTTCCAACTTTAATAATTCAAGTATTAAAGGATATAATGATTATAAAACAAGTATATTTCATTAAAGGAAATTAATCCAGTAAAATATTGTTTATAAGTTAATATTTGAAATAAGATGCACTGTAAATCTTCCTCCTCCCTTCTTTTTCCTTTTCGGGGACGAAAAGTTTTGAGTGGGGGAGATTGTAACGACCCGTTAAATTTATGATATTTAATAAAATGAATTAATATAATTTCTAATTTGTTTAGGAGTAAACGTAGAAATTTGGTATAGTGGTTGCAATTTAGTGTAACTATAAAATTTTATGATAATAGATGTGGATAATGTAAATTTTCACAACTTGATTTAAAGTAATTTTGAAGAAACAAATAAATGTTGAAATTGTGAATGTTAGTATAAATATTAACTTAAATGGTGTTCATTAATACAAAGATGTAATTAGTGTAGATAGTAATAATTTATGCCTGTAGTGAAAGGAAAAGAAAACTAATAGAAACATAAAATTTATTTTATGTAAACAAAAGTATAGTTTTGAACAAACTTATGAAAATTGATAGAAACAGTGTTTGTAATCAGTTTGGTTATTTTATATTTGAAAAGATAGAGATGTGTAAATACGTTAATGAATATAAAATGGGAAGGAATGGTAGAATGAAAACAATATATATAATAATAAGCATTTGATTCAATTAAGGGAATTAAATTATAATAAATGGTCATTTAATAAATTCAACGTTTGTGAGAAATCATAATAGTTGTGTAAAATGTGTACAAACTTGGATTTGGAAGTTTACTGGATTTATAACGGTTTTGTTATTAAGTGTATGAGTTTAAAAGTTATTCCCTTTTGTAAAGTAATAGAAGAATGCATAAGATATAAACAAGGCTTAATAGAATTGACACTTAATGAATTGAATAAATTACCCATTTATGTAGATATGTATAGTGGACTATAAATGGCCTAAGCAAATATAAAATGGAATAATCATTGAGATTTGTACTATGAAAATAAATAGTAACATTTATTTGCAAGGAATAAATGACTATTTAGGTGACTAGAATTTGGAGTAATGACTATTGTATGTTACCTACCCTTGTTTCTTGTTAATTTAGATTTTGGGAATCAAATTCAATTTATCCGCCAATTTACCGCAGTTAAAGTGAAATGAATTGGTGATTGAGAAATGTTAAATACAAATAAGATGTAAACCAAAGAAAATCCCATTTGTAATAAATTATGTAGAGTAAAGTAAAGAAACTAGGAAATGAAAATGTGAAAATGTGGATGCAGTGAGATCTTAAGTGATAATAACCTTGTTAGGCAAGTGATAACGGAATTTTGTGTATATGTAATATTTACTGGTATGTCAAGTAATAAACACATAGATGAAAGAAAAGGAAAGTTGGTAGCAATCTATATATGTTATTTATCTTACTTAGTATATTAAATAAGGTTTGGAATTCAAATTTTAATTAAAGGAGTTGGTAGCACGTTAGTAGGAAATAATTGTAAGGGTGGGATAACAACTATTATAAACTACCTAATTTAAATGAGTCAATGAACTTATTTGAAATAACGTTCATCTAAATATGAGTAATTAAAATGGCGGGGTCAACAATAAACGTTACTTTAGAATTAATTTATATTTTAACGGAAGTGTGAAAGTAAAGCAATAGAAGCGTAAACTTATCAAGGTAGAATTTAGTAGTGTAATGAAAAAATGTTAAGAATGTTATAGTATAATGATTGATTGGAAATCAAAATTTACTTGTTTGAATGTAACTTTAGGGAAATTGGATTTAATTAAAATAAAAAGGAAGAAAAAAAATTGGATGAAATTTAATGTTGGAATATTTTGTAAATATAAACTTAGATAAAATTCAAGGATATCTACGTAATAGAGTGTAAAACCAATGTTAATTTCATCTATTTAATACTAATAGGTTAATAATAGAATGAAGAGTAAATTTAATGTTAAGTTAATATGAATTAAGGTAATATTGGGGAATAATGTGAATTTTCTTCATAATATGCTAAGTTGTAGAATACAACGTAAACTTAAGTATAACCTTTGGATTGAAAACATTGTTAAGGGTTACCTGTTAAATTTGGATGGAATTGGCAATAAATGTTACACTTATGGGTAAGGAAATAAAAATGTCCAGAATTTGAGTATATTAAGAAATGGGGATTGAAATTGAAATCTTGCAACGAATCTAATAATACGTTACATAAGTGTTAAATTAAGGTAACATTTGGAAAATATGATAATGATTTTCAAATTGAACAAGTTGTGGAATTAATAAGGATGGAAGAAAAAAAAATCATGTAACAACCCGCATATTTATCGAGTTTACATTTAAATATTTTTATTTAAATATTAAATCGTTAATCGGATTTTGGTCCGAAAAACTACTTTTTGCAAACGGTCAAATTAGGACTCGAGACCACTTCCATTGAGTTCGAAATGTCGTTTATAACTTTTTAAGTATAAACATCGATAGGTTTGGAGTTAGTGAAATTTCACTAACTTTTCCCGCTTTGGACTTTGGGTTAGTTTAGCCTATTAAGCCCAAGTTCCAACCCTCTTCTCCTCACTCTTCATAAATTTCCTAACTAACTCAAGCTTTAGCATTAATGGTGAAGAGAATGGGAAATTAAAACTCCAAGCTCAAATTCAATTGCAACTCCATCATTCAACTCCAAATTCAAGTAGAAGATATTGGATTCAAGCTTTGGATTGCTTCTCCTTGCTTTCAAGCTTCATCTTCATAAATTTTAGTGCAAAGGTGAGATTTTTATCTCACAATTCTAGCCTATATCTATCTTGGGCTATTGGAAATGCGTCCCTATCATGTTTGCATGCACATTTGCATTTGGTTTGGATTGGATTGGCGAAAAACTCCACTTTTTAGTGTTTTGGGGTGAATTTCTGGCTTAGGTCGCTCTGTCCCCCTTAGGTCGCCCAGCATCTATAGGTCGTTCGCGTGGAAAAGTCGTCACCTTCATTTGGGTCGTTTCTGGCCTTAGCCCATTCGTCCACTATAGGTCGTTAGGCCTTAGGTCGCTTGGAGTTAGGTCGTAGGTCGGCAGGTCTTCAGCTCGCACGCGTTGAAAAGGCGCGTCTGGAGTTAGGTCGTTCGCGAGTTAACGTTAGGTCGTTTGCGAGTTAGCGCCCTAGGTCACTCGCGTATAGCTCGTTCGGAGTTAGGTCGTTAGGCCTTAGCTCGTATGGCCTATGCAATTTGGTTAGGTCGTCCAACCTCAACACCTTAGGTCGTAAGACCTTAGGTCGTACCCCTTAGGTCGTTAGACCTTAAGCCTTCACTATTGGAACTCGTTAGGTCGTAGCAACCATAGGTCGTAGGTCGCTCACACGGAGTTAAGTCGTAGGTCGTCTCCGACCTTATATCGCTCAGCCAGGTTTCACTTTAAGTCGTTAGGTCGTTTGGACCTTGTTTCCAGTTAGGTCGCAAGACCCTTAAACCGTTAGGCCACTAGGTCGCGATGTTTTAGGTCACTGCACCCTATGCCTCTATAGGTCGTTCGACCTTGCTAACTTTTAGGTCGCGAGTTTTATAAGTCGCTCGCCTCCCTTAGGTCTTCACTCGGTCGCGATGTTTTAGGTCGCTGCACCCTATGCCTCTATAGGTCGTTCGACCTTGCTAACTTTTAGGTCGCGAGTTTTATAGGTCGCGAGTTTTATAGGTCGAACCCCGTAAGCGGTGGCGTTGCCCCCGCACCCCCACCTTGGGGGGTTGCCACCCCCCTGGACCCCCCCTCCATAGGGGATCTTATCTGAAAAACATTGAGCTGATTTCCTTGGATTTTATTCACATCTCCGTATGCGATTTTTGTGACTGATTGTTTCTACAATTGCTTCTGTGTTTTGTCACTTTATAATATAAAGGTTTCAATACTAGTAGTAAATATCAAAACTCTTTTAACAAACAATTTCAACTCTATTTTTAATAACAAAGCTCTTTTCTTAAACCGTTTTCCAATCTATTAGTATATACAAACCTTTACCTCACTCGGATGAGAAATCTAATTAAACGACTTAGTAAAACAAGTGGTATGAAACGCTTGCGTTCACTTCGTCGATTAATTCTTGGACTTGTTCGATTGAACTTCTTGTGACAATTTTATTAGTGAAGATTTACAGTTTGTTCGTAAATATTTAAGTTAAGCAAGTGGTTATGGGACATGAAGCTAAACTTCTATATTTACTAGCTTAGTGTAATTGACACTTCTCGTTGATCTTGATGATCGCTTTATGAATTAGACTAGCAATTGCGCGATGTCTCTTTCATTGCAAGGTTAGACTAGACACCACTTGTGTGATTCCATTCACACATACCTTTCTGCTTTTTGGTTAGTCTTGACCTCATTCTGTGTGATTCCACTCACACATGTGGGGTAGCTCCCCATGGTCTTCGGACCGTCATGTGATAGGCCTCTTTCCCTTTTTATGATTTCTGGATTTCTCGTGTTGATTTCTGGAATTTATGTCATTGACTTGTTATGAGTACAAGTTTAGGGTATGATGCCCCCTTCGAATCTTTGAGAAGATTCTTGTGATATTGATTATCTCTTATTGATTGATCTTCTGTTGATCATTATTTACATACTTATAGTGGTATGTCGTTATGGATGTTTATGTTTATGCCATATCTTTTATGTTATATCATGTCATCTGATATTTATAGCTAGACTGATCCGTTTATTATTTTCTTAAATAATACTCGGATCAGACCGAGATGTTACAGGTGCTTCTGCTTGACTTCTTCCCAGGGATTCATCACTCTGACTTTTGGCTAACTGTTTAGATTAGCAGTTTTTGTTGTATACACTTGAGATATAGACTCATAGTTGTATTCTTTTGTATAGCACGTGTTGCTATTCTTTTGTATTATCGTGGATCTTATTGACCACTACTCTGATGTACACTTTCATGTGTTAGTTATATATTCATATCTTCTTCCGCCTTTGTGATATGGATATCTGTGACTGATTTGTGATATGATTATTTCTATGTTTGTTTCCGAAGATTATTTATAGCCACCGTGTGATAAGCAATTACATGGATGGTCGCTCCTCAACAGCCTTATTCTCCGTGATAGTTGACAGCACTTCTCCGGAGTGTTCTTGGCTAGCGTGGGTATAGAGGTGGGGCGTCACAAATCAAGATTTAGTTTATTTATTGGAATGAAAAATTTATAATTTGATTTATTGCGAATAATTGAAATTTAATTTGGTAATTGGCGAAATGATTTATGATTGAATTAACATAGAACTTGTTGTTAGTTATTAAAATTGTTTAAGAAATCAAAGGAGAGAAATTTTATAAAATTTTAAATTTTGTAATTGGATTGGCTAAAGTGGGAAAGTGGAATTAATCAACGTCATTACTTTTTATCTCCTTCCCTATTAGATCCTTATGTGATTGCATCCACATTTATTGTTGATTATTCCTATATATTGTCACCAATTAATCGTACTTGATGTATGTTTAGCAATTTTGTCACACAGTTAAAGTATGAATATTTATATATGATGTATTCAAATTTTTCTGTATCTAGCACTTAATTAATTTAGAATCAAACTAACGAAACGTGTCATTTATTTTTGTCCCTCCATATTCATTTTCTTTCTAATTAATAAATACCTCTTTTTAATACCTACTACTTTAAAAAAAAAAGGACTGTTCATATTTGCTATATTTCAATACCAAGTGTTCATATTCACTTTATTTCTAATTAATAGCAGCCTCTCCTTTCAAATCTATTTGTCCCTAAACCTAACTCTAACCTTATAAATACGAAATGATGCAAATGAAACCTTAGCCTCCATTCAAATCTCCTTCTCCTTCTTTTCTTCTTCAAATCTCCTTATTATATCTCATTCTAATTTTTTCCTTCCTCTTCAAATATTCTTCTTCAAGTTTTCTTCTATTTCATACTTCTTCTTTCTTTTCAAATCTAGATCTTCTCTTCCATTTTCAGTTCTTATTTTAATCCTTTTCTTTTTCAAATCTTCTTTTTCAAATATTTTTTTTTTCTTTTCCAAACCTTTTAAAAATACATACATTCATATAATAAGGAGGAAAATTAAAGTAAATCGAAATAAAAGAAAAATTATGGAACAAAGCTTGAAATCAAGAAGAAGCATACGCATTTTTCACGTGGGAAGAGCGGATGTGGCACGGTATTTCATTTTCGTTTAATTTATTTTTGTTTGAATTTAATTTAATTTTGATTTTTCAAATGCGTTAATACATTTAACTTCCACATACGAACTCCGTTTCATGCGCGATTTTTTTTTAGGATCGTAATTAAATTCCAGATTTTTTTGACGCTGGTTTGGACAGATTTGGAGACCGTCGAATTTTTGGGTTTAAATTGGATCTAAATCCAATTTAAATTCAAAAAAGGTGAGTGTTTTAACCCACTCACAACTTCTAAAAGTTTTTATGTTTGTTAAATTAATTTTAGAAATGAATAGAAATTTATTTATGAGTATTTGGCATGTTTATTCATATCTGTTGAATTGCATTTATTAAATTTAACTGTTAATTTAATTTATTTATTGCGTATTTATTTACAGTTATAATTTATTTGTTTGCATATAAACTGCTAGTTAACAGTTATATAAATTATTACTGAATATAAAATGTTAGATTAATAGTTGTTAAATTTAATTTGAATATAATTGACAGTTATTACCTGCTATATAATCTCATATATATATATATTGATTTTGATTGATATTGATGGATGATTGTGATTTGGACAATGGATGATGTTGATGAATGGATGTTTATTTGATATCATTAAAATTGCAAGTTATCATGCATTTTTCATTTCATTCGGGATTGTGGTTTGAAATGATATACAACCGCAAAATTTTATTTTTAAATTGCGGATTGAAATGATAAATATCCGTATCACTTGACCATAGGATAGAAAATTATATACAGGCACCGTGGTCTATATATAAATTATTTTAAAAGTGATTTCTATGGTTTGGATGGGATACGGTTTATAAAATTTAATTTTGATATTTTATAAAATATTTTTCTTCGAGATATACACATATGAAGTTAAAATTTTAAATTTAAGCTGTGTATAAACCTGTTGAATAAAATGATAAAAATTTGAGAAAATGAAATTTGGTGATTTATCTTATATGTTTAAATTTGGAAATTTTAAGGTATGATATTTATAAATGGATTTTCCAAGATTTACTTAAATAGAATATTTTAGTATAATTTAAATTTAAGAAAATAGTTAATTTCTAGAAATTGGAGTTTTATTTATAGATTTTATGTAAATATTCAAAACTAAATAATAGAACATTTAATTTGTTGAAAGAATAAATTCCAACTTTAGTTTTGAAATATTAATACTCCAAATGGATATATATATATATATATATATATATATATATATAAATAGAAATTGAAGTGGTTTTGGAACTTGAAAGTGATATTTAAATTTGGTAGACTTTAAATAAAGAAGTATATTTGTAAAGCCCTGGAAATAATTTCTTTACAAAGTAACCTTAGAAGTAAACCATTTATTTTATATACTGTTGAATATCCAAACCATTCAAGTTTTAGAAGTATGGTTTTAAAAGTATGAATTCCGAAATATTATGTTTTGAAAATAAAATTCAAATGTTTGGTTTCCAGATATTTATATTTTAAACCGGTATGATTTTGGAAAAAGAGTTATATTTGAGATAAAATGATATCATATTATTTTGGGTTTTTAAATTGATATCGAATTCATAGTTTTGAAATGGAAAATTTATTCTGGTTTCTAAAGTATAAACTACTTTTAAATGACCGCGGTGTTATAATAACGATGGGTTGGCAAAGAGACCGGGATCGGATATGTACATACTCTCTATCGATACCGAAAACCACTTTGACTAACCGTGTACGCGGTGGAGATTCCAGAATGAAGTAGGTTGGTGGAGACGTTTCCTGTAAGGTAAATACGTGGGCCCAACTCCCGTGAGTTGGCATAAGGTGGCTAAAACAGGAGCGATTGACGGGTTAATGAGGTTATTCCTCTGATCGGACACTCCTCTTCGATATTATACTTTGACTTTGGATTGATTCAGTGGCCACTTCTATTTTGATTTTGGGGAGTTTGTTCGAGGTGGGCGGTAGCTGCGGCTACGCGTTACCATCGGCCCGGAAGCGTAATTGGTATATCTACCCTGGCATTGCCTAGTTGTGCCGTGTCACCTACCATACCGAGCCTTGTACGAGTTTAGATTTCTCCCGTAGCCCGTGTGGTATCCTCTGGTGGCTTCCCGATCAGGAGGGACTATGATATTGGATGGACTACCGGGACTATTACGTGTTAAGGTGGAAAATGTAAAGCCTTAATGCTATTTAAAAGTATGTTTATTTTATAAATAGACACTATTATAATAGCGAAATATACTACATAGTAAATAGTTTAACGGATCCTTAAGAGATGTAAATCCCGAACATCTTTTGAGTTATTGCACTCATAATTATTTCTGTTAATTTAACTCACATAAGATCTTTTAGTTCTGACTCGAGTGTTTTTGTCTTTTCAAATTCGCTCGGGTCAGTCCGAGCGTTTCAGTATCGAAGACTTTAGCTTTGGAGGACGAAGATGAAGAATCCGTATTATTATTATTTTAGTATTGCACCACACTCTTTCTATTCCGCTGCATTGTTTGTATTGGTATGTGCAACTCTGATATTCATTGTATAAGTAAAATAAATATTTGTAAACAGTCATCATGAACTGTAAATTGATTATTATATTTTATCCTTCCGCTGTGAGATTCTGTTTGTTTTTATTTCTTCTCTGTTTTTCTTATTTACCCCATAACAATCCGCCCTTCCGTATGGTTTGAATCGGCATGTGTGTCGTTTTAAAGTGTGCGAAAAGGCGGGATGTTACACTATTTTCTATATGATTATACTTTACTGATTAGACACTACTGTATATAGCGCAATATACTACATAGTAAATAGTTTAACGGATCCTTAGAGGATGGCGGTCCCAAGCATCTTCTAAGTTACTTGTACCTTTACTACAGTTCACTTGAGTTGGTTTACATTGTATAAGTATGTATGTCCTGACTCGAGTGTTGTATTTTTATTTACGCTCGGGTCAGCCTGAGTATTAACAGATTTGGATTTCCACTTTCTGAAGATTCGGAATCGTTGGAGATTATCTGCTTGTCTAGTTTTATCTTTTCAGTCTGTCGGTCCTTTCCAGCTATTGTATTAGTAGATTTCTATGTATTGGAACTTCTGTTGTACTTTATTTTTTCTGTTGTATCTTATGTAACTCTGATATATTTATATAGTAGCTTCATGAACTACTATCTCTTTTACTTCCGCTGCATTATTATTACTCCGTGTCTGTGATCTGTGATTTTTATTTACTATATATTCTGAGGTTTGCCAAATTTTTATTTACAACACGGTATTTTGAGCAATTCAATTTCGGCATGAGTGTCTACCTATACACTTATAATCGATGCGAATGGTTGAAAATATCGGGTCGTTACACTTTAATTAAATAATGAGTGAAATAATAGGATAAATGGTAACATTGATATTGTAAGAAATAAAAACCCCTTTTAATGTAAGTAAACCAAGACAAACATTTAAGTTATAAATGTTATAGTAAATAAAAATAAAATGACTATTGTATACGGATTTGGCATATGAAAATAGTAACGGTTGTGTGTATATATTAGAATAAAGGAACCTTAATGTTATATTAATAAGAATTAACGCAATAACTAAATTAGTGCACACCCTATTAATTGAAACAGATGGTAAAGTTAGGATTGACTGAAATTAGTAAATTGGGAAAGGAATTCAAAATTATGTTAACTGATGAAGAATACATACTAAATTATAAATTTATAAAATCAATGTCCGTTAAGTAGTTATAATATTTGTTGTTAATAATAAACGTTACTTAGTGATTATTAATATAATAATGGAAGGCGTAAATGTAATAATGGAATAAATTGGAATTGTAAATTTACGCGTATTGTGTAATCGATATAATGGAAAGTATGAACCTAAGTAAATGAATTTATTTAGAATGTAGAACACAATTAGCATGTACATTCGTAGAAATGTAATAAAATGAAAATAGGTTAGTTAGTACGGAGGAAAGATGCAAATTTGGACTTACTAATGTATAATAGGGTAAACAAAGGTTACCTTTGTTTATTGAATAATTGTTTATGAAATGAAAAGAATTTGGAGTTAAATCAAGTTTATTTACTGAAATAAATTATAATTCATTGGATTTATTGTGAATGAAATTAATTATTACATTATTTGAAATAAAGATAATATGAGAAAAATTGATGTATTAGTTTTAAACCCAATATTTAAGTCATCTATTTAACAATAATGAATGGAATAATTATTGATCGGTTTAATTTAATAGAAATTCTGGAAATTTAATGTATAATTTTGAATATAATGAAACTGAAGATTTTATACTGCAATTGATAGAATAATAAACTTTAAATGGACATCTAAACTTGTTTAAATTTTTTATAGATGATTAAGAAATTTAAAGGTGATAAAATTATTGATTTTAGAAGTGAAATTAAAAATTGGATTTTATTGATTGATTTTAAATTTATTTAATTATAATAGCCATTTTGGCCACTGACTCGGATTTCGATGAAACAAGTTTCATCGGATCCGAAACGGTGAATTATTGTAGGATTTCAAGTTTCGTATCGATCGGACTTGTCGTTTGATCGTACGGACTCGAAACGCCTTGAAATCGATTAATTGAAATCAATTTGAAAATATTGATTTTAGCATAACTTATTCATACGATGGAAATTGGACGTGAAACCTGTTCCATCGCGTTTAAAATATTTTAAAACATCTATTTTGATATATGGGTTGACCCAATTTCATTCCGGAGTCGAAACGGGCTTTTCGGGCCACTTCGTTGTTAGCGCATACATTTATCTTATCCGATCCATCCTTTTTCAACTTCTTTATAAATATCCTGCTATAAACCATAGCCTCCCTACTTCTCATTTGTACGTAAATTCATTCCATTCCTCCTCTTCTTCAATGGCAGACAAATCCTAATCCCAAATGTAATCCCAATCAAATCCAAAGCTGAAAATTCAATCTCCTCAAATACTATCAAATTATATATTGTTTTGAAGCTCTCGACGAGCGTAAATCAAATCTGGAATTCATTTTTCATTTTAAAGCTCTGTTTGTCTAGAAATTGATGATCCATTCTCGTCCGTTCATCACGCGACGATCAACTTCAACTGATCGTCGAATCGACCATACCGTATTGAAGAGGGAACCGAGAGCAGTCCATCAGTAAAGTTTGTTCAGTGATTCAACGCTGGATTAGTCGATTTAATTCGTTAGGGTTTAACAACCCTTCGGCAGCTGCTCGTTTTTAACACCATCAATCGGTGCAGAGTTTGTGGACCAAGGGGAAGCATCGCGGTGATTGGAGGAGTCACGACAGTCGTTTGGCGGCGCGTAGCCGTGGTTGATGCGGCGGTCAACGTTGGAGCTGAAGGCGTGTTCATGGGTTCCGCGATCTGGTTTGTTCATGCGTGCATACAGATGCAGTGACGTGGCATAAAGTGAGTTCAAATGTTCCTTTTTTCTTATTTTAAATATTGAAATTCAATCGCATTAATTGTCATAACTTATGCTTACGATATCGTTTTACGTGCGATTTATTTTGTTAGGATCGTATTGAAATTCTGGACTTGATGACGCTGGTTTGGACGAATTATGGTTCAATTTTTGGGTTTAAATCGGATATAAATTTGATTTAAATTCAAAAGGTGAGTGTTTTAACCCACTCAAAACTTCTAAAATTTCTTACGTTTGTTAAATTGATATATGATGTGATCTAAAATTTATTTATGGTTGTTTGGCATATTTTATCATCATCTCAGTTAATTTCATTTATTTAAATTAAATTGCTATTAAATTTATTCATTGCATTTAAACTGCCAGTTAAATTGTTAATTAATTATTCATTTTATATAAACTACCAGTTAAACAGTTATTTAATTTATTTTTCAATATAAAATGCTATTTAATACCTGTTGTTTATTATCCGTTCTATATTGATGATATTGGTTGAATTTGATGATGATTGTGATAAATGGTTGATGGTTGATATTGGATGAATGGATGTTGTATTTTATACTGTTATAAACTGCAAGTTATGATGCATTTTCATTTCATTCAGGATTGCGGTTTGAAATGATATATAACCGTAATTTTTATTTTAAATTGTGGATTGAAATGATAAATATCTGTGGTTTTGTAAAGAAATATATATATGGTTTTATGAGATATTGATTTCGGATGTTTGATAAAGGTTATTTTATATATAGTTAAATTCTCGGTTTTAAGCTATGTATAAAATTATTTAAAGTATGAAGTAAGCTAAATAATAAAGTTGATTTTATTAAAATATATTATGGATAAGTGTTTACTTAAATCATATTCTAATATAGAGTTTATATTGATTTTTATAAATCAAAGTTGAGAAGATAGTTTTGAAATTGATTTGAAATTTTATTTAATTAAGATCTTATAACTAAATTCGGGTTTAAGATGATTAAGTTAATATATCTAGTCTAACTAAATTGAGGAATATTCAATTATTGAATTTTAAAGTTTTATTTAAAGGATACTAGATTTATTAAGTAAGTATTTCAAAACTAAATAATAGTAAAGTGAATTTGGCATATATACATGAATTAAATTTTAGTTTTGAAATGGTGGAATATTTAAAACTTTGGAATGTATGAAATTTAAATGGTTTATTTGGGAATACAAATCCGTATTTGGAATTGATTAAGAAATTAAAAGCTAACTTACTTTAAAAAGTAATTTATTATTAAACCATTTAAGTATTGAAAATTATGTTTCGAAGCTATGGGTTTAAGGTATATATATTTGAAAGTACTATGATTTTGAAAAAGATATATTTGAAGTAAAAATGATATCATATTGATTTGGGTTTTAAAATAGAAGTGCTATCATATTTATATGGTTTTGAAATGGATATGATATTCTGGTTTTAAAGTATAAACTATTTTGAAAAGACTGCGGTGTTATAATAACGTTTGGTTGTTGAAGAGACCGGGATCAGAAGTTGTCATACTCTCTGCCAACTCCGAAAACCACTTTAACAACTGTGTACGCGGTGGAGATTCCAAAATGAAGTAGGATGGTGGCGGCGTTTCCTTTGAGGTGAATACGTGGACCCGACTCCCGCGAGTTGGCATAAGGTGGTTAAAATAGGAGTGATTCTCGAGCCAATGAGGTCATTCCTCTGATCGGACGCACTCATTCGATATTATACTCTGACATTTGGATTTGATTCGGTGGCCACTTTTTATTTTTGATTGTGGGGGTGTTGTTCGAGGTGGGCGGTAGTAGCTGCTACGCATTACCACCAGCCCGGATGCGTAATTGGTATATCTACCCTGGCATTGCCTAGTTGTGTCATGTCACCTACCCTATCGCGCCTTGTACGAGTTTGGTTTTCTCCCGTAGCCCGTATGGCATCCTTTGGTGGCTTCTCGATCAAGAGGGACCATGATATTGGATGGACTACTGGGACTATTACATGTTAAGGGCTATATGGGTAACCCCTTAATGCTAATAAAAAAGTAAGTGTTTTTTACAATTAGACACTATTATAATAGCAAAATATACTACATAGTAAATAGTTTAACGAATCCTTAGGAGATGTAAATCCCGAGCATCTTTTGAGTTACTGCACTCATATTTATTTCTGTTGATTTAACTTACATAAGATCTTTTAGTTCTGACTCGAGTGTTTTGTCTTTTCAACTCGCTCGGGTCAGTCCGAGCGTTCCAGGATTTGAAGATTTTATTCTGGAGGACGAAGACGAACATTTATAGTACTATTATCTACTATATTATTCCACTATACTATTGTATCCCGCTGCATTATTGATAGTCTATGGTATGTATAACTCTGATATATATTGTAAGTATAATTAAGTATTTGAAAAACAGGTTCATGAACTGTATATTTGATTATTATATTTTATCCTTCCGCTGTGAGATTCTGTTTTTTTTTCTTGTTTTTATTTACCACATAACATTCCGTCCTTCTGTATGGTTTGAATTGACATGTGTTTCGATTTAAGGCGTGCGAAAAGGCGGGAAGTTACATCTGGTATTGGAGCTTTGGTTTAGCGATAAACCTTAGATTTGTGGGGTTTGACTCTTTATTAATAGGGTAGTAATACCCTATGGGAGTCGCTGAGTGTATATATATGAGAGAGCATATTTGTTAGTGTTATAAAAGGTTTTAATATTGTGTTAATCTGTTCCGTTTTGTATTTATAAACTCTGGTTAGTGCATGGGACGCTGTGACATCAATAGGGGTTTCTAAACACTTAAAAGGACAGACCGACATAATATTTATTTTTGTATAGGTCAATGAAATAATTTTTCCTATTATATTTTCCATGTATAAAACAAATTTTATAAATAAGATATATACTTGGGTGCTATATATTGGTTGTTAGGTAATGAATTTATAAATAATATTTGGAAAATTTTGAAAATAAATAAATGAAATTGGAAATTTTAGAACTTAAGTTCTGGGGTCTGAAAATTTCTTTCAATTGATTTTGGAATATAATAATAATTATTAGAAGTATTTTCTGATATACATATTTCAATATAATTTGAAAGAAATGTTTAAAAAAAAAGAATTTTTTTTAAAAGAAATAAGTTTTGTACTTCCCTCTCTGTCGCTGGAAAATAATTTCGGTGATGAGTGCACGCATCATCGACATTCATTTTCGAGTTTCGAAGTGGGAAGGCCGCTGTAGTAGTTTTACAGCAGATTTATTTTCATAAACAAATATAAAATTTTAATTTGTTTTAAATATAATTGGATATATAAAGGGTAATTGTATACATTTGTCTATTATTTTAAAACGATTTAAAATTTAACCCGGTATTTAATTCTTAGGTTTCCATTAATTAATAGTTTCTATTATTGTAGAAAATGGAATGTAACTAATTAATAATTGGTACCTTTAATTTAAATAAGAGATTTAACGCTAAGTTATAAATGAAATTAAATGAAATTTGAAATTGTAGCCTATGGAAAAAAGGGATATAATTATTGAACATTAAATTAATTAAAAGAAATGAGTAAACTTGTATAACTTTCAATTTCATTCTTTAAAAGCATATATATAACTTACAAAATATTAAAAGTTGAAATGTTTAATAAGAAAATGTAATGGAAATTGTACAAGTAAGAGTATGAAGGGTTCAATAGATTGCTTTTATTTATAAGGATTGATGTTGAAATTGTTATAAACTTAAGTTGTAAGAGAAATCTTACTATAATAAAATATGATAGAAGGGAAATGTTACAAGTAATTATAGACTTAAGTAAATGGTTGAAGTTATTTATTATAAGTCGAAAGATGAATACTGCAAATAAGTGAAACAATAAGAAATTTAAAAAATTAAGTAAATAAGTTGAAGAAATTCTAAATAAAATTGTAAGAAATATATGTAGATTATAAAGATAAACCATTGCATAAATAAAAGAAAATCAAACAACAAATGTTTGAAATGAAATAAATAAGAATGAAATTGAATTTTTTTAAATGGTTGTTTGTTTTGGTTTATGGGTGTTTGGGTAAGGAAACTTTAAATTTGTTTAGTTGAATGAATAATCTATTTAGCTTCATCAGAGACTGTTGAGTATATGGTGCGCTCAGTAGTTATTTTCATTCTGTGCAATTTAAAGTTTTGAACCCCTACCACTATTTGTTTGATTGATATGAATGAATGTTTGATTTGTGTTAGTTCTATGTGATGGTTGTATGCCTTGTTGCAATTGATTTTTGTGTATTGATTATTGTTTGTGGTTGAAACAACCTTAAATATTTCATTTTATATAATTGTTAACCTTTTGGATTATATAAGTGAAATACAAGTTATGGAAGCAATTGCTACTGCTTTTGGTTTCGAAATTAAGCGTAAATTGCCCGACAAATAGGTACGTTTTCGGATTATGGTTTTTAGCGTTATTATATTTTTTTTCCCGTGTTGGGATTTATAGTATTTTGGAAAATATACGTTGTATATTATTATAATTGATATTATATTTTCTCCGGAGCCTCTCCGTACAAAGGAGACTCTGCCAAAATTTTCCGTAAATTTTGGACATAGAAATTATTTTGAAAATGTTTTCCAAATATTATTAATTTAAGTATAAAAAGATCTATTGGTTATAAATTGGTATATTTTGTTTAAATTAATTAATTTTGTAAGTTTATTTGTTTATAAATTTAATATTTAAATAAGATATATTGATTTGTTAATTCTTCTTTTCCCTTCTTTCCTTTTCGGGGACGAAAAGTTTTGAGTGGGGGAGAGTGTAACGACCCGTAAATTTTGGTAAATAAATTTGGTTAAATTAATGAGATTTTGTAATTAAATTTAGATAGAAATAAAAACCTTATAATGAATAAAGGAATAATATTGAAACAAATAAAATTTGTAAATGAATAATGAAATAATAACTATGATGAAGTGTAACAATGATTATTAAAGCTAAAATAGTTATAGATTAAATGAAAGAACACATTGTTACATTTATTAAATTAAATTAAGGAAATTAAATATTAATAAATGGTCATTTAATAAAACCAATGTTCTGGGAGTAATTATAATAGTTGTTTGAAATACGTTAACTTTGATTTGGAAATCTATTGGATTTAAGATAAAATTTGGTATTACTTTTATGAGTTTAAATGTTTGTATATTTTGTAAAGTAATAAATGATGTAATAAAAGAGTGAAATCTAGATAAATAAATTTAATTGAGACTTTAATTAAATAATGAGTGAAATAATAGGATAAATGGTAACATTGATATAGTAAGAAGTAAAAACCCCTTTTAATGTAAGAAAACCGAGGCAAACATTTAAGTTATAAATGTTATAATAAATAAAAATAAAATGACCATTGTATGAGGATTTGGCATATGAAAATAGTAACGGTTGTGTGTAAATATTAGAGTAAAGGAACCTTAATGTTATATTAATAAGAAATAACGCAATAACTAAATTAGTGCACACCCTATTAATTGAAACAGATAGTAAAGTTAGGATTGATTGAAATTAGTAAATTGGGAAAGGAATTCAAAATTATGTTAACTGATGAAGAATACGTAATAAATTGTAAATTTATAAAATCAATGTCCGTTAAGTAGTTATAATACTATAGTTAATAATAAACGTTACTTAGTGATTATTAATATAATAACGGAAGGCGTAAATGTAATAATGGAATAAATTGGAATTGTAAATTTATGCGTATTGTAGCAAGTAATATAATGGAAAGTATGAACCTAAGTAAATGAATTTATTTAGAATGTAAAATGCAATTAGCGTGTATATTCGTAAAATGTAATAAAATGAAAATAGGGTAGTTAGTACGGAGGAAAGATGAAAATTTGGACTTACTAATGTATAATAGGGTAAACAAAGGTTACCTTTGTTTATTGAATAATTATTTATGAAATAAAAAGGACTTGGAGTTAAATCAAGTTTATTTATTGAAATAAATTATAGTTCATTGGATTTATTGTGAATGAAATTAATTACTACATTATTTGAAATAAAGATAATATGAGAAAAATTAATGTAATAGTTTTAAACCCAATATTTAAGTCATCTATTTAACAATAACGAATGGAATAATTATTGATGGGTTTAATTTAATAGAAATTTTTGAAATTTAATGTATAATTTTGAATACAATGAAATTGAAGATTTTACACTACAGTTGATAGAATAATCAACTTTAAATGGACATGTAAACTTTTTTAATTTTTTATAGATGATTAAGAAATTTAAAGGTGATAAAATTGTCGATTTTAGAAGTGAAATTAAAAATTGGATTTTATTGATTGATTTTAAATTTATTTAATTAATATAAAAATAGCCATTTTGGCCACTGACCCGGATTTTGACGAAACAAATTTCATCGAATCCGAAACGGTGAATTATTGTAGGATTTCAAGTTTCGTATCGATCGGACTTGTCGTTTGATCGTACGGACTCTGAATGCCTTGAAATCGATTAATTGAAATCAATTGAAATCAATTTGAAAATATTGATTTTATCATAAATTCTTCATACGATGGAATTTGGACGTGAAACCTGTTCCATCGCGTTTAAAATATTTTAAAACATCTATTCTGATATATGGGTTGACCCAATATCATTCCAGAGTCGAAACGGGCTTTTTGGGCCACTTTGTCGTTAGCGCATACATCTATCTTATCCGATCCATCCTATTTCAACTTCTCTATAAATATCTTGCTATAAACCCTAGCCTCCCTAATTCTCATTTGTATGTAAATTCATTAAATTCCTCCTTTTCTTCAATGGCAGACAAACTATAATTCCAAGTGCAATCCCAAATCAAATCCAAAGCTGAAAATTCAATCTCCTCAAATACTATCAAATTATATATGGTTTTGAAGCTCTCGACGAGCGTAAGTCAAGTCCGAAATTTGTTTTTCGTTTTGAAGCTCTGTTTGTTCAGAAATTGATGATATATTCTCGTCTATTCATCGCGCGACGATCAACTTCAGTTGATCGTCGAATCGACCATACCGTATTGAAGAGGGAACCGAGAGCAGTCCATCAGTAAAGTTTGTTCGGTGATTCAATGGCCAGATTGGTCGATTTAATTCATTAGTGTTTAACAACCCTTCGACAGCTGCTCGTTTTTAACACCATCAATCGGTGCTGAGGTCGCGGACCTGGGGGGGAAGCATTGCGGTGATCGAAGGAGTCACGGTAGTTGTCTGGCGGCATGTAGCCGGGGTTGATGCGGCGGTCAACGTTGGAGCTGAAGGCATGTTCATGGGTTCCACGATCTGGTTTGTTCATGCGTGCGTACAGATGCAGTGACGTGGCATAAAGTGAGTTCAAGTGTTCCTTTTTTCTTATTTTAAATATTGAAATTCAATCGCATTAATTGTCATAACTTGTGCATACGATATTCGTTTTACGCACGATTTTTTTTATTAGGATCGTATTGATATTCCGGACATGATGACTCGGGTTTGGACGAACTCTGAAACGGTCCAATTTTTGGGTTTAAATCGGATTTAAATTCGACTTAAATTCAAAAGGTGGGTGTTTTAACCCACTCAAAACTTCTAAAATTTCTTATGTTTGTTAAATTGATATATGATGTGATTTAAATTAATTTATGGTTGTTTGGCGTATTTTATCATCATCTTAGTTAATTTCATTTATTTAAATTAAATTGCTATTAAATTTATTCATTGCATTTAAACTGCCAGTTAAATTGTTAATTAATTATTCATTTTATATAAACTGCCAGTTAAATAGTTATTTAATTTATTTATGAATATAAACTGCTATTTAATACCTGTTGTTTATTATCCGTTCTATATTGATGCTATTGGTTGAATTTGATGATGATTGTGATAAACGGTTGATGGTTGATATTGGATTAATGGATGTTGTATTTTATATTGTTATAAACTGCAAGTTATCATTCATTTTCATTTAATCTGGGATTGCGGTTTGAAATGATATATAACCATAACTTTTATTTTAAATTGCGGATTGAAATAATAAATATCCGTATCACTTGACCATAGGATAGAAAATTTTATACAGACACCACGGTATATATATAAAAATATTTTGAAATGATTTTCTGTGGTTTTGTAAAGAAATATATATATATGGTTTTATGAGATAGTGATTTCGGATATTTGATAAATGTTATTTTATATATAGTTAAATTCTTGGTTTTAAGCTATGTATAAAATTGTTTAAAGTATGAAGTAAGTTTAATAATAAAGTTGATTTTATTAAAATATATTATGGATAAGTGTTTACTTAAATCATATTCTAATATAGAGTTTATATTGATTTTTATAAATCAAAGTTGAGAAGATAGTTTTGAAATTGATTTGAAATTTTATTTAATTAAGATCTTATTGAAATTTAGATTTCAAAGAATATGGTGTTATAACTAAATTCGGGTTTAAGATAATTTAAGTGAATATATCTAGTCTAAATAAATTGAGGAATATTCAATTATTGAATTTGAAAGTTTTGTTTAAAGGATACTGGATTTATTAAGTAAGTTTTTCAAAACTAAATAATAGTAAAGAGAATTTGGCATATATACATGAATTAAAAATCTAGTTTTGAAATGGTGGAATATTTAAAACTTTGGAATATATGAAAATTTAAATGGTTTATCTGGGAATTCAAATCTGTATTTGGAATTGATTGACAAATTAAAAGCTAATTTACTTTATAAAGAAATTTATTATTAAACCATTTAAGTATTGAAAATTATGATTCGAAGCTATGGGTTTAAGGTATATATATTTGAAAGTACTATGATTTTGAAAAAGATATATTTGAAGTAAAAACGATATCATATTGATTTGGGTTTTAACATAGAAGCGATATCATATTTATATGATTTTGAAATGGATATGATATTCTGGTTTTAAAGTATAAACTATTTTGAAAAGACAGCGGTGTTATAAATACGTTTGGTTGTTCAAGAGACCGAGATCGGAAGTTGTTATACTCTCAGCCAACTCCGAAAAACACTTTAACAACCATGTACGCGGTGGAGATTCCAGAATGAAGTAGGATGGCGGCGGCGTTTCCTTTGAGGTAAATACGTGGACCCGACTACCGCGAGTTGGCAAAAGTTGGCTAAAATAGGAGCGATTCTCGCGCCAATGAGGTCATTCCTCTGATCGGACGCACTCCTTCGATATTATACTCTGACATTTGGATTTGATTCGTTGTGCACTTTTTATTTTTAATTTTGGGGGTGTTGTTCGAGGTGGGTGGTAGTGGCTGCTACGCGTTACCACCAGCCCGGATGCATAATTGGTATGTCTACCCTGGCATTGCCTAGTTGTGCCGTGTCACCTATCCTATCGCGCCTTGTACGAGTTTGGTTTTCTCCCATACCCCGTGTGGTATCCTCTGGTGGCTTCCCGATCAGGAGGACCATGATATTGGATGGACTACTGGGACTATTACGTGTTATGGGTTATATGGGTAACCTCTTAATGCTAAGAAAAAAGTAAGTTTATTTTACAATTAGACACTATTATAATAGCAAAATATACTACATAGTAAATAGTTTAACGGATCCTTAGGAGATGTAAATCGCGAGCATCTCTTGAGTTACTGCACCCATATTTATTTCTGTTGATTTATCTTACATAAGATCTTTTAGTTCTGACTCGAGTGTTTTGTCTTTTCAACTCGCTCGGGTAAGTCCGAGTGTTTCAGGATTTAAAGATTTTATTCTGGAGGACGAAGACGAAGATTTGTAGTACTATTATCTACTATATTATTCCACTATACTATTGTATCCCGCTGCACTATTGATATTCTATGGTATGTACAACTCTAATATATATTGTAAGTATAATTAAATATTTGAAAAACAGCTTCATGAACTGTATATTTGATTATTATATTTTACCTTCCGCTGTGAGATTCTGTTTTTTTCTTTCTTCTTTTTATTTACCTCATAACAATCCGTCCTTCCGTATGGTTTGAATTGACATGTGTGTCGATTTAAGGAGTGCGAAAAGGCGGGACGTTACACTATTATACTATTTCATACATTAATTCAATAATTTCATTTGTTTTCTTATATTTCATTTATAACAAAATATAATATTTCCACTATTTCAATTTTTCCATTCTAGTTATTATTTTTATCAATGATTCCCTACTTTTAATTTTCTTAATTAATAAATTTCAAAAATCTTATTAAATTAACTATTTTAATTATCGAAAATATATGGGTCATTATAAATTCTGTGATGTGCTCATCGAGAGCTTTCCGACCACATAAAATATGATATAGTTTGAAGAGTTTGAAATTTTGATTTGGTTTTGAATTGCAATTGGATCAGGAAATGGGAATTTGTTTGACTGCCATTAAGGAGGAGAGACAGCTGAATTATACGTACAGAAATGAGGAATAAGAAATAGGCTAGGGTTTATAATAGGGTATATATATAGGCAAGATGAAATTAGAATGTACCGAATCGATTGGTTTAGACCGTTGAACAATAAATGGCCCGAAAAGCCCGTTTTGACTACGGAACGAAATTGGGTCAATCCATATATCAAAATAGATGTTTTTAAATATTTTAAACGTGATGGAACAGGTTTCAAGTTCAAATTCCATAGTATGAAGAAGTTACGCTAAAATCAAGATATTTCAAATTAGTTTCAATTGATTTCAATTTAACTGATTTCTAGGCATTTCGCATTCGTACGATCAAACGACAAGTCTGATCACTACGAAACTTGAAATCCTACAATAATTCACCGTTACGGATTCGATGAAACTAGATTCGTCGAAATTCGAGTCAGTGGCCACAATGGCTATTTTCCAGTTAATTAAATAAATTAATATTAAATTAATTAAATCAAATTTCAATTCAAATTTAATAAATCACAATTCCTCTCATTTTAAATTACTTGGATATTTACCAAAATTTACCACCAATTTAAATGTCACTTTAATGTTGATTCATTGATCAATTTAAAGTTAATCAATTCATAAATTATAGTATTAAATTCCAATTTCAATAATTATATTTAATTTACTTTTCATTCTATTATTCAATTCGTTGATGTCAATGGATGAAATTAACATTGGACTCATGATCTATTTCATTAGTATTCTCCAATTTCAATTTAATTTTCAATTAACGTAATAATTAAATATTTAATTTAATTCATTTGCAATTAATCCAATTATTGAATTTTAAATTTCAGTAAGTTAATAAATCTCGATTTTCATTCTTTAAATCAACCAATTGTCATATTATAAATAGAATTGACATTATTCCCAATTATTTCATTAATTTACGCTAACATAACATTGAATTGAGATTCATTGCAATTGATTACTAATTTTGGTTTAATGGACTAAATAAATGATTAACTTATAATAATTGTTATCATTAACTTTAAATTACCGTTCAGTATATATTAATTCATTAATTAATTCAATACTCAACTTTCCTTCTTTATCGTGTGTTAACTATATTTTCCGCTTATATTGAAATTTTGTCGAATATAACATTTTGATTACTTCCTTTATTGGGATGTCATTCAAATTGTTTATAGTCAACTTATATTACCATCACTACCTTTAATTTTTATTATTGCTTCATTCAAAAACCATTAACAATACATTATTACCAAATATTGCCTTACTTCACACTAACGTAATATTTGATTTCATTTTATTACAACTGGTTTCAATTAATTGGGATTGCACTAAATTAGTTATTTATCTACTTGTATTAACACTATTACCTTAATTTAAATCCCATTACTATTAATCAATATATTATTTCATTGGTCAATTCAATACTTACTTTTATTGACCTATTTTCCATTTTATAACCAAGTGCAACAATTTCCACTCTTTCATTATTACGATTTTACTCCAATTGTCTATAATTAGTTTTAATAACAAATGCTACACTTCATTCTTAACATTCGCTTCATTTTAAATTGTAGAGTTTTTATTTTTTTCAAAATTTAACTACAAAAATCTTATCAAGTTAACCAATTTAATTATCGAAATTTATAGGTCGTTACACTCTCCCCCACTCAAAACTTTTTGTCTCGAAAAGGAAAAAGAAGGGGAAAAGAAGGAATTTAGTAGACCGTATATCTTATTTAAAATATTAAATTTATAAACAAATAATTTTACAAAATTAATTAACTGAAATAAAATATACCAATTTATAACCATTAAATCTTTTTATACTCAAATCAATAATGTTTCAAAATATTTTTCCAAATTTTTCTAAGTCCAAAATTTACGGAAATTTTCGGCAGAGTCTCCTTTGTACGGAGAGGCTCGGAAGAAAATATAATACCAAATATAACAATATATAACATATATTTTCCAAAATAATATATGTAACGTCCCGCCTTTTCGCAGGCTTTAAATCGACGATAAACCACACGCGTCAGACTTAAACCATGCAAAAGGGCGGATTGTTATGGGGTAAATAAGAAAAAAGCAGGGAAAAGAAAAAAAACAAAACAGAATCTTGCAGCGGAACGATAAAATATAATAATCAATATACAGTTCATAAAACCACTGTACTAAACCTTTGATTTTTCTTTATAAAATAAGTATCGGAGTTCACATGCCAAAGGACAATAACAATGCAGCGGAATAAAATGGTGTAGTGGAATAATATAGTCGAAAATAGTAATATAAATCTTCGTCCTCGCCCTTTAGAGCTAAAGTCTTCGAATCCTGAAATGCTCAGGCTGACCCGAGTGAATTGAAAAGACAAAACACTCGAGTCAGAACTAAAAGATGTTATGTAAGTTAAATCAACATTCAATAAATATGAGTGTAACGGCGTCAGAGATGTTTATGGGATTTGATATCTCCTATCCAGTGTCTAACGTGAATGCAGTAACTCAAGAGATTCTCGGGATTCACATCTCCTAAGGATCCGTTAAACTATTTACTATATAGTAATATTTCGCTATTATAATAATGTCTACAGTAAAATAAACTTACTTTTAAATAGCGTTAAGGAGTGACCCAATATTCCCCTTAACACAGTAATAGTCCCAGTAGTCCATCCAGTATCAACGCATCTCCAGATCGAGAGACTACCCTAAATACTCCACGGGCTACGGGGAAAAAACAAACACGTACAAGGCGCGCTAGGGTAGGTGACACAGTACAACTAGGCAATGCCAGGGTAGATATACCAATTACGCTTCCGGATCGATGGTAACGCGTAGCAGCTACTACCGCCCACCTCGAACAACACCTCCAAAATCAAAAATCAAAAGTGGCCACCGAATCAAATCCAAAAGTTAAAGTATAATATCGAAGGGATGTGTCCAATCAAAGGTGCTACCTTAATTAAACCGTCGATCTCTACTATTTTAGCCACCTTATGACAACCCACGGGAGTTGGTTACACGTATTTACCTCAAAGGAAGCACCGCCATCATACTACTTCTTTTTGGATTCTCCACCACGTACACGGTTGTTAAAGTGGTTTTCGGAGTTGACAGAGAGTAGACAACTTCCGTTCCCGGTCTCTTCAAGAACCATACGTTATTATAACACCATGGTCTTTTCACGATAAATTATACTTTTAAACCAGAATATAATATCCATTTCAAAACCATATAAATATGATATCATTTCTATTTTAAAACCCAAATTAATATGATATCATTTTATTTCAAATATATCCTTTTTCAAGAAATCATAGCACTTTCAAATCTATATACCTTGAAATATATAGCTTTGAAACATAACTTAATATACTTTAATGGTTTAAATATTAAATTACTTTATGTAATAAAATAGCTTCTTTAATTTTTGCAATTAAATTCCAAATACCGATTTGAACTTCTAAATAAACCATTTCAATTCATTTATTTCAAATCTTTAAATAATCTACCATTTCAAAACTAATTCGTTGATAATTCCATATATATATATATATCTATCTAATTTAATTGCTATTATTTAAATTTGAAATGTTTACTTAATAAATCAAATGTCATTTAAGTAAAACCTTTAACTTCAAATAACTGGACATTCTTTAAATTAAATTAACTTGATAAGTTCATTTATCTCAACTTTATATTCATTTAAATTACTTTATACCCAAATCAAGTTATAAGAACCATAGCCTTTAAAATCTCCATTTTATTTAATTTCAAATCAAATTGATTCAAGTACAATTCTTAAATAATTCAATTTAAACCAATTTCATATTTATTTTCCAACTTAAATTTCATTTAAGTCATTTAAAACTCTATATATATAATATCTTAAATAGGTATTTACCCATATAATATAAACCATCAAACTCTATTTTTTTTACTCGTTTTTTTTATAAAACAATTTTTATACATAGCTTAAATTCAAGAATTTAACTTTAAATTCAAGAATTTAACTATATATTGTAACGCCCCACTCCGAGACCCACTTTAGTAAAGAGTATTACGTAGTAATACCGTCTACTAGAACGGAGAATAGAGTATAATGGAAGTGACCATATGTAATCAAGCTATAACTATCTACTGAATACGTCGAATAGGTGGTTTTCTTTTCTCAAGTGGTTCGACATATCCAATAGATATTTATAACGAAACTACAATGGCTAAGGAAAATAGGTTCAGAACAAACATAACACTAAATGATAACATCATCACAGAACAGACACATAACAGTCACAGAACATAGGTACAATATATCGTCAATACAGATCCAAGTATCAAAAGGTGGGTACAAAGCCACCGCTCACACATGTGAGTCAAAAATATGTACATAAGAGTCTGAAATAACAGAGTAGCTGAATAGTGGACAAATAAAAGAGCTATCTATCAGCATAGCAGATAATGTCCAAGCGGAAGCACAGAAAGCTAAGTCCAGAGACCTAACCTGAAACAACTCGGTCTGACCCGAGCGAAAACACTCGGGTCAGGCTAGCTAAACAATCAGTAATAACTGAGATATATATAATAATGCAGTACATAAATAAAACAGTATTTCTCCAAAGAGAAGAGTAATATGGACTACATGAATATAATGACGATCCCTAATCATCAATAAACAGTAAAAATCTCCAAAGAGAATACAAATACCAAAGTGTTTAATAAATAAAATCGCCTCATATCATCGGCGTAGCCAAAGCTATATAAAGTTGCCCATAGGCAATAATCCCAAGAGTGACCAGAGTCTGTAATCAATGCCCAAGCAAAGATCGATGCTCCAAAGAGCAATGGGGATATACTGAAAAGTCAATGAAATCAAACACTGAAAAGCAGTGTCCAGAGACACTGTGAATCCACAAGGTAATCGCACTTACATCGTATAGTTCTATAGAACCAACACCGAATGGCAATACTCGAATGGATATAAAATCATCAGATAATACAAATATTGCACGTGCACCGACCAGAGTCGTTGTTGCCAAGTAATGTAGAATTGTGATCGATCACTCGCACAGATGCGGAACGCGCGATACGGCGAGATCCTTCCCAGAAGGATAAAGGTCCAGAGGCGCACGCCGAAAAATAAACTGCTCCATAGAGCAGGTGTCCAGAGACGGTTGCCCAGAGGCGTGGTGACCCAGAGGTCCGGTACTGGCCGCCCAGAGGCTAATGTGTCACTAACTTCTAGGAGAGGAACCCGTAAAGTGTTAACAATGAGTCCCATACCCCACGTTCGCACTAAACGGTTTACTAACCAATAGCAAGCTCACACTCCAAACAATAAAAAGTCCACCTCGTATCATCGGTAAACTAGACCCAAAGGTCAAAACGATCAACCGAATAGGTCGGGGATTAACCGGAAAGAAAATACACACGGTTCCATAGGCCGGAGATTTTCTAACCGTTTAAGCACCTTTCCACTTCGCTCGACGTGCTAAAAATTGAGTGTGAGATTTTTATTATGGAAAATAATGGTGCGAAACAGATTTTAATTGATTTTGAAATCAATTTAAAACGGTCTTTTGAAAAGTCTCCTATTATGGAGTAATTAATTTAATAATTAAAAATAATATTATATAATAATTTTCAAAAGTCATTTTCGAGTGAAAAATCCTTTTAAATCCTTTTTATAAAGCCCGTGTACGAAATCCAGGGTCAAATCTCAAAGAAATCGACGAAAACCAGAAAAACGTCAAAAATATTCCAAGTGTTTGAAACCATTCAAAAACTGCTGCGAACCCAAGTTCGGCAATTTATTTGGACCAGCAAACTATGTCCAAATGGCATGAAAACTGGTAGACATGTAGTCCGACATCCCTACTTTAAGATGCAAAAAGAATTTTTCGATTCCGAGTTGAGACAAAGTGGCAGCGACGTCTCAAAGTTGAACCCAGAAAAAGATTCACACTGTTTTCCAACAGCGACCAGAGTCTAAACTTGGCACGAAAATCGGAGTACCAAACAAACTCCAATGTTGTCCAAATTTTTCAGAGATGGAGTTCGCAACTCCACCTTTCCAACGAGACCAAAAACGTCGAATTCCGACTTCCGATGCGAACGTGGCTGCATCGCGAAGTGGCGCTCAAAAGCTGAAAACAGAGATAATTTTTTTTTTTTTTTTTTTGTGGACGCGGTCCCGGCCCGCGTCAGTCCGCCCCAGCCCACGTGGGCTGGGGGGCTTGGGCCCTCCCCCAGCCCACGCGGGCTGGGGCTCTTGGGCCCGCCCCCAGCCCACGCGGGCTGGGGGTACTCGGCCCGCCCCATCCCACACGGGCTGGGGACTTGGGCCGCGCCCCAGCCCACTGCGGGCTGGGGTCTGTGGCCCGCCCCCAGCCCGCGGCGGGCTGGGGGAAAAGGGGCGGCCCTATCCCCTTACGGGCTGGGGTCTGTGGCCCGTCCCCAGCCCGGGCGGGCTGGGGGCCTGTGCGCGCCCGGGCTGCGCCCGGGCTGGGGCCTGGGTGCAACCCAGGCCTGTCCTGGTGCACCCAGAGCCTATTCCAGCCTGTTTCAGGCTGATTTCAGCCTAAATATTTCCAGCAAGCTATTTTTTGTGTTTTTGATGGTTTAGAGGTGTTTTTTTTCAGTTTTTGGCATCAAAAAAATCACTAATAACAATTACTAATCACCATATAATGATTATTACACTAATTTTAAGGAAACCAAGGCCAAAGCTTATCTTTACAACCAGCAATAATTACTAATCAATAGTAATTACCTTAATGAAGCAAAGTATCAAATGGTTTGAGTGCACAATATCAAGCAAGCCTAACTCCTCAACCCCAAAGCAAAGATCACGAGGCTTCAAAGGACCCAAAATCAACAAAAAAACAAAATAATGATTACAACAAGATGGTAGAGATAAATAGGGATTAAGATGGATTAGAGAATAGGGGAGATTGCATTACCTTTCAAGGATTAAACTAGTTTAATTATGAAGAGAAGGAGATGGAGCTTCTAAAGGGAGGCCATTAATTATGTTTAGATCTAGGTTTAGGAATTTATGAAGAGGAGGGTTAGGGTTTATGGGAGGGGTTTGAGATATTAAATAGGAGTGGGTTGGTTAATGGGTCATGGTAAAAGGTTTTAAAACCCATTAGGACTTAGTTTATTTTCCTAAGGTTATCATGTAAACAAAATCCTAAGAAGCATCCTAGTTTTAATTAAAACCATATAATTGCTCATTTGGCCCATTAACCAATAATCACATAAAAAAAAATTCCCCATTTCAACCCAAAAATATTTTAATTTGCGAACCAATTGCAAATTTAAATTCCCAAAAATTTGTTTAGCCCCCTTTTTAACTTAAAAATCATAATTTTTAACTTATTATTCGGTAATTGCAATCTCAGGGTTGTTACAGACTCCACCCCTTAAGAAAATTGCGTCCCCGCAATTCCTTAAATATAGAAGTCGTCTATAACATCTAATCCACACAAGGAATACAGAAGATAAAATATAGATGCTCACCCATGTCGGAAGATGAAAGAAAACCAGGATAAGTACGCTCAATAAATTCTCTGGTCTCCCAAGTGCAGTCCTTAGGATTAGACGACCATTGAATCTTCACAAGCGGAACCTCTTTGTTTCGGAGACGTCTGACCTCCGAATCAAGCACACGAAGAGGTTGCTGTTCTATAGATAGATCGGGTGAGATCTCCAAATCAGGTACGATATGAGGCTCGATAATAGAATCCGGATCGCGGACACACTTGCGAAGCTGGGAAACATGGAACACGTCGTGTATTCCAGAGAAGTGAGCAGGTAGAGCCACACGATAAGCAACGGGGCCGATGCGTTCCGTAATAGGAAATGGTCCAATATAGCGAGGAGCCAATTTCCCTGTGGAGCTGAAACGCACAACCCCCTTCATGGGAGAAACCCGAATAAAGACAGAATCGCCAATGGAGAACTCAAGAGGCTTCCTACGGTTGTCCGCGTAGGATTTCTGGCGGTTCTGTGCCTCTTTCATTCTCTGACGGATAAGCACGATCTTCTCAGAAGATTCCCGAACTGAATCTGGACCAAGAATAAGCTTCTCGACAGACTCTAACCAACAAGCTGGAGAGCGACATGGCCTTCCGTAGAGAGCCTTGAAAGGTGCCATGCCGATACTAGACTAATAGCTGTTGTTGTAGGAGAACTCTAAGAGCGGTAAGTGATCCTCCCAACTACCTTCAAAATCCAGAATACAACAGCGCAAAAGATCCTCTAAAACACGATTCACCCTCTCCGTCTGACCGTCGGTCTGAGGATGATAAGCAGTCGAGAGATTCAGCTTTGTGCCCAAAGCTGACTGTAGGCACTTCCAGAAGTGACTAGTAAAGATAGTGTCTCGATCACAGACGATAGAGCTAGGAATGCCATGAAGTCGAACGACTTCCTTCACATAGAGCTTGGCCAACTGAGGTGCAGTCCGAGTGGACCTAATCGGAATGAAATGAGCCGATTTGGTCAAGCGATCAACAATAACCCAGATAGAAGTATGGCCTGACCTCGATCGAGGTAGACCGTCAATAAAATCCATGGATATCTGATCCCATTTCCATAATGGAATCTCTAGCGGCTGAAGAAGACCAGATGGACGCTGATGCTCGACTTTGATCTGTTGACAAGTCATGCAACCACTCACATAACTTGCCACATCTCTCTTCAAACCCTCCCAATAATATAGGCGACACATGTCGGCATACATCTTACTCGACCCGGGATGAATAGTGTACTTAGTGCGATGGCACTCGTCCAGAATGTCACGCCTAAGTGATAAATCAGATGGTACAACAATACGGTTCTTCCTACGAAGACACCGATGAAAATCCAGAGAATAATCCAGCAATGTCTAATCACTGGATCCCGACTCGAGAAGATGAATAAGATGCAATAAGTCTGGATACTGCCGCTGAGCATGGGCAATGCGATCCAATAAGATAGGACGAGCTTCCAAGCTAAATAATAAGACAGGAGCATCAGAAGATGAAGCTCGATCTCTAATATCACATAAAGATAGAGTCTCAAGAACATTCCACTCGGCAATCATCATAGAAACTACCGCCGAGTGCTTGCGACTAAGCGCATCTGCAACACGATTACCCTTGCCAGGGGTATACTGAATATCTAAATCATATGAGGCGAGAAACTCAAGCCATCGCTGCTGCCTCATATTGAGATCCCTCTGACTGAAAAGAAACTTCAGAGACTTATGATCGGTGTAAAGAGTGAAGCGTTCGCCTAATAGAAAGTGACGCCACGTCTTTAAGGCAAAGACGATAGCTGCCAACTCAAGATCATGAGTCGGATAGCGAACCTCATTCGGACGCAGTTGCCTGGAAGCATAAGCAACTACCCGATCCTTCTGCATAAGCACAGCACCGAGCCCGCTACCACAAGCATCGGTGTAAACAAACAGATCCTGATTACTCTCAGGAACCACAAGAATAGGAGCATGAGTGAGAAGTTCCTTCAATCGCTGGAAAGAAGCTTCACACTTATCAGACCAAATAAAGTGAACACCCTTACGAGTCAGCGTCGTAAGGGGAAGTGCAACTCGAGAGAAATCCTTGACAAACCGACGGTAATAACCCGCCAGACCAAGGAAGCTGCGAATATCATGAACGTTCTCGGGCTGCTTCCAATTCTGGATAGCTTCGATCTTGGCAGGATCGACAGAAACACCCTCAGATGATATAATATGGCCCAAGAACTTGACCTTGCTCTCCCAAAAATGGCACTTGGACAGCTTGGCCTTAAGCTGATGCTGACGAAGAGTATCCAAGACGATCCGCAAATGAAGAGCATGCTCTGCCTCGGATCTAGAATAAATAAGAATATCGTCGATGAAAACCAGAACGAATCTATCGATGTATTCCCGGAATACTCGATTCATAAGATCGACGAAGAAAGCTGGTGCGTTCGTCAAGCCGAATGGCATGGCCAACCACTCAGAAGAACCATAACGAGTGAGGAAGGCGGTAAGAGGGATGCTATCTTCCGCAACTCGGAGCTGATGAAATCCAGTGGCAAGGTCGAGCTGTGAAAAGACCTTCGCACCGCACAACTGATGAAACATATCGTCTATCCGTGGTAATGGATAACGATTTCTGATGGTCAACTCATTAAGCTTGCGATAGTCAATGCAAAGCCTAAGAGAGCCATCGGGCTTCTTAACGAAGACCACAGCAGCACCCCATGGCGAAGAACTGGACCGAATGAACTGCTTCGCCTCAAGCTCAACTAACTGTTTCCTGAGTTCCTCATTCTCTTTAGTAGACATCCTCGTGGGAGGACGTCCAACTGGGTGGGAGCCTGGAATGAGATCGATGCGGAACTCAATGGCCCGCTTTGGCGGCAGGCCAGATACTGGCTCGAATACGTCGGGGAAATCCCGAACAACAGGAATACGAGATAAGTCCAAATCCTCATCTCGTGAATCAAGAGAAAATAGAGTAACATCAGAAATCCCAACATCCTGAAGAGAAATAGCTAACGGAGAAGACGAGTCAGGGTGACGAAGAAATAATATCCGCTCCGAACAAATAATTTTGGCGTCGTGCTGAGCGACCCAATCCATGCCAAGAATCATATCAAAACCCAAATACTCCATAACGTGCAGATTCGCACGGAAAGAAAATCCACAAAGATCGATATCTATATTCTCACAAAGCAAGCTAAGGGTCATGGATCCGCCGATGGGATTCACAATTCTTAGTGAAGAAACCAGACAAGTAACATCCAAGGATAAAGCATCTACTAGCTCCTTTGATACGAATGAGTGAGAGGCACCCGTATCAAAGAGAACTCTACAAGATCTACCATGAAATAAAATAGAACCTTCGAGAACGGAAGGATGCGTACCTCGAGGCCGAGATGAAGATGCAGGAGCCTTGGCAGCATTAAGCTTGCCCGGCTTGGAACTAGCTGGAGCAATAGGACAAGTGGAGATCCTGTGTCCCTCCTTCTTGCAAAAGGTACAATAGAGAGGTTTGGGACACTCTCGAATAAAGTGATCTGGAGAACCGCAGTTGAAGCATTTCCTCGGAGGACGGGTTCCACTAGGCTGTGACTGAATCTGAGGCTGAGTCTGAGGCTGAGCCTGGACAGCAGAACTGCCAGTCTTCTTCTTCTTGTTCCAAGGCTTGTTCTTCTGAAATGGACCCCGCTTCTGGTTGGGGTTTTTGGAACCCCCACCATCATCATCACTATGCTCCATCTCGACTGACTCAAGATGTAGGGCTGCATCGACTAGCTTCTCGAATGAGAGCTCAAGCTGTAGCATAAGATGCCTCTTCAGATATTTCTTCAAGCCCTCAACAAATTTGAGGTTCCTCTTATAAGGAGTAGCAATAAACTCAAGGCCGTACTTGGACAGGGCCTCGAAGGAAGAGTCATAGTCGGATACGGAGGACTTCCCCTGCTTGAGATCAAGAAAGCGGCGAGCAAGGGAGTTCTTCTCTGACTCTGGGATGAATTTGAGCTCAAATCTCTGACGAAACTGAGCCCAAGTAAGTGTGGTCTCATCGACCTTGGCAATAAGGAGTTCATACCAATCCAGGGCACGACTCCGAAGCTGACTAGAAGCAATAAGAACACGATCATGATCCGATATATCCATACGAGTAAAAATGCGTGTAACGACCCGTTAAATTTATGATATTTAATAAATTGAATTAATATAATTTCAAATTTGTTGAGGAATAAATGTAGAGATTGGGTATAGTAGTTGAAATTTAGTGTTAAAATATAAATTTTATGACGATAAATGTGGATAATGCAAATTGTCACAATTTGATTTAAAGTTAATTTTAAGAAACAAACAAATGTTGAATCTGTAAATGTAGTACAAATATTAACTTGAATGGTGTTCATTAATACAAAGATGTAATTAGTGTAGATAGTAATAATTTATGCCTGTAGTGAAAAAGAAATCTAATAGAGACATAAACTCTAATTATATAAAGGAGTATAGATCTGAACAAATTTATGAAGATTAATAAGGACAGTGTTTGTAATCAAGTTTGGTTATTAATATTTGAAAGATAGAGATGTGTAAATACGTTAATGAATTTATAATGGGAAGGAATGGTAGAATGAAATGAATATATATAATAATAAGCAATTGATTCAATTAAGGGAATTAAATTATAATAAATGGTCATTTAATAAATTCAACGTTCTGTGAGAAATCATAATAGTTGTGTACAATGTACAAACTTCGATTTGGGAATTTATCGGACTTATAACGGTTTTGGTTTTTCGTGTGTGAGTTAAAAGTTATTCCTTTTTGTAAGGTAATAGAAGAATGCATAAAATATAAACAGGGCTTAATAGAATTGATACTTAATGAATTGAATAAATTGTCCATTTATGTAGATATGTATAGTGAAATAAATGGCCTAAGCAAATTAAAATGGGATAATTATTGAGATTTGTACTATGAAAATTAATAGTAACATTTATTTGCAAGTAATAAAAGCCTATTTAGGTGATTAGAATTTAGAGTAAACGACTATTGTATGTTTCCTATTCTTGTTTCTTGTTAATTTAAATTTGGGAATTTATTCAATTTACCCGCCAATTTACCGCAGTTAAGGTGGAATAGATTGGTATATGAGTAATGTTAAATACAAATAAGATGTAACCAAGGGAAATCCCATTTATAATAATTTATGTAAAATAAAGTATAGAAACTAAGAAATGAAAATGTGAAAATGTGGATGCAATGAGATCTTAAGTGATAATAACTCTGTTAGGCAAGTGATGACGGAAATTTTGTGTATAACCAAATAAAAACCCAAATTTGTTTGCAATCAATTGAATTTATTGCAATTTAATGGATTTAATATCAAATAGTTTATGTAATTATTATTTGGAAGAAATGGGAGTTATTTGTAAAAAAGTATGAACCAAATGTTAAGTTTTTCTTATGGAATTGACAATTGATATATTTTGAGTTGAATAATAGAAATCAAGTTTTATTTATTTGGATGTAATTTATGGTAATTTGGATTTATTGCAATAGTTAATTCCATAGAATAAAGTTAAAGCTAATTCAAATTTAGTTGGGCATTGTTGATATAACTTTGGAAAGCAAGATTTTATCTATAATTTGAATATTAAATCCAACAAAGGGTATTTACTACAAGTAAAAGGGAATTAAACGTAAAATATTACGTTATTGGATTTAAAATGGAATTTGTAAACAATTGAGTGAATTTAATAAATTTATCAAACCTATAATGTTGAATTCGTTAAGATTGGAATTAATAATAGTAAAGAAAAATGAGGGAAGAATAATTTGAAAACATAGCAATAGATATTAATGTAAGGTTACCTTAAATAAGTTAAGGCAAACCAATGGAGAATAATGTAGATACCTTTATAATACGATGTTTGTGTGTAAAGGAAATGGGAATAAAGTTATTAATAATTTGGAATTTTATTTATGGTAAAAAGTTTATTTGCAATCAAATGAGTTGGAATGGAAATCAAATCTGTTTATCTAATTGGATTTAAGTGAGAGTATAAGAGTATATGATTTAATAATTGGGTTTTGCGAATAAAATTTATAATTCCCAAATAATAAGAAAACGCAGAAATTAACACTGCAAAATTGATATACTTATAAATTTTAATTCACATCCAAGCTTGGAAAACCATTTGGGATTGTTTGAATTATATAAGTCACAAAAATTGGCCAATATTAGAAGTTGAAACATAAAAACTGGATTTATAATTTATTTAATAAATATTAAAAATAGCCATTTTGGGCACGGACTCGGATTTCGACGAAACCAGTTTCATTGGATCCGTATCGGTGAATTATTATAGGGTTTCAAATTTCGTATCGATCGGACTTGTTTGATCGTACGGACGCGAAACGCCTTGAAATCAATTTTATTAAAATCAATTTGAAATCAATTTGGAAATCTTGTTTTTAGCATAACTTCTTCATACGATCGAATTTGGGCGCGAAACTTTTTTCCATCGCGTTCAGAATATTTCAAAATACCTATCTGGATATATAGATTTAACAAATTCGGTTCCGGAGGCATAACGGGCTTTTTAGGCCATAGTTTATTCCGTACGTTCGCGTATCCAGTCTAGCTACCCTACCCCTAGCCTATCTATAAATATACAGTTATAAACCCTGGCTTCATTCTATTGTCATTTGCTGTATATTCATTTCTTCATCTCCTCTTTCTCCTCAATGGTTGCAAATCTAGATCTGCTTCAATCCAAAATTCAGTGAAAATTCAAACACCTCAGAAAATTCTCAAAAAAATATATGCTGAAGTATTCGATACGCGTAATCTACTGATGTAATTTGTTTTTCAATTGGAGCTGTCGTTCATCCAGAATAAATTCAAACAGCCCCAAAACCGTTCATCTTCATCGCACAAAATTTCGTCGGATCGGGAAACGGTTTCTGGGTATTGTAGTATGGACGATGGGGAGCGCATCTATGTGATTTGATTGGCGTTTTGACGGTCGGATTTGGCCCTAAAATTCGAACTAGGGTTTATTATTGTGGCGGCTCAGTTTTTTTTTTTTTTGAGAATGAGAGATGGCGTTGGTCTGGAAGCGTGGTGATGTCGATCCCCCCCCCCCCCCCCCCCCCCGTGGCTGCTGAAGTGGTAGATGCGTTCGAAGATGGCGTTGGTCTGGGGTAAAGCAGGTCCTCGCATGAGTCAGTGGAGATAGTCGCGTGAGTCAGTGGAGATCGCCGTTGTTTCGTGACCTGGAAGTTGCTGTTACGTGTGTTTGGGTGCTGACGTGGCACATAAATGTGTAGGTGATGAACATGTATCACTTTTATTTATTTCAAATTTTGAATTCAATCATCATTTTTCGCCATAACTTTCTCATACGAAGTCGGATTCACACGGAATTTCTTTTGTTAGGATCGTAATTTAATTCCGGACTTGATGACGCTGGTTTGGACGAATTCCGAGACGGGCGAATTTTTGGGTTTAAATCGAATTTAAATTCGATTTAAATTCAAAAGGTGAGTGTTTTAACCCACTCACAACTACTAGAAGCTTTTATGTTTGTTAAATAAATTTTAGAAATGAATAGAAATTTATTTATGAGCATTTGGCATGTTTATTTCATTCATATCTGTTGAATTGCATTTTATTAAATTTAACTGTTAATTAAATTGATTTATTGCGTATTAATTTACTGTTAGAAATTATTGTTTGTATGTGAACTGCTAGTTAACAGTTATATAAACTTTTACTGAATATAAAATTGTTAGATTAACAGTTGATAAATTTAATTTGAATAAAACTGCAAGTTATTACCTGTTGCATATTATCAAACACATATTGTTATTGATTGATATTGCTTGTGGATTGTGATTGGATGATGGATGATATTGATGGATGTTTATTTATATATCATTATATTGCCAATTATCATGCATATTTATTCATTCGGGATTGTGGTTTGAAATGATATATAACCGCAAATTTTATACCTTTTAAATTGCGGATTGAAATGATAAATATCCGTATCACTTGACCATAGGATAGAAAATTATATACAGGCACCGCGGTCTATATATAACTATTTTAAAAGTCATTTCTATGGTTTGGATGGAATACGGTTTATAATAATCTTAAATTTTATATTGTATAAATATTTTTCTTCCATATATATATATACATATGAATCTGAAGATTTTGACATTTAAAAGGTGTATAAAAATCTTTATTAAAAATGGAAGAAAATTAAGAAAATGGAGTTTAATAATTTATATCATATGTTTAAATGTTAAGTTTGGAAATTTTAAGATATGATATTTATAATTGGATTTTTCCCAAAATAAATTTAAATGAATATTCTAGTATAATTTGAATTGGGAAAAATATATATATTTTATCACTAGAAATTGAAGTCTTATTTTTTATGGATTTTATATGAATATTCAAGACTAATTAATAGAACAATTGATTTGTTGAAAGAATAAAATCCAACTTTAGTTTGAAATATTGATACTCAAAATGGATATACGTATATATAAATAAATTGAAGTGGGTTTGGAACTTGAGAGAGATAATATAAATTTTGGTTTAGACTTTAATAAAGAAATGTATTTGTAAAGCCATGAGAACTATTTTCTTTACAAAGTAACATTTAAGTTAAACTATTTAATTCATATACCGTTGAATGTCCAAACCATTCAAGTTTTAGAAGTTATGGTTTTAAATTATGATTTTCAAAATATTATGCTTTGAAAATATTTGATTTTCAGACGTTATGAAGTTAAAGCATTATGATTTTGGAAAAGAATTATATTTGGGATAAGTGATAAAATATGGTTTTGGGTTTTGAAATGATATCGTATTCATGGTTATGAAATGGAATGTTTATTCTGATTTTTAAAAGTATAACCTATTTTTAAATGACCGCGGTGTTATAATAACGATGGGTTGGCAAAGAGACCGGGATCGGATATCTGACATACTCTCTGTCGATACCGAAAACCACTTTGACTAACCGTGTATGCGGTGGAGATTCCTGAATGAAGTAGGTGGTGGCGACGTTTCCTGTAAGGTAAATACGTGGACCCAACTCCCGTGAGTTGGCATAAGGTGGCTAAAACAGGAGTGATTCTCAGGCCAATGAGGTCATTCCTCTGATCGGACGCTCCTTTTCGATATTATACTTTGACTTGGATTGATTCAGTGACCACTTCTATATTTTGATTTTGGGGAGTTAGTCCGAGGTGGGCGGTAACTGCGGCTACGCGTTTCCACCAGCCTGGATAGCAATTGGTATATCTACCTTGGCATTGCCTAGTTGTGCCGTGTCACCTACCATACCGAGCCTTTACTACAAGTTTCTATTTGTGTCGTACCTATGGAGTATCCTCTGGTAGCCTCCCGATCAGGAGGTATTACGGTACTGTATAGACTATTGGCATTATTTGTGTTAAGGGCTATATGGGTAACCCCTTAACGCTATTAAAAAATAAGTTTATTTTATAAATAGACACTATTATAATAGCGCAATATACTACATAGTAAATAGTTTAACGGATCCTTAAGAGATGTAAATCCCGAACATCTCTTGAGTTACTTTACTCATATTTATTTCTGTTTATTTAACTCACATAAGATACTCTAGTCTGACTCGGGTGTTTTTGTCTTTTCAAATTCGCTCGGGTCAGTCCGAGCGTTTCAGGATAGCAGATTTTAGCTTTGGAGGACGAAGACGAAGAATCAGTATTATTTTATATATAGTATTGCACTACACCATTTAATTCCGCTGCATTGTTGTATTGGTATGTGTAACTCTGATATTTATTGCACAATAAAAATAAATTATTTTGTGAAACAGTTTCATGAACTGTATATTTGATTATTATATTTTATCCTTCCGCTGTGAGATTCTGTTTTGTTTTATTTCTTCTCTGTTTTTCTCATTTACCCCATAACAATCCGCCCTTCCGTATGGTTTGAATTGACACGTGTGTCGGTTTAAAGTGTGCGAAAAGGCGGGACGTTACAATGCGCTCGCATATCCGAATCCAAGCCTGGACCTCTAAGACATTCTCGGAGCCACTGAACGACTTCCCTCCGAGATGGGTAAAATCACCGCAGAGACGCGCAAAAACAGACATGCGCGGAGCATCGGCAACTGGGTCTGGAGACTGAGAATGAGACTGAGAATTCCGAACCAGCTCCATGATCTGGTCGGTAGTCATGAACACGCCCTCTGGATGAGTGTTGCTGGACTGCCCAGCATCACTAGTCTGACGTGTGGTTCTCCCTCTTCCCCTTCCAGACATACTGAAAGTCAAACGGGAATTAGAGTTAGACAAGATTCAATGATAGATACTTAATTAAGGAATACTACGGAATATAATAAATTCCTACACATATTCCTAACTTATCTATCAATAATCATAAGGAAGGGATTTGATTTAATTCGGATCCAATTAAAATGTATTGTACTAATTGTAATCGTTCTGTGTTTGTTATGCTTAATTCTGAACCTTAGCTCTGATACCAAGATGTAACGCCCCACTCCGAGACCCACTCTAGTAAAGAGTATTACGTAGTAATACCGTCTACTAGAACGGAGAATAGAGTATAATGGAAGCGACCATATGTAATCAAGCTATAACTATCTACTGAATACGTCGAATAGGTGGTTTTCTTTTCTCAAGTGGTTCGACATATCCAATAGATATTTATAACGAAACTACAATGGCTAAGGAAAATAGGTTCAGAACAAACATAACACTAAATGATAACATCATCACAAAACAGACACATAACAGTCACAGAACATAGGTACAATATATCGTCAATACAGATCCAACTATCAAAAGGTGGGTACAAAGCCACCGCTCACACATGTGAGTCAAAAATATGTACATATGAGTCTGAAATAACAGAGTAGCTGAATAGTGGACAAATAAAAGAGCTATCTATCAGCATAGCAGATAATGTCCAAGCGGAAGCACAGAAAGCTAAGTCCAGAGACCTAACCTGAAACAACTCGGTCTGACCCGAGCGAAAACACTCGGGTCAGGCTAGCTAAACAATCAGTAATAACTGAGACATATATAATAATGCAGTACATAAATAAAATAGTATTTCTCCAAAGAGAAGAGTAATATGGACTACATGAATATAATGACGAACCCTAATCATCAATAAACAGTAAAAATCTCCAAAGAGAATACAAATACCAAAGTGTTTAATAAATAAAATCGCCTCATATCATCAGCGTAGACAAAGCTATATAAAGTTGTCCATAGGCAATAATCCCAAGAGTGACCAGAGTCTGCAATCAATGCCTAAGCAAAGATCGATGCTCCAAAGAGCAATGGGGATATACTGAAAACTCAATGAAATCAAACACTGAAAAGCAGTGTCCAGAGACACTGTGAATCCACAAGGTAATCGCACTTACATCGTATGGTTCCATAGAACCAACACCGAATGGCAATACTCGAATGGATATAAAATCATCAGATAATACAAATATTGCACGTGCACCGACCAGAGTCGTTGTTGCCAAGTATTGTAGAATTATGATCGATCACTCGCATAGATGCGGAACGCGCAATACGGCGAGATCCTTCCTAGAAGGATAAAGGCCCAGAGGTGCACGCCGAAAAATAAACTGCTTCATAGAGCAGGTGTCCAGAGACGGTTGCTCAGAGGCGTGGTGACCCAGAGGTCCAGTACTGGCCGCCCAGAGGCTAATGTGTCACTAACTTCTTGGAGAGGAACCCGTAAAGTGTTAACAATGAGTCCCATACCCCACGTTCGCACTAAACATTTTACTAACCAATAGCAATCTCACACTCCAAACAATAAAAAGTCCACCTCGTATCATCGGTAAACTAGACCCAAAGGTCAAAACGATCAACCGAATAGGTCGGGGATTAACCGGAAAGAAAATACACACGGTTCCATAGGCCGGAGATTTCCTAACCGTTTAAGAACCTTTCCACTTTGCTCGACGTGCTAAAAAGTGAGTGTGAGATTTTTATTATAGAAAATAATGGTGCGAAACAGATTTTAATTGATTTTGAAATCACTTTAAAACGGTCTTTTGAAAAGTCTTCTATTATGGAGTAATTAATTTAATAATTAAAAATAATATCATATAATAATTTTCAAAAGTCATTTTGGAGTGAAAAATCCTTTTAAATCCTTTTTATAAAGCCCGTGTACGAAATCCAGGGACAAATCTCAAAGAAATCGACGAAAACCAGAAAATCGTCAAAAATATTCTAAGTGTTTGAAACCATTCAAAAACTGCTGCGAACCCAAGTTCGGCAATTTATTTGGAGCAGCAAACTATGTCCAAATGGCATAAAAACTAGTAGGCTTGTAGTCCGACATCCCTACTTTAAGATGCAAAAAGAATTTCTGGATTCCGAGTTGAGACGAAGTGGCAGCGACGTCTCAAAGTTGAACCTAGAAAAAGATTCACACTATTTTCCAACAGCGACCAGAGTCTAACTTTGGCACGAAAATCGGAGCACCAAACAAACTCCAATGTTGTCCAAATCTTCCAAAGATGGAGTTCGCAACTCCACCTTTCCAACGAGACCAAAATCGTCGAATTCCGACTTCCGATGCGAACGTGGCGGCATTGCGAAGTGGCGCTCAAAAGCTGAAAACAGAGGGGTTTTTTTTTTTTTTTGTGGACGCGGGCCCGACCCGCGTCAGTCCGCCCCAGCCCACGCGGGCTGGGGGCCTTGGGCTCGCCCCCAGCCTGCGCGGGCTGGGGGAAACCCCTCCCCCCAGCCCGCGCGGGATGGGGGTCTTGGGCCCGCCCCCAGCCCACGCGGGCTGTGGGTACTAGGCCCGCCCCAGCCCACGCGGGCTGGGGACTTGGGACGCGCCCCAGCCCACTGCGGGCTGGGGTCTATGGCCCCTCCCCCAGCCACTTGCGAGCTGGGGGAAAAGGGGCGGCCCCAGCCCCTTGCGGGCTGGGGTCTGTGGCCCGCCTCCAGCCCGGGCGGGCTGGGGGCCTGTGCGCGCCTGGGCTGCGCCCGGGCTGGGGCCTGGGTGCAACCCAGGCCTGTCCTGGTGCACCCAGAGCCTATTCCAGCCTGTTTTAGGCTGATTTCAGCCTAAATATTTCCAGCAAGCTATTTTTTGTGTTTTTGATGGTTTAGAGGTGTTTTTTTTTCTTCAGTTTTTGGCATAAAAAAAATCACTAATAACAATTACTAATCACCATATAATGATTATTACACTAATTTTAAGGAAACCAAGGCCAAAGCTTATCTTTACAACTAGCAATAATTACAAATCAATAGTAATTACCTTAATGAAGCAAAGTATCAAATGGTTTGAGTGCACAATATCAAGCAAGCCTAACTCCTCAACCCCAAAGCAAAGATCAAGAGGCTTCAAAGGACCCAAAATCAACAAAAAAACGAAATAATGAATACAACAAGATGGTAGAGATAAATAGGGATTAAGATGGATTAGAGAATAGGGAGATTGCATTACCTTTCAAAGATTAAACTAGTTTAATTATGAAGAGAAGGAGATGGAGCTTCTAAAGGGAGGCCATTAATTATGTTTAGATCTAGGTTTAGGAATTTATGAAGAGGAGGGATAGGGTTTATGGGAGGGGTTTGAGATATTAAATAGGAGTGGGTTGGTTAATGGGTCATGGTAAGAGGTTTTAAAACCCATTAGGACTTAGTTTATTTTCCTAAGGTTATCATGTGAACAAAATCCTAAGAAGCATCCTAGTTTTAATTAAAACCATATAATTGCTCATTTGGCCCATTAACCTATAATCACATAAAAAAAAATTCCCCATTTCAACCCAAAAATATTTTAATTTTCGAACCAATTGCAAATTTAAATTCCCAAAAATTTGTTTAGCCCCCTTTTTAACTTAAAAATCATAATTTTTAACTTATCATTCGGTAATTGCAATCTCAGGGTTGTTACATATATATAAAATAATATTTATATAACATCAAAATTAATATTTGTTAAACCATATATTCCTTCCCAAAACCATAGAAATCATTTCAAAATATTTTTATATATAGACCGCGGTGCCACTATATAATTTTCTATCTTATGGTCAAGTGATACGGATATTTATCATTTCAATCCATAATTTAAAATAAAATTACGGTTATATATCATTTCAAACCGCAATCCCGAATGCAATAAAATGCATAACAACTTGGAATTTATGATGATATAAATAAACATCAATTCATCCATCATAAAATCATATATCCATTTATCCCAATCATCATCCAAATTCAAACTATACATCAATATATAACAGGTGATAAATAACGGGTATCTACTATCAGTTTATATTCAAAAATAAATTATACTATTTAACTGGTAGTTTATATGCAATAAAAATATATAAAAATTTCACTCGCAGTTAATATGCAATAAATAAATAAATAAAAATTTAACTGGCGGCTCATATGCAATGAAAAATTAAATAACAATTAAATTAAATAATTTAATTTTACTGGGATGATGATTAAAATATGCCAAACAACCATAAATAAATTTCAAATCATCATATATCAACTGAACAAACATAAGTGGTTTTAGAAGTTGTGAGTGGGTTAAAACACTCACCTTTTGAATTTAAATTGAATTTAAATCCTATTTAAACCCAAAAATTTGACGGTCTCAGAATACGTCCAAACCAGCGCTAAAACGTCCGGAATTTCAATATGAACCTAACGGAGAAAACCGCGCGTCAATTGGATATAGTACGTAAAAGTTATAGATTACAACAATTGAACTTCAACGTTTAAATAAAATAAAATAAAAAATAGAACAACCACTCACATTCGCTTCAGCCACGTCACACACGAAAATCACGTGCAAGAACCCTAGCGCGCTCCCTCGTTCCAAATAGCTGAAGCCGCCGCTCTTTAATGAATTGCCGCCGACGAACCATCCACCTCTGACCTTATCGAACGCCTCCATAGTGTCGCCCCCTCCAAGCCGCTCCTGCTAATACCAACGACGCAACCCCCGGCCCCACCGTGCGACAGCGATGCTGCCGCGATTCTCGGCCAAATCGAGCGACTTCGGTGACCATCTTGTCGAACCAATAACACAGATGCGTGCTGCTCATCGACCTCTACGATTCTGCACTTCCCGATCGAACCCTCATTGAAGATTTACTGTCGAAACCAATAACCCAATACGAACGGCCGAGGATAAACGGCAAATTTCTGAGGAAACGATAACTCTGATTGAAAAACGAATTCCACCAGAAGATTACACTCACCGAGAGCTTTATTATATATCTTTTCCAGATTTTTCTGAGGACTTTGAAATTTATGCTTTGGATTTGATTTGCAATTTGATCTGGAAATATAGAATTTTGGGTGCCAATGAAGTGATGAGGTGAATAGAATGTATAGAAATGAGGAACAGAGGTCGCAAGGGTTTAAAGCAAGATATATATAGGCAGGAATGACATTTGAATGGATCGATAAGATAGATTTACGCGCTAACGCCAAAGTGACCCAAAAAGCCCGTTTCGACTCCATAATGAAATTGGGTCAACCCATATATCAAAATAGATGTTTTAAAATATTTTAAACTCAATGGAAAAAGTTTCAGGTTTAAATTGCATCATATGAAGAAGTTATGCAAAAATCAATGTTTTTCAAATTGATTTTAATTGATTTCAATTTCGTTTATTTCAAGGCGTTTCGAGTCCTAACGATCAATTGACAAGCCCGATCATTACGAAACTTGAAATCCTACAATAATTCACCGTTACGGATCCGATGAAACTGGTTTCGTCAAAATTCGAGTCAGTGGCCAAAATGGCTATTTTTCCATTAATCAAATAAATTAATAATTAATTAATTAAATTTCCAATTTAAATTCTAAAATTGACAATTCTTATCATTTCTATATTTCCAAATTATTCACACTAATTTAACAACTTGGATGTCCATTTAAAGTTAATTAGTTTATCACATTTCAATCTTACCTTCACTTTATTGAATTTAGAATTTACAAATAAAATTCCCAAGAATTCCATTTGATTAAATTAATCGGTAATTATTTCATTCATTATTGTCAAATAGATGGCATTTATATTGGACTCAAAACTATTTACATTAATATCCTCACATTTCATCTAAATTCCCATTTTTAAATATTAAATCCATTTAATTGCAATTAAATCCTTTCATTAAATTTTAAATTCCAACAAATTAATAAAGCTTTATTCCATTCCTATTTTACTGTATTTGCCAAAAACATACATTAATTATTATTTATATTCTCCATTAATTATTTACTTGAGTTTATACTTTAAATTCATTCAAATAAATCAATAAATCTTGATTTACAATCTTTACCTCAACCAATAGTCATATTATAAATGGAATTGTCATTATTTTCAAAAATTTCTTAAATTAACGTTAACATAAAAATTTGTTTATATTTATTGCAATTGATTACGAGTTATAATTTAATATAATTGTCTAAAAGGCTAATTTACAATACTTGTTACCCTTTAATGTTTATTTCACTCATAAGCTATTATTAACAACCAAATGTTTAAATTTGATTTAGACCAAATTCAATGCATTACATGAATGGGTAAATGATTAAAGTTTTACACTATTGCCTCTTTTTCTTTATTTGTATTAATGGCTATGTTTCAAATGTGAAATCATATTAATTACCCACATAAATTAAGGTTTTAAAACCAAACCTTAGTTCCATTCCCTTTTTTCCAATCTATTACTTATGAAGAATTTCACGTTTCTATTTATTTATTACATACCTACCTTCATCCCTTGCATTAATTCTCATAAACATTACATTATTGATGTCCAAAATTTTGATTTAGTAAACCAATTTGTTACAACTTTACTTACATTAACACTATTTCTCTTATTTTGGTTATTATTTCATACGTAGATCACTGGTTTACATTTCTTTATACTATCTTATGAAACAATATACATTTATAATACTTTATTAAATTTATTGGAATTAAATTTCCAAATTTACTAGATACAACAAACTATGACCTTACAGTTATTTCAATTTATTGGGATTGTGCTAAATTAATTATTTATGAACTTATATAAACATAATTGCATTAATTTACATTCGGTTACAAATAAATCAATATATTATTTCACCCATAAATACCATAATTGCATTTGTTCTTATTATATTCCATTTATAGCTAAGTCATAATATTTTAATTTTAATTAAATCGTAACGTTCATTTAAGTTCATTAAATAGTAACTTGCATTAACACGTTTCCTTAATTTACAATCAAATACCGTTAACAATGTTTTATTACATTAATTCAATTTAATACTTTCCTTTATTTCTCATATACAATTACATCCGGAAAAAATCTTTTCACTATTTTAATTCAATAAAATTCTATTCAAATATCAATTTCTTGTAATAACTCATTTATTACAAATTTGCATACCAATAAATTAGGTTCCAATAATTAGGAATTATTCAATTCAACCTTTTTAATTAAGTCTATTTTAATCAATATAATATTTCATAGGTAAATTCTTAACATTTACTTGTTTACAAATTATAACAATTATATTTCTTTATAAATTTAATTCCAAAATCTTATTAATAACTAACGAAATTCACGGGTCGTTACACTCTCTCTCACTCAAAACTTTTCGTCCCCGAAATGGAAAAAGAAGGGCAAAGAAGAATTAAGAAATCAATATATCTTATTCAAAACATTAACTTTATAAACAATTAAATTTATAAAATTAATTAATTTAGATAAAATATACCAATTTATAACCATTAAATCTTTTTATACTAAAATTAATAAAGTTTGGAAAAAATTTTCAAAATATTTTCTAAGTCCAAAATTTACGGAAAATTTTGGTAGAGTCTCCTTTGTACGGAGAGACTCGGGAGAAAATATAATATCAAATATAACAATATATAACATATATTTTCCAAAATAATATATATATATATATCTCAACATGGGAAAAATAATATAATAACGCTATAAACTGTAATCCGAAAACGTACCTATTTGTCGGGCAATTTACGCTTATATTATGAAACCAAATGCAACTGCAGTTGCTTCCATAACCCGTATTTCACTTATATAATCCAAAACGTTAACAATTATATAAAATGAAATATTTAAGTTGTTTAATCACCACAAACAAATCAATAAACCATCACTTGCAACAAGCATACAACCATCACATAAGACTAACTAGCATCAATCATTCATTCATATCAAACAAAACAAATAGTTGTTCGGGCTCAAAACTTTAAATTGTATGGAAAGAAAAATAAACTACTACGCATACCCTTCACTCAACTGTCTTCGGTGACACTAAATAGATAATTCATACCTTCCAAACAGATTTAAAGTATCCTTGCCCAAACAAGCAACAATCTCAAACAATAGATTAAGTTTATTCTTCTTAATTCCATTTATACTTTTGTTGTTTGATTTCTTTTCATTCATATAATGGTTTATCTTTTTATTTTACATTTTATTTATTACAGTTTTTAATTATCCATATATAATGCAAATTTCTTTTATTTGCATTACATTCATTTATTTATTACTTAATTTCACTTATTACAGTATTCCTTTTCCTACTTATTTTAATTATAAATTCTTCAACTATTTACTTAAGTTCATTATCATTCATTTATACTACTTCATTTCATTTATTTACAGTATTCATCTATCTGTTTATTAAAATAATTAACTTCAACATTTACTTAAGTCTATAATTACTTACTTACAACATTTACCTTCTATCATATTTTATTATAGTAAGATTTCCATTTTAACTTAAGTTTAGTAGAGTTTCTTTATAACCTTGCAATTATATTTAATTAGTGGCCTTTCAGTCATACTTATGTTTATAACATTAAATTCTTATTTTAATTAAAGGCTCCAATTATAAGTTAGTTACATTCCATTTCACTACAATAATGGAAACCATTAATAAATCAGAAACTTAAGAACTAAATCCCGGGTTTAAATTTCAAATCATTTTGAAGATAATAGATAAAGTTTTATACTTAAAACTTATATATCCGCTATACTTAACAATCAGAATTTTATATTTGGTTATCAAAATAAATCTGTAGTAAAACTACTACAGTGGCCTTTCCACTTCGAAACTCGAAAATGAATGTCGATGATGCGGCCGTCATCATCGAAATTATTTTCCAACGACAGAGAGGGAAGTACAGAACTTATTTTTTTTCAAATTTTCTTTAAAACAACCCTTTCAAATGATTTTGAAATACGTATATAGAAAATACTTCTAATAATATTATTATCGTTATATTCCGAAATCATTCGAAAGAAAGTTTCAAAAACCCTGGAACACAAGTTCTAAATTTTCAATTTTCATTTATTTTATCTTAAATCTTATTTCAACTATTATTTATAAATTTCGTTACCTAACAACCAATATATTGCAACCAAATATATGTATATAATTTATAAAATTTTATTTTATATGTATAGAAAATATAATAGGAAAAATTATCTCATTCTCCTATATTCAAAATAAATATTGTGTTGGTCTGTCCTATTAAGTGTTTAGAAATCTCTATTGATGTCATAGCGTCCCATGCACCAACCAGAATTTATAAATACAAAGCGGAACAGTTTAACACAATATCAAAACCTTTTTATAACACTAACAAATAACTTTTTATAACACTAACAAATACGCTCTCTCATATATATACACTTAGCGACTCCTATACGGTATTACTACTCTATTAGTAAAGAGTCAAACCCCACTAAGCTAAGGTTTATCGCTAAACCAAAGCTTTGATACCAGATGTAACATCCCGCCTTTTCGCACGCTCTAAATCGACGATAACCACATGCGTTAGAATTAAACCATACAAAAGGGCAGATTGTTATAGGGTAAATAAGAAAAAAGCAGGGAAAGAAAAAAAACAAAACAGAATCTTGCAGCGAACGATAAAATATAATAATCAATATACAGTTCATAAAACTGTTTTACAAAACATTTGATTTTTCTTTATACAATAAATAACAAAGTTCACATAGCAAAGGATAATAACAATGCAGCGGAATAAAATGGTGTAGTGGAATAATATAATAGATAATAGTAATACAAATCTTCGTCCTCGTCCTCCAGAGCTAAAGTCTTCGAATCCTGAAATGCTCAGGCTGACCCGAGCTGTGACGCCCCACCTCAATACCCACGCTAGCCCAGAACACTACGGAGTAATGCTGTCAACTAGCACGGAGAATAAGGCTGTTGAGGAGCGACCATCCATTTAACTTATTTGTGCGAGCACCGATATGTCAGATAGTATAGTTGCATTTCATTTAAGTAGGAAGTCCGACATACCGATACAAACTCAAAGCTATCAAACGGTGGCTATAAATAAATCTTCGGAAACAAATATAGAAATAAACATAACACAATCAGTCACAGACATCCATATCACAAAGACGGAAAAAGATATGAATATATAACTAACACATGAAAGTGTACATCAGAGTAGTAGTCATGAAAAGACCATATACACAAAAGAATAGAAACACGTGCTATACAAAAGAATACGTCCATGAGTCTATGTCTCAAGTGTAAACAACAAAAACTGCTAATCTAAATGGTCAGCCAAAAGTCAGAGTAGTAAATCCCTGAGGGAGAAGTCAAGCAGAAGCACTTGTAACATCTCGGTCTGACCCGAGTATTATTTATAAGAAAATAATAAACAGATCAGTCTAGCTATAAATATCAGGTAACATGATATATAAAACAATGGATATGGCAAGAACATATAGCAACCATAAAGACATACTATGATAAGCATGTAAATGAAGATCGTCAAGAGATCAAACAATATCAAAAGAATCTTCTAAAAAGATCCAAATTCCCCTAAAAAAAGGTGATGACACACAAATTCACCAAAACATAAAAGCGGGAAAATCATAACAATGAAAGTCATGAAAATAAGTGAAGCACAAATTCCAGAAGACTACACAAGAAATCCAGAAATCACAATATAGGAGCATGAAAACTCACAAAATGGGAGCATGAAAAATCACCTAACGTGTAACACAAAGCGAGACGCTATCTCATGGTTGCAAGCCATTAATTTTGACACGAATGGCCCGAAGACCGTGGGGCGCTACCCCACATAGTGATGGTGAAACATCACACAAATGCGATGGCGAAACATCACAAGAGCGGGGTCTAGTCTCCCTCGCAGACAAAGAGACATCGCACAGTTGCTAGTCTAAAACACAAAAATGATTGTCATGATCATCAAGTCGTGTCAATCTCACCAAGCCCCTAAATATATGAGTTTAGCTTCATGTCCCATAACCACTTGCTTAACTTAAATATTTACGAACAAGCTGTCGTTCTTCACTAGAAAATTGTCACAAAAGGTTTTAAGGAAAAGGTTTGTATGTACTAGTAGATTGGAAAACGGTTTAAGGAAAGAGCTTTGTAGTAAATTAGAGTTAAAATCGTTTTGATGAAAGAGTTTTGATATTTACTACTAGTATTGAAACCTTCATATTTCTAAAGTTGTTATCCTGCCTTTTAGCAAGGCTGTGATACCATAAAATCGACTGAGAAGCCCAAGATAGTTTGTCTCGAAGAATGGTCAACTCAGCATCTCAACAAAGCAAGTTCTGTTGAATGTTTTTCAAATAAGATCCCCTACGGAGGAGGGGTCCGGGGTGGCAACCCCCCTAGGTGGGGGTGCAGGGGCAACGCCCCCGCTACGGGGTTCGACCTGCCCGGTCAGGTCGCGGGGGTCCAGGGGGCAGCGGCCCCGCCGGGTGTGGGGCAACGCCCCGTCCAAAATGGTACGACCTAGTGAAGACCTAAGGGAGGATAGGATCGAGCGACCTAGGGGTCTAAGGGGTCAAGCGACCTAATGGCTGCGACTTAGAGGTGTTCGCGAGTTAGCAGAAGCGAGCAACCTAACAGAGGCGAGCGACCTAAGGGACTCGCGACCTAACAAGGTAATAAGGTCGAGCGACCTATGACCTAACGAGGTAAAGGCCTAACGGCCTAGTGAAACGCGCGACCTAAAATGTACGCGACCTAATGCGGTCGAGTGGTTTAAGGTCGGAGATGACCTACGACTTATAAAGGTAGACGGTTGAGCGACCTAGCGAGGCTCGCGACCTAACGACCTAGTGGTGAAAAAGGTCGAGCGACCTAACGTGTGAACGAGCCAAACGACCTAAGGGATAAAAAGGCGAGCGACTTAACGTCTTAACAAGGCCATGCGACCTAACGCTATAAGGCCAAGCGACCTTGATCCAAGTGACCTAAGATCGAGGTAACGTTTCCAACAGAGGGAGCGACCTAACGACCTAAGGCCTAATGACCTACGACCAAGCGGCCCACGACCTACGACCTAATTCCGAGGTGAACGACCTAAAGCATGCGAACGAGTTTAAGGCCAGAAACGAACTATTTGGTGACCGAGACTTTTCCATGCAAACGACCTAGCATAGGCAGAACGACCTAAGTGCAGAATTTTACCAAAAACACTAAAAATTGGAGTTTTTCGCCAATCCAATCCAAACCAAATGCAAATGCACATGCTAAAGTGATGGGAATTCATTCCCAACGGTCCAAGATAGTTATAGACAAGAATGTGAGATAAAAATCTCACCTTTGCACAAATTCAATGACGAAGAAGCTTGAAGTCAATAGAGAAGCAACTACAAGCTTGAATCCAATGTCTTTACTTTGATTTTGGAGTTGGATGTTGAATTTGCTAATGAACTTGGGCTTGGAATTTTAATTTCCCTTTCCACTCACCATTAATGCTAAAACTAGAATTAGGTAGGAATTTATGAAGAGATGATGATAAGGGGTTGGAACTTAGGTTTAATAGGCTAAACCAACCCAAAGTCCAAAGCAGGAAAAGTTAGTGAAATTCCACTCACCCCAAAATATCAAAGTTTATACTTAAAAAGATTGTAAACGGCATTTCGAACTCAATGGAAGTGGTCTCGGGTCCTAATTTGACCGTTTGCAACAAGTAGCTTTTCGGACCAATATCTGATTAACGACAAAATATTTAAATATAAAATCGATAAATATGCGGGTTATTACACGAGAAAATTGAAAAGACAAAACACTCGAGTCAGAACTAAAAGATCTCATGTAAGATAAATCAACATTCAATAAATATGAGTGTAACGGCGTCAGAGATGTTTACGGGATTTGACATCTCCTATCCAGTGTCTAACGTGAGTGCAGTAACTCAAGAGATGCTCGGGATTCACATCTCATAAGAATCCGTTAAACTATTTACTATATAGTAATATTTCGCTATTATAATAATGTTTATAGTAAAATAAACTTACTTTTAAATAGCATTAAGGAGTGACCCAATATTCCCCTTGACACAGTAATAGTCCCAGTTGTCCATCCAGTATTAGCGCATCTCCAGATCGGGAGACTAACTAAATACTCCACGGGCTACGGGAGAAAAACAAACTCGTACAAGGCGCGCTAGGGTAGGTGACACGGCACAACTGGGCAATGTCAGGGTAGATACACCAATTACGCTTTCGGGTGAGTGGTAACGCGTAGCAGCCACTACCGCCCAACTCGAACAACACTCCCAAAATCAAAAATCAAAAGGGGCCACCGAATCAAATCCAGAAGTCAAAGTATAATATCGAAGGGATGTGTCCGATCCAAGGTGCTACCTCAATTAACCCGTCGATCGCTCCTGTTTTAGCCACCTTATGCCAACTCACAGGAGTTGGGTCCACGTATTTACGTCAAAGGAAGCGCCGCCACCATCCTACTTCTTTCTGGAATCTCCATCGCGTACACGGTTGTTAATGTGGTTTTCGGAGTTGGCAAAGAGTATGACAACTTTCGATCCCGGTCTCTTCAACCACCAAACGTTATTATAACACCGCGGTCTTTTCATAATAATTTATACTTTAAAACTAGAATATAATATCCATTTCAAAACCATATAAATACGACATCATTTCTATTTTAAAACCCAAATTATGATATCATTTTATTTCAAATATATCCTTTTTCAAGAAATCATAGCACTTTCAAATCAATATACCTTGAAATATATAGCTTTGAAACATAACTTAATATACGTTAATGGTTAAAATATTAAATTACTTTATATAATAAAATTGCTTCTTTAATTTTTGCAATTAAATTCCAAATACCGATTTGAACTTCTAAATAAACCATTTCAATTCATTTATTTCAAATCTTTAAATATTCTACCATTTCAAAACTAATTCGTTGATAATTATATATATATATATATATATATATATATAATTTAATTGCTATTATTTAAATTTGAAATGTTTACTTAATAAATCAAATGTCATTTAAGTAAAACCTTTAACTCCAAATAACTGGACATTCTTTAAATTAAATTAACTTGATAAGTTCATTTATCTCAACTTTATATTCATTTAAATTACTTTATACCCAAATCAAGTTATAAGAACCATAGCCTTTAAAATCTCCATTTTATTTAATTTCAAATCAAATTGATTCAAGTACAATTCTTAAATAATTCAATTTAAACCAAATTCGTATTTATTTTCCAAATTAAATTTCATTTAAGTCATTTAAAATCTATATATATAATATCTTAAATAGGTACTTACCCATATAATATAAACCATCAAACTCCATTTTTTTACTCATTTTTTTTATTAAACAATTTTTATACATAGCTTAAATTCAAGAATTTAACTTTAAATTCAAGAATTTAACTATAAATTCAAGAATTTAACTATATATATAAAATAATATTTACATAACATCAAAAATAATATTGATTAAACCATATATTCCTTTCCAAAACCACAGAAATCATTTCAAAATATTTTTATATAGACCGCGGTGCCTGTATATAATTTTCTATCCTATGGTTAAGTGATACGGATATTTATCATTTCAATCCGTAATTTAGAATAAAATTATGGTTATATATCATTTAAAACCGCAATCTTGAATGCAATAAAATGCATAACAACTTGCATTTTATGATGATATAAATAAACATCCATTCATCCATCATATAATTATACATCCATTTATCACAATCATCATCTAAATTCAAACTATACATCAATATATAACAGGTGATAAATAACAAGTATCTACTATCAGTTTATATTTAAAAATAAATTATACTGTTTAACTGGCAGTTTATATGCAATAAAAATAAATAACAATTTAACTGGTAGTTAATATGCAATAAATAAATAAATAACATTCTAACTGGCGGTTCATATGTAATGAAAAATTAAATACCAATTAAATTAAATAATTTAATTTTACTGGGATGATGATTAAAATATGCCAAACAACCATAAATAAATTTCAAATCGCATCATATATCAATTTAACAAACATAAGAGATTTTAGAAGTCGTGAGTGGGTTAAAACACTCACCTTTTGAATTTAAATTGAATTTAAATTCAATTTAAACCTGTGATTCCCCACCTCTATACCCACGCTAGCCAAGAACACTGCGGAGTAGTGCTGTCAACTAGCACGGAGAATAAGGCTGTTGAGGAGCGACCATCCATGTAATTGCTTATCACACGGTGGCTATAAATAATCTTCGGAAACAAACACAGAAATAAGCATAACGCAAATCAGTCACATATATCCATATCACAAAGGCGGAAGAAGATATGAATACATAACTAACACATGAAAGTGTACATCAGAGTAGTGGTCAAAAGATCCACAATAATACAAAAGAATAGCAACTATGAGTCTATATCTCAAGTGTATACAACAAAAACTGCTAATCTAAATAGTTAGCCAAAAGTCAGAGTGCCGAATCCCGGGAAGAAGTCAAGCAGAAGAACCTGTAACATCTCGGTCTGACCCGAGTATTATTTAAGAAAATAATAAACGGATCAGCCTAGCTATAAATATCAGATGACATGGTATAAAATAAAAGATATGGCATAAACATAAAATATCCATACTGACATACTACTATAAGTATGCAAATGATGACCAACAGAAGATCAATCAATAAGAGATAAATCGATATCATAAGAATCTTCTCAAAGATCCAAAGAGGGCATCATACACTAAGCTTGTACTCATAACAAGTCAATGACATAAATTCTAGAAATCAATACGAGAAATCCAGAAATCATAAAAAGAGAAAGAGGCCTGTCACATGACGGTCCGAATACCATGGGGAGCTAACCCATATGTGTGAGTCGAAATCACACAGATTGAGGTCTAGATAAACCAAGAAGGCAAAAAGGTATGTGTGAGTGGAATCACACAAGTGGTGTCTAGTCTAACCTCGCAAACAAAAAGATATGTGTGAGTGGAATCACACAAGTTGTGTCTAGACTTACCAAGCAACCAAAAAGGTATGTGTGAGTGGAATCACACAAGTGGTGTCTAGTCTAACCAAGCAAACAAGAGACATCGCACAATTGCTAGTCTAAATCATACGAATGATCATCATGATCAACGAGAAGTGTCAATTACACTAAGCTAGTAAATATAAAAGTGTAGCTTCATGTCCCATAACCACTTGCTTAACTTAAATATTTACGAACAAACTATAAATCTTCACTAGAAAATTATCACAAGAGGTTCAATCGAACAAGTCCAAGAATTAACCGACGAAGCAAACGCAAACGTTTCATACCACTTGTTTTACTAAGCCGTTTAAATAGATTTCTCATCCAAGTGAGGTAAAGATTTGTATATACTAATAGACTGGAAAACGGGTTAAGAAAAGAGCTTTGTTATTAAAAATAGAGTTGAAATCCTTTTATTGAAAGAGTTTTGATATTTACTAGTTTTGAAACCTTTATAATTTAAAGTGACCAATCACAAAAGCGATTATAGAAACAATCAATCACAAAGATCACATTCGAAGATGCGTTAAAAATCCAAGGAAATCAGTTCAGCAAGTTCTGTTAAATGTTTTTCAGATAAGATCCCCTACGGAGGGTGGGTCCGGGGGGGTGGCAACCCCCCAAGGTGGGGGTGCGGGGGAACGCCACCGCTACGGGGTTCGACCTGCCCGGTCAGGTCGCGGGGGTCCAGGGGGCAGCGCCCCCGGCGGGGTGTGGGGCAGCGCCCCGTCCAAAACAGTACGACCTAATGGTTGCGACCTAGGGGTCTAAGGGGTCAAGCGACTTAGTGGTTGCGACCTAGAGTTTTCGCGACCTAACGATGACTCGCGACCCAACATGGCCGACCTAACAGAGGTTGCGACCTAAGGTATTCGCGACTTTGGGACAGAAGCAGAACCGAGCAACCTACGACCTAGGCGACTTACGACCTACGACCTAAGGCGACTTACGACCTACGACCTAAGGCTCGCGCGACCTAGTGAAATAGCAGTATTAGGTCGGAGACGACCTACGACTTAAGGCTCGCGCGACCTAGTGAAACGGAGACGACCTACGACTTAAGGCTCGCGCGACCTAGTGAAATAGCAGTATTAGGTCGGAGACGACCTACGACTTAAGGCCATACGACCTACGACTTAAGGCCATACGACCTACGACTTAAGGCCATACGACCTACGACTTAAGGCCGAACGACCTAACACCGAACAAGCATTTAGATGGCCCAGCGACCTATGGCACTAACTCGCGAGCGACCTAACGAGTTAACTCGTGAGCGACCTAATTTCGAAGTGCCAATTCTTCCAGAACGACCTAACGTTAACTCGTAAGCGACCTACGACCTATGGACGAGCGACCTAACTCCGAACGAGCTAAAAATGGCCAGAACGACCTAGGGTTAACTCGTAAGCGACCTACGACCTATGGACAAGCGACCTAACTCCGAACGAGCTAAAAAATGCCAGAACGACCTAGTAGCAGTTTTTCACCAAAATCACTAAAATTTGAAGTTTTTCGCCAATCCAATCCAAACTAAATGCAAATGTGCATACTAAAGTGATAGGGAATCATTCCCAACAGTCCAATATAGATATAGACTAGATTTGTGGGATAAAAATCTCACCTTTGCACTAAAATTTATGAAGATGAAGCTTGAAAGCAAGGAGAAGCAATCCAAAGCTTGAATCCAATATCTTCTACTTGAATTTGGAGTTGAATGTTGGAGTTGCAATTGAATTTGAGCTTGGAGTTTTAATTTCCCATTCTCTTCACCGTTAATGCCAAAGCTTGATTAGTTAGGAAATTTATGAAGAGTGAGGAGAAGAGGGTTGGAACTTGGGCTTAATAGGCTAAACTAACCCAAGTCCAAAGCGGGAAAAGTTAGTGAAATTTCACTAACTCCAAACCTATCGATGTTTATACTTAAAAAAGTTGTAAACGGCATTTCGAACTTAATGGAAGTGGTCTCGAGTCCTAATTTGACCGTTTGCAAAAAGTAGCTTTTCGGACCAAAATCCGATTAACGATTTAATATTTAAATAAAATATTTAAATATAAACTCGATAAATATGCGGGTTGTTACAAAACCCAAAAGTTTGACGTTCTCAGAATCCATCCAAACTAGCATCAAAATGTCTAGAATTTTAATACGAACCTAGCGGAGAAAACCGCGCATCAATCAGATATCGTATGTAAAAGTTATAGATTAGAACAATTGAACTTCAACGTTTAAATAAAATATAAAATAAAACAACCACTCACATTCGCTTCAGCTACGTCACGCACGAAAATCACGTGCAAAACCCTAGCGCGCTCCCTCTTTCCAAACAGCTGAAGTCGCCGCTCTCCAATGAATTGCCGCCGATGAACCATCCACCTCCGACCTAATCAAACGCCTCCCTCGTGTCGCCACCTCCAAGTCGCTCCTGCTAATACCAACAACGCAACCCTCGGCCCCACCATGCGACAACAATGCCGCCGCGATTCTCGGCCAAATCGTGTGACTTCGGTGACCATCACATCGAACCAATAATGCAGATGCGTGCTGCTCATCGACCTCTACGATTCTGCACTTCCCAATCGAACCCTCATTAAAGATCCACCGTCGAAACCAATAACCCAATACGAACAGCCGAGGATAAATGACAAATTTCTGAGCAAATGATAACTCGAATTGAAAAATGAATTCCACCAGAAGATTACACTGATTGAGAGCTTCAATATATATTTCTTTCAGATTTTTCTTAGGACTTTGAAATTTATGTTTTGGATTTGATTTGCAATTGGATCTGAAAATATAGAATTTTGGGTGCCATTGAAGTGATGAGGTGAATAGAACGTATAGAAATGAGGAACCGAGGCTGCTAGGGTTCATAGCAAGATATATATAGGCAGGATTCACATTTGAATGGATGGATAAGATAGATTTACGCGCTAACGCCAAAGTGACTCGAAAAGCCCGTTTCGACTCCGGAATGAAATTGGGTCAACCCATATATCAAAATAGATGTTTTAAAATATTTTAAACGCAATGGAAAAAGTTTCGGGTACAAATTGCATCGTATGAAGAAGTTACGCAAAAATCAATATTTTTCAAATTGATTTCAATTGATTTCAATTTCGTTTATTTCAAGGCGTTTTGAGTCCGTACGATCAAACGACAAGTCCGATCGTTACGAAACTTGAAATCCTACAATAATTCACCATTGCAGATCCGATGAAACTGTATTCGTCAAAATCCGAGTCAATGGCCAAAATGGCTATTTATCCATTAATTAAATAAATTAATAATTAATTAATTAAATCAAATTTCCAATTTAAATTCTAAAATTGACAATTCTTATCATTTCTATATTTCCAAATTATTCACACTAATTTAACAACTTAGATGTCCATCTAAAGTTAATTAATTTATCACATTTCAATCCTACTTTCACTTTATTGAATTTAGAATTTATAAACAAAATTCTCAAGAATTCCATTTGATTAAATCAATCTGTAATTATTTCATTCATTATTGTCAAATAGATGACATTTATATTGGACTCAAAAATATCTATATTAACATCCTCACATTTCATCTAAATTCCTATTTTTAAATATTAAATCTATTTAATTGCAATTAAATCCTTTCATTAAATTTTAAATTCCAATAAATTAATAAAGCTTTATTCCATTCCTATTTTACCGTATTTGCCAAAAGCGTACATTAATTATTATTTATATTCTCCATTAATTATTTACTTGGGTTTATACTTTAAATTCATTCAAATAAATCAATAAATCTTGATTTACAATCTTTACCTCAACAATAGTCATATTATAAATGGATTTGTCATTATTTTCAAAAATTTCTTAAATTAACGTTAATGTAAAAATTTGTTTATATTTATTGCAATTGATTACGAGCTATAATTTAATATACTTGTCTAAAAGGTTAACTTACAATACTTGTTACCCTTTAACCTTTATTTCACTCATAAGCTATTATTAACAACCAAATGTTTAAATTAGATTTAGACCAAATTCAATGCATTACATGAATGGGTAAATGATTAAAGTTTTACACTACTGCCTCTTTTTCTTTATTTGTATTAATGGCTATGTTTCAAATGTGAAATCTTATTAATTACTCACATAAATTAAGGTTTTAAAACCAAATCTTAGTTCCATTCCCTTTTTTTTTCCAATTTATTACTTATGAAGAATTTCCCGTTTCTATTATTTATTACATACCTACCTTCAACCCTTGCATTAATTCTCATAAACATTACATTATTGATATCCAAATTTTTGATTTAGTAAACCAATTTGTTACAACTTTACTTACATTAACACTATTTCTCTTATTTTGCTTATTGTTTCATACGTAGATCACAAGTTTACATTTCTTTATACTATCTTATGAAACAATATACATTTCTAATACTTTATTACATTTATTGGAATTAAATTTCCAAATTTACTAGATACAAAAAACTATGACCTTACAGTTATTTCAATTTATTGGGATTGTGCTAAATTAATTATTTATGAACTTACATTAACATAATTGCATTAATTTGCATTCGGTTACAAATAAATCGATGTATTATTTCACCCATAAATACCATATTGCATTTGTTCTTATTATATTCCATTTGTAGCTAAGTCATAATATTTGAATTTTAATTAAATCGTAAAGTTCATTCAAGTTCATCAAATATTAACTTGCATTAACACATTTCTTTAATTTACAATCAAATACCGTTAACAATGTTTTATTACATTAATTTAATTTAATACTTTCCTTTATTTCTCATATACAATTACATCTGGGAAAAATCTTTTGACTACTTTCATTCAATAGAATTCTATTCAAATTTCAATTTCTTGCAGTAACTCATTTATTATAAATTTGCATACCAATAAATTAGGTTCCAATAAATAGGATTTATTCAATTCAACCTTTTTAATTAAGTCTATTTTAATCAATATAATATTTCATAGGTAAATTCTTAACATTTACTTCATTACAAATTATAACAATTATATTTCTTTATAAATTTAATTCCAAAATTTATTAATATGACAAATTTAATTAACGAAATTCATGGATCGTTACAATATATGTCCCAACACAGGAAAACAATATAATAATGCTATAAACCGTAATCCGAAAAACGAACCTATTTGTTGGACAAACAACGCTTAAATTATGAAACCAAAAGCAGTAGCAATTGCTTTCATAACCTGTATTTCACTTATATAATCCAAAAACTGTTAACAATTATATAAAATGAAATATATAAGGTTGTTCTCAACTTCTAATAGACTAGTCAATATAAAACAACGACAATCAATTGTACCCAACATACAATCGTCATATAGAATCAACACACATCAATTATCCATTCATATCAAACAAAACAAGTAGTTGTTTGGGTTCAAAACTTTAAATTGCACAGAATGGGAAAATAAACTACTTGGTGCATCATTTACTCAACAGTCTTAGACGAAACAAAATAGATTATTCATTCATCCAAACAATTTTGAAGTATCCTTGCCCAAACAACCATAAACCAAATAAAAAACAATTTCAAACAATGAATCAAGTTAAATTTTATCAATTTCATTTTATACATTTGTTATTCGATTTCCCTTTCATTCATATAATGATTTATCCTTTTAATTTACATTATTTCTTGCAAATTTTCATTCATTCAACCACAGTATTCACGTTCAATTCAATATCATTCAATTTCTTAGTATCACTTCATTAACTTAAGTTTATAATCATATATTTATAACACTTACCTTTCTATTATATTTAATTAGTAGCATTTCAATCATAATTCAAGTTTATAACCAATATAATATCAAATTCCTACTTATTAAGGGATTTCATTGAATACTTTCATTACATAAGTATACTTGTACAAATTTTCCATTACAAAATCTTTAACGTTTTAACTTTTAATACTTGGTAAGTTATAAATATGCTTTAAGAATGCAATTGAAGGTTATACAAGTCTTTCTTTGTAACGACCCATAAATTTCGACAATTAAAATTGTTAGTTAAGTAAGATTTGTAAGTAAATTTAGTAGAAATATAGAGGTGATAAATTAATATTGGAATGAATGCTAAATTAAAATATAGCAATGGTAATTAAAACCTATTTATAGTAATTTGAATAAATTCAAATGAATTAAGTAGTGAAAAGATTCTTACCTGGATATAAATTGAATATGAGAAATTTAAGGAAAGTATTAAATTGATTTAATGTAATAAAAGATTGTTGACAGTAATTGGAACAAATTAGGGAATTAGGTTAATGCAAGTTGATAATTTATAAACTTGAATGAACATTTTAATTTAATAAATTCATTCAAATGTAGGACTTAGTTATAAGTGTGGATTTATGGGTATGATAACAAATCAGTATAAATTGCCTAATTAAGTGGTCAATAAATTTATTTGGAAATCAAACTCATTTAAATGGTAAGAAATTTTAACGTGTTATTGATATAAACGGAACTTTAATGATTATTAATATAGTAACGGAAGTGGAAATGTAAATTAATAGGAACGTATTTTAAGGTAGAAATTGCGTGTAGATTTATGAAATGGAGTTAATGCAAATAAGTGGAATTGAATTTTTCGTTACTATGAATTTAAAGGAATATGTGGTAATTGGATAGAATCAACATAAGACAATAAATGCAATGATTGTGGGTTAATAATAAAGTGTGAATAGGGAAATGATTGTTATAGTAATTGAATGGAATTCCCATTTGTTGGAATAGAGTAAATGTATACTTGGTAATAAATTTATTATAGGAAAACAAAATTGAAATATCGAATTAATTAATGTATATATATAAAATAAATGGTGATTATTGAATTGGACACCATTGCAATAAATCTAAAAGAAATGTTACATTAATTTAAATTTGGGAAACATTAAGGGTAATAGTTATGGACCAAATATAATTATACCATAGGAAGGAATTTATCGAATAATAATTGGTTAGATAAAAAGGATTTAAGCAAATCAAGCTAATTTATTTGGATAAATTTTATTTATTGAGTTTATTGTGAATGTAATTATTTACTACACTATTTGGATTTGAGACGGGAATTGGTTTAAAGAATTATAAATTAATAAGTAACACAAGATGATAAAATTTATAAATTATAGAATTGGAATTTTAAATAGTGAAGTAAATCTATTTAATTTTTAATAATTGGATTTATTGCCAATGAATGAAATCAAATATTTAATTATTACGGTAAAGTAAAAATTTAGTTGAAATTGGGAAATATTTATGTAATAATTTTAAATCCAATGGTATACCCTTCTATATGAAATTATGAATGGAATAGTTTTGGGTTAATTCAATTTAATGGAAATTTTGGAAATTTATCTATAATTTTGAATTTTATGAAATTGAAGATTTTTATTGATTAATCTTTAATAAATTGACATTTAAAAATTGTTAAATCATTTTAAATGTTTGAAAATTATAAAGTGATAAAGATTGCAAATTTCAGAATTTTAACGCGAAATTTGATTTAATTAATTTATTTTAAATTTATTTAATTAATGGAAAAATAGACATTTTGACCACTGACTCGGATTTTAAAGAAACCAGTTTCATCGGATCCATATCGGTGAATTTATGTAGGGTTTTAAGTTTCGTAGCGATCGGACTTGTCATTTGATCAGACGAACGCGAAACGCCTTGAAATCGATTTAATTGAAATCAATTTGAAAATATTGATTTCAGCATAACTTCTTCATACGATGGAATTTGGAGGTGAAATTTTTTCCATCGCGTTTAAAATATTTCAAAACACCTATTTTGATATACGGGTTTACCCAATTTTGTTACGGGGTCAGAACGGGCTTTTTGGGCCACGTTAGCGTTAGCACGTACATCTATCAACCCGATCCAGATATTTATTTCAATTTGCCTATAAATACTATGCTAAACCCTAGCCTCGCCTATAAATACTATGCAAACCCAAGATACAAACACAATTGCAAATCAAATCAAAAGCTAAAATTTCGTAGTCCTCAGAAAAAATTGATGAAAATATATATTGAAGCCCTCGACTAGAGTAATTCACTGGTGGTGCTCGTTTTTGGATTTAGTTTGTCTTTTGACCAGTAAAAATTAGAGAAGTTTCGGCCGCTCATCATCGTCGAAATCAAAGTCGTCGGATCGGCAAACCCTTTCTGGGTTTTGGAGAGGAAGCCGTGGGGATCTCATCTATATGATTGTTGTGTCGATTTGACGGTTAGATTGAGGTGGATTTTCTATTAGGGTTTCATTTTGTGTAGGGGGCGGTTGAGTGGTTTTAGCAGCTAATTGGGTGATGTTTGACGCGTTGACATGGCAGTGGATAGGTGTGTTTTTTTTGTTTTAGTCAATTTTTGTTTCAAACGATTTAACTCGAATAACTTTTACATACGAACTCCATTTCACGTGCGATTTTTTTGTTAGGATTGTAATAAAATTCCAGACGTTTTGGCGCTAGTTTGGAAGGATTTGGAGACTGTGGAGTTTTTGGGTTTAAATTGGATTTAAATTCGATTTAAATTCAAAAGGTGAGTGTTTTAACCCACTCACAACTTCTAAAATTTCTTATGTTTGTTAAATTGATTTATGATGTGTTTAAAATTTTATTTATAGCTGTTTGGCATATATTTCATCATTTTCTCAGTTAAATTGCATTCATTTAATTTACGCGTTATTTAATTCATTATTGCATTTAAAACTGCCAGTTAATTGTTAATTAATGTAATCATTGCATTTAAATGTAACGACCCAGAATTTCTGTTAATTAAAATTAGTATATTTAATTGATTTTAAATATTAATAAGTGAAATTTATAAGTCGAATTATTTATTTTTCGAATATCTGGATTTAATTGGATAATTAAATCAATAATTTAATATTGAAAATACAGAAATAATTGAAAATTGGGTTTAATATGATTGAAAATGATTTGTAAAATTTTATTTTATCATATTGGAGTTAGAATGATGTTATAGAACTTTTAAAATTGAATTTAAAGTTAATTTGTGAAAATTGAATATTTTAATATTTAATAGACGAGTCAAAATAGCCATTTTTCAAACAATCTCGAATTTCGCCGAAACTAGTTTCATCGGATCCGTAATGCTATATTATTGTATCATTTCAAATTTCGTGTCAATCGGATTTACGGTTTGTCCAGGGCAAGCCAAAACGCATAGAAATTGGTTTAAATCTATTTAATTTAAATTTGATCGTTTATTTCCGTAACTTGCACAGATGATCGAATTAGCCTCCGAAACACGTTCCATTGTGTCCGGAACATGGGGTAAACCTTAGAAATGCCAACCGGCATGCTTCGTTTGGAGTTCGAATTTTTTTGGATGAATAGTGTTTTGGAAATTTTCTATATAAGCACCTCTAATTTCACAATTTGCAATAAAAAGAAACCCTAGGGTTTCAACAAGGCCAGCCGCCACATATGAATTCAATGGCCGAAAATCAACCTTCTTCCCCCTCATTTTTCTTCAAATCTATTAATCGATTCGTAGAACTCCCAACTACAAAATTGAAGATCACATCCTCCTCTACAAATCCAACGGTTGTGATCAAAATCAAAGCGGCGGATCAACCTGAATCTCGATGCAAAGGTCAAACGTTCACGCACTTCGTTCGAGAGCATGACAAGGCCGAGCTTCACCAATCTTTGGCCGAGCATAGAGGAGGCGACTAGCTTCAGCGTGGTGGTGGAGTGATGAAATTTCATGCACGTTGGTGGCCGTGAGGTTTAAACCTAATTTCGGCTTCATGGGTTTAATCGCGTTCGAACGCAACCTGGAGGAAATGAGAAGGAAGAATGCGTGCGACGACCAGATATTCTTGAGTGAAATCAACGGTTGAGATTGTGTAGGGTTTAAAAAAAATTAAAATAAATTTGTTAATTTATGTATATAATAAATCGTGTAAACTTTAAATGTGTATAACTTTTGATACGAGGTCCGATTTGGACAAAACGAATTGCGACGGGTTCATTTTGACGAGCACTACGCAATAGAACTGGATTGGATTCGTTTGGTGCTAGTGAGAATTTTAGGTAAAATTAAACGCGCGTTTAATTTTATTCGAAATAAAACGCGGAAACTGAATTAGAAGCGAGGTGAGAACTTCTCACTCAATCGAATTATTTCGATTTAAATTTTAAATAGTTAGATTTAAAATAGTTGATTGTATGCCTGAATGATAAATTATTATCTGTTGATTGTTAAAATAGACATTATACGCCGTTATTAAACGGAGGTTATTTATTAAAAACATATATCGTGAATATTTCACTGCAAAGTGAAATTGGTATTATTTATGTACTTGGAGTTGATTTCCCGCATTATATAGCAGATGAGACCCTATTGCGCCGCATAATAGCGGATGATATTTTATAAATCCCACATACTGTGATATTCCGTACAGGAACGGAATTGGTATTGTGCTAACATCTGTGGATGCAGGGAAACAGGTTGGAGGGATCCAACTGGATTCCTCACAAGTATTTATTTGATTACAGATATTGTGATGTTTGTTGATTATCATGTCGATATATGATATTTGGATGTCGTGATTGACTATTTGGTGTTGTTGCATCATCGGATCCATTTTTGAAGTTTTAATAATGATTTTTGATTTTAAAAAGAATTTTAAAGTGATTTTTGAAAGTATACGTTTTATTAAATTTTGAATTGTTAAAATAAATAAACATTACAATTTATTGTTATAAAAGTTATATTTTTGGAAAATAGTACTTAAGTATGATTTTGGAGTTATATAAGTTTTAAATAACATTTTGTAAATTATTAAAAGAGTTGGTTTATTTAATCGAGATTTTTGAATAAAGATAAATGGATTATAGATGAGATTTATAAAATATATATTTTATAAATCGAAATAAATGGAATTCTAAAAGGAGTTCTGTTAATGTTGAAAATAAGGTTATAAATAAAATCTTATAAGTAATAAGATTTATACTTTGTGAAGTTTTAAAAGAACGATTTTGTGAATAAATGGATTATAAGTTCTTAACTTATAATATGGACTTCTGGTATATAATTGAGTTATATAAATTGAATTGGATAATAAAGGAGATTTATAAATCGAAGTTTTATAAATAGAAATGGGATTTATAAACATTGTTTGTAAATTCGAAATCAACTGAATTTGATAAACCAAACATAAAAGTTATTAAAGAAGATATATTCATCATTTTGGACAGTGAATTATCCTTAAAGTTAAAGGTTGTAATAATAAGAGTTTGGTTGGCAATTTTATCCACGATTTTGGACGGTGGATAATCTTTTAATAAATGTGTAGAAACATTGAATTGGGTAAATAAAGTATATTCACGACTTTTGGACCGTTAATATATTATGAAATAAAATGGATATGTTTTGGGGAAGTGATCTTTTAAATGGAATTAAAACGATTTGAGGTTGTTTTAAAATGCATTAAGTGTCGAAACCATTGATTTCAACATTCATTGTTGAAATAGACGTTTTCGAGAAATAGAAGGAAATGGTGGACTATAACACTATTGTTATACTAAATGATTTCCGAAAGGAAATGTTTTATATAGTTTTGGGATTTATATATCTATCTAAAATTTCAAATCCCTACACTAGTGATTTTGGGTCGTCGTAACGATGTTTTACGCAACATTCGTTTTGACCCAAATAAATGTGTTTGAAAGAACGTTTTCTTTAAAGAATGAAATACATACTTAATTTCGATCTAAGTATATTTAATATTTTCCAAGTGTTGAAAATAAATGGATTTGTAAATTACTTATTATTAATAAGTATGGAAATGTTTTCCAATATAAAGTGAATATTTTGAGATTTTATCTTTTAAAGATAAATTAAAAATGAATATTAGAAATCAATTTGAAAATTGTATATTCATAGATATTTTGGAATTGTAAATTCACTATGTAATTTATAAAAGAAAGGAAAATTTGTTTAAAAATAAACGATGATTTATTTTTGAAGCGTGGAGATAAATTTAAGGATTTGGAACGTAAGTTTGAAATAAATCGGTAAGGATTTATTTGATTGATTTAAATGAACCATTTTAAATTTAAAATGGATAAATATTTGGAAGTGTTTCCGTTTAAGGAAATTGATTGAAATTTGTTTTCAGAGATTGAAAGGTGAAAAGTGATTTGAAATTTGTTTTCAAATGGTTGAAGTGTGGAAATTATATATCTAGTAAAGATATTTTTGGAAAGTAAATAATTTGGAAAATTACTTGGAATCTGGTAATGTTGAGCATACCTCTTGATAGTTAAATAACCAACTATCAATATTTACCTTTGAATGAGTATTTGTTGTGATTTGCTTGAATTTGAATGCCACACTTATTTTCAAAATAAGCGCTCACTATTCGGGTTAGCCGGGAAAGGACCTTGAGGTCGTATAACCCATTCCGAATATGTGATACGTCGTTATGGATTGCATTTGATGACCGGTGTTGAAGACCGGATATTTTTGAAAACGGAAGGATTACCGTCGAATGACTCTGCATCGGTTGATCTCTGATATAGAGGTTTTATCACCCTTAGTGACGGGAAGTCCGGTGTGATTAGTGAATATCCGGATTGCAAGGACTTATTTGTAAGTGCCTTCGGTTCCGTTCGATCCCGGAACGGACATGTATGGATTGTGTGTCTGACATTACAATTTGAGATGTAAAGCTGGTTTCTATCAAATATATTTATGTTGGTGGCGAATAATTTATTCTCTTCGCTTAACACCCTTCTATGAGACGTACGAGCTCAGAGGTTATGTAGTTGATGGTTACTAGTGATATATTCCCAAATTGGTAATGTGTCATACGAAGTGCTGTTGAACATTTGTTGAACAAAGCACAGCTTTTGTATAAAGCGTGGCTTTTGGACGAGACTTCGTCGGACCTCACACCTCGGAAATGGTCAAAACAGGAAGGATGCAACAAGTTTATTAGGGGGTAGCGCCCCTTTAGTGTATGTCATTCCTTCTGGATAGAGGTGGTATAATGGTATGGAGCCCAGATACTTAATCTATGTTGTTACTGCAAATTTATCACTTTATGGTTGTTGGAATCGAGGATCCTTGGATATAGATCGGTTACGATCGAGGAAGGACATATTCGAGTCAGTAGTTACCCAGTTTGAAGGGTAACCCGGCCTTCTGTTGGCAGAGATCCAGTTAGGATCTCGGGTCATCTTTCCAGAGGCGTACCCATGTGGCAATGGGAAGTTCCTTGGCCTTACCGTTTGTTGGAAATCCAAAGAAACTATATGAACCTTGTACGGTTTTAGTTGTATAACCTGCCATGGAATATGGCGGTAACCTGCTATTGAACATGGTAGCTATAGTAGGCATGCGATAATGGTCGTATGTTGGCTAAGATTTATATCTTTACTTTCGAAATGATTTTTCCTACACTATGCACTAGTAATAATATCAAATGTTTCTTTTTAATGCGCATCAAGAATCTTTGACTATCATAAGGAGAAATCACCTCCGATTCTGCATTTGCATTGTGTGTGTGCGGGAGGCCTTATGATAGTCTCATTTTCTAAAAAGCATTGCGAATCTATTTAAAAATTATCCTCTTCGTTGTTTTAAAGATAAACTGTTTTAAGTTCTCACACCAGTCCCATGACTGACTTGGAGTTTATTGTTTTCCATCCTAAACTCCGGGTGCCCACCAATTTCCACACGAGCATTCTAGAGTCAGGTTATCAGGATATTCTGGAATTCAGGAGTTGCTGGAGGCAAGCTAGATGGCATGGCGTATTCACTAGTATATAGTATTTCTTTTCCGCTGTTTGTTGTTGTTTGTTGTTGTACACTCTGATGATGTAATGTAATATGATGTAATGTAATAACTGATATGGTTCTTTGTTTTAAAGATTATTCATTTATCTATTATATGTTGTTCCGCTGCGATTGTGAGATTCTGATATTGTTCTGTTGTTTCTTTCTATTATGTTCTATCTTTTTCTTCTTCTTTAACCATAATGGTTCGTATTTCCGTTCTTCTTGAGTTAGTCAATGGAGATTAGTGTCTATTCAATGAGTATGGATTTGTGGATTATTATAGTTCGTATTGTTTCTTTGGATTTCCAACAAATGGTTAGGCCAAAGAACTTCCCATTGCCACATGGGTACGCCTCTGGAAAGACGACCCGAGAACCTAACCGGATCTCTGCCAACACAAGGCCGGGTTACCCTTCAAACTGGGTAACTACTGACACAAATATGTCATTCCCCGTTCGTAACCGATCTATATCCGAGGATCCTCGATTACGACAACCACAAAGTAATAAATTTGCAGCAACAACATAGGTTAAGTATCTAGGCTCCATACCATGATACCACCTCTATCCAGAAGGAATGACATACACTAAAGGGGTGCTCCCCCTAATAACCTTGCTGCATCCTTCATGTTTTGACCATTTTCGGGGTGTGACGTCCGACGAAGTCTCGTCCACAAATACACGCTTTATATAAAAGCTGCTTTGTTCAACAAATGCTCAACAACACTTCGTATGCCACATTACCAATTTGGGAATGTATCACTAGTAACCATCAACTACATAACCTCTGAGCTCGTACGTCTCAGAGAAGGGTGTTAAGCTAAGAGAATAAATTCTCCGCCACCAACAGAAATATATTTGATAGAAACCAGCTTTACATCTCAAATTGTAATGTCAGACACACAATCCATACAAGTCCGTTCTGGGATCGAACGGAACCGAAGGCACTTACAAAGAAGTCCTTGTAATCCGGATATTCACTAGTAATGACCGGACTTCCCGTCACTAAGGGTGATAAAACCTCTATATCGGAGATCAGCCGATGTAGAGTCATTCGATGGTAATCCTTCCGTTTTCAAAAATATCTGTTCTTCAACATCGGTCATTAAATGCAATCCATAACGAAGTATCACATATTCGGAATGGGTTATACGACCCCAAGGCCCTTTCCCGGCTAAACCGAATAGTGAGCCCTTATTTTGAAAATAAGTGTAGCATTCAAATTAAGGCAAATCACAACAAATACCCATTCAAAGGTAAATATTGATAGTCGGTTATTTAAATATCAATAGGCATGCTCAACATTACTAGATTCCAAATAATTTTCCAAATTATTTACTTTCCAAAAATATCTTTGCTAGATATATAATTTCCACACTTCAACCATTTGAAAACAAATTTCAAACCACTTTTCACCTTTCAATCTTTGAAAACAAATTTCAATCAATTTCCTTAAACGGAAACACTTCCAAATATTTATCCATTTTAAATTTAAAATGGTTCATTTAAATCAATCAAATAAATTCTTACTGATTTATTTCAAACTTACGTTCCAAATCCGTAAATTTATCTCCACGCTTCAAAAATAAATCATCGTTTATTTTTAAACAAATTTCTCTTTCTTTTATAAATTCTATATTGAATTTACAATTCCAAAATATCTATGAATATACGATTTTCAAATCGATTTCTAATATTCATTTTCAATTTATCTTTGAAAGATAAAATCTTAAAATATGCACTTCATATTGGAAAACATTTCCATACTTATTATAATAAGTAATTCACAAATCCATTTATTTTCAACACTTGGAAAATATTCAATATACTTAAACGAAATTAAGTATATATTTCATTCTTTAAAGAAAACGTTCTTTCAAACACATTTATTTGGGTCAAAACGAATGTTGCGTAAAACATCGTTACGACGACCCAAAATCACTAGTATAGGGATTCAAAATTTTAGATAGACATATAAATCCCAATACTATATAAAACATTTCCTTTCGGAAATCATTTACTATAACAATAGTGTTATAGTCCACCATTTCCTTCTATTTCTCGAAAACGTCTATTTCAACAATGAATGTTGAAATCTATGGTTTCGACACTTACTGCATTTTAAAACAACCTCAAATCGTTTTAATTCCATTTAAAAGATCACTTTCCCAAAACATATCCATTTTATTTCATAATATATTCACGGTCCAAAAGTCATGAATATGCTTTATTTACCCAATTCAATGTTTCTAGACATTTATTAAAAGATTATCCACCATCCAAAATCGTGGATAAAATTCCCAACCAAACTCTTATTATTACAACCTTTAACTTTAAGGATAATTCGCTGTCCAAAATCACGAATATATCTCCTTTAATAACTTTTATTTTTGGTTTATCAAGTTCAATAGATTTCGAATTTGCAAACAATGTTTATAAATCCCATTTCTATTTATAAAACTTCGATTTATAAATCTCCCTTATTATCCAATTTAATTTATATAACTCAATTATATACCAGAAGTCCATATTATAAGTTAAGAACTTATAATCCATTTATTTACAAAATCGTTCTTTTAAAACTTCACAAATTATAAATCTTATTACTTATAAGATTTTATTTATAACCTTATTTTCAACATTAACAGAACTCCTTTTACAATTCCATTTATTTCGATTTATAAAATATTTATTTTATAAATCTCATCTATAATCCATTTATCTTTGTTCAAAAATCTCAATTAAATAAACCAATCCTTTTAATAATTTACAAAACGTTATTTAAAACTTATATAACTCCAAAATCATACTTATGTACTATTTTCCAAAAATATAACTTTTATAACAATAAAATTGTAATGTTTATTTATTTTAATGATTCAAAATTTAATAAAACGTACACTTTCAAAAATCACTTTAAAATTCTTTTTAAAATCAAAAATCATTATTTTAAAACTTCAAAAATGGATCTGATGATGCAACAACACCAAATAGTCAATCACGACATCCAAATATCATATATCGATATGATAATCAACAAACATCATAATATCTGTAATCAAATAAATACTGGTGAGGAATCCAGTTGGATCCCTCCAACCTGTTTCCCTACATCCACAGATGTTGGCACAATACCAATTCCGTTTCAGTACGGAATATCGCGGTATATGGGATTTAAAAAATATAATCCGCTATTATGCGGCGCAATAGGGTCTCATCCGCTGTATAATGCGGGAAATCAACTCCAAGTACATAAATAATACCAATTTCACTTTGTAGTGAAATATTCGCGGTATATGTTTTTAGTAAGTAACCTCCGCTTAATAACGGCATATAATGTCTATTTTAACAATCAATGGATAATAATTTATCATTCAAGCATACAATCAACAATTTTAAATCTAACTATTTAAATTTAAATCCAAACAATTCTATTGAGTGAGAAGTTCTCACCTCGCTTCCAATTCAGTTTCCGCGTTTTATTCCGAATAAAATTAAACGCGCGTTTAATTTTACCCAAAATTCTGACTAGCTCCAAACGACTCCAATCCAGTTCCATAGCGTAGTGCTCGTCAAAACGAACCCGTCGCAATTCGTTTCGTCCAAATCGGACCTCGTATCAAAAAGTTATACACGTTTAAAGTTTACATGATTTATTATTACATAAATTAACAAATTTATTTTAATTTTTTTTAAACCCTACACAATCTCAGCCGTCGATTTCGCTCAAGAATATCTTGCCGTCGAACGCATTCTTCCTTCTCCTTTCCTCCAAGTCGCGTTCGAACGCGATTAAACCCATGAAGCCGAAATTAGGTTTAAACCTCACGACCACCAACATGCATGAAACTTCATCACTCCACCACCACGATGAAGCTCATCGCCTCCTCTATGCTTGGCCAAAGATTGGTGAAGCTCGGCCTTGCCATGCACTCGAACGACGTGCGTGAACGTTTGACCTTTGCATCGAGATTCAGGTTGATCCGCCGCTTTGATTTTGATCACAACCGTTGGATTTGTAGAGGAGGATGTGATCTTCAATTTTGTAGTTGGGAGTGTTACGAATCGATTAACGGATTTGAAAAAAAAGAGGAGGAAGAAGGTTGATTTTCGGCCATTGAATTCATATATGGCGGCCGGTTCTGTTGAAACCCTAGGGTTTCTTTTTATTTCAAACTGTGAAATTAGAGGTGCTTATATAGAAAATTTCCAAAACACAATTCATCCAAATTTTTTCGAACTCCAAACATAGCTTGCTGGTTGGCGTTTCTAAGGTTTACCCTGCGTTCCGGACATAATGGAATGTGTTTCGGAGGCTAATTCAATCATCTGTGCGAGTTACGGAAATAAACGATCAAATTTAAATTAAATCGATTTAAACCAATTTCTATGCGTTTTGGCTTGCCCTGGACAAACCATAAATCCAATTGACACGAAATTTGAAACCATACAATAATATAAGATTACGGTTCTGATGAAACTAGTTTCATCGAAATCCGAGACTGTTTGAAAAATGGCTATTTTAACTCGTCAATTAAATATTAAATATTCAATCTTCACAAATTAACTTTAAATTCGATTTTAAAAGTTCTATAACATCATTCTAACTCCAATATGATAACATAAAATTTTACAAATCATTTTCAATCATATTAAACCCAATTTCCAATTATTTCTGTATTTTCAATATTAAATTATCGATTTAATTTTCCAATTAAATCCAGATATTCGAAAAATAAATTGTTCGACTTATAAATTTCACTTATTAATATTTAAAATCAATTAAATATATAAATTTTAATTGAAAAAAATTCTGGGTCATTACACGAGCCTTGTACGGTTTTAGTTATATAACCTGCCATGGAATGCGGCGGTAACCTGCTATTGAACATGATAGCTATAGTAGGCATACAATAATGGTCGTATGTTGGCTAAGATTTATATCTTTACTTTCGGAATGATTTTTCCTACACTATGCACTAGTAATAATATCAAATGTTTCTTTTTAATGCGTATCAAGCATCTTTGACTATCATAAGGAGAAATCTCCTCCGATTCTGCTTTTGCATTGTGTGTGTGCGGGAGGCCTTATGGTAGTCTCATTTTCTAAAAAGCATTGCGAATCTATTTAAAAATTATCCTGTTTTTTGTTTTAAAGATAAACTGTTTTAATTTCTCATAGCAGTCTCATGACTAACCTGGAGTTTATTGTTTTCCTTCCTAAACTCTGGGTGCCCACCAATTTCCACACGGGCAGTCTAGAGTCAGTTTATTAGGATATTCTGGAATTCAGGAGTTGCTGGAGGCAAGCTGGATGGCATGGCGTATTCACTAGTATATAGTATTTCTTTTCCGCTATTTGTTGTTGTTTGTTGTTGTACACTCTGATGATGTAATGTAATGTAATATGATGTAATGTAATAATCCGCAAATCCGTACTCCTTGAATAGACACTAATAATGAGATCCGGTTAGGTTCTCGGGTCGTCTTTCTAGAGGTGTACCCATGTGGCAATGGGAAGTTCCTTGGTCTTACCATTTGTTGGAAATCCAAAGAAACAATATGAACCTTGTACGGTTTTAGTTGTATAACCTGCCATGGAATGTGGCGATAACCTGCTATTGAACATGGTAGCTATAGTAGGCATATGATAATGGTCGTATGTTAGCTAAGATTTATATCTTTACTTTCGAAATGATTTTTCCTACACTATGCACTAGTAATAATATCAAATGTTTCTTATTAATGCGTATCAAGCATCTTTGACTATCGTAAGGAGAAATCTCCTCCGATTCTGCGTTTGCATTGTGTGTGTGTACGGGAGGCCTTATGGTAGTCTCATGTTCTAAAAAGCATTGCGAATCTATTTAAAAATTATCCCATTCTTTGTTTTAAAGATAAACTGTTTTAAGTTCTCACACCAGTCGCATGACTGACCTGGAGTTTATTGTTTTCCTTCCTAAACTCTGGGTGCCTACCAATTTCCACACGGGCAGTCTAGAGTCAGGTTATCAGGATATTCTGGAATTCAAGAGTTGCTGGAGGCAAGCTGGATGGCATGGCGTATTCACTAGTATATAGTATTAATTTTTCGCTGTTTGTTGTTGTTTGTTGTTGTACACTCTGATGATGTAATGTAATATGATGTAATGTAATAACTGATATGGTTCTTTGTTTTAAAGATTATTCATTTATCTATTATATGTTGTTCCGCTGCGATTGTGAGATTCTGATATTGTTCTGTTGTTTCTTTCTGTTCTGTTCTATCTTTTCCTCTCTTCTTCTATCTTTTTCTTCTTCTTTAACCATAACGGTTCGTATTTCCGTTCATCTTGAGTTAATCAATGGAGATTAGTGTCTATTCAAGGAGTATGGATTTGCGGATTATTACATTAAAACTGCCAGTTAAAATTTTAGTTAAATTTTATTATTGCATATAAACTACAGTTAAACAGTTATTTAATTCATTGTTGAAAAATTAACTGTCAGTAATTAATTATTATTTATTGATGTGATTGTTTGAATTGGATGATAAATTGATGAATGTTTGGTGATTGATATGATGGATGAATGGATGATGTATGTATATTGTATGAACTGCAAGTTATTATGCATTTTCATTTCATTCGGGATTGCGGTTTGAAATGATATACAACCGCATTTTTATTGTTAAATTGCGGATTGAAATGATAAATATCCATATCACTTGACCATATGATAGAAAATTATATACAGGCACCGCGATATATGTATAAAATATTTTTGAAATGATTTTCTTTGGTTTTGGAAAGAATACAGTTTAATAAAAATTAAATTTTGATATATATATATATATATAGTAAAAATTCTTGGATTTAGCTATGTATAAATTTGTTTCGAATTTTAAAATAAGATAAATATTAAAGTTGATTTCGTTTATATAATATGGTTAAGAATGTATTTGAAATTCCATCGTATATAGAGTTTATAATAACTCAAATAAAAGTTAGGTTGAAGATAAATGTGAATATGATTCGAATTAAAGTATCTAAGAAATTTTCCTTGAAAAATTTGTTTTGAAATGTAAATAAATTAAGATTTAAAGGGTATGATCTTATAACTTGATTTTTGAATAGAGGATTTAAACGAATATCAAATTTGTTTAAGGAATATTATCAAGTTAATTTAATTAAAAGAATATCCTGTTATGTTTAAGGGTTTTACCTGAGTAATATTTGTTTAGTAAGTAAATATTTCAAATTTAAATAATAGGAATTGAATTTGATATATATTAAATTTTCAAAGAATCCATTTTGAAATAGTGGAATATTTAAAGATTGAAATATATGAACTATAAAGTTTTGAAATATAGAATATTTAAGCCTTGAAATATATTCGGAGGTTCAAATTGATATTGGGAATTTATTGCGAAATTTGAAGAAGCTATTTATTTTAGAAAGTAATATAGTATTTGAACCATTAAGTATTAAAAGTTATGTTTCAAAGCTATGGTTTCAAGGTATATATATTTGAAAAATATTATGATTTTGGGAAAGAGATATTTATAAAATAAAAATGATATCATATTGATTTGGGTTTTAAAAATATTAATGATATCGTATTTATATGGTTTGAAAGAGATATTATATTCTGGTTTTAAAGTAAAAATTATTTTGAAAAACCGCGGTGTTATAATAACGATTGTTTGTTAAAGAGACCGGGATCGGAAGTTGTCATACTCTCTGCCAACCCCGAAAACCACTTTAACAACCGTGTACGCGGTGGAGATTCCAAAATGAAGTAGGATGGTGGCGGCGTTTCCTCTGAGGTAAATACGTGGACCCGAATCCCGTGAGTTGGCATAAGGTGGCTAAAGCAGGAGCGGTTCTCGGGCCAAGGGGGTTGGCGCCCTTTATCGGATACACCTCTTCGATATTATACTCTGACTTTGGATTGATTCGGTGGCCACTTTTGATTTCTTTGATTTTAGGGGGGAGTTTGTCCGAGGTGGGCGGTAGTAGCTACTACGCGTTACCACCTGCCCGGATGCGTAATTGGTATATCTACCCTGGCATTGCCTAGTTATGCCGTGTCACTTACCCTATCGTGCCTTGTACGAGTTTCTATTTGTGTCGTACCTATGGAGTATCCTCTGGTAGCCTCCCGATCAGGAGGTATTAAGGTACTGTATAGACTATTGGCATTATTTGTGTTAAGGGCTACATGGGTAATGTAACAAACCATAAATTTCGACAATTAAATTTGTTTATTTAATAGGATTTTTGCAATTTATTTTGGTAGAAACAATAAAGGGGATAAATAAATGTTAAAATGAAGGCTAAAATAAATTATGTAAATGGTGACTTAAAAACCTATTTAAAGAAATTTGAATAAAATCCAAATTCAATTAAGTAGAAAAAGGATTCTTAACTGGATATAAAATTTAATATGAGAAATTAATGAAAATATTAAATTGATTTAATGCAATAAAAGAGTGTAAACGGTAATTGGAATAAATTAAGGAATCATGTTATTGCAAGTTAATAATTTACGACTTGAATGAAATTCCAATTCACTAAAGTCATTTAAATGTTATGATTTGATTTTAAATGGAATATGAGCAAAATAAATGTAAGGATTTGATTAATATATATGTTATTTATTCAGGGTATTGAATAAAATTGGGAATCCAATTTAATTAATGGTAATAATGTTGGTATTAGCTAATAAATTAAATTTCAATGCAATACCTATAAATGAATGGAAGGAAATGAATGAATATAAATGTATACTAGGTTATTTATCAAATAGTAGGAAAGAAAGTAAATATCGAATTCGATTGATGAATAAATATACATTGAATAGAAGTTGAGTGTAAAGTTAATGGTAATTGTATACAATCAATATAAGATAATGAATTGCAATAATTGTGGGTTGATAATAAGGTGTGAATGGGAAAGTGATTGTTATATTAATTGAATGGAATTCAAATTTGATGGGAAAGGTAAATGAGTATTTGGTAATAAATTTAAACGGACTTACATAGTGAATTTATATAATTAATATATAATAAATAATGACTGAATAAAAACCTATACCTGTAAATATCTATAATATTTGAGTGGAAATAACAAATTTATAAATGTGGGATTGAGAATTTTACAACAATTATTATGAGTTATATACTTAGTTCGTTCAGTTAAATCAGAAAACATTGCAATAAATATAAATTTAATGTTATGCAATTGAGATAAACAATTGGAAAATGTTAAAGTATCTAGATATATATACTAAATTAAATGGTACCCAGGATGGTATTATGATAAATAGTGAATTTAAGAATAGGAATCAGGATTTATTTATTTATATGGAAACTTAAAGTGTAATAATTGAATTCAATTGCAATTAAATGAGATTGAATATAGTTAAATAGTTCGTTATTTGTAATAAAGATAATGTGAGAAATTTGTGTGATAATTTGGAATCCAATATTTAATCCATCTGTTTGATAGGAATGAATGGAATACGAATTAATTTATTTAACTAAACGAAATTTTAGGATATTATTTTTACTATGGGTATTTAATGAAATTAAGGATTTATATTGAAATTTATAAATTTACTTCTTTAAATTTGACATTTAAACTTGTTGGAATTTTGTAAATGATTAAGAATTTTTAAAAGTGATAAAATGAGTCAATTTTAGAATCTAAATATAAAATTGGATTTTATTTATTTATTTTGAATTTATTTAATTAATATAAAAATAGCCATTTTGGTCATGGACTCGGATTTCGACGAAACCAGTTTCATCGGATCCGTAGCAGTGAATTATTATAGGGTTTCAAGTTTCGTAGCGATCGGACTTGTCGTTTGATCGTACGGACTCGAAACGCCCTGAAATCGAATTAATTGAAATCAATTTGAAAATATTGTTTTTTGCATAACTTCTTCATACGATGGAATTTGGATGTGAAACTTTTTCCATCGCGTTCAGAATATTTTAAAATACCTATTTCGATATATGGGTTTACCCAATTTCGTTCCGGGGTCAGAACGGGCTTTTCGGGACAATTATCGTTCAACACGTTGTTTATCGGATCCATCTACCCTATCTCTAAACCTACCTATATAAACCCTGTTATAAACCCTAGCCTCTATCTATTCTCATTTGTTTTTGCGTATCTGCTTCTCAATTCCTCCTCTTTCCAATGGCTTCAAACCAAAACCTAGATCCAATTTCAATTCAAAATCCAAAGTCAAAAAAATTCAAACTCCTCTAAAAATTTCAGAAAAAATATATGTCGAAGATCTCAATAATACGAACCTACATATGCTGTTCATTTTCCGAGACAGTGACCGGATTGATCAAAAATCGCGGTCAAAGTCAGATTGGGCATTTTTTATTTCGTCGTCGATCGACGAAATTGAAATATGAGCATCGTAGAGATCGACGAGGGGAGGCTATTGGTGGTGGTCTCGTGGCCTAGCTCGTCCCGAGGAGGCGTAATTCGGCGATTTAGGGTTCGAAACCCTAGGGTTTTAGGTGGCGGCGGTCGACGTCGTGGGTCGTGCGCATGGGGAAGGGAGGTGCGGCCGAGGGCGATGAACGTGCTGACGATGGTGGCGCGGCCTATTGGTGCCGGAGGAAGGGGAAAACGTTGGTCAACGATGGGTAGGGTAGGTCGTGCCTTGGCTGGGAGAACGTGCGCGTGATTCTATATGATGGAGATGACGTGTTCGTTGGTGACGGCAAATTAATTTAGGTAAGTTTTGTTTTGATTAAATTTTGTTCCAAATGATAGAACCGCTATAACTTTCTCATAGTTATCCGTTTCATGCATAATTTTTTTAGTTAGGATGGTAATTAAATTCCAGATCTTTTGACGCTGGTTTGGGCAGATTTGGAGATTGTCGAATTTTTGGGTTTAAATCGGATTTAAATTCGATTTAAATTCAAAAGGTGAGTGTTTTAACCCACTCACAACTTCTAAAATTTACTATGTCTGGTAAATTGATTTAAAATATGAGTAGAAATTTGTTTATGACTGTTTGGCATGTTTTATTCATTATCTCTGTTAAATCGCATTTATTTAATTTAACTGTTAATTTATTTTATTATTGCATATAGATTTACAGTTAAAAATTTATTTATTTGCATAGAAACTTGTAACGACCCGTATTTTACGTGTCGATGGATCGTAGAATTTGCAGGTCGTTAGTGTTGTTTGTGTTGTCTCTAGCTTGAGTCGTTTAGAAGTTAACCCGGGTGCAAGTGATGAGTCGTGACCGACTCATAGAGGACCGACCTATAGGTGTTGCCGAGTTAGTAGGCTTAGCCGGGTTAAGAAATTCAACGACCTAAAAGTTAGGCGACTTAGTGATGGTGACCGACCTATAGTAAGTCGTAGACGACCTTAGGAACTGGCCGAGTTTAGTGTGGAGCGACCTAAGGTAGATAGGTCGGGAGAGCGACCTAAGGTAGATAGGTCGGTAGAGCGACCTATAGGAATGACCGACTCATAGGATAGGTCGTGTACAAGTTACGACTCATAGGATGGAAGGCTTGGGAGTTAGGTCGTTTGAAGGATAGGTCGTAGGTAGGGGTGAGCGACCTAAGGAGCTAACGGGTTAGGATGTTAATGTGTAGAGAGTTAGGTCGGTTGAGCGACCTAGGATAGAGGAACGACCTAAGAAAGTGACCGACCTAGTGGAGAGCGACCTAAGAGGGGGTAGCGACCTAAAGGAAATAGGTTGAGTCGTGAGTCGGCTATGTTGTTAGGTCGTAGCATGATAGGTCGGCAACGACCTAAGTTAGGTCGGAGGCTTTTGTATTGTGTGTTTGTTAGGTCGTTGGGGACATAGGTCGGCAGGGGTTTGAGTCGGCACTGGTATTAAGTCGTAAGTCGGCATGGTGGTTAAGTCGTCATACGACTTAGGACTTGGGATATGCGGCCTGTGTTTTAGGTTATGTCTGGGTTGTGTCGTAGGTCGTTAATGTTATAAGTCGTTAGGTCGGCCTTGGGCTTAAGTCGGCCTTGTTTGTTAGGTCGCAGGGGGTTTAGGTCGTGAGACCCTGTGTGTTTGGATAAGCCGTAGGTCGCTAGGGCGGGCTGGTTTTAGGTCGTAGGTCGTTGGAGTGTTAGGTCGGGGACGACCTAAAGGGCGACGACCTAAGGGTTGTTCAGCCTATAAATAGAGGGGTTTGGCTCACTTTTTGGCACCGGTTTTTGAAGCGACGAAGTGCTGCCATTTTGAAGACTCGACTACAACATTTCTTCATCTTCTTTTCTCCATTCCAATCTAATTCTAACATCCATCCAAGATCGAAGATCGAGATCGAAGATCCAAGTGCCAAAGTTGAAGATCTTCATCCGTTCGAGCTAGAATTCATCGATTGGAGCGAGATATTGCCGGATCAAGCCTTGATCTTTGCTGTCCAGATCTGAAGTTGATTGATTTTAGGTTGTTTTGGTGATTTGGTGAGTGGTAGTTATCTCTCACGCGGATCCAAAGGAGTATATTGGATTGGTGACTTGTTGGAGTGTTGTAGTTAGTGATTTCATGCATATTTCTTAGATCCAAGTGTAGATCCATGGTTTTTGAAGATGTTTACTTATGCAAGTTTATTTAATAAGTGTTAGAGACAAAACCCATGTTTTATATTTGATAGATCTATGCTAAAAACCATGATTTCACATATGTTGGACTTTTGCTTGTTTATTTACGAAATTCCCATTATAGTTGATATTGCTTAAATTGCTTAATAGATCTTGTTTGAATGATTGATTATTTGAATGTATGATTGATTTGATTGTTTCCAAGTTAGCTAGTAGTTGATTTGGAACAAGATGATGAAAGAGGATTCAAAAGCTATGGAAGAAGACTCTTGAATGGTGAAAGCTGCTTAAGGCATATGTAGCGGATGTTGAAGCTCATATGTATAGATTGGATGATGTTGAGATGGGACTTTGCCATGATTTGATGAGGCAAACCATGTTGTTGAGTTGAGACTTTGCTTTGATGCGATGAAGCGAAGTATGATGTGAGTCTTGGCTTAATCCAAGCAGGGATCATTCCAAGCATGTTGATAACTTGAAGAGTAGTTCAAGTTGGTTGATAATGGATTGTTCAAGAGGTAGCTTGAGCTTGTATGAGGATAGTCGTCAAGAAGGATGGCTAGGAGGCTTGGATTTCATCGTTGTTGAAGGTTCTAGCATGCTCAAAAGCGAGAGTACATGGGGCGCCCATAACGACTACAGGTAGGTAGTCGGGACACCCAAAAGACTACAGGTAGGTAGTTGAGTACTCTGGGCAAAGTAGATAAGTCCTAGGCACAAGGCAGTGTGCGGAGTTATGGTTAGAACCGGGGTTACCATTAGCCCTTGACAGATGGTCATTCAACTAACGGTGAAATCGAGGCAAGGATGACAGTGATAGCCAGAGTCATGGATGTTTGGTTGTATTATCATTCGGCTTCAAGAGCGGTGTTTTCTGGGTGCTTATCTGATCTTGGTTTAGGCCTTGGGGGTTTGTATTTGGAAAACATCGTCCTTGACTCGAGTGGTATTCGCTTTACCTTAATTGTCTATGTTGTTATGCCTGCTTCTCCTTAGTGTATGTCTGGGGCTATCACTGTAGAAAGAGGTGGAGTGGGATGGTTTGGTTCCTATTCCTTTTATCCTTTATGCTCTTTTGGTATGTTGGATAGTTAATTTACTGCTCACTAAGACTTTGTCTGACTCAAGGTTTTATGTCTCCTCTTATTACCTTGGGCTGTTCATCCATGTTTGGGATGGGCAGACTAGGTAGCAGGTGACAGGTGCTGTGCTAGGAGTTCTACGCTGAAGATGACGAAGACGAGCAGGAGGCTTTGCATATTAGTTTTCTTACTATATGTACTGGGTATCCGCTGCTGTATTTGGTTGAGTGATTTGTAGTGAGGCTTTCATGTATGGATTTGAGTAGATGATTGTACAAAACTACTGTGATGCTTATATGATGATGTTCTGTTCTATGGAGCTTCACTATATTATATTTCTCTATTGTATTTTATCCATGCGCTGTGAGTTATGCGATAGAGATTCTTTTGTTTTGTTTTACCCTGACTATCGTCCATGGCTGCCTGGCACGCCTTTCAGCGCATTATTTCCTTGTTTTGGTGCGGGAGTCATGGGCGGTCGTCACATTTGGTATCAGAGCTTTGGTTAATCGATTTTAGCCAACGCTCGCTGATGTAACTACGTAAGAGAGACGTAATTGTAATTTGATGGATGATTACTATATATAATATAGTAGCTTAGAAGGATTTGAACTCCTTATGCAGTTGTTTCTTAAGGTGTTCTAATCATTCTTTTTACAGATATTAAGAATGAGTCGTAGAGGAAGACCAGCTGCTAGGGAAGGCCATGCTACAGAAGGAGCTGCAGATTATGGGGCTATGTTCGAAGCGATGATGACTTCGATTATGAGGAGGATGCCCGTTCCAGGGCCTACTGTTGATGTTGGAGTTCAAGTCCAAACTCCGAGACCGGTGGATTTTGCCAAGTTTTGTAAGGATTATACTTCTCTTGGAGGAAAAGCTTTCTTAGGGACGGAGTCTACTATTGAAGTGCAGAGATGGATGGATGCTTGCCGAAGGATTTTTGGTGATCTAGGGATTGAGGATGCAACCAAGAGAAAGCTTGCATCGAGACAGCTTCAGGGAAGAGCTGCTGATTGGTGGAATTCTATCACCATTGATACCCCAGAAGAAGAGATTACTTGGGAGCAATTCCAAGTTAGATTTGAAGCCAAGTTCATCTCTACGGCTCAGAAGTCTGTTTTGTTCAAGAGGTTTGTAGAGCTCAAGCAAGGTGGGAGACCAGTTCTTGAGTATATTTCTGAGTTTGAAGCTTTGTCCAAGTATGCCAGATCGTACATTGATTCTCCCTATCAGAAGAATGAGAAGTTTGTGACTGGTCTGGATGCTTATCTTGGGAGGCAGTTAGTGGATCATTTGGACGATCCATTTGAGAAGCTTGTGGAGAAAGCCCTTAGGCATGAGAGTTTGTTTCCTAAGGAAAGTTCTGTTGTTGCTGTAACCAGGGAAGGATCTAAACCACACCAGAATGGCAATAAGAGGAGGAAGCAGCAGCAACAGAAGGGTAAGGATGGCCAGAAGAAGCCGAAGAGCGAAATGACTTGCTATAACTGCCAGCAGAAGGGCCATCTTTACAAAGATTGTAAGAATCCCAAGGTGCCGGGAAAGTGTTACAACTGTGATAAGCTGGGACATATCAAGAAGGACTGTCCAGAACCGAGGAAAGATAGGCAGGTTGTGCAAGCCTATGCTTTGGGGGCTGTTCCATCGTCTTCGAAAGCTCCTACTGCTGAGGAGAAGGGGAAGAGTGTGGTTGTTCAAGGTACTCTTTCTATTTGTGGTGTTCCAGTTAGAGTGTTGTTTGATACTGGAGCGTCGCATTCTTTTGTTTGTGATGAGTTGGTATGCCGGTTAGGTATGAAACCGGATATTGTTGATAAGCCATTGGTTGTGACTAATCCGGTTGGGGGTTCGTCATGTTTGTGTATGATATGCCGTGGTCTAGTTGTGTCGAGTCATGATTGCTCGTTTGTTTGTGATTGCTTTGTTCTGAACTTTGCGGGGTTCGGAATTATTTTGGGCATGGACTGGCTTAGGAAGTATGCGGCTAGGATTGATTGTGAGAGGCTTGAGGTGACAGTCGGAAATGTGGAAGGGCGAAAGGTTGTGATACGATGTAAGCATGAGGAAGGCGTCTTCATGAGCTTCATGTATTCGCTGGTTGTTCCACGGGATGGACTGTCATCAGTGCCTATTGTGAATGAGTTTGGTGATGTCTTTGAGGAAGTCAAAGGGTTACCGCCGCATAGGGAGATCGAGTTTCGTATCGATTTAATTGAGGGAGCCAGACCTGTTGTGATGCCTCTTAGGCGAATGGCACCGAGGGAGCAGCAAGAGCTGAAGGTGCAAGTTGATGACCTTTTGCAGAAAGGATTCATTCGGAGAAGTGTGTCCGAATGGGGTGCGCCAGTTGTGTTCGCAACCAAAACGGATGGATCGTTGAGGTTGTGTGTTGATTATCGTGAGCTGAATAAGGTGACTAAGAAGAACAAGTATCCATTGCCGAGAATAGATGACTTGTTTGATCAGCTTCACGAGGCTAAGGTGTTTTCTCAGATGGATTTGGCAACGGGATTTCACCAGTTGAGAGTGGCGAAGGACAGTGTGCCGAAGACTGCTTTCAGGACACCATCCGGGTTTTATGAGTGGCTGGTAATGCCGTTTGGATTGACTAACGCGCCAGCATATTTTGTGGATCTTATGAATAGAGTGTTCAGAGATCAGTTGAACAAATTTGTACTTGTGTTCGTGGATGATATTTTGGTTTACTCCAAAACTGAAGAAGAGCACAAGACGCACTTAAGGATTGTTTTAGGAATCTTACGGAAACATCAGCTGAAGGCTAAGTTTTCGAAGTGTCACTTCTGGAAGAATGAAGTGAGGTTCTTAGGTCATGTTATTTCTGGAAATGGAATAGCGGTTGATCCCGCTAAGGTGGCAGTGATCCAGGATTGGGTTAGACCTAAGAATGCATCTGATGTGAGAAGTTTTCTTGGATTAGCAGGATATTATCGTCGGTTTATCAAAGACTTTTCCAAGATAGCTGCACCGTTAACAGGATTGACAAAGAAGAACCAGGTGTTCAGATGGGATGATAAGTGTGAGCAAGCTTTTGTAATCCTGAAAGAGCGATTGACGAGTGCTCCTGTTTTGACTATTCCAAGTGGGAATGATGAGATGGTGGTTTACACCGATGCATGTGGCACTGGACTAGGAGCGGTGCTAATGCAGAAGGATAAAGTTGTTGCGTATGCAAGTCGACAACTGAAGCCGCATGAAAGGAATTATCCGACTCATGATTTTGAGTTAGCGGCGATTGTGTTTGCTTTGAAGATGTGGAGACACTATCTATTGGGAGTTAGATTTGAGCTGTTTACAGATCATAAGTCGTTGAAGTATCTGTTTTCCCAAAAGGATTTGAATCTTCGACAGCAACGGTGGCTAGAGTTCTTAGCATCGTATGATTTTGGTATAGCCTATACTCCAGGGAAAGGTAACGCAGTGGCTGATGCGTTAAGTCGAAGACATGCAGGTATGGGAGCCATGTTTTCGGAATGGAAGAGTCTTGAGTATTTGGCTGGATTTGATTTCAGGCCTAGATGTGAATTGGAACCTGAGATGTTGGCAAACTTATCGATAAGGCCTACTCTTGTGGAAAGAATTGGTGAGAGGCAAAGGGGAGATGATAAGCTTGTCAAGATTATCTGTGATTTGGAATCTGGATTGGACCCGGAGAAGGATAAAGGATTTGAAGTCGATCGAGAGGGTTGGCTTCGAAAGCAAGGGCGACTAGTTGTTCCCGATGTAGATGGATTGAGAGATGAAGTTCTGAGGGAGAGTCACCACTCGAAGTTGACAATTCATCCAGGTGGAAATAAGATGTATCGGGATATGAAGAGAACCTACTACTGGGAAGGTATGAAGAAGGATGTTGGAAATTTTATTTCCAAGTGTATGAATTGCCAGTTGGTGAAAGCTGAGCAGAAGAAGCCCAGTGGATTGCTTCAGCCATTAGAGGTTCCTACATGGAAGTGGGAGCAAGTGTCGATGGACTTTATCGATGGTCTACCTAGGACAAGAGCAGGGAATGAAGGGATTTGGATCATAGTAGATCGTTTGACCAAGAGTGCAAGGTTCATTCCTGTTCGATCGACTAGGACTGCATCGAAGTTGGCTGAATTATATGTGAAGTGGATAGTTCGTTTCCACGGTGTTCCGAAGAGTATAGTGAGCGATCGAGATCCATTGTTCACTAGTAGATTTTGGAAGAGCTTCCAGGAGGTTTTGGGAACTGAGTTGTGTTTGAGTACAGCTTATCACCCTCAAACAGATGGTCAGACTGAGAGAGTCAACCGAGCTTTGGAAGATCTTCTTAGAGCATGTGTCTTGGACTTCGGAGGATCATGGGAAGATCACCTTCATTTGGTGGAGTTTGCTTATAATAACAGTTATCAGTCGAGCATTGGTATGGCACCATATGAGGCATTATATGGAAGACCGTGTAACTCTCCGACATGTTGGTTGGAAGCTGGAGAAAAGCTGATACTTGGGCCAGAGATGATTCGACAGACTTCAGATTGTATAGAGATCATTCGGCAACGAATGAAGGCAGCCCAAGATCGTCAGAAAAGTTATGCCGATAATCGTCGTAAGGATTTAGAATTCGACGTAGGTGATATGGTTTTTGTGAAGATTTCTCCATTGAAGAATGTTATTAGATTCGGGAAGAAAGGAAAATTGACTCCGAGATTTGTTGGACCATTCCCGATCATCGAGCGGATTGGAAAGCTCGCTTATAGATTGGAGTTACCGGAAAAGATGGCGGGTGTGCACAATGTTTTTCATGTATCTTGTCTACGGAAGTATGTGCACGACCCTACTACGGTGGTTTCTGCTGATAGCTGTGAAGACTTAGAGGTTGATCCAGTGGTTACGAGACCTCGTAAGCCGCTTCGTATTGTTGAAACCGATACGAAACAGCTTAGGAGGAAGACGATTACGTTGCTCAAGGTACAATGGAGTGACGATGTTAACGACTGTACATGGGAGGAGGAAGAGAGGATGAAGGCAGCTCATCCCGGACTCTTCGAGGTATGGCCCTAAAGTGTCGTGACATCTCATGAATTTGTAGCTTGTTCTGAGTCTTAGAATTCTGCATGCTAGGCTAGAATTGGTTGCATGGTTTGTTGATTGCTTTGGATGGTAGGCATGCGGAATATCTTTGATTTCTGATTGTTTGCTTGGAATTTCGGGGGCGAAATTCCTAAGGGGGAGAGAATGTAACGACCCGTATTTTACGTGTCGATGGATCGTAGAATTTGCAGGTCGTTAGTGTTGTTTGTGTTGTCTCTAGCTTGAGTCGTTTAGAAGTTAACCCGGGTGCAAGTGATGAGTCGTGACCGACTCATAGAGGACCGACCTATAGGTGTTGCCGAGTTAGTAGGCTTAGCCGGGTTAAGAAATTCAACGACCTAAAAGTTAGGCGACTTAGTGATGGTGACCGACCTATAGTAAGTCGTAGACGACCTTAGGAACTGGCCGAGTTTAGTGTGGAGCGACCTAAGGTAGATAGGTCGGGAGAGCGACCTAAGGTAGATAGGTCGGTAGAGCGACCTATAGGAATGACCGACTCATAGGATAGGTCGTGTACAAGTTACGACTCATAGGATGGAAGGCTTGGGAGTTAGGTCGTTTGAAGGATAGGTCGTAGGTAGGGGTGAGCGACCTAAGGAGCTAACGGGTTAGGATGTTAATGTGTAGAGAGTTAGGTCGGTTGAGCGACCTAGGATAGAGGAACGACCTAAGAAAGTGACCGACCTAGTGGAGAGCGACCTAAGAGGGGGTAGCGACCTAAAGGAAATAGGTTGAGTCGTGAGTCGGCTATGTTGTTAGGTCGTAGCATGATAGGTCGGCAACGACCTAAGTTAGGTCGGAGGCTTTTGTATTGTGTGTTTGTTAGGTCGTTGGGGACATAGGTCGGCAGGGGTTTGAGTCGGCACTGGTATTAAGTCGTAAGTCGGCATGGTGGTTAAGTCGTCATACGACTTAGGACTTGGGATATGCGGCCTGTGTTTTAGGTTATGTCTGGGTTGTGTCGTAGGTCGTTAATGTTATAAGTCGTTAGGTCGGCCTTGGGCTTAAGTCGGCCTTGTTTGTTAGGTCGCAGGGGGTTTAGGTCGTGAGACCCTGTGTGTTTGGATAAGCCGTAGGTCGCTAGGGCGGGCTGGTTTTAGGTCGTAGGTCGTTGGAGTGTTAGGTCGGGGACGACCTAAAGGGCGACGACCTAAGGGTTGTTCAGCCTATAAATAGAGGGGTTTGGCTCACTTTTTGGCACCGGTTTTTGAAGCGACGAAGTGCTGCCATTTTGAAGACTCGACTACAACATTTCTTCATCTTCTTTTCTCCATTCCAATCTAATTCTAACATCCATCCAAGATCGAAGATCGAGATCGAAGATCCAAGTGCCAAAGTTGAAGATCTTCATCCGTTCGAGCTAGAATTCATCGATTGGAGCGAGATATTGCCGGATCAAGCCTTGATCTTTGCTGTCCAGATCTGAAGTTGATTGATTTTAGGTTGTTTTGGTGATTTGGTGAGTGGTAGTTATCTCTCACGCGGATCCAAAGGAGTATATTGGATTGGTGACTTGTTGGAGTGTTGTAGTTAGTGATTTCATGCATATTTCTTAGATCCAAGTGTAGATCCATGGTTTTTGAAGATGTTTACTTATGCAAGTTTATTTAATAAGTGTTAGAGACAAAACCCATGTTTTATATTTGATAGATCTATGCTAAAAACCATGATTTCACATATGTTGGACTTTTGCTTGTTTATTTACGAAATTCCCATTATAGTTGATATTGCTTAAATTGCTTAATAGATCTTGTTTGAATGATTGATTATTTGAATGTATGATTGATTTGATTGTTTCCAAGTTAGCTAGTAGTTGATTTGGAACAAGATGATGAAAGAGGATTCAAAAGCTATGGAAGAAGACTCTTGAATGGTGAAAGCTGCTTAAGGCATATGTAGCGGATGTTGAAGCTCATATGTATAGATTGGATGATGTTGAGATGGGACTTTGCCATGATTTGATGAGGCAAACCATGTTGTTGAGTTGAGACTTTGCTTTGATGCGATGAAGCGAAGTATGATGTGAGTCTTGGCTTAATCCAAGCAGGGATCATTCCAAGCATGTTGATAACTTGAAGAGTAGTTCAAGTTGGTTGATAATGGATTGTTCAAGAGGTAGCTTGAGCTTGTATGAGGATAGTCGTCAAGAAGGATGGCTAGGAGGCTTGGATTTCATCGTTGTTGAAGGTTCTAGCATGCTCAAAAGCGAGAGTACATGGGGCGCCCATAACGACTACAGGTAGGTAGTCGGGACACCCAAAAGACTACAGGTAGGTAGTTGAGTACTCTGGGCAAAGTAGATAAGTCCTAGGCACAAGGCAGTGTGCGGAGTTATGGTTAGAACCGGGGTTACCATTAGCCCTTGACAGATGGTCATTCAACTAACGGTGAAATCGAGGCAAGGATGACAGTGATAGCCAGAGTCATGGATGTTTGGTTGTATTATCATTCGGCTTCAAGAGCGGTGTTTTCTGGGTGCTTATCTGATCTTGGTTTAGGCCTTGGGGGTTTGTATTTGGAAAACATCGTCCTTGACTCGAGTGGTATTCGCTTTACCTTAATTGTCTATGTTGTTATGCCTGCTTCTCCTTAGTGTATGTCTGGGGCTATCACTGTAGAAAGAGGTGGAGTGGGATGGTTTGGTTCCTATTCCTTTTATCCTTTATGCTCTTTTGGTATGTTGGATAGTTAATTTACTGCTCACTAAGACTTTGTCTGACTCAAGGTTTTATGTCTCCTCTTATTACCTTGGGCTGTTCATCCATGTTTGGGATGGGCAGACTAGGTAGCAGGTGACAGGTGCTGTGCTAGGAGTTCTACGCTGAAGATGACGAAGACGAGCAGGAGGCTTTGCATATTAGTTTTCTTACTATATGTACTGGGTATCCGCTGCTGTATTTGGTTGAGTGATTTGTAGTGAGGCTTTCATGTATGGATTTGAGTAGATGATTGTACAAAACTACTGTGATGCTTATATGATGATGTTCTGTTCTATGGAGCTTCACTATATTATATTTCTCTATTGTATTTTATCCATGCGCTGTGAGTTATGCGATAGAGATTCTTTTGTTTTGTTTTACCCTGACTATCGTCCATGGCTGCCTGGCACGCCTTTCAGCGCATTATTTCCTTGTTTTGGTGCGGGAGTCATGGGCGGTCGTCACAAAACTGCTAGTTAAACAGTTATTAAATTTATTATTGAATATAAATTGTTAGTTAATACCTGTTATTTATTATCTGTTATATTTTTATATGCTCTATATTGATGTTGTTTAAATTGGATGATGATTATAAATAAATGGATGTATGATTTTAATGGATGAATGGATGTTATTTATATAAAATGCAAGTTAGCATGCATTTAATTCCATTTGGGATTTGGTTTGAAATGACATATAACCGTAATTTTTATTTTTAATTACGGATTGAAATGATAAATATCCATATCACTTGACTATAGGATAGAAAATTACATACAGGCACCGCGGTTTATGTATATAAATTATTTTGGAAATTTTTTATTTCCCTGGTTTGGATAGGATACGGTCAATAAATATAATTTTGATATTATATAAAATCTTATTTTAGATATATATATATATATATATATCTATAGTTGAAATATTGAATTTAAGCTATGTGTGGTTTCGTTGAATAAAATAAATAAGTTGAAAAATGGAGTTTGACTATTTTATATTATATTGTTAAGTACATGTTAAGATATTGAGAATATATAGGGTTTTAAAGGATTTAAATCAATTAATAGTGGAACTTATGTTGAAATTTATTTGGAATCGAGCTTAATTGAGAATTTAACTTCATAAGTTAATGTATAATTTATTAACTTGAAATTTTAAAAGGTATGATATTTATAAGGGAAATTTTTTTCAAGATGGATTAAATGAATATTTCTAGTATAAATAAATTGGAGGAAATTTTGATTGTTAATAGTAATTTGAGTTTTATTTAAAAGGATTTCAGATTTATTATGAAAATATTTCAAAATAAATAATAGGACTTAAATTTTTGAAATAGAAATTTCCAACATTAGTTCCAATTGTTTAATATTCAAAGTTTGAAATATATTGAAACTGAAGTGGTTTATTGAAACTGAAAGCTATTAAATTGATGGATTTTGACTTAATCTTAAATGAAATAAATTGTAAGTCACGGAAATTATTTTATTTTATAAAGAAATTTTAAACTATTTTATTTTATACACAGTTGAATATCCAAACCATTTAAGTTTTGAATTATGGTTTTAAAACTGTGGATTTCGAAGTATTATGATTGAAATTCAAATATTTGGTTTCGAGGTATTATATATTTTAAAGGTGGCATGATTTTGGAAAAGAAATATATATGAAATAAAACGATATCATTTTATTTGGGTTTTAAAAGGAAATGATATCGTATTTATGGGTTTTGAAATGGATAATTTTATTCTGGTTTTGAAAGTACAATTATTTTTAAAATGACCGCGGTGCTATAATAACGTTTGGTTGTTGAAGAGACCGGGATCGGAAGTTGTCATACTCTCTGCCAACTCCAGAAACAACTTTAACAACCGTGTACGCGGTGGAGAGTCCAGAATGAAGTAGGATGGTGGCGGCGTTTCCATTGAGGTAAATACGTGGACCCGACTCCCGTGAGTTGGCATAAGGTGGCTAAAACAAGAGCGATTCTTGGGCCAATGAGGTCATTCCTCTGATCGAACGCACTCCTTCGATATTATACTCTGACTTTTGGATTGATTCGGTGGCCACTATTGATTTTTGATTTGGGGGGTTGTTCGAGGTGGGCGGTAGCTGCACGCTGTGCGTTTCCACCAGCCCAGATAACAATTGGTATATCTACCCTGACATTGCCTAGTTGTGCCGTGTCACCTACCCTATCGCACCTTGTACGAGTTTGGATTTCTCCCGTAGCCCGTGTGGTATCCTCTGGTGGCTTCCCGATTAGGAGGGACTTTGATATTGGATGGACTACTGGGACTATTACGTGTTAAGGGCTATATGGGTAACCCCTTAATGCTAAGAAAAGTAAGTTTATTTTACAATTAGACACTATTATAATAGCGCAATATACTACATAGTAAATAGTTTAACGGATCCTTAGGAGATGTAAATCCCGAGCGTCTCTTGAGTTACTGCACTCATATTTATTTCTGTTGATTTAATTAACATTAGATCTTTTAGTTCTGACTCGAGTGTTTTGTCTTTTCAATATGCTCGGGTCAGTCCGAGCGTTTCATGATTTGAAGATTTTATTCTAAAGGACGAAGATGAAGATTTGTAGTATTACTGTCTACTATATTATCCCACTACACTATTTGAATCCGCTGCATTGATATTATTGGTATGTGAACTCTGATATTTAATGTATAAAGAAGAACCGAATGTTTTGTAAACAGTTTTATGAACTGTATATTTTATTATTATATTTTATCCTTCCGCTGTGAGATTCTGTTTTATTTTTATTTCTTTCTTGTTTTTCTTATTTACCCCATAACAATCCGCCCTTCCGTATGGTTTGAATTGGCACGTGTGTCGATTTATAGCGTGCGAAAAGGCGGGACGTTACATCTGGTATCAGAGCTTTGGTTTAGCGATAAACCTTAGCTTTGTGGGGTTTGACTCTTTGTTAATAGGGTAGTAATACACTATGGGAGTCGCTGAGCGTAAATATATGAGAGAGCGTATTTGTTAGTGTTATAAAAGGGTTTTAATATTGTGTTAATCTCTTCCGTTATGTATTCATAAATTCTAATTGGTGCACGGGACGCTATGACATCAATAGGGATTTCTAAACACTTAATAGGACAGACCGACATAATATTTGTTTTCATATAGGTGAATGAAATAATTTTTCCTATTATATTTTCTATATATAAAATAAAAAATTTCAAATGATATTATATTGGGTTGCAATATATTGGTTGTTAGGAATGAAATTTATATATAATAATCGGAATAAGATTTAAAATAAAATAAATGAACTTTGGAAATTTAGAACTTAAGTTCCCGGGTTTTGAAATTTCTTTCGAATAAATTTTGGAATATAATAATATTGTTATAAGTATTTTCTGGTATAAATATTTTAATATAATTCGGAAGAATTGTTTAAAATAAAGATTTTGGAGAAATAAGTTTTGTACTTTCCTCTATGTCGCTGGAAAATAATTTCGGTGATGGCAGCCGCATCATCGACTTTCATTTTCGAGTTCGGAAGAGGAAGGCCACTGTAGTAGTTCTACTGCAGATTCATTTCGAAAAATATATAAATTTTGAATTGTTTTAAATATAGTTAGAGATATATAAGTTGTAAGAATATATTTATCTATTATTTTAAAATAATTTGAAATTTAATCCGGTATTAAATTCTTAAATTTCCATTAATCAATTGTTTCAATTATTGTAGCGAAATGAAAGGTAAGTAATTAATAAATGGAAACCTCTAAATTAGGTAAGAGATTTAATACTAAATTATAAAGGAAATAAGAAGGAAGCTGGAATTGTAACTTATAAGAAAAATGTAAAAATTTATTGAACGATGAATTAATTAAATAAAATGGGAAAACTTGTATAACTTTCGAATTACATCCTTAAATAACACACACACACACACAAACACACACACACACACACACATATATATATATAACTTACCAAATATTAAAAGTTGAATTGTTTAATAAGAGATTGTAATAAAATATTATACAAGTAGAAATTTGAAATAGTAAAAGTTTTCAATGAAATTGCTGTTAAATGAGAATTTAATGTTATAAACTTAAGTTATAATTGGAATTTTACCAAGTAAATATAATTAAAGGTAAGTATGACAAATAGATGATTATAAACTTAAGTGATTAAAGTGTAAATAAATGAGGTCATGCAATAATAAATGAATGAATAATAGTAATTAGTAAATGAAAATAAATGAATGTAATATAATAAAGAGAAATTGTAAATTTAAGAAATAGGGTTGAAGTTATTTCTGAATAAAATTAAAAGAAATGAAATGAAAATAAAATTGAAAGAAATAAATGAAAATAAAAGATAAACTGTTATATGAATGAAAAGAATTAAACAATTAATGTATGAAATAAAATTAATAATGAGTTAATTGATTTGTTAGTAGGAATTGTTGTTGTTTGGTTATGGTTGTTTGGGTAAGATACTTTAAAATTGGATTTGGGTGAATGGATAATCTATTTAGTTTATCTAAGACTGTTGAGTAAATGATGCGCTAGTAGTTTATTCTTCATTCCGTACAATTTAAAAGTTTTGAACCCGAACAACTATTTGTTTGTTTGATTGAATGGTTGTTTTGTATTTGTTGTGTATGCTGTTTGTTGAAAGTGATGGTTGTCGTATTGATTTGTTGTTAGTGATTGAAACCACTTAAATATTTCACTTTATATAAATTGTTAACCCTTTAGATTTTATAAGTGTTTATAAGTGAAATGCAGGTTATGGAAGCAATTGCTACTGCTTTTGGTTCCATAAATTTAGCGTAAGTTGCCCCAAAAATAGGTACGTTTTTGGATTACGGTTTATAGCGCGATTTTATATATTTTCCCGTGTAGGGATATATATTATTTTGGAAAATATTTGTGTATATTGTTATATTTATATTATATTTTCTTCCAAGCTTCTCCGTACAAAGGAGACTCTGCCAAAATTTTCTGTAAATTTTGGACTTAGAAAAATTTGAAAATGTTTACAGACTTTAACAATTTATGTATAAAGGATTTAAATAGGTATAAATTGGTATATTTTATGTTAAATTATTTTATTTTGTAACTTATTGTTTATAAATTTAATTAAGAAAGATATATTGTTTTCTTATTTATTCTTTTCCTTTTCGGGGATGAAAAGTTTTGAGTGGGGGAGAGTGTAACGACCCGTAAATTTCGACAATTTAATTTGTTTATTTAATAGGATTTTTTTAATTTATTTTAGTAGAAACAATAAAGGGGATAAATAAATGTTAAAATGAAGGCTAAAATAAATTATGTAAATGGTGACTTAAAAACCTATTTATAGAAATTTGAATAAAATCCAAATTGAATTAAGTAGAAAAAGGATTCTTAACTGGATATAAAATTTAATATGAGAAATTAATGAAAATATTAAATTGATTTAATGCAATAAAAGAGTGTAAACGGTAATTGGAATAAATTAAGGAATCATGTTATTGCAAGTTAATAATTTACGACTTGAATGAAATTCCAGTTCATTAAAGTCATTTAAATGTTATGATTTGATTTTAAATGGAATATGAGAAAAACAAATGTAAGGATTTGATTAATATATATGTTATTTATTCAGGGTATTGAATAAAATTGGGAATCCAATTGTAATTAATGGTAATAATGTTTGTATTAGCTAATAAATTAAATTTCAATGCAATACCCATAAATGAATGGAAGGAAATGAATGTATACTAGGTTATTTATCAAATAGAAGAAAAGAAAAGTAAATATCGAATTTGATTGATGAATAAATATACATTGAATAGAAGTTGAATGTAAAGTTAATGGTTATTTTATAAAATCAATATAAGATAATGAATTGCAATAATTGTGGGTTGATAATAAGGTGTGAATGGGAAATTGATTGTTATATTAATTGAATGGAATTCAAATTTGATGGGAAAGGTAAATGGGTATTTGGTAATAAATTTAAACGGACTTAAATAGTGAATTTATCTAATTAATACATAATAAATAATGACTGAATAAAAACCTATACCTGTAAATATCTATAATATTTGAGTGTAAATAACAAACTTATAAATGTGGGATTGAGAATTTTACAACAATTTTTATGAGTTATATACTTTGTTCGTTTAATTAAATCAGAAACCATTGCAATAAATATAAATTTAATGTTATGCAATTGAGATAAACAATTGGGAAATGTTAAAGTATCTGGATATATATACTAAAATAAATGGTACCCAGGATGGTATTATGATAAATAGTGAATTTAAGAATAGGAATCATGATTTGTTTTTTTATATGGAAACTTAAAGTCTAATAATTGAGTTTAATTGCAATTAAATGAGATTGAATATAGTTAAATAATTCATTATTTGAAATAAAGATAATGTGAGAAATTTGCGTGATAATTTGGAATCCAATATTTAATCCATCTGTTTGACAGGAATGAATGGAATACGAATTAAATTATTTAACTAAACGAAATTTTAGGATATTATTTATAATCTGGGTATTTAATGAAATTAAGGATTTATATTGAAATTTATAAATTTACCTTCTTTAAATTTGACATCTAAACTTGTTGGAATTTTGTAAATGATTAAGAATTTTAAAAGTGATAAAATGAGTCAATTTTAGAATCTAAATATAAAATTGGATTTTATTTATTTATTTTGAATTTATTTAATTAATATAAAAATAGCCATTTTGGTCACAGACTCGGATTTCGACGAAACCAGTTTCACCGGATCCGTAACAGTGAATTATTGTAGGGTTTCAAGTTTCGTAGCGATTGAACTTGTCGTTTGATCGTACGGACTCGAAACGCCCTGAAATCGATTTAATTGAAATCAATTTGAAAATATTGTTTTCAGCATAACTTATTCATACGATGGAATTTAGACGTGAAACTTTTTCCATCGCATTCATAATATTTTAAAATACCTATTTCGATATATGGGTTTGCCCAATTTCGTTCCGCGGTCAGAATGGGCTTTTTGGGCCAATTATCGTTCAGCACGTTGTTTATCTGATCCATCTACTCTATCTTCAAACCTACCTATATAAACCCAGTTATAAACCCTAGCCTCTATCTATTCCCATTTGTTTGTGCGTATCTGCTTCTCAACTCCTCCTCTTTCCAATGGCTGCAAACCAAAACCTAGATCCAATTTCAATTCAAAATCCAAAGTCAAAAAAATTCAAACTCCTCTAAAAATTTCAGAAAAAATATATGTCGAAGATCTCAATAATCCAAACCTACGTATGCTGTTCGTTTTCCGAGACAGTGACCGGATTGATCAAAAATCGCGGTCAAAGTCAGATTGGGCGTTTTTGATTTCGTCGTCAATCGACGAAATTGAAATATGGGTATCGTAGAGATCGACGAGGGGAGGCTATTGGTGGTGGTCTCGTGGCCTAGCTCGACCTGAGGAGGCGTAATTCGACGATTTAGGGTTCGAAACCCTAGGGTTTTAGGCGGCGGCGGTCGACGTCGTGGGTCGTGCGCATAGGGCAGGGAGGTGCGGCCGAGGGTGATGGACGTGCTGACGATGGTGGCGCGGCCTATTAATGCCGGAGGAAGGGGAAAACGTTGGTAAACGATGGGTAGGGTAGGCCGTGCCTTGGCTGGGAGAACGCGCGCGTGATTCTGTATGATGGAGATGACGTGTTCGTAGGTGACGGGGCAAATTAATTTAGGCAAGTCTTGTTTTGACTAAATTTTGTTTTCAAACGATAGAATCGCTATAACTTTCTCATACGTTATCCGTTTCACGCATAATTTTTTTGTTAGGATCTTAATTAAATTCCAGATCTTTTGACGCTGGTTTGGACAGATTTGGAGAATGTCGAATTTTTGGGTTTAAATCGGATTTAAATTCGATTTAAATTCAAAAGGTGAGTGTTTTAACCCACTCACAACTTATAAAATTTCCTATGTCTGTTAAATTGATTTGAAATATTAGTAGAAATTTATTTATCAATGTTTGGCATGTTTTATTCATCATCTTTGTTAAATCGCATTTATTTAATTTAACTGTCAATTTACTTTATTATTGCATATAGATTTACAGTTAAAAATTTATTTATTTGCATAGAAACTGCTAGTTAAACAGTTATTGAATTTATTATTGAATATAAATTGTTAGTTAATACCTGTTATTTATTATCTGTTATATTTTTATATGTTCTATATTGATGTTGTTTAAATTGGATGATGATTGTAAATAAATGGATGTATGATTTTAATGGTTGAATGGATGTTATTATATAAACTGCAAGTCAGCATGCATTTCATTTCATTCGGGATTTCGGTTTGAAATGACATATAACCGTAATTTTTAGTTTTAATTACAGATTGAAATGATAAATACCGTATCACTTGACCATAGGATAGAAAATTATATACAGGCACCGCGGTCTATGTATATAAATTATTTTGGGAATTTTTTTTCCATGGTTTGGATATGATACGGTCAATAAATATAATTTTGATATTATATAAAATCTTATTATATATATATATATATATATCTATAGTTGAAATATTGAATTTAAGCTATGTGTGGTTTCGTTGAATAAAATAAATAAGTTGAAAAATGGAGTTTGACTATTTTATATTATATTGTTAAGTACATGTTAAGATATTGAGAATATATAGAGTTTTAAAGGATTTAAATCAATTAATAGTGGAAGTTAGGCTGAAATTTATTTGGAATCGAGCTTAATTGAGAATTTAACTTCATAAGTTAATGCAGAATTTATTAACTTGAAATTTTAAAAGGTAAGATATTTATAACAGAAATTTTATTCAAGATGGATTAAATGAATATTTCTAGTATAAATAAATTGGAGGAAATTTCGATTGTTAATAGTAATTTGAGTTTTATTTAAAAGGATTTCGGATTTATTATGCAAATATTTCAAAATAAATAATAGGACTTTAAATTTTTGAAATAGAAATTTCCAACATTAGTTCGAATTGTTTAATATTCAAAGTTTGAAATATATTGAAACTGAAGTGGTTTATTGAAACTGAAAGCGATTTTCAAATTGATGGATTTTGACTTAATCTTAAATGAAATAAATTGTAAGTCGCGGAAATTATTTTATTTTATAAAGCAATTTTAAATTCAAACTATTTTATTTTATATACTGTTGAATATCCAAACCATTTAAGTTTTGAATTATGGTTTTAAAACTGTGGATTTCGAAGAATTATGATTGAAATTCAAATATTTGGTTTCGAGGTATTATATATTTTAAAGGTGGCATTATTTTGGAAAAGAAATATATATGAAATAAAATGATATCATTTTATTTGGGTTTTAAAAGGAAATGATATCGTATTTATGGGTTTTGAAATGGATAATTTTTGTCAGGACCAGATTCTTCGACTCCCGAAATTCGACATCAATACGTCCACTGTATCGAATGTCGATCAGTCGGATGCCGGAAAACCGAACACTGAGGGTTTTAAGAAAGAGAAGAAAAGAAAAAGAAAGAGAGAAGAGAGAAAAGATAGAAGATAGAGAGAAAAGAAAACAGAAAATAGAACGGAACTGAAATAACAGAACAACATCAGAATCTCACAATTCGCAGCGGAACAACATATAATAGATAAATGAGTAATCTTTAAACAAAGAACTATATCAGTTATTACATTACATTACATTACATTACATCACATCATATCATCATAGTGTACAACAACAAACAAACAGCGGAAAAAGAATACTATATACTAGTAATACGCTATGCCATCCATCTTGCCTCCTGCAACTCCTGAATTCCAGAATATCCTGGTAAAACTTAACTCTTGACTGACCGTGTGAAAATTGGTGGGCACCCAGAGTTTAGGAAGGAAAACAATAAACTCCGAGTCAGTCATGTGACTGGTGCGAGAACTAAAACAGTTTATTTTTCTTTAAAAATCAAAATAGAGGAATATTTTTAAAGTCAATTCGCAATGCTTTTAAAAATGAGACTACCATAAGACCTCCCGCCACACACACAATGCAAACGCAAACTTGGGGGAGATTTCTTCTTATGTTAGTCAAAGATGCTTGATACGCATTAAAAGAAAACATTTGATATTACTACTAGTGCATAGTGTAGAAAATATTTCGAAAGTAGAATATAAATCTTAGCCAGCATAGGTACCATTATAGTATGCTTACTATAGCTACCATATTAGATGGCAGGTTCTACAACTAAAACCGTACAAGTCTCGTATTGTTTCTTTGGATTTCCAACGAATGGTCAGGCCAAGGAACTTCCCATTGCCACATGAGAACGCCTCTGGATGGACGTCCCCGAGAACCAAACCGGATCTCTTCCAACACAAGGCCGGGTTACCCCTAACTGAGTAACAACTGACCGAATATGCCATCACCCGGTCCTTTGGGACCTTTCAACCGAGCGCTCGTCACCATCATCACACAATCATAACAAAGTGTTTTCAACATGAGTAAGTATCTGGGCTCCATACCATGATACCACCCTTTTCCAGAAGGAAATGCACATACCCTAAAGGGAGCTACCCCTCATAACCTTGCCGCATCTTTCCTATTTTGACCATTCCGGGGTGTGAGGCTCGACGAAGTTTCATCCACAAAAACACGCTTTATACAAAGTCATGCTTTGGGTCAACAAATGATCATAGAGATGATCACCAAGATAGACGATCAAACAAATGATCCTATCACAAATAATCAACACAATGATCATTTCACAGCAACACTCAGCATGTCACATTACCAAATTGGGAATATATTGCTGATAACTTTCAACTATATAACCTCTGAGCTCGTACGTCTCAGAGAAGGGTGTTAAGCTAAGAGAATAAATTCTCCGCCACCAACTAGAATATATTTGAAAGAAATCGGCTTTATATCTCAATTTGTAATGTCAGGCATACTATCCATACAAGTCTGTTCCGGGCTCGAACAGAACCGAAGGCACTTACAAAGAAGTCCTTGCAATCCGAATAATTTCTAATCACGTCCGAATTTCCCATCACATATGGAGATCTCAATACCGGGGATCAGCCAGTGCAGAGACAATCAACAAGAAACCCTTTCGTTTTCGAAAATATCCGGTCTTCAACACCGATCTTCAAATGCAATTCATAACGACGTATCACATATTCGGAATGGGTTATACGACCCCAAGGTCCTTTCCCGGTTAACTCGAATAGTGAGCGCTTATTTTTAAAAAAAAATAAGTGTGGCATTCAATTTCAAACAAATTACAACAAATACCTATTCAAAGGTAAATGTTAATAGTCGGTTATTGAACTATCAATGGATATGCACAACATCACCAGATTCCAAATAATCTTTCAAAATATTTATTTTCCAAAAATATCTTTACAAGATATATATTTTCCATTCTTCAAAAATAAATCAATATTTATTTTTAAACCCATTTTCCAAATTTCATTTATAAATTCCATATGGAATTTATATTTCCAAAAATATTCATGAATATACGATTTCCATTCGATTTCTAATATTCATTTTCAATTTATCTTCAAAAGGATAAATTCCAAATATTCACTTAATATTGGAAAAGCATTTCCATACTTATTTATTTATAAGTAATTCACAAGTCTTTTTATTTTCAATACTTGGAAAATATTCAATATACTTTAATCGAAATTAAGTATATATTTCATTCTTTAAGGAAATCATTCTCTTAAACATATTTATTTGGGCCAAAACGAATGTTGCGTAAAACATCGTTACGACAACCCAAAATCACTAGTATAGGGATTCGAAATTAAAATAGATATATAAATCCCAATACTATACAAAACATTTCCTTTCGGAAATCATCTATTATAACTACAGTGTTATAATCTACTATTTCCTCTATTTCTCGAAAACGTCTATTTCAACAATGAATGTTGAAATCTATGGTTTCGATAGTTAATACATTTTAAAACATCTTTAGATCGTTTTAATTCTATTTAAAACATCTCATCCAAAACATTTCTTTAACATATTATTCAATATTCAAAAACGTGAAAATACTTGTTAACCAATTTCATCATTTCTATTCCTTTTATTTTAAAGGATTATTCACTGTCTAAAACGTGAATATAACTCCATAAATAAATTACAACAATTTTACTTATCAAAATAAGTCATTGCGGATTTATAAAATAATATTCATAAATTCCATTTCTATTTATTTTATAACACTTCCTCTTATAAATTTCCTTTATTAACTTATTCGATTTATAACTCAATTATATACCGAAAGTCCATATTATAAGTTAAATGCTTATAATTTATTTGTTTACAAAAACATTCTTTTAAACTTCATAATTATAAATCTTATAACTTATAAGATTCATTTATTTATCCAAATCTATTCTTTTAAATAACTTTACAAATTTTATAAACCTACTGTGCATAAAATTCCATTTATAACTTCACCGTTATAATCTTATAAATTTCATTCAATTATGAAATTCATTCACAATTCATTCTCATACTTATAAAAGCTCGTTTTATAATTCAAAATATTCTAATTTATAATTATCCATTTTATAAATCTTTTATATGGATCAATTTATATTATTCTTTTAAAAACGTCTTTGAACTCCTTTATAATTCATCATTTTGATTTATAAAATAATCAAATTTCATAAATCCTATTTTTAAACTTTTTATAATAAATTCAGAAATCCCAGTTTAAACTATTTTATAAAATCATTAATCTCATACTTTCAAAAATCAATTTTTAACTGAATTTCTCAAAAATCATAATTTTTATAATATTAAAATTGTAACGTTTATTTATTTTACGATGGATCAATTCCAAAAATATTTTATAAACGAATACTTTCAAAAATCACTTTAGAAATCCCATAAAAATAAAAATCGTTATTTTTAACTTAAAAATTGGATTCGATGATGCAACACATCAAATAGTCAATCACGACTTTCAAACATCATATATCGATATGATAAACAATCAAATATCACAATATCTAAAATCAATAAATATTTGTGAGGAATCCAGTTGGATCCCTCCAACCTGTTTCCCTGCATCCACAGACATTAGCACAATACCCATTCCACTTCGAGATGGAATATCGCGGTATATGGGATTTATAAAAATATTATCCGCTTACTAACGGCGCAATAGGGTCTTATCCGCTATACAATGCGGGAAATCAATCAACTGCAGTATATACATATGCCAATATATATATATATATATATATATATATATATATATATATATATATTGCTATATACTAATATAATACCAATCCCACTTCAAGGTGGAATATCGCGGTATATGTGGGTAATAAATAACCTCCGCTTACTAACGGCGTATAGGGTCTATTCACATCCAATATATATATATAACAATCATCATACAACCATTCAATCAACACAACTAACAATTTTAAATCTAACTATTTAAAATTTAAATAAATCCTTTTGAGTGAGAAGTTCTCACCTTTGCTTTTATTTTGCAATCCGTTTCCCATCTTGACTCGATTTTCTTGATTTATACCTTGTATAAATATTATACACAATTTATTAATATTCGAACTAATCGAATAATAAATTTTCGTTTAATAGTTTCGATTCATCGGTGATTTCATTTTAATAGTTAAATTAACTGATAGTTTTTATTTAAACCAGTTTCTTCTTTAATAAATTTATTTTAACTAAAAATTAAATTAAATTTACCAAACTCTCTTTCAATAACTTAATCAATTTTATTTATCAATTCCTTTTTTTTTATTTACTGAGGAACGAAATCATTTTCGTTTGACTGAGGAATGAGGGAGAGAGGAAGAGGGAATGAGAGAGGCCATTGTTTTAAATTGAACGAGATGTTTAATTTTCTTCTGTAACTGAAGCTTGCGTTATTATTTAAAGAGGGATGGAGGGAACAAGAGAAAGTGCTTGCCTGTTCTTGTTCGTGATCTGTTGCGTGATTTTAGGCGTAGGGCTAGGGAAGATAACGTGTGTTTATTGACCAAATAAAATATTAATTTTCAAATTGAATTCGATTCAATTTAAACGCGTTTACTTACCGTGTGCTCACATAACAGCTCCGAAAAATACGAAATTTGAAATCCGGTAATAATTAAATATTACGGACCCAATGGAACTGGTTTCGTCGAATTCCGAGACTGTGCCTCGGACGGCTATTTTTCAATATCGATACAAACGATTTAATTTCAAAACTGAACAAATCACTTTCAATTTCAATTCTGAAGCTTCCATAATCTTCAATATTATCAATATGAATTTTACAAGCCTTTGAAATATTTTTAATCGGCTTAAAATTGAAGATTCAAATTTTTATTCAATTTCAATAGATTAAATTCTATAATTTAATCGCTAAATTCTTTCTGATAATATGAAATTCAATTCAAACCATCATTCAAATATTTAAAATAAATTAAATATTTCAAATTAAATTGTTTAAAATTATAGGTCGTTACAATCTTCCCCTCTTAAAAGAATTTCGTCCCGAAATTACAAGTTAAGAAGAATGCCCTTATCCCGTCTATCATTTTTCACAATCCAAATAGGTTTATCAACTTTCTAAAACAAATCTTTTTATTAAAGATTCACTATCATTTCAACTAGCTTTCCAACTTCAATTATAGGTTCCAATCAACATTGTTTTCCTAACAATTCAAATTTAAATTCAAATTCAAATTTTAAACTTTCAAAATTTCTCAAAATTTTTCTAACACCCTAAATTTTCGAAAAATTTCGCCAGCGTCTCCTTTGCGCGGCTAGCTCGGTACGACTACAAAATGGCACCACGGCGCCTCAGAATCAAAAAGAAAAGAGAAAGCCAAGTGGCTGGAGAAGAAAATCATCAAATTTCATACTGAAATTCAAATACGTACCTTTTTGTCGAGCAATTCAATTTTTATCTTCAAAAATCAAAATCTAATCCCTTTATATACCGGTATATCCTGCTATCCATAATATCCAATTCCAACATACAAACCATTTTGCCAATTCATTACAAAATTTCCAATATATGCTTCTTATACATTTTTACTTCACTATTGAAGTTACACATTCATTCTCATTCAATTTTTACATTTCAATTCAATTCACAATTTCAATTCTATTTGAATTCAATTCATAATTTAAATTCCATTCGAATTCAATTCACAATTTCTAAATATTGAATTCTAACGATTAATTTTCATTTACTAATTCATATTACTACTTTAAATTAGTTTCATTCACTAATTCATTTCAATTAGTACATTCACTTATTCATTTCAAATTTCAATTTCCATATTCAATTCATCTCGAATTTACTTAATTACTAACAAAGGAAATTTCAATTTATTTCTTTTACTTACTTGAATTTATATACAAATTCAAATTTATCTTCAAATTAAGCTCACAACTAAACTTTAATTTAACCAATTCAAATTCCAATTCATTAATCCATAAATTAATAATTTATCAAGTTAGTTTACTTGAATTCAATCCATTTTATTTTATTTTAATACCATATACTAATGATAATAATTTAATATTATTACTTCCTAACAATCATGCAACCATATACTATAATAATTCATAGAAAATCATTTCTTTTGTATCAAAAATTAGTTTTGGGCAAAATTATCTTATTTACCCGATTCAAAAACAATTTTATATTCACTAACAAATACGCGCTCATATCTATTATTACACTCAAACTCATTCTAGAGTACTGCTGACTCTATCTCTAATGAGTAACACCCAACAGAACCATGGTTGTCGCTTAACCATAAGCTCTCATACCACATTGTCAGGACCCGATTCTTCGACTCCCGAAATTCGACATCAATACGTCCACTGTATCGAATGTCGATCAGTCGGATGCCGGAAAACCGAACACTGAGGGTTTTAAGAAAGAGAAGAAAAGAAAAAGAAAGAGAGAAGAGAGAAAAGATAGAAGATAGAGAGAAAAGAAAATAGAAAATAGAACGAAACTGAAATAACAGAACAACATCAGAATCTCACAATTCGCAGCGGAACAACATATAATAGATAAATGAATAATCTTTAAACAAAGAACTATATCAGTTATTACATTACATTACATTACATTACATCATATCATCAGAGTGTACAACAACAAACAAATAGCGGAAAAAGAATACTATATACTAGTAATACGCTATGCCATCCATCTTGCCTCCTGCAACTCCTGAATTCCAGAATATCCTGATAAACCTTAACTCTTGACTGCCCGTGTGAAAATTGGTGGGCACCCAGAGTTTAGGAAGGAAAACAATAAACTCTGAGTCAGTCATGTGACTGGTGCGAGAACTAAAACAGTTTATTTTTCTTTAAAAATCAAAATAGAGGAATATTTTTAAAGTCAATTCGCAATGCTTTTAAAAATGAGACTACCATAAGACCTCCCGCCACACACACAATGCAAACGCAGACTTGGGGGAGATTTCTTCTTATGTTAGTCAAAGATGCTTGATACGCATTAAAAGAAAACATTTGATATTATTACTAGTGCATAGTGTAGAAAATATTTCGAAAGTAGAATATAAATCTTAGCCAGCATAGGTACCATTATAGTATGCTTACTATAGCTACCATATTAGATGGCAGGTTCTACAACTAAAACCGTACAAGTCTCGTATTGTTTCTTTGGATTTCCAACGAATGGTCAGGCCAAGGAACTTCCCATTGCCACATGAGAACGCCTCTGGATGGACGTCCCCGAGAACCAAACCGGATCTCTGCCAACACAAGGCCGGGTTACCCTTAACCGAGTAACAACTTACCGAATATGCCATCCCCCGGTCCTTTGGGACCTTTCAACCGAGCGCTCGTCACCATCATCACACATTCATAACAAAGTGTTTTCAACATGAGTAAGTATCTGGGCTCCATACCATGATACCACCCTTTTCCAGAAGGAAATGCACATACCCTAAAGGGAGCTACCCCTCATAACCTTGCCGCATCTTTCCTGTTTTGACCATTCCGGGGTGTGAGGCTCGACGAAGTTTCATCCACAAAAACACGCTTTATGCAAAGTCATGCTTTGGGTCAACAAATGATCATAGAGATGATCACCAAGATAGACGATCAAACAAATGATCCTATCACAAATAATCAACACAATGATCATTTCACAGCAACACTCAGCATGTCACATTACCAAATTGGGAATATATCGCTGATAACTTTCTACTATATAACCTCTGAGCTCGTACGTCTCAGAGAAGGGTGTTAAGCTAAGAGAATAAATTCTCCGCCACCAATAGAAATATATTTGAAAGAAATCGTCTTTATATCTCAATTTGTAATGTCAGGCATACTATCCATACAAGTCTGTTCCGGGCTCGAACAGAACCGAAGGCACTTACAAAGAAGTCCTTGCAATCCGAATAATTTCTAATCACGTCCGAATTTCCCATCACATATGGAGATCTCAATACCGGGGATCAGCCAGTGCAGAGACAATCAACAAGAAACCTTTTCGTTTTCGAAAATATCCGGTCTTCAACACCGATCTTCAAATGCAATTCATAACGACGTATCACATATTCGGAATGGGTTATAGGACCCCAAGGTCCTTTCCCGGTTAACCCGAATAGTGAGCGCTTATTTTAAAAATAAAATAAATGTGGCATTCAATTTCAAACAAATTACAACAAATACCTATTCAAAGGTAAATATTGATAGTCGGTTATTGAACTATCAATGGATATGCACAACATCACCAGATTCCAAATAATCTTTCAAATTATTTATTTTCCAAAAATATCTTTACAAGATATATATTTTCCATTCTTCAAAAATAAATCAATATTTATTTTTAAACCCATTTTCCAAATTTCATTTATAAATTCCATATTGAATTTATATTTGCAAAAATATTCATGAATATACGATTTCCACTCGATTTCTAATATTCATTTTTAATTTATCTTCAAAAGGATTAATTCCAAATATTCACTCAATATTGGAAAAGCATTTCCATACTTATTTATTTATAAGTAATTCACAAGTCTTTTTATTTTCTATACTTGCAAAATATTCAATATACTTTAGTCGAAATTAAGTATATATTTCATTCTTTAAGGAAATCATTCTCTTAAACATATTTATTTGGGCCAAAACGAATGTTGCGTAAAACATCGTTACGACAACCCAAAATCACTAGTATAGGGATTCGAAATTAAAATAGATATATAAATCCCAATACTATACAAAACATTTCCTTTCGGAAATCATCTATTCTAACAACAGTGTTATAATCTACTATTTCCTCTATTTCTCGAAAACGTCTATTTCAACAATGAATGTTGAAATCTATGGTTTCGATAGTTAATACATTTTAAAACATCATTAGATCGTTTTAATTCTATTTAAAACATCTCATCCAAAACATTTCTTTAACATATTATTCACTATTCAAAAACGTGAAAATACTTGTTAACCAATTTCATCATTTCTATTCCTTTTATTTTAAAGGATTATTCACTGTCTAAAACGTGAATATAACTCCATAAATAAATTACAACAATTTTACTTATCAAAATAAGTCATTGCGGATTTATAAAATAATATTTATAAATTCCATTTCTATTTATTTTATAACACTTCCTCTTATAAATTTCCTTTATTAACTTATTCGATTTATAACTCAATTATATACCGAAAGTCCATATTATAAGTTAAATGCTTATAATTCATTTGTTTACAAAAACATCCTTTTAAACTTCATAATTATAAATCTTATAACTTATAAGATTCATTTATTTATCCAAATCTATTCTTTTAAATAACTTTACAAATTTTATAAACCTACTGTGTATAAAATTCCATTTATAACTTCACCGTTATAATCTTATAAATTTCATTCATTTACGAAATTCATTCACAATTCATTCTCGTACTTATAAAAGCTCGTTTTATAATTCAAAATATTCTAATTTATAATTATCCATTTTATAAATCTTTTATATGGATCAATTTATATTATTCTTTTAAAAACGTCTTTGAACTCCTTTATAATTCATCATTTTGATTTATAAAATAATCAAATTTCATAAATCCTATTTTTAAACTTTTATAATAAATTCAGAAATCCCAGTTTAAACTATTTTATCAAATCATTAATCTCATACTTTCAAAAATCAATTTTTAACTAAATTTCTCAAAAATCATAATTTTTATAATATTAAAATTATAACGTTTATTTATTTTACGATGGATCGATTCCAAAAATATTTAATAAACGTATACTTTCAAAAATCACTTTAGAAATCCCATAAAAATAAAAATCGTTATTTTTAACTTAAAAATTGGATTCGATGATGCAACACATCAAATAGTCAATCACGACTTTCAAACATCATATATCGATATGATAAACAATCAAATATCACAATATCTAAAATCAATAAATATTTGTGAGGAATCCAGTTGGATCCCTCCAACCTGTTTCCCTGCATCCACAGACATTAGCACAATACCCATTCCACTTCGAGATGGAATATCGCGGTATATGGGATTTATAAAAATATTATCCGCTTACTAACGGCGCAATAGGGTCTCATCCGCTATACAATGCGGGAAATCAATCAACTGCAATATATACATATGCCAATATATATATATATATATATATATATTGCTATATACTAATATAATACCAATCCCACTTCAAGGTGGAATATCGCGGTATATGTGTGTAATAAATAACCTCCGCTTACTAACGGCGTATAGGGTCTATTCACATCCAATATATATATATATATATATATATATATATATATATAACAATCATCATATAAGCATTCAATCAACACAACTAACAATTTTAAATCTAACTATTTAAAATTTAAATAAATCCTTTTGAGTGAGAAGTTCTCACCTTTGCTTTTATTTTGCAATCCATTTCCCATCTTGACTCGATTTTCTTGATTTATACCTTGTATAAATATTATACACAATTTATTAATATTCGAACAAATCGAATAATAAATTTTCGTTTAATAGTTTCGATTCATCGGTGATTTCATTTTAATAGTTAAATTAACTGATAGTTTTTATTTAAACCAGTTTCTTCTTTAATAAATTTATTTTAACTAAAAATTAAATTAAATTTACCAAACTCTCTTTCAATAACTTAATCAATTTTATTTATCAATTCCCTTTTTTTTTATTTACTGAGGAACGAAATCATTTTCGTTTGACTGTGGAATGAGGGAGAGAGGAAGAGGGAATGAGAGAGGCCATTGTTTTAAATTGAACGAGATGTTTAATTTTCTTCTGTAACTGAAGCTTGCGTTATTATTTAAAGAGGGATGGAGGGAACAAGAGAACGTGCTTGCCTGTTCTTGTTCGTGATCTGTTGCGTGATTTTAGGCGTAGGGCTAGGGAAGATAACGTGTGTTTATTGACCAAATAAAATATTAATTTTCAAATTGAATTCGATTCAATTTAAACGCGTTTACTTACCGTGTGCGCACATAACAGCTCCAAAAAATACGAAATTTGAAATCCGGTAATAATTAAATATTACGGACCCAATGGAACTGGTTTCGTCGAATTACAAGACTGTGCCTCAGACGGCTATTTTTCAATATCGATTCAAACGATTTAATTTCAAAACTGAACAAATCACTTTCAATTTCAATTCTGAAGCTTCTATAATCTTCAATATTATCAATATGAATTTTACAAGCCTTTGAAACATTTTTAATCGGCTTAAAATTGAAGATTCAAATTTTTATTCAATTTCAATAGATTAAATTCTATAATTTAATCGCTAAATTCATTCTGATAATTTGAAATTCAATTCAAACCATCATTCAAATATTTAAAATAAATTAAATATTTCAAATTAAATTGTTTAAAATTCTGGGTCGTTACAATTTTATTCTGGTTTTGAAAGTATAATTATTTTTAAAATGATCGCGGTGCTATAGTAACGTTTGGTTGTTGAAGAGACCGGGATCGGAAGTTGTCATACTCTCTGCCAACTCCAGAAACAACTTTAACAACCGTGTAAGCGGTGGAGAGTCCAGAATGAAGTAGGATGGTGGCGGCATTTCCTTTGAGGTAAATACGTGGACCCGACTCCTGTGAGTTAGCATAAGGTGGCTAAAACAAGAGCGATTCTTGGGCCAATGAGGTCATTCCTCTGATCGAACGCACTCCTTCGATATTATACTCTGACTTTTGGATTGATTCGGTGGCCACTATTGATTTTTGATTTGGGGGGGTTGTTCGAGGTGGGCGGTAGCTGCACGCTGCGCGTTTCCACCAGCCCAGATAGCAATTGGTATATCTACCCTGGCATTGCCTAGTTGTGCCTTGTCACCTAACCTATCGCGCCTTGTACGAGTTTAGATTTCTTTCGTAGCCCGTGTGGTATCCTCTGGTGGCTTCCCGATCAGGAGGGATTATGATATCAGATGGACTACTGGGACTATTACGTGTTAAGCGCTATATGGGTAACCCCTTAATGCTAAGAAAAGTAAGTTTATTTTACAATTAGACACTATTATAATAGCGCAATATACTACATAGTAAATAGTTTAATGGATCCTTAGGAGATGTAAATCCCGAGCATCTCTTGAGTTACTACACTCATATTTATTTCTGTTGATTTAACTTACATAAGATCTTTTAGTTCTCACTCGAGTGTTTTGTCTTTTCAATACGCTCGGGTCAGTCCGAGCGTTTCAGGACTTGAAGATTTTATTCTGGAGGACGAAGGCGAAGATTTGTAGTATTACTATCTACTATATTATCCCACTACACTATTTAATTCCGCTGCATTGATATTATTGGTATGTGAGTTCTGATATTTAATTATATAAAGAAGAACCAAATGTTTTGTAAACAGTTTTATGAACTCTATATTTTATTATTATATTTTATCCTTCCGCTGTGAGATTCTGTTTTCTTTTTATTTTTTCTTGTTTTCTTATTTACCCCATAAAAATCCGCCCTTCCGTATGATTTGAATTGGCACGTGTGTCGATTTATAGCGTGCGAAAAGGAGGGACGTTACAGGTCACCCCTTAACGCTATTTAAAAGTAAGTTTATTTTACAATTAGACACTATTATAATAGCGAAATATACTACATACTAAATAGTTTAACGGATCCTTAAGAGATGTGAATCCCGAGCATCTTTTGAGTTACTGCACTCATATTTATTTCTGTTGATTTAACTTACATAAGATCTTTTAGTTCTGACTCGAGTGTTTTGCCTTTTCAATTAGCTCGGGTCAGTCCGAGTGTTTCAGGATCGAAGACTTTACTCTGGAGGACGAAGACGAAGATTTCTATTATTATTATTTATTATATTCCACTATACTCGTATAGTTCCGTTGCATTGTTATATGGTATGTGTAACTCTGATATATGTTGTATAAGTATAATCGAATATTTTTATAACAGCTTTATAAACTGTATATTTGATTATTATATTTTATCCTTCCTGTAACAACCCGCATTTTTATCGATTTTATATTTAAATATTTTATTTAAATATTTTGTCGTTAATCGGATATTGGTCCGAAAAGCTACTTTTTGCAAACGGTCAAATTAGGACTCGAGACCACTTCCATTGAGTTCGAAATGCCGTTCACAACCTTTTTAAGTATAAACATTGATAGGTTTGGAGTTAGTGGAATTTCACTAACTTTTCCCGCTTTGGACTTTGGGTTAGTTTAGCCTATTAACCCCAAGTTCCAACCCCCTTCTCCTCACTCTTCATAAGTTTCCTAACTAATTCAAGCTTTGGTATTAATGGTGAAGAGAATGGGAAATTAAAACTCCAAGCACAAATTCAATTGCAAATCCAACATTCAACTCCAAATTCAAGTAGAAGATATTGGATTCAAGCTTTGGATTGCTTCTCCTTGCTTTCAAGCTTCATCTTCATAAATTTTAGTGCAAAGGTGAGATTTTTATCTCACAATTCTAGCCTATAACTATATTGGACTGTTGGGAATGATTCCCTATCATTTTTGCATGCATATTAGCATTTGGTTTGGATTGGATTGGCGAAAAACTCCAATTTTTAGCTTTTTGGTGAATTTTCTGCACTTAGGTCGTTCTGGCCATTTTCGTGTGTTCGGAGTTAGGTCGCTTGCGACCTAACCCTTAGGTCGTTCGCGTGTTATCGCGCTAGGTCGCACTGCCTTGAATTTTCACTTCGGAGTTAGGTCGTTTCACGTTAGGTCGTATGGGGTTTAGGTCGTAGGTCGTTTCTAGCCTTAAATCCCCTCTGCAGCGTTAGGTCGCTCAGCCTTTCCTTGTTAGGTCGTCACCACTTAGGTCGCGACAAATGTTAGTACGTTAGGGCCTTAGGTCGTAGGCCTTAGCTCGCATTTGAGCTTAGGTCGTAGGTCGCTAGCTCGTAGCTCGTATTTGGCCTTAGGTCGTAGGCCTTAGCTCGCATTTGAGCTTAGGTCGTAGGTCGCATCACCCTTAAGTCGTTCGACCTGATGCCTCTCTTAGGTCGCGCATCCCCTTAGGTCGCTAGGTCTTAGGTCGCGCATCGCCTTAAGTCGCTCGACTTGCTCTCACCTTAGGTTGCGCCATCTTTTAGGTCGCGTACCATACTTTAGGCCGTTGTCCCTTAGGTCGCTTGCACCTTAGGTCGGCCTCGTTAGCTCGCAGATCCTCTAGATCGCGTCGCCTTTAGACTGTTAGGTCGTGAGCGTTAGGACGTTAGACCTTACCATTCCTTAGGTCGCATGACCACAACACCGTTAGGTCGCTCGATCCTATCCTCCCTTTTGTCTTCACTAGGTCGAACCCCGTAAGCGGTGGTGTTGCCCCCGCACCCCCACCTTGGGGGGTTGCCACCCTCCCTGGACCCCCCCCTCCGTAGGGGATCTTATCTGAAAAACATTGAATTGATTTCCTTGGATTTTATTCACATCTCCGTATGCGATTTTTGTGACTGATTGTTTCTACAATTGCTTCTGTGTTTTGTCACTTTATAATATAAAGGTTTCAATACAAGTAGTAAATATCAAAACTCTTTTAACAAACAATTTCAACTCTATTTTTAATAACAAAGCTCTTTTCTTAAACCGTTTTCCAATCTATTAGTATATACAAACCTTTACCTCACTCGGATGAGAAATCTAATTAAACGACTTAGTAAAACAAGTGGTATGAAACGCTTGCGTTCACTTCGTTGGTTAATTCTTGGACTTGTTCGATTGAACCTCTTGTGACAATTTTATTAGTGAAGATTTACAGTTTGTTCGTAAATATTTAAGTTAAGCAAGTGGTTATGGGACATGAAGCTAAACTTCTATATTTACTAGCTTAGTGTAATTGACACTTCTCGTTGATCATGACGATCATTATGATGATTTAGACTAGCAACTGTGCGATGTCTCTTGTTGCGAGGTTAGACTAGACACCACTTGTGTGATTCCACTCACACATACCTTTTTGCTTTTTGGTTAGTCTGGACCTTAATCTATGTGATTCCATTCACACATGTGGGGTAGCTCCCCTTGGTCTTCGGACCGTCATGTGATAGGCCTCTTTCTCTTTTCTATGATTTCTGGACTTCTTGCATTGAATTCTAGAATTTATGTCATTGACTTGTTATGAGTACAAGTTTGGGGTATGATACCCTTTCCGAATCTTTGAGAAGATTCTTGTGATATTGATTATCTCTTATTGATTGATCTTCTGTTGATCATTATTTACATACTTATAGTGGTATGTCATTATGGATATTTTATGTTTATGCCATATCTTTTATGTTATATCATGTCATCTGATATTTATAGCTAGACTGACCCGTTTATTATTTTCTTAAATAATACTCGGGTCAGACCGAGATGTTACAGGTGCTTCTGCTTGACTTCTTCCCAGGGATTCATCACTCTGACTTTTGGCTAACTGTTTAGATTAGCAGTTTTTGTTGTATACACTTGAGATACAGACTCATAGTTGTATTCTTTTGTATAGCACGTGTTGCTATTCTTTTGTATTATCGTGGATCTTACTGACCACTACTCTGATGTACACTTTCATGTGTTAGTTATATATTCATATCTTCTTCCGCCTTTGTGATATGGATATCCGTGACTGATTTGTGTTATGATTTTTTCTATGTTTGTTTTCTAAGAATATTTATAGCCACCGTGTGATAAGCAATTACATGGAGGGTCGCTCCTCAACAGCCTTATTCTCCATGCTAGTTGACAGTACTACACCGTAGTGTTCTTGGCTAGTGTGGGTATAGAGGTGGGGCGTCACACTTCCGCTGTGAGATTCTGTTTTTTTTTTCTCTTCTATTTTTCTGATTTACCCCATAACAATCCGCCATTTTGTATGGTTTGAATTGGCACGTGTGTTGATTTAAAGTGTGCGAAAAGGCGGGACGTTACATTCTACTTTCCTTTAATTAATTTACTATTCAATAATCATATCATTTTTTTATAGATTACAATTCCAACTTTCTTTTTAATTCCATTTATACTTAGCATTACATCTCTTATTTCCTATAGAGGTTTCAATTTGTTAGTTGCATTTCATTTCACTACACTACTTGAAACTACCAATTAACGGAAACTTAAGAACTAAATACCGGGTTTTATTCAAATCATTTTAAAATTATAGATAAATGTGTATACTGGCAACATATATATCTAATTATACTTAAAACAATTTAAAATTTATATTTTTTTATTTAAAATAAATCTGCAGTAAAACAACTACAGTAGCCTACCAACTTCGAAACTCGAAAATGAATGTCGATGATGCATGCACTCATCACAGAAATTATTTTCCAGCGTCAGAGAGGGGAGTACAGAACTTACTTCTTTCCAAAATTTCTTTAAAACAATTCCTTAAAATTATATTGAAATATTTATATCAGAAAATACTTCTAAAAATATTATTATTATATTTCAAAATCATTCAAAAGAAATTTTCATTTATTTTCTTTTCTTTTCAAATCTTATTTCCAACCTATGCTTATAGATTTCAATACCTAATAACCAATATATTACAACTAAATATATATCACTTATGAAAATTTTATTTTATATATATAGAAAATATAATAGGCAAAATTATTTGATTCACCTTTATTCAAAACAAATATTTTTTCGGTCTGTCCTATTAAGTGTTTAGAAATCCCTATTGATGTCATAGCGTCCTATGCACCAACCAGAATTTATAAATACAAAACGGAACAAATTAGTACAATATTAAAACCTTTTTATAACACTAACAAATACGCTTTCTCATATATACACACTCAATGACTCATAATAGGGTATTTCTACCCTATTGATGAAGAGTCAGACCTCACAAAGCTAAGGTTTATCGCTAAACCAAAGCTCTGATACCAGATGTAACATCCCGCCTTTTTGTACACTTTAAATCGACGATAAACCTCACATGTCAAACTTAAACCATACAGAAGGGCGGGTTGTTATGGGGTAAATAAGAAAAAGCAAGGAAAGAAAAAACAAAATAGAATCTTGTGGCGGAACGATAAAATATAATAATCAAATAAATAGTTTATGAAGCTGTTTTACAAAGTATTCGATTATACTTATACAATACATATCAGAGTTACACATAACAGAGAATAATAAATAATTTAACGGAACAGTATGAATGCAGTGGAATATAATAAATAATAGTAATACAAATCTTCGTCTTCGTCCTCCAAATATAAAGTCTTCGAATCCTGAAATGCTCAAACAGACCCGAGCGAATTGAAAAGACAAAACACTCGAGTCAGAAGTAAAAAATCTTGTGTAAGTTAATTCAATTGTAAATAATATGAGTGGACTGGCATCAGAGATGTTTACGGGGTTTGACATCTCCTATCCAATGTCTAACGTGAGTGCAGTAACTTAAGAGAGTTCGAGATTCACATCTCCTAAGGATCTGTTAAACTATTTACTATGTAGTAATATTTCGCTATTATAATAATGTCTATAGTAAAATAAACTTACTTTTAAATAGCGTTAAGGAGTTACCTAATCTCCCCCTTAACACAATAATAGTACTAGTAGTCCATCCAGTACCATGGTCCCTCCGGATCGGAAAGCCACCAGAGGATACCACACGGGCTACGGGAGAAAACCAAACTCGTACAAGGCGCGATAGGGTAGGTGACACGGCACAACTAGGTAATTCTAGGGTAGATATGCCAATTATGCTTCCAGACCGCTGGTAACGCGTAGCGCGCAACCACCGCTCACCTCGAGCCACATCCCCAAATCAAAAGCGGCCACTGAATCAGTCCAAAAGTCAGAGTACAATATCGAAGGGATGTGTCCAATAAAAGGTGCTACGTTCTTAGCCCGTCGATCGCTCCTGTTTTAGCCACCTTATGCCAACTCACGGGAGTCAGGTCCACGTATTTACCTCAAAGGAAACGCTACTACCATCCTACTTCATTCTAGAATCTCCACTGTGACGCCCCACCTCTATGATCACAATATCAAAGTTTATTATAAGGAATAACATCTTCTATTGCGAAGAATAAGGCTTGTTAGAAGCGACCATCCGTAAGTTATGCCTTAGACGAGTATTGATTACATCGATAGGAGTTGTGTAATTTACTCCCAAAGATACGAATTCAATCCAAATCTAAAACGAAACTACCATGGCTAAAGAAAAATCCAGAACAACTCATAATAACAACAACACTGATAATATAATAACACCAGAATAGAAATATCAGATATATAGCAGAAGACAAGTTTGGAATATATGCTACAACGATCGATGGTTCACATAAATCCAATGTACATTTACATATCATCAACATACATGAGACGAGAGTCAATGCACCAAAAAGAAACACCTCGAAGCTAGGAAAACGATGAACTGAAATCCCAAAAGCTGGAGTGGCAATAGAATCAGAGATAGCGACTATCCTGAAATATCTCGGTCTGACCCGAGTATTATTTAAAGGAAAATAATAAACGGATCAGGTTAATTTAAACTTCAGAAATAAGTGTATACTAAACAACACTTAAGCAAATAATTATAGTCTCGAACAAGACTATACAGCATAAATAATCAACATAGTTCAAATGAAGAAATCTCAATTTAAACTCCATCAAAATCAATAATCTCGAATGAGACTATTCAACATAAGTAATCACCATAGTTTAAATAAAGAAATATCAATTTAGACTCCATCAAAATCCGCTTTTAAATTCCCAATTGAATTCAAAATAACAATACGCAAATTTATAATCTCAGATGAGACTATATTCAAAATTATAATCTCAGAAGAGACTATACCAAAATTATAATCTCAGAAGAGACTATACGCAAAATTATAGTCTCGGGTGAGACTATACAACATAGTAATCAACATAATTTAAAGGAAGAAATCCCATTAAACATCATCAAAATCAACTTCCAAATTCACAATTGAATTTAAAATAGCAATACACATGATCTAGAAATCAAAATAAGATAACTAGAAAATCAACATAAAAGATGGATCGATCCCAACAGATGGCGAGTTTTAGCTACGCCGCACGTGCATCTCATATGGTTGAAGCCTACCAAGTACTATAATTTTCAGCGTCCAACAAATGACCCGAAGGTCCAACAAATGACCCGGAGGTCTAGTACTTGTATTAACCCGAAGGTCTAACGTATGACCCGAAGGTCCAACAAATGACCCGAAGGTCCAGTAGAGTGGCTCGAAAGCCAAATAAAATCAACAAAATCATCAAAACAGCAAATATTTCAATTAACGAGTCCGGAATTAACCGAAATAGTAAAAGTATGGTTCCATACTCCGCACTTTTGCTAAATCGTTTAAATCTCTTCATCATTTCCTTGAAAGTGCAAAAATTGTGTATCTTAAATAAATAACATTTTACGTTCACAAACAGGCAAGTCCGGAATTAAGCGAATCAATAAAAGTGAGGGTTCATAGTCCTCAATTTTGCTGAAGCGTTTAAATCACTTCATCATTCTTTTGAAAGCGCAAACTGTAATTTTTTTGAAATTTTTTTTATTTTAAAACGATTTTTAAAACACGTGATTAAAACAGCAACAACTATAGCAATTTCGACGAGGAAATTACGCTTCCCAAACATCGTAAAAACGGATATCAAATCAGTGTTGTGGGATAACCGCTTAAAAATTCACTTTAAAATTGATGGTTACTGAAATCAAAACAACGGTAATTTTTACTTGTCAAAAACCTCATCAAAATAGCACTCTTCAAAAATATAACGCCGGAGTAAAAATTCCATTATAAAAATAACGGCAACAAAGTCCGTTTTAATAACGCAACATTGGTTCAACGCAAATTAATTTGTGGACTGCACACTATATTTTCACCAAAAATCTTACACTGTCTCAACTTGAAATTAATGTATACTTTGCAAAACATGGCTAATGCAATAAAAAGAAATGCATGCATGTAAATGGATCACAGGACTTGAATTAACCCGGAACATATAAGGCACGAACAAAGTGTTTACGGGCACAAAAACACAGCATGTGTCAAAACTTCGTTTGTGTAATACACTAGTACAAATGGAATAACTAATATTTAAAAAAAAGAGAGGCCTGGACATACTTATGTGCAACAATGAAGTCCTGCATGCGAATTTTTTTAAGAATGCACGTAACAAGTTTAACCAAAAAAGACTATATGCATGCACGTGTAAACAAAGGTCTTGGCAAAATACGAAAATAAGAAAAGAAAAGATACAGGCACATAACCTCTGTTTTTTTAGTTTGTGACAGCTCGTGTAAAAAGGATGTTCCACTATGTTTAGTATTTAGACTTGTGCTATTTTTATAAACTGAACCAATACCCACGTGAAGGCCAAAAATGTGAAGAGTATAACACGACTTGATATTTAATTTTAAATGTGCTACCCCATAAAAAAAGTAAGCAACTGACTTAATAATTTTTGCACTGCAATTTTTTTTTAAAATTTCTATTTTAAAATATTCATTACGACAGTAATTCAAAATTCACAGTCATTACAGACTCCCCCTTATAAAAATTGCGCTCCGCAATTTTCATACTAGAAGCAGTCAATAACACAAATTAATTCACCACAACAATGATAAAAATAGAAATGACGAATAAAAATGCTCACCCCCACCCGAAGAGGAGAGAAAACCCAGATAAGAACGCTCGATGAATTCTTTGGTTTCCCAAGTTCAATCTTTGGGGTTTATGGACCATTGAATTTTCAGAAGCAGGACTTCTTTATTCCGAAGGCGTTTAACCTCCGAAGCTAGCACACGAATAGAATTTTGCACAATAGACAAGTCGGGTGAGATCTCAGGATCTTGCAACACAAGAGAATCAATAATAGAATCCGAATCTCGAAGGCATCGATGAAGCTAGGATACATGAAATACGTTCCGAATTCCCGAAAACTGGATAGGTAACGATACACGATAAGCAACTGGGCTAATGCATTCCGTAATAGGAAACAGTCCAATATAACGAGGAGCCAATTTCCCGAAGCTACAAAAACGCACCACACCCTTCATCGGGGAAACACGACTGAATATGAGATCGCCAACAGAAAATTTCAAAGGTTTCCTACGATGATCGAAATAAGATTTCTGCCTAATTTGAGCCTATTTTATTCTCTATCTGCTAATACCAACCTTCTCAGAAGATTCACGAATAAAATTGGGTTCGAAAACTAACTTTTCCTCGGATTCCAACCAACAAGATGGTGATCGACATGGCCTTCCATAAAGGGCTTCGAAAGGAGCCATACCGATACAGGATAGAAAACTGTTGTAATAAGCAAATTCAACGAGAGATAATTGGTCTTCCCAACTATCTCCAAAGTTGAGAAGCAGTCCGACTGGACTCGATAGGAATAAAAATGGGCTGATTTGGTCAATCGGTAAACAATCACCCAAACACTAATATGGCCCGACCTCGAATGAGGTGGACCATCAATGAAGTCCAAAGAAATTTGATCCCATTTCCATAGTGGAATCTCAAGAGGCTGCAAAAGACCACTAGGACGCTGGTGTTCCGCTTTAATAAGTTGACAAGTCATGCAATGACTCACATAGCTTGCAACTTCACGCTTCATACCCTCCCAAAAGTATAAGCATTTCATATCAACATACTTCTTACTACTACCCGAATGGATAATATACTACTACTACCCGAATGGATAATATACTTAGAATGATGAAAGTCCTCAAGAATGTCATTTCTAAGATTAGAAACACTAGGCACGATCAACATTCCCTTCTTCCGAATACAACCATGAACATCAATATCGAAATCCTTTAGATTATCACTTCGGGATTCCAATTTACAACTCTGAATAAGATAAGAGAGGTTGGATCTTGTTTCTGGCATCGGCACTAAGATCCAATAAACTAGGACGAGCTTCCATGCTAAATAAAAGCATGGTGGAATCAGAAACCGAAGGACGGTCTCTAATATCACAATAGATAAAGCTTCTAACACATTCCACTCTACTAGCATCATGGAAATAACAACTTGCTGCTTGCGACTGAGTGCATTAGCAACTCGATTACCCTTACCAGGGGTGTACTGAATATCAAAATCATATGAAGCAAGGAATTCGAGCCAACGCTGTTGCCTCATATTAAATTCTTTCTGAGTGAATGGTACTTCAGAGATTTGTGATCAGTGAAGAGAACAAATCGCTTGCCCAATAAATAATGTCGCCAAATCTTTAGAACAAAGACTATGGCGGCTTACTCCAAATCATGGGTAGCATAATGAATTTCGTTAGGCTTTAGTTGTCTAGAAGCCTAGGCAAATACTCTATCCTTTTGCATGAGAACAGCACCGAAACCAACACGGCTAGTATTGGTGCAAATAATGATGTTTTAGTTCCCTTCGGGAACCACAAAGATAAGAGTATCAGAAAAGAGTTCTTTCAAATAATCTTGTTTCCTGAAAAGATAAAACTTCCAAAATTTCAATTGTCTTTACGAAATCATTTTCTAGAAAAATTTAGTTTTTATAAATTTGTTGTGTCAATTTGTCTCATCAAAGCGTTTAGGAGATTCCTATCGATAACGTTGATCAAGCGCATCAACCAGAATTCTTAAAGCACTCAATGGGCAATATAATCACAAAATCATCTTCGATAAGATAAACACAAATCGAATTATACTTGTAAATAAATTTTATGAAAAAGATTTGCAAAATTTTAAACTGCTGTTTTCATCCAAAATCAATAAATACACAAATGGAGTCATCGAGATATTCATAAAATACTCGATTCACAAAAAGGATGAAATAAGCTGGGTAAAATGAATGACATAATAAGTCAATCATAAGAATCATAGCGAGTGCGGAATGCGGTAAGTGGAATGCTAACTTCCGTAACTCGTAGCCAAATGAAAACCGGTGGCAAGGTCGAGTTGGGAGAAGAGCTTAACGCCACATAATTGATCGAACATGTCGTCGATCCTAGGTAATGGGTACCTATTTAATAGTGAACTCGTTAAGCTTGCGAAAATCAATGCAAATCCTAAGAGTACCATCTGTCTTCTTAACGAAGACAATGGCAACGCCCCAAGGAGATGAGCTAGAACGAATAAATCGTTCGGCTTCCAATTCAGATAATTGTTGCTTGAGTTCCTCATTTTCTTTAGCAGACATCCTCGTGGGAGGATAACTGACAGGTTGCACCAGAGATAAGATTAATACGAAACTTAATTGCCGTCTTAGGTGGCAAACTCGAAATAGGCCTGAAAACATCAGAAAAATCACAAATGACTGGACTATTTAGCTATAACAGCCTCCGATTCGAAGGAAGAATTGATAGCATTCGAAGTATGGTCCATGTTTCAAAATATAATAGGTAACTGCTCGATAGCATCGGGATGCTTGAGATATATAGTTCTTTCGGGGCATAGGATTGAATTTCATAACGAACGAGCCAATCCATTCCTAAAGTCATATCAAAACCAAGATGATCCGTAACATGCAGATTCGCACGAAAGGAAAAACAAAAAAGAATAATCTCAACATCAACATACAACAAAGCAAGAGTAGCGGATCTACCAATAGGGTTAACAATCCTCAAAGGTTCGCAAAGAGTAACAACATCCAAAGGGATAACAACAACAAGCTCCTTCGACATGAATGAACACGATGCACCCATATCGAAAAGAACTCTAATAGAACGGTTATGAAATAAAGTAAAACCTTCCAAAACAGAAGGAGTAAAACCTTTGGGCTGAGAAGAATCACCAGAAGCTTAAGCAATATTAAGCTTCCCATATTTGAAACCCTTAGAAGCAGTTAAAACAACTCAAGATTGTTAAGGAATTTAACAAATGGAATATTACAGAAATATGAATATATTTCTAGACATATTCCAACTTGTTATAGAGGATAAAAGTTTAAGAACAACAAAGGAATAGATTAGAAAGGCACGGATAAAACTCTCGAATAGTTGTAACACATGTTCCATTCTGCTTCTGTGCCGTGTTTATTATAATTTGTTCTGAATTTCAGCTCTGATACCAAGCTGTGACGCCCCACCTCTATGCTCATAATAACAAAGGTTATTATAAGGAATAAAATCTTCTATTGTGAAGAATAAGGCTTGTTAGAAGTGACCATCCATAAGTTATGCCTTAGACGAGTATTGATTACATCGATAGGAGTTGTGTAATTTATTCCCAAAGATATAAATTCAATCCAAATCTAAAACGAAACTTCGGTGGCTAAAGAAATTCCAGAGCAACTCATAATAACAACAACACTGATAATATAATCACATCAGAACCGAAATATCAGATATATAGCGGAAGACAAGTTTGGAATACATGCTACAACAATCAATGGTTCACATAAACCCTATGTACATTTACATATCATCAACATACATGAGACGAGAGTCAATGCACCAAAAAGAAACACCTCCAAGCTAGGAAAACGATGAAGTGAAATCCCAAAAGCTGGAGCGGCAACAGAATCATAGATAGCGACTATCCTAAAATATATCGGTCTGACCCGAGTATTATTTAAAAGAAAATAATAAACGGATCAGTCTAAATTAAAAAAGAAATATTGTTGCTAAAAAAAAAGAAATTTTACATGGCAATATGTTGTACATTCCATGATCAAACAAACTGATGGGTGCATCAATTAGTAGAAGCAACAGATACACGCAAGTAAGTAACACAATTCCTAACATTAGGATCAATCAATATGCAGTAATAACTGCCTAATACATACTTATGATGCCCTGATTTATATGCAGATGGAGACTAGACTACTTACTACTCAGCTTTACACACAAGAAATGATGAGTAAGAGGAATAAATTAGAAGATGTGAGTTTGGCACTCACATTCTGTAACGACCGTGAAGTTTTAATTACTGTCGTAATAAATATTTGTCGTTACATCCACCGCGTACACTGTTGTTAAAGTGGTTTCGGAGTTGGCAAAGAGTATGACAACTTCTGATCCAGATCCCTTAAACAACCAAACGTTATTATAACACTGTGGTCTTTTCAAAATAATTATACTTCAAAACTAGGATATAATATTCATTTCAAAACTATATAAATACGATATCATTTTCGTTTTAAAAACCAAATCAATATGATATCATTTTAAAATCATAGTATTTCAAAGTTATAGAATTTCGAAACCGAAGACTTAAAACTATAACACTTCCAAAATGTAATACTTTGAAATTTATAACTTTGAAACATAACTTCCACCCCTTACATGTTTCAATATTAAAATATTTTATAAAATAAACCAGCTTCTTAAATTTCACAAATCAATTCCAAACAACCCGAATTTCTAAATTTTAAATCTAAATAAATCCTCAAATCATAAATTTCAATTCAATTCGATTATCAAATAGAACATTCCAAATTATATCGACTTCAAACAGATTTGATCCACAAAATAAACCATTTCAATTCAATATATTTCAAAGCTTAAATATTCAATATTTCAAAGCTAAAATTTATAATTCATATATATATATATATATATAGACACACACACCAAATTTACTTTACTATTATTTAGTTTTGAAATATTTTCTTAATGAATCCAATATCCTTTAAATAAAACTTCAAATTCCAATAACTGAATATTCCTCAATTTATTTAGACTTGATATGTTCACTTAAATCACCTTAAACTCGAATTAAGTTATAAAACCATATTCTTTTAAAATCTCAATTTCAAAAAGTTCCAAATGGATTCTTATTAAATGTAACTCTTAATTAAATAAAATCTCAAATCAATTTCAAAACTATCTTCTCAACCTTGACTTATGAAAATCAATATAAACTCTATATTAAAACATAATTTAAGTAAATACTTATCCATATTATATTTTAATAAAATCAAATTTTATTATTAAACTTATTTTATAGTTTAAACAATTTTATTTATAGCTTAAAACAAAGAATTTAACTATATATAAAATAACATTTATAAAATATCCAAATCAATATCTCATAAAATCGTATATTTCTTTACAAAGCCATAGAAATCATTTCAAAATATATTTATATATAGACCGCGGTGTGTGTAAAAAAATTTCTATCCTATGGTCAAGTGATACTGATATTTATCATTTCAATCCGCAATTTAAAATAAAAATACAGTTATATATCATTTCAAACCGCAATCCCGAATGATGCATAACAACTTGTAGTTCACGACAATATAAATTCCAACATCCATTCATCCAATATCAACCATCAAACATTTATCACAATCATGATCCAATTCATACAATAACATTAATATAGAACAAATACTAAATAACAGGTAATTAATGGTAGTTTATACTCAATAATAAATTAATTTAACTGGCAGTTTATATACAATAATAAATTGAATAAGAATTTAATTTAATAAATTCAACTTAAATGGAATGATGAAAAAATATACCAAACAACAATAAATAAATTTCTAATCACATCAGAAATTAATTTAACACACATAAGAAATTTTAGAAGTTGTGAGTGGGTTTAAACACTCACCTTTTGAATTTAAATTGAATTTAAATCCAATTTACATCCAAAATTCACACAGTCTCAGAATTCACCCAAACTAGCGCCAAAATGTCCGAGATTCCAATATAAACCTAGTGGAGAATATCGCACGTAATTTCGACCTCGTATGGAAAAGTTACGAGATTAGAACGTTTGAAAAGATTAAAAATTAAGATTATAAAATGAAACAAAGGAATAATAAATAAAGAAGATAGGACACTTTGCCCTCCCCTTTACCTCGTTCAACACGCACAACAGCTCCAACCCAACCAGCTGCTACATGATCCACCACCCTCAACACACTTGCGACCACACAGGCGCGACGCTACCCACCTACACACTAGACACGCCGCGATCGCCTACCTCCTCCCCACGTCCTTCGAGTCGACCATGGCTGTGCGTCAATCGTGTTCCATAGCAGCAGCTGCCACCGTTAATAAACCCTAACTGAATTTTACGCGACCATCCAACCATCAATCAACATGATGAACGACACAGATGCACTCCACTCGTCCCCCTACACGCGACTGTAACCTCGATTTGACGATCTGACACAGTTGATCGTGGCACGATGAACGGCCGTACTTTGCTCTTTAATTTTCGAATGAACCGAGATTCAGATTGGAAAATGTATCACAAATTTGAGATGTGCTCGTCGAGAGCTTTCCAACAATATAAAATATGATATAGTTTGAAGAGTTTGAAATTTTGATTTGGTTTTGAATTGCAATTGGATCTGGAAATGGAAAATTGTTTGTTTGCTATTGAGGAGGAGAGACAGCTGAATGGTACATATAGAAATGAGGAATAAGAAATGGGCTAGGGTTTATAACAGGGTATATATAGGCAAGCTGAAATTAGAATGGACCGAATCGACTGGTTTAGACCGTTGAACGATAAATGGCACGAAAAGCCCGTTCTGAGTTCGGACCGAAATTGGGTCAACCTATATATCAAAATAGATGTTTTTAAATATTTGAAACGCGATGGAAAATGTTTCAAGTTAAAATTCCATCGTATGAAAAAGTTATGCTAAAATAAATTTATTTCAAATTGATTTCAATTTAATTGATTTATAGGCGTTTTGCGTTTGTACGATCAAACGACAAGTCTGATCGCTACATAACTTGAAATCCTACAATAATTCACCATTACAGATCCGATGAAACTGGTTTTGTCGAAATTCAAGTCAATTGCCAAAATGGCTATTTTCCAGTTAATTAAATAAATTAATATAAAATTAATTAAATCAAATTTCAATTCAAATTTAATAAATCACAATTCCTCTCATTTTAAATTATTTGGACATTTACCAAAATTTACCACAAATTTAAATGTCACTTTAATGTTGATTCATCGATCAATTTAAAGTCAATCAATTCACCAATTATAGTATTAAATTCCAATTTCAATAATTCTATTTAATTTACTTTTCATTATATTATTCAATTCATTGATGTCAATGGATGAAATTAACATTGGACTCATGATCTATTTCATTAGTATTCTCCAAATTCAACTTAGTTTTCAATTTACGTAATAATTATATATTTAGTTTCATTCATTTGCAATTAATCCAATTATTGAATTTTAAATTTCAATAAGTTAATAAATCTCGATTTTCATTCTTTAAATCAAACAATTGTCATATTATAAATAGAATTGACATTATTCCCTATTATTGCCTTAATTTACACTAACATAACATTGAGTTGAGATTCATTGCAATTGATTACAAATTTTGATTTAATGGACTAAATAAATGATTAACTTATAATAATTGTTATCATTAACTTTCAATCACATTTTCATAAGTTTATCACTCCCAAACCAATATTATAATTTCTTACTAAACATTGATTTTGTTCAATTACCACTCAATATATATTAATTCATTAATTAATTCAATATTCAACTTTCCTTCTTTATTGTGTGTTAGCTATATTTTCCACTTATATTGAAATTTTGCCGAACATAACATTTGGATTATTTCCTTTATTGGGATTTCATTCAACTTGTTTCAATTAATTGGGATTGCACTAAATTAGTTATTTATCCACTTGTATTAACATTATTACCTTAATTTACATCCCATTACTATTAATCAATATATTATTTCATTGGTTAATTCAATACTTACTTTTATTTACCTATTTTCCATTTTATAACCAAGTGCAACAATTTCCACTCTTTCATTATCGGGATTTTACTCCAATTGTCTATAATTAGTTTTAATAACAAATGCTTCACTTCATTCTTGACATTCGCTTCATTTTAAATTGTAGAGTTTTTATTTCTTTCAAAATTTAATTACAAAAATCTTATCAAATTAACCAATTTAGTTATCGCAATTTACGGGTCGTTACATTTTATTTATTTACACGGAGCCTTGCCTTGAAATGTTTCATGTATGTTGATGAAACTAATTGAGGTAGCACACGTTTTGAAATTTTATACCAAAAGATTTTCTTACCATTTAAACATGTCTTATCAAATTCCAACGTGTGTCTTTTATCTTCTGTCAATTACCTACATGTTAGGCTCTTTTTATTTTGCGAATTTACATCTTCTTATATCTTTCCCTTTCACATTCCAATTCCCAAACGTGCTTTTCCCTTATTCGTTTCCTATTTCATAAATATCTTCCTCTAACTTTCCATTTCCAAAACGTGCTTCCATTATTTCTTTTGCCTAAAATTTTCTTTCTCTTCTAAAAAGAAACGAACAAACGTGAGCAACTTATTTTCATGAAGCCAATCTTTTCCATTTTTTTACAAATGTAACAACCCTTATTTTTACGGATCGAAGAATCGTAGGACTATTGTCATTATGTTGTTAGTGTTGTTATGTCGTTCAGAATTTAAGTCGTTCGGAGCTTAAGTCGTCCAGAGTTAAGTCGTCCAGGGTTTAGGTCGTGCAGTGGCTTAGGTCGGTGGAGCGACTTAGGGGATTGGAGCGACCTAAGGAAAGTGAGTGACTTAAGGGATGACGGTTTAAGGGGTAGCGACTTAAGGATAGTAGCGGCATAGGTGAGTGACTTAGGAGTTAACGACCTAAGGAGGGTAAGTCGTTCGAGCGACTTAAGGGTGATAGCTTAGGTCGGGTAGTAGATAGGTCGGTTGAACGACTTAAGGATTGGGACGACTTAAGGGAATCGGCGACTTAAGAGAGTAAGCGGCTGGGTTTAGTTTAGGTCGTAAGTCGTTATGTCGTTGAGTCGTTGAGTCGTTAAGTCGTTGAGTAGTGCGTATGTGTTAGGTCGCGCATGTGTTAAGTCGTAGGTCACGTGAAGGCCTAAAGAGTTAGGTCGTGCACGTTTTAGGTCGCGCATAGGCTTGAGTCGTTGGGTCGGCTTCATGGTTAGGTCGTAGGTCGTGGGGAGTATTAGGTCGTTGGGTCGGCAATGTTGTTAAGTCGTGAGTCACATGATGGCTGGAGTCGTTAGGTCGTGTAGAGGCTTGAGTCGGTAGGCCGTGGGGTTGATGAGTCGTAAGTCGTGGGGCCTTGTTAAGTCGTGACCGACTTAAGGGGGCGAACGACTTAAGGGTTTGGCCTATAAATATACGGCCTTATCTCACTTTTTGGGATCCGGATTTTGAAGCGACGAAGTGCTTCCATTTTGAGAGCTCGAGTGCTACACTTCTTCGCTTCTTTTCTCTTCTTTAATCTGGTGCTTCCTTCCATCCAAGATTGAAGATCAAATCGAAGATCCAAGAGCCAAAATTGAAGATCTACATTCTTCAAAGAGAGACTTCATCGTTTGAAGCAGAATTTTGACGGATCAAGCTAGATCCTTCGCTGTCCGGATCTGGAGTGTGTTGTTTTTGAGGTGTTTAGGTGATTCGGTAAGTGGTGGTTATCTCTCACACGGACCCAAAGGAGTATATTGGATCGGTGGCTTGTTTGTGTGTTAAAGATAATGATCTCATGCATTTTCCTTAAGTCTGCATGTAGATCCATCGTTCATAAAGTTTTCATATCCACTTTACTACATGTTAACCTATATTAGTTCATTCATCAAGATATTACTCAGAATTCATGCTTGTTAGATTTGGACTCTTTATTTATGAAATTGCCATTATTGTTATAACTGTTTATTTAGATCTTGTTTGAATGATTGATTACTTGGATTAATGACTGGTTTGATTGATTGTTATAAATTAGTTGATTGATTTGGACAAGTTGGTCGAAGATGATTCAAAAGCTAAGTGGAAAAGCTCTTGAATAAGGAAAGCTGCTTGTGGCATATGAAGCGGATGATAAAGCTCATATGGATAGATTTGATGATGATGTTGAGATGGGACTTTGCTATGATGCGATGAAGCAAAGCATGATGTGAGATAGCTTTGGTTTAATCCAGACGGGATCATCCCAAGCATGTTGATAAATCGGTGATATGGTTCGAGTTCGTTGATAATGGTTGGCTCAAGAGGCGCTTGAGCTAGTATGAGAATAGTCGTCAAGGAGGATGACTAGGAGGCTGAGATTTTATCGTTGTTGAAGGTTCTAGCATGCTCAAAGCAAGAGTACGCTGGGCAGATTCGATAGTCCCAAGATCAATAGTTGAAGGTCTAGTACTCTGGGTAGATTCGATAGTCCTAGGCACGGGTCATGATGATGTGCAGAATTATGTCTAGAACCGGGGTTACCATTAGCCCTTGACGGACGGATGAAAGAATGAGCCGGTCATTCAATTAATGGTGATATCGAGGCAATGATAACAGTGATAGCCAGAGTCATGGTTGTTTGGATGCTTTGGTTGTATCGTCACTAGGTCTCAAGAGCGATGTTTTGTGGGTGCTTATCTGATCTTGGTTTAGGCCTTGGGGGTTTGTACTTGGAAAACATCGACCTTGACTCGAGTGATAATTGCTTTACTTTAATTGTCTGTTTTGCTATGTTTGTTTTTGCTTAGTGTGTCTGGGGGCTATCACTGTAGAAAGAGGTGGAGTGGGAGGGTTGGATTACTATTCCTTTTTACCTTTTATGCTCTTCTGGTATGTTTGATAGTTGATTTACCGCTCACTAGGACTTTTGTCTGACTCAAGGTTTTACGTTCAACTCTTATTACCTTGGGCTGTTCATCTGTTTTGGGATGGGCAGAATAGGTAGCAGGTAACAGGTGCTATTCTTAGTGACCAACGCTGTTGATGACGAAGACGAGCTAGAGGCTTTTGCATATTATTTTCTTACTGTATGTACTGGATGTTCCGCTGCTTGTATGATTCTCTGACTGTTATGTAGTGAGGCTTGATGTATTGACTATTCAGATGTTTGTATCAAATTGTTTTGTAGTGTATTGATGAGGTTCTATTTGGCGAAGCTTCACTATGTATATTTCTCTATTGTATTTTATCCCTACGCTGTGAGTAATACGATAGACTATTCTATGTTTACTTTAACCCTGATGATCATCCATAGCGGCCTGACACACTTTTCAGCGCACTATTTCCTTGTTTAGTGCAGGAGTTATGGGTAGTCGTCACATTTGGTATCAGAGCTTTGGTTAATCGATTTTAGACAATGCTCATTGACGTAACTACGTATGAGAGACGTAATTGTATTTTGATGGATGATTACAATATATAATATAGTAGTTTAGAAGGATTAGAACCTCTTATGCAGTTGTTTCTCAAGGTGTACTAATCATTCTTTTATAGATATTAAGAATGAGTCGAAGAGGGAGACCATCTGCTAGGGAAGGCCATGATTCTGAGAGGGCTGCTGATTATGCTGCTATGTTCGAGGCTATGATGATTTCGATCATGAGAAGGATGCCAGCTCCAGGGCCAACGGTGGATGTTGGAGTTCAAGTTCAAACTCCAAAACTGGTGGATTTTGCTAAGTTGTGTAAAGACTATACTGCTCTTGGAGGAAAGGTTTTCTTGGGAACAGAATCAACCATAGAAGTCCAGAGATGGATAGATTCTTGTAGAAGGATCTTTGGTGATTTGGGAATCAAGGATGTAACCAAAAGGAAGCTCGCATCCAGACAGCTTCAGGGAAGAGCTTCTGATTGGTGGAACTCTATCACCATTGATACTCCAGAGGAAGAAATTACTTAGGATCAATTCAAAGTCAGATTTGAAGCTAAGTTCATTTCTACAGCTCAGAAATCCGTTCTGTTTAAGAAATTTGTGGAACTCAAGCAAGGTGGAAGACTAGTTCTTGACTATGTTTCAGAGTTTGAAGCCTTGTCCAAGTATTCTTGGTCATATATTGAATCTCCTTATCAGAAGAATGAGAAGTTTGTGGCAGACTTGGACACTTATCTTGGGAGGTAGTTGGTGGATCATTTGGACGATCCGTTTGAGAAGCTTGTGGAGAAGGCTCTCAGGCATGAGAATCTGTTTCCTAAGGAAGGATCTGTTGTTGCTGTGACCAAGGAAGATTCTAAACCACAGCAAGGTGGGAACAAGAAGAGGAAGTAGCAGCAACAGAAGGGTAAGGATGGCCAGAAGAAGCCGAAGGGCGAAGTGACCTGCTACAATTGCCAGCAGAAGGGCCATTTCTCCAGAGATTGTAAGAATCCAAAGGTACCGTTGAAGTGTTACAACTGTGACAAGCTGGGGCATATTAAGAGGAATTGTCCAGAACCACAGAAGGACAAACAGATTGTGCAAGCTTATGCTTTGGGGGTTGTGCCATCATCTTCAAAAGCTCTTATGGCAGAAGAGAAAGGAAAGAGTGTGGTGGTTCAAGGTACTCTTTACATTTGTGGTATTCCAGTTAGAGTGTTGTTTGATATTGGGGCATCGCATTCTTTTGTTTGTAATGAACTTGTAGGCCGGTTGTGTTTAGAACCGGATATTGTTGATAGACCATTGGTTATGACTAATCAAGTTGGGGGTTCGTCCTGTTTGTGTATGCTATGCCGTGGTCTGATTGTATCGAGTCATGATTGCTCTTTTGTTTGTGATTGTTTTGTTCTAAACTTTGAGGGGTTTGCAATTATTTTGGGTATGGAATGGCTTAGGAAGTATGCGGCAAAGGTTGATTGTGAAAGGGTGGAGGTGACAGTCGAGAATGTGGCAGGGCGAAAGGTTGTGATACGATGTAAGCATGAAGAAGGCGTCTTCATGAGCTTCATGTATTCGCTGGTTGTTCCACGGGATGGACTATCATCGGTGCCAGTCGTAAATGGATTTGAGGATGTCTTTGATGAGGTCAAAGGGTTACCGCCGCATAGAGAGATCGAGTTTCGCATCGATCTAGTTGAGGGAGCCAGACCTGTTGTGATGCCTCTTAGGCGGATGGCGCCTAGGGAATAGCAAGAGTTGAAGGTGCAAGTTGATGACCTTTTACAGAAAGGATTCATTCGGCGTAGTGTGTCCGAATGGGGTGCACCAGTTGTGTTTGCAACCAAAGCGGATGGATCGTTGAGGTTGTATGTGGATTATCGTGAGCTGAATAAAGTGACTAAGAAGAACAAGTAACCATTGCCGAGAATAGATGACTTGTTTGATCAGCTTCGCGAAGCCAAGGTGTTTTCTCAGATGGATTTGGCAACGGGATTTCACCAATTAAGAGTGGCAAAGGATAGCGTGCCGAAGACTTCTTTTAGGACACCATCCGGTTTCTATGAGTGGCTGGTAATGCCGTTTGGATTGACCAATGCACCAGCATATTTTATGGATCTTATGAATAGAGTGTTCAGGGATCAGTTGAACAAGTTCGTACTTGTGTTCGTGGATGATATTTTGATTTATTCCAGAACTGAAGAAGAGCACAAGACGCACTTGCGTATTGTTTTGGACACCCTGCGAAAACATCAGCTGAAGGCTAAGTTTTCGAAGTGTTACTTCTGGAAGAGTGAAGTGAGGTTCTTGGCCATGTTATCTCTGGAAGTGGAATAGCGGTTGATCCCGCCAAGGTGGCAGCGATCCAGGATTGGGTTAGACCTAAGAATGCATCTGATGTGAGAAGTTTTCTTGGATTAGTAGGATATTATCGTCGGTTTATTAAAGACTTTTCCAAGGTAGCTACACCACTAACAGGATTGATGAAAAAGAACCAAGTATTCAGATGGGATGCTAAGTGTGAGCAAGCTTTCGGAATCCTGAAAGAGCGACTAACAAGTGCTCCTGTTTTGACTATTCCAAGTGGAAATGATGAGATGGTGGTTTACACCGATGCATGTGGTACTGGACTTGGAGCAGTGCTAATGTAGAAGGATAAAGTTGTTGCATATGCAAGTCGACAGCTGAAGCCGCATGAAAAGAATTATCCGACTCATGATTTGGAGTTAGCGGCGGTTGTATTTGCTTTGAAGATGTGGAGACATTACCTATTGGCAGTCCGGTTTGAGTTGTTTATAGATCATAAGTCATTGAAGTATCTTTTCTCCCAGAAAGATTTGAATCTTCGGCAGCAACGATGGCTAGTGTTTTTAGCATCATATGATTTTGGTATAGCCTATACTCCGGGAAAGGGTAACGTAGTGGCAGATGCGTTAAGTCGAAGACATGCAAGATTGGGAGCCATGTTTTCAGAATGGAAGAGTCTTTAGTATTTGGCTGGATTTGACTTCAGGCCAAGATGTGAATTGGAACCTGAGATGTTGGCAAACTTATCGATAAGACCTATTCTTGTGGAAAGGATTGGCGAGGGCCAAAAGCGTGACGATAAGCTTGGCAAGATTATCCATGATTTGGAATCGGGGTTGGACCCAGAGAAGGATAAAGGATTCGAGGTCGATTGAGAGGGTTGGCTTCGGAAACAAGGACGACTAGTTGTTCCCGATATAGATGAATTGAGGGATGAAGTTCTGAAGGAAGGTCATCACTCGAAACTGACAATTCATCCAGGTGGAAATAAGAGGTATCGGGATATGAAGAGAACCTATTACTGGGAAGGTATGAAGAAGGATGTTGGAAATTTTATTTCCAAATGTATGAACTGCCAGTTGGTAAAAGCCGAACAGAAGAAGCCAAGTGGATTACTTCAGCCATTAGAAGTTCCCACATGGAAGTGGGAGCAAATATCGATGGATTTTATCGATGGTTTACCTAGAACCAGAGCAAGAAATGAAGGGATTTGGGTCATCGTAGATCGTTTGACTAAGAGTGCAAGATTTATTCCCGTTCGATCAACCAAGACTGCATCGAAATTGGCTGAGCTGTATGTTAAGTGGATAGTTCGATTCCATGGTATTCCGAAAAGCATAGTGAGCGATCGAGACCCATTGTTAACTAGTGGATTTTGGAAGAGCTTCCAGGAAGTTTTGGGAACCGAGTTGTGTTTGAGTACAACTTGTCACCCTCAAACAGATGGTCAGACCGAGAGAGTCAACCGAGTTTTGGAAGATCTCCTCAGAGCATGTGTTTTGGATTTTGAAGGATCATAGGAAGATTATCTTCATTTGGTGGAATTCTCGTATAATAACAGTTACCAGTCAAGCATTGGTATGGCACCGTATGAAGCATTGTATGGAAGACCATGTAACTCTCCGACATGTTGGTTGGAAACAGGAGAAAAGTTTATACTTGGGCCAGAAATGATTCGACATACTTCTGATTGTATAGAGATCATTCGACGACGAATGAAGGCAACCCAAGACCGTCAGAAAAGTTATGCCGATAAGCATCGTAAGGATTTGGAATTCGACGTAGGTGATATGGTTTTTGTGAAGATTTCTCCACTGAAGAATGCTATTTGATTCGGGAAGAAAGGGAAATTGACTCCAAGATTTGTTGGACCATTCCCGATCATCGAGCGGATTGAAAGGCTCGCCTATAAATTGGAATTACCAGAAAAGATGTCGGGTGTGCATAATAATTTTCATGTATCGTATCTACGGAAGTATGTGCAAACTCAAATACGGTGGTTTCTGCTGATAGTTGTGAGGACTTTGAGATTGATCCAATCGTTGAGAGACCTCGTAAACCGCTTCGTGTTATGGAAAATGACACGAAACAGCTTAGGAGGAAGGTAGTCAAGTTGCTCAAGGTACAATGGAGTGATGATGTTAACGACTGTACATGGGAGGAGGAAGAGAGGATGAAGGAAGCTCATCCTGAACTCTTCAAGGTATGACGTGAGGTGTCGTGACATCACATGACATTGTAACTTGTTCTAGTCTTAGAATTCTACATGCTAGGCTAGTAATTGGATGCATGGTTTGTTGATTGCTATGGATGGTAGGCATGCAGAATAGTTTTGGTTTCTCTTGTTTGTTTGGAATTTCGGGGGCGAAATTCCTAAGGGTGAGAGAATGTAACGACCCGTATTTTTACGGATCGAAGAATCGTAGAACTGTTGTCATTAGGTTGTTAGTGTTGTTAAGTCATTTAGAATTTAAGTCGTTCGGAGCTTAAGTCGTCCAGAGTTAAGTCGTCCAGGGTTTAAGTCGTGCAGTGGCTTAGGTCGGTTGGAGCGACTTAGGGGATTGGAGCGACCTAAGGGAAGTGAACGACTTAAGGGATGACGGTTTAAGGGGTAGCGACTTAAGGATAGTAGCGGCATAGGTGAGCGACTTAGGAGTTAACGACCTAAGGAGGGTAAGTCGTTTGAGTGACTTAAGGGTGATAGCTTAGGTCGGGTAGTAGATAGGTCGGTTGAACGACTTAAGGATTGGGACGACTTAAGGGAATCAGTGGCTTCAGAGAGTTAGCGGCTGGGTTTAGTTAGGTTGTAAGTCGTTAAGTCGTTGAGTCGTTGAGTCGTTAAGTCGTTGAGTCATTGAGCCGTTGAGTCGTTGAGCCGTTGAGTCGTTGAGCCGTTGAGTCGTTGAGCCGTTGAGTCGTTGAGTCGTCCAAACGACTTAGGGCTTAGGTAGGAACGTACGTATGTGTTAGGTCGCGCATGTGTTAAGTCGTAGGTCGCGTGAAGCCTAAGGAGTTAGGTCGTGCATGTTTTAGGTCGCGCATAGGCTTGAGTCGTTGGGTCGGCTTCATGGTTAGGTCGTAGGTCGTGGGGAGTATTAGGTCGTTGGGTCGGCAATGTTGTTAAGTCGTGAGTCACATGATGGCTGGAGTCGTTAGGTCGTGTAGAGGCTTGAGTCGGTAGGCCGTGGGGTTGATGAGTCGTAAGTCGTGGGGCCTTGTTAAGTCGTGAGCGACTTAAGGGGGCGAACGACTTAAGGGTTTGGCCTATAAATATACGGCCTTTTCTCTCTTTTTGGGATCCGGATTTTGAAGCGACGAAGTGCTTCCATTTTGAGAGCTTGAGTGCTACACTTCTTCACTACTTTTCTCTTCTTTAATCTAGTGCTTCCTTCCATCCAAGATTGAAGATCAAATCGAAGATCCAAGAGCCAAAATTGAAGATCTACATTCTTCAAAGAGAGACTTTATCGTTTGAAGCGGAATTTTGACGGATCAAGCTAGATCCTTCGCTGTCCGGATCTGGAGTGTGTTGTTTTTGAGGGGTTTAGGTGATTCGGTAAGTGGTGGTTATCTCTCACACGGACCCAAAGGAGTATATTGGATCGGTGGCTTGTTTGTGTGTTAAAGATAATGATTTCATGCATTTTCCTTAAGTCTGCATGTGGATCCATAGTTCATAAAGTTTTGATATCCACTTTACTACATGTTAACCTATGTTAGTTCATTCATCAAGATATTACTCAGAATTCATGCTTGTTAGATTTGGACTCTTTGTTTATGAAATTGCCATTATTGTTATAACTGTTTATTTAGATCTTGTTTGAATGATTGATTACTTGGATTAATGATTGGTTTGATTGATTGTTATAAATTAGTTGATTGATTTGGACAAGTTGGTCGAAGATGATTCAAAAGCTAAGTGGAAAAGCTCTTGAATAAGGAAAGCTGCTTGTGGCATATGAAGTGGATGATAAAGCTCATATGGATAGATTTGATGATGATGTTGAGATGGGACTTTGCTATGATGCGATGAAGCAAAGCATGATGTGAGATAGCCTTGGTTTAATCCAGACGGGATCATCCCAAGCATGTTGATAACTCGGTGATATATTTCGAGTTCGTTGATAATGGTTGGCTCAAGAGGCGCTTGAGCTAGTATGAGAATAGTCGTCAAGGAGGATGACTAGGAGGCTGAGATTTCATCGTTGTTGAAGGTTCTAGCATGCTCAAAGAAAGAGTACGCTGGGCAGATTCGATAGTCCCAAGACCAATAGTTGAAGGTTTAGTACTCTAGGCAAATTCGATAGTCCTAGGCACGGGTCACGATGACGTGCGGAGTTATGTCTAGAACCGGGGTTACCATTAGCCCTTGACGGACGGATGAAAGAATGAGCCGGTCATTCAATTAACGGTGATATCGAGGCAATGATAACAGTGATAACCAGTGTCATGGATGTTTGGATGCTTTGGTTGTATCGTCATTCGGTCTCAAGAGCGATGTTTTGTGGGTGCTTATCTGATCTTGGTTTAGGCCTTGGGGTTTGTACTTGGAAAACATCGACCTTGACTCGAGTGATAATTGCTTTAATTTAATTGTCTGTTTTGCTATGTTTGTTTCTTCTTAGTGTGTCTGGGGGCTATCACTGTAGAAAGAGGTGGAGTGGGAGGGTTGGATTACTATTCCTTTTTACCATTTATGCTCTTTTGGTATGTTTGATAGTTGATTTACCGCTCACTAGGACTTTTGTCTGACTTAAGATTTTTTGTTCAACTCTTATTACCTTGGGTTGTTCATCCGTTTTGGGATGGGCAGACTAGGTAGCAGGTGACAGGTGCTATTCTTAGTGACCAACGCTGTTGATGACGAAGACGAGCTGGAGGCTTTTGCATATTATTTTCTTACTATATGTACTGGATGTTCCGCTGCTTGTATGATTCTCTGAGTGTTATGTAGTGAGGCTTGATGTATTGACTATTCAGATGTTTGTATCAAATTGTTTTGTAGTGTATTGATGAGGTTCTATTTGGTGAAGCTTCACTATTATATTTCTCTATTGTATTTTATCCCTGCGCTGTGAGTAATACGATAGACTATTCTGTGTTTACTTTAACCTGATGATCGTCCATGGCGGCCTGGCACACTTTTCAGCGCACTATTTCCTTGTTTAGTGCAGGAGTTATGAGCGGTCGTCACAACAAATCCATTTCTTGAAGCCTCCCTTCTCCATGTGTGAGCCATCGTGTCCTTTTTTGTTGATTCTCCAAAATTTGAGACATAGCAGGCTTCAAAATTCTTAATGTAAGTAACTAACGTGTTTTATTTTATTACTAAAATATGTGTGCATGGTTTTCTATTTCGTTTCCAATATATTCTTTTAACTTGAATATCATCCGCATGTGAACCCCGATTAATGCGTAGTTTCTTCTTTTGGGTTCGTATCAAAATTCCGGATAACATGAAACTAGTATGGTTGCATTTGAAGACCACTGAAATTTTGGGCTTTTATTGGATTTTGAATTGGCTATAAATCAAAGGTGAGTGATTAAACCCACTCACTCAACACTAGAAATTCCATTGCAAGTTAAATAAAATGTATGATGTGATATAAAAATATTTTATAACGGTTTGTTAATTTAAGTTGGCATTTGAATTGATATTGAATCTGAATTGACATTGAATTTAATATTAGAATTTAATTGATAATTAAACCCCAATACTGTTAACTATTATATGTTGCAATATATTGGTTGATTTGGATGTTGTTGAAATGGATACTTATTGATTAATTTGTTAGATGTATGGTTGTTATTTTTTTATATGTCCCTGTTATCATCTTGTATATTATTAACATCATTTAAATGGTCCTCTGAATCATTTTGGAATTAGATAACTAAGACATTTAAATTATGGGTTGAAATGATATATACCCATACGATTTCTTGATTTTGGATTATTTATTGGAACTGATTATTTAAAAAGTTTAAGTTTTTAATTTAAACTTTGGATTTATTTTAAATAAAGTGGTTATAATTAGTATTTCGAATTATTGAAATCTCGTAAGTTATGGCACTCAAGTTGTATACTTGACAGGAGATGGAAAATCTCGTAACATCTCTGAAGCCAATGCACTCATATTTTTATTTGAGACTGACTTGACTTACATAGGAATTTTTAGTTCTGACCCGAGTGTATTGTTTTTCATTATGCTCTGGTCAGCCTGAGTTTCTCAGCATTAAAGACTATTTTCTGGTGGACGAACACGAAAATTCAGTATATTATTGCTATTTATTATTCCACTACATTCTGTGTTCCGCTGCATTATTTGTTTATTTATGATATATGTATAACTCTGATTTGAATTTGTAAAAGTGTAATCAAATGTTATTTGTAAAACAGCTTCATGAACTGTTTATTTGATTATTATATTTTGTTATTCCGCTGCGAGATTCTGTATTTTGTTTTTTCTTTCCTTCTTCTTTTTTTTCTTATTTACCCCATTAACAATCCTTCTTTTGAATGGTTTGATTCTGAGATGTGTGGTTTATTATCGATTTGAACCATCCAAAAAGGTGGGTCCTTATACCTGACTCGGGTGTTACTTTATCGTAATGCCCGGGTCAGACCGTGTATTACAGGATTTTAGGTTAGGTCGATCTGGAGCTCAGGAGAGGATCGGGATGGAAGAGACGTATTGATTACATTTCGCTGTGTATTATAGACTGTATAGTCAGTATATTGGGACAAGTTATTATAACTATCCAGATTTGTTGTACTTTGATATCTTGTATATATATTAACAGTTACAGCTTTTCTTTGTATAAATGCTGTTATTTTGTATTATATTTTATTTCCCTGAGATTGTGAGATTTTGTGCTGCTGTTTTTGTTTCTTGTTCTATCTCCTTTTCTTCTAAACCCTAACAGTCTGGGATTTCCGACACTCGATTGTGTGGCACTCTATACAGTGGACGTATTAGTGTCAATTTTCGGGGTTGAAAATTGTCGGGCCGTTACTTTTGGTACCAGAGCTGAAGGTTAAGGGAGAACCTTGGCTCTGGCGGGAATTACTTATTAGAGATAGGGTCGGTAGTACCCTAGAATGAGTTGAGAGTATTTTATGAGGGCGTACTTGTTATTTTCTTATATAATGATTTTTAAAATAGTTTTATAAATGATTTTTATATTAGCTTATATTATGATATTTAAAGCAATATTTTTCAAATTATTATAGTATAATAAAGGAATTGGTTGTGTTATTAGAATTTAAATAAGATTATAAGATTTAAGCGGTAAAACACATATAACCGAAAAGAAATTTGGGTAAGGATTAACTATACAAATTAATTAAGTTAAAAATAGATTCAAACCTGAATTTAAATCATGAAAAATTCAAAGTAATTTTCAAGGTGTTTGAAACAAGTTATCCTGGTTTTATTTTACAGTAAATTATGTTAAAATGCGTGGCGTGTTTGGTTTCTAGATATGATATTATTATCATAAAATGTTTGCTGTGTCTAAATAAAGGGATGTTTATTTTTAAAATAATAAATGATAATGCAGGGTGAAATGTTTTAAGGAAGTGAAAATCTATACAAGTATGACTTATAAATTGGAATGGATTTAAATTGTGAAATTTTAAATCTAAAAGCAGAGAAATTTGGAATTGTTTCAAAGTGATTAAGGAAATAATAAGTGATATTACTCAGAATACTTTTGAATATAGAAATCTTATTTTAAAACAAGAGTTGTTTTGAAAATTTCAAAGGGAATGTTTCTGAATTAAAAACCAAGAATGGTTTAAATTAAAAGTATGATTTGGTGTGCAAATGGAATAAATATGTGTATATATATGGATATATATAATATCAAAGTGATTTGAAATAAATAGTAAGTGTTGAATTCTAAAATTCCCTTGAAAGTGAGATGTAAAACCCAAAGAGAAATCAGTTTTTGATCTTATAAGTGGGAAGAGATATTGATAAAAAATTAAATTTGGAATGGAAATTTAAATTGAGTAAGGTTAAATGAATTGAAATTTAATTTAGGGCAAGTTAAATAAGTTTTGAGCATTGTAATCTAAAATGGGAAATTTTAAGATGAAATTAAAATTTAACTTAGGGTAGTTAAATAGGGAGTTATTTGTGGTCTCAAAACGGGTTTGAGTTTTGGAAATTGGTAATGAATGCTAGTAATTGGTGTTTCCGATAACTTGGATACTAATTTACTTTGACATATCCTGCTATTATCCTGTTGTTATTGACACCATATATAAAACAGTAAATTGGATTATTTTGAATAAATTAATAAGTGGATGGATTCCTAAAATTGAATTGAAGTTAAACTGTATCATGAAAGTTATATAATGATTTTAATTCTTTGACATAAATTTGAATTTATAGAATGGGGATCACTTTGAACTTAAGATTTAAATGTTAAAAATGGATTTATCAACCGGAATTTTTTAAAGGGTTTGGGTTTAAATTTTGATATGTAATTAGGAAATCAATTGAATTCTAAAAAATGATTTTTTTTAAAAAGATCTGAACTCGCAAATAAGTTTAAGTAAAGGTAATTTAAATGAATACTTGAAATTTAGCTCAGAATTAAATTATTTTAAAGACTTGGGTTGTTAAATTGGATATTAAAGGTTAATTTTGATTCGGGTGATTAAACCAACATTTTTGAAAATCGAACCCGAATTTGTATAAATCAAGATGGGTGGAAATTGAGAACGGGATTTTAATCGAAGTTGAATAAGTTTAAATTTAAATTGGGAATTGATTTGAATTGAAATGGGAATTGAAGATTGAATCAATCTAAGTGGAAGTGGAAATTGAAATTGATTCGAAATGGAGATTGGGAAATTGAACTAGTTTGATTCTGGAATATTTTCAAATAAATTATTTTAATATAAACTATTTAAAAACTACTTTCTTAGATACTCATATCATTTGGATTTTTCCAAACTAGGTACTATACAAACCATTCTTTTTAACTAAAACTATCTTATCCTTACTGTTTAACTATTTTAGAACAATTTAACTATTTTAAACCTTTAAAGCTATTCAAACTGGTCAGAGTGGGAATTACTTATATTTAAATCATGGATTTAAATATCAATTGAGGGAAAATTGAAACTAGAACCCAAAGTGAAACTTGAAGCAATTATGAATTGGAAGCAAATCTGATATTAGGGCCAAATGATTTTAAGTAAAGAGATATTTTTGAGAAAATATGATGATCCAAAATAAAGAGTAAATAGTCACTATAACTAGGAACTTACTTTGCAAGAAATAAGTAATGTGACAAATGACCTTGTAAAGGAAATCAAACTTTTAAAAAAATTGGGTTGGCATTAGTAAGATTTATAACCAGAAGAAAAGACCTTTGAAGTATATTTGAAATATAAAGTGGAATTTAAATAAGTATGAAGTGATCCAAAAATTATTTAAGTTGAAAGAATAAACTTATATATAAGAATGATTTTATGAGAATGGAACTGAAAAAGGTTTTGGAACCCAGTGATTTTGAAAGGTTTTTAGTTTTGGCAAAAGGAAAATTTGGGAATTTGGAAAGCCAAGTTTGAGAATTATCGATTTTGGGATATCGATTTTGTGTAAATGGGATTTATACGTGATACATATAAAGAGTATGATTTGAAAGATACTATATGTGTATAGTATAGAATGTTTTCAGAATGCTATGGGAAAAAGGATCTCCCAATTAGAGTTGAAACTTATAGTAAGAGATCCATGGGGTGGTTCCGCCTTGAGCCCTAAGGGGGGTTCTAAATTTTGATCCCAGAAGATATCCGAACTAAAATGTAGTTCCTGTGGATTATGATTGGGGTAGCAAAAGTCAAGGGCGTTGATGCTACAGATACATTGGAGTTATGTTCTGACCGTAGTGTAACTCTAGTGTAACTACGATCTACTGCGTATCCATTGCATAAGTCGAGGGACATTGATTGCCTAAAGTCTGTGTCTGATTTTGCTGGAGAGCAATGCAACATAGGTAGATTACGATCTATGTGGTCCATAGCAAAGGTCGTGTGGCAGTGAGGGCCTACAGGCTACATTGGGAGTGGATTGGTGTAGTCCAGGATCTATGTGGTGAAATTTCATTTGGCAGCGAAATTCGAGGGTGTTGATACCTATAGTTACATGGATTTTTCCGTGATAGCAACGTAATCCTAGATGTATCTATGGTAGTTTCATGGTGAAATCGAGGGGTGCAGATGCCTACAATTTTCTATGGATTTCGCCAGGATGGCGACCTAATCATCGTGCTCACTACGACACATGGAGGGGGTGATGATTTCCAGAGCATTCTCACAAAAGTCTTTTTCCAAGTATTTTCACTGGGTGTTGAAAGCGGGTCTACAAAGTGCTTATAGATTTTAGTCCTACGCCTGATCAACGTTTGACTGAATTTCTCTGAGAACAAGGATGGACTTGTTGAGACATCGAGTTATAAAAAGTATTTTTATATAAAGCTAATTGGAAATATTATGTAATTTTTCTATTTTATTTTTAAAAAAGAGTTTTAAAACATTAGAATAAAAAGAGAAAGATTTAAAAATGTTTAAAGAATAATTTAACTAAAATAAACAGTAAATTAAAAAATTCTCGCTTCGTTCCTTTTCGAGAACGAAAAGTTCTAAAGAGAGAAGGAATGTGACGACTCGGATTTTTGACGTCGGATAATTGGGTAATTAACTGGTTTAGATTATGGGAATATTAATAGATCGAACAAATAAATTTCTAACATCTAAAATATCTGGATATATAATTTAATTTAAAGGCCATATTAAATATTGAATTATTGAATCTCTGGAATATGATAAATGTTTTAAAAAGTAAATTATATATAAACTCCATCATTTAAAATTAAGATTTCAAAATCCATAAATATATATAGATAAATATATACAAGCTTTATGAAGTTTGAAAACACATATATATATGTATGTAAATATACAAGTATATGAATGCATGCTTATATGAAATAATATACACGGAAAGTTGTATAATGTGAATATGTATATATAATGACAATATATAAAAAAGCAATGTGTACGAAAAATATGTGTAAATGTAAGTGTATGTCTGAGATAATAAACACATGCAAATAAAAGATATGTATATATGTTATGAGTAGTGCATATAACATATATTGACATGTACATATAAATGATTTATGACGGAAAAATAAAATTAAATAAATATACATACGTTAAATAGCATATGTAAAAATGAAAACGTATACGTAAATATATGAGCATAGGAATAAGTATATGTATATGGAAATTGGAAAATAAATAAATAAATAAATATTTATACATGGATAAACATGTGTATACTTATGGTATAGATGAACACGTAAATATATATGTATATGTAACTATATATGCATAGGAAAACATGTAGGAGATAAAAATATATATGCACGAGTGACAACAATATTTATATGAATGTGTGAATATTTAAATATATATATTGTAAAATCCTTGCATATGGCTTAAGTTGTAGAAAATAAATATATATAAGGTTGTATAGATATGGATAAGCTTAAGGGAACAACATCTTGGCAAAAGTTTCAAAATCAGGTCAAAATAAAAATCAACGTCAAAGCAAAATTTAAAAGCATGTCATAGGAAAACAAATCAGGTCATAGCAATCTATGATCACAGGAAGCAGGATAAAAATAATAAAACTAAAAGTGAAGTAAAATCAGAAACTTACTATGTACGAAGAATGCGGCACACTTTCTTATATTTATACTTCCACCCCTGTCTTCATTTCTCATTCACTCTAACCAAAGTTAAGCAACATAAAACATATTTCCATTGCACAACTTAAGGCAAATCCAACACAAACTCAGCATAAAAAATAAAATATAAAAAATCAAGATTAAAGGCAGGTAGCAGTTTTGAAGGCAGTGTTTTCTGTTCAACATTATCTATGAGTGAAACACTTTCTATATTGTAACTACGCTTATGCCTTGACTTGTAAATTTGAGATGTTGTGATATGTGTTCAGAAATGTATATATACACCTACACATGAAAATATGCTATCTGTATAACTAGAATAACCTCAGGTCTGCTCAACATTTACTTTAAAAACACTGCCTATATATTCAAAAATAAACGCTAGGCTGGACAGCCAAATTCCATATCACTCAAGCTTGTTGGATTTAGGATAGGATGTTAAAGGGAAAATGTTTGTTTTTGATTATGCTTTGTTTCAAAATTTGTTTTACTAAAATTTTATCCAGTGTAGAGAGATAAAAGTAATATTTATAGTGAGTAACCCAAAAATCGAAGGGTTTCGAATGTCGTGTTTTATATTTTCGTTTATATGGTTGTGATTGTCATACGAAGGGATGAATTTTGATGGGTGTATCGTGATTTTTAGATGCATGGGTGTTGAGGTATAAGGGGATGAATGGAATTGGGAAATTGGTCGATTTACGGTAATCGGGCCAATGTCGTGGTCGGGTTCTGGGTGAGGAGGAGGCTGGAGTGAAAGGGATCTCGGGAAAAATTGCAAGGAAATTTTCGGAGCGGCGCGACATTGTGTCAGAGGGAAATTTGGGTTTAGGCACAGTTTTGGGTCGAGATGGTTTGTCTAGCGATTGCAGCGTCGTGATGGAGTCGAGATGCTGCGGTCCTGGTACGAAAGGAAGGGGGCGGGATGGCGCATCTCTCGGTGAAGCTGAATGGTGATCGGTGGTGGTGATTGCCGGGGTGAGGAAAATTTAGTGGATGGGTTTCGTTCAGATTTGGGTTGCGGTGTACGAATCTGCGAGGAAGGTTCTGGTGACGTTTCAGGAGGTTTTAGGTGAGGAGGTGGTTGATGGCGGTTTGCATGGGTAGTCGGCGACTGGAGTCGATGGCCTGAGTAGGCATATACATGCATGCATGTGTGCACGTTTGCTTCAAACACTGTAAATAAAGAGAAGAGGAGGTAGCAGGAGAAAGAAAGAAAGAAAGAGGAAGGGAAGGAAGAGCATTTGGGATAGACTAATTTGTTTGGACCGAAGTAGGGAAGTAATAGAGAAAAAAAGAAATAAGAAAGTAATAGAAAAGAAAAGGGAAATAAAATTGAAAGGAAAAGGGAAAAGAAAAGAAAAAATTATAATAAGAGTAAGAGATAAGAGGAAGGGAAGAAAAGAAAAGAAAAACAATAAAGAAAAGAAGAAGAGTAATGGAAATCTGTATATATATATACACACATTTATATGATAACATGCATTTCCTTCTTGTACTAAAAATCTAATTTGATTTTAAAACCGTAGTTGAAAGTTTTATGTATATTTTTATGGAAATTAATAATATTATTATTCAACTTAAACTTATGAATAATTAATGGCATTTTATGATTTATTATTAATAAATTATTAATTTGAAATTAATTGGGATTCGAAAATAAATGGATATGGTAAGTCAAGGGTTAATAAAAGTCTAAGGTGTGAATCATTTTGATATCTGTTATAGACCGTTAAATTGGTTAACGATCTATATCATGCTTTAATTGTATTAGAAATTTAATTAAGTTATTCGTGTCTGTGACGTAAAGGGACCAATCGAGTAAAATAATCGGATTGAAATAATGATACGTTTTATTTGAATAAACGTCGGAAATAAATCCCTTAATTGAATAGTATCATCCTAAGTGATAAATTGTTTATTTTAAAAAATTCATCTCCCTTAAAAATTTATGATTTGGATTTAAAGAGACCGGGATCGGATATCAGTGCTATCTAGAACCACATCGATTTAATAACCACTGAAAACCCTTACTGGTTGATTTTAGAGTCGAATAGGCTAGAATTGAATGGATTAAGTAAATTTGACTATTTTAAATAAGAAACTATACTCGGATTTTATTTTAAAATATAAATGAATTCTTGTAACAAATGTTTGGCTATAACATGATAAAAACTCATAGGGTCGTACGAGTCACCTTGGTTTTCAATCGAAACTTATAATTTAAGTATTCCAATTGAGGTGGTTTTACTCACGCTGGCTTCCAGCCTGACTCGGGTGTTACATTATTGTAATGCTTGGGTTAGACCGAGTTACAGGAGTTTAGGTTAAGATGCTCTGGAGCTCAGGAAACGAGATGGAAGGCAAAGACATATTGATTATATTCCGCTGTGTATTATAGACCGTACAGTGAGTATATTGGGACTGTGACGCCCCACCTCTATACCCACGCTAGCCAAGGACACTGCAGGGTAATGCCGTCAACTAACTCGGAGAATAAGGCTGGTTGGGAGCGACCATCTATATCCTTTCTCTAACAATCTATTGAATACATCGACAATAATCATACCAAGCAAGTCGACATATCCAATGAATACTTAAAAAAAACTATAGGTGGTTGGAGGATCTATCAGAACAGAATATAACAACTCAAATGTAATATACATCACTGACAGTAGATCATCATATGCACATATTGATACATAACAGAGTATACAAAATAATACATGTCAAGTGGTACAGCAAACCACAATATACAGACGATTCCAGATGAATACATATCAGAGTTATAACAAAGTAGGACTACATAAAAAGCTATGACAAAAGGAAGCTAGCGGAGTAGTCCATGCAGAAGCAAAATAGGTTAAGTCCAAAAGCACCTAACCTGAAACATCTCGGTCTGACCCGAGTATAAAATACACGGGTCAATCTAGCTAAACAAATCAGTTAGATAAACTGAACAACAATAACCTACAAGGTCACAATGTATAACAAATATCTCTAAAAGAGATAACACAATCATCTAACAAAAGATGAATCATATCATAACAAGCCTCATATCATCGGCAACACAATAAACAAAGAATATGAATATCCCAAAACAAGTCAAAAAGGCAATAACAAATACCAATGAAGGTAACACAAGTTCCACAAGGTAATTGCTACATATCGTGCGGCTCAAAAAGACTAACACCGAAGGGCGATACCTAGGGAATATACATATCAATGAAAACAAAAGATTGTTCGAGATCGGTACTATATATACAAGGATCCATAAGCCCGAAGGCTCCAAACCCAAATATCACCCGAGCGGCTCATAAAGACCAACTCCGAAAGCGATACAATAGGGCAACAAACCCGAAGGCACAAACCCGAAGGTACAAACCCAAAGGCAACATACCCGAAGGCAACATACCCGAAGGCAACAAAGCTGAAGGAGATAGTCCAAAGACACTATCCCAAAGGCAACAAACCGTAGTGGTGAAGGTCCGGAGGCCCAGTACTGGACACCACTAACTAACGGAATGTGTCATAACTCTCGAAAAGGAATCCGAAAAGTGTTAACGTGAGTCCCATAACCACTCATTCGCACTAAACGATTTACTATCCGTCAGTCAATTTCAAACTCAAAGCGGTACAAAGTTCACCTCGTATCATCGGTAATACAGACCAAAAGGCCAAAACGTTCAAAAGAATAGATCGGGGATTAATCGGAAAGATGAACGCATGGATTCATGGTCCGTGTTTTACCTAACCATTTAATCTTCCTTCCACTTCGCTTGAAAGGTCTTTTTTGTATGTGTGCATTATAAATAGAATTTTTTAATTGGAGAAGGAAGCTTTTAATACGATTTAGAGGGATTATTTGTGAAAACCCGTGAATAAAGTCAAAAATAAGTTATCAAAGCCAAAGATGCAATAACAACCACTAAGAACCAACTTGAATCGATAAAATTTGGAAAACCAATCAAAATACGCAAAAATAGGCATAACAGGAAAAACAGGAGCAGGTCGGTTGACCAGACATCCTGGGACGGTTGACCGGACAAGAGGCAGAGAAGTGCTCGGGGTAGTATGTCAGTCGACCGGACCCTGAGTTCGGTCGGCCGGAGCCTAAGGCAGAGAATTGCTCGGGGTAGCAGGTCGGTCGACCGGACCCTGAGTTCGGTCGGCCGGAGCCTAAATTCCTACACTTCCTGCCCTATCTAATGAATGCCAATCCTTTCCAAATAAAAAGAAATAGAACATGAATACTTGTTCAGAAATCATACCCAACATCAATGAAATCAAGAGAAGTAGATGTGAGTTCAAAACTCACCTTTTTACACACAAACAAAGATGAGAAGCACAAACACAAGAAGGAGACTAACTACTCTTCACTTCACTCTACAAGCTTCAATCTAAGAATAAAACACATATTTCCCAAATTAGGTTTAGGAAACTTTCTGAAATTGAAGAGGAGAAGAGTTGGAGAAGATGAAGAGGAGGCTTACCAATATCTTATCTTTGATTTTGGAGCAAGAATTCAAGTTGAAGAAGAAACTAGGGCTTGGAATTTCTAATTCCTCTTCCTTTCCCCCATTTTCAGTTTTATCTTAAGTTTGGAGGTGAAAATGAGTGAATGGAAAGAGATAGGCTGAGCTAGGTTATTTAGTTAGCTAGTGGGCTGAACCCAAACCCAAAATCCAACTAGAAAAAGTAGCAAAATTCAACTTACTCCAAACATATCAAAGCTTATACTCAAAAAGATCACAAACACCATTTTGGAACCAATGAAAGCGGTATCGAGCCCCAATTTGGCCGTTTGCAAAAAGTAACATTTCAGACGTAAAAATCCGACTGACGACACTATATTTAAATAAAACATTTATATATAAAATCGTTAAATATGCGGGTTGTTACAGATCTCCCCTCCTTACAAAATTGCATCCCCGCAATTCCTAGAGACGATATTTGTAACAACTACATATATGCAACATTCAAAAGAAAAGGAAATAAGCTTGAGATGAAAAGATATTCTCACCGTTCCCAAGCAAAGATAGAAAACCCAAATAAGATCGCTCGATATACTCTCTGGTTTCCCAAGTACAGTCATCGGGGTCAGCGGACAATTGAACCTTAACGAGCGGCACGTCCTTGTTTCGAAGGTGTCGCGCCTCCATGTCAAGTACGCGAATAGGCTGCTGTAAATAGATAAGTCCGGTGAGACCTCAAGCTCTTGCAAATCAAGAGAAGTAATAACAGAATCCGACTCCCGAAGACACTTCCGAAGTTGAGAGACGTGAAACACGTCATGAATGCCAGATAAATGAGTAGGAAGTGAAACTCTATAAGCCACATGGCCAGTACGCTTAGTAACAGAAAATGGTCCTATAAAGCGAGGAGCTAATTTCCCAGTCGTACTGAAGCGCATCACCCCTTTCAATGGAGAAACACGAACAAAGACAAGATCACCAACTGAGAATTCGAGAGGCTTCCTACGGCTATCCGCGTAGGATTTCTGGCGGCTCTGTGCCTCTTTCATTCTCAACCAAATAGATCAATCTTTTCGGAAGAATCACGAACAAAATCTGGACCAAGAATAAGCTTCTCCCCAGATTCCAACCAACAAGAAGGTGATCGACATGGCCTTCCCTATAAAGCTTCGAAAGGAGCCATACCGATACTAGATTGAAAACTATTATTGTAGGAGAACTCTACAAGAGGTAGGTGATCCTCCCAACTACCACTGAAATCAAGAATACAAATACGAAGAAGATCTTCCAAGATACGATTCACCCGTTCAGTCCGTCCGTCAGACTGCGGATGATAAGCTGTACTAAAATTAAGCCTTGTTCCCAAAGCTTGCAGAAGACTCTTCCAAAAATGACTCATGAATAAAGGATCACGGTCACTCACAATAGAACTAGGAACACCGTGAAGTCTCACAATTTCCTTGGCATACAACTTAGCCAAATGCGAAGCAGTCCTATTAGACTTGATAGGGATAAAATGAGCAGACTTAGTGAGGCGATCAACAATAACCTAGATACTAGAATGGCCTGATCTCGAACGAGGTAGGCCGTTAATGAAATCCATAGAAATCTGATCCCATTTCCACAATTGATGCAGCTCAGAGCAAGGTCGAAGAATTGCAAGCTATTGGCATGAGTCGTTCACGACCTAGAGGGAGTTTAAGTCGTTCATGACTTAACAGATTAGAAGGTGAAGACATGGGTCGTATACGACCTAAGGAAGAAGGGTTAGGTCGGAAACGACCTATTGGAGGAGTTTTAGGTCGATCACGACCTAACAGGCTATGTGAAAAGGAGTTACGACCTAACAAAACGTTAAGTCGTTCGGAATCTTTAGGTCTTCCACGACCTATAACTACAAGAGCAAATGAAGTAGCAAAATGACCTAACGATCTACGAGTTAACGAGATAACAGAAACTTCTTTAAGCCACTCCGAGGACCTATGACCTAGTTATACTGCTATGGATTTCTTAAGTCGCTGAACGACCTAGTTAGGTCGCTCATTCGACCTACCGATCTATGTTAGGTCGCTGAAGAGTTATGCCACATGAAGTTAGGACGCGTGCCGTTTATTCTTAGGTCGTTGTGCTATGGTGTTGTGTCTGTTAGGTCGCATGAGTTGTTTTTAGGTCGCGTCAAGAGATTGTGATGTACTTAGGTCGGTAACGACCTTGTCTAAGTCGTTTGTGTTGTATATATATGTGCTGTGTTGCAATTAAGGCGAGTAGTATCTGTTAGGTCGGCAGCGACCTAGTTGAGTCGGGAGTTAAGTCGGCAACGACTTAAGGGTCGGGGTGTGAAACTTCTATAAATAGCGAGTGCGTTGTAACTTTTGAGGTGGTTGATTTTTGAATAAAATTTCTTGTTTGATTGCTGTGTGCTTTCATCCTAAATTGGTAGTTGAGTGTAATCTCTTATCTCCACTTTCGGTTATTCGAGTGCGCTCGAATCAACGATTGTTGAAGCCGATTTGCGGAATCAAGTGGATCTTCTTTCACGGTATCGTGCGCGATCAACGTGACGAGGATAGCTAGAATTCGGTATCTTCGGATCAACGAATTTGGGCATTTTGGTATTCATCAATCCATCGATTGCTACTTTCATCGATCTATATCATTTGTTAAATATCCGGTGCATCAGTTTTTTGGTATCAGAGCTAGACTTAGCCAATCATAGCTAAGCCGAGTCTTGGAGCCAAGGAATTTGAAGTTGAAGTTCATCATGTTCATCTTGAAGTTGCAACAAGTTAGAAGCTTTTAATCCATTTCATTTTGGATCAAAGTTGGAAAGTTGTTTGAATTTTGGCCGTGGAAGTTTGCGCGCCAAAGTTTGAAATTGAAGAGCTTGAAGTCGTGTGGTGGTGTAGCCGAGCTAAGGAGTAAGTCGCAAGGCCGAGCCAAGTTGAGTTGGAGCCGTGCTTGTTGACTTGTGTTGAAGAATTTTGGAGTATTTGTTGAAGTGTTGGTGACTTTCAACCATGCCACCGAAGAGAGCTAATCGTCATCAAAATGTTGAAGCGTTGTATAGAAGGGAAGAAGCCGAGCAAATGGAACAACGCATTAATGAGAAATTTGATGAAGGCATTAGAAAGTTAGAGAAGTTGATGAATGATTTGAATCAAAATCAAAGGAGGAGATCACCAATCTCGAACCATGGAGGAAACCGAGTTTCGCCATTGGTTACGGAAGCGAGAAGGGTATCCCCGCAATCTTTTAGAGAGAGAAGAGAAACATCAATTCCATCAAGGAGAGATCACCATGACTATGAACATGAAGAGAGAAGAACTCCATGTGAGTTTGAAGAAGAGCCATATAGAGATGAAGAGAGACATAGTAGAAGAGACATGCGTGATCGAAGAGATGTTGATGGTCGAAATCGATATAGACGTACATTTGATTTTGATGAAGAGGGTGATAGAGCTAGCATTCATTATCGAGATCGAGACCAAGTTCGAAATTCATATCGAGATGTGGATGATGATCGTCGATGGGAATCAGGTATGAAGATGGAAATTCCAGAATTCAAGGGTGGAATGGTAGCAGATTGAAGAGATCTTTGATTTCAAGGAGGTTCCTGAGTATAAAAGGGTGAAGTTGGTTGCTACTAGGTTGAGGGGAAGAGCTTTAGCATGGTGGCAACAAACTAAACTTACGCGGGAGAGAATGGGAAAGTCAAAGATTGAATCGTGGGAGAAGATGAAGAAGTTGATGAGAGCTACATTTTTACCTTACAACTATCAATCACTTATGTACCAGAGATTGCAGAATCTGAGGCAAGGGACGAAGTCAGTCAATGATTATGCTGATGAATTCTACCAACTCATTGCCAGGAATGATATTAAGGAGACAGAAGAACAGCTGACCGCCAGATTTGTTGGAGGGTTACAAATGCAGATCCAGGATATGGTTAATATGTTTGATCCAAGATCTGTGACGGAGGCACATCAGAAAGCGTTGGCTTGGGAGAAGTAGGGAAGGCGTGGAGGTGGTGTGTTTACTAATTCCAACAATCAAGTGAAGGGTGTTAGTGGAAGCTCTAATGTTCCTAAATCTATCAGCAAACCAGTTGTGAATGAAGTTGCGAAGCCAAAGGTTAATAGCAGTTTCAAATGTTACAATTGTCAGGAGTTGGGTCATAAAAGCAATGAATGTCCAAAGCCGAAGAGGAGAGCAATGGTTGCAGAGATAGAAGAAGAGGATGTGGTAGCTGAATGTTCTAATTCACCTTATGTTGAGAAGGAAGAAGAGTTGTCCGGAGATGAAAGGTGTAATTGGATGATGAGGAGAAGTTATTTGGCACCGAAACATGAAGAGGAAAACAGTTGGTTGAGGAATAACATATTTCAGTCCACATGCACTATTATGGGAAAGGTTTGCAAGTTCGTCATTGATGCTGGGAGTTGTGACAATATTATCTCTACTGAAGCAGTAAGGAAGTTGAACTTGAAAACTGAGAAGCATCCTAAACCGCACAAGTTAGCATGGTTAAGGAAAGGTGGTGAGGTGAAAGTTGGACGAAGAGCTTGTGTGAATTTTTCAGTTGGGAAGAATTACAAAGACGAAATTTGGTGTGATGTTGTAGACATGGATGTGTGTCATCTGTTGTTGGGCAGACCATGGCAGTTTGATAGAGCAGTACAACACGATGGTCGTGCTAATAGTTAGAGTTTCGTGTTTGAAGGTACTAAGATTATTTTAGTTCCTAAGAAGCAACAACGGAAGGAAAGCAAGCTGGAGGAGATTGAAGAGCTGAAAACCTTATTATCTTTGAAGGAGTTTGTCAGGGAAGTTGAAGAGGAACCTGAAGTCTTTTTTTTGATTGGACTAGAGTGTAATGAAGTGGTTGAAATTCCTGAAAAAGTGAAGCCAGTATTAGAAGAGTTTGACGATGTTTTTCCTGAGGAGTTGCCAATGGAGTTACCACCGTTGAGGGATATTCAACATCAAATAGATCTTGTTCCAGGAGCTGTGTTGCCACATCGACCAAATTATCGAATGAGTCCAAAGGAACATGAGGAGTTGCGAAGGCAAGTGGAAGAACTGTTAGAACAAGGGAGTGTGCAGGAAAGTCTAAGTCCTTGTGCGGTTCCAGCCTTATTGGTACCAAAGAAGGATGGAACATGGAGGATGTGCACTGACAGTCGAGCATTGAATAAGATCACTGTGAGGTACAAATTCCCAATGCCGAGGTTAGATGACTTGCTAGATCAGTTGAGTGGGGCAACTATCTTTTCGAAGATTGATTTAAAGAGCGGATATCATCAAATTCGTATTAGACCGGGTGATGAGTGGAAGACTGCTTTTAAAACCAGGGAGGGTCTATACGAATGGCTGGTTATGCCGTTTGGTCTATCGAATGCACCAAGTACCTTCATGAGGGTGATGAATCAAATTTTCAGACCATACATTGGGAAGTTCGTGGTAGTTTATTTTGATGATATTCTGATCTATAGTGGAAGCACAGAGGAGCATGTAGAGCATTTGCGGAAGGTGTTAATTATTCTTCGTGAAGAACAGTTCTATGCCGCAACAAAGAAATGTGTGTTTATGACGAGGAGTGTTCTATTTCTGGGGTATGTTGTGTCAGGGGAAGGTATCCAGGTGGACCAGAATAAAGTTGAAGCAGTCAGAAGTTGGCCACAACCAAGGACAATTACAGAAGTGAGAAGTTTTTCATGGGCTAGAATCATTCTACTGAAGATTCATTCCACACTTCAGTAGCGTGATGGCTCCAGTTACAGATTGTATGAAAGGGAAACATTTTTCTTGGTCGGAGGAGGAAGGCTTTGCTTTTGAACGAATCAAAGGACTTTTGACGACAGCACCAATTCTTGTATTACCAGACTTTCAGTTGTTATTTGAGTTACACACTGATGCTTCTAAGGTTGGGATTGGAGGGGTGTTGAGTCAGAAGGGACGTCCTATTGCATACTTTAGTGAGAAGTTATCAGGGGCAAAGATGAGATATAGTACGTATGATGTGGAGTTTTATGTTGTGGTGCAAGCAGTGAAACATTGGAGACACTATCTGTTCCATAAGGAGTTTGTTCTTTACACGGACCATGAAGCTTTGAAGCATTTGCAGGGGCAGGACAGGATTACGGACCATGAAGCTTTGAAGCATTTGCAGGGGCAGGACAAGATTTCAGCAAGGCATGCATCATGGGTTGCCTATTTGCAGTAGTTTACTTTTGTCGTGAAGCACAAATCAGGGGTAACGAATCGCGTGGCCGATGCTTTGAGTAGGAGGAGTCATTTATTAACGACAATGAAAATTGAGGTGACAGGATTTGAATTATTGCCAGAATTGTTTGAGGAGGATCCTTACTTTGCAAAGTTCGTTGAGAAAGTCAAGGATGGAAATACTGATGAATTTGCATTGGTTGATGGTTTCTTATTCAAAGGGAATCGATTATGTATACCAGAGAGCAGTTTGAGAATGAAGATTATCAAGGAGCTTCATGAGGAAGGACATGTGGGTAGAGACCGAACATTGCAGTTAATCTCTCAATCCTACTATTGGCCATCGATGAGGGAGGAAGTTGAAAGGTTTGTTCAGAGATGTCATGTTTGTCAAGTTTCGAAAGGAACAACTACAAATGCGGGTTTGTATATGCCTTTACCTGTACCTACAAAACCATGGGTGGACATTAGCATGGACTTCGTGTTGGGTTTGCCGAGAATGCAAAGGGGAAATGACTCGATATATGTTGTGGTGGATCGTTTCTCGAAGATGGTACATTTTGTTGCTTGTAAGAAGACGGCGGATGCTGTTCATGTTGCTCAGTTATTTTTCAAGGAGATCTATCGACTTCATGGATTGCCAGAATCTATTGTGTCGGAAAGGGATACTCGTTTCCTGAGTCACTTTTGGTTAAGTTTGTGGAGGATGGTTGGAACGAAGTTAAACTTTAGTAGCGCTTATCATCCGCAAACAGATGGACAGACAGAAGTTGTTAACAGATCATTGGGAAATTTGTTGCGATGTCTTGTGAAGGACAATCTGAAGAGTTGGGACATGAAGTTATGCCAAGCAGAGTTTGCTCATAATCATGCAGTGAATCGTAGCACGAGATTCAGTCCATTTCAGATTGTATATTCAAATCTACCTAGGGGACCATTGGATTTAGCGGTAGTGCCACAACCGAAGGGGACGGTTAAACGAGCTGTAGATTTTGTTGATGGATTGACTGAATGTCATCAAATCGTTCAGGAGCGATTGGAAAAGGCAAATGAAAAGTATAAACAATTGGCAGATAAGAAACGAAGAAATGTTGAGTTTAAAGAGGGAGATTTAGTATATGTTGTGTTAACAAAGGATCGTTTTCCAGTGGGCGCGTATAATAAATTGAAAGCCAGGAAAATTGGTCCTATAGAAATTGTGAAACGGATTAATGAAAATGCTTATAAGTTGAAGCTGTCGGAGGATGTGTACACTTCTGACGTGTTCAATGTTAAGCATCTTGTGTTATATTATGGGGATGAACAGTCTGATGTGGAAGAAGTTACAAATTCGAGGACGAATTGTTCTCAACCAGGGGAGGATGATGCAGCTCAGACCAGGGTCGAAGAATTGCAAGCTATTGGCATGAGTCGTTCACGACCTAGAGGGAGTTTAAGTCGTTCACGACTGAACAGATTAGAAGGTGAAGACATGGGTCGTATACGACCTAAGGAAGAAGGGTTAGGTCGGAAACGACCTAGTGGAGGAGTTTTAGGTCGATCACGACCTAACAGGCTATGTGAAAAGGAGTTACGACCTAACAAAACGTTAAGTCGTTTGGAATCTTTAGGTCATCCACGACCTATAACTACAAGAGCTAATGAAGGAGCAAAACGACCTAACGATCTACGAGTTAACGAGATAACAGAAACTTCTTTAAGCCACTCCGAGGACCTACGACCTAGTTATGCTGCTATGGATTTCTTAAGTCGCTGAACGACCTAGTTAGGTCGCTCATACGACCTACCGATCTATGTTAGGTCGCTGAAGAGTTATGCCGCATGAAGTTAGGACGCGTGCCGTTTATTCTTAGGTCGTTGTGCTGTGGTGTTGTGTCTGTTAGGTCGCGTGAGTTGTTTTTAGGTCGCGTCAAGAGATTGTGATGTACTTAGGTCGGTAACGACCTTGTCTAAATCGTTTGTGTTGTATATATATGTGTTGTGTTGCAATTAAGGCGAGTAGTATCTGTTAGGTCGGCAACGACCTAGTTGAGTCGGGAGTTAAGTCGGCAACGACTTAAGGGTCAGGGTGTGAAACTTCTATAAATAGCGAGTGCGTTGTAACTTTTGAGGTGGTTGATTTTTGAATAAAATTTCTTGTTTGATTGCTGTGTTCTTTCATCCTAAATTGGTAGTTGAGTGTAATCTCCTATCTCCACTTTCGGTTATTCGAGTGCGCTCGAATCAACGATTGTTGAAGCCGATTCGCGGAATCAAGTGCGCTTGATCAACGCTTGAAGAATTGAAGATCTTCTTTCATGGTATCGTGCGCGATAAACGTGACGAGGATAGCTAGAATTCGGTATCTTCGGATCAACGAATTTGGGCATTTTGGTATTCATCAATCCACCGATTGCTACTTTCATCGATCTATATCGTTTGTTAAATATCCGCTGCATCAACAGTGGAATCTCTAGAGGCTGAAGAAGACCTGAAGGATGCTGATGTTCGGCCTTAATATGCTGACAGGTTATGCAATTACTCACATAACTCGCCACATCGCGCTTCATGTCTTCCCAATAATAAAGACGACGCATATCCGCATACATCTTACTACTACCAGGATGAATGGTATACTTAGAATGGTGACAGTCATCAAGAATGTCATGCCTAAGTGCAAAATCAGAAGGCACAAAAAGACGGTTCTTCTTGCAAAGACACCCATGAGAATCAATGCTGAAATCCCGCAATGCCTCATCACAGGATCCAGACTCACAAAGCTGAATAAGATGCAACAAATCAGGATCACGCCGCTGAGCATCGGCAATACGATCCAGCAAAAAGAGTTGAGCCCCCAAACTAAATAATAAAACAGGAGAATCTAAAAATGAACCTCGATCACGAATTTCACAAAAAGATAGAATCTCAAGAATATCCCATTCGACAAGCATCATAGAAACAACAGCCGAATGTTTGCGACTAAGCGCATCGGCAACACGATTACCCTTTCTAGGGGTATACTGGATATCAAAGTCATAGGAGGCAAGAAACTCGAGCCAATGTTGTTGTCTCATATTGAGTTCCTTCTGAGTTAACAAATACTTCAAAGATTTAGGATCGGTATAGAGAATGAAGCTTTCGCCCAATAAATAGTGTCGCCAAATCTTCAAGACAAAGACAATGGCGGCTAACTCAAGATCACGAGTGGCATAGCGAACTTCATTCGGGCGCAGTTGCCTAGAAGCATAAGCAACTACCCAATCCTTCTGCATAAGAACAACACCGAGACCACTACCACAAGCATCGGTGTATACAACAAGATCCTGATTCCCCTCGGGAACCACCAAAATAGGAGCATTAGTGAGAAGTTTCTTTAATGTCAGAAAGGAAGCTTCACACTTGTCGGACCAAATAAAGCGAATGCCTTTCCGAGTAAGGCTGATGAGAGGAAGCACAACACGGGAAAAATCCTTAATGAACCGACGGTAATAACCCGCTAATCTAAGGAAACTATGAATCTCATGAACATTCTCAGGCCTCTTTCAATTCTGGATGGCTTCGATCTTTGAGGGATCGACAGAAATGCCATCCGAAGATACAACATGGCCTAAGAACTTAACCCTATTCTCCCAAAAATAGCACTTGGAGAATTTGGCTCTAAGCTGATGACGACGAAGAGTACTCAAGACAATTCTTAAGTGATTAGCATGCTCAGCATCAGACTTAGAATAAATAAGGATATCATCAATGAAGACAAGGACGAACTTATCGAGATATTCCCGGAATACTCGATTCATGAGATCAACAAAGAAAGTAGGAGCGTTTGTCAACCCGAATGGCATAACGAGCCACTCAAAAGAACCATAACGAGTGCGGAAAGCTGTAAGAGGTATGCTATCCTCCGCGACTCGTAACTGATGAAAACCCGTGGCAAGGTCAAGCTGAGAAAAGACCTTACCACCACTCAATAGATCGAACATATCATCGATCCTAGGCAATGGATACCTATTCCTAATGGTTAACTCGTTAAGCTTGCGATAGTCAATGCAAAGCCTAAGAGTTCCATCGGACTTTTTCACGAAGACGACCGCGGAACCCTACAGAGAAAAACTAGACTGAATCAACTACTTGGACTCAAGCTCTAAAAGATGCTTCTTGAGTTCCTCATTTTCCTTTGTAGACATCCACGTAGGAGGACGACTAACTGGCTGTGCGCCTGGAATGAGATCAATGCGGAACTCAATTGCCCGCTTAGGTGGCAAACCCGAAACAAGCTCAAAAACATCAAAAAGTCATAAGCAATAGGAATACGAGATATGTCATCATCATCTCACGAATCAAGAGAATATAAAGCCATTTTGGAATTATCCACATCCCGAAGAACAAGAGATAACTGAGTAGGCGAACCCGGATGTCGAAGATACAAAATTCTCTCCGAACAAATAATCCAGGCATCATATCTCACTAGCCAGTCCGTTCCCAAAATCATATCAAATTCCAGACAATATATAACGTGCAGATTCACATGAAAAGAAAAGCCGCATAAAACAATCTCAACATCATCACAAAGCATACTAAGGGTCGTGGATCCCCCAATAGGATTCGCAATCCTTAAAGAAGTAACCAAACAAGAAACATCCAAAGATAAATCATCGATGAGCTTCTTCGATACGAAGGAATGTGAAGCACCCGTATCGAAAAGAACTCCTATACTATGGTCATGAAATAAAATAGAACCTTCCAAAATAGATAGAGATATACCTTTGCGCTAAAAAGGACCTTCAGAAGCCTTAGCAGCATAAAGCTTGCTAGACTTGGCACCAGCCGGAACAGTAGGGCAAGTGGAAACATGATGTCCTTCATTCTTGCAATAACGGCAGAAGAGAGGCTTGGAACAAGCTCGAATCATATGATCAGGAGAACCACAATTGAAACACTTTCGAACGAAAGGTGTTCCAGAAGACTGAGGCTGAGAACTAGAACCACCGGTCCTCTTTTTCTTAAAAGGAAAAGACCTGGACTTCTGGAATGGAAACTGCTTCTTGTTGGGGTTCCTGGAAACGTCAACATCCTCATCACTATCACACTCCTTCTCGACGGTCTCGAGATGAAGCGCAGAATCCACCAACTCCTCAAAAGAAAGCTTAAGCTGGAGCAAAAAAGACTTCTTAAAATACTTCTTAAGACTAGAGACAAACTTGAAATTCTTCTTATAAGAAGTGCTAATGAATTCAAGACCATACTTAGATAAAGCCTCGAATGATGCAACATACTCAGAAACAGAACATTTCCCTTGGTTCAACTCAAGGAAGCGACGGGTCAATAAAACTTTTTCAGATTCAGGAACGAACTTGAGTTCAAATCGCTCCCGAAACTGACTCCAAGAAAGAGTAGATTCATCAATTACGGCTACAAGAAGCTCATACCAATCAAGAGCACGCTCTTGTAATAAGCTAGAAGTTACAAGAACTCTATCATGGCCAGAAAGATCCATACGAGAGAAAATACGCTCGCACGTACGAAACCAAGCTTGGACTTCAAGAACAGACTCAGAGCCCTTAAACGGCTTTCCTCCAAGATGAGAAAAATCACTACACAGACGTGCAAAGTCTGACTTGCGAGGTGGAGAAACTCGAGGAGCAACTGGAGGCTGAGTGCTCCTAAACAACTCCAAAAATGATCGGCAAACATATAAACGCGATCCGGATGTGAGCCACTGGATTGCCCAGCATCCGAACGTCGCCCCCTTCCTCTTCCAGCCATACACTGAAAGTTAAGATAAGAACAAGATTATTCACATGGTAGATGTTAAAATATGGAATACTACAGAATAAATGCATTCCTAGACGTATTCCCACATTCTATCTACCACCAAGGCACAAAAGAAATATAGAGGCACGATGGTTCAAAGATTTGTATCACTTATTACACTCTGATGTATTGTAATATGTGTATCTATTCTGTGTTTATCATATTTTGTTCTGAACCTCGCTCTGATACCAAGCTGTGACGCCCCACCTTTATACCCACGTTAGCCAAGGACACTATAGGGTAATGCCGTCAACTAACCCAGAGAATAAGGCTGGTTGGGAGCGACCATCTATAGCCTTGCTCTAACTATCTATTGAATACATCGACAATAATCATACCAAGCAAGTCGACATATCCAATGAATACTTAAACAAAACTATAGGTGGTTGGAGGATCTATCAGAACAGAATATAACAACTCAAATGTAATATACATCACAGAACAGTAGATCATCATATACACATATATTGATACATAACAGAGTATAAGAAATAATACATGTCAAGTGGTACAGCAAACCACAATATACAGACGATTCCAGATGAATACATATCAGAGTTACAACAAAGTAGGACTGCGCAAAAAGCTATGACAAAAAGAAGCTAGCGGAGTAGTCCATGCGGAAGCAAAAAAGGCTAAGTCCAAAAGCACCTAACCTGAAACATCTCAGTCTGACCCGAGTATAAAATACACGGGCCGGTCTTGCTAAACAAATCAGTTAGATAAAATGAACAACAATAACCTGCAAGGTCACAGTGTATGACAAATATATCTAAAAGAGATAACACAATCATTTGAAAAAAAAGATGAATCATATCATGGCAAGCCTCATATCATCGGCAACACACAAACAAAGGATATGAATATCCCAAAACAAGCCAAAAAGGCAATAACAAATACCAATGAAGGTAACACAAGTTCCACAAGGTAATCACTATATATCGTGCGGCTCAAAAATACCAACACCGAAGGGCGATACCTAGGGAATATACATATCAATGAAAACAAATGATTACTCGAGCTCAGTACTGTATAAATAAGGATCCATAAGCCCGAAGGCTCCAAACCCAAATATCACCCGAGCGACTCATAAAGACCCACTCCGAAAGCGATACAATAGGGCAACAAACCCGAAGGCACAAACCCGAAGGTACAAACCCGAAGGCAATATACCCGAAGGCAACATACCCGAAGGCAACAAACCTGAGGAGACAGTCCGAAGACACTATCCCAAAAATAACAAACCGTAGTGGTGAAGGTCCGGAGGCCCAGTACTGGACACCACTAACTGGCAGAATGTGTCAAACTCTCGAAAAGGAATCCGAAAAGTGTTAACGTGAGTCCCATAACCACTCGTTCGCACTGAACTATTTACTATCCGTCAGTCAATTTCACACTCAAAGCAGTACAATGTTCACCTCGTTTTATCGGTAAACCAGACAAAAAGGCCAAAACGTTCAAATGAGTAGATCGGGGATTAATCGGAAAGATTAATGCATGGATTCATGGTCCGTGTTTTAACTAACCATTTAATCTTCCTTCCACTTCGCTTGAAGTGCGAATTTTTGTTTGTGCATTATAAATAGAATTTTTGAATTGGAGAAGGAAGCTTTTAATACGATTTAGAGGGATTATTTATGAAAACCCGCGAATAAAGTCAAAAATAAGTTATCAAAGCAAAAGATGCAATAACAACCACTAAGAACCAACTTGATTCGATAAAATTTGGAAAACCAATCAAAATGAGCAAAAATAGGCAAAACAGGAAAAGCAGGAGCAGGTCGGTCGACCAAACTTCCTGGGTCGGTTGACCGGACCAGAGGTAGAGAAGTGCACGGGGGTAGCAGGTCGGCCGACCGAACCCTAAGTTCGGTCGGCCGGAGCCTAAGGCAGAGAAGTGCTCGGGGTAGCAGGTCAGTCGACCGGACCCTGAGTTCGGTCGGCCGGATCCTAAATTCCTGCACTTCCTGCCCTATCTATTGAATGCCAATCCTTTCCAAATCAAAAGTAATAGCACATAAGTACTTGTTAGGAATTCATACCCAGCATCAATGAAATAAAGAGAAGTAGATGTGAGTTCAAAACTCACCTTTTTACACACAAACAAAGATGAGAAGCACAAACACAAGAAGGAGACTAACTACTCTTCACTTCACTCTACAAGCTTCAATCTAAGAATAAAACACATATTTCCCAAATTAGGTTTAGGCAACTTTCTGAAATTGAAGAGGAGAAGAGTTGGAGAAGATGAAGAGGAGGCTTACCAATATCTTCTCTATGATTTTGGAGCAACAATTCAAGTTGCAAGAAGAAACTAGGGCTTGGAATTTCTAATTCCTCTTCCTTTCCCCCATTTTCAGTTTTAGCTTAAGTTTGGAGGTGAAAATGAGTGAATGGAAAGAGATGGGCTGAGCTAGGGTATTTAGTTGGCTAGTGGGCTGAACCCAAACCCAAAACCCAACTAGAAAAGGTAACAAAATTCAACTTTTTTCAAACATATCAAAGCTTATATACAAAAAGATCGCAAACGCCATTTTGGAACCAATGGAAGCGGTATCGAGCCCCAATTTGGCCGTTTGCAAAATGTAACATTTCGGACCTAAAAATCCGACTAACGACACTATATTTAAATAAAACATTTAAATATAAAATCGTTAAATATGCGGGTTGTTACAGGGACAAGTTATTATAACAATCCAGATTTGTTGTACTCTAGTAACTTGTATATATACACTAGTGCGAACCCGTGCTTCGCATACGGACCGCACTCAACCTCTTATCATCATAACATGTTTAAATGATTTATATGGTTCATTGATTAAGAAACAGTGATCTTTTTTATCAATTTCCAAACAAGTTTGCATTTTGTCTAAAACTTTTGTATAAATCTTTGCAAACAGTAAAGCATATAGTACTGGTGCTTGATAAACAATTGCAAAATATCGAGAAAAAATGATTTCAAGGATAAAATTTCCTCACAATACACGTATAAATTTATTGTGTGCATCAGCTATTGCTCCATGCATCAGCTATATTATATGTAACTTCATTTGGTGAGATAACTTTTTCAATCATTTCCCTTAGTACTTGTTGTCGTTGATTCCGTTTGCTGCTTCGGTAATAACTATCAATAAAAGCAGTGTAGGTAACAACATTTGGTTTACACTTGACCATTGATCCAAAAATGCCAAAAGCAACGTTGACATGTTTAATGAGAATGCAAGTGTTGATGATGATTCCATAACTGACTATGTTTAGGAACACATTATGCGGCATCATATTATTGTAGAATAATAAGATTAGAGGAAGAAGAGATTTATTTCTGCTTTTGTGACGACCCGGAATTTTTAACAATTATTGGAACATTTAATTGATTGTAAATATTTAAAAAGTTAATTTTTAACTTGAATTCTAATATTATTATTAATAGCAATTCAGTTATTAGATTTAATAAACTGAAATTGGGTAAATTATTGAATCTTGTAACGATCCTCAATTTTGAACAATTTAATTTGTGAATATTTAATTTATTTTAAATATTTAAATGATGTTTGACTTAAATTTCAAATTATCAGAATAAATTGGCGATTAAATATTAGAATTTAATCTGTTTAAAGTTGAATAAGATTTTAAATTTGACTTTGAAGTTTAAATTGAATATTGAGATTTGAATTTTAAATTCGAACTAATGACTTAGGAAAATAATTTGAATTTACGAATTATTATTTATGTAAATTTATAAATCGATGTTTAGTTATAAATAACATTTTTCTTTAACTAAAATAAAATAGAATAAATTTTTTGTCAATAACGAAATAAATAAATATACATAGTAAAAATTCAAAGAACATATTTATAAACTTTGAAAAAAAATATAATGTAATTACACTTAGTTAAAGTTTTAACAACAAAAATTAAACAAAACAAAAACAAAGTAAAGAAAACAATTAACAAAACTAATTGAATTTAAATTGAAAAAAAAGAGGAGAAAAAAATAAATAAAAAGGTAAAAATAATATAACATAAAATAAAATACACCTTACTCTTATCACGCCCAAAAACACGGCCTTACTTTGATCACCTACAAACGCGCCTTCCATCACGCCTTAACTCGTGCCTTTTTCCACGCAAAAATTCACGTCCCTCTTTCTCTTTTATACCCTACCTCCTTTTCCCCTTTTCCTCATCTCAAATCATCAGAAGAAAAAAAAATAATAAACAAAGAAAATAATGGCCGTCCTCGTTTCTCTTCGTTCTTCGATCCAAGATTAAGGCTTCGGCTTCAAATTCGCTCGCGTGCTGCCCCAACTCGTTCGACAAAGGTGAGTGATTTATATCCCTCACATCTAATTCAATACCTATTGTCGATAGTTGATTTTTTGGTTTCGATGTTGATTTTTAACTATTCAATATTCTCTGTCATCTCTGTTTCGAGTTGATTTTCTCTGATTTTTGTTGGGCTTCGTCTCAACCATTCGATTTGTTCAAATGTTGATGATTTTGTGATTTAATTAAATTCGCATACGTTGATACTTATTGTTTCAACTATATGGTTTGGTGAAATTTTGAACTGTTTCGATATCAACTTCAACTTGATTTTTTTTTTCAACAACTTCGAGTTTGGTAATTAGGTTGTTTTTGTTTTGTTGAATCTGCGTTATTAAGTGGCAGTGAGCAAACCACTTCTCTTAATCTTTTAACGTGTTTTAGTATCTTGATGCTTATGAGTGGCCTTAAATCTGATATATATCTGTTGGTATGTGTTGTCTGAAATGACATTCATATTCACACCTCTCTGTAGCCTGAACAACACCTTAAATTTTTATGAAAATTCATATTTTAACTTGTAAACAGTTTAAGTTATAGTCCTTAAAGAAAAAAAAAATTGTTAGAAATGATCAGATTCATGTTTTTAAAACAATTTAATATAAGGTTAACTGGTCAAATCCCTGGAACCATAAACTGTCTGTGATGATCAATAAGTGAGTAACATAACAATTTTTAATGGTTTAAGTATATAACTCTGTGGCATGTTTATCTAGTTATTGCAAGTATATACATAAGTATATCTTTGTATATGTATAATTTTTTGGTTGCATGCAGTTGCTATGTGTTTGAATGTTTTATTTGATTTTAGTTTCCAGGTTCAAAGTTTAATCTTGAATCAATCTTTTGATCAAATCCTCTGTTATGGATCAGGATTGATTTTTATTCAAAGTTAAGTTTGTTTTCAACTGAAAACAAGATTGTAAACCTCAATCGAGATTTTAAGAAGATGTTTAAATCACCTCTGAAAGAGCACTACTGTAATTTTGCCTACTACAGGAAATCAAATAACAAATTGATAAATTCAATCTCTATAAAAAAAATCTAATTCCAGTTGATAACTTGAATGCTTACTGAATTTTATGATTTTAAAAACAAAAACGAAGATTTTAAATTTAGTAATTTGAGAGCAGTTTGTACTTGAAATAAAATTTCATTTTACCAATTTCAAATGATTGATCCAATAGTTACAGTTGATATCTGGGATGAAGCAAGTTTATGCATCTTTGCACATTTGGTTGCATTTGTACACTTGGCCGAAACTAGCCCTTGATGTTCATTTGAACTGTGCATTCATTGTTGCCATATCTTGGCTCCTCGTAGTTTTGTTGTTGTTGGAGTTTCACTGGACTTTGATTTTTGAACTGCGTATTTAGTTTTGGCCTTAGCTTTGAAACATTCTTTTTTTAGGCTCTGCCATTTTAAGTTGAAACTGCAGTTCCATTACCTCTGTGGCATACTGTGGCGTAGCTTCATATGTATATATATATATATATATTTACATATATATATATATATATATATATGCATTCATGTTGTATATATATGACTGTTTGTCACACTGTTCCATACGTATGTGTTTTGTCTCCTATGCTTAGCATACTAAACTGTACTGGTTATTTGTGTATACTTGATGCCATGTATGTGATTCATTATGTACATATGAGAATGTACTTTGTTTCAGGATCCACTCTTACCTTTGTAACTCATGTTATATTCATGGAGTTAAAGCAACTTCATGGTAGCTGCCTTGACCATCTGAAATAGTGGATATTTGTTTCATGCAATTTTTAGGGCTGTGTCACTGTGGTGCACTGTCCAGTTCATGTTGATGGCATTGATTTGTGTCAATTAATTCACTTCCATTCGAGTTCGTGCCTTCATGCTCGAGTCTGATACTTGCATACTTGTTCTTCATGTGTATATTTTCGGAGCTGCACTGTTTTGGTTTCACTGCAGTCTTGTTTGCAGTTTTTCCCTTGAATATCTGAGTTAGTTTAGACTTGCATTTGTGGTGGCTGCGTTTTGATTGCAGATTCGCCCTTCTGTCCAAGTAATGATTGCAGTTTCATTTTTATGAAAATTTGCACTTGTTGAAATGTGCAGTAATAAGTTGTTTGGAAACTTGTTTTATTTCACAAGTTGTTGTGGCGAGGCAGCGTACGCGTGCGTGCCCTGCAGCCACGTAGTATCGACATTTTGAATCGATATTTGAACCTTCATTGATTTTGGTTCGTTGACTTTTTTGAGTACGTCATCACGATAGTGGCGAGGCAGTGCACGCAAGCGTGAACTGCAGCCACGGAGTTGACATTTTAAATGTCGAGAGGCCGTATACGCGTGTGTGTACTGCAACCCTACCAAATTTAATGTTTAAAATGATGTTTTCTTTTTGATGAAAATTATTTTATGTTGCCAATTCAATATATTTTGAATCGATTTTGATGATTTTGTAGTTAATTGCCGTTTAGGCAAATTTTGATTGTTTTCTAAATGATCTTCATCAATAATCCCTTCATCTATCTCATTGATAATCTGAATCTGTTGAATTGTTGTTTAACACTGTTAAGTGTTATATTTACCGTTATCCGATTACTTGTTAAAGGACCGGATAGGTAAATTTATATTGACTGTCGTCTAATTGTTGTTTGATTATTATTGCTTCTATGCACTAATAACTGAGTTTGAATTATACTGACCTGTGTATTATTTTCTTTTGGATATAATACTCGGGTCAGACCGAGTATTTTTACAGCTTGAAGATTTTCAGGCCGCGAAGTTAGAGAGAGTTGGGGAAAGCACTCCGGTAAAGTTTTTCTAGAAAATTTTCTTGTACTTAATGAAAATAAATTGTTCCGCTGTATAAAAATTTAAATGCATTGTACAAACTCTGATATATGTATGTAAGAAAAAAATCATTTATGAATAATATTATGATTATTCTGTGATTCTGTGGCTGATTCTGTTTAAACTTTATAAACTGAACAACAATCCGTCATTTTGAACGTTTCGAGTTGGTTTAATTACCGACTAGAGGCGGTCTGAGCGGCGGGTCGTTACAAAAGTGGTATCAGAGCTTTGGTTTACACAAAGCTCAGTTTATGATGTTTAATATGAATAGTTACTAGAACCACTTTAAAGAAAGTGTTTTTCAAATTTAAAGAAGTATGAAATTGTTTTCTTTAAAATGAAAAGTATTTTGAAAATTAGAATTATTTTGAAAATTCCCCTCTCTAAAATTAGGATTGCGATAGTTTCTCATTCGAAATCCATTATCGAATTATTGAGACTTATGAAAAATAAAATATAAGTGAAGTGAATTAATGAAATTGGTTTAAATTGATTTGAATCAAATATTGTGAATATCTACAAAATAATAATTGTGAAATAAAATGATATTTCAATTTAGTTATAGCCAAGAGGATAATTAAACTATAACTTGAGAATTTGATTCTGAATTCTTTTGAGAAATTGATTTCAAACGTTTTGAAGAACGATTTAGTGAATAAATGGATTATAAGTATTTAACTTATAATATGAACTTTTGGTATATAACTGAGTTATATAAATTGAATTGAATTGAATTAACAAAGAAGATTTATAAATCGAAGTTTATAAATAGAAATGGAATATGTAAAGATGGTTTATAAATTCGAAATCAATTGAATTTGATAAGTAAATTGTTGTAGCTTATTAAAGGAGATATATTCGTGATTTTGGACAGCGAATTATCCTTTAAGTTAAATATTGTGATAGTAAATGTTGGTTGGGAATTTTATCCACGATTTTGGACAGTGGATAATCCTTTAAATAAAAAATGTAGAAACACTGAATTGAATAGATAAGTATATTCACGATTTTGGACAGTGAATATATTATTGAATAAAACAGATATGTTTTAGGTAAAATGATTGAATAATCCAACCTCTGCTAATAAGAATTGCAAATATTGATAGGAAACTTCGAAAACACCTTGTTTATTATAATGGCGAAAACCGAAGCACAAAAAGCAGCACGCCGTGAACGAAGAGCAATTGCTCGTAGAGAAGCAGAAGCGAGACGTGCGAAAATTGAAAGGAGATTCAGTGAAAGGCAAGCACCTGGTCCATATGATGAGGTTATTTGCTATCGATGTCATAAAAAGGGACATTATGCCATTAAGTGCCGAGTAAGGAGAAAGAAAAGGAATGTGGATGACCGGTTCGCTCGTCCTGAGATTGTGTGTTTTAAATGTCGGGTGAAAGGGCATTTTCTTAGTCATTGCCCTAATGTGAAAAGGAAAAAAGTATGTACTCAATTTACCCGTAGATAGATTGACAATCTGCTACCATTGTCATCAGACTGGACATATAGCCAGAAACTGCACCGAAAGACAACAGGGAGAGCAAGCTATAGCCCGACCAGCTAGAGCGAAAAGTGCTAAGGTGATAGATAAGGATGGAAACATCTCATATTTTTGCAATAACTGTAAAGAGTGGGGACATGTGGATTTTGAATGTGTTAATTCTCCTTTAACACAATATGAAATAGTGTCATCTGGGGATGAAAGTTTGGCAAAGATGCATACTATCGGACAAGAAGTCGTTAGTCCTTAATTATTCTGAATCTTAAACCAATCGATATATTTTGTAATACTATCCTTTTTAATCCACAATCTTTTGTGTACGTCTTTTAAAAGTATTAAGCTATGTAAAATTTTGTACGGAGGAAATATTTTAATGAAATAGCATCTTAGGAAGGAAATTTAATTGTTGATTTAACCGTATGAATCAGACTAGTTTGATGTGAAGTTTATATTTCAAGTTTAAAACTATTGCCTAAAATAGTTAATATAGAAATATATATTTAATGGAACCAAGTTGATGAATGGCTCACTAAAGAACTAGTTGATTATTTTTGAAATAGAAAGCAAATGTAAAGTTCAAATGAAATTTAGATTTCAAATTTGAAGTTGTCAACAGGATAATCCATTATAGGTTTAATAAATTCAGTGATGAATTTGAATTTAAACGTGCGGAAAATTAAATTAAGTGAAAAACTTAATATTGAAAAGTTTGAAATTGGTTTAAAACTAATATTGTGAAAAGTATGAAGAATTCAAACTATGAATTAAGTTGAAGTTGAAAAAGTTAATAGTTTTAAAGATGTTTTAAAATGCATTAACTATCGAATACATAGATTTCAACATTCAATTGTTGAAATAGGCGTTTCAAGAAATAAGGAAATGGTGGACTATAACACTGTTGTTATAGTAAATGGTTTCCAGAAGTAAATGTTGTTTATAGTATTGGGATTTATATACTATCTTAAATCCGAATCCCTATACTAGTGATTTTGAGTTGTCGTAACGATGTTTTACGCAACATTCGTTTTAACTCAAATAAATGTGTTTAAAAGAATGATTTCCTTAAAGAGTGAAATATATACTTAATTTTGATTCAAGTATATCGAATATTTTCCGAGTTGAAAATAAAAGAATTTGTGAATTACTTATTATTTAATAAGTATGGAAATGTTTTCCAAAATGAAATGAAAGGTTTGAAATTTTATCTTTTAAAGATAAATTGAAAAAATGAGTATTTGAAATTAGTTTCAAATGGCTAAGTGTGAAAATTACATATCTTGTAAAGATATTATTTTGAGAAATGTGAACAATTAGTTCAACTTGGAAAATTTTCAAATAGATTGAATCTTGAGTTAAAATTGAGTTTAACTTTGACACCAAAAACAATATAAGTTGAACTTTGAATTTTGGATAGTCGATTGGAATTGTATGTCTAACATTGTGAATTGATGACATAGCATTTGATCTCTATTAAATATATATCTGTGGTGGCGGAGAATTTATTCTTTTAGCTTAACACCCTTCTTTGAGACGTACGAGCTTAGAGGTTATATATCGATAGACATCAATTTTGTGTTGAGAATTGACGATGTAACGTGAAATCCAAATCGAATGTGAAGTCGATAATGAATTGGATTGTGAATGTGAATTAGGTTTGAGATAACCTTAAATTTTCAAATCGATTTAGAGGAAAATTTTAAACGTGATGGAAAATTTGGAATCCTCTATTTGTTGTGAATGTGAATTGAGTTTTCGTAACTTATATATGTGAATATAATCGAAAACTATCAGTTTGGAAAGTCATTATTATGAAAAGTCCTGTGTAGGTTTACATAGGTATGATATGTACGAAATGTGAAATGAAGTACTATATGTATATGACATATGTTTTCTAAAAACCGAGGATATGGAAATGTACCTTCCATTTATTATGTGTGAAGGTGATTGGAACTCGGTGGAGTGTCCATTGAAAATCGTAGCTACGTAGAATTCCATTAGTGGAATGTCCATTGGGACTGATATGATATCCCCCACGATGGATCATCGTGTTTGGGATTATGTGAATTAATGCTGGCGTAATTCGTGGGGCGTGATGCCTACAGTTACAAGCGATTCTACTGAGATAGTAGCGCAACCGCTGAGTAAACTGTGATCTGGAAACCGAAGCCAAATTCGAGGGGCGTGATGCCTAAGGCTACGAGCGATTCTACTGAGATAGTAGCGTAACCGCCGTGTGGACCGCGATCTAAGGCGACAACCATGGCGAAATTCGAGAGTGATGAGAAATCTAAGATTACAAGTGATTCTACTGAGATAGTAGCGTAACCGCCGGGTAAACTGTGATCCATGGGGGAACGTGCTTTCCATATCCATTTTTAAAAGAATTTTTAAAAAAGTATTTTCACTGGGAGTTGAAGCAAGTATGTTTAGTATTTGGAGATTTTTAGTCTTGCGCCTGGCCAGCGTATGCCTAATGTCCGTAAGAACGACGATGGACTTGTTAAACTTCGAGTTATCAAGTATTTTCAAACTTTAAATAGAAAAATCAATAATCTGAAATTAGAATTACATAATTCTAACTTAATGAATTAAGGAAGAAGATTTTTAAAAGTATCTTGAAAGTCCACAGTTTTGGATAAGATATATTATGCAAATATTTAGCATGAAAGATTTCAAGTTTAAAAAATTTGAGTTTTGTAAGTCAAAAATTTGGTAAAAGACTTTTGTGTCTTGATTATTAAAATTGATGAACAAAACTAGTGAGATAAAATAAATGGAATGAATCCTATATTTATTGACGAGTTTGAAACTTAGTAAAAATTGTGTAGGATATAAATATCGGTGAGATTTTAGCAATCGTTTTCCTAACTTATAATTTCGGGACGAAATTCTTTTAAGTAGGGGAGATTGTAACGATCCTCAATTTTGAACAATTTAATTTGTGAATATTTAATTTATTTTAAATATTTAAATGATGTTTGACTTAAATTTCAAATTATCAGAATAAATTGGCGATTAAATATTAGAATTTAATCTGTTTAAAGTTGAATAAAATTTTAAATTTGACTTTGAAGTTTAAATTGAATATTGAGATTTGTATTTTAAATTCGAACTAATGACTTAGGAAAATAATTTGAATTTACGAATTATTATTTATGTAAATTTATAAATCGATGTTTAGTTATAAATAACATTTTTCTTTAACTAAAATAAAATAGAATAAAATTTTTGTCAATAACGAAATAAATAAATATACATAGTAAAAATTCAAAGAACATATTTATAAACTTTGAAAAAAATATATAATGTAATTACACTTAGTTAAAGTTTTAACAACAAAAATTAAACAAAACAAAAACAAAGTAAAGAAAACAATTAACAAAACTAATTGAATTTAAATTGAAAAAAAAGAGGAGAAAAAAATAAATAAAAAGGTAAAAATAATATAACATAAAATAAAATACACCTACTCTTATCACGCCCAAAAACACGGCCTTACTTTGATCACCTACAAACGCGCCTTCCATCACGCCTTAACTCGTGCCTTTTTCCACGCAAAAATTCATGTCCCTCTTTCTCTTTTATACCCTACCTCCTTTTCCCCTTTTCCTCATCTCAAATCATCAGAAGAAAAAAAAATAATAAACAAAGAAAATAATGGCCGTCCTCGTTTCTCTTCGTTCTTCGATCCAAGATTAGGGCTTCGGCTTCAAATTCGCTCGCGTGCTGCCCCAACTCGTTCGACAAAGGTGAGTGATTTATATCCCTCACATCTAATTCAATACCTATTGTCGATAGTTGATTTTTTGGTTTCGATGTTGCTTTTTAACTATTCAATATTCTCTGTCATCTCTGTTTCGAGTTGATTTTCTCTGATTTTTGTTAGGCTTCGTCTCAACCATTCGATTTGTTCAGATGTTGATGATTTTGTGATTTAATTAAATTCGCATACGTTGATACTTATTGTTTCAACTATATGGTTTGGCGAAATTTTAAACTGTTTCGATATCGACTTCAACTTGATTTTTTTTTTTCAACAACTTCGAGTTTGGTAATTAGGTTGTTTTTGTTTTGTTGAATCTGCGTTATTAAGTGGCAGTGAGCAAACCACATCTCTTAATCTTTTAACATGTTTTAGTATCTTGATGCTTATGAGTGGCCTTAAATCTGATATATATCTGTTGGTATGTGTTGTCTGAAATGACATTCATATTCACACCTCTCTGTAGCCTGAACAACACCTTAAATTTTTATGAAAATTCATATTTTAACTTGTAAACAGTTTAAGTTATAGTCCTTAAAGAAAAAAATTTGTTAGAAATGATCAGATTCATGTTTTTAAAACAATTTAATATAAGGTTAACTGGTCAAATCCCTGGAACCATAAACTGTCTGTGATGATCAATAAGTGAGTAACATAACAATTTTTATTGGTTGAAGTATATAACTCTGTGGCATGTTTATCTAGTTATTGCAAGTATATACATAAGTATATCTTTGTATATGTATAATTTTTTGGTTGCGTGCAGTTGCTATGTGTTTGAATGTTTTATTTGATTTTAGTTTCCAGGTTCAAAGTTTAATCTTGAATCAATCTTTTGATCAAATCCTCTGTTATGGATCAGGATTGATTTTTATTCAAAGTTAAGTTTGTTTTCAACTGAAAACAAGATTGTAAACCTCAATCGAGATTTTAGGAAGATGTTTAAATCACCTCTGAAAGAGCACTACTGTAATTTTGCCTACTACAGGAAATCAAATAACAAATTGATAAATTCAATCTCTATAAAAAAATCTAATTCCAGTTGATAACTTGAATGCTTACTGAATTTTATGATTTTAAAAACAAAAACGAAGATTTTAAATTTAGTAATTTGAGAGTAGTTTGTACTTGAAATAAAATTTCATTTTACCAATTTCAGATGATTGATCCAATAGTTACAGTTGATATTTGGGATGAAGCAAGTTTATGCATCTTTGCACATTTGGTTGCATTTGTACACTTGGCCGAAACTGGCCCTTGATGTTCATTTGAACCGTGCATTCATTGTTGCCATATCTTGGCTCCTCGCAGTTTTGTTGTTGTTTGAGTTTCACTGGACTTTGATTTTTGAACTGCGTATTTAGTTTTGGCCTTAGCTTTGAAACATTCTTTTTTTAGGCTCTGCCATTTTAAGTTGAAACTGCAGTTCCATTACCTCTGTGGCATACTGTGGCGTAGCTTCATATGTATATATATATATATATATATATTTACATATATATATATATATATATATATGCATTCATGTTGTATATATATGACTGTTTGTCACACTGTTCCATACGTATGTGTTTTGTCTCCTATGCTTAGCATACTAAACTGTACTGGTTATTTGTGTATACTTGATGCCATGTATGTGATTCATTATGTACATATGAGAATGTACTTTGTTTCAGGATCCACTCTTACCTTTGTAACTCATGTTATATTCATGGAGTTAAAGCAACTTCATGGTAGCTGCCTTGACCATCTGAAATAGTGGATATTTGTTTCATGCAATTTTTAGGGCTGTGTCACTATGGTGCACTGTCCAGTTCATGTTGATGGCATTGATTTGTGTCATTTAATTCACTTCCATTCGAGTTCGTGCCTTCATGCTCGAGTCTGATACTTGCATACTTGTTCTTCATGTGTATATTTTCGGAGCTGCACTGTTTTGGTTTCACTGCAGTCTTGTTTGCAGTTTTTCCCTTGAATATCTGAGTTGGTTTAGACTTGCATTTGTGGTGGCTGCGTTTTGATTGCAGATTCGCCCTTGTGTCCAAGTAATGACTGCAGTTTCATTTTTATGAAAATTTGCACTTGTTGAAATGTGCAGTAATAAGTTGTTTGGAAACTTGTTTTATTTCACAAGTTGTTGTGGCGAGGCAGCGCACGCGTGCGTGCCCTGCAGCCACGTAATATCGACATTTTGAATCGATATTTGAACCTTCATTGATTTTGGTTCGTTGACTTTTTTGAGTACGTCATCACGATAGTGGCGAGGCAGTGCACGCAAGCGTGAACTGCAGCCACGGAGTTGACATTTTAAATGTCGAGAGGCCGTATACGCGTGTGTGTACTGCAGCCCTACCAAATTTAATGTTTAAAATGATGTTTTCTTTTTGATGAAAATTATTTTATGTTGCCAATTCAATATATTTTGAATCGATTTTGATGATTTTGTAGTTAGTTGCCGTTTAGGCAAATTTTGATTGTTTTCTAAATGATCTTCATCAATAATCACTTCATCTATCTCATTGATAATCTAAATCTGTTGAATTGTTGTTTAACACTGTTAAGTGTTATATTTACCGTTATCCGATTACTTGTTAAAGGATCGGATAGGTAAATTTATATTGACTGTCGTCTAATTGTTGTTTGATTATTATTGCTTCTATGCACTAATAACTGAGTTTGAATGATACTGACCTGTGTATTATTTTCTTTTGGATATAATACTCGGGTCAGACCGAGTATTTTTACAACTTGAAGATTTTCAGGCCGCGAAGTTAGAGAGAGTTGGGGAAAGCACTCCACTAAAGTTTTTCTATAAAATTTTCTTGTACTTAATGAAAATAAATTGTTCCGCTGTATAAAAATTTAAATGCATTGTACAAACTCTGATATATGTATGTAAGAAAAAATTCATTTATGAATAATATTATGATTATTCTGTGATTCTGTGGCTGATTCTGTTTAAACTTTATAAACTGAACAACAATCCGTCATTTTGAACGTTTCGAGTTGGTTTAATTACCGAGTAGAGGCGGTCAGAGCGGCGGGTCGTTACAAATCTTCAGTTTTAAGCCTATTAAAAATAATTTGAAGGCTTATAAAATTTATAATGATGATACTGAAGATAATAGAATGGTTGAAATTTAATATAAAGGCGATTTGTTTAGTTTCAATAATATACCGTTTAAATCGATATTTAAAAATAGCCTTCCGAGGCATAGTCTCGAAATTCGATGAAACATGTTCCATTGGATCCATAATAGTTAGTTATTATCGGATTTCAATTTTCGTAGCAATCGAAGTTGTCGTTTGACCCTGGCAGCTCAAAACGCATAGAAACTATTTTAATCGATTTAATTTAAAATTGATTGTTTACTTCCGTAACTCGCGTATATAACCGAATTAGCTTCCGAAACACGTTCCATTGTGTTCGGAACGCGGGTAAAACCTTATAATCGCCTAGCGGCATTCCTTAAGAGGAGTTCGAAATTTTAAATGGCAATTAACGAGACGTTTGGAAGTTTAATAATATAATAAATTGGAAGTCAAATAGTCAAAGATATTTTATAAATAAACAAGCGTACTAAAGAAGCCATCCCCAAAATATCTATTTTATCTCCGTCTTCCTCTCTCTAATCCAACAACAGAAATCGAAATCGAACTCTTATAAAAAAAATAAGATCATGTTTGAATTGTAATGGCTGATTCTTCAGTAGAGAAAAATGGGAGAGATGGGTCACGTGCGAACGCGAGGGTGAAATCGTATGCGAAGAGGGGACGAAGAGGCAAGGGTTCACTCGTGATTTGGGGTAGTTCGTCGTAGTGGCATGAATGAGCGTGTTGGTTGGAGGCAGGGACTCGAACAAGTTGCGGCGACAAAGTCGCGACCGAGGCTAGGGTTTCGCGATGGAGGGTGTCGCTCGATTTGGATGGAGCGACGGTCGTGGAGCGGTAACGATCGAATCACGAGCTCGAGCAGGGTGGCGCTTCAACCTATTCACGATGAAGTCGCGTTACCCTTGCAACTGTGAGGCAGTGGCACCGAGCTCGGTGAAGTCGGTGGCCATGGAAGCGCGTAACTCAGCGAGGTGGCATCGGTGCTGCAGATTTCATGATGATTTGGGGTTCGTATTAGGTGTGTAGGCAAGGGCAAGCTCGAGTTAGGCTTTGGTTTCGTATAGGCAGTAAGGTATTATCGTTTTTCCTTTTAACTAAATGTTCATTTATATGTTAGAAAGGGATTTGTAATTCACAGTAAAGTTTTTATAAACAAAATTAAATAAATATGCATGTTTTGAACTTACTATTAATTGAGGATAATGCATTATGGTGATGAATTTGTTAATTAACACATTTAATTATTTCAGTCACTAAGCAAATTATTAAAGGGAAGTTCAAATTTAAATTTATTTAATGGAAAATTAATTGTTTGGTTAATTTAAATATTAATAAATCGTATAACTGTTTATACAAGGTTTAAATCTGAAGGAAACAAATCGGGATCGGATTTGGATTGCAAAATTAAAGGTGCGTAAATCTCACTTTGTTGGAGTTTTATTTAAACTTAAATGGTTAAATTTAAATAATTGGATGAATGATTGAATTGTTTGGATGTGTACCGATGATCTGGTGATTTTAGTTTTGGTTGGTTCTCGGATTAATTGTTGTTTGACTCGAAGTATTTGGGGTTTAAACTGTTTTAAACTTAAAACATAAATAAGAAAATGTTTTCATTCTAAAGTTAATAAGGGCTTAATGAATTGTGATTCATTTAAATAGTAGGGTAATTAAAATGGATAATTAATTAATTCAATTAATTAATGATTTTGGTTGATTAATTTAGTAATTAAGGGTTTGAATTAATAAATTAAGGTTAAGGTTAATTAATTAAGTTGAATTAATTTAGAATAATCAATGGATGATTTGATAGATAATTACTTAATGCAATGAATAAAATATAATTACTTTGTGAAATTAATCAAGAGATTAATGAAGATGGTTAATTAAGGAGTAATTGATTTATTTAATGAAGTAAATAAAAAGATAGTTAATTACAGTTTGGGATTAATCAAAAATGATTAATACCATGGTTTAACTAATGTAATTAAATTTGATTAGTGATAAATTAAAATATAATTGGAAATCCTTAAATTATATTATTAATGATGTAATCAAAGATTAATTAAATAAGATTGATTAATCCATAATAAGTGACTTATGAGAAATTAATTAATATAAGTAATTAAGGATAAATGAAATTAATATATTTAATTCGTTTATGAGGTAATTAAAGATTACTTATTGATTTTGGTAAAGGATAACTAATATCGTTAAATTAATTAAAGATAATTACTTGAATGTAATTGAAAGATAATTAATCCAGGGTGATTAATTAAGATGAATAATAAAGGGATGATTGATGAATTGATTTGAAATTAATTAATGTTAAATGAAGAAATCTAAGTGGTTGAGGTTAGTAACTCAATAAGGATTAATTAAATTAAATTTGTATGTGATTAAGCTTTGCTTATGAATGATTGAATGGTATTGGATGCTTTGAATAAGTTGATATCTCTGACATGAAATGTTGTGTATTTCATTTGGAAAACTTGGGTTAGGATGACACGAGACTCGAAGAGACCGGGATCGGTTATTAGAAAATACCCAAAACCACTTTAAATTTTTATAAATTGATATGTGAAATCTATAGGCTGGAATGAAGTGATTTAAAGGAATTGGACTATTTAAATGTAAACCATGGTACTTAGAAAATGGATGTGTGGAATAAGTGATGTCTATAATAAACTGTGGCTTTGTGAATTGAAATGAGTTACCTTGGGTTTTATATAAGTTGTATGCTTTGTATTCCATGTTGGATAGGTTTTCTCACGCTAGTTTCCAGCCTGACTCGGGTTTTACTTTGGTGTAATGCTCGGGTCAGACCGAGTATTACAGATTTTCAGGCAAGTACGTACTGGAGCTCAAGAGGCAAGCTGGATGAAAAAACGTATGGAGTGTTTCCGTTACATTATATTACTGTATATCCGTGTCATGATAATTGTGTATATTCAGTGTCTGTATATATGTGTAACTTTGATGTAATATAAAAGGTATGTTGACAGAAACAGTATCTATTGTAAATAGTTATTATTTATTATTATATTTTATCCATTGCGAATGTGAGATGTTGATGTTTCTTCTCTTCTTCTCTTCTTCTATCTCTTTCTTCTTTTCATAACTATCTGGAATTTTCGGATTCGAAAATTTCGGGTCGTTACAATTTTGAACGATTCTTGTGAAAAATATGCTAAATCTAAAGCGTACATATTTTATGTCTGAAATGTTGGAACTAACAACCATTATTTGACAATATTTATTTTTAATGTGAAGAATATCATTGTATTTCTTTTATATTCAATGCATGTTCAATATAATAAGAAGCATATAATTGTATTTAATGCTTTTGAGCTTTCTGGTTCCATTTTTAATTCCATCTAACATTGCTGCTGTATTTTGGTAATGCTGGATTTCAGCAGACCTAACTGTAATTTGTGAAAGTAGAATCAGTGGCTGGAAATTTTCAGAACAATCAATGACATAGATTAGTTAAAAGAAATAAAGTCAAACCGATTTAATAACTTTAATATCCAAAAGAGTACGATTTTAAAAATTTATTTTTAGCTATCAACAATGGATATAATTGGAAAACATAATAAATTTGTGATTTAATAGTGAAATCAATTCTCAAATCCAATTAATGTAGAAAAGTTATCACATTCAAAGTTTGGAATAGAAAAAAATTAAAAACTTGACTGTTCATTTCCTAAAATATGAAGGAGGCCTGTGTGCTCTTAAAATCTAACTCAATAATAATATTATAGTACAGATTAACAATTACAGCTTTTGCTTATATAAATGTTGTTATTTTCTATTATATTTTGTTCCGCTGCGATTATGAGATTCTGTGATGTTGCTTTCATTTCTTGTTCCATCTCTTTTTCTTCTAAACCCTAACAATCTAGGATTTCTTACACTCAATTGCGCGACACTCTATACAGTGGACGTATTATTGTTGATTTTTGTGGTCCAAAATCTTTGGGCCGTTATAGTTATACTTGGTTATCTAGTGAATATAGGAAAACAAATGTAAATATTGAATCAATTAATGAAATAGTGTATATTTGATAGTAACTGAATAAAATCGATGTTACGTAAGTAATTATAATATTATTTTGTAATAATGTGTGCGTTAATTTATAATGGGATATAAAGTGTAATCCATAATTTAATTATTGATTTATTAATAGAATATTGGGTAATAAATGGAAATTGAATAAAATTAGTGTAATGAGAGTCGTTACAACAATTATTTGTAAATAGTAAACACATATATGTAATTAAAAGTAAATGGTGACAAGTATTATATGTTACCTATTTATTTAATCCATTAAATTAAGTTGGAAATCAATTGCAATTAAATGAAATTAAGGACTACGTTCATTTTAATTAAGATAAGTTGGAAAATATTAATGTACTAAGACATATACCAATGTTAATCATACCCATAAGATGGTAATTGATTTAAAACAAGATGAAAATCAAATTTAATGGAATTATTGGAAATTAAGTTGATAATCTTTGAATTAATTGATATTGAAACTAAATACTGTAATTGTGCAATATTTAAAAAAATTGATATAATATTTTTTTAAAGGATGACGAACTACCAAGCAATCCAATTGATAGAAATTGCAAATAATTGAATTTAAATTGAAAAATTATTTAATTAATTTAACATCAATTTATTTAACTAATGTGAAAATAGCCATTTTGGTCACTGTGAATGATTTCGACGACCAGTTTCATCAGATCCGTAACGACGAATTATTGTAAGATTTCAAGTTTCGCGGCGATCGGACTAGTCGTTCGATCATATGGACTCGGAACCTGTTCAGTTGAGTTTTAAATTATCGAAAACATCAATTTTGATATATGGGATGCCTCTTTCCATTTCGAGAATGAAACGGGCTTTTCGGGTCACTTATCGTTCAATTTTTAAACTAATTTGGCCCGTTCATTCTTGTAACAACCCTGCATTTTATGATTATTTTAATTTTATATTTTAATTCTTAACTGAAATTTCTGATTAAATTTTTTTTTATTTTATTTATTAAAATGGATAAATTTTGTTATTTTAAATATAAATTTTGATTTTGTGTGAATTATAATTCCAAACCTGAATAAATGGAATATTTCCAAAAAAGTGGATTTTGGTCAAAATGGTCAAATTTTACTTTTAAATTTTTGAATTTTTGAAATTTTATCCTTTATTTTTAAAATAGATTTAATTTTAAGAATACTGCTTTTCGTTTCGCTGAAATTGGATTAATATTGTGAAAGTTATGCTTTTAACAATATTGTGTGTAAATTGTTTTATTAACAAAATTTGTTTGTTTTAAATTTATATAAATAATATTTTTTTGTAAAATCATGTTCTAATTTGTGTAACATGATATGTTATGCATATATTTTATTTCCAAAACATTTTTATGTATAGTTATAATTTTCAAATGTTATTTGTATATTGTTTTCAATTTTTAATTCTAGTTCCATTAAATAAAGTATTTCCTTTATTTATTTCCTACTTTTCCTAAAACTATTTTTTTATTCTTCATAATATCTATCTCTACCTTATTTTTCTTATTTATACATTCATTAAGTAACTAAATGGATAAGTATTTAGATCCCTATTTATTTCTTGGAAAGAAATTTCAAATATATATATATATATATATATATATATATATATATATATATATATATATATATATACATACATTATTGTTTTAAAAGGCATACCTTTAAATGTTTATTCTAATTAATGAAAGTAATATTTTTGGTTGATATATCATGTTGTAATTGTGTATGTATATGTAACATTACATTTTATGTACATATTTACAACATTTGTCCGTTTGGTTTCATTTTATTTGGATATATACTTTGTAAATTAAGTAACATACAAAGATGTAAATAGCAATTAATTTATACGTTTCTATAACCATTTTCTTATTTATTTATATAGTGTTTATTTAAACGGTATGTATTTATTGAATTATTTCTTTGGCATATATTTTATTAAATAGATGGAAAACAAATCAAATTTAGATACGTTGCCTATTTTTAATTAAAGGCATGCATTATGTTTTGATTTATTACCTTTTTATCTTTCCATCCCTTAATGTTTTACCATAACTTGGCCTTGATAGCCATGACCTTTTCTTTATAAAATTCGTGTGAAAACATGTCTTCTTATCCCACTTTTCATGCGAGGTTTCAGATGTGAAAGAAAGAAGGTAATGGCTTCTTAAAATTTTTCTACTCTTTTCCGCTTCTTTTTATTAATTTTCCATTGAAAATTGCCTTGCTTCTTCATGCTTATGCTCGGCCATAGCCCCTCCACCATCTTCATGACCAACACCACCACCACCCACGGCCACATCACCCTCCTCTCCACTTGTCTTGCCAAAGCCGTGACCATCGCATGATGCAAACTCCATAAAATAAAGAAGACCCTTCCAAAATTGCCTAGCCTAGCCTAGTTTTCACCATCACCTTCATTTCGTTGCTACAGCCACCACCTCTAGCCGCCACCACCAACAAGTACACACCCCTAGCCATCACACTGCCCAATGTCCATACCTGTAGCAGCCCTTAGCTATAACGAGATGATATTTTCAACCATTCACATCCGTACCTGTCATACTTGAATTGCTCAAAATATCAGATTGTTAATTTATATTTGGAAAAACTCAGCATATACAGTAAAATAAATTAATCAAAATCACAGATACAGAGTAGTACAATAATACGCAACGGAATAAATAAATGGTAGTTCATGAAGCTACTATATAAACATCAGAGTTTGAAATAAATACAACAGAATATCTCGGATGCAGTGAAGTCTCAAGTACGAGTAGATGACTTCCCTGAACCAATCAACTGGAAGGGCTGAAAGCGGAATCGACAGTTGGATCTCTAACGAGGGTCCAAACTCCAAAGGTGAGTCTCAAATGCTGAATTACTCAGTCTGACCCGAGCGTAAGGAAGAACACAAAACACTCGAGTCAGGATTAACATTCTTATATCAATAAATCCAACTCAAATGAAATATCAACTGAAATATAAGTAACTCAAAGGATGTGTGGGATAATCATCCTCTAAGGATCCGTTGGGCTATCTAAAATGCAGAGATATACAATATAGCCCCATGGTCATTCAAATTAATTTATACTTCAAAACCAAAATATCATTTCATTTCAAATATATTTACTTCCAAATTTTATCCCTTTTAAAGTAACGAATCAAATCTACTCAAATTCCAAATTCAAATTTAGTCCCATCTCAATTTATCAACTTAAATTCAACTCAATTCCTAAATAACCATTTCAAATTTTATCGATCTCAAATCTGGATTTGAAATCATAAATTACCAATTTACACTTCAATATTATTTCAAAACTATAAATATTCAACATGTCAAACTAAATTTAACGATTTCAGATAGATTTAGTTCGTCTTCGTTACTATTTAGTCTTGAGATATTCCCTCATTTGATTCAATATCATTTAAATAACCTTAAGTTACATTTTACTAAATATTTTCTTTAATTTATTGAAACGCGAAATATTCATTAAATCACTTAAATCAAAAATCTAGTTATAAAATCATACCTTTAAATTTCACATTCAATAATTTCAAATTGATTTAATTAAATAAAATCCTTGATTAAATACCATTCCAAATAAACCCAAATTTATCTTCCCAATCTTACTTATTCAATTTATTACAAGAAAATCTATTTGAAATATAGATTTACATAAATACTTAACCCTATTATATCAATCTAATTTAAATTAAATATTACTACTAAATCTATATATAAAATTACCATTTATATATAATATCTTAAGAATAAATACTTATTAAACCATATATTTCTTTCCGAAACCGTAGAAATTATTTTCAAAATATTTATATATGGACCAACGTTGTCTGTATATATATTTACTATCCTATGGTCAAGTGATACGAATATTTATCATTTTAATCTGTACACTAAATATATATGGGTGGATATCATTTCAACCCGTAATCCCAAATTCATTTCAATGAAAATCGCTTGGGTCTATCATTTCAACCCATAACGATTTTCTCATATTCTAAAGTCCATTCGGGTATGTATCATTTTAACCCATAGTGAATTCTATACTAACAGGGAACTTGTAGAGTGATAACAGATATGAAAAATAATAATAACAGGCATATATCTTCAATAACAATATAATATAAACAACAGGATATGGTGTCATATCCCACCAGTGAACGGTTACACATAATAGCATAGATGACTATTTAAATAACTCCAGCAGCATATTTCCATTATCGTTTCAGTTGAAATTAAATTTAATAAATATAAGAACGTTAATCGTGAGTGATTACTCACCTTTCGAGGCTAGAGAAATTTGACAAGGAAACGAGCTACGAATTCCAAAGCACGCTAGATAGATATGATTCGATGAAGAAAACAAGCACGACGGACAACTGATAATGAGGAATCGATGGAACGATTAGGATCGGTTTGACATAAATTGAAAATAGACATATTATTAATACACATTCAGTATTCTAATTTAAGACAAAAATCAAAATAATATAAAAATTTCTAAATCATCATTCTTAACTCAAGCATTAAAAATCAAAGATTTTTTTATTATACTTAAACTATTTCCCACAACAGTTTCTTAAACACATATTATATATATACACACACACATTCCAAAATCCATTGTTTTAGAATAAAACGCAATTTATCTAAAACCCCTACATTTACCTAAAGTCAGTACTCATTTTATATATAAGCTTTTAAGCGTACTTAAATATACTTACTTAAATCCATCATAACCCCATTTACTTTATACATATCTTAGAATATGAACAACTTAAGAAGTATAGCATATGCAGACCTAAAAAATTCATGCCGATGCCTAAAAAAATAAAATGCTGTTTTAAAACAAACCAAATATATATAATACTTAAAATAGCCGATCAAAACAAAATAACTATATATTTTAACTTTAACAATGAGTTACAATACTAACAAAAAGTTTATTATTTTATATAAAACAGTATAACATATATCACAAAACTTAATATCAGACCATATACAAATAAAATATTATAAGCATGTACGCAATCCATCAGCCTCCATATAAACATATGCATTATATAAGTTTTGCCAACATATTATATGACGTACATAAATTTGTATATATAAAGCAATAGGTATCGGTACAGCTTAAACAATGATGCAACTCATTTTTTTTCATAACAAAGATAAACAAATGCTAACATGTTTTAAAAATTCATATACACTAACCTATATATAGTGGGTACATCTGCATCTATTTTCTATTTAAAATAATGTTCATAAAACTCCTCACTAACTCAAACAAAACAAATGTTTAAAGCAAAATTTTACACAAATTTCTTTACACGACAAAAGACTACTGCTTCAAAATATATACATATATTTATTAAAGAATCAAAACATTCATGTATAATAAAAATCAAAACTGTTATATATATCTACTTGAACACATTACCAATATAAAACTATAACCAATTTTAATATAACACACTATAACATAATTAATATATGCATGACTGGTAAAATTTGTATAATACACATAGTTGAAATTTATATATGTTTATATATATTATATTAAAACGTATATATATACACAATCAGAAAGCAAAGTATTCATCTAAACGAAAATAGAATATATACTACCTTTATATACATAACAGATAGAACTCACATGCAAAACAAAATATAAGTTTGTACATATATTAACCCAAAATAGAAACTATGAGTTATATCTATATATACTAACGTATTTTGATTCAAAATTAACATATACATACAGTAAATTATATATATGTACTTTAAAATCATAAACAACAGTGATAAAATATACTATGATATAATATACTATACTATTATATGTAACACATGCATCATACAAAAAAAGAAGAAGAAGCAACTTATAGCACCATATAAAAAGATTTGATAAAATGAAATATACTATAACATAATATACATATGAATAAATTTACATGCCATATATTTGCTGTCTCCAAAGTTTATATCACACTATATATCACATGCCAACCCATACTAGTACAGCCTTATTACAAAATATATCAACCAAAACCATATACATATCTTTTTTTGTATAAGAGCAAACACATTAAACTAACCTATATGTATTATGTATATAACAAAAGCATGCTAACCTTGATAACAAAACTGCATATTAACCCAAAATAAGTTTTAATACAACTTACCTACTTATATAAGTATATAAATGAGGGGGAAGCCGAGCATGGGTGCTACCACAAGGCGGAGCGCGGGAGAGCGCGGGGATGCTGTTGGATGAAGGGGATGGTGGCGGTAATGGTTTGTGGCCAAGGTGGGGAAGATCAGTTGCGTGCACTGGCTTTGGGAAAGGCAAGGAGATGCATGGGGAAGGAAGCATAAGGCTTGTTCTGGAATCGGAAAAGGCAACGAGATCCAGGCGGCAAAACACGACGGAACGATGCTTTTATTTTATTTATAAAAAATTTCCTTGCCGCGTGAAAATATGAAGGTGGATTTGGAAAATTTATATTGAAAGCAGAGATCAGGGAGAGGGGGAAGAAAAGAAATATATAAAATGGGTAGAGTGGAAAAACTGAACTGTCAAAAGGTTAAAAATGTTTCAGCGGTTAAAACAAGTAATGAAGGAAAAACGAATAGGCACAAATTGAGAAACATATCACATAAATAATAAATATAAAGTAGCAGGTGAAGATTTTAGGCAGTAAATATTCACGTTGGTTTATGCACGCAAATAAAATATGAGCTGCAGCCAAATCAAATAATGGAAAAAGGAAACACGTACGTACGTTATACATTTCTTCAAGTGATCGTGCAGAACAAAAGATAAAGGGAGTAATAAAGCTAGATGACCGTCTGAATTTGTATCGTTGACAATAAAATAAGTGAAAAGTAACATGAACACTTAATTGACACAGATAATGAAGTAATTGATATGCGTGTGCAGCATGTTTCAAAATTTAAAACCGAAAGGAAATTAACTGTCATAATTAAAGGTACTGATATAAATGTAAAGAAATGAATATGGAAAAAAATTCAAGCGTAGATTTCAGGGGATAATAAAAGAAATGACCGTTCACAATTTAAACTGACACAGATAAGGTAAGGGATATATATATATATATATATTGTACTGAATATGATATGTTTGTTGAAGCCAATAGCACCAAAATCAATGAATGAAAAAGGCAACAGGGAAAAGAACGGAACAAATAGAAATGAAACGTATCAAATTAAATATGAGCAGTTTTACAAGCAACGGTCACCCATTGATTTAACTGACAAATATTAAAGCAATTGATTTATGCGCGTTTAAATTTTGAAACGCAAAAGAAATCAAATGGTCACGGATCTGGTACCGATACGGTTACCGGTTTCGTGAATTCCGTAGTGTACCGGACTTCAAAACACAAAAATAAATATACCGTATAGATCCGCTCGACGAGACGATCAAAAGGGTATACAAATATAATTGGTACGAATAAAAATTCGAATTTTCTACTAGCTGAAATGCAGCAAAAACGCAGAAGAATGAGATCGACGGAGCTTAAAAAGTTTGAATTTGGAAAACCGAAAAATGACGACTCAGTCAGAAGATGATTTTGAATTTTTCTATGTAAATATATTCAGGTTTGGAAAATATTTTATTATCAGCAATTATTAACTAACTTGAATTTAATAGAATTTCACAATGAAATAAACTTTCATAAAATCGGATGAAAATTTACCATCTGCTAAAATAAAATGGACGTATTTCAAATATTAAATTTTTATTTTAAAATATTATTGTTTAAAATTTCGCCAAAATCAAATTAAATACGTTATAAAATTTATTAAAATCTACGGGTCGTTACACTCCCCCACTCAAAACTTTTCGTCCCCGAAAAGGAACAAAGTAGGAGAATCAACTAGAAGCTATTGAAAACATTAAATCCATAATTCATAAATTTATTAATTTACCTCAAGATGTTTTCCAAATATTATCACTAATCATTTACTTCTATTTAATTAAGAATTTATAACACTAAAATTTTCTATTAACCATGTAGTATATGAATGAACCATATTTTAAAAGGATATATTCAAAAAGGAAAGAAGGTAGATTCGAAAAACAGACTATAGGTGAATAAACAAACTGAGCAGATAAGGTAAATTCAAAAGAATAGTATCGGGGACGAATAGTTAATCCAATACAAAATTTCTTTGTTGGAAATACCATTATAATAAAATACCTTTATAATAAAATACTTTTATACCGAAACCAATTTTCCTTTCGAAAATACTTCTATAACTCGATGTTTCAACAAGTTTATCCTCATTCTTGCAGACTCCGGCCATGGGTTGATCAGGCGCAAAGCTTGAATTCTTCAAGTACTTAGTAGACCCTTTTCAACACCCAGCGAAAATACTTGAAAACCTTTTAAAGCTGATATGGAAAGTACAATCCAAATAAATCACCTGGATCGCAGGATACATAACAATGGTTATGCCTGGATCCCCTAGGAAACATCCGTACCCTTGAAGCATTCACTGCCTTGCGAATTACGCCATGATAACCAAAACCCGTGGACCGTAGGATACATAACAATGGTTGCGCCTGGATCCCCCAGGAAACATCCATAACCTTTAAGCAATCTCTACCTTGCGGATTACGCCATGACAACAAAACCGATAGACTGCAGAATACATAACAATGGTTACGCCTGGATCCCCCAGGAAACATCTGTATCCCTTAAGCAATCTCTGCCTTGCGGATTACGCTACCCAACATAACGACCATGGGTTACGCCACGGTAGGACACTCGAGTATCACATCCGAAAAACCAAAGTCAGAGAGAATAATATCGATAGAATGAATCCCCAATGTGGCCACAAAGCGGATATCAAGTAGAAGGACTTTCCATATCTTTACTTCGAAAATACATATCATATAGTACCTTTTCAAATCACTTTCAAGTATCGTACTTATATAAGGTCCATTATATATAAAATTTCAATTTTAAATCCAATGCTTTCCATGATCCATAGTATATCAAATCACACTTATATAGACTAGATTATATAAGTTTTCACTTTTCAAATTAAGTAGCTTTCCAAATCAATAATTTCAAATCAATAATTTCAAATCAACATCATACTTATACAAATCAATTTTATATGAGTTCGTTACCTCCCAAATCAAGTATTTAGTAAAACAACATTCTCAATCTCAATTCGTTTCAATATCAACTCAGTTTCAAAAATTATATACGATTTCACCAAATTATTTCTTCCAAATTTAATATCTTCAGTTTCAAAGTTTCCAACTATTTTCGAAACCAAATATTTTCCTCAAATCAATTATACCCAAAAATGAATTCCAAGTTCACAACATCTCAAAACTAAGTTTTACTCAAAACATTTCAAAACTAATTTCCATATTAGTATAATTCAAAATAGTCTTATTCATTTACTTAACAAAACAGTTTCAAACTTATATACTTTATCAAATAAGCTATACTGTTCGAATTTTCTTAGCTTTGAAAATTAAACCTTGATTTGGAAGTGTCCGAACATTCAAAATAGTCAGAGAAATCAAATTTCCAATTCAAGAATTGGAAACCAACAACAAATCAGTAAATCAATTTCAATAGATAGGATTATACCAAATCAAATCCAAAACTCGAGGACTGAACACCGGTTTACTTCAAATCATTTCAAATATAAATACATATATCTTTCTAATATCAAATCATACTTCAACACTTGAAATCAAAATTTGGTTTCACAAAATCACTCGCATAGCAAAGCTATTAGAGTGGCCTCTCCCCCACTCTGAAACTCGAAAATCAATGTCGATGATGCGTGCACTCATCATCGAGATTATTTTCCAGCGACGTAAGTGAGTTCTGGACTTCTATTTTCTTGAAAGCTTATTTGAAATTTCTTTGAAATCATTGAAACTCGTTTGAGTCGTTTGAAACACTTCTTATTTAGAAAATACTTTCAAGTCGTATTAATATTTTCAAAAGTCTTAAAACCAATTTCAAAACACCGGAATTCAATCTCTCGAATTTCAAATTAAAACCCTTCAGTTATAAATCATTTTTATACAAATTAAATTTCTTATAAATTTTTTAAAAGTCCAAGTCCTTTCAAATGTAACAACCCGCATATTTATCGATTTTATATTTAAATATTTTATTTAAATATTTAATCATTTGTCGGATTTTAGTCCGAAAAGCTACTTTTTGCATACGGTCGAATTGGGACGCGGGACCACTCTCATTGAGTTTAAAATGTCGTTTGCGACCCTTTTGAGTATAAGCTTCGATATGTTTGGAGAAAGTTGATTTTTGCTACTTTTCACTTTGGGTTTAGTTTTTGGGCTCAGCCCTATGTTAACTTATGCTCAAATCTGAGCCACGCTTCCCCACTCACCCTCATTCTCTTCTCATTTCAGTTTTTAGAGTGTTAATGGTGGGAGAGATTGGAAATTAAAATTCCAAAACCCTAGTTTCCCTTGCAAATCAAATTCCTTGCTCCAAACTCAAGAAGAACCCATTGGTAAGCTTCTCTTCTTCTTCTCCAACTTATTCTCTTACCAATTTCAGAAATTCGTAAACCTAATCTTGGGAATGTTCTTGTTTTTGAGCTTAGATTCAAGCTCATTTGGGTTGTGTTGAAGAGAGGTTGATTCTCTATTTGCTTTCAAGCTTCTTCTTGTTCGATTTTGTGAAAAGGTGAGATTTTTATCTCACATCTATGACTATAATTATCTTTGGTTGTTGGGTATAAATTCCTAACACTTCTTCATGTGCATTTGCTCTTGATTTGGATTGGTTTTGTGAAGATTCCAATTTTTGAGCTTTTAAGTCAAATTTGTGTGAAATCCTTTTATGGACGTTTGATCATGCTTTTGGTGATGCATCGAGGAGCATATAGGGCCGGGCTGCCGATTGGCATAAACCCTTAGAGCCAATGTTCGTCCGGTTGCATTTTGGAAGAGTTTGCTCTTCATTTATATAAGGCTGAAAAACAGCCCAGGCATGATTCAGTCGACTGAAAACTCTGTTCAGTCGACTGAACCTGAAACCCGAGAGTTTCCAGGCATGATTCAGTCAACTGAAAAACTCTGCACAGTCGACAGAAACTGGAAACAGAAAGTTTCCTGAACCTGGAAAATTTCCAGGTACAGGGTCAGTCGACTGAAAAACTCTGTTCAGTCGACTGAACCTGCTGTTTGAGTCCAATTTGCCTTTTTGGATTGAAATTCTAATTTAAATCGATTCGTGATAATCCTATTTGTTGTTATCATCTATTATGACTTTGATGACTCTTTTTAGGGATTTTTGAATATCCATTTCGATGGATCCTTTATCGATTTCGTTGGATTTTATTCACGTCTTCGTATGTGAATTTTTGTGATTGATTGTTCTTACAATCTTCTTCGTGATTTGTCACTTTAAAAATATAAAGGTTTTCTATACTAGTAGTAAATATCAAAACTCTTTCCTCAAATGATTTCAATGCTATTTTAGTACCAAATTCGTTTATAAAACCGTTTTCCAATCTATTAGTATATACAGACCTTTACCTCACTCGTATGAGAAATCTAATTAAACGGCTTAGTAAAACAAGTGGTATGAAACGCTTGCGTTTACTTTGTCGGTTAATTCTTGGACTTGTTCGATTGAACCTCTTGTGACAATTTTCTAGTGGAGATTTACAGTTTGTTCGTAAATATTTAAGTTAAGCAAGTGGTTATGGGACATGAAGCTAAACTCATATATTTACTAGCTTATTGTAATCGACACTTCTTGCTGATCATGACGATCATCTTTGTGATTTAGACTAGCAATGTGCGATGTCTCTTTGTCTGTGAGGGAGACTAAACCCCGTTTTGTGGAGTTTCGACTCAATTTGTGATAGGGTAGCAACCCATGGTCTTCGGGCCGTTTGTGGAGCTTCGGCTCAATTTGTGATGGTAAGCGACCATGGAATTAGCGTTCCATTTGTGATACACGTGTTGGTGAGCTTTATGCTCCCGTTTGTGATAGGCCTCCCCCCTTTGTGATTTCTGGATTTCTTGTGTAGATTCCTAGAATTTGTGTTTCACCAATTTTTGTGATTTCCATTGATAAGTTTTATCAATATTTGTGCATTGGTGAATTTGTGTGTCATTGACTTTAGTGGTTTCTGGATTTCTTGTGTAGTCTTCTGGAATTTGTGTGTCATTGACTTTTGTGATTGACATTGATATTATCGTCAATATTTATGGTATGGTGAACGAAATTAGGAGTATGACGTTTCTTTGATTCTTGTGTAGATTTGGTGACATTGATTAATCTCTTGATGATTATCAACTAAGTATATATTTATATATATATCATAGCTTGGCATTGTGATTATTATGTGTTTAGTCATATCTCTTATTCTATATCGTTTCATCTGATATTTATAGTTAGACTGATCCGTTTATTATTTTCTTATTAAATAATACTCGGTTCAGATCGAGATGTTACAGGTGCTTCTGCTTGACTTCTCTCTTGCGATTGATTTCTCTTGCTTTTGGTTAACTACTTAGATTAGTAGTTTTTGTTGTATACATTGAGATATAGACTCCATAATGTATACTTATTCTTTTGTGTAGTTCATGTAACTATTCTTTTGTGATATTGTGGAACTTTTGAGACCACTACTCTGATGTACACTTCCTAGTGTAATATTCATATATATTTCCGCCTTTGTGATATGAATTGTCTGTGACTGATTTGTGTTATGTTTATTTCTATATTTGTTTCCGAAGGATTTATATAGCCACCGTGTAGTAGCTTTGAGTTTGTGTCGGTATGTCGGATTTCCTCTTGAAATAGAATGCATGTTATATTATCTGACATATCGGTGCTCGCGCAAAGAAATTACACGGATGGTCGCTCCTCAACAAATTTATTCTCCGTGCTAGTCGATAGCATTCACCGTAATGTTCTTGGCTAGCGTGGGTATAGAGGTGGGGCGTCACAGCTTGGTATCGGAGCAAAACTTCGGAACAATATGGAATATTATAACAAGGATCATCGTCCTAAGTCCATCTTAGGAGTCGTGCTTTAGGATTTTATTCGGGTCTACGTACCGTTCTATCCTATTTTCTTTTATGATTCCTTGTTTTGTCTATCAAGATTGCTTGATATTCAATTTGGTGAATAACCTTTTTCTTCCTCTTCTTTCTTTCTAAAGGAAGAGAAATGTCTAGACCAGGCCGCCCCAGAGCCGTGCCATCTAGCACTCCGCCCCAGGATGGAGTTTTTATGACTGCTCAGCAGCTTATTGATTTGGTAACAAATGCTCAAGCAGCTGGAGCTAACCCGGAACCTACTCACCCAAAGTCGGGATTTGCACGCTTGTGTAGCGATTACACTAATTTGGGTGGGGAGCCATTCAGAGGTTCCGAAACTGTTATTGAAGTACAGGCTTGGCTAAGAACATGCGATCGCATCTTTTCGTGCATGAATCTTATTGACCTTCACCAAGTTCAGGTGGCCTCTAGTATGCTCCGAGAAAGAGCATTGGATTGGTACGAGCTTCTTATTTCTGAGATTAATGAAGCGGATCTCACCTGGGAGAAATTCCGAGAACGCTTCGAGTTGAAATTTGTACCGGAAGCAGAGAAAGTGACATTGGCTCGACGATTTATAGACCTTATTCGAGGTGAGTCCTCTGTGACTGATTACGTCGCCTCCTTCGAGTCGCTTTCCAAATATAGGGTTGAATACATCAACACCCCTCTGAAGAAGAATCAGAGATTTGTTTATGGCTTAAACAAAAGTCTCAAGAAGCCATTATTTCTAAAGTTAGAAGTTTCTTTCGACCAACTCGTTGATATCGCTCTTCGTTTTGAAGAGGCAGATAGGGAGAATGATGTTGAAGTGGTGGGTTCCAAACCCAACTTCAACAACAAGAAGAGGTCAAACAAATTTAAAGGCCCTTATCCCAATAAGAAAGGGAAGCAAGCAACCTCCGTGTCAAAGACTTCTTCCTTTGGTCGTGGGGAATGCTATAATTGTGGTTCGAAGGACCATTATGCGAACAAGTGCCCAAAGTCTCTTTCTTGTCGCTACTACAAAGTTCTCGGTCATGTTATATCTTCATGCCCCAAGCTTCAGGGCAAGAAGGAGGGAAAGTTAAATGTTGCTCAAGCCCCTGGCAACACATCTCATGGCCAAGGTATTTCTCATTCTATTCTAGATGGAATTATTTTGTTTCGTGATCATCCTATTCGAGTTCTTTTTGATACGGGTGCGTCCCATTCTTTTATATCAAAAGAACTTGTTGATACTTTTTCTTTGGATGTTTTGTGTTTAATGACTTCTTTGAGAATTGCGAATCCGGTTGGTGGATCCGCAACAATCAGTTTATTGTGTAAAGATGTCGAGATTATTTTGTGTGATTTTTCTTTCCGAGCCGATTTGCATGTCATGCGTTATTTAGGCTTTGGAATGATTTTGGGAATGGATTGGCTTAACCATTATGAAGCTCATATCTTATGTCCTGAGCGGACTATTCATCTTCGACATCCTCAATCTGTTAATCAGGTTTCTGTTATTCTTAAAGATTCAGATTCTGCTTTGGTTGCATCTTTATATTCTTTAAATCCTCGTGATGACGATGATGATGATGAGGGTGATATTATTTCTCTTATTCACGTCGTTTGTGAATTTTCCGACATATTTGAGCCCGTTTTAGGATTACCACCTAAGCGAGCAATTGAGTTCAGAATTAATCTTATTCTGGGAGCTCAACCTATCACTCGTCCTCCTTATCGTATATCCAATAAAGAAAACGAGGAGATGCGTAAACAATTATCTGAATTGGAAACGAAGCAATTTATTCGCTCTAGTTCCTCGCCTTGGGGAGCTTCAGCTATTTTTGTGAAGAAATCCGATGGTACACTTAGGCTTTGCGTTGACTACCGCAAGCTTACTGATCTTACTATCAAAAATAAATATCCTTTACCTCGGATTGATGATCTATTCGATCAACTTAGTGGTGCTAGAGTCTTTTCACAATTGGACTTGGCTACCGGTTTTCATCAGCTTCGTATTGCAGAGGATAGCATTCCTTTGACATCGTTCCGTACTCGGTATGGATCTTATGAATGGCTTGTTACGCCATTTGGGTTAACAAATGCCCCGGCTTATTTCGTTGACTTAATGAATCGAGTTTTTAAAGACTTTCTCGACCGGTTTGTTCTCATCTTTATCGATGATATTCTTGTGTATTCTAAAACCGAGGAGGAGCATGAAAAACATCTTCGGATTGTGTTGGAAACTCTTAGGAGTAATCAATTAAAGGCAAAATTTTCTAAGTGCCACTTTTGGCAATCTCGTGTGAAGTTTCTCGGTCACATTATTTCTGAATCCGGAATTTCCGTGGATCCTTCAAAGATTGAAGCGATTCAAGATTGGAAGAGACCGGAGAGTGTGACAGAGATTCGTAGTTTTCTCGGATTGGCGGGCTATTACCGTCGTTTTATCAAAGACTTTTCTAAGATTTCCGTGCCTCTTACTAGCTTGACGAAGAAAGGTGTTAAATACATTTGGTCGGACAAATGTGAAGCTTCTTTTCAGAAATTAAAAGAACTTCTTTCTGATGCTCCTATTCTTGTTATTCCCGATGGGAATCAAGATTTCGTTGTTTATACCGATGCTAGTCGCATTGGTTTGGGTGCCGTTCTTATGCAAAATAAACGCGTTATTGCTTATGCTTCTAGGCAATTAAAGCCTGCTGAGACTAGATATGCCACTCATGATTTAGAGCTCACGGCTATTGTTTTTGCTCTTCGGATTTGGCGTCATTATCTCTTAGGAGAGAAATTTGTTCTTTACACAGATCATAAGTCTTTGAAATATTTATTCTCTCAAAAGGAACTTAATTTGCGTCAACAGCGTTGGCTCGAATTTCTTGCACCATATGATCTTGATATTCTTTATACTCCCGGTAAGGGTAATCTTGTCGCCGATGCGCTTAGCCGTAAACAACAAGCTGTTGTTTCTATGATGATATCTGAATGGAACGATCTCGAGATTTTATCCACTTGCGAAATTCGAGACCGTGTTTCCGATTATGCTCATCAATTGTTTTATGTAGCCTTGAGGCTCATCCATCTCTTTTAGACCGCATTCTTGAAGCTCAAAGGCTAGATACTGAATTGGTTCTTCTTGGCCAAAATATTAAGGATAAAATTGATATTGAAGGTTTGAAAGATTTTAATATCGATTCTCGTGGCGGCATTCGGAGATTTGGTAGGCTTGTCGTGCCAAATATTGGTGATCTTCGTAAAGATATTTTAGAAGATTCTCATCACTCCAAATTTACCATTCATCCCGGTAGTAGTAAAATGTACGCGGATATGAAACGACTTTATTATTGGGAGGGAATGAAACTTGACATCGCTAACTTCGTTAAACGTTGCATGACTTGCTAACTCGTTAAGGCCGAACATCAATGGCCCGGTGGGTTATTGCAACCTTTAGAAATTCCGGTTTGGAAGTGGGACAAAATTTCCATGGATTTTATAGATGGCCTTCCCCGTTCTCGTTCGGGTCATGATAGCTTATGGGTAATTGTTGATAGACTTACTAAATCCGCCCATTTTATTCCCGTTCGGTCTAACCGAACCGTTCCTCTTTTGGCCAAAATATTTATCAAAGAAATTGTTAAATTGCATGGTGTTCCTACTTCTATTGTTAGTGATCGTGATCCATTGTTTACTAGTGGACTTTGGAAGAGTCTTCAAAAAGCTTTAGGAACGAAGCTTAATTTTAGCACCGCTTATCACCCCCAGTCCGATGGACAAACTGAGCGTGTGAATCAAACTCTTGAAGATCTTCTTCGTGCTTGTGTTCTTGATTTTGGTGGAAGTTGGGAAGATCATATTTCACTTGTTGAATTTTCCTATAACAATAGCTTCCAATCTAGTATTGGTATGGCACCTTTTGAGGCACTCTATGGAAGGCCATGCCGGTTTCCTTCTTGTTGGCTTGAGACCGGTGAGAAGCTGGCTTTAGGTCCAGATTTTATTCGTGATTCCACAGAAAAGATTGATCTTATTCGTCATAGGATGAAAGAAGCCCAGAGTAGACAAAAATCCTATGCCGATAACCGGAGAAGGAAGTTAGAATTTTCTGTGGGAGATCTTGTGTTTATTCGTGTTTCACCAAGGAAGGGTGTTGTACGTTTCAGTCGATCGGGAAAACTTGCACCTCGATATATTGGGCCATTTCCCATCACCGAACGTATTGGTTCCATGGCTTACCGCCTTTTATTACCGGCTCAATTTTCTGCTATGCATGACGTGTTTCACGTTTCTCAACTTCGGAAATGTCTTCGAGATTCTGATTCTATTCTTCAGCCCGGTGTTGTGGAAGAGATTGAAGTTTCGCCTTATTTAACTTATGAGCAGCATCCTATTCGTATCATTGCTTCGGAAGTCAAACGACTTCGAAATAAAGATGTTCCGCTTGTTAAAGTTCAATGGTCTTCAAATCCTAAGGATTGTTCTTGGGAATCTAGAGAGTACATCGAGCGTACACATCCGGACTTACTTTCTCGTGCTCTTTGGGGTGAACTTCTTATTTCAAACTTCTTTTGTGTTGAATATGCTTTTATGGTTGTTACTATATATCTTCTTCTTGTAATATTGCGAGGACGCAATTTCTTTAAGGAGGGGAGTCTGTAACAACCCGCATATTTATCGATTTTATATTTAAATATTTTATTTAAATATTTAATCATTTGTCGGATTTTAGTCCGAAAAGCTACTTTTTGCATACGGTCGAATTGGGACTCGGGACCACTCCCATTGAGTTTAAAATGCCGTTTGCGACCTTTTTGAGTATAAGCTTCGATATGTTTGGAGAAAGTTGATTTTTGCTACTTTTCACTTTGGGTTTAGTTTTTGGGCTCAGCCCTATGTTAACTTATGCTCAAATCTGAGCCACGCTTCCCCACTCACCCTCATTCTCTTCTCATTTCAGTTTTTAGAGTGTTAATGGTGGGAGAGATTTGAAATTAAAATTCCAAAACCCTAGTTTCCCTTGCAAATCAAATTGCTTGCTCCAAACTCAAGAAGAACCCGTTGGTAAGCTTCTCTTCTTCTTCTCCAACTTATTCTCTTACCAATTTCAGAAATTCGTAAACCTAATCTTGGGAATGTTCTTGTTTTTGAGCTTAGATTCAAGCGCATTTGGGTTGTGTTGAAGAGAGGTTGATTCTCCATTTGCTTTCAAGCTTCTTCTTGTTCGATTTTGTGAAAAGGTGAGATTTTTATCTCACATCTATGACTATAATTATCTTTGGTTGTTGGGTATAAATTCCTAACACTTCTTCATGTGCATTTGCTCTTGATTTGGATTGGTTTTGTGAAGATTCCAATTTTTGAGCTTTTAAGTCAAATTTGTGTGAAATCCTTTTATGGACGTTTGATCATGCTTTTGGTGATGCATCGAGGAGCATATAGGGCCGGGCTGCCGATTGGCATAAACCCTTAGAGCCAATGTTCGTCCGGTTGCATTTTGGAAGAGTTTGCTCTTCATTTATATAAGGCTGAAAAACAGCCCAGGCATGATTCAGTCGACTGAAAACTCTGTTCAGTCGACTGAACCTGAAACCCGAGAGTTTCCAGGCATGATTCAGTCGACTGAAAAACTCTGCACAGTCGACTAAAACTGGAAACAGAAAGTTTCCTGAACCTGGAAAATTTCCAGGTACAGGGTCAGTCGACTGAAAAACTCTGTTCAGTCGACTAAACCTGCTGTTTGAGTCCAATTTGCCTTTTTGGATTGAAATTCTAATTTAAATCGATTCGTGGTAATCCTATTTGTTGTTATCATCTATTATGACTTTGATGACTCTTTTTAGGGATTTTTGAATATCCATTTCGATGGATCCTTTATCGATTTCGTTGGATTTTATTCACGTCTTCGTATGTGAATTTTTATGATTGATTGTTCTTACAATCTTCTTCGTGATTTGTCACTTTAAAAATATAAAGGTTTTCTATACTAGTAGTAAATATCAAAACTCTTTCCTCAAACGATTTCAATGCTATTTTAGTACCAAATTCGTTTATAAAACCGTTTTCCAATCTATTAGTATATATAAACCTTTACCTCACTCGTATGAGAAATCTAATTAAACGGCTTAGTAAAACAAGTGGTATGAAACGCTTGCGTTTACTTTGTCGGTTAATTCTTAGACTTGTTCAATTGAACCTCTTGTGACAATTTTCTAGTGGAGATTTACAGTTTGTTCGTAAATATTTAAGTTAAGCAAGTGGTTATGGGACATGAAGCTAAACTCATATATTTACTAGCTTATTGTAATCGACACTTCTTGCTGATCATGATGATCATCTTTGTGATTTAGACTAGCAATGTGCGATGTCTCTTTGTCTGCGAGGGAGACTAAACCCCGTTTTGTGGAGTTTCGACTCAATTTGTGATGGGGTAGCAACCCATGGTCTTCGGGCCGTTTGTGGAGCTTCGGCTCAATTTGTGATGGTTAGCGACCATGGAATTAGCGTTTCGTTTGTGATACACGTGTTGGTGAGCTTTATGCTCCCGTTTGTGATAGGCCTCCCCCCTTTGTGATTTCTGGATTTCTTGTGTAGATTCCTAGAATTTGTGTTTCACCAATTTTCGTGATTTCCATTGATAAGTTTTATCAATATTTGTGCATTGGTGAATTTGTGTGTCATTGACTTTAGTGGTTTCTGGATTTCTTGTGTAGTCTTCTGGAATTTGTGTGTCATTGACTTTTGTGATTGACGTTGATATTATCGTCAATATTTATGGTATGGTGAACGAAATTAGGAGTATGACGTTTCTTTGATTCTTGTGTAGATTTGGTGACATTGATTAATCTCTTGATGATTATCAACTAAGTATATATTTATATATATATATCACAGCTTGGCATTGTGATTATTATGTGTTTAGTCATATCTCTTATTCTATATCGTTTCATCTGATTTTTGTAGTTAGACTGATCCGTTTATTATTTTCTTATTAAATAATACTCGGGTCAGACCGAGATGTTACAGGTGCTTCTGCTTGACTTCTCTCTTGGGATTGATTTCTCTTGCTTTTGGTTAACTACTTAGATTAGTAGTTTTTGTTGTATACATTGAGATATAGACTCCATAATGTATACTTATTCTTTTGTGTAGTTCATGTAACTATTCTTTTGTGATATTGTGGAACTTTTGAGAGCACTACTCTGATGTACACTTCCTAGTGTAATATTCATATCTATTTCTGCCTTTGTGATATGAATTGTCTGTGACTGATTTGTGTTATGTTTATTTCTATATTTGTTTCCGAAGGATTTATATAGCCACCGTGTAGTAGCTTTGAGTTTGTGTCGGTATGTAGGATTTCCTCTTGAAATAGAATGCATGTTATATTATCTGACATATCGGTGCTCGCGCAAAGAAATTACACGGATGGTCGCTCCTCAACAGCCTTATTCTCTGTGCTAGTCGACAGCATTCACCGTAATGTTCTTGGCTAGCGTGGGTATAGAGGTGAGGCGTCACATCAAAACTCCGAATTCTCGTTTCTAAAAGCTATATGATCCTTATCGAAAACATTTTCACTTTTGTATATGGGATAAAATCATACTTATCAAAATAATAATTTCGATATATAAAACAATTTCAAAATACAAACATACCCGATTTTTCAAAGGGTGATTCAAGGATGGATTTCAAAAAAAATATAGAGATTCAAATTAGAGGAACTCTAATAAAAATAGAATTCAGATTCGATGCTAGGCTCAAATGAAGATGAGATAATTATATTTCAAAATAGAAGATGGATATAAATCGTGGGCGATCTTAACCAGGTCAACCGTGACTTCAGGAATATAATCGATACGGAGTTCCAAGGCCAATCGACATCCGATGGCCAGAGATAGAATTCGGCATATCAAGAGATAGCAGCATCTAAACTGATGATACCGAAATCTTCAGTGAATCAATGCCAATTGTAAAGGAGTTTCACCCCCTTTACAATTCATTCAATGGAGTTATGGAATACTCCAGAATCAAACGAATATAAATAGAGAGAGACCAGAATGAATTTCGAAACCGAGGCAAAATTCAAAGGAACTACCAATCAAGAGAAAGGAGTTCAAGCTCGAGCGAAAGTGATTCGGTAATTAAATTTACCATACATGCTAAATTTGCCTAGAGCCAAAGCTCTGATACCAACTGTAACGAGCTGATATTTTCAACCATTCGCATCCGTACCTATCAGACTTGAATTGCTCAAAATATCAGATTGTTAATTTATACTTGGAAAAACTCAGCATATACAGTAAAAATAAATCAATCACAGATAGAGAGTAGTACAATAATACGCAGCAGAATAAATAAATTGTACTTCATGAAGCTACTATATAAACATAAGAGTTAGAAATAAATACAACAGAATATCCCAGATGTAGTGAAGTCTCCAGTACGAGCAGATGACTTCTCTGAACCAATCAATTGGAAGGGATGAAAGCGGAATCGACAGTGGGATCTCTAACGAAGCTCCAAACTCCAAAGGTGAGTCTCAAATGCTGAATTACTCAGTCTGACCCAAGCGTAAGGCAAAACAAACACTCGAGGCAGGATTAACATTCTTATATCAATAAATCCAACTCAAGTGAAATATCAACTGAAATACAAGTAACTCAAAGGATGTTTGGGATAATCATCCTCTAAGGATCCGTGGGGCTTTCTAGAATGCAGAGATATACACTATAACCCTGTGGTCGTTCAAATTAACTTATTCTTCAAAACCAAAATATCATTTCATTTCAAATATATTTATTTCCAAATTTTATCCCTTTCAAAGTTACGATTCAAATCTACTCAAATTCCAAATTCAAGTTTAGTCCCATCCCAATTTATAATTTAAATTCAACTCAATTCCTAAATAACCATTTCAAATTTTATCGATCTCAAATATGGATCTGAAATCATAAATTACCCATTTACACTTTAATATTATTTCAAAACTTTAAATATTCAACATTTCAAACTAAATTTAATGATTTCAAATAGATTCACTTTATCTTCATTATTATTTAGTCTTGAGATATTCCCTCATTTGATTCGATATCGTTTAAGTAACCTTAAGTAACATTTTAATATATATTTTCTTTAATTTATTTAAACATGAAATATTCATTGAATCACTTAAATCAAAAATCTAGTTATAAAATCTTACCTTTTAATTTCACATTCAATAATTTCAAATTGATTTAATTAAATAAAATCCTTGATTAAATACCATTCCAAATAAACCCAAATTTGTCTTCCCAATCTTACTTATTTAATTTATTACCAGAAAATCTATTTGAAATATAGATTTACATAAATACTTAACCATATTATATCAATCTAATTTAAATTAAATATTACTACTAAATCTATATATAAAATTACTATTTATATATAATATCTTAAGAATAAATACTTATTAAACCATATATTTCTTTCCGAAACCATAGAAATTATTTTCAAAATATTTATATATGGACCAACGGTGTTTGTATATATTTCCTATCCTATGGTCAAGTGATATGGATATTTATCATTTCAATCCGTACACTAAATATATACGGGTGGATATCATTTCAATCCGTAATCCCAAATTCAATTCAACGAAAATCGCTTTGGTCTATCGTTTCAACTAATAATGATTTTCTCCCATTCTAAAGTCCGTTCGGCTATGTATCATTTCAACCCATAGTGAATTCTATACTAACAGGGAACTTGCAGAGTGATAACAGATATGAAAAATAATAATAACAAACATATATCATCAATAACAATATAATATAAACAACAAGATATGGTGTCATATCCCACAGGTGAACGGTTACAGATAATAGCATAGATGACTATTTAAATAACTACAACAACATATTTCCATTGTCGTTTCAATTGAAATTAAATTAAATAAATATAAGAACGTTAATCGTGAGTGATTACTCACCTTTCGAGGCTAGAGAAATTTGACAAGGAAACGAGCTACGAATTCCAAAGCACGCTAGATGGATATGATTCGATGAAGAAAACAAGCACGACGAACAACTGATAATGAGGAATCTATGGAACGATTAGGATCGGTTTGACATAAATTGAAAATAGACATATTATTAATACACATTCAGTATTCTAATTTAAGACAAAAATCAAAATAATATAAAAATTTCTAAATCATCATTCTTAACTCAAGCATTAAAAATCGAAGATTTTTTTATTATACTTAAACTATTTCCCACAACAATTTCTTAAACACATATTATATATATACACACATTCCACAATTCATTGTTTTAGAATAAAACGCAATTTATCTAAAACCCCTATATTTACTTAAAGTTGGTACTCATTTTATATATAAGCTTTTAAGTGTACTTAAAAATATACTTAAATCCATCATAACCCCATTTACTTTATACATATCATAGAATATGAACAACTTAACAAGTATAACATATGCAGACCTAAAAAATTCATGCTGACGCCTAAAAAAATAAAATGCTGTTCTAAAAAAAACCAAATATATATAATACTTAAAATAACCGATCAAAACAAAATAACTATATATTTTAACTTTAACAATGAGTTACAATACTAACAAAAAGTTTATTATTTTATATAAAATAGTATAACATATATCACAGAACTTAATATCAGACCATATACAAATAAAATATTATAAGCATGTACGCAATCCATCAGCCTCCATATAAACATATGCATTATATAAGTTTTGTCAACATATTATACGACGTACATAAATTTTTATATATAAAGCAATAGGTATCGATACAGCTTAAACAATGATGCAACTCATTTTTTTTTCATAACAAAAATAAACAAATGCTAACATGTTTTAAAAATTCATATACACTAACCTTTATATACTGGGTACATCTGCATCAATTTTCTATTTAAACTAATGTTTATAAAACTCCTCACTAACTCAAACAAAACAAATGTTTAAAGCAAAATTTTACACAAATTTCTTTACATGACAAAAGACTACTGCTCCCAAATATATACATATATTTATTAAAGAATCAAAACATTAATGTATAATAAAAATAAAAACTGTTATATATATCAACTTAAACACATTACTAATATAAAACTATAACCAATTTTAATACGACATACTATAACATAATTAATATATGCATGACTGGTAAAATTTGTATAACAGAGATATTTAAAATTTATATAAGTTTATATATATTATATTAAAACGTGTGTATATATATATATATAATCAGAAAGCAAAGTATTCATATAAATGAAAATAGAATATATACTACCTTTATATATATAACAGATAGAACTCATATGCAAAACATAATATAAGTTTTTACATATATTAACCCAAAATAGAAAGCTCTGAGTTATATCTATATGTACTAACGTATTTTGATCCAAAACAAACATATACATGCAGTAAATTATATATATGTACTTTAAAATCATAAATAACAGTGATAAAATATACTATGATATAATATACTATACTATTATATGTAACACATGCATCATACAAAAAAAGAAGAAGAAGCAACTTAAAACACCATATAAACAGATTTGATAAAATGAAGCATACTATAACATAATATACATATGAATAAATTTGCAAGCCATATATTTGTTGTCTCCAAAGTTTATGTCACACTATATATCACATGCCAAACCATACTAGTACAGCCTTATTACAAAATATATCAACCAAAACTATATACATATCTTTTTTTGTATAATAGCAAACACATTAAACTAAACTATATGTATTATGTATATAACAAAAGCATGCTGACCTTGATAACAAAACTGCAGATTAACCCAAAATAAGTTTTAAAACAACTTACTTACTTACATAAGTATATAAATGAGGGGAAAGCCGAGCATGGGTGTTGCCACAAGGAGGAGGTGCGGGAGAGCGCGGGGATGCTGTTGAATAAAGGGGATAGTGGCGGTAATCGTTTGTGGCCGAGGTGGGGAAGATCGACTGCGCTCACTAGCTTTGGACAAGGCGAGGAGATGCGTGGGGAAGGAAGCAGAAGGCTTGTTCTGGAATTGGCAAAGGCTACGAAATCCAAGCGGTAAAAGATGAAGCAGTGATGCTTTTATTTATTTATTTTAAAAATTTTCCTTGACGCGTGAAAATACGAAGGTGGATTTGGCAAATTTATATTGAAAGCAGAGAACATAGACAGGGGGAAGAAAAGAAATATATAAAATGGGTAGAGTGGAAAAACTGAACTGTCAAAAGGTTAAAAATGTTTCAGCGGTTTAAACAAGTAATGTAGGAAAAATAAATAGGCACAAATTGGGAAACGTATCACATAAATAATAAATATAAAGTAGCAGGTGAGGACTTTAGGCAATAAATATTCACGTTGATTTATACACGTAAATAAAATATGAGCTGCAGCCAAATCAGATAATGAAAAAAGGAAAATCATACGTACATTATACGTTTCTTCAAGTGATCATGCAAAACAAAAGATAAAGGGAGTAATAAAGCTAGATGACCGTTTGAATTTGTACTGTTGGCAATAAAATAAATGAGAAGTAACATAAACAATTGATTGACGCAGATAATTAAGCAATTGATATGCGTGTGCAGCACGTTTCAAAATTTAAAAACGTAAGGAAATTAACTGTCACAATTAAAGGTACTGATATAAATGTAAAGTAATGAATATGGAAAAAATTCAAGCGCAGATTTCAGTGGATAATAAAGGAAACGATCGTTCACAATTTAAACTGACACATATAAGGTAAGGAATATATATATATATAAATTTTGTACTAAATATGATACGTTTGTTTAAGCCAATAGCACCAAAATGAAGGAATTAAAAAAGCAATAGGGAAAAGAACGGAACAAATAGAAATGAAACATATCAAATTAAATATGAGCAATTTTACAAGCAACGGTCAGCCATTGATTTAGCTGACAAATATTAAAGCAAATGAATTATGCACGTTTAAATTTTGAAGCGCAAAAGAAATCAAATGGTCATGGATCCGTTACCGATACGGTTACCGGTTTCGTGAATTCCGCTGTGTACCAGACTTCAAAACACAGAAATAAATATACCATAGAGATCCGCTCGACGAGACGATCAAAACGGTATACAGATATAAGTGGTATGATTGAATTATAAAAATTCAAATTTTCAACTAGCTGAAAATGCAGCAAAAACGCAGAAGAATAAGATCGACAGAGCTCAAAAAGTCTGAATTTAGAAAAACGAAAAATGACGTCTCTGTCAGAAGATGATTTAGAATTTTTCTGTGTAAAAATACTCAGGTTTGGAAAATATTTTTATTCTCAGCAATTATTAACTGACTTGAATTTAATAGAATTTCACAATGAAACAAACTTTCATAAAATCAGATGAAAATTTACCATCTGCTAAAATAAAATGGACATATTTCAAATATTAAATTTTTATTTTAAATATTATTGTTTAAAATTTCTCAAAAATCAAATTAAATACGTTATACAATTTATTAAAATCTATGGGTCGTTACGCTAGCCGAGCTATAGGACCATAGGCCATGGCCATGGTTGCACCAAAACTCCATTCAAGCCTAGCCTCTATGTATTCTTCCTTTTGTAACTCCAAATCCTTTACATTTTTGACCAAGTTGTGCCTATATGTTCCAAACCTGATCCATTTCCCAACTGAAAACATGCCAAAGCCGAGCCTAAGGCATGTACGGCCGAGCACATGATGTGTTAAGGTCAAGCAAAATTGATTAAAAGCTAGGTGATGCTCTTTGTTGCTTCTAATTTCCACCTTGTTTCAATTTATCTTTGGTATTGTTTCTATATTTATATATGGCTTTGTTTTGTTGTTGAATGCAAGATTAATATCTTTGCTCTCTCTTTCCACTCGAATCAAAAGTCGTATCGTGCTTTCTGGTATTCGTTTGTGTGTTTTGATTTGCTAACTCCAGCACAAAAGGTGAGTAATCACACCTGACATTTATATTTATATGACTATGAATTGACAGCAAGTGGAAGTGTAGAAATTATTACATCATGTTACACCTGCCTGAGTTATAAATTGTATGATGTAAATCCTGTTTATTCATCTATCATATCATCTGATACTGCTATATTATGTTATACTGTTCATTTTATTTTGATCATCACTGCAAGTTCCTTGTTAAGATAGAAATCACTATGGGTTGAAATGATACATACCCGTAAGATAGAAATCACTATGGGTTGAAATGATACATACCCGAACAGACTTTAGAATAGTAAAAATAATTACGGGTTGAAATGATAGGCCTGGATGATTTTTATTTGCTTGTATTTGTCTTAGGATGGAAGATTTGAAATAATCAAAAACGGAAATTTTATTGATTTTGGATATAAATGATAATTTCCGTATTACTTGATTTAGGTGTGAAATATTATCCGGACCCGTGGTTGATTTCCAAAATATAATTTCTTCTAAATTTCATGTATTGTAAATGAAAGAAAAAAAATAAAAATATGAAATTTGGCTTATATTGGATTTAAAATGGTTAAGCGGTGATTTTCTAACAGGTTAAATGGTATAAGCTAATAGACCGTTTGAGTTGTAGTGTGAAAGTATGATTTAACTTAATAATGGAAATTTAAGTAAAAACGGAAATATAAGCTTAATTTGGTAATTTATATAATTGATGTATGAGTTGGATAAAAATAAATTAAAAGGAAATATCAAGTTATTTTTAAAGTAAAGTAAGCAACTTATAGTGTATTATGAATTTATGTAATTAGTTTAAAATGTTAAATAAATGGATAGTTAAATGGAATTTTGGAATGTAACTTGACTTGGAATTGTGAGATTTGGTTTTAAAATGGAAGTTTAAGTAAATTAAATGAAAGGAAAATTTTGATTAATTTATGAAATGGTAAACTAAATTAATGTGTAAAGTAAATGAAAGTTGGGAAAATTGTATATTGACCTTAATAATGAAACATTGAGATTTTTGAATTAATGTATAAAATTTTACTTTATAAAAATCATAAGTTAAAGGGTATTCAAATGAACATTTTTGAAGTGGAAAAAAATATGATTTTTATAAGTTAAAATGATTAAAAATTGAAGTTTAATTGTTTCTGAAATTTTATTATAAATCTGGAAATTTATTGAGTGGCACTTCAGAAATGCTATCATTGCTGAAAATAAACTAAAACAGAACTATTACAACAGTTTTTAAATGTTGTCTTTACTGAATTGAATTGTTTTCAGTTATAACTTACCGTAGCATTTTCTAAGTGCGACGAAAAGCTAAATTTTCAATATTCGAAGTGTTTAACTGAATAAATGAACTCAGAAAAGGATAAACTTTTGGGAATTGAATATTTGATTTGAAGGAATAATGAATTCACTTTTTAAAGGTTTAAATGAATGGTTTTAATTCGGAATTATAAATCATTTTGAAATTTATAACCACGGGTACACTGCTTTGTGTGTCGTGTGATTTCCTTGTGATTATTTGATGCACACCTTTGATTTTTGGAGTGTGGCTAGAGGTAAGTGGTTGCTGCAGCTCTACGCTACCCTAGTCACAAAAGCCCTGTTTTTTGCATTATTTACTTTAAATATGGATATTTCTAGGAAAGAGTTTATTACTACTTAATTGATGGTTTGACTAATCCTTAAAGGATGGGTGATCCCAAGCATCCTCTAAGTTATTGTGCATTACTATTATAGTTCACTTGAGTTGGTTTACATTGTGTAAGTATGTATGTCCTGGCTCGAGTGTTCGTGTTTTACTTTACGCTCGGGTCAGCCTGAGAATCACAGCATTGGATTCACCTTCTGGAGCTAGAGTTTTGCTGGAGCTTATCTGTCTATCTATTCATCTTCTTCTTCCAGTTAGTTCCTATTCGGTATCTGTCTCGGTATTGTTGTTTATTTATCCTGACTTCTATTGTATCTAGTTTACTATGAGATTTTCTATATGTTTTGAGAGTATGTATATAGTAGCTTCATGAACTACTATGGTATTTTATTTCCGCTGTGAGTATTTTGATATTTCTGTGTCTATGATTCTGTGAATGATTTTGTTTGCTCCAAATTTTATTACAATCTTTTATTTTGAATTATTCAAGTCTGACATGTGTGGATTATTGTCGATTTGAATGGTCCAAAATAGTGGGTCATTACATTTGGTATCAGAGCTTTGGTTTTAGGCAAACCTTAGCCTGAGGAGCAAAAACTCATTAGAGATAGGGTAGAAATACCCTAGAACGAGTGAAATCAATCTCAGAATCATTTCTTTGTGACAGAATGTATTTTCGAAGTATAAAATGATTTTCAAATGATTTTGAAGGATTTTTAAAGATTATTTTGATATAAATTTTCTTATTTTGGAATCAAGATTTTCTGAACTTCATCCCTTCTATATCCACCTTGTTAGGAATCCCTTGGTTTGGATTCTTATCGATTAGGATTCCTTGAACTTTGGAACGCTCCCACTTGTTCTGAAATTGATTCCAGTCTTCCCTATTTCTTCCTTTTTATTTTGGGGCATTCCTTGACTCCACTTTGAATGACCTCTATAAAGATGGTGATTTCACAAATTTTTGAATGATTTGTAAAGGGGTGAAACTCCTTTATAATTGGCATTGATTCACCGGAGATTTCTGTATCCTCGGTTTACGATGCTTTCTAACTTCTGTTATACCTGGATTCTATCTTTGGTGTTCGAATGTCGATTTGCCTTAGATTTTCGCATTGATTATATTCCTGAAGCCACGATTGACCCTGTTAAGGTCACCCATTATTTATTAAGGCTTATCCATCTTATATTTGATAATTAAATTATCTAAGCTTCGTTCGAGCTTATCTTCGAACCAGAAATTCTATTTGACTAGAGTTTCTCTAAATTTGAATCTCTGTTTGTTTTGAAATCCATCTTTGAATCATCCCTTCGAAATTTGTGTTTGGTTGTATACTGAAATTGTGCATACATCGAAACTATTAGTTTGATAAGGATGACCACATTTTATATATAAGAGTGAAATGTTTTGGATAAGGATTATATACCTTTTAAAAATGAAAATTTAAAGCTTTGTAAGGATTTGAAATTTTGAAATTTTTATAAGCACTTGATTTATATAAAAATGATTTATAACTGAAGGGTATTGAATTTGAAATTTGAGAGATTGAACTCCGGTATTTTGAAAATTGGTTTTAAGGTTTTGAAAATATATGATAATATGATTTGAAAGTATTTTCCAGATAAGAAATGTTTCAAATGACTTCAAATGAGTTTCAATGATGTCAAAGAAATATCAAGGATGTTTCAGGAAAATAGAAGTCCCGAACCCACTTGTGTCGTTGGAAAATAATCTCGGTGATGAGTGCACACATCATCGACATTGGTATTCGAGTTTCAGAGCGGGGAAGAGGCCACTCTAGTAGCTTTGCTATGCGAGTGATTTTGTGAAACCAATTTTGATTTCAGATTTCGATGTACGATTTGATTTTTGAAAGATATATGTATATATATTTGAAATGATTTGAGGTAAGCCCGGCTTTCAGTCCTCAAGTGTAACATTCCCGGAATTTGGCTAAAAATAATTTGATAATCGATTCAGTATTTAGGATTAAATTTTGAAAAAATCGGTAATCAAATTAAATTTCGGATTTAATTGTGAATTTATTTCAATTTTTTTGCATTTGAAACATAAAAATTAAAATTGAACTCTTCAAATTCAAATCTCGAAAAAATAAAATAAGTGATAATAATATATGAATAAAAATTCCAACTTTATTTTCAGTTTAAATTTTGAAACAATAAATGTTTAAAAAAGTCATTTAAATTTAAAATTATATACATATATGTACATTGCATATGTGAGTAGGATTGAGTACATATTGAAATTTCATTTAAATTTATTCAAGATATGTGTGAATATATAAATAGACAAAAATGTTTATATTTCAAGTTTAAAATTTAAAATTTGAATCTAAATTTAAAATAAATGTTTTTAAAAATAAGTAGCATTTAAAAATCATTAAGATGTAATGTATATAATATAAATATTGGTTAAAACAATTCTTTTAACAATTGCATACATATATACAAAATGAAATGATGAAAAAAAAAATTTAAGAAAAATTATTTTGTCTGGTAAAAATCACAAATGTAAACATACATTCACATGGAAGATGGAGTAAGGTGATTAACAAAATCTAATTCTTATGATTATCTTTCTACAAATGGCATGAAACATATCACTTTAATAATATAATCAAACTAAAAATTTCAGAAAACCCTTCAGCTTCCAATTTCAAATTTATTTAGCTCCAAATCTCTGAAAAGTTCAGTAATTATAATATTTAGCAATCTCAAACTCCAACACTCAAGAAAAAGTAAAAATCAGAAAAAAAAAGAAAAAAAACTGCCAAACTCTTCTTCAATTCAAAAGCTAAACCTGAGATCTTTCTTAAAGCATCAGTTGTAGTATGTGTTAACATCTCTCAAGTAAGTTTCAAAAACTTTATAGTTTAGTGAAATTATGATTTTTAAATCAAGTTTTAACAAACAAAATTCAAAAAAATTCCGATTTGTAAAAAAACAAGTGCATCAGGTCTATAGAGCAGTGCAAGGGCAGAAATTTCTGAAATAATTTTAAGGCAAGTAACTTTCTCCTTAAAATTTTAATTTGAAGTTATAATCTGTAATGTAGCAAGAATTAAACAATAACATTAACCATTTGCAGGAGGGATCAAGATCGAAGATTTAATTTACTTCAGGTTTTCAAGTTGCAGAAAAAAGAAACTTCTCTGTTATATAAAAAATTCTAACTGTAAGTAATCTAAGAATTGTTGTTATTAATGATTAAGTAAATAAATGCAACAAGGAATAATCAAAGATCTGTAATTCTAACTTGCATATCCAAACTTAAAGAATTAAAGTAGGAAAGGAAAAGAAAGAAAGTTGCCAGGCTTCATCTTCTTTTGAAAAACTGTCATGAAACTCTCTGGAATAAGGTGAGCAAACCTTTGATCTCTTCAACCATTTGTTGATTTTGTGGATGCCTGAATAATGCTAAAAGCCTTGCTTGTGAATGATTGTTATGCTTGTGTTTATCTTTTCCTGCAAATGTTGCTTGCTTTTTTTGTGCTCTTCTGTTCCCTTTAACCCCATGGTTTACAGTGTAAACCATGCCAAAACTATAATCTCTTTCCCTTATTCCTTTTGAGTGATGGATTGTAAAACAGGTTAAAGTATGTTGTAACACTGCATTGTGTTCCATTAACAAATTGAAGCAAGATCATATAGTTTTTTCTGTTGATACACGAAGATTTTGATCAATGACAATGAGCTTCAACAAATAAGAAGAGAATGCAAAAGCTAGAAGAAGATCGATGAAGACCAAAGTATAAACTATGATTTTCTAAGGGTCTTAGTCTAGAGTATTTGTTAAAATCTATCCTCAAGAGTTTTGCACGAACATTAGAACACATTCATAAAAACTTCATTCACATGTTCACTGTGCATACTTTTATACTTCAGTCGACTGAACAGACATGGCCAGTCGACTGAAACTGTACACATATACAAAATTGCACAGTTTCAGTCGACTGAATTACCTGTGCAATCGACTGAAATTGTTCCTGAAAATTTTTCTTCATATTTTCAGTCGACTGAATCTCCTGCTCAATCGACTGAATTTAAACCTGCGAATTTTCTCTGAAAAGACACCTTCTTCTTCCCAAGAGTTGCAACCATTCATCAATGGAAATGGAAGCATCTCTTGTTTACAACCTTTGATAACATATGCACCTCTTCTACAAGTATATATATACATGATTCTAACATCATTTAATTCACCGAATTCTCTTGCTTTAATCTAACTATTCTCTTGTTCATATTTTCTAGATACTCTCAAAGCATTCATTAATCTATTGCTTGAATCATTGTTTTTATTTATAACATTCTTTTGATTCATAGCAATTAACATTCCTAAATCTTCACAAACACATTGCATACTCTCGATGATAAGATTATAGGAATATTGTACTACATTAGACTAATTAGTGTTGACAAGAATACAACAAGTCGAATATTGCATTTTAGTAATTGAGTTGAAGTCCTCTTCGGTAGTTGAGGCAAGAAATCCCGTTCGGTTGTTCGGGTAAGTTGTAAACCTATTCCTCCGGGTGAAGTGAGGGTGTTAGTTAGTGAAATTCCTAAGTGAAGCTTAGGAACTGGACGTAGGACGAGAGGTCCAAACCGGTATAAAAGTCTTTGTGTCTCCTTGCATTTACCTACTTTATCTACCTAGACTATTTTATTATTCCATATTACACGATCCTACCGCAAGCCTCTTTCAATTGGTATCAGAGCAAGGTTGTCCTATAACCATAACACCGTTATTAGACATATTGATAATATGGAAAATAACGCAAATACAAGCACAACATCTGCCTATAGTTCCACATTTGCGGAAGGACAATCTACCCAAAGACCTCCTCTATTCAATGGACTAAACTATAACTATTGGGCTACAAGGATGAGGATTTATGTGCAAGCAACAAGTTTTGAAGCCTGGAATGCTACTCAAGCAGAGTTCATTGTACCCACAACCGATTATCCTACATGGACGCAAATTCAAAAGAATGAAGCTAGTGCAAATGCCAAGCTATGAATATGCTTTTTTGTTCCCTGGATAGAAATGAATTCAACCGTGTTAGCATGTGTACTACTGCATATCAGATATGGGAAACTCCTAAAGTCATACATGAAGGCACAAACAAGGTTAAACCAACAAATATATCCATGCTGAAGAATCAATTCCAAAACTTTAGAATGCGACAAAATGAATCCATCAATGACATGTACTCAAGATTTCAAGACATTCATCATGCTCTAATCGGACTAGGAGAAAGATACACGGACTTTGACATTATGTCTAAAGTTCTAAATTCACTCACTGATGAATGGGAGAGAAAGGTACTAGCAATCGAGGAAGCAAATGATTTATTTATAATGAAACTGGAAGAATTGATTGGAAATCTTATGTCGTATGAAGTAAATATGCAAGCTAAAAAGGATCAAGCTCAAGAAAGAAAGAATATTGCTTTTCATGCGGAAAAGGAAGAATCAGAGTCTGAAGATGAGGATCTAGCATTTATAGCCAAAAATTTCAAAAAATTTCTAAAGTATAGAAAAGGAAACAAAAACGGATTCAAAAACAATTTCTTGAACAAACCATCATCCTCAAATATAGAATGCTTCAATTGTCATAAGAAAGGACATATGCAAAAAGATTGTCAAGAACAAATGAAGGAAAATCAGAAAAACTTCAAAAACAAGAAGGATAAATTCAAAAAGAAGGCATTTTCTGTAACATGGGACGATTCAGATTCATCATCATCCGAAAATGATAGCGATAGTGATAATGAACAGGCAAATGTATGCTTCATGGCTCAAGAATCTGAGGTAAATAATTTAACTTTCGACGATTTAATTGAAGTAAACATTGAACTTTTGAACACAATAAAAACTCTTAAAAAGAAACTTAAAGAAACTCGTGAAAATCAAAACAAAGCTGAATTTGAAAGAAATATGTTAAATGATGAAAAGAAAATTCTTGAAGAAGAACTTGAAAAAGTTCAAGAATCTTATTCAAATTCAGAAACTCAATTATCACTTTTAAGTCAAGAAATTGAAACTCAAAAGATAAAGAATGATATGATTGTTTCTGAAAATCATGAGTTAAAAACTAAGATTAGACAAGTTGAGTTAGAAAATAATAATCTTCAAGCTAGATTAGATAACATCATAAGAAATGTTTCTAACTTCAACAAAGGAAGAGAAAATTTATCTAAGATTTTAGAAAATTCTCAATCCTCTTCAAGTAAAAACGGACTAGGATATAAAAAGGAGTCAAAAATTCCTAAAAAGAAAAATACACATTTTAAGTGGAATATGGATTCAAAACAACAAATATTAATAAAGAAACCTATTAAAACGAAAGTAGAAAACAAGGTAGTTACAATTTGGGTACCAAAAACTAACAATGTATTAATAAGAAATAAATATATTAAAACATTTATGGATAATGTTCATCATAATAAAAACTATATTTATAAAAAGGACACTAAACCAAATTGGGTTTGGTTTCCTAAAACTCTAACTTCTTAGGACCCTATTAAAATGTGGGGACCAATAATTTCATATCTATTTTCAGGTCCCACTTAAAAAGAAGAAATGGATATTAGACAGTGGTTGTTCAAAACACATGACCGGAGACAAAGATATGCTTACAAACATCACATACTTTGATGGTGGCTCGGTTACCTTAGGAGACAATTCAAAAGGCTATATCATTGGCAAAGGAGATGTGAACAATTACGGTACATCAAATTTACCTTTTATAACAAATGTTTCATTAGTTGAAAATTTAAAACATAATCTACTTAGCATAAGTCAACTGTGTGATAAAGGTTTTAAAATAACTTTCTCGAATAATAAATGTAGTATTTTTGATCAAAACCAAAATCTTATTTTTGAAGGAAATAGAGATAGAAATATTTATGTTTTAAATATGAATATTAATCATAATTCAAGTATGTGTTTACTTGCCAAAGATAATGATCCTTGGTTATGGCACAAAAGATTTTGTCATATAAATTTTAAAACTATTAGAAAATTTTCTAAAAATGAATTAGTAAGAGGATTACCCAAAATAAATTTTAAAATATACAATTTTTTGTGATGATTGTCAAAAAGGAAAATTAACGAAATCATCTTTTAAATCTAAGAAAAATATTTCAACTTTACAACCATTAGAATTACTATATATGGATTTATTCGGACCAACACAAGTTCAATCCATTAATCATAGTCGATACGTATTTGTAATTGTTGATGATTTTTCCAGATATACATGGAATATTTTTATGAAAAATAAAAGCGACACTTTTGAGCATTTTAAAACATTTGTCAAAAGAATTCAAAACATTAAAGATTTGAAAATTAAAAATACTCGAAGCGATCATGGAGGCGAATTCGAAAATGAAGTTTTTGAAACGTTTTGTAAAAAGAAAGGAATTAATCATAATTTTTTTTCCTAGAACTCCTCAACAAAATGGAGTTGTAGATAGAAAGAATACAACATTACAAGAATGTGCAAGAACATTGTTAAATGGGTGTTCTCTACCAAAACATTTTCGGCAGAAGCCGTTGCTACTGCATGTTATGTATTAAATAGAATTTTAATTAGACCTTTAACTAAAAATACTTCTTATGAACTATTCAATAATAAAAAACCAAATATATCTTATTTTAAAATATTTGGATCAAAATGTTTTATTTTAAATCCAAAAGATCAACTAGGAAAATTCGATTCAAAAGCTGATGAAGGAATTTTCGTAGGATATTCTGAACGAAGTAAAGCATATCGAGTATTTAATAAACGAACAAACTTAATTGAAGAAACTTTGCATATACCTTTTGATGAAAATTTTAATAAAAATGTAAGTATAAAAGATGATGAAGAATTGATAAATATAGAAGAAATAAACCTTGAAAATAATAATGAACTAAGATCTCCTCCTAGAATATTACGAGATCATCCAACTAAAAATATAATAGGAGAAATAAATTCTCAAGTTAGAACAAGAAATCAACTAAATAAAATGGGTCATGTAGCTTTCATTTCATCTATAGAACCTAAAAATCCAAAAGAAGCATCAATAGATGATTATTGGATTATCGCAATGCAAGAAGAATTAAATCAATTTCAACGTAACAATGTTTGGGAATTAGTTCCTCGTCCTAATAATCAATTAGTAATTGGAACAAAATGGATTTACAAAAATAAAGTAGATGAACAAGGTAATATAACAAGGAATAAAGCAAGACTAGTAGCATAAGGTTATAATCAAGAAGAAGGTATTGATTTTGAAGAAACCTTTGCTCCCGTTGCAAGATTAGAAGCAATACGTATATTATTAGCCTTTGCTTGTTTTCACAATTTTAAACTTTATCAAATGGATGTTAAAAGTGCATTTTTAAATGGTTTTATTAAAGAAAATGTATATGTAGAACAATCTCCGTTATTTACACATGAAAATTATCCGGATCATGTATTTAAATTAAAGAAAGCACTATATGGTCTTAAACAAGCTCCTTGTGCTTGGTATGAAAGACTTAAAAGTTATTTATTAAACTCAGGATTTAAAATTGGAAAATTAGATCAAACACTTTTTATTAAAATTACTGCCAAAGATATTTAATTAATTCAAATATATGTGGATGATATTATTTTTGGTTCAACAAATGAAAATTTGTGTAAAGAATTTTCAAATATAATGACTAATGAGTTCGAAATGTCCCATATGGGAGAACTATCGTATTTTCTCGGACTTCAAATCAAACAATTAACAAATGGAATTTTTATAAACCAAGAAAAATATTGTGATAATTTAATAAAGCGATTCGGCATGGAAAACACTTCTGCTAAAGCTACTCCTATGAGTACCACTACACATCTCGATCGAGATGAAAATGGCAAAAGTGTAGATCAAAAATTGTTTAGAAGTATGATAGGTTCTTTGCTCTATTTAACCGCTAGTAGACCTGACATAATGATGAGTGTTTGTTTATGTGCACGTTTTCAGTCCGATCCTAAAGATTCATACTTAAGAGCAGTAAAACGAATAATGCGATATCTTAACCAAACTAAAGATTTCGGTCTTTTCTATCCAAAGGAATGTTCGTTTGAGTTAGCGTCATTCAGTGATGCTGATTTTGGTGGATCCCGAACGGATAGAAAAAGTACAAGTGGTACTTGCCATTTCATTGGAAAATCACTTGTATCTTGGTTTAGTAAGAAACAAAATTGTGCCTCGCTTTCCACATGCGAAGCAGAGTATATATCAGCTACTTTAGCTTGCACTCAAATTATATACATGCAATAAACACTTAAAGATTTTAATATAAATTTAACAAATTCTATAATATATCGTGATAATACAAGTACAATAAACTTATCTAAAAATCCGGTTAATCACTCTCGTACAAAACATATAGATATTCGTCACCATTTTTTACATGACAATATCGAAAAAGGAATAATTAATTTAGAACATATTTCTACCGAAAATCAAATTGTCGATATATTTACTAAACCTCTATTAGAAACCACCTTTATAAAACTTCGACGAGAATTAGGTATAATATCCTTTAAAGATATCAATTAGAGATGCATTTGAAATATTCACTCATTTCAGTCGACTAAAACAATCTGTTCACTCGACCGAATGAACATATCAAATATTTTTCGGAAATGTTATATGCTACATTATATAATTTATAGACCACACATTTTAAAAACTGAATTTTTAATAAGAACCGTACTTTTCTAACAAAATTCTCCTAACCATTAAATCATTATGCGGTTAAAAATCTAAATAAATTATAACCACTAGTTGTTTAGTAAAATTCTACTATAAATAAATTCTAAATTTTTTTTATTTTCACATCTCGATTTTACAATTAAAAGCTTAAAAAAATTCAATATAAAATGTCGTCAAACAACTCCTCTCCGATCAATATCACCTCGTCAGTTCATAACACTCCAACATCGCCAAAACTTCCCACACCAACTGTGACGAGACCGGATTTTCCCCGCTCGAAAACCGACATCCATACTTCAAATCGTATTCGAATGCCATAGATTTGACCGTTCAAATCCGATTCACCGGAGCTTATAACAACATTAAGTAAATAACACAGCGGAATAAAAGAATAATACATTGATATACAGCTTTGATACAATATCTGATGCAACAGATGATCCAATAGATATCAATATACATCAGAGATATGATACAATAAATAGCAGCGGAAAAGAAAATAGATGATATCTAGCAGCGGAACAATATAACTCTAAGATAGTCTTCAAAAGAGAACTCCGAGAACTGCAACTCCATTTCCAAGAACCAATCCAGCAATAGCTCGAACTCCCAATAACGATGCACCAAGACAAGCAAGACCGGTGTGATCCAAATTCTGAACTAACTCTAGATAATCTACTAAACCTGACTATCTGAAAAACCCAAACTCTAGACTGCTCGTGTAGAAAATAATGAGCACCCAGAGTTTAGGAAAGAAACAATAAACTCTGGATCAGTCGTGGGACTGGTGTGAGCAACAAAAACAGTTTATTTATCTTTAAATCAAAATAGAGGAATATTTTAAGGTCATTTCGCAATGCTTTTTAAAAATGAGACTACCATATGGCCTCCCGCACACACACACAATGCAAACGCAGAATCGGAGGAGATTTCTCCTTATGATAGTCAAAGATGCTTGATACGCATTTAAAAGAACATTTGATATTATTACTAGTGCATAGTGTAGAGGAAATCATTTCGAAAGTAAAGATATAAATCTTAGCCAGCATAGACATTCCGCACTTATGCCTACTATAGCTACCATGTTCAATAGCAGGTTACCGCCACATTCCATGGAAGGTTATACAACTAAAACCGTACAAGATCGTATTGTTTCTTTGGATTTCCAACGAATGGTCAGGCCAAGGAACTTCCCATTGCCACATGAGAATGCCTCTGGAAGGACATCCCCGAGAACCAAACCGGATCTCTGCCAACACAAGGCCGGGTTACCCCTAACTGAGTAACAACTGACCGTATGCCATCCCCCGGTCCTTTGGGACCTTTAACCGAGCGCTCGTAATCAATTCACACAATCATAAAGTGTTTTCAACATGAGTAAGTATCTGGGCTCCATACCATGATACCACCCTTTTCCAGAAGGAAATGCACATACCCTAAAGGGCGCTACCCCTCATAACCTTGCCGCATCTTTCCTGTTTTGACCATTTCCGGGGTGTGAGGCTCGACGAAGTCACGTCCACAAAAACATACTTTATACAAAAGCCATGCTTTGGGTCAACAAATGATCATAGAAATGATCACCAAGATAGACGATCAAATAAATGATCCTATCACAAATAATCAACACAATGATCATTTCACAGCAACACTCAGCATGTCACATTACCAAATTGGGAATATATCGCTGATAACCATCAACTATATAACCTCTGAGCTCGTACGTCTCAGAGAAGGGTGTTAAGCTAAGAGAATAAATTCTCCGCCACCAACAGAAATATATTTGAAAGAAGTCAGCTTTATATCTTAAATTGTAATGTCAGACATAACAATCCATACAAGTCTATTCTGGGTTTGAACAGAACCGAAGGTACTTTCAAAGAAGTCCTTGTAATCCGGATATTCACAATCCGGATCGGATTTCCCATCACTTAGGGAGTCTTTATACCGGCGCGACTCGGTGCAGAAACAATCGATAGGTCATCCTATCGCTTTCGCAAATACCCGGTCTTCATCACCGGTCTTCAAATGCTATCCATAGCGTCGAATCACATATTCAGAATGGGTTATACGACACAAAGGTCCTTTCCCGGCTAAACCGAATAGTGAGCGAAAACATTTAAAACCTATGGATATGGGATTTCAATTAAGTCACAACTTATTACCCAAAACTTTTCTTCAAATGGCTTAACAAATTACCATTCTCAATCTTTAAACAAAAAGATTCATTTTCACAACCTTTAACGGTTTAAACAATTTTCACATTTTAATCTTTTAAACAAAAGATTCATTCATAGATTTTCAAAAAAACAATTTCAATTCAAGTTGTATTAACTCATTCGGTCTTTGAATCAAAGACTCATTTCATAGCTTTCAAAACATTTCGATTCTATTTCAAACTTGAAACCTTTTCAACATAATTTAGAGATTCTTTCTTTAAAATGGAAGCTATTATTATTTGAAAACAAGTAGTTTTCGTTTCGAAGAAATTCGATCTTATTTATACAAGTTAAATCTTTTAGATTAATTCAAATTCCAAAAAAAAACAACACTTTAAAAAGGGTTTAAAAACCCACATAACTTATTATAAGTTGAATAACTTTTCTTTATATCCTAGTTTTCAAATCATAGAATTCAATTCCAAATATTGAATTCAAATTGAAATCAAAATATTTAAATTCTAAATCTTAATCAAGTTATTCAAAATAATTTCATCTTTGAAATTCTATTTCAATTGCTTTCACTTTAAACCCAATCCATTTTCAAAACATTTGAATTAAAATATTCAATTTTAAAAATCATTTCAAAAATCTGTGACTTAATCGATTTCCTCGTGAAATCCATATTTTTTTGTGTGTATGGTGTGGTCCAGGGGTTCAACACAATAGTGCAACATTATTCAATCATCACGGATTAAAACATAGAAATATAGTTGATAAGCAATATAAACTATAACGCTCATCGTCCATTCACAGATCACAGATATATAAAGGTCACCGATAGTAAATTACAGGTCACAACACAAATCAGGATATATCACACAGCATCACATATCATGGATATTAATAATTCGACATCCAATAAAATGCAAACATCCATAAGTAGGATCAATTTAATTATCTGACAAATTTAAATCAGATTAAATTTCTATGAATAATTCTTTTCACATTTATTATCAAATAAATTTCAAGTAAATGATCCTCATTAACTATTCATAATTATTTAATTACTATTCTTAAGTAATTAAACTCAATTTAATTATTGTTAATTATCATTTAATTAACCTTTAAAATCATATATTTAATCACTGATTATTTAATTAATTAAGTTCTAAACTGTAACTTAATAAATCTTAATTACTTGATTAAATAACCTTTATCATTTGTTTAAAAGACAACTCTTTATTTGATTAATGAATCTTATTTACCAATTAATTTACCTTAATTAATCTAACTCAAATCTTAATTTCTTGATAAAATAAATTAATCAATTATTCACTTGAACTAATTTAATGAGTGCATACCATTTTATCTTCACTAATTCAAATTTAAAACATTTTCTAACTAATGTTTTAATTTGTCATCACAAAGCAAATCTAAACAATTTAAATATTAAAACTTCTTTGATTTCAGAACTAGGACTCAAATTATCTTTAATTCATATTTAAATTAAATTTAAACTTTTAGTTTCAACTTGCTTAAATTTTTCATTTAAAATTTCAAATCCATTTCCATTTCAAATATTTTGAATTGCTTTTAAGTTATTAAAACAATTTAAATTTAAAACTTATTTATGTTCAATCTAAACTCTACATTCAACTTTAATTTATATTAACATTTCAATTTGAACTCAGCTTTAAAAATCTTGGTTTAAAATTTAAATTTGGTTTTAAAATTTTCAATCTAAACTGGGACAAACTCTGACCCGAGTTTACCCTGTCCCTGCTTCGAGAAAAAATTCAAAACACACGTGAATTTTCCCGAGTCTCTCCCCTGTCTTCACGCAACTCCTTTCCCCCCCTGATCCTATCTTCTTCCCTCCTCTCTTTTTTTTTTCTTTAAAACTGTTAAGTAAAAAAACAACAAGGCACGAACAACACACGCAAAACTCGAGCAAAATCCCGAAACAAATACAGGCGCAAAACCCTGAGAACCCCCAAGACCCATCGTTCCCAACCATGACGTGCACGCGGTGCACGTGTAACAACGATTCCGACCATCGATGATCGATGCGACGCTCCTCAACAACCATACGAACCACGCGAACGCACCTCCTCACCCAGATCGAACGAAAATCCATTCGAGTCGAAAACGAAGCATCTTCAACCACGCCTGGAAACAATAATGCCGGAAATTCGCTTCTCCACGTCGCTTCCAACCGCGAGATCACCTGCCTGCTTCACCATAGCTACTTCACATCATCCAGCTACCATTTCCATCATCGCGATCCCCTCCTTTTTCTCCATGTCAACGCAAAGCTCACGAACCCATTGGCTAACAAAACTGACCGAAAACCCTACTTTGCCAAAATCCCATCACCTCAGCAAATAGAAAATATTTCTAGCATTTTTTCCCAGTGCATCCTCCTACCCACTACCTTCGACCAAAATATTGGCTCTGATCATCCCGCCGATCAACGGCAAATGACCCAAATCCCAAAAGCGAACAACTCAGAAATTCACAATCAATACTAAATTAAAAATTATCAAGTTCGTACTAAAATTCATAATTCTTTTATACGAATCAGATTATATAATCGAGAGATGAAATCATGGATATTGATTTTCAACAAAATCTTGACTTTTACTGTAATCTTTAAATTTCCAGACTAACTAGTAAATATAATTATTAAAATTATTTTTAAGAACAAGATCACATTATCACCATTATTTTCTTTTTAGAAATCAAAACCTAACAATGAATACTTGGGAAGATAGAAATTTTCCTATACTTATTCTTGCCAGAAAATTTAACAGAGACATATACTAACATGTACAGGCAAATTTTCAAGACATAACTGAATTCAAAACCAGATTCAAGTTGAAGACATTCATGCACACAAATATATAACATCATCACAGATCTATTAGCACCAAAAGATTTTACTTAAAAATGTTTACTCACCTGTCATGGTTGAACAGAAGGCAGAGAATAGAAAGAACAGAGGACAGAAAAGCATTTTGTTTGTGTCTAAGGGCTTGTAGCTTTGAATTTACTTGAAGTTTGATGATTTGCAAATTTGAAGTTGAATTTTGTTGTTGAAAACCTTGCCTTGGGAATGCTTCAGGAATTTCAGAGTTGAATTTGTTTGAGTTTTGTTTGAGTTTTAGAAGATGATATCACTTCAGCTTTAATGATCGAACTAAAATATGAAACTGATATATGGAAGCAAGTTACAGGGTGATAAAACTTGTACAGTGTGATATCTTTGTATAATAGGCATGGCTTGGTATGCTTGCATTAAATGCATGAAGCATGTTACATAAATTACCATTGTACGATATCACTTTGTTTATTCCTTTGCCTTGCATTTCTTTGTTACGGCTGATATGATCAATATTTTAGTTGCTGAGATGATATTATGTACTTGTTTTATAAGCTACAACCTACATACTTATCTTTTCTTTGCTTGTACTTCTTTGTTTTGCTATAGTTACTTACTTTATACTTCATGCTTATGTTAACACTTGGGTTACTTATTATTTTCTTGCTTGCCTATTGTATATGTGTTTCTCATTTTGTTTACAGCAAGTCAATTTGCTTTGTACTTAGTTTGTAGATATTTGTTTTGTTTACACTATACACATTTGAATGTAGTTTGTTTCTTGTCTTATGACTTTTTAATATAAATAAATTTCCATTTTAATATGTCATTTTAAATTTAGTTGTGTGTTTACTCTATATTTTAGTTAATGTGTTGTTTTGAATTTTAACTATACGTATTTATTTTAATATGTTTACTTTATTTTGTTGACTTTATAGTTTATAGTTTATCTCACATATATTTCTATTTCAATTTCTAACTTAATATTTATTTGTATATTTTATTTTAAAGACTTCATTTTGAATTTTCAAATCAATTTATCAATAAATTTCACCATTTTATTCAAAAACTAAATAAATTATCCATTTAAATTAAATTAAAATCCGGGATCGTTACACCAACACCAGCACATGAGCCGGTTTACAAATGGGAAAATTATCATAATGGTTTCACATCAGAATTGAAAAAGGCAAAAAGTGGACTCTTTATTTCACCTAACACAAAAAGAAAGATTGATGAAATTCATCACTTTCAACAACAACAGATAGATTTTCAATGAGAGCTATACTTCGAGCAAAAAGTTACGGCTAGAAGGTTAAGCTTTCTAGAGCAAATTGGTTTACGCTTCTGTGGATCAAAGAAGAACGAAGTGGTTGAACCTCTACCTCGTCCTGTTAGCTCACTTGATCCGTCTTCATCTTATCATACACCAGTTGATCCTGTGAATCCTTAGATGTCTCCTAAGACTCCTCAATATAGTCCGAATTCATGGGATATAAATTACATGAAGAATGAAGGAAAGAAGACTCCAAGTCCATCCCCAAAGAAATAGTTGGATTTTGAAATATTTATATCAATGTTTTTGTAACTATTCCTTTAAATAAATTATTTAAATTTCAAAAATTAACTGAAACAACAAAAATGCATGTTTCAGTCGACTGAAAGCTCCTGCTTAGTCGACTGAAAATATGATAGAAAACAACATTTACGAAGTTCAGTCGACTGAAGTGATCTGCAATGTCGACTAAACTTTCAAACAAATAATTTTTGAGCAACAAAAATTCAGTCGACTAAATATACTGCTTAGTCGACTGAATCTATAACAGAATACTTCGGCCTTTGATTCAGTCGACTGAACAGCATATTCAGTCGACTGAACGCTACTTCCCAGGTAAAATTTCCCCTTTTTACCATCCGATTTTACCCTACCAACTCACTTTTACCTCCTACAAACTTTCTTCCCAAATAAATTTCGAAACCCTAGCCCCCAAATTCCTCAAAATCAAATCAATTCTCATCCAAATGGCACCAAAAATAGCAAGAGCCTCTTCTTCTTCATCCTCCGAGCCAATTGATGCTCAAATACCACAATGGCTTTATGATGGAACCGCTGTCACTCGATGGAACAAGATGAAGAATTCACGAATTTTTGAGCATTCTTTCGTTGATTTTCAAAGCTTTCAAACCTACAACCTTCAAGCGTTAACATATTCGGCAGGTTTGACTCCACTTCTAGATTTGAAAAGAAATGATCACGACATTAATCATGTAATGGTAAAATTATTTTATGCTAATCTTAATCTTGGACACCAAACTCCAAGAAATCCAAACAATAGTGTTTAGAGTATGGTGTGTGGAAAGAAAGTTTGGTTCTCCTTGGATAGAATAGCACACATTTTAGAGTCCCCAAATGTTGGGAGAAAGCTCGAGGAGATAGAATTCAATCCACACATTCGTGACAACATCAACCATCGATTTATGGATGATAACATCAACTTTATGGATTTTAAGTCCACCTCCCTTAGACCTATGGCAAGAATCCTCCATAAAGCCCTAATGAGAACGATTACTCCTCGCACGGGCGCATACGAAATTGTCTACCCAAATAACTATCGAGCTTTATATGCTATTTTTGGCAATATACAAGTTAATTGGGTACAGCTTATTCTTGATGAGTTTCTCACTTTCAACAATGGCAAAATGTGCACTATTTACTTTGGAGAGTACATCATGAGACTTCTCATAAATGTAGATATGCCATTACCTGAATCATAGAATACAATGGTCCATCAGATTAACCATCGGACCATAAGCCTAATGCAACACCCATCTCGACCTCCTCGCATAATATCACTTGCCGAATGGGAAGCAAGGAATCAAGAACAACAACAACAGCAACACCAACTTCCTCAGCCTCGCCACGAACAACATCTCGAGCAAGATGATGAAATTCGTCTTGTTGACCCAAGCTTCACTACCAACCAATCCTTGGGGACATTGTCAAGAAATCAACAAATTCTTGACACACGTCTTAAAAAGGTAGATCATAAGCTTGACAAAATAAAAGGATTCTTCAACAAGCTTTGGGATGCAATCTCATGCTCAAGCATCACTACTGCTTCAACACCACGAGGCAAACGTCCGGCACATACATTTACATGGACGACATCCGAAGAGCATACAAGTAGTAGCGCTAGTGGAGCTAGTTGTGGCCAAGGAGGAAGAGCACATAGACCACCAACAGGAGGACCCGTCATACGTGAACCAACAGGAAGAGAAGGTTCATATGACTGGGATAAGGATGAGTAATTTTGTTGTTTTGATGAGTATTTTTAACTTTCTAATGGCTTGTATAAATCGCCATTTTATGCTTGTCTGTCATAATATTTTTATCTCTCTTAATTCGTGCTTATGCAAATATTCTCTATGAATTAGTGATTGTTTTACTACTGTTAGTTTTTCCTTTTTATCGATGACAAAGGGGGAGAAAATATATGGCACTAACTTTGTTTTGTAGGAAAGATAGTGCATACATTCAGGGGGAGAAAGCAAGTATATACATCTCTAGAATAGTATTGTCATCGATCAAAAAGGGGGAGAATGTTGATACATGAAGATTTTGATCAATGACAATGAGCTTCAACAAATAGGAAGAGAATGCAAAAGCTAAAAGAAGATCGATGAAGACCAAAGTATAAACTATGATTTTCTAAGGGTCTTAGTCTAGAGTATTTGTTAAAATCTATCCTCAAGAGATTTGCACGAACATTAGAACACATTCATAAAAATTTCATTCACATATTCACTGTGCATACTTTTATACTTCAGTCGACTGAACAGACGTGGCCAGTCGACTGAAACTGTACACATATACAAAATTGCACAGTTTCAGTCGACTGAATTACCTGTGCAGTTGACTGAAATTGTTCCTGAAAATTTTTCTTCATATTTTCAGTCGACCGAATCTCCTGCTCAGTCGACTGAATTTAAACCTGCGAATTTTCTCTGAAAAGACACCTTCTTCTTCCCAAGAGTTGCAACCATTCATCACTGGAAATGGAAGCATCTCTTGTTTACAACCTTTGACAACATATGCACCTCTTCTACAAGTATATACACATGATTCTAACATCATTTAATTCATCAAATTCTCTTGCTTTAATCTAACTATTCTCTTGTTCATATTTTCTAGATACTCTCAAAGCATTCATTAATCTATTGCTTGAATCATCGTTTTTGTTTATAACATTCTTTTGATTCATAGCAATTAACATTCCTAAATCTTCACAAACACATTGCATACTCTCGAGGATAAGATTATAGGAATATTGTACTACTTAGACTAATTAGTGTTGACAAGAACACAACAAGTCGAATATTGTATTTTAGTAATTGAGTTGAAGTCCTCTTCGGTAGTTGAGGCAAGAAATCACATTCGGTTGTTCGGGTAAGTTGTAAACCTATTCCTCCGGGTGAAGTAAGGGTGTTAGTTAGTGAAATTCCTAAGTGAAGCTTAGGGACTGAACGTAGGACTAGAGATCCGAACCAGTATAAAAGTCTTGGTGTCTCCTTGCATTTACCTGCTTTATCTACCTAGACTATTTTATTATTCCATATTACACGATCCTACTGCATAGCCTCTTTCATTTTCACTGGAAACTGAGTTACATTTAAGTATCAGGTTTACAAAGTAAATCATATTAAAACCCAAATCTCTCTCTCCCCTCTTTGCTTCTGAAAATGATGGTAAACAGTTTAAAAAAAATGTTGTTTAACCCTGTACCACATTTCAGTAATGAATTACACTAAGTTATATATATTTTTTTCTTGGAAATTATGAAGCATTGCCACAATTCAAATTTTGCAGAATTTCAAACTTCATAAATTTTAATTTTAGTAATACTATGTGAATCCCCGTTGAAAATAATGATTTTAGAAAGCAAAATGCAAATTTTTCATTAATTTTTGATCGAGATATTGGAGTTGATCAGAAAGTTCAACTTTTTCCAAATTCCAGTGATCAAAGTGATTGTGGCCCTCGAATTCGTCGTCATAGATTGTTTGAACGTTCGACATCACTAAAAAACTACCAGTGGAATTTATAAGTCATTGAATCTTTGATTCGAGATCAAAATAGGGTTTAAGAACCCTTTTCTGTTCATGTTCGAAAAGATGGTGCTGCGCCATCAATGGACGATCGGACTGCGTGCCTCCGGTGCCGATCGCGGCTTAGCACGATGGTGGACATTCGGTCCAAATTTGGTGACAGCTGACGGTCAGAGGAGGTGGGGCGAGGCGTTTTCCCGGTGACGTTTCTGATGGGTTGTTTTGGTCGTGATGTCTCGATCGTTGTTTTCGAAATAAACTCACGTTCTGGGTGTTTGTGATGTTTTGGGGGATGGACGTCGACTCGAGGGTGGCTGCAGTTTCGACCAACGGCGATGCTTTTGGCCGTGCAAGTGCACGTGGTGGTTATGGTGTCAGTTGTGATGGGTTTGGGGAAGAAGGGAGGCGACTCGAAGCAATACGCGGGGATTTGGATGAAAACTCGAAGACGAGCCCGTGTCTTTTAAACGTTGGATCGGGTTGTTTTAAAACTTAAACAAATTTTTGAAAAAAAAATGTCACTCGGGTACATTTTGGTAAACTCGAAACAAGGGGATGTTTTCCTGGGGCATAACTCGAGGCAGTCTCCGGTTGGTCATGAAAACAGCAAGAAATCCAGTTTTAACTAAATTTTTGAAACACAAGTTAAATAATTTCCTGAATACACTCTTTATAAATTAATGATAATTTGTTGGTGGAATGTGAAGTAAATTATATCGAACCAATTATTTAAAATTTATGAAGTTCAAAAATATTTCAAATTGTATATTTTCCTTTAAATAAAAAGTTGTTTTATAATTTAACTTAATAAAAAATAATTTAGAAGTAAATCAAATATCCAAATGTTAACTTTAAACCAAATTTATTTATAATGATGAAATAGTAATTAACAATTAATGTTTTGTAATGATTTTATAATTAATAATTAATTAGTTAAAGAATAGTCAATGAATAAAAGTAAATAAACTTAATTAGCTAACAATTAAGAATTAGTAAATTAAAATAATTAATTAAAGGATAATTAGTTAATAAAGCCAATAAGATTTAATTAATTCATAATTATGTAAAATTAGACATTGATTTAAAATAATTAATAAAGATAATTATATGGTTAATTCACATTAACCACAATCACCTTAATCAAAGATAATCGAACATCATCAAATATTCTGTACTGGATTGATATTTCTGTTGTGATACTATGATTGCTTTGTGATGAACTGTGATTTGTGATTTGTGATTATATGTATGTGAAAACCCTTTTTGCCGTAAAACGACATTTAAAGTTCGATGCGACAGGGAGTCGGATTCCTATTGGTTATCTGAAACCCACATCGAATGGTAATGATTAAATCTGTGATGATTGATGATGTTGCACTATAGTGTAAAACCCCTGGACAACACTATACACACACAAATATGGATTGCATAAGGAAATCGGTTAAGTCACAGATTTTATTTTGTGATCTTAAAGATTTAATTTTTGAATCCAAAATAGTTTTGAAATTCGAATTGAAAGCTTTTGAAAGAGATTTCAAAAAAAAGTAATTTTGAATAACTTGGTTAAGTTTTGAAAATTTAAATAATTTGATTTAAGTTTGAATTTTATACTTGAAATTGAATTCAATAATTTGGAAATTATGGTTTAAGAAGATTATACAAGTTATAAAGGTGTTTATATGTGTTTTTAACCATAAAAAAAGTATTGTTTTGGAAATTTAAATTTAAACCCAAGTTTTATACTTAAATGGCTTTAACTTATGTAAATGTAATCAGCTTTAACTTGTGTGAAAGATTATTAAACCTTGTTTTGAAATCGGAGAAAGTTTTAAATGGTCTATCTTTCATATAAAGGGTTTGAATTGGAAATGGTTTGAAAGTTATGAATTAAATCTTTAATTTAAAGATTGGATAAGTTAATCCAATTTGAAATGGAATTGTTTTGAAAACTATGAATTAACCTTTGTGGAAAATTGGCGAACTTTGTGAAATGAACCTATTTTTTAAAAAGATTTGGAATGGTAATTCGTTTTAAACCATTTAAAGAAAGGTTTTGGATAATAAGTTGGACTTAACTGAAATCCTATATCCATATGTTTTTAAAATTTTGCGCTCATCATTCGGTTTAGCTGGGAGAGGACCTTGTGTCATATAACCCATTCCGAATAATGATACGTCGTTATGGATAGCATTTGAGGACTGGTGGTGAAGACCGGGTATTTTCGAGAATGAAAGGATAACCCGTCGATTGTCTCTGCACTGTGTCGCGCCGGTATAGAGATTCCCTAAGTGATGGGAAGTCCGATCGGGATTGTGAATACCCGGATTTGCGAGGGCTTCTTCGGAAGTGCCTTCGGCTCTGTTCAAATCCAGAATAGACTTGTATGGATGTGTGTCTGACATTACACTTTGAGATGTAAAACCGGTTTCTATCAAATACATTTCTATTTGGTGGCGGGGATTTATTCTCTTAGCTTAACACCCTTCTCTGAGATGTACGAGCTCAGAGGTTATGTAGTTGATAGTTACTAGTGATACATTTCCAATTTGGTAATGTGGCATACAAAATGCTGCTGATCATTTGTTGATCAAAGCATGACTTTGTGCAAAAGTGTAGCTTTATGGACGAGACCTTACCGAGCCTCACAAACCGGTAATGGTCGAAACAGGAAAGATGTGGCAAGGTTTTAGGGGTAGCTCCCCTTGGGTATGACCATTCCTTCTGGAAAAGGGTGGTATCATAGTTTGGAGCCCAGATACTTACTCATGTGGACACTGTAGTATATTTATTACTGTGTGATGTTGTTGGTGTAGAGGATCCTCATTTAAAGGTCGCAAACGATCGGGGGTGGCATATCTTAGGTTTTACTCCCCGGGAAGGGGGTAACCGACCTTGTGTTGGCAGAGAGCTGGGTAAGTTCACGAGGCGTCCCTCCAGAGGCGTTCCCATGTGGCAATAGGAAGTTCCTTAGCTTGACCATTTGTTGGAAAATCCAAACAAAACAATACGAGCCATATACGGTTTTAGTTGTATAACTTGCCATGGAATGTGGCGGTAACCTGTTATCGAACATGGTAGCTATAGTAGGCATACAATAATGGTTGTATGCTGGCTAGGATTAATATAATACTTTCGAAAGGGTTTCTGAACTATGTACTAATAATAATATCAAAATGTTTTTCGCGTATCAAGCGTTTTTGACTATCGTGAGGAGAAATCTCCTCCAATTCTGCAATTGCATTGTGTGTGTGGCGGGAGGCCTTATGGTAGTTTCATTTTCCAAAAAGCATTGCAGATTTCAATCTAAATTCTTTTGTTTGTTTTAAAGACGAAATGTTTTAGTTTGCTCACACCAGTCCCACGACTGACCTGAAGTTTATTGTTCCTTTCCTAAACTCTAGGTTCCCACTATTTTCCACACGGGCAGTCTAGAGCTGGGTTTTTCAGATAATCCCATAGTAGGTGTAGATTCGATAGCTTCTGGAATTCTTTGGAGTCTTCGAAATCACGGACTACACTTGCTTATCTTTGTGCAGCCTGATGAGGATTCGAGCTAGCTTTGGATTGAAGATGGAGTTGCAGTTGCATTATGGAGTCGGATTCTTTGGATATTTGTTCTATTGAAGACATTATCTTTCCGCTGCTATTTCTTTTATCTCTGATAGTATTGATATCTATTGTATCATTCTATTGTATCATCATTGTATCTGAATATTGTATCAAATGTTGTATATCAAATGTATTATTCCATTTCTTCTGCTATGTTGTATTTAATGTGTTATAAGCTCCGGCACGAGTCAAATTTCAACGTTTGAATCTGCGGCATTCCCGTACAAGGGAAGTACGGGTTTCGATTTTCGAACGATGAAATTTGGAACGTGACATTTTGGTATCAGAGATGAAGGTTGAAACTTTAGCTCAGGAGTATAACACATTAAGTACCTCATTAGAGATAGGGTGAAGTATACCCTAGAATGAGTAATCCCTGAGATATCCATTCGAATGCCTCAGTAAATTCTCTTACTATCAACTGATAGTGAGTATGAGTACGAGAAGAGAACGAGATAGGGGACGGGGAAATACCAGTACAAATGGTCAATGCCATGCAACAACGTAAATATCTTTCTCTATCAATCTCCTTTGATTCGTCTTTTCAATTCTTTGATTGCTTCGTGGTAGCTGGACGGAGTAGCTTTGGTGTGATGATGGCCCTACGAATCGTGTAGACAAGTCTCTATTTCATATTCTATTCGTCAAATTTCTATCAGCTTTTCGTCTTTAACTTTAGCGAAATTTAAATTTGATTTGAAATAAATTGGTTAACTAAAATGTAAAGCTAAATAAATTGTATCGATAAAACAATTTCGATTAATCCAAAATTTGAAACTCTATTGTAATTTCTTGTGAATATCAAAGTCCAAAGAGGGACAAATTATATATATACTTTAGGGTGTTCCGACTTAAGTTTGGAATCCATACTTAGTGTTTGAGAATGTCGAAAGCCTGTATCCAATTATCTGTTCTTTTGGGGTCCCGATATATACTACGAACGATTAGTTATCCCTTCGAACTAACCAATGCCATTGCATACTTCGTAGATCTGGATAACCCGAGTATCTTGTATAGTATTGAATGGGTTTGTTCTCGTATCTATTAGTGATATTCTGATTTGATGAGCCAAATACAGAATAAATAATCGACTTGATTTATGAGTCGATTCTCTATCTTGGTGTATCTATCAATTCTTTGTTGTCTCCCTGGCAAATTTCGGAGATGAAATTTTCTTAAGGAGGGGAATCTGTAACATTCCAAGAATTTAGCTAAAAATAATTTGATAATTGATTTAATATTTAGGATTAAATTTTGAAAAGATTGGTAATCAAATTAAATTTCAGATTTAATTGTGAATTTATTTAGAATTTATTTGCGTTTGAAACATAAAAATAAAAATTGAACTCTTCAAACTCAAATCTCGAACAAATAAAATAAGTATAATAATATATGAATAAAAATTCCAATTTTATTTTGAGTTTAAATTTTGAAATAATAAATGTTTAAAAACAGTCATTTAAATTTAAATTATGTACATATATGTACATTGCATATATGAGTAGGATTGAATACAAATTGAAATTTAATTTAAATTTATTCAAGATATGTGCAAATATATAAATAGACAAAAATGTTTATATTTCAAGTTTAAAATTTGAAATTTGAATTTAGATTTAAATAAATGTTTTTAAAAATAAGTAGCATTTAAAAATCATTAAGATGTAATGTATATAATATGAATATAGGTTAAAATTTGAATTTGAAGTTATAATATGCAATGAAGCAAGAATTAAACAATAACATTAATCATTTGCAAGAGGAATCAAGATCCAAGATTTAATTTACTTCAGGTTTTCAAGTTGTTGTTGTATAAAAAATTCTACCTGTAAGTAGTTTTAGAATTGTTGTTATTAATGATTAAGTAAATAAATACAACAAGGAATAAAAGATCTGTAATTCTAACTTGCAGATCTAAACTTAAAAGAATTAAAGTAGGAAAGGAAAAGAAAGAAAGTTTCCAGGCTTCATCTTCTTTTCAAAAACTGTCAGGAAACTCTCTGGAATAAGGAGAGTAAACCTTTGATCTCTTCAATCATTTGTTGATTTTGTGGATGCCTGAATGATGCTAAAAGCCTTGCTTGTGAATGGATTGTTATGCTTGTGTTTATCTTTTCCTGGAAATGTTGCTTGCTTTTTTCTGCAACATCCCGCCTTTTTGCTCGCTTTAAATCGACACACATGCCAATTTAAACCATACAAAAGGGGGATTGTAATGGGGGTAAATAAGAAAACCAAAGAAAGGAATAAAACAAAACAGAATCTCACAACGGATGGGTAAAATATAATAATCAAAAATATAGTTCATGAAGCTGTTTATAAAATATTTAATTTTACTTATACAATATATGTCAAAGTTGCACATACCAACGAATAAAATCGATGTAGCGAAATATAGTGTAGTGGAACAATATAATATAATAATAATGTTGAAATCTTCGTCTTCGTTCTCCAGAAATAAATTCTTCGATCCTGAAATGCGCGGACTGACCCGAGCGAATTGAAAAGACAAAACACTCGAGTCAGAACTAAAAGATCTTATGTAAGTTAAATCAACAGAAGTAAATATGAGTGCAGTAACTCAAGAGATGCTCGGGATTTACATCTCTTAAGGATCCGTTAAACTATTTACTATGTAGTATATTTCGCTATTATAATAGTTTCTAATTTTAAAATAAACTTACTTTTAAATAGCGTTAAGGAGTTACCCAATCTCCCCCTTAACATAATAATAGTCCCAGTAGTCCATCCAGTATCAGCGCGTCTTCAGATCCGGAGACTACCCTAAATACTCCACGGGCTACGGGAGAAAACCAAACTGCCTCAAGGCGCGATAGGGTAGGTGACACGACACAACTAGGCAATGCCAGGGTAGATATACCAATTACGCATCCGGGCTAGTGGTAACGCGTAGCCGCAACTACCGTCCACCTCGAGCCACACCCCCAAAAGAAAATCAAAAGTGGCCACCGAATCAATCCAAAAGTCAGAGTATAAAATCGAAGGGATGTGTCCGATCAAAGGCGCTACCTCAATTGGCCGAAGAATCGCTCATGTTTTAGCCACTTTATACCAACTCACGGGAGTTGGGTCGACGTATTTACCTCAAAGGAAACGCCGCCACCATCCTACTTCATTCTGGAATCTCCACCGCGTACACGGTTGTTAAAGTGGTTTTCGGAGTTAGCAGAGAGTATGACAACTTCCGATCCCATCTCTTCAACTACCAAACATTATTATAACACCGCGGTCATTTAAAATAGTTTATACTTTAAAACCAGAATAAAATATTCATTTCCATAACCATATAAATACGATATCATTTCCATTTAAACCCAAGTCAATATGATATCATTTTATTACAAAAGTATATCCTTTCTAAAACCATAAAATTTCAAAGCTATAATATTTTTAAATCAACGCTTGAAATATAGCCTTTCGAAACATAAAATTTTGATTTCATGACTTTAAAATATAACCACGCCACTTAAATGACTTAAATATAATTACCTTATAAAATAAAATAGATTCTTCACCTTTACAAATCAATTCCAAATATAGATTTGAATCCCCAATTAAACCATTTAAATTTCCATATATTTCAAAGTTTTAAATATTCCACCATTTCAAAACTATGATTTTTTATTCATATATTTATGCCAAATTTACTTGACTCTTATTTAGTTTTGAAATACTTACTAAATAAATCCAGTATCCTTTCTATATAACTTTCAAATTCAATAATTGAATATCTCTCAATTTATTTAGACTTGATTTATTCACTTAAATCATCATAAACCCGAATTTAGTTATAACACCATATTCTTTTTAAATCTAAATTTCAATAAAATCTTAATTTAAATAAAATGTCAAATCAATTTCCAAACTATCTTCTCAGTCTTTGATTTATAAAATAAATATAAACTATATATTAGGATATTATTTTAGTAAATACCTATCCATAATTATTTTTAATAAAATTAACTTTAAACTTACTACATAATTTAAACAATTTTATACATAGCTTAAAACCAAGAATTTAACTACATATAAAATAACCTTTATCAAATATCCGGAATCTATATCTCATAAAACCATATATATATATATATATATATATATATATATATATATATATATATTTCTTTAGAAAGCCATGGAAAAATCATTTCAAAATATTTTATATATAGACCACGGTGCCTGTATAAAATTTTCTATTCTATGGTCAAGTGATACGGATATTTATCATTTCAATCCGTAATTTAAAAATAAAATTTACGGTTTTATATCAGTTCAAACCGCAATCCCGAATGCAATAAAATACACAACACCTGCAATTTATGATGATATAAACAAACATCCATTCATCCAACATAAAATCATACATCCATTTATCACAATCATCATCCGATTCAAACAATACATCAATATATAACAGATAATAAATAAATGGTATTTACTGACAGTTATTATGCATAATAAATTAACTGATAATTTAACTGGCAGTTTATATGCATAATAAATTAACTAGTAATTTAAATATCAATTTATATGCAATAACAAATTTAACTAAAAATTTAACTGGCATTTTATATGCAATAACAAATTAAATAACAAGTACATTAAATGAATGCAAATTAAATGAGATAATGATGAAATATATGTCAAACAACTATAAATAAATTTCTAAACACATCATAAATCAATTTAACAAACATAAGAAATCTTAGAAGGTGTGAGAGGGTTAAAACAATCACCTTTTGAATTTAAATTGAATTGAAATTCAATTTAAACCCTAAAATTGCACAGTCTCCAAATCCATCCAAACCTCCGCCAAAATGTCAGAAATTGCGATATGATCCTAACAAAAAAAACTACACGTAAAACGGATAACGTATGCTAAAGTTATGAGTGTTAGACAATTTAAAAGTCTAAATTAGAATAAAATAGAACACACAAATTACCATACGTAAATCATTGCCACGTCATCATTTCGAATTAACGTGTAAGCCGAACGAAACCCTATTGCAGATTTCACGCATTCGAACACCTCCATCCGCCAATGAAACGTCCCTCATCGCGCCTCTAAGCCTCGCCTACGCTATGATCTGACAACGTCGAACTCCTCCCCTAGTACAGCCGCCCACTTCGGCCCCACGCACGAGCCTAAAACGTCTCTCGAGGCCGACTGCCGTCGTGCCCTACTTCGCCAATTCCATCAAATCCAAGCACGTCTGACATGCAGTGGCCGTATGGATTGAAAGCCCTAGTCGCCCTCTACACAGCAGCACACCCGATCGAACCATCGCTAGAGATCCTCCGTTAAACGCCATAACCCAAAGTGAATGGCCGAGAATTGTTCAATTTTTACCGGTCAAACTACAATCCAAAACGAAAAACGGATTTCACCAGCAGATTACGCACTTCGAGAGCTTGAACATATATTTTTTCAAATTTTTCTATGGAGTTTGAATTTTCATTTGATTTTTGAATTTGCAATTTGATCTAGGGTTTGTTTGTCTGCCATTGAGCAGGAGAGAAAAGATTTTATGTACAGACAAATGAGAATTAGGGAGGCTAGAGTTCATAGCAGGATATTTATATAGAAAGTTGGAATAGAATAAATGGATCAGGTTGAATACGCGCTAATGACAAAGTGGCCCAAAAAGCCCGTTTTGACCCCTGAACGAAATTTGGTAAAACCATATTTCAAAATAGGTGTTTCAAAATATTTTAAATGTGACGCAATAGGTTTCACGTCCAAATTCAATCGTATAAAGAAGTTATGCTCAAATCAATATTTTCAAATTGATTTCAATTAAATTGATTTCAATTAAATTGATTTCAAGACATTTACCGATACGAAACTTGAAATCCTACAATAATTCACCGATACGGATCCGATGAAATTGGTTTCGTCGAAATCCGAGTCAGTGGCCAAAATGGCTATTTTCCATTAATTAAATAAATTAATAATTAAGTAATTAAATCAAATTTTCAAATTTTATTTCGATAATTGACAAATTTCAATATTTTTAACTTCTTAATCATTTATAACGATATAAAAAAATTCAATTGTCAATTTAGAGGAGATTAATTTATAAATTTCAATATAAATCCTCAATTTCATTATGTTTAAAATTATAAATAAAATTTCAAATAATTCTATTAAATTCATTTTTCATTCTATTATTTAATTCATCGTTATCAAAAGGATGAAATTTGTTCACGATTGTTTGCTTTTATTTTCGTAGATTTGATCTGCATTTCCATTTATGCAATAATTTAAATATTAAATTTTCATTTAATTGCAATAAATCATATTATCGAAATTTTATATTTAAATAAATAAATGTTGATTCCCATTCTTATTATTCAAACAATCATTATTCTATAAACATATTTAACATTCTCACCTTTCATCTAAATTCTCGTTTATGAAATATCTTAATATTATATTCCACTTATTTGCAATTAATCCACTTATTAAATTTCAAATTTCAAATAAATTAATAAATCTTTGTTTTCACTGCTTAAATCCATAAATCTTCATATTATAAATAAAATTAACATTTATTACATCTTATAGAATTAGCAGTCTTCAATGACCAATTAAACCTACCCTACTGCACAAATTAAGACAATTAATTGCAATTTGATTTCGCATTAAACTTCATTAATTATCAATTAAAATCTAAAAAAATAGTTTATTTATTTAAAATCTTGCTATTCAATAAATTGACATTTTATGGTATAGTTAACATGGAATTATATTACATTTCATTATTCCATTCATTTCAAATAACGTTTTATTTAGCTATTTCAATTTCATTTGATTGCAATAAATCCATTTGTTGAATTTTACATTTCAATTAAATAAATAAAGTCTTGACTTCCATTATTCTTATCTAACTAATTGCTTTAATTGATTGGTATTGCATTAACGTTATCACATAAATTTACATTCAATTAGTATTCAATATATTTTAATTCATTAAATAAATTCAATATTTACGTTCGTCTTCTTCCATCTGATTTATAACCTAGTATGACATTTACTCTAATCCCTTTTTATTCAATCCATAAATTATTAACTTTCAATTAGCATTGGTTATATCTTGATGCAATACAATCTCCCAATTTCATCTCACTCCTTATTTACAAAATATTCAAACATCAAATTTCATTAAATACCAATTTATTTCCAATGAAAGTTTATACATATTTCAATCAACTATTATAATTACTCCTAGAACGTTGGTTTCACGTAATCACTATTTATTATTAAGAATTCATAAATTAATTCACTAATTGCCTTTGGTTTCTTATATTCAACTTATTACCAAATATTTCTATTCACTATCCAATGTAACCTAAACAGTCGTTTCAATCAATTTGAATTGCATTAAATTGGTTATTCATCAACTGCCATTAACATTACTACCTTAATTTACATACAGTTACTATTTATCAATATATTATTACATAGTTTAATTAAATGCTTAACTTAAATTACTTATTTTAAATTTCATATCCAAGTGTAACTATTAGGTTTAATAACCATTTCTACAATTCATTATTAATATTTATTTCAATATACATTATAAATTTTTTATTACTTTTTGATTTGATTTCGAAAATCTAATTAAATTAACCAATTTTATTAATCAAAATTTACGGGTCGTTCCACTCTCCCCCACTCAAAACTTTTCGTCCCCGAAAAGGAAAAGAAGGGAAAGGAAGAATTAAGAAATCAATATATCTTATTTAAATTATTAATGTTATAAACAAAATAAATTGAAAAATTAATTAATTTAAATAAAACATACCAATTTGTAACCATTAAGTCTTTTTATACTTAAATTAATAAAGTTGGGAAAACATTTTTCAAATATTTTCTAAGTCCGAAATTTACGGAAAATTTTGGCAGAGTCTCCTTTGTACGAAGAGGCTCTGGAGCAAATATAATATCAAAAATAACAATATATTACATATATTTCCAAAATAATATATATCCCAACATGGGAAAAATAATATAAAATAGCACTATAAAACCGTAATCCGAGAACGTACCTATTTCTCGGGCAATTTACGCTTAATTATGAAACCAAAAGCAGTAGCAATTGCTTCCATAACCAGTATTTCACTTATATAATCCAAAAGAGTTAATAATTATATAAAATGAAATATTTAGCGTTGTTTCAATCAATAACAAACAAATCCATCAATCCCTAGCAACGAAGCATACAACCATCACATAAAAATCAACCCACATCAATCATTCATTCATATCAAACAAAACAAATAGTTGTTCGGGTTCAAAACTTCAAATCGTACGGAATGAAAAATAAACTACTAAGCGTACCCTTCACTCAGCAGTCTTAGGTGGCACTAAATAGATTATTCATACTTTCCAAACAGATTTAAAGTATCCTTGCCCAAACTACCATAAACCCAACAAACAACAATCTCAAACAGTAGATTAAGTTTATTTTTATTAATTCCATTCATACTTTTGTTGTTTGATTTCTTTTTCATTCATAAAATGGTTATCGTTTTATTTTACATTTTATTTCTTACAGTTTTCATTCATCCATATATAATGCAAATTTATTTTATTTGCATTACATTCATTTATTTATTACTTAAGTTTATAACAACTCTAACACCAAATTCTTATTTGTTAAGGAATTTCGTCGAATGCTTTCATTATTTCAGATTTACTTGTATAATATTCTATTATGATTTCTTATTAAACATTTCAACTTTTTATATCTTTTGGTAAGTTATATATATGCCTTTAAGAATGAAACTGAAAATTATACAAGTTTATCCTATTCCTTTTAAAATTTATTCAATGTTCAATAATTATATCCTTTGTATTATAGGTTACACATTTCAGATTTATTTTAATTTCATTCATAACTTAGCATTAAATTTCTTATTTCCTTTAGATGTTTCAATTTATTAATTACCTACGTTCCAATTCACCACAGTAATTGAAACTAATAATTAATGAAAACTTAAGAATTAAATACCGGGTTTTTTTAAAAAATCATTTTAAATTAACAGATGAACATATGCTTTCACTTTATTTATCCAATTATATTTAAAACAATTTAAAATTTATATTTATTTATCAAAAAAATGGATCTGCAGTAAACTACTACATTGGCCTTCCCAATTCGAAACTCGAAAATGAATGTCGATGATGCGTGCACTCATCATCGAAATTATTTTCCAGCGACAGATAGGGGAGTACAAAATTTATTTCTTTTCAAATTTCTTTTTAAAACTATTCTTTCAAATTATATCGAACTATTTATATCAGAAAATACTTCTAATAATACTATCATTATATTCCAATATCATTTGAAAGAAGTTTTCAAAACCCCGGAACTAATATTCTAAATTTCCAACTTTTATTTATTTTATTTTCAATCTTATTTCAACTATTATTTATAAATTTCATTACCTAACAACCAATGTATTGCAACCAAATATATATATATATATATATATATCATTAGAAAAAATTATTTTATATATAGAAAATATAATAGGCAAAATTATTTCATTCATCTATATTAAAAGCAAATATTATGTCGGTCTGTCCTATTAAGTGTTTAGAAACCCCTATTGATGTCACAGCGTCCCATGCACCAACCAGAGTTTATCAATACAAAACATAAAAAATTAACACAATATCAAAACCTTTTTATAACGCTAACAAGTACGCTCTCTCATATATATATACACTCAGCGACTCCCATAGGGTATTACTACCCTATTAATAAAGAGTCAGACCCCACAAAGCTAAGGTTTATCACTAAACCAAGCTCTGATACCACATTGTAACATTCCACCTTTTTGGATTCTTTAAATCGACACACATGTCAATTCAAAGCATTCAAAATAGCGGAATGTTATGGGGTAAATAAGAAAACCCAAGAAAGGAATAAAAAACAGAATCTCACAGCGGAAGGCTAAAATATAATAATCAAAAATACAGTTCATGAAGCTGTTTATAGAATATTTAATTTTACTTATACAATATATATCAGAGTTGCACATACCAATGAATAAAATTGATGCAGCCGAATACAGTGTAGTGGAACAATATAATATAATAATAATGATGAAGTCTTCGTCCTCTAGAAAAAAAGTCTTCGATCCTAAAATGCGCGGACTGACCCGTGCGAATTGAAAAGAAAAAATACACGAGTCAGAACAAAAAGATCTTATGTAAGTTAAATCAACAGAAGTAAATATGAGTGCAGTAACTCAAGAGATGCTCGGGATTTACATCTCTTAAGGATCCGTTAAACTATTTACTATGTAGTATATTTCGCTATTATAATGGTGTCTAATTGTAAAATAAACTTAATTTTAAATAGCGTTAAGGAGTTACCTAATTTCCCCCTTAACACAATAATAGTCCTAGTAGTCCATCCAGTATCAGCGCATCTCCAGATCGAGAGACTACCCTAAATACTCCATGGGCTACGGAAGAAAACCAAACTCGTACAAGGCGTGATAGGGTAGGTGACACGGTACAACTAGGCAATGCCAGGGTAGATATACCAATTACGCATCCGGGCTGGTGGTAACGCGTAGCCGCAGCTACCGCCTACCTCGAGCCACACCCCCAAAAAGAAAATCAAAAGTGGCCACTAAATCAATCCAAAAGTCAAAGTATAAAATCGAAGGGATGTGTTCGATCAAAGTTGCTACCTCAATTGGCCCGAGAATCGCTCCTGTTTTAGCCACCTTATGCCAACTCACGGGAGTTGGGTCCACGTATTTACCTCAAAGGAAATGCTGCCGCCATCCTACTTCATTCTGAAATCTCCACCGCTTACACGGTTGTTAAAGTTGTTTTCGAAGTTGGCAGAGAGTATGACAACTTTCGATCCCGGTCTCTTCAACAACCAAACATTATTATAACACCATGGTCTTTTAAAATAGTTTATACTTTAAAACCAACATAAAATATTCATTTCCATAACCATATAAATACGATATCATTTCCTTTTAATCCGAAGTCAATATGATATCAATTTATTACAAAAATATATCCTTTCTAAAACCATAAAATTTCAAAGCTATAATATTTTTAAATCAACGCTTGAAATATAGCCTTTCGAAACATAAAATTTTGATTTCATAACTTTAAAATATAACCACGCCACTTAAATGGTTTAAATATAAATTACTTTATAAAATCAAATAGACTCTTCACCTTCACAAATCAATTCCAATTATAGATTTAAATCCCCAACTAAACCATTTAAATTTCCATATATTTCAAAGTTTTAAATATTCCACCATTTCAAAACTATGATTTTTAATTCATATATATATGCCAAATTTACTTGACTCTTATTTAGTTTTGAAATACTTACTAAACAAATCCAGTATCCTTTATATAAAACTTTCAGATTCAATAATTGAATATCTCTCAATTTATTTAGACTAGATTTATTCACTTAAATTATCGTAAACCCGAATTTAGTTATAACACCATATTCTTTTTAAATCTAAATTTCAATAAGATCTAAATTTAAATAAAATCTCAAATCAATTTCCAAACTACCTTCTCAATCTTTGATTTATAAAATCAATATAAACTCTATATTAGGATATGATTTTAGTAAATACCTATCCATAAATATTTTTAATAAAATCAACTTTAAACTTACTTTATACTTTAAACAATTTTATACATAGCTTAAAACCAAGAATTTAACTATATATAAAATAACCATTGTCAAATATCCGAAATCTACATCTCATAAAACCATATATATATTTCTTTACAAAACCATAGAAAAATCATTTCAAAATCTTTTATATATTGACCATGGTGCCTGTATAAAATTTTCTATCCTATGGTCAAGTGATAAAGATATTTATCATTCAATCCGTAATTTAAAAATAAAATTTACGGTTTTATATCATTTCAAACCACAATCCCGAATGCAATAAAATACATAACACTTGCAATTTATGATGATATAAATAAACATGCATTCATCCATCATAAAATCATACATCCATTTATCACAATCATCATCCAACTCAAACAATACATCAATATATAACAGGTAATAAATAAAAGTTATTTATTGACAGTTTATCATGCAAAATAAATTAACTGATAATTTAACTAGCAGTTTATATGCACAATAAATTAACTAGTAATTTAACAATCAGTTTATACGCAATAATAAATTTAACTAAGAATTAACTGGCAGTTTATATGCAATAATAAATTAAATAACAAGTAAATTAAATCAATGCAAATTAACTGAGATAATGATGAAATATATGCCAAACAGCTATAAATAAATTTTTAAACACATCATAAATCAATTTAACAAACATAAGAAATCTTAGAAGTTGTGAGTGGGTTAAAACACTCACCTTTTGAATTTAAATTGAATTAAAATTCAATTTAAACCCAAAAATTGCACAGTCTCCAAATCCATCCAAACCTCCGCCAAAACGTCAGAAATTATGATACGATCCTAACAAAAAAATTGCACGTAAAACGGATAACGTATGCTAAATTTATGCGTGTTAGATGATTTAAAATTTTAAATTAAAATAAAATTGAGTACACAAATTACCATACGTAAATCATTGCCACGTCATCATTTCGAAATAACGCGTAAGCCAAACGAAACCCTACTGCAGATTTCATGTCTTCGAATACCTCCAGCCGCCGATGAAACGTCCCTCATCGTGCCTCCAAGCCTCGCCTACGCTACGATCTGGCAACGTCGAACTCCTCCCCTAGTGCAGCCGCCCACCTCAGCCCCACGCGCAAACCTAAAACACCTCTCTAGGCCGGGCGCCGTGGTGCCCTACTTCGCCAATTCCATCAAATCCAAGCACCTCTGACATGGGGTAGCCGTATGGATTGAAAGCCCTAGTCGCCCTCTACACAGCAGCACACCCTGATCGAACCATCGCTAGAGATCTACCGTTAAACGCCATAACCCAAAGTGAATGGCCGAGAATTTTTCAATTTTTACCGATCAAACTACAATCCAAAACGAAAAACGGATTTCACCAGCAGATTACGCACTTCGAGAGCTTCAACATATATTTTTTTTGAATTTTTCTATGGAGTTTGAATTTCCATTTGATTTTTGAATTTGCAACTGGATCTAGGGTTTGTTTGTCTTCCATTGAGGAGGAGAGAAAAGATTTTACGTACAGACAAATGAGAATTAGGGAGGCTAGGGTTTATAGCAGGAAATTTATAGAGAAAGTTGTAATGAATAAATGGATCGGGTTGAATACGCGCTAATGACAAAGTGGCCGAAAAAGCCCGTTCTGACCCTGGAGCGAAATTTGGTAAACCCATACATCAAAATAGGTGTTTTAAAATATTTTAAATATGATGGAGCATGTTTCACGTCCAAATTCAATTGTATGAAGAAGTTATGCTCAAATTAATATTTCCAAATTGATTTCAATTAAATCGATTTCAAGGCGTTTCAAGCCCATACAATCAAACGACAAGTCCGATCGATACGAAACTTGAAATCCTACAATAATTCACTGATACGGATCCGAAGAAAATGGTTTCATCAAAATCCGAGTCAGTGGCCAAAATGGCTATTTTCCATTAATTAAATAAATTAATAATTAATTAATTAAATCAAATTTTCAATTTTTTTTCGATAATTGACAAATTTCAACATTTTTAACTTCTTAATCATTTATAACGATTTAAACAAATTTAATTGTCAATTTAGAGGAGATTAATTTATAAATTTCAATAAAAATCCTCAATTTCATTAAATTCAAAATTATAAATAAAATTTCAAATAAATTCTATTAAATTCACTTTTCATTCTATTATTTAATTCATCGTTATCAAAAGGATGAAATTTGTTCACGGTTATTTACATTTATTTTCTTAGATTTCATCTACATTTCCATTTATGCAATAATTTAAATATTAAATTTTCATTTAGTTGCAATAAGTCATATTATCGAAATTTTATATTCAAATAAATAAATAAATATTGATTCCCATTCTTATTATTCAAACAATCATTATTCTATAAATATATTTAACATTCTCACCTTTCATCTAAATTCTCGTTTATGAAATACCTTAATATTATATTCCACTTATTTGCAATTATCCACTTATTAAATATCAAATTTCAAATAAATTAATAAATCTTTGTTTTCACTCCTTAAATCCATAAATCTTCATATTATAAATAAAATTAACATTTATTACATCTTATAGAATTAACCATCTTCAACGACCAATTAAACCTACCCTACTGCACAAATTAAGACAATTAATTGCATTTTGATTTCGCATTAAACTTCATTAATTATCAGTTGAAATCTAAATAAACCGTTTATTTATTTAAAATCGTGCTATTCAATAAATTGACAATTTATGGTATAATTAACGTGGAATTATATTACATTTCATTATTCCATTCATTTCAAATAACGTATTATTTAGCTATTTCAATTTCATTTGATTGCAATCAATCTAATAATTGAATTTTACATTTCAATTAAATAAATAAAGTTTTGACTTCCATTATTCTTATCCAACTAATTGCTTTAATTGATTGGTATTGCATTAACGTTATCACATAAATTTACATTCAATTACTATTCAATATATTTTAATTCATTAAATAAATTCAATATTTACGCTTGTCTTCTTCCATCTGATTTATAACCTAGTATAACATTTAACTCTAATCCCTTTTTATTCAATCCATAAATTATTAACTTTCAATTAGCATTGGTTATATCTTGATGCAATACAATCTCCCAATTTCATCTCACTCCTTATTTTCGAAATATTCAAACATCAAATTTCATTAAATCCCAATTTATTTCCAGTGAAAGTTTATACATATTTCAATCAACTATTATAATTACTCCCCGAACGTTGGTTTCACTTAATCACTATTATTATTTATAATCCATAAATTAATTCACTAATTGCCTTTGGTTTCTTATATTCAATTTATTATCAAATATTTCTATTCACTATCCAATATAACCTAAACAGTCGTTTCAATCAATTTTAATTGCATTAAATTGGTTATTCATCAATTGCCATTAACATTACTACTTTAATTTACATACAATTACTATTTATCAATATATTATTACATAGGTTATTTAAATGCTTAATTTAAATTAGTTATTTTAAATTTCATAGCCAAGTGCAACAATTAGGTTTAATAACCATTTCTACGATTCATTATTAATATTTATTTCAATATACATTATAATTTTTTTATTCCTTTCTAATTTGATTTCGAAAATTTAATTAAATTAACCAATTTTATTAATCAAAATTTACGGGTTTTTACATTTTCTGTTCTTTTGTTCCCCTTAACCCCATGGTTTACAGTGTAAACCATGCCAAAACTAGAAACTCTTTCACTTATTCCTTCTGAATGATGGATTGTAAAACAGGTTAAAGTATGTTGTAACACTGCATTGTGTTCTAGTAACAAATTGAAGCAAGATCATATAGTTTTTTTTACTAGAAACTGAGCTACATTTAAGTATCAAGTTTACAAAGTAAACCATATTAAAACCCAAATCTCTCTCTCCCCTCTTTGCTTCTGAAAATGATGGTAAACAATTTAAAAAAAAATGTTGTTTAACCCTGTACCACATTTCAATAATGAATTACAGTAAGTTATATATATTTTTTTTCCTGGAAATTATGAAACACTACCACAATTCAAATTTTGCAGAATTTCGAACTTCACAAATTTTAATTTCAGCAATACTATGTGAACCCCCCTTGAAAATAATGACTTTATAAAGCAAAATGCAAAATTTTCATTAAGTTTTGATCGAGGTATTGGAGTTGATCGGAAAGTTAAACTTTTACCATGATCAAAGTGATTGTGGCCCTCGAATTCGTCGTCACAGATTGTTTGAACGTTTGACATCACTGAAAAAATACTAGTGGAAATTATAAATCATTGAATCTTTGATTAGAGATCAAAATAGGGTTTAAGAACCCTTTTCTGTTCACGTTCGAAAAGATGGTGCTGCGCCATCAATGGACGATCGAACTGCATGCCTCCGGTGCCAATCGCAGCGTAGCACGATGGTGGAGGTTCGGTCCAAATTTGGTGACCGCTAACGGTCAGAGGAGGCAGGGCGAGTTTTCTTGATGACATTTTTGGGGTTGTTTTGGTCCTGATGTCTCGATCCTTGTTTTCGAAATAAATTCACGTGCTGGGTGTTTGTGGTGTTTTGGGGGATGGACGTCGACTCGAGGGTGGGTGTAGTTTTGACCAACGCGACGATTTTGGCCGTGCACGTGCACGTGGTGGTCGTGGCGTCAGTTGTGATGGGTTCGGGGATGAAGGAAGGCGACTCGAAGCAATACGCGGGGATTTGGGATGAAAACTCGAAGACGAGCACGTGTCTTTTAAACGTTGGACCGATGTTTTAAAACTTAAACAAATTTTCAGAAAAAAATGTCACTCGGGTAGATTTTGGTTAAAACTCGAAGCAAGGGGATGATTTCCTCGGGGACAACACGAGGCAGTCTCGGGTTGGTCACGAAAACAGCAAGAAATCCAGTTTTAGCTAAATTTTTGAAGCACAAGTTAAATAATTTCCTGAATACACTCTTTAGAAATAATGATAATTTGTTGGTGGACTGTGAAGTAAATGATATTGAACCAATTATTTAAAATGTATGAAGTTCAGAAATATTTCAAATTGTATATTTTCCTTTAAATAAAAAGTTGTTTTAAAATTTAACTTAATAAAAAAAAATTAGTAGTAAATCAAATATCCAAGTGTTAACTTTAAACCAAATTTATTTATAATGATGAAATAGTAATTAACAGTTAATGTTTTGTAATGATTTTATAATTAATAAATAATCAAATAATAGGTAATGAATAAAAGTAGTTAAACTAAATTAGATAACAATTAAGAATTAGTAAATTAAAATAATTAATTAAAGGATAATTAGATAATAAAGCCAATTAAGATTTAATTAATTCATAAGTAAAATTAAACATTGATTTAAAATAATTAATAAAGATAATTACATGATTAATTCACTTTAATCACAATCACCTTAATCGAAGATGAATGACCATCATCAAATATTCTGTACTGGATTGATATTTCTGTTGTGATACTGTGATTGCTTTGTGATGAACCATGATTTGTGATTTCTTCCTATATGTATGTGAAAACCCTTTTTGCCGTAAAACGGCATTTAAACTTCGATGCGACAGGGAGTCGGATTCCAGTTGTTATCCGAAACCCACATCGAATCGTAATGATTGAATCTGTGATGATTGACGATGTTGCACTATTGTGTAAAACCCCTGGACCACACTATACACACACAAATATGGATTGCACAAGGAAATCGGTTAAGTCACAGATTTTTTTTGATGATCTTAAAGATTTAATTTTTGAATCCAAAATAATTTTGAAATTGGGATTGAAAGCTTTTGTAAGAGATTTCAAAAAAATGTAATTTTGAGTAACTTGGTTAAGTTATGAAAATTTAAATAATTTGATTTAAATTTGAATTCAATATTTGAAATTGAATTCAATAATTTGGAAATTATGGTTTAAAAAGATTATACAAGTTATAAAGCTGTTTATATGTGCTTTTAACCATAAAAAAAGTACTGTTTTGGAAATTTAAATTTAAACCCATGTTTTATACTTGAATAGCTTTAACTTATGTAAATGTAACCAGCTTTAACTTATGTGAAAGATTATTAAACCTTGTTTTGAAATCGAAGAAAGTTTTAAATGGTGTATCTTCATATAAAGGATTTGAATTGGAAATGGTTTGAAAGTTATGAATTAAATCTTTAATTTAAAGATTGGATAAGTTAATCCAATTTGAAATGGAATTGTTTTGAAAACTATGAATTAACCTTTGTGGAAAGTTGGCGAACTTTATGAAATGAACCTTTTTGTTTAAAAGATTTGGAATAGTAATTCGTTTTAAACCATTTAAAGAAGGGTTTTTGGATAATAAGTTGCGACTTAACCGAAATCCTATATCCATATGTTTTTAAATATTGCACTCATTATTCGGTTTAGCCGGTAGAGGACCTTGTGTCATATAACCCATTCCGAATAATGATATGTCGTTATGGATAGCATTTGAAGACCAATGGTGAAGACCGGGTATTTTCGAGAACGAAAGGATAACCCGTTGATTGTCTCTGCACTAAGTCGCGCCGGTATAGAGATTCCCTAAGTGATGGGAAGTCCGATCGGGATTGTGAATACCCGGATTTGCAAGGGCTTCTTTGAAGTGCCTTCAGTTCTGTTCAAACCCAGAACAGACTTGTATGGATATGTGTTTGACATTACACTTTGAGATGTAAAACCGGTTTCTATCAAATACATTTCTATTTGGTGGTGGGGATTTATTCTCTTAGCTTAACACCCTTCTCTGAGACATACGAGCTCAGAGGTTATGTGGTTGATGGTTACTAATGACGCATTCCCAATTTGGTAATGTGACACACGAAGTGCTGCTGTTCATTTGTTGATCAAAGCATGGCTTGGTGAAAAAGCATAGCTTTGTGGACGAGACCTCATCGAGCTTCACAAAATGGTAATGGTCGAAAAAGGAAAGATGTGGCAAGGTTTCAGCGGTAGCTCCCCTAGGGTATGACCATTCCTTCTGGAAAAGGGTGGCATCATGGTATGGAGCTAAGATACTTACTCATATGGACACTGTAGTATATTTATTACTGTGTGACGTTTTTGGTGTAGAGGATCCTCGGTTAAAGGTCGCAAACGACTGGGGGTGGCATATCTTAGGTTTTACTCCCTAGGTAGGGGGTAACCGGCCTTGTGCTGGCAGAGAGCTGGGTAAGTTCTCGGGGCGTCCCTCCAGAGGCATCCAATGTGGCAATAAGAAGTTCCTTAGCCTGACCATTTGTTGGAAAATCCAAACAAAACAATACGAGCCATGTATGGTTTTAGTTGTATAACTTGCCATGGAATATGGCGATAACCTTCTATTGAACATGGTAGCTATAGTAGGCATACAATAATGGTTGTATGCTGGCTAGGATTAATATTATACTTTCGAAAGGGTTTATGCACTATGCACTAATAATAATATCAAAATGGTTTTCGCGTATCAAGCATTTTTTACTATCTTAAGGAGAAATCTCCTCCAATTCTGCGTTTGCATTGTGTGTGTGGCGGGAGGCCTTATGGTAGTTTCATTTTCCAAAAAGCATTGCGGATTTCAATCTAAATTCTTTTGTTTGTTTTAATGACCAAATGTTTTTGTTTGCCCACACCAGTCCCACGACTGACCCGGAGTTTATTGTTCCTTTCCTAAACTCTGGGTGCCTACTATTTTCCACACGTGCAGTCTAGAGCTGGGGTTTTTAGATAATCCCGTAGTAGGTGTAGATTCAATAGCTTTTGGAATTCTTTGGAGTCTTCGGATTCACGGACTGCACTTGCTTATCTTTGTGCAACTTGATGAGGGCTCGAGCTAGCTTTGGATTGAAGATGGAGTTGTAGTTGCATTATGGAGTCGGATTCTTTGGATATTTATTCTATTAAAGACATTATCTTTCCGCTGCTATTTCCTTTGTGTCTGATAGTATTGATATCTATTGTATCATTCTATTGTATCATCATTGTATCTGAATATTGTATCAAAAGTTGTATATCAAATGTTGTATATCAAATGTATTATTCCATTTCTTCCGTTGTGTTGTACTTAATGTGTTATAAGCTTCGGCAAGAGTCAAATTTCAACGTTTGAATCTGCGGCATTCAAGTAGAAGTGAAGTACGGGTGTTGATTTTTGAACGATGAAATTTGGAACGTGACATCGAGTTTCAATTTGATTTAGTATAACTCTATTTATAAAATTGGTTTATTGATTTGTTGCTGATTCTCAACTCCTGGATTTAAAATTTGATTTCAACGACTATTTTGAAGGTTCGAATACTTCCAAATCGAGGTTAAATTTTCAAAGCTAAGAAATTTCAAAAAGTATAAAAAAATTGATAAAGTATATAAGTTTAGTTTTGTACGTTTAAAGTATGAGGAGTATGACTTAAATAAATTTGAAACTTATGTTATATAAATTATTTGCAAAAGGAAAACTGGATCTTTTGAATAGAAATGAATGTTTTAAAGGGATAGTTATAAATTTGGAAAATATTTTTGGGTACAATTGATTTTTAGAAAATATTTGGTTTTGAAAATAGATTCGAATGTAAACCCAGTATTTATATGATGATTTTGGAAATGAATTTGTTTGACCTAAATTAGTTGATTTGGAAACTTGGAATTATTTTCAAATCCTATCATTTGGAAACTTTGAAACTGGAGGTATTTAATTTGGAAGAAATGAATTGGTGAAACCTTATATGATTTTGAAACTGAATTGACAATGAAATGATTAGAAATTGAGAACCCTGTGTTATTAAGTACTTGATTTGGAGTTGTCGAAATTATACAAATTTGATTTGTATAAGTATGAAGTTGATTTGAAAACTATTGAATCGAAAGATACTCAATTTGGAAAGCGAAATCTTATATAATTGAAGTCTTTATAAGTATGATTTGATATACTATTGATTTTGGAAAGTGTTCGATTGGAAAATGGAATCTTATATATAATGGACTTTATATAAGTATGATATTTGAAAGTGATTTGAAAAGGTATTATATGATATGTATTTCCGAAGTAAAGATATGGGAAGTGCCTTCTGCTTGATATCCGCTATGTGGCCACATTGTGGATTCATTCTATCGATATTATTTGTAACAACCCGATATTTTCAACCAACCGCATCCGCACATTCCGGACTTGAATTGCTCAAAATACCGCGTTGTAAATAAAATTTGGCAAATCTCAGGACATATAGTAAATAAAAATCACAGAACAAAGACACAGAGTAAGAAATGCAGCGGAAGTAAAAGAGATAGTAGTTCATGAAGCTACGGAATGTGAATTTTCACTGTTTTGATAAACTTAAGTGAATAAATGAACTTTGAAAGTTGAAAATTTTGGAAATTTATTAATTCAGTTATTAAATATAAAAACTTCATTTGAATGATTAAAAATGATTTTTGAAATATAAACTGTTTTGGAATGTGAATGGAAATGGTATTTTAAATTGAATGAAACGAATAATGATTTGAAATGAAGTTTTGTAAAGATATTATATTTTGATATATTGAAATGATTTGAAAGGAAGTTTGTAAAGATATGATATTTTAATTATTAAAATGATTGGAAAGGAAGTTTTGTAAAGACACGATATTTTAATATATTAAAATGAAGTTTTGTAAAGATATGATATTTTGGTATATCAAAATGATTGGAAATGAAGTTTTGTAAAGATATCGCATTTTAATATACTGAAATGATTTGACATGAAGTTTTGGAAAGATATGATGTTTTTGAAATGGTTTGGAATTAATTTAATCTTTATTTTGATAAAGATTTGGATTTGAAATGATATTCTGTTTTGAAGTATAAATACCATTTTAAATTATAACTACGGGTTGTAATAACGATTGGTTGGAAAAGAGACCGGGATCAGATATCTGGCATACTCTCTGTCAATACCGAAAACCACTTTGACAACCGTGTACGCGGTGGAGATTCCAGAATGAAGTAGGATGGTGGAGACGTTCTTGAGGTATATTACGTGAACCCAACTCCCGTGAGTTGGCACAAGGTAGCTAAAACAGGAGCGATCTTGGGCCAAGTGAGGTCATTCCTCCGATCGAACACATTCCTTCAATATTATACTCTTACTTGTGATTGATTAGATGGCCATCCTTCGATTTTGGTTTGGAGTGTGTTCCGAGGTGGGCGTGTGTGGCTGCTACGTTACCACCAGCCCGTGTGCATAATTGGTATATCTACCCTGGCATTGCCTTGTGTGTCGTGTCACCTACCATATCGAGCCTTTACTACAAGTTTGTTTTTCTCCCGTAGCGCATGGAGTATTTAGAGTAGTCTCTCGGAGATATGCTGATACTGGATGGACTACTGGGACTATTATGTGTGAAGGGTGATATGGATAGCCCGGAACGCTATTTAAAAGTATGTTTATTTTACCGTAGACATTATTATAATAGCGAAATATTACTACATAGTAAATAGTTTAACGAATCCTTGGAGGATGGGCGGTCCCAGGCATCCTTTAAGTTACTTGTAATTTATTACAGTTCACTTGAGTTGGTTTACATTATATAAGTATATATTGTCTTGACTCGAGTGTTTGTATTTTATTTACGCTCGGGTCAGCCTAAGTTATTCACAGATTTGGATTCCACTTTCTGGGGATTGGAATCGCTGGAGATCATCTTCTTATCTAGTTTTAACTATTCCAGTTCTGTTGTTGTATTCAGCTTGTACTTGGTTATCATCTTGAGACATCTGTTGTACTTTATTTATTCTGTTGTATTTTATTTAACTCTGATATATTTTAATAGTAGCTTCATGAACTACTATCTCTTTTACTTCCGCTGCATTTCTTACTCTGTGTCTTTGTTCTGTGATTTTTATTTACTATATGTCCTGAGATTTGCCAAATTTTACTTACAACGCGGTATTTTGAGCAATTCAAGTCCGGCATGTGCGGATGCGGATGTTTGAAAATATCAGGTTGTTGCAGTTGGTATCAGATCTTTGGCTTTGAGGCAAACTTAAAATGTATGGTAAATTTAGTTGCAGAATCACTATCATCCAAACATGAATCTCTTCCTCTTTGGTTCAAATTTCATTTTAATTTTGGAACATTCCATACGGTCCCAAAATTCATTCGTGTCCCTCACTATTCATCTCCTTTTGATTCTGGAGTATCCTATAACTTCACTTCGAATGAGCTTTGTAGTGAATTGGCGGTCCCGCCTATCTCAAAAAAAAATTCATTTGTAAATGGGTCCTTTACAATTTGCATCGATTCACCAGAGATATATATCTACCCTTGGTTTAGATGTTAATATCTTTTGTTTTTCCAAACTCTATCTATTGAGATCGAATGTAGATTTACCCTAGAAAATCCACATCGATCTTATTCTTTAAGTCACGGTTGACCTGGTTAAGGTTGCCCGTGATTTATTTAAGCTTATCCACCTCCCTATTTTGTTATTCAATCATCTTGTCTTTTGTTTCCATTCTATCTTCCAAACATTTTGAATTGTACTTGTAAATCAATATTAATTATTTGTTTTATATTGTGTTGTTTGAGTTGTTGATGTTGATCTGGGTTTCCGATTGATTCGTCTGATCAACGCTATCAATAGGATTTCTAAAACACTTTGACAGAACAAACTGACACAGTATTATTTTAGAATTTGGTTAATGAAATAAATTTTGATATATAAGTAAATTTATGGAACTTAATAAATTAACTTAAATTGATTATTTGAAATGATAATGCTTAATTTATCATTTATAGTTCTATAAATGAATTTATAAATAGTTGTTATAAATTGATTTAGGAACTGAAATGAATTTAAAACAAGAATTTGAGAATTTAATTTCCGATGGTTTCAAACCTTGTGTTTTCAAGTTTTAAAAGGATATATCATTTAAAGTATTTTCGAATAAGAAATTTGTTTCCAAAGAATTTTAAAGTTTAAAGAAATTAGTGTTCTTCTCTTTGTCGCTGGAAAATAATTTCGGTGATGACCGCGGCATCATCGACATTCATTCTTGAGTTTTGAAGTGAAGCGATCGTTCTGTAGTCTTGCTACAGCTTTGTTTTTCGGGAAATCTAATTGATTTGAATTTTTGAAATATGATTTGATTTATATTATATATAGATATATGATTTAAATTTGATTTGACATATTATGTACATATATTTATTTATCTCTAAATGGTTTGAAGGGAATCAGAAATTTATTCTTAAGTTTTACCTTAAAGAATAATTTTAGTTATAAAAGGAAAATCAAAAATTTTGAATAAGTAATTCAAACGTAAGATAATTGAATTGGAAAGTTTTATTTGTATAATATTCAATTGCATTCAAATATAACTTACCTTAAATTTTAGAAGTTAACAATGTAATTGGATAATATACAATATAAAAAGATTTTTATAAATAAAATTTGAGTGGTTATAATAAATATTATACACTTAAATTTTTTTATAAAAAGATTAATAGAGGTAAATAGAATAAAAGAGTAAATTGAATAATTTACAATATAAATATTGTTAAAGGAAATAAAAATAAGTTAAAACAATTATAATAAGGTAAGTATATTTAGCATAGGTGATAAAATATATCGAGAGGAATAAACTTAATTTTAATTTGGCATAAAGAGGAATTAAATTTATTGTGTACATTTTGAGTATAATAATGACTTTTCAAATCCATGATTTTTGAAAATTGTTAGTTTACGAAAATTAGATGATAAGATAATGAACTTAGAGATAGTTAAGATTTATTTAACTTGTGTAAACTTAATTATCAATTTAATTTAAAAATTCCATGGTTTCAAACTTATTATCTTATTTTGTTCTCAAAATTGTCTTTAGTTGGCCTTATTTTCCTCATCTTGCTATAGACTAGTATATACATCTTTCTTTAATCTTTCTGTTTAGAAATTTTCTATAATCTTAAATAATTTTTGCTACTCATTTTGAATCTGAGCACTGCTGTCCATCCACAGACCGTCGGTCAAGCGGGAAGAGTGAATCAGATTCTAAAGGATCTTTTCGTGCTTGTGTTCCTGATTCTGGAGAATCTTGGGAAGACCATCTCCACCTAGTGAAACTTACCTATAACAATAGATATCCGATGTAATTTAAATCTCCTTGTCATCTTATCTTAATCTTATTTCACTCTATCTTTTTCTGTGCTTTTCCGTACCTCATTCCTTTTCGGGGACGAAAAGTTTTGAGTGAGGGAGAGTGTAACAACCCTAGATTTTTGTATATTATTTAAATTGGACTTTCTTTTATTTTTAAATTAGTTTAAATTTGTTTTGTTTCAAACATTTCATTTTTAAATATAAATGTTGATTATTAAGTGATTTATAGTTCAAACTAGTATAATTTGAATATTTTACTGTAAAGTGAATTTGTAACGACCCGCCGTTCTGACCGCCTCCAGTCGGTAATTAAACCAACTAGAAACTTTCAAAATGACAGATTTTTATTTAGTTTATAGAGTTTAAACAGAATCAGCCACAGAATCACAGAATAATAATCACATTTCACATAAATGAATTTTTCTTTCATATACAAATATCAGAGTTTATACAATGCATTACATTTTAATACAGCAGAACAATTTATTTATTATTTAGTACAAGAAAAAAAATTTCCTGAAAAACTTTAGTGATGCGGTAATCCCCCCTCTCTATCTTCGCTGCCTGAAAATCTTCAAGCTGTAAAATACTCGGGCTGACCCGAGCGTTTTATGCAAAACACAAAAAAACACTCGAGTCAGGATTAATCTTAATTCAAGAAAATAAATTTGCGATGAAATGAATAAAATGGTAACAGCCCAACAGGGTTGATAGTGCAGTGCAGGCAACAGAGGTAACGAAGCAAATTGGATCAGTCTAATAGTGTAAATACTGTAAATGCCCACAAGTGGGCATTAGAAGTGTACAGGAGTACACACATATCAGCCCAGCAAGTACAAAACTGTGTAATTCAGTGTTACAAAACAACACCCAACTGATGATCATATTAAATTTCAGGTGAGAGGCAGATAAGCACATGAGCCACTTGAGTGAACAAATTTCATACAACCATACAATTTACAAAGTCACGGCAATAAGTAAATGAGGCAACAAGGTCAACAATTAAGCAAATATATATGTTTATCATTATTATACCTATTTACATTCAAAGCATTTCATCATATTCATTCGTGCACTTATTTCAGAGAATAGTATCAATGCATAGATGACATCACAACAAACATGACAGTATACACAAATGTGCAACATAGTGAAAATGAACAAGTGCAACAGAACTCAACAAGGCAGAATCAAGTGAATGATAACATATATGCAACATGGTGAGCAACACAAGGGCAGTGGACAGTGCAGACAAAATGAAAGATACCAGTGAAATGGAAGACACATACGAACATGAAGACATAAACAACATCAAATGCAAGACCAAACTGCAAAAGTGACATAGCAGATTTGAATAAGAACTCCACTGGCCCTGAAGCAATACCACAAATGTGCAACACAGTGAAGAGACCAAGTGCACGACTAAACCAACAAATGCAACAGACTCAACTAAACCAACATGGCCAAGACCACAAGCAACCGCATAGGACTGTAACAACTAGAATGGAAGAAAAATACACAAATGCAAAACCAAAGTGCAGCAGTCAAGTCCAAATGCATCAGTGAGGCAACTGCAGTGGACATGTATACAACAGAGGAAGCCATGATCAAGTCCAACAGAAATGCATGCAAGTGTCAGTAGTCAATTATGACCAAGTACAGGTGCAAGTGTACACAAGTGAAGCAAAATGAAAACCATGCATCAGTGATCAACACAGCAGCTCGAAGACACAGTACAACAATGCACAAATAAATTTTAAAACGACCTATAAATTTTATGGTTACTTACTTAAAAAGAAAAGAACAATGTAGTTTTCAAATATGACTGTATTGATTTTTCTTATTTGAAAGACATTATAAATTAGGATTTTAAATGAAACGGTTAAATTTATAACTTAAGTTTTAAACAGAGATTAACTCTATACTTTCTCTCATTTCAAAACAGAGATTCAAACTTCTTAAATTATGTATGATAGCAAGTAAACAAGAATCAGAAGCATGCAAGTTAATAATCAAATCAAATGGCTTCAACAAGTTTCAATTCAAAAAGCTAAAGCAGTTCAAAACTCAATATACATGCTCTGCTTCATCCCTCAGGTAATTCAAGTAAAACCCCTAATTAAAATTTAAATTTAAAGAAAATTTGAAGCAATTAAAACATAATTAATCCCATTATTTTTGACCTGAGGGAATGTGATCAAAAACTGGAATTAAGTAGTGGATCAGATTCAAATTCAAATTGGGGTCCAAGCCGGTTAAACCAGAGCCTGGGAACCATGGACAGGGGGAAAACTCAGATAAACACAACACGTAACCATACTTTTAATTAGAGTTAAAAGTGAAATTACTCACAATTTTACATGCAAGACATTCAACACTACAGAAATACACAGAAACACTTAAGCATTCCTGAACTTACTATGCTACTAGAATTCAATTAAGCCTTTTTAAAGCGTGATATTACTTACAACAAAAAGGAAAAAAGAAAAAAAATTCAGGGTTTGGGATTTTCTCACAGTGAATGGTTTAAAAGCAGAGCCTGGAATGGAGCTTGGATTTTGATTTCATAAACATGATTTGTTTAAATTTTTAAGTCCACAAAGAAATCAAGGGAAAAGCTTTTGAATTTATTTTAAAACATGGGCTGGAAACACAGAGCCAAGTTATTCTTGCCAGTAATATACACACAGTCCTCACATTTATAAGGACATGCAAACCCAATTTATAATCATCCAACATAATTTACAACATAAGTCAAATGTAAATCCAACATCAATGGATATAGCAAAGTTTAGGGGAATGTTTGCTCATAGTATTAAATTTTTTTCTTGAAACTGTATAACATAACAGAGGTGGCATATATAAACATATACACGAGCATGCATCCATCACAAAATGAATAAATTCACATCCACACAGGCAAACAGGCATTTTAACAAGAGAACAACATTTATCACTGCATATAACATAGATTTGGATAGGTTTTGCTCCCAGTTATTTTCAGAACTAAGGTATTCATTTTTTTGTTTACTACATTTACTTAGACAACTTAAAACTGACAGGTAAAAGAGGAAGTGATTTGTTGCTTGCATCTGAGAACAAGAATAGGGGGTTTTACAGACACATACATACAACACACATGAACAGAAGTTCAAACAAGCACATCCAAACAAAATTTTCCTCATCTAGATTCAAAGATCCATCACATGCAGCAAAAACAAAACAAGTCAAGTTTTAATAGCATCTGTTCTCATTAGATTTTTAAATGATAGCATCTGTCCTCATCAGTTTAAAAACAAATTTTAAATAGCATTTGTTCTTATCAGTTCAAATTCAAGTAATCGAGCAAATGATAGCAAATAACACCCAACAAACATACATGCAGAGACTTATCTGGTCTTATCAGTTTAAATTAAATTAACCGAGCAAATGATAACAAATAACACCCCAAATCATAGCATGCAATCAAGCACCCAATTCAAACAAATTTAAAAACTTGAATAACGATTAATCGTGAGAAAACTCACCATTGCTAGCTGGGGTAGAAGACGATGCAGCCAAACAATGTTCGAACTCGTCCAACCAAGGGGCACGCGAGCAACATCAGAGGAATCGAATAGAGAAAAGCCCCAATTTGGATCGCAAGCCCTAATTTTGCAAAGCGGAACAACGAGAAGAACGAACGATCGTGGCCGCCATTTTTTTTTATCTTAGAGGAACGAACGGAAGAGAACCACAAGGCCGCCATTTTTTTCCCTTCATTTGGTTTAGGGTTTTCAACGAAGTGAATGGATAATGGGACCGGGTTATTAACACTAGATAATATCGCAGCCCAACAAAATAAAAGAGAATGGGCCAATATTATACAGCCTAGAAATTCTTATACAAAATTTTATTTTATTTTTGAATTTCAATTGGTTTTGTTATTTCTTTGCTTTGTTTTGTTTTGTTTAAATTATGTTGTTAAAATTTTTCCAATGTAGTTACATTATATTTTACAAAGTTTATAAATATGTTGTTTGAGTTTTAACTATCAAGCATTAATTTATATTAACATGTTTCACAATTAGATTTTATGCTTGCACTTTGTACTGATAAAATTTATTCCATTTTATTTAAGTTAAAGAACAATGTTTTTAAAACTAACCATCAATTTATAAATTTACATAAATAATAATCCTTAAATCTAAATTATTTTTTCTAAGTCAGTAGTTCGAATTTTAAATACAAATTTAATATTCAATTTCAAACTCCAAAGTCAAATTTAAATTTTTATTCAACTTTGTATAGATTAAATTTTAATATTTAATCGCCAAATTCACAGTTATACTGGGAGTTCAATTTAAATTATCATTCAAATATTTAAAATTAATTAAATAATTTCAATTTAAATTGTTCAAAAATTCAGGATCGTTACAATCTCCCCTCCTTAAAAGAATTTCATCCCGAAATTACAAGTAAGGAAAAATGATTGTTAAAATTTCATTGATGTTTATACCCTACTCAATTTTATTAAGTTTGAAACTTATTAAAAATAAATAAATAAGTATATTATTCATTCTATTTGTTTTGTCTCATTAGCTTTGTTAATTAACTCATTTGCTCATCATTTTCTACAATCGAGACGCAAAAGTCTTTTACTAAAGTTTTCAACTTACAAAACCCAAATTTTAAATTTGAAATTCTTCATTTAAGAAATTTACATAGTATAACTTTTCCAAAGCTGTGGACTTTCAAAACATTTCAAAAATCCTCTTCCTTAGTTCATTGGCTTGGAATTTATGTTACTTTAATTTCAGACTATTGATTTTCTATTTAAAGTTTGAAAATACTTGCTAACTCGAAATTTAACAAGTCTATTGTCGTTCTTAAAGACATTAGGCATACGCTGGCCAGGCGCAAGTCTAAAAATCTCCAAGTACTAAATATACTTGCTTCAATTCCCAGTGAAAATACTTAAAAATTCTTTTAAAAATGGATATGGAAAGCACGTTCTCCCGTGGATCACAGTTACCCGGCGGTTACGCTACTATCCCAGTAGAATCGCTTGTAACTGTAGATTTCTCATCTCTTGAATTTCTCCATGGTTGTCGCCTTAGATCGCGGTTCACACGGCGGTTACGCTACTATCCCAATAGAATCGCTCGTGACCGTAGATTTCTCATCTCTTGAATTTTGCCATGGTTGTTGCCATAGATCGCGGTCCACACGGCGCTTACGCTACTATCCCAGTAGAATCGCTTGTGACCGTAGGCATCTCGCCCCTCGAATTTTGCTTTGGCATCTAGATTGCAGTTTACACGGTGGTTACGCCACTATCCCAGTGGAATCGCTAGTAACTGTAGGCATCTCGCCCCTCAAATTACGCTAGTCACTCCAACTAATGGAAAACAAATGGCCAATCCAACTTATGGAAAACAAATGGCCAATCCAACTAATGGAAATCAAATGGTCAATCCAACTAATGGAAATCAAATGGTCAATCCAACTAATGGAATTCTACGTAGCTACGATTTTCAAATGGACACTCATCTCGAGTTCCAACAACCTTCACAAATTTTAAATGGAAGGTACTTTTCCATATCCTCAATTTGGAAAACATAATATCATACATACATATATAATATTTCATTTCACATTTCGTACATATCATACCCATGTACTTACATAAGTTTTCCATAACAATTACCTTCCAAACTAATGGTTTTCGAATTTATCGTATTCTCATATATACGTTCTGAAAATCTCAATATCTCATACCCATAACAAATAGAGGATTCACAAATTTTCCATTTCATTATCCATTTAAAATTTTCCTCTAAGTCGATTTGGAATATTAAGGTTATCTCAAACCCAATTCACATTCATAATTCAATTCATTATCGACTTCACGCTCGATTTGGATTTCACATGACATCGTAAATTCTCAACACATAATTGATGTCTACCGATATATAACCTCTGAGCTCGTATGTCTCAAAGAAGGGTGTTAAGCTAAGAGAATAAATTCTCCGCCACCAACAAATATGTATTTAATAGAGATCAATTGCTATGTCGTCAATTCACAATGTTAGACATACAATCCAAATCAACCATTCAAAATTCAAAGTTCAACTTATATTGTTTTTGGGTGTCAAAGTTAAACTCAATTTAACTCGAAATTCAATCCTTTGAAAATTTCCAAGTTGAACTAATTGTTCAAATTTCCCAAAAATATCTTTACAAGATATATATAATTTTCCTCACTTAACCATTTGAAAAAAAAATTCAAATCATTTTTCACCTTTCAATCTTTGAAAACAAATTTCAAAGCAATTTCCTTAAACGGAAACATTTCCAAATATTTATCCATTTTAAACTTGAAATGGTTCATTTAAATTAATCAAATAAATCCTTACTGATTTATTTTAAACTTACGTTCCAAATCCGTAAATTTATTTCCACGTTTCAAAAATAAATCAATATTTATTTTTAACAAATTTCCCTTTCTTTTATAAATTCCATAACGAATTTACATTTCCAAAATATCTATGAATATACGATTTTCAAATCGATTTCACATATTCATTTTCAATTTATCTTTAAAAGATAAAATCTCAAAACATTCACTTTTCATTTTATCTTTAAAAGATAAAATTTCAAACCTTTCATTTCATATTGGAAAATATTTCCATACTTATTTAATAATAAGTAATTCACAAACCATTTATTTTCAACACTTTGAAAATATTCAATATACTTAGATCATAATTAAGTATATATCTCATTCTTAATGGAAATCATTCTTTTAAACACATTAATTTGAGTCAAAACGAATGTTGCGTAAAACATCGTTACGACGACCCAAAATCACTAGTACAGGGATTCGAATTTAAGATTGATATATAAATCCCAATACTATATAAAAACATTTCCTTTTGGAAACCATTTACTATAACAACAATGTTATAGTCCACCATTTCCTTTTTATTTCACTCAAAAACGTCTATTTCGACAATGAATGTTGAAATCTATGATTTCGATCCTTAACACATTTTAAACAACTTGAAATGGATTAACTTCACTTTCTGCACATTCAAATTCAAATTCATCACTGAATCTATTAAATCTATTATGGATTTTCATGTTGACAAATTTTAATTTGAAATCTAAATCTCATTTGAACTTTGCATTTTCTTTCTATTTCCAAAATAGTCAACTAGTTCTTTAGTAAACCATTTATCGACTTGGTTTCATTAGATTTATATCTCCATATTAACTATTTTAGACATTAGTCTAAACTTGAAATATAAGCTTTACATCAAAACTTGTTTTATTCATACAGTTAAGTCGACAATTAAATTTCCTATCAAAATTTGCAATCCTCATTTGCAAAGGTCGGATCATTCAATCATTTTCCCAAGACATAACCGATTTATTTAATAATATATTCACTGTCCAAAATTACGAATATATCTCCTTTAACAACTTTTATGTTTCATTTATCAAATTCAATTGGTTTCGAATTTATAAACAATCTTTACAAATTCCATTTCTATTTATAAAACTTCGATTATAAATCTCCTTTATTAATTCAATTCAATTTATATAACTCAATTATATACCAAAAGTCCATTTATAAGTTAATTACTTATAATCCATTTATTTATAAATCATTCTTCAAAACATTTGAAATCAATTTTCAAAAGAATTCAGAATCAAATTCCCGAGTCATAGTTCAATAATCCGCTTGATTATAACTAAATTGACATGTCATTTGATTTCTCAATTTATTGCTCTGGAGATATCCAAAATATTTAATTTAAACCAATTTACTAATTCACTTAACTTATATTTTATTCTTTCATAAATCTCAGCAAATCGATAATGGGTTTTCGAATGATCGGGACTCAAATCTAAGGAGACCTCACCGAAGAGAAACTATCGCAAACCTAAATTTAGAGAGGGGAATATTCAAAAATAATTCTAATTTTCAAAATACTTTTTATTTTAAAGAAAACAATTTTAAACTTCTTTAGATTTGAAAACACTTTCTTTAAAGTGATTCTAGTAACTATTCATATTAAACGCCATAAACTAAGCTTTGTGTAAACCAAAGCTCTGATACCACTTTGTAACGACCCGCCGTTCTGACCGCCTCCAGTCGGTAATTAAACCAACTAGAAACTTTCAAAATGACGGATTGTTATTTAGTTTATAGAGTTTAAACAGAATCAGCCAAAGAATCACAGAATAATAATAACATTTCACATAAATGAATTTTTCTTTCATATACAAATATCAGAGTTTATACAATGCATTACATTTTAATACAGCGGAACAATTTATTTATTATTTAGTACAAGAAAAAACAATTCCTGAAAAACTTTAGTGATGCGGTAATCCCCCCTCTCTATCTTCGCTGCCTGAAAATCTTCAAGCTGTAAAATACTCGGTCTGACCCGAGCGTTTTATGCAAAACACAAAAAAACACTCGAGTCAGGATTAATCTTAATTCAAGCAAATAAATTTGCGATGAACTGAATAAAATGGTAACAGCCCAACAGGGTTGATAGTGCAGTGCAGGCAGCAGAGGTAACGAAGCAAATTGGATCGGTCTAATAGTGTAAATACTGTAAATGCCCACAAGTGAGCATTAGAAGTGTACAGGAGTACACACATATCAGCCCAGCAAGTACAAAACTGTGTAATTCAGTGTTACAAAACAACACCCAACCGATGATCATATTAAATTTCAGGTGAGAGGCAGATAAGCACATGAGCCACTTGGGTGAACACATTTCACACAACCATACAATTTACAAAGTCACGACAATAAGTAAATGAGGCAACAAGGTCAAAAATTAAGCAAATATATATGTTTATCATTATTATACCTATTTACATTCAAAGCATTTCATCATATTCATTCGTGCACTTATTTCAGAGAATAGTATCAATGCATAGATGACATCACAGCAAACATGACAGTAGACACAAATGTGCAACATAGTGAAAATGAACAAGTGCATGAGAACTCAACAAGGCAGACTCAAGTGAATGAAAACATAGATGCAACACAAGGGCAGTGGACAGTGTAGACAAAATGAAAGATACCAGTGAAATGGAAGACACATACGAACATGAAGACATAAACAACATCAAATGCAAGACCAAACTGCAAAAGTGACACAGCAGATTTGAATAAGAACTCCACTGGCCCTGAAGCAATACCACAAATGTGCAACACAGTGAAGAGACCAAGTGCACGACTAAACCAACAAATGCAACAGACTCAACTAAACCAACATGGCCAAGACCACAAGCAACTGCATAGGACTGTAACAACTAGAATGGAAGCAAAATACACAAATGCAAAACCAAAGTGCAACAGTCAAGTCCAAATGCATCAGTGAGGCAACTGCAGTGGACATGTATACAACAGAGGAAGCCATGATCAAGTCCAACAGAAATGCATGCAAGTGTCAGTAGTCAATTATGACCAAGTACAGGTGCAAGTGTACACAAGTGAAGCAAAATGAAAACCATGCATCAGTGATCAACACAGTAGCTCGAAGACACAGTACAACAATGCACAAATAAATTTTAAAACGACCTATAAATTTTATGGTTACTTACTTAAAAAGAAAAGAACAATGTAGTTTTCAAATATGACAGTTTTGATTTTCTTATTTGAAAGACATTATAAATTAAGCTTTTAAATGAAACAAACAAGTTAAATTTATAACTTAAGTTTTAAACAGAGATTAACTCTATACTTTCTCTCATTTCAAAATAGAAATTCAAACTTCTTAAATTATGTATGATAGCAAGTAAACAAGAATCAGAAGCATGCAAGTTAATAATCAAATCAAATGGCTTCAACAAGTTTCAATTCAAAAAGCTAAAGCAGTTCAAAACTCAATATACAGGCTTTTCTTCATCCCTCAGGTAATTCAAGTAAAACCCCTAATTAAAATTTAAATGTAAAGAAATTTTGAAGCAATTAAAACATAATTAATCCCATTATTTTTAACCTGAGGGAATGTGATCAAAAACTGGAATTAAGTAGTGGATCAGATTCAAATTCAAATTGCGGTCCAAGCCAGTTAAACCAGAGCCTGGGAACCATGGACAGGGGGAAAACTCAGATAAGCACAACATGTAACCATACTTTTAATTAGAGTTAAAAGTGAAATTACTCACAATTTTACATGCAAGACATTCAACATTACAGAAATCCACACAAACACTTAAGCATTCCTGAACTTACTATGCAACCAGAATTCAATTAAGCCATTTTGAAGTGTGATGTTACTTACAACAAAAAGGAAAAAAGAAAAAAAAATTCAGGGTTTGGGATTTGCTCACAGTGAATGGTTTAAAAGCAGAGCCTGGAATGGAGCTTGGATTTTGATTTCATAAACATGATTTGTTTAATTTTTAAGTCCACAAAGAAATCAAGGGAAAAGCTTTTGAATTTATTTTGAAACATGGGCTGGAAACACAGAGGCAAGTTATTCTTGCCAGTAATATACACACAGTCCTCACATTATAAGGACATGCAAACCCAATTTATAATCATCCAACATAATTTACAACATAAGTCAAATGTAAATCCAACATCAATGGATATAGCAAAGTTTAGGGGAATGTTTGCTCACAGTATTAATTTTTTTTCTTGAAACTGTATAACATAACAGAGGTGGCATATATATACATATACACGAGCATGCATCCATCACAAAATGAATAAATTCACATCCACACAGGCAAACGGGCATTTTAACAAGAGAACATCATTTATCACTGCATATAACATAGATTTGGATAGGTTTTGCTCCCAGTTATTTTTAGAACTAAGGTATTCATATTTTTTTTAACTACATTTACTTAGACAACTTAAAACTGACAGGTAAAAGAGGAAGTGATTTGGGGTTTTGAATTTGCTTGCATCTGAGAACAAGAATAGGGGGTTTTACGGACACATTCATACAACACACATGAACAGAAGTTCAAACAAGCACATGCAAACAAAATTTTCCTCATCTAGATTCAAAGATCCATCACATGCAGCAAAAACAAAACAAGTCAAATTTTAATAGCATCTGTTCTCATCAGATTTTTAAATGATAGCATCTGTCCTCATCAGTTTAAAAACAAATTTTAAATAGCATTTGTTCTTATCAGTTCAAATTCAAGTAATCGAGCAAATGATAGCAAATAACACCCATCAAACTTACATGCAGAGACTTATCTGGTCTTATCAGTTTAAATTAAATTAACCGAGAAAATGATAACAAATAACACCCCAAATCATAGCATGCAACCAAGCGCCAAATTCAAACAAATTTAAAAACTTGAATAACAATTAATCGTGAGAAAACTGACCATTGCTAGCTGGGGTAGAAGACGTTGCAGCCAAACAATGTTCGAACTCGTCCAATCAAGGAGCACGCGAGCAACATCAGAGGAATCGAATAGAGAAAAGCCCCAATTTGGATCGCAAGCCCTAATTTTGCAAAGCAGAACAACGAGAAGAACAAACGATCGTGGCCGCCAATTATTATTTTTTATCCTAGAGGAACGAACGGAAGAGAACCACAAGGCCGCCATTTTTTTCCCTTCATTTGGTTTAGGGTTTTCAACGAAGTGAATGGGTAATGGGACCGGGTTATTAACACTAGATAATATCACAGCCCAACAAAATAAAAGAGAATGGGACAATATTATACAGCCTATAAATTCTTAAACAAAAATTTATTTTATTTTTGAATTTCAATTGGTTTTGTTATTTCTTTGCTTTGTTTTGTTTTGTTTAAATTATGTTGTTAAAATTTTTCCAATGTAGTTACATTATATTTTACAAAGTTTATAAATATGTTGTTTGAGTTTTAACTATCAAGCATTAATTTATATTAACATGTTTCACAATTAGATTTTATGCTTGCATTTTGTACTGATAAAATTTATTCCATTTTATTTGAGTTAAAGAACAATGTTATTAAAACTAACCATCAATTTATAAATTTACATAAATAATAATCCTTAAATCTAAATTATTTTTCTAAGTCAGTAGTTCGAATTTTAAATACAAATTTAATATTCAATTTCAAACTCCAAAGTCAAATTTAAATTTTTATTCAACTTTGTATAGATTAAATTTTAATATTTAATCGCCAAATTCACAGTTATATTGGGAGTTCAATTTAAATTATCATTCAAATATTTAAAATTAATTAAATAATTTCAATTTAAATTGTTCAAAAATTCAGGATCGTTATAGAATTTCTGGTCAAACTGTTCAAACTTTGACTTTTAAACTTAAAATTTAAATTATTTTAAATCTTAAATTTTATCTTTTATTATGGAAATAGATGAAATAACTTGAACACTACTTTTCGTTTCGTTGAAAACGGAGTTAAACTGCAAAAGTTATGCACGTTTCAATTTTGAGTATAATTTGTTTATTTAACAATTTGTCTATTTTTAATTATATAAATTATATTTCTATTTTCATATTTTATTTTAATATGTGTTAATATGTTATTTTATGTATATTTTTAATTTTAATATTTTTAAATGATAATATAATTTTTCTAAAGTTTATTTGAATTTATTTCAATTTATTAAGCCTGGTTTCAAATTTTCTACTATTTTCTTCATTTAAATTTTATTAATTTAAAATTTGTTTACTTATTTTTGTGAATTCATTTTTATTTTGTGTTCTTATCTTTATTTATAAATATTTTTCAAGTACACAAAAATTTTCCAAAGTTCATTGCATTTATTTTTCATATTTTCAAGACTAGGTGCAATTTTTGCTGTTTTATTTAATTAAATTAAATATAATTAATATTTATTTATTTATTTGTGCTTATTTACTAAATTTTCGTACTTTTATCTGAATTTAAATATATATTTCTGTTGGGTGCGTTTCCACCACCACCGAACCATTCACTACCGAGCCAACCCACGTCCTAAGCCTAGCCGAACCAAACTCTATACTTTATCACCTAACTCACCACTCTCCACCGGACCAAGTCCCACCGAACCAAGTCCCACCGAACCAAATCCCACTGAACCAAGTCTCACCGAACCAAGTCCCAACTCATCCACTACCGGAACCATCCATCGGATCAAGTCCCACCGAACCAAATCCCAACTCATCCACTATCGAACCAAGGCACTACCGAATCAAAAATGCGAGGCCAGATTACATCAGCCCAGGCCCACCAGCAGCCATATACATACAGGACCACTACCCCCAGCCTCACTCTATAAATAGAGGGGTAGGGGTACAACAATGGCAGACAAGTTTGAGAGCTCAAGCATGGACAGAACTTTCAAACAACTTTTATACACTTCTAATCAAAGCCTTGTACTTGTAATCTGAACAGCGAAAGGGAATAACATATGAAGTGGACGTAGGTACATTCTGGCCGAACCACTATAAATCTGTGTGTCCTTTACAGTTTAGTCCCTTCTTTTTACATATCTGCATAAATCACCCAAATCATTAAGAACAACATAAAATCGACTAAATCATACGACTTGGAGGTGTTTGCCCATTTTTTGTGCAATCATTTTTGGTGCTTTCATTGAGAACGAGCTAGAAGCTTCAGCTTCTCCCACTTAACCTTCTTCCCGACAGCATCGCTCATTGCTTGGAAGACATGCCTCCCAGGCAGAAGAAAGATGTTTGCAAAGGAAAGAACATCGCAACTTGCAGCGTTCCAGATCCAGTGATCACAGATCAAGAGAACCGTCCCGTTTCAACAGCAATACGAAATGGAAATCAGGCAAATCCGACAGCCTCTACCACAGAACAACCAATAGCAATTACTGGGGAAGATCTAGACAGGGTTGTGGCTGAAGTGACTAACCGCTTCACATTCCAACAAGAAGCCTTTGTGGACTGACTCATGTCACGCTTAAGGGATGCTGAAGAATCCAACCGCAACACTGAATCATGGGATGTGCCCCAGTCTGGAGGATCTGGGAGGCGACAAAGATCATTCTTCTTCGAAGAAGCTAACAATAGAAACAACAATGATAGGAGCCGAACCCGAACTCCAACCCGAGGAAACACTTGGAACAAACCCAACGGGGGAGGTACAAAGCGAGGGTCGACTGTGGCTGAGCCGGTCATGCTACCTAGCCATGGAAACACCAATGGACGGGGCCGAGCTAGAGTCCAGCCCGAAGTTGGACCCGAGGAAGTGCTCAGAACAGAACCAAGTAGGGGAAGATCAAGGCAAAGTCCAACTGTAGCTGACCCTAGCTTGCTCCCAGAAGACCAGAGGCGGCCACTGGAAAATATTAGGAGTGATAGACGATACCACCCCTACAGATCATCTGGACGGAATCAATCCCGCATAGAAGAACCAAACTCATTTCTATCTACTCCAAATTTTGATGAAAGGATGGCGCGATTGTTTAGAGAGTGCGTACAACGGGATCAAAGAGATCAAGGGATAGGCGCTATGGTAACCAGCCCTTTCACCCGCAATATCAAAATTGCCATCACCTCCCGAGAATGGAAAATGCCAATAGTGGAACCTTACAAGGGAATCTCTGACCCCATTGTACACTTGCAGAGATACACACAACATATGCTCATGAGTGGAGCCACAGAAGGAGTATTGTTGAAATGCTTTCCACTATTCTTGGCAGATCTAGCTACCTCCTGGTTCTGCCACCTACCCCAAGGATCCATCAGCTCATGGGAAATTTTGAAAGAAAAATTCATCAGCCAGTTCCGCATTCATGTGGAACAACCCAAGGACGCTTATTCTCTATCTAATATCAAACAGAAGTCTGGAGAGATAGTGCAGCAATATCTAACCCGATTCAATGCTGCAGCGGCCGTAGTCCAAGATGCCGATGAGAAACTTATCTTAATGGCCCTCTGTAGTGGTGTATATCCGGATACTAAGTTTGCTAGAAGATTAATGAAAGAAAAACCAGCTACCTTACCTGATTTCTTCCATGAAGCCGGAAGCTATATGAGACTTGAAGACGCTGCCACTGAAAGACAGACAGGACAACAAACCAAGGCAGCTCATGGCGACACACCGGCTGTAGCAAAGAACGTTCAAAGAAATGACTCTAGAGACAATGCTGGGGGCAAGAAGGGAGAAAAACGTCTATATCGGCCAGGACCGAGGTTTGACACTTACACTCCTTTAAATGAGACAATCGAAAACATCTTCCTGGCCACCCAAGATGAAGTTAAATACAGACGCCCACCATACAAGAAGGAATCAAATAACGCAATTAAGTCTGGAAAGTTCTGCCGCTTCCACGAATCTCATGGGCATGATACCAATGAATGCCATCATCTCCGGGACTTAATTGAAGAGCATATCAGAAGGAAGAGACTGGAACGCTATGTAAAAGGTCAGAACAGGACCCCAGCTCCTTCCGATGAGAACCCAAGGATACCCCTCCCAGAAACAGGAGGCGGAAATCGCAACACCGGCGGCCCCAGTCATGAGAAGATAGTGGTCCATACCATATCTGGTGGACCACACATCGCCGATAGAAGCTGGGCAGAGATGGAAAGATATGGAAAGTCACTTAGAAACAATGAAGGCTACGTTAATTCTATTATGGAAGAACGCCACCCGAAGCGAAAAGAGAATGATGACATTACATTCAATAGGCGTGACCTGGAAGGAAGGCAGTACCCGCACATGGATCCTATGGTCATCTCTGCCCGGTTCGGCCCAGCCGAAGTTTTCTGAATTCTAGTAGACACTGGAAGCTCAGTAAATATCCTATTCAAGCATGCTTTCGACAGAATGAAGCTGTCAATGAAGGATGTGTCACCCTAAAACAAACCACTACACGGTTTCACTGGAGATGCGAAGATGCCCCTCAGGCAATTGGACCTTTTTGTTGAAATAGGAAGCCACCTCCGCTCCATTGTGCGGAAACAAACATTTGTCCTGATAGATAACCACTCGTCCTACAACGCCTTTTTAGGAATACCAGCCTTGTTTGACTTCCAAATTATCTTGGCCTCGTGGTGCCTGAAAATGAAATTTCCAACAGACAATGGAATAGGGGAAGTAGAAGGAGATCAAGACGCCGCTCGAGATTGCTATGTAACTGAACTTCGCAATAATCGCAGGAAGGATAAAGGGAAGAATGCAGAGACTCCTCTCTGCATGAAAAAACTTGGAAGCATAGCAACTAAAAAAAGCCCATCCTCTTCGATATACCAGTGATCCTTTCAATGAATTAGACCCCAGGGACAAAGAGGAGGAGGCCACCACCGAGCCTGCAAAGGCTATGGAGTTTGTATCTGCAGACAAACACGACTCAAGTAGATTGCTGGAAATCGGATCTCAACTAAGAGCAGAATTGAGGGATCAACTCATTGATTTTTTCCGCCATAACCTGGATGTATTTGCATGGATGCATGCTGACATGACTGGAATCTCCCCAGACGTGGCATGCCACATACTAAAAATCGATCCTACCAAGGCGCCAGTAAAGCAGAAAAAGAGAAGTATAGGGGCAAAGCGATCAGCAGTCCTCGATGAAGAAGTAAAGAACCTACTTGCCAACAACTTCATATGATAAGCCATCTACCCAGAGTGGATCGCTAACCCGGTACTAGTAAAGAAGGCTAATGGGAAGTGGCGAACATGCATTGACTTCTCCAAATTAAATCACGCTTGCCCGAAGGATTGCTTCCCACTCCCCCGAATCGATCAGCTTGTGGACAACACAGCCGGGCACGAACTCTTATCTTTTATGGACGCATACTCAGGATATAACCAAATTCCTATGCACACCCCCGATCAAGACCACACTAGTTTCATCACTGACCGGGGATTGTACTGCTATAGAGTAATGCCTTTCGGACTTAAAAACGTTGGAGCTACCTACCAGCGCCTCGTCAACAAGATGTTTGCGGAACTAATAGGACGAACTATGGAGGTTTATGTGGATGACATGCTAGTAAAATCGAGGAAAGCCAACGATCACGTAAGCCACCTGAGCGAGATGTTTCACGTACTTCGCCAATATGGAATGAAGCTGAATCCTCTAAATTGCTCATTCGGGGTATCATCAGGAAAGTTCTTGGGATTCATCGTCCATGCCAGGGGGATTGAAGCAAGCCCCGAACAAGTCCGAGCCCTGAAAGATATCAGGATACCTTCCACTCGAAGAGAAATGCAAAGCCTAAATGGGAAGGTAGCCGCCATGAGCAGATTCATCTCTAAAGCGACTGACAAGTGCATCCCCTTCTTCGAGGCTCTAAAGAAAGACAAAGGAAAGTTCGAGTGGACTGACGAATGCTTAACAGCCTTCCTTAACCAAATCGAACACCTCCAGAGACCACCAGTACTCTCAACTCCAAACGAAGGCGAAGAGCTATACTATACATTGCTGTGTCATCTCATGCTCTAAGCGCCGCTTTGGTGAGAGAAGACAACCGCACGCAACGGCCAGTATACTTTGTAAGCAAGAGGTTAACAGGGGCAGAAGCCGGATATCCTAAACTTGAGAAGCTAGCATATTTTTTACTAATCACGTCACGGAAACTGCGACACTATTTCCAATCTCATTCCATCAGAGTTCTAACCGATCAACCGCTAAGGTAGGTACTCCATCGTCCCGACACTTCTGGACGACTACTTAAATGGTGCATTGAACTGAGGCAATATGATATCACCTACCATCCTCGCACTGCCATAAATGGGCAAGCCAAGGCCGATTTCATTGCCGAATTCACTACCAACGAAGGTAAGGAGCAATCTGAAATAGCAAAAGACATTAAGTGGAATCTCTTTGTGGATGGAGCTTCAAACGAACAAGGCTCGGGGGTAGGTGTTGTAATAATCACTCCCAGGGGACGGAAGCTACACTATGCTCTAAGGTTGGAATTCGCTGCCACCAACAACGATGCAGAATACGAAGCAGTAATAGCTAGATTAGAACTTGCCTTAGAGATTGGAGTCGGTTCTTTATGTCTTCATAGTGATTCTCAACTTATTGTAAACCAAATACTAGGAGAATTTCAAACTCGATGAGAACGACACACAACATATCTAAAGAAGACCAAGCTGCTACTCGATCAATTGGATCACTATTTAATCAAACACATCCCTCAAGAAGAGAACCAAGAGGCCGACGAGCTGGCAAAGAAAGCTAGCATGAAAGACGGTACCATTTCCGGAACAGTAGCCATCTCAAAGCAACTAACCCCGAGTTTCGAGCAAGTGAATCTGGTAGATGCAATCGAAGAGGAAACTTGGATGACTCCCATCCGAAAATTCTTACAAGATGGTACACTGCCCAACGAGTGTAACGAAGTCAGGAAAATCTTGAGGAAAGCTTCTCGGTACACAATACAAGAAGGCATCCTCTATCGACGCGGCTTCTCTAACCCCTTATTAAGATGTGTCGCTGGAAGGGAAGATAAGGAAATCTTATCCAACATCCACCAAGGAAGCTGCGGGGATCACATTGGAGGGCAGACTCTGACAAAGAAAATACTCCGATATGGATATTTTTGGCCCGCCTTAAACAAAGACGCCTTAGACTTCGTTAAATGTTAGAAATTTGCCAAGATTCCTCGTCTACCAACAAATGAGATTACTCTAATGACCAACCCTTGGCCCTTTGTAGTATGGGGAATTGACTTGATTGGCGAACTGCCAGTGGGCCGAGGCGGAGCCAAATATGTGATAGTGGCAGTTGACTATTTCACCAAATGGGTGGAAGCAGAACCTCTAAATAAAATATCTTCGGCAAAAGTTATTAACTTCTTAATCAAAAATGTTCTATGTAGGTACGGAGTTCCACTCAAAATCATATCGGACAATGGACTTCAGTTTGATAGCGAGGAGTTTGCCGACTGGTGCCGAGAGCATGGAATTCACAAAATCTTCTCATCTGTGGCTTACCCCAGGCAAATGGACAAGTCGAAGCTATCAACAAAATTCTCAAAACTTTAATAAAAAAGAAGCTTGAAAAATAGAAAGGCGCTTGGGTGGATGAACTTCCTACGGCACTTTGGGCCTACCACACATCATTTAGAACATCAACGGGGCATACTCCTTTCTCTTTGGCATACGGATCGGAGGCCATGCTCCCAATCGAAACTGTAGTACCTTCCCACCGCAGGATCCACTATAACCCAGAAGAGAACGAAGAACTCCTTCACATTTCCTTGGATCTAATTGAAATGAGGAGAAACGATGCAGCGCTCAAAGCAGCAGCTCACAAGCAAAAAGTGGCGGCGCAATACAACTCCAAAGTCAAGCATCGTAGCTTACAAGAAGGAGATCTTGTCCTCAAATGAATCTTCCCGCGCCCCGGTGCACTAGATCCAATCTGGGACGGACTATATGTAATTCATAAAGATCTCCACAACGGAGCTTATATTTTGTCAATAGTGGATGGAGAAGTGTTCCATAGGGCAAGGAAAATCCAACACCTTCGTCGATGCTTTTCTTAACTTGTACTGCCCATATGAAGTGAACTAACAAAGAGAATCAGGACGTACGCATTTTCGTGCCAAACCACTTTAAAAACTTGTCTCTTTTTTAAACTTATTCCTTTATATCTTGGCGGCCTGTTAACTTTATCCTTTTCTGTTGAACAAAATCCTCTGTAATGGCATTTCCATTCAAGACACATCACAACACGACTTCATCTGGATAAGATCTAACAGGTACTATGCGAATCTATGCCCTCGCCAATGAGACACTTTTGCTCCAGCATCCTTCTGCTGCGGGTTAACCCATTGCTCGCGATCAGCCCTTAAAGCCAACTGTAATGAGCCGATTATAAGGCACCGAGAAGGCCGACTATAGCCGAGGTAGCTCATTATGGCGTTCGGCTCGCCGGCAACTGTGAACCTAATTTAAGCCCCAACATAAGGTGCGGCCAGCCAGGGTAGCTCACGGTTGACGATCGGCACCCACGCTAGCCGGCCGCATTAAATCGAGTAATACCCAGGATTATGGGCCATAATGGCCCGGGTAGTTACTGTGCGCGATCTCGGCTCCGAGTATCTTAAGTGCGGCTATGGTAAAAAAGGGAAACTTCCCGCGGAGGCGTAAGATGGGTGACAAATGTCTCCAAGACCCACAGCTAGGGAAAGTGACTACAAAACCCGTTTGCCACGAACTTAAGCACATTGCAGGCCTTCCGTGATTGGAAGTTTTACTATTTCTTATATTTCTATTTTATTTAAAAACATTTCTCCTATCCTCTATAATGATCCCTAAAGTACAGGACACAAAATAGGAGACGCTCGCTAATGGGAATAGGAACTCATAACTGGATGACAGGTCACTCAGCTGCATTCCATGCTCAGTCATACAAGACGCTCAAAGCAACCGTCGACGACTAAAACATGAAGGGCGATACATTCTTCTTTTGTATATGAATACGTAGTTATAATTTATTTGCACATCACACTAACATTGCAAGATATGAAATTATATTTTAAGCAAGAACTTGACATCAAACACAATTAAATCACAGGAATATGCACAGCTATATTTCTTACGCAGCACACCAAAATAACGATAGTATTCACATATGACAGAATCAGCTTAAGTTAATAATTACATGCCAAGAATAAAGTCATTCGTTACAAATAACATAATTACAGCCTAAAAGTTACATTAATGTTTTGGGACTACCATAGATAGCAATGTCAGGTAAACCAAAAGATGTCCAGGTTAAATCAGAGAGTCGGCTGCATCAAAGCTTCATCTATATCCTACAGGCCCCTCGAGATCTACTTAACTGCGGGATCGGAACTCTCAGCATGTTGACCAGAAGTAGTTGGTGCTCCAGGGGTCCCGCCTGTCCAATTCAGGAAAGAATCAATTAATAGTCACGAACAATAAGCAATCAAAGTTACGAAAAAAGCTAAAAGGGAAGACTTACCAGCATCTGCTCCTTGATCATCATCCTCTAATTGCACACCTACCTCCTCAGCGGTAAGCAGCCGCATACCCTCCTTCACCACCGCTTTCTCCTCCTTAGTGAACTGGCCCGTGACCACGTCCATTCTGAAGGCCACGCCACCCTCCTTATCCGCATTGGCCTTAGCCTCCTCGAGGGCGCTAAGGTAGATCCTGGCTATGACTCGGGGATAATCATCCATCCAAGATAAGTTACCCTGTTTCCAAGTGCGAAAGTATATATCTTGAAGCATCTTATCCATTATCCCATCGTTCTCCTCAAACTCCCTTATTCGGTCCTCGGAAGCTAACAGATTTGCAGTGGCGGCATCCCTCTCCGATCGGTATCGCGAGCAGTCGGCCTGAAAGGATTTCCTCATTGCCTCCATCTCCTCCTTCAGGTTGGTTTGAGCAAGCTCTGCGGCTTCAAGTTTCCCGGATAACTCCTGTACCCGCTCGAGATCCTCTTTCCGAACCTCATCCACCGTTGCAATGGCCGTGTCGATCCGCTCCTTACAAATAGCCTCCATTTTCCGTAACTCTGCCCTGTTGGCCTCTTCTATGGTTTTCTTTAATTGCCTAAAAGCCGCCTCGTGTTGAGAGATCTGGATGGCCTGATCAGCGAGTTGTTTGGCCTGGTCGGAAACCATTAACCGCAATCGAATGTTAGCACTCCCGATTTCTTCTCCAGCCTTGACCAGTCGGGCATGATGCCCCATCAGCTTCCTGGTTTCCTCAGCGACCCGGTCAATGTTTGCCTTAGCTTCATCCCCCAAAGTTACGACTCGAGTGGTAAGCAAATCAAGGTCCAGGGACTTAGCTTCATCCAATACTCTCACCATAGGATTACGGGGAAGAAGGTGCTCACAGGTAGCCTCATCAAAAGTAATATCACAAGAACCCGGATCCAGATCCGGATGACCTGCAAACGGATTACGAGCCAAGCCGGGATGGCCTATTCGTGTAACGGTATGATCTTCAGACGGATGCAGAGGAGGTATAAATTCAGTATTCTTCTTCGTGGTATCCCGAAGAGGCTAAGTTGGGGACTGAGGACCAGGTGAGGGTTCAAACAAGGAACGACTCCTCTTCTTCCTTTGAATATACTCTTCGATAACTCCAAGAAGAGGACGGTAGCCGACTACGTCTCCACGGCGGTTAGTCGGAGGCTTTAGTTTAGTAGAATCCTTGAGAAGTTTATATTGTTCAAGACGGTGCCGAACGTCTGATGTCTTGGCCACCTTACCCGCTTCTATGAGGAAAACCAAGTGTTACAAGCATGCATCGAGCTATAATTCAAGAAATACATCAAGTCAAGAAGAGTAAAGAGACACTTTTGTTATACAAACCTGGGGAGAAGTAGGATATTGCAATAAGTCCTGGATCTCATTCCAGGACGGGAGCTGACCATAAAATATTCCTAAGTCCTCATCATAAATGGAGTTGGCAGGAGTCAAAAATTCACCTTGAATCGCAGGAGTTGCCTTAGCTGAAGCGCTCTTAGAAGATGAATCGACGCCAGTCCCGGCCTTGTCAGCTTTTCTAGGCTTCCCCACTAAAGCCGATCCTTCCTCCAACCCTTCGAAATCTAGACGGAAAGCATCGTCCGTCCACTCCTAGATCACACCTGCTTGCTCAGAAGACAAAGCCCCAGCACCACTACCACTCTATCCATCGCCACCATTATCACCATCACCATCACCTTCTCCTTCACTTCCACTCTCCTCCTCACCTCCTTCAGCCTCACCACTTTCCTCCTCCACAACTTCCTCCTCCAGAATGTCTGGACATGTGCTGGGGGAGGGACCGTCAGACTTCTTAAGTTTCTTCCCCCCGGCAATTGGATGTTTCGAGAAGGGTTTCCTTTTGCTGCTCTTCGCCGTAGCCCCTCCTTTAGCTTTGGCGGCCCTCTCCTCAGCTGTGTCTCTTTGCTTGACCACAGACTGGTGTGGCAGAATCAAGTTGTGCTCCAAAAGAGTAGCATTCCAAATCAAATAAGAAGCTGCCCTCTCCTTTTTCGGAATGGCTTCTATTTCCCCAGCCATCCGAACTAAACGATCATTTTCTACAACCACAAAGCCACCTGTCGCTAGCAAGAAACAAAGCACATAAGGAGGAGCATTACAGTCAGAATGGAAATTATAAGTAAGAGTCGACTTACAACCAGAGGTGAAGTGGTGGAAAGAAACGGAGTTGTCCTTGACAAAGAACCATTCTTTCTTGAACATGCTAAATTTCGAATACAAGTCCAGGACTGGCTTGAAAGACACGGCCGACTCTAAGCTAATATATGGAGACCCCTTCTTATAGCCTCTCAAGTTGTACAGGTACCGAATCTCCCGGTTCGAAGTAGGACGCCCGTACTTTCTCCGAAAGATAATAAATAGACTCACTAAGATGGCATAAGATTTGGGCTGAAGTTGGAAAGGGGCCACCTTCAAGTAGGTGATGAAGCTGACTATCCAAGTGTTGACCAGAGGAATGGCCCCGCACATGCAATGGTACCTACTATAAGCGAAATATCCTTCAGGGGGATTATACGGCATCACTCCTTCCCCTGGCAACAACATATGCGCTTGGTCGATCCCGAAAGAGCGAGATATAACATCAAGCTGCTCATCTTTGAGGGAGCTGGGAAAGCAGTCTGGCGGTGAATTCAAGAGCTCTTGAGGACCGTACCCGTCCACTAACGATCTCGGGGTTGGTCCATGACGTTCTTCCCGAACTAGGGGCACTATGGGGGACTCTCCTGTGTCTTTGGATTTCTTCTTATCAGAACGAGTTTCTACTTTATGAGACATTATATGCAACACGAGAAAACATATTGTTAGAACAAGGAAAGTAGAGGTATAAACAAGCAAGTGCGTACAGTCTGGAATTTCATTTGTAATTAAAAACATAAAAGGTTCAAAGTTCATTTGGCATTCAAACTCCCCGATCTCATTCGATATTTCCAACATAAAGTTCGTTCGGCATTCAAACTCCCCGACCTCATTCGGTAGTTCAAAGCGAAAGTTCATTCGGCAGAAGAGGGCCTCACCTGGTCCAGCAGCTGAGGTCTGGTTCGTTGATGCATTTGATTCGGCAAAGACAAGAATTTGGTTCGTCTGGTAGGGAATAACAGAGGCGTTAAGCCCCTACTTATGGACCAACATAGACGATCAGACCAATTGGTTCGGCACTTGGGCCGAACGTGGAGAAAACAAAGCGCGACATATCTGGCATATACCCCACTTTGGGGGGCAAGTGTTGGGTGCGTTTCCACCACCACCGAACCATTCACTACCGAGCCACCCCACCTCCTAAGCCTAGCCGAACCAAACTCTATCCTTTATCACCTAACTCACCACTCTCCACCGGACCAAGTCCCACCGAACCAAGTCCCACCTCATTCACTACCGAAACCATCCACCGTACCAAGTCCCACCGAACCAAATCCCAACTCATCCACTACCGAACCAAGGCACTACCGAATCAACAATGTCAGGCCAGATTACATCAGCCCAGGCCCACCAGCAGCCATATACATACAGGACCCCTACCCCCAGCCTCACTCTATAAATAGAGGGGTAAGGGTACAACAATGACAGACAAGTTTGAGAGCTCAAGCACGGACAGAACTTTCAAACAACTTTTATACACTTGTAATCAAAGCTTTGTACTTGTAATATAAACAGCAAAAGGGAATAACATATGAAGTGGACGTAGGTACATTCTGGCCGAACCACTATAAATCTGTGTGTCTTTTACAGTTTAGTTCCTGCTTTTTACATATCTGCATAAATCACCCAAGTCATTAAGAATAACATAAAATCGACTAAATCGTACGACTTGGAAGTGTTTGCCCATTTTTTGTGCAAACAATTTCAGTTACTTAAAATTAAAAAAAAATGGTTGGATATATGAAAAGTTTTAAACCCTTGATATTCCAATGTCTTTTTAAATTCCGCCTCTTCATTTTCAAAACTTATGCATTCAATTTGCTTGGCCGACCTTAATTCTTTCAGCTGCACATTTTTTTCTCCTTCATTCCCGTACACAAACTCTTCTCAATCAAAAAAATCATGGCCTCCATTCCTTAGGCAAAGAGTTGGCAATCTTATTCTTCTTTCTACTCATTTTCTTCTTGTTTTCTTATGATTTTGCTCTTGCTTTCTTCACCTTCAAGGCTAAGCTCCTTCCATCTCCACCTTGGCCTCCTCCACCACCACCACATCTGGTGAACACCTCCTCCAGCCCAGCCCCAAGCCACGGCCATGCCCCTTGATGAAGTACACCCACCAAAATATGAGCATACACCACAGACACTTGCATAGCCGACCACTACCTTGCTTCCATCACCTCCTCCACCACTTTGGCCAACCATACACCCCACCACCCACAAATTCCTGACCTGCACCCTCTGCCATGCCCTCTTCCAGCCCACTACAGACATGGCCGTGCCCATGATGCTTGTGGCTGTGACCTCCGTTGCATAGAAAACCATTGTTGCTTTGCCTTGTGTAGTTGTGTTCATGCTCATATCTCTCTACCATGCTTTACCCCATCCTTTTCCCATGCTAGGCTGACCTTTTGGAACCCAAACCAGATCCAAACCATGCCTTTAGCCGTGCCATTTCAGATCTAGAGCTAAAGCGTAGGTGATTGAAAGTAAGTGCAAACATTTTGGGCTTTGTTTTAAGCATTGATTCCTAACATTGTTTAGTCGCATTTTGAGTTGAAAACTTATGTGTGTTATATTGTCTCGTTTGAACGCGTTCAAGGAAATTTATCTTTGGCTCTCTCAAATTTGAATCTTTATCGTGCCATAGTGCTTTTGAAGATCTCAGTTTGTGCATTCGATTGTTGCCTCCAACTTAAACCTATGAGTTATTCTCACTAGACAATATGTACATATATAACTAGTAAATTGATCCCTTTTGAATCTGTAAAATACATTATCATGTTACACCTGCCATATTATGATCATATGATGTTCACCCATGCTTAAACACCTATTATATCATATGTTTCTGTTATATTATGCTGTTATGTTATTTATATCAGTTTATCACACAGCAAGTTCCCTTTAGATTAGAATCACTATGGGTTGAAATGATACATACCCCAACGGACTTTAGAATAAGGGAAAATCGTTATGGGCTGAAATGATAGGCCTGAGCGATTTTTAATTTATTTCATTTACTTGGGACTGCAGGTTTGAAATGATAAAACCCAGATTTTCTTTGTAAATTACGGGTTGAAATAATATATTACCGATATCACTTTACCTAGCGTAGAAAATTATATACAGGCCCGTAGTTAAAATATGTTTTTCTAAAAAATTTAAAATATTTTAGAAATGTAATTATTATAATATTTTGATTTAAAACTTAATTAAAAATGATTTTTGTAAAGTATTGTCTATTTTCTGGAAATTTATAAGTTAAATAAATTATAGAAAGGCTAGAAAATTTGAATGTAAGTTATTTTGGAAATGTTGATTTAATTATAATTGGAAATTAAATTAAATATGAAATTATGATAAATTTATTATAATTTGAATGTAAAATGAATTTAAAGTGATTTTATAATATATTAATGATTTTTGAATCAAGTTAAAATGTGAAATGAATGATTATTTAAGTTGAAATTTTGAAATATAACTAAAATGGGAATTTGTGAATTTGGTTTAAAAGTGAATTTTTAAGTTAAGTAAATAAAATTGAAATTAAGTTATATTTTGAAATTTTAAGCTTAAGTGTTAAGTTGAAATTTAATTTAATGAATTTAAAATTTAATGTTGAAATTTAATAAGTGAATTATTATTAAATCTTGATTTTTGAATGGAAATTTAACTTTATAAAATCATAAACTTAAGAAAAATTAAATGATGTTTATAAATGTGAAAATGTATGATTTTATAAGTTAAAAAAAAGGTTTTAAATAAAATTATAATTGGTTGTGCAATTATATTGAATATTTGAAGTTAATTAACTGCATTTTTGAAATGCTATTAATTGCAATGTAAATGATATTACAGCATTTGGAAATGCTGTAGTTGATGATAATGAACTAAAAAGCTAAATTGAATCAAAGGCTATTATAGCAATTTTTGTAAGTGCTATAATTGTTGAATTTAACTAAGTTTATTTGAAATTTAAGTAAAACTTATTACAGCATTTTTAAAATGATGTCTTTAGTTAAATTGAACTGTTTTGAATGTAAATGCTGCGAAAGCTACATTCAAAACAGTTCAATTTAACTAAAGACAGCATTTTAAAAATGTTGTAATAGGCTTTACTTAAATTTCAAATAAACTTAGTTAAATTCAACAATTATAGCACTTACAAAAATTGCTATAATAGCCTTTAATTCAATTTCGCTTTTTAGTTCATTATCATCAACTACAGCATTTACAAATGCTGTAATATCATTTACATTGCAATTAATAGCATTTCAAAAATGTAGTTAATTAACTTCAAATATTCAATATAATTTCACAAGCAATTATAATTTTATTTAAAACATTTTTTTAACTTATAAAATCATACATTTTCACATTTATAAACATCATTTAATTTTTCTTAAGTTCATGATTTTATAAAGTTAAATTTCCATTCAAAAATCGAGATTTAGTAATAATTCACTTATTAAATTTCAACATCAAATTTTAAATTCATTGAATTGAATTTCAACTTAACACTTAAGTTTAAAATTTCAAAATATAACTTAATTTAAATTTTATTTACTTAACTTAAAAATTCACTTTTAAGCCAAATTCACAAATTCCCATTTTGGTTATATTTCAAAATTTCAACTTAAATAATCATTCATTTCACATTTTAACTTTATTCAAAAATCATTAATATATTATGAAATCACTTTAAATTCATTTTAAATTCAAATTATCATAAATTTATCATAATTTCATATTTAATTTAATTTCCAGTTATAATTAAATCAAAATTTTCAAAATAACTTACATTCAAATTTTCTAACCTTTCTATAATTTATTTAACTTTTAAATTTCCATAAAATCAACAATACTTTACAAAAATCATTTTTAATTAAGTTTTAAATCAAAATATTATAATAATTACATTTCTAAAATATTTTAAATTTTTTAGGAAAACATATTTTAACTACGGGCCTGTACATAATTTTCTACGCTAGGTAAAGTGATACGGGTAATATATCATTTCAACCCGTAATTTACAAAGAAAATCCGGGTTTTATCATTTCAAACCCGCAGTCCCAAGTAAATGAAATAAACTGAAAATCGCTCAGGCCTATAATTTCAGCCCATAACGATTTTCCCTTTTTCTAAAGTCCGTCCGGGTATGTATCATTTCAACCCATAGTGATTCTAATCTAAAGGGAACTTGCAGTGTGATAAACTGATATAAATAAAAAAACAACATAATATAACAGTAACTTATGATATAACACGTATTTAAGCATGGGTGAACATCATATTATCATAATGTAGCAGATGTAACATGATAGTGTATTTTACAGATTCAGAAGGGGTCAATTTACTAGTTATATATTTACATATTGTCTGGTGAGAATAACTCACATGTTTAAGTCGGAGGCAACAATCGAATGCACAAACTGAGATCTTCAAAAGCACTATGGCATGAAAATGATTCGAGTTTGAGAGAGCCAAGGATAAATTTCCTTGAACACATTTAAACGAGACAATATAACACACATAAGTTTTCAACTCAAAATACGACTAAACAATGTTAGGAATCAATGCATAAAACAAAGCCCAAAATGTTTTCACTTGCTTTCAACCACCTATGCTTCAGCTCCAGATCTGAAATGGCACGGCTAAAGGCATGGTTTGGATCTGGTTTGGGTTCCAAAGGGTCGGCCTAGCATCGGAAAAGGATGGGGTAAAGTATGGTAGAGAGATATGAGCATGAACACAACTACACAAGGCAAAGCAACAATGGTTTTCTATGCAACGAAGGTCACGGCCACAAGCATCATGGGCACGGCCAGGTATGCAGTGGGCTGGAAGAGGGCATGGCAGAGGGTGTAGGTCAGGAATTTGCTGGTGGTGGTGGTGTATGGTCGGCCAAAGTGGTGGAGGAGGTGATGGAAGCAAGGTAGTGGTCGGCTATGCAAGTGTATGTGGTGTATGCTCATATTTTGGTGGGTCTACTTCGTGAAGGGGCACGGCCATGGCTTGGGGCTGGGCTAGAGGAGGTGTTGACCGGATGTGGTGGTGGTGGATGAGGCAAAGGTGGAGGAGATGGAAGGAGCTTAGCCTTGAAGGTGGAGAAAGCAAGAGCAAAATCATAAGAAAACAAGAAGAAAATGAGTAGAAAGAAGAATAAGATTACCAACTCTTTGCCAAAGGAATGGAGGCCATGATTTATTGATTGAGAAGAGTTTGTATAAGGGAATGAATGCGAAAAAAATGTGCAGCTGAAAGATTTAAGGTCGGCCAAGCAAAATGAATGCATGAGTTTGGAAAATGAAGAGGCAGAATGAAAAAGACTTTGGAATATAAAGGGTTTAAAACTTTTCATATATCCAACCATTTTATTTTTATTTTTATGTAACTGAAATATATATATTTAAATTCAGTTAAAAATAAAAAAATTTAGTAAATAAGGAAAAAATTAATAAATAAATATCAATTATATATAATTTAATTAAATAAAACAGCAAAAATTGCAACTAGTCTTGAAAATATGAAAAATAAATGCAATGAACTTTGGAAAAATTTTGTGTACTTGAAAAATATTTATAAATAAAGATAGAACACAAAATAAAAATGAATTCACAAAAATAAATAAATAAATTTTAAATTAATAAAATTTAAATGACGAAAATAGCAGAAAAATTGAAACTAGGCTTAATAAATTGAAATAAATTCAAATAAACTTTAGAAAAATTATATTATCATTTTAAAAATATTAAAAGGAAAAAATATACATAAAATAACATATTAACACATATTAAAATAAAATATGAAAATAGAAATATAATTTATATTTTAAAAATAGACAAATTGTTAAATAAACAAATTATACTCAAAATTGAAATGTGCATAACTTTTGCAGTTTTACTCCATTTTCAACGAAACGAAAATCCAGTGTTTAAGTTATTTCATCTGTTTTCATAATTAAAGATAAAATTTAAGATTTAAAATATTTTAAATTTGAAGTTTAAAAGTCAAAGTTTGAACGGTTTGACTAGAAATTCACTTTACAGTAAAATATTCAAATTATACTAGTTTGAACTATAAATCACTTAATAATCAACATTTATATTTAAAAATGAAATGTTTGAAATAAAACAAATTTAAAAATAAGAGAAAGTCCAATTTAAATAATATACAAAAATCTAGGGTTGTTACATTATTCTCTCTGATTTTTGGTTTTTCAGATGTGATACTCGAGTGTCCCACCATGGCGTAACCCATGGTTTTTTTTCGAGCGCGACTACATAGCATAATTCTCCTGGCTGAGATGGCTTAGGTGTACAGATTGTTTCCTGGAGGATTCAGGCGTAATCATTGTGTAACTTGTGAACTATGTAGGTCACATTGGTAGCTAAATCCGCCTGGCTGAAAAGGCCTAGAGGTATGGTTTGTTTCCTGTGGGATCCAGACGTAATCATTGTGTATCTTGAGGTCTACTAGTCATCATGGCATAACTCGCAGGGCTAAGAAAGCTTACGGATATAGATTGTTTCCTGGGGGATCCAGGCGTTGCAATTGTGTATCTATGAATCATGGTTAGGCAAAGGTTTTGGTTTGGTTGTTTTTTTGGATTGTACTTTCCATATATGTTTTTAAAAGTTTTTCAAGTATTTTCACCGGGTCTTGAAACAAGTCTACTAAGTACCTAGAGAATTCTAGCTTTCGGCCTGATCAACGCACTGCCAGAGTCTACGGGAACGAGGATAAACTTGTTAAGACATCGAGTTATAAAAGTATTTTGATAAAGTATTATATAAAGTATATTTTGATCATTTATTTTAGCCTTTCAAATAATTGAAATGTGACGGCCCTGACTCGACCTTCGAAAATCGGCACCGAATAAGACACTCATATTCAAATGGCACGGATTTAAACGCCGAATCTGGTTCGTCGGAGCTTATACCACCATTAAGTACAACACAGCAGAAGGAATAAATATCAACATATAACGTTGATACAATGACAGATACAAAACCTGATATAATCTGATACGACAGCATGATACAAAAGATATCAATCTTATCAGAGATATAAGACCTAGCAGCGGAAAGAATATCTTCAAAAGAATGCATCCCTAAATCCAATGCTCCAATCCAAAGCTAGCTCGAACCAACATCAAGTTTCACAAAGATAAGCAAGTCTCGCCCGATCCGAAGACTGGACTAACCCCAGGTAATCTACTAAACCTGACCATCTGAAAAACCCAACTCTAGATTGCCCGTGTGGGAAAATTGTAGGCACCCAGAATTTAGGAAAGAAACAATAAACTCCGAGCCAGTCATAGGACTGGTGTGAGTAACGAAAACATTTTATCTTTTAAAGGCAAACAACAAGATAATTTAAAATAAATCCGCAAGGCTTTTTAGAAAGTGAAACTACCATAAGGCCTCTCGCCACACACACAATGCAAACGCAGAATTGGAGGAGATTTCTCCTTATGATAGTAAAACATGATTGATACGAGAAAATTTCTTTTCAATATTATTATTAGTGCATAGTGTAGAAAACCTTTCGAAAGTATAATATTAATCTTAGCCGCATAGACATTTCGCAGTTATGCCTACTATAGCCACCATGTTCAATAGCAGGTTACCGCCACATTCCATGGCAGGTTATACAACTAAAACCATACAAGGCGTGTATTGTTTTGATTGGATTTCCAACAAATGGTCAGGCTAAGGAACTTCCCACTGTCCATGGATACGCCTCTGGCGGGACGTCCAGAGAACCTAACCGGATCTCTACTAATACAAGGCCGGGTTATCTCTGTAACTAGGTAACTACTACTCGAGCATGCCACCCCCCGGTCCTTTGGGACCTTTATCCGAGGCGCCTTTTAACCACAAAGCAACAACCACACAGTAAATGAGATTGATGCCCACCACATAGGTAAATACCTGGGCTCCATACCATGATACCACCCTTTACCAAAAGGGAATGACATACCCTAAAGGGCACGACCCATATAACCTTGCCGCATCTTTCCTGTTTCGACCATTTCTGGGTTGTAAGGTCCTGATGCAGTTTCGTCCACAAAGCTACGCTTTACACTGAAGCGATGCTTTGATCACAAATGATCATCAACACACAGCAGTACTTAGCATGCCACACTACGAAATTGAGAATATATAACTGATAACCTTCAACTACATAACCTCTGAGCTCGTACGTCTCAAAGAAGGGTGTTAAGCTAAGAGAATAAATTCTCCGCCACCAACAGATATGTATTTGAAAGAAATCTGCTTTATATCTCAAAGTGTAGTGTCAGACACACAACCATACAAGTCTGTTCCTGGTTCGAACAGAACCAAAGGCACTTCGTAAGAAGCCCTTGCAATCCGGGTATCCACAATCCCGATCGAGCTTCCCATCACTTGGGGAGAACTCTGTACCGGAGCAACTCAGTGCAGAGTGAATCGATAGGTTATCCTATCGTTCTCGAAGACACCCGGTCTTCAACACCGGTCTTCAAATGCAATCCATAACGTCGTATCATTATTCGGAATGGGTTATATGACACAAGGTCCTCTCCCGGCTAAACCGAATAATGAGCGCAATATTTAAAAATACATGGATATGGGATTTAAGTTAAGTCACAACTCATAAAATCCAAAACTTTTCTTTTGAATGGTTAAACAAATCACCATTTTAAATGTTTATAAATAAAAGATTTATTTCACGAAGTTCACATAGTTTCACAAAGATCCATTTACGGATTTCAAAGCAATTTCGATTTCAATTAGGATTAACTCATCCAATCTTAATAACAAGGATTTAACTTATAGCTTTCAAGCCGTTTTCATAACTTGAAAATCATTTTCATTTCAAACTAGAAATCCTTTTAACACAAATTGGAAGTTCATTTCTTATGTGAAAGCTTCTATTATTTGAAAACAAATTGTTTTCATTTCGGAAGAATCCAATTATATTTGCACGAGTTAAAGCATTTGAATTAAATTCAATTCTCAATACATTTAAAATGGTTTAACCCATGTATAACTTGTATAACATCTTTAATCCCTAGTTTCAAATCATAAAATTCAGTTTCAAATTTTGAATTTAAATTTAAATCAAATTATTTAAACTTCATGGCGAAATCAAGTTATTCAAAAATAAATTTTATCTTTGAAATTCCTTTTCAAAACTTTTTTCTTTAATCCCAATCCATTCCCAAAACTATTTGGATTCAAAATTCAAATTCAAAACATATTTCAAAAATCTGCGACTTAACCAATTTCCACGTGCAATCCCTATTTGTGTATGTATAAGTGTAGTCCAGGGGTTTCACGCAATAGTGCAACATCATCAATCATCATAGATTCACAAGTAATGTAAATTTATCAATCACAAATATTTACCATTACGATTCGATGTGGGTTTCGGATAACCAACTGGAATCCGACTCTCTATCATATCGAAATTTAAATGCCGTTTTACGGGCAAATGGGTTTTCACATACATGCAGAAACAAATAACAAATCATAGTTCAGCATAAGGCAATTCACATTACATAGAATCATAATCACAAACAGAAATATCAATCCAGTGCACAATATTTAACAATTAACTCAATTAATTACAATGAGCAATTAATTTTTTTATTACTTTCATAAAGTAATTATACTTACACAATTTCATAAATGATTATCATTAATTTATTAATCTAATTAATTTTTAAAATTAATCACATTGATAAATTATTTAAACAATCTTAGTTAATGACCTTAATTAACCAATAACAATTCTTTAATGACTTTCCTAATTAATCTCTAATTATAAATTAATCTAAATCATTAATTTATAGTTTAAGTAAATAAGTCATTCCTTAATTATCTTATTTATTAAATCATTTTAATACCTTAATTAGCTCAAAGGTAATCCATTTCTTTATTAATGACTTCATTAATATTAAAGTGTATTTAAAACATTACACTTCTAAATTTAGATTCAAATTTCACTTTGAATTTAAGATTCAAAATGATTATACATTTCAACATTTACCAAATTTTATATCAACTTATAAACCTATATAAGAAAAGTTCAAACTAAATTACTTAAATTTTTATTTAAAATTTAAGCTTTAAAAATACATTATATTTTAACCTGCAAATTCAAGTTAAAACAAATTATTTAACTTTTCATTCAAAAATCCCTTTTTATAAAAGAATTTTATCAAAATCCAATTCAAATATTTATTTGAATAACAAATTACTTAAAAAAACTATTTGATTTAAACTTGTTTAAAGCATTAAAATTTAAAAGCTGATTTAAATCACTGATTTGAATTCAAGAAGCTTGAATTCATGCCTAAACATTTGATTCAACCTTGGCTTTGAACTTGATTCAAAACATTGATTTAGACTTGCTTTAAAACCTAGATTTTAAAATTTTGATTTAAAATTCCAATTCATTTTAAAAGCTTAAGATTCTATAGTTTATTTGAAAACTAAACTTAACTTTTGAATTTAAACCTAGTTTAAATTCTATGTCCAGATTTTAAATTAAAATTTTAAAATCTAGAAAAATTGTCATGTTTTTTTTAAAACCTGAAAACCCTCTTTTAAATATATTTTTTAACTTTAAGATTTAAAAGCCATCTTAAATCTAACTTCGTCTAGATTTAAGCTTGTTTTTAAATTTATTCCACCATTTAAATTCTGTTTAAATTTGCTTTAAATTCAAATTTTTTTCTATCAGGTTTGCTAAAACCTATAGCAAGACAACAACCCGAGGCTCACTACTTTTTTACTTCGAGTTCAACACTGAAATGCTTCGAGTAACCTACTCAATTTACTCGAGACAAACGCGTTCACTCCTGCTTCCACCCAATACTTAGCAAAATTCCCAGATCACAAGAACTCGAGCACGGTGCACATGCACTTCGCCGCCGATCAACTCCAGGCGACTCCACATCGACGATCACCCTCGACCCAATTCCAGACCATCAAAACTCCATCTTCCCCTCGAAACCGAATTCGAGGAAAAAAACCCAAACCTGATAACACGAGCAACACCACCTCCAAACCTGGAAACACGTCGTTCGCCACACCCCGATCACCAGAATTCATGAAATTCCGGCCGTCACTTCGTCAACGTGACCCCTACCTTCACCCTAAATCATGTCGCACACGATCAATCGAAGAGGACAAACAGATCGAAAAACCCGGCCTTGTCAAAATTAGGTTTATAAACGAAAAAAGCTCACTTCTGTCACCACCGTGCAAGTGGGCATCTCCGAACATTTTCCCACCATCGTCGTAGGCCCCTCCACGCGAAGCCTCGACCACCAAATACACTCCGATCAACAGAAATTGATCCAAACCTAAATTTCAAACAAAACCGAACTGCTATCAAACCTTTGATCAAAAAATTATAATTTTTGCTTTAAAAATCATGTTTTAGTATAAGAATTCAGTTTATAAACCTGAATTCGTGAATTAAAAGTTTTGAATTTTAACTTGTTTAAAGCTTTGCCCGGTTATGTTGATTTCCAAAGGCATCTACAAGTTATTTTCACTTGAATAAAATTTAAATCTTGAGTTTATACTATATCAAACAATTTTTGTTTTAATACTGAGTCCAAACAACAAGTAAATCGAGAGAAAATGATTTTTGAATCAAAATTATGATATCTTAAAATTCCAGAACAGAAAACATGCACAACCTGTACAAAGTGCTTCCAATTTTCCAATATATTCAGAGAGTCCTTATGTATATAGAAACAGACATACATATGCAACAAATTCAACTTTTAAATTTTAAAAACATATGTTACTCACAGTTGCCTTCCAGAATGAACAGGGTTTCATTTATGTTGAAACAGGCTTGAAATTGTTAGCTGAAGCTCCCCATTTTGATCTCTGGCTTGTATTGATTGTTTAAAGTTGAATTTTGTTTTAAAGTTGAGTTGTTGTTTACTTTAGATTTTTTTTCTTTAGTTCTGATGGACGAACTGAGATAAGAAGGCTGATATATAAGAAAAGAAGTTACAGGTGATATTATTTTGCTTGTACAACAGAGGGACATTGTTTTGTTTTGTACAAATATAAATGAGAAATTTTTCTTGTTTGTTGACTAAGCTGATTTTATTTCGGATGATGATTTTATTTTTGGTGGCTAAGCAGATTTTTTATAATATGGTCGCCGATATCATGTACTGATTGTTTTTCCTACATAGATATTTTCTTTGTTTTCTTTTGTTTCTTCTTTGGCAAGCCTAAGGATATTTACATTTTCTTCTTACTTACATTTGTCATGTTAACACTTTGTCTTATTACTTTATAATATAAATAAATTTCTATTTTAATATGTTGTTAGATTCTTTCAATGTATTCACTTTATATTTAATTTATCTTATACATATCTATTACTATTTCTAGCTTAAATATATTTTTTAACTTCAATACCCATTGTCTTATTTTACATTTGCATTCATTCATTATATAGGTATTTAACTTTTAAAGAAATTTTTTTAAAACTTACTTGTACTTTAATAAAATAATCACACATATTTTTATTCGAATTTGGAGAAACTCAAATCAGTTTACGAATTAATTCCATAATTTTTATTCAAAAATTAAATTAATTACTAATTTAAAAACATTCAAAATCTAGGATCGTTACATGAAATTTATATAGCTTTAAAATAATGGTTCATCCTTGTCTTTCAACCTATTTTCCTTCTAGCCATTCCTACTTTCCACCTTGTTAAACTTAACTATAACAACAATTATCGTGTATAATTTTAATCTTCTTGTCATCTTGTCTTAATCCTATTTCATTCTATCTTTTTTTATGTTTTTTGTACCTCGTTCCTTTTCGAGGACGAAAAGATTTGAGTGGGGGAGAGTGTAACAATCCTCTATTTTGTGATTATTTTAATTAATATTTAATTTTTTTAACAGAAATACTTGATTTAAAAAACTTTATTTTATTTATTAAAATGGATAAATTTTGTTATTTTAAATATAAATATTGATTTTGTGTGAATTATAATTCCAAACCTGAATAAATGGAATATTTCCAAAAAAGTGGATTTTGGTCAAAATGGCCAAACTTTGACTTTCAAATTTAAATTTTAAATATTTAAATTTTTGAAATTTTATCTTCTATTATGAAAATAGATTTAATTTCAAGAATACTGCTTTTCGTTTCGCTGAAATTTGATTACTATTGTGAAAGTTATGCTTCTTACAATATTGTGCGTAAATTGTTTTATTTAACAAAATTTGTTTGTTTTAAATTTATATAAATAATATTTTTGTTGTAAAATCATGTTCTAATTGGTGTAACGTGACATGTTATGCATATATTTTATTTTTAAAACATTTTTAAGCATAGTTATAATTTTCAAATGTTGATTGTACATTGTTTTCAATTTTTAATTCTAGTTCCATTAAATAAAGTATTTCCTTTATTTATTTCCTACTTTTCTTAAAACTATTTATTTATTCTTCATAATCTATCTCTACCTTATTTTTCTTATTTATACATTCATTAAGTAATTAAATGGATAAGTATTTAGATCCCCAATTATTTCTTGGAAAGAAATTTCAAATATATATATACACGTTATTGTTTTAAACGGCATTCCTTTAAATGTTTTTTTTAATTAATATAATTAATATTTTTGGTTGATATATCATGTTATAATTGTGTATATATATGTAACATTACATTTATTTATATATTTACAACATTTGTCCGTTTTGTTTCATTTAATTTGGATATATACTTTGTAAATTAAGTAACATACAAAGATGTAAATAACAATTAATTTATACATTTCTATAACCGTTTTCTTATTTATTTATATAGTGTTTAGATAAATGGTATGTATTTATTGAATTATTTCTTTGGCATATATTTTATTAAATAGATGGGAAACAAATCAAATTTAGATACGTTACCTATTTTTAATTAAAGGCATGCGTTACGTTTTGATTTATTACCTTATTATTTTTCCATCCCTTAATTTTCTACCATAATTTCTCCTTGATAGCCGTGACTTTTTCTTTATATAATTCATGCGCAAAAATCTCTTCTTATCTCACTTTTCACACAAGGTTTTAGATCTGAAAGGAAGAAGGTAATGGCTTCTTAAAATTTTCTACTCTTTTCCTCTTCTTTTTATTAATTTTCCATTGAAAATTGCATTTCTTCTTCATGCTTATGCTCGGCCATAGCCCCTCCACCATCTCCACGACCAGCACCACCACCACCCATGGCTACATCACCCTCATCTCCACTTGTCTTGCCCAAGCCGTGACCATTGCATGATGCAAACTCCATAAAATATTGCATACCTCTCCGAAATTGCCTAGCCTAGCCTAGTTTTCACCATCACCTTCATTTCTTTGCCACGACCACCACCTCTAGCCACCACCACCAATAAGTACACACCCCTAGCCATCACACTACCCACTGTCCTGACTTATCGAAACCCCTAGCCAAGCCCATAGGACCATAGGCCATGACCATGGTTGCACCAAAACTCCATTCAAACCTAGCCTCTTTGCATTCTTCCTTTTGTAACTCCAAACCCTTTACATTTTTGACCTAGCCGTGCCTGTATGTTCCAAACCTGATCCAATTCCCACTTGAAAACATGCCAAGGCCAAGCCTAAGGCATGTATGGCCGAGCATATGATGTGTTAGGGTCAAGAAAAATTGATTAAAAGCTAGGTGATGCTCTTTGTTGCTTCAAATTTCCACCTTGTTTCAATTTAACTTTGGTATAGTATCTATATTTATATATGGCTTTGTTTGTTGTTGAATGCAAGATTAACATCTTGGCTCTCTCTCTCTACACGGATCAAAAGTCATATCGTTCTTTTTGGTGTTCGTTTGTGTGTTTTGATTTGCTAACTCCAGCATAAAAGGTGAGTAATCACAACTGACATTTATACTTATATGACTGTGAATTGATAGCAAGTGGAAGTGTAGAAATTATTACATCATGTTACACATGCCTGTGATATAAATTATATGATGTTAATGCTGCTTATTTATCTATCGTATCATCTAATACTACTATATGTTGTTATACTGTTCATTTTATTTTGATCATCGCTGCAAGTTCCCTGTTATGATAGAAATCACTATGGGTTGAAATGATACATACCCGAACGGACTATAGAATAGGAAAAATCATTACGGGCTGAAATAATAGGCCTGGGTGATTTTCATTTATTTGTATTTGTCTTAGGATTGCGGGTTTGAAATAATCAAAACCCGAAAATTTTACTAATTTCAGATATAAATGATAATTTCCGTATTACTTGATTTAGGTGTGAAATATGATCCGGATCCGTGGTTGATTTTCAAAATATAATTTCTTATAAATTTCATGTACTGTAAATGAAAGAAAAATAAATAAAAATATGAAATTTGACTTATATTCGATTTAAAATGGTTAAGCAGTGATTTTCTAGCATGTTAAATGGTGTAAGTTAATAGACGGTTTGAGTTGTAGTGTTAAAGTTTGATTTGACTTAATAATGGGAATTTAAGTAAAATGGAATTATAAGCTTAATTTGGTAATTAATATAATTGATGTATGAGTTGGATAAAAATAAAGTAAAAGAAAATATCGTGTTATTTGTAAAATAAAGTAAGCAACTTACAGTGTATTTTGAATTTATGCAATTAGTTTAAAATGTTAAATAAATGGATAGTTAAATGGAAATTTGGAATGTAACTTAACTTGGAATAGTGAGATTTGATTTTAAAATGGAAGTTTAAGTAAATTAAATCAATGGGAAATTTAGTTTAATTTATGAAATGGTAAATTAAATTAATGTGTAAAGTAAATGAAAGTTGGGAAAATTGTATATTGACCTTAATAAGTGAAACATTGGGATTTTTGAATTAGTGTATAAAATTTTACTTTACAAAATTCACAAGTTAAAGGGTATTCAAATTAACATTTTTGAAGTGGAAAAAAATATGATTTTTTTAAAATGGTTAAAAATTGAAGTTTAATTGTTTCTGAAATTTTATTATAAATCTAGAAATTTATTTAATAGCACTTCAAAAATGCTATCGTTTCTGAAAATAAACTAAAACTGAACTATTACTGCAGTTTTTACATGTTGTCTTTACTGAATTGAATTGTTTTCAATTATAACTTATCGTATCATTTTATAAGTGCGGCGAAAAGCTGAAATTTCAATATTTGAAGTGTTTAACCAAATAAATGAACTCGTAAAAGGCTAAATTTTCGGGAATGGAATATTTGATTTGAATGAATAATGACTTAACTTTTTAATGGTTTAAATGAATGATTTTAATTCAGAATTATAAATCATTTTGAAATTTATAACCATGGGTACACTGTTTTGTGTGTCATATGATTTCCTTGTGATTATTTGATGCACACCTTTGATTTTAAAGGTGTGGCTAGAGGTGAGCGGTTACTGCAGCTCTACGTTACCCTAGTCACAATAACCCCGTTATTTGCATTATTTACTTTAAATATGGATATTTCTAGGATAGTGTTTATTACTACTTAATTGGTGGTTTGACTGATCCTTAAAGGATGGGCGATCCCAAGCATCCTTTAAGTTATTGTGCATTGCTATTATAGTTCACTTGAGTTGGTTTATATTGTATAAGGATGTATGTCCTCACTCGAGTGTTTGTGTTTTACTTTACGCTCGGGTCAGACTGACAATCACAACTTTGGATTCACCTTCTGGAGCTAGAGTTTTGCTGGAACTTATCTGTCTATCTATTGGTCTACTTCTTCCAGTTAGTTCCTATTCGGTATCTGTCTTAATATTGTTGTTTATGTATCCTGACTTCTATTGTATCTACTTTACTATGAGATTTTGTATATGTTTTGAGAGTATGTATATAGTAGCTTCATGAACTACTATGGTATTTTATTTCTGTAACGACCCGGTATTTTCAACCATTTGCATCCGCACATGTCCGACTTGAATTGCTCAAAATACCGCGTTGTAAATAAAATTTGGCAAATCTCAAAATATGCAGTAAATACATAGTCACAGATCACAGACACAGAGTAAATAATAATGCAGCGAAAATAAAAGAGATAGTAGTTCATGAAGCTACTATATAAAAATAAGATACATCAGAGTTAAACAAGATACAACAGAAGAGTAACAAGATACATCAGGTACAAATCAAAATACATCACTGGAAACACTGGATACTGAAAACAAATAGATGGCTGGATCTTCAAGCAAAGCTCCAACTCCAAAGGTGAGTCTTGAATGCTGAATCACTCAATCTGACTCGAGCGTAAAGCAAAACACAAAACACTCGAGTCAGGACATAAATACTTATGAACTGTAAATCAACTCAAGTGAACAGTAACAAAAAATGCATCAGTAACTTAAAGAATGCTTGGGATCGCCCATCCTTTAAGGATCCGTTAAACTATTTACTATGTAGTAATATTGCGCTATTATAATAATGTCTACAGTAAAATAAACATGCTTTTAAATAGCGTTCCGGGCTACCCATATCACCCTTCACACATAATAGTCCCAGTAGTCCATCCAATATCATGCCATCTCCACTCCGGGTGACTGTTAGAGGATACCACACGGGCTACGAGAGAAAAACAAACTCGTAGTAAAGGCTCGGTATGGTAGGTGACACGGCACACAAGGCAATGCCAGGGTAGATATACCAATTACGCACACGGGCTGGTGGTAACGCAGCAGCCACATACGCCCACCTCGGAACACACTCCCATATCCAAATCGGAGGATGGCCATCTAATCAATCACCAGTAAGAGTATAGTATCGAAGGAATGTGTCCGATAGGAGGAATGACCTCACTTGGCCCGAGATCGCTCCAGTTTTAGCCACCTTATGCCAACTCACGGGAGTTGGGTCCACGTAATATACCTCAAGAACGTCGCCACCATCCTACTTCATTCTGAAATCTCCACCGCGTACACGGTTGTTAAAGTGGTTTTCGGAGTTGGCAGAGAGTATGACAACTTCCGATCCCGGTCTCTTTAACAACCAAACGTTATTATAACGCCGTGGTCATTTCAAAATAGTTTATACTTTAAAAAGATCAAATCATTTCATTTCAAACTATATTTCTTTCAAAATAGTTTGTACTTCGAAACCAAAACCATTTTTATTTCAAAACTATTTATTCAATCAAAATAGTTTATACTTCAAAACCAAAAACATTTCAAACATATATTCATTTCAAAATCATAATATTTTCAAAGTATAACTCTTTCGAAACCAAAAATACATGAAACAATTACACTTTGAAAATCATAACATTTCAAAATCATACATTTGAAATCATCGGATATTCATTTAATTCTTTACATTTTACAATTCATTCAATTAATCCCAAATTTTCAATTTCCAACTTAATTCAATTCAAACCATCAGTTTCAATTAAATTTCCCAATAACCATTTCAAATCATATCATTTTCAAATATAGATTTGATCCACAAATTAAACTATTCAATTTTTAATAAATTTCAAAGCTTTCATATCCCGCATTTCAAAACTAAATTTTATAATTTCATATATCTCAAATCTAGTTTCATTATTACTTAGTTTTGAAATATTCATTTCATAAATCCAATACTATTTAAATAAACTCAATTTACAATTGAACTAAATATCCTTTCATACCAATATAAACTTCAAATATTCATTTATCAAAAGTACATATCATTTTAATTCATATTCTTTATCAAAATAAAGATCAAATCATTTCCAAACCTTATTATCAAATCATTATTTGAATTCAAATTCAAATACTCAAATTTAAATATCATTTTTAAATCAAATAAGTCATTCATTTGTTATTTCAAGTATCATTACAAAATACATTAAAAATTCCATTCAAAAATTCATTTATCTCATTACATTTCATTCCATTTAACACATAACCAAGTAAACCTTACTTAAATTCAAATTCAAATTAAATATTAAAATATATTCAAAACTTCCTAAATTTCACAATTAATCAATTTCCAAAATTTAAATCATTTAACACTTTAAAATATAACTCAAACAGTGTTAAAAACTATAACATTTCAAACATTGTCAAATTATAGCAACGACAGCATTTATAAAGTGCTATCGTAGCTTATAGCTTCCAAAAATTGTTTAGTTCAAGAATAACGGAATTTATAAAATGTCGTAATAAATATTTAGTTATTTCAAACATTGTTAGACTCAAAACAATAGCATTTAAAAATGCTGTCAAAAGACTACAACATTTTGAAAATGCTATGAATTCCAGATTTCATTTTAGCTTTTCAAAAAAAATAATAAAACTCCAAATTTTTATTATAACTTAAAAATCATATTTCTAGACTTCAAAATTTCACATTTAAAATCATTTTAATATATGATTTAACACAACAAAATTTTTAGATCAAATATTCAATTTAAAAACTCCATTCATTTATTAAGTCAAAATTCACTGTTTATTAACATATAAATTAAATAAAACTTAAAATTTTACTTCATATATAATTTTAAAACTTTAAATTTAATTTCCATTATTTATTTACATTTTAAAATAAAATTTAAAGTCTAAAATCTCAATTATTTCACATTTACGTACTCAAATTCACAATTTCAAGACTTAATATTTAATTTTCTTAAAACCATAAAATATATATTTTTAAATCAAAATTTCATACTTTTAAAAATACATAGTTTAATAAATATCATTTAAAAATATACCACGGGGTCTGTATATAATTTTCTAACCTAGGGCAAGTGATACAGATATATATCATTTCAATCCGCACTTTACAAAGAAAACCCAGGTTCTATCATTTCAAACCCGCAATCCCAAGTCAAATAAAATACAATAAAAATCGCTCAGGCCTATCATTTCAGCCCATAACGATTTTTCCCTAATCTAAAGTCCGTTTGGGTATGTATCATTTCAACCCATAGTGATTCTATTCTAACAGGGAACTTGCAGTGTGAATATATGCATAAACATTATAAACAATGTCAGTGTCACAATATAATGTCATATATCACATGTCAGGTTATAATTAATAGTTTTAACATGGTAACAACATGGAATAGCATATCATATGATCATCATTAACTTGCATAAACATTTTATATTACTAAACACTTGTCATCAATTCACTATTTCATACGTATAAATGTCAGAGTGAGAAAGACTCGCCTTTTACGAAGCTAGAGACAAACAACACACTCAAGAGCGATTCCAAAGGCACGACAAGCACGATTTGATTTGAATTGATGGAGACCCTTGTAAAAAACACAAAATATAATATACATAAGCACAAACATAGATATCGACATACAAATGTAATCAACAACTTTAGTTTGCAGAACAGTTGCAAAACAAGAGAGATGACCAAACCTTAGAAGCAAAAGACTTGCACACGACAACATAAGCTTGTCACATGATCAAATGGGCTTTCTCTCATCATATTAGGCTCAGCCTAGATGCCAACATGGCTCAGGTTTGGGTCAATATGGGTTCATATGGCTCGGCCTAACTTGGATATGAAGGAGTGAAAGTTGTGACATGAGAAATACAAAAGTCAAGGCAATTAAGTGGATTTTTTGGTGCAACTATAGGTTCGGCCTACCATGGCATGGGCTTGGTCATGCAAGGGGATGGTCAGGTGGTGGATGGAGTGGCGGCCAGAGGTGGTGGAGGGACTGGTGGTGGCGGCCATGGAGGTGGTTTAGGTTAAAAATGAAGGCTATGGCCTTAAGGGTTTGGCTAGGCTAGTTTGGTGGAACTTTTGTGCAAATTTTGTGGTGCAACATCAACGGATGGTCATGGCTACTGTCTTGGTCAGAGGAGAGGCTTATGAGCTGCTGGAGATGATGGTGGAGAGGATGGTAGTGGTGGTGGTAGAGGCTATGCCTAGCAAAACACAAGAAGGATCAATGCAAAAATCAATAGGAAAATCATAAAAACAAGAAGAAAGATGATAGAATTTACCAAATTTTTGTAAAACAAATGGCCATGAGTTTTTTTCTCAAGAAAGATGATAAATTTTCATGAGAAAGAGTGAGGAATGTGGCTGAAATATGGAGTAGGGTATGGCCAAAGCATTGATGAATGGAGTTTGGAAAGTGAAAGGTCGGAATGCAAAAGGACTAAGCACACAAAAGATCTCAAATTCTTCATATATTCATTACTTCTTTTTAAATTTTTATATAACTGAAAAAAACATATAAATTCAGTTAAAATACGAAATATAGTAAATAAACAAAAATAAATAAATTAATTATTAATTATATATAGTTTAATTAAATAAAACAGCAAAATTTGCAACTAGTCTTGAAAATATGAGAAATAAGTGCAATGAACTTGGGAAATTTTTTATGTACTTAAAAATATTTATAAATAAAGATAAGAACACAAAATAAAAAGGAAATCACAAAAATAAATAAATAAATTTTAATTTAAATATAGTTTAGATGAAGAAAATAGCAGAAAAAGGAAAACAGCCTTTTAAAAATAGGAAATCATCATAGTAAATTTTAGAAAAATTCTCTTATCATTTCAAAAGTATTTAAAAGTCAAAATATACATAATATAACAGATTAAAACATATTAAAATAAAATATGACAAAGAAAAATAAAATTTATACAATTTAAAATAACAAAATTGCAAAATAAACAATTTATACTCAAAATTGAAATGTACATATCTTTTGCAGTTTAACTCCGTTTTCCACGAAACAAAAAGCAATGTTCAAGTTATTAAATCTATTTTCATAATAAAAGATAAAATTTAAAATTTCAAACTTTTAAATTTTCAAGTTAAAAGTCAAAGTTTGACTATTTTGACCAAAATCAACATTTTCTGGAAATATTCAATTTATGCATGTTTGAAATTCTAATCCACATCAAAATCAACATTTATATTTAAATTAACAAAATATATTAATTTTAATAAATAAAATAAAGTTTTTAAATTAGTAATTTAAATTAAAATAATTAAAATATACAATTACAATAATCAGAAAATACAGGGTTGTTACACTCTCCCCCACTCAAAACTTTTCGTCCCCGAAAAGGAATGAGGTACGGGAAAGCGCAGAAAAAGATTGAATGAAATAGTATTAAGACAAGATGATAAAAAGATTAAAATTATACCTGATAACTGTTGCTATAGGTAAGTTTAACAAGGTGGAGATGATCTTTCCAACATCCTCCAGAATCAAGAGCACAAGCATGAAAAAAATCTTTTAGAATCTGATTCACCCTTCCCGTTTAACCGACGGTCTGTGGATGGCAAGCAGTGCTTAGATTCAAAGATGAGTACCAAAGATTATTAAAGATTATAGAAAGATTTTAAACAGACTGGTATAAGCAATAACCTCTCATTCTGTAGCAAGACAAGGGAAATTAGGACAACCAAAAGATAGTTTGAAAAACAAAGTAAGATAATAAATTTGAAACCATAAAATTTCAACTTAAACTGAAAATTAATTTTACATAAGTCAAATAAATCTTAAGCGTCTCTAATTTCATTATCTTATCATCCAATTATCTTAAATTAACAAATCCCTAAAATCATGTATTTGAAAAATCTTTTATTATACTCAAAATGTGCCAAATAAAATTTAATTCTTCTTCACTACTAATTAAAATTAAATTTATTCCTCTCAATATATTTTATCACCTATGTTAAATATACTCACACTCATTGCAACTGCCTTAAATTTATTCTTAGTTCCTTTATCATCATTTTATATTGTAAATTATTCCATTACCCTTTTTCTTTATTTACCTCTGTTAATCCTTTTATAACTTAAATTTAAGTATATAACATTTATAATAACCACTTAAATTTTATTTATAAAATCTTTTTTTTATATTGTATATTATCCAATTACATATTCAACTTTTGAAAATTAAGGTAAGTTATATTGGAATGAAATTGTGTATTATACAAATAAAACTTTCTAATTAAATTATTTCAAGCTTGAATATTAATCCGAATCTTGGAATTATACTTAGAAATTATCTTTGAAGAAAAATTTAGGAATTAAATTTCCGATAAATTCCAAACTATTTAGAGATAAATAAATGCTCATATACTATATATATATATATCCATTCAAATTTAAATCATATATCAGCATATGTTAAAAATCCATTCTTATTTTAGAATTTAAAATCAATTAAATTTTCCCAAAACAAAACTGTAGCAAGACTACAGAATGGTCTCTTCACTTCAAAACTCGAAAATGAACGTCGATGATGCTGCAGTCATCACCGAAATTATTTTCCAGCGACAAAGAGAAGAGCACTAAATTTAAATTTAATATTCTTTGGAAACCAATTTCTATTCAAAAATACTTTAAATAATATATCCTTTAAAACTTTAAACACAAAGTTTGAAATCCATCGGAAATTAAATTCTAAAATTCTTGTTTTACATTCATTTTAAGTTTCCAAATAAATTTATAACCATGTTTTATAGTTCAATTAGATATATGAAACAATAGTAAATGATATATAAAACAAATATTATCTCTTAACAACCAATTCAAATAAAATCCAGATAAAGATTTATAATATAGTTACAAAATTTATTTCACAAATTTATTTCCTTACTAAATTTTAAAAACATATTGTGTCAGTTTGCTCTGTTCAAGTGTTTTGGAAATCTTATCGATAGCGTTGATCAGACGAATCGATTAGAAACCCAAATCAACATCAACAACTCAAACAACACAATATATAAAACATTTTAAATATTAGTTTACAAATACACTTCAAGAATAATTTGAAGATAAGTTGGAAACAAAGATGAGATGATTAAATAACAGAATAGGGAGATGGATGAGTTTATATAAATCGCGGGCAACCTTAATCGGGTCAACCGTGACTTAAAGAATAAGACCGATGTGGATTTCTTTGGTAAATCGACATTTGATCTCAAGATGTAGAGTTCGTAATTATAAGAGATACTAGCATCTAAACCGAGGATATAGAATCTCTGGTGAATCGATGTTGTTGTAAAGGAGTTTTCCCCCTTTACAAATAAATTTGAGGTTGGCGAGACCGTCGACTCATTATGAAGATCTTTTGAAGTTGAGTTATGGGATACTCCAGAAATAAAAGAAGATAAATAGTGAGGGACATGAATGGATTTTGGAACCACAAGGAATGTTCCAAAATTCAAAGGAATCGAGTCAAAAAGGAAGAGGTTTAAACTCGAATGAAAGTGATTCCGTAAATACATTTACCCTATATACTGAGTTTTGCCTAGAGCTACCAAAGCTCTGATACCAACTATAACGACCCGGTATTTTCAACCATTCGCATCTGCACATGTCGGACTTGAATTGCTCAAAATACCGCGTTGTAAATAAAATTTGGCAAATCTCAGAATATGCAGTAAATACATAGTCACAGATCACAGACACAGAGTAAATAATAATGCAGCGGAAATAAAAGAGATAGTAGTTCATGAAGCTACTATATAAAAATAGATACATCAGAGTCAAACAAGATACAACAGAAGAGTAACAAGATACATCAGGTACAAATCAAAATACATCACTGGAAACAATGGATACTGAAACAAATAGATGGCTGGATCTTCAAGCAAAGCTCCAACTCCAAAGGTGAGTCTTGAATGCTGAATCACTCAATCTGACTCGAGCGTAAAGCAAAACACAAAAAACTCGAGTCAGGACATAATTACTTATGAACTGTAAATCAACTCAAGTGAACAGTAACAAAAAATGCATCAGTAACTTAAAGAATGCTTGGGATCGCCCATCCTTTAAGGATCCGTTAAACTATTTACTATGTAGTAATATTGCGCTATTATAATAATGTCTACAGTAAAATAAACATACTTTTAAATAGCGTTCCGGGCTACCCATATCACCCTTCACACATAATAGTCTCAGTAGTCCATCCAATATCATGCCATCTCCACTCCGGGTGACTGTCAGAGGATACCACACGGGCTATGGGAGAAAAACAAACTCGTAGTAAAGGCTCGGTATGGTAGGTGACACGGCACACAAGGCAATGCCAGGGTAGATATACCAATTACGCACACGGGTTGGTGGTAACGCAGCAGCCACATACGCCCACCTCGGACACACTCCCATATCAAAATCGGAGGATGGCCATCTAATCAATCACCAGTAAAAGTATAGTATCGAAGGAATGTGTCTGATAGGAGGAATGACCTCACTTGGCCCGAGATCGCTCCTGTTTAAGCCACCTTATGCCAACTCACGGGAGTTGGGTCCACGTAATATACCCCAAGAACGTCGCCACCATCCTACTTCATTCTGGAATCTCCACCGCGTACACGGTTGTTAAAGTGGTTTTCGGAGTTGGCAGAGAGTATGACAACTTCCGATCCCGATCTCTTTAACAACCAAACGTTATTATAACGCCGTGGTCATTTCAAAATAGTTTATACTTTAAAAAGATCAAATCATTTCATTTCAAACTATATTTCTTTCAAAATAGTTTATACTTCGAAACCAAAACCATTTTTATTTCAAAACTATTTATTCAATCAAAATAGTTTATACTTCAAAACCAAAAACATTTCAAACATATATTCATTTCAAAATCATAATATTTTCAAAGTATAACTCTTTCGAAACCAAAAATACATGAAACAACTACACTTTGAAAATCATAACATTTCAAAATCATACATTTGAAATCATCGGATATTCATTTAATTCTTTACATTTTACAATTCATTCAATTAATCCCAAATTTTCAATTTCCAACTTAATTCAATTCAAACCATCAGTTTCAATTGAATTTCCCAATAACCATTTCAAATCATATCATTTTCAAATATAGATTTGATCCACTAATTAAACTATTCAATTTTTAATAAATTTCAAAGCATTAATATCCCGCATTTCAAAACTAAATTTTATAATTTCATATATCTCAAATCTAGTTTCACTATTACTTAGTTTTGAAATATTCATTTCATAAATCCAATACTATTTAAATAAACTCAATTTACAATTAAACTAAATATCCTTTCATACCAACATAAACTTCAAATATTCGTTTATCAAAAGTACATATCATTCTAATTCATATTCTTTATCAAAATAAAGATCAAATCATTTCCAAACCTTATTATCAAATCATTATTTGAATTCAAATTCAAATACTCAAATTTAAATATCATTTTTAAATCAAATAAGTCATTCATTTGTTATTTCAAGTATCATTACAAAATACATAAAAAATTCCATTCAAAAATTCATTTATCTCATTACATTTCATTCCATTTAACACATAACCAAGTAAACCTTACTTAAATTCAAATTCAAATTAAATATTAAAATATATTCAAAACTTCTTAAATTTCACAATTAATCAATTTCCAAAATTTAAATACACTTTAAAATATAACTCAAACAGTGTTAAAAACTATAACATTTCAAACATTGTCAAATTATAGCAACGACAGCATTTATAAAGTGCTATCGTAGCTTATAGCTTCCAAAAATGGTTTAGTTCAAGAATAACAGCATTTATAAAATGTCGTAATAGATATTTAGTTATTTCAAACATTGTTAGATTCAAAACAATAGCATTTAAAAATGCTGTCAAAAGACTACAACATTTTGAAAATGCTATGAATTCCAGATTTCATTTTAGCTTTTCAAAAAAAAAAAAACTCCAAATTTTTATTATAACTTAAAAATCATATTTCTAGACTTCAAAATTTCACATTTAAAATCATTTTAACATATGATTTAACACAACAAAATTTTTAGATCAAATATTCAATTTAAAAACTCCATTCATTTATTAAGTCAAAATTCACTGTTTATTAACATATAAATTAAATAAAACTTAAAATTTTACTTCATATATAATTTTAAAACTTTAAATTTAATTTCCATTATTTATTTACATTTTAAAATAAAATTTAAAGTCTAAAATCTCAATTATTTCACATTTACGTACTCAAATTCACAATTTCAAGACTTAATATTTAATTTTCTTAAAACCATAAAATATATATTTTTAAATCAAAATTTCATACTTTTAAAAATACTTATTTTAATAAATATCATTTAAAAATATACCACGGGGTCTGTATATAATTTTCTAAACTAGGGCAAGTGATACGGATATATATCATTTCAATCCGCAGTTTACAAAGAAAAAACCCGCAATCCCAAGTCAAATAAAATACAATAAAAATCGCTCAGGCCTATCATTTCAGCCCATAACGATTTTTCCCTAATCTAAAGTCCGTTTGGGTATGTATCATTTCAACCCATAGTGATTCTATTCTAACAGGGAACTTGCAGTGTGAACATATGCATAAACATTATAAACAATGTCAGTGTCACAATATAATGTCATATATCACATGTCAGGTTATAATTAACAGTTTTAACATGGTAACAACATGGCATAGCACATCATATGATCATCATTAACTTGCATAAACATTTTATATTACTAAACACTTGTCATCATTTCACTATTTCATAAGTATAAATGTCAGAGTGAGAAAGACTCACCTTTTACGAAGCTAGAGACAAACAACACACACAAGAGCGATTCCAAAGGCACGACAAGCACGATTTGATTTGAATTGATGGAGACCCTTGTAAACAACACAAAATATAATATACATAAGCACAAACATAGATATCGACATACAAATGTAATCAACAACTTTAGTTTGCAGAACAGTTGCAAAACAAGAGAGATGACCAAACCTTAGAAGCAAAAGACTTGCACACGACAACATAAGCTTGTCACATGATCAAATGGGCTTGCTCTCATAATACTAGGCTCAGCCTAGATGCCAACATGGCTCAGGTTTGGGTCAATATGGGTTCATATGGCTCGGCCTAACTTGGATATGAAGGAGTGGAAGTTGTGACATGAGAAATACAAAAGTCAAGGCAATTAAGTGGATTTTTTGGTGCAACTATAGGTTCGGCCTACCATGGCTTGGGCTTGGTCATGCAAGGGGATGGTCAGGTGGTGGATGGAGTGGCGGCCAGAGGTGGTGGAGGGACTGGTGGTGGCGGCCATGGAGGTGGTTTAGGTTAAAAATGAAGGTTATGGCCTTAAGGGTTTGGCTAGGCTAGTTTGGTGGAACTTTTGTGCAAATTTTTTGGTGCAACATCAACGGATGGTCATGGCTACTGTCTTGGTCAGAGGAGAGGCTTATGAGCTGCTGGAGATGATGGTGGAGAGGATGGTAGTGGTGGTGGTAGACGCTAGGCCTAGCAAAACACAAGAAGGATCAATGCAAAAATCAATAGGAAAATCATAAAAACAAGAAGAAAGATGATAGAATTTACCAAATTTTTGTAAAACTAATGGCCATGAGTTTTTTTCTCAAAAAAGATGATAAATTTTCGTGAGAAAGAGTGAGGAATGTGGCTGAAAGATGGAGTAGGGTGCGGCCAAAGCATTGATGAATGGAGTTTGGAAAGTGAAAGGTCGGAATGCAAAAGGACTAAGCATACAAAAGATCTCAAACTCTTCATATATTCATTATTTATTTTTAAATTTTTATATAACTGAAAAACATATATAAATTCAGTTAAAATACGAAAATATAGTAAATAAACAAAAATAAATTAATTAATTATTAATTATATATAGTTTAATTAAATAAAACAGGAAAATTTGCAACTAGTCTTGAAAATATGAAAAATAAGTGCAATGAACTTGGGAAAATTTTTATGTACTTAAAAATATTTATAAATAAAGATAAGAACACAAAATAAAAAGGAAATCACAAAAATAAATAAATAAATTTTAATTTAAATATACTTTAGATGAAGAAAATAGCAGAAAAAGGAAAACAGCCTTTCAAAAATAGGAAATCATCATAGCAAATTTTAGAAAAATTCTCTTATCATTTCAAAAATATTTAAAAGTCAAAATATACATAATATAACATATTAAACCATATTAAAATAAAATATGACAAAGAAAAATAAAATTTATACAATTTAAAATAACAAAATTGCAAAATAAACAATTTATACTCAAAATTGAAATGTACATATCTTTTGCAGTTTAACTCCGTTTTCCACGAAACAAAAAGCAATGTTCAAGTTATTAAATCTATTTTCATAATAAAAGATAAAATTTAAAATTTCAAACTTTTAAATTTTCAAGTTAAAAGTCAAAGTTTGACTATTTTGACCAAAATCAACATTTTCTGGAAATATTCAATTTATGCATGTTTGAAATTCTAATCCACATCAAAATCAACATTTATATTTAAATTAACAAAATATATTAATTTTAATAAATAAAATAAAGTTTTTAAATTAGGAATTTAAATTAAAATAATTAAAATATACAATTACAATAATCAGAAAATACAGGGTTGTTACACTATCCCCCACTCAAAACTTTTCGTCCCCGAAAAGGAATGAGGTATGGGAAAGCGCAGAAAAGATTGAATGAAATAGTATTAAGACAATATGACAAAAAAATTAAAATTATACCTGATAACTGTTGCTATAGGTAAGTTTAACAAGGTGGAGATGATCTTTCCAACATCCTCCAGAATCAAGAACACAAGCATGAAAAAAATCTTTTAGAATCTGATTCACACTTCCCGTTTAACCGACGGTCTGTGGATGGCAAGCAGTGTTTAGATTCAAAGATGAGTACCAAAGATTATTAAAGATTATAGAAAGATTTCTAAACAGACTGGTATAAGCAATAACCTCTCATTCTGTAGCAAGACAAGGGAAATTAGGACAACCAAAAGATAGTTTGAAAAACAAAATAAGATAATAAATTTGAAACCATAAAATTTCAACTTAAACTGAAAATTAATTTTACATAAGTCAAATAAATCTTAAGCGTCTCTAATTTCATTATCTTATCATCCAATTATCTTAAATTAACAAATCCCTAAAATCATGTATTTGAAAAATCTTTTATTATACTCAAAATGTGCCAAATAAAATTTAATTCTTCTTCACTACTAATTAAAATTAAATTTATTCCTCTCAATATATTTTATCACCTATGTTAAATATACTCACACTCATTGCAACTGCCTTGAATTTATTCTTAGTTCCTTTATCATCATTTTATATTGTAAATTATTCCATTACCCTTTTTCTTTATTTACCTCTGTTAATCCTTTTATAACTTAAATTTAAGTATATAACATTTATAATAACCACTCAAATTTTATTTATAAAATCTTTTTTTTATATTGTATATTATCCAATTACATATTCAACTTTTGAAAATTAAGGTAAGTTATATTGGAATGAAATTGTGTATTATACAAATAAAACTTTCTAATTAAATTATTTCAAGCTTGAATATTAATCCGAATCTTGAAATTATACATAGAAATTATCTTTGAAGAAAAATTGAGGAATTAAATTTCCGATAAATTCCAAACTATTTAGAGATAAATAAATGCTCATATACTATATATATATATATATATATATCCATTCAAATTTAAATCATATATCAGCATATGTTAAAAATCCATTCTTATTTTAGAATTTAAAATCAATTAAATTTTCCCAAAACAAAACTGTAGCAAGACTACAGAATGGTCTCTTCACTTCGAAACTCGAAAATGAACGTCGATGATGCTGCAGTCATCACCGAAATTATTTTCTAGCGACAAAGAGAAGAGCACTAAATTTAAATTTAATATTCTTTGGAAACAAATTTCTATTCAAAAATACTTTAAATAATATATCCTTTAAAACTTTAAACACAAAGTTTGAAATCCATCAGAAATTAAATTCTCAAATTCTTGTTTTACATTCATTTTAAATTTCCAAATAAATTTATAACCATGTTTTATAGTTCAATTAGATATATGAAACAATAGAAAATGATATATAAAACAAATATTATTTCTTAACAACCAATTCTAATAAAATCCAGATAAAGATTTATAATATAGTTACAAAATTTATTTCACAAATTTATTTCCTTACTAAATTTTAAAAACATATTGTGTCAGTTTGCTCTGTTCAAGTGTTTTGGAAATCTTATCGATAGCATTGATCAGACGAATCGATTAGAAACCCAAATCAACATCAACAACTCAAACAACACAATATATAAAACATTTTAAATATTAGTTTACAAATACACTTCAAGAATAATTTGAAGATAAGTTGGAAACAAAGATGAGATGATTAAATAACAGAATAGGGAGATGGATGAGTTTATATAAATCGCGGGCAACCTTAACCGGGTCAACCGTGACTTAAAGAATAAGACCGATGTGGATTTCTTGGGTAAATCGACATTCGATCTCAAGATGTAGAGTTTGAAATTATTAGAGATACTAGCATCTAAACCGAGGATATAGAATCTCTGGTGAATCGATGTTGTTGTAAAGGAGTTTTCCCCCTTTACAAATAAATTTGAGGTTGGCGAGACCGTCGACTCATTATGAAGATCTTTTGAAGTTGAGTTATGGGATACTCCAGAAATTAAAGAAGATAAATTGTGAGGGACACGAATGGATTTTGGAACCACAAGGAATGTTCCAAAATTCAAAGGAATCGAGTCAAAAAGGAAGAGGTTTAAACTCGAATGAAAGTGATTCTGTAAATACATTTACCCTATATACTGACTTTTGCCTAGAGCTACCAAAGCTCTGATACCAACTGTAACGACCCGGTATTTTCAACCATTCGCATCCGCACATGTCGGACTTGAATTGCTCAAAATACCGCGTTGTAAATAAAATTTGGCAAATCTCAGAATATGCAGTAAATACATAGTCACAGATTACAGACACAGAGTAAATAATAATGTAGCGGAAATAAAAGAGATATTAGTTCATGAAGCTACTATATAAAAATAAGATACATCAGAGTTAAACAAGATACAACAGAAGAGTAACAAGATACATCAGGTAAAATCAAAATACATCACTGGAAACACTGGATACTGAAAATAAATAGATGGCTGGATCTTCAAGCAAAGCTCCAACTCCAAAGGTGAGTCTTGAATGCTAAATCACTCAATCTGATTCGAGCGTAAAGCAAAACACAAAACACTCGAGTCAGGACATAAAAACTTATGAACTGTAAATCAACTCAAGTGAACAGTAACAAAAAATGCATCAGTAACTTAAAGAATGCTTGGGATCGCCCATCCTTTAAGGATCCGTTAAACTATTTACTATGTAGTAATATTGCGCTATTATAATAATGTCTACAGTAAAATAAACATACTTTTAAATAGCTTTTCGGGCTACCCATATCACCCTTCACACATAATAGTCCCAGTAGTCCATCCAATATCATGCCATCTCCATTCCGGGTGACTGTCAGAGGATACCGCACGAGCTACGGGAGAAAAACAAACTCGTAGTAAAGGCTCGGTATGGTAGGTGACACGGCACACAAGGCAATGCCAGGGTAGATATACCAATTACGCACACGGGCTGGTGGTAACGCAGCAGCCACATACGCCCACCTCGGAACACACTCCCATATCAAAATCGGAGGATGGCCATCTAATCAATCACCAGTAAGAGTATAGTATCGAAGGAATGTGTCTGATAGGAGGAATGACCTCACTTGGCCCGAGATCGCTCCTGTTTTAGCCACCTTATGCCAACTCACGGGAGTTGGGTCCACGTAATATACCTCAGGAACGTCACCACCATCCTACTTCATTCTGGAATCTCCACCGCATACACGGTTGTTAAAGTGGTTTTCGGAGTTGGCAGAGAGTATGACAACTTCCGATCCCGGTCTCTTTAACAACCAAACGTTATTATAACGCCGTGGTCATTTCAAAATAGTTTATACTTTAAAAATGTAACAACCCGCATATTTATCGAGTTTGTATTTAAATATTTTATTTAAATATTAACTCGTTAATCGGATTTTGGTCCGAAAAGCTACTTTTTGCAAACGGTCAAATTAGGACTCGAGACCACTTCCATTGAGTTCGAAATGTCGTTTACAACTTTTTTTAAGTATAAACTTCGATAGGTTTGGAGTAAGTGAAATTTCACTAACTTTTCCCGCTTTGGACTTTGGGTTAGTTTAGCCTATTAAGCCCAAGTTCCAACCCTCTTCTCCTCACTCTTCATAAAATTCCTAACTAATCAAGCTTTGGCATTAATGGTGGAGGGAATGGGAAATTAAAATTCCAAAACTCAAATTCAATTGCAATCCATCTTTCTACTCCAAATTCAAGAAGAAGACATCGGATTCAAGCTTGTGGTTGCTTCTCCATTTGCCTTCAAGCTTTGTCCTTCATTTTCATTGGGTTTTGGAGCAAAGGTGAGATTTTTATCTCACAAATCTAGTCTATAACTATATTGGACTGTTGGGAATGATTCCCTATCACTTTTGCATGCACATTTGCATTTGGTTTGGATTGGATTGGCGAAAAACTCCAATTTTTAGTGTTTTTGGTGAAAAACTGCTCTTAGGTCGTTCTGTCTTCATTAGGTCGCTCGGGGTGGAAAAGTCACGGCCTTCGTATTTGACTCGCTCGGTTTTAGGTCGTAGGTCGCAAGCCTTTTAGGTCGTAGGTCGCAAGCCTTTTAGGTCGTAGGTCGTATGGTCGTTAGGTCGCTCTGCTTTGACTCTGGCCATTTTTGCTCACTCGCAGTTAGGTCGCTCACGACCTAGGACTTAGGTCGCTCGCGAGTTAGTGGCTTAGGTCGTTGGGTCATATAACCCATTAAGTCGCGCTCCTTTAGGTCGCACCTCTTTTAAGTCGCCCTTCTCTGGACCTTGTTAGGTCGCTCAACATTGACCTCGTTAGGTCGCTCAACACACCGTGTCGCTAGGTCGCTCGACTCTGGACCTCATTAGCTCGCTCAACCGTCTACCTTTATAGGTCGTAGGTCGTCTCCGACCTTATACCACTCGGCCGCATTAGGTCGCGTACCTTTTAGGTCGCGTGTTGCTCTAGGTCATATGACCTTAGGTCGCTAGGTCGTATGGCTTTAGGTCGCTAGGTCGTATGACCTTAGGTCGCTAGGTCGTTGGGCCTCGTTTCTTCTTAGGTCGCTGCTTCTTATAGGTCGCTCGGCTCCTTAATTTCTTTAGGTCGTTTGAGTGTTAGGTCGCGAACCCATTTTAGGTCGCATGACCTATACCCTTTAGGTCGCTGGACCACTAGGTCGTGCCCCTTAGACCCCTAGGTCGCAACCATTAGGTCGCTCGACCCTATCCCTCTTAGGTCGTTAGACCTCATTTTGTCTTCACTAAGTCGTTGCCCCCGCACCCCCACCTTGGGGGGTTGCCACCCCCCCCAGACCCCCCCTCCGTAGGGCATCTTATCTGAAAAATATTCAACAGAACTTGCTGAGCTGATTTCATTGGATTTTTATCACATCTTCGAATATGACCTTTGTGATTGATTGTTTCTACGATCGCTTCTGTGATTTGTCACTTTAAAATATAAAGGTTTCAAAACTAGCAGTAAATATCAAAACTCTTTCAACAAAATGATTTCAACTCTATTTTTAATAACAAAGCTCTTTTCTTAAACCGTTTTCCAATCTATTAGTATATACAAGCCTTTACCTCACTCGGATGAGAAATCTAATTAAACGACTTAGTAAAACAAGTGGTATGAAACGCTTGCGTTCACTTCGTCGGTTAATTCTTGGACTTGTTCGATTGAACCTCTTGTGACAATTTTATTAGTGAAGATTTACAGTTTGTTCGTAAATATTTAAGTTAAGCAAGTGGTTATGGGACATGAAGCTAAACTTCTATATTTACTAGCTTAGTGTAATTGACACTTCTCGTTGATCTTGATGATCGCTTTATGAATTAGACTAGCAATTGCGCGATGTCTCTTTCATTGCAAGGTTAGACTAGACACCACTTGTGTGATTCCATTCACACATACCTTTCTGCTTTTTGGTTAGTCTTGACCTCAATCTGTGTGATTCCATTCACACATGCGTGGTAGCTCCCCTTGGTCTTTCGGACCGTCATGTGATAGGCCTCTTTCCCTTTTTATGATTTCTGGATTTCTTGTGTTGATTTCTGGAATTTATCTCTTTGACTTGTCATGAGTACAAGTTTAGGGTATGATGCCCTCTTTGGATCTTTGAGAAGATTCTTGTGATATTGATATATCTCTCATCGGTTGATCTCCCGTTGATCATTATTTGCATACTTATAGTAGTATGTCAGTATGGATATTTTATGTTTATGCCATATCTTTTATTTTATATCATGTCATCTGATATTTATAGCTAGACTGATCCGTTTATTATTTTCTTATAAATAATACTCGGGTCAGACCGAGATGTTACAGGTGCTACTGCTTGACTCCTCCTCAGTGATTCACTACTCAGACTTTTGGCTACTTGTTTAGATTAGCAGCTTTTGTTGTTTACACTTGAGATATAGACTCATAGTTGTATTCTTTTGTATAGCATGCGTTGCTATTCTTTTGTATTATCGTGGATCTTTTTAGACCACTACTCTGATGTACACTTTTATGTGATATATATTCATATCTCTTTCCGCCTTTGTGATATGGATATCTGTGATTGTTTCGCATGTTATGCTTACTTCTATATTTGTTTCCGAAGATTATTTTATAGCCACCGTGTGATAAGAAATTACATGGATGGTCGCTCCTCAACAGCCTTATTCTCCGCGCTAGTTGACAGCACTACACCGTAGTGTTCTTGGCTAGCGTGGGTATAGAGGTGGGGCGTCACAAAAAAGATCAAATCATTTCATTTCAAACTATATTTCTTTCAAAATAGTTTATACTTCGAAACCAAAACCATTTTTATTTCAAAACTATTTATTCAATCAAAATAGTTTATACTTCAAAACCAAAAACATTTCAAACATATATTCATTTCAAAATCATATTATTTTCAAAGTATAACTCTTTCGAAACCAAAAATACATGAAACAATTACACTTTGAAAATCATAACATTTCAAAATCATACATTTGAAATCATCGGATATTCATTTAATTCTTTAAATTTTACAATTCATTCAATTAATCCCAAATTTTCAATTTCCAACTTAATTCAATTCAAACCATCAGTTTCAATTAAATTTCCCAATAACCATTTCAAATCATATCATTTTCAAATATAGATTTGATCCACTAATTAAACTATTCAATTTTTAATAAATTTCAAAGCTTTAATATCCCGCATTTCAAAACTAAATTTTATAATTTCATATTTCTCAAATCTAGTTTCATTATTACTTACTTTTGAAATATTCATTTCATAAATCCAATACTATTTAAATAAACTCAATTTACAATTAAACTAAATATCCTTTCATACCAATATAAACTTCAAATATTCATTTATCAAAAGTACATATCATTCTAATTCATATTCTTTATCAAAATAAAGATCAAATCATTTCCAAACCTTATTATCAACTCATTATTTGAATTCAAATTCAAATACTCAAATTTAAATATCATTTTTAAATCAAATAAGTCATTCATTTGTTATTTTAAGTATCATTACAAAATACATTAAAAATTCCATTCAAAAATTCATTTATCTCATTACATTTCATTCCATTTAACACATAACCAAGTAAACCTTACTTAAATTCAAATTCAAATTAAATATTAAAATATATTCAAAACTTCTTAAATTTCACAATTAATCAATTTCCAAAATTTAAATACACTTCAAAATATAACTCAAATAGTGTTAAAAACTATAGCATTTCAAACATTGTCAAATTATAGCAACGACAACATTTATAAAGTGCTATCGTAGCTTATAGCTTCCAAAAATGGTTTAGTTCAAGAATAACGGCATTTATAAAATGTCGTAATAGATATTTAGTTATTTCAAACATTGTTAGATTCAAAACAATAGCATTTAAAAATGCTGTCAAAAGACTACGACATTTTGAAAATGCTATGAATTCCAGATTTCATTTTAGCTTTTCAAAAAAAATAATTAAACTCCAAATTTTTATTATAAATTAAAAATCATATTTCTAGACTTCAAAATTTCACATTTAAAATCATTTTAAGATATGATTTAACACAACAAAATTTTTAGATCAAATATTCAATTTAAAAACTCCATTCATTTATTAAGTCAAAATTCACTGTTTATTAACATATAAATTAGATAAAACTTAAAATTTTACTTCATATATAATTTTAAAACTTTAAATTTAATTTCCATTATTTATTTACATTTTAAAATAAAATTTAAAGTCTAAAATCTCAATTATTTCACATTTACGTACTCAAATTCACAATTTCAAGACTTAATATTTAATTTTCTTAAAACCATGAAATATATATTTTTAAATCAAAATTTCATACTTTTAAAAATACATATTTTAATAAATATCATTTAAAAATATACCACGGGGTCTGTATATAATTTTCTAACCTAGGGCAAGTGATACGGATATATATCATTTCAATCCGTAGTTTACAAAGAAAACCCGGGTTCTATCATTTCGAACCCGCAATCCCAAGTCAAATAAAATACAATAAAAATCGCTCAGGCCTATCATTTCAGCCCATAACGATTTTTCCCTAATCTTAAGTCCGTTTGGGTATGTATCATTTCAACCCATAGTGATTCTATTCTAACAGGGAACTTGCAGTGTGAATATATGCATAAACATTATAAACAATGTCAGTGTCACAATATAATGTCATATATCACATGTCAGGTTATAATTAACAGTTTTAACATGGTAACAACATGGCATAGCATATCATATGATCATCATTAACTTGCATAAACATTTTATATTACTAAACACTTGTCATCAATTCACTATTTCATAAGTATAAATGTCAGAGTGAGAAAGACTCACCTTTTACGAAGCTAGAGACAAACAACACACACAAGAGCGATTCCAAAGGTACGACAAGCACAATTTGATTTGAATTGATGGAGACCCTTGTAAACAACACAAAATATAATATACATAAGCACAAACATAGATATCGACATACAAATGTAATCAACAACTTTAGTTTGCAGAACAGTTGCAAAACAAGAGAGATGACCAAACCTTAGAAGCAAAAGACTTGCACACGACAACATAAGCTTGTCACATGATCAAATGGGCTTGCTCTCATAGTACTAGGCTCAGCCTAGATGCCAACATGGCTCAGGTTTGGGTCAATATGGGTTCATATGGCTCGGCCTAACTTGGATATGAAGGAGTGGAAGTTGTGACATGAGAAATACAAAAGTCAAGGCAATTAAGTGGATTTTTTGGTGCAACTATAGGTTCGGCCTACCATGGCTTGGGCTTGGTCATGCAAGGGGATGGTCAGGTGGTGGATGGAGTGGCAGCCAGAGGTGGTGGAGGGACTGGTGGTGGCGGCCATGGAGGTGGTTTAGGTTAAAAATGAAGGCTATGGCCTTAAGGGTTTGGCTAGGCTAGTTTGGTGGAACTTTTGTACAAATTTTGTGGTGCAACATCAACGGATGGTCATGGCTACTGTCATGGTCAGAGGAGAGGCTTATGAGCTGCTGGAGATGATGGTGGAGAGGATGGTAGTGGTGGTGGTAGAGGCTAGGCCTAGCAAAACACAAGAAGGATCAATGCAAAAATCAATAGGAAACTCATAAAAACAAGAAGAAAGATGATAGAATTTACCAAATTTTTGTAAAAAAATGGCCATGAGTTTTTTTCTCAAGAAAGAAGGTAAAATTTTCGTGAGAAAGAGTGAGGAATGTGGCTGAAAGATAGAGTAGGGTACGACCAAAGCATTGATGAATGGAGTTTGGAAAGTGAAAGGTCGGAATGCAAAAGGACTAAGCATACAAAAGATCTCAAACTCTTCATATATTCATTATTTCTTTTTAAATTTTTATATAACTAGAAAACAAATATAAATTCAGTTAAAATACGAAAACATAGTAAATAAACAAAAATAAATTAATTAATTATTAATTATATATAGTGTAATTAAATAAAACAGCAAAATTTGCAACTAGTCTTGGAAATATGAAAAATAAGTGCAATGAACTTGGGAAAATTTTTATGTACTTAAAAATATTTATAAATAAATATAAGAACACAAAATAAAAAGGAAATCACAAAAATAAATAATTTTTTTTTAATTTAAATATAGTTTAGATGAAGAAAATAGCAGAAAAAGGAAAACAGCCTTTTAAAAATAGGAAATCATCATAGTAAATTTTAGAAAAATTCTCTTATTATTTCAAAAATATTTAAAAGTCAAAATATACATAATATAACATATTAAAACATATTAAAATAAAATATGACAAAGAAATATAAAATTTATACAATTTAAAATAACAAAATTGCAAAATAAACAATTTATACGCAAAATTGAAATGTACATATCTTTTGCAGTTTAACTCTGTTTTCCACGAGAAAAAAAGCAATGTTCAAGTTATTAAATCTATTTTCATAATAAAAGATAAAATTTAAAATTTAAAACTTTTAAATTTTTAAGTTAAAAGTCAAAGTTTGACTATTTTGACCAAAATCAACATTTTCTGGAAATATTCAATTTATGCATGTTTGAAATTCTAATCCACATCAAAATCAACATTTATATTTAAATTAACAAAATATATTAATTTTAATAAATAAAATAAAGTTTTTAAATTAGGAATTTAAATTAAAATAATTAAAATATACAATTACAATAATCAGAAAATACAGGGTTGTTACAATTTCTGCTACGAGTAATCTAATATTTCTATGTCTATGATTTTGTGAATGATTTTATTTTCTCCAAATTTTATTACAATCTGTTATTTTGAATTATTCAAGTCTAACATGTGTGGATTATTGTCGATTTGAATGGACCAAAATAGTGGGTCGTTACAATTCAACTTCTGATCTTCATATAAATAGCCCGTTATAAACCCTAGCTATTTCTTATTTTCATTTGTCTACGCGTGCAATTTTCTCTGGCTTCTTATTCTCAATGGCAGACAAACTAAACAAATTTCAAAGTCAATTGCAGATCAAAATCAAATCAAAAATTCATACTCCTCCAACCCAAATAAATTATATATCAATTTGAAGCTCTCTACGAGCGCAAGTCAAATTTGCTGTCTTTTTTCAATTTGGGTCATGATTTGCCTAGAATTGCCCGAAATAGACATGCCCATCCATTGGGTAAAGGTTTGATCGTTTGGTGGATCTACGTCGATCAAAGGGCATAGGGGTGTTGCAGTCGTTGGGTAGTTTGCATTTAGGGTGTCGTTCGTTAGGCCGTCAAAGTTCACCAGGAAAGGAGAATAAAGGCGTTGGCGGCGTGTTTGATTGGGACCGTCTGACACGGTCGCGCCACCATGTTCAGGCATGCCTCGAGCAAGAGGTGACATCGACGGCCTTTGGTCTAGGTGGAGGTGAGCGAGGCAGTAGCAGAAATTAGGTGAAGGCGGCGACTGCGTGATTTGAACGATCGAGGCAAGGGTTTTGTTGCGTATAGAAGGCGCTGACGTGTCAGCTTATGTGTGGTGATTTCCCATTTTATTTTATTTATTTTATGATTTAAATCCTCTAACTTCACAACTTAATATCTTTTGCATACAAACTCGGATTTGGGCGCATTTTTTCCTCTGGGATCGTATCGAAATTTCTGACCTTTTGATGCCGGTTTGGACGAATTCCAAGACTATTCAATTTTGGACTATAAATTGAGTTTTAATTCGATTCAAAATCAATAGTGAGTGTTTTATAAAATCTATTATGTTAGTTAAATTAATTTTACGATGTGATTAGGAATTTATTTATAGTTGTTTGGTATATTAAAAATTTTATTACTGTTAATTTGTATTATTTTGAATTAAATTGTTATTTAATTTATTATTGAAATTAAACTTGCCAATTAAATACCAGTTATTGATAATTAGTTAATTGTTGATATTTATTTGTTGAATTGAATGATGATTTTGATGGATGTCTGATTTTTGATATTGGATGATTGGATGTTATGTTTAATTTATATATTGTTATCACCTTGCAAGTTCCCTTAATTATTATCAGAAAATCACTATGGGTTGAAATGATATATGCCCGAACGATCTATAGATTATGGAAAAATCGTTATGGGTTAAAATGATAGACTCGAGCAATTTTATGGATTTTAATATTTTTATGATTGCGGATTGGAATGATACATATCCGTAAACATAAAATAATTACGGATTGAAATGATAAATATCCGTATACTTCACCCTAGGGTAGAGTACTACATACGGACAACGGATTGGTTAAATCAAATAATTTTTAAAATCCTAAATTCTTGAAACTAATCAAATGACATTTTGGAATAAAATTTGATTATATAAATAGAATTATTATTGAAATACTTAGTTTTATGATTGAAATGTGGATTTGTTTTAAAGGAATTGTTTAAAGGAATTTAATTGAAAATTTAAAGTTGAATCTTGAAGTACAATTAAAATTTATCAAAATCGGGTTATTAAATTTGTTTGAAATATAACTTTGAAATATATTGAAATGGGATTAATTTGAATTGGTATTTCAAACATAGATTGGAAGCGATAATGAATTAAATATTTTATTGAAAATTGGAATAGAAAATTTTGATATTGGGACTTTAGAAATTTAAAAGTTAAATGTGTTGGAACGAAATAAATAGTTTAAATTGATATTAATTCCAAATTCATATTTTATTATAAACTGTTTGAAAATATATTGTTTTAAAATTTCTGATTATTAAGATTTTCAAATTATTAAACTATTTTAACTTATATTAACTTAGTTAAATCATTTAACCTATTTTAAACCAATTAATTTATTTCAAAAAAATTAACCCATTTAGGTTATTTCACATCTAATTAATCTATTTTAAAGCTATTTAACCTATTTTCATTATATTTTATTTATTTCAAATCTATTTAACCATTTAAATCAAGAAAAATATTTTAATCTATATTAAACTGTTTCAGAGTATTTCAACTAATTATAACTATTTAAAATATTTCTAAATTTTCAGACTAAGTAAAAGGGAGGTGTTTATATTTAAATTTACTAGTTTAAAAGCGAATACGGCTAAATGATGTTATAATTTAAGTTGGAACGTAAATGACAAAATTGACTGAATTTGATTATTTTAAAATGAGGGTTTAACCGAATTTGGAAATATGATTTTTGAAAGAATTGTGATTTCGGGGACGATATGATTTGAAAGTGAATATGATTCGAGAGTAAATACGATGTGAAAGTGATATGGTTTGAAAATATTAAAATTTATCCAAATTGTGAATTGACTTTTGTAATGTAAAAGAACCATCCGATGTGAAATAGCGTTTAGTTGTTAAAGTGACCGGGATCGGATGTTGTCACACTCTTTTTCAATATCGAAAACCATTTTAAAAACTTTGTACATGGTGGAGACGCCAGAAATGAAGTACGATGGTTTTGAGAATGATTCTGCATAAGCTATTTACGTGACCCTGACTCCCATGAGTCAGCTTGATGTGGTTAAAATCAGGAGCCACGTCGGCCAAGTGAGGTCATTCCTCCGATTGGGAACACTTCTTCGATACTATATTCTGACTTTGTGATTTGATTTGGTGGCCACTCCTTGATTTTGATTTGAGAGTGTGTTTAGAGGTGGGCGGTAGTAACTACTATGCATTACCACCAGTCTGGATACGCAAATGGTATATCTACCCTGGCATTTCCTCGTGTGCAGTGGCGAAGGCCCTATCGTGCCTTCTACGTGTTTTTTTACACCATATCTATGGAGTGCCCTCTGATAGCCCGACAGTTTATGGAGGAATTACGATACTGTATAGTCTATGGAAATATATAAAAATTTGTTAAGGGGTATATGGGTAACGCCTTAACGCTATTTTAATACTTTTACTTTACTGTAGACATATTATAATAGCGTATTTTACTACATAGTAGATAGTTTAACAGATCCTTAGGAGATGGAAATCCCAAACATATCTTATGTTACTGCACTCACGTTAGACACTGAATAGGAGGTGTCAAAACCGTAAACATCTCTGATGCTGTCACACTCATATTTACAATTGATTTAACTTACTTAATATATTTTAGTTCTAACTCGAGTGTTTTGTCTATTCAATTCGCTTGGGTCAGACTGAGCATTTCATGGCTGAATACCATATTTCTGGAGGACGAAGACGAATATTTGTACTAGTATTATTTATGATATTTATTCCACCGCATCATACTGTTCCGCTGCATTTATTTATTTATTTATTCCTGTTTATGTAACTCTGATGCTTGTGTTGTAAAGAATAATCAAATTTATTTATAAAACAGCTTCAAGAACTGTTATTTTATTACTATATTTTTTATTCCGCTGCGAGATTCTATATTTTTTTTATTTCTTTCTCCTTTTTCTTATTTACCCCAAAACAATCCGCCATTTTGAATGGTTTGAGTCTGACATGTGTGTCTGCTTAAAACATCCAAAAGGCAGGTCGTTACATAATTGGAATTTATTTCTGCCATAGAGAAGGAGAAGTAGACAGATGAAATTTGTACGTACTGAATAAGAAAGTGACTGCTAGGGTTTGAGAAAAAACTATTTATATAACCGAGGCCTGACAAGAAATGAATAAACATCCGAATAAATTTGAAACGAAAAATAAGCCTCGAAAAGCCCATTCTGCTTCCGGAATGAAAACAGGTCATCCCATATATCACAACAGATGTTTTCGATAATTCTACACTCAATGTAAGAGGTTTCAAGTCCTAATTCCATCATATAAAGAAGTTAGTTTAAAAAACAGCTTATTTCAAATTGATTTCAATTGAATTTGATTAAATTGATTTAAATGCGTTTTGAGTCCGTCCAATCAAATGACAAGTCTGATCACTATGAAACTTGAAATCCTACAATAATTCACCATTTATTGATCCGATGAAACTGGTTTCGTCGAAATCCGAGACAGTGACCAAAATGTCTATTTTCATGTTAATTAAAAAAATTATTATTAAATTGATTAAATAACTTTTTTATTCCACTTTTAATAACTAACAAAATTTATCATTTTTCATTACCTAGACATTTACAATAATTTAAAACGAATTTACATATCAATCCAGCGTTAAATATTACACTAATTACATTGTTCAATTTCAACTATAATTAAATCCACTTTATTATAATTTAATTCCAATAAAATTGGTTAAATTTGATATCAATCTTTTTGTTCAATCTATCATTATTTTATGGATATAGTTACATTGGTTTATATCATATTATATTAATACGCTACAATTTCCATCCTTTTATTTTTATTAACTACTATATTTTAATTATATTGAAGTTTTATCAATTTTATTATAATTTAGAAATCCCAATAGATTAATTTATCTTTGTTTCACTCTTTTTATTGCATCAGTTATTGCCTTATGAATACAATTAACATTTCTGTACATTTTATTACATTCACAATTTACAGTTATCATCTTAACTCATATTAAAGTGATATTTAATTACCTTTAATTATAATTGCCTAAATAAATTGGTAACACCGAGAATTGTTACCTTTTCTCCATTTAATAACATTTTAAGTTTGTTATCTACACATAAATGTCATAACTACTTAAATACCACTAATTTCTATCCAATTACAAATTATTACACATTATATCATTAATTGATACAACATTTATATTATTAATTACTCTTTTAATCCAATTATCAATTAATACACACATTATTACAATTAATTTACCATCTATAATCAATTATCACTTTTAATTTAATTAATAGGAATTACATTTAAAGAACTTATCAATTATCTTAAGTTAATACTATTACATTTTATACTAGTTATATTCTTATTGTTAAATCACAAATTTTATTTCTACCAATATTAAATCACCAAACCTTATTAAATTAACTATTTTTAATTACCGAAAATTACGGGTCATTTCACTCTTCCCCACTCATAATTTTTCGTCCTCGAAAAAGAAAAGGAAGGGAAAAAGGAATTAAGTAATCAATATATCTTATTCAAAATATTAAATTTATAAACAATTAATCTACATAATTACAAAATTTTAAAAAATATATCAATTTATGACAATTAGATCCTTTATATTCAAGTTAACAAAAGTTTGGAAATCATTTCACAAAAAATTTCTAATTCCAAAATTCAAAGAAAATTCGGCGGCCTCCTTTGCACGGAAAGGTCTGGGAGAAATAATAAAATCAATAATAACAATACATGTCATATTTTTCAAAATAATATATCCCAAGCCACGAAAAATAATATAATATCGCAATAAAATCATAATCCGAGAACATACCTATTTTTCGGGCAAACAACGCTTAATTTATGAAACCAAAAGCAGTAACAATTGTTTCCATAACCTGTATTCACTTATGTAATCCAAAGAGTTAATGATTATGTAAAAGAGAAATATTTAAAGTTGTTTCAATAAACAACAACAAATCAATAACAACATAAAAAAAATCATTCGCAAATCAAACCGTACAAACATCATTTTCAACAAAGAGAGCAATTATGCATCCATAGCAATCAAAACAAATGGTTTGTTTGGATTCAGAACATCAAATCATATAAATGATAAATAAAATATGAAGTAAACCATACACTTAACAGTCATAGATAAAACTTTGTAGATTATTTATACATCTCTATACAAAGTAGAAGTATCCTTCATCAACCAATCCATAAGCCAAACAGACAAAGAATTCAACACATTTTTAACTTTTCTCTATTTATCTTTTTCACATCATTTATTGTTCAGTTTTGTTTATACAATGACTTTCTTTAATTCACGTTCATTACTTAGAAAATTTTAATTCTCGTTCATTCATATAAGGCTTATTTCATTCATTTACGTTCTTTACTTACATAAGTTATATCCATTTCAATTATTTGGATCATAAATGAATTCATTATTGAAGTATCATATACGTTTTATTACAGTTAATTTCACATTTACTATTTAGTTTGATTTCCTTTTTTTCACATCATTTACTTTTCTTTCTCATTCATATAATGTTTATTTTTTGCAATTTACATTCGTTATTACTTACAAAAGTTCATTTCTCCTTTATTCATACAACTCCATTTTCATTCATTTTAATACTTCACATTCATTGCTTAAATAAGTTATTTTTATTTCAACTATTGGATTATACGTTATTTTGTAAGTATCTTTACAATTCAATTCACCATTTATAGATTATTTCTTTTTCACATTCATTCTTCCATATATAGTATTATTGAATATTAAATCCATTTCTAAATCAATGTTTTCTAGAGTTATAATCATTCCATTAATAAAGTATTCACTTTTACTATTCGTTTTAATTCTAAATAGCTACAACATTTACTTAAGTTCAAAATTATTTACTTACAATATTCACCTTTCTATTAAATTGATTATCAACAATCTTTAATTGTTAACCTAAGTTTAAAACAATTTTATAACATCAGAGTTCTTATTTATAAACATAATTTCATTGAACACTTCATTACTAAAGTTTACTAGTACAATATTCTATTACATATTCTTTTTAACATTTCAACTTTTAATAATTTAGTAAGTTATTTATATACATATATACATATATACATATATATATATATATATATATATATATATATATATATATATATGTCTTTTAGAATGCAATTTAATATTTCCCAAGTTTCTCTTATATATTTAGTTAACAAAATGTTTGATAGTTACCATTTCTTATTTTCATTTCCATTTTATTTACCGTCTAAAAAATTTCAATTTCTTAATTTTATTTTAGAAGTTTCCAATTATTATTATAGTCAAGATTCCATTCATTGCAATAATTTCAATTTGTCAAATTTACATAAACTTAAGAACTAAACAACCGGGTGTCATTTCAATCCTTTTAAAATAATATATATACAGTTATAACTTATATATAAATATATATATATATATATATATATATCAAATCAACCGCCACAAACTAAAATTAAGATTCGTTTAACAAAAGGATGTGCAGTAAACCCACTAGTTCAATCTTCCCACTTCGAAACTCAAAATTGAACGTCGATGATGTTTGGACTCATCACCGTAATTGTTTTCCAACGATAGAGAGGGGAATACAGAACTTATTTCCTTCAAAATTTCCTTTTAATACATTTCTTTCAAATCATTTTGAAATAATTATATCAAAAAATACTTCTAAATAATAATAATATTATATTCCAAAATCTTTGGAAAGAAATTTTCAAAATCCCAGAAATTCAATTCTAAACTTTCAATTTATATTTAATTTATTTGTAAATCCTATTTTAAATCAATATTTATAAAATTTCTTTACATAACTGAAACGACCTGCAAATCCGTACCCCTTAAGTCAACGCTATTCTTCATCAATCAACTCAAGATGAATGGAAATATGAACAATTTGGGTTAAAGAAGAAGAGGTAGAAGAAGAAAGTAGAAAACAACAACAGAATCTAAGCATCGCAGCGGAATAAAATATAATAGTCAATAACAGACCTTTACAAAAAATGAAAACTATATCTGTTTTATATACATACATCATCAGAATACATCATCAGACTTCAACTACATCAATAACATACAACTGGACAGCCATATAAACTTATCCTCAAAACTGAATACACAACGGAACGATAATCAATTACGGAAGTACGTATCGCGATCCAGCTCGTCTCCTAAGCTCCACAGCATCCTTTCCTGTATTCTACAATACTCAGTCTGACCCGAGCATTATAGTTAAATAACACCCGAGTTAGTCTGGAATACCAGCGTGTGAAAACCACACTCAATTTGATTATTAAAGTTTCAAAATCCTTTGAAAATCAAAAGCATCTCGTAAGAGCACCCCACAAATAAACATGTCGGGTTTTTACTTTACGATAGCTAAAACATTTTTTATTAAAATCATCTGATGTTATTATAGGGTCTATTTACAAATACTTATTAAAATAGCCGAAATTGTTACATGATTAAATTCCAGCTACTGGCCACAAAGTGGGCTATACAAAAAACCGTAAAAGGCACGTAGGGAGAATGGTTTTCCAACTAATGACTAGGCACTGTGGTACCACCTGTCAAAGTACGTGGCCTAGATCACCGTACCGAGGATTACTCCCAATCCCGTACAACACAAGACCGGGACTACCCCTTACTGGATAATCCCGAGTAGGATCACCCCACGGTTGGGATCAGCAACCGCACCACTAAGCCGAACAAAAGGGACATCTAGACAGGGATGACCTCACGTAATGGGCGCTACCCACCTAGCCTTGCTGCATAACCCCTTATTTTCAGTCATTCCCGGTTGATAAGGCTTGAGGCTAAGCGTTACCTTTTTAGATTGTTTCACTTAGAATGCAAGTCGTCTACCTGACGATGTTCCGAAAGCATTCATGCATATAAGTCCGTCCCGGGTACGAACGGAACCGAAGGCACTACTCCTACTACATTCATTTTGGAAACATCCTTAGTATTAGTAGCGAATAGCCCTTGCACTTCACTGCTCCATTTTCGAATCCAAACTCGTCTTCCTCACGAAAACATACAAACCATATCGAAGTGGTTTTCAAGAAATTAATCCTGATCCCGGTCTCTTTGAAACGATCATCGCATTGTCCAATATTGATAGCCAGTTATTTAACTATCAAATAACATTCACAAACATCCATCAAACATAAATAATTCTCCTAAATTATTTATGAGCCTCAAAACATCTTTGCAAGATATATTTCCGCTTTCAAACTTTTTGAAAAGAGTTTTCAAACCATCTTCCTTTTATAGAATAAATTTCCCAAATATTTTCTATTTCCACTAAAATCACCTAGTACCAACACTTTAATTTTAAAATAATTTAAAACACTTCGTTATAAAATATCCTTTAAGACCCTTAAGTTATAACTACTTAAATGCTTATTCAAAAATACATACTTTAAGAATATTTAAAATAAAGCTACTTATAAAATATAAAACCAAATTTTTCTCTTTTAGAAACTAGTATCAAGCCATCTTTAAATAATTACTACTACAATAAATTTGAGAATGCTTGCTTTAAAACTTAAACATTTGAAAATAATAAATTTTCTAAACATGCTTTTAAAAACCACAAAACTTATATTTAAAATTTTACGTTGAAAAAGTACTTGGCTATCCAGGGAAATATACTTCTCTTCACATCCTTTAAAAATAAATCACCATTTATGTTTTTTTTTTAAATTTAGTCATTCCCTTAATAAATTCCCATCATGAATTTATTCTTTCAAATATCCCCTGATATATTACTTTACTTTTTTATAAACCCAGTTTATAAATTTCACAGTCGCATTCTCATTTAAATTTTCAATTTCAAACACTTAAATCAATTTCCAACTTGATTTCCAATTTACTCCGTTCTGAAATAAATTCCTTTACTTACTCATTTTTTTGTCAAATTCCATTAACTTCGGATTTTATTTCTTCCTTTTGATTTTAAATCTTTTAACTGAAACATACCAATTTCAGATTTTTTTCCAAATTTCTTCTTTGTTCTTTTAAATAAATTCTAAACCTTAAATTTTAAAGTAAATTCTTTTACACCATTGAATAACATCACTTAAGTTTTAAAAATTCATTATTTCCCTTTTTATTCAAAATCTCTTTTTCCATAATCAGAATTATTTACTAGAATTTTGAAATCACTTTTATTCTTATCCAATTCATTCTTATATTTATTTAAATTCTCTATGATTATTTTACTAAAAAATTCACTCTTTTATTTCCCTTTCAAAAATCCAATTCTATATATTTTGATGATTCAGTGTACCGAAATATATTCAAGCAAACTATTCATATTCCAATTATCAATATAATTCATCGCAGAATATCAAATATTCACAACACATTATTAAACAAGCTAAATAATTTTGAGGAATCCAGTTGGATCCCTCCAACCTGTTTCCCTACATCGATAGATGTTAGCACAATACCAATTCCACTTCGAGGTGGAATATCGCGGTATATGGGATTTATAAAATATCGTCCGCTATTATGCGGCGCATAGGGTCTCATCCGCTATATAATGCAGGAAATCAATCACTCCAATATATACTATGTATACTATTACATATAATATAGCTAATCAAATCAATTCAATTCAATCACTTAACCAATTATTTAAATTTAGCCATTTAAATTTAATTTAAAACCCCGATGGGTGAGATTAACTCACCTTTGATTTTTTTATTTACAATCCAATCCAAACCGGCTTGTTCTTCATTATTTTGACCTTGTATAGACATTATGCAATTTATTAATATTTGAAACAATCAAACAAATCAATTACCATTTAATAATTTTATTTAGTCTAATAATTTAGTTTTAAACTAATAGTTTAATTTTAAACGAATATTCCTATAAACAGTTTTTAGTAACTAAAATAATTAGATAAGTTAAACAAATTTATTACCATAAAGTATTCTAAGATTAATTAGTAGATTTAATATATGTATAAGTATATTTATATTATTTTCTTCAAAACGGTATATCTATATGTATTAGAAAACTAACCTATAAAAATCAATTCTTTATATAAATTTCTACATCTTCCAAAATCCTATCTGTATATGTATACTTTTCTCTGACTAATTTTTTTTTCAGAGCTAAAATTCGATTTAGTAAAAATGACTTGGTTGAAAATATTACCAGAAACACTCTCGGCCTTCACCATCTCGCTCGAGCTCGCGACATACCTCTACCATCGCCAGTCCTCGACCACAGCCCATCACGCTCAAACCATGCCAATCCCCTGATCGACCATCGGCCGGACCCACGCGTGCACGCTTCCAGCCCGCCACCTCCTCGCGCTCGGCCTATCATCGAGCTCATGTTTGAACTTGCGCTCGAAACCACTAAAATCCCCCACACGCACAACCCTTGTTGAGCCAATGAAAACCTCAAATCCTAAGTGCTGCTTCGCTTCTTCCACTGCGGTCGTTCGACTAGAATGAATTGCCTCACTTGGTTGCCTTCGATCGCTCACGCGTACGCGATAGAATGAAGAGTTCGGCCATTCAAATTTGAACGACTAGGGATTTGAACGAATTGAAGATAGCGAAAGGGAAAGTGAATAAACGCAATTTTTGTTCACTGCGATTTGTTTCGTTCGGCATTTATTTATATATGTTTTTTGATTTCGGTGAAGACTTGAGGGAGACGAAGATGTATTATAAATTGGGATGGCATCTTGAGTACGAGTGTCCAATTATAAAAATATTATAAATAATTTCTTTTTTGTTTGACAAGTTGACTTCCAATTTTTATTATGTTATAAAACTTCCAAAATGTCTCGTTATACATATCTGAAATTTTGAACCCAAATGGAGGCATACTGCTAGGCATTTATAATGTTATACGCCTATTCCGGACGCATTGGAAAAGGTTTCGAGTCATAATCCGATCGTATGGAGAAGATAGATTTTTGGACCCAGTTATAAAATTGAATTTTTGATTTAATTTCAGCGCGTTTACTTATCGTACGGCCAAACGATCACTTCCAACACTACGAAAATTGAAATCCTATAATAATACAATATTATGGATCCAATGGAACTGGTTTCGTTGAATTCTGAGACTATGCCTTGGAAGGCTATTTTTAAATATCAATTTAAACGATATATTTTCAAAACTTAACAAAACACTTCCAAATTCAATTTTAACACTTTTACTATCTTCATTATTATCAATTAAATTTTACAAACCTTTGAAATATTTTAATTCGGCTTAAATCCAAGATTTACCACTTAAACCAATTTCAAATGATTTAATTTAATAATTAAATTATCCAATAAATAGTGATATTTGAATTCACGTTAGAAACTAACTATGAAATAATTAAAATCAATTAAATATTCCGATTTCAGATAATCAAAAATTCCGGGTCATCACATTCCTTTCCCCTAAAAAGAATTCCGCCCCCGAAATTACTTGTTAGAAGAATGATCCAATACCCATTACTATTTTCCAAAACCAAACAGTTTTATCAACTTGCCATCACATATCTTTTATTAAAGACCCGCTATTACTTCAACCAACTTCCCAAACCTTCCATAGTTTCCAACAACATTATTTACTCCAATTATTCAAATTTAAATTTAAATTCAAATTTAATCTATCAAAACTTTCTCAAAAAAATTCTAACTCTCTAAATTTTCGAAAAATTTCTCCAGCGTCTCGATTGCGCAGCTAGCTCGGTACAACTACAAAATGCCTCTACGGGCTCCCAAATTCCAAAAGAAAACAACAGGCCAAGTGGCTAGATCAAAAAACCCAATCAAATTTCATACAAAAATTTAAATACATACCTTTTTTGTCGAGCAATTCAAATTTAGCTTCTGAAATCAAAACCGATTTTTCTGTTGCTTTTAAATACCTGTATATCTTACTTATTAATAATATCCAATCACAACATTCAAAAACATTTTTGACTTCCTTACACGATTTCAATATCTATTCATTCAAGCCGTATAATGTATATATATTTTTATTAAATCTCCACTCAAATGCTTATTCAATATATTTTCCCGACACCCGTACTACTTAAGAATTTCACCATTTCTTCTTAAGTTCAATATAAGTATTTATACGCTTCCTATATTTATTTTCACTTCACCACTTTAGTTTATATCTACTTCTATTCAAAGCGGTTCTCCCATTTCCATATGAATTCAATTTATCTTCAACTTTGAATATTGAATTTCATCTTCCATTTATACCGATTCGTAGATTTATTTTAAATTAGTTTCATCTACAAATTAATTTCAATTTCAAATTCAAAATTGTTTTGTCGCTAACAAAAATTTTCCCAAAAATTTTTCTAACTCCCAAAATTTTCGATATTTTTTGACAGAGCCTCCTTCGTACGGAGGAGCTTTTGCAATTTGAGAAAAGATATAAATATATATACATCGACCCACACGGTCGGAAAAACCAAAAAAGTTCATATTTCCTATTTTTAGTGCGTAGGCGTACCTTTATTTAACATTTTTAAGCAAGCGGCTTATTATTTTAGCATTTTGCGCGATCAAATCCAGCCAAACAGCTTGCCGGTACCTGTACTTACTCAATTCAAACATGTAAGGATAAAATATAGAGAGTTTATTTACATTTCACTCATTTTCAATAGCTAACACATGGAATAAGCAATGTATACTAAACAATCTTTATAAACAATTTTAAGATTTTGACTCTAATTCGGTTAGCTTCCAACCAAATTTTTATTTAGTTAGAATGGTTTATTATTCAATCGCTTATATTCAATTTCTTTTTAATCCAAACGAACCCAATTCACTTCAACTGATTCCAAAATCAATTTTTATTAAAGTTTCTTCACATTTAAACTTATTTACAAGCCATACATCTACATTTCATCCTATTTCCGCAATTGTTTCATTCAAAGACATTTTATTAAGCTAGGCACATTCAATAGTTATAAATTTATAACCATTTCCCAAATTAATTTAACCCAGACTTCTATTTAATGGACTTCCACTTTTACTCGAAGCCGATCTTCTATTAACTTTAAACTTAAGTTAATTTACTACCTTCAAATTATTTCAACTTCAAACCTAAGTTCACTTCCATTCAATTTGATTCTCATTAAATCAAATTCCATTTAATTCAGTTAGCTCATTCATTTTAATTTTAATTTTAATTCACATTCTCAATTTATAAAAATAATATCCAACCACATATTTAACTCATTTATACTCGAATTGGATTTTATTTGTAACTCAAATCATTTCTATTATAATCCAATTCTATTTTATTTTTACAACATCTCCACTTATTTAATTAATTATCAATCCAAGTCGAATTCTATTTATAATTCGAGTTTATTTCCAAACTTCATTATTAACTTACAATCCATTTATTTAACCGAGTTAAATTTTATTAATATACGCCATCAAATAATTTATTTAGCTAATTTGCTTACTTCCAACTTTTAAATCAATATTCGATTTTATTACAAAAATCATTTCATTAAATTTTCCTCAGTATAATTTTTTTTTAATTCCAGTTTGGATTTCCTCTCATTTTCCAAAATACCAACACTTTTATTTCGACTTATTCATTCCTTTTTTCATTTTTATAAGCTACTCACTTATTAATATTCAAACTTCTCCATCCATTACAGTCATTCACATTAACATTTTACTTTTAACTAGGGATTATACATTTTATTCCAATGCTTTTCAATTCTTTTATAAGCTTCCGAAGCTTATTTATCCCAATTCAATACTTACTTAGTTTACGCTTATTTGTTTAAGTAAGAATTTAAGTCCATTCAATATTATCTATAGCTCAAATGAATTTATTTAAATTCAATTTTATTTAACTTAACATCAATTAAATCTAGCATCATACCATTCTCTTTAATCGACTCATTCCACTTGAATTTAAATTAAGTAAGAACTTACTTTCACTTAATATCATCTACATCTCAATTATTTCATTAAAATTCAATTTCAACTTAATTCAAATCCAATTCATTATTATTAACTTTGCTTAAGTTAATTTAATTCTAATTAATTTTATTTCTCGATCCAAATTTTTTTATTTTATTTTCTCATTCCAATCACATTCAAGATATACTAATTATTTTTTCACTTCATCAATGAAATTTCAAAGTTTAATCTTAACCCAAGTTAAATTCTCACCTTTAACTTTCACCTTAAATTTTAATTCTAAAATCCAATCCCCAAGTTCCTCATCAAAATCATTCAATATTTATATGTTTATAACTTTTCTCCCGATAATCTCTAAATTATTTAAATAAGGATTTCAGGAATTTTAAACACCCAACTTTTAGTTTTCAAGTCATTTTGAAATCACCATTATCTCAAAATCACACTTCTCAAATTTTTAAACCAATCCTGGTTTTTATCCCCAACAAAATTCCCTTGAAATTTCAAAAACAAACTGGTTCTTTTCAACAAATCAATTTGGCAGCAGTTCGTCACTTAGAAGCTCGAAAATGAATAATGATGATGCTGCGCAGCCATCACCAGGATTATTTTCCAGCCACTAAAGTGGGTCCAATGCTATATCCGTTCTCAAAATTTATTTAAAACAGTTTCCTTTCAGAAATACCTCCAAAATAATAATGCTATTATCTATCCCCAACACTTCGAAAAACACTTCCAAAATCTCCGGGGTTTTAAATTTTCACATTTTGTCTTAAATCAAATTTTAACTATAATTCAATTGTATAATTTTTGCTCACGTATTTTTTTTTCTTTCATTTGATTATACAAGTCATACTAAGTTGATAATTTCATTTGTTTAAAATATTATCATCCAAACATCCAAGTTATATAGAAATTTAAGAAAATATTTCCTTTATATCAAGATATATTTTTGGGTAAAATTGACTCATTTACCCGCTTTCATAAACAATATTGTGCCGAATTGTTCTATTCAAGTGTTTAGAAACCTCTTCGATACAGTTGTCCAAACTGTGCCGACGAAGGTTCATATGCCACTCAATAAATCAATCAACACAATATAAAACCATATTTATATCCACTAACAAATACGCGCTCATATCTATTAATACACTCATTCTAGATTACTACGGACTCTATTTTCAATGTGTAATCCCCTCCAGAGCCAACGTTATCACCAACCTGGCTCTGATACCAAGTGAAACGACCCGTAAATCCGTACCCCATGAGTCAACGCTATTCTTCATCAATCAACTCAAGATGAACGGAAATACGAACCATTTGGGTTAAAGAAGAAGAGGTAGAAGAAGAAAGTAGAAAACAACAACAGAATCTAACCATCGCAACGGAATTAAATATAATAGACAATAGCAGATCTTTACACAAAATGAAAACTATATCTATTATATATATATATATCATCAGAATACATAATCAGAGTTCAACAACATCAATAACATACAACTAGGCAGTCATATAAACTTATCCTCAAAATTGAATACACAGCGGAACAATAATCAAGTATGGAAGTACTTATCGCCATCCAGCTCGTCTCTTGAGCTCCACAACGTCCTTTCCTGTATTCTATAATACTCGGTCTGACCCGAGCATTATAGTTAAATAACACCCGTGTCAGTCTGGAATACCAGCATGAGAAAATCACACTCAATTTGATTATTAAAGTTTCAAAATCCTTTGAAAATCAAAAGCATCTCGTAAGACCATGCCACAAATAAACATGTCGGGTTTTTTACCTTACGATAGCTAAAATATTTTTTATTAAAATCCTCTGATATTATAATAGGGTGTATTTAAAAATAATTATTAAAATAGCTGAAATTGTTACATGATTAAATTCCAGCTACTAGCCACAAAGTGGGTTATACAAACAAAAATTGTAAAAGGCACGTAGGGAGAATGGATTTCCAACTAATGACTAGGAACTGGGGTACCACCTATCACAGTATGTGGCGTAGATCACCATACCGAGGATTACACCCGATCCCCTTGTAATGATTGTAACTCTGATGTATAAAAATATAAGTGTATTGATACAGTTCTTTTTTGTAAAACTGTTATTTTTGTGATATTATATTTTGATCCGTTGTGAATGTAAGGCTTCTGTGACTTATTTCTGTTTCTTCTTCTTTCTCTTTCTTCTTTTCCTAACTATCTGGAATTTTCAGAATCGAAATTTTCGGGTCGTTACGCCCCTGCAACACAGGACCGGGACTACCCCTTACTGGATAATCCCGAATAAGATTACCCCACGATTGGGATCAACAACCGCACAACTAAGCTGAATAAAAAGGGACATCTAGACAGGAATGACCTCACGCTAATGGGCGCTACCCACCTAGCCTTGCTGTACTACCCTTGATTTTCATTCATTCCCGGTTGATGAGGCTTGAGGCTAGGCATTACCTTTTTATATCGTTTACTTAGAATGCCCATCGTCCACCTAACGATGTTCCGAAAGCATTCATCCATACTAGTCCGCCCCTGGTTCGAACGGAACCGAAGGCACTACTCCTACTACATGCATTTTGGAAACATCCTCAGGTTAGTAGCGACTAACCCTTGCACTTCACTGCTCCATCTTCGAATCCAAACTTGTCTTCCTCATGAAAACGTACAAACCGAATCGACGCGGTTTTCGAGAAATTAATCCCGATCCCGTGTTTTCGAAACGATCAGCGCATTGTCCAATATCGATAATCGGTTATTTAACTATCAAATAACATTCATAAACATCCATCAAACATAAATAATTCTCCTAAATTATTTATGAGCCTCAAAACATCTTCACAAGATATATTTCCGCCTTCAAACTTTTTTGAAAACAGTTTTCAAACCATCTTCCTTTTACAGAATAAATTTTCCAAATATTTTCTATTTCCACTGAAATCACTTAGTACAAACACTTTAGATTTTAAAATAATTTAAAACACTTCATAATAAAATATCCTTTTAGACCCTTATGTTAAAACTACTTAAATACTTATTCAAAAATATATACTTTAAAAATATTTAAAATATAGCTACTTATAAAATATAAAACTAAATTTTTCTCATTTAGAAACACAGTACCAAGCCATCTTTAAATAATTACTACTACAATAAATTTGAGAAGACTTGCTTTAAAATTTAAACTTTTAAAAATAATAAATTTTCTAAACTTGCTTTTTAAACAACAAAACTTATATTTAAAAATTTACGTTGAAAACGTACTTGGCTATCGGGGGAAATATACTTCTCTTCACAACCTTTAAAAATAAATCACCATTTTTTTTAAACAAATTCATTCCCTTAATAAATTCATCGTGAATTTATTCTTCCAAATTGCCTCTGATATATAACTTTACTTTTTTATGAACCCAATTTACAAATTTCATGGTCACATTCTCCTTTAAATTTTCAATTTCAAACACTTAAATCAATTTCCAACTCGATTTCCAATTTACTCCATTCTGAAATAAATTCTTTCACTTACTTTTTTTTTAAAATCCATTAACTTCAGATTTTGTTTCTTCGTTTTGATTTTAAATCTTTTAACTGAAACATACCAATTTCAGATTTTTTTTCCAAATTTCCTCTTTATTCTTTTAAATAAATTCTAAACCTTAAATTTTAAGGTTAATTTTTTTACACCTTTGAATAATATCACTTAAGTTTTAAAATTCATTATTTCCCTTTTTATTCAAAATCTCATTTTGCATATTCAGAATTATTTATTAGAATTTTATATCACTTTTATTCTTATCTAGTTCATTCTTAAATTTATTCAAATTCTCTATGATTATTTTACTTAAAAATTCACTCTTTTATTTCCCTTTCAAAAATCCAATTCTATATATTTTGATGATTCAGTGTACCGAAATATATTCAAGCAAACTATAGCATTCCATATTCCAATTTCAAAATAATTCATCACAGAATATCAAATATTCATAACACAGTATTAAACAAGCTAAATAATTTTGAGGAATCCAGTTGGATCCCTCCAACATGTTTCCCTGCATCCATAGATGTTAGCACAATACCAATTCCACTTCGAGGTGGAATATCACGGTATAGGGGATTTATATAATATCGTCCGCTATTATGCGGCGCATAGGCTCATCCGTTGTATAATGCGGGAAATCAATCGCTCCAATATATACTATATATACTGTTATATATAATATAGCTCATCAAATCAATTCTATCATTCAACCAATTATTTAAATTATGACCATTTAACTTTAAATTAAAACCCAAATGAGTGAGATTAACTCACCTTTGATTTTTTTTGTTTGCAATCCAATTCGAACTGGCTCATTCTTCATTATTTTGACCTTGTATAAACATTATGCAATTTATTAATATTTGAAACAATCAAACAAATCAATTACTGTTTAATAATTTCATTTAGTCTAATAATTTAGTTTTAAAATAATAGTTTAATTTTAAATGAATATTTCTAAAATAAAGATTTTTTAGTAACTAAAACAATTAGATAAGTTAAACAAATTTATTACAATACACCATTCTGAGACTAAATAGTAGATTTAATATATGTTTAAGTATATTTATTTTATTTTCTTCAAAATTATATATAATAGAAAACTAACCTATAAAAATAAATTCTTTGTATAAATTTCTACATCTTCCAAAAAACTATATGTATATTTATTTTTGTCTGACTAATTTTTTTCCTTCAGAGCTAAAATTCGATTTAGTAAAAATAACTTAGTTAAAAGGATTACCAGAAACCCTCTCGGCCTTCACCATCTCCATCGAGCTCGCGACAAACCTCTACCATCGCCAGTCCTCGACGACTGCCCATCATGCTCGAACCACGACAATCCCGTGATCGACCTTCGACTGAAGCCACATACGAATGCTTCCCAATGAGCCATCTCCTCGCGCTCGACCTATCATCTAGCTCGCGTTTGAGCTTGCGCTCGAAACCCCTAAAATCCCCCACACGCGCAACCTTAGCTGAGCCAATGAAAACCCCAAATCGCGAGTGCCGCTTCGCTTCTTCCACTGTCGTCGCTCGACTAGAATGAATTGCCTCACTTGGTTGCCTTCGATCGCTCGCGCGGACGCGATAGAATGAAGAGCTCAGTCATTGAAATTTGAACGACTAGGGATTTGAACGAACTGAAGATAGGGAAAGGGAAAGTGAGTAAACGCGATTTGTGTTCGCCGCGATTTGTTTCGTTCGGCATTTATTTTTATTTTTATTTTTATTTCGGTATGAAGACTTGAGGGAGACGAAGATGTATCATAAATTGGGGATGGCTTCTTGAGTATGAGTGTCTAATTATAAAATATTGTAAATAAATTTTTTTTGTTTGACTAGTTGACTTCCAATTTTTATTATATTATAAAACTTCCAAAATGTCTCATTATACATATCTCGATATTTTGTACCCCAATGGAGGCAAACTGCTAGACATTTATAATGTTATATGCCTATTCCGGACGCATTAGAAAAGGTTTCGAGCCTAATTCGATCGTATGGAGAAGATAGCTTTTTAGACCCAGTTATAAAATTGAATTTTCGATTTACATTCAGTGCCTTTACTTATCGTACGGCCAAATGTTCACTCCCAACACTACGAAAACTGAAATCCGATAATAATACAATATTATAGATCCAATGGAACTGGTTTCGTCGAATTCCGAGACTACGCCTCGGAATGCGGTTTTTAAATATCAATTTATACGATATATTTTCAAAACTTAACAAAACACTTCCAAATTCAATATTAACACTTTTACTATCTTCAGTATTATCAATATAAATTTGACAAACCTTTGAAATATTTTAATTCAGCTTAAATCCAAGATTTACCACTTAAACCAATTTCAAATGATTTAATTTAATAATTAAATTGTACAATAAATAGTGATATTTGAATTCAACTTAGAAACTAACTATGATATATTTAAAATCAATTAAATATTCTGATTTCAAACAACCAAAAATTCCGGGTCTTCACACTAACAAACATCATATTACATCCAACTATATCATTTATAAAATTTATTTTTCTATATACAAAAACATATAATAGGGAAAATTATTTCATCTACCTATACTTCAAAACAATACTGTGTCGGTCTGTCCTATTAAGTGTTTAGAAACCCATATCAATGCCAGAGCGTCCTATGTACCAATTGGAATTTATAAATACAAAACAGAACAAATTAACACAGTACAAAAACCCTTTGTAACACTAACAAGTACGCTCTTTCATATATATACTCTCAACGACTGATTCTAGAGTATCACTACCCTATTCTATATGAGTCAGACCCAACAAAGCCAAGGTTATCGCTAAACAAAAGCTCTGATATCAACCGTAATGACCCACATTTTTGGACGGAAGTCGACGATAACCTCACACGACAAATTCAAACCATACAAAGGGGAAAATTGTTATTGGGGTAAATATGAAAAACAGAGAAAGAAAGAAAATAAATATAGAATCTCGCAGTGGAATGACAAAATAAAATAATCAAATAAACAGCTCATGAAGCCGTTTTGCAAATAACATTTGATTACCCTTCATAATATAGATCAGAGTTACAAAAAATAAGAATAAATAATGAATAAATGCAGTGGAACGACATGATGCAATGGAAAAAATATAATAAATAATAATAGTCCAAAATCTTCGTTTTCATCCTCTAGAAAGCAGTCTTCGATACTCTGAAAAGCTCAAGTTAACTCGAGTGAATTGAAAAGACAAAACACTCGAGTCGGAACTAAAGGATCTTATGTAAGTTAAATCAGCAGTAAATAAATATGAGTGTAATGACGTCGGAGATGTTTACAGGGTTTAGCATCTCCTATCCAGTGTCTATGTGAGTGCAATAACTTAAGAGATGTTCGGGATTTTCATCTCTTAAGAATCCGTTAAACTATCTACTATGTAGTACAACACGCTATTATACAATGTCTATAGTAAAGTAAAGTATTAAAATAGCATTAAGGCATTACCCATATCCCCCTAACATATTTTCATATATTCCAATAATCTATACACTACCGGAATTCCTCCGTAAACTGGAGGGTTATTAGAGGGAACTCCATACGTATGGTACAAACCAAACTAGTAGAAGGAGCGATATGGCATGTGAACACGGCACTCGAGGCAATACTAGGGTAGATATACCAATTGCGGATCCAGACTGGTAGTAATGCATAGTAGCTACTACTGCCCACCTCGAAACACACTCCCATAATCAAAATCAAGGGGTGGCCACCAAATCAATCACAAAGTCATAATACGGTATCGAAGAAATGTGTTCGATCGGAGGTATGGCCTCACTTGGCCTGGCGTGGCTCCTGTTTTAGTCACATCCAACCTAACTCACGGGAGTTAGGGTCACGCAAATAACTCATACAAAATCGTTTGCCAAACCATCCTACTTCATTTCTGGAATCTCCAGCACATACACAGTTGTTAAACCGGTGTTCGGTATTTGCAAAGAGTATGATAAATATCTAATCCCGGTCTCTTTAACAACCACACTTATTTCACACCGAATGGTTCTTTTACATTTCAAAAGTTAATTCAAAATTGACATCAAAATATCACATTCTCAAAACCATACCACTTTCAAATCATATCCACTTTTAAACTCATATTTACTCAAATATGTCATTTCACAAAAAGGCATCAATTCCAAATTCCAACTTAGGTCGTATCATCATCAAGGATTTATATAAATACTTCAACTTTACAAAGGATGGAATTTTAGAAAATAGTTTAGGTAGTTATAAATAGCTTTAATAGTTTTAAAAATAGTTTAAAACAGATTGAAATAATTTAAATAGTAAAAATAGTTTACTAGATTTAAATTTGATTTAATTAGATTTAAAATGATTTATATAGATTTAAAATAGATTAAATGGATTTAAATTATTTTGAAAAGATTTTAAGTAGATTAAATAGATTTAAAATTAGATTAAGTAAATTTAAATTATATTAAATAGATTTAAAATAGATTAAATAAATTTAATTATTTTAAAATAGGAAAAATTGATTAAATAAGTCATAATAGATTAAAATAAATTAAAATAATTTTTAATTGATTAAAATAATTTTTAACTGATTAAAATACTTAATTCAATTAAAATATTTTAAATTAGTTTAAAATAGATTTCAAAGTTATATCCAAACATTTTCAATAACTCAATTCCGATAAATTATATTTGACGCTTCAACTTTGAAATTCCAATTTACATCCTTTGAAAAATTCATTAAATCAATTCTATTTCAAAATGTCAGTTAACTGAATTCAAAATTTAAGGAATTAAAAATCATTTAATTCATCTAATCCAGTGTCCGTATATAATTTTCTATTATATGGTCAAGTGATACGGATATTTATCATTTGAGTCCGTAATTTAAAATTTTATGGGTATATATCATTTCCACCGGCAATCCCGAATTAAATAAAATCCATAAAATCTCTCGAGTCTATTATTTCAACGCATAATTATTTTTCCTAATCTATTGATCGTTCATGTATGTATCATTTCAACCCATTAGGAACTTGTAGCGTTATAATAATGTAAAAATATATCATCCTGTCATCCACTATGAACAAATCAAACATCCATCACACTCATCGTCCAAATCAATCAACAAACATCAATAGATAACTAATCATCAATAACAGGTATTAAATTGACTATTTGAATTCAATATTAAATTAAACGATGATTAAATGAAATAAAAGTCAAATTTGACTATAATGACAATTTAAACATATTCAATTAATTTTGAATAACATAATAAATTTAATTTACTAACATAAGATAATTTAGTAATTGTGAGTGGGTTAAAAAACACCCTCCTTTGATTAAAATCTATTTGAAATCCAAATAAAGTGCCAAAGTTGAACTGTCTCGAAATTCATCCAAACTAACGTCAAAATGTCCAGAATGTAACGAATCGGATTTTCGGCCCTCAAAATCGCTGGAAAATCCATCTGTTCCAAAACAACTAATGAAAACTACCAATTTAATATACAATCTTATTTGATAAATATACAATACTGCTATATGTATAGGATACAAATTCAATTTAGACAACATAATTAGAGTAAATAAATTAATCTAAAAGGTGTGCATACCTAACTTAAACATTATACAACTACTGTGGCGCACTCTGATGAGAGAGACAACAATATCCAATCCTGCGAACTCAATAAACAATGTAAATGCGGAATAATATAGTAAGCAGGAGAAATACAACAACAAGTCACCAATAAAAGGTTAAACAGGAAAAAGGGTATGATATTTTAGGAACCGCATCACTACCACTTGTGACTGCCTACGTACCCCTATCTAATTGGGTACCCAATTAGATACAGGATCAAGCCAACGTAGTTCTTCCTATCACAAATAACACTCACCGAGCCTACGATGCAACAAACAATATGCAATTCCCACTACATAGCATATATCATCCAAATGTAGATACTAAGTCTACCCACTTAGCTTAATCCTTACCTTTAGATTTTCAAATCTAATTATCTTTAGAAGATTATCTCTTGGATTTTATTCTCGAATCTCTATTTCAAACCATTTGATATACATATCTCTTTTATATCAAATTATACTTTCACTTCGGGATTTAAAAAAAATCACTTTTGAAAAATTTATTTGGAAATCCCAAATACTGTAATAAAACATATCAAATCATATGCAATCCGACCAGGAGTTTTCTCCCAATAAGAAGGCAACTGGATCCCAGCCTTAATACAATCGATAAATAAGTATATCCCTCTATTCTAAGAGCGGACTATACCAAAAACACATGCCCACCTTTTTAGTTACGGGTTACCCGAATCATTGGTAACATAACAAATCTTTTTATATCCCAAAGCGATAAATCATTTCACACTGACACTCACAAGTACTTTCAAATCTATAATAATTCTCATTTCCCAAATCTGTTCAGAAATCATCTTAAAATCATCGGGTTTAGCCCTCGAAATTCTTTCCATTTTATAAAACACTTTTATAAAACCATTCATTATATAAATCAGTTTTATATAATATAACTTCAAAATATTTATTACTAAACATTTCTATTTCTTTTAAAGAGAAAACTTTTCATAACAACTCCATTTGAAAACCAATTTTCAAAATAATTCATTAAATTGAAGTGAACCAAATATTACCGCTAGACACCTTATAGTCAAATTGTGAAATAAATCACAAGGTGTTAGCCTACAATTAATTTCTACCCAGCGCATGCATATGGATAATAAGTTGCTCATAAACTGGTTGAGCAAAGTCAACAATCAATAATAATAATCAATGCTCATAAACTGGTCTAGCAAAGTTAACAACCAATAAATAATAATTAGTACTCATAAACTAGCTGAGCGCAATCCAAACAACCAAATAATCAATCAACAATAATAAACAGCGACACATCTATTTATTAAATAATAATTAATCAACAAATTAATTAACTTCAAAACAATTGTTTTACTTGCAAGCACAGAACAGTGTTTTATTCTGCTCAATGGATGTCACAATGAAGTTTGCTTATTTAACTACGTTAACCGTAATTAAATTTAATGACTAATAATTTATCAATAGATTATACTTAACCCAAGGTGTCAATATTCTATACTAGTGCGTTCTATTCATTGCTACGAATCTAACGTCGAAATTAAACGCCGGGTAAAATGGTCTTTGTATGGGTAGTTATTCAATTTTATAGTTAAACTAAATTAATTAGTTAACTAATTTATAAACTAAATAAGTAAACTACTTAACTAAAACAAATCTCACCCCACTTCCATATATTAGCAAAGCTTAATGCATCCCTGCAAAACCACATCACTGCATGACTCGCCCGAGCACTCCATTCATGACTACTAATATAATTACGCCCTTGCTCATCATTCCCCACCTGTTCACGTTTTATGACCAAGCTCACATGCATGCGAACTCCCCTGCATTCATACAAATTGAACCACACTTCCTCTCTCTTCATTTCTTTCCTTTTTTTACTTCCACTACTTGTTTTTCCTCCTGTATCCTTGCATATATCTCACTTCCTCTTGCAACTTACGTCTCCAGCTTTTTTTCTTTTTTCTTTCTTTTTTTCTCATCTACTACACGTACACATGAATGCACTAGCACTCCACTCTAATTCATGCATGCACACACTCTTCCTTCTCACGCACACAACACCAACGGGATTTTGCTGCTGCCCACGAATAGTTGTTGCTACTCGATAGAGCGCCGATGTCGAAACTAGACTAGGCGGTTGCTGCACTAGAATGTAAGCTTGGCTGAAGCAAGGAACTGTTGCACTTTAGGTCTGTCGGCTGTCTAAAGAGACTGGAGCGAACGGGAAATCCACAGGAGTTCAGAAGGGATTTTGTAGGGGTTTGGGTGTTTTACCTGGAGGAGGAGGCTACGGGCTATTCGAATTTGTGTGCAGAGGCTGGAGGGGAATTGCAGATTCAGGGTTTATAGCAGAGGGTGGCGTCAGAGTTTGATGGAGTAGGAGGGGGAACTGTCGGGGGATATGAAGCGGAGAGAAATATAGTTGAAGAAGAGAGATGCATTGGACCCGTTCATTCGCAGGAAGAATGATAAATGGTTCCGTGTATAACATTTGCAAGGTTAGATAAAAGAAATGGAGTACGGAAATGAAGAGGAAATTTGGTTTTCCCCTCAAATGGAAAGAGAGGTATCCCCACTTCTCTGTCGCGTGCGTATGTATATATAAAGGCTAATTAACTTAGTAGCAAAGGAATGAACGAACAAACCATTTAATGCAAACATTCCATCTATTTAATGCAAATACGGTTGCATTAAATGCAAAGTAAGGAGGAAGGACAATGACGTGGATGCTTGTGTAGAATAAGAAAGATATTTTCTTGTTTAAAGTTTTAATATTATAGTTTTTTGGGTACCCGTTATATCGTGCTTTACTAATTTCGAACCCAAATCAATAAAACAAGTATACGATCACAGTAAGTATGACGAGGTGATCCTAAAAAACTAATAATATAGATCGATTATTGAGTTCTATTAATACCACAAAACACTGCTATACGCTAATTATACGTCAACGAAAAACGCTAATATTTTCCAAATTAAAAATTATGGAAAAAACCTATAAAATAAACTAAAATGAAGTCATCGAAAATCAAGTCTTAATTAGAAATACATATTTTATTATAATTTAATTCAAATCTGAATATTTAAACTAAATTAAATATTGAAATTTGAATATCCAAAATTGCAGGTCGTTACAAACTCCCCCACTTAAGAGGATTTCGTCCCCGAAATCACCTGGACGGAGAAATATAGCGAAAACAAATAATCAACGAAAGCTAACCACTCCAAAAATAGAAATATCAACCATAACCCCGGTCGGAGGTACGGTGCCTTACCCTATCCATTTTATTTATCAAATTAAGGCAGTTTCATTTTAAAATTCTAACCTATATAATTTTGCTTTGGTACCTAACCAAAGCTCCGATACCAAATGTAACGAATCGGATTTTCGGCCCTCAAAATCGCTGGAAAATCCGTCCGTTCCAAAACAACTAATGAAAACAACCAATTTAATATACAGTCTTATTTGATGAATATACAATACTGTTAAATGTATAGGACACAAATTCAATTTAGACAACATAATGAGAGTAAATAAATTAATCTACAAGGTGTGCATACCTAACTTAAACATTATGCAACTATTGTTGCACACTCTGATGAGAGAGACAGCAATATCCAATCCAGCGAACTCAATAAACAATGTAAATGCGGAATAATATAGCAAGCAGGAGAAATACAACAACAAGTCACCGATAAATAGTTAAACAGGAAAAAGGGTATGATATTTTAGGGGCTGCATCACTACCACTTGTGACTGCTTACGTACCCCTATCTAATTGGGTACCCAATTAGATATAGGATCAAGCCAACGTAGTTCTTCCTATCACAAATAGGACTCATCGAGCCTACAACACAAAAAACAATATGCAATTCCCACTACATAGCATATATCATGCAAATGTAGATACTAAGTCTACCCACTTAGCTTAATCCTTACCTTCAAATTTTCAAATCTAATTATCTTTACGAAGATTATCTCTTGGATTTTATTTCCGAATCTTTATTTCAAACCGCTTGATATACATATCTCTTTTATATCAAATTATACTTTCACTTCGGGATTTAAAAACAAATCACTTTTGAAAAGATTATTTGGAAATCCCAAATACTGTAATAAAACATATCAAATCATATGCAACTAGATCGGGAGGTTTCTCCCAATAACAAGGCAACTGGGTCCCAGCCTTAATACAATCAATAAATTAGTATATCCCTCTATTCTAAGAGCGGACTATACCAAAAACACATGCCCACCTTTTTAGTTACGGGTTACACGAATCATTGGTAACATAACAAATCTTTTTATATCCCAAAGCGATAAATCATTTCACACTGATACTCATAAGTACTTTCAAATCTATAATAATTTTAATTTCCCAAATCTGTTCCAAAATCATCTTAAAACCATTGGGTTTAGCCCATGAAATTCTTTCCATTTTATAAAACACTTTTACAACCATTCATTATATAAATCAGTTTTATATAATATAACTTCAAAATATTCATTACTAAACATTTCTATTTCTTTTAAAGAGAAAACTTTTCATAACAATTCCATTTGAAAACCAATTTTCAAAACAATTCATTAAATTGTAGTGAACCAAATATTACCGCTAGACACCTTATAGTCAAATTGTGAAATAAATCACAAGGTGTTAGCTTACAATTATTTTCTACCCAACCCATGCATATGGATAATAAATTGCTTATAAACTGATTGAGCAAAGTCAACAATCAATAATAATAATGAGTGCTCATATACTGGTCGAGCAAAGTTAACAACCAATAAATAATAATCAGTACTCATAAACTAGCTGAGCGCAACCCAAACAACCAAATAATCAGTCAACAACAATAAACAGCGACACATCTATTTATTAAATAATAATTAATCAACAGATTAATTAACTTCAAAACAATTGTTTACTTGCAAGCACAGAACAGTGTTTTATTCTGCTCAATGGATGTCATAATGAAGTTTAGTTATTTAACTACGTTAAACATAATTAAATTTAACGACTAATAATTTATCAATAAATTATACTTAACCCAAGTTATCAATATTCTATACTAGTGCGTTCTATTCGTTGCTACGAATCTAACGTCGAAATTAAACCCCGGGTTAAACGGACTTTGTATGGGTAGTTATTCAATTTTATAGTTAAACTAAATTAATTAGCTAACTAATTTATAAACTAAATAAGTAAACTAATTAACTAAAATAAATCTCACCCTACTTCCATATATTACCAAGGCTTAATGCATTCCTACAAAACCACATCACCGCTTGACACACTCGAACACTCCATTCGTTACTACTAATATAGTTACGCCCTTGCTCATCATTCCCCAACTGTTCATGTTTTATGACCAAGCTCACATGCATGTGAACTCCCCTGCATTCATACAAATTGAACCACACTTCCTCTCTCTTCATTTCTTTCCTTTTTTTACTTCCACTACTTGTTTTGCCTCCTGTACCTTGCATATATCTCACTTCCTCTTGCAACTTACGTCTCCAGCCTTTTTCTTTTTTTCTCATCTACTATACGTACATACGAATGCACTAGCACTCCACTCTAATTCATGCATGCACATGCTCTTCCTTCTCATGCACACAACACCAACAGGATTTTGCCACTGCTCATGAATGGTTGTTGCTACTCGATAGAGCACCGAAGTCGAAACTAAACTAGGTGGTTGCTGCACTAGAATGTAAGTGTGGCTGAAGCAAGGAGATGCCGCACTTTAGGTATGTGGGCTGTCGAAAGAGACTGGAGCGAATGGGAAAACTACAGGAGTTCAGAGGCGATTATGTTGGGGTTTGGGTGTTTTACCTGGAGGAGGAGGCTATGGGCTGTCCGAGTTTAGGTGCAGAGGCTGGAGGAGAATTGCAGATTCAGGGTTTATAGCAGAGGGTGGCGTCGGAGTTTGCTGGAGTAGGAGGGGGAACTGTCGGGGGATGTGGAGGGGAGAGAAATATAGTTGAAGAAGAGAGATGCATTGGAACCCTTCATTCTCAGGAAGAATGATAAATGGTACTGTGTATAACATTTGCAAGGTTGGATAAAAGAAATGGAGTATGGGAAAGAAGAGGAAATTTGGTTTTCCCCTCAAATGGAAAGAGAGGTACCCCCACTTCTCTGTCGCGTGTGTATGTATGTATATTGGCTAATTAACTTAATAGCAATGGAATGAACGTACAAACCATTTAATGCAAACATTCCATCTATTTAATGCAAATACGGTTGCATTAAATGCAAAGTGAGGAGGAAGGACAATGACGTGGATGCTTGTGTAGAATAAGAAAGATATTTTCTTATTTAAAGTTTTAATATTATAGTTTTTTCGATACCCCGTTATATCGTGCTTTGCTTATTTCAAACCCAAATAAATAAAACAAATATATGATCGCAGTAAGTATGACGGGGTGATCCTAAAAAACTAATAATATAGATCGGTTATTGAGTTTTGTTAATACCACAAAACACCGCTATACGCTAATTATACGTCAACAAAAAATGTTAATATTTTCCAAATTAAAAATTATGGAAAAATCCAATAAAATGAACTAAAATGATGTCATCAAAATCAAGTCTTTATTCGAAACACATATTTTATTATAATTTAATTCAAATCTGAATATTTAAACTAAATTAAATATTGAAATTTGAATACCCAAAATTGCGGGTCGTTACATGGAATTTCGATTCAATCGCAGTAGAACAAACTGCGCATGAATTCAAGTTTGTATGCAAAAGATTTGCATTTTAGAATGTTTGAATTCAAAATATAAAATAAAATAAAATAAGCGAATCATAGCTTACCACATCACCTCAGTAGTTCACATTCAAGACCTCTGCATCATTTACCAATACACGTGAGCCTTAGAATCTGCTCGACTATACGCTGATGTCGACAAGTGTAATAACCCCGTTTTTAAGCCAAATATAATTTAGTAATTAATAAAAACTTTAGAATTATATTGTGAACTAATTTGGTTTTTTTCAAGTAAAATTAAAATTTCTAAGGGCTTAAATCAATTTATTATGAGTTGAAATTTTTTATAACTTGTTGGAAATATTATTTAGAAAATTATTTGGAATAAAATAAAAAAATTTCCAACCAAAATATATAATTTTTACAAATTTTTAAAACCTTAAAATGATTTATATCCATTTATAAATACATAGAAAAATGTTTCCATACTTTTTAAAATAAAATAAATTATTAAATAAATTAAAAAGACACTTGTCTTTATGGTAGAAAGTGTCGAACAAGTGTACACATGCATGGGTATGGATGCGCAAGTGTTCATGTGGACAAATTACCCTTTTACCCCTCTCCACCCCTTTAAAATGGCATACCCACCCCTATACTCCATTCATTTCCACCCTCTCTAAATTCCTAAAGCTCCAGTTTTCCTTGGCCATGGCTTTCACCACCATTCCGAGTCCACCCGTCTCGGCCTAGACCACCCACATCCTTCACCCACCATTTCCAACCCCTACCCACCCAATAAACTTAACCACCCTCCACCAAAATCTCCACCCAATCCTCCACAACCTTCGACCCCATCACCCAACCCCTACACCCGCCATCCAATATCACCCCTCGTCCGAACTCAACACAAACCCGAGTAAAAACCAACACACACTCAGACACGCCAAACACTCCCACCTACATGCCACACCCTCTCGGCCATCCCACCCACCCGCCACGCACTCTCAGCCACCCACCTTCCCGGCCTACCCCTTTCAGCCCAATAAAAAAAGGAAAAAAAGAAAAAGAAGAAGAAAATAGTTCGTCCGTTCGTTCGTGCGTAGCTGTCAGTCTGAGAAATTAGGACATTTGCGGGCTGTCAACCATTCGAGTTAGGAGGAGGGGATCCCACAGTGAAAACGATTGTTTAAAATATATATGTTTATAAGTATATATATATATATACATACTTATAAGTGCTTGGGAATGTTTCGTTTGGTTGAATGGTTATTTATATATTATGCATGTCGATTTACATATTTATCTGTAAATGGAAAATAAGCATTATAGGATTATACCGCTTATTGATATTGTTGTGCTTGGATTTATAATGGTTGTGATATTTTATTGTTGCATGCAAAACCCCTAGACAAAACATACACGCGAATATGAATTTCGTGGGGAATTGGTTAAGTCGTGGGTATGTTGAATTTAATATTATTTTATTCAAAATGGTAAAAAAATTAAATGTTGAATTTTGGATCCAAAATGGTTTGGAAGTGAAAATGGGTTAAATATGAAAAGCTTTTGAAAATGAAGTTTTGAAATTAAAATTATTTTGAATATAATATGGCTTGTTGAAGTTTTGAAATTAAAAAATTTAATTTGAATTTGAATTCAAAAATTGAAGTTGAATTCTATTTATAAATAAGTTTAAAATTTGAAATTTCTTATTCCAACATTCTTATATATATTAATTTGATTTCTCGAAATTTTGGCACTTAAAAGATGAATTTTGAAAAATAATAATATTTTATTATATAAATATTTATTTTAAATAAATAAATAAATTTGAAAATTTGAAATTTTAGAAACTATGGTTTAAAAAGGGTTGCACACGTTATATAATATGTGTGTGTATGGATTTTAAACCATTTTTAAGGTGTTTTAAATGAATTATTTTGGGAATTTAAATTTAACTCAAATAGAGCTTGTCGCAGTGCGGCGGTTCGCTAATTTTTCGATTTATACTTTAAGAGGCTATAAATTGAGCAAATTTAATCGGATTTTCTCAGAACGAAAGATCTTTGTTTTCAAATGATAATAGCTTTCATATAAAGAAAGAATTCCCAAATTTTTTGATAGGATTTCAAGTTGTGGGTAAATCAAATTTGAAATAAAATCGCGGCTTTGCAGTTTAGTGACCAAAACTGCAAAATGTGAAAATAAGCTGTTTTAAAATTATTAAAAGTTTGGAAAAATTATGATAAATCACAATATGTGTTTTTAAAGGTTTTAGTTGGTTTAAAACTATTTTTAAAAAGGATTTTGGAATTTAAACCATGTTAAAACTAATTTTTCCCAATATATGGTCAGTACCAAGTGTCTTCCTTCCATTCTGAGATCTGGAATGGTAAACGGGGTGTGTACATAAGGCAAGGGATGTAGCAACCAGTGCGCTGAACATACCTGGCCAATGTTTACTTATCTTCGCGAGGATTGAAACGGACCAAGAGGAAAGCCGGATATTGTACACAAGATTAATCTAAGTTTTCAAACTCAAGGAATTTGAAATGTAAATAGTTTTGAAAGCGATAAATGAATCTTTGTTGAAGATTTGGTAAACTTTGTTTCAAATTAAAGACGATATTAAAGGTGGGTCTTTTTTTTAAAAGATTAAAATTTGTTTAAACCATTCAAAAGGAAAGGTTTTGGGAAATATGGGCTAAAAAGTTGTGACTTAACTAAGATCCGAATGTATCCATATGTTTTAGAAAAAGCGCTCATTATTCCGAAAGGCCAGGGGAGGGCAATAAGTCGAAATACCATTCCGAATAATGATACGATGGAATGGAATTGCATTACAAGATGGTGGTTAAAGACCAGGTATTTTCAAAAACGAAAGGATTGCCTGTTGATTGTGTCTGCACCGCCTTGCTCCGGTATAGAGATTACCCTACGTATTGGGGAGTCCGGACTAGATTGGGGATATCCAGATTTGCAAGGACTTCTTTCCTTAATTGGACGAAGTGCCTTTGGTTCCATTCAGACCCAGGATGGACTTGTCTGGATGTATGTCTGACATTACACTTTAGATATAAAGCTGTTTTCTATCAAATACATTTCTGTTTCTGGCAGAGAATTTATTCCCTTAGCTTAACACCCTTCTCTGAGACGTACGAGCTCAGAGATTATGTAGTTGATAGTTATTAGTGATATATTCATAATTTGGTAACGTGGCTTGCTAATTATTCAGCATTGGTTGATCGAAGCATGGCTTTTGTGTAAAGTGTAGCTTTGTGGAATGAGACTTCATCGAACCTCACACCTTGGGAAATGGTTGAAATAGAAAGGGACCAGCAAGGTTATGGGGTTCGCGACCCTAAGGGTATGTGTATTTCCTTCTGGATAAAAGCGGTATTATGGTATGTAGCACAAATATTTACTTATGTGGTTTTTGGAATTTAAGGTGCCTCGGTAAAGGTCGATTACGACTGGAGGATGGCATAGTCGTGACAGTTAGTTACCTAGTTATAGAGGTAGCCCGGCCTTGTGTTGGCAGAAATCTGGTTATGTTCTCGGGATGTCCCTCCAGAGGCATACCCATTTGGGTAAAGGAAATTCCTTAGTATTGACCATTTGTTGGAAATCCAAACGAAACAATACGAGCCCTTTACGATTTTAGTTGTAGAACCTGCCATTTAACATAGTAGCTATAGTAGGCACACTATAATGATACGTATGCTAGCTAAGATTAATATTATACTTGCAAAATGGTTTTCCACACTATGCACTAAAAATAATATCAAAAAGATTTTCGCGTACCAAGCATGTTTGACCACTATAAGGAGAAACCTTTTCCCATGTGTGCGATTGCATTTGAGTGTGTGCCGAGAGACCTTATGGTAGTTTCATTTTCCAAAAGAATGAATGGATTTTTGGCACAAATAACTGTTTTAAGTTCTCACACCAGTCCTATGACTGACTCGTGGTTTATTGTTCCCTTTGCTAAACTCTGCGTGCCCTTAATTTTCCATACGAACAGCCTGGAGTCAGGTTATCCGTAGGTTTTGGAGCTAAGTTGGGAGGTAGATGTTGATTTGGAAGTCTTTGAAGCTTTTGGTTTCGATCTTTTTAGTTTGGACTTTGGAGCTCTGGAAATGAAGATATAGTATGTTGGACTTTCTCGGAAGACCGTATTGAAGTTATTTTTCCGCTGTTATGTTGTATTCCACTATTGTGTAATACATAGGACTCTGATGATGATGGACACATGTTGTAAGAATGTTGTAATCCATGAAGTGAATGAATAAAAGTTATTTTGTTTCCATTGTGTTGTAATTATCTAATGTTTTATGACTCCAGCGATACAGACTCCAATGTTTGAATCTTCAGCATTTGAATACAGGTGATGTATTGGATGCCGATTTTCGAAGGTGGAAAGGTCGGGTCGTCACTTTTGGTATCAGATCTGAGGGTTGATTAAGAACTTTAGCTTGGGAGTATAACTCATTAGGTGACTCATTAGAGATAGGGTAAGAAATTGTGACGCCCCACCTCTATACCCACTCTAGTCAAGGACACTACGGTGTAATGTCGTCAACCAGCATGAAGAATAAGGCTGTTGAGAAGCGACCATCCGTGTAATTGCTTTGTGGGAGTACCGATATGTCAGATAGTACAACATGCATCAATACAAACTCAAAGCTACTACCCAGTGGCTATATATATTCTTCGAAAACAAATATAGAAATAAATATAACACAAATCAGTCACAGACATCCATATCACAAAGGCGGAAAGAGATATGAATATGAATAACACATGAAAGTGTACATCAGAGTAGTGGTCAAACAAGATCCACAATGTCACAAAAGAATAGCTACAAGTGCTAGACAAAAGAATATGGATACATCAATGACTCTATATCTCAAATGTATACAACAAAAACTACTAATCTAAGTAGTTAGCGAAAAGTCAGGGTGATAATCCCAGATGTGAAGTCAAGTAGAAGCACCCGTAACATCTTGGTCTGACATGAGTATTATTTAATAAGAAAATAATAAACATATCAGTCTAACTATAAATATCAGATAACATGATATAGAATAAGAGATATGACATAGACGTATGATAACAATAAAGCCATAGTGTGATAAGTATACAATTGAAAATCAACTAGGGATTAATCAATATCACAAGAATCTTCTCAAATATCAAAAGGAATGTCATACTCTTTATATTCACCAAACCATAAATATGGACAATAATATCAATGCCAACCACAAAAGTTAATGGCACACAAATTCACCAATGCACAAATATTGATAAAACTTATCAATGTAAATCACGAAAATTGGTGAAAACACAAATTCAAGAAATCATCAATGGAAATGTAGAAATCACAAAAAGGGGGAGGCCTATCACAAAACGGGAGCATGAAAACTCACCAACACGTGTATCACAAAATGCAACGCTATTCCATGGTTGTTAACCATTACTTTTGAGCCGAAGCTCCATAAAACGGCTCGAAGACCATGGGTCGCTACCCCACCAAACTGAGCCGAAGCTCCACAGAAACGGGGTTTGGTCTCCCTCGTAGACAAAGAGACATCGCACATTTTCTAGTCTAAATCACAAAAATGATCATCAACGATCATCAAGAAGTGTCAATTATAGTAAGCTAGTAAGTATATAAGCTTAGCTTCATGTCCCATAACCACTAGTTAACTTAAATATTTACGAACAAATTGTAGATCTCCACTCGAAAACTGTCACAAGAGATTCAATCGAACAAGTCCAAGAATTAACCGGCGAGGTAAATGCAAGCATTTCATACAATTTGTTTTACTAAGCCGTTTAATTAGATTTCTCGTACGAGTGAAATAAAGTGACAAATCAAAAAAATGATTGTAGAAACAATAAATCACAAAAATTCACATTCCAAGACGTGAATAAAATCCAAAGAATTCGATTCCAAATCCATCAAAGTGGAAATACCCTTGCGACTTAACAGTCACGACTTATGACTTAACGCAAGTCAACACAAGAAATCAGTGGCTCAACGCATGCGACTACACGACGTATGACCAAAGGAATGGCGCGACCCAAGGTATGTGCGACCTAGCCGAGCGACCTAAGTGTTGCAAGCGGCATAATAGTCCAAGCGACCTAAGGAACGAGCGACCTAAGGGGTGAAGTAGGCCGAGCGACTTAAGTGTGGAATGACCTTTCCCATAGCGCGACCTATCTTGTCGCGACCTAAGTTGATAGGTGCGACATAACACGGCCGAGCGACCTAACGACCTAAGAGGAAAGAAGGCCGAGCGACTTAAAGATACCAAAGGCGTGACCTAAGCGATGCGAACAAGCCCTACGACCTAAGTGACGAGCGGCCTAAGAAGATAGCAGCTTAACAGAAAGCCATGCGACTTACTGTCCGAGCGACCAAACGAACTAAGGCGTATGAGAAGGCCGAGCGACTTAATGGGCGTGCGACCTAACGACCTAAGGGGTGCAAAAGAAGGCCGAGCGACCTAACGACCTATGGGTTGCGACCTATGGCAGGCCGACCTAACGACCTATCAGAATGAGGATGATAAGCGGTGCTAAAATTATGCTTCGTTCCCAAAGCTTTTTGAAGACTCTTCCAAAATCCACTAGTAAACAATGGATCGCGATCACTAACAATAGAAGTAGGAACTCCATGCAATTGAACAATTTCTTTAATAAAGAGTTTGGACAAGAGAGGAACGGTTCGATTGGACCGAACGGGAAAAAAATGGGCGGATTTAGTAAGTCTGTCAACAATCACCCATAAGCTATCATGAACCGAACGAGAACGAGGAAGGCCTTCTATAAAATCCATGGAAATTTGATCCCACTTCGAAATTGGAATTTCTAAAGGTTGCAGTAACCCACCTGGCCTATGGTGTTCGGCCTTGACAAGTTGGCAAGTCATGCAACCCTTAACAAAGTTGGCAATATCAGATTTCATTCCCTTCCAATAATAAGGTCGCTTCATGTCCGCGTACATTTTACTACTACCGGGATGAATGGTAAATTTAGAACGAGGAGAATCTTCTAAAATGTCTTAACGAAGATTACTAATATTTGGCACGATAAGTCTACCAAATTTTAGGATACAGCCACGAGAATCAATATCAAAGTCTTTCAAACCTTCAATATTAATATTATCCTTAAAATTTTGTCCAAGAAGAGCCAACTCGGGATCTAGCTTTTGAGCTTCAAGAATGTGGTCTAAAAGAGAAGGACGAGCCTCAAGGCTACATAAAACAAGAGATGAACATAAATCAGAAACACGATCTTGAATCTCATAAGTAGACAAAATTTCGAGATCGTTCCATTCGGATTTCGTCATAGAAACAACCGCTTGTTGCTTACGACTAAGTGCATCGACAACACGATTTCCCTTTCTGAGGGTATAAAGAATATCAAGATCATAAGCTGCAAGAAATTCGAGCCAATGTTGTTGACGCAAATTAAGTTCCTTTTGAGAAAATAGATACTTCAAAGATTTATGATCCCTGTAAAGAATAAATTTTCTCCCAAAACATAATGACGCCAAATACGAAGGGCGAAAACAATAGTCGCGAGTTCTAAATCATGAGTGGCATATCTAGTCTCGGCTGGCTTCAACTGCCTAGAAGCATAAGCAATAACACGTTCTCTTTGCATAAGAACGGCACCCAAACCAACGCGACTAGCATCGGTATAAACAATAAAATCTTGGTTTCACTCGGGAATCACAAGAATAGGAGCATCAGAAAGGAGTTCTTTTAATTTATGAAAAGAAGATTCACATTTGTCCGACCAAAAGTATTTAACTCCCTTCTTCGTCAAACTAGTAAGAGGCACGGAAATTTTGGAAATGTCCTTTATAAAACGGCGGTAATAACCTGCCAATCCAAGGAAGCTACGGATCTCCGTCACACTCTTCGGTCTCTTCCAATTTTGAATCTCTTCATTCTTTGAAGTATCTACGGAAATTCCGGATTCGGAAATAATATGACGAGAAACTTCACACGAGATTGCCAAAAGTGGCATTTAGAAAACTTTGCTTTTAATTGATTACTCCAAAGAGTTTCCAACACAATCCGAAGATGCTTTGCATGCTCCTCCTCGGTTTTTGAATACACAAGAATATCATCAATAAAGATGAGGACAAACCGATCGAGGAAGTCTTTGAAAACTCTATTCATAAGGTCACCGAAATAAGCCGGAGCATTCGTTAAACCAAATGGCATAACAAGCGATTCATAAGATTCGTAACGAGTACGGAAAGATGTCAAAGGAATGCTATCCTCTGCTATACGAAGCTGATGAAAACTGGTAGCTAAATCTAATTGTGAAAAGACTCTAGCACCACTAAGTTGATCGAATAGGTCATTAATCCGAGGTAAAGGATATTTATTTTTGATAGTAAGATCATTAAGCTTGCAGTAGTCAACGCAAAGCCTAAGTGTACCATCGGATTTCTTCACAAAAATAGTCGAAGTTCCCCAAGGCGAGGAACTAGAGCGAATAAATTACTTCGTCTCCAATTAGGATAATTGTTTGCGCATCTCCTCATTTTCTTTATTGGACATATGATAAGGAGGACGAGTAATAGGTTGAGCTCCAGAGGTGAGATTAATTTTGTACTCAATTGCTCGCTTAGGTGGTAATCCTTAAACGGGCTCAAGTATGTTGGAAAATTCATGAACGACGTGAATAAGAGAAATAATATCCTCCTCCTCATCATTATCGTCATCATGAGGATTTAAAGAATATAAAGATGCAACCAAGCTGGAATCCGAATCATTAAGGTCAATAGAAATTTGCTTAACAGATTGAGGATGTCGAAGATGAATAGTCTGCACAGGACATAGGATTTGGGCTTCATAGCGGTTAAGCCAATCCATTTCCAAAATCATTCCAAAGCCTAAGTAGCACATAACATGCAAATCGGCTCGGAAAGGAAAATCACACAAAATAATCTCGACATCTTTACACAATAAACTGATTGTTGCGGATCCACCAACCGGATTCGCAATTCTCAAAGAAGTCATTAAACACAAAACATCCAAAGAAAAAGTATCAACAAGTTATTTTGAAATAAAAGAATGGGACGCACCCGTATCAATAAGAACTCGAATAGGATGATCACGAAATAAAATAATGCCATCAAGGATAGAATGAGAAATACCTTTACCACGAGATGTGTTGCCAGGGGCTTGAGCAACATTAAGCTTTCCCTCCTTCCTGTTTTGAAGTTTGGGACAAGAAGATAAATAATGATCCAGGCTTTTGCAATAGCGACAAGCACGAGGCTTTGAACACTTGTTTGCATAATGGTCCTTAGAACCAAAGTTGTAGCATTTCCCACTTCTAGAGGAAGAAGTCTTTGTTGCCGGAGAGGCTTGCTTCCCTTTCTTATTGTTGGGATAAGGATCTTTGAACTTATTAGGCCTTTTCTTGTTGGTGAAGTTCGGTTTAGCACACCCAACCTCAACGTCACTTACTCTATCTGCCTCTTCAAGTCCAAGAGCGATATCAATGAGCTGATCAAAAGAAACTTCTAATTTTAGAAGTAATGGCTTCTGGAGATTTTTATTCAAGCCATAGACAAATCTTTGATTTTCTTCAATGGGGTGTTCATGTACTCAACCCCGTATTTAGAAAGTGACTCGAATGATGCGACATAGTCTGCCACAGAGGATTCACCTTGAACAAGGTAAATGAAGCGGCGAGCCAAAGTCACCTTCTCAGCTTCTGGCACAAATTTTTATTCGAAGCATTTTCGGAATTTCTCCCAAGTAAGATCGGCTTCATTTATTTCGGAAATCAGAAGCTCATACCAATCTAATGCTCTTTCTTGGAGCATACTAGAGGCCACCTGAACATGGTGAAGATCAATAAGATTCATGCAAGAAAAGATTCGATCGCACGTTCTCAGCCAAGCCTGGACTTTAATAATGGTTTCAGAACCTTTAAATGGCTTTCGACCCAAATTGGTGTAATCGTTGCACAAACGTTAAAATCCAGACTTAGGGTGAGTAGACTCCGGATTAGATCCGGCTGCTTGAGCATTCCTTACTAGATCAAGAAGCTGATGGGCAGACATAAATACTCCATCTTAGGGAGTAGCACGAGATTGACCGGCACTGGGACGGCCAGGTCTAACCATTTCTCTTCCTTATGAAAGAAAGAAAGAAGAAGGATAAGGTTATTCACCCAATGAATGTCAAGCAATCTTGATAGATAAACACGAAATCATAAGGAAAATAGGATGAATCGGTACGAAGAATCGAATTAAATCCTAAAGCACGACTCCTATGATGGGCTTAGGATGATGATCCTTGTTAGATTATTCTACATTGTTTCGAAGTTTGGCTCTGATACCAAGCTGTGACGTCCCGCCTCTATACCTACTCTAGTCAAGGACACTACGGTGTAATGCCGTCAACTAGCGCGGAGAATAATGTTGTTGAGGAGTGACCATCCGTGTAATTGCTTTATGCGAGTACCGATATGTCAGATAGTACAACATGCATCTGGTTTCAGGAGGAAATCCGACAAACCGATACAAACTCAAAGCTACTACCCAGTGGCTATATATATTCTTTGGAAACAAATATAGACATAAACATAACACAAATTAGTCACAGACATCCATATCACGAAGGCGGAAATAGATATGAATATAAATAACACATGAAAGTGTACATCAGAGTAGTGGTCAAACAAGATCCAAAATGTCACAAAAGAATAGCTACAAGTGCTAGAAAAAAGAATATGGATACATCAATGAGTCTATATCTCAAATGTATACAACAAAAACTACTAATCTAAGTAGTTAGCCAAAAGTCAGGGTGATAATCCCAGATGTGAAGTCAAGCAGAAGCACCTGTAACATCTCGGTCTGACCCGAGTATTATTAAATAAGAAAATAATAAACGGATCAGTCTAGCTATAAATATTAGATAACATAATATAGAATAAGAGATATGACATAAACATATGATAACAATAAAGCCATACTGTGATAAGTATGCAATTGAAAAGCAACTAGGGATTAATCAATATCATAAGAATCTTCTCAAAAATCAAAAGGAATGTCATACTCTTTATATTCACCAAACCATAAATATGGACAATAATATCAATGCCAACCACAAAACTTACTGACACACAAATTCACTAATGCACAAATATTGATAAAACTTATCAATGTAAATCACGAAAATTGGTGAAAACACAAATTCCAGAAATCACAAAAAGGGGGAGGCCTATCACAAAACGGGAGCATGAAAACTCACCAACACGTATATCACAAAATGGAACGCTATTCCATGGTTGCTAACCATTAATTTTGAGCCGAAGCTCCACAAAACGGCCCGAAGACCATAGGTCGCTACCCCACCAAATTGAGCCGAAGCTCGACAGAAACGGGGTTTAATCTCCCTCGTAGACAAAGAGACATCGCACATTTGCTAGTCTAATCACAAAAACGATCATCAACGATCATCAAGAGGTGTCAATTACAGTAAGCTAGTAAGTATATAAGCTTAGCTTCATGTCCCATAACCACTAGGTTAACTTAAATATTTACGAACAAATTGTAGATCCCCACTCGAAAACTGTCACAAGAGATTCAATCCAACAAGTCCAAGAATTAACCGGCGAGGTAAATGCAAGCGTTTCATACCATTTGCATTACTAAGCCGTTTAATTAGATTTCTCATATGAGTGAAATAAAGTGACAAATCACAAAAATGATTGTAGAAACAATAAATCATAAAAATTCACATTCGAAGACGTGAATAAAATCCAAAGAATTCGATTCCAAATCCATCAAAGTGGAAATACCCATGCGACTTAACAGTCACGACTTACGACTTAATGTAAGTCAACACAAGAAATCAGCGGCTCAACGCTTGCGGCTACACGGCGTACGACCAAACGAATGGCGCGCCCCAAGGTATGTGCAACCTGGCCGAGCGACCTAAATATTGCAAGCGGCATAATTGGCTAAGCGACCTAAGGAACGAGAGACCTAAGGGGTGAAGTAGGCCGAGTGACTTAAGCATGGAATGACCTTTCCCATAGCACGACGTATCTTGTCACGACATAAATTGGCAGGTGCGACATAACACGGCTGAGCGACCTAACGACCTAAGAGGAAAGAAGGCCGAGCGACTTAATGAGACCAAAGGCGCGACCTAAGAGACGCGACCTAGCCATACGACCTAAGTGACGAGCGGCCTAAGGAGATAGCGACTTAACAGAAAGCTGTGCGACTTACTGTCCAAGCGACCTAACGACCTAAGGCGTATGAGAAGGCCGAGCGACTTAATGGGCGTGCGACCTAACGACCTAAGGGGTGCAAAAGAAGGCCGAGCGACCTAATGACCTATGGGTTGCGACCTATGGCAGGCCGACCTAACTGCAGGCCGAGAATCATCCATGTGCAGGCCGAGCGACCTAGGAGTTTGAAGTGCATAAACTCTCTCAATATGCAACCGATCGAGCACGAATGCTAGAGGATTACGCCCATCGGCTACCCGGTCGTATTGGCTCCTCGATGCATCACCAAAAATGTGTTCAAACATCAAAGATTGGATTTTTAAAGATTTGAACCCAAAACACTAAAAATTTGGATTTTCACCAATTCAATCCAAACCAAAAGCAAATGCACATGAATAAGTGTTAGGAATTCATACCTAATAATCAAAGATAGTTATATACAAAGATGTGAGATAAAAATCTCACCTTTACACAAAATCAATGAAGAAGAAGCTTGAAAGCAAAGGAAGAATCAATGGCTTCGTTTTGAATTTGGAGTTAGATGTTGGATTTGCAATTGAACTAGAGTTTGGAGTTTTAATTTCCCATTCCTTCCTCTATTTTTGATGAAGCTTGAGTGTTAGGAAATGAAAGTGAAGTTATGAAGGGAAGGGGGTTGAGCTAGATTTAATAGCCTAGGCTAATGGGCTAAACCAAACCCAAAGCCCAAAGTGAAGAAGTGGCAAAATTCCACCAACTCCATACATATCAAAGTTGATACTCGAAAAGATCGCAAACGGCGTTTTGGACCCAATGGAGGTGGTTCCGAGTCCTAATTCGACCGTATGCAAAAAGTAACTTTTCAGACTAAAATCCGACTAACGATAAAATATTAAAATAAAATATTTTAATATTCAATCGTAAAATATGCGGGTTGTTACAGAAATGCACTAGAATTAGTATATTCCCTAAGATATCTCGTCTGTATGCCCAAATTAGATTTCTTACCATTTATAAACAATGAGAATGAGTGCAAGAAGAGGATAAGGTAGAGGAAGGGGGAGTACTACTACAAATGGTCGAGACCCTGCAACAACAGTAATGAAAGGAGGAACTCTTCTCATCCAACCACAGCCAAATCTGGCAGAGTTATATCGAAATTTCTCAAGGCTTTCTGGGAAACCATTCAAAGGTACGGAGACTATTATAGAAGCGCAAACTTGGATTCGATCTTGTGAGAGGATTTTAAATGATTGAAATTGGATGATGATAAAAGGAGGTTGATGGCTTCCTGGCAGCTCCAGGAAGAAGCGACTTCAGCCGAATCGGAGGATGAGTTTACATGGGATAGATTCAAGCAAGTATTTGAGCAGCGTTATATGTCTTCCACTGGTATTTCCAGGATGTATCAAGAGTTCACCGATTTGAAGCAAGGAAATCTATCTTTTGAATAATACCTAAATAAGTTCAAGGAGTTATCCTGATTTTGACCTAAATTATTGAATACACCTCTCAAGAAGAATGAGAGATTTATTATAGGGATGAACAAGAAGTTTCATGAAAGGGTGACAGGCTATGTGAAGGAGTCTTTTGTTGATTTGGTAGACATGGGATATAGATATGCCACCTTAGATAAACAAGAGATTCCAGAAGAGAAAGGAAAAGGGTGTAATCCAAATTGGAAGAAGAGAAAATTTGAAGGAAAGAAACCTTGGCAAGGTAGAAAAGAAGACAACTCAAGAGAACAAGGCAAAGAATGTTACCTGTTTCAACTGTTTGGAGAAAGGTCATTACTCAAGTAGTTACAAGAATCCCAAGCAGCAAATGGAGAAGGATCAACCTAAGAAGTCAGGACAAGAAGCCAGTGAATGCTACTATTGCCATAAGCCAGGACACATTGTTAAAGAACGCCCGATAATGAACCAGGCCCAAGTAGCAAAGTTATATGCAATCAAGGATGAACCTTCAACCTCAGGAGCTAATAAAGGGAAAGGAGTTTTGGAAGGCAATCTTCTTATTTATGATAAAAATTTTAGAGTTCTATAAGATACAGGAGCGATGCATAGTTTTATTTCCCAGCAAACCATAGAAGAGTTAAATCTTGAACCAGAATTCGTAGATGAACTCGAATTCATAGAAGATTTAGAGGCCCTTCGAATCTTTGTTTACGTTGTAGAAAGGTTCCTATTTCGTATTCTCATCATCAGTTTCCTATCAGCCTATTTGTTCTTAACTTTAATGAATTTGGGATTTTACTTGGAATGAATTGGTTAACCCAATATATAGCTAAATTAGATTGTATCGATAGAACGATTTCGGTCAAAACCAAACTTGGGAATTCTGTTGTGATTTCTTGTGAGGATCCAAGTTCGAAGATGGACAAGCTAATGTATAATTTAGGGTATCCCGACCAGATTTTGGAATCTATATCTAATGTTCAAGAATTTCCCGACGTATTTGAAGAAGTTAAGTCTTTACCTACGCATAAGAAGTCGAATTTAGAATCGACTTGGTTTCCAATGCCCGTCCAGTTGTGCATGGAAGTCGTAGGATGGCACCAAGGGAGTAGAGCTACTTAAGCAAACCCAAGATTTATTGAAGAAAGGATTTATACGACCTAGTCGTTCCAGTTGGGGTTCGGTTGTAGTATTTGCAGCCAAGTCCGATGGATCTTTAACACTATGCATAGATTATCGTGATCTTAGTAAGTTAACCCTTAAGAATAAATTTCCTTTGCCCCGAATCGATGAGCTGTTCGATCAATTGCATGGTGCTTGATTCTTTTCCAAGATGGACCTAGCCCAAGGATTCCATCAGCTGAGAATCGCGGAAGATTGTATCCACTTGACTACTTTTAGGGGTCACAATACATTCTACGAATGGTTATTTACGCCCTTCGGACTAACCAATGACCCTGCATATTTCGTAGACCTGATGACCTGAGTATTTCATGAAGTATTGAATAAGTTCGTTCTCGTATTTGTTGATGATATTCTGATTTATTCCAAAACTGAAGAAGAGCATGCCGAACACATAAGAATAGTTTAGGAAATATTAAGGAGGAATATTCTTTTTACCAAGTTTTCTAAATGTCATTTTTGGGTAAAAGAAGTTAGATTTCTGGGACATATTGTAATAGAAGAAAGAATTTCTGTAGACCCTAGTAAGATTTCCATTATCCTAGATTGGAAGCAACCCACAACCCCCAAAGTAGTTCAGAAGTTTTCTGGGATTAGCCGGATGCTATCAAAAGTTTGTCACGGATTTCTCTAAGTTAGCCAGTCCATTAACCAAGCTGCTATAAAGAATGCCAAATTTATTTCGACTCCAAAGTGCAAGGAAGCGTTCGAGGAATTGAAGAAAAGGTTGACCGCTGGTCCCATTCTTGCCATTATTAACGGGAATAAAGGTTTATCTATTTACACAGATGTGTGTGGTGAAGGAGTGGGTGTTGTTCTAATGCAAGAGGGTAGAGTGGTTTCCTACGCAAGTTGACAATTGAGACCACATGAGAAGAACTACCCGACCCATGATCTTGAGCTTTTGGAAGTTATCTCTGCTTTGAAAATATGGCGTCATTATCTTTTGGGTGAAAATTTTGAATTGTTCACCGACCATAAATCTTTGAAATACCTCTTTATCCAGAAGGATTTAAATCTAAGACAGCAACGTTTGTTGGAATTCCTAGCACCATACGACCTGGATATTCAGTATACACCAAGCAAAGAAAAATGGTAGCTGACGCTTTGAGTAGAAGACATGATGTTCTTCCTTATCTTGTTGTCACCCCCATCCTTCTTGAGAAGAGTGCTAGTAAGAAAAACGAAGACAAGTTTCTCTAAGAAATTTGTGGGAGAATATGTCGAGGCGAAGATTCCAGCTTTGAAATCGATAATAGTGGTATTATAAGGTTGAAACGGTGGATTTGTGTCCCAGACTTCCCAGATCTCAAATGAGAAGTATTGGACGAATGTCATAAATCTAAGTTCAGTATCCATCCAGGGGTTAACAAAGTGTATCGAGATATTAAGAGGACCTACAGTTGGAAAACGATGAAGAGGAATATATCCATTTGTGTTAGTCGATGCGCAACTTGCCAATAAAAGAGTGATCAAATGAAGATGGCAAGTTTACTCTAACCACTGGAAGTGCCGAAATGGAAATGGGAATAACTGTCTATAGATTTCATAGATAGTTTGCCACGAACTCGAAAGGGTAATGAGGCGACTTGGGTTTTTGTGGATTGTCTGACCAAGACTGCCTAATTTATCCTAGCTAAATCCACCCGAACGGTAGCGAGTTTGGAAGAGTTATATATGAAGGAGATTGTTCGACTCCACGGAATACTAACTAATATAGTGAGTGATCGAGACTTGATCTTGATAGGCATTTCAAGCAGCACTAGGAACCAAGTTGAACTTCAGTACTGCTTACCACCGTAGTCTGTTGGGCACACTGAGAGAATAAATCGAATCTGAAGATCTTTTGCATGCTTGTATTCTTGATTTTGGAGGTTCAAGGGAGGACCATTTGCATTTGGTTGATTTTTCATATAATAATAGTTATCAGACCAATATTGGAATAGCTCCTTTCGAAGCATTGTATAGTCGCCCTTGTAGATCACCTGCGTGTTGGATTGAGTCGGGTGATAGGCTTGTTCTTTGTCTGAACATGATAAGGGAAGCTTCTGAGAAAGTTGATTTCATTGGGAAGAAGTTGAAAACTGGCCAGAGTCGACAGAAAAGTTATGCCAACCACATGAGAAGAACTTTACAGTTCTTGGTTGGAGATTCAGTTTTCTTAAAGGTTTCACCAATACAAGGAGTTTTGAGATTTGGAAAGACGGGTAAACTGGCACCGCGATATATAGGTCCTTTTCCTATACTTGATAGGATTGGTCCTTTGGCTTACCGAGTGTAGTTACCAAATTGGTTAGTTGCGATGCATAATGTGTCCCATGTTTTATACCTTCGAAAGTATGTGCACGACCTAGATCATATCATTGAGGAGGCGGCTCAACAGGATTCGTGAGACGACCCGACTTTTTCTCCACAAAAGTCGTATCATCCTTAAGAAAGAAAGGGATAGAAAAGAGAAAAAAAAAAGAGAAAGAAGAAACAACACAAGAATCTCAACAGCGGAACGAATAAATTATATTGATAACATAAGTATTACATAGTATACAACAAATATCAGAGTTATAAAGACATTACAACACATACTAGACAGTTATAAACACCTGTCTAGTTATTACAACTCAATACATATCAGATAAATACTAAGAGATACCAACACAGCGGAAAACGATATAACTATACGCAGAAGCCTCCTGCTCCATTTGCATCTCCACAATACGTCAAAGCTAACCTGAATCCTAACCTGAATTCCCTTGGCTACTCGTAAAAATTTGAGTACCCAAGAGTTAAAGAAAAACAGAAATAACTCCGGGTCAGACATGGGTCTGGTGTGAGTAACAGGTTAAAGTTGCTTAACTTTGAAAAACCTTTGAAAAGAAAAGGTATCACGTAAGACTTCCCACACATAAACATGGAAAAGATTTTACCTTACGCTAATCAAAACATTTGCTAGGAAATCCGATGATATTATAATAGTGTCTAGGGTTTCCAAGTAAAATACAGAAATAGCTGAAATGCTTACATCTCACATTCCAACATAGTTGGGAACAACTAATACGTACGACACTTATTGGATTTTGGATTCCATCAATGGCTGGGCTACCGGGGTACCGCCCGTCACAGTACGTGGCCTAGATCACCGTACCGAGGATTACTCCCAATCCCCTGCAACACAAAGCCGGACCCGTTCCTTACTGAACAGTTCCAAACAAGACAACCCCGCAGTTGTGATCAGCAACCGCACCACTAAGCCGAAAATAAAGGGACCTCTAGACAGGGATAAATCTTGCTCTCAAGTAGGGGATACCCACGAAGCTTTGCTGCACCTCCCCTGTTTTAGCCATTCCCGGTTGATGAGGCTTGAGGCTACGATTACCTTTATAGGACATCACTTAGAATGCTCATCGTCCGCCTAACGATGTTCTAAAAGCATTCGATCCATACAAGTTCGTTCCGGGTTCGAACGAAACTGAAGGCATTATCTCGTTTTGGAATCACCCTCAGAGTTAACGACAATAACCCTTGCACTCTGAATCACCATCTCGAATCTATAAGTACTATTCCGTCAAACTCATTACGCAATCACCCACAGAGTTATACTGACGTATAGCCCTTACACTTCGAGTCTTCACTCGCTCCACTTGGATTAACGACCTAACATTAATTTGGATCGATGTGGTTTTCGGATATCCAAATATGGAAACCCGATCCCGGTCTCATCGAAATCCAAAGCGTGTCTTTTAAGGCCAAGTTGTTTTAAAGTTTAAAACAATTCAATTCATTATCTAAATATACACAGACAGATAATTCACAACACAATAGATAATTAACATTATCATTATCAACAGATAATTCATATCATAATCAGATAATCCATCTCATCATTCAAAAGCAACCAATGCATTCATATCAATAATCGTTACTCATCTCATAACTGAGATTACAAACCACACCAGGCAATCAATACCAATCATCAAACATAAGCAATGATCTAATGACCATTCCGTTTATAATTAATTTAAAATGAATTAAATTAATTACCTAACTCTAATTAATTTAAAATAAATTAAATTAATTACTTCATCATTAAAAATCCTGCTTAACTTAACCATTAATTGATTATAAATCAATTTATAAATCATCATCTCAATATTTATTTCACTTAATCCTTATTGATTAACTATCTCTAATTACAATAAGTAATTAGCATTTAATATTAATTACACAAGCTAATTATATTAAACCCTTTGCAAATAATTAACTTGTAATTGCTTAATTAATTAATTAGCTATAATTAATTACATTAATCACTTATCCATTATTAATTATACCTTAATTAATTACATCATTAATTAATTAATTAATGATTTCTGATTACATTTAATTAATCTCTCAATATAAATTAATAACATAAGTAATTAATCCTCAATTTAAACCATATATATTGATCACACATGATTAATAATCATTCAGTAATTAACTACTTTAGTTACTCATTCCATAAATTAATTATTCATAATTAATTATCTTCATTAATCACTTGATTAATTTTCAAGTAATATAAATCCAAATTACTTCTATAATAAATATCCTTAATTACATCCAGTAATTATTTAATTAATTACTTCCTTAAGTAATTACAAATTCATAAATTACATAAAGTAATTATTCATCAATCCACAAATGTTTAAATTAATTTAACTTAATTAATCTAAACTAATCACATAAATCAAATTAATTACATCAAGTAATTAATTCATTAATTACTTTCATTAAGTAATTAAACTTAAATAATTGATTATTATTAATTAATTAATCTAATTAATTATTAAAAATTAATCACATTAATTAATTGTTAAAATAATCTTAAGTTAATGACCTTCATTAACATTACTTAATTACTTAATTAAGAGATTACTTATAATTAATCATTATTAATTATTAATTAATTAATATTTAATTATCATTTAGTTAATCTCTAGTTATTAATTAATTAAGTGTTAATTAAAATCTTGACTTCCTTTAATTACTTGATTAAATAAAACTTAATCATTAATTAAAACTTAATTAACCATCCTTAATTATAGATTAATTAACCTTAATTAATTAATCTCAAATCTTAAGTAGTTAACTTAAAAATTATTAATTACTTAATTAATCATTCACATTAATAATTAAATAATAATAAATATTCCATTTAAATTAATTTAATAATTTAAATGAAACCAATTTCTTAAGTTCAAAATTAAGAAACGTTCTTCTTATTTAAAGTATTTTAAACAAATTTTATTTCAAACAAATTCAATTTGAAATTTTCTTTTTAAATTTTAAACTGAAACATAATTTTAAATCTTTATTTCAAATTTCCATCTCATTTTTAAATTCAAACCACATAACCTTTCAAAAATAGTTAAAACAAATTTAAATTTAAAAACATATTAAATTTTAAAAACTGTCATAAAAGTCAAATTCCAGGTTTAAAACTGAATTTAACCTTATTTTAAACCTTATTACATAAATTTAAAACTTATAGTTTTAAATGCAAATCAATGTTCTTTTATACTTTAAAAAGTTTAAAATCTAAATTTAAATTCAAACTCAGGTTCCATATTTTCGTTTTCCAGATTTTAAACTTGTTTTAAATTTTCAGTTGCATTTTAAAATTTACTTTTAAATTTAAAACAGAAAAACAGTTTTCTGTTTTAGTTTAACATCTTAAATTTGAATTCAAAAATGATTCAAAATCCAAGATTTAAATTATTGATTTCATATTTAAGTTTCAGGTTTAAATATTTTCAGATTGAACTTCATCTTTCAATTTTTAAACTTTACTTTTAAATTTTTAAAACAGAAAGACAGTTTCTGTTTTTAGTTTAAAACCAATCTTGAATTTAAAAGCATTTCAAATTGTTTCAAAGATCTAAAATTTAAACTTATTGAATTTCAAATTCAATTCTAGATTCAAACTTATTTTCAGATTTGTTTGCAATTTTCTTTTACTTCAAAAATTTAATAAACCTGGAAACAAATTCTGTCCAAAACTAAAAACCTGAAACATTTGACACCAACCCGAGCGTCCAGTAATTTACTTCGAGTCTCAAGACCCTATGCTTCGAGTCACTCCACAATTCCCCCGAGACCATCCCCAAGTATAAACCCTACAACCAAAAATCAACACCACATCATCACCAATATGCATAACACCCCTGTGCACCCTTAAACCAACTCCGGCATCACTGGCCATTATCTATGGCCATCCTCCATCGACCAAAATCCCCACATCAACCTTCAACTCTCAAAATCCCAGAATTCAACTTGAATTTGAATTCAAGTTTTAAAACAAAAACCTGGAACATTATCCCCCTTTCAGTAACCAACCTGTCAACGGCAATAACTCACCACTTCGGCCACTATAAATCTTGAAACTCCAGTGAAGACTTCATCAACCCTTCATCTACCAATACCCTAAATATCTTAGAACTCGATCAATAGATGATGCCGCAGCACTTCAATTTTCTTATACTTAGTAAAACTAGGGTTCCTAACTGTAATTCCCAAATTACAACATCAAATTTTAATTTCAATACAATTCAGCAATTTTATCATCATCAATGATAACTACACTATCACCAGAAACAGTTTCAACCAAATTAAAAGCAAGTATCAACTGTGCTTATCAATTATGTATAAAACAGTAAATTTGAAACTGTTTTATGTTTACAGCACTATAAATTGTAATTTTTGATTTAAAATTCATGAATTTACTTGTTGATTCTATTAATAAACCTGAAACATTAAATCATAAAGTTTGGATTTTCACTCTATGCTAATTTGCTCTGTAAATCTTAATTTTCCAGATTTTAGATAACTCTATTTAATTTATATAAAGTTTTTACTTACCCTATTCTAAAATAAACAGATTTTATTTAATTGTTTTAAGTCATAACAGTAACAAGTTAAAGGGAAGAATTCAAGAAATCAATCAGGAACTTGGGATTTTGAAACACAGACATGGTACCGTTAACATCAGGTATACATGCAAATATTTACAGGTAAGATATTCATAGCGATTTCATATATGTTCCTTTGTAATTTATAAAGCATGCACAATTTTACCTACTTAATAATTTAAAAATGAGTTACTCACCTGAAAAAAAATGCAGAGTCCAGATTGAAAATTCATGAATGCAGACAGAACTTTGATTTCCTTGCAGAAAGCTTTAAACTTGAATTATTTCCAGATTGAAGAAATGCATGCTCCTGCTTCCAAGAAGATGCAGGTCTTGCTTAAAATTGAAATGTAGAGTCTTCTTGTATTCAGGTTTTGAAAAATGAATGCAGCCCTTTTTTTGATTAATGCAGTTTTGTATTTTGAGGAGTTATAGGGTTAAGATTATTAAAAGGGATTTGATTTTGCAGGTTTTTGAGGAGTTATTCACAGCTTGAAGAAAAAGCTTTGCATTTTGAAAATATTTTACAGAGAATGATATGCAATTGAATTTTTCCTTTTATAAAATGGAAATGAAGAAAGGAAAAGAGAATGGGAAGAGTGCAAGTTTATATAACTAGTTTATGATGAATTAAAATTAAAGAAAAATAAAAATTGAACAATGACACTTGTATGAAATGTTAACACTTGTAAATTTACATACTTAAATATTTAACACATGTTGACTCAAATTTTAAATTACATACACATGTCTCTTTCAAGTAATTAGTAATTTAGATTAAGTGTTAAAGATAAATTAAACTTAATTAGTTCCATTAACACCTAGTTTTGTATTTTATTAATTTCTAAAGAATAAATCAAAGTGTTATTTTAAATAAAACAATATACAAATTAATCATTTGAAAAAGATACTTTTAAATAATGAAAATAAATTTATAAAAGAGGTTATCACTTAAATGAATACATGTTTCATAATTAAAATTGTATTTTAAATTTCAAATTAAATTTACAAATATTTTTAAAAAAAATAACACAACATTTTTACAACTCATTTTAATATTCAAACTTAAGTTAAAAATGAATTTTTAAACCAATAAAACATTTATCTTACATATTTAAAATCATATAGTATTTTATTAAATATTATCAAAAAGCTTAAATCATAATTTCTAATTTCAAATTATAATTATGCTATACTAATTTAACAACCTATCTATTTAAAATATACATATACATTTATAAATATAAAACAATTTATTAACTTATTAAAAATAATTTCACAAATTAAATATTTAAATAAAGAAGATTATTAAATCAAATCAAATTTATTAATAAAAATTACCAATTCAATATAAATTTAAACACAGATTATTAAATTTATATTGTCCGAAATTCCGGGATATTACAATCCTTCCCCCTTAAAAGAATTTCGTCCTCGAAATTTAAACAAAGGTAATTTAATAATCTATTAACAGATTTTATTTTAAAACACAGCATATGTCATATGCCAACACCCAAAGCAACCAATTCACACAACAGAACAAATCTAATTATCCAAAAGAATTTTGGATAAAACTTTCACGAGTTTCCCCTGTGTATATATATATATATATATATCGGGATACTTGCTCTATAGAATCAAATCAATCAATACTACTAAGCTATAGAACTCCTAACAACAATTCTATACAGAATATCAGACTACGGACGAGTCTGACTCAACAAACAAACCATCCTAAACTACTGGTTCTACAACCAGAATATCAAACACGTACTCCCTCAGAGATACGTAAAACATACTGAATTCCAGTTATCCAAACTGGCAATTCAACTCTAGAAAACCAAACACTCATCTACCAAAACACAGAAGAAATCCAAAACACTACGAAGCTAGCTTCCTAACTTATAGCTCCTTGGATCAGAGAAAAACTTATCCCAAATAAAATCTCCGATTCCAGAATCCAAATTTCTCCGTCTCTTATCCATAAAAGCTCTTTGGACGATCCTGGGCTACAAACATCCATCCTGATCAGCTCAACTCTTGCTGATTCCACTAGAAATAGACTGGATCAAAACAATCCAATGATCTCCTCAAGATCACTGAAAAACCAATAACACAAACCCTGCTTCTCAACAACAGAAGACAGAACAAACTTCTTCATATCCGGAAAAGAAAACAGAAACACTCCAAACTGCTTTCGCTGCACAACTCTGATCCGAAATAGAAGAAAATGCTGAAGAACAGCACAAGCATAGACCAGTCAACCCAGCACAAAAATATGGTTCCACATATCCATAAGAAAACTCAGATGTTCCTCCGAAACCTGAGCTACCTCACCAACTTCTATCTCAAGGAACCATCCATAAACTAACTAAACCACCTGACCAATCTTGGAAAGAAAACTCGATCTCCAGATGTAGACGCACCTCTAACTTCCTGGAAGAAAATCCGGACAATCTCCAACAATCCAAAAGAACATACTATCGCAAGTCACTTTTGCGATCAACTCAGCCTAAATCCAAAGAAAACTGCTCTCTCTTAACCAAACAGAACAACTTATGCTGGCCTAGCCAACTTACCAGAGAAACGGATCTACTCTACTGCTTCTGAACTCCACTTCAGAAAAACTACTCAACGAGAAGACTCCTTACCAACTCAGAACATTCTACTAAACTCAGCCACATCACCGACCAAACTCACTTCTTACCCTTGTTCCAAAGAAACATCTTCGGACATATCCATAGTCACTGCATCTCATCACGCAGCTACTATTTCCTGAGATATCAAAATATCATCACTCACTTATCTCAGCCCTATCGACAGATCGAAAACTCAACTCTGTACTTCAAAAATGAACTCTGAACTTACAGTTTTCCTTCAGAGATCGATGAAGTCCTTACACCACTACAGAACTCACTCGAGACGGTATTAGGTCTACAGTCTCGACAAATACACATCCAACCTCATCCATCAAACTCCAACCAATGGTAATCGTGTTACACACACTTCTACCTCATCTACCTTTATAACTTATACTGGAAAAACCTGAACAGGTAACCCAACAAATAGGTAGAACCATAAATATATATATATATATATATATATATATATTAAAAATACAAATACGCTCTCTCAAGATAGACACCACTACAGAGCCTAGGTATTCACTTAACCTAATGCTCTGATACCAGCTGAGACGACCCGGCTTTTTCTCCACAAAAAGTCGTATCATCCTTAAGAAAGAAAGGGATAGAAAAGAGAAAAGAAAGAAGAGAAAGAAGAAACAACACAAGAATCTCGACAGCGGAACGAATAAATTATATTAGTAACATATGTATTACATAGCATACAACAAATATCAGAGTTATACAGACATTACAACACATACTAGACAGTTATAAACACCTGTCTAGTTATTACAACTCAATACATATCAGATAAATACTCAGAGATACCAACACAGCAGAAAACTATATAACAATACGCAGAAGCCTCCTGCTCTATTTGCTCCTCCACAATACGTCAAAGCTAACCTGAATCCTAACCTGAATTCCCTTGGCTACACGTAAAAATTTGAGTACCCAAGAGTTAAAGAAAAACAGAAATAAGTCCGGGTCAGACATGGGTCTGGTGTGAGTAACAGGTTAAAGTTGCTTAACTTTGAAAAACCTTTGAAAAGAAAAGGTATCACGTAAGACTTCCCACACATAAACATGGAAAAGTTTTTACCTTACGCTAACCAAAACATTTGCTAGGAAATTCGATGATATTATAATAGTGTCTAGGGTTTCCAAGTAAAATACAGAAATAGCTGAAATGCTTACATCTCACATTCCAACATAGTTGGGCACAACTAATACGTACGGCACTTATTGGATTTTGGATTTCATCAATGGATGGGCTACTGGGGTACTGCCCGTCACAGTACGTGGCCTAGATCACCGTACCGAGGATTACTCCTAATCCCCTGCAACACAAAGCCGGGCCCGTTCCTTACTGAACAGTTCCAAACAAGACAACCCCGCAGTTGTGATCAGCAACCGCACCACTAAGCCGAAAATAAAGGGTCCTCTAGACAGGGATAAATCTTGCTCTCAAGTGAGGGCTACCCACGAAGCTTTGCTGCACCTCCCTTGTTTTAGCCATTCCCGGTTGATGAGGCTTGAGGCTACGATTACCTTTATAGGACATCACTTAGAATGCTCATCGTCCACCTGACGATGTTCTGAAAGCATTCGATCCATACAAGTTCGTTCCGGGTTCGAACGAAACCGAAGGCATTGTCTCGTTACACTCGTTTTGGAATCACCCTTAGAGTTAACGACAATAACCCTTGCACTCAGAATCACCATCTCGAATCTATAAGTACTATTCCGTCAAACTCATTACGGAATCACCTACAGAGATATACTGACGTATAGCCCTTACACCTCGAGTCTTCTCTCGCTCCACTTGGATTAACGACCTAACGTTAATTTGGATCGATGTGTTTTTCGGATATCCAAATATGGAAACCCTATCCCGGTCTCATCGAAATCCAAAGCGTGTCTTTTAAGGCCAAGTTGTTTTAAAGTTTAAAACAATTCAATTCATTATCTAAATATACACAGATAAATAATTCACAACACAATGGATAATTAACATTATCATTATCAACAGATAATTCATATCATAATCAGATAATCCATCTCATCATTCAAAAGCAACCAATGCATCCATATCAATAATCATTACTCATCTCATACCTGAGATTACAAACCATACCAGGCAATCAATACCAATCATCAAACATATGCAATGATCTAATGATTATTCCATTTATAATTAATTTAAAATGAATTAAATTAATTACCTAACTCTAATTAATTCAAAATAAATTAAATTAATTACTTCATCGTTAAAAATCCTGCTTAACTTAACCATTAATTGATTACAAATCAATTTATAAATCATCATCTCAATATTTATTTCACTTAATCCTTATTGATTAACTATCTGTAATTACAATAAGTAATTAGCATTTAATATTAATTACACAAGTTAATTATATTAAACCCTTTGCAAATAATTAACTTGTAATTGCTTAATTAATTAATTAGCTAAAATTAATTACATTAATCACTATCCATTATTAATTATACCTTAATTAATTACATCATTAATTAATTAATTAATGATTTCTGATTACATTTAATCAATCTCTCAATATAAATTAATTACATAAGTAATTAATCCTCAATTTAAACCATATAAATTAATCACACATGATTAATATTCCTTCGGTAATTAACTACTTTAATTACTCATTCCATAAATTAATTATTCTTAATTAATTATCTTCATTAATCACTTGATTAATTTTCAAGTAATTTAAATCCAAATTACTTCTATAATAAATATCCTTAATTACATCCAGTAATTATTTAATTAATTACTTCCTTAAGTAATTACAAATTCATGAATTACATAAAGTAATTATTCATCAATCCACAAATGTTTAAATTAATTTAACTTAATTAATCTAAACTAATCACATAAATCAAATTAATTACATCAAGTAATTAATTCATTAATTACTTTCATTAAGTAATTAAACTTAAATAATTGATTATTATTAATTAATTAATCTAATTAATTATTAAAAATTAATCACATTAATTAATTGTTAAAATAATCGTAAGTTAATGACCTTCATTAACATTACTTAATTACTTAATTAAGTGATTACTTATAATTAATCATTATTAATTGTTAATTAATTAATATTTAATTATCATTTAATTAATCTCTAATTTTTAATTAATTAAGTGTTAACTAAAATCTTGACTTCCTTTAATTACTTGATTAAATAAATCTTAATCATTAATTAAAACTTAATTAACCATCCTTAATTATAGATTAATTAACCTTAATTAATTAATCTCAAATCTTAATTAGTTAACTTAAAAATTATTAATTACTTAATTAATCATTCACATTAATAATTAAATAATAATAAATATTCCATTTATATTAATTTAATAATTTAAATGAAACCAATTTCTTAAGTTCAAAATTAAGAAACATTCTTCTTATTTAAAGTATTTTAAACAAATTTTATTTCAAACGAATTCAATTTGAAAATTTCTTTTTAAATATTAAACTGAAACATAATTTTAAATCTTTATTTCAAATTTCCATCTCATTTTTAAATTGAAACCACATAACCTTTCTAAAATAGTTAAAGGAAATTTAAATTTAAAAACTTATTAAATTTTAAAAACTATCATAAAAATCAAATTCCAGGTTTAAAACTGAATTTAACCTTATTTTAAACCTTGTTTCATAAATTTAAAACTTATAGTTTTAAATTCAAATCAATATTCTTTTATACTTTAAAAAGTTTAAAATCTAAATTTAAATTCCAGATTTAAATTCAAACTCAGGTTCCATATTTCTGTTTTCCAGATTTTAAACTTGTTTTAAATTTTCAGTTGCATTTTAAAATTTGCTTTTAAATTTAAAACAGAAAAACAGTTTTCTGTTTTAGTTTAACATCTTAAATTTGAATTCAAAAATGATTCAAAATCCAAGATTTAAATTATTGATTTCATATTTAAGTTTCAGGTTTAAATATTTTTAAATTGAACTTCATCTTCCAATTTTTAAACTTTACTTTTAAATTTTTAAAACAGAGAGACAGTTTCTGTTTTTAGTTTAAAACCAATCTTGAATTTAAAAGCATTTCAAATTGTTTCAAAGATCTAAAATTTAAACTTATTGAATTTCAAATTCAATTCTAGATTCAAACTTATTTCCAGATTTGTTTGCAATTTTCTTTTGCTTCAAAAATTTAATAAATTTGGAAACAAATTCTGTCCAAAACTAAAAACCTGAAACATTTAACACCAACCCGAGCATCCTATAATTTACTTCGAGTCTCAAGACCCTGTGCTTCCAGTCACTCCCCAATTCCCCCGTTACCATCCCGAAGTATATACCCTGCAACTAAAAATCAACACCACATCATCACCAATATGCACAACACCCCTGTGCACCCTTAAACCAACTCCGGCATCACTGGCCAATATCTCTGGCCATCCTCCATCGACCAAAATCCCCACATCAACCTTCAACTCTCAAAATCCCAGAATTCAACTTGAATTTGAATTCAAGTTTTAAAACAAAAACCTGGAACATTATCCCCCTTTCAGTGACCAACCTGTCAACGGCAATAACTCACCGCTCCGGCCACTATAAATCTTGAAACTCCGGTGAAGGCTTCATCAACCCTTCGCCTACCAATACCCTAAATATCTCAGAATTCGATCAATAGATGATGCCGCAGCACTTCAATTTTCTTATACTCAGTAAAACTAGGGTTCCTAACCGTAATTCCCAAATTACAACATCAAATTTTAATTTTAATACAATTCAGTAAGTTTATCATCATCAATAATAACTACACTATCACCAGAAACAATTTCAACCAAATTAAAAGCAAGTATCAACTGTGCTTATCAATTATGTATAAAACGGTAAATTTGAAACTGTTCTATGTTTACAGCACTATAAATTGTAATTTTTGATTTAAAATTCATGAATTCACTTGTTGATTCTATTAATAAACCTGAAACATTAAATCATAAAGTTTGGATTTTCACTCTATGCTAATTTGCTCTGTAAATTTTAATTTTCCAGATTTTAGATAACTCTATTTAATTTATATAAAGTTTATACTTACCCTATTCTAAAATAAACAGATTTTATTCATTTGTTTTAAGTCATAACAGCAACAAGTTAAAGGGAAGAATTCAAGAAATCAATCAGGAACTTCGGATTTTGAAACATAGACATGCTACATTTAACATTAGGTATACATGCAAATATTTACAGGTAAGATATTCATAGCAATTTCATATATGTTCCTTTGTAATTTATAAAGCATGCACAATTTTACCTACTTAACAATTTAAAAATGAGTTACTCAACTGAAAAAAAAATACAGAGTCAAGGTTGAAAATTCATGAATGCAGACAGAACTTTGATTTCCTTGCAGAAAGCTTTAAACTTGAATTGTTTCCAGATTGAAGAAATGCATGCTCCTGCTTCCAAGAAGATGCAGGCCCTTTCTTAAAATTGAAATGCAAAGTCTTCTTGTATTCAGGTTTTGAAAAATGAATCCAGCCCTTTTTTTGATTAATGCAGATTTGTATTTTGAGGAGTTACAGGGTTAAGATTATGAAAAGGGATTTGGTTTTGCAGGTTCTTGAGGAGTTATTCACAGCTTGAAGAAAAAGCTTTGCATTTTGAAAATATTTTACAAAGAATGATATGCAATTGAATTTTTCCTTTTATAAAATGGAAATGAAGAAAGGAAAAGAGAATGGGAAGAGTGCAAGTTTATATAACTAGTTTATGATGAATTAAAATTAAAGAAAAATAAAAATTGAACAATGACACTTGTATGAAACGTTAACACTTGTAAATTTACACACTTAAATATTGAACACATGTTAACTCAAATTTTAAATTACATACACATGTCTCTTTCAAGTAATTAGTAATTTAGATTAAGTGTTAAAGATAAATTAAACTTAATTAGTTCCATTAACACCTAGTTATGTATTTTATTAATTTCTAAAGAATAAATCAAAGTGTTATTTTAAATAAAACAATATACAAATTAATCATTTGAAAAAAGATACTTTTAAATAATTAGAATAAATTTATAAAAGAGGTTATCACTTAAATGAATACATGTTTCATAATTAAAATTGTATTTTAAATTTCAAATTAAATTTACAAATATTTTAAAAAAAAATAACACAACATTTTTACAACTCATTTTAATATTCAAACTTAAGTTAAAAATGAATTTTTAAACCAATAAAACATTTATCTTACATATTTAAAATCATATAGTATTTTATTAAATATTATTAAAAAGCTTAAATCACAATTTCTAATTTCAAATTAAAATTATGCTATACTAATTTAACAACCTATCTATTTAAAATATACATATACATTTATAAATATAAAACAATTTATTAACTTATTAAAAATAATTTCACAAATTAAATATTTAAATAAAGAAGATTATTAAATCAAATCAAATTTATTAACAAAAATTATCAATTCAATATAAATTTAAACACAGATTATTAAATTTATATTATCCAAAATTCCGGGATATTACAATTCGGAAATCACGCCTAATTTGGTAGTAAAAAGAGAACCATTGAAGATTATTAGTCGAGATGAAAGAGGTTAAGTAATAAAGTGGTGAAATTGATGAAAATACAATGGAGTGGAGATCCGAATTATTATACTTGGAAAACGGAGGAAAGCATGCAGAAGTCCTATCCCAAGTGTAGAGTGGATATTTCGACTTGATCTGGTAAGTCATTTCTCTATCTTTTGTGCGTTCATATGTTCTTTGTTTGTTCCCTGACTATCGAATTTCGAGGACGAAATTTTCTTAAGGGGGAAAATTTGTAACGATCCCGTTTTTAAGCCAAATTTAATTTAGCAATTAATAAAAAATTTAGAATTAAATTGTGAACTAATTTGAATTTTTCCAAGGCAAAATGAATTTTTCTATGTGCTTAAATCAATTTATTATGAGTTGAAATTTTTTACAACTTGTTGGAAATATTATTTATAAAATTATTTGTAATAAAATTAAAAAAATTCCAAGTAAAAAAATATAATTTTACATATTTTTAAAGACTTAAAATGATTTATATCCATTTATAAATACATGGAAAAAAAATTCCAAGCATTTTTAAAATAAAATAAAATATTGATTAAATTAAAAAGACACTTTTCTTTATGGTAGAAAGTGTGGAACAAGTGTGCACATGTATCGGTATGGATGGACAAGTGTCCATGTGGACAAATTACCCTTTTACCCCTCTCCACCCCTTTAAAAAGGCATACCCAACCCTTTTTTCCATTCATTTCCACCCTCTCCAAATTCCTAAAGCTTCATTTTTCCTTGGCCATGGCTTCCACCACCATTTCCACCCCCACCTTCTTGGCCTAGACCACCCACACCCTTCACCCACCATTTCCAGCCCCTGCCCACCCCATACACTTGGCCACCCTCCACCTAAATCTCCACCCACTCCTCCACAACCTTCAGCCCCATCACCCAACCACTACACCTGCCACTCAATATCAACCCTCGGCCAAACTCAACAACCACCCATGCAAAAAACCCCACACACACGCCAATCACACCGACTTACATGCCACACCCTCTCGGCTATCCCACACACTCTCGGCCACCCACTTTCTCGGCCCAGCCCTCTCGGCCTATTAAAAATGGAAAAAAAAGAAAAAAAGAAGAAAAAAGAAAATAGTTCGCTCGTTCGTTCGTGCATAGCTGTCAGTCGGAGAAATAGGGACGTTGGCAGGCTGCCTACCATTCGAGTTAGGAGGAGTGGATCCCTTCGTGAGAACGATTGTTTAAAATATATAAGCGTTTATATATATATATATATATATATATATATAAGTTCTTGTGAATGTTGTGAATGGTTGAATGGTTGTTTATATATTATGCATGTTGATTTATATGTTTATCTGTGAATGGAAAATAAGCGTTATAGGATTATACCGCTTATTGATATTGTTGTGCTTAGATTTATGATGGTTGTGATATTTTATTGTTACACGCAAAACTTGTAGACAAAACACACATACGAATATGGATTTCACGGGGAATTGGTTAAGCCGTGGGAATTTTGAATTTAATATTGTTTTATTCAAAATGGTGATAAATTTAGAAGTTGTATTTTGAATCCAAAATGATTTGGAAGTGAAATAGGGTTAAGTATGAAAAACTTTTGAAAATGAAGTTTTGAAATTAAAATTATTTTGAATATAATATGTGATAACCCAGATTTTTGTACAGCTGTTAATTTGTAATTAACAGAATTTGATTTATTAAAACACCGATTTATTAATTGAACAAATAAATCTGATAATAAATTTATAGGATATGTATATAGGTGAATTAGAACTATAATGAATGATAAATTATAAATATCAGGAAAAATATTCATTAATAGTCTCCTAATATAATTATTGAAATTGATGATATTGTTTAATGATTTTCTTTTATAATCATTCATTTTAGCAGAATTCATCTTTTATTAACAGATATATGCAAAACTTGTCATATGATAGCTATTTTATTTTCATACATATATTTATGGTTTATATGTGAAACTTGGATTTAAGAATTCAAAATAACATCTTGAGAATGTGACAATTTATTAACATATAAATTAGTATCAAAATTTGTTCTTAAAAAGCTATATAAGGGAAAATTAAGGAGAAGTATAAGTATAAATTTATAATATATATATGTATGAAAAACATAAAAACACTAATAATCAAATAAATATTTATATTTGTAATTGTGTTGTGTATATATATACATAGATTTTAAATAGAATTATTATATACAAGTTGAAAATTGTATTTGTTTAAATATATGAATATATATCAAATTAAATCTGAAATTTAAATTGAATTTGAAATTTAATTTGGATTTGGAAATTAAAATTAAAATTCAAAAGATAGCTATATACATCTTAAATTGTACTTTGGTTTTAAAATGTATTTTATTAAGAACACAAATAGTTTTATAGTCTTTTCTTTCTAAAAGAGTCTTATTTATATAAGTTAAAACATGTATTTATAAATTAAGAAAATGCATTAACTAAATGGAAGACAAATACAAAGAAAAAAAATATATTTTACACGCATATTTACAAGTGTGGATCAAAGAAAACTATACATGTACAAGTGTAAGATTAATATACAAGTGGCAAGATGATTTCATTTAAAGAAATTCAAAAAAAAGGGGCTGCTCACTTTTCTCTACATGCTTGTTCAAAATATTTTTTTTCTTTCTTCATTTACAATCCTTGAAACGAATTTTCAAAATAGGAAAGCAAAACATTTTTCAAATCCTATAACCAAATTTCTTTCCAAAGCAAATCAAGCTTTCAAATAAATCAAAATTTCAGTTCCATAAAGCTAGAACCTGGAGATAAATTTCAGAACAACTCAACAAATCAAAATAAGACCTGTTACCTTATCAAGTTACAGGAAGCAAAGTTTTGAATCATCTCAAGCTTCAACATAGCAGCAATGCAAGATTCAGGTGTTTAAGTTTCCAAAAGTTTTCCAGTTTATCAACCCAGTTTTAAGCTCTGCATTTTTCTAAGGTGAGTAAACTCTTAAAATAAAATAAAAATCTGAATTAACTGAATGTGCATGTGATTAATCTTTGAAATATGCTATAACTATGCTGTACATGTTGATAAAAATGATATTTATGTTTATGAAAGTGAGTTAGTGACTACTCTGTTAAAACTGTGAACATTTATGTTCATTTTTGTTCCAAAAATTTATATCTTTAATTTGGGTTTAAATCTTATAATGTTGTGAACTAGGGAATGATTATCTATGTTTGTAGCATAAGTTAAAAATAGTTTGAGAGCAAATTATGTTATGTAGGGGTTTTGAGCTTGTTTTTACAGTAGACAACCTGTTGTGTGAAAATTCAATATAACTAAAATGAAACATTCAAGCATGCAATTCGACTTCTTTTATAAAATAAAGATTTTTAGAAGTTGAATTGAAAATTTTTAACAGGTTATAATGTAAGAAATCTCAAATATTAGATTTTCGGTTAAAAAAAAATATATATTTTCTGGCGATCTCCTCGATGCGTGGTAGCGTGGCCAGGATTGGAAGGTGCTGGTGGTCTTGAGGAAGATGGTGACCGTGGCGGAATGATGAGTTTGGGTGTGGATTGGTAGTGCGTGTGGCTGTAGGGTTTTGAATGGCTATCAGGGAAGTTGGCGAACGCGATGTTTCTGGAAGTCAAGGGTGTGATCGGAGCTCGTGAATTTTAGCATGGAGACAGTTGTTGGAGAAGGCTTTCGATTTGGGGTTAGTGACGTTTGGAGTAGTAGCCGGACTTAGATGCAGTAGGCCATTTTGGTGGTGACGTTGATTCTGGATTTGGGAATTTGGTGTGAGAAGGGTCATATTCTGGTCGATGGGGGTTCTGAGGTTGATGTTGCGGCATTTGTGATCTGGGGGTGAATCTGGAATTGGTCTCGGTGTTTAAGCAGAGAGGTGGCCACTTGCGTTGGCGTGCATGTGCACCGTGTGCACGAACTACTCGGCATGGAAGTTTTGGGTTAGGTAAGGAGAAGGGGAATTGATGCAGGGCGTGTTGCGTTAGTTTTTGTTCGAGAAGATGGGTTTTCGTACTGGCCGGAGATCGTTTCTTCTCCGATGAGTGATGTTGTTGCTGTTTGATTACGCTACTGATTTGGAGGAGGTCTTTGGTCTGATGGTAGGCTGATTGAAGAGGAGAAGAAAGGGGTTGAAGTGTTGGGCTTCGGTCCAACTGGTTTGCCTGATTGTTTTTTTTAGGTATCGGGCTTGAGTTTTTTTTGGGGTTTGGGTTGGCTAAAAGCAAAGTTTATTACTTTATAGAATTGATGTATAAAAAGTTTTGCGTCCATATTGTTTTCCAACATTTTAACAAGAGTAATTTAACTAGTTAAGAGAGGTTAATAATTTAGTCAATATAAATGAATTTCTTAAGTGAGATCTTTAAAGTGAGTAATTAAGAAAATTATTTAAATTTATTTTAAATGATAGATTAATAATTAACTAAGTAATTAATTAGTGGTTAATTAAAGACAACTGCTTATGAACTAAGTATAAGTATTTACTTAATGAAATAATTATAGAGATTGATTACTCAGTGTAATTAATTAAGTTAATGTGGTAAATTTTAGTTAATGAATTAATTAAAGGGAATTACTTGAAGATAGGTTAAGTATAATTACTTAATATAATGTAATTACTTAGTGAAGTAATGAATCATTACTGGATATAATTAATTAAAGAAAAATTACTTGATAAATAGCAATTAAAGAGATATTACTTAGTGGAAGTAATTAAGTTTTAATTACTCAGTATAATTAAAGTATTTATTAATATAATTAATCAAGGAGATGGATTAATTGATGAAGTAACTAAGGAAAGCTAATTACTGATTATGATTTATAAAGGTTTATTAGTGGATTAGTAATTCAGTTAAAGGTTAATTATTTAATGAAATCTAGGATAATTATCTAATAATTAGAGGACACTAACTAATATAATTAGTGGAAGTAATCAATCTTGCTTATTAATGATTGAATGATGTTGAGTACTTTGAATTGGTTTGTGATATGCTATGTTGGATGAACGATAATAATATTATCTATCCATTATGAGTTTTATGTAAAAGGGATATCCGATAATTAAAGTTGAGTAGTATTTAATTGAATAACTTAAATTCAGATGAAATTGAATTCGAAGAGACCGGAGTCGGGTAATTGTAAATACCCGAAACCACTTCGTTTCTTTGTAGATTGATATGCTAGATCAATGAGCTGTAATGGAATGGAATGATTTAAGTGAATTGGCCTTTTAATCTAAGTTTAAACTCTTAGAAATGTTTGTGTGAAATTTGTGATGTGAAGTTGTAAATTAATAAGTACCCCGGGTTTATATAAGTCATATGCTTTTGTATTACATTTTAGATGGTTTACTCACGCTGGTTTCCAGCCTGACCCGGGTGTTACTTTGATGTAATGCTCGGGTCAGACCGAGTATTACAGATTTTCAAGTAAGGACGTTCTGGAGCTCAGGAGGCGAGCTGGATGGCTGGAACGTATGGAGCGTACCACTGTGATATATAGTTGTGTATCTAGGACATATTTATTTAGGACTGTCCTATGTTGTGTAAATGTTGTAACTCTGATATATAAAAATGTAAATGTATAGAATACAGTTCTTTTTGTAAACTGTTATTATGTGATATTATATTTTATCCGCTGCGAATGTGAGGTTTCCTGTGTCTTGTTTCTGTCTCCTTTTCTTCTATCTTTCTTCTTTCACTAACTATCTGGAAATTTCGGAATCGAAATTTCCGGGTCGTTACATTTGGTATCAGAGCTGAAGGTTAAGTGAGAACCTTGGCTCTGTTGGGGATTACTCATTAAGAATAGAGTAAGTGGTACCCTAGAATGAGTAGAGTGTATATAAATATGAGAGAGCGTACTTGTTATTTTCTTATATAAAGGTTTTTAAATGATTTCAAAAGTAAATGAATCTTATATAAGAAATAGATTATCTATTATATTAAGGAAATTGGTTGTAGTATTAATTAAATTAAAAGTAATAGTAAGAATTAAGTGGTAATAGAATTAAACCAGATTAAAATTAAATTAAAGACAAGTTTGAAATGGATTCAAACTGAAATTAAAATTGGGAAAGGTTTCAGGATAAGGATAATCAATTAATTTATGTAGTAAATTAAATTTTAATGAGATTAATCAATGGATAATAATTAGAAATTGATAAATAAGAGGGAGTTACTTAATGAGTAACCAGAGGTAAGTAATTTAAAGAACAATTACTTAATGAAGGTAATTAAGAAAATAAGTTAATTTCCGAATGTGATTAATTGGAATTAATTAATGATGTAATTAATTTAAAAGGAATAATAAATAATATTATTTAATGCATTTGAATGAAATAATCCTATTTCAAACAAGAGTTGTTTGAAAATTTAAAGAAATTTGTTTTGAATTGAAAACCAAAGGCGGTTTAAAATTTTAAAGTATAACTTGGTATGTAAAAGAAATTAATATGTATATATGTGGATATACATAATATGAATGGTGATTTGAAATAAACTCTAAGGTTGAGTTTTAAATTTGGAATGAGATGTGAAAACTTAAAGTGATAAGTTTTTGAACTTATAGATGGGAAAGAATTTTGAAATTTGAAATGGAGAATTCAAGTTTGAGTAAGATTAAACGGGATTGATTAAATTTAACTCGGAGGAAGTTAAATAAGTTTGAATGAACAATCTGATTTGAAATTTCAAGATGAAATTGAGATTTAATTTGGGGAATTAAATGGTTAATCTGAATTGGGAGTTTGTATGATCTCAAAATGGGTTTGAGATCTGGAAATTGGAAATTGATGGATGTTTTAAAATGAATTGAGTGATACCATCCTATTATTATTAATAATCTTTAAAATGTGAATTGGATTTGTTTAAATGAATGAGAAATGGAATATGGTAATCCATTGTTGGGATAAAGAGGTAAATTGATTTAAAGGAATTAAATCAACGTTTGAAGTATTAACTCGAATTTATATAATTCGAGATGGTTTAAAATTTAAAATTTGAATCGGTTCAAATTGAATTTGATTTGAAGTAATTGAAAGTGTGATTGAAGATGTATGAGTATAAGATTCAAATGGAAAATTTGAATTGGATTAATTTGTAACGATTTGAAATTGAAGTGGATTCAATTTGAAATTTGTCCAAATTTATTGGAATAATTTGGAATTATAATTAAAGCTGAATAATTTTAAATTCAAATGGAATTTGAATTAAATATTGAGAAGAAATGAAGGATAATTCAACTTGATTTGGAAAAAGAGTTTGAAATTGGAATTAATTCAAACTGGAATTGAAATGTATTGGAATTGAAGTGGGTTCAACTGAATGGATATTAGTCCAAAGTAATTGGAATAACTTGGGATTGAAATTAAAGTTGAATATGTTTAAAATCAAATGGAATTTGATTTAAATTGGAAAAGGAATTGAGAATTAATTCAATTTGAATTGGGGTTGAATCAATTTCAAAGGAAATTGATGTTATTTAAATTGGAATTGGGTCAATTTAAATGGAAATGTAAATTTAAATTGAATTGATTTGGAATGGAGATTGGGAATTGAACAGTTTTGACTCTGGACTAGTTTTAATATAAATTGTTTTAATATAAACATATTTTCCAAGCTATTTATTATATATATAACCTTTCTTTTAAAAGCCAAACTATCTTATACTTGTTTTACAATTATTTTTGAAAATGTTTTTCAACTGTTTTATAAACTAATTACTGTTTTCAACCACTAATTTCTATTTTATAATATTTTGCAATTATTTAAAATTTCAATGACTATTTAATTATTTTACAATTACTGAACTATTTTACAACCATTTTACAAACTAGTAATTATTTTCCAACTACTTATCTATTTTTAACTTTTCAAGCTATTTTCTAAATTTAAAACTGGACAGAGTTTAAACTGTATTTGTTGAATACCCAATCGAGATAAGAATAGAGGAATAATCCAAATGAATTAAATCAATTGTGAGTAGATGAATGAAAATCAAAGTGAATGTGAATAGAAATGAAATTAATTTTGGTTAATAACTAATAAAGATAAATACGTAGGGTGTACGTATGTTATTCTATTCGCATAGTGATTTGATCCAGATTCGAGCACAGAATTTCGAGATAGTTATATCGATCCGAGTGGGATTTTTCACTCGATTTTCGACGGCGAACCTGGATATGGGTTGTTGATTGGTTCTAGATATTCTCTATCATAGTTATGACTATGCAAGGAGAATGACGGTTTCTGATCGAGAAACCAGATCTGTGTCCGCACTAGAAGGTCGGGTGGACGATACTAATTCGGAAGTGAAATTGTGTGATCGAGTGAGCGATCAGATTGGTATAGCATACGGATGATATGTATACATCGTACGGATTTGAATGAAATTGATATTGAAAGGAATAATCAAATTTGAATATTTGATTTTAAGTATACAAAGTTAAATAACTTTGTTTTATAAAATGAAACACCCCTTGTTGAATCTTTTGCCAGAAGAAAAAGGGTTTTTGGAAAGTGTTTGAAGTATAAAAGGAGTTTTATACAAGTTTGAAATCATCCAAAGTTTTGAAAGATTTTATATATTTGAATATATATATAAAGGATCATATGAGGATTTTGGGAAAAGGTTTTGGGAACCTATGGATTTGGAAAGGCTTTTGAGTTTTAGGTAAAATCAATATTATATTTGGAAAGCCTAGTTTGAAAATTATCGATTTGGAATAATCGATTTTGAGTAAAAGAGATTTGTATGAGATCATACTAGGTGTATGATTTAAAGATACTATATATGTATAGTATAAAATGTTTTGAAAATGGCTCTGGGGAAAAAGGCGCTCCCTTGGAATGAACTTCTCAGGAGTACCATTGGGTGGTGCTGCCTTGAGCCCTAAGGGGGGGTTCTAAAGTTGATCCTGTGAGGAGTCCGGACGAAACTAGTTCCTGGGGATTATGAGTAGAGTATACCATAGCGAAAGTCGTGTGTGTCGCTGAGAGCCAAGGTCTACGTTTGATTTTATATCCGTAGACCGCGATCTATGGTATAACATAGTGAAAGTCGTGTGTGCCGCTGAGAGCCAACGGTCTGCGTTTGATTTTATATCGACAGACTGCGACCTATGTTGGAGTGGAGAAGTTTTATTTGGACAGCGAAAATCAGAGGGCCGCTGAGAGCCTGCAGTTACATGGACTTTTGCTGCGACGGCAACGTAACCCTGGGTGTAACTGTGATCTGTTGTGTGGGGATCCATGGCGTAATCGAGAGGCCGCGGAGAGCCTGCAATTACATGGACTTTTGTTGTGACTGCAACGTAACCCTGGTATGTAACTGTGACCATGGATGGGGGTGATGATTTCCAGAGCATTCTCACCAAAGATATATCCTCTATTTTCAAAAACAGTTTCAATATTTTCAATAAAATTATCTTTCAAGTATTTTCACTGGGTGTTAAAAATGAATCTGCGAAGTACTTATAGATTTTCAGTCGTACGCCTGATCAACGTATGACCGAATTTCTACGAGAACAATGATGGACTGGTTGAGACAACGAGTTATAAAAGTATTTTCATAAAAACTATTTTATAATACTATATAAATTTTAAAAGTGTTTAAAAAAAAAGAGGTTTCAAAGAATAATTTTTCTAATAATAAGAATTTTTAATTCTGGTTTCGTTCCTTTTCGAGGACGAAAAGATTCAAAGGGGGAAGGAATGTGATAACCTAGATTTTTTTACAGCTGTCAATTTGTAATTAACAGAATTTGATTTATTAAAACATTAATTTATTAATTGAACAAATAAATCTGATAATAAATTAATAGGATATGTATATAGGTGAATTAGAACTATAATGAATGATAAATTATAAATATCGGGAAAAATATTCAATAATAGTCTCCTAATATAATTATTGAAATTGATGATATTGTTTAATGATTTTCTTTTATAATCATTCATTTTAGCAGAATTCATCTTTTATCAACAGATATATGCAAAACTTATCATATGATAGCTATTTTATTTTCATACATATATTTATGGTTTATATGTGAAACTTGGATTTAAGAATTCAAAATAACATCTTGAGAATGTGACAATTTATTAACATATAAATTAGTATCAAAATTTGTTCTTAAAAAGCTATATAAGGGCAAATTAAGGAGAAGTATAAGTATAAATTTATAATATATATATGTATGAAAAACATAAAAACACTAATGATCAAATAAATATTTATATTTGTAATTGTGTTGTGTATATATATACATAGATTTTAAATAGAATTATTATATACAAGTTGAAAATTGTATTTGTTTAAATATATGAATATATATCAAATTAAATCTGAAATTTAAATTGAATTTGAAATTTAATTTGGATTTGGAAATTAAAATTAAAATTCAAAAGATAGCTATATACATCTTAAATTGTACTTTGGTTTTAAAATGTATTTTATTAAGATCACAAATAGTTTTATAGTCTTTTATTTTTAAAAGAGTCTTATTTATATAAGTTAAAACATGTATTTATAAATTAAGAAAATGCATTAACTAAATGGAAGACAAATACAAAGAAAAAAAATATATTTTACATGCATATTTACAAGTGTGGATCAAAGAAAACTATACATGTACAAGTGTAAGATTAATATACAAGTGGCAAGATGATTTCATTTAAAGAAATTAAAAAAAAAGGGCTGGTCACTTTTCTCTACATGCTTCTGTTTGAAATATTTTTTTTCTTTCTTCATTTACAATCCTGGAAATGAATTTTCAAAACAGGAAAGCAAAACATTTTTCAAATCCTGTAACCAAATTTCTTTCCAAAGCAAATCAAGCTTTCAAATAAATCAAAATTTCAGTTCCATAAAGCTAGAAACTGGAGATAAATTTCAGAACAACTCAACAAATCAAAATAAGACCTGTTACCATATCAAGTTACAGGAAGCAAAGTTTTGAATCATCTCAAGCTTCAACATAGCAGCAATGCAAGATTCAGGTGTTTAAGTTTCCAAAAGTTTTCCAGTTTATCAACCCAGTTTTAAGCTCTGCATTTTTCTAAGGTGAGTAAACTCTTAAAATAAAATAAAAATCTGAATTAACTGAATGTGCATGTGATTAATCTTTGAAATATGCTATAACTATGCTGTGCATGTTGATAAAAATGATATTTATGTTTATGAAAGTGAGTTAGTGAGTGCTCTGTTAAAACTGTGAACATTTATGTTAATTTTTGTTCCAAAAATTTATATCTTTAATTTTGGTTTAAATCTTATAATGTTGTGAACCAGGGAAATGATTATCCATGTTTGTAGCATAAGTTAAAAATAGTTTGAGAGCAAATTATGTTATGTAGGGGTTTTGAGCTTGTTTTTACAATAGACAACCTGTTGTGTGAAAATTCAATATAACTAAAATGAAACATTCAAGCATGCAATTCGACTTCTTTTATAAAATAAAGATTTTTAGAAGTTGAATTGAAAATTTTTAACAGGTCATAATGTAAGAAATCTCAAATATTAGATTTTCGGTTAAAAAAATATATATATTTTCTGGCGATCTCCTCAATGCGGGGTAGCGCGGCCAGGATTGGAAGGTGCTGGTGGTCTTGAGGAAGATGATGACCATGGAGGAATGTTGAGTTTGGGTGTGGATTGGTAGTGCGTGTGGCTGTAGGGTTTTGAATGGCTATCAGGGAAGTTGGCGAACGCGATGTTTCTGGAAGTCAAGGGTGTGACCGGAGCTCGTGAATTTTAGCATGGAGACAGTTTTTGGAGAAGGCTTTCGATTTGGGGTTAGTGACGTTTGGAGTAGTAGCCGGACTTAGATGCAGTAGGCCATTTTGGTGGTGACGTTGATTCTGGATTTGGGAATTTGGTGTGACGAAGGGTCATATTCTGATCGATGGGGGTTTTGAGGTTGATGTTGCGGCATTTGTGATCTGGGGGTGAATCTGGAATTGGTCTCGGTGTTTAAGCAGAGAGGTGGCCACTTGCGTTGGCGTGCATGTGCACCGTGTGCACGAACTACTCGGCATGGAAGTTTTGGGTTAAGTAAGGAGAAGGGGAATTGATGCAGGGCGTGTTGCGTTAGTTTTTGTTCGAGAAGATGGGTTTTCGTATTGGCCGGAGATCGTTTCTTCTCCGATGAGTGATGTTGTTGCTGTTTGATTATGCTACTGATTTGGAGGAGGTCTTTGGTCTGATGGTAGGCTGATTGAAGAGGAGAAGAAAGGGGTTGAAGTGTTGGGCTTCGGTCCAACTGGTTTGCCTGATTGTTTTTTTTAGGTATCGGGCTTGAGTTTTTTTTGGGGTGTGGGTTGGCTAAAAGCAAAGTTTATTACTTTATAGAATTGATGTATAAAAAGTTTTACGTCCATATTGTTTTCCAACATTTTAACAAGAGTAATTTAACTAGTTAAGAGAGGTTAATAATTTAGTCAATATAAATGAATTTCTTAAGTGAGATCTTTAAAGTGAGTAATTAAGAAAATTATTTAAATTTATTTTAAATGATAGATTAATAATTAACTAAGTAATTAATTAGTGGTTAATTAAAGACAACTGCTTATGAACTAAGTATAAGTATTTACTTAATGAAATAATTATAGAGATTAATTACTCAGTGTAATTAATTAAGTTAATATGGTAAATTTTAGTTAATGAATTAATTAAAGGGAATTACTTGAAGATAGGTTAAGTATAATTACTTAATATAATGTAATTACTTAGTGAAGTAATGAATCATTACTGGATATAATTAATTAAAGAAAAATTACTTGATAAATAGCAATTAAAGAGATATTACTTAGTGGAAGTAATTAAGTTTTAATTACTCAGTATAATTAAAGTATTTATTAATATAATTAATCAAGGAGATGGATTAATTGATGAAGTAACTAAGGAAATCTAATTACTGATTATGATTTATAAAGGTTTATTAATGGATTAGTAATTCAGTTAAAGGTTAATTATTTAATGAAATCTAGGATAATTAACTAATAATTAGAGGACACTAATTAATATAATTAGTGGAAGTAATCAATCTTGCTTATTAATGATTGAATGATGTTGAGTACTTTGAATTGGTTTGTGATATGCTATGTTGGATGAACGGTAATAATATTATCTATCCATTATGAGTTTTATGTAAAAGGGATATCCAATAATTAAAGTTGAGTAGTATTTAATCGAATAACTTGAATTCAGATGAAATTGAATTCGAAGAGACCGGAGTCGGGTAATTGTAGATACCCGAAACCACTTCGTTTCTTTGTAGATTGATATGCTAGATCAATGAGCTATAATGGAATGGAATGATTTAAGTGAATTGGCCTTTTAATCTAAGTTTAAACTCTTAGAAATGTTTGTGTGAAATTTGTGATGTGAAGTTGTAAATTAATTAGTACCCCGGGTTCATATAAGTCGTATGCTTTTGTATTACATTTTAGATGGGTTACTCACGCTGGTTTCTAGCCTGACCCGGGTGTTACTTTGATGTAATGCTCGGGTCAGACCGAGTATTACAGATTTTCAGGTAAGGTCGTTCTGGAGCTCAGGAGGCGAGTTGGATGGCTCGAACGTATGGAGCGTACCACTGTGATATATAGTTGTGTATCTAGGACATATTTATTTAGGACTGTCCTATGTTGTGTAAATGTTGTAACTCTGATATATAAAAATGTAAATGTACAGAATACAGTTCTTTTTGTAAACTGTTATTATGTGATATTATATTTTATCCGCTGCGAATGTGAGGTTTCCTGTGTCTTGTTTCTGTCTCCTTTTCTTCTATCTTTCTTCTTTCACTAACTATCTGGAAATTTCGAAATTGAAATTTCCGGTTCGTTACATAATATGGATTCTTGAAGTTTTGAAGGTAAAATTTTTAATTTGAATTTGAATTCAAAAATTGAAGTTGAATTCTACCTACAAATAAGTTTAATATTTGAAATTTCTTATTCCAACATTGTTATGTATATTTTAATTTGATTTCTGGAAATTTTGAGACATGAAAGACGAATTTTGAAAAATAATAATATTTTATTATTTAAATATTTGTTTTAAATAATTAATTAATTTTTAAAATTTGAAATTTTAGGAACTATGGTTTAAAAAGGGTTATACAGGTTATATAATGTGTATATATATGGATTTTAAATCATTCTTAAGGTGTTTTAAATGAATTATTTTGGGAATTTAAATTTAACTCAAATAGAGATTGTCGCGGTGCGGCAGTTTGTTGATTTTCTGATTTATACTTTAAAAGGCCATAACTTGAGGAAAATTAATCAGATTTTCCCAGAACGAAAAAACTTTGTTTTCAAATGATAATAGCTTTCATATAAAGAAAGAATTCCCAGTTTTTGTTGAAAGGATTTCGCGTTACGGGTAAATCAAATTTGAAATAAAACAGTGGTTTTGCAGTTTAGTGACCAAAACTGCAAATTGTGAAAAAAAGAAGTTTTTGTTGAAAGGATTTTGAGTTTGGGTAAATCAAATTTGAAATAAAATCGCGATTTTGCAGTTCAGCGACCAAAACTCCAAATTGTGAAAATAAGCTATTTCAAAATTGTTGAAAATTGGATAAAAAATTATGATAAATCATAATAAATGATTTTGAAGGTTTTAATGGGTTAGAAACTATTCTTAAAAAGGATTGGTTTAAAACTAAGTTTTTCCAATATATGGTCAGTACCAAGTGTTTGCCCTCCAATTTTGAGATCTGGAACGGTAAACGGGGTGGGTAGCTAAGGCAAGAAATGCAGCAAGCAGTGCGCTGAACTTACCTTGCCAACGTTTACTTATTTGGGCGAGGATTGGAACAGACAAAGAGGAAAGCCGGATATTGTAAACAAGATTAAGCTAAGTTTTCCAACTAAAGAATTTGAAATGGAAATAGTTTTCAAAGCTATGAATGAATCTTTGTTAAAGATTTGGTAAACTTTGTTTCAAATTGAAGAGGATCTTAAAGGTGGGTCTTTTGTTTAAATGATGAAAATGGAAATTTGTGTAATTCATTCAAAAGGAAGGGTTTTGGGAAATAAGGGCTAAAAAGTTGTGACTTAACTAAGATCCGAATGTATCCATATGTTTTAAAAATCCACTCATTATTCCAAAAGGCCGGTGGAGGGCATTAAGTCGAAAACCCATTACGAATAATGATGTGACAGAATGGAATTGCATTTGAAGAAGATGGTTGAATACCGAGTATTTTCGAAAATGAAAGGATTGGCTGTTGATTGTCTCTGCATCGAGTTGCTCCGGTATAGGGATTACCCTATATAATGAGGAGTCCGGACGAGATTGGGGATATCCGGATTTGTAAGGACTTCTTTCTTTTATTGGATGAAGTGCCTTCGGTTCCATTCAGACCCAGGATGGAATTGTATAGATGTATGTTTGACATTACACTTTAGGATATAAAGTTGGTTTCTATCAAATACATTTCTGTTGGTAGCGGAGAATTTATTCCCTTAGCTTAACACCCTTCTCTAGGATGTACGAGCTTAGAAGTTGTGTAGTTGTTAGTCGTTAGTGATATATTCCCAATTTGGTAATATGGCATGCTAAGTATTAATCATTGGTTGATCGAAGCATGGCTTTTGTGTAAAGCGTAGCTTTATGGGACGAGACTTCATCGAACCTCGCACCAAGGAAAATGGTCGAAAAAGGAAGGATGTAGCAAGGTTATGGGGTTCGCGACCTAAGGGTATGTGCATTTCTTTCTGGATACAAGTGGTATTATGGTATGGAGCCCAGATATTTACTTATGTGGATGTTGGAATTTGAGGTGCATTGGTAGAGGTCGGTTACGACCGGGGGATGGTATACTCATAACAGTTAGTTACCTAGTTATAGAGGTAGCCCGGCCTTGTGTTGGCAGAGATCTAGTTAGCTTCTCGGGACATGTAACGACCTGATATTTTCAACCATTCGCATCCGCACATGTCGGACTTGAATTGCTCAAATTACCGAATTGTAAAATAAATTTTGCAAATCTCAGTATATACAACAAATAAATAAATCACAGAATCACAGATACGGAGTAATGTAATGCAGTGGAAGCAAAGAGATAGTAGTTCATGAAGCTACTATATAAATACATCAGATTTAAACAAGATACAATAGAAATAACCAGATGATAATCAGATACAAAGCTGAATACAATACTGGAATCAACTGGATGCTGAAATTGAAATAGATGGCTGGATCTTCTAGCAAAGCTCTAACTCTGAAGGTGAGTCTCTAATGCTCCATCACTCAGTCTGACCCAAGCGTAAAGAAAAACACAAAACACTCGAGTCAGGACATACATACTTATATAATGTAAACCAACTCAGGTGAACTGTAATATAAGGTACAAGTAACTTAAAGGATGCTTGGAACCGCCCATCCTCTAAGGATCCGTTAAACTATTTACTATTTAGTAATATTTCTCTATTTTAATAATATTGTTTGCACAAAAAATGGGCAAACACCTCCAAATCGTATGATTTAGTCGATTTTATGTTGTTCTTAGTGATTTGGGTGATTTATACAAATATGTAAAAAGCAGGGACTAAACTGTAAAAGACACGCAGATTTATAGTGGTTCGACCAGAATGTGCCTACGTCCACTTCATATGTTATTCTCTTTCACTTTTCAGATTACAAGTACAAAGCTTTGATTACAAGTGTATGAAAGTTGTTTGAAAGTTCTGTCCGTGCTTGAGCTCTCAAACTTGTCTCCCATTGTTGTACCCCTACCCCTCTATTTACAGAGTGAGGATGGGTGTAGGGGACTTGGATGTATATAGCTGTTGGTGGGCCTGGGCTGTCGTGATCTGGCCTGGCAATGTTGGTCCAGTAATGCCTTGGTCCGGTGATGGTTGGAGCGTGGATTGGTCCGGCGGTGAGTGGTTTGGTAGGGCCTTGATTCGGTAGTGGGAGTAGGTGGATTGGTCCGGTGGTGAGTGGTTCGGCAGGGCCTTGATTCGGTAGTGGGAGTAGGTGGATTGGTCCGGTGGTGAGTGGTTCGGTAGGGCCTTGATTCGGTAGTGGGAGTAGGTGGATTGGTCTGGTGGTGAGTGGTTCGGCAGGGACATGATTCAGTAGAGGGAGTAGGTGGATTGGCCCGGTGGTGAGTGGTTCGGCAGGGCCTTGATTCGGTAGTGGGAGTAGGTGGATTGGTCCGGTGGTGAGTGGTTCGGTAGGGCCTTGATTCAGTAGTGGGAGTAGGTGGATTGTTCTGGTGGTGAGTGGTTCGGCAGGGACATGATTCAGTAGAGGGAGTAGGTGGATTGGCCCGGTGGTGAGTGGTTCGGCAGGGCCTTGATTCGGTAGTGGGAGTAGGTGGATTGGTCCGGTGGTGAGGGGTTCGGCAGGGCCTTGTTTCGGTGGTGAGAATATGCCCAACATTTGCCCCCCAAAGTAGGGCATATGCCTGCATATGTCGCGCTTTATTTTCCCCCGTTTGGACACTCTCATTCGGCCCAAGTGCCGAACCAGTTGGTCCGGTCCTCCTACGCTTGCATATAAGTATGGGTTTCATGCATCTCTCATTCTTTACTGTTGGAAATAGCCGAATCAATCATATCACCGAACCAGATTCGACTGCCGGACCAGGTGAGGCTTTCTTCTGCCGAATAAACTTTATGCTTGAACTACCGAATGAGATCAGGGAATAAAGGTGTCGAATGGATCCTTTGACTCGAACTACTGAATGAAATTAGGGAGTACGAGTGCCGAATGGATCCTTTGGCTCGAACTACCGAATGAAATTAGAGAGTATGAGTGTCGAATGATCATTTGGCTCGAACTACCGAATGAAATTAGGAAGTATGAGTGCCGAGTGGATTCTTAGATTCGTACTACCGAATGAAATTTTATGTTTTGAATTATGAATGAGATTCCAGACTGTATGTACTTGCTTGTTTATATCTCTACACTCCCTGTTCTGGCAATATGTTTTCTCGTGTTGCAGATAATGTCTCATAAAGTAGAAACTCGTTCTGACAAAAAGAAATCCAAGGACAAAGAAGAGTCCTCCATAGTGCCCCCAGTTCAGGTAGAACCAGAACGACATGGACCACCCCCGAGATCATTAGTAGACGGGTACGGTCCTCGAGAGCTCTTGAACTCACCGCCCGACAGCTTTCCCAGCTCCCTCAAAGATGAGCAGTTTGATGTTATATCTAGATCTTTTGGAATCGACAAAGCACATATAATGTTGCCGGGGAAAGGAGTGATGCCATATAACCCCCCTGAAGGATATTTCGCTTACAATGTGTATCACTGCATGTGCGGAGCCATCCCTCCGATCAACGCTTGGATAGTTAGCTTTATCATATACTTGAAGGTGGCCCCTTTCCAGCTTCAGCCCAACTCCTATGCCATCTTGGTGAGTCTGTTCATTATCTTCCAGAGAAAATACGGGCGTCCCCCCTCCAACCGGGAAATTCGATACCTGTACAGCTTGAGAGGCTACAAGAAGGGGTCTCCGTATATTAGCTTAGAATCGGCCGTGTCTTTCAAGCCAGTCCTGGACTTATATTCAAAATTTAGCATGTTCAAGAAGGAATGGTTTTTTGTCAAGGATGAATCTGTTCCTTTCCACCGCTTCACCTCTACCTGTAAGTTGAATCTTATTTATAATTACCGTTATGACTGCAATGCTCCTCCTTATGTGCTTTATTTCTTGCTAGCGACAGGTGGCATTGCGGTTGTAGAGAACGATCGTCTGCTTCAGATGGCTGCGGAAATAGAAGCCATTCCGGAAAACGAGAGGGAAGCTTCTTATTTGATCAGGAACGCTACTCTTTTGGGGCTCAACTTGATTCTACCACGCCAGTCTGTGGTCAAGCAAAGAGACACAGCTGAGGAGAAGGCCGCCAAAGCTAAAGGAGGAGCTATGGCGAAGAGCAGCAAAAGGAAACCCTTCTCGAAACATCCAATTGCCGGGGGGAAGAAACTTAAGAAGTCCGATGGACCCTCCCCCAGCACATGTCCAGATGTCCCGGAGGAGGAAGATGTGGAGGAGGAAAGAGGCAAGGATGAAGGAGGTGAGGCAGAGAGTGGAAGTGGTGGAGAAGGTGATGGTGATGGTCATAGCGATGATGGCGGCGATGGACAGAGTGGTGATTGCGCTGGGGCTTTGTCTTCTGAGCAAGCAGGTGTGATCCAGGAGTGGACAGATGGCGTTTTCCGCCTAGCTTTTGAAGGGTTGGAGGAAGGATCGGCTTTAGTGGAGAAGCCTAAGAAAGCTGATAATGCCAGGGCCGGCGCCGATTCATCTTCTAAGAGTGCTTCAGCTAAGGCAATTCCTGCGATTCAAGGTGAATTTTTGCCTCCTACCAAATCCATTTATGATAAGGATTTAGGAATATTTTATGGTCAGCTCCAGTCCTAGAATGAGATCCAGGACTTATTGCAATATACTACTCCTCCCCAGGGTTTGTATAGCAAAAGCGTCTCTTTACTCTTCTTAACTTGATATATTTCTTGAATTATAGCTCAATGTATGTCTGTAACACTTGGTTTTTATCACAGAAGCGGGTAAGGTGGCCAAGAAATCAGATGTTCGACACCGTCTTGAACAATACAAACTTCTCAAGGCTTCTACTAAATCAAAGCCTCCGACTAACCGCCCTGGAGACGTAATCGGCTACCCTCCTCTTCTGAGAGTTATCGAGGAGGATATCCAAAGGAAGAAGAGGAGTCGTTCCTTGTTGGATCCCTCACCTGGTCCTCAGTCCCCAACTCAGCTTCTTCGGGATACCATGAAGAAGAATACTGAATTTATACCTCCTCCGCACCCGTTTGAAAATCCTACCATTACCCGGATGGGTCATCCCAGCTTGGCTCGTAATCCGTTTGCAGGTCATCCGTATCTGGATCCGGGTTCTTGTGATATTACCTTTGATGAGGCTACCGGTGAGCACCTTCTTCCCCTGAATCCTATGGTAAGAGTATTGGATGAAGCTAAGTCCCTGGACCTTGATTTGCTTACCACTCGGGTCGTAACTTTGGGGGACGAAGCTAAGGCAAACAATGACCGGGTTGCTAAGGAAACCAGGAAGCTGATGGGGCATCATGCCCGACTGGTCAAGGTTGGAGAAGAAATCGGGAGTGCTAACATTCGACTGCGGTTAATGGTTTCCGACCAGGCCAAACAACTCGCTGATCAGGCCATTCAGATCTCTCAACATGAGGCCGCTTCTAGGCAATTAAAGAAAACCATGAAAGAGGCCAGCAGGGCAGAGTTACGGAAAATGGAGGCTGTTTGTAAGGAACGGATTGATATGGCTATTGCAATGGTGGATGAGGTTCGAAAAGCGGATCTCGAGCGGGTACAGGAGTTATCCGAGAAACTTGAAGCCGTAGAGCTTGCTCAAACCAAGCTGAAGGAGGAGACGGAGGCGATGAAGAAATCCTTTCAGGCTGACTGCTCGCGATATCAATCGGAGAGGGATGCTGCCACTGCAAAGCTGTTGGCTTCTGAGGACCGAATAAGGGAGTTCGAGGAGAATGAGGGGATAATGGATGAGATGCTTCAGGATATATACTTTCGCACTTGGAAACAGGGCAACTTATCTTGGATGGATGATTATCCTCGAGTCATGGCCAGCATTTATCTCAGGGCCCTGGAGGAGGCTAAGGCCGATGCACATAAGGAGGGTGGCGTGGCCTTTAGAATGGACGTGGTTACGGCTCAATTCACCAAGGAGGAGAAAGCGGCGGTGAAGGAGGGTATGCAGTTGCTTACTGTTGAGGAGGTAGGTGTGCAGTTAGAGGATGATGATCAAGGAGCAGATGCTGGTATGTCTTCCCTTTTAGCTTTTCGTAACTTGATTGCTTATTATTTATTTAATGGATTCTTCTCCTGAATTGGATAGGCGGGACCTCTGAAGCACCAACTACCTCTGGTCAACATGCTGAGAGTTCCAATCCTGCGGTTAAGTAGATCTCGGAGGGCCAGTAGGATAGAGGTGAAGCTCCGATGCAGCCTACTCCTTGACTTGATCTGGATATCTTTTGGTTTACTTAACATTGCTGTCTATGGTAGTCTCAAAACATTAATGTAACTTTTAGGCTGTAATTATGTTATTTGCAACGAACGACTTTATTCTTGGCCTGTAATTTTTAACTTAAGCTGATTCTGTCATATTTGAATGCTGCCGTTATTTTGGTGTGTTGCATAAAAAATATAGCCGTGCACATTCCTGTGATTCAATTGTGTTTGATGTCAAGTTCTTACTTAAAATATAATTTCATATCTTGCAATGTTAGTGTTATGTGCGAATAAATTACAGCCACGTATTCATATACAAAAGAAGAAAGTACCGCCCTTTATGTTTTAGTCGTAGACGGTTGCTTTGAATGTCTTGTATGACAGAGCGTGGAATGCAGCTGAGTGACCTGTCATCCAGTTGTGAGTTCCTATTCCCATTAGCGAGCGTCTCCTATTTTGTGTCCTGTACTTTAGGGATCGTTATAGAGGATAGAAGGAAAGTTTTTAAACAAAATAGAAATATAAGAAATAGTAAAACTTCCAATCACGTAAGGCCTGCGATGTGCTTAAGTTCGTGGCAAACGGGTTTTGTAGTCACTTTCCCTAGCTGTGGGTCTTGGAGACATTTGTCACCCATCTTACGCCTCCGCGGGGAGTTTCTCTTTTTTACCACAGCCGTACTTAAGACACTCGGAGCCGAGATCGCGCACAGTAACTACCCGGGCCATTATGGCCCGTAATCGTGGGTATTATTCGATTTACCGTGGCTGGCTAGCGTGGGTGCCGATCGTCAACTGTGAACTACCCCTGGCTGGCCACACCTTATGTTAGGGCTTAAAGTAGGTTCACGGTTGCCGGCGAGCCTAACGCCATAATGAGCTGCCTCGGCTATAGTTGGCCTTCTCGATGGCTTATAATCGGCTTATTACAGTTGGCTGTAAGGGCCGATCGCGAGCAATGAGTTAACCCACGGCAGAGGGATGCTGGAGCAAAAGTGTCTTATTGGCGAGGGCATAGATTCGTATAGTACCTATTAGGTCTTGTCCATGTGAAGTCGCGCTGTGATGTTTCTTGATTGGAAATGCCATTACATAGGATTTTGTTCAACAAAAAAGGATAAAGTTAACAAGCAGCCAAGATATAAAGGAACAAGTTAAAAAAGACACAAGTTTTTAAAATGGTTCGGTACGAAAATGCCTAAGTCCACTGATTCACTTTGTTAATTCACTTCATATGGACAGGAGAAGTTAAGAAAATTATCGACGAAGATGTTGGATGCTCCATGCCCTCTGGAACACCTCTCCGTCCACTTTTGAAGAAATATAAGCTCCGTTGTGGAGATCTTTATGAATTACATATGGTCCGTCCCAGATTGGATCTAGTGCACCGGGGCGTGGGAAAATTCGCTTGGGGACAAGATCTCTTTCTTGTAAGCTACGATGCTTGACTTTGGAGTTGTATTGCGCTGCCACTTTTTGCTCGTGAGCTGCTTCTTTGAGCACTGCTGCTTTGAGCGCTGCATTGTTTCTTCTCTCTTCAATTAGATCCAAAGACATGTGAAGGAGTTCTTCGTTCTCTTCTGGGTTATAGTGGATCATGCGGTGGGAAGGCACTACAGTTTCGACTAGGAGCATGGCCTCCGATCCGTATGCCAAAGAGAAAGGAGTATGCCCTGTTGATGTTATGAAAGATGTGCGGTAGGCCCAAAGTGCCGTAGAAAGTTCATCTACCCAAGCGCCTTTCGATTTTTCAAGCTTCTTTTTTATTAGAGTTTTGAGAATTTTGTTGACAGGTTCGACTTTTCCGTTTGCCTAGGGGTAAGCCACAGATGAGAAGCTTTTGTGAATTCCATGCTTTTGGCACCAGTCGGCAAACTCTTCTCTGTCAAACTGAAGTCCATTGTCCAATATGATTTTGAGTGGAACCCCGTACCTGCATAGAACATTTTCGATCAAGAAGTTAATAACTTTTGCCGAGGATATTTTATTTAGAGGTTCCGCTTCCACCCATTTGGTGAAAAAGTCGACTACCACTATAACATACATGGCTCCGCCTCGGCCCACCGGCAGTACGCCAATCAAGTCAACTCCTCATTCTGCAAAGGGCCAAGGGCTGGTCATTTGAGTGATCTCATTTGTTGGTAGTCGAGGAATCTTAGCGAACTTCTGACATCTGTCATACTTTTTGACGAAGTCTAAGGCGTCCTTGTTTAAGGTGGGCCAGAAATACCCATATCGGAGTATCTTCTTTGCCAGAGTCTACCCACTAGTGTGATCTTCGCAGCTTCCTTGATGGATGTTTGATAAAATTTCTTTGGCTTCCCTTCTAACAACACACCTTAATAAGGGGTTAGAGAAGCCGCGCCGATAGAGGATGCCTCCCTGTATTGTATAGCGGGAAGCTCTCCTTAAGATTTTCTTGACTTCGTTACGCCCATCGGGAAGTGTGCCATCTTGTAAGAATTCTTGGATGGGAGTTGTCCAAGTTTCCTCTTCGATTGCAGTTATCAGATTCACTTGCTCGAAACTCGGGGTTAGTTGCTTTGAGATGGCTACTGTTTCGGAAATGGTGCCGCCTCTCATGCTAGCTTGCTTTGCAAGTTCGTCGGGATCTTGGTTCTCTTCTCGAGGAATGTGTTTGATAAAATAGTGATCCAATTGATTAAGTAGCAGCCTGGTCTTCTTCAGATATACTGTGAGTCGTTCTCCTCGAGCCTGAAATTCTCCTCGTATTTGATTTGCAATAAGCTGCGAATCATTGTGAAGACATAGAGAACTGACTCCAATCTCTAGGGCTAGTTCTAATCCAGCTATTACTGCTTCGTACGCTACATCGTTGTTTGTGGCAGCGAATTCCAACCTTAGAGAATAATGTAGCGTCCTTCCCCTGGGAGTGATTATTACAACCCTTGCCCCCGAGCCTTGTTTGTTTGATGCTCCATCCACAAAGAGATCCCACTTGATGTCTTTTGCTATTTCAGATTGCTCTTTACTTTCGTTGGTAGTGAATTCGGCAATGAAATCGGCCATGGCTTGTCCCTTGATGGCGGTGCGAGGATGGTAGGTGATATCATATTGACTTAGTTCAATTCACCATTTAAGTAGTCGCCCATAATTGTCGGGACGATGGAGTACCTGCCTTAGCGGTTAATCGGTTAGAACTCTGATGGAATGGTATTGGAAATAGTGTCGCAGTTTCCGTGATGTGATTAGTAAACAGTATACTAGCTTCTCAAGTTTAGGATATCTGGCTTCTGCCCCCATAAACCTTTTGCTCACAAAGTATATTGGCCGCTGTGCGTGGTTGTCTTCTCTCACCAAAGCGGCGCTTAGAGCATGAGATGAAACAGCAAGTTATAGGTATAGCTCTTCGCCTTCTTTGGAGTTGAGAGTACTGGTGGTCTCTGGAGGTGTTCGATTAGGTTAAGGAAGCCTGTTAAGCATTCGTCAGTCCACTCAAACTTTCCTTTGTCTTTCTTTAAAGCTTCGAAGAAGGGGATGCACTTGTCGGTCGCTTTAGAGATGAATCTGCTTAGGACGGCCACTTTCCCATTTAGGCTTTGCATTTCTTTTCGAGTGGAAGGTATCCTGATATCTCTTAGAGCTCGGACTTGTTTGGGGTTTGCTTCGATTCCCTGGCATGGATGATGAATCCCAAGAACTTTCCTGATGATACTCCGAATGAGCACTTTAGAGGATTCAGCTTCATTCCATATTGGCGACGTACTTGAAACATCTCATCCAGGTGGGTTACGTGATCGTTGGCTTTCCTCGATTTTACTAGCATGTCATCCACATAAACCTCCATAGTTCGTCCTATCAGTTCCGCAAACATCTTGTTGACGAGGCGCTGATAGGTAGCTCCAGCGTTTTTAAGTCCAAAAGGCATTACTCTATAGCAGTACAATCCCCGGTCAGTGATGAAACTAGTGTAGTCTTGATCGGGGGCATGCATAGGAATTTGATTATATCCTAAGTATGCGTACATAAGAGATAAGAGTTCATGTCCGGCTGTGCTGTCCACCAGCTGATCGATTCAGGGGAGTGGGAAGCAATCCTTCGGGCAAGCATCATTTAAGTTGGAGAAGTCAATGCATGTTCGCCACTTCCCATTAGCCTTCTTTACTAGTACCGGGTTAGCGATCCACTCTGGGTAGATGGCTTCTCGTATGAAGTTATTGGAAAGAAAGTTCTTTACTTCTTCATTGAGGGCGGTTGATCGTTCTGCCCCCATACTTATCTTTTTTTGCTTTACTGACACCTTGGTAGGATCGATTTTTGGTACGTGGCATGCCACGTCTGGGGAGATTCCAGTCATGTCAGCGTGCATCCATGCAAATACATCCAAGTTGTGGCGGAGAAAATCAATGAGTTGATCCCTCAATTCTGCTCTTAGCTGAGATCCGATTTTCAACAGTCTACTTGAGTCGTGTTTGTCTACAAATACAAACTCCATAGCCTCTGCAGGCTCGGCGGTGGCCTCCTCCTCTTTGTCCCTGGGGTCTAATTGATTGAAAGGATCATTAGTATATCGAAGAGGAGGGGCCTTCTTTAGTTGCTATGCTTCCAAGTTTTTCATGCAGAGAGTAGTCTCGGCATTTTTCCCTTTATCCTTCCTGTGGTTATTGCGAAGTTCAGTTACATAGCAATCTCGAGCGGCGTCTTGATCTCCCTCTACTTCCCCTATTCCATTATCTGTTGGAAATTTCATCTTTAGGCACCACGGGGCCAGGACAATTTGGAAGTCAAACAAGGCTGGTCTTCCTAAAAAGGCGTTGCAGGCCGAGTGGTTATCTATTAGCACAAATGTTTATTTCCGTACAATGGAGCGGGGTTGACTTTCTATTTCAACAAAGAGGTCCAATTGCCCGAGGGGCATCTTCGCATCTCCAGTGAAACCGTGTAGTGGTTTGTTGCAGGGAGAAACATCCTTCATTGACAGCTTCATTCTGTCGAAAGCATGCTTGAATTGGATATTTACTGAGCTTCCTGTGTCTACTAGAATTCGAAAAACTTCGGCTGGACCGAACCAGGCAGAGATGACCATAGGATCCATGTGAGGGTACTGCCTTCCCTCTAGGTCACGCCTATTGAATGTAATGTCATCATTCTCTTTTCGCTTCGGGTGGCGTTCTTCCATAACAGAATTAACGCAGCCTTCATTATTTCTAAGAGACTTTCCATATCTTTCCATCTCTGTCCAGTTCCTGTCGGCGATGTGTGGTCCTCCCGATATGGTATGGACCACTATCTTCTCTTGAGTGGAGCCGCTGGTGTTGCGATTTCCCCCTCCTGTTTCTGGGAGGGGTAGCCTTAGGTTCTCATTGGCAGGAGCTGGGGTCCTTTTCTGACCTTTTACATAGCGTTCCAGTCTCTTCCTTCTGGAGTGTTCTTCAATTAAGTCCCGGAGATGATGGCATTCATCGGTACCACGCCCATGAGATTTGTGGAAGCAACATAACTTTCTAGACTTAATTACGTCATCTGATTCCTTCTTGTATGGGGGGCGTTTGTATTTAACTTCATCTTGGGTGGCCAGGAAGATGTTTTCGATTGATTCATTCAAAGGAATGTAAGCGTCAAATCTCAGTCGTTGCCGATATAGAGGTTTTTCTCCCTTCTTGCCCCCAGCATTGTCTCTAGAGTCACTCCTTCGAACGTCCTTTGCTACAGCGGGTGTGTCGCCATGAGCTGCCCTGGTTTGTTGCCCTGTCTGTCTTTCAGTGGCAGCGTCTTCAAGTATCATATATCTTCCAGCTTCATGGAAGAAATCGGGTAAGGTAGCTGGTTTTTCTTTCGTTAATCTTCTAGAAAACTTAGTATGCAGATGCACAACACTACAGATGGCCATTAAGACGAGTTTCTCATCGGCATCTTGGACTGCGGCCGCTGCAGCATTGAATCGGGTTAGATATTGCTGCACTGCATCTCCGGGCTTCTGTTTGATATTAGATAAGGAATAAGCGTCCTTGGGTTGTTCCACATGAATGTGGAACTGGGTGATCAACTTTTCCTTCAACATTTTCCATGAGCTGATGGATCCTTGGGGTAGATGGCAGAATCAAGAGTTAGCTAGATCTGCCAAGAATAGTGGAAAGCATTTGCACAATACTCCCTCTGTGGCTCCTCTCATGATCATATGTTGTGTGTATCTCTGCAAGTGTAAAACGGGGTCAGAGATTCCCTTGCAAGGTTCCATTATTGGCATTTTCCATTCTCGGGGGGTGATGGCAATTTCGATATTGCGGGTGAAAGGGCTGGTTACCCTAGCGCCTATCCCTCGATCTCTTTGATCCCGTTGGACGCACTCTCTGAACAATCGCGCCATCCTTTTATCAGAATTTGGAGCAGATAGAAATGAGTTTGGTTCTTCTCTGCGGGATTGATTCCGTCCAGATGATCTGTAAGGGTGGTACCGTCTGTCACTCCTTATATTTTCCAGTGGCTGTTTGTGGTCTTCTGGGAGCATGCTAGGGTCAGCTACAGTTGGCCCTTGCCTTGATCTTCCCCTGCTGGGTTCTGTTCCGAGCACTTCCTCGGGTCCAACTTCGGGCTGGACTCTAACTCGGTCCCGTTCATTGGTGTTTCCATGGCTAGGTAGCATGACAGGCTCAGCTACAGCCGACCCTCGTCTGGCACCTCCCTCGCTGGGTTCGGTTCCAAGCATTTCCTCGGGTCGGAGTTCGGGCTGAGTTCGGGCTCGGCTCCTACCATTGCTGTTTCTGTTGTTAGCTTCTTCAAAGAAGAAAGATCTTTGTCGCCTCCGAGATCCTACAGACTGGGACTCACCCCATGATTCAGTGTTGCGGTTGGATTCTTCAGCATCCCTTAAGCGTGACATGAGTCGGTTCACCAAGGCTTCTTGTTGGGATGTGAAGCGGTCAGTCACTTCAGCCACAACCCTGTCTAGATTTGCCCTAGTAACTGCTGCCGGCTGTTCCATGGAAGAGGCTGTCGGATTTTCCTGATTTCCATTTCGTACTGCTGTTGGAATGGGACGGTTCTCTTGATCTGTGATCACTGGATCTGGAACGCTGCTAGTTGCGATGTTCTTTCCTTTGCTAACATCTTTCTTCTGCCTGTGAGGCATGTCTTCCAAGCAATGAGCGATGCTGTCGGGAAGAAGGTTAAGTGGGAGAAGCTGAAGCTTCTAGCTCGAGTTCTCAGTGATTGCACCAAAAAATGTTTGCACAAAAAATGGACAAACACCTCCAGGTCATATGATTTAGTCGATTTTATGTTGTTCTTAGTGATTTGGGTGATTTATACAAATATGTAAAAAGCAGGGACTAAACTGTAAAAGACACGCAGATTTATAGTGGTTCGGATAGAATGTGCCTACGTCCACTTCATATGTTATTCCCTTTCACTGTTCAGATTACAAGTACAAAGCTTTGATTAAAAGTGTATGAAAGTTGTTTGAAAGTTCTGTCCGTGCTTGAGCTCTCAAACTTGTCTCCCATTGTTGTACCCCTACCCCTCTATTTATAGAGTGAGGATGGAGGTAGAGGTCCTGAATGTATATAGCTGCTGGTGGGCCTGGGCTGTCGTTATCTGGCCTGGCAATGTTGGTCTGGTAATGCCTTGGTCCGGTGATGGTTGGAGCGTGGATTGGTCCGATGGTGAGTGGTTCGGCAGGGCCTTGATTCGGTAGTGGGAATAGGTGGATTGGTCCGGTGGTGAGTGGTTCGGCAGGGCCTTGATTCGGCAGTGGGAGTAGGTGGATTGGTCCGGTGGTGAGTGGCTCGGCAGGGCCTTGATTCGGTGGTGAGAATATGCCCAACAAATATCTAAAGTAAAATAAACTTACTTTTAAATAGCGTTAAGGCTTTACATTTTCCACCTTAACATGTAATAGTGCCAATAGTCTATACAGTACCTGCGTACTTCCTGATCGGGAGGCTACGAGAAGATACTTCATAGGTACGACACAAATCAAACTTGTACAAGGCTCGCTAGTGTAGGTGACACGACAGAACTAGGCAATGCCAGGGTAGATATACCAATTACTATCCGGACTGGTGGCGACGCATAGCACCATTACTGCCCACTTCGAGGCACACCTTCAAATCAAAATCAAAAGTGGCCACCGAAAAGTCAGAATAGTATCGAAGGAGTGTGTCCGATAAGAGGAGCTACCTCACCGCCCCGGAATTGCTCCTGTTTTAGCCACCTTATGCTAACTCACGGGAGTCGGGTCTACGCATATACCTCAAAGGAATGCCGCCCCCATCCTACTGCATTCTGGAATTCCACCGCGTACACGGTTGTTAAAGTGGTTTTCGGAGTTGGTAGAGAGTATGACAACTTCCGATCCCAGTCTCTTTAACAACCAAACGTTATTATAACCCTGGATATTTATTTCAAAATCATTTATACTTTCAAAACCAAACTAGCATATCCGTTTCAAAATCATATCTTTTCTTTTAAAAATAGTATATACTTTCAAAACCAAAATATCATACTCATTTCAAAACTATATCACAATAGTATCATTTTCATTTCAAAACTAATTCAATAATACATCATTTAAATAAAACCCAAATTTCCAAATCATTGAATATTTCCTTCATTTTACGAAACATGAAATATTCCTTTAGATTATCACAACATTTTGGAAATGTAACCTTAAGGAATCATAGCATTTTTCGAATGTAGTACTTTCCACTTTAACATTTATATAATCAAATTATTTATATACTTACAAATTTTAACATGGTCATTTTATCATAGCCTTATAGTTAAATAAACTTTGTTGCTGTAATATCCAATTTAAAGTTGAAATTCTTATGTTAAGTTAAAAGAACCTTATTAACTTACATTATTATTACAACAAAGAAATTTATTATTTTAATCATTTAAAATATGCCACTTACATAATTAAAACTTAAATACCAAATGTACATTATCAACTTACATTTTATTATTACAGTAAGGAATATTTGTTATTTTAATCAATTTAAATTACACCATTACATTAATTAAAACTTACACGTCAAATATACGTTTTAACTTACATTTGTTACAACAAATAGCATTTATCATTTTAATCAATATTACACTAATTAAAACTTACATTATCAAATGTATGTTTTAATTTACATTTCTATTACAGTAAAGAGCATTTATTATTTTAATCAATATTATATTAATTTAAACTTTACATTATCAAATGTACGTTTTAATTCACATTTTTATTAAAATAAAGAGCATTTTAATGTTACATCAATTAAAACTTTACATGTTTCTTTCACTAATTAAAATTTTACATGTTTCTTTCATTAATTAGAAGTTTACACGTTTCTTTCATTAAATAAAACTTTACATATTTCTTACATTAATTAAAACTTACATGTTTCTTTCGTTTTTGTTATTACAGTAAAGAACATTTATTATATTAATCAATTACAATATTAATTAAACTTACATCTCACATGTATGTTTTAACTTACATTTTTTCATTTTAAAGTCATAGCTACTTATCTTACAAAACATAACATTTCATAAAAGAATATTTTATCATAGTTAATATAACAATCAAATTTTCTTCATAGATCTATTCATTTAGACATCAATTAATTATGATTTTCTAGTTAAATAAATTTTATTACAAATTGTCCAATTAAAACTGTATTCCATTTTATGAGTTGAAAATACATTATTAGTTATACAAAACATGTCCATTTCATAAAGTAAAATTCATTACAATTTGTAGGTTATATTTACAACTTCCATATTAGGTCAACCTCAATTATTAAGTTATTTATCATCAATAAAGATCTTTAATTCAACTTAAAACCCATTTATTAACTTATGAATTTTAACTTACAGAAAAACCAATACATGTTGATAATTCAAAGCATTAAATCAAATTTTGAGCTAAAATTTCGTATATTTATAAACTCAAATTTTCTTAATAATCTTTTAGGAAAATATTATTTAACAATATGACCATGGGCCTGTATAATATTTTCTAACCAAGGTCAAGTGATACGGATATATATCATTTAAATCCGTAATTTAAAAAGAAAAATCCGGGATCTATCATTTCAAACCAGCAATCCCAAGTAAAGTAAATATAATAAAAATCACTCGAGCCTATCATTTTAGCCTATAATAATTTTTCCTTATTCTACAGTCTATTAGGGTTTGTATCATTTCAACCCATAGTGATAGGGAACTTGCAGTGTGATAAACAGGAAATAATATAAAAGTATAGCATACAATATCATATCAGATGTTGTAACAGGTATATATACAACATTAAATATCATATAAACATATCACAGGCAGGTATGAACATAGCATATTAATTTCTACAATTCACTTGTCATCATTTCACAATTGTATAAGTACATAATGTCTAGAGTGAATAACTCACCTTTTTATAAAGCTAGAATTGAAATTCAAACCCAAATGTAAACTCTGCAATGCACGAAAAGGCATGACAAAGCACGACTATATTCATTTGAATGGATGAAGAGTCAGATCCAAATCCTGTATTCAAACAATTACACAAACATAAGTGTAAAATTCAACATACAAGATTGTGAATCAAACAATGAACAATATGGATCAAAGGGACTAAACCTTTTGATAAAACAAAGCAAGATGCAAACATGGGTGAAAAGAGAGCAAAAATCCACATCTTGTGCATAACAAAATAAAGAAAACAAATATCATAAGCATAAGAACATGATTCAATACAAAGAATAAAGATTACAACAATGAAAAGATAGGAAATAAAATGACATAACCTTCATAAATCAAAGCAAGGTGATCAATACATGGCTTGGTTTGGTCAAAGTTTTGGTGATGTTGTCTGTCACGGCCTTGGATGGTGGTGGTGGAGTTGGTGTAGTGGTCGGCTATAAGGGTGAGGTCGAGCTAGGCATGAAGGAAACAAAAGAAAAACAAAAATAGAATAGTGGAAAAGAAGGAGGAAGCCATAGCTTTCTGTATATATTTTTTATTTTTTTTGGGAACACAAATGAGATGAGAGTTTTTCTATACGTGAATTTGATATGGAATGGCAGCTAGTGTTTACAAATAAAAGTAAGTTGTCACGACCCGTCTTTCTATCTCCAGAAAAACGCACCATGATTTAAGAAAGAAAGGGATAGAAGAAGAAAAGATAGGAAAGAAGAAACTCAACAACATCAGATACTCATAGCGGAACAAATGAAATATAATGTATCACATAAAATATTACATAGTATCATATTACATCAGAGTTACACAATCTATACAACACAAACTAGACGGTTATAAACATCTGTCTAACCACACAACTCAAGATACCACAAAGTACTGATATCACACAACACAACGGAACCATAATATATCTACACGCGGAAGCCTCCTGCTCCAAATCTCCTCCAAAATTTGTCAATCAAACCTGAATCCCTCGACTACTCATACATAATATGAGTACCTGAGAGTTTAATAAAACAAAAAATAAACACTCGGGTCAGAAAGGGGTCTGGTGTGAGTAAACGGGTAAAAGTTGCTTAACTTTGGAAAATCCTTTGAAAAGAAAGGGTATCACGTAAGACTTCCCACACATAAACATGGAAAAGTTTTTACCTTACGCTAAACAAAACGTTTGATAGGAAATCCAGTGATATTATAATAGTGTCTAGGGTTTTCAAGTAAATAAGAAATAGCCGAAATTGTTACATTATTAAATTCCAGCTACTAGCCACAAAAGTGGGTAATACAATCAAAACCGTAGGGTCTCGTAGGAAGAATGGGTTTCCATCAATGGAAGGGCTACTGGGGTACCGTCCGTCACAATACGGGGCCTAGATCACCGTACCGAGGATTACTCCTAATCCCCTACAACATAAAGCCGGGACCATCCCTTACTGGACAGTCCCGAGTAAGATCGCCCCGTGGTTGGCGCGACCAACCACCCACTAAGCCAAAATTAAAAGGGACATCTAGACAGGGATGACCTCACCCTGAAATGGGTGCTACCCACCTAGCCTTGCTGCACCTCCCCTGTTTTAGCCATTTCCGGTTGATAGGGCTTGAGGTTGCGATTACCTTTATAGAACACATCTATCTTAGAATGCCCATCGTCCACCTGACGATGTTCTGAAAGCATTCAATCCATACAAGTTCGTTCTGGGTTCGAACGAAACCGAAGGCACTATCTCGCTGCATTCATTTTGGAATCACCCTCAGAGTCAACGACCATAGCCCTTGCACTCTGAATCACCATCTCGAACCTGTAAGTACTATCTCCGTCAAACTCATCATGGAATCACCCTCCGAGTTATACTGACGAATAGTTCTTACACTTCGAGTCTTCACTTGCACTCCCCTTGGATTCACGACCTAACGTTTATTTTGGGTCGATGTGGTTTTCGGATATCCAAATATGGAAACCCGATCCCAGTCTCATCGAAATCAAAATGCCATTTTAAATGTCCAAGTTGATTAAGGGTTTAAAAAATTTAAACATATATTCAGCATAATATAACAGATAGATGATTCACATTATCACAATAGATAATAATATCAACCAATTATCCCACAAAGCAACATATCATATATCAGAGATATCACACCCAAATTGTAACGACCCGCCTTTTTGGACAGTTTAAACCGACGATCAAATACACATGTCGATTCCAAACCATTCAAACGGGCAGATAGTTATTTGGGTAAATAAGAAAAGAAAAGAAAGAGAAATAAAGGAAATGAAACAACACAGAATCTCGCAGTGGAACGATAAAATATAATAGTCAAATAAACAGTTCATGAAGCTGTTTACTATACTTTGACAATTATTTATACAACATTTATCAGAGTTATACATATACAACAGAACAATTTAAATAATGCAGCAGACAGCATGATGCACAGATAATAATAGCAATAGTATACCAAATCTTCGTCTTCGTCCTCCAGAATAGATCTTCAAAAATCTGAAAACTCAGGACTGACCCGAGCGTAATGAAAAGACAAAACACTCGAGTCAGGACTAAAATATCCTTATAAGAGTTAAATCAATCGTAAATAAATATGAGTGTAATGGCGTCAGAGATGTTTACGGGGTTTCACATCTCATATTCAGTGTCAACGTGCGTGCAATAACTTAAGAGATGTTACGGGATTTTCCATCTCTCAAGGATCCGTTAAACTATCTACTATGTAGTAATGTACGCTAAGTAGATAATGCTTATCAGTAATATAAAGTATCAAAATAGCGTTAAGGCGTTACCATAACCCCTTTAACACATTTTTATAATGCCATAGTCTATACAGCACCGTAAGCCCCACCATAAACTGGTGGTTCTCAGAGGGTACCCCATAGGTATAACACAAAACATAACGTAGTGGTCGCGAATAGGATAATCAGTATGACAAGGTACATGAGGCGATACCAACTAGGATACTAGTAGTTGCGTGATCCAGACTGATGTTGAGCATAGCCAGCTGCTACCTCAACACCGCGAAACAACACTCCAAAATCAAGGGGTGCACCCAAATCGAATCACAAATGTAATAGATATGGTATCGAAGAAGTGTGTCCGCTAGAGGTGGCGAACCTCAATGGCCCGGCGCGGCTCCTGTTTTAGTCATGTCAGGGGTCATCCAATATCGTTCTCTTTCTTCAGTCAGCGCATTCACCAAACCATCCACTTCATTCTGGATCAACACTCCGCGTATAATAGTTATTAAAGTGGTTTTCAGTATCGACAGAGAGTATGTCCATATCCGATCCCGGTCTCTTTAATAACTATGTATTATTACACCGTTGGCTCTTTTACATTTCAAATCGATTCAAAATTTGATATCAAAATATCATATTCGCTTCAAAAATCAAATCCATTTCAAATATCATCGTATCTATTAAAATGTCAGATTCCATTTCAAAAATCATTTTTCGTCTCAATATCTTATTTCGATTTCAAAATCAATTCGGATTTCGATTTAGGTTGCAACTTTATTTAACCCAATTCGTATTTAAATTCAAGTTTTAAATATAAACATTTCACCGTATTGACCAGCTTAGAATTTTAGAAAATAGTTTTAAGTATTTTAAAACTAGTTTAAATAATTAAAATAGTTAAAATACTTAAAATCTTAAAATGGATTTGAAATAGATAAATTAATTTAAAATAATTTAAATTGGGTTAAGTAGATTTAAAATAGATTAAAATAGTTTAAGTATTCAAAATGGTTTATATAACTGAGTAATTTGGAAAACAAAATAAAAAAGCTTCAAAACCGAACCATTTCAATTATAACTTCCCAATTCAAAACAATTTCAATTTCTGTTCTACCGATTCGATTTCGATTTCAATTCAATCAACGTCAACTTTGACTTCAAATTTATTCAATTTTATATTCACTTTCAATTAGTTCAATTTCAATTTATATCGATTTGGAGCTTGATTTTTCATAAATATCCATTTATAACACTTAACAAAATTATCCATCAATATTCAAGTTTAAATCCAAATTTCAAATATGGTTCAACTCCAAGCTCGATTTCAAAATATCATTTTTATATCACTTTTACTTAGTAAATCTCGAATTAAGGTTAAATCTTTATACAAATCAATTTTCGAAATTTAATCATATCCCGATTTTAAATTCCAAAGTCTCCACTTTAATTATTTAACAATTTCTTTTAACCAAAATTTATTTCAGCATTCCGACTCAATTTTTTCGATAAATTCGATTTCTATAAATTGATTTCTATTTGTAACTTCTAAATCAAAACATTTAAATAAATTTCAAATCGACGATTTTTAAAATTATTAATTTAGCCAATTCGGTGTCTGTATATAATTTTCTATCCTATGGCCAAGTAATTATTTATTTCAATTAAATGTCAAGGATGAGTATATATTACTTAAACCAATCAGAGTGTCATATGTATGCACAACAGTATATATAAGCAAATAAACATCCAAACATTTAAATATCAACCAATAACATCCATCAAAATACATCATCCAATAGACAATACAATTCATGGAAGTTTCATAGTTATCAATGTCAGGTAATTTAATCGTAATTCAATTTTAATTTCAATTTAACTGTCAATTTAATTTTTCAACGGTTAATTCAAATGACAAGCTATATGACAATTAAATTTTTATCAAACAACGACAAATAAAATCATAACAATTCATAATGTCAAATTTAACTAGCATAAAGATATTTAGTACGTTGTGAGCGTTATAAAACACTCACCTTGATTTCAATGTAGTTCCAGCGTTTTATTTCAAATAAAATTAAACGAGCATTTAATTTTACTCGAAATTTCACTAGCTCCAAATGACTCTAATCCAATTCCATAGCGTAGTGCTCGTCCATACGATTCCAAAGCAAAAAGTTTCGTCCGAATCCGACCTCGCAGCAAAGAGTTCTGTTATTTCAAAGTTACACGAATTAAAATATAATTCAATTCACATTTCCTTTTATATTTTTATAACCATTCAATCCAGGCCGTTGTTTTCCTTTCTCCAGATCTGGGCCCTCCCACGTTACTTCTCCTTCTCCACGTTCTTTTTTCCAGGCATTCACGTAAACGACCTAACCCATCAGCCGCCATCTTCATCGATTTTTCGCCACCACCTCGGTCCACTTGAGGACGATCAGGTTACACCACTTCGAAGCCACCGCCTTACTCCACCTTCACCCCAAATAGCTCCAAAGCTCGGCCTCATCCCCTGCCTCGAATCGCGTGAAAAACGCAGCTGCTTCCATCGCGTTTTGTCGTCAATCCGTGGCTCCGTTTCCGATCTCCACCGTTGGATAACTAGATCTTGATGCCCTCTACAACTTTGTAGTTGAGAGTTTTTGCTAATTGTTGATGGATTGAGAGAAAAATGAGGAAGAAGTTTCGAAATTTCTGGCCATTCATCTCTATAGTGGCGGCTAAGGGCTAAAACCCTAGCCTTTGTTTGCAAATTGTGAAATGGAGGGCCTTTTATAGAAAATTGCAAAAATACTATTCACCGAAAATTTTTCGAACTCCAAACAAAGCATGCCAGCAGGCGTTTCTATGGTTTACCCCATGTTCCAAACAGAATGGAACTTGTTTCGGAGGCTAATTCGATCATATGTGCGAGTTACGGAAATAAACGATCAAATTTAAATTAAACCGATTAAACGAATTTCTACGCGTTTTGGCTTGCACCGGACAAACGGTAAATCCGATTGACATGAAATTTGAAATCTTACAATAATATCACATTACGGATCCGATGAAACTAGTTTCGTCAAAATCCGAGACTGTTTGAAAAATGACTATTTTAACTCGTCAAATTAATATTAAAACAATTTCGATGCGCTTCGAGCTGCCACGGTCAAACGAAAACACTGATTGCTACGAAAATTGGAATCCGATAATAACAAACTATTACGGATTCAATGGAACTTGTTTCGTCCAATTCTGAGATTGTTCGAAAATTGGCTATTTTTTAGTCGATAATTAAATATTAAAATATTCAATTTTCACAAATTTACTTTAATTCGATTTTAAAAGTTCTACAACATCATTCTAACTTTAATATGATAAAATAAAATTTTACAAATCATTTTTAATCATATCAAACCCGTTATTCAATTATCCAATAAATTCCAATTTTAAAATCTTATTAACTCTATTATAATCCCGTTATAACTTAAATTCACTTTGGAAACCAATTTGAATCATATTAAATCAAATTTCTATTGTTCACTCTATTTCCATATATTAAATTTCAATATCAAAGTAATCATATTAAATTCGAAATTTAATTATTCAAACATTTGTAATATTAAATTTAAACAATTTTTATTATTCTTGAGTCACTGTCTTTTGAGATATTCAAAACAAACTTAAAAATTTAACTTTTGAAACGAACTAAAATTATAGAACAACCATTTCCATTATACGGTTATTCAATCCCCATTATTAAATTATTCAATAAATTCCATAAGTTTTAAATATTTAATTTAAACAATTTACCTGTTCAATATTCGATATTTGATTTGAATAGATTTTACTTATCAATCAATTACTCTATTATACCCAATGAATTCAACATTTATTATTTTTCCAAACGACTTACAAAATTTTTTCTAACACTAAATCACGAAATCTTATTAAATTAGCTATTTTAATTATCGAAAATTTACGGGTCGTTACACTCTCCCCCACTCAAAACTTTTCATCCCCGAAAAGGAAAAGAAGGGAAAAGGAACTAAGTATAGAATTCAACATTTGATATATTTTATTCAAAGTTACCAACTTATAAAACAATGAAATTCCACTTATAAAGTCATAACTATGCTTCCACTAAGTTACTCCGAACGGTTTTCTAACTCTAAAAGTTAGTTAACAAAACAAGTTATAAAAGTTTTAAAACTCGAAAATTTTCTAACACACGGATTTTACGGAAAATTTGGGCAGAGTTTCCTTTGCGCGGCTCGATCGGAAAAAAAATGACAGTATATATATCACAAATATACATCTCATCAAGTGATGAGGCATCCCGCAGGGAAAAAGTGTAAAAGTACGGTATGTAATCCGAGATATGTACCATATATATTGTCAGCGAGCATATACGGCTAATATAGCGTGAAAGCGAGCTCCAAATGCGAAGCAAGTGCAATCCGCACCTACTAAACACTCAATAACTAAGTTAGAACCATGCATATAAAGATAGATCGATACACTTAGCCTACACAACATATATATAACATATTTAGCTTCAAAACTGAGATTCCAATTTCAGGACAGCAAACAAATCCTAGTTTTAGTTCACATAAACGATAAAATTCGGCAACAGAATCTAAACAAAAGTTGTTGCATTCATTTCAGGCTTTCCGGAATGTCCGAAATCATCGAATTCGGACCATACGTTCAAAAATTATGGCCGTTTTACTTAGAGGATACGTCTCAGCCTGGGCAATGAATTGCGCAGGTCAGCGACGTTCACCCATGTTTTCGACCTTCTAACCGACATCAAATCACAAAACACTTAAAATAAAAGTTTTAGTTTAAGTTCTTAGATTTTCAGAAAGTGCAAGATCATCAAAATCCGATAAACCAGTCAAAAGGTATGGCAAAAATACTAAGGGTATATACTACTGATTTTACTTATTTTTACACAGGACAGCGAGTAGCATTCAAGTTTTTAACCTAGTAGACGAAGGAATTTTATCAAGACACTCTAAATAAAAGTTGTGCTATAGTTTCTAAGCTTTTCGAAAAGTCCAAGATCGTCGAATTCCGTTCAGCCATTAAAAGTTATGGTTGTTTTCGTTTCAGCATATATTGGACAATTTTGGATTTTCCCCAAAATTTGCTTTTATTATTTCAAAGTACAAACCATCAAAACTTCAAATTTTCTAAATAACAATCATAAACACAAAGTCATTTATTTTCTTATTCATCCATGCAATAGGTTTACATTCAATTTGTTTCCGATTTATTCAAGTTTGTTTCATTCACATTTTAAATTCAAGTCAATTTACTTCAATTTAAATTGAATTCAATTATATTTAATTTCACTTTGCTTCAAATTTGAATTTAATTATTTTAAAATTTTATTCCGTTTATTCAATTCCATTAACACTAATGAATTCTACTTAATCAATTATCATCCATCTAACAACCAATGCATATCAAACATTAACATCCATCGAAAATCTACACTAAATCAATTATACATTTCCAAGTCAATTTTAATTTCATACACTTCCAAGTTTATTGACATTTAGTTATATTCAAATTTAATTAGTTTCCATCTACCAATTTTATATTTCATTAATTTTAAATTTTATTCATTCACTTATATATATCATTCATTTTACAGCTTAAATTTCTTTTATATTTACAACTATCAATAGATCTTCACATTTTATTATTCACTCTCACACTGGTATATTATTTCTCTACTTATCCTTATTAGCATTTTAAACCCTTTAAGTATTTGGTAAGTTATAGTTATGCAAATAGAATGTAGTTAAACAACATACAACTTCTTTTCATTTAAAGTTGAATTTTCAATTAATTAATTCTTAAGTCATTACTTAAATTTCACTATAATTTAATTTCACATTTACATTCACATATAGTATTTCCATTTTATATTCACATAATTGTGAATCACCTTTAAATGTTAATTTAAATTCCAATTATTTACTAAATTTTTTATTTATATTTGCAAACCATTAATTAAATGCATATTTCATTATTCAAACCTATACTTGTATATCATCCAATTAACAATTCATATAACATTTTTGAACTTCTTAAATATTTTGGTAAGTTATATCTATGCTATAGAATGATATTTAATACTATGTGAGTTTTACAGTTTCAATTTTATTTTAAGTTCATAATTTCCTAATTCTAAGTATTTCTACTTCAATTGATATTTTCACTTAGCTCTTAGGTTCATTTCTCATTTCACAATTCAGAAGTTCCTTAATGATTCAAGTCTAAATTCATTTCAATCATTTAAAAAAATCATTAATTATTAAAGGACTTAAGAATTCCAATCCCGGTTTCATTTCAAATCAAGTTTTGAAATAATATATACTTATATAATTTATATATCAAATCATACTATAGAGAATACAAAATAAAATAAAATTTTAATCAAAACTAGGTTTAGACAAGCTATTAAGTGGTCTCCCCCACTCGGACTCTCGAACATAAACGCCAATGATGCGTGCACTCATCACCGAAATCATTTTCTAGCGTCAAGAGAAGGGAATATAACACTTAGCATTAAAAAAAATCCTTCAAAAACAATTTCAACTCAATTATACTATCATATAATACCCATATTATATTTTTAAATTCTTGTAAGTCAATTTCAAACACCGGAATTTAAATTCCCAAATCCAAGTTAAAATTCATTTATATTCATTATCAATTGTGTTTACAAGATTTCATTTTCCTAAATCCATTGTTATTTAATCAATTGTTGTAAATATTGACTGATCAAACAATAACGATAATAATCTAATATTATCATCTCTTAACAATCAATTCAATCAAAATGAATAAATATTCAAATAATTCTTTTATATAAAATATATTCCAAAACGATATTGTGTTGGTTTGTCTTATTCGAGTGTTTAGAAATTCCTATCGATGCCTTGGCGTCCCAAGTATCGACCAGAATTCATAAATACTCAACGGAACAAAGTTAACACAATATAAAACCATTTTATATCAAATAACAAGTACGCTCTCTCATATACACTCAACTCATTCATATAGTTTACCTCTATTTCAATGAGTTATTCCCCACTAGAGCCAAGGTTTATCGCTAAACCAAGGCTCTGATACCAACTGTAACGACCCGCCTTTTTGGACAGTTTAAACCGACGATCAAATATACATGTCGATTCCAAACCATTCAAAAGGACAGATAGTTAATGGGGTAAATAAGAAAAGAAAAGAAAGAGAAATAAAGGAAATGAAACAACACAGAATCTCGCAGCGGAACGATAAAATATAATTGTCAAATAAACAGTTCATGAAGCTGTTTACTATACTTTGACAATTATTTATACAACATTTATCAGAGTTATACATATACAACAGAACAATTTAAATAATGCAGCAGACAGCATGATGCACAGATAATAATAGTAATAATGTACCAAATCTTCGTCTTCGTCCTCTAGAATAGATCTTCAAAAATCTGAAAACTCAGGACTGACCCGAGCGTAATGAAAAGACAAAACACTCGAGTCAGGACTAAAATATCCTTATGAAAGTTAAATCAATCGTAAATAAATATGAGTGTAACCACATCAGAGATGTTTACGGGGTTTGACATCTCATATCCAGTGTCAACGTGCGTGCAATAACTTAAGAGATGTTAAGGGATTTTTCATCTCTCAAGGATCTGTTAAACTATCTACTATGTAGTAATGTACGCTAAGTAGATAATGCCTATCAGTAATATAAAGTATCAAAATAGCGTTAAGGCGTTACCATAATCCCCCTTAACACATTTTTATAATGCCATAGTCTATACAGCACCGTAAGCCCCACCGTAAACTGGTGGTTATCAGAGGGTACCCCATAGGTATAACACAAAACATAACATAGTGGTCGCGAATAGGATAATCAGTATGACAAGGTACATGAGGCGATACGAACTAGGATACTAGTAGTTGCGTGATCCAGACTGATGTTGAGCATAGCTAGCAGCTACCCCAACACCGTGAAACAACACTCCCAAATCAAGGGGTGCACCCAAATCGAATTACAAATGTAATAGATATGGTATCGAAGAAGTGTGTCCGCTAGAGGTGGCGAACCTCAATGGCCCGACGCGGCTCCTGTTTTAGTCATGTCAGGGGTCATCCAATATCGTTCTCTTTCTTCAGTCAACGCGTTCACCAAACCATCCACTTCATTCAGGATCAACACTCCGCGTATAATAGTTATTAAAGTGGTTTTCGGTATCGACAGAGAGTATGTCCGTATCCGATCCCGGTCTCTTTAATAACTACGTATTATTACACCGTTGGCTCTTTTACATTTCAAATCGATTCATAATTTGATATCAAAATATCATATTCGCTTCAAAAATCAAATCCATTTCAAATATCATCGTATCTATTAAAATGTCAGAATCCGTTTCAAAAATCATTTTTCGTCTCAATATCTTATTTCGATTTCAAAATCAATTCGGATTTCAATTTAGGTTGCAACTTCATTTAATCCAATTTATATTTAAATTCAAGATTTAAATATAAACATTTCACCTTATTGACCAGCTTAGAATTTTAGAAAATAGTTTTAAGTAGTTTAAAAGTAGTTTAAATAATTAAAATAGTTAAAATAGTTAAAATCTTAAAATGGATTTGAAATAGATAAATTAGTTTAAAATAATTTAAATTGGGTTAAGTAGATTCAAAATAGATTAAAATAGTTTAAGTATTCAAAATGGTTTATATAACTGAGTAATTTGGAAAACAAAATAAAACAGCTTTAAAACCGAACCATTTCAATTATGACTTACCAATTCAAAACAATTTCAATTTCCGTTCTACCGATTCGATTTCGATTTCGATTCAATCAACGTAAACTCTGACTTCAAATTTATTCAATTTTATATTCACTTTCAATTAATTCAATTTCAATTTATATCGATTTGGAGCTTGATTTTTCAAAAATATCCATCTATAACACTTAACAAAATTATCCATCAATATTCAAGTTTAAATCCAAATTTCAAATTTGGTTCAATTCCAAGCTCGATTTCAAAATATCATTTTTATATCACTTTTACTTAGTAATATTCAAAGCTTGAATTAAGGTTAAATCTTTATACAAATCAATTTTCGAAATTTAATCATATCCCGATTTTAAATTCCAAAGTCTCCACTTTAATTATTTAACAATTTCTTTTAACCAAAATTTATTTCAGCATTCCAACTCAATTTTTTCGATAAATTCAATTTCTATAAATTGATTTCTATTTATAACTTTTAAATAAAAACATTTAAATAAATTTCAAATCGACGATTTTTAAAATTATTAATTTAGCCAATTCGGTGTCTGTATATAATTTTCTATCCTATGACCAAGTAATTATTTATTTCAATTAAATATCAGGGATGAGTATATATTGCTTAAACCAATCAGTGTCATATGTATGCATAACAGTATATATAAGCAAATAAACATCCAAACATTTAAATATCAACCAATAACATCCATCAAAATACATCATCCAATAGACAATACAATTCATGGTAGTTTCATAGTTATCAATGTCAGGTAATTTAATCGCAATTCAATTTTAATTTCAATTTAACTGTCAATTTAATTTTTCAACGGTTAATTCAAATGACAAGCTATATGACAATTAAATTTTTATCAAACAACGACAAATAAAATCATAAACTTCATAATGTCAAATTTAACTAGCATAAAGATATTTAGTACGTTGTGAGCATTATAAAACACTCACCTTGATTTCAATGTAGTTCCAGCGTTTTATTTCGAATAAAATTAAACGAGCTTTTAATTTTACTCGAAATTTCACTAGCTCCAAACGACTCCAATCCAATTCCATAGCGTAGTGCTCGTCCATACGATTCCAACGCAAAAAGTTTCGTCCGAATCCGACCTCGCAGCAAAGAGTTATGTTATTTCAAAGTTACACGAATTAAAATATAATTCAATTCACATTTCCTTTTATATTTTTATAACCTTTCAATCCGGGGCGTTGTTTTCCTTTCTCCAGATCTGGGCCCTCCCACGTTACTTCTCCATCTCCACGTTCTTTTTTCCAGGCATTCACGTAAACGACCTAACCCATCAGCCGCCATCTTCATCGATTTTTCGCCACCACCTCGGTCCACTTGAGGACGATCAGGTTACACCACTTCGAAGCCACCGCCTTACTCCACCTTCACCCCAAATAGCCCCAAGCTCGGCCTCATCCTCTGCCTCGAATTGCGTTAAAAACGCAGCTGCTACCATCGCGTTTTGCCGTCAATCCGTGGCTCCGTTTCCGATCTCCACCGTTGGATAGCTAGATCTTGATGCCCTCTACAACTTTGTAGTTGAGAGTTTTTGCTAATTGTTGATGGATTGAGAGGAAAATGAGGAAGAATTTTCGAAATTTCTGGCCATTCATCTCTATAGTGGCGGCTAAGGGCTGAAACCCTAGCCTTTGTTTGCAAATTGTGAAATGGAGGGCCTTTTATAGAAAATTGTAAAAATACTATTCACCGAAAATTTTCCGAACTCCAAACGAAGTGTGCCGGCAGGCATTTCTAAGGTTTACCACATGTTCCGAACACAATGGAACATGTTTCGGAGGCTAATTCGAGCGTATGTGCGAGTTACATAAATAAACGATCAAATTTAAATTAAACCGATTAAATGAATTTCTATTCGTTTTGGCTTGCCCCGGACAAACGGTAAATCCGATTGACATGAAATTTGAAATCTTACAATAATATCACATTACAGATCCGATGAAACAAGTTTCGTCGAAATTCGAGACTGTTTGAAAAATGACTATTTTAACTCGTCAAATTAATATTAAAACAATTTCGATGCGTTTCGAGCTGCCACGGTCAAACGAAAACTCTGATTGCTACGAAAATTAAAATCCGATAATAACAAACTATTACGGATCTAATGGAACTAGTTTCGTCCAATTCTGAGACTGTTCGAAAATTGGCTATTTTTTAGTCGATAATTAAATATTAAAATATTGAATTTTCACAAATTTACTTTTAATTCGATTTTAAAAGTTCTACAACATCACTCTAACTTTAATATGATAAAATAATATTTTACAAATCATTTTTAATCATATTAAACCCGTTATTCAATTATCCAATAAATTCCAATTTTAAAATCTTATTAACTCTATTATAATCTCGATATAACTTACATTCACTTTGGAAACCAATTTGAATCATATTAAATCAAATTTCAATTGTTCACTCTATTTCCCTATATTAAATTTCAATATCAAATTAATCATATCAAATTCGGAATTTAATTATTCAAACATTTGTAATATTAAATTTAAACAATTTTTATTATTCTTGAGTCACTGTCTTTTGAGATATTCAAAACGAACTTAAAAATTTAAATTTTGAAACGAATTAAAATTATAGAACAACCATTTCCATTATACGGTTATTCAATCCCCATTATTAAATTATTCAATAAATTCCATAAGTTTTAAATATTTAATTTAAACAATTTACCTGTTCAATATTCGATATTTGATTTGAATAAATTTTACTTGTCAATCAATTACTCTATTATACCCAATGAATTCAACATTTATTATTATTCCAAACGACTTACAAATTTTTTTCTAACACTAAATCACGAAATCTTATTAAATAGCTATTTTAAATATCGAAAATTTACGGGTCGTTACACAAATTATCCAACATCATTCAAACATCCAATATCAATCAATCATCCATAAGCAGGTTTGATTAACTCTTAATCAATTTAATTAACCTTTAATTAAATTAATTACTATTCTTTAATCACTTGGATTATCTTAATCCAGCTTCATTAATTTATTACAAATTAATTAATCAATCATCTCTTAATGATCTTCCCTAATTAATCTCCCTTGATTAATTATCCTTTAATTACATTCAAGTAATTAGTCTTTACTTCATTAATTAATTTCACAAATTAATTATCCTTAACCATATACAGTAATTAACCTTTAATTACTATCATTAATTACAATAATTAATGATCCTTCATTTGCTTCCATTAATTAATTAGCTATGATTAATTGCATTAAACCTCAATTAATGATAATTAATTAATCATACTTTAATAAATTGCTTTTATTAATCAATCTTGATTAATTCATTAATTATTAACTAATGATCCTTATTAATTAATAATCCCTTTAATTAATTAAATAATTAACTTGTAATTAACCATCTCATTAATCAGTCTTAATAATCAGTAATTAACAACTTGTAATTACTTATCTTAATTAACTTCTTAATTAATTATTTTAATCCTTGATTAATTATATTAATTGACAAATTTTTAATTAACTCATTAAGTAATTATTAATTAATTAAATTAATTAATAATCCTTAATTAATTACTTTAATAATTAATTACACTTTTAATAACTACATTTAGTAAAAAAATCTTAAATTAATCACATTCATTAATTAATTAATCACATTAATTAATTAACTTAATTAACTAAGTAATTAACTCTTAATTACTTTCATTAATAATTATTCTCTAGATAAATTACCTTAACAAGTAATTAATCCCATCATTAATTAACCTTAATTCTTTAATTAATTAATTAGTTTATAATTAATTAACTTCAGATCAATTAATTTAATTAATCCTTAAATTAATAACATCAAGTGATTAACCCTTAATCACTTCACTCAATTACTTCCACAAGTAATTTCAATTAATTACTTCCATAAGTAATTTTCCCTTCTTAATTACATTCAGTAATTATCCATCATTAAATAATTACACTTAATTGATTCATAATTAAGTGATTATTTAAATTAAAAAAACAATTAAATAATCATTTAAAATGTATTAAATAATTAGTTAACTTCTTATATTTAAAAATTCTTAATCAATCTTTTACATATTAACATATCATACTAGTTAAGTATTCTTAAGTTCATATCTATAGTAAATTAACCTTAATTATCTTCATAAATTAATTATTTGAATTAATCAAATCTTGATAACTTGAAGATAAATTATTTTATTGGTTACCAAATTTTAACTTTAACCTTATTTGGAAAATAAAGCATTTAGAAATCAATTTGAAATTTAAAACAATTCAATCATCTAATTTAAACTTATTCATTTCCAATATAATTTGAAACTTAGTTTTTAAATATTACTTAAAATTTACTTAAAAACTTTGATTTGATATTTAAAATTGAAAACACTCCTTTTAAATTAAAATTCAAAATTTAATTAAGTTAATTACTTTCAAAAGAAATCATCTTAAACAATTTAAATTTTAAAATAAATTCGATTAACACTTTTAAAAGTTTGATTAACATTTATTTCAAAACAACAAGTTTTTAATTTATTTATTTCCTTTATTAAAACTTGTTTTATAATTTTAAACTTGATTTTATTTATTCAAACAACAAGTTTAATCTATAAACTTATATTTTATTTTTTTACTGTACTTAATATCTTTACACGGTATTAACCAGAAAAGCATACAACCTAAAACTCGAGACAAACCCCAAAGATTCCCCGACCTTGCTTTGAAACAAACCCCGACTTAACTACTACGAGTCGATTCATGAAAAACACGAGCTTCACTCCGAGTTAGACTCGTCTTCCCCAACTCCTTTTTTCTAGTGCACATAAACGTACACGTGCGCAACCTAACCACCCTACTCCGACCAACTATCTGATCGTCGACCAACCACAAACGAACTCGACAACCTTTACCTCAACCCAGAATCAAAAATGCTAACCCAAACAGAAATTCGACCTTCAGCTCGAAAAACTGCTGAAATATCGACCACAAACCCCCCCTCCCCAACGCCGACGAACCTGACGCCGTTAGACCATGCCGTCCTCACCATCGAAACACCTCGTCCCCGAGCATCATTTCCCCATAATGCGATCACAACCGATCCCATACCCATGTCGCAATTAACTCGACAGCCCAAACATGCGAAACACAAACCTAAACCCTAGTACGATCGAATCCAAACACCTCGGCCATAGTAAAAATTCGACCAAGAATTCAACTCAAATTATCGAGTTGATCATCGGCAATTCATCAATTTGCCGAAACCCTTCAAAATTCACAATCGAATAACAAAATAAAAATTCTGAAATGCATATCAAAATTCGTGACTTTCAATCACGAATTCATTCCTATAATGCAAATTTGAAATTAAGAAAGTTGATTATTATGAAAAATTGGGTTTCGACTGTTATTTTAAAATTTTCGAAATGAATACTTATTATAAATACCTGGAATGGTTTTTGGTGGTGATGTTTCACGATTTCAATCATTTCTTATTTTCAAATCAAAGTTTAACAATGATTAAAGAACGAGACATTAAATTTAAAGAGGAAAAATCAAAATCTGTTAAACAACAGAACCTATATTCCCATTTACAGGCATTCAATACAAACATGTATTCATTTAATCCAAGAGTTTCAAGCAAACATCTTGTTTTGTATACATTAGCCAAAATAAAATCAAGATTAAAAACTGTTTTTAAAAAAAAACAATGTTTACTCACCTATTTTCTTTGAGAAGGCAGAGCAGGTTATAAATTCTTTTCTTTTTATAAGCAGAGCAGGTTTTAATTTTCCAGGCCTTGAAAATCTGAAGCTGTTATTGAACTAGCTGTTGAAATCCTTGCATGTTTGAAATCTTTCGATTTAAGATGCTGAAACTTGTTATTGACCTTCCAATTGAATTACATATATGCAAATTTGAATTTTAGATTTGATTGTCTTGCTTTTGGGTTTCAATTCCAGGTATGAGTTAAGAAAACGAAGACAAAGGAATGAAGATGTTTCGTAAAAACTAGTTTTCTTCATTAATCATTTATTTAAAAATTAAAATAAAGCAAATAAAAATGTTGCCACTTGTTCGTTACTTCAAACAAATGTCATCACAAATTCATTTAGCTCACAAGTGTTGAAGATCTATTATCTTTGTTTTACAAGTGTTAACTCCATTTAATTAAATCATTTAAATCATATATGTAATCATGAAGTATTTATATGCATTTATGAAATGTTTTTATAATAGTAAGCTTTTGAATTTAAATAAATATACAAGTATGAAATCTTTGTAAACATTTATCTTATAAATAGCCTATGTTTTAAATCAAATAAATGTATTATATGTTTCCCTATAAATTGTGAAATATGAATTTGTATTTATATTTATATAAATATGAATCTAGTAATTTATGTACATATCACTTATGTTTACAAACAATTCTAGTTAAAGAGATATTTAAAAAGAAAGTTTATTTATAAACTTTATATATATATATATATATATATATATATTTATAACCATTTTAATTTAAGCATTTTAAAAAGAAAAAAATAAAACTTTGATTAAATCTTATTTAAACTATCATATTTTAAAAATAAATAATTATCTTATACTTTGAAAATAATTGAACAATCTTAAATTAACTTTTGAAAAATATAAACTTTAAAACAAAGCTTCAAATTACAATATATTCATACATATATGTATTATCAGTAGATTATATTAAATTTCAAAACAACTTTAAATTATAACATATACACACATACATATATATATATTACAATTTGAAAATTCATCTTTTATTTAAAACAACAGATCTTCTATTCACAATATATATCAAATATATATATATTATAAATAGAATATAATTTTTTTTAGCTTAGAAAAATAATTCTTATCAATTTTAGATTGTTAGAAAGATATTGATCAATATTTCCAGATTAAATATTTATTAACCTTTAAAAGATTAAATTTACCAAATTAAATTAAAATTATAAAGGAAAATTATCAAATCAATTCAATTATTAATTCAGATTATTAAATTGATATTGCCAAAAATTCCGGGTCGTCACATAAACGGCTAAGGATAGATGAGAAGGAAAGAAAAGAAAGGGCAACAATTAAAGGAGAAAGAAACTTATATATATTTTGTTCTTAAATGCAAATGAAAGAGAGGAATTTTGAAATGAGAAATAAATCTTCTTGTGCGTGATTTGTGGAATAATTTCTCACGGCCAGGGAAAAGAAATACATGGCTATGCAAGTAAGAAAGATGCCATGCAAATGAAAAGGCAAGAAATTAAAACATGTAACCTATGGCTCCTTGATTTTCTCCAACCATTTATAAAAAGATATAAACAAATAAAAATCCAATAAATGATCAAAGTGCTAACTAAAATAAAATAACATAACATAGAAAATAAATATAGTAATGAATATAGAAAAACAGAAATGGAAATACAGAAAATAACCGCGTGTAAAACGTTGTGCTTTATCTAATTTAAAAGGTATAATTTTTAAATTCCCAACAAATCCATATATTTAATTGATCTATCTTGTTGTTGAATCAACTATTAACTTTTCCTCTTATGGGTAATATTAACATTGGTTTATGTAGTGATACATTCATAATTTCCCAATTCATCCAAATTTCAATTCACGTAGTATTAAATTTCATTTACCTACAATAAATCCATCTATTCTGGATTGAATTCCAATTAATTTATTCCCAATAACTGCCTTGCTTCAATTCTACTCTTTTTATTAAATCTATTATCGCTCTATAAACCTTGTTATTATTTGTGTATCTTTCATTACATAAATATATATTCAAATTTTCATCTTTATTTTGAAATAACTGTTATTTTCAATTATATTAAATTTGCCAAATATATACAATTATTATAACTAAAACCCCAATAAATTTATTCAACTTGGATGAATAAAATATACATTTCCATTTATGTCATTAAATTCACACTTTACAGTTACAGTCCTATCTCACATTAATGAACATTTACCTTCATTTAAATGTAACTGATTTCTTACTATGAATTTAGCAACCTGAATAAAACTTGACTTGCATAAATGTCATCACTAGCTTTATAGTACACTCAAGTTTATTATTTCCACTAATTATCAGAATTTCTTATATAACGTTTAATTCATTCAATTACCATACATTTATTTACTTATATTCAATTTTATACCCAAATCTAATAGTTACAATAACAATAATAGACCAATTAAATAGTAACTTACAACCGTTACTATAACCTTTAATTTGCATTTCATTTTTAACACTCACTTCATTATAAATTATAAAGTTTTTTTTATCTCTTTCTAAATTTAATTACAAAATCTTATTAAATTAACCAGTTTAGATATCGAAATTTACGATTCGTTACACTCTTCCTGTAACGACCCATAAATTTTCAATAAATAAATTGGTTAATTTAATTGGATCTTTGTAATTAAATTTAGAATGAAATAAAATTTTATATTTTACAGTGAAATTGAATGTTAGAAATTTTATGTAGCAATTGTAAATAAAAATTTACAATGTAAAATGAAGTTGCAATTAAATGAAATAATGTACAATGTTGCACTTGGTTATAAAATATAGAATAGGTAAAAATTAATGAATGTATTAAATTAGTAAAGGTCAAAATTTATTGCATCAAATAAATTTGGAATTTAATTTCATTAAAGGAAATTAAATATTATCTAAATATAAAATTAGATAAATTTTGAAACTAATGCTAACTCCATAAAGAATATGACAATTGGTGAAATATTTGGCTGGTAAGCATATATTATAAGTTACCTGTTTAATTAGTCAATGGAATTTGAAATTGAAATAAATGTTCATAAAATAAATAAAAGTTACAATAATGTGAGAAGTAATACAATGTTTAGAGATTGTTAAACTGGAGTGTATTTGGAAATAAAGTTCATTTAAATGTTAAGTAATTATAATGTTGTTTTGATAATAAACGTTACTTTAATGATTATTAGTATAGTAAAGGAAGTGTAAATGAAAATTTAATAGAAGCAACAGGAAATTAAAGTTAATGATTTATGAACTTGCATAAAATTCCAATTATAGAAAATAATCTAAAATGTATCTTGACTATAAATTGTTCACAAGTAAATAAATGGATTGAGAAATTAAAGGAAAGTATTAAATTGATTAATGTAATAAAACATTGTTAACAGTAATTGGAATAACTTAAGAAATTATGTTAATGCAAGTTAATAATTTATAAACTTGAATGAACATTCCAATTTAACAAAATAATGCAAATTTTTAGTACAAAAGGAATATAATAAGAACAATTGCAACTATTGTATTAATGGGTGAAATAAGATAATAGATAGTAGTTTTTATGAAGGAAAAACATACAAGTACTATAAAGAGATATAATAGTGACAAGGGTTGTTGTTACCCGTAATTTACCAAAAATTAAATAAAAGTGATTAAATGTTACTTTAATGACAATTTATATAATAACGGGAAAGGATGAATGTAAATTAAAATAGTAACGAACATTTACTTATAAGGTAGTAATTGGTGTAATAAATTTATGGGGAAATATTAATTGTAAATTTGATGTAGATCTAAAGTAAAAGTTAATGCAAAGCAAGCAATGCTAATTAAGGTCAATAATAAAAAAAGGGTAGTGTTAGGATAAATGCTAGAGAGTAATTATATTAATTTTGGAAATTAAATGAATTAAATTTTTTTTATGAATGGGAGTTAAGGTGAAATTTGAGAATACCAATACAATAACTATGCACCAATGTAAATTTCACCCATGTGATGATAATTAATTGAATAATAGGTTAAAAAGTCAATTAAATGGAAATTTTGAAGATAAGATTTATAATTAGTGAATTTAATGAAATTAAAGAATTTATCAACTTTAAGTCAACAATTGAATTTGTTTAAAATAGTATAAATGTTTAAGAAATAAAAAATGACAAGAATTGTCGATTATAGAATTGGAATTTAAAATTTGGATTTAATTAATTAATTATTAATTTATTTAATTAATGGAAAAATAGCCACTTTGGCCACTGACTCAGATATCGACAAAACCAGTTTCATCGGATCCGTAACGGTGAATTATTGTGCGTTTCAGGTTTCGTAGTGATCGGAGTTGTCGTTTGATCGTATGAACGCGAAACGCCTTGAAATCGATTTAATTGAAATCAAAGGAAATTAATTTGAAAAATATTGTTTTTAGCATAACTTCTTCATACGATGCAATTTGAACCTGAAACCTTTTCCATTGAGTTTAAAATATTTAAAAACACCTATTTTGATATATGGGTTTACCCAATTTTGTTCCGGGGTCAGAACGGGCTTTTTGAGCCACTTTGTCGTTAGCGCGCATTCAACCCGATCCATTTATTCTATTTCAACTTTCTCTATGAATATCTTGATATCAACCCTAGCCTCCCTAATTTTCATTTGTCTGTACATAAATCCATTCTATTCCTACTCCTTCTAAATGGCAGACAAAGTTTTATATTTCCAGATCCAATTGCAAATCTAATCCAAAGCACAAAATTCAAAGTCCATAGAAAAATCTAAAAAAAGTATATATATTGAAGCTCTCGACTAGCGTAACTCACTGGTCGGGTTCGTTTTTCGTTTTAGTTCATCGTCTAACCAGTAAAAATCGAGGAAGTTTCGGCCGTTCATCGCTCGACGACTGTGACGCCCCACCTCTATACCCACGCTAGCCAAGGACACTACAGGGTAATGTCGTCAACTAACACGGAGAATAAGGCGGGTTAGGAGCGACCAACTGTAGCCTTGCTCTAACTATCTATTGAATACATCGACAATAGACATACCAAGAAGGTCGACATACCCAATGAATACTTAAAACAAAACCATAGGTGGTTGGAGGATCTATCAGAACAGAATATAACAACTCAAATGTAATATACATCACAGAACAGTAGATCATCATATACACACATATATTGATACATAAAAGAGTTTACAAACTGATACACGTCAAGTGGTATAGCAAACCACAATATACAGACGAATTCAAAATAATACATATATCAGAGTTACAACAAAATAGGACTACACAAAAAGTTATGACAAAAAGGAACAAGCTGGATAGTCCATGCAAAAGAAAAATAGGCTAAGTCCAAAAGCACCTAGCTGAAACAACTCGGTCTGACCTGAGTATAACATACATGGGTCAGTCTAGCTAAACAAATCAGTTAGATAAACTGAACAACAATAACCTGCAAGGTCACAATGTATAACAAATATCTCTAAAAGAGATAACACAATCATCTAACAAAAGATGAATCATATCATAACAAGCCTCATATCATCGGCAACACAACAAACAAAGGATATGAATATACCAAAACAAGCCAAAAAGGCAATAACAAATACCAATGAAGGTAACACAAGTTCGACAAGGTAATCGCTATATATCGTGCGGCTCAAAAAGACCAACACCGAAGAGCGATACTAGGGAATATACATATCAATGAAACATCATAAAATTTGCACGTGCTCAGTACTGTATAAACAAGGATCCATGAGCCCGAAGACTCCAAACCCAAATATGACTCGAGCAGCTCTTAAAGACCTAACTCCGAAAGCGATACAATAGGGAAACAAACCCGAAGGAACAAACCCGAAGGTACAAACCTGAAGGCAACATACCAGAAGGCAACAAACCTGAAGGAAAGTCCGAAGACATTATTCCAAAGGCAACAAACCGTAGTGGTGAAGGTCCGAAGGCCCAGTACTAGACACCACTAACTGGCAGAATGTGTCATAACTCTCAAAAAGGAATCCGAAAAGTGATAACGTGAGTTCCATAACCACTCGTTTGCACTAAACGGTTTACTATCCTTAGTTAATTTCACACTCAAAGCAGTACAAAGTTCACCTCATCTCATCGGTAAACCAGACCCGAAGGTCAAAACGATCAAACAAATAGGTCAGGCATTAATCGGAAAGATAAACGCATGGATTCATGGTCCGTGTTTTACCTAACCATTTACTCTCCCTTCCACTCCGCTCGAAGTGCGAAATCGTGTGTGTTTAAATAGAATTTATAAATTGGAGAAACGAGCTTTTAATGTAATTTTAGAAGATTATTTATAAAAACCCATGAATGAAGTCAAAAATAAGTTATCAAAGTCAAAGATGCAATAACAACCACTAAGAACCAAATTGAATCGATAAAATTTGGAAAACTAATCAATATGAGCAAAAATAGGCAAAACAAAAAAATAGGAGCAGGTCGGTCGACCGGATTCCCTAAGTCGGTTGACCGAACCAAAGATGGAAGTGCTCGGGTAGCAGGTCGGTCGATCGGACCCTGAGCTCGGTCGGTCGGAGCTTGTAACCTGCACTTCCAAACCAGAGGTAGGAAGTGCTCGGGTAGCAGGCCGGTCGACCGGACCCTGAGCTTGGTCGGCTGGAGCCTGTTGCCAGCACTCCCATGCCTATCTAATAAATGCCATTCCCTTCCCAATTGCTATCGGTTGAGCAACGACACTAAGGGTTTATGCCAATTGACTACCCGGCCATAGAAGCTCTTCGGTTCATCACCAAAACAAGATCGAAACATCCATACGAGAATGTTCATAAAAATTTGACTTTGAAACTCAAGAATTGGAATATTCGTAAAACCAATCCAAATCCAAATCAAATGCACATGATTGAGTGTTAAGAATTCATACCCAACAATCAAAGATAAATATAAGCATAGATGTGAGATAAAAATCTCACCTTTTATCTCAAAAGAAAGAAGAAGAAGCTCAAACACAAGAAGGAGACTAACTACTCTTCACTTTAACTCTACAAGCTTCAATCTAAGAATAAAACACATATTTCCCAAATTAGGTTTAGGAAACTTTCTGAAATTGAAGAGGAGAAGAGTTGGAGAAGATGAAGAAGAAGCTTACCAACACCTTCTCTTTGATTTTGGAGAAAGAATTCAAGTTGCAAGAAGAAACTAGGGCTTGGAATTTCTAATTCCTCTTCCTTTCCCCCATTTTCAGTTTTAGCTTAAGTTTGGAGGTGAAAATGAGTGAATGGGGAAGAGAGGGACTGAGTTTGGATATTTAGTTAGCTAGTTGGCTGATCCAAACCCAAAACCCAACTAGAAAAAGTAGCAAAATTCAACTTACTCCAAACATATCAAAGCTTATACTCAAAAAGATCGCAAACGCCATTTTGGACTCAATGGAGGCAGTTTCGAGTCCTAATTTGGCCATTTGCAAAAAGTAACATTTCGGATCCAAAAATCCGACTAACGACGCTATATTAAATAAAACATTTAAATATAAAATCGTTAAATATGTGGGTTGTTACAGATCTCCCCTTCTTACAAAATTGCATCCCCGCAATTCCTAGAGACGATATTTTTAATAACTACATACATATAACATTCAAAAGAAAAGGAAATAAGTTTGGGACGAAAATATATTCTCACCATTCCCAAGCAAAGATAGAAAACCCGGATAAGATCGCTCGATATACTCTCTGATTTCCCAAGTACAGTCATTGGGACAAGCGGACCATTGAACTTTAACGAGCGACACGTCCTTGTTTCGAAGGTGTCGCACCTCCATGTCAAGCATGCAAATAGGCTGCTGTACAAAAGATAAGTCCGGTGAGACCTCGAGCTCTTGTAAATCAGGAGAATCAATAGCAGAATCCGACTTCTGAAGACACTTCCGAAGTTGAGAGACGTGAAACACGTCATGAATGCCAGATAAATGAGTAGGAAGTGAAACTCTATAAGCCACAGGGCCAATACATTCAGTAATAGAAAATGGTCCTATAAAGCGAGGAGCCAATTTTCCAGTGGCAATGAAGTGCATCACCCCTTTCAAAGGAGAAACACGAATAAAAACGAGATCACCAATCGAGAATTTGAGAGGCTTCCTACGGCTATCCGCGTAGGATTTCTGGCGGGTTTGTGCCTCTTTCATCTTCAACCGAATAAGATCAATCTTCTCGGAAGAATCACGAACAAAATCTGGACCGAGAATAAGCTTCTCCCCAGATTCCAACCAACAAGAAGGTGATCGACATGGCATTCCATATAAAGCTTCGAAAGGAGCCATACCGATGCTAGACTGAAAACTATTATTGTAGGAGAACTCTACAAGAGGTAGGTGATCCTTCCAACTACCACCGAAATCAAAAATACAAATACAAATACGGAGAAGATCTTCCAAGATACGATTCACCCGTTCAGTCTGTCCGTCAGACTGCAGATGATAAGCTGTGCTGAAATTAAGCTTTGTTCCCAAAGCTTGCTGAAGATTCTGCCAAAAACGACTCGTGAATAAAGGATCACGGTCACTCACAATCGAACTAGGAACACCGTGAAGTCTCACGATTTCCTTGACATACAACTTAGCCAAATGCGAAGCAGTTCTATTAGACTTAATAGGGATAAAATGAGCAGACTTGGTGAGGTGATCAACAATAACCCAGATACTAGAATGTCCTGATCTCGAACGAGGTAGGCCGTCAATGAAATCCATACAAATCTGATCCCATTTTCACAATGGAATCTCTAGAGGCTGAAGAAAACCCGAAGGACGCTGATGTTCGGCCTTAATACGCTGACAGGTTATGCAATTACTCACATAACTCGCCACATCGCGCTTTGTGCCCTCCCAATAATAAAGACGACGCATATCCTCATACTTCTTACTAGTACCAGGATGAATGGTATACTTAGAACGGTGACAGTCATCAAGAATGTCATGCCTAAGTGCAAAATCAGAAGGCACAAAAAGACGGTTCTTCTTGCGAAGACACCCATGAGAATCAATGCTGAAATCCCGCAACGCCTCATCACAGGATCCAGACTCACAAAGCTGAATAAGATGCAACAAATCAGGATCACGCCGTTGAGCATCAGCAATACGATCCAATAAAACGGTTCGAGCTCCCAAACTAAATAATAGAATAGGAGAATCAGAAGATGAACCTCGATCACAAATTTCACAAAAAGATAGAGTCACAAGAATATCCCATTCGGAAAGCATCATAGAAATAACAGACGAATGTTTGCGACTAAGCGCATCAGCATCACGATTACCCTTTCCAGGGGTATACAGGATATCAAAGTCATAGGAAGCAAGAAACTCGAGCCAACGCTATTGTCTCATATTGAATTCCTTCTGAGAGAACAAATACTTCAAGGATTTATGTCGGTATAGAGAATGAAGCGCTCGCCCAATAAATAGTGTCGCCAAATCTTCAAGGCGAAAACAATGGCGGCTAACTCAAGATCATGAGTGGCATAGCGAACTTCATTCGGACGTAGTTGCCTAGAAGCATAAACAACTACCTGATCCTTCTGCATAAGAACAGCACCGAGACCACTACTACAAGCATCGATGTAGACAACAAGATCCTGATTCCCCTTGGGAACCACAAAATAGGAGCATTAGTGAGAAGTTCCTTCAATGTCTGAAAGGAATCTTCACACTTGTCAGACCCAATAAAACGAATGCCTTTCCGAGTACGGCTGGTGAGAGGAAGCACAACACGGGAAAAATCCTTAATGACCAACGGTAATAACCCGCCAATCGATGGAAACTACGAATCTCATGAACATTCTCAGGCCTCTTCCAATTCTGGATGGCTTCGATTTTTGAGGGATCGACAAAAATGCCATTGGAAGATACAACATGGCCTAAGAACTTAACCATATTCTCCAAAAAATGGCACTTGGAGAATTTGGCTCTAAGCTAATGATGACGGAGAGTACTCAAGACAATTCTCAAGTGATTAGCATGCTCAGCTTCAGACTTAGAATAAAGAAGGATATCATCAATGAAGACAATGACGAACTTATCGAGATATTCCCAGAATACTCGATTCACCAGATCAACAAAGAAAGCAAGAGCGTTCGTCGAACCAAACGACATAACGAGCCACTCAAAAGAACCATAACGAGTGCAGAAAGCGGAAAGCGGTATGCTATCCTCCGTGACACGTAACTGATGAAAACCCGTGGCAAGGTCAAGCTGAGAAAAGACCTTAGCACCACTCAATAGATCGAGCATATCATCGATCCTAGGAAATGGATACCTATTCCCAATGGTTAACTCGTTAAGCTTGCGATAGTCTATGCAAAGCCTAAGGGTTCCATCGGATTTCTTCACAAAGACGACCGCGGATCCCCACGGAGAAAAACTGGACTGAATCAACTGCTTGGACTCAAGCTCTAAAGCTGCTTCTTGAGTTCCTCATTTTCCTTTGTAGACATCCTCGCGGGAGGACGACTAACTAGCTGCGCGCCTGGAATGAGATCAATGCGGAACTCAATTGCCCGCTTGGGTGGCAAACCCGAAACAGGCTCAAAAGCATCAGAAAAGTCACAAGCAATAGGAATACGAGATATATCATCATCATCATCTCGCGAGTTAAGAGAACATAAAGCCATTTCGAAATTATCCACATCCCGAAGAACAAGTGATAGCTGAGTAGGCGAAACCGGATGTCGAAGATACAAAATTCTCTCCGAACAAATAATCCTGGCATCATATCTCACTAGCCAGTCCATTCCCAAAATCATATCAAATCCCAGACAAGAAATAACGTGCAGATTCGCACGAAAAGAAAAGCCACATAAAACAATCTCAACATCATCACAAAGCATGCTAAGGGTCGCGGATCCCCCAATAGGATTCGCAATCCTTAAAGAAGTAACCAAACAAGAAACATCCAAAGATAAATCATCGACGAGCTTCTTCGATACGAAGGAATGTGAAGCACCCGTATCGAAAAGAACTCGTATACTATGATCATGAAATAAAATAGAACCTTCCAAAATAGATGGAGATATACCTTTGGGTTGAGAAAGACCTTCAGAAGTCTTAGCAGCATAAAGCTTGCTAGACTTGGCAACGGCCGGAACAATAGGGCAAGTGGAAACATGATGACATTCCTTCTTGCAATAACTGCAGAAGAGAGGCTTAGGACAAGCTCGAATAATATGATCAGGAGAACCACAATTGAAACACTTCCGAACGAAAGGTGTTCCAGAAGACTGAGGCTGAAAACTAGAACCACCAGTCTTTTCTTCTTAGAAGGAAAAGACCTGGACTTCTGGAATTGAAACTGATTCTTCTTGGGTTCTTGGAAACCTCAACATCATCACCACTATCACACTCCTTCTCGACGGCTTCATGATGAAGTGCAGAATCAATCAACTCCTCAAAAGAAAGCATAAGCTGGAGCAACAAAGACTTCTTAAGATACTTCTTAAGACCAGAAACAAACTTCAAACTCTTCTTATAAGAAGTGCTAATGAATTCAAGACCATACTTAGATAAAGCCTCGAATGATGCGACATACTCAGAAACAGAAGATTTCCCTTCCTTCAACTCAAGGAAGCGACGGGTCAATAAAACATTTTCAGATTCAGAAACGAACTTGAGTTCAAATCGCTCCCGAAACTGAGTCCAAGAAATAGTAGACTCATCAATTTCGGCTATAAGAAGCTCATACCAATCAAGAGCACGCTCTTGCAATAAGCTAGAAGTCACAAGAACTCTATCATGGTCAGAAAGATCCATGAGAGAGAAAATACGCTCGCACGTGCGAAACCAAGCTTGGACTTCAAGAACAGACTCGGAGCCCTTAAACGGCTTTCTTCCAAGATGAGCAAAATCACTGCACTGATGTACAAAGGCAGACTTGCGAGGAGGAGATACTCGAGGAGGAACTGGAGGATGAGTGCTCCTAAACAACTCCAAAAATTGATCAGCAGACATATAAACGCCATCCGGATGTGAGCCACTGGATTGCCCAGCATCCGAACGTCATCCCCTTCCTCTTCCAGCCATACGCTGAAAGTAAGATTAGAACAAGATTATTCACAAGGTAGATAATTCAAGATGGAATACTACAGAACCTAAATGCATTCCTAGACATATTCCAAATTCTATCTACCACAAAAGGAATAGAAGGGAATAGAGGCAAGATGGTTTAAAGATTTGTATCACTTATACGCTTTGATGTACCGGAATATGTGCATCTATTCTGTGTTTATCATACTTTGTTCTGAACTTAGCTCTGATACCAAGCTGCGACGCCCCACCTCTATACCCACACTAGCCAAGGACACTACAGGGTAATGTCGTCAACTAACACGGAGAATAAGGCTGGTTAGGAGCGACCATCTATAGCCTTGCCCTAACAATATATTTTAATACATTGACAATAGACATACCAAGCAGATCGACATACCCAATGAATACTTAAAACAAAACCATAGGTGGTTGGAGGATCTATCAGAACATAATATAACAACTCAAATGTAATATACATCACAGAACAGTAGATCATCATATGCACATATATTGATACATAACAGAGTTTACAAACTGATACACGTCAAGTGGTATAGCAAACCACAATATATAGACGAATTCAAAATAATACATATATCAGAGTTACAACAAAATAGGACTACACAAAAAGCTATGACAAAAAGGAACAAGCTGGATAGTCCATGCGAAAGTAAAATAGGCTAAGTCCAAAAGCACCTAACTGAAACAACTCGGTCTGACCTGAGTATAAAATACATGGGTCAGTCTAGCTAAACAAATCAGTTAGATAAACTGAACAACAATAACCTGCAAGGTCACAATGTGTAACAAATATCTCTAAAAGAGATAACACAATCATCTAACAAAAGATGAATCATATCATAACAAGCCTCATATCATCGGCAACACAACAAACAAAGGATATGAATATCCCAAAACAAGCCAAAAAGGCAATAACAAATACCAATGAAGGTAACACAAGTTCCACAATGTAATCGCTATATATAGTGAGACTTAAAAAGTCCAACACGAAGAGCGATACTAGGGAATATACATATCAATGAAACATCGTAAAATTTTCACGTACTTAGTACTAGATAAACAAGGATCCATGAGCCCGAAGACTCCAAACCCAAATATCACTCGAGCGCGTCATAAAGACCTAACTCCGAAAGCGATACAATAGGGAAACAAACCCGAAGGCAACATACCCGAAGGCAATAAACCTGAAGGAAAGTCCGAAGACATTATTCTTAAGGCAACAAACCGTAGTGGTGAAGGTCCGAAGGCCCAGTACTGGACACCACTAACTGGTAGAATGTGTCATAACTCTCAAAAAGGAATACGAAAAGTGGTAACGTGAGTCCCATAACCACTCGTTTGAACTAAACGGTTTACTATCCATTAGTTAATTTCACAATCAAAGCAGTACAAAGTTCACCTCATCTCATCGGTAAACCAGACCCGAAGGTCAAAACAATCAATCGAATAGGTCAGGGATTAATCGGAAAGATAAACGCATGGATTCATGGTCCGTGTTTTACCTAACCATTTACTCTCCCTTCCACTCCCCTCGAAGTGCGAAATCGTGTGTGTTTAAATAGAATTTGTAAATTGGAGAAACGAGCTTTAATTTAATTTTATAAGATTATTTATAAAAACCCGTGAATGAAGTCAAAATAAGTTATCAAAGCCAAAGATGCAATAACAACCACTAAGAACCAACTTGAATCTATAAAATTTGGAAAGCCAATCAAAATGAGCAAAAATAGGCAAAACAGAAAAATAGGAGCAGGTCAGTCGATCGGACTCCCTGAGTTGGTTGACCGAACCAAAGATGGAAGTGCTCGGGTAGCAGATCGGTCGACCGGACCCTGAGCTCGGTCGGTCGGAGCCTGTAACCTGCACTTCCAAACCAGAGGTAGGAAGAGCTCGGGTAGCGGGTCGGTCGACCGGACCCTGAGCTCGGTCGGCCGGAGCCTGTTGCCAGCACTCCCATGCCTATCTAATAAATGCCATTCCCTTCCCAATTGCTATCGGTTGAGCAACGGCACTAAGGGTTTACGCCAATTGACTACCCGGCCATAGAAGCTCTTTGGTTCATCACCAAAACAAGATCAAAACATCCATAAGAGAATGTTCATAAAAATTTGACTTTGAAACTCAAGAATTGGAATATTCATAAAACCAATCCAAATCCAAACCAAATGCACATGATTGAGTGTTAGGAATTCATACCCAACAATCAAAGATAAATATAAGCATAGATGTGAGATAAAAATATCACCTTTTATCTAAAAACAAAAAAGAAGAAGCTCAGACACAAGAAGGACACTAACTACTCTTCACTTTAAATCTACAGGCTTCAATCTAAGAATAAAACACATATTTCCCAAATTAGGTTTAGGAAACTTTCTGAAATTGAACAGGAGAAGTGTTGGAGAAGATGAGGAAGAAGCTTACCAACACCTTCTCTTTTATTTTGGAGCAAGAATTCAAGTTGCAAGAAGAAACTAGGGCTTGGAATTTCTAATTCCTTTTCCTTTCCCCCATTTTCAGTTTTAGCTTAAGTTTGGAGGTGAAAATGAGTGAATGGGAAGAGAGGGACTGAGTTTGGATATTTAGTTAGCTAGTTGGCTGAACCTTAACCCAAAACCCAACTAGAAAAGGTAGCAAAATTCAACTTACTCCAAACATATCAAAACTTATACTCAAAAAGATCACAAACGCCATTTTGGACTCAATGGAGGTGGTTTCGAGTCCTAATTTGGCCATTTGCAAAAAGTAACATTTTGGATCCAAAAATCCGACTAACGATGCTATATTTAAATAAAACATTTAAATATAAAAACGTTAAATATGCGGGTTGTTACAACGACGAACTTTGTCGGATCGGAAATTCCCTTCTGGGTTTTGTAGAGATTCTCGAGCGGAGCTCATCCATGCAAGTTTATTGGAGATTTGACAGTTGGATCATGCACGAAATTTGATTTGGGTTTGAGTTTATTGGTGGCGGCAGGCTGATTTCTGCACGTGGATCGAAGGATTGGGGGTCGAGCACTGACCAAGAAGGGGGGCACGTCGTTCTGGCGATGGAGTGTGGCCGCGGTGGGCCCAATGGCGATCGAGAGCGAAGGGGGTACGGCGGCAGTGGTCTGGGCCAATTCACGTGCTCGATGCTTTTCAGTAGAGTGTTAGGGTTCCACTGGAAGAAGGGCGTGTGACGTGGCTTCTTTTAATTGGTCCGGAGGTTTCTTTTTATTTTATTTAATTTCAAAATTCAATCATTCAAACATGAATAACTTTAGCATACGTGGTCCGATTTACATGCAGTTTCTTTCGTTAGAATCGTTTTCAAATTTTGGACATTTTGGCGCTTGTTTGGACGGATTTGGAGACTGTTCAATTTTTGGGTTTAAATCGGATTTAAATTCGATTTAAATTCAAAAGGTGAGTATTTTAACCCACTCAAAACTTCTAAAATTTCTTATGTTTGTTTAATTGTTATATTATGTAATCTAAAATTTATTTATGGTTGTTTGGCATATTTTTAATCATCATCACAGTAATTTCATTTATTTAAATTAAATTGCTATTTAATTTATTCATTGCGTTTAAACTTCCAGTTAAATTGTTAATTAATTATTATTGAATATAAACTGCTATTTAATACCTATTGTTATTATCCGTTCTATATTGATGCTATTGTTTGAATTTGATGATGATTGCGATAAATGGTTGATGGTTGATATTGGATGAATGGATGCTGTATTTTATTATGGTATAAACTGCAAGCTATTATGCATTTTCATCTCATTCGGGATTGCGGTTTGAAATGATATAAACACGTAATGTTTATTTTTAAATAACGGATTGAAATGATAAATATCCGTATCACTTGACCATAGGATAGAAAATTTTATACAGACACCGCGGTATGTATATAAAAATATTTTGAAAATAATTTCTATGGTTTTGTAAAGGAATATACAGGTTATATAAATATTGATTTTGATGTTATATAAACGTCAAATTTACATTTTTATTCTAGCTATATATAAATATGCTTTGAAATACAACATAAGCCCAATATTAAAGTTTGATTATTTTATATAATATGATTTAATGAATATTGATTTTGAGATTATATAAATATTACTTTTATATATATAGTTAAATTCATGTCTTTAACTATGTATGAATTTTGTAAATAACATATAGTTTAATAATGGAGTTGATTTTTATTTAAATAAATATGGTTAAGTGATTAAATCAGACTTTAATATAAAAGTTATAAAGATTTAAAATAAATTAAGATTTGAAGGTAAATTGGAGATTTATTTGAAATTGAGAGGTATTTAAGAATTTAACTCCATAAGTTGATGTAAATGTATTAAACTTGAATTTTTAAAGATATGATATTTATAACTGGATTTTCCAAGATTGAATTAAATGAACATTTCTAGTATAAATAAATTGAAGGAAATATTAGTTATTGGAAATTTGAGTTTATTTAAATGATTATGAATTTATTGTGCAAATATTTCAAAACTAAATAATAGGACATTGAAAGTTTGAAATATATGGAAATCTAAATGGTTTATTTAGGAATTCAAATCTGCATATGGAATTGATTCGAGAACTTAAAAAGCTAATTTACTTTATAAAGTAATCTATATTAAAACCATTTAAGTATTGAAAATTTTGTTTCGAAGGTATGGGTTTAAGGTATATATTTTTGAAAGTACTATGATTTTTGAAAAAGATATATTTGAAATAAAAATGATATCATATTGATTTGGGTTTTAAAATAGAAATGATATCGTATTTATATGGTTTGAAATGGATATTATATTCTGGTTTTAAAAGTATAAACTATTTTGAAATGACCGCGGTGTTATAATATGGATTGGTTGTTGAAGAGACTGGGACCGGAAGTTGTCATACTCTCTGTCAACTCCGAAAACCACTTTAACAACCGTGTATGCGGTGGAGATTCCAGAATGAAGTAGGATGGTAGCGGCGTTTCCTTTGAGGTAAATACGTGGACCTAACTCCTGTAAGTTGGCATAAGGTGACTAAAACAGGAGCGATTGACGGGTTAATTAAGGTAGCACCTTTGATCGGACACATCCCTTCAATATTTTACTTTGACTTTTGGATTGAATCGGTAGCCACTTTTGATTTTTTATTTGGGGGTGTGGCTCGAGGTGGGAGGTAGCTACGGCTACGCGTTACCACCGACCTGGAAGCGTAATTGGTATATCTACCCTGGCATTGCCTAGCTGTGCTGTAACATCCCGCCTTTTCGCACGCTTTAAATCGACACAATGTCAATTCAATCCATACAGAAGGGCGGATTGTTATGGGGTAAACAAGAAAAAAAAACAAAACAAAATAAAATCTCACAACGGAAGGATAAAATATAATAATCAAATATACAGTTTATAAAGCTGTTTACAAAAACATTTGATTATATTTATATAATACATATCAGAGTTACACATACCAATAATAATGCAGCGGAACAGTATGAGTGTAGTGCAATAATAAATAACAATAATAGAAATCTCCATCTTCGTCCTCCAGAGCTAAAGTCTTCGGTCTTGAAACGCTCGGACTCACCCGAGCGAATTGAAAAGACAAAACAATCGAGTCGGAACTAAAAGATCTTATGTAAGTTAAATCAATAGGAATAAATATGAGTGCAGTAACTCAAGAGATGCTTGGGATTTACATCTCCTAAGGATCCGTTAAACTATTTACTATGTAGTATATTGCGCTATTATAATAGTGTCTGATTATAAAATAAAATTACTTTTAAATAGCATTAAGGGGTTACCCATATAGCCCTTAACACAAAATATATTCCAATAGTCTTTACAGTGCCGTAATCTCCCCTGTGCTGGGCGTCGTCAGAGTGCACTACATAGGTATGGTACAAAACAAAATCGTATAAGGCGCGCTAGGGTAGGTGACACGACACAACTAGGAAATGCCAGGATAGATATACCAATTGCTATCCAGGCTTGTGGTAACGCGTAGCCGCAGCTACCGCCCACCTCGGGCAAACTCCCCCCAAAAATCAAAAATCAAAAGTGGCCACCGAATCAAATCCAAAAGTCAGAGTATAATATCGAAGAGGAGTATCCGATAAAGGGCGCTAACCCCCTTGGCCCGAGAATCGCTCCTGTTTTAGCCACCTTATGCCAACTCACGGGAGTCGGGTCCACGTATTTACCTCAGAGGAAACGCCGCCACCATCCTACTTCATTCTGGAATCTCCACCGCGTACACTGTTGTTAAAGTGGTTTTTGGAGTTGGCAGAGAGTATGACAACTTCCGATCCCGGTCTCTTCAACAACCAAACGTTATTTGTAACGACCCAGAATTTCTATTATTTAAAATTTGAATATTTAATTAATTTTAAATATTAATTGGTGAAATTTATAAGTCGGATAAATTTTATTTCGAATAATTGGATTTAATTGGTAATCAAATAAATAATTTGATAGTTGGAATTATAGAAATAATTGAATATCGGGTTAAATATGATTGAAAATGATTTGTAAAATTTTATTATATCATATTGAAGTTAGAATGATATTTTAGAACTTTTAAAAATCGAATTAAAAGTTAATTTGTGAAAATTGAATATTTTAATATTTAATTATCGACTAAAAAATAGTCAATTTTTGAACAGTCTCAGAATTGGACGAGACCAGTTCCATTGGATCCGTAATAGTTAGTTATTATTGGATTTCAATTTTCGTAGCAATCGGAGTTGTCTTTTGATCGTAGCAGCTCGAAACGCATCGAAATTGTTTTAATATTAATTTGGCGAGTTAAAATAGCCATTTTTCAAAAAGTCTCAGATTTTGACGAAACTAGTTTCATCGGATCCGTAATGTGATATTATTGTATGGTTTCAAATTTCGTGTCAATTGGATTCACCGTTTGTCCGGTGCAAGCGAAAACGCCTAGAAAATCGTTTAAATCGGTTTAATTTAAATTGAACGTTTATTTCCATAACTCGCACAGATGACCGAATTAGCTTTCGAAACATGTTCCATTGTGTCCGGAACGCGGGGTAAACCACAGAAACGCCAGTCACCGCGCGTAAATCGGAGTCTGAAATTCCGGAATGAATAGTGTTCGATTTTTTTTCTATAAATAGACCCTAAAATTCATTTTCCAAAAAAAAAAACATAATCTACAAACCCTAGCCGCCACTTCAGATGGATGGCCGAAAATTTTCAATTCCTTTCCCTCTCAATCTCTCATGATCCATCAGCAATTAGGAAAACTTGTCAACACGAAAGTAGTAGAGCTTCGCAAGATCTTGAGATCCATACGGCGATGATCGCCTGGATCGTGACGTGGTGGCCAGAAAGTGGGGAGGAAGCGCACGAGTTTGGGCGCGAACTGCGAGGCTTAGGCTCGACTGAGCCTGCCGTGGTCGAAGGCGAGGGTGGCACTAGTGTAGAGCTTCGTAATGGCGCTAGTTGATCGACCTAGAGATCAACGTGGAGGTGGCGACTTTGATGAATCGAATGGCAGTATGGGTTTGGACGCGTTCGATATACTGGAAATGGAAGGAGAAGAGATGCACGGCCCTGATGCCTCCAAGCAGTAATGGACGGCCTGAGATTGTTAGGTTGAAAGTTTAAAAGAAAATTTGTAATTTATTTATATTATAATTGTTCAAACTTTAAAATATGATATCTCTTTCATACGAGATCGAAAAATTACGAAACCAGTTGTGTTGGAATCGTATGGACGAGCTCTTCGCGATGCAACTGGATTGGAGTCGATTGGAACCAGTGAAAATTTTGGATAAAATTAAACGCACGTTTAATTTTATTCGAAATAAATCGCTAAAACGAAATTGAAATCAAGGAGAGAACTTCTCACTCAATCGAATCGGTTTCGATTTTATTTTAAATAGTTATATTTAAAATTCTGGAATGCATGTTTGAATGATGATTGATATCTATTGATTGTTAAAATAGACCTTATGCGCCGTTAGTAAGCGGATGTTATTTATTAAAAACATATACCGCGAATATTTCATAAACAGTGAAATTGGTATTATATATAATAGCAATATATATATATATTGGCATATGTATATATTGCAGTTGTTGATTTCCCGCATTGTATAGCGGATGAGACCCTATTGCGCCGTCTATTAAGTGGATAATATTTTAAATCCCATATACCGCGATAATTCCGTACTGGAGCGGAATTGGTATTGTGCTAATGTTTTTGGATGTAGGGAAACAGGTTGGAGGGATCCAACTGGATTCCTCAACTGTATTGATTTATTTACAGATATTTGGATATTTGTTGATTATCGTATCGATATATGATATTTGGATGTCGTAATTGACTATTTGGTGCTGTTGCATCATCGGATCTATTTTTGAAGTTTTAAAATAATGATTTTTGGTTTTTAAAGGAATTTTAAAGTGATTTTCAAAAGTATACGTTTTATTAAATTTTGAATTGATTCATTTTAAATAATTAAAACGTTATAAATTTTTATGTTATAAAAATTAAGATTTTTGAGAAATATAACCAAAATGAGATTTTTGGAAATAAATAGTTAATTAATTTATAAATTGGTTTAAATTGGGATTTTGAATTATTATAAACGGTTTATATAAAAGATTTATAAAATTGATATTTATAAATTAAAAATACTGGAATTATAAAACGAGTTTTTATAAGTAATAAAGTGAAATAAAAATGGATTTCATAAGTAAATTGAGATTTATAAATTTATGAAATATGAAGATATAAAATAGATAGATTTTGTAAAATATAAGATTTATAAGTAATCAACTTATAAATCGGATTTTGGCATTTAAAATGAGATATAAAAAGGATTTTTATAAATAGAAGTTTATAAAAATATAAATGGAGTTTATAAACGTTGTTTATAAATCCGAAATCAATTGGATTTGATAAGTTGGATATAGGAATATATGAAAGGAATTATATTCACGATTTTGGACAGTGAATATATTATTAAATGAAATGGATATGTTTTGGGGAAGGAATATTATGAAATGAAGTTAATGATTTTAAAGACATTTTAAAATGCATTAAGTATCGATTACATAGATTTCAACATTCATTGTTGAAATAGACGTTTCGAGAAATAGAAGGAAATGGTGGACTATAACACTGTTGTTATAGTAAATGGTTTCTGAAAGGAAATGTTTTGTATAGTATTGGGATTTATATATCTATTTAAACTTTGAATCCCTATACTGGTGATTTTGGGTTGTCGTAACGATGTTTTACGAAACATTCGTTTTGGCCCAAACAGATGTGTTTAAGAGAATGATTTCTTAAAGAATGAAATATATACTTAATTTTCAATTTAAGTATATTGAATATTTTCTAAATATTGAAAATAAATGGATTTGTGATGTACTTATTATTAAATAAGTATGGAAATATTTTTTCCAATGTGAAATGAACGTTTTAGAATTTATCCTTGTAAAGATAAATTGAAAGTGAATATTTGAAATCGATTGAAAATTGTATATCATAAATATTTTGGGATTATAAATTCACTAAGGAATTTATAAAAGAAAAGGGTAATTTGTTTAAAAATAAATGTTGATTTATTTTTGAAGTGTGGGAATTAATTTACGAATTTGGAACGTTAATATAAAATAAATCGGTAAGGATTTATTAAATTGGTTTAAATGAACCATGTTGAAATGAAAGAAATTCCGCGTAAGGAAAAGTGATTTGAAAATTTGTTTTCAAATGGTTGAAGTGTGGAAAATTTTATATATCTAGTAAAGATATTTTGGAAAGTAAATAATTTGGGAAATTATTTGGATTTGGTGATGTTAAGCATGCCTATTGATAGTTAAATAATCCGACTATTAATATTTACCTTTAAATAGGTATTTGTTGTGAATTGCTTGAATTTGAATTCCACACTTATTTTTGAATAAGCGCTCACTATTCGGGTTAGCCGGGAAAGGACATTGGGGTCGGATAACCCATTCCGAGTATGTGATACGTCGTAATGGATTGCATTTGATGACCGGTATTGAAGACCGGATATTTGTGAAAACGGAAGGATTACCGTCGAGTTACTCTACATCGGCTGATCTCCGATATAGAGGTTTTATCACCCTTAGTGACGGGAAGTCCGGTCGTGATTAGTGAATATACGGATTGCAAGGACTTCTTTGTAAGTGCCTTCGGTTCTGTTCGCTCCCGGAACAGACTTGTATGATTGTATGTCTGACATTACAAATTGAGATATAAAGCTGATTTCTTTCAAATATATTTCTGTTGGTGGCAAAGAATTTATTCTCTTAGCTTAACACCCTTCTCTGAGACGTACGAGCTCAGAGGTTATATAGTTGAAGGTTATTAGTGATATACTCCCAATTTGGTAGTGTGGCATGCTGAGTGTTGCTGTGAAATGATCATTGTGTTGATCATTTGTGATAGGATCATTTATTTGATCATTTATCTTGGTGATCATTTCTATGATCATTTGTTGACCCAAAGCACGGCTTTTGTATAAAGTGTGGCTTTGTGGAAGAGACTTCGTCGGACCTCACACCCCGGAAATGGTCAAAACAGGAAGGATGCGGCACGGTTATTAGGGGTAGCGCCCTTTAGTGTATGTCATTCCTTCTGGATAGAGGTGGTATCATGGTATGGAGCCCAGATATTTAAACTATGTTGTTGATGCATATTTTGTGGTTGTTGGAAATCGAGGATCCTCGGATAGATCGGTTACGAACGGGGGATGACATATTCCTGTCAGTAGTTACCCAGTTAGGGGTAACCCGGCCTTGTGTTGGCAGAGATCCGGTTTGGTTCTCGGGAACGTCCTTCCAGAGGCGTTCTCATGTGGCAATGGGAAGTTCCTTGGCCTGACCATTTATTGGAAACCCAATTCCCAATACGAAACCCTAACGGTACGGTTTTTCGGCTTTCGATTGCTCGGTAGTTGATACAGTGGACGTATTGATGTCGGTTTTCGTCAACGAAAAATCCCAAACCTTACATTATTATAACATCGGGGTCATCTAAAAATAATTATACTTTCAAAACCAAAATATAATATCTATTTCAAAACCATATAAAGACGATATCCATTTCAAACAAACTCATTGTATACTATTTTTATAAAACCCAAATTAATATAATATCATTTTATTTCAAATATATTTCTTTCCAAAATCATATTACTTTAAAATTTATAATAATTGGAAACCAAACATTTGAATTATAACTTTCAAACATAAAACTACGAAATTTGTAGCTTTAAAACCATAACTTTCAAAACTTAAATGGTTTGGATATTCAACATTATGTAAAATAGTTGATTTTAAGTTACTTTATAAAGTAAAAATTTCAACGCCTTTACCATTTATTCACTTTAAATTAAGTCCAAACTCATAATCTAGATTCTCTTTCAGTTTCAATAAAACACTTCGATTCCAATATATTTCAGACTTTGAGTATTTAACAATTTCAAAACTAAGGTTGGAAATTTTCTATTCAACCATTCATTATTCTATATTTTAGTCTAAAATATTTAGACAAGAAATCCATAATCATTTTAAATAAAACTCAAATTACTAACAACTGAATATTCCTTCAATTTATTTACACTAGAAATATTCATTTGATTTATCTTGAATAAAAATCCAGTTATGGATATCATACATTTAAATTTCCAATCTTAATTGATTTGAATCATTTAAATCCTATATATATATAATATCTTAAACCTGTACTAAATCATATAATATAAATTATCAAACTCCATTATTCAACTTATTCATTTTATTTGACAGATTTATACATAGCTTAAATTCAAACACTTTAACTATATATGTCAATATATAAAATAATATTTATAAAATATCAAAATTTAATATTTATTAAACCGTATACTATCCAAACCATAGAAAATCATTTCAAAAATAATTATATATATATAGACGACGGTGTCTGTATATAATTTTCTACCCTATGGTCAAGTGGTACGGATATCTATCATTTCAATCTTCAATTTAAAAATAAAAATGCGGTTGTATGTCATTTCAAACCGCAATCCCGAATGAAATGAAAATGCATAATAACTTGTAGTTTATACAATATAAATACGGCATCCATTCATCCATCATATCAATCATGAAACATTCATAAATTTATCATCCAATTCAAACAATCACAACTAAATAATAATTAATTCCGATAGTTAAATTTCCAATAATGAATTAAATAACAGTTTAACTGTAGTTTATATGCAATAATAAATAAATTTAACTAGCAGGTTTTATGCAAAAATAAATGTTACTAAAATTTTAACTGACAGTTTTAATGCAATGAATAAATTAATTAACAATTAACTAGCAGTTTTAAATGCAATAATGAATTAAATAACACGTAAATTAATGAATGTAATTTAACCAAGAAAATGATGAAATATATGCCCAAGAGCTACAAATAAAATTTTAAACACATCATAAATCAATTTAACCAACATAAGAAATCTTAGAAGTTGTGAGTGGGTAAAACACTCACCTTTTGAATTTAAATTGAATTTAAATCCAATTTAAACCCAAAATTTGAAAGGTCTCCAAATTCGTCTAAACCAGCATCAAAATGTCCAAAATTTTATTACGATCCTAACAAAAAAAGTCGCACATGAAATGGAGCTCGTATGAAAAAGTTAGAAAAATTAGAAGATTGGAAAATTCTGGCCCTGAGTCGACTTCGGGTTCAACTTCGGTCCACCGCTACAATTCCCCGGTGCTTGCTTGGAGTTTTTGCTAAAACGACCCAGAGCGACCTGAGTAACTTTCTTCCTAACCCGAAGTAGATGCAGCGTTTTTGCCTCTGAAACTCGAAGCGCGACCAGAAGTTGCTGCAGATCCGCAAATTTTTTTATTTTTTTTTTTAAAATTGCAATTGCATTGGGAAGATCAGGGTTTGAGGTGGAATGAGGAAGAGCATACGTTCAGAATGAGGAAAAAGCAATGACGTAGGGTTTATAACCACATATATATAGGCAAACAGAATAGAAAGAATGGGCTAGGCTGGATTTGAGTTTTGAACGATAATTGACCCGAAAAGTCCGTTTCGATTCTGGAATGGAAAAGGATCAACCCATATGTCGAAATATATGTTTAAAAATATTTTAAACGCGATGGAATAAGTTTCACGTCCAAATTCCGTCGTACGAAGAAGTTATGCTAAATTCAAATTTTCCAAATTGATTTCAATTGATCTAAATTGCATAATTTCATGGCGTTTCAAGTCCATACGATCAAACGACAAGTCCGATCGTTACGAAACTTGAAATACTATTATAATTCACCGTTACGGATCCGATGAAACATATTTCTTTGAAATCCGAGTCAGTGGCCAAAATGGCAAATTTTCCATTAATTAAATAAATTAAAAATTAAATTAATTAAATCCAAATTTAAATTCCAATCTTAAAATTTCCAATTTCAACATTTTAAAATTCTTAACCATTTACAAGGCTTGGAACAAAATTTAAATGTCAATAATGGTTGGTTTATTTGTCATTTCCAATGTAAATCTACATTTCAATATTAAATTTCAATTTCATTAAATTTAGAAATTAGAAAAATAAAACTCCAAAATCCACTATTTAAATTCTTACCCTTGTTATTCGAGTCTTATTAAATTTAATATTTCAAATAAATTAACAAAGCTTGGTTTTCACTTCTTAAATCTACCAATTTCCATTTTATAATTAAAGTTAACATTTATTACATCTTATTTTCAAATGACCAATCACATCTACCATAACTGCACAAATTTATAAACTAGTAGATTTTTGTTATTTCTAATCCCTTAGATATTTATAATAACTAAAAGAAAATTCACATATCAATTTAGTGTCAATTATTCCAGTAAATACAATGTTCAAATGTCAACTGCAATTAATCCAATTAATTGCAAATTAATTCCAATAAATTTGATTTTATTCGATTACAACTAAATATTCAATCAATTATTACTCAACTAACATAGTTAACATTGTTTTATATTTCATTACATTAATATTTCTATATACATCTTAGATTTGTATCAACGGTTATACTTAAAAATGTGAATCTTGTCAGTTACGCATATTAATTAAGGTTTTAAACTCAATTAACAAAATTTCCTAAGTCAAATCCCTTTTTACCAAATTTGACAATCCGTAACCATTTGTACTACATCCCATATTAATGTAATTTTTATTAGATTTTACTCAAAATTAACGTACAACTTAATTTCCCTTAATTGAGATCTGATTTCCAAATTTTTTTTAACATACTAAATGAATAAATAACCTATAGATTGTTACCTATTTCCTTTACATGTCTTTATAGGTTTATTACTTAACAATCACCGTTAAAAATCCCGTGTATACACGAATTTTATATTTCGTAATCATATTCAATCAATTACGTATTACTTTCTAACAAGTAATATGATTACTTAGAGAACGTTGACTTTTATTCAATTACCATTTATTGAAATCCACATTAATTAATTTCATTAAATGCTTACATTTATTTCTTTATATCCAGTTTGTTACAACTTTATTTACATTAATACTATTCCCTTAATTTGGTTATTATTTATCAACTTGTTCAAAACTTATTACCTAAATTTCCGTTATTATAAACCTTTATTTGTTCATTTAAATTAAATTTTTAAATTCCCAATTCAATCAACCATTTCAACATGCAACTTATAATAATTGCTTACAAGTATGACTGGAATCATCATTTATTTCAATATTATCTTAATTTACATTAACATATTAATTGATTTCCTTTTAATGAATTTTATATCTAGGTATAATATTTACCCCATTTCATTTGTTGAAATTTATTCAAATTGCTAGTAATAGGTTTTAATCATCACTTATATATTTTATTTTAGCGTCCATTTCAATATTTATTTATAAAGTTTTTTTCTACTAAATTAAATTACGAAACTCATTAATTCAACCAATTTTAAATCCACGACATTTACGGTTCATTACACTCTCTCCACCTCAAAACTTTTCGTCCCTGAAAAGGAAAAAGAATGGAGAAGGAAGAATAAAATAAACAACACATCTTATTCAAAATATTAACTTATAAACAGTAATTTACAAAATTTATTACTTTAAATAAAATATACCTATTTTATAATCATTATATTATTTTATAAAAATAAATAAAGTTTGGAAAAACATTTTCAAAAAAAATTCTAAGTCCAAAAATTTTACGAAAAATTTCGGCAGAGTCTCCCTTGTACGGAGAGGCTTGGGAGAAAACATAATATCATAATATAACAATTATACTACATGTATTGTCCAAAATATTATATCCTGTAACAACCCGCATATTTATCGAGTTTACATTTAAATATTTTTATTTAAATATTAAATCGTTAATCGGATTTTGGTCCGAAAAACTACTTTATGCAAACGGTCAAATTAGGACTCGAGACCACTTCCATTGAGTTCGAAATGTCGTTTACAACTTTTTAAGTATAAACATCGATAGGTTTGGAGTTAGTGAAATTTCACTAACTTTTCCCGCTTTGGACTTTGGGTTAGTTTAGCCTATTAAGCCCAAGTTCCAACCCTCTTCTCCTCACTCTTCATAAATTTCCTAACTAACTCAAGCTTTAGCATTAATGGTGAAGAGAATGGGAAATTAAAACTCCAAGCTCAAATTCAATTGCAACTCCATCATTCAACTCCAAATTCAAGTAGAAGATATTGGATTCAAGCTTTGGATTGCTTCTCCTTGCTTTCAAGCTTCATCTTCATAAATTTTAGTGCAAAGGTGAGATTTTTATCTCACAATTCTAGCCTATAACTATATTGGACTGTTGGGAATGATTCCCTATCATTTTTGCATGCATGTTAGCATTTGGTTTGGATTGGATTGGCGAAAAACTCCAATTTTTAGCGTTTTGGTGAATTTTCTGCACTTAGGTCGTTCTGGCCATTTTTTAGGTCGTTCGGAGTTAAGTCGTTCGTTCATGGGTCGTGAGTCGTTCACGAGTTAACTTTAGGTCGTTCTGGAAGAATTGGCACTTCGGAATTAGGTCGCTCACGAGTTAAGCCTTAAGTCGTAGGTCGCTCACGAGATAGGCCTTAAGTCGTAGGTCGCTCGCGAGTTAAGCTTTAAGTCTTAGGTCGTTTCCGACCTATAATCTCTAGGCAAACGTTAAGTCGCTCGCCCTGGTTTATCTCGTAGGTCGTCTCCGACCTAAGCTCCTGATAAGTCGTTCGAGTTAGGTCGTTGGACCATTTACCTTAGGTCGCTCGTCCACTAGGTCGGCCTGGTTTATCTCGTAGGTCGTCTCCGACCTAAGCTCCAGATAAGTCATTCGAGTTAGGTCATTGGACCATTTACCTTAGGTCGCTCGACTCTGTTAAGTCGTAGGTCGTTAGACCTTAGGTCGCTCGACTCTGTTAAGTCGTAGGTCGTTAGACCTTAGGTCGTTCGCATTCCTTAAGTCGCTCGACCCCTCCACACTAGGTCCCTCGGCTTGCTTGAGTCGTAGGTCGTTGGACCTTAAGTCGCTTGCCTCCCTTAACTCCAGTTAGGTCGCTCGGCCATTGTGTTAGGCCGCGTGAACCCTTAGGTCGTTAGACCTCACTTTGCTTTAGGTCGTAGGCCGCTTGTCTTCACTTAGGTCGTACCGTTTTGGACGGGGCGCTGCCCCCTGGACCCCCGCGACCTGACCGGGCAGGTCGAACCCCGTAAGCGGTGGCGTTGCCCCCGCAACCCCACCTTGGGGGGTTGCCACCCCCCTGGACCCCCCCTCCGTAGGGGATCTTATCTGAAAAACATTGAGGTGATTTCCTTGGATTTTATTCACATCTCCGTATGCGATTTTTGTGACTGATTGTTTCTACAATTGCTTATGTGTTTTGTCACTTTATAATATAAAGGTTTCAATACTAGTAGTAAATATCAAAACTCTTTTAACAAACAATTTCAACTCTATTTTTAATAACAAAGCTCTTTTCTTAAACCGTTTTCCAATCTATTAGTATATACAAGCCTTTACCTCACTCGGATGAGAAATCTAATTAAACGACTTAGTAAAACAAGTGGTATGAAACGCTTGCGTTCACTTCGTCGGTTAATTCTTGGACTTGTTCGATTGAACCTCTTGTGACAATTTTATTAGTGAAGATTTACAGTTTGTTCGTAAATATTTAAGTTAAGCAAGTGGTTATGGGACATGAAGCTAAACTTCTATATTTACTAGCTTAGTGTAATTGACACTTCTCGTTGATCTTGATGATCGCTTTATGAATTAGACTAGCAATTGCGCGATGTCTCTTTCATTGCAAGATTAGACTAGACACCACTTGTGTGATTCCATTCACACATACCTTTCTGCTTTTTGGTTAGTCTTGACCTCATTCTATGTGATTCCACTCACACATGTGGGGTAGCTCCCCATGGTCTTCGGACCGTCATGTGATAGGCCTCTTTCCCTTTTTATGATTTCTGGATTTCTCGTGTTGATTTCTGGAATTTATGTCATTGACTTGTTATGAGTACAAGTTTAGGGTATAATGCCCCCTTCGAATCTTTGAGAAGATTCTTGTCATATTGATTATCTCTTATTGATTGATCTTCTGTTGATCATTATTTACATACTTATAGCGGTACGTCGTTATGGATGTTTATGATTATGCCATATCTTTTATGTTATATCATGTCATCTGATATTTATAGCTAGACTGATCCGTTTATTATTTTCTTAAATAATACTCGGATCAGACCGAGATGTTACAGGTGCTTCTGCTTGACTTCTTCCTAGGGATTCATCACTCTGACTTTTGGCTAACTGTTTAGATTAGCAGTTTTTGTTGTATACACTTGAGATATAGACTCATAGTTGTATTCTTTTGTATAGCACGTGTTGCTATTCTTTTGTATTATCGTGGATCTTATTGACCACTACTCTGATGTACACTTTCATGTGTTAGTTATATATTCATATCTTCTTCCGCCTTTGTGATATGGATATCTGTGACCGATTTGTGATATGATTATTTCTACGTTTGTTTCCGAAGATTATTTATAGCCACCGTGTGATAAGCAATTACATGGATGGTCGCTCCTCAACAGCCTTATTCTCCGTGCTAGTTGACAGCACTTCTCCGGAGTGTTCTTGGCTAGCGTGGGTATAGAGGTGGGGCGTCACATATCCCAACACGGGAAAATACATAAAGTAGCGCTATAAACCGTAATCCGAAAACCTACCTATTTGTCGGGCAATTATCGCTAAATTTTATGGAATCAAAAGCAGTAGCAATTGCTTTCATAACCTGCATTTCACTTATTTAATCTAAAAGGGTTTACAATTATATAAAATGAGAAATTTAAGTTGTTTCAATCACTAACAACAAATCAATACAACAACCATCAATTCCAACAACAGCATACACAACAATTACAAAACAACCATTCAATCAAACAAACAAATAGTTGTTCGGGTTCAAAAACTTTAAATTGTATGGAATGAAGAATAAACTATTAGCGCATCATTAACTCAACAGCCTTATGTAAAGCTAAATAGATTGTTCATTCATCCAATCCAATTTTAAAGTATCCTTGCCCAAACAACCATAAACTAAACAACAACAAATCCAAACAACAATCAACTTTACTTATTATTAAATTCCATTTCATACATTTGTTGTTTTATTTTCTTTTTATTTATATAACGATTTATCTTTTTAATTTACATTTATTTCTAACAAACTGTTAATTTCATTTACTCATTCAGTGTTTGTTTCATTTATTTTCACTTATTACTTATAATTATTCATTTTCATTAATTCAGGTCATGTAAGTTTCTTTTTATTGTATTGCATTTATGCATTTCTCAATTTCATTCATTTATTTAATGCTTACATCTCTATTATATTTAATTATAGTAACATTTTAATTATACTTAAATTTATAACTTTATAACATCAATTCTTCTAAATAAAGGATTTCATTAATTCATTTACTAAGGTTTACAATCATTTATTTATATTACTTACCTTTCTATTATATTAAATCAGTAGCATTTTCTTCCATATAAAATGCCAAATTCTTATTTTATTTAAAACAACTTCAAACTATTTACTTAAGTTTATGACTACTTTCTCACAATACCCACTTTTCATTATTTTTTATTAGTATCATCTCAAATATATTTAAGTTTACAACAACCAAAACATCTAATTCTCATTTATTAAAGAATTTCAATGAATACTTTCACTATCTCAAGTTTATTATTTGTATAATATATATTACAATTTCTTATTAACATTTAAACTTTTAATATTCGGTAAGTTATATATATGTTTCTAAGGATGTAATTGAAAATCATAAAAGTTTTTTCTCAATTCTTTTTTTTAATGGTTCAATAATTTCATCTTCTTTTATAAGTTACAATCTCAGATTACCTTTAGTTTGATTCATAACCTAGCATTAAATTACTTATTTCCTTTAGAGGCTTCAATTTATTAATTACCTTCGTTCCAATTCACTACAGTAATTGAAACTATTTATTAATGGAGACTTAAGAATTAAATACCGGGTTTTATTTTAAAACATTTTAAAATAATAGATAAAATATACTTACAGACTATAAATCCAATTATATTTAAACAAATTAAAAATTCACTTTTGTTTATCACAATAAATCTATAGTAAAACTACCAAGTGGCCTTCCCCTTCGAAACTTGAAAATGAAAGTCGATGATGTGGCCGCCATCGCCGAAATTATTTTCCAGCGACAAAGAGGAAAGTACAAAACTTATTTTCTCCAAAATCTTCTTTAAAACAATTCTTTTAAATATTTATGTCAAAATACTTCTAATAATATTATTACTATATTTTCAAAATCACTCAAAAGAAATATTCAAAACCCCGGAATTTACGTTCTAAATTCCCAATTTCCTTTTTACTTTATTTTCAATTTTACTTCGACTATTAATTATAAAGTTATTACCTAACAACCCATATATTGCAACCAAATATATATATATATATATATATGTTATTTAAAAATTTATTTTATATATAAAGAAAATATAATGGGCAAAATTATTTCATTTGCCTACAATAAAACAAATATTATGTCGGTCCGTCCTATTAAGTGTTTAGAAATCCCTATTGATGTCATAGCGTCCCATGCATCAACCAGAATTCATAAATACAAAACGAAACAAATTAACACAAAATTAAAACCTTTTTATAACACTAACAAATACGCTCTCTCATATTTACTCTTAGCGACTCCCATAGGGTATTATTACCCTATTAATAAAGAGTCAGACCCCACAAAGCCAAGGTTTATGGCTAAACCAAAGCTCTGATACCAGGTTGTAACATCCTGCCTTTTCGCACGCTTTAAATCGACACACATGTCAATTCAATCCATACAGAAGGGCGGATTATTATGGGGTAATAAGAAGAAAAGAAAGAAAGAAATAAAACAAAACAAAATCTCACAGCGGAAGGATAAAATATAATAATCAAATATACAGTTTATAAAGCTGTTTACAAAAACATTTGATTATATTTATATAATACATATCAGAGTTAGACATACCAATAATAATGCAGCGGAACAGTATGAGTGTAGTGCAATAATAAATAACAATAATAGAAATCTCCGTCTTCGTCCTCCAGAGCTAAAGTCTTCGGTCTTGAAACGCTCGGATTCACCCGAGCGAATTGAAAAGACAAAACACTCGAGTCGGAACTAAAAGATCTTATGTAAGTTAAATCAACAGGAATAAACATGAGTGCAGTAACTCAAGAGATGCTTGGGATTTACATCTCCTAAGGATCCGTTAAACTATTTACTATGTAGTATATTGCGCTATTATAATAGTGTTTGATTATAAAATAAACTTACTTTTAAATAGCATTAAGGGGTTACCCATATAGCCCTTAACGCAAAATATATTCCCAAGGTCTATACAGTACCGTAATCTCTCCCGTACTGGGCGTCGTCAGAGGGCACTCCATAGGTATGGTACAAAACAAAATCGTATATGGCGCGCTAGGGTAGGTGACACGGCACAACTAGGCAATGCCAGGGTAGTTATACCAATTGCTATCCAGGCTGGTGGTAATGCGTAGCCGTAGCTACCGCCCACCTCGGACAAACTCCCTCCTAAAATAAAAAATCAAAAGTGGCCATCGAATCAAATCCAAAAGTTAGAGTATAATATCAAAGAGGAGTATCCGATAAAGGGCACTAAACCCTTGGCCAGAGAATCGCCCCTGTTGTAGCCACTTTATGCCAACTTACGGGAGTCGGGTCCACGTATTTACGTTAGAGGAAACGCCGCCACAATCCTACTTCGTTCTGTAATCTCCACCGCGTACACGGTTGTTAAAGTGGTTTTCGGAGTTGGCAGAGAGTATGACAACTTCCGATTCCGGTCTCTTCAACAACCAAACGTTATTATAACACCGCGGTCATTTAAAAATAATTACACTTTCAAAACCAAAATATAATATCTATTCAAAATCATATAAAGATGATATCAATTTCAAAAAACTCATTGGATATTATTTTTATAAAACCCAAATTAATATAATATCATTTTATTTAAAATATATTTCTTTCCAAAATCATATTACTTTAAAATGTATAATAATTGGAAACCAAACATTTGAATTATAACTTTCAAACATAAAACTACGAAATTTGTAGCTTTAAAACCATAACTTTCAAAACTTAAGTGGTTTGGATATTCAACAGTATGTAAAATAGTTGATTTTAAATAACTTTATAAAGTAAAAAAAATCAACGTCTTTACCATTTATTCACTTTAAATTAAGTGTAAACTCATAAATCTAGATTCTCTTTCAGTTTCAATAAAACACTTCAATTCCAATATATTTCAAACTTTGAGTATTTCACAATTTCAAAACTAAGGCTGGAAATTTTCTACTCAACCATTCATTATTCTATATTTTAGTCTAAAGTATTTACACAATAAATCAATAATCATTTTAAATAAAACTCAAATGACTAACAACTGAATATTCCGTCAATTTATTTATAGTAGAAATATTCATTTGATTTATCTTGAATAAAAATCCAGCTATGAATATCATACCTTTAAATTTCCAATCTTAATTGATTTTAATCATTTAAACCCTATATATATATACACACAATATCTTAAACCTGTACTAAATCATATAATATAAATTATCAAACTCCATTATTCAACTTGTTCATTTTTATTTAACAGATTTATGCATAGCTTAAATTCAAAAAATTTAACTATATATGTATATATATAAAATAATATTTATAAAATATCAAAATTTATATTTACTAAACCGTATCCTATCCAAACCATAGAAAATCATTTCAAAAATAATTATATACATATAGACGACGGTGTCTGTATATAATTTTCTACCCTATGGTCAAGTGGTACAGATATCTATCATTTCAATCCACAATTTAAAAATAAAATGCAGTTGTATATCATTTCAAACCGCAATACCGAATGAAATGAAAATGCATAATAACTTGCAGTTTATACAATATAAATACAGCATCCATTCATCCATCATATCAATCATCAAACATTCATAAATTTATCATCCAATTCAAACAATCACAGCAATAAATAATAATTAATTCTGATAGTTAAATTTCCAATAATGAACTAAATAACTGTTTAACTGTAGTTGATATACAATAATAAATAAATTTAACTAGAAGGTTATATGCAAAAATAAATGTTACTAAAATTTTAACTAACAGTTTTAATGCAATGAATAAATTTAACAATTAACTGGCAGTTTTAAATGCAGTAATGAATTAAATAAAGCGTAAATTAATGAATGCAATTTAATTAAGACAATGAAGAAATATATGCCAAACAGCCACAAATAAAATTTTAAACACATCATAAATCAATTTAACATACATAAGAAATCTTAGAAGTTGTGAGTGGGTTAAAACACTCACCTTTTGAATTTAAATTGAATTTATATCCAATTTAAACCCCAAAATTTGAACGGTCTCCAAATTTATCCAAACCAGCTTCAAAGTGTACGGAATTTTATTACGATCCTAACAAAAAAGGTCGCGTGTGAAACGGAGCTCGTATGAAAAAGTTAGGAAAATTAGAAGATTGGAAAATTCTGTCCCTGAGTCGACTTCGGGTTCAACTTCGGTCCACCGCCTCATTTCCCCGGTGCTTGCTTAGAGATTTTCCCAAAACGACCCGGAGTGACCCGAGTAACTTTCTTCCTAACCCGAAGTAGATGCAGCGTTTGTTCCTTTGAAATTCGAAGCACGACCAGAAGTTGCTGCAGATCCGCAAATTTTTTTAAAAAAAAAATTGAAATTGGATTGGGAAGATTAGGGTTTGAGGTGGAAAGAGTAAGAGCATACGTTCAGAATGAGGAATAAGCAATGACCTAGGGTTTATAACCACATATATATAGGCAAACAGAATAGAAAGAATGGGCTAGGTTGGATTTGGGTTTTGAACGACAATTGACCCGAAAAGACCGTTTCGATTCCGGAACTGAAAAGGGTCAACCCATATATCAATATATATGTTTAAAAATATTTTAAACACGATGGAAAAAGTTTCACGCCCAAATTCCGTCGTACGAAGAGGTTATGTAACAACCCCCAATTTCGTACCATTCAAATCAACAATAATCCACACATGTCAGACTTGAATGATGCGAAATAACAGATTATAAATAAATTTGGAGCAAATAAAATCAAATATGCAGAATCACAGACACAGAACGAACAGAATAACTCGCAGCGGAATATAAAATAACATAGTAGTTCATGAAGCTACTATAACAAAGTCTCAAACCAAATACATAATACAGTCTGAAAACAACATAATAGAAATCCCAAATAATAGAAGTTCACTAATACATGAGATAAATTAGATCAGTTGAAACAGAAGTAGGTAAATATGTAGATAAGTAGAAACTCCAGTGAAAGACCAGCTCCAGGAAGAGAATCCAAAGCTGTGAATACTCAGGCTGACCCGAGCGTAAAGCAAGACACAAAACACTCGAGTCAGGACAATATATACTTATATAATGTAAACCAACTCAAGTGAACTGTAATAAAGATACAAGTAACTTAAAGATGCCTAGGACCGCCCATCCTCTAAGGATCCGTTAAACTATTTACTATATAGTATTATTTCGCTATTATAATAATGTCTACAGTAAAATAAACATACTTTTAAATAGCGTTCCGGGCTACCCATATCTCCCTTCACACATAATAGTCCCAGTAGTCCATCCAATATCATGCCATCTCCACTTCGGGTGACTGTCAGATGATACCACACGGGCTACGGGAGAAAAAGAAACTCGTAGTAAAGGCTCGGTATGGTAGGTGACACGGCACACAAGGCAATGCCAGGGTAGATATACCAATTACGCAAACGGGCTGGTGGTAACGCAGTAGCCACATATGCCTACCCTGAACAACACTCCAAAATCAATGGGTGCACCCAAACAATCACAACAGTAATAGAATGGTATCGAAGAAGTGTGTTCAGCCAGAGGTGCTACCTCCTTTGGCTCGAGATCGCTCCTGTTTTAGCCACCTTATGCTAACTCACGGGAGTTAGGTCCACGAAATGTACCTTAGGAACGTCGTCACCATCCTACTTCATTCTGTAATCTCCACCGCGTACACAGTTGTTAAAGTGGTTTTCGGTATCGACGGAGAGTATGTCCATATCCGATCCCGGACTCTTTAACAACCACTAGTTATTATAACCCATAGTTATAATTTAAAAATGGTATTTATTTTCCAAAAATCAAATATCATTTCAAATCCATTTCAAAATATCAAATAAATTACTTCATTTAAATCATTTAAAAATGAAGTTATTACACACAAAAATTAAATTATTAAATTTCCAAAATTTTCAACTTTCAAAGTTCATTTATTCACTTAAATTTTATCAAAACAGTGAAAATTCAACTTTCGTAGCATTTGGAAAATGCTACATAAAGTTATATTCAAAACAGTTCAATTTAACAAAAGACAGCCTTTAAAATGCTGTAATAGAGTTACATTAGTTTCAAAGAAAATTTAGTTTAATCCAATAATTATAGCATTTATAAGATGCTATAACAGCCATTAATTCAATTTAGCTATTTAGTTCACTTATCAACTACAACATTTACTAATGCTGTATTATCATTTACATTATAAATAATAGCATTTCAAAAATGCAGTTGATTAACTTCAAATTTTCAATATAATTTCACAACAATTATATTTTTCTTTAAATCACTTTTAACATATAAAATCACTCACTTTTACTTTTATAAGCACATGTAATTTTCCTTAATTTCATGATATCATAAAGTTAAATTTCCATTTAAAAATTCATATTTAACACTAATTCACTTATTAAACTGCAATGTTCAATTTCAAATTCCTTACATTAAATTTCAACCTAACAATTAAGTTCAAATTCTCAAATATAACGTTGTTTTATTTTTATTTACTTAACTAAAATTCACTTTTAAGTCAATTCCATGAATTTCCAATTTTAGTTATATTTCAAAATTTCAACTTAAATATTCATTCGTTTCACATTTCAACTTTATTAAAAATCATTAATATGATATAAAATCACTTTAAATTCATTTAAATTCAAATTATCATAAATTTATCATGTTTTCATCTTTAACTTAATTTCCAATTATAATTAAATCAAATTTTCCGAAATAACTTACATTCAAGATTTTCTAACTTTTTCATTAATTTATTTCACTTATAATTATTCAAAAAATCAATAATATTTTACAAAAATTATTTTTAATTATATTTAAATCGAAATATTTTAATATTTACATTTCTAAAATAATTTTAAATTTTTTAGAAAAAATATATTAACTACGGGTCTGTATATAATTTTCTACACTAGGAAAAGTGATACGGGTAATATATCATTTCAACCCATAATTTACAAAGAAAATCCGGGTTTTATCATTTTGAACCCGCAGTCCCAAGTAAATGAAATAAATTGAAAATCATTCGGGCCTATCATTTCGACCCATAACGATTTTTCCTTATTCTGAAGTCCGTTCGGGTATGTATCATTTCAACCCATAGTGATTCTAATCTAAAGGGAACCTGCAGTGTGATTAACTGATAAAATAACAAACATCAATAATATAACAGTAACATATGATATAACAGGTGTGTAATCATGTGTGAACATCATATAATAGTGACATAGCAAATAAAATATGGTGATGCAGTTTACATATTCACAAGCGATCAATTTACTATTCATATAAGTATAAAATTGTCTGGTGAGAATAACTCATCGGTTTGAGCTGATGACCCAACGACAAATTGCACAAACGGGATTTCACAAGCACAAAATCATGATACAGATTCGAGTGGAGGAGCCAAGTGCCAAATTCCTTGGTTACATATCAAACAAAAAACGACATAACATCGATAAGTTTCTAATCAACTACAGTCAAAACTACACTAGAATGGACTGCACAGAATCAAATATAAATGCTTGCACTTGCTTTTAACCTTTGCTAGGATCAGACATAAGGGGAAATACAAATAATTGCAGGTGTTTGGGTCTGGTTTGGGTGAGTATTGGTTCGTCCTACATGTTGGAATGATGGTGTAAATGTGGGTGAAGACAAGAACACAAAATCATGCATACACATGGGTTTTGGGCCATGAATTGGGCCCGGCCAAGGCCCTGGGTTTCACGGCCAGAGGAGTGGGGTCCACTGTTGTGGTGTGGCCGTGGGTGCTGGAGCTGCTGGAGGCGGTGGTGATGTGGTAGGAGGCGGCTAGGGGGGGTCGTGAGGTGATGGAATGAGAGTGGTGCTCGGTTAGGCTCGCATGAAGGGTGTTTTGAAACTTTTGTGGATATGCATCACCAAGGGGGTTCATGGCTTGGATGGCTAGTGAGGAGGAGGTGCTGCTGGTGTGTCATCAGGTGGTGGAGGCGGCTAGGCGGCAAGGTGGCATGGTCGAACCTACATGAGGTGAATCAAGTGCAAAATCAAACTAGAAAAATCAACATAAGTGAAAAAGAAAAAGAAAAAAGGAAATAGAATTTTACCAAACTTCTCAAGCAAGAGGAGGCTGAAATTTTTTTATTCAGGAAGGAGGAAAAAGATACATGAAATGAAAAATGAAGTGGTCGGCTGAAGATGTGGAGAGTTATGGCAAAAGAATGAAGAGTTGTGTGGAAATGAAGAGGTGGAACTCAAAACGGCAAAAGGCAATTCAAAAGTAAAAAACTATTCATATTTCTTTATTTTATTTATATAAATTTATATTTCTGGTAGTAATAATAATACCAGATAAAATTTCGAAATTTTGTCAAAATATAAAAATATATATAATATTTATCAATTATGTAAAGTTAAATTAAGGAAAATAGCTAAAAATATTGAACTAGACTAGAAAATTTGAAATTAAATAGAATAATTTTTAAAAAATTCATATGAGCTTGTAAAGTATTTTTAAACATAAATAGTAACATAAAATAAAAATACATTCACAAAATAAATGTTTAAAATTTAATTTAAATATAATTTTTAATGAAGAAAATAGCAGAAAATAGGAAAACAGCCCTTAAAAATAGGAAATAAATACAGTAAATTTTGAAAAAATTATATTATTATTTTAAAAATATTTAGAGATGAAATTTAAAAAATAAACAAATTTAAAAAAGAGAATAAAAAAAATTTAAAATGAATAAAATAGCGGAAAATTAGAAAACAGCCTTTAAAAATAGGAAATAAATACAATAAAATTTGGAAAAATTCTATTATCATTTTAAAAATATTTAGAGATGAAATTTAACAATTAAAACAAATTTAAAATAAACTAAAGAAATTTATAGTCAAAAATCTAGGGTTGTTACACTCTCCCCCACTCAAATCTTTTCGTCCTCGAAAAGAACGGAAACGAAAAAATAAGAGAAACAAGATAGAAAAACAAAATAGCACCTGAAATAAATAATTCCGGATTCGAAGCACGGTTGCTCTCCTCTGTTTCCCAGGTACAGTCTCGATCATCAGTACTCCACTGTACTTTGACCAGATTAATAGATTTCCTTCTGAGCTGCTTCGTATCTCTACCAATAATACGAAGTGGCTTCCTTTGAACATTCAGGCTAGACTCAATATCCAAACTATCAAGAGCAGAAGGCTGGACAACAAGAGATGGATCATGAAGATAACGGCGAAGATGCGAGACATGGAATACATCATGCACTCCAGAAAGCTTCTCGGGCAAATCCAGACGATAAGCCAAAGAACCAAATCTTTCCACAATGCGGAAAGGACCAATGAACCTAGGAGAAAGCTTCCCTCTATGACCAAAGTGAATGACATTCCTCAAGGGAGAAACCTTAAGGAACACCTGATCACCAACAGCAAATTCCAAATTCCGCCTACGCCTATCGGCATACTACTTCTTCTGTCTATCCTGAGCGACTCTCAACCTTTTCTTAATCTCCTCAACTCTCTCAGAAGCTTCCAAAATCACTTTAGGACCAAGAACCAAACGATTACCGGATTCAATCCAACAAGATGGAGATCTACAAGGTCGTCCGTATAAAGCAGCAAACAGAGACATTTTAAGACTGGCCTGAATATAAAGATGGAATGAGATAGATAAAAAGATCAAGAATAGGCTGAAAACAAAAGATAAGATTATACCTGATAACTATTATTGTAGGTAAATTCGGCAAGATGAAGATAATCTTCCCAAGATCCTCCATAGTCAAGCACACAGGCACGAAGAAGATCCTCGAGAATCTGATTTACTCTTTCCGTTTGACCGTCGGTCTGAGGATGGTAAGCAGTGCTCAGATTCAAACGAGTGCCCAAAGATTCCTGAAAAGCCTTCCAGAACTGACTTGTAAAAATAGGGTCACGATCACAAACAATACAGAGAGGAACACCATAGAGACGAACGATATCTCTCATGTAAATCTCAGATAAACTAGAAGCAGAACGAGTAGACTTGACCGGAATAAAATGAGCGGACTTGGTCAGTCTATCCACAATAACCTAGATACTCTCATTGCCCTTCCGATTCCTTGGTAAACCATCGATGAAATCCATGGAAACCTGTTCCCACTTCCAATTAGGAATCTCAAGCCTGCAACAAACCGGGGGTCTTCTGGTTATCGGCTTTGACTTGCTGACAAGTCGCACACCGACTAACAAAGATAGAAATATCCCTCTTCATCCCCTTCCACCAATAAAGCTTCTTCATATCCCGATACATCTTCGACATACCAGGATGAATAGAAAGTCTGGATCGATGATTCTCCTGAAGCAACTCCTGCCTCAAATTATCAACCTTCGGAACACAAATCATGCCATTAATCCTCAATATCCCTCTATCATCAATCTGAGCTCCACTACTACCACTACTACCACCAACTCTGCTACGAACACTCTCCTTCATCAATCTAAGCATCTCACCCTCATCCTGCTTAGCCATAATCTGATCCAGAAGAGGAGAAGAAGAAACAACGAGCTGACACAACAAAGCCTTCTTCCGACTCAGAGCATCAGCCACAACATTAGCTTTACCGGGAGTATAGTTAATGTCGAGGTCGTAAGAAGCCAGAAACTCAAGCCAACGAACTTGCCTCTGATTCAGATCCTTCTGGGAGAAGATATATCTCAGAGACTGATGATCTGTGAAAAGCTCAAACTTGGTTCCAAGAAGATAATGTCTCCAAAGTTTCAAAGCAAAGACAACAGCAAGTAACTCTAAATCATGAGCAGCATAATTTGCTTCGTGGGTTTTCAACTGGCGGCTGACATAGGCAATGACCCTACCATCCTACATGAGAACAGCACCCAAACCCTCACGACTAGCATCAGTATAAACTGTAAATCCCTCACTTCCATTCGGAATAGTAAGAACTGGTGCGGAAGTTAGCTTGCTCTTCAACTCACTGACTGCAGCCTTAGACTGATCACTCCAGACAAATCTGGCATTCTTCCGAGTTAAAGCTGTGAGAGGTGCAGCAATCCGAGCAAAATTCTCAATGAATCTCTGGTAATAACCGGCAAGGCCCAGAAAACTACGAATATCAGATGGAGTCTTTGGAGTTTCTCAATCCTGGAATAGAATCAGGAGAAAATAAGGACAACAGGAAAAAATAGAATTATTAAAATGATAGAGAAAGAGAAGAAAGAAAGACTTACATTGATCGCAGTGATCTTGACTGGATCAACAGAAACTCCATTACTAGAAACAATATGCCCGAGACAACGGACTTCATCCTTCGAGAAATGGCATTTAGAAAATTTAACCTTTAACTGATGAATTCTGAGAGTCTCAAGAACATATTTCAAATGCAACTTATGCTCATCCTTAGTCTTAGAGAAGACAAGGATATCATCAACAAAGACTAGCACAAATTTATTAAGCACATCACAAAAAACATGATTCATCAAATAACATAGAAAGCGGCAGCATTAGTCAAACCAAAAGGCATGACTAACCATTCATAAAATCCATTCTCAGTGCGGAAAGCAGTCTTGGGAATGCTATCCTCAGCAACTATGAGCTGATGAAAACCCGTGGCAAGGTCAAGCTGAGAGAAAATAGTGGCACCATGAAGCTGATCAAACATATCGTTGATACGAGGCATAGGATATCTGTTTTTCGTAGTGAGCTTGTTCAGCTCCCTATAATCAACACACATCCGAAGAGAACCGTCAAATTTATTTACAAAAACCACCGCAGCTCCCCATTCAGAAAAACTAGGCCTAAACAGACCTTTGGAAGATAAGTCTTCAATTTGCTTTCCCATTTCAACCTTCTCGCGGGGTACCATTCTTCTAGGTGGAAGAACAATAGGTCGAGCACCAGGTATAAGATCAATCTGAAAGTCAATTTCCTGCTTAGGTGGTAAAGAAGTGACTTCACCAATACATCGGGATATAGTCTAACCACATGAGTAGAATCAAGATCACTGGGAGAAGAATCCAAAGAATAAATAAAGTTGCCAACAAAATCCTGAAGCACGCGACACTGAATAATCAAGGCATTCCCATGATCATCAAAGAGACAAACAGACCGGGCTTTACAAGGGATATGAGCATCATGATTCACTAACCAATCCTGACCAAGCAATAAATCAAAGGCATCGAAGCCCAGAATATAAAAATCACCACTAAAGCGATGATCAGAATAGAGAAGTTTCACCCCACGACAAATCCGTTTAACGTTAGCAGGACCCCCAATAGGATTTGAAACACATAACGGAACAGAAGTATACTCAGGAGAAAGGAGATGCTCAAACTTATCACACAAATCAACAGAAATAAAACTATGTGAAGCACCAGTATCAAACAACACACGAACATTATGATGAAATAAAGTAAATAAACCCTGGAGTGTACCTTGGTCATCACTAGGAGCAGAAGCAGGTGGAGGAACTGGAGATGAGGCAGAAGTGACAGCAAATATACCAGAAGGAGTACCCCTCTGCTGGGTAGGGCAATCCTTCTTAAAATGACCGGGATGGAGACAGATATGGCAGAGATCACGTCTAACCGACTGAACAGGTGGAGGAACAATAGCACCAGATAAAGTAGGACAGCTATTGGCATAATGCCCTCTCTGGTCACACCTAAAGAAAGTGATGGAGGAGAGATCAACCGGTTGCCTCTGAGTAGGAGCAGATGATGAAGATCCCAAACCAGGACGCTTCTGCCAATTCTTCTTATACTGCTGGAAATTTGGCTTACGCTTCTTGGAAACTACAGAGGAAGGCTGAGCACCAGAAACAGCAAGACCTCTGGATGTGGGATTCTCATAGCGAATAGCCATATCCGTGAGCTGGGTGAAAGAACCATGAACATGAGAAATAAGGCGACTATAATACTCTAGACGAGCACCAGCAATGAATTTCTCATTCTTCTTAAGAGGAGTGCCAATAAGGCTAGGACCGAATTTGGATAGTTCATTGAACTTCCTCTCATACTTAGAAAAAGACATGGTACCCTGCTTCAAATCCATAAACTCACGATAAAGCTGAGATTTTCCGGCTTCTGGCATCCATTTTGCCACAAAAGCCTCCGTGGAAAAGAGATATAGAAAAAAAGCTTAAGATAGATTCAAAGGAAGGGAAAAAATATAGGAATGAAATTAAGATAACACAAAGGATACCTAAACTGCTCCCAAGTGAGATCAGCCTCAACGGTGTTAGCCGTAACGGACTCCCAGCAATCTAAAGCAGGATCATGCAACTGCCAGGCTGCTAGCTGACGCTTCTGAACATCAGTAATGTCAAGATCAGTAAATATCCTTTCAAGACTCCGCAACCACTGCCGAGCCTCAATAATTGTCTCTGAACCGGTGAATGGGGTTCCACCTAGTTGAGAGAATTCCTTACAAAGAACAGTGAACCTGACTGGAGCAATAGGTTGAGGAGCTGGGGCAATACCATGACCCCTACCTCTAGCATTTCCTCGATTCATCCTGAAAAATATCAAGAATGAATTTAGGACAAGAATAAAGACAAGCCAAAGATAAATTAAGATAAGGCAAGATAATACACTTGGATGAATATCTTAAAGAAAGAAAAATCCTATCAAGGTAGATACGAAAGAAAGGAAAGTTAGAAAACATTTGAAAATCCTTTAAAAGCAAGAAAATTTTATATATCAAAATAACCTTTGAAAATCCTTTGAAATTTTTTTGAAAAATCATTTTATACTTTGAAAATATGTCTCTTACAAAGATATGATTCTGAGATTGATTTCACTCATTCTAGGGTAGAAATACCCTATCTCTAATAAGTGTCTGCTCCACAGAGGCAATGGTTGCCAAAACCAAAGCTCTGATACCAACTGTAACAACCCCCAATTTCGTACCATTCAAATCGACAATAATCCACATATGTCAGTCTTAAATGATGCGAAATAACAGATTGTAAATAAATTTGGAGCAAATAAAATCAAATATACATAATCGCAGACACAGAACAAACAGAATAACTCGCAGCGGAATATAAAATGACATAGTAGTTCATGAAGCTACTATAACAGAGTCTCAAACCAAATACATAATATAGTCTGAAAACAACATAATAGAAATCCCAAATACATAGAAGTTCACTAATACATGAGATAAACTAGAACAGCTGAAACAGAAGTAGATAAATATGTAGATAAGCATAAACTCCAGTGAAAGACCAACTCCAGGAAGAGAATCCAAAGCTGTGAATACTCAGGCTGACCCGAGCGTAAAGCAAAACACAAAACACTCGAGCTAGGACAATATATACTTATATAATGTAAACCAACTCAAGTGAACTGTAATAAAGATACAAGTAATTTCAAGGATACCTGGGACCGCCCATCCTCTAAGGATCCGCTAAACTTTTTACTATATAGTAGTATTTCGCTATTATAATAATGTCTATAGTAAAATAAACATTTCGCTATTATAATAATGTCTACAGTAAAATAAACATACTTTTAAATAGCGTTCCGGCATATCGCCATTCACACATAATAGTCCTAGTAGTCCATCCAATATCATGCCATCTCCACTCCGGGTGACTGTCAGAGGATACCACACGGGCTACGGGAGAAAAAGAAACTCGTAGTAAAGGCTCGGTATGGTAGGTGACACGGCAAACAAGGCAATGCCAGGGTAGATATACCAATTACGCACACGGGCTGGTGGTAACGCAGCAGCCACATACGGCAACCCTGAACAACACTCCAAAATCAAGGGGCACACCCAAACAATCACAACAGTAATAGAATGGTATCAAAGAAGTGTGTTCAGCCATAGGTGCTACCTCCTTTGTCCCGAGATTGCTCTTGTTTTAGCCACCGTATGCTAACTCACGGGAGTTAGGTCCACGAAATGTACCTTAGGAACGTCGTCACCATCCTACTTCATTCTGGAATCTCCACCGCGTACACAGTTGTTAAAGTGGTTTTCGGTATCGACAGAGAGTATGTCCATATCCGATCCCGGACTCTTTAACAACCAGTCGTTATTATAACCCATAGTTATAATTTAAAAATGGTATTTATTTTCCAAAAATCAAATATTATTTCAAATCCATTTCAAAATATCAAACTTATCATTTCATTTGAAAACATATTGATTTTATTCAATTTAAAAATACCATTTTAATTCACATTTCAAAATAGTTCAATTCCAAACAAATTACTTCATTTAAATAATTTAAAAATGAAGTTATTACATAAAAAATTAAATTATTAAATTTATAAAATTTTCAACTTTCAAAGTTTATTTATTCACTTAAATTTTATCAAAACAGTGAAAATTCAACTTTCGTAGCATTTGGAAAATGCTACAGAAAGTTATATTCAAAACAGTTCAATTTAACAAAAGACAGCCTTTAAAATGCTGTAATAGAGTTACATTAGTTTCAAAGAAAATTTAGTTTAATCCAATAATTATATCATTTATAAGATGCTATAACAGCCATTAATTCAATTTAGCTATTTAGTTCACTTATCAACTACAACATTTACTAATGTTGTATTATCATTTACATTATAAACAATAGCATTTCAAAAATGCAGTTAATTAACTTCAAATTTTCAATATAATTTCACAACAATTATATTTTTCTTTAAATCACTTTTAACTTATAAAATCACTCACTTTTACTTTTATAAACACATGTAATTTTCCTTAATTTCATGATATCATAAAGTTAAATTTCCATTTAAAAATTCATATTTAACACTAATTCACTTATTAAACTGCAATGTTCAATTTTAAATTCCTTACATTAAATTTCAACCTAACACTTAAGTTCAAATTCTCAAATATAACTTAGTTTTATTTTTATTTACTTAACTAAAAATTCACTTTTAAGTCAATTCCATGAATTTCCAATTTTAGTTACATTTCAAAATTTCAACTTAAATATTCATTCATTTCACATTTCAACTTTATTAAAAATCGTTAATATGATATAAAATCACTTTAAATTCATTTAAATTCAAATTATCATAAATTTATCATGATTTCATCTTCAACTTAATTTCCAATTATAATTAAATCAAATTTTCCAAAATAACTTACGTTCAAGATTTTCTAACTTTTTCATTAATTTATTTCACTTATAATTATTTAGAAAATCAATAATATTTTACAAAAATCATTTTTAATTAGATTTAAATCAAAATATTTTAATATTTACATTTCTAAAATAATTTTAAAATTTTTAGAAAAACATATATTAACTACGGGTCTGTATATAATTTTCTACACTAGGAAAAGTGATACGGGTAATATATCATTTCAACCCGTAATTTACAAAGAAAATACGGGTTTTATCAATTCGAACCCGCAGTCCTAAGTAAATGAAATAAATTGAAAATCATTCAGGCCTATCATTTCAGCCCATAACGATTTTCCCTTATTCTAAAGTCTGTTCGGGTATGTATCATTTCAACCCATAGTGATTCTAATCTAAAGGGAACTTGCAGTGTGATTAACTGATAAAATAACAAACATAATATAACAGTAACATATGATATAATAGGTGTTTAATCATGTGTGAACATCATATAATAGTGACATAGCAAATAAAATATGGTGATGCAGTTTACATACTCACAAGCGATCAATTTACTATTCATATAAGTATAAAACTGTCTGGTGAGAATAACTCATCGGTTTGAGCTAATGACCCAACGACAAATTGCACAAACAGGATCTACACAAGCACAAAAGCACGATACAAATTCAAATGGAGGAGCCAAGTGTCAAATTCCTTGGATACATATAAAACAAAAAACGATATAACATCGATAAGTTTCAAATCAACTACAATCTGAAATACTGTTGATTGTTCTTAAGATCTTTGTTTATGATATTTGGAGAGAAAGAAATGGTAGAATTTTTGATCAGAAATTTGAGAATGAAGATGTGCTTTTTAGTAAGATGCATAAGAAGATTCGTCAAAGGATAGCTAGACCGACATGAATTTGATTTGCTATTTGTTAATTTTTGTTTTGGTTTGTTGTTGTATTTGTATTGCAGATTGTATTAATTGAATTTGTTTGTATTGCAGAATGTATTTGTTGTATTTGTATTGCTGACATGAATGTACCTTTTGTTTGTTAATAAATGGGCAGGGCTCCCTTAGCCCATTGCTTTTCAAAAAAAAAAAAAAAAAAAAAAAACTACAATCAAAACTACACTAGAATGGACTGCACGGAATCAAATATAAATGCTTGCACTTGCTTTTAACCTTTACTAGGCTTAGCCAAAAGGGGAAATACAACATAATTGCAGGTGTTTGGTCCTGGTTTGGGAGAGTATGGGTTCGTCCTACATGTTGGAATGATGGTGTAAAGGTGGGTGAAGGCAAGAACACAAAATCATGGATACCCATGGGTTTTGGGTCATGAATTGGGCTCGGATAAGGCCCTAGGTGTCACGGCCAGAGGAGTGGGGTCCACTGTAGTGGCGTGGCCGTGGGTGCTGGAGGTGCTGGAGGTGGTGGTGGTGTGGTAGGTGGCGGCTAGGTGGTGGTGAGGTGATGGAATGAGAGTGGTGCTCGGTTAGGCTAGTATGAAGGGTGTTTTGAAACTTTTGTGGATATGCATCACCAAGGGGGTTCATGACTTGGGTAGCTGGTGAGGAGGAGGTGCGGTGGTGTGTCATCAGGTGGTGGAGGCGGCTAGGTAGAAAGGTGGCAAGGTCGAACCTACATGAGGTGAAGCAAGTGCAAAATCAAACTAGAAAAATCAACATAAGCGAAAAAAAGAAGAAAAAAGGAAATAGAATTTTACCAAACTTCTCAAGCAAGAGGAGGCTGAAAATTTTTTTTCAAGAAGGAGGAAAAAGATACATGGAATGAAAAATGAAGTGGTCGATGTGGAGAGTTATGTCAAAAGAAATGAAGAGTTGTGTGGAAATGAAGAGGTGGAATTCGAAAAGGCAAAAGGCAATTCAAAAGTAAAAAACTCTTCATATTTCTTTATTTTATTTATATAACTTTATATTTCTAGTAGTAATAATAAAACCAGATTAAATTTCGAAATTTTGTCAAAATATAAAAATATATATAATATTTATCAATTATGTAAAGTTAAATTAAGGAAAAATAGCTAAAAATAGTGAACTAGACTAGAAAATTTGAAATTAAATAGAATAATTTTTAGAAAATTCATATGAGCTTGTAAAGTATTTTTAAACATAAATAATAACATAAAATAAAAATACATTCACAAAATAAGTATTTAAAATTTAATTTAAATATAATTTTTAATGAAGAAAATAGCAGAAAATAGGAAAACAGCCTTAAAAATAGGAAATAAATACAGTAAATTTTGAAAAAATTATATTATTATTTTAAAAATATTTAGAGATGAAATTTAAAAAATAAACAAATTTTAAAAATAGAATAAAGAAATTTAAAATGAATAAAATAGCAGAAAATTAGAAAACAGCCTTTAAAAATAGGAAATAAATACAGTAAATTTTGGAAACATTCTATTATCATTTTAAAAATATTTAGAGATTAAATTTAACAATTAAAACAAATTTAAAATAAACTAAAGAAATTTATAGTCAAAAATCTAGGGTTGTTACAAGTTATGCTAAATTTAAATTTTCCAAATTGATTTCAGTTGATCTAAATTGCATAAATTTCAAGGCGTTTCGAGTCCGTACGATCAAACTACAAGTCCGATCGTTACGTAACTTGAAATACTATTATAATTCACCGTTACGGATCCAATGAAACTTATTTCGTTGAAATCCGAGTTAGTGGCCAAAATGGAAAATTTTCCATTAATTAAATAAATTAAAAATTAAATTAATTAAATCCAAATCTAAATTCCAATCTTAAAATTTCCAATTTCAACATTTTAAAATTCTTAACCATTTACAAAGCTTCAAACAAAATTTAAATGTCAATAATAGTTGGTTTATTTATCATGTCCAATGCAAATCTACATTTTAATATTAAATTTCAATTTCATTAAATTTAGAAATTAAAAAAAATAAAAGTCCAAAATCCACTATTTAAATTCTTACCCTTGTTATTCTAGTCTTATTAAATTTAATATTTCAAATAAATTAACAAAGCTTGGTTTTCACTCCTTAAATCTACCAATTTCCATTTTATAATTAAAGTTAACATTTATTACATCTTATAGAATTAATCATTTCAAATGACCAATCACATCTACCATAACTGCACAAATTTATAAACTAGTAGATTTTTGTTATTTTTAATCCCTTAGATATTGATAATAACCAAAAGCAAATTCACATATCATTTTAGTGTCAATTATTCCAATAAATACAGTGTTCAAATGTCAACTGCAATTAATCCAATTAATTGCAAATTAATTCCAATAAATTTGATTTTAATCGATTACAACTAAATATTCAATCAATTATTACTCAACTAACATTGTTAACATTGTTTTATATCTCATTACATTAATATTTCTATATACATCTTAGATTTGTATCAACGGTTATACTTAAAAATGTGAATCTTGTCAATTACGCGTATTAATTAAGGTTTTAAACTCAATTAACAAAATTTCCTAAGTCAAATCCCTTTTTACCAAATTTGACAATCCCTAACCATTTGTACTACATCCCATATTAATGTAATATTTATTAGATTTTACTTCAAATTAACATACAACTTAATTTCCCTTAATTGAGATCTGATTTCCAAATTTTTTTTAACATACTAAATGAATAAATAACCTATAGATTGTTACCTATTTCCTTTACATGTCTTTATAGGTTTATTACTTAACAATCATCGTTAAAATTCCCGTGTATACACAAATTTTATATTTCGTAATCATATTCAATCAATTAGTATTACTTTCCAGCAAGTAATATGATTACTTAGAGAATGTTGATGTGACGCCCCACCTCTATACCCACGCTAGCCAAGAACATTACGGTGAATGCTGTCAACTAGCACGGAGAATAAGGCTGTTGAGGAGCGACCATCTGTGTAATTGCTTTGTGCGAGTACCGATATACCGGATAAAAATATAACTTTTCATATCAAGAGGAAATCCGACATATCGACACAAACTCAAAGCTACTACACAGTGGCTATAAAGGTCTTCGGAAACAAATATAGAAATAAACATAACACGAATCAGTCACAGACAATTCATATCACAAAGGCGGAAATAGATATGAATATTACACTAGGAAGTGCACATCAGAGTAGTGTTCTAAAAAGATCCACAATATCACAAAAGAATAGTTACATGAACTACACAAAAGAATAAGTATATGTTATGGAGTCTATATCTCAAATGTATACAACAAAAACTACTAATCTAAGTAGTTAACCAAAAGACAGAGAAATCAATCCCAAGAGAGAAGTCAAGCAGAAGCACCTGTAACATCTCGGTCTGACCCGAGTATTATTTAATAAGAAAATAATAAACGGATCAGTCTAACTATAAATATCAGATAACATGATATAGAATAGGAGATATGACTAAACACATAATAATCACAATGCCAAGCTGTGTATATATAAGTAATTGAAAATCAACAAGAGATTAATCAATATCACGATAATCTACTCAAGATAAAAAGGAATGTCGTACTCCTAATTTCATTCACCAAGCCATAATAAATGACATATAAGATATGGCATAGACGTATAATATCCATAATGGCATACTACTATAAGTATGTAAATGATAATCAACAAACAGTTAATCAATATCAAAGAATCTTCTCAAAGATCCAAAAAGGGTATCATACCCAAAACTTATATTCACAACAAGTTAATGACACACAAATTCACCTATGCACAAGAATTGATAAATCATATCAATAGAAATCACAAAGTTGGTGAAACATAAATTCCAGAAATCAACACAAGAAATCCAGTCAATGACACACAAATTCACCTATGCATAAGAATTGATAAATCATATCAATAGAAATCACAAAAATAGGTGAAGTACAAATTCCAGAATTCGACACACGAAATCCTGAAATTTCACAAAATAAGGGGGGGGCTAGCACATGAACGGGAGCATGAAAACTCACCAACAGCTGTAACACATGAACGAGAAGCTATCTCATGGTAGCTAGCCATTAATTTGACACACGAATGGTCCGAAGACCTGACACATGAATGGTCTGAAGACCGTGGGTTGCTACCCCACCAATTTGAGTCGAAACTCCACAAAACGGGGTTTAGTCTCCCTCGCAGACAAAGAGACATCGCACATTGCTATTCTAAATCACAAAAATGATCGTCATGATCATCGAGAATTGTCAATTACAGTAAGCTAGTAAATATATGAGCTTAGCTTCATGTCCCATAACCACTAGCTTAACTTAAATATTTACGAACAAATTGTAGATCTCCACTAGAAAATTGTCACAAGAGATTCAATCGAACAAGTCCAAGAATTAACCGAGCAAGTAAACGCAAGCGTTTTATACCACTTGTTTTACTAAGCCGTTTAATTAGATTTCTCATACGAGTGAGGTAAAGGTTTGTGTATACTAGTAGATTGGAAAACGGTTTTATAAACGAGTTTGATATTGAAAATATAGTTAAAATCTTTTTGATGAAGAGGTTTTGATATTTAATACTAGTATTGAAACATTTATATTTTTAAAGTGACAAATCACAAAAATGATTGTAGAACAATCAATCACTAAAATTCACACACGAAGATGTGAATAAAAGTCCAACGAAACCGATAAAGAATCCATCGAAATGGATATTCAAAAATCCCTAAAAAGGAGTCATCAAAGTCATAATAAATGATAACAACAAATAGGATCATCACGAATCGATTTAAATTGGAAATTCAATCCAAAAAGGCAAAATGGACTCAAACAGCAGGTTCAGTCGACTGAACAGAGTTTTCAGTCGACTAACCCTGTACCTGGAAATTTTCCAGGTTCAGGAAACTTTCTGTTTCTAGGTTCAGTCGACTGTACAGAGTTTTTCAGTCGACCGAATCATGCCTGAAAACTTTCTGTTTCCAGGTTCAGTCGACTGTACGGAGTTTTTCAGTCGACTGAACCAAGCCTGAGCTGTTTTTTAGCCTATTCAAATGAAGGGCAAACTCTTCCAAAATGCAACCGGACGAACATTGGCTCTAAGGGTTTATGCCAATCGGCAACCCGACCCTATATGCTCCTCGATGCATCACCAAAAGCATGATCAAACATCCATAAAAGGATTTTCACACAAATTTGACTTAAAAACCCAAAAATTGGAATATTCACGAATCCAATCCAAATCAAGAGCAAATGCACATGAATAAGTGTTAGGAATTCATACCCAACAACCAAAGATAATTATAGTCATAGATGTGAGATAAAAATCTCACCTTTTCACAAAATCGAATAAGAAGAAGCTTGAAAGCAAATGGAGAATCAACCTCTCTTCAACACAACCCAATTGAGCTTGAATCTAAGCTCAAAAACAAGAACATTCTCGAAATTAGGTTTAGGAATTTCTAAAATTGGTAAGAGAATAAGTTGGAGAAGAAGATGAGAAGCTTACCAATGGGTTCTTCTTGAGTTTGGAGCTAGGAATTTGATTTGCAAGAGAAACTAGGGTTTTGGAGTTTTTAATTTCCAATCTCTCTCACCATTAATGTTATAAAAACTGAAAAGAGAAGAGAATGAGGGTGAGTGGGGAAGAGTGGCTCAGATTTGAGCATAAGTTAACATAGGGCTGAGCCCAAAACCAAACCCAAAGTGAAAAGTAGCAAAAATCAACTTTCTCCAAACATATCGAAGCTTATACTCAAAAAGGTCGCAAACGGCATTTTAAACTCAATGGGAGTGGTCCCGAGTCCTAATTCGACCGTATGCAAAAAGTAGCTTTTCGGACTAAAATCCGACTAATGATAAAATATTTAAATAAAATATTTAAATATAAAATCGATAAATATGCGGGTTGTTACAGTTGACTTTTATTCAATTACCATTTATTGAAATCCACATTAATTAATTTTATTAAATGCTTACATTTATTTCTCTATATTCAGTTTGTTTCAACTTTATTTACATTAATACTATTCCTTTAATTTGTTATTATTATCAACTTGTTCAAAACTTATTACCTAAATTTCCGTTATTATAAACCTTTATTTGTTCATTTAAATTAATTTTTAAATTCCCAATTCAATCAACCATTTCAACATGCAACTTATAATAACTGCTTACAAGTATGACTTGAATCATCATTTATTCCAATATTATCTTAATTTACATTAACATAGTAATAGATTTCCTTTTAATGAATTTAATATCCAGGTATAGTATTTACCCCATTTCATTTATTAGAATTTATTCAAATTGCTAGTAATAGGTTTTAATCATCATTTATATATTTTATTTTAGCGTTTATTTCAATATTTGTTTATAAAGTTTTTTTTCTACTAAATTTAATTACGAAACTCATTAATTCAACTAATTTTAAATCCATGAAATTTATGGGTCGTTACATGTGTCGTGTCACCTACCCTATCACGCCTTATACGAGTTTGGTTTTCTCCCGTAGCCCGTGTGGTATCCTCTGGTGGCTTCTCGATCAGGAGGGACTATAATATTGGATGGAGTATTGGGACTACTATGTGTTAAGGTGGAAAATGTTAAGCCTTAACGCTATTTAAAAGTAACTTTATTTTACCAATAGACACTATTATAATAGCGAAATATACTACATAGTAAATAGTTTGACGAATACTTAAGAGACGTAAATCCCAAGCATCTCTTGAGTTACTGCACCCATATTTATTTCTGTTGATTTAACTTACATAAGATTTTTTAATTCTGACTCGAGTCTTTTCAATTCCCTCGGGTCAGTCCGAGCGTTTCAGGATTTGAAGATTTTATTCTGGAGGACGGAGACGAACATTTGTAATACTATTATCTACTATATTATTCCACCACACCATTTAATTCCGCTGCATTAATTATTATTATTTGGTATGTGTACTTTGATATTGTATTGTATAAGTAAAGAAAATCGAATATTTTTGTAAAACAATTTCATGAACTGTATATTTGACTACTATATTTTATCGTTCCGCTGCAAGATTCTGTTTTGTTTTATTTCTTCCTTCTTTTTCTTATTTACCCCATAACAATCCACCCTTCCGTATGGTTTGAATTGGCACGTGTGTCGATTTAAAGCGCGGGAAAAGGCGGGATGTTACATCTGGTATCAGAGCATTGGTTTAGCGATAAACCTTAGCTTTGTGGGGTCTGACTCTTTACCAATAGGGCAGTAATACCTTATGGGAGTCGCTAAGTGTATATATGAGAGAGCGTATTTGTTAGTTTTATAAAAAGGTTTTAATATTGTGTTAATTTGTTCCGTTTTGTATTTGTAAATTATGGTTGGTGCATGGGACACTATGACATCAATAGGGATTTCTAAACACTTAATAGGACAGACCTACATAATATTTGTTTTAATATAGGTGAATGAAATAATTTTGCCTATTATATTTTCTCTATATATATATATATAAAGTAAATTTTTATAAATGATATATATATTTGATTGCCATATATTGGTTGTTAGGTAATGAAATTTATAAATAATAATTGAAATGAGATTGAAAATAAAAATAAAAAGTAAATTGGGAATTTAGAACATAAGTTCCAGGGTTTTGAAATTTCTTTCAATTGATTTTGGAATACAATAATAATATTATTAGAAGTATTTTCTGATATAAATATTTATTATGATTCGAAAGAATTGTTTTTGAAAGAAATTTTGGGAAGATAAAGTTGTATTCCCCTCTCTATCGTTGGAAAATACTTTCGATGATGAGTGCACGCATCATCGATATTCATTTTCGAGTTTCGAAGTGGGAAGGCCACTGTAGTAGTTTTACTGCAGACATATTTTGATAAACAAAAATAAATTTTAAATTGTTTTCAGTATAATTGGATATATAAGTTTTAAGTATAAACCTTTATCTGTCATTTTAAAATGATTGAAATTTAACCCGGTATTTAGTTCCTAAGTTTCCATTAATTAATAGTTTCAGTTATTGTAGCGAATTTTAACATAATTAATTAATAATTGAAACCTCTAAAGAGAATAAGGGATTATATGCCTGGTTATAAATGGAATTAAAATAAATTTGAAATTGTTTTCTATAAAACAAAGGATAAGATTATTGAATATTAATTTAGTCAAAGGAAATGAGTAAAACTTGTATAAGTTTCAATTACATTCTTAAAAAAAACATATACAACTTACCAAAGATTAAAAGTTGAAATGTTTAATAAGAAAATGTAATGGAAAATTATGCAAGAAAAATTTATATAATGGAAGGGGTCATCAAATTATCTTAATAAATAAGAATTGGATGTGTAGTGTTATAAACTTGAGTGAAATTGAAAAGACACTAATTGAAATAGAAAGGTAAGTATGATAAATGGAATTTAGTAATAAACGAAAGTAAATAAATGAAATTTAGTAGTATAAATAAATGATAATAAACTTAAGAATGGGTGAAGCTATTTATAAATAAAATAAGTATAAAAGATTTAATGCAAATAAATAAATAAATGAAAATGAAAATTTGCAAGAAATAAATGTGAATTTAAAGAAATCATTATATGAATAAAAAGGAAATCAAACAATAAAGGCTATGAAATGGAATTAATATAATTGAACTTGATTTATTGTGTGAAATTGTTGTTTGTTGGTTTATGATTGTTTGGGGAAGGATACTTTACAATTGGTTGGATGTATGAATAACCTATTCAATTTTATCTAAGACTGTTGAGTAAATGGTATACTTAATAGTTTATTTGTCGTTCTATACAATTTAAAAGTATCTAAACCCGAACAACTATTTGTTACGTTTGATATGGATGAATGATTGATTTGTATTGATTCTATGTGATGGTTGTATGCCTTGTTGAAATTGATTGTTGTTGTGGTTGAAACCACTTTAGATGTTTCATTTTATATAACTGTTCACCCTTTGGAGTATATAAGTGAAATACAGGTTAGGGAAGCAATTGCTACTGCTTTTTGTTTCACAATTAAGCGTAAATTGCCCGACAAATAGGTAAGTTTTCGGACTACGGTTTATAGCGTTATTATTTTGCTTTCTCGTGTTGGGATCTATATTATTTTGGAAAAAATATGTTATATATTGTTATATTTGATATTATATTTTCTCCCGAGCCTCCCCGTACAAAGGAGACTCTGCCAAATTTTCCGTAAATTTTGGACATAGAAATTTTTTGAAAATGATTTCGAAACTTTAGTAATTTAAGTATAAAAAGATTTAATGGTTATAAATTGATATATTCTATCTAAATTAATTAATTTTGTAAACTTATTGTTTATAAGATTTAATATTTTAAAATAAGATATATTGATTTCTTAATCTTTCTTCTCCCTTTTTTTCCTTTTCGTGGACGAAAAGTTTTGATTGGGGGAGAGTGTAACGACCCGTAAATTTTCAATAAATAAATTGGTTAATTTAATTGGATCTTTGTGACTAAATTTAGAATGAAATAAAATCTTATATTTTACAATGAAATTGAATGTTAGAAATTTTATGTAGCAATTATAAATTAAAATTTACAATGTAAAATGAAGTTACAATTAAAAGAAATAATGTACAATGTTGCACTTAGTTATAAAATATAGAATAGGTAAAAATTAATAAATGTATTAAATTGGTAAAGGTCAAAATTTATTGCATTAAATAAATTGGGAATTTACTTTCATTAAAGGAAATTAAATATCATCTTAATGTAAAATTAGATAAATTTTGAAATTAATGCTAACTCCATTTAGAATATGACAATTGGCGAAATATTTGGCTGGTAAGCATATATTATAAGTTACCTGTTTAATTAATTGATGCAATTTGAATTTGAAATAAATGTTAATAAAATAAATAAAAGTTACATTAGTGTGAGAAGTAATACAATGCTTAGAGGTTGTTAAACTAGAGTGTATTTGGTAATAAAGCCCATTTAAATGTTAATTAATTATAATGTTGTTTTGATAATAAACGTTACTTTAATGATTATTAATATAGTAAAGGAAGTGGGAATGAAAAGTTAAAAGAAACAATGCGAAATTAAAGTTAATGACTTATGAACTTGCATAAAATTCCTAGTATAGAAAATAATCTAAAATGTATCTTGACTATAAATTGTTCACAAGTAAATAAATGGATTGAGAAATTAAAGGAAAGTATTAAATTGATTAATGTAATAAAACATTGTGAACAGTAATTGGAATAACTTAAGTAATTATGTTAATGCAAGTTAATAATTTATAAACTTGAATGAACATTCCAATTTAATAAAATAATGCAAATGTTTAGTATAAATGGAATATAATAAGAACAATTGCAACTAATGTATTAATGGGTGAAATAAGATAATAGATAGTAGTTGTTATGAAGGATAAACATACAAGTACTATAAAGAGATATAATGGTGACAAGGGTTGTTGTTACCCGTAATTTACCAAAAATTAAATAAAAGTGATTAAATGTTACTTTAATGACAATTTATATAATAACGGGAAAGGATGAATGTAAATTAAAATAGTAACGAACATTTACTTATAAGGTTGTAATTGGTGTAATAAATTTATGGGGAAATATTAATTGTAAATTTGTTGTAGATCTAAAGTAAAAGTTAATGCAAAGCAAGCAATGCTAATTAAGGTCAATAATAAAAAAATTGTAGTGTTAGGATAAATGCTAGAGAGTAATTATATTAAATTTTGGAAATTGAATTAATTAATTTTTTTTTGTGAATGGGAATTAAGGTGAAATTTGAGAATATTAATACAATAACTATGAACCATTGTAAATTTCACCCATGTGATGATAATTAATTGAATAATAGGATAAAAAGTCAATTAAATGGAAACTTTGAAGATAAGATTTATAATTAGTGAATTTAATGATATTGAAGAATTTATCGATTTTAAGTCAACAGATAAATTTGTTTAAAATAGTATAAATGTTTAAGAAATTACAAATGAAAAGAATTGTCTATTATAGAATTGGAATTTAAATATTGGATTTAATTAATTAATTATTAATTTATTTAATTAATGGAAAAATAGCCATTTTGGCCACTGACTCGGATTTCGATGAAACCAATTTCATCAGATTCGTAACGGTGAATTATTGTAGGGTTTCATGTTTCATAGCGATCGGACTTGTCGTTTGATCGTACGAACGCGAAACTCCTTGAAATCGATTTAATTGAAATAAAGTGAAATCAATTTGAAAAATATTGTTTTTAGCATAACTTCTTCATACGATGCAATTTGAACCTAAAACCTTTTCCATGGAGTTTAAAATATTTTAAAACACCTATTTTGATATATGGGTTTACCTAATTTTGTTCCGGGGTCAGAACGGGCTTTTTGAGCCACTTTGTCGTTAGTGCGTATTCAACCCGATCCATTTATTCTATTTCAACTTTCTCTGTAAATATCCTACAATAAACCATAGCCTCCCTAATTCTCATTTGTCTATACATAAATCCATTCTATTCCTACTCCTCCTCAATGGCAGACAAAGTTTTATATTTCCAGATCCAATTGCAAATCAAATCCAAAGCACAAATTTCAAAGTCCACAGAAAAATCTGAAAAAAAAATATGTTGAAGCTCTCGACTAGCATAATTCAATGTTGGGGTTGGTTTTTCATTTGGTTCATCATCTGATCAGTAAAAATCGAGGAAGTTTCGGTCGTTCATCGCTCGACAACGAACTTCGTCGGACCGGAAATTCCCTTTTGGTTTTGTAGAGATTCTCGAGCGGAGCTCATCCACGCAAGTTAATTGGAGATTTGACGGTTGGATCGTGCACGAAATTTGATTAGGGTTTGAGTTTATTGGTGGCGGCCGGCTGCTTTCTGCACGTGGACCGAACGATTGGGGGCCGAGCACATACCGAGAAGGGGGCACGTCGTTCTGGCGATGGCGTGTGGTCGCGGTGGGCCCAGTGGCGATCGAGAGCCAAGGGGGTACGGTGGCAGCGGTCTGTGTCAATTTGCATGCTCGATGCTTTTCAGTAGCGTGCTAGGGTTCCTCTGGAAGAAGGGCGTGTGACGTGGCTTCTTTTGTTGGTCCGGAGGTTTCTTTTTATTTTATTTAATTTCAAAATTCAATCATTCAAACATGAATAACTTTAGCATACGTGGTACGATTTACGTGCAGTTTCTTTCATTAGGATCATTTTCAAATTTCGGACACTTTGGTGCAAGTTTGGACAAATTTGGAGACTGTTCAATTTTTGGGTTTAAATCAGATTTAAATTCAATTTAAATTCAAAAGGTGAGTATTTTAACCCACTCACAACTTCTTAAATTTCTTATCTTTGTTAAATTGATATATGATGTGATTTAAAATTTATTTATGGTTGTTTGGCATATTTTTAATCATCATCACGGTAATTTAATTTATTTAAATTAAATTGCTATTTAATTTATTCATTGCATTCAAACTATCAGTTAAATTGTTAATTAACTATTGTTGAATATAAACTGCTATTTAATACCTATTGTTATTATCCGTTCTATATTGATGCCATTGTTTGAATTTGATGATGATTGCGATAAATGGTTGATGGTTAATGTTGGATGAATGGATGATGTATTTTATATTGGTATAAAAAGCAAGTTATTATGCATTTTCATCTCATTCGGGATTGCGGTTTGAAATGATATATAACCGTAATTTTTATTTTTAAATTACGGATTGAAATGATAAATATCTGTATCACTTGACCATAGGATAAAAAAATTTATACAGACACCGCGGTATCTATATAAAAATATTTTGAAAATAATTTGTATGGTTTTGTAAAGGAATATACGGTTTATATAAATATTGATTTTGATGTTATATAAACGTCAAATTTACATTTTTATGCTAGCTATATATAAATATGCTTTGAAATATAACATAAGCCCAATATTAAAGTTTGATTATTTTATATAATATGATTTAATGAATATTGATTTTGAGATTATATAAATATTACTTTTATATATATAGTTAAATTCATGTCTTTAACTACGTATGAATTTGGTAAATAACAAATAGTTTAATAATGGAGTTGATTTTTATTTAAATAAATATGGTTAAGTGATTAAATCATACTTTAATATAAAAGTTATGAAGATTTAAAATAAATTAAGATTTGAAGGTAAATTGGAAATTTATTTGAAATTGAGAGGTATTTAAGAATTTAACTCCATAAGTTGATGTAAATGTATTAAACTTGAATTTTTAAAGATATGATATTTATAACTGGATTTTCCAAGATTGAATTAAATGAATATTTCTAGTATAAATAAATTGAAGGAAATATTAGTTATTGGAAATTTGAGTTTATTTAAATGATTATAAATTTATTGTGCAAATATTTCAAAACTAAATAATAAGTCATTGAAAGTTTGAAATGTTTGGAAATCTAAATGTTTTATTTGGGAAATCAAACCTGCATTTGGAATTGATTCGAGAACTTAAAAAGCTAATTTACTTTATAAAGTAATCTATATTCAAACCATTTAAGTATTGAAAATTTTGTTTCGAAGCTATGGGTTTAAGGTGTATATTTTTGGAAGTACTATGATTTTTGAAGAAGATATATTTGAAATAAAAATGATATCATATTGATTTGGATTTTAAAATAGAAATGGTATCGTATTTATATGGTTTGAAATGGATATTATATTCTGGTTTTAAAAGTATAAACTATTTTGAAATGACCGCGGTGTTATAATAAGGATTGGTTGTTGAAGAGACCGGGATCGGAAGTTGTCATACTCTCTGCCAACTCCGAAAACCACTTTAACAATCATGTACGCGGTGGAGATTCAAGAATGAAGTAGGATGTCGGCGGCGTTTCCTTTGAGGTAAATACGTGGACCCAACTCCCGTGAGTTGGCATAAGATGGCTAAAACAGGAGCGATTGACGGGTTAATTGAGGTAGCACCTTTGATCGGACACATCCCTTCGATATTTTACTTTGACTTTTGGATTGATTCGGTGCCCACTTTTGATTTTTTATTTGGGGTGGTGGCTCGAGGTGGGCGGTAGCTGCGCCTACGCGTTACCACCGACCCGGAAGCGTAATTGGTATATCTACCCTGGCATTGCCTAGTTGTGCCATGTCACTAAACCTATCGCGCCTTGTACGAGTTTAGTTTTATCCCGTAGCCCGTGTGGTATCCTCTAGTGGCTTCCCGGTCAGGAGGGACTATGATATTGGATGGACTACTGGGACTATAATGTTTTAAGGTGGAAATTGTAAAGCTTTAACGCTATTTAAAAGTAAGTTTATTTTACCAATAGACGCTATTATAATAGCGAAATATACTACATAGTAAATAGTTTAACGGATCCTTAAGAGATGTAAATCCCGGGCATCTCTTGAGTTACCGCACTCATATTTATTTCTGTTGATTTAACTTACATAAGATCTTTTAGTTCTGACTCGAGTGTTTTGTCTTTTCAATTCGCTCGGGTCAGTCCGAGCATTTCAGGATTTGAAGATTTTATTCTAGAGGACGGAGACGAAGATTTGTAATACTATTATCTACTATATTATTTCACCACACCATTTAATTCCACTGCATTAATTATTATTATCTGGTATGTGTACTCTGATATTGTATTGTATAAGTAAAGAAAATCGAATATTTTTGTAAAGCAATTTCATGAACTGTATATTTGATTATTATATTTTATCGTTCCGCTGCAAGATTCTGTTTTGTTTTATTTCTTCCTTCTTTTTCTTTTTTACCCATAACAATCCACCCTTCCATATGGTTTGAATTGGAACGTGTGTCGATTTAAAGCGTGCGAAAAGGCGGGATGTTACACTCCCCTACTCAAAACTTTTCGTTCCCCAAATGGAAAAAGTAGGGCAAAGAAAGAATTAAGTCAATTATATATACTATTCAAAAATAATAACTTTATAAACAAATAAATTATAAAAATTATGTAAATTGAATAAAATATACCAATTTATTTAAAATTCGATTAACACCATTTTATATTGCAAGTTATTCAATTAACCTTTTATTCTATTTACTTAAATCAATCCTTTGTATAACTAAAATTTTAGTGTATAACATTTATTATAAACATTCAAATTTTATTTATAAAATCCTTTTATATTGTATATTATCCAATTAAATCGTTAACTTCTAATAATTAAGGTAAGTTATATTGGAATGCAATAGGATATTATATAAATAGATTTTTTTTTTAATTCAATTATCCAAGCTTAAGTATTTATTCAAAATTTTGGCTTTATTTTATAATTGAAATCATTTGTTAAGATACAATTTAAGAATTTATTTCCAATTCACTTTAAACAATTTTAGAGATAAACAAAATATACACAATATATACCAAACCAAATTTTGAATCCTATATTACATATATTATAAATCAAGTCATATTTTGGAAATCCAAATCAATTTAATTCTCCAAAGGAAGACTGTAGCAAAAGTACAGAATGATCTCTTCGCTTCGAAACTAAAAAATGAATTTCGATGATGCTACAGCCGTCACCGAAATTATTTTCCAGCGACAAAGAAAAGAGCACTGATTTACAAAATTAAAATTCTTTGAAACAATTTCTATGACAATCCAGAATTTTTATCATTTTAAATTAAAATATTTAATTTATTTTTAAATATTTGTAAGTTATTTTAACTTGAATTTCAAACATCACTGTTATTGGATAATTAAATTATTGAATTTAATAATCTGAAATTGAGTAAAATATTGAATCTTTAGTTTTGAGCTTGTTAAAATTATTTAAAAGCTTATAAAATTTATATTGATAATACTGAAGATAATGGAAGCTTCAGAATTGGATTTGAAAATGTTTTGATCATTTTTGAAATTATATCATTTAAATCGATATTTAAAAATAGCTTTCCTAGGCACAGTCTCGAAATTCGACGAAACTAGTTCCATTGGACACGTAATAATGTATTATTATCAGATTTCAATTTTCATAGTATTTGGAGTGATCTTTTGGCCGTATGGATTATAAACGCACTGAATTTAAATTGGAAATTCTATATAAATACTGGGTTCAAAAAGTTATCTTCTCTGTACGATCGAATTTGGACTTGGAACATTTTCCATTGCGTTCGGAATAGGGGTTTAACATTAATAGGCTTGGTGGCACGTCTCGATAGGAGTTCGAAATTTTAAGCTACGATTTCAAGACAATTTAAAGTTTGAATTTTAATTCAAATATTAATAATAAAAATTCACTATGTACTATAGCATAGACACGTATAGGATTTTAAACACATGTTCTCCCTAATGTTACACGCGTTCTTTTTTTTTAAATACAATAACCCATCTTCATTTTAAAATAAAGATCCTTTTCCTCGGTCCAATAAAAATATGGTGGAGATTCTAAATTGAAAACTTTTTTTTATTCAATCAAACACAATAGCTTTAGAGAAATAAAACATGGCCAAATCAAATTGAATTTTTTTTAAACAAAAAAGAGAAGAGGTTGTTCGCTCAGATAGCCGCGAATCTCTTCCCAAAGTTATCATCTCGAAGTCGTGATAGAAGGAAGGGCCGACAACGTCGCGTGGCCAGTCAGGGGAGGCACCCGAGCTTACCAATTACGCCAGGAAGGAGTGGGCGTGAGGGTGTGGCGTTGCTATCGATGTTTCGTTGGGCCATGATATGATGGAAGCTTGCGCATGCTGAGGCAAGCAAAGGGGGGAAGGTTCGAGTAAGGCGTCGGGATCTTACTCGTGTCGAGTGTGCGAGGTAGGAGCGTATTAGGGTAGTGCTTCGGCATCGAAGGCGAGGCACATGCGAATGCTTGGAGGAGCAAGGCCGTGAGGATTTCTAGTAATCTTATAAACCTAGTTATTTTTACCAAATCGAATTTTAGCTCTGAAAAAAATAATGCAGAAAACAGAAGTTACAGAAGTTTTAAAACAATTTATTTCTTCAATTTTTAGGTTTACATGTATGTATATTTGTACAGTAAAATAAATTACCATGTTATTTACTGATTTAGAAAAAGATTTTACAGTAAAACAATCTTGTTTTAATTTTAATAAGAATACACATACGTAGTTAAATATATATATATATAGGTAATTTCAAAAGGAAAATTTGGTTTAAAATAAATTATTAGTTGATTAATTTATTAAAGAGGAAATTTAGTTTTAATTTAATTTTTAGTTAAATAAATTTATTAAAAGAAATTAGTTTGTAATAAAATCATTGGATAATTAAAATTACCAAACGAAAATTGATTACTCGATTATTTCGAATATTAATGAATTGTATAAATGTTTATACAAGATCTATAAATTGAGAAATCAAGCCGGAATGGAAAATGGATTGCATGCATAATAAATGTAACAACCCGTAAATTCTCAATAATATAATTTGTTGATATAATACGTTCTTGGTAATTAAAATTGGAAGAATAAAGACTTTGTAATTTAATAGTGAAACAAACATTAAAATGAAATGTTACAATGAAATTAAAACTAATTATGAAGTTTCAAACTAATTGAAATAATATAAATTGTTTCACTTAGTTATACATTGGAATATAAGAAAACAAGTGTGAATGTTGAATCATTAATGAGATAATACATGATCAATATAAATTGAAGTAAATCAGTGTTAATTAAGTAATTGTAACATTTGATTTGTGAATAATAATGAATTCACTAATGTGATTTAAAGTAATAGTAACGGTTGTAAGTTACTATTTAATTGGTTTATTAATTTAGTTGTAAATGTTAGATTTAGGTATAAAATTTGAATGTAAGAAAATAAGGGTAAGTGTAGTGCAAACAAATGAATTAGTGTTAATCTATGGTAATTGAATGAATTTAACATTTTGTAAGTAATTATGATAATTAGAGAAAATGATAAACTTGAATGCAATAAAGATAATGGTAACAATTATTATAAGTTGACTATTTAGGCTATAAAATGAATTGGAAATCAATTATATTCAAATGTAAATAAATGTTCATTTATGAGAATTAATGCAGTAACGAGAGGTGTGAATGTATAAATTAACTAGAAACGTAAATTTATTTATAAAGTAATAAATTGGTAAAAAGAATGGAACTAAGGTAAATTTATTTAATTGGTTTCAAACCTTAATTAATGTGTACAATTCACAAAAATACACATTTAAAAAAAATAACATTTAAAAGAGTAACATTTATACAAATTTAAGATGTAAGTAGGGGTGTATTAATGTAATGGAATATGTAACCAGGTTTATAAAGAAATAGTGGGCATAGTATAGAGATGGAAATTAAATCAAATCAAATTGTGGGAATCAATTTTAATTGATTGGAATGTAATCTATAATAAATAAATTTAATGATAAGTAAATGAATTTAATTACTATATTAGTTGAAAACTAGGATGAAATGAGAATGCGTATTTTATTCATAAGGTAATATAAAAGAATGAAACCTATTTGAATGAATTAATTGAGGTTTCATTCATAATAAATGTATATATTTGACAAATTTAATAAAATAAGCAATTTCTGGAAATTTTGTATTTTTGGTCAACTGAAAGTGAAAGTTTGACCACAGTTGAAAATTTTAAATTTGAATTTTTAAATGCTAATCTTTTACTTTGTAAATATATTTTATTTTAATATTTATCTTGCTTTTTGTTTCATGAAATTCTGATTTATACTTTTAGATTTGGATAAATTATAGCGTTTTACATGCAATAAATTTATGTATTTTCATTATACATACATACATACATACATGTATATATATATATATATATTTCAATATTTCATATTTTATTTCCCTATGTTTGTTTATTTAATTTTTATTTTTATTTTAATTGTATAAACTTAGATTATATTTATTTGATTTATCTATTTTAATGGCAAGGAAACAAATTAATGAGGCGTATGTTACTTTGCTTTAATTGTCATACGTTACATTTGTTTTATTTCCTGCCTCTTTATTTGCCTATCTTTTATTTCCTACCTCCTTAATTAGTGTCTAGCCGTGTCTACCTAAAACTTTAGCCATTCATACCCTATCAATTCACATGAAAAAGCAAGTAACTTACCCCATTTTGTTCCATTGTTTCTTTTTATTTAGTAGGAAATAAATCCCTTCAAATCTCTAGCCATTTAAGAACTTAATTACTTGCCAATTTGTTGCACCTGATTAGGCGTGAGTAACTCCCCTAGTAAATTCTAATTCACGTACAAAAAACTCTTTACCACATCTCATTTTCATTTGCATCTTCACGTGAGAAATTTTCTTGTAAGTAATGGCTTCGTTTTCTTTTGTTTTTTCTCTCTTCTATTTTCTTTTATTTTCATTGTCTTCCTTCAAGCTAGGCTCGGCCTCCATCTTCTTATTTACTTCTATGGTGTGTATAAACTTTATTTATTTAGTGTAGGTTTCTTTTGTGTATATACATCTATATTTATTGGATAAGTAACAAATCAATTAAGATATGTTTTAAATGTAGGCATACGTTTCTTAATTTATTTTTTGCCTTTATATATTTCCTACCTTTTAATCTTCTACCTTATCTATTCATAAATGCATAGACGTGATTTTCTCCCTTTCAATCACGTACAAAGTTATCAAACTCCTGTTTTCATTTGCTTAAGATAAATATATACAAGATCTTTTCCCTACTTAAATCGTGCCTTTTTAAATTTCCTTGCCTTTTTATTTTCTAACTAATCCTAAACTTTAGTCACTCAAATCTTTTTATGAACCTAGCCGCCTCTTATCATTCACATGAAAAAAAAAAGTTTTCTCATTGTTTCATTTGCGTGAGGAAGGAAAAAGACTAGATCCATGGCTTCCTTCTCTCTTCTTTTTCCACTTTCTTTTTCTTTTTCTCTTTATCTTTTTGTTTTCTCCTTACATAGCTCGGCCTCCACCACCACAACATTACCTCCTCCTCACCATTAGACCATGGCCAAGCCCACTTGGTGGTTGAAAGCAAGGTTATGTTCTTTGATTCGTAATTGCATAGTTTAATCCATCTTCTGTTGTGTTGAGTCTTATTCTTATGATTTGTATATTTGTTATATACAAGATATGGATCTTCACTTTCCATCTACCCAAAATTTTGGTCATGCCTTGTCGTGCTTTGCGGAGTTTCAATTGTGTATTGTGAATTTGATTCTAGCTTTTAAAAGGTGAGTTTTTAACACTCTAGACGTATGTACTTATATTATTGTGGAATAATGACAAGTGGATCTGTATATGTTGGGTGTGTTTTCACCCATATGTTTCCGCCCTTCACCGAACTAAATCCATCGAGTAAATAAACCTACTACGGAACCAAACCCTATCCTCCACCAACACCGGTCCATGACACAGCCGAACCACATGGGGCCAACCCACCTACCGAACCGGACCAATATCACCGAATCACCCACACCGGTCCAAGTCCTACCGGTCCAACTCCCCCTGCCGAACCGAGCATTCTCCATCATCTGCCGAACCAACCACGCCACACTCGCTACCGAACCATCCATCACCGGTCCAAACCCCACCGAATCAACGCCCCTCCAAGCAACGCCGGTCCAAGGCCAGGCAATACCAATCCACTCCATCACCAAACCAACCTCACTTCCCGTGCCACCGAACCAAGGCCAAGGGGAACTACCACCGAACCATTTACCACCGAACCAAGGCCATGGGGAGCTACCACCGGATCATTTACCACCGAACTAAGCAATGCCCTCGCTACCGGACCAAACCACGCCCTCACCTCCGAACCAATCCTTGCCGAACCAACACTACCAGGCCACATTGCTTTACCCCAGGCCCACCAACAGCTATATACATCCAAGACCCCTGCCTCCAGCCTCACTCTATAAATAGAGGGGCAGGGGTACAACAATGGCAAAAAAGTTTGAGAGCCCAAGCATGGAAGGAACTTTCAAACAACTTTCATATACTTGTATACAAAGCTTTGTACTTGTAATCTGAAGGAAAAAGGAGAATAACATATAAAGTGGACGTAGGCACGTTCTGGCCGAACCACTATAAATCTGTGTGTCTTTTACAGTTTAGTCCCTGCTTTTTATATGTTTGCATAAATCACCCAAATCATTAGAAACAACATAAAATCAACTAATTCATACGACTTGGAGGTGTTTGTCCATTTTTTGTGCAAACATTTTTGGTTCTTTCACTGAGAACGAAGGAAGCTCGAAGCTTCAGCTTCTTCCACTCAACCCTTTTTCTATCAACTTCGTTCATTGCTTGGAAAATATGGCTCCCGGACGGAAGAAAGATGCTAACAAAGGAAAGGACGTCGCAACTGGCAGTATCCCACATCCAGTGATCAGGGACCAACACAATCGTCCAGTTCCAACAGCAAATTCAAATCAGGCAAATCCGATAGCCCCTGCTATGGAACAACCAATTACAAGGGCGGATCTGGACAGGATTGTGGCTGAACTAACTAACCGCTTCGCATCTCAACAAGAAGCCTTGGTGGATCAACTCATGTCACGCTTAAGGGATGCTGAAGAATCCAACTGTAACATTGAATCATGGGGTGAGTCCCGGTCTGGAGGATTTGGGAGACGACAAAGGTCTTTCTTCTTCGAAGAGGCTAATGACAGAAACAACATTGGTAGGAGTCGAGCCCAGGCTCAGCCCGAATTCCGACCCGAGGAAACTCTTGGAGCCGAACCCAACAGGGGAGGCACCAGACAGGGGTCGGATGTAGCTGAGCCTGTCATGCTACCTAACCATGGAAACACCAGTAGACGGGGCCGAGCTGGAGTCCAGCCCGAAGTTGGACCCGAGGAAGTGCTAAGAACAGAACCCAACAGGGGAAGATCAAGGCAAAGGCCAACTGCGGCTGACCCCAGCATGCCCCCGGAAGACCAGAGGCAACCATTGGAGAATGTCAGGAGTGATAAACGATACCATCCTTACAGGTCATCTGGACGGAGTCAATCCCGCAGGGAAGAACCAAACTCATTTTTATCCACTCCAAGTTCTGATGAAAGAATGGCGCGATTGTTCAAGGAGTGCGTCCAACGGGAGCAAAGGGATCGAGGGATAGGTGCTAGGGTAACCAGCCCCTTCACCCGCAAGATTGAAACTGCCATCACCCCCCGGGAATGGAAAATGCCAACAATGGAACCTTACAAGGGAACCTCTGACCCCATCGTACACTTACAGAGATACACCCAGCATATGCTCATGAGCGGAGCAACGGAGGGAGTATTGTGTAAATGCTTCCCACTCTTCTTGGCAGACTTAGCTACCTCCTGGTTCTGCCACCTACCCCAAGGGTCCATCAGCTCATGGGAAATGTTGAAAGAAAAATTCATCAGCCAGTTCCACATTCATGTGGAACAACCCAAGGACGCTTATTCCTTATCTAATATCAAACAGAAGCCCGGAGAGACAGCAACAATATCTAACCCGATTCAACGCCGCAGCGGCCGCAGTCCAAGATGCCGAAGAGAGACTTATCCTAATGGCCCTGTGCAGTGGTGTACATCCGGATACTAAATTCGCTAGAAGACTAACCAAGGAAAAACCAGCTACTTTACCTGATTTCTTCCATGAAGCTGGAAAGTATATGAGACTTGAAGAAACTGCCACTGAGAGGCAATCAGGGCAACAGGCTAAGACGGCTACAGAGAGGGTCCCCGCCAAAGTGCTCGCACATGGAATGAAACTGAATCCTCCAAAGTGCTAAGTAGGCGTGATCTAGAGGGAAGACAGTACCCGCATATGGATCCTATGGTCATCTCTGCCTGGTTCAGTCCAGCCAAAATTTTTCGAATCTTAGTAGACACGGGAAGCTTAGTGAATATCCTATTTAAGCATGCATTCAACAAGACGAAGCTGTCAATGAAGGATGTGTCTTCCTGCAACAAACCACTACATGGTTTAACTGTAGATGCGAAAGTGCCCCTCGGGCAACTGGACCTTTTTGTTGAAATAGGAAGTCATCCCCGCTCCGCTGTGCGAAAACAAACATTTGTACTAATAGAGAACCATTCGGCCTACAACGCCTTTTTGGGAAGACCAGCCTTGTCTGAATTCCAAATTGTCCTAGCCCCTTGGTGCCTGAAGATGAAATTCCCAACAGATAACGGAGTAGGAGAAATAGAGGGAGATCAAGACGCCGCTCGAGATTGCTATGTAACTGAGCTTCGCAATAACCGCAGGAAGGATAAAGGAAAGGATGCAGAGACTTCTCTCTGCAAGAAAAGCCTGGAAGCATAGAAATTAAAGAAAGCCCCTCCTCTTTGATATACCATCGATCCTTTCAACGAATTAGACCCCAGGGACAAAGAGGAGGAGGCCACCACCGAGCCTGCAGAGGCTATGGAATTTATAGCTGTAGACAAACACGACCCAAGTAGACTGCTGAGAGTCGGGTCTCAATTAAGGGCGGAGTTGAAAGATCAACTCGTCGATTTTCTTCGCCACAACATGGATGTATTTGCATGGAAGCACGCCGACATGACAGGAATCTCTCCAAACGTAGCATGCCACATACTGAACATCGACCCCACCAAGGTGCCAGTGAAGCAGAAAAAGAGGAGCATAGGGGCAGAACGATCAGCAGCCCTCGAGGAAGAAGTGAAGAACTTACTTGCCAATGACTTCATACGAGAAGCCATCTACCCAGAATGGATCGCCAACCCGGTACTGGTAAGGAAAGCTAATGGGAAGTGGCGAACATGCATCGATTTCTCCAACTTAAATGACGCTTGCCCGAAAGACTGCACCCACTCCCCCGAATCGACCAGCTCGTGGACAGCACAGCCGGAAATGAACTTTTATCTTTCATGGATGCATACTCAGGATACAATCAGATCCCTATGCACTCCCCCTATCAAGACCACACCAGTTTCATCACTGACCGGGGGTTGTACTGCTACAAAGTAATGCCTTTTGGACTTAAAAACGCCGGAGCTACTTATCAGCGCCTTGTCAACAAGATGTTTACAAAATTAATAGGGCAAACTATGGAAGTTTATGTGGATGACATGCTGGTAAAATCAAGGAAATCCAACGATCATATAAACCACCTGAACGAGATGTTTCAAGTACTTCGCCAATATGGAATGAAACTGAATCCTCCAAAGTGCTCCTTCGAAGTATCGTCGGGAAAGTTCTTGGGATTCATCATCCATGCCAGGGGGATTGAAGCGAACCCCGAACAAGTCCGGGCCTTGCAAGATATCAAGATACCATCCACTCGAAGAGAGATGCAAAGCCTAAACGGGAAGGTGGCTGCCCTAAGCAGGTTCATCTCTAAAGCAACCAACAAATGCATCCCTTTCTTCGAAGCTCTTAAGAAAGACAAAGGAAAGTTCGAATGGACTGACGAATGCTCGACAGCCTTCCTTAACTTGATCGAACACCTCCAAAGACCACCAGTACTCTCAACTCCAAATGAAGGCGAGGAACTATACCTATACCTAGCCGTATCGTCCCATGCTTTAAGCGCCGCTTTGGTGAGGGAGGACAACCACGCACAGCGACCCGTATGCTTTTTAAGCAAGAGATTCACAGGGGCAGAAGCCAGATACCCTAAACTTGAAAAGCTAGCATACTGTTTGCTTATCGCGTCACGGAAACTATGACACTACTTCCAATCTCATTCCATCAGAGTTTTAACCGATTAACCGCTAAGGCAAGTACTCTATCGCCCCGACACTTCCGGGCGGCTACTTAAGTCGTGCATTGAACTGAGTCAATATGATATCACCTACCATCCTCGCACTGCTATCAAGGGGCAAGCCATAGCTGATTTCATTGCCGAATTCACTACTAACGAAGGTAAGGAGCAATCTGAAATAGCAGAAGATATCAAGTGGAATCTCTTCGTAGACGGAGCATCAAATGAACAAGGCTCGGGGGCAGGTGTTGTGATAATCACCCCCAGGGGAAGGAAGCTGCACTACATTCTAAGGTTGGAGTTCGCTGCCACTAACAATGACGCAGAATACGAAGCAGTGATAGCCGGATTAGAACTTGCCCTGGAAATTGGAGTCGGTTCCTTATGTCTCTATAGTGATTCTCAACTTATTGTGAATCAAATACTGGGAGAATTCCAGACTCGAGGAGAACGACTCGCAGCATATCTAAAGAAGACCAAGCTGCTGCTCAATCAGTTGGATCACTATTTAATCAAACACATTCCTCGAGAAGAGAATCAGGAGGCCAACGAACTAGCAAAGCAAGCTAGCATAAAGGATGGCGCCGCTTCCCGAACAATAACCACCTCACAGCTACTAGCACCAAGTTACGAAATAATGAACATAATAGCTGCAATCGAGGAGGAAACTTGGATGACTCCTATCCGAAAATATTTACAAGATGGCATACTGCCCGACGGGCGTAACGAAGTCAAGAAAATCTTGAGGAAAGCTTCCCGCTACATGATACAAGAAGGCATCCTCTGTCGACGCGGCTTCTCTAATCCCCTATTAAGATGCGTCGTTGGAAGGGAAGCCAAGGAGATCTTATCCAACATACATCGAGGAAGTTGCGGAGATCACACTGGTGGGCAGACTCTGGCAAAGAAGATACTCCGATATGGATATTATTGGCCCACCTTAAACAAAGACGCCCTAGACTTCGTCAAAAGATGTGACAGATGTCAGAAATTTGCTAAAATTCCTCGACTACCAACAAACGAGATTACTCAAATGACCAGCCCTTGGCCCTTTGCAATATGGGGGATTGACTTGATTGGCGAACTGCCAGTGGGCCGAGGCGGAGCCAAATATGCCATAGTAGCAGTTGACTATTTCATCAAATGGGTGGAAGCGGAGCCTTTAAATAAAATATCTTCGGGAAAAGTTATTAACTTCTTGATCAAAAATGTTTTATGCAGGTACGGGGTTCCACTCAAAATCATATCGGACAATGGACTTCAATTTGACAGTGAGAAATTCGCCGACTGGTGCCAAGAGCACGGAATTCACAAAAGCTTCTCATATGTAGCTTACCCCCAGGCAAACGAACAAGTCGAAGCTGTCAACAAAATCCTCAAAACCATAATCAAGAAGAAACTTGAGAAGTCAAAAGGCGCTTGGGTGGATGAACTTCCTACGGCACTTTGGGCCTACCGCATATCTTACAGAACATCAACATGGCATACTCCTTTCTCTTTGGCATACGGATCGAAGGCCATGCTCTCAGTTGAAACTATAGCGCCTTCCCACTATAGGATCCACTATAACCCAGAAGAGAATGAAGAACTCCTACACATGTCTTTGGATCTAATTGAAGAAAGAAGAAATGATGCAGCACTTAAAGCGGCAGCTCACAAGCAAAAAGTAGCAGCACAATACAACTCTAAAGTCAAGCACCGCAGCTTTCAGAAAGGAGATCTTGTCCTCAAGCGGATCTTCCCGCACCCCGGAGCGCTAGATCCAATCTGGGACGGACCCTATGTAATTCATAAAGATCTACACAACGGAGCTTAAATTTTGTCAACAGTAGACGGAGAGGTGTTCCAGAGGGCATTGAACATCCAACACCTCCGTCGATACTTTTCTTAACTTGTACTGCCCATATGAAGTGAATTAACAAAGAGAATCAGTGGACGTAGGCATTTTCGTGCCGAACTACTTTAAAAATCTTGTCTCTTTTTAACTTGTTCCTTTATATCTTGGCCGCTTGTTAAGTGTTATCCTTTCTGTTGAACGAAACCATGTATAACGACATTTCCATACCGGAACTTCACGGCGCAACCTCACCTGGACAAGACTCAACAGGTACTATGCGATTCTATGCACTCGCCAATGAGACACTTTTGCTCTAGCATCCCTCTGTTGCGGGTTAACTCATTGCTCTCGACTGCCCTCAAAGCCAACAGTAATGAGCCGATTATAAGCCATCAAGAAGGCCGACTATAGCCGATGGAAGCTCATTACGGCGTTCGGCTCGCCGGCAACTATGAACCTACTTTAAGCCCCAAAATAAGGTGTGGCCAGCCAGGGGTAGTTCACGGTTGACGATCGGCACCCACGCTAGCCGGCCAAACTAAATCGAATAATACCCACGATTACGGGCCATAATGGCTCGGGTAGTTACTATGCGCGATCTCGGCTCCGATATGTCTTAAGCGCAGCTGTGGTAAAAAAGATAAACTCCCCGCGGAGGCGTAAGATGGGTGACAAATGTCTCCAAGACCCACAGCTAGGGAAAGTGACTACAAAACCCGTTTGCCACGAACTTAAGCATATCGACGGCCTTCCGTGACTGGAAGTTTTAATTTTCCTATATTTCCATTCCATTTAAATATTGTTCTTGTATCCTGCATAACGATCCCCAAAGTATAGGACGCTAAGTAGGAGGTATTCGCTCACGAGAATCTGAGCCCGCATACTGGGTGACAAGGCACTCAGCCGCATCCATGGTTAATTACACAAGATGTCCAAAGCTACCCCCTACAACCAGAACATGAAGGGCGACACTCTTTTCTCTTGTACATAATCATGTAGCTATGACTTATTCATAACATTGCAAAACATGAGATTATATTTCAAGCAAAAGCTTAACATCGAACGCAATTAAATCACAGGCATATGCATAACTATGTTTTTTATACAGCACTTCAAAATAATAACAGCATTCAGAATGTAACAGAATCAGCTTACGTTATAAGCTTACATAGAGACGTTCAATAGCATAATTACAACTTAAGAATACATTAATGTTTTGAACTAGCATGTACAGGAATGTCAAGCAGGCTAAATAAAAAAACCAACTGCACCAGTTCTCCACCCTCGTCCTACCAGCTCTTCGAATCTACTTGACTGTAGGATCGAAGCTCCCAGCATGATGACCAGAGGCCCCACCTGTCCAATTCAGGAGAAGAGTCCATTAAACCAACAACGAACGATCAAGTTATGAAAAGCTAAAAAGGGAAAACTCACCAACACCCGCTTCTTGGTCCTCACCCCCCAACTGCACACCGGCTTCCTCCGCAGCAAGTAGCCGCATCCCCTCCTTCACCGTTACCTTCTCCTCCTTTGAGAACTGTGCGGTAACCACGTCCATTCTGAAGGTCATGCCACCCTCCTTATACGCATCGCCCTTGGCCTCCTCCAAAGCCCGGAGATATATCCTGGCCATGACCCGGGGATAGTCATCCATCCAGGATAGATTACCCTGCTTCCAAGTACGAAAGTACATATCCTGCAACATTTCGTCCATCATCCCCTCATTCTCCTCAAACTCCCTCACCCGGGCCTCGGAGGACAGCAACTTAGCGATGGAAACATCCCTCTTCGATCGATATCTCAAGCGGTCAGCCTAGAGAGATCTCCTCATTTCCTCCATCTCTTCCTTTAGCATGGCCTGAGCAAGCTCTACGGCCTCAAGCCTCCCAGATAACTCCTCTACCTGCTCGAGATCCGCCCTCCGAACCTCATCCACCGTAGCAATGGCTATGTCAATCCGCTCCTTGCAGGCGGCCTCCATCTTTCGTAGTTCTGCCCTACTAGCCTCTTCCATAGTCTCCTTCAACCGCCTGGAGGCTGCCTCGTGCTGAGAAATCTGAATGGCTTGATCGGCAAGCTGTTTGGCCTGATCAGCAACCTTCAGCCGCAACCGAATATTAGCACTCCCAATCTCCTCTCCCGCCTTGACCAGACGAGCATGATGCCCCATCAACTTCCTGGTTTCCTCCGTAACCCGATCAATATTAGCTTTGGCTTCGTCCCCCATGGTAACTACCCGAGCAGTAAGCAAATCGAGATCTAAGGACTTAGCCTCATCAAGCACCCGTACCATGGGATTGCGGGGGAGAAGATGCTCACCCGTGGCCTCGAGAAAAGAGATATCCTGAAAACTCGGGTGCAAATCCGAATGGCCAGCAAATGGGTTGTGAACCAAACTAGGATGGTCTATCGGGGCGACGGTTGGATTTTCGGACGAATGTGGGGAAGGCAAAAGCTCAGTATCCTCTTCAGTAATATCATGGATATGCTGGGCTGGAGGCTGAGGGCCAGGTAGAGGTTCAAACAAAGATCGGCCCCTCTTTCTCTTTTGCATATCTTCTTCAATAACTCCGAGAAGAGGGCGATATCTAACCGCATCTCCAGGACGGCTAGCTGACGGCTTTGGTTTAGCGGAAGCTTTGAGTAACCTATACTGCTCAAGACGGTGCCGAATATCTGATGTCTTGGCCACCTTACCCATTCTTGGAATGAAAACCAAGTGTTACAAACATACAACGATCCATAATTCAAGAAATACGTTAAGTTAAAAAGAGTAAGAAGGAACATCTATTTACGAACCTTGCGGAGGAGTAGGATACTGCAATAAGTCCTGAATCTCATTCCAGGACGGGAGCGAACCATAAGATATTCCTAAGTCCCTATCGTAAATGAAATCTACAGAAGAAGTTAAGAATTCACCTTGAACCGCCGGAGTTGCCTTAGCCGAGATACTCTCAGAAGATAGGCTGGCACCGGACTCGGCCTTATCAGACCTCTTCGATTTCTCCACCAAGGCTTATCCTTCCTCCAACCCCTCAAAAGCCTAGCGGAAGGCATCATCCGTCCACTCTTGAATCTCGCCTGCTTGCCCAGGAGGCAAAGCCCCGGCACCATCACCACCACCGTCACCTTCTCTGTCGTCTCCGCTCCCTGCCTCTCCACCTACATCGCCTCCTTCGCCTTCACCTCTATCCTCCTCTACGTCTTCCTCCCCCGGAGTCATTGGGCAAGTGCTAGGAGAGGGACCATCAGACTTCTTAAGCTTCTTACCTCCGACAACGGGAGGCTTTGTAAAAGGTTCCCTTTTGCCACTTTTCACCGTGGCCCCTTCCTTGGCTTTGGCAGCCTTCTCCTCAGCCGTATCCCTCTGCTTAACCACGGACTGGTGTGGCAGGATCAGGTTGTGCTCCAGGAGAGTAGCATTCCTGATAAGGATAGAAGCCGACCTGTCCCGTCCCGAAATGGCCCTTATTTCCGCAGCCATCTGGACCAGGGAATCACTCTCCACGACCGTAAAGCCACCTGTCGCTAGCAAGAAATAGAAGCATATCAGAAGAAGCACTGCAGTCGGAACAAGGAAACTGTAAATATAGTTCAACTTACAGCCAGAAGTGAAGAGGCGAAAGGAGACAGAATCGTCCTTGATAAAAAACCATTCTTTCTTAAACATGGTGAACTTTGAGTATAAGTCCAAGACCGGTTTGAAGGACACGGCCGCTTCTAAACTAACATACGGAGACCCCTTCTTGCAGCCTCTCAGATTATACAAGTATCGGATTTCCCGGTTAGAAGGGGGGCGCCCATACCTCCTCTGGAAGATAATGAATAAGCACACCAAGATAGCGTAGGAGTTGGGCTGGAGCTGGAAAGGGGCCACCTTCAGATAGGTGATGAAGCTGATTATCCAGGCATTGATAGGAGGAATGGCCCCACACATACAGTGGTATCTGCTGTAAGCGAAATATCCTTCAGGAGGGTCATACGGCATAACTCCATCCCCCGACAATAGCATGCGCGCTCTATCAATCCCGAAGGAACGAGAAATGCCATCAAGCTGCTCCTCTCTGAGGGAGCTAGGAAAATAGTCGGGCGGAGAGTTCAGAAGCTCCTGAGGGCCATACCCATCTACTAGCAACCTCGGGGCAGGTCCATGACGTTCCGATCTTGGCTGGGCTGGGGGCACGGAGGAGGACTCTCCTTCGCCCTTAGACTTCCGTTTATCCGATCGAGCTTCTGCTTTGCGAGACATTATCTGCAAACATCGGAAGAACAAATTAGAATAAGAAATATGGAAATACAAGCAAACAAGTACATGCAGCCAGGGGTTTTCACTCGTAGTTCAAAACACAAAGGTTGAGATTAAAGTCCATTCGGCATTGAAAGCCTTTAAGTTCATTCGGTACAGCAAGGCGAGAGGTCGTTCGGCACTATACTCCCCGAGCTCATCCGGTGGTAATTTCATTCGGCAGTTACCTGATCCGACAGTCAAGATTGGTCCGGTACGATAGCTAATTCGGCGATCCACTTAGAATCTGATTCGGCTGCTTCATTCGGTGAGAAATAGCGATGGACTGGTACGCCTACTTATAGGGGAGAGTTGGATGGCCAAATAAACCGGTTCGGTTTTTCGGGCCGGATGAAGTTGTCCAAGTAAACAAAGCACGGCATATACGAGTATATGCCCCACTTTGGGGGGCAAGTTTGGGTGTGTTTTCACCAACACCGGTCCATAACACAGCCGAACCACATGGGTCCAACCCACCTACCGAACCGGACCAACATCACCGAATCACCCACACCGGTCCAAGTCCTACCGGTCCAACTCCTCCTGCCGAACCGAGCATTCTCCATCATCTGCCGAACCAACCACCCCACACTTGCTACCGAACCATCCATCACCGGTCCAAACCCCACCGAGCCAACGCCCCTCCAAGCAACGCCGGTCCAAGGCCAGGCAATACCAATCCACTCCATCACCGAACCAACCTCACTTCCCGTGCCACCGAACCAAGGCCAAGGGGAGCTACCACCGGATCATTTACCACCGAACCAAGGCCATGGGGAGCTACCACCGGATCATTTACCACCGAACTAAGCAACGCCCTCGCTACCGGACCAAACCACGCCCTCACCTCCGAACCAAGCCTTGCCGAACCAACACTGCCAGGCCTCATTGCTTCAGCCCGGGCCCACCAACAGCTATATACATCCAAGACCCCTACCTCCAGCCTCACTCTATAAATAGAGGGGCAGGGGTACAACAATGGCAAAAAAGTTTGAGAGCCCAAGCATGGAAGGAACTTTCAAACAACTTTCATATACTTGTATACAAAGCTTTGTACTTGTAATCTGAAAGAAAAAGGAGAATAACATATAATGTGGACGTAGGCACGTTCTGGCCGAACCACTATAAATCTATGTGTCTTTTACAGTTTAGTCCCTGCTTTTTTACTTATTTGCATAAATCACCCAAATCATTAGAAACATCATAAAATCAACTAATTCATACGACTTGGAGGTGTTTGTCCATTTTTTGTGCAAACAGTATAAATTGATATGTCATTCATACATGCCTGTGATATGTTATATGATGTTAAATTATATATTTGTTGCATCATCTAATATGTATTTATATGTTATACTATTCATTTTATATATTGTATCTCACACTGCAAGTTCCCTATAACTATGGGCTGAAATGATAGGCTCAAATGATTTTTATTGCATTTATTTTACTTGGGATTGCGGGTTTGAAATGATAGAACCCAGATTTTTCTTTTTAAATTACGGATTGAAATGATACATATCCGTATCACTTAACCTAGGTTAGATAATTTTATACAGGCCCATGGATAAAATTTTATACCAGTTTTCTAGAATTATTAAGTGTAACGTCCCGCCTTTTCGCACGCTTTAAATCGACACACGTGCCAATTCAAACCATACAAAAGGGCGGATTGTTATGGGGTAAATAAGAAAAACGAGAAGAAATAAAAGAAAACAGAATCTCACAGCGGTAGGATAAAATAAAATAATCAAATATACAGTTCATGAAGTTGTTTACAAAATATTTAATTATACTTATACAATATATATCAGAGTACACATACTAATAATAACAATGCAGCGGAATACGGTGTGTAGTGGAATATAATAAATAATAATAATAGAAATCTCCGTCTTCGTCCTCCAGAGCTAAAGTCTTCGGTCCTGAAACGCTTGGACTGGCCCGAGCGAATTGAAATGACAAAACACTCGAGTCAGAACTAAAAGATCTTATGTAAGTTAAATCAACAGGGAAAAATATGAGTGCAGTAACTCAAAAGATGCTTGGGATTCACATCTCTTAAGGGTCCGTTAAACTATTTACTATGTAGTATATTTCGCTATTATAATAGTGTTTGTTGTAAAATAAACTTACTTTTAAATAGCGTTAAGGAGTTACCCAATCTCCCCCTTAACACAATAATATTCCCAGTAGTCCATCCAATATCATAGTCCCTCCTGATTGGGAAGCCACTAGAGGATACCACACGGGCTACGAGAGAAAACCAAACTCGTACAAGGCGCGATAGGGTAGGTGACATGGCTCAACTAGCCAATGCCACGGTAGACATACCAATTACGCTTCCGGGTCGGTGGTAACGCGTAGCGCGCAGCTACCGCCGACCTCGAACAAACTCCCCTAAATCAAAGAAATCAAACGTGAAGATGGCCACCGAATCAATCCAAAGTCAGAGTTTAGTATCGAAGAGAAGTGTCCGATCAAAGGTGCTACCTTATTAACCCGTCGATCGCTCCTGTTTTAGCCACCTTATGCCAACTCACTAAAGTTGGGTCCACGTATTTACCTCAGAGGAAACGCCGCCGCCATCCTACTTCATTCTGGAATCTCCACCGCGTACACGGTTGTTAAAGTGGTTTCCGAAGTTGGCAGAGAGTATGACAACTTCCGATCCCGGTCTCTTCAACAACCAAACGTTATTATAACACCATGGTCTTTAAAAATAGTATATACTTAAAAACCAGAATATAGTTATCCATTTCAAAACCCATAAATACGATCTCATTTCCATTTCCAAAACAACTCATTTTGATATTATTTTATAAAACCCAAATCAATAATATCATTTTTATTTCAAATATTTTTTTCTCCAAAATCATATTGCTTTAAAATTTATAATATCTGGAAACCAAACATTTGAGTTATAACTTGCAAAACATGATACTTCGAAATTCATAGCTTTAAAACCATAACTTCTAAGACTTGAATGGTTTGGATATTCAACAGTACGTAAAATAGTTGATTTTAAATTACTTTGTAAAGTGAATAATTTCCACGCCTTTACCATTTATTCTCTTTCAGTTTCAATAAAACACTTCGATTCCAATATATTTCAAACTTTGAGTATTTAACAATTTCAAAACTAAGGTTGGAAAATTTCAATTCAACCATTCATTATTCTATATTTTAGTCTAAAATATTTACAAAATAAGTCCATAATCATTTTAAATAAAATCAAATTACTAACAACTAAATATTTCCTTCAATTTATTTATTCTAGAAATATTCATTTGATTTATCTTGAATAAAAATCCAGTTATACATATCATACCTTTAAATTTCCAATCTTAATAAGTTTACATCAACTTATGGAGTTAAATTTTAAAATAAGCTCAATTCCAAATAAATTTCCGATTTATCTTCCAATCTTAGTTGATTTGAATCATTTAAACCCTATATATATATACAATATCTTAAACCTGTACTAAATCATATAATATAAATTATCAAACTCCATTATTCAACTTATTCATTTTTATTTAACAGATTTATACATAGCTTAAATTCAAAAATTTAACTACATATGTATATATAAAATAATATTTATAAAATATCAAAATTTAATATTTATTAAACCGTATCCTATCCAAACCATAGAAAATCATTTCAAAAATAATTTTATATATATACCGCGGTGCCTGTATATAATTTTCTATCCTATGGTCAAGTGATACAGACATTTATCATTTCAATCCCCAGCTTAAAAATAAAAATGTGGTTGTATATCATTTCAAACCGCAATCCCGAATGAAATGAAAATGCATAATAAGTTGCAGTTTATACAATATAAATACAGCATCCATTCGTCCATCATACTAATCATCAACATTCATCAATTTATCATCCAATTCAAACAATCACATCAACAAATAATAATTAATTACAGAAAGTTAATTTTTCAATAATGAATTAAATAACTGTTTAACTGTAGTTTATATGCAATAATAAATAAATTAAGTAGTAGTTTATATGCAATAATAAATTGAACTAAAATTTTAACTGGCAGTTTATATGCAAAATGAATGAAATAACAAGTAAATTATATGGATGCAAATTTACTGAGATAATGATGAAATATGTGCCAAACAGCTATAAATAAATTTCTAAACACATCATAAATCAATTTAACAAACATAAGAAATCTTAGAAGTTGTGAGTGGGTTAAAACACTCACCTTTTGAATTTAAATTAAATTTAAATCCAATTTAAACCCAAAAATTTGACGGTCTCGAAATCTATCCAAACCAGCGTCAAAGCGTCCGGAATTCTAACACGATGCCAGCAAAACAAACCGCGCATGAATCCGAGCTCGTATGAAAAATTTAGGAAAATTAGAAGATTTGAAAATTCTGGTCCTGAGTCGACTTCGGGTTCAACTTCGGTCCACCGCCTCAATTCCCCGGTGCTTGCTTGGAGTTTTTGCCCAAACGACCCGGAGCGACCCGAGTAAATTCCTTCATAACCCGAAGTAGATGCAGTGTTTCTGCTTCTGAAACTCGAAGCGCGACCAGAAGTTGCTGCAGATCCGCAAGTTTTTTTTTTTAAAAATTGAAATTGGATTGGGAAGATTATGGTTTACAGTGGATTGAGGAAGAGCATACGTTCAGAATGAGGAATAAGCAGTGGCATAGGGTTTATAACCATATATATATATATATATATATATATATATATATATATATATATATATGCAAACAGAATAGAAAGGATGGGCTAGGTTGGATTTGAGTTTTGAACGATAATTGACCCGAAAAGCCCATTTGGATTCTGGAACGGAAAACGGTCAACCCATATATCAAAATGTATGTTTAAAAATATTTTAAACACGATGGAAAAAGTTGAACGTCCAAATTCCATCGTATGAAGAAGTTATGCTAAATTCAAATTTTCCAAATTGATTTCAATTTATTTAAATTGCATAAATTTCAAGGCGTTTCGAGTCCGTACTATCAAACAACAAGTTCGATTGCTACGAAACTTGAAACACTATTATAATTCACCGTTACGGATCTGATGAAACCGGTTTCGTCGAAATCCGAGTCAGTGGCTAAAATGGCTATTTTATATTAATTAAATAAATGTATAATTAATTGATTAAATCAAAATTTTAAATTTCAATTCTAAAATTGATAATTTTCTCACCTTATATTTCTCAAACATTTTTAATGATTTTAAAAAATTTAAATGTCTATTTAGAGAAGATAAATTTGTAAATTTCAATATAAACCTTCAATTTCATTAATTTCAAAATTATAAATAAAATTTCCAACAATTCTATTAAATTCACTATTCATTCTATTATCAAATTCATTGTTATCAAAAGGATGCAATTTACATTGGTTCACGATTGTTTACATTTATTTTCTTAGGTTTCATGTACATTTCCATTTATGCAATATTTCAAATATTAAGTTTCCATTTAATTGCAATAAATCATATTATCGTAATTTAAATTCAAATAAATGGAAAAAAATGTTGATTCCCATTCTTATTATTCAAACAAACATTATCCTCTAAACATATTGAACATTTATTTACGTTACATTACATTGATACTTCCAATTACACCTTTATTCGTATTAACTATTTTAGTTCCACTTATTGTGTAATAACTACTATATTGAAATTTGTCAATTTCACTTATAAATTTGGATTTTAAAACCAATTAACAAATTTACCATGGTTCCATCCTTTATTACATTAATCGTTACTTTAAATTACGCTAATAAAACATTAAATTTAGATATAGTTACTAATTATTCACGTAGTTTATTTAACACCTTATATAACAAGCTACCAATATTACTTGCATTTAAGTTCGTTACTCATCAAACCAGATTTATAATTCCATATTTAACGCTAATTTATTTCATTGCAATTAATATACACCTATTTACACACCTTCATACTTTAATTATCAACCAACAATTTATTATACATTATTTCATCAATTAATATCAATTTTGAATTTATTTTCCAATTTACCGATTTCATTCAATTATACCCTTACGAATTGGTTTCCCTCAATTGGTATTGCATTTCATTCACTTTATTAATACTTACCTTAGTTAGCCTTAACGTAGTATTAGATTAAAATTTCATTGGTTACATCCTATTGAATTAACATTCTCCGATTACCAAATTAATCTACATCAAATTGCACTAATTAAGTGAGTTAACTGTAATTGATTTCAAACTAACTTTTACGAACTAAATAAATATGTAACTTATAACCATTGTTACCCTTAACTCTTAATTACCTTTAAAAGTTCATTAATTACAACAAATGTTCCAATCAGCTACATAATTCAAATTTCATCTTTTATTTGTGTTCAATATTTTATTTCATTATGCTGAAATTTAAGCGCTTATACCCATTTAATATCCTAATTCATTGTTTTATCTTGGTTTCAAATTTTTAATTAAATCAATTGCCATCTATACATAAAATTAACATTTCTAATAAACTTCCATTCGCACTTCCATTATTATTTTAACAATTATTAAAAATTATGATCAGTTAAAAATTCACAATGGTTTAAATCAATTGGGATTACACTACACATTTAATATTTATCAACTTGTTCTAACCGTATTACTTAAATTTACGTTTAGTTGCTATTCAATATATATATAAATTCATAAATTAAATATTTAAGTTCGTTTTCTTATATTAAATTTCTTAATAAGTATTCCTTTTCCGGTATTACAACAAATTGGAAATTTCATTAGATCCATTAATTATAAATTTTAATTAGCATTGTTACGTTTTTAATTCACTTATTATTTCATAAATAAGTTACCCAAATTTTATTCTCCAAATATTAAATCACAAAGTCTTACGTGATTTACCATTTACATTACCCTTTTTTTTTCACGTATTCTTCATTATAAATTACCAAATTTTGTTTCCTTAAAAATTAAATTACTCAATTTTAATTAAAATAACCAACTTAATTATTAAAATTTTACGGGTCGTTACACTCTCCCCCACTCAAAACTTTTCGTCCCCGTAAAGGAAAAAGAAGGGAGAGGAAAGAATTAAGAAATCAATATATCATACTAAAATATTAAATTCATAAACAAACGAATTTACAAAAATTTATGACTTTAAATAAAATATACCCATTTTATAACAATTAAATCTTTTTATACTTAAATAAATAAAGTTTGGAGAATATTTTCAAAATTTTCTAAGTCCAAAATTTTACGGAAAATTTCAACAGAGTCTCTTTTGTACGGGGAGGCTCGGGAGAAAATATAATATCGATTATAATAATATACAACATATATTTTCCAAAATAATATAAAATATTTAATGTGGAATTCTAAATTTATCCCAGTAGTTGGAATGAATTTTATTCCATGAAGCGGATATGTTTGTATAAATAGGTTTACAGTGATTTTCTGTAAGTTAAGTTGTATAAGTTAATATATAAAATATAATTTATATATATATGACTTAACTTGATGATTGGAAATTGGTTTCCAAATGGAGATTTTAATTAAGAAAATAAGGTATTTTAAACTGAAGAAACACGTAAATTCTTAATTAATGAAAGAAACATATAAAGTTTTAATTAATGAAAGAAACGTGTAAAGTCTTAATTAATGAAAGAAAAGTGCAAGTTTTAATTAATGCAAGAAACATGTAAGGTTTTAATTAATGAAAGAAACGTGTATAGTCTTGATTGATGAAAGAAAAGTGTAAGTTTTAATTAATGCAAGAAACGTGTAAAGTTTTAATTAATGAAAGAAAAGTGTAATTTTTTAATTAATGAAAGAAACGTGTAAAGTCTTATTTAATGAAAGAAACGTGTAAGTTTTAATTAATGCAAAAACATGTAAAGTTTTAATTAGTGTAATATTGATTAAAATGATAAATGCTCTTTGTTAAAATAAATGTAAGTTAAAACGTACATTTGACATGTAAGTTTTAGTCAATGTAATGGTGTATCTTAAATTGATTAAAATGACAAATGTTACTTACTATAATAATAAAATGTAAAGTTGATAATGTACATTTGATATGCATGTTTTAATTTATGTAAATGACATACTTTAAATGATTAAAATAATAAAGTTTTCTTTATTGTAATAAAAATGTAAGTTAATAAGGTACTTTTAACTTAACATAAGAATTTCAGCTTTAAATTGGATATTACAATAGCATAGTTTATTAAACTATAAGGCTATGATAAAACGACCATGTTACATTTGTAAGCATATCAATACTTTGATTTTATAGAATGTTAAAGTGGAAAGTATTACATTCCAAAAATGGTATGATTCCTTAAGGTAACATTTCCAAAATGCTATGATAATTTAAAGGAATATTTCAAGTTTAATAAATTAAAGGAAATATTCAATGATTTGGAAATTTGGGTTTTATTTAAACGATATATTATTGAATTAGTTTTGAAATGGAAATGATACTATTGTGATATGGTTTTGAAATGAGTATGATATTTTGGTTTTGAAAGTATATACTAGTTTGAAAGAAATGATATGATTTGAAATGGATATGCTAGTTTGGTTTTGAATGTACAAATTATTTTGAAATAAATATCCATGGGCTATAATAATGTTTGGTTGTTAAAGAGACCGGGATTGGAAGTTGTCATACTCCTTGCCAACTCCGAAAACCACTTTAACAACCGTGTACGCGGTGGAGATTCCAGAATGAAGTAGGATGGTGGCGACGTTCCTTTGTGGTAAATACGTGGACCCAACTCCCGTGAGTTGGCATAAGGTGGCTAAAATAGGAGTAATTGACGGGATAATTGAGGTAGCATCTTTGATCGAACACATCCCTTCGATATTATACTTTGACTCTTGGATTGATTCGGTGGCCACTTTTGATTTTTTTTATTTGGGGGTGTGGCTCGAGGTGAGCGGTAGCTGCGGCTATGCGTTACCACCGACCCGGAAGCGTAATTGGTATATATACCCTGGCATTGCCTAGTTGTACCATGTCACCTACCCTAGCGCGCCTGATACGATTTTGTTTTGTACCATACTTATGAGTGCGCTCTGACGACGTCCAGTACGGGGGAGATTATGGTACTGTATAGACTATGTGAATATATTATGTGTTAAGGGCTATATGAGTAACCTCTTAACGCTATTCAAAAGTAAGTTTATTTTACTAATAGAAACCATTATAATAGCGAAATATTACTACATAGTAAATAGTTTAACGGATCCTTAGAGGATGGGCGGTCCCAAGCATCCTTTAAGTTAGTTGTACCTTATATTACAGTTCACATGAGTTGGTTTACATTGTATAAGTATGTATGTCATGACTCGAGTTTTTTGTGTTTTCTTTAAGCTCGGGTCAGACTGAGTGATACAGCATTTTAGACTCACCTTCGAAGTTGGAAGCTTTGTTTGAAGATCCAGCCGTCTATTTCACTTTCGGTTATCCAGTTGATTTCAGTTATCTGGTCGGTTCCAGTGATGTATTATGATTCGTACCTAGTTATCATGTTTAGACCTCCGTTGTATCTTGTTTGACTCTGATGTACTTATATAGTAGCTTCATGAACTACTATTTCTTTACTTCCGCTGTATTTATTACTCTGTGTCTGTGATCTGTGATTTATTTATTTACAGTTTATGCTATGTTTTGTCAAATTTATATTTACAATGCGGTATTTTGAGCAATTCAAATCCGGCATGTTTGGATGCGAATTGTTGAAAATATCGGGTCGTCACAATAAAGGTGAGATCTTCTCACTCAATCAGATTTTTGTGATTTAATTTTAAATAATTAAATTTAAAATGGTTGATTGAGTGCTTGGATGAAAAATTATTATCAATTGTATTGATTTAGACCCTATGCACCATATAATAGCAGAGGATATTATATAAACCCATATACCGTGATATTCCACCTCGAAGTGGAATTGGTATTATATATGTGTTTGGAGTGATTGATTTCCCGCATTGTATAGCGGATGAGACCCTATGCGCCGCATAATAGCGGATGATATTATATTAATCCTATATACCATGATATTCCACCTCGAAGTGGAATTGGTATTTAACTGTTGTGCTAACATCTATGGATGCAGGGAAATAGGTTGGAGGGATCCAACTGGATTCCTCAAAACTTTTTAATTTATAATCTGTGTGTGATCATATTTGTGATTGAAATCGTTGAAGGTTATAGTTTAGCTGAATATATTTTTGGTATCATAGTATACCGAAAACAAATAAAGTTGGATTTTTTAGAAATTCAAGTAGAAAATTTATAGTAAAATTTATTTTTGAAAACTGGATAAATTTAACGGAAGGAATTTTAAAAAAATAAAGTTTTATTTTTGAATCCTATTGAATAAAATTCCAAAATATGGGAAAAAGGCTTAATAAATGGATTTCGGGTAATATTATTCAAATGTTGAAGAATTTATTTTAAAACACAAATTTTAAATAATTTGGAAGAAATAAAGGAATTTATTTTGAAAGAAAATAAATTTGGAAATCAATTTGGAATTTGATTTGACATTTGAAAATAAATCTTTAGGAAATCGATTTGAAATCGATTTGGTGTTTAAAAAATAAATTTTGGGAAATCAATTCTGAAATTGATTTGGTGTTTGAAATAAATGTTTGGAAAATAAATTTAGAATTTCATTTGGTATTTGAAATAAATTTGGAAACAAATTTGAAAATTGATTTGGTGTTGAAAGTGAATATTTGGGAATAGATTTGAAAATCGTATATATGTGGATATTTGAAAATTTAAATTCACAATGGGAATTTTATAAAAGAAAGGGAAATTTGTTTTAAAAATTAATATTGTTTTATTTAAAAGTGAAGTAAGGCATTTATGGATTTGGAACGTAAATTTAAAATAAATCCAGAAAGATTTATAAATTGATTTGAATGAACCATTTTAGAATGGAAGGTGTACTTTCCCTGGAAAGCCGAGTATGTTTTCAATATAGTTTATAAATATAAATTGAAGTTGTAAAGATGGTTTTAAGGAAAGAATATTCTTGAGAAATTATTTACTTAGGTTATTTTGAAAATCTTTAAAGTAAAGATTTATTTTAATTTATTAAAGAAGTGATTATTTAGAGTCCTAATTGATATTTGTTTTAGAAAATGGATATTTAAATAGTTATATCCTATCTACTAATTTTATTTTAAAATTAGTTTGGACTTGACTTTTTATATGAGATATTAGTATAATATTTTCATAACTAATATTTAGGCAAGTGTTTTAGAATAGTTTTATTTTAAATTTTTCCAAGCATATTTTGGATAAGTATTTTAAATTATTTTTAAAGTATTTGAACCCGGCAAATTTTCAATGGAATTAGATAAATATTTAGAAATTGATTCTAGATGAGGAAAGTGATTTAAAATTTATTTTCAAAGGATTGAAGTGTAGAAAGTGATTTGAAATTTGTTTTGAAAAGATTGAACGGTGAAAAGTGATTTGAAATTTGTTTTCAAATGGTTGAAGTGTTAAAATTATATCTTGCAAGGATATTTGAAAAATAAATAATTTGGGGAAAATTATTTAAATCTGGTGATTGTTGTGAATGTTGATTGATAGTTAAATAATCGACTATCAACATTGGCCTTTTAGTGGCATTTGAATTTCGATGCGATCGGGGGTCGAATTCCAAATGGATATTGGGAAACCACATTGAACCTTTGTGATAGTGATTGGTCTTTGTTTAGAAGATCAAAAGTAGAAAATTGTTGTGATTTATTTGAAATCTGAATGAAACACTTATTATTTAAAATAAGCGCTCGTCATTTAGATTAGCCGAGAGAGGACTTTGTGTCATAAAACCCATTCCAAATAATGATACTATGAAATGGGATTGCATTTGAAGATGGTATTGCAGACCAGGTATTTTTGAAAGAGAAAGGATTACGTGTCGAATGTCTCTACACCGAGTTGATCCCGCATAGAGATTTTATCACCCTTTGTGATGGTGATTCCGGATATAATTTGTGAATATTCGAATTTGTAAGGGCTTCTGTAACAACCCGCATATTTATCGATTTTATATTTAAATATTTTATTTAAATATTTTATCGTTCGTCGGATTTTGGTCCGAAAAGCTACTTTTTGCAAATAGTCGAATTGGGACTTGAGACCATCCCCATTGAGTTCAAAATGACGCTTGCGACCTTTTTAAGTATAAACTTTGGTATGTTTGGAGTAAGTCGAATTTTGACCTTTTTCACTTAGAGCTTTGGTTTGGGCTGAACCCATTAGCCACTTACTAACTCAGTCCCAACCCCCTCTCCTCTTCATTACTTCATTCCTCATATTCCTAACACTCAAGCTTAAGCCAAAATGGTGGAAGAGAATGGGAATTAGAAACTCCAAGCCCTGGTTCCTCTTGCTAGCTCTAGTTCTTGCTCCAAAATCTATGAGAACCCATTAGTAAGCATCTCCTTCTTCTTCTCCAACTCATTCTCTCTTTGATTTCAGAAAATTCCTAAACCTAATTTAGGAAATGTTTCTCTCTTAAGCTTAGATTCAAGCTTCTTGTGTTGAGATTGAAAGGTGGTTGATCTTCCTTCGTCTTCAAGCTTCCCATTCATTGTTTTCGGGTTCAAAGGTGAGATTTTTATCTCACATCTTAGTCTATAATTCTCTTCGATTGTTAGTATGAATTCCTAACGCTTTTTCTTGTGCAATTGCTTTTGGGTTGGATTGTTTTGGTGAATATTCCAGTTTTTAGTGTTTTGAGTTCAATTCTTTAAAAATCCTAACATTGATGTTTGAACATGTTTTTGTGATGCATCAAGGAGCATATTGGGTCGGGTAGTCGATTGGCATAAACCCTTAGCGTCGTTGCTCGTGCGATTGCAATTTGGTCGAGATTTGCACCTCATTTGAAATAGGGTAGGAAGTGCAGAATACAGGATTCGGCCGACCGAACCCCTGGGCCGGCCGACCGACCTGTAGTTCGGGCACCATCTGCCTCTGTTTTGGAAGTGCTGGTTTCAGGCTTCGGCCGACCGAGCTCAAGGTCCGGTCGACCGACCTGCTACTCGAGCACTTCCATCTTTGGTTCAGTCGACCGAGCTCTGTTGCCGGCCGACCGACCTGATGCAATTTTGCCTATTTCGCCAAGTTGCTTGAATTTCCAACTTTAATCGATTCGTGTTGTTTCCTATTTGTTGTTGCCATTTATTATGACTTTTATGACTCCTTTTTAGGGATTTTTGAATATCAATTTCGATGGATTCTTTATCGGTTTCGTTGGATTTTTATTCACATCTTCGTATGTGAATTTTAGTGATTGATTGTTCCTACAATCTTCTTCGTGATTTGTCACTTTAAAAATATAAAGGTTTTCTATAGTAGTAGTAAATATCAAAACTCTTTCTTCAAAAGATTTCAACACTATTTTATTACAAAGCTCGTTTTCCTAAACCGTTTTCCAATCTATTAGTATATACAAGCCTTTACCTCACTCGTATAAGAAATCTAATTAAACGACTAGTAAAACAAGTGGTATGAAACGCTTGCGTTTACTTCGTCGGTTAATTCTTGGACTTGTTCGATTGAATCTCTTGTGACAATTTTCTAGTGGAGATCTACAGTTTGTTCGTGAATATTTAAGTTAAGCAAGTGGTTATGGTACATGAAGCTAAACTCATATATTTACTAGCTTAGTGTAATTGACACTTCTCGATTGATCGTTGACGATCATCTTTGTGGTTTTGACTAGCAATGTGCGATGTCTCTTTGTCTGTATGGAGGATTGTACCTCATTTTATTGAGCTTCGTCTCATTTATCGCATGGGTCGTATCTTTCTAGATACGTCGATGTTTATTTCACACATGGCTTGTACCTTTTTAGGTGCATCGATGTTTGTTTACTTCGTGGAGCAATCTGCTCAATAAGTTGGGACATGGGGCGTATCTTTCTAGTTGCGTCGATGTTCGTCTATGCATGGGGCGTATCTTTCTAGGTGCGTCGTTGTTCGACTTTGCATGGGGTGTATCTTTTTAGGTGCGTCGATGTTAGACATTACATGGGGTGTATCTTTCTAGGTGCATCGGTGTTTATTTATGCATGAGATGTATCTTTCTAGGTGCATCGATGTTTATCTATGCATGGGGCACATCTTTCTAGGTGCGTCGATGCTAGAGCATGGGTCGTACCTATTTAGGTGCGTCGATGTTCGACTGTGCATGGGGCGTGTCTTTCTAGGTGCATCGATGTCCAGTTTGTGGGATTGGTCATCCTTTTCTTATGATTTTTAGACTTCTAATTGTGTTGATTTCTGGAACTTATGTTTCACCAACTTTTATGATTGGCATTGATATATATGTCATTTATTATGGCTTGGTGAATGAAATAAAAAATATGATATTCTTTTTGGTGTTATGAGATTTTTGAGATATTTGTATGATTATCCTTTGTTGAGTTTCTATGTATACTTGTCACAGTATGACATTTTTGGTTATCATACGCTTTTACTTCATCTCTTCTTATATCTCATCTTATCTGATAATTATAGCTAGACTGATCCGTTTATTATTTTCTTATTAAATAATACTCGGGTCAGACTGATATTTTACAGGTGCTTCTGCTTGCCACCTCATCGGACCATCATATGACCTTTTGGCTAACTACTTTAGTTTGGTAGTTTTTTGTTGTATGCATTTGAGAAACAGACTCCTTGATGTATACATATTCTTTTGTCTAGCACTTGTATCTATTCTTTTGTGATGTTGTGGATCTTATTTTACCACTGCTCTGATATACACTTTCGTGTGTTAGTTATATATTCATATCTTCTTCCGCCTTTGTGATATGAATTATCTATGGCTGATTTGTGTTATTCTTATTTCTATATTTGTTTCCGAAGATTATTATAGCCACTGTGTAGTAGCTTTGTGTTTGTATCGGTATGTCGGATTTCCTCTTGAAATAAAATGCATGTTATACTATCTGACATATTGGTGCTCGCGCAAAGCAATTACACGGATGGTCGCTCCTTAACAGCCTTATTCTCCATGCTAGTTGACAGCATTACACCGTAGTGTTCTTGGCTAGCGTGGGTATTGAGGTGGGGCGTCACAGCTTGGTATCGGAGCCAAACTTCGGAACAATGTAGAATAATTTAGCAAGGATCATGTCCTAAGTCTTTCTTAGGAGTTGTGCCTTAGGATTTATTCGAGTCTTCGTACCGTTCTATCCTACTTTCTTTTATGATTCCTTGTTTTATCTATCAAGATTGCTTGATATTTATTTTGGGAATAACTTTTCTCCTTCTTTCTTTCTTAAAGAAGAGAAATGGTTAGACCAGGCTGTCACAGCGCTGGTCAATCTAGTGCTACCCCAAGATGGAGTATTCATGTCTGCTCAGAAGCTTTAGATCTCGTGTAGAATGCTCAGGCTGCAGGACCCAATTCAGAGCCTACTCATCCTAGATCCGCTTTTGCACGCTTGTGCAGGGACAATACCGATTTGGGTGGAAGGCCATTCAAAGGATCCGAGAGTGTTATAGAAATTCAAGCTTGGCTCAAATCATGCAATCGCATCTTTTCTCGCATGAACCTTATTGATCTACATCGAGTCTAGGTGGCTTCTAGCATGCTCCAAGAAAGAGCATTAGGTTGGTATGAGCTTTTAATTTCCCAAATCATTAAGGCGGATCTCACTTGGGAGCAATTCTGAGATAGATTCGAATTGAAATTTGTGCCGGAGGCTGAAAAAGTAACTTTGGCCCGGCGTTTTATTGACCTTGTTCAAGGTGAATCTTCTGTGACAGACTATGTCGCATCTTTCGAATCACTTTCTAAATACGGGGTTGAGTATATTAATACCCCAATGAAGAAAAATCAGAGGTTCGTCTATGGCTTGAATAAGAATCTTAAGAAGCCATTACTTTTGAAACTTGAGGTTTCATTTGATCAGCTTATTGATATCGCTCTTCGTCTTGAAGAGGCCGATAATGAAGGTGATGTTGAAGTTGTGCGTGCCCAACAGAACTTCGACAATAACTTAAAGAGGCCTATCAAATTCAAAGGCCGCAATTCTAATACGAAAGGAAAGCAACCAATTCCGGTAGCAAAGACTCCTACCTCTAGTCAGGGACAATGCTACAATTGTGGTTCCACGAACCACTATGCAAGGGAGTGTCCGAAACCCCTCTTTTGTCGCTATTGCAAAAATTCGAGTCACCATATTACTGCATGTCCCGTACATTAAAGTAAGAAGGAGGGAGAGCTCAATGCAGTGCAAGCCCTTAGTGGCACTTCTCTTGGTCAAGGTATTTCTCATTCAACCCTTGATTACATTTGTTTTATGATTTTCCTTTTCGAGTTCTTTTTGATATGGGTTTCATCTCACTATTTTATATCAAAAGAACTTGTGATTCTTTTTCTTTAAAAATATTTTGGGCTTGATGTCTTCGTTGACAATTGCGAATCCGGATGGTAGATCCGCCACACTCAATTTTCTTTTCTTTGATGTCGAAAATTATTTTATGTGATTTTTCTTTCCGAGCCTATATTTTTACTTAGGCCCCGGAATTGATTTGTGCGATAGGATTGGCTTAATCATTAATGAAGCCTATATCCTATTTTCTCGAGTGGACTATTCATCTTTGACATTTTCAATCTGTTATGCAGATTTCTATTTTTTCCTTTATGATTTTGAATTAAAAATTGATGGCATCATTTTATTCTTTAAGCTCACATGTTGAGCAGAGCGTTATTTCTCTCATTTGGGTAGTTGTGAATTTTCCGGAATCTTTGAGCTTGTCTTAGAATTATCACCTAAGTAATCTTTTGTGTGGCGCTAAGGTCTTTTCAGTTTGACCTCACCACCGGTTTTCATTTTCTACGAGTTGCGGAAGTTGGCATTCCACTTACCGCATTCCGCACTTGTTATGATTCTTGTGAATGAATTATTATGTCATTCAGTTTGTCCAGCTTATTTCATCCATTTTATAAATCGAATATTCTAAGAATATTTCGATAAGACCATTCTTGTATTTATTGATTTTGGATGAAAATAGAAATTTAAAATTTTGTAAATCTTTTTCATAAGATTTATTTGTAAGTACGATTTGACTTTGCTCTTAAACGAACAAAGAATATTCTTAGAAGTTTTTGAGAAACTTACTTGTCCTATAGAATATGATTTTGTGATTGTATTGCCCATTTAGTGTTTTAAGAATTCTGGTCGATGCGCTTGATCAACGTTATCGACAAGAATCTCCTAAACGCTTTGATGAGACAGTCAGACACGATATATTGACTTGTAAAAATGTAAATTTTTGTAGAAAGATTATTACATAAAAATAAAAATGTAATTTTGAAAGTTTTAACTTTCGAGAAAGAGGATTATTTAAAAGAACCCTTCCTTTCGTTACTCTTATTCTTGTGATTCCTGAAGGGGAACCAAGACTTTGCTATTTGTACCGATACTAGTCGTATTGGTTTGGATGCCATTCTCTTGCAAAAGAGAACGTGCTATCACTTGTGCTTCTAATTCATTATAGCTTATCGAGACTAGATATGCCACTCATGATCTAGTGCTCGCGGCTATTGTTTTTACTTTTAGAGTTTGGCATCATCATTTTTGGGGAAGAAATTTGTTCTCCACCTCGATCATAAATCTTTGGAATATTTATTTTCTCATAAGGAACTTCATGTTGACTCGAGTTCCTGGCATCTTGTGATCTTGATATTGTTTTTATTCCCAAAAGGGAAATCATGTTGCCAATGCGCTTTGTCGTAAGCAACAAGTGGTTGATTCTTTGATGATGTCTGAATGGAATTATCTTTTTATCAAGTTCATCGGACGTTTTGATATACTTCACTTTATTGAGCTTTATCTCATTCCTTTTATGGACTAGTGTCCGATGTTCTTTTATGGTGTTTGGTTCATTGGACGTACCATTTTTGTACTGCGTCGGTGTTCCGAATTATTTGAACTTTGGTTCATTGGACGTACCGTTTTTGTACTACGTCGGTGTTCCAAATTATTCGAGTTTCTATTTTCTCGGGCGTACCGTTTCTGTACTACGCCGTTGCACTGGCTCAATTTTTTGCTATTCTTGATGTTTTCTGCACCTTTTAACTATGGAAATGCTTTTAGGTTTCCTATTTTTATTCCCGAGCTGGTGTTATTAATGAAATTGAAGTCTCACCAGTTTTGACTTATGACCAACATTCCATTCGCATCATTACTTCGGAGGTTGGGCACCTTCGGAATAAAGATGTCTTCTTGTGATAGTTCAATGGTTCTCAAATCCTAGGGATTACTCTTGGGAATCTAGAGAATTCATCGAGCGATCCCGTTCGTGCTAATTCTTTCGTGCTCCTTATGGTGAACTTCTTATTTCAATTTTCTTTTGTTTTGATATGCTTTTATGGTTGTTACTCTTTATTTTCTTCTTAAGTATTGCGAGGACGCAATTTCTATAAGGAGGGGAGTCTGTAACAACCCGCATATTTATCGATTTTATATTTAAATATTTTATTTAAATATTTTATCGTTCGTCGGATTTTGGTCCGAAAAGATACTTTCTACAAACAGTCGAATTGGGACTTGAGACCACCCCCATTGAGTTCAAAATGACGTTTGCGACCTTTTTGAGTATAAACTTTGGTATGTTTGGAGTAAGTCGAATTTTGACCTTTTTCACTTAGGGCTTTGGTTTGGGCTGAACCCATTAGACACTTACTAACTCAGTCCCAACCCCCTCTCCTCTTCATTATTTCATTCCTCATATTCCTAACACTCAAGCTTAAGCAAAAATGGTGGAAGAGATTGGGAATTAGAAACTCCAAGCCCTAGTTCCTCTGGCTAGCTCAAGTTCTTGCTCCAAAATCTATGAGAACCCATTAGTAAGCATCTCCTTCTTCTCCTCCAACTCATTCTCTCTTTGATTTCAGAAAATACCTAAACCTAATTTAGGAAATGTTTCTCTTTTAAGCTTAGATTCAAGCTTCTTGTGTTGAGATTGAAGTGTGGTTGATCTTCCTTCGTCTTCAAGCTTCTCATTCATTGTTTTCGAGTTCAAAAGTGAGATTTTTGTCTCACATCTTAGTCTATAATTCTCTTCGATTGTTAGGTATGAATTCCTAACGCTTATTCTTATGCAATTGCTTTGGGTTTGCATTGATTTGGTGAATACTCCAATTTTTAGTGTTTTGAGTTCAATTCTTTAAAAATCCTAACATTGATGTTTGAACATGTTTTTGGTTATGCATCGAGGAACATATAGGGTTGGGTAGTCGATTGCCATAAACCCTTAGCGTCGTTGCTCGTGGGATTGCAATTTGGTCGAGATTTGCACCTCATTTGAAATAGGGTAGGAAGTGCAGAATACAGGATTCGGCCGACCAAGCCCCTGGGCCGGCCAACCGACCTATAGTCCGGGCACTTTCTGCCACTATTTCTGAAGTGCTGGTTTCAGGCTTCAGCCGACTGAGCTCAGGGTCCGGTCGACCGACCTGCTACCCGAGCACTTCCATCTTTGGTTCAGTCGACCGAGCTCTGTAGCCGGCCGCCGACCTGATGCAATTTTTCCTATTTCGCCTAGTTGCTTGAATTTCCGACTATAATCAATTCGTGTTGTTTCCTATTTGTTGTTGTCATTTATTATGACTTTGATGATTCCTTTTTAGGGATTTTTGAATATCCATTTCGATGGATTCTTTATCGGTTTCGTTGGATTTTTATTCACATCTTCGTATGTGAATTTTAGTGATTGATTGTTCCTACAATCTTCTTCGTGATTTGTCACTTTAAAAATATAAAGGTTTTCTATACTAGTAGTAAATATCAAAACTCTTTCTTCAAATGATTTCAACACTATTTTATTACAAAGCTCGTTTTCCTAAACCGTTTTCCAATCTATTAGTATATACAAGCCTTTACCTCACTCGTATGAGAAATCTAATTAAACGACTTAGTAAAACAAGTGGTATGAAAAGCTTGTGTTTACTTCATCGGTTAATTCTTGGACTTGTTCGATTGGATCTCTTGTGATAATTTTCTAGTGGAGATCTACAGTTTGTTCGTAAATATGTAAGTTAAGCAAGTGGTTATGGGACATGAAGCTAAACTCATATATTTACTAGCTTAGTGTGATTGACACTTCTCGATTGATCGATGACGATCATCTTTGTGGTTTAGACTAGCAATGTGCGATGTCTCTTTGCCTGTATGGAGGATTGTACCTCATTTTATTGAGCTTCGTCTCATTTATCGCATGGGTCGTATCTTTCTAGATACGTCGATGTTTATTTCACGCATGGGTTGTACCTTTTTTGGTGCATCGATGTTTGTTTACTTCATGGAGCAATCGGCTCAATAAGTTGGGATATGGGGCGTATCTTTCTAGTTGCGTCGATGTTCGTCTATGCATGGGGCGTATCTTTCTAGGTGCCTCGATGTTCGACTTTGCATGGGATGTATCTTTCTAGGTGCGTCGATGTTAGACATTACATGAGGTGTATCTTTCTAGGTGCATCGATGTTTATTTATGCATGGGATGTATCTTTCTAGGCGCATCGATGTTTATCTATGCATGGGGCGTATCTTTCTAGGTGCGTCTATGCTAAAGCATGGGTCGTACCTATTTAGGTGCGTCGATGTTCGACTGTGCATGGGGCGTGTTTTTCTAGGTGCGTCGATGTGCAGTTTGTGGGATTGGTCATCCTTTTCTTGTGATTTCTGGACTTCTAATTGTGTTGATTTCTGGAACTTATGTTTCACCAACTTTTACGATTGGCATTGATATATATGTCATTTATTGTGGCTTGGTGAATAAAATAAAGAATATGATATTCTTTTTGGTGTTATGAGATTTTTGAGATATTTGTATGATTTTCCTTTGTTGATTTTTCTATGTATACTTGTCACAGTATGACATGTTTGGTTATCATACGTTTTTACTACATCTCTTCTTATATCTCATCTTATCTGATAATTATAGCTTGACTGATCCGTTTATTATTTTCTTGTTAAATAATACTCGGGTCAGACTGAGATTTTACAGGTGCTTCTGCTTGCCACCTCATCGGACCATCATATGACCTTTTGGCTAACTACTTTAGTTTGGTAGTTTTTTGTTGTATGCATTTGAGAAAAAGACTCCTTGATGTATACATATTCTTTTGTCTAGCACTTGTATCTATTCTTTTGTGATGTTGTGGATCTTATTTGACCACTACTCTGATATACACTTTCATGTGTTAGTTATATATTCATATCTTCTTCCGTCCTTGTGATATGAATTATCTATGAGTGATTCGTGTTATGCTTATTTCTATATTTGTTTTCAACGATTATTATAGCCACTGCGTAGTAGCTTTGTGTTTGTACCGGTATGTCGGATTTCCTCTTGAAATAAAATGCATGTTATACTATCTGACATATCGGTGCTCGCGCAAAGCAATTACACGGATGGTCGCTCCTCAACAGCCTTATTCTCCGTGCTAGTTGACAGCATTACACCGTAGTGTTCTTGGCTAGCGTGGGTATTGAGATGGGGCGTCACATCTTCTTTGAAGTGCCTTCGCTTCCGTTCGATCCCAGAACGGACTTATATGGGTGTATGTCTGACGTTACACTTTGAGATGTAAAGATGGATTCTATTAAATACATTTCTGTTGGTGGCGGTGAATATATCCTCTTAGCTTAACACCCTTCTCTGAGACGTACGCGCTCAGATGTTATGTAGTTGATGGATACTAGTGATATATTTCCAAATTGGTAATGTGGCATATGAAGGGCTGTTAATCATTTGTTGATCGAAGCTTGGCTTTGTGAAAAGTGTAGCTTTGTGAACGAGACTGTAACGACCCATAACTTTTGATGATTAAATTCTGTTAATTTAATAAATTTTGGTAATTTAATTTAGAAAGAAAATAAAAATTTGTAATTTAATAATGAAATCATTAAAATAAAGATAATAATGTTAATGCAAGTGAATAAATAATTAATTTAGTGCAATTCCAATTAATTGAAACCAATTGTAAGGTTATAATTGATTGTAAGTAATAAGTTGGGAAATAAGTTCAAAGTATATTAATTGATGAAATAATACGTAATAAATTGTAATTTGATAGAAATCAAAATTAGATAATTAATTTTAATAATTGTCGGTTGATAATAAGGTATGAATAGATAATGATTGATTGAACAAAATGAATGGGAATCGTGATTTATTAATTTAATTTAATAGATTGGATTAATTGAAATTAAAGGAAATTAAATGTTTAAATATTACGTTAATGGAGATTAAGATGAAATTTGAGCATATTAATGCAACAGTTTGAATCCAATGTTACATCCATCCATTTGACAATAATGAATGGAATAATTGTTAATTTACTCAATTAAATGGAATTATTGGGAATTATATTTATACATTCTGAATTTAATGAATTGAGGTTAACACTGAAATTGATAAATTAACTAACTCTAAATGGACATATAAATTGTTTAAACTAGTATAAATGATTAAGAAACTTAAAAATTATTAAACTTGTCAATTATGAAATTGAAATTGAAAAAGTAATTTAATTAATTAATTATTAATTTATTTAATTAACTAGAAAATAGCCATTTTGGCCACAGACTCGGATTTCGATGAAACCAGTTTCATCGGATCCGTAATGGTGAATTATTATAGGATTTCAAGTTTCGTAACGATCGGACTTGTCGTTTGATCGTATGGGCTCGAAATGCCAGAGATCAATTAAATTGAAATCAATTTGAAATAACTTGATTTTTGCATAACTTCTTCATACGACAGAATTTGGACATGAAACCTGTTGATTTATTTTAAAATATTTTAAAACATCTATTTTGATACATGGGTTGACCCAATTTCGCTCCGGAGTCAGAGCGGGCTTTTCGGGCCATTTATCGTCCAATTTGTGAGCCAATCTTGTCCATTCGTCTCCATTTCTGACCTATCTATATATACCTCGTTATAAACCCTAATTGGTCCTCATTACTATACGTATAATTCAGTTGTCTCTCCTCCTCAGTGGCAGACAAACAAATTTTCAGTTGCAAATCCAATTGCAATTCAAAATCAAATCAAAAATTCAAACTTCTCAAACTATATCATATTTTATATCGTTGGAAAGCTCCCAAAGAGCGCATCTCAATTCTGAGATTCGTTTTTCAATCCGATGCTCCGTTTGTCCAGTAACTGAGAATAAACCGTGGCCCTTCATATTGGATTTTTGTCGATCCAACGGCGGATCTACATCCGACCGACGATCGGGAGATGCTGTTGGGATGGTGGTGGCGAGCAAGTCCTGGATGTGCCATTCGTTTGTATCATAGGGGTCAGAATTCGTTGCGTTTTAGCTAACATTAATGATCGACGATGGCCGAGTTAGGGCATGCCAGAGGCGGCCGCTCGTCCAGGGAGGGGCCGACCGAAGTAGGGCATGTCACTGATGATGTCTGATCATCACAAGAGTGCGCGGGGTGGTTGGGCTTTTCGAGATGAGATGGCAGCTCATGGTTCTGTTCGTGGTCGAGATTTGCGTGAATAGGGTTTTGAAACGAGGGTTGCATGGTGACGTGACCATAGTGACGTGTAAGCTTCTTCAATTTTTTTTAATATAAATTTAAAACGTATAATGTTATGATGTTAATAACTTTTATGTACGAGGTCCATTTCTCGTGCGGTTTTCTCTGCTAGGATCGTATTGGAATTCTAGACATTTTGGTGCTAGTATGGATGAATTCTAAGACTGTTCAAATTTTGGGTTTAAATTGGATTTAAATTCAATTTAAATTCAAAAGGTGGGTGTTTTAACTCACTCACAACTTCTAAAATTTCTTATGTGTGTTAAATTAATTTTTTGATGTGATTAGAAATCTATTTATGACTATTTGGCATATTTTTAATCATCATCTCATTTAAATTGAATTTATTGGATCAAATTGTTATTTGATTTATTATTGCAAATAAGCTTCCAGTTAAATTGTTATTTAATTTATTATGAAATATAAACTGCCAGTAAATAACTGTTATTTATTATCTGCTATATGGATGTTATTGATTTAATTGGATGATGATTGTGATAAATGGTTGATGATTGACATTGGATGAATGGATGCTGTATTTTATATTGTTATAAACTGCAAGTTGCTATGAATTTTTGTTTCATTTGGGATTGCGGTTTGAAATGATATATAACTGTATTTTTATTTTAAATTACGGATTGAAATGATTAATATCCATATCACTTGACCATAGGATAGAAAATTATATACAGACACCGTGGTCTATATATAAAATATTTTGAAAATGATTTCTATGGTTTTGCAAAGAAATATAATGTTTAATGAATATTGATTTTGATATTATAGAAATATTATTTTATATATAGTTAAATGCTTGAATTTGAGCTATATGTAAGTTTGTTAAATAAAAATTAAGTTTAATAACAGAGTTTGATTTTTTATTATATTAAAATGTGAGTGAGTATTTAAATTTTATTTAATATAGAGTTTATAATGACTTAAATGAAATTAAGGTGGGAAGATAAATAGGAAATTGGTTTGAATTAAATTATTTAAGAATTATACTCTAATAAATTTGATTTGAAATTTAAATAAAATTGAGGCTTTAAAGGGTATGATTCTTATAACTTGATATTTGGTTTAGAGGGATTTAATGAATATCTCAAGTATATTTAAATTTACGCAAATATTCAGTTATTTGAAATTTGGTTATATTTAAAATGATAATGTATTTATTAAGTAAACTTTTTCAAAGCTAAATAATAAAAAATTAAATTACTGAATTGCAATTATCAAACTTAGTTTTGAAATTGTTGAATACTTAAGGCTTGAAATATACTGAATTTGAAAGGGTTTATTTTATGGATCAATCAATTGTGAAATCAATATAATTTGGAATAGTTTATTTGGAAACTGAATTGGATTGAAATTTATGATTTGGGGATTTGTTTAAAATATAAAATTGTTGGAATTCTAGTTGTTTCGGAATTGATTTGTGAAATTTAAGAAGCTATTATTATGTAAAGTATTTTAATATTTGAACCATTCAAGTGATGGAAGTTATGTTTCAAATTTACGAGTTTCATAGTAATATGATTTGAAAATGTTATAATCTCAAGTATTTGGTTTCGAAGTGTTATAACATTGAAAGTGCTATGATTTTGGAAAAGAGGATATGTTTGAAATAAAAATAATATTATATTGATTTGGGTTTTATAAAAATGATATCATATTTATTTAGGTTTTAAAATGGAAACGATATCGCATTTATATGGGTTTTAAATGGATATTATATTTTGGTTTTAAAAGTATAAACTATTTTGAAAGGACCGTGGTGTTATAATAACGTTTGGTTGTTAAAGAGACCGGGATCGGAAGTTGTCATACTCTCTCCCAACTCCGAAAACCACTTTAACAACCGCGTACGCGGTGGAGATTCCAGAATGAAGTAGGATGGCGACGGCATTTCCTTTGAGGTAAATACGTAGACCCGACTCTCATGAGTTGGCATAAGGTGGATAAAACAGAAGCGATCGACGGGCTAAGAAGGTAGCACCTTTATCGGACACACTCCTTCGATACCATTCTATTACCTTGTGATTGATTTGGGGTGGGCGGTAGTAGCTGCTACGCGTTACCACCGGTCCTTAAGCGTAATTGGTATATCTACCATGGCATTTCCTAGTTGTGTCGTGTCACCTACCCTAGTGCGCCTTGTACGAGTTTGATTTGTGTTGTACCTATGGAGTACCCTCTAATAGCCTCTCAATCAGTAGGTATTACGGCACTGTATAAACTATTGGCACTATTACGTGTTAAGGGCTATGTGGGTAACCCCTTAACGCTATTGAAAAGTAAGTTTATTTTACTATTAGACATTATTATAATAGTGTAATATTACTGCATAGTAAATAGTTTAACGGATCCTTGGGAGATGTGAATCCCGAGCATCTCTTAAGTTATTGCACTCACGTTAGACACTGGATAAGAGATGTCAAATCCCGTTAACATCTTGGACGCCATTCCACTCATATATATTTACAGTTGATTTAACTTATATAAGATCTTTTAGTTCTGACTCGAGTGTTTTGTCTTCTCAATTTGCTCGGGTTAGTCTGAGCATTTCAGGATTCGAAGACTTTATCTCTGGAGGACAAAGACAAAGATTTGTACTACTATTATTCATTACATTCCACTGCATCACATTGTTCCGCTGCATTTTTATTGATTATTCTCTAGTACGTGTAACTCTGATATGTATCGTAAGTATAATAAAATGTTTTTGTAAAACAGCTTCATGAACTATTTATTTGATTATTATATTTTATCGTTCCGTTGTAAGATTCTATTTTTTTTCTTTCTCTACTTTTTCTTATTTACCCCATAATAATCCGCCCTTTTGTATGGTTTAAGTCCGACGGCTGTGGTTTATCATCGATTTAAAGCATACAAAAGGCGGGTTGTTACATCTGGTATCAGAGCTTTGGTTTAGCGATAAACCTTAGCTTTGTGGGGTCGGACTCTTTACTAATAGGGTAGTAATACCTTACGATGGGTCGCTAAGTATATATATATATGAGAGAGTGTATTTATTAGTGTTATAAAAGGCTTTAATATTGTGTTAGTTTGTTCCATTCTGTATTTATAAATTCTGGTTGGTGCAAGGGACGCTATGACATCAATAGGGATTTCTAAACCCTTAATAGGACAGACCGACACAATATTTGTTTTGAATATACATAAATGAAATAATTTTGCCTATTATATTTTCCATATATAAATTAAAGTTTTTATAAATGATATATATACTTGGTTGTAATATATTGGTTGTTAGGTAATGGAATTTATAAATAATAATTGAAATGAGATTGAAAATAAAATAAATGAAAATTAGAAATCTTAGAACTTAAGTTCCGGGTTTTGAAAATTTCTTTCGAATGATTTTGGAATATAATAATAATATTATTAGAAGTGTTTTCTAGTATAAATATTTCAATATGATTTGAAAGAATTGCCTTAAAGAAATTTTAAAAAGAAATAAGTTACGTACTCCCCTCTCTATCGCTGGAAATTAATTCCGGTGGTGAGTGCACGCATCATCGACATTCATTTTCGAGTTTCGAAGTGGGAATGCCACTGTAATAGTTTTACTGTAGAACTATTTTGACAAACAAATATAAATTTTAAATTGTTTTAACCATAATTGGATATATAAATTGTAAATATATACATTTATCTTTTATTTTTAAAATGATTTGAAATTTAACCTGGTATTTAGTTCTTAAGTTTCCGTCAATTAATAGTTTCAATTGTTGTAGTAAAATGGGATGTAACTAATTAATCAGTGGAACCTCTAAATGAAATAAGAGATTAAATGCTAGGTTATAAATGAAATAACAAGAAAGTTGAAATTTGTAACCAATAAAAACAAAAGATATGATTTTTAAACATTAAATTAATTTAAAAGGAATAAGATAAACTTGTATAATTTTCAATTGCCATCTTTAACATATATATATAACTTACCAACTATAAAAAGTTAAAATGCTAAAAGAAATGTAATTGGAAATTTTACAAGTAAAACTCAAAGTAATGAAAGTATTCAATGAATTAGCTTTTATAAATAAGAATTTAATGTTATAATGGTTATAAACTTAAGTTATGATTGAAACGCCACTAATGTAAAGAAATATAAGTATTTTAAATGAATGATAATAAACTTAAGTATATGGTTGAAGCTATTTATAAATAAAATAAGTAGGAAAATGAATACTGTGAATAAGTGAAATTAAGTAATGAATAAATGAATGTAATGCAAATAAAGAAATTTGCATTATATTTGGATAAATCAAAACTGTAAGAAATAAATGTAAATTAAAAAGATAAATCGTTACATGAATGAAAAGGAATTCCAACAACAAATGTTATGAAAAAAGAAAAAAATAAATATTTAAATTGATCTATTGTTTGGAATAGGTGTTTGTTTGGTTTATGGTTGTTTGGGCATAGATACTCTAAATTTGTTAGGATGTATGAATAATCTATTTAGTTTCATCTAAGACAGTTGAGTAAATGCTGCACTTAGTAGTTTATTTTTCATTCTGGACAATTTAAGTTTTAAGCCCGAACAGCTATTTGTCTGTTTGCTAAGGATATATGGATGGTTGTATGTTGTGATCGCAAGTGACTATTGTTTTATATTGATTTGTTTATTAGTGGTTGAGACAACTTTAATTATTTCATTTTATATAATCATTAACTATTTTTGGATTATATAAGTGAAATACAGGTTATGGAAGCAATTGCTACTGCTTTTGGGTTCATAATTAAAGCGTTGTTTACTCGACAAATAGGTACGTTTTCGGATTACAGTTTATAGCGTTATTATATTGTTTTTCCCGTGTTGGGATATATATTATTTTGGAAAATATATGTTGTATATTGTTATATTTGATATTATATTTTCTCCCGAGCCTCCCCATACAGAGGAGATTCTGTCGAAATTTTCTGTAAATTTTGGACTTAGAAATTTTTTGAAAAATGTTTCTAAACTTTATTAATTTAAGTACAAAAAGATTCAATGGTTATAAATTGATATATTTTATATAACATATTAAATTTGTAAATTTATTTGTTTATAAAATTAATACTTTGAATAAGATGTATTGACTACTCAATCGTGTCTTTCCCTTCTTTTTCCTTTTCGGGGACGAAAAGTTTTGAGTGGGGGAGAGTGTAATGACCCATAATTTTCGATAATTAAATTTTGTTTATTTAATAAGTTTTGATAATTTAATTCAGAAAGAAAAAAAAAATTGTAATTTAATAATGAGATCATTAAAATAAAGATAATAATGTTAATGCAAGTGATAAATAATTAATTTAATGCAGTCCCAATTAATTAAAACCAATTGTAAGGTTATAATTGACTGTAAGTAATAAGTTGGGAAATAAGTTCAAAGTATATTAATTGATGAAATAACACGTAATAAATTGTAATTTGATAGAAATCAATATTAGACAATTAATTTTAATAATTATCGGTGGATAATAAGGTATGAATAGAATAATGATTGATTGAACAAAAAGAATGGGAATCGTGATTTATTAATTTAAATTTAATAGATTGGATTAATTGAAATTAAAGGAAATTAAATATTTAAATATTACGTTAATGGAGATTAAGATGAAATTTGAGAATATTAATGTAATAGTTTGAATCTAATGTTAAATCCATCTATTTGACAATAATGAACGGAATAATTATTAATTTATTTAATTAAGTGGAGTTATTGGGAATTATATTTATAAATTTTGAATTTAATGAATTGAGGTTAACACTGAAATTGATAAATTAATTAACTCTAAATGGACATCTAAATTGTTTAAAATAGTAAATGATTAAGAAATTTAAAAATGATTAAACTTGTCAATTATGAAATTGAAATTGAAAAAGTGATTTAAGTAATTAATTATTAATTTATTTAATTAACTAGAAAATAGTCATTTTGGTCACTGACTCGGATTTCGATGAAACTAGTTTCGTCGGATTTGTAACATTGAATTATTGTAGGATTTCAAGTTTCGTAATGATCGGACTTGTCATTTGATCGTACGGGCTCGAAACGCCCAGAAATCAATTGAAATCAATTTGAAATAACTTTATTTTTGCATAACTTCCTTATGCGATGGAAATTGGACCTGAAACATGTTCCATTGATTTTAAAATATTTTAAAACATCTTTTTTGATATATGCGTTGACCCAATTTCGCTTCGGAGCCAGAATGGACTTTTCGGGCCATTTAACGTCCAGCGTGTGAACCAATCTTGTCCATTTATCTCCATTTCCGACCTATCTATATATACCTCGTTATAAACCCTAATTGTTTGTCATTTCTATATGTATAATTCAGTTGTCTCTGCTCCTCAATGGCAAACAAACAAATTCTCACTTGCAAATCCAATTGCAATTCAAAATCAAATCAAAAATTAAAACTTTTCAAAATATATCATATTTTATATCATCGGAAAGCTCTCGAAGAGTGCATCTCAATTCTGAGATTCGTTTTTCAATTCGATGCACTGTTTGTCCAGTAATCGAGAATAAACCGTGCTATTCATATTGGATTTTTGTCGATCCAACGGAGGATCTACATTCGATCGACGATCGGGAGATGCTGTTGGGAAGGTGGTGGCGAGCAGGTCTTGGATGTGCCATTCATTTGTGTCATAGGGGTCGGAATTCGCCGTGTTTTGGCTAACATTGATGATCGACGATGGCCGAGTAGCGGCGGGCCAGAAGCGTCTGCTCGTCTAGGGAGGGGTTGGCCGAAGTAGGGCGTGTCGCTGGTGATGTCTGATCATCACGAGAGTGCACGGGGTGGTCGGGTTTTTTAAGACGAGGGGTGGCTCATGGTTCTTTTCGTGGTCGAGATTTGCATGATTAGGGTTCTGGAACGAGGGTTGCGCAGGGACGTGGCCATGGTGAGGTGTAAGCTTGTTCAATTTTTTTAATATAAATTTAAAACGTATAATGTTTTGATGTCAATAACTTTACGTACGAGGTCCGTTTCACACGTAGTTTTCTCCGCTAGGATCATATTGGAATTCCGTATATTTTGGCGCTAGTTTGGATGAATTCTGAGACTGTTCAAATTTTGGGTTTAAATTGGATTTAAATTCAATTTAAATTCAAAAGGTGAGTGTTTTAACCCACTCACAACTTCTAAAATTTTTATGTGTGTTAAATTAAGTTTTTGACATGATTAGAAATCCATTTATGACTGTTTGGTATACTTTTAATCATCTTCTTGGTTAAATCGAATTTATTGGATTAAATTATTTAATTTATTATTGCATATAAACTGCCAGTTAAATTGTTATTTAATTTATTATAGAAATAAACTGCCAGTAAATACATGTTGTTTATTATCTGTTATATGGATGTTATTGATTTAGTTGGATGGTGATTATGATAAATGGTTGATGATTGACATTGGATGAATGGATTTTGCATTTTATATTGTTACAAACTGCAAGTTGTTATGCATTTTTAATTCATTCGGGATTGTGGTTTGAAATGATATATAACCGTATTTTTATTTTAAAATATGTATTGAAATGATAAATACCCACATCATTTGACCATACGATAGAAAATTATATACAGACACCGTGATCTATATATAAAATATTTTGAAAATGATTTCTATGGTTTCGGAAAGAAATATATGGTTTAATGAATATTGATTTTGATCTTGTATAAATATTATTTTATATATAGTTAAATGCTTGAATTTGAGCTATGTGTAAGTTAAATAAAAATTAAGTTTAATATTAGAGTTTGATTTTTTATTAAATTAAAATGTGAGTGAGTATTTAAATTTTATTTAATATAGAGTTTATAATGACTTAAGGGAAATTAAGGTGGGAAGATAAATATGAAATTGGTTTGAACTAAATTATTTAAGAATTATACTCGAATAAATTTGATTTGAAATTTAAATAAAATTGAGGCTTTAAAGGGTATGATTCCTATAACTTGATTTTTGGTTTAGAGTGATTTAATGAATATTTGAAGTATATTTAAATTTAAGCAAGCATTCAGTTATTTCAAATTTGGTTAAATTTAAATTATATTGAATTTATTAAGTAAAATTTTTCAAAACTAAATAATAGAAAATTGAATTGCTGAATTGTAATTATCAAACTTAGTTTTGAAATTGTTGAATACTTAAGGCTTGAAATATACTGAATTTGAAAGGGTTTATTTTGTGGATCAATCGATTGTGAAATCAATATAATTTGGAATAGTTTATTCGAAAACTGAATTGTATTGAACTTTATGATTTGGGGATTTGATTTAAATATAAATTTTTTTGGAATTCGAGTTGTTTTGGAATCGATTTGAAAATTTTAAGAAGCTATTATTTTGTAAAGTATTTTAATATTTAAACCATTTAAGTGATGGAAGTTATGTTCCAAAGTTACAAATTTTAAAGTATTATGATTTTAAAATGTTATAATCTCAAGTACTTGGTTTCGAAGTGTTATAACATTGAAAGTGCTATGATTTTGGGAAAGAGGATATATTTGAAATAAAAATGATATTATATTGATTTAGGTTTTATACAAATGATATCATATTTATTTGGGTTTTAAAACAGAAATGATATCGCATTTATATGGGTTTTAAATGGATATTATATTTTGGTTTTAAAAGTATAAACTATTTTGAAAGGACCGCGGTGTTATAATATCGTTTAGTAGTTAAAGAGACTGGGATCAGAAGTTGTCAAACTCTCCGCCAACTCCGAAAACCACTTTAACAACCGTGTACGTGGTGGAGATTCCATAATGAAGTAGGATGGTGGCGGCGTTTCCTTTGAGGTAAATACGTGGAACCGACTCCCGTGAGTTGGCATAAGGTGGCTAAAACAGGAGCGATCGACGGGCTAAGAAGATAGCACCTTTTATCAGACACACTCCTTCGATACCATTCTATTACCTTGTGATTGACTTGGGCCCTTTTGATTTTGGGGGTGTGCCTCGAGGTGGGCGGTAGTAGCTGCTACGCGTTACCACTGGTCCGGAAGTGTAACTTGTATATCTACCCTGGCATTGTCTAGTTGTGCCGTGTCACCTACCCTAGCGCGCCTTGTACGAGTTTGATTTGTGTCGTACCTATGGATTACCCTCTGGTATCCTCTCGATCAGGAGGTATTACGGTATTGTATAGACTATTGGCACTATTACGTGTTAAGGGCTATATGGGTAACCCCTTAACGCTATTTAAAAGTAAGTTTATTTTCTATTAGACATTATTTTAATAGCGAAATATTACTACGTAGTAAATAGTTTAACAGATCCTTAGGAGATGTGAATCCCGAGCATCTCTTAAGTTACTGCATTCACTTTATACACTGATAGCAGATGTCAAATCCCGTAAACATCTCTGACTCCATTCCACTCATGTTTATTTGCAGTTGATTTAACTTACATAAGATCTTTTAGTTCTGACTCGATTGTTTTGTCTTTTCAATTCGCTCGGCTCAGTCTGAGCATTTCAGGATTCGAAGACTTTATCTCTGGAGGATGAAGACAAAGATTTGTAATACTATTACTTATTATATTCCACTGCATCACATTGTTCCGCTGCATTGTTATTGATTATTCTCTGGTATGTGTAACTCTGATATGTATCGTAAGTATAATCAAATGTTTTTGTAAAACTGCTTCATAAAGTGTTTAGTTGATTATTATATTTTATCGTTTGACTGTAAGATTCTATTTTTTTCTTTATCTTCTTTTTCTTATTTAACCCATAACAATCCACCTTTCTATATGGTTTAAGTCGTACGTGTGTGGTTTATCGTCGATTTAAAGCGTACAAAGAGGCGGGATGTTATAGAGACTTTGTCGGACCTCACACCCCGGAAATGGTCGAAACAGGAAGGATGCGGCAAGGTTATTTGGGAGTAGCACCCCCTGAGGGTAAGTCATTTCCGTTTGGAAAAGGGTAGTATCATAGTATGGAGCCCAAATATTTTACCTATGTTGTTGCTGCAAATTTATTACTTTGTGGTTGTTGCTTTGTGGTTGAGGATCTTCAGATAAAGGTCGCGAATGACCGGGGAATAGCATACTTGTGTAGTAGTTACCTAGTTACAGAGGTAAACCGGCTTTGTGTTCGCAGAGAGCTGGTTAAGTTCTCCAGGCGTCCCTCTAGAGGCGTACCTATGCGACATTAGGGAGTTCCTTAGCCTGACCATTTGTTGGAAATCCAATCATTAATACGCGCCTTGTACGGTTTTAGTTGTATAACCTGCCATTTACTTATGGTGGTGCCCCACTGCTTAGATGGTAGCTATAGTAGGCATACAAAAATGGTTGTATGTTGGCTACAATTAATATTATACTTTTTAAATGTTTACTACACTATGCACTAATGATAATATTAAAAAAGCTTTTGAAGCATGTTTGACTATCATAAGGTAAAATCTCCTCCAATTCTGCATTTGCATTATGTGTGTGGCGGGAGGCCTTATGGTAGTTTCTTTTCCAAAAGCGTAGCGGATTTCTTTTTATTTTATTTTTTCATTATGAAAATAACCGTTTTTAAGATCTCACACCAGTCCCATGAGTGACCTGGAGTTTATTGTTCCCTTTCTAAACTCTGGGTGCCCATAATTTTCCATATGGGCAGCCTAGAGTCAGGTTATCATTATTCTAGAGCGAAGTCGAAAAAGATATGCTGTGGAAATCTGGAGGCAAGATGGATGGCGAGACGTATCGTTTTACTATGTATTATCCGCTGTGTTGGGATTGCTGTAAGTTTTATCTATTATATTTGTTCCGCTGCAAAATGTGAGATTCTGCTAATGTTTCTATTTTCTTCTTCTATCTTCTTCTTCTTTAACCCTAACGGTTCGGTTTTTCGGCATTCGATTGTATGACATTTGATACCGTGGACATATTGAGTAAACATTAGGACGTCGAAAAAATCAGGTCGTTACAGATTGGCATCAGAGCATTTGGTTAAGCGACAACCTTGGCAATGGTGGGGAATACTCATTAGAAATAGAGTCAGTAATACTCTAGAATGAGTTTGAGTGTAATAATAGATATGAGCGAGTATTTGTTAATGAATATAAAATTGTTTCATATTGTGTTGACTTATCGGTTGATTGTTTATAGATTCTGGTCGGTGCGATTTGGCCAACTGTATCGATAGGGGTTTCTAAGCTCTTAAAAAAGATAAACCAATACAACATTATTTTAAAAATAGGGTAAATGAGATAATTTTACCCAAATTATTTTTTATGAAAAGGAAATCATTTTCCGTAAATTATTATAGTATATGTTTGCTTGGTTGTTATGAAGTGATATTATTAAATTATTATCGCTGATTATTAAATCAGAAATTCAAATCGTAACTTAAAGCTGAGAAATAAAATTCATATACAAATGGGATTTGTAAATATAAATGGTAAATGTGATTTATAATTTAAAATTGAATTCCAGAGAAATATTTGGAAATAAAGTTGAAGGATTTGAAATTTTGGAAATTTGAAAATTAAATCCCTTTTTAGTTTGAAAATGGTTTTCAGAGGTTTTGAAAAAATATATTTTGGAAGGATAAAAGAACTAAACTCTTTTCGATCACTGAAAACAATTCCGATGATGATCGAGACATCATTATTGTTCATTTTCGAGTTTCCAAGAGAGGAATTGTTGCAAGATTATTTAAACTTTGTGGTTGTTTGGAAAACTGGGGTTGGTTTTAGGAACATAAAAGATAATATGAATTGATTTCAAAAATGGTTTTGAAAAGATGGAAAGACTTTGGAATACTATATAAAATATTTATGGAATATCATTAAATATGATAACTTGTAAAGTTCAAAGTTGTTAAAATAATGTCTAACTTAAAGAGAAGTTAGATAAAAGTAAATGCGGAAACAAAATAAGTTGGAAGGAAAATTTAATTCAAGTGGAATTAAAAATGAAAATTGAATTAAAAAAATTGAGATTGAAAATTTGATTCAAACAAAATGATGATACGGATTCAAAATGAAATTGAAATGCAAGAAAATGAAATTAAATGTTGATATACATTTCGAATTAGTAAGCAAATAGAATTGGAATTAAATTTGATTTGTTATAAGCAAAGCGAAGTATTGAAATAAAATTAGCAAGTGAAACTAATTGAAGGAATGACCAAATAAATATGGTTTGAGACAAATTGAATTCATATGGAATTTGAAATCCAGTTTAAATATAAGTAGTTATAAACTCCAATGGTGAAGTGAAGAATAAATATACAAAGTTATATGAAATATTTTCTTGGACTTAGGAGACAAATGGTGAAATTCTTAAGTAAAATTTGGAATTAAGGAAATACTCAAAAATTAAAAAGTGAATGAAGATTAAACTGGAAAATTGTGAAATGGCGATTATGAATAACTGTATTGAAATTAAAATCAATATGAATAAGGAAAAAGAAAAGTAATTGATAATGCTAATAATCAATTGGAATGAACACATAGGATGTACGTATATTATTTTTGCATAGCAATTTGATCCAGAATTCGAGCACAGAATTTCAAGATATTTATACCGATCCAAGTTGGAATTTTTCACTCGATTTTCGACGGCGAACCTGGATATGGATTTTTGGTTGATTCTGGAAATTCTCTATCATAGTTTAAAAACATGCAAGGAGAATGTGATGACCTGTAAAATTTTGTTCATTTTTAGTGATTTTATTTAGTGTATTTAATTTGATTTTTGAGAAATTTGAAATAATAATATTTTGAAATAAAATCTTACATTTGGATTACGTATAGTTAAATGTGGCAAATGATAAATTTTCATCAAAAATTAAGAAAGTATATTTTAGGGTGTGATCTTGTTTAATTTAAGTCAGTAATAATTGATGTTCATAAAATAATTTATTTTGAAAAATTCAAGGCACAGCTGTTTTGTTTGCCATCATTTATTTTATTTATTTCCAAACGGTTCATTTTTCCTTTATAACGTGTCCTTCCATATTTATTCTTGCTGTCCAATCAAGTTATTAATTGCTTTGATTGTTTCTAAAACAGTGTGTAGCTGTTACTTTTTCTACCAATTTCAATTGCTTAATAATTTTTCCAATTCACAGATAGGCTTCCCCATTCCTAGCCATAAATAAACTTTGAAATCATCGTCCTTGCCTTTCGTTATTCCCCGTTTTATAATAATAATTGAAATTTATAGCCGTTTCAGTATATAACTTTTACACGTTTTATACTCATTTAATTTCAGTAGTGCATTGCCTTTATTTTTTAAACTGTTCCATTTTCTTCCCAGGCAACAGTTCACATTCCATTTCGCTCATAAATCAGTTTCCACTTTTACTCACCTACTCACCTTTTCTTTCATCTATCCGTTTAATAGTTATATATAAGTTATAATACGTTTCACAGATTCATCTCCTTTCCTTTTTTCATTGACATATTAATTCTGGGAAGTGATTAATTTAAAAAACCCATCTTCCCCTCATTTCTTTAAACTTTCAGCTAAATTTTAGCTTGTGAACGTTGCTGTACATTTCATTAAAGTGGTACATTACCTTATTAATCTTCGGAATTTAAGGGTGGAAATTTTATTTTTCTAACCTTTCCTTTCCTACGCTTCCTGTTTCCACTTCTTTCATTATGACCGTTCATTATATATACACTACAGCTTGAAAGTTATATACGTATAAACTTAGATATGTTTTGTATTTATTAAAAATTTAAAGCTTATCTTTAATTGTGACCTTTTGGTTTCCTTGCTTTAAAAAAAATTTGAACCATAGCCACGTTAATAAATTATTATAAATTTTTCAACTTAATCTAAGATGACCGTTGCTACTAGAATCGTTACTTTTCTAATATATTCATTCCTACTTTCACTGACCTTTTATTTCTTCATTTTTCCACCGTCTAAAGAAATAAATATCGTTATTCGTTTTATTTTATTCAGTAATCAGCGTGACTCTTTCCATTTACAACGCGCCATATTTGACTATTGATTTTCGTTCAACATTCTTATTTTAAAAATATAACGCAGAGTAACGTTGCCTTCACAATTTAAAAATTGCTTTAATAGCTCTTGAATAAATGTGTAGCTGTTACTTTGATATTTTTCCGGAATTGGGACTCTTCTCTTTCCTTCCATCCAAATTTGAAATGTTCAAATTTGATATTTTTCCGAAATTGGGACTTTTCTCTTTCCTTCCGGAATTGGCCTTATATATATATCTATATACTTTGCATACACTTATGTATGGAGTTAGTTTTCTAATATATAAGTTTTCATTTCAGTTGGCATGCATGTTTGCATAAAAGTTAAGGGTGTATATGTGTTTTAGTGTAGACTAGTTGCTTTCGCAAAATATATATATATATAGTTATATTAGTTTCCATTTATATATATTGTATAAAGTTTACATTCTAACTTATACTTTCGGTCTGCACAGGTTACAGTATTATATATATTTGTAAAATAAGTTATAATATAAGTTATATAAGTAATTCATACATCCGTTGTCTAAAATTTTATATAAGTCTGTGTATAGGCTTTACTGTTTATGTATGGGTAGTTATATATTAGTTTATATATATAGGTAAAGTGTTTAAAATTTATAATTATATTGTGAAGTGGATTTTTTACCTTATGTATATAGTAGTTTATAAATGAGATTTGAACAGTGTAATTTATTGAAGTTTTATATATTAATCTTATTTTAAAATATAAATCTTAACGATATTATATACATAGGTCGTATGGGGTGGTTTGGGTCTTAGATTTGTAAATAGAAATTTTGATCTATGTGTAAAAATTAAAATGGTTTGGAAAAATTATAAGGATTTTTATTTAACATATATGTTTTATTTCAAATGTTAAAAGTATTGGTTTATGTATGAAAAAAAAGGTAAATTATATATATATATATATATATATGTGTGTGTGTGTGTGTGTGTGTGTGTGTGTGTGTGTTATTCGACTTTAAATTTTTCTTAGGGATGCAATTTTGATTTTTATTAAAATAGCAAAAATTTCTATGTATATCAGACTGATTCTGATACAATTCATAAATTCTTGATTATCAGCCTCATTCGTCCAATTCGTGTCAATCCTACTTTGCTTTGAAATTCGTGCTCGGATTTATAATTCAAATTTCAGTGTCCGAATCAGTGTGCATATCCATGTCATCTTCTGTATTCTCTAGTCACGAAAGGTGAGCAATCACTCACGATTAACATTTTTTTATTTGTTAAATTTGATTAAATTGAAACGACAATTGAAATATGATGTTGTAGCTATTTAAATTGTTATATATGCTATTATCTATAACTGTTCACTTATGGGATACGACACCATATCCTATTGTTTATATTTATTTTTGATGATATATGCATGTTGTTATTATTATTTTCATATTTGTTATCACTCTTCAAGTTCCCTGTTAGTATAGAAATCGCTATGGGTTGAAATGATACATACCTGAATGGATTTTAGAATAGGAGAATTTTGTTATGGGTTGAAATGATAAACCCAAGCGATTTTCATTTGAATTGAATTTGGGATTACGGGTTGAAATGATATCCACCCGTATATATTTAACTTACGGATTGAAATGATAAATATCTGTATCCCTTGTACATAGAATAGAAAATTTTACATCGACGTCGTGGTCTATATGAATGTTTAGAAAATAATTTCTATGGTCTTGAAAAGAAATATATGGTTTTAATGAATTATGATTTAAATTATTATATATAAATGTTATTTTATATATAGATTTAATATTAAGATAATTTAGTTAAGATTGATATTATTAATATGATATCTGTTTAAGGATTTATTAAATTTGTACTTCTGAAATAGATCTATGGAATAAATTTTATAAGCTAAGGTTTGAAGATATATTTGGGACTTATTTGAATTTGTCATTAATTAAGGATTTTATTTAGTTAAATCAATTTGAAACTATTAAATTCGAAACTTTAACAAATGATCCTATAACTTGAATTTTTATTTAAGAAATTTGATGGATGATTCATGTCTAAAGAAATCGAAGGTAATATATAGAAAATGTAAATTTAAGGTCATATAAATAATATTGAATTTATTAAGTGAATATTTCAAGACTAAATAATAGTGAAGTCAAGTTGGGAGATAAACGCAAATATCAAAGTTTAGTCTTTGAAATGTTGAATATTTAAAGCTCCGAAATATATTAACTTCGAATTATATTGAAATTTAAATGGTTTGTTTCGTGGTTCAAATCCTTATTTAAAATAGATAAAATTCGAATTATTTTAGTCAGAAATTAGATTGAATGGAAATTGATAAATTTTGATTTAATTAAGTTTGAACGGGAAGGTCGAGTTTATTTTTGAAGCGATTTGTGAAGTTTGAGGAAATAAAAATACTTTAATTAATAAATTATTGCATATATATACACACACGCAATAATTTGGAAAATAGAGATATTCGAAATGAAAATGATATTTTAGTTTCGAAATATAAATAAAATTGAAATGACCACGGTGTTATAGTGTATATTTCTACCTTGTAGATAATTCCTTGGATCCTTAGAGGATGGGTATCCCAAACATCCTCTAAGTTAATTATATTTCAGTAGATATTTCACTTGAGTTGGAATTATATATATAAGAATGTTAGTCCTTACTCAAGTGTTTTGTGTTTTGCTTTACACTCGGGTCAGACTGAGTGATACAACATTTGAGACTCACCTTCGAAGTTGGAGCTTTGCTTGAAGATCCAGTTATCTATCCTTTCAGTCATCCAGACGATTGGTTCAGAGAAGTCATCTTCCCGTACTAGATACTTCACTGAATCTGGGATTTTATGATGTATTTCATTTCTAACTTTGTTTATATAGTAGCTTCATGAACTACTATTCATTTATTCTGATGCATGTCATTGTACTACTCTGTATCTGTGATTGATTTATTTACTATAGATGTTAAGAATTGCCAAATTTCAATTAACAATCTGATATTTTGAGCAATTCAAGTCCGACATGTGCGGATGCGAATGGTTGAAAATATCACGTCGTTACAGTTGGTATCAGAGCTATGGCTCTAGGCAAAACTTAGCATATATGGTAAATTTATTTACAGAATCTCTTTCGTTCGAGTTGAATCTCTTCCTTTTTGACTCGATTTCCTTTGAATTTTGGAATGTCCCTCGGTTCTGAAATTCATCCTTGTCACTTTCTATTTATATTCATTTAATTCTGGAGTATCCCATAACTCCATTGAATGTTTTGTAAAGGGGGTGAAAACTCCTTTACAATTGGCATTGATTCACCGAAGATTTCTGTATCCTCGGTTTACGATGCTGCTATATCTTGATATGGCGAATTCTATCTCTGGCGATCGAATCTCGATTTGTTTTGGAATTCCGCATCGATTATATTCCTGAAGTCACGGTTGATCCGATTAAGGTCGCCGTGATTTATAGAAGTATATCCATCTTCTATTTTGTAATTTAATTATCGCATCTTCGATCGAGTCTATCTTCGAATCAGAATTCTATTGGTTGGAGTTCCTCTAATTTAAATCTCTATCGTTGCTTTGAAATCCATTCTCGAATCATCCTTTGAAAATCGGGTTATGTTTGAAATTATTTTATATATCGAAATTACTATTTGGATAACTATGATTTTATTCTATATATAAAGTGAAATGTTATTCTATATATAAAAGTTTTGAAAGGATTTGAAAATTTTGAAATTTATAAGAAATTGGTTTATATAAAAATGATTTATAACTGAAGGGTAAAATTTTAAATTCGAGAACTGAATTCCGGTATTTTGAAATTGGTTTTAAGATTTTGGAAAATATATAAAAATAATACGATTTGAAAGTATTTTCCGAATAAGAAATGTTTCAAATGAGTTCAAATGAATTCCAATAATTTTGAAGAAATTTCAAAGAAGTTTTCAAGAAAATAGAAGTCCAAAACTCACTTATGTCGCTGGAAAATAATTTCGGTGATGAGTGCACGCATCATCGACATTGATTTTCGAGTTTCAAAGTAGGGGAGAGTCCACTTTAATAGCTTCGCTATGCGAGTGATTTTGTAAAACCTTTTTTGATTTCAAATTCTGAAGTAATTTGATATTTTCGAAAGATATATGTATATATTTGAAACAACTTAAAGTGAGGCCGGTATTCAGTCCTCGAGTTTTGGATTTGATTTGGTATAATCCTATCTATTGAAATTGATTTATTGATTTATTGTTGATTTTCAACTCTTGAATTGGAAATTTGATTTCCCTAATTATTTTGAATGTTCGAACACTTCCAAATCGAGGTTAAATTCTCAAAGCTAAGAAATTTCGAAGAGGATAAAATATTTGATAAAGCATATAAGTTTAGTTTTGTATGTTTAAGTTTGAAACCTTTTTCTAAGTAAATGAATATGACCATTTTGAATTATACTAATATGGAATTTAGTTTTGAAATGTTTTGAATTTTTTTTAAAGTTTTGAATAATGGTTTTCAGAAAGGTAAATTGGATATTTCATATATAAATAAATAGTTTAAAGGTTTTAAAGGGATAATTATAAATTTGAAAACCGTTTTGAGTATAATTAATCTTGAGAAAAATATTTGGTTTTGAAATTAGATTGGAATTAAAACCAGTACTTATATGGTGATTTTGGAAATGAATTTGTTGACTTGAATTATGTTAATTTGGAAACGGGAATTATTTTTCTAAACCTATTATTTTGGGAACTTTGTGAGATATTTAATTTGGAAGAAAATTTGGTTAAATCATATATGATTTTGAAACTGAATTGATATTGAAATAATTTGAAATTGAGAACCATATATTATTAAGTACTTGACTTGGGGGTGGTCGAACTTATATAAAATGGATTTTTATAAGTATAAAGTTGGTTCGAAATCTATTGATTTGAAAGGTACTCAATTTGGAAAGAGAATTTTATATAATCGAAGTCTATATAAGTGTGATTTGATATACTATTGATTTGGATTCGATTTGAGAATGAAATCCTATATATAATGGACTTTATATAAGTATGATATTTGAAAGTGATTTGAAAAGGTACTATATGATATATATTTTCGAAGTAAAGATATGGAAAGTGCCTTCTGCTTGATATCCCCTTTGTGGCTACATTGTGGATTCATTCTATCGATATTATTCTCTTTGATTTTTGGTTTTCCGGCTGTGATACTCGAGTATTCCCACCGTGGCGTAACCCATGGTTTTTTTTCTCTTGCAACTGCATAGCGCAACTTCCTGGCTAAGTCTGGCCTAGGCGTATGGATTGTTTCCTGGGAGATCCAGGCGCAACCATTGTGTATTCTGCAATCTGTGTAGGTCGCATTAGTAGCGAAACTAACTGGCTGAGACGACCTAGGGGTACGGATTGTTTCCTTGGGGACCCAGGCGAACCATTGTGTATCCTGCACCCTACTAGTCATCATAGAGTAACTCGCAGGGCTGAGAAAGCTTACGGATACAGATTGTTTCTTAGGGGATCCAGGCGTAACCATTGTGTATCTGCGAACCATGGGTGGACAAAGGTTTTGGTTTGATTGTTTTGTTTGATTGTACTATCCATATATGTTTTTTAAGGTTTTTCAAGTATTTTCACTGGGTCTTGAAACAGGTCTACTAAGTACTTGAAGAATTCTAGCTTTGCGCCTGATCAACGCATTGCCAGAGTCTGCAAGAACGAAGATAAACTTGTTGAAACATCGAGTTATAAAAGTATTTTTGAAAGAAAAATTCGTTTCGATATAAAACTATTTTATTATAAAGGTATTTCCAACAAAGGAATTTTGTATTAATATTTGAGATTAAAATTTTATGGTTTGATTTAATTATTCGAGGCCGATACTATCCCTTTGAACCTACTGTATCTGCTCAGCTTTATTTATTCACATGTATTCCGTTTTTCCCAATCTACACTCCTTTCCTTTTTGAATATAATCTTTAAAATATTTTTTATTTATATACTACATGGTTTAATAGTAAATCATTAGTGTCATTAATATTTCAGAAGTTATTAATTTAATATAACATATTTAAGAAATGAGTATTAATTTATCTATAATGTTGAAAGTGTCTTAAGATAAATTAGTAAATTTATAAACTATGGATTTAATGTTTTCAAATAACTTCATTGAAAATATAACCAAAGATGTTAATAACTGTTTCCAAATAGTTTTCATATATATATTTATAAAGGTGTTATTTAAAACTTATAAATGGTATTTATAAAGGAAGCAAGAAATTTTACAAATGGGTTTGAAATTTTTTTTTAAGTATTAAAGAAAATTTAATTTCAAACGAAGATTTCAAATGAACATTTGAAGTAAAATTTATATGGTCTTAAATTAATTGTTTATCCTTGTCTTTCAATCTATTTATCTTTTTGGTTGTTTCTATTCTCCTACCTTCTTCCTTTTCGAGGACGAAAAGTTTTGAGTGGGGGAGAGTGTAATGACCCGTAAAATTTTGTTAATTTTTAATGGTTTTATTTAGCGTATTTAATTTGATTTTTGAGAAATTTTGTAACGACCCATATAAATTCGATGTTTAAAATGAATTGAATTAATAAGATTTTAATTTAAATTTAGAAATAAATAAAAATCTTATTAATTTATATGAAAGTGAATGTTGAAATTTGGTGTATCAAGGGTAATTAAAATTTACAAATTAAATCTTATGTTGCAATTAATTGTAATAGTGAAACTTGTTGCATTTGGATATAAAGTTAAAAATAAGTAAATAAAGGCAAGTATTGAATTCATCAATGAAATTAAATATTGATTTATGGAGAGTGAATGTAAATCGAGGTAATAATGTAATGCAGGACAATAAATAATTTATTTAGTACAATCTCTTTTTATTTGTAAACTATTGTAAGGTGTTAATTAATTGAAATGTGAAAATTAGGAAATAGATTCAAAATTTATGTTAGTCAATGAATTCCAATAATTAAAGTTAATAATTAATGGAATACCAATTTACTCATAAAGTGGATATAAGTGAATGCAAAAAAATGAACAGGAAATGCTAATTTATTCATAAAGTGATGGTTGATGTAAAAAGGAATGGAAATGTGATTGGCTATATTAATTGAATGGAATTCAAATTTTGTTTGAAAAGGTAAATGTGTATTTGGTAATAAAATTAAATAGACTTAAATATTGAATTTATTTAATTAATATGTATAATAAATAATGATTTAATGAAAACAAATACTCTTTAAACATCTATAATATTTGAGTGGAAATAATAAACTTATAAATATGGGATTAAGAGTTTTACAACAATTATTATGAGGTATATACTTAGTTCATTCGATTAAATTTTGAAATCATTGCAATTAATATAATTTTAAATTTACGATAAATAAATTATGGTAATAAATGGGAATAACGTAAATATTCTTCGTAATATGATGATTTGTGAATAAAAAGAATGGAAGTAAAGTTTTATCAATAGATCGGAATTTAATTTATGATAAAAAGGTTAATTGCCATTAAATGAGTTAAATATTTAAACGGGAATCAAGCTTTATGTAATTATTTGGATTTATTGCAATTAATTGGAATTAAATATAACATTTTACGTTAATTGAAAATTAAGTTGAAACTGGAAAATATTTATGTGATAGCTTTGAAACAATGTTGATTTCACCCATTTGACTGTAATGGATCGTATAAAAAGAATGAATAGTGAACCCAATAGAATTATTGAAAGGTAATTCGTAATTGATAAAAATAACGAAATTTGAATTTACGTTGAAATTTATGACTGAATCAACAATTAATTGACATCTAAATTGGTTTAAATCACTGAGATTGTTTAAGAAAACAAAATTGATAAGATTTGTAAATCTTGGAGATGAATTTAAAAAATTGATTTAATTTAATGAATTTTTAATTTATTTAATTAATATAAAAATAGTCATTTTAGCCTCAGACTCGGATTTCGGCGAAACCAATTTCATCGGATCCGTAACAGTGAATTATTGTAGGGTTTCAAGTTTCGTAGCGATCGGACATGTCGTTTGATCGTACGAACGCGAAACGCCTTAAAATCGATTTGATTGAAATCAATTTGAAATCAATTTGAGAATACAGTTTTAAGCACAACTTCTTCATACGATTGAATTTGGACGTGAAAATTTTTTCCGTCACGTTCAGAATATTTTTAAATACCTATTTTTATATATGCGTTTACCCAATTTCGTTCCGGGGTCGGAACGGGCTTTTTGGGCCACGTTGGTGGTAGCACGTATATCTATCAACTCGATCCATCTATTCTTCTAACCTACCTATATAAATCCAGTTATAAACCCTAGGCTCCTCTATTCTCATTTATCTACGCGTAAAATTTCATCAACTCTTCTTCTTCCTCAATGGCTAAAACCCTTAGATCCAATTCCTAATCAAATCAAAAGTCAAAATTCAAAGTCCTCAGAAAAATCTTAAAAAAATATATGTTGATGATCTCGACTAGCGTAACTCACTGGTGGTATTCGTTTTTCCATTCAATGCATCTTTACCCAGAAAAAATTGAAACAGCTCGCGGCCTTCGTTGGTGTTTAACGATCGTCATCCGATCGACAAATCAACTTAGGGGTTGTGTAGAGAGTGCTGTGGGGAGTACATCAGTGTCATGTGTTTGGGTTTTCAATGGCTAGATCGACAGAGTTAATTCGGTTAGGGTTTTTAGGAGGTGCGGTGGCCGGTGGATTTGAGGGATCGGTCCTAGGCGTTTGTGAAAGGGCGGCGAGGCGAATTCGTCTGGGTAGGACGCATGGCCGATGGTGGCAGGAGGTGGCGGTTATTGATGGTCAAAGGTCGGTCAAAACGTGGCTGAGATGGGTTCGAACTGGGTAATGTGCATTAGAGGGTTTTGGAAGAGGGGTGCTTGCTCACGTGTTCGGCTAGAAGATCCCTGCGTGATGATGACGTGGTAAAATTATATATTATTTTATTTCATTTAGTTCAAGCTATAAATGTTCTAACGTGAATAACTTTTCCATACGAACTCGAATACCGTAAAATTTTTGGGTTTAAACTGGATTTGAATTCAATTTAAATTCAAAAGTTGAGTGTTTTAACTCACTCACAACTTCTAAAATTTCTTGTGTTTGTTAAATTGATTGATGATATGAGTAGAAATTTTTTGATGACTGTTTGGCATGTTTGTTCACTATCTCGGTTAAATCGCATTTATTTAATTAATTTTATTATTGCATATAAATTGACAGTTAAATTTATTTATTTGTATATAAAATGCTAGTGAACAGTTATTAAATTTAGTATTGAATATAAACTGTCAGTTAATACGTGTTATTTATTGCCCGTTATATTTTTATATGCTCTATATTGATGATGTTTAAATTGGATGATGATTGTAATAAATGGCTGATGATTGATATTTGCATGAATGGATGCGATAATTTATATTTTATAAATTGCAAGTTATTATGCATTTTCATTTCATTCGGGATTGCGGTTTGAAATGATATACAACCGCATTTTTATTTTTAAATTGCGGATTGAAATGATAAATATCCGTATCACTTGACTATAGGATAGAAAATTATATACAGGCACCGCGGTATATATATAAAATTATTTTTGAAATGATTTCTATGGTTTGGATAGGATGCGGTTTAATAAATACTAATTTTCATCTTATATAAAATCTTATTTTATATATACATATATAGTTAAATTATTGAACTTAAGATATGTATGAATTTATTAAATGAAAACAAATAAGTTGAAAAATGGAGTTTGATAATTTATATTATATGTTTAAGTACAGGTTTAAGATCTTGTGTATATATAGGGTTTAATGATTTAAGTCAGTTAAGATTAGGAGTTAAATTGTAAATTTATTTGGAATAGAGCTTAGTTAAGAATTTAACTTCATAAGTTGATGTAAAATTTATTAACTTGAAATTTTAAAAAGGGTATGATATCTATAACTGAATTTTTATTCAAGATGAATTAAACGAATATTTCTAGCATAAATAAATTGAAGGAAATGATTAAGTTATTAGTAATTGGAATTTTATTTTAAATGATTTTTGATTTATTATGTAAACATTTCAAAAACTAAATAATAGGATAATGAATTGTTGAATATAAATTTCCAACCTTAAGATTGAAATTGTTAAATACTCCAAGTTAGAAATATATTAAATTGAAGTGGTTTATTCAACCGAAAGTGAATTTAAAATTTATGGTTTAGACTAAATTTTAAATGAATAAATTGTAAAGTCGCGGAAATTATTTTATAAAGAAATTTTAAATTCAAACTATTTTATTTTATATACTGTTGAATGTCCAAACCATTTAAGTTTTGAAAGTTATGGTTTTAAAACTATGGATTTCGAAGTATTATGTTGAAAGTTAAATTTCAAATATTTGGTTTCGAGGTATTATAAATCTTAAAAGTGGCATGGTTTTGGAAAAGAAATATATTTGAAATATAATGATATCATATTTATTTGGGTTTTAAAAGGAAATGATATCGTATTTATGGGTTTTGAAATGGATAATTTTATTCTGGTTTTGAAAGTATAACTATTATTAAATGACCGCGGTGTTATAATAACGTTTGGTTGTTGAAGAGACCGGGATCGGAAGTTGTCATACTCTCTATCAACTCCGAAAACCACTTTAAAAACCGTGTACGCGGTGGAGATTCCAGAATGAAGTAGGTTGGTGGCGGCGTTTCCTTTAAGTAAATACGTGGGCCCGACTCCCGTGAGTTGGCATTAGGTGGCTAAAACAGGAGCGATTCTCGGGTCAAGGGGGTTAGCTCCCTTTATGGGACACTCCTCTTCGATACTATACTCTGACTTTGTATTGATTCGGAGGCCACCTTTACTTTTGATTTTAGGGGGAGTTTGTTCAAGGTGGGCGGTAGCTGCGGCTATGCGTTACCACCAGCCCAGATGCGCAATTGGTATATCTACCCTGGCATCGCCTAGTTGTGCCATGTTGTCACGACCTGCTATTTTCAACCATTCGCATCCGCAGATGTCGGACTTGAATTGCTAAAAATATCAGATTGTTAATTAAAATTGGCAAAACCCAACATATACAGTAAATAAATCAAACACAGAATCACAGATACAGAGTAGTACAAAAATACACAGCGGAATAAATAGATAGTAGTTCATGAAGCTACTATAAAAAAAATCAGAGTTAGAAATAAAATACAACCGAATGGTTCAAATGCAGTGAAGTCTCCAATGCAACAGATGACTTCTCTGAACCAATCAACTGGATGAATGAAGGAATAGATAGCTGGATCTTCAAGTAAAGCTCCAACTTCGAAGGTGAGTCTCAAATGCTGTATCACTCAGTCTGACCCGAGCGTAAAGCAAAATACAAAACACTCGAGTCAGGATTAACATTCTTATCTAAATAAATCCAACTCAAGTGAAATATCAACTGAAATACAATTAACTTAAAGGATGTTTGGGATAACCATCCTCTAAGGGTCCATAGAACTATCTACAAGGTAGAAATATACACTATAACACCGTAGTCCTTTCAACTTAATTTATACTTCAAAACCAAATATCATTTTCACTTCAAATATCTCTATATTTCCAAAAATAGTATTTATATATATATTAAATAATTTATAGAGTAAAGTATTTTCAATTTCCTCAACTTAACCAATTGTTTCAACATCAACCCGACCTTCCTATTCAAATTAAATCCAATCCTAATTTATATATTTAAATTCAATTTAGTTTCTAAATAACGAATTCAACTATATTTATTTCAAATACAGATCCGAATCTCAAAATAAACCATTTAAATTCCAATATAGTTCAAAGCTTTAGTATTTAAATGTTCAATTTAACAGTTTCCTATAGATCTCGATTTAACCTCATTATTATTTAGTCTTGAAATACTCCCTCATTAGATACAATATCATTTAAGTAACCTTAAATTACATTTTACTCAATATTTTCCTTAATTTATTTAAACGTGAAATATTCATTAAATCACATAAATCAAAAATCCAGTTATAAAATCATACCTTTAAATTTCCCATTCAAAAATTTCAAATTGATTTAATTAAATAAATCCTCATTTAAATACTATTTTTAATAAACCAAAATTTATCTCTCAATCTTACTTATTCAATTTATTACAAGAAAATCTATTTGAAATATAGATTTACATGAATACTCAACCATATTATCCGTATTAAATTAATCTAATTTAAATCAAATATTACGACTAAATCTATATATAAAATTTCCATTTATATAATATCTTAAGAATCAATATTATTTAAACCATATATTTTTTTCCAAAATTATAAAAATTATTTTCAGAATATTTATATGGACCAACGGTGTCTGTATATATTTCCTATCATATAGTCTAGTGCTACGGATATTTATCATTTCAATCCGTACACTAAATATATACGGGCGGATATCATTTCTGCCCGTAATTCCAAATTCAATTAAATGACAATCGCTTGGGTTTATCATTTCAACCCATAACGATTTTCTCCTATTCTAAAGTCCGTTCGGGTATGTATCATTTCAACCCATAGTGATTTCTAAACTACAGGGAACTTGCAGAGTGATAACAGATAATACAATAAAATAACAGGCATATATCATCAATAACAATATAATATAAACAACAGGATATGGTGTCATATCCCGCAGGTGAACAGTTACAGATAATAGCATATATAACAAATTTAAATAACTACAGCAGCATATTTCAATTGTCGTTTCAATTGAAATCAAATTTAATGAATAAAAGAATGTTAATCGTGAGTGATTGCTCACCTTTCGAGGCTAGATAGATTGGACAAAGAATTGAGCTACGCTGGATCACGATCTAGACATCGAACAAATCCAAACAAAATTTTCAAAGCGAAGCAAGATTGGCACGAATACGATGGACAACTGATAAATAGAGATCGATGAAAATAGATCAGAAACTGCTTTATGTAGACCGAAATGAAATACAAATATTATTCTATTATACTACTCTCTTAACCAATATTAGTTTTGAAACGCATTGAAATTACATATACATACATACGTTTTCAAACAAACGCAAATAATAGAAAACTGCAAAACTATGTTTAAAACCAATATTAACATAAACATTTTATAATCATATTTAAATCAACATTTAAGTCAACATTCCACATTATTATTGTTAAGACCAATATCGACTTTTCTTAATTTGTTGAAACACTACACACCTTATACTTGATATAAATTTACCTTTTGCAAAATATTTATAAGAAAGAGAAGGGCGAGAGCACAGCTCCAACTTAATTTAACAATTTAAATTCCAGTACTTTCTTTAATATTAAACCAGGCTTCAGGCATTTCTTACATATTAACACTTACATTAAACTGTCTTTATCATCTTAAAAATATCAATGTCAAATTTTAACCCATATAATCACTAGTATAAACTTACATTTTAAAACAACAAATCTTAGATCTTATAAAACTGTATTTGTATAATAATTCATCTCTGGACAGACACACAAACTAACTTAAAATATATTATACTATATATTCTCCCCAAAATTTTATAACTCTACAACTATATTTTAAACAACAGAAGGAAAATTTAAACCCATGCAAACTCTACCTATATATCAAACTTATGTTTTATAACTTACTGTATATTAATATGTTTATAAATGTATACTGTCCCACAATATATATATTATAAAATTAACACCTTTTTATAAACAATACAATATAAAATTAACACCTTTCCTTTTTTTTATATAAAAATCTTGCATACTATAACATATATGCAGACTGCTATATATAAACCATATGAAATAACCCAATGTATATTCAAAAGTCAGACTATACAAATTTCAATAAATATTCATATAAAACTAACCATAGAACAAATGCAAATGTTTATAACTTTAAATTTAATGTATACTTGCGCTGCACTATATGAACATACTTATAATGTAAAATATATACTTGAAGCATGTTATGCTTAAAATAAAGGAAAAGCAAAAGCAATATAAACAATAAGAAAACAAAAGAAAAGGAGGAAAAAGAAGAAGAAAAAGAAAGGAAATAAGAAGGAAAAAAAATTAGTGCAGCCATTTACCTACAGAAGAAGCTTCACACGCAAGAGAGGAGATGAAGATCTATTGATATGGAGTAGGGTATGTACGAGTGATTTGTATTTATAAGAGAAGCCTCACATTGATAGAATGGAAAGAAATTTTGTTTAAAGTGGCAAGAAATAAAGATAGTAATGGCTAGAGGAAATTTAGGAATTTATTCCTATAATTTAAGGGAAAAAAAAAGAGGAAATAAATTAAAACAAATATATAAAGATTAAATGCTGGTGAACAGAGGAAATAAAATGAAACAAATATGTATATAAACATTGAATGCTGGTGAAAAGAGAAAATAAATTAAAACAAATATGTATAAAGATTGAATGCACATGAATAGAGAAAATGAATTAAAACAAATATGTATAAAGATTGAGTGTTGGTGAAAAGAGGAAATAAATTAAAACAAATAAGAAGAGAATGGATTGATTTAAAGGAAAGGCAATGGATGGTTTAGAAATAAATAAATGTAAAACGTATACGTTTTAAATTTCAAAAAGGAAAGAAATTAATACGGGAATGGCAACAGATCTTGCAAGCAGGGAAATAACGTAAAAAGAGGAAGAGAAAGAGGCGTATAAATGAATGGTAAATAAATTTAGATTTCAAATGAAATAAATGGAACAACAGAGATTAAAGTATGGATGTAAATCCAGGAATAATAAAAAGCAACGGTTATATGTCGATTAAGAAAAATAATTAAAACAATTAATGGCTTAAATGGGGTAGCATGTTTCAAATTTTTGAAATGCAAAAGAAACATACACTATAAATATAAAGTTTTCAAAAGCAAAAGAAACGTAAAGTTGTCCATTGATTCATCAAAACGTTATTAAGTAATAAATTGAAATGAATATAAAAATAAAAGTAATTGTAATGGTCAATAGTTGATTTAGCTATACACTTAAAGCAATAAATTTTTGTTTGTTTGTACAACACAAAATGAGTTTTGAAAGTCAAGGATATAAAAATGGATAAAAGGAAAGAAATCAGGAAATTTTGTGAGCAATAGCTTTCTAAGGAAAGGTAGGCTTACATTATATATACATGCTGAGATGATTAGGCACGTTCAAAAATTTTGAAGCAAATGAAGGAATTGGAAATAAATATAAAATGAAAGAAATTTGAAAAGCCCGTAGCTATGATTTAGCCAAAATTTATTAAAGCCATTTACTAGGAAGGTTGGAACCGAAATAATAGGGAGAGGAAGACACATTAAATTTGATAACAAAGTTGTGTTCAGATCTATAAGCAAGTTGTTTTTATATTATAGGCCTTATGAAAGCGAGGGAAGGAACGGATGCTACTAGCTTGATGATTTGAGATTCTTTCGAGCGTTAAAAACAAAAATAAAGGGAGACCAGAATAAACGCACCACCATAAATATAAATATACGCTTCAATTGCAAAAGAAACGTATAGAGAAAATTATGGGTAGTGGGAAAAGTAAAGTCAGTGCACGAAACTACAAGGAATAATAAAAGCAAGGTCGATGATCTCAAATTTATTAATGGTTACGAATGGAAAAGTGTACCTGAATTGGAAAAGTATTAAGCAATAGAAATCTTTAACGGTTGTAAAAAGAAACCGTTACGCACTGATTCAGAAATCAATTAAAGCAATTAATAGCTTGAATTGGACAACACGTTTTCTCAATTAAATAAACTTCCATAAAATTATTTGAAAATTTACAATCTGCTATATTTAAATATACGTATTCTAAATATATAAACATTTTATTTAAAAATTCAATTATTATAAGATTTCACAAATATTCAATTAAATACGTTATAGAATCAATTAAAAATTGTTAAAATTTTCCGGGTCGTTACACTCTCCCCCACTCAAAACTTTTCGTCCCCGAAAAGGGAGGAGGTTGGAGAATAAAATAACCAGAAAAAAATAGATTGAAAGCCAAGATAAACAATAAATTTTAAAACTATACAAATTTTATTTAAAATATTTATTTGAAAACTTCATTTGAAATTAAATTTTCTTTAATATTTAATACTTCTCAAACTCCTTTGCAAACAATTATTTACATTATTACTTCTATTTACAAAGACTATTGAAAATATTAAATCCAAAATTTATGAAAATTTTAATTTATCTCAAGATGCCTTTCAAATATTATCAATAAATTAATAATCATTTTCTTTAAAGATGTTTTATTTAATTTATAACTTCAAAAATATTTATAACACTAAAATTTTATATAAATCAATGTAGTATACAAATAAGCAATATTTAAAAGATTTATTCAAAAAGGAAAGGAAGGTAGATTCCGAAAATGGAATATAGGTGAAAAATAAAGCTGAGCAGATGAGGTAGATTCAAAAGAATAGAATCGGGCATGAATAATTTATTTCAAACCATAAGAATTTAAATTTCAAATATTAATACAAAATTTCTTTGTTGAAAATACTTTTATAATAAAATACCTTTATAAATAAAATACTTTTATATCGAAACCAATTTTTCTTTCGAAAATACTTTTATAACTCGATGTTTTAACAAGTTTATCCTCGTTCTTGTAGACTCTGGCCATGCGTTGATCAGGCGCAAAGCTAGAGTTCTTCAAGTACTTAGTAGACCTGTTTCAACACCCAGTGAAAATATTTAAAAAACCTTTTAAAAAAAGATATGGAATGTACAATCCAAACAAATCAACCAAACCAAAACCTTTGTCCGATCATGGTTCGCAGATACACAATGGTTACGCCTGGGTCCCCCAGGAAACAATCCATATCCGTAAGCTTTCTCAGCCCTGCGAGTTACGCCATGATGACTAGTAGAGTGCAGGATACACAATGGTTATGCCTGGATCCCCCAGGAAACAATCCGTACCCCTAGGCAAGACTCAGCCAGGCACTTGCGCTACTATTCGCGACCTACACAGATTGCAGGATACACAATGGTTACGCCTGGATCCCCCAGGAAACAATCCGTACCCCTAGGCAAGACTCAGCCAGGCAATTGCGCTATGCATTCACGAGAGAAAAAAAACCATGGGTTACGCCACGGTGGAAACACGAGTATTACATCCGGAAAACCAAAAATCAGAGAGAATACTATCGATAGAATGAATCCACGATGTGGCCACAAAGCGGATATCAAGCAGAAGGCACTTTCCATATCTTTACTTCGAAAATATATATCATATAGTACCTTTTCAAATCACTTTCAAATATCGTACTTATATAAAGTCCATATATATAGGATTTCATTTTTCCCAAATCGAATACTTTCCAAATCAATAGTAGATCAAATCATACTTATATAGACTTCGATTATATAAAATCTCTTTCCAAATTGAGTACCTTTCAAATCAATAGATTTCAAATCAACTTCATACTTATACAATCCATTTTATATAGGTTCCACCACTCCCAAATCAAGTGCTTGATAATATAAGGTTCTCAAATTTCAAATCATTTCAATATCAGTTTCAAAATCATATATGATTTCACCAAATTTTCTTCCAAATTAAATATCTCAATTTCAAAGTTCCCATAATAATAGGTTTAGAAAATAATCCCAGTTTCCAAATTAAAATAATTCAAGTCAAACAAATTCATTTCCAAAATCACCATATAAGTACTGGTTTTAATTTCAATTAAATTTCAAAACCAAAAATTTTCTCAAAATTAATTATACTCAAATGGCTTCCAAATTTATAATTATCCCTTTAAACCCTTTAAAGTATTTATTTTTTTATTTGAAATATTAAATTTTCCTTTCTGAAAACCATTATTTAAAACTAATAGTTTTTTAAAACATTTAAAACTAAATTCCATATTAGTATAATTTCAAAATAGTCATATTCATTTACCTAACAAAAGGTTTCAAACTTAACATACAAAACAAAACTTATATGCTTTATCAAACATTTTGTACTCTTCGAAATTTCTTAGCTTTAAAAATTTAATCTCAATTTGGAAGTGTTCGAACATTCAAAATAGTTAGGGAAATCAAATTTCCAAATTCAAGATTTGAAAATCAACATAAATCAATAAACCAATTATTAAATCTGAAACTCGAGGACTGAACACCGGTCTCATTTTAAATTGTTTTAAAATATATACCTATATCTTTCTAAAATATCAAATTATACTTCGGAATTTGTAATCAAAAAGGTTTTACAAAATCACTTGCATAGCGAAGCTATTAAAGTGGCCTCTCCCCCACTTTGAAACTCGAAAATCAATGTCGATGATGCGTGCACTCATCACCGAAATTATTTTCCAGCGACATAAGTGAGTTCTGGACTTCTATTTTCTTGAAAACTTCTTTGAAATTTCTTCAAAATTATTAAAATTCATTAGAAACATTTGTTATTCGAAAAATACTTTTAAATCGTATTATTTTTATATATCTTCCAAAATCTTAAAACCAATTTCAAAATACCGGAATTCAATTCTCGAATTTCAAATTTAACTCTTCAGTTATAAATCAATTTTATATAAATCAATTTCTTATAATTTTTTCAAAATTTCAAATCCTTTCAAAGCCTTTTTATATAGGTATATAATCCTTATCGAAAACATTTTCACTTTTATATATAGAATAAAATCATAGTTATCAAAATAATAATTTCGGTATAAACAATTTCAAAAATACAACATACCCAATTTTTCAAAGAATGGGTTTCAAACAAAGATAGAGATTTAAATTAGCGGAACTCCAATCAATAGAATCCTGATTCGAAGATAGACTCGATCGAAGATGAGATAATTAAATTACAAAATAGAAGATGGATATACTTCTACAAATCGCGGGCGACTTTAACCGAGTCAACCGTGACTTCAGGAATATAATCGATGCGGAATTCCAAAACAAATCGACATTCGATCGCCAGAGATAGAATTCGGCATACCAAGATACAACAGCATCGTAAACCGATGATACAAAAAAATCTTCGCTGAATCAATGCCAATTGAAAAGGAGTTTTCACCACCTTTTACGAATCATTCAGTGGAGTTATTGGATACTCCAGAATCGAACGAATATAATTAGGGAGAGACAAGAATGAATTTCAGAACCGAGGGACATTCCAAAATTCAAAGGAAATCGAGTTAGAAAGGAAGAGATTCAACTCGAACGAAAGTGATTCTGTAAATAAATTTACCATATATGATGTAACGCCCCACCTCTATACCCACGCTAGACAAGAACATTACGGTGAATGCTGTCGACTAGCACGGAGAATAAGACTGTTGAGAAGCGACCATCCGTGTAATTGCTTTGTGCGAGCATCGATATGTCAGATAGTATAACATGCATTTCTTTATCAAGAGGGAAATCCGACATACCGACACAATCTCAAAGCTACTACACAGTGGCTATAATATCTTCGGAAACAAATACAGAAATAAACATAACATAAATCAGTCCCAGATAATTCATATCACAAAGGCGGAAAAAGATATGAATATATAATTAACACATGAAAGTGTATATCAGAGTAGTGGTCAAAAAGATCCACAATAATACAAAAGAATAGCAACACGTGCTATACGAAAGAATACATCTATGAGTCCATATCTCAAGTGTATACAACAAAATAAACTACTAATCTAAGTAGTTTGCCAAAAGTCAGTGTAATGAATCCCTGGGAAGAAGTCAAGCAGGAGCACGTGAAACATCTCGGTCTGACCCGAGTATTATTTAATAAGAAAATAATAAACGGATCAGTCTAGTTATAAATATCAGACGAAATGATATAGAATAAGAGATATGACTTAAACGTATAATAACCATAATGCCATACTATGATAAGTACGTAAATTGAAAAATCAACAATGGGTAAATCAATATCACAAGAATCTTCTCAAAGATCCAAATTCACCTATAAAGGTGATGACACACAAATTCACCAATGCACCAAGATTGATAAACATATCAATGAAAAACACGAAAATTGGTGAAGTACAAATTCTAGAAATCATCACAAGAAATCCAGAAATCTCAAAGGGGGGAGGCCTATCACAGACGGAAGCATAAAAACTCCCTACACGTGTATCACGAACGGAATGCTAATTCCATGGTTGCTAACCATCACGAATTGAGCCGAAGCTCCACAGACGGCCCGAAGACCATGGGTTGCCACCCCACCAAATTTGAGTCGAAACTCCACGAAGCGGGGTTTAGTCTCCCTCGCAGACAAAGAGACATCGCACATTGCTAGTATAAATCATAAAAAAATGATCGTCATGATCAACGAGAAGTGTCAATTACACTAAGCTAGTAAATGTATGAGTTTAGCTTCATGTCCTATAACCACTTGCTTAACTTAAATATTTACGAACAAACTGTAGATCTCCACTAGGAAATTGTCACAAGAGATTCAATCGAACAAGTCCAAGAATTAACCGACGAAGTAAACGAAAGCGTTTCATACCACTCGTTTTACTAAGTCGTTTAATTAGATTTCTCATACGAGTGAGGCAAAGGTTTGTATATACTAATAGATTGGAAGACGGTTTTATAAACGAATTTGGTATTGAAAATAGAGTTGAAACCGTTTTGAGGAGAGAGTTTTGATATTTACTACTAGTATTGAAACCTTTGTATTTTTAAAGTGACAAAACACAAAAATGATTGTAGAAACAATCAATCACTAAAATTCACATACGAAGATGTTAATAAAAATCCAAAGAAATCGATCCGAATCCGTCAAAATGGATATTCCCAAAAATTCCAAAAATAGAAGTCATTAACGTCGTAGCAACAACAAGTGGGAAATAACACGAGTCGATGGAATTTGGAAACCATGCAAAAATAGGCTCAAGTAGGCATAGAAGACAACTAGGTGCAGGTCAGTCGACTGGCTCATTGAGTTCAGTCGACTAAACTCAGTCCCCAAAAATCCGCGGGATACTGGTCAGTCGACCGAACTCAGTGGGTCAGTCGACTGACTGCAGTAAACAGAGCCCCTAGGCTCTGCAGGAAGCCTTCAAACTGCATTTTAGCTTCAGCCAGTCGACTGACTTGGAAGTCCAGTCGACTGACTGGAGCTAAGGCAGTTTTCTCTTCCTAAAAATGGAAGGTGAAACCCTTCCAATTCGCAACCGGAGAAGCTTCGGGCACTAAGGGATTACGCCAATCGGCAACCCAGCCCAATAGGCTCTTCGATGCATCACCAAAAACAAGTTCAAACTACAAGGCTATGATTTTTGAAGATTTGAACTCGAAACACTAAAAATTGGAATATACAACAAATCAATCCAAACCAAAACCAAATGCACATGAATATGTGTTAGGAATTCATACCTAACAATCGAAGATAATCACAGACCTAGATGTGAGATTAAAAATCTCACCTTTACGCACAAGATCAAGGATGAAGAAGCTTGAAAGCAAATGGAGAATCAACCACTCTTCAACACAACCCAAATGAGCTTGAATCTATGCTAAAAAAGAAGAACATTCCTAAAATTAGGTCTAGAAATTTCTGAAATTGATAAGAGAATGGGTTGGAGAAGAAGAAGGAGATGCTTACCAATGGTTTCACTTGAATTTGGAGCTAGAAATTGGATTTGCTAAAGGAACTAGGGTTTTGGAGTTTTAATTTCCCATCTCACCCACCATTGTTGCCTTAGAACTGAAAAGAGAAGATAATGAGGGTGAATGGGGAGGAGTGTCTCAGTTTTTTGAGTATAAGTCCAAACATAGGGCCGAACCCAAACCCAAACCCAAAGTGAAAAGTAGCAAAAATCAACTTTCTCCAAACATATCGAAGCTTATACTCAAAAAGTCGCAAACGGCATTTTAAACTCAATGGGAGTGGTGCCGAGTCCTAATTCGACCGTATGCAAAAAGTAGCTTTTCGGACTAAATTCCGAGTATTGATAAAATATTTAAATATAAAATCGATAAATATGCGGGTTGTTACAGACTCCCCTCCTTAAAGAAATTGCGTCCTCGCAATATTTAAGAAGAAGATATGTAGTAACAACCATAAAAGCATATTCAACACAAAAGAAGTTTGAAATAAGAAGTTCACCTCAAAGAGCACATGAAAGTAAGTCCGGATGTGTTCGCTCGATGTACTCTCTAGATTCCCAAGAACAATCGTTAGGATTTGAAGACCATTGAACTTTAACAAGCGGAACATCTTTATTTCGAAGTCGTTTGACCTCCGAAGCAATGATACGAATAGGATGTTGCTCATAAGTTAAATTCGGTGAAACTTCAATCTCCTCCATAACACCGGGCTCAAGAATAGAATCGGAATCTCAAAGACATTTCCGAAGTTGAGAAACGTGAAACACGTCATGGATAGCAGAAAATTGAGCCAGTAATAAAAGGCGATAAGCCATGGAACCAAAATGTTCAGTGATAGGAAATGGCCCAATATATCGAGGCGCTAACTTTCCCGATCGACTGAAACGTACAACACCTTTCATAGGTGAAGCCACCTGAATACATCTATGAGTCCATATCTCAAGTGTATACAACAAAATAAACTACTAATCTAAGTAGTTTGCCAAAGTCAGAGTAATGAATCCCTGGGAAGAAGTCAAGCAGGACCACCTGAAACATCTCGGTCTGACCCGAGTATTATTTAACAAGAAAATAATAAACGGATCAGTCTAGTTATAAATATCAGACGAAATAATATAGAATAAGAGATATGACTTAAAGGTATAATAACCATAATGCCATACTATGATAAGTACGTAAATTGAAAAATCAACAATGGATAAATCAATATCACAAGAATCTTCTCAAAGATCCAAATTCACCTATAAAGGTGATGACACACAAATTCACCAATGCACCAAGATTGATAAAACATATCAATGAAAACACGAAAATTGGTGAAGTACAAATTCTAGAAATCATCACAAGAAATCCAGAAATCTCAAATGGGGGGAGGCCTATCACAGACGGAAGCATAAAACTCCCTATACGTGTATCATGAACGGAACGCTAATTCCATGGTTGCTAACCATCACGAATTGAGCCGAAGCTCCACAGACAGCCCGAAGACCATGGGTTGCTACCCCACCAAATTTGAGTCGAAACTCCACGAAGCGGGGTTTAGTCTCCCTCACAGACAAAGAGACATCGCACATTGCTAGTCTAAATCATAAAAAAAATGATCGTCATGATCAACGAGAAGTGTCAATTACACTAAGCTAGTAAATATATGAGTTTAGCTTCATGTCCCATAACCACTTGCTTAACTTAAATATTTACGAACAAACTGTAGATCTCCACTAGGAAATTGTCACAAGAGATTCAATCGAACAAGTCCAAGAATTAACCGACGAAGTAAACAAAAGCTTTTCATACCACTCGTTTTACTAAGTCGTTTAGTTAGATTTCTCATACGAGTGAGGTAAAGGTTTGTATATACTAATAGATTGGAAGACGGTTTTATAAACGAATTTGGTATTGAAAATAGAGTTGAAACCGTTTTGAGGAAAGATTTTGATATTTACTACTAGTATTGAAACCTTTGTATTTTTAAAGTGACAAAACACAAAAATGATTGTAGAAACAATCAATCACTAAATTTCACATACGAAGATGTGAATAAAAATCCAAAGAAATCGATCCGAATCCATCAAAATGGATATTCCCAAAAATTCCAAAAATAGAAGTCATTAACGTCGTAGCAACGACAAGTGGGAAATAACACGAGGGATGGAATTTGGAAACCGTGCAAAAATAGGCTCAAGTAGGCATAGAAGACAACTAGGTGCAGGATAGTCGACTGGCTCATTGAGTTCATTCGACTGAACCCAGTCCCCAAAAATCCACGGAATACTGGTCAGTCGACTGAACTCAGTGGGTCAGTCGATTGACTGCAGTAAACAGAGCCCCTAGGCTCTGCAGGAAGCCTTCAAACTTCATTTTAGCTTCAGCCAGTCGACTGACTTGGAAGTCCAGTCGACTGACTGGAGCTAAGGCAGTTTTCTCTGCCTAAAAATGGAAGGTCAAACACTTCCAATTGGCAACCGGAGAAGCTTCGGGCACTAAGGGATTACGCCAATCAGCAACCCAGGCCAATAGGCTCTTCGATGCGTCACCAAAAACAAGTTCAAACTACAAGGCTATGATTTTTGAAGATTTGAACTCGAAACACTAAAAATTGGAATATACAACAAATCAATCCAAACCAAAACCAAATGCACATGAATATGTGTTAGGAATTCATACCTAACAATCGAAGATAATCACAGACCTAGATGTGAGATTAAAAATCTCACCTTTACGCACAAGATCAAGGATGAAGAAGCTTGAAAGCAAATGGAGAATCAACCACTCTTCAACACAACCCAAATGAGCTTGAATCTATGCTAAAAAAGAAGAACATTCCTAAAATTAGGTCTAGAAATTTCTGAAATTGATAAGAGAATGGGTTGGAGAAGAAGAAGGAGATGCTTACCAATGGTTTCACTTGAATTTGGAGCTAGAAATTGGATTTGCTAAAGGAACTAGGGTTTTGGAGTTTTAATTTCCCATCTCACCCACCATTGTTGCCTTAGAACTGAAAAGAGAAGATAATGAGGGTGAATGGGGAGGAGTGTCTCAGTTTTTTGAGTATAAGTCCAAACATAGGGCCGAACCCAAACCCAAACCCAAAGTGAAAAGTAGCAAAAATCAACTTTCTCCAAACATATCGAAGCTTATACTCAAAAAGTCGCAAACGGCATTTTAAACTCAATGGGTGTGGTCCCGAGTCCTAATTCGACCGTATGCAAAAAGTAGCTTTTCGGACTAAATTCCGAGTATTGATAAAATATTTAAATATAAAATCGATAAATATGCGGGTTGTTACAGACTCCCCTCCTTAAAGAAATTGCGTCCTCGCAATATTTAAGAAGAAGATATGTAGTAACAACCATAAAAGCATATTCAACACAAAAGAAGTTTGAAATAAGAAGTTCACCTCAAAGAGCACATGAAAGTAAGTCCGGATGTGTTCGCTCGATGTACTCTCTAGATTCCCAAGAACAATCGTTAGGATTTGAAGACCATTGAACTTTAACAAGCGGAACATCTTTATTTCGAAGTCGTTTGACCTCCGAAGCAATGATACGAATAGGATGTTGCTCATAAGTTAAATTCGGTGAAACTTCAATCTCCTCCATAACACCGGGCTCAAGAATAGAATCGGAATCTCAAAGACATTTCCGAAGTTGAGAAACGTGAAACACGTCATGGATAGCAGAAAATTGAGCCAGTAATAAAAGGCGATAAGCCATGGAACCAAAATGTTCAGTGATAGGAAATGGCCCAATATATCGAGGCGCTAACTTTCCTGATCGACTGAAACGTACAACACCTTTCATAGGTGAAGCCACCTGAATACATCTATGAGTCCATATCTCAAGTGTATACAACAAAATAAACTACTAATCTAAGTAGTTTGCCAAAGTCAGAGTAATGAATCCCTGGGAAGAAGTCAAGCAGGACCACCTGAAACATCTCGGTCTGACCCGAGTATTATTTAACAAGAAAATAATAAACGGATCAGTCTAGTTATAAATATCAGACGAAATAATATAGAATAAGAGATATGACTTAAAGGTATAATAACCATAATGCCATACTATGATAAGTACGTAAATTGAAAAATCAACAATGGATAAATCAATATCACAAGAATCTTCTCAAAGATCCAAATTCACCTATAAAGGTGATGACACACAAATTCACCAATGCACCAAGATTGATAAAACATATCAATGAAAACACGAAAATTGGTGAAGTACAAATTCTAGAAATCATCACAAGAAATCCAGAAATCTCAAATGGGGGGAGGCCTATCACAGACGGAAGCATAAAACTCCCTATACGTGTATCATGAACGGAACGCTAATTCCATGGTTGCTAACCATCACGAATTGAGCCGAAGCTCCACAGACAGCCCGAAGACCATGGGTTGCTACCCCACCAAATTTGAGTCGAAACTCCACGAAGCGGGGTTTAGTCTCCCTCACAGACAAAGAGACATCGCACATTGCTAGTCTAAATCATAAAAAAAATGATCGTCATGATCAACGAGAAGTGTCAATTACACTAAGCTAGTAAATATATGAGTTTAGCTTCATGTCCCATAACCACTTGCTTAACTTAAATATTTACGAACAAACTGTAGATCTCCACTAGGAAATTGTCACAAGAGATTCAATCGAACAAGTCCAAGAATTAACCGACGAAGTAAACAAAAGCTTTTCATACCACTCGTTTTACTAAGTCGTTTAGTTAGATTTCTCATACGAGTGAGGTAAAGGTTTGTATATACTAATAGATTGGAAGACGGTTTTATAAACGAATTTGGTATTGAAAATAGAGTTGAAACCGTTTTGAGGAAAGAGTTTTGATATTTACTACTAGTATTGAAACCTTTGTATTTTTAAAGTGACAAAACACAAAAATGATTGTAGAAACAATCAATCACTAAATTTCACATACGAAGATGTGAATAAAAATCCAAAGAAATCGATCCGAATCCATCAAAATGGATATTCCCAAAAATTCCAAAAATAGAAGTCATTAACGTCGTAGCAACGACAAGTGGGAAATAACACGAGGGATGGAATTTGGAAACCGTGCAAAAATAGGCTCAAGTAGGCATAGAAGACAACTAGGTGCAGGATAGTCGACTGGCTCATTGAGTTCATTCGACTGAACCCAGTCCCCAAAAATCCACGGAATACTGGTCAGTCGACTGAACTCAGTGGGTCAGTCGATTGACTGCAGTAAACAGAGCCCCTAGGCTCTGCAGGAAGCCTTCAAACTTCATTTTAGCTTCAGCCAGTCGACTGACTTGGAAGTCCAGTCGACTGACTGGAGCTAAGGCAGTTTTCTCTGCCTAAAAATGGAAGGTCAAACACTTCCAATTGGCAACCGGAGAAGCTTCGGGCACTAAGGGATTACGCCAATCAGCAACCCAGGCCAATAGGCTCTTCGATGCGTCACCAAAAACAAGTTCAAACTACAAGGCTATGATTTTTGAAGATTTGAACTCGAAACACTAAAAATTGGAATATACAACAAATCAATCCAAACCAAAACCAAATGCACATGAATATGTGTTAGGAATTCATACCTAACAATCAAAGATAATCATAGACCTAGATGTGAGATTAAAAATCTTACCTTTATGCACAAGATCAAGGATGAAGAAGCTTGAAAGCAAATGGAGAATCAACCACTCTTCAACACAACCCAAATGAGCTTGAATCTATGCTCAAAAAGAAGAACATTCCTAAAATTAGATCTAGGAATTTCTGAAATTGATAAGAGAATGGTTTGGAGAAGAAGAAGGAGATGCTTACCAATGGTTTCACTTGAATTTGGAGCTAGAAATTGGATTTGCTAAATGAACTAGGGTTTTGGAGTTTTAATTTCCCATCTCACCCACCATTGTTGCCTTAGAACTGAAAAGAGAAGATAATAAGGGTGAATGGGGAGGAGTGGCTCATATTTTTTGAGTATAAGTCCAAACATAGGGCTGAACCCAAACCCAAACCCAAAGTGAAAAGTAGCAAAAATCAACTTTCTCCAAACATATCGAAGCTCATACTCAAAAAGGTTGCAAACGGCATTTTAAACTCAATGGGAGTGGTCCCGAGTCCTAATTCGACCGTATGCAAAAAGTAGCTTTTCGGACTAAATTCCAAGTACTGATAAAATATTTTAATAAAATATTTAAATATAAAATCGATAAATATGCGGGTTGTTACATATGCTAAGTTTTGCCTAGAGCCAAAGCTCTGATACCAACTGTAACGACCTGCTATTTTCAACCATTCGCATCCGCAGATGTCGGACTTGAATTGCTAAAAATATCAGATTGTTAATTAAAATTTGGCAAAACCCAACATATATAGTAAATAAATCAAACACAGAATCACAGATACAGATTAGTACAAAAATACGCAGCGGAATAAATAGATAATAGTTCATGAAGCTACTATAAAAAAATCAGAGTTAGAAATAAAATACAACCGAATGGTTCAAATGCAGTGAAGTCTCCAATGCAACTGATGACTTCTCTGAACCAATCTACTGGACGAATGAAGGAATAGATAGCTGGATCTTCAAGCAAAGCTCCAACTTCGAAGGTGAGTCTCAAATGCTGTATCACTCAGTCTGACCCGAGCGTAAAGCAAAACACAAAACACTCGAGTCAGGATTAACATTCTTATCTAAATAAATCCAACTCAAGTGAAATATCAACTGAAATACAATTAACTTAAAGGATGTTTGGGATAACCATCCTCTAAGGGTCCATAGAACTATCTACAAGGTAGAAATATACACTATAACACCGTAGTCCTTTCAACTTAATTTATACTTCAAAACCAAATATCATTTTCACTTCAAATATCTCTATATTTCCCAAAATAGTATTTATATATATATTAAATAATTTATAGAGTAAATTATTTTCAATTTCCTCAACTTAACCAATTGTTTCAACATCAACCCGACCTTCCTATTCAAATTAAATCCAATCTTAATTTATCAATTTAAATTCAATTTAGTTTCTAAATAACGAATTCAACTATATTTATTTCAAATACAGATCCGAATCTCAAAATAAACCATTTAAATTCCAATATAGTTCAAAGCTTTAGTATTTAAATGTTCAATTTAACAGTTTCCTATAGATCTCGATTTAAGCTCATTATTATTTTGTCTTGAAATACTCCCTCATTAGATACAATATCATTTAAGTAACCTTAAATTACATTTTACTCAATATTTTCCTTAATTTATTTAAACGTGAAATATTCATTAAATCACATAAATCAAAAATCCAGTTATAAAATCATACCTTTAAATTTCCCATTCAAAAATTTCAAATTGATTTAATTAAATAAATCCTCATTTAAATACTATTTTTAATAAATCAAAATTTATCTCTCATTCTTAATTATTCAATTTATTACAAGAAAATCTATTTAAAATATAGATTTACATAAATACTCTACCATATTATCTGTATTAAATTAATCTAATTTAAATCAAATATTATGACTAAATATATATATAAAATTTCCATTTATATAATATCTTAAGAATCAATATTATTTAAACCATATATTTTTTTCCAAAATTATAAAAATTGTTTTCAGAATATTTACATGGACCAACGGTGTCTGTATATATTTCCTATCATATAGTCTAGTGCTACGGATATTTATCATTTCAATCCGTACACTAAATATATACGGGCGGATATCATTTCAACCCGTAATCCCAAATTCAATTAAATGAAAATCGCTTGGGTTTATCATTTCAACCCATAACGATTTTCTCCTATTCTAAAGTCCGTTCGGGTATGTATCATTTCAACCCATAGTGATTTCTAAACTACAGGGAACTTGCAGAGTGATAACAGATAATACAATAAAATAACAGGCATATATCATCAATAACAATATAATATAAACAACAGGATATGGTGTCATATCCCGCAGGTGAACAGTTACAGATAATAGCATATATAACAAATTTAAATAACTACAGCAACATATTTCAATTGTCGTTTCAATTGAAATCAAATTTAATGAATAAAAGAATGTTAATCGTGAGTGATTGCTCACCTTTCGAGGCTCGATAGATTGGACAAAGAATTGAGCTACGCTGGATCACGATCTAGACATCGAACAAATCCAAACAAAATTTTCAAAGCGAAGCAAAATTGGCACGAATACGATGGACAACTGATAAATAGAGATCGATGAAAATAGATCAGAAACTTCTTTATGTAGACCGAAATGAAATACAAATATTATTCTATTATACTACTCTCTTAACCAATATTAGTTTTGAAACACATTAAAATTACATATACATACATACGTTTTCAAACAAACGCAAATAATAGAAAACTGCAAAACTATGTTTAAAACCAATATTAACATAAATTTTTTATAATCATATTTAAATCAACATTTAAGTCAACATTCCACATTATTATTGTTAAGACCAATATCGACTTTTCTTAATTTGTTGAAACACTACACACCTTATACTTGATATAAATTTAACTTTTGCAAAATATTTATAAGAAAGAGAAGGGTGAGAGCACAGCTCCAACTTAATTTAACAATTTAAATTCCAGTACTTTCTTTAATATTAAAACAGGCTTCAGGCATTTCTTACATGTTAACACTTACATTAAACTTTCTTTATCATCTTAAAAATATCAATGTCAAATTTTAACCCATATAATCACTAGTATAAACTTACATTTTAAAACAACAAATCTTAGATCTTATAAAACTGTATTTGTATAATAATTCATCTCTGGACAGACACACAAACTAACTTAAAATATATTATACTATATATTCTCCCCAAAATTTTATAACTCCACAACTATATTTTAAACAACAGAAGGAAAATTTAAACCCATGCAAACTCTACCTATATATCAAACTTATGTTTTATAACTTACTGTATATTAATATGTTTATAAATGTATACTGTCCCACAATATATATATATTACAAAATTAACACCTTTTTATAAACAATACAATATAAAATTAACACCTTTCCTTTTTTTATATAAAAATCTTACACACTGTAACATATATGCAGACTGCTAAACATCTTATATTATATATAAACCGTATGAAATAACCCAATGTATATTCAAAAGTCAGACTATACAAATTTCAATAAATACTCATATAAAACTAACCATAGAACAAATGCAAATGTTTATAACTTTAAATTTAATGTATACTTGCGCTGCACTATATAAACATGCTTATAATGTAAAATATATACTTGAAGCATGTTATGCTTAAAATAAAGGAAAAGAAAAGGCAATATAAACAATAAGAAAACAAAAGAAAAGGAGGAAAAAGAAGAAGAAAAAGAAAAGAAATAAGAAGAAAAAAAAATTAGTGCAGCTATTTACGTACAGAAGAAGCTTCACACGCAAGAGAGGAGATGATGATCTATTGATATGGAGTAGGGTATGTACGAGTGATTTGTATTTATAAGAGAAGCCTCACATTGATAGAGTGGAAAGAAATTTTGTTTAAAGTGGCAAGAAATAAAGATAGTAATGGCTAGAGGAAATTTAGGAATTTATTCCTATAATTTAAGGAGAAAAACAAAAGGAGGAAATAAATTAAAACAAATATATAAAGATTAAATGCTGGTGAATAGAGGAAATAAAATGAAACAAATATGTATATAAACATTGAATGCTGGTGAAAAGAGAAAATAAATTAAAACAAATATGTATAAAGATTGAATGCACATGAATAGAGAAAATGAATTAAAACAAATATGTATAAAGATTGAGTGTTGGTGAAAAGAGGAAATAAATTAAAACAAATAAGAAGAGAATGGATTGATTTAAAGGAAAGGCAATGGATGGTTTAGAAATAAATAAATGTAAAACGTATACGTTTTAAATTTCAAAAAGGAAAGAAATAAATACGGGAATGGCAACAGATCTTGCAAGCAGGGAAATAACGTAAAAAGAGGAAGAGAGAGAGGCGTATAAATGAATGGTAAATAAATTTAGATTTCAAATGAAATAAATGGAACAACAGAGATTAAAGTATGGATGTAAATCCAGGAATAATAAAAAGCAACGGTTATATGTCGATTAAGAAAAATAATTAAAACAATTAATGGCTTAAATGGGGCAGCATGTTTCAAAATTTTGAAATGCAAAAGAAACGTACACTATAAATATAAAGTTTTCAAAAGCAAAAGAAACGTAAAGCTGTCCATTGATTCATCAAAACGTTATTAAGTAATAAATTGAAATGAATATAAAAATAAAAGTAATTGTAATGGTCAATAGTTGATTTAGCTATACACTTAAAGCAATAAATTTTTGTTTGTTTGTACAACACAAAATGAGTTTTGAAAGTCAAGGATATAAAAATGGATAAAAGGAAAGAAATCCGGAAATTTTGTGAGCAATAGCTTTCTAAGGATAGGTAGGCTTACATTATATATACATGCTGAGATGATTAGGCACGTTCAAAAATTTTGAAGCAAATGAAGGAATTGGAAATAAATATAAAATGAAAGAAATTTGAAAAGTCCGTAGCTATGATTTAGCCAAAATTTATTAAAGCCATTTACTAGGAAGGTTGGAACCGAAATAATAGGGAGAGGAAGGCACATTAAATTTGATAACAAAGTTGTGTTCAGATCTATAAGCAAGTTGTTTTTATATTATAGGCCTTATGAAAGCGAGGGAAGGAACGGATGCTACTAGCTTGATGATTTGAGATTCTTTCGAGCGTTAAAAACAAAAATAAAGGGAGACCAGAATAAACGCACCACCATAAATATAAATATACGCTTCAATTGCAAAAGAAACGTATAGAGAAAATTATGGGTAGTGGGAAAAGTAAAGTCAGTGCACGAAACTACAAGGAATAATAAAAGCAAGGTCGATGATCTCAAATTTATTAATGGTTACGAATGGAAAAGTCTACCTGAATTGGAAAAGTATTAAGCAATAGAAATCTTTAACGGTTATAAAAAGAAACCGTTACGCACTGATTCAGAAATCAATTAAAGCAATTAATAGCTTGAATTGGACAGCACGTTTTCTCAATTAAATAAACTTCCATAAAATTATTTGAAAATTTACAATCTGCTATATTTAAATATACGTATTCTAAATATATAAACATTTTATTTAAAAATTCAATTATTATAAGATTTCACAAATATTCAATTAAATACGTTATGGAATCAATTAAAAATTGTTAAAATTTTCTGGGTCGTTACACATGTCACCTACCCTATCGTGCCTTATACGATTTTGGTTTTGTACCATACCTATGGAGTGCCCTCTAACGACACCCAATACGGGGGAGATTACGGTACTATATAGACTATGGGAATATATTATGTGTTAAGGTGGAAAATGTAAAGCCTTAACACTATTTAAAAGTAAGTTTATTTTACAATTAGACACTATTATAATAGCGAAATGTACTATATAGTAAATGGTTTAACGGATCCTTAGGAGATGTAAAACTCAAGCATCTCTTGAGTTACTGCACTCATATTCATTTCTGTTAATTTAACTTACATAAGATCTTTTAGTTCTGACTCGAGTGTTTTGTCTTTTCAATTCTCTCGGGTCAATCCGAGCATTTCAGGATTTGAAGATTTTTCTGGAGGAAGAAGATAAAGATTTCATTACTATTATTATTACATATTATGTGGTTCCACTACACTGTATTCCGCTGCATTAGTATTATCGGTATGTGAACTTTGATATTTATTGTATAAAGAAGAATCAAATGATTGTATCAGTTTTATGAACCGTATGTTTATTATTATATTTTATCCTTCCACTGTGAGATTCTGTTTTGTTTTATTCTTTCTCGTTTTTCTTATTTACCCCATAACAATCCGCCCTTCCGTATGGTTTGAATTGGCACGTGTGTCGATTTAAAGCGTGTGAAAAGGTGGGACGTTACATCTGGTATCAGAGCTTTGGCTTAGCGATAAAGCTTAGCTTTGTGGGGTTTGACTCTTTACTAATAGGGTAGTAATACCCTATGGGAGTCGCTGAGTGTATATATATGAGAGAGCATATTTGTTAGTGTTATAAAAAGGTTTTAATATTGTGTTAATCTGTTCCGTTTTGTATTTATAAATTCTGATTGGTGCATGGGACGCTATGACATCAATAGGGATTTCTGAACACTTAATAGGACGGACCGACATAATATTTGTTTTTAATATAGGTGAATGAAATAATTTTGCCTATTATATTTTCCATATAAAATAAAAATTTTCAAATGATATCTGTATTTGGCTGCAATAGATTGGTTGTTAGGTAATAAAGTGTATAAATAATAATAGAAATAAGATATAAAAATAAAACATATGAAATTTGGGAAATTTAGAACTTAAGATCCGAGGGTTTTGAAATTTTTCGAATAAAATTTTGAATATAATAATATTGTTTATAAGTATTTTCTGATATAAATATTTAATATAATTCGAAAGAATTGTTTATTGAAGATTTTGGAGAAAATAAGTTTTGTACTTCCCTCTCTGTCGCTGGAAAATAATTTCGGTGATGGCGGCCGCATCATCGGCTTTCATTTTCGAGTTTCGAAGGGGGAAGGCCACTGTAGTAGTTCTGTTGCAGATTCATTTTTTAAAAATATATAAATTTTGAATTGTTTTAAATATAGTTAGAGATATATAAGTTGTAAGAATATATTTATCTATTATTTTAAAGTAAATTATAATTTTAACCCGGTATTAAATTCTTAAATTTCCATTAATTAATTGTTTCAAATTAGTGTAGTGAAATGAAAGGTAAGTAATTAAAAATTGAAACCTCTAATTTAGGTAAGAGACTTAAGGCTAAGTTATAAAAAAAAGGACGTTGAAATTGTAACTTATAAGGAAAAGGTAAAAATTTATTGAACAATGAATTAATTAAAAGAAATGAGAAAACTTGTATAACTTTCAATTACATTCTTTAAAAGCATATATATAACTGACCAAATATTAAAAGTTGAAATGTTAATAAGAAAATGTAATAGATATTGTACAAGTAATAAATTTGAGGTAATGAAAGTAATTAATGAAATTCCTTAATAAATAGGAATTTGATGTTGTAATATTATAATCTTAAGTGTAATTGAAAAGACTACTAATTGAAATAGAAAGGTAGGTATTATAAATGAAGAAAATAAATAAAATTAAGTAGTATATATGGAAGATAATAAACTTAAGTAAGGGATTGAAGCTATTTATTAATAAAATAAGAAGAAAAGATGAATGCAGTAAATATATAAGTGTAGACTTAAATTAATGTATTAATGTGCTAAGAAATTAATTTGCACATGAATACTATAAACAAATGAAGTTATGCAATACGAAATGAAAAGAGAAAAATGAATTATGTATATAAGTATAGGTGCAATCAAGTGTAATAAACACTAAATTAATGAATGGAGATAAAGTTGTAAGAAATAAATGTAAAGTAATAAATGAAATTTATAAGAATGAGTTTGATTTATTATTTGGAATTGTTTTTTGTTTGGTTTATGGTTGTTTGGGGTAAGATACTTTAAATTTGGATTTGGATGAGTGAATAATCTATTTAGTTTTATCTAAGGCTGTTGAGTAAATGATGCACTAGTAGTTTATTCTTCATTCCATCCAGTTTAAAAGTTTTGAACCCGAACAACTATTTGTTTGTTTGATTGAATGGTTATTTTGTATTTTGTATGTTGTTTGTTGAAATTGATGGTTGTTGTATTGATTTGTTGTTAGTGATTGAAACCGCTTAAATATTTCACTTTATATAAATTGTTAACCCTTTGGATTTTATAAGTGAAATGCAGGTTATGGAAGCAATTGCTATTGCTTTTGGTTCCATAAATTAAGCGTAAATTGCCCGACAATAGGTACGTTTTGGATTACGGTTTATAACGCTATTTTATAAATTTTCCCAAGTTGGGATATAATATTTTGGATAATATATGTTATATAATTGTTATATTTTGATATTATATTTTCTCCCGAGCCTCTCCGTACGAAGGAGACTCTGCCAAAATTTTCCGTAAATTTTGGACTTAGAAAATTTTTGAAAATATTAACTTGAGTACAAAGGGTTGGTTATATTTGTATATTTTATTTAAAATAATTAATTTTGAAGATTTAGCTTTTTATAAAGTTAATATTTCAAGTAAGATATATTGATTCCTAATGCTTCTTTTCCCTTCCTTTCCTTTTTGGGGACGAAAAGTTTTGAGTGGGGGAGAGTGTAACGACCCATATAAATTCGTTGTTTAAAATGCATTGAATTAATAAGATTTTAATTTAAATTTAGAAAGAAATAAAAATCTTATTAATTTATATGAAAGCGAATGTGGAAATTTGATTATCAAGGGTAATTAAAATTTACAAATTAAATCTTATGTTGCAATTAATTGTAATAGTGAAACTTGTTGCATTTGCATATAAAGTTAAAAATAAGTAAACAAAGACAAGTATTGAATTCATCAATGAAACAAAATATTGATATATGGAGAGTGAATGTAAATGGAGGTAATAAATAATGCAGGACAATAAATAATTTATTTAGTACAATCCCTTTTTATTTGTAAACTATTGTAAGGTGTTAATTAATTGAAATGTGAAAATTAGGAAATAGATTCAAAATTTATGTTAGTCAATGAATTGCAATAATTAAAGTTAACAATTAACGGAATACCAATTTGCTCATAAAGTGGATATAAGTGAATGTAACAAAATGAATAGGAAATTCTAATTTATTCATAAAGTGATGGTTGATGTAAAAAGGAATGGAAATGTGATTGGCTATATTAATTGAATGGAATCCAAATTTTGTTGGAAAAGGTAAATGTGTATTTGGTAATAAATTTAAACAGACTTAAATATTGAATTTATTTAATTAATATATACAATAAATAATGATTTAATGAAAACAAATACTCTTTAAACATCTATAATATTTAAGTGGAAATAATAAACTTATAAATATGGGATTAAGAGTTTTACAACAATTATTATGAGGTATATACTTAGTTCATTCAACTAAATTTTGAAATCATTGCAATAAATATAATTTTAATGTTACGATAAATAAATTTAGGTAATAAATGGGAATAACGTAAATATTCTTTATAATACGATGATTTGTGAATAAAAAGAATGGAAGTAAAGTTTTATCAATAGATCGGAATTTAATTTAAGATAAAAAGGTTAATTGCAATTAAATCAGTTAAATATTTAAACGGGAATCAAGCTTTATGTAATTATTTGGATTTATTGCAATTAATTGGAATTAAATATAAAATTTTACGTTAATTGGAAATTAAGTGGAAATTGGAAAATATTTATGTAACAGCTTTGAACCAATGTTGATTTCACCCATTTGACTGTAATGGATCGTATAAAAAGAATGAATAGTGAATTCAATAGAATTATTGAAAGGTTAATTTATAACTGATAAATATAACGAAATTTGAATTTACGCTGAAATTTATGACTGAATCAACAATTAATTGACATCTAAATTGGTTTAAATCACTGGGATTGTTTAAGAAAACAAAACTGAAAAGATTTGTAAATTTTGGAGATGAATTTGAAAAAGTGATTTATTTTAATGAATTTTTAATTTATTTAATTAATATAAAAATAGCCATTTTAGCCACGCACTCGGATTTCGACGAAACCAGTTTCATCGGATCCGTAATAGTGAATTATTGTAGGGTTTCAAGTTTCGTAGCGATCAGACTTGTCGTTTGATCGTACGAACGCGAAACGCCTTAAAATCGATTTAATTGAAATTAATTTTAAATTAATTTGAGAATATTGTTTTCAGCATAAATTCTTCATACGATGGAATTTGTATGTGGAACATTTTCCATCGCGCTCAGAATATTTTTAAATACCGATTTTGATATATATGTTTACCCTGTTTCGTTCTGGGGTCAGAACGGGCTTTTTGGGCCACGTTGGTGGTAGCACGTATATCTATCAACCCAATCCATCTATTTTTCTAACCTACCAATCTAAATCCAGTTACAAACTCTAGCCTCCATCTATTCTCATTTATCTGCGCGTAAAATTTCATCAACTCTTCTTCTTCCTCAATGGATAAAAACCTTAGATCCAATTCCTAATCAAATTAAAAGTCAAAATTCAAAGTCCTTGGAAAAATCTCAAAAAAATATATGTTGATGATCTCGACTAGCAAAATTCACTGGTGGTATTTGTTTTTCCTTTCGATGCGCTGTTTAGCCAGAAAAAATTGAAACAGTTCGTGGCCGTTTGTTGGTGTTCAACGATCGTCATCCGATCGACAAATGAACTTAGGGGTTGTGTAGAGAGTGCTGTGGGGACTACATCAGTGTCATGTGTTTGGGTTTTCAACGGCTAGATCGACGGAGTTAATTCGATTCGGGTTTGTAGGAGGTGCGGCGGCCAGTGGATTTGGGGGATCGGTCCTAGGCGTTTGTAAAGGGGGCGGCGAGGCGAATTCGTCTTGGTAGGACGCGTGGCCGATGGTGGCAGGAGGTGGCGGTTATTGATTGTCAAAGGTCGGTCAAAACGTGGCTGAGATGGGTTCGAACTGGGTAATTTCCGTTAGAGGGTTTTGGAAGAGGGGTGCGTGTTCACATGTTCGGCTGAAGATCCCTACGTGATGATGATGTGGTAAAATTATATATTATTTTATTTAATTTAATTCAAGCTATAAATGTTCTAATGTGAATAACTTTTCCATACGAACTCCATTTCACACGAATTTTTTTCGTTAGGATCGTAATAAAATTCCGGATTTGAAGACGCTGGTTTGGACGAATTCTGAGATCGTAAAATTTTTGGGTTTAAATTGGATTTGAATTCAATTTAAATTCAAAAGGTGAGTGTTTTAACCCACTCGCAGCTTCTAAAATTTCTTTTTTTTGTTAAATTGATTGATGATATGAGTAGAAATTTATTTATGACTGTTTGGCATGTTTTATTCACTTTGCATTTATTTAATTAATTTTATTATTGCATATAAATTGACAGTTAAATTTATTTATTTGCATATAAACTGCTAGTGAACAGTTATTAAATTTAGTATTGAATATAAACTGTCAGTTAGTACCTGTTATTTATTGCCCGTTATATTTGTATATGCTCTATATTGATGTTGTTTAAATTAGATGATGATTGTAATAAATGGTTGATGATTTATATTTGGATGAATGGATGCGATAATTTATATTGTATAAATTGCAAGTTATTATGCATTTTCATTTCATTCGGGATTGCGGTTTGAAATGATATACAACCGCATTTTTATTTTTAAATTGCGGATTGAAATGATAAATATCCGCATCACTTAACCATATGATAGAAAATTATATAAAGGCACCGTGGTATATATATATAATTATTTTTGAAATGATTTCTGTGGTTTGGATAGGATGCGGTTTAATAAATATTAATTTTGATCTTATATAAAATCTTATTTTATATATACATGTATAGCTAAATTATTGAATTTAAGCAATGTATGAATTTGTTAAATGAAAATAAATAAGTTGAAAAATGGAGTTTGATAATTTATATTATATGTTTAAGTACAGGTTTAAGATCTTATGTATATATAGAGTTAAATAATTTAAATCAATTAAGATTGGGAGTTAAATTGGAAATTTATTTGGAATAGAGATTAATTAAGAATTTAACTTCATAAGTTGATGTAAAATTTATCAACTTGAAATTTTAAAAAGGGTATGATATCTGTAACTGAATTTTTATTCAAGATGAATTAAACGAATATTTCTAGCATAAATAAATTGAAGGAAATGATTAAGTTGTCAGTAATTGGAGTTTTATTTTAAATGATTTTTGATTTATTATGTAAACATTTCAAAAACTAAATAATAGGACAATGAATTGTTGAATATAAATTTCCAACCTTAAGTTTTGAAATTGTTAAATACTCCAAGTTAGAAATATATTAAATTGAAGTGGTTTTTCAACTAAAAGTGAATTTAAAATTTATGGTTTAGACTAAAATTTTAAATGAATAAATTGTAAAGTCGCGGAAATTATTTTATAGAGAAATTTTAAATTCAAACTGTTTTATTTTATATACTGTTGAATATCCAAACCATTTAAGTTTTGAAATTTATGGTTTTAAAACTACTGATTTCGAAGTATTATGTTGAAAGTTAAATTTCAAATATTTGGTTTCGAGGTATTATAAATCTTAAAAGTGGCATGATTTTGGAAAAGAAATATATTAGAAATAAAATGATATCATATTTATTTGGGTTTTAAAAGGAACTCGTATTTATGGGTTTTGAAATGGATAATTTTATTCTGGTTTTGAAAGTATAATTATTTTTAAATGACCGCGGTGTTATAATAACGTTTGGTTGTTGAAGAGACCGGGATCGGGAGTTGCCATACTCTCTGCCAACTCCGAAAACCACTTTAACAACCGTGTACGCAGTTGTAACAACCCGCATATTTATCGATTTTATATTTAAATATTTTATTTAAATATTTTATCGTTAGTCGGATTTTAGTCCGAAAAGCTACTTTTTGCATACGGTCGAATTAGGACTCAGGACCACTCCCATTGAGTTTAAAATGCCGTTTGCGACCTTTTTGAGTATAAGCTTCGATATGTTTGGAGAAAGTTGATTTCTGCTACTTTTTACTTTGGGTTTGGTTTTTGGGCTCAACCCTATGTTAACTTATGCTCAAATCTGAGCCACTCTTCCCCACTCACCCTCATTCTCTTCTCATTTCAGTTTTTAGAGTGTTAATGGTGGGAGAGATTGGAAATTAAAATTCCAAAACCCTAGTTTCTCTTGCAAATCAAATTCCTTGCTCCAAACTCAAGAAGAACCCATTGGTAAGCTTCTCTTCTTGTTCTCCAACTTATTCTCTTTCCAATTTCAGAAATTCCTAAACCTAATTTCGGGAATGTTCTTGTTTTTGAGCTTAGATTCAAGCTTCTAGTGTTGAGATTGAAGAGTGCTTGTTCTTGCCATTACTTTCAAGCTTCATCTTCATAAATTTAGTTCAAAGGTGAGATTTTTATCTCACATCTATGACTATAATTATCTTTGGTTGTTAGGTATGAATTCCTAACACTTCTTCATGAGAATTTGCTCTTGATTTGGATTGGTTTTGTAAATATTCCAATTTTTGGGTTTTTAAGTCAAATTTGTGTGAAATCCTTTTATGGATGTTTGATCATGCTTTTGGTGATGCATCGAGGGGCATATAGGGCCGGGTTGCCGTTTGGCATAAACCCTTAGAGCCAATGTTCGTCCGATTGCATTTTGGAAGAGTTTGCTCTTCATTTGTATAAGGCTGAAAAACAGCCCAAGCATGATTCAGTCGACTGAAATCTCTGTTCAGTCGACTGAACCTGAAACCCGAGAGTTTCAAGGCATGATTCAGTCGACTGAAAAACTCTGCACAGTCGACTGAAACTGGAAACAGAAAGTTTTCTGAACCTGGAAAATTTCCATGTACAGGGTCAGTCGACTGAAATTCTCTGTTCAGTCGACTGAACCTGCTGTTTGAGTCCAATTTGCCTTTTTGGATTGAAATCCTAATTTAAATCGATTCGTGATAATCCTATTTGTTGTTATCATCTATTATGACTTTGATGACTCTTTTTAGGGATTTTTGAATATCCATTTCGATGGATCCTTTATCGATTTCGTTGGATTTTATTCACGTCTTCGTATGTGAATTTTTGTGATTGATCGTTCTTACAACCTTCTTCGTGATTTGTCACTTTAAAAATATAAAGGTTTCCTATACTAGTAGTAAATATCAAAACTCTTTACTCAAACGATTTCAATACTCTTTTAGTACCAAATTCGTTTATAAAACCGTTTTCCAATCTATTAGTATATACAAACCTTTACCTCACTCGTATGAGAAATCTAATTAAACGGCTTAGTAAAACAAGTGGTATGAAACGCTTGCGTTTACTTTGTCGGTTAATTCTTGGACTTGTTCGATTGAACCTCTTGTGACAATTTTCTAGTGGAGATTTACAGTTTTTTCGTAAATATTTAAGTTAAGCAAGTGGTTATAGGACATGAAGCTAAACTCATATATTTACTAGCTTAGTGTAATTGACACTTCTCGTTGATCATGACGATCATCTTTGTGATTTAGACTAGCAATGTGCGATGTCTCTTTGTCTGCGAGGGAGACTAAACCCCGTTTTGTGGAGTTTCGACTCAATTTGTGATGGGGTAGCAACCCATGGTCTTCGGGCCGTTTGTGGAGCTTCGGCTCAATTTGTGATGGTTAGCGACCATGGAATTAGCGTTCCGTTTGTGATACACGTGTTGGTGAGCTTTATGCTCCCGTTTGTGATAGGCCTCCCCCCTTTGTGATTTCTGGATTTCTTGTGTAGATTCCTAGAATTTGTGTTTCACCAATTTTCGTGATTTCCATTGATAAGTTTTATCAATATTTGTGCATTGGTGAATTTGTGTGTCATTGACTTTAGTGGTTTCTGGATTTCTTGTGTAGTCTTCTGGAATTTGTGTGTCATTGACTTTTGTGATTGACGTTGATATTATCGTCAATATTTATGGTATGGTGAACGAAATTAGGAGTATGACGTTTCTTTGATTCTTGTGTAGATTTGGTGACATTGATTAATCTCTTGATGATTATCAACTAAGTATATATTTATATATATATATCACAGCTTGGCATTGTGATTATTATGTGTTTTGTCATATCTCTTACTCTATATCGTTTCATCTGATATTTATAGTTAGACTGATCCGTTTATTATTTTCTTATTAAATAATACTCGGGTCAGACCGAGATGTTACAGGTGCTTCTGCTTGACTTCTCATCCGGGATTAACTCCTTGACTTTTGGGTTAACTACTTAGATTAGTAGTTATTTTGTTGTATACATTTGAGATATAGACTCCTTAATGTATACTTATTCTTTTGTGTAGTTCGTGTAACTATTCTTTTGTGATATTGTGGATCTTTTTAGACCACTACTCTGATGTACACTTTCTAGTGTAATATTCATATCTTCTTCCGCCTTTGTGATATGAATTATCTGTGACTGATTTAAGTTATGTTTATTTCTATATTTGTTTCCGAAGATTTTATATAGCCACTGTGTGATAGCTTTGAGTTTGTATCTGTATGTCGGATTTCCTCTTGAGATGGATTTGTTATATTTTTATCTGGCATACCGGTACTCGCACAAAGCCATTATACAGATGGTCGCTCCTCAACAGCCTTATTCTCCGTGCTAGTCGACAGCATTACTCCGTAGTGTTCTCGTCTAGCGTGGGTATAGAGGTGGGGCGTCACAGCTTGGTATCAGAGCCAAACTTCGGAACAATATGGAATATTATAACAAGGATCATCGTCCTAAGTCTTTCTTAGGAGTTGTGCTTTAGGATTTTATTCGGGTCTTCGTACCGTTCTATCCTATTTTCTTTATGATTCCTTGTTTTATCTATCAAGATTGCTTGATATTCAATTTGGTGAATAACCTTTTCTTCTTCTTCTTTCTTTCTAAAGGAAGAGAAATGTCTAGACCAGGCCGCCCCAGAGCCGTGCCATCTAGCACTCCGCCCCAGGATGGAGTTTTTATGACTGCTCAACAGCTTCTTGATTTGGTAACAAATGCTCAAGCGGCTGGAGCTAACCCGGAACCTACTCACCCAAAGTCGGGATTTGCACGCTTGTGTAGCGATTACACTAATTTGGGTGGGGAGTCATTCAAAGGTTCCAAAACTGTTATTGAAGTACAGGCTTGGCTAAGAACATGCGATCGCATCTTTTCGCGCGTGAATCTTATTGACCTTCACCGAGTTCAGGTGGCCTCTAGTATGCTCCGAGAAAGAGCATTGGATTGGTACGAGCTTCTTATTTCTGAGATTAATGAAGCAGATCTCACTTGGGAGAGATTCCGAGAACGCTTCGAGTTGAAATTTGTACCGGAAGCAGAGAAAGTGACGTTGGCTCGACGATTTATAGACCTTGTTCAAGGTGAGTCCTCCGTGACTGATTACGTCGCCTCCTTCGAGTCGCTTTCCAAATATGGGGTTGAATACATCAACACCTCTCTTAAGAAGAACCAGAGATTCGTTTATGGCTTAAACAAAAGCCTCAAGAAGCCATTACTTTTAAGGTTAGAAGTTTCTTTCGACCAACTCGTTGATATCGCTCTTCGTCTTGAAGATGCGGATAGAGAGAATGATGTTGAAGTGGTGGGTTCCAAACCAAACTTCAACAACAGAAAGAGGTCAAACAAATTTAAAGGCCCTTATCCCAATAAGAAAGGGAAGCAAGCAACCTCCGTGGCAAAGACTTCTTTCTTTGGTCGTGGGGAATGCTATAATTGTGGTTCAAAGGACCATTATGCGAACAAGTGCCCAAAGTCTCTTTCTTGTCGCTACTGCAAAGTTCCCGGTCATGTTATATCTTCATGCCCCAAGCTTCAGGGCAAGAAGGAGGGAAAGTTAAATGTTGCTCAAGCCCCTGGCAACACATCTCGTGGCCAAGGTATTTCTCATTCTATTCTAGATGGAATTATTTTGTTTTGTGATCATCCTATTCGAGTTCTTTTTGATACGGGTGCGTCCCATTCTTTTATATCAAAAGAACTTGTTGATACTTTTTCCTTGGATGTTTTGTGTTTAATGACTTCTTTGAGAATTGCGAATCCGGCTGGTGGATCCGCAACAATCAGTTTATTGTGTAAAGATGTCGAGATTATTTTGTGTGATTTTTCTTTCCGAGCCGATTTGCATGTCATGCGTTATTTAGGCTTTGGAATGATTTTGGGAATGGATTGGCTTAACCGTTATGAAGCTCATGTCCTATTTCCTGAGCGGACTATTCATCTTCGACATCCTCAATCTGTTAATCAGGTTTCTGTTATTCTTAAAGATTCAGATTCTGCTTTGGTTGCATCTTTATATTCTTTAAATCCTCGTGATGATGATGATGATGATGAGGGTGATATTATTTCTCTTATTCACGTCGTTTGTGAATTTTCCGACATATTCGAGCCCGTTTTAGGATTACCACCTAAATGAGCAATTGAGTTCAGAATTAATCTTATTCCGGGAGCTCAACCTATCACTCGTCCTCCTTATCGTATGTCCAATAAAGAAAACGAGGAGATGCGTAAACAATTATCAGAATTGGAGACCAAGCAATTTATTCGTTCTAGTTCCTCGCCTTGGGGAGCTTCGGCTATTTTTGTGAAGAAATCCGATGGTACACTTAGGCTTTGCGTTGACTATCGCAAGCTTAATGATCTTACTATCAAAAATAAATATCCTTTACCTCGGATTGATGATCTGTTCGATCAACTTAGTGGTGCTAGAGTCTTTTCACAATTGGACTTGGCTACCGGTTTTCATCAGCTTCGTATTGCAGAGGATAGCATTCCTTTGACATCATTCTGCACTCGGTATGGATCTTATGAATGGCTTGTTATGCCATTTGGGTTAACAAATGCCCCGGCTTATTTCGTTGACTTAATGAATCGAGTTTTTAAAGACTTTCTCGACCGGTTTGTTCTCATCTTTATCGATGATATTCTTGTTTATTCTAAAACCGAGGAGGAGCATGAAAAACATCTTCGGATTGTGTTGGAAACTCTTAGGAGTAATCAATTAAAGGCAAAATTTTCTAAATGCCATTTTTGGTAATTTCGTGTGAAGTTTCTCGGTCACATTATTTCTGAATCCGGAATTTCCGTGGATCCTTCAAAGATTGAAGCGATTCAAGATTGGAAGAGACCGGAGAATGTGACAGAGATTCGTAGTTTTCTTGGATTGGCGGGCTATTACCGTCGTTTTATTAAAGACTTTTCTAAAATTGCCGTGCCTCTCACTAGCTTGACGAAGAAAGGTGTTAAATACATTTGGTCGGACAAATGTGAAGCTTCTTTTCAGAAATTAAAAGAACTTCTTTCTGATGCTCCTATTCTTGTTATTCCCGAAGGGAATCAAGATTTCGTTGTTTATACCGATGCTAGTCGCATTGGTTTGGGTGCCGTTCTTATGCAAAAGGAACGCGTTATTGCTTATGCTTCTAGGCAATTAAAGCCTGCTGAGACTAGATATGCCACTCATGATTTAGAGCTCGCGGCTATTGTTTTCGCTCTTCGGATTTGGCGTCATTATCTTTTAGGAGAGAAATTTGTTCTTTACACAGATCATAAGTCTTTGAAATATTTATTCTCTCAAAAAGAACTTAATTTGCGTCAACAGCGTTGGCTCGAATTTCTTGCACCATATGATCTTGATATTCTTTATACTCCCGGTAAGGGTAATCTTGTCGCCGATGCTCTTAGCCGTAAACAACAAGCTGTTGTTTCTATGATGATATCCGAACGGAACGATCTCGAGATTTTATCCACTTGCGAAATTCGAGACCGTGTTTCCGATTTATGCTCATCGTTTGTTTTATGTAGCCTTGTGGCTCATCCATCTCTTTTAGACCGCATTCTTGAAGCTCAAGGGCTAGATCCCGACTTGGCTCTTCTTGGCCAAAATATTAGGGATAAAATGGATATTGAAGGTTTGAAAGACTTTGATATCGATTCTCGTGGCGACATTCGGAAATTTGGTAGACTTGTCGTGCCAAATATTGGTGATCTTCGTAAAGATATTTTAGAAGATTCACATCGTTCTAAATTTACCATTCATCCCGGTAGTAGTAAAATGTACGCGGATATGAAGCGACTTTATTATTGGGAGGGAATGAAACTTGACATCGCTAACTTCGTTAAACGTTGCATGACTTGCCAACTCGTTAAGGCCGAACATCAAAGGCCCGGTGGGTTATTGCAACCTTTAGAAATTCCAGTTTGGAAGTGGGATCAAATTTCCATGGATTTTATAGATGGCCTTCCCCGTTCTCGTTCGGGTCATGATAGCTTATGGGTGATTGTTGATAGGCTTACTAAATCTGCCCATTTTATTCCCGTTCGGTCTAATCGAACCGTTCCTCTTTTGGCCAAAATATTTATCAAAGAAATTGTTAAATTGCATGGTGTTCCTACTTCTATTGTTAGTGATCGTGATCCATTGTTTACTAGTGGATTTTGGAAGAGTCTTCAAAAAGCTTTGGGAACGAAGCTTAATTTTAGCACCGCTTATCATCCCCAGTCCGATGGACAAACCGAGCGTATGAATCAAACTCTTGAAGATCTTCTTCGTGCTTGTGTTCTTGATTTTGGTGGAAGTTGGGAAGATCATATTTCACTTGTTGAATTTTCCTATAATAATAGCTTCCAATCTAGTATTGGTATGGCACCTTTTGAGGCACTCTATGGAAGGCCATGCCAATCTCCTTCTTGTTGGCTTGAGGCCGGTGAGAAGCTGGTTTTAGGTCCAGATTTTATTCGGGATTCTACAGAAAAGATTGATCTTATTCGTCATAGGATGCAAGAAGCCCAGAGTAGACAAAAATCCTATGCCGATAACCGGAGAAGGAAGCTAGAATTTTCTGTGGGAGATCTTGTGTTCATTCGTGTTTCACCTATGAAGGGTGTTGTACGTTTCAGTCGATCGGGAAAGTTAGCGCCTCGATATATTGGGCCATTTCCTATCACTGAACGCATTGGTTCCATGGCTTATCGCCTTTTATTACCGGCTCAGTTTTCTGCTATGCATGACGTGTTTCACGTTTCTCAACTTCGAAAATGTCTTCGAGATTCTGATTCTATTCTTGAGCCCGGTGTTGTGGAAGAGATTGGAGTTTCGCCTAATTTAACTTATGAGCAACATCCTATTCGTATCATTGCTTCGGAAGTCAAGCGACTTCGAAATAAAGATGTTCCGCTTGTTAAAGTTCAATGGTCTTCAAATCCTAAGGATTGTTCTTGGGAATCTAGAGAGTACATCGAGCGTACACATCCGGACTTACTTTCTCGTGCTCTTTGAGGTGAACTTCTTATTTCAAACTTCTTTTGTGTTGAATATGCTTTTATGGTTGTTACTATATATCTTCTTCTTGTAATATTGCGAGGACGCAATTTCTTTAAGGAGGGGAGTCTGTAACAACCCGCATATTTATCGATTTTATATTTAAATATTTTATTTAAATATTTTATCGTTAGTCGGATTTTAGTCCGAAAAGCTACTTTTTGCATACGGTCGAATTAGGACTCGGGACCACTCCCATTGAGTTTAAAATGCCGTTTGCGACCTTTTTGAGTATAAGCTTCGATATGTTTGGAGAAAGTTGATTTCTGCTACTTTTTACTTTGGGTTTGGTTTTTGGGCTCAACCCTATGTTAACTTATGCTCAAATCTGAGCCACTCTTCCCCACTCACCCTCATTCTCTTCTCATTTCAGTTTTTAGAGTGTTAATGGTGGGAGAGATTGGAAATTAAAATTCCAAAACCCTAGTTTCTCTTGCAAATCAAATTCCTTGCTCCAAACTCAAGAAGAACCCATTGGTAAGCTTCTCTTCTTGTTCTCCAACTTATTCTCTTCCCAATTTCAGAAATTCCTAAACCTAATTTCGGGAATGTTCTTGTTTTTGAGCTTAGATTCAAGCTTCTAGTGTTGAGATTGAAGAGTGCTTGTTCTTGCCATTACTTTCAAGCTTCATCTTCATAAATTTAGTTCAAAGGTGAGATTTTTATCTCACATCTATGACTATAATTATCTTTGGTTGTTAGGTATGAATTCCTAACACTTCTTCATGAGAATTTGCTCTTGATTTGGATTTGTTTTGTAAATATTCCAATTTTTGGGTTTTTAAGTCAAATTTGTGTGAAATCCTTTTATGGATGTTTGATCATGCTTTTGGTGATGCATCGAGGAGCATATAGGGCCGGGTTGCCGTTTGGCATAAACCCTTAGAGCCAATGTTCGTCCGATTGCATTTTGAAAGAGTTTGCTCTTCATTTGTATAAGGCTGAAAAACAGCCCAGGCATGATTCAGTCGACTGAAATCTCTGTTCAGTCGACTGAACCTGAAACCCGAGAGTTTCCAGGCATGATTCAGTCGACTGAAAAACTCTGCACAGTCGACTGAAACTGGAAACAGAAAGTTTTCTGAACCTGGAAAATTTCCATGTACAGGGTCAGTCGACTGAAATTCTCTGTTCAGTCGACTGAACCTGCTGTTTGAGTCCAATTTGCCTTTTTGGATTGAAATCCTAATTTAAATCGATTCGTGATAATCCTATTTGTTGTTATCATCTATTATGACTTTGATGACTCTTTTTAGGGATTTTTGAATATCCATTTCGATGGATCCTTTATCGATTTCGTTGGATTTTATTCACGTCTTCGTATGTGAATTTTTGTGATTGATCGTTCTTACAACCTTCTTCGTGATTTGTCACTTTAAAAATATAAAGGTTTCCTATACTAGTAGTAAATATCAAAACTCTTTACTCAAACGATTTCAATACTCTTTTAGTACCAAATTCGTTTATAAAACCGTTTTCCAATCTATTAGTATATACAAACCTTTACCTCACTCGTATGAGAAATCTAATTAAACGGCTTAGTAAAACAAGTGGTATGAAACGCTTGCGTTTACTTTGTCGGTTAATTCTTGGACTTGTTCGATTGAACCTCTTGTGACAATTTTCTAGTGGAGATTTACAGTTTGTTCGTAAATATTTAAGTTAAGCAAGTGGTTATGGGACATGAAGCTAAACTCATATATTTACTAGCTTAGTGTAATTGACACTTCTCGTTGATCATGACGATCATCTTTGTGATTTAGACTAGCAATGTGCGATGTCTCTTTGTCTGCGAGGGAGACTAAACCCCGTTTTGTGGAGTTTCGACTCAATTTGTGATGGGGTAGCAACCCATGGTCTTCGGGCCGTTTGTGGAGCTTCGGCTCAATTTGTGATGGTTAGCAACCATGGAATTAGCGTTCCGTTTGTGATACACGTGTTGGTGAGCTTTATGCTCCCGTTTGTGATAGGCCTCCCCCCTTTGTGATTTCTGGATTTCTTGTGTAGATTCCTAGAATTTGTGTTTCACCAATTTTCGTGATTTCCATTGATAAGTTTTATCAATATTTGTGCATTGGTGAATTTGTGTGTCATTGACTTTAGTGGTTTCTGGATTTCTTATGTAGTCTTCTGGAATTTGTGTGTCATTGACTTTTGTGATTGACGTTGATATTATCATCAATATTTATGGTATGGTGAACGAAATTAGGAGTATGACGTTTCTTTGATTCTTGTGTAGATTTGGTGACATTGATTAATCTCTTGATGATTATCAACTAAGTATATATTTATATATATATATCACTGCTTGGCATTGTGATTATTATGTGTTTAGTCATATCTCTTACTCTATATCGTTTCATCTGATATTTATAGTTAGACTGATCCGTTTATTATTTTCTTATTAAATAATACTCGGGTCAGACCGAGATGTTACAGGTGCTTCTGCTTGACTTCTCATCCGGGATTAACTCCTTGACTTTTGGGTTAACTACTTAGATTAGTAGTTATTTTGTTGTATACATTTGAGATATAGACTCCTTAATGTATACTTATTCTTTTGTGTAGTTTGTGTAACTATTCTTTTGTGATATTGTGGATCTTTTTAGACCACTACTCTGATGTACACTTTCTAGTGTAATATTCATATCTTCTTCCGCCTTTGTGATATGAATTATCTGTGACTGATTTAAGTTATGTTTATTTCTATATTTGTTTCCGAAGATTTTATATAGCCACTGTGTGATAGCTTTGAGTTTGTATCTGTATGTCGGATTTCCTCTTGAGATGGATTTGTTATATTTTTATCTGGCATACCGGTACTCGCACAAAGCCATTATACAGATGGTCGCTCCTCAACAGCCTTATTCTCCGTGCTAGTCGACAGCATTACTCCGTAGTGTTCTCGTCTAGCGTGGGTATAGAGGTGGGGCGTCACAGCAGTGGAGATTCCAGAATGAAGTAGGTTGGTGGTGGCGTTTCCTTTAAGGTACATACGTGCACCCGACTCCCGTGAGTTGGAATAAGGTGGCTAAAACAGGAGCGATTCTCGGGCCGAGGGGATTAGCGCCCTTTATCGGACACTCCTCTTCGATACTATACTCTGACTTTGGATTGATTCGGTGGCCACCTTTACTTTTGATTTTAGGGGGAGTTTGTTCGAGGTTTGCGGTAGATGCGGCTATGCGTTACCACCAGCCCTGATGCTTAATTGGTATATCTACCCTGGCATTGCCTAGTTGCACCGTGTCACCTACCCTATCGCGCCTTATACGATTTTGGTTTTGTACCATACCTATGGAGCGCTCTCTGACGACGCCCAGTACGGGGGAGATTACGCTGCTGTATAGACTATGGGAATATATTATGTGTTAAGATGGAAAATGTAAAGCCTTAACGCTATTTAAAAGTAAGTTTGTTTTAAAATTAGACACTATAATAATAGCGAAATATACTATATAGTAAATAGTTTAGCGGATCCTTAGGAGATGTAAATCCCGAGCATCCCATGAGTTACTGCACTCATATTCGTTTCTGTTAATTTAACTTACATAAGATCTTTTAGTTCCGACTCGAGTGTTTTGTCTTTTCAATTCGCTCGGGTCAGTCCGAGCATTTCAGGATTTGAAGATTTTTCTGGAGGAAGAAGACAAAGATTTCATTACTATTATTATTATATATTATATGGTTCCACTACACTGTATTCCGCTGCATTAATATTATTGGTATGTGAACTCTGATATTTGTTATATAAAGAAGAATCAAATGATTGTAAAAGTTTTATGAACTGTATATTTATTACTATATTTTATCCTTCCGCTATGAGATTCTGTTTTGTTTTATTCTTTCTCGTTTTTCTTATTTGCCGCATAACAATCCGCCATTCCGTATGGTTTGAATTGGCACATGTGTCGATTTAAAGCGTGTGAAAAGGCGGGACGTTACGAATTTCAAATAATAATATTTTGAAATAAAATCTTACATTTGGATTACGTATAGTTAAATGTAGAAAATGTTAAATTTTCAACAAAAATTAAGAAAGTATATTTTAGGGTGTGATTCTGTTCAATTTAAGTCAGTAATAACTGATGCTCATAAAATAATTTATTTTGGAAAATTCAAGGCACAGCTGTTTTATTTGCCATCATTTCTTTTATTTATTTTCAAACGGTTCATTTTGCCTTTATAACATGTCCTTCCATATTTATTCTGCTGTCCAATCAAGCTACCAATTTCAATTGCTTAATAATTTTTCCAATTCACAGATAGACTTCCCCATTCCTGGCCATTAATAAACTTTGAAATCATCGTCCTTGCCTTTCGTTATTCCCCGTTGTATAATAATGATTGAAATTTATAGCCGTTTCAGTATATAACTTTTACACGTTTTATACTCATTTAATTTCAGCAGTTCATTGCCTTTAATTTTTAAACTGTTCCATTTTCTTCCCAGGCAACAGCTCACATTCCATTTCGCTCATAAATCAGTTTCAACTTTTACTCACCTGCTCACCTTTTCTTCCATCTATCCGTTTAATAGTTATATATAAGTTATAATACGTTTCCTTGATTCATCTCCTATCCTTCTTTCATTGACATATTAATTCTGGGAAGTGATTAATTTAAAAAACCCATCTTCCCCTCATTTCTTTAAACTTTCAGCTAACTTTTAGCTTGTGACCGTTGTTGTACGTTTCATTAAAGAGGTACGTTACCTTATTAATCTTCGGAATTTAAGGGTTAAAATTTTATTTTTCTAACCTTTCCTTTCCTACGCTCCCTGTTTCCACTCCTTTCATTATGACCGTTCATTATATATATACACTACAACTGGAAAGTTATAAACGTATATACTTAGATACGTTTTGTATTTATTAAAAATTTAAAGCTTACCGTTAATTGTGACCTTTTGGTTTCCTTGCTTTCAAAAAAATTTGAACCATAGCCACGGTAATAAATTATTATAAAATTTTCAACTTAATCTAAGATGACCGTTGCTACTAGAATCGTTGCTTTTCTAACATATTCGTTCCTTCTTTCACTGACCTTTTATTTCTTCATTTTTCCACCGTCTAAAAAAATAAATAAATCGTTATTCGTTTTATTTTATTCAGTAATCAGCGTGACTCTTGCCATTTACAACGCACCATATTTGACTGTTGATTTTCGTTCAGCATTCTTATTTTAAAATATAACGCAGAGTAACGTTGCCTTCACAATTTAAAAATTGCTTTGATAGCTCTTGAATAAATGTGTAGCTGTTACTTTGATATTTTTCCGAAATTGTGACTTTTCTCTTTCCTTCCGTTCAAATTTTAAACGTGCTACCATTTATTTGCTTTGATTATTTTCCTGAATCAACGTGAATATTTTGCCTTAAATCCTCCACTAAATCATAACACGTGATTTAGCTATTTCTTTGGTTACTTTTATTTAGTCGTTTCCATTTACTTCTGTTCGTATTTTCTTTCCTTTTTTATTGCTTCTTCCCAGATTTCTCTTCTTTGCCTCTCTAATGTTTCTTCCTCCTCTATATAAACTTGCCTGGCACTACAAATTTCGGCCTCTCCTTCACCTTTTCCAAACTCCGCTCCTCCACCGAACCCACTCTTCCCCTTGTGCAATATCCATCGAAGACACAGCGACCCTCCCCTATTTCCTCTACTGTTCGCATAACCAGGCATAGGTAAGTTAAGTTTATATTTGCAAGTGTTATTTATATATATTATATATACTTTTATATTTAGCTATGATATGGATGATTTTATCAATACATGTCCCCTGTACGTGCTGTTGATGCATATTCTAGCATTCAAAGTTGGTACGCATATTTGTTTATATGGAGTATAGTTATGATATATTGATAGTGGTATAAAAATATAAGATGCATACATATAGTGGTTTATATAAAGTTGTTGGATTTGAATACATATATATACCGAACGTGGTTTCCATTTTTTTTTGAAAAGTTTGTTTTGTTTCTAGAAGTGTATGCATATTTAATATGTGTGAGTTGTATTGGATCTGCAAATGGAGTCTGCATATTTGGCAAGTAGATTTATGTTCATTTTTGTTTTAACTTTGAGTCCATATATGATATTTTACAAACCATATTGTATGATTTATTTTGTAAGTTTTGTAAATCCGTTATTATATATATATATATATATATAGTTTTATAATTAACAGGTTTATAACTTTTATTGAAGGCAATTTACATCTTATTATTATGGAAGTTGTATAGGATTTTTGAAGTTGTTTATTTTCCTAAGTTCATAGATGACATATATTTATGTAAAGTTATAATAATTATTGATATATCTTTAAGGCCTTATATATATATCTATATACTTTGCATACACTTATGTATGGAGTTATTTTTCTAATATATAAGTTTTCATTTCAGTTGGCATGCATGTTTGCATAAAAGTTAACGGTGTATATGTGTTTTAGAATAGACCGGTTGCTTTCGCAAAAAAAATAAGAAAAAAAGATATAATTATATTAGTCGCTATTTAATATAAAGTTTACATTATAACTTATACTTTTGGTCTGCACAGGTTACAGTAATATGTATATTTAAAAAATAAGTTATAATATAAGTTATATAAGTAATTCGTACATCCGTTGTCTAAAACTTTATATAAGTCTGTGTATAGGCTTTACTGTTTATGTTTGGGTAGTTATATTTTAGTTTATATATATATGTAAAGTGTTTAAAATTTATAATTGTATTGTGAAGTGGATTTTGTACCATATGTATATAGTAGTTTATAGATGAGATTGGGACAGTGTAATTTGTTGAAGTTTTATATATTAATCTTATTTTAAAATATAAATCTTAATGATATTATATACATAGGTCGTATGGGGTGGTTTGTGTCTTAGATTTGTAAATAGAAATTTTGATATATGTGTAAAAATTAAAATGGTTTGAAAAATTATAAGGATTTTTATTTAACATATATGTTTTATTTCAAATGTTAAAACTATTGGTTTATGTATGGAAAAAAAGGTAAATTATATATATATATATATATATCTGTGTGTGTATGTGTGTGATTCGACTTTAAATTTTTCTTAGGGATGCAATTTTGATTTTTATTAAAATAGCAAAAATTTCTGTATATATCAGACTGATTCTGATTCAATTCATAAATTCTTGATTATCAGCCTCGTTCGTCCAATTTGTGCCAATCCTACATTGCTTTGAAATTCGTGCTCGGATTTATAATTCAAATTTTAGTGTCCGTATCAGTGTGCATATCCATGTCATCTTCTGTATTCTCTAGCCTCGAAAGGTGAGCAATCACTCACGATTAACATTTTTTATTTGTTAAATTTGATTAAATGGAAATGACAATTGAAATATGATGCTGTAGTTATTTAAATTGTTATATATGCTATTATCTGTAACTGTTAACTTATGGGATATGACACCATATCCTATTGTTTATATTTACTTTTTGATGCTATATGCCTGTTGTTATTATTATTTTCATATCCGTTATCACTCTGCAAGTTCCCTGTTAGTATAGAAATCACTTTGGGTTGAAATGATGCATACTTGAACGGATTTTAGAAGTGGAGAATTTCATTATGGGGTTGAAATGATAAACCCAAGCGATTTTCATTTGAACTGAATTTGGGACTATGGGTTGAAATGATATCCACCCGTATATATTTAGCTTACGGATTGAAATGTTAAATATCTGTATCCCTTGTACATAGGATAGAAAATTTTACATCAACGTCGTGGCCTATATGAATGTTTTGAAAATAATTTCTATGGTCTTGAAAAGAAATATATGGTTTTAATGAATATTGATTTAAAGTATTATATATAAAGGTTATTTTATATATAGATTCAATATTAAGATAATTTAATTAAGATTGATTTTATTAATATGAAATATGTTTAAGGATTTACTAAATTTGTACTTCTGAAATAGATTTGTGGAATAAATTTTATAAGCTAAGGTTTGAAGATATATTTGGGACTTATTTGAATTTGTCATTAACTAAGGATTTTATTTAGTTAAATCAATTTGAAACTATTAAATTCGAAACTTTAACATATGATGCTATAAATTGAATTTTTATTTAAGAAATTTAATGGATGATTCATGTCTAAAGAAATCGAAGGTAATATATATAAAATGTAAATTTAAGGTCATATAAATAATATTGAATTTATTAAGTGAATATTTCAAAACTAAATGATAGTGAAGTCAAGATAGGAGATAAACCCAACTTTCAAAGTTTAACCTTTGAAATGTTGAATATTTAAAGATCCAAAATATATTAACTTCGAATTATATTGAAATTTAAATGGTTTATTTTGTGGTTCAAATCCGTATTTAAAATAGATAAAATTTGAATTAGTTTATTCAGGAACTAAATTGAATGGAAGTTGATAAATTTTGATTTAATTAAATTTGAACGGGAAAGTCGAGTTGATTTTTGAAGCTATTTGTGAAGTTTGAGGAAATACAAATACTTTACTTCATAAATTATTCAATATATATATATATATACACACTAATTTGGAAAATAGAGATATTTGAAATGACAATGATATTTTATTTTTGAAATATAAATAAAATTGAAATGACCACGGTGTTATACTGTGTATTTCTACCCCGTAGATAGTTCCTTGGATCCTTAGAGGATGGGTATCCCAAACATCCTCTAAGTTAATTATATTTCAGTTGATATTTCACTTGATTTGGATTTATAGATATAAGAATGTTAATCCTGACTCGAGTGTTTTGTGTTTTGCTTTACGCTCGGGTCAGACTGAGTGATACAGCATTTGAGACCCACCTTCGAAGTTGGAGCTTTGCTTGAAGATCCAGGTATCTATCCTTTCAGTCTTCCAGTCGATTGGTTCAGAGAAGTCATCTACCCGTAATAGAGACTTCACTGCATCTAGGATTTTCTGATGTATTTTATTTCTAACTTTGTTTATATAGTAGCTTCATGAACTACTATTCATTTATTCCGCTGCGTATCATTGTACTACTCTATATCTGTGATTCTGTGATTGATTTGTTTACTATAGATGTTAAGAATTTCCAAATTTCAATTAACAATCTAATATTTTGAGCAATTCAAATCCGACATGTGCGGATGCGAATGGTTGAGAATATCAGGTCGTTACAGAGAATGACGATTTCTGATCAAGAAATAAGATCTGAGTCCGCACTAGGAAGTTGGGTGGACGATACTAGTTCGGAAGTGAAATTGTGTGATCGAGTGAGTGATCGAATTTGATATTGCGTAAGAATGATGTATGTATACCGTACGGACTTGAATAACAATAGACATGGAAACTTTTGTAAAGAAAAGTATAAAATGATTTTTGAAATCTGTGATTGGATATTATTGTTAGTAGGATATACAGGTGATTTAAATCCAAAGGGAATTGGATTTTATTTTGAAGATAATTGAAATTGCTCGAAAAAGCTATGTATTTGAATTTCAGTATGAAATTTGATGATTTTCTTGTCTAGCCGCTTGGCTTTTGTTTTCTTTTGAAATCTGAGAGCCCATTGTAACGACCCAGAATTTTGGCAATATTATTACAATAAGTATTTAATCAAATTAAATAAAATACTAGCTTTTCATTTTATAAACTGATAAGATCTTTGGACATTTATCAGTTGTATATGTATATATATATGTTTTGTAAAGAAAATTTCGATTTAAATTTTTAAATAGAATCTTTCAAACAATATTTAAAATAAAATATGTCTTATCCAATCAAATTAAAGGTTCTATATTATTAACATTTGATATAACACATATATGAATATAAATGTAGTCTTTAATAATAATGTATAAAATAAACAATCTATCAATATTAAATATAAGATACAAATATAAATATAAATATAAAACATAAATATAAAATATATAAATACCAATATATGTTATAAATTAAATGTTTGCAAGTTAAATTACAAATAGAAAACAAAACTAAGAAGTTATATGAACAATAACTACAATAATCGTACATAAACATATAAGAAAGGTTTAGAAAGATATTGCTGTATAATATATGCATATGTACAAAATAAAGAAGACAAACTGTTCATAATATTCAAGTTATCTTTGTACACAAATAAAAATATCAGCAATCATAATTAGGTGTAAACATATTTGAAGACATATGCATTTAATTAGCACAACCTTTTGTCAATTCGAATTGCAGAAAATCAACTCAGCCTCCATATAAAAATCTAACCGAATCAAAACAAGGCTTGTAGCAGTTAAACCTATACTGTTCAAACTTGTTCCTATATATCCATTATCTTATTTAGTTCGTTCCAAAACATAGTAAACCTGAGAAAAGTGAGAAAAATAAACATCTTAATTTCACAAACTCAATATCATTCAACAACAAAGCAAAGAAGGTTTACAGGAAATTTAAACTGTAGTTTTCAACAAGAATCATTCTCTGTTCAAAGTGATTCAAGTGAACAAACAAAACCTTTAAGAATTAAGTTCAATTGTGTGTATGATGTATTGATATTAATATGATGGCACATGCATCTGTTTTTCAATTCTGTGTCCATATGTGAGTTCTCTATAAAATTTGAATATCCAGTTTTTTTTTGTGTAGTTACAGAGTTAAGTCAGCAATTAAAATACAAAATATTTTCATTCAATCATTTATAGGCTTATGTTTTTAGAACAAAGCAAATTGTTTGAATATAAATCAAGTTTTTAAAACTTGTTTCCAACCTGTCAATGGAGTATATCCATTGGAAAGTGATTTACAAAGAAATCATTAATTTTGTGTTAAATTCAAGTATTCTAAATTGCCGATTCAACTGCATAGCTTGAATCCATATACAAAGGTAGGATTATTAAATAAAAACGATTATTTTTAGATCAATATACAAGGAGCAGTTCGTAGATGAACTAAAATTGCTAACAAATCTTAAATGTTGAAATTTGTTGTATAGCTAACTTGAGGATTCTCGAATAAAGGAAAAATGTTAGAAAAATTTTCTAACGCAAGATTTGTTGAGTCGAAACTAAAATAGGGTTTTGGGTTCGAGTTTTTCCGTGTTCTGTAAATTCGTGATTTTGCCACCATGGATTGATCGAGTGGTTCGAGTTTCTAGGAGATGGTTAAGGAGGGTATGGTCCTGGTGTGGCCGAAGTATCGTTGTCACTGGCGGTCGGCGTTAGTAGGTCGAGGCGTTTTCTCTTGGGATGTTCGAGTTGCAGTTCGAACAAATGAGTGTATTTTGATTTCGAACTTTTCGTGTCGAATCGAGTCTTGCTATCGAATGTGAGGTCGATTTGTGGTTTGCAGGAGGCAACGTGGGTCGCCGGAGGGACGGCAAACCACCGTGCGCGTGCACGGTGGCGTGTGACTGTCAGCGACTTCAAATGGTGATCGTCGCGAGTTATCACTCGAGGGAATGGGGAGGATGCTTCGAGTCACCTGGTGTGTGCGTGAGTGTGATTATAATACAGCAGTTTTATAACTTAGCAAATAATAAAAAAACGAAAAAAAGAAGGAGAAAAGAACAGGTACAAGAAGAAGAAGGTATGAGGAAGAGAGGAGGGTGCGGGAAAAGGTTAGGGGAAACTCTAGTTTTTCTCGAGTAAACGAGGTGCTTGCCTCGGGTTTCTTTTTAGGGGTTAGCTTAACAAACCTTTAAGTTATTTGGTTAACAAATTTTAGTATTAGTTAAATAAATAATGTTGGTGAGTTTTTTTTTAAAGTTAAGATTTGATTTAAAACTTATTTAAGAAAGTTTGCAATTGTAAGATGGTTAATTTAATTTAAGGTGTAAGTAATTAGGAATGTAAATTGATTTATACTTGTAATTAAATAAATAATTTAAGATTTAATAAATTTGTAATTAAGGATTGATATTAATAATTTTGGGTCAAATCAATTTGAAATTAAGAATTTTAATTAACTACTTAAAGTTAATTAATAAATAAGTAGTAGTTAACTAATTAAGTAATTAATTAAGGATTAAATGATTAATCAATTGGTAATTAATGATTAATTAAGTAATTAATTGGTAATTAATGGGTAATTAAATTTTATTAATTAATAATTAAGGTTATTAATCAATAATTAAGAATTAATTAATTAAGTGAGTAATTAAGTAATAATTAATAAATTTTATAAGTTCATTAATTAGTGATTAACTAAGCAAAATAAAATGGTTTATTCTTAAGTAATAAATTAAGTTAAGCAGATCAAACTATTTTGATATGAATTAATGATTTTGTTTGATTGATTGCGATACCTATTTTGTGATATTCTGATATTTTGTGATATATTCTGGATATATCTGTGATGACTGTGTATGATTTATCTGTGATAACTGTTATGTGAATTCAAAGCATTGAATTAAACTGTTTAAACTAATTAACCAACTTGGCCTCTAAAATGGCATTTGGATTTCGATGAAACCGGGATCGGGTATCAATTTGATATTCCGAAAACCATATCGATCGAAATTAAATGATAGGTCATGACATCTCAAGTTGAGGTCGACATGGTGTTTCAGAATGCAAGGGTTATCGTCGTTAACTCTGAGGGTGATTCCAAAATGAGTGTAACGAGATAATGCCTTCGGTTTCGTTCGAACCCGGAACGAACTTGTATGGATTGAATGCTTTCAGCACATCGTCAGGCGGACGATGGGCATTCTAAAAGATTTGTTCTATAAAGGTAATCGCAGCCTCAAGCCTCATCAACCGGGAATGGCTAAAACAGGGGAGATGCAACAAAGTTAGGTGGGTAGCAACCAAGCAGGACAAGATATACCCCTGCCTGGATGTCCCTTTATTTTTTGGCTGTGTGGGCAGTTGTTGGCCACAACTGCGGGGTTATCTTGCTCGGGACTGTTTAGTAAGGAATGGTTCCGGCCTTGTGTTGTAGGGGGTCAGGAGTGATCCTCAGTATGGTGATCTAGGCCCCGTACTGTGACGGGCGGTACCCCAGTAGCCTTGCCATTGATGGAAACCCATTTTCCCTACGAGACCCTACGGTTTTGAATTGTATTACCCACTTTTGTGGCTAGTAGCTGGAATTTAATGAATGTAACCATTTCGGCTATTTTCTATTTACTTGAAAACCCTAGACACTATTATAATATCACTGGATTTCCTATAAAATGTTTTGGTTAGCGTAAGGTAAATGTAACGACCCAGAATTTTTATTAATTAAAATTTGTATATTTAATTGAATTTAAATATCAACAAGTAAGATTTGTAAGTCGAATAAATTTTTTTCGAATATCTGGATTTAATTGGATAATTAAATCGATAATTTAATATTTGAAAATACGGAAATAATTGAAAATTGGGTTAAATATGATTAAAAATTATTTGTAAAATTTTATTAAATCATATTGGAGTTAGAATGATGTTATAGAACTTTTAAAATCGAATTTAAAGTTGATTTGTGAAAATGGAATATTTTAATATTTAATCGGCGAGTAAAAATAGCCATTTTTCAAACAGTCTCGGATTTCGACAAAACTAGTTTTATCGGATCCGTAATGTGATATTATTGTAAGGTTTCAAATTTTGTGTCACTCGGATTTACCGTTTGTCCGGGGCAAGCCAAAACGCATAGAAAATTCGTTTAATCAGTTTAATTTAAAATCGATCGTTTATTGCCGTAACTCGCACAGATGATTGAATTAGCCTCCGAAACACATTCCATTATGTTCGAAACGCGGGGTAAACCTTAGAAACGCCAACCGGCACGCTTCGTTTGAAGTTTGGAAAATTTTGGATGAATAGTAATTTGGAATTTTTCTATAAAAGGACGTGTTTTTCACCATTTTTCACAAATTAATAAACCTAGGGTTTCGACCGCCATTTTTGTTTCTAAGGCCAGAAATGTCCGATGCTTCTTACCTTATTATCTCCCAATCTATCAACTTTCACAAGAATTTATCGACTACAATATTGAAGATCATAATGAGATCTTCACATCCAACGGTTGGTTTTCGTTCTAGGGCTTTGGATTAGCCTCGATCTGGCGAACTAGGGTTCTAGTTCGAGCTCGGTTTTATGAAGGAGGGGGCGACCGAGTTCTACCTGCTCTTGGCCGTGGTTGGGCGTCGCTTGGGGGTTCGTAATGGAATAGGTTGATCGGCGTAGAGATGCTTGGAGATGGCCCCGTTGTTCGATTGGTAGCACGAGCTAATGGGTTGCCGTGCGCATTTTCGCTGGAGATGGAAGAAGATGAAAACGACGGCCCTGATTGTGTGAAGCTGTTGGAACGGCTCTGACGGATGTAGGGTTTTAAAATAAATATAATTGTGTAATTTATATATATTTAAATTGTTCAAACTTTAAAAATTCATAACTTTCTCATACGAGGTGGAAAACGCACGAAACAAATTACGTTGGGTTCGTATGGACGAGCACTACGCGGTGAAACTAGATTGGAGTCATTTTGAGCTAGGGAAAATTTCGGGTAAAATTAAACACTCGTTTAATTTTATTCGAAATAAACGCTGAAACTGAATTGAAACCAAGGTGAGAACTTCTCACTCAATCGAATTGTTTCGATTTGAATTTTAAATAGTTAGATTTAAAATTGCTTGATTTTGTGATTGGAATTGATAAATTGTTATCTATTGTGTGAAATAGACATTATACGCCGTATATTAAGCGGAGGTTATTTATTAAAAACATATGCCACGAATATTTCATTGCAAAGTGAAATTGGTATTATCTATGTACTTGGAGTTGATTTCCTGCATTATATAGCGGATGAGACCCTATTGCGCCATATAATAGCGGATAATATTTTATAAGTCCTATATACCGTAATATTCCGTATTGGAACGGAATTGGCATTGTGCTAATGTCTGTGGATGCAGGGAAACAGGTTGGAGAGATCCAACTGGATTCCTCGCCTGTATTTATTTGATTACAGATATTGTGATTTGTGTTGATTATCATATACTGATATATGATGTCTTCGTTGTCGTGATTGACTATTTGATGTTGTTGCATCATCGGATCCATTTTTGAGGGATTTTTGAGGGATCTCATTTTGATTTTTATGGGATTTTTAAAGTGATTTTTGAAATTATACGTTTTATTAAAACATTGAATTGATTCATCTTAAATAAAATAAACGTTAAAATTTAAAGTTACAAAAATGATGATTTTTGAGAAATATAACCGAAATGAGATTTTTGAAATAAATAGTTGATTAAGTTATAAAATGGTTTAAGTTGGGATTTTTGAATTATTATAAATGATTTATATAAAAGATTTATCTAACCGATATTTTATAGATTAAGAATACTGGAATTATAAAACGAGTTTTATAAGTGTTAAAATGAAAAAAAAATGGATTTCATAAGTGAACGGAATTTATAGACTTATAAATTATGAAGTTATAAAATTAATAGATGTTGTAAAATAAAAGATTTATGAGCAATTAACTTATAAATCGGATTTGACATTTTAATTGAGATTTTTGAATAAAGATAAATGGTTTATAGATGAGATTTATAAAGTATATATTTTATAAATCGAAATAATGGAATTCTAAAAGGAGTTCTGTTAATGTTGAAAATAAGGTTATAAATAAAATCTTATAAGTAATAAGATTTATAATTTGTGAAGTTTAAAAAAACGATTTTTGTAAATAAATGGATTATAAGTTATTAACTTAGAATATGTACTTCTGGTATATAATTGAGTTATATAAATTGAATTGGATAATAAAGGAGATTTATAAATCGAAGTTTTATAAATAGAAATGGATTTATAAACATTGCTTGTAAATTCGAAATCAATTGAATTTGATAAATCAAACATAAAAGTTATTAAAGGAGACATATTCGTGATTTTGGGCAGCAAATTATCCTCAAAGTTAAATGTTGTGATAGTAAGAGTTTGGTTGGGAATTTTATCCATGATTTTGGATGGTGGATAATCTTTTAATAAATGTGTAGAAACATTGAATTGGGTATATAAAGTATATTCATGATTTTATATTATCAAATAAAACAAATATGTTTTGGGAAAGTGATACTTTAAATAGAATTAAAATGATTTAAAGATGTTTTAAAATGTAATAAGTGTCAAAACCATAGATTTGAACATTCGTTGTTGAAATAGACGTTTTCGAGAAATAGAAGGAAATGGTGGACTATAACACTGTTGTCATAGTAATGATTTCCGAAAGGAAAAGTTTTGTATAGTATTGGGATTTATATATCTATCTTAAATTTCGAATCCCTATACTAGTGATTTTGGGTCGTCGTGACGATGTTTTACGCAACATTCGTTTTGAACCAAATAAATGTGTTTGAAAGAACGTTTTCTTGAAAGAATGAAATATATACTTAATTTCGATTTAAGTATATTGAATATTTCCCAAATGTTGAAAATGAATAGATTTGTGAATTACTTATTATTAAATAAGTATGGAAATGTTTTCCAATATGAAGTGAATATTTTGAGATTGTACCTTTTAAAGTTAAATTGAAAACGAATATTAGAAATCAATTTGAAAATCGTATATTCATAGATATTTTGGAATTGTAAATTCACTATGGAATTTATAAAAGGAAGGGAAATCTGTTTAAAAATAAACGTTGATTTATTTTTGAAGTGTGGGAATAAATTTACGGATTTGGAACGTAAATATAAAGTAAATCGGTAAGGATTTGTTTAATTGGTTTAAATGAACTATTTTGAAATGAAAGTATTTCCGCGGAAGGAAAATGATTGAAATTTGTTTTCAAAAGTAGTAAAGGTAAAATGTGATTTGAAATTTGTTTTCTAATGGTTGAAGTGTGGAAATTATATATCTAGTAAAGATATTTTGGAAAATAAAAAATTTGGAAAATTATTTGGAATTTGGTGATGTTGTGCACGCCTATTGACAGTTAAATAACCGACTATCAATATTACCTTTAAATAGGTATTTGTTGTGATTTGCTTGAATTTGAATGCCACACTTATTTTCAAAATAAGCGCTCACTGTTCGTGTTAGCCGGGAAAGGACCTTGGGGTCGTATAACCCATTCCGAATATGTGATACGTCGTTATGGATTGCATTTGATGATCGGTGTTGAAGACCGGATATTTTTGAAAATGGAAGGATTACCGTCGAATGACTCTGCATCGGCTAATCTCCAATATAGAGGTTTTATCACCCTTAGTGACGGGAAGTCTGGAACAGACTTGTATGGATTGCAAGGGCTTCTTTGGAAGTGCCTTCGGTTCTGTTCGAGCCCAGAACAGACTTGTATGGATTGTATGTCCGACATTACAAATTGAGATATAAAGCTGATTTCATTCAAATATATTTTTGTTGGTGGCGGAGAATTTATTCTCTTAGCTTAACACCCTTCTCTGAGACGTACGAGCTCAGAGGTTATGTAGTTGAAGGTTATTAGTGATATACTCCCAATTTGGTAGTGTGATATGCTAAGTGTTATCGAGAATTTGTTGAACAAAGCACAGCTTTTGTATAAGGCGTAGCTTTGTGGACAAGACTACATCGGACCTCACACCCCGAAAATGGTCAAAACAGGAAGGATGCGGCAAGGTTATTAGGGGGTAGCGCCCCTTTAGTGTATGTCATTCCTTCTGGATAGAGGTGGTATCATGGTATGGAGCCCATATACTTAACCTATGTTGTTGCTGCAAATTTATTACTTTGTAGTTGTTGGAATCGAGGATCCTCGGATATAGATCGATTACGATCGGGGAATGACATATTCGTGTCTGTAGTTACCCAGTTTGAAGGGTAAACCGGCCTTGTGTTGGCAGATATCTAACTGTACGTTAGGTTCTCGGGTCGTTTTTCCAGAGGCGTACCCATGTGGCAGTGGGAAGTTCCTTCGCCTGACCATTTGTTGGAAATCCAAACTTCAATACGCACCTTGTACGGTTTTAGTTGTAGAACCTGCCATTTACATATGGTGGTCACCACTGTTTAGATGGTGGCTATAGTAGGCATACGATAATGGTCGTATGTTGGCTAAGATTTATGTCTTTACTTTCGAAATGATTTTTCCTACACTATGCAATAGTAATAATATCAAATGTTTCTTTTTAATGCGTATCAAGCATCTTTGACTATCATAAGGAGAAATCTCCTCCGATTCTGCGTTTGCATTGTGTGTGTGTGTGCGGGAGGCCTTATGGTAGTTTCATTTTCTAAAAAGCATTGCGAATCTATTTTAAAATTATCCCGTTCTTTGTTTTAAAAATAAATTGTTTTAAGTTCTCACACCAGTCCCATGACTGACTCGGAGTTTATTGTTTTTCTTCCTAAACATTGGGTGTCCACCAATTTCCACATGGGCAGTCTAGAGTCAGGTTTATCAGGATATTCTGGAATTCAGGAGTTGCTGGAGGCAAGCTGGATGGCATGGCGTGTTCACTAGTATATAGTATTTCTTTTCCGATGTTTATTATTGTTGTTGTTGCACACTCTGATAATTTAATGTAATATGATGTAATGCAATAACTAATATAGTTCTTTGTTTAAAGATTATTCATTTATCTATTATATGTTGTTCCGTGATCTTATGGATTCTATTTCTCTTCATCATTTACTCAGGGGCTACTTTGCCATTTCTATTATGGAATTCTAAATTGTAACTGTAATCAAATTTCAGTATAATAAAAAGGATTGTTTTGGAGTGGACGTCGGTTAGAATTAGTCAAACCACTATAAATTTTGTCTCTCTTTTACTTTCTTTCATCTTAATTTTGGTTATTCTTCATATTATATTCTCTACATATATTCGATCTGTAATCTATGACTGGATATTTGTGCTTTCACGTATAATTGGTTGTTGGTGGCTAATTTCGACATCAATATTTTGGTACTTTCATCGAGAAAGCTTGCATTTAAGGATTTGGAAGTTTGGATCTTGGATTTAAAAGCTTTGGAACATGGATTTTGAAAGCAATGGCTAGGCAATCAGAAAGCAATGGCTAGGCCTAGTTGTGCCGTGTCACCTACCATATCGAGACCACTATGAGTTTATTTTGTGTCGTGCTTATGAAGTGCCCTCTGGTAGCTTCCAGTTTGCAGAGGTATTATGGTACTGTATCGGCTATAGCATTATAAAATGTGTTAAGGGGGATATCGGTAACGCCTCAATGCTATTTAAATACTTTTACTTTACTATAGACATATTATAATAGCATACTGTACTATATAGTAGATAGTTCCACGGATCCTTAGAAGATGGGTATCACAAACATCCTTTGAGTTACTATTATTTCAGTTGATATTTCACTTGAGTTGGATTTATTGATATAAGAATGTTAATCCTAACTCAAATGTTTTGTGTTTTTGAATTACGCTCGGTTAGACTGAGTGTCACAGCATTTGGGACTTGCCTTTGGAGTTCGAGCTCCGCTGGAAGATTCATCTGTCTTTCGGCTTTCAGTTATTCAATTGACTCCAGTGATACATTAAAATTTTGCTATGGACTGTTTTATTGAGACTCTATGTATTCATGACTTCTGTTGTATCTTGTTTAACTCTGTTATATATATAATAGCTTCACGGACTACTATTCATTTGTTTCCGCTGCTTATTGTTATATTACTTCATGTCGGTGACTCTGTGATCGATTTATTTACCGTATATGCTGAGTTTTGCCAAAGATAAATTAATAATCTGATATTTTGAGCAATTCAAGTCCGATATGTGTGGATGTGAATGGCACGAAATATCGAGATGTTATTGCTTCAGGGAGCAACTTTATTTTGGTGGAATAGTGTGACTGCTGGTGTAAATGAAGAGGAGATGACATGGGATGAGTTTAGGAGAAAGTTTCAGGAGAGGTTCATGTTAGTCCTTGAGATGATGGTTTTGATGACAACAACCTTAGAATAAGATTATAAAATATAAATACTAACATTTTAGTTTAGATATATATATGTATATGCGGTATTTAACCATGAAGGTACCAAGAATGAAGACTGTACAGTATAGGGATTCAAGATATCAAGATTAAAGACTCATGAGTATCAAGATTATCAAGACTTCAAGATTTCAATAATAAGTAATTTAATTAGGAATTTTGTTAAAACTCCTAGAAAAGCAATGGCATCTTAAAATCCAATTTATTCGTGGAATGGAATCTACTTGGAATCCAATTTATTTGCAAACCCACTTCTCTCCTTCTCCTCACTCTTCATAAATTCCTACCAAACACAAACTTTAACATTAATGGTGAGTGGAAAGGGAAATTAGAAACTCCAAGCCTAGGTTTCAACTCCAACTCCATCATTCAATTCCAAATTCAAGGAAAAGCATTCGATTCAAGCGTGTAGTTGCTTCTCCATTCACCTTTAAGCTTTACCTTCATAATTTGGTGAAAAGGTGAGATTTTTATCTCACATTCTTGCCTATATCTATCATGGATGTTTAGGAATGATTTCCTATCATTTTAGCATGTACATTTGCATTTGGTTTGGATTGGATTGGCCAAAAACTCCAATTTTTAGCGTTTTTGGTGATTTTCTGCACTTAGGTCGCACTAGCACAAATTGTTGTTCGGAGTTAGGTTGCTAGGTCGTAGGTCGTGTGCCGCTATGTCGTTAGGTCGCATGACCTTCACCCAGTAAGGTCGCATGACCTTATAAACCATTAGGTCGCTTGACCTATACACCCTAGGTCGTTAGACCTTATTTCCCCCCTAGGTCGCAAGACCTTTATCACTTAGGTCGTGACGCCTTAATTCCTTTAGGTCGTTAAGGCCTTAACTCGCTCGACCTAGTTAGGTCGTCAGGTCGCGTGACACATTAGGTCGCTAGGTCGCGACAGTCGTTCCACTTTGGCCTTTGCAACTTTAGGTCATTCAACCACTAGGTCGCATGCCTCTTTGGGTCGTTCCCACGTTAGGTCGTAAACCCATAGGTTGTGAGCCTGTTAGGTTGCATGACCCCTTAAGTCGCTCGCCTCTGTTAGGTCGCTCGCTTCTGCTAACTCGCGAACACCTCTAGGTCGCAACCACTAGGTCGCTTGACCCTTTAGACCCCTAGGTCGCAACCATTAGGTCGCTCGATCCTATCCTCCCTTAGGTCTTCACTAGGTCGAACCCCGTAGCGGGGGTGTTGCCCCAGCACCCCCACCTTGGGTGGTTGCCACCCCCTGGACCCCCCCTCCGTAGGGGATCTTATCTGAAAAACATTCAACAAAACTTGCTTTGTTGAGATGCTGAGTTGACCATTCCTCGAGACAAACTATCTTAGGCTTCTCGGTCGATTTTGTGGTATCACGGCCTTGCTAAAAAGGCGGGATAACAACTTTAGAAATATGAAGGTTTCAATACTAGTAGTAAATATCAAAACTCTTTCATCAAAACGATTTCAACACTATTTTAATACAAAGCTCTTTTCCCAAACCGTTTTCCAATCTATTAGTATATACAAACCTTTACCTCACTCGGATGAGAAATCTAATTAAGCAACTTAGTAAAACAAGTGGTATGAAATGCTTGCATTTGCTTCGTTGGTTAATTCTTGGACACGTTCGATTGAACCTTTTCTTCTTCTTTAACCATAACGGTACGGTTTTCCGGCCATCGATTGCTCGGCAGTTGTAAGACCCGTTAAATACGATGATTTTAAATGTAATAATTTAATAGGATATCTAATTTAATTTAGAATGAAATCCAAATGAATTAAGTAGAAAAGGATTCTCACCTGGATATGGAATTTAATATGAGAAATTTATGAAAATGTTAAATGGTTTTAATGCAATGAAAGATTTTTAACGGTAAATGGGAATAAATTAAGGAATCATATTAGTTCCAGTTAATAGTTTACGACTTGAATGAGATTCCAATTTAATAAAATCATTTAAATGTTATGATTTGATTTTTATGGAATACGAGAAATACAAATGTAGGGATTTGATTAATATGTATGTTATTTGTTCAGGGTATTGAATAAAATTGGGAATAAAATTTAAATTAATGATAATAACGTTGATATTAGTTAATAAATAAATTTCAATGCAATGCCCATAAATAAATGAAATGATATATGTAAAATGCATACTAGGTTTTTATCAAATAGAAGGATAGAAAGTAAATATCGGATTTGATTGATGAATAAATATATATTAAATAGTAATGAAATGTAAAGTAAATGGCGATTGTATAAAACCAATGCAATAAGATTTTCTAATAGTAACTGAATGTAGACGTGTGAAATAGAGATAATGACTATAATTATTGTACTTGACTTATTTTAATAGTTGTCAATGTTAATCTGGAATCAAATTCAATTTATCCCCAAAATTACTGCAGTTAAAGTGGAATAAATTGGTAAATGAAGAAGGTTGGATCCAAATAAGTTGTAACCAAGAAAAATCCCATTTTTAATAAACTATGTGGGAAAAGAAATGAAACCAAAATGAAAATGTGAAAATATAAAATGTAATGAAATTCTAAGTAATAATGACTTTGTTAGTTAAGTGAAAACTGATTTGATATTAAGTTGTAACTGGATAAAAATCAAATTTATTTGGAATTGATTTGCAATCAATTGAATTTATTGCAATTAAATGGATTCAATATTTAAAATAATTATGTAAATATTTATTTGGAAGAAATTGAAGTTATTTGGGTAATAAGTATTGTAATTGGCTAATTTAGATACTTTAAAGTGAAACGGAAATTATTAACGCAATAGTTTGATTGCAATATTTAATTCATCTAATTGATGGTAAAGATTTGTTAGATTTATTTAATAGGAATTTTGGGACATTTAATAGGTAATTGCTGATTTTGAATCGAATTAAAGGGGTTACTGAAATCAAAATTTAGCAACTTTTAAACCATTGCAATTGATTTAGAATATAAAGAGTTGTCTATTTAATTGAGTTAAAATTTTGAAATGGCGTTGTTGCAATTAAATGGGAAATAAAACGTTAAGGATAACTAGTATTCAAGATTTACCATCTATTTAGTATATTAATTGTAACTGATAATCAACTGCAATAAATAATAAATAATTATTACGTTAACGTTAATTGAAGTGATATTTGAAATTTAATATTTAGGAATTATGTAAATATAAGTTCAGATGAAATTGGAAATATTTACATATTGAAATATGAATTTGGTGAAATTAATGAAATTTGGGGATTTCTAAAATTTTAAATTTGACAAGTTAAATTTTGTTTAAATTAGTATAGGTGATCGAGAAATTTATAATAATAAGAATCGTCAATTATAAAAAAGAAATGGGAAATTTGATTTAATTGACTAATTTTTAATTTATTTAATTAATATAAAAATAGCCATTTTTGTCACGGACTCGGATTTCGACGAAACCGGTTTCATCGGATCCGTATCGGTGAATTATTATAGGGTTTCAATTTTCGTATCGATCGGACCTGTCGTTTGATCGTACGGACGCGAAACGCCTTGAAATTGATTTAATTAAAATCAATTTGAAATCAATTTGGGAATTTTTTTTCAGCATACCTTCTTCATACAATCGGATTTGGACGTGAAACTTTTTCCATCGCGTTCAGAATATTTTAAAATACCTATCTGGATATATGGGTTTAATAAATTTCGTTCCGGGGTTAGAACGGGCTTTTTGGGCCATAGTTTGTTCCGTACGTTCATCTATTTGGTCTATCTACTCCAATCCAACACTACTTATAAATAGACGATTATAAACCCTAGCCTCCATCTTCTATCATTTGTCTATACGTCATTTTCTTCATCTCTTTCTCTTCCTCAATGGTTGCAAAACCTATATCTATCTACAGTTCAAAATCAAAAGCTAAAAATTTAAAGTCTCCAGAAAAATTCACAAAAATTATATGTTGATGTTCTTGACGAACATAATACAATGGTGAAATTTGTTTTCAAAAACGATTCACCGGTTACCCAGAAATCACGAATCATTACAGGCCGTTCGTAGTGGAGTTTGAACGATCCAACGGTGGATCGTCGACCGTTTGTCGATCAGATGGTGTCGTTGTGAAGCTTATGACGAGCAACCCACGGATCTTGCATTCGTTCGTCGCAAGAGGAGTCGAGTTCGCCAGAATTTGGCTCAGAGGGGGCGGCGGTCGCACGTGGCTAGGGGATACCCGAGTTCATGGCATCTGGGGCGTAGGGGCGGCAGGACGAGGGGAGTAGCGTGGGGTTGGCTGATCGTACTGGAGATCTACGTGGTGGCAAAAAAAAATTGCAACTAGGGTTTGTTGAAGGTGGCGGCTCATGGATCTCGACCTGGAGAGACGGTGCGTGCGTTCACTGTTCACGCGTGGGAGGGAGATAGTGACGTGGCAGGGGAACAAGTGTATTTTCATTTTCATTTTTATTTTAAATTGAAATTCAAGTGCAACTTTCGCAATAACTTTCACATACGACCTCCGTTTCACGTGAAATTTCTTTTGTTAGGATCGTAATTAAATTCCAGATCCGTGGACGCTGGTTTGGACCAATTTAGAGACCGTCGAATTTTTGGGTTTAAATTGGATCTGAATCCAATTTAAATTCAAAAGGTGAGTGTTTTAACCCACTCACAACTCCTAAAAGTTTTTATGTTTGTTAAATTTATTTTAGATATGAGTAGAAATTTATTTATGACTGTTTGGCATGTTTTATTCATCATATCTGTTAAATCGCATTCATTTAATATAATTGTTCATTTAATTTTATTATTGCATATAGATTGACAGTTATAGTTATTTATTTGCATATAAACTGTTAGTTTAATAGTTGTTAAATTTTATTTTGAATATAACTGCCAGTTATTACCTGTTATATATTATCAGATATATATTGATATTGATTTATTATTGGATGATGATTGTGATTTGGATGATGGATGATTTTGATGAATGGATGTTTTATTGTATATCATTAAACTGCAAGTTATCATGCATTTTTTATTTCATTCGGGATTGTGGTTTGAAATGATATACAACCGCAAAATTTTATTTTTATATTGCGGATTGAAATGATAAATATCCGTATTACTTGACCATAGGATAGAAAATTTTATACAGACGCCGTGGTCTATATATAAAATATTTTAAAGTGATTTCTATGGTTTGTATGGAATACGGTTTATAATTTTTAATTTTGATATTTTCTTCTATATATATATATATACATATGAAGTTAGAGATTTTGAATTTAAGCTGTGTATAAATCTCTTAAATAAAAAAATGGAAAAATTGAGAAAAATGGAGTTTGATAATTATATCATATGTTTAATGTTTAAGTTTGGAAATTTAAGATATGACATTTATAACCAGACTTTTCCAAGATAATTAAAAATGAATATGTTAGTATAAATTAAATTTAAGAAAATATTTAATTGTTAGAGATTGGAGTTTTATGGATTTTATGTAAATATTCAAGACTAAATAATAGTACGTTTAATTTGCTGAAAGAAAAAATTTCAACTTTAGTTTTGAAATATTAATACTCCAAATGGATATATATATATATATATATAGAAATTGAAGTAGTTTTGGAACTTGAAAGTGATATTTAAATTTTGGTGTAGACTTTAAATAAAGAAACATATTTGTAAAGCCATGGAAATTATTTTTCTTTACAAAGTTACCTTAAAGTTAAACCATTTATTTTATATACCGTTGAATATCCAAACCATTCAAGTTTTAGAAGTTATGGTTTTAAAAGTATGAATTCTGAAATATTATGTTTTGAAAGTATAATTCAAATGTTTGGTTTCCAGATATTTTAAATTTTAAACCAGTATGATTTTGGAAAAGGATTATATTTGAGATAAAATGATATCATATTATTTTGGGTTTTAATTTGATATCGTATGGGAAATTTTACTCTGGTTTTAAAGTATAAACTATTTTTAAATGACCGCGGTGTTATAATAACGATGGGTTGGCAAAGAGACCGGGATCGGATATGGACATACTCTCTGCTGATACCGAAAACCACTTTGACTAACCGTGTACGCGGTGGAGATTCCAGAATGAAGTAGGTTGGTGGCGACGTTTCCTGTAAGGTAAATACGTGGACCCAACTCCCGTGAGTTGGCATATGGTGGCTAAAACAGGAGCGATTCTCGGGCCAATGAGGTCATTCCTCTGATCGAACGCACTCCTTCGATACTATACTCTGACTTTGGATTGATTCGGTGGCCACTATTGATTTCTTTGATTTTGGGGTGTTAGTTCGAGGTGGGCGGTAGCTGCGGCTATGCGTTACCACCAGCCCGGATAGCAATTGGTATATCTACCCTGGCATTGCGTAGTTATACCGTGTCACCTACCCTAGCACGCCTTATACGATTTTGGCTTTGTACCATACCTATGGAGTGCCCTCTGACGACGCCCAGTACGGGGGAGATTACGGTACTGTATAGACTATGGGAATATATTCTATGTTAAGGGCTATATGGGTAACCCCTTAACGCTATTTAAAAGTAAGTTTATTTTACAATTAGACACTATTACAATAGCGCAATATACTATATAGTAAATGGTTTAACGGATCCTTAGGAGATGTAAATCCCAAGCATCTCTTGAGTTACTGCACTCATATTTATTTCTGTTAATTTAACTCATATAAGATCTTTTAGTTCTGACTCGAGTGTTTATGTCTTTTCAAATTCGCTCGGGTCAGTCCGAGCGTTTCAGGAATTGAAGATTTATCTTTGGAGGACGAAGACGAAGATTTGTATTATTATTATTTATACTAGTGCACTACACACTGTTCCGCTGCATTGATATTTTGGTATGTGAACTCTGATAATTATTATATAAAGAAGAAGAAAATGTTTTGTAAACAGTTATATAAACTGTATATTTTATTATTATATTTTGTCCTTCCGCTGTGATATTCTAATTTTTTTATTTCTTCTCTGTTTTCTTATTTACCCCATAACAATCCGCCCTTCCGTATGGTTTGAATTGGCACGTGTGTCTGTTTAAATCGTGCGAATAGGCGGGACGTTACAGTTGGTATCAGAGCTTTGGTTTAGCGATAAACCTTAGCTTTGTGGGGTTTGACTCTTTGTTAATAGGGTAGTAATACCCTATGGGAGTCGCTGAGTGTATATATATGAGAGGGCGTATTTGTTGTGTTATAAAAAGATTTTGATATTGTGTTAATCTGTTCTGTTTTGTATTTATAAATTCTGGTTGGTGCATTGGACGCTATGACATCAATTGGGATTTCTAAACACTTAATAGGACAGACCGACATAATATTTGTTTTAAATATAGGTAAATGAAATAATTTTGCCTATTATATCTTCTATATATATAAAATAAATTTTCCAAAAGATATATATATTTGGTTGCAATAGATTGGTTGTTAGGAATGAAATTTTAAATAATAGGTAAAATAAGATTGAAATTTAAAATCAATGAAATTTGGAAATTTTAGGACGTAAGTCCGGGATTTTGAAAATTTGTTTTCAAAGGATTTTGAAGTATAATAATATTGTTATAAATATTTTCCGATATAAATATTTCATTTTAATTCGGAAGAATTGTTTTAAAAGAAGATTTTGGAGAAAATAAGTTTTGTACTTTCCTCTCCGTCGCTGGAAAATAATTTCGGTGATGGCGGCCGCATCATCGACTTTCATTTTCGAGTTTCGAAGAGGAAAGGCCCCTGTAGAAATTTCTACTGCAGATTTATTTTGAAATTATCTAAATTTTTTAATTGTTTTAAATATAATTGGAGATATATAAGTTGTAAGAAATTATTTATCTATTATTCTTAAAATATTTGAAATTTGACCCGGTATTTAATTCTTAAATTTCCATTAATTAATTGTTTAAAATTATTTTAGTGAAATAAAAGGTAAGTAATTAATGGATTGAAACCTCTAATTTAGGTAAGAGAATTAATGCAAAGTTATAAAAAGAAATTTGAAAATTTTAACATAAATAACTTACCAAATATGAAAAGTTGAAATGTTAAATAAGAAATTTGAATAAAATATTATACAAGTAGAAATTTTGGAAATAATGAAGTACTCAATGAAATGCTTTTATAAATAAGAATTTAATGGTATAAACTTAAGTTATAATTGAAATTTTACTATAATTAAAGGTAAGTATTATAAATAGGTGATCTTAAACTTAAGTAAATAAAACGAAATTCTTTAATAAATAAGGATTGATGTGTATGGTTGTAAAATTTAGTATGATTTAAATGCTACTAGTTGAATAAAATGGAAAGTAGGTAATATAAATAAATGACTGTAAACCCTAGGTAATAAATTTATAAAATCCTTTATTTATAAGAATGGAGGTTATAAGGTTAAGAATTTAAGTGTAATTAAAAAGGGTTACTGTAATTAAATATAATAGAATGTAAGCATTTAATAAATGATTGAATTTGAAGAAGTACATTAAATGTAATACCAATAAAAGAGACTTACATAACCTGAATAAATAAAAATGAATAATGGTAAGTAATAAGTAGAAATAAGGAAACAACCATTGAATGAGAAATAAAAATTTGAAGTTGTTAGATATAAATGTATATTATAAAAGGATAATTTATGTGGTATAAATTGTAAACTTAAGAAAAAGGGTTTAAGAAAATAAAAGATAAACTGTTATATGAATGAAAAGATCAAACAGCTAATGTATGAAATAAAAATTTATAATGAGTAAATTGATTGGTTGGTTGAACTGTTATTGTTTGATTTATGGTTTGGTCGGGTAAGGAATTTAAAGTAATTGGATGAATAAATAATCTATTCCGTCTCATCTAAGACTGTTGAGTAAATGATGCACTTGATAGTTATTTTTCATTCCGTACCATTTCAAGCTTTGAACCCGAGCAACTATTTGATTGTTGATTATATGGTTGTTTATATTTGTTGGGTATGCTGTTTGTTGAAATGGATGGTTGTTGGATTGATTTGATTGTTAGTGATTGAAACCACTTAGAGATTATTTGAAAGGTGATCCAAACTTTATTTATTTAAGTACATAAAGATATAATGATGATAAAACGGGTATATTTCATTTAAGGAAATTAATTTAGTAAATTATTTTTTTTAAATTAATATTTGAAATAAGATGTACTTTTTTTTATTCTTTCTTTTCCCTTCTTTTTCCTTTTCGGGGATGAAAAGTTTTGAGTGGGGGAGAGTGTAACGACCCGTTAAATACGATGATTTTAAATGTGATAATTTAATAGGATTTCTAATTTAATTTAGAATGAAATCCAAATGAATTAAGTAGAAAAGGATTCTCACCTGGATATGGAATTTAATATGAGAAATTTATGAAAATGTTAAATGGTTTTAATGCAATGAAAGATTTTTAACGGTAAATGGGAATAAATTAAGGAATCATATTAGTTCCAGTTAATAGTTTACGACTTGAATGAGATTCCAATTTAATGAAATCATTCAAATGTTATGATTTGATTTTTATGGAATATGAGAAATACAAATGTAGGGATTTGATTAATATGTATGTTATTTGTTCAGGGTATTGAATAAAATTGGGAATAAAATTTAAATTAATGATAATAACGTTGATATTAGTTAATAAATAAATTTCAATGCAATGCCCATAAATAAATGAAATGATATATGTAAAATGCATACTAGGTTTTTATCAAATAGAAGGATAGAAAGTAAATATCGGATTTGATTGATGAATAAATATATATTAAATAGTAATGAAATGTAAAGTAAATGGCGATTGTATAAAACCAATGCAATAAGATTTTCTAATAGTAACTGAATGTAGACGTGTGAAATAGAGATAATGACTATAATTATTGTACTTGACTTATTTTAATAGTTGTCAATGTTAATCTGGAATCAAATTCAATTTATCCCCAAAATTACTGCAGTTAAAGTGGAATAAATTGGTAAATGAAGAAGGTTGGATCCAAATAAGTTGTAACCAAGAAAAATCCCATTTTTAATAAACTATGTGGGAAAAGAAATGAAACCAAAATGAAAATGTGAAAATATAAAATGTAATGAAATTCTAAGTAATAATGACTTTGTTAGTTAAGTGAAAACTGATTTGATATTAAGTTGTAACTGGATAAAAATCAAATTTATTTGGAATTGATTTGCAATCAATTGAATTTATTGCAATTAAATGGATTCAATATTTAAAATAATTATGTAAATATTTATTTGGAAGAAATTGAAGTTATTTGGGTAATAAGTATTGTAATTGGCTAATTTAGATACTTTAAAGTGAAACGGAAATTATTAACGCAATAGTTTGATTGCAATATTTAATTCATCTAATTGATGGTAAAGATTTGTTAGATTTATTTAATAGGAATTTTGGGACATTTAATAGGTAATTGCTGATTTTGAATCGATTTAAAGGGATTACTGAAATCAAAATTTAGCAACTTTTAAACCATTGCAATTGATTTAGAATATAAAGAGTTGTCTATTTAATCGAGTTAAAATTTTGAAATGGCGTTGTTGCAATTAAATGGGAAATAAAACGTTAAGGATAACCAGTATTCTAGATTTACCATCTATTTAGTATATTAATTGTAACTGATAATCAACTGCAATAAATAATAAATAATTATTACGTTAACGTTAATTGAAGTGATATTTGAAATTTAATATTTAGGAATTATGTAAATATTAGTTCAGATGAAATTGGAAATATTTACATATTGAAATATGAATCCAATGATAAATTCTTCTATTTGACAATAATAATGGAAAGTAAATTTAATTAAAATTTTGGAAATTTAATTTATAATTTGGTGATATTAATGAAATTTGGGGATTTCTAAAATTTTAAATTCGACAAGCTAAATTTTGTTTAAATTAGTACAGGTGATTGAGAAATTTATAATAATAAGAATCGTCAATTATCAAAGAGAAATGGGAAATTCGATTTAATTGACTAATTTTTAATTTATTTAATTAACATAAAAATAGCCATTTTTGTCACGGACTCGGATTTCGACGAAACCAGTTTCATCGGATCCGTATCGGTGAATTATTGTAGGGTTTCAAGTTTCGTATCGATCGGACCTGTCGTTTGATCGTACGGACGCGAAACGCCTTGAAATCGATTTAATGAAAATCAATTTGAAATCAATTTGAGAATTTTGTTTTCAGCATAACTTCTTCATAAAAACAAATTTGGACGTGAAAATTTTTCCATCGCGTTCAGAATATTTTAAAATACCTATCTGGATATATGGGTTTAATAAATTTCGTTCCAGGGTTAGAACGGGCTTTTTGGGCCATAGTTTGTTCCGTACGTTCATCTATCTAGTCTATCTACTCCAATCCAACCCTACTTATAAATAGACGATTATAAACCCTAGCCTCCATCTTCTATCATTTGTCTATACGTTCATTTTCTTCATCTCTTTCTCTTCCTCAATGGTTGCAAAACCTATATCTATCTACAGTTCAAAATCAAAAGCTAAAAATTTAAAGTCTCCAGAAAAATTCACAAAAATTATATGTTGATGTTCTTGACGAACGTAATACAATGGTGAAATTCGTTTTCAAAAACGATTCACCGGTTACCCAGAAATCGCGAATCATTACAGGCCGTTAATAGTGGAGTTTGAACGATCCAATGGTGGATCGTCGACCGTTTGTCGATCAGATGGTGTCGTTGTGAAGCTTATGACGAGCAGCCCACGGATCTTGCATTCGTTCGTCGCAAGAGGAGACGAGTTCGCCAGAATTTGGCTCAGAGGGGGCGGTGGTCGCACGTGGCTAGGGGATACTCGAGTTCATGGCATCTGGGGCGTAGGGGCAGCCGGACGAGGGGAGTAGCGTGGGGTTGGCTGATCGTACTGGAGATCTACGTGGTGGCGAAAATAAAATAAAATTGCAACTAGGGTTTGTTGAAGGTGGCGGCTCATGGATCTCGACATGGAGAGATGGTGCGTGCGTTCAATGTTCACGCGTGGGAGGGAGATAGTGACGTGGCAGGGGAACAAGTGTATATTCATTTTCATTTTTATTTTAAATTGAAATTCAAGTGCAACTTTCGCAATAACTTTCACATACGACCTCCGTTTCACGCGAAATTTCTTTTGTTAGGATCATAATTAAATTCCAGATCCGTGGACGCTGGTTTGGACCAATTTGGAGACCTTCGAATTTTTGGGTTTAAATTGGATCTGAATCCAATTTAAATTCAAAAGGTGAGTGTTTTAACCCACTCACAACTTCTAAAGGTTTTATGTTTGTTAAATTTATTTTAGATATGAGTAGAAATTTATTTATGACTATTTGGCATGTTTTATTCATCATATCTGTTAAATCGCATTCATTTAATATAACTGTTCATTTAATTTTATTACTGCATATAGATTGACAGTTATAGTTATTTATTTGCATATAAACTGTTAGTTTAATAGTTGTTAAATTTTATTTTGAATATAACTGCCAGTTATTACCTGTTATATATTATCAGATATATATTGATATTAATTTATTATTGGATGATGATTGTGATTTGGATGATGGATGATGGATGATTTTGATGAATGGATGTTTTATTGTATATCATTAAACTGCAAGTTATCATGCATTTTTCATTTCATTCGGGATTGTGGTTTGAAATGATATACAACCGCAAAATTTTATTTTTAAATTGCGGATTGAAATGATAAATATCCGTATCACTTGACCATAGGATAGAAAATTTTATACAGACACCGTGGTCTATATATAAAATATTTTAAAGTGATTTCTATGGTTTGTATGGAATACGGTTTATAATTTTTAATTTTGATATTTTCTTCTATGTATATATATACATATGAAGTTAGAGATTTTGAATTTAAGCTGTGTATAAATCTCTTAAATAAAAAAATGGAAAAATTGAGAAAAATGGAGTTTGATAATTATATCATATGTTTAATGTTTAAGTTTGGAAATTTAAGATATGATATTTATAATCGGACTTTTCCAAGATAATTAAAAATGAATATGTTAGTATAAATTAAATTTAAGAAAATATTTAATTGTTAGAAATTGGAGTTTTATGGATTTTATGTAAATATTCAAGACTAAATAATATTACGTTTAATTTGCTGAAAGAAAAAATTTCCAACTTTAGTTTTGAAATATTAATACTCCAAATGGATATATATATATATAGAAATTGAAGTAGTTTTTGAACTTGAAAGTGATATTTAAATTTTGGTGTAGACTTTAAATAAAGAAACATATTTGTAAAGCCATGGAAATTATTTTTCTTTACAAAGTTACCTTAAAGTTAAACAATTTATTTTATATACCGTTGAATATCCAAACCATTCAAGTTTTAGAAGTTATGGTTTTAAAAGTATGAATTCTGAAATATTATGTTTTGAAAGTATAATTCAAATGTTTGGTTTCCAGATATTTTAAATTTTAAACCAGTATGATTTTGGAAAAGGATTATATTTGAGATAAAATGATATCATATTATTTTGGGTTTTAATTTGATATCGTATGGGAAATTTTATTCTGGTTTTAAAGTATAAAATATTTTTAAATGACCGCAGTGCTATAATAACGATGGGTTGGCAAAGAGACCGGGATCAGATATGGACATACTCTCTGTCGATACCGAAAACAACTTTGACTAACCGTGTACACGGTGGAGATTCCAGAATGAAGTAGGTTGGTGGCGACGTTTCCTGTAAGGTAAATACGTGGACCCAACTCCCATGAGTTGGCATAAGGTGGCTAAAACAGGAGCGATTCTCGGGCCAATGAGGTCATTCCTCTGATCGAACGCACTCCTTCGATACTATAATCTGACTTTGGATTGATTCGGTGGCCGCTATTGATTTCTTTGATTTGGGGATGTTAGTTCGAGGTGGGCGGTAGCTGCGGCTATGCTTTACCACCAGCCCGGATAGCAATTGGTATATCTACCCTGGCATTGCCTAGTTGTGCCGTGTCACCTACCCTAGCGCGCCTTATACGATTTTGGCTTTGTACCATACCTATGGAGTGCCCTCTGACGACGCCCAGTGCGGGGGAGATTATGGTACTGTATAGACTATGAGAATATATTCTGTGTTAAGGGCTATATGGGTAACCCCTTAACGCTATTTAAAAGTAAGTTTATTTTACAATTAGACACTATTATAATAGCGTAATATACTATATAGTAAATAGTTTAACGGATCCTTAGGAGATGTAAATCCCGAGCATCTCTTGAGTTACTGCACTCATATTTATTTCTGTTAATTTAACTCACATAAGATCTTTTAGTTCTGACTCGAGTGTTTTTGTCTTTTCAAATTCGCTCGGGTTAGTCCGAGCGTTTTAGGATTTGAAGATTTAGCTTTGGAGGACGAAGACGAAGATTTGTATTATTATTATTTATACTAGTGCACTACACACTGTTCTGCAGCATTGATATTTTGGTATGTGAACTCTGATAATTATTATATAAAGAAGAAGCAAATGTTTTGTAAACAGTTATATAAACTGTATATTTTATTATTATATTTTGTCCTTCCGCTGTGAGATTCTAATTTGTTTTATTTCTTCTTTGTTTTCTTATTTACCCCATAACAATCCGCCCTTCCGTATGGTTTGAATTGGCACGTATGTCTGTTTAAATCGTGCGAATAGGCGGGACATTACAGCAGTTGATACAGTGGACGTATTGATGTCGGTTTTCAAGCGTCGAAAAGTTGCGTCGTTACGGTAAAAACTTACCCGTGTTTATGTGTAGGGAGTCTTACGTGATACCTTTATTTTCAAATGATTTTAAAAGTTAATCAACTTTAACCCGTTTACTCACACCAGACCCATCTCTGACGTGGAGTTTATATTTTGTTTTTCATAAACTCTTGGGTACTCAAATTTTTATGTGTAGCCAAGTGATAGGTTTTTGGAGTATTGAGTCTTGGAGGAGCTTAGAGCAGGAGCCCATACATATGTATTTATCTATCTAGTTCCGATGTGTTAGTTGATGTATGCTGTATTTTGGATGTATGTAGTGACAGATATGTATATGACTGTCATGTGTATGATATTGTATAACTCTGATATATGTAAAAACTATGTAATAGTTATGTGATGTATTATATTTTGTTCCATTCCGATGTGAGATTCTGATGTTGTTATTCTTTCTTTCTATCTTTTCTATTTCTATCCCTTTCTTTTCTTATTGATGATACGTCTTTTTGTGGTTAGAAAGGCGGGTCGTCACAGTTGGTTTCAAAGCGCCAGGTTGAGCGAATACCTAGGCTCGGAGTAATATTTATCTTGAGAGTGCGTATTTGTATTTTCATATAATTATATACCTATCTAAATTTGTTGAGTTACCTGTCCAGGTGGCCAACATGAGTTCTGGAAGAAGAGGCAGAGGTAGGGGCAGTACCTCTACTGATAATGGACGAAGTCAAACTGCTAGTGAGGGAGTAAATCCAGTAACGCCTCAGGTTAGTTTTGCCGCTTTATGCAAAGACTTCATAAACCTGGGAGGCCAACCATTTAAAGGGTCAGAATCGATAATTGAAGTCCAAGCTTGGCTACGCTCTTGTGAGCGCATCTTTAAGAGTATGAAGTTGTCTGATGAACGTAAAAGGGAAATGGCATCGTGGCATTTGCAGGGAGGCGCAACAGCCTGGTGGGACGCAACAGTAGCAAATGTTTCTGAGGAAGACATTTCACGGGACAGATTTAAGGAGTTATTTGAGGAGATGCCAACAGCAGGGAAAACTCGTTTGTATCAGGATTTTCTAAATTTGAAGTAGGGTAACATGTCTACAGCGGAGTATGAGACCAAATTCAATGAACTTTCTTGCTATGGACCAGGGCTCATTGATACTCCCCTAAAAAAGAACGAAATGTTTGTGCAAGGATTGAGGCCAGAATTTCATGAAAAGATGACGGTGCTTTTGAAAGGATCTTTTATCGATTTAATTGATATGGCTTTGAGATATGAGAATTTGATGAACAAGAAATCAATGGCACCAATTGCAGCATCTGGAGGGAATTTCGCTAATCCGAATAAGAGGAAGTTCAATCCCAATTGGAGGAAGCCGAACAAGAAGAAGCCTGGAAGTAACAACGGACCTCGCAAATGCTATATTTGTCAACAAGAAGGTCACTTGGCGAATAAGTGTCCCAAGAAAGGATTTCAGCAACAGTAGAGGCAACCGCATCATAGTGGAACAGGTTCAACTTTGGTTCAGAGATCTCTATGCTTCAATTGTCACCATCGAGGACATATGATCAACGATTGTCCGCTACTTCACAAAGCTCAGCAGAATAAGATATTTTCTTTGGAAGGTGCACCATCTACCTCATCTAAAGGCAAGGGAGTATTGGAAAGTACACTACTTTTAGATGGTAAGTATTTTAAAGTTTTGTTTGATTCGAGTGCTTCTTTGAGTTTTATTTCTCTGGAATCTGTGGAGAAGTACTTTCTTACCCCTAGTACTGTAGATTGTCCCATTTCGGTATCTAATCCTATTGGAGGAGTGACCAAGTTAGATACGATCTGTAAGGACTTGAAGATTTCTTATCTATCCCATAGTTTTTCTTGTGATCCTTATGTGTTGAATTTTAAGGGGTTTGACCTTATATTGGGGATGGATTGGCTTGATAAGTATAGAGCAGTCCTGAATTATGATGAGAGAACAGTTTCGCTGGAAACTGATTTTGGTAGAATTGCCAGAGTGACGTGTGATAATTCTGGAATTCACTTGAGTATTCTTTTGCATGGAATTGAGACTTCTCACGAGGAGGTAGAAGATATCGATGTGGTCCAAGATTTTCCTAATGTATTTGAGGAAGTTAAGTGTCTGGCTCCACATCGAGAGATAGAGTTTCGCATTGATTTGATTCCAGGAGCAGTGCCTATGATTCAGCCTAGTAGGAGGATGGCTCCTAGGGAGAGGGAGAAGTTAATTAAGTAGACTTAGGATCTTTTGGAGAAGGGGTTGATTAGGCCCAGTTTTTCTTGTTGGGGCTCTGCTATGGTGTTTTTCACCAAATCAGATGGATCGCTAAGGTTCTGTGTGGATTATAGAGAATTGAACAAAGTGACTATCCGTAATAAATATCCTCTTCCTTGTATTGATGATCTCATTGACCAGTTGCTTGGATCTTCTATCTTTTCTCAACTGGATTTATCTTCTGGTTTCCATCAGTTGAGGGTAGCCGAGGACAGTATTCCCTGACTACGTTTAGGGGACCAAATTGTTTCTATGAGTGGTTGGTTATGCCTTTTGGGTTAACCAATGCTCCTGCCTACTTTGTTGACCTGATGAACCGAGTCTTTAGGGATGTATTGAATAAGTTCGTTCAGGTACTCATTGATGATATCTTGGTCTACTCTAAGTCTGAAAAGGAGCACAAGTGGCATTTGAGAATTGTGTTGGAAACACCAAGGGGACATGTTTTGAAGGCAAAGTTCTCGAAGTGCCATTTCTAGAAATCGAAAGTCAAATTTTTAGGGCACATTATTTCTGGTCAAGGTATCTCTGTAGATCCAGCAAAGGTTGAAACTATTCTGGAATGGAAACAACCGGTGACACCGACTGAAGTTCGCAGTTTTCTAGGATTGGCTGGCTACTACAGAAAGTTTATCAACAATTATTCCAAGATTTCTCTGCATCCGACTAAGCTGACAAGGAAAGAAGCTAAATTCAAATGGACACCCCGGTGTGAGGAAGCTTTTCAGGAATTGAAGACGAGGCTAGCCAGTGCACCAGTGCTTGCTATTCCGGATGGAAAAAGAAAATTAGAGTTTTATACTGATGCTTGTATTGTTCGTCTAGGGGCAGTTCTGATGCAAAATGGAAGGGTAATTGCGTATGCGAGTCGGCAATTGAAGCCACATAAAAAGAACTACGCTACGCATGATCTAGAGTTATTAGCCATTGTTTTTTCTTTGAAAATTTGGAGACGTTATCTTTTGGGAGAGAAATTCGAGTTATTCACAGAACACAAATCGTTGAAATATCTTTTCTCTCAAAAATATCTTAATTTGAGGCAGCAACGGTGGGTCGAATTTCTGGCATCCTATGATTTGGATATTCTGTATACCCAAGAAAAGGCAAATGTTGTAGCTGATGCTCTTAGCAGAAATGCAGTTCTGTCTCTTTTGGAGGTGGTTCCAACTCTTCTGGAAAGGATAGCGAGCGAGCAAGAATCAGATAATAGATTAAGAGTAATCATCGGGAAAGTTAGGAAGAGTCAGTGTCCTAGTTTTGAAATTGATGGCCAAGGAACATTAAGGATTAACGGGAGGATTTGTGTTCCGAATGATAGGGATCCGAGGCAGGAGGTATTGTCAAAGAGTCATCGTTCTAGATTGAATATTCACCCAAGAATATCAAATATGTATAAGGATATGAAGAGAGCCTTTTGGTGGAAGGAAATGAAGGAAGATGTAGCTGCTTTCGTTAATAGTTATGCCATCTACCAACAAGTAAAAGGAGATCAGCAGAAGTCGGCCGGATTATTGTAGACTTTGGAAGTTCCAGATTGGAAATGGATGATGATTTCGATGGATTTCATCGACGGTTTTCCAAGAACCAAGAAAGGAAACGATGGAATATGGGTTATTATGGATCGTTTAACTAAGAGTGCCTATTTTATACCGGTTAAGGCAACTCGTACTGCAGCTTCTCTGGCAGAGATTTTCTTGAGGGAGATAGTCAGATTGCATGGTATTCCAGTCAGTATAGTAAGTGATCGTGATCCTATTTTCACCAGCAAATTCTAGGAGGCTCTTTAATCAGCAATGGGAACGAGTTTGAGATTAAGTACAGCCTATCATCCTCAGACAGACGAACAGACGGAGAGGCTTAATCGCATTCATGTTGCGAGCTTGAGTTTTGGATTTTGGTGGATAGCGGAAGACCATCTTCATCTAGTGGAATTCTCTTATAATAACAGTTACCAAGCAAGTATTAAGATGGCTCCTTATGAAGCTTTATATGGAAGACCGTGTAGATCCCCATCCTGTTGGATAGTATCGAAAGATCATCTTGTGCTCGAACCCGATCTAATTCGAGAAGCTTCTGCAAAAGTTGAGCTTATCAAGAAAAGAATGAAAGCTGCTCGGGATCGTCAGAAGAAATTGCAGATAAAAGGCGAAGATGTTGGAATTTGAGATTGGAGATTTAGTCTTTATTAAAGTTTCCCCAATCAAAAGTGCTATTAGATTCAAAAAGATGGGAAAACTTTCTTCATGATATATAGGTCCATTCCGAGTGCTGGAAAGAATTGGTGCTGTAGCTTACAGAATTGAATTGCCAGTATGGATGTTTGGAATTCATAATGTATTTCATGTATCCCATTTAAGGAAGTTTGTTCATGACCCTCACTGGTTGTAGAACCAGTAGTCCAGGAAAATTTGGAAGTAGAACCCAACTTGACCATGGTCTAGAAATCCAGTTCGGATTGTGGATCGAGACGAGAAGCAACTCAGGAGCAAAGTAGTGAAGCTTGTCAAAGTACAGTGGAGCGAGGATCTCAGAGATTGTACCTGGGAAACTCTAGATAGTTTTAGAAAAACCTATCCGGATTTGTGTCCGGATAGCTAGTGATGTTTGTTAGGATAGACTGTTTGATTGTTTTCTATTGTATGGATGATATGTATGTTTGGATTGTTAATGTAAAAGGTTTTAAATTAAATGTTGTTTTAAATTTCGGGGACGAAATTCTTTTAAGGCGGGAGGAATCTAACGACCCAGAATTTTGGCAATATTATTATAATTAGTATTTAATCAAGTTAAATAAAATACTAGCTTTTTCATTTTATAAACTGATAAGATCTTTGGACATTTATCAGTTATATATGTATATATATGTTTTGTAAAGAAAATTCCGATTTAAAATTTTAAAATAGAATCATTCAAAAACTATTTAAAATAAAACCTATCTTATCCAATCAAATTAAAGGTTCTATGTTATTAACATTTAATATAATATATATATATATGAATATAAATGTAGTCTTTAATAATAATGTTTAAAAAAAACAATCTATCAATATTAAATATAAAATATAAGATACAAATATAAATATAAATGTAAAATATAAATGTAAAATATATAAATACCAATATATGTTATAAATTAAATGTTTGCAAATTAAATTACAAATAGAAAATAAAACTAAGAATGTATGTAAATAATAACTACAATAATCTTACATAAACATATAAGAGAGGTTTAGAAAGATATTGATGTATAATATATGCATATGTACAAAATAAAGAAGACAAGCTATTCATGATATTCAAATTATCTTTGTACACGAATAAAAATATCAGCAATCATAATTAGGTGTAAACATATTTGAAGACATATGCATTTAATTAGCACAACCTTTTGTCAATTCGAATTGCAGAAAATCAACTCAGCCTCCATATAAAGTCTAACCTGATCAAAACAAGTAAGGCTTGTACCAGTTAAACCTATACTGTTCAAAGTTGTTCCTATATATCCATTATCTTATTTAGTTCGTTCCAAAACATAGTAAAACTGAGAAACAAACCTGAGAAAAGAGAGAAAAATAAACATCTTAATTTTACAAACTCAATATCATTTAACAACAAAGCAAAGAAGGTTTTCAGGAAATTTAAACTACAATTTACAACCAGAATGATTCTCTGTTCAAAGTGATTCAAGTGAGTAAACAAAACCCTTGAGACTTAAGTTTAATTGTGTATATGATATTGATAATAATATGATGGCATATGTATCTGTTTTTCAATTCTGTGTTCATATGTGAGTTCTCTGTAAAATTTAAATGTACAGTTTTTTTTGTAGTTACAGAGTTAAGTGAACAATCAAAATGCAAAATATATTCATTCAATCATTTATAGGCTTATGTTTTTAAAACAAAGCAAATTGTTTGAATATAAATCAAGTTTTTAAAACTTGTTTCCAACCTGTCAATGGAGTATATCCACTGGAAAGTGATTTATAGAGAAATCATTAATTTTGTGTTAAATTCAAGTATTCTAAATTGCTGATTCAACTACATAGTTGAATCCATATACAAAGGTAGGGGTTTTAGAATAAAAACGATGATTTTTAGATCAATATACAAGGTGCAGTTCGTAGATGAACTAAAAATGCTAACAAATCTTAAATGTTGAAATTTGTTGTATAGCTAGCTTGAGGATTCTCGAATATAGGAAAAATGTTAGAAAATTTTTCTAATGCAAGATTTGTTGAGTCGAAACGAAAGTAGGGTTTTGGGTTCGAGTTTTTCTGTGTTCTGTAAATTCATGATTCTGCCACCGTGGATTGATCGAGTGGCTCGAGTTTCTAGGAGATGGTCGAGGAGGGTATGGCCGTGGTATGGCCGAAGCGTCGTTGTACCTGGCGGTCGGCGTTAGTAGGTCGAGGCGTTTTCTTCTGGGATGTTCGAGTTGCAGTTCAAACAAATGAGTGTATTTTGATTTCGAACTTTTTGTGTTGAATTGAGTCTTGCTATCGAATATGAGTTCGATTTGTGATTTGTAGGAGGCAACGTGGGTCTCCGGAGGGACGGCGAACCACCGTGCACGCGTACGGTGGCGTGTGAGTGTCAGGGGCTTCGAATGGGGGTCGTCGCGAGTTATCACTCGAGGGAATGTGGAGGATGCTTCGGGTCACCTATTGCATGCGTGAGTGTGATTATAATACAACAGTTTTAAAGCTTAGCTAATAATTAAAAAAAAAGAAAAAAAAAGAAGGGAAAAGAACAGGTAGAAGAAGAAGAAGGTATGAGGAAGAGAGGAGGACGCGGGAAAAGGTTAGGGGAATCTTCGAGTTTTTCTCGATTTAACGAGGTGCTTGCCTCGGATTTCTTTTTAAGGGTTAGCTTAACAAACCTTTAAGTTATTTGGTTAACAAAGTATAGTATTAATTAAACAAGTAGGAGGGCACGTGCTATGCACGTGTGCATGAGGGGCTGGTATTAAAAAACACGGTTTCTATGATTTTTGGGATCTTATGAAATGACTTTGACGTGCACTAATGTCTCATTTTTTATGCATGTACATGCACATATCAACGGTTTACAAAACGTGAATAAGACTGCGTTATTTTAGAAAATAATTAAACATGTAAAGAAATTAATTAACTATTATATCAATATTTAGAAAAATGTAACAAATATAAAAATTAGTGCTTTCAGTGGCTTGAAACTTGAAAAACTTGCATCATCTCTCTTTTAAAAGTAATAATGACTATATTGATATATTAGAGATTTTTTCTGTCCACTATACAAATTACACTTCCCATGATACTTCGTTCCTCACAAACTCGCAGTGCTTTCTTCATCACTATTTTTCCATAGCCAAAGCTAAGTATATACATTTTGTTTTATGATAATTTTAAATCCAACAAAAAAAAGAGAAGCATAATATACATTTATAGGGGAAAAATAAGTATCCAGAATATTTCACTTATTGGAAGGCTGTTGTTTGCAAAAATTGAAGGAAAAAATGATATAAAAATAAAAATGATGGGAAATAGTTGTTGGATTGAACATTTGTTTGTCCAGTTACAAAATCAATGCTACAACTTGCAATGAATGTGGATACAAACATAGGAAGAAAGTAAGTATTTATACATACAGTCATGCTTGTTGGTGTAATGACCAAGAAAGTGGGAAGCAACTGATTTCTGAAATCTCCCAAAGTAAACCGTAAAAATCAACTAATATCAAACTAAAACAATTTACTGACATGCAAGAGAGATGAAACATCAACAATATCATCCACTATTCCATACTTGTCATTAGGCCCCTTTTGATTTTCTTTTTGAGCTAATTGCCATATTATCAAAATAAAATCCAAACAAAACATTGAATAGGTGCTGATTCTCAATACGGTTGTAGTTACCAAATAATGAATATGAGACTAACAGTAGAACTAAGATGGAATGAATATACTTTCCATTATTGTCTTTCAAAACTTTCATCTCTTGCACTATCTTTGCATGTAATTTCGTCACTGGTACATGCGTTGATTACAAATTTAATTTGACTGTAAAAACAAAGTGAATCAATCAATCAAAACACAGTCTAGCTTTAGAGTTCCAGCCTTGAGTAGTTCGCTGTCTTTATAATGCACACATGCCTCATATCATGCACGCGGGCACTAAATACAGGCTTCAACTGTGCTTGCAGTTTTGGGTAGCTCGAAGTCATGTGCAAGCTTTATTATGCATGCTCGGATGCTTCAAATTATACTTGCATAAAACCCTCCCTGCATCTGTTCTTCATGAATGCACACACCATGTCACATGCATCAACATGCATACAGCAACCATGCTGTAAAACAGTCACATGCAGTCACATGAAAGCTTCAGTTGGATGCTGCTCATCTGCATGTATCGGATTCCAACCTTTCTACTTCTAAAATGTCACATTTAACTTCGGTTGGTACTTCATTTTTTTCTTTGGTACTTCTGCAGAATCATTGCACAAGTAAAATACAGTAGACGAAAGTTGGAAAATGACGCATCTCCTTTAAAGTCATCACTATTCTTGTGTTCTTCGCAAATGTACCAATTGATCAAAATCTCAGCAGTTTGTGGTCCTGTAAAATACATTATACGACTCAAATAAATATCATTAATGCATTGGCCTTGGAATTATGTAATCTTTTCCCTACCCCTGAATGGTTCATACCATTGGCTCCTGGAGGTGTATGCAAGTATTAAATTAGCTCATGATGTCAATGCAGCAAACGTGCGTGTGTATGATGAAGATTAGAAGAACTGCAAATGATTCTCCTACTAATCAACAAATTAAGTTCATAAGAGTATAATTGTAAAAATAATAATAAACTAAAATTTCATAACAAATCTAAATATATGTATTTATGATAAAAAAAATGTCAAGACCACATTTTATATCAAATATCATCGGCTGTTTATTGTGATTATATCAATACTTATCAAAAAGAGTGTACATCTGTACCTAATCAAAATAACCATTTCAAAAAATATGATTACTTTTTAGTTGTTTCAATATGACAATATATACGATAATACGTAATACAAATGATGATAATCAAGCAGGTGCGAGATATATTGGGCACAATCTTAAAGTTGGTAATATGTTTATCACTCATTGAAAGTTTGCTCAACTGTACTTAAAATGCTAGGACTAATGAATTTAATTTTTCAACACACTAAATCTCTGTTATGATAAAGTGAAAGAATCAGGGGAGAAGGCAAAAACCCAAGTCAATCTGACAGCCAAAAACCCATGAGTTTATATCATTATGAATCAGACTGTCTTTTACGAATTTGCATAAAAAAATTCTTGTACAAAGATACACACTTCATTGTGGGACAAAAAATTTCTCTTGGTGTGTTTTATAAAAAATATTTCAATTTTTTTAATAAAAAAAGGATCGACGGTAGTTAGAAAAATGTTTAGTAGCGAATAGGCAAATATTATTGTATAATGATGTAACGCTATTGGTTTGAGTATAACAGATGGTAAAATAGGAATATGAAAACTTACTGCAATGATTGCATATAATGTTCAAGCAATATATCATTTGCATTGGAGTTGTAAGATGAAATTAATCTATTTTCTAACAAACAGAAGTAATAGTTAGAAAAAATACTGACAGACATAATTTTTCTGGCCTTAAAACTCCACCTCTTTGATAATGTATATCAAAAAGTGACCAAAGGAGCATTACAACTTTAAGAAATTTGAAAACAGAAATCTTATCCATGTTAATAATAACCATTAATATATTTAGTCGAGAGGCAGATAATAATTAAAGCAAGCCATAACAACATAATGGAATAAGTGATATAATAATTGATTAATTATCAACTTATGAGAAGCAGAAGATAAAGTACCTAGGTAGGCATCAAGATGAAGGCAAACCAAATTCATCGTGTAGTAATTACTCTGTTGAAAAATCAAAAGGTCAGCTACACATTATAAAATTAGGTAATCAATATATTGATCTTGTTGAGTAATAATACGTCTACTTATAAGTGAATAGACGATAAATTGATAAAAATGTAAAGCACACCGTTAAAATAGTAATTGAAGCAAACCATGACACAGTAATTATGTTATTATACACGAGTGAATATTTTTCCATTTGACATCCTCAATAATTAACCATTTTGCAACAATGACTTAATGAAATTCATGTTAAATAATAAAATAAATACTTCTTCATGTGGGATAAGATCTTTAGCTTCATGGGCCACCAAATTCTACTTGGAAGGTTTCATCTTCTGATGTAGTAGCAGACGTGATTTATGCTATAACATCTTGCTCCAGCATCTGTAACTTCCATGCACAGAACAAAAGAATATAGCTTCAGCTGCAGCGTTAAACCTTGTAACTTCCATACAGCACCTTGTACCACCCTGTAGCTTCCATGCAACACCTTGTACCACCCATCCAGTGCATATCTCTTTAGCTTTGCCTTGCCTCAGACGTAGATTCAGACACTGCAGCATATTCCTATCCATGATGTAGCCTCCAGCACCCATTCCCGCTCGTATGCGTCCATGCATCCTCTGGAAGTACTACTATAACCTGTCACTAATGCAGCACCGCTTTCTTTCTGTAATACACCATTATAGTTTACTACTGTAATTTTATTTTTTAAAGAAAAAACAAAATTATATCCCCAAAAAAATTTGTATGCACATGGTTTAACAGTTCAGAATCTCAAAATCTTATAAAGTAAACATGAATATACAAAATTTTGTGAATCAAAAGAAATCAAGAAGAAAGAGTACATCATACCTTGAAGCCAAAGTTGTTGATTTGAAAGCTCCATTACATACGACTGTTCCCACTTAACCGCTTCAACCGAGATGTGACCTTTCATTTTATTTTTTCTATATAATCATCATCAGTTGCGCCACATTTCACTACCAAACTTTACATGAAAGGAAAAGATTCATAGCTACCATCATGTTGTTGAATCGATATCCACAGCTATGCCAAATGAGTGAAAGAGACCTAAAACAATACAATTCAGCTTAGAGATATTATTTTACTACACACACATCCTCACAAAATGCAATGTTTACTACTTCCTAGATAATCAAAGTAAAATAATTGCATATGCTCTATGCAACAAATAATGTAAGTGAAAGAGATTGATAAGGCAAGGGGAAAATTGGTAGTGGGCGTACTAACACACGGTGAAGCATAAAAAGTCATAAATAGTGAGAAAACCATGAATTAAACTTTATCGATAAGCATAAGCAACTCAATTTAATCACCCAGCCGACAACATAGCACAGATGCACTTACAAATAACAAAACTCTATTAAGACAGATATAGTAAAGAGTATATCAGTCATAACTAACTCAATTGTCCGATTATTAAAACCTTTTGCAAAGCCATTTTTTGTACTTTTTGGACATATTTTACATCTGTTTTTTTCAAACTGAGGTTTGTCCACAGTTTTTATCGGATGAAGGAAGAAAAAGAACAGTGAAAGTGGAGCAGTTATTGGAGATATGGAACAAAATACCAACAGCACCAAACAAATGCTAGACCTTTCCCATAGTAGAAATTGAATTATATTCTATAAGAATATACCACTTACATGATAGGAAATGATTAGATACGAATAGGGTAAAAAAATCACCTCTGATCTTAACCCTCTGAAAGCAGTAACATAAAAAATGTATGTCTGATTTTCTTTTTTTATCCGTTGGAATAATACCTGAGAAAAAACATTGTATTTAGACATCACGGTTTAAACATTTCAGCTTACAGTCAATAAGCATAAGCAACTCAATTTAATCACCCAGCCGAAAATATAGCATGGATGCACTTACAAATAAAAAAACTCTATTGGAGACAGATATAGAAAAGAATATTATTATTGTAATTGACTGGTCTTTACATGGAAGCTTGCTCTAGCAGTTAAATGAGAAGTAGAAACAATTAAATGATGCAGTAAGACACTAAAAAAACACAAAACCAAACACATAGCAAAATCGATTGTCACATGCACAAAATTGATCTAATTTTACGGGTTATTTTCATGATATAATCAACATCAGAACATAACATCATTTCTTTAAAATGTCAAATTTCAAGTAACCGATTGGCACAAATACTAATAGGATGTAGAAGGACACCTCATAAGCATGATTGTGTCAACATGATATTTCCTGCTTCTTATCCCTTTCCAATTCAACTTTCTGTAATGAATATTTTCCAGCATCGTGTTTCCACCCTATAAACTCGTAGCATGAATAACATATAATTGTAGAATCACATACAATCACTATTTGGCCCAATATTCTCATAAACTTTATATTAGAAATATGACACTACAAAAGCTTCAAAAATCAATGTGATGCAATAAATGATTAATTACTATTAAAAAATCAATATAACACTGTCTAATTACATTTGTTGAAATTAGTAAAGAAAAAGATCATCACCGTGCTTGTTCTATTGTGACTTTACTCAGTCGAAATAATCATTGTTCTCCACTTCATTTAATTTGCATTTTCCTTCAAATTATAATGAGCACCTTCCCTTTTCAACTTTGACTAACGGGAAGAAGTAGATGAGAGAGGGGACTTGTCCATAAACATCTCTCTGCCTGTTTTTTTCTTTCTTAGATTTTACTCAAAACTGAGAATAAGTTCTTATAGGTACATGCATTTCAGTATGATGGAATACGGAAAGGGCTTTAGGCATGAAGATAATGTCAGCATTAATTCGATGGGTAAAATGTTGATTATAGCCCCTATCATTTTATATACATATTAAATTGCATTAGACTTCTCACTACTTAATAGTTATGAAAGTTTACAGATGATAAAAACAAAAGCGAAGTTGCTCAGTGTTCAAATTTCTTAAAAGTCTAATGCTTAAGTGCTTGTTGTGACAAATGTATTTGTTTTTCTAACCATTGTCAGACTTAGCATGAAAAAATATGGAAAGAAAGTGAATACCTGGTTTTGAGTTGGAATGGAAATCTAGCATCCCGAATGTGTAGACATAATTGCCAGTCCCAAAGCAAATCAATCCTCTTTCCATTGTCGGAAGTTCCTAAACCATAAAATCAACGGTACAATAAGCCAAAAATAACTGGTAAAAAACATCCAATCCATGTAGCATAGATCCATATCACAACTTGAAATGCTAAAATGTCATCAAGATAATTATTTTACTTCCTTCCAAATTTCATAACAATAACATCTAACAAAGGATCTCATAATTTAGGAACTTTTAAATTGAAAAAAGTCTAGCCGAAGAAATAAAACAGTTGTGATTTTTTGTTATTTTAAATGTAAAACTATTAGACACAAAGATGATGAAAAACAATTTTCGAAAATCAAAATCTAAAGTTAGCAGTTGAGTAACCAAATCTTTGAGATTCAGTGGAACAAATTTACTACGACCATCAAAACCGAAAGTATAAAAAGATAAACTGATAAAAAAAAGTAAAAATAGGGCTTCGTAGAGTTTCGTTGTCGAAATTTGGCTGTCGAAATTTGCTAAAAGATAACAATTTGAAAAGAAATAGTGGTAGGAAGTGATTAAAATTTGCTGTAAATTCAGTAAAGATGGGTGGATTTTATTTGGTAGCAGAAAGACAGTGGGACATAGAAGGAGGAAGTTAAGTGATGGAGGTGAAGGCGGATGTAGAGGTAGAAGAAAATGGAATCCAAAGCGGAGTAATGTTCAATTAGCGAGGGGATGATAAATCTGGTAAATCAAAACATCAAAAGTGGGAGAGAGATGGAGATCGTACCTTGGGAAATGAAGACCGTCGATGGTGGAAGGTGTGAACATTAATCGGCCATGGAGATGGTGTCGACATTAGCTGCAGGTGGAAAGTGGATGTAACGTTGATTGACGATCGTGATGGCCGATGATAGGCACGGCCGAATCGGCTTTGGCTGCAGATAGTACGAATTGGCTTTGGCTGCAGACCGTAGAAGGGAAGGAGAAGGGGAAGTAAAGTGAGGTCAATATGGGGGTGGCGATTAGGGAAGTGAAGGAGGGGAGTTGTCATTTTTTGTGCATGAGGGGAAAGTGGATTTGAAGGAAAGTGGAAAATGAAGAGGAAAAGAAGGGAAACAGAAGAGGTAGGTACAGAGACGTGTGAGAGAAACTGCTGGACAACGTGGGAGTGGGTGGAGGAAAAGACTGAACTAACCCGACGGAATGTTTTGTTTTTAATTTGAATTAGGGGCAATATGGAGAGTGGATAAAAGGCTTCAATTTGACCCGTTGACTGAAGGTTTTACTTTATAGTATAGATAAATAATGTTGGTGAGTTTTTTTTTTTTAAGTTAAGATTTGATTTAAAACTTATTTAAGAAAGTTTGCAAATGTAAGGTGGTTAATTTAATTTAAGGTGTAAGTAATTAAGAATGTAAATTAATTTATACTTGTAATTAAATAAATAATTTAAGATTTAATAAGTTTGTAATTAAGGATTGATATTAATAATTTTGGGTTAAATCAATTTGAAATTAAGAATTTTAATTAACTACTTAAAATTAATTAATAAATAAATAGTAGTTAACTAATTAAGTAATTAATTAAGGATTAAATGATTAATCAATTGGTAATTAATGGTTAATTAAGTAGTTAATTGGTAATTAATGGGTAATTAAGTTTTAATAATTAATAATTAAGGTTATTAATCAATAATTAAGAATTAATTAAGTGGGTAATTAAGTAATAATTAATAAATTTAATAAGTTGATTAATTAATGATTAACTAAGCAAAATAAAATGGCTTATTTTTAAGCAATAAATTAAGTTAAGTACATCAAACTATTTTTATATGAATTAATGATTTTGTTTGATTGATTGTGATATCTATTTGGTGATATTCTATGATATTTTGTGATATATTCTGGATATATCTACGATGACTGTGTATGATTTATCTGTGATAACTTTTATGTGAATTCAAAGCATTGAATTAAACTGTTTAAACTAATTAAACAACTTGGCCTCTAAAATAGCGCTTGGATTTTGATGAGACCGGGATCGGGTATCAATTTGATATTCCGGAAACCACATCGATCCAAATTAAACGATAGGTTGTGACATCTCAAATGAAGACTGTACAGAATGCGAGGATTATCGTCGTTAACTCGGAGGGTGATTCCAAAATGAGTGTAACGAGATAATGCCTTCGGTTTCGTTCGAACCCGGAACGAACTTGTATGGATTGAATGCTTTCAGCACATCGTCAGGCGGACGATGAGCATTCTAAGAGATGTGTTCTATAAAGGTAATCGCAGCCTCAAGCCTCATCAACCGGGAATGGCTAAAACAGAAGAGACGCAGCAAGGTTAGGTGAGTAGCACCCAAGCAGGACAAGATATACCCATGTCTAGATGTCCCTTTATTTTTCGGCTGTGTGGGCAATTATTGGCCACAACTACGGGGTTATCTTGTTCGGGACTGTTCAGTAAGGAATGGTTCTGGCCTTGTGTTGTAGGGGGTCCGTAGTGATCCTCGGTATGGTGATCTAGGCCCCGTACTGTGACGGACGGTACCCCAGTAGCCCTGCCATTGATGGAAACCCATTTTCCCTACGAGACCCTACGGTTTTGATTTGTATTACCCACTTTTTTGGCTAGTAGGTGGAATTTAATGAATGTAACAATTTTGGCTATTTTCTATTTACTTGAAAACCCTAGACACTATTATAATATCCCTGGATTTCCTATAATATGTTTTGATTAGCGTAAGGTAAAAAATACCCGAGTTTATGTGTGGGGAGTCTTACGTGATACCTTTATTTTCAAAGTTAAACAACTTTAACCCGTTTACTCACACCAGACCTATGTCTGAACCGGAATTTATATTTTGTTTTTCATAAACTCTTGGGTACTCAAATTTTTATGAGTAGCCAAGTGATAGGTTTTTGGAGTATTGAGTCCTGGAGGACCTTGGAGCAGGAGCCCAGACGTATGTATGTATCTATCTAGTTTCGCTGTGTTAGTTGATGCATGCTTTATTTTGGATGTATGTGGTGACACATATGTATATAACTGTCATGTGTATGATATTGTGTAACTCTAATATATGTAAAAACTATGTAATAGTTATGTGATGCATTATATTTTGTTCCATTACGCTGTGAGATTCTAATGTTGTTAATCTTTCTTTCTATCTTTTCTATTTCTATCCCTTTCTTTTCTTATTGATGATACGTCTTTCTATGGTTAGAAAGGTGGGTCGTCACACCCATTGTGGCATTTTGTAGTTGTACCGAGCTAGTCGCGCAAAGGAGACGCTGGCGAAATTTTTCGAAAGTTTAAAGAGTTAGAAAAATTTTGAGAACATTTTAAAATTTTAAATTTCGTATTTAAATTTAAATTTGAATTTTTGAGAAAACAATGTTGTTTGGAATTTATGGAAGGTTTTTGGAAAGATAGTTGAAGTGATAACGGGCCTTTAATAAAAAGATTTGGTTTGGCAAATTGATAAAACTGTTTGGTTTTGGGAAAATAATAAGCGGGTTATGAATCATCCTTTTTAACTTGTAATTTCGATACGAAATTCTTTTAAGAGGGATGACGACCCAAATTTTTTGACATTTGAAATTGAAATATTTAATTGATTTTTAAATATTGGGAAGTTATTTTAACTTGAATTTCAAATATCACTGTTATTGGATAATTAAATTATTGAATTTAATAATTTGAAATTGGGTAAAATATTGACTCTTCAGTTTTGAGCTTGCTAAAAATAATTTAAAAGCTTATAAAATTTATATTGATAATACTGAAGATAATGGAAGCTTCAAAATTGGATTTGAAAATGCTTTGATCGGTTTTGAAATTATATCGCTTAAATCGACATTTAAAAATAGCTTTCCGAGGCACAGTCTTGAAATTCGATAAAACCAGTTACATTGGATCTGTAATAATGTATTATTATCGGATTTCAATTTTCATAGTGTTTGGAGTGATCATTTGGCCGTATGGATTAAAAACGCGTTGAATTTAAATTGGAAATTCAATATAAATACCGGGTTCAAAAGTTATCTTCTCCATACGATCGAATTTGGACTCTGAACCTTTTCCATTATGTTCGGAACAGGGGTTTAACATTATAAATGCCTGGCGGCATGCCTTGATAGGAGTTTGAAATTTTAAGCTCTGATTTCAAGACAATTTAAATTTGAATTTAAATTCAAATATTAATAATATAAATTCACTATGTACTGTAGCACAGACATGTATGGGAATTTGAACACGTATTCTCCCTAATGTTACATGTGTTCTTTTTTTTTTAAATATAATAACGCATCTTCATTTCAAAATACAGATCCTTTTCCTCGCTCTAATAAAAATATTATGGATATTCTAGATCGAAAACTTTTTTTTTCATTCAATCAAATACAGTAGCTTCGGAGAAATAAAACATGGCCGAAATCAAATCGATTTAAAAAAAACATAGAGAGAAGGGGTAGTTCGCTCAGATAGCTACGAATCTCTTCCTCAAGCTATCATCTCGAAAGTCGTGATAGAAGGAAGGACCGGCAAGGTCGCATGGCCAGTCAGGGGAGGCAGTCGAGCTTACCAAGTACGCCAGGAATGAGAGCGCGTGAGGGTGTGGCTTTTCGATTGATGTTTTTTTGGGCCACGATCTAATGGAAGCTCGCTCATGCGGAGGCAAGTAAAGGGGGAAGGTTCGAGTAAGGCGTCAGGATCTTACTCGTGTCGAGTGTGCGAGGTAGGAGCGTATTGGGGTAGTTCTTCGGCATCGAAGGCGAGGCACATGCGGACGCTTGGAGGAGCAAGGCTATGAGGATTTCTGGTTATCTTTCTAACCTAGTTATTTTTACCAAATCGAATTTTAGCTCTGAAAAAAAATGCAGAAAACAGAAGTTACAGAATTTTACAAACAATTTATTTCTTCAATTTATAGATATACGTTTATGTATATTTGTACAGTAAAACAAACTACCGTGTTATTTACGGAATCAGAAAAGGATTTTACAGTAAAAAAATTCTGTTTTAATTTTAATAAGAATGCAGAAACATAATTAAATTTATATAGGCAATTTCAAAAGGAAAAATTAGTAAACTAAATTATTAGTTGATTAATTTATTAAAGAGGAAGTATGTTTTAATTTAATTTTTAGTTAAATAAATTTATTAAAAGAAATTGGTTTGCAATAATATCATTGGATAATTAAAATTACCAAACGAAAATTGATTGCTCAATTATTTCAAATATTAATGAATTGTATAATGTTTATACAAGGTATATAAATCGAGAAATCAAGACGGAATGAAAAATGGATTGCATGCGTTATAAAGGTGATGTCTTCTCACTCAAACAGATTTTTCAGATTTAATTTTAAATAGTTAAATTTAAAATGGTTGATTGTGTGCTTGGATGATAAATTATTATCAGTTGTATTGACTTAGACCCAATGCGCCACATAATAGTGGAGGATATTACATGAACCCATATACCGCGATATTCCACCTCGAAGTGGAATTGGTATTATATATGTATTTGAAGTGATTGATTTCCCGCATTATATAGCGGATGAGACCCTATGCGCCGTATAATAGCGGATGATATTATATTAATCCCATATACCACGATATCCACCTCGAAGTGGAATTGGAATTTAATTATTGTGCTAACGTTTGTGGATGTAGGGAAACAGGTTGGAGGGATCAATAGTATTCCTCAAACTATTTGAATTTGTTTCAATGTTATGTATTGATTATTTGTAATCTGTGTGTGATCATATTTGTGACTGAAATCGTTGAAGGCTATAGTTTAGCCTAATATATTTTTGGTATCGTAGGATATCAAAAATAAATAAAATTGGATTTTTTTAAATTCAAGTAGAAAATTTATAGTAAAATTTATTTTTGAAAATTGGACAGATTTAAAAGAAGGAATTTTAAAAGAATAAAGTTTTATATTTGAATCATATTGAATAAAATTCCAAAATATGGGAAAATGGCTTAATTAATGGATTTTGGGTAATATTTTTCAAAGTTTAAAGAATTTATTTTAAAATACAGATTTTAAATAAGTTGGAAGAAATAAAGGAATTTATTTTAGAAGAAAATAAATTTGGAAAACAATTTAGAATTTGATTCGGTGTTTGAAAATAAATCTTTGGGAAATCGATTTGAAATCGATTTGGTGTTTAAAAATATAAATTTTTGGAAAACAATTCTGAGATCGATTTGGTGTTTGAAAGAAATGTTTGGAAAATAAATTTAGAATTTGATTTGGTATTTGAAATAAATTTGAAAATCAAATTGAAAATTGATTTGATGTTGAACGTGAATATTTGGGAATCGATTTGAAAATCGTATATCTGTTTGAAAATTTAAATTCACAATGGGAATTTTATAAAAGAAAGGAATTTTTTTTAAAAAATAAATATTGTTTTATTTAAAAGTGTGGAAAGGAATATACTGATTTGGAACGTAAATTTTAAATAAATCCAAAAAGATTTATAAATTGATTTGAATGAACCATTTTAGTATGGAAGGTGTACTTTCCTTGGAAAGCCGAGTATGTTTTCAATATAGTTTATAAATATAAATTGAAGTTGTAAAGATGGTTTTATGGAAAGAATATTTTGGAGAAATTATTTACTTATGTTGTTTTGAAAATCTTTAAAGTAAAGATTTATATTAATTTATTATAGAAGTGATTATTTAAAGTTTTATTTGATATTTGTTTTAGAAAATGAAAATTTAAAAAGTTATATCCTATCTACTAATTTTATTTTAAAATTAGTTTGGACTCGACTTTTTATATGAGATATTAGTATAATATTTTCATAACTAATATTTAAGCAAGTGTTTTAAAATAGTTTTATTTTAAATGTTTTCATGTATATTTTGGATAATTATTTTAAACTATTTTTAAAGTATTTGAACTCGACAAATTTTCAGTGGAATTAGATAAATATTTGGAATTTATTCCACGTGAGGAAAGTGATTTAAAATTTGTTTTCAAAGGATTGAAGTGTGGAAAGTGATTTTAAATTTGTTTCCAAAAGATTGAAAGGTGAAAAGTGATTTGATATTTGTTTTCAAACGGTTAAAGTGTTAAAATTATATCTTGCAAAGATATTTTAAAAATAAATAATTGGGGGAAAATTATTTAAATCTGGTGATTGTTGTGAATGTTGATTGATAGTTAAATAACTGACTATCAATATTGGCCTTTTAATGGCATTTGAATTTCGATGCGACCAGGGGTCGAATTCCAAATGGATATTCGTAAACCACATCGAACCTTTGTGATAGTGATGGATCTTTTGTTTAAAAGATCTAAAGTGGAAAATTGTTGTGATTTGTTTGAAATCTGAATGAAACACTTTTTTTTAAAAAGAAGCGCTCGTTATTTGGATTAGCCGAGAGAGTACTTTGTGTCATAAAACCCATTCCGAATAATGATACGACGAAATGGGATTGCATTTGAAGATAGTGTTGAAGACCGGGTATTTTCGAAAGCGGAAGGATTACCTGTCGAATGTCTCTACATCGGGTTGCTCCGATATAGAGATTTTATCTCCCTTTGCGATGGGGATTCCGAACGTGATTTGTGAATATCCGGATTCACAAGGGCTTCTTTGAAGTGCCTTACGTTCCGTTCGATCCCAGAATGGACTTGTATGGATGTGTGTCTGACGTTACACTTTGAGATGTAAAGCTGGTTTCTATCAAATACATTTCTGTTGGTGGTGGGGAATTTATTCTCTTAGCTTAACACCCTTCTCTGAGACATACGAGCTCAGAGGTTATGTAACTGATGGTTACTAGTGATATATTCCCAAATTGTTAATATGGCATACGAAGTGTTGCTGATCATTTGTTGATCGAAGCATGGCTTTGTGAACGAAACTTCGTCGGCCCTCACACCCTAGAAATGGTCGAATGAGGAAGGTTGCGGCAAGGTTATTTGGGAGTTGTGCCACTTGAGGATAAGTCATTTCCTTATGGAAAAAGGTAGTATCATGGTATGGAGCCTAGATATTTTACCTCTGTTGTTGCTGCAAATTTATTACATTGTGGTTGTTGCTTTGTGGTTGAGGATCCTCGGATAAAGGTCACAAACGACTGGGGAGTGGCTTACTCGTGCCGTAGTTACCTAGTTGCAGAGGTAACCCAGCCTTGTGTTGACAGAGAGCTGGTTTCGTTCTCTGGGCGTCCCTCTAGAGGCGTACCCATGTAGCAGCAGGAAGTTCCTTAGCCTGACCATTTGCTGGAAATCCAATCACCAATACGCGTCTTGTACGGTTTTAGTTGTATAATCTGCCATTTACTTATGATGGCGCCCCACTATTTAGATGGTAGCTATAGTAGGCATACAATAATTGTTGTATGCTGGCAAAGATTAATATTATACTTTCAAAATGTTTTCTGCATTATGCACTAATGATAATATTAAAAAAAATTGGGTATCAAGCATGTTTGACTATCATAAGGAGAAATTTTCCAATTCTACGTTTGCATTGTGTGTGTGGCGGGATGCCTTACGATAGTTTCATTTTCGAAAAGCATAGAAAATTTCTTTGTTTCTCTTTGTGAAAATAACTGTTTTTAAGATCTCACACCATTCCCATGACTGACCTAGAGTTTATTGTTCCCTTTTTAAACTCTGGGTGCCCGTAATTTTCCACACGGGCAGCCTAGAGTCAGGTTATCATTATTCTGGAGCGAAGTTGAAAAAGATATTCTATGGAAATCTGAAGGCAAGCTGGATGGCGAGACGTATCATTATATTGTGTATTATCCGCTGCGTTGGAATTGTTGTAAGTTCAGTTTTAATATGGATTAGTTGTTGCAAATGCCTAGTATTGAACGGTGTCGTTGTAAACTCTGATGTTACATTACCATAACAGATATGGTTTTTTGTTTTAAAGATATTCATTTATCTATTATATTTGTCCGCTGTGAAATGTGAGATTTTGGTATTGTTTCTACTTTCTTCTTCTGTCTTCTTCTTCTTTAACCCTAACGGTTCAGTTTTCGAGCATTCTATTATGTGGCATTTGATACCGTGGACGTATTGATGTCGACTTTCGGGCATCGAAAAAATTGGGTCATTATAATTTCTACCTGAAATACTTCAGACAATACACCCTTTAGAATTTTAAACACAAAGTTCGAAACTGTTAACGCTAAAAATCGAACGCTAACACCCCGGTGTGTGAAATGTGAGTGTGAAAGCACCACCCGATGGTTCGGGAAAAAAATATCAGCTAAGATAACAGAAAATACAGTAAGAGACAGCGATTTTATAGTGGTTCGGCTTAAGGAGTAGCCTACGTCCACTTTAGGTATCTTTATTACTGATCTTGTTACAATACAATACAATGCTCTTCAAGTACAAATCTCTTTAGTTACAAAACATTTTGAGCAAGTAGCTTAAGCTTCGATGTAGATGAAAGTCTTTGAATCCATGTCGGATATGTGAAAGTCTTTCAAAGTAGCTTTTAGTGTTCTTTGAAACTTCAAGTATGGAGTTGGTTTAGAAACTGGCAGAGTATCGGCGCTTGAAAAGATTGTCCAAAAAGTCCCTTGAAAGTTGGAGACGACAATGTATTTATAGAGAATTCTGGGCAGGAAACATTACCAAGTCCTAAATCGTAACCGGCCTAAGTTAGGTCGCGGACGACTTAGACTAAGTCGTGGGTCTATTGCGACCTAAATGCTAAGGCATCCTTGCTGAACTCTGGATATATCATAAGTCCTGAACCGTGTACGAGTTAAGAGGCTGCGTGCTAAGTAACTGCATCGGACTTGCCTTCCTTTGCCTGGGTTGTGAACGACCAAGCATAGGCCGTAAGTCGGTCGCGACTCAAGTGTAGTTCGTGAGCTTGTCCCTGTCCTGAGCAGTTAGGGTGGCAACCTCCTTGGATAGTTAGATCGGCATCTATCTTAGGCCAGCATCCATGTTAGATCGGTAACCTACCTAAGCCTTAGGTCGGTATCCCCTCAAATCTTAAGTCGGCATCCTTGTTAAGTCGACAACCTTTAAGGCATTAGGCCGGTACCCATGTTAGCTCGATAGCTATCGTAGGTCGGTATCCTTTAAGTCTTAGGTCGGCATTCCTGTTTTAGGCAGTTAGGTCGGTAGCTATCTTCGGTCGGTATCCTTTAAGTCTGAGGTCGGCATTCCTGTTTTAGGCAGTTAGGTCGGTATCTCTCTTAAGTCGTCGAGCATGGCCGAGGCGGGGTTAACATTTGCCCCTCGAAGTACACGCCTAATGGTTAGGTCGTGTGCTTCGATATGATTTAACCCGTCCCCCTCTAGGTCGGCAGGTCGTATGCGACTTAACAGCTAGACCATTTGCGCCGCTTCAGGTTCCTCCATTTCAAGGTATAAGTCATACATCTTCTCCTTCCTCTTCATTCAATTCTGCCATTAACATTTCCCTGAGCTCTCAAAGGCGATTTCGTTCCATCAATCACCGATAATCATTATGTAAGTAAACCTGCTTCCTTCTCGATCCTCTACTGTCATTGATTCATGAATCCCATTCAAACATCACCCACCTCCTCGCGCAATGCTTCATCACGAATCTTATCATACCAATAGTTGATGATCCTGAGGTGGCTCAATTCGGATTCAAACGGTTGATGAAACGATGCCGATGGGTTACTGCTTCGGGCTATTCAATCTTGATTTACGTTAGGATTGTGAGGTGTTGAATTCGTGGGGGTTTTGAACTGGTTTAATGGATGATCCGATGGCATGAAATAGCATGAATGAAACGAGGGTTTTTTTGTTGAGGGAGTGGCGATCGGGTTTAACGGGTTGGGTGGAGTGAGATATTGGTTTGGACACGACTCAACAACTTTGGGTGACCTAACTTTTGGCCGATCTGATTCGATGCGACCTAAACCTTAAGTAGCGGCCGAGCTGAGACTTGGGGAAACTTACCGACCTAATTTAATGTAACCAGAGCCTTAAATCGTTACCGAGTTAGAACTTTGGGAAACTCACACCACTTTGAACCGAAGCCTCCTACGACTTAAAAGACCAACGATTTAAGGAACCAGAGACTTATTCTTAACCCGCGAGAGATTCCTTGGGTCGCAGCCGAGCTAACACTTGGATGCTCAACTTGAATTCTCACTCAAAAGCATAATCCCAACTTGAATACTTAACTTGATCTGCTGGACTGAATTGCTTAAATCCTAGATTGTTTTAACTTTGTTGCCTTATTTCACAAATCATGTTAACTTATAGGCTAACAACCTGCTGAAAACAATAATCACAGAAAACCAAGGCGAATATACTGCCATTGACCGCCCACATCAAATGACAGATTAGTCGACATAGAGTAATCAACTTAAACACACTGTATGAAATGTTGTGAACCAATCAACTAAAGTGAAATATCAATACAAAGCATCGCTATCTTGAACTGATTTGTTTGCATCTATATTTCACTTTTATATTTAAAACAACAAACCCTGGACTTTATAACTGACAAATGCTTGCTAGTTTTTATTCCAGTTATATTCGCTTATTGCTTTGTTGATTTTACACAACACTTCACACATTTTAGGAAACGTGCACCTTCATGTTTGAATATCCAGTTGTTTGTGTAGAATGATTTCCCTCCAAGAGGAAGAAGTGGTAGCTCAAGCGGGAGAGACCTTTCAGACAGCTGTTCCCATAGAGAATCCTCCACAGAGAACTTCGACTATCCTAACTCCGAGAGCGTTTACTCAGCTACATACTCAATTTGGTTTCGTTGAAAATGATGCCCTACTTCCCGGGCCAAATGATACTGCCGACAGTCCTCCCCACGGTTTTGTCGCAGTCAATCGTCAAATGTGCCTAAGCGGGGCGATTCCTCCCTTTAACGACTTCCTTCGACCCCTTCTCCTTCGGTTGACAATCTCTTCGTTCCAACTTCATCCTAATGGCTATGCCATCTTGATGGGGTTGTGTGTTTTGTTTAGGAGAACTCTTGATGCTTGCCAAGTTTTGAATAAATTCGCTACTTATGCTCGTTTGCAAAGAGTAAAGACCATCCTTCCCTTATTATTGTGAGAAGTGCTAGAAACCGCAAGCTTATTTCTGATCTTACCGAAAGTGTTCATGGATTTTTGAACCAGTTTTTCTTTGCTCGCTGCCCCCTAGGGTTTTATGCCATATGGAGAGTAGGAAGTAAGATTACATGTTTCTATTTTCTCTATTTTCAACCTTTTTCGAGATCCGAATTACCAATTCCTAATTTCATTCTTTGCTCTTTTTAGCACTTCCTCTCCCCTCTAGAGATCCAAGCCATAAGCAAATTTTTGAAAGATTAAGTGTTGTGACTGCTAAAGAGAGAAGTATAAAGTTTTTGTTGAGGGACGAATTTTTGCATCAGTATGGACTTTTACACGCTTCTCGCTCTACACACCCCCATGAGGTTCCAGACTCCCCATCTAAAGCATTAGATGCCCCAGTTTCCACTAACGAATTCATACCAAAAGAACCTGCCTCCAAGGCTTCTCTGGTGAAGTGCTCAACTATTGTCGATTTTGCGAGGTCGTTTGGCAAATTCGCACTTGCCCCAGTCATTGAGGAAGAAGAGCCTCAGGGATCTCCCCAACATTCACAGAAGTCTGGTGAAGAAGTAGGGAAAACAAGCCCTGTCAAGCAGAGCGGGGACGACACTTTTGAAGGGTTGAGCGACCTCTTTGTCACCTCATAGGAGCTCCTTAAAGACGACCCTGTCACTACTAGGGTTTCTTCTTTAGTAGTGGAAGCGACTTCTTCTTTGCAACAAGCTCCGTCGACCCAAGAGTTGACGTTAACTACTACCCCCACGATTCTTCCGCAATCGAAGAGTGGTTCGTAGTTTGATGCGCGTAGTTTGCACATCACATACACTTAGAACCTTTCGGCACTTTCATGCACCTAACTCTTTGTACTTTGAAGATTCTAAAGTTACGCTTCTTTTCTCTGAAGACTTTTAAGACTTGTCTCTTTTTTTTAATTTTTTTTTCAGATTCTCCGATGGAACGCAGCGGCTCTTACTATAACGACTTTCAACGCTACGGGAGGCGTAGTCAATATGACTATAGGCGCTACCTTCCCGTTCACAGAGAAACTGACGAAGAGAGAGCCGCTCGAAAGGCTCAGGAGAGGAGGGCTCAAGAAGAGCGTTATGAGAGAAAAGAAAGGGAGGAGCGCCATGATTCTTCCCAGAGAGGTGACGATTCTCACAAAATAAAGTTGCATGATGACCGGGGAAAAAGTCATATAGTTGAGGACCCAAGAAAGCGTGCCCGTCACGGTGAGAAGCATGCATCTACAACTCCTGAAAAGGCCACTGCCCCCATCTCACTTGACATCCCTTCTGGCTCTCGGGAAGACAGACATTCAGACAATAGTCAACAGGCCTAAATTTCAAATTGGACCAGGCCCGGCCACTCTGCAAAGCCGGTTCCCACACTGGTGCCTAAAGGGAGTGCGGTTTGATCTTGACTTGGTCCCTATTGACAAACAAGCAATGCTGCAAAATCTTGATGCTGTTAGACTTGATATTGAGCGGATGTCAGGGTGGCAAAAGCTTGTTGATGAGCTTCAAAGGGTCAACCGCGTGAATATAGAGGCCATGCTGACCATGGAAAATGATAAGGCCGAGTGGCAAAAAACTTTAAGCCAGCATGATACTGAGAGGAGGAACATTGCTGATTACAACGAGAAGCTTGAAGCAGAAGTTGAGAAGCTTAAACAAGAGCTTGCTACTTCTTCTACCTCATATACTCAAAAAGAAGAAGTACTTCAAAAGCAGGTTCGCGATGCTCACGCTACTCAGCGACATGCCGAATGGCAACTTGAGGCTGAACAGAAAACAACAGGAAGGTATCGTGCTGACGATGCAGAGTTAAGGGAGAAGGTCAACTCCCAGGATTTGGAGATTATGAGGCTAAAGGCCCAATTATTAAAGACCGAGAAGGAACGTGATGAAGCTATCGCTGGAAGGCAGGCTGCCGAACAGTCGCATGAGGCGACTAAAGCCAATATCAACTCCACTTTATTTGACTTCTACGTGCATAGCGTTATGGGGCGCGGGAGCCTTTCATTCTTAGGACAGAAGTATGAGATTACCCTGGCCGAGTTTTGGGAGTCAATTCTTGACATGCTTGGAGGTACAGGTGCCGGCTATGCTGAAGCATCTCTTGCAGAACACTTTCTAATGATGACGCCAGAGCTGCCCTAGTCCGGGGAAAAGAGCAGCTCGCCAAAGCACGAGCTGAGGTAAGGGAGCAGCACTTTGTGAAAGAAGCACCATTAACTGCCCCCGTCCCTCCTTCGGTTTCGGCCGATGTTGTGGTTCTCATTCTCCATCCCCTGTTAAAATTACAACTGAGATCACAAGCACACAGGGTGGAGATGAAGGCGAAGAGAGCGCCGAAGCACAGGCTTATGAGGTTGACATTAGGAAGCCGACTTCTCCAGGTAACTCTACCGTTAATCTTGCCCAAGTGGACTATTTGTTTGCTCCTCAAGAGTTTGACAAACTTTTTGATTATTTCTTAAATCTCAATGAGCCGCTATCTCCTTTCTTCACGGAAGGTACTAATATTTTTGGCTTTTCTTCTTCTGTAGAAAAAACGCCCAGTACCACACAGACTTCTCCTCCTCCAGCTGTCCCTCCTCCATTCCCTCAAATCACTCCTATTTCCCAGCCGGGATCACAAGAAGAATTGATAGGAGCCCTTAAAGGGTTGGATGATCCAATCGCTTCGCATGAGCAGAAGGACGAAGGACCTGAAGGAGGCGACAAATCCCCGGAGCATACTATTTATGATGACGTAAAACTGGCTGCTCTTGTTACCCCGGGAAGTGAGTCTTCTTCAAGGAGGAGGAGGAAGCGTACCACTTCCAAGAAGAAAAGGGAAAGCATTCTTGTTTCTGAAGAGGAAGCGTAGGTTGATCCGGCAGTAACCCTCTCTCCTTCATCCCCAACTCTCCCAAGCCGTCTTGAAAAACCGCCTATTAGGTCAGGTGAAGGCTCTAAGGGTGGTGGTAAGAAGAAGTAAGGGGCCCTGCTTCGATTTATTTTTACTTTTTGCTTTTTGCATGTACTGGCCGGAGATTGTGCGGGTACCGGACTCCGCTTTTCTTTTTCTTTTTATTTTGAAACTTGTACCTGTACAAAATTTTGACAGTATGGAATAAAATGATTCTTTTTGTTTGTACAAACTTCTGTCTATATTTGAGAATGCATTTACTATTCGTTTTTGTACAAGTTTTTATATGATATTGCAGTGAGCTTGTGGTATGTTGTTCGAGCGTAATTCTTAGCAATGTAGCTATACCATGTTGCCCCTATACCATAAGCTCGTTGCAATATTCTCAACTTTGAGGGGGCTTGTACTCTTATTTTCTGGAGAATAATTATTCCATACTTGGAGGAATATTATTCTGCTCAAGATAGAGTACAGCTCGTTCCATATGAGTTTCTAGGCTTCAACTTTCGGAGATACCACTTTTTCTTTTGTGCACACACACATTTTTACAAAGTGAGTTCTCCTATGTGGTAAAGAGGGCCTCTGAAGGGCACTTTAACTTTTTTGAGGAAGAGTACTTTCAAGAATAGATGAACCAATCATCCTTTGAAAGCTAAAGTGTGCCTTTTAAAGAGGGCTTTTTTTTATTATTGCACCTCAGTGGAGGGTTTTTGATCTTTGTTTTGCATTTCTGATGAAGTGCTTCTTTGAAAAGTGGTACCTCTGAGGAGGGCTTTTTCACGTTTCAACGCTTAGAAGTTTTATTTCAATCTCGGTGAAACGTGTGCCTCCGAAGAGTTGTGCCTCCGAAGAGGGCTTTTTCACGTTTCAACACTTGGAAGTTTTATTTCAATCTCGGTGAAACGTGTGCCTCCGAAGAGGTCTTTTTGTTTGATTGTGCCTCTGGGATTGTGCCTCTGGGAAGAGGTCTTTTGTTTGATTGTGCCTTTGGGAAGAGGTCTTTTTGTTTCTGCCTCTTGGGAGAGGCTTTTATTTTTTCCCTGTTCGCTGGGATGCGGGCCTCCGAAGAGGGCTTTTCACATATCGACTCGCGTGAAGTTTTATTTCAGATCACGGTGGAATGTGTGCCTCTGAGTAGGGCTTTTGCCTGGAAGTTTGGAGTTTCTTTCTCTTAGTTGCATGGATTCACGGGAGTGTATCACCGATCAGTCCATAACTTTATGTCGAGAAAGAACTCTCTTTTTCTGGCGATGCCCGCTCGAGGTCTTTTAGCATCTCAACTGTGGTGAAATGGGCCTCCGAAAAGGGCTTTTCACGTTTCAACACTTGGAAGTTTTATTTCAATCTCGGTGAAACGTGTGCCTCTAAGTGGGGCTTTTGCTTGGAAGTTTGGAGTTTCTTTCTCTTAGTTGGATGGATTCACGGGAGTGTATCACCGATCAGTCCACAACTTTATGTCGAGAAAGAACTCTCTTTTTCTGGCGAAGCCCATTCGAGGTCTTTATCCTCCGAAGAGTTGTGCCTCTGAAGAGGGATTGCGCCTCCAAAGAGGTCTTTTGCTGTTTGATGCTTGCTCGCCCATGTCTCTTTGCCATCTATTCATGTCGGCGATCCCTGTTATCTTTTGCAAGTATCATTCCTTTTTAGTTGCCAATAATTTTCCTTATCCAAAGAAATATACTTCATAGTTAAGCGGGTTGGTGGTGGTAGACATAGGCTATTTAACTGGATGCTCGTTTGTACAAACATTCGCAGTTAGTTAGAAATGGTCCACTTCCATCCACATCGCTAACTTTGGTTCGAAGAATTCTTTCGTAGGATTTGAGTATGGAAATTTTGAACGGTTTAGCGTTTGCTTGCTGGGTGATGTCGGAGATCACTTGGTCTTGCGATGGGTAAGCTTTGTTTTTATGGCTTGCATTATTAAATCGACATTTTAGTAACACAATTAACGTATTTTATATGTCGAAATAAAACAAAGCAGTTTATAGCAGTAGAGAACACAAGATTTATAGTGGTTCGGCCAAAAGCTGGGCCTACATCCACTTTATAGCTTTTCATTATTCACTTGCTTTACAATTGCTTTCAATACAAGAATCATATATTCGTAATTATTTTACAACATTTCAGCAAAGCATTTAAGTAAAATATGGATGCAAATGATTGCTGTTCCAAGCTCTTGGGATTGGCTCTCCTTCGACAGTTGTGAGTTTGAATGTGCCATCAAGAAGTTTCATGCCTATAACATACGGCCCCTCCCAGTTTGGCCCAAACACACCTGTAGCTGTCATAATTCTCTTCAGGACTAGGTCCCCAACTTCAAAGCTACGCTGACGAACTTTGGAATTGAAGTGCATGGCTATTCTTTGCTGATGAGCTGCAATTCTAAGCCTAGCCTCTTCTCTTCTTTCATCAAGGAGGTCAAGTGCTTCCAATTGCAATTTTTCATTCTCATCTTGATCAAAATGGATCCTTCTGTGTGAGGGGACTTCAGTTTCCACTGGAATCATCGCTTCTGATCCGTATGCCAATGAAAATGGAGTATGCCCAATCGCAGTTTTGTGGGTGGTTCTGTATGCCCATAGTGCAAGCGGTAACTTATCGACCCAACCACCTTTTTCTTTTTCCAGCTGCTTTTTGATGGCTGATTTGATGATATTGTTTACTACTTCCACTTGCCCGTTTGCCTGCGGATGAGCCACTGCTGAGAAGTTTTTTCGGATCTTGAATCGTTTGCAGAGATCTTGGAACTCCTCACTTTCAAACTGGGTACCATTGTCTATGATTATCTTCTGAGGCACACCATACCTGCAAATGATATTTTTAGTCACAAAACATATCATTTTTCTTAGAGGTAATAGTAGCCAATGGTTCAGCTTCAGCCCATTTAGTGAAATAATCAACAGCAACGATAGCAAATTTAATCCCCGATTTGGAAGTCGGCAAAGGCCCAATGAGATCTATTCCCCAGATGGCAAACGACCATGGACTGACCATTTCTGTTAGCTCGGTGGAAGGTGCTCTAGGAATTTTGGCAAATCTTTGGCATTTATCACACTTTCGGGAATAGTCAGCAGCATTTTGATTAATTTCTGGCCAAAAGTATCCATAACGGAGGATTTTCTTTGCTAAAGTTTGACCACCTATATGATCCCCACATTCCCCTCCGTGTACTTCAGTCAGAATTGTCTTGGCTTCTTCTTTAGTTACACAGCGGAGTAGTGGCATTGAAAATCCTCGTCTGTACAAACGACCATCTTGAACTATATATTTGGAGGCTTTCCTTATCATCTTCTGTCGTTCTTTTGAACTTTCTGGCGAAGAACCATTGAGCAAATATTCAAATATCGGAGTCATCCATTATTCTTACTCTTGGGATACATTCATAATCCAATCAACATCTACTTCATCCGTGCTTGGAGCTGACAAGACTTCGATGGGAATTACTCCCAATAGTTGAGCTTCACTAGTACTTGAATACTTTGCGAGAGAATCCGCCTTCATATTCTCTTCTCGGGGTATATGGCTTATTGAATAACGGTCAAAATCTTGAAAAAGCTCCCAGGCTTTTGATAAATAGGCGGGTAAATTCCCTCCTTTAGCTTGAAATTCCTTCTTGACTTGGCAGACAATAAGTTGAGATTCACTGAAGATCTGCAATGCCTTGATGTTTAGTTCTTTAGCGATCCTTAAACCAGCAATGAGGGCTTCATATTCTGCTTCATTATTTGTCGAAGGAAATTCTAGTCTCAGTGCATAACACAGCGATCGCCCTTCTGGGGTTTCAAGGACAACCCCTGCTCCGGAACAGTAATCATTCCTTGCGCCATCAACATACAATTTCCGTTGGATTGTGACGTTATCAGTGGCTTCTTCCTCACTATCACCTTTATCCGTACATTCTGCGATGAAATCTGCTAAAGCTTGTCCATTGATTGCTTTCCGAGGATGATAAGTGATTTCATATTGGCTGAGTTCAATGTTCCATTTCAAAAGACGGCCCGAAGTCTCAGGACGGAATAGGACTTGCTTTAGAGGTTGATCAGTGATGCAGCTCAGGGGATAAGTCGTATGCGATCTAAAGAGGAAGATCGTTCTCGAGTTAAGGAAGCTTCGTTTTTAGGTCTTAAGTCGTTCACGAGTCAAGCAACTATGAGTCGTGAACGACCTAACTGGTCGAGTGAAGGGGAGGTACGACTTAACGAAGAAGAGGCACGAGATAACAAACACTTGAGTCATATACGGGTTAATGGAACAGGGCTGCGACTCAACGGGAACTTGGGGTGTTCGAGGCTGATGAGTCGTACACGACTCAACGACCCATACATAAGTCGTTTACGACTTAACACGAAGAAGGGGAAGGTTTCAGCAAGTAAGGTCCTTGAGTCGGAGGCAGAACACGACCTAGCTAAGTTGTTCGAAGAGGCATGCCGCAAAGAACCTGGAAGCTTGAGTCGTGTGGGTCTTGAGTCGGTCCTTAGTTGAGTCGTGAGTCGTTCACGACCTATGTTGAGTCGTATATGTTGTATTACGAGCTGGTATGTAAACACTGGTGTTGAGTCGGTTGAGTCGTGGCATTTTTAAGTCCTTAGTGTTGTATTATTTGTATTTTCTCCTAAGTCATGTATTGAGTCGTATGTGGTTGGGTCGTCTACTGCTAATGAGTCGCTACCGACTCAAGATGAGTCGTGAGTCGTAGGGGATGAGTCATATACGACTTAAGGCTCAGGTCGAGGAAACTCTATAAATAGGGGGTGCGTTGTACATTGTTTTAGGTTGATTTTGGAAATAAAATTCCTTGTTGATTGCTTTGTGCTTTCTTCTCTAATTGATAGTTGAGTGTAATCTCCTATCTCCACTCACGTCATTCGAGTGCGCTCGAATCCACGTTTGTTGAAGCCGATTCACGGAATCTAGTGCGCTAGATCAACGTACGAAGAATCGTAGATCTTTGAACACGGTATAGTGCGCTATCAACGTGTTTGAGATAGCTAGAATTCGGTATCTTCGGATCAACGAATTTGGGCAATTCGGTATCTTCATTCCATCGATCGCTACTTTCACCAATTGAAGTTTGTTTTGATTAATCCGCTGCGTCATTATTGGTATCAGAGCTAGGTTAGCCAATCATAGCTAAGTTGATTCTTGGAGCCAAGTATTTGAAGGTGTGTTCGTTGTGTTCATCTTGAAGTTGCAACAAGTTTGGAGTATTTGATCTATAGCATTTTGAATCAAGGTGTTGGAGAGGGTTTGAATTTGTGAGGAGATTTTTGCGCTCCAAGTATAGAAGAGTGTGAGCCGTGCCTTATGTTTGAATTGAAGCCGACTTAACCTTGAGCCGAGCCAAGTTAAGTCGTGAAGATCAAGCCGAGACAAGATTGAGCCGAGCATTGTTGTTTGAAGTTGAAGGTTGAGCCGTGACTTATTGTTGTTTGTGAAGTGTTGTGTTGATTCAATCATGCCGCCAAGGAGAGCTAATCGCCATCAAAATGTTGAAGCATTATATAGACGAGAAGAGGCCGATCAAATGGAACAACGTATGCATGAGAAGATTGATGAAGGCATTGGTAGGTTGGAGAAGCTTATGATTGATATGAATCAAAGTAGAAGAAGAAATTCACCTGAATCCATTCGTGGAGGAAGTAGAGTTTCACATCATTCAGATCGGGAGAGGAGAGAGAGTCAGGATCAACGGAGTGTTGATAATCGAAGTAGGAGGAATGATGATGGTAGTGATCGAAGAGATATGGGTAGTAGGAGTGGTGGTAGAGATGCTGGAGGGAGTGAAAGACAACGATATGCATCAGACTTTGATGAGGAGTTTGATGGTGAGAGGGGAAGTATTCATTTCAGAGACCGAGATCAAGGACAACGTCAGTATCAGGTTATTGATGAAGATCGACGTTGGGAATCGGGTATTGTTAGTGCCAAAATTGGTCACAAACACCCAATACCATGAAAGCGCCAGCGTATGAATATAAATTAGTGATATTCAAACGCAAATAACAAATCTCAGCAAATAATAGACAGTAATCCAAAAGTAAAGAACAGAGACACAAGTTTTATAGTGGTTCGGCTATCTCCGGCCTACGTCCACTCCAATTTTTTTTATTGATTATCCTTGAAGATTACAAGTGATTACAACAGTTGTAGCGACCAAATCTGAAGAAAATAGCAGTAATGATGCTATGGAATGATTCTAGCAGCGTCTAGGCTTGCCTCTTCTCTCCAAATTTTTCGACCCCTTTTCTGAATGACCAGGGGCTCTATTTATAGGCGTGGAAGGCTGAAATCCCGCCTAAAACCTGGGGAGGCTGCTTGGCATGTGAGGGGGGCCCACAGGCCCGTGTTCTCGGAATCCGTGCCCAGTTTGGGATCGATTCGAAGTGACGTTCGAATCGATCAAGAATCCATCCAATTGAGCTAAAATTTGGAGTGAACATTCTTCAACATGTACGTAAGCTCCTGTAAAAATTTCATTGCATTTGGATCAACGGTTTGGAATATATGATCGATCCAAGTTTAAGAATCCGTGCGTCCTGAATGGTTCGAACCCATGCTTCGAAACCATCTACTTCGAAACCATCCCCTTCGAATCCATAGGGCCGACTCCATTGAATCCATACCCTTCAAACCCATGCTCTTCGAATCCATGCTTTCTGAAGCCGCCTCCTTCGAGTCCATATCCTACGAGTCCATCCTCTTCGAATCCATCCCTTTCGAATCCTCGTCCTTCGAATCCATGTCCCTTGCTTCGTATCCATCATCTTCGAATCCATGTCCTCTTCGAATCCATCTCCTTCTTCGAATCCATCATCTTCTTCGAATCCATGTCTACTTCGACTCCATCTCCTTCTTCGAATCCATGCCTACTTCGACTCCATCTCCTTCTTCGAATCCATGTCCACTTCGAATCCATCTCCTTCTTCGAGTCCATCTTCATCTTCGAATCCATGTATACTTCGAATCCATTACCTTCTTCGAGTCCATCTTCATCTTCGAATCCATGATCTACGAATCCATACCTATCGTTCGAATCCACCATCTTCGAGTCCATGTCCATCGTTCGAATCCATGTCCATTGCATTGAAGCTACTCCTTTCGAACCCATCTAGTTCCCATCGATTCGAAGCGTCATCGATGCGAACCTCATGGGTTCGAATCCTGATGGGTTCGAACCTGATCGGTTCGAACCGAGCGTCACTCTATCCTCTTTTTGATGGATTCGAACTACGTACTATTCCTACCTTGAATCCATCATATTTCCTTCATACGAACTCCGATTAACCTGAAATTCAAAACATAGCCTTTCATAGTCCTTATCATCATTTCCAATCAATTTCGTCCCGATCGGAGTTCAACAAAATTTTGACGATATCCATTGTAGCCTTATCTCCAGTCCTGATATCCATAATTCCTTGCCAATTTGTTGATATTCCAGTTTTGACCAAAAAATGGGATAACATTTTGCCCCCCAAAACATGCCTTGTGATAACAAGGCGTGTTTTGAATAATTACGAATCCCATATCCGAAGTCCACAGCCATATTGCCAGAGTATATCGTCCTTGACTGCTTCGAGTCGATGTCCAATTCCATATCCAATAGCCAAAGCCTTAGCCAATTCCGTATCCATTCGAACTTGACAACCAAGTTCCAATCCATCCTTATCCAATAGCCAATAACCGGAACCAGGACCTCTCCGGGTCGATGTCCAAATCCATAACCTCTCTGGGTTCCTGTCAAGCGTGATCCACATCCGACGACCGTGGTCCAGTGTCCCTGGACGTTGAGCCAACCTCTCCGGGTTCTTGCCAAGCGCAATCCATACTTGACGACCTTGGCCCAGTGTCCCTGGGCGCTGTAAAATGCCATGGCTTAAGTCCTAAGCCGAATCCTGATCTCTCCGGATCCTTGCCGAGCATAGTCCATACTCGACGACCTGAAAATAATAAATGATAATAGAGGGCCTAAGTCCTAGGCCGAATCCTGGTCACTCCGGACCCTTTCCAAGCATTGTCCATACTTAACGACCCGAATGAGTCAATCTACCTTGTTTGGGTAAAGTGACTCATCCCTTGCCAGGCATAATCCATACCCGACGACCATTTACCAAAAACCAGATAAAAGTCCAACCAAAATTTATTCCAAAGTCCAAATCCGAAATTCAAATTCGAAATCCAAATCCAAAATCCAAATCCAAATCCAAAATTCAAATCCAAATCAGAAAACCAGAAATCCAAACCAGCATCCAAAACCAAAAACAATCATCCAAAGGAAAATCCAAATAAAAAAGCAAGAAAAACCAGGAGCTTAATCCAAGCTCCAAAACCAAATCCAAAAAAAGAAAAGCAATGTCCAATCTAAAAAGCAAGAAATAAATTTCACAAACCATAGCATCCCGGTTTATCATCATTCAGAGCATGCCTAGGGGCTATCTCCGTCCCCGTACATGTGTAAATGACTTTACCGTCTGCTAGTAGCTTGCTACTTATTCCATATTATCCTGGTCAATGAATGATCAATCGACGATCATCCCTGGGCCTCCCATCATCACGGCGTGAAGTGGTCGGTGGTTGCTCCTGCTCCACCGTTGCATCCCGAGTTCCAACGTATTGCTGTAACTGGCCATTCCTTACATGCTCCTCGATTATGTCCTTTAGGTGCCTGCAGCTGTTGGTATCGTGTCCATCCAGATCATGGAAGAGACAGTGCCTTCCTGATGTCCTTTCCCGCTCTGTTGGTTCCCTCCTAGCCGTCCTTCGGTAGGGAAGGCGATTCCGAGTTTCCAGGTATATACGCTCCAGCGTCTCGTTCAATCTTGTGTATGTGGAAAACTTTGGATCCTTCCATCGCTTCCTAGCGTTTCCAGAGTCGTCATCTAACTTCCTTTTCCCTTTATCCTTATCCAAACCATTTTTGGATACCGCTCCAACCTCGATTGCATTAGCCTTCTTCAACTTTAAATCCGTACTTGCATCTTCTTGCCGAAGGAACCTTTCTGCCTCATGAAAGAATTCGTCGAGATTTTGCGGGGGATCTCGTATCAGAGATACCTTGAAATCCGAATTCTCCTTGACTCCTTATACTGCTGCCATTAAAACCATTGATGGATCAGGCCGATCCACCGAAGCGACTGCCGCACTGAATCGAGTTAGAAAAGCTCTAAGCGATTCGTCCATCCTTTGCTTCACCGATGTTAAAGTCATCACGTTCTTCGGCCTCTTGACGTGAACCCGAAACTGTCCCAGAAACTTTTCCACTAATTCCTTCCAAGTCCTGATAGATCCTTCTTCCAGCTGCCTAAACCACATTGCAGCTAAGTCCTTCAAATACAAAGGGAAACATCGGGCCATCACTTCCTCTGATGCCCCCAGCACCTCCATGTGTCTGGTGTACCTCATTAAGTGATCTGTTGGATCCGTCTTACCATCATATACCTCCACGCTAGGTAGCTTGAACTTAGGTGGATTCTGAGCCATCCTTATCTCCCGAGCGAATGGACTTCTATTCGCTCCTTCCATATCTCTGTTTGTCAAACCACCTCGCACAGTCTTCCTGATCATTTCTACTAACCCTATATTGTCTGGTAGGGGTTGCCCCCCCATGCCCCCGAGGGAACTCTGGTACATATTCCTCGTGTGGCTCACTAGCAGCAACGTTAGCTCTAGCTTGTTGAATTCCTTCCAAAGGTTCTCCTGCATTGAATCCTGTGGGCCTGCCCCCAAGCCCTTGTTGATTGCCTTCTGGCTCCGTATCCTGTCCTTCATTGGGTTCCACAACCCTAGCTCCTTGTCCTGCATCCGTAGCTGCTGTAGCTGTTCCTAAGTTCTGCATCCCTGCAGCTCTCATTTGTTCCAAGAAAGTTTGCATCATTTCCTGTTGACTTTTCAACAATCTCTCCTGCAAAGAATTGGCCATAGCTTCCATTTCATCCCGAGTTATGTAGACCGAAGCCTGTCCTTCCTCACCTCCGGAGGATGCTTGTTGACTTCCTCCTTGTTGGCTTCTCTCAGCCCTTAGCCTTCTGCTATTCTGCCTTGTCATTGTCTTCCAAATCCAAATTCCTCAAACTCTTCAAATCCGATGCAGCGGGTGCTAGTTGTTCTCAGTGAAAGCACCAAAATGTTAGTGCCAAAATTGGTCACAAACACCCAATACCATGAAAGCGCCAGCGTATGAATATAAATTAGTGATATTCAAACGCAAATAACAAATCTCAGCAAATAATAGACAGTAATCCAAAAGTAAAGAACAGAGACACAAGTTTTATAGTGGTTCGGCTATCTCCGGCCTACGTCCACTCCAATTTTTTTTTATTGATTATCCTTGAAGATTACAAGTGATTACAAGAGTTGTAGCGACCAAATCTGAAGAAAATAGCAGTAATGATGCTATGGAATGATTCTAGCAGCGTCTGGGCTTGCCTCTTCTCTCCAAATTTTTCGACCCCTTTTCTGAATGACCAGGGGCTCTATTTATAGGCGTGGAAGGCTGAAATCCCGCCTAAAACCTGGGGAGGCTGCTTGGCACGTGAGGGGGGCCCACAGGCCCGTGTTCTCGGAATCCGTGCCCAGTTTGGGATCGATTCGAAGTGACGTTCGAATCGATCAAGAATCCATCCAATTGAGCTAAAATTTGGTGTGAACATTCTTCAACATGTACGTAAGCTCCTGTAAAAATTTCATTGCATTTGGATCAACAGTTTGGAAGATATGATCGATCCAAGTTTAAGAATCCGTGCGTCCTGAATGGTTCGAACCCATGCTTCGAAACCATCTACTTCGAAACCATCCCCTTCGAATCCATAGGGCCGACTCCATTGAATCCATACCCTTCGAACCCATGCTCTTCGAATCCATGCTTTCTGAAGCCGCCTCCTTCGAGTCCATATCCTACAAGTCCATCCTCTTCGAATCCATCCCTTTCGAATCCTCGTCCTTCGAATCCATGTCCCTTGCTTCGTATCCATCATCTTCCAATCCATGTCCTCTTCGAATCCATCTCCTTCTTCGAATCAATCATCTTCTTCGAATCCATGTCTACTTCGACTCCATCTCCTTCTTCGAATCCATGCCTACTTCGACTCCATCTCCTTCTTCGAATCCATGTCCACTTCGAATCCATCTCCTTCTTCGAGTCCATCTTCATCTTCGAATCCATGTATACTTCGAATCCATTACCTTCTTCGAGTCCATCTTCATCTTCGAATCCATGATCTACGAATCCATACCTATCGTTCGAATCCACCATCTTCGAGTCCATGTCCATCGTTCGAATCCATGTCCATTGCATTGAAGCAACTCCTTTCGAACCCATCTAGTTCCCATCGATTCGAAGCGTCATCGATGCGAACCTCATGGGTTCGAATCCTGATGGGTTCGAACCGAGCGTCACTCTATCCTCTTTTTGATGGATTCGAACTACGTACTATTCCTACCTTGAATCCATCATATTTCCTTCATACGAACTCCGAATAACCTGAAATTCGAAACATAGCCTCTCATAGTCCTTATCATCATTTCCAATCAATTTCGTCCCGATCGGATTTCAACAAAATTTTGACGATATCCATTGTAGCCTTATCTCCAGTCCTGATATCCATAATTCCTTGCCAATTTGTTGATATTCCAGTTTTGACCAAAAAATGGGATAACAGGTATGAAGATGGAAATACCAGAGTTTAAAGGAGGAATGCTAGCTGAAGAATTTCTTGATTGGGTGTCAAATGTTGAAGAGATCTTTGATTTTAAGGAAGTTCCTAAGCATAGGAAAGTAAAGTTGGTTGCTACTAGGTTGAGGGGGAGAGCTTTGGCATGGTGGCAACAAACTAAACTTACCAGGGAGAGAATGGGGAAGTCAAAGATAGAATCTTGGGAGAAGATGAAGAAATTGATGAGATCTACTTTCTTACCATACAACTATCAATCACTTATGCACCAGAGATTGCAGAATCTGAGGCAAGGGACGAAGTCTGTTAGTGATTATGCTGACGAATTTTACCAACTCATTGCCAGGAATGATATTATGGAAACGGAAGAACAGCTAACTGCTAGATTCATTGGGGGATTGAGAATGCAGATCCAGGATATGGTTAATATGTTCGATCCTAGATCAGTTGCGGAGGCACATCAGAAAGCGTTGGCTTGGGAGAAGCAAGGAAGGCGTGGAGGTGGTGTGTTTACTAATTCCAATAATCAAGCGAGGGGTGTTAGTGGAAGTTCTAATGTTCCTAAACCTGTCAATAAGCCAGTGGTGAAGGAGGCTGAGAAGGCGAAGGTTAGTAGTGTTTTCAAATGTTATAATTGTCAAGAGTTGGGTCACAAAAGCAATGAATGTCCGAAGCCGAAAAAGAGAGCAATGGTTGCAGAAGTTGAGGAGGATAATGATGAGGAGGCAGAATGTTCAAATACCCCTTATGTTGAGGAGGAAGAAGAATTATCTGGAGATGAAGGTTGTAATCTTATGATGAGGAGGTCATGTCTTACACCAAAGCAAGAGGAGGATCGTAGTTGGTTGAGAAGTAACATATTTCAGTCGACATGCACTATTCTGGGAAAAGTTTGCAAGTTCGTTATTGATGCTGGAAGTTGCGATAATATTATTTCTACCGAGGCTGTGAAGAAGTTGAACTTGAAAACTGAGAAACATCCTAAACCGTACAAGTTAGCATGGTTAAGGAAGGGAGGTGAAGTGAAGGTGTGTCGAAGGGCTTGTGTTAATTTTTCTATTGGGAAGAAGTATAAAGATGAAATTTGGTGTGACGTTGTAGACATGGACGTATGTCATCTGTTGTTGGGCAGACCGTGGCAGTTTGATAGATCAGTTCAACATGATGGTCGTGCCAATAGCTACAGTTTCATGTTCGAGGGTACTAAAATCACTTTGGTTCCCAAGAAGCAACAACAGAAGGAGAGCAAGCTAGAGGAGATTGAGGAATTGAAAACTTTATTATCTTTGAAGGAGTTTGTTAAGGAGGTTGAAGAGGAGCCTGAAGTATACGTGTTGATTGGGCGTGAGAGCAGTGAAGAGGTTGAAATTCCTGAAGAAGCAAAGCCAGTTTTGAAAGAGTTTGAAGATGTATTTCCAGAGGAGTTTCCTAAGGAGTTACCACCATTGAGAGACATTCAACATCAAATCGATCTTGTTCCGGGAGCAGTGTTACCACATAGACCACATTACCGAATGAGTCCGAAGGAACATGAAGAGTTACGAAGGCAGGTGGAAGAGTTATTAGAACAGGGACGTGTTCAGGAAAGCTTGAGTCCTTGTGCAGTACCAGCTTTGTTGGTGCCGAAGAAGGATGGAACATGGAGAATGTGTACAGATAGTAGAGCTTTGAACAAGATTACTGTTCGTTACAGATTTCCTATGCCGAGGTTGGATGATTTGTTAGACCAGTTGAGTGGGGCAACTATCTTTTCGAAGATTGATTTGAAGAGTGGTTATCACCAGATTCGAATTAGACCAGGTGACGAATGGAAGACAGCCTTCAAGACGAGAGAAGGGTTATACGAATGGTTGGTTATGCCATTTGGTTTGTCAAATGCACCTAGTACATTCATGCGGGTGATGAATCAAATCTTTAGACCATTCATTGGGAAGTTCGTGGTGGTTTATTTCGATGATATTCTGATATATAGCAGGAGTATGGAGGAGCATGTTCTACATTTGAGGGAAGTGTTGATTATTCTTCGTGAAGAACAATTTTATGCTGCTACGAAGAAATGTGTGTTTATGACAAGAAGTGTTTTATTTCTGGGTTATGTTGTTTCAGGAAAGGGAATTCAAGTAGACCAGAATAAAGTGGAAGCAGTCAGAAATTGGCCACAGCCGAGAACTATCACTGAAGTTAGAAGTTTTCATGGATTGGCATCATTCTACCGAAGGTTCATTCCACACTTCAGTAGCGTGATGGCACCAGTTACCGATTGCATGAAAGGAAAACAGTTTGAATGGTCAGAGGAAGCGGGAGTTGCTTTTGAGAAGATCAAGGAACTATTGACGACAACACCAATTCTTGTTTTACCGAATTTTCAGTTGCTGTTTGAATTGCACACTGATGCGTCGAAGGTGGGAATTGGAGGAGTCTTGAGTCAGAATGGGAAACCTGTTGCATATTTCAGTGAGAAGTTGTCAGGGGCAAAGATGAGATACAGTACATATGACGTTGAATTCTATGCTGTTGTGCAAACGATTAAACACTGGAGACATTATCTATTTCAGAAGGAGTTTGTTCTGTACACTGATCATGAGGCGTTGAAGTATTTGCAGGGGCAGGACAAGATTTCAGCGAGACATGCGTCATGGATCGCGTATTTACAGCAGTTTACCTTTGTTGTTAAGCACAAATCGGGGGTGACGAACCGTGTGGCTGATGCTTTGAGTAGGCGGAGTCATTTGCTGACAACATTGAAAGTTGAAGTGACGGGGTTTGAAATGTTGCCAGAGATGATTGAAGAAGATCCTTATTTTGTGAAATTTGTTGAAAAGGTAAAGGAAGGAAGTGATGACGAGTTTTTATTGGTGGATGGCTTTCTGTTTAAAGGGAATCGTTTATGCATACCGGATTGTAGCTTGAGATTGAAAATTATCAAGGAGTTGCATGAGGAAGGGCATGTGGGCCGTGATCGTACTTTGCAATTGATTCACAGTCTTACATTTGGTCGTCGATGAGGAAAGAAGTGGGGAGGTTTGTGGAGCGATGTCATATTTGCCAAGTGTCGAAAGGAACCGCGACCAATGCTGGGTTGTATATGCCGTTGCCTGTACCGGCTAGACCATGGGTTGATGTGAGTATGGACTTTGTATTGGGATTGCCGAGAACGCAGCGTGGTAATGATTCTATATATGTAGTGGTTGACAGATTTTCTAAAATGGCACATTTTATTGCTTGCAAGAAGACGACGGATGCTGTTCGTGTTGCTCAGATATTTTTCAAGGAGATCTATCGACTTCATGGATTGCCAGAGTCTATTGTGTCGGATAGAGATACTCGTTTTCTGAGTCACTTTTGGTTAAGTTTGTGGAAGATGGTGGGAACGAAGCTGAAATTTAGTAGTGCTTATCATCCGCAAACTGATGGATAGACAGAAGTTGTTAACAGGTCATTGGGAAATTTGTTGCGATGTCTTGTACAGGATAATTTGAGAAGTAGGGACATGAAGCTATGCCAAGCAGAGTTTGCTCATAATCATGCCATGAATCGTAGTACGGGTTACAGTCCATTTCAGATTGTGTATTCAAATTTACCCAGGGGACCGTTAGATTTGGCAGTAGTACCGCAGTCAAAGGGAAGAGCTAAACGGGCTGTTGATTTTGTTGAAGAATTAACCGAATGTCATAAGATCGTTCAAGAACGATTAGAAAAGTCAAATGAGAAGTATAAGCAGGCTGCTGATTTGAAACGACGGAGTGTTGAATTTAAGGAAGGTGATTTGGTTTATGCTGTATTGACGAAGGATCGTTTTCCGGTGGGTGCTTATAACAAGTTGAAGGCGCGGAAAATTGGTCCAATTGAAATTGTGAAGAAAATTAATGAAAATGCTTATAAGTTGAAGCTACCAAAAGATGTTTACACGTCTGACGTGTTCAATGTTAAGCATCTCGTACCATATTATAGAGACGAACAATCTGAGGCAGAAGAATTTACAAATTCGAGGACGAATTTTTCTCAACCAGGGGAGGATGATGCAGCTCAGGGGTAAGTTGTATGCGATCTAAAGAGGAAGATCGTTCTCGAGTTAAGGAAGCTTCGTTTTTAGGTCTTAAGTCGTTCACGAGTCAAGCAACTATGAGTCGTGAACGACCTAACTGGTCGAGTGAAGGGGAGGTACGACTTAACGAAGAAGAGGCACGAGATAACAAACACTTGAGTCGTATACGGGTTAATGGAACAGGGCTGCGACTCAACGGGAACTTGGGGTGTTCGAGGCTGATGAGTCGTACACGGCTCAACGACCCATACATAAGTCGTTTACGACTTAACACGAAGAAGGGGAAGGTTTCAGCAAGTAAGGTCCTTGAGTCGGAGGCAGAACACGACCTAGCTAAGTCGTTCGAAGAGGCATGCCGCAAAGAACTTGGAAGCTTGAGTCGTGTGGGTCTTGAGTCGGTCCTTAGTTGAGTCGTGAGTCGTTCACGACCTATGTTGAGTCGTATATGTTGTATTACGAGCTGGTATGTAAACACTGGTGTTGAGTCGGTTGAGTCGGGGCATTTTTAAGTAGTTAGTGTTGTACTGTTTGTATTTTCTCCTAAGTCATGTATTGAGTCGTATGTGGTTGGGTCGTCTACTGCTAATGAGTCGCTACCGACTCAAGATGAGTCGTGAGTCGTAGGGGATGAGTCATATACGACTTAAGGCTCAGGTCGAGGAAACACTATAAATAGGGGGTGCGTTGTACATTGTTTTAGGTTGATTTTGGAAATAAAATTCCTTGTTGATTGCTTTGTGCTTTCTTCTCTAATTGATAGTTGAGTGTAATCTCCTATCTCCACTTACGTCATTCGAGTGCGCTCGAATCCACGTTTGTTGAAGCCGCACGGAATCTAGTGCGCTAGATCAACGTACGAAGAATCGTAGATCTTTGAACACGGTATAGTGTGCTATCAACGTGTTTGAGATAGCTAGAATTCGGTATCTTCGGATCAACGAATTTGGGCAATTCGGTATCTTCATTCCATCGATCGCTACTTTCACCAATTGAAGTTTGTTTTGATTAATCCGCTGCGTCAATCAGTGAGGACTTTGATGGTATGAGCTTGGAAATACGGCCTCAATTTTCTTGATGCGATCAATAAACAATAGGCGAGCTTTTCCAACCTTGAATAGTTCATCTCTGCCCCAGTGAATCTTTTGCTGATATAATAGACTGGGCGTTGAATCCTTGCGTCTTCCCGTACCAACACTGCATTGAGAGCATGAGATGAAATTGCCAAATATATGAAGAGATCTTCACCATTGACAGGCTTTGAAAGTATCGGAGGCACTTCCATATGACGAACCAATTCATCAAATGCTTTCTGACATTCAGGAGTCCACTCAAAGTTTTTTCTTCCTTTCTTCAGAGCATCAAAGAATGGAATGCATTTGTCAGTAGCTTTTGAAATGAACCGACTCAAGGCAGCAACCTTTCCATTGAGACTTTGCAACTCCTTCCTCGTTCTAGGAGCTTAGACCTCTCTCAGGGTAGTAATCTGGGCAGGATCAGCTTCAATGCCCCTAGCGCTAACAATGAAACCCAAAAACTTTCCGGACTCCACTCCAAATGAACATTTCAAGGGATTAAGCTTCATTCTGTACTTTCGGAGTACTACGAACATCTTTGCTAAGTGATCCATGTGGTCCACTGCTTTCTTAGATTTCACTAGCATATCATCAAAATAAACCTCCATTGTCTTGCCAATCTGCGGTTTAAACATGGCATTGACAAGCCTTTGGTAAGTGGAATATGAGAATGCAAACGTAATTATTGAATTAATGGGTGAAATATTGTAATAGGGTGTAATAAGTTGGGAAGAATGAACATACAAGTAATTAAAGGTTACTTTAATGATGATTAATATAATAACAGAAAGGTGAGTTTAAATTGATTAGAAATGGAAGTTTATTTATAAGGCAATAATTGATGAATAAAAAATGTTTGAAACCAAGTAGATAAATTTATAGAGAACATTTAATAGTTATTAATGTATATGTTTGGCAATTGACAATTTATGAATTTGTTAAGATTGTAAAATTATAATCTAATATTACGTAATGTTAACTAAGGTAACTATTAATAAATTGAACGAAATGCAAATCAATGGAATAAATGTAGACGTATAATTAGCTACAAATTGAATATATGAAAAAAAATGTAAGCATTGGATTAAATTAAGGAAATTAAATTATAATAAATGGTTATTCAATAAAACCAATGTTCTAGGAGTAACTATAATAGTTGTTTGAAATATGTATAAACTTTGATTTGGAAATCAATTGGATTTAATATGAAATTTGGTGTTACATTGATGTGTTTAAATGTTATTTTATTTTGTAAAGTAATAAATGATGCAATAAAAGATTGCATCAAGATATAACCAGTGCTAATTAAGATTAATACTTAATGGATTGAATGAAATGACAATTAATGAAGATATGTTATACTTGACTATAAATGGCATAAGCGAATAAATGGAATATTAGATGAAATTAGTACTATGAAAATAAATGGTAACGTTTAATTGTAAGTAATAAAAGCTTATTAATGTGACTAGAATTTAGCGTAATGATTATTGTATGTTACCTATTCTTGTTGCTTGTTAATTTAAATTGGAAATCAGTCACCATAAGTCTAATATTACGTTAATATTAATTAAGGTAATATTTAGAAAATGTTAATGTTATTCATAATTGGGAAATTTGCTGAACTATAAAAGTGGGAATAAATATTTAACAATTTATTGGATTTGAACTATATTAATAATTGGATTTATTGCAAGTAAGTGAAATTTAATTTTTGCGTTAATTGAGATTTAGATGAAATTTAAGAATATTAATGTAATAGTCTAAATCCAATGTTAAAATTTTTCCATTTGATAGCAATGAAGTGAATAACATAATGAAAAGTCAATTAAATGGAATTATTGGTAATTTAATTTATAATTTTTGAATTTAGTGGAATTTAAATTAAACACGGAAAGTGATGAATTAATCAACTTTGATTGACATCTAAATTTGTTTAAGTTTCTGTAATTGTTTAAGAAATTTAAAAATGATAAGATTATTAATTTTGAAAATTGAAATAGAAAATTTGATTTAATTAATTAATTTTAATTTAATTAATTAACTGGAAAAATAGCCATTTTAGCTACTGACTCGGATTTCGACGAAACCAGTTTCGCCGGATCCGTAATGGTGAATTATTATAGGGTTTCAAATTTCGTAGCAATCGCACTTGTCGTTTGATTGTACGGACTCAAAACGCCTTGAAATCAATGAAATTGAAATCAATTTGAAAAATATTGATTTTACCATAACTTCTTCATACGATGGAATTTGGACTTGAAATCTTCTCCATTGTGTTTAAAATATTTTAAAAAACCTATTTTGATATACGGGTTGACCCAATTTCGTTCCGGAGTCAGAACAGGCTTTTCGCGCCATACATCGTTCAGCGCGTTTATAAATCGGGCCCATCAATTCTTTTTCAACTTTGTCTATAAATACCCGGTTATAAACCCTAGCCTACTCCTATTTCTCATTTGTCTGTACGTACATTTCAACTATCTCTCCTCCTCAATGGCAGACAAACAAATTCTAGATCCTAACACAAATCAAATTTCAATCCAAATCAAAAAAATTCAAACTCCTCAAAAAAATTCAGGAAAATTATATATCGAAGCTCTCGACGAGCGCATCACAGATCCATGATTCGTTTTTGAAATCGAATCGTAATTTTTCCAGAAACCCTTAATTTAGTCGCGGCCTTTCATCGCGCGACGATCATCTTTGTACGATCGTCAAATTGAATCGTGGGTATTGTAGAGAGTCGAGTGGGGATTCCATACAGGCAAGTTAATCAGCGATTCGATGGTTTGATCGGTGGGATTAATTCTATTAGGTCAAAATGTTTCCGGCGGCGGCTGTACTCTCTCGTTTGATCGACGGCGTGGCATGGTTCGTGGATGCCATAGGGATTGCCGGCGGCCTTTGACAGGGGCCGTGCGTGGTTGCGGTGGAGTATAGAAGCTCGCGACGTGATCGAGGTGGCGGCTTCAGGATGGTGCGCGCGTGTTTTAGGCGTTCGATTTTTGTCTGGGTAGGTTGTGCGTGAGGAAGGAGGACGCTGACGTGGCTTCAGAGGATTGGTTTGTTTTTTTTTTTTGTTTAATTTCAAGTTCAATTGTTCTAACGTGTATATCTTTCATGTACGAGCTCCGATTTAGACGCGGTTTCTTGCGCTGGGATCGTATCGAAATTTATGACATTTTGGCGTTGGTTTGCGCAGATTCTAAGACTGTTGGAATTTTGAGTTTAAATTGAATTTAAATTCAATTTAAATTCAAAAGGTGAGTGTTTTAACCCACTCACAACTTCTAAAATTTGTTCTGTTTGTTAAATTAGATATTGTTGTGATTATGCCTTTATTTATGACTTTTTCGTATATTTTTAATCATCATCTCAGTTATTTCATTTATTTAAATTACATCGTTATTTAATTATTATTGAATATATCTACTAGTTAAATACCTGTTATATATATTATCAGTCATCTATTGGTATTGATTGATTGTTTGGATGATGATTGTGATGGATGTGTGATTTGTTGATGGATGAATGGATTTTGTATTATATATTATTTTAAACTGCAAGATGTTATGTATTTTATTTCATTCGGGATGGCGGTTTGAAATGATATATAACCGTAATTTTATTTTAAATTACTGATCGAAATGATAAATATCTATATCACTTGACCATAGGATAGAAAATTTTATACAAGCACCGTGGTCTATATATATATATATAATTATTTTGAAATGATTTCTATGGTTGTAAAGAAACATATGGGTTATATAGATATTGATTTTAGATGTTATATAAATGCTATTTTTATTATTGATTTTAGCTATGTACAAATTTGTTTTGAATTATAAGATAAGATAAATAATAAAGTTTGATTTCTTTTACACAATATGGTTAAGTATCTATCTAAATTTTATGGTATATAGAGTTTATAATGACTCAAATAAAATTAAGGTTGGAAGATAAATGGGAATTCGATTTGAATTAAAGTATTTAAGAATTGTCTTCGGAAAAATTTGATTTGAAATGTAAATAAATTTGAGGTTTAAAAGGTATGATATTATAACTTGATTTTTGTTTAGAGGATATAAATGAATATCAAAGTGATTTAAATGAATATTATCAAGTTAATTAAATTGAAAGTATATCCTGTTACTTGATGTGTAAAGGTTTTACTTAGATGATACATGATTTATTAAGTAAACATTTCAAATCTAAATAATAGTAATTAAAATTGATATATATGAAATTATCAAAGAATTCGTTTTGAAATGGAGGAATATTTAAAGCTTTGAAAGATGTGGAAATTGAAATGTTTATTTGGGGTTTAAATCTATATTTGGAATTGATTTGTGAAGGTGAAGAAATTATTTTTTAATAAAGTAATTTATATTTTAACCATTTAAGTGGTGTGGTTATATTTCAAAGTTATGTAATTCAAAGTTTTATGTGTGAAAGGCTATATTTCAAGCGTTTGGTTTAGAAATATTATAACTATGAAAATTTATGGTTTTAGAAAGGATATATTTGAAAATGATACCATATTGATTTGGTTTTAAAAAGGGAAAATGATATCGTAATTATATGGTTTTGAAATGAATATTATAACCTGGTTTTGAAGTATAAATTATTTTGAAATGACCGCGGTGTTATAATAACGTTGGTTGTTGAAGAGACCGGGATCGGAAGTTGTCATACTTTCTGCCAACTCCGAGAACCACTTTAACAACCGTGTACGCATTGGAGATTCCAGAATGAAGTAGGATGGCAGCGGCGTTTCCTTTGAGGTAAATACATGGACCCAACTCCCGTGAGTTGGCATATGGTGGCTAAAACAGGAGCGATCGACGAGTTAATGAGGTATCACCTTTGATCGGACACATCCCTTCGACATTATACTTTGACTTTTGGATTGATTCGGTGGCCACTTTTGATTTTTTTATTTGGGGGTGTGGCTCTAGGTGGACAGTAGCTGCGCGCTACGCGTTACCACCGACCCGGAAGCGTAATTGGTATATCTACCCTGGCTTTGCCTAGTTGTGTCATGTCACCTACCCTATCGCGCCTTGTACGAGTTTGGTTTTCTCCCGTAGCCCGTATGGTGTCCTTTGGTGGCTTACCGATCAGGAGGGACTATGATATTGGATGGACTACTGGGACTATTATTGTGTAAAGGGGGAGATTGGGCAACTCCTTAACGCTATTTAAAAGTAAGTTCATTTTACTATAGACATTATTATAGCGTAATATTACTACATAGTAAATAGTTTAACGGATCTTTAGGAGATGTGAATCCCGAGCATCTTTTAAGTTACTGCACTCACGTTTGATATTGGATAGGAGATGTCAAACTCTGTAAACATCTCTGACGCCATTACACTCATATTTATTTCAGTTGATTTAAATTACATAAGATCTTTTAGTTCTGACTTGAGTGGTTTGTCTTTTCAATTCGCTCGGGTCAGCCTGAGCATTTCAAGATTTGAAGACATTACTTCTGGAGGATGAAGGCGAAGATTTTATTACTATTATATATTATATTAGTCCACTGCATCACATCTATTCCACTGCATCGAGTATTATTCGTTGGTATGTGCAACTCTAATATGTATTGTATAAATATAATCAAATGTTTATAAAACAGCTTCATGAACTATATATTTGATTATTATACTTTATCGTTCGGCTGCAAGGTTCTATTTTGTTTTTTCCTTTCTCTATTTATTCTTATTTACCCATAACAAGCCGCCCTTCTGTATGGTTTAATTCTGACGTGTGTGGTTTATCGTCGATTTAAAGCGTGCAAAAATGCGGGACGTTACACTAACCGAATAAGGAAAATGGATAGGCTTATATAAATCACGGGAAACCTTAGCCGGGTCAACCGTGACTTCAAGAATTAGATCGATGTAGAATTTTAAGGCAAATCTACATTCGATCTCAAGAGATAGAATTCGGGACAACAAGAGATACAAGCTTCTAACCGAGGATATACAGAAATCTCCGGTGAATCAATGCATATTGTAAAGGAGTTTCACCCCTTCACAAGCAATTGGAGATTTGGCGAGACCGCCTAATCACTATAAAGATCGTCCGAAGTGGAGTTTTGGGATACTCCAAAATGAAAAGAAGATGAATAGTTGGGGACAAGAATGAATTTCGGAACAAAAGGAACGTTTCAAAGTTCAAAGGAAACAGAGTCAAAGAGAAAGAGATTCAAGCTCGAATGATTGTGTTTCTATAAATAAATTTACCATATATGCTAAGTTTTGCATAGACCCAAAGCTCTAATACCAAAATGTAACGACCAGATATTTTCAACCACTCGCATCCGCACATGTGGGACTTAAATTTCTCAAAATACCGAATTGTAAAATAAACTTGGCAAATCTCAGAATATAAAGAAAATAAATAAATCACAGAATCATAGACACAAAGTAATATAATGCAGCGGTAGCAAATAGATAGTAGTTCATGAAGCTACTATATAAATACATCAGAGTTAAACAGGATGCAACAGAAATATCAAGATAATAATCAGGTAAAAAGTTGAATACAACACTGGAATTAACTGGATAACTGGAATCAACTGCATATTGAAATTGAAATAGATAGCTGGATCATCAAGCAAAGCTCCAACTCCGAAGGTGAGTCTCTAATGTTGTATCACTCAGGTTGACTCAAGCGTAAAGCAAAACACAAAATACTCGAGGTACGACATACATACTTATACAATGTAAACCAACTCAAGTGAACAGTATATAAGGCACAAGTAACTTAAAGGATGCTTGGAACCGCACATCCTCTAAGGATCAGTTAAACTATTTACTATGTAGTAATATTTCGCTATTATAATAATGTCTAAAGTAAAATAAACTTACTTTTAAACAGCATTAAGGCTTTACATTTTCCACCTTAACAAGTAATAGTGCCAATAGTCTATACAGTACTTGCGTACCTCCTAAACGGGATGCTACGTGAAGATACTCCATATGTACGACACAAATCAAACTCGTACAAGGCTCGCTAGGGTAGGTGACACAGCACAGCTAGACAATGCTAGGGTAGATATACCCCCAAATCAAAATCAAAAGTGGCCACCGAATCAATCTCAAAATCAGAATAGTATCGAAGGAGTGTGTCCGATAAGAGGAGTTACCTCACTAGCCTGGAATCGCTCCTGTTTTAGCCACCTTATGCCAACTCACGGGAGTCGGGTTCACGTATATACCTCAAAGAAACGCCGCCGCCATCCTTCTTCATGTTGGAATCTCCACCGCGTACACGGTTGTTAAAGTGGTTTTCGATGTTGGCATAGAGTAAGACAACTTCAGATTACGATCTCTTTTACAACCAAACATTATTATAACCCATGGATATTTATTTCAAAATCATTTATACTTCTAGAACCAAACGAGCATATCCATTTCAAACTCATATCATTTCTTTCAAAATAGTATATACTTTCAAAACCAAAATATCATACTCATTTCAAAACTATATCACAATAGTATCATTTCCATTTCAAAACTAAATCAATAATATATCATTTGAATAAAACCCGAATTTCCAAATCACTGAATATTTCCTTCAATTTATTAAACTTGAAATTCCTTTAGGTTATCATAGGATTTTGGGAAATGTGACCTTAAGGAATCATAGCATTTTTGGAATGTAGTACTTTCCTCTTTAACATTTTATATAATCAAAGTTTTTATATACTTACAAATTTTAACATGGTCATTTTGTCATAGCCTTATATTTAAATAAACTTTGTTTCTGTAATATCCAATTTAAAGCTGAAGTTCTTATGTTAAGTTAAAAGTACCTTATTAACTTACATTATTATTACAATAAAGAAACTTTATTATTTTAATCATTTAAATTATGCCATTTACATTAATTAAAACTTACATATCAAACTTACACTATCAACTTACATTTTCTTATTACAGTAAGGAACATTTATTATTTTAGTAAATTGCACCATTACATTAATTAAAACATACATGTCAAATGTAAGTTTTGTGACGACTGGATATTTTCAACCATTCGCATTTGCACGTGTTGGACTTGAATGGCTCAAAATACCGAATTGTGAAATAAATTTGGCAAATCATAGAATATACCACAAATAAATACAGAATCACAGACACAAATTAATGTAATGCAGCGGAACGGAAGAAAAAAGACAGTAGTTCGTGAAGCTACTATATAATATACTTCAGAGTTACATCACTAGAATCAACTAGATAACTGAAATGCAATAGATAGCTGGATCTTCAACCAAAGTTCCAACTCTGAAGGTAAGTCTCTAATGCTGTATCACTCAGTCTGACCCGAGCGTAAAGAAAATACACAAAACACTCGAGTCAGGAATACACACTTAAACAATGCAAACCAACTCAAGTGAACTATAATACAAGGTATTAATAACTTAAAGGATGCTTGGGACCGCCCATCCTCTAAGAATCCGTTAAACTATTTACTATGTAGTAGTATTTCGCTATTATAATAATGTCTATAGTAAAATAAACTTACTTTTAAATAGCGTTAAGGGGTTACCCATATAGCCCTTAACATGTAATAGTGCGAGTAGTTTATACAGTATCCTAATACCTCCTGATCGGGAGGCTACCATAGGATACTCCATAAGTACAACACAAATCAAACTCATACAAGACTCGCTAGGGTAGGCGACATGACACAACAAGGTAATGCCAGGGTAGATATACCAATTACGCACACGGGCTGGTGGTAACGCATAACAGCTACTACTGCCTACCTCGAGCCATACCCTCAAATAAAAAATCAAAAGTGGCCACCAAATAAATCCAAAAGTCAGAATATAATATCGAAGGTGTGTGTCCGAATAGAGGAATGACCTCATTGGCCCGAGATTGCTCCTGTTTTAGCCACCTTATGCCAACTCATGGGAGTTAGGTCCACATATATACCTCAAAGGAACGCGGCCACTATCCTACTTCGTTCTGGAATCTCCACCACGTACACGGTTGCTAAAGTGGTCTTCGGGGTTGGTAGAGAGTATGACAACTTCTGATCCCGGTCTCTTAAACAACCCAACGTTGTTATAACCCATGGATATTTATTTCAAAATAATTTATACTTTAAAACCACAATATCATATCCATTTCAAAAACCAAAGTAATGATATCTCGTTTAAATTCCAAAACAAAACCAATATATTATTTAAATAAAACCAAAATGTCAAATCAGTGAATATTTCCTTCAATTTATTAAACTTGAAATATTCCATTAAATAACCTTAAATCAAGCCACTTTATAAAGTCATATTCTTAAATCTTCAATTTCAATAAGTTCAAATTTATACATTTAAATACAATTCTTATTTAAATACAATTTCAAATAAATTCATTTCTAAAGCCAAATTACTTTCAAGTTATAACAACTTTGAAACCAAACACTTTGAAACATATTTATTTAGACCATTTAAATTCAATGTCAATATCTTCGAAATAAAATTCATTTAACCAGTTAAATTCAATGTAAATAATATTCATTTCAAAGTTGTCGCATTTAGAAGTCTATTCATTAAATAACTTTCCAAAACATTGCATATTCAACTACACTAAAATTTCAATTTTTAGCCAATTTAACTTATAAAATCACATTTACACGCTTCATAAATATTCATTTTGATATCATTTAACTAATGAGTTAATAAAATAAAATTTTATCAATAAATATCCAAATTTAACTATAATTCATTAATAAGTCAAAATTACCATTTTTGCTTAACTTTTATTTTTAACAAATAACTTTACACTTTATTTTAAAATCTCCATCCCACAAATACAATATTGTAACAACCCTAGATTTTTTACTATAAATTTCTTTAGTTTATTTTAAATTTGTTTTATTTGTTAAATTTCATCTCTAAATATTTTTAAAATGATAATAGAATTTTTCCAAAATTTACCGTATTTATTTCCTATCTTTAAGGGTTGTTTTCTATTTTCTGCTATTTTCTTCATTAAAAACTATATTTAAATTAAATTTTAAATATTTATTGTGACGCCCCACCTCTATACCCACGCTAGCCAAGGACACTACGGGGTAATGTCGTCAACTAGCGCGGAGGATAAGGCTGTTGAGGAGCGACCATCTGTGTAATTGCTTTGTGCGAGTACCGATATGCCAGATAAAAATATAACTTTTCATCTCAAGAGGAAATCCGACATACCGACACAAACTCAAAGCTACCACACTGTGGCTATAAAGATCTTCGAAAACAAATATATAAATAAACATAACACAAATCAGTCACAGATAATTCATATCACAAAGGCGGAAATAGATATGAATATTACACATAAAAGTGTACATCAGAGTAGTGGTCAAATAAGATCCACAACATCACAAAAATGAATAGATGCAAGTGCAAGACAAAAATATGTATACATCAAGGAGTCTATATCTCAATTGTATACAACAAAAACTACTAAACTAAAGTAGTTAGCCAAAATCAGATGATAGTTCCAGATAGGGAGTTAAGAGGAAGCACCTGTAGAATCTCAGTCTGACCCGAGTATTATTTAATAAGAAAATAATAAACGGATCAGTCTAGCTATAATTATCAGATAAAAATGAGATATAAGAAGAGATATAATAAAAAGACGTATGATAACCAAAAATGTCATACTACGACATATACATTAGAAAATCCACAAAAGTCATACAATATCTCAAAGAATCTCATAGCATCAAAAAGAATGTCATATTCTTCATTTAATTCACCAAGCCACAATAAATGACATACATATCAATGCCAACTGAGAAAGGTGGTGAAACATAAATTCTAGAAATCATCAAATAGAAATCCAGAAATCATAATAAAAAAGGATGGCCAATCCCATAAACTGGACATCGACGCACTTAGAAAGACACGCCTCATGCACAGTCGAACATCGACGCACCTAATTAGGTACGACCCATGCTCTAGCATCGACGCACCTAGAAAGATACGCCCCATGCATAAATAAACATCGATGCACCTAGAAAGATACACCCCATGTAATGTCTAACACCGATGCACCTAGAAAGATACACCCCATGCAAAGTCGAACATTGACACACCTAGATAGATACGCCCCATGCATAGACGAACATCGACGCAACTAGAAAGATACGCCCCATGTCCCAACTTATTGAGCCGATTGGCTCCACGAAGTAAACAAACATCGATGCACCTAAAAAGGTACACCCCATGCATAATAAACATCGACGCACCTAAAAAGGTACGACCCATGTGCAAACAAACATCGACGCACCTAAATCGGTACGACCTATGCAAGAAATGAGACGAAGCTCAATAGAATGAGGAACTGTCCTCCACATAGACAAAGAGACATCGCACATTGCTAGTCTAAACAATAAAATGATCATCATCGATCATCAAGAAGTGTCAATTACAATAAGCTAGTAAATATATGAGTTTAGCATCATGTCCAATAACCACTAGCTTAACTTAAATATTTGCGAACAAATTGTAGATCTCCACTAGAAAATTGTCACACGAGATTCAATCGAACAAGTCCAAAAATTAACCAACAAAGTAAATGCAAGCGTTTCATCCCACTCGTTTTACTAAGTCGTTTAATTAGATTTCTCATACGAGTGAGGTAAAAGTTTTATATACTAGTAGATTGGAAAACGGTTTTATAAATGAGTTTGGTATTGAAAATAGAGTTGAAATCGTTTTGAGGAAAGAGTTTTGATATTTACTACTAGTATAGAAAATCTTCATATTTTAAAGTGACAAATCATAGAATTGATTGTAGAAACAATCAATCATAAAAATTCACATTCGAAGACGTGAATAAAATCAAAAGAAATCGATACCGAATCCATCAAAATGGATATTCCCAAAAATCATGATGAAAATGTCAAAGAAGTCCTTAATAAATGATAACAACAAAAAGGGAATCAACACGAATCGATTAAAGTTGGAAATATACTCAAAAATAGCCAAAATAGGCAACTTAAACAGTTCCAGACGTCTGGTAGGTGTTCCCGGACGTCTGGCCCTAGGTTCTGGAAGTATATGTGTTTTCTCCCTTCTATTTTTAATTCCTGGGCCATTTTAGACGTCTGAAATTTTCAACCAGACGTCCGAATTTGATTTCAAACGTCTGGATTTTGTTTCAGACGTCTAGATTTAGGCTCTGCCTTTTCCAGACCCCTTTCCAAACGTCTGGATTTTCCAACCAGACGTCTGGATTTGGTTTTGACGTCTGAAATCAATTTCAGACGTCTGAAATCTTTTGCTAGGAAAAAAAAGCCTAGACCAAAAATGGCAAATCCAAACTGAAATGCGACCGAACGAGCGATGGATGCTAAGGATTTATGCCAATCGACAACCCAGCACTATAGGCTCTTCGATGCATCACCAAAAACATGTACAAACATCAAAGATTGGATTTTTAAAGATTTAACTACAAAACACGAAAAATTGGAATATTCACCAATTCAATCCAAATCAAAAGCAACTGAACATAAATAAGTGTTTGGAATTCATACCCAACAATCAAAGATAGTTGTAGACATAGATGTGAGATAAAAATTTCACCTTTGAACCCAAATCAAAGAAGGAGAAGCTTTAAGAAAAGGGAAGATCAACCACACTTCAATCTCAACACTAGAAGCTTGAATCTAAGCTCAAAAGAAGAACATTCCCTAAGTTAGGTTTAGGAAATTTATGAAATCAAAGAGAGAATGAGTTGGAGAAGATGAAGAGAAGGCTTACCAATGGGTTCTCTTGAATTTGGAGCTAGAAATTGATTTGCAAATAGAAACTAGGGTTTTGGATTTCTATTTCCCATTCTCTTCCACCATTAATCTTTTTAGAACTGAAAGTAGAGGAAGAGGGAGTGAATGAAGAGGGGGTTCCAGTTTGGGGTATTAAGTTAGAACATTGGGCTGAACCCAACCTAAACCCAAAGCCCTAAGTGAAAAGTAGCAAAATTCTACTATCTCCAAACATATCGAAGTTTATACTCAAAAAGGTCCCAAATGTCATTTTGAACTCAATGGAGGTGTTCTCGAGTCCCAATTCGATTGTTTGCAAAAAGTAGCCTTTCGGACCAAAATCCGACGAACGATAAAATATTTAAATATAAAATCGTTAAATATGCGGGTTGTTACATTTATTTTGTGAATGTATTTTTATTTTATTTTATTATTTATGTTTAAAAATATTTTACAAGCTCATATGAATTTTCTAAAAATTATTCTATTTAATTTCAAATTTTCTAGTCTAGTTCACTATTTTTAGCTATTTTTCTTAATTTAACTTTATATAATTAATAAATAATATATAAATTTTTATATTTTGACAAATTTTTGAAATTTTATCTGGGTTTATTATTATTTCTAGAAATATAAAGTTATATAATTAAAATAAAGAAATATGAAAGGGTTCTGACTTTTGAACTGCCTTTTGCCTTTTTGAATTCCACCTCTTCATTTTCCTCACAACTCTTCATTTCTCTTGCCATAACTCCCTACATTTCAGCCGACTATCTCATTTTCACTTCACATGTCTTTCTTTCCTCATTCCGGAGAAAAAATTTCGGCCATCCTTGCTTGAAGATTTTGGTAAAACTTTATTTCTTTTATCTCTTTTTCTATTTACATCGTTTATTTCTAGCTTGATTTTGCACATGCTTTCACCTCTTTTAGGATCGGCCATGCCTCCCTTGCTGCCTAGCCGCCTCCAGCAACTGATGACACACCACCAGCACCTCCTCCTCACCAGCCACTCAAGCCATGAACCCCCTTGGCGACGCATATCCACGAAAGTTTCAAAACACCCTTCATACTAGCCTAACCGAGCACCACTCTCATTCCATCACCTCACCACCCCTCTAGCCGCCACCTACCACACCACCACCCCTCCAGCACCTCCAACACCCACTATCATACTACCACATCGGACCCCACTCCTCTGGCCGTGACACCTAGGGCCTTGGCCAAGCCCAAATCCTTGACCAAATTCATGTATGCATGCTTATGTGTGTTATTGCCTTCACCCACCTTTACACCATCATTCCAACATGTAGGCCGAACCCATACTCACCCAAAATAGACCCAAACACCTGCAATTATGTTGTATTTCCCCTTATGGCTAAGCCTAGTAAAGGTTAAAAGCTAGTGCAAGCATTTCTATTTGATTCTGTGCAGTCTATTCTAGTGTAGTTTTGATCGTAGTTGATTTGAAACTCATCATTGTTATATTGTTTTTGTTTGATGTGTATCTAAGGAATTTGACACTTGGCTCCTCCATTCAAATCTGTGTCGTGGTTTTGTGCTTGTGTAGATCCAGTTTGTGAAATTCGTCGTTGGGTCATCAGCTCAAACCATTGAGTTATTCTCACCAGACAGTTTTATACTTATATGAATAGTAAATCGATCGCTTGTGAATATGTAAACTGCATCACCATATTTTATTTGCTATGTCACTATTATGTGATGTTCACGCATGATTAAACACCAGTTATATCATATATCACTGTTATATTATTGCTGTTTTGTATATTTTATCAGTATATCACACTGCAAGTTCCCTTTAGATTAGAATCACTATGGGTTGAAATGATACATACCCGAACGGACTTTAGAATAAGGGAAAATCGTTATGGGCTGAAATGATAAGCCTAAATGATTTTCATATTTATTTCATTTACTTGGGACTGTGGGTTAGAGATGATAAACCCAGATTTTTCTATGTAAATTACGGTTGAAATGATATATTACCCGTATCACTTTTCCTATTGTAGAAAATTATATACAGACCCGTAGTTAATATATGTTTTTCTAAAAAATTTAAAATTATTTTAGAAATGCAAATATTAAAATATTTTGACTTAAATCTAACTAAAAATGATTTTTGTAAAATATTATTGATATTTTGAATAATTATTAGTGAAATAAATTAATGAAAAGTTAGAAAATTTTGAATGTAAGTTATTTTGGAAATTTGATTTAATTATAATTGGAAATTAAGTTGAATATGAAATCATAATAAATTGGTGATAATTTGAATTTAAATGAATTTAAAGTGATTTTATATCATATTAATGATTTTTAATAAAGTTGAAATGTGAAATGAATGAATATTTAAGTTGAAATTTTGAAATATAAGTAAAATTGGAAATTCATGGAATTGACTTAAAAGTGAATTTTTAGTGGAGTAAATAAAAATAAAACTATGTTATATTTGAGAATTTGAACTTAAGTGTTAGGTTGAAATTTAATGTAAGGAATTTAAAATTAAACATTGCAATTTAATAAGTGAATTAGTGTTAAATGTGAATTTTTAAATGGAAATTTAACTTTATGAAATCATGTAATTAAAGAAAATTAAATGATGGTTACAAAAGTAAGAATATGTGATTTTATAAGTTAAAAGTGATTCGTAGAAAATATAATTGTTGTGAAATAATATTGAAATTTTGAAGTTAATTAACTTTATTTTTGAAATGCTATTTTATCTAATATAAATGATAATACAACATTTGTAAATGTTGCAGTCGATAAGTGAACTAAATAGCTAAATTGAATTAAAGGCTATTATAGCATTTTTTTTAATGCTATAATTGTTGGATTTAAACTAAGTTTTCTTTGAAACTAATTTAACTATATTACAGCATTTTAAAACGCTGTTTTTTGTTAAATTGAACCATTTTGAATATAACTTTCTGTAGCATTTTCCAAATGTTGCGAAAGTTGAATTTCACTGTTTTGATAAAATTAAGTGAATGAATGAACTGTGAAAGTCGAAAATTTTGGAAATTTAATATTTTAATTATTAAATGTAATAACTTCATTTTTTTATGATTTAAATGAAGTAATTTGTTTGGAATTGAACTATTTTGAAATGTGAATTGAAATGGTATTTTTAAATTGAATAAAATGAATATGTATTTCAAATGATATGATAAGTTTGATATGTGAAATGGATTTGAAATGATATTGGATTTTGAGAAATAAATACCATTTTGAAATTATAACTACGGGTTATAATAACGATTGGTTGTTGAAGAGTCCGGGATCGGATATGGACATACTCTCTGTCGATACCGAAAACCACTTTAACAACTGTGTACGCGGTGGAGATTCCAGAATGAAGTAGGATGGTGAAGACGGTCCTAAGGTACATTCATGGACCTAACTCCAGTGAGTTAGCATAAGGTGGCTAAAACAGGAGCGATCTAGGGCTAAAGGAGGTAGCACCTCTGGTTGAACACACTTCTTCGATACCATTCTATTACTGTTGTGATCGATTGGGTGCACCCCTTGATTTTGGAGTGTTGTTCAGGGTGGGCGTATGTGGCTGCTGCGTTACCACCAGCCCATGTGCGTAATTGGTATATCTACCCTGCCATTGCCTTGTGTGTCGTGTCACCTACCATACCGAGCCTTTACTACGAGTTTGTTTTTCTCCCGTAGCCCGTGTGGTGTCCTCTGCCAGTCACCCGGAGTGGAGATGGCATGATATTGGATGGACTACTGGGACTATTATGTGCGAAGGGTGATATGGGTAGCCTGGAACGCTATTTAAAAGTATGTTTATTTTACTATAGTCATTATTATAATAGCGAAATATTACTATATAATAAATAGTTTAACGGATTCTTAGAGGATGGGCGGTCCCAGGCATCCTTTAAGTTACTTGTATCTTTATTATAGTTCACTTGAGTTGGTTTACACTATATAAGTGTATATTGTTCTGACTCGAGTGTTTTGTGTTTTGCTTTACGCTCGGGTCAGCCTGAGTATTCACAGCTTTGGATTCTCTTCTTGGAGCTGGTCTTTTACTGGAGTTTCTGCTTATCTGCATATATTTCTATTACTGTTTCAGCTGTATTAGTTTATCTCATGTATTAGTGAACTTCTATGCATTTGGGATTTCTGTTCTGTTGTTTTCAGACTATATTATGTATTTGGTTTGAGACTCTGATATAGTAGCTTCATGAACTACTATGTTATTTTATATTCCGCTACGAGTTATTCTGATTGTTCTGTGTCTGTGATTCTGTATATTTGATTCTATTTGCTCTAAATTTATTTACAATCTGTTATTTCGCATCATTCAAGTCTGACATGTGTGTCTGCCATTGCACTTAGAGGGTGCAACATGATAGGGGGTTCTCGCTTCCTGGTTTGGTAGCGAAATATTGACTCTTACTCCTATATGTCCCCGTAGGGGTTGGTGGTGCAGTCGAGAGGCTGGCCGTAAAGGCAGAACACATGTACCAATGTATGCTACGGTTGGCATTACCCCACTGGCGTGACCCGTTACGGTTGGTATTAGAGCTTTGGTTTTTGGCAACCATTGCCTCTGCGGTTTAAAAAACTCATTAGAGATAGGATATTTCTACCCTAGAATGAGTGAAATCAATCTCAGAATCATATCTTTGTGAGAGACGTATTTTCAAAGTATCAAATGATTTTTCAAAATGTTTTCATAGTATTTTCAATGATTATTTTGGTATATAAATTTTTCTTGCTTTAAAAGGATTTTCAAATGTTTTCTAACTTTCCTTTCTTTCGTATCTACCTTGATAGGATTTTTCTTTCTTTAAGACATTCACCCAAGCGTATTATCTTGCCTTATCTTAATTTATCTTTGGCTTGTCTTTATTCTTGTCCTAAATTCATTCTTGATATTTTTCAGGATGAACCGATGAAATGCAGAGGTAGGGGTCGTGGTATTGCCCCAACTCCTCAACCGGTTGCTCCAGTCAGGTTCACTGTTCTTTGTAAGGAATTCCCTCGACTAGGTGGAACCCATTCACCGGTTCAGAGACTATCATTAAGGCTCAGCAGTGGTTGCGGAGTCTTGAGAGGATATTTACTGGTCTTGACATTATTGATGCTCAGAAGCGTCAGCTAGCAGCTTGGCATTTGCATGATTCTTCTTTAGATTGGTGGGAGTCCGTTACGGCTAACACCGTCGAGGCTGATATCACTTGGGAGCAGTTTAGGTATCCTTTGTATTATCTTAATTTTGTTCCTTTTTTTCCTTCCTTTGAATCTATCTTAAGCTTGTTTTCTGTATCTCTTTTCCAGGGAGGCTTTTGTGGCAAAATGGATGCCAGAAGCCGGAAAATCTCAGTTTTATCGTGAGTTTATGGATTTGAAGCAGGGTACAATGTCTTTTGCTGAGTATGAGAGGAAGTTTGAACTTTCCAAATTCGGACCTAGCCTTATTGACACTCCTCTCAAGAAGAATGAGAAATTCATCGCTGGTGCTCGTCGAAAGTATTATAGTCGCCTCATTTCTCATGTTCATGGTTCTTTCACCCAGCTCATGGATATGGCTATTCGCTATGAGAATCCCACATCCAAAGGTCCTGTTGTTTTTGGCGCTCAGTCTTCCTCTGTAGTTTCCAAGAAGAGTAAGCCAAACTTCCAGCAGCAGAAGAAGAATTGGCACAAGCGTCCGGGTTTAGGATCTTCATCATCTGCTCCTGCTCAGAGGCAACCAGTTGATCTCTCCTCCATCACTTGCTTTAGGTGTGATCAGAGAGGGAATTATGCCAATAGCTGTCCCACTTTACCAGGTGTTGTTGTTCCTCCACCCGCTCAGTCGGCTAGACGTGATCTCTGTCACATCTTTCTCCAGGCCGGTCATTTTAAGAAAGATTTCTCAACCCAGCAGAGGGGTACTCCTTCTGGTATATTTGCTATCACTTCTGCCACATCTCTAGTTCCGCCACCTGCCCCTGCTCCTAGTGATGAGCAAGGTGCAATCCAGGGTTCATTTACTTTATTTCATCATCCTGTTCATGTGTTGTTTGATACTGGTGCTTCACATAGTTTTATTTCTGTTGATTTGTGTGATAAGTTTGAGCATCTCCTTTCTCCTGAGTATGCTTCTGTTCCATTATGTGTTTCAAATCCTATTGGGGTTCCTTCTAACCTTAATCGGATTTGTCAAGAAGTGAAACTTCTACACTCTGATCATCATTTTAGTGGTGATTTTTATATTCTGGGCTTCGATGCTTTTGATTTATTGCTTGGTCAAGATTGGTTAGTGAATCATGATGCTCATAACTCTTGTAAAGCCCGGTCTGTTCGTCTCTTTGATGATCATGGGAATGCCTTGATTATTCAGTGCCGCATGCCTCAGGATTTTGCTAGCATCTTTATTTATTCTTTGGATTCTTCTCCCAGTGACCTTGATTCTACTCCTGTGATTAGACTATATCCCGATGTATTTGGTGAAGTCACTTCTTTACCTCCGAAGCGGGAAATTGACTTTCGGATTGATCTTATTCCTGGTGCTCGACCTGTTGTTCTTCCTCCTAGAAGAATGACACCCCGCGAGAAGGTTGAGATGGGAAAGCAAATTGAGGACTTATCTTCCAAAGGTCTGATTAGGCCTTGTTTTTCTGAATGGGGAGCTGCGGTGGTTTTTGTCACCAAATCTGACGGTTCTCTTCGGATGTGTGTTGATTATTGGGAGCTAAACAAGCTCACTACGAAAAACAGATATCCTATGCCTCGTATCAATGATATGTTTGATCAGCTTCATGATGCCAGTATTTTCTCTCAGCTTGATCTTGCCACAGGCTTTCATCAGCTCAGGGTTGCCGAGGATAGCATTCCCAAGACTGCTTTCCCCACTGAGAATGGATTTTATGAATGGTTAGTCATGCCTTTTGGTTTGACAAATGCTCCTGCTTTCTTTGTTGATTTGATGAATCGTGTTTTTCATGATGTACTTAATAAATTTGTTCTAGTCTTTGTTGATGATATCCTTGTCTTCTCTAAGACTAAGGATGAGCATAAGTCGCATTTGAAATATGTTCTTGAGACTCTCAGAAATCATCGGTTAAAGGCTAAATTTTCTAAATGCCATTTCTGGAAGGATGAAGTCCGTTATCTCAGGCATATTGTTTCTAGTAATGGAGTTTCTGTTGATCCAGTTAAGATTGGTGCGATCAATGTAAGTCTTTCTTTCTTCCCTTTACTCTATCATTTTAATAATTCTATTTTTTTCCTGTTGTCCTTATTTTCTCCCAATTCTATTCCAGGATTCGGAAACTCCAAAGCATCCATCTGATATTCGTAATTTTATGGGCCTTGCTGGTTATTACCGGAGATTCATTGAGAATTTTGATTGGATTGCTGCACTTCTAACGGTTTTGACTCGGAAGAATGCCAGATTTGTCTGGAGTGATCAGTGTAAGGCTGCATTCAGTGAGTTGAAGAGCAAGCTAACTTCCGCACCAGTTCTTACTGTTCCGAATGGAAGTGAGGGATTTACAGTTTATACTGATGCTAGTCGTGAGGGTTTGCGTGTTGTTCTCATGCAGGATGGTAGGGTTATTTCCTATGCCAGCCGTCAGTTGAAAACACACGAAGAAAATTATGCTGCTCATGATTTAGAGTTACTTGCTGTTGTCTTTGCTTTGAAACTTTGGAGGCATCATCTTCTTGGAACCAAGTTTGAGCTTTTCACAGATCATCAGTCTCTGAGATATATCTTCTCCCTGAAGGATCTGATTCAGAGGCAAGTTCGTTGGCTTGAGTTTTTGGCTTCTTACGACTTCGACATTAACTATACTCCCGGTAAAGCTAATGTCGTGGCCGATGCTCTTAGTCGGAAGAAGGCTTTGTTGTGTCAGCTGGTTGTTTCTTCTTCTCCTCTTCTGGATCGGATTATGGCTAAGCAGGATGAGGATGAGATGCTTAGATTGATGAAGGAGAGCATTCGTAGCAGAGTTGGTGGTAGTAGTGGTAGTAGTAGTGGAGCTTAGATTGATGATAAAGGGATTTTGAGGATTAATGGCAGGATTTGTGTCCCGAATGTTGATGGGTTGAGGCAGGAGTTGCTTCAGGAGAATCATCGATCCAGACTTTCTATTCATCCTGGTGTGTCGAAGATGTATCAGGATATGAAGAGGCTTTATTGGTGGAAGGGGATGAAGAGGGATATCTCTATCTTTGTTAGTCGGTGTGCGACTTGTCAGCAAGTCAAAGCCGATCACCAGAAGACCCCTGGTTTGTTGCAGCCCCTTAAGATTCCGAATTGGAAGTGGGAACAGGTTTCCATGGATTTCATCGATGGTTTACCGAGGACTCGAAAGGGCAATGAGAGTATCTGGGTTATTGTTGATAGACTGACCAAGTCCACTCATTTTATTCCGGTCAAGTCTACTCGTTCTGCTTCTAGTTTATCTGAGATTTACATGAGAGAGATCGTTCGTCTCCATGGTGTTCCTCTCAGTATTGTTTGTGATCGTGGCCCTATTTTTACTAGTCAGTTCTGGAAGGCTTTTCAGGAATCTTTGGGTACTCGATTGAATCTGAGCACTGCTTACCATCCTCAGACCGACGGTCAAACGGAAAGAGTAAATTAGATTCTCGAGGATCTTCTTCGTGCTTGTGTGCTTGACTATGGAGGATCTTGGGAAGATTATCTCCATCTTGCCGAATTTACCTACAATAATAGCTATCAGGTATAATCTTATCTTCTGTTTTCAGTCTATTCTTGATCATTTTATCTATCTCATTCCATCTCTGCATTCAGGCCAGTCTCAAAATGTCTCCGTTTATTGCTTTATACGGATGACCTTGTAGATCTCCATCTTGCTGGATTGAATCCGGTAATCATTTGGTTCTTGGTCCTGAAGTGGTTGTGGAAGCTTCCGAGAGAGTTAAGGAGATTAAGAAGAGGTTGAGAGACGCTCAGGATAGACAGAAGAAGTATGCCGATAGGCGTAGGCGGAATTTGCTGTTGGTGATCAGGTGTTCCTTAAGGTTTCTCCCTTGAGGACTGTCATTCGCTTTGGTCGTAGAGGGAAGCTTTCTCCTAGGTTCATTGGTCCTTTTCGCATTGTGGAAAGAGTTAGTTCTTTGGCTTATCCTTTGGATTTACCCGAGAAGCTTTCTAGAGTGCATAATGTATTCCATTTCTCGCATCTTCACCGTCTCTTCATGATCCATCTCTTATTGTCCAGCCTTTTGCTCTTGATAGTTTGGATATTGAGCCTAACCTAACTGTTCAGAGGAAGCCACTTCGTATTGTTGGTAGAGATACGAAGCAGCTCAGAAGGAAATCTATTAATCTGGTCAAAGTACAGTGGAGTACTGACGATCGAGACAGTACCTGGGAAACGGAGGAGAGCATTCGTGCTTCGAATCCGGAATTATTTTGTAACAACCCGCATATTTATCGATTTTATATTTAAATATTTTATCGTTAATCAGATATTGGTCCGAAAAACTAGTTTTTGCAAATGGTTAAATTAGGACTCGAGACCACTTCCATTGAGTTCGAAATGCCGTTTACAACTTTTTTAAGTATAAACATTGATAGGTTTGGAGTTAGTGGAATTTCACTAACTTTTCCCGCTTTGGACTTTGGGTTAGTTTAGCTTATTAAGCCCAAGTTCCAACCCCCTTCTCCTCATTCTTCATAAATTCCTAACTAACTTGAAATTTGCATTAATGGTGAAGAGATTGGGAAATTAAAACTCCAAGCTCAAATTTAATTGCTAATCCAACATTCAACTCCAAATTCAAGTAGAAGATATTGGATTCAAGCTTTGGATTGCTTCTTTATTGCGTTCAAGCTTCATCTTCATCCATTTTAGTGAAAAGGTGAGATTTTTATCTCACACTCTTGCTTATAACTATCTTGGACTATTGGGAATGGTTCCCTATCACTTTAACATGCACATTTGCATTTGGTTTGGATTGGATTGGCGAAAAACTCCACTTTTTAGTGTTTTTGGTGAATTTCCACCCTTAGGTCGTTCTGGACCCTTAGGTCGCTCGGGTTCGTGGCTTGCATGCGTGGAAAAGTCGCCTGGACGTTAGGTCGTAGGTCGCTCGCGAGTTAAGCCTTAAGCCGAAGGTCGTTCGCGAGTTAAGCCTTAGGCCTTTATAACGTTAGGTCGCTCGCGTGTTAAAACTTTAGGTCGCGCTGGCCTTAAGTGGCAGGTCGTCTCCGACCTAATATTGCCTCTACCATTTCATTAGGTCGCGCGGGCCTTAGGTCGTAGGTCGTAGGTCATGAGTCTCGTGGGTCGTAGGTCGCTCGGTCCTACTTCTGTCCCTAAGTCGCGTAACCCTATCACCTATAACCCGTTAATTCGCGAATACCTTTAGGTCGTGAACCCCATTAGGTCAAAAATTTCTTTATGTCGTTAGGTCGTTACACCTATAACCCGTTAATTCGCGAATACCTTTAGGTCGTGAAACCCATTAGGTCACAAATCTCTTTAGGTCGTCTATCCCTTAAGCAGTTAGGTCGTTCGACCTGTGATGCCTTAGGTCGTTTGACCCGTGTTACGTTAGGTCGCGTAACCCCTAAGGTCGCTTGACCTTGTTTCTTGTTAGGTCGCGTGACCTTGTTTTTCTTAGGTCGTGAACCTTGTTAGGTCGCTCATCTTTAGCTCGTATACCTTCTTAGGTCGCATGCCCCATTAGGTCGTTAGACCTCATTTTTGTTTTAGGTCGTAGGCCGCTTGTCTTCACTAGGTCGAACCCCGTAGCAGGGGCGTTGCCCCTGCACCCCCACCTTGGGGGGTTGCCACCCCCCGGACCCCCCCTCCGTAGGGGATCTTATCTGAAAAACATTCAACAGAACTTGTTGGGCTGATTTCCTTGGATTTTTATCACATCTTCGAATGTGATCTTTGTGATTGATTGTTCCTACAATCGCTTCTGTGATTTGTCAATTTAAAATATAAAGGTTTCAATACTAGTAATAAATATCAAAACTCTTTCAACAAAATGATTTCAACTCTATTTTTAATAACAAAGCTCTTTTCTTAACCCGTTTTCCAATCTATTAGTATATACAAACCTTTACCTCACTCGGATGAGAAATCTAATTAAACGGCTTAGTAAAACAAGTGGTATGAAACGCTTGCGTTTGCTTCGTCGGTTAATTCTTGGACTTGTTCGATTGAACCTCTAGTGACAATTTTATTAGTGAAGATTTACAGTATGTTCGTAAATATTTAAGTTAAGCTAGTGGTTATGGGACATGAAACTAAACTTTTATATTTACTAACTTAGTGTAATTGACACTTCTCGTTGATCATGATGATCATTTTATGATTTACACCAGCAATTGTGCGATGTCTCTTTGTTTGCAAGGTTAGACTAGACCTCATTGGTATGATTCCGACTCACACGTATCTCTTTGTCCGCAAGGTTAGTCTAGACACCATTTGTGTGATTCCACTCACACATACCTTTTTGTTGCGAGGTTAGGCTAGACACCATTTGTGTGATTCCACTCACACGTGCCTTTATGCTTTTTGGTTAGCCTAGACCTCATCTGGGTGTTACCAACTCACCCATATGGGGTAGCTCCCCATGGTCTTCGGACCGTCATGTGATAGGCCTCTTTCCCTTTTTCTGTGATTTTTGGATTTCTTGTGTTGATTTCTGGAATTTATGTCATTGACTTGTTATGAGTACAAGTTTAGGGTATGATGCCCTCTTTGGATCTTTGAGAAGACTCTTATGATATCGATTTATCTCTTATTGATTGATCTTTTGTTGATCATCATTTGCATACTTATAGTAGTATGTCAGTATGGATATTTTATGTTTATGCCATATCTTTTATTTTATACCATGTCATCTGATATTTATAGCTAGACTGATCCGTTTATTATTTTCTTAAATAATACTAGTGTAACAACTCGCATATTTATCGATTTTATATTTAAATATTTTATTTAAATATTTTATCGTTCATCGGATTTTGGTCCGAAAAGCTACTTTTTGCAAACAGTCGAATTGGGACTCGAGATCACACCCATTGAGTTCAAAATGATGTTTGCGACCTTTTTGAGTGTAACGACCCGTATTTTACGTGTTGATAAATCGTAGGATTTACAGGTCGTTAGTATTGTTTATGTTGTTTCTAGCCTAAGTCGTATTGTTGATAAGTCGTTTGAACGACTTAAGAAAGCTGCCGACTTAGTGTTAAAACGAGTTAAGGGTTAACTCGTATAGAGGCTCGGGTTGAGGGTTCGGAGTTGAGTCGTGACCAACTTAGTGTCTTAGGTCGTGTGAGCGAGTTAGGGAAAGGAGCGACCTAGGGATGAGTCGGTCGAACGGGTTAACGACCTAAGGTATTGAACCAACATAAGTATTTGACCGACTTAGGGGGACTAGCGACCTAGAGTTGCTGTGTATAGATAGGTCGTTGAACGACCTAAGGGATAGCGTTAGGTCGCTAGGGGGATAGGTCGGACCTAGTAAGTCGCTGGAGTCTTTAGGTCGGCAGTGTTTTAGGTCGGCCGTGTGTTAACTCGTGTGACCCTGGGTTTGGTTAAGTCGGTAGGTCGTGTGATTGGTTGAGTCGACTTATAGTTGGGTCGGCCATGTCTTTAGGTCGGCTGAGTGTTGTGTAGTTAAGTCGGTAGGGTTTTGGGTCGTGCCATAGTTAAGTCGGCATACGACTTAGGACTTAGGATATGCGGCAGGAGGGATGAGTCGTAAGTTGCTAGGCCACACGTATGTTAAGTCGTTAGCGACTTAGTGTTAGGTCGCATAGGAGTTAGGTCGGCCTGTGTTTTAGGACGTGTCTGGGTTGAGTCGTTAAGTCGTTAGCACGACCCAAAGGAAATAGGTTGAGTCGTGAGTCGGCTTTGTTAATGGGTCGTAGCTGTTAGGTCGGAGGATTTCTTGAGTCGGCAACGACTCATAGGGGCGACGACTCATGGAGTTTTCAGCCTATAAATAGAGGGGTTTGGCTCACTTTTTGGCACTGGTTTTTGAAGCAACGAAGTGCTGCCATTTTGAGAGCTCGACTACAACATTTCTTCATCATCTTTTCTCCATTTCAATCTAGTTCTAACATCCATCCAAGATCGAAGATCAAGATCAAAGATTCAAGGGCAAAAGTTGAAGATCTTCATCCGTTTGAGTGAGATCTCATCGATTGAAGCGAGATATTGCCGGATCAAGCCTTGATCTCTGCTGTCCAGATCTGAAGTGTTTAGTTTTTGAGGTGTTTGGGTGATTTGGTGAGTGGTAGTTATCTCTCACGCGGACCCAAAGGAGTGTATTGGATTGGTGGTTTGTTGGAGTGTTGTAGATAGTGATTTTGTGCATTTTCCTTAGATCCAAGTGTAGATCCATTACTTATGAAGATTTTTACCTTTGCAAGTTTATTCATCTAGTTGTAGAGATAAAACCCATGATTTATATTTGTTAGATCTATGCTAAAAACCCATAATTCATGTATGTTAGATCTATGCTCATTTATTTACAAGATTGCCATTGTAGTATAAATGCCTAATTAGATCTTGATTGACTACTTATTTGTTTGGATTAATGTTTGCCTTGTTTGATTGATGTGAATGAGTTATCTAGTTGATAGATTTGGACAAGTATGGTCAAAGACAATTCAAAAGCTACGGAAGAGGCTCTTGAATGATGAAAGCTGCTTAAGACATATGTAGCGGATGTTGAGGCTCATATGTATAGATTGGATGATGTTGAGATGGAACTTTGCCATGATGAAATGAGGCAAACCATGTTGTTGAGTTGAGACTTTGCTATGGTGCGATAAAGCGAAGTATGATGTGATGTAGACTTGGCGTAATCCAGGCAGGGATCACTCCAAGCATGTTGATAACTCGAGGGATGGTTCGAGTTGGTTGATAATGGATTGCTCGAGAGGTAGCTTGAGCTAGTATGAGGATAGTCGTCAAGGAGGATGACTAGGAGGCTTGGATCTCATCGTTGTTGAAGGTTCTAGCATGCTCAAAAGCAAGAGTACATGGGGTGCCCATAACGACTACAGGTAGGTAGTCGGGACACCCAAAAGACTACAGGTAGGTAGTTGAGTACTCTGGGCAGAGTAGGTAAGTCCTAGGCACGGGTCACGATGACGTGCGGAGCTATACCTAGAACCGGGGTTACCATTAGCCCTTGACGGATGGTCATTCAATTAACGGTGAAATCGAAGCAAGGATAACAGTGATAGCCAGAGTCATGGATGTTTGGACGTTTGGTTGTATCATCATTCGGTCTCAAGAGCGGTATTTTCTAGGTGCTTACCTGATCTTGGTTTAGGCCTTGGGGGTTTGTATTTGGAAAACATCGCCCTTGACTCGAGTGATTATTGCTTTACCTTAATTGTCTGCTATGTTATGCTTACTTCTCCTTGGTGTGTGTATGGGGGCTATCACTGTAGAAAGAGGTGGAGTGGGATGGTTTGGTTCCTATTCCTTTTATCCTTTATGCTCTTTTGGTATGTTTGATAGTTGATTTACTGCTCACTAAGACTTTGTCTGACTCAAGGTTTTATGTCTCCTCTTATTACCTTGGGCTGTTCATCCATGTTGGGATGGGCAGACTAGGTAGCAGGTGACATGTGCTGTTCTTAGAGATCTACGCTGATGATGACGAAGACGAGCAGGAGGCTTTGCATACTAGTTTTCTTACTATATGTACTGGGTGTTCCGCTGTTATATCTGATTGAGTGTTTGTAGTGAGGCTTTGATGTATGGATGATTCATGTTCGTATGAAACTACTACGATGCTTATATGATGATTTTTCTGTTATGGAGCTTCACTATATATTTCCCTATTGTATTTTATCCATGCGCTGTGAGTTGTACGATAGAGTTTGCTGTTTTATTTTACCCTGACTGTCGTCCATGGCTACCTGGCACGCCTTTCAGCGCACTATTCCATTGATTTGGTGCGGGAGTCATGGGCGGTCGTCACATTTGGTATCAGAGCTTTGGTTAATCGATTTTAGCCAACGCTCGCTGACGTAACTACGTATGAGAGACGTAATTGTATTTTGATGGATAATTACTATATATAATATAGTAGCTTAGAAGGATTTGAACTCCTTATGCAGTTGTTTCTTAGGGTGTTCTAATCATTCTTTTTACAGATATTAAGGATGAGTCGAAGAGGGAGACTAGCTGCAAGGGAAAGCCGTGCTGATGAAGGAACTGTTGATTATGGAACTATGTTCGAAGCGATGATGACTTCGATCATGAGAAGGATACCAGCTTCAGGATCATCAGTGGATGTGGGTGTTCAAGTTCAAGCTCCAAGACCGGTGGATTTTGCTAAGCTTTGCAAGGATTATACTTCTCTTGGAGGAAAAGTTTTCCTGGGGACAGAGTCGACCATTGAAGTGCAGAGATGGATTGATGCTTGCCAAAGGATCTTTGGTGACTTAGGGATTGAGGATGCAACTAAGAGAAAGCTTGCATCGAGACAGCTTCAAGGGAGAGCTGCGGATTGGTGGAATTCTATCACCATCGATACTCCAGAAGAAGAGATTACTTGGGAGCAATTCCAAGTTAGATTTGAAGCTAAGTTCATCTCTACGGCTCAGAAGTCTGTTTTGTTCAAGAGGTTTGTAGAGCTCAAGCAAGGTGGGAGACCAGTTCTTGAGTATATTTCTGAGTTCGAAGCTTTGTCCAAGTATGCTAGATCGTATATTGATTCTCCCTATCAGAAGAATGAGAAGTTTGTGACTGGTTTGGACGCTTATCTTGGGAGGCAGTTGGTGGATCATCTGGACGATCCATTTGAGAAGCTTGTGGAGAAAACTCTCAGGCATGAGAGTTTGTTTCCTAAGGAAAGTTCTGTTGTTACTGTAACCAGGGAAGGATCTAAACCACACCAGAGTGGCAATAAGAGAAGGAAGCAGCAGCAGCAGAAGGGTAAGGATGGCCAGAAGAAGCCGAAAGGCGAAGTGACTTGTTATAACTGCCAACAGAAGGGCCATCTTTACAAAGATTGTAAGAATCCTAAGGTGCCGGGAAAGTGTTATAACTGTGATAAGCTGGGACATATCAAGAAGGATTGCCCAGAGCCGAGGAAAGATAGGTAGATTGTGCAAGCTTATGCTTTGGGAGTTGTGCCGTCGTCTTCAAAAGCTCCTACTGCTGAAGAAAAGGGGAAGAGTGTGGTGGTTCAAGGTACTCTTTCTATCTGTGGTGTTCCAGTTAGAGTGTTGTTTGATACTGGAGCGTCGCATTCTTTTGTTTGTAATGATTTGGTAGACCGGTTAGGTTTGAGACCGGATATTGTTGATAGGCCATTGGTTGTGACTAATCCAGTTGGGGGTTCGTCATGTTTGTGTATGATATGCCGTGGTCTAGTTGTGTCGAGTCATGATTGCTCGTTTGATTGTGATTGCTTTGTTCTGAACTTTGCGGGGTTCGGAATTATTTTGGGTATGGACTGGCTCAGGAAGTATGCGGCAAGGATTGATTGTGAGAGGCTTGAGGTGACAGTCGGGAATGTGGAAGGGCGAAAGGTTGTGAGACGATGTAAGCATGAGGAAGGCGTCTTCATGAGCTTCATGTATTCGCTGGTTGTTCCACGGGATGGACTGTCATCAGTGCCTATTGTGAATGGATTTGAGGACATCTTTGACGAAGTCAAAGGGTTACCGCCGCATAGGGAGATCGAGTTTCGTATCGATCTAGTCGAGGGAGCCAGACCTGTTGTGATGCCTCTTAGGCGGATGGCGCCTAGGGAGCAGCTAGAGTTGAGGGTGCAGGTTGATGACCTTTTGCAGAAAGGATTTATTCGGCGTAGTGTGTCCGAATGGGGTGCACCAGTTGTGTTCGCAACCAAAGCGGATGGATCGTTGAGGTTGTGTGTGGATTATCGTGAGCTAAATAAGTTGACTAAGAAGAACAAGTATCCATTGCCGAGAATAGATGACTTGTTTGATCAACTTCACGAGGCTAAGGTGTTTTCCCAGATGGATTTGGCAACGGGATTTCACCAGTTGAGAGTGGCGAAGGATAGTGTGCCGAAGACTGCTTTCAGGACACCATCCGGTTTTTATGAGTGGCTGGTAATGCCGTTTGGATTGACTAACGCGCCAGCATATTTTATGGATCTTATGAATAGAGTGTTCAGAGATCAGTTGAATAAGTTCGTGCTTGTGTTCGTGGATGATATTTTGGTTTACTCCAGAACTGAGGAAGAGCACAAGACGCACTTGAGAATTGTTTTGGAAATCTTGCGGAAACATCAGCTGAAGGCTAAGTTTTCAAAGTGTCACTTCTGGAAGAGTGAAGTGAGGTTCTTAGGCCATGTTATCTCTGGAAATGGAGTAGCGGTTGATCCCGCTAAGGTGGCAGCAATCCAGGATTGGGTAAGACCTAAGAATGCATCTGAAGTAAGAAGTTTTCTTGGATTAGCAGGATATTATCGTCAGTTTATCAAAGACTTTTCCAAGATAGCTGCACCGTTGACAGGATTGACGAAGAAGAACCAAGTGTTCAAATGGGATGATAAGTGTGAGCAAGCTTTCGTAATCCTGAAAGAGCGACTGACGAGTGCTCCTGTCTTGACTATTCCAAGTGGGAATGATGAGATGGTGGTTTACACCGATGCATGTGGCACTGGACTTGGAGCAGTGCTAATGCAGAAGGATAAAGTTGTTGCGTATGCTAGTCGACAACTGAAGCCGCATGAAAGGAATTATCCGACTCATGATTTGGAGTTAGCGGCGATTGTGTTTGCTTTGAAGATGTGGAGACACTATCTATTGGGAGTTAGATTCGAGTTGTTTACAGATCATAAGTCGTTGAAGTATCTGTTCTCCCAAAAGGATTTGAATCTTCGACAGCAACGGTGGCTAGAGTTTCTAGCATCTTATGATTTTGGTATAGCCTATACTCCGGGAAAAGGTAACGCAGTGGCCGATGCGTTAAGTCGAAGACATGCGGGATTGGGAGCCATGATTTCGGAATGGAAGAGTCTTGAGTATTTGGCTGAGTTTGACTTCAGGCCCAGATGCGAATTGGAACCTGAGATGTTGGCAAACTTATCGATAAGACCTACTCTTGTGGAAAGGATTGGTGAGAGCCAAAAGAGAGATGATAAGCTTGTCAAGATTATCCGAGATTTGGAATCTGGATTGAACCCAGAGAAGGATAAAGGATTCGAGGTCGATCGAGAGGGTTGGCTTCGGAAACAAGGACGATTGGTTGTTCCTGACATTGATGGATTGAGAGATGAAGTTCTGAAGGAAGGTCATCACTCGAAGTTGACAATTCATCCAGGTGGAAATAAGATGTATCGGGATATGAAGAGAACTTACTACTGGGAAGGCATGAAGAAAGATATTGGAAATTTTATTTCCAAGTGTATGAACTGCCAGTTGGTGAAAGCTGAGCAGAAGAAGCCCAGTGGATTGCTTCAACCATTAGAGGTTCCTACATGGAAGTGGGAGCAAGTGTCGATGGATTTTATCGATGGTCTACCTAGGACAAGAGCAGGAAATGAAGGGATTTGGGTCATAGTAGATCGTTTGACCAAGAGTGCAAGGTTCATTCCTGTTCGATCAACTAGGACTGCATCGAAGTTGGCTGAATTGTATGTTAAGTGGATAGTTCGATTCCATGGTATTCCGAAGAGTATAGTGAGCGATCGAGACCCATTGTTCACTTGTAGATTTTGGAAGAGCTTCCAGGAAGTTTTGGGAACCGAGTTGTGTTTGAGTACAGCTTATCACCCTCAAACAGATGGTCAGACTGAGAGAGTCAACCGAGTTTTGGAAGATCTCCTTAGAGCATGTGTTTTGGACTTCGGAGGATCATGGGAAGATCATCTTCATTTGGTGGAGTTTGCATATAATAACAGTTATCAGTCGAGTATTAGTATGGCACCATATGAGGCATTATATGGAAGACCGTGTAACTCTCCGACATGTTGGTTGGAAACTGGAGAAAAGCTGATACTTGGGCCAGAAATGATTCGACAGACTTCAGATTATATAGAGATCATTCGGCAACGAATGAAAGCAGCCCAAGATCGTCAGAAAAGTTATGCCGATAATCTTCGTAAGGATTTGGAATTCGACGTAGGTGAGATGGTTTTTGTGAAGATTTCTCCATTAAAGAGTGCTATTAGATTCGGAAAGAAAGGAAAGTTAACTCCGAGATTTGTTGGACCATTCCCGATTATAGAGCGAATTGGAAAACTCGCTTACAGGTTGGAGTTACCGGAAAAGATGGCGGGTGTGCACAATGTCTTTCATATATCTTATCTACGGAAGTATGTGCATGACCCAACTACTGTGGTTTCTGCTGATAGCTGTGAAGACTTAGAGGTTGATCCAGTGGTTACGAAACCTCGTAAGCCACTTCGTATTGTTGAAACCGATACGAAACAGCTTAGAAGGAAGACGATTACGTTGCTCAAGGTACAATGGAGTGATGATGTTAACGACTGTACATGGGAGGAGGAAGAGAGGATGAAGGCAGCTCATCCCGAACTCTTCAAGGTATGGCCCTAAGGTGTCGTGACATCTCATGAATTTGTAGCTTGTTCTAAGTTTTAGAATTCTGCATGCTAGGCTAGAATTGGATGCATGGTTTGTTGATTGCTAAGGATGGTAGGCATGCGGAATAATTTTGATGGCTGATGTTTGCTTGGAATTTCGGGGGCGAAATTCCTAAGGGGGAGAGAATGTAACGACCCGTATTTTACGTGTTGATAAATCGTAGGATTTACAGGTCGTTAGTATTGTTTATGTTGTTTCTAGCCTAAGTCGTATTGTTGATAAGTCGTTTGAACGACTTAAGAAAGCTGCCGACTTAGTGTTAAAACGAGTTAAGGGTTAACTCGTATAGAGGCTCGGGTTGAGGGTTCGGAGTTGAGTCGTGACCAACTTAGTGTCTTAGGTCGTGTGAGCGAGTTAGGGAAAGGAGCGACCTAGGGATGAGTCGGTCGAACGGGTTAACGACCTAAGGTATTGAACCAACATAAGTATTTGACCGACTTAGGGGGACTAGCGACCTAGAGTTGCTGTGTATAGATAGGTCGTTGAACGACCTAAGGGATAGCGTTAGGTCGCTAGGGGGATAGGTCGGACCTAGTAAGTCGCTGGAGTCTTTAGGTCGGCAGTGTTTTAGGTCGGCCGTGTGTTAACTCGTGTGACCCTGGGTTTGGTTAAGTCGGTAGGTCGTGTGATTGGTTGAGTCGACTTATAGTTGGGTCGGCCATGTCTTTAGGTCGGCTGAGTGTTGTGTAGTTAAGTCGGTAGGGTTTTGGGTCGTGCCATAGTTAAGTCGGCATACGACTTAGGACTTAGGATATGCGGCAGGAGGGATGAGTCGTAAGTTGCTAGGCCACACGTATGTTAAGTCGTTAGCGACTTAGTGTTAGGTCGCATAGGAGTTAGGTCGGCCTGTGTTTTAGGACGTGTCTGGGTTGAGTCGTTAAGTCGTTAGCACGACCTAAAGGAAATAGGTTGAGTCGTGAGTCGGCTTTGTTAATGGGTCGTAGCTGTTAGGTCGGAGGATTTCTTGAGTCGGCAACGACTCATAGGGGCGACGACTCATGGAGTTTTCAGCCTATAAATAGAGGGGTTTGGCTCACTTTTTGGCACCGGTTTTTGAAGCAACGAAGTGCTGCCATTTTGAGAGCTCGACTACAACATTTCTTCATCTTCTTTTCTCCATTTCAATCTAGTTCTAACATCCATCCAAGATCGAAGATCAAGATCAAAGATTCAAGGGCAAAAGTTGAAGATCTTCATCCGTTTGAGTGAGATCTCATCGATTGAAGCGAGATATTGCCGGATCAAGCCTTGATCTCTGCTGTCCAGATCTGAAGTGTTTAGTTTTTGAGGTGTTTGGGTGATTTGGTGAGTGGTAGTTATCTCTCACGCGGACCCAAAGGAGTGTATTGGATTGGTGGTTTGTTGGAGTGTTGTAGATAGTGATTTTGTGCATTTTCCTTAGATCCAAGTGTAGATCCATTACTTATGAAGATTTTTACCTTTGCAAGTTTATTCATCTAGTTGTAGAGATAAAACCCATGATTTATATTTGTTAGATCTATGCTAAAAACCCATAATTCATGTATGTTAGATCTATGCTCATTTATTTACAAGATTGCCATTGTAGTATAAATGCCTAATTAGATCTTGATTGACTACTTATTTGTTTGGATTAATGTTTGCCTTGTTTGATTGATGTGAATGAGTTATCAAGTTGATAGATTTGGACAAGTATGGTCAAAGACAATTCAAAAGCTACGGAAGAGGCTCTTGAATGATGAAAGCTGCTTAAGACATATGTAGCGGATGTTGAGGCTCATATGTATAGATTGGATGATGTTGAGATGGAACTTTGCCATGATGAAATGAGGCAAACCATGTTGTTGAGTTGAGACTTTGCTATGGTGCGATAAAGCGAAGTATGATGTGATGTAGACTTGGCGTAATCCAGGCAGGGATCAATCCAAGCATGTTGATAACTCGAGGGATGGTTCGAGTTGGTTGATAATGGATTGCTCGAGAGGTAGCTTGAGCTAGTATGAGGATAGTCGTCAAGGAGGATGACTAGGAGGCTTGGATCTCATCGTTGTTGAAGGTTCTAGCATGCTCAAAAGCAAGAGTACATGGGGTGCCCATAACGACTACAGGTAGGTAGTCGGGACACCCAAAAGACTACAGGGAGGTAGTTGAGTACTCTGGGCAGAGTAGGTAAGTCCTAGGCACGGGTCACGATGACGTGCGGAGCTATACCTAGAACCGGGGTTACCATTAGCCCTTGACGGATGGTCATTCAATTAACGGTGAAATCGAAGCAAGGATAACAGTGATAGCCAGAGTCATGGATGTTTGGACGTTTGGTTGTATCATCATTCGGTCTCAAGAGCGGTATTTTCTAGGTGCTTATCTGATCTTGGTTTAGGCCTTGGGGGTTTGTATTTGGAAAACATCGCCCTTGACTCGAGTGATTATTGCTTTACCTTAATTGTCTGCTATGTTATGCTTACTTCTCCTTGGTGTGTGTATGGGGGCTATCACTGTAGAAAGAGGTGGAGTGGGATGGTTTGGTTCCTATTCCTTTTATCCTTTATGCTCTTTTGGTATGTTTGATAGTTGATTTACTGCTCACTAAGACTTTGTCTGACTCAAGGTTTTATGTCTCCTCTTATTACCTTGGGCTGTTCATCCATGTTGGGATGGGCAGACTAGGTAGCAGGTGACAGGTGCTGTTCTTAGAGATCTACGCTGATGATGACGAAGACGAGCAGGAGGCTTTGCATACTAGTTTTCTTACTATATGTACTGGGTGTTCCGCTGTTATATCTGATTGAGTGTTTGTAGTGAGGCTTTGATGTATGGATGATTCATGTTCGTATGAAACTACTACGATGCTTATATGATGATTTTTCTGTTATGGAGCTTCACTATATATTTCCCTATTGTATTTTATCCATGCGCTGTGAGTTGTACGATAGAGTTTGCTGTTTTATTTTACCCTGACTGTCGTCCATGGCTACCTGGCACGCCTTTCAGCGCACTATTCCATTGATTTGGTGCGGGAGTCATGGGCGGTCGTCACATTGAGTATAAGCTTCGATATGTTTGGAGAAAGTTGATTTTTGCCACTTTTTCACTTAGGGCTTTGGTTTGGGCTGAGCCCATTAACCCCACTTAACTCAGTTCCAACCCTCTCCTCTTCATTACTTCATTTCATATTCCTAACACTTTAAGCTTTAAGCAACAATGGTGGAAGAGAGTGGAAATTAGAAATTCCAAGCCCTAGTTTCATTGCAAATCCAAGATCTAGCTCCAAATTCAAAGAGAACCTATTAGTAAGCATCCTCTTCTTCTTCTCTAACTCTATCTCCATTTAATTTAAGAAATTTCCTAAACCTAATTTAGGAAATGTTTCTCTTTTAAGCTTAGACTGAGGCTTCTTGAATTGTTATTAAAGAGGAATTGATCTTAGCTTGTTTTTAAAGCTTCTCCATCATTGATTTGGGTTCAAAGGTGAGATTATTATCTCACGTCTTAGTCTATGTTTATCTTCGATTGTTAGGTATGAATTCCTAACACTTATTCTTGTGCAATTGCTTTTGGTTTGGATTGCTTTTGTGAATATTCCAATTTTTGGTGTTTTGGGTTCAAATCTTTAAAAATCATAACTTTGATGTTTTGATCATGATTTTGGTGATGAACCAAAAGTGCTTATATGGCCGGGTAGTCGATTAGCATAAACCCTTAGCGCCGTTGCTCGTGCGATTGCAATTTGGTCGAGATTTGCACCTCATTTGAAATAGGGTAGGAAGTGCAAGAATACAGGATTCGACCGACCGAGCCCCTGGGCCGGCCGACCGACCTGTAGTCCGAGCACTTCCTGCCTCTGTTTAGAAAGTGCTGGTTACAGGCTTCGGCCGACCGAGCCCCTGGGCCGGTCGACCGACCTGGTGGCCGAACACTTCCTGCCTCTGGTTCGGTCAACCGACTCAGGGAGTCCGATTGACCGACCTGCTCCTATTTGCAAGTTTTGCCTGTTTGCCTATTTGCTTGAGAATTCCAACTTCAATCGATTCGTGTTGATTCCCTTTTGTTATCATCACTTATTGTTGACTTTGATGACATTTTCTTCGTGATTTATGGGAATATCCATTTTGATGGATTCGGTATCGATCTCTTGGATTTTTATTCACTTCTTCGAATGTGAATCTTTATGAATTGATTGTTTCTACAATCACTTCTATGATTTGTCACTTAAAAATATATAGGTTTTCTATACTAGTAGTAAATATCAAAACTCTTTCTTCAAATGATTTCAACACTATTTTATTACAAAGCTCGTTTTCTCAAACCGATTTCCAATCTATTAGTATATATAAACCTTTACCTCACTCGTATGAGAAATCTAATTAAACGGCTTAGTAAAACAAGTGGTATGAAACGCTTGCGTTTACTTCGTCGGTTGATTCTTGGACTTGTTCGATTGAATCTCTTGTGACAATTTTCTAGTGGAGATCTACAGTTTGTTCGTAAATATTTAAGTTAAGCAAGTGGTTATGGGACATGAAGCTAAACTCATATGTTTACTAGCTTAGTGTAATTAACACTTCTCGATTGATCGATGACGATCATCTTTGTGGTTTAGACTAGCAATGTGCGATGTCTCTTTGTCTGTATGGAGGATTGTACCTCATTTTATTGAGCTTCGTCTCATTTATCGCATGGGTCGTATCTTTCTAGATACGTCGATGTTTATTTCACGCATGTGTCGTACCTTTCTAGGTACGTCGATGTTTATTATGCTTGGGGTGTACCTTTTTAGGTGCATCGATGTTTTTCTACTTCGTGGAGCAATCGGCTCAATAAGTTGGGACATGGGGCGTATCTTTCTAGTTGCGTCGATGTTCGTCTATGCATGGGGCGTATCTTTCTAGGTGCGTCGATGTTCGACTTTGCATGGGGTGTATCTTTCTAGGTGCATCGACGTTAGACATTACATGAGGTGTACTTATTTAGGTGCATATATGTTTATTTATGCATGGGATGTATGTTTCTAGGTGCATCGATGTTTATTTGTGCATGGGGCGTATCTTTCTAGGTGCGTCGATGCTAGAGCATGGGGCGTATCTTTCTAGGTGCGTCGATGTTCTACTATGCATGGGGCGTGTCTTTCTAGGTGCGTCGATGTCCAGTTTATGGGATTGGCCATCCTTTTATTGTGATTTCTGGATTTCGTGTGTTGAATTCTGGAATTTATGTTTCACTAACTTTTACGATGGCATTGATATATATGTCATTTATTGTGGCTAGGTGAATGAAATTAGGAGTATGACATTCCTTTTTATCTTTGAGAAGATCTTTGCGATATTGATTAATCTCTTATTGATTTTTCAATTATTTATTTATCACAGCTTGGCATTGTGATTGTTATACGTTTAGTCATATCTCTTATTCTATATCATTTCTTCTGATATTTATAGCTAGACCGATCCGTTTATTATTTTCTTCTTAAATAATACTCGGGTCAGACCGAGATGTTACAGGTGCTTCTGCTTGACTTCTCTTCTGGGGTTATCATATGATCTTTTGGCTAACTACTTAGATTAGTAGTTTACTTTGTTGTATACACTTGAGATATGGACTCAAAGATGTATTCTTTTGTATAGCATGTGTTGCTATTCTTTTGTATTATGGTGGATCTTTTTGACCACTACTCTGATATACACTTTCATGTGTTAGTTATATATTCATATCTTCTTCCGCCTTTGTGATTTGAATTATCTGTGACTGATTTGTGTTATGCTTATTTCTATATTTGTTTCCGAAGATTATTATAGCCACTGTGTAGTAGCTTTGTTTTTGTATCGGTATGTCTGATTTCCTCTTGAAATAAAATGCATGTTATACTATCTGACATATCGGTGCTTGCGCAAAGAAATTACATGGATGGTCGCTCCTCAACACCCTTATTCTCCGTGCTAGTTGACAGCATTACAACGTAGTGTTCTTGGCTAGCGTGGGTATAGAGGTGGGGCGTCCCAACTTGGGTCAGACCGAGATGTTACAGGTGCTTCTGCTTGACTTCTTCTCGGGATTTGCTACTCTGACTTTTGGCTTACTATTTAGATTAGTAGTTTTTTTGTTGTATACACTTGATACATAGACTCCTAGTTGTATTCTTTTGTATAGCACGTGTTGTTATTCTTTTGTATTATTGTGGATCTTTTTGACCACTACTCTGATGTACACTTTCATGTGCTAGTTATATATTCATATCTTCTTCCGCCTCTGTGATATGGATGTTTGTGACTGATTTGTATTATTCTTATTTCTATGTTTGTTTCTGAAGATTATTTATAGCCACCGTGTGATAAGCAATCACATGGATGGTCGCTCCTCAACAGCCTTATTCTCCGTGCTAGTTGACAGCACTACACCGTAGTGTTCTTGGCTAGCATGGGTATAGAGGTGGGGCGTCACATATTTGTTTCAGGTACTATTTTGTTTTTCTACCTTGTTTCTCTTATTTTTTCCTTTCCGTTCTTTTCGAGGACGAAAAGATTTGAGTAGGCGAGAGTGTAACAACCCCAGATTTTTGACTATAAATTTTTTTAGTTTATTTTAAATTGGTTTTATTTGTTAAATTTCATCTCTAAATATTTTTAAAATGATAATAGAATTTTTCCAAAATCTAAGGTATTTATTTCCTATTTTTAAGGGTCGTTTTCCTATTTTCTGCTATTTTCTTCATTAAAAACTATATTTAAATTAAATTTTAAATATTTATTTTGTGAATGTATTTTTATTTTATGTTATTACTTATGTTTTAAAATATTTTACAAGCTCATGTGAATTTTCTAAAAAATGATCTATTTAATTTCAAATTTTCTAGTCTAGTTCACTATTTTTAGCTATTTTTCTTAATTTAACTTTATACAATTAATAAATAATATATAAATTTTTAAATTTTGATAAATTTTCGAAGTTTTATCTAGGGTTATTATTATTTCCAAAAATATAAAGTAATATAATTAAAATAAAGAAATATGAAAGGGTTTTGACTTTTGAATTGCCTTTTGCCTTTTTGAATTCCACCTCTTCATTTTCCTCACAACTCTTCATTTCTCTTGCCATAACTCCCCACGTTTCAGCCGACTATCTCATTTTCAATTCACGTATCTATCTTTCCTCCTTCCTGAGAAAAAATTTCAGCCATCCTTGCTTGAACATTTTGGTAAAACTTTATTTCTTTTATCTCCTTTTCTATTTACATCGTTTATTTCTAGCTTGATTTTGCACATGTTTTCACCTCTTTTAGGATCGGCCATGCCTCACTTGCTGCCTACCCGCCTCCAGCACTTGATGACACACCACCAACACCTCCTCCTCACCAGCCACCCAAGCTATGAACCCCCTTGATGACACATATCCACAAAAGTTTCAAAACACCCTTCATACTAGCCTAACCGAGCACCACTCTCATTCCATCACCTCACCACCCCTCTAGCCGCCCCCTACCACACCACCACCACCTCCAGCACCCACGGCCACACTACCACAGTGGACCCCACTCCACTAGCCATGACACCTAGGGCCTTGGCTGAGCCCAAATCCTTGACCAAATTCATGTATGCATGCTTATGTGCGTTATTGCCTTCACCCACCTTTACACCATCATTCCAACATGTAGGACGAACCTATACTCAGCCAAACCAGACCCAAACACCTTCAATTATGTTGTATTTCCCCTTATGGCTAAGCCTAGTAAAGGTTAAAAGCAAGTGCACGCATTTCTATTTGATTATGTGCATTCTATTCTAGTGTAGTTTTGATCGTAGTTAATTTGAAACTCATCATTGTTACATTGTTTTTTTTATGTGTATCCGAGGAATTTGACACTTGGCCCCTCCATTTGAATCTGTGTCGTGCTTTTGTGCTTGTTTAGATCCCGTTTGTGAAATTCGTCGTTGGGTCATCAGCTCAAACCAGTGAGCTATTCTCACCAGACAGTTTTATACTTATATGAATAGTAAATCGATCGCTTGTGAATATGTAAACTGCATCACCATATTTTATTTTCTATGTCACTATTAAATGATGTTCACACATGATTAAACACCAGTTATATCATATGTCGCTGTTATATTATTGTTGTTTTGTATATTTTATCAGTATATCACACTGCAAGTTCACTTTAGATTAGAATCACTATGGGTTGAAATGATACATACCCGAACGGACTTTAGAAAAGGAAAAATTGTTATGGGCTGAAATGATAGGCCTGAATGATTTTCAAATTTATTTCATTTACTTGGGACTACGGGTTCGAAATGATAAAACCCGCATTTTTCTTTGTAAATTACGGGTTGAAATGATATATTACCCGTATTATTTTTCCTATTGTAGAAAACTATATACAGACCCGTAGTTAATATATGTTTTTCTAAAAATTTTAAAATTATTTTTGTAACGACCAGTAAGATTTTAGTAAAATTTTATTGTTTTATTTACGTATTTAATTGGATTAGGTAAAATTTTAAATAAATTAATTGGCAAATAAAAAGTTAATATTTGGATTACGTCCAATTAAACATAGCAGATTTTAAATTTTCAATTTATTTTACGAAAATTTATTTATTATGAAATTCTATTAAATTCAGGCTAGCTAAAAATTGTTGACAACAAATTTATTTTTTCCAAACCAGAATATTTTACATAGAAATATTCTAAATCCTCTTCTGAGCAGGGCGTCATCTCTAGTTTTTCAAAATTCGGACTTCTATAGCTCCATCGTTCTTATTTTCTGCGTTTTACTACATCTTGCCCTTAGTAGAAAATTCGAATTTTTATAATTCAATCATACCACTGGTATCTGTGTACCGTTGGGATCGTCTCGTCGTGCTGATCCCAATAGTATATTTATTTCTGCATTCTGAGGTCCGGTATGCGACAGAACCAATAAAGTGTTCATTGTAACGGTACCTTTTAATATTGACCGTTAACTTTGCTTTGCATTTCAAACTCTATCCGTGTCTACCAAGAAAATTTTAATTGCTTTAATAACTTTTGCCGAATGAATGGAGAGGCGTTATCATTTCCATCATTTCACTTTATTCGTAAAATTCTGTTTCTCTGCCTTTTCAATTATCTGCGTTCACTTCAGGTTGATAAATAATTTATATATTCAAATTTTCTGGGGCCACGTTTCTTGCTTTTTTTTTTCTGTTGATTTTCATTTATTGCGGTACGTTTATCTTGGCTTAAACGTCTCCATCAATTCCCCTTTTTCCATTATAATATTTTGCCTGACTCCATTCGGTTCACTATTTTGAGAAGATTATTAGTAACGTTCAATAAAATATGTAGCCAGTATTGTTACTTGTAGCCAGCTGTTACTTTTCGTCCATTCAATTTACATTTACAGTGGCTGGTACGTTTCTTTTGCTCTTTCTCTTCTCTACTTCTGTTTACAGCTTTCAAATGAAAACTGTATATATTTTTTTATATAAAACGTGGTCTCTAAGATCCTGTCACTTCTTCTCCTTACTCCTTTTCTTTCTTTTTTTATTTTTTTTTATTTTTTTTTATTTTTTTTTTCTTTGCAAAGCTTCTCATCTCTTCCCAGTTATCCTCTTTCCATCACCCTCCACCTCAACGAGCTAGCCGAGTCTACCCCACCTGAACCACTGTCGTGCACCCGACGCGCCTCCTCACCGAGCCCTCATCGCCCACAGCAGCATCCACCCGAGTCTGAGCACCAGCCTCAGCCTCCGCCAATCTCCGCCTCCCACGCAAGCACCAACGGCCACGCAGGAACCACCACTACCTCTCCGGCCGACCTACCCCCTTGCCCACTGCACCCCATCAGCTCGCCTCTCCCTTGCAACCTGACCCTACTCTCGGCCAAGACCAAGTGCCTGCCAACTATCAATCTCCCTGCCTTCCGACATCTTCCTCCATCTTCCTAGCCAAGCCCCATGTCCCTTTCCTACCGTATCAGCTAACCCGACCGCCATTCAAACCCAATAGCCGAGCAACGTTGACAGCCTTCACCCCGCCCCTAGCCGAGAACACGTCATCTACAACCAGCCCCATCGTTCTCCCCTCCTCTTTCCCTCTCGTGCTTCATCACCAATTGCCGAGCTTCTCTGTATATATTCATTTAGGTATATTTTATATTATATATGTTTGTAAGTTATATAATCATATAATAAGTAATATATATAGTATAATAATTTATATATAAGGGTATGTATGTATGAGTTGTACAATGATTCATTTAAAATCTGTTAGTGTATATAAAGATCTTTGATTTTTATTGCTTGTTAAATATTTTTTTTTTTTTTACAGTTTAACTTGAACACATAAAAGTATAAGCGGGTTCAGGCATTCATTTCATAGATGTTTTGAATTCAATATTGATTTTTTTTAATAAACATTTGAGTCTAGATTTCAATATGTATGAAAAGCTATACTGGTTCTACATAATACTTATATAAGTATACCTTGTGATGTGAGTTACGTCAGAAGGTACAAGATCTTAAAGTATATATAACGTATAGGTATATATTGGTGCTTGCGGTCTGCATGTGTCATATAGAATGATGTAGTTTATTTTGTACATAGGTATACCTTTGAGTCTCATGCACGTTCATCTTCAACCAATGTATAAATGCTGTTTGAGACGTGTCTGCACATAGGGTAGGTTGGTACTATGCATATATGTTAGTATATGTTATATTTCAGTGTTACTGTGTTGTAAAGTCAAATTTCATACATATATATCAAGTACTTTTATAAACAGTTAGGTGGGGAAGTTATAAAAGTAAAAAAAAAAATCTACTTATATATGTATATTGATTTAGGTAAGCTGGGGACGTTCAGTTGGGTTGTAACCAGTCTGGATATGTTTCATATACTTGTAGATATATGTTTAAATTTTAATATTGATTTGATAATATGGTGTTAAAAATATAATAGCATTTTAAGGTTATTTGGTTTGCATTGGTGTGCGTATATATATTTCATTTTTAACGTGTGTGTTGATTTAATGTCCATTTTGAAAGAAATGTATAAACCTTATAAACATTGATTTTTTTGAGATTTATGGGTGGATATTGGGTTTTAAGTTATATGTATAGATGTGTATATATATATATATTAATTGACTAGTTGTATATAAACTCACTTATCCTATTTATCTCCCTCGATCCAATTCTGATTTGAATTCGTCGTTCCTATTATCAGCTTTGATCATTGAATCGTGTCCGGTTAGCTTTGTTTTGGAATTCGGATCTGGATTTCGTAACTCACTTCTTTCCTATCTATCCAGCCTCGAAAGGTGAGCAATCACTCACGATTAACGTTCTTTTATTTATTAAATTTGATTTCAATTGAAACGACAATTGAAATATGCTGCTGTTAGTTGTTTTTACTGTTATGACTATTATTATCTGTATCTGTTCACCTATGACACCTGACACCATTATCGGTTAATTATTTATGTGATAATAATACAGATTGGTTGATAATTGATTGTTTGATTTATTGTTGTTTAAATTGGATGTTAAATTTGGTTAAGTGATGACTAGTTTGCTAGTTTAAATTGGGTAGTATAGTTTATAAATTAAAACGGATTATATATGACGGACCTTGATTTATTAAAACCTGACCCCGCCATATGTAAATTTGATTAGTTAACTTAGACCCTTTAATTGCCGTAGAAATTGATAAATTATACTTTAAATCTTTGAACGTGGTTTGGATCAAGTGTTGTAGTTTTAAACTGAAATTTAAAAAGGAACGACAAGTGAAAAACTGTAATGTAATAATCTTTAATCTATATGAAATGATAGTGTAGATTCTAGGATAATTATACCAATGACAATGCAAATTAATACGATTATTTCGGGGTTATTTGATTTATTATTGAATTGTTATTGATTGTTGTTATTGCTTGTTTATTTAATTTGACACCATCCCTGTCATCACACTACAAGTTCTCTTTTGTTATGTTTGTGTCTGAATTTAAATGGGTTGAAATTATAGTCCCAAGCGGATTCCTTTTAATTAAAATTTGGGATTACAGGTTGAAATGCTATCCACCCGTATACATTTAGTATAAGAATTTAAATGATAATACCCATAACAATTTGACCATATGATAAGAAATATATGGTCTTATTAAATGTAAATTCTTAAATACATATATAAAGGGTAATGATAAATATAGAGTTAATTATATCTAGTTAACCAAGATTTGATCAAATACATAAATTAAGAAATATTTATGTAAATTTTATTTCGGATAAAATCTTGCAATAATATTGAACAATTAAGATTGGGAGATAAATTTGGGTTTATTTAAAAATGGTATTTAAATAAGGATTTATTTCGTTTAATCAATGTGAAATTATTGAATGGGAAATTTAAGGATATGATTTTTGTAACTAGACTTTTGATTTAAAGTTGTTTAATGGATATTTCACGTTTAATAAAATTTAAGAAAATATTGAGGATATGTAATTTAAGGTCACAAAATGATATTGAATCAAGTAAGGGGGTGTTCAAGACTAAATAATAATGATGTAAAAATCGAGATCTGGATATTAAGGTTATGAACTATATTGCAAATAAAAAGTTTAGAGATTTGGATATGTATTTGGAACCAAGATAGTTGAATTTGGTAGTTGATAACTAATTGAATTAAATGAAAATTTAGGTGGAACTAAATTGGGAAATCTTTATTTAGAAAACTAGATTGGGAAAAATTTAGTTGAAATGTTGAATACTTACAATAGGGAAACATGTTGAAATAAAAGGGGGTAATTGGGATATCAAATCCAAATGTGAGATTGATAAAAATTGAAGTGGTTATGTTAGGAAAATTTAAATTGATAAAATGAGATTGAATTAAATTTGAATGGGAAGGTCGGGTTGTTGTAAAACGATTTGTTAACTTAAGGAAATTGAAAGTACTTTACTGTATGCATAAATACTATTATTTGAAGTGAAATTGACATTTGGGTTTGAAGTATAAATTACGTGAATGACCACGATGTAATAGTGTATGTTTCTACCCTGTTGATAGTTCTATGGACCCTTAGAGGATGGACATCCCAAACATCCTTTAAGTTATATTGTACTTCAGTTGATATTTCATTTGAGTTGAATTTATTGATATAAGAATGTTAATCCTGACTCGAGTGTTTTGTGTTTTGCTTTACGCTCGGGTCAGACTGAGTAATACAGCATTAGAGACTCACCTTTGGAGATTGGAGCTTCATTTGGAGATCCAACTATCGTTTCAGCTTTCAGTTTTAGTTGACTGGTTCAGAGAAGTCATCGGCTCGTACTGAAGACTTTTCTGTATTCAAGATATTCTGATGTATTTTATTTTAAAACTCTGATGTATATAGTAGCTTCATGAACTACTATTCTTTATCTATTCCGCTGCATTTTATTACTCCGTGTCTGTGATCTGTGATTGATTTATTTATTGTATATGTTACGTTTTGCCAAATTTTAAATTAACAATTCGGTATTTTGAATTATTCAAGTCGGACATGTATGGTTTTATTGTCGATTTGGATGGTCCAAAATAGCGGGTCGTTACAGTTGGTATCAGAGCTTTGGCTCTAGGCAAAACTTGACATATATGGTAAATTTACTTACAGAATCACTTTCGCTCGAGTTGAATCTCTTCCTTTCGACTCGATTTCCTTTGAATTTTGGAATGCCCCTCGATTCCGAAATTCATCCTTGTCTCCCTCTATTTATGTTCTTTGATTCTAGAGTATCCAATGACTCCACTGAATGTTTTGACAAAGACTGAATGTTTTATAAACGGATGAAACTCCATACAATTGGCATTGATTCACCGAAGATTTCTGTACCCTCGGTTTACGATGCTGATATATCTTGTTATGCCGAATTCTATATCTCCGACGATCGAATGTCGAATTGCCTCAGAATTCTACACCGATCTAATTTTGGAATCACGGTTGACAGGTAAAGGTCGCCCGCGATTTATAGAAGTATATCCATCTTCTATTTTGTAACTTAATTATCTCATCTTCGATCGAGTCTATCTTCGAATCAGGATTCTATTGATTAGAGTTCCTTTAAATTAAATCTCTATCTTTGTTTTGAAATCCATCCTTAAATCATCCTTTGAAAATCGGGTTTTGTTTGTATTTTAGAAATTGTTTATACCGAAATTATTATTTTGATAACTATGATTTTATTCTATATATATAAAGAAAATGTTTTCGATAAAGATTATATACCTATTCACAAAAAAAAATAGGAAATGTGATTCTATATATAAAAGTTTTCAAAGGATTTAAAATTTTAAGAAATTGATTTATATAAAAATGATTTATAACTAAAGTGTTAAATTTGAAATTCAAGAACTGAATTCTGGTATTTTGAAATTAGTTTTAAGATTTTGGAAATTATACAAAAAAAAATACGATTTAAAAGTATTTTTCTGAATGAGAAATGTTCCAAACGGGTTCAAATGAATTCCAATAATTTTGAAGAAATTTCAAAGAAGTTTTCAAGAAAATAGAAGTCCAGAACTCGCTTATGTCGCTGGAAAATAATTTCGGTGATGAGTGCACGCATCATCGACATTGATTTTCGAGTTTCAGAGTGGGGGAGAGGCCACTTTAATAGCTTCGCTATGCAAGTGATTTTGTAAACTATTTTTGATTTCAAATTCCAAAGTTTAAAATTGATATTTTAGAAAGATATAAGTATATATTTGAAATAATATAAAATGAGACCAGTGTTCAGTCCTCGAGTTTCGGATTTAATAATTGGTTTATTGATTTATTGTTGATTTTCAACTCTTGAATTGAAAATTGGATTTCCCTAACTATTTGAATGTTCGAAAACTTCCAAATCGAGATTAAATTTTCAAAGCTAAGAAATTTCAAAGAGTATAAAATGGTTGATTAAGAATATAAATTTAGTCTTGAAATGTTTTGGAAAATTTTAATCTTAAATAATGGTTTTCAGAAAGGTAAATTGGATATTTCTAATAGAAATAGATAGTTTAAAGGTTTAAAGGGATAACTATAAATTTGGAAACCATTTTTGAGTTTAATTGACTTTAGATATTTAATTTGGAAGAAAATTGGTAAAATCACATATGATTTTGAAACTGAATTGATATTGAAATAATTTGAAATTGAGAACCTTATATTATTAAGCACTTGATTTGGGAGTGGTCGAACTTATATAAAATGGATTTGTATAAGTATAAAGTTGATTTGAAATCTATTGATTCGAAAGGTACTCAAATTTGGAAAGAGAACTTTTATATGATTGAAGTCTATATAAGTATGATTTGATATACTATTGATTTGGAAAGTAGTTGATTTAAAAAGGAATCCTATTTTATATATGGACTTTATATAAGTACGATATTTGAAAGTATTTGAAAGGTACTATATGATATATATTTTCCAAGTAAAGATATGGAAAGTGCCTTCTGCTTGATATCCGCTTTGTGGCCACATCGTGGATTCATTCTATCGATATTATTCTCTCTGATTTTCGGTTTTCCGGATGTAATACTCGAGTGTTTCCCACCGTGGCGTAACCCATGGTTTTTTTTTTCTCTCGTGAATGCACAGCGCAATTGCCTGGCTGAGTCTTGCCTAGGGGTACGGATTGTTTCCTGGGGGAACCAGGCGTAACCATTGTGTATCCTGCAATCTGTGTAGGTCGCGAATAGTAGCGCAAGTGCCTGGCTGAGTCTTGCCTAGGGGTACGGATTGTTTCCTGGGGGAACCAGGCGTAACCATTGTGTATCCTGCACCCTACTAGTCATCATGGCGTAACTCGCAGGGCTGAGAAAGCTTACGGATATGGATTGTTTCCTGGGGGAACCAGGCGTAACCATTGTGTATCTGCGAACCATGATCGGACAAAGGTTTTTGGTTTGATTGTTTTGTTGGATCGTACTTTCCATATCTGTTTTTAAAAAGGGTTTTTCAAGTATTTTCACTGGGTGTTGAAACGGGTCTACTAAGTACTTGAAGAATTCTAGCTTTGCGCCTGATCAACGCATGGCCAGAGTCTGCAAGAACGATGATAAACTTGTTGAAACATCGAGTTATAAAAGTAATTTCGAAAGAAAATTTACTTTGATATAGTAGTATCTTATTATAAAAGTATTTATTATAAAGTATTTTCCCCAACAAAGAAATTTGTATTAACCTTTGAAATTAAATTCCTTTGGAAAATTGAAAATTCGTGCCCGATTCTTTTCTTTTGAATCTACCTTATCTGCTCAGTTTAGTTAATTCACCTTGATTCTGTTTTTCCCAATCTAACTTCCTTCCTTGTTGGATTTATCCTTTAAAATATTGGCTAATTATATACTACTTTGTTTAATATAAAATTCTAGTGTTATAAATATTTTTGAAGTTATTAATTAAATAAAACATTTTTAAAGAAATGATTATTAACTTATTTGGGAATGTTTGAAGGATATCTTGAGATAAATTTAAAATTTTCACAAATCTGGATTTAATATTTTCAATAGTCTTTGTGAATATAAATAATAATGTAAATAATGGTCTCAAAAAGGAGTTTCAAATGAGTATTTCAAGTAAAATTTATATAGTTTAAATAAATTATCTACACTTGACTTTCAATTTACTTTATTCCTGGTTGTTCTATTCTCCTACCTCCTTCCTTTTCGGGGACGAAAAGTTTTGAGTAGGGGAGAGTGTAACGACCAGTAAGATTTTAGTAAAATTTTATTGTTTTATTTACGTATTTAATTGGATTAGGTAAAATTTTAAATAAATTAATTGGCAAATAAAAAGTTAATATTTGGATTACGTCCAATTAAACATAGCAGATTTTAAATTTTCAATTTATTTTACGAAAATTTATTTATTATGAAATTCTATTAAATTCAGGCTAGCTAAAAATTGTTGACAACAAATTTATTTTTTCCAAACCAGAATATTTTACATAGAAATATTCTAAATCCTCTTCTGAGCAGGGCGTCATCTCTAGTTTTTCAAAATTCGGACTTCTATAGCTCCATCGTTCTTATTTTCTGCGTTTTACTACATCTTGCCCTTAGTAGAAAATTCGAATTTTTATAATTCAATCATACCACTGGTATCTGTGTACCGTTGGGATCGTCTCGTCGTGCTGATCCCAATAGTATATTTATTTCTGCATTCTGAGGTCCGGTATGCGACAGAACCAATAAAGTGTTCATTGTAACGGTACCTTTTAATATTGACCGTTAACTTTGCTTTGCATTTCAAACTCTATCCGTGTCTACCAAGAAAATTTTAATTGCTTTAATAACTTTTGCCGAATGAATGGAGAGGCGTTATCATTTCCATCATTTCACTTTATTCGTAAAATTCTGTTTCTCTGCCTTTTCAATTATCTGCGTTCACTTCAGGTTGATAAATAATTTATATATTCAAATTTTCTGGGGCCACGTTTCTTGCTTTTTTTTTTCTGTTGATTTTCATTTATTGCGGTACGTTTATCTTGGCTTAAACGTCTCCATCAATTCCCCTTTTTCCATTATAATATTTTGCCTGACTCCATTCGGTTCACTATTTTGAGAAGATTATTAGTAACGTTCAATAAAATATGTAGCCAGTATTGTTACTTGTAGCCAGCTGTTACTTTTCGTCCATTCAATTTACATTTACAGTGGCTGGTACGTTTCTTTTGCTCTTTCTCTTCTCTACTTCTGTTTACAGCTTTCAAATGAAAACTGTATATATTTTTTTATATAAAACGTGGTCTCTAAGATCCTGTCACTTCTTCTCCTTACTCCTTTTCTTTCTTTTTTTATTTTTTTTTATTTTTTTTTATTTTTTTTTTCTTTGCAAAGCTTCTCATCTCTTCCCAGTTATCCTCTTTCCATCACCCTCCACCTCAACGAGCTAGCCGAGTCTACCCCACCTGAACCACTGTCGTGCACCCGACGCGCCTCCTCACCGAGCCCTCATCGCCCACAGCAGCATCCACCCGAGTCTGAGCACCAGCCTCAGCCTCCGCCAATCTCCGCCTCCCACGCAAGCACCAACGGCCACGCAGGAACCACCACTACCTCTCCGGCCGACCTACCCCCTTGCCCACTGCACCCCATCAGCTCGCCTCTCCCTTGCAACCTGACCCTACTCTCGGCCAAGACCAAGTGCCTGCCAACTATCAATCTCCCTGCCTTCCGACATCTTCCTCCATCTTCCTAGCCAAGCCCCATGTCCCTTTCCTACCGTATCAGCTAACCCGACCGCCATTCAAACCCAATAGCCGAGCAACGTTGACAGCCTTCACCCCGCCCCTAGCCGAGAACACGTCATCTACAACCAGCCCCATCGTTCTCCCCTCCTCTTTCCCTCTCGTGCTTCATCACCAATTGCCGAGCTTCTCTGTATATATTCATTTAGGTATATTTTATATTATATATGTTTGTAAGTTATATAATCATATAATAAGTAATATATATAGTATAATAATTTATATATAAGGGTATGTATGTATGAGTTGTACAATGATTCATTTAAAATCTGTTAGTGTATATAAAGATCTTTGATTTTTATTGCTTGTTAAATATTTTTTTTTTTTTTTACAGTTTAACTTGAACACATAAAAGTATAAGCGGGTTCAGGCATTCATTTCATAGATGTTTTGAATTCAATATTGATTTTTTTTAATAAACATTTGAGTCTAGATTTCAATATGTATGAAAAGCTATACTGGTTCTACATAATACTTATATAAGTATACCTTGTGATGTGAGTTACGTCAGAAGGTACAAGATCTTAAAGTATATATAACGTATAGGTATATATTGGTGCTTGCGGTCTGCATGTGTCATATAGAATGATGTAGTTTATTTTGTACATAGGTATACCTTTGAGTCTCATGCACGTTCATCTTCAACCAATGTATAAATGCTGTTTGAGACGTGTCTGCACATAGGGTAGGTTGGTACTATGCATATATGTTAGTATATGTTATATTTCAGTGTTACTGTGTTGTAAAGTCAAATTTCATACATATATATCAAGTACTTTTATAAACAGTTAGGTGGGGAAGTTATAAAAGTAAAAAAAAAAAATCTACTTATATATGTATATTGATTTAGGTAAGCTGGGGACGTTCAGTTGGGTTGTAACCAGTCTGGATATGTTTCATATACTTGTAGATATATGTTTAAATTTTAATATTGATTTGATAATATGGTGTTAAAAATATAATAGCATTTTAAGGTTATTTGGTTTGCATTGGTGTGCGTATATATATTTCATTTCTAACGTGTGTGTTGATTTAATGTCCATTTTGAAAGAAATGTATAAACCTTATAAACATTGATTTTTTTGAGATTTATGGGTGGATATTGGGTTTTAAGTTATATGTATAGATGTGTATATATATATATATTAATTGACTAGTTGTATATAAACTCACTTATCCTATTTATCTCCCTCGATCCAATTCTGATTTGAATTCGTCGTTCCTATTATCAGCTTTGATCATTGAATCGTGTCCGGTTAGCTTTGTTTTGGAATTCGGATCTGGATTTCGTAACTCACTTCTTTCCTATCTATCCAGCCTCGAAAGGTGAGCAATCACTCACGATTAACGTTCTTTTATTTATTAAATTTGATTTCAATTGAAACGACAATTGAAATATGCTGCTGTTAGTTGTTTTTACTGTTATGACTATTATTATCTGTATCTGTTCACCTATGACACCTGACACCATTATCGGTTAATTATTTATGTGATAATAATACAGATTGGTTGATAATTGATTGTTTGATTTATTGTTGTTTAAATTGGATGTTAAATTTGGTTAAGTGATGACTAGTTTGCTAGTTTAAATTGGGTAGTATAGTTTATAAATTAAAACGGATTATATATGACGGACCTTGATTTATTAAAACCTGACCCCGCCATATGTAAATTTGATTAGTTAACTTAGACCCTTTAATTGCCGTAGAAATTGATAAATTATACTTTAAATCTTTGAACGTGGTTTGGATCAAGTGTTGTAGTTTTAAACTGAAATTTAAAAAGGAACGACAAGTGAAAAACTGTAATGTAATAATCTTTAATCTATATGAAATGATAGTGTAGATTCTAGGATAATTATACCAATGACAATGCAAATTAATACGATTATTTCGGGGTTATTTGATTTATTATTGAATTGTTATTGATTGTTGTTATTGCTTGTTTATTTAATTTGACACCATCCCTGTCATCACACTACAAGTTCTCTTTTGTTATGTTTGTGTCTGAATTTAAATGGGTTGAAATTATAGTCCCAAGCGGATTCCTTTTAATTAAAATTTGGGATTACAGGTTGAAATGCTATCCACCCGTATACATTTAGTATAAGAATTTAAATGATAATACCCATAACAATTTGACCATATGATAAGAAATATATGGTCTTATTAAATGTAAATTCTTAAATACATATATAAAGGGTAATGATAAATATAGAGTTAATTATATCTAGTTAACCAAGATTTGATCAAATACATAAATTAAGAAATATTTATGTAAATTTTATTTCGGATAAAATCTTGCAATAATATTGAACAATTAAGATTGGGAGATAAATTTGGGTTTATTTAAAAATGGTATTTAAATAAGGATTTATTTCGTTTAATCAATGTTAAATTATTGAATGGGAAATTTAAGGATATGATTTTTGTAACTAGACTTTTGATTTAAAGTTGTTTAATGGATATTTCACGTTTAATAAAATTTAAGAAAATATTGAGGATATGTAATTTAAGGTCACAAAATGATATTGAATCAAGTAAGGGGGTGTTCAAGACTAAATAATAATGATGTAAAAATCGAGATCTGGATATTAAGGTTATGAACTATATTGCAAATAAAAAGTTTAGAGATTTGGATATGTATTTGGAACCAAGATAGTTGAATTTGGTAGTTGATAACTAATTGAATTAAATGAAAATTTAGGTGGAACTAAATTGGGAAATCTTTATTTAGAAAACTAGATTGGGAAAAATTTAGTTGAAATGTTGAATACTTACAATAGGGAAACATGTTGAAATAAAAGGGGGTAATTGGGATATCAAATCCAAATGTGAGATTGATAAAAATTGAAGTGGTTATGTTAGGAAAATTTAAATTGATAAAATGAGATTGAATTAAATTTGAATGGGAAGGTCGGGTTGTTGTAAAACGATTTGTTAACTTAAGGAAATTGAAAGTACTTTACTGTATGCATAAATACTATTATTTGAAGTGAAATTGACATTTGGGTTTGAAGTATAAATTACGTGAATGACCACGATGTAATAGTGTATGTTTCTACCCTGTTGATAGTTCTATGGACCCTTAGAGGATGGACATCCCAAACATCCTTTAAGTTATATTGTACTTCAGTTGATATTTCATTTGAGTTGAATTTATTGATATAAGAATGTTAATCCTGACTCGAGTGTTTTGTGTTTTGCTTTACGCTCGGGTCAGACTGAGTAATACAGCATTAGAGACTCACCTTTGGAGATTGGAGCTTCATTTGGAGATCCAACTATCGTTTCAGCTTTCAGTTTTAGTTGACTGGTTCAGAGAAGTCATCGGCTCGTACTGAAGACTTTTCTGTATTCAAGATATTCTGATGTATTTTATTTTAAAACTCTGATGTATATAGTAGCTTCATGAACTACTATTCTTTATCTATTCCGCTGCATTTTATTACTCCGTGTCTGTGATCTGTGATTGATTTATTTATTGTATATGTTACGTTTTGCCAAATTTTAAATTAACAATTCGGTATTTTGAATTATTCAAGTCGGACATGTATGGTTTTATTGTCGATTTGGATGGTCCAAAATAGCGGGTCGTTACAATTTTAGAAATGTAAATATTAAACTATTTTTATTTAAATCTAATTAAAAATGATTTTTGTAAAATATTATTGATTTTCTGAATAATTATAAGTGAAATGAATTAATGAAAAGTTAGAAAATTTTGAATGTAAGTTATTTTGGAAATTTGATTTAATTATAATTGGAAATTAAGTTGAATATGAAATCATGATAAATTTATGATAGTTTGAATTTAAATGAATTTAAAGTGATTTTATATCATACTAATTATTTTTAATAAAGTTGAAATGCGAAATGAATGAATATTTAAGTCGAAATTTTGAAATATAACTAAAATTGGAAATTCATGGAATTGACTTAAAAGTGAATTTTTAGTTAAGTAAATAAAAATAAAACTAAGTTATATTTAAGAATTTGAACTTAAATGTTAGGTTGAAATTTAATGTATGGAATTTAAAATTGAACATTGCAATTTAATAAGTGAATTAGTGTTAAATGTGAATTTTTAAATGGAAATTTAACTTTATGAAATCATGTAATTACAGAAAATTAAATGATGGTTATAAAAGTAAGAATATGTGATTTTATAAGTTAAAAGTTATTCATAGAAAATATAATTGTTGTGAAATTATATTGAAAATTTTAAGTTAATTAACTGCATTTTTGAAATGCTATTTTATCTAATGTCAATGATAATATAACATTTGTAAATGCTGTAGTCGATAAGTGAACTAAATAGCTAAATTGAATTAAAGGCTATTATAGCATTTTTTTTAATGCTATAATTGTTGGATTTAAACTAAGTTTTCTTTGAAACTAATTCAACTATATTACAGCATTTTAAAATGCTGTCTTTTGTTAAATTGAACTGTTTTGAATATAACTTTCTGTAGCATTTTCCAAATGCTGCGAAAGTTGAATTTCACTATTTTGATAAAATTAAGTGAATGAATGAACTGTGAAAGTTGAAAATTTTGAAAATTTAATAATTTAATTATTAAATGTAATAACTTCATTTTTTTATGATTTAAATGAAGTAATTTGTTTGGAATTGAACTATTTTCAAATGTGAATTGAAATGGTAGTTTTAAATTGAATAAAATGAATATGTTTTTCAAATGAAACGATAAGTTTGATATTTCGAAATGGATTTGAAATGATATTGGATTTTGAGAAATAAATACCATTTTGAATAACGATTGGTTGTTGAAGAGTCCGAGATCAGATATGGACATACTCTCTGTCGATACCGAAAACCACTTTAACAACTATGTATGCGGTGAAGATTCCATATTGAAGTAGGATGGTGAAGACGGTCCTAAGGTACATTCATGGACCTAACTCCAGTGAGTAGCATAAGGTGGCTAAAACAGGAGCGATATCGGGCCAAAAGAGGTAGCACCTCTGGCTGAACACACTTCTTCGATACCATTCTATTACTATTGTGATCGATTGGGTGCACCCCTTGATTTTGGAGTGTTGTTCAGGGTGGGCGCATGTGGCTGCTGTGTTACCACCAGCCCATGTGCGTAATTGGTATATCTACCCTGGCATTGCCTTGTGTGCCGTGTCACCTAACATACCGACCCTTTACTACGAGTTTGTTTTTCTCCCATAGCCCGTGTGGTATCCTCTGACAGTCACCCGGAGTGGAGATGGCATGATATTGGATGGACTACTAGGACTATTATGTGTGAAGGGTGATATGGGTAGCCCGAGACGCTATTTAAAAGTATGTTTATTTTACTATAGTCATTATTATAAAGTTTAACGGATCCTTAGAGGATGGGCGGTCCTAGGCATCCTTTAAGTTACTTGTATCTTTATTACAGTTCACTTGAGTAGGTTTACATTATATAAGTATATAATGTCCTGACTCGAGTGTTTTGTGTTTTGCTTTACGCTCGGGTCAGCCTGAGTATTCACAGCTTTGGATTCTCTTCCTGGAGCTGGTCTTTCACTGGAGTTTCTGCTTATCTGCATATATTTCTATTACTGTTTCAGCTGTATTAGTTTATCTCATGTATTAGTGAACTTCTATATATTTAGGATTTCTATTCTGTTGTTTTTAGACTACATTATGTATTTGGTTTGAGACTCTGTTATAGTAGCTTCATGAACTACTATGTTATTTTATATTCCGCTGCGAGTTATTCTGATTTTTCTGTGTCTGTGATTCTGTATATTTGATTTTATTTGCTCCAAATTTATTTACAATGTGTTATTTCGCATCATTCAAGTCTGACATGTGTGGATTATTGTCAATTTGAATGGTACGAAATTGGGGGTTGTTACAAATACCGTATCACTAAATTTACTTAACTTTCATTTGAAAACTAAATTTCCAATTATCAAGTTAAGTCATTTTAAGTTGCATTTTTCCATTTAAATCATAATCGTTCATTTTTACAGAACATAACCATAAATCAAGTATTTTCTCATAGGTAATATAACAGTCCAATCCACTTTATAAATCTATTCATCTAGGCATCAATTAACTATAATTCCAAATTAAATTAATTTTATTACCAAGTCCAATCAATATTGCAGTTCATTTTATCCACTTCAAATACATTATTTACTATACATACCTTATTTATTTCAAAAAATAACCTTTATTAAATTTACTAGGTTAGATTTTAGATTCCAAATTAAATCAAACTTAATTATTAAAATATTGATCATAAATAAAATCTTTAAATTACAATTAAAAACCAAATAAAGATTTTTAAATTACAATCTAAACAAATCATCAACTCAAACAATTTTAACTTATAGGCAACCAATATCTCAACATCTCTTTTTATTCAAATCTTTAAATCAATTTTTTAATCAAAATTCCATATATATAAAACTCAAAATACTTAATAATTTTAGAGAACTATTGTAAAAATTTATCCATGGGTCTGTATAAAATTTTCTAACATAGGTCAAGTGATACGGATATGTATCATTTAAATCCGTAATTTAAAAAGAAAAATCTAGGTTCTATCATTTCAAACCCACAATCCCAAGTAAAATAAATATAATAGAATAACTCAAGCCTATCATTTCAGCCCATAATGATTTTTCCTTATTCTACAGCCCGTTCGGGTATGTATCATTTCAACCCATAGCGATTGAGAACTTGCAGTGTGATAAAAAGGAAATAGAATAATAGTATTGCATACAATATCATATCAAATGATGTAATAGGTATATACACAGCATTTAATATCATATAAACATATCACAAGTAGGCATGAACATAACATATTAATTTCTATAATTCACTTCTCATCATTTTATAATTGTATAAGTACATAATGTCTAGAATATAACTCACCATTTTAAAGCTAGGATTGAAATTCAAACCCAAATCTAAACTCCGCAAAGCACGAAAAGGAACGAAAAAGCATGACTATATTCTTTTGAGTGGATGAAGAGTCGGATCAAAATCTTGTTTACAAACAATTACACAAATATAAGTGAAAAATTCAACATATAAGATTGTGAATCAAAAATGAACAATATGGATGAAAGGGACATAACCTTCTGATAAAATAAAACAAGATGCAAACTTTTGTGAAAAGAGAGCAAAAGTCCATATCTTGTACATAACAAAATAAAGCAAACAAATATCACAGACATAAGAACATGATTCAATACAAAGAATAGAGATTACAACAATGAAAAGGTAGGAAATAAAATGCATAACTTGATAAATCAAAGCAAGGTGATAAATACATGGCTTGGTTTGGTCAAAGTTTTGGTCATGTTGTCTTCATGGTGGTCATGGCCTTGGATGGTGGTGGTGGAGACGATGTATCAGTCGGCTACAAGGGTGAGGCCGAGCTAGGCATGAAGGAAAGAAAAGAAAAAAATAATAGAAAAAGATGAAGAGGAAGGAGAAGCCATGAATTTGCTCTCTCTCTCTCTATATATATTTTTTTCTTCCTTAGTCGTGAATAAGAATGAGGAGATGAGAAATTATTTGCGTGAATAAGAAAAAAAGGGGCAGCTAGGGTTTCAACAAGTGAACGGCTAAAGATCAAGGGTTGTGTACAGCTAAGATGCGGAGTGCAAGGCAAATGAAAAAGGCATAGTTAAGGAGAAAGAAACGTACATATATTTTATTCTTAAATGCAAATGAAAACGAGGAAATGAGATAATGAGATCATTTTGTGCTTGCTTTAATAGGGCAATACACGGCTAGAATAGGTGAATGGATAGGGTAAGAAATAAAGTGCCTAGGAAATTAATAGTAAGAAATTAACGCATGTAACCTATGTCTATTAAATTTCTCCAAGCCATTTATTTGCATAGATATCTTTCTTGAAATGAAATGAGAGATGAGAATGATTTGATTTGTACTTGAATAGCAAGTGAAATGCACATTGTGACGATGCAGAATTTTTGAGCATTTGAAATGAGAAAATTTAATTAATTTCAAATGTTCAAAAGTTAATTTTTTACTTTAATTTCAAATATCAATATGTATTAGTAATTTAATTATTAAATTAAATAATTTTAAGTTGGGTAAAATGTTGAATCTGGACTTTTAAGCCAGTGAAAAATAATTTGAAGATTTGTAAGATTCGTATTAATAACATTGAAGGTGATGGAACTTTTAAAATTGAATTTGAAAGCGTTTTGTTCAATTTTAAAAATATATTGTAACAACCCGCATATTTATCGAGTTTGTATTTAAATATTTTATTTAAATAGTAACTCGTTAATCGGATTTTGGTCCGAAAAGCTACTTTTTGCAAACGGTCAAATTAGGACTCGAGACCACTTCCATTGAGTTCGAAATGTCGTTTACAACTTTTTTAAGTATAAACATCGATAGGTTTGGAGTTAGTGAAATTTCACTAACTTTTCCCGCTTTGGACTTTGGGTTAGTTTAGCCTATTAAGCCCAAGTTCCAACCCTCTTCTCCTCACTCTTCATAAATTTCCTAACTAATCAAGCTTTGGCATTAATGGTGGAGGGAATGGGAAATTAAAATTCCAAAACTCAAATTCAATTGCAATCCATCTTTCTACTCCAAATTCAAGAAGAAGACATTGGATTCAAGCTTCTTGTGCTTAGATAGAAGAAGGATTGATTCTTGCTTGCTTAAAACTTCATTTTCATTGATATTTGGTGCAAAGGTGAGATTTTTATCTCACAATTCTAGCCTATAACCATATTGGACTGTTGGGAATGATTCCCTATCACCTTCGCATGCACATTTGCATTTGGTTTGGATTGGATTGGCGAAAAACTCCAATTTTTAGTGTTTTTGGTGGAAAAACGCTCTTAGGTCGTTCTGTCTTCATTAGGTCGCTCGGGGTGGAAAAGTCACGGCCATCGTATTTGACTCACTCGGTTTTAGGTCGTAGGTCACAAGCCTTTTAGGTCGTAGGTCGCGAGCCCTATAGGTCGTAGGTCGCGAGCCCTATAGGTCGTTCGGCCCTGTTCCTTCATTAGGTCGCTCTGCCTTATTAAACCGATAACTCGCGTACCTCTTAGGTCGCTCAACCTGTTCGTCCACTAGGTCGTGTAAACCACTTAAGTCGCTTGTCCCTTATAGGTCGCGTTTCCTGCTTAGGTCGCTAGGTCGCGTGCCTTTAGGCCGCGTTCCTCTATTAGGTCGTGTGTCTCTGTTAGCTCGTTGACCTCCTTAACTTGCATGACCTAACTCGTAGGTCGTTGGACCTCGATTCTATTTAGGTCGCTGCTTCTTTTAGGTCGCTCGGCCCCTTATTTTCTTTAGGTCGTTTGAGTGTTAGGTCGCGAACCCATTTTAGGTCGCATAACCTTAGACCCTTAGGTCGCGAGCAGTTAGGTCGTTAGACCTAGCTTGCCTTTTCCCCTTAGGTCGTTGGACCGATAGGTCGCTTCACCTGTGCTCACGTTAGGTCGTTCGACCCATTCATCTTTAGGTCGTTCCACTTGCCTATCTCGTAGGTCGCTCACGAGTTAGGCCTATAACTCGTTAAGTCGCGAATACTTTTAGGTCGTTAGACCCCCTTTTTGCCTTCACTAGGTCGTACCGTTTTGGACGGGGCGCTTCCCCGCACCCCGCCGGGGGCACTGCCCTCTGGACCCCCCCTCCGTAGGGGATCTTATCTGAAAAACATTGAGCTAATTTCCTTGGATTTTATTCACATCTCCGTATGCGATTTTTGTGACTGATTGTTTCTACAATTGCTTCTGTGTTTTGTCACTTTATAATATAAAGGTTTCAATACTAGTAGTAAATATCAAAACTCTTTTAACAAACAATTTCAACTCTATTTTTAATAACAAAGCTCTTTTCTTAAACCGTTTTCCAATCTATTAGTATATACAAACCTTTACCTCACTCGGATGAGAAATCTAATTAAACGACTTAGTAAAACAAGTAGTATGAAACGCTTGCGTTCACTTCGTCGGTTAATTCTTGGACTTGTTCGATTGAACCTCTTGTGACAATTTTATTAGTGAAGATTTACAGTTTGTTCGTAAATATTTAAGTTAAGCAAGTGGTTATGGGACATGAAGCTAAACTTCTATATTTACTAGCTTAGTGTAATTGACACTTTTCGTTGATCATGACGATCATTCTGATGATTTAGACTAGCAACTGTGCGATATCTCTTGTTGCGAGGTTAGACTAGACACCACTTGTGTGATTCCACTCACACATACCTTTTTGGTTTTTGGTTAGTCTGGACCTTAATCTGTGTGATTCCATTCACACATGTGGGGTAGCTCCCCTTGGTCTTCGGACCGTCATGTGATAGGCCTCTTTCTCTTTTTTATGATTTCTGGACTTCTTGCATTGATTTCTAGAATTTATGTCATTGACTTGTTATGAGTACAAGTTTGGGGTATGATGCCCTTTCCGAATCTTTGAGAAGATTCTTGTGATATTGATTATCTCTTATTGATTGATCTTCTGTTGATCATTATTTACATACTTATAGTGGTATGTCATTATGGATGTTTATGTTTATGCCATATCTTTTATGTTATATCATGTCATCTGATATTTATAGCTAGACTGACCCGTTTATTATTTTCTTAAATAATACTTGGGTCAGACCGAGATGTTACAGGTGCTTCTGCTTGACTTCTTCCCAGGGATTCATCACTCTGACTTTTGGCTAACTGTTTAGATTAGCAGTTTTTGTTGTATACACTTGAGATATAGACTCATAGTTGTATTCTTTTGTATAGCACGTGTTGCTATTCTTTTGTATTATCGTGGATCTTACTGACCACTACTCTGATGTACACTTTCATGTGTTAGTTATATATTCATATCTTCTTCCGCCTTTGTGATATGGATCCTCTGTGACTGATTTGTGATATGATTATTTCTATGTTTGTTTCCGAAGATTATTTATAGCCACCGTGTGATCAGCAATTACATGGATGGTCGCTCCTCAACAGCCTTATTCTCTGTGCTAGTTGACAGCACTACTCCGGAGTGTTCTTGGCTAGCGTGGGTACAGAGGTGGGGCGTCACTTATATCGTTTAAATTGAATTTAAAAATAGCCTTCCGAGGCACAGTCTCAGAATCCGACGAAACCAGTTCCATTGGGTCCGTAATATTATATTATTATCAAATTTCAAATTTCGTATTGATCAGAGTTAGTGTGTAAGTGTACGATATATAAACGCGCTAAAAATCTAATTGATATTAATCTAATGAAATTTAATTTTTTTTTTAAATAGAAGTCTTCTCTTATACGCCGCTCTTTTCCATTTTTATTTCATCCCATCCTTATCTTCCATCGCACACTTCTCGTTCCTTCTAAAATTTGCCTGTTCCTTCTTTGTTTATTCAATTCATTTCCTCTTTTATAAAATCAATCTATATCCTCTTGTTTGAACAGCCGAGAAAAAAAGGGGGAAGCTTTATATAATGGCCGAGCTTTTCTCATATGTTCCTTTAGAAATCGAAATCATATTCCCTCCCCTTCCAATTTAACGAAACTGAAAATTCCATTTCCATTTTTTCAATCTTCATACGAATTCATTTGTAAAAGTAAAAAAAAAGAGAAGGAAATGGGACCGCGTTCGAATCGATTGCGATTCGAAGCCAAGGGCCGAGACATCGTGAACTCGAGAAATGGAGACACTTGCCTGTAGATTGCTATTCGACTTGTTTGAAGAAGTGGATAGGGTTGAGCGCGTCGGCGTGATGGCGGCCAGTGGTGGAAGTTCGTGGGTGGCAATCATGAGCGGTAGTAAGGATGAACGAGGTCGCATTGTGGACTCTGGTAGGGCAGTGGATCCATTCGAACTCGTTCGCGATGGAATTGAGGGTCACGTGGAGCTTGATGGCTAGGGGTAAGGTCGGCGAGGATGGCTAGCACGGGTCGTTCAGGAGGGCAACAGTGATTGGGTTGATTCGTATTTTGGTTTCTGTCAGGCATGCAATTAACTAATTTTAAATTTAACTAAAACTAAATAAAGTGATTTAGCAAATAGGGATATTGCTAAAAAATAGGTTTTTGTTAAGTTTAAAAAAATATGCGGTAAAGCCAAATATTGTATATAAATACAGTGACAAGCATATGAGGATAAGATTTAAGAAAATAGAAAATTTAAATGGTAATATAAATTATTTTGTATTAATAGAGTGAATTTTAACATGTTATAAAAAAATTGGATTCCTAAACCTATATGATTTATTTTGGAAATAAGAAATAAAAATATATATCTACATACATATTTTATTTACTAGATTAATATTAAAGTAATATATCTGTTTAAATTAATTTGGTCACTAAAAGACGTATTAAAGGGAAATCTGTTTTAACTAAATCATCAGTTAATTAGATTTGAAAATGGCAATTAATTGTCCGATTTGTTTCAAATAATAATAAATCGTAAATTGTTATTCAAGGTCAAAAATTGAGAAGAAGCAAGCTGGATTGCAAATGGATGCTAATAAAATAAAAGGTGAGTTATTCACACTCAGTAATTTTAAATTTAAATGATTAAATTTAAATAATTGTTTGAGTGGTTGAATTAATTGATGTGCTGTAGTATGGTATATTTTGTGATTGATATATATATATTGTGCTAACGTCTGTGGATGTAGGGAAAACAGGTTGGAGAGATCCAACTGGATCCCTCAACATTTATGTACAATTATTTGATACCCTCTGTTGTGATTATTTGATATTCTACGATGAACTTTATTGAAATATTGAATGCAATGGTTCGATTGAATATAATTGTGTATAGTGAACTATCAAAAATATATATAAATTGGATTTTAGAAGGAAAATAAAAGAAGTAAATTTGTAAGAAAATAATTATAGAAAATTTGAATAAGTTTAAGAATGAATGGGAAAAAAAAGTGACTTTAAAATTTTAATAAATAAAGCTAGAATATAGAAAGGAAATTTTGAATGACAGGAAGTTAATGAATTTTGAACTATAGTGTTATTATTTAAGAGAACAAAGCATTTAACTAAAATTTAAGATTTAAATTATTGAAAGGAATAAAGAAAAATTGGGAAAGACCTGAATTTATATATTTCAGGTAAGAGATTTAAAATCAAATGGAAAATAATAAAAATAATAATAAGTCTATGATTAAAGAATTTTGAAATGAATTGTGTAAGTAATGAAATTTATTTCAGATGGAGTAAATCTGAAATCAATCTGGGAAATTGATTTAAGTGATTGAGATTGGAAATTTCTCTCTGAATAACCAAGTACGTTTCAAAGTAAATTTTTAAATTAAAAGTTTAAAATTGTTTAAAGAAGTATGTTTTGACAAATTTATTATTTCTAAATATTTAAATTCTAAAGTAAGTATTTCTTTTAGTCTATTATAGCAGTAATTATTTTAAAGAGTAATTTGGTATTTTGTTTTAAAAGTGAAAATCTAGTCTTATATTTTATCAAGAAACCTTATTTTCAAAACATTCATATAGAATGTATTTTTAACAAATTATTGAAGTAGTTTTACCTTAAATGTTTTAAAGTATACTTCAAAGTAAAGTGTTTTAAATTATTTTAGAAATCTAATTTTGTGCTTGGTGATTTCAGAGGAGATAGAAAATATTTGGAAAAGTTTATTCTGAAAAGAAAGATGGTTTTAAAACTGCTTTCAAGGGTTGAAAATAGAAATATATCTTGTGAAGATATTTTTGGGAATTAAGAAATAATTTGAAAAATTATTGGTTGATGTTTGTTTGTGAATATTAATTGATAGTTAAATAACTGACTATCAATATTGGCCAAATGCGTTGATCGTTTCGAAGAGACTGGGATCGAGATTTATTTCTCGAAAACCACTTCAATCCGGTTTGTACGTTTCGTGAAAAACGATTTTGGATTCGTTGATGGAGCAGTGAAGTGCAAGGGCTAGTCGCTACTAATCCTGAGGATATTTCCAAAATGGATGTAGTAGGAATAGTGCCTTCGGTTCCATTCGAATGCGGGATGGACTTGTATGGATGAATGCTTGCGAAACATCGTCAGGTGGACGATGGGCATTCTAAGGGATATATTCTAAAAAGGTAACGCTTATCCTCAAGCCTCATCAAATGGGAATGACTGAAAATCAGGGGCTATGCAGCAAAGCTAGGTTGGTAGCACCCAAGCAGGGTGAGGCCATTCCAGTCTAGATGTCCCTTTTTATTTCGGCTTAGTGGGCGCTTACTGATCCCAACCGCGGGGTGATCTCACTCGGGATTATCCAGTAAGGGGTAGTCCCGGCCTTGTATTGCAGGGGAGTGGGCGTACTCCTCGGTACGGTGATCTAGGCCCCGTACTGTGACAGGTGGTACCCCAATGCCTTGTCATTAGTTGGAAATCCATTCTCCCTACGAGCCTTGTACGAGTTTTGTTTGTATTACCCACTCTGTGGCTAGTGGCTGGAATTTAATCATGTAACAATTTCGGCTATTTTATAAGTATTTGTATATAGACATTATTATAATATCAGAGGATTTCTATAAAAATTGTTTTAGCTATCGTAAGGTAAAAACCCGACATGTTTATTTGTGGCGTGGTCTTACGAGATGCTTTTGTTTTCAAAGGATTTTTGAAACTTTGATAATCAATTGGGTGTGATTTTCTCACGCTGGTATACCAGACTGACTCGGATGTTATTTGACTATAATGCTCGGGTCAGACCGAGTATTATAGGATACAGGATATGATGCTGTGGAGCACAGGAAACGAGCAGGATGACGATACGTACTCCCGTACTCGTTTATATATATTCTGTTGTGTTGAGTTGTTGTGTATCCATTTGTATGATATTGATGCTAAGCTGTGATTGATGTACTCTGATGATATAATATATAAACTGATATATTTGATCTTTGAGTAAAGATTATTTATTATCTATTATATTTTATTCCGCTGCGATGGTTAGATTCTGTTGTTGATTTCTATTTTCTTCTTCTACCTCTTCTTCTTTAACCCTAATGGTTCGTATTTCTGTGCAACTTGAGTTAATTGTTGTATAATAGCGTTGACTCGAGGGGTATGGATTTGTGGGCCGTTTCACTTGGTATCAGAGCATAGGTTGGTGATAACCTTGGCTCTGGTGGGAATTACTCATTTAAATTAGAGTTCAAAGTACTCTAGAATGAGTTTGAGTGTCTTAATAGATATGAGCGCGTATTTGTTAGTGAATATAAATTGTTTTAATATTGTGTTGATTGATTTATTGAGTGGCATATGAACCTTCGTCGACACAGTCTGCGCAACTGTATTGAAGGGGTTTCTAAACACTTGAATAGAACAATTGACACGGTATTGTTTTAAATATGGGTAAATGAAATAATTTTACCCAAAAACATATTTTGATATAAGGAAAAGTTTTTGTAAACTATTTTTGCTAATTTATGGTTGCTTGGATGTTAGAAATGATAATATTAATGTATTATCATTGTTAAGTAAAAATTTAACTAGAAATTGAAATATAACTAAAATTTAAGGGAATAAATTCATTATAAAATGAAATTTATAAATATGAATTATAAATGTAATTTATGAATTGAAACACAATCAAATGGAAATTTGTATAAGCATAAAATGTACAAATGAATTATAGTTAAAATTTATTTAAGCAGGATTTGGAAATTCAAAATTTCAGGGATTTTGGGAATGTTTATCGGAGTGTTTTGAAGATAAATGATAGTATCATTGTTTTAGAGATATTTCTGAATGGAAATCTGTTTTAAATGCATTTTGAAAGTGAAATAGCATTGAAATCACTTGGATTATTGAAAAATAATTCTGATGTTGACGGCCGCATCATCAGTATTCATTTTCGAATTTCTAAGTGACGGATTGCTGCCAAAAACTGATTTGTTCAGAAAAGCTAGTTGTTTTGAAAATTTCAAGGAAATTTGTTGGGAATAAAACCTGGATTTGTTTGACTTTTAAGGAATTTGATTTTAAGATGTTGGAGATTTCAAAATAATTTGAAACTAAAGGTCGGATGTTTAAAAATCCTGATGAGATAGGTTATAAGCTTATAAATTAAGGTGGTTTTTTTAAATCAGGAAGGAAATATAAGCTTTGAATGTTGGAATTTAAATTTAAAGAGAAAAGTTAAAAATGGAATTAACTTGGATTGGGAAATAAAATTTAACTAGGTTAAAACTAATTGGATCAGACTGAAAACAATATCCAGTTGTATTTGAATTATGTTAAAATCGAATTGAGTTAAATAAATCTGAGTTAAAATAAAATTGAATTGGAATAAAAATTTAATTGAATTATTGAATGGAATTAGATTCTTTCCTGAATAAATGGAAAATAAGTTGGATAAGGATTGAATTGAAATAAATAAATCAAAATAACTTATAAGGGGATTAAAAATTCATAGAAATAAAATTTGCATGGGCTATAAATAAATAGAGGGCTTGAGTTAAAAATAAAAGATGAATATATTCGAGCCTATAATAAATGGAATTGTGCAAATAATAAGTTGTGACTTATAAATTTTGAAAGTGGAATAGAAAATCCAAAATAAATATTGTTTGATGTTTTGGATAATGAAACAGAAAATCCAAACTTGAATTATATAATAATTTAAACTCAAGAAAATTAAATGAAGTGATATTTGAAATTAAAAATCAAGTATTGAACTATAAATAGGAGAGAACTAATTTTATAATAAATTAGTTAATAAAATGTGTAAATGAGAATGTAATGTTGTTTAATAGAAGCTGAATTGTGAATTTATGATGAAGTTTGGAAATAAAACTCAAATTATAAATTGAATTCGACTTGAATTGTCGGTAAAGTAAATGTAACTGAATTGTGAGTTCATGAAATTTGGTGGTAAATTGAAAATGAATAGTGGATTCAGAACTTGAGTTATAAATTAAATTTTAACTTGAAGTGTTATCAAATTAAATATAATTTGAAATGTATCGAATAAAAATGTAAATGGATTAAAATAGTAATGTTATGGTTTGCAAATAAAATCCAAATCAGTGGAAATAAATTGGAAATGGCCTTGTAATAAATTGAATGAGCTGAATCTAAAAGTCAAAATGTATAATAACTAATCAAATAAATCTGTAGTTTGAAGTGGGATTGGATTAAAATAGAATCACGTTAAATTGAAAAGAGAAATTTATTTGCAAAATAAAATGAGCTTAAGTATAGAAAAAAAAGAGATTTGAATAAATTGAAGTAAATTGACTTAAGATGAATAGATGGAAGAGAGTTGAATTTAATTCAACTTAAACTAGGTTTAATGATATTGGGTTGGATTTAAATTAAGTGAAAATAGATTTAAATCGAAATAGAATTGGTAGGTAATAAATAATATATAAAGAAATGAAAATTCCTAATGGATTGTGTGGATAAACTAATTATGTTGAATAAATAAATGGATAGAATAAATAAGAATCAAAATGAAGTGTGGTTTAAATAAGTTGAGAAATGTGTATGGAATGCAATAGCTTGGATTGTCTTCGAGCTAAATACAATAGTTTGGAATAAACAAATATGGAATGGGATGTAAATGAATGGATTGTGATTAAAATTGAAATGGAATGTGTCGAGTTAAATAAATGGTCGTGAATGAATTAAAATAAAAGGGAATTTAATTGGAAATGAAGATGAACCTAAATTGTTAATGGTATTGAATGAACTGGTTTGGTTAATAAAATGAAATGTAAGTGAATGGATTCAAATCTGAAATGCAATGAAAATGAGAATATATGGATTGTGAACAAATTAAAAATGGAATAGAATTCAGTATAAATTGAGTTGAAATCAATTTAAATTGGTTATAAACATAAATGCTTATTTATTCACATAGATCTCGTCAAACTACATAGAATAAATTATCATTTGATGTAAATGGAAGTAATTAAAATTCTATGAATTGATAGAAGTAAAATAAATTGATTTTGAGAGCAAACTGGATTAAATATGAGTTCGTTTTGCTTAAAAATAAATTAAATGTAAGCAATTGACTTTTAAACCATTCAAGTGATGAAGTTGTATACAATGGATTTAAAACCATTCAAATTGAATGAAAATGGTTTGTAAATTAATTGGAACAGTGGAATGAGTATGAAATTTGTATAAGTTGCTACGGGAAAATATTTGGTGTGAATTTCTTTTAGAATTCATATGTTTAAGTATTGCAAATAAGAGAAATGTTGTAAAACTTCATATATATGGGACTTACATGTTTAAATTGAGTAAGTACAGGTACCTGGAAGCTGTGTGGTTGGATTTGGTTGCACTAACGGCTAAATAAATAAGCTACTTGCTTAAAAATGCTAAATAAGGTACGCCTACGCAATAAAAATAGGAAATATGAACTGTTTTTGGTTTTTCCGCCCGGGTGGGTCGATGTATATATATTTATATCTTTTGTCAAATTGCAAAAGCTCCTCCATACAGAGGAGACTCTGCCAAAAAATTTCAGAAATTTTGGGAGTTAGAAAACTTTTGAAAATTTTTGGAAAATTTTGTTAACGATAAAACGATTTCAAACTGGAAATTGAAATAAGTTAGTAAATGAAACTAATTAAAATAATGACATGAATCAGTATAAATGAAAATGAAAATTTAAAATTTAGAGTTGATGATAAATTGAATTCGTATGGAAATGAAAGAATCAATGTGAATAGAAATAGATATTAGCTAAAGTAGTGAAGTGAAAAGAAACAAAGAAGCATATAGAATGCTTATACTAAATTTAAGTAAGGAATGGTGAATTCTTAATTGGATATTGATATTACAAATATATTCCAAGTTGATATTTGAATGAGTAAATAATTGACACTTGTAAGAAAGTTGATAAAATGTTTTGGGAATATTGTGATTGGATATTATTGCTAAGTAAGATATGCAGGTATTATAAAGAGAAAAGAGAATTGGATTTGACTTCAAAAAGATAAATTTGAAATGCTCGACAAAAAGGTATGTGTTTGAATTTCTTTGAAATTTGATTGGGATTTTAGATCGAGCCACTTGGCGTTTTGTTTTCTTTTTGGATTTGGGAGGCCGTAGAGCCATTTTGTAATTGTACCGAGCTAGCCGCGCAAAGAAGAAGCTGGCGAAATTTTTTGAGAATTTAGGGAGTTAGAAAATTTTGAGAAAATTTTGATAATTCAAAATTTGCTTTTAAATTGAAACTTGAATGGTTAAACAAATAGTATAGTTTGGAAACTATGGGAAAGTTGGAAACGTTAGTAAGAATGGTAATGGGTCTTTTATAAAAAGATAGTTGGCAGGATGTCGAATTGTTTGGTTTTGCGATTAAGTAAACGGGTATTGGACCATTCTTCCTAACTAGTAATTTCGAGGACGAAATTCTTTTAAGGGGGGAGGAATGCGACGACCCAAAATTTTTGAGCATTTGAAATGAGAATATTTAATTAATTTCAAATGTTCAAAAGTTAATTTTTTACTTGAATTTCAAATATCAATATGTATTGGGTAATTTAATTATTAAATTAAATAATTTGAAGTTGGGTAAAATGTTGAATCTGGACTTTTAAGCCAGTGAAAAATAATTTGAAGATTTGTAAGATTCGAATTAATAATATTGAAGGTGATGGAACTTTTAAAATTGAATTTGAAAGCGTTTTGTTCAATTTTAAAAATATATCGTTTAAATTGAATTTAAAAATAGCCTTCCGAGGCACAATCTCGGAATCCGACGAAACCAGTTCCGTTGGGTCCACAATATTATATTATTATCAAATTTCAAATTTTGTATTGATCGGAGTTAGTGTGTGAGTGTACGACATATAAACACGCTGAAAATATAATTGATATTAATCTAATGAAATTTTTTTTTTTTTAAAAATAGAAGTCTTCTCTTATACGCCACTCCTTTCCATTTTTATTTCGTCCCATCCTTATCTTCCATCGTACACTTCTCGTTCCTTCTAAAATTTGCCTGTTCCTTCTTCGTTTATTCAATTCATTTCCTCTTTTATAAAATCAATCTATATCCTCTTGTTTGAAAAGCCTAGAAAAAAAGGGGGAAACTTTATATAATGGCCGAGCTTTTTGCATATATTCCTTCAGAAATCGAAATCATATTCCCTCCCCTTCCAATTTCACGAAACCGAAAATTCCATTTCCCATTTTTCCCTCTTCATACAATTCATTCGTAATAGGTAAAAAAAAGGGAAATGGGACCGCGTTCGAATCGATTGCGATTCGAAGCCAAGGGCAGAGACATCGTGAACTCGAGAAAGGGAGGCGCTTGCCTGTAAATTGCTATTCGACTTGTTCGAAGAAGTGGATAGGGTTGAGCGCGTCGGCGTGATGGCGGCCAGTGGTGGAAGTTCGTGGGTGACAATCGCGAGCGACAATAAGGATGAACGAGGTCGCGTTGTGGACTCTGGTAGGGCAGTGGATCCAATCGAACTCGTTCGCGATGGAATTGAGGGTCACGTGGAGCTTGATGGCTAGGGGTTGGGTCGGCGAGGACGGTAAGCACGGGTCGTTCAGGAGGGCAACAGTGATTGGGTTGATTCTGGTTTTGGTTTCTGTCAGGTATACAATTAACAAATTTTTAGATTTAACTAAAATTAAATAAAGTGATTTAGTAAATAGGGATATTGCTAAAAAATAGTTTTTTGTTAAGTTTAAAAAAATATGCGGTAAAGCCAAATTTTGTATATAAATACAGTGACAAGCATATGAGGATAAGATTTAAGAAAATAGAAAATTTAAATGGTAATATAAATTATTTTGTATTAATAGAGTGAATTTTAAAATGTTATAAAAAAATTGGATTCCTAAACCTATATGATTTATTTTAGAAATAAGAAATAAAATATATATCTACATACATATTTTATTTACTAGATTAATATTAAAGTAATATATCTGTTTAAATTAATTTGGTCACTAAAAGACGTATTAAAGGGAAATCTGTTTTAACTAAATCATCAGTTAATTAGATTTGAAAATGGAAATTAATTGTCTGATTTGTTTCAAATAATAATAAATCGCAAATTGTTATTCAAGGTCAAAAATTGAGAAGAAGCAAGCTGGATTGCAAATGGATGCTAATAAAATAAAAGGTGAGTTAATCTCACTCAGTAAATTTAAATTTAAATTTAAATGATTAAATTTAAATAATTGTTTGAGTGGTTGAATTGATTGATGTGCTGTAGTATGGTATATTATAGGATTGATATATATATTGTGCTAACGTCTGTGGATGCAGGGAAAACAGGTTGGAGAGATCCAACTGGATCCCTCAACATTTATTTACAATTATTTAATACCCTCTGTTGTGATTATTTGATATTCTACGATGAACTTTATTGAAATATTGAATGCTATGGTTCGATTGAATATAATTGTGTATAATGAACTATCAAAAATATATATAAATTGGATTTTAGAAGGAAAATAAAAGAAGTAAATTTGTAAGAAAATAATTATAGAAATTTGAATAAGTTTAAGAATGAATGGGAAAAAAGTGACTTTAAAATTTTAATAAATAAAGCTAGAATACAGAAAGGAAATTTTGAACGACAGGTAGTTAATGAATTTTAAACTATAGTGTTATTATTTAAGAGAACAAAGCATTTATCTAAAATTTAAGATTTAAATTATTGAAAGGAATAAAGAAGAATTGGGAAAGACCCGAATTTATATATTTCAGGTAAGAGATTTAAAATCAAATGGAAAATAATAACAATAATAATAAGTCTATAATTAATGAATTGTGTAAGTAATGCAATTTATTTCAGATAGAGTAAATTGGAAATATATTTGGGAAATTGATTTTAGTGATTGAGATTGGAAATTTCTCTCTGAATAACCAAGTACGTTTCAAAGTAAATTTTTAAATCAAAAGTTTAAAATCGTTTAAAGAAGTATGTTTTAACAAATTTATTATTTATAAATATTTAAATTCTAAAGTAAGTATTTCTTTTAGTCTATTATAGCAGTAATTATTTTAAAGAGTAATTTAGTATTTTGTTCTAAAAGTGAAAATGTAGTTTTATATTTTATCAAGAAACCTTATTTTCAAAACATTCATATAGAATGTATTTTTAACAAATTATTGAAGTAGTTTTACCATAAATTTTTTAAAGTATATTTCAAAGTAAAGTGTTTTAAATTATTTTAGAAATCTAATTTTGTGCTTGGTGATTTCAGAGGAGATAGAAAATATTTGGAAAAGTTTATTCTGAAAAGAAAGATGGTTTTAAAACTGTTTTCAAGGGTTGAAAATAGAAATATATCTTGTGAAGATATTTTTGGGATTAAGAAATAATTTGAAAAAGTATTGGTTGATGTTTGTTTGTGAATATTAATTGATAGTTAAATAACCGACTATCAATATTGGCCAAATGCGTTGATCGTTTCGATGAGACCGGGATCGAGATTTATTTCTCGAAAACCACTTCGATCCGGTTGGTACGTTTCGTGAAAAATGATTTTTTGATTCGTAGATGGAGCAGTTAAGTGCAAGGCCTGGTCGCTACTAATCCTGAGGATATTTCCAAAATGGATGTAGTAGGAATAGTGCCTTCAGTTCCCTTCGAACCCGGGACGGACTTTATGGATGAAAGATTGCGAAACGTCGTCAGGTGGACGATGGGCAATCTAAGGGATATATTCTAAAAAGGTAACTCTTAGCCTCAAGCCTCATCAAATGGGAATGACTGAAAATCAGGGGTTATGCAGCAAGGCTAGGTGGGTAGCACCCAAGAAGGGTGGGGTCATTCCAGTCTAGATGTCCCTTTTTATTTCGGCTTAGTGGGCGGTTGCTGATCCCAACCGCGGGGTGATCTCACTTGGGATTATCCAGTAAGGGGTAGTCCCGGCCTTGTGTTGTAGGGGACCGGGCATACTCCTCGGTACGGTGATGTAGGCCCCGTACTATGACAGGTGGTACCCAGTGCCTAGTCATTAGTTGGAAATCCATTCTCCCTACGAGCCTTGTACAAGTTTTGTTTGTATTACCCACTCTGTGGCTAGTAGCTAGAATTTAATCATGTAACAATTTTGGCTATTTTATAAGTATTTGTATATAAGCACTATTATAATAGCAGAGGATTTCTATAAAAATTGTTTTAGCTATCATAAGGTAAAAACCCGACATGTTTATTTGTGGCATGGTCTTACGAGATGCTTTTGTTTTCAAAGGATTTTTGAAACTTTAATAATCAATTGGGTGTGATTTTCTCACGCTGCTATACCAGACTGACTCGGGTGTTATTTGACTATAATGCTCGGGTCGGACTGAGTATTGTAGGATACAGGATATGATGCTGTGGAGCACAGGAAACGAGCAGGATGACGACACGTACTGCCGTACTTGTTTATATATATATTCCGCTGTGTCGAGTTGTTGTGTATCCATTTGTATGATATTGATGTTGTGATGCGATTGATGTACTCTGATGATATAATATATAAACTGATATATTTGATCTTTGAGTAAAGATTATTTATTATCTATTATATTTTATTCCGCTGCGATGGTTAGATTCCGTTGTTGATTTCTATTTTCTTCTTCTACCTCTTCTTCTTTAACCCTAATGGTTCGTATTTTTATGCAACTTGAGTTGATTGTTGTAGAATAGTGTTGACTCAAGGGGTACGGATTTGCGGGCCGTTTCACACAGCCAAAAGAAAAATGAAAGGCTAATTGGAAGTTTTGGATGGTAAGAAAAGGAAAAGTTTCATTTTGAATTAAAGAAAGAGCAACTAATGACCTTTGAATTTCCTAAACCATTTATCAAAATAAACCAATCAAAAATCAAAAAATAAAATAAAATAAAATAAAAGTTAAACAAAATAAAATTAGAAAGATGAAAAATAGAAAATAGAAAATAAATTAGGGAAATGAGCATAGGAAAAATAGAAAATAAAATATTGAAAGTTATTGCGTGTAAAACATTGTAGTTTATCTAATTTAAAAATTATAAGTTTTAAATTCCCAATAAATCCATATATTTGATTTCTCAAACTTGTTATTGAATCAACTATTAACTTTTCCTCTTATGGGTAATATTAACATTGGTTTATGTACTAATACATTAGTAATTTCCCAATTCATCCAAATTTCAATTTACTTAGTATTTAATTTAATTTACCTACAGTAAATCCATTTATTCCGCATTGAATTCCAATTAATTTATTCCCAACAACCGCCTTGCTTCAATTCTACTCTTTCTATTAACTCTAATATCACTCTATAAACCTAATTATTATTTGTTTATCTTTCATTACATAAATATATATTCAAATTTTCATCTTTCTTTTGTAATAACTGTTATTTTCAATTATATTGAATTTGCCAAATTTATACAATTATTATAATTAAAACCTCAGTCAATTTACTCAACTTTGTTTCATTCGTTTATTTTATCTTATGAATAAAATAAACATTTCCATTTATGTCATTACATTCACACTTTACAGTTACAGTCCTATCTCGCATTATTGAACATTTACCTACATTTAAATGTAATTGATTTCCTACTTTGAATTTAGCCGCCTAAATAAAAGTTGACTTGCATAAATGTCATCAGTAACATTATATTGCACTCAAGTTTATTATTTTCACTAATCATCGTAATTGCTTATATAATGTTGAATTCATTCAATTACCATACATTTATTTACTTTTTCAATTTTATACCCAATTGTAACAGTTACAACTACATTAATAGACCATTAAATAGTAACTTACAACCGTTACTATAACCTTTAATTTAGACTTCATTTTTAACACTCACTTCATTATAAATTATAAAGTTTACAAATTCTTATGAAACTAACACTTTAATTATCGAAATTTTCGGATCGTTACACTCTCCCCTACTCAAAGCTTTTTGTCCCCGAAAAGGAAATAGAAGGGCAAAGAAAGAATTAAGTCAATAATACATCTTATTCAAAAATACTAAATTTATGAACAAATAATTTTCCAAAATTAATCAATTTGAATAAAATATACCAATTTATTTAAAAATTCCTTTAACACCATTTTATACTGTAAGTTATTCAATTAACCTTTTATTCTATTTACCTCAATTAATCCTTTTTATAACTAAAATTTAAGTGCATAACAATTATTATAAACACTCAAATTTTATTTCTAAAATCCTTTTATATTGTATATTATCCAATTACATTGTTAACTTCTAATAGTCAAGGTAAGTTATATTGGAATGCAATAGGATATTATACAAATAGAATTTTCTTAATTCAATTATCCAAGCTTAAATATTTATTCAAAATTTTGGCTTTATTTTATAATAGAAATCATTCTTTAAGATACAATTTAATAATTTATTTCCGATTAACTTCAAATAATTTTAGAGATAAATAAAATATACACAATATGTATCAAGTCAAATTTTAAATCATATACTACATATATTATAAATCAAGTCATATTTTAGAAATCCCAATCAAAGTAATTCTCCAAAGCAAGACTACAACAAAACTATAGAATGATATCTTTACTTTGAAACTCGAAAATGAATGTCGATAATACTGCAATCATCACCGAAATTATTTTCCAACGACAAAGAAAAGAGCACTGATTTACAAATTAAAAGTTCTTTGAAACAATTTTTACCTGAAATAATTTTGACAGTACACGCTTTAGAACTTTAAACACAAAGTTCGAAACCATCGGAAATTAAATTCTTAGTTTCTTGTTTTAAACTCATTTAAATTTCCAAATTAATTTATATCCATATTTTATAATTCAACTATTTATATATGAAACAAAAGCTAATGGTTACAGGCTATATACAAATGAAATATTATTTCTCAACATCCAATTCAATTAACTATCAAAATTGATTAAATTGTACTTGTATACATATACAATATAATTATATAAAACTTATTCATTTACCAAGTTGGAAACAATATGGTGTCGGCTCGCTCTGTTTAATTATTTTGGAGATCCTATCGACAGCGTTGATTAGACGAATCGATTGAAAACCCAAATCAATATCAACAACTCAAACAACACAATATATAAAACATTTTAAATACAGATTTGCAGTATACAGAAATAAATTTCAAAATAAGGATAGGGATTCAAATTTTATGGACTCAAATCAAAGAGAATTCTGATTTGAAGATAAGTTGGAACCAAAAGATAAGATGATAAATAGCAGAGTAGGGAGATGAATAAATTTATATAAATCATGGGCAACCTTAACCGGATCAACCTTGATTTAAAGAATAAGATCGATGTAGAATTCTGGGCAAATCTACATTCGATCTCAAAAGATAGAATTCGGGATAACAAAAGATATTAGCATCTAAACCGAAGATATATATAAATCTCCAGTGAACCAATGCTAATTGTAAAGGAGTTTCACCCCTTTACAAGTCATTTGGAGATTTGGGAGATAGCCAATTCATTATAAAGATCATCCGAAGTGGAGTCATAGGAAATCCAAAATCAAAAGAAGATGAATAGCGGGGGACGAGAATGAAATTTGGAACCGCAGTGAATGTTCCAAAATTCAGAGGAAACCGAGTCAAAAGGAAGAGATTAACACTCGAATGAAAGTGATACTGTGAATAAATTTACCATACATGCTAAGTTTTTCCCAGAGCCAAAGCTCTGATACCAACTGTAACGACCCGATATTTTCAACAATTCGCATCTACACATGTCGGACTTGAATTGCACAAAATATTGAATTGTAAAATAAATTTGGCAAATCTCAGAATATACAGCAAATAAATAAATCATAGAATCACAAACACAGAGTAATATAATGCAGCGGAAGCAAAGAGAAAGTAGTTCATGAAGCTATCATATATTAAACATCAGAGTTAAACAAGATACAAAAGAAGTCTCAATATGATAATCAAGTACAAACAGAATACATCACCGGAATCAACTAGATAACTGAAATGAAATAGATAGCCGGATCTTCAAGGAAAGCGCCAACTCTAAAGGTGAGTCTCTAATGTTGTATCACTCAGTCTGACCCGAGCGTAAAGCAACTACATAGAACACTCGAGTCAGGACATACATACTTATGCAATGTAAACCAACTCAAGTGGACGGTAATATAAGGTACAAGTGACTTAAAGGATGCTTGGGACCGCCCATCCTCTAAGGATATGTTAAACTATTTACTATGTAGTTATATTTTTCTATTATAATAATGTCTATAGTAAAATAAACTTACTGTTAAAGAGCGTTAAGGGGTTACCCATATAGCTCTTAACACGTAATAATGCCAGTAGTCTATACAGCATCGTAATACTTCCTGATCAGGAGGCTACTAGAGGATATTCCATAGGAACGACACTAATCAAATTTGTACAAGGCTCGCCAGGGTATGCGACATGGCACAACAAGGTAATGCTAGGGTAGATATACCAATTGCGCACACGGGCTGGTGGTAACTCATAGTAGCTACCACCGCCCATCTAGAGCCACAACCCCAAATCAAAAATCAAAAGTCGCCACCAAATAAATCTAAAAGTCAGAATATAATATCGAAGGAGTGTGCCCGATCAGAGGAATGACCTCATTGGCCCGAGATCGCTCTTGTTTTAGCCACCTAATGCCAACTCACAGGAGTTGGGTCCACATATATACCGAAAAGGAACGCCGCCGCCATCCTACATTCTGGCATCCCCACCGCGTACACGGTTGTTAAAGTAGTTTCCGGGTTGGCAGAGAGTATGACAACTTCCGATCCCGGTCTCTTTAACAAACTAATGTTATTATAACCCATGGATATTTATTTCAAAATCATTTATAATTTAAAACTAAAATATCATATCCATTTCAAAAACCAAAGTAATGATATCTCATTTAGATTCCTAAACCAAATCAATATATTATTTAAATAAAACCCAAATGTCTAATCACTGAATATTTCCCTCAATTTATTAAACTTCAAATATTCCTTTAAATCATCTTAAAACAAACCACTTTATAAAGTCATATTCTTAAATCTACAATTTCAATAAGTTTAACAACTCTGAAACCAAACACTTTGAAACATATTTATTTAGAACATTTAAATTCAATGTTAATATCATCCAAACAAGATTCGTTTAACCATTTAAATTCAATGTCAAATAATATTCATTTCAAAGTTGTAGCATTTATAAGTCTATTCATCCAATTATAACTTTCCAAAACATTGTATTTTTCAGCTGCACTAAAATTTCAATTTTTAGCCAATTCAACTTATAAAATCACATTTCACGCTTCAAAAATATTCATTGCGATACCATTTAACTTATGAGTTAATAAAATAAAATTTTATCAATAAATATCCAAATTAAACTATAATACAATAATAAGTCAAAATTACCCTATTTTACTTAACTTTTATTTTTAGCAAATAACTTTACACTTTATTTTAAAATATCCATCCCACAAAAAAATACCGTATCACTAAATTTACATAATTTTCTGAAAACTAAATTTCCAGTTATCAAGTTAAGTCATTTTAAGTTGCAATTTTCCATTTAAATCGTAATCATTCATTTTTACAAAACATAACCATAAATCAAGTATTTTCTCACAGTTAATATAATAGTCCAATCCTCTTTATAAATCTATTCATCTAGACATCAATTAACTATGATTCCAAATTAAATTTTTTTTTTTTTACCAATTCCAATGAAAATTACAGTTCATTTTATCCACTCAAAATACATTATTTACTATACAAACTTTATTTATTTCAAGAAATAACCATTATTAAATGTACTAGGTTAGATTTTAGGTTCCAAATTAAATCAAACAAAATTATTAAATTGATCATAAATAAAATATTTAAATTACAATTAAAAATCAAATAAAGATTTTTAAAATACAATCTAAACAAATTATCAACTCATACAATTTTGACTTATAGGAAACCAACATATCAATATCTCTTTATATTCAAATCTTTATATCAACTTTTTAATCAAAATTCCATATATTTAAATTTCAAAATACTTAATAATTTTAGAGAACTATATAAAAATTTATCAATGGGCCTGTATAAAATTTTCTAACCTAGGTCAAGTGATAGGGAAATGTATCATTTCAATCCATAATTTAAAAAGAAAAATCTGGGTTCTATCATTTCAAACCCGCAATCCCAAGTAAAATAAATACAATAAAACCACTCGAGCTCATCATTTCAGCCCATAATGATTTTCCTTATTCTACAGTCCGTTCGGGTATGTATCATTTCAACCCATAGTGATATGGAACTTGTAGTGTGATAAACAGGAAATAAAATAATAGTATAGCATACAATATCATATCAGACGATGTAACGTATATAGACAGCATATAATATCATATGAACATATCGCAGACAGGTATGAAAATAACATATTAATTTCTACAATTAACTTCTCATCATTTCACAATTGCATAAGTACGTAATGTCTATGGTGAATAACTAACTTTTTAAAGCTAGGATTGAAATTCAAACCGAAATCTGAACTCCACAAAGCACGATAAGTCACGACAAGGCACGATTATATTCTTTTGAGTGGATGAAGAGTCGGATCAAAATCTTGTATACAAACAATTACACAAACATAAGTGTAAAATTCAACATACAAGATTCTAAATCAAACAATGAACAATATGGATCAAAGGGACATAACCTTTTAATAAAACAAAGCAAGATGCAAAATTGAGTGAAAGAGAGCCAAAATCCACATCTTGTACATAGAAAAATAAAGCAAAGAAACATCACAAACATAAAAACAAGATTCAACACAAAGAATAGAGATTACAACAATGAAAAGATAGGAAATAAAATGACATAACCTTGATAAATCAAAGCAAGGTGATCAATATGTGGCTTGGTTTGGTCAAAGTTTTGGTGATATTGTCTACATGGTGGTCACGGCCTTGGATGGTCGTGGTGGAGTGTAACAATCCCAGTTTTGAATTAAATTTAAATTAATAGTTTATGTATATTTTGGAAGAAATTTTGGAATTAATTTGAATTTGAAATATATATGTATATATAAATGAGTAAAATTTGAATTTAAATAAATGACTTAGAACAACAATTTGGGTTTGGAAATATTATTTTTGTAACTTAATTAATGGGTAATTAGTTTAAACAACATTTTCTTTAAAATAATGTGTATATAATATTGAATAAGAAGATGTATTTATAATAGAATAAATTTTATCAATACAAAATACAAGTATGAAATATAATTATAAAGCTTGTTAATATGAATTAAATGTTTAATAGTTAAACATTAACACAAAGACATAAAATGAAAATATAGGTAGACTTGGAAATCAAATTGGATATGCCAAAGATATGAAGCAAGAAAATAATAAAACAACATATCTTCATACAAATAATAATAAAAAATCTAAGTGTATACAAATATGATAGGCTGTAGGCAAAATGATGAAAAAAAATCTAAGAAAGTAAGACGAAAGAAGATATAACTATCAATGAAACTAACAAAAGAAATGAAAAATAAATAAACATGAAGCATGAAACAAAGCAGATATGCTCTGTAACTTCATATGCAGTGCAAGGAAATCAAACAAAGGATGGATATGAACAAACAAAAGAAAAATATATCTAAGTATCTATGTACAAACAAATAAAAGAATAAGTAAAATCTTATAAAACAAGACAAAGTAATTAATGCAATATCTCATCAGCCACCAAGTAGGAAAAATCTGCATAGTCAATAAATAAAAGAAAAAAATCTATCGGCCAAAATCTTGCTTAACCAAATGAAACAAAGAACTACCTTTAGTCTGGTATTGTACAAAACAAATTATATCCCATGTACACTTCTTTGCTATATATCAACTTCTTTTATATATCAAGCTTTTCATTCCAGTTTGGTTCACTCAAAGCAACACTGAAGTAAACCATCATCTTAACCTAAAAACAAAGATTCAACTTTAAAAAATCAATAAAAACCAGAGGAATCAAAAGTTCAGCAAGCAAAATTTCAAAACCTGTTTCAAGAAAAAAAAGAAATTATGTTATTCTTCTGGAATCCAAGGTGAGTAAACAAATTTAAATCCAACTGAGTATATATTAATTTGATGATCATAATGTATGAGTTTGAAGTTCTTTTGTACATAGATATATATACATGAAATTTCCTCTGTGCATAACATTTTTTTTGGTGCAAATGCCTGTATATGTTGAACCATCTCTGCTTTTGTTTCAGAACAGCAGGCTCGGTCAAAAAAAAATTCCAAATATTAAATCACTTGATCATTGTAAGATTTTGATTTCTAAACAAAACTTGTGTATTTAAGTGTGAACTATAATTTAAAAATAGTTTCAAGAAAACAAAAGAATATACAGTATGAGTAAATTTGATTTTACAGTGCAAATTCAAACTTTGACAAAAATTCGACCATAGTGATTTAAAGATTCAAGTAAATAATCTGAATCCTTATACCTTAATATGATTTTTAAAGTTAAAATTATAATTTTTAGATGGGGGTTAATGTAACGACCCGCCTTTTTGGACAGTTTAAACCGACGATCAAATACACATGTCGATTCCAAACCATTAAAAAGGGCATATGGTTATTGCGGTAAATAAGAAAAGAAGAGGAAAGAGAAATAAAAGAAAGGAAACAACATAAAATCTTGCAGTGGAACGATAAAATATAATAATCAAATAAACAGTTCATGAAGTTGTTTACTATACTTTGATCATTATTTATACAACATTTATCAGAGTTATACATATTCAACAGAACAAATAAAATAATGCAGCAGATAGCATGATGCAAGGGTAATAATAGTAATAGTATACCAAATCTTCGTCTTCATCCTCCAGAATAGATCTTCAAAAAATATGAAAAACTCAGGACTGACCCGAGCATAATGAAAAGACAAAATACTCGGGTCAGGACTAAAATATCCTTATGAAAGTAAAATCAATTGTAAATAAATATGGGTGTAACGGCATCAGAGATGTTTAAGGGGTTTGACATCTCATATCCAGTGTCAACGTCCCTGTAATAACTCAAGAGATGTTATGGGATTTTCCATCTCTTAAGGATCCGTTAAACTATCTACTATGTAGTAATGTACGCTAAGTAGATAATGCCTATCAATAATATAAAGTATCAAAATAGCGTTAAGGCTTTACCATAATCCCCCTTAACACATTTTAATAATGCCATAGTCTATACAGCACCGTAAGCCCCACCATAAACTTGTGGTTATCAGAGGGTACCCCATAGGTATAACAAAAATATAACGTAGTGGTCGCGAATAGGATAATCAGTATGAGAAGGTACATGAGGCGGTACCAACTAGGATACTAGTAGTTGCGTGATCCGGACTGATGTTGAGCATAGCCAGCAGCTACCCCAACAACGCGAAACAACACTCCCAAATCAAGGGGTGCACCCAAATCGAATCACAAATGTAATAGATATGGTATCGAAGAAGTGTGTCCGCTAGAGATGGCGAACCTCAATGGCCCGGCGCGGCTCCTGTTTTATTCATGTCAGGGGTCATCCAATATCGTTCTCTTTCTTCAGTCAACGCGGTCACCAAACCATCCACTTTATTTTGGATCAACGCTCCGCGTATAATAGTTATTAAAGTGGTGTTCGTTATCGACAAAGAGTATGTCCGTATCCGATCCCGGTCTCTTTAATAACTACGTATTATTACACCGTTGGCTCTTTTACATTTCAAATCGATTCATAATTGATATCAAAATATCATATTCGCTTCAAAATCAAATCCATTTCAAATATCATCGTATCTATTCAAATGTAAGATTTCGATTCAAAAATCATTTTTCGTCTCAATATCTTATTTCGATTTCAAAATCAATTCGGATTTCAATTTAGGTTGCAACTTCATTTAACCCAATTCGTATTTAAATTCAAGATTTAAATATAAACAATTCACCTTATTGACCAGCTTAGAATTTTTGAAAATAGTTTTAAGGAGTTTAAAAGTAGTTTTAAATAATTAAAATAGTTAAAAATACTTAAAATCTTAAAATGGATTTGAAATAGATAAATTATTTTAAAATAATTTAAATCGGGCTAAGTAGATTTAAAATAGATCAAAATAGTTTAAGTATTCAAAATAGTTTATATAACTGAGTAATTTGGAAAACAAAATAAAACAGCTTCAAAACCAAACCATTTCAACTATAACTTCCCAATTCAAAACAATTTCAATTTCCGTTCTACCGATTCGATTTCGATTTCGATTCAATCAACGTCAACTTTGACTTCAAATTTATTAAATTTTAAATTCACTTTAAATTAATTCAATTTCAATTTATATCGATTTGGAGCTTGATTTTTCAAAATATCCATTTATAACACTTAAAAAAAATTTCCATCCATATTCAAGTTTAAATCCAAATTTCAAATATGGTTCAATTCCAAGCTCGATTTCAAAATATCATTTTTATATCACTTTTACTTGGTAATATTCAAAGCTCGAATTAAGTTTAAATCTTTATACAAATCAATTTTCGAAATTTAATCATATCCCGATTTTAAATTCCAAAGTCTCCGCTTTAATTATTTAACAATTTCTTTTAACCGAAATTTATTTCAACGTTTCAAACTCAATTTTTTCGATAAATTCGATTTCTATAAATTGATTTCTATTTATAACTTTTAAATCAAAACATTTAAATAAATTTCAAATCAAAGATATTTAAAATTATTAATTTAGCCAATTCGGTGTCCGTATATAATTCTTCTATCCTATGGCCAAGTAATTATTTATTTCAATTAAATGTCAGGGATGAGCATATATTACTTAAACCAATCACAGTGTCATATGTATGCATAACAGTATATATAAGCAAATAAACATCCAAACATTTAAATATCAACCAATAACATCCATCAAAATACATCATCCAATAGATAATACAATTCATGGCAGTTTCATAGTTATCAATGTCAGGTAATTTAATCGCAATTTATTTTTAGTTTCAATTTAACTGTCAATTTATTTTTTCAATGGTTAATTCAAATGACAAGCTATATGACAATTAAATTTTTATCAAACAACGACAAATAAAATCATAACACTTCATAATGTCAAATTTAACTAGCATAAAGATATTTAGTACGTTGTGAGCGTTATAAAACACTCACCTTGATTTCAATGTAGTTCCAGCGTTTTATTTCGAATAAAATTAAATGAGCATTCAATTTTACCCGAAATTTTCTCTAGTTCCAAACTATTCCAAACCAGCTCCATAGCGTAGTGCTCGTCAATATGAACCTAAAGCAATTCGTTTCGTGCGTTTTTGACCTCGTATGAAAAAGTTATACAGTTTTGATGGTTGAACAAATTAATATATAACTAAATTTACAAATTTCTTTTTAATTTCTAAACCTATTTTTTGGCCGTCCACCCTTGCTTGATGCAATCTCGGCCAATGATTTGTCTCTCCTCCCAGGCCATACGCTTGCGTTCCAGGTTCAGGGAGAACCCATAGCAGCCTTTATATATCGAATTATCGCGAACTCCCCTTGTCGTTTGAAGTCGATCGGCCTATGGCGTTTCGAAGCCCACATCATGTGCTACCCGTGGCACGAATATCTTAGAGCTCAGTCGTCACTATGGCTTGAAAAAAGATGATGAACGGCGCGCCTTTGAACGAGTTTTGCCGCTAATCCATGGCTCAGAAAACGATCACAACCGTTGAGATGGTGGATCGCGTTGTGCTTTATCTTTTTGTAGTTGAAGATCGTGATGAAAGTCGACGGATTTTGAGATAATCGAGTGAAAGCGAAACAAAATTCTGGCCTTAGAATGTGAAAGTGGCGGCCGGCCATGAGAACCCTAATCCCCTCTTTTTTTTTGTGAAAAAAAGGGTATTTATAGAAACGACGAACACTATTCACTCCAAATTTTCGAACTCCAATTTACGCGTGGTGACCGGCGTTTCTAGGGTTTATCCCAAGTTCCGGACACAATGGAACAGGTTTCGTAAGCTAATTCGATCGTATGTGCGAGTTACGGAAATAAAGGATCAAATTTAAATTAAACCGATTAAACAAATTTCTATGCGTTTTGGCTCGCCCTGGACAAACGGTAAATCCGATTGACATGAAATTGGAAATCTTACAATAATATCATGCTACGGATCCGATGATACTAGTTTCGTCGAAATCCGAGACTGTTTGAAAAATGGCTATTTTAACTCGTCAATTAAATATTAAAATATTCAATTTTCACAAATTTATTTTTAACTCGATTTTAAAAGTTCTACAACATCATTGTAACATCCCACTCTTTTGGATGATTTAAATCGACAATAAACCACACATGTCAGCTAAAATCGTTCAAAAGGTAAAAGTGTTAATGGGGTAAATAAAAAAATAATAGAAAAGAAGGAAAGATAAAACACAGAATCTCACTGCGGAATGACAAAATATAAAAATCAAATAAATAGTTCTTGAAGCTGTTTTACAAATAACATTTGATTACACCTTTACAATACAAATCAGAGTTATACATACAGTAGAAATAAATAAACAATGCAGTGGAACACATGATGTAGTGGAATAATTAATAATAAATAGTAGACTCGCCTCCGTCTTCATCCTCCAAAATATAATGGTCTTCAATACACTAAAAAAAGCTCAAACAGACCAGAGCGTAATAAAAAGACAAAACACTCGAGTCAGGACTAAAAGATCTTATGTAAGTCAAATCAAAATAAGTAGAATAGAAATATTACTATAATGGATTTGGAGATGTATAACAGGAATTTCATCTCCTATCAAGTGTACAATGTGGATTTAATTATTTAAAAGATTTTAAATGATTCAAAAATACCAATCTTAATCATTTTAATTAAAATAGATCCGAATTTTAAATTTAAAACTTAAATCTTTTAAATAATTCAATTCTAATAAATAATCCAAATTTAAGAAATTACACGGTTATATGTCATTTCAACCAGTATCCAAATCAAAATTTCCGAATCAATGGAAACCGCTCGAGTTATCATTTCAATCCACAGTGGTAACAAAGATATATACAAAAACAAACATCCAATCATCCAAAATGACAACCAATAACATCCATCACAATCCAACATCCAAATCAGCCAATTAATCACAACAATCAATTGATTATCATTATCAGGTGTATAACTTGCAATTTATATTCATTATTAAATAAATGACAAATTCAATTCAATATAAATTCAAATTTAACTTAAATGACAATCTAATAATACCAAAAGCAATTAATAAATTTCTAATCACATTATAAATTTAATTTAACTAGCATAAGTTAATATAGTATTCGTGAGTGGGTCAAAACACTAACCTTTGATATTTAGAACGCAAAAATCCAAACAAAGAGGCCTTTTCCAATAGTCTCCAAACTCAGCCAACCCAATTTTATGTTATTAGGAATTCCAATACGAGTCCAATGGAAGAAACTACGCTTGTATCAAAGCTCGTATGAGGAAGATATTCAGGTTATAAGGATATAAAATAAAATAAAATAAAATACATACATATTTAATTCTTAAAATAAGAAACTTTAATAACTCACGTTTTCAAATTTGATGTACCCAAAACAAAGGCAAGAAGTGGAAAGTCAAAACCATTAAGGCTAATTCTCATTGTTCAATTTTTTTGAAGGCTTCTTGCAAAAGAAGGCAAGGCGATGAGGAAAGGTACGGATGTGGTTAAGGAAGAAATGGATGCTCACACTTTTTTATTCTTTTCTTTTTCTAAGCATAGCTTCAGTAAAATGAATTGGCAGCAATTAAGTTGAGGTATAAAGCTATGTTGACATTGAGACTTCGAGGGAAACAAATAGAGGTCTGATGTTTGAAAAATAAGGAATTTCTAGGGGAAAGAATGATATATGATATAAAACAAAAGAAGAAAGGGAAGTGACAAATAAAATATGTATGGAAGGGACAAATAAAATAAAACTGTATGATCTAAGTAGATGCTTTGGGAAATAAATAAACAAAACGGAAGAATAAGAAAGGATATAAATTCACGTTTCAATTACATCAAAGAATTGCAATAAAACCAAATATGGAAATGGTGGCAGGTGTATTGAATAATAAGGAAATGAAAGGACCACTTAGGATCTAGTTAATTGCATGATCCACTCAATTAAATATATTATCACTGAATATACCCTTTTCACACTCATTTACACATAATTAACATATAGTAAATAAATTTGAATACAATAACCAGTGTAACATTACAAAAAAATAAAAGATGATCTAGAACTCAAATTCAAATTTTCATTTTCTTTCAAAATAATGTTTTTCTCATAGGGGAATTGCACAACCTAAAAAGTCAATTAAATTTAAACTTCAAGATTAGTGCTAAAATCACTTATACACAGCCTCAAATGTATACTTAATGACTGTAAAATATTGTTTTAAAATTCATTTTTTTTCTTCTTTACATAGAATTATTTTTACCTTCAAAATGAAAATGTTCGTTTTATTTTCATTAAAATGTTCTTTTTAATTTTTTTTACAATAATGTATGTTTCTTTCGTTAAATCCAAAAATTAATATTAATGTTTCTTTTTTTTTTAAATTGAAAGATCCCAAATCGACATAATTGTAATTAATTTCAAAATTACACTTATAACGGATTATAACAAACGTACATTTCTTTCATTAAACTCCATTAATTTCAAATAAATTCTCTTTCCCTTTTATTAGAAGATTCCAAGTCAAATTAACGGCAATAAATTCATTAATTAATTTAAATTCCAACATATACTTATTATTATTATTATTATTAATTCTTATTATTCAATCAATTATCATATTATATATATACTTAACGTTGGTTTACCATTTCATTACCTCAATCTTCTATATTTGTCACTTTAGTTCATATTAACTGTAGTATGTAATTAGATTAACTGCAATTGATTTTCAATTTAATTTCAATGGATTAAGTAAATAGGTGATGAATGACAAATGTTACCTTTTACTTACTTAATCGCATTTACAAGATTATTATTAACAACAAATGTTACGACTACTTACACAATCCTGGTTATACTCAATTTTCCATTAATTTCATATAATTTCCCCTTTTATATAACATTTAATTCATTTCCTTATTTCAACTTATCATCAAATAACGTTACAATTATTTTAATCACTAACATACAATTCCAACATTAAACTCAACATTCAATTGCCTTAATTCAATTAATTACCCATTCAATATTAAAACGATAAATTAATGAGAAAATAGTTAATACAATCGTTTATAATAATAATTCATACCTCTTATCTCATTCTTTACAACCAAGGGTTATAATTTGCTTACCCAAAAAGGTTTTATATTCGATATTAACCTATTTCAATTAATTACATACAAGTTCACCATCTACATCATTTAATTTATTTCATTATTTTCAATCATAACCAAGTCAACCTACAATGTATTTCAATTAGTTTGAAATTACTTTAAATATTTATCAGTAGCGTTCAGACAAAGCCACTGATTTCATATTCAATATTAGCCAATTCTAATTGATTACATATAATTTCAACGTTCAATGTGTTTCCTTATTTTTAGTTATAACTAATTATAACCTTAAAGTCACTTCAATTAATTGGAAATTAGATTAATATAGTTAGCAATTACCTTATATTAACATTACTAACATTACATTCTAGTTATTCTTCTCCTTGTAACATCAATTTTTTTAGTTTTATTTCAATATAAAATTATAAAATATTATTTAATTAATATTTTAATAATCGAAAATTATGGGTCATTACACTCTCCCCTACTCAAAACTTTTCGTCCTCGAAAAGGGAAAAAGAGAAAATTAGGAAAAAGAGAAAATAAGGAATCATTATATTTTATTCAAAGTATTCAATTTATAAACAATTATTTTCATAACTAATTAATTTAAATAGAATATACAATTAATTACAAGTAATTCTTCATATTCAAGTCTACCAAAGTTTGAAAATATTTCACTTTTCATAAAATTTCTAAGTCTAAAATTTACGAAAAATTTCGGCAGAGTCTCCTTTGTACGGAGAGGTCGTGGAGAAATAATAATATCAGTAATCATCATATACATATATCATATTAAAAAAATAAACATCCCAAACCATGGGAAACAATATAATATTGATAGAAACCTATAATCCAAAAATATACCTAATAGTCGGGAAAAGAACGCTTAATTTATCAAATCAAAAGCAGTAGCTATTATTTCCATATACTTGTACTTCACTTGTAAAATCCAAAGAAGTTAATAATACGTGAAAAGAGATATATTTAAGTTGCTTCAAATAATAACAAACAAATCAACACAATATAATAATAGTCACATGCAAACAAACAACATGACCATCATATGTAACAAAGGAATCAATCATATGTCCATAGCAACCAAACTGATGATTTGCTCAGGTTCAGACATTTTTAGTCGTACAAGATGATAAATAGACTATTAAGTGTACCCTATGCTCATTAGCCTTAGATAAATATTTGATATATTACCTATACATCCTTATAGAGTTAGAAGTATCCTTTCCTATCATCTCAAAAGCCAAAATAACCAATAATTTCAACACTGTATTTAAGTTTATTCAATTGGTTTCTTTTTTTACATCATTACTATTCTTTTTTTTCTCATATAACATCCTTCTCTTTTTCTTACGTGTACATATATAAATTATTTCACAATATTAACTTACATACATAACATTTCTTGTTCATCAAAATTCTTATTTAGAAATAATTTCATTGAGCACTTCCATTACTTAAGTTTTTCCTGTATAATATTCTATTACATATTCTATTAACATTTCAAGTTATTAAACATTTTTGGTAAATATATGTGTTTTAAGAATGTAATAGAGTGTTATACAAGTTTATTTTATTCATGCTAGTTAACAAAATATTCAATGATTACATATTCTAAATTTTTATATCTTTTGATTTACAAGTTACAAATTTCCAATTTCTTATATATTTTATTCGTAAAATTCCATTCTTATTTATTTAATTAATTATTATTTATATAAAGGCCAATCACTTACATAATTTGTTTTCCATTAAAGATTTAAGCCATTAATGAATCATTTCACAAAATATTACTTAAGCTTCTACAGCCTTACTTAATTTTATACCTTAATTTAGTTATAGAGTAAAAATTTAAGTTTTTGGTGTTCGCCCTTGAAGAGAAAAGAAATACTTCAATATATCTAAAAATTCAATTAAAACATTTAACCTGATTCACTTAGTAGGAATATAAGATAAATTTAAAACATCTTTATAGCATTATGCAAGGACTTCCCCAAAGTTTAAACAATGTTAGAAATTTGTATCAAAAATTTATATTAAAACATTATGATAAGATTTTAAAAATAAAGTTCCTTAAATCTGATAATTTATTAGACTCAATATTCCAAAATAAGTATAAACTCTAGATTATTAAAGTGAAACTAATAGCATACTCAAATCTTGCACTAAATATCTAAATAAAAGTATAAATTTTCATAGATTCAAGATTAATTTTACACACTTGGTTTAAAATGAATATTCAAATCATGGGAAAAACATTTATCATGGTTTAATACAAAATTCAAATAGTAACTAAACCTATAAATTTACTACCAGTACTTCGAAATCAAGTAATTATTTAAAACCATACTTCCAAAATTGAGATTCTAATTTATTTTCGAAGTATATTTAAAACTTTGCAAATCATTTTTTCCATTTATATAATACATCTTCAAATTATATATTCAAAGAAACTTATAAAAAAATTTACAAAAAAAAAATTCATTTGAAAATTTCATTTGTAAATCAATCATCTTTAACGTTTTAATAATTTACAAAAAAAAATCTATAAATTTTCTTGCTTCATTTATTAATACCATTTCAGTAATTTTAAATAACATCTTTTTAAAAGTATGTAAATTATTTCAAAACAATTACTTACATCATTACTTATATTTAAAAAGAAGCTATTGAAAACCATAAATCCATTATGTTTAAATTTTATTAGTTTTAAATCTCAAAATACTTTTAAACATCATTAATAAATCAATAATTATTAACTCTAAAATGTTTTATTTAATTAATAACTTCTGACAATATTTAGAACACTAATAATTTACTACTAAACCATGTTGTACATAAATAAACAATATTTAAACATTTTAAAGTATTTAGAAAGGAAAAATGATCAAAATATCTTTTATATAATACTTTATCAAAATACTTTTATAACTCGATGTTTTAACAGGTTTATCCTTATTCTTGCAGACTCTGGCCATGCGTTGATCAGACGCATGGCGAGAATTCTCCAAGTACTTAGCAGACTTGTTTCAACACCCAATGAAAATACTTAAAATCATTGAAAATAGATATGGAAAGTACGTTCCCCCATGGATTGCAGTTACGCAATGGTTATGCTGCTATCCCAGCGGAATCAATTCTAGGTGTAGGCATTTCACCCCTCGATTTACGCTATCCAATAATAACAAATGAATATAATAAGTGACCCACCAAAGGAATCCGATAATGACCCACCAAAGGGATCCGATAATGACCCACCAAAGGGATCCAATAATGACCCGCCAAATGGATACGAAAAATGACCCACCAAAGGGATCCAACAAATGACCCACCAAAGGGGTCCGATGGAAGGTACTTCCCATATCATTTATTTCAAAATATATCATACCATATATAGTCACCATTCAGAATCATAGCTTCAAATATCGCACTTATATAAATTCCATCATATATAAGATTTCATTTTCAGATAGAGTATTTTCCAAAATCAATGGTCTCAAATATATAAAATCATTCTTATATAAATTCCGTTATATATAAGATTTATCTCTTCAGATCAAAAACCTTCCAAAATCAACATTTTTAAAAATCACCTTATATTTATATAAAGTCTGTCTTATGCAAGAATAAAAAAATTTGCAAATCAATTACGCTGCATGAAGATCCATATGGAATTGAACATTTTTGCTTTGCAAAAGGTTTTGAATTTAGAATAGTTCTTTTTTTTTATATACAATCATTTTGTGAAATAGTTTGGTATATAAAATGGTTGTGGAAAATAGTTTGTAAATAAAATAGTTTGTAAAATAGTTTGAAAATAAAATAGTTTGTATAATAAAAATTAAAGAAAATAGTTTGTATAAGGAAAATAAAAGAAAGTAGTTTGAAAAATGGTTTTAAATTAATAGTAGTTTTTCATAAAAGAAAATCCCAATTTAAATTACAAAGATATCCAACCCAACAACTTTCAATTTCAATGCCAAAGCATATCAATAATATTAGAACATAAGATGCACAGATGTTATCATTTCGCAACATTACATTCGATCGTTCGCTCGATCACACAAGTTCGCTTTCGAACTAGTATTGTCCATTCAACTTCCCTAATGCGGACTTCGATATGGTTTCTTGACTAGAAACCATCATTCTCCTTGCATAGCCATATACTATGATAGAGAACTCTAGAATCAAACCAAAAATCCATATCAATATTCACCATCAAGAATCGAATGAAAAATTCTAATGCGAAATGGTGTAATTCACCTCAAACTTACGTACTCAAATCCGGATCAAATTAATTATGTGAATAAAATAATATACGCACAACTTACGTATTTATTTCAATTTGATTCATCACAATTATACTTCAACTAAATTCATTATTAATCTCATTGATTAATGAAAGTATCATTTCATACTTTAATATTTGTTTCACATAATTTCTCCATTTAACATATAACATTAATTTATTCATTCTCATAATATTGCTTATATTTCTCTTCAATTTAAATTACATTCATTCCACATGTAATATTTCTCATTAATATTACATTTATTACCAAATCATTTCATAAGGAAATTTCTTAAGTTTATAACCAAATTATAAAAACATAATTCCTTTTTATAAGACATTGTTCAGGTTTAAAGTTATCACAACTTTATTTATGACCATTTATTATAACATCCATTTATTTCATAACAATTTACAAGTCATGGTTTTATTTATAATCAGTACACATTAAATTCATACTAATTCAGAAGGTTTTGATTATCCAAAATATCCAAATATTTCATTTTTCAATAGTTGAACTACGGTCAAAAACAACAAAATTCACAACAACAATAATTAGCCAATGCTTTTAAACTGATAAGACGCAGCTAATCAACAATAAATGATAATAACTAAATATTACCATTTCATAAATCAAACACATTACAAATAACTATATTAGTTATAAAAATTTAATCCTCTGCATATCATATAATATTAGGAAAAAAATTTCATTTCAAAACTTATATAAAACACTTTTATAAAACTAACAAATACACGCTCTCATATATACACTTAGACAACTCATTCTAGGGTATTACTACCCTATCTCTAATGAGTTAACCCCAACAGGCTAAGGTATGTCTAAACCAAAGCTCTGATACCAACTGTAACATCCCACCCTTTTGGACGATTTAAATCGACAATAAACCACACATGTCAACTAAAATCATTCAAAAGGTAAGACTGTTAATGGGGTAAATAAGAAAATAATAGAAAAGAAGGAAAGATAAAACACAGAATCTCACAGCGGAATGACAAAATATAAAAATCAAATAAACAGTTCATGAAGCTGTTTTACAAATAACATTTGATTACACCTTTACAATACAAATCAAAGTTATACATACAGTAGAAATAAATAAATAATGCAGCGAACACATGATGTAGCGGAATAATTAGTAATAAATAGTAGAATCGTCTCCGTCTTCATCCTCCCAAATATAATGGTCTTCAATACACTAAAAAAGCTCAGACTGACCCGAGCGTAATAAAAAGACAAAACACTTGAGTCAGGACTAAAAGATCTTATGTAAGTCAAACAAAATAAGTAGAATAGAAATATTACTATAATGGATTCAGAGATGTATAACAGGAATCTCATCTCCTATCAAGTGTACAATGTGAATTTAATTATTTAAAAGATTTCAAATGATTCAAAAATACCAATCTTAATCATTTTAATTAAAATAGATCCGAATTTTAAATTTAAAACTAAAATCTTTCAAATAATTCAATTCTAATAAATAATCCAAATTTAAGAAATTACACGGTTATATGTCATTTCAACTAGTATCCAAATCAAAATTTCCAAATCAATGGAAACCGCTCAAGTTATCATTTCAATCCATAGTGGTAACAAAGATATATATATATATATATATATATATATATATATATATATAAACAAACATCCAATCATCCAAAATGACAACCAATAACATCCATCACAATCCAATATCCAAATCAGCCAATAAATCACAACAATCAATTGATTATCATTATCAGGTGTATAACTTGCAATTTATATTCATTATTAAATAAATGGAAAATTCAATTCAATATAAATTCAAATTTAACTTAAATGACAATCTAATAATACCAAAATCAATTAATAAATTTCTAATCACATTATAAATTTAATTTAACTAGCATAAGATAATATAGTATTCGTGAGTGGGTCAAAACAATCACCTTTGATATTTAGAACGCAAAAATCCAAACAAAATGCCTTTTCCAATAGTCTCCAAACTCAGCCAAACCTATTTTATGTTATTAGGAATTCCAATACGAGTCCAATGGAAGAAACTACGCATGTATCAAAGCTCGTATGAGGAAGATATTCAGGTTATAAGGATATAAAATAAAATAAAATACATACATATTTAATTCTTAAAATAAGAAACTTTAATAACTCACGTTTCAAATTTGATGTACCCATAACAAAGGCAAGAAGTGGAAAGCCAAAACCATTAAGGCTAATTCTCATTGTTCAATATTTTTGAAGGCTTCTTGCAAAAGAAGGCAAGGCGATGAGGAATACGGATGTGGTTAAGGAAGAAATGGATGCTCACAATTTTTTATTCTTTTCTTTTTCTAAGCATAGCTTCAGTAAAATGAATTGGCAGCAATTAAGTAGAGGTACAAAGCTATGTTGACATTGAGACTTTGAGGGAAACAAATAGAGGTCTGATGTTTGAAAAATAAGGAATTTCTATGGGAAAGAATGATATATGATATAAAACAAAAGAAGAAAGGGAAGTGACAAATGAAATATGTATGGAAGGGACAAATAAAACAAAACTGTATGATCTAAGTAGATGCTTTGGGAAATAAATAAACAAAACGGAAGAATAAGAAAAGATATAAATTCACATTTCAATTACATCAAAGAATTGCAATAAAACCAAATGTGGAAATGGTGGCAGGTGTATTGAATAATAAGGAAATGAAGGGGCCACTTAGGATCTAGTTAATTGCATGATCCACTCAATTAAATATATTATCACTGAATATACCCTTTTCACACTCGTTTACACATAATTAACATATAGTAAATAAATTTGAATACAATAACCAGTGTAACGTTACAAAAAGATTAAAGATGATCCAGAACTCAAATTCAAGATTTTTTTTTCTTTCAAAATAATGTTTTTCTCATAGGGGAATTACACAACCTAAAAAGTCAATTAAATTTAAACTTCGAGATTAGTGTTAAAATCACTTATATACAGCCTCAAATGTATACTTAATGACTTTAAATATTGTTTAAAATTCATCTTTTTCTTCTTTATATAGAAATATTTTTACCTTCAAAATGAAAATGTTCGTTTTATTTTCATTAAAATGTTCTTTTTAAATTTTTTTTACAATAATGTATGTTTCTTTCGTTAAATCCAAAAATTAATATTAATGTTTCTTTTTTTTAAATTGAAAGATCCCAAATCGACATAATCGTAATTAGTTTCAAAATTACACTTATAATGGATTATAACAAACGTACATTTCTTTCATTAAACGCCATTAATTTCAAATAAATTCTCTTTCCCTTTTATTAGAAGATTCCAAGTCAAATTAACGGCAATAAATTCATTAATTAATTTAAATTCCAACATATACTTATTATTATTATTTTTTCTTATTATTCAATCAATTATCATATTATATATATACTTAATGTTGGTTTACCATTTCATTACCTCAATCTTCTATATTTGTCACTTTAGTTCATATTAACTGTAGTAGGTAATTAGATTAACTGCAATTGATTTTCAATTTAATTTCAATGGATTAAATAAATAGGTGATGAATGACAAATGTTACCTTTTACTTACTTAATCGCATTTACAAGATTATTATTAACAACAATGTTACGACTACTTACACAATCCTGATTATACTCAATTTTCCATTAATTTAATATGATTTCCCCTTTTATATAAGAGTTAATTCATTTCCTTATTTCAACTTATCATTAAATAACGTTACAATTATTTTAATCACTAACATACAAGTCCAACATTAAACCCAACATTCAATTGCCTTAATTCAATTAATTACCCATTCAATTTTAAAATGATAAATTAATGAGAAAATAGTTAATACAATCGTTTATAATAATTATTCATACCCCTTATCTTATTCTTTACAACCAAGGGTTATAATTTGCTTACCCAAAACGGTTTTATATTCAATATTAACCTATTTCAATTAATTACATAAAAGTTCACCATCTACATCATTTAATTTATTTCATTATTTACAATCATAACCAAGTCAACCTACAATGTATTTCAATTAGTTTGAAATTACTTTAAATATTTATCACTAGCGTTCAGACAACACCACCGATTTCATATTCAATATTAGCCAATTCTAATTGATTACATATAATTTCAATGTTCAATGTATTTCCTTATTTTTAGTTATAACTAATTATAACCTTAAAGTCACATCAATTAATTGGAAATTAGATTAAAATAGTTAGCAATTACCTTATATTAACATTACTAACATTACATTCTAGTTATTCTTCTCGTTGTAACATCAATTTTTTTTAGTTTTATTTCAATATAAAATTATAAAATATTATTTAATTAATATTTTAATAATCGAAAATTATGGGTCGTTACAATCATTCTAAATTTAATATGATAAAATAAAATTTTACACATCATTTTTAATCATATTAAACCCATTATTCAATTATCCAATAAATTCCAATTTTAAAATCTTGTTAACTCTATTATAATTCCAATATAACTTACATTCACTTTGGAAACCAATTTGAATCATATTAAATCAAATTTCAATTATTCACTCTATTTTCATATACTAAATTTTCAATATCAAATTAATCATATCAAATTCAGAATTTAATTATTCAAACATTTGTAATATTAAATTTAAACAAATTTGATTATTCTTAAATCGCTATCTTTTGAAATATTCAAAACGAACTTATAAGATTTAACCTTTAAAACTAATTCAAATTATAGAACATCCATTTCCATTAATCAGTTATCCAATTTCCGTTATTAAATTATTCAATAAATTCCAAATATTAAATTTAAACAACTTCGATTGTCCAATAATTCATTATCTTTTGAAATATTGAAATTGAACTTTCAAGATTCAACTTTTATAATCAGTTATCCAATTTACAGTTATTCAATTATTCAATAAATTCCAAATATTAAATTTAAACAATTTTGATTATCCAATAATTCATTATCTTTTGAAATATTGAAATTGAACTTTTAAGATTCAACTTTTATAATCAGTTATCCAATTTACAGTTATTCAATTATTCAATAAGTTTTAAATATTTAATTTAAACAATTTACCTGTTCAATATTCGATATTTGATTTGAATAGATTTTACTTATCAATCAATTACTCTATTATACCCAATGAATTCGACATTTATTATTATTCCAAATGACTTACAAATTTTTTTCTAACATTAAATCACGAAATCTTGTTAAATTAGCTATTTTAATTATCGAAAATTTACGGGTCGTTACAGTTAACGAGCAGTTTGAGGATGAACGAAGAATGGGTTTTGATCGAATTTTGGCGTTCGGTGGTACTAGAGGGGTCGGGGTTTCACGTGGAGGTGGAGTAATCATAAGTCATGGGAAAAATAGTGCGATGGTCGGTAGATGGACGTGGCGGCGGCAGCGAGCGTTTGAAATTTTTAAACCTAGTTTCGACTTGGTTGAGTAATTGCCCTCATTCGTCGTCTACGTTGGACTGAGTGCGATGTGGCTCTGGGTGATGGTAGAGGAGTTGTGGACGAGTGGTTGGCCGAAGTTTTAGGTTCTTAGGTGGTCGTGATTGTGAGAATGAGGCGTTGACAGGTGACGGTGGGTTATAGTTCGTTTTCAGATTGCGGCTTCGAACTCTCGATTTCAATTTCGACACGATGGTGGAGTTCGAGTGATCGAAGATTGATTCATGGATGGACTTCGACTTGCTTAACGACGTGACGTCGACACGAGGCGAATGGCGGTGCAGTGCACGTGCACGGCACAGTTTTGTTTCCTGATGAAGACAAATGGAAAAGTGGACTTGCACTCGAGTATGTACTCGAGTTGGTTCATGAATTTCTCGAAGCATTTTGCAGTTTTGCTCGAGACGGTGGGGTGTTGAACTCAAAGCACAGGTGATCTGTAATTTGCATAGCTGGGTGGAAGCAGGGATGAAATCGAGTTGACTTGAGAAATTCGAGTAGTTTACTCGAAGAAGTTTAGCGCTTGGCTCGAAGCCAATATATCCTGGCTCGGGTAGCATGTTGTACAGGTTTAAATCCTGTTTGAAATTTTAATTTTAATTTATAAAACAAAGTTTAAATAAGTTTTTAAATCAGAATTTGATTAGAACTCAAGTTAGTTTAAAATAAATTTGGAAATAAATAAAGTTTTTAAATTAAATTGTTTAATAACTTAAAACGTTTTAAGCAACTAAGTGGATTTAAAAGATTTGAATTTAAAATGGATTTTGAAATCGTAATTAAGAATTTAAACAAAATTAAATTTGAAACCTGGACTTTAAATCCAAATTAGACTCCTGGATTTTGAAATGAAATTAAGTTTTATATAATTTAAATGTCAAATCTAGTTTTAACTTTGTAAGATAAATTTATTGTGACGCCCCACCTTTATACCCACTCTAGCCAAGGACACTACGGTGTAATGCCGTCAACTAGCGCAGAGAATAAGGCTGTTAAGGAGCGACCATCCGTGTAATTGCTTTGTGCGAGCACCGATATGTCAGATAGTACAGCATGTATTTGGTTTCAGGAGGAAACCCGACATACCGATACAAAATACTACACGGTGGCTATATATATTCTTCGGAAACAAATATAGAAATATACATAACACAAATCAGTCACAGACATCCATATCACAAAGGAGGAAATAGATATGAATATAACACTTAAAAGTGTGTATCAGAGTAGTGGCCAAACACGATCCACAATATCACAAAAGAATAGCTACAAGTGCTAGACAAAAGAATATGGATACATCAATGAGTCTATATCTAAAATGTATACAACAAAAACTACTAATCTAAGTAGTTAGCCAAAAGTCAGGGTGATAATCCCAGATGTGAAGTCAAGCAGAAGCACCTGTAACATCTCGGTCTGACCCGAGTATTATTTAATAAGAAAATAATAAACGGATCAGTCTAATTATAAATATCGGATGAAATGATATAGAATAAGAGATATGACAAAAAACGTATGATAACCATAAAACCATACTGTGATAAGTATGTAATTGAAAATCAACAAGAGATTAATCAATATCACAAGAATCTTCTCAAAGATCAAAAAGAATGTCATACTCTTTATTTTAAACCATAAGTATGTACATTATATCAATGCCAATCATAAAAGTTAATGACACACAAATTCACCAATGCACAAATATTGATAAGACTTATCAATGTAAATCATGAAAATTGGTGAAACACAAATTCTAGAAATCATCAATGGAAATCCAAAAATCACAAAAAGGGGGAGGCCTATCAAAAAACAGGAGCATGAAAACTCACCAACATGTGTATCACAAAATGGAACGCTATTTCATGGTTGCTAACCATTAATTTTGAGCCAAAGCTCCACAAAACGGCCCGAAGACCATGGGTCGCTACCCCACCAAATTGAGCCGAAGCTCCATAGAAATGGGATTTAGTCTCCCTCGTAGACAAAGAGACATTGCACATTTGCTAGTCAAAATCACAAAAATGATCATCAACGATCACCAAGAAGTGTCAATTACAGTAAGCTAGTAAATATATGAGCTTAGCTTCATGTCCCATAACCACTAGGTTAACTTAAATATTTACGAACAAATTGTAGATCTCCACTCGAAAATTGTCACAAGAGATTCAATCGAACAAGTCCAAGAATTAACCGGCGAAGTAAACGCAAGCGTTTCATACCACTTGTTTTACTAAGCCGTTTCATTATATTTCTCGTACGAGTGAGGTAAAGGTTTATATATATACTAGTAGATTGGGAAACGATTTAAGAAACAAGCTTTGTAATGAAATAGGGTTGAAATCGTTTTGATGAAGGATTTTTGATATTTACTACTAGTCAAGGTTTTAAATCGCGCTCATCTCGGCCGAGATCTCGGCCGAGATCTCGTTTTCAAGCTCGGGAGATTCGAAACATGCTATTTCCGTATTAGGCTGGCTCATCCTTTACTTTAATTTAAGCCTTCTTAATTGTACTTTTTTTAACCTTATTTCTTATATAAATCTCACTTAATCTCCATCTCTTATTTTACGGCAGTGACGAGTGTAAGAAGATGATAAAATCTACATCGATTATGGTAAGTATTTAACTTTATGATTTTCATTTAGATTTTCGATCCACATTAATTTACATCCGATTTCATTGTTCTTTTTTTAAACTATCTTGAGTGTTTTTCCTAACCTATTTTTTTGCTGCTATAAATTTGGGGCTTCACGTATTTAACTTTATGTTCCAAATGGATTCCCAATTTGATTTCATTTAGTCTTTGCCGCTATAATTTTTTCCCCAAGGCTTATTTTTAAGCAATAAAGGATTTCTCTTTCATCTATTAATTTCATTTGAGATTACATGTTCATTCATACATCATTTTTTTACCTTTCTTATAATATTACTAAATGTTTGAAAAAATTTTGTACTATGTATGCTATTTTCTACGTTTATTTGAAATATCTATGTTATTAGTTTATTAATGAGATTTTGTTTGCTAATAATTAAATACTATAATCATACATAGAATATCTTAATTCCACTTGTTGACTTTTGTATTTGAAGTTATAAAATTAAGATTTCCCTTGCAGCACTATAAACCATAAAAGGTAGAAATGAGACATTATATTGTGTAGGAAAGTTAAGTAAATGATCAAACAAAGTAAATGTGCATATGTTATGGTTTGTTTCTTGTCTAGTTTATCTCATATGACATTATATTGAACATTATTCATGAAATCTTGTTATTTTTTATTTTACATGATACAAGTGATATTTTTCCATAGTAAATTACTAATGATAGCATGTGATATAGTCAAGGTAAGTGCATAGTGTTTTCCTTAACGTAGTGACAAGTGGTATAAATTTAGGTGTATGAAAACTAATTTTCAACGTGACATATACTCCGAGATAACTCCGAAATGAATTTTAGAAACCGAGATGTAAATCCGAAATGGACGACCGAGATGCACTCATCTCGTTCGAGATCTCACCCGATACGAGATTAGCTCTCTAAATTCTTCGAGACGAGACGTGACCGAAATCCGAGATTTAAAATCTTGCTACTAGTATTGAAACCTTTATATTTTTAAAATGAAAAATCACAAAAATGATTGTAGAAACAATAAATCACAAAAATTCACATTCGAAGACGTGAATAAAATCCAAAGAATTCGATTCCAAATCCATCAAAGTGGAAATACCCTTGCGACTTAACAGCCACGACTTACGACTTAACATAATTCAACACAAGAAATCAGCGGCTCAACACATGCGACTCCACGGCATACGACCTAAGAGATCAGTGGCTTAAGAAATAGCATGCGGCCTAACAGAGAAACTTAACATGGCGCGACCTATAGCATGGCGCGACCTAAGTTTGTGCGAGATATAGCAACAGGCCAAGCGACCTAAATGGTTGCGACTTAAACCATGACGCGACCCATAGCAGCAGGCCGAGCGACCTAAGACGAGTGACCTAAGTGGTGCGAGCAAGCCGAGCGACCTAAGACGAGTGACCTAAGTGGTGCGAGCAAGCCGAGCGACCTAAGTGGTGCAAGCGGACCGAGCGACAACGACCAAAGAGATGTGGCTTAACCTGGCACGACCTATAGCAGGTGCGACTTAATGGTGCAAGCAGGCCGAGCGACCTAAGTGATGCGACCTAAGTGGTGCGAGCAGGCCGTTCGACCTAAGTGGTGCAAGCAGGCCGAGCGACCTAAGTTGATGCAAGCCGAGCGACTTAACATGGCCGACTCATAGTAGGTGTGACTTAAAGCATGGCGCGACCTAAGTTGGTTGCGAGATATAGCAGGTGCAACCCAAGGTATGGCGCGACCTATAACAGGTGCAACTTAACAGGCCGAGCGACCTAAGGTACTGGGGCAAGCCGAGCAACCTAAGCAATAGAAATGCAGAAACTCTCTCAATTTGCAACCAGTCGAGCACGGATGCTAGGGGATTACGCCCATCGGCTACCCGGTCCTATTGGATCCTCGATGCATCACAAAAAAACGTGTTCAAACATCAAAGTTAGGATTTTTAAAGATTTGAACCCAAAACACTAAAAATTGGGATTTTCACCAATTCAATCCAAACCAAAAGCAAATGTACATGAATAAGTGTTAGGAATCCATACCCAACAATCAAAGATAGTTATAGACAAAGATGTGAGATTAAAATCTCACCTTTTCACAAAATCAATGAAGTAGAAGATTAAAAGCAAAGGAAGAATCGACCACACTTTAATCTCAACACAAGAAGCTTGAATCAATGGCTTCTCTTTGGATTTGGAGTTAGATGTTGGATTTGCAAATGAACTAGGGCTTGGAGTTTTAATTTCCCATTCCTCTCTCCATTTTTGATGAAGCTTGAGTGTTAGGAAATGAAAGTGAAGTAATGAAGGGAAGAGGGGGTTGAGCTAGAGTTAATAGTTTAGGCTAATAGGCTAAACCAAATCCAAAGCCCAAAGTGAAAAGGTGGCAAAATTCCACTAACTCCAAACATATCAAAGTCTATACTCAAAAAGATTGCAAACAACATTTTAGACCCAATGGAAGTGGTCCGGAGTCCTAATTCGACCGTATGCAAAAAGTAACTTTTGGGACTAAAATCCGACCAACGATAAAATATTTAAATAAAATATTTAAATATTCAATCGTAAAATATGCGGGTTGTTACATTGATATTCCGTTTATATTTTGACATTAAAATGAAATTTAGCAGTAAATTTGGAAGGAATGATTTCTAACGTATTTGTGAGCGCTAGATAAAATCATTTATAAGAATGAGTTTAACTTAAAGTTGATTCATGATTAAGGATTAACCATTCAAGAAATCAGTTACGAATTAATAATTGATTAATTAAGTAATTTGGGATAGTTACTTATTATGATTAATTAAGGATAATAATTCAAATGGTACTTAATTAAGAATTAATTAATAAATGTGATTAATTAAGATTAATTGAATAATTTAAAGGTTAATTCAATAATAAAGGTTAGTTGATTCATAAATTAAGGATGATGAGTTAATAATTAAAATTTAACTAATAAATGATTAAAGGACAATTAATTAGATGATTTGAAATCAATTAGAGTTAATTAACTGTGATTGATGACCTATCTGATTTAAATAAATCAGATAATTTATTGAGTTCACTTATGGATGTTTTGAAACCTATTGACTATTGAACTGTCTGATATTTCTGATATGTTGTGCTTTGTGCTGTGAATGGTTTTGGTGTGATCTGTGATGAATGTGATTTATTTATCTATGATGAATTTATATTATTTATCTGTGAATCTGTGAATGAAGGAAAAGCGTTATGGATTATACCGCTTATCAATATCGATGTGCTTAAACATGTGATGTGATGATTTATAATGTTGCACTATTGTGTTGAACCCCTGGACCACACTTATACACACACCAATATGGATTGCACGTGGAAATTGGTTTAAGTCCCAGATTTTTGAAATAGTTTGAATTTGAATTTTTGAATCCAAATGGTTTTGAAAATGGATTGGGTTTAAAGTAAAAAGTTTTTGAAAAGGAATTTCAAAGATAAATTTTTTTTTGAAGAACTTGATTACGCCTTGAAATTTAAATAATTTGATTTAAATTTAAATTTGAAACTGAATTGCATGATTTGAAACTTGGGACTAATGATGTTATACAAGTTATATATGGGTTAAACCATTTTAATTATATTAATTTGGGAATTCGAATTTAATTCAAGGGCTTTAAATTGTGCAATTATAATTTGATCCTTCCGAAATGTGAACTATATTGTTTTCAAATAATAAAACTTTCACATAAGAAATGAACTCCCAATTTGTATCAAAAGGTTTTTTAGTTTGAAATGAAAATGATTTCCAAGTTGTGGAAATGGTTTGAAAGCGATAAACTAAATCTTTAATTTAAAGATTGAATGAGTTAATCAAATTTGAAATGGAAATCGTTTTGAAATCCATGAATGGATCTTTGTGAAACTGGGTGAACTTTGTGGAATAAATCTTTTTGTTTGAAGATTGAAAATGGTAATCTGTTAAAGTATTTGAAGAAAAGTTTTGGATTTTATAAGTTGTGACTTAACTGAAATCCCATATCCATATGTTTTAATATTTACGCTCATTATTCGGTTTAGCCGGGAGAGGACCTTGTGTCATATAACCCATTCCGAATAATGATACGTCGATATGGATGACATTTGAAGACCGGTGGTGAAGACCAGGTATTTTCGAAAGCGAAAGGATAACTCGTCGATTGTCTCTGTACCGAGTCGCGACGGTATGGAGAAACCCTAAGAAAAGGGAAGTCCGATCAGGATTGTGAATACCCGGATTTGCAAGGGCTTCTTCGGAAGTACCTTCAGTTCTGTTCGAACCCGGGAAAGACTTGTATGGTTGTATGTCTGACACTACACTTTGAGATATAGCGCAGATTTCTTTCAAATACATGGAGAAGAATTTATTCTCTTAGCTTAACACCCTTCTATGAGATGTACGTGCTAAGTGGTTATGTAATTGAAGGTTATCAGTGATATATTCCCAATTTGGTAGTGTGGCATGCTGAGTGCAGTTGTGTGTTGATGATCATATGTTGATCATTTGTGATCAAAGCATGGCTTTTGTATAAAGCGTAGCTTTGCGGACGAGGCTTGCTTATCTAGGTGAAACGTGATGGGGGGTTCTCGCTTTTTGTTAGGTGGCGAGCAGGAGACTCTTACCCCTACACGTCCTCTTTACGGGATTGGTTAGCCGATTAGGCGTGGACAGTCGAAAGGCTGGCCGTAAAAGCAAGTTTCGGGTACCATTATGAGCCATGGCGGGGCTGGGATGGTTGAAAAGCCTACCATTCGAGACTGGCCGCTGTCGATGGTTGAAAAGCCTAGACTATCACATTCGGTATCAGAGCCGAGGGTTAAAACTTTAGCTCAAGAGTATAACACATTAGGTAACTCATTAGAGATAGGGTGAAGTATACCCTAGAATGAGTAATCCCTAAGATATCCGTTCGAATGCCTCAGTAAATTCTCTTACTATCCACTGATATTAAGTATGAGTGCAAAAAGAGGACGAGATAGGGGATAGGGGAGTACCACTATAAATGGTAAATACCCTGCAATAGTGGATATAACTTTCTCTATTAATTTCCTTTGATTTGATTCCTAAATTCTTTGATGTGCTTCGCAACAGCTGCAAGGAGAAGCCTCAGTGTGATGGTGGCCCTACGAATCGTTGTTGAAAATCCCTACTTCGTATCTTCATCGGTTCCTTGTCAGCTTTTCGATTTAAACTTTAATGTATTTGGAATTTGAAATGGAAAATTTTAAATATTGGAAATTTTAAATTGAGTTAAATTGATTAATAGAATATGAAGCTAAATTTAAATTGAATCGATAAAACGATTTCTTTTAAAACCAAATTTGAAATTTTATTGTGATTTCTTGTGTTGATCGAAGTCCGAAGAGGGACAAATTATATATTTACTTTGGGCTATTCCGACTTGAGTTTGGAATCCATATCTTATGTTTGAGAAATTGTATAGATTGAATCTATCTATCTATTCTTTGGGATCCGATATTCTACGATTGGTTAGTTATCTCTTCGGACTAACCAGTGCCTTGCATATTTCGTAGATTTGATGACCCGAGTATCTTGTGAAAAATTTGTATGAGTTTGTTCTCATATTGTTGATATTCTGATTTGGTGAGCCAAATACAGAATAGATATCCAGTTTGACTTGGTAAACTGTTTCTCTGTCTTTGTGTATCTATCATTTTTGTTTCTATGCCTGTAAATTTCGGGGACGAAATTTCTTTAAGGGGGAATCTATAACGATCCCAGTTTGGAATTAAATTTAAATTAATAGTTTATGTAAATTTTGGAAGAAATTTTGGAATTAATTTGAATTTGAAATATATATGTATATATATATGAGTAAAATTTGAATTTTGAATAAATGACTTAGAACAACAATTTGGGTTTGAAAATATTATTTATGTAAATTAATTAATGGGCAATTAGTTTAAATAAAATTTTCTTTAAAATAATGTGTATATAATATTGAGTAAGAAGATGTATTTATAATAGAATAAATTTAATCAATATAAAATACAAGTATGAAATATAATTATAAAGCATGTTAATATGAATTAAATGTTTAATAGTTAAACTTTAACACAAAGACATAAAATGAAAATATAGGTAGACTTGGAAAACAAATTGGATAAGCACAAAGATATGAAGCAAGAAAATAATAAAACAACATATCTTCATACAAATAATAAAAAAAACTAAGTGTATACAAATAGGACAGGCTGTAGGCAAAATGAAGAAGAAAAATCTAAGAAAGTAAGACAAAAGAAAATATAACTGTCTATGAAGCTAATAAAAGAAATGAAAAATAAATAAACATGAAGCATGAAACAAGACATATATACTCTGTAAATTCATATACAATGCAAGGAAATCAAACAAAGGATATATATGAACAAACAAAAGAAAAAAATATCTAAGTATCTATGTACAAACAATTAAATGAATAAGTAAAAGCTTATAAAACAAGACAAAATAAGTAATGCAGTATCTCATCAGCCACCAAGTAGGAAAAATCTACATGGTCAATAAATAAAAGAAAAAAAATTCTATCAGCCGAAATCTTGCTTAACCAAATGAAACAAAGAAATATCTTTGGTCTGGTATTGTACAAAACAAATTATATCCCATGTACACTTCTTTGTTATATATCAACTTCTTTTATATATCAAGCTTTTCATTCGAGTTTGGTTCACTTAAAGCAAATGTGAAGTAAACCATCATCTTAACCTAAAAACAAAGATTCAACTTTAAACAATCAATACAAACTAGAGGAATCATATCTTCAGCAAGCCAAATTTCAAAACCTGTTTCAAGAAAAAAAATTCTGTTATTCTTCTGGAATCCAAGGTGGGTAAACAAATTTAAATCCAACTGAGTATATATTCATTTGATGATCATAAAGTCTGGGTTCGAAGTTGTTTTGTACATAGATATATATACATGAAATTTCCTCTGTGCATAACATTTTTTTGGTGTAAATGCCTGTATATGTTAATCCGTCTCTGTTTTTGTTTCAGAACATCAGGCTCGGTCAAAAAAAATTCCAAATATTAAATCACTTGATCGTTGTTAGACTTTGATTTCTAAACAAAACCTATGTATTTAAATGTGAACTATAATTTAAAAATAGTTTCAAGAAAACAAAAGAATTTACAGTATGAGTAAATTTGATTTTACAGTGCAAATTCAAACGTTGACAAAAATTCGTCCATAGCGATTTAAACATTCAAGTATATAATCTGAATCCTTGTACCTTAATATGATTTTTAAAGTTAAAATCATAATTTTTAGATGGGGGTTAATGAGCAATTCAGGGATGAATGAAGAATGGGTTTTGATCGAATTCCGGCGTTCAATGGCACTAGAGGGTTCGGGGTTTCAAGTGGAGGTGGAGGAGTGAACATAGGTCATGGGAAAAATAGTGCGATGGTCGGTAGATGGACGTGGTGGCGGGGGCGAGCGTTTGAAATTTTTAAACCTAGTTTTGACGTGGTTAAGTAATTGCCCTCGTTCGTCGTCTACGTTGGACCGAGTGCAACGTGGCTCTGGGTGATGGTAGAGGAGGTGTGGACGAGTGGTTGGCCGAAGTTTTAGGTTCTCAGGTGGTCGTGATTGTGAGAATGAGGCATTGACAGGTGACGGTGGGTTACAGTTTGTTTCCAGGTTGCGGCTTCGAACTCTCGATTTCGATTTCGAGACGATGGTGGAGTTCGAGTGATCGAAGATTGATTCACAGATGGACTTCGACTTGCTTAACCACGTGATGTCGACCCGAGGCGAATGGCAGTGTCGTGCACGTGCATGGCACAGTTTTGTTTCCTGATGAAGACGAATTGAAAAGTGGACTTGTACTCGAGTATTTACTCGAGTTGGTTCATGAATTTCTCGAAGCATTTTGTAGTTTTGCTCGAGACAGTGGGGTGTTGAACTTAAAGCACAGTTGACCTGTAATTTGCATAGCTGGATGGTAGCAGGGATGAACTCGAGTTGACTTGAGAAATTCGAGTAGTTTACTCGAAGAAGTTTAGCGCTTGGCTCGAAGCCAATATAGCCTGGCTCGGGTAGCATGTTGTACAGGTTTAAAACCTGTTTGTTTGCAATTCAGAAATTTATATTTAAATTTATAAAACAAAGTTTAAATAAGTTTTTAAATCAGAATTTGATTAGAACTCAAGTTAGTTCAAACTTAATTTGGAAATAAATAAAGTTTTTAAATTAAATTGTTTAATAAGTTAAAAAGTTTTAAGCCACTAAGTGGATTTAAAAGATTTGAATTTAAAATGGATTTTGAAATTATAATGAAGAATTTAAACAAAATTAGATTTGAAACCTGGACTTTAAATCCAAATTCGACTCTTGGATTTTGAATTGAAATTAAGTTATATATAATTTAAATGTCAAATCTAGTTTTAACTTTGTATAAGATAAATTGATATTCCGTTTATACTTCGACATTAAAATGAAATTTAAGCATTAAATTTGAAAGGAATGATTTCTAACGTATTTGTGAGCGCTAGATAAAATCATTTATAAGAATGAGTTTAACTTAAAGTTGATTTATGATTAAGGACTAACTATTTAAAAATCAATTACGAATTAATAATTGATTAATTAAGTAATTAGGGATAGTTACTTATTATGATTAATTAAGGATAATAATTCAATTGGTACTTAATTGAGAATTAATTAGTAAATGAGATTAATTAATATTAATTGAATAATTTAAAGGTTAATTTCAATAACAAAGGTTAATTGATTCATAAATACGGATGATGAGTTAATAATTAAAAGTTAACTAATAAATGATTAAAAGACAATTAATTAGATGATTTGAAATCAATTAGAGTTAATTAACCGTGATTGATGGCCCATCTGATTTAAATAAATCAGATAATTAATTGAGTTCACTTATGGATGTTTTGAATCCTATTGACTGTTGAACGGTCTGATATTTCAGATATGTTGTACTTTGTGCTGTGAATTGTTTTGGTGTGATCTGTGATGAGTGTGATTTATTTATTTGTGATAAATTTATATTATTTATCTGTGAATCTGTGAATGAACGATAAGCGTTATGGATTATACCGCTTATCAATATCGATGTGCTTAAATATGTGATGTGATGATTTATGATGTTGCACTATTGTGTTGAACCCCTGGACCACACTTATACACACACCAATATGGATTGCACGTGGAAATTGGTTAAGTCGCAGATTTTTGAAATAGTTTGAATTTGAATTTTTGAATCCAAATGGTTTTGAAAATGGATTGGGTTTAAAGTAAAAAAAATTTGAAAAGGAATTTCAAAGATAAAATTTATTTTTGAACAACTTGATTACGCCTTGAAATTTAAATAATTTGATTTAAATTTAAATTTGAAACTGAATTCCATGATTTGAAACTAGGGACTAAAGATGTTGTACAAGTTATATATAGGTCAAACCATTTTAATTGTATTGATTTGGGAATTCGAATTCAATTCATGGGCTTTAACTCGTGCAATTATAATTGGATCATTCCGAAATGAGAACTATATTGTTTTCCAATAATAAAAGCTTTCACATAAGAAATGAACTCCCAATTTGTATCAAAATGATTTTTACTTTGAAATGAAAATGATTTCCAAGTTGTGGAAACGGTTTGAAAGCTATAAATTAAATCTTTAATTTAAAGATTGAATGAGTTAATCCAATTCGAAATGGAAATCGTTTTAAAATCCATGAATGGATCTTTGTGAAACTGGGTGAACTTTGTGGAATAAATCTTTTTGTTCGAAGATTTAAAATGGTAATCTGTTAAACCATTTGAAGAAAAGTTTTGGATTTTATAAGTTGTGACTTAACTGAAATCCCATATCCATATGTTTTAATATTTACGCTCATATTTCGGTTTAACCAGGAGAGGACCTTGTGTCATATAACCCATTCCGAATAATGACACGTCGATATGGATGGCATTTGAAGACCGGTGGTGAAGACCGGGTATTTTCGAAAACGAAAGGATAACTTGTCGATTGTCTCTGCAACGAGTCACGTCGGTATAGAGATTCCCTAAGTGATGGGAAGTCCGATCGAGATTGTGAATACCCGGATTTGCAAGGGCTTCTTCGGAAGTACCTTCGGTTCTGTTCGAACCCGAGACAGACTTGTATGGTTGTATGTCTGACGCTACACTTTGAGATATAAAGCAGATTTCTTTCAAATACATATCTGTTGGTGGCGGAGAATTTATTCTCTTAGCTTAACACCCTTCTATGAGACGTACGTGCTCAGAGGTTATGCAGTTGAAGATTATAAGTGATATATTCCCAATTTGGTAATGTGGCATGCTGAGTGCTGCTGTGTGTTGATGATCATGCGTTGATCATTTGTGATCAAAGCATGGCTTTTGTATAAAGCGTAGCTTTGTGGACGAGACTGCATCAGGACCTCACACCTCAGAAATGGTCGAAACGGGAAAGATGTGGCAAGTTTATGAGGGTCGCGCGCTTTAGGGTGTGTCATTCCCTTCTGGTAAAGGGTTGTATCATGGCATGGAGCCTAAATATTTACCTATGTGGTGGGCTTCAATCTCATTTCTATATGGTTATTTCTTTGTGGTTTAGTGGCGCCTCAGATAAAGGTCCCAAAGGACCGGGTGGTGGCATGCTCGAGTAGTAGTTACCTAGTTACAGAGGTAACTCGGCATTGTGTTGGCAGAGATCCGGTTAGGTTCTTGGGACGTCCCGCAAGAGGCATACTCGTGGACAGTGGGAAGTTCCTTAGCCCGACCATTTGTTGGAAATCCAATCAAAACAATACGAGCCCTGTACGGTTTTAGTTGTATAACCTGCCATTTACTTATGGTGGCGCCCCACTGTTTAGATGGTAGCTATAGTAGGCATACGATACTGGTCGTATGTTGGCTAGGATTTATATTATACTTTCGAAATGGTTTTCTACGCTATGCACTAGTAATAATATCAAAGAAATTTTCTCGTATCAAGCATGTTTGACTATCATAAGGAGAAATCTCCTCCAATTCAGCATTTTCATTGTGTGTGTAGCGGGAGGCCTTATGGTAGTTTCATTTTCTAAAAAGCATTGCGGATTTATTTTAAATTCTCTTGTTGTCTGTTTTAAAGATCAACTGTTTTTGTTACTCACACCGGTCCCATGACTGACTCGGAGTTTATTGTTCCTTTCCTAAACTCTGGGTGCCCACAATTTTCCACACGGGCAGTCTAGAGTTAGGTTTTTCAGATAGTCAGATTTAGCAGATTATCTAGAGTTAGTTCAGTCTTTGGATCAGGACTGACCTTGCTTAGTTTAGTGCATCATCATTAGGAGTTCGAGCCATTTCTGGACTTGTGCTTTGGAGATGGAGATTATCCGTTGCTGGTGTTATCCCTTTCTTCTCAGCTGCTATTATCTTGTATCATATCTATGATGTATATAGATATTCATTGTATCATACTGTTGGATCATATTATGTCATATGTTGTATCTGTCACTGTATCAATGTTACATATATATTGATATTATTCTTTTCTTCCGCCGTGTTGTACTTAATGGTGTTATAAGCTCCGGCGAGCCAGGTTCGACGTTTGTATCTGCGGCATTTGAATATGAGTGTCGTATTCAGTGCTGATTTTCGAAGGTCGAGTCAGAGCCATCACATGAAGATGGTGTAGTAGTCGACTATAAGGGTGAGGCTGAGCTAGGCATGAAGGAAACAAAAGAAAAAAAAGAAAATAGAAAAAGAAGAGAAGGAAGGAGAAGCAATGAATTTGCTCTCTATTTTTTGTTTTTCTTAACCGTGAATAAGAATGAAGGGATGAGAAATTATTTACGTGAATAAGAAAAAAAAGAGGCGGCTAGGGTTTCAACAAGTGAATGCCTAAAAGATTAAGGGTTGTGTATGGCTAAAATGTGGAGTGCAAGTCAAATGAAAAGGCATAGTTAAGGAGAAAGAAACGTACATATATTTTATTCTTAAATGCAAATGAAAATGAGGAAATGAGACAATGAGAATATTTTTTGCTTGATTTGATAGGGAATACACGGCTATAATAGGTGAATGGATAGGGTAAGAAATAAAGAGGCTAGGCAATTAAAAGCATGAAATTAACGCATGTAACCTATGTCGCTTAAATTTCTCCAAGCCATTTATTTGCATAGATTTCTTTATAGAAATGAAATGAGAGATGATAATGATTTGATTTGTACAAGAATAGAAAGTGAAATGCACGGCCAAAAGAAAATGAACGGATAAGGGGAAGTTTTGGATGGTAAGAAAAGGAAAAGTCTAATTTTGAATTAAAGAAAGAGCAGCTTATGACCTTTGAATTTCCTAAACCATTTATCAAAATAAACCAATCAAAAATCAAAAAAATAAAATAAAATAAAAGTTAAACAACATAAAATTAGAAAGATGAAAAATAAAAAATAGAAAATAAATTAGGGAAAAAAACATAGGAAAAATGGAAAAAAAAACTATCGAAAGTTATTGCATGTGAAACAGTGTAATTTATCTAATTTTAAAAGTATAAGTTTTAAATTTCCAATAAATCCATATGTTTGATTTCTCAATCTTGTTATTGAATCAACTATTAACTTTTCCTCTTATGGGTAATATTAACATTGGTTCATATACTAATACATTAATAATTTTCCAATTCATCCAAATTTCAATTTACGTAGTATTTAATTTCGTTTACCTACAATAAATCCTTCTATTCCAGATTGAATTCCAATTAACTTATTCTCAATAACTGCCATGCTTCAATTCCACTCTTTATATTAAATCTATTATCACTCTATAAACCTAGTTATTATTTGTTTATCTTTCATTACATAAATATATATTCAAATTTTCATCTTTCTTTTGTAATAACTACTATTTTTAATTATATTGAATTTGCCAAATATATACAATTATTATAATTAAAACCTCAATCAATTTATTCAACTTGGTTTCATTCCTTTATTTCATCTTACGAATAAAATATACATTTCCATTTATGTCATTACATTCACACTTTGCACTTACAGTCCTATCTCACGTTAATGAACATTTACCTAAATTTAAATGTAATTGATTTTCTACTCTGAATTTAGCATCCTAAATAAAAAATCACTTGTGTTAACCTCGTTTTGAAATAACCTTACGACCTAAGGTATGGGACGACTTAACTGCTTAAGGGAGTAGGCGACCTAACACATGAAACGACTTAGAGAAGTGGACGACCTAACGACCTAAGAAGTGGACGACCTAACGACTTAGAGAAGTGGACGACTTAACGACTTAGAGAAGTGGACGACCTAATGACTCAAGAGGTGGACGACCTAACTGCTTACAGGAAGCCACGACTTAGCGACCTAAAAGACCTGGCGGCTTAGCGACCTAAAGTAAGAAGCGAGTTAGCGACCTAACAGGCAGCGACCTACCGACCTAAGAGGTCCGCGACCTAGCGACCTAAAATCACAAGCGACCTAATGGGCTATGCGACATAGTGGGTTAACAAGTCAGCTTAGGTCGCTACATCGGATATCTTAGTGCTATAAGGTTGCCAACCATTCCCTAAGTCGTCCACGACCTAGTACTTCATCCAGAAGAGGCCAGTGTTACCAGGAAGGGCCGAAGCTTCCCTCTGCTAGCTCGCTCAAATGTGGTCTACGACCTAACTTAAGTCGTTATCTCCGACCTACGACCTACCCATCAGCGACCTAACTCCGAAGAGCCCTATAAATATAGCATGAGCTACGACATTGAGGGGATCTTTTGGCTCATTCTCGAAGCGCCGATACTCTGCCATTTTCTCAACTCGAACAACACTTCAAGCTCTCCAAACACCAAGGACACTACGACAAACTTCAAGAGAAAATCTACATCATTCAACATGGATTCGAAAGATTATTCCTCATCAAAGTTTGAACTACTAGTCTAAAGTGTGTTGTAATTAAAGAAAGTTGTATAAGTTGTACTTGAGTCAGCAATAAAGAGATATAAAGTGGACGTAGGCTTGACTATTAGCCGAACCACTATAAAAACTGTGTCTTTTATGTCTTTCTGATTTTTTCCTGCTTATTTCTGATTCCCGTATCATTGGGTGGTGCTTTCACACTTGCTTTACTTGCACCGGGGTGTTAGCGTCAAATTTTTACGTTAACATTTTTGGTGCTTTCATTGAGAACCCAACTCAGGATACTATCATCATAGCTTCGCAGAAATTTGTGGAAAGGATCTCTCTAAAAACCAGAAATTTGTCAGAAATAATGGCTCCTGGAAGAAAGCGCAAGTCTGTTAGATCCGACGATGTTTGTGAGACTACCGCTACTTCTCCTCCTTTAAGTCAAACAACTCCAACTGTTGGAGTACCGCGAGCAGAATTGGTTGCCGTGGTTTCTGGGCTATATGATGGAAGCCCAAAACAATCTGATGTTGGAAATGTTGAACGCTTTGCTCGGGGCTAACCGTCAACCAGTGAATAACGAACCAAACTTTGCTGATAATGTTCATGATGTGGAAGAAAGAGATGTTCCTCAAAGGGTAGCTGGCCCAGCCAAAGACACGCCTCCCCATATTGGAGGATAGGGACAATAGCTAACTTTCCGTGAGCGCCTGTCAAGGCAGACTTCTGAAAAAAAGGCCAATGCCTGTCCTGTTGAGCCCCTTAATGATGAGGAATATTTCTCAGGGAAGGAAAGTATGCAAAGAGAGGAAGACGAAAAAGAATGGGGGTTCGCTCCTAGCAAGACTCCATTCACTGAAAGGATTTCGAAAGCAGAATTTCCTAGGAAGTTTGTTCCTCCTACCATACCGGCTTATAAGGGGACAAGTGACCCTAATGAATTTCTGTACAAGTATGATTGGCACATGACTGGTGCCAGAGCTTCAGATGATATCAAATGCCGATATTTTTCGATATACCTAGAAGGAGTTGCTCTACTCTGGTTCACAAAACTGCCGGTCCGGTCGATAGACCAATTTTCTGATTTGACTCGAAAGTTTAAGGAACAGTTCAGATTGTATGCTTCGAAGGCGAAAGATATAATGTCGTTATCCAGCTTGGAGCAGAATCCTGGAGAATCCATTAGGGCTTACTTGAATCGCTTCAATATAGCTCTGGCTGAAGTAGACAACGCAGAGCCGAGAATGATTTTGATGTATCTGATGAAGGCTATTGATAAGACGAGTGAGTTCGGGAGGTGGTTGAAAATGAAAGAACCAAATTTGTTTGACAAGTTTTATAAGAAAGCCGATGAATTCATGCGCCTGGAAAGCTGCCAAGCACCGGCTAAGGTGGTATCGATAGGGGCAGGAAATAGCAATGTTGTTTCGAATAGGAAGGACTCTGGCAATCAGAAGAGGGGAAATGATGGTCAGAGGAAGCAAGGAGATGCAAAGAAAAGTCCTCCCTTCAACTTCATCCCTCCAACAGATACCCCGGAAAACATCTACTTTGCAAACAAAGACACAGTCGAATTCCCCGCACCAGCTAAGCAAAGGGTTAATAAGAAAGCCGAGAAGAATGGAAAGTTTTGCCGGTACCACAACCAACCCGGGCATGATACCAATGAGTGCCTTCACTTGAAGGAGTTGATTGAGGAACTATTGAAAGAAAACAAGCTCCAGCAATATGTAAGGAGGAACAAGAATGGCCCAACTTCGCCAACTCAAGGACAACAGGCTCCTGTTCATCGTCCTAGCTCAAGCGAAAAGGCAGCAGATCATGAATCTAAGAGGCTCGTTATTAATGTGATTACAGGAGGACCTCACCCAGCTGGCAGAAGCTGGGGTGAGATGGAACGGTACGCTCGTGCATTGAAGTATGCGCCAACAGAGGAAAGTGTTTTCGTGTTGGAAGATGCTGCACCTCTGAAGCAGCAGAAAACTTTTAATGATGACATTATCTTCAGAGTCAGGGATTCTATGGGTGTTGAAGCCCCTACCATAAATCCCTTGGTTATTTCTGCTGGCATTGGGCCAGCTATTGTAAGAAGAATACTTATCGATTGTGGTGCTTCTTGCAATATTCTTTTCAAGCAGACTTTTGATCAGATGAAGATCCCAATGGCTGATGTTCAAGCCTCATCGCAAAAGATCTTTGGGTTTACTGGGGAACCCAGGCAGCCGGTTGGGACTATTGACCTATTCGTGGAACTTGGCGAGGGGCAGAAGAAGGTCGTTCGAAGGCAGACTTTTGTAGTCCAACTCTTGCAGCCTTTAAAGCAATCCTCGCCCCGTGGTGCCTTACCATGAAATTCCCCATAGATAATGGAGTTGGTGTTGTTAAAGGGGATCAGAATACGGGGCGGGAATGTTATCTGATAGAACTGCGTGAAGCAAGAAAGAGAAAGATGGGAAAGGATGTGGCAGCCCCAGTCCGCATCAAAGAATCAACCTTGTAGCAATTACAGGGCGGACCCTGTACTGGCGAATTTAGAGAAGCATGAAGAAAAATGGATCCCAGAAAAGCCAGTGCAGGGGAGAATCGAGTGGTGCCAGTGGAAGTAATGGTACCAGTACCTGTTGACCCAAAAGACCCAAACAAGGTGCTGAATGTGGGTTCACAACTTAGTACGGCAGTTTAGAATATTTTGATATCATTCCTGAAAGCAAATCTGGATGTATTCGCTTGGACCCATGCTGATATGTGTGGAATATCACCTGAAGTTGCAATACATACTTTGAATATTGATCCGAAGTTTACACTTGTAAAGAAGAAAAGAAGAACCCATGGTCCCGAAAGGTCAGCAGCATTGAAAGAAGAGGTGGATCGGCTCATGGAGAATGACTTCATCAGAGAATCAACTTATCCGAATTGGGTTTCAAATCCAGTACTGGTTAAGAAAGCTAACGGAAAGTGGAGAGTGTGCATCGACTTTTCAGATTTAAACAAGGCCTGCCCCAAAGACTGTTTTCCGCTTCCCCGGATTGACCATTTGGTTGACGGAACAGCGGGACATGAATTGTTATCTTTATGGATGCTTACTCCGGATATAACCGGATCATGATGCATGAGCCAAATCAGGAGGACACGAGCTTTATTACCGATGTCGGTCTTTACTGCTACAGAGTCATGCCCTTCGGACTGAAGAATGCAGGGGCAACTTACCAAAGGCTTGTTAATGCGATGTTCAAGCCACAGATTGAAAAGATCATGGAAGTTTATGTTGACGATATGTTGGTTAAATCAAAGAAAGCAGTAGACCATATGGACCACTTAGCGAAAATGTTCGTCGTCCTATGAAAGTATGGAATGAAGCTTAATCCTTTGAAGTGTACATTTGGGGTGGATTCCGGAAAGTTCTTGGGTTTCATTGTGAGCGTTAGTGGCATTGAGGCTAATCCTGCTCAGATCACTGCCTTAAGAGAAGTCAAAGCTCCTAGAACGAAGAAGGAACTGCAAAGTCTCAATGGAAAAGTCGCTGCCTTAAGTCGATTCATTTTCAAAGCTACTGATAAATGCATTCCATTTTTTGGTGCTCTGAAGAAAGGAAGGAAAAACTTTGACTGGACTCTAGAATGCCAGAAAGCCTTCGATGAGTTAATTCATCATATGAAAACTCCTCCGATACTTTCTAAGCCCAACGATGGTGAAGATCTCTTTGTATACTTGGCGATCTCAGCTCATGCTCTTAGTGCGGGCGTGGTGCGAGAAGACGCCAAAATTCAGCACCCGGTCTACTATATTAGCAAAAGGTTTATTGGGGCGGAAATGAATTATTCAAAGTTGAAGAAGCTTGCCTATTGCCCACTGATCGCATCAAGAAAATTGAGGCCATATTTTCAAGCTCATCCAATCAAAGTCCTCACTGATCAGCCACTGAAGCAAGTCCTCTTTCGCCCTGAGACTTCAAGTCGCCTTTTGAAGTGGAATATTGAACTCAGTCAATATGACATCACTTATCATCCCTGGAGAGCAATCAATGGACAAGCTTTGGCAGATTTCATCGCAGAATGTACAGACAAAGGTGATAGTGAAGAAATAGTGACTGGTAATTCCCCAATTCGATGGAAATTGTATGTTGATGGCGCAAGAAACGATTACTGTTCCGGGGCTAGGGTTGTGCTTGAAACCCCTTAAGGGCGGTCATTGTGCTATGCTTTAAGATTGGAATTCCCTTCGACAAACAATGAAGCAGAGTATGAAGCTCTTATTGCCGGTTTGAGAATTGCTAAGGAATCGAATGTCAAAATGTTGCAGATCTTCAGTGATTCACAGCTTATTGTGTGTCAAGTAAGGAAAGAGTTTCAAACCAAAGGAGGAAATCTGCCCGCTTACTTGTCAAGATCATGGGAGCTTCTCGATGACCTGGACCATTATACGATAAACCATATACCCTGTGAAGAAAACATGAAGGCAGATTCCCTCGCAAAGTATGCAAGCACTGGTGAAGCCCAATTATTGGGATTAGTTCCTGTGGAAGTTCTGTCAACTCCAAGCATTGATGAAATGGATATTGACTGGATCATGACTATATCACAGGAGCGAGAATCATGGATGGCTCTGATATTGGAATATCTGTGCGACGGTTCTCTACCAGAAAACTCAAAAGAACGGCAGAAGTTGTTAAGAAAAGCATCCAGATATATAATTCAAGATGGCCGATTGTATAGGCGGGGATTCTCAATGCCATTACTCCGATGTGTGACCAAGGAAGATGCTGAGACAATTCTGACTGAGGTACACGGAGGAGAGTGCGGAGATCATTCAGGTGGTCAAACTTTAGCAAAGAAAATTCTCCGTTATGGATATTTTTGGCCAGATATTAATCGTGATGCCGCAAGTTACGCCCGAAAATGTGACCGTTGCCAGAGATTTGCAAAAATCCCAAGAGCACCTTCCACTAAGATAACACAGATGGTCAGTCCGTGGCCATTTGCTATTTGGGGAATAGATCTCATCGGGCCTTTTCCAACTGCAAAATCCAGAATCAGATATGCTATTGTTGCTGTTGGCTATTTTACTAAATGGGCTGAATCTGAACCCTCAGCTACTATTACCTCTAAGAAAATGATAAACTTTGTAACTAAGAATATCATTTGCAGGTATGGTGTGCCTCAAAAGATAATCATAAATAATGGAACCCCAATTCGAAAGCGAAGAGTTCCAAGATTTTTGCAAGAAATTCAAGATCTAGAAAACTTCTCAGCAGTAGCTCATCCGAAGGCAAACAGGCAAGTGGAAGCGGTAAACAAAATTATCAAATCGACCATAAAAAAAGCTGGAAAAAGCGAAAGCTGGTTGGGTCGATAAGCTTCCACTAGCACTATTGGCATATAGAACTACATATAAAACTACGACGGGGCACACTCTTCATTGGCATACGGATCAGAGGAAATGATTCCGGTAGAAATAGAGGTCCCTTCACATAGAAGAATCCATTTCAATCAAGCCGAAAATGAAAAGCTGCAACTTGAAGCCCTTGACTTCCTTGATGAAAAAAGGGAAGAGGCTCAGCTCAGAATTGCAGTCCATCAGCATTGAATTGCCAGGCACTTCAATTCCAAAGTTCGCCAACGCAGCTTTGAAGTTGGGGATCTAATCTTAAAAAGAATTATGACACCTACAGGCGTGTTTGGGCCAAACTGGGAAGGGCCGTATGTCATAGGCCAAAAACTTCTTGATGGCACATTCAAACTCATAACTGTCAAAGGATACCCAATTCCAAGAGCTTGGAACAACAATCATTTGCGCGGATATTTTACTTAAAGGCTTTAATGAAATGTTGTAAAAGAATGATGAATGTATGATTCTTGTATTGAAAGCCGTTGTAAAGCCAGTGCAAGTAAATAATAAGAACTATAAAGTGGATGTAAGCCCAGTTCTTGGCCGAACCACTATAAATCTTGTGTTCTTTACTATTATAAACTGCTTTGTTTTATTTCGATATATAAAATACGTCAATTGTATTACTAAAATGTCGATTTAATAATGCAGGCCATAAAAAAAAAGCTTACCCATCACAAGACCAAGCAATCCTTGACATCACCCAACAAGCAAACGCTAAGCCGTTCAAAATTTCCTGACTCAAATCCTACGAAAGGAGTGCTTCAAGCAAAAAGTTAGTGATTCTGCTGGAAGTGGGCCCTTGCTAACTAATTTTGGTTGTTTGCACAAACGAGCATCCAGTTAAATAGCCTGTGTCTGCCCCCACCAACTCACTTAACTATGAAGTATACTTCTTTGGATAAAGGAAATTGTTGGCAATTAAAAGGGAAGTGTATTTGGAAAAGATTGCGGGGATCGCCGATATGAATAGATGACAAAGAGACATGGGCGAGCAAGCATCAAACAGCCAAAGACCTCTACGGAGGCACAAGCCCTCTTCAGAGGCACAACTCTTCGGAGGATAAAGACCTCGAACGGGGCATGCCAGAAAACTTTCTCAACAAAAAAGATTGGTATGGAATGACCGGGAGCACCTTCCCAACTGGAAGGCAAGGCGCTTGTTCACTAGCTGAGACAGTTTGTGCAGACAAGCGTCCAAGTAACTTGCGTCCGCCCCGTGAATCCATACGATGATCGGAGGCATCTTCCCAAGTGGAAGGCAAGGCACTTTTTCACTAGCTGAGACAATCTGCGTAAATAAACGTCCAAGTAAGTTGCATCTGCCCCGTGAATCCAGCCAACCATGAGGAAGAAACTTTCAGGCATACTTAGAGGCACGCATTCCACCGAGATTTGAAATAAAACTTCACAAGTGTTGGAATGTGAAAAGCCCTCTTCGAAGGCCCATTTCACCATAGTTAAAATGCTAAAAGACCTCTAGCGGGCCTCGCCAGAAAAAGAGAGTTCTTTCTCGACAGAAAGTTGCGGACTGATCGGTGGCACAGAACACTCGTGTCCGCCCCGTGAATCCATCCAACTAATAGAAGGAAACTCCAAACTTCCAGGCAAAAGCCCTACTCAGAGGTACACATTTCACCGTGATCTGAAATAAAACTTCACACGAGTTGAAATGTGAAAAGCCTTCTTCGGAGGCCCGCTTCCCAACGAACAGGGAAAAGATAAAAGCCTCTCCCAAGAGGCAGAAACAAAAAAGACCTCTTCCCAGAGGCACAATCAAACAAAAAGACCTCTTCCCAGAGGCGCAACCAAACAAAAAGACCTCTTCCCAGAGGCACAATCAAACAAAAAACTCTATTCGGAGGCTCAAGCAGGTTGAAGCCCTTTTCTGGAAGGCCCAATGTACTATGAAGTAAAATTCACTTGCCAAAGCAAAAGTGAATTTTTCCAAAAGTGAAGTGTAAAAACTTCGCAACAAAAAACAAGAGAAGACTCCTCCAATATGAAGTGCATTCTACTAAATTAGAAAAATATTTTCTTGAAACGGAAATATTATCCTATAAAGTACAAATGCAAACTTCCTTCAAATGAAAGAGTTGTTCTCTAAAAGAAGATCATAAGTCTTCTCGAAACAGAAGAGTTGTTCTCCGAAACTTTGCTAATGTGAAAGAGATTGGAATAAACCATGGTATGACGGCAATACAATATAGTCATCACCAAAATGAAAACAATGCTCAAGGAACATACCATAGGTTTACTGCAACTTCACATAAAGAGGATAAAGAAACTTGCATGAAAACAGAAAATAAAAGCGTTCTCAAATACAGACAGAAATTTGTATAAGTAAAAGATACATTTTATTCCATACTATGAGAATTTTATAGATATGCAGGTTTCAGAGTAAAAGAAAGCGGGGACTGGTACCCGCACAATCTCCAGTCAACACAAGCTTATATACAAGCAAAAAGCAAAGAGCGAGATAAAAAGCACAGGACCAAAGCTATCATTTCTTCTTCCCTCCACCTTTTGAGCCTGCATCTGGCCGGATGACCAACTTCTTGCGCCAGCTTGAAAGAGTGGGGGAAGAAGGAGAAAGGGGAACAATCAGACTTGCTTTTGCTTTTTCATCGCCGGCTGAAGCTTCCTTCTTCTTTGAGACTCCACTTTTCCCCCTTTTCTTAGAAGAAGGCCCGCTTTCTGGAGTAAAAAGTGTGGCTAACGGCGTATCGTCGGAGCCAGTTAAGTCCGTAGTCTTTTCGCACTCCTCAGTTTCTTCTCCCCTATGTTCTTGAGAAGCAATAGGATCGTCCATGTCTTGGAGAACTTCTATTTGCTCCTCTTGTGACCCCGGTTGAGAGGCAGAAGGAGGAGTCACCTGAAGAGACGGGGGAGGAATAACTGGAGGAGGGGAAGTCTGAACAATGCTCAGTACTTTCTCTACAGAAGAAAATAAGTTAAAATCAGTAAAGAGAGGAGATAAAGGCTCGTTGAGATTTAGGAAATAATCAAGAAGCTCATCAAACTCATGTGAAGCAAATGATCAGTCTACTTGAGCAAGATCAGCATTAAAGTTACCTGGAGAAGTTGGCTTTCTGACGTCAATTTCATAAGCTTGTGCTTCAGTGCTTTCTTCGCCTTCGTCTCCACCCTGTGCGCTTGTAATCTCAGTTACAACTTTAGCCGTGAGCGGAGAACGGGAACTGGAGCCTATTATATCAATGTCGGCCGAAGTCGAAGGAGGGACATGGGCAATTAAAGGTGCTTCTTTCTCTGGATGCTCCCCTCCCATCGTTTTGGCTCGTACTTTAACAAGCTGCTCCTTTCCTCTGGCAAGAGCAGCACGAGTTTCGTCATCAAAGTAATGCACCTCAAGTTCATCTTCGGAATAACTGGCACCTCTGAGCATATCCATTACAGCCTCCCACACTTCAGCCAAAGTGATTTCATATTTAGGCCCCAAAAATGCAAGGCTGCCATGCCCCAAGATGCTTTGGACGTAAAAATCAAACAGAGTAGAGCTGATGTTGGCTTTTGTCTCTTTATGAGATTGTTCAGCGGCTCTCTTTCCAGCCATGGCCTCATCACGTTCTTTCTCAGTCTTTAATAGTTGAGCTTTCAGCCTCATGATTTCTAAGTCCTGGGAGTTAGCTTTCTCCCGAAGCTCTGTAAAGTCAGCACAATATTTTTCCACCGTCTTCTGTGTAGCTTTAAGTTGGGTTTCGACATACCGTTGAGCGGCATGAGCATCTCGAACTTGCTTCTGAAGCACTTCTTCCTTTTGAGTATAATAGGTGGAAGAAGTAGCAAGCTCGTGCTTAAGTTTCTCGACCTCCGCCTCAAGCTTTTCGTTGTACTCGACAATGTTATTCATTTCGGTGCTGTGTTGATCAAGAATTTTCTACCATTCAGACTTGTCGTTCTCCATCGTCAACATAGCTTCAAGGTTTCGTAGAATGGCCTCTTTGTCGATGGGAACCAAGTCAAGGTCGAAGCGGACCCCCTTTAAGCACCAATGCGGGAACCGGCTTTGAAGGGTTGGCGGACCTCTCTCGACTTGGTACGAGGGTCTACCGAGAAGTGTCTGAATGTCGGCTCCTTCAAGGGCAGGAGACTTTGAAGGAATTTTAAGAGAAGTGAGAGCAGCGGCCTTTTCTAAAGTTGCAGATGCGGTCTTTTCATCAAGCCTGGTCCGCTTGCTTGGGTCTCCGATGTCATGACTCTTTCCTCTATCGTCATAAGTTTTTCTTTTATGAGAGTCATCGCCTCTGCGAGAAGAGTCATGTTGCTCATCCCTTCTTCTGTACCTTTCTTCATACGCTCTTCTTTCTTGAGCCTTTCGAGCAGCTCTCTCTTCATCAGTTTCCCTATGGGTGGGAAGATAGCGCCTATAATCATACTGACCACGCCTTCCGTACTGTTGAAAGTCATCATAATAGGAACCGCTACGCCTCATTGGAGAACCTGAAAATGAGAAAGAGGCAAAACTTGAAAATCCTGGAAGTAAAGTGCATGAGAGTACATATAAGTGCTGAAAAATTCTAAGTGTGTGTAACGTACAATCCTTCAAAACTACGAACCACTCCTTGGTTGCGGAGAAATGATGGGTGTAGTAGCTAACGTCAACTTTTGAGTCGACGGAATCTGTTGCAAAATAGAAGTTGCTTCAACTACAGAAGAGGAAACCCTAGTGGTAATAGGATCATCTTTAATGAGCTCCTGTGAGGTGATAAACAGGTCGCTCAACCCTTCAAAAGTGTCATCCCCGCTTTGCTTGGTAGGACTTGTTTTCCCGGCTCCTCCATCACCGGACTTCCCTGAATGTTGGGAAGATTCTCGCGGCTCTTCTTCTTCAATGACCGGGGCAAGTGCAAATTTGCCAGATGACCCCGCAACATCAGTAGAAATATAGCACTTCGCCAGAGAAGCCTCATGAGTAGGTTCTTTCAGTGTAGGCTCCTCAGCAGAGACTGAGGCATCCGGTGCCTCGACCGGGGAATCAGGAACTTCATAAGGCTGAGTAGAGCGGGAAGGGTGTATGAGTCCAAACTGATGAAGGAACTCGTCTCTTAGCAAAAACTTGATGCTTCTCTCCTCAGCCGCCACAGCGATAAGCCTCTCAAAAGTAGACTTGTGGCTAAAGTCTCTACAAGGAGGAGGGAGAACTGCAAAAGTAGAGAACGAAGTTAACATTTAGCAATTCGGACCTCGGAAAGCTCAGAAAAGGAAAGAATGAGGACAAGTAAGCCTACCCCTTAGTCTCCAAATAGCATAAAATCCATTGGGGCAACGGACAAAGAAGAACTGGTTCAGGAAACCATGAGCGCTATCAGAGAGATCAGTGATAAGCTTGCAATTTCTGGCGCTTCTCACATATATAATGGAAGGATGGTCTTTATTTCTCGCAAATGTGCATAAATAGCATATTTCTTCAAAGCTTGGGAGACGGTCAAGCGTTCTTCTGAAGAGAACGCATAATCCCATCAGAATGGCATAGCCTTTGGGGTGCAATTGAAAAGGAGAAATAGCCAATCGGAGAAAAAGTTGTTGGAGAATTTGTTGAAAGGAGGAATGGCACCACAAAGGAACATTTGGTGGTTAACGGCAACAAAGCCGAAGGGAGGACTATCAGCAAAGTCATTTGGCCCAGGGAGAATAACATCTGCTTCTACAATCCCAAACTGAGCGCGTAACTGGTTGAACACCCGGTGACTCAGAGTAGTTGGAGTTCTTTCTGGTGGGTTGACCAGTGGATCAGCTATCGGGAAGGCTTCTCCAGTTTGTTCTACTTCTTCCTCTTGATGAGAAGACATTCTATACAAGGAACTGGATATTCAAATATGAAGGTGCACGTTTCCTAAATCTGTGAAGTGTTGTGTAAAACTAATAAAGTGACAAGTAAATATAACTGAAATTAAACTAATGAACATGTGTCAATTGTAAAATTTCAAGACTTGTCACTCTAAGTCCAGGTACAAGTGCAGTATTAATGCAAACAAATCAGCTTTAGTTGATTAACATTGCTTTACTACTTCACTTGAATTTGTTGACTCACAGCATTTCATACAATTTCCTAAGTTGAGTTAATTATTCTTTATCAACTAATCTGCCATCTGATGTGGACAGTCAATGGCAGTATATTCGTCCCGGTTCTCTATGAATATTGTAGTCAACAGGTTGTTAGCTTGTAAGCTAGTGTGATCTGTGAAAGAGTACAGCAAAGTTCAGACAATTCAAAATTTTGGGTAGTTTATTCCTGCAGTTCAAATTGAGAATTCAAGTCAAAATTATGCTTCAAGTCGGTCCAAATTTTTTTTTTAGCAAAGTGTTAGTTCGTCCATGACCTAAAGAATGTGCCGCGGGTTAAGTTAAGTCGTTTGCTCTTTAGGTCGTAATGCATATTGAAAGAAAAAGGGGGCTCGGGTCAAGTTGTTCAAGTCCTAGGTCGTTCACGACCTAACAGGAAAGTCAGAGCGGATCTAGGTCGTAAGAAGCAGTTTGACAATTGTTCAAGTCCTAAGACGTCTACATGACCTAAAGCCTAGGTCGCTAACACGGCATAAAGAGTTAAGTCGTAACAAGTCTTAGCTCGGGGACAACGTAATCCTTATGCCGCTGACAGATAGGTCGTTGTTAAATAAGGTCGTACTACTTTAAAGCCTAAGTCGTCCAAGTATGGTGAGTCGCGAGAAAGAAAGGTCGTAGGCACGCTAAGTCGTAAGCTAGTGGGTCATTCGTTTTTCCCTGGATTCCAAGAATTTTTAACTCGCTTGATCCACTAGATTGTCCTAGAGGTAGCTCAACAGTCTCAGGCCATTTCCCCTTGGAGAAACCCTAAGTCTCACCCCTCATAACTTGCTAATCTGTTGATAATCTCCCCGCTCCCTCCAGAATCACGAATCAGTTAACCTAACATACTATAACCCATCATCCTCTCATTACGAATCGTCTAAAGCTAAATCAAACAACATCCGGTCCACCAACAATCGATGAAACGGGATTCATAGTAAAATGCGGCGTAAGGAGGTAGGTCGGAAATGGAAAATAAGATTCGTGGTTCAATGATGACCGAAGATTGAACAGGAAGCAAATTCATTTACGTGATGTAGTATTAAGGATAATCAGTGATTGACTGATTCGAAATTATCTTTGGGGAGCTCGAGAAATCGCTAATGGCGGAATGGGTTATGGAAACAGTTAAAGGGAAAGACACGAGCTAACGGTTATATAAGGCAGAGGCAAATAGATGTGCATGTTAAGCTATCTCTTAGGTCGGTCACGATCCAAGCATGTTAAGTTGAAGCACACGACCTACGACCTAGGCGTGCACTTCGAGGGGAAAGTGTTAACCTCGTTTTGAAATAACCTTATGACCTAAGGTATGGGACGACTTAACTACTTAAGGGAGTAGGTGGCCTAACACATGAAACGACTTAGAGAAGTCGACGACCTAACGACCTAAGAAGTGGACGACCTAACGACTTAGAGAAGTGGACGACCTAACGACTTAGAGAAGTGGATGACCTAACGACTCAAGAGGTGGACGACCTAACTACCTACAAAAAGCCACGACTCAGCGACCTAAAAGACCTGGCGGCTTAGCGACCTAAAGTAAGAAGCGAGTTAGCGACCTAACAGGCAGCGACCTACCGACCTAAGAGGTCCACGACCTAGCGAACTAAAATCACAAGCGACCTAATGACCTAATGGGCTATGCGACATAGTGGGTTAACAAGTCAGCTTAGGTCGCTACATCGGATATCTTAGTGCTATAAGGTTGTCAAGCATTCCCCTAAGTCGTCCATGACCTAGTACTTCATCCAGAAGAGACCAGTTTTACCAGGAAGGGCCGAAGCTTCCCTCTGCTAGGTCGCTCACATGTGGTCTTTGACCAACCTTAATTCGTTATCTCCGACCTACGACCTACCCATCAGCGACCTAACTCCGAAGAGCCCTATAAATATAGCATAAGCTACGACATTGAGGGGATCTTTTGGCTCATTCTCGAAGCGCCGATACTCTACCATTTTCTCAATTCGAACAGCACTTCAAGCACTCCAAACACCAAGGACACTACGAAAAACTTCAAGAGAAAATCTACATCATTCCACATGGATTCAAAAGATTATTCTCCGTCAATGTTTGAACTACTAGTCTAAAGTGTGTTGTAATTGAAGAAAGTTGTATAAGTTGTACTTGAGTCAGCAATAAAGAGATATAAAGTGGACGTAGGCTGGACTATTAGCCGAACCACTATAAAAACTGTGTCTTTTACTATCTTTCTGATTTTTTCCTGCTTATTTCTGATTCCCGTATCATCGGGTGGTGCTTTCACACTTGCTTTACTTGCACCGGGGTGTTAGTGTCAGATTTTTACGTTAACAACTTGCATAAATGTCATCACTAACTTTATAATACACTCAAGTTTATTATTTCCACTAATTATCAGAATTGCTTATATAATGTTGAATTCATTCAATTACCATACATTTATTTACTTATTCAATTTCATACCCAAATGTAACAGTTACAACTACATTAATGGACCATTAAATAGTAAATTACAACCGTTACTATAACCTTTATTTTACATTTCATTCTTTACACTCACTTCATTATAAATTACAAAGTTTTTTGTAACAACCCGATTTTTCAACCATTCTCATCCGCATATGTCAGACTTGAATTGCTCAAAATACCGCGCTGTAAATAAAACATGGCAAATCTCAAAATATACGGTAAATAAATAGTCACGGATCACAGATACAGAGTGAATAATAATGCAGCAGAAGTAAAAGGGATAGTAGCTCCTGAAGCTACTATATAATAATAAGATACATAAGAGTTAAACAAAATACAACAGAAGAATAACAAGATACATCAAGTACAAATCAGAATACATCACTGAAACCACTGGATACAGAATGCAAAATAGATGGCTGGATATTCAAGCAAAGCTCCAACTCCGAAGGTGAGTCTTGAATGCTGAATCACTCAATCTGACTCGAGCGTAAAGCAAAACACAAAACACTCGAGTCGAGACATAAATACTTATGAACTGTGAATCAACTCAAGTGAACAGTAACAAAATGCATCAGTAACTTAAAGGATGCTTGGGATCGCCCATCCTTTAAGGATCCATTAAACTATTTACTACGTAGTAATATTGCGCTATTATAATAATGTCTACAGTAAAATAAACTTACTTTAAAATAGTGTTATGGGCTTACCCATATCACCCTTCACACATAATAGTCCCAGTATTCCATCCAATATCATGATATCTCCAGATCGAGATACTATCAGAGGATACCACACGGGCTACGGAAGAAAAACAAACTCGTAGTAAAGGCTCGGTATGGTAGGCGACAAGGCACACAAGGCAACGTCTGGGTAAATATACCAATTATGCACAGGGGCTGGTGGTAATGCAGCAGCCACATACGCCCACCTCGGAACACACTTCCAATCAAAATCGGAGGATGGCCATCTAATCAATCATAAGCAAGAGTATAATATCGAAGGAATATATCCGACTAAAGGAGCTACCCCTTTTGGCCCGAGATTGCTCCTGTTTTAGCCACCTTAAGCCAACTCACGGGTGTCGGGTCCACGTAATATACCTCAAGAACGTCGCCACCAACCTACTTCATTCTAGAATCTCCACCGCGTACACAGTTGTTAAAGTGGTTTTCGGAATTGGCAGAGAGTATGACAACTTCCGATCCCGGTCTCTTTAACAACCAAACGTTATTATAACGCCATGGTCATTTCAAAATAGTTTATACTTCAAAAATCCAATCATTTTATTTCAAAACTATATTCCTTTCAAGATAGTTTATACTTCGAAATCAAAACCATTTTTACTTCAAAACTATATTCAAATCAAAATAGTTTGTACTTCGAAACCAAAACCATTTTAACTTCAAGACTATTTTCAAATCAGAATAGTTTATACTTCGAAACCAAAACCATTTTTATTCCAAAACCATGTCCAAGTCAATACGATATCATTTCCATTTCAAACATATATTCACCTTTTAAAAATCATAATACTTCAAAGTTATAACTGTAACAACCCGCATATTTTACGATTGAATATTTAAATATTTTATCGTTAATCGGATTTTAGTCCGAAAAGTTACTTTTTGCATACGGTCGAATTAGGACTCTGAACCACTTCCATTGGGTCCAAAACGCTGTTTGCGATCTTTTTGAGTATAAACTTTGATATGTTTGGAGTTAGTGGAATTTTGCCACTTTTCCACTTTAGGCTTTGGGTTTGGTTTAGCCCATTAGCCTAAACTATTAACTCTAGCTCAACCCCCTCTTCCCTTCATTACTTCACTTTCATTTCCTAACACTCAAGCTTCAACAAAAATGGAGAGAGGAATGGGAAATTAAAAGTCCAAGCCCTAGTTCATTTGAAAATCCAAAGAGAAGCTATTGATTCAGGCTTCTTGTGTTGAGATCGAAGCGTGGTTGATTCTTCCTTTACTTTTAAGCTTCTCCTTCATTGATTTTGTAAAAAGTTGAGATTTTTATCTCACATCTTTGTCTACAACTTTCTTTGATTGTTGGGTATGAATTTCTAAAACTTATTCATGTGCATTTGCTTTTGGTTTGGATTGAATTGGCAAAAATCCCAATTTTTAGTATTTTGGGTTGAAATCTTTAAAAATTCTAACTTTGACGTTTGAACACGTTTTTTTGTGATGCATCGAGGAGCCAATAGGACCGGGTAGCCGATAGGCTTAATCCCCTAGCGTCCGTGCCGAACCGGTTGCAAATTGAGAGAGTTTTTGCATTTCTGTTGCTTATGTCGCTCGGCTTGCCCCAGTACCTTAGGTCACTCGGCCTGTTAAGTTGCACCTGTTATGGGCACCATACGTTGGATCGCACCTACTATATCTCGCAACCAACTTAGGTCGCGCCATGCTTTAAGTCACATCTACTATGAGTCGGCCATGTTAGGTCGCTCAGCTTGCATCAACTTAGGTCGCACCGCCTGCTTGCACCAGTTAGGTCGCTCGGCTTGCTCGCACCACTTAGGTCGCATTACTTAGGTCGCTCGGCCTGCTCGCACCATTAAGTCACACCCGCTATAGGTCGCGCCATGTTAAGCCGCATCTCTTAGGTCGTTGTCGCTCAGTCCGCTTGCACCACTTAGGTCGCTTGGCTTGCTCGCACCACTTAGGTTGCATCTCTTAGGTCGCTCGGCCTGCTGTTATGGATCGCATCATGGTTTAAGTCACAACCATTTAGGTCGCTCGGTCTGTTGCTATATCTCGCACCAACTTAGGTCACGCCATGCTATAGGCCGCGCCATGTTAAGTTGCACTGTTAGGCCGCATGTTATTTCTTAAGTCACTGATCTCTTAGGTCGTATGCTGTGGAGTCGCATGTGTTGAGCCGCTGATTTCTTATGTTGAATTATGTTAAGTCGTAAGTCGTGGCTGTTAAGTCGCAAGGGTATTTCCACTTTCATGGATTTGGAATCAAATTCCTTGGACTTTATTCATGTCTTCGAATGTGAATTTTTATGACTTATTGTTTCTACAATCATTTTTGTGATTTGTCATTTTAAAAATATAAAGGTTAAAATACTAGTAGTAAATATCAAAACTCCTTCATCAAAACGATTTCAACCCTATTTTATTACAAAGCTTGTTTCTTAAACCGTTTTCCAATCTACTAGTATACATATAAACCTTTACCTCACTCGTATGAGAAATCTAATTAATCGGCTTAGTAAAACAAGTGGTATGAAACGCTTCCGTTTACTTCGCCGGTTAATTCTTGGACTTGTTCGATTGAATCTCTTGTGACAATTTTCGAGTGGAGATCTACAATTTGTTCGTAAATATTTAAGTTAAGCTAGTGGTTGTGGGACATGAAGCTATGCTTATATATTTACTAGCTTACTGTAACTGACACTTCTTGATGATCGTTGATGATCATTTTTGTGATTTAGACTAGCAAATATGCGATGTCTCTTTGTCTACGAGGGAGACTAACCCCATTTCCGTGGAGCTTCGGATCAATTTGGTGGGGTAGCAACCCATGGTCTTCGGGCCGTTTTGTGGAGCTTCGGCTCAAAATTAATGGTTAGAAACCATGGAAAAGCATTCCATTTTGTGATACACGTGTTGGTGAGTTTTCATGCTCCCGTTTTGTGATAGGCCTCCCCATTTTTGTGATTTTTGTATTTCCATTGATGATTTCTAGAATTTGTTATTCACCAATTTTCGTGATTTACATTGATAAATCTTATCAATATTTGTGCATTGGTGAATTTGTGTGTCATTAACTTTTGTGATTGGCATTGATATAATGAACATACTTATGGTTTTAGTGAATAAAAATAAAGAGTATGACATTTTTGATCTTTGAGAAGATTCTTGTGGTATTGATTAATCTCTTGTTGATTTTCAGTTACATACTTATCAAAGTATGGTTTTATGGCTATCATACGTTTTTTTCATATCTCTTACTTTATATCATTTCATCCGATATTTATAGTTAGACTGATCCATTTATTATTTTCTTATTAAATAATACTCGGGTCAGACCGAGATGTTACAGGTGCTTCTGCTTGACTTCCCATCTGGGATTATCACCCTGACTTTTGGCTAACTACTTAGATTAGTAGTTTTTGTTGTATACATTTGATATATAGACTCATTGATGTATCCAAATTCTTTTGTCTAGCACTTGTAGCTATTCTTTTGTGATATTGTGGATCTTATTTGACCACTACTCTAATACACACTTTTAAGTGTCATATTCATATGTATTTCCGCCTTTGTGATATTGATGTCTGTGACTGATTTGTGTTATGTTTATTTCTATCTTTGTTTCTGAAGAATATATATAACCACTGTGTAGTAGCTTTGAGTTTGTGTCGGTATGTCGGATTTCCTCCTGAAACCAAATGCATGTTGTACTATCTAACATATCGGTGCTCGCACAAAGCAATTACACGGATGGTTGCTCCTCAACAACCTTATTCTCCGTGCTTGTTGATGGCATTACACCATAGTGTCCTCGGCTAGAGTGGGTATAGAGGTGGGGCGTCATAGCTTGGTATCAGAGCCAAATTTCGAAACAATGTTGAATAATCTAGCAAGGATCATCGTCCTAAGTCCTTCTTAGGAGTCGTACTTTAGGATTTAATTCGAGTGTTCGTACCGATTCATCCTATTTTCTTTATGATTCCTTGTTTTATCTATCAAGATTGCTTGATATTCATTTGGTGAATAACCTTTTCCTTCTTCTTTCTTTCTTTCTTTCTAAAGGAAGAGAAATGGTTAGACTTGGCCATCCCAACGCCGGTCAATCTAGTGCTACTCCCCAAGATGGTGTATTTATGTCTGCCCAGTAGCTTCTTGATCTAGTAAAGAATGCTCAAGTAGCCGGATCTAATCCGAAGTCAACTCACCTTATGTCTGGATTTGCACGCTTGTGCAACGATTATACCAACTTGGGTGGGAAGCCATTTAAAGGTTCTGAAACCATTATTGAAGTCCAGGCTCGGTTAAGAACATGCGATCGAATCTTTTCTTGCATGGATCTTATTGATCTTCTCCATGTACATGTGGCCTCTAGTATGCTCCAAGAAAGAGCATTAGATTGGTATGAGCTTCTTATTTCTGAAATAGTTGAAGCGGATCATACTTGGGAGAAATTTCGGGAACGCTTCGAATTATAACTTGTGCTAGAAGCTGAGAAGGTGACATTGGCTCGTCGTTTTATAGACCTTGTTGAAGGTATATCCTCTGTGGCAGACTATGTCGCATCATTCGAATCACTTTCTAAATACGGGGCGAGTACATAAACACCCCATTGAAGAAAAACCAAAGATTTGTCTATGGCTTGAATAAAAATCTCAAGATGCCATTACTTCTAAAGTTAGAAGTTACTTTTGATCAACTCATTGATATCGCTCTTCGTCTTGAAGAGGCAGATAGGGAGAGTGATGTTGAAGTTATGGGTGCCAAACCAACTTCAACAACAAGAAAAGGCCTAATAAGTTCAAAGGTCCTTATCCCAATAAGAATGGGAAGCAAGCAACTTCGGTGGCAAAGACTTCTACCTCTAGTAGTGGGAAATGCTACAATTGTGGTTCTAAGGACCATTATGCGAATAAATGTGCAAAGCCCCATGCTTGTCGCTATTGCAAAAGACCGGATCATTATTTATCTTCTTGTCCCAAACTTCAAGGCAAGAAGGAGGGAAAGCTTAATGTTGCTCAAGACCCTGGAAACACTTCTCGTGGTCAAGGTATTTCTCATTCTATCCTTGATGGCATTATTTTATTTCGTGATCATCCTATTCGAGTTCTTTTTTATACGGGTGCGTCCCATTCTTTTATATCAAAAGAATTTGTTGATACTTTTTCTTTGAGTGTTGTCTCTTTAACGACTTCTTTGATAATTGCGAATCCGGTTGGTGGATCCACAACAATTAGTTTGCTTTGTAAAGATGTCGAGATTATTTTGTGTGATTTTTCTTTCCTGGCTGATTTGCATGTTATGCACTACTTAGGCTTTGGAATGATTTTGGGAATGGATTGGCTTAACCGCTATGAAGATCAAATCATATGTCCTGAGCGGACTATTCATCTTCGACATCCTCAATCTGTTAAGCAGATTTCTATTGATCTTAAATAGTCGGATTCCAGTTTGGTTGCATCTTTATATTCTTTAAATCCTCATGATGACGATAATGATGATGAGGAAGATATTATTTCTCTTATTCAAGTTGTTCGTGAATTTTCCGACATATTTGAGCCCGTTTTAGGATTACCACCAAAGCGAGCAGTTGAGTTCAAAATTAATCTCATCCCTGGAGCTCAACCTATCACTCGTCTTCCTTATCGCATGTCCAATAAGGAAAATGAGGAGATGCGCAAACAATTATTCGAATTGGAGACGAAGCATTTTATTCGCTCTAGTTCCTCGCCTTGGGGAGCTTCAGCTATTTTTGTGAAGAAATCCGATGGTAAACTTAGGCTTTGTGTTGACTGCCGCAAGCTTAATGATCTTACTATCAAGAATAAATATCGTTTACCTTGGATTGATGATCTATTCGATCAACTAAGTGGTGCTAGAGTCTTTTCACAATTAGACCTAGCTACCGGTTTTCATCAGGTTCGTATCGTAGAGGATAGCATTCCTTTGACATCGTTCCGTACTCGTTATGGATCTTATGAATGGCTTGTTATGCCATTTGGCTTAACGAATGCTCCGGCTTATTTCGCTGACCTTATGAACCGAGTTTTCAAAGGTTTCCTCGATCGATTCGTTCTCATTTTCATTGATGATATTCTTGTGTATTCAAAAACCGAGGAGCATGAAAAGCGTCTTCGGATTGTGTTGGAAACTCTTAGGAGTAATCAATTAAAAGCAAACTTTTCTAAATGCCACTTTTGGCAATCTCGTGTGAAGTTTCTCGGTCATATTATTTTCGAATCCGGAATTTCTATGGATCCTTCAAAGATTACAGCGATTCAAAATTGGAAGAGACCGAAGAGTTTGACGGAAATCCGTAGCTTCCTTGTATTGGCGGGCTATTACCGTCGTTTTATAAAAGACTTTTCAAAAATAGTCGTGCCTCTTACTAGCTTAACAAAGAAAGGTGTTAAGTACATTTGGTCGGACAAATGTGAAGCTTCTTTTCAGAAGTTAAAAGAACTCCTTTCCGATGCTCCTATTCTTGTGATTCCGGAAGGAAACCGAGATTTTATTGCTTATACCGATGCTAGTCGCGTTGGTTTGGGTATCGTTCTTATGCAAAGAGAACGTGTTACTACTTATGCTTCTAGGCAATTGAAGCCAGCCGAGACTAGATATGCCACTCATGATTTAGAGCTCGCGGCTATTGTTTTCGCCCTTCGAATTTGGCGTCATTATCTTTTGGGAGAAAAATTTATTCTCTATACCGATCATAAATCTTTGAAGTATTTATTTTCCCAAAAGGAACTTAATTTGCGTCAACAACGTTGGCTCGAGTTCCTTGCATCTTATGATCTTGATATTCATTATATCCCTGGAAAGGGAAATCGTGTTGCCGATGCACTTAGTCGCAAGCAACAAGCGGTTGTTTCTATGATGATATCCGAATGGAATGATCTCGGGGTTTTATCCACTTATGAGATTCGAGATCGTGTTTCCGATTTATGTTCATCTCTTGTTTTATGTAGCCTTGAGGCTCATCCTTCTCTTTTAGACCGCATTCTGGAAGCATAAAGGCTAGATCCCGAATTGGCTCTTCTTGGCAATAATTTTAGGAATAAAATTGCTATCGAAGGTTTGAAAGACTTTGATATTGATTCTCAGGGCGGTATGCAAAAATTTGTTAGACATATCTTGCCAAATATTAGTAATCTTCGTAAAGACATTTTAGAAGATTCTCATCGTTTTAAATTTGCCATTCATCCCGGTAGTAGTAAAATGTACACGTACATGAAGCGACTTTATTATTGGGAGGGAATGAAATCTGATATTGCTAACTTTGTTAAGTGTTGCATGACTTGCCAACTCATTAAGGCCGAGCATCAAAGGCCCGGTGGGTTATTTCAACCTTTAGAAATTCCGATTTGGAAGTGGGACCAAATTTCCATGGATTTTATAGATGGCCTTCCCCGTTCTTGTTCGGGTCATGATAGCTTATGGGTGATAGTTGATTGACTTACTAAATCCGCCCATTTCATTCCCGTTCGGTCTAATCTAACCGTACCTCTTTTGGCCAAACTCTTTATCAAAGAAATTGTTAAATAGCATGGAGTTCCTACTTCTATTGTTAGTGATCGAGATCCATTGTTTACTAGTGGATTTTGGAAGATTCTTCAAAAAGCTTTGGGAACGAAGCTTAATTTAAGCACCGCTTATCATCCTCAGTCCGATGGACAAACCGAGCGTGTGAATCAAACTCTTGAAGATCTTCTTCGTGCATGTGTTCTTGATTTTGGTGGAAGTTGGGAAGATCATATTTCTCCTGTTGAGTTTTCCTATAATAATAGCTTCCAATCTAGTATTGGTATGGCACCTTTCGAGGCACTCTATGGAAGGCCATGCCGATCTCCTTCTTGTTGGCTTGTGGCCGGTGAGAAGCTGGTTTTAGGTCCAGATTTTATTCGTGATTCCACAGAGAAGATTGACCTTATTCGTCATAGGATGAAAGAAGCCCAGATTAGACAAAAATCCTATGTCGATAACCGGAGAAGGAAATTAGAATTTTCTGTGGGAGATCTTGTGTTAATTCGTGTTTCACCTATGAAGGGAGTTGTATGTTTCAGTCGATTGGGAAAATTAGCACCTCGATATATTGGGCCATTTCCTATCACCGAATGTATTGGTTCCGTGGCTTATCGCCTTTTATTACTGGCTCATTTTTCTGCTATTCATGACGTGTTTCACGTTTCTCAATTACGGAAATTCCTTCGAGATTCCGATTCTATTCTTGAGCCCAGTGTTGTGGAAGAAATTGAAGTTTCGCCTAATTTAACTTATGAGCAACATAATATTCGTATTATTGCTTCGGAGGTCAAACGCCTTTGAAATAAATATGTTCCGCTTTTTAAAGTTCAATGGTCCTCAAATCCTAAGGATTGCTCTTGGGAATCTAGAGAGTTCATCGAGCGAACACATCCAGACTTACTTTCTCGTGCTCTTTGAGGTGAATTTCTTATTTCAAATTTCTTTTGTGTTGATATGCTTTCATGGTTGTTATCTTATATTTTCTTCTTAAATAGTGCGTGGACACAATTTCTTTAAGGAGGGGAGTCTGTAACAACCCGCATATTTTACGATTGAATATTTAAATATTTTATCGTTAGTCGGATTTTAGTCCGAAAAGTTACCTTTTGCATACGGTCGAATTAGGACTCCGGACCACTTTCATTGGGTCCAAAACGTCGTTTGCGATCTTTTGGAGTATAAACTTTGATACGTTTAGAGTTAGCGGAATTTTGCCACTTTTTCACTTTAGGCTTTGGGTTTGGTTTAGCCCACTAGCCTAAACTATTAACTCTAGCTCAACCCGCTCTTCCCTTCATTACTTCACTTTCATTTCCTAACACTCAAGCTTCATCAAAAATGGAGAGAGGAATGGGAAATTAAAACTCCAAGACCTAGTTCATTTGCAAATCCAACATCTAACTCCAAATCCAAAGAGAAGCCATTGATTCAAGCTTCTTTGTTGAGATTGAAGTGTGGTTGATTCTTCCTTTTCTTTTAAGCTTCTCTTCCATTGATTTTGTGAAAAGGTGAGATTTTTATCTCACATCTTTGTTTACAACTATCTTTGATTGTTGGGTTTGAATTCCTAACAATTATTCATATGCATTTGCTTTTGGTTTGGATTGAATTGTTGAAAATCCCAATTTTTAGTGTTTTGGGTTCAAATCTTTAAAAATCCTAAATTTGATGTTTGAACACGTTTTTTGTGATGCATCAAGGAGCCAATAGGACCGGATGGCCGATGGGCATAATCACCTAGCGTCCGTGCTCGACCGGTTGCAAATTGAGAGAGTTTTTGCATTTCTGTTGCTTAGGTCGCTCGGCTTGCCCCAGCACGTTAGGTCGCTCGGCCTGTTAAGTCGCACCTGTTATGGGTCGCGCCATACCTTGGGTCGCACCTGCTATATCTCGCAACCAACTTAGGTCACGCCATGCTTTAAGTCACACCTGCTATGAGTCGGCCAAGTTAGGTCTCTCGGCTTGCATCAACTTAGGTCGCTCGGCCTACTTGCACCACTTAGGTCGCTCGGCTTGCTCGCACCACTTAGGTCGCATCACTTAGGTCGCTCGGCCTGCTCACACCATTAAGTCGCACCTGCTATAGGTCGTGCCATATTAAGCTACATCTCTTAGGTCGTTGTCGCTCGGCCCGCTTGCACCACTTAGGTCGCTCGGCTTGCTCAACACCACTTAGGTCGGATCACATAGGTCGCTCGGCCTGCAGCTACGGGTCGCGTCATGGTTTAAGTCGCAAACATTTAGGTCGCTCGGCCTGCTGCTATATTCGCACCAACTTAGGTCGCGCCATGCTATAGGTCGCGCCATGTTAAGTTGCTCTGTTAGGCCACATGCTATTTCTTAAGTCGTTGATCTCTTAGGTCGTATCTAGTGGAGTCGCATGTCTTGAGCCGCTGATTTCTTGTGTTGAATTATGTTAAGTCGTTAGTCGTGGCTGTTAAGTCACAAGGGTATTTCCACTTTGATGTATTTGGAATCGAATTGTAACAACCCTGTATTTTCTGATTATTGTAATTGTATATTTTAATTATTTTAATTTAAATTCCTAGTTTAAAAACTTTATTTTATTTATTAAAATGAATATATTTTGTTAATTGAAATATAAATGTTGATTTTGATGTGGATTAGAATTTCAAACATGCATAAATTGAATATTTCCAGAAAATGTGAATTTTGGTCAATCTGGTCAAACTTTTACTTTTAAATTTAAATTTTAAAAGTTTGAAAATTTTAATTTTTTCTTTTATTATTAAAGTAAATAAAATTTCAAGAACATTGCTTTTCGTTTCGTTGAAATCCGAATAATATTGTGAAAGTTATGCTTTTTACAAAATTTGGTGTAAATTGTTTTATTTAACACTACTTTTTATTTTAAATTATATAAATAATCTTTTTAATTGTCATATATTATTCTAAATTGTATTATATGTTATGTTACATATATTTTTACCTTTTGAATATTTTAAAGTGATGTTTGAATTTGTCCAAAGCTTATTGAATTTATTTTCTATTTTTAAAGGTTAGTTTCCATTTTTCTGCTATTTTCTTCATCTAAACTACATTTAAATTAAAATTTATTTGTTTACTTTTATGATTTCCTTTTTATTTTTTTTCTTATCTTTATTTATAAATACTTTTAAGTACATAAAAATTTTCCCAAGTTCATTGCACTTATTTTTCATATTTTCAAGACTAGTTGCAAATTTTGCTGTTTTATTTAATTAAACTATATATAATTAATAATTAATTAATTTTTTTTGTTTATTTACTAAATTTTCGTATTTTATCTGATTTTATATATATATTTCAGTTATATAAGGTTTAAAAAGAAAATAATGGAAATTTGAAGAGTTTGTGTCTCTTTAGTTGCTCAAGGCTCTTCGTTTTTCCGCCTCTTTATTTGCTTTTGCCTTTTCCTCTCCTTGCTTTAGCCGTACATCCTTCTACCCCATAGCCATGTTTCTCATCTTCAATTCACGTGAAAAATATCTTTCTCCTCATTTCAAACTCACGGCTACATCATATTGAGAAAAAATTGCAAGCTAATGGCTTCTTTCTTCCATTTTTTCCCTCTTCTTCATTGATTTAGCCTTCCTCTTCCTCTTGCTTGCTCGGCCCCACTTCTCCTCCATCACCACTGACCATCTCCTCCACCATCTACAGCAGCAAACATCTCCTCCTCCTCTGACCATGACAAACCATGCCATCTAATTGAAGCCATCTCCACAAAACTTTGCTTAAAACTCCAAATATTGTCTAACCGAGCCTTGTATTCCCATTTCCTTCATGTTTAGCCTTGGCCACCACCTCTAACACCACCACCACTTGCTGCCATGACCTATAGCCATCATCATCATCTCTGACCTGACCTTAAGATGCACCAGGCCGAGCCCATAGGACCATAGGCCCAGCCTATGTACACCAAAACCTTCCATTCCTTGACCCAAACCTCTTGCCTCCTTTACTTTCCACTTGTTTTGCCTTTACCTTCCACTTTCATGCCCTAAGCCTTGTCTCTAGGCCATGGCCGAGCCATGATGACACCTAGGCTGAGCCTAGTGTGGTGAGGTCAAGCCTATTTGATCATGTGACAAGCTTATGTTATCGTGTGCAAGTCTTTTGCTTCTAAGGTTTGGTCATCTCTCTTGTTTTGCAACTGTTCTGCAAACTAAAGTTGTTGATTATATTTGTATGTCGATATCTATATTTGTGCTTATGTATGTTATATTTTGTGTTGTTTACAAGGGTCTCCATCAATTCAAATCAAATCGTGCTTGTCGTGCCTTTGGAATCGCTCTTGTGTGTGTTGTTTGTCTCTAGCTTCGTAAAAGGTGAGTCTTTCTCACTCTGACATATTTACTTATGAAACAGTAAATTGATGGCAAGTGTATAGTAATATAAAATGTTTATGCAAGTTAATGATGATCATATGATATGCTATGCCATGTTATTACCATGTTAAAACTGTTAGTTATCACCTGACATTTGATATATTGTGACATTGACATTGTTTATATTGTTTATGCATAAGATCACACTGCAAGTTCCCTGTTAGAATAGAATCACTATGGGTTGAAATGATACATACCCGAACGGACTTTAGAATAGGAAAAAATAGTTATGGGCTGAAATGATAGGCCTGAGCGATTTTTATTGTATTTTATTTGACTTGGGATTGCGGGTTTGAAATGATAGAACCCGGGTTTTCTTTGTAAACTACGGATTGAAATGATATATATCCGTATCACTTGACCTAGGTTAGAAAATTATATACAGACCCCGTGGTATATTTTTAAATGATTTTTTTTAAATATGTATTTTTAAAAGTATGAAATATTGATTTAAAAATGTATATTTTTATGGTTTTAAGAAAATTAACTATTAAGTCTTGAAATTGCGAATTTAAGTATGTAAATTTGAAGTAAATGTGATTTTGACTTTAAAATTTATTTTAAAATGTAAATAAATAATGGAAATTAAATTTAAAGTTTTGAAATGATATTTGAAGTAAAATTTTAAGTTTATTAAATTTATAAATTAATAAACAGTGAATTTTGACTTAATAAATGAATGGAGTTTGCAAAATTGAATATTTGATCTTAAAATTTTATTGTGTTAAATCAAATGTTAAAATGATTTTAAATGTGAAATTTTGAAGTCTAGAAATATGATTTTTAAGTTACAATAATAAAAATTTGGAGTTTTATTATTATTTTTGAAAAGTTAAAATAAAATCTGGAATTTTATAGCATTTCCAAAATGTTGTAGTCTTTTGACAGCAATTTTAAATGCTGTTGTTTTTAAATTTAACTATGATTGAAATAACTAAATATCTATTACGGTGTTTTATAAATGCCGTTATTCTTGAACTAAACCATTTTTGGAATCTATAATCTACGATAGCACTTTATAAATGATGTCGTTGCTATAATTTGACAATGTTTGAAATGTCATAGATTTTAACACTGTTTGAGTTATATTTTAAAGTGTTAAATGATTTAAGTTTGGGAAATTGATTAATTGTGAAATTTAAGAAGTTTTGAATATATTTTAATATTTAAATTTGAATTTTTAAGGAATTTAAATTTGAATTTGAATTTAAATAGGGTTTACTTGGTTGTGTGTTAAATGGAATGAAATGTAATGAGATAAATGAATTTTTGAATGGAATTTTAATGTATTTTGTAATGATACTTGAAATAACAGATGAATGACTTATTTGATTTAAAATGATATTTAAATTTGAGTATTTGAATTTGAATTCAAATAATGATTTGATAATAAGGTTTGGAAATGATTTGATCTTTATTTGATAAAGAATATGAATTGGAATGATATGTACTTTTGATAAATGAATATTTGAAGTTTTTATTGGTATGAAAGGATATTTAGTTTAATTGTAAATTGAGTTTATTTAAATAATATTGGATTTATGAAATGAATATTTAAATAATAATGAAATTAGATTTGAGATATGAATATATGGAATTATAAAGTTTAGTTTTGAAATGTGGGATATTAAAGTTTGGAAATATATTAAAATTGGATTGTTATTTTGTAGATCAAATCTATATTTGAAATTTATAAGATTTGAAATGTTTTGTTAGAAAACTAAATTGAATTGAGACTAATGGTTTGATTTGAATTAAATTGGAAATTTGGATTAATTGAATAAATTTGTAAAATGTAAAGAATTAAAAGAATGTTCCATGATTTCAAATGTATGATTTTAAAATGTTATGATTTTCAAGGTGTAACGATTTCAAGTATTTTGGTTTCGGAAGAGTTATAACTTTGAAAGCATTATGATTTTTGAAAGTGAATATACGTTTGAAATGGAATTGATAAAGTATAAACTATTTTGATTTGAATATAGTTTTGAAATAAAATGGTTTTGGTTTCGAAGTATAACTATTTTGAAAGGGATATAGTTTTAAAATGAAATGATTTGATTCTTGAAGTATAAACTATTTTGAAATGACCACGGTGTTATAATAACGTTTGGTTGTTAAAGAGACCGGGATCGGAAGTTGTCATACTCTCTGCCAACTCCGAAAACCACTTTAACAACCGTGTACGCGGTGGAGTTTCCAGAATGAAGTAAGATGGTGGCGACGTTCTTGAGGTATATTACGTGGACCCAACTCCCGTGAGTTGGCATAAGGTGGCTAAAACAAGAGCGTTCTCGGGCCAAGTGAGGCCATTCCTCCGATTGGACACATTCCTTCGATACTATACTCTTACTGGTGATTGATTAGATGGCCATCCTCCGATTTTGATATGGGAGTGTGTTCCGAGGTGGGCGTATGTGGCTGCTGCGTTACCACCAGCCCGTGTGCGTAATTGGTATATCTACCCTGGCATTGCCTTGTGTGCCGTGTCACCTACCATACCGAGCCTTTACTACGAGTTTGTTTTTCTCCCGTAGCCTGAGTGGTATCCTCTGACAGTCACCCGGAGTGGAGATGGCATGATATTGGATGGACTACTGGGACTATTATGTGTGAAGGGTGATATGGGTAGCCCGGAACGCTATTTAAAAGTATGTTTATTTTACTTTAGACAATATTATAGTAGCGCAATATTACTATATAGTAAATAGTTTAACGGATCCTTAAAGGATGGGCGATCCCAAGCATCCTTTAAGTTACTAATGCATTTTTGTTACTGTTCACTTGAGTTTATTTACAGTTGATAAGTATTTATGCCCTGACTCGAGTGTTTTGTATTTTTCTTTACGCTCGAGTCAGATTGAGTGAGTTAGCATTCAAGATTCACCTTCGGAGTTGGAGCTTTCCTTGAAGATCCAGCCATCTATTTTGCTTTCTGTATCCAGTGATTTCAGTGATGTATTCTGATTTGTACCTGATGTATCTTGTTACTTTTTGTTGTATCATGTTTAACTCTGATGTATCTTATTTTGATATAGTAGCTTCATGAACTACTATTTCTTTTAAATTCCGCAGCATTATTAAATACTCTGTGTCTGTGATCTGTGATTATGTATTTACTGTATATTCTGAGATTTGCCAAATTTTATTTACAACGCGGTATTTTGAGCAATTCAAGTCCGACATGTGCGGATGCGAATGGTTGAAAATATCGGGTCGTTACAATTGGTATCAGAGCTTTGGTAGCTCTAGGCAAAACTCGGTATATAGGGTAAATGTATTTACAGAATCACTTTCATTCGAGTTTAAACCTCTTCCTTTTTGACTCAATTCCTTTGAATTTTGGAACATTCCCTGTGGTTCCAAAATCCATTTCGTGTCCCTCACTATTCATCTTCATTTGATTCTGGAGTATCCCATAACTCCACTTTGAATGATCTTTATAATGAGTCGGCGGTCTCGCCAACCTCAAATTTATTTGTAAAGGGGGGTAACTCCTTTACAACAGCATCGATTCACCAGAGATTCTATATCCTCGGTTTAGATGCTAGTATCTCTTATAATTTCGAACTCTACATCTTGAGATCGAATGTCGATTTACCCAAGAAATCCACATCGGTCTTAGTCTTTAAGTCACGGTTGACCCGGTTAAGGTTGCCCGCGATTTATATAAATTCATCCATCTCCCTATTCTGTTATTTAATCATCTCATCTTTGTTTCCAACTTATCTTCAAATTATTCTTGAAGTGTATTTGTAAACTAATATTTAAAATGTTTTATATATTATGTTGTTTGAGTTGTTGATGTTGATTTGGGTTTCTAATCGATTCATCTGATCAGCGCCATCGATAAGATTTCCAAAACACTTGAACAGAGCAAACTGACACAATATGTTTTTAAAATTTAGTAATGAAATAATTTTTTGTGAAATAAATTTTGTACCTTTATTATATATCTTTATCTGGATTTTATTTGAATTGGTTGTTAAGAAATAATATTTGATTTTATATATCATTTTCTATTGTTTCATATATCTAATTGAACTATAAAACATGGTTATAAATTTATTTGGAAATTTAAAATGAATGTAAAACAAGAATTTGAGAATTTAATTTTCGATGGATTTCAAACTTTGTGTTTAAAGTTTAAAAGGATATATTATTTAAAGTATTTTTCGAATAGAAATTTGTTTCCAAAGAATTTTAAATTTAAATTTAGTACTCTTCTCTTTGTCGCTGGAAAATAATTTCGGTGATGACTGCAGCATCATCAACATTCATTTTCGAGTTTCGAAGTGAAGAGACCATTCTGTAGTCTTGCTACAGTTTTGTTTTGGGAAAATTTAATTGATTTTAATTTCTAAAATAAGAATGGATTTATAACATATGCTGATATATGATTTAAATTTGAATGGATATATATATATATATATATAGTATATGAGCATTTATTTATCTCTAAATAGTTTGGAATTTATCGGAAATTTAATTCCTAAATTTTATCTTCAAAGATAATTTCTAAGTATAATTTCAAGATTTGGATAAATACTCAAGCTTGAAATAATTGAATTAGAAAGTTTTATTTGTATAATACACAATTTCATTCTAATATAACTTACCTAAATTTTCAGAAGTTGAATATGTAATTGGATAATGTAAAAAAAAAAAAGATTTTATAAATAAAATTTGAGTGGTTATTATAAATGTTATATACTTAAATTTTAGTTATAAAAGAGATTAACAGAGGTAAGTATAAGAAGGGACAATTAAATAACTTGCAATAAAATAACGTTAAAAGAACTAAGAATAAGATAAAGTAATTATAATGAGTGTGAGTATATTTAACATAGGTGATAAAATATATTGAGAGGAATAAATTTAATTTTAATTAGTAGTGAAGAAGAATTAAATTTTGTTTGGCACATTTTGAGTATAATAAAAGATTTTTCAAATACATGATTTTAGGGATTTGTTAATTTAAGATAATTGGATGATAAGATAATGAAATTAGAGACGCTTAAGATTTATTTGACTTATGTAAAATTAATTTTCGGTTTAAGTTGAAATTTTATGGTTTCAAATTTATTATCTTATTTTGTTTTTCAAACTATCTTTTGGTTGTCCTAATTTCCCTTGTCTTGCTACAGAATGAGAGGTTATTGCTTATACCTGTCAGTTTAGAAATCTTTCTATAATCTTTAATAATCTTTGGTACTCATCTTTGAATCTAAGCACTGCTTGCCATCCACAGACCGTCGGTTAAACGGGAAGGGTGAATCAGATTCTAAAAGATTTTTTTTCATGCTTGTGTTCTTGATTCTGGAGGATGTTGGAAAGATCATCTCCACCTTGTTAAACTTACCTATAGCAACAGTTATCAGGTATAATTTTAATCTTCTTGTCGTCTTGTCTTAATACTATTTCATTCTATCTTTTTTTGTGCTTTCCCGTACCTCATTCCTTTTCGGGGACGAAAAGTTTTGAGTGGGGGAGAGTGTAACAACCCTATATTTTCTGATAATTGTAGTTGTATATTTTAATTATTTTAATTTAAATTCCTAGTTTAAAAACTTTATTTTATTTATTAAAATGAATATATTTTGTTAATTGAAATATAAATGTTGATTTTGATGTGGATTAGAATTTCAAACATGCATAAATTGAATATTTCCAGAAAATGTGAATTTTGGTCAATCTGGTCAAACTTTTACTTTTAACTTTAAATTTTAAATGTTTGAAAATTTTAATTTTTTCTTTTATTATGAAAGTAAATAAATTTTCAAGAACACTGCTTTTCGTTTCGTTGAAACCCGAATAATATTGTGAAAGTTATGCTTTTTACAAAATTGGGTGTAAATTGTTTTTTTTAACGCTACTTTTTATTTTAAATTATATAAATAATCTTTTTAATTGTCATATATTATTCTAAATTGTATTATATGTTATGTTACATATATTTTTACCTTTTGAATATTTTAAAGTGATGTTTGAATTTGTCCAAAGCTCATTGAATTTATTTTCTATTTTTAAAGGTTAGTTTCTATTTTTCTGCTATTTTCTTCATCTAAACTATATTTAAATTAAAATTTATTTATTTACTTTTGTGATTTCCTTTTTATTTTGTTTTCTTATCTTTATTTATAAATACTTTTAAGTACATAAAAATTTTCCCAAGTTCATTGCACTTATTTTTCATATTTTCAAGACTAGTTGCAAATTTTGCTGTTTTATTTAATTAAACTATATATAATTAAAAATTAATTAATTTATTTTTGTTTATATACTAAATTTTCGTATTTTACCTGATTTTATATATATATTTCAGTTATATAAGGTTTAAAAAGAAAATAATGGAAATTTGAAGAGTTTGTGTCTCTTTAGTTGCTCAAGGCTCTTCGTTTTTCCGCATCTTCATTTGCTTTTGCCTTTTCGTCTCCTTGCTTTATCCGTACATCCCTCTACCCTATAACCATGTTTCTCATCTTCAATTCACGTGAAAAATATCTTTCTCCTCATTTCAAACTCACGGCTACATCATATTGAGAAAAAATTGCAAGCTAATGGCTTCTTTCTTCCATTTTTTCCTCTTCTTCATTGATTTAGCCTTCCTCTTCCTCTTGCTTGCTCGGTCCCACTTCTCCTCCATCACCACTGACCATCTCCTCCACCATCTACCGCAGCAAACATCTCCTCCTCCTCTGACCATGACAAACCATGCCATCCAATTGAAGCCATCTCCACAAAACTTTGCTTAAAACTCCAAATATTGCCTAACCGAGCCGTGTATTCCCATTTCCTTCATGTTTAGCCTTGGCCACCACCTCTAACACCACCACCACTTGCTGCCATGACCTATAGCCATCATCATCATCTCTGACCTGACCTGAAGATGCACCAGGCCGAGCCCATAGGACCATAGGCCGAGCCTATGTACACCAAAACCTTCCATTCCTTGACCCAAACCCCTTGCCTCCTTTACTTTCCACTTGTTTTGCCTTTACCTTCCACTTTCATGCCCTAAGCCTTGTCTCTAGGCCGTGGCCGAGCCATGTTGACACCTAGGCTGAGCCTAGTGTGGTGAGGTCAAGCCCATTTGATCATGTGACAAGCTTATGTTGTCGTGTGCAAGTCTTTTGCTTCAAGGTTTGCTCATCTCTCTTGTTTTGCAACTGTTCTGCAAACTAAAGTTGTTGATTATATTTGTATGTCGATATCTATATTTGTGCTTATGTATGTTATATTTTATGTTGTTTACAAGGGTCTCCATCAATTCAAATCAAATCGTGCTTGTCGTGCCTTTGGAATCGCTCTTGTGTGTGTTGTTTGTCTCTAGCTTCGTAAAAGGTGAGTCTTTCTCACTCTGACATATTTACTTATGAAACAGTAAATTGATGGCAAGTGTATAGTAATATAAAATGTTTATGCAAGTTAATGATGATCATATGATATGCTATGCCATGTTATTACCATGTTAAAACTGTTAGTTATCACCTGACATTTGATATATTGCGACATTGACATTGTTTATATTGTTTATGCATAAGATCACACTGCAAGTTCCCTGTTAGAATAGAATCGCTATGGGTTGAAATGGTACATACCCGAACGGACTTTAGAATAGGAAAAAATCGTTATGGGCTGAAATGATAGGCCTGAGCGATTTTTGTTGTATTTTATTTGACTTGGGATTGCGGGTTTGAAATGATAGAACCCGGGTTTTCTTTGTAAACTGCGGATTGAAATGATATATATCCGTATCACTTGACCTAGGTTAGAAAATTATATACAGACCCCGTGGTATATTTTTAAATGATTTTTTTTAAATATGTATTTTTAAAAGTATGAAATATTGATTTAAAAATATATATTTTTATGGTTTTAAGAAAATTAACTATTAAGTCTTGAAATTGCGAATTTAAGTATGTAAATTTGAAGTAAATGTGATTTTCAGTTTAAAATTTATTTTAAAATGTAAATAAATAATGGAAATTAAATTTAAAGTTTTGAAATGATATTTGAAATAAATTTTAAGTTTATTAAATTTATAATTTAATAAACAGTGAATTTTGACTTAATAAATGAATGGAGTTTGCAAAATTGAATATTTGATCTTAAAATTTTATTGTTTTAAATCAAATGTTAAAATGATTTTAAATGTGAAATTTTGAAGTCTAGAAATATGATTTTTAAGTTATAATAATAAAAATTTGGAGTTTTATTATTATTTTTGAAAAGTTAAAATAAAATCGGGAATTTTATAGCATTTCCAAAATGCTGTAGTCTTTTGACAGCAATTTTAAATGCTGTTGTTTTTAAATTTAACTATGATTGAAATAACTAAATATCTATTACGGCGTTTTATAAATGCCGTTATTCTTGAACTAAACCATTTTTGGAATCTGTAATCCACGATAGCACTTTATAAATGCTGTCGTTGCTATAATTTGACAATGTTTGAAATGTCATAGATTTTAACACTGTTTGAGTTATATTTTAAAGTGTTAAATGATTTAAGTTTTGGAAATTGATTAATTGTGGAATTTAAGAAGTTTTGAATATATTTTAATATTTAAATTTGAATTTTTAAGAAATTTGAATTTGAATTTGAATTTAAATAGGGTTTACTTGGTTATGTGTTAAATGGAATGAAATGTAATGAGATAAATGAATTTTTGAATGGAATTTTTAATGTATTTTGCAATGATACTTGAAATAACAGATGAATGACTTATTTGATTTAAAATGATATTTAAATTTGAGTATTTGAATTTGAATTCAAATAATGATTTGATAATAAGGTTTGGAAATGATTTGATCTTTATTTGATAAAGAATACGAATTGGAATGATATGTACTTTTGATAAATGAATATTTGAAGTTTTTATTGGTATGAAAGGATATTTAGTTTAATTGTAAATTGATTTTATTTAAATAATATTGGATTTATGAAATGAATATTTCAAAACTAAATAATAATGAAATTAGATTTGAGATATGAATATATGGAATTATAAAGTTTAGTTTTGAAATGTGGGATATTAAAGTTTGGAAATATATTAAAATTGGATTGTTATTTTGTAGATCAAATCTATATTTGAAATTTATAAGATTTGAAAAGTTTTGTTAGAAAACTAAATTGAATTGAGACTGATGGTTTGATTTGAATTAAATTGGAAATTTGGAATTTTGGTTTAATTGAATAAATTTGTAAAATGTAAAGAATTAAAAGAATGTTCCATGATTTCAAATGTATGATTTTAAAATGTTATGATTTTCTAGGTGTAACGATTTCAAGTATTTTGGTTTCGGAAGAGTTATAACTTTGAAAGCATTATGATTTTTGAAAGTGAATATACGTTTGAAATGGAATTGATAAAGTATAAACTATTTTTATTTGAATATAGTTTTGAAATAAAATGGTTTTGGTTTCAAAGTATAACTATTTTGAAAGGGATATAGTTTTGAAATGAAATGATTTGATTCTTGAAGTATAAACTATTTTGAAATGACCACGGTGTTATAATAACGTTTGGTTGTTAAAGAGACCGGGATTGGAAGTTGTCATACTCTCTGCCAACTTCGAAAACCACTTTAACAACTGTGTACGCGGTGGAGTTTCCAGAATGATGTAGGATGGTGGCGACGTTCTTGAGGTATATTACGTGGACCCAACTCCCGTGAGTTGGCATAAGGTGGCTAAAACAGGAGCGATCTCAGGCCAAGAGAGGTCAATCCTCCGATCGGACACATTCCTTCGATACTATACTCTTACTGGTGACTGATTAGATGGCCATCCTCCGATTTTGATATGGGAGTGTGTTCCGAGGTGGGAGTATGTGGCTGCTACGTTACCACCAGCCCGTGTGCGTAATTGGTATATCTACCCTGGCATTGCCTTGTGTGTCGTGTCACCTACTATACCGAGCCTTTACTACGAGTTTGTTTTTCTCCCGTAGCCCGTGTGGTATCCTTTGACAGTCACCCGGAGTGGAGATGGCATGATATTGGATGGACTACTGGGACTATTATGTGTGAAGGGTGATATGGGTAGCCCGGAACGCTATTTAAAAGTATGTTTATTTTACTTTAGACATTATTATAGTAGCGCAATATTACTATATAGTAAATAGTTTAACGGATCCTTAAAGGATGGGCGATCCCAAGCATCCTTTAAGTTACTGATGCATTTTTGTTACTGTTCACTTGAGTTTATTTACAGTTCATAAGTATTTATGCCCTGACTCGAGTTTTTTGTATTTTGCTTTACGCTCGAGTCAGATTGAGTGAGTTAGCATTCAAGATTCACCTTCGGAGTTGGAGCTTTCCTTGAAGATCCAGCCATCTATTTTGCTTTCTGTATCCAGTGATTTCAGTGATGTATTCTGATTTTACCTTATGTATCTTGTTACTTTTTGTTGTATCATGTTTAACTCTGATGTATCTTATTTTGATATAGTAGCTTCATGAACTACTATTTTTTTTAAATTCCGCTGCATTATTAAATACTCTGTGTCTTTGATCTGTGATTATGTATTTACTATATATTCTGAGATTTGCCAAATTTTATTTGCAACGCGGTATTTTGAGCAATTCAAGTCCGACATGTGCGGATGCGAATGGTTGAAAATATCGGGTCGTTACACGAATTCTTTGGATTTTATTCACGTCTTCGAATGTGAATTTTTGTGACTTATTGTTTCTACAATCATTTTTGTGATTTGTCATTTTAAAAATATAAAGGTTTCAACACTAGTAGTAAATATCAAAACTCCTCCATCAAAACGATTTCAACCCTATTTTATTACAAAGCTTGTTTCTTAAACCATTTTCCAATCTACTAGTATACATTTAAACCTTTACCTCACTCGTATGAGAAATCTAATTAAACGGCTTAGTAAAACAATTGGTATGAAACGCTTGCGTTTACTTCGCCAGTTAATTCTTAGACTTGTTCGATTGAATCTCTTGTGATAATTTTCGAGTGGAGATCTACTATTTGTTCGTAAATATTTAAGTTAAGCTAGTGGTTATGGGACATGAACCTAAGCTTATATATTTACTAGCTTACTGTAATTGACACTTCTTGATGATCATTGATGATCATTTTTGTGTTTTAGACTAGCAAATGTGCGATGTCTCTTTGTCTACGAAGGAAACTAAACCCCGTTTCTGTGGAGCTTCGGCTCAATTTGGTGGGATAGCGACCCATGGTCTTCGGGCCGTTTTGTGGAGCTTCGACTCAAAACTAATGGTTAGCAACCATGGAATAGCGTTCCATTTTGTGATACACGTGTTGATGAGTTTTCATGCTCCCGTTTTGTGATAGGCCTCCCCTTTTTTGTGACTTCTGGATTTCCATTGATGATTTCTAGAATTTGTGTTTCACCAATTTTCGTGATTTACATTGATAAGTCTTATCAATATTTGTGCATTGGTGAATTTGTGTGTCATTGACTTTTGTGATTGGCATTGATATAATGAACATACTTATGGTTTTAGTGAATAAAAATAAAGAGTATGACATTCTTTTTGATTTTTGAGAAGATTCTTGTGATATTCATTAATCTCTTGTTGATTTTCAGTTACATACTTATCACAGTATGGTTTTATGGTTATCATACGTTTTTGTTATATCTCTTATTCTATATCATTTCATCCAATATTTATAGTTAGACTGATCCGTTTATTATTTTCTTATTAAATAATACTCGGGTCAGACCGAGATGTTACAAGTGCTTCTGCTTGAATTCACATCTGGGATTATCACCCTGACTTTTGGCTAACTACTTAGATTAGTAGTTTTTGTTGTATACATTTGAGATATAGACTCATTGATGTATCCATATTCTTTTGTCTAGCACTTGTAGCTATTCTTTTGTGATATTATGGATCTTATTTGACCACTACTCTGATACACACTTTTAAGTGCTATATTCATATATATTTCCGCCTTTGTGATATGGATGTTTGTGACTGATTTGTGTTATGTTTATTTCTATATTTGTTTCCGAAGAATATATATAGCCACTGTGTAGTAGCTTTGAGTTTGTGTCGGTATGTCGGATTTCCTCCTTAAACCAAATGCATGTTGTACTATATGACATATCGGTGCTCGCGCAAAGCAATTACACGGATGGTCTCTCCTAAATAGCCTTATTCTCCGCACTAGTTGACGGAATTACACCATAGTGTCCTTGGTTAGAGTGGGTATAGACGTGGGATGTCACAATAACTCCTTCGAAATCAAAATACTTGAAATCATTACACTTTGAAATCATAACATTCATACATTTGAAAATTTCAAATTTATTCAATTAAACTCAATTTTCAAATTTCCAATTTAATTCAATACAAACCATCAGTTTCAATTCAATTTGGTTTTCCAACAAAACTTTTCAAACCTTATAAATTTCAAATATAGATTTGATCAATAAAATAAACTATTCAATTTCAATATATTTCCAAACTTTAATATCCCACATTTCAAAACTAAACTTTATAATTTCATAAATTCATATCACAAATCTAATTTTATTATTATTTAGTTTTAAAATATTCATTTCATAAATCCAATATTGTTTAAATAAACTTAAATTACAATTAAACCAAATATTTTTTTTATACAAATATAAACTTCAAATATTCATTTATCAAAATCAAATATCATTCCAAATTCACATTCTTTATCAAAATAAAGATTATATCATTAAAAACCATTTCGAAATCATTAAAATATCACCTCATTATCAAATCATTATTTGAATTCAATTTCAAATATTCAAATTTAAATATCATTTAAAAATCAAATATTTCATTTATTTATTATTTCAAATATCATTACAAAATACATTTCAAAATTCCATTCAAAATTTCATTTATCTCATTTGATTTCATTCAATTTAACACATAACCAAGTAAACCTTATTTAAATTCAAATTCAATGTAAATTCCTTAAAATTCAGATATAAATATTAAATTATATTCAAAAATCCTTATATACAAATAATCAGTTCCAACGGTTAAATCATTTAACACTTTAAAATATAACTCAAACAGTGTTAAAATCTATAACATTTCAAAACATTGACAAAATATAGCAATGACGGCATTTATAAAGTGCTATCGTATCTTATAGTTGCGAAAATAGATAGTTCAAGAATAACGGCATTTGTAAAATGCCGTAATAGATATTTAGTTATTTCAACATAGTTTACGTTCTAAACAATAGCATTTAAAAAGCTGTCATAAGACTACAACATTTTTAGGAAATGCTCTTAATAAAATTTCAGATTTCATTTTAACCTTTCAAAAACAATAAAACTTCAATTCTTGTTATTTAAATTTATAAATCATATTTCTGACTTTAAAATTTCACATTTGCATCATTCTAACATATGATTTATCATAATAAAATTTGAAAATCAAATGTTCAATTTTTAAAACTCATTTCATTTATTAAGTCAAAATTTCACTGTTTCTTAACTTATAAATTTCAACAAAACTTAACATTTTTCTTCAAATATTATTTCAAAAATTTAAATTTAATTTCCATAATTTACTTACATTTTTAAATACAAAATTTAAAGTCAAAAATCACATTTACTTCAAATTTATATACTTAAATTCACAAATTCAAAACTTAGTATTTAACTTTCTTAAAACCATAAAATATATATTTTTAAATCAAATTCATACTTCTAAAAATACATATTTTAATTAAAATCATTTAAAGTTATATCATGGGGTCTGTATATAATTTTCTAACCTAGGTCAAGTGATAAGGATATATATCATTTCAATCCGCAATTTAGAAAGAAAATCCGAGTTCTATCATTTCAAACCCACAATCCCATGAAAATAAAAATAAATAAAAATGGCTCAAGCCTATCATTTTAGCTCATAATGATTTTTCCTACTTTAAAGTCCGTTCATGGATGTATCATTTCAATCCATAGTGATTCTATTCTAAGAGGGAACTTATAGCGTGATCATAAATAAATAAACAATATAAACAATGTCAATGTCACAAAGTAATTTCATATATCAAATGTCAGGTGATAATTAACAGTTTTAACAGAGTAATAACATGAAATAACATATCATATAATCATCATTTACTTGCATAAACATTTTATATTACTATACACTTGACATACATTCACCACTTCATAAGTAAAATGTCAGAGTGAGAAAGACTCACCATTTCAAGCGGAAGACCACTGCGACACACAAAACGATTCCAAAGGCACGACAAGCACGATACAGCACGGCACGACACGACTATGGATTCAAATGATTGGAGAGAGCCAAAATATGATCTTGCAAACAACAATAAGCAAGAAAATATAACACATGAATTATTTAACACAAAACAGCATTGAAATGAATTGAAATAAAAAGCAACGAAGAACAAAATAGTTAGACCTTGCTTTTGACCATCCAAAAGCTCGACCAAAGGAACATATGCTCGGCCATTGATGTGTGTTTGGATTAGGTATGGCATCATATCGGTCAGGTTTAACATTATATAGGTAAGGCAATGTAACACCCCACCTCTATGCTCGCAACAATAAAGAGTATTAAAAGGAAATACTGTCTGTTATTACAAAGAATAAGGCTGGGTAGGAGCGACCATATGTAGTTAGGCCTTATACTAGTATTGGTTACCTCGACAGGAGTGGTATATATTTTTATTTTTCATCTCTTATTTATTTACTGCCATTGACATACCCAATTCCAGTATAAAACTAACTACGATGGTTCATAATAGTTTAGGACAATATATATAATAATAACACAGATAAACTGAATGCGGAACACAAATAATATCAAATCTCGTATATATATAACTAAAGTCAGTTACAATACACGTGATACAATACATATGGTACAACTACAACTGTTGACATAGGATGTTACATATACAAGTACATTAATAAAATTAATATACATGAGTACACATCATCCTATACTATGACAACGACTACTCCTAAAGATATAAAGAGACTTCATAGCTCTAGCAGCAACCCGAAGCAAGATATCTACAACCTGTAATAACTCAGTCTGACCCGAGTATTAAATTCAAAAGAAAATAATACACGGGTCAGTCTAATTCAAACTCAGTTATTAATGCACGGAAGCAATAATAATTAAATAACAATTAGATGACAGTCAAAATAAATTCACCTATCCAATCCTTAAATAAGAAAATCGGATAACGGTAAATATAAAATGTAACAGTGTTAAACAACAAACCAACAAATTCAAATTATCAACGAAGGTAAATAAAAGGGATATCAATGAAGATAATTTAGAAAACAACAGAATTGCCAAAACGGCAATTAATGACAAAATTTAATTATTAAATAATTAATTAGAAACTCATAATCTAATTATCAAAAAGATAATTAGATATCAACAAAATCATCAAATTAAACCAAATCAAAATACGATTCAAAATATTGAATTGGATACACGAAACAATTCAAACAATTGATATATCAATTAAAACGTCAATTCGGGTAGGGCTGCAGTACACGCACGCGTGTACTGCCTCGCCACTGCAGCATCTGAAATACGCAAAAGATCAATAAATCAAAAGCAAAAGAAATACCAATAAAATAAATACGGTGTGACTGCAGTACACGCTCTCATGCACAGCCTCGCCACTACAGTGATGAGTTCACCACAACTCCAAATATTACCAGCAAGTCCAAACTGTAGAGGTCAAGTCACTACTATCAGGACTCAACACAACTACAAGATACATGAACATATACAATATGCACAGCCACTAGCACATATAAATATACACAGTATGAACTAAAGGAAATAAGTACTCAATGCAAGTGTTGGCTACACATGTGTGAAGACCACATGAACTCAAGACAATGCAAATATTCAATACTGAAAGGCAACTCAACTCAATTACAAAGCACAAGGCTTGAATGACCAATTGCAACAAAGGAAGGACATGAAAAGTGCACAACAAGTAGGAAACTACCAAACTGGGTCAAGCAAGTGCAACACAGTGACAAGCTACCCAGATTCAAAAATGCAATCATGTACAATCAAAACTGTAAGATTCAAGAAGGCACCAACTACCACAAAATGCAAAAAGGTCAAGCCATTGACTCAACTCAGCAAGTTCAACACGTTACAAAGCAAAGCACAAAGAAATGGAAAAGTACTTCAATAACCCATACAAGAGTAGTTAAAAATACAAGTACACATAGAAGTGAATGCACCCGTGCACTAGCTAATGCAAGGTCAACATAAGGCAAAACAGGAAAGTGCGCATCAGGCATGCAAAAGCTAAATATAATCAACCAACAAAAAGATGCACATCAGGAACCCACATGAAATATGAATGATTAAACTCGAGGTATACTTCAACTGCAAGTGAACAGAAGATGGCCAGGTAACAATACTAGGAAGGCAAGTGCAGACGAATGAACACAGTGAAGTACAACCCAATGCAAACCACATGAATGGTCATAGGCATAAACACCCAAATAGGTATATGCAATTGTGAAACAAGATAATGCAAGTTAATGATGTGAACGATGCACAAGGACTACTACTTCACATGAACCAAACAGTGCAACCGTAAAGTTAACAAATCTCGACAAAAATCAAAATGTATAAATGCTACATGAAACTGGACAGAATAAACTCGACCAGAAGCAGTGGATACAAGTGCAGTGGTGTAAACATCGAGATGAACAAGGCTCAACTCGAGTCAGTGCACCACAACCCAATTCAAACTACAATACCGACTAAGGCAACAAGTGATGCTTCAGTGGCTCCATTCAACATGACAGAAGTGGTGCAATACTTATGTACCAGTGAAAAAGCTACTACATAATGGAACAACCAACAAAAGTTCAGTGACACAGAGGCCAAAATCAATATCCAAAGCAAGTTCGACAAATACAGATCAAAGCAACTACAGCCAAGACTTAATGAAATTAAAGAGTTTCAAGTCAAGGCCGAAGCGAGCATAGAAACACAAATCAGATACAAATAAAGTAATTAAGGAGGAAATGCATAATGTCACTGCTATATGTTGCAAAGCACGGTGCTGGAAAAGGTTTCAGAAATTAACAAAGTTTCCGACGCATGCCTAAAAGTTTGCCGCGTTCAAATCAGACTTGAATAAATCAGAGTCAAGGACTTTCATATACAAAATCATACGACTGAAGTCAAATGCAAATCAAGCTGTAGTGGTCATGAGATACAACAGTGCCGAGATAACCAGAAAACAAGAAATCATCAACATCGAAACACAATTGAACAGCCGAAAATCAAGTTGAACAAAGTCACAAATTCAAAACCGTGTAAACCTAGTAAGCTAGAAATTGAACCAAGTCAAAACAAGACAGAAATCACCAACGACGAAACCAAGTCAAACACAAAACATATTGCCAAGTCGAATTAGATGTGAGTGAAAATGAAATCACTCACCTTGTTTCGAAGCGGAGACGAACTCGACCAAATAGAAGTGGCCGAGAGCGAACAACGAGAACGAAGCACACGCGAATAACCACTGTATCGATCAACAAAAAGGCGCAGCTCCAAAAACCCTAATTACAAATCAAAGAAGAACGAAAAGGAACGGCCGCCATTTTTTTTCTTCTTTCATATGTTTTTGTTTAGTTAGGTTTTTTCGAAAAATGAAATAAAACTAAAAGGGGACGGTATTTACTTTAGGCACACGGCACCAAGGAAAACATGGGCCAAGATTAATTTTTAAAGCCCAAACAACACTTAACCAATTTTTAAACGAATTGCAACTGATTAAAACTCCAAACAGTAATTAACAACTAATTTAATTGTCATTTGATGATAATTAATTGTTGCAAAACCCCATGTTGTTACAGACTCCCCTCCTTATAAAAATTGCATCCCCGCAATTTTCATAATTAAGGTCGTCAATAACAATTATTTTTCTAACATAAACTGGTTAAGATAGAAAAATAAAGGTCAATAACACAAATGTCAAAGAAATCTTTTGATTTCGTAAAAGAAATTCACAAATTCTCAACAAAATCTAATTATCAATGGATAATTCAGAAAACAGCAAAACTGAATAAATACGTTTATCGGCAATATTTAATTATCAATTAGATAATTAGAATACAAAAATCAAAAAACAGCGATATCTAATTATCGATACGATAATTAGAAAATAGCAAAACCTAATTATCAACAAAGACAATTAGAAAACACCTAATCACAAATCACAATTCGCAAAACTACAATTATCTAGCTATTAACCAGAAAATTTGAAAACAACAATTATCTAATCACCAAAAACGCTAACCAGAAATCTCAAATCAACAAACATCCAATTATCAAAGACGATAATCAGAAACAACATGTAACGACCCAGAATTTTGAACAATTTAAATTGAAAATATTTAATTAATTTTAAATATTTGAATGATGGTTTGAATTGAATTTCAAATTATCAGAATAAATTTAGCGATTAAATTTTAGAATTTAATCTATTGAGAGTTGAATAAAAATTTGAATCGTTAATTTTAAGCCAAATAAAAATATTTCAAAGGCTTGTAAAATTCATATTGATAATATTGAAAATAATAGAAGCTTCAGAATTGAAATTGAAAGTGAATTGTTCAGTTTTGAAATTTAATCGTTTGAATCGATATTTAAAAATAGCCGTCCGAGGCGCAGTCTCGGAATTCGACGAAACCAGTTCCATTGGGTCCGTAATATTGAATTATTGCCGGATTTCAATTTTCGTATTTTTAGGAGTTGATATGGGATCACACGACGCGTAAACGCATTGGAATTTAATCAAATTCAATTTAAATTTAAATTTAAATTGTCAACATCAGCACGTTCCTAAACTCACGCCTAAAATCATGCCGAGAATCACGAAAATAATCGTGGAAAGCATGCTTCATTCGACTGTAAATATCATGTCTCCCTTCCTCTCTTCAGTTTCAAATCGAAGAAAATAAAAAGGAAAAAAAAATGGCCGAAGTCCTTTCTCGTGAATTCACTAAATCTCGCGCCTCACTCTCTCTCCCTCATTCGACCTTCAGCAAATAAAAAAAAGAAGAAGAGAGAAATGGGGGGGGGGGGGGGCGATCGGCAACTGAAATCGCGCACACGAGGTGGTTCGCGAGCCGAGCAAGCAAAGCAACGAACGGCGATGCAGACGAACATGGAGATGGCGGCGAGCTCGATTGCAAGGCGCGGTGGCGATTTGGGATAGCGGCGCACGCGAGTTGCTGGGGTGTCGCGATTTGGTGCTAGCGCGCGGCAGTGGGCGTTCGCGCGAGGAGATGATGTCGCGATTCGAAGAGGCAGCGGCGCGGCTTGGCCGTGAATTTAGGGGTTCGGCAGTCGAGGCAGTGGCGACGCGAGGCGCGCGCGATTATGAGGCGCGGTGGTGCCGCGTGACTCGAGGGGAAGGCGACAACGTCGAAGTAGCTAGCGCGCGTAGGCGAGATGATGGGGCGATGGCGTCGATTTGGGGGGGGGGCGGTTGTGCTCTCCATTTCGCGGTTGCAGTAAGGTAACATTTTTTTTTATTTTATTTATTCGATTTCTAAATTTATTTATATATACGAGTAAAAATATATTTATATATATATACACACAGTTAAATTACAGTAAGCTATAAAAAAATATGGTTAAAAGAAATTCAGTTTTATTGAACCTTTGTTAATTCAATTATTAAAGAAAAATTTGATAGTTGATTTAAATTTATAAAAAGGAAATTTAGTTAATTGGAAATTTCTAGTTATAATTATTTTAAAAAGAAGAAAATTAGCTTAAAAGAAAATCATTGGTTAATCTAAATTAATTAATAAAAAGAATTTATTTAAGCAAATTTATTAAAAGAAAATTCATTTGAAATAAATAATAATAGGAATTTTAAAACTGGAAGAAAATTTAGTTTAAAACTAAATTATTAGTTGAATAGAAATTTTAGTTTCAAATGAAAAATATTTTGTAAAAGGAAAATTAGTTAGAAATTTTACTTATTTGATAAAATGATTTATCAAAAGAAAATATTATTTATTATTGGAAAAAAATGAGTAATTAAGGACTAAAGGATATTTTATAAAAGAAAATGTTGTTTTAATTAAATAGTTAGTTAATAAAATTTATTTAAATAGAAATTAAATTTGTTCGACAAAAATTGAATTTAATTTTTGTTAAATCAAAGTATTAAAAAGAATTTGATTTAAAGATATTAATTTAAAGTAAAATAATTAGTTAAAATAAATTTATTTAAGAAGAGATTGGTTTAAATAAAACTATTGATTAATTAAACAATCAAGAACGAAATTTATTATTCGATTGATTCGAATATTAATAAATTGTGTAAATATTTATACAAGGTATAAATCAAGAAAATCGAGTCAAGAAGGAAAAGGATTGCTAATAAAAGCAAAGGTGAGAACTTCTCACTCAAAAGGAATTTTATTGTTTATTTAAATTTTAAATAGTTAGATTTAAAATTTGCTTGACTGTATTGATTGAATGCTTGAATGATGATTGTTATATATATATATATATATATATATATATATATATATATATATTGGATGTGAATAGACCCTATACGCCGTTAGTAAGCGGAGGTTATTTATTACACACATATACTGCGATATTCCACCTCGAAGTGGAATTGGTATTATATTATATATATAGCAATATATATATATTGGCATATGTATATATTGCAGTTGATTGATTTCCCGCATTTGTATAGCGGAGGAGACCCTATTGCGCCGTTAGTAAGCGGATAATATTTATAAATTCCCATATACCGCGATATTCCACCTCATAGTGGAATGGTATTGTGCTAATGTCTGTGGATGCAGGGAAACAGGTTGGAGGGATCCAACTGGATTCCTCACAAATATTTATTTGATTTCATATGTTGTGATATTTGATTGTTATCATGGATGATATATGATGTTTGAAAGTCATGATTGACTATTGATGTGTTGCATCATCGGATCCAATTTTTGAAGTTAAAAAAAAATAACGATTTTGATTTCTAAAGGGATTTTTGGAAATATACGTCTATAAAATAATTTTGGAATTGATTCATCTTAAATAAATAAACGTTATAATTTTAATATTATAAAATTTATGATTTTTGAGAAATACAGTTAAAAGTTGATTTTTGAAAATATGGGATTAGTGATTTTATAAGAACTGGGATTTCTGAATTTATTATAAGAAGTTTAAAAATAGGATTTATAAAATTTTTATTTTATAAATCAGAATGATGAAATTTTAAAAGAGTTTAAAGATGTTTAAAGTAATAATATAAATTGATTTATATTAAAAGATTTATAAATTGATATTTATAAATTAAAAATATTTTGAATTATAAAACGAGCTTTTATAAGTGTTAGAATGAATTGTGAATGAATTTCATAAATGAATGAAATTTATAGAATTATAACAGTGAAGTTATAAATAGAATTTTATAAATAAAATTTATAAAGTTATTTAGGGAATAGATGTGGATAAATAATGAATCTTATAAATTATAAAATTTATAAAATTTATGAAGTTTAAAGGAACGATTTTGTAAGCAAATAAATTATAAGTATTTAACTTATAATATGAAATTTTAGTATATCTTTGAGATATGAAATTGAATAGATTTATAAAGGAAATTTATAGAAGGAAGTTGTTATAAAATAAATAGAAATAGAATTTATAAACATTGTTTTATAAATCCGCAAGGACTTATTTTGATAAGTGAATTGTTGTAATTTATTTATGGAGTTATATTCATGTTTTAGACAGTGAATAATCCTTTAAAATAAAATGAATAGAAGTGATGAAATTTATTAACAAGTATATTCACGTTTTTGAGTAGTGAATATTATGTTAAAGAAATTATTTTTGGATGTGATGTTTGAAATAGGATTAAAACGATCTAAAGATGTTTTAAAAGGTGTTGAGATTCGAAACCATAGATTTCAACATTCATTGTTGAAATAGACGTTTTCGAGAAATAAAAGGAAATGATAGACTATAACACTGTTGTTATAATAAATGATTTCCGAAAGGAAATGTTTTGTATAGTATTGGGATTTATATATCTATTTTTAATTTCGAATCCCTATACTAATGATTTTGGGTTGTCGTAACGATGTTTTACGCAACATTCGTTTTGGTCCAAATAAATATGATTAAGTGAATGATTTCCTTAAAGAATGAAATATATACTTAATTTCGATTAGGGTATATTAAAAATTTTCTAAGTATAGAAAATAAAAAGATCTGTGAATTACTTATTTTTAATAAGTATAGAAATGTTTTTCCAATATTAAGTGAATATTTTGAATTTATCTTTTTGAAGTTAAATTGAAAATGAATATTAGAAAACAAATGGAAATCGTATATTCATAAATATTTTGGAATGTAAATTCAATATGGAATTTATAAATGAAATTTGGAAAATGAGTTTAAAAATAAATATTGATTTATTTTTAAAGAATGGAGAATGTATATCTTATAAAGATATTTTTGGGAAACAAATAATTTGGAAAATTATTTGGAATCTGGTGATGTTGGCATATCTATTGATAGTTCAATAACCAACTATCAATATTTACCTTTAAATAGGTATTTGTTGTGATTTGTTGAAATTGGATGCCACACTTATTTTTTTAAAATAAGCGCTCACTATTCGGGTTAACCGAGAAAGGACCTTGGGGTCGTATAACCCATTCCGAATATGTGATACGTCGTTATGAATTGCATTCGAAGATCGGTGTTGAAGACCGGATATTTTCGAAAACGAAAGGGTTTCTTGTTGATTGTCTCTGCACTGGCTGATCCCCGGTATTGAGATCTTCATATGTGATGGGAAATCCGAACGTGATTAGAGATTATTCGGATTGCAAGGACTTCTTTGTAAGTGCCTTCGGTTCTGTTCGATCCCGGAACAGACTTGTATGGATTGTGTGTCTGACATTACAAATTGAGATGTAAAGCCGATTTCTTTCAAATATATTTCTGTTGGTGGCGGAGAATTTATTCTCTTAGCTTAACACCCTTCTCTGAGACGTACGAGCTCAGAGGTTATATAGTTGAAGTTATCAGCAATATATTCCCAATGTGGTAATGTGACATGCTGAGTGTAGCTGTAAATGATCATTGTGTTGATTATTTGTGATAGGATCATTTGTTTGATCGTCTATCTTGGTGATCATTTCTATGATCATTTGTTGACCCAAAGCATGGCTTTTGTATAAAGTATGTTTTTGTGGACGTGACTTCGTCGAGCCTCACAAACCGGTAATGGTCGAAACAGGAATTGTGCGGCAAGGTTTCCAGGGATCGCTTCCCTAGGGTATAGCCATTCCTTCTGGAAAAGGGTAGTATCATGGTATGGAGCCCAGATACTTACTCATGTTGAAAACACTTTATGATTGTTTGATGATGGTGACGAGCGCTCGGTGAAAGGTTATAAAGGACTGGGAGTGGCCTATCTGAGGGTTTGTAATATTCCTTGGGAAAAGGGATTCCCGACTTTGTTTAGCGGAGAACGGTGGTTCTCGGGGCGTCCTTCCAGAGGCGTTTCCATGTGGCAATGGGAAGTTCCTTGGCCTGACCATTTGTTGGAAAATCCATTCTTCAAATACGAGACTTGTACGGTATTAGTTATATTACCTGCCATCTACTTATGGTGGTAACCCACTGTTTGGATGGTAGCTATAGTAGGCATAAGTGCGAAATGTCTATGCTGGCTAAGATTTATATCTTTATTTTCGAAATGAATTTTCTCTACACTATGCACTAGTAATAATATCAAATGTTCTTTTTAATGCATATCAAGCATATTTGACTATCATAAGGAGAAATCTCCTCCGATTCTGCGTTTGCATTGTGTGTGTGTGCGGGAGGCCTTATGGTAGTCTCATTTTTAAAAGGATTGCGAATTGACTTTAAAAATATTCCTCTCTTTTGATTTTAAAGATAAATAAACTGTTTTAGTTCTCGCACCAGTCACATGACTGACTCGGAGTTTATTGTTTTCCTTCCTAAACTCTGGGTGCCCACCAATTTCCACACGGGCAGTCAAGAGTTAGGGTTTATCAGAATATTCTGGAATTCAGAAATTGCTGGAGGCAAGCTGGATGGCATGGCGTATTACTAGTTTATATAGTACCTCTTTTTCCGCTGCACTGTTTGTTGTTGTTGTTGTTGTACACTCTGATGATTTGATGTAATGTAATATAATGTAATGTAATAACTGATATAGTTCTTTGTTTAAAGATTATTCATTTATCTATTATATGTTATTCCGCTGCGAATTGTGAGATTCTGATGTTGTCCTGTTGTTGTTTTCAGTTCCGTTCTATTTTCTATTTTTTTCTCTCTCTATTTTCTCTCTTCTTTCCTCTCTTCCTTTTCTTTTCTTCTTTCTTAAAAATCCATAAAGGGTTCGTATTTTCGTTCACCTTGAGTTAATCAATGGAGATTAGTGTCTATTCAAGGAGTACGGATTTACGGTTCTTTACACAACAAATATCCGATTATTAAAAACGATAGTCAGAAATCTCAAATCAACAAATATCTAATTATCAAAAACAATAATCAGAAATCTCAAATCAACAAATGTCTAATTATCAAAAACGATAATCAGAAACAACAAACATCCAACTATCAAAAACGATAATCAGAAACAACAAATATCCAATTATCAAAAACGATAATCATAAATCTCAAATCAACAAATATCTAATTATCAAAAACGATAATCAGAAATCTAAATCAACAAATATCTAATTATCAAAAACGATAATCAGAAAAAACAAATATCCGATTATCAAAAACGATAATCAAAAATCTCAAATCAACAAATATCTAATTATCAAAAACGATAATCAGAAATCTCAAATCAACAAATATCTAATTATCAAAAACGATAATCAGAAACAACAAATATCTAATTATCACAAACGATAATCAGGAAGAACAAATATCTGATTACTAGAAACGATAATCAGAAACAACAAATATCCAATTATCAAAAACGATAATCAGAAACAACAAATATACGATTGTCAAAAACGATAATCAGAAATCTCAAATTAACAAATATCTAATTATCAAAAACGATAATCAGAAACAACAAATATCCGATTATCAAAAACGATAATCAGAAACAACAAATATCCAATTACCAAAAACTATAATCAGAAACAACAAATATCCGATTATCAAAAAAGTTAATCAGAAACAACAAATATCCAATTACCTGCAGATAATTGGAAACAACAATATATAGAAATCAATTAAGATACTCTAGAAAATCAACATAAAAGGTTGGATCGATCCCATCAAATGGCGAGTTTTTAAGCTACGCCGCACGTGCATCAACAAATGGCCCAAGCCTACCAAGTACTATATTTTTGGCGCCCAACAAATGACCCGAAGGTCCAACAAATGACCCGAAGGTCTAGTACTGGTATTGACCCACAGGTCCAACATATGACCCGGAGGTCCAACATATGATCCGGAGGTCCAACATATGACCCGAAGGTCCAACATAGTGGCTCGAAAGCACACGAAAATCATTAAAATCACAAAACAGCAAATATTTCAATTAACGAGTCCGGAATTAACCAAAATAGCAAACGCACATGTCTCTACCGCGAGTTTTACTAAATCGTTTAATTCTCTTCATCGTTTCCTTGAAAGTGCAAAATTGTCTATTTTAAATAAATAACGGTTTATGTTCTCAAACAGACAAGTCCGGAATTAAGCGAATCAGTAAAGGTAAGGGTTCATAGTCCTCGATTTTGCTGAAACGTTTAAATCGCTTCCTCATTCTTTTGAAAGCGCAAACTGTAGAAATTTGGGAAAACAATTTTATTTTAAAATGATTTGATAACCCGTGCTCAAAACAGCAACATCTGTAGCAAATTCGATAAAGAAATTGCACTTCTCAAAACACCGTAAAAATGGATCTCAAAATCAGCATTGCGGGATAACCGCTTGAAAATCCACTTTAAAATTTGACGGTTACTGAGTCAAAGCGACAGTAATTCTTATACGTCAAAATTCACATCAAAATATAACACCAGAGAATTTTCATTCATCAAAATGTCAACAAAACACTGTGCTTCAAAAGTCTAGCGGTAAAAAATCACGTTATAAAAATAACGGCAAAAAAATACGTTTAAAACCAAACACCGGTTGAACGTAAAATTAATGCAGTAACGTGCATCTCAAATTTGTACGAATATTACAAAATGAACAAAGAAATCACTTGAATATATCTTCAATGAAGATAATTCAAAATAGCAAAAATCTCAACAAAATCAGATAACTGCAATCGCTTCAGATCCTCAAATCGGATTCGAAATTTTCAAAGAAAACAAAATAAACACAGCTACGTAAACAACTAATGAATTTTATTTCAATTTCATATTTTGATTTTTAAATCAAAAGGGTTATCAGCTGTACTCAACGAAGACAGTCTCACTGTTTCCCCCACGCACTCAGATAAACAGAATACAAATTTCTCAATCATCAAACACAATTTCACTTTTATTTTTAAATAAAGATATTTAAAAAAATTATCTTAATTTCAAAACTTTTGTTTTGACTCAAGGCACAATAAAAACATCGATAAATAGTTGTAACACATGTTCCATCTAAGTTATGTTTTATGTTATGTCCAAAAATCCCAAGCTCTGATACCAACTGTAACGCCCCACCTCTATGCTCGCAATAATAAAGAGTATTAAAAGGAAATACTGTCTGTTATTACGAAGAATAAGCCTGGATAGGAACGACCATCTGTAGTTGGGCCTTATACTAGTATTGGTTATCTCCATAGGAGTGGTATATATTTTTATTTTTCATCCCTTATTTATTTACTGCCATCGACATACCCAATTCCAGTATAAAACTAACTACGATGGTTCATAATAGTTTAGGACAATATATATAATAATAGCACATATAAACTGAATGCGGAACATAGATAATATCAAATCTCATATATATATATATAACTGAAGTCAGTTACAATACACGTGATACAATACATATGGCACAACTACAACTGTCGACACAGGATGTTACATATACAAGTTCATTAACAAAATTAATATACATGAATACACATCATCCTATACTATGACAACGACTACTCCAAAAGTTATAAAGAGACTTCATACCTCTAGTAGCAACCCAAAGCAAGATATATACAACCTGTAATAACTCGGCCTGAGCCGAGTATTAAATTCAAAAGAAAATAATATACGGGTCGGTCTAATTCAAACTCAGTTATTAATGCACAGAAGCAATAATAATTAAATAACAATTAGAGGGCAGTCAAAATAAATTCACCTATCCAATCCTTAAATAAGGAAATCGGATAACGGTAAATATAACACGTAACAGTGTTAAACAACAAACCAATAAATTCAAATTATCAACGAAGATTAATAAAAGGGTTATCAATGAAGATAATTTAGAAAACAACAGAATTTCCTAAGCGGCAATTAACGACAAAAGATAATTATTAAATAACTAATTAGAAACTCATAATCTAATTATCAAAAAGATAATTAGATATCAACAAAATCATCAAATTAAACCAAATCAAAATACGATTCAAAATATTGAATTGGATACACGAAACAATTCAAACAATTGAAATATCAATTAAAACGTCAATTTGGGTAGGGCTGCAGTACACGCACACGTGTACTGCCTCGCCACTACATCATCTGAAATACGCAAAAGATCAATAAATCAAAAGCAAAAGAAATACCAATAAAGTCAATACGTTTGCAGTACACGCTTGCGTGCACTGCCTCGCCACAACAGTGATGAGGTCATCACAACTCCAAATATTACCAGCAAGTCGAAACTGTAGAGGTTAAGTCACTACTATCAGGACTCAACACAACTACAAGATATGTAACGACCCGTAAATTTAGCCGGTTTTAATAACGTAATTAATTGGAATTTTATGGAATTTTAAATGATAAAATTTTGAAATATAAATTTGATATTTGAAATGCGTCTAGTTAAACATAGCAAACTGTAATTTTCGTCCGAAAGTATGAAAGTTTATTTCGTGCGTATATTTACTTCAATTTAATCAGTTAAAAAGCGATGAAATTAAAACGTTTTCAAAACGAAAATATTTTTACATAGAAAAATTCTAAAGCATCTTTTGAGCAAGTTGTCAGTTGGTCGTTTTTCCAAATTCGGACATCTTTGGCTCCGTCGATCTTATTTTTCTGCGATTTTTATGCATTTTTCGTAGTAGAAAAATTCGAATATTTATAATTTAACCACACCACTGATATCCATATACCGTTTTAATCGTCTCGTCGCGCTGACCAAAACAGTATATTCATTTGTGCAAATCGAAGTTCGACGTAAATCGTCGCGTTACTTTAACCGTCCCAGACGAACTGGTTAAAACATTTTCAGCTCAGAAATATTCAGCCCACATCCATTCAATTGGAAAATAAAATATGTGCTGGCGCATTTATTTAAGTGGTTGGGAGATGTTAGTCGCAGCTTGGGAATAGAAATGACGTTTCGGGGTTCAAAACAATATTTATTACTAACTTGAAAATCATAAAATTTTAAAAGAAAATCGAACTGTTTCTTTTACAAACTTCTACAGGCAAGATAACAATTCACCCTCTTCTCCTCACTTCTATTCTTTCACTTTACTTTATGTTTCTTCACTGTTATATATAAAAAAAAAAAATGGGTCAAAGCAAAAGAGAACTGTACAACAGAAAGTGACCAGCAAATGAATGCATAATCTCCTTCATGTTCTTCACCGCACTCCTCTCCATTGTTCATGCACTACACCCACCCTTCACCACGCATCGCCACCAAACAATGACTCTCCTCCGCCTCCTCAACGTCTTCGTCTCCTCCACTTACCTGCCATGACGACCAACGCAACCCCAACTATCCATAACTCCGCCTTCCATCTCCAAGCTAGCTGAGCACCCTCTGGCCACCAACCCAGTCACCACGCACACTCTTTTTCCTCCACCGTGGCCGAGCTTTCCTCTGCTTCGAGACCGCAGCCACCGAACCAACACCCTCCGCTGTGTATCACTCGGCCAGCAACCCACTTTTCGCCTCACCCGACCAAGCCTACAACAGCCACCGCCCACCAACCACTGACCGTACATCCCCTCCACCTCGCTGGCGGCCAATGGCCCAGTCGAAGGGCACGACACCCCTTCCTCCTACCTCCTCCTCAACGCCGTTCTTCCCGCCATCTGCTAACCACTGCGTGGTGACCCCTCTCGGCCGGTAATTGGCTTGAGCGAGCAATTATTATTCCTAGCTTCTAAAATATACGTAATATAAATATTGTTTTTTTAATCTGTTGTTTGTTGGTTAGTAATAAGCCTGTGTATAAGTTTATATATATTAGTGTGTTTTTTTTTTCTTTTTTCTTTTTCTTTCGACAGTGAGGTTATGTATTGCTTATACCTATAAGTTTGTTTTTATCGAAACCTGAAGGTGAATAATGAAAGCTGGTTGTTAAATATATTTCATGCGTAGTCTTATACTGAGAGGTACTAGATATTATAGAACACGTACATATATGACGCTAGTTTAGTATATATATTGTTTTCTAGATGCATGTTAGTAAAAGGAATATTTTATATTATGAAATATATTCGACATATCATTGAGTTAATGTATTAGCTTGGAATGGGTGAATACATGTGTTATAGGAGTTCTGCTTATAGAAGTGTACAGTTTTTTTTATGCTAAATTACAGCTGCAGTAGATGTATTAGAAAAAAAATAAAGTATAGTGTTTATATTATCTTATTTTGTAAAGGAAGTCGGCATATGTTTTGTTAGTGTGAGACATATATTTTGTCTGCCGTGATCGTCTGCATATGTTATAGCATGCGTATATGCATACAATTGTAGCTTATATTTATAACGCCTGCATCTATATAGCACATTTAAGTACTTTGAGCCGTACGTATTTTAGTAGATAAGGTTTAAGTCTGCATTTGGTTAAAATTAAGATTTATATAAAAGGTATAGGTACTAGTTCATATTTATGTGTCAGAATAGTAAAGTTTGACATTAGTGTTATCAAATACTATACTATTTGTAGAAAGACGTGTAAAGGTTAGCAAATATATGTTCATATCAATTTACGTATATGTATCAAATTCTATCAATCTGTTATTGTGGAAGTTTTATAAACTAAATTCCTTTTATTTATATAAGTTTATATTGTTTATATAATATATGTTATATTTTTAACTAGCGTGTACACATATTTGTTATGCATAGTTGGCATATTTACCAGTGTCTGCATGTGTGCATTTTAAATTTTATAAGCGTATAAGGTATCAGTTGGATTTTAAAATATGATTTTATGTAAATAGTTATACATAGCTATAAACATTAGTTTATATATACCATCTATCCTTATCCATCCGGTTCTGATTCGTTTTATCGTTCACTGTTACCAGCTTTGTCCGTCGTGTCTGTTTCTCCGTCGAATCGTGTCCATCCTGCGGTACTTTTAAATCCGTAGCCCGTTCCTTGTCGGAATTCTCTAGCCTCGAAAGATGAGCAATCACTCACGATTAATATTCTTTTATTTATTAAATTTGATTTTAATTGAAACGACAATTGAAATATGTTATAGTTATTTATTGCACTGTTATTTACGTATTAGTTCACCTTTGACATATGACACCATTATCTATAAATTATACGATGATAATCCTGTTTGGCTGATAATCGATTGATTGTTTGTTGTTTATATTGGATGTTAAATTGTAATGTATAATGTGATAAATGTTATGCAATTGAATTTCACGTAGGATAGTTTAAAAATGTGAATCGACATATGTGTTGAATTTGATTAGTAAATTTGAATAATATGACCCCTTTTAATTGTTAAGTCAATTGACACGTAGAATTTGATAAATTATCCTTTAGACCTTTGAATGTATATTGGATTAATTGTTGTAGTATTGAAATGTAAATTGAAATTGAACAACAAGTGAAAAAAAAAACCGTAATGTAATAATCTTTAATCTACATGAAATGATAGTGTAGATTCTAGAAATAATTATATTAATTCGCACAAACAACAATGTGAATTAATACGATTATTTCGGGATTATTTGAATTGAATATTGGATTGTTATTGATTGTTGTTTTTGCTTGTTATTTCCTTTCACACCATCCCAGTTATCACACTGCAAGTTCCCTTTATTATGCTTGATCTTGAATTGAAATTGGAATCGGGTTGAAATGATATATACCCAAATGAATTTGACTTAGGATAGAGAATTAAATAAACCCGATTGGTCAATACTTTGATTTAAAATAAAATAAAGATTTTATTTGAATAATAAGGTTTTGAAATAAAAATTGGAACGTAAATTTTGATGAGTGGAAAATGTTAATATTGAAACCTGAACAAAATATTAATGTAATAATTGATGAAAGAACGTTGTCTTGAATTGAATTATTTAACAATTGAATTTGGAATCAGTCATTGAATTAAGTTTGAAATGATCTAATAATTAAGTTTGAATTTATAATTAAGTTGAAATTATTTAGTTTTGAAATTATTTATAATTAAGATTGAAATTATTTAATAATTGAATAAGATTTAATTATTTGATAATTGGATAAAAAAATTGAATTCTTTGATAAGAGAAATCGAACTTTTGAATAATGGATTTGAACTTCGTTAATAAATGAAATTTAGTTTCTTTATTTATTAAAGTTTTGGAAAAATATATTTAAGTATATTAATAAGTGAAATTGAACTTCTAGAATATATGAAATTTAGTTCTTTATTAATTAAGTTTGAAATTTGTAACGAAGTCAATAAATAAGTGAAAATTGAATTTCTTTAACAAGAAATAAAGCGTGATTTACTGAAATGAATGGGATTTATTGAAATTAACGTAAGACTTATAATTTAAAGAATTGATTTGGCGAATTTAATTTATTTCAATTTGAAGTTTTGATATAATGAAGTTGAACGTAAGTAATTGATTTAAATGAATTGGAATTTAAATAGAAGTTGTTTTGAAGGATAAATTTACTTAACGGATATTGAATGAAATCGATAAATGAAGTTGAATTGATTTGAATGTTAAATTAAATTAAATTAAATGATTTCGGAGTGAAATTTATATACGAACTTGAATCAATATTCGTTTTGTTTAAATAAAAGTTGGAATCGAAATTTAAGATTTTGAAATGGTAATTTGGAAGTTTTGAAACGTAAACTTTGGAAATTGATTTCGAAAGACAAACGAAATGCTGATTTACGAATTGAAATTGAAATTGAATTGATTTGGTTTTTGAAATTTATTAAACGACTAATCGGTGTAATAATTACGAAAGTTATTAAAAAAACCGGAATTGGTTATGGATATACTCTCTATCTAAACCGAAAACCACTTTAATAACTATACGCGGAGTGATGATCCAGAATAAAGTGGTTGGAATGATGCACGCGATTCCTAAAGAAAGAGAACGATAATGGATAGCCTTGACACTTGTGTCAAATTGGAAATGACTAAAATCAGGAGCCGTGCCGGGCCAAATGGGGTTAGCCACCTCGAGCGAACACACTTCTTCGTAAACTACTCATTACTTGTTATTGATTGGTGCACCCTCGGAATTTCAGGAGTGTTGTTTCGCGGTGTTGCGATTGCTACGGCGATGCATTCGCACCGGTCCGGATCAGGCGAACGGTAGTTTCACTACCTTGGGTATTGCCTCATGTTCCTTGTCATACTTGTATCCATATATACGCGACCACTACGAATTTGTTTTGTGTTATACCTATGGAGTACTCCCTGATATCCCACCAGTTTACGGTGAAGTTTACAGTGCTGTATAGACTATGCCATTTATATAAAATGTGTTAAGGGGGATAATGGTAACGCCTTAACACTATTTTGATACTTTATATTACTGATAGACATTATCTATTTAGCATATATTACTACATAGTAGATAGTTTAACGGATCCTTAAAGGATGGTGATTCCAACATCCTTTGAGTTACTTGTATTTCGATTGCTATTTCACTTGAGTTGGATTTATTGATATAAGAATATTAATCCTTACTCGAGTGTTTTGTGTTTTGCTTTACGTTCGGGTCAGACTGAGAGTACCAGCTTTCGAGACACACATTTGGAGTTGGGCTTCGCTTGGAGATCCAGCTATCTATCCAGCTTTCAGATATTCGGTTGATTCCAGTGATGTAATCTGATTATTGTATTTGACTATTGTATTCGAAACTTCTGTTGTAACTTATTTAACTCTGTTATATATATAGTAGCTTCATGAACTACTATTCATTTTTCTTCCGCTGCATATTTATTACTCTGTGTCTGTGATCTGTGATTATTTATTTACTGTATATCTGAGTTTTGCCAAATTTAAATTAACAATTCGGTATTTTGAATTATTCAAGTCCGACATGTGCGGATGCGAATAGTCCAAAATAGCGGGTCGTTACAGTTGTTATCAGAGCTTTTGGTAGCTCTAGGCGAAACTTAGCATATAGGGTAAATGTATTTACAGAATCACTCCCACTTGAGTTTCAATCTTTCCTTTGACTCAATTCTCTTGAATTTTGGAACGTTCTCTCGGTTCCGAAATTCATTCTTGTCCCTCATTACTCGTCTTCTTTCAATTCTGGAGCATCCCATAACTCCACTTCAAATGATCTTTATTATGAATCAGCGGTCTCGCCAATCATCGAATTATTTGTAAATGGGTGAAACTCCTTACAATGGACATCGATTTACCGGAGATTTCTGTATCCTCGGTTTACGATGCTATCTATTACCTGCTATATCTGAATTCTATCTCTTGAGATCGAATGTTGATTTAACATGGAATTCCACATCGATCATATTCTTGAAGTCACGGTCGACCGACTAAGATTGCCCGTGAATTAAATAAGCGTATCCGTCTTCCGATTCTGTTAATCGAATAATCCAATCTTCTATTTCGAACTTGTCACTGAATCAAAATGCTTTTTAATTCGAAATCCATCAAAACTTGAATCTATCCTTGTTTTGAAATCCATCCTTGTAACGTTGAACGAAGAAGTGTATTTATAAATATATATTTAAAATGTTTTGTATATTGTGTTGTTTGAGTTGTTGATGTTGATTTGGATTTTCGATCGATTCGTCTGATCAACGCTATCGATAGGATTTCCAAAACACTTGAGCAGAGCAAACTGACATAATATTGTTTTCAAATTTAGTAAATAAAAATAATTTTGAATGATTTTTTTTATATAAGTATAAATTTTTCTGAAATTAAAATGTTAATGAATCTGTTATCCGAAATGTGAAAATATATATATTAATTTTCATTTATTGTTTTATAAATCATTGACTACAAAATAAATAAATAAATTTATAAAATTTGGTTATAATTTGATTTGGAATTTGAAATGTATTTAAATTAGAATTTGGGAATTTAATTTCCAGTAATTTCAAACTTTGATTTGAAAGTTTTAAAGTGTATAGTTTTAAAATATTTTCAAATTGAAATCATTCCAAAGAGTTAAAAGGTTTAAATCATTGCTCTCCAATTTTGTCGCTGGAAAATAATTTCGGTGATGGCGGCCGCATCATCGACATTCATTTCCGAGTTCCAAAGTGGAGAGACCAATTCGTAGCCTTGCTACAGTTTTGTTTGGAAATTAAATCGATTTAAGTTTCTAAAATTATGATTTGATTTGTAATATACATGGATATGATTTAAATCTGATTTGATATATTACATATATTTATTTACCTCTAAATAACTTTGAAGTTACTCGAAAATTTCATTCTTAAATTTATGATTAAAGGTGATTTCAATTTTTAAATTGAGCCAAAGATTTTTGAATAAATATTTAACTTGAAATAACTGAATTGAAAATTTTTATTTGTGTAATACCAATTGCATTATATATAACTTACCCAAATTTTCAAAAGTCAACTATGTAATTTAATATTATACAATATAAAATGATATCAAAGGAATTTTAAATAAATTTGAGTAATTATAATAAATGTAAATATACTTAATAAATGCGATAAGATATATTAAGTAGAATAAATTTAATAATAATTTGAAATAAAGAAGAATTAAATTTGTCGAATAAAATATGATTATAATAAATGACCATTCAAATTTGTTCTTTGGAATTGTTAATTTAAGAAAATTGGATAATATACAATATAAATTGTCTTTATAAATAAAATGTGAGTGCGTATAATAAATGTTATTCACTTAAAATTTAATTATAAAATGTTTATGGTGATAAATAGAATAATAAGTTAATTGAATAATAAATGTGATTAATTAAATAAAAGTTTTGTTTTGGAAGTTAGTAAATTGAAATTGAATCAACATAAAGGGAGTATCTTGAATTAGTTGAATTTAAATTGAATTTAAATTTTGAAAGAAACCTTTTGTACCTAACGTTAATAAAAGTGAAATCAAATCAATTTAAATGAAATCTTGAATTGGGAAACAAATTGTTGAATATAAATTTATTTAAATTGAAATTTATATGGTTTAAAACAATTGTATATTATGTAATTCAAGTCTATTTTCTTTGGTCATTTCTTTTCTCCTACTTTCTTCATTTTCGGGGTTGAAAAGTTTTGAATGGGGGAGAATGTAACGACCCGTAAATTTAGCCGGTTTTAATAACGTTATTAATTGGAATTTTATGGAATTTTAAATGATAAAATTTTGGAATATAAATTTGATATTTGAAATGCGTCTAGTTAAACATAGCAAACTGTAATTTTCGTCCGAAAGTATGAAAGTTAATTTCGTGCGTATATTTACTTCAATTTAATCAGTTAAAAAACGATGAAAATAAAACGTTTTCAAAACGAAAATATTTTTACATAGAAAAATTCTAAAGCATCTTTTGAGCAAGTTGTCAGTTGGTCGTTTTTTCAAATTCGGACATCTTTGGCTCCGTCGATCTTATTTTTCTGCGATTTTTATGCATTTTTCGTAATAGAAAAATTCGAATTTTTATAATTTAACCGCACCACTGATATCCATATACCGTTTTAATCGTCTCGTCGCGCTGACCAAAACAGTATATTCATTTGTGCAAATCGAAGTTCGACGTAAATCGTCGCGTTAATTTAACCGTCCCAGACGAACTGGTAAAAACATTTTCAGCTCAGAAATATTCAGCCCACATCTATTCAATTGGAAAATAAAATATGTGCTGGCGCATTTATTTAAGCGGTTGGGAGATGTTAGTCGCAGCTTGGTAATAGAAATGACGTTTCGGGGTTCAAAACAATATTTATTACTAACTTGAAAATCATAAAATTTTAAAAGAAAATCGAACTGTTTCTTTTACAAACTTCTACAGGCAAGATAACAATTCACCCTCTTCTCCTCACTTCTATTCTTTCACTTTACTTTATGTTTCTTCACTGTTATATATAAAAAAAAAATTGGGTCAAAGCAAAAGAGAACTGTACAACAGAAAGTGACAAGCAAATGAATGCAGAATCTCCTTCATGTTCTTCACCGCACTCCTCTCCATTGTTCATGCACTGCACCCACCCTTCACCACGCATCGCCACCAAACAATGACTCACCTCCGCCTCCTCAACGTCTTCGTCTCCTCCACTTACCTGCCATGACGACCAACGCAGCCCCAACCATCCATAACTCCGCCTTCCATCTCCAAGCTAGCCGAGCACCCTCTGGCCACCAACCCAATCACCACGCACACTCTTTTTCCTCCACCGTGGCCGAGCTTTCCTCCGCTTTGAGACCGCAGCCACCGAACCAACACCCTCCGCTATGTATCACTCGGCCAGCAACCCACTTTTCGCCTCATCCGACCAAGCCTACAACAGCCACCGCCCACCAACCACTGACCGTACATCCCCACCACCTCGCTGGCGGCCAATGGCCCAGCCGAAGGGCACGACACCCCTTCCTCCTACCTCCTCCTCAACGCCGTTCTTCCCGCCATCTGCTAACCACTGCGTGGTGACCCCTCTCGGCCGGTAATTGGCTTGAGCGAGCAATTATTATTCCTAGCTTCTAAAATATAGGTAATATAAATATTGTTTTTTTAATCTGTTGTTTGCTGGTTAGTAATAAGCCTGCGTATAAGTTTATATATATTAGTGTGTTTTTTTTCTTTTTTCTTTTTCTTTCGATGGTGAGGTTATGTATTGCTTATACCTATAAGTTTGTTTTTATCGAAACCTGAAGGTGAATAATGAAAGCTGCAGTAGATGTATTAGAAAAAAAATAAAGTATAGTGTTTATATTATCTTATTTTGTAAAGGAAGTCGGCATATGTTTTGTTAGTGTGAGACATATATTTTGTCTGCCGTGATCGTCTGCATATGTTATAGCATGCGTATATGCATACAATTGTAGCTTATATTTGTAACGCCTGCATCTATATAGCACATTTAAGTACATTGAGCCGTACGTATTTTAGTAGATAAGGTTTAAGTCTGCATTTGGTTAAAATTAAGATTTATATAAAAGGTATAGGTACTAGTTCATATTTATGTGTCAAAATAGTAAAGTTTGACATTAGTGTTATCAAATACTATACTATTTGTAGAAAGACGTGTAAAGGTTAGCAAATATATGTTCATATCAATTTACGTATATATATCAAATTTTATCAATCTGTTGTTGTGGAAGTTTTATAAACTAAATTCCTTTTATTTATATAAGTTTATATTGTTTATAAAATATATGTTATATTTTTAACTAGCGCGTACACATATTTGTTATGCATAGTTGGCATATTTACCAGTGTCTGCATGTGTGCATTTTAAATTTTATAAGCGTATAAGGTATCAGTTGGATTTTAAAATATGATTTTATGTAAATAGTTATACATAGCTATACACATTAGTTTATATATACCATCTATCCTTATCCATCCGGTTCTGATTCGTTTTATCGTTCACTGTTACCAGCTTTGTCCGTCGTGTCTGTTTCTCCGTCGAATCGTGTCCATCCTGCGGTACTTTTAAATCCGTAGCCCGTTCCTTGTCGGAATTCTCTAGCCTCGAAAGGTGAGCAATCACTCACGATTAATATTCTTTTATTTATTAAATTTGATTTCAATTGAAACGACAATTGAAATATGTTGTTGTTATTTACGTATTAGTTCACCTTTGACATCTGACACCATTATCTGTAAATTATACGATGATAATCCTGTTTGGCTAATAATCGATTGATTGTTTGTTGTTTATATTGGATGTTAAATTGTAATGTATAATGTGATAAATTTTATGCAATTGAATTTCACGTAGGATAGTTTAAAAATGTGAATCGACATATGTGTTGAATTTGATTAGTAAATTTGAATAATATGACCCCTTTTAATTGTTAAGTCAATTGACACATAGAATTTGATAAATTATCCTTTAGACCTTTGAATGTATATTGGATTAATTGTTGTAGTATTGAAATGTAAATTGAAATTGAACGACAAGTGAAAAAAAAACCGTAATGTAATAATCTTTAATCTACATGAAATGATAGTGTAGATTCTAGAAATAATTATATTAATTTGCACAAACAACAATGTGAATTAATACGATTATTTTGGGATTATTTGAATTGAATATTGGATTGTTATTGATTGTTGTTTTTGCTTGTTATTTCCTTTGACACCATCCCAGTTATCACACTGCAAGTTCCCTTTATTATGCTTGATCTTGAATTGAAATTGGAATCGGGTTGAAATGATATATACCCAAATGAATTTGACTTAGGATAGAGAATTAAATAAACCCGATTGGTCAATACTTTGATTTAAAATAAAATAAAGATTTTATTTGAATAATAAGGTTTCGAAATAAAAATTGGAACGTAAATTTTGATGAGTGGAAAATGTTAATATTGAAACCTGAACAAAATATTAATGTAATAACTAATGAAAGAACGTTGTCTTGAATTGAATTATTTAATAATTGAATTTGGAATCAGTCATTGAATTAAGTTTGAAATGATCTAATAATTAAGTTTGAATTTATAATTAAGTTGAAATTATTTAGTTTTGAAATTATTTATAATTAAGATTGAAATTATTTAATAATTGAATAAGATTCAATTATTTGATAATTGGATAAAAAAATTGAATTCTTTGATAAGAGAAATCGAACTTTTGAATAATGGATTTGAACTTCGTTAATAAATGAAATTTAGTTTCTTTATTTATTAAAGTTTTGGAAAAATATATTTAAGTATATTAATAAGTGAAATTGAACTTCTAGAATATATGAAATTTAGTTCTTTATTAATTAAGTTTGAAATTTGTAACGAAGTCAATAAATAAGTGAAAATTGAATTTCTTTAACAAGAAATAAAGCGTGATTTATTGAAATGAATGGGATTTATTGAAATTAACGTAAGACTTGTAATTTAAAGAATTGATTTGGCGAATTTAATTTATTTCAATTTGAAGTTTTGATATAATGAAGTTGAACGTAAGTAATTGATTTAAATGAATTGGAATTTAAATAGAAGTTGTTTTGAAGGATAAATTTACTTAACGGATATTGAATGAAATTGATAAATGAAGTTGAATTTATTTGAATGTTAAGTTAAATTAAATTAAATGATTTCGGAGTGAAATTTATATACGAACTTGAATCAATATTTGTTTTGTTTAAATAAAAGTTGGAATCGAATTTTAAGATTTTGAAATGGTTATTTGGAAGTTTTGAAACGTAAACTTTGGAAATTGATTTCGAAAGACAAACGAAATGTTGATTTACGAATTGAAATTGAAATTGAATTGATTTGGTTTTTGAAATTTATTAAACGACCAATCGGTGTAATAATTACGAAAGTTATTAAAAAAACCGAAATCGGTTATGGATATACTCTCTATCTAAACCGAAAACCACTTTAATAACTATACGCGGAGTGATGATCCAGAATGAAGTGGTTGGAATGATGTACGTGATGCCTGAAGAAAGAGAACGATAATGGATAGCCTTGACACTTGTGTCAAATTGGAAATGACTAAAATCAGGAGCCGTGTCGGGCCAAATGGGGTTAGCCACCTCGAGTGAACACACTTCTTCGTAAACTACTCATTACTTGTTATTGATTGGTGCACCCTCGGAATTTCAGGAGTGTTGTTTCACGGTGTTGCGATCGCTGCGGCGATGCGTTCTCACCAGTCCGGATCAGGCGAACGCTAGTTTCACTACCTTGGGTATTGCCTCATGTGTCTTGTCATACTTGTATCCATATATACGCGACCACTACAAATTTGTTTTGTGTTATACCTATGGAGTACTCCCTGATATCCCACCAGTTTACGGTGAAGTTTACAGTGCTGTATAGACTATGACATTTATATAAAATGTGTTAAGGGGGATAATGGTAACGTCTTAACACTATTTTGATACTTTATATTACTGATATACATTATCTATTTTGCGTATATTACTACATTGTAGATAGTTTAACGGATCCTTAAAGGATGGTGATTCCAACATCCTTTGAGTTACTTGTATTTCGATTGCTATTTCACTTGAGTTGGATTTATTGATATAAGAATATTAATCCTGACTCGAGTGTTTTGTGTTTTTCTTTACGCTCGGGTCAGACTGAGAGTACCAGCTTTCGAGACACACATTTGGAGTTGGGCTTCGCTTGGAGATCCAGCTATCTATCCATCTTTCAGATATTCGGTTGATTCCAGTGATGTAATCTGATTATTGTATTTGACTATTGTATTCGAAACTTCTGTTGTAACTTATTTAACTCTGTTATATATATAGTAGCTTCATGAACTACTATTCATTTTTCTTCCGCTGCATATTTATTACTCTGTGTCTGTGATCTGTGATTATTTATTTACTGTATATCTGAGTTTTGCCAAATTTAAATTAACAATTCGGTATTTTGAATTATTCAAGTCCGACATGTGCGGATGCGAATAGTCCAAAATACTATCAGGACTCAACACAACTACAAGATACATGAACATATACAATGTGCACAGCCAATAGCACATATATATATACATAGTATGAACTAAAGGAAATAAGAACTCAATGCAAGTGCTAGCTACACATGTGTGAAGACCACATGAACTCAAGACAACGCAAATATTCAATACTGAAAGGCAACTCAACTCAATTACAAACCACAAGGCTCGAATGACCAAGTGCAACAAAGAAAGGACATGAAAAATGCACAACAAGTAGGCAACTACCAAACTGGGTCGAGCAAGTGCAACACAGTGACAAGCTACCCAGATTCAAGAATGCAATCATGTACAATCAAGACTGCAAGATTCAAGAAGGCACCAACTACCACAAAATGCAAAAAGGTCAAGCCACTGACTCAACTCAGCAAGTTCAACATGTCACAAAGCAAAACGCGAAGCAATAGCAAACTACTGCAATAACCCATACAAGAGTAGTTAAAAATACAAGTGCACATAGAAGTGAATGCACCCATGGACTAGCTAATGCAAGGTCAACATAAACCAAAAACAGGAAAGTGCGCATCAGGCATGCAAAAGCTAAATATAATCGACCAACAAACAGATGCGCATCAGGAATCCACATGAAATATGAATGATAAAACTCGATGTATACTTCAACTGCAAGTGAACAGAAGATTGCCAGGTAACAATACTAGATAGGCAAGTGCAGACGAATGAACACAGTGAAGTACAACCTAATGCAAACCACATGAATGGTCACAGGCATAAACACCCAAATAGGTATATGCAGTTATGAAACAAGATAATGCAAGTTAATGACGTGAACGATGCACAAAGACTACTACTTCACATGAACCTAACAGTGCAACCGTAAAGTTAACAAATCTCGACAAAAATCAAAATGTATAAATGCTACATGAAACTGGACAGAATAAAACTCGACCAGAAGCAGTGGACACAAGTGCAGTGGTGTAAACATCGACATGAACAAGGCTCAACTCGAGTCAATGGACCACAACCCAATTCAAACTACAATACCGACTAAGGCAACAAGTGATGATTCAGTGGCTCCATTCAACATGACAGAAGTGGTGCAATACTTATGTACCAGTGAAATAGCTACTACATAATGGAACAACCAACAAAAGTTCAGTGACACAGAGGCCAAAATCAATATCCCAAGCAAGTTCGACAAATACAGATCAAAGAAACTACAGCCAAGACTTAATGAAATTACAGAGTTTCAAGTCAAGGCCGAAGCGAGCATAGCGACACAAATCAGATACAAATAAAGTAATTAAGGAGGAAATGCATTGTAACAACCCGTATATTTGGACCATTTAAATTGAAAATAATCCACACATGTCAACTTAAATAATACAAAACACGAATCATTATGGGATTATATATACATAAATGTAAATGATAATCAATACAACATCACAGACACAGAACAATCACAGAATAATGCAGCGGAAAATACATCGTCATAATAGTAGTTCATGAAGCTACTACAGAAGTACAACAATGTCTCAACATAAAATGACTGAAATGAAATACATAAATATCCAACAGACAAGAACAACAATACTGGAATAAAAATAGACTGATAAAGATAATGCTAAGTCTTCAACATTTTAAACCAACCTTGATCAGCAACTAGATAGCTTCAGAATGACCCGAGCATATACAAAAAGAAACACTCGAGTCAGGACTCAAAATCTTATACAAGATAATCAAGTGCAAGGAAAAGTCCATAACTCAATGATGAATAAAATAAACATCTCAAAGGATTCGATAAACTATCTATAAATATACAATAAAATACGATATGTAGATAATGTCTAATCAGTAAAATAGAATATTAAAATAGCATAAGGCGTTACCATAATCCCCCTTAACACATGTTATAATGTCATAGTCTATACAGCACTGTAGGCCCCACCGTAAACTAGTGGTTATCAGAGGGTACCCCATAGGTATAACACAAAACAAAACGTAGTGGTCGCGAATAGGATAATCAGTATGACAAGGTACATGAGGCAATACCAACTAGGATACTAGTAGTTGCGTGATCCGGACTGATGTTGAGCATAGCAGCTACTATCTCAACACCGCGAAACAACACTCCTAAATCAAGGGTGCACCCAAATCGAATCACAAAAGTAATAGATATGGCATCGAAGAAGTGTGTCCGCTAGAGGTAGCGAACCTCAATGGCCCGGCGCAGCTCCTGTTTTAGTCATGTCAAGGGTCATCCAATATCGTTCTCTTTCTTCAATCAACGCGTTCATCAAACCATCCACTTCATTCTGGATCAACACTCCGCGTATAATAGTTATTAAAGTGGTTTCGTTATCGACAGAGAGTATGTCCATATCCGATCCTGGTCTCTTTAATAACTACGTATTTATTACCCGATGGTCGGTTAAATTAAAGTTCAAAACGAATCAAAGTCCAAAAGTCAAGTTGCAAATTTGACTTCTAGAATATGACATTTACAATTCGATTTATTCCAGATTTTGAAAACATATATCCAAACGAATTTTAGTTCAATGTTCGAGTTAACAATATAATTAAGTATTCAAATTCAATCTAATAAGATCTAAATTCCGCTTATTAAATTTTGTTCATAATTAATTAATTCAAATTAAATGGTCAATTAAGTTCAAATCGTTAAATCGAATTCTATTCATTTTAATTCGTACTGACATTCATTGTTACATTAATAAATCATAAATTTGATTAAACTAATTTCATTAACTAAATTTCTTCTATCAAAACTTCATTTGATTTGATTTCCAAATTCGATTAAATTTTTATTTAAAGAAATTCATTTCCATATATTTAGTTCAATGATCTATACATCGTAATAAGCTATTTTGGGGTTACAAATCGATTCAATCCATATTCCGTTTACAATGTCGTGATTTAATTAATTCATTAAAATTTAATCATTTAAGTTTTAATTATCACTAGAATAAATCCAAAACTCTAGTTAGTTTTTTATTCCATTTACGTCAAAATTTTCTAAAAACTCAATTTAGATTTCTAACAAGTTTCAAATTCATTTAATTAAAAACCGAGTTTAAATCTACATTTAATAATCTTTAAATTATTAAATTTTAAAACTCACTCATTTCTAAATCTCCTTTCGATTAAATTTTCAAATTCATTTTATTCAACTAAATAGATTTATTAATTATTTTCAATTAAGTCCATTAATTTAATTTGTTAATTTATTTCAATTAAACCTATTTAGTTTGTTACTTAATGAAAATATTTTCAATTACCAAAATGATTTTTGTCGACCATTCGGGTTTCTTACTTTTAATTATCTATCCTAGGCCAAGTTGTTTTATTGTTTTTATCAATTCAACCTAATATTATTCAATATAAAACAAACATAGCAAGGGAACTTGCAGTGTTATAACAGGGATGATGTCAATGTAAATAAACAAACAATAGCAACCATACATAACAATTCAACAATTTATTTAAATAATCTCGGAATAATTGTATTAATTTACGTTTGTTATTTATGTGAATTAATCTAATTATTCCTAGAATTCACACTATCATTTCATGCGAATTAAAGATTATTACATTATAGTTTCTCTTGGTCTCTAATTATCATTTTACTACATACATTTAATAGTTCAAGTGAGATTAACTCTATTTCTACGCGTCGAATCATTTAAAGGGTCAAATTCAACATATTTAATCCAATTTAATTTGTTTAACTATCCTATCAGATTTAATTTCATATTAAAATTCCTTCTATAACAACCTAATTCAGCATCACATAACATATTAAATGTCGCAGCTATTTGTCGTAAACTAACAGTATTCAAATTTAACTTGCATAACATTTTACAGTTTTAATTCAACAAATTTAGAAATCAACAATTTAATATCCAACTTTATAATAACAACAATTTATCACTTGATTATCATAGCTTAATAAATTGAGTCATGAATAAAATATTCACCTTGCGTGGTTAGAGAAGATGACGAAGCACGAAGACGAATAGATAAGAGATGCTAACAAGCATGACACAAAGCGAACACAAACTGCAATCAAACAAATAATTAATCAATAATTTGTTTATTGCAAAATATATCGATTGAATATATATAAACCATACCAACAACGAAGCAAGATAGATTCGACAAATCGGTTGAAGCCTAGGACTGAGATCCCGGATCCGCAGTTGCTGGAACAAAACACAGCAAACAATAGTGAGCTAAGCGAAATATAAATTTATGAACAGAACTTGGAAACTATACTTGCAAAACCATTTTTATAAACTAATGTATATAGTATATAAACAAACTTCCTTTTTTTTATAAAACGTATATGTATAAAGAAGCAAGGCAGTTTGGTCGGCTCTGTGGGCATCGACGAGGTCAGGGACGGGGACTGCGGAGCAGGCTGTGGTGTGTTGCGTGGGTAGGGTAGTGGGATCGGGTGGTTGCTGACTGGACAGCGGTGAGGCAGTGGCGGGCTGGGTAGTGGCTGGTGGAGGCGAAGGCGGAGGTTGGCGTGTGGGCGGAGTGCAGGTCAATGGGCGGAGGCGGTGGGTGGACGTGTGGCAGGTGGGTGGACGTGTGGCAGGTGGGTGGACATGTGGCAGGTGGGTATGGGTGCGGCAGAGGCGGGGTGTGGGTGGATGGTCGGGCTGAGTGCGGAGGAGGGCTGGATGGTGGTGCAGGCAGAGGGAGTGGTCGCTGTAGTAGGCAGTGGAGTGGATGGACGTGCATGCATGGAGGAGAGAGGGTGGAAGCATGGGTTTGTGAGTTTCATAATTCTGGAAAGAACAAACAAAAAAATAAATAAAAGAATGATGAAGGGGAGAAGAAGAGGAGCACGCACCAGAGAATAGAATGTGAAGCTAACAAAAAATGAACACAAATGATAGCAGGTATATACAAAGATGTCTAGAATCCAAAGGTCACAACATTAACATCCTCGGTAACCGCTGTGGCTATTGGGTTTCCAAGGCAGCTGAAAAGTTAAAAGACTGTTAGATTTCTGAACGTTGAAGAAAGCGGGTACCGATTTATGTTGCTTAACGGACCGATTTGTAATCCGTTAAACAATTATAGTTCGCAACGCCGAACTCCGATTTACACAAATAAATATATCGTTTTGATCAGCGCGACGAGACGAACAAAACGGTATACAGATATCAGTGATTCGATTGAATTATAAAATTTCGAAATTTTCTACTGAAGGAAATGCAGTAAAATGTCGAAAAATAAGAGCGACGGAGCTAAAGAAGTCCAAATTTGGAAAAACGAAAAATGACGTCTTGCTCAGAAGACGATTTAGAAATTTTCTATATAAAATATTTAGGTTTCGAAAACGGTTTATTTTCATCGATTACTAACTGATATAGATTGAAGTAAATTTACGTACGAAATGAACTTTCATATTTTCGAACGAAAATTTGCTAGTTGCTATGTTGAATTATGCGCATTCCAAATATGAAGTTTAAATAGCATCGGCATTTGTTTGTGAAAATTTGAATTCTACACTAAATCAATGAATTTTAAAATTTTAAACTGGGTCTGAATTTCAGGGTCGTTACATTCTCCCCCACTCAAAACTTTTCATCCTCGAAAAGGAACAGAGTAAAGAGTGGAAGAACAGAGTATAGGGGTACGATGGATATAGAATTTATTATCGGATGAAATATAGAATATAGAATAGAGTTTACCTTCAACAAACAATTCTGGATTTGAATCCCGGATACTTTCCTCGATTTCCCAAGTACAATCACGATCATCGGGACTTCATTGGACTTTGACTAGGCTAACAGATTTCCTTCTAAGCTGCTTCGTATCCTTATCAACAATACGAAGTGGTCTTCTTTCTATAGTCAAATCTGGCTCAATATCAACCTCATCTAACTGAGTAATAGGAATGGTCATAGATGGATCATGTACAACCTTCCGAAGATGGGAAACATGGAAGACGTTGTGCATGCCCTCAAATTTCTCCGGTAGTGCAACTCTGTAGGCTAGTGTACCAATCCTCTCAGTGATAGTGAATGGTCCAACGAATCTGGGAGCGAGCTTCCCTCTACGATCAAATCGAATAACATTCTTCAAAGGTGATACCTTAAGAAATACCACATCTCCAACATGGAATTCTAAATCTCTTCTATGCCTATCTGCATAGCTCTTCTGCCTATCCTGTGCGGTCTTCATCTTTCTTTTGATCTCATTAACCTTCTCGGATGCTTCCATAATCATATCTGGACCAAGAACTAATCGATCACCAGGCTCAATCCAACAAGCTGGCGATTTGCATGGCCGTCCATACAAAGCTTCGAACGGTGCCATATCAAAACTCACCTGATTATAAAGATAGTTAAATTTCAATTCAATTTTACTTATTCAAATTGAAAATTTCTGATTACCTGATAACTGTTATTATAAGTGAATTCAACCAAACGGAGATGGTCTTCCCAAGATCCACCGAAGTCAATAATGCAAGCTCGGAGCAGATCTTCCAAAACTTTGTTTACCCTCTCAGTTTGGCCATCTGTTTGAGGATGATAAGCTGTACTCAGATTCAGTTTAGTGCCCAAGACGTCCTGAAATTCCTTCCAGAATTTACTAGTGAATAAAGGATCTCTATCACATACAATACTAGATGGAACCCCATGTAGTCTAACAATATCTCTCATATAAATCTCGGCCAAACTCGAAGCAGTACGAGTGGTCTTAACAGGAATAAAGTGAGCCGATTTGGTCAACCTATCAACAATCACCCATATACTCTCGTTACCTTTTCTAGTCCTCGGTAATCCATCAATGAAGTCGATAGAAATCTGATCCCATTTCCAACACGGAATCTCTAGGGGTTGAAGTTATCCTGCCGTCTTCCGGTGATCGGCTTTGACTTGCTGGCAAGTAGTGCATTTACTGACATATACAGAAATATCTCTCTTCATCCCACTCCACCAATATAAACGTTTCATATTTCGATACATCTTGGTGACACCAGGATGGAATGAAAGTGATGACTGGTGGTTCTCTCTAAGCACTTCCTGTCTCAATCCATCGACATGAGGAACACAAATACGGTTGTCAATCTTCAGAACTCCATTACTATCTATCTGCGCTCCCACTTTACTGTCAGCATTTCCAACTCTACCAAGAACTAACTCCTTCATGCGATAGAGCAAGGTGTCCTCATATTGCTTAGCTTTGATGCGATCCAAAAGAGATGGGGAGATAACAAGCTGAAATAGCATGCCTTCTACAAGATTACAACAAGACAATGCTTTACTACGACTCAAAGCATCAGCTACAACATTTGCTTTTCCAGGAGTATAATTGATGTCGAGATCATATGCAGCCAAGAACTCGAGCCATCGGACTTGTCTCTGGTTCAAATCCTTCTGAGAGAAAATATACCGCAAGGACTTATGATATGTGAATAATTCAAATTTTGTCCCCAAAAGATGGTGCCCCCATAGTTTCAAAGCGAATACAACTACAAGAAGCTCTAAATCATGTGTTGCATAGTTTACTTCATGGGTCTTCAACTGACGACCAGCATAAGCAACAACCTTACCATTCTGCATCAAGACAGCTCCTAAGCCTTCTCGACAGGCATCTGTATAGACAGTTAATCCTTCACTCCCGTCAATTACCGTAAGAACTAGGGCTGAAGTTAACTTACGTTTCAACTCATTAAAAGCTTATTCACACTTCTCACTCCAAATAAACTTGACATCCTTCCGAGTTAAAGCAGTAAGTGGGGCAGAAATCCAGGCAAAGCGCTCAATGAATCTGCGATAATAACCGGCTAGGCCCAAGAAGCTACGGATATCAGTAGGAGTTTTAGGAGTCTCCCAATCCTGTAGATAAATTTTCAAATTAGAAAGAAATAAGATGGATCGAATAGAAATAACGAATAAGACAGAACTTACATTGATTACGGCGATCTTAGCTGGATCGACCGAAATCCCATTTTCAGAAACAATATGGCCAAGGAATCGTACTTCGTCTCGCCAGAAGTGGCATTTGGAGAACTTGGCTTTTAGCTGGTGGTTTCGGAGAGTTCCCAGAACATAAGCAAGATGTGATTCATGCTCTTTCTCATCTTTGGAGAAGACGATAATATCATCAATGAAGACGAGAACAAACTTGTTAAGGACATCACGGAAGACTCTATTCATTAAGTCGACGAAATAAGCAGGTGCGTTGGTCAAACCGAATGGCATAACCAACCATTCATAGAATCCATTCTCGGTACGGAAAGCTGTCTTATGAATACTATCTTCTGCTACTCTGAGTTGGTGGAACCTAGTGGCTGGATCAAGCTGTGAGAAAACTTTAGCTCCATGGAGCTGATCGAATAAATCATTGATGCGAGGCATCGGGTAGCGGTTCTTGAGAGTGCGCTTGTTTAATTCCCGGTAATCAATACACATGCGAAGAGATCCATCAGATTTGGTGACAAATACGACTGCGGCGCCCCATTCAGAACAACTTCTCCTAATCAAACCCTTAGCAAATAGATCATCAATTTGGGTTTTAAGTTCAGCTTTTTCTTTAGGAGTCATCCTTCTGTGAGGGAGAACTACGGGAGTAGCTCCGGGAATAAGGTCAATGCGAAAACCGATCTCTCGCTTTGGCGGTAGAGAGTCGACCTCTCCAAATACATCGGGAAATTTCTGAACAATAGGAGTAGTACTAAGGTCATCCGGGTGAGCATTAAGAGAGAATATGAAGCTTCCGGCATATTTCTGAGGTGATTTGCATTCGATGACAAGCGGTAGACCCTTGTCATTGACTAGAGAAACAGATCGAGCTTTGCAAGAAATAATAGCATCGAATTTTATTAACCAATCAGCACCCAAAAAAATGTCAAATGCTATGAAGCCAAGCACATAAAAATCCCAAGTGAATCGGTATCTTCCATACAAAAGCACAACCTCTTTACAAATTCGACTGAGGTTGGCAAGTTCTCCAATAGGGTTGGAGACACATAAGGAAGTAGTAGCAAGAGTAGGTTCTATTTTGAGCTTATTACAAAGATCAATAGATATGAAGCTATGAGATGCACCAGTATCGAATAATACCCTAACAGGTAAATCACGTAATGAAAAAGTACTTTGTAAAGTACCTCGGTCATCCTGAGCAGGTGGTGGAAGTGGTGCAGAAGTGGTGACAACATATACTTCTGATCGTGTGCCTTTCTTCCTCAATGGGCAGTCCCTCTCTAAGTGACCTGGCTGGAGGCAGACATGGCATAAATCATTCCTCATCTGAGGAGGTGGTGGAATAGCAGCCCCGGTGGATAGACAACTATTAGCATAATGGCCCTTCTTATCGCATTTGAAGCAAGTGATCTTAGCAAGGTCGATTGGGCTTTTCTGGGCATATCCTAATCCTGTAGTCTTTTGCCAAGCTTTCTTTTGTTGATCAAAGTTCATCTTCCTCTTTCCGAGCTGGCTGGAAGAGGGCTGAGTAGGAGGGGCCTTGGCAGTGGCTCCCTTAGGCTTTGCCTCATACCGAAGTGCATAGTCGACAAGCTCTATGAAGGTGCAGTGAGTGTGGCCAGTAAGCAAGTCATAATACTCCGGTCTATCTCCCATAATGAACTTCTCGTTCTTTAGAAGTGGTGTATCGATCAATCCCGGGCCAAACTTGGAGAGCTCGTTGAATTTCCTCTCGTACTCAGAAAAAGTCATACTGCCTTGCTTAAGGTCCATAAAAGCTCTATAAAGTTGGGTTTTCCCAGCAGCTGGCATCCATTGTGTCGAGAAAGTGTCCCTAATTAAAGATAGACTAGATGAATAACACTTCAAATATTAAAAGAAGAATTTAGAGTACGAAATCCAAACAAATTTATACCTAAACTGGGCCCAAGTGATGGTGTTCTCCTCGATACGAGAAGTAATAGATTCCCACCAGTCTCGTGCGGCATCCCGAAGTTGCCAAGCAGCAAGCTGACGCTTCTGAGCATCAGTGATTTCCAATCCAGAAATATCATCTCTAAGCTTTTGAGCCATTGTTGAGCTTCAATAATATTCTCGGATCCGGAGAACTTAACACCTCCAAGCTGTGTATACTCCTTACTAAGAGTGGTAAATTTGACTGGAGCTGGGGCGGCAGGTGCAGCCTGGGCAGGACCATTTCCCCTTCCTCCCCTATTGTTTCTTCTGGCACTCATCCTGAAATACCAAAAGATTTTTTTTTTAGAACCAAGGATAGGAAATCATAGAACTTTAAGGAAAGTCTAATCAACGAATCAATTAAGAAGTTTGAATTTGAAAGGATATGGATATTGAATTGATTCTCCTCATTCTAGGGTATTGCTACCCTATGTCTAATGAGTTTATATAGCCCCAAACTAAGGTTTTTAGTGGAAACCAAAGCTCTGATACCAACTGTAACAACCCGTATATTTGGACCATTTAAATTGACAATAATCCACACATGTCAACTTAAATAATACAAAGCACGAATCATTATGGGATTATATATACATAAATGTAAATGAGAATCAATACAACATCACAGACACAGAATAGTCACAGAATAATGCAGTGGAAAATACATCGTCATAATAGTAGTTCATGAAGCTACTACAGAAGTACAACAATATCTCAATATAAAATGACTGAAATGAAATACATAAATATCCAACAGACAAGAACAACAATACTGGAATAGAAATAGACTGATAAAGATAATGCTATGTCTTCAACATTTTCAACTAACCTTGATCAGCAACTAGATAGCTTCAGACTGACCCGAGCATATACAAAAAGAAACACACTCGAGTCAGGACTCAAAATCTTATACAAGATAATCAAGTGCAAGGAAAATCCATAACTCAAAGATGAATAAAATAAACATCTCAAAGGATTCGATAAACTATCTATATATATACAATAGAATACGATATGTAGATAATGTCTAATCGGTAAAATAGAATCTTAAAATAGCATTAAGGCGTTACCATAATCCCCCTTAACACATTTTATAATGTCATAGTCTATACAACACCGTAGGCCCCACCGTAAACTAGTGGTTATCAGAGGGTACCCCATAGGTATAACACAAAACAAAACGTAGTGGTCGCGAATAGGATAATCAGTATGACAAGGTACATGAGGCAATACCAACTAGGATACTAGTAGTTGCGTGATCCGGACTGATGTTGAGCATAGCAGCTACTATCTCAACACCGCGAAACAACACTCCCAAATCAAGGGTGCACCCAAATCGAATCATAAAAGTAATAGATATGGCATCGAACAAGTGTGTCTGCTAGAGGTAGTGAACCTCAATGGCCCGGCGCGGCTCCTGTTTTAGTCATGTCAAGTGTCATCCAATATCGTTCTCTTTCTTCAATCAACGCGTTCATCAAACCATCCACTTCATTCTGGATCAACACTCCGCGTATAATAGTTATTAAAGTGGTTTCGGTATCGACAGAGAGTATGTCCATATCCGATCCCGGTCTCTTTAATAACTATGTATTTATTACCCGATGGTCGGTTAAATTAAAGTTCAAAACAAATCAAAGTCCAAAAGTCAAGTTGCAAATTTGACTTCTAGAATGTGACATTTACAATTCGATTTATTCCAGATTTTGAAAACATATATCCAAATGAATTTTAGTTCAATGTTCGAGTTAACAATATATTAAGTATTCAAATTCAATCTAATAAGATCTAAATTTCACTTGTTAAATTTTGTTCATAATTAATTAATTCAAATTAAATGGTCAATTAAGTTCAAATCGTTAAATCAAATTCTATTCATTTTAATTCGTACTGACATTCATCGTTACATTAATAAATCATAAATTTGATTAAACTAATTTCATTAACGAAATTTCTTCTATCAAAACTTCATTTGATTTGTTTTCCAAATTCGATTAAATTTTTTTTAAAGAAATTCATTTCCATTTATTTAGTTCAATGATCTATACATCGTAATAAGCTATTTTCGGGTTACAAATCGATTCAATCCATATTCCATTTACAATGTCGTGATTTAATTAATTCATTAAAATTTAATCATTTAAGTTTAAATTATCACTAGACTAAATCCAAAACTCTAGTTAGTTTTGTATTCCATTTACGTCAAAATTTTCTAAAATCCCAATTTAGATTTCTAACAAGTTTCAAATTTATTTAATTAAAAACCGAGTTTAAATCTACATTTAATAATCTTTAAATTATTAAATTTTAAAACTCACTCGTTTCTAAATCTCCTTTCGATTAAATTTTCAAATTCATTTTATTCAACTAAATAGATTTATTAATTCTTTTCAATTAAGTCCATTAATTTAATTTGTTAACTTATTTTAATTAAACCTATTTAGTTTGTTACTTAATGAAAATATTTTCAATTACAAAAATGATTTTTGTCGACCATTCGGGTTTCTTACTTTTAATTATCTATCCTAGGCCAAGTTTTTTTATTGTTTTTATCAATTCAACCTAATATTATTCAGTATAAAACAAACATAGCAAGGGAACTTGCAGTGTTATAACAGGGATGGTGTCAAAGTAAATAAACAAACAATAGCAACCATACATAACAATTCAACAATTTATTTAAATAATCCCGGAATAATCGTTTTAATTTACATTTGTTATTTATGTGAATTAATCTAATTATTCCTAGAATTCACACTATCATTTCATGCGAATTAAAGATTATTACATTATAGTTTCTCTTGGTCTCTTATTATCATTTTACTACATACATTCAATAGTTCAAGTGAGATTAACTCTATTTCTACGCGTCGAATCATTTAAAGGGTCAAATTCAACATATTTAATCCAATTTAATTTGTTTAACTATCCTATCAGATTGAATTTCATATTAAAATTCCTTCTATAACAACCTAATTCAGCATCACATAACATATTAAATGTCGCAGCTACTTATCGTAAACTAACAGTATTCAAATTTAACTTGCATAACAATTTACAGTTTTAATTCAACAATTTTAGAAATCAACAATTTAATATCCAAATTTATAATAACAACAATTTATCACTTGATTATCATAGCATAATAAATTGAGTCGTGAATAAAATATTCACCTTGCATGGTTAGAGAAGATGACGAAGCACGAGGACGAATAGATAAGAGACGCTAACAAGCACGACACAAAGCGAACACAAACTGCAATCAAACAAATAATTAATCAACAATTTGTTTATTGCAAAATATATCGATTGAATATATATATATATATATATATATATATATATATATATATATATATAAACCATACCAACAACGAAGCAAGATAGATTCGACAAATCGGTTAAAGCCTAGGACTGAGATCCCGGATCCGCAGTTGCTGGAACAAAACACAGCAAACAATAGTGAGCTAAGCGAAATATAAATTTATGAACAGAACTTGGAAACTATACTTGCAAAACCAGTTTTATAAACTAATGTATATAGTATATAAACAAACTTCCTTCTTTTTTTTATAAACCGTATATGTATAAAGAAGCAAGGCAGTTTGGTCGGCTCTGTGGGCATTGGCGAGGTCAGGGACGGGGACTGCGGAGCAGGCTGTGGTGTGTTGCGTGGGTAGGGTAGTGGGCTCGGGTGGTTGCTGACTGGACAGCGGTGAGGCAGTGGCGGGCTGGGTAGTGGCTGGTGGAGGCGAAGGCGGAGGTCGGCGTGTGGGCGGAGTGCAGGTCAATGGGCGGAGGCGGTGGGTGGGTGGACGTGTGGCAGGTGGGTGGACGTGTGGCAGGTGGGTATGGGTGCAGCAGAGGCGGGGTGTGGGTGGATGGTCGGGCTGAGTGCGGAGGAGGGCTGGATGGTGGTGCAGGCAGAGGGAGTGGTCGCTGTAGTAGGCAGTGGAGTGGTTGGACGTACATGCATGGAGGAGAGAGGGTGGAAGCATGGGTTTGTGAGTTTCATAATTCTGGAAAGAACAAACAAAAAAATAAATAAAAGAATGATGAAGGGGAGAAGAAGAGGAGCACGCACCAGAGAATAGAATGTGAACCTAACAAAAAATGAACGCAAATGATAGCAGGTATACACAAAGATGTCTAGAATCCAAAGGTTACAACATTAACATCCTCGGTAACCGCTGTGGCTATTGGGTTTCCAAGGCAGCTGAAAAGTTAAAAGACTGTTAGATTTCTGAACGTTGAAGAAAGCGGGGTACCGGTTTATGTTGCGTAACGGACCGGTTTGTAATCCGTTAAACAATTATAATTCGCAACGCCGAACTCCGATTTATACAAATAAATATATCATTTTGATCAACGCGATGAGACGATCAAAACGGTATACAGATATCAGTGATTCGATTGAATTATAAAATTTCGAAATTTTCTACTGAAGGAAATGCAGTAAAACGTCGAAAAATAAGAGCGATGGAGCTAAAGAAGTCCGAATTTGGAAAAATGAAAAATGACATCTTGCTCAGAAGACGATTTAGAAATTTTCTATGTAAAATATTTAGGTTTCGAAAACGGTTTATTTTCATCGATTACTAACTGATTTAGATTGAAAAAAATTTACGTACGAAATGAACTTTCGTATTTTCGAACGAAAATTTACCAGTTGCTATGTTGAATTAGGCGCATTCCAAATATGAAGTTTGAATAGCATCGGCATTTGTTTGTGAAAATTTGAATTCTACACTAAATCAATGATATTTAAAATTTTAAACTGGGTCTGAATTTCAGGGTCATTACATGCATAATGTCACTGCTACATGTTGCAAAGCACGGTGCTGGAAAAGGTTTCAGAAATTAACAAAGTTTCCGATGCATGCCTAAAAGTTTGTCGCGTTCAAATCAGAGTTAAATAAATCAGAGTCAAGGATTCTCATATACAAAATCATACGACTGAAGTCAAATGCAAATCAAACCATAGTGGTCACGAGATACAACAGTGTCGAGATAACCAGAAAACAAGAAATCATCAACATCGAAACATAATTGAACGGCCGAAAAATCAAGTTGAACAAAGTCACAAATTCAAAATCTTGTAAACCTAGTAAATTAGAAATCGAACCAAGTCAAAACAAGACAGAAATCACCAACGATGAAACCAAATCAAACGCAAAGCTTATTACTAAGTCGAATTAGATGCGAGTGAAAATGAAATCACTCACCTTGTTTCGAAGCGGAGACGAACTCGACTAAATAGAAGCGGTCGAGAGCGAACAACGACAATGAAGCACACATGAGTAACCACTGTATCAATCAACAAGAAGGCGCAGCTTCAAAAACCCTAATTATAGATCGAAGAAGAACGAAAAGGAACGGCCGCCATTTTTTCTATTTCGTATGTTTTTGATTAGTTAGGTTTTTCGAAAAATGAAATAAAATTAAAGGGGGATGGTATTTACTTTAGATACACGGCACCAAGGAAAACAGGGGCCAAGATTAATTTTTAAAGCCCAAACAACACTTAACCAATTTTTAAACGAATTCCAACTGATTAAAACTCCAAACAGCAATTAACAACTAATTTAATCGTCATTTGACGATAATTGATTGTTACAAAACCCCAGGTTGTTACAGGCAACAAGTGGATGAAGGTGCTAGAGGTGAAAACATGAAGCATACATAAGAAAAAGGCAAAATAGTGGAGTTTGATTCAACTTTTTGGCTCAGCTTGGTCATTGCTTGGCACGGCCATAGGTGAATTATGTCAGGTCAGATCTGGACAGTAGTGAAGGGGGCAGCTAGAGGTGAAGTAGATGATGGTGGTGGTGGTTAAGGTGCGGCCAAAGTGAATAATGAAGGGTAGGGTGAAGGGCTAGGCAATTTCAAGGGGTTTTGTGCAGTTTTTGCATTGTTTTGTGGCGATGACGTCGTTTGGATGGCACGGCTTGTGTTGGTCAGAGGAGGAGCAGATGTTTGCTGTAGCAGGTGATGGAGTGGTTAGTGGTGAAGGTGTGGAGAGGCTGGCGAAGCAACTTGAAGAAGAAGCCAGCAAAAATCATTGAAATTGTGAAGAAGAGAAGAGATAAAGGAAGCCATTTGCAAAAATTTTCTTTCATTCATTGAAGCCGTGAGTTTTTTTAAGGAGAGAAGACTATTTCACATGAAATAAGAAGAGAAATTCATGGCTATGCAACGAGTGAACGGCAAAAGAAAGAAAGTGAAAGGCCAAGGCAATGACGAGGCAGAAAAAGGAAGAGTCACAAGGAAAATGAAAGGTTTTGTTGTTTTGTTTTCTATTTTCTTTTATTCAAAAATAAACAAATAAAATTTCAGTAAATACAAATAAAAATATGAACAAAATAAATGAAAAATAAAATAAGTAAATATTTTAAGGAAAAATGTAAAACAAATAAAGAAATAGCTTAATAATTGAAACTAGACTTTAAAATTTGAAAACAAAATACAATAAGCATTAGAAAATTATAACTACACTTTAAAAATATTTTAAAAATAAAAATAAACATACAACATGTCATATATACATATATACACAAATTAGAATAAACAAGAATTTTATTTATATAATTTAAAATTAATAATTTTGTTAAATTAATCAATTACACACAATATTGTAAAAAGCATAACTTTCACAATATAAATCGGATTTCAACGAAACGAAAAGCAGTGTTCTTGAAATTTAATTTATTTTCATAATAAAAGATAAAATTAAAATTTTAAAATATTTAAGTTTTAAATTTAAAAGTCAAAGTTTGACCAGATTAACCAAAATTCACATTTTCTGGAAATATTCAATATATTCAGGTTTGAAATTATAATTCTCATAAAAATAAAAATTAATATTTAAAATAACAAAATTATTCATTTTAATAAATAAAATAAAGTTTTATCCATAAATAAAATAAAGTTTTTAAATTAGGAATTTCAATTAAAATAATCAAAATATACAATTAAAATAATCACGAAATACAGGGTTGTTACATTTTTTTCCTTCTTTCTAAATATAGCTACAAAATTTTATTAAATTAACCAGTTTAATTATCAGAATTTAGGGGTCGTTACACTCTCACCTACTCAAAATTATTCGTCCCCGAAAAGGAAAAAGAAGGGCAAAGAAAGAATTAAGTCAACATACATCTTGTTGGAAAATGCTAATTTTATAAACAAATAATTTTTCAAAATTAATTAATTTGATTAAAATACACCAATTTATTTTAAAATTCCTTTAACACCATTTTATATTGTAAGTTATTCAATTAACCTTTTACTCTATTTACCTCAATTAATCCTTTTTATAACTAAAATTTAAGTGTATAACATTTATTATAAACTCTCAAATTTTATTTATAAAATACTTTTATATTGTATATTATCCAATTACATTGTTAACTTCTAATAATTAAGGTAAGTTATATTGGAATGCAATAGGATATTATACAAATAGAATTTTCCAAATTCAATTATCCAAGCTTAAATATTCATTCAAAATTTTGGCTTTATTTTATAATTGAAACCATTCTTTAAGATACAATTTAAGAATTTATTTCCGATTAACTTCGAACAATTTTAGAGATAAATAAAATATGACAATATATATCAAATCAAATTTTAAATCATATATTACATATATTATACATCAAGTCATATTTTAGAAATCCAAATCAAATTAATTCTCCAAAGCAAGACTGTAGCAAAACTACAGAATGATCTCTTCGCTTCGAAACTAGAAAATGAATGTCGATGATGTTGCAGTCATCACCGAAATTATTTTCCAGCGACAAAGAAAAGAGCACTGATTTACAAATTAAAAATTCTTTGAAACAATTTCTACTTGAAATACTTTAGAGAATACACCCTTTAGAACTTTAAAAACAAAGTTCGAAACCATCGGAAATTAAATTCTAAGTTTCTTGTTTTAAACTCAATTAAATTTCCAAATTAATTTATAGCCATATTTTATAATTCAATTATTTATATATGAAACAAAAGCTAATGGTTACAAGCTATATACAAATCAAATATTATTTCTCAACATCCAATTCGATTAACTCTCAAAATTCATAAAATTATACTTATATACATAGACAATATAAGTATACAAAATTAATTCATTTACCAAGTTGGAAAAAATATGGTGTCGGTTTGCTCTGCTCAAGTGTTTTGGAGATCCTATCGATAATGTTAATCAAACGAATCGATCAAAAACCCAAATCAACATCAACAACTCAAACAACACAATATATAAAACATCTAAATATAGATTTACACTATACAGAAATAAATTTCAAAATAAGGATAGGGATTCAAATTTTATGGACTCAAATCAAAGAGAATTCTGATTCGAAGATATGTTAGAACCAAAAGTTAAGATGATAAATAGCAAAGTACGGAGATGGATAAGCTTATACTAATTATGGGCAACCTTAACCGGGTGAATAAGATCGATGTAGAATTCTGGGCAAATCTACATTCGATCTCAAAGATAGAATTTGGGATAACAAAAGATATTAGCATCTAAACCGAGGATATATATATAAATCTCCGGTGAATTAATGCTAATTGTAAAGAAGTTTCACCCCTTTACATGTCATTTGGAGATTGGCGAGACCGCCATTTCATTATAATGATCATCCGAAGTGGAGTAATTGGATACTCCAAAATCAAAAGAAGATGAATAGTGGGGACAAGAATGAAATTTGGAACCGCAATGAACGTTCCAAAATTCAAAGGAATCCGAGTCAAAAGGAAGAGATTCACACTCGAATGAAAGCGATTCTGCAAATAACTTTACTATACATGCTAAGTTTTTCCCAAAGCCAAAGCTTTGATACCAACTGTAATAGACCTGTTATTTTCAACCATTCGCATCCACACATGTCAGACTTGAATTGGTCAAAATACCGAATTGTAAGATAAATTTGGCAAATCCCATAATAAACAACGAATAAATAAATCACTGAATCACAGACACAAAGTAATGTAATGCAGCGGAAGCAAAGAGATAGTAGTTCATGAAACTACCATATAATATACATCAGAGTTAAATAAGATACAAAAGAAGCCTCAATATGATAATCAAGTACAAACAGAATACATCACTGGAATCAACAGGATAACCGAAATGAAATAGATTGCTGGATCTTCAAGCAAAGCTCCGACTCTGAAGGTGAGTCTCCAATGTTGTGTCACTCAGTCTGACCCGAGCGTAAAGCAAATACACAAAACACTCGAGTTAGGACATACATACTTATACAATGTAAACCAACTCAAGTGAACTATAATATAAGGTACAAGTAAGTTAAAGCATGCTTGCGACCACCCATCCTCTAAGGATCCGTTAAACTATTTACTATGTAGTAATATTTCGCTATTATAATAATGTCTATAGTAAAATAAACTTACTTTTAAATAGCGGTAAAGGGTTACTCATATATCCTTTAACACGTAATAGTGCCAGTAGACTATACAGTACCGTAATACCTCTTGATTAGGAGGCTGCTAGAGGATACTCCATAGGTACAACACAAATCAAACTCGTACAAGGCTCGCTAGGGTAGGTGACATGACACAACAAGGCAAGCCAGGGTAGATATACCAATTACACACATGGGCTGGTGATAACGTGTAGCAACTATTACCGCCCACCTCGAGCCACACCTCCAAATCAAAAATCAAAAGTGGCCACCAAATAAATCTAAAAGTCAGAATATAACATCGAAGGAGTGTGTCCGATCAGACGAATGACCTCATTGGCCCAAGATCACTCCTATTTTAGCTACCTTATGCCAACTCACGGGAGTTGGGTCCACGTATATACCTCAAAGGAACGCCGCCACTATCCTACTTCATTCTAGAATCTCCACCGCATACATGGTTGTTAAAGTGATTTTCGGGGTTGGCAGAGAGTATGACAACTTCCGATCCTGGTCTCTTTAACAACTCAACGGTATTATAACCTAAGAATATTTATTTAAAAATCATTTATATTTGATAACCAAAATATCATATCCATTTCAAAAACCAAAGTAATGATATCTCATTTAAATTTCAAAACCAAATCAATATATTATTTAAATAGAACCCAAATGTAAAATCACTGAATATTTTCCTCAATTTATTAAACTTGAAATATTCCTTTAAATCATCTTAAATCAAACCACTTTGTAAAGTCATATTCTTAAATCTTCAATTTCAATAAGTTCAAATTTATATATTTAAATAAAATTCTTATTTAAATAAACTTTCAAATAAATTCATTTCCAAAGCCAAATTACTTCAAGTTATAACAACTCTGAAACCAAACACTTTGAAACATATTTATTTAGACCATTTAAATTCAATGTTAATATCTTCCAAACAAGACTCATTTAACCATTTAAATTAAATGTCAAATAATATTCATTTCAAAGTTGAAGCATTTATAAGTCCATTCATCCAATTATAACTTTCCAAAACATTGTACATTTCAACTATACTAATATTTCAATTTTTAGCCAACTTAACTTATAAAATCACATTTCACGCTTCAAAAATATTCATTTCGATATCATTTAATCCAAATTAAACTATAATTCATTAATAAGTCAAAATTACCCTATTTTAATTAACTTTTATTTTTAACAAATAACTATACACCTTATTTTAAAATATCCATCCCACAAATAAAATACCCTATCACTAAATTTACTTAGCTTTCATTTTAAAACTAAATTTCCAATTATCAAGTTAAGTCATTTTAAGTTTCATTTTTCCATTTAAATCATAATCATTCATTTTTACAAAACGTAACCATAAATCAAGTATTTTCTCATAGTTAATATAACAGTCCAATCCTCTTTATAAATCTATTCATCTAGACATCAATTAACTATGATTCCAAATTAAATAAATTTTATTATGAAGTCCAATCAAAATTGTAGTTCATTTTATCCACTCAAAATACATATTTACTATACAAACCTTATTTAATTCAAGAAATAACCTTTATTAAGTTTACAAGGTTAGATTTTAGATTCCAAATTAAATCAGACTTAATTAATAAAATGTTGATCATAAATAAAATCTTTAAATTACAATTAAAAACCAAATAAATATTTTTAAATTACAACCTAAACAAATTATTAACTCATACAATTTTAACTTATAGGAAACCAATATCTCAATATCTCTTTATATCCAAATCTTTAAATCAACTTTTTAATCAAAATTCCACATATTTAAAATTCAAAATACTTAATAATTTTAGAGAACTATTATAAAAACTTATCCATGGGCCTGTATAAAATTTTCTAACCTAGGTCAAGTGATACGGATATGTATCATTTCAATCCGTAATTTAAAAAGAATTATCCGGGTTCTATCTTTTCAAACCCGCAATCCCAAGTAAAATAAACACAATAAAATCACTTGAGCCTTTTATTTCAGCCCATAATAATTTCTTCTTATTCTACAGTCCATTCGGGTTTGTATCATTTCAACCCATAGTGATAAGGAAATTGCAGTGTGATAAACATGAAATAAGATAATAGTATAGAATAAAATATCATATCAGATGATGTAACAGGTATATAAACTACATTTAATGTCATATAAACATATAACAAGCAGGTGTGAACATAGCATATTAATTTCTATAATTCACTTGCCATCATTTCACAAATGTATAAGTACGTAATGTCTAGAGTGAATAACTCACCTTTTTAAAGCTAGGATTGAAATTCGAACCCAAATCTAAACTACGCAAAGCACGTAAAGGCACGACAAAGCACGACTATATTCTTTTGAGTGGATGAAGAGTCGGATCCAAATCTTGTATACAAACAATTAAAAAAACATAAGTGTAAAATTCAACATGTAAGATTGTGAATCAAACAATGAACAATATGGATCAAAGGGACATAATCTTTTGATAAAACAAAGCAAGATGCAAACTTAAGTGAAAAGAGTGCCATAATCCACATCTTGTGCATAACAAAGTAAAGAAAACATCACAAACATAAGAACATGATTCAATACAAAGAATAGAGATTACAACAATGAAAAGATAGGAAATAAAATGACATAACCTTGATAAATCAATGCAAGGTGATCAATACATGGCTAGGTTTGGTCAAAGTTTTGATGATGTTGTCTTCATGATGATCATGGCCTTGGATGGCGGTGGTGGAGATGGTGTAGTGGTTGGCTATAAGGGTAAGGCCAAGCGAGGCATGAAGGAAATGAAAGAAAAACAAAAATAGAAATGAGGAAAAGAAGGAGGAATCCATAGCTTTCTGTATATATATTTTTTTTCTTTTTTTCTGGATCACAAATGAGATGAGAAGTTTTTCTATACGTGAATTTGATATGGAGTGGTGGCTAGGGTTTACAAATAAAAGTGAACGACTAAGGAAAGATGAGAAGGAAAGAAATGAAAAGGAAACAATTAAAGGGGAAAGAAACTTTTATATGTTTTATTCTTAAATGCAAATGAATGAGAGGAGTTTTGAAATGAGAAATAAATCTTCTTATACGTGATTTATGGAATAATTTCTTACGACTAGGGAAAAGAAATACACGGCTAAGCAAGTAAGAAAGAGGACATGCAAACGAAAAGGCAAGAAATTAACACATGTAACCTATGACTCCTTGATTTTCTCCAACCATTTATAAAAAGATATAAACAAATAAAAATCCAATAAAAGATCATAGTGCAAACTAAAATAAAATAGCATAACATAGTAAATAAAAATATAGGAACGAATACAGAAAAATAGAAATTGAAATACGGAAAATAACTGCGTGTAAAACGCTGTGCTTTATCTAATTTAAAAAGTTTATGTTTTATATTCCCAATAAAACCATATATTTGATTTCTCAATCCTGTTATTGAATCAACTATTAACTTTTTCTCTCATGGGTAATATTAACATTGGTTTATACACTAACACACTAATAATTTCTCATTTCATCCGAATTTCAATTTATGTAGTATTAGATTTCATTTACCTACAATAAATCCATCTATTCCGGATTGAATTCCAATTAATTTATTCCCAATAACCGCCTTGCTTCAATTCTACTCTTTTTATTAAATCTATTATCACTCTATAAACCTGGTTATTATTTGTTTATCTTTCATTACAAAATATATATTAAAATTTTCATCTTTCTTTTGTAATAACTATTATTTTCAATTATATTGAATTTGCCAAATATATAAAATTATTATAATTAAAACCTCAATCAATTTATTCAACTTGGATTCATTCCTTTATTTCATCTTATGAATAAAATATACATTTCCATTTATGTCATTACATTCACACTTTACAGTTATAGTCCAATCTCACATTAATGAATATTTTCCTACATTTAAATGTAATTGATTTCCTACTCTGAATTTAGCAGCCTAACTAAAAGTCGTCTTGCATAAATGTCATCACTAACTTTATATTACACTCAAGTTTATTATTTCCACTAATTATCAGAATTGCTTATATGTAACAACCCTAGATTTTTGAAATACTTTTAAATTTTATTTTATTTCATTTTGAAAATATTTTAAAATTTATTTTATTTCAATATTTTATTTTTAAAACATTTTTAAAGTGATGTTATAATTTTCAAAGCTTATTGTATTTTATTTACAATTTTTAAATCCTAGTTTCAATTATTAAGCTATTTTCTTAATTATTTATGTTTTTCTAAAAAATTATTTATTTTCTTTCCTACTTTATTTTTTTCTGTTTTTATATTTATTTACTTACATTTTTATTTGTTTAAAATGAGTAAAAGAAATAAGAAATATAAGGGTCAAAACCCTTTCATATGCAATGACTTTTCACTTCCTTTTTGTCCTTTCAATTTGCAATTGGCATTTGCATTGAGTAGCCGACCATATAACTTTCTTTAGCCGCATATCTTTTTCATTTTTCACGTAAGAAAATTATCTTCATCTCAAAAAGTTCGGCCATCGAAATTTCTGAAATTTCTTCTAGTAAGTGCATGACTCATTTTTCTCTTCTTTTCTTCTTTGTTTTCATTATTTTTTGTGCCTTGTTTTTCCCTTATGTTGCTCGGCCATAAGCCTCTTCACCACCACATCACCTCCACCTCCATCGTACTCGGCTACAACCATCATCAACCCCTCTGACCATGACAGGCCATGGCATACCTATGATAAAACTCCTCAAAACAATTGCAAGCACTTGAAAAACATGCATAGCCGAGCCTTATTACCAATATCGCTTCACATACTCCTCTCGGCCACCCCTAGAACCACCACCACCAGCCACTGCTTGATCTTTGGCCACTGCTGCACCATCACTAGGCCTGAACAAAGCTAGGCCGAGCCACTACTTGCCATGGCGGAGCCAAGAAATGTGACCAAAAATACACTATGTTGCCTTGACTTATGTATGTTTCATTCTATCACCACTACCCTTCATTTCCATACAAGCCGAGCCATATTGACCTATACCTGACCCAAACACACAGCCATGGCCGAGCACTTGAACCCTATGGCTGAGCACTTGAACCCTATGGCCGAGCATAGATGTAGTAAAAGCAAGGTCATGTTGTTTAGTTCTTTTTGTGTTTTTATTTCTACTTGTTCATTGATATATTGTGATGTAAATTCATGTTTGCAATATCTTGTTTTGTTTGTTTTGTACAAGATAATCATCTTGGCTCTACCCTCACTTGAATCCGTAGTCATGCTATCGTGCTTTCTGGAATTTATTAACTCCAGCGTTAAGAAGTGAGTTTTCATACGGGATATCTATACTTATATAATTAGTGAACTGACACCAAGTGAATGTGTAGAATAATTTTATTATGTTATAACTACCTGTGATATGAATCATATGATGTCAACCACGTTTATAAACCTATCATATCATCAGTTACTGCTATATGATGCTATACTGTTTATTTATATCCGTTTCTCATGTTCCCTATAGAATAGAATCACTATGAGTTGAAATGATACATACCCGAATGGACTTTAGAATAGGGAAAAATCGTTATGGGCTGAAATGATAGGACTAAATGATTTTTATTTATTTCATTTAGCTCGGAATTGCGGGTTTGAAATGATAGAACCCGAATTTTTCTTTGTAAATTATGGATTGAAATGATATATTATCCATATCACTTGACCTAGGTCAGAACATATTATACAGACCCGTGGTTTTATATATATTTTATGGAATTTTTAAAGTATTTTAAAAATGTAAATTTATGATATTTTGATTTAAATTGAATAAAAATGATTTTTATAAAGTTTTAATGATTTTTGTACAAGTTAAAATGTGAAATAAATAAACGTTTAAGTTGAAATTTGAAATATAACTTAAGTTTTAAATTTGATTTTATTTAAAAGTGAATTTTGAATTAGGTAAATAAAATGAAAAATAAGTTATATTTGGAAATGGAAATTTAAACTTAAGTGCTAAGTTAAATTTTAAACTATAAAGAATAGAAATTGATATGCTTGAATTTAATAAGTAAATTATTTAAAAATTTGATTTATGTATAAAATTTACTTTATAAAAATCATAAATTTAAGGGTATTTAAATGATCATTTTTAAAGAGAAAATAGTAAATTTTATAAGTTAAAATGGTTTAAATTAAAGTTTAATTGTTTCTGAAATTGTATTGAAATCTGGAATTTAATTAATAGCATTTCAAAAATGCTATCATTTATGAAGTTAACTTGAATTCGGAAGTAAAGGATACTACAGCAATTCTAAGTGCTGTAGTTGATACAAATGTACTATAGCTAAAAATTTAACAAAGTGACATTACAGCAGTTTTTAAGTGTGGTAGTTGCAGAACTAAAACTTGAACCTGAACTATTACAGTAGTTTTTAAATGCTGTCTTTGCTTAATTGAATTGTTTTTAAATGTAACTTACCGTAGCATTTTGTCTAAATGATACGAAAAAGTGGAAATTTCACAGTTTTAACAAATTTAAGTGAATAAATGAATTCTGAAAAGACTAGATTTTTAGGAATTTTATATTTGATTATTAAGTATGATAACTTCATTTTTAATGGTTTAAATGGAGTATTTTGAGTTGAAATATAAACTATTTTGAAAGGGAATTTGAAATGGTATTTAAATTAAATAAAAATGAATGAGGTTTTGAAAAGAAATGGTATTTTGATATTTTGAAATGGATTTGAAATGATACTTGAATTTGAAATGATCTTTGATTTTTGAAGTATAAAATACTATATTTTGAAATTATAACCACGGGTTATAATAACAATTGGTTGTTAAAGAGACCGGGATCGGATATGGACATACTCTTTGTCGATACTGAAAACCACTTTAACAACTTTGTACATGGTGGAGTTCCAGAATGAAGTAGGATGGTGATGACGTTCTTGAGGTATATTACGTGGACCCGACTCCCGTGAGTTGGCTTAAGTTGGCTAAAACAGGAGCGATCTCGGGCCAAAAGGTGTAGCTCCTCTGGTCGGACACATTTCTTCGATACCATTCTATTACTCTGTGATTGTTTGGTGGCCACCCTTTGATTTGGGAGTGTGTTCCAAGGTGGGCGTAGTGGCTGCTACGTTACCACCAGCCTATGTGCATAATTGGTATATCTACCCTGGCCTTGCCTCGTGTGCCGTGTCACCTACCATAGCAAGCCTTACTCTGAGTTTCTATTTGTTTCGTACCTATGGAGTATCTTCTCATAGTCTCCCGATCTGGAGATATGCAGGTATTGTATAGACTACTGGCATTATTTTGTGTTAAGGGGAATATTGGGTCACTCCTTAACGTTATTTTAAAGTAAGTTTATTTTACTGTAGACATTATTATATTAGCGAAATATTACTAGATAGTAAATAGTTTAATAGACCCTTAGAGGATTCCTAAGTATCCTTTAAGTTACTTGTTCCTCTCGAGTGTTTTGTCCTGACTCGAGTTGGGCGTAGTTCACTTGAGTTGGTTTACATTATATAAGTATGTAATTCCTGACTCGAGTGTTTTGTGTTTTTCTTTATGCTCGGGTCAGCCTGAGTATTCACAGCTTTGAATTTTTCTTTCTAGAGTTAGGAATCGCTGGAGATTCTGTTTATCTAGTTATCTATCTATTTCAGTTTAGTTGTTCTAGTTCAGCTCATGTATTAGGGAACTTCTATGTATTTGGGATTTCTATTATGTTTTTTCAGATTGATATTATGTATTTGTTTTGGGACTTTATTATAGTAGCTTCATGGACTACTATGGTATTTTATTTTCCGCTGCGAGTCATTCTGATATTTCTGTGTCTGATTTTGTGTAATTGATTTTATTTGCTCTAAATTATATTACAATATGTTATTTTGCATCATTCAAGTCTGACATGTGTGCATTATTGTCGATTTGAATGGTACAAAATAGTGGGTCGTTACATTTGGTATCTGACCTTTGGTTTTAGGCAAACCATAGCCTATGGAGCAAGAACTCATTAGAGATAGGGTAGAAATACCCTAGAATGAGTAAAATCAAACTCAGAATCATTCTTTGTGAGAGAACATAATTTAAAGTGTAAATTGATTTTCAAAATGGTTATTTCAAAGGATTTTTCGGAGATTATTTTGATATAAAAATTTTCTTGTTTTAAGAAGAAAATTCCTTCCTTTCGTATCCACCTTTCTAGTGTTTTCTTTCTTTAGATATTCATCCAAGTGAATTTATCTTGTCTTATCTTAATTTATCTTTGCCTTCTCTTTATCTTGTCTTAAATTGTGATGACCCTGGATTTTGGACAATTGAAATATAAAAATTTAATTGATTTTTGATATTTGAATGATGGTTTAGCTTGAAATTCAAATCTAACTATTGATTTGGCAATTAAATTATTGAGTTTAATTCATTAATGATGGGTAAGAATTTGAATTTTCAATTTTTAGCTTGTTAAAATAATTTGATGGTTTCAAAAATTTATATTGATAATACTGAAGATAATGGAAGCTTCAGAATTGAATTTGGAAATAGTTTGTTCAGTTTTGAAATTTTATTGTTTAAATTAATATTTAAAAATAGCCTTTCGAGGCACAATATCGAAATTGAATGAAACCAGTTCCATTGGATCCATAATATTGTATTATTATCGGATTTCAATTTTCGTAGTGTTTGGAGTTGTTGTGTGAGCACACGATATATAAACGCGTTGAGATTTATATAGGGAATTTAATATTTAAACTCGATTCAAAAAGCTATCTTCTCCATACGATCGAATTAGGACTGAGAACCTTTTCCATTGCGTTCGGAATGGGGATATAACGTTATGAATGCCTAGCGGTACGCATCGATAGGAGTTCGGGATTTCTCGTTAGGCTATACGAGATATTTTGAATATAAAATTATAAAAGTCACTGTAGCTATTCCTTCGTTCGTACGCCAACATCATCATATTTCTTTTCTTCTGAAAGAAAGCTAAAATAAACCCTTTTCTATCTTCATAATCGAATGAAGGAAAAAAAAAAATAAACGAAGCTTTGGGAGAAATTTTAATGGCAAAGATTGTTGTGCACTCAAAATCAATTTACAGTAAGTAATCCACGGCCGCGAAATCAAAAGAGATCGATAAAGATTTCACTTCTCACCGATCCTCTTCATCCAATCATCTAGATCTCACGTCCTAGCATCCTCATCTACAATCAATTGCGATTATTCAGATCTAAATGGGTTCAATCGACGAGGCATGGCGATGTAGGCAACGCGTTTATTTTTGCATGGTCACGATTTGAGGAGGCGAACGCTAGTGCACACGAGGCGATGGAGAGCTCGCGTAGGGGTCACGAATTGGGTGTCTAGACATGGAGGCTTTCGTCTGACCGGGATCGCGCGCGACGACGTTGTGCATATGTTGTTCGATTAAGGTGGAGTGGAGGCTCACGTGTGATGGCTCGAGCTCGCGTTTGATTGGGCGTGATTGTTGCTACAGACCATGGTGGAGCGGCCATCGATGAAGACCTTAGGTAGCAGCAGTAAGTTTTTTTTTAATTAAAATTTTTATACAGTAAACATAAAAGAAAATTTATTAACAGTAGTTTTAAATAAAATTTATATATAGGCAGTTTTTAAGTTAGTCTTGGTTTAAAATTAAAATATATTTATATAATGCAGTTAATATACATGTGTGTGTCTATATATATATATATATATATATATATATATATATATATATATTAGAGTTTGAGCAGATACAGAAATTCTATAATTGGTAGAGTTGATATAAAATTAGATTTATATGAAATCTATTAGCTTATTATATAAAATTATATATACATTTTCGAGTGAAAAAGAAATAGAAAAAAATATAGGCATGCACTTTTCAATTATAAAATAAAATTTTAAGGTGATTTATTTTGTTTATTAGCTTATTTATAATTTGTTTTTAATCACTAAAAATATTTTCTAAAAGAAAATTGGTTAGAGATTTAATTTATTACATAAAATGATTTATTAAAGGAAATTTAGTTTAAAATCAAATTGTTAGTTAATTAAATTTATCAAATAGGAAGATTTAATTTGCTCGACTAAATTCGTATAATAATAAGTCCTATAATGTTTGTTACAAGGTTAAAAAATCGTGAAACTGAGTCAGAATGGAAAATGGATTGCATGCATAAGCAAAGGTGAGATCTTCTCACTCAATTAAATCTCCAGTTAATTTTAAATAGTTAGATTTTAAATTGATTTACTGTGTGCTTGGATGATTGATTTATAATTATTCACTGGATGATATTATATATATAGTATATAATATATTGGAGTTGTTGATTTCCCGCGTTATATAGTAGATGAGGCCTTATTGTGCCGCATAATAGCGGATGATATTTTATAAATCCCATATACCACGATATTCCACCTCGAAGTGGAATTGGTATTTAATTGTTATGCTAACGTCTATGGATGCAGGGAAATAGGTTGGAGGGATCAACTGGATTCCGCAAACATTTGAATTTGTTTCATTTGTTGTGTGTTAAATTATTTATAATCTCTATGTGATTATATTCTAATTGGAATCATTATAGGCTAAAATTTAGCCAAATATATTTTTGGTGTCATAAGATACCAGAAATGAAAAAATAGGATTTTTGAATTTATGTAGAAAAATCTATAGTGAAATCCTATTGAATAAATTCCAAAATATGGGAAAAGATTTTTATAAATGGGTTTTGAGCAATATTGGTTGATTGTTCCAGAATTTATTTAAAATATGGATTTCAAATAGTTTGGAAAAAGAAATAATGGGATTTATTTTAAAGGATGGTAAATTTGGAAATCCATTGAAAATTGATTTGGTATTTGAAAATAAATCATTGGGAATCAAATTGAAATTTGATTCGATGTTTGATACAAAATTAAGAAATCAATTTGGAAATTGATTAGGGTGTTTGAAACAAATTTGGGAAATCAATATTGAACATTGATTTGGTGTTGGAAGTGAATATTTGGGAATCGATTTGAAAAATCGTATAACAATGGATATTTGGAAATTTGAATTCTCAATGGGAATTCGTAAAGGAAAGGGATTTTTGTTTTAAAATTAAAAATTGAGTTATTTTTAAAAGTGTGGAAAGGAATTTACGGATTTGGAACGTAAATTTAATGCAAATCCAGAAGGATTTATAAATTGATTTGAATGAACCATTTTAGAATGGAAGGCGTACTTTCCCTAGAAAGCCGAGTATGTTTTCAATATAGTCTATAAATATGGAATTGAAGTTGTAAGACGGTTTTAAAGATAGAATGTTTGGGGAAATTATTTATTTGGGTTATTTTGAAAATCTTAAAGTAAAGATTTATTTAATTAATTATAGAAGTGATTATTTAAAGATCTAATTGATATTTGTTTTAGAAAATGGTTATTTAAATAGTTATACCCGATTTACTAAATTTATTTTTAAGTTAATTTGGACTTGAAGTTTTATATGACATATTGGTATAATATTTTCATAACTAATATTTAAATAATTGTTTTAAATAATTTTATCTAAATGTTTCCAAGCATATACATATTTTTTTTTGATAAGTGATTTGAATTATTTAAAGTATCTGAACTCGGCAGACTTTTAGTAGAAATAAATAATATCGGGAATCTTATTCAGCAAGTGAAAAGTGATTTGAAATTTGTTTTCAAATGGTTGAAGTGTGAAAATATATCTTGCGAAGATATTTTGAAAATGAATAATTTGAAAAATTATTTAAAATCCAGTGATTGTTGTGAATGTTGATTGATAGTTAAATGACCGACTATCAATATCTGCCTTTAAATGGCGTTTGAATTTCCATGCGACCGAGGGTCGAATTCCAAGTGGATATCCGAAAACCGCATCGAACCTTCGTGATTGTGAAGAATCTTTTATTTAAACGATCAAAGTGAAAATTGTCGTGATTTTTTGAAATCTGAATGAACATTTATTTTTAAAAATAAGCGCTCGTTTTTCGGATTAGCCGGGAGAGGACCTTTGTGTCATATAACTCATTCCGAACGACGAAATGGGATTGCATTTGAAGACCGGTGGTGAAGACCGGGTATTTGCGAGAATGATAGGATGACCTATCGATTGTCTCTGCACTAAATAACTACGGTTTAGAGATTCCCTAAGTGATGGGAAGTCCGATCGGGATTGTGAATACCCGGATTGCAAGGGCTTCTTCGGAAGTGCCTTCGGTTATGTTCGAACCCGGAACAGACTTGTATGGATTTGTGTCTAATGTTACAGATTAAGATGTAAAACTGGTTTCTATCAAATACATTTATGTTGGTGGCGGAGAATTTATTCTCTTAGCTTAACACCCTTCTCTGAGACGTACGAGCTCAGAGGTTATGTAGTTGATGGTTACTAGTGATACATTCCCAATTTGGCAATGTGGCATATGTAACGCCTTGATATTTTCAACCATTCGCATCCACAGATGTTGGACTTGAATTGCTCAAAATACCGAATTGTAGAATAAATTTGGCAAAACACAGCATAAACAGTAAATAAATAAATCACAGATCACAGACATAGAGTAATAAATGCAGCGGAAGTAAAGAAATAGAAGTTCATAAAGCTATTATATTAATACATCAGAGTCAAACAAGATAGAACATAGATAACAAGATACAACAGAGGTCTCAACATGATAACCAGATATGAATCAGAATACATCACTGGAACCGACCGGATAACTGGAATCAACTGGATAACCGAAAGTGAAACAGGTAGCTATATCTTCAAGCAAAGCTTCCAACTTCGAAGGTGAGTCTCAAATGCTGTATTACTCAGTCTGACCCGAGCGTAAAGCAAAATACAAAACACTCGAGTCAGGACATACATACTTTTGCAATGTAAACCAACTCAAGGGAACTGTAATATAAGGTACAAGTAACTTAAAGGATGCTTGGGACCGCCCATCCTCTAAGGATCCGTTAAACTATTTACTATGTAGTAATATTTCGCTACTATAATAATGTCTATAGTAAAATAAACAACCTTTTAAATAGCATTAAGGCGTTACATTTTCCACCTTAACACATAATAGTCCCAGTAGTCCATCCAATATCGTAGTCCCTCCTGATCGGGAAGTGCAACGATCCTGAATTTTAATTTATTTTAAATTAATATTTAAATGAATTTTTGAATTAAAATTTGTAAAATTGATTTTTAATGATGCGAGTTTCCCCGATTCAAATAGAAAATATATTAAGTCATATGGGTTTGAAAATTTGTATATATATGAGAATATATAAGTATATATTGGATTTTAAATAAATTCTTAAATAAATGATTTTGAAAAATAAATAATATACTTTAGACACAAGTATAGAAATAAATAAATAAATTGATTTAAAAATTTATAAAAGATGATAATTTGAGTTATATAAAATATATGTGTATATAGAGAAATGTAAAACAATAATTTTTAAAGTAAAATTTATGATAAATATTTAAACTAAAAATAGAAGTAAAAAGAACAAGTAAAAGAGATAAGAATAAAACATAAAGTACATAAACAATTAAAGCTTTCATCTCAACCCAAATAAACAAATCAAACATAAGAAAGGAAAACATCTATGTACAAACATAATTAAAATAGAAAATTATTTGTAATACAAAGTAAACTAAACAAAGAAAAAAAAATAGTATATACATAAGTTGTACATACAAAATAAAGAAATGGTATATGTAAACATGAAATGGGAACCAAAGCATTTAATGCCCTCACCCCTAGTACAAGCCAAAGATCATCTTAGCCCCCATAAGAAGGATAAGCTCTGACCTATATAAAATAATAATAATAATGACATATTTATATATATATTGTAAATACAATAATCTTGTACCTGCACCTCTTTCTTTCTATATGTACAGCCCTTGTTTACAAGGCTAAGCACACTTGAAAACATTTTTATCAAATTCTTCAAACATTTTCAAATTGTGGCAAAGCATCAAGCTTGGAAAGAATTTAGCTTCATCAATAAAAAGTATGAAAACAAATCAAAATACAAAGAAGATTAACAAAATCACTGTAGCCACCAAGTATACAATATGCAGGTATAAAGGAACAAAACAAAATATGCATGTACACTTAAAAACAAAACCGAAAGCCAATAATAAAGTAAACAAGAAGCAAAGAACTGTACATACACGATTCAAATAGTGTAAAGTTGTAAACCAAATAGAACATGCATTAAATGCCACATCTCCTCAGCATGACTTGATAACATCTTCTCAGCCGAAATGGGACAATTTTATCAATAAACAAATGTTGAACAAATAAAGAAGTAAGCCTATACCCTGTACAACACTGTCTCTCTTAATATACATCTACTTCATTTCATTTTTTATTCAAACCAATCTTAGTAAGCTAACTGAAAAAAAAAATGTAAAAGAAAATAGCAAAACCAAAAGAAAAAGAAAACATCACCATTTACAAAATCAAACATCATTCAATTCAAAGCAAAACAGGATTCAAAAAGAAAATTCAAACTGCTGTTTCAACTTGAAGTTCTGAGCTTGCTTTACTGGAAAACAGGTGAGCAAAACATTCCCCTAACTTTGCTATTTCCATTGATGTTTGGATCTATATTTGATATATGATGTGAATCATGTTTGGATGGTGGTGAATTGTGTTCACATGCTTTATATATTGAAATGAATGTCAGTGTATATATATTGTGCACAGGAAAGAATGATATTCCTCTGTGTCTCCTGTCCCTATTTCAAATTAAATTCAAAAGCTTTTCCTTTGATGCTTTGTGGGCTTAAGAATATAAACAAATTATGTTTATAAAATCAATATCCGAGTTTTAAAAATATTTTCGAAATTAATTATCAAATGGTTTCACTGTAAACCAAGGACGGACAGTGAAAACACTGAAGAATGTTAAAATTAAGTATTTTAATTTCTTAATTCAATTGGATTATGTGCTTTGTTTTTGGAAGTTATGATTTTTAAGAAAAGGATCAGAATTTCTAAGTAAGGGGATTACGAGCATTCTCGAGTTAAATGAAAATTGGGTTTTGATGAAAATCTGTTGGTCGGAGTGATGATAAATCTCGAGAATAAAAAGGAAGCATGTTTGAATGTCATGGATCATCAGAAAAATGTTCAATGATTTTATAATCCATCGTATTGATCATTCGAGAGCAAATTAGGGTTTAAGGGTCGTGTTTACTGCTTCGAAGTCGCGAGTTGATCGCGCCGTCGCCGTTGTATTTCTGGCGATCGCGGGTGGGGGAATGTGGCGAGGAGGTCATGCTGCATCTCTGGTGAGGATGGCGTGCTCGCTGGTGATCGGGGATGAGGAGGCGCGGCGTTGACAAGTTTCGATGTGAAGCTAAGTTGTTTTCCAGGTTTCGAGAATAAACTCGAATTCGTTTTTGAGATGATGGGGGAACTTTAGTTGGTTGAAGATTGGTCTAGATTTGATCGATGTTTTGCCCAATGCAATGGCGATGATCGGAGCCCTCGTGTTTGGCCGTGCATGTGCACAGCACAGTGGTGTTTGGATGGCCTGGGATGTTATCGTGGCTGTCGCGTGATGTTGCTCGAGTATTTTTGGGAAACAAATCGTGTCGAACCCGATGCGCATGAGTGTTTTTATCACTGCAGTTTTTAAATTTTATAAAATTGGAAAGAAGAAGAAGTGTATACAGGGAAGAAGAAGATGCAGGGTACAGGGAAGCTCGAAGCCATGCTCGGGATTTCAGTTGATTTGCTCGAAGCAAATTTTAAGGGCCTCGGGTATACGTTGTTTCCAGTTAACCTGTTCGTCTTGTTTTGGAATTTTTAATTAAATTTCAAATGATAAACAAAGTTTTAAAAATAATAATAAATTCAAGTTTGTTTAAAACTTAGTTTGTAAATAATCAAGTTTAAATAAAAAAAAGTTTAAATTGTTTTATTTGTTAAAAATTTTGAATTTGAATTGTTTTAATAATTAAAAAGGTGATTAAGAACTTGAGTGAAACTAAAAGAATTTATATTCAAAATAGGGATGTGAATTGGTAAAGGAAAGATTTAATCAAAGATTAGAAATTTAAACCTGTACTGAAAGTCGAAGTGAAATTCCAGATTTGGAATTAAATCAGGTTTTATAAATCTAAATGTTTAAATAAGTTTAACGTAAAGCATACGTTAAATACGTGAATTTAAAAGAGAAATTGATTTGAACTCTTTCGAATTTCCTTTATAATAAAGTATTGGTAAACATGTGAATTTAAAATGGATAATTTAAATCATTTAATAAATTAATGACTTGGATTAATTTAAAAAAAAGTAATTAAGGGTTTAAAATCATTAATTAAAGTAATTAATTTGGAAAGAATTTATTTATTAAAGGTTAATTAATTAATGGAAGTGATTAAGAAATGATTTTAAGGATTAATCACTTATTGAAATTAAAGTTGGATATTTTGACAAATTAAAGTTAATTAATTATGTAATTAGTTTAAAAGGTTGATTTTATTAATATGATTAATTAAAAATAATTTAATTTGTTAAAGCATTTGATAAATAAATTGATATCAAATGATTCGTAAGTAATTAATCAAGATTGGGTAAATAAATTCGTAAGTAATTAATTTACTTGGAAATAAATTGAATTAATTAGGATTAAACGATTAATTAATCCTATTTATAAATGACTATTAAATACTTGACCTTACTTATGAATGATCGTATTATATGTGATGCCTTGAATTGATTATCCTATCTGATTTGTGACATTTTGTTATGTAGATTGAGCTGTGTATATTTATTTGCATCTGTATATTATCTGTGAATCTGTGAATGGGCGATGAGCGTTATAATTTATATCGCTTATCAACTACATTTCTGTGTTTTGATAAATGATGATTGAATGATGTTGCACTATTCTGTTAAACCCCTTGACCACACTTATACACACACAAATATGGATTTCACGAGGAAATCGGTTAAGTCACGGATTTTTGAAATAGTTTAAAATTTGAATTTTTAAATTCAAATGTTTTGGAAATGGAATTGGAATAGAAGTGAAAAGCTTTTGAAATGGAATTCAAAGATGGAAATTTATTTTGAATAACTGGAGTAAGTGTTGGAATTTAAATACTTTAATTTAAATTTGAATTCAATATTCAAATTGAATTCTGTAATTTGAAACTAGGGATTAATGATATTATACTAGTCATTATGAGTTAAATCATTTTTAAAGGTATGGTTTTGGGAATTTGAATTTAACCCAAGGATTTCAACTCGTATAAATGAATCAGATTTCCAAAATGAAAACTGTTGTTTTCAAATGATAAACACTTTTAGATAAGAACTGAGATTCCAGTTAATTAGGGGAATCTCAAGATTGAATAGAGAAATGATTTTCCTAAGTTATGAATGAATTCTTTTTGAAAGCTGAGAATTGAATCTGTTTATTTTTAACAGATTTAAATTGATGATTTGTTTAAATCAAATTGAAATGAAATTGTTTTGAAGACTATAAGTTAAATCTTTGATTTACAGATTTAACGAGTTAAATCAAATTGAAATGAAGATTGATTTGGAAAATCTGTGAATGAATCTTTTGTTTAAAAGATTAAAATGTGAAAATTGTTTAAACTGTTAAAGGTTGTGAAAATGAATCTTTTTGTTTAAAGATTGAAATGGTAATTGGATTAAACCATTTGAAAGAAAGTTTTGAATTAATAAGTTGTGACTTAATCGAAATCCCGTATCCATATGTTTTAAAAATATTTTCTCTCACTATTCGGTTTAGCCGGGAAAGGACCTTTGCGTCGTATAACCCATTCCGATTATGTGATTCAACGTTATGGATAGCATTTGAAGACCGGTGATGAAGACTGGGTATTTGCGAAAGCGATAGGATGACCTATCGATTATTTATGCACCGAGTCGCGCCGGTATAGAAACTTCCTAAGTGATGGGAAATCCGATCGGGATTGTGAATATCCGGATTGCAAGGACTTCTTTGTAAGTGCCATCGGTTCTGTTCGATTCCGGAACAGACTTGTATGGATTGTATGTCTGACATTACAATTGAGATATAAAGCCGATTTCTTTCAAATATATTTCAGTTGGTGGCGGAGAATTTATTCTTTTAGCTTAACACCCTTCTCTGAGACGTACGAACTCAGAGGTTATATAGTTGAAGTTATCAGCGATATATTCCCAATTTGGTAATGTGACATGCTGAGTGTTGCTGTGAAATGATCATTGTGTTGATTATTTGTGATTGGATCATTTATTTGATCGTCTATCCTGGTGATCATTTCTATGATCATTTGTTGACCCAAAGCATGGCTTTTGTATAAAGTATGTTTTTGTGGACGTGACTTCGTCGAGCCTCACACCTCGGGAATGGTCAAAACAGGAAAGATGCGGCAAGGTTATGAGGGCTAGCGCCCTTTAGGATATATGCATTTCCTTTTGGAAAAGGGTGGTATCATGGTATGGAACCCAGATACTTACTCATGTTGAAACACTTTATTATTATGATTGTGTGAATTGATTAGAGAGCTCTCGGATAAAGCTCCCAAAGGACCGGGGGATGGCATATTCGGTCAGTTGTTACTCAGTTAGGGGTAACCCGACCTTGTGTTGGTAGAGATCCGGTTTGGTTCTCGGGGATGTCCATCCAGAGGCATTCTCATGTGGCAATGGGAAGTTCCTTGGCCTGATCATTCGTTGGAAATCCAAAGAAACAATACGAGCCTTGTACAGTATTAGTTGTAGAACCTGCCATCTAATATGGTAGCTATAGTAGGCATAATATAATGGTACCTATGCTGGCTAAGATTTATATTCTACTTTCGAAATGATTTGTTCTACACTATGCACTAGTAATAATATCAAATGTTTCTTTTTAATGCGTATCAAGCATCTTTGACTAACATAAGAAGAAATCTCCTCCAAGTCTGCGTTTGCATTGTGCATGTGGCGGGAGGTCTTATGGTAGTCTCATTTATAAAAAGCATTGCGAATTGACTTTGAAAATCTTTTGTTGAATGTTTTAAAAGATAAACTGTTTTTGTTGTTCACACCAGTCCCACGACTGATCCGGAGTTTATTGTTTCTTTCCTAAACTCTGGGTGCTCAATATTTTCTACACGAGCAGTCTAGAGTTGGGTTTTTCAGATAGTCAGGTTTAGTAGATTATCTGGAGTTAGTTCAGTCTTTGGACCACACCAGTCTTGCTTAGCTAGGTGCATCGTTAATGGGGGTTCGAGCTATTGCTGGATTGATTCTTGGAAATGGAGTTGCAGTTCTCGGAGTTCTTCCTTGAAGACTATCTTAGAGTTATATTGTTCCGCTGCTAGATGTTATCTATTTTTCTTTCCCGCTGCTATTTTATTGTATCATATCTCTGATGTATATTGATATTTATTGGATCATCTGTTGTATCAGATATTGTATCAAAGCTGTATATCAATGTATTATTCTTTTATTCCGCTGTGTTGTTTACTTAATGATTGTTATAAGCTCCGGCGAATCGGATTTGAACGGTCGAATCTGTGGCATTCGAATACGATTTGAAGTATGGACGTCGATTTTCGAGCGGGCAAAATTCGTCTCGTTACATTTGGTATCAGAGCTAAGGTTAAACTTTAGCTCAAGAGTGTAACACATTAAGTAACTCATTAGAGATAGGGTGAAGTATCCCTAGAATGAGTAATCCCTAAGGTATCTGTTCGAATGCCTCAGTAAATTCTCTTACTATTCACCGATAGTAAGTATGAGTGCAAGAAGAAAACGAGATAGGGGACAGGGAAATACGACTATAATTGGTCAATACTCTGTAACAACAGTGGAAATAACTTTCTCTATCAATCTCCTTTGATTCGTTTCAAAATTCTTTTGATTTGCTTTGTGACAGGTACAGAAAGAAGTTCGGTGCGTTGATGCTCTACGAATCGTTGTAGAAGAATCTTTACTTCGTATTTTCATCAGTTTCTTATCGGTTTTTGATTTAAACCTTAATGAATATAAATTGGAAAATTGAGATAGAGAATTTAAATTAAATTGGAAAATTTAAAGTGAGTTAAATTGGTTAATAGAATATGAAGCTGAATTTGAATAGTATCGATAAAGCGATTTCGTTCAAAATCAAATTTTTTAAATTCTATTGTAATTTCTTGTGAATACCAAAGTCCGAAGAGTGACAAATTAGTATGTATTCTGATATTTTCCGACTTGAATTTGGAATCCATATCTTGTATTTGAGAAATTGTAGAGATCGAATCTGTCTATCTCTGTGTTGTTTTGGTGCCTGCGAATTTCGAGGACGAAATTCTTTTAAGGGGGGAAGTTTGTAACGATGCTGAATTTTAATTTATTTTAAATTGATATTTAAATGAATTTTTGAATTAAAATTTGTAAAATTGATTTTTAATGTTGCGAGTTTCCCCGATTCAAATAGAAAATATATTAAGTCATATGGGTTTGAAAATTTGTATATATATGAGAATATATAAGTATATATTGGATTTTAAATAAATTCTTAAATAAATGATTTTGAAAAATAAATAATATACTTTAGACACAAGTATAGAAATAAATAAATAAATTGATTTAAAAATTTATAAAAGATGATAATTTGAGTTATATAAAATATATGTGTATATAGAGAAATGTAAAACAATAATTTTTAAAGTAAAATTTATGATAAATATTTAAACTAAAAATAGAAGTAAAAAGAACAAGTAAAAGAGATAAGAATAAAACATAAAGTACATAAACAATGAAAGCTTTCATCTCAACCCAAATAAACAAATCAAACATAAGAAAGGAAAACATCTATGTACAAACATAATTAAAATAGAAAATTATTTGTAATACAAAGTAAACTAAACAAAGAAAAAAAAATAGTATATACATAAGTTGTACATACAAAATAAAGAAATGGTATATGTAAACATGAAATGGGAACCAAAGCATTTAATGCCCTCACCCCTAGTACAAGCCAAAGATCATCTTAGCCCCCATAAGAAGGATAAGCTCTGACCTATATAAAAAAAAATGACATATTTATATATATATTGTAAATACAATAATCTTGTACCTGCACCTCTTTCTTTCTATATGTACAGCCCTTGTTTACAAGGCTAAGCACACTTGAAAACATTTTTATCAAATTCTTCAAACATTTTCAAACTGTGGCAAAGCATCAAGCTTGGAAAGAATTTAGCTTCATCAATAAAAAGTATGAAAACAAATCAAAATACAAAGAAGATTAACAAAATCACTGTAGCCACCAAGTATACAATATGCAGGTATAAAGGAACAAAACAAAATATGCATGTACACTTAAAAACAAAACCGAAAGCCAATAATAAAGTAAACAAGAAGCAAAGAACTGTACATACATGATTCAAATAGTGTGAAGTTGTAAACCAAATAGCACATGCATTAAATGCCACATCTCCTCAGCATGACTTGATAACATCTTCTCAGCCGAAATGGGATAATTTTATCAATAAACAAATGTTGAACAAATAAAGAAGTAAGCCTATACCCTGTACAACACTGTCTCTCTTAATATACATCTACTTCATTTCATTTTTTATTCAAAACAATCTTAGTAAGCTAACTGAAAAAAAAAAATGTAAAGGCAAATAGCAAAACCAAAAGAAAAAGAAAACATCACCATTTACAAAATCAAACATCATTCAATTCAAAGCAAAACAGGATTCAAAAAGAAAATTCAAACTGCTGTTTCAACTTGAAGTTCTGAGCTTGCTTTACTGGAAAACAGGTGAGCAAAACATTCCCCTAACTTTGCTATTTCCATTGATGTTTGGATCTATATTTGATATATGATGTTAATCATGTTTGGATGGTGGTGAATTGTGTTCACATGCTTTATATATTGAAATGAATGTCAGTGTATATATATTGTGCACAGGAAAGAATGATATTCCTCTGTGTCTCCTGTCCCTGTTTCAAATTAAATTCAAAAGCTTTTCCTTTGATGCTTTGTGGGCTTAAGAATATAAACAAATTATGTTTATAAAATCAATATCCGAGTTTTAAAAATATTTTCGAATTTAATTATCAAATGGTTTCACTGTAAACCAAGGACGGACAGTGAAAACACTGAAGAATGTTAAAATTAAGTATTTTAATTTCTTAATTCAATTGGATTATGTGCTTTGTTTTTGGAAGTTATGATTTTTAAGAAAAGGATCAGAATTTCTAAGTAAGGGGATTACGAGCATTCTCGAGTTAAATGAAAATTGGGTTTTGATGAAAATCTGTTGGTCGGGGTGATGACAAATCTCGAGAATAAAAAGGAAGCATGTTTGAATGTCATGGATCATCAGAAAAATGTTCAACGATTTTATAATCCATCGTATTGATCATTCGAGAGCAAATTAGGGTTTAAGGGTCGTGTTTACTGCTTCGAAGTCGCGAGTTGATCGCGCCGTCGCCGTCGTATTTTTGGCGATCGCGGGTGGGGGAATGTGGCGAGGAGGTCATGCTGCATCTCTGGTGAGGATGGCGTGCTCGCTGGTGATCGGGGATGAGGAGGCGCGGCGTTGACAGGTTTCGATGTGAAGCTAAGTTGTTTTCCAGGTTTCGAGAATAAACTCGAATTCGTTTTTGAGATGATGGGGGAACTTTAGTTGGTTGGAGATTGGTCTAGAGTTGATCGATGTTTTGCCCAATGCAATGGCGATGATCGGAGCCCTCGCGTTTGGCCGTGCATGTGCACAGCACAGTGGTGTTTGGATGGCCTGGGATGTTATCGTGGCTGTCGCGTGATGTTGCTCGAGTATTTTTGGGAAACAAATCGTGTCGAACCCGATGCGCATGAGTGTTTTTATCACTGCAGTTTTTAAATTTTATAAAATTGAAAAGAAGAAGAAGTGTATACAGGGAAGAAGAAGAAGCAGGGTACGGGGAAGCTCGAAGCCATGCTCGGGATTTCAGTTGATTTGCTCGAAGCATATTTTAAGGGCCTCGGGTATACGTTGTTTCCAGTTAACCTGTTCGGCTTGTTTAGGAATTTTTAATTAAATTTCAAATGATAAACAAAGTTTTAAAAATAATAATAAATTCAAGTTTGTTTAAAACTTAGTTTGTTAATAATCAAGTTTAAATAAAAAAAAGTTTAAATTGTTTTATTTGTTAAAATTTTTGAATTTGAATTGTTTTAATAATTAAAAAGGTGATTAAGCACTTGAGTGACACAAAAAGAATTTATATTCAAAATAGGGATGTGAATTGGTAAAGGAAAGATTTAATCAAAGATTAAAAATTTAAACCTGTACTGAAAGTCGAAGTGAAATTCCAGATTTGGAATTAAATCAGGTTTTATAAATCTAAATGTTTAAATAAGTTTAACGTAAAGCATACGTTAAATATGTGAATTTAAAAGAGAACTTGATTTGAACTCTTTCGAATTTCCTTTATAATAAAGTATTGGTTAACATGTGAATTTAAAATGGATAATTTAAATCATTTAATAAATTAATGACTTGGATTAATTTAAAAAAAAGTAATTTAGGATTTAAAATCATTAATTAAAGTAATTAATTTGGAAAGAATTTATTTATTAAAGGTTAATTAATTAATGGAAGTGATTAAGAAATGATTTTAAGGATTAATCACTTATTGAAATTAAAGTTGGATATTTTGACAAATTAAAGTTAATTAATTATGTAATTAGTTTAAAAGGTTGATTTTATTAATATGATTAATTAAAAATAATTTAATTTGATAAAGCATTTGATAAATAAATTGATATCAAATGATTCGTAAGTAATTAATCAAGATTGGGTAAATAAATTCGTAAGTAATTAATTTACTTGGAAATAAATTGAATTAATTAGGATTAAACGATTAATTAATCCTATTTATAAATGACTATTAAATACTTGACCTTACTTATGAATGATCGTATTATATGTGATTCCTTGAATTGATTATCCTATCTGATTTGTGACATTTTGTTATGTAGATTGAGCTGTGTATATTTATTTGCATCTGTATATTATCTGTGTATTTGTGAATGGGCGATGAGCGTTATAATTTATATCGCTTATCAACTACATTTCTGTGTTTTGATCTATGATGATTGAATGATGTTGCACTATTGTGTTAAACCCCTTGACCACACTTATACACACACAAATATGGATTTCACGAGGAAATCGGTTAAGTCACAGATTTTTGAAATAGTTTAAAATTTGAATTTTTAAATTCAGATGTTTTGGAAATGGAATTGGAATAGAAGTGAAAAGCTTTTGAAATGGAATTCAAAGATGGAAATTTATTTTGAATAACTGGATTAAGTGTTGGAATTTAAATACTTTAATTTAAATTTGAATTCAATATTCAAATTGAATTCTGTAATTTGAAACTAGGGATTAATGATATTATACTAGTCATTATGAGTTAAATCATTTTTAAAGGTATGGTTTTGGGAATTTGAATTTAACCCAAGGATTTCAACTCGTATAAATGAATCAGATTTCCAAAATGAAAACTGTTGTTTTCAAATGATAAACACTTTTAGATAAGAACTGAGATTCCAGTTAATTAGGGGAATCTCAAGATTGAATAGAGAAATGATTTTCCTAAGTTATGAATGAATTCTTATTGAAAGCTATGAATTAAATCTGTTTATTTTTAACAGATTTAAATTGATGATTTGTTTAAATCAAATTGAAATGAAATTGTTTTGAAGACTATAAGTTAAATCTTTGATTTAAAGATTTAACGAGTTAAATCAAATTGAAATGAAAATTGATTTGGAAAATCTGTGAATGAATCTTTTGTTTAAAAGATTAAAATGTGAAAATTGTTTAAACCGTTAAAGGTTGTGAAAATGAATCTTTTTGTTTAAAGATTGAAATGGTAATTGGATTAAACCATTTGAAAGAAAGTTTTGAATTAATAAGTTGTGACTTAATCGAAATCCCGTATCCATATGTTTTAAAAATATTTTCGCTCACTATCCGGTTTAGCCAGGAAAGGACCTTTGTGTCGTATAACCCATTCCGATTATGTGATTCAACGTTATGGATAGCATTTGAAGACCGGTGATGAAGACCGGGTATTTGCGAAAGCGATAGGATGACCTATCGATTGTTTCTGCACCGAGTCGCGCCGGTATAGAAACTTCCTAAGTGATGGGAAATCCGATTGGGATTGTGAATATCCGGATTGCAAGGACTTCTTTGTAAGTGCCTTCGGTTCTGTTCGATTCCGGAACAGACTTGTATGGATTGTATGTCTGACATTACAATTGAGATATAAAGCCGATTTCTTTCAAATATATTTCAGTTGGTGGCGGAGAATTTATTCTTTTAGCTTAACACCCTTCTCTGAGACGTACGAACTCAGAGGTTATATAGTTGAAGTTATCAGCGATATATTCCCAATTTGGTAATGTGACATGCTGAGTGTTGCTGTGAAATGATCATTGTGTTGATTATTTGTGATAGGATCATTTATTTGATCGTCTATCCTGGTGATCATTTCTGTGATCATTTGTTGACCCAAAGCATGGCTTTTGTATAAAGTATGTTTTTGTGGACGTGACTTCGTCGAGCCTCACACCTCGGGAATGGTCAAAACAGGAAAGATGCGGCAAGGTTATGAGGGGTAGCGCCCTTTAGGATATGTGCATTTCCTTCTGGAAAAGGGTGGTATCATGGTATGGAGCCCAGATACTTACTCATGTTGAAACACTTTATTATTATGATTGTGTGAATTGATTAGAGAGCTCTCGGATAAAGGTCCCAAAGGACCAAGGGATGACATATTCGGTCAGTTGTTACTCAGTTAGGGGTAACCCGGCCTTGTGTTGGTAGAGATCCGGTTTGGTTCTCGGGGATGTCCATCCAGAGGCATTCTCATGTGGCAATGGGAAGTTCCTTGGCCTGATCATTCGTTGGAAATCCAAAGAAACAATACGAGCCTTGTACGGTATTAGTTGTAGAACCTGCCATCTAATATGGTAGTTATAGTAGGCATAATATAATGGTACCTATGCTGGCAAGATTTATATTCTACTTTCGAAATGATTTGTTCTACACTATGCACTAGTAATAATATCAAATGTTTCTTTTTAATGCGTATCAAGCATCTTTGACTAACATAAGAAGAAATCTCCTCCAAGTCTGCGTTTGCATTGTGTGTGTGGCGGGAGGTCTTATGGTAGTCTCATTTTTAAAAAGCATTGCGAATTGACTTTGAAAATCTTTTGTTGAATGTTTTAAAAGATAAACTGTTTTTGTTGTTCACACCAGTCCCACGACTGATCCGGAGTTTATTGTTTCTTTCCTAAACTCTGGGTGCTCATTATTTTCTACACGAGCAGTCTAGAGTTGGGTTTTTCAGATAGTCAGGTTTAGTAGATTATCTGGAGTTAGTTTAGTCTTTGGACCACACCAGTCTTGCTTAGCTAGGTGCATCGTTAATGGGGGTTCGAGCTATTGCTGGATTGATTCTTGGAAATGGAGTTGCAGTTCTCGGAGTTCTTCCTTGAAGACTATCTTAGAGTTATATTGTTCCGCTGCTAGATGTTATCTATTTTTCTTTCCCGCTGCTATTTTATTGTATCATATCTCTGATGTATATTGATATTTATTGGATCATCTGTTGTAACGACCCTGACTCGACCTTCGAAAATCGGCACCGAATACGACACTCGTATTCAAATGCCGCAGATCCAAACGTCGAACCTGGTTCGCCGGAGCTTATAATACATTAAGTAAATAACATAGCGGAAGAAAATGAATAGCATACATCAATATACAACATTTGATACAATAACTGATACAACATGAATGATACAACAGAATGGTACAATAGATATCAACATTATCAGAGATACAAAGAATAGCAGCGGAATTAAAAGATAACACTAGCAGCGGAACAAATCTCCAAAATAGTCTTCAAGAAAGAACTCCAGTATCAGTAATCTCCATCTCCAAAGCACCAATCCAGAAATAGCTCGAACTCCAAATCAAGATGAGGAGAAGCAACTCGATTCCAAAATGCGATTGCCAAATCCTAAGGCTGAAAGCTATCGAATCTACACCTACCATATATTATCTGAAAATCCCAACTCTAGACTGCCCGTGTGGGAAATAGTGGGCACCCAGAGTTTAGGAAAGGAACAATAAACTCCAGGTCAGTCATGGGACTGGTATGAGCAAACAAAAGCATTTGGTCTTTAAAACAAACAAAAGAATTTAAATTTGAAATCCGCAATGCTTTTTGGAAAATGAAACTACCATAAGGCCTCCCGCCACACACACAATGCAAACGCAGAATTGGAGGAGATTTCTCCTTTTGATAGTCAAATATGCTTAATACGAGAAATTTCTTTGATATTATTACTATAAGTGCAAAGTGTGGAAAAAACCATTTCGAAAGTAAAATATAAATCCTAGCCAACATACGACATTTCGTCGTATGCCTACTATAGCTACCATGTTCAATAGCAGGTTACCGCCACATTCCATGGCAGGTTATACAACTAAAACCGTACAGGGCTCGTATTGTTTTGATTGGATTTCCAACAAATGGTCAGGCTAAGGAACTTCCTACTGTCTATGGGATCGCCTCTGGCGGGACGTCCCGAGAACTAACGTTACGGTTAGATCTCTGCCAACACAAGGCCGGGTTACCTCTGTAACTAGGTAACTACTACACGAATATGTCATCCCCCGGTCCTTTGGGACCTTTATCCGAGCGCTCGCAACAAAAACCACAAAGTATCACAAAGTAATAGATCTGCAGTATCCACATGAGTAAGTATCTGGGCTCCATACCATGATACCACCCTTTACCAGAAGGGAATGACATACCCTAAAGGGCACGACCCTCATAACCTTGCCGCATCTTTCCTGTTTCGACCATTTCCGGGGAGTGAGGTCCTGATGCAGTCTCGTCCACAAAGCTACGCTTTGTGCAACAAAGCCATGCTTTGGGTCAACAGATGGCCAAAGCAATGATCACAAAGATAAATGATCAAACAAATGATCATATCACAAATGATCAACCAATGATCATCACACAGCAGCACTCAGCATGCCACATTACCAAATTGGGAATATCACTGATAAATATCAACTACATAACCTCTGAGCTCGTACGTCTCAGAGAAGGGTGTTAAACTAAGAGAATAAATTCTCCGCCACCAAGCAGAAATGTATTTGATAGAGATCAGTTAAATATCTCAAATTGTAATGTCGGACATACAACCATACAAGTCTGTTCCGGGTTCGAACAGAACCGAAGGCACTTCCGAAGAAGCCCTTGCCAACCCGGGTATCCACAATCCCGATCGGACTTCCCATCACTAAGGGAATCTCTATACCGTAGCTACTCGGTGCAGAGACAATCGATAGGTTATCCTATCGTTCTCGAAGACACCCGATCTTCAACACCGGTCTTCAAATGCTATCCATAACGTCGTATCACTATTCGGAATGGGTTATATGACACAAGGTCCTCTCCCGGCTAAACCGAATAATGAGCGCCATATTTTAAAACATATGGATATGGGATTTTAGTCAAGTCACAACTTATAAAATCCATAACTTCCTTCCAAATGGTTAAACAAATTACCATTTTAAATCTTTAAATAAAAAGATCAATCTCACAAAGTTTTACCAAATTTCACAAAGATCTATCCATAGATTTCAAAACAATTCCCATTCAATTTGGATTAACCAAATTAAATCTTTAAAGTTAAAGATTTATAGCTTTCAAACCCATTTCCAAAGATTTATCTATAACTTGGAAAACAATTTTCCTTTTAGACTTGAAAATCCTTTTAACACAACTTGGAAGTCCATTTCTTATGAGAAGCAAATCAAATTTATACAAGTTGAAATCTTGAGTTGAATTTAAATTTCAAAACATCACCTTCAAAAATGGTTTAAAACCATATAACCCATTTGTAAGTTGAATAACTTTTTAAACAATAGTTTCCAAGTCATAGAATTCAATTTCAAATGTTGAATTCAAATTTAAATTAATTTATTTACATTTCAAAACTCAATCAAGTTATTCAAATAACTTTTATTTTTGAAAACTCATTTTCAAAAGCATCAATTCTAATTCCAAAACTATTTTGGAAAAAATTCAATTTTAAAACGATTTTTAAAATCTGTGACTTAACCCATTTCCACGTGCAATCCATATTTGTGTGTGTATAAGTGTGGTCCAGAGGTTCAACACAATAGTGCACAACATCATAATCATATTGATAAGCGGTATAACCCATAACGCTTATCGATATTCACAGATTCATAGGTAAATTAAACTATCAATCACAAAGATTCACTAATACGATTCGATGTGGGTTTCGGATAACAAACTGAAATCCGACTCCCTGTCGCATCGAAATTCAAATGCCGTTTTACGGGTCAAAGGGCTTCATATTCATACGACAGTATATTCATCACAAATATAGCAGATCAGCGCAAAGCATCACATAGCATCACATCACATATCAAATATATCAATCCATCACACAACATTCAATAACAATCAGCATCTACAATTAAGATGAATAAACTGGGTGGTTTTAAATTTATTACCTACATGATTACTTTCATTTATTAGTCCTAATTAATTTACTATCCATATTTATTCAATTAATAAATCTTCAATTATTAATTTAAAATCTAATATCATTCAACTAATGATTTCTTAATTACAAATTTATTTTTTCTAAGAAAAAAAATTAATCTTAAACTTTAATTAATCAAATTAAAACCCTTAATTACTTTAATTAATTATCCATTTCATTAATTAATTAATTATATTAATTATCCATTTGTACTACCTTAAAAATTAAATGAATTACAAATCATTAAATTTTTTCTTTATCTTTAGATAAACATTCCTTATTTAAATTATGCATTTAAAAACAAAAATGTTTTTAAATTTTACATTAAATTCCATTTAACATTTCTTTAAAACTTTAAGACTTAAATTTATTTAAAATAAGATTCTTAAAATAATACAAATCTAAATCTTATATGTTTACAAGAAACATATACTTAATTAATAAGTTAAAAAGGATTTAAATCTCAATTCAAATTCAAATCAAATTTAAAAATTCTTTAAATTTCAAAACTTAAATATAACTTCCATTCTCATTCTAGTTTAAATTCTTTAAAATGCTTCTTACAATTACACCTTCCATTCAATGCAAATCACTTAATCATTTAAAAGAAATTTAAACTTAAATCTTTATTTTAAAACTGAAGTTTAAAATTTTAAATTCAGATTTAAAAACTCAGATTGAATTCATTTGAATTTCCTAATTTAAACATTTAACCTTTCAATTCAAATGCCAAAACACAATGCATTTATACTTGAGAGTTTAAAATCAAATTTGAATTTAAAAACATAAATGGTTTCAAATTTCAGACAAACAAAATTTGAATTCATATTCAAATTTTCAGACTTAAACCCAGTTTAAATCTCCACTTTCAAATTTAAAATTACCTTTACATAAAATAAAACAGAAACAGCTTTCTGTTTATTTAGAAACTTAAACTTTGAAATTTTTCTAAATTTAAATTATTTCAAAAGAACAGAATTCAAACTCTTTGAATTCATAGCTAAATTCAGTTCTAAAAATCCTAAGTTAACAATTGTAGTTTGCAGTAATTTCAAATTTTATAAACTAGAAACAGGTTTCCTGTTCTTCTATTTTTTTTTTTTAAAAATTTAAAAACATAAATGGTTTCAAATATCTGACAAATTAAATTTGAATTCATATTCAAATTTCAACTAAAACTCCATTTCAATCTCCACTTGAAATTTAATTTTTCTTCACATATAAAAACAGAAACAGTTTTCTGTTTTATAAAAAATCAAACTTTGAAATTATCTGAAATTATTTCAACAGAATTCACACTTATTTGAATTCATATTCAAATTTAGGTTCTTAAAGCCTAAGTCCAAATTAAGTTTACATTTTAAACTTTCACTTCAAATTTAAAAACTGCAAACAGTTTTCCTGTTCCTTTATTTTTTTATTTTTAACCAAACTTGAATTTCTGCATTTAAATTATTTAAATTTAGAATTCAAACTTTTTGAATTCATTTTTAGATTCAGTTTTACTCCTAAGTTCAGTTTCCATATTTAAATTTAAAACCTTACTTTCAAAATTCTAAAAACAGAATAGTTTCTGTTTTTTTTTTAAAACCTGAAACAAAAATACGCTGAACCTTACTATTTGACTTCGAGTAAATCCTCTACTAGCTTCGAGTCATTTCCTATTTCCCCCGAGACCAACCCGAGTCGAAATCCCTGCAACCCAAACAATCTCCTCAACCCTGCACAACATCAACCCCACTGCAGTGACAACCTGTCAACACCAGATTCTCTCAACTCCGTCCAACATCATCGACCAAACTCCGGTGATAACTCCATCACTACACCATCCATCAATCCCCAAAATAGCATGGAACTCGATTCATTCTTGAAGCAACAGTACCCAATTTTCCCTAACCCAGTAGCCTAGGGTTATATACTGCAATTTCCAATTTACAAACTAAATTTATGATTTTATTTTTAAAAATCAAAATTTTGTATAAGTTTTCAGTTTATAAACTTGAATAAATGAATTATGAAGATTAAATTTTAGTCAAAAACTATGGCTTGCTTGTTCTCTTGGGTTTCCAGAGCCAATTCAAGTATTTTTAACTTAATTAAAATTTTAAAACTTACTTCAAAATTAAACAAACAAGATTTGTTTATATTCCAGGTCCTAGCAGATTTTAGATCAAAGGATAAGAATCAACACGCACAGGCAATGTACTTATATATTCACCACAACATGTATATATTTTCAGATATAAATCCTGTAGCAAAATCCTACTTAAGTTTTAACAAAGTTGTTGCCCACAGGCAACAAAGTATTAAAGTTTGAAAATTTGCTTACATTGTAGAAACAGAGACAGAGAACAAATTTAAGTTTACCCAGGATTTTTTTATTATTTATTTATATTTTACTTCTAATTACTTAACATAACTTGTTTGAAATCATTTTTAAAATGGGGATTATAGTTTAATAACCAGTTTCCATTTAGATATCAGATCCCAAAAAAAAAAAATCTGGATAAGTTTTGAAGTTGATTTCTTTTAACTTGTAGGCTAGCAACAGGGACATGCAACAACACTTGCATATATATGAACATATACAGACACATTTGCATTCATTCATCATCATCACAAAATCAAACAACCATCATAACATCACAATGTATCAACACATTAGGCTTTAAAGGGAAAGTTGCTCACCTGGATTGGATATTTGGACAAAGCAACACTGGATGTTGCTTAAGAAGGAACAGAGGAGCATCTTGAGCATGCACATTTTTTTCTTTCTTTAATGTTTTGAAGCTTAGATCTGTAAGATGTAAATAAGAATATTTGCTCATCTTTTATTGTATTTGTTTTACTTACTTCATCAATGACTACAAAATTTAATTTACTTACAGTATGATTTCTTATAAAACAGAGAAGCTTTCCTTCTTCTTTTTTTTCCTGCAACTTAAAACAGAAATCAATTTGCTTTGGACTTGATTCTTCCTGCAACTTTATTAATAAAGTTGTTTAAATCTTTTGTTTTATTTACTGATTAGCAACTTCAAGTTCAAAATTCCTTAAAGAAGTTTACTTGCCTTTAGATTGTTTTCCAGAAATTCTGCACTGTCAAACTGCAGCTCTACACTTTCATAAGTCTGCAGTTTGAATTTTTTTGTTTGTGTTAAAACTTGATTTAAAAATCAAAATTTTATTAACTATAAAACTTTTAAATAAAAAAAATCACCTGAGAGATCAATGCTTCAAGATGATTCAGATATTTCCCTTTTGCTTTTGAATTGAATTGAAGAAAGCTTGACAGTTTTTTTTTCTCGTTTTCTTTTTTTTTCGGAATTTTGTTCTTGCTTGAGTGTGGGAGTTTAAAGATTTGCAAAATCTCTATGATTACTGAACTTCAGATGCTGGGGAATTTTTAAAATTCGAATTGGAAGGTGAAAGGTTTCTGAAAAAAATTTATTTGATTATTTTATTTTGGAAATGATGTCTTGTGCCATTTGTAAAAAAAAACATAAGCTTAGATTTTGTTAAGTCTTCTACTCCACCCTCATGTGTATATGTTTACATTTGTATACATGTTTTCTTTGTTTTAAGTTAAATACTTATGTTCATCTTTAAACAATTTAAATAGTTTTAAACATAACTTTATATTGTATTTATTTTCAAGTAAAAAAAAGAAAAGAAAAAGCAATTTGAATTTTTGATTTATGAAACATGATTTATGCTTTTAGCCCTTTATCAATTTATTTACAAGTTACTTACATACACTTGTATTCATTTTATTTTTACAACTTTTGAAATCCATCACATCCTACAACCATAATAAAAATGATTCTTATTTATTAACATATCTTTATTTATTCATACATTAATATTTAAACATACTCAATCACATTTGTGTTTAGATCCTTAGTTCAATAAATTTTAATTTATACATTTTGTTTTTAAACCTTGTTTGATTTTAATTTACAAGATATATCTATCCATTTATCCCCTTATGTATATATTTATACATATACAAATTAAAGTAAAATAGTATGAAATTAAATTATACATTTTTTTTATCTATTATTTTGTTTGTTCAACTTGTTAAAGTTTTTTAATCTCTAATTTATTTTTAATACATTATATTTTGAAATTCAATATTATTTTACAATTCACTTATTCTTAAACTTGAAATTTAAATTTCTATTAAAATCAAAACTATTTATCTATTCTAAGAATTTTCTAATTAATTCACAATTTATTTTCAAAAATAAATTTAATTGCCAAATTAAACTTGATAAATTTCAGGAATGTTACAGATTTCCCCCCTTAAAAGAATTTCGTCCTCGAAATTGCAAGGAAGACGAGAAAGAAAAGATAATAGATAAAGAAATGATTGATCAGATCAGATCGAAATATTTATTCTACATCCGGCTTACCAAATCAGAATATCGACAATATGAGAACAAACTCATATAATATTACACAAGATATTTGGGTCCATCGGTCTACGAATATGCAAGGGCATTGATTAGTTCGAAGGGATAACTAATCGTTCGTAGAATATATCGGACCCCAGAGAATAGATAGATAGATTAAATCTTCATATTAGTTAACCAGTTTACTTAATTTAAAATTTCCAATTTATTTAATTTTCAAATTTCAAATTCATTAGAGTTTAGATCGAAAAGCTGATAAGAAATCGATGAAGATACAAAGTAAGAATTTTCTACAACGATACGTATGGCCATCATCACACCGAAACTTCTTTCTGGAGCTGCTACGAAGCAATCAAAAAGAATTCGAAATCGAATCAAAGGAGACTGATAGAGAAAAGTTGTTTCCGCTATTGCAGGGTATTGACCATTCGTAGTGGTACTCCCCTGTCCCCTATCTCGTCCCCTTCTCGCACTCATACTCACTATCAGTGGATAGTAAGAGAATTTACTGAGGCGTTCGAACAGATATCTTAGGGATATACTCATTCTAGGGTTTACTTCACCCTATCTCTAATGAGTTACCTAATGTGTTATACTCCTGAGCTAAGGTTTTAACCATCAGCTCTGATACCAAATGTAACGACCCTGACTCGACCTTCGAAAATCGGCACCGAATACGACACTCGTATTCAAATGCCGCAGATCCAAACGTCGAACCTGGTTCGCCGGAGCTTATAATACATTAAGTAAATAACATAGCGGAAGAAAATGAATAGCATACATCAATATACAACATTTGATACAATAACTGATACAACATGAATGATACAACATAATGGTACAATAGATATCAACATTATCAGAGATACAAAGAATAGCAGCGGAATTAAAAGATAACACTAGCAGCGGAACAAATCTCCAAAATAGTCTTCAAGAAAGAACTCCAGTATCAGTAATCTCCATCTCCAAAGCACCAATCCAGAAATAGCTCGAACTCCAAATCAAGATGAGGAGAAGCAACTCGATTCCAAAATGCGATTGCCAAATCCTAAGGCTGAAAGCTATCGAATCTACACCTACCATATATTATCTGAAAATCCCAACTCTAGACTGCCCGTGTGGGAAATAGTGGGCACCCAGAGTTTAGGAAAGGAACAATAAACTCCAGGTCAGTCATGGGACTGGTATGAGCAAACAAAAGCATTTGGTCTTTAAAACAAACAAAAGAATTTAAATTTGAAATCCGCAATGCTTTTTGGAAAATGAAACTACCATAAGGCCTCCCGCCACACACACAATGCAAACGCAGAATTGGAGGAGATTTCTCCTTATGATAGTCAAATATGCTTAATACGAGAAATTTCTTTGATATTATTACTATAAGTGCAAAGTGTGGAAAAAACCATTTCGAAAGTAAAATATAAATCCTAGCCAACATACGACATTTCGTCGTATGCCTACTATAGCTACCATGTTCAATAGCAGGTTACCGCCACATTCCATGGCAGGTTATACAACTAAAACCGTACAGGGCTCGTATTGTTTTGATTGGATTTCCAACAAATGGTCAGGCTAAGGAACTTCCTACTGTCTATGGGATCGCCTCTGGCGGGACGTCCCGAGAACTAACGTTACGGTTAGATCTCTGCCAACACAAGGCCGGGTTACCTCTGTAACTAGGTAACTACTACACGAATATGTCATCCCCCGGTCCTTTGGGACCTTTATCCGAGCGCTCGCAACAAAAACCACAAAGTATCACAAAGTAATAGATCTGCAGTATCCACATGAGTAAGTATCTGGGCTCCATACCATGATACCACCCTTTACCAGAAGGGAATGACATACCCTAAAGGGCGCGACCCTCATAACCTTGCCGTATCTTTCCTGTTTCGACCATTTCCGAGGAGTGAGGTCCTGATGCAGTCTCGTCCACAAAGCTACGCTTTGTGCAACAAAGCCATGCTTTGGGTCAACAGATGGCCAAAGCAATGATCACAAAGATAAATGATCAAACAAATGATCATATCACAAATGATCAACCAATGATCATCACACAGCAGCACTCAGCATGCCACATTACCAAATTGGGAATATCACTGATAAATATCAACTACATAACCTCTGAGCTCGTACGTCTCAGAGAAGGGTGTTAAACTAAGAGAATAAATTCTCCGCCACCAAGCAGAAATGTATTTGATAGAGATCAGTTAAATATCTCAAATTGTAATGTCGGACATACAACCATACAAGTCTGTTCCGGGTTCGAACAGAACCGAAGGCACTTCCGAAGAAGCCCTTGCCAACCCGGGTATCCACAATCCCGATCGGACTTCCCATCACTAAGGGAATCTCTATACCGTAGCTACTCGGTGCAGAGACAATCGATAGGTTATCCTATCGTTCTCGAAGACACCCGATCTTCAACACCGGTCTTCAAATGCTATCCATAACGTCGTATCACTATTCGGAATGGGTTATATGACACAAGGTCCTCTCCCGGCTAAACCGAATAATGAGCGCCATATTTTAAAACATATGGATATGGGATTTTAGTCAATTCACAACTTATAAAATCCATAACTTCCTTCCAAATGGTTAAACAAATTACCATTTTAAATCTTTAAATAAAAAGATCAATCTCACAAAGTTTTACCAAATTTCACAAACATCTATCCATAGATTTCAAAACAATTCCCATTCAATTTGGATTAACCAAATTAAATCTTTAAAGTTAAAGATTTATAGCTTCCAAACCCATTTGCAAAGATTTATCTATAACTTGGAAAACAATTTTCCTTTTAGACTTGAAAATCCTTTTAACACAACTTGGAAGTCCATTTCTTATGAGAAGCAAATCAAATTTATACAAGTTGAAATCTTGAGTTGAATTTAAATTTCAAAACATCACCTTCAAAAATGGTTTAAAACCATATAACCCATTTGTAAGTTGAATAACTTTTTAAACAATAGTTTCCAAGTCATAGAATTCAATTTCAAATGTTGAATTCAAATTTAAATTAATTTATTTACATTTCAAAACTCAATCAAGTTATTCAAATAACTTTTATTTTTGAAAACTCATTTTCAAAAGCATCAATTCTAATTCCAAAACTATTTTGGAAAAAATTCAATTTTAAAACGATTTTTAAAATCTGTGACTTAACCCATTTCCACGTGCAATCCATATTTGTGTGTGTATAAGTGTGGTCCAGAGGTTCAACACAATAGTGCACAACATCATAATCATATTGATAAGCGGTATAACCCATAACGCTTATCGATATTCACAGATTCATAGGTAAATTAAACTATCAATCACAAAGATTCACTAATACGATTCGATGTGGGTTTCGGATAACAAACTGAAATCCGACTCCCTGTCGCATCGAAATTCAAATGCCGTTTTACGGGTCAAAGGGCTTCATATTCATACGACAGTATATTCATCACAAATATAGCAGATCAGCGCAAAGTATCACATAGCATCACATCACATATCAAATATATCAATCCATCACACAACATTCAATAACAATCAACATCTACAATTAAGATGAATAAACTGGGTGGTTTTAAATTTATTACCTACATGATTACTTTCATTTATTAGTCCTAATTAATTTACTATCCATATTTATTCAATTAATAAATCTTCAATTATTAATTTAAAATCTAATATCATTCAACTAATGATTTCTTAATTACAAATTTATTTTTTCTAAGAAAAAAAATTAATCTTAAACTTTAATTAATCAAATTAAAACCCTCAATTACTTTAATTAATTATCCATTTCATTAATTAATTAATTATATTAATTATCCATTTGTACTACCTTAAAAATTAAATGAATTACAAATCATTAAATTTTTTCTTTATCTTTAGATAAACATTCCTTATTTAAATTATGCATTTAAAAACAAAAATGTTTTTAAATTTTACATTAAATTCCATTTAACATTTCTTTAAAACTTTAAGACTTAAATTTATTTAAAATAAGATTCTTAAAATAATACAAATCTAAATCTTATATGTTTACAAGAAACATATACTTAATTAATAAGTTAAAAAGGATTTAAATCTCAATTCAAATTCAAATCAAATTTAAAAATTCTTTAAATTTCAAAACTTAAATATAACTTCCATTCTCATTCTAGTTTAAATTCTTTAAAATGCTTCTTACAATTACACCTTCCATTCAATGCAAATCACTTAATCATTTAAAAGAAATTTAAACTTAAATCTTTATTTTAAAACTGAAGTTTAAAATTTTAAATTCAGATTTAAAAACTCAGATTGAATTCATTTGAATTTCCTAATTTAAACATTTAACCTTTCAATTCAAATGCCAAAACACAATGCATTTATACTTGAGAGTTTAAAATCAAATTTGAATTTAAAAACATAAATGGTTTCAAATTTCAGACAAACAAAATTTGAATTCATATTCAAATTTTCAGACTTAAACCCAGTTTAAATCTCCACTTTCAAATTTAAAATTACCTTTACATAAAATAAAACAGAAACAGCTTTCTGTTTATTTAGAAACTTAAACTTTGAAATTTTTCTAAATTTAAATTATTTCAAAAGAACAGAATTCAAACTCTTTGAATTCATAGCTAAATTCAGTTCTAAAAATCCTAAGTTAACAATTGTAGTTTGCAGTAATTTCAAATTTTATAAACTAGAAACAGGTTTCCTGTTCTTCTATTTTTTTTTTTTTTTTAAAATTTAAAAACATAAATGGTTTCAAATATCTGACAAATTAAATTTGAATTCATATTCAAATTTCAACTAAAACTCCATTTCAATCTCCACTTGAAATTTAATTTTTCTTCACATATAAAAACAGAAACAGTTTTCTGTTTTATAAAAAATCAAACTTTGAAATTATCTGAAATTATTTCAACAGAATTCACACTTATTTGAATTCATATTCAAATTTAGGTTCTTAAAGCCTAAGTCCAAATTAAGTTTACATTTTAAACTTTCACTTCAAATTTAAAAACTGCAAACAGTTTTCCTGTTCCTTTATTTTTTTATTTTTAACCAAACTTGAATTTCTGCATTTAAATTATTTAAATTTAGAATTCAAACTTTTTGAATTCATTTTTAGATTCAGTTTTACTCCTAAGTTCAGTTTCCATATTTAAATTTAAAACCTTACTTTCAAAATTCTAAAAACAGAATAGTTTCTGTTTTTTTTTAAAACCTGAAACAAAAATACGCTGAACCTTACTATTTGACTTCGAGTAAATCCTCTACTAGCTTCGAGTCATTTCCTATTTCCCCCGAGACCAACCCGAGTCGAAATCCCTGCAACCCAAACAATCTCCTCAACCCTGCACAACATCAACCCCACTGCAGTGACAACCTGTCAACACCAGATTCTCTCAACTCCGTCCAACATCATCGACCAAACTCCGGTGATAACTCCATCACTACACCATCCATCAATCCCCAAAATAGCATGGAACTCGATTCATTCTTGAAGCAACAGTACCCAATTTTCCCTAACCCAGTAGCCTAGGGTTATATACTGCAATTTCCAATTTACAAACTAAATTTATGATTTTATTTTTAAAAATCAAAATTTTGTATAAGTTTTCAGTTTATAAACTTGAATAAATGAATTATGAAGATTAAATTTTAGTCAAAAACTATGGCTTGCTTGTTCTCTTGGGTTTCCAGAGCCAATTCAAGTATTTTTAACTTAATTAAAATTTTAAAACTTACTTCAAAATTAAACAAACAAGATTTGTTTATATTCCAGGTCCTAGCAGATTTTAGATCAAAGGATAAGAATCAACACGCACAGGCAATGTACTTATATATTCACCACAACATGTATATATTTTCAGATATAAATCCTGTAGCAAAATCCTACTTAAGTTTTAACAAAGTTGTTGCCCACAGGCAACAAAGTATTAAAGTTTGAAAATTTGCTTACATTGTAGAAACAGAGACAGAGAACAAATTTAAGTTTACCCAGGATTTTTTTTTTTTTTATTTATATTTTACTTCTAATTACTTAACATAACTTGTTTGAAATCATTTTTAAAATGGGGATTATAGTTTAATAACCAGTTTCCATTTAGATATCAGATCCCAAAAAAAAAAAATCTGGATAAGTTTTGAAGTTGATTTCTTTTAACTTGTAGGCTAGCAACAGGGACATGCAACAACACTTGCATATATATGAACATATACAGACACATTTGCATTCATTCATCATCATCACAAAATCAAACAACCATCATAACATCACAATGTATCAACACATTAGGCTTTAAAGGGAAAGTTGCTCACCTGGATTGGATATTTGGACAAAGCAACACTGGATGTTGCTTAAGAAGGAACAGAGGAGCATCTTGAGCATGCATATTTTTTTCTTTCTTTAATGTTTTGAAGCTTAGATCTGTAAGATGTAAATAAGAATCTTTGCTCATCTTTTATTGTATTTGTTTTACTTACTTCATCAATGACTACAAAATTTAATTTACTTACAGTATGATTTCTTATAAAACAGAGAAGCTTTCCTTCTTCTTTTTTTTCCTGCAACTTAAAACAGAAATCAATTTGCTTTGGACTTGATTCTTCCTGCAACTTTATTAATAAAGTTGTTTAAATCTTTTGTTTTATTTACTGATTAGCAACTTCAAGTTCAAAATTCCTTAAAGAAGTTTACTTGCCTTTAGATTGTTTTCCAGAAATTCTGCACTGTCAAACTGCAGCTCTACACTTTCATAAGTCTGCAGTTTGAATTTTTTTGTTTGTGTTAAAACTTGATTTAAAAATCAAAATTTTATTAACTATAAAACTTTTAAATAAAAAAAATCACCTGAGAGATCAATGCTTCAAGATGATTCAGATATTTCCCTTTTGCTTTTGAATTGAATTGAAGAAAGCTTGACAGTTTTTTTTTTCTCTTTTTCTTTTTTTTTCTTTTGAATTTTGTTCTTGCTTGAGTGTGGGAGTTTAAAGATTTGCAAAATCTCTATGATTACTGAACTTTAGATGCTGGGGAATTTTTAAAATTCGAATTGGAAGGTGAAAGGTTTTTGAAAAAAATTTATTTGATTATTTTATTTTGGAAATGATGTCTTGTGCCATTTGTAAAAAAAAATCATAAGCTTAGATTTTGTTAAGTCTTCTACTCCACCCTCATGTGTATATGTTTACATTTGTATACATGTTTTCTTTGTTTTAAGTTAAATACTTATGTTCATCTTTAAACAATTTAAATAGTTTTAAACATAACTTTATATTGTATTTATTTTCAAGTAAAAAAAAAGAAAAGAAAAAGCAATTTGAATTTTTGATTTATGAAACATGATTTATGCTTTTAGCCCTTTATCAATTTATTTACAAGTTACTTACATACACTTGTATTCATTTTATTTTTACAACTTTTGAAATCCATCACATCCTACAACCATAATAAAAATGATTCTTATTTATTAACATATCTTTATTTATTCATACATTAATATTTAAACATACTCAATCACATTTGTGTTTAGATCCTTAGTTCAATAAATTTTAATTTATACATTTTGTTTTAAACCTTGTTTGATTTTAATTTACAAGATATATCTATCCATTTTATCCCCTTATGTATATATTTATACTTATACAAATTAAAGTAAAATAGTATGAAATTAAATTATACATTTTTTTTTTATCTATTATTTTGTTTGTTCAACTTGTTAAAGTTTTTTAATCTCTAATTTATTTTTAATACATTATATTTTGAAATTCAATATTATTTTACAATTCACTTATTCTTAAACTTGAAATTTAAATTTCTAATAAAATCAAAACTATTTATCTATTCTAAGAATTTTCTAATTAATTCACAATTTATTTTCAAAAATAAATTTAATTGCCAAATTAAACTTGATAAATTTCAGGAATGTTACAGCACAGCTGCTACTACCGCCCACCTCGAACAACACCCCCTCAAAGAAATCAAAAGTGGCCACCGAATCAATCCAAAGGTCAAAGTATAATATCGAAGGGATGCATCCGATCAAAGGTGTTACCTCATTAACCCGTCAATCGCCCCTGTTTTAGCCACCTTATGCCAACGCACGAGAGTTGGGTCCACGTATTTACCTCAAAGGAAACGCCGCCACCATCCTACTTTATTTTGGAATCTCCACCGCGTACACGGTTGTTAAAGTGGTTTTCGGAGTTGGCGGAGAGTATGACAACTTATGATCCCGGTCTCTTTAACAACCCAACGTTATCATAACCCATGGATATTTATTTCAAAATCATTTATACTTACAAAACTCATTTATACTTTCAAAACCAAAATAGCATATCCATTTCAAAATCATATCATTTCTTTCAAACAAGTATATACTTTCAAAACCAAAATATTCAACTCATTTCAAAACCATATCACAACAGTATCATTTCCATTTCAAAACTAATTCAATAATATATCATTTAAATAAAATCCAAATTTCCAAATCATTGAATATTTCCTTCAATTTATTAAACTGAAATATTCCATTAAATTATCATAGCATTTTGGAAATGTAACCTTAAGGAATCATAGCATTTTTGGAATGTAATACTTTCCACTTTTATATAATCAAAGTATTTATATACTTACAAATTTTAACATGGTCATTTTATAGCCTTATAGTGAAATAAACTTTGTTACTGTAATATCCGATTCAAAGCTGAAATTCTTATGTTACGTTAAAAGTACCTAATTAACTTACATTATTATTACAATAAAGAACATTATTATTTTAATCATTTAAAATATGCCATTTATGTTTATTTAAACATACATATCAAATGTATGTTATCAACTTACATTTTATTATTACAGTAAGGAACATTTATCATTTTAATCAATTTAAAATACACCACTACATTAATTAAAACTTACATGTCAAATGTACTATGTGACGATCCTGAATCGACCTTCGAAAATCGGCACCGAATACGACACTCGTATTCAAATGCCGCAGATCCAAACGTCGAATCTGGTTCGCCGGAGCTTATAACACATTAAGTAAAACACAGCGGAAGAAAAAGAATAACATATATCAATGTACAACATTTGATACAATATCTGATACAACAGAATGATACAATGAACATCAATATACATCAGAGTTACAAAGAATAGCAGCGGAAATAAAAGATAACACTAGCAGCGGAACAAAATCTCCAATGTAGCTTCAAGAAAGAACTCCAGCTGTAACTCCATCTCCAAGGCATCAATCCAGAAATAGCGAGAACTCCCAAATCAAGATGAAGAGAAGCAACTCGATCCAATTGTAATTGCCAAATCCTAAGGCTGAAAGCTATCGAATCTACACCTACTACAGATTATCTGAAAACCCCAACTCTAGACTGCCCGTGTGGGAAAATAGTGGGCACCCAGAGTTTAGGAAAGGAACAATAAACTCCAGGTCAGTCATGGGACTGGTATGAGCAAACAAAAACATTTGGTCTTTTAAAACAAACAACAGAATTTAAATTTGAAATCCGCGATGCTTTTTGAAAAATGAAACTACCATAAGGCCACCCGGCACACACACAATGCAAACGCACACATGGGGGAGATTTCTCCTTATGATAGTCAAACATGCTTACTACGAGAAAAATCCTTTGATATTATTACTAGTGCATAGTGGAAAATCTTTCGAAAGTATAATATAAAGCCTAGCCAGCATAGGTACCATGATACTATGCCTACTATAGCTGCCATGTTAAATGGCAGGTTTTACAACTAAAACCGTACAAGGTACGTATTGGATGAGTGGATTTCCAACAAATGGTCAGGCTAAGGAACTTCCTACTGCCACATGGGATCGCCTCTGGTGGGGCGTCCCGAGAAACTAACGTTACGGTTAGATCTCTGCCAACACAAGGCCGGGTTACCTCTGTAACTAGGTAACTACTACATGAATATGCCATCCCCCGGTCCTTTGGGACCTTTATCCGAGGCGCCTCAAAGCAACAACCACACAGTAAATGAGATTGGAGCAACCACATAGGTTAAATACCAGGGCTCCATACCTGATACCACCCTTTACCAGAAGGGAATGACACACCCTAAAGGGCGCGACCCTCATAACCTTGCCACATCTTTCCTGTTTCGACCATTTCCGGGGTGTGAGGTCCTGATGCAGTCTCGTCCACAAAGCTACGCTTTATACAAAAGCCATGCTTTGATCACAAATGATCAACAAATGATCATCATCACACAGCAGCACTCAGCATGTCACATTACAAAATTGGGAATATATCAATGATAAATATCAACTACAAAACCTCTGAGTTCGTACGTCTCAGAGAAGGGTGTTAAGCTAAGAGAATAAATTCTCCGCCACCAAGCAGAAATGTATTTGATAGATATCAATTTAATATCTCAAAGTGTAATGTCGGACATACAACCATACAAGTCTGTTCCGGGTTCGAACAGAACCGAAGGCACTTCCGAAGAAGCCCTTGCAAATCCGGGTATCCACAATCCCGATCGGACTTCCCATCACTTAGGAGAACTCTATACCGGAGCAACTCAGTGCAGTGTCAATCGATAGGTTATCCTATCGTTATCGAAGACACCCGGTCTTCAACACCGGTCTTCAATTGCAATCCATAACGTCGTGTCACTATTCGGAATGGGCTATATGACACAAGGTCCTCTCCCGGCTAAACCGAATAGCGAGCGCAATATTTAAAAACATATGCATATGAGATTTCAGTTAAGTCACAACTTGATAATCCAAAGTTTTTCTTTTAAATGGTTAAACAAATTACCACTTTAAATCTTTAAATAAAAAGATTCATTTCATAAAGTTCACCTAGTTCCACAAAGATCATTCATAGATTCCAAAATAATTTCCATTTCAATTGGATTTATTCCTTAAATCTTTAAACTAAAGATTTAATTTATAGCTTTCAAAACACGTTTCCAAAGATTTAGCTATAACTTGGGAAACTATTTCTATTTTAGACTTGAAATCCTTCTTACACAAATTAGAAATTCATTTCTTATGTGAAAGCTTCTATTATTTGAAAACGAATAGTTTTCGTTTCAGAAAGATTCAATTATATTTATACAAGTTAAAATCTTAGGGTTTAGAATTCAAATTCCCAATCAACGCTTTTAAAATGGTTTAAAAACCCATATAAACCCATTTATAAGTTGAATAACCTTTTAAACCCTAGTTCTCAAATCATAGAATTCAATTCAAATATTGAATTCAAATTTAAATCAAAATTTTCAAATTTCAAAACTCAATCAAGTTATTTAAAATAACTTTCATTTTTGAAATTCATTTTCAAAGCTTCAATTCTAATTCCAAAACTATTTTGGATTAAATCTTTAAAACAATTTCAAAAATCTGTCACTTAACCCATTTCCACGTGCAATCCATATTTGTGTGTGTACAAGTGTGGTCCAGGGGTTCAACACAATAGTGCACAACATCAATCATCACAGATTCAATCATATCGATAAGCGGTATAACCCATAACGCTTATCTTTATTCACAGATTCATAGATAAAATAAATTTATCAATCACAGAGATTCACTAATATGATTCGATGTGGGTTTCGGATAACCAATTGGAATCCGACTCCCTGTCGCATCGAAGTTTAAATGTCGTTTAACGGGTCAAGGGGTTTTCATATTCATATGACAGTATATTCATCACAAATATAGCAGCTCAGTGCAAAGCATCACATAGCATCACATATCAAACATATCAATCCATCACATAACATACAATTATAACAACCAAACATTTTTGATTTAGGTGAATAAATCGTGTGGTTTTGATTTTATTACTCACATAATTACTTTCATTAATAATCTTTAATCATAATTGGTTAAATTTTAAATCACCTTCATTAATTAATCATTTCTTTAATTAATTGTCTTAATTAATTAACCCTTAATTGTAATTAATTGAATCTTAATTACTTTTATTAATGGACCTTTAATTAATTACTTTAATTAATGAATCCTTAACTATTAATTAAGTCTTAATTATAATTACTAATCCTTAATTGGTTATTCTTAATTTAATTAACCTAATTAATTAACCACGTTAATTAATTATGTTTGAAGTAATTAACCCTTAACATTTGATTAATCAATCTTTAGTTTTTTTCTTTCCTGCTCTTAATTACTTTCACCAAGTAATTATTATTTTTATTTAACCATTCATTAATTACCCGATTAATTAACTTAATAATTTAATGAATCCAAATCATTAAATTCTATTTATCTTTAAGATAAAACATTTCTTACTTAATCAAATCTTTTGTAAACAATTTGCTTTTCAAATTAACTTTTAATTGATTAATTATTTTCAAATTAATTACCTTTATTAATTAATCGCATTAATTATGTTATCTAATTAATTAGCTTTAAAATACTCGATTATAAACCATTAAAACATTAGTTATTCATCCTTAATCACCTTCATAAATTAATCACCCCATAATTAATTACCTAATGATTATTAACAATCTATATTAACTTAACCTTTAAGTTAAAATATAAAAACATTTGATTAACTTCTTAATCACTTTGTTAAGTTTTATTTGAAATAACTCTATTTAAAATATAAGTTTAAAACATCTTCAACTTGATTTATTTAAAGACAATTTATTTCAAAACCTTTTAACTTCACATCCCTCTTAACAAACAATTGTCAGTTTATAAAGATCAATTTTTCTTAGAAATCAATATGTTTTTAAACTTAGACTGGGAAAATTATTACCCGAGCCAAAATGAGTTAAACCCGTGTCTTCCCCTAGGCAAACCTCTCCTCTTTTTCCTTTGAACTTTGTTGTAATTTTAAACTGTGATTCTTCATACGCAAATTACCCAATTCGAAACTCGAGTTAACTCACCACCTACACGAATTTCTCCCCGAGCTAAACTTCATCTTCTTATCATTCCCAAACTATTCAACTTGATCATCAGATACGAGAGGTACACCGTGCACCCTGCACACCGACCGGAACTCCACTGATCATCGCTGCAACCATGTACAAGTCGCCATCAACCTTGCCGCCAACCCAGACCCCAAAAAACTTCGATCGACCCCCTCTATCGAAAACGAGGTAGTCAAGCTCCTGATTGGAACAACACTCGATCAATAAACCAACTCTGGCCATTGCTACCCTCCACCGATGAACTCACCACCGCGTCCTAAGCTGCCCTGTTGACCCCCAAACATTTCCCCCTTGGTCCGATCGCTTAAAACGTATCGATGGTGACGCGATCTACTCGAGAACGCCAACAACACAAACAAGCCCGAAACCCTAAATTGGTGCCGCATCACTACTTCGATCATCGATAAATACTCTGAGTATTTTTCTGACGCTCCACAGATCTTCACCTTCCTCCAGTAACGAACACGATTTATCAAGCATTCTGATCAACGTGAATTGATGAGAATGCCTATCCCGGCAATCTCAAGATATCTCATCAATCATCTTACTAAAAATCATGATATTACTTTTAAAAATCATCGTTTGCCGATACGAATTAGATCATAGGGTTACATCATAAAATTAGAACCATCGATTTTTCTTTTTAAATTGAGGTGCCTGTAAATCCTTATTTTCCAAATATTTACTAATTTTTTTTACTTGGATTTATTTTCAAAAATGATATTATACATATACAAAACTTCCTAGTTCAGAGATCAAAGTCTATAATCAGTTTGGTGGAATTATTCGAATTTTTTTTTAACAAGGTTTGAAGACCTATAAACTAAGAACAAGAGCATTCATTTCCTGCTCCCTGACATGCCAACCCATTTGTGTATATACCAAACATGCAAGCCTATATAACAACTCAAACAACATTTTTCATAACAAGCTAAAGCATCAATCACAAAGAACAAGGTATAGAGGGAGATTCAGTGAGTTTGCTCACCTGGAATATATAGACAGAGAGGGCAGAGAAAATATTTTGCCTGGAACCAGGTTTTTTTTCCTTTTGCCACTTTAAATTCTTTTAAGTTTGGATCTTTGTTTATCTTCAGAGAAAAACTGCACTGTTTTTCTTGATTTTGTTTCCAGGATAAACTGCTTCCAGTTTTTTTTTCTTTTTTCTTCGATTTTCTCTTGAACTAAATCTTGCTTCCAGGCTTGAAGACTTGATCTATTTTTTGATTCCCAGCTCTCCACTTTTTTTTTTTTTTTTTGAGATGATTCGTTTTCAGGTTGATGAAAATCTGGTTTACAGATTTCGAACTGAAGCTTTGAAAACCAGGCTTTGAATTTTTTTTTCCTGTTTTTCTTTGTTGAGATTTGAAATACAAAATCTTTTATTACTGTTTGTTCAGATTTGCTGAGATATCAATTGATTGCATTATGGGAAAATGAAGGGTTCTTGTAATTTTTAATTCTATTCTTTTATTTAAACAATTAAATTGAATGCCATTTGTAACAAAATAATCATGAGATCTAACACTTGTACAAATTCAAACTTACATATCTATGTTTACTTCTTCACTTCCTTATGTAAATGTTTACATTTACAATTTTCAAAGACAATCTTTTTATATCATATTTATTTTATAAATGAACACATCTCTTAATTCATTAGCATATACATATATACAATGTAGAAAGAAAATTGTGTTTTTAACCAATATTCATATGTACACACATTTTGTTTTATTAATTTTAAAGAAAGAAATGATTTTAACTAATTATGTTTTTAATAAATAAACACATATATAATAGTATTTAGTTCTAAACAATTGTTCTAAAATCATTTGTATCCAATTCAAAATACAACTTTTAAATCCAACTAATTTGATAAAAATATTAATTATTGAATTTTCAATTAAAAGTTCCATTTTAAAATACATACTTTTTTTATTAATCTCTAAGCCTTTAAATTCTATTTACAATATATTTTAATCTTAGAATCTCTAAATTTCAAGTCAATTCAATTTTTTTTATTTACTTGTAATCAAATTTCTATTTAAAATCTAAAATTTTAAATTTATTCTGAAAATCTCTAATTAATTCACAAATAATCACACAATTTAATTTCAAAATTAAATTTATTATCAAATTAAACTTTGCCAAAATTCGGTAATGTTACAGACTCCCCTCCTTAAGAAATTTCGTCCCCGAAATTTGCTAGGGAGACAAAAAGAAAAGATGAAAGATAGAGAAATGTCTTTCCAAATCAAACTGGATATCAATTCTGTATTTGGCCTACCAAATAAGAATATCAACAGTATGAGAACAAACTCATACAATATTACACAAGATATTTGGGTCCATCGGTCTACGAATATGCAAGGGTATTGATTAGTTCGAAGGGATAACTAATCATTCGTAGAATATATCGGATCCCAGAGAATAGATAGATGGATCAAATCTTCATATTAGTTAACCAATTTACTAATTTAAAATTTCCAATTTATTTAATATTTTCAATTTCAAATTCATTAGAGTTTAGATCGAAAAGCTGATAAGAAACCGATGATGATACGAAGTAAGAATTTCCTATAACAATACGTATGGCCATCATCACACCGAAACTTCTTTCTGGAGCAGTCACGAAGCAATCAAAAGAATTCGAAATTGAATCAAAGGAGATTGATAGAGAAAAGATATTCCCACTGTTGCAGGGTATTGACCATTTATAGTGGTACTCCCATGTCCCCTATCTCATTCTCTTCTCGCACTCATACTCACTATCAGTGGATAGTAAGAGAATTTACTGAGGCATTCGAACGGATATCTCAGGAATATACTCATTCTAGGGTTTACTTCACCCTATCTCTAATGAGTTACTTAATGTGTTATACTCCTGAGCTAAAGTTTTAACCTTCAGCTCTGATACCAAATGTGACGATCCTGAATCGACCTTCGAAAATCGGCACCGAATACGACACTCGTATTCAAATGCCGCAGATCCAAACGTCGAATCTGGTTCGCCGGAGCTTATAACACATTAAGTAAAACACAGCGGAAGAAAAAGAATAACATATATCAATGTACAACATTTGATACAATATCTGATACAACAGAATGATACAATGAACATCAATATACATCAGAGTTACAAAGAATAGCAGCGGAAATAAAAGATAACACTAGCAGCGGAACAAAATCTCCAATGTAGCTTCAAGAAAGAACTCCAGCTGTAACTCCATCTCCAAGGCATCAATCCAGAAATAGAGAGAACTCCCAAATCAAGATGAAGAGAAGCAACTCGATCCAATTGTAATTGCCAAATCCTAAGGCTGAAAGCTATCGAATCTACACCTACTACAGATTATCTGAAAACCCCAACTCTAGACTGCCCGTGTGGGAAAATAGTGGGCACCCAGAGTTTAGGAAAGGAACAATAAACTCCAGGTCAGTCATGGGACTGGTATGAGCAAACAAAAACATTTGGTCTTTTAAAACAAACAACAGAATTTAAATTTGAAATCCACGATGTTTTTTGAAAAATGAAACTACCATAAGGCCTCCCGGCACACACACAATGCAAACGCACACATGGGGGAGATTTCTCCTTATGATAGTCAAACATGCTTACTACGAGAAAAATCCTTTGATATTATTACTAGTGCATAGTGGAAAATCTTTCAAAAGTATAATATAAATCCTAGCCAGCATAGGTACCATGATACTATGCCTACTATAACTGCCATGTTAAATGGCAGGTTTTACAACTAAAACCGTACAAGGTACGTATTGGATGAGTGGATTTCCAACAAATGGTCAGGCTAAGGAACTTCCTACTGCCACATGGGATCGCCTCTGGTGGGGCGTCCCGAGAAACTAACGTTACGGTTAGATCTCTGCCAACACAAGGCCGGGTTACCTCTGTAACTAGGTAACTACTACACGAATATGCCATCCCCCGGTCCTTTGGGACCTTTATCCGAGGCGCCTCAAAGCAACAACCACACAGTAAATGAGATTGGAGCAACCACATAGGTTAAATACCAGGGCTCCATACCTGATACCACCCTTTACCAGAAGGGAAAGACACACCCTAAAGGGCGCGACCCTCATAACCTTGCCGCATCTTTCCTGTTTCGACCATTTCCGGGGTGTGAGGTCCTGATGCAGTCTCGTCCACAAAGCTACGCTTTATACAAAAGCCATGCTTTGATCACAAATGATCAACAAATGATCATCATCACACAGCAGCACTCAGCATGTCACATTACAAAATTGGGAATATATCAATGATAAATATCAACTACAAAACCTCTGAGTTCGTACGTCTCAGAGAAGGGTGTTAAGCTAAGAGAATAAATTCTCCGCCACCAAGAAGAAATGTATTTGATAGATATCAATTTAATATCTCAAAGTGTAATGTCGGACATACAACCATACAAGTCTGTTCCGGGTTCGAACAGAACCGAAGGCACTTCCGAAGAAGCCCTTGCAAATCCGGGTATCCACAATCCCGATCGGACTTCCCATCACTTAGGAGAACTCTATACCGGAGCAACTCAGTGCAGAGTCAATCGATAGGTTATCCTATCGTTCTCGAAGACACCCGGTCTTCAACACCGGTCTTCAATTGCAATCCATAACGTCGTGTCACTATTCGGAATGGGCTATATGACACAAGGTCCTCTCCCGGCTAAACCGAATAGCGAGCGCAATATTTAAAAACATATGCATATGAGATTTCAGTTAAGTCACAACTTGATAATCCAAAGTTTTTCTTTTAAATGGTTAAACAAATTACCACTTTAAATCTTTAAATAAAAAGATTCATTTCATAAAGTTCACCTAGTTCCACAAAGATCATTCATAGATTCCAAAATAATTTCCATTTCAATTGGATTTATTCCTTAAATCTTTAAACTAAAGATTTAATTTATAGCTTTCAAAACACGTTTCCAAAGATTTAGCTATAACTTGGGAAACTATTTCTATTTTAGACTTGAAATCCTTCTTACACAAATTAGAAATTCATTTCTTATGTGAAAGCTTCTATTATTTGAAAACGAATAGTTTTCGTTTCAGAAAGATTCAATTATATTTATGCAAGTTAAAATCTTAGGGTTTAGAATTCAAATTCCCAATCAACGCTTTTAAAATGGTTTAAAAACCCATATAAACCAATTTATAAGTTGAATAACCTTTTAAACCCTAGTTCTCAAATCATAGAATTCAATTCAAATATTGAATTCAAATTTAAATCAAAATTTTCAAATTTCAAAACTCAATCAAGTTATTTAAAATAACTTTCATTTTTGAAATTCATTTTCAAAGCTTCAATTCTAATTCCAAAACTATTTTGGATTAAATCTTTAAAACAAATTCAAAAATCTGTGACTTAACCCATTTCCACGTGCAATCCATATTTGTGTGTGTACAAGTGTGGTCCAGGGGTTCAACACAATAGTGCACAACATCAATCATCACAGATTCAATCATATCGATAAGCGGTATAACCCATAACGCTTATCTTTATTCACAGATTCATAGATAAAATAAATTTATCAATCACAGAGATTCACTAATATGATTCGATGTGGGTTTCGGATAACCAATTGGAATCCGACTCCCTGTCGCATCGAAGTTTAAATGTCGTTTAACGGGTCAAGGGTTTTTCATATTCATATGACAGTATATTCATCACAAATATAGCAGCTCAGTGCAAAGCATCACATAGCATCACGTATCAAACATATCAATCCATCACATAGCATACAATTATAACAACCAAACATTTTTGATTTAGGTGAATAAATCGTGTGGTTTTGATTTTATTACTCACATAATTACTTTCATTAATAATCTTTAATCATAATTGGTTAAATTTTAAATCACCTTCACTAATTAATCATTTCTTTAATTAATTGTCTTAATTAATTAACCCTTAATTGTAATTAATTGAATCTTAATTACTTTTATTAATGGACCTTTAATTAATTACTTTAATTAATGAATCCTTAACTATTAATTAAGTCTTAATTATAATTACTAATCCTTAATTGGTTATTCTTAATTTAATTAACCTAATTAATTAACCACGTTAATTAATTATGTTTGAAGTAATTAACCCTTAACATTTGATTAATCAATCTTTAGTTTTTTTCTTTCCTGCTCTTAATTACTTTCACCAAGTAATTATTATTTTTATTTAACCATTCATTAATTACCCGATTAATTAACTTAATAATTTAATGAATCCAAATCATTAAATTCTATTTATCTTTAAGATAAAACATTTCTTACTTAATCAAATCTTTTGTAAACAATTTGCTTTTCAAATTAACTTTTAATTGATTAATTATTTTCAAATTAATTACCTTTATTAATTAATCGCATTAATTATGTTATCTAATTAATTAGCTTTAAAATACTCGATTATAAACCATTAAAACATTAGTTATTCATCCTTAATCACCTTCATAAATTAATCAGCCCATAATTAATTACCTAATGATTATTAACAATCTATATTAACTTAACCTTTAAGTTAAAATATAAAAACATTTGATTAACTTCTTAATCACTTTGTTAAGTTTTATTTGAAATAACTCTATTTAAAATATAAGTTTAAAACATCTTCAACTTGATTTATTTAAAGACAATTTATTTCAAAACCTTTTAACTTCACATCCCTCTTAACAAACAATTGTCAGTTTATAAAGATCAATTTTTCTTAGAAATCAATATGTTTTTAAACTTAGACTGGGAAAATTATTACCCGAGCCAAAATGAGTTAAACCCGTGTCTTCCCCTAGGCAAACCTCTCCTCTTTTTCCTTTGAACTTTGTTTTAATTTTAAACTGTGATTCTTCATACGCAAATTACCCAATTCGAAACTCGAGTTAACTCACCACCTACACGAATTTCTCCCCGAGCTAAACTTCATCTTCTTATCATTCCCAAACTATTCAACTTGATCATCAGATACGAGAGGTACACCGTGCACCCTGCACACCGACCGGAACTCCACTGATCATCGCCACAACCATGTACAAGTCGCCATCAACCTTGCCGCCAACCCAGACCCTCAAAAACTTCGATCGACCCCCTCTATCGAAAACGAGGTAGTCAAGCTCCTGATTGGAACAACACTCGATCAATAAACCAACTCTGGCCACTGCTACCCTCCACCGATGAACTCACCACCGCGTCCTAAGCTGCCCTGTTGACCCCCAAACATTTCCCCCTAGGTCCGATCGCTTAAAACGTATCGATGGTGACGCGATCTACTCGAGAACGCCAACAACACAAACAAGCCCGAAACCCTAAATTGGTGCCGCATCACTACTTCGATCATCGATAAATACTCTGAGTATTTTTCTGACGCTCCACAGATCTTCACCTTCCTCCAGTAACGAACACGATTTATCAATCATCGCCGATCAACGTGAATTGATGAGAATGCCTATCCCGGCAATCTCAAGATATCTCATCAATCATCTTACTAAAAATCATGATATTACTTTTAAAAATCATCGTTTGCCGATACGAATTAGATCATAGGGTTACATCATAAAATTAGAACCATCGATTTTTCTTTTTAAATTGAGGTGCCTGTAAATCCTTATTTTCCAAATATTTACTAATTTTTTTTACTTGGATTTATTTTCAAAAATGATATTATACATATACAAAACTTCCTAGTTCAGAGATCAAAGTCTATAATCAGTTTGGTGGAATTATTCGATTTTTTTTTTTTTTAACAAGGTTTGAAGACCTATAAACTAAGAACAAGAGCATTCATTTCCTGCTCCCTGACATGCCAACCCATTTGTGTATATACCAAACATGCAAGCCTATATAACAACTCAAACAACATTTTTCATAACAAGCTAAAGCATCAATCACAAAGAACAAGGTATAGAGGGAGATTCAGTGAGTTTGCTCACCTGGAATATATAGACAGAGAGGGAAGAGAAAATATTTTGCCTGGAACCAGCTTTTTTTCCTTTTGCCACTTTAAATTCTTTTAAGTTTGGATCTTTGTTTATCTTCAGAGAAAAACTGCACTGTTTTTCTTGATTTTGTTTCCAGGATAAACTGCTTCCAGTTTTTTTTCTTTTTTCTTTGATTTTCTCTTGAACTAAATCTTGCTTCCAGGCTTGAAGACTTGATCTATTTTTTGATTCCCAGCTCTCCTCTTTTTTTTTTTTTTGAGATGATTCGTTTTCAGGTTGATGAAAATCTGGTTTATAGATTTCGAACTGAAGCTTTGAAAACCAGGCTTTGAATTTTTTTTTCCTGTTTTTCTTTGTTGAGATTTGAAATACAAAATCTTTTATTACTGTTTGTTCAGATTTGCTGAGATATCAATTGATTGCATTATGGGAAAATGAAGGGTTCTTGTAATTTTTAATTCTATTCTTTTATTTAAACAATTAAATTGAATGCCATTTGTAACAAAATAATCATGAGATCTAACACTTGTACAAATTCAAACTTACATATCTATGTTTACTTCTTCACTTCCTTATGTAAATGTTTACATTTACAATTTTCAAAGACAATCTTTTTATATCATATTTATTTTATAAATGAACACATCTCTTAATTCATTAGCATATACATATATACAATGTTGAAAGAAAATTGTGTTTTTAACCAATATTCATATGTACACACATTTTGTTTTATTAATTTTAAAGAAAGAAATGATTTTAACTAATTATGTTTTTAATAAATAAACACATATATAATAGTATTTAGTTCTAAACAATTGTTCTAAAATCATTTGTATCCAATTCAAAATACAACTTTTAAATCCAACTAATTTGATAAAAATATTAATTATTGAATTTTCAATTAAAAGTTCCATTTTAAAATACATACTTTTTTTATTAATCTCTAAGCCTTTAAATTCTATTTACAATATATTTTAATCTTAGAATCTCTAAATTTCAAGTCAATTCAATTTTTTTTTATTTACTTGTAATCAAATTTCTATTTAAAATCTAAAATTTTAAATTTATTCTGAAAATCTCTAATTAATTCACAAATAATCACACAATTTAATTTCAAAATTAAATTTATTATCAAATTAAACTTTGCCAAAATTCGGTAATGTTACATACTATTTAACTTACATTTATTACAATAAAGAGCATTTATCATTTTAATCAATATTACACTAATTAAAACTTACATTATCAAATGTACGTTTTAATTTACATTTCTATTACAGTAAAGAGCATTTATCATTTAGTCAATATTACACTAATTTAAAACTTAAATTATCAAATGTACGTTTTAATTTACATTTCTATTACAGTAAAGAGCATTTATTATTTAATCAATATTACACTAACGAAAACTTACATTATCGAATGTACGTTTTAATTTACATTTCTATTACAGTAAAGAGCATTTAATATTTTAATCAATATTACACTAATTAAAACTTTACATGTTTCTTTCATTAATTAGGACTTTCCACGCTTCTTTCATTAATTAAAACTTTTCATGACCTTTCATTAATTAGGAATTTACACGTTTCTTTCATAAATTAAAATTTTACATGTTTCTTACGTTAATTAAAAACTTTACATGTTCTTTCATTAATCAAAACTTTACATGTTTCTTGCATTAATTAAAAACTTTACATGTTCTTTCATTAATTAAGACTTTACATGTTTCTTGCGTTAATTAAAAACTTTACATGTTCTCTCATTAATTAGGACTTTGCACGTTTCTTTCATTAATTAAAGCTTTACATGTTCTTTCATTAATTAGGAATTTACACATTTCTTTCATAAATTAAATCTTTACACGTTTCTCTGATTAATTAAAACATTACATGTTTCTTGCATTGATTATGTAACATCCCGAAAATTATGAATTTAAATTTTAGTAATATATTTGAACTTTTTGAAATAAATAATTGAAAAGTTATAAAGGAATGAAATATGGATAAAGTTTAGTGTTTTTAGTTAAAACTTTTAATAGAATTAAAACAAATACTGTAATAAAATCACATAGTCATTTAATGTTAATAACTAAAACCACTTTTCTTTTTAACAAAGTAAAATAATAAATTGTGATAGGTGATCTTTTAATAGAAATAAAAAAATTTGTTAATGTAAGTTATGATAAAATTTTAAAATTTAAATCGCATCATTATAATCTAACATTTAAACAAATAAACAAATAATGTAACATCTAAACAAATAAACAAATAAACATGTTAATAAATCAAATCAGGTAAGTCTAAGAAACTAAAAACAAAACATTAGCTAATAAAAAAAATAAGAAGACCAGACACCATGCTGTAATATACCTGTACACAAGATAGAAGCATCACAAAAACATGCTTACATTAAATGCAAGCCTCTACAAAGCAACATACTTACATTTAATGCTTTTACTTCCAGCATGGGTTTATTCTGTACTTGTTTTAATAAGCCTCAGTACAAAATCTGTTATATATACACATCAACCTACCTCTTTATTTCGTTCAACAAATTTTAGCATAGATCTGAAATTAAAGAAAAAAAAGCATCACTTTATATATTTCAAAGTTGAAAATAAATTACTGAATTAAAAAGAAAAGAGAAGAGGAACAAACTGCAGTTCAAAGAAGATCAACATAGTCTCTGTTTCAAACCTTTGTCATGTGAGTAGATTTACTGCTTGGATATTAAAATTTAGTGTATTAGATTTGTGAACAGCTGGCTTAGCTATGTAAGTTTTAAAGGATAACTCTGCATATGTTTGTGATATCTGTTCTTCTAGTTTGGTTTTAAAACAGAGTGAAGTTGAAAAATAAAAATCAAAACATTTCCATACGAACATTTTTAACTTAAGATTCTTAAACCAAAATATGTTGTGTAAACTTAACTTACAGTTTAAAATTTTATTTTAAGTTTGAAGTGAAAACTTTTGGCTGTGCAACCTCAAACCTTACAGTCAATCAAAATGATGATAAATTCAAGTATGATAAATCATTGATTTGATTGTATAATTCGAGTAAGTATACAAAAATGGGATTTTTAAACTAAATATGATGATTTTTACTTGGGTGTCTTAGGAGCAGTTCATAATTTAACAAATGTTGCTTTAAAATCAATTCCTGTTAATCAAAAGATTTTTGAATGTTGAAATTTCGCGTGGAGCTAGTTTAATACTCAATAATGTTGGGAAAAATACAACTTAATTTTTCTATTGCGTGAATTGGGAGTACGAGCTCGAATTAGGGTTTAGTTTTCGAAATTGATATGGTCTGTAAACTTGATGCGTACGCTACATTGGATGCATCGAGTTCGAAGATTTTGTGGGTGATGATAGCATGGGGTGTTGTCGAACTATGGACGAAGTTGCTGGGTTTCTGGCGGCGTCAGGTGGCGTGGCGAGGCGTTGACAGGGACGATGGTAGCTCCAGTGTATGTTGCAGGTTTGCGTGCTCGAACTCAATTTTGAATTCAAGATGATAAAGGAATTTGGGTGATCGGGGATTGAACTAGGGAGGATTTTTGACTTACTCATCGATGTAGCGGCGCCTGAAGATCATCAATGGCGTTGTGCACGTATACGTGCACGAATTTATGACCCGGAAGAAATTTGATTTCCTGAAGCATTTCAGGTTTGCACTCGTGTGGGTGACTCGAAGTCTTGATCGGGGAAATAGGGCAGAAACTCGAAGGGGGAATCGAGTTGCTTCAGGGTTGTATCGGGATGAAATTTGAACTTAAACAAATTTAAAAAAAAATTATTACACGGGTAGCTTTGGGGTGAAACTCGAAGTAAGGGGCATTCGAACTCGGGCGTGACTCGAGGGAGACTCGGGCTGGCCACCTGAAACAGCATATTTGTTTGAAGCTGTAGAAAACTTGAGTTTAAACAATTTTTTTTTATTAAGCATTCTTTATGAAATGAGGATTGTTTGTTAATGGAATGTGGAGTTAACAAATAATAATTAAATCTTAATTTATTTAATTTTGATACATCATTATAAAGTCATAAATAATAAATAATATAATTTAAAAGAAAATTAAAATATAATGTTGTTTAAACTAAATTTTAACTTATTGAGGTGAATTATTGAACATGGTTTAAAAGAGATAATCAAAGCAATTTAAATTATCCTTTGGTTCATTTAAACAATTAATGATTAGTTAATATAATCCCTTAAGAAAAAAATTATCTAGTAAATTAATTAATATTGAAGTTTTTAAAGATAATTAAGATTTAATAAACTAATAATTAAGATGAATTGTTTTTGAAATAAATAAATAAGTGATAAATTTATGAAAATGATTAAGATCTAATCAACTGTAATTAATTGTAAGTGATCATTGATTGAAAAATCAATAAAATAATATTTGGTTAATTTATCTCATTCGTTTTGATTAGTAAATAATTAACTATTGTTGTTAACTTATATTGATATCTCTGTTCTGTTTATAATTCTGTATGATGAAATTGCCATGTTATTGCACTGTGATTATGATTTGTTCTGTATTGATGTGAAAACCCTGTTGTCCGTAAAACGGCATTTAAACTTCGATGCGACAGGGAATCGGATTTCAGTTTGTTATCCGAAACCCACATCGACTCTGTGAATATTTATGAATGACATCCACATGTTTTAAAATTTGACACTCACTATTTGAATTAGCCGGGAAATGACCTTTGTGTCATATAACCCATTTCGAATATGTGATTCGACGTTATGGATAGCAATTGAAGACCAGTGTTGAAGACCGGGTATTTGCGAGAGCGATAGGATGATCTGTCGATTGACTCTGCACCAAGTTGCTCCGGTATAGAGTTCTCCATATGTGATGGGGAATCCGATCAAGATTGTAGATATCCGGATTGCAAGGACTTCTTTGGAAGTGCCTTCGGTTCTGTTCGAGCCCGGAACAGACTTGTATGGATAGTATGTCTGACATTACAAATTGAGATATAAAGCCGATTTCTTTCAAATATATTTCTGTTGGTGGCGGAGAATTTATTCTCTTAGCTTAACACCCTTCTCTGAGACGTACGAGCTCAGAGGTTATATAGTTGAAGGTTATCAGCAATATATTCCCAATTTGGTAATGTGACATGCTGAGTGTTGCTGTGAAATGATCATTGTGTTGATCATTTGTGATAGGATCATTTGTTTGACCATCTATCTTGGTGATCATTTCTATGATCATTTGTTGACCCAAAGCACAACTTTTGTATAAAGCGTGTTTTTGTGGACGTGACTTCGTCGGACCTCACACCCCGAAATGGTCAAAACAGGAAAGATGCGGCAAGGTTATTGGGGGTAGCACCCCTTAGGGTATGTACATTTCCTTCTGGATAGAAGTGGTATCATGGTATGGAGCCCAGATACTTAACTTATGTTGATATCGCAGATATATATATATATATATTATTTTGTGATTTGTTGCTGGGGCCCCGGTTAAAGGTTGGTTACGACCGGGAGATGGCATACTCGTGTCAGTAGTTACCCAGTTAGGGGTGACCCGGCCTTGTGTTGGCAGAGATCCGGTTTGGTTCTCGGGGACGTCCTTCCAGAGGCGTTCTCATGTGACAATGGGAAGTTCCTTGGCCTGACCATTTGCTGGAAATCCAAAGAAACAATACGAGCCTTGTATGGTTTTAGTTGTATAACCTGTCACCTCAGGTGACAGCTATAGTAGGCATAATATAATGGTACCTATGCTGGCTAAGATTAATATTCTATTTTTGAAATGTTTACTTCACTATGCACTAGTAACAATATTAAAGAATTTCTTTTCTCGTACCAAGCATATTTAACTATCATAAGAAGAAATCTCCTCCAATTCTGCGTTTGCATTGTGTGTGTGGCGGGAGGTCTTATGGTAGTTCCATTTTTAAAAGCATACCGAAAATTCTTTTATAAATCTTGTTTTATTTAAATGCAACTGTTTTTGTTTACTCATACCAGTCCCATGACTGATTCGGAGTTTATTGTTTTCTTTCCTAAACTCTGGGTGCCCATTATTTCCACACGGGCAGCCTAGTAGCAGATTTCTGTATTTTGGAGCAGCAGTATTTTGGAGCTCTTATCTTGGAGATATCTTAGGAGCTATTGGAGATTTCAGGTGTTAGCTTTTGGAAGTTCGTTATCATCTCTCTCATTTGAGAACTTTTGGATATATGTTCACTGTTGTATTATCATGATGTTGTATTTGGAGTTGTAGTGTATGTATTATGTACTCTGTTGCAGTATGGATATTATGTTGATGTTGTAACAGTGATGTTATTTATGATATTGATTCTGTTCCGCTGTTTTATATACATCTAATTGTTGTTATAAGCTCCGGCGATGCGAATTTGATGTCGTTTATTGGACATCGAGTTTGGGTCGTCACAAGTGGTATCAGAGCTGTTGGTTGAGTAAGAACTTTAGCTACGGAGTATAACACATTAGATGGCTCATTAGAGATAGGGTGAAGTATACCCTAGAATGAGTATAATCAAAATTGAAACTTTGAAATTTCTTAGTCTATTTCTTTTTACTGCTGATATTCCTTAAGATATTTCGTCTGTATATCTGAATCAATTTTCTTACTAATCTCAGATAGTGAAAATGAGTGGACGCAGAGGAAGAGTTAGGGGTCAAGGCAATGCTGCAGCACCAAATCAAATTCCCCCAGCCGCAGAAGCAGTAATAGAAATTCAGCAGCAGCCGGACTTGGCTGATTTATATAAGAAGTTCGAAAAGCTTGGTGGCAAACCGTTCATTGGCAAGGAGTCAATTATTGACGCTCAAGCTTGGGTAAGATCGTGTGAAAAGATTTTTAAAGGGCTAAAATTGCAGGATGAGCAGAAAAGACTTATAGCTTCTTGGCAACTCCAAGGAGAAGCTTCAGCTTGGTGGGAAACCATCATTATAGATGAACCCGAGGAAGAATTTACTTGAGATCGTTTTAAAGAAGTGTTTGTGAAACGTTACATGCCATCGGCGGGAGTTTCCAGAATGTATCAGGAATTTCTGGATTTGAAACAAGGAAGTTTATCGTTTGAAGAATACTTGAATAAATTCAGTGAACTATCTCGGTTTGGCCCGGAATTGCTAAATACACCTCTGAAGAAAAAGGAAAGGTTTATCCGGGGAATGAACCAGAAATATCATGGAAGAATGACAGGTCATGTTAAAGAATCTTTTTCAGATTTAGTAGATATGGGGTACAGGTACGCTACTCTTGATATGCAAGAAGCAACTGTCGAGAAAGGTAATTCAGGTAGTCAGAATTATAAAAAGCGAAAATTCGGAGGCAAGAAACCTTGGCAAGGAAAAGAGAAGAAGAGGAACATTCAAGGAAGCGCAACAGAAAATGTCACTTGTTACAACTGCAAAGAGAAAGGCCACTATTCAAATGACTGCCCAAAACCGAAGAAGCCAGCTAGAGAATGTTACAATTGTCATAAACCGGGACATTTAGTTAAAGATTGCCCAGTAATGAAGCCAGCGCAGGTGGCAAGAGTCTATGCAATTAAGGAGGACCCCTCATCTTCAAAAGCTGACAAAGGGAAAAGTGTTTTGGAAGGTAACCTTACTATTAATAATAGAACTGTTAGAGTTTTATTTGATACAGGAGCTTCACATAGCTTTATCTCCCAACAAACCGTAAATGAATTGGGACTTGAAACTAAATTTGCTGACGATCTTATTTGCGTGAAAAATCCGGTTGGAGGTCCCGAAATCTTAGTTCATATTGTAAGAGAGTTCCTATTTCATATGCTAGCCATAAATTTCCTATCAACCTTTATGTCCTCGAATTTGACGAATTTGAAATCTTACTCGGTATGAACTGGTTATCGAGATACGATGCTATATTGGAGTGTAGTAATCGGACAGTTTTAATCAAAACAAGTTTTGGAAATTTTATTGAAATCTATTGTGAGAATCCTAGTCCAAGGAGTGACAGATTGATGTATACTTTGGGAAATCTTGAACCTACTTTGCAGTCTATACCTGTTGTTCGGAATTTTTCCGACGTATTTGAAGAAGTGAAATCTTTACCTCCTCATCGAGAAATAGAATTCCGAATCGATCTTGTACCTAATACTCGTCCTGTTGTTCACGCAAGTCGCAGGATGGCACCCAGGGAAAAGATTGAATTGGTTCATCAAACTGATGAGCTACGAGCAAAAGGATTAATTCGACCCAGTGTTTCTGAATGGGGCTCAGCCGTCGTATTTTTTGCCAAATCAGACGGATCTTTGAGATTGTGTGTAGATTATCGCGATCTAAATAAACAAACTCTCAAGAATAAATTTCCACTGCCCAGGATTGAGGATTTATTTGATCAGTTGCACGGCGCTCGTTTCTTTTCAAAGATGGATCTAGCCCAGGGATTCCATCAACTACGAATCGCCGAAGATTGTGTCCATTTGACTGCTTTCAGAGGTCCTAATATGTTCTATGAATGGTTAGTTATGCCTTTCGGGCTAACCAATGCTCCAGCATACTTCGTAGATCTTATGACTCGTGTGTTTCGAGAGGTTTTGAATAAATTTGTGCTGGTATTCATTGATGATATTTTGATCTATTCTAAGACTAAAGAAGAGCATGCCGAGTATCTTAGAATTGTCTTAGAAATTTTGAGGAGAAATGTTCTATATGCAAAATTTTCCAAATGCCACTTCTGGGTCAATGAAGTCAAATTCCTTGGCCATATTGTTAATGAAGAAGGAATTTCAGTAGATCCTAGCAAAATTTCCGCTATTCTTGATTGGAAACAACCCACTACTCCAAGAGAAGTTCGAAGCCTTTTGGGTTTAGCAGGCTATTACCGGAAATTCGTTCAAGATTTTTCTAAGTTGGCTAGTCCGCTGACTAAGCTAACAATGAAGAATGCAAAGTTCATTTGGACTTCAAGATGTGAGGAAGTTTTTCAAGAGTTGAAAAAGAGATTGACCACTGCTCCTGTTCTCACTATTGTTAACGGGAACCAAGGCTTGTCTGTCTATACTGATGCATGTGGTGAAGGGGTAGGTGCAGTATTGATGCAAAACGGAAAGGTGGTTGCCTACGCGAGTAGACAATTACGTCCGCATGAGAAGAACTACCCCACGCACGATTTGGAACTTTTGGCTGTTGTTTTCACTTTGAAAATATGGCGACACTATCTTCTGGGTAAGAATATTTTCAGCTTTCTAAAAAAATTTATGAAACTAACTTGATTAAAGAAATATACCTAATAAACTCTCTTTGTTTTAGGTGAAAAATTCGAATTATTCACCGATCATAAAAACTTGAAATATCTTTTCACCCAGAAGGATCTGAATCTGCGACAACAACGTTGGTTGGAATTTCTAGCATCATATGACTTAGATATTCTGTATACACCCGGAAAGGCCAATGTAGTTGCAGACGCTTTAAGCAGAAGTTATGCCGTTCTTGCTTTTCTGGTTATCACTCCTACTCTTCTTGAGAAAGTCGCCAGTAAACAAAAAGAGGACGAGTTCCTTCATCAAATTTATGAGAAAATACGTCATGGTGAAGATACGAGTTTTGAAATTGACGACAATAAAATTATTAGATTAAAAGGAAGGATTTGTGTTCTAGACTTCCCTGATCTGAAACGTGAAGTATTGGCCGAATGCCACAAATCAAAATTCAACATCCATCCAGGAGTCAACAAAATGTATCGTGATGTTAAAAGAACATTCTGGTGGAAAACGATGAAAAGAGACATATCTATTTATGTGAGTCGCTGTGCTACTTGTCAGCAAATCAAGAGCGACCAAAAGAAAGTGGCCGGTTTACTTCAACCTTTAGAAGTACCGAAATGGAAGTGGGATCAAGTATCGATGGATTTCATCGACGGATTGCCACGAACCAAGAAAGGCAATGAAGCGATTTGGGTTATTGTAGATCGTCTAACCAAAAATGCTCATTTCATTCCAGTTAAATCTACTCGGACTGCAGCAAGCTTGGCAGGTATTTATATAAAGGAAATTGTTCGCCTCCATGGTATTCCCAGTAGTATAGTGAGTGATCGTGACCCGATCTTCACTAGTAGATTTTGGGAAGCATTTCAGGACGCATTGGGAACGAAATTAAATTTCAGCACTGCTTATCACCCGTAATCTGATGGGCAGACTGAGAGAGTTAATCAAATTTTAGAAGACCTACTGCGTGCTTGTGTTCATGATTTTGGTGGTTCTTGGGAGGACCATTTGCATCTGGTTGAATTTTCATATAACAACAGTTATCAGGCCAGTATTGAAATGGCTCCTTTCGAAGCTTTATATGGTCGTCCGTGTCGATCACCTACATGCTGGATCGAATCAGGTGACAGACTTGTTCTTGGACCGGATATGATAAAGGAAGCCACTGAGAAGGTAAACCTTATTCGAAAGAAGTTATTAACTGCCCAGAGCCGTCAGAAGAGCTACTATGACCGTCGAAGGAGAAATTTGGAATTTCAAGTTGGAGATTCTGTATTTCTGAAAGTATCTCCGATGCGGGGTGTGTTGAGATTCGGGAAAACTGGAAAGTTGGCACCGCGTTATATTGGTCCTTTTCCTATTCTGGAAAGGATTGGTTCTCTAGCATATAGAGTGTAGTTATCCAGCTGGTTGTCTGGCGTACATGATGTGTTCCATATTTCTACTCTTCGGAAATATGTGCACGATCCAGATGATATTATTGAAGAAGCTGCTCAGCAGGATCTTGAAATCACTCCCAACTTGGCAGTTAGAAGGGAACCGATGAAAATTGTTGATCGTGATGAGAAGCGATTGAGGAACAAAATTGTGAAATTGGTCAAAGTTAAATGGAGTGGCGATCCAAAGGACTGTACTTGGGAGACTGAAGAGAATATGAAGAAATCATATCCCAAATGCAGAATTGACATCTCGACTTAAAACTGTAAGTCAATTCCTTATTTATAAATTCGTCTATTCTTTGTTTAAGTTTCTCTCTCTTTCAATTTCGAGGACGAAATATTCTTAAGGAGGGGATATTGTAACATCCCGAAAATTATGAATTTAAATTTTAGTAATATATTTGAACTTTTTGAAATAAATAATTGAAAAGTTATAAAGGAATGAAATATGGATAAAGTTTAGTGTTTTTAGTTAAAACTTTTAATAGAATTAAAACAAATACTGTAATAAAATCACATAGTCATTTAATGTTAATAACTAAAACCACTTTTCTTTTTAACAAAGTAAAATAATAAATTGTGATAGGTGATCTTTTAATAGAAATAAAAAAATTTGTTAATGTAAGTTATGATAAAATTTTAAAATTTAAATCGCATCATTATGATCTAACATTTAAACAAATAAACAAATAATGTAACATCTAAACAAATAAACAAATAAACATGTTAATAAATCAAATCAGGTAAGTCTAAGAAACTAAAAACAAAACATTAGCTAATAAAAAAAATAAGAAGACCAGACACCATGCTGTAATATACCTGTACACAGGATAGAAGCATCATAAAAACATGCTTACATTAAATGCAAGCCTCTACAAAGCAACATACTTACATTTAATGCTTTTACTTCCAGCATGGGTTTATTCTGTACTTGTTTTAATAAGCCTCAGTACAAAATCTGTTATATATACACATCAACCTACCTCTTTATTTCGTTCAACAAATTTTAGCATAGATCTGAAATTAAAGAAAAAAAAAGCATCACTTTATATATTTCAAAGTTGAAAATAAATTACCGAATTAAAAAGAAAAGAGAAGAGGAGCAAACTGCAGTTCAACGAAGATCAACATAGTCTCTGTTTCAAACCTTTGTCATGTGAGTAGATTTACTGCTTGGATATTAAAATTTAGTGTATTAGATTTGTGAACAGCTGGCTTAGCTATGTAAGTTTTAAAGGATAACTCTGCATATGTTTGTGATATTTGTTCTTCTAGTTTGGTTTTAAAACAGAGTGAAGTAGAAAAATAAAAATCAAAACATTTCCGTACGAACATTTTTAACCTAAGATTCTTAAACCAAAATATGTTGTGTAAACTTAACTTACAGTTTAAAATTTTATTTTAAGTTTGAAGTGAAAACTTTTGGCTGTGCAACCTCAAACCTTACAGTCAATCAAAATGATGATAAATTCAAGTATGATAAATCATTGATTTGATTGTATAATTCGAGTAAGTATACAAAAATGGGATTTTTAAACTAAATATGATGATTTTTACTTGGGTATCTTAGGAGCAGTTCATAATTTAACAAATGTTGCTTTAAAATCAATTCCTGTTAATCAAAAGATTTTTGAATGTTGAAATTTCGCGTGGAGCTAGTTTAATACTCAATAATGTTGGGAAAAATACAACTTAATTTTTCTATTGCGTGAATTGGGAGTACGAGCTCGAATTAGGGTTTAGTTTTCGAAATTGATATGGTCTGTAAACTTGATGCGTACGCTACATTGGATGCATCGAGTTCGAAGATTTTGTGGGTGATGATAGCATGGGGTGTTGTCGAACTATGGACGAAGTTGTTGGGTTTCTGGCGGCGTCAGGTGGCGTGGCGAGGCGTTGACAGGGACGGTGGTAGCTCCAGTGTATGTTGTAGGTTTGCGTGCTCGAACTCAATTTTGAATTCAAGATGATAAAGGAATTTGGGTGATCGGGGATTGAACTAGGGAGGATTTTTGACTTACTCATCGATGCAGCGGCGCCTGAAGATCATCAATGGCGTTGTGCACGTATACGTGCACGAATTTATGACCCGGAAGAAATTTGATTTCCTGAAGCATTTCAGGTTTGCACTCGTGTGGGTGACTCGAAGTCTTGATCGGGGAAATAGGGCAGAAACTCGAAGGGGGAATCGAGTTGCTTCAGGGTTGTATCGGGATGAAATTTGAACTTAAACAAATTTAAAAAAAATTTATTACACGGGTAGCTTTGGGGTGAAACTCGAAGTAAGGGGCATTCAAACTCGGGCGTGACTCGGGGGAGACTCGGGCTGGCTACCTGAAACAGCATATTTGTTTGAAGCTGTAGAAAACTTGAGTTTAAACAATTTTTTTTTAAGCATTCTTTATGAAATGAGGATTGTTTGTTAATGGAATGTGGAGTTAACAAAATAATAATTAAATCTTAATTTATTTAATTTTGATACATCATTATAAAGTCATAAATAATAAATAATATAATTTAAAAGAAAATTAAAATATAATGTTGTTTAAACTAAATTTTAACTTATTGAGGTGAATTATTGAACATGGTTTAAAAGAGATAATCAAAGCAATTTAAATTATCCTTTGGTTCATTTAAACAATTAATGATTAGTTAATATAATCCCTTAAGAAAAAAATTATCTAGTAAATTAATTAATATTGATGTTTTTAAAGATAATTAAGATTTAATAAACTAATAATTAAGATGAATTGTTTTTGAAATAAATAAATAAGTGATAAATTTATGAAAATGATTAAGATCTAATCAACTGTAATTAATTGTAAGTGATCATTGATTGAAAAATCAATAAAATAATATTTGGTTAATTTATCTCATTCATTTTGATTAGTAAATAATTAACTATTGTTGTTAACTTATATTGATATCTCTGTTCTGTTTATAATTCTGTATGATGAAATTGCCATGTTATTGCACTGTGATTATGATTTGTTCTGTATTGATGTGAAAACCCTGTTGTCCGTAAAACGGCATTTAAACTTCGATGCGACAGGGAATCGGATTTCAGTTTGTTATCCGAAACCCACATCGACTCTGTGAATATTTGTGAATGACATCCACATGTTTTAAAATTTGACACTCACTATTTGAATTAGCCGGGAAAGGACCTTTGTGTCATATAACCCATTTCGAATATGTGATTCGACGTTATGGATAGCAATTGAAGACCGGTGTTGAAGACCGGGTATTTGCGAGAGCGATAGGATGATCTGTCGATTGACTCTGCACCGAGTTGCTCCGGTATAGAGTTCTCCATATGTGATAGGGAATCCGATCAGGATTGTAGATATCCGGATTGCAAGGACTTCTTTGGAAGTGCCTTCGGTTCTGTTCGAGCCCGGAACAGACTTGTATGGATAGTATGTCTGACATTACAAATTGAGATATAAAGCCGATTTCTTTCAAATATATTTCTGTTGGTGGCGGAGAATTTATTCTCTTAGCTTAACACCCTTCTCTGAGACGTACGAGCTCAGAGGTTATATAGTTGAAGGTTATCAGCAATATATTCCCAATTTGGTAATGTGACATGCTGAGTGTTGCTGTGAAATGATCATTGTGTTGATCATTTGTGATAGGATCATTTGTTTGATCGTCTATCTTGGTGATCATTTCTATGATCATTTGTTGACCCAAAGCACAGCTTTTGTATAAAGCGTGTTTTTGTGGACGTGACTTCGTCGGACCTCACACCCCGAAATGGTCAAAACAGGAAAGATGCGGCAGGGTTATTGGGGGTAGCACCCCTTAGGGTATGTACATTTCCTTCTGGATAGAAGTGGTATCATGGTATGGAGCCCACATACTTAACTTATGTTGATATCGCAGATATATATATATGATTTTGTGATTTGTTGCTGGGGCCCCGGTTAAAGGTTGGTTACGACCAGGAGATGGCATACTCGTGTCAGTAGTTACCCAGTTAGGGGTAACCCGGCCTTGTGTTGGCAGAGATCCGGTTTGGTTCTCGGGGACGTCCTTCCAGAGGCGTTCTCATATGGCAATGGGAAGTTCATTGGCCTGACCATTTGCTGGAAATCCAAAGAAACAATACGAGCCTTGTATGGTTTTAGTTGTATAACTTGTCACCTCAGGTGACAGCTATAGTAGGCATAATATAATGGTACCTATGCTGGCTAAGATTAATATTCTATTTTTGAAATGTTTTCTTCACTATGCACTAGTAACAATATTAAAGAATTTCTTTTCTCGTACCAAGCATATTTAACTATCATAAGAAGAAATCTCCTCCAATTCTGCGTTTGCATTGTGTGTGTGGCGGGAGGTCTTATGGTAGTTCCATTTTTAAAAGCATACCGAAAATTCTTTTATAAATCTTGTTTTATTTAAATGCAACTGTTTTTGTTTACTCATACCAGTCCCATGACTGATCCGGAGTTTATTGTTTTCTTTCCTAAACTCTGGGTGCCCATTATTTCCACACGGGCAGCCTAGTAGCAGGTTTCTGTATTTTGGAGTAGCAGTATTTTGGAGCTCTTATCTTGGAGATATCTTAGGAGCTATTGGAGATTTCAGGTGTTAGCTGTGACGCCCCACCTCTATACCCACGCTAGCCAAGAACACTATGGTGTAGTGCTGTCAACTAGCACGGAGAATAAGGCTGTTGAGGAGCGACCATCAATAGTTAGGCCTTACACTAGTATTGGTTATCTCGATAGGAGTGGTATATATATATATACATATATAAATATTCTTTCATTTTTCATCTCTGATATATTTTCTCCCATCGACATACTCCAATTCCAGTATAAAACGAACTACGATGGTTCGTAATAGTTTAGAACAGTAAATATAAAACATTACACAGATAATATAATGCGGAACATAAATAAAACAGAAAGTCTCATATATACAATAACTGATGTCAGTTACAATACATTTGATACAATACATATGACACGGTACATATGATACAACTACCACAGTCGACTCAAGAAGTTACATATACAAGTACATTAACGTATATAATATACATGAATACATATCTTCCTATACAATTATATAGACTACTACAAATGACTACGACTACTCCAAAAGATATGAAAGAACTTCTAGCTCTAGCAGCAACCCAAAGCAGAATATCTACAACCTGAAATACTCGGTCTGACCCAAGTATTAGATTCAAAAGAAAATAATACTCGGGTCAGTCTAATTCAAACTCAGTTATTAGTGCACAGAAGCAATAATAATCAAATAATGAATAGACGACAGTAATTAAACCAAGTTAGAATGCAATTAAGAAATATTGAATTGAAATAAACAGAATAGTTCAAACCATTGAAATATCAATTAAAATATTAATTCAAGTAGGGCTGCAGTACACGCACGCGTGCACTGCCTCGCCACTACGGAATATGGAATACGCAAAAAGATCCATAAGTCAAAACAAATAGAATATCATACACGCCATACCGTGTGGCTGCAGTTCACGCTTGCGTGCACTGCCTTGCCACTACAGTAATGATGTACACAAACGGGCACACGGTCAAACCCAAATTCCGGATTCAACTCAAGTGTAATTAGAAAACAAATCCAATGTACAAGCACAAAAGACTCAAGTAAAACAATAGACACAACAATAAAACTACACAGTTTTGAAAACAAAGCAAAGATGCATCATGAATCCAGACCAATGGCGTATGTGAAGCTTATAGTCATTGGCCAGAGCAACTCACCAAAATGCATCAAGCAACCAAGAACAGTCATTTGAAAATATGAGCTGTCTCAAACCAAAACAGGTACAACATGTATGCATATATATGAAATCAGCAGTTTCACCAAACAACCCGAGGGCAACAGGCATAAAGGCCATAGGTTGGCAAAAATATTTACCCAAGCATGCAGCTAGTAAGTAAAGCATTTCAATAATGCAAAGTGCTTACACACGCATGCCGTAGGAAGTAAAACAATTCAACTATGCAAAAATAATTATGCACGTATGCAGCAGGAAGGAAAACACTTCAACTTTTATGAAACGATAAAAACTATATTTTTAAAGTTTGCTTGATGCATCTGCATGTTTCACGGAGGCAACTGAACTATGTTCCAGATTTACCCTGAACAGCAAGGACAGAGTATCAGGCAAAAAAAGGGAACAAGGGACACGCACGCAATGACAAGCTACACAAAACAAGATTGCCACCAACATAACAATCTCAGGCAAAAGTACACAGTTCTTCAACATGTACACTAGGGCAGTGGAACACACATGTGTGCCCAAGATAAGGTAACCCAGTAACAAGCACCAAGCTCACTTCAACATGAATGACACAAAGGAAGTGAAGTGATGACTGGTAACAACTACAAAGACATCAACAAGTATGACATGAAGAAGAGCAACAGAGGCCACCAAGTTCAATGTAACAAATGGTCAAAGTCGAGCACATGAATGACTTCATCATATGATCAGTGGCAGGCATGCAAGTAAACAGTAGGTGGTATAATACTAAACCCAACCACATAAAGAGGCACGGCAGAATATATATAAAAATGTCACAACTTTGTACAATGCACGCATGAATATGTACTAGGCAACGAGGTATACGTGATGCTCCCTGAACAACAATAAAGACTGCAATAGTGCATCTTAGAAATATATTCACTGGAATATTATTTTCGTACTATACGAGCAAATAAAACGACTTGGAATCTAGTTGCACTTAAGTGTTTCACTTGTGCATGCATTTAAATAATGAACCCAAATTTTAAATGAGGCAATGCAGATATACTTATAAAACTAGTTGCAGTTATCAAGTTATGGTTCAAACCATAGAATACTACAAAGCCTTTAATGGTTATAACAAAAATCAAGCTGAAGAAAGAGTTAAAGATACATCAATGAATCATCCACTACATATGGTGCAGCAGCCTCAACATCAAAGATGAGACGTACAAGTCCAGATGCAATGCAGAAAAGTGCACAAGAACAAGTTCGAAAATGCTATCAGGGATGAACACAAGACAGCCAGAGTGATAAAATTGCATTTTAAAAATAATCGAAGTAGCAGGTTTCACCAAATCAAAGCAATGCCGAAAATCAGATGGTAAACAAATCGAACCCATGATCAATTGAGTTCGAAGTCACAAAAGAAATCAACAACTTCAACTAAATTCTATGGTACAGATTCTAACCAAAACCATAAATCAATCAAGTCGAATACAAAATCAACATCAATCAAACTGTACCAAAGTTGCAGTGAACGAAGAAAAAGGGTAACCACGATCAAAGTCAGAAATCTCAAGCAAACTACCGAAGTCGAACAGCGAGAAAAATGAGTCGACCAACTCAAACAATGATTCAAACTCTAAACTGAAGCTTTGAATTAGATGTGAGTTACTCACCTCGATTGAAGCGAAGGCATCACGAAGACGAGCGAATGAATCGGCAGGGGCCTTAATTTGTGAAGATGAACGAACGAAAACGAGCCACCATTTTCAATTTTTCCTTTTCGATTTTTAGGTTTTGGGTTCGAATGAAAATGGTGAAGGGGGGGAGAACGGGTTTTATGTTTTTTTTTTTGTTAATTTTCACGGCCACAATAAACATGGGCCACTATTAAATGCTAAAGCCCAAAATTCCTTTTTAAAAATTTATAAAAGAATTTTAATTCAAATTTTAAAACTTAAATTGGCAATAAGCGAAAATATTAATCGTTTAATGTCGATTATAAATCGACACGAAATACAGGGTTGTTACAGACTCCCCTCCTTAAAGAAATTGCGTCCTCGCAATCATAAGGAACAAACGGATAAAAGGTAACAAACATAAGAGCATATCATCACAAGATGAAGAAATATGAAATAGGAAGTTCGCCACAAAGAGCACGAGAGAGAGAGAGAGCCTGAACATGTTTGCTCGATAAATTCTCTGGATTCCAATGTGAAATCCATAGAATTTGAGAACCACTGAGTTTTCACGAGAAAAACATCTTTATTTCGAGGGTGCTGAACCTCCGAAGCAATGATGTGAATAGAAGGTTGCTCAAGAATAAAAAATTGGAAATTCCTAAGGAATTTCCGTAATTGGAAGACGTGGAAGACGTGGAAAACGTCATGAATAGCAGAAAATTGAGCCGGTACACCGGCGTAGTACAATGTAAACATCAAAGAATCCTTTTAATTTCATAAAAGAAATTCATAAATTCTCAACAAAATTTAATTATCAAATAGACAATCAGAATACAGAAATCACAAAACAGCAATATCTAATTATCGATATGTTAATTAGAAAACAGCAAAATCAGTAAATTTAATTATCAACAAAGATAATTAGAAAACACAAATCTCAATTATCTAACTATCAAAAACGATAATCAAGAATTACCACAACGGTAATCAAATTTCAAATCAGCAAATATTCAATTATCAAAACGATAATCAAATCTTAAATCACAAATATTTAATTATCACAAACGTTAATTAAATCTCATATATCTAATTATTACAAGCGATAATTAGAAACAATAAATATCTGACTATCAAAAACGATAATCAGAAATCACTAATTTTTCAATTAACGAGTCCGGAATTAACCGAAATAGCAAACGCACATGGCCCATAACCACGAGTTTTACTAAATCGTTTAATTCACTTCATCGTCTTCTTGAAGGTGCATAGTTGTGTATTTTTAAAAAAATAACATTTCACATTCTCAAACGGACAAGTCCGGAATTAAGCGAATCAGTAAAAGAAAGGGGTCATAGTCCTCGATTTTTCTGAAACGTTTAAATCGCTTCCTCATTCTTTTGAAAGCGTAAACTGTAAAACTTCTGAAAACAATTTTCATTTATTTTATAAAAAATAATAATAATAATAATAATAATAATTTACATTCTCAAACGAACAAGTCCGGAATTAAGCGAATCAGCAAAAGAAAGGGGTCGTAGTCCTCGATTTTACTGAAACGTTTAATTCGCTTCCTCATTCTTTTGAAAGCGCATATCGTAAAAATTTTGAAAACAATTTTGATTTATATTTAAAACAACTTTTAAAACACGTGATTAAAGCAGCAACATCCGTAGCAACTTCGACATACGTCAAAATTTCATCGAAATAATTGGCATCAAAATATAATACCAATGAATTTTCATTCATCGAAAATGTCACAGGAATCTTTTCAAAGATAGAAAGGGATATCATACCCTAAACTTGTATTCATAACAAGTCGATAACACACGAATTCACCAATGCACAAAAATTGATAAAACTTATCAATGGAAATCACGAAAATTGGTGAAGCACAAATTCTAGAAATCTACACAAAAAAATCCAGAAAACACAAATTCTAGAAATCTACACAAGAAATCCAGATATCACAAAATGAGAGTACGAAAACTCAAATGGGAGTACGAAAACTCGAATGGGAGTATGGAAACTCGAATGGGAGTATGGAAACTCGAATGGAAGTATGACATAGAATAAAAGATATGGCATAACATAAAATATCCATAATGACATACTACTATAAGTATGTAAATAATGATCAACAGGAGATCAACCGATAAGAGATAATCAATATCACAAGAACCTTCTCAAAGATCCAAAGAGGTATCATACCCCAAATTTGTACTCATGACAAATCAATAACATATGAATTCACCAATGCACAAAAATAGGTGAAGCATAAAGTTTCCAGAAATCAACATAAGGAATCTAGAAATCACAGAAAAAGGGAAAGAGGCCTATCACATGACGGTCCGAAGACCAAGGGGAGCTACCCCGCATGTGTGAATGGAATCACACAGACTGAGGTCAAGACTAACCAAAAAGCAGAAAGGTATGTGTGAATGGAATCACACAAGTGGTGTCTAGTCTGACCATCAGAATGATCATCATGATCAACGAGGAGTGTCAATTACACTAAGCATGTGTGAATGAAATCACACAGATTGAGGTCAAGACTAACCAAAAAGCAAAAAGGTATGCGTGAGTGGAATCACACAAGTGGTGTCTAGTCTAACTTTGCAATGAAAGAGACATCGCGCAATTGCTAGTCTAATTCATAAAGCGATCATCAAGATCAACGAGAAGTGTCAATTACACTAAGCTAGTGAATATAAAAGTTTAGCTTCATGTCCCATAACCACTAGCTTAAATTAAATATCTACGAACAAATTGTAGATCTTCACTAGAAAAATGTCACAAGCGGTTCAATCGAACAAGTCCAAAAATTAACCGACGAAGTAAATGCAAGCGTTTCACACCACTTGTTTTGCTAAGCCGTTTAATTAGATTTCTCATACGAGTGAAATAAAGGTTTGTATATACTAATAGATTGGAAAACGGTTTAGGAAAAGATTTTGATATTGAAAATAGAGTTGAAAACATTTTGATAAAAGAGTTTTTATATTTACTACTAGTATTGAAACATTTATATTTTTAAAGTGACAAATCACAAAAATAATTGTAGAAACAATCAATCACAAGAATTCACATACGAAGACGTGAATAGAATCCAAAGAAATCGATACCGAATTCATCGAAGGGTATGTTCACAAAAATCCCGAAGAAATGGTCATCAAAGTTGCTAATAAATGATAACAACAAATCGGGAAATAATCAAAAATCGATTAAATTTGAAAACCAAATCAATTCACTAAAATTCACATTCGAAGATGTGAATAAAATCCAAAGAATTCGATTCTAAATCCATCAAAGTAGGAATATCCAAAAATTCCAAAAATAGAAGTTTTCAAAGTCGACAAAGATGACAACAACTAATCGGAAAAGACGAATCGATTGACAAATGGAATAACGAAACAAAACGAGCATAAATGCATAAATGACTTCAACAAAAATAAAAATCAAGTCAATGCCGAAGTCAACAATTAATGGCCATAATAGAGTACAAAACGATTCAACATCATCATCAAAGGACTCAACGGCAAACCAAGTCAGAGTCTTGGAAATCACGAATTTAGAAATTTCTCAAAAACAAAGTGACCGAAGTCGAATGGAAATCAAGCCGAGGAAAACATAAAATATCAAGTTCAGAATCGCTGAGATTCGAACAAAATCAATCATCGGCTAAATCTAATCAAAGCCGAAAACACAAGAATCAAAATCAAATGCTTATGAATAAGCGTTAGGAATTCATACCTAACAATCAAAGACAATCATATGCAAATATGAGAGATAAAACATCGACAAATAGTTGTAACACATGTACTATCTAAGTTATGTTTTATATTTGTTCTAAACCCCAGGCTCGGATACCAAGCTGTGACGCCCCACTTCTATACCCACGCTAGCCAAGAACACTATGGTGTAGTGCTGTCAACTAGCACGGAGAATAAGGCTGTTGAGGAGCGACCATCAATAGTTAGGCCTTACACTAGTATTGGTTATCTCGATAGGAGTGGTATATATATATATACATATATAAATATTCTTTCATTTTTCATCTCTGATATATTTTCTCCCATCGACATACTCCAATTCCAGTATAAAACGAACTACGATGGTTCGTAATAGTTTAGAACAGTAAATATAAAACATTACACAGATAATATAATGCGGAACACAAATAAAACAGAAAGTCTCATATATACAATAACTGATGTCAGTTACAATACATTTGATACAATACATATGACACGGTACATATGATACAACTACCACAGTCGACTCAAGAAGTTACATATACAAGTACATTAACGTATATAATATACATGAATACATATCTTCCTATACAATTATATAGACTACTACAAATGACGACGACTACTCCAAAAGATATGAAAGAACTTCATAGCTCTAGCAGCAACCCAAAGCAGAATATCTACAACCTGAAATACTCGGTCTGACCCGAGTATTAGATTCAAAAGAAAATAATACTCGGGTCAGTCTAATTCAAACTCAGTTATTAGTGCACAGAAGCAATAATAATCAAATAATGAATAGACGACGGTAATTAAACCAAGTTAGAATGCAATTCAGAAATATTGAATTGAAATAAACAGAACAGTTAAAACCATTGAAATATCAATTAAAATATTAATTCAAGTAGGGCTGCAGTACACGCACGCGTGCACTGCCTCGCCACTACGGAATATGGAATACGCAAAAAGATCCATAAGTCAAAACAAATAGAATATCATACACGCCATACCGTGTGGCTGCAGTTCACGCTTGCGTGCACTGCCTTGCCACTATAGTGATGTCGTACCCAAAAACTCAATACCGTGTGGCTGCAGTTCACGCTTGCGTGCACTGCCTTGCCACTACAGTAACGATGTATACAAACGGGCACACGGTCAAACCCAAATTCCGGATTCAACTCAAGTGTAATTAGAAAAGAAATCCAATGTACAAGCACAAAATACTCAAGTAAAACAATAGACACAACAATAAAACTACACAGTTTTGAAAACAAAGCAAAGATACATCATGAATCCAGACCAATGGCGTATGTGAAGCTTATAGTCACTGGCCAGAGCAACTTACCAAAATGCATCAAGCAACCAAGAACAGTCATTTGAAAATATGAGCTGTCTCAAACCAAAACAGGCACAACATGTATGCATATACATGAAATCAGCAGTTTCACCAAACAACCCGAGGGCAACAGGCATAAAGGCCATAGGTTGGCAAAAATATTTACCCAAGCATGCAGCTAGTAAGTAAAGCATTTCAATAATGCAAAGTGCTTACACACGCATGCCGTAGGAAGTAAAACAATTCAACTATGCAAAAATAATTATGCACGTATGCAGCAGGAAGGAAAACACTTCAACTTTTATGAAACGATAAAAACTATATTTTTAAAGCTTGCTTGATGCATCTGCATGTTTCACGGAGGCAAATGAACTATGTTCCAGATTTACCCTGAACAGCAAGGACAGAGTATCAGGCAAAAACAGGGAACAAGGGACACGCAAGCAATGACAAGCCACACAAAACAAGATTGCCACCAACATAACAATCTCAGGCAAAAGTACACAGTTCTTCAACATGTACACTAGGGCAGTGGAACACACATGTGTGCCCAAGATAAGGTAACCCAGTAACAAGAACCAAGCTCACTTCAACATGAATGACACAAAGGCAGTGAAGTGCTGACTGGTAACAACTACAAAGACATCAACAAGTATGACATGAAGAAGAGCAACAGAGGCCACCAAGTTCAATGTAACAAATGGTCAAAGTCGAGCACATGAATGACTTCATCATATGATCAGTGGCAGGCATGCAAGTAAACAGTAGGTGGTATAATACTAAACCCAACCACATAAAGAGGCATGGCAGAATATATATAAAAATGTCACAACTTTGTACAATGCATGCATGAATATGTACTAGGCAACGAGGTATACGTGATGCTCCCTGAACAACAATAAAGACTGCAATAGTGCATCTTAGAAATATATTCACTGGAATATTATTTTCGTACTATACGAGCAAATAAAACGACTTGGAATCTAGTTGCACTTAAGTGTTTCACTTGTGCATGCATTTACATAATGAACCCAAATTTTAAATGAGGCAATGCAGATATACTTATAAAACTAGTTGTAGTTATCAAGTTATGGTTCAAACCATAGAATACTACAAAGCCTTTAATGGTTATAACAAAAATCAAGCTGAAGAAAGAGTTAAAGATACATCAATGAATCATCCACTACATATGGTGCAGCAGCCTCAACATCAAAGATGAGACGTACAAGTCCAGATGCAATGCAGAAAAGTGCACAAGAACAAGTTCGAAAATGCTATCAGGGATGAACACAAGATAGCCAGAGTGATAAAATTGCATTTTTAAAATAATCGAAGTAGCAGGTTTCACCAAATCAAAGCAATGCCGAAAATCAGATGGTAAACAAATCGAACCCATGATCAATTGTGTAACGACCCGTATTTTACGTGTCGATAAATCGTTAAATAGTTGCATTAGGTCGTTGGTATTGTTAAGTTGTTTAGAGTTGAGTCGACTATATGCTTAAGTCATATGGAAGCTAGCTCGTGTGTTGCTTAAGTCGTGAGAGAGAGCTTAAGTCGTAGACGAGATAAGAGATAGGTCGTGAGCAAGTTAGTGATACGCAGCGACCTATAGGAGTTAGAAAGACCTAGGAGCCAATGGCTTATAGGGTTGGCACCGAGTTAAAAGTATGGCCGACTCATAGGTGTTGCCGACCTAAGATTGTGGCCGAGTTAAGAATCAACGACTTAAGGTGATTGGCCGACTTAAAAGGGATGACCGAGTTAGGGTAGTCAGCCGAGATAAGGGTTGCCGACTTAAGATATAGCGACTTAAGAAGACTTGACCGACCTATAGATAGAGCGACTTAAGGATGGTTGCCGAGTTAAGGGGTTAACGACTTATGAGTAGGCGAGTTTTTGGGTTGGACCGACCTAGCGGCTAGCGGCTTAAGGAGTTAAGGCCTAGGACGTGTGTTGAGTCGGCTACGGGTTAGGTCGGCAAGTACCCAGTATAGCTTAGTGTAGTTGAATCGGCATGTTAGTTGAGTCGCCATACGACTTAGGACTTAGGAAAATACGACAGTGTCTTATGTCGTAAGCCATTGAGTCGTGTGTGTTGTTAAGTCGGCAGGGACTTGAGTCGTTAGCATGCTGTGCCGTGTTTGGTTAGGTCGGTAGGTCGTGTGGCCCTGTGTGTGTATTGTGTAGTGTCTTGGGGTTAAGTCGTAGGTTGATGAGTCGGCAACGACTTAAGAGCGGCCGAGTCAGGGAGATTTCAGCCTATAAATAGAGGGGTTTGGCTCACTTTTTGGCACCGGTTTTTGAAGCGACGAAGTGCTGCCATTTTGGGAACTCGACTACTACATTTCTTCATCTTCTTTTCTCCATTCCAATCTAGTTCTAACATCCATCCAAGATCGAAGATTGAGATCGAAGATCCAAGAGCCAAAGTTGAAGATCTTCATCCGTCCGAGCTAGATTTCATCGATTGAAGCGAGACTTTGCCGGATCAAGCCTTGATCTTCGCTGTCCAGATCTGTAGTTGATTATTGGTGAAGTGTTTGGGTGTTTTGGTGAGTGGTAGTTATCTCTCACGCGGACCCAAAGGAGTATATTGGATTGGTGGTTTGTTGGAGTGTTGTAGATAGCGATTTTGTGCATTTTCCTTAGATCCAAGTATAGATCCATTGTTGTGAAGATGTTTACCTATGCAAGTTCATTTATTAAGTTATAGAAACAAAACCCATGTTTTATATTTGATAGATCTATGCTAAAAACCTATGAATCATGCATTTTGGACTTATGCTCATTTATTTACGAAATTGCCATTATAGTTAATATTGCTCATTAGATCTTGTTTGAATGATTGATTGTTTGGACGAATGATTGATTTGATTGTTTCAAGTTAGCTAGTAGTTGATTTGGAACAAGAGGGTTGAAGGTGATTCAAAAGCTAAGTGGAAAGGCTCTTGAATGTTGAAAGCTGCCTATGGCATATGAAGCGGATGTGGAAGCTCATATGGATGGATTCGATGATGATGGACTTTGCCATGATGCGAGAAGGCAAAGCATGAGATTGAGATGGGACTTTGCTATGATGCGATGAAGCAAAGTGTGATGTTGAGATGGGACGGGTCATGATGACGTTCCAAGCACGGGCTACGACGACGTGCAGAGTCATGTTGATAACTCGGTGATGCGATCCGGGTTGGTGATAATGGTTAGCTTGAGAGGCGCTTGAGCTAGTATGGGAATAGTCGTTGAGAAGGATGGCTAGGAGGCTGAGATCTTATCGTTGTTGAAGGTTCTAGCATGCTCAAAGCAAGAGTACGTTGGAACGGGCTGCGACGACGTTCCAAGCACGGGCTGCGACGACGTGTTAGTACTCTGGGTAGTTGCGAAAATTCCTAGGCACGGGCTGCGACGACGTGCGGAGTTATGTCTAGAACCGGGGTTACCATTAGCCCTTGACAAGTGGTCATTCAATTAACGGTGAAATCATGGCAAAGATAACAGTGATAGCCAGAGTCATGGATGTTTGGTTGTATTATCATTCGGTCTCAAGAGCGGTATTTTCTGGGTGCTTATCTGATCTTGGTTTAGGCCTTGGGGGTTTGTATTTGGAAAGCATCGCCCTTGACTCGAGTGATTATTGCTTTACTTTAATTATCTGCTATATTATTCTTGCTTTTCCTTAGTGTGTGTCTGGGGGCTATCACTGTAGAAAGAGGTGGAGTGGGATGGTTTGGTTCCTATTCCTTTTATTCCTTATGCTCTTTTGGTATGTTTGATAGTTGATTTACTACTCACTAAGACTTTGTCTGACTCAAGGTTTTATGTCTCCTCTTATTACCTTGGGCTGTTCATCCATGTTGGGATGGGCAGACTAGGTAGCAGGTGGTAGGTGCTGTGCTTAGAGTTCTCCGCTGATGATGACGAAGACGAGCAGGAGGCTTTGCATATTAGTTTTCTTACTATGTGCACTGGGTGTTCCGCTGTTGTATCTGATTGAGTGTTGTAGTGAGGCTTTGATGTATGAATGATTCATATGTTTGTATAAAACTGCTATGTTGCTTATATGATGATGTTATGTTCTATAGAGCTTCACTATATTATATGTCTCTATTGTATTTTATCCATGCGCTGTGAGTTGTACGCTAGAGATTCTACGATGCTTATTTTACCCTGACTACTGTCCATGGCTACCTGGCACGCCCTTCAACGCTCTTATTTCCTTGTTATGGTGCGGGAGTCATGGACGGTCGTCACATTTGGTATCAGAACTTTGGTTAATCGATTTTAGCCAACGCTCGCTGACGTAACTACGTATGAGAGACGTAATTGTATTTTGATGGATGATTACTATATGTAATATAGTAACTTAGAAGGATTTGAGCTCCTTATGCAGTTGTTTCTCAAGGTGTTCTAATCATTCTTATTACAGATATTAAGGATGAGTCGAAGAGGAAGACCAGCTGCAAGGGAAAGCCGTGCTACTGAAGGAGCTGTTGATTATGGAACTATGTTCGAAGCGATGATGACTTCGATCATGAGAAGGATACCAGCTCCAGGGCCATCTGTAGATGTTGGAGTTCAAGTCCAAGCTCCAAGACCGGTGGATTTTGCTAAGCTTTGCAAGGATTATACTTCTCTTGGAGGAAAAGCTTTCTCGGGGACGGAGTCGACTATTGAGGTGCAGAGATGGATTGATGCATGTCGAAGGATCTTTGGTGATTTAGGGATTGAGGATGCAACTAAGAGGAGGCTTGCATCGAGACAGCTTCAAGGGAGAGCTGCGGATTGGTGGAATTCTATCACCATAGATACACCAGAAGAAGAGATTACTTGGGAGCAATTCCAAGTTAGATTTGAAGCTAAGTTCATCTCTACGGCTCAGAAGTCTGTCTTGTTTAAGAGGTTTGTGGAGCTCAAGCAAGGTGGAAGGCCTGTTCTTGAGTATATTTCTGAGTTCGAAGCTTTGTCCAAGTATGCCAGATCGTATATTGATTCTCCCTATCAGAAGAACGAGAAGTTTGTGACCGGTTTGGATGCTTATCTTGGGAGGCAGTTGGTGGATCACTTGGATGATCCGTTTGAGAAGCTTGTGGAGAAAGCTCTCAGGCATGAGAGTTTGTTTCCTAAGGAAAGTTCTGTTGTTGCTGTAACCAGGGAAGGATCTAAACCACAGCGGAGTGAAAATAGGAAGAGGAAGCAGCAGCAACAGAAGAGTAGGGATGGCCAGAAGAAGCTGAAGGGCGAGGTGATTTGCTATAATTGTCAGCAGAAGGGCCATCTCTCCAAGGATTGTAGGAATCCAAGGGCACCGGCGAAATGCCACAACTGTGATAAGCCAGGGCATTTCAGGAAGGACTGTCCAGAACCGAGGAAGGACAGGCAGATTGTGCAAGCTTATGCTTTGGGAGCTGTGCCGTCGTCTTCAAAAGCTCCTACTACTGAAGAGAAGGGGAAGGGTGTGGTGGTTCAAGGTACTCTTTCTATTTGTGGTGTTCCAGTTAGAGTGTTGTTTGATACTGGAGCATCGCATTCTTTTGTTTGTGATGATTTGGTGGGCCGGTTTGGTTTGGAACCAGATATTGTTGATAGACCATTGGTTGTGACTAATCCAGTTGGGGGTTCGTCATGTTTGTGTATGATATGCCGTGGTCTAGTTGTGTCGAGTCATGATTGCTCGTTTGTTTGTGATTGCTTTGTTCTGAACTTTGCGGGGTTCGGAATTATTTTGGGTATGGACTGGCTTAGGAAGTATGCGGCTAGGATTGATTGTGAGAGGCTTGAGGTGACAGTCGGGAATGTGGAAGGGCGAAAGGTTGTGATACGATGTAAGCATGAGGAAGACGTCTTCATGAGCTTCATGTATTCGCTGGTTGTTCCACGGGATGGACTGTCATCGGTGCCTATTGTGAATGGATTTGAGGATGTCTTTGACGAAGTCAAAGGGTTGCCGCCGCATAGGGAGATCGAGTTTCGTATCGATCTAGTTGAGGGAGCCAGACCTGTTGTGATGCCTCTTAGGCGGATGGCGCCTAGAGAGCAGTTAGAGTTGAAGGTGCAGGTTGATGATCTTTTGCAGAAAGGATTTATTCGGCGTAGTGTGTCCGAATGGGGTGCACCAGTTGTGTTCGCAACCAAAGCGGATGGATCGTTGAGGTTGTGTGTTGATTACCGTGAGCTGAACAAGGTGACTAAGAAGAACAAGTATCCATTGCCAAGAATAGATGACTTGTTTGATCAGCTTCACGAGGCCAAGGTGTTTTCTCAGATGGATTTGGCAACGGGATTTCACCAGTTGAGAGTGGCTAAGGATAGTGTGCCGAAGACTGCTTTCAGGACACCGTCCGGGTTTTATGAGTGGCTAGTAATGCCGTTTGGGTTGACTAACGCACCAGCATATTTTGTGGATCTTATGAATAGAGTGTTCAGAGATCAGTTGAATAAGTTCGTGCTTGTGTTCGTGGATGATATTCTGATTTATTCCAGAACTGAGGAAGAGCACAAGACACACTTGAGGATTGTTTTGGGGATCTTACGGAAACATCAGCTGAAGGCTAAGTTTTCGAAGTGTCACTTCTGGAAGAGTGAAGTGAGGTTCTTAGGCCATGTTATCTCGGGAAATGGAATAGCGGTTGATCCCGCTAAGGTGGCAGCAATCCAGGATTGGGTTAGACCTAAGAATGCGTCTGATGTGAGAAGTTTTCTTGGATTAGCAGGATATTATCGTCGGTTTATCAAAGACTTTTCCAAGATAGCTGCACCGTTAACAGGATTGACGAAAAAGAACCAAGTGTTCAGATGGGATGATAAGTGTGAGCAAGCTTTCGTAATCCTGAAAGAGCGACTGACGAGTGCTCCTGTTTTGATTATTCCTAGTGGGAATGATGAGATGGTGGTTTACACCGATGCATGTGGCACTGGACTTGGAGCAGTGCTAATGCAGAAGGATAAAGTTGTTGCGTATGCTAGTCGACAACTGAAGCCGCATGAAAGGAATTATCCGACTCATGATTTAGAGTTAGCAGCGATTGTGTTTGCTTTGAAGATATGGAAACATTACCTATTGGGAGTTCTATTTGAGTTGTTTACGGATCATAAGTCATTGAAGTATCTGTTCTCCCAAAAGGATTTGAATCTTCGACAGCAAAGATGGCTAGAGTTCCTAGCATCATATGATTTTGGTATAGCCTATACTCCGGGAAAAGGAAACGCAGTGGCAGATGCGTTAAGTCGAAGACATGCAGGATTGGGAGCCATGTTTTCGGAGTGGAAGAGTCTCGAGTATTTGGCTGAGTTTGACTTCAGGTCTAGATGTGAATTGGAACCTGAGATGTTGGCAAACTTATCGATAAGACCTACTCTTGTGGAAAGGATTGGCGAGAGCCAAAAGCAAGACGATAAGCTTGTCAGGATTATCCGTGGTTTGGAATCTGGATTGGAACCAGAGAAGGATAAAGGATTCGAGATCGATCGAGAGGGTCGGCTTCGAAAGCAAGGACGACTGGTTGTTCCCGATATAGATGGATTGAGAGATGAAGTTCTAAGGGAAAGTCATCACTCGAAATTGACGATTCATCCAGGTGGAAATAAGATGTATCGGGACATGAAGAGAGCCTACTACTGGGAAGGTATGAAGAAGGATGTTGGAAATTTTATTTCCAAGTGTATGAACTGCCAGTTGGTGAAAGCTGAGCAGAAGAAGCCCAGTGGATTGCTTCAGCCATTAGAAGTTCCTACATGGAAGTGGGAGCAAGTGTCAATGGATTTTATCGATGGTCTACCTAGGACAAGAGCAGGAAATGAAGGGATTTGGGTCATAGTAGATCGTTTGACAAAGAGTGCAAGGTTCATTCCTGTTCGATCAACTAGGACTGCATCGAAGTTGGCTGAATTGTATGTTAAGTGGATAGTTCGATTCCATGGTATTCCGAAGAGTATAGTGAGCGATCGAGACCCATTGTTCACTAGTGGATTTTGGAAGAGCTTCCAGAAGGTTTTGGGAACTGAGTTGTGTTTGAGTACAGCTTATCACCCTCAAACAGATGGTCAGACTGAGAGAGTTAACCGAGTTTTGGAAGATCTTCTCAGAGCTTGTGTTTTGGACTTCGGAGGATCATGGGAAGATCATCTTCATTTGGTGGAGTTTGCATATAATAACAGTTATCAGTCGAGTATTGGTATGGCACCATATGAGGCATTATATGGAAGACCGTGTAACTCTCCGACATGTTGGTTGGAAACTGGAGAAAAGATGATACTTGGGCCAGAGATGATTCGACAGACTTCGGATTGTATAGAGATCATTCGGCAACGAATGAAAGCAGCCCAAGATCGTCAGAAAAGTTATGCCGATAATCGTCGTAAGGATTTGGAATTCGACGTAGGTGAAATGGTTTTTGTGAAGATTTCTCCATTAAAGAGTGCTATTAGATTCAGAAAGAAAGGAAAGTTAACTCCGAGATTTGTTGGACCATTCCCGATTATAGAGCGAATTGGAAAGCTCGCTTATAGATTAAAGTTACCGGAAAAGATGGCGGGTGTGCACAATGTTTTTCATGTATCTTATCTACGGAAGTATGTGCATGATCCAACTACAGTGGTTTCTGCTGATAGCTGTGAAGATTTGGAGGTTGATCCAGTGGTTACGAAACCTCGTAAGCCGCTTCGTATTGTTGAAACCGATACGAAACAGCTTAGGAGGAAGACGATTACGTTGCTCAAGGTACAATGGAGTGATGATGTTAACGACTGTACATGGGAGGAGGAAGAGAGGATGAAGGCAGCTCATCCCGGACTCTTTGAGGTATGGCCCTAAAGTGTCATGACATCTCATGAATTTGTAGCTTGTTCTAAGTTTTAGAATTCCGCATGATAGGCTAGAATTGGATGCATGGTTAGTTGACTGATATGGATGGTAGGCATGCAGAATAATTTTGATCGCTGATGTTTGCTTGGAATTTCGGGGGCGAAATTCCTAAGGGGGAGAGAATGTAACGACCCGTATTTTACGTGTCGATAAATCGTTAAATAGTTGCATTAGGTCGTTGGTATTGTTAAGTTGTTTAGAGTTGAGTCGACTATATGCTTAAGTCATATGGAAGCTAGCTCGTGTGGTGCTTAAGTCATGAGAGAGAGCTTAAGTCGTAGACGAGATAAGAGATAGGTCGTGAGCAAGTTAGTGATACGCAGCGACCTATAGGAGTTAGAAAGACCTTGGAGCTAATGGCTTATAGGGTTGGCACCGAGTTAAAAGTATGGCCGACTCATAGGTGTTGCCGACCTAAGATTGTGGCCGAGTTAAGAATCAACGACTTAAGGTGATTGGCCGACTTAAAAGGGATGGCCGAGTTAGGGTAGTCAGCCGAGATAAGGGTTGCCGACTTAAGGTATAGCGACTTAAGAAGACTTGACCGACCTATAGATAGAGCGACTTAAGGATGGTTGCCGAGTTAAGGGGTTAACGACTTATGAGTAGGCGAGTTTTTGGGTTGGACCGACCTAGCGGCTAGCGGCTAGCGGCTTAAGGAGTTAAGGCCTAGGACGTGTGTTGAGTCGGCTACGGGTCAGGTCGGCAAGTACCCAGTATAGCTTAGTGTAGTTGAATCGGCATGTTAGTTGAGTCGCCATACGACTTAGGACTTAGGAAAATACGACAGTGTCTTATGTCGTAAGCCATTGAGTCGTGTGTGTTGTTAAGTCGGCAGGGACTTGAGTCGTTAGCATGCTGTGCCGTGTTTGGTTAGGTCGGTAGGTCGTGTGGCCCTGTGTGTGTATTGTGTAGTGTCTTGGGGTTAAGTCGTAGGTTGATGAGTCGGCAACGACTTAAGAGCGGCCGAGTCAGGGAGATTTCAGCCTATAAATAGAGGGGTTTGGCTCACTTTTTGGCACCGGTTTTTGAAGCGACGAAGTGCTGCCATTTTGGGAACTCGACTACTACATTTCTTCATCTTCGTTTCTCCATTCCAATCTAGTTCTAACATCCATCCAAGATCGAAGATTGAGATCGAAGATCCAAGAGCCAAAGTTGAAGATCTTCATCCGTCCGAGCTAGATTTCATCGATTGAAGCGAGACTTTGCCGGATCAAGCCTTGATCTTCGCTGTCCAGATCTGTAGTTGATTATTGGTGAAGTGTTTGGGTGTTTTGGTGAGTGGTAGTTATCTCTCACGCGGACCCAAAGGAGTATATTGGATTGGTGGTTTGTTGGAGTGTTGTAGATAGCGATTTTGTGCATTTTCCTTAGATCCAAGTATAGATCCATTGTTGTGAAGATGTTTACCTATGCAAGTTCATTTATTAAGTTATAGAAACAAAACCCATGTTTTATATTTGATAGATCTATGCTAAAAACCTATGAATCATGCATTTTGGACTTATGCTCATTTATTTACGAAATTGCCATTATAGTTAATATTGCTCATTAGATCTTGTTTGAATGATTGATTGTTTGGACGAATGATTGATTTGATTGTTTCAAGTTAGCTAGTAGTTGATTTGGAACAAGAGGGTTGAAGGTGATTCAAAAGCTAAGTGGAAAGGCTCTTGAATGTTGAAAGCTGCCTATGGCATATGAAGCGGATGTGGAAGCTCATATGGATGGATTCGATGATGATGGACTTTGCCATGATGCGAGAAGGCAAAGCATGAGATTGAGATAGGACTTTGCTATGATGCGATGAAGCAAAGTGTGATGTTGAGATGGGACGGGTCATGATGACGTTCCAAGCACGGGCTACGACGACGTGCAGAGTCATGTTGATAACTCGGTGATGCCATCCGGGTTGGTGATAATGGTTAGCTTGAGAGGCGCTTGAGCTAGTATGGGAATAGTCGTTGAGAAGGATGGCTAGGAGGCTGAGATCTTATCGTTGTTGAAGGTTCTAGCATGCTCAAAGCAAGAGTACGTTGGAACGGGCTGCGACGACGTTCCAAGCACGGGCTGCGACGACGTGTTAGTACTCTGGGTAGTTGCGAAAATTCCTAGGCACGGGCTGCGACGACGTGCGGAGTTATGTCTAGAACCGGGGTTACCATTAGCCCTTGACAGGTGGTCATTCAATTAACGGTGAAATCATGGCAAAGATAACAGTGATAGCCAGAGTCATGGATGTTTGGTTGTATTATCATTCGGTCTCAAGAGCGGTATTTTCTGGGTGCTTATCTGATCTTGGTTTAGGCCTTGGGGGTTTGTATTTGGAAAGCATCGCCCTTGACTCGAGTGATTATTGCTTTACTTTAATTATCTGCTATATTATGCTTGCTTTTCCTTAGTGTGTGTCTGGGGGCTATCACTGTAGAAAGAGGTGGAGTGGGATGGTTTGGTTCCTATTCCTTTTATTCCTTATGCTCTTTTGGTATGTTTGATAGTTGATTTACTACTCACTAAGACTTTGTCTGACTCAAGGTTTTATGTCTCCTCTTATTACCTTGGGCTGTTCATCCATGTTGGGATGGGCAGACTAGGTAGCAGGTGGTAGGTGCTGTGCTTAGAGTTCTCCGCTGATGATGACGAAGACGAGCAGGAGGCTTTGCATATTAGTTTTCTTACTATGTGCACTGGGTGTTCCGCTGTTGTATCTGATTGAGTGTTGTAGTGAGGCTTTGATGTATGAATGATTCATATGTTTGTATAAAACTGCTATGTTGCTTATATGATGATGTTATGTTCTATAGAGCTTCACTATATTATATGTCTCTATTGTATTTTATCCATGCGCTGTGAGTTGTACGCTAGAGATTCTGCGATGCTTATTTTACCCTGACTACTGTCCATGGCTACCTGGCACGCCCTTCAGCGCTCTTATTTCCTTGTTATGGTGCGGGAGTCATGGGCGGTCGTCACAAATTGAGTTCGAAGTCACAAAAGAAATCAACAACTTCAACTAAATTCTATGGTACAGATTCTAACCAAAACCATAAATCAATCAAGTCGAATACAAAATCAACATCAATCAAACTGTACCAAAGTTGCAGTGAACGAAGAAAACGGGTAACCACGATCAAAGTCAGAAATCTCAAGCAAACTACCGAAGTCGAACAGCGAGCAAAATGAATCGACCAACTCAAACAATGATTCAAACTCTAAACTAAAGCTTTGAATTAGATGTGAGTTACTCACCTCGATTGAAGCGAAGGCATCACGAAGACGAGCGAATGAATCGGCAGGGGCCTTAATTTGTGAAGACGAACGAACGAAAACGAGCCACCATTTTCAATTTTTCATTTTCGATTTTTAGGTTTTGGGTTCGAATGAAAATGGTGAAGGGGGGGAGAACGGGTTTTATGTTTTTTTTTTTTTTGTTAATTTTCACGGCCACAATAAACATGGGCCACTATTAAATGCTAAATCCCAAAATTCCTTTTTAAAAATTTATAAAAGAATTTTAATTCAAATTTTAAAACTTAAATTGGCAATAAGCGAAAATATTAATCGTTTAATGTCGATTATAAATCGACACAAAATACAGGGTTGTTACATTAGCTTTTGGAAGTTCGTTATCATCTCTCTCATTTGAGAACTTTTGAATATATGTTCACTGTTGTATTATCATGATATTGTATTTGGAGTTGTAGTGTATGTATTATGTACTCTGTTGCAGTATGGATATTATGTTGATGTTGTAACAGTGATGTTATTTATGATATTGATTCTGTTCCGCTGTTTTATATACATCTAATTGTTGTTATAAGCTCCGGCGATGCGAATTTGATGTCGTTTATTGGACATCGAGTTTGGGTCGTCGCAGATTAAAACTTTACATGTTTCTTATATTAATTAAAACTTTACATGTTTCTTTCATTAATTAGGACTTTACACATTTCTTTCATAAATTAAGACTGTACATGTTTCTTGCATTAACAAAAACTTTACACTTTAAACCAATTATCAGCTTATAACATTTTAACTTATAAAAACTGATATCTCTTTATACTTCAAATCTTTAAATCAGATTTTAAGTTAAAATTCCATATATTCCAAAATTTCAAAATACTTAATAAATTTTTAGGAAAATATTACTTTAAAAATGTTAACCATGGGCATATATAATATTTTCTGACCTAGGTCAAGTGATACGGATATGTATCATTTCAATCCGTAATTTAAAAAGAAAGATCTGGGTTATATCATTTCAAACCCGCAATCCCAAGAAAAATAAATACGACAAAAATCGATAAAAAATCACTCGAGCCTATCGTTTCAGCCTATAGTGATACGGAACTTGCAGTGGTGATTAACAGAAATAAAATAACAATATACATATAATATCATAACAAATGACGTAACACATATATAAACGTCATTTATCATTATGTAATAACAACACAAGCATATATGAATGACATATCAATGTCTACAGATTCACATGTAATTTTTTTCACAAAAATATAAGTATATATGTCTAGAGTGATAAAAACTCACCTTTTTAAACTAGAATTGATAAATTCAGAAAAAAACACAAACCCCGCAAAGAATATAAAAGCATGACAAAGCACAATGAGAACTTGAGTGGATGAAAAGTCAGATCCAAATCTTGTATGCAAACAAATATTACATACATAAGAATATGATTCAACACAAAACAATAGATGTCAAAACAATGGAAAAAAATGAATCAAAGTGACATAACTTGCCTTAATCAATCAATGGCTTGGTTATACCACATATGGTTTCAACCATCATCTTATATTGCTTGGTCATGATGGTTAGAGGTGTGCTAGAGGCCAGAAGCTGAGTATAAGCATGAAGAACAAAGAAGAAACAAAAAGAGAAAAAGAAAGAAGAGGAAGAGAAGCCATGGATCTAAAGCTTGAATATAATGTTGTTTCACGCAAATGATACTGAGAAATTTTGGGAAGTTTTTATGCATGATAGGCAAGAGAAATTCATGGCTAGATTAAAGGAATAAACGGCTAGCGTAAGTAATAAAGAGGCTATGCAATAAAAGGCAAGATTTTGAATGGTTTGGAAAATAAAATGGCAACGAATACTTTATGTATTTAATAAAAAAATTCTTTCTTTCAAGAGATGAAATGAGAAATGGAATAAAATGAGATATGTTTGAGGTGTCTTGTGCGTGAATGATAAAAGGAAATACACGGCTATATAAGAAAAAAACAGCTAAGGAGTTATGAATACTAGGGAAACGGAAAGGCATAATTTAAGGAGGAAGAAACGTATAATATATTTTATTTTTAAATACAAATAAAAAAATGAGAGATGGGAAATAATTTTTTTGTAGGTTAATTTTCAACTTGATATGCAAAGCTGTGAGTAGAGTAATTCATGGCTAGGAATGAGGAGGAAACGGCTAGAAAATAATAAAGGCCATGCAAATGGAAAAGGCAAGAGTTTAAACAATGAAACATATGCCTCTTAAATTTCTCCGAGCCATTTATGTGCATACATTTCTTTCTAAAAATGAAATGTGAAGTAAATGTGTACGTGAATTATGAAGTGGAGTGGATTGCAAGAAATGATTTAAATGGCTAAAGTGGAGTAAATGATAGGAAAACAAAAAGGCTAGGAAATAAAAGGCAAGAAATAAGGAGAAAGAAACATATATATATATATATATATATATATATATAATTCTTAAATGAAATTGAAAAGAGGATATTTTGAGATGTTTATACGTGATTAATAAGAGAAATTCATGGCTATGAATGGTGAATGGCTAGGATAAGTAATAAAGAGGGTAGATAAATAAAAACGCAAGCATTAAAGAAATGTAATGCATGTCTCCTTGATTTCTTCCAAGCCTTTTATGAAAAGATATACACACAAGTAAAATTCAATAAATAAAGTTTAGATAAACAAAATACAAAAATAAAATAAAATAACATAGAAAATAAAAATATAGAAATGAACATAGAAAAATTGAAATTGAAATACAGAAAATAACTATGTGCAAAACGCTGTAATTTATCTAATTTAAAAAGTATAACTCATAATTTAATGAAACGAAAAGCAGAACAGATATTATAAATATTCTGCTTCAAAGAAAAAGATTAAACTTTAAAATTCAATTTTTTTTAAATTTAAACCGAAAATTCAAATTTTGACCAAAATATAAAATTTTCAAAATTCGTTTATTTACTTCATTTCGAGAATAAATTACAAACAAATTCCAAACCTACATTGAAAAAATTCTAAAAATTCACTTTTAAACGTTTTAAAAAACAAAATTTCAAATAAAAATTAAATTAAAAATATTCACAAAATTATGGCTTGTTACACTGTCCCTCACTCAAAACTTTTCGTCTCCGAAAAGGAACGAGGCATGGAAAATAGAGACAACAGATAGAATGAGATAGAATTAAGACATTACTAAAAAAGAAGATTGAAATTATACCTGGTAACAGTCATTATAGGTAAATTCAACAAGATAGAGATGATCTTCCCAAGATCCTCTATAATCAAGGATATAAGCACGAAGAAGATTCTCGAAAAGTTTTCCAAAACAGACTGGTAAAGGTATTTTGGGAGGAAGAACTACAGATCGAACTTCAGGAGATAAGATCAATTTGAAATTCAATTCCCCGCTTAGGATGCAGGAGAATAGGAACAACCAAACAAGTCCGGAATTAAGCGAATCAGTAAAAGAAAGGGGTCATAGTCCTCGATTTTGCTGAAACGTTTAAATCACTTCCTCATCCTTTTGAAAGCGTAAACTATAAAAATTTGGAAAACCATTTTATTTTTAAAACGATTTGTAAATCCGTGATAAAAACAGCAACATTAGTGACAATTTCGACAAGGAAATTGCACTTCTCAAAATACCGTAAAACGAAGAACAAAATCAGCATTGCGGGATAACCGCTTGAAAATCCACTTTAAAATTTGACGGTTACTGAAGTCAATTCGACAGTAATTTTTAAACGTCAAAATCTCATCAAAATAATTTGCATCGAAATATAATACCCGTGAATTTTCATTCATTAAAAATGTCAACAAAACACCATGCTTCAAAATTTAGCATTGGTGTAAAAATCCCGTTATAAAATAATGGCAACAAAATACATTTCAAAACCAAGCATCGGTTCAACGTAACAAAATAATGCAGTAACGTGCAACATAAATTTGCACGTATACCGCAAAATGAACAAAGAAATCATTAGAATATATCTTCAATGAAGATAATTCAAAACAGCAAAAATCTAATCAGATATGTGATTAGCATCAAAGAAAACCAGCAAGAATTTCAACAAATCAAACCACTGGATAAACAACATAATGAAACTGTACCCAGCGAAGCAGTCACACTATTTTCGCTGTGCACTCTGATAAACAAAACACAAATCAGTCAAATCATCAAAGCACAATTTCACTTTTATTTTTAAATAAAGATACTTAAAAATTTCCATCTAAATTTCAAAACTTTAGTTTTGACTCAAAGTACAAATAAACATCGACAAATAGTTGTAACACATGTTCCATCTAAGTTATGTTTTATATTATGTCCATAACCCCAAGCTCTGATACCAACTCTAACGCCCCACCTCTATGCTCACAATAACAAAGAGTATTAAAGGAAATACTGTCTGTTATCACGAAGAATAAGGATGGATAGGAGCGGCCATCCGTAGTTAGGCCTTACACTAGTGTTGGTTATTTCGATAGGAGTGGTATATATATTTTTATTTTTCACCTCTTATTTATTTACTCCCATCGACATACCCAATTCCAGTATAAAATGAACTACGATGGTTCATTATAGTTTAGGACAATAGATATAATAATAACACAGACAATATAAATGCGGAACACAGATAAAACAAAAGTCTCATATATATAATAACTGATGTCCGTTACAATACATGTGATACAGTACATATGATACAACTACAACAGTCGACTCTGGAAGTTACATATACAAGTACATTATCGTATATAATATACATGAATACATGTCTTCCTATACAAATAAACCGACTACTATAAATGACGACGACTACTCCCAAAGATATGAAGTGACTTCATAGCTCAAGCACCAACCCAAAGTAAGATATGAACAACTGTAAATACTCGGTCTGACCCGAGTATTAAATTCAAAAGAAAATAATACACGGGTCGGTCAAATTCAAACTCAGTTATTAGTGCACAGAAGCAATAATAATTAAATAAAAATTAGACGACAGTCAAAATAAATTCACCTATCCGATCCTTTAACAAGAAAATCGGATAACGGTGAATATAACATGTATAGTGTTAAACAACAATTCAGCAAACTTAAATTATCAACGAAGATAGAAGAAATTATTATTAATGAAGATAATTTAGAAGAACATCAGAATTTCCTAATCAGCAATTAACATTAAAATCTAATTATTAATAAATAACTAGAAACTCATAATCTAATTATCAAATAGACAATTAGATAACAACAAAATGATCAAATGAAACTAAATCAATTTAAACAATTGAAATATCACTTAAAAACATCAATTCTAATTGGCTGCAGCACACGCTAACGTATACTACCTCGCCAATACGGCATATGAAATACGCAAAAGATCAATCGATCAAAAGTAATTGAAATATCAATAAAAGCAATACCGCGTGCTGCAGTTCACGCTTGCGTGCAATGCCTTGCCACTGCAGTGATGATGTACCCAATGAATACCGTGTGGCTGCATTTCACGCTTGCGTGCACTACCTTGCCACTACAATGACGATGTACCCAATGAATATCGTGTGGCTGCAGTTCATGCTTGCATGCACTGCCTTGCCACTACAGTGATGATGTACACAAATGCTCAATGAAAAGCTCACAAACGAGCATCAGGTCAAACCCAAAAATCAGGTTCAACTCAAATGATATTCAAATAAAATCGCAATGTGAGCACAAGGTCAAACCCAAACATTTAAGCTGGATTCAACTCGATGTACAGAAACAAATACACAGCAATTGTCACAATAAAACTACAGCTGCAAACAAATACAAAGACAAGAACAATGTACATGTCAACAGCACATAAATATGTGAATAAGTGATACAACAGTTCAGTGAACTATAAGTATCGACCCGGTAGCTACAAGTGTAAAGCGATGCCCAACATGAATGAATGAACCAGATTCAAGTGAGTACTGAATGCAGCAGCAACTCTATATTAATGCACACAAAACTGGGTAACTACATAACACAGCAGCAGCCAAAAATCGTGCAACAGGTCAGGAAGCAAGTGAGTGTACCTAAGGTACAACAGGTATGCACTGTAAACTGGATAATGCAACTACAAACTGCTCATGCACACAACCAGAGCTCAATTACATGTGAACTCAGTTGGTCAGTATAAGGTAAAGAAATGAGCAATGCAAGTGAAACTAGGTTACTACATGAATCTGTATGTTGCAAACTCAAATAGAATTTGCATATACAGGAATGCAACAGTGGTGATGAATTGAAAACAACCTGAATGGTCACGCTAGGTCATACTAGCCTTAAACATGTGCATATATCCAACAGGTTAGCATGTAAGTGAAACACAAAACAAGTGTACCCCAAAAATATGACCAAAGCCAAACAACACAAGTGCACAACAACAATGGAACATTGCAGCTATACTTGAAAACAATGCACAGCATACATATGAACCTAGTTCATAGGTATACTATATACAACATAAAAATTTAAATTCGACTATACAATGAAAACTATCAATGTCTGTCAGCTACAATAAAGAACAAGGCATAGTGCAGTGACAAATGTCACTGAGAAGCAGTGCAAAAATTATTCAAAGTGACAACATCAGGAAATATAGACAAAGTTCTCATAATTTCTCTAAGGCAAGGATGCACGAATCCAAGAACTCAATAGGGTCTGGACAACTTGTGTGCAATTAACAGCAGTGGTGACAAAACAAATGCAACCATGAACAGCAGCATTTACAAAATTCAACAAAGAATTCAAAGCAACACTTAAATGAACAAGTCAAAAATTTTCAAGCCTTATAAAGGAACAAGAAGTATCAATTTATACAAATTTTGCTTAGGGACTGGAATCAATACAAGTATCCACTTTGAACCAGACATGACTGCCGAAGGTCATACAACAGTAGGAAGAAGTCAAGTTCTCAGCAGAGAGCAGGTTTTACAATTCACTCAAATACCAAAGTTTAGATGGTAATTAAGTTGAAGCCACGATCAACAGAAATCAAAGTCACAAAGAAATCAAATAACTATTCATAGCCGTGGTCATCAAAGTAGCTTTCAAACTAACGGTGAAGGTGATATCATAGTATCAAGCCAACAAAGGAAAGAACACAGCATGTAGGTTCAACTAAAAATCAAGCTGTGGTAATCATGAATTCGAACTAGTGAAATTTGGATGCCGCAAATCAACAAGAAGGAATCGAACCAAATCAAAATCGACACCATATTTTTAAATTAAAAACAACAGAGAAATCACCAACATCATAACAAAATCGAACAACTTAAGGATGACATAGATGTGAGTCATAATTCACTTATCAGTAAAAATACCACTTTGAGTTCGCAAGGCAAAAAGGTGACCAAAGTTAAATTACCGAAAATTCAAATCCGTGTAAAACATAAAATCACGTATATAAATTCAAATTGGATGTGAGTAATTAGAAATTACTCACCATGATTGAAGCGGAGACGAACTCGACAAGGAAGAAGCGGCCAAAGCATCACCCAGGGATAGTCGATCGAAAATGCTTTCGAACGAGCAACCAAAGGTCGGCAACTTTACAAAATTTCACAAGCCTTTGATGAAAGAAGAACAAAGAGCTAAGCCGCCATACAATTTTTTTCTCGTGTTGTTTTAATTAGGGTTCGAAAAAAATGAAAGAGGGGATCGGGTTTGCCTCCGATATTATCTCAGCTAAACAAAGAACCATGGGCCACGATTCAAAATGTACAGCCCACCCAACACTTAACAATTTATAAAAGATTTTTAACCCTAGAAAAATCCAATTGCAAATTTTATCAAAGGATTCCAACCGACCGAAATTCAATAGCAATTATCATCACTTAAATCGACACATGACGATTATAAATTTGAAGCTAAAACCCAGGTTGTTACAGTAGCACCTTTGATCGGTCACATCCCTTCGATACTATACTTTGACTTTTGGATCGATGGCCACTTTTGATTTTATTTGGGGTGTGGCTCGAGGTGGGCGGTAGCTGCGCGCTACACGTTACCACCGACCCAGAAGCGTAATTGGTATATCTACCCTGGCATTGCCAAGTTGTGCCGTGTCACCTACCCTATCGCGCCTTGTACGAGTTTCTATTTGTGTTGTACCTATGGAGTGTCTTCTTATAGTCTCCCGATCAGGAGATATGCAGGCGCCGTATAGACTATTGGCATTATTTGTGTTAAGGGCTATATGGGTAAACCCTTAACGCTATTAAAAAGTAAGTTTATTTTACAATTAGACACTATTATAATAGCGAAATATACTATATAGTAAATAGTTTAATGGATCCTTAGGAGATGTAAATCCCGAGCATCTCTTGAGTTACTGCACTCATATCTATTTCTGTTAATTTAACTCACATAAGATCTTTTAGTTCTGACTCGAGTGTTTTTGTCTTTTCATATTCGATCGGGTCAGTCCGAGCGTTTCAGGATTTGATGATTTTATTCTGGAGGATGAAGACAAAGATTTGTAGTACTATTATCTACTATATTATTCCACTACCCCATTTAATTCCGCTGCATTTATTATTATTCTCTGGTATGTGTACTCTGATATGTATTGTATAAAAATAATCATAGGTTTTGTAAAACAGCTTCATGAACGGTATATTTGATTATTATATTTCATCCTTCCGCTGTGAGATTCTATTTTTGTTTATTCCTTTCTGTTTTTCTTATCTACCCCATAACAATCCGCCCTTCCGTATGGTTTGAATTGCACGTGTGTCTGTTTAAATCGTGCGAAAAGGCTGGACGTTACATCTGGTATCAGAGCTTTGGTTTAGCGATAAACCTTAGCTTTGTGGGGTTTGACTCTTTACTAATAGGGTAGTAATACCCTATGGGAGTCGCTGAGTGTATATATATGAGAGAGCGTATTTGTTAGTGTTTTAAAAGGGCTTTAATATTGTGTTAATCTGTTCCGTTTTGTATTTATAAATTCTGGTTGTTGCATGGGACGTTATGACATCAATAGGGATTTCTAAACACTTAATAGGACAGACCGACATAATATTTGTTTGAATATAGGTGAATGAAATAATTTTGCCTATTATATTTTCTATATAATTTTTTTTTTCAAATGATGTCTATATTTGGCTGCAATAGATTGGTTGCTAGGCAATAAAGTGTATAAATAATAATAGAAATAAGATTGAAAAATAAAATAAATGAAATTCGAAAATTTAGAACTTAAGTTCCGGGGTTTTGAAATTCTTCCAAATAAATTTTGGAATATAATAATATTGTTTAGAAGTATTTTCTAATAAAGATGATTTTGGAGAAAATAAGTTTTGTACTTTCCTCTCGGTCGCTGGAAAATAATTTCGGTGATGGCGGCCGCATCATCGACTTTCATTTTCGAGTTTCGAAGGGGAAAGGCCACTGTAGTAGTTCTACTGCAGATTTATTTCTAAAAATATATAAATTTTGAATTGTTCTAAATATAATTAGAGATATATAAGTTGTAAGAATATATTTATCTATTGTTTTAAAGTAAATTGAAAATTTAACCCTATTAATTAATTGTTTCAATTATTGTAGTGAATTGAAACATAGGTAATTAATAAATTAAAACCTCTAAAGGAAATAAGAGATTTAATGATAGGTTATAAATGGTATTAAATAGAATTTGAAATTATAACCTATGAAATAAAGAATATTATTATTAAACGTTAAATTAATCATAGGTAATGAGAAAACTTGTATAACTTTCAAGTACATTCTTTAAAAACATATAGAACTTACCAAATATAAAAAGTTGAAATGTTTTAATAAGAAATGTAATGCAATTGTACAAGTAAAAGTAAGTAGTGAAGTATTCAATGAATTTGCTATTACAAATGAGAATTTAATGTTATCAACTTAAGTTACAATTGAAATTTTGCTATAAGTGAATATAATTAAGGGTAAGTAATTCAAATAGATGAATTTCAACTTAAGTAAATAAAATGAAAATGCTAAGAAATTAAATGGGGCATGAATACTATTGATAAACAAATGTAAGTAAATGAGGGCATGCAATAAATGAATGAATAATTATAATGAAATTAAAAGTTTGTTAGAAATAAATGTAAATTATAAAAGAAAAATTTATCTGGCATAAATAAAAAGAGAAATCAAACAACTGATGTATGAATTAAAATTTATAATAAGTTAATTTGATTTGTTGATTGGAATTGTTATTGTTTGATTGTGGTTGTTGGGTAAGGAAACTTTAACTTTGTTGGGATGGATGAATAATCCATTGGGTTTAATCTAAGACTATTGAGTAAATGATGCACTTGATGGTTTATTCTTCATTTTGTACAATATAAAGGTTTTGAACCCGAAAAACTATTTGTTTGTTTGATTGTATGGTTGTTTTGTATTTGTTGTATATGCTGTTTGTTGAAATTGTTGGTTGTTGTATTCATTTGTTGTTAGTGATTGAAACCACTTAAATATTTCACTTTATATAAATTGTTAACCTTTTGGATTTTATAAGTGAAATGCAGGTTATGGAAGCAATTGCTACTACTTTTGGTTCCATAAATTAAGCGTAAATTGCCCGACAAATAGGTACGTTTCGGATTACAATTATAGCGCTATTTTATATATTATCCCGTGCTGGGATATACTATTTTGGATATTATATGTGATATAATTGTTATATTTTGATATTTTATTTTCTCCCGAGCCTCTCCGTACAAAGGAGACTCTGCCAAAATTTTCCATAAATTTTGGACTTAGAAATTTTTTGAAAACTGTTTTCCAAACTTTAGTAATTTGAGTGTATAAATAAAGATATAATTTTTATAAATTGGTATACGTTATTTTAATTAATTAATTTTTTAAATTATTGTTTTATAAATTTAATATTTTGAATAAGATATATTGTCTATTTAATTTCTTAATTTTCTTTGCCCTTCTTTTCCTCTTTTCGAGGACGAAAAGTTTTGAGTGGGGGAGAGTGTAACGACCTGTAATTTTTGACAATTAAAAATAGTAAATTTAATAAGATTTTGTAGTTAAATGTGGAAGAAATTAAAATTTAAGATTTATAACTGGAATAATACTAAAATGAAATGCAACAATATTAATTAAAGCAAATTATTAACAATTTGGATGGAATTCCAATTAATTGAAATAGAGTAAGGTTATATTTGGTTATAAAGTGAACATAGGAAAAAGAATGTAAATATTGAATTCATTAAAGAAATGATACACTGTTAATGGAAATTTGAAAAAAATTCGTGTTATAAAAGAAATGGTAACATTTGTTTGTTGGTAATAAACTTATAAATGTAATTAAAGGCTAAATGGTGAAACTATTATGTATATTACCTATTTATTTGGTCTATTAAATTTAATTGGTTATAAATATCAATTAATTCCTTTAATTAGTGCAATTAATGTATGTTTAATTGATAATGGTAAAAAGGTTGATTATATACAGTGTAACCAACGTAAATTTTTATCATAGTATGACCTTTGATTTGAATAAAAGGATGGAAATCAATTTACTCAAATTTATTGGAATTGGAAATTTTAATAAGCGAATTTATTACAATCAATGAAATAAAAGGTTACGTAAATGAATGGTAAGATGAAATGGTAAAATATTGATGTAATGGAAGATATAACAATGTTGACTATGCATATAAGATAATAATTGATTTAGTAAGAGAATGAAATCAAGGTAAATTAATTAATTGAGACTTTAATTATAATTAATGTGTGAAATTGACCAAAGTTCAATAAAATGGAAATATAGTAGTTAATGCAAATAAAGGATGGAAATTGGGGTATATTAAAGTAATGAAATGTAGAACAAATGTCAACTATGTTATTAGATCATAAGTTTGGACCACAAATAAAATTCTAAAAAACAACAAAACTACAATGAAGCAATGAACTGGAAGGTTCTAATGCGTATTAGAACATAATTTAATAACAGTAATTGGAATACTAAATGTAAGTTTTAATGATGAGTTAAATGAATATTGATTGATAGAGAAAAAGATTTATTTAGTATGTAATTTAATGCTTGTTGGAAACTGTGATCTTATAAACATGTTTGCTTGACTATAAATAAGGATTACAATGTTCACGTATTTATTTAATTGATTTCATCAATTAGGGTCTGTTTTGAAGTGGAAGATTAAAATTAATTGGAAATAAATTTATTAAAATCTTTCAATTGAAAAAGTAAAAGAAACAAAGTGCAATTAATAAAATTAATGAAAGAATGTTTTCATTATGAATGTACATTATTTGGAAATATAAGAATGGATTTAATATTGTATAAGTTGATCATTTTAGAATATAAGAATGTTTACATTTATGAATTGCAAGTAACGAATAAGCATTTTAAGGAAAATAAAAGAATGTTGAGGAAATAAAGTGAACGTTTCCATTCTGAATATAAATATAACGTTGTAAAAAGAGAAAATTGAATTTTTAAAACAACATTTACGGTAGCTAAATAGCAGGCATAGGTTGCACGGAAGTGATTTTATTACTAACCTTGAAATTTAAAATAAATTAAATAATTGAGTTCATAATTACGTGTCGAGAAAAATGTTATTTTTAAATTTGAATTTTTAAATCATGGTTCATATTTTATTTATGTATCCGCTGTCCCCGTTATGTAAATTGGTCTTTTTAAATTTAGTTATGTTGTGGTAGTTAAATCTTTAATGAATGTCAAATTTGGTATGTTTGGGGTTAAAAAAAATTAATTGGGTGAACAAATGTTTTGAAATTTGAATTCTAAAAGTTTGTTTATAGAGTAGAGTTGGTCCATTCATTCCCTTTCTAATTAATAATTGTCACACGTTTTTTTTTCATTGTTTCCCCATTTGTTTCATTACTCATTTCCATTTACATGGTCTAAAGCCATTTCATTTCATGAACGTTACATACTTTTCATATTTTTAATTCTTTCTTTCACCTCTTTTAATATCTACCATTTTTATTGGGTTGTTCATATTTTACTTTATTTCAATTCCTACATTGTTTATATTTAGCTTTATTAGCTTTTCACTAGTTTCATTCCTCATTCTTGTAGCTTCATTTCATTTTTTAAAATTTCATCTTTTATAGCTTCATTTTTTTTGTCACTCTTCACCTTCCTCCTTCCTTTTTTCATGTTTCTTCTTCAAATCTCCTTTCTCTCTTTTTTTTTCAAAGTTTTTTTTCCTCTTTCTACTTCTTATTCTTCAAATCTTCTTCTTTTTCAAAGTTTCCTTTTCTTTTTTTTTGTTCTTCTTCTTCTTTAAATTTTTTTCTCTTTTAAACCTTCTGTTCTTTCCATGTCTTTTTCTTCAAATCCAGATTTATATGATCTTCTCTTCAAAACTTTCTATAAAAAAAAATTAATACAGCAAGGAAACAAAACAAAATGAGAAAGTAGTTGCAGATCCAAATCTGGCTAAGCAAAAAGGTACGCAATACTAAAAATTCCATTGCAAGTTAAATAATATATATGATGTGATATTTTTTTTCTTTTTTTGAAATTTCAATCACCATTAATGCGTATAACTTTCTCCTACGAGCTCAGTTTCACACGCGGTTTTCTCTGCTACATTCGTATTGGAATTCCAGACATTTAGACGCTGGTTTGAACGAATTCTGAGACCGTCGAATTTTGGGTTTTAATTGGGTTTAAATTCGATTTAGATCCCAAAGGTGAGTGTTTTAACCCACTCACAATTTCTAAAATTTCCTATGTCTTTTAAATTGATTTTAGATATGAGTAGAAATTTATTTATTATTCATCATCTCTGTTAAATCGCATTTATTTAATATAACTGTTAATTAATTTTATTATTGCATATAAATTGACAGTTAAATTTATTTAATTGCATATAAACTGATAGTTAAATAGTAAATAAATTTATTTTGAATATAAACTGTTAGCTAATAACTGTCATTTATTTCCTGTTATATTGTATATGCCATATATTGTCGTTTGTTTAAATTGATGATGATTGAAATAAATTGATGATGATTATAATTAATGATTGATGATTGTTGTTTGGTGAATGGATGATGTGTACTATATTTTAAAATCTCCAAGTTATCATGTATTTCATTCATTCGGTAATGCGGTTTGAAATGATATACAACCGCATTTTTTTTATTTTTAAAATTGCGGATTGAAATGATAAATATCCGTAGAACTTGACCATAGGATAGAAAATTATATACAGGCACCGCGGTATATATATAAAAATTATTTTTGAAATGATTTTTCTATGGTTTCGATAGGATACGGTTAATAAATATAGATTTTGATATTATATAAAATCTTATTTTATATATACATCTATAGTTAAAGTACTGAAGATAAGCTATGTATGGATTTGTTAAATAAAATAAATAAGTTGAATGACGGGGTTTGATTTTTTTATATTATATGGTTAAGTACATGTTAAGATATTGAAATTACATATAATTTTAAAGGATTTAAATTAATTAAGATTTGGAGTTAAATTGGAAAATTTATTTGGAATTGAGCTTAATTAGGAAGTTAACTTCATAAATTGATGTAAAATTTATTAACTTGAAATTTTAAAAAGGGTATGATATTTATAACTAGATTCTATTCAAGGTGAATTAAATGAATATTTCTAGTATAAAAATTTAAGGAAATTTTCTTTTATAAGTAATTTGAGTTTTACTTAAACGATTACGGGTTTATTATGCAATTATTATTTCAAACTAAATAATAGGACTTTAAATTGGTGAAATAGAAATTTCCAACCTTAGTTCCAATTGTTTAATATTCAAAGTTTGAAATATATTGAAACTGAAGTGGTTTATTTAAACTGAAAGCGATTTTAAATTTATGGATTTTGACTTAATCTTAATGGAATAAATTGTAAGTCGTGGAAATTATTTTATTTTATAAAGAAATTTTGAATCCAAACTATTGATGCTATATACTGTTTGAATATCCAAACCATTTAAGTTTTAGAAATTATGGTTTAAAGCTATGAATTTTCGAAGTATTATAGTTTGAAAGTTATAATTCAATGTTTGGTTTTCGATTATTATAAGTTTGAAAACAATATGATTTTGGAAAAGAAATATATATTTGAAATAAAATGATATTATATTAATTTGGGTTTTCATAAAAACAATATCAAATGAGTTTGTTTTGGAAAGGAAATGATATCGTATTTATGGGTTTTGGAATGGATAACTATATTCTGGTTTTTGAAAGTATAATTAATTTTTAAATGACAGCGGTGTTATAATAACGTTTGGTTGTTGAAGAAACCGGGATCGGAAGTTGTCATACTCTCTGCCAACTCCGAAAACCACTTTAACAACCGTGTACGCGGTGGAGATTCCAGAATGAAGTAGGTTGGTAGCGGCGTTTCCTGTAAGGTAAATACGTGGACCCAACTCCCGTGAGTTGGCATAAGGTGGCTAAAACACGAGCGATTGACGGGTTAATAAGGTAGCACCTTTGATCGGACACATCCCTTCGATACTATACTTTGACTCTTGGATTGGTTCGGTGGCCACTTTTGATTTTATTTAGGGTGTGGCTCGAGGTGGGCGGTAGCTGCGTGCTACGTGTTACCACCGACCCGGAAGCGTAATTGGTATATCTATCCTGGCATTGCCTAGTTGTGTCGTGTCACCTACCCTATCGCGCCTTGTACGAGTTTCTATTTGTGTTGTACCTATGGAGTGTCTTCTCGTAGTCTCTCGATCAGGAGATATGCATGCACTGTATAGACTATTGGCATTATTTGTGTTAAGGGCTATATGGGTAACCCCTTAACGCTATTAAAAAGTAAGTTTATTTTACAATTAGACACTATTATAATAGCGAAATATACTATATAGTAAATAGTTTAACGGATCCTTAGGAGATGTAAATCCCGAGCATCTCTTGAGTTACTGCACTCATATCTATTTCTGCTAATTTAACTCACATAGGATCTTTTAGTTCTGACTCAAGTGTTTTTGTCTTTTCAAATTCGCTCGGGTCAGTCCGAGCATTTCAGGATTTGAAGATTTTATTCTGGAGGACGAAGACGAAGATTTGTAGTACTATTATCTACTATATTATTCCACTACACCATCTAATTCTGCTGCATTTATTGTTATTCTCTGGTATGTATACTCTGATATGTATTGTATAAAAATAATCATAGGTTTTGTAAAACAGCTTCATGAACTGTATATTTGATTATTATACTTCATCCTTCCGCGCTGTGAGATTCTATTTTTGTTTATTTCTTTTTTTTTTCTTATCTACCCCATAACAATCCGCCCTTCCATATGGTTTGAATTGGCACGTGAGTCTGTTTAAATCGTGCGAAAAGGCCGGACGTTACAATAAGGAATGGATAGGCTTACATAAATCGCGGGCAACCTTAACCGAGTCAACCGTGACTTTAAGAATTAGATCAATGTGGAATTCTGAGGTAATTCTACAGTCGATCTTAAGAAATAGAATTCGGGATAAAAGAGTACTAGCATCTAAACCGAGGATACATATAAATCTCCGGTCAATCAATGCTAATTGCAAAGAAGTTTCACCACTCTACCAGTCATTTGAATGTTAACGAGACCGCTAATTCATTATAAAGATCATTCGAAGTGGAGTTATGGGATACTCCAGAATCAAAATAAGAAGAATAGTGAGGGACAAGAATGAATTTTGAAACCGCAGGGAACGTTCCAAAACTCAAAAGAAACCCAAGTCAAAAAGGAAGAAATTCAAATCAAATGAAAGAGATTCTGTAAATAAATTTATCATATATGCTAAGTTTTCCTAGAGCCAAAGCTCTGGTACCAAATGTAACGCTCCGATATTTTCAACCATTCGCATCCGCACATGTCGGACTTGAATTGCTCAAAATATCGAATTGTAAAATAAATTTGGCAAAACACAGCATAAAGAATAAATAAATAAATCATAGATCAAAGACACGGAGTAATAAATGCAGCGGAAGTAAAGAAATAGTAGTTCATGAAGCTACTATATAAATACATCGGAGTCAAACATGATACAACGGAGATAAGAAGATACAACAGAGGTCTCAACATGATAACCAGGTATGAATCAGAATGCATCACTGGAACCAACCGGATAATTGGAATCAACTGGATAACCGAAAGTGAAATAGGTAGCTATATCTTCAAGCAAAGCTTCCTACTTTGAAGGTGAGTCTCAAATGCTGTATCACTCAGTCTGACCCGAGTGTAAAGCAAAACACAAAACATTCGAGTCAGGACATACATACTTATGCAATGTAAACCAGCTCAAGTGAACTGTAATATAAGGTACAAGTAACTTAAAGGATGCTTGGGACCGCCCATCCTCTAAAGATCCGTTAAACTATTCACTATGTAGTAATATTTCGCTATTATAATAATGTCTGTAGTAAAATAAACATACTTTTAAATAGCATTAAGGCTTTACATTTTCCATCTTAACACGTAATAGTCCCAGTATTCCATCCAATATCATAGTCCCTCCTGATCGGGAAGCCACCAGAGGATACCACACGGGCTACGGGAGAAATCTAAACTCGAACAAGGCGCGATAGGGTAGGTGACACGGCACAACTAGGCAATGCCAGGGTAGATATACCAATTACGCTTCTGGGTCGGTGGTAACGCGTAGCTGCTACTACCGCCCACGTGACGCCCCACCTCTATGCTCACAATAACAAAGAGTATTAAAGAAAATACTGTATGTTATTACGAAGAATAAGGCTGGAAAGGAGCGGCCATCCGTAGTTAGGCCTTACACTAGTATTAGTTATTTCGATAGGAGTGGTATATATTTTTATTTTTCATCTCTTATTTATTTACTCCCATCGACATACCTAATTTCAGTATAAAACGAACTACGATGGTTCATAATAGTTTAGGACAATAGATATAATAATAACACAGATAATATAAATGCGGAACACGGATATAACAGGAAGTCTCATATATATATAACTGATTTCAGTTGATATACATGTGATACAATACATATGATACAACTACAACTGTGGACTCCGGAAGTTACATATACAAGTACATCATCGTGAATAATATACATGAATATACAACATCCTATATAAATATACTGACTACTAAACATGACGACGACTACTCCAAAAGATATGAAAAGACTTCATAGCTCTAGCAGTAACCCAAAGCTAAAAATCTACAACCTGTAAATACTCGGTCTGACCCGAGTATTACATTCAAAAGAAAATAATACACGGGTCAGTCTAATTCAAACTCGGTTCTTAGTGCACAGAAGCAATAATATTTAACTAATGAATAGACGATAGTCACAATAAATCTCGTCTATCCGATCCTTAAATAAAGAAATCGGATAACGATAAATATAACACGTAACAGTGTTAAACAACAAATCAGCAAATTAAACCAATTCAGAATACAATTCAGAATATTGAATTGAATAAACAAAACAGTTCAAACCATTGAAATATCAATTAAAATATTAATTCGGGTAGGGATGCAGTACACGTACGCGTGCACTGCCTCGCCACTACAGCATATGGAATATGCAAAAGATCAATAAATCAAAACAAGATAGAATATCATAAAAGCCATACGGTGTGGATGCAGTTCACGCTTGCGTGCACTGCCTTGCCACTACAGTGATATGTACACAATGAACATTCACAACGAACACAAGGTCAAACCCAAGCTACAAGTTGGATTCAACTCAAGTGAATTCGAAAAACAAACAAAATGCAAAGGTCAAGTCACTGCTGTCATGACTCAACTCAATGCAACAATTCAAGTTCCGAAATGTCAAGAGAGGGAGACAACAGTGGTAGTCAGTGAAGCCCAGAGCTAACAGCAATGAAAAGGAACAAGCCTAGACAACATGAATGCGAACCCAAATGTACACAATGGATGTAAGCTACTAGTTGCACATGGATAAAATGAAACAGAGGTGCAACATGGAACTGCACAAGGCAGTGATACACATGAGGGAACAACCGAACGAAGGTGTAAGCAACAAGAATATGGCCAGAACCAAACAGTATACTCAAGGCATCAACAAGTATGACAAGGATGTTCAGAGGTAAGCAACAAAATGGTACATGTATATGCAGGTCCGACCACAAGGGCTACAACTTCAAGTGGACTAATTCACAGTGATGTATAACATCAAGACCAATTGCAAATGAATAATGCAGTGATCCATGAACAACTATATGAAACTGGAAATGCAACAACATATATGATCAAAGTGCAGACATGCATATCAGTCACTAAATGAAACTGGAAATGCAACAACATATATGTCTCGGCCAAAAATCAGTGCAAAGACCAAACTGCCAAAGCTCAGTGAAACTCACGCAAGTGCACGTCTAAACCAACAAAACAGTGGAATCACATGAGCTAATGAATGCTACTGCATCAAGCACAAATGTAACATGCTCGAAGTAAGCCGCAAATATAAAAAAAAAACAATGCAAATGAACTCCACTAAGCATCAGGGATACATTTGAATGAAAGCAAACAGAATTGCAAGACAGTACTGGTCGAAACAACATAGTGAAGAGGAAGACCCAAAAATCAATGGTACTGCTTCAACAGCTACACATATTCAACATGTGAACAATCACTCTTATAAATATACACAGCACATAAAACAACAAGGTCATAAAGGATGTATAGAGTTCATCAAGCTACAACCAATGTTCCGGCAGTGTATACTGGTCAACAAGTGTACAACAAACAATCTCAAGAGGTGGCAACATGAAACTGGAGACAAACCACGTCAAAAATGTAAACTGACACGGTGGCTCACAACAACCAAGTGCACAAGTAAGACTACTACATAGTGTAGTAGACATACATGTCCAGTGTCGAAGGCACTAATATAGTATGAACTTATATGGAACCAATGAGGTGCATATCAACGGATGCAAACTTCAGATAGTACCAGACTAGAGAATATCAAACCAGAGCCACATCGAATGAACATGTAACGACCCGTTAAATTCGATGATATTAAATGAGTTAATTTAATATTATTTCTAATCTAATTTAGACTGAAATAAAAGTCTTAAGATTTTATTTGAGTAAATGTAGGAATTAGATATAGTAACTGTAATTAAAGGTTAACAATTTAAATGTTTTATAATTTGTTGATTTAAATTGGTTTGGGAAATTAATACTGGAAGATATAAATGGAAAATAGCATTAATGAAATAATAACTGAATTGAACTGCAACTATACAAATGAAAGTAAATTTTATTTAATGGATGTCAACATTGAATAGATTTATTTAAAATAAAAAGATTTAAATGCTTGTTTGGATAGAATATATAATTGATGGATTAAGTGGTAAGTAATTAGAATTTAATTCTATAAAATTTGGAACTGAATGTATGTAATTAATTTTGTAGGAACAAGTTAATTATAAATTTATTTGTGCATACCCGATTTAATTGAAATAACATAAAGGACAAGAACTTGATTTGCCTAGGTGTTTATATATTGATAAAATTTAACTAAATAGAATTTTGGTAGTAAATAGGATATAAGAAGACAAAGGCAATTAGTAAGTTTTAAATGAATTCATAATAATAAGTAGTAATTAATGCATAAATATATTTGGCATTTGGGATAATTACAAAATTTTACCCATTCATCTAATTTATTTAATTGAATCTAAATCTATGGCAACATTGTTGTTATTGATGTTGTAACAACCCTAGTTTCAGCTAGTTATTTTATTTAATTTATTTTAATTTTTAAATAATATATTGTATAAATTGTGTTTAATAATATAGTTTGAATATTAAATTTTGAGATATATTTTGAAAAATTTCATATGTCAATAAACTTAAACAATAACTGCAAAATTTTAAGCTAGGTTTGAACCGTTAAGTTTCGCGTTTGAAAGACGCGCGATTTATAGGGTAAAAGTGACGTTATAAAACGTGTGTTTTCAAAACGTTATTTTTGTGAAAATTTTTGATATTTTAGACTGCGTCTGTTTAACGTAGTGTAAAAATAATATTTTCAAATTTTTTTGAAGAAAATTTTTGGTCAGTGGTTTTAAGACGGACGTTGGTTCGTTTTAAAGGACCGTTGTTTTATATATTTTTGACATACGTTAATATTTTAAACTGAATACATAAAAACGTTAACATTTGCATTTAAAAATGTCAAACTAAATCAGGTAAAACTTAAACAAAAATGAATCCACATTTAATTGGTAAAAACGTCAAGCATTTCTTTGTATTCTTCTCTCGGCAGTTTCTTTTTATCTTGTACACGTTCATATTCAAACTGAAAACATGCACATCAACTTCCCTATCTCATGCGTGACCAAGCTGACACCATTCTCACATAAATGAGTTAAAAGAAACCCTGATTGTGTTTGAAATTTGAATATACACATGCACTGGAAAATAATATAAACTGAAAACCATATCAACCATCTTTGTTCAGCCTTCTATTATGAGTACTTACCATTTCTCTCTTTAGCCTGTGCATCATCAAAATTTTAAAACATAAACCACGCAAATCTCTCGTGTATATTATCAAGCCTTGTTTATAATCATGCTTCATCAGTTATCAAAAATAAAGGCATGATATATATAACTGAAATTTTGCATCAACATATCAACCTTTCCCTTAACTTCAACGTCAGTTTCATTTATCAAGGCTGTCATCTCGCAAGCCATATCAATGACCAATTCTTTTCAATTTAAAACAGCCATTAATTGTTTTCCAAATCAAAGCATCAGACAAACTTCAATATTCGAAACTGCTAAGACTTAATATGCTTTGTTAATTCAGGCAATTGCAAATCTGCTCGGCCTTAATATGTATTGATGAATTTCACAAAAGGCTGAACGTTTGTTTGGGAATTAAAAGCTCTGCATTTACTTTTATCTCCATCTCACCATTCACTGCTTTGATCACGCATCAGCTATTCATATTGAAACTGATGGATTAGTAGCTCGCAAATTCTCTAGAGTTATGACAAAGGAAACTGCCCTTGATTCCTCTGCATAAATTCAAGTCTCGGCCTATATATTCTTCATCTTCCTCTACATATTTTCTCTACAATTCCAGGCCATTCTTTTGTTCAAGCCTATCAGGTAATGGTCTTTCTTTTTCCTATCCTATGTGTTTTTCTTAACTTGCTCGGCCATGCCAATCTTTTTGGTATTGGATCATAGTGTGTTTGTGTAATTGATGGAGTCTGCATTAATTTACATATGTTGTATTGGTGTAGTAGCTAAGTGTTGAATGAGGAGACTGACAAGTAGGTGGAAGTCAGTAGGCAGGAGGATTTCCAGTTTTCATTGTTAGAGTAGGATATAATCTTTGGATAAAAGTGTGTCTGCATCATGGTAGGAGTCAGTGCATATGAATATGATTTTTGTTTGCATCAGGTAAGCATGTTATAAGTAGCATAGGGACATGGTTTCAGTTTGCATATGGATAGGGTACAGATCTGAATATTTTCAGTCTGCACTTGCACTAGATGTAGCAGTGTAAATGGCATGAGAAGGTAGCATGTATGTCTGAAGCTTAGTTGCATGTAGTCAGATGGTAGAGCAGCTTGCCAGGTCATAAGGCAATGATCTGGAAGTGAGACAGTCTTGGTGTAGAGCCTGGCAAAATCTGGAATGAAGAGACATGACATGTCTGGTGAAGAGGCAGGCAAAGCTGAAAATACTTAAGTGAATTGATGTTAGGTTGAAGATCTTTGGTTGCTTGGCAGTTGAGATAAGCTGGCAGTAAAGTTTGGAGGGGGAGAAATGTGAAACTGCAGTGCATGTCTGAAGTGTGCACGTGCACAAAGCATGCACACAGGGGTTGATGGGTCTGACAGGTAGGCATGGTGTATAGGAGGTGGATGGACTGGAGAAGGCAGTGGTAAGAGGAAGGAATGGCAGTGAAGGCCAGAGAAAGGATTTGAGTTCTGGAATTTAAGTGTTTCAACACTTCCAGATTTTTGACTCGAAGCAAGGCTAAGTTTACCCGAAGTAAAACTAGTTGGGACTCGAAGCAAAACCTGTTGTGACTCGAAGCAAATGAATGAAAACTCGGGTTAATGCAAAATTTTGAGGCTGTGTAAAGTATGATCTGAAATGATTTTTGGAGAAATGGTGGAAACCATGGTGGAAAAAAAGAAAAAAAAATGAAATTGATGAATGAAGAAAGGGGTAGGCAGTGCATATGTATAGGGTAGGCATGAACAAGTTAGGGGTGCACTCGTATCCATTTTACAATCGGGTTTTTAGGAAATTTGGTCGAGCAAGTCGAATTTCTTTTCCTATCTTTAATTTTTCGTTGACCATAAAATCTAAGTCGCGTTCCTATATTTTGAAATTTGTTCTAGATCTAAATCTAGGCGACGCCCGGAAAATTTGACTGTTATTCTCTGTCAGTCTATACCAGTGAATTTTCAATTCTGAATTCAAATTTGCTGCAACATCCAGGTGAGTATTTCTCACCAGACATACGTATTTATATTTCGTAAATTATTACAAGTGTATGTGTAAATTTGTATTTCACTAATTGTCTGTCTGTAGTGTAATATAGAATGATAAACCCCATTAAATTTACACCCCATCAGTTATTTATATGTTATATGATATTTGCAGTTATATTATGTTATTATCTACTGCTTAAATCACACTGCAAGTTCCCTGTTATATATATATTGTTATGGCTGAAATGATAGGCCAGATTGATTGTTATTCACTCTTTATATAACTGCTGTAAATTATCTTGGGATTGCGGGTTCGAAATGATAGAACCCGGAAATTTTAAGTATCGGATTGAAATGATATAAATCCGTTCCACTTGACCTAGGCTAGAAAATTTTATACAGGCCCGTGGTTTATATATATTATTTTCTGGAAATATTTTAAATTATTTTAAGAAATTGAGGATATTCTAGTAAAAATTTTATAATGTTTTAAATGTTAAAAATAAATAAATATAGAATAAAATTTTAGTATAACTTGTTCCAAAATTTTTGGAGTTTTGAAAGAATAAGATTTAAATTTAGAAAATTATATATATATAACAAGTTATATTTAGAAATAGATTTTTAATCTAAAAATCTACAACAGCATTTAAATGCTATCTTTTGAAATTAGACTAGGTTAAACTCTTAACTTTAGATAGCATTTTGATGCTGTAGAAGATGAATTTGATTTATTTGGAATTCTATAGAAATTTTGAGAATAAGCTAAACTTTGGAATTTAATAAATAAAAGAATCTAAAATTTGAGTTTGGATAGATTTTTGAGGAAAATTTGATTTCTATGTTAAAGGAAATAAAATTCCAAATTGGTTTGAATAAGTTGAAATGATATCTTTTCAAGGAAAATGTTTGGATCAAGGATTTGAAAATTTAAGGTACTTGAAATATATACATATATATTGATAAAAAAAAAAAATACCATTTTCTCAAACTAAAACCACGGGTTATAATAACGTTTGGTTGGCAAAGAGACCGGGATCGGATATGGGCATACTCTCTGTCGATACCGAAAACCACTTTGACAACCGTGTACGCGGTGGAGATTCCAGAATGAAGTAGGATGGTGGTGACGGTTTCTTGAAAGGTATATACGTGGACCCGACTCCCGTGAGTTGGCTTAAGGTGGCTAAAACAGGAGCGATCGACGGATTAATGAGGTAGCTCCTCTGATCGAACACACTTCTTCGGTTGCCATTCTATTACTCTTGTGATTGTTTGGTGCGCGCACCTTTGATTTGGGAGTGTTGTTCGAGGTGGGCGGTTGCTGCGGCTTCGCGTTACCACCGGTCCGGAAGCGTAATTGGTATATCTACCCTGGCATTGCCTAGTTGTGCCGTGTCACCTACCATATCGAGCCTTGTACGAGTTTGGTTTTCTCCCGTAGCCCGTGTGGTATCCTCTAGTTGCTTCCCGATCAGGAGGAGCTACGATATTGGATGGACTACTGGGACTATTACGTGTTAAGGGCTATATGGGTAACCCCTTAACGCTATTTAAAAGTAAGTTTATTTTAATATAGACACTATGGTAATAGCGCAATATACTATATAGTAAATAGTTTAACGGATCCTTAGAGGATGGGCGATCCCAAGCATCCTTTGAGTTACTTGCTCTTTACATTACAGTACACTTGATTTAGCTTACCTCATATAAGTATGTATGTCCTGACTCGAGTGTTTTGTTTTATTGTACGCTCGGGTCAGCCTGAGTTGCAGATTCAGCTTTTCTTTCTGGAGCTAGGACTAGATCACTCTTGCTAGTTGGAAGCTTCTTCGTCTTTATCTATTTTGTAATTCAAGACATTTTGGAAGACTATGTTTTATTATGGCTTAAAAATTTGTATTAAAGTTTTGAACAATGTATTTCTGTTTCTAAAAGTTTCCAGTGGCGTCATGAACCACTGTAGTATTTTATATTCCGCTGTGAGATTCTGATATCTGTGTCTGTGATTCTGTGTATTTGGTTTCATTTGTTCCTTAGCTATATTTACAATCTATTATTTTGAACTATTCCAGCTCGACAATTATCATATTTGTCGAATTCGAATGGCACAAAATAGTGGGTCGTTACAGTTGGTATCAGAGCCAGGTTTAAACCATAGCCTAAGGAACAAAAACTCATTAGAGATAGAGTAGCAATACTCTAGAATGAGTGAAGTCAAATTCCGGAATCTTTTCTTGTGAGAGAACGTATTTTAAAAATATAAAATGATTTTAAAAAAAAAGATTTTAAAGAAGTATTTTATTAGAAAAAAAACTTCCTATTTTAAAAATAAGCTTCCAAACACTTCTTCTTTCTCTCCATCGTTATAGTCGAACTTTTGTAGTTTCTTAATTTTATCTTATCCTAGAACATCTTAATATATTTTTCCTCTATCCTTAGTATCCGATCCCGAATCTTTCAGGATGAATAGAAGAAATAATCGTGGTCGAGGGCAAGCTGTTCCTCCTCCTGCTGCCCCAGTCCGATTCACTAAATTGTGCAAGGACTATGTTGAGCTAGGTGGCACAAAATTTATGGGAACAGAAACCATCATAGAAGCTCAACAATGGCTTGGGGACTTAGAAAGGATCTTCACTTGTCTCGAGATTACTAATGCCCAGCAGAGGCAACTCGCAGCTTGGCAAATGAAGGGCGCTGCTTTGAATTGGTGGCTATCTATTACAGCTCAAACAAATGAGGCCGACCTCACTTGGGAGCAATTTAGGTATCTTCTTGGGTTGTCCAAATTCGGATTCAAATTTCCCATTTTTGAATCTATCTTTTAATCTCTTATCGTGCTTTAGGGAGGCCTTTCTGGCCAAATGGATGCCCGAAGCGGGCAAGTCTCAACTCTATAGGGAATTCATGGATCTTAAGCAGGGTAATATGACCTTCACGGAGTATGAGAGGAAATTCAACGAACTCTCTCAATATGGTCTAAATCTGATTGACACTCCGCTCAAGCTGAACGAGAAGTTTATAGCTGGCGCTCGACCCGAGTTCTACGATCGACTCATTACTCATGTGCATGGGTCGTTCACGGCATTGATGGATATGGCTCTCAGGTATGAGAACCCTACCTCTAAGGCCACTCCTGCTGCTTCTTCTGCATCAGCCCAGTCCTCTGGAAATTCAAGGAAGAGGAAGTCAAATTTCTACCGCAATAAGAAGAACAGGACTCAAGGGTTGAGATCATCATCATCTTCTGCTTCTTCGAGGCCACCTGTAGATCTGTCTACCATTACTTGCTACCGATGCGACAAAAAGGGACACTACGCTAGTAGTTGTCCTACTTTGGGTGCTGCCATTCCACCACCAGCTCAGTTTGCTAGGAGAGATCTTTGTCATATCTGCCTCCAGCCAGGACATTTCAAGAAGGATTGTCCCACTCAGAAGAGGGGCACAACATCCGGAGTCTTTGCAGTAACTTCTGCACTTCCTACAGCTCCGCAACCTGCACCAGCTCCAGCTCCAGATGACTCACAAGGTACCCTTCAAAGTTCTTTTACCTTGCATTTTCATCCTGTAAGAGTTCTCTTCGATACCGGAGCTTCCCACAGCTTCATTTCGTCAGATCTCTGTGATAGATTTGAACATCTTCTTACTCCCGAGTATTCTTCTGTACCTTTATGTGTTTCAAACCCCATTGGCGGTCCTGCGAACCTTAACAAAGTTTGTAGGGATGTGAAACTCTTTCTTGGAAATTATCGTTTCACTGGAGACTTCTATGTTCTGGGCTTTGACGCTTTCGATCTTCTACTCGGAGGCGACTGGCTAGATAAACATGATGCCAAAATTTCCTGTAGTTCCCGAACTGTTTCGCTTGTTGGTGATAAGGGTGATTCTTTGGTGATCCAGTGTAAATTGCCTCAGGAGTTTGCTGGTAGTTTCATCTATTCTCTCGACACTTTCCCGGATGATATCCATTTGACCCCTGTAGTCAAACTATTTCCCGATGTGTTCGGTGAAGTCACTTCTTTACCTCCAAAACGGGAAATTGATTTCCGTATCGACCTTATTCCGGGAGCACGACCTGTAGTCCTTCCACCTAGAAGAATGGCACCACGGGAAAAGAGCGAATTAAGGAATCAGATTCAAGACTTATCTTCCAAAGGTCTGATTAGACCTAGCTTCTCTGAATGGGGAGCAGCTGTTGTCTTTGTCACAAAATCTGATGGTTCTCTCAGGATGTGTGTTGATTATAGAGAACTCAACAAGCTTACCATGAAGAACAGATATCCTATGCCCCGCATAAATGATATGTTCGACCAACTCTATGGAGCAGCTGTTTTCTCTCAGCTTGATTTAGCCACAGGTTTCCATCAGCTAAGAATTGCTGAGGAAAGCATTCCCAAAACTGCTTTCAGAACGGAGAATGGTTTCTTTGAATGGCTAGTTATGCCTTTTGGTTTGACAAATGCCCCTGCTTTCTTCGTCGACTTGATGAACCGAGTTTTTCGAGATGTGCTCAATAAATTTGTCCTTGTTTTTATTGATGACATCCTGGTTTTCTCCAAGTCTGAGGAAGAACATAAAGTCCATCTGAAGTATGTTTTAGAGACTCTCCGGAATCACCAATTGAAGGCTAAGTTCTCTAAATGCCATTTCTGGGAAGAAGAAGTCCGATTCCTTGGACATATTGTCTCTAGAGAAGGAGTTTCTGTTGATCCAGTCAAGATTGCTACAATCCAAGATTGGGAAGAACCTAAGACTCCCACCGATATCCGTAGTTTTCTAGGCCTTGCCGGCTACTACCGAAGATTCATTGAGAACTTTGCTCGGATTTCGGCACCTCTGACGGCTCTTACTCGGAAGAATGTCAAGTTTGTATGGAGCGATAAGTGTAGAGCTGCTTTCAAAGAGTTAAAAGATAAGCTCACCTCCGCACCAGTACTTACTGTACCAAATGGAAGTGAAAGATTAACGGTTTTCACCGATGCTTGTCGAGAAGGATTGGGAGCAGTGCTAATGCAAGATGGGAGAGTAATTGCTTATGCTAGTCGTCAGCTGAAGACACATGAAGCTAACTATGCTGCCCACGATTTAGAGTTGTTGGCTGTTGTTTTTGCCTTGAAGCTTTGGAGACACCATCTCTTAGGAGCTAAGTTTGATCTGTTCACCGATCACAAATCTCTGAAATATATCTTTACTCAGAAAGATTTAAATCAGAGACAAGTGCGATGGCTCGAGTTCCTTGCTGCATATGATCTCGACATCAACTATACTCCCGGGAAAGCCAATGTAGTGGCAGATGCGCTGAGTAGAAAGAAATCTTTGTTATGTCAGATTTTTGTATCTTCCCCTCTTTTGGATCGTATCGTGGCTAAACAAGATGAAGACGAGATGCTTAGGCGTATAAAGGGAAGTGTTCGTAGCAGAATTGGTGGTAATAGCTCTGATGGAAAGGGAGCTCAGATCGATGATAAAGGAGTTTTAAGGATAAATGGAAGGATTTGTGTGCCGAATGTTGATGGGTTGAGACAGGAATTACTCCGGGAACATCATCAGTCCCGACTCTCCATTCATCCTGGCGTAGCTAAGATGTACCAGGATTTGAAGAAACTATACTGGTGGAAGGGTATGAAGCGAGATGTCTCTATCTTTGTCAGTAGATGCGCGACTTGTCAGCAAGTCAAAGCAGACCATCAGAAGACACCCGGTTTGTTGCAGCCTTTGGAAATTCCAAACTGGAAGTGGGAACAAGTTTCTATGGACTTTATTGATGGATTGCCGAGATCCCGGAGAGGAAATGAAAGTATCTGGGTTATTGTGGATAGACTGACTAAGTCTGCTCATTTCATTCCCGTCAGATCTACCCGCACAGCTTCGAGTTTATCTGAGATTTATATGAGGGAGATCGTTCGCCTCCATGGCGTTCCTCTAAGCATTGTCTGCGATCGTGACCCCATTTTCACTAGTCAGTTTTGGAAAGCATTCCAAGAGTCCTTGGGTACTCGTTTGAACCTGAGCACTGCTTACCACCCACAAACTGACGGTCAGACAGAGAGGGTGAATCAAATTCTTGAAGATCTTCTTCGTGCTTGCATCTTAGACTATGGAGGATCTTGGGAAGATCATCTCCATCTTGTGGAATTCACCTATAACAACAGTTATCAGGCTAGTCTTAAGATGTCCCCTTTTGCTGCTCTATACGGGAAACCGTGTAGATCTCCTTCGTGTTGGATTGAGTCTGGTAATCGTCTAGTTCTTGGTCCTGAGATGATTCTAGAAGCTTCAGAGAAGGTAGAGGAGATTAAGAGGAGATTAAAGGTTGCTCAAGATAGACAAAAGAAGTACGCTGATCGGCGTAGAAGGAAGTTAGAATTTGATGTTGGTGATTTGGTGTTTCTAAAGATCTCTCCTTTAAAGAATGTAGTCCGGTTTGGTCGAAGAGGAAAGCTAGCCCCTAGATTCATCGGTCCATTCCGTATTCTGGAGAGGATTGGATCTCTGGCTTATCGACTAGATCTACCAGAGAAGTTTGCCGGAATCCACAATGTCTTCCATATATCTCACCTTCGCCGCTATCTTCACGACCCATCTTTAGTCATCCAGCCTACTGCTCTCGATGGTCTGGACATCGAGCCTGATCTGACTATGGAAAGGAAGCCGCTTCGTATCGTCGATCAAGGTACGAAACAGCTCAGAAGAAAATCAGTCCCGTTGGTCAAAGTGCAATGGAGCACTGATGGGCGAGATTGCACATGGGAAACGGAGGAAAGCATCCGTGCTTCAAACCCAGAACTATTCGTTTAAGGTACTTATCTATCTAGCTTATTCTTCCTTTGTTTCTTTTTCTCTCGTTCCTTTTCGAGGACGAAAAGTTCTTAAGTGGGGGAGAGTGTAACAACCCTAGTTTCAGCTAGTTATTTTATTTAATTTATTTTAATTTTTAAATAATATATTGTATAAATTGTGTTTAATAATATAGTTTGAATATTAAATTTTGAGATATATTTTGAAAAATTTCATATGTCAATAAACTTAAACAATAACTGCAAAATTTTAAGCTAGGTTTGAACCGTTAAGTTTCGCGTTTGAAAGACGCGCGATTTATAGGGTAAAAGTGACGTTATAAAACGTGTGTTTTCAAAACGTTATTTTTGTGAAAATTTTTGATATTTTAGACTGCGTCTGTTTAACGTAGTGTAAAAATAATATTTTCAAATTTTTTTGAAGAAAATTTTTGGTCAGTGGTTTTAAGACGGACGTTGGTTCGTTTTAAAGGACCGTTGTTTTATATATTTTTGACATACGTTAATATTTTAAACTGAATACATAAAAACGTTAACATTTGCATTTAAAAATGTCAAACTAAATCAGGTAAAACTTAAACAAAAATGAATCCACATTTAATTGGTAAAAACGTCAAGCATTTCTTTGTATTCTTCTCTCGGCAGTTTCTTTTTATCTTGTACACGTTCATATTCAAACTGAAAACATGCACATCAACTTCCCTATCTCATGCGTGACCAAGCTGACACCATTCTCACATAAATGAGTTAAAAGAAACCCTGATTGTGTTTGAAATTTGAATATACACATGCACTGGAAAATAATATAAACTGAAAACCATATCAACCATCTTTGTTCAGCCTTCTATTATGAGTACTTACCATTTCTCTCTTTAGCCTGTGCATCATCAAAATTTTAAAACATAAACCACGCAAATCTCTCGTGTATATTATCAAGCCTTGTTTATAATCATGCTTCATCAGTTATCAAAAATAAAGGCATGATATATATAACTGAAATTTTGCATCAACATATCAACCTTTCCCTTAACTTCAACGTCAGTTTCATTTATCAAGGCTGTCATCTCGCAAGCCATATCAATGACCAATTCTTTTCAATTTAAAACAGCCATTAATTGTTTTCCAAATCAAAGCATCAGACAAACTTCAATATTCGAAACTGCTAAGACTTAATATGCTTTGTTAATTCAGGCAATTGCAAATCTGCTCGGCCTTAATATGTATTGATGAATTTCACAAAAGGCTGAACGTTTGTTTGGGAATTAAAAGCTCTGCATTTACTTTTATCTCCATCTCACCATTCACTGCTTTGATCACGCATCAGCTATTCATATTGAAACTGATGGATTAGTAGCTCGCAAATTCTCTAGAGTTATGACAAAGGAAACTGCCCTTGATTCCTCTGCATAAATTCAAGTCTCGGCCTATATATTCTTCATCTTCCTCTACATATTTTCTCTACAATTCCAGGCCATTCTTTTGTTCAAGCCTATCAGGTAATGGTCTTTCTTTTTCCTATCCTATGTGTTTTTCTTAACTTGCTCGGCCATGCCAATCTTTTTGGTATTGGATCATAGTGTGTTTGTGTAATTGATGGAGTCTGCATTAATTTACATATGTTGTATTGGTGTAGTAGCTAAGTGTTGAATGAGGAGACTGACAAGTAGGTGGAAGTCAGTAGGCAGGAGGATTTCCAGTTTTCATTGTTAGAGTAGGATATAATCTTTGGATAAAAGTGTGTCTGCATCATGGTAGGAGTCAGTGCATATGAATATGATTTTTGTTTGCATCAGGTAAGCATGTTATAAGTAGCATAGGGACATGGTTTCAGTTTGCATATGGATAGGGTACAGATCTGAATATTTTCAGTCTGCACTTGCACTAGATGTAGCAGTGTAAATGGCATGAGAAGGTAGCATGTATGTCTGAAGCTTAGTTGCATGTAGTCAGATGGTAGAGCAGCTTGCCAGGTCATAAGGCAATGATCTGGAAGTGAGACAGTCTTGGTGTAGAGCCTGGCAAAATCTGGAATGAAGAGACATGACATGTCTGGTGAAGAGGCAGGCAAAGCTGAAAATACTTAAGTGAATTGATGTTAGGTTGAAGATCTTTGGTTGCTTGGCAGTTGAGATAAGCTGGCAGTAAAGTTTGGAGGGGGAGAAATGTGAAACTGCAGTGCATGTCTGAAGTGTGCACGTGCACAAAGCATGCACACAGGGGTTGATGGGTCTGACAGGTAGGCATGGTGTATAGGAGGTGGATGGACTGGAGAAGGCAGTGGTAAGAGGAAGGAATGGCAGTGAAGGCCAGAGAAAGGATTTGAGTTCTGGAATTTAAGTGTTTCAACACTTCCAGATTTTTGACTCGAAGCAAGGCTAAGTTTACCCGAAGTAAAACTAGTTGGGACTCGAAGCAAAACCTGTTGTGACTCGAAGCAAATGAATGAAAACTCGGGTTAATGCAAAATTTTGAGGCTGTGTAAAGTATGATCTGAAATGATTTTTGGAGAAATGGTGGAAACCATGGTGGAAAAAAAGAAAAAAAAATGAAATTGATGAATGAAGAAAGGGGTAGGCAGTGCATATGTATAGGGTAGGCATGAACAAGTTAGGGGTGCACTCGTATCCATTTTACAATCGGGTTTTTAGGAAATTTGGTCGAGCAAGTCGAATTTCTTTTCCTATCTTTAATTTTTCGTTGACCATAAAATCTAAGTCGCGTTCCTATATTTTGAAATTTGTTCTAGATCTAAATCTAGGCGACGCCCGGAAAATTTGACTGTTATTCTCTGTCAGTCTATACCAGTGAATTTTCAATTCTGAATTCAAATTTGCTGCAACATCCAGGTGAGTATTTCTCACCAGACATACGTATTTATATTTCGTAAATTATTACAAGTGTATGTGTAAATTTGTATTTCACTAATTGTCTGTCTGTAGTGTAATATAGAATGATAAACCCCATTAAATTTACACCCCATCAGTTATTTATATGTTATATGATATTTGCAGTTATATTATGTTATTATCTACTGCTTAAATCACACTGCAAGTTCCCTGTTATATATATATTGTTATGGCTGAAATGATAGGCCAGATTGATTGTTATTCACTCTTTATATAACTGCTGTAAATTATCTTGGGATTGCGGGTTCGAAATGATAGAACCCGGAAATTTTAAGTATCGGATTGAAATGATATAAATCCGTTCCACTTGACCTAGGCTAGAAAATTTTATACAGGCCCGTGGTTTATATATATTATTTTCTGGAAATATTTTAAATTATTTTAAGAAATTGAGGATATTCTAGTAAAAATTTTATAATGTTTTAAATGTTAAAAATAAATAAATATAGAATAAAATTTTAGTATAACTTGTTCCAAAATTTTTGGAGTTTTGAAAGAATAAGATTTAAATTTAGAAAATTATATATATATAACAAGTTATATTTAGAAATAGATTTTTAATCTAAAAATCTACAACAGCATTTAAATGCTATCTTTTGAAATTAGACTAGGTTAAACTCTTAACTTTAGACAGCATTTTGATGCTGTAGAAGATGAATTTGATTTATTTGGAATTCTATAGAAATTTTGAGAATAAGCTAAACTTTGGAATTTAATAAATAAAAGAATCTAAAATTTGAGTTTGGATAGATTTTTGAGGAAAATTTGATTTCTATGTTAAAGGAAATAAAATTCCAAATTGGTTTGAATAAGTTGAAATGATATCTTTTCAAGGAAAATGTTTGGATCAAGGATTTGAAAATTTAAGGTACTTGAAATATATACATATATATTGATAAAAAAAAAAAATACCATTTTCTCAAACTAAAACCACGGGTTATAATAACGTTTGGTTGGCAAAGAGACCGGGATCGGATATGGGCATACTCTCTGTCGATACCGAAAACCACTTTGACAACCGTGTACGCGGTGGAGATTCCAGAATGAAGTAGGATGGTGGTGACGGTTTCTTGAAAGGTATATACGTGGACCCGACTCCCGTGAGTTGGCTTAAGGTGGCTAAAACAGGAGCGATCGACGGATTAATGAGGTAGCTCCTCTGATCGAACACACTTCTTCGGTTGCCATTCTATTACTCTTGTGATTGTTTGGTGCGCGCACCTTTGATTTGGGAGTGTTGTTCGAGGTGGGCGGTTGCTGCGGCTTCGCGTTACCACCGGTCCGGAAGCGTAATTGGTATATCTACCCTGGCATTGCCTAGTTGTGCCGTGTCACCTACCATATCGAGCCTTGTACGAGTTTGGTTTTCTCCCGTAGCCCGTGTGGTATCCTCTAGTTGCTTCCCGATCAGGAGGAGCTACGATATTGGATGGACTACTGGGACTATTACGTGTTAAGGGCTATATGGGTAACCCCTTAACGCTATTTAAAAGTAAGTTTATTTTAATATAGACACTATGGTAATAGCGCAATATACTATATAGTAAATAGTTTAACGGATCCTTAGAGGATGGGCGATCCCAAGCATCCTTTGAGTTACTTGCTCTTTACATTACAGTACACTTGATTTAGCTTACCTCATATAAGTATGTATGTCCTGACTCGAGTGTTTTGTTTTATTGTACGCTCGGGTCAGCCTGAGTTGCAGATTCAGCTTTTCTTTCTGGAGCTAGGACTAGATCACTCTTGCTAGTTGGAAGCTTCTTCGTCTTTATCTATTTTGTAATTCAAGACATTTTGGAAGACTATGTTTTATTATGGCTTAAAAATTTGTATTAAAGTTTTGAACAATGTATTTCTGTTTCTAAAAGTTTCCAGTGGCGTCATGAACCACTGTAGTATTTTATATTCCGCTGTGAGATTCTGATATCTGTGTCTGTGATTCTGTGTATTTGGTTTCATTTGTTCCTTAGCTATATTTACAATCTATTATTTTGAACTATTCCAGCTCGACAATTATCATATTTGTCGAATTCGAATGGCACAAAATAGTGGGTCGTTACAGATGTTGTAAGTGAAATTGAATATAAAAGGGTAACAAATTTCTTTAAGTTAATCATTTATTGAGTATATTAAGTTAAGAATGGAAATAGATTGAAATAAATCTAAATTAAAAATTTTGCTTTGTTAGTGTGTTCTAGTTAATAAAAAGGGAATTATAAGAATTGAAGCATACACTAAAGAAAATTATTATAATTAAATGTTATTTATACCCATAAATGTCTATTCACCGAATGGAAAGTTTTAAATCAATAAACAAAATTATTAAAGTTCCAATTTATAATTTATAACTTTTAATGTAGACTTAATTACAATTAATTGATTTATAAGGTGTAGTTAGTGTAGATTTTTGTTTGTAATTGTAGAGGGTTAATTTTTTTAGACAAAATTTATGCTAATTCTACTTATAATAGGACCATGGGTTGTTTTAGTATAGAAAGCAGGATTTATAAACTAGATTTGAGTATCAAATTCAACCATTTCATTTATTGAATAAATAAAAGGAATTTAACGGTAAAATTTGTCGTTATTGAAATTTAAATAGAATGTGTGGATAATAATGTGAAATCATGAACCAATGTTAGTGGCATCTTTATTTTGGATAAAAGTTGAAAATATAAAAGTAGAAAATCTAATAAGTGGGTTTTTGAGAGTTTAATTGATAATTTCTAAATATAAGGAAGTAGAGAAAGTGACACTGAAATTTATAGACTTATCAACATTTAATTCACATCTAAACCTGTTAAATCATTAAATTGATTTTGAAATATATAAGCGATAAAATTTGGCCAATTTTAGAATTTAGATATAAAATTGGATTTTTATAATTTCTTTTAATTTATTTAATGAATATAAAAATATCCATTTTGGCCATGGACTCGGATTTCAACGAAACCCATTTCATCGGATCCGTATCAGTGAATTTTTGTAGGGTTTCAAGTTTCGTATCGATCGGACTTTTCGTTTGATCGTACGAACGCGAAACGCCTTGAAATCATTTTAATCAAAAATCAATTTGAAATCAATTTGGAAATTTTGTTTTCAGCATAACTTCTTCATAGATCGAATTTGAACGTGAAACTTTTTCCATCGCGTTCAGAATATTTTAAAGTACCTATTTCGATATATGGGTTTGCCCAATTTCGTTTCGGGGTCAGAACAGGCTTTTTGTGCCATAGTTTGTTCCGTACGTTCATTTATCCGGTCCATCTACTCTACCTCTAACCCCTCTATATAAGCACGGTTATAAACCCTAACCTCCTTTCTATTCTCATTTGCTGTACGTTCTTTCTTCAATTCCTTCTCCTCCTCAAATGGATGCAGATTGCAGATCCAATTCTATTCAAAATTAAAATGGAAATTTAAAGTTCTTAGAAAATTCCAAAAAAAATATAAGTGGATGTTCTCGATGTACGAAATCTGCTGGTGTAATTCGTCTTTCGATTCGGGTCTCAGTTTTTCCAGAAGAAATCGATTTTGTTTCGGCCGTCCACTTTGGGTTATTGGTTTCGACGGCGGATTCTCGACGAGGCTTCGATCGGGGAGTGGCAGTGGGTGGAGATCATTGTTCTGGGTGCATCGGTACGGCTGTTGTTGTTGAAGGAGGCTCAGGTACGTCGCGAGAAGTTTGGCAAGGGGGAGAAGGAACCTGCGCTAGGGGTGGCCGAGAGCGTGACGGGTGGGACCAGTAGGGTCGGCCGTGCTTGGGGAACGTAGTGACGAACCCTGATCTAGAGGAAATTGAACGTGGGGGGCGGCAAAATTGGATGAAGGTGGAGTTTTTCGGCGGCTAGGGTTGCAAAACGCGTTGGGGACCTGATACTGTTCGCGTGAGAGGATTCTGCAGGGAGTGGTGACGTGGACGATATTGTGGGAGAAAGGTTATACTTTGCTTATTTATTTTATTTTCAAAATTCAATCGTTTTATCGCTATAGCTCTTACATACGAATTCCGTTTCACGCGAAATTTTTTTGTTAGGATAGTAATAAAATTTCGGATCTGTTGACGCTAGTTTGGATGAATTTGGAGACCGTCGAATTTTTGGGTTTAAATCGGATTTAAATTCGATTTAAATTCAAAAGGTGAGTGTTTTAACCCACTCACAACTTCTAAAAGTTTTTATGTTTGCTAAATTTATTTTAGATATGAGTAGAAATTTAATTATGACTATTTGGTATGTTTTATTCAGCATATCTGTTAATTTGCATTTAGTTAATTTAACTGTTAATTTATTTTATTTATTGCATAAAATTTGACAGTTAGAATTTATTTTTGCACATAAACTGCTAGTTAACAGTCATTTAATTTATTATGGAATATAAATTATTAGTTAATATCTGTTATTGATTTCTGTACAAATTCATATGCTATGTATCGATGATTGTTTAAAATTGGATGATGATTGCAATTGATGATTGATATTTGGATGAATGAATGCTATAATTATATTGTATAAACTGCAAGTCATCATGCATTTTCGTTTCATTCGGGATTGTGGTTTGAAATGATATACAACCGCAAAATTTTATTTTTAAATTGCGGATTGAAATGATAAATATCCGTATCACTTGACCATAGGATAGAAAATTTTATACAGGCACCGTGGTCTATATATAAATATTTTTAAAGCGATTTCTATGGTTTGGATGGGATACGGTTTATAAAAATTTTAATTTTGATATTTTATAAATAGTATATTTTTCCTATATATATACATATGAAGTTAAAATTTTGAATTCAAGCTGGGTATAAATCTGCAAATGAAAATGGAAAATTTTTGAGAAATGGGATTTGATAATTTATATCATATGTTTAATGTTTAAGTTTGGAAATTTTAAGATATGATATTTATAACTGGATTTTCAAGATAATTAAAAATGAATATGTTAGTATAAATTAAATTGAAGAAAATATTTAATTACTAGAAATTGGAGTTTTTCAAGACTAAATAATAGTACGTTTAATTTGCTGAAAGAATAAATTCCAACTTTAGTTTTGAAATATTAATAACCCAAATGGATATATATATATATATATATATATATAGAAATTGAAGTGGTTTTGTAACCTGAAGGGATATTTAAATTTTGGTTTAGACTTTAAATAAAGAAATATAAGTGTGAAGCCATGGAAATTATTTTTCTTTACAGAGTAACCTTAAAGTTAAACCATTTATTTTATATACTGTTGAATATCCAAACCATTCAAGTTTTAGAAGTATGATTTTAAAAGTATGAATTCCGAAATATTATGTTTTGAAAGTATAATTCAAATGTTTGGTTTCCAGATATTATAAATTTTAACGCAGTATGATTTTTGGAAAAGAATTATATTTGGGATAAAATGATATCATATTGTTTGGGTTTTAAAATGATATCGTATTCATAGTTTGAAATGGAAAATTTTATTCTGGTTCAAAGTATAAACTATTTTTAAATGACCGCGGTGTTATAATAGCGATGGGTTGGCAAAGAGACCGGGATCGGATATGGACATACTTTCTGTCGATACCGAAAACCACTTTGACTAACCGTGTACGCGGTGGAGATTCCAGAATGAAGTAGGTTGGTGGCGACGTTTCCTGTAAGGTAAATACGTGGACCCAACTCCCGTGAGTTGGCATAAGGTGGCTAAAACAGGAGCGATTCTCGGGCCAATGAGGTCATTCCTATGATCGAACGCACTCCTTCGATACTATACTCTGACTTTGGATTGTTTCGGTGGCCACTATTGATTTCTTTGATTTGGGGGTGTTAGTTCGAGGTGGGCGGTAGCTGCAGCTATGCTTTACCACCAGCACGGATAGCAATTGGTATATCTACCTTGGCATTGCCTAGATGTGCCGTGTCACCTACCCTAGCGCGCCTTATACGATTTTGGTTTTGTACCATACCTATGGAGTGCCCTCTGACGACGCCCAGTACGGGGGAGATTACGGTACTGTATAGACTATGGGAATATATTCTGTGTTAAGGGCTATATGGGTAACCCCTTAACGCTATTTAAAAGTAAGTTTATTTTATGAATAGACACTACTATAATAGCGCAATATACTATATAGTAAATAGTTTAACGGATCCTTAGGAGATGTAAATCCCAAACGTCTCTTGAGTTACTGCACTCATATTTATTTCCGTAAATTTAACTTACATAAGATCTTTTAGTTCTGACTCGAGTGTTTTTGTGCTTTCAAATTCGCTCGGGTCAGTCCGAGCGTTTCAGGATCGAAGACTTTAGCTTTGGAGGACGAAGACGAAGAATTTGTATTATTGTTATTTATAGTATTGCCCTACACTCACACTATATTCCGCTGCATTGATATTATTGGTATGTGAACTCTGATATTTAATTGTATAAAGAAGAATCAATTGTTTTGTAAACAGTTTTATAAACTGTATATTTTATTATTATATTTTATCCTTCCGCTGTGAGATTCTATTTTGTTTTATTTCTTTTCTGTTTTCTTATTTACCCCATAACAATCCGCCCTTCCGTATGGTTTGAATCGGCACGTGTGTCTGTTTAAATCGTGCGAAAAGGCAGGATGTTACAGTTGGTATCAGAGCTTTGGTTTAGCGATAAACCTTGGCTTTGTGGGGTTTTACTCTTTGTTAATAGGGTAGGAATACCCTATGGGAGTCGCTGAGTGTATATATATGAGAGAGCGTATTTGTTAGTGTTATAAAAAGTTTTAATATTATGTTAATCTGTTCCGTTTTGTATTTATAAATTCTGGTTGATGCATGGGACGCTATGTCATCAATAGGGATTTCTAAACACTTAATAGGACAGACCGACATAATATTTGTTTTAATATAGGTGAATGAAATAACTTTGCCTATCATATTTTCTATATATAGAAATATTTTATAAAGATATATATATTTGGTTGCTATAGATTGGGTGTTAGGTAATAAAAATATTTATAATAATTGAAGCTAAGTTGAAATTATAATAAATCAAATTGGAGATTTTAGAACTTAAGTCCGGGATTTTTGAAAATCTGCTTTCAAAGGATTTATGAAATATGATGATTTGGTTTATAAGTATTTTCTTATATAAATATTTAGTATAATTCGGAAGAATTGTTTTAAAGAAGATTTTGGAAAAAATAAATCTTATACTTTCCTCTCTGTCGCTGGAAAATAATTTCGGTGATGGCGGTCGCATCATCGACTTTCATTTTCGAGTTTCAAAGGGAAAGGCCCCTGTAGTGAATTTTACTACAGATTTATTTTGAAATTTTATAAATTTTTAATTGTTTTAAATATAATTAGAGGTATATAAGTTATAAGAATATATTTATCTATTAAAATTTGACCCGGTATTTAATTCTTAAATTTCCATTAATTAATTGTTTAATTTATTTTAGTGAAATAAAAGGGTAAGTAATTAATGAATTGAAACCTCTAATTTAGGTAAGAGAATTAATGCAAAGATAAATTTGAAATTTTTTAACATATGGGACAAAGAGTAATATTGATTAACATTTAATTTAATTAAAAGTTGAGATAAAACTTGTATAAGATCTTTTGCATTTTCTTTAACATAAATAACTTACCACATATGAAAAGTTGAAATGTTAAATAAGAGACTGGAATAGAATATTATACAAGTAGAAATTTTGGAAATAATGAACTATTCAATGAATTGCTATTATAAATAAGAATTTAATGTTATAAACTTAAGTTATAAACTGAAATTTTTCCATAATTAAAATTAAGTATTATAAACAGGTGACTTTAAACTTAAGTAAATAAAATGAAATTCTTTTATAAATGAAGATGGATGTGTAGGGTTATAAACTTAAGTATGATATAAATGCTACTAGTTTAATATTATGGAAAGTAGGTAATAAATTAAATGACTGTAAACCCTAGGTTATAAATTAATAAAATCCTGTATTTATAAGAATGGAGGTTATAAGGTTAAGTATTAAGTGTAATTAAAAAGGGGTTACTGTAATTAAATATAATAGGATGTAAGCATTTAATAAATGATTGAAATTGAGAAGTGTATTAAATGTAATACAAATAAAAGAAACTTACATAACCTGAATAAATAAAAATGAATAATGGTAAGTAATAAGTAGAAATAAGGAAACAACCATTGAATGAGAAATAAAATTTGAGAGTTGTTAGAAATAAATGTAAATTATTAAAAAAAAAGAAATTTATGTGGTATGAATGAAACTTAAGAAAAAGGGTTTTAGGAAAATAAATGAAAATAAAAGATAAACTGTTATATAAATAAAAAGATCAAACAGCTGATGTATGAAATAAAAATTTATGTAAGTTAATTTGATTTGTTGGTTGAATTGTATTGTTTGATTTATGGTTTGGTCGGGTAAGGAAATTTGAAGTAGTTGGATGAATAAATAATCTATTCAGTCCCATCTAAGACTGTTGAGTAAATGATGCACTTGATAGTTATTTTTCATTCCGTACAATTTCAGATTTTGAACCCGAACAACTATTTTCTTGTTTGAATAAATGGTTGTTTTGCATTTTGTGTATGCTGATTGTTGAAATTGATGGTTGTTGTATTGATTGGATATTAGGGATTGAAACCACTTAAATATTTCACTTGAGATAAATTGTTAAACCTATAGATTTTTATAAGTGAAATGCAGGTTATGGAAGCAACTGCTACTGCTTTTGGTTCCATAATAATAAGCGTTAATTGCCCGACAAATAGGTACGTTTTCGGATTACGTTTTGTAGCGCTATTTTATATAATTTTCCCGTGTTGGGATATTTTATTTTGGATAATATATGTAATATATTTGTTATATTTTGATATTATATTTTTCTCCCAAACCTCTCCGTACAAAGGAGACTCTGCCAAAATTTTCCGTAAATTTTGGACTTAAAAATTTGTTGAAAATGTTTTCCAACTTTAATTTTTTTAAGTATAAAAGGATATAATGATTATAAAATAGGAATATATTTTATTTATGGTAATAAATTTAGCAAATTATTGTTTATAAGTTAATATTTGAAATAAGATGTACTGTTTATTGAATTCTTCCTTCTCCCTTCTTTTTCCTTTTCGGGGACGAAAGTTTTGAGTGGGGGAGAGTGTAACGACCCGTTAAATTCGATGATATTAAATGAGTTAATTTAATATGATTTCTAATGTAATTTAGACTGAAATAAAAGTCTTAAGATTTTATTTGAGTAAATGTAGGAATTAGATATAGTAACTGTAATTAAAGGTTAACAATTTAAATGTTTTATAATTTGTTGATTTAAATTGGGTTGGGAAATTAATACTGGAAGATATAAATGGAAAATAGTATTAATGAAATAATAACTGAATTGAATTGCAACTATACAAATGAAAGTAAATTTTATTTAGTGGATGTCAACATTGAATAGATTTATTTAAAATAAAAAGATTTAAATGCATGTTTGGATAGAATATATAATTGATGGATTAAGTGGTAAGTAATTAGAATTTAATTCTATAAAATTTGGAACTGAATGTATGTAATTAATTTTGTGGGAACAAGTTAATTATAAATTTATTTGTACATAACCGATTAAATTGAAATAACATAAAGGACAAGAACTTGATTTTCCTAGGTGTTTATATATTGATAAAATTTAACTAAATAGAATTTTGGTAGTAAATAGGATATAAGAAGACAAAGGCAATTAGTAAGTTTTAAATGAATTCATAATAATAAGTAGTAATTAATGCATAAATATATTTGGCATTTGGGATAATTACAAAATTTTACCCATTCATCTAATTTATTTAATTGAATCTAAATCTATGGCAACATTGTTGTTATTGTTGTTGTAAGTGAAATTGAATATAAAAGGGTAACAAATTTCTTTAAGTTAATCATTTATTGAGTATATTAAGTTAAGAATGGAAATAGATTGAAATAAATCTAAATTAAAATTTTTGCTTTGTTAGTGTGTTCTAGTTAATAAAAAGGGCATTATAAGAATTGAAGCATACACTAAAGAAAAATATTATAATCAAATGTTATTTATACCCATAAATGTCTATTCACCGAATGGAAAGTTTTAAATCAATAAACGAAATTATTAAGGTTCCAATTTATTATTTATAACTTTTAATGTAGACTTAATTACAATTAATTGATTTAAAAGGTGTAGTTAGAGTAGATTTTTGTTTGTAATTGTAGAGGGTTAATTTTTTTTAGACAAAATTTATGCTAATTCTACTTATAATAGGACCATGGGTTGTTTTAGTATAGAAAGCAGGATTTATAAACTAGATTTGAGTATTAAATTCAACCATTTCATTTATTGCATAAATAAAAGGAATTTAACGGTAAAATTTGTCGTTATTGAAATTTAAATGGAATGTGTGGATAATAATGTGAAATCATGAACCAATGTTAGTGGCATCTTTATTTTGGATAAAAGTTGAAAATATAAAAGTAGAAAATCTAATAAGTGGGTTTTTGAGAGTTTAATTGATAATTTCTAAATATAAGGAAGTAGAGAAAGTGACACTGAAATTTATAGACTTATCAACTTTTAATTCACATCTAAACCTGTTAAATCATTAAATTGATTTTGAAATATATAAGCGATAAAATTTGGCCAATTTTAGAATTTTGATATAAAATTGGATTTTTCTAATTTCTTTTAATTTATTTAATGAATATAAAAATATCCATTTTGGCCATGGACTCGGATTTCAACAAAACCCATTTCATCGGATCCGTATCAGTGAATTTTTGTAGGGTTTCAAGTTTCGTATCGATCGGACTTTTCGTTTGATCGTACGAACGCGAAACGCCTTGAAATCATTTTAATCAAAAATCAATTTGAAATCAATTTGGAAATTTTGTTTTCAGCATAACTTCTTCATACGATCGAATTTGAACGTGAAACTTTTTCCATCGCGTTCAGAATATTTTGAAGTACCTATTTCGATATATGGGTTTGCCCAATTTCGTTTCGGGGTCAGAACAGGCTTTTTGGGCCATAGTTTGTTCCGTACGTTCATTTATCCGGTCCATCTACTCTACCTCTAACCCCTCTATATAAGCACGGTTATAAACCCTAACCTCCTTTATATTCTCATTTTCTGTACTTTCTTTCTTCAACTCCTTCTTCTCCTCAAATGGATGCATATTGCAGATCCAATTCTATTCAAAATGCAAATGGAAATTTAAAGTTCTCAGAAAATTCCAAAAAAAATATAAGTGGAAGTTCTCGATGTACGAAATCTGCTGGTGTAATTCGTCTTTCGATTCGGGTCTCAGTTTTTCCAGAAGAAATCGATTTTTTTTCGGCCGTCCACTTTGGGTTATTGGTTTCGACGGTGGATTCTCGACGAGGCTTCGATCAGGGAGTGGCAGTGGGTGGAGATCATTGTTCTGGGTGCATCGGTACGGCTGCTGTTGTCGAAGGAGGCTCAGGTACGTCGCGAGAAGTTTGGCAAGGAGGCGAAGGCACTTGCGCTAGGGGTGGCCGAGAGCGTGACGGGTGGGACCAGTAGGGTCGGCCGTGCTTGGGGAACGTAGTGACGAACCCTGATCTAGAGGAAATTGAACGTGGGGGGCGGCGAAATTGGATGAAGGTGGAGTTTTTCGGCGGCTAGGGTTGCAAAACGCGTTGGGGACCTGATACTGTTCGCGTGAGAGGATTCTGCAGGGAGTGGTGACGTGGACAATATTGTGGGAGAAAGGTTATACTTTGCTTATTTATTTTATTTTCAAAATTCAATCGTTTTATCGCTATAGCTCTTACATACGAATTCCGTTTCACGCGAATTTTTTTGGTTAGGATCGTAATAAAATTTCGGATCTGTTGACGCTGGTTTGGATGAATTTGGAGACCGTCGAATTTTTAGGTTTAAATCGGATTTAAATTCGATTTAAATTCAAAAGGTGAGTGTTTTAACCCACTCACAACTTCTAAAAGTTTTTATGTTTGCTAAATTTATTTTAGATATGAGTAGAAATTTAATTATGACTGTTTGGTATGTTTTATTCGGCATATCTGTTAATTTGCATTTAGTTAATTTAACTGTTAATTTATTTTATTTATTGCATAAAATTTGACAGTTAGAATTTATTTTTGCACATAAACTGCTAGTTAACAGTCATTTAATTTATTATGGAATATAAACTATTAGTTAATATCTGTTATTGATTTCTGTACAAATTCATGTGCTATGTATCGATGATTGTTTAAAATTGGATGATGATTGCAATTGATGATTGATGATTGATATTTGGATGAATGAATGCTATAATTATATTGTATAAACTGCAAGTCATCATGCATTTTCGTTTCATTCGGGATTGTGGTTTGAAATGATATACAACCGCAAAATTTTATTTTTAAATTGCGGATTAAAATGATAAATATCCGTATCACTTGACCATAGGATAGAAAATTTAATACAGGCACCGTGTCTATATATAAATATTTTTAAAGCGATTTCTATGGTTTGGATGGGATACGGTTTATAAAAATTTTAATTTTGATATTTTATAAATAGTATATTTTTCCTATATATATTCATATGAAGTTAAAATTTTGAATTCAGGCTGGGTATAAATCTGCAAATGAAAATGGAAAAATTTTGAGAAATGGGATTTGATAATTTATATCATATGTTTAATGTTTAAGTTTGGAAATTTTAAGATATGATATTTATAACTGGATTTTCAAGATAATTAAAAATGAATATGTTAGTATAAATTAAATTGAAGAAAATATTTAATTGCTAGAAATTGGAGTTTTTCAAGACTAAATAATAGTACGTTTAATTTGCTGAAAGAATAAATTCCAACTTTAGTTTTGAAATATTAATAACCCAAATGGATATATATATATATATATATATATATATAGAAATTGAAGTGGTTTTGTAACCTGAAGGGATATTTAAATTTTGGTTTAGACTTTAAATAAAGAAATATAAGTGTGAAGCCATGGAAATTATTTTTCTTTACAGAGTAACCTTAAAGTTAAACCATTTATTTTATATACTGTTGAATATCCAAACCATTCAAGTTTTAGAAGTATGATTTTAAAAGTATGAATTCTGAAATATTATGTTTTGAAAGTATAATTCAAATGTTTGGTTTCCAGATATTATAAATTTTAAAGCAGTATGATTTTTGGAAAAGAATTATATTTGGGATAAAATGATATCATATTGTTTGGGTTTTAAAATGATATCGTATTCATAGTTTGAAATGGAAAATTTTATTCTGGTTTAAAGTATAAACTATTTTTAAATGACCGCGGTGTTATAATAGCGATGGGTTGGCAAGGAGACCGGGATCGGATATGGACATACTCCCTGTCGATACCGAAAACCACTTTGACTAACCATGTACGCGGTGGAGATTCCAGAATGAAGTAGGTTGGTGGCGACGTTTCCTGTAAGGTAAATACGTGGACCCAACTCCCGTGAGTTGGCATAAGGTGGCTAAAACAGGAGCGATTCTCGGGCCAATGAGGTCATTCTTCTGATCGAACGCACTCCTTCGATACTATACTCTGACTTTGGATTGTTTCGGTGGCCACTATTGATTTCTTTGATTTGGGGGTGTTAGTTCGAGGTGGGCGGTAGCTGCGGCTATGCGTTACCGCCAGCCCGGATAGCAATTGGTATATCTACCCTGGCATTGCCTAGTTGTGTCGTGTCACCTACCCTAGCGTGCCTTATACGATTTTGGTTTTGTACCATACCTATGGAGTGCCCTCTGACGACGCCCAGTACGGGGGAGATTACGGTACTGTATAGACTATGGGAATATATTCTATGTTAAGGGCTATATGGGTAACCCCTTAACGCTATTTAAAAGTAAGTTTATTTTATGAATAGACACTACTATAATAGCGCAATATACTATATAGTAAATAGTTTAATGGATCCTTAGGAGATGTAAATCCCGAACATCTCTTGAGTTACTGCACTCATATTTATTTCTGTAAATTTAACTTACGTAAGATCTTTTAGTTCTGACTCGAGTGTTTTTGTCCTTTCAAATTCGCTCGGGTCGGTCCGAGCGTTTCAGGATCGAAGACTTTAGCTTTGGAGGACGAAGACGAAGAATTTGTATTATTATTATTTATAGTATTGCACTACACTCACACTATATTCCGCTGCATTGATATTATTGGTATGTAAACTCTGATATTTAATTGTATAAAGAACAATCAATTGTTTTGTAAACAATTTTATAAACTGTATGTTTTATTATTATATTTTATCCTTCCGCTGTGAGATTCTATTTTTTTTTATTTCTTTTCTGTTTTCTTATTTACCCCATAACAATCCGCCCTTCCGTATGGTTTGAATCGGCACGTGTGTCTGTTTAAATCGTGCGAAAAGGCGGGATGTTACAGAACATCACATGAGACTGGACATAGGACAGTGAGTAATACACAGCATCAAATGAACGTAGAAATGGATGCAACTGAATTTGAGTGAATGGCAACAACATGTACTCGATACTGAACAATCCCAGTGAAACCCAAATTTACACTAGTGCAGATATACAATGAAAACATAACCTACATACAGTTACAGTGAAGAGAAAGCTAGGACTACAGTGATGCCATAATCAAAAGGTTAATGACATACATGTATGCTATCAACCTAAGAACTCCAATTTAAAGTGTACAATCGACATTCGAGTCGAAGCCGAAGTCGGCAGTTAATGGCCACACTCGAGTACAAAACGAATCAACATCATCATCAAAGAATTCAACGACAAACAAAGTCAAAATCTTGGAAATCCAGAAATTAGCAAATTCACAGAAACAAACTGACCGAAGTCAATAACAGTAAGTGTCGGAGTCGACTTAACAACCAGCAAGGTCAAAAGAATTCAACTTCAAAAGACAACTAGGATATAATCAACACAGCAAAACTTAAGACAAGCTAAGAATTCACGACCGAAGTCGAAACATCAAAATTCAAGGCCGATAAGAACAAAATCAAATACACATGAAATCAAATTAGATGTGAGTAATTATAAATTACTCACCTTCGTTTTGACGCGCACGAATCAGAGATTGATAATTGCGAATTGAAGCCGCGAAATTCGAAGGAAGGAGTTGAAGTCGAGGCCACACAGAATCGAGTAGTACGAGATCGAAACCCTAGCCACCATTTTCGTTTCTCTTTCGATTTTAGGTTTAGGGTTCGAATGAAAATGGTGAAGGGGGAAAACGGGTTTTTACCTTTGTAAATTTTTACGGCTTCAAAACCAATGGAGACTCGGGACGAAATTATTTTTAAAGCCCACACACTTAACACAATTATAAAAGAAATTTCAAACCGATTCAAAACTCCAAATAACAAATAGCTAGGAAAATTAATCGTCTGATGACGATAATAAAATAACTGCGAAATCTCGGGTTGTTACAGACTCCACTCCTTATAAAAATTGCGTCCCCGCAATTTTCATAATTAAGGTCGTCAATCCCAAATATTTTACTAACATAAACTGGTTAAGCCAGAAAATAAAGGTATAGAATTCAAACGTCAAAGAAATCTTTTAATTTCATAAAAGAAATTCAAATTTCTCAACAAAACCTAATTATAAAATAGATAATCAGAATACAGAAATCACAAAACAGCCATATCTAATTATCGATACGATAATTAGAAGACGGCAAAATCTAATTATCAACAAAGATAATTAGAAAACACAAATAAAAATTCGCAAAACCATAAACATTCAATTACCAAAAACGATAATCAGAAATCTCAAATATCTAATTATCAAAAACGATAATCAGAATCTCAAATATCTAATTATCACAAGCGATAATCAGAAACAACAAATATTTAATCATCAAAAACGATAATCAAATTTCAAATCAACAAATATTTAATTACAACAAACGGTAATCAAATTTCAAATCAACAAATATTCGATTATCAAAAACGATAATCAAATCCCAAATCAACAAATATTCGATTATCAAAAACGATAATCAAATCAACAAATATTCGATTATCAAAAACGATAATCAAATCTCAAATCAACAAATATTCAATTATCAAAAACGATAATCAAAGCAACAAATATTCGATTATCAAAAACGATAATCAAATCAACAAATATTCGATTATCAAAAACGATAATCAAATCTCAAATCAACAAATATTCGATTATCACAAGCGATAATCAAATCAACAAATATCTAATTATCACAAGCGATAATCAAATCAACAAATATCTAATTATCAAAAACGATAATTAGAACTCATATCAACAAATATCCAATTACCTGTAGATAATTGGAAACAACAAATATCTAGAAATCAATTAAGATGATCTAGAAAATCAACATAAAAGGTGGATCGATCCCAACAAATGGCGAGTTTTAGCTACGCCGCACGTGCATCAACATATGGCCGAAACCTACCAAGTACCCATTATAATTTTGGCGCCCAACAAATGACCCGAAGGTCCAACATATGACCCGAAGGTCCGGTACTGGTATTGACCCGAAGGTCCAACATATGACCCGAAGGTCCGGTACTGGTATTGACCCGAAGGTCCAACATATGACCCGAAGGTCCAACATAGTGGCTCGAAAGCACACGAAAATAATCATATATTCAATTAACGAGTCCGGAATTAACCGAAATAGCAAACGCACATGTCCCGTACCACGTGTTTTACTAAATCGTTTGATTCTCTTCATCGTTTCCTTGAACGTGTAAAATCATCAAAATCATCAAAACAGCAAATATTTCAATTAACGAGTCCGGAATTAACGGAAATAGTAAAATTGTGGTTCCATACTCCGCACTTTTGCTACATCGTTTAAATCTCTTCATCGTTTCCTTGAAAGTGCAAATTGTGTATTCCAAAAATAACATTTCACATTCTCAAACGGACAAGTCTGGAATTAAGCGAATCAGTAAAAGAAAGGGGTCATAATCCTCGATTTTTCTGAAACGTTTAAGTCACTTTCTCATTCTTCTGAAAACGCAAACTGTAAAATTTTGAAAACAATTTCATTTATTTTATAAAAGTAAATAATCTACATTCTCAAACGAACAAGTCCGGAATTAAGCGAATCAGTAAAAGAAAGGGTTCATAGTCCTCGATTTTGCTGAATCGTTTAAATCGCTTCCTCATTCTTTTGAAAGCATAAACTATAAAAATTTTGAAAAACAATTTTATTTTTAAAACGATTTGCAATCCGTGATAAAAACAGCAACGTTAGTGACAATTTCAATAAGAAAATTGTACTTCTTAATACACCGTAGAAACGGATCTCAAAATCAGCATTGCGGGATAACCGCATGAAAATCCACTTTAAAATACGACGGATACTGAAGTCAAAGCGACAGTAATTTTTAAACGTCAAAATGTCATCAAAATAATTCACATCAAAATACAATATCAGTGAATTTTCATTCATTAAAAATGTCAACAAAACACCTTGCTTAAAAATATAGCATTGGTGTAAAAATCCCGTTATAAGAATAACAGCAACAATATACGTTTCATAACCAAGCATCGGTTCAACGTAAAACTAGTGTAGTAACGTGCAACATAAATTTGCACGTATACCGCAAAATGAACAAAGAAATCATTCAAATATATCGTCAATGAAGATAATTCAAAACAATCAAAATCTAATCAACATGTGATTGGCATCAAAGAAAACCAGCAAGAATTTCAACAAATCAGAACCACTGGTTAAACAACATAATGAAATTAAATTCATTTTCATATTTTGATTTTTAAATCAAAATAATTATCAGCTGTACTCAGCGAAGCAGTCTTACTGTTTCTGCTGCGCACTCTGATAAACAGAACACAATCAATCAATCATCAAAACACAGTTTCACCTTTATTTTTAAATAAAGCTATTTAAAATTTCATCATAATTCCAAAACTTTAGTTTTGACTCAAAGCACAAAATATCGATTAATAGTTGTAACACATGTTCCATCTAAGTTATGTTTTATATTATGTCCATAAACCCCAAGCTCTGATACCAAGCTGTCACGCCCCACCTCTATGCTCACAATAACAAAGAGTATTAAAGAAAATTGTAACGACCCCAGATTTTTTATGAATTTAAATTGATAATTAAATGAATTTTTGAATTTAAATTTTCAAATTGATTTTAAACGACAGCGAGTTTCCCCGATTCAAATAAGAAATTATATTAAGTCATATGAATTTGCAAAATTGTATACATGTGAATTTGAAATAAAAATCTTAAATATGAGGTTTAAAAAAAATGAAAAAAAAATGAGTTGTCATGTAAGAAATAGAAATTAGATGGACATAAGACAAATTATATAGCTATGTAAAATGAACATATAAATAATTCTAGAAATAAATAATTTAAAGAAAAGATATAACAAATAAGAATTTGTTTTAAATCATAAAGTAAAATATATGTGCTGAATTGCATGTTAATAATTAAAACTTCAAATGGAAGAAAAATTTAAGAGTATGGTTGTAATAAGATTATATGGTTATAAAATAAACCATAATGAAATACATACAAGTTCTATATAAATTATTGTAAACCAGTAAACAACAAGACAAAAATATGTACATGACAATTTTTTAACTCAAACATGAAGTATAAAACAGAACTAAAAAGAACAAGTATGTAAGCTGCAGCCACCAAAGTGATAAATGCAAGATCCTAAGTGAAGAAACAAAACAGACATAATAAATGCCAACACCCCTTATATCATCTCAGCTGAGTAAACAAAGCACTTGCAAAGTAAATAACAAAGTACAAATATGCATAAACAAGTAAAGCAAGAACTGTACATAACATAACAAATAGTGTGAGCTTACATAAAGGACCAGGGCATTAAATGCCATATTCTCTTGCATGCAAAAGAAGATAATATCAGCCGAGACAAAGTGAGTGATAAGGCAAACACAGTGTAAAATATAACCTAAAAGCATAAGGACCAAAGCAATAAATGCATCAGCCACCATATGAAGAAACATATCTCTGTTTTGTACAAAATATTATCACTATTTTGAATATAAAATATGTGCTCTGTACAGATCCTATTTTATATCCCTGTCTTCTTCTTCCTTTCTATAATCTTCATATCAGTTCGTCCATAAACCAGAGAAACTATAAAACTTAAACAATTCATTCCACTAGAGAAAAAAAGGGCTTTGTAAACCTGTAAAAAAGTAATGCAAATAAAATACAAGTTCAAGCTTCAGTTCAAAGCCTAGGAAGCAAACCAAAAATAATAGTAGCCAAAAACAAAAGGAAATTTAAAGTATTCAAACCTGGAGATGAAGATCTGCAGTTTTTAAACCAGTGAGCTCTGTTCTTCTCCTGACAAGGTGAGTAACTTCACTTTGAAATGAATCTTTAAAAGCAGCTTAAGTCTTGGTTTTATCTTGTTCTTATGAATGAATATCTTGATATTATCTGAACACTTGAATTAAAATGGGATGCATGTTTGAATTAAGTATATTTGAATGCCTGGGTAGTTTTAAATATATACTCTGTGTGTTTATTAGAAGTCACAATTTTGTAATAAATTCAATAACTAAATTTTGAATTCGAGCTTGCTTATGATTTGTAAATAAAAGATGTTAGAAATCATGTAAGCTTTCATCTAAAAATAGTTATAGGTATATAAAATGGATCTTGTGTTCAGAGTTTTTAAATTTACAGTAAATTCTTAAATGGGGTCGAAAATTAATTAAAATAATTTTAAGTTTTGACTACTTAATTGAATTCGTGGGGGTAAACCATGAATTTTAAGGGTTGTATCACGATTTTTAGTCTAGTAATTAGTGAGATTTTTCGAATTGAATGTTTTGGATAATTCGACCAATTAGTGGCGAACGATGGCTAATTTAGTGTCGAGGTTGAGCATGAAGGTCGAGGGAATGTCGATGATCGTAGGAAAAATGCATTGGGAATTTTTAGTTGATCGTGTTGGCCAGTATTGATCGAGTTAGGGTTTTACACCCTGAGTTTGACGTCGAAGTTCCATTGAAATTCACGGCGACGAGGAGCAACCGGAGTGAGTCGCGACTGGGGGAAACGAGAGAGGGAACTGCGGTGAAGCTCTGGGCGTGGTGTCTTGTGGACGAGATGGTCGTGGCGTTGGGTTTTCCTGATGGGTTTTGGGTTTTGGGTCGATCGAACTCCTCGATTTTTATTCACGTGTTTATTTTTCGATCTGAATGTTCGAAGGAGTTTGCGTGGGGAGGAGTGATCGGTGAGGGTCACCGCGATGGCCTACGGTGGTCGAAAACGTTCGTGCACGTGCACGTGGAGGGATGCGTGTCAGTGTTAAGCGTGGGTGGTCTTATTTGTTTTCCAACAGCATTTGCTTAAGAAGAGGAAATGAAGAAAACAAGGGTACAGGAAATCTTGGGGTAATTTCATGTTGAACGCGATGTAAACCAGGAAGCACGAAAGGAAAGGAGCAGGGGGAAGACTCGAGCAATCTTCAGTTTGACTCGAAGCAAGTTTGAGTTTTCTCGGGTAAAATGTTGCTACAGGTTTTTGAAGAGAAAAAAAAACGCAGAAAAAAAACGTGGAAGAAGAAGAAGGACGCGGGTAGAAGTGGGGGAAAACTCGTGTTGAACTCGGGTTAATCAAGTAGTTGTCTCGGGTTTGTTTAGTATGCACCCAGTTTTAGAACAACAACAGGTTTCAACTTAAAACAAATATTCCAGGTTTTCAAAATATAACAGAAACATGTTAGTCCAGGTTTTATAACAGACTTGTTCTGTTTTCTGGATTTTAAAAATCAAATTTTAAAACAAGCTTAGACAAGTGTTTTTAAAAAAAAAAAACAGAAGTTTAAATATAAACCCAGATTAGTTTAGAAACTTTATTTATTTTCAAATTGTAGTATTAATTAAAAGTCGTTAAACAATGAAGTGTATTCAAAGGGGAAATTGAATTTAGAAAATGGTATTTGAAATTGTAAAGGATGTTCTAAAACAAAGTTTAAAATTAACATTTTAAACCTGAACTTGAGTTTAAATCAGAAGTTAAGGTTTTAGAAATAAAATGAGTTTTATAAATTTAAATGTTAATAAGTCTAGAATGTTTAAGTATACTTTGATATATGAACTTAGGAGGAATTTGATTTCAAAACTCTTTTAAATTTCTTTATAACAAAAGTAATGTGATAGACGTGATAATAAATTAGATTAATTTATTAAATCAATTGTAAATTGTTAATTACTTAATGGAAGCAATTAAGGGGTTAATTACTAATTGTAATTAAATTTGAATATTTTGATTTAATTAATGATAAAAATAAATTGGTGATTAATGATTTGTTATTATGAGATGATTGCTTAACGATAAGAAATTAAAGAGTAAATTTCTTGAAATAATTAATTAAGAAGTTAATTAATTATATAAATGGGTTCAAAAATTAATTTAATTAAATATGATTGATTTGATTAATTAAAGTGTTAGATAAATTAATTTATATCAAATGATTTGGATTAAATAAATCAAAATTGGACAATGAATTCATAAGTAATTAATTAAATTTGAAATAGCTTGAATAAATTAGGATTAAACAATTGATTAATCCTACTTATAAATGTTTATTGAATGCTTGACCTTACTTATGAATGATCATATTATATGTGATGCCCTGAATTGATTATCCTATCTGATCTGTAATATCATGTTCTGTGAATTGAGCTATGTGAAATTTACTCATTTATTTATGTACATTTGTGTATTATCTATGAATCTGTGAATGGACGATAAGCATTATAGTTTATATTGCTTATCGAATATATTATCGTATTTGATCTGTGATGATTGAATGGTTGTGCACTATTGTGTTAAACCCCTGGACCACACTTATACACACACCAATATGGATTTCACGAGGAAATCGGTTAAGTCACAGATTTTTGAAATAGTTTTGAATTTGAATTTTTAAATTCAAATGTTTTGGAAATGGAATCGGAATAAAAGTGAAAAACTTTTGGAATGAAATTTCAAGTTAAAATTTATTTTAATTTACTTGATTAAGTTTTGGAAATTAAATAAATTTATTTAAATTTAGATCCGAAATTTGAAATTGAATTCTATGATTTGAAATTAGGGATTAAAGATGTTATATCGGATATATATGAGTTAAACCACTTTTATGTATTATTTTTGCGAAATTGAATTAACATAAAGATTGTAACTTATAAAAAGGAAATCGGGTTTTTCCAAAATAAAGCTGTTATTTCTAAATGATAAAAATCTTTGGTTTCAAATCTTATTGAAAGGGATTTCAAGTTAAAACTAAGATAATTTTCCAAGTTATAAATGAATATTTGGAAATAAATTTTGAAAATGAATGTTTGGGAACGATTTGAAAACTATGAGACAAATCTTTGAATTTAAAGATTTGATGAATTAAGCTTTTTGAAATGGGATTGTTTTGAAATCCGATAATGAATATTTATGAAAGTAAGTGAACATTATGAAATAAATATTTTGTTTAAAAGATTTGAAATGGTAATTGGATTAAAGCATTTGAAAGTAAGTTTTGAATTATTAAGTTGTGACTTAATTGAAATCCCAATATCCATATGTTTTTGAACTATTTCACTCACTATTCGGTTTAGCCGGGAGAGGACCTTTGTGTCATATATCCCATTCCAAATATGTGAGTATTTGCGAGAACGATAGGATGACCTATCGATTGTCTCTGCACTGAGTTGCGTCGGTATAGAGATTTCCTAAGTGATGGGAAGTCCGATCGGGATTGTGAATACCCGGATTTGCAAGGGCTTCGTAAGAAGTGCCTTCGGTTCTGTTCGAGCCTGGAACAGACTTGTATGGATTGTGTGTCTGACATTACATTTTGAGATATAAAGCAGATTTCTTTCAAATACATTTCTGTTGGTGGCGGAGAATTTATTCTTTTAGCTTAACACCCTTCTCTGAGACGTACGAGCTCAGAGGTTATGTAGTTGAAGGTTATCAACGATATATTCCCAATTTGGTAATGTGACATGCTAAGTGTTGCTGTGAAATGATCATTGTTTGATCATTTGTGATATGATCATTTGTTTGATCATTTATCTTTGTGATCATTACTTTGATCATTTGTTGACCCAAAGCATGTCTTTGTACCAAAGCGTGGCTTTGTGGACGTGACTTCGTCGAACCTCACACCCCGGAATGGTCAAAACAGGAAAGATGCGGCAAGGTTATTAGGGGGTAGCGCCCCTTTAGCGTATGTACATCTCCTTTTGGACAGAAGTGGTATCATGGTATGGAGCCCAGATACTTACTTATGTGGACATCACAAACCTATACATATCTTGTTTTGTGATTTGATGTTGGGGCCCCGGTTAAAGGTTGTTACAACCGGGAGGTGGCATACTCGTGTCAGTAGTTACCCAGTTAGGGGTAACCCGGCCTTGTGTTGGAAGAGATCCGGTTAGGTTCTCGGGACGTCCTTCCAGAGGCGTTTCCATGTGGCAATGGGAAGTTCCTTGGCCTGACCATTTGTTGGAAATCCAAAGAAACAATACGAGCCTTGTACGGTTTTAGTTGTATTACCTGCTATGGAATGTGGCGGTAACCTGCTATTGAACATGGTAGCTATAGTAGGCATAAGTGCGGAATGCCTATGATGGCTAAGATTTATATTCTACTTTCGAAATGTTTTCTGCACCGTGCACTTATAATAATAATATCAAAGAAATTTTCTGCGTATTAAGCATGTTTGACTATCATAAGAAGAAATCTCCTCCAAGTCTGCTTTTGCATTGTGTGTGTGGTGGGAGGTCTTATGGTAGTTTCATTTTCAAAAAGCATTGCGAATTTATTTTAAAATTCTTTTGTTGATTATTTTAAAAGATAAACTGTTTTTGTTCCTCACACCAGTCCCATGACTGATCCGGAGTTTATTGTTCCTTTCCTAAACTCTGGGTGCTCATTATTTTCCATACGAGCAGTCTAGAGTTGGGTTTTTTCAGATAGTTAGATATAGTGGATTATCTGGAGTTAGTTCAGTCTTTGGTTCGCACCGCATTTGCTTATCTTTGTGCACCGTGATGTTGGATCGAGCTGCTGTTGCTGGAGTTCTCTTTTGAAGACTATCTTAGAGTTATTTATTCCGCTGCTGATGTTATCATTTTCTTTTCCGCTGCTATTTGTTGTATCACATCTCTGATGTATATTGATATTCATTGTATCGTTCTGTTGTAACAGATATTGTATATCAGTGTATTATTCTTTTATTCCGCTGTGTTATTTTACTTAATGTTGTTATAAGCTCTGGCGAATCGGTTTTGAACGGTCGAATCTACGGCATTCGAATACGATTTGAAGTATGGATGTCGATTTTCAAGCAGGCAAAATTCGTTTCGTTACATTTGGTATCAGAGCTAAGGTTGAACTTTAGCTCAGGAGTATAACACATTAAATACTTCATTAGAGATAGGGTGAAGTATCCCTAGAATGAGTAATCCCTAAGATATCCGTTCGTATGCCTCAGTAAATTCTCTTACTATCCACTAATAGTAAGTATGAGTGCAAGAAGAGAACGAGATAGGGGACAGGGAAATATCACTATAAATGGTCAATTTCCTGCAACAGTGGAAACAATCTTTTCTCTATCAATCTCTTTTGTTCAGCGTCTCTTTTCAATTCTTTGATAGTTCCTGGTAGATCCAGGAAGGAAATTCGATATATTAATATAGGACATAAACCCCAATTTAGCCAGAATTGTTTGTTTGGATGAATTGGTTGCTTTTGTTGTTATGGTTGATAGGTATACTTTAGTTTTAAACTAAAAACTTTGAAATTGTATCCATATATCTGTCTATTTTTGGGTCCCAATATATTCTACGAATGGTTAGTTATCCCTTCGAACTGACCAATGCTCATGCATATGTCGTAGATTTGATGACCCGAGTATCCTATATTGTATGAGTTTGTGCTCATATCATTGATGTTCTGATTTGGTAAGCCAAATGCAGAATAGATATCTAGTTTGACACGAAGAACTTTTCTTCTATCTTTCGTCTATCTTCGTTATCTCTCTCTGGCAAATTTCGGGGACGAAATTCTTTTAAGGGGGGAAGTCTGTAACGACCCCAGATTTTTTACGAATTTAAATTGATAATTAAATGAATTTTTGAATTTAAATTTTCAAATTGATTTTAAACGACAGCGAGTTTCCCCGATTCAAATAAGAAATTATATTAAGTCATATGAATTTGCAAAATTGTATATATGTGAATTTGAAATAAAAATCTTAAATATGAGGTTTTAAAAAAAAATGAGTTGTCATGTAAGAAATAGAAATTAGATGGACATAAGACAAATTATATAGCTATGTAAAATGAACATATAAATAATTCTAGAAATAAATAATTTAAAGAAAAGATATAACAAATAATAATTTGTTTTAAATCATAAAGTAAAATAAATGTGTTGAATTGCATGTTGATAATTAAAACTTCAAATAGAAGAAAAATTTAAGAGTATGGTTGTAATAAGATTATATGGTTATAAAATAAACCATAATGAAATACATACAAGTTCTATATAAATTATTGTAAACCAGTAAACAACAAGACAAAAATATGTACACGACAATTTTTTAACTCAAACATGAAGTATAAAACAGAACTAAAAAGAACAAGTATGTAAGCTGCAGCCACCAAAGTGATAAATGCAAGATCCTAAGTGAAGAAACAAAACAGACATAATAAATGCCAACACCCCTTATATCATCTCAGCCGAGTAAACAAAGCACTTGCAAAGTAAATAACAAAGTACAAATATGCATAAACAAGTAAAGCAAGAACTGTACATAACATAACAAATAGTGTGAGCTTACATAAAGGACAAGGCATTAAATGCCATATTCTCTTGCATGCAAAAGAAGATACTATCAGCTGAGACAAAGTGAGTGATAAGGCAAACACAGTGTAAAATATAACCTAAAAGCATAAGGACCAAAGCAATAAATGCATCAGCCACCATATGAAGAAACATATCTCTGTTTTGTACAAAATATTATCACTATTTTGAATATAAAATATGTGCTATGTACAGATCCTATTTTATATCCCTGTCTTCTTCTTCCATTCTATAATCTTCATATCAGTTCGTCCATAAACCAGAGAAACTATAAAACTTAAACAATTCATTCCACTAGAGAAAAAAAAGGGCTTTGTAAACTTGTAAAAAAGTAATGCAAATAAAATACAAGTTCAAGCTTCAGTTCAAAGCCTAGGAAGCAAACCAAAAATAATAGTAGCCAAAAACAAAAGGAAATTTAAAGTATTCAAACCTGGAGATGAAGATCTGCAGTTTTTAAACCAGTGAGCTCTGTTCTTCTCCTGACAAGGTGAGTAACTTCACTTTGAAATGAATCTTTAAAAGTAGCTTAAGTCTTGGTTTTATCTTGTTCTTGTGAATGAATATCTTGATATTATCTGAACACTTGAATTAAAATGGGATGCATGTTTGAATTAAGTATATTTGAATGCCTGGGTAGTTTTAAATATATACTCTGTGTGTTTATTAGAGGTCACAATTTTGTAATAAATTAAGAATTTTGAATTCGAGCTTGCTTATGATTTGTAAATAAAAGATGTTAGAAATCATGTAAGCTTTCATCTAAAAATAGTTATAGGTATATAAAATGGATCTTGTGTTCAGAGTTTTTAAATTTACAGTAAATTCTTAAATGGGGTCGAAAATTAATTAAAATAATTTTAAGTTTTGACTACTTAATTGAATTCGTGATGGTAAACCATGATTTTAAGGGTTGTATCACGATTTTTAGTCTAGTAATTAGCGAGATTTTTCGAATTGAATGTTTTGGACAATTCGACCAATTGGTGGCGAACGATGGCGAATTTGGCGTCGAGGTTGAGATTCGAGGTTGAGCACGAAGGTCGAGGGAATGTCGATGATCGTAGGAAAAATGCATTGGGAATTTTTAGTTGATCGTGTTGGCCAGTATTGATCGAGCTAGGGTTTTATACCCTGAGTTTGACGTCGAAGTTCCATTGAAATTCACGACGACGAGGAGCAACCGGAGTGAGTCGCGACAGGGGGAAACTAGAGAGGGAACTGCGGTGAAGCTCTGGGCGTGGTGACGTGGTGTCTTGTGGACGAGATGGTCGTGGCGTTGGGTTTTCCTGATGGAGTTTTGGGTTTTGGGTCGATCGAACTCCTCGATTTTTATTCACGTGTTTATTTTTCGATCTGAATGTTCGAAGGGGTTTGCGTGGGGAGGAGTGATCGGTGAGGGTCACCGCGATGGCCTACGGTGGTCGAAAACGTTCGTGCACGTGCACGTGGAGGGATGCGTGTCAGTGTTAAGCGTGGGTGGTCTTATTTGCTTTCCAACAGCATTTGCTTAAGAAGAGGAAATGAAGAAGACAAGGGTACAGGAAATCTTGGGGTAATTTCATGTTGAACGCGATGTAAACCAGGAAGCACGAAAGGAAAGGAGCAGGGGGAAGACTCGAGCAATCTTTAGTTTGACTCGAAGCAAATTTGAGTTTTCTCGGGTAAAATGTTGCTACAGGTTTTTGAAGAGAAAAAAAACGCAGAAAAAAAAACGTGGAAGAAGAAGAAGGACGCGGGTAGAAGTGGGGGAAAACTCGTGGTGAACTCGGGTTAATCCAGTAGTTGTCTTGGGTTTGTTTAGTATGCACCTAGTTTTAGAACAGCAACAGGTTTCAACTTAAAACAAATATTCCAGGTTTTCAAACTATAACAGAAACATGTTAGTCCAGGTTTTATAACAGACTTGTTCTGTTTTCTGGATTTTAAAAATCAAATTTTAAAACAAGCTTAAACAAGTTTAAACAAGTTTAAAAAAAACGGAAGTTTAAATATAAACCCAAATTAGTTTAGAAACTTTATTTATTTTCAAATTGTAGTATTAATTAAAAGTGGTTAAACAATGAAGTGTATTCAAAGGGGAAATTGAATTTAGAAAATGGTATTTGAAATTGTAAAGGATGTTCTAAAACAAAGTTTAAAATTAACATTTTAAACCTGAACTTGAGTTTAAATCAGAAGTTAAGATTTTAGAAATAAAATGAGTTTTATAAATTTAAATGTTAATAAGTCTAGAATGTGTAATTATACTTTGATATATGAACTAGGAGGAATTTGATTTCAAAACTCTTTTAAATTTCTTTATAACAAAAGTAATGTGATAGACTTGATAATAAATTAGATTAATTTATTAAATCAATTGTAAATTGTTAATTACATAATGGAAGCAATTAAGGGGTTAATTACTAATTGTAATTAAATTTGAATATTTTGATTTAATTAATGATAAAAATAAATTGGTGATTAATGATTTGTTATTATGAGATGATTGCTTAACGATAAGAAATTAAAGAGTAAATTTCTTGAAATAATTAATTAAGAAGTTAATTAATTATATAAATGGGTTCAAAAGTTAATTTAATTAAATATGATCGATTTGATTAATTAAAGTGTTTGATAAATTAATTTATATCAAATGATTTGGATTAAATAAATCAAAATTGGATAATGAATTCATAAGTAATTAATTAAATTTTAAATAGCTTGAATAAATTAGGATTAAACAATTGATTAATCCTGCTTATAAATGTTTATTGAATGCTTGACCTTACTTATGAATGATCATATTATATGTGATGCCTTGAATTGATTGTCCTATCTGATCTGTAATATCTTGTTCTGTGAATTGAGCTATGTGAAATCTACTCATTTATTTATGTACATTTGTGTATTATCTATGAATCTGTGAATGGACGATAAGCATTATAGTTTATATTGCTTATCGAATATATTGTCGTATTTGATCTGTGATGATTGAATGGTTGTGCACTATTGTGTTAAACCGCTGGACCACACTTATACACACACCAATATGGATTTCACGAGGAAATCGGTTAAGTCACAGATTTTTGAAATAGTTTTGAATTTGAATTTTTAAATTCAAATGTTTTGGAAATGGAATCGGAATAAAAGTGAAAAACTTTTGGAATGAAATTTCAAGTTAAAATTTATTTTAATTTACTTGATTAAGTTTTGGAAATTAAATAAATTTATTTAAATTTAGATCTGAAATTTGAAATTGAATTCTATGATTTGAAATTAGGGATTAAAGATGTTATATCGGATATATATGAGTTAAACCACTTTTAAGTATTGTTTTTGGGAAATTGAATTAACCTAAAGATTGTAACTTATAAAAAGGAAATCAGGTTTTTCCAAAATAAAGCTGTTATTACTAAATGATAAAAAGCTTTGGTTTCAAATCTTATTGAAAGGGATTTCAAGTTAAAACTAAGATAGTTTTCCAAGTTATAAATGAATATTTGGAAACAAATTTTGAAAATGAATGTTTGGGAACGATTTGAAAACTATGAGACAAATCTTTGAATTTAAAGATTTGATGAATTAAGCTTTTTGAAACGGGATTGTTTTGAAATCCGATAATGTATATTTATGAAAGTAAGTGAACATTATGAAATAAATCTTTTGTTTAAAAGATTTGAAATGGTAATTGGATTAAACCATTTGAAAGTAAGTTTTGAATTATTAAGTTGTGACTTAATTGAAATCCCAATATCCATATTTTTTGAACTATTTCTCTCACTATTCGGTTTAGCCGGGAGAGGACCTTTGTGTCATATATCCCATTCCGAATATGTGATTCGACGTTATGGATAGCATTTGAAGACCGGTGTTGAAGACCGGGTATTTGCGAGAACGATAGGATGATCTATCGATTGTCTCTGCACTGAGTCGCGTCGGTATAGAGATTTCCTAAGTGATGGGAAGCCCGATCGGGATTGTGAATACCCGGATTTGCAAGGGCTTCGTAAGAAGTGCCTTCGGTTCTGTTCGAGCCCGGAACAGACTTGTATGGATTGTGTGTCTGACATTACAATTTGAGATATAAAGCAGATTTCTTTCAAATACATTTCTGTTGGTGGCGGAGAATTTATTCTTTTAGCTTAACACCCTTCTCTGAGACGTACGAGCTCATAGGTTATGTAGTTGAAGGTTATCAGCGATATATTCCCAATTTGGTAATGTGACATGCTAAGTGTTGCTGTGAAATGATCATTGTTTGATCATTTGTGATATGATCATTTGTTTGATCATTTATCTTTGTGATCATTACTTCGATCATTTGTTGACCCAAAGCATGGCGTTGTACCAAAGCGTGGCTTTGTACCAAAGCGTGGCTTTGTGGACGTGACTTCGTCGAACCTCACATCCCGGAATGGTCAAAACAGGGAAGATGCGGCAAGGTTATTAGGGGCTAGCGCCCCTTTAGGGTATGTACATCTCCTTCTGGATAGAAGTGGTATCATGGTATGAAGCCCAGATACTTACTTATGTGGACATCACAAACCTATATATATCTTGTTTTGTGATTTGATGTTGGGGCCCCGGTTAAAGGTTGTTACAACTGGGAGGTGGCATACTCGTGTCAGTAGTTACCTAGTTAGGGGTAACCCGGCCTTGTGTTGGCAGAGATCCGGTTGGGTTCTCGGGACGTCCTTCCAGAGGCGTTTCCATGTGGCAATGGGAAGTTCCTAGGCCTGACCATTTGTTGGAAATCCAAAGAAACAATACGAGCCTTGTACGGTTTTAGTTGTATTACCTGCTATGGAATGTGGCGGTAACCTGCTATTGAACATAGTAGCTATAGTAGGCATAAGTGCGGAATGCCTATGCTGGCTAAGATTTATATTCTACTTTCGAAATGTTTTCTGCACCGTGCACTTATAATAATAATATCAAAGAAATTTTCTGCGTATTAAGCATGTTTGACTATCATAAGAAGAAATCTCCTCCAAGTCTGCGTTTGCATTGTGTGTGTGGTGGGAGGTCTTATGGTAGTTTCATTTTCAAAAAGCATTGCGAATTTATTTTAAAATTCTTTTGTTTATTGTTTTAAAAGATAAACTGTTTTTGTTGCTCACACCAGTCCCATGACTGATCCGAAGTTTATTGTTCCTTTCCTAAACTCTGGGTGCTCATTATTTTCCACACGAGCAGTCTAAAGTTGGGTTTTTTCAGATAGTTAGATATAGTGGATTATCTGGAGTTAGTTCAGTCTTTGGTTCGCACCGCATTTGCTTATCTTTGTGCACCGTGATGTTGGATCGAGCTGCTGTTGTTGGAGTTCTCTTTTGAAGACTATCTTAGAGTTATTTATTCCGCTGCTGATGTTATCATTTTCTTTTCCGCTGCTATTTGTTGTATCATATCTCTAATGTATATTGATATTCATTGTATCATTCTGTTGTAACAGATATTGTATATCAGTGTATTATTCTTTTATTCCGCTGTTTTATTTTACTTAATGTTGTTATAAGCTCTGGCGAATCGGTTTTGAACGGTCGAATCTACGGCATTCGAATACGATTTGAAGTATGGATGTCGATCTTCGAGCGGTCAAAATTTGTTTCGTTACAAAAATACTGTCTGTTATTACGAAGAATAAGGCTGGATAGGAGTGGCCATCCGTAGTTAGGCCTTACACTAGTATTGGTTATTTCGATAGGAGTGGTATATATTTTTATTTTTCATCTCTTATTTATTTACTCCCATCGACATACCCAATTCCAGTATAAAACGAACTACGATGGTTCATAATAGTTTAGGACAATAGATATAATAATAACACAGATAATATAAATGCGGAACACAGATATAACAGGAAGTCTCATGTATATATAACTGATTTCAGTTGATATACATGTGATACAATACATATGATACAACTGCAACTGTCGACTCTGGAAGTTACATATACAAGTACATCATCGTGAACAATATACATGAATATACAACATCCTATATAAATATACTGACTACTAAACATGATGACGACTACTCCAAAAGATATGAAAAGACTTCATAGCTCTAGCAGCAACCCAAAGCTAAAAATCTACAACCTGCAAATACTCGGTCTGACCCGAGTATTACATTCAAAAGAAAATAATACACGGGTCAGTCTAATTCAAACTCAGTTCTTAATGCACAGAAGCAATAGTAATTAACTAATGAATAGACGACAGTCACAATAAATCTCGTCTATCCGATCCTTAAATAAAGAAATCGGATAACGATAAATATAACACGTAACAGTGTTAAACAACAAATCAGCAAATTGAACCAATTCAGAATACAATTCAGAATATTGAATTGAATAAACAAAACAGTTCAAACCATTGAAATATCAATTAAAATATTAATTCGGGTAGGGCTGCAGTACACGTACGCGTGCACTGCCTCGCCACTACAGCATATGGAATATGCAAAAGATCAATAAATCAAAACAAGATAGAATATCATAAAAGCCATATCGGGTGGCTGCAGTTCACACTTGCATGCACTGCCTTGCCACTACAGTGATACGTACACAATGAACATTCACAACGAACACAAGGTCAAACCCAAGCTACATGTTGGATTCAACTCAAGTGAATTTGAAAAACAAACAAAATGCAAAGGTCAAGTCACTGCTGTCATGACTCAACTCAATGCAACAATTCAAGTTCCGAAATGTCAAGAGAGGGAGACAACAGTGGAAGTCAGTGAAGCCCAGAGCTAACAGCAATGCAAAGGAACAAGCCTAGACAACATGAATGCAAACCCAAATGTACACAATGGATGTAAGCTACTAGTTGCACATGGATAAAATGAAACAGAGGTGCAACATGGAACTACACAAGGCAGTGATACACATGAGGGCACAGCCGAATGAAGGTGTAAGCAACAAGAATATGGCCAGAACCAAATAGTATACTCAAGGCATCAACAAGTGTGACAGTGATGTTCAGAGGTAAGCAACAAAATGGTACAGGTATATGCTGGTCCGACCACAAGGGCTACAACTTCAAGTGGACTAATGCACAGTGATGTACAACATCAAGACCAATTGCAAATGAATAATGCAGTGATCCATGAACAACTATATGAAACTGGAAATGCAACAACATATATGATCAAAGTGCAGACATTCATATCAATCACTAAATGAAACTGGAAATGCAACAACATATATGTCTCGACCAAAAATCAGTGCAAAGACCAAAATGCCAAAGCTCGGTGAAACTCACGCAAGTGCACATCTAAACCAACAAAACAGTGGAAACACATGAGCTAATGAATGCTGCTGCCTCAAGCACAAATGTAACATGCTCAAAGTAAGCCGCAAATATAAAAAAAAACAATGCAAATGAACTCCACTAAGCATCAGGGATACATTTGAATGAAAGCAAACAGAATTGCGAGACAGTACTGGTTGAAACAACACAGTGAAGAGGAAGACCCAAAAGTCAATGGTACTGTTTCAACAGCTACACATATTCAACATGTGAACAATCACACTTATAAATATACACAACACATAAAACAGCAAGGGCATAAAGGATGTATAGAGTTCATCAAGCTACAACCAATGTTCCGGCAGTGTATATTGGTCAACAAGTGTACAACAAACAATCTCAAGAGGTGGCAACATGAAACTGGAGACTAACCACGTCAAAAATGTAAACTGACACGGTGGCTCACAACAACCAAGTGCACAAGTAAGACTACTACGTAGTGTAGTAGACATACATGTCCAGTATCGAAGGCACTAATATAGTATGAACTTATATGGAACCAATGAGGTGCATATCAACGGACGCAAACTTCAGATAGTACCAGACTAGAGAATATCAAACCAGAGCCACATCGAATGAACATCACATGAGACTGGACATAGGACAGTGAGCATACACATCATCAAATGAACGTAGAAATGGATGCAACTGAATTTGAGTGAATGGCAACAATATGTACTCGATACTGAACAATCCCAGTGAAACCCAAATTTACACTAGTGCAGATATACAATGAAAACATAACCTACATACGGTTACAGTGAAGAGAAAGCTAGGACTACAGTGATGCCATAATCAAAAGGTTAATGACATACATATATGCTATCAACCTAAGAACTCCAATTTAAACAGTACAATCAACATTCGAGTCGAAGCCGAAGTCGGCAGTTAATAGCCACACTCGAGTACAAAACGAATCAACATCATCATCAAAGAATTCAACGACAAACAAAGTCAAAATCTTGGAAATCCAGAAATTAGCAAATTCACAGAAACAAAGTGACCGAAGTCAATAACAGTAAGTGTCGGAGTCGACTTAATAATCAGCAAGGTCAAAAGAATTCAACTTCAAAAGACAACAAGGATATAATCAACACAGCAAAACTTAAGATAGGCTAAGAATTCACGACCGAAGTCGAAACATCAAAATTCAAGGCCGATAAGAACAAAATCAAATATACATGAAATCGAATTAGATGTGAGTAATTATAAATTACTCACCTTCGTTTTGACGTGCACGAATCAGAGATTGATAATTGCGAATTGAAGCCGCGAAATTCGAAGGAAGGAGTTGAAGTCGAGGCCACACAGAATCGAGCAGTACGAGATCGAAACCCTAGCCACCATTTTCGTTTCTCTTTCGATTTTAGGTTTAGGGTTCGAATGAAAATGGTGAAGGGGGAAAACGGGTTTTTACCTTTGTAAATTTTTACGGCTTCAAAACCAATGGAGACTTGGGCCAAAATTATTTTTAAAGCCCACACACTTAACACAATTATAAAAGAAATTTCAAACCGATTCAAACTCCAAATAACAAATAGCTAGGAAAATTAATCGTCTGATGACAATTATAAAATAACTGCGAAATCTCGGGTTGTTACAGCCCACCTCGAACAACACCCCTAAATCAAAGAAATCAAAAGTGGCCACCGAATCAATTCAAAGCAAAGTATAATATCGAAGGGATGCGTCCGATCAAAGGTGCTACCTCATTAACCCGTCAATCGCTCCTGTTTTAGCCACCTTATGCCAACTCATGGGAGTTGGATCCACGTATTTTCCTCAAAGGAAACGCCACCACCATCCTACTTCATTCTGGAAACTCCACCGCGTACACGGTTGTTAAAGTGGTTTTCGGAGTTGGCAGAGAGTATGACAACTTCCGACCCGGTCTCTTTAACAACCAAACGTTATTATAACCCATGGATATTTATTTCAATTTCATTTATACTTTCAAAACCAAACTAGCATATCCATTTCAAAATCATAACATTTCTTCAAACTAGTATATACTTTCAAAACCAAAATATCATACTCATTTCAAAACCATATTACAATAGTATCATTTCCATTTCAAAACTAATTCAATAATATATCATTTAAATAAAACCCAAATTTCCAAATCATTGAATATTTCCTTCAATTTATTAAACTGAAATATTCCTTCAAATTATCGTAGCATTTTGGAAATGTAAACTTAAGGAATCATAGCATTTTTGGAATGTAATACTTTCCACTTTTATATAATCAAAGTATTTATATACTTACAAATTTTAACATGGTCATTTTATCATAGCCTTATAGTAAATAAACTTTGTTACTGTAATATCCAATTCAAAATTGAAATTCTTATGTTAAGTTAAAGGTACCTTATTAACTTACATTATTATTACAATAAAGAACTTTATTATTTTAATCATTTAAAATATGCCATTTACATTTATTAAAACTTACATATCACATGTACATTATCAACTTACATTTTATTATTACAGTAAGGAACATTTATCATTTTAATCAATTTAAAATACCCCATTACATTAATAAAAACTTACATGTCAATTGTACGTTTTAACTTACATTTATTACAATAAAGAGCATTTATCATTTTAATCAATATTACACTAATTAAAACTTACATTATGAAATGTACGTTTTAATTTACATTTCTATTACAGTAAAGAGGATTTATCATTTAATCAATATTACACTAATTTAAAACTTACATTATGAAATGTACGTTTTAATTTACATTTCTATTACAGTAAAGAGAATTTATTATTTAATCAATATTACACTAACCTAAAACTTACATTATCACATGTACGTTTTAATTTACATTTCTCTTACAGTAAAGAGACTTTATTTTTTAATCAATATTACACTAATTAAAACTTTACATGTTTTTTCCTTAATTAGGACTTTACATGCTTCTTTCATTAATTAAAACTTTACATGTTTCTTGCATTAATTAAAAACTTTACACGTTTCTTTCATTAATCAAAACTTTTCATGACCTTTCATTAATTAGGAATTTACACGTTTCTTTCATAAATTAAAATTTTACATGTTTCTTACATTAATTAAAAACTTTACATGTTCTCTCATTAATTAAAACTTTACATGTATCTTGCATTAATTAGAAACTTTACATGTTCTCTCATTAATTAAAACTTTTACATGTTCCTTGCATTAATTAGAAACTTTACATTTTGTTTCATTAATTAAGACTTTACATGTTTCTTGCATTAATTAAAAACTTTACATGTTCTCTCATTAATTAGGACTTTACACGTTTCTTTCATTAGTTAAAGTTTTACATGTTCTTTCATTAATTAGAAATTTACACATTTCTTTCATAAATTAAATCTTTACACGCTTCTTTCATTATTTAAAACTTTACATGTTTCTTGCATTAATTAAAACTTTACATTTTTCTTGCATTAATTAAAACATTACATGTTTTTATCATTAATTAGGACTTTACACATTTCTTTCATAAATTAAAACTGTACACGTTTCTTGCATTAACTAAAACTTTACACTTAAAACCAATTATCAGCTTATAACATTTTAACTTGTAAAAACTGACATCTCTTTACACTTCAAATCTTTAAATCAAATTTTAAGTTAAAATTCCATATATTCCAAAATTTCAAAATACTTAATAAATTTTTAGGAAAATATTACTTTAAAAATATTAACCATGGGCCTGTATAATATTTTCTAACCTAGGTCAAGTGATACGGATATGTTCATTTCAATCCGTAATTTAAAAAGAAAAATCCGTGTTCTATCATTTCAAACCCGCAATATCAACAAAAATATATACGACAAAAATCAATAAAAAATCACTAGGGCCTATCATTTCAGCCCATAGTGATAGGGAACTTGCAGTGGTGATTAACAGAAATAAAATAACAGTATACATATAATATCATAAAAAATGATGTAACACATATATAAACGTCATTTATCATTATGTAATCACAACACATGCATATATGAATGACATATCAATGTCTACAGATTCACTTGTCATTTTCTTCACAAAAATATAAGTATATATGTCCAGGGTGATAAAAACTCACCTTTTTAAACTAGAATCGAAAAATTCAGAAGAAAAAAACTAAACCCCGCAAAGCACGTAAAAGCATGACAAAGCACAATGCGAACTTGAGCGGATGAAGAGTCAGATCCAAATCTTGTATGCAAACAATTATTACATACATAAGAATATGATTCAACACAAAACAATAGATGTTAAAACAAAGGAAAAATAAATGAATCAAAGTGACATAACTTGCCTTAATCAATCAATGGCTTGGTTACACCACATATGGTTTCAACCATCATCTTATATTGCTTGGTCATGATGGTTAGAGGTGTGCTAGAGGCCAGAGGCTAAGTTTAATCATGAAGAACAAAGAAGAAACAAAAAGAGAAAAAGAAAGAAGAGGAAGAGAAGCCATGGATCTAAAGCTTGAATATAATTTTCTTTCACGCAAATGATAATGATAAGTTTTGTGAAGTTTTTATGCGTGATAGGCAAGAGAAATTCATGGCTAGATTAAAGGAATGAACGGCTAAGGTAAGTAATAAAGACGCTATGCAATAAAAGTCAAGATTTTGAATGGTTTGGAAAATAAAATGGCAACAAATACTTGATGTATTTAATAAAAAAATTCTTTCTTTCAAGAGCTGAAATGAGAAATGGAATAAAATGAGATACGTTTGAGGAGTTTTGTATGTGAATAATAAAAGGAAATACACGGCTATTTAAGAAAAAAACAGCTATGGATTTATGAATACTAGGGAAATGGAAAGGCATCAGTTAAGGAGGAAGAAACGTATAATATATTTTATTTTTAAATACAAATAAAAAACGAGAGATGGGAAATAATTTTTTTGTACGTGAATTTTCAACTTTATTTGCAAGGCTGTGAGTAGGGTAATTCATGGCTAGGAATGAGGAGGAAACGGCTAGAAAATAATAAAGGCCATGCAAATGAAAAAGGCAAGAGTTTAAACAATGAAACGTATGCCTCTTAAATTTCTCCAAGCCATTTATTTGCATACATTTCTTTCTAAAAATGAAATGCGAAGTAAATGTGTACGTGAATAATGAAGTGGAGTGGATGGCAAGAAAAGATTTAAACGGCTAAAGAGGAGTAAATGTTAGGAAAACAAAAAGGCTAGGAAATAAAAGGTAAGAAATAAGGAGAAAGAAACACACACACACACACACACACACACACACACACACACACATATATATATATTCTTAAATGAAATTGAAAAGAGGATATTTTGAGATGTTTGTATGTGATTAATAAGAGCAATTCATGGATATGAATGGTGAATGGCTAGGATAAGTGATAAAGAGGGTAGATAAATAAAAATGCAAGCAATAAAGAAATGTACTGCATGTCACCCTGATTTCTTCCAAGCCTTTTATGAAAAGATATACACGCAAGTAAAATTCAATAAATAAATTTTAGATAAACAAAATAGAAAAATAAAATAAATAACATATAAAATAAAAATATAGAAATGAACATAGAAAAATTGAAATTGAAATACAGAAAATAACTACGTGCAAAACGCTGTAATTTATCTAATTTAAAAAGTACAACTCAGAATTTAAGGAAACGAAAAGCATAACATATATCATAAATATATTCTACTTCAAAGAAAAAGATTAAAATTCAATTTTTTTATAATTTAAACTGAAAATTCAAATTTTGACCAAAATATAAAATTTTCAAAAATCGTTTATTTATTTCATTTGGAAAATAAATTACAAACAAATTCCAAACTTACATTGGAAATATTATAAAAATTCACTTTTAAATGATTTAAAAAACAAAATTTCAAATAAAAATTTAATTAAAATATTCACAAAATTATGGGTTGTTACAGCATATGAAGTGTTGCTGATCATTTGTTGATCGAAGCATAGCTTTGTGAAAAGCGTAGCTTTATGGATGAGACTTCATCGAGCCTCACAAACTAGAAACGGTCGAAACAAGAATGTTGCGGCAAGTTTTTTAGGGGTCACGCCCCATGGGTATGTCCATTTTCTTTTGGACAAATGGTGGTATCATGGTATGGAGCCCAGATACTTGCTCATGTGGACACTGTAAATTTATTACTGTGTGATGTTGCTTTGTGGTTGAGGATCCTCGGATAAAGGTCGGTAACGACCGAGGATGGCATACTTGTGTGTTAGTTACCGATGTTATAGCTTGGTTAAAGCGTGGGGTAACATTGGCCTTGTTAGCAGAGATTCGGTTAGGTTCTCGGGGAGTCCTTTCAGAGGCGCACCCATTTCGGTGTAGGAAGTTCCTTTGCCTAACCATTTGTTGGAAATCCAAAGAAACAATACGCACCCTGTACGATTTTAGTTGTATAACCTGCCATGGAATATGGCGGTAACCTGCTATTGAATATGGTAGCTATAGTTGGCATGCGACGAAATGTTGTATGTTGGCTAAGATTTATATTATACTTTCGAAATGTTTTTTGCACTATGCAATAAAAATAATATCCATAGGTTTTCACATATCAAGCATTTTTGACTGTCATAAGGAGAAATCTCCTCCAAGTGTGCGTTTGTATTGTGTGTGTGGTGGGACGCCTATGGCAGTTTCATTTTCGAAAGCATAGAGGATTTCTATTTTCGGGTTAGTAGAGACATCGATGTTCATTTTCGGGTTCCCAAATGGGGAATTGCTGCCAAATTGTTTTAAATGGAAGTTGTTTGGGAAAATTGGGTTTGGTTTTAAATTCAAAGGATAATTTGAATTGTTTTCAATAATAGTTTTGAAAGGTTGAAAAGACTTTGGAATGTTATATAAAATATTTATGGAGTCTCATTAAGTTGATAGCTGGTAAAGTTTGAAGTTGTTAAAATAAAAAAAATAAAAAAAACTAACTTAAAGAGAAGTTGGATAAAAGTAAATGTGGAAGTGAAAATAAGTTGGATAAGAAATGAGTTGGATAAAAAGTGGATTGGAATAAAATTATTAAGGTGGAAAATAAATTGTGAATGAATGAATAAATTTGCAATTGCAAGCAAATAAAAGTGAAATTGAATATTGAAATTCATTTCGAATTTGCAAGAAAATAATACTGGAATTGAAATTGAATTTAATTTGTGATAAACAAAATGAAGTATTAAACTAAAATTAGTAAGTGGAACTAATTGATGGATGGCCAAATGGATAAGGTTTTAAATGAATTGAATCCAATATTTTTAAACGGAAGTAAATGGAAATTCATATAGAATTGAATTTGGTTTGTATTAAACAAAGTGGAATATTGAAATAAAATTATTAAATAAAACTAATTAAAGGAATGACGAAATTGAATATGATTTGAAATGAATCGAAATTCAATAATTGTAAACGAAAGTAAATGTATTAACAGAGGTGAGTAAAAATTGGATTTTTAATCAATTGGAATAATATGAGTTTTGCTTAAAAAAATGAATTGAATGTAAGCAATTGAGCTTTAAATCGTTTAAATTGAATGAAGTTGTATACGAATTGGTTGTTAACACTTAAAATCTACGTCGGAAACCTATAAGTTGCTTATAAATATTGTTTAACCTGCATTGCTTATAGAAACCCATATGTTTACTAGTTAAATATGTAAAATGTTGTTGAGTTTCATGATTTTGGCACTTACATATTTGAATTGAGTAAGTACAGGTCAGCGAAGTCGTTGGGCTGGATTTGATTGCGCAAAATGCTAATTAAATAAGCCGCTTGCTTAAAAATGCTAAACAAGGTACGCCTACGCAATAAAAATAGGAAATATGAACTGTTTCGTTTTTCACCGACCCGGCGGGTCGATGTATATATATTTATATGTTTTGTCATATTGCAAAAGCTCCTCCCTACAAAGGAGACTTTGACAAAAGTTTTCGAAAATTTTTGGAGTTAGAAAATTTTTGAAATTTTTTTTAGCGACAAACGATTTCAAATTTGAAATTGAAGTAAATTAGTGAATGTAACTAACTTAAAAATAATAATATGAATCAGTTATAATTGAAAGATAAAATTCAATATTCTGGGTTGAAGATAAATTGAATTCATATGTTATGGGAAAACTAATTGAATAAAAGTAGATATGAAAATGTCTGTAGGAAATGTATAAAATGATTTTAAAGGCTATGAATGGATATTATTGCTAAGTAGGATATACAGGTGTGTTAAAGACAAAGGATAAATTGGGATATGATTTTCGAAGATAAATTTGAAATTGCTCGATGAAAAGGTTGTTGATACGCTAAGATTTTGATCAACGACAATGTGCTTCAACAAACAAGGAAGAAATATATGCAACGCTAAAGGAAGATCGATGAAGACCAAACAAACATAAGTATATTTTTTATATAGGTCTTAGTCTAGATTTATTGTTAAAATCTATCCTCAAGAGGCTTGCACGAACATTAGAAAACATTTTATAAACTTCACTTTTATTTAAGTTTTCACTGTGCATATTTTATAAGTTCAGTCGACTGAACAGGAATAGCCAGTCGACTGAAACTGGATCAAATATATAAACATGCACAGTTTCAGACGACTAAATTTCCTACACAGTCGACTGAACTTGCTCCCGAAAATTTTACTTCATATTTTCAGTTGACTGAATTCCCTGCTCAGTCGACTGAATTTGAACCTACGAATTTTCTCTGAAAAGACACCTTCGTCCTCCTAAGAGTTGCAACCATTCATCAATGGAAATGGAAGCATCTCTTGTTTGCAACCTTTGACAACAAATGCACCTCTTCTACAAGTATATATACATGATTCTAACATCATTTAATTTACCGATTTCTCTTGCTTTAATCTTACTATTCTCTTGTTCATATTCTCTAGATATTCTCAAAGCAATCACCAATCTATTGCTTGAATCACTGTTTTGTTTATAACATTCTTTTGATTCATAGCAATTCACATTTCCTAAATCTTCACAAACACATTGCATACTCTCGAGGATAAGATTATAGGAATATTGTACGACATTAGACTCACTAGTGCTGACAAGAACACAACAAGTCGAATATTGTATTTTAGTAATTGAGTTGAAGTCCTCTTCGGTAGTTGAGGCAAGAAATCCCGTTCGGTTGTTCGGGTAAGTTTTAAACCTATTCCTCCGGGTGAAATGAGGGTGTTAGTTAGTAAAATTCCTAAGTGAAGCTTAGGGACTGGACGTAGGACTAGAGGTCCGAACCAGTATGAAATCCTGGTGTCTTCTTGCATTTACCTACTTTATCTACCTAGACTATTCCGTTATTCCATATTACAAGATCATACCGCATAGCCTCTTTCAATTGGTATCAGAGTTAGGTCATCCTATAACCATAACACCGTTATTAGACATATTGATAATATGGAAAATAACGCAAGTACAAGCACAACATCTGCCTATAGTTCTACATTTGCGGAAGGACAATCAACCCAAAGACCCCCCTATTCAATGGACTAAACTACAACTATTGGGCTACAAGGATGAGGATTTATATGCAAGCAACAAGTTTCGAAGCCTGGAATGCTACTCAAGCAGAGTTTATTGCACCCATAACCGATTATCCTACATGGACACAAACTCAGAAGAATGAAGCTAGTGCAAATGCCAAAGCTATGAATATGCTATTTTGCGCCCTGGATAGAAATGAATTCAACCGTGTTAGCATATGTACTACTACATATCAGATATGGGAAACACTTAAAGTCATACATGAAGGCACAAACAAGGTTAAACAAACAAAGATATCCATGCTGAAGAACAATTCCAAAACTTTAGAACGCGACAAAATTAATCCATCAATGACATGTACTCAAGATTTCAAGACATTCATTTTGCTCTAATCGGACTAGGAGAAAGATACACGGATTTTAACATTGTATCTAAAGTTCTAAATTCATTCACTGATGAATGGGAGAGAAAAGTACTAGCAATCGAGGAAGCAAATGATCTATCTACGATGAAACCAGAAGAATTGATTGGAAATCTTATGTCGTATGAAGTAAATATGCAAGCTAAGAAAGATCAATCTCAAGAAAGAAAGAATATTGCTTTCATGTGGAAAAGGAAGAATCAGAGTCTGAAGATGAGGATCTAGCATCTATAGCCAAAAATTTCAAGAAATTCTTAAAGTATAGAAAAGGAAATAAAAACGGATTTAAAAAGAATTTCTTGAACAAACCTTCATCCTCAAATATAGAATGCTTCAATTGTCACAAGAATGGACACATGCAAAAAGATTGTCAAGAACAAATGAAGAAAAATCAAAAAAGCTTCAACAACAAAAATTGAAGGATAAATTCAAAAAGAAGGCATTTTCTGTAACATGGGACGATTCAGATTTATCTTCATCCGAAAATGATAGTGATAGCGACGATGAATAGGCAAATGTATGCTTCATGGCTCAAGATTCTGAGGTAAGTAATTTTACTTTCGATGATTTAATTGAAGTAAACACTGAACTTTTAAGCATAATAAAAATTCTTAAAAAGAAAATTAAGGAAATTCGTGAAAATCAAAACAAAGCTGAGTTTGAAAGAGATATATTAAATGATGAAAAGAAAATTCTTGAAGAAGAACTTGAAAAAGTTCAAGAATCTTATTCAAATTCAGAAACTCAATTATCGCTTTTAAGTCAAGAAATTGAAACTCAAAAGAAAAAGAATGATGTACTTGTTTCTGAAAATCACGAGTTAAAAATTAAGATTAAACATGTTGAATTAGAAAATAATAGTCTACAAGCTAAATTAGATGACATCACTAAAAATGTTTCTAATTTTAACAAAGGAAGAGAAAATTTATCTAAGATATTAGAAAATTCTCAATCATCTTCAAACAAACAAGGTTTAGGTTATAAAAAAGAGTCAAAAATTCCTAATAAGAAAAATATAAAACTTAACAGGAATGATGATTCAACACAACAAATATTACTAAAGAAACCTATTAAAACAAAAGTAGAAAACAAGGTAGTTAAAATTTGGGTACCAAAGACTAACAATGTATTAATAAGAAATAAATATATTAAAACATTTATGGATAATGTTCATCATAATGAAAACTATATTTATAAAAAGGATACTAAACCAAATTGGGATTGGTTTCCTAAACTCTAACTTTTTAGGACCCTATTAAAAGGTGGGTACCAATAATTTCATATTTATTTTTAGGTCCCACTCAAAAAGAAGAAATGGATATTGGACAGTGGTTGTTCAAAACACATGACCGGAGATAAAGATATGCTTACAAACATCACATACTTTGATTGTGGCTCGGTTACCTTCGAAGACAATTCAAAAGGCTATATCATTAGCAAAGGAGATGTGAACAATTACGATACATCAAGTTTACCTTTTATAACAAATATTTCATTAGTTGAAAATTTACAACATAATCTACATAGCATAAGTCAACTATGTAACAAAGGTTTTAAAATAAATTTCTTGGATAATAAATGTAACGACCCGCCGCTCTGACCGCCTCTAGTCGGTAATTAAACCAACTAGAAACGTTCAAAATGACGAATTGTTAGTCAGTTTATAAAGTTTAAACAGAATCAGCCACAGAATCACAGAACAATCATAATATTATTCATAAATGAATTTTTCTTACATACATATATCAGAGTTTTTACAATGCATAAATTTTTTATACAGCGGAATATATCTTTTATTTAAATACAAGAAAAATTTTACTGAAAACTTTAGTAGAGTGCTTTAATCCCCCTCTCTCTAACTTCGCGGCCTGAAAATCTTCAAGCTGTAAAAATACTCGTTCTGACCCGAGCGTTAATTGCAAAACACAAAAACACTCGAGTCAGGATTAATCTTAACTCAAGTAAATAAATTTGCAATGAACTGAATAAAATGGATCACATGAATCAATTCAAAATCTATTATGGATTTTCATATTAACAACTTTAATTTTTTTTAAAATCTGTCGATCCCGTGTGGCTGCAGTACACACGTATACTTTGCACACATGTGCACTGCCTCGCCGACACGCGTGCGAGCGCAAATCAGACAAATCACTGCAATGAAAATGCTCAAGGCAAAACCAGAGCCAATTTGAACAAAACAGTAAACAAACAACATGCAGCAGCAGCAAAAATGCACACGGATCGTGCACAGGTAGTGAAGCAAGTACAGTGAACAAATGCAGGCCAACTATAGTGCAACTGAGAAGCACACAACTGTGTGTATACAAATGATCAGTGAGAAAAAAACCAGGCACAACAATGCAGTCAACTCAGCAGCTCACGGCAGAGCATATGAAACATAAATAACAAGTGTATCATGATACAAAGCTTTGAGTTTGTACAGAAAAATCAAAGACCCAGTACACATGCAAATCAATGCAGCTAACCAGTAAATGAACAAAGGCAACAATGTCAGGATTTTTAAAATGCTCAAATATGCTATGCAGACTTAGTGAAGTAAATGTAGAGAACAAGCTACATGAAAACAACAAATATTAGCAGATGGAATGTGCCACTTAAATTCCAAAATGAAATCATTGGAGATGAACATATAAAAATTAATATGGCAAGGCAGCAGCACTTCTGCAACTGTTGGTTCTTAACTAAAATTGTGTGACATCTTTCAGTTATTTGTTAAGTCTATAAAATGAGGCAAAAATGATTTGCCTGTAGAAACATAAAATTACTTCGTGCATGCTAGCACAGACCACAAAGAAGTGTTCAAAGCAACTAGTGCCAAATGAAACAAAACAGTAAGCAAACAACATGTGGACCAAATGCCCGGTGTAGATTAAGTGAACGAAATGAGGCAATAATTCAACAAAAGAAAGGATAACAAAGACCAGACTTTAAAATTTTAAGTTCAGTTGTAACTTGAACATGAATACATGTGAACACAGTCACACACTAGACTTCAAGTTTGTGTTTTTTTTTTCATTTTCAGTATGCATTTTAAAAAGCATGGAAGAGAAACAGAAAATGGAATAAGAAAAAGGAAAGAAATAATTGTGTCGAAAGCAGGTTCAACAAGTAGGATTGTCTGACAACCCTTTATTGTTGATGGCAAATTTTGTTGAGAGATCAGAAATTACTCTGCTTACACCAAAAATCTCAACAAATCAAAATTCCCAAAATAAAATCAGAGATGTCAACAAAACAATAGTAAAGTAGTGACACAGCATAGCATAGTGCAACACAGTGACCAGCTACACAACAGAGGCAATTGGCATCAACATATATGCAACTAATCAGTAGTTGTATCAAAACCAATGCCATAAAAAACTCATCAATAGCACAGCACACAACAGTGCATAGTGGAACAACTCAAGTGTTCAAAAATTCAAATGTACAGACAGAGGACATTTCATCCTTGAAGCAACACAACATACAGTCAAGCACATACTCATGCAATCACATATATACATGCATAAATGCATATATATATGAAGTGCAGTCACAATTGAAAAATGATGGCAGCAGTTTCAAGTCACAAAGCATGCATCAAAACAAAACAAATCACAACTAAGTAGTATCTGTTCTTAACAATTTATAAATAAATTTAAGTAGTATCTGTTCTCATCAATTTATAAATAAATTTAAGTAGTATCTGTTCCCATCAATTTAAAATTAAAATCAAATTATCAGTAAGTGAATCAATAGCATCTTCTTTTATCAGTAAAAAATTCAAGCAAATCGAGCAAGAGACCGCAATTACCCCCAATTGGTTCAGATTCAAATAACCGAGCCAATGATAACAAATAACCCCCAAATCATAGCATGCAAATTAACCGAGCAATTGATAACCAATAACCCCCCAAAACAGTAGCATGCCACCCAAAATTCAATGCAAACAAATCTAAATACTTGCATTAAGATAATCGTGAGCCAAAAGACTCACCTTTCAAACGAATCGAAATGGAGCGCACGCGAGTCGAAGCAAAATTGAAGCCGAAGCCCTAGCTAATTGAAGACGAACGAAGAATCAAAGCTTCAAATTTGCAAAGCCCTAATTTCTGAAGGCGAACGAAAACGATTACACGGCCGCCATTTTTATTTCTTTTTATTTTTTTTTATTTTCTCGTATGAATGAGATAGTGGGGAGAGGGCCGGGTATAAGATAGAAGAAAAGAACGTGATTTTGGCGTGATAAAAGGCATGGAACACGGCATGGAACAAGGTAAGGTAGGTAAGGTAATGTTTACTTGTTATTTTATTTATTTATTTTATTTTATTTTTATTTTTTTTTATTATTATTTTTTTAATTCAATTAGTTTTTGTTAATAGTTTGCTTTGTTTTTATTTTGTTAAAATTATGTTGTTAAAAATTTTAACTAGTATATTCTTTATTTATTTTATTATATATATATATTTTTATATTATATTTTCATTCTTATTTCAAATTCAATTATTTTTATAATCATTAATTCAAATTTAAAATATAAGTTCAATATTAAATTTCAACTTCAAAGTAAAAATTCAAATTTCTATTCAACTTTTAAATAGATTAAATTCTAAATTTTAATCACCAATTCATTCTGATAATTTGAAATTTAAGTCAAATTATCATTTAAATATTTAAATTAAATTAAATATTTACAAATTTAATTGTTCAAAATTTAGGATCGTTACAGTCTCCCCTACTTAAAAGAATTTCGTCCCGAAATTATAAGTTAGGAAAAACGATTGCTAAAATCTCACCGATATTTATATCCTACATACTTTCACTCAGTTTCAAACTCATAAATAAATATAGGATTCATTCCATTTATTTCATTTCACTAGTTTTGTTCATCGACTTCAATAATCAAGACACAAAAGTCTTTTACTAAATTTTTGACTTACAAAACTCAGATTTTTAAACTTGAAATCTTTCATGCTAAATATTTGCATAATATATCTTATCCAAAACTGTGGACTTTCAAGATATTCAAAAAGATTTTCTTCCTTAATTCATTAAGTTAGAATTAAGTAATTCTGATTTCAGATTATTGATTTTTTTATTCAAAGTTTTGAAAATACTTGATAACTCAAAGTTTAACAAGTCCATCGTCGTTCTCACAGACTTTAGACATACGCTGGCCAGGCGCAAGACTAAAAATCTCCAAGTACTAAACATACTTGCTTCAACTCCCAGTGAAAATACTTTTAAAAATTCTTTTAAAAATTATTTTAAAAATGGATATGGAAAGTCCGTTCCCCCATGGATCACAGTCACCCGGCGGTTCCGCTACTATCTCAGTAGAATCGCTTGTAACTTAGATTTCTCATCACTCCTGAATTTCGCCATGGTTGTCGCCTTAGATCGCGGTCCACACGGCGGTTACGCTACTATCTCAGTAGAATCGCTCGTAGCCTTAGGCATCACGCCCCTCGAATTACGCTTCGGTTCCCAGATCGCAGTTTACTCGGCGGTTGCGCCACTATCTCAATGGAATCGCTTGTAACTTTAGGTATCACACCCCACGAATTACGCCAGCATCAATCACATAATCCCAACACAATGGGATATCAAATCAGTCCCATTGGACATTCCACTAAGGGAATTCTACGTAGCTACGATTTACACTGGACACTCCACCGAGTTCCAATCACCTTCATATATAATAATTGGAAGGTACATTTCCATATCCTCAGTTTTTAGAAAACATATGTCATATACATATAGTACTTCATTCACATTTCGTACATATCATATCTATGTAAACCTACACAGGATTTTCATAATAATGACTTTCCAAACTGATTAGTTTTCGATTATATTCACGTATATAAGTTACGAAAACTCATTTCACATTCACAACAAATAGAGGATTCCAAATTTTTTCTATCACGTTTAAAATTTTCCTCTAAATCGATTTGAAAATTTAAGGTTATCTCAAACCTAATTCACATTCATAATCTAATTCATTATCGATTTCACATTCGATTTGGATTTCACGTTACATCGTCAATTCTCAACACATAATTGATGTCTATCGATATATAACCTCTAAGCTCGTACGTCTCAGAGAAGGGTGTTAAGCTAAAAGAATAAATTCTCCGCCACCACAGATATATATTTAATAGAGATCAAATGATATGTCATCAATTCACAACATTAGACATACAATCCCAATCGACTATCCAAAATTCAAAGCTGAACTTATATTGTTTTTGGTGTCAAAGTTAAACTCAATTTTAACTGAAGATTCAATCCTTTGAAAACTTCCAAGTTGAACTAATTGTTCAAATTTCTCAAAATAATATCTTTACAAGATATATAATTTTCACACTTAGCCATTTGAAACTAATTTCAAATATTCATTTTTCAATTTATCTTTAAAAGATAAAATTTCAAACCTTTCATTTCACATTGGAAAATATTTCCATACTTATTCAATAATAAGTAATTCACAAATTCATTCATTTTAAACACTTTGAAAATATTCAATATACTTGAATCAAAATTAAGTATATATTTCATTCTTTAAGGAAATCATTCTTTTAAACACATTTATTTGAGTTAAAACGAATGTTACGCAAAACATCGTTACGACGACTCAAAATCACTAGTATAGGGATTCGGATTTAAAATAGATATATAAATCCCAATACTATCAACAATATTTCCTTCCGGAAACCATTTACTATAACAATAGTGTTATAGTCTACCATTTCCTTAATTTTTCTCGAAAACGTCTATTTCAACAATGAGTGTTGAAATCTATGTATTCGATAGTTAATGCATTTTAAAACATCTTTAAAACTATTAACTTTTTCAACTTCTCTTAATTCATAGTTTGAATTCCTCATACTTTTCACAATATTGGTTTTAAACCGATCTCAAACTTTTCAATATTAAGTTTTTCACTTAATTTAATTTTCCGCACGTTTAATTTCAAATTCATCACTGAATTTATTAAACCTATAATGGATTATCATGTTGACAATTTCAAATTCAAAATTTAAATTCTATTTGAACTTTGCATTTACTTTCTATTTCAAAAATAGTCAACTAGTTCTTTAGTAAATTGTTCATCAATTTAGCTCCATTTAATTCATATCTCCACATTAACCATTTTAGACAATAGTTTTAAACTTGAAATATAAATTTCACATCGAAATTAGTTTGATTTCTACAGTTAAGTCAACAATTAAATTTCATTTCATAATATCTTTTCCCTAAAACATATCTGTTTTATTCAATAATATATTCACTGTCCAAAATCGTGAATATAATTTGTCAACCAATTTCATCATTTCTACAACTTATTTTTATTTTTAAAGGATTACCCACTGTCCAAAATCGTGGATATATCTCCTTTAATAAGTTATAACAATTTACTTATCAAATTCAATTGATTTTGAATTTATAAACAATCTTCATAAATTCTTTTCCTATTTATAAAACTTCAATTTATAAATCTTCTTATTAATTCTATTCAATTCAATTTATATAACTCAGTTATATACCCAAAAGTTCATATTATAAGTTAAATACTTATAATCCATTCATTTACCAATTCGTTCTTCACATTTAAAAACAATTCCTCAAAAGAATTTAGAGTCAAATTCTCAAGTTATAGTTCAATATTCCACTTGATTATAACCAAATTAACATATCAATTTATTTCACAATTATTACTCGAAATATTCAAGTTATTTGATTTAAACCAATTTAAACCAATTCACTAATTCATAAGTTCACTTTACTCATTTTTTTATAAATCTCAATAATTTGATAATGAGTTTCTGAACGATCGAAACTCAAATCTAACGAGACCTCACCGAAGAGAACTATCGCAAACTCACATTTAGAGAGGGGAATTTCAAAATAATTTTAATTTCCAAAATACTTTTCGTTTTAAAGATAACAATTTTATACTTCTTTTAAATTTGAAAAGCACTTTCTTTATAGTGGTTCTAGTAACTATTCATATTAAACATCATAAACTGAGCTTTGAGTAAACCAAAGCTCTGATACCACTTTTGTAACGACCCGCCGCTCTGACCGCCTCTAGTCGGTAATTAAACCAACTAGAAACGTTCAAAATGACGAATTGTTAGTCAGTTTATAAAGTTTAAACAGAATCAGCCACAGAATCACGGAACAATCATAATATTATTCATAAATGAATTTTTCTTACATACATATATCATAGTTTTTACAATGCATAAATTTTTTATACAGCGGAATATATCTTTTATTTAAATACAAGAAAAATTTTACTGAAAACTTTAGTAGAGTGCTTTAATCCCCCTCTCTCTAACTTCGCGGCCTGAAAATCTTCAAGCTGTAAAAATACTCGGTCTGACCCGAGCGTTAATTGCAAAACACAAAAACACTCGAGTCAGGATTAATCTTAACTCAAGTAAATAAATTTGCAATGAACTGAATAAAATGGATCACATGAATCAATTCAAAATCTATTATGGATTTTCATATTAACAACTTTAATTTTTTTTAAAATCTGTCGATCCCGTGTGGCTGCAGTACACACGTATACTTTGCACACATGTGCACTGCCTCGCCGACACGCGTGCGAGCGCAAATCAGACAAATCACTGCAATGAAAATGCTCAAGGCAAAACCAGAGCCAATTTGAACAAAACAGTAAACAAACAACATGCAGCAGCAGCAAAAATGCACACGGATCGTGCACAAGTAGTGAAGCAAGTACAGTGAACAAATGCAGGCCAACTATAGTGCAACTGAGAAGCACACAACTGTGTGTATACAAATGATCAGTGAGAAAAAAACCAGGCACAACAATGCAGTCAACTCAGCAGCTCACGGCAGAGCATATGAAACATAAATAACAAGTGTATCATGATACAAAGCTTTGAGTTTGTACAGAAAAATCAAAGACCCAGTACACATGCAAATCAATGCAGCTAACCAGTAAATGAACAAAGGCAACAATGTCAGGATTTTTAAAATGCTCAAATATGCTATGCAGACTTAGTGAAGTAAATGTAGAGAACAAGCTACATGAAAACAACAAATATTAGCAGATGGAATGTGCCACTTAAATTCCAAAATGAAATCATTGGAGATGAACATATAAAAATTAATATGGCAAGGCAGCAGCACTTCTGCAACTGTTGGTTCTTAACTAAAATTGTGTGACATCTTTCAGTTATTTGTTAAGTCTATAAAATGAGGCAAAAATGATTTGCCTGTAGAAACATAAAATTACTTCGTGCATGCTAGCACAGACCACAAAGAAGTGTTCAAAGCAACTAGTGCCAAATGAAACAAAACAGTAAGCAAACAACATGTGGACCAAATGCCCAGTGTAGATTAAGTGAACGAAATGAGGCAATAATTCAACAAAAGAAAGGCTAACAAAGACCAGACTTTAAAATTTTAAGTTCAGTTGTAACTTGAACATGAATACATGTGAACACAGTCACACACTAGACTTCAAGTTTGTGTTTTTTTTTCATTTTCAGTATGCATTTTAAAAAGCATGGAAGAGAAACAGAAAATGGAATAAGAAAAAGGAAAGAAATAATTGTGTCAAAAGCAGGTTCAACAAGTAGGATTGTCTGACAACCCTTTATTGTTGATGGCAAATTTTGTTGAGAGATCAGAAATTACTCTGCTTACACCAAAAATCTCAACAAATCAAAATTCCCAAAATAAAATCAGAGATGTCAACAAAACAATAGTAAAGTAGTGACACAGCATAGCATAGTGCAACACAGTGACCAGCTACACAACAGAGGCAATTGGCATCAACATATATGCAACTAATCAGTAGTTGTATCAAAACCAATGCCATAAAAAACTCATCAATAGCACAGCACACAACAGTGCATAGTGGAACAACTCAAGTGTTCAAAAATTCAAATGTACAGACAGAGGACATTTCATCCTTGAAGCAACACAACATACAGTCAAGCACATACTCATGCAATCACATATATACATGCATAAATGCATATATATATGAAGTGCAGTCACAATTGAAAAATGATGGTAGCAGTTTCAAGTCACAAAGCATGCATCAAAACAAAACAAATCACAACTAAGTAGTATCTGTTCTTAACAATTTATAAATAAATTTAAGTAGTATCTGTTCTCATCAATTTATAAATAAATTTAAGTAGTATCTGTTCTCATCAATTTAAAATTAAAATCAAATTATCAGTAAGTGAATCAATAGCATCTGCTTTTATCAGTAAAAAATTCAAGCAAATCGAGCAAGAGACCGCAATTACCCCCAATTGGTTCAGATTCAAGTAACCGAGCCAATGATAACAAATAACCCCCAAATCATAGCATGCAAATTAACCGAGCAATTGATAACCAATAACCCCCCAAAACAGTAGCATGCCACCCAAAATTCAATGCAAACAAATCTAAATACTTGCATTAAGATAATCGTGAGCCAAAAGACTCACCTTTCAAACGAATCGAAATGGAGCGCACGCGAGTCGAAGCAAAATTGAAGCCGAAGCCCTAGCTAATTGAAGACGAACGAAGAATCAAAGCTTCAAATTTGCAAAGCCCTAATTTCTGAAGGCGAACGAAAACGATTACACGGCCGCCATTTTTATTTCTTTTTATTTTTTTTTTATTTTCTCGTATGAATGAGATAGTGGGGAGAGGGCCGGGTATAAGATAGAAGAAAAGAACGTGATTTTGGCGTGATAAAAGGCATGGAACACGGCATGGAACAAGGTAAGGTAGGTAAGGTAATGTTTACTTGTTATTTTATTTATTTATTTATTTATTTTTTTTTTTTTTTTTTTAATTCAATTAGTTTTTGTTAATAGTTTGCTTTGTTTTTATTTTGTTAAAATTATGTTGTTAAAAATTTTAACTAGTATATTCTTTATTTATTTTATTATATATATATATTTTTATATTATATTTTCATTCTTATTTCAAATTCAATTATTTTTATAATCATTAATTCAAATTTAAAATATAAGTTCAATATTAAATTTCAACTTCAAAGTAAAAATTCAAATTTCTATTCAACTTTTAAATAGATTAAATTCTAAATTTTAATCACCAATTCATTCTGATAATTTGAAATTTAAGTCAAATTATCATTTAAATATTTAAATTAAATTAAATATTTACAAATTTAATTGTTCAAAATTTAGGATCGTTACAATAAATGTAGTATTTTTGATCAAAACCAAAATCTTGTTTTTGAAGGAAATAGAGTTAGAAATATTTATGTTCTAAATATGAATACAAGTATGTGTTTACTTGCCAAAGATAATGATCCTTTGTTATGGCACAATGGATTTTGTCCTATAAATTTTAAAACTATTAGAAAACTTTCTAAAAATGAATTAGTAAGAGGTTTACCCAAAATAAACTTTAAAATAAATAATCTTTGTGATGATTGCCAAAAAGGAAAATTAACGAAATCATCTTTCAAATCTAATAAAAATATTTCAACTTTACAACCATTAGAATTACTACATATGGATTTATTTGGACCAACACAATTTCAATCCATTAATCATAATCGATACGTATTTGTAATAGTTGATGATTTTTCAAGATATACATGGACTATTTTTATGAAAAATAAAAGTGACAATTTTGAGCATTTTAAAACATTTGTCAAAAGAATTCAAAACACTAAAGATTTGAAAATTAAAAATATTCGAAGCGATCATGCAGGCAAATTCGAAAATGAAGCTTTTGAAACTTTTTGTAAAAAGGAAGGAATAAATCATAACTTTTCATTTCTAGAACTCCTCAACAAAATGGAGTTGTAGAAAGAAAGAATAGAACATTTCAAGAATGCGCAAGAACATTATTAAATGGATGTTCTCTACCAAAACATTTTTAGGCAGAAGTCGTTGCTACTGCATGTTATGTATTAAATAGAATATCAATTAGACCATTAACTAAAAATACTTCTTATGAACTATTTAATAATAAAAATCCAAATATATCTTATTTTAAAATATTTGGATCAAAATGTTTCATTTTAAATACAAAAGATCAACTAGGAAAATTCGATTCAAAAGCTAACGGAGGAATTTTCGTAGGATACTCAGAATGAAGTAAAGCATATCGAGTATTTTATAAACGAACAAAATTAACTGAAGAAACTTTGCATATATATTTTAATGAAAATTTTAATAAAAATTTAAATATAAAAGATGATGAAGAATTGATAAATATAGAAGAAACAAACCTTGAAAATAATAATAATGAACTAAGATCTCCTCCTAGAATATTACGAGATCATCCAACTCAAAATATAACAGGAGAAATAAATTCTCAAGTTAGGACAAGAAATCAACTAAATCAAATGGGTCACGTAGCTTTCATTTCATCAATAGAACCTAAAAATCCTAAAGAAGCATCAACAGATGATTATTGGATTATCGCAATGCAAGAAGAATTAAATCAATTTGAACGTAACGATGTTTGGGATTTAGTTCCCCGTCCTAATAATCAATCAGTAATAGGAACAAAATAGATTTACAAAAATAAAGTAGACGAACAAGATAATATAAAAAGGAATAAAGAAAGACTAGTAGCACAAGGGTATAATCAAGAAGAAGGTATTGATTTTGAGGAAACCTTTGCTCCCGTTGCAAGAATTGAAGCAATACGTACTATTAGCCTTTGCATGTTTTCACAATTTTAAACTTTATCAAATGGATGTTAAAAGTGCATTTTTAATGGTTTTATTAAAGAAAATGTATATGTAGAACAACCTCCTTTGTTTATACATGAAAAATATCCGGATCATTTATTTAAATCAAAGAAAGCACTATATGGTCTTAAACAAGCACCTCGTGCTTGGTATGAAAGACTTAAAAGTTATTTATTAAACTCGGGATTTAAAATTGGAAAATTAGATCAAACGATGTTTATTAAAAATACTACCAAAGATATTTTAATAATTCAAATATACGTAGACGATATTATTTTTGGTTCAACAAATGAAAATTTATGTAAAGAATTTTCAAATATAATGACTAATGAGCTTGAAATGTCTCATATGGGAGAATTATCATATTTTTTCGGACTTCAAATCAAACAATTAACAAATGGAATTTTTATAAACCAAGAATAATATTGTGCTAATTTAATTAAATGATTTGGCATGGAAAACACTTCTGCTAAACCTACTCCTATGAGTACCACTACACATCTCGATCGAGATGAAAATGGCAAAAGTGTAGATCAAAAAGTGTTTAGAAGTATGATAGGTTCCTTACTTTACTTAACCGCTAGTAGACCTGACATAATGATGAGTGTTTGTTTATGTGCACATTTTCAATCCGATCCTAAAGATTCACACTTAAGAGCGATAAAACGAATAATGTGATATCTTCACAACACTAAAAATTTCGGTCTTTTTTATCCAAAGGAGTGTCCACTTGAGTTAGTATCATTCAGTGATGCTGATTTTGGTGGATCTCGAATAGATAGAAAAAGTACAAGTGGTACTTGCCATTTCAATGGAAAATCACTTGTATCTTGGTTTAGTAAGAAACAAAATTGTGTCTCGCTTTCCACCTGCGAAGCAGAGTATATATCAGCTGCTTTAGCTTGCGCTCAAGTTATATACATGCAACAAACACTTAAGATTTTAATATAAATTTAACAAATTCTACAATATACTGTGATAATACAAGTACAATAAACTTATCTAAAAATCCGATTAATCACTCTAGTACAAAACATATAGATATTCGTCACCATTTTCTACGTGACAATATTGAAAAAGGAATAATTAATTTAGAACATATTTCTACCGAAAATCAAATTGCCGATATATTTACTAAACCTCTATTAGAAAACTCCTTCATAAAATTACACCGAGAGTTAGGAATAATGTCTTTTAAAGATATCATATAGAAAAAAATCTACACAATTCAGTCGGCTAACACTATTTGTTCAGTTGACTGAATAAAGAAAAAAATGGGATTTTCAATTTTTTTTTCAAATATGTTACATAATATATTATAAAATAATAGTCATTTATAAACCATACATTTTTAACTGAATTATGGTAACCATTAAATCATTAAGTGGATGAAAAACTTTAAAGAATTAAAACCACTATATATTTAGAAAATTTCTACTATAAATATATCTTAAAAATATTATTTTTTCACAAGTCATTCTCACGAATAAAAGCTTGAAAAATTCATTATAAAAATGTCGTCCAACAACTCTCTTTCCCCGATCAACATCACCTCTTCAGTCGATAACACTCCAACATCTCCAAAACTTCCCACTCCAACACCGACACATGAGCCAGTTTACAAATGGAACAATTATCGTACCGGCTACACACCAGAATCCAAGAAAGCGAAACACGGACTCTTTATTTCTCCAGACACAAAAAGAAAGATTGATGAAATTCATCACTTTCAACAATAACAAATAGATCTTCAACGAGAATTATACTTCGAACAAAAAGTTACGGCTAGACGATTAAGCTTCCTAGAGCAAATCGGTCTACGCTTTTGTGGATCAAAAAAGAACGAAGTGGATGAACCCCTACCTCGCCCCGTTAGTTCACTTGATCCGTCTTCATCTTACCATATACCAGTCGATCCTGTGAATCCTTGGATGTCTCCTAAGACTCCTCAATATAGTCCAAATTCTTGGGATATCAATTATATGAAGAATGAAGGGAAAAAGAATCCAAGTCCATCCCTTAAGAAATAGTTAGTTTTGAAATCTATTCATGGTATTACATCTACATAATTGTAATTTGAATAAAGAGTTTACCTTCAAAATTAACAAAGAACAACAAAATACATGGGTCAGTCGACTGAAATCCCCTGTTCAGTCGACTGGACTCAAGGCAGAAAGCAAATTTTTTTGAAATTCAGTCGACTGAATTTAGCCCAGAAAATTTTCGGCCTTCAATTCAGTCGACTGAACAGAGTATTCAGTCGACTGAACGCCAATTCCCAGACAACTTTCCCCTTTTTAACCACCAATTTTTAACCTATCCATTCACTTTTTACTTTCCAAAAACTTTCTTCCCCAATTATTTTCGAAACCCTAGCCCCCAAATCCTCAAAATCCATTCAAATCTCACTCAAATGGCACCAAAGAGATCAAGAGCTTCCTCTTCTTCATCCTCTGAGCCAATTGATGCTCAAATAGCGCAATGGCTTTACGAAGGAACCGCTGTCACTAGATGAAATAAGATGAATAATTCCCGAATTTTCGAGCATTCCTTCGTTGATTTCCAAAGCTTTCAAAACTACAACATCCAAGCGTTAACCGCTCAAGCAGGTTTAACTTCTCTTTTGGATTTGAAAAGAAATGACCATGCCATAAATCATGTAATGGTCAAATTATTTTATTCTAACCTTAATCTTGGACACCAAACTCCAAGAAATCCAAACAATAGTGTTTGGAGTATGGTATGTGGAAAGAAAGTTTGGTTTTCCTTGGATAGAATAGCACACATTCTAGAATCACCAAATGAAGGAAGAAAGCGAGAGGAGATAGAATTCAATCCACATATTCGCGATAACATAAACCATCGATTTATGGATGATAATATCAACTTTAGAGATTTTAAGTCCACCTCTCTTGGACCTATGGCAAGAATCCTTCACAAAGCCCTAATGAGAACAATTACTCCTCGCACGTGCTCGTACGAAATTGTCTACCCAAATAACTACCGAGCTCTACATGCTATTTTGGCAATATACAAGTCAATTGGGTACAACTTATTCTTGATGAGTTTCTCACTTTTAATAATGGCAAAATGCGCACTATCTATTTTGGAGAATACGTCATGCGACTTCTCCTCATTGTCGATACGCCATTACCCGAGTCAGAGAATACGATGGTCCATCAAATTAACCACCGGACCATAAGCCTAATGCAACTCCCATCTCGACCTCCTCGCATAATATCACTCGCCGAGTGGGAAGAAAGGAATCAAGAACAACAACAACAACAACCACCTTCTCAACCTCACCAAGAAGAACATTTCGAGCAAGATGATGAAATTCGTCTTGTTGACCCAAGCTTTACTACCAACCAATCTTTGGGGATATTGTCAAGAAATCAACAAATTCTTGACACTCATCTTAAAAAGGTAGATCACAAGCTTGATAAAATCAAAGGATTCTTCAACAAGCTATGGGATGCAATCTCGTGCTCAAGCATCACTACTACTTCGACATCTCGTGGCAAACGTTCGGCACCTACGTTTACATGGACGACATCCGAAGAGCATACAAGTAGCAGCGCAAGCGGAGCTAGTTGTGGCCAAGGAGGAAGAGCGTACAGACCACCAACAGGAGGACCCGTAATACGTGAACCAACAGGAGGAAGAGAAGGTTCATATGACTGGGATCAAGATGAGTAATTTTAGTATAGTTTGATGTTTATTTCTAACATTTTATGCTTGTATAAATAGCCATTTTATGCTTGCTCATCGCAACATTTTTAATTTTTTTCTTATACCATGGTTATGCAAATATTCTATTCTCTATGCTTCAGTGATTTTTTTGATAAAATATTTCTACTGTTAGTTCTTCCTTTTTGTCGATGATAAAGGGGGAGAAAATCCATGGTACTAACTTTGTTTTATAGGAAAGATAGTGCATACATTCAGGAGGAGAAAATAAGTAAATACATCTCTAAAATAAATCAGTATTGGCATCAATCAAAAGGGGGAGAATGTTGATACGCGAAGATTTTGATCAATGACAATGTGTTTCAACAAACAAGGAAGAAATATATGCAACACTAATGGAAGATCGATGAAGACCAGACAAACATAAGTATGTTTTTTATATAGGTCTTAGTCTAGATTTATTGTTAAAATCTATCCTCAAGAGGCTTGCACGAATACTAGAAAACATTTTATAGACTTCACTTTTATTTAAGTTTTCACTGTGCATATTTTATAAGTTCAGTCGACTGAACAGGAATAGCCAGTCGACTGAAACTGGAACAAATATATAAACATGCACAGTTTCAATCGACTGAATTTCCTGCACATTCGACTGAACTTGCTCCTAAAAATTTTACTTCATATTTTCAGTTGACTGAATTCCCTGCTCAGTCGACTGAATTTCAACCTGCGAATTTTCTTCGAAAAGACACATTCTTCCTCCCAAGAGTTGCAACCATTCATCAATGGAAATGGAAGCATCTCTTGTTTGCAACCTTTGACAACAAATGCACCTCTTCTACAAGTATATATACATGATTCTAACATCATTTAATTTACCGAATTCTCTTGCTTTAATCTTACTATCCTCTTGTTCATATTCTCTAGATATTCTCAAAGCAATCACCAATCTTTGCTTGAACCACTGTTTTGTTTATAACATTCTTTTGATTCATAGCAATTCACATTTCCTAAATCTTCACAAACACATTGCATACTCTCGAGGATAAGATTATAGGAGTATTATACTACATTAGACTCATTAGTGTTGATAAGAACACAACAATTCGAATATTGTATTTTAGTAATTGAGTTGAAGTCCTCTTCGGTAGTTGAGGCATGAAATCCCGTTCGGTTGTTCGGGTAAGTTGCAAACCTATTCCTCCGGGTGAAGTGAGGGTGTTAGTTAGTGAAATTCCTAAGTGAAGCTTCGGGACTAGACGTAGGAGTAGAGGTCCGAACCAGTATAAAATCCTGGTGTCTTCTTTCATTTACCTACTTTATCTACCTAGACTATTCCGTTATTCCATATTACACGATCCTACCACATAGCCTCTTTCGACGGTATGTATTTAAATTTCAGTATGAAATTTGGTGATTTTCTTGTCTAGCCACTTGGCCTTTTGTTTTCTTTTGGAATCTGAGGGCCCGTAGTGCATTTTGTAGTCGTACCGAGCTAGCCGCGCAAAGGAGACGCTGGTGAAATTTTTCGAAAATTTAGAGAGTTAGAAAATTTTTTGAGAAATTTTTTTGAAAGTTTAACATTTGAATTTAAATTTGAATTGTCAAGAAAACAATGTTGTTTGGAACTTGTAATTGAAGTTGGAAAGCTAGTTGAAATGATAATGGATCTTTGATAAAAAGATTTGTTTTGAAAAGTTGATAAAACTATTTGGTTTTGGGTGAATAGTAAACGGGTTAAGGATCATTTTTCCTAACTAGTAATTTCGGGACGAAATTCTTTTAAGGGGGAAAGGATATGACGACCCTGAATTTTGGACAATTGAAATATGAAAATTTAATTGATTTTTGATATTTGAATGATGGTTTAGCTTGAAATTCAAATCTAACTATGGATTTGGCAATTAAATTATTGAGTTTAAGTTATTAATAATGGGTAAAAATTTGAATTTTCAATTTTTAGCTTGTTAAAAATAATTTGATGGTTTAGAAAATTTACATTTATAATATTGAAGATAATGGAAGCTTCGGAATTGAATTTGGAAATAGTTTGTTCGGTTTCGAAATTTTATCGTTTAAATTAATATTTAAAAATAGCCTTCTGAGGCACAGTCTTAGAATTCAATGAAACAAGTTCTATTGGATCCGTAATATTGTACTATTATCGGATTTCAAATTTCGTAGTGTTTGGAGTTGTTGTGTGAGCATACGATATATAAACGCGCTGAGATTTATACCGGGAATATAATATTTAAACTCGATTCAAAAAGATATCTTCTCCATACGATCGAATTAGGACTCAAAACCTTTTCCATTGCGTTCGGAATAGGGATATAATGTTATGAACGCCTAGCGGCATGCCTCGATAGGAGTTCGGGATTTCGAGTTAGGTTATACGAGATATTTTGAGTATAAAATTATAAAAAATCATTGTAGCTATTCCTCCCTCCATACGCAAATATCATCGTATTTCTTTTCTTCTGAAAGGCAGTAGAAACAAACCCTTTTCTATCTTCATAAATGAACGAAGGGAAAAAAATTGTAAACGAAGCTTTGGAAGAAATTTTAATGGCAAAGATAGGAGTGCACTCGAAATCAATTTACAGTAAGTAATCCACGGCCGCGAAATCAAAAGAGATCGATAAATATTTCTGTAACGACCCTGGATGCCCTATTTATTTTAATAAATATTTGATCTAAATAAATAAAAATGTGAATTGATCATATTAAAATGAATATGATTTTGGAAATATTTACCATTTGTTTATATAAATTTGTATTTTAAAAAGGAAATTGGTTGGAACATTTAAAATTAAATCTCTTAATAATATTTATAATAAAATTTGTCTTATATAATTAAACTAAAATACTTTACTTTGTTTACATTAGTAAATATACATATAGATAATAATGTTGGAAATTCTAAAATAAAGTTTCTTAACAATATTATTAGTAAAATTTACCTCATATAATTAAATTAAAATGCTTTATATTGCTAACATTTGACAAATAAATACATATGAATGATAATGTTTAAAATTAAAATTTAGTTCTAAGATAATAAATTATAAATGTAAAATGTAAGTCAAACTTATGTATATAATTTAAATAAAATACAAATGGAAATAAATATAAAGATAAGTATAAATAAGTAAATCATATTGTACATAATTGAAATATTGTTAGCTAAAGTACAAATACAAATAAATATAAGTAAGTAAATTTATGAAATATAACTTAAATGTTGATTGATAAAATACAAAATAAAAATGAAAATAAAGGCAAATGAATAAGCTTGTAAACTAAGAATAAAACAAGAACAAATTATAAAATAAAGTCAAATGTAAAGTAAAACCTGATACATATGTATGAACATTATGCAAGCTAGAAAATAACATAATAACAAAACAAATATTTACTTACAAAAATATCTTCATATATATGATCAAGTGTTGCTGTGTAATCATGTGTGTAAAGGAGTCAGAGTATACAAATCAACTACAAATTTCCTAATTCATATGCAAAAATATTTTATACAGAGAAAACAAAGTATTCACAACTTAAATACAAATATCTTTATACATGATGTCTTCACACACAAGCCATAAATGCTTACGTACAAGATTGTACATCTTCATACAAATATCTATATATACACAGCAAAAACAATGATAATTATGTAAACTAATTAAGTGACAAAACAATTAATGCCTATCTGTTCAGCCTAATATTTTGTCTATTCAAAATATTTAGCAAATCTTTTTCGTTTGCAGTAAATAAAATCTGCCATATCAAAACAAACAACTACACCAGAAAGTACCTTCCTTCATACAACTGTTGTCTTCTATATATATCTATTTGTGTCTTGCCTTCCAGTTCGTTCAGAAATCATACAAGAAAACTGAGAAAAACAGGAAGAAGCTTCGGGTTTGTGTTCGAGTATCCTGTGCGTAAGTTTGTTTTCCCTGATGCTAATTTACTTCGTTAAAAAAAGACTTAAACTAATTACTAGAAAAAAATAAAAAAGAAGTAAAATCAGAATTTAAAATTCAAAACAATAGGGAAGAGCAAACAGTTCAACTGCATATTCAAATTTGCAGTTTCAAACTTCAGTTTCAAAGCAACAAGGTTTCAAACATCAATGCTTTCTGTTTACAGGAATTATGGCAGGTGAGTAAACAAATTTTAAAGTCTTATGTTTAAAATAAAATCAGTAATGATGATTTCTTAATTATATGGTATTGGAAAATGTTTTATCTTGAACATGATTCTTTGTATACGTATTATTGCTCTGCATATTGTTCTTCACTGTATTTGGATCAGGGTTGATTTTCATTCAAAAATCAAATTTGTTTTCAACTGAATCATGGTAAGGTTTTCATTTTTTTTAAAATCAAACAAGATGGCAAAAACTTCAAACAATTCGAAGCTGATTAAATAGGTTAGTGAAGAATTTCTACTGGAACTTTGTTTACAAGTAATCTAATTTATTTTTTATTAATTCAATTGTCATAAAAAGCTAGTTCAAGTTTGTAGTCTAAATTCTTACTATAAAACATGATTTTTAAAATGAAAATGAAGATTTTTAGATTGGTAATTCATGAGCAGTTCGAATTTGAAATAAAACTACTTTTTCACAAATTCCAGGAAATTGAATCAATGGAAAAGGTTGAAATTTGAATTGAAGCGAGTTTAAGTACTTGTGATTTCGTAAAAATTATCAGAAATTTTTTTCTATTGAGTAAATTTTTGAAACGAGATCGTATTAGTGCTTGTGTTCAGTTTTTGTTCATGTCAGTATAGGGGTCGTGTTCATTGGCCTCGCGTGATCGAGTGCTACGATTCTTGGGAGGTTCGAGGCTCTGCACGTTGTCATGGTATAGACGAGATATGGGTGACTTCGGTGATGTGAGTGACGGTTGCGAGGTGAAAGTAGTGACAGTGGTAAGCTACAGTTTGAGCAGAACAACTTTTTTTTGAATCGAAATTTTTAGAGGCATCCCGAGTTTAGATTTTGTGTTTTGAGGTGAACCAGGACTTGCAGAGGTTATTGGTAATCGCCGGAGTTGGGTCGCGCTGCCGTGCACGTGCACGGCAGCGGTGTGTTGGTGTCAACGCCGTGAAGGGGTCTGTCTCGAGTCGTGCTCAAGAGAAAATGGTGGAGGCCTCGGGGTAGATCGCGTGCATGTGTGGGTAGCCTGATGCGTGAATTTGTAATTTGGTTTAAACTTAAACTACAGAATAAAAAAAGGAGAGAAGAAGAATGGTGCGAACAGGGAAGGCTCGTGTGATTTTGGGGGATAACTCGAAGTGGCGTACGAGTTTTGATAGGGGAGGTCTCGGCTTTTATATCTGAAGTATAAAGGACTAGTAAAGTGAGGTTAGCGAATAAAATTTCTATCAACAGTTTATCAGTAACCCAAATGAATGCTTAAACTTTAAGTTACAACTTAATTCAAGTTTTAATTATCCAAATTAAGGTTTAACAACGGTTTAACTGGTAATTAATTATTTTAATTAACTAATTACTTTAGTTAACGTGTAACCATGTTTTTAAACCTTGTTAATATTTTAATTAAGTAATAAGTGAAGTCGATTAACAAATAATGTTGTAGTTAGTAAAAATTTGGTTTCATAAATTTTTAAGCACTGTGACGATTTTGATTCTAGTTATGATGATTTTAGTTAATACGTAACAATGTTTTAAAAACTTAAATATTATTTTAATTAAGCAATTAATCTAAGTTAAGTGCAAGTTAACTAACATTTTAATTGTGTAGTTAAAAATAAATTGATTTTCAAGTTAAAGAAAATTTCTTTTTAAATGTTAATTAAGATGAATAATTAATATTAATTAATTATTTTCGAAAAGTATTTGAGAATAATTACTTTATAATTATAACTAGAGATCGATTAATAATTAAGAAATAAAGTAAATTTGTAATTAACTACTCAAGTTAATTAATAAATGAATTAATAGTTAATTAATCAAGTAACTTAATTATGAATTAATAAATAATTAATTAAGTAATTAGCAGTTAACAAATAAGTAATTAAGTTTTATTAATTAATAATTAAGGTTATTAATTAATGAATAAGGAATAGTTAATTAAGTAATTTGATTATGAAAGTAATTAATTAAATAGTGTGAAATAAAATAATTAATTAATTAAATAATTAAGATTCAATAATTGATTAAGGAACGATTAATTAACTTAAATAATTTGAAAATAAATAAGTAATTAATTGTTGATTAATTAAAATAGGGTTAAGTGATTAACTCTCAGGTAATTAATTTAAATTGAATTAATTAGAAATAAGAATTAAAGATGATTGCCTATAGATTATTGTGTATGTAGAATAACCGATCTGTGATATTTATTTAACGATATTCTGTGATGTTCTATGATATGCTGTGTTATATCTATGATGATTGTGTATGATTCATCTGTGAAGAATGCTATGTTAATTCAATTGTTGAATTTAAATTATTTAAACTGTTTAAGTTAATTAGACAACTTGGCCTTTAAAATGGCGTTTGGATTTCGATGAGACCGGGATCGGGTGTCATTTATGATTATCCGAAAACCACATCGATCCAAATTAAACGATAGGTCGTGAATTCTGAAAAGAAGATTGAGATGGTGTTTTCAGAATGTAAGGGTTATCGTCGTTAACTCTGAGGGTGATTCCAAAATGAGTGTAACGAGATAATGCCTTCGGTTTCGTTCGAACCCGGAACGAACTTGTATGGATTGAATGCTTTCGGCACATCGTTAGGCGGAAGATGAGCATTCTAAGAGGTATGTTCTGTAAAGGTAATCGCAGCCTCAAGCCTTATCAACCGGGAATGGCTAAAACAGGGGAGATGCAGCAAGGTTAGGTGGGTCATGCCCAAGTAGGACGAGATATACTCCTGTCTAGATGTCCCTTTATTTCGGCTGTGTGGGCGGTTGTTAGCTACAACCGCGGGGTTATCTTGTTCAGGACTGTTCGGTAAGGAATGGTTCCGGCCTTGTGTTGTAGGGGGTCGGGAGTGATCGTCGGTACGGTGATCTAGGCCCCGTACTGTGACGGGCGGTACCCCAGTAGCCCTGCCATTGTTGGAAATCCATTTTCCCTACGAGAGCCTATGGTTTTGATTTGTATTACCCACTTTGTGGCTAGTAGCTGGAATTTAGTGAATGTAACAATTTCGGCTATTTTCTATTTACTTGAAAACCCTAGACACTATTATAATATCACTAGATTTTCTACGAAATGTTTTGGTTAGCGTAAGGTAAAAACTTACCCGTATTTATTTGTGGGGAGTCTTACGTGATACCTTTATTTTCAAAATGTTTTTCAAAGTTAAACAATTTAAACCGTTTACTCATACCAGACCCATGTCTTACCCGGAGTTTATATTTTGTTTTTATAAACTCTTGGGTACTTAAATTTTTATGAGTAGCCAAGTGATAGGTTTGGGACTTTGATTTCTGAAGGAGCTTGGAGCAGGAGTTCCATATATATATATATATATATATATATATATATATATATATATATATATATATATATATATATATATATATATATATCGAGTTCCACTGTGCTAGTTGATGTATACTGTATCTTTGATGTATATAGTGACAGATGTATGTATGACTGTCATATGTATTGATATTGTATAACTCTGATATATGTAAAACTGTGTAATAGTTATATGATATATTATATTTTGTTCCGTTCCGCTGTGAGATTCTAATGTTGTTGTTTCTTTCTTTTATTCTTTTCTATTTCTATCCCTTTCTTTCTTACTGATGATACGTCTTTCTGGGAATAGAAGGGCGGGTCATCACAGACTTCCCACCAATCCTCTTCAACCAATCTTCCCGATCTCACGTCCTAGCATCCTCATCTACAATCAATTGCGACTGTTCAGATCTAAATGGGTTCAATCGGCGAGGTAGGGAGATGTAGGCAACGCGTTTAATTTTACATGGTCGCGATTTGAGGAGGCGCACGCTAGCGCACACGAGGAATTGGAAAGCTCGCGTAGGGGTCGTGAATTGGGTGTTTAGACATGGAGGCTTTCGTCTGACCGGGATCGCGCGCGACGACGTTGTGCATATGTTGTTCGATTAAGGTGGAGTGGAGGCTCACGTGTGATGGCTCGAGCTCGCGTTTGATTTGGCGTGATTGTTGCTGCAGACCTTGGTGGAGCAGCCATCAGTGCAGATCTTGGGTAGTAGCAGTAAGTTTTTTTTATTAAAATTTTTATACAGTAAACAGAAAAGAAAAATTATTAACAGTTGTTTTAATTAAAATTTATATACAGGAAGTTTTTAAGTTAATCTTGGTTTTAAAATTAAAATATATTTATATAAAGAAGTTAATATAAAAGTATATATATACATTGGATTTTGAGAAGATACAGAAATTTTATAATGGGAAGAGTTGATATAAAATTAGATTTTTATGAAATCGATTTGCTTATTTTATAAAATTATATATGTAGTTTCAAGTGAAAAAGAAATAGAACAAAATATACAGATGCACTTTCCAATTCTAAAATAAAATTTTAAGGTGATTTATTTTGTTTATTAGCTTATTTATAATTTATTTTTAATCGCCAAAAATATTTTCTAAAAGAAAATTTGTTAGAGATTTAATTTATTAGATAAAATGATTTATTAAAGGAAATTTAGTTTAAAATCAAATTGTTAGTTAATTAAATTTATCAAATAGGAAGATTTAATTTGTTCGACTAAATTCATATAATAATAAATCCTATAATGTTTGTTACAAGGTTCAAAAAAAATCGTGAAACCGAGTCAGAATGGAAAATGGATTGCATGCATAAGCAAAGGTGAGATCTTCTCACTCAATTAGATCTCCAGTTAATTTTAAATAGTTAGATTTCAAATTTATTTACTGTGTGCTTGGTTGATTGATTTATAATTATTCACTGGATGATACTATATATATAGTAGTAATATAGTATATAATATATATTGGAGTTGTTGATTTCCCGTATTATATAGCGGATGAGACCCTATTGCGTCGCATAATAGCGGATGATATTTTATAAATCCCATATACCCCGATATTCCACCTCGAAGTGGAATTGGTATTTAATTATTGTGCTAACGTCTATGGATGCAGGGAAATAGGTTAGAGGGATCCAATTGGATTCCTCAAACATTTGAATTTGTTTCATTGGTTGTGTTAAATTATTTATAATCTCTGTGTGATTATATTGTAATTGGAATCATTGTAGGCTAAAATTTAGCCGAATAAATTTTTGGTGTCGTAAGATACCAGAAATAAATAAAATAGGATTTTTGAATTTAAGTAGAAAAATCTATAGTGAAATCCTATTGACTAAATTCCAAAATATGGGTAAAGATTTTTATAAATGGGTTTTGAGTAATATTGGTTGATAGTTGAAGAATTTTGTAACGACCCGGAATTCTCAATCCTAAAAACTCCAGATAGTTATGAAAAAGAAGAAAGAGAAAGAAGAAGAAAACATGAACAAATCACAGAAACCTCACATTCGCAGCGGGTCAAAATACAATATCACAAAATTAACAGTTTACAAAAGAAGAACTGTATCAGCACACTTACATTTTTATACATCAGATTTAATAACCAATCCACAACACTGGACAGTTTAAACAAACATGTCCAAGATAAACTATAATAAAATACACAGCGGAATTCTCTCCATACGTTCCTGTCATCCAACTCGCCTCCTAAGCACTAGAACGTCCTTACCTGAAAATATGTAATACTCGGTTTGACCCGAGCATTACATCAAAGTAACACCCGGGTCAGGCTGGAAACCAGCGTGAGTAAACCCATCTAACATGGAATACAGAAACATACAACTTATATAAACCCGGGGTAACTTATGTCAATCTACAAGTTCACAAAATGTTATAGACATCACTTATTTCACCCATCAATTTCTAAGTATTAATATTTAGATTAAATGATCCAATCCACTTAAATCATTCCATTCCAGCCTATTGACTCCACATATCAATTTTAAAAGAATCGAAGTGGTTCCGAGTACTTACTAATATCCGACTCCGGTCTCTTCGAATTCAATGTCATATTGACCCAAGATTTTCAAGTGAAAACAATTTAACTTTTAAATACAAGATGTCACTTTCACACAGCAATTCATCATCGATAGATAACCACATTATAACTGTTCGAGACAAACATATCATATCACAAACATTTCATACCAGAAAATTAATCAATCATTCATAAACAAGATTAATTGTCACCTTATTCCCTTTAATTACCTTTAATCTTGCTTACTTAACAAATATTTAATTGCAAACTTAAAATATATCATCCTTAATTTATCCTTTCTAATTACATTAAGTAATTAGCCTTAAATTAATCTACCACAAATTAATTAATCTTCACCCTTTCACATTATCACATTCATCCTTAATTAAATACTCAAATCAATTATCCTATAATCATTTAAATCGATTAATTATCCTTTAATTAATCAATACTCATCAATTAACTAATCCGTAATTAATATCCTTAATTAATTGCACTAAGAAATTAATCCTTAATAAATTCCATTAAGTAATGCCCCTTTAATTAGTTTCATCCAGTAATTATCCATTACTAAGTAATTATACTTCACTAATTACATTGAGTAATTATACTTAACCAATCATTAAATGATTATCTTAAATCAGCTAAACTAGTTAATTACTTACATAAATATAATTATACTTAGTAATTTGATCCTTAAGCACTTCCATTAAGTCATTAACCACTAATTACCTTTTTATTAAGAAATTTCCTTTTCTATCCATTACTTCAATAATTACTCTTAATTTCTTACCCTAAGTAATTATATTCAAAATTTTCAATAAGTAATTATACCAAATCAATTTCCTAAGTGATTATCCATAATTGGTTACCTAATTATTTTTCTCAACTTAATTTCTTAAATTAATCATTTCATAATCACTAGTTATTAAAACACATATCTAATTCCATCACTTTATTTTATCTTGTGATACTTAGGGATTTAATTCACTAAAACTTTATTTATTTATTTTTAAAAATAAACAAGTAAATAAGATTTTACTTTTAAGATAACTTATCTTACCTTTATTATCAAAATTAATACACTAACGAAGCTACCTGAGCCAGTTCTTATTCTTCTCGTATCAAAACCCGAGCTCCTTGTTGACAACATCACTTCGAGACAGCCCAACATTTACTCGAGTTGAATACCGAGTAAACCCCTTCTTCTCAAATTCCAGCCTTCCTCTTCATTTTCTTTCTTCTCCTAAATAGCGCTCTGCCATACACGAGCACAACCTCGTGCACCTGCACACAGCTCTGCCTCACCAGAGCACGCCGCCGACCCTATCCACAAACCACCTTCGACCTACTAGATCACCAGATCGCCATAACATCGCTCGAACACTCCCACATCGAAATCCGAGCCTCTAAAACTTTCCCATAGGAGGAAGACCTTCCATTTCGTTCTTCTCGCTCTGGCCATCGGAACCCCCAAAAATTCACCAAAAACTCCTTATCCTTTTGCCCCCTACCGCAGGCTTAACCAACCACTATGACGTCGAAAATCTCAGGTTACCGATCCTGTTACCAAACCCTTTATAAACCCTAACTTCATCTTAACCGGCCACCACCGGCATTACGGAAAGGAGTCTCCATTTTTCCCACAACACATGACCCCCAAATGTGCTTCGACCAAAATCTGATTATCCAATAGATCGTCGATCGGCGGGAAATGGTCGAAATTCATTTCCCAATCAACTTCAAATTGTTCTAGAAATACTAAATTAAAAATGGTGACTTTTGTTTTAAAAATCCTATTCCTCGTAGATGTATCAGATTATGAACTAGAATCTGCTAATTATTCATGTTGAGAATTTTAAAAAATCAAGTTTTTACTGGATATAAGCATCCAGGTTGACAAAACCTTCAATTCTTACTATATATATTTTTAAAATTTAAACCTTATTGTTATAAACAAATTTTGTTCTAACATTTTCAACATAAACTGATTAAGAACAAAACACTTTTTTTTTGAATGTTATTTACATCCAACAATTAAAGAACAGAGCACCATACTTGAATACTAGGCACGCACACAGAGATAACCGCAATCAAATATACACAAAATCATTAAATTACAACATGCAAACCATTTTTGCCTATCTAAGCTTAAGTTTCTACATGCATCAGGGATTCAAAAAATTTAAAACTTTTTAAATCGGATATGTTTACTCACCTGCTTTATTTTTGAAATAGAAAGGATAGCCTGGAACAGGTCTTGATATTTGAAAATTTCTGGATGTTGAATTTTTTTTTTTGATTTGTTTGAGATGACTTAATACTGTATTTCTTTGATGATGACCAACTAGCATTGAATCTTGATTTTGACTGAGCTGAACTTAGTTTTGTTTTGATTTCTTTTTCTTGGTTTAAGTTACCAGGTTCTCTTCCTCTTTATTTTCTTACTTTTCTTTCATTCTAGGTTTTTTTTTATATTTACATTTCCAAATTTAGGAAGATAAGACATGCCACTGTTAAGTTGCATGTAAATATATTTACATTTGTTTTAATGTATATTAAAATTTGTTGCACTTGTCTTTTATTCATGCACTAATTCAATTTTAAATGTTAATTAAATTTACCTTATGTTTAAAATATTGCACATTTTTAAATCTATGCTAAAATCTTTTATATGTGTAAATATGTATGTATTAATGATTGTTTTGATTTTGAGAAAATGTTTTCGAGTTGTAACTATTTTGAAATGAGAATAGGAAAAGAATTGAAGAAGTGAAATATATGTTTATATAAGCTTAATTATTAAAAATAAAAGAAGTTGAAAAAAATGGATGACACTTGTTATTCATCCAACATTTGTCATTAGCAAATGATTATCATCTTACACATGTTATTAAGGTGGTTTCATAAATTAACACTTGTTCTTATGCAATTTTAAATTATTTTAAAATGTTAATAAAAGCTTTTATATTTATTTTTCTACTAATAAATACTTTCTTAATTTACATAAATTAATTCTTTTTAAGAAAATATTATAAAACATATCTCATTCTAATAAAATTCTTATCCATATATGTTATATCCAAAATATTTTTAAGATATATATCCATTAAATTCAAATTTAAATCCAAATCCCAATTCAAATTTAATTTAAAATCCAACTTAAAAATCAAATTATATATATATATATATATATCTAATTAAATAAACACATTATTAAATTTATAAATAATTATTCTAGTTAAAAACAATCATAAATACTTACATATATATATTTGAACAACACTTATTAAATTAGAAAATAATAGGTCGATTTAAAATCTATTTATATATATATATATATATATATATATGAACAGCACATTATTATTTCTGTTTGAAATAACAATTTTTTCCAATTTAAAATTAATTAAATTAGGAGTTTATCAAATAATCACTTATCCAGTTATTTATAATTCAATTTTTATTATATTTCCAAATTTATTTACACTTCCAGATATCTTTTATTATCATAGTTTTATATGTTCAACTGATTAAAACAGTTAATTACCCATTTATTAGATGTCTAAAATCCGAGTTATTACATTCCTCCCCCCTTAGAATCTTTTCGTCCTCGAAAAGGTTCGAAGCCAGAATTTATTAAAATACTTAATATTAGTTCAATCACTTTTGATTATTTTTTAAAAACATTTTAAAATCTATATAATGTTGCCAAAATAGTTACTTTTATATCTCGATGTTTCCACAAGTCCGTCTTTGTTCTCACAAAAATTCGGTCGTATGTTGATCAGGCGTAGGATTGAAGATCTATAAGTACTTAACAGACCCATTTTAACACCCAGTGAAAATACTTTAGAAAATAATTTTATTAAAAATATAGAAAACATTTTTGAAAATAGAGAGAATATCTTTGGTGAGAATGCTCTGCAAATCATCACCCCCATCCATGGTCGCAGTTACATCCTGGGTTACGTTGCCATCGCAGCGAAAGTCCATGTAACTGTAGGCACTACACGTCCCTCGATTACGCCATGGAACCCACAACAGATCGTAGTTACATTCCAAGGTTACGTTGCCATCGCAGCGAAAGTCCATTTAACTGTTGGCTCTCAGCGGCACACACGATTTTCGCTGTCAAAATGAAACTTCTCCACTCATACATAGGTCGCAGTCTACCGATAAAAAATCAAACGCAGACTGTTGGCTGTCAGCGTCACACACGACTTTCGCTATGTTACCATAGGTTGCAGTCTACCGATATAAAATCAAACGCAGACTGTTGGCTCTCCGCGGCACACACGACTTTCGCTATGTTAGTCTACTCATAATCCTCAGGAACTAGTATTGTCCGGACTCCTCACAGGATCAACTTTAGAACCCCACTTGGGGCTCAAGGCAGCACCACCCGGTGGCACTCCTAAGAAGTTCATTTCAAAGGAGCGCCTTTTTCCCCAGAGCCATCATCAAAACACTTTATACTATACACATATAGTATCTTTCAAATCACACACCTAGTATGATCTCACACAAAGCTCCTTTACACAAAATCGATTATCCCAAAATCGATAATTCTCAAACTAGGCTTTCCGAATTTCAATATTGATTTTACCCAGAAATCATAAGCCTTTCCAAATCCAAAGGTTCCCAAAATCTTTTTCCAAAATCCTCATAAGATCCTTTATATATATATATATATATATATATATATATGTATATAACTTTAAAACTCTATGGATCATTTCAAACTTGTATAAAACTCCTTTTATACTTCAAGCACTTCCAAAATACTTTCTCTTCTGGCTATAGATTTAACAAGGGGAGATTTATCTTATATAACAAAGATATATAACTTTGTTTATTCAAAATCAAATATTCAAATTTGATTACTCTATAAAGTCACTAACTTACTTCCATAAAGTAAATTTTTACCATAGAAATATCCAATTTCCACTTTTACTTCATCATACATTTACAAAATATACCCTTCATTTCAAAAACCATTTCATATTTCTTATCCACAAATTCCCAATATCAATTTCATTTAAACCCGTACGATGTACACATATCATCCGTACGCTATACCAATCTGATCGCTCACTCGATCACCCAATTTCACTACCGAACTAGTATCGTCTACTTGACTTCCTAGTGCGGACACAGATCTGGTTTCTTGATCAGAAACCATCATTCTCCTTGCATAGTCATAACTATGATAGAGAATATCCAGAACCAATCAACATCCATATCCAGGTTCGCCTTCAAAAATCGAGTGGAAAATTCCAACTCGGAACGATATAGCTATCTCGAAATTCTGTGCTCGAATCTGGATTAAACCACTATGCGAATAGAATAGTATACGTACATTCTACGTATTTATCCTCATTGGTTATTAGCCAAAACAATCTCTTTTTCTATTCACATTTCCTCAAATTCCTATTTACTTATTCATATTTGTATCAATCCCATTTTGATTAACACCTCTATTCATATCTCAATTGGGTGTTTAATCATAAACAGTTTGCACTCTGACCAGTTTATATTTTGAAAATAGCTTGAAATTTTTTAAAATAGATAAGTAGTTGAAAAATAATTATTAATTTTTAAAATAGCTGTAAAATAATTAAGTGATTATAAAAAAGTTGGAAAGTAGTCAAATAGTTATAGAAATTTTAAATAATTGCAAAATAACTATAAAATAGTAAGTAGTCATAAAGTAGTTGAAAAACAATAATTATTTTATAAATCGGTAAAAAAAATTGCTTAATAGTTCCAAAAATAATTGTAAAACAAGTATAAGATAGTTTTAGTCTTTAAAAAGAAAGGTGGTATAGTAAATAGTTTGGAAAATAGATTTATATTAAAACAATTTATTTTAAAAATAGTCCAGAGTCAAACTGTTCAATTCCCAATCTCCATTCTTATCAATTCAATTTAAATTTCCACTTCCATTTAAATTGACCCAATTCCAATTTAAATAACTCCAATTTACATTGGACTTGATTTGTCCCTAATCCAAGTTGAATTAATTCTCAATTTCTATTCAACTTCAAATCAAATTCCATTTGAATTTTAAACTTATTCAACTTTATTACAATTCTAAATTATTCAAATCAATTTGGACTAATATCAAATTGAACCCACTTCAATTTCAAATCATCTCAATTCCTATTTGAATTAATCCCAATTCCCATTTGAATTTGAACTCATTAAACTTCAATTTCATTTCAAATCAACTCAAATTTTCCATTTGAATTTTTAAACTTATCCATCTTCAATCACAATTCCAATTAATTCAAATCAAATTCAATTTGAAATAATTCAATTCAAACTCCAAATTTAAACCAACCCGAATTATATAAATTCGAGTTAAATTTTTAAATGTTGATTTAATCTCTTAAATCAAGTCAAATTAACTTATATCTTTAAACCATCTAATCCGGAATCCAAATTCCATATTATCTTTATAATGAATATATTACCATACCCCATTTCTTTATTTATTTAAGCAAATCCAATTTCAGCTTAAAGGTTATTAATAACAACAGGATGGTATCATTCAAATTATTTTATAACATCCATCCATTTTCAAATTCCAGATCTCAAACCCATTTTGAGATCACACAAACTCCCAATTCAAATTAACCATTTAACTTTCCAAGTTAAATCCTGATTTCATCTTGAAATTTCCAAATCAGGTTGTTCATTAACTTATTTAACTTCCCCCAAGTTAAATTCAATTTACTTAATCCAGTCAATTTTACTCAATTTGAATTCCCAATTCAAATTTCAAACTTCACATTAATAACCTTCCCACTTATTATGTTCAAAAATTTATCACTTTGGGTATCACATCTCATTCCAAATTTAAAACTCAAAATTTAGAGTTTATTTCAAATCATCTTTGATACTAAAGTATATCCACCGTATATACATATTTTATTCCTTAGCCCACCAGGCCATACTTTAAATTTTAAACCACATTTGGTTAACTCAAAACAAATTCCTTAAAGTTTCCAAACAACTCCTATTTTAAATTAAGATCACATTCAAAATAATCTGAATATTTATTCTTTCTTTTAATATTTTTAAACAATTCAAATGTTTCTAAACATAGGTTTAAAAACTTCACAATTTTAAAACCTACTTTAATTTAGAAGTTATACCTAACTAAGTTCAATTCCTTAAAACTTTTTATTATTTTAGGATAATAACCAAGGTTATTACAACTGGAAATCAATTCACTATTATCTTATTCTGAAAATTCTTCTCCAAATTCAAGATTTTGATTTTAGTTTGAGTCCATTTCAAACTTATCTTTATTTAATTTCAATTTGGTTGTATTTCTATTACTACTTAATTTAATTTCAATAATTTAACAACCAATTACCTTAATATTTATTAGAAAGAAATATTGCTTTATATATAATCTTATGTAAAATCATTTAATATCTTTATATAAGAAAATAACAAGTACGCTATATATATATAGACACACACACGCTCAACTCATTCTAGGCTACCATCGACACTATCCTTAATGAGTAATCCCACCAGAGCCAAGGTTCTCGCTTAACCTTCAGCTCTGATACCAAATGTAACAACCCGGAATTTTCGATCCCGAAAACTCCAGATATTTATGAAAAAGAAGAAAGACAAAGAAGAAGAAAACAGGAACAAATCACAGAAACCTCACATTCGCAGCGGGTCAAAATACAATATCATATAAACAACAGTTTACAAAAGAAGAACTGTATCAGTACACTTACATTTTTATACATCAGAGTTAATAACCAATACACAACACTAGACAGTTTAAACAAACATGTCCAAGATAAACTATAATAGTATACATAGAGGAATTCTCTCCATACGTTCTTGTCATCCAGCTCACCTCCTGAGCTCCAGAATGTCCTTACCTGAAAATCTGTAATACTCGGTCTGACCCGAGCATTACATCAAAGTAACACTCGGGTCAGGCTGGAAACCAGCGTGAGTAAACCTATCTCACATGGAATACAAAAACATACAACTTATATAAACCTGGGGTAACTTATATCAATCTACAAGTTCACAAAATGTTATAGCATCACTTATTTCACCCATCAATTTCTAAGTACTAATATTTAGATTAAATGATCCAATCCACTTAAATCATTCAATTCCAGCCTATTGATTCCACATACAAATTTTAAAAGAATCGAAGTGGTTTCGGGTATTTACTAATATCCGACTCTGGTCTCTTCGAATTCAATGTCATATTGACCCAAGATTTTCAAGTGAAAAACAATTTAACTTTTAAATACAAGATATCACTTTCACATAGCAATTCATCATCGATAGATAACCACATTATCACTATTCGAGACAAACATATCATATCACAAACATTTCATATCAGAAATATCCACCAATCATTCATAAACAAGATTAATTAGTCACCATATTCCTTTTAATTACCTTTAATCTTGCTTACTTAACAAATATTTAATTACAAACTTAAAATTTCTCATCCTTAATTTACCCTTTCTAATTACAATCAGTAATTAGCCTTAAATTAATTTACCACTAATTAATTAATCTTCACCCTTTCACATTATCACATTCATCCTTAATTAACTACTCAAATCAATTATCCTATAATCATTTAATTGATTAATTTTCCTTTCATTAACTACTCAAATCAATTATCCTATAAACATTTAAATTGATTAATTATCCTTTAATTAACTACTCAAATCAATTATCCTATAATCATTTAAATTGATTAATTATCCTTTAATTAATTACTCAAATCAATTATCCTATTATCATTTAAATTGATTAATTATCCTTTAATTAATCAATACTCATTAATTAACTAATCCGTAATTAATATCCTTAATTAATCGCACTAAGAAATTAATCCTTAATAAATTTCATTAAGTATTGCCCCCTTAATTAGTTTCATCCAGTAATTATCCATTACTAAGTAATTATACTTCACTAATTACATTGAGTAATTATACTTAACCAATCATTAAATGATTATCTTAAATCAGTTAAACTAGTTAATTACTTACATAAATATAATTATACTTAGTAATTTGATCCCTAAGAACTTCCATTAAGTCATTAACCACTAATTACCTTTTTATTAAGGAATTTCCTTTTCTATCCATTACTTCAATAATTACTCTTAATTTCTTACCCTAAGAAATTATATTTAAAATTTCAATAAGTAATTATACCAAATCAATTTCCTAAGTGATTATCCATAATTGGTTGACTAATTAATTTTCTAAACTTAATTTCTTAAATTAATCATTTTATAATCACTAGTTATTAAAACACATATCTAATTCCATCACTTCATTTTATCTTGTGATACTTAGGGATTTAATTCACTAAAACTTTATTTATTTATTTAAAAAAAACAAGTAAATAAGATTTTACTATTAAAAAAACTTATCTTACCTTTATTATCAATGTTAATACACTAACGAAGCTACCCGAGCCAGATCTTATTCTTCTCGTATCAAAACCCGAGCTCATTGTTGACAACATCACTTTGAGACAGCCCGGCATTTACTCGAGTTGAATACCGAGTAAACCCCTTCTTCTCAAATTCTAGCCTTCCTCTTCATCTTCTTTCTTCTCCTAAATACTACTTTGTCATACACAAGCATAACCTCGTGCACCTTCACACAGCTCGGTCTCACCAAAGCATGTCGCCGACCCTATCCACAAACCACCTCCGACATATTAGATCACCAGATTACCATAACATCGCTCGAACACTCCCACATCCAAATCCGAGCCTCTAAAACTTTCCCATAGGAGGAAGACCCCAAATTTCCACTTCGTTCTTCTCGCTCTGGCCACTGGAACCCCCAAAAATTCGCCAACACCATCACCAACAACTCCTTATCCTTTCCCCCCTACCGCAGGCTTAACCAACCACCTTGACGTCGAAAATTAGGTTACCGATCCTGTTCCCAAACCCTTTATAAACCCTAACTTCATCTTAACCAGCCACCACCGGCATTACGGAAAGGAATCTCCATTTTTCCCACAACACATGACCCCCAAACTTGCTTCGACCAAAATCTGATCATCCAATAGATCGTCGATAGCCGGGAAATGGTCGAAATTCGTTTCCCAATCAACTTCAAATTGTTCCAGAAATACTAAATTAAAAATCGTGATTTTTGTTTTAGAAATCCTATTCCTCATAGATGTATTAGATTATAAACTAGAATCTGCTAATTATTAATGTTGAGAATTTTTAAAAATCAAGTTTTTACGGAATAATAAGAATCCAGGTTGACACCACCTTCAATTCTTACTATGTATATATTAAAATTTAAACCTCATTGTTATAAACAAATTTTGTTCTAACATTTTCAACATAAAACTAATTAAGAACAAAATATTAATTTTTTTGAATGTTATTTACATTCAACAGTTAAAGAACAGATCACCATACTTGAATATCTGGCATGCACAGAGAGATAACCGCAAACAAATATACACAAAATCATTTAATTACAACATGCAAACCATTTTTGCCTATCTAAGCTTAATTTTATGCATGCAACAGGGATTTAACAGATTTAAAATCTTTTTAAATCGGATATGTTTACTCACCTGCTTTATTTTTGAAATACAGAGGATAGGCTGGAACAAGTTTTGATATCAGGAAATTTCTGGATGTTGAATTTTTTTTGATTTGTTTGAGATGACTTGATACTCTATTTCTTTGATGATGACCAACTAGCTTTGAATCTTGATTTTGATTAAGCTGAACTTAGTTTTGTTTTGATTTCATTTTTCTAGTTTAAGTTACCAGGTTCTCCTCCTCTTTATTTTCTTACTTTTCTTTCATTCCAGGTTTTTTTATTTACATTTTCAAATTTAGGAAGATAAGACATGCCACTTGTTAAGTTGGATGTAAATATAATTACATTTATTTTAATGTATATTAAAATTTGTTGCACTTGTCTTTTATTCATGCACTAATTCAATTTTGAATGTTAATTATATTTACCGTATGTTTAAAATATTGCACATTTTTAAATCTATCCTAAAATCTTTTATATGTGTAAATACGTATGTATTAATGATTGTTTCGATTTTGAGAAAATGTTTTCAGTTTGTAACGTTTTGAAATAAAAATAGGAAAAGAATTGAAGAAATGAAATATACGTTTATATAAGCGTAATTATTAAAAATAATAAAAGATGAAAATAAATGGATGACACTTGTTATTCATCCAACATTTGTCATTAGCAAATGTTTATCATCTTGCACATGTTATTAAGGTGGTTTCATAAATTAACACTTGTTCTTATGCAATTTTAAATTATTTAAAATGTTAACAGAAGCTTTTATATTTATTTTTCTATAAATAAATACTTTCTTAATTTATTTAAATTAATTCCTTTTAAGAAAATATTATAAAACAAATCTCATTCTAATAAAATCTTATCCATATATGTTATATCCAAAATATTTTTAAGATATATATCCTTTAAATTCAAACTAAAATCCAAATCCAAATTCAAATTTAATTTAAAATCCAACTTAAAAATCAAATAAAATATATATATATTTAATTAAATAAACACATTATTAAATTTATAAATAATTATTCTATTTAAAAACAATCATAAATACATACACATATACATATACATATACATATATGTATGTATATAATTGAACAACACTTGTTAAATTTGAAAATAATAGGTCGATTTAAAATCTATTTATATCTATTTATATATGAACAACATATTAATATTTTTGTTTGAAATAACAATTTTTTCCAATTTAAAATAAATTAAACTAGGAGATTATCAAATAAACACTTATCCAGATATTTATAATTCAATTTTTATTATATTTCCAAATTTATTTACACTTCCATATATCTTTTATTATTAGAGTATTATCTATTCAATTGACTAAAACGGTTAATTACCCATTTATCAGATGTCCAAAATCCGAGTTATTACAAATTTATTTAAAATATGGATTTTAAATAGTTTGGAAAAAGAAATAAAGGGATTTATTTTAAAAGATGATAAATTTGGAAATCCATTGAAAATTGGTTTGGTATTTGAAAATAAATCTTTGGGAATCAAATTGAAATTTGATTCGATGTTTGATACAAAATTCAGAAATAAATTGTCTAGGGTGTTTGAAACAAATTTGGGAAACCAATATTGAAAATTGATTTGGTGTTGAAAGTGAATATTTGGTAATTGATTTGAAAAATCGTATATCAATGGATATTAGGAAATTTGAATTCATAATGGGAATTTGTGAAGGAAAGGGAATTTTGTTTTAAAAATAAACATTGAGTTATTTTTAAAAGCGTGGAAAGGAATTTACGGATTTAGAACATAAATTTAAAGAAAATCCAGAAGGATTTATAAATTGATTTGAACGAACCATTTTAGAATGGAAGGCGTACTTTCCCTGGAAAGCCGAGTATGTTTTCAACATAGGCTATAAATATGGAATTGAAGTTGTAAAGATGGTTTTAAAGATAGAATGTTTGGAGAAATTATTTATTTGGGTTATTTTGAAAACCATAAAGTAAAGATTTATTTAATTAATTATAGAAGTTATTATTTAAAGATTTAATTAATTTTGTTTTAGAAAATGATTATTTAAATAGTTATACCCGATTTACTAATTTATTTTTAAGTTAGTTTGGACTTGAAGTTTTATATGAAATATTGGTATAATATTTTCATAATTCATATTTAAATAAATGTTTTAAAATAATTTTATCTAAATGTTTCCAAGTATATACATATATATATATATATTGGATATGTGATTTGAATTATTTAAAGTATTTGAACTCGTTAGACTTTCAATGGAAATAAATAATATCGGGAATTTATTCCATGAGTGAAAAGTGATTTGAAATTTGTTTTCAAATGGTTGAAGTGTGAAAATATATCTTGCGAAGATATTTTGAAAATAAGTAATTTGGAAAATTATTTGAAATCCAGTGATTGTTGTGAATGTTGATTGATAGTTAAATAACTGACTATCAATATCTGCCTGTAAATGGCATTTGAATTTTGATGCGACCGGGGTCAGATTCCAAGTGGATATCCGAAAACCACATCGAACCTTTATGATTGTGATGAATCTTTTATTTAAAAGATCAAAGTAAAAATTGTCGTGATTTGTTGAAATTTGAATGAACACTTATTTTTAAAAATAAGCGCTCGTTATTCGAATTAGCTGGGAGAGGACCTTTGTGTCATATAACCCATTCTGAATAATGATACGAAGAAATGGGATTGCATTTGAAGACCGGTGGTGAAGGCTGGGTATTTGCTAGAATGATAGGAAGACCTATCGATTGTCTCTGCACTGAGTAGCTACGGTGTAGAGATTTCCTAAGTCATGGGAAGTCCGATCGGGATTGTGAATACCCTTATTGCAAGGGCTTCTTCGACAGTGTCGTCGGTTCTGTTCGAACCCAGAACAGACTTGTATGGATGTGTGTTTGACGTTACAGATAGAGATGTAAACCTGGTTTCTACCAAATACGTTTCTGTTGGTGGCGGAGAATTTATTCTCTTAGCTTAACACCCTTCTCTGAGGCATACGAGCTTAAAGGTTATGTAGTTGATGGTTACTAGTGACACATTCCCAATTTGGTAACGTGGCATACGAAGTGCTGCTGATCATTTGTTGATCAAAGCATGGCTTTGTGAAAAGCGTAGCTTTGTGGACGAGACTTCGTCGAGCCTCACAACCCGGAAATGCTCGAAACAGGAATGTTGCGGCAAGGTTTTTAGGGGTCGCGCACCTAGGGTATGTCCATTTTCTTCTGGATAAAGGGTGGTATCATGGCATGGAGCCCATATACTTAGCTTATGTGGACACTGTAAATTTATTACTGTGTGATGTTGCTTTGTGGTTGAGGATCCTCGGATAAAGGTCGGTAACGACCGGGGATGACATACTTGTGTGTTAGTTACCTATGTTATAGCTTGGTCAAAGCGTGAGGTAACGTCGGCCTTGTTAGCTGAGATCCGGTTAGGTTCTCGGGGCATCCTTCCCGAGGCGTACCCATTTCGGTGTAGGAAGTTCCTTTGCTTGACCATTTGTTGAAAATCCAAAGATAACAATACGTGCAATGTACGGTTTTAGTTGTATAACCTGCCATGGAATATGGCAGTAACCTACTATTGAATATGGTAGCTATAGTAGGCATACGACGAAATGTTGTATGCTGGCTAAGATTTATATTATACTTTCGAAATGTTTTCTGCACTATGCATAAAAATAACATCCAGAGGTTTTTGCGTATCAAGCATTTTTGACTGTCATAAAGAGAAATCTCCTCCAAGTGTGCGTTTGCATTGTGTGTGTGGCGGGAGACCTTATGGCGGTTTCATTTTCGAAAGCATAGAGGATTTCTTTTATTTTCTTTGTGAAAATAACTATTTTAAGATCTCACACCAGTCCCATGACTGACCTTGAGTTTATTGTTCCCTTTCTAAACTCTGAGTGCCCACCAATTTCCTCACGGGCAATCTAGAGTCAGATTATCAAGTCATTCTGGAATTCAGGAGTTGTTGTGGACATCAGGAGCAAGCTGGAAGGCGAAGCATATCACTAGTATATGTTATATTTTCTTCCGTTGTTTGTTGTTGTAACACTCTGATAATGTAATGTGATGTAATGTCAACAGATATGATTCTTTGTTTTAAAGATTATTCATTTATATATTATATGTTGTTCCGCTGCGAAATGTGAGATTCTGCTATTGTTTCTGTTTCTTCTTTCTTCTTCTTCTACCCCTTCTTCCTTAAGCCTTAAAGATTCGTAAGTTTGTTCCCCTTTGGCTGAATTGTTGTGGGGTTTTACCAGCTTAAAATGGGTACGGATTTACGGGCCTTTACATATATTCATTCTTAATTTTTCAGAATGAATCGAGGAAATGCCAGAGGTAGGGGTCGTGGTATGGCCCCAGCTCCTAGCATGTTGCACCTGTTAGGTTTACTTTTCTCTGTAAGGAATTCTCTCAACTTGGTGGAACCTCGTTTACCGGTTCAGAAAGCGTTATTGAAGCCCAACAATGGTTGCGGTGTTTAGAGAGGATGTTTACTGGTCTTGAGATTACTGATGCCCAGAAGCGTCAATTAGTAGCATGGCAGTTGCAGGAGGATGCCCTAGATTGGTGGGAGTCCGTTACGGCTAACACCGTCGAGGTTGATCTTACTTGGGAGCAGTTTAGGTATCTTCTCGTGTTTCTTTGAATTCTATTTTTCTATCTCTTCGTGCCTTTTCTAAGTTTATCTATCAGCTTTTCAGGGATGCTTTCATTGTTAAGTGGATGCCCAAGGCCGAGAAATCCCAGCTTTATAGAGAGTTCATGGATCTCAAGCAGGGAAGCATGTCTTTTTCTGAGTATGAGAGGAAGTTCAACGAACTTTCCAAGTTTGGTTCTAGCCTAATAGACACTCCTCTCAAAAAGAATGAGAAGTTCGTAGCTGGTGCTCGTCCCTAGTACTATGACCGTCTCATTTCTCATGTTTATGGCACTTTTACCCAGCTTATGGATATGGCTATCCGATATGAGAATCCTACTTCTAAGGGTCCTGCTGTTTCTGGTGCTGCTTCGTCTTGGTCTTCCTCTGCTAACTCTAAGAAGCGAAAGCCTAATTTCCACCAGCGGAAGAAGAATTGACTCAAGAATCCGGGTTTGGGATCTTCATCATGTTCTCCTTCTCGGAAGCAGCATGTTGATCTTTCTTCAATCACATGTTTCAGATGTGATCATAGTGGACACTATGCCAATAGTTGTCCTACTTTAGCTGGTGCTGCTGTTCCCCCACCTGCTCAGTTGTCTAGGCATGATCTCTACCATATCTGTCTCCAGCCTAGTCATTTCAAAAAGGATTGCCCTACTCAGTAGAAGGGCAAGCCTCTTGGTATATTTGTTGTCACCTCTGCATCTTCTCCAGCTCCGTGAGCTGCTCCTTCTCCTAGTCATGACCAAGGTACTCTTTAGGGCACCTTTCTTTATTTCAGCACCCTATTCGTGTTTCATTTGATACTTGAGCGTCCCACCGTTTCATTTCTATTGATTTGTATGATAAGTTCGAGCATCTTCTTTCTCCTGAGTATGATTCTGTACCTTTATGTGTTTCAAATCCAATTGGGGGTCCCGCAAACCTTAATCGAATTTGTAAGCAAGTGGAACTGCTCTATTCTGATCATTACTTCAGTGGTGATTTCCATGTTTTGGGCTTCGATGCTTTTGATTTATTGCTTGGAAGTGATTGGTTGGGTAGGCATAATGCCCGTATATCTTGTAAAGCCCGGTCTGTTTATCTTGTTGATGATCAAAGAAATTCCTTGACTATTCAGTGCCGCATGCCTCGGGATTTTGCTGGCAGTTTTATTTATTCTCTGGATTCTTCTTCTGGTGATCTTCATTCGACCTGTGCGGTCAGATTCTATCCAGATATTTTTGATGAAGTCACTACTTTACCTCCTAAGCGGGAAATTAATTTCCGCATTGATCTTATTCCTGGAGCTGGACCTGTAGTTCTTCCTCCTAGAAGAATGGCACCCCGCGAGAAGGTTGAGTTAGCAAATCAAATTGAGGACTTGCTCTCCCAAGGTCAGATCAGACCTAGCCATTCAGAATGGGGGGCAGCTGTGGTTTTCGTCACCAAGTCCGATGGATCTTTGAGGATTTGTGTTGATTATAGGGAACTGAACAAGCTCACTATGAAAAAAAGATATCCAATGCCTCGTATCAATGATGTAACGACCCTAGATTTTGGGCCCGGTTATTTTAATAAATGTTTAATCTAATTAAATAAAATGTGAATGGTTCATTTTGAAATGAATATGATTTTGGTAATAATTGCCAATTGATTATATGCATTGGTATTTTTAAAAGGAGATTTGAGTTGAAAATTTGAAATAAAATATCTCAATAATATTTATAATAGAATTTATCTTATGAAATTAAAATAGAATGCTTTCTCTTATTTTCAATTGATAAAAATATTTGGATGATAATGTTTAAATTAAAAATCTAATTGTACAAATGTAAAAATATAAATGTTAAATATAAGCCTAATACATGAATATAACCTAATAATTGATAGTTAAAATACAAATAGAAATAAATTTAAATAGCTGTAAATAAATCATATTGAACATAATTTACTATTGATAGTCAAAGTATAAAATGAAAACAAAATCATAGAAAAGTAAACCTGACAAATATGTTTATCATTAAGCTAGAATAATACCAGATAAAACCAAACATCTTTACATAAAAACTAAAAATATAATAGCAACCATATGTATATAAGCAGATAAGCTAGAAGAGAACAAAAGTTTGACACAAAAATAGAAACTAGTTGCAGTGTAAACATGTGCAATGCAAGAAAACAATGATATAATAATAAGACGAAATGAGTAGCTTCACGTATAAGCCTTCCTGAAACATATCTCTTCTATCTCTTTATATAAATATCTATGTACAACTATTAAATATCTTTACAGTATGAACATGTAACCGATTATGTAAACATAATTATTTAGTGTAAACTTATAGGAATACACATTAGTACAATAGAAATCTGAAAAAAACATCTTTGTACAATCAAAGCTGCAATATCTTTGTACCTTGTGTTTGTGTCAGCAAACATTAATAATAATATGTTAACATAAACATTTAATTAGCCACCTTTATGTCTGGGAACATACCTTCTGGCCGAAAATATCCAATTCATTTCAGGTCTTAGTACCTTATTATAAATAAAAATAAAGCAAGCTAAAGCTTGTTTCAGAAGGTATCTTGTTCAAAGGCATATATAGATATGTCTGTCATTCCATTTAGTTGATTCCTGAGGCAAAATTTGGAAAGCAAAGCCTAAATTAGAACGAAGAAAAAGGAAGAAGTATAAACAGAATTTCATATTCAAATAAAGTGAGGAGGCAGCGAAAGTTACAGAATTCAAAACTTTAGGCTACAGACTTCTATTACTAGCCTCTGTTTCAAGTTTCAACAGTGATTTATTTTTGGTGAGTAAACATACAGTTCTTTTTAAAAATTTAAGTTTGGTAATTAGTTTATAAACTTTGTGGATGTTGTATGATGTAAATATGTGGTTCTGAAATGCATGCTCTCTGAAAATTTAGTATGTGATGTTCTTTAATATATAAAATTCTGGGCAAAGAAATTTAAATAAAAAAATTATATAAAACATCTTCATACAAATATCTTAAGCTTGGAAATTTTAACTAACTAAATTGTTTAAGCTTAGATCATAACCTGGAAAGGGTTCTAAAAGCATCACAGTATAATATAGTTACTGTATATTCAAGTTACAGATAAAAATAAATTAAAAGCTAAAATTCGAATGTGTTAATTTGTAAATTTAATCACCTATCTTGATTACACACACAAAGTTAAGATTTTTAGCATAAAAATTATGATTTTTAAGTGAGTATTTAAGGCACAGTTTGAATATGACTCAAAGTTACATTTTTGTCAATTTCGATTGATTCAATTAATTTTAATTGTTGAAATTTCTTGTGAAGCAAGTTTGAAGATGAACTAACACAGGAAAAATGTTTAAAGATTTTTCGAATGCAAGGATTTTGGGTTTGAATCGAAAGTAGGGTTTAGTTCGTGTTTGTTTTTATGCTCTGTAAATTTTGATTTTCGTCGCCGTGCTTTGATCGAGTGGGTAGTGGTTTTAGGTGAAGGCCGATGAAGGTATGGCCATGGCGTTGGCGAGGTGGTTTTGCCTCTGGTGGTTGGGTTCGCTTGGTCAAGGCGGTTTTAGATGAAGAAGGGTGTTCGAGTTTTGGGTCTGGATGCTCGATTTCCTCCAGAACTTGATTTCACCAATTTGGATTTTCAGACCGATTTGCGTGACGATTTGTGACTTGTGGGGAGCCTCATCGATCGCCAGAGCGGCATCGCTGTTCCGTGCACGTGCACGTTGTGCCAGTGTGCCAGTGGGAGGTTGGGAGCTCTATAGTTCTCGAGTTTTAAGGGTTTGAGCGTGGTGGTCTCGAGTGGAACTCGAGCAAGCGGGGAGATCTCATGGGTCTAGTCTCGTGTTCGTGAGTTAGTAAGTGTTCAGTTTTATAACTTAACTGCAAAATAATATAAAGAGAGAAGAGGAAGAACAGGTAGTAGAAGGAGAAGAAGGGAGGGGGACTGGAAAAAAAGGGTGAAGGGTATTCGAGCTATTCGAGTAATAGAGGGTTTCCACTGTCCCATTTTCTAAAGATTTAACTTAATAAACTTTTAAGTTATTTTGTCAAATAAAGATTAGTATTAATTAAGTTAATGATGTTAACTTGTTTAGGTCAAAACTTGATTTTAAATTTATTTAAAAGAGATTTGTAAATGTAAAATTAATAATTAATTTAAAGTACAAGTTGATTAATAAAGTAATTAATTTTATTGTAATTAACTAAAGTAATTTAAGATTAAATAAATTTAAAGTTTAAGATTGAGATTAAAAATTCTAATGTTTAATCAAATTTAACTTATGAAAATTTATTTAATTAGTTAAAGTTAATTAGTAAATGGTAATTAACTTAAGTGATAAATTAAGGAATAAATGATTAATTAATTAATAGTAAATGATTAATTTAATAATTGTGATAATTAAATAAGTAATTAACCTTTATTAGTTAATAATTAAGTTATTAATTAATAATTAAGAATCAATTAATTTACTGAGTAATTAAGTAATAATCAATACCAGTAATTAATCAGAATAAAGTAATTTATTCTTAAGCAATTAATTAAGTTAAGTAAACTAGACTGTATTGATATGAATTGATAATTCTGTTGATTGATTCTAGTACCTGTTTAGTGTTATTCTGTGATATGTTGTATTCCGTATATCTGAGATGACTGTATATGTTTTATATGTGATATGATATCTGTTATGTGAATTCTTAATATTGAATTTGAACTGTTTAAGTTAATTAGACAACTTGGCCCTTAAAATGGCGTTAGGTTTTCGATGAGACCGGGATCGGAAGAATCAAATTTGATTCTCCGAAAACCACATCGATCCAATTTAAGCGTTAGGTCGTTAATTCTGAGAAGAAGATCGAGATGGTGTTTTCAAAATGCAAGGGTTATCGTTGTTGACTCTGAGGGTGATTCCAAAATGAGTGTAACGAGATAATGCCTTCGGTTTCGTTCGAACCCGGAACGAACTTGTATGGATTGAATGCTTTCAGCACATCGTCAGGCGGACGATGAGCATTCTAAGTGATATGTTCTTTAAAGGTAATCGTAGCCTCAAGCCTCATCAACCGGGAATGGCTAAAACAGGGGAGGTGCAGCAAGGTTAGGTGGGTCATGCCCAAGCAGGACAAGATATTTCCCCTGTCTAGATGTCCCTTATATATTTCGGCTTAGTGGGTGGTTGGTCGCGCCAACCATGGGGTTTATCTTGTTCGGGACTGTTCATTAAGGAATGGTTCCGGCCTTGTGTTGCAGGGGATGAAGGGAGTTGTAACGACCCACCGCTTTGACCGCCTCTAGCCGGTAATTAAACCAACTAGAAACGTTCAAGATGACGGATTGTTATTTAGTTTATAACATTTAAACAGAATCAATCACAGAATCACAGAACAATAATTTTATTTCACAAATGAACTTTTCTTTTATACACAAATATCAGAGTTATACAATACATTTAAATTTATACAGCGGAAACAATTTTTATTAAGTACAAGAAAAATCTCTTGAAAAACTTTAGCGATGCGGAAATTCCCCTCTTTCTAACTTCGCTGCGAGAAAATCTTCATGCTGTAAAAATACTCGGTCTGACCCGAGTATTACATTCAAAAGAAAATAATACACGGGTCAGTCTAATTCAAACTCAGTTATTAGTGCATAGAGGCAATAATAATTAAATAGCAATTAGACGACAGTCATAGATAAATTCACATATCCGACCCTTTAACAAGAAATCGGATATCGGTAAATATAACACTTAACAGTGCTATACAATAAATCAGCAGATTTAAATTTTCAACACAGATAGATAGGAGGATTATTAATGAATGAAAATTTAGAAAACAACAGAATTGCCAAAACGGCAATTAACAAAAAAATCATCAATTTAAACCAAATCAATTCAAACAATTGAAATGTCATTTAAAAACATCAAAACCGATTGGCTGTAGTACACGCACGCGTGCACTGCCTCGCCACATATAAAATGTTATAACTGTGTGGCTGCAGTTCACGCTTGCGTGCACTGCCTCGCCACTATAGTGATGATGTACCCAAAAGATCAATGAACCGAAATTTATGAAATCAAATGTCGATGCAACGCAAACCTACATAGGCAAAACTGCATATAAAAACGAAACTGCAGTCACAAATGGATACAGTTCAAAAGAACAAGCTCAAATTTGTCAAAGTCCAAAGCCCAGTACACCACAGTGCACGAAGTATGAATAGCGACTATAATATAGCTTCAATTTGCAAAACACAGTGAAGAATGTGCACAGCAGCAGTAGAAATGCACATGTACTAGATCCAATAACATGAAGGAACCCAAGACACAATAAAAATGCAAACAGAGGCGGCAACAGCAAATGGTTGACAAGTAGGTGTTCTGTTGTTCAAACATGCACTCACATATTATTCTATTTTACTTTTTAACATACATATATATTCCTTCATTTTCAAACAACTATGCAAGCATAGTTTTACTCATACAAACAATTATCACATGCCTATTCAATATGTACATCAAAGGCAACAATTTTAAACAGGAGATGGGGTTGTTCACACACTTGTATAAATGTTGAATAGAGATATAGTTGTTTTATAATCAAACAAGATACCCTGATGACAGAATTTTTATCATGCTTTGAGTTTTACCTATGTCCTCTAATTTCTAGAGCATGTTTCACTAATTCTACTTAAAAAAAATTCTTGCATTGACTTATGTTAATCATAACATATTTGTTTAAACACCGTAATGCTAGAACAGAGCAATTGTTCTTGTTTTTCTCACTTTTACATATATACATATACATGCAAGCAGATTTTTTTTATCAAACTTAAGTAATCATTTCATACAGATCAAGATACAAGTGGGTTTTAAAAATGTTTTAAGTGCAGGTTACTCACATAAAATAGGTTCATATGGAACAGAGGCAACATAAAATCAATATGAACTCAGTAAGTAAGCAAAAGTGCTTTATCTCTTAAGCAATTTTGTCAAGTTAAAGAGCAAGCCAGATTAACAAATTCAACAACTTCAAAAGAACTGTCATTACTTTAACAATTTTCGAAAATTCATACTGCTTATCAGTTCCACTGTGAAATAAGAGGTAAGAAGCTTAACTATTACTCAACTATGTTTTGTACAATTTAATCCAGCAATAAAATCTATGAAATAATACATGTATGAGGTCTGTATAATCTGTATTTAAACAACATGCGCACGGAACATATGCTTGCAATCAGGTTTTATAACCCAGGCATACTTTCAAAAGAACAAATGTAATTTGCCAAACGTTAAAACGTTGCTTTTGTGGCCAAAGTAAACAATGGAAACATGTTAAAGAAGGCTACAAGATGTTTATACAGCATAGGTCAGAGGACTAACATGTGCATCATACATCTACAATTCAAAATCAATTGCATGAAATCAAACAGTCCATCATACACAAATTGGAACGAGTCCAGAAAAGTATATTACTACTGAAGCTTTATTCAAATCAACTTAAACAACAATTCAACTTATGTCAAACATGGAGATTAAAAGAAGATTTTTTTTTTAACATACATTCTCTAGCTCTTGATCTAGTGATAAATCTGATTTAAGTTACAAACAAAAACTTGTTTCTTTGATCGTAGAGTAGGATTTAAAATTTTATGCAAGTTAAAAACAAACTTAGATTTTCTCTGAAAACCATAAGAACGGAAACGAGCAGTGAAGCAAAGCAACACTAACATCCACAGACGAAACAACATGATGCATCATTGAGATAAGACAAAAGTACAGGCAACATGAGACAGGCCAGAGTAATAACTCAGCATGCACAACTGGAATCAAGAAATACAACATAAGTTAAAAGCTATGCTGTGAAGACATAATCCAAAGTCAGAAGAAACCAGCATTGCAAATCATAAAATCCAAAGAAATTTCCCTTCTTACCCAAGGTAACAGCAAAATACTCTAGGCCGAAGCCATGTCAACATAGGTTGAACAAATCAAGCTAAAATCAAAATCAGCAGCCCCAAAATCAACTTAAAACAGAGAAATATCAACAATGAACAAAATCGAATCGAAGCCGAACAACGAAATCAAAATAAGCAGACAAAGTCGAACTGTGTCGAATAAGATGTGAGTAACATAAATTACTCACCTTCTCTATCGGAGCGAAGAGCGCGAATTTGGGTCGAAGCCGATTGCCGAAGCCCCTAATTGAAAAAACACTAACTATGAAGACGAGTGAATCGAGCAATTCCTAATCTGGAGAAAGCGAACGAAGGGCCGCCATTTTTTTCGTTTCATTTTTTTTTCTGATTTGAAATGATCTGAACGAAATAATAAAGGGGAGGGGGCGTTTTGCAGAGGAGACCGCGACTTGTTTATACCGTAGGTAGCTGATAGATACGAGATTTGCAGAGCGAAGATACATAGCAGTGTACTAGAGATTTTGCAATCTAATTTTTTTTCTTATTTTTTTTATTTCTTCTCAAATACAATTTGGTTTCAACACTAATTCCAACGCGTTTAGATGCCGTATGCTCACATATCAACTCCGAACGCCACGAAAATTGAAATCCGGTAATAATTCAATATTACGTACCCAATGGAACTGATTTCGTTGAATTCCGAGACTATGCCTCGGAAGGCTATTTCTAAATTCAAATTGAATGATAAAATTCCAAAACTGGACGAATCACTTTCAAATTTAATCCTGAAGCTTTTATTATCTTCAGTATTATTAGTGTGAATTTTCTAGGCCTTTGAAATATTTTTAATCAGCTTAAAATTGAATATTCAAATGTTTATTCAACTCTCAATAGATTAAATTTTTAGTATTTAATCGCCAAATTCATTGTTATATTTGGAATTCAATTTAGACCATCATTCAAATATTTAAAATTAATTAAATATTTTCAATTTAAATTGTTCAAAATTCAGGATCGTTACAATCTCCCCTCCTTAAAAGAATTTCGTCCCGAAATTACAAGTTAGGAGAAATGATTGTTAAAATTTCAATGATGTTTATACCCTACCCAATTTTATCGAGCTCAAAACTTAATAAAAATAAATAAGTATAGGATTCATTCCATTTGTCTTATTGATTTCTACAATCAAGACGCAAAAGTCTTCACTAAAGTTTTCAACTTACAAAACCCAAATTTTAAATTTGAAATTCTTGTTAAAAATCTACATAGTATAACTTTTCCAAAGCTGTGGACTTTCAAAATATCTCAAAAATCCTCTTCCTTAATTTATTAGGTTGGAATTATGCAATTTTTAATTCCAGATTATTGATTTGCCATCTAAAGTTCGAAAATACTTGCTAACTCGAAATTTAACAAGTCTATTGTCGTTCTTACAGACATTAGGCATACGGTGGCCAGGCGCAGGACTAAAAATCTCTAAGTACTAAATATACTTGCTTCAATTCCCAGTGAAAATACTTTTAAAAATTCTTTTAAAAAAAATGGATATGGAAAGCACGTTCCCCCATGGATCACAGTTTACCCGACGGTTCCGCTACTATCCCAGTAGAATCGCTTGTAAACTATAGATTTCACATCTCTTGAATTTCGCCATGGTTGTTGCATAGATCGCAGTTTACTCGGCGGTTGCGCCACTATCCCAGTGGAATCGCTTGTAACTGTAGGCATCTCGCCCCATGAATTACGCAATACCATCAGATCGCGGTTTACACGGCGGTTACGCTACTATCCCAGTAGAGTCGCTTGTAAACCCAGGCATCTCGCCTCTCGAATTACACTATTTCATATCATCTAGATCGCGGTATACCCGGCGGTTACGCTACTATCCCAGTAGAATCGCTTGTACCCATAGGCATCTCGCCCCACGAATTCCGCTAGTTCCCGATCCCAAACACGATGATCCATCGTGGGGGATTTTAGTCCGAATGGACATTCCACATATGGAAATTCAACGTAGCTACGAATTTCAAATGGACACTCATATCGAGTTCCAATACCTTCTCCAATTTTAAATGGAAGGTACTTTTCCATATCCTCAATTTGGAAAACATAATATCATACATACATAGTACTTCATTTCATAGTTCGTACATATCATACCTATGTGAACTTACATAAGTTTTCCATAACAATTTCTTTTCCAAACTAATGGTTTTCGAATTTATCGTATTCTCATATATACGTTCTGAAACCGCAATATTTCATATCCATAACAAATAGAGGATTCCAAAATTTTCCATTTCATTATCCATTTCAAATTTTCCTCCAAGTCGATTTGGAAATTTAAGGTTATCTCAAACCTAATTCACATTCATAATCCAATTTATTATCGACTTCACACTCAATTTGGATTTCACGTTACATTGTCAATACTCAACACATAATTGATGTCTATCGATATATAACCTCTGAGCTCGTACGTCTCAGAGAAGGGTGTTAAGCTAAGAGAATAAATTCTCCGCCATCAAACAGATATATATTTAATAGAGATCAATTGCTATGTCATCAATTCACAATGTTAAACATACAATCCAAATCAACCATCCAATTTCAAGTTGAACTAATTGTTCAAATTTCCCAAAAATATCTACGCAAGATATATATAATTTTTCCACACTTAACCATTTGAAAACAAATTTCAAATCATTTTTTCACCTTTCAATCTTTGAAAACAAATTTCAAAGTAATTTCCTTAAACAGAAACATTTCCAAATAGTTATCCATTTTAAACTTAAAATGGTTCATTTAAATCAATCAAATAAATCTTTACCGATTTATTTTAAACTTACGTTCCAAATCCGTAAATTTATTTTCACATTTCAAAAATAAATCAATGTTTATTTTTAACAAATTTCCCTTTCTTTTATAAATTCCATAATGAATTTACCTGTCCAAAATATCTATGAATATACGATTTTCAAATCGATTTCAAATATTCATTTTCAATTTATCTTTAAAAGATAAAATCTCAAAACATTCACTTCATATTGGAAAATATTTCCATACTTATTCAATAATAAGTAATTCACAAATCCATTTATTTTCAACACTTGGAAAATATTCAATATACTTAAATCATAATCAAGTATATATTTCATTCTTAAAGGAAACCATTCTTTTAAACACATTTGTTTGAGTCAAAACGAATGTTGCGTAAAACATTGTTACGACGACCCAAAATCACTAGTATAGGGATTCGAATTTAAGATAGATGTATAAATCCCAATACTACATAAAACATTTCCTTTCATTTCTCTCGAAAACGTCCATTTCAACAATAAATGTTGAAATCTATGCTTTCGATTCTTAACACATTTCAAAACAGCTTAAAAATGGATTAACTTCATTTTATGCACGTTCAAATTCAAATTCATCACTGAATCAATTAAATCTACTATGGATTTTCATGTTGACAAACATCAAATTCGAAATCTAAATCTCATTTGAACTTTGCATTTGCTTTCTATTCCTAAAAATAATCAACTAGTTCTTTAGTAAGTCATTCATCGACTTGGTTCCATTAAATTTATATTTCCACATTAACTATTTTAGACATTAGTCTAAACTTGAAATATAAGCTTTACATCAAAACTTGTTTTATTCATACAGTTAAGTCGACAATTAAATTTCCTTTCAAAATTTGCAATCCTCATTAGCAAAGGTCGGATCATTCAATCATTTTCCCAAGACATAACCGATTTATTTAATAATATATTCACTGTCCAAAATTGTGAATAAAATTCCCAACCAACTTGTATTATCACAGTATTTAACTTAAAGGATAATTCGCTGTCCAAAATTACGAATATATCTCCTTTAACAACTTTTATGTTTCATTTATCAAATTCAATTGGTTTCGAATTTATAAACAATCTTTACAAATTCCGTTTCTATTTATAAACTTCGATTTATAAATCTCCTTTATTAATTCAATTCAATTTATATAACTCAATTATATACCAAAAGTCCATTTATAAGTTAAGTACTTATAATCCATTTATTTACAAATCATTCTTCAAAACATTTGAAATCAATTTTCAAAAGAATCCAGAATCAAATTCCCGAGTTATAGTTCAATTATTCTCTTGGTTATAACCAAATTAACATGTCATTTTATTTCCCAATTATTACTTTGGAGATATTCGCAATATTTGATTCAAACCAATTCATTAATTCACTTAACTCATATTTCATTTTTCATAGATCTCAACAATTCGATAATGAGTTTTCAAATGATCGAGACTCAAATCTAAGGAGACGTCACCGAAGAGAACTATCGCAAACCTAAATTTAGAGAGGGGAATTTTCAAAAATAATTCTAATTTTCAAAATACTTTTTATTTTAAAGAAAACAATTTTATACTTCTTTAGATTTGGAAAACGTTTTCTTTAAAGTGATTCTAGTAACTATTCATATTAAACGCCATAAACTAAGCTTTGTGTAAACCAAAGCTTTGATACCACTTTTGTAACGACACGCCGCTCAGACCGCCTCTAGCCGGTAATTAAACCAACTAGAAACGTTCAAGATGACGGATTGTTATTTAGTTTATAACATTTAAACAGAATCAGTCACAGAATCACAGAACAATAATTTTATTTCACAAATGAACTTTTCTTTTATACACAAATATCAGAGTTATACAATACATTTAAATTTATACAGCGGAAACAATTTTTATTAAGTACAAGAAAAATCTCTTGAAAAACTTTAGCGATGCGGAAATTCCCCTCTTTCTAACTTCGCTGCGAGAAAATCTTCAAGCTGTAAAAATACTCGGTCTGACCCGAGTATTACATTCAAAAGAAAATAATACACGGGTCAGTCTAATTCAAACTCAGTTATTAGTGCATAGAGGCAATAATAATTAAATAGCAATTAGACGACAGTCATAGATAAATTCACATATCCGACCCTTTAACAAGAAATCGGATATCGGTAAATATAACACTTAACAGTGTTATACAATAAATCAGCAGATTTAAATTTTCAACACAAATAGATAGGAGGATTATTAATGAATGAAAATTTAGAAAACAACAGAATTGCCAAAACGGCAATTAACAACAAAATCATCAATTTAAACCAAATCAATTCAAACAATTGAAATGTCATTTAAAAACATCAAAACCGATTGGCTGCAGTACACACACGCGTGCAGTGCCTCGCCACATATAAAACGTTAAAACTGTATGGCTGCAGTTCACGCTTGCGTGCACTGCCTCGCCACTATAGTGATGATGTACCCAAAAGATCAATGAACCGAAATTTATGAAATCAAATGTCGATGCAACGCAAACCGACATAGGCAAAACTGCATATAAAAACGAAACTGCAGTCACAAATGGATACAGTTCAAAAGAACAAGCTCAAATTTGTCAAAGTCCAAAGCCCAGTACACCACAGTGCACGAAGTATGAATAGCGACTATAATATAGCTTCAATTTGCAAAACACAGTGAAGCATGTGCATAGCAGCAGTAGAAATGCACATGTACCAGATCCAATAACATGAAGGAACCCAAGACACAATAAAAATGCAAACAGAGGCGGCAACAGCAAATGGTTGACAAGTAGGTGTTCTGTTGTTCAAACATGCACTCACATATTATTCTATTTTACTTTTTAACATACATATATATTCCTTCATTTTCAAACAAACATGCAAGCATAGTTTTACTCATACAAACAATTATCACAATGCCTATTCAATATGTACATCAGAGGAAACAATTTTAAACAGGAGATGGGGTTGTTCACACACTTGTATAAATGTTGAATAGAGATATAGTTGTTTTATAATCAAACAAGATACCTTGACGCCGGAATTTTTATCATGCTTTGAGTTTTACCTATGTCCTCTAATTTCTAGAGCATGTTTCACTAATTATACTTAAAAAATATTCTGGCATTGACTTATGTTAATCATAACATATTTGTTTAAACATCGTAATGCTAGAACAGAGCAACTGTTCTTGTTTTTCTCACTTTTACATATATACATATACATGCAAGCAGATTTTTTTTATCAAACTTAAGTAATCATTTCATACAGATCAAGATACAATTGGGTTTTAAAAATGTTTTAAGTGCAGGTTACTCACATAAAATAGGTTCATATGGAACAGAGGCAACATAAAATCAGTATGAACTCAGTAAGTAAGCACAAGTGCTTTATCTCTTAAGCAATTTTGTCAAGTTAAAGAGCAAGCCAGATTAACAAATTCAACAACTTCAAAAGAACTGTCATTACTTTAACAATTTTCGAAAATTCATACTGCTTATCAGTTCCACTGTGAAATAAGAGGTAAGAAGCTTAGCTATTATTCCACTATGTTTTGTACAATTTAATCCAGTAATAAAATCTATGAAATAATACATGTATGAGGTCTGTATAATCTGTATTTAAACAACATGCGCATGGAACATATGCTTGCAATCAGGTTTTATAACCCAGGCATACTTTCAAAAGAACAGATGTAATTTGCCAAACGTTAAAACGTTGCTTTTATGGCCAAAGTAAACAGTGGAAACATGTTAAAGAAGGCTACAAGGTGTTTATACAGCATAGGTCAGAGGACTAACATGTGCATCATACATCTACAATTCAAAATCAATTGCATGAAATCAAACAGTCCATCGTACACAAATTGGAACGAGTCCAGAAAAGTATCTTACTATTGAAGCTTTATTCAAATCAACTTAAACAACAATTCAACTTATGTCAAACATGGAGATTAAAAGAAGACTTTTTTTTTTAACATACATTCTCTAGCTCTTGATCTAGTCATAAATCTGATTTAAGTTACAAACAAAAACTTGTTTCTTTGATCGTAGAGTAGGATTTAAAATTTTATGCAAGTTAAAAACAAACTTAGATTTTCTCTGAAAACCATAAGAACAGAAACGAGCAGTGAAGCAAAGCAACACTAACATCCATAGACGAAACAACATGATGCATCATTGAGATAAGACCAAAGTACAGGCAACATGAGACAGGCCAGAGTAATAACTCAGCATGCACAACTGGAATCAAGAAATACAACTTAAGTTAAAAGCTATGCAGTGAAGACATAATCCAAAGTCAGAAGAAACCAGCATTGCAAATCATAAAATCCAAAGAAATTTCCCTTCTTACCCAAGGTAACAGCAAAATACTCTAGGCCGAAGCCATGTCAACATAGGTTGAACAAATCAAGCTAAAATCAAAATCAGCAGCCCCAAAATCAACTTAAAATAGAGAAATATCAACAATGAACAAAATCGAATCGAAGCCGAACAATGAAATCAAAATAAGCAGACAAAGTTGAACTGTGTCGAATAAGATGTGAGTAACATAAATTACTCACCTTCTCTATCGGAGCGAAGAGCGCGAATTTGGGTCGAAGCCGATTGCCGAAGCCCCTAATTGAAAAAACCCTAACTATGAAGACGAGTGAATCGAGCAATTCCTAATCTGGAGAAAGCGAACGAAGGGCCGCCATTTTTTTTCGTTTTTTTTTTTTCTGATTTGAAATGATATGAACGAAATAATAAAGGGGAGGGGGCGTTTTGCAAAGGAGACCGCGACTTGTTTATACCGTAGGTGGCTGATAGGTACGAGATTTGTAGAGAGAAGATACATAGCAGTGTACTAGAGATTTTGCAATCTAATTTTTTTTCTTATTTTTTTTTATTTCTTCTCAAATACAATTTGGTTTCAACACGGATTCCAACGCGTTTAAATGCCGTATGCTCACATATCAACTCCGAACGCCATGAAAATTGAAATCCGGTAATAATTCAATATTACGGACCCAATGGAACTGATTTCGTTGAATTCCGAGACTTTGCCTCGGAAGGCTATTTCTAAATTCAAATTGAACGATAAAATTCCAAAACTGGACGAATCACTTTCAAATTTAATCCTGAAGCTTTTATTATCTTCAGTATTATTAGTGTGAATTTTATAGGCCTTTGAAATATTTTTAATCAGCTTAGAATTGAATATTCAAATTTTTATTCAACTCTCAATAGATTAGATTTTTAGTATTTAATCGCCAAATTCATTGTTATATTTAGAATTCAATTTAAACCATCATTCAAATATTTAAAATTAATTAAATATTTTCAATTTAAATTGTTCAAAAATCAGGATCGTTACAGGAGTAATCCTCGGTACGGTGATCTAGGCCCCGTACTGTGACGGGCGGTACCCCAGTAGCCCTGCCATTGTTGGAAATCCATTTTCCCTACGAGACCCTACGGTTTTGATTTGTATTACCCACTTTTGTGGCTAGTAGCTGGAATTTAATCATGTAACAATTTCGGCTATTTCTATTTACTTGAAAACCCTAGACACTATTAGGATATCACTGGATTTCCTATGAAATGTTTTGGTTAGCGCAAGGTAAAAACTTACCCGTATTTATTTGTGGGGAGTCTTACGTGATACCTTTATTTTCAAATGTTTTCAAAGTTAAACAACTTTAAACCGTTTACTCATATCTGACCCATGTCTGACCCGGAGTTTATTTTTTTTCATAAACTCTCGGGTACCCAAATTTTTACGGGTAGCCAAGGGATTCAGGTTGGATTTGACGAATTCTGGAGGAGCAATGGAGCAGGAGGCTTCTATGTTGTAGATATAGATATATGGTATTCCGCTGTGTTGATATCTCTGAGCTGTTTATCTATATTGTATATTGACTTGTGTTAACTAGACAGGTGTTTATAACTGTCTAGTATGTGTTGTATGATCTGTATAGCTCTGATATATGTAAAATTATGTAATAGTTATGTAATATATTATATTTTGTTCCATTCCGCTATGAGATTCTGATGTTGTTGTTCTTTCTTCTCTATCTTTTCTATTTTCTCATCCCTTTCTTTCTTAATGATGATACGTCTTTCTGGTAGTTGAAGGGCGGGTCGTCACAGTTGGTATCAGAGCATAGGTTGGTGATAACCATGGCTCTGGTAGAAATTGCTCATAGAATAGAGTCAGTAGTACTCTAAAATGAGTTTGAGTGTATTAATAGATATGAGCGCGTACTTGTTAGTGAATATAAAATTGTTTTTATATTGTGTTGATTTATCTGATGAGTGTTTATGGATTCTGGTCGATGGATGGGACGCCATTTTATCGATATGGATTTCTAAACTCTTAAACAAGATAGACCGACACAGTATTGTTTTTAAAGTAGGGTAAATGAAATAATTTTACCCAAAATTATATTTTGATACAAAAGAAATATTTTTCTGAAATAACTATATATACTTGGATATTTGATTGTTAATAATACAATCAAATAAAATTTTAAATGCGAGTTGTTTATAACCAAATAAAATTATTTAAGAATGGATTTAAATAAAAAGGAATGTAACTGAAATCTGATGAAACCAGAGTTTAAGTCCCGGAAATTTGAAAGGTGTTTAAATGAATTTAGACAAAAGGATTTGGAAATTTAAAAATCATGGAAAGGTTTGAAATTTTTCAAAGATTTGAAGGCCATAGTGGAATACTGTTTTGGAAAATATTGTTGAATGGAAATTGTTTTGGAAAAAATTTGTGGAAGTAAGGAAGCACTGAACTCACTTCAGTCGTTGGAAAATAATCCTGATGATGCTGGCCACATCATTAGAATTCATTTTCGAGTTTCTAAAGTGATGGATTGCTACCAGGATATTAGTTATGATAAATTGTTTAGGCTTGTTGGACATACAAATTATTTTAGAAATGTTCAAAAGGAGAAAATGTGTTTTGGTGAAAACAAGTGTTTGGAATTTGAAATTTGATTTTAATTTCAAATGTTTTGGAAATGAAAACCGGGCAATTGAATTCTAAGAAATTCTGTTTAAATGAATAAATCAACTATTGGATTTATAAAGTAAAGTTGATATTAATATGATGAAATTGGGAATTTTAATCCAGGAATTAAAATTTAACTTGAGAAAATGAAGATAAGAAAATATACTAGAGTTTAACCTGAGATAAGTTAAATGGAATTGAAGTTCAAAATGAACTTAATTGAATATAAAATTTGAAGGTAAAATGATTGTAATTGTGAGGTGGAAATTTATACCTTAAGAAAGTAAGTGCTGTATATATGTAAATAATCTGGAATTGTGATTATAAGATGAAATGACCCAAATGAGTAATTTAAACTTTAAAGTAAACAAATAAGTTTTGAGCTCATATATTGAGAAATAAATTTAAGGAATGGTAAGTAGCTAAATTTAACTGAAGCTGAGTTAAAACCAAATTGAATTTAAATGAATTCAGTCGAGTTATAAATAATATTAAGTGGAATAAAATTCTTATGTAAATATGTAAATATTGGATTGAATTAAACCAGAATTGGTGAGAGTGTAAACAAATCTAATTCAAGAATAAACTGAATGACATTTTTATGAATAAATTTAATAATGAGTTGTTATTGCAAATTAAAATTTAAGGATGGATAAAAGAATAAACTAATCAAATAGATTAGTAAATAGTTGGGATTTGATTAAAGGAAAATCAAATCAAAGATTTAAATGAGAATTGGTGGAATAGAATAGACTTAAGTTAATTATTGGGTAGAACAGTTGAAGAAAATAGATAACTTAAGTAAATTGTGAGAGGGTTATTTAAAATACTGGTTGTCAGGTTTAATAACATGGTTTAGAACCAAACCCGTTGAAATGAAGGAAATGCAATGAAAGGATTATGAATAAATTAATTGTGATGGAATCAAGTGTAAATTGAGTTGGAATCAATTTAAGATTTGTTATAAAGTTTAAGTGATTATTTATTCACAATGATACTGTTGAATTGCATATAGAAATGAGTTGTTTTGAAGTAGACAAGATTAAATAAAATTCTATGAATTATTGGAAACAAAATAGGATGATTTTGAATATGAGTTTGTCTTGCCCAAATGAATTAAATATATAAGCAAGTAAGTTGTAAATCATTTAATTGAGGAAAATGATTTGAGAATTGGATGGAAGTAATTGAACTAAGTATTGAAATTATACATATGGTTTATGAAAATATGTAATAGAGACTCTGCCATAACTTTTCAAAATTTTGGAAAAAAAAAGAAAGGGGAAATTTAATTTAAAAATTTAGCAACAAAACAATTTCAAATTGGAAATTGAAATAAATTAATGAATGAAACTAATTTAAGAATAATGAAAGAAATCACTTATAAATGGAAGATAGTCAATAAAGTTAAATATTCAGAGTTGAAGGAAAATTTGAATTCACATGGAATTAGAAATTCAAATTGGAAATAAGAAATTATAAAGGTTAAGGTGGTGGAGTGATGATGTGAGAGATATATAATGCTCATATTAAACTTAAGAAATGAATGGTGAAATTCTTGAGTAAATTTGATATTGAGGGAATTATTCCAAGTGGATAGAAATCAAATAATGTGAATAAAGAAATTGATATGGTTGATAATCAAAGGATATTAATACGTAGGATGTACGTATATTATTTTATTCTCATAACAAACTGATCCAGATTCGAGCACAGAATTTCGAGATAGTTATATCGATCCGAGTTGGGATTTTTCACTCGATTTTCGACGACGAACTATGGATTTGGATTTTGATTACTTCTGGAAATTCTCTATCATAGTTGTGACTATGCAAGGAGAATGACGGTTTCTGATCAAGAAACCAGTTCTGTGTCCGTACTAGGAAGTAGGGTGGACGATACTAGTTCGGAAGCGAAATTGTGTGATCAAGCGAATGATCGGATTTGATATTGTGTACGGATAGTATATGTACATCGTACGGGCTTGATTAAATAGATATTGAATTCTGTAAACAAGTCAATAAAATTGGAAAAGAGTTAATACTGTAGATTTCAGTATTGAATTGCTAGAACGGGTATCTGGAAATTCATTGTATATTCCATATATCCCATCTTAAAAATTTGTTGTTGATTCATCGTTAGTTGTTAAACCAGTAATTCAGGAATTTGGAAGTTAAATTAAATTTAATTGTGGTCAGGAATCCAGTTTGGATTATTGATCATCGAGAGGCAAAGCCTCGATAATTTTAGGAAAGCTTATCCGGATTTATGTTCGGATAACTAGTGATGTTTGTTAGAATAAACTGTTTGATTTTGTTATTGTATGAATAATATGTATGTTTGAATGATTGGAATACTAGCTTTTAAATTAACTATTGTTTTAAATTTCGAGGACGAAATTCTTTTAAGGGGGAAGGAATGTAACGACCCCGGATTTTGGGCCCAGTTATTTTAATAAATGTTTAATCTAATTAAATAAAATGTGAACGGTTCATTATGAAATGAGTATGATTTTGGTAATAATTGCCAATTGATTATATGCATTGGTATTTTTAAAAGGAGATTTGAGTTGAAAATTTGAAATAAAATATCTCAATAATATTTATAATAGAATTTATCTTATGAAATTAAAATAGAATGCTTTCTCTTATTTTCAATTGATAAAAATATTTGGATGATAATGTTTAAATTAAAAATCTAATTGTACAAATGTAAAAATATAAATGTTAAATATAAGCCTAATACATGAATATAACCTAATAATTGATAGTTAAAATACAAATAGAAATAAATTTAAATAGCTGTAAATAAATCATATTGAACATAATTTACTATTGATAGTCAAAGTATAAAATGAAAACAAAATCATAGAAAAGTAAACCTGACAAATATGTTTATCATTAAGCTAGAATAATACCAGATAAAACCAAACATCTTTACACAAAAACTAAAAATATAATAGCAACCATATGTATATAAGCAGATAAGCTAGAAGAGAACAAATGTTTGACACAAAAATAGAAACTAGTTGCAGTGTAAACATGTGCAATGCAAGAAAACAATGATATAATAATAAGGCGAAATGAGTAGCTTCATGTATAAGCCTTCCTGAAACATATCTCTTCTATCTCTTTATATAAATATATATGTACAACTATTAAATATCTTTACAATATGAACATGTAATTGATTATGTAAACATAATTATTTAGTGTAAACTTATATGAATACACATTAGTACAATAGAAATATGAAAAAACATCTTTGTACAATCAAAGCTGCAATATCTTTGTACCATGTGTTTGTGTCAGCAAACATTAATAATAATATGTTAACATAAACATTTAATTAGCCACCTTTATGTCTGGGAACATACCTTCTGGCCGAAAATATCGAATTCATTTCAGGTCTTAGTACCTTATTATAAATAAAAATAAAGCAAGCTAAAGCTTGTTTCAGTAGGTATCTTGTTCAAAGGCATATATAGATATGTCTGTCATTCCATTTAGTTGATTCCTGAGGAAAAATTTGGAAAGCAAAGCCTAAATTAGAACGAAGAAAAAGGAAGAAGTATAAACAGAATTTCATATTCAAATAAAGTGAGGAGGCAGAGAAACTTACAGAATTCAAAACTTCAGGCTACAGACTTCTATTACTAGCCTCTGTTTCAAGTTTCAACAGTGATTTATTTTTGGTGAGTAAACATACAGTTCTTTTTAAAAATTTAAGTTTGGTAATTAGTTTATAAACTTTGTGGATGTTGTATGATGTAAATATGTGGTTCTGAAATGCGTGCTCTCTGAAAATTTAGTATGTGATGTTCTTTAATATATAAAGTTCTGGGCAAAGAAATTTAAATAAAAAAAATTATATAAAACATCTTCATACAAATATCTTAAGCTTGGAAATTTTAACTAAGTAAATTGTTTAAGCTTAGATCATAACCTGGAAAGGGTTCTAAAAGCATCACAGTATAATATAGTTACTGTATATTCAAGTTACAGATAAAAATAAATTAAAAGCTAAAATTCGAATGTGTTAATTTTTAAATTTAATCACCTATCTTGATTACACACACAAGGTTAAAATTTTTAGCATAAAAATTATGATTTTTAAGTGAGTATTTAAGGCACAGTTTGAATATGACTCAAAGTTACATTTTTGTTAATTTCGATTGATCCAATTAATTTTAATTGTTGAAATTTCTTGTGAAGCAAGTTTGAAGATGAACTAACATAGGAAAAATGTTTAAAGATTTTTCGAATGCAAGGATTTTGGGTTTGAATCGAAAGTAGGGTTTAGTTCGCGTTTGTTTTTATGCTCTGTAAATTTTGATTTCATCGCCGTGCTTTGATCGAGTGGCTAGTGGTTTTGGGTGAAGGCCGAAGAAGGTATGGCCATGGCGTTGGCGAGGTGGTTTTGCCTCTAGTGATTGGGTTCGCTTGATCGAGGCGGTTTTAGATGAAGAAGGGTGTTCGAATTTTGGGTCTGGATGCTCGATTTCCTCCAGAACTTGATTTCGCCAATTTGGATTTTCAGACCGATTTGCGTGACGATTTGTGACTTGTGGGGAGCCTCATCGATCGCCAGAGCGGCGTTGCTATTCTGTGCACGTGCACGTTGTGCCAGTGTGCCAGTAGGAGGTTGGGTTGGGAGCTCTGTAGTTCTCGAGTTTTAAAGGTTTGAGCGTGGTGGTCTCGAGTGGAACTCGAGCAAGCGGGGAGATCGCATGGGTCTAGTCTCGTGTTCGTGAGTTAGTAAGTGTTCAGTTTTATAACTTAACTGCAAAATAATATAAAGAGAGAAGAGGAAGAACAGGTAGTAGAAGGAGAAGAAGGGAGGGGGACTGGAAACAAAGGGTGAAGGGTATTCGAGCTATTCGAGTAACAGAGGGTTTCCACTGTCCCATTTTCTAAAGAATTAACTTAATAAACTTTTAAGTTATTTTGTCAAATAAAGGTTAGTATTAATTAAGTTAATGATGTTAACATGTTTAGGTCAAAGCTTGATTTTAAATTTATTTAAAAGAGATTTGTAAATGTAAAATTAATAATTAATTTAAAGTACAAGTTGATTAATAATCTAATTAATTTTATTGTAATTAACTAAAGTAATTTAAGATTAAATAAATTTGAAGTTTAAGATTGAGATTAAAAATTCTAATGTTTGATCAAATTTAACTTATGAAAATTTATTTAATTAGTTAAAGTTAATTAATAAATGGTAATTAACTTAAGTGATAAATTAAGGAATAAATGATTAATTAATTAATAGTAAACGATTAATTTAATAATTTGTGATAATTAAATAAGTAATTAACTTTTATTAATTAATAATTAAGTTATTAATTAATAATTAAGAATCAATTAATTTACTGAGTAATTAAGTAATAATCAATACCAGTAATTAATCAGAATAAAGTAGTTTATTCTTAAGCAATTAATTAAGTTAAGTAAACTAGACTGTATTGATATGAATTGATAATTCTGTTGATTGATTCAAGTATCTGTTTAGTGTTATTCTGTGATAGGTTGTATTCCGTATATCTGAGATGACCGTATATGTTTTATATGTGATATGATATCTGTTATGTGAATTCTTAATATTGAATTTGAACTGTTTAAGTTAATTAGACAACTTGGCCCTTAAAATGGCGTTTGGACTTCGATGAGATCGGGATCGAAAGAATCAAATTTGATTCTCCGAAAACCACATCGATCCAATTTAAACGTTAGGTTGTGAATTCTGAGAAGAAGATCGAGATGGTGTTTTCAGAATGCAAGGGCTATCGTCGTTGACTCTGAGGGTGATTCCAAAATGAGTGTAACGAGATAATGCCTTCGGTTTCGTTCGAACCCGAAACGAACTTGTATGGATTGAATGCTTTCAGCACAACGTCAGGCGGACGATGAGCATTCTAAGTGATATGTTCTTTAAAGGTAATCGTAGCCTCAAGCCTCATCAACTGGGAATGGCTAAAACAGGGGAGGTGCAGCAAGGTTAGGTGGGTCATGCCCAAGCAGGACAAGATATTTCCCCTTTCTAGATGTCCCTTATATATTTCGGCTTAGTGGGTGGTTGGTCGCGCCAACCACGGGGTTTATCTTGTTCGGGACTGTTCAGTAAGGAATGGTTCCGGCCTTGTGTTGCACGGGATGAAGGGAGTAATCCTTAGTACGGTGATCTAGGCCCCGTACTGTGACGGGCGGTACCCCAGTAGCTCTGCCATTGTTGGAAATCCATTTTCCCTACGAAACCCTACGGTTTTGATTTGTATTACCCACTTTTGTGGCTAGTAGCTGGAATTTAACCATGTAACAATTTCGGCTATTTTCTATTTACTTGAAAACCCTAGACACTATTATAATATCACTGGATTTCCTATGAAATGTTTTGGTTAGCGTAAGGTAAAAACTTACCCGTATTTATTTGTGGGGAGTCTTACGTGATACCTTTATTTTCAAATGTTTTCAAAGTTAAACAACTTTAAACCGTTTACTCATACCAGACCCATGTCTAACCCGGAGTTTATTTTGTTTTTCATAAACTCTCGGGTACCCAAATTTTTACGGGTAGCCAAGGGATTCAGGTTCGATTTGACGAATTCTGGAGGAGCAATGGAGCAGGAGGCTTCTACGTTGTAGATATAGATATATGGTATTCCGCTGTGTTGATATCTCTGAGCTGTTTATCTATATTGTATATTGACTTGTGTAAACTAGACAGGTGTTTATAACTGTCTAGTATGTGTTGTATGATCTGTATAGCTCTGACATATGTAAAATTATGTAATAGTTATGTAATATATTATATTTTGTTCCATTCCGCTGTGAGATTCTGATGTTGTTGTTCTTTCTTCTCTATCTTTTCGATCTTCTCATCCCTTTCTTTCTTAATGATGATACGTCTTTCTGGTAGTTGAAGGGCGGGTCGTCACAAATGATATGTTTGATCAGCTTTATGGTGTCGTTGTTTTCTCTTAGCTTGATCTTGCCACAGGTTTTCACCAGCTCAGGGTTGCTGAGGAAAGCATTCCCTAGACTGCTTTCCATACTGAGAAAGGGTTTTATGAATGGTTAGTCATGCCTTTTAACTTGACAAATGCTCCTGCTTTCTTTGTTGATTTGATGAATCATGTTTTTCGTGATGTGCTTAATAAATTTGTTCTAGCCTTTGTTGATGATATCCTTGTCTTTTCTGAGACCAAGAAAGAGCATGAGTCGCACTAGAAATCTATTATGGAAATTCTTAGAAATCATCAATTGAAAGTTAAATTTTCTAAATGCCATTTCTGGAAAGACGAAGTCTGATTCCTTAGACATATTGTTTCTAGTAATGGAGTTTCTATTGATCCATCCAAGATCGCTGTGATTAATGTAAGTTTTCTTTCTTTCACTTTTTCCTTCATCACTTAAGTATTCTATCTTTTCTGTTGTTCTTATTTCTCCCTATTCTATTATAGGATTGGGAAACTCCTAAGACTCCATCAGATATTCGTAGTTTTCTGGGCCTTGCCGGTTATTACCGGAGATTCATTAAGAATTTTGCTCGGATTGCTGCACCTCTCACTGCTTTGACTTGTAAGAATGCAAAGTTCATCTGGGATAAGAAGTGTGAAGCTGCATTCGATGAGTTAAAGAGTAAACTAACTTCCGTAGTAGTTCTTACCATTCCAAATGGAAATGAGGGATTGACGGTATATACTGATGTTATTCGTGAGGGATTGGATGCTATTCTCATGTAGGATGGTAAGGTCATTACCTATGCCAGCCATTAGTTGAAAACCCATGAGGCTAATTATGTTGCTCATGATTTAGAGTTGCTTGATGTTGTATTTTCTTTGAAGCTATGAAGGCATCATCATCTTGGAGCGAAGTTTGAGCTTCTCACCGATCATCAGCCTCTGAAATATATCTGCAGCCAGAAGGATTTGAATCAGAGGCAAGTTCATTGACTTGAGTTTCTGGTTTCTTACGACCTCGATATTAACTATACTCCCGGTAAAGCTAATGTTGTGGCCGATGCTCTGAGTCGGAAGAAGGCTTTGTTGTGTCAGCTTGTTATTTCTTCTCCTCTTTTGGATCATATCAAGGCTAAGAAGGATGAGGATGAGATGCTTAGATTAATGAAGGAGAGTGTTCGTAGCAAGGTTGGTGGTGGTAGTAGTGGTAGTAGTGGAGCTCATATCAATGATGGTGGGATTTTTTGACGATTAATGGTAGGATTTGTGTCCCGAATGTTGATGGATTGAGGCAGGAGTTGCTTCAAGAGAATCATCGATCCAGACTTTTTATCCATCCTGGTGTGTCAAAGATGCATCAGGATATGGAGAGGCATTATCGATGGAGAGGGATGAAGCGGGATATCTCTATCTTTGTTAGTCGGTGTGCGACTTGTCAGCAAGTCAAGGCCGATCATTTGAAGGCCCCTGGTTTGTTGCAGCCCCTTGAGATTCCCAATTGGAAGTGGGAATAGGTTTCCATGGATTTCATCGATGGATTACCAAGATCTAGGGGGGTAATGAGAGTATCTGGGCTATTGTAGATAGACTGACCAAGTCCGCTCATTTCATTCTGGTCAAGTCTACTCGTTCTGCTTCTAGCTTGTCTGAGATTTACATAAGAGAGATTGTTCGTCTCCATGGTGTTCCTCTCAGTATTGTTTGTGATCGTGATCCTATCTTTACCAGTAAGTTTTGCAAACCTTTTATGGAATCTTTGGGTACTCATCCGAATCTGAGCACTGCTTGCCATCCACAGACCGATGGTCAAACGGAAAGAGTGAATCAGATTCTCGAAGATCTTCTTTGTGCTTGTGTGCTTGATTATGGAGGATCTTGGGAAAATCATCTCCATCTTGCCGAATTCACCTACAATAATAGTTATCAGGTATAATATAATCTTCTATTTTAAGCTTATCTTAATCCTTTATCTATATCATTCCATCTCTGAATTCAGGCGAGTATCAAAATGTCTCCGTTTGCTGCTCTTTACAGACGACCTTGTAGATCTCCATCTTGCTGGGTTGAATCCGGTAATCATTTGGTTCTTGGTCCTGATTTGGTTTTGGAGGCTTCTAAGAGAGTTGAGAAGATTAAGAGGAAGTTGAGGGTTGCTCAAGATAGGCAGAAGAAGCACGCTGATAGGCATAGGCGGAGTTTGGAGTTTGCTATTGGTGATCAAGTTTTCCTTAAGTTCTCTCCCTTAAGGAATGTCATTCTCTTTGGTCGTAAAGGGAAGCTTTCTCCTAGGTTCATTGGTCCTTTCCGCATTGTGGAAAGAGTTGTTTCTTTGGCTTATCGTCTGGATTTAGCTGAGAAGCTTTCTAGAGTGCATGATGTATTCCATATCTCTCATCTTCGTCGGTATCTTCATGACGCAGCTAAGAAGGAAATCTGTTAGTCTGGTCAAAGTATAGTGGAGTACGGATGATCGAGATTGTACCTGGGAGACGGAGGAAAGCATTCGTGCTTCAAATCTGGAATTGTTCGTTTCAGGTATTATTTTGCCTTTCTATCTTTCTTTCTTTATTTTTCCTTGTTCGTTCTTTTCGAGGATGAAAAAATTTGAGCGGGGAAGAGTGTAACAACCCTAGATTTTTGAAATATTTTTTAATTTAATTTTATTTCATTTTGAAAATATTTTATAATTTATTTTATTTCAAGATTTTATTTTTAAAACATTTTTAAATTGATGTCATAATTTTTCAAAGCTTATTGTATTTTATTTACAATTTTTAAATCCTAGTTTTAATTATTATGCTATTTTCCTAATTATTTATATTTTTCTAAAAAATTATTTATTTATTTTCTTTCCTACTTTATTTTGTTTTGTTCTATGTTTATTTACTTACATTTTTATTTGTTTAAAATGAGTAAAAGAAATAAGAAATATAAAGGGTCAAAACCCTTTTATATGACATGACTTTTCACTTCCTTTTTGTCCTTTCATTTTGCAATTGGCATTTGCATTGAGTAGCCGACCACATTACTTTCTTTAGCCGTATATCTTTTTTATTTTTCACGTAAGAAAATTTCCCTCATCTCAAAAAGTTTGTCCATCAAAATTTCTGAAATTTCTTTTGGTAAGTTCATGGCTCATTTTCTCTTCTTTACTGCATTGTTTACATTGTTTTTGTGCCCTGATTTTCCCTTATGTTGCTCGTCCATAAGCCTCTTCACCACCACACTACCTCTACCTCCACCATACTCGGCTGCAACCATCATCAACCCCTTTGACCATGACATGCCGTGGCACCCCTATGACGAAAACTCCTCAAAAAAATTGCAAGCACTTGGAAAACATGCATAGCCGAGCCTTATTACCAATATCCCTTCACATTCTCCTCTCGGCCACCCCTAGAACCACCACCACCATCCACTACATGACCTTTGGCCACTGGTGCACCGTCACAAGGCTTGAACAAAGCAAGGCCGAGCCACCACTTGCCATGGCCGAGCCAAGAAATGTGACCAAAATGCCACTATGTTGCCTTGACTTGTGTACGTTTCATGCTATCACCACTACCCTTCATTTCCTTGCAAGCCGAGCCATATTTGTGAGAAATGTGGAATACGGATCTTAAGGTTAGGATTAACACTAGAGGGGGTTAAATAGTGTTTAAACAAATTACTAAATATTTTTGAGTTTTTGTTAATTTGAACACAAATGTATGTAATATTCAGACATAGATATGATCACAGAAACAAACACTGATGCAGAAATAAAGTAGAAGCAGTAAAGGAAAGAACACACCAGATTTAATACTGGTTCGGAGTTACCCTACATCTAGTCCCACACACAAGTACGGATTTCCTTTCCAAAGCAATTATACAATTATACCATCGATTTCAAGGCTACGAGGTACACCCTCCAAATTCACAATCATCTGGGTAGAGATACTTGATTTCACGAGCAACAAGTTCACCCAATTGACTTCCTAGGCTACAATCACACCTTTCTCACTTGATTGATTTCCAAGGCTACAATCACACCTTTTACACTGGATTGATTTCCAAGGCTACAATCACACCTTTTACACAGAAATGATTACAAAGAAGCCTATAACTCTGAATAGCACTAAGGATCCTGCTGAGATAGTGATAGAGAATCAAACTAGAAATGATCTGGTTAGATCCAATGTTGATTTCGGCAGAGTAATGGTAAGAATATGTATATGAAATGTGGAAGAAGAAGAGGAGTGAAAACTATAAAAATATGAATAGATATTTGTTGAAAACGGCTCCTATTTATAGAAGAACAACAGCCATGTCCATCCGTGAAGGGATATGACGAATAGACACTTCTTTTGAAATTCAAAATTTTGAAATCAACCGACACTATGTCGACATGGGTAACTTGGGTATGTCGATATCCCAAAGGAAATTTTGGCGTTTTGTTTTTCTTTGAAAATAACTTTTGTCTTATATTAAAACTATTTTAAACTTCATAAATATACTTAACTATAGTTAAAATACATAAGTAAATATAGAGAATATTAGTATTTATATTTTATAATCTTATTCTAAGGTTGTTGCCATCAAAACCATCATCTCAAGGACTGAAAATCTCCCCCTTTTTGATAGTGACAACCTTTGTTTATAAAATATTACTTATATCCTAATAACTCCCTCTAAAACTAATAACTCCCCCTTAATCCATGCCTAACTACCCTATTTTATATTTCTCCCCCTTTGTCATCAACAAAAACCATCCTAAAATCATAAAACTATAAAACTCCCCCTTAAACTAATACTAGAACAAAGTATAGTAAATGGAATGTGAAAGAGGTTAACATCATTATATTATAATTATTCAATACATAAATATGTATAAGTATATTTCAACACACTCATCAAAACCAATCAAGTCAGACGAGTCAAACAAATCAATCAAGTCAAACACGCCAAACAAGTCAATCAAAATCAAACAAGTCAATCAAGTCAAACAAGTTAATCCAAACATACCAAACAAATCAAAAACTAATAATCCTATATTATAAGACAATAGTACAAACTTCTCCTAAAATAAAATACACTCGTTATGTATACATGTATGCAATATGTAGTTTGTAATGCAGTACGAAATGCACGACATATGCAATGTAGCATGAGATGATATGCAAAATGAAGTGTAACTTGTGATGTAAATGATTATGATATTTCATGCATTGTAATTTATGATGTAATATGCAATGAAATGCGATATGAAATAGGATGCATAATGATATGTAATATGAAACAGAATGATAACGAAGTAATAATAATAATAATATGTAGCATGATATGCTGATATATATACTACGGTAAGAGATATCCAGATTATAAGATAAACATGAGTGATAAGTAATATCTAATTGACGAGCACATGTATGTATATGTATATATATGTATGTATGTATACATATATCAAACAATTTATTATAACTCGCTTCAACCAAACAAAGGTAATACATACCAATTACTAAACTTAGGTTAAGGAAACTAATGAATGGGATTAAAATAGTAATATAGACAAGAGTTTAAAGGTAATAAATGATATTAAAATTATAACATATCCATGAAAGGTAGAAACAAATTCAATATCAAAATCAAATTGCTAATAAGTGTGGATTTAAACTATATATACATATATATGTATATATATGATCAAATATGGTTTTTATAAAAATTAACAGCCTACTTATTTAATTTATTTAAAATAATTAATTTAACCGGGTTGTTTTTATTTTTTTTATTCACTATTTTTTTATTTTTAAGAATCCAAACTTCCATGTTTATAAAACACTTAACTTACTAATTAAAACCTTTATATTAAATTATTATTGGTTTAAATACTTAGAAACATGTTTAAACATCTTTTAAATTTAAAAAATATTATAATGAAATATTAAATAAACCAATAAAGATTGAAAAACTAAAATAAACATGTGCTATATTAAGGCCTCTTACTTTAAAAATAATAATTAATTATTAAAAAACATTTAAACATGAACTTGATTTTAAAATATTCTAATATAAGTTAGATACTAACTCTAATAGGGAAAAATACTTAATTTAAATATCATTTTTACATAGTTTAAAGTTTCATAAAGAAAAACAGCATTTAAAGAATGCTAAAAAAAAGTTTTTGTAGTAAAATATATTCGAAACTTTATAAAACTGAAACTGTAGCTTTTGCCAAATGCTATGTAAAGTTTCTGAAACTCTACAGCGTTTGAAAGCATAGAAATGCTATAAAAATGAATTTGCAGTACTTACAAAATATTACAGAAGAAAAGAAGCATTTTAGAAATGCTATCTAAAATTCCAATCATGTGATATGGTGCTATCTTATTAATTGAAGAAATATATAAACAGAGCCTTATTCTAACATTCTAAATTCATTTTATTAATTTCTTAAAGATATAAATTTAGTATCTTAAAAGAATAGAGTATGAGAAGTAAAAATAACATTAGAAAAGTTGAAATCATTAATGAAGGTATGCTTTTCTACTTAGTATAGTTGTATTAAATTAATAGTATGATTTTATTCGAAATAAAACACATTTTAAAAGTCCTTTATTTAGAAAAATTTAGACTGGTATATCAATATTTATAATATGGCGTGTCGATATATGGACCAAAATATTAAAACTTATAAAAGAGATAAATTTCTATACCTAATTAAATGCATAAATATATTCCTAAATGGAACAATAAGGATGAAATAACAGTAAAGCGTACCAATTTTTACACTCCATCTTTCTAACTTTGTTGTTCTTCCATTGTCATAAACCACACATTTATATCTCTTAGAATTTAATGATGAGATCTACTCTATTGCGACGGCCTCGTTTTTTTGATCAGCGTAGTATATTCATTTGCTGAATTTGAAGTCCGTATGTGAAAGATGTAGATGATTTAGTAGATTGACTAACTTGGCGCTAAAACTTTGAATTTGAATTTTGAATGAATGGACACTTCAACCACTATAAATAGGCCCAACAGTCACCACTTTTCATAAGTTTCTCTTCTTCTTCTTCTTCTTCCCGTTTTTCTACTTACTATCAAACTTCTAGAAGGCATATCTCCTTCGTTTCTTAACGGAATTGGAAGAAACTAGTGGCAAATCGAAGAGGAAGGCAAGGACTACGATCTAGTAGTAGTTTGATGTTGAATTTGTGAAAGTATTGTGATGCAACAGGTCGAACAGTAGAAGATATGTAGAAAATCCCTTACATAGTTTTCAATTTTTGATAGCCAACTTCAAACTATCAAATCTTACTCAATTTTGATCGGAATTTGATGATCCAGCCATCAAAACGACCATGAGAACAAGAACTACAATCTGATAAAGGAGTGGAAACAAAATACTTAAATCCCTGGATACTATTTGAAGAATACCTTGACAGTTTTGCCTTCTTTTTCTCTTTGTTCACCAAAACATCATTTGACCATAACTTGGTCATTTCTTGGCGGATTCGCATGAAACCAGGGGCAATGCAAAGAAGATGGAGAGAAGTACAGTATAAAGTCAAGTTGTAGTTCAGAATCAAAAGCTTTGTATTGATCTGGTACCCATTTTATTGTCGATTGCCATTATATATCCATTAGTACTTCTTGATCGATTTATCTGGTAACTTTTAACCAACAGTCATTGGACATAACTCTTCTCCTGCAAAGAAACATAACTTTTTAAAGAATCTAGTGACTTTTCAAAGTAACTAAATATAGTTTCCAACAAAAATATCATGATGATTCTGTGGCATATTCATATGAAAATAGTATTAATAATTTAAAAAAAAACTGCCATTTTAAAAATTTTCAAAATTCAGATTATGAAAACTTTGAAAACCTTACTCCGATACCAAATGTGAGAAATGCGGAATACGGATTTTAAGGCTTGAATTAGCACTAGAGGGAGGGTGAATTGTGTTTAAATAAATTACTAAATCTTTTTGAGTTTTTGTTAATTTGAACACAAATGCATGCAATATTCAGACACAGATATGATCACAGAAACATACACAGATGCAAAAATAAAGTAAAAGCAGTAAAGGAAAGAACACGTCGGATTTTATACTGGTTTGGAGTTACCCTACATCCAGTCCCGCACACAAGTACGCATTTCCTTTCAAAAGCAATTGTACAATTACACCCTCGATTTCAAGGCTACGAGGTACACCCTCAAGATTCATAATCCTTTGGGTAGAGATACTTGATTTCACGGGCAACAAGTTCACCCAATTGATTTCCTAGGCTACAATCACACCTTTTCTCACTTGATTGATTTCCAAGGCTATAATCACACCTTTTACACTTGATTGATTTCCATGGCTATAATAACAGCTTTTACACAGAAATGATTACAAAGAATCATATAACTCTGAATAGCACTGAGGATCTTGTTGAGATAGTGATAGAGAATCAAACTAGAAATGATCTGGTTAGATTCAATGTTGGTTTCGGCAGAGTAATGGTAAGAATATGTATAAAGAAATATGGAAGAGGAAGAGGAGTGAAAACCTAAAAAATATGAACAGAAATTCGTTGAAAACAGCCCCTATTTATAGAAGAACAACAATCACGTCCATTCGTGAAGGGATATGACGAATAGACACTTCTTTTGAAATTCAAATTTTTGAAATCAACTGACACTATGTCGACATGGGTAACTTAGTTATGTCGACATCCCAAAGGAAATTTTGGTGTTTTGTTTTTCTTTGAAAATAACTTTTATCTTATATTAAAACTATTTTAGACTTTATAATTATACTTAACTATAGTTAAAATACATAGTAAATATAGAGAATAATACATATAAAATTTTACTATAATTTTATAATTAAATCTAAGTATAAATATTAGTATACTATTATTAAAAGATAGTTTAAAAATAAGGATAATTTGATTTTGAAAATGAAGATTATTTTGAGGCTAAAAGTATTTAAAACCAGGATAGGTGTTTTTGATCTTTTTAAAAAGAAGGTTTTGAAAATATTTTGAAAACAAGATATAATTTTGTAAAAACATTTTGAACAAAAGTTAGTGGATACAAAACAATGTTCCACTAGATTTTTCGTAGGTTCCATCCTACTTAGGGTTCTATCCCTTTAACAGGCTCGAATTGGATTCCATTCCACGAATAAATTGGATTTTAAGATGCCAGTGCTTTTCTAGGAGTTTTAAAAAAATTCCAAATTAAATTACTTACCTTGAACTCTTGATAATCTTGATATTCATGAGTCTTCAATCTTGATTTCTTGAATCTGTATACTGCAAGTCTTCATTCTTGGTACCTACATGGTTAAATCCTGCATATACATGTATATCTAAACTATAATGTTAGTATTTATATTTTACAATCTTATTCTAAGGTTTTTATCATCTAAACCATCATCTCAAGGACTAACAATATTGACCTAAACCAGACCCAAACACATAGCCATGGACGAGCACTTGAACCCTATGGTCGAGCATAGATGTGGTAAAAGCAAGGTCATGTTTTTTAGTTCTTTATATGTTTTTATTTCTAGTTGTTCAATGATATATTGTGTTGTAAATTCATGTTTGCAAAATCTTGTTTTGTTTGTTGTGTAATAGATGATCATCTTGGCTCTCCCCTCGCTTGAATCCGTAGTCATGCTATCGTGCTTTCTAGATCTTTGTTTGTGTGTCTGAATTTGTTACCTCTAGCGTTAAGCAGTGAGTTTTCGCACACGACATCTATACTTATATAATTAGTGAATTAACACCAAGTGAATGTGTAGAATAATATTATTATGTTATAACTGCCTGTGATATGAATGATATGATGTTAACCCTGTTTAGAAACCTGTCATATCATCTGTTACTGCTATTTGATGCTATACTGTTTATTTATATCTGTTTCTCACACTGCAAGTTCCGTGTAGAATAGAATCACTATGAGTTGAAATGATACATACCCGAATGGGCTTTAGAATAGGGAAAAATCATTATGGGCTGAAATGATAGGCCTGAACGATTTTTATTTATTTCATTTAACTTGGGATTGCGGCTTTGAAATGATAGAACCTAGATTTTTCTTTGTAGATTACGGATTGAAATGATATATTATCTGTATCACTTGACCTAGGTTAGAAAATATTATATAGATCCGTGGTTTTATATATATTTTCTGGAATTTTTAAAGTATTTTAAAAATGTAAATTTAAGATATTTTGATCTAAATTGAATTAAAAATGATTTTTATAAAGTGTTAATGATTTTTGTACAAGTTAAAATGTGAAATAAATAAATGGTTAAGTTGAAATTTGAAATACAACTTAAGTTTGAAATTTGAGAGTTTTATTTAAAAGTGAATTTTGAATTAGGTAAATAAAATTAAAAATAAGTTATATTTGGAAATGGAAATTTAAACTAAAGTGTTAAGTTAAAATTTAAATTATAAAGAATATAAATTCATATGCTTGAATTTAATAAGTAAATTATTTAAAAATTAGATTTATGTGTAAAATTTACTTTATAAAAATCATAAATTTAAGGGTATTTAAATGATCATTTTTAAAGAGAAAATATTAAATTTTATAAGTTAAAATGGTTTAAATTAAAGTTTAATTGTTTCTGAAATTGTATCAAAATCTGGAATTCAATTAACGGCATTTCAGAAATGCTATCATTTCTGAAGTTAACTTGAATTCAGAAGTAAAGGGTATTACAGCATTTCTAAGTGCTGTAGTTGGTACAAATGAACTATAGCTAAAAAATTTACTAAGTGATGTTATAGCATTTTGTATGGGCTGTAGTTGTAGAACTAAAACTAGAGCCTGAACTACTATAGCAGTTTTTAAATGTTGTCTTTACTTAATTGAATTGTTTTGAAATGTAACTTACCGCAGCATTTTATCTAAATGCTACGAAAGCTGAAACTCCACCGTTTTAATAAATTTAAGTGAATAAATGAATTCTGAAAAGACTAAATTTTTGGGAATTTTATATTTGATTATTATGTATAATAACTTCATTTTAAAATGGTTTAAATGTAGTATTTTGATTTGAAATATAAACTATTTTGAAAGGGAATTTGAAATGGTGTTAAATTAAATAAAGATGAAGGAGGTTTTGAAAAGATATGATATTTTGATATTTGGAAATGGATTTGAAATGATCCTTGAATTTGAAATGATCTTTGATTTTTGAAGTATAAAATACTATATTTTGAAATTATAACCACGGGTTATAATAACGATTGGTTATTAAAGTGACCGGGATCCGGTATGGACATACTTCCTGTCAATACCGAAAACCACTTTAACAACTTTGTATGCGGTGGAGTTCCAGAATGAAGTAGGATGGTGATGACGTTCTTAAGGTATATTACGTGGACCCGACTCCCGTGAGTTGGCTTAAGATAGCTAAAATAGGAGCGATCTTGGGCCAATAGGGGTAGCTCTTCTGGTCGGACACATTTCTTCGATACCATTCTATTACTCTGTGATTTTTCGGTGGCCACCCTTTGATTTGGAAGTGTGTTCCGAAGTGGGCATAGTGGCTGCTACGTTACCACCAGCCCGTGTGCGTAATTGGTATATCTACCCTAACATTACGTCCGTGTACCGCGTCACCTACCATAGCGAGCCTTACTATGAGTTTCTATTTGTGTCATACTTATGGAGTATCTTCTCACAGTCTCCTGATCAGGAGATATGCAGGTACTGTATAGACTACTGGCATTATTTTGTGTTAAGGGGAATATTAGGTCACTCCTTAACGCTATTTTAAAGTAAGTTTATTTTCCTGTAGACATTATTATAATAGCGAAATAATACTACATAGTAAATAGTTTAATGGGTCCTTAGAGGATGGGCGGTCCCTAAAATCCTTTAAGTTACTTGTTTATCTACTGCAGTTCACTTGAATTGGTTTGAATTATATAAGTATGTTTGTCCTAACTCGAGTGTTTTGTGTTTTTCTTTACGCTCAGGGCAGCCTGAGTATTCACAACTTTGGATTTCTCTTTCTGGAGCTAGGAATCGCTGGAAATTCTACTTTTGTATTTATCTATCTAATTCAGTTTCAGTTGTTCAGTTCAGCTCATGTATTAGGGAACTTCTATGTATTTGGGATTTCTATTATGCGATTTTCAGACTGATATTATGTATTTGTTTTGAGACTTTGTTATAGTAGCTTCATGAACTACTATGGTATTTTAATTTCCGCTGCGAGTTATTCTGATATTTCTGTGTCTGTGATTCTGTGTAGTTGATTTTATTTGCTCCAAATTATATTACAATCTGTTATTTTGCATCATTCAAATCTGACATGTGTGGATAATTTTCAATTTGAATGGCACAAAATTGTGGGTCGTTACATTATATAATGTTGAATTCATTCAATTACCATACATTTATTTATTTGTATTCAATTTTATACCCAAATGTAACAGCTACAACTACATTGATAGACCAATTATATAGTAACTTACAATCATTACTATAACTTAATTTGCATTTCACTTTTAACACTCACTTCATTATAAATTATAAAGTTTTTTCTCTCTTTCGAAATTTAATTACAAAATCTTGTTAAATTAACCAGTTTAACTATCGAAATTTATGTGTCATTACAGGACGTCCCTCCAAAAGCATACCCATTTGGATAAAGGAAATTCCTTAGCCTTGGCCATTTGTTGTAAATCCAAATGAAACAATACAAGCCCTTTTCGATTTTAGTTGTAGAACTTACCATTTAACATGGTAGCCATAGTAGGCATACTATAATGGTACGTATGCTGGCTAAGATTAATATTATACTTGCAAAATAGTTTTCCACACTATGCACTAAAAATAATATCAAAAGGATTTTTGCGTACAAGCATGTTTGACTACTATATGGAGAAACCTTCCCCATGTGTGCGATTTCATTTGAGTGTGTGCGGTTGCATTTGAGTGTGTGTCGGGAGACCTTATGGTACTTTCATTTTCCACAAGCATGAACGGAATTTTGGCACAAATAACTATTTTAAGTTCTTACCCCAATCCGATGACTGACTCGGAATTTATTGTTCCCTTTGATAAACTCTGGTGCCCCTAATTTTTCACATGGGTGGCCTAGAGTCAGGTATCAGTAGGTTCTGGAGCTAAGTCATGAGGTAGATGTGGATTTGAAAGTCTTTGAAGCTTTTGGTTTTGAGCTTTTTGGTCTGGACTTTGGAGCTTTGGAAATGATGATGTAGTATATTGGACTCTTTTGGAAGACCATGTTGATGTTATTTTTCTGCTGTTATGTTGTATTCCACTGTTGTGTTATATATAGGACTCTGATGATGATGGACACATGTTATAAGAATGTTGTAATCCATGAAGTGAATGAATGAAAGTTATTTTGTTTCCATTATGTTGTTATTTCTAATATGTTATGACTCCAGCGATCCAGACTCCAATGTTTGAGTCTCCGGCATTTGAATACGGATGATGTATTGGATGCCGATTTTCGAAGGTTGAAGGGTCGGGTCGTCACAACATGGCCGCTACATCCCAGCCCGATCGCATGACGCTCCGACTTTGCCAACCCTACCACCACCAGCCGTGACCTCCGCAGTTCCTTTGTTCGCTCAAAAATGGAGCAGTGGCCACCCACTTTCTCTAACCCTAATCAATTTTCCAAGGTGATCATCCGACCATGAGAAAACTACAGATGCACTACACGGGGCACTCTCCACACAATGGTACCATCAAATCGACGATCCATCGAAGTTGATCGACGCGTGATGAACGACCGCGATTGATTCCCTGATTTTCGGATAACCAATGAATTCGATTGAAAGAAGAATCAAACCGGTGAACTAAGTTCGTCGAGAGCTTTGAAATGATATATAATATGACATAGTTTTGAGAAATTTGATTTTTGAAATTGGTTTGGAGATTGAATTGTGGGGTTTGTAATTGGAATTTGTTTCTGCTATAGAGATGGAGAAGTAGACAGATGAAATTTGTATGTACTAAATAAGAAAGTGACTGCTAAGGTTTGAGAGAAAACTATCGATATAACTGAGTCCCGATAAGAAATGAATAAACATCCGAATAGATTTGAAACGAAAAATACGACCTGAAAAGCCCGTTCTGCTTTCGGAACGAAAACAGGTCATTCCATATTTCAAAATAGATGTTTTCTGTTATTCTAAACTCAATGGAATAGGTTTCAAGTCCAAATTCCATCGTATAAAGAAGTTAGTTTAAAAATTAGATTATTTCAAATTGATTTCAATTGAATTTAATTAAATGGATTTCTACGCGTTTCAAGTCCTTTCGATCAAACAATAAGTCCAATCGCTACGAAACTTGAAATCCTACAATAATTCACCGTTACGGATCCAATGAAACTGTTTTCGAAAAAATCCAAGACAGTGACCAAAATGGTTATTTTCATGTTAATTAAATAAATTATTATTAAATTGATTAAATTACTTTTTAATTCCACTTTTAATAACTAATAAATTTTATCATTTTTGATTACTTAGACATTTACACTAATTTAAAACAAATTTACATATCAATCTAGTGTTAAATATTACACTAAATACAGTGTTCAATTTCAACTATAATTAAATCCACTTTATTATAATTTAATTCCAATAAATTGGTCAAATTTGATTTCAATCTTTTTGTTCAATCTATCATTATTTTATGGACATGGTTACATTGGTTTATATCCTGTTACATTAATATGCTACAATTTCCATCATTTTATTTGTATTAACTACTATATTTCAATTATATTGAATTTTTGTCAATTTTATTATAATTTAACAATATCATTAAATTAATTTATCTTTGTTTCACTATTTGTATTAATCAGTTATTGCGTTATGAATACAACTAACATTTCTGTACATTTTATTACATTCACAATTTGGAGTTATCGTCTTAACTCATATTAAAATGACATTTGATTACATTTAATTATAATTGATTAAATAAATTGATAACACTAACTATTATCACCTTTTCTCCATTTAATAACATTTGTAAGTTTGCTATCGACACACAAATATCATAACTACTTACATAACACTAATTTCTATCCAATTACAATTTATTACACATTATCTCATTAATTGATAGAACATTTAAATTACCAATTACTCATTTAATCAAATTATCAATTAATACACGTATTATTACAATTAATTTAACATCTATAACTAATTATCACTTTTAATCATTTTAATTAATTGGAATTACATGTAAAGCAGTTATCAATTAACTTAAATTAATACTATTACTTTTTATTCTATCTATATTCTTATTATTAAATCACAAATTTTTGTTTCTACCAACATTAGATCACCAAACCTTATTAAATTAACTATTTTTAATTATCGAAAATTACTAGTTGTTACATGATGAGTCATGAGGCACGATTTGTAATTTTTTTAAACTGATGTATATAAGCATTGAGTGATGGTGAGGTTGATTTATGGACATGTGATGTTTGACATTGATTTGTGTGGTTGATTTGGGGGTTGATTTGTGGAGTTATTTTGTGGGGTTTGATGTTGGATGTTGGATGTATATATTGCACATGATGTTGGATGTAAATATTACAGCTGTATGGGTGAGACTCATGATGGAAGGTTTATTTTGTACTGATTGAATATGTTTGCATTTGATATGATGATGTTTGAGTTTTTTATTGATGTTGATATTGATTTTAGCTTACATATCTCATTTATATATTGATTTTGAAGAGTTGTATTATATATTATTATGGAAGTGATGCTCAGCCGCAAAATAATGTACTAGGATTTTTGATGGATTCCTACGGCTCCTGGCTGCTTACGGGCCAAAATTTTCAACAGCTAGTGATGCCTAACTGGGCGAAATTTTCGACGGCTAACAACGGTGTTCGATGAATATTTTCAGCGGCTAGTGACGGCTTGTGATGATTTAATGGAAAATTTCAATGCCACGTGGACGTCATCGCCGTCGGAATGGCCGTCGGTAGCTGTTGCAATTTCTTCTTTAATGCCATCGAAATGGACGAAAGACGTGGTCCGTATTCCAATGGAATTTTCGACAGCTCGCAGCGACCGCCGACGCTTGTGAGCCGTCGAAAATCCTTTTCCTCTTATAGTGTATTTTTCAGGATAATTAATATTGTTTTAAATTTATAAAATCGATTACTAATTTAATTAATCTTCTTTCGGTATGGTAAACATTGTTTAAAATTTATAAAAGCATTTCAAGTAGATTTATTATATAAATGTTGTTTAAAGTTAGTTAATCATTTTAATAATGATGTTTAAAATTAATTAATCATTTTAATAATGATGATTAAGTTAGTTATTCATTTTAATAATGATGTTTAATGTTAACTAATCATTTTAATAGTGATGTATAATGTTAATTAATCATTTTAATAATGATGATTAAAGTTAGTTGGTCATTTTAATAGTTATGTTTAAAGTTAATTAATCATTTTAATAATGTTGTTTAAAGTTTAATGAATAACTTTAATAACACTATTTAAAGTAATATTTGTGATGTGAAATTCAAGCATAAGTTTGGGGTTAAAAGTTTTAAAGTTTGATTTGATTATAGAAAGGACGTGTAATTCAATTTCCATAAATGATATTACTTATATGGAAAGGATTTAGTCATACTCTTAGCATTAAACACCGAGGTATGATAACTCGTTTCTATCTCGAAGGTTAAAAATTTCATTAAGGCAATACCTAGAAATAACGCTACCATCACTTGCTCGGCTTCATTTTAACCTATAAATAGTAAAGTTTGAAATCGACGAGTAATGTTAAGGATTTTCATATACAATCATTCAAGTTAATCCTGGTAGTTGATTTACTGACTGTTACCTGGTTCTTTTACCCGGTATCGAGTCATTCGGCATTCAGGCCTCGCTCGGCACGAGGCCTCGTTCGGCATCTCCCCTCTCCCGGCACAAGGCCTCGTTCGGCATCTCCCCTCGGTCGGCATGAAGCCTCGCTCGGCATCTCCCCTCGCCTGGCATAAGGCCTCGTTCGGCATCTCCCCTCGCTCCGCAAAGGCCTCGTTCGGCACAAGAGCTTCGCTCGGCTAAAGTACCTCGTTAGGCACAATGCCTCCTTCGGTGTATGAGTGTCGTTCGGTACGCAATCCTTGCTCTATATACGAATGTCGTTTGACTTGGATTTGTGGCTCGGCATAAGAGTGTCGTTTTGCATGGAAACCTCGCTCGGCATACTCTGGTTCAACCAACCTCGCTAGGCAATTGCCGTTCTGCATCCCTGGCTTGGTGCCCAAAAGCTACTAACCACGGGCCGAGATTCCTTATTCCTAGGTCTGTGAGGTAAGTCCAACCCATCTTCGTCTATAAATAGAAGGGCAGGGGCCTAGTGAAATGGAACTTTTTCGAGAGCACTAAGGAGGCTCTGCCGTTTTCAAGACTCATTCTTTTCAGTTCGCACTTGTATTCAAGTCATTATTGTTCAGATTGTATCTATGTTCAATTATTTGTGAAAGCAATAAAGGTCAAAACTCAAAGCGGATGTAGGTGATTACGCGGAAAAACTATAAATCCGGTGTTTTTGTTTTTGTAGTTAATTTAGCATACAATTCTCTATTTTAATTTACTTTCTTCATTAATCTCCCTACACAATCTTTCTCATGAGTGTTAGTGACCAATTCTGGTGCTAACATTTTGGTGCTTTCATTGGGAATCGAATTCTCAGGTCACTAGGATTTGTTTTATAGCTACTGGATTGAATAAATCTCCCAAAGGATATCCAAGCCATTCACAGGACGTCCGTTGATTCTACTCAGAGTTTCTACCGATAACTCTACTATGGGAAGAAGGCGTACCAGATCAGCCTCTCGTAACGTGGAAGTCAATGAGACTTCTAGCGTAAAACAAATAGGACCTAGCAATCAACAAGCAAACCTAGGTGCAGGAACCTCCATACAAAATCTAATGGAAGTTGTCACCAGAACGGAGTTCAACGACTGGATGAGAGAACTTATGGAAAGCAGAAGACAACTTAGTGAGAAGATTCAAGATAACGCTAACCTTATAACTCAGCTTACTCAGCAACAACATCAGAATGCTGGAGGTAGCCCTGTTCCTTATTCTTCATCTGATAGCTTGATTTCGTCCGATGAACCTCCCAGGCATAGACGCCGCAAAACTAAAATTACACAGGCAGGTGCTGCTGATCGATCAACTAGATATCAATTACACCTTAGAGACCACACCCAAGCTGGAACAGGTAACGTAGGATCTGGAGCACGTGTAGAAACTAGACTCCTGGCTCACCAAGACACTAATGAAGCTGGTCCCCAAGATACACATTTGGCAGATTACCAACAGAGGAGACTTCAACCCGAACGGTCCTGTAGAACAGATTTCAACCTTCCATCTTCCATACAAACCTCGGACCTATCTGCTATGGTCAGACAGCCGATGAGAGAAAATCAAGGCTTGACCAATGAAGATTGGGGGATATCCAGAAGTCATGCTCCATTCATAGATACTATTGTACAGGCCGAGTACCCCAGGAAGTTTAGCATGCCAACTATCCCGGCCTACGAAGGGAAATCGATCCCCGATGGCATGTCATGAGATATGAATGGATGATGGATTCATCTAGAGAAAACGATGCTGCTAAGTGTAGACGCTTCCCAATAACTTTATCTAGAATTGCGAACATGTTGTTTACTCGACTTCCACCGCGGTCTATGTCTAGCTTTGATGAATTGGTGACAAAATTTGAAGAACAGTTCAGGATACATGCCACTCGTCCCAAGGACGTGATGTCCCTATCTAGTGTAATCCAGGCTCCAAAAAAATCGTTGAAGGACTACTTACAGAGGTTTCACGTTGTGGCTACTGAAGTTAGCAGCCCTAATGACCATGCAATTCTGATGGCTGTAATGATGTGCAGTTAAAGCGCTCGGCAGATTCAAAACGGTGGAGGTGCAAAAAGTCATAGCGGGGATATAGCGAGGATATAACGGGATATAGCAGATGGCTCTAAAATAGCATATAAAACTCGTACTTAATGTTTTTACAAATATATAAATGGTAATTAAATGAAAAAATATCATTCAATTGAATTATAATTAATACATAAATAATTTTAAACAAAAAATATATGTGATTATGCTTTAAATAAACGTAAGACTGTTATATACATTAATTGAATTTAGTAGAATATTAGAGTATTTTCATTTTTGAAAATATATTAAAAATTAAATCAAATAAATTAGTTTCATAATTTTTATAATGTATAAATGCAATTTTTTAATTCATTTTATTAAAGAAGATATAGCGAAAATAGCAAAATATAGCGGGAATAACGGGATATAGCGGAAATATGGGGGATTAAAGCAGAAACGCTATATTTTGGGGCTATATGGAAAAATCGTAGCGGTAGAAATCCGCTATGGGGTGTAGCGAGGTAATAGCGGGACATTAACTGCACAGCTGTAATGCGAGGAGTGGATCAGATTTAGAGTTTGGAGATTGGTTGGCGGGAAAACCTCCGACTACGCTAGAGCGTTTTTATTCATAGGCTCATCAGTTCATAAGAAGAGAGGAAGCCAGGTGGACAAGGTAAGATAAGGCACCATGGCCTATTCAGGAGACTGTGAAGCGCGACATCGCTGTGAAACAATCCGTTGACAATTGGAAGAAGGTTCAGGTTAATGTCCAGAACAAGCTTGGGCAATCAAAAGGGTCTGGAGGAGGAAATCGCAGAAAGAAAAGAGAAGCAGGAAAATGGAAGCCAATGATTCCAACTTACAACTAATATAATCCTCTGAATGCATCTCTGGAAAATATTTACCTGTTAACTTGTAATACTCTTTAATATAGAAAGCCACGCCCAAAGGAGTCAACAGAGGAACAAAAGCGGACTAGTAAGTACTACAGCTTCCATGAGACTTACGGGCACAATATACAAGAGTGTAGACACCTCCACGATGCCATAGAAAAGAAGATTAGATAGAAAAAGTTGCAGAAGTTTCTCAAGAACCCGCAGGAAGGTAGGCAAGGAACATCAGACCTCAGATGCAAGCCGGCTCCATTCCACCTAGAGGAACCGGCCTAAACTGTAGGTAGACTAGTCACAAACACTATTGTCAGTGGACCTCATCCTGCAGATAGGAACTGGCATGAAATGGAGCAGTATGCTAACTCCTTAATGCATGAAGATTATGAGTGTTTTTCGAATGTGGAGGATGGGACCCCTGCTAAACAGCAGCGCATGATGACACATGATATAGTATTCAGGAGCCGAGATGCTGACCAGGTGGGGGCTCCTACCGTTGACCCGATGGTCATATCTGTGACAATCGGCCTAGCATTTGTGAAGAGAATTTTAATTGACTGTGGAATTTCTATTAAAATCATCTTCAAAAAGGCATATAACCAAATGAAGACGAAGACGAAGGATTTAAAACCATCTAAAGCCCGCATCCATGGCTTAAATGGTGCAGCGGCCGACTTAGTGGGGTATGTTGAATTTCTAGTTGAATTGGGACAAGGTGAACGTAAGTGGGTGTGAATCCTACCTTTCATAGTTTTGGATGTTGATTCTCCATACAACGTGTTTTCGGGTCGACCGGCCTTGGGGGAGTTTAGGGTAGCTTGGGCCCCGTGGTGTCTAACTTTGAAGTTTCCAACAGACAATGGAGTTGGTGTAGTGCATGGCGATCAGGCGACCGGTTGTGCATGTTATGTGGTCGAGCTAAGAGAGGCCCAGCGGAGAGAGAAAGGAAAGGTTGTAGATAGCTCCATCCGCATTTAGAACACTGACAATTGACAAGTAGTGCCCAAACCCTGGCTCGGGCAACATTCTCGGATCTAAAGAGACATAGATCCGAGAGATGATGATGAGGAATCCAAGAAAGCAAAAAGCAGCACTTGCTGAACTGACAGTTGACATTCTAGTCAGCCGAGATGATCGATCGCGAGTACTTAAGATTGGATCACAACTCGACCCCTCGATGGCCGAGGATCTTGCCGATTTCCTCCAAGCGAATCTAGATGTTTTCGGTTGGACACATTCTGATATGTGTGGGATTTATCCCGCTAATACGAGTCATATGTTGAACATAGATCCGAGGTATGTACCAGTAAAGCAGAAAAGGAGAGGCGCGGACCTAGAGAGGTCCGCTATTCTCAGATAGGAGGTGGACAAACTCAAAGCCAACGGGTTCGTCCATGACACCCTCTACCTTTAATGGGTGTCCAACCCTGTGCTAGTGAGGAAAGAGAATGGGAAATTCAGAAATTGTGTAGATTACTCCGATCTGAACAAGCATGCCCCAAGGATAGTGTTCCTTTACCCAGGATTGACCAGCTGGTTGATTCAACAGCGGGACACGAGTTACTGTCATTTATGGATGCATACTCGGGATATAATCAAATTTCGATGCACATTCCAAACCAAGCGCACACCAATTTTGTCATAGATGTTGGGCTATATTCCTCTGTAGTGATGCCTTACGGATTAAAAAATGTAGAAGCGACTTATCAGCGTCTGGTGAATCGAATGCTTAAAGACCAGATAGGTAAAACAATGGAAGTCTATGTGGATGACGTGCTCGTGAAGTCATGGCAGTCAAACGACCACATTCGATACTTAACGGAGATGTTTGATATACTCAGATATTATGGAATGAAAATCAATCCTTTGAAGTGTTCCATTGGCATTGATCAGGAAAGTTTTTGGGTTTCATTGTTAATGCACGGGGAATTGAAGCTAACCCAGAAAAGATTCAAGCTATTCGGCACATACAAGTGCCCAGAACTATAAAGCAGGTATAAAGCTTGAATGGAAAGATAGCCGTGCTAAGTCGATTCATATCTGAAGCTACATACTAGTGTATTCCCTTTTTTATGTAATAAAGAAAGGAAAGAAAATTTTTGAATGGACACTCGACTGTGAGAATGCATTTCGAGCTTTAGTAAGACATTTGGAACGGCCCTCTGTGCTGTCGTAACCTATAGACCATGAAGTATTGTATGTGTACTTGGCAGCATGATATCATTACGGCAATGGTTCACGAGGAGGACTGGGTTCAAAAGCCCATTTACTCTGTCAGTAAACGTTTAACGGGTGCTGAAAGAAATTATCCGAAGATTGAAAAATTGGCCTACTACTTGGTGATTGCATCACGCAAGCTTCCTCTGTGCTTTCAGGCACACTCGATCAATTTTTATACTGATCAAACCTTATGTAAGGTATTCCAACCCGACCAGAAACTTCTGAAAGGATGTTAAAATGGAATATCGAGTTAAGTTGGTTTGATATTACCTATTTGCCAAGAAGAGCCAATCAAGGGCAAGCGCTAGCAGACTTCTTCGATGAATTCACCATGTAAGACGAACCAAACAGCCACGATATTATTCCTCCCATACGATGGAAAGTGTACACCAATGGGGCGTCTAACGACCATTGCTCAAGGGCTGGTATAGTTCTTGTGACTTCCGAAAACCGATCAATTTGTTATGCCTTGAAGCTCGATTTCCCAGCAACAAATAATGAAGCCGTGTATGAAGCATTGATTGCTGGCTTGAAACTTGTCAGAACTGGGATTAAAATTGGTTGAAATCTTTTGTGACTCACAATTGGTGGTATACCAGGTGCAAGGGGAGTATCAACCGAAGGGACAGAAACTTGCCCCATACCTTGCATGGGTTCAAGAGCAGCTAGCAAATCTAGAATATTATGATATTTCGCATGTCCCACGTAAACAAAACAGAGAAGCCGATTCATTGGCAAAATTTGCGAGTACAGGCGATGCACAACAAATGGTATTGGTTCCCGTCGAAACCTTGCATGCTCCAAGTATAAAAGTGATGGAAATAGATTTCATGTTAGAAACTGAAATCGAGAATGAGTCATGGATGACTCCATTTAAGAAGTACTTGCTACACGGTGTCTTGCCCGAAAGAAAGAGCGAAAGACGACAAGTCATTCGTAAAGCTTTGCGATATGTGATACAGAACGGAATAATGTATCGAAGGGGATTCTCGGCCCCCTACTTCAGTGCATTTCCCATGATGAAATAAAATGAGTCCTGAAGGAAGTCCATGAAGGATAATGTGATGATCATACTAGAGGGTGGATATTAGCAAAGAAAATGCTCCACTATGGATACTATTGGCCAACTGTAAACCGGGATGCTGCAGATTTATGTAAGAAGATGTGACAAATGCCAGAAGTATGCCAAAATCCCGAGAGCTACGCTGATGAAACTCACACAAATGGTTAGTCCATGGCCTTTTGTAATGTGGGGGATCGATATAATCGGTTCTTTACCTATATCCAAAGGTGGTGCGAAATGCATAATTATTTCGGTCGATTACTTCACCAAGTGGGCGGAAGCAGAGCCCTTAGCCACGATCACCACCAAGAAGGTCATTAATTTCATTGTATAAAACATTATATGTCGTTTTGGCCTCCCACAGACTATCATTATAGATTACGGAACTCAAATCGAAAGTAAGGAGTTAAAAGAATTTTGTTAGAAATACGGTATTGAAAAAAGGTTTGCAGCGGTTGCTCATCCAAAAGCCAATGGACAGGTTGAAGCCGTGAACAAAATAATCAAGTCCATATTGAAAAACCACTTTGAAAAGGTTAGAGGTAAGTGCGTGGATGAAATTCCAACAGCACTTTAGGCTTACAGAACCACCAACAAGTCCGCGATAGGACATACTCCATTCGCACTGGCGTATGGAACAGAGGCTGTTATACCTGTGGAACTTGAAGTTCATTCGCATCGAGTAACTCATTATGACCCTAAGACAAATCAGGATCTTTTACTGGAATCAGTAGACTGTGTTGATGAAAAAGGTGAAGAAGCTGATTTAAGGGCGGCTGCATATAGACACCGAGTCGCTCGATATTATAATGAAAAGGTCTGACCGAGAACCTTTAATGCGGGCGATCTCGTTTTGAAATGATTTTTCCTCAGTCCCATCGCATATGAATCCCACATGGGAAGGTCCATATGTCATTGAACGGAGGCTTGGAGGGGGAACTTTCAAGCTAGCGACCATTGATGGCACATCACTCCTCCGAGCATGGAGTGGCAAGCATCTACGGCATTATTATACTTAGTCTATTCCTTTTGTATCTTTGTTGGAATTATTTCTAATATGCTTTTATTTCATTTATTCTTAGTTTTATACACGTAATAAGTCAATTTAGTTTGTTTACAGTAATAAAGGCATGAAGCTATCTTTTCCATGGATTATTGATGTTTCCGTGTATGATAATTCTATGGCTAAAAACTAGAGTTACATTATTCTATCTGATGTACGCATGTGCATAAACACTTAAAATCTCCAAATCCCTAGAGTGCGGACTGGAGTACTCTAAGTCTCCAGAATGCGGAGTAGAATATAAACGACTCAAAATCTCCAAGTCCCTGGAGTGTGGACTGCAGTACTCTAAGTCCCCAGAGTGCGGACTAAAGTATAAACGACTTAAAATCTCCAAGTCCCCAGAGAGTGGACCGGAGTAATCTAAGTCCTCAGAGTGCGGACTAAAGTATAAACGACTCAAAATCCCCAAGTCCTCGAAGTGTGGACCGCCGTACTCTAAGTCCCCAGAGTGTGGACTAGAGTATAAACGACTCAAAATCTCCAAGTCCCTGGAGTGCGGACTGGAGTACTCTAAGTCCCCAGAGTGTGAACTAGAGTATAAACAACTCAAAATCTCCAAGTCCCCAGAGTGCGGACAGGAGTACTCTAAGTCCCTAGAGTGTGGACTAGAATATAAATGACTCAAAATCTCCAAGTCCCCGGAGTGCCGACTGGAGTACTCTAAGTCCCCAGTGTGTAGATAAATTATAAACGACTCAAAATATCCAATTCCCTGAAGTGCGGACTGGAGTACTCTAAGTCCCCAGAGTGTGAACTAGAATATAAATGGCTCAAAATCTCTGTAGTGCGAACCGACGTATTCTAAGTACCCAGAGTGCGGACAAGGGTATAAATGACTTAAAATCTCCAAGTCCACGGAGTGTGGACTGGAGTACTCTAAGTCCCTAAAGCAAAGACTAAATAATATTCTAAGTACACAAAGCATGAAACAGAGGGTTTATGATTCTCAAAAAATTTCCGAGTCACGTGGAGGTGAACATGGGGTTCGGGTAACTTTTCGAATGTCAAGTTATAGTCACAAGTTAGACAATAAGTTAAACAATAAAAGTCATTTGAGAGACAAAGAAACTGAATTTTATTTATCAATTCAAGATGAGGTTCCACAACAAATCCTCCAACACTCGGAGTCAAATGTTTATTTACATTGACCATGAAAATAAATAAAAATAATTACATAATATAAGTTAACTCTCGTTGAACAAGAGTAATAACTACTTCTTTGGTTTCTTCCCCTTCCTTATTTTCTCTAATGACTTATCACCCATGCATTTTCATTTGGACGCTTTGCTAGCAGGGGAAGTAACATCCGAAGGAGGAAGAGGAACTTCCATTGGCCTGGACCGACTAGGGAGAATAACCTTCAAAGGCCTGTTCAACGGATAGTCTAGTTCCACAACCTGGGGCTCGACCTTGATCTCAACTTTCTTATTTTAATCTTTCGTAAGTTGCTCCTTCATGTTCACTTTCGATGTGTGTCTGGAGGTACATGTAATCTCAACTTCATAACTTTAGTCGACGGGTGATGAAGTTTCAGATTTGTCCTCGTCAAGCGCCTTAATAACTTGAGCATCGGGACCGGAAATCTTTCTCTCTTGAGTAGCCTTTCTCGCCTTCTCCTCCTTGGCGTCATTGCTCTTTGGAGTTGGCTCAGGGTCTGAGCGGCCTACGCAAAATCACAAGAGACAAATGTTAGAATACAATAACCTCTTGTCGAAAATGACGGCTTTTTGAACTTTAAGAAGAAAGGTTATATCCCGGTTTCTTGCTGACTCTCAACCGTCCGAGGAGTCTCACCTTCTGGAATGGGACATAAAACATGAATGTCAAGGCCAGGGTCTTCCGATCATAACCAATGTGCTGCTCGAACGGATCAAGTGTTGGCCGACTATTTGATTGAATTGGGGAAGAAGCTAGAGATTTGGTTCCAGATGGGCCGGCAATGTCATTCTTTCCTTTTGACGAGGAGGAACCTTTGCTATGGAGAGCCTTCGCTGTAGACAAGTCTGAAGGCTCATTCCTCCTGAGAAATTCCTTTACTATAGCCAACTCATCAACCTCCTCGGTGCCTGACTCTACCTTTCTGATTTTTATCAAAGTTTCCCATGCCTTGGCTAGAGATTCGAGGTAACCCTCATCAAGAAAAATTAAGTCTCGATGCATGAGGACATAGGCATTGTATTCTGCTATAAGCGGGTCGAACAAACACTGGATCTCCTCCCTGCCAGCCTCCATAGCCACCTCAAGGTGAGAATCAATCTCCATGGATGCTATTCTTTTGCCCTCCTTACGAGCTTCATCCTTCAGCATCTTAACTTTAGAGAGTTCGTTGTCGAGCTTTGTCTTCAGGAGTCACGTAGCAACAATCTCATTGCAATATTGTTGCGACTCTTCCTGAGCAATAGTTTTTCCTCTTTCCATTTGAGGAGTAGCTCTTCCAACTCTTTAACTTGCTGGGTGAATGCATCCCTCTCCTTCTGAATGGAATCTTTCTCAAAAGCTAAGGCCTCATAGCGTTGAACCGCTACATCGTTTTCTTTCTTCTGTGTCGCCTCTAAACGATTAACGACCTCCGTTGTGTCTTTAGAGCTTTTTTGGGCAGGTTCAAGATGAGAATTTTATGAAGAGAGCTCTTCATCCTGAGCTTTAATGATGTCTTTGTCGTGAATAGCTTCGAGCTTCAAGCTATCGATTTCATATTGATGCTAAATAGAGACTTCCGAGACTTTTTCACCAAAGTGGATAAACGCGGCATGTTGAACGTAAACGTCGTTGTTACAAGTAATGGCACTTTGTTTGACGTGTCCCAAAATGTGATGAATCGCCGGGAGAAATTTCAAACCATCGAAGCTTATTTTCGAGAACGTGGCCTTAAGCCCAGTAAGTCTTTCCGCTACCGACGGATAATGTATAGGAGCGGGAGGAATTTTCCTAGAGACTACGGATGTTTTGTGGGGTTCCCTGGATTGCCTGGTGATATATGAACCAGAATGTTGATCTCGGTGGGGCTTAGGCTAGGACACCTGATGTACAGACTTTTCCTTGCCTTGCTCTGATTGAGAAGGAGGATCACAAGAGTGGGAGGACTGGCTATATGTTTTTGTTTGATAAGATGATTCTTGGAGGCGGTAGTCTCGATCGCCAATGTCATCTCTGTCTCGGCGTTTACCGGAGCCCGAATCCCGGCTAGGATGATGAAGAATAGATGACCCGTGAAGATGATCGAGCCCGTGAGTACGTCCCATATCATCTGTGCATAATTTGAATAACGACAAGTTAGAAAAGAGTAGAGTGACGACTAAAATTAAAGTGCAAGGTGAAGTGCACATGTCCGTGTGTGTCCTTGTGTTTCCCCCAACGGACCAGTTTCTTTATCTTTACTTATAGGAGTTTTTACTCCTTGGTTTTGGGCTTGAGCGCCTGGGCTTAAGCGCCTACATCGCCTCTCGTGGGAGAATGATGCTTAAGGGATTCGAGATCATTAAAGCCGTAATTAAGCAAATCATCGGGAACTTTGAGCTCCGACAAGCCTTTCAAAGAACTCTCTAAGTGTTGAGGGGAAGGCTCTCTCTCCACTAGAGTGATTGTGACCTTAGAGGTTCAACCCAACGTCTTCTTCCTCAATTTGTAAGAAAATTTCTTCTTTCCCTTCGAAGGGGAGGCGTTACTTCGACATCATGAACCTCAACTATCGAATATCGAGCAGGACTGACATTCTCACCAGGTGTGTTTGGCACTTTAGACTCTCTAATCTTGCCTTCCTCGGGTGAATCTAGGGCATCACGTGCTGAAGGCCTAGCTTACCTTTTTGCCTTTTTCCAAGGTAGACCCGGTTAGAATGACGCCGCGAGGAAGAATTATTCGGCGACCTTGCGCCAAAAACCCAAATTTTGAAAGCAACTCATTGGTGGTGATAGACCAAATGTCCCGGTCCTCCGCGAGAACGGCTCGAATAGCTTCAACGGCCTCAGAATACCCGGAACCTTCGGGACGTGGGCTAATACCTGTAAAAGTAGAAAAAGAGTTCAGAAAGGATGCATTTTCTACTGAATACAAATATTGATCCAAGAAAGAAACTTGTTCCCTTCTAACAATCTACTTGCAAAGCCGGGGGTAACGCACGTAGAACCATCCCTGCTTATACTGAGCAAATTTTCTCCATGCTCAAGTCAAGACTTGGCACCTGTTATGTGGCTCAAGAAATTTGAAAGATGGGCTGTCGAACCGCCTCTTGAAATGATAAATATAATGGATTTCGCCGGGAGTAGGGAGCCTAAGTAGAATGCTCAAGAAGAGAACACACGTGCCGTATAAAAACCCACGGCTATTGGGATGTAGCTGCGATGGGGCGATCTTTATATATTGCAGCACATCACACAGGAAGGAGTTGAATGGTGGAACGCTACCAATCAAGCACATAAACTCGTTGCAGGCTATATATCCGGCTGGGGGAAAATGAGGACGATCTTGTCCCGAAAGAACCAATATATCGTCAAAAGGAATTTCGTGTATTGAGCATATGCGACGAAGGGCACTTTCATTCATTCTAGAAGCTTGAGAATCGACTGGATTATCTAGGAAGATAGCTGCGTCTAGGGAACTGGGAGCCAGGTCAGCAGATGCAACTGTGGGACTCAGAATATCTTGTACAGGAGTAGTCAATGGATTCGAAGTTCCAACTACTTCTTGTTGAGAAGTTAGCTCGGGTCTACCTGAGACTGTGGCAGAGCTGGATTTTCTAGACATCTCTAATGAATGTTGGATCTGATGAAACACCTATTTAAAATATACTTGTAAAACGATCAACATTAGACATAACAACAAAAAATAATACCCCTGTGTTGTGTGTGAACTAGTGCAATCGTTCGAGTATTAGTGCTAAAGAATTAAAAGATATAAAGCTGGTAAAGCAAAGTTAGGCTTTGGACTATCGTCTTCGAAGACCATCATCGCTGACCGTCTCCAAGAGCTTGTCGTATGATGGTTTCTCTTTTAAACGCGGCATCGACACTATATGTGGAAGGCTATTGTTTGTTTTAATCACGTTAAACTTAGGATTATGGTTGTCAGGATAGAGATATTATTCATCCAGATTAGTCCGATTTGCTTGTCTACTTAAGTCCTTGTTTTTGTGTATTGTCATATGTTTAGGCATAGAAAGTAAGTCAAGTCGACACGCACTATATTGGAGTTGGGATGGTTCTGACTGTTGTAGCCAACTTCCAGATTCAATGCCGAGCAACACTATAAAGACCCGACTAAACAACTTCCTAAACTCTCTCACACTCCAGAGGCTCAATGCCAAGCCGCATTCCCCCGGCATAGATACCCAACTCCATTACACTTCTCTCATGTTCCATCTCTTCATCGTTTGGCACGCGGGAGTCATACCGAGCCATGGTCATACCTAGCTGCATCGCTCGTCATGCTAAATCCAACTCCTACTTCCCTCCTGCACTCCCTCTCCATAGTTTGGCATGCGATTCGAGTAATCTAAACACCTTCCTAAATGGCCAGTTGAACGACACACCAACTCACACGCCACATTCAACCAACACTCCATAACCTCACCAGTTCTTACTGGGCCAACCACACCTCCCATTCCCTCGCTCGGAAACCCAACGAAAACCTACTTCTTAAAAGGCTTCGACACTCTCTTCCTTCCTCTTCTACATCTAACCCTAAAGCATGTTTAAATCTTGTGTTCATCTTCCTCGTCTGGATGGCTTCTACCATTGTAGTTTAAAAAAAAGGAGGGTAAAAGGGCTTATTATGAATTATAGTCTCGTACAAAACCCTGAATTAGGAGAGTCCGGTGGTCGAGAATTTCATACCTATGGACTGGCTCGAAGCTTAGAAAATACTGGATTTGGAGTTGAAACTTGTTAAGGTTCGTTGTGGGAAGAGGTCGAGAGGCAACGCAGTGGACTCAAGAATAAAAAGGGAGGTTAAGACGTTGGCAGGAGTTTGGAGGAAGACGAGTTCAAAAGTTTTATCGAATGGAAAAAAGGAGAAGTATTGGCTTATATAGGGAAGAGGGGAGGCGAACAAGCGTCAACCAGTGGAACCGGTCAAGATATCACGATGGTTCGGCATTCAGGCCTCGTTCGGCATTCAGGCCTCGTTCGGCATTCAGGCCTCGCTCGACATAAAGGCCTCATTTGGCATTCAAGCTTCACACGACATTCAGGCCTCGCTCGGCATTCAAGAGATCGTAAGAAGTCACTAATGAAAAGTCAGAGCAACGGCTTAAAGGAAAACGTGGATTTCTCATTGTTCAAAGCGCATCATGTTGGTCCACACGATTCACTTTTGGGGACAAGTGTTACCCGGTTGTTTGACCCAGTAACGAGTCGTCCGACATTCTGGCCTCGTTTGGCATAAGGCCTCGTTTAGCATCTCTCCTCGCTCGGCATAAGGCCTCGTTCGACATCTTCCCTCGATCGGCATGAAGCCTCATTCGGCATCTCCCCTCGATCGACATGAAGCCTTGCTCGGCATCTCCCCTCGTTAAGTATGAAGACTCGCTCGGCATCTCCCCTCGCTCGGCACAAGGCCTCGTTCGGCATCTCCCCTCGCTTGGCACAGGCCTCGTTCGGCACAAGAGCCTTACTCGGCTCAAGTATCTTGTTCGGCAGAATGCCTCGTTTAGCATACGAGTGCCGTTTGGCACGCATTCCTCGCTCGGCATACGAATGTTGTTCGACCTGGATATGTAGCTCGGCATAAGAGTGTCATTCGGCATGGAAACCTCGCTCGGCATACTCTGGTTCGACCAACCTCTCTCAACAATTGCCATTCGGCATCCCTGGCTCGGTGTGCAAAAGCTACTAACCACGGGCCGAGATCCTTTTTCCTAGGCCCATGAGGGAAGTCCAACCCATCTTCGTCTATAAAATGAAGGGCAGTGGTACAGTGAAATGGACCTTTTCTCGAGAATATTGGGGAGACTCTACCGCTTTCAAGACTCATTATTTTCAGTTAGCACTTGTATTCAAGTCATTATTGTTCGGATTGTATCTGTATTCAATCATTTGTGAAAGCAATGACGGTCAAAACTCAAAGTGGATGTAGGCAGTTACGCTAAACCACTATAAATCCAGTGTTCTTGTTTTTGCAGTTAATTTAGCATACAGTTCTCTGTTTTAATTTACTGTTAATTTACTTTTTCATTAATCTCTCTACACAATCTTTCTCAAGGGTGTTAATGACCAATTCTAGTGCTAACATTGACTATCAATTCCACTTTCTTCTTTTTGTATCATCAAGTTAAGATGATTTGTTAGTCATTTGAGCATTGATATCCTTTATCGGAAATGACTAAACCTAAAGAGCAAGTGGAAGCCAGCTATGTAGGGTTGCTCCCATTAGGATATCTTCACATCTACTCTAGATTGGATTCAAGGGTATATGCGTGGAGATGTGAAATAATTTGATTCTTAGTAAGGTTGGTGGGGTCCGGATTGGACGTGTCTAAGAGCTATCATAGTTATAAAGTATATTTTCTGGAGGTATACTGTAACGACCCGCAAATTTATCACTTGGATAAATTATATTTATTTTTTAGACATTTAGATATGGATTTAAAAGTAAGAAATAATCATATTTTAAGTGGTGAATAATACTAGTTATTTTGTTTGGGAAAAAATATTTGCAAACAAATTACCGAGGTAAAATATTGATAATTTGTAAATATTGTCCTAAGTAAAGTATCGATAAAACAGTCGAAATTTTTTTTATCGATAAAACCATTTTTAAATAATAAGAACCGCGCATGGCTCTGGATATATACTCTAATATATGAATTCAAACTAGATTATGAAATAAAATAATTTATTTGATTTCTTTTGAAAATCAAATGTATTTATGACATCGACATTTCGTATCATCGGTTTTATATATTTCTTTAAAAATTCATGTTAAGTTTAAATATTAAATAAATAGGTTTTAATTTACTAATAAACCTATTTCATTATTAATAATGAAGGTAAAATAGTTTTCAAAATTTGTTTACCAAAGTAGATAGTTCACAGAAAAATAGAAATGTGACCGAAGAACATTTTTTGGAATTTTGACTTTTCGACGGTGGAAAGTTGTCGAGAATGTTGTTTGCCTTTATGCACTATATGTACACATATATAGTATATAATCAATCATATAATAATACATTTAGTAATAAATTATCTTATGTTAATTATGTTTTGGAAGTGATGTGACAAGTCATGGTTTAAAAATAATAAGATATATATAAATAAACACTTGTATATATACAAAATACATATCTATCTCTCGTCATTTCTTTGGTACCATCATCGTCATCCAAGCATGAGCCGAGGGTATGTGACTATAGAGAGGGAGTAGGTGGTGATGTGACCTTAAAAATCACGATATGTTATGTAATTAATTCAAAGGATAGTTTAGTCACTTCATTACATTATTTTGTCTATAAATACGCATCTCCTTCACCATATTTTCATTTACTTCTCCAGTTCAATTTCCCCTAAATCTCTCTTCATAATTTCATGGCTTCATATGTTATTTTTAAGTTTTTTAAAATCAAAAGATTTAAATTTTAAAGATGCGAACTTGTTTTAAAACTCTTTCTTTTCCATTTTTCCTCCATTTTATTCGGCCAGTACTTCATCTATTTACACCAAATCAAGATTTTCCTTCTTTCAAATCATATAAAATTTCAGTAGCTACAACTTCTTTTTTAACACTTTTTATAATTTCAAGCCTAGGTACGTGAAAATCTCATTTCTTTGCGTTGTGCTTTTAAACTAAGAAATTCAGATCTGAAAATAACTCTACTACTTTTGACCATACCTACCTCAAAAACAATCTTATTTGAGTGATTCTTTTTTTGAATTTTAAGAGAAAAGAATTTTCTAAAACTTTTCTTTTGATCACTTTTCCAAAATCCTAGAGGATTATTTCCAAAAATCATGTGGAAAATGACATTTTTTTGGGATGATTTTTGTGCATCTAAGGCATTTCAGGTTTCAAAGATTTCGGTGAGTAAAACTATCTCATTTTTAAAAAGAACTGACTTTATGTCCATAGATTATTTGTTGTGGAAATCCAGATTTCATGTTGTTAAAATATCATGTTATGATAATGATATACGTTTGCGATTTGTGGTTACCATGGCTTGGATATTAAATATTGTGTTTGGATTTTAAGAATCATGTTTGGAGGTTCAAACTAGTAGCATGTTATGTAAGAATTACAAATTTTACACCTTTGTATGTTGGGACGGATGTGGGATCCTGTAACAAACCGATATTTTCAGCCATTCGCATCCACACATGTCAGACTTGAATTGCACAAAATACCGCATTGTAAATAAATTTGGAGCAAATGAAAATAATCATAGAACCACAGACACAGAAATATCAGTATAACTCGCAGCGCAAATTAAAATACCATAGTAGTTCATGAAGCTAATATAACAAAATCTTAAAACAAATACATAATATCGGTCTAAAAAACATATACAATAGAAATCTCAAATACATAGAAGTTTATTAACACCAGAACTAAAATAGAACAACTGAAACTAAAAGGGAATAGATAACTAGACAATCAGAATCTCCAGCGATTCCTACCTCCAGAAAAAGAAATCCAAAGCAAAGCTATAAATACTCAGGCTGACCCGAGCGTAAAGTAAAACACAAAACACTCGAGTCAGGACATACATACTTATATAATGTAAACCAACCCAAGTGAACTGTAATAGTAATGCACAATAGCTTAAAGGATGCTTGGGGTCGCTCATCCTCTAAGGATCCTTTAAACCATAAATTATATACATCCCGTGGTTAAAATTCCAAAATGGTATTTTATACTTCGTAAATCAAAAATCATTTCAAAATTTAATATCATTTTAAATTCAATTTAATATCATAATATCATATTATTCCAAAACCTCGTGCATATTTATTTAATTTAAATACCATTTCAAATCACATTCAAAATGGTTTATACATCAAAGAAAATATTCCAATTAAACCAATTAAATATTCCAATTAAACCAATTAAATATTCCATTTAAATCATTTAAATGAAGTTATTATATTTAATAATCAAATATTCAATTCTCAAAATTTTAACATTTTCAGAACTCATTTGTTCACTTCAATTTATTAAAACAGTGAAATTTCAACTTTCGCAGCATTTAGAAAATGCTACGGTAAATTTACATTTTGAAACAATTCATTTCAACAAAGATAGCATTTACAGATATGTTATAATAGGTTTTAGTTTAGTTTCTACAACTAAAATGTTATCCCACTTTTTGGCAAAGCCGTGATACCAAAGGATTGGTCGAAAACGAGAGACAATTCGCCTCAGAGATTGGTTGCATTCTACTTCACTATGGATATCGATGAATTTTGTCCGAGCCCGGATCAGGCTACAATTGATGGGACATGACTGGCAAAGGCACGAGAGCCAACATTTCAAATTTCAAGCCAATCCGAGTTCGTATGCTCAAGTTATGATGGATTCGACCCTACCGATTCAACCCTATGGATTCGACCCTACCGAGTCAACTCTATGGATTTGACCCTATCGATTTAACCCTATCGATTCTGCCCTATGGATTCAACCCTATGGATTCGACCCTATCGATTCAACCTTATCGATTCCACCCTATGGATTCAACCCTATGGATTCGACCCTATCGATTCGAACCTATCGATTCGAACCTATCGATTCGACCCTATCGATTCAACCCTATCGATTCAACCCTATGGATTCGACCCTGTCGATTCGACCCTATGAATTCGACCCTATCGAGTCGACCCTATCGAGTCGACCCTATGGATTAGACCCTACCGATTCTACCCTATGGATTCGACCCTATCGAGTCGACCCTATGGATTCGACCCTATGGAATCGATTCGAACAAAGCTTGTTGACCGGAAACACCATCTTGAATCGATCATAACTTGAGATCTACAAGTCCAAATGCTATGAAATTTTCAAAAGAGCTTGCATATACATAGAAGAATGTCCACGCCAAGTTTCATCACGATTGGACACTATCTTGATTGATTCGAACCAAGGGTCGAATCGATCCCAATGTGGGCCCGAATCTCCAGAATTCGGCCGTATGGGCCCTCTCACGTGCCAGAAGTGGTATCCCCGGATTTTTAGGCGAAATATCAGCCTCCTACGCCTATAAATAGAGCCCAAGGTCATTCAGGAAAGTGGGAGGGGAATTCTGAAGCGCCAAGACTCTACCGGATTCAATTCTACACCTTATCATCGCTGTTGCATTCAAGTTTCAGAGCTATAATCTATCGTAACTTGCTGTAACCAACTGTAATCATCAAGAGAATAATCAATAAAGATAGAAAACTTTAAAGTGGATGTAGGCAAGATCGTCGAACCACTATAAATCTTGTGTCGTTTACTTGTTTTCTGCTGTTTCTGTTGAATGTTCATCATTTTTGTTCTCTACAAATTTGTTATTTGTGATTTGTGACTGCGAACGGGTGCTTTCACGACTATTGGGTGTTTGTGGTCGATTTTGACGCAAACATTTTGGTGCTTTCACTGAGAAGAGCTGATTCAGGATAATTTGAATTTGAAGGCTTAAAGATTTAGATCTAAGAACCATGACGAGACAAACAAGTAAGAAACAAAGGCTAGAGAGAAGTGAACACCAAGGAAGTCATGAGGCTTCATCAGGAGCGAATCAAGCTTCGATCTTCATCACTAGGGACGTGATGGACACAATGATGAAGAAACAGGAGGAGCTGATCCAAAGTTTGTTCCAACAGATAGGACAACTTGGAGCACAGAATAGAGAAGCGAATGGAGTTCAAAATGGAGCAGGACCATCCAGCGTAGCACCTGAACTAGGGGACGCGAAGATGGAGAATGTTGATCCAATCCCTGAAAGAGAGAGAGATGCATCTACCCAAGCTAGGAGTAGCAGAGGAGTGAACGCTCAGTCAAGGGGGTAAATCCCAGAATTCCCTCGTGGACTCGGGGGGCAAGTTGAAAGTAATGAACGAAGATTGCATCTCGGTGACAACGGTAAATTGGCGAAGATGGTTAGAAGAGCTATGAGATGCGGTTTGGTAAACAATGATTTGGAGGATGTTAATAGGAGGCCTTTTAGTCCAGCAATCAGACGAGCTAGGAACCCACCGAATTTCAAGTTACCATCATTAGACATGTATGACGGGAGAACAGACCCCACGGTTCATCTAACGAAGTATATGAGACATATGGAAGTGCTGGGGGCATCAGAGGAGGTTATGGCCCGGTTCTTTCCATTGTACTTGACGGATATTGCAGCATTGTGGTTTAGACAATTGGAGAATGGATCCATCGGAACGTGGAATGGTTTAATTGAGAGATTTATGAGGCAATTCAGGGTTCACATTACAAGACCCAAGAATGTGATGACTTTGGCAACCCTAAAGCAGAAAGACGGAGAGACCTTGAGGAGTTATCTAGCGCGATTCAATGCAGTAGCAGCTTCGGTGTATCGAGCAGATCCATCTATGGTGGTGATTGCAGCTGTGTTCGGAGAAGCTGACGGCACAGAGTTCAAAAATTTATTGACTAAAGATCCTCCCGTGGATCTAGAGGAATTCTACAACGAGGCAGAAAAGTTTTTACGATTAGAGGATGTGAATGCAGAAAGAGAAGAAGGAGAGGGAATAGAAGTTTATGTGCTTAAAGACAAAAAGCCTTTCGAAAAGGACTCAGGCAAGGATAAAGGAAAACGAAAGGATGAGGATTATAATGACAAGTCAAAGCGACAACGGAGGGAGCCGCGATTCACCACTTACGCCGAGTTGAATGAGAGTCTGGAGCGAATTTATCAGGATAACAAAGAGCAGGTTCCGTATCGTAGACCGATGCGAAGGGATCCAACTTCTGACGAAAGGAGATCAGATAAGTTTTGTGTATTTCATGAATTAAATAGTCATAACACTAATGATTGTAGGCATCTGAAGAACGAGGTGGAAGGGCATATCAGGAACGGTATGCTCCTTCAGTATGTGAGGAGGCGAGCTTCAACGGTGGAGCCGGCGCGACCACCGTCTACATCAGCCAGAGGTGGCCCTGAACCGGGACACCATTTAATCATCAATTAATTGAAATAACGATGAACAAGTAGTAAACCTCTCACTAACGTGGGTTAATCATTTACACATGTACAAGATCGCGAACGGTCCACAGGCATGCTCTGAATGGCTATTAACCCTATCGTTGTGAGAATTTACACTTTGACATCCTTGCTTTGCTTTTGTTTCATTTTGGTTTGGACATTTAGACTTGGTTTGTTTGGACATTTCTATTTTAAAACTCATCTGTTGAATAGATATTTGATTCTGATAATTCTGAAATGGCTAAGCTACTTACACATGTACGGGGTCGCGAACGGTCCTTAGGCATGCTCTAAGATTGCGATGAACCGCCATGACAAATAATCCGGGGACGCACTCAACGTGAACCTGGTGTCAACAATACCAAGCCCTCCCGTACACACTTTCTCGCCTCGAACGGCACCCGACCGCGGACAGTCACAACTCGCCTCGAACGGCACCCGACTTCGAACAGTCACAACTCACCACGAACCGCACCCGACCTCGAACAGTCACAAAATCGCCTCGAACGGCACACGATCGCGAACGGTCACAACTCGCCTCGAACAGGAATGACTCGCCCCGAACGGCACAACTCATCTCACCTCAAATGGCTCGATCGCGAACGGTCGTCATTTGAGGTCCGTCACTTGACCGCGCACGGTCGCACTTCACCTCAAATGGCTCGATCCCGAACGATCGTCATTTGAAGTCAGGCGCTTGACCATGAACGGTCACACTTCATCTCAAATATCTCGATCCCGAACGGTCGTTATTTGAGGTCGCATAAAACTATAAATTCCTTTGCAGGACATCAACAGGATATGAACGTCCAGCTCATGGCATTACAAAACACGCCTTCCTACCGCAAGGCATGTTTCGGGGGGAAAATGTTATCCTGCTTTTTGGCAAAGCCGTGATACCAAAGGATTGGTCGAAAACGAGAGATAATTCGCCTCAGAGATTGGTTGCATTCTACTTCACTATGGATATCGATGAATTTTGTCCGAGCTCGATTCAGGCTACAATTGATGGGACATGATTAGCAAAGCCACGAGAGCCAACATTTCAAATTTCAAGTCAATCCGAGTTCGTATGCTCAAGTTATGATGGATTCGACCCTACCGATTCAACCCTACGGATTCGACCCTATGGATTCGACCCTACCGATTCAACCCTATGGATTCGACCCTATCGATTCAACCCTATCGATTCCACCCTATGGATTCAACCCTATGGATTCGACCCTATCGATTCAACCCTATCGATTCCACCCTATGGATTCAACCCTATGGATTCGACCCAATCGATTCAACCCTACGGATTCGACCCTATCGATTCGACCCTATCGATTCAACCTTATGGATTCAAACCTATGGATTCGACCCTGTCGAGTCGACCCTATGGATTCGACCCTACGGATTCGACCCTATGGATTCGACCCTATGGAATCGATTCGAACAAAGCTTGTTGACCGGAAACACCATCTTGAATCGATCATAACTTGAGATCTACAAGTCCAAATGCTATGAAATTTTCACAGGAGCTTGCGTATACATAGAAGAATGTCCACGCCAAGTTTCATCACGATTGGACACTATCTTGATCGATTCGAACCAAGGGTCGAATCGATCCCAGTGTGGGCCCGGATCTCCAGAATTCGGCCGTATGGGCCCTCTCACGTGCCAGAAGTGGTCTCCCCGGATTTTTAGGAGAAATATCAGCCTCCTACGCCTATAAATAGAGCCCCAGGTCATTCAGGAAAGAGGGAGGGGAATTCTGAAGCGCCAAGACTCTACCGGATTCAATTCTACACCTTATCATCGCTGTTGCATTCAAGTTTCAGAGCTATAATCCATTGTAAGTTGCTGTAACCAACTGTAATCATCAAGAGAATAATCAATAAAGATAGAAAACTTCAAAGTGGATGTAGGCAAGATCGCCGAACCACTATAAATCCTGTGTCGTTTACTTGTTTTCTGAAGTTTCTGTTGAATGTTCATCATTTTTGTTATCTACAAATTTGTTATTTGTGATTTATGACTGCGAACGAGTGCTTTCACGACTATTGGGTGTTTGTGGTCAATTTTGACGCAAACATACAACACTTACAAAGTGCTATAATAGCCCTTAGTTCAATTTAGTCTTTTAGTTCTTTTATATCAATTACAGCATTTACAAAATGCTATAATATCTTTCACTTCAGAAATGATAGCATTTCAAAAATGCCGTTAATTAAATTTCAAGTTTCAGTAAAATTTCATAAACAATTAAATTTTTAATTAAACAAATTTTAACTTATAAAAATCATATTTTCACACTTTAAAAATGATCATTTAAATATTTTTAATTTATGATTTTATAAATGAAATTTCACAAATAATTATCAAATTTTTATAATTCACTTATAAAAATCAATGCACAATTTTGTAACATTTCATTTACTTTACATTTACATTTAATTTATCATTTCATAAATTAAATTTAAATTCCATTTGTTTTTCTTAACTTAACTTTTATTTTTAAAACACATTTCATGTAACATCCCAGAATTTTGAGTATGGGATTTGTGAACATTTAATTCATTTTAAATGTTTACTATGGGTTTAAAATTTATTTTAAACTAAAGGAATTGGTTTAAATTATATTAACAAGTTAAAATTTCTAAGGTGTGGATTTAATTTGAAAATTGAACAATAATAATATAATATTCAGAATTGAAATAAAAGAAATTCTGGATGTAAATAGTGATAAAATGGTTTTAAAAATTTATCTTGGGCTATCTGAGTGTAAATAGCATGGTGGAAATTATAGGTGAATTTTGAGGTCAATAAATTAAAATTTGAATTTTATAATAATTTAAAAATGAATTTAATATTATTCAAATGCAAATAATCTGATTTTGGTCCGGAATGAGCCAAAATGATTTTTAATGTGCTTATAAATGTTATATGAATTATTGTTAAGTTAATAAAATTTTAAAAGTGAAAATTTTGAGTGATTTCGATAATTTCGAAAATCGCTGGATTTAATAGACGAGTTAAAATAGCCTTCCGGGGCACAGTCTCGGAATTCGACGAAACCAGTTCCATTGGATCCGTAATAGTTAGTTATTATCGGATTTCAATTTTCGTAGCAATCGGAGTTGTCGTTTGACCCCGGCAGCTCGAAACGCATAGAAATCGATTGAATCGGTTTAATTTAAAATTGATCGTTTAATTCTGTAACTCGCACATACGACCGAATTAGCCTACGAAACTTGTTCCATTGTGTCCGGAACGCGGAAAAACCTTAGAATCGCCTATCGGAACGTATGAATCGGAGTTCGTTTGCATGTGTGGTTATATTGAGAATTTTATTAATTAAATAATATTAAACAATATATATATATTATATTATCGTTCAAACCCTAAGCATATCACAGGCCGCCGCTAATATTCATTCTATGGCCGATAATCGCTCATCTTCTTCCTCTTTTCTCTTGAAATCCACACATTAATTCGCAATTCCTCCAACTGGAGAATCATAGCACTCGTCGAGATCTACGATCTGAATGGTAGAGATGGGTTTTAGAGTAGCGGAGAGGGAGTTTGAGGGCTGCGTTCGTATAGGGTTTGCACGCGAATCTTGGGAGATAAGGACCACCGAGCTCGACGAATTGGCCGGCGATGGTGTGTCTCGTGCAGAGCTTCAAAATGGCGACACCTGATCGTGGTCTCGACAAGCGATGGAGGAGTGAGGTGAAGCCCTAATGGGTGGCACGGTGGGTTCTTTGTTCGGTTATGTCCTGATGCTTGCGCGCGTGGCAAGGAAGAAGAGGATTTTGTTTCTTACGGCCTTGATTTCTGGTTCTGGATCCTACGGTCTGGATGATGTATGGGTAAAATAAATTAAAGTTTAAAAGGAAATTGTTTTAAATTAGTATTCAAACTTTGAAAATTCATATCTAGTTCATTCGTGATCAGAAATTTATGAAACTGGCGACATTGGAATCGCAGAAAAGATTTCTACGCGATGATGCAAATATGGAATCGTTCCGGGCAAGTAGGAATTTGAGTTAAATCGAACATCGTTCGGTTTAATTTAAATTTCGAACGCTCGCCGAAACTCAAGGTGAGTTATTCTCACTCACATCTGGATACTAGTAAAGTAGACAGCTAGTATTGATTGTTTGTTTGGATGTTTAGCTGAATATGTTAATTATTATCAAATTAAATCGATATATATTTGGTTGTGCTAATATTTGTGGATGCAGGGAAAAACAGGTTGGAGGGATCCAACTGGATTCCTCACAATGTAGTATTATTTTTATAATCGATGATGATGCCTGTTTATATATTGTGGATGATAATTTTGGAATTAACTGGTATTGTGATATTGTGGTATAAATTACCAATCCAGAATATTAATTATAAGAAATTTGGAGTTTAATTATAAAGGAATTGAATTGAGTTTCAAAGGAAATTAAGAAAAGTAATAAATAAGGAAATTTAAAAGAATATAAAAATTTGGATCTATTGGATGGAAAACTGAAATAAAATTCAATTGGAATAATGCTGAGTAAATTATGAATCCATAATTAATTGTAAATGGATAAATTGAATTTTTGAGAAATAAAAGGTATTGTTAGATAATGGATTTAAAAGAATTAAAATCTGAAATCTATTTAAAAATGGAAATTGAATATTTGTAAAGATAAACAAAGAGAAATGTTATAAATTGACAAATGTGAAAGTAAATTTATGTTATTAAACCATAAAACTAAATTGAATAAATAAACAGAAATCGTGAGAAGGATTTCTGTGATGTTTAAGAGGATATGAGATTCCCTGGGAAGAACCAAGTTCGAGTTTAAACTAATTTTATAAAAAGAAAGTTTTGAAGTTTAAACTTGTTTAAAAGAGTGTTTGGAAATTATTATTTTTAAAGTAACTATTTATTAATTAGTAATAGTAAAGTAATTATTCTTTTACAAATGGATTTGTTTAAAAAGCTAGTTTTGACCTAAGTATATTGCAATAAGTCTTAATCTTTTTACAACTCTATTTTTAAAATATAGTTTAACTAAAACCTTAAGTTAAATAAAGTTATATCCTATAAAATAGTTTTGCTTTAAATATTTTGAAATTATATTTTGAGTATATAATTAGTAGTAAATTTACATATTTAAAGTTATTTCAGAATAAAATGTTTTAATTATTTTAAATCTAAAATGTTTTGAACTTGGATATTTCCAATGGGAATATATGGTAAAAGATTTACCTTGTAAGGAAAGAACTTTGGGAATTATTTTCAATTGGGCTTTGAAAATTTGGAAATATATCTTTTTAAAGATATTTGAGGCAAATAAATAATTTGGGAATTATTTATCGTGTGATGGATGTTATGGATGTCTATGAATATAAATTGATAGTTAAATCACCGACTATCAATATTGGACAAATGCGTTGATCGTTTCGAAGAGACGGGGATCGAGATTTATTTCTCGAAAACCACTTCGATCCGGTTTATACGTTTCGTGCGGAAAACGTGTTCGGAGTCGAAGATGGAGCAGTGAAGTGCAAGGGCTAGTCGCTACTAATCCTGAGGATATTTCCAAAATGGATGTAGTACGAATAGTGCCTTCGGTTCCGTTCGAACCCGGGACGGACTTGTATGGACGAATGCTTGCGAAACATCGTTAGGTGGACGATGGGCATTCTAAGTGAAAACGTTCTAAAGGTAACGCTTAGCCTCAAGCCTCATCAACCGGGAATGACTGAAAATCAGGGGATATGCAGCAAGGTTAGGTGGGTCATGCCCAAGCAGGACAAGATATTTCCCCTGTCTAGATGTCCCTTATATATTTCGGCTTAGTGGGTGGTTGGTCGCGCCAACCACGGGGTTTATCTTGTTCGGGACTGTTCAGTAAGGAATGGTTCCGGACTTGTGTTGCAGGGGATGAAGGGAGTAGTCCTCGGTACGGTGATCTAGGCCCCGTACTGTGACAGGTGGTACCCCAGTGCCTAGTCATTGTTGGAAATCCATTTTCCCTACGAGCCTTGTACGAGTTTTGTTTGTATTACCCACTTCGGTGGCTAGTAGCTGGAATTTAATGAATGTAACAATTTCGGCTATTTTATAAGTATTTGTAAATAGACACTATTATAATATCAGAGGATTTCTATAAAAAGTGTTTTAGCTATCGTAAGGTAAAAACCCGACATGTTTATTTGTGGCGTGGTCTTACGAGATGCTTTTGTTTTCAAAGGATTTTCGAAACTTTAATAATCAATTTGGATGCATTATTATCAGCTGGTATTCCAGACTGACTCGGGTGTTATTTCATTATAATGCTCGGGTCAGACCGAGTATTATATGTTCAGGTTAGGTTGCTATGGAGCAGGAGAGGAGCGTGGAGACCGAGACGTATATATGTATATATATATATTCCGCTGTTGTTATTGCATGGTATGTCTGATTTGTGATTGTTGATGTATGAGACACTCTGATGATATGATGTATAAAAGTGATACAGTTTTCATAATGTGTAAAGATCTATATTTACTATTATATTTTATTCCGCTGCGACTGTGAGATTCTGATATTGTTTAGTTTCTTCTTCTTCTATCTCTTCTTCTTTAACCCTAATGGTTCGTAATTCTGTGCCACTTGAGTTAATAGAGGTTAAATAGTGTTGATTCTAGGGGTACGGATTTGCGGGCTGTTACACTTGGTATCAGAGCTTAGGTTGGCGACAACTTAGGCTTTGGTGGGGTAATTACTCATTAAACAGAGTCAATAGTACTCTATAATGAGTTGAGAGTAATAATAGATATGAGAGCGTACTTGTTAGTGCATATAAAAATTGTTTTATACTGTGTTGACTTATCGGTTGAGTGTTTATGAATTCTGGTCGGTGCGGGAAGTACAACCGTATCGATAGGGGTTTCTAAACTCTTAAACAAGATAAACCGACATAGTATTGTTTTTAAAAGTGGGTAAATGAAATAATTTTACCCAAAATTATATTTTGATATAAAAGAAATGATTTTCTAGCTTATTATATATTGGGTGTTTGTTGGTTGTTAATACCATAATCGAGTAAGAATCTTGAATTTGATCAAAATTTGAAATAATAAGCTAATAAGAATTTAAATATTAAAATGGTTTATAACCCAATAGAATTAATTAAATATGTTGCGAATACGAAGTGAAATTAAAATTTGAATTGAACCAGAATTTAAATCCCGGAAGTTTTGGAAAGGATTTTAAAGGTAATGGAAATAAAAGGGTTTGGGAAATTTAAAATCCTGGGAAGGTTTGAAATGTTTTCCAATGTATTGAAGGTAATGATGAAATATTATTTTGAGTAATATGTTTGAATGGGAAACTTTTTTGAAATGAATTTGGGAAAGTAAGAAGCATTGAACTCACTTCAGTCGTTGGAAAATAATCCTGATGATGCTGGCCACATCATTAGAATTCATTTTCGAGTTTATGAAGTGATGGATTGCTTCCCTAGTATTTGGTTATGGTATTGTTTGGATTTTGGGTATGCTAGTTGTTTGGGAAATTTCAAAGAAGGAAATTTGTTTTGGTATAAACAAATTGTTTTGGAAATCTGGTAATTTGATTGATATACCAAATAAGAATATATATTTGATATATTTTTAAAATGATTTTGGAAATAAAAACCGGGTAAATTGAATTCTGGGAGAATCCTAATTAAATAATGTGTAAACTTTAAATAAATTAACTATTGAAATCATTTTGGTGCTGAGATGCTATTAAGAGGGAAGGAAATGAAAATTTAAATCTTGAAATTAAAATTTAACTCAAGTAATTGGAAGTGAATAAATATGTTGAAGTAAATGGAAATTTGAATTCAACTTGGATAGGTAAAATGAATTGAACTTAAATAAAGTTGATTTGAATTAAATTAAAATGTAAGATGACCTTGCGATTGAGGGTCATTGTGAAATGAATTGAACTCCTGAGCTATCAGGTGTTATGCTTATAGGTTGAAACTATGGAATTTGGAATTGTGATTATAAAATGTAGATGGGTTAAAGGAGAGCTATATAAGCTTTTAAGTAAATAAGTTGGTGAACTTATATATAGAAATGAAATTATAATCACAGCTGGAAATAGTGGAATGGTATGGTGAATTCAAATCTAATCTTAAGTGAAATGTGAATTGAGTAAAAGTAAAGTGGGATATAAAGAAGTGAATGAACTTCACTTAGTAAACAAGTTTTGAACTTGTATATATGGAGAATTAAAATTGAGAATTTGAAATTAAATTAAATCTGGATGAATTGGAATTAAAGTAAATTGGATATAAAGGTGAAATGAAAAATTGTTTATAATTGCATAATGAAGATCATATCCTTAAGTTGTTAAGTTATATAATTTAAATTTGAGATTATAAATTGGAAAATAGATTTGAGTAAGCAATCTAAATTTTTGAATGTAAGTAAAATTGAAATTCATTAATGAAAAGAGGTTAATGGTGTGGCAAATTTAAAATTTGTCCATAAATGAAATGTAAAGTGGGAACATAAATGTGGATGTTCTTAAGGTAGCAAATAAGTCTTGGACTTATGTATTGGGAAGATGAAATTTGCTATGATAATGAAATTGTAATTGAATTTCAGTTGAGTAATAAATAATATTGAAAGAAATTTAGATTCTATTGAAAAGGAGTAAAAAGGAAAGGTAGAAATCTAAATTTGCTAAATGAAATGATTGGAAAATGGTGATATTATAAATGAATTCAGAGTGAATTAAGAAAGTGGATTGAAAACTAATATGGATTAGGTTATTGACTGAATTAAGTTACAAATTAATGGAATTTGTATTGTAATGGATAGAATTTGATTGTCAGTCAAAATTTGAAGGTAAATAAAAATCTTGATTTTGGATTGGGATTTAAATTGTGGTAATAAATATTGGAAGTATGGATGTATAATGGAATTAGCTATAATGATGAAGGTTTTGGATTGTAAGTAAAATTCAAATGAGTGAAATAATTTAAATGGACTCTTTGTTGATAAAATAAATTTGTAAATGGATTGAATAAATAAACAAAGAGCATTCAAATTTATAAATAGATTGGAATTGATTGATTGAAAATCAAATGGAAATAAAAATTGATATAAGAAGATAAAAAGGGGTGTGGTTAAATAATGGATTTTAAATTAATAACTTCTCCAATGTTTATTTAAAAAATTGAATTGTAAGTGGAATGATATTCATATAAATCTATTAGATAATGAATTGGAAATATAAGATTTGAGATATAATTCAATAATTGTGGTAAACCAAGAATGTTTGGGCTGTAAATAAAATAGAATGGGATGTTATTAATTTGAACTTAAATGATGGTTTAGAAGTATGAATAAGAATTGAATTAAATATTGAAATGGAATAAAAATGCTTGGATTGAGCACCATGCAGGATTGCATAAAATTGATATAAATCTAAACTGAAATTAATTTTAAACGGGCATAGGCTGAAGTGATGATTTTGCTTGAATGACATGAGAAATTGTAGATATTAAAATTGAGTTGTTTAAATAACAACTAAGTTGGTTTTGAATAAATGGAAATAGATTAGAATTGTATTAAATAATTTTGTATATTAATACAAGTGAATCATAAAAGAAATGCAATTGTTCCAAACTGAAAATAAAGATGGTTTTAAATTAATTAGATAAATACAACCTAATTAAGTAATTTTGCATTTGAATGGACATAGACATAAAAGAAATGTGAGTGCTTCAAATTGGAAATAAGGATTTGATTGTAAATCAAATCAAATAATGTTGCATATAAATGAATTATTAGAGAAATGTAAATGCTTCAAAATTGGAAATGAAGTTGGTTTGTAAATCTATTTAGAATTGAATTAGAATAGATTTCTGTTAGTGAAGCATATGTTAATCATATTGAAATAATGTGAATTGGTTGAAATAAATATGAATGGAACATAGCAAACCGTGCATGTAAATCCTTTGTATGAGATAACTTGGAGTTAGCATGGGAAAATGAACCAAGTGCATGTTATAAAATATGGATTTACTTAGGAAACTATGCAAAGTGTTGTTTGGAATGTAAATAATTATGTTTGGCTTACATTTATATTGGAAATGATGTTAAATTGCTCATATTTTGATAACTGATGAATTTGTTTGAGTAAGCACAGGTGCAGGAGGCGTTTGAGAGAGTTGGAGTGCGTATATGCATTATATTAGCTGCTTGCTATTAAAAATTTGCTAAAAAGGTACGCCTACGCAAATAAAATTGGGAAAATGATATATATATTGTGTTATATTTTGGTTTCCGGCCGTGTGGGCCGATGTGTATATATTTGTGTATCCTGCGATGTCGCAGAAGCTCCTCCGTACAGGGGAGACTCTGCCAAAATTTTCCGTAAATTTTGGGAGTTAGAAAAATTTTGGGTTTTGGAAAAAATTAAGTAACTTATGAAGTTATAAGTTAAAATTAAAGCTTTAGAGATAAGTAAAGCAAATAGGTTTGGGAATTGAGAAAAAGGATTTTGTGAAGTGTATATAAGCTTTTAACTAAGCAAATGGGATAAGTAAATGGGTTTGAGAGTATGTTCTACCTTATACAAATTTCGGGGACGAAATTTTTATAAGGGGGGAGGAATGTAACATCCCAGAATTTTGAGTATGGGATTTGTGAACATTTAATTCATTTTAAATGTTTACTATGGGTTTAAATTTTTTTTTAAACTAAAGGAATTGGTTTAAATTATATTAACAAGTTAAAATTTCTAAGGTGTGGATTTAATTTGAAAATTGAACAATAATAATATAATATTCAGAATTGAAATAAAAGAAATTCTGGATGTAAATAGTGATAAAATGGTTTTAAAAATTTATCTTGGGCTATCTGAGTGTAAATAGCATGGTGGAAATTATAGGTGAATTTTGAGGTCAATAAATTAAAATTTGAATTTTATAATAATTTAAAAATGAATTTAATATTATTCAAATGCAAATAATCTGATTTTGGTCCGGAATGAGCCAAAATGATTTTTAATGTGCTTATAAATGTTATATGAATTATTGTTAAGTTAATAAAATTTTAAAAGTGAAAATTTTGAGTGATTTCGATAATTTCGAAAATCGCTGGATTTAATAGACGAGTTAAAATAGCCTTCCGGGGCACAGTCTCGGAATTCGACGAAACTAGTTCCATTGGATCCGTAATAGTTAGTTATTATCGGATTTCAATTTTCGTAGCAATCGGAGTTGTCGTTTGACCCCGGCAGCTCGAAACGCATAGAAATCAATTGAATCGGTTTAATTTAAAATTGATCGTTTAATTCTGTAACTCGCACATACGACCGAATTAGCTTACGAAACTTGTTCCATTGTGTCCGGAACGCGGAAAAACCTTAGAATCGCCTATCGGAACGTATGAATCGGAGTTCGTTTGCATGTGTGGTTATATTGAGAATTTTATTAATTAAATAATATTAAACAATATATATATATTATATTATCGTTCAAACCCTAAGCATATCACAGGCCGCCGCTAATATTCATTCTATGGCCGGTAATCGCTCATCTTCTTCCTCTTTTCTCTTGAAATCCACACATTAATTCGCAATTCCTCCAACTGGAGAATCATAGCACTCGTCGAGATCTACGATCTGAATGGTAGAGATGGGTTTTAGAGTAGCGGAGAGGGAGTTTGAGGGCTGCGTTCGTATAGGGTTTGCACGCGAATCTTGGGAGATAAGGACCACCGAGCTCGACGAATTGGCCGGCGATGGTGTGTCTCGTGCAGAGCTTCAAAATGGCGACACCTGATCGTGGTCTCGACAAGCGATGGAGGAGTGAGGTGAAGCCCTAATGGGTGGCACGGTGGGTTCTTTGTTCGGTTATGTCCTGATGCTTGCGCGCGTGGCAAGGAAGAAGAGGATTTTGTTTCTTAGGCCTTGATTTCTGGTTCTGGATCCTACGGTCTGGATGATGTATGGGTAAAATAAATTAAAGTTTAAAAGGAAATTGTTTTAAATTAGTATTCAAACTTTGAAAATTCATATCTAGTTCATTCGTGATCAGAAATTTATGAAACTGGCGACATTGGAATCGCAGAAAAGATTTCTACGCGATGATGCAAATCTGGAATCGTTCCGGGCAAGTAGGAATATGAGTTAAATCGAACATCGTTCGGTTTAATTTAAATTTCGAACGCTCGCCGAAACTCAAGGTGAGTTATTCTCACTCACATCTGGATACTAGTAAAGTAGACAGCTAGTATTGATTGTTTGTTTGGATGTTTAGCTGAATATGTTAATTATTATCAAATTAAATCGATATATATTTGGTTGTGCTAATATTTGTGGATGCAGGGAAAAACAGGTTGGAGGGATCCAACTGGATTCCTCACAATGTAGTATTATTTTTATAATCGATGATGATGCCTGTTTATATATTGTGGATGATAATTTTGGAATTAACTGGTATTGTGATATTGTGGTATAAATTACCAATCCAGAATATTAATTATAAGAAATTTGGAGTTTAATTATAAAGGAATTGAATTGAGTTTCAAAGGAAATTAAGAAAAGTAATAAATAAGGAAATTTAAAAGAATATAAAAATTTGGATCTATTGGATGGAAACTGAAATAAAATTCAATTGGAATAATGCTGAGTAAATTATGAATCCATAATTAATTGTAAATGGATAAATTGAATTTTTGAGAAATAAAAGGTATTGTTAGATAATGGATTTAAAAGAATTAAAATCTGAAATCTATTTAAAAATGGAAATTGAATATTTGTAAAGATAAACAAAGAGAAATGTTATAAATTGACAAATATGAAAGTAAATTTATGTTATTAAACCATAAAACTAAATTGAATAAATAAACAGAAATCGTGAGAAGGATTTCTGTGATGTTTAAGAGGATATGAGATTCCCTGGGAAGAACCAAGTTCGAGTTTAAACTGATTTTATAAAAAGAAAGTTTTGAAGTTTAAACTTGTTTAAAAGAGTGTTTGGAAATTATTATTTTTAAAGTAACTATTTATTAATTAGTAATAGTAAAGTAATTATTCTTTTACAAATGGATTTGTTTAAAAAGCTAGTTTTGACCTAAGTATATTGCAATAAGTCTTAATCTTTTTACAACTCTATTTTTAAAATATAGTTTAACTAAAACCTTAAGTTAAATCAAGTTATATCCTATAAAATAGTTTTGCTTTAAATATTTTGAAATTATATTTTGAGTATATAATTAGTAGTAAATTTACATATTTAAAGTTATTTCAGAATAAAATGTTTTAATTATTTTAAATCTAAAATGTTTTGAACTTGGATATTTCCAATGGGAATATATGGTAAAAGATTTACCTTGTAAGGAAAGAACTTTGGGAATTATTTTCAATTGGGCTTTGAAAATTTGGAAATATATCTTTTTAAAGATATTTGAGGCAAATAAATAATTTGGGAATTATTTATCGTGTGATGGATGTTATGGATGTCTATGAATATAAATTGATAGTTAAATCACCGACTATCAATATTGGACAAATGCGTTGATCGTTTCGAAGAGACGGGGATCGAGATTTATTTCTCGAAAACCACTTCGATCCGGTTTATACGTTTCGTGCGGAAAACGTGTTCGGAGTCGAAGATGGAGCAGTGAAGTGCAAGGGCTAGTCGCTACTAATCCTGAGGATATTTCCAAAATGGATGTAGTAGGAATAGTGCCTTCGGTTCCGTTCGAACCCGGGACGGACTTGTATGGACGAATGCTTGCGAAACATCGTTAGGTGGACGATGGGCATTCTAAGTGAAAACGTTGTAAAGGTAACGCTTAGCCTCAAGCCTCATCAACCGGGAATGACTGAAAATCAGGGGATATGCAGCAAGGTTAGGTGGGTCATGCCCAAGCAAGACAAGATATTTCCCCTGTCTAGATGTCCCTTATATATTTCGGCTTAGTGGGTGGTTGGTCGCGCCAACCACGGGGTTTATCTTGTTCGGGACTGTTCAGTAAGGAATGGTTCCGGCCTTGTGTTGCAGAGGATGAAGGGAGTAGTCCTCGGTACGGTGATCTAGGCCCCGTACTGTGACAGGTGGTACCCCAGTGCCTAGTCATTGTTGGAAATCCATTTTCCCTACGAGCCTTGTACGAGTTTTGTTTGTATTACCCACTTCGGTGGCTAGTAGCTGGAATTTAATGAATGTAACAATTTCGGCTATTTTATAAGTATTTGTAAATAGACAATATTATAATATCAGAGGATTTCTATAAAAAGTGTTTTAGCTATCGTAAGGTAAAAACCCGACATGTTTATTTGTGGCGTGGTCTTACGAGATGCTTTTGTTTTCAAAGGATTTTTGAAACTTTAATAATAAATTTGGATGCATTATTATCATCTGGTATTCCAGACTGACTCGGGTGTTATTTCATTATAATGCTCGGGTCAGACCGAGTATTATATGTTCAGGTTAGGTTGCTATGGAGCAGGAGAGGAGCGTGGAGACCGAGACGTATATATGTATATATATATATATTCCGCTGTTGTTATTGCATGGTATGTCTGATTTGTGATTGTTGATGTATGAGACACTCTGATGATATGATGTATAAAAGTGATACAGTTTTCATAATGTGTAAAGATCTATATTTACTATTATATTTTATTCCGCTGCGACTGTGAGATTCTGATATTGTTTAGTTTCTTCTTCTTCTATCTCTTCTTCTTTAACCCTAATGGTTCGTAATTCTGTGCCACTTGAGTTAATAGAGGTTAAATAGTGTTGATTCTAGGGGTACGGATTTGCGGGCTGTTACATTTCACATTTTCCAAGTTAAGTTATATTTCAAATTTCAGTCTTAAACATTTATTTATTTAACTATTTTTAATTTTATAGAAAATCAATAACACTTTATAAAATCTTTTTAAAATTTAAAATTGAATCAAATTATCATATTTTCTTACTTAACTTAAACTTCATTTATAAACAAAATCGTAAATTCCAATATTAACTTATATTACGAATCCTACTTTACCATTTATTTATTTTACTCATTGAACTTATAGAAAATCACTAATATTTTGTAAAAATAATTTTTAAATTTAAATTTAAATCAAAACATCATAATATTTACATTTTATAATATTTTAAGAATTTTAGAAAAATATATATTAACCATGGGTCTATATATAATTTTCTAACCTAAGTTAAATGATACGGATAATATATCATTTCAATCCGTAATTTACATAGGTAAAATCTGTGTCCTATCATTTCAAAACCACAATCCCAGTTAAATGAAATAAATAAAAATCATTCAGTCCTATCATTTCAGCCCATAACGATTTTTCCCTATTCTAAAGTCCGTTCGGGTATGTATCATTTCAACCCATAGTGATCCTAATCTACAGGGAACTTGCAGTGTGATAAACTTATATAAATAAATAGAATAGCATTATAAAACAGTAACAGATGATATGACAGGTATATAAACAGAGTGAACATCATATGATCATCACATAGGTAGTTATAACATGATAATAATATCTACAGATTCACAGGGTGTAAATTTACTACTTATATAAGTTCAAAATGTCTGGTGAGAAATACTCACCTCTACAAGCTGGAGATAACAGATTCTGACACACAAACAAAGACCCGGAAAGCACGAAGGCATGGTCACAGATTCAAGTGAAAGGAGAGCCAAAATAGTTGTCTTGTACATATCAAGCAAATCAATATAAAGCACATGAATTTCGACACAAATATGACATTAACAAGCTAGAAATTAAGGATCAACAAATAATTAAATGGCTTGCACTTGCTTTTACCATCACTATGCTCGGCAAAAGAGTGATACGGCATGGCCATGGGGTCTGTTTGGTCAAGTATGGGCCAAATATGCTCGGCCTAACTAACGCAATGAAGGTATAGTAGTGGTTATGCATGAAAATACAAAAACAAGGTAACAAAGTGAAGTTTTGCACAAACACAAGCTTCGGCCATGGGTTTATTTGGCATGGCCAGACCTAGTGGAGTCTAGGGGATGGTGTGTCTGTGACTTTGGGTCAGGTAGGGGCTGGTGGAAGGTAGTGCAAAGGTGGCCAAGAGGGTGAGCATGGGTGGTGATGCATGTGGAGGTCCGCTTGGATTGTTTCAAGTGGTATTTGCATTTTTTTGCGGAGCTTCACATCAAGGAAGGCCACGGCCATGACATGACAGAGGTATTGGAGGAGTTGAAAACCGAGTATGATGGTGGTGGAGGTGGTGGTGGTGATGGAGGAGGCTATAGGCCGAACAAGCTAAATGAAAGCAAAGCAAGATAAATACAAGGAAAAAAGTAAGAAAATGATAAAAAATCATTACCAAATTTTCTTCAGAAATTTAGGCCAAGAGTTTTTGGAGATGAGAAATTATTTTGTGCATGAGAAAAAGAAAAGAAGATGCGGCTGAAGAGAGGAGATATGGTCGGCCTTCAATGCATGTGTTGTTTGATATGAAAAGATAAAAGCATACCAAAGGTCATGGGTAAATGAAAAGTCCAAAACTCTTCATATTTCTTTTATTCTTTTTGCAATTTTAAACAAATTAAAATTATAAGGAAATAATACTGAAAATACAACAAAATAATGTATGAAAAGAAATAAATAAATAAATTTTAGATAAATATAAATTAGTTAAGAAAATAGCTTAAAAATAGAAACTGGATTTTACAAATTGAAAATAAAATACAATAAATTTTGGAAAATTATTGTATCACTTTAAAACAAATTTAAAATAAAAAAATATACCTAACCTGTCATATAACATATTTTGAACATGATATGACAAATAAAATATTATTTATATTAATTAAAATAGACAATTTTGTTAAATAAAACAATTTACATACAATATTGTAAAAAGCATAAGTTTCACAATATAAATCCGATTTCCACGAAACAAAAAGCAGTGTTCTTGAAATTTAATTTATCTCTACTATTAATAAAGAAAATTCATTGAACCAATTTACTTGGTGTCATTTTGAAATTCCTGAAATGCCCTTGCTTGCGTTTACAATAATATAATAGCTCGTGTGCGAAGCACGGGCCCATACTAGTTTTCATAATAAAAGATAAAATTCAAAAAATCAAAATTTTAAAATTTAAATTTGAAAGTCAAAGTTTGACCAAATTGACCAAAGTTCACATTTCCTAGAAATATTCTATTTATTCAGATTTGGAATTATAATTCACATAAAATCAAAATTTATACTTTATATAACAAAATTTATTCACCTTAATAAATATAATAAAGTTTTTAAATTAGAAATTTAAGTAAAATAATCAAAATAAACAATTAAAATAAATCACAAAAATACAGGGTTGTTACACTCTCCCTCACTCAAATCTTTTCGTCCCCGAAAAGGAATGAGTAAGGAAAATAAGGAAAAGCAAGATAGAAAAATAAATAGTACATGGAAAAAAATATTCCGGATTCAAAGCACGAATGCTCTTCTCTGTCTCCCAGGTACAGTCCCAATCATCAATACTTCACGGTACTTTGATCAGACTAACAGATTTCCTTCTTAGCTGCTTCGTACCTCTACTGACAATACGAAGTGGCTTACTCTCGACGGTCAGATTAAGCTCAATATCCAAACCATCAAGAGCAGAAGGCTGAACAAAAAGAGATGGGTCAAGAAGATACCAGAGAAGATGTGAGACATGGAATACATCATGCACGCAAGAAAGCTTCTCGGGCAAATCCAAGTGATAAGCCAAATAACCAACTCTTACCATAATGCAGAAAGGACCCTCAAAGAGGAAGAAGATAGAAATAGATAGAAGGGAAAGTAGGTTGAAAGACAAGGATGAACTATTATTTATAACCATGCAAACTTCAGTTTAAAATTTTATATTTATAACATTTTATACATTTCATAATATGATGAATAGTCATTTGATTCAAATTTTATAGTTCAAAGTAAACAATATTTAAAAAAAAATTATTTAGAAAGGTAAAATAAATGATCAAAATATCCTTTATACAATACTTTATCAAATATAACTCAATGTCTTAACAAGTTTATTTTCGTTCCTACATACTCTGGCCATGCGTTGATCAGGCGCAAAGCTAGAATTCCCCAGGTACTTAGTAGACTTATTTCAACACCCAGTGAAAATACTGGAAAATCTTTTAAAAGCAGATATCGAAAGTAAAATCCAAACCAAAAAAAACAAACCAAAATATTTGTCCAACCATAGATCACAGATACACAATGGTTACACCTGGATCCCCTAGGAAACATCTGTACCTGTAAGTTATCTCAGCCTGCAAATTACGCCATGATGACTAGTAGATCGCAGATACACAATGGTTACGCCTGGAACCCACACGAAACTTCCATACCCTTAAGCTATCTCAGCCAGCGGATTACGCTACTAATACGACCTACATAGATCACATGATACACAATGTTTACGCCTGGATCCCCCAAGAAAGATCCGTACCCCGAGACCATCTTAGCCAGGCGAATTACGCTATGCAGTCGCGCTCATAAGACCATGGAGATCGCCATGGAATTCGATGGACACTCGAGTATCATATCCGAAAAACCCAAATCAGAGAGAATAATATCGGTAGAATGAATCCACAATGTGACACAAAGCGGATATCAAGCAGAAAGCACTTTCCATATCTTTATTTCGAAAATATGTATCATATAGTACCTTTCAAATCAATTTCAAATATCATACTTATATAAAGTCCATCATATACAAGATTCCATTTTCAAGTCAAATACTTTCCAAAATCAATAGTATATCAAATCATACATATAGACTTTGATTATATAAGATTTATCTTTCCAAATTGAGTACCCTTTCAAATCAACTGTTTTCAAATCAATTCCATACTTATACAAATCCATTTTATATAAGTTCGATAACCCCCAAATCAAGCATTTAATATAAATAAGGTTCTCAATTTCAATTCCTTTCAACAACATTTCAGTTTCAAAATCATATATGATTTCGCCAAATCATTTCTTCCAAATTACATATGTTCAGTTTCAAAGTTTCTCAAAACAATAGATTTAGAAAATAATCTAAATTTCCAAATCAACAAAATTTATGCCAAACAAATTCATTTCCAAAACCATCATTTATATACTAGATTTTACTATCCCATCTATTTTCAAAACCAAATATTTTTCTCAAAATCAATTTTACCCAAAATGATTTCCAAGTTATAACTATCCCTTTAAACCTTTAAACTATTTATTTTATTCGAAAGATCAATTTTTTTCAAACTATTTAAAACTAAATTTTTTTCAAAACATTCCAAAACTAAATTCCATATCAGTATAATTCGAAATAGTCTTATTCATTTACTTAACAAAACAGTTTCAAACCCATTTACTTAATCGAATGATTTATATCTTTCGGAATTTGAAATTTAAACCTTGATTTGGAAGTGCCCGAACTTTAAAATATAGTTGAAGAAATCATATTTAAAATCCAAAATTTGGAAATCACCAATGAATTAGTAAATGAATTCCAATAGATAAGGTTATACCAAAACAAACCTGAAACTCGAGGACTGAACGCCGGCTTACATTAAATCCTTTCAAATATATGTGTGTATATATATATATATATATATATACACATATACATATATCTTTCGAACGTCAAACCATACTTTGAAATCTGAAATTAAAATTTGTTTCACAAAATCACTCGCATAGCAAAGCTACTAGAGTGGCCTCTCCCCCACTCAGAAACTCGAAAATCGATGTCGATGATGCATGCATTCATCACCGAAATCATTTTCCAATGACATAAGCGGGTTATGGACTTTTATTTTCTTGAAACTTCTTTAAAATTTCTTCGAAATCATTGGAATTCATTCGAATACATTTGAAACATTTTTTATTCGGAAAATATCTTAAAATCGTATTATTATTAAATATTTTCCAAAATCTTAAAACCAATTTCAAAGCAGCGGAGTTCGATTCCTCGAAATTCAAATTCAAATTCAAAACCCTTTATTTATAAATCATTTTTATATAAGTCAAATTGTTATAAAATTTTCAAAATTTAAAATCCTTTCGAATTTTAAAATTTTTAAAGAAAGAAAATTATATAATCCTTATCGAAAATATTTCACTTTATATAAAATGGTGGTGCTCCTTATAATAATTTCGATGTATGCACAATTAAAAATGCAATCAAACACAAATTTCCAAAGAATAACTCAAGGATGAATTTCAAACAAACAGATATTCAAATTTAGAGGAACTCTAATCAAATAGAATTCTGGTTAGAAAATAAACTCGAACTAAGATGAGATAATTTAATTACCCAATAGAAGGTGGATAAGCCTATATAAATCGCGGGCAACCGTAACTGGTCAACCGTGACTTCAGGAATATAATCTATGCGGAAATCTAAGGCAAATCGACATTCGATCGCCAGAGATAGAATCCAGATAGAGAAGGAGACAGATAGCATCGTAAACTGATGATACAGAAATCTTCGGTGAACCAATGCCAATTGTAAAGGAGTTTCACCCCTTTACAAATCATTCAAAGATTTGTGGAATCACCGATGTTTATGGAGGTCATTCCAAAGTGGGGTTATGCAATGCCCTAAAATCAAAAGGGTAAAATAGGAAAGACAAGACTGGATTTTTGAACCAGTAGGAGCATTCCAAAGTTCAAGGAATCCTAGTCGATAAGAATCCTAACGAAGAGATTTCTAACTAGATGGATACCAAAGGGACGAAGTTTAGAAAATCTTTATTTCAAAACAAGAAGAATTTTTATACTAATATAATCTTTAAAAATCCTTTAAAAATCCTTTGGAAATCATTTTATACTTCGAAAATACGTTCTCTAACAAAGAAAGGATTCTGGGATTGATTTCACTCATTCTAGGGCATTTCTACCCTATCTCTAATGAGTTTTTTCTCTGCATGTTATGGTTTGCCTAAAACCAACGCTCTGATACCAAATGTAACAAACTGATATTTTCAGCCATTCGCATCCACACTTGTCAGACTTGAATTGCTTAAAATACCTCATTGTAAATAAATTTGGAGCAAATGAAAACAATCACTATAACGTCTCGCCTTTTTGTACGTTTTAAATCGATGATAAACCACACACGTCAGACTCAAACCATACAGAAGGACGGATTGTCATTGGGGTGAATAAGAAAAAGTAGAGAAAGAAAAAAACAAAATAGAATCTTACAGCGGAACGATAAAATATAATAATCAAATAAACAGTTCATGAAGCTGTTTACAAAATATTCGATTATATTTATACAATACATATCAGAGTTACACATACCAGAGAATAATAAATAATGCAGCAGGAAAGTGTAATGTAGTGGAACAATGTAGTATATAATAATAATACGGTCTTCGTCTTCATCCTCCAAAGATAAAGTTCTCGAATCCTAAAATGCTCAGACTGACCCAAGCGAATTGAAAATACAAAACACTCGAGTCAGAACTAAAAGATCTTATGTGAGTTAAATCAACAGTAAAATATGAGTGGAACGGCATCAGAGATGTTTACGGGATTTGACATCTCCTATCCAGTGTCTAACGTGAGTACAGTAACTTAAGAGATGCTCGGGATTCACATCTCCTATGGATCCGTTAAACTATTTACTATGTAGTAATATTTCGCTATTATTATAATATCTATAGTAAAGTAAACTTACTTTTAAATAGCATTAAGGCTTTACATTTTCCACCTTAACACGTAATAGTCCCAGTAGTCCATCCAGTATCATGGTCCCCTCCTGATCAGGAAGCCACCAGAGAATACCATACGGGCTACGGGATAAAACAAACTCGTACAAGGCTCTCTATGGTAGGTGACACGACACAACTAGGCAATGCCAGGGTAGATATACGAATTACGCTTTCGGGCCGATAGTAACGCATAGCCGCAGCTTCCGCCCACCTCGAGCCACACTTCCAAATAAAAATCAAAAGTGGCCACCGAATCAATCCCAAAGTCAAAGTAAAATATCGAAGGGATGTGTCCAATCAAAGGTGCTACCTCATTAGCCCGCCAATCGCTCCTGTTTTAGCCACCTTACGCCCACTCATGGGAGTCTGGTCCACGTATTTACCTCAAAGAAAACGCCGCCACCATCCTACTTCATTCTTGAATCTCCACCGCGTACGCGGTTGTCAAAGTGGTTTTCGGTATCGACAAAGAGTATTCCCATATCTGATCCCGGTCTCTTTGCCAACCAATCGTCATTATAACACCATGGTCATTTCAAAATAATTATACTTCAAAACCATAATATAATATCCATTTCAAAACCACATAAATACTATATCATTTCCATTTCAAAACCCAAAGCAATATGATATCATTGTTATAAAACCCAAATCAATATAATACCATTTATTTCAAATATATCCTTTCCAAAATCATAACACTTTCAAATTTGAAATATTTCAAGACCAAACGCTTGAAATATAACCTTTCAAAACATAATACTTTTAATTTCATAGCTTCTAAACCATAACTTCCAACTTAAATAATTTGGACATTCAAACAGTATATAAAATGAAATATTTTGAATATAAAATTACTTTATGAAGTGAAATAATTTCCTGCCTTACCAAATTTATTCACTTTAAATTAATGTGACGCCCCACCTCTATACCCACGCTAGCCAAGGACACTACGGTGTCATGCCGTCAACTAGCACGGAGAATAAGGCTGTTGAGGAGCGACCATCTGTATAATTGCTTTGTGCGAGTACCGATATGCCAGATAAGATGTCACTTGCATTTCTTTTCAAAAGGACATCCGACATACCGACACAAACTCAAAGCTACTACACAATGGCTATTATGTCTTCGGAAACAAATATAGAAATAAACATAACACAAATCAGTCACAGATAATTCATATCACAAAGGCGGAAATAGATATGAATATATATAACACATAAAAGTGTTCATCAGAGTAGTAGTCAAGAAGATCACCAATAATACAAAAGAATAGCAACACGTGCTATACAAAAGAATACAACAATGAGTCTATATCTCAAGTGTATACCACAAAAACTGCTAATCTAAATAGTTAGCCAAAAGTCAAAGTAATGAATCCCTGGGGAGAAGTCAAGCAGAAGCACCTGTAACATCTCACTCTGACCCGAGTATTATTTATAAGAAAACAATAAACGGATTAGTCTAGCTGTAAATATCAGACGACATGATATAGAATAAGAGATATGGCATAAACATATGATAACCATACGGGCATACTACAATAAGTATGTAATTGAAACTCAACATGAGATTAATCAATATCACAAAAATCTTCACAAAGATCCAAAAAGGGTATCATACCCAAAACTTGTATTCACAACAAGTCAATGACACACGAATTCACCAATGCACAAAAATTGATAAATCATATCAATGAAAATAACTAAAATTGGTGAAGCATAAATTCCAGAATTCAACACACGAAATCCAGAAATCATAAAAAGGGGGAGGCCTATCACACGAACGGGAGCATGAAAACTCACCTACATATGTATCACACGAACAAGACGCTATCTCATGGTAGCTAGCCATTAGTTTTTGACACACGAATGGCCCGAAGACCATGGGGCGCTACCCCACATGTGTGAGTCAAAATCACACAGATACGGGGTCTAGTCTAAATCGCAGACAAAGAGGCATCGCACAATTGCTAGTCTAAATCACAAAAATGATCGTCATGATCATCAAGAAGTGTCAATTACAGTAAGCTAGTAAATATATGAGCTTAGCTTCATGTCCTATAACTACTAGCTTAACTTAAATATTTATGAACAAATTGTTGATTTCCACTAGAAAATTGTCACCAGAGATTCAATCGAACAAGTCCAAGAATTAACTGACGAAGTAAACGAAAGCATTTCATACCACTTGTTTTACTAAGTCATTTAATTAGATTTCTCATACGAGTGAGGAAAAGGTTTGTATAGACTAATAGATTGGAAAACGGTTTAAGAGAACGAGTTTTGTAATAAAATAGTGTTGAAATCATTTGATGAAAGAGTTTTGATATTTACTACTAGTATTGAAACCTTTATATTTTTAAAGTGAGAAATCATCGAAATGATTGTAGAAACAATCAATCACTAAAATTCACATTCGAACTCGTGAATAAAATCCAAAGAAATCGATACTGAATCCACCAAAATGGATATTCCAAAAATTCCCGAAGAAAAGAAATCATCAGAGTCAATAACAAATGATAACAACAAATAGGGAAATAACACAAATCGATTAAATTTGGAAACCACGCAAAATAGGCGAAATAAGCAAAATAGCATCAGGTCGGTCGGCCGGCTACAGAGCTCGGTCGACCGGACCCTGTTCTAGAAAAATTCTCGGGAAGCAGGTCGGTCGACTGAGCTCTCTAGTTGGTCGACGGGACCTGTGATAGAGAAGTGCTATGCACTTTTCGTAGCAGGTCGGTCGACCGGCCCAGTGGTTCGGTCGGCCGAACTTGTATTCTTGCACTTCCTACCCTATTTTAAAAGAGGTGCAAACTCCCTCAATTTGCAAATGGTCGAGCAACGGCACTAAGGGTTTACGCCAATCGACTACCCGACCATAGAAGCTCTTCGGTTCATCACTAAAACATGATCAAAACATCAAAGCTTTGATTTTTAAAGAATTGAACCCAAAACACCAAAAAATGGAATATTCACCAAATCAATCCAAACCAAAAGCAATTGCACAAGAATAAGTGTTAGGAATTCATACCTAACAATCGAAGATAATTATAAGCATAGATGTGAGATAAAAATATCACCTTTGAACCCAAACAAATGAAGAAGAAGCTTGAAAGCAAAGGAGAATTAACCACTCTTCAAATCCAACACAAGAAGCTTGATTCTAAGCTTTAAAAGACGAACGTTCCCAAAGTTAGGTTTAGGAATTTCTGAAATTGATAAGAGAATGAGTTGGAGAAGAAGAAGAGAAGGCTTACCAATGGGTTCTATTGAATTTGGAGCTAGAAGTTGGATTTGCTAATGAAGACTAGGGCTTGGAGTTTTAATTTCCTCTTCCACTCTCCATTGTTATAAAAGCTTGAGTATTAGGAAATGAGGAATGAGGAATGAAGTAATGAAGAGGAGAAGGGGTTGGGACTGAATACATAAGTGGGGTTAATGGGCTCAGCCCTAACCAAAGCCCTAAGTGAAAAAGTAGCAAAATTCCACTAACTCCAAACATATCAAAGTTAACACCTAAAAAGATCGCAAACGGCGTTTTGAACTCAATGGAAGTGGTCTCGAGTCCAAATTCGACTGTTTGCAAAAAGTGGCTTTTCGGACTAAATTCCAAGTATCGATAAAATATTTAAATAAAATATTTAAATATAAAACCGATAAATATGTGTGTAATGACCTGTAAATTTAGAGAATTAAACTCGTTAATTTAATAAGATTTTTGTAACTAAATTTAAGAAGAAAAAAACCTTTATAATTTATAATAAAGTGAGTGGTAACTAAATGTTTTTGGATATTATTATAATATCTGTTGTTATACCCATTCCCTAAAAATAATGAAAGGGGAAAATTTTTAACATATTAAAGTGGTTAATTAATTATGTTAATTGGGTAGGTTATGACGTGCAAATCATGTTGGTGGAATATTGTCAATTTTGACATATTAATTATGTTAGTGGTGAACATTATTAAGCAATTTAAAACAATGAAACTTGCAATCAATTTATTTGATAAATCTACCTTATTCCTAGTTAGCAATTCAAAACTTGAATAAAGGCATATACGGATATTTTAAAATGGAGTTAATGACAATTAATAGATATTTCAAAAAGAAATTAATGACAATTAATAGGGAAATTAATTGTAAAATTTCAGTAGTTGACCAAAATTAATTTATTGAATAATAATGCAAGTTAATTAAATTGATGAAAGATAAATAAGTAAATTCTTCTGGTTAATGGCATGAGGAGCGAGGTTAATCCCCATTTTGTAGGAGAAATCTGCCCGTGCAACCAGTCCGGCTACCAGTGCCTACAATGTGGACCGATTAATGTGAGACGTCGCAGGATTGATAATTAAACCAAAAGGGTTAATTAACTAATTAAGTTAGTAACCAAATTTGAATATGTAATTAAAGGAGATTGATTGACATGAAGGAATATGGTAATTAATTGAATCAATTAAGGAGGATAATTAATTGGTAATATGGTAATTAATTGAAATCAATTAAGGAGGTTAATTAAAAGGGATAAGGTAATCAATTGAAATCAATTAAAGGCGATTAAAGGGGAATTAATTGATTAGAAGAATATGGAAATCAATTAGAGGGAATTTACTAATTTAAAAATATTAGTTAGGGAATTGGGGCTAGATTTCTAGATGTCCCAATGGTAGAAATCAAAAAGTGGAAACCCATAGGGTAAATTGATAACTTAACAAGTGGAATTAATAGAAATAGAACACATTTGTTTAAAAACGTTCAAACCATAAATTTGTGACGTTTTCTTCCACTTAATCAACGCCATCTAAATATTTAGTGCTTGCCACTTTCTTTCCTTGAATCAACGCATTCATTCCCAATTTAGTTTGAACGTACGTTATTCCTTGCAAAATTGTATCACTTGATTTACGCCCCTTTTTAATGCAGCAAAATTTGTTAATTTCCTTTACTGTTTCAAAGTCTAATTTGATTTAAATTTGATATAAATCATTGTCTAATAAAACTTTACCGTTTCTTTATAAATCAATGCTATCTGTAAATTGATTGCCATTTCCTTTACCAAAAGCAATACGTGATATCCTCTTTACACTAAAAGTTCAAACTCATGAAATCAATGCCGGTTATAAAAAATTTCAGATCCGCGTACAACTTCATTTGGTTAATGGGTATATAATCTGCAATTTCCTTTTACCATTCTCAGCAATTAATTCTTGCCTCTTTTCTTTCCTATAATTAAGCGCGTAAATTTAGGCACATCCATTTTCTCTTGCTCCTAAATATTTTGCATATTGCCTTCATCTAAATACTGGAAATGTGCATCTCATTGGTAGCTCTAGAAATAAAACGTTTGATGGAAGCAACTTATCCCTTACCTGTGAGAACAAAATTTCTAAATCTCTAAAGAAATAAATCATGCAACTTCCTATTTTTATAACACGTTCAAACAAAAACGATAAAATAAACGCATTCAATATTATTTGAAAATATTATCCCAAAATCTAATCTTAACTACCCGTTTCTTTTGCTTTAATTTCATAGCCATTTGCATTCAATTGATAAAAATCAAGTAGCCGTGTATAATCTGGTAATGAACCAGTGCTCAATCAACTCATGCCTTTTTTAAAATAAAAACATCAACATTTATATTCTTCCTGCCTATTTTCTCATCTAAATCAATGCACGTTTCTCTTGAAATAGTATCTTGGATCAGTCAAAACTCTTTTAAGCATTTATTTTTTTCAACCGTTACTTGAAATGTACGCACTCTTAAAAATGCAAGAAGTCATTTCTTTTAACGTTGAATTTCAAATGCAAAGATTTCCTTCCTTTTTCTTTCACGCATTAAATTTTTCTCCTTACCTGAAATCTTGCTCATCCTTAAAATCAACGTGACCTTCCCCTATATTTATACAACACGCGTTCAAAACAATTTTTACATCACCTAGAGAGCTTCACCTTCTTTTCTTGCATGCGTGTTGAAGGTACGCATCTGTCTTTTATTTTATTTTTATTTCTACTTCTCATGCTTTTCACTTTGCATACTTTGCTCCTTCTCCTCGTTACACCATGCTCGACTACTCCACCTCTCAAGTATGTTGTTGCCATCCCTGATAAGTATGCATCTCCTTTCCTCCTGATCTTGCCGTGCATGTCCAGTAATATAGGGAATCAAGCCTAGTTTCTTTCTTTTACATGTTGTAGAACATATTAGCCTACGTCCATGTAGTTGCGGCCACGTGCAATTGAATAAGGGTGTCACTTTTGAATAATGTTAACAAACAAAATAAATATCTTTCATTTTTTGCATCACTGGAGAAGAAACCTTATACGCCTGTAGTTTTGGTGGACATCTGAATTTGCATGCGTGAGCCACTTTGAAGATTTTAACAAATGGAAGTGTGTAATGGAGACAAACCTGGAAAATGGTTTGTGGTTTATTAGTTGCGTGTGAAACAAATCACACGACCTTGTCATTTCATAAGTGCATGCATACATTTTTTCAAAGTATTTTTTTTATGAAAATCTAATAACGTTTTGTTTCAAGACTCAGCCTATTTGATTTAACAAAGCATTTTTTTTATTTGTTTTTTTTTACAAAGCATTTTTCCCAAAGCATTTAAATAACAAATTTGGAAAGGGAAGAGGATTGGAGATGTTGAACAAATTGAGTGATGGAATGGTCAAGCTGCGGGTGTCAAAAATCTTTTAATTTATAAATCTCGTTCCGATTGTTATTAAATTTTGCTTTGATCGCTTCATAATCGCGTAATTTATTATTCGTTTATTTTTCAAGTTCGAAATTGAGGTGTCACTTCTGCTGGATTTATCGTGCCTCTGTTCATTTCTTTGGGATAGATACCATTGTTTGATTTGAATCTTCAGCAGCGAAAAGGTGAGTATTTCTCACCAGACAAACATACCTATATATTTGTGAATTTATCACAAGTGTAATTGTAATTTATCTTATTAAATTTTATCTGCCTGTGATATAAGCGTATGATGTTAAAACCCATTATTAATTGACATCATCAGTGGTTTATTTATTTTAATATTATTGCAGTTATACTATTTAATGCTTATTTACTGTTAATCACTGCAAGTTCCCTATAAATTTGAGATCGTTATAGGCTGAAATGATAGGCCTGAATGATAAAAAATTTCATTTATTTATTTAATTGTTTAATTATTTATTTTTAACTTAGGATTGCGGGTTTGAAATGATAGAACCCGGTTTTTTTGTAAATTGCGGATTGAAATGATATATATCCGTATCACTTGACCTAGGCTAGAAACTATATACAAACCCGTGGTTTATATAATATTTTTCTGAAATGTTTTAAAAATATTTTTAAATGGAAGTTTATAATATTCCGGTTTAAATGCATTTAAAGGATTTTATAAAATTTATAATGATTTTGAATAAGTCAAATTGTTAAATAAATGAATGTTTAAGTAAAATTTTGGAATATAACTTATTTTCGGAAATTCTGATTTTTGTTAAAAGTGATATTTTAGTTAAGTAAAATAATTGATAATAAGTTATATTTTGGGAATTTAAAACTTAATTGTTAAGTTAATCATCTATTACGGCACTTAAATGATGTGTTTTGTAAATAACTGTCTTAACCTATAACTTTAGGTAGCATTTTTAAGTGCTTCGGAAACTGAATTGTTGATTGTTTTAATAAAATTTAATGGAAATAATCTTTGGGAAAGGGGCTTAAATTTTGGAATTTAATATGTAATTAATTGACTTTAAATGGTTTTAAATGGAAAATTTTAACTTTTAATTGTGAGTTAAGAGGCAATTAATTCCTAAAAAAAATTGAATAGATTTAAATGGTATTTTATATTAAATAAAATGACTGATGTTTAAATAAATGATGTTTGAAATGAGATTATGATATTGAAATGTATTTGAAATTTATTTTGATTTTTAAAGTATAAATACCATTTTCAAAAGTTGTAACCACGGGTTATAATAACGTTTGGTTATTAAAGAGACCGAGATCGGATATCTGGCATACTCTGTGTCGATACTGAAAACCACTTTGACAACCGTGTACGCGGTGGAGATTTCAGAATGAAGTAGGATGGTTGTGGCGTTTTCAATGAGGTAAATACGCGGACCCGACACCCGTGAGTTGGCATAAGGTGGCTAAAACAGGAGCGACTGACGGATTAATGAGGTAGCACCTCTGATCAGACGCACTTCTTCGTATTCCATTCTATTACTTGTGTGGTTGTATTGGTGCGCACCTTTGATTTGGGAATGTTGTTCGAGGTGGGCGGTAGCTGCGCGCTTCAACCTGTCCGGATGCGTAATTGGTATTTCTACCCTGGCATTGCCTAGTTGTGCCGTGTCACCTACCATAACGAGCCTTGTACGAGTTTGTTTTTCTCCCGTAGCCCGTGTGGTTTCCTCTGGTGGCTTCCCGATCAGGAGGGACCATGATATTGGATGGACTACTGGGACTATTAGTGTTAAGGGGAATATTGGGTCACTTCTTAACGCTATTTAAAAGTAAGTTTATTTTAATATAGACACAATTATAATAGCGAAAGTATTACTACATAGTAAATAGTTTAACGGATCCTCAGAGGATGGGCGGTCCCAAGCATCCTTTAAGTTACTTGCTCTATATTACAGTACGCTTGAATTAGCTTACACTATATAAGTTTGTATGTCCTGACTCGAGTGTTTATGTTTTATGTTACGCTCGGGTCAGCTTGAGTTGCAGTTCAGTTTTCATCCCGGAGCTAGGATTTCTGTAGATCACTTTCAAGCTGCTGGCAAACTTCCCTTCCAGTTCTTTATCTAAATTTATGAAATCAAGACTATTGGATATTTGGATTTTTCTTTTGATGATTTAAACTATATTTGAGATTAAAGACTATGTAATTTTTATTTGTTTGAGACTATTTATAGTGGCTTCATGAACCACTAAGTATTTTTAAATTCCGCTACGAGTTTTATGATATCTGTGTCTGTGATCCTGTGATTATTTATTTACTATATATTCCGAGATTTGCCAAATTTTATTTACAAAGCGGTATTTTGAACAATTCAAGTTCGACATTTGTGGATGCGAATGGTTGAAAATATCGGGTCGTTACAATGTGGGTTGTTACAGACTCCCCTCCTTAAAGAAATTGCGTCCTCGCAATAATTAAGAAGAAGATATAGAGTAACAACCATAAAAGCATATTAACACAAAAGAATTTTGAAGTAAGAAGTTCACCCTAAAGAGCACCAGAAAGTAAGTCAGGATGCGTTCGCTCGATGAACTCTCTAGATTCCCAAGAACAATCCTTAGGATTTGAAGACCATTGAACTTTAACAAGCGGAACATCTTTATTTCGAAGTCGTTTGACCTACGAAGCAATAATTCAAATAGGATGCTGCTCATAAGTTAGATTAGGCGAAACTTCAATCTCTTCCACAACACCGGGCTCAAGAATAGAATCGGAATTTCAAAGGCACTCCCGTAATTGAGATACATGAAACACGTCATGCATAGCAGAAAACTGAGCCTGTAACAAAAGGCGATAAGCCATGGAACCAATACGTTCAGTGATAGGAAATGGCCCAATATATCGAGGTTCTAGCTTTCCCGACCGACTGAAACATACAATACCTTTCATTGGTGAAACACGAATAAAAACAAGATCTCCAACAGAAAATTCTAATTTTCTTCTTCGATTATCGGCATAGGATTTTTGTCTACTCTGGGCTTCTTTCATCCTACGCCGAATAAGGTCAATCTTTTCTGTGGAATCTCGAATAAAGTCTGGACCCAAAACCAGCTTCTCACCGGCCTCAAGCCAACAAGAAGGAGATCGGCATGGCCTTCCATAGAGTGCCTCGAAAGATGCCATACCAATACTAGATTGGAAGCTATTATTATAGGAAAATTCAACAAGAGGAATATGATCTTCCCAACTTCCACCAAAATCGAGCACATAAGCACGAAGAAGATCTTCAAGAGTTTGATTCACATGCTCGGTTTTTCCATCGGACTAGGGGTGATAAGCAGTGCTAAAATTAAGCTTCGTTCCTAAATCTTTTTGAAGACTCTTCCAAAATCCACTAGTAAACAATGGATCGCGATCACTAACAATGGAAGTAGGAACTCCATGTAATTTAACAATCTCTTTAACAAAGAGTTTGGCCAAAAGAGGAACGGTTCGGTTAGACCGAACGGGAATGAAATGGGCGGATTTAGTAAGTCTATCAACTACAACCCATAAGCTATCATGACCCGAACGAGAATGGGGAAGGCCATCGATAAAATCCATGGAAATTTTGTCCCACTTTCAAATTCGAATTTCTAAAGGTTGTAATAACCCACCAGGCCTTTGATGTTCGGTCTTGATGAGTTGGCAAGTCATGCAACACTTAACAAAGTTAGCAATATCAGATTTCATTCCCTCCCAACAATAAAGCCGCTTCATATCTGCGTACATTTTACTACTACCGTGATGAATGGTAAATTTAGAATGATGTGAATCTTCTAAAATATCTTTACGAAGATCAATAATATTTGGCACGATAAGTCTACCAAATTTTCGAATGCCGCCATGAGAATTGATATCAAAGTCTTTCAAACCATCAATATCAATTTTATCCTTAATATTTTGGCCAAGAAGAGCCAATTCGAGATCTAGTCTTTGAGCTCTAAGAATGCGGTCTAAAAGAGAAGGATGAGCCTCAAGGCTACACAAAACAAGAGATGAACATAAATCGAAAACACGGTCTCGAATCTCATAAGTGGATAAAATCTCGAGATCGTTCCATTCGGATATCATCATGGAAACAACAGCTTGTTGTTTATGGCTAAGAGCATCGGCGACACGATTACCCTTACCGAGGGTATAAAGAATATCAAGATCATAAGGGGCAAGGAACTCGAGCCAACGCTGTTGACGCAAATTAAGTTCCTTTTGAGAAAATAAATATTTCAAAGACTTATGATCCGTGTAAAGAATAAATTTCTCTCCTAAGGGATAATGACGCCAAATCCGAAGAGCGAAAACAATAGCCGCGAGTTCTAAATCATGTGTGGCATATCTAGTCTCGGCCGGCATCAATTGCCTAGAAGCATAAGCAATAACACGTTCTTTTTGCATAAGAACGGCATCCAAACCAATGCGACTATCATCGGTATAAACAATAAAATCTTGCTTTCCATCGGAATCACAAGAATAGGAGCATCGGAAAGGAGTTCTTTTAATTTCTGAAAAGAGGCTTCACATTTGTCCGACCAAACATATTTAACATCTTTCTTTGTTAAGCTAGTAAGAGGCACGGATATTTTAGAAAAGTCTTTAATGAAACGTCAGTAATAACCCACCAATCCAAGAAAACTACGAATCTCTGTCACACTCTCCGGTCTCTTCCAATCTTGAATCGCTTCAATCTTTGAAGGATCCACGGAAATTCCGGATTCGGAAATATATGACCGAGAAACTTCACACGAGATCGCCAAAAATGGCATTTATAAAATTTTGCTTTTAAATGATTACTCCTAAGAGTTTCCAATACAATCCGAAGATGCTTTTCATGTTCCTCCTCGGTTTTTGAATACACAAGAATATCATCAATAAAGATGAGAACAAATCGGTCGAGGAAGTCTTTGAAAACTCGATTCATTAAGTCAACGAAATAAGCCGGGGCATTCGTTAACCCAAATGGCTTAACAAGCCATTCAAAAGATCCATATCGGGTATGAAACAATGTTAAAGGAATGTTATCCTCTGCGATACGAAGCTGATGAAAACCGGTAGCCAAGTCCAATTGTGAAAAGACTCTAGCACCACTAAGTTGATCGAATAGGTCATCAATACGAGGTAAAGGATACTTATTTTTTATAGTAAGATCATTAAGCTTGCGGTAGTCAACGCAAAGTCTAAGTGTACCATTGGATTTCTTCACGAAAATAGCCGAAGCTCCCCAAGGCGAGGAACTAGAGAGAATAAATTGCTTCATTTCCAAATCGGATAATTGTATGCGCATCTCCTCATTTTCCTTATTAGACATGCGATAAGGAGGACGATAATAGGTTGAGCTCCAGGGATGAGATTAATTTTGAACTCAATTGCTCGCTTAGGTGGTAATCATAAAACGGGCTCAAATATGTCGGAAAATTCACGAACAACGTGAATAAGAGCAATGACATCTTCCTCATCATCATTATCGTCATCACGAGGATTTAAAGAATATAAAGAAGCAGATAAAGTGAAATCCGAATCTTTGAGAATAATAGAAATTTACTTCAGATTGAGGATGTCGAAGATGAATAGTCCTCTTAGGACATAGGATATGAGCTTCATAATGGTTAAGCCAATCCATTCCCAAAATCATCCCAAAGCCTAAATAACGCATGACATGCAAATCGGCTAGGAAGGAAAAATCACACAAAATAATCTCCACATCTTTACAAAGCAAACCAAGCGTTGCCGATCCACCAACCGGATTCACAATTCTCAAAGAAGTCATTAAAGCAACAACACTCAAAGAAAAAGTGTCAACAAGCTCTTTTGATATAAAAGAATGGGATGCTCCCGTATCAAAAAGAACTCGAATAGGTTGATCACAAAATATAATGATACCATCAAGGATAGAATGAGAAATACCTTGACCACTAGATGTGTTGCCAGCGGCTTGAGCAACATTAAGCTTTCCATCCTTCCTATTTGAAGTTTGGGACAAGAAGATAAATAATGATCCGGGCTTTTGCAATAGCGACAAGAGAGAGACTTTGGACACTTGTTCGCGTAATGGTCCTTCGAACTACAATTATAGCATTCCCCACGACCAAAGAAAGAAGTCTTTCCCACAGAGGTTGCTTTCTTCCCTTTCTTATTGGGATAAGGACCTTTGAATTTATTGGGCCTTTTCTTGTTGTTGTTGAAGCTTGGTTTGGAACCCACCACTTCAACGTCATTTTCCCTATCCGCCTCTTCAAGACGAAGAGCGATATCAATGAGTTGGTCGAAAGAAACTTCTAATTTTAGAAGTAATGGCTTCTTGAGATTTTTGTTTAAGCCATAGACAAATCTTTGGTTCTTCTTCAATGGGGTGTTGATGTATTCAACCCCATATTTGGAAAGTGACTCGAAGGATGCAACATAATCAGTCACGGAGGCTTCACCTTGAACAAGGTCAATAAAACGGCGAGCCAAAGTCACCTTCTCAGCTTCTAGTACGAATTTTAACTCGAAGCGCTCTCGGAATTTCTCCCAAGTGAGATCCGCTTCATTTATTTCAGAAATCAGAAGCTCGTACTAGTCTAATGCTCTTTCTTGGAGCATACTAGAAGCCACCTGAACACGGTGAAGATCGACAAGATTCATGCGAATGAAGATTCGATCACAGGTCCTCAACCATGCCTGGATCTCGATGACAGTTTCAGAACCTTTAAATGGCTTCCCACCCAGGTTGATGTAATCGTTGCACAAACGTGCAAACCCAGATTTAGGGTGAGTAGGTTCCGGATTAGAACCAGCTGCTTGAGCATTCGTGACAAGGTCAAGAAGTTGCTGGGTAGTCATAAAAACTCCGTCATGGGGTGGAGCACTAGATGGTACAGCACTGGGACGACATGGTCTAACCATTTCTCTTCCTTAAGAAAGAAAGAAGGAATAAGAAGAAGGTTATTAACAAAATGAATATCAAGCAATCTTGATAGATAAAATAAGGAATCATAAGGAAAATAGGATGAATCGGTACGAAGACTCGAATTAAATCCTAAAGCACGACTCCTAAGATAGACTTAGGACGATGATCCTTGCTAAGTTATTCCACATTGTTTCGAAATTTCTCTCTGATACCAAGCTGTGACGCCCCACCTCTATACCCACGCTAGCCAAGGACACTACGGTGTAATGCCGTCAACTAGCACGGAGAATAAGGCTGTTGAGGAGCGACCATCTGTATAATTGCTTTGTGCGAGTACCAATATGCCAGATAAGATGTAACTTGCTTTTCTTTTCAAGAGGACATCAGACACACTGACACAAACTCAAAGCTACTACACAGTGGCTATTATGTCTTTGGAAAAAAATATAGAAATAAACATAACACAAATCAGTCACAGATAATTCATATCACAAAGGCGGAAATAGATATGAATATATATAACACATAAAAGTGTTCATCAGAGTAGTAGTCAAGAAGATCCACAATAATACAAAAGAATAGCAACACGCGCTATACAAAAGAATACAATTATGAGTCTATATCTCAAGTGTATACCACAAAAACTGATAATCTAAATAGTTAGCCAAAAGTCAGAGTAATGAATCCCTGGGGAGAAGTCAAGCAGAAGCATCTGTAACATCTCGGTCTGACCTGAGTATTATTAATAAGAAAATAATAAGCGGATCAGTCTAGCTATAAATATCAGACGACATGATATAGAATAAGAGATATGGCATAAACATATGATAACCGTACGGGCATACTACAATAAGTATGTAATTGAAACTCAACATGAGATTAATCAATATCACAAAAATCTTCACAAAGATCCAAAAAGGGTATCATACCCAAAACTTGTATTCACGACAAGTCAGTGACACATGAATTCACCAATGCACAAAAATTGATAAATCATATCAATGAAAATCACTAAAATTGGTGAAGCATAAATTCCAGAATTCAACACACGAAATCCAGAAATCATAAAAGGGGGAAGCCTATCACACGAACGGGAGCATGAAAACTCACCTACATATGTATCACACGAACGAGACGCTATCTCATGGTAGCTGGCCATTAATTTTTGACGCACGAATGGCCCGAAGACCATTGGGTGCTACCCCACATGTGTGAGTCGAAATCACACAGAAATGGGGTCTAGTCTAAATCACAGACAAAGAGACATCGCACAATTGCTAGTCTAAATCTCAAAAATGATCGTCATGATCATCAAGAAGTGTCAATTACAGTAAGCTAGTAAATATATGAGCTTAGCTTCATGTCCCATAACCACTAGCTTAACTTAAATATTTACGAACAAATTGTAGATTTCCACTAGAAAATTGTCACCAGAGATTCAATCGAACAAGTCCAAGAATTAACCGATGAAGTAAACGCAAGCGTTTGATACCACTTGTTTTACTAAGTCATTTAATTAGATTTCTCATACGAGTGAGCAAAAGGTTTGTATATACTAATAGATTTGAAAACGGTTTAAGAGAACGAGTTTTGTAATAAAATAGTGTTCAAATCATTTGATGAAAGAGTTTTGATATTTACTACTAGTGTTGAAACCTTTATATTTTTAGAGTGAGAAATCATCGAAATGATTGTAGAAACAATCAATCACTAAAATTCACGTTCGAAGTCGTGAATAAAATCCAAAGAAATCGACACTGAATCCACCAAAATGGATAATCCAAAAATTCCCGAAGAAAAGAAGTCATCAAAGTCAATAACAAATGATAACAACAAATAGGAAAATAACACGAATCAATTAAATTTGGAAACCACGCAAAATAGGCGAAATAGGCAAAACAGCATCAGGTCGGTCAGCCGGCTACAGAGCTCGGTTGACCGGACCCTGTTCTAGAAAAATTCTCGGGAAGTAGGTCAGTCGACTGAGCTCTATAGTTGGTCGACCGGACCTGTGACAAAGAAGTGCTATGCACTTTTAGTAGCAGGTCGGTCGACCGGCCCAGTGGTTGAGTCGGCCGAACCTGTATTCTTGCACTTCCTACCCTATTTTAAAAGAGGTGCAAACTCCCTCAATTTGCAAATGGTCGAGCAACGACACTAAGGGTTTACGCCAATCGACTACTCGGCCATAGAAGCTCTTCGGTTCATCACCAAAACATGATCAAAACATCAAAGCTATGATTTTTAAAGAATTGAACCCAAAACACCAAAAATTGGAATATTCACCAAATCAATCCAAACCAAAAGCAATTGCACAAGAATAAGTGTTAGGAATTCATACCTAACAATCGAAGATAATTATAAGCATAGACATGAGATAAAAATCTCACCTTTGAACCCAAACAAATGAAGAAGAAGCTTGAAAGAAAAGGAGAATTAACCACTCTTCAAATCCAACACAAGAAGCTTGATTCTAAGCTTTAAAAGAAGAACATTCCCAAAGTTAGGTTTAGGAATTTCTGAAATTGATAAGAGAATGAGTTGGAGAAGAAGAATAGAAGTCTTACCAATGGGTTCTCTTGAATTTGGAGCTAGAAGTTGGATTTGCTAATGAAGACTAAGGCTTGGAGTTTTAATTTCCTCTTCCACTCTCTATTGTTATAAAAGCTTGAGTATTAGGAAATGAGGAATAAAGCAATATGTGAGGACCCGTAAATCCGTACTCCTTGAATATACACTAATCTCCATAGATTAATTCAAGATGAACAAAAATACGAATTCTCAATATTTAAGAAAAAGAAAAAGACAGAAGAAGAGAGAAAAAGATAGAAAATAGAGAGAAAAGAAAATAGAAAGGAATAGAAGACAACAGCACCATAACAGAATCTCACAATTCGCAGCCGAACAACATATAATAAATAAATGAATAATCTTCAAACAAAGAACTATATTAGTTATTACATCACATCACATTACATTACATTACATCAGAGTGTACAACAACAAACAATGCAGCGGAAAATGTAATACTACATACTAGTAATACGCCATGCCATCCAGCTTGCCTCCAGCAACTCCAGAATATCCTGATAAACCTTAACTCTTGACTGCCCGTGTGGAAATTGGTGGGCACCCAGAGTTTAGGAAGGAAAACAATAAACTCCGAGTCAGTCATGTGACTGGTGTGAGAACTCAAAACAGTTTATTTATCTTTAAAGTCAAAATAGCGGAATATTTTTAAAGTCAATTCGCAATGCTTTTAAAAATGAGACTACCATAAAGCCTCCCGCACACACACACAATGCAAACGCAGAATCGAAGGAGATTTCTCCTTATGATAGTCAAAGATGCTTGATACGCATTAAAAAGAAACATTTGATATTAGTACTAGCGCATAGTGTAGGAAAAATTCATTTCGAAAATAAAGATATAAATCTTAGCCAGCATAGACATTCCGCACTTATGCCTACTATAGATACCATGTTCAATAGCAGGTTACCGCCACATTCCATGGCAGGTTATACAACTAAAGCCGTACAAGATCGTATTGTTTCTTTGGATTTCCAACGAATGATCAGGCCAAGGAACTTCCCATTGCCACATGAGAATGCCTCTGGAAGGACATCCCCGAGAACCAAACCGGATCTCTGCAACACAAGGCCGGGTTACCCCTAACCAGGTAACAACTGACACGAGTATGTCATCCCCCGGTCCCATTGGACCTTTATCCGAGCGCTCGTCACCATCATCACACATAATAATAAGTGTTTCAACATGAATAAGTAACTGGGCTCCATACCATGATACCACCCTTTCCAGAAGGAAATGCACATGCCCTAAAGGGAGCTACCCCTCATAACCTTGCTGCATCTTTCCTGTTTTGACCATTACGGGGTGTGAGGCTCGACGAAGTCTCGTCCACAAAAACATACTTTATACAAAAGCCATGCTTTGGGTCAACAAATGATCATAGAAATGATCACCAAGATAGACGATCAAATAAATGATCCTATCACAAATGATCAACACAATGATCATTTCACAGCAACACTCAGCATGTCACATCACCAAATTGGGAATATATCGCTGATAACATTCAACTACATAACTTCTGAGCTCGTACGTCTCAGAGAAGGGTGTTAAGCTAAAAGAATAAATTCTCCGCCACCAACAGAAATATATTTGAAAGAAATCTGCTTTATATCTCAATTTGTAATGTCAGACATACAATCCATACAAGTCTGTTCCGGGCTCGAACAGAACCGAAGGCACTTACAAAGAAGTCCTTGCAATCCGGATATCCACAATCCTGATCGGATTTCCCATCACAATATGGAGAACTCTATACCGGAGCAACTCGGTGCAGAGTCAATCGACAGGTCATCCTATCGCTCTCGCAAATATCTGGTCTTCAGCACCGATGTTCAATGCTATCCATTACGTCGTATCACTATTCGGAATGGGTAATCCGAATAACGAGCGCAATAATTTAAAAATAAGTGTAGCATTCAAATTCAACAAATCACAACAAATGCCCTTCAAAGGTAAATATTGATAGTCGGTTATTGAACTATCAATGGATATGCACACATCACCAGATTCCAAATAATTTTCCAAATTATTTATTTCCCAAAAATATCTTTAGAAGATATACAATTTTCACACTTCAAAAATAAATCAATATTTATTTTTAAACCAATTCCCCTTTCTTTTATATATTACATAGTGAATTTATATTTCAAAATATCTATGAATATACGATTTCAATTATTCATTTCAATTTATCTTCAAAAAGATAAATTCTCAAAACGTTTCATTTCACATTGGAAAAACATTTCCATACTTATTTATTCATAAGTAATTCACAAATTTATTTATTTTCAACCTTTGGAAAATATTCAATATACTTAAATCGAGATTAAGTACATATTTCATGCTTTAAGGAAATCATTCTCTTAATCACATTTATTTGGGCCAAAACGAATGTTGCGTAAAACATTGTTACAACAACCCAAAATCACTAGTATAGGGATTCGAAATTTAAAATAGATATGTAAATCCCAATACTATACAAAACATTTCCTTTCAGAAATCATTTACTATAACAACAGTGTTATAGTCCACCATTTCCTTTTATTTCTCGAAAACATCTATTTCAACAATGAATGTTGAAATCTATGGTTTCGAATCTCAACATATTTAAAACATCGTTAGATCGTTTTAATTCTGTTTAAAATATCACATCCTAAACATTTTCTTTAACATGTTATTCACTATTCAAAAACGTGAATATATTACGTTTACCAATTTCATCATTTCTATTCATTTTATTTCAAAGGATTATTCACAGTCAAAAACGTGAATATAACTCCATTAATAGGTTTCAACAATTTACTTATCAAAATAAGTCGTTTGCGAATTTATAAAACAATGTTTATAAATTCTATTTCTATTTATTTTATATCAACTCCTTTTATAAATTCCTTTATTAACCTATCTCAATTCATATCTCAATGATATACTAAAAGTTCATATTATAAGTTAAACACTTACAAATTTATTCGTTTACAAAAATCGTTCTTTCAAACTTCCCAATTTATAAATCTTATAACTTATAAGATTCCTTTATTTACCCAAATCTAGTCTTTTAATAACTTTACAAATTTTATAAACCTACTGCTTATAAAATTCTATTTATAACTTCACCGTTTATAATTCTATGAATTTCATTCATTTATGAAATTCATTCACAATTCATTCTAACACTTATAAAACTCGTTTTATAATTCAAATATTTTAATTTATAAATATCAATTTATAAATCTCTTATATAAATCAATTTATATTATTATTTTAAAACATCTTTATTCCTTTATAATTTCATCCTTTTGACTTATAAAATAATCAAATTTTATAAATCCTATTTTTAAACTTTTTATAATAAACTCAAAAATCCCAATTTAAACTATTTTATAAAATCATTAATCTATATTTTCAAAATCAACTTTTAACCATATTTATCAAAAATCCATAATTTTTATAACATTAAAAGTATAACATTTATTTATTTAACATAAATCAATTCCAAACATATAGTATATTTTCAAAAATCACTTTAAAAACCATTTTAAAATTCCAAAGTTTGGTCCAATGATGCTACACACCAAATAGTCAATCACGACAACAACGACATCATATATCGATATGATAATCCATCAAATATCAAAATATCTGAAATCAAATAAATATTGTTGAGGAATCCAGTTGGATCCCTCCAACCCGTTTTCCTGCATCCAAAGATGTTAGCACAATACCAATTCCGTTCCAGTACGAAATTATTACGGTATATGGGATTTAAAATATTATCCGCTTAATAGACGGCGCAATAGGGTCTCATCCGCTATACAATGCGGGAAAATCAACTACTGCAATATATACATATGCCAATATATATATATATATTGCTATTATATATAATACCAATTTCACTGTTTATGAAATATTCGCGGTATATGTTTTTAATAAATAACATCCGCTTACTAACGGCGCATAATGTCTATTTTAACAATCAATAGATAACAATCATCATTCAAACATGAATTCAAATATTTTAAATCTAACTATTAAAAATTAAAATCGAAACTGATTCGATTGAGTGAGAAGTTCTCACCTTGATTTCAATTTCGTTTTAGCGATTTATTTCGAATAAAATTAAACGGACGTTTAATTTTACCCGAAATTCTCACTAACTCCAAACGACTCCAATCTAATTCCATAGCATAGTGCTCGTCCATACGATTCCAACGCAACTGGTTTCGCGCGTTTTCGACCTCGTATGAAAAAGTTATGATTTTTACAAGTTTATACGAATTTTTATATAACAAATTTACAACAATTTATTAATATTTAACCTACAGCTCATCAAGACCGTGCATTTCCATCTTCTGCAATCCCCACCGTCCATCACCTTCTTCCACGCGCGTGCCTCCATCTCCAGGAACAAATCACGTAACCAAAACCCATAGCACTTCAAACTAGGTTTACATGCCGCTCCACCTACCGACGTCGAGAGTACATCAGACCACCTCCATTCGAAAGCCCATCACAGACTCTACACTCGGCCGTGACATGGTGGCACTCGGCTCCCCCCTCCTCCTCAAAATTTGTGCGCAACTTCGGCCATTTGAGCTCCAATTGCCATCAATCCGTAGCTTGAAACTTGATCTTGACCGTTGGATTTATAGAACGTGTTGTGCTCCACAACTTTCATTTAGAAAGTTTCTTGAATTAATGAACGGATTTGGAGATTGGAGGGGAATAACGAAACAACTTTCTGGCCGTTCATATAGGGGTGGTGGCTGCATTAGGTTTAGGGTTTTATTGTTATTTTTTTTATTTGTGAGAGAGAGGGGGCTATTTATAGAAGTTTGAACGACACTATTCATCCCGAAAATTCCAAACTCCGATTTACGCGCGGTGACCGACGTTTCTAGGGTTTACCCCGCGTTCCGGACACAATGGAACAGGTTTCGAAAGCTAATTCGATCATATGTGCGAGTTATGGCAATAAACGTTCAATTTAAATTAAACCGATTTAAACGATTTTCTAGGCGTTTTAATTTGTACCGGACAAACGATAAATCCGATTGATACGAAATTTGAAACCTTACAATAATTTCACATTACGGATCTGATGAAACTAGTTTCGTCGAAATCCGAGACTTTTTGAAAAATGGCTATTTTATCTCGCCAAATTAATATTAAAACAAATTCGATGCGTTTCGAGCTGCCACGATCAAACGATAACTCCGATTGCTACGAAAATTGAAATCCGGTAATAACTAACTATTACGGATCCAATGGAACTAGTTTCGTCCAATTCTGAGATTGTTCGAAAATTGGCTAATTTCACTAGTCGATTAAATATTAAAATATTCAATTTTCACAAATTAACTTTTAATTCGATTTTAAAAGTCCTAAAATATCATTCTAACTCCAACATGATAAAATAAAATTTTAAAAATCATTTTCAATCATATTTAACCCAATTTTCAATTATTTCCGTATTTTCACATATTAAATTATCGATTTAATTATTCAATTAAATCTAATTATTCGAAATAAAATTTATTCGACTTATAAATTCACTTATTTATATTTAAAATTAATTAAATATTAAAATTTTAATTACTAAAAATCCTTGGTCGTTACAATCTTCCCCCCTTAAAAGAATTTCGTCCTCGAAATTATCAAGTAAGAAAAGTTACAGAATCTATTAACTTTCCAAAATTCATAGTTAAACTTCTTACAATAACTTACTAAGTTTCCAAATCATACTTAGTTATCTTTTCAAAACAACTACTATTGTTTAACTTTCAATTCCAAATCAAAGTTAAAATTTTCAAAAATTTTCCAATTTTCCTCAAATTTTTTCTAACGCCTTAAATTTCCGGAAAAATTCGCCATAGTCTCCTTTGCGCGGCTCGATCCGAAAAAAAATGATAGTATATATATCACAAATATACATCTCATCAAGTAATGAGGCATCCCGCAGGGAAAAAATTGTAAAAGTACGATATTTAATCCGAGATATGTACCTTATATTTTATTAGCGAGCATATACGGCTAATATAGCGCGAAAGCGAGCTTCAAATGCGAAGCAAACGCGATCTGCACCTACTAAACACTCAACAACAACATGAGAAACATGTATATAGACAATAGTATCGATATACAACATATAGCAACATAATAACTATATATTTCAACATAGCAATTGAAACAAAAGCAATATATTCAACCATCAACCAACTAGCATTCATAACCAATAAATATTCATTCATATTCTCATTAATATTCAATGAAATGGTTTTCAATTTAATCACATTTGATTCATTAACAGTGGATGTTCTTACAAACATTCATTTTCAATTAGTTTATATTCACTAATTCATATTCAAGTTGGTTCACTTCCCAATCAAATTCAATTCTATTTAAGATTCACTTAACTTCCAATTGAATTCCAATTACTTTAGCTTCCAATTTCATTAACTCTTAATGAATTACATACAATCAACTAACAATCATATAACAACCAATGTATATAAATTATAACCAAATTCCTTTGCTTTCAATTGGTTTAATTAATTGATTTTTATTCAACTATTCAACTTTCAATAACATTAGATTTTAATGAATTACACTTACATTCATTATTTCATATCAACTTAATTTACATTCCATTGAGTAACATTCAATCCATTCATTCAATTCAATTACAAAAGTTGAATTTCATTTAAATAACTCAAGTTCATATCTATCACTTAACTTTATTAATTTACTTCGATACTAATATCAACTTCATTCAACATCTCTTAAGTTATATTCATATAGTTTCACTTCTTATATATATATAAGTTATTTCACAATTGTAAATCACTTTAATTATAATTCAATTCTTATAATTCATTTTACTTATACAATTATTCTTCAATTTAGATTATTCAAACATCTTAACAATCATCTTATATACGCTTTAGTAATTCTGAAAAATTATTCCTTTATATATAAAAATAATCAAGGTAAAATTATTTCATTTACCCAATTTTAAAATAATACTGTGTCGAATTATTCTATTCAAATGTTTATAAACCCCTTCGGCATAGTTGTCGGGACCGTGCTGACGAAGGTTCATATGCCACTCAATAAACCAATCATCAAAATATAAAACAATTTTATATATTCACTAACAAATACGCTCTCATAGCTATTATTACACTCAAACTCATTCTAGAGTACTAAGGGCTCTATCTCTAATGAAAATACCCAACAGAACCATGGTTGTCGCTTAACCATATGCTCTGATACCACCTGTGAGGACCCGTAAATCCAAACTCCTTGAATATACACTAATCTCCATAGATTAATTCAAGATGAACAGAAATACGAATTCTCAATATTTAAGAAAAAGAAAACGATAGAAGAAGAGAGAAAAAGATAGAAAATAGAGAGAAAAGAAAACAGAACGGAATAGAAGACAACAGCACCATAACAGAATCCCACAATTCGCAGCGGAACAACATATAATAAATAAATGAATAATCTTTAAACAAAGAACTATATCAGTTATTACATCACATCACATTACATTACATTACATCAGAGTGTACAACAACAAACAATGCAGCGGAAAAAGAAATACTATATACTAGTAATACGCCATGCCATCCAGCTTGCCTCCAGCAACTCCAGAATATCCTGATAAACCTTAACTCTTGACTGCCTGTGTGGAAATTGGTGGGCACCCAGAGTTTAGGAAGGAAAACAATAAACTACGAGTCAGTCATGTGACTGGTGTGAGAACTCAAAACAGTTTATTTATCTTTAAAATCAAAATAGAGGAATATTTTTAAAGTCAATTCGCAATGCTTTTAAAAATGAGACTACCATAAGGCCTCCCGCACACACACACAATGCAAACGCAGAATCGGAGGAGATTTCTCCTTATGATAGTCAAAGATGCTTGATACGCATTAAAAAGAAACATTTGATATTAGTACTAGTGCATAGTGTAGGAAAAATTCATTTCGAAAATAAAGATATAAATCTTAGCCAGCATAGACATTCCGCACTTATGCCTACTATAGCTACCATGTTCAATAGCAGGTTACCGCCACATTCCATGGCAGGTTATACAACTAAAACCGTACAAGATCGTATTGTTTCTTTGGATTTCCAACGAATGATCAGGCCAAGGAACTTCCCATTGCCACATGAGAATGCCTCTGGAAGGACATCCCCGAGAACCAAACCGGATCTCTGCCAACACAAGGCCGGGTTATCCCTAACTGGGTAACAACTGACACGAGTATGTCATCCCCCGGTCCCATTGGACCTTTATCCGAGCGCTCGTCACCATCATCACACATAATAATAAGTGTTTCAACATGAGTAAGTATCTCGGCTCCATACCATGATACCACCCTTTCCAGAAGGAAATGCACATACCCTAAAGGGAGCTACCCCTTATAACCTTGCTGCATCTTTCCTGTTTTGACCATTACGGGGTGTGAGGCTCGACGAAGTCTCGTCCACAAAAACATACTTTATACAAAAGCCATGCTTTGGGTCAACAAATGATCATAGAAATGATCACCAAGATAGACGATCAAATAAATGATCCTATCACAAATGATCAACACAATGATCATTTCACAGCAACACTCAGCATGTCACATCACCAAATTGGGAATATATCGCTGATAACTTTCAACTACATAACCTCTGAGCTCGTACATCTCAGAGAAGGGTGTTAAGCTAAAAGAATAAATTCTTCGCCACCAACAGAAATATATTTGAAAGAAATCTGCTTTATATCTCAATTTGTAATGTCAGACATACAATCCATACAAGTCTGTTCCGGGCTCAAACAGAACCGAAGGCACTTACAAAGAAGTCCTTGCAATCCGGATATCCACAATCCTGATCGGATTTCCCATCACAATATGGAGAACTCTATACCGGAGCAACTCGGTGCAGAGTCAATCGACAGGTCATCCTATCGCTCTCGCAAATATCCGGTCTTCAACACCGATCTTCAATGCTATCCATTACGTCGTACCACTATTCAGAATGGGTAATCCGAATAACTAGCGCAATAATTTAAAAATAAGTGTAGCATTCAAATTCAGCAAATCACAACAAATACACTTCAAAGATAAATATTGATAGTCGGTTATTGAACTATCAATGGATATGCACACATCACCAGATTCCAAATAATTTTCCAAATTATTTATTTCCCAAAAATATCTTTACAAGATATATAATTTTCACACTTCAAAAATAAATCAATATTTATTTTTAAACCAATTCCCCTTTCTTTTATAAATTCCATAGTGAATTTATATTTCAAAATATCTTTGAATATACGATTTCAGTTATTCATTTCAATTTATCTTCAAAAAGATAAATTCTCAAAATGTTTCATTTCACATTGGAAAAACATTTCCATACTTATTTATTCATAAGTAATTCACAAATTTATTTATTTTCAACCTTTGGAAAATATTCAATATACTTAAATGAGATTAAGTACATATTTCATGCTTTAAGGAAATCATTCTCTTAATCACATTTATTTGGGCCAAAACGAATGTTGCGTAAAACATCGTTACAACAACCCAAAATCACTAGTATATGGATTTGAAATTTAAAATAGATATGTAAATCCCTATACTATACAAAACATTTCCTTTCGGAAATCATTTACTATAACAACAGCGTTATAGTCCACCATTTCCTTTTATTTCTCGAAAACGTCTATTTTAACAATGAATGTTGAAATCTATGGTTTCCAATCTCAGCATATTTAAAACATCGTTAGATCGTTTTAATTATGTTTAAAATATCACATCCTAAACATTTTCTTTAACATATTATTCACTATTCAAAAACGTGAGTATATTACGTTAACCAATTTCATCCTTTCTATTCATTTTATTTCAAAGGATTATTCACAGTCAAAAACGTGAATATAACTCCATTAATAGGTTTCAACAATTTACTTATCAAAATAAGTCGTTTGCGAATTTATAAAACAATGTTTATAAATTCTATTTCTATTTATTTTATATCAACCCCTTTTATAAATTCCTTTATTAACCTATCTCAATTCATATCTCAATGATATACTAAAAGTTCATATTATAAGTTAAACACTTACAAATTTATTCGTTAACAAAAATCGTTCTTTCAAACTTCCCAATTTATAAATCTTATAACTTATAAGATTCCTTTATTTACCCAAATCTAGTCTTTTAATAACTTTACAAATTTTATAAACCTACTGCTTATAAAATTCTATTTATAACTTCACCGTTTATAATTCTATGAATTTCATTCATTTACGAAATTCATTCACAATTCATTCTAACACTTATAAAACTCGTTTTATAATTCAAATATTTTAATTTATAAATATCAATTTATAAATCTCTTATATAAATCAATTTATATTATTATTTTAAAACGCCTTTAAACTCCTTTATAATTTCATCCTTTTGACTTATAAATTAATCAAATTTTATAAATCCTATTTTTAAACTTTTTATAATAAACTCAAAAATCCCAATTTAAACAATTTTATAAAATCATTAATCTATATTTTCAAAAATCAACTTTTAACCATATTTATCAAAAATCCATAATTTTTATAACATTAAAAGCATAACATTTATTTATTTAAAATAAATCAATTCCAAACATATAGTATATTTTCAAAAATCACTTTAAAAACCATTTTAAAATTCCAACGTTTGGTCCAATGATGCTACACACCAAATAGTCAATCACGACAACAACGACATCATATATCGATATGATAATCCATCAAATATCAAAATATCTGAAATCAAACAAATACTGTTGAGGAATCCAGTTGGATCCCTCCAACCTGTTTTCCTGCATCCAAAGATGTTAGCACAATACCAATTCCGTTCCAGTACGAAATTATCGCGGTATATGGGATTTAAAATATTATCCGCTTAATAAACGGCGCAATAGGGTCTCATCCGCTATACAATGCGGGAAAATCAACTACTGTAATATATACATATGCCAATATATATATATATTGCTATTATATATAATACCAATTTCACTGTTTATGAAATATTCGCGGTATATGTTTTTAATAAATAACATCCGCTTACTAACGGCGCATAATGTCTATTTTAACAATCAATAGATAACAATCATCATTCAAACATGCATTCAAATATTTCAAATCTAACTATTTAAAATTAAAATCGAAACTGATTCGATTGAGTGAGAAGTTCTCACCTTGATTTCAATTTCATTTTAGCGATTTATTTCGAATAAAATTAAACGGACGTTTAATTTTACCCGAAATTCCAACTCCAATCCAATTCCATAGCGTAGTGCTCGTCCATACGATTTCAACGCAACTGGTTTCGCGCGTTTTCGACCTCGTATGAAAAAGTTATGATTTTTACAAGTTTATACGAATTTTTATATAACAAATTTACAACAATTTATTAATATTTAACCTACAGCTCATCAAGACCGTGCATTTCCATCTTCTGCAATCCCCACCGTCCATCACCTTCTTCCACGCGTGCGTCTCCATCTCCAGGAACAAATCACGTAACCAAAACCCATAGCACTTCAAACTAGGTTTACATGCCGCTCCACCTACTGACGTCGAGAGTTCATCAGACCACCTCCATTCGAAAGCCCATCACAGACTCTACACTCGGCCGTGACATGGTGGCACTCGGCTCCCCCCTCCTCCTCGAAATTCGTGCGCAACTTCGGCCATTCGAGCTCCAATTGCCATCAATCCGTAGCTTGAAACTTGATCTTGACCATTGGATTTATAGAACGTGTTGTGCTCTGCAACTTTCATTTAGAAAGTTTCTTGAATTAATGAACGGGTTTGGAGATTGGAGGGGAAGAACGAAACAACTTTCTGGCCGTTCATATAGGGGTGGCGGCTGCATTAGGTTTAGGGTTTTATTGTTATTTATTTTTTTTATTTGTGAGGGAGAGGGGGCTATTTATAGAAGTTTGAACGACACTACTCATCCCGAAAATTCCAAACTCCGATTTACGCATGGTGACCGACGTTTCTAGGGTTTACCCCGTGTTCCGGACACAATGGAACAGGTTTCGTAAGCTAATTCGATCATATGTGCGAGTTATGGTAATAGACGTTCAATTTAAATTAAACCGATTTAAACGATTTTCTAGGCGTTTTAATTTGTACCGGACAAACGGTAAATCCGATTGATACAAAATTTGAAACCTTACAATAATAATACATTACGGATCCGATGAAACTGATTTCGTCGAAATCCGAGACTTTTTGAAAAATGGCTATTTTAACTCGCCAAATTAATATTAAAACAAATTCGATGCGTTTCGAGCTGCCTCGATCAAACGATAACTCCGATTGCTACTAAAATTGAAATCCGGTAATAACTGACTATTACGGATCCAATGGAACTAGTTTCGTCCAATTCTGAGACTGTTCGAAAATTGGCTAATTTCACTAGTCGATTAAATATTAGAATATTCAATTTTCACAAATTAACTTTTAATTCGATTTTAAAGGTCCTAAAATATCATTCTAACTCCAACATGATAAAATAAAATTTTACAAATCATTTTCAATCATATTTAACCCAATTTTCAATTATTTCTGTATTTTCACATATTAAATTATCGATTTAATTATTCAATTAAATCCAATTATTCGAAATAAAATTTATTCGACTTATAAATTCACTTATTTATATTTAAAATTAATTAAATATTCAAATTTTAATTACAAAAAATCCTGGGTCGTTACACAATGAAGAGGAGAAGGGGTTGGGACTGAATACATAAGTGGGGTTAATGGGCTCAGCCCTAACCAAAGCCCTAAGTGAAAAAGTAGCAAAATTCCACTAACTCCAAACATATCAAAGTTTACACTTAAAAAGATCGCAAATGACGTTTTGAACTCAATGGAAGTGGTCTTGAGTCCAAATTCGACTGTTTGCAAAAAATGGCTTTTCGGACTAAATTCCGAGTATCGATAAAATATTTAAATAAAATATTTAAATATAAAACCGATAAATATGTGGGTTGTTACAATTAATCTCAATTCATAACTTCAAATTCAATATATTTCAAACTTAAGTATTAAACCATTTCAAAACCAAGGTTGGTAATTACGCTTCAACAATTCCCTTTCTATTATTTGATTTTGAAATATTTACATAATAAATCCATTATCATTTATATAGAACTCAAATTACAAATAACTAAATATTTCCTCCAAATTATTTAAAATTGAAATATTTGTTTAACACTCATCTCAAACCAAAATCCAGTCATAAAATCATACCTTTAAAATCTCAATTTTATTAAATTTCAAATCAATTTCATATTTGTCTTTCAACCTTATTCTCATTTGAGTCATTATAAATTCCAGATATATAATTTAAATAAATACTTAACCATATTGTATCTTAATAAAATCATACTTTATTATTAAACTTATTTATATTTTAAACCAATTTTATACATAGCTTAAAACCCAGAATTTAACTACATATAAAATAACATTTATAAAATATTCAAATCAATATCTCACAAAACCATATATTTCTTTACAAAACTATGGGAAAATCATTTCAAAATGTTTTTATATATAGACCACGGTGTCTGTATAAAATTTTCTACCCTATGGTGAAGTGATACGGATATTTATCATTTCAATCTTTAATTTGAAATAAAAATACGGTTATATATCATTTCAAACCGCAATCCCGAATGAAATAAAATGCATAAGAACTTGCAGTTGATAATAATATATAATACAACATCCATTCATCTAATATCAATCATCAACCATTTATCACAATCATCATCCAATTCAAACAATAACATCACTATATAACAGATAATAAACAATAGTTATTTAATGACAGTTTATACTCAATAATAAATTAAACCACTATTTAACTAGAAGTTTATATGAAAAAATAAATTAATAACAATTTAATTCAATATATTCAATTTAGCTGGGATGATGATTAAAAATATGCCAAACAGTCATAAATAAATTTCTGATCACATCAAAATTAATCTAACACACATAAGAAATTTTAGAAGTTGGGAGTGGGTTAAAACACTCACCTGTTGAATTTAAATTGAATTTAAATCCAGTTTAAATGCAAAATTTCAACAGTCTCCAAATCCATCCAAATCAGAGCCAAAATGTTTGGAATTTGAATACGATCCTAGCGGAGGAAATCGCGCCCGAAACGGACCTCTTGTGTGAAAGTTACGTGCGTTAGAACACTTGAATTTAAATTTTAAATAAAAATAAAAATAAAAAACAACACTCACATTCACTCAGGGCCACGTCAGCCTCCCTCTCGCTCCAACGCACCTACACGCGAACGTCACATAACCCTAATTGGCCGCCACCACTTCATCAATTCCTATGCCATCCACAGTCGTCTTCAACGAGATCAGGCACCACTGTAACGACCCAGAATTTTTAGAAATTAAAATTTGAATTTTTAATTAATTTTAAATATTAATAAGTGAATTTATAAGTCAAATAAATTTTTATTTGAATTTTTGGATTTAATTGGATAATTAAATCGATAATTTAATACGTTAAATTATGGAAATAATTGAAAATATAGTTAAATATGATAGAAAATGATTTGTAAAATTTTATTTTATCATATGGGAGTTAGAATGATATTTTAGAACTTTTAAAATCGAATTAAAAGTTAATTTGTGAAAATTGAATATTTTAATATTTAAATCGACTAGTGAAAATAGTCAATTTTTGAACAGTCTCAGAATTGAACGAAACCAGTTTCATTGGATCCGTAATAGTTAGTTATTACTGGATTTCAAATTTCGTGTCAATCGGAGCTATCGTTTGATCGTGGCAGCTCGAAACGCATCGATTTATTTTTAATTTAAATTTGACGAGTGAAAATAGCCATTTTTCAAAAAGTCTCGGATTTCGACGAAACCAGTTTCATCGGATCCGTAATGTGATATTATTGTAAGGTTTCAAATTTCAAGTCAATTGGATTTACCGTTTGTCCGTTACAAATTAAAACGCCTAGAAAATCGCTTAAATCGGTTTAATTCAAATTGAGCGTTTACAGCCATAACTCGCACATACTTCCGAATTAGCTTTCGAAACCTGTTCCATTGTGTCCGGAATGCGGGGTAAACCCTAGAAACGCTGGTTACGGCGCGTAAATCGGAGTTCGGAATTTCCGGGATGAATAGTGTCGCTCGTTCCTTATAAATACCCCTTTAATTCACAAAAAAAATAAAATAAAAATAAAAACAAACCCTAGCCGCCAGTTACTAACCCACGGCCAGAATTTACCAAACTTCTTCCCTCCAAATCTCCAAATCCGTCGACAATTAGCAAGAATGTTCAACTACAAAGTGGTAGAGCACGACGAGATCTACGTTTTCAACGGTGGAGATCGCATTTGGAGCTACGGATCTTCATCAAAATGCTCGCGTTCATGGCCAGTTCGTGCACGCATTTCTATGAGGGGGGGAGGCCGAGCTTGCTGTCCTTCAGGCCGTGGGTGGAGTGGAGGGGGACGGAGATGATGGCACCACTTGATCGTCTTCGAAGTCGATGTTGTTGCCGTGATTTGAAAACCTAATTTGGAAGTGATGGGTTTTGTGTTGCCTGGAGCTTGTCGCGTGAACAAGGGAGAGGGGGGAGAAGCATATGCACGGCCAGGATCTGATGGGAGCAAATCGAACGGCCTGTGATGTTGTAGGTTTAAATTATTAAGTTAGTTGTAAATTTATGAGTATATAAATCATGTAACTTCAAAAATTCATATCTTTTTCATACGAGGTCGAAAAAATGCAAACTCAGTTGCGTTGGAATCGTATGGACGAGCACTACGCGATGGAGTTGGTTTGGAGGCGTTTGGAGTTAGTGAGAATTTTGGGTAAAATTAAACGTCCGTTTAATTTTATTCGAAATAAATCGCTAAAACGGAAATAAAATCAAGGTGAGAACTTCTCACTCAATCGAATCAGTTTCGATTTTATTTTAAATAGTTAGATTTAAAATATTTGAATGCATGTTTGAATGTTGATTGTTATCTATTGATTGTTAAAATAGACATTATACGCCGTTAGTAAGCGGATGTTATTTATTAAAAACATATACCGCGAATATTTCATAAACAGTGAAATTGGTATTATATATAATATCAATATATATATATTGGCATATGTATATATTGCAGTTATTGATTTCCCGCATTTATTTGTTTAGCGGATGAGACCCTATTACGCCGTTATTAAGCGGATAATATTTAATAAGAACATATACCGCGATAATTTCGTACTGGAGCGAAATTGGTATTGTGCTAATGTTTTTGGATGCAGGAAAACAGGTTGGAGGGATCCAACTGGATTCCTCAACAGTTTTTATTTGATTTCAGATATTTTGATATTTGATGGATTTTCATATTGATATATGATATCGTTGTTGTCGTGATTGACTATTTGGTGTGTAGCATCATTGGACCAAATTTTGGGATTTTAAAATGATTTTTAAAGTGATGTTTGAAAATATAAAATATTTTTGGAATTGATCCATTTTATATAAATAAACGTTATAATTTTTAAAGTTATAAAAATTATGATTTTTTTGAGAAAAATAGTTAAAAACTGATTTTTGAGAATATGATGTTAATGATTTTATAAAATAGTTTAATCGGGATTTTAGAATTCATTGTGAAAAGTTTAAATATAGGATTTATAAAATTTAATTATTTTATGAATCAAAATGGTGAAATTATAAAGGAAATTAAAGACGTTTTAAAATATTAATATAAATTGATTTATATTAAGAGATTTATAAATGGATATTTATAAATTGAAATATGGACATTATAAAACAAATTTTTATAAGTGTTTGAATGAAGTGAAAATGAATTCCATAATTGAATGGAATTTATAGAATTTTATACGGTGAAGTTATAAATGGAATTTTATAAGCAGTAGGTTTATAAAATTTATTAAGTTATTAAAATAATGATTTTGGATAAATGAATGAATCTTATAAGTTATAAGATTTATAATTTGGGAAGTTAAAAGGAACGATTTTGTAAAATAATCGTTTTATAAGTAATTGACTTATAATATGAACTTTTAGTTTATAATTAAGTTATAAACTTGAGTAGGTTAATAAAGGAATTTATAAAAGGAATTTTTTATAAATAAATAGAAATGGAATTTATAAACGTTGTTTTATAAATTCGCAAATGACTTATTTTGATAAGTAAATTGTTGAAACCTATAAATGGAGTTATATTCACATTTTTGAATAGTGAATAATCCTTTGAATTAAAATGTATAAAAGGATGAAATGTATTAACGTAGTATATTCACGTTTTTGAATAGTGAATAATATGTTAAAGAAATTGTTTTGAATGTGATATTTCAAACAGAATTAAAACGATCTAACGATGTTTTAAATTGTGCTGAGATTCGAAACCATAGATTTCAACATTGATTGTTGAAATAGACGTTTTCGAGAAATAGAAGGAAATAATGGACTACAACACTGTTGTTATAGTAAATGATTTCCGAAAGGAAATGTTTTGTATAGTATTGGGATTTATATATCTATTTTAATTTCGAATCCCTATACTAGTGATTTTGGGTTGTCGTAACGATGTTTTACGTAACATTCGTTTTGGCCCAAATAAATATGTTTAAGAGAATGATTTCCTTAGAGAATGAAATACATACTTAATTTCGATTTAAGTATATTGAATGTTTTCTAAGTGTTGAAAATAAGTAAAACTTGTGAATTACTTATGAATGTATAAGTATGGAAATGTTTTTTTTCACGTGAAATGAAACGTTTAGAGAACTTATCTTTTTGAAGATAAATTGAAATGAATTATTGAAATCATATGCATGGATATTTTAAAATATAAATTCACTAAGGAATTTATAAAAGGAAGTGGGATTGGTTTAAAAATAAATATTGATTTATTTTTGAAGAATTGAAATTATATATCTAGTGAAGATATTTTGGAAAATAAATAATTTGGAAAATTATTTGGAATCTGGTGATGTTGTGCATATCCATTGATAGTTCAATAACCGACTATCAATATTTCCCTTTGAATGGGTAATTGATGTGATTTGTTTGAATGTGAATGCCACACTTATTTTTGAATAAGCGCTCACTATTCGGGTTAACCGGGAAAGGACCATGGGGTCGTATAACCCATTCCGAATATGTGATACGTCGTTATGATAGCATTGAAGATCGGTGTTGAAGACCCGGTATTTGCGAGAGCGATAGGATGACCTGTCGATTTACTCTGCACCGAGTTGCTCCGGTATAGAGTTCTCCATATGTGATGGTGAATCCGATCAGGATTGTGAATATCCGGATTGCAAGGACTTCTTTGTAAGTGCCTTCGGTTTTGTTCGAGCCCGGAACAGACTTGTATGGATTGTGTGTCTGACATTACAAGTTGAGATATAAAGCCGTTTTCTTTCAAATATATTTCTGTTGGTGGCGGAGAATTTATTCTTTTAGCTTAACACCCTTCTCTGAGACGTACGAGCTCAGAGGTTATATAGTTGAAGTTATCAACGATATATTCCCAATTTGGTAATGTGACATGCTGAGTGTTGCTGAAATGATCATTGTGTTGATTATTGTGATAGGATCGTTTATTTGATCGTCTATCTTAGTGATCATTGTGTTGATCATTTGTTGACCCAAAGCATGGCTTTTGTATAAAGTATGTTTTTGTGGACGTGACTTCGTCGAACCTCACACCCCGGAAATGGTCAAAACAGGAAAGATGCAGCAAGGTTATGAGGGGTAGCACCCTTTAGGGTATGTACATTTCCTTCTGGATAGAGGTGGTATCATGGTATGGAGCCCAGATATTTAACCTATGTGGTTACTACGAATTATTACTTTGTGGTTGTTGGTTTTCGGGATCCCGTGAGAAAGGTCGTTTACGATCGGGGAATGGCGTGCTCGTGTCAGTAGTTACCCAGTTAGGGGTAACCCGGCCTTGTGTTGGCAGAGTTCCGGTTTGGTTCTCGGGGATGTCTTTCCAGAGGCATTCTCATGTGGCAATGGGAAGTTCCTTGGCCTGACCATTTGTTGGAAATCCAAAGAAACAATACGTGACTTGTACGGTTTTAGTTGTAGAACCTGCCATTCACTTATGGTGTCGCAACACTGTTTGGATGGTAGCTATAGTAGGCATACGATAATGGTCGTATGTTGGCTAAGATTTATATTCTACTTTCGAAATGAATTTTTCTCTACACTATGCACTAGTAATAATATCAAATGTTTCTTTTTAATGCGTATCAAGCATCTTTGACTATCATAAGGAGAAATCTCCTCCGATTCTGCGTTTGCATTGTGTGTGTGTGTGCGGGAGGCCTTATGGTAGTCTCATTTTTAAAAGCATTGCGAATTGAATTTAAAAATATTCCTCTATTTTGATTTTAAAGTTAAATAAACTGTTTTGAGTTCTCACACCAGTCACATGACTGACTTGGAGTTTATTGTTTTCCTTCCTAAACTCTGGGTGCCCACCAATTTTCACACGGGCAGTCAAGAGTAAGGTTTATCAGGATATTCTGGATATTCTGGAGTTGCTGGAGGCAAGCTGGATGGCATGGCGTATTACTAGTTTATATAGTATTTCTTTTTCCGCTGCACTGTTTGTTGTTGTTGTACACTCTGATGATATGATGTAATGAAATGTGATGTAATGTATAAAATGTAATAACTGATATAGTTCTTTGTTTAAAGATTATTCATTTATTATTATATGTTGTTCCGCTGCGAATTGTGAGATTCTGATGTTGTTCTTGTTTTCTGTTCTGTTCTATTTTCTCTATGTTTTTCTCTTTTCTATTCTCTTTTCCTTCTATTTTAAAATTTTTTATCTTCTGTCTTCTCTCCTCCCTAATTTCTATCTTTCTCTATCTTCTTTCTACCTTCTTTTCTACTTTTTCTTTTCTTAAAATCTTTTTAAAACCCCTAAGGGTTCGTATTTTCGTTCATCTTGAATTAAACAAAGGAGATTAGTGTCTATTCAAGGAGTACGGATTTACGGGTCTTTACAACCACCGCCATCATACCCTACATACGCCGCCCCCATGAGTCGAACGCGGCCCACCACAGCGCTCCGCTGCGTCACCATCGTCGCCGCCTATAGCCATGATTCTGGCAAAACCAAGCATCAATAGCACAAACAAACCATGCAGATCTCCTCCCCTCAACGTCCTCTTCGATGCTACGCTGCTTGATCGTCGTAAGATCGACGATCTATCGTCCAATCGAGCAACCATTAACGGACGGCCGAGGCAATTTCTCTAATTCCAGGAAAAATGATGTGTTGAATCGAAAAACGAATCACATATCTAAGATGCGCTCGTCGAGTGTTTCGAATCCATATAAAATTTGATGTGTATCGAGGAGTTTAAAATTTCAATTTGATTTTTGAATTGCAATTGGATTTGGATTGTCTGCCATGGAATGAGGAGGAGCTATAGGAATTTTATGTATAGAATAATGACATAAGAAATGGGTTAGGGTTTATAGCAGGGTATATATAGGCATGCTGAAATTAGAATTGATGGATAAGATTGATATACGCATTGAACGATAAAATGGCCCGAAAAGGTCGTTCTGACTCCGGAACGAAATTGGGTCAACCCATATATCAAAATAGATGTTTTAAAACATTTAAAATGCGATAGAACAGGTTTCAAGTCCAAATTCCATCGAATGAAGATGTTGTGCTCAAATCAGGTTATTTCAAATTGATATCAATTAATTTCAATTAAATTGATTTCAGTTAATTTCAATTAAATTGATTTCAAGGCATTTCGAGTCCGTACGATCAAACGACAAGTTCGACTGCTATTTGAAACTTGAAATCCTACAATAATTCAACGTTACGGATCTGACGAAACTGGTTTCGTCGAAATCCAAGTCAGTGACCAAAATGGTTATTTTCCTATTAATTAAATAAATTAATAATTAATTAATTAAATCAAATTTTCAACTTCAATTCGATAATAGACAAATTTCGTCATTCGATTTCTTAATCACTTACAATGATCTAAACAAATTTAACTGTCAATTTATTGTTGATAAATTTATCAATTTCAGTGTTAGCCTCAATTCATTAAATTCCAAAATTATAAATATAATTCCCAATAATCCCATTTAATTAAATGAATCAATGATTATTCCATTCATTATTGTCAAATATATGGATTTAACATTGGATTCAAAGCTATTACATTAATATCCTCACATTTCACCTAAATTCCCATTTATGTAATATTTAAATATTTAATTTCATTTAATTGCAATTAATCCTATTATCATAAATTAAATTCCAATATATTGATAAAACTTTATTTCCATTCCTTTTATTCAACCAACTGTCATATTATAAATAAAATTGACATTATTTCCAATTATTTCCTTAATTTTTACCAACATAACTTTTAATTTAGATTAATTGCAATTGATTACCGGTTAAAATTTCATATACTAAATAAATGGTTAACTTATACTAATCGTTACCATTAACGTTTAATTTCACTTATAAGCTATTATTAACAAACAAATGTTGCAATTGATTTAGATCTAATTCAATACATTAAATGAATGGGTAATGATTAAAAATTTGCATTGTTGCCAAATTTACTCACATTCATACTTAATTATCAAGTAACAATTATTATAATTACTTATCTAGCATTGATTCTATCAAACTGCAATTTATTACGTATTATTTCATCAATTAATATAACTTTTGAATTTATTCTCCAATTCCCTAATTTCAATCAATTGTAACCTTGCAATTTGTTTCAATTAATAGGTATTGCACTAAATTATTTACTTATCAACTTGCATAAACCTTATTACATTAATTTACATTCAGTTACTATTAATCAATATATTATTCCATTGGTTGATTCAATACTCTTAATTTTATTCATAATTTTATAAGTTTTCATTTCCAAACAGTATTATAATTACTTACAAGACATTGATTTTATTCGATTACTATTTATTATTATTAATTCATTAATTAATTCACTATTTACCTTTGTTTTCTTATGTTCAATTCTTAGCCTAGTATAACAATTTACATTTCTTCAATTAATCGTAATTTCATTTCAATTGTTAATACTTAGCTTTAATTTCCATGGTAGCATTTCATTTTTAACATTTGCTTCATTATAAATTATAAAAATTATTTCTTTCTAAATTTAATTACAAAAACCTTATTAATTTAACAAATTTTAATCGTTGAAATTTACGGGTCGTTACAATCACAGAATCATAGACATAGAAATATCAGAATAACTCGCAGCAGAAATTAAAATAACATAGTAGTTCATGAAGCTACTATAACAAAATCTCAAAACAAATACATAATATCAGTCTGAAAAACATATACAATAGAAATATCAAACACATAGAAGTTTATAAATACCAGAACTGAAATAGAACAACTGAAACTGAAAGGGAATAGATAACTAGACAAGTAGAATCTCCAGCGATTCCTAGCTCAAGAAAAAGAAATCCAAAGCTAAGCTGTAAATACTCAGGCTGACCCGACCGTAAAGTAAAACACAAAACACTCGAGTCAAGACATACATACTTATATAATGTAAACCAATTCAAGTGAACTATAATAGTAATGCACAATAACTTAAAGGATTCTTGGGATCGCCCATCCTCTAAGGATCCTTTGAACCATAAATTATATACATCCCGTGGTTAAAATTCCAAAATGGTATTTTATACTTCGTAAATCAAAAATCATTTCAAAATTCAATATCATTTTAAATTCAATTTAATATCATATTATTCCAAAACCTCATTTATATTTATTTAATTTAAATACAATTTCAAATCACATTTCAAAATGGTTTATATATCAAAGCAAATATTCCAATTAAACCAATTAATTTTTCCAATTAAACCAATTAAATATTCCATTTACATCATTTAAAATGAAGTTACTACATTTAATAATCAAATATTCAATTCTCAAAATTTTACCATTTTCAGAATTCATTTGTTTACTTTAATTTATTAAAACAGTGAAATTTCCACTTTCGCAGCATTTAGAAAATGCTACAGTAAATTTACGTTTTGAAACAATTCATTTTGACAAAGATAGCATTTACAGATATGTTGTAATAGGTTTTAGTTTAGTTTCTACAACTGCAGCACTTATAAAGTGCTATAATAGCCCTTAGTTCAATTTAGTCTTTTTTGTTCATTTATATCAATTACAGCATTTACAAAATGTTGTAATATCTTTTACTTTAGAACTGATAGCATTTCAAAAATGTCGTTAATTAAATTCCAAGTTTCAATAAAATTTCATAAACAATAAAAAATTTATTTAAACGAATTTTAACTAATAAAAATCATATTTTCACACTTTAAAAATGATCATATAAATACTTTTTAATTTATGATTTTATAAAGTGAAATTTCGCAAATAATTATTGAATTTTTATAATTCACTTATAAAAATCAATGTACAAAACATCTGCCCGAGCAATTCCATCTCCATCTACTAAAACTACCGGGAATGTTTCAAAAAAAGTAGGCATACGACGTACAAAAAGCTCGCGCCCTTCTTTATCTCTAAAGATTTTATACATTTCATTTACTTTACATTTAAACTTAATTTACCATTTCATAAATTAAATTTAAATTCCATTTATTTTTCTTAACTTAACTTTTATTTTTAAAACACATTTCACATTTTCCAAGTTAAGTTATATTTCAAATTTCAATTTTAAACATTTATTTATTTAACTATTTTAAATTTTATAGAAAATCAATAAAACTTTATAAAATCATTTTTCAATTTAAATTTAATATTTATTTACTTAATTTAAACTTCATATATAAACAAAATCATAAATTCCAAAATTAACTTATATTTCAAATCCTACTTTACCATTTATTTATTTCACTTATTTAACTTAGAGAAAATCACTAACATTTTGTAAAAATCATTTTTAAATTTCAATAAAAATATCATCAAATTTACATTTTACAATATTTTAAAAAAATTAGAAAAATATATATTAACCACGGGTCTGTATATAATTTTCTAACCTAAGCCAAATGATACGGATAATATATCATTTCAATCCGTAATTTACAAAGGAAAAATCCGGGTTCTATCATTTCAAACCCGCAATCCCAAGTTAAATGAAATAAATAAAAATCGTTCAGGCCTATAATTTCGTCCCATAACGATTTTTCCCTATTCTAAAGTCCGTTCGGTTATGTATTATTTCAACCCATAGTGATTCTAATCTACAGGAAACTTGCAGTGTGATAAACTGATATAAATAAACAGAATAGCATTACATAACAGTAATAGATGATATGACAGGTGTATAAACAGAGTTAACATCATATGATCATCGCATTGGCAGTTATAACATGATAATAATATCTACAGATTCATAGGGTGTCAATTTACTACTTATATAAGTACAAAATGTCTGGTGAGAAATACTAACCTCTACAAGCTGGAGATAACAGATTCTGACACACAAACAAAGACCTGGAAAGCACGAAGGCATGGCTACAGATTCAAGTAAGGGGAGAGCCAAAATAATTGTCTTGTACATATCAAACAAAACAATATAAAGCACATGAATTTCAACACAAATATGACATTAACAAGCTAGAAATTAAGGAACAACAAATAATTAAATGGCTTGCCCTTGCTTTCACCATGTAACAACCCTGAATTTTGTGATTTATTTTAATTGTTTATTTTGATTATTTTATTTGAAATTTTGATTTAAGAATTTTATTTTATTTATTAAAATGAATAAGTTATGTTATTTTAAATATAAATGTTGATTTTTATGTGAATTATAGTTTCAAACTTGTATAAATTGAATATTTTACTGAAAAGTGAATTTCTGTTCAAACTGGTCAAACTTTGACTTTTAAACTTCAAATTTAAATTATTTCAAATCTTAAATTTTATATTTTATTTTGAAAATAGATGAAATAACTTGAACACTGCTTTTCGTTTCGTTGGAAACGGACTTAAACTGTGAAAGTTATGTATATTTCAATATTGAGTGCAATTTGTTTATTCTGCAATTTTGTTATTTTAAATTGTATAAATTATATTTTCTTTGTCATACTTTATTTTCATATGAATTAATATGTTATTTTATGGATATTATTGTCTTTTAATATTTTAAAGTGAGGTAGGGATTTTTCTAGAGTCAGTAGTATTTTTCTTATAATTTCCATGCCTTGTTTTCAATTTTTAAACATTTTCTTTAGTTCTTTTTCTATTTTTCTCCAATTTAATTATTTATTTTATTTTTAAAATGGAAAATAAATTATTTTATTTCAAATTTTCGCTTCATAATATTTTTAAAACGAAGTGTATATTTTTTCAAGACTAGTAGTGATTTATTTGTAATTTCTGGACAATGTTTTGTAATTTTAAGTAATTTCTTTCATTATTTTTATATATTCTTTAAAATTAATTTTTATTTTCTTATATTTTCACTTGGTTTCGGTTTTTAAAAGTATTTTCTGATTTATTTTTGTTTTTATTTGATCTTTAGAAAACGGAAATGCGTTTCATTTCTAGGCGTTCCATTTCTAGACGTTTCATTGTCCAAAAACGTTTCAAATGCCATAACCATCTCATTTATTCATTTTGGCTGCCCATTTTCAGTTTCTAGCCGTGACTTTCATCCTATTTCTCACTCAAGAAACCATTATTTCATTTTATTCATGGCTTCAAACATTTTGGTTAATGTCTTCCTCTTATTTTCTTCCTTTTCCTCCTATTTTCTTATGTATTTTTGCCTTGTTCTCTCCACTCTTTTTCTTGGCCTCCACTCCATAGCCATGGCCACTATCTCCTACACCTCTTCCCTGTCATCACCACCTACTCCTAAGATCTGACCCATGGTCGAACCCACCATGATGCTAAAATCCAAAAAAACACAACCTATGCCTTGAAAACATGCTAGTTTGAGCCTTGTTACTTCACCACCTCTTTTTCCACCACCACCACCACCACTAGCCACCACCACCACCTCTGACCAGACCACAACACACCACTAAAACATCTATCCAGATCTGAACTTGAATGGCCAAGCCAAACCCCTACATGGTCGAGCCTTTTGTTGACCAAAAACCCACATATTTGGCATAAGCCTCTTCATATTCATGCGTAGTAACTCCTCCACCACTTCAATACCTTGTAGCCATGACTTATAGGACCCAAACCTGAACCAAATTATGTCCAAACCTGAGACAAAACATCCCCTAGGCCGCGCAATCAAATGTAGAAAGCAAGGCAAAAGACTGTGTATTCGTATCTCTTTTTATTTCAAAGTTGTTTCAATTTAATATTGTGTTGAAATGTTAATTTATTTGGTTTTGTTTTGGGTTGTAACACAAGTTCTAAGCTTGGATCTCTTCCCACTTGAGCCTATTTTGTGTCATCATGCCTTCTGGAATCCATTGTGTCATTTGAGTTGACATCTCCAGCACAAAAAGGTGAGTAAATCTCACCAGACTAATATGTACTTATATAACTGATAAACTGACACCATTTGAATCTGTAACTGTTTTTCATCATGCTATTTCTGCTATATTATTGTCATATGATGTTCACACCTGTTAGTACACTTGTTATATCATATGTTATTGTTATTTCACGCTATTCTGTCATCTATATCAGTTATCACCATTGCAAGTTCCCTGTGGACTAGAATCACTATGGGTTGAAATGATACATACCCGAATGGACTTTAGAATGGGGGGAAAACGTTATGGGCTGAAATGATTGGCCTGAGCGGTTTCCAAAATCATTCATTTTACTTGGGACTGCGGGTTTGAAATGATAGAACCCGGTTTTTCTTTGTAAACTACGGATTGAAATGATATATATCTGTATCACTTGACATAGGCTAGAAAACTATATATACAGACTCGTGGTTTATGTAATATTTTTGAAAATGTTTTAAAATATTTTAAAATTTAAAATTTATAATATTTTGATAATATTTTTCTTTAAATTTGATAAAAATGATTTTGTAGAAATATTATGATTTTCTATAAATTAAATAATGAATTAAGTAAACGGTAAAGTAGAATTTGAACTATAAGTAAATTTTGGAATTTATGTTTTGTTTTAAAAAGGAAATTTTGTAAAGTAAGAAAAATATAATATTTTGATTTAAAAATGTATTTTAAGTGATTTTATAAAAATAATAATGATTTTTGAATAAGTTAAAATGTTAAACAAATGAATGTTTAAGTAAATTTTGAAATATAACTTAAATGAGAAATTTTAAATTTTGTTTTAAAAAGTGAAATTTCAATTAAGTAAAATTTATGGAAATAATTTATATTTTTTAAATTTAAACCTAATTGTTAAGTTAATAATTTAATTAAAGAAATGGAATTTAATACTTGAATTTAAATAAGAAATTATGTTAAAATTTGATTTTTTGGATGAGATTTAACTTTATAAAAATCATAAAAATAAGAGTATTGAAATGATGATTTTAAAATGTGAAATTATATGATGTTTTATAAGTTAAATGATTTAAATTAGAGATTATTGTTAGTGAAATTTGTCTTTAAACCCTGAATTTGATTTAACAGCATTTTTAAAGCGTAATGTAAAGGATATTACAGTATTTTGTAAATGCTGTAGTTGTATTAAATGAACTAAAAAGTTAATTTGAAATAAAGGCTATTATAGCACATTGTAAGTGCTATAGTGGCTAAACTTAATATTTAAAGTTTATTTGAAATTTAAAGAAAATCTATTACAGCACTTAAATGCTGTATTTTGTTAAATGAACTGCTTTAAACTATAACTTTACGTAGCATTTTTAAGTGCTACGAAAACTGAATTTTATTATTTTATTAAATTTTAATGAGATTAATCTTTGGAATAAGATTTAAATTTTTGGAAATTAAATATTTAACTATTAAATAAAAGAAATTGACTTTATTCTTTTATGAAAAAAATTTAATCTTTAAATATAAACTCCTTTGAAATGTAAGTTTGAAATGGTGATAAATTTATAGATAAAATGAATGGTTTTAAATGGTATTTAAATGAATTAAAAATGAACGATGTTTTGAATAATACTTTGATATTTTGATATTTTGAAATGATATTTGTTGATTTATTTAAGTTATTTGATAGATGAATATTTAAAATATATATATTATTTGAGTTTATTTAAATAATATTGGATTTATGAAATGTGAGATATTAAAGTTTTGAAATAAAATGGTTTTGGTTTTGAAGTATAAACTATTATTTAAATGATATTTTGATATTGAAAATGTTTTGGAAATGAAGTTTTGAAAGGTATGAATTTTGATATTGAAAATTATTTGAAATGAAGTTTTGAAAGATATGATATTTTGATAATAAAATGATTAAAAATGAAGTTGTGAAAGATATGATATTTTGATAATAAAATGATTTGAAAGGAAGTTTTGAAAGGATATGATATCTTAATATATTAAATTGATTTGGAAGGAGTTTTTGAAAGGATATGATAATTTAATATATTGAAATGGGTAGAAATGACTTGATATTTATTTTGATAAATATTTGAATTTGAAAGATATGGTATGTTGATACATTGAAATGGTTTTGGAAATGATTTAATCTTTATTTTGATAAAGATTTGGACTGAAAAGGATATTTTATTTTGAAGTATAAAATATTGTTTTAAAGTTATAACCACGGGTTATAATAACGATTGGTTGGCAAAGAGACCGGGATCGGATATCTGGCATACTCTCTGTCGATACCGAAAACCACTTTGACAACCGTGTACGCGGTGGAGATTCCAGAACGAAGTAGGTTGGTTGGCGAACGCTACTGGAACGAAGTAAGAGAACGCTGATGGATGGCCTAATTATGACTAAAACAGGAGCTATACTGGGCTACACAAAGGGTCGCACCCTTTCATCGAGCATGCTTCTTTGGAAACCATTCTATTACTTTTGTGATTCGATATGGTGGCGTCACTTTGATTCGGGGTATTGCTCGAGGTGGGCGGAAGCTGCTGGCTTGCCGTCACCACCGGTCCGGGAGTGCAAACGGCGTATCCACCCTGGCATTGCCTCGCGTGCCTTGTCATATGTTCCTTATATCGAGCCCACTATGATTTTGGTTTAAAGATCCGACTGCGTTAAGGTTCACCATCCCCTTAGCGTTATTTTCTATATGATTATACTTTACTGATTAGACACTACTGTATATAGCGCAATATACTACATAGTAAATAGTTTAACGGATCCTTAGAGGATGGGCGGTCCCAAGCATCTTCTAAGTTACTTGTACTTTTACTGCAGTTCACTTGAGTTGGTTTACATTGTATAAGTATGCATGTCCTGACTCGAGTGTTTGTATTTTTATTTACGCTCGGGTCAGCCTGAGTTATTCACAGATTTGGATTCAACTTACTGGAGATTGGAATCGTTGGATATTATCTGCTTATGTAGTCTTATCTTTTCAATTCGGTTATTCTGTTCAGCTTGTACTTGGTTATCATATAGAAACTTCTGATGTACTTTATTTCTTCTGTTGCATCTTGTTTAACTCTGATATATTTATGTAGTAGCTTCATGAAATGCTATCTCTTTTACTTCTGCTGCATTATTAAATACTCTGTGTCTGTGATCTGTGATTATTATTCACTGTATATTCTGAGATTTGCCAAATTTTTATTTACAACGCGATATTTTAAGCAATTCAATTCCGGCATGAGTGTCTACCTATACACTTGCAATGGATGCGAATGGTTGAAAATATCTGGTCGTTATAGTTGGTATTAGAGCTCTGGTTTTAGGCAAACTCGGTATATAGAGTAGATTTAATTTCAGAATCACTTTCGTTCGAGCTTGAATTCCTTCTTCTTCAATTCGGTTTCCTTTGAATTTTGGAACGTTCCCTGCGGTTCCAAAATCCATTCATGTCCCTCACTATTCATCTTCTTTTGGTTCTGGAGTATCCCATAAATCCACTTCAAAATGATCTTTATAATGAGTTGGCAGTCCCGCCAATCTAAAAAAATTGAATTGTAAAAGGGGGAAACTCCCTTACAATTAGCATCGATTCACCAGAGATTTATATCTATCCTTGGTTTAGATGCTAATATCTTTTGTTATCCCAAACTCTAACTCTTGAGATCGAATGTAGATTTACCCCAGAAAAATCCACATTGATCTTATTCTTTAAGTCACGGTTGACCCGGTTAAGGTTGCTCGTGATTTATTTAAGCTTAGCCATCTCCCTATTTTGCTATTTAATCATCTTGTCTTTTGTTTCCAACCTATCTTCAAACATTTTGAATTGTACTTGTAAATCTATGTTTTGTTTATATATTGTGTTGTTTGAATTGTTGTTGTTGAATTGGGTTTCTGATCGATTCTTTTGATCAACGCTATCGATAAGATTTCCAAAACACTTTAACAGAACAAACTAACACAATATTATTTTAAAATTTGGTTAATGAAATAAGTTTTGATATATAAGTAAATTTATGGAACTTAATAAACTGATATAAATTAATTATTTGAAGTGATAATACTTGATTTATCATTTATTGTTCTATAAATGAACTTAGAAGTAGTTGTTTATAAATTGATTTGGGAACTGAAATGAATTTAGAACAAGAAATTTGAGAATTTAATTCATGATGGTTACAAACCTTGTGTTTAAAGTTTTAAAAGGTTATATTGTTTAAAGTATTTTTGAATAGAAATTTGTTTTCAAAGAATTTTAAAAGTTTAAAAAATTAGTGCTATTCTCTTTGTCGCTGGAAAATAATTTCAGTGATGACCACGTCATCATCGACATTTATTTTCGAGTTTCGAAATGAAGAGACCGCCCTGTAGTCTTGCTACAGCTTTGTTTTGGAAAATCAAATTGATTTGAATTTCTAAAATATGACTTGATTTATAATATATATAGACATATGATTTAAATTGATTTGATAAGTTATATACATATTTATTTATCTCTAAATGGTTTGAAGGGAATCAGAAGTTTAATTCTTACATTTTATCTAAAAGAACAATTTCAGTTATAAAAAGAAAATCAAAAATTTTGGATAAATAATTCAAACTTGAGATAATTGAATTGGAAAGTTTTATTTGTATAACACGCAATTTCATTCCAATATAACTTACCTTAATTTTCAGAAGTTGAATATGAATTTGATAATATACAATATAAAAAGATTTCATAAATAAAATTTGAGTGGTTACAATAAATGTTATACACTTAGATTTTAATTACAAAATGATTAACAGAGGTAAATATAATAAAGGGTAATTGAATAACTTAAAATAAAATAATGTTAAAAGAACTAAGAATAAAAGAAAACAGTTATAATAAGTGTAAGTATATTTAACATAAGTGATAAATATATATGGAGAGGAATAAATTTAATTTTAATTAGGGATAAAGAAGAATAAAATGTATTAAGTATATTGTGAGTATAATAAATGATTATTTCTCAAACTCGTGGTCTTAAAAAATTGTCAATTTAAGATGATTGGATAATAAGATAATGAAATTTGAGATAGTTAAGATTTAATTAACTTGTGTAAAGATTAACTCTCTATTTAAGTTGAAAATTCATGCTTTCAAATTTATTTCCTTATTTTGTTTTTCAAACTATCTTTTGGTTGTCCTTATCATCCTTATCTTGCTATAGAATGGTATAGGCATCTTTCTATAATCTTCTGTTTGGAAATCTTTCTATAATCTTTGATAATCTTTGGTACTCATTTTGAATCTATTTTGCGTGCTTGTGTTCTTGATTTTGGAGAATCTTGGAAAGATCGTCTCCACCTTGTCAAACTCACCTATAACAACAGTAATCAGGTATAGTTTTAATCTTCTTATCATCTTATCTTAATCCTATTTCACTCTATCTTTTTCTGTGCTTTCCCGTACCTCATTCCTTTTCGGGGACAAAAAGTTTTGAGTGGGGGAGAGTGTAACAACCCTGAATTTTGTGATTTATTTTAATTGTTTATTTTGATTATTTTATTTGAAATTTTGATTTAAGAATTTTATTTTATTTATTAAAATGAATAAGTTATTTTATTTTAAATATAAATGTAGATTTTTATGTGAATTACAGTTTCAAACTTGTATAAATTGAATATTTTACTGAAACGTGAATTTCTGTTCAAATTGGTCAAACTTTGACTTTTAAACTTAAAATTTAAATTATTTAAAATATTAAATTTTATATTTTATTTTAAAAATAGATGAAATAACTTGAAGACTGCTTTTCGTTTCGTTGGAAACGGACTTAAACTGTGAAAGTTATGTATATTTCAATATTAAGTGCAATTTGTTTATTCTGCAATCTTGTTATTTTAAATTGTATAAATTATATTTTCTTTGTCATATTTAATTTTAATATTTATTAATATGTTATTTTATGTATATTATTGTCTTTTAATATTTTAAAGTGAGGTAGGGATTTTTCTAGAGTTAGTAGTATTTTTCTTGTAATTTCCATGCCCTGTTTTCAATTTTTAAACATTTTCTTTAGTCCTTTTTCTATTTTTCTCCAATTTAGTTATTTATTTTATTTTTAAAATGATAAATAAATTATTTTGTTTCAAATTTTCACTTCATAATATTTTTAAAATGAAGTGTATATTTTTCCAAGACTAGTAGTGATTTATTTGTAATTTCTGAACACTGTTTTGTATTTTTAAGTAATTTCTTTCATTCTTTTTATATTTTATTTAAAATTAATTTTTATTTTCTTATATTTTCACTTGGTTTCGGTTTTCGAAAGTATTTGCTGATTTACTTTTGTTTTTGTTTGATCTTTAGAAAACGGAAATGCATTTCATTTCTAGGCGTTTCATTTTTAAACGTTTCATTGTCCAAAAACGTTTCAAATGCCATAACCATCTCATTTATTCATTCTGCCTGCCCATTTTCCGTTTCTAGCCGTTACTTTCATCCTATTTCTCACTCAAGAAACCATTCTTTCATTTTATTCATGGCTTCAAACATTTTGGGTAATGTTTTCCTCCTATTTTCTTCCTTTTCCTCCTATTTTTTTTATGTATTTTTGCCTTGTTCTCTCAACTCTTTTGCTCGGCCTCCACTCCATAGCCATGGCCACCACCTCCTACACCTCTTCCCTACCATCATCACCACCTACTCTTCAGATCTGAACCATGGACGAACCCACCATGATGCTAAAATCCAAAAAAATACAACATATGCCTTGAAAACATGCTAGTTTGAGCCTTGTTGCTTCACCACCTCTTTTTCCACCACCACCACCACCACTTGTCACCACCACCACCTCTAACCAGACCAAAACACACCACTAAAACATCTATCTAGATCTGAACTTGAATGGCCAAGCCAAACCCCTACATGGTCGAGCCTTTTGTTGACCAAAAACCCACCTATTTGGCATAAGACTCTTCATATTCATGCGTAGTAACTCCTCCACCACTTCAATACCATGTAGCCATGACTTATAGGACCCAAACCTGAACCAAAGTTTTTCCAAACCTGAGCCAAAAAATCCCCTAGGCCGTGCAATCAAATGTAGAAAGCAAGGCAAAAGACTGTGTATTCATATCTCTTTTTATTTCAAAGTTGTTTCAATTTAATGTTGTGTTGAAATGTTAATTTATTTGGTTTTGTTTTGGGTTGTAACACAAGTTATAAGCTTGGATCTCTTTCCAATTGAGCCTATTTTTGTGTCATCATGCCTTCTGGAATCCGTTGTGTCATTTGAGTTGATATCTCCAGCACAAAAAGGTGAGTAAATCTCACCAGACTAATATGTACTTATATAACTGATAAACTGACACCATTTGAATCTGTAACTGTTTATCATCATGCTATATCTGCTATATTATTGTCATATGATGTTCACACCTGTTAGTACACTTGTTATATCATATGTTATTGTTATTTCATGCTATTTTGTCATTTATATCAGTTATCACCATTGCAAGTTCCCTGTAGACTAGAATCACTATAGGTTGAAATGATACATACCCGAACGGACTTTAGAATAGGGGAAAACGTTATGGGCTGAAATGATAGGCCTGAGCGGTTTCCAAAATCATTCATTTTACTTGGGACTGCGGGTTTGAAATAATAGAATCCGGTTTTTCTTTGTAAACTACGGATTGAAATGATATATATCTGTATCACTTGACCTAGGCTAGAAAACTATATACAGACCCGTGGTTTATGTAATATTTTTGAAAATGTTTTAAAATATTTTAAAATGTAAAATTTATAAAATTTTGATAATATTTGGATTTAAATTTGATAAAAATGATTTTGTAGAAATATTAGTGATTTTCTATAAATTAAATAATGAATTAAGTAAACGGTAAAGTAGAATTTGAATTATAAGTAAATTTTGGAATTTATGTTTTGTTTTAAAAAGGAAATTATGTAAAGTAAGAAAAATTTAATATTTTGATTTAAAAATGTATATTAAATGATTTTATAAAAATAATAATGATTTTTGAATAAGTTAAAATGTTAAACAAATGAATGTTTAAGTAAATTTTGAAATATAACTTAAATGTGAAATTTTAAATTTTGTTTTAAAAAGTGAAATTTTAATTAAGTAAAATTTATGGAAATAATTTATATTTTGTAAATTTAAACCTAATTGTTAAGTTAATTTAATCAAAGAAATGGAATTTAATACTTGAATTTAAATAAGAAATTATGTTAAAAAATTGATTTTTTGGATGAGATTTAACTTTATAAAAATCATAAAAGTAAGAGTATTGAAATGATGATTTTAAAATGTGAAATTATATGATGTTTATAAGTTAAATGATTTAAATTAAAGATTACTGTTTGTGAAATTTGTCTTTAAACCCTGAATTTGATTTAACAGCATTTTTGAAGCGTAATGTAAAGGATATTACAGTATTTTGTAAATGTTGTAGTTGTATTAAACGAACTAAAAAGTTAATTTGAAATAAAGGTTATTATAGCACATTGTAAGTGCTATAGTGGTTAAACTTAACATTTAAAGTTTATTTGAAATTTAAAGAAAATCTATTACAGCACTTAAATGCTGTATTTTGTTAAATGAACTGCTTTAAACTATAACTTTACGTAGCATTTTTAAGTGCTACGCAAACTGAATTTTATTATTTTATTAAATTTTAATGAGACTAATCTTTGGAATAAGATTTAAATTTTTGGAAATTAAATATTTAACTATTAAATATAAGGAATTGACTTTATTTTTTTATGAAAAAATATAATCTTTAAATATAAACTCCTTTGAAATGTAAGTTTGAATGGTGATAAATTTCTAAATAAAATGAATGGTTTTAAATGGTATTTAAATAAATTAAAAATGAATGATGTTTTGAATAATACTTTGATATTTAGATATTTTGAATGATATTTGTTGATTTATTTAAGTTATTTGATAGAAGAATATTTAAAATATATATATTATTTGATTTTATTTAAATAATATTGGATTTATGAAATGTGAAATATTAAAGCTTTGCAATAAAATGGTTTTGGTTTTGAAGTATAAACTATCATTTAAATGATATTTTGATATTAAAAATGTTTTGGAAATGAAGTTTTGAAAGGTATAATATTTTGATATTGAAAATGTTTTGAAATGATGTTTTGAAAGATATGATATTTTGTTAATAAAATGATTTAAAAATGATGTTATGAAAGATATGATATTTTGATAATAAAATGATTTGAAAGGAAGTTTTGAAAGGATATGATATTTTAGTATATTAATTGATTTGGAAGGAGTTTTTGAAAGGATATGATAATTTAATATATTGAAATGGGTAGAAATGAATTGATATTTATTTTGAAAAATATTTGAATTTGAAAGATATGGTATGTTGATACATAGAAATGGTTTTGGAAATGATTTAATCTTTATTTTGATAAAGATTTGGATTGAAAAGGATATTTTATTTTGAAGTATAAAATATTATTTTAAAGTTATAACCACGGTTTATAATAACGATTGGTTGGCAAAGAGACCGTGATCGGATATCTGGCATACTCTCTATCGATACCGAAAACCACTTTGACAACCGTGTACGCGGTGGAGATTCCAGAACGAAGTAGGTTGGTTGGCGAACGCTACTGGAACGAAGTAAGAGAACGCTCTAGGATGGCCTAATTATGACTAAAACTGGAGCTATACCGGGCTACACAAAGGGTCGCACCCTTTCATCGAGCATGCTTCTTCGGAAACCATTCTATTACTTTTGTGATTCGATATGGTGGCGTCACTTTGATTCGGGGTATTGCTCGAGGTGGGCGGAAGCTGATGGCTTGCCGTCACCACCGGTCCGGGAGTGCAAACGGTGTATCCACCCTGGCATTGCCTCGCGTGCCTTGTCATATGTTCCTTATATCGAGCCCACTACGATTTTGGTTTAAAGATCCGACCGCGTTATGGTTTACCATTCCTTTAACGCTATTTTCTATATGATTATACTTCACTGATTAGACATACTGTATATAGCGCAATATACTACATAGTAAATAGTTTAACGGATCCTTAGAGGATGGGCGGTCCCAAGCATCTTCTAAGTTACGTGTACTTTTACTACAGTTCACTTGTGTTGGTTTACATTGTATAAGTATGCATGTCCTGACTCGAGTGTTTGTATTTTTATTTACGCTCGGGTCAGCCTGAGTTATTCACAGATTTGGATTCAACTTACTGGAGATTGGAATCCCTGGAGATTATCTGCTTATGTAGTCTTATCTATTTCAGTTCGGTTGTTCCATTTAGCTTGTACTTGGTTATCATATTGAAAATTCTGATGTACTTTATTTCTTCTGTTGTATCTTGTTTAACTCTGATATATTTATATAGTAGCTTCATGAACTACTATCTCTTTTACTTCCGCTGCATTATTAAATACTTTGTGTCTGTGATCTGTGATTATTATTTACTTTATATCTTGAGATTTGCCAAATTTTTATTTACAATGCGGTATTTTGAGCAATTCAATTCCGGCATGAGTGTCTACCTATACACTTATAATGGATGCGAATGGTTGAAAATATCCGGTCGTTACACACCATCACTATGCTCGGCCAAAGAGTGATAAGGGACGGCCATGGGGTGTGTTTGGTCAAGTATGGGTCAAATATGCTCGCTTAACTAAGGTAATGATGGTACGGGAGTGGTTATGCATGAAAATACAAACACAAGGCCACAAAGTGGATTTTTGCACAAACACAAGCTACGGTCGTTGGTTTATTTGGCATGGCCAGAACTGGTGGAGTCTATTGGATGGTGTGGTAGTGACTTTGGGTCTGGTAGGGGCTGGTGGAAGGTGGTGCAAAGGTGGCCGAGAGGGTGGGCATGGGTGGTGATGCAAATGGAGGTCGGCTTGGGTTGTTTCAAGTGGTATTTGCATTTTCTGTGGAGCTTCACATCAAGGATGGCCACGGCCATGACATGACATAGGTGCTGGAGGAGATGATAGCCGAGTATGATGGTGGTGGAGGTGCTGGTGATGGAGGAGGCTATATAGGCCGAACAAGCTAAGTGAAAGCAAGGCAAGATAAATACAAGGAAAAAAGTAAGAAAATGATAAAAGTCATTACCAAATTTTCTTCAGAAATTTAGGCCGAGAGTTTTTGGAGATGAGAAATTATTTTGTGCATGAGAAAAAGAAAAGAAGATGCGGCTGAAGAGAGGAGATATGGTCGGCCTTCAATGCATGTATTGTTTGATATGAAAAGACAAAAGCATACCAAAGGTCATGGGTAAATGAAAAGTCCAAAATTCTTCATATTTCTTTTATTCTTTTTGCATTTTTAAAAAAATGAAAATTGTAAGTAAACAAAATAAAAACAAAAAATAATAATGTATGAAAATAAATAAATAAATAAATTTTATATAAATATAAATTAATTAAGAAAATAGCTTAAAAATAGAAACTAGATTTTAAAATTGAAAATAAAATACAATAAGTTTTGGAAAATTATATCATCACTTTAAAAATGTTTTAGAACAAAAATATATACCTAACATGTCATATAAAATATTTTAAACATGATATGACAAATAAAATATTATTTATATAAATTAAAATAGACAACTTTGTTAAATAAAACAATCTACATATAATATTGTAAAAAGCATAACATTCACAATATAAATCAGATTTCAACGAAATGAAAAGCATTATTCTTGAAATTTAATTTATTTTCATAACGAAAGATAAAATTAAAAAAATTCAAATATTTAAATTTTAAATTTGAATGTCAAAGTTTGACCAAATTGATCGAAATTCGCATTTTTTGGAAATATTCTATTTATTCAGGTTTGGAATTATAATTCACATAAAATCAAAATTTATATTTTAAATAACAAAATTTATTAATTTTATTAAATATAATAAAGTTTTTAAAACTTAAATTCAAATAAAATAATCAGAATAAACAATTAAAATAAATCACAAAAATACAAGGTTGTTACAAATCCGATTTGAAATCAAAACTAAGTTTTCTAGTTTTAAATTTTGGAAATGCTTTCAAAGTTTTTACCTTTGTTTTTAAGTATCAAAAACTTTCAAATTTTGGTTTTCAAACTTGTAATAGCAAGGAATAAACAAATCATTTCGCTCAAAGTAAGTATAAGCGAACCGCGCTCATTGCAATAGTCATTATGGATGTAGTTCGACAAAATTGTCGATTTTCATTTCAAAATGTTTTCTTTTGGAATGTTTTGCAAAACTTTTCTGAACTTGATTAGAAATATAAAAAGAGTCAAGTTTAGATAATTTAATAATTTTCTTATTTAATAAATTAATTAAAAAGTAATTAATAATTAGAGAAGTGATTAATGTTTAAGTAACACTTAAGGAAGGTTAATGGTTAATTACCGATTAATAAAGTTTTTAGTGATTTATAAAGTTAAGAAGTAATTATATGGTTAATTATTACTTAATTAAGTTAATTAGTTGATTAATTATTTTTTAATTAAGTGATTATTTAAATAAAATTTTAATTAATTAGGGTTTAACTAATAATGAATTGTTTAAACGTTAAATAAGATACATTAGGATGCTAATTAGGACTTAACCAGGTTCATTGAGTTAATTAAAGTTTAATTATGAATTAATCTTGATTTAATTAAGATATAATTAGCTTTTAAACTAATTTATTATACTTTAATCCTTCCAAAACTATTTTTAAACTTATCGGTTATGTTTTAAATAAATTTTCATTTAAAGGTTGATTGATTTCAAATCAAAAGATCTCTCATTTGGACCACTAAGTAGCAAAATGTATTAAAGTGGTGATTATACAACATCAACATGTTTTATGGAAGTAAGTTGACATATGCTAGCACAAATGTTGAATACCGATAATGTGATAAACACAAGGAAGTTAATTTCAATAATTGGGTCGTGGTAACTGTAACGACCCAGAATTTTCAATCCCGAAAACTCCAGATAGTTAGGGAAAGAAGAAAGAGATAGAAGAAGAAGAGACACCACAAAGATTCTCACATTCGCAGCAGATGAAAATATAATATCAAATAATAACAGTTTACAAAAGAATTCTGTATCCGTCAAATACATTTATAATACATCAGATTTACACATATGTGAAGCCCCACCTCTATACCCACGCTAGCCAAGAACACTACGGTGTAATGTCGTCAACTAGCACAGAGGATAAGGCTGTTGAGGAGCGACCTTCCGTGTAATTGCTTTGTGCGAGCACCGATATGCCAGATAGTACAAGGAAGTCCAACGTACCGATACAAACCCACAGCTACTACACAGTGGCTACAATGTCTTCGGAAACAAATATAGAAATAAGCATAATATAAATCAGTCACAGACATCCACATCACAAAGGCGGAAAAAGATATGAATATAACACATGAAAGTGTACATCAGAGTAGTGGTCAAACAAGATCCATAGTATCACAAAAGAATGGTTACAAGTGCTAGACAAGAGAATATGTATACATCTAGGAGTCTATATCTCAAAGGTACACAACAAAAAGTACTAATCTAAGTAGTTGGCCAAAAGTCAGGATGATAATCCCAGAAGTGAAGTCAATCAGAAGCACCTATAACATCTCTGTCTGACCCGAGTATTATGTAACAAGAAAATAATAAACAGATTAGTCTAGCCATAAATATCATATAAAAGGATATAGAATAAGAGATATGACATAACATATGATAACCATAAAGACATACTATGATAAGTATGAAACTAAAAATCAACAAGAGATTAATCAATATCACCAGAATCTTCTCAAAGATCAAAAGGAATGTCATACTCAATATCTTCATTCACAAAAAGTTAATGACACACAAATTCACCAATGCACAAATATTGATAACACATATCAATGAAAATCTCGAAAATTGGTGAAATACAAATTCTAGAAATCATCAATGGAAATCCAGAAATCAAAAAAATGGGGAGGCCTATCACAAAACGGGAGCCTGAAACTCACCAACACGTGTATCACAAACGGGACACTATCCCATAGTCGCTAACCATAGAGTCGGTGCAACGACGTAGTACAACGGTACGCCCGGGGAACTAGAAACTCGAATAGTTCGGAACAACAACGTAGTACAACGGTACGCCCGAAGATCTGAACTCCATAAAAACGTGGGTCGCTAGCCCAAAAAAATTGGGTCGAAACCCCAAGAAATAAATAGGTCGTTAGCCTATAGTAAAAATGAGATGAAACTCAATAAAGCGAGGTACTGTCCCCTATGTGGACAAAGAAACATAGCATATCGCTAGTCATAATCACAAAACTGATCATCATCGATCATTAAGAAATGCCAATTACAATAAGATAGTAAATATATGAGCTTAGCCTCATGTCCCATAACCACTAGCTTAACATAAATATTTACGAACAAATTATAGATTTCCACTAGAAAATTGTCATAAGAGATTCAATCGAACAAGTCCAAGAATTAACCGACGAAGTAAACGCAAGCATTTCATACCTCTTGTTTTACAAAGGCGTTTAATTAGATTTCTCGTACGAGTGAAGTAAAGGTTTGTATATTTTAAAAATGACAAACCACAAAAATGATCGTAGAAACGATCAATCACAGAAATTCACGTACGAAGATGTGAATAAAATCCAAAGGATACGATTCCAGATTCATCAAAGTGGAAATAGCCTAGCGACTCAACACGGCATGACTTAGTGGACGTGTGACCTAACGAGTTCCGGCTAAAGGAGCTAGCATGCGGCCTATAGTGGTGCGACCTAATCAAGGCGCGACCTATAGGGGTGCGACCTAAAGGGGTAGCGGCATAACATATGGCCGAGCGACCTAACGAGGCAAGCAGGCCGAGCGACTTAGGGAGGTAAGCGACCTAAATGAGCGACCCAATATATATAGCCGAGCGATCTAACGCATGCACGACCTAATGTGTATACGACCTAAGGAGATGAGGACAAGGCAGCGCGACCTTAGGAGTTCGCGATCAAACAACTTAAAGGGAAAAACAAGGTCGAGCAACGACCTATGGTGGAATGACCTAGCATGGTCGCGACCTAACGACCTAATAAATATGAGAAGCCGAGCGACCTAACACGAGCGACATAGCTACAGGCCGAGGGAATGCAAGCCAAACGACCTAAGGAAGTTAAGAGGGCAGAGTGACCTAGCGACCAAATGGTGCACGCGACCAACCAATGCCAAGCGACCTAAAACCGAACGAGCTAACTGCAAGCCGAAAGTCACCAATGTGCAGGCAACGCGACCTAAGCGTTTTGGAGCTCAAAACTCCCCCAATATACAACCGATTGAGCACGGACGCTAGGGGATTATGCCCACAGGCTGCTCGGTCGTATTGGCTCCTCGGTGCATCACCAAAAACGTGTTTAAACATCAAAGATTGGATTTTTAAAGATTTGAACCCAAAATACTAAAAATTGGGATTTTCACCAATTCAATCCAAATCAATGGCAAATGCATATGTAAAAGTGTTAGGAATTCATACCCAACAATCAAAGATAGTTATAGACAAAGATGTGAGATAAAAATCTCACTTTTACACAAAATTTATGAAGAAGAAGCTTGAAAGAAAGGAAGAATCAACCCAAGAAGCTTGAATCAATGTCTTCTCTTTGAATTTGGAGTGGGATGTTGGATTTGCAAATGATCTTGAGCTTGGAGTTTTAATTTCCTATTCCTTCCCCCATTTTTTATGAAGCTTGGTGTTAGGAATTGAAAGTAAAATTATGAAGAGAAGGGGGTTGAGTAAGAATTAATAGTTTAGGCAAATCGGCTAAATCAAACCCAAAACCCAAAGTTAAAAAGTGAAAAAATTCCACTAACTCCAAACATATCAAAGTTTACACCCAAAAAGATCGCAAACGGTGTTTTGAACTCAATGGAAGTGGTTCCGAGTCCTAATTTGACCGTATACAAAAAGTAACTTTTCGGACTAAAATCCGACTAAGGATAAAATATTTAAATAAAATATTTAAATATCAAATAGTAAAATATGCAGGTTGTTACAGACTCCCCTCCTTAAAGAAATTGCGTCCTCGCAATAATTAAGAAGAAAATATTTAGTAACAACCATAAAAGAATATTCAACACAAAAGAAGTATGAAATAAGAAGTTCACCTCAAAGAGCACGAGAAAGTAAGTCCGGATGTGTTCGCTCGATGAATTCTCTAGATTCCCAAGAGCAATCCTTAGGATTTGAGGACCATTGAACTTTAACAAGTGGAACATCTTTATTTCAAAGGCGCTTGACCTCCAAAGCAATAATACGAATAGGATGTTGCTCATAAGTCAAATTAGGTGAAACTTCAATTTCTTCCACAACACCGGGCTCAAGAATAGAATCGAAATCTCGAAGGCACTTCCGTAATTGAGAAACGTGAAATACGTCATGTATAGCAGAAAATTGAACCGGTAATAAAAGGCGATAAGCCACGGAACCAATACGTTCGGTGATAGGAAATGGCCCAATATATCAAGGCGCTAACTGTCCCGATCGACTGAAACGTACAACGCCCTTCATAGGTGAAACGCGAACAAACACAAGATCTCCCACGAAAAATTCTAATTTCCTTCTCCGGTTATCGGCATAGGATTTTTGTCTACTCTGGGCTTCTTCATCCTATGACGAATAAGGTCAACCTTCTCTGTGGAATCACGAATAAAATCTGGACCTAAAACCAGCTTCTCACCGGCCTCAAGCCAACAAGAAGGAATCGCATGGCCTTCCATAAAGTGCCTCAAAAGGTGCCATACCAATACTAGATTGGAAGCTATTATTATAGGAAAACTCAACAAGAGAAATATGATCTTCCCAACTTCCACCAAAATCAAGAACACATGCTCGAAGAAGACCTTCAAGAGTTTGATTCAAATGCTCGGTTTGTCCATCGGACTGGGGATGATAAGCGGTGCTAAAATTAAGCTTCGTTCCCAAAGGTTTTTGAAGACTTTTCCAAAATCCACTAGTAAACAATGGATCATGATCACTAACAATAAAGAAGGAACTCCATGCAATTTTACAATTTCTTTAATGAAGAGTTTGGCGAAGAGAGGAACGGTTCGATTGGACCGAACGGGAATAAAATGGGCGGATTTAGTAAGTCTATCAACTATCACCCATAAGCTATCATGACCCGAGCGAGAACGGGGAAGGCTGTCTATAAAATCCATGGAAATTTGATCCCACTTCCAGATTGGAATTTCTAAAGGTTGCAATAACCCTCCAGGCCTTTGATGTTCGACCTTGACAAGTTGGCAAGTCATGCAACACTTAACAAAGTTAGCAATATCAGATTTCATTCCCTCCCAATAATAAAGTCACTTCATATCCGCGTACATTTAACTAATACCGAGATGAATGGTAAATTTAGAACGATGAGAATCTTCTAAAATGTCTTTACGAAGATTACTAATATTTGGCACTACAAATCTACCAAATTTTTGAATACCGCCACAAGGATCAATGTCAAAGTCCTTCAAACTTTCAATATCAATTTTATCCCTAAAATTTCGGCCAAGGAGAGCCAATTCGGGATCTAGCTTTTGAGCTTCAAGAATACGGTCTAGAAGAGAAGGATGAGCCACAAGGCTACATAAAACAAGAGATTGACATAAATCGGAAACACGATCTCGATTCTCACAAGTGAATAGAATTCTAAGGTCATTCCATTCGGATATCATCATAGAAACAATCGCTTGTTGCTTGCGACCAAGTGCATTGGCAACACGATTTCCCTTTCCGGGGGTATAAAGAATATCAAGATCATAAGCTGCAAGGAACTCGAGCCAACGTTGTTGACGCAAATTAAGTTCCTTTTGAGAAAATAGATACTTCAAAGATTTATGATCGGTGTAAAGAATAAATTCTTCTCCCAAAAGATAATGACGCCAAATACGAAGGACGAAAACAATAGCCGCGAGTTCTAAATCATGAGTGGCATATCTACTCTCGGCTGGCTTCAATTGCCTAGAAGCATAGGCAATGACACGTTCTTTTTACATAAGAACAGCACCCAAATCAACGCGATTAGCATCGGTATAAACAACAAAATCTTGATTCCCCTTGGGAATAACAAGAATAGGAGCATCAGAAAGGAGTTCTTTTAATTTCTAAAAAGAAGCTTCACATTTGTCCGACCTAATGTATTTAACACCTTTCTTTGTCAAACTAGTAAGAGGCACGGAAATTTTTGAAAAGTCCTTTATGAAACGGCGGTAATAACCGGCCAATCCAAGGAAACTACGAATTTCCATCACACTCTCCGGTCTCTTCCAATGGTGAATCGCTTTAATCTTCGAAGGATCCACGAAAATTCCGGATTTGAAAACAATATGACCGAGAAACTTGACATGAGATTGCCAAAAGTGGCATTTAGAAAATTTTGCTTTAAATTGATTTCTCCTAAGAGTTTCTAACACAATCCGAAGATGCTTTTCATGTTCCTTCTCGGTTTTAGAATACACAAGAATATCATCGATAAAAATGAGAACAAACTGATCAAGGAAGTCTTTGAAAACTCTATTCATAAGGTCAACGAAATAAGCCGGAGCATTCGTTAAACCAAATGGAATATCAAGCCATTCATAAGATCCATAATGAGTACGGAAAGATGTCAAAAGAATGCTGTCCTCTGCAATACGAAGCTGATGAAAACCGGTAGCTAAGTCTAATTGTGAAAAGACTCTAGCACCACTAAGTTGATCGAATAGATCATCAATCCGAGGTAAAGAATATTTATTCTTGGTAGTAAGATCGTTAAGCTTGCGGTCAACGCAAAGCCTAAGTGTACCATCGGATTTCTTCACAAAAATAGCCGAAGCTCCCTAAGGAGAGGAACTAGAGCGAATAAATTGCTTCGTCTCCAATTCGGAAAATTGTTTGCGCATTTCCTCATTTTATTTATTGGACATACGATAAGGAGGACGAGTGATAGGTTGAGCTCCAGGGATAAGATTAATTCTGAATTCAATTGCTCGCTTAGGTGGTAATCCTAAAACGGGCTCAAATATGTCGTAAAATTCACGAACAACGTGAATAAGAGAAATAATATCTTCCTCGTCATCATTATCGTCATCATGAGGGTTTAAAGAATATAAAGATGCAACCAAGCTGGAATCCGAATCTTTAAGATCAACAGAAATCTGCTTAACAGATTGAGGATGTCGAATATGAATAGTCCGTTCAGGACATAAGATTTGGGCTTCATAGCGGTTAAGCCAATCCATTCCCAAAATCATTCCAAAGCCTAAGTGGCGCATAACATGCAAATCGGCTCGAAAAGAAAAATCACACAAAATAATCTCGACATCTTTACACAATAAACTGATCGTTGCGGATCCACCAACCGGATTCGTAGTTCTCAAAGAAGTCATTAAAGCGAAAACACTTAAGAAAAAGTATCAACAAGTTCTTTTTATATAAAAGAATGGGATGCACCCGTATCAAAAAGAACCCGATAGGTTGATTATGAAACATAAAAATGCCATCAAGGATAGAATGAAGGGTACCTTGACCACGAGATGTGTTTCCAGGGGCTTTAGCAACATTAAGCTTTCCCTCCTTACTGTTTTGAAGTTTGGGACAAGAAGATAAATAATGATCCAAGCTTTTTCAATAGCGACAAAAGAGAGGTTTCGGACATCTATTGGCATAATGGTCTTTAGTACCACAATTGTAGCATTGCCCACTACTAGGGGCAGAAGCCTTTGCTACCGGAATTGCTTGCTTCCCTCTCTTGTTGGGATAAGACCCTATGAACTTAATAGGCCTTCTCTTGTTGCTGTTGAATTTTGGTTTGGCACCCACAATATCAGCATCACTCTCTTTATTTGCCTCTTCAAGTCGAAGAGCGATATCAACAAGTTGATCAAAAGAAACTTCTAGCTTTAGAAGTAATGGCTTCTTGAGATTTTTATTCAAGCCATAGACGAATCTCTAATTTTTCTTCAGTGGGGTATTAATCTATTCAACCCCATATTTAGAGAGAGATTCAAAAGACACGACATGGTCTGCCACGGAGGATTCACCTTGAACAAGGTCTATGAAACGACGAGCTAATGTCACCTTCTCAGCTTTTGGTACAAATTTTAACTCGAATCGTTCTCGGAATTTCTCCCAAGTAAGATCTGCTTCAACTATTTCAGAAATAAGAAGCTCATACCAATCTAATGCTCTTTCTTGAAGCATACTAGAGGCCACCTGAACATGGTGAATATCGATAAGATTCATGCGAGATAAGATTCGATCGCACGATCTCAGCCAAGCCTGGACTTCGATAATAGTCTTAAAACCTTTGAATGGCTTCCTACCCAAATTGGTATAATCGCTGCACAAAAGTGCAAATCTAGACCTAGGGTGAGTGATTCCGGATTAGATCCGGCTGCTTGAGCATTCCTCACTAGATCAAGAAGCTGCTGTGCAGACATAAATACTCCATCCTGGGGAGTAGCACGAGATTGACTGTTGCTGGGACGGCCAGGTCTAACCATTTCTCTTCCTTTTTGAAAGAAAGAAAGAAGAAGGATAGGGTTATTCACCAAATGAATATCAAGCAATCTTGATAGATAAACAAGGAATCATAAAGAAGATGGGATGAATCGGTACGAAGACTCGAATTAAATCCTAATGAACGATTCCTAAGATGGACTTAGGATGATGATCCTTGCTAGATTATTCTACATTGTTCCGAAGATTGGCTCTGATACCAAGCTATGACGCCCCACCTCTATACCCACGCTTGCCTAGAACACTACGGTGTAATGCCGTCAACTTGCATGGAGGATAAGGCTGTTGAGGAGCGACCATCCGTGTAATTGCTTTGTGCGAGCACCGATATGCCAGATAGTACAAGGAAGTCCGACGTATCGATACAAACCCAAAGCTACTACACAGTGGCTATAATGTCTTCGAAAAAATATATAGAAATAAGCATAATATAAATAAGTCACAGACATCCACATCACAATGGTGGAAAAAGATATGAATATAACACATGAAAGTGTACATCAGAGTAGTGGTCAAACAAGATCCACAATATCACAAAAGAATGGTTACAAGTGCTAGACAAGAGAATATGTATACATCTAGGAGTCTATGTCTCAAAGGTATACAACAAAAACTACTAATCTAAGTAGCTAGCCAAAAGTCAGGATGATAATCCTGGAAGTGAAGTCAAGTAGAAGCACCTGTAACATCTCGGTCTGACCCGAGTATTATTTAATAAGAAAATAATAAACGGATCAATCTAGCTATAAATATCAGATAAAATGATATAGAATAAGAGATATGACATAACATATGATAACCATAAAGCCATACTGTGATAAGTATGAAATTGAAGATCAACAAGAGATTAATCAATATCACCAGAATGTTCTCAAAGATCAAAGGAATGTCATACTCAATATCTTCATTCACAAAAAGTTAATGACACACAAATCCACCAATGCACAAATATTGATAACACATATCAATGAAAATCTCGAAAATTGGTGAAACACAAATTCTAGAAATCATCAATGGAAATCCAAAAATCATAAAAAAGGGGAGGCCTATCACAAAACGGGAGCCTGAAACTCACCAACAAGTGTATCACAAACGGGACGCTATCCCATGGTCGCTAACCATAGAGCCGGTGCAACGACGTAGTACAACGGTACGCCCGAGGAACCAGAAACTTGAATAGTTCGGAACAACAACGTAGTACAACGGTACGCCCGAAGATCCGAACTCCATAAAAACGTGGGTCGCTAGCCCACAAAAATTGGGTCGAAACCCCAAGAAATAAATAGGTCGTTATCCTATAGTAAAAAGGAGACGAAACTCAATAAAACGAGGTATTGTCCCCTACGTGGACAAAGAAAATAGCATATCGCTAGTCATAATCACAAAAATGATCATCATCGATCATCAAGAAGTGTCAATTATAATAAGCTAGTAAATATATGTGCTTAGCCTCATGTCCCATAACCACTAGCTTAACTTAAATATTTGCGAACAAATTATAGATTTCCACTAGAAAATTGTCATAAGAGATTCAATCGAACAAGTCCGAGAATTAACCGATGAAGTAAACGCAAGCGTTTCATACCACTTGTTTTACGAAGCCGTTTAATTAGATTTCTCGTACGAGTGAAGTAAAGGTTTGTATACTTTAAAATGAAAAATCACAAAAATGATCGTAAAAACGATCAATCACAGAAATTCACATACGAAGACGTGAATAAAATCCAAAGGATATGATTCCAGATTCATCAAAGTGGAAATAGCATAGCGACTCAACACGGCACGACCTAGTGGGCGTGCGACTAACGAGTTACGACTTAAGGAGCTAGCATGCGGCCTATAGTGGTGCGACCTAATCAAGGCGCGACCTATAGGGGTGTGACCTAAAGGGGTAGCGGCATAACATATGGCCGAACGACCTAACGAGGCAAGCAGGCCGAGCAACATAGGGAGGTAAGCGACCTAAGTGAGCGACCCAATATATATAGCCGAGCGACCTAACGCATGCACGACCTAATGTGTATACGACCTAAGGAGATGAGGCCAAGGCAGCGCGACCTAGGGAGTTCGCGACCAAACAACTTAAAGGGAAAAACAAGGTCGAGCAACGACCTATGGTGGAACGACCTAGCATGGTCGCGACCTAACGACCTAATAAATATGAGAAGGCCGAGCGACCTAACACGAGCAACATGGCTAAAGGCCAAGGGAATGCAAGCCGAACGACCTAAGGAAGTTCAGAGGGCCGAGCGACCTAGTGACCTAATGGTGCATGCGACCAACCAATGCCGAGCGACCTAAAACCGAACGAGCTAACTGCACGCCGAAAGTTACCAATGTGCAGGCAGCGTGACCTAAGGGTTTTGGAGCTCAAAACTCTCCCAATTTGCAACCGATCGAGCACGGACGCTAGGGGATTATGCCTATAGGCTACCCGGTCGTATTGGCTCCTTGGTGCATCATCAAAAACGTGTTTAAACATCAAAGATTGGATGTTTAAAGATTTGAACCCAAAACACTAAAAATTGGGATTTTCATCAATTCAATCCAAATCAATGGCAAATGCATATGTAAAAGTGTTAGAAATTCATACCCAACAACCAAAGATAGTTATAGACAAAGATGTGAGATGAAAATCTCACCTTTACACAAAATTTATGAAGAAGAAGCTTGAAAGCAAGGAAGAATCAACCCAAGAAACTTGAATCAATGTCTTCTCTTTGAATTTGGAGTTGGATGTTGGATTTGCAAATGATCTTGAGCTTGGAGTTTTAATTTCCGAACCCTCCCCCCATTTTTGATGAAGCTTGAGTGTTAGGAATTGAAAGTAAAATTATGAAGAGAAGGGGGTTGAGTTAGAATTAATAGTATAAGCAAATGGGCTAAACCAAACCCAAAACCCAAAGTGAAAAAGTAACAAAATTCCACTAAATCCAAACATATCAAAGTTTACACTCAAAAAGATCATAAACGGTGTTTTGAACTCAATGGAAGTGGTTCCGAGTCCTAATTCGACCTTATGCAAAAAGTAATTTTTCGGACTAAAATCCGGCTAACGATAAAATATTTAAATATCAAATCGAAAAATATGCGGGTTGTTACAACATATATGTACGGACACTGGATATACACAATCATCATGTCTCATATATACAACAATATAATACAGCAGAAACACTCCATACGTTCTTGCCATCCAGCTCGCCTCCTGAGCTCCAGAACACCCTTACCTGAAAATCTATAATACTCGGTCTGACCCGAGCGTTATATCAAAGTAACACCCGGGTCAGGCTGGAAACCAGCATGAGTATACCCATCTAACAAGGAATACAAAGCATACAACTTATATCAAACCCGAGGTAATTCGTATCAATTTACAAATTCATAATTGTTATAGACATCACTTATTTCGCACATCAATTTTCTAAGTACCAAAATTTAGATTAAATAGTCTAATTCACTTAAATCATTTCATTCCAGCATATAGATTTCACATATCAATCTATAAAAATTGGAAGTGGTTTCGGGTATTTTCTAATAACCGACCCTGGTCTCTTCGCATCTCATTCAAGGCATCCAATACCATTCAATCATCAAAAGCAAACTTGATCACTTCCAAATTAATTTAATTAATTATAATTGAATTACTAACCTCAATCACTTAGATTCCTTCATTTAACATTAATTAATTTCAAATAGATTAATTAATCATCCCTTGATTATCCATCTTAATTAATCACCCTGGATTAATTATCCTTCAATTACATTCAAGTAATTATCTTTAATTAATTACACAAATTAATTATTCTTAACCAAAAACAGTAACTAATCTTTAATTACTTCGCAAGTAACTATAATTAATTACATTAGTCCTTAATTGCCTATATTAATTAATTTCTCATAATTCACTTATTATTGATTAATTAATCTTGACTAATCAACCTTTAATTACATCATATATTATATAAATTAATGATTTCTAATTACATTTTAATTTATTCTAATTTAAATTCATTGCATTAAGAAATTAATCATTAATTAAACCACAAATATTAATTACTCTTGATCAATCTCAACCAGTAATTAACTACCTTTTTATTTACTTCATTAAATTAATTAATTACTCATTTTATAAAAGAAGTTTAAAGGAATTTAAAACCAAATTCATTTTTATATTCAAATCAATTTAAAAATGCACTTTAACATTCAATTTGGTAAAATAAATTTAAATTTTAAAACTTTATTTGTTAAAAACTGCGATCCATTAACTTGAATTCCATATTTAACTTTGATTTAAAAATTGTTTTAAATCTCTACTTTACAATTTAACTTCAGTTTTTAAATATCACTTTTGTTTCTTTCCAATTCATTCTTATTTTTATTCTTTAATTATTTCACTTCCACAATTTACTCTTATATTTCTTCCAAAAATCCAATTCTAAATATTTTGATGACCAAGTGTACCGAAACATATCCAAGCAAACCATTGTATTCAATCTAATTATCAATATAATTCATCAAAGAATATCAATATTCATAACAAAGAATATTAAACAATCTAAATAATTTTGAGGAGTCTAGTTGGATCCCTCCAACCTATTTCCCTGCATCCACAGACATTAGCATAATACCAATTCCACTTCGAGGTGGAATATCGTGGTATATGGGTTTAAATAAAATATCATCCGCTATTATGCGGCGCATAGGGACTCATCCGCTATATAATGCGGGAAATCAATCACTCCAATGTATACTATATATACTACTATATAATATAGCACATCCAATCAAATCAACCAATCAACCAATTATTTAAATTTAACCATTTAAATTTAAATAAAAAATCCAGAAGAGTGAGATTAACTCACCTTTGACTATGCATGCAACCCATTTCCAATTCAGCATTCTTCCTTCATAGTTATAACCTCATGCAATATTATATGGTTTATTAACGACTAAGATAATCTACCAATAAATAAATTAAATTATCCAATAATTTAATTTAAACAAATCATTTGGTTTTAAACTAGTAATTTGATTTTGAACTAATTTTCTTTTAAATAATCTTAGTAACTATAATAATTAAATAAACAATTAATCATTATTTATTTATTTAACTTTATTACTATTTTAGCAAACTTGACCCTACCGTCAACCTATTATTTTTCTGACATCGATTCCATAAAAAAATATAAATTTACTAATTAACTAAAACACATATTACCTAACTCGAAAAGGCAACATAGCATCGAGCTCCAGCCGATACCCACAAGCGCCCCCCACTCATTTATGTCGAAACACTCCAGGTCAAACGCGAAACTAAAAACCGCCGTCGAACCCTTCTACCACCACGATGCCTTGCGAATCAAGCCCACTCTAACCAGATGCCGCGCCATCGACTCCCTTCAACTAAACGTCGCCACCCTCCATCTCGAGAGCCACAGTTCCAATTCCAAATCGTGTGAATCCCCAAACACCGAGTTACAGAACCCTAGCTTGCGACATTCAAACTCGACAGCTCGAGACCAAAAGATGCGACCCAAGCTTGCGAGAACGATTCTGGCCGCTCTCGTCCCTCGCAATGTCGATTCAATTCGATTCTCTCCCCTCCCTTTTTTTGTTTTGCTTTTCTGAATCGAGGCTGGATTTGTCCCCCTTTTTTTTGATTTCGAATAAGAGAGGGCTCGGTTTGATTTACTTGTCCTTGTTTTATTTATTCTTCAGAGAAGACGTAAAATATAAAGACGTGATGATGAACAAGAAATGGAGTGCACGAGAAGGCTCGCTACAGTAACGGAAAAGAAAAAAAAAAGTTTAGATGTGAAAGAATACTGCTAAATGTTCGACTAATATGTACAAACATATATATTCAAATTCAAATTAACTCGAAAAATGCAACTCAAAATCTTGACCTCCTATCGAGGTGTGCCGCCAGGCGTTTATAATGTTATATCCCTATTTCGAACGCAATGGAAAAGGTTTCGAGGCCTAATACGATCGTATAGAGAAGATAGCTTTCTGCACCCAGTTATTTAATATTGAATTTCGATATAAATTTCAACGCGTTTACATATCGTACGCTCACACAACAACTTCAAATACAACGAAAATTGAAACCCGATAATAAAGCACTATTACGGATCCAATGGAACAGGTTCCGTCAAATCCCGAGACTATGCCTCGGAAGGCTATTTTCAAATATCAATTTAAACGATAAAGTTTTAAAACTGAACAAATCAGTGTTAAATTCAATTTTAAAACTTTTATTCTCCTCAACACTACCAATATAAATTTTACAAGCCTTCAAATTATTTTTACAGGCTTAAACTTAAAATTCAATATTTTACCCAAATTCAAATTATTAAATTCAATAAATTTAATTGCCAAATTCAAACTGATATTTGAAATCCAAGTTAAACCATCTTGCAAATATTTAAAATTAATTAAATATTCCAATTTCAAATTCTTAAAAATTCCGGGCCGTCACATTCCTCCCCCTTTAAAAGAATTTCGTCTTCAAAATTTCTAGTTAAGAAGAATGATCCAATACCCATTACAATTTTTCCAAAATCAAACAGTTTTATCAACTTGCCATAACCTATCTTTTATGAAAGACCCACTATCACTTCAACCAACTTCCCAATACCTTCCATAGTTTCCTATAACATTATTTACTACACTTATTCAAATTTAAATTTAAATCCAGATTTAAATTATCAAATCTTTCTCACAAAAAAATTCTAACTCTCTAAATTTCCCAAACATTTCGCCAGCTTCTCCTTTGCGCGGCTAGCTCGATACAACTACAAAATGCCTCTTCGGGCTCCCAAATTCTAAAAGAAAACAAAAGGCCAAGTGGCTAGATTAAAAACCCAATCAAATTTCATACAGAAATTTAGACACATACCTTTTTGTGAGCAATTCAAATTTATCTTCTGAAATCAAAACCAATTTTCCTTCCCTTTATAATACCTGCATATCCCACTTAGCAATAATATCCAGTCATGGCTTTTAAAATCATTTTATACATTTCCTTACAGAAGTTTTCATATCTACTTCTATTCAACTTAGTTTTCCCATTTCCATATGAATTCACTTTATCTTCAACTCTGAATATTGAATTTTATCTTCCATTTTAAAAGGATTCATATCATTATTTTAAATTAGTTTCATCCACTAATTTATTTCAATTTCAAATTTGAAATCGTTTTGTCGCTGACAAAATTTTTCCAAAAAAATTCAAAAAATTTCTGACTCCCAAAATTTTCGAAAATTTTTGGCAGTGTCTCCTTTGTACGGAGGAGCTTTTGCAATTTAACAAGAGATATAAATATATATACATCGCCCCACACGGTCGAAAAAAATAGTTCATATTTCCTATTTTTATTGCATAGGCATACCTTTATTTTGCATTTTAAGCAAGCGACTTATTAATTTAGCAATTAGCACATCCAAATCCAGCCAAACGGGTTCCTGGTACCTGTACTTACTCAATTTAAATATGTAAGTACTAAATATATGAAATTTATTAACATTTCACTAACTTTCAATAGCTAAACACATGCATTTCATAAGAAACATGCACCAAACACTTTCCATAAGCGATTTGTATGATTTTGAAGCTAATTCAGTTGCTTTCAACTAATCATGTGCCAATCCATTCAATTTTAATGGTTTACAATTCAATTTCTTACATTCAATTTATTTTTAATCCAAACAACTCACATTTATTTCAATTGATTCCAAAAATAAATTTTATTTAGCTCTACAATTCACAGAATTTTTATTTACTTCCGTTTAAGTCGAACAACTAATTTATTCTATGAAATTTGACGATATTCACTTAATAGAATATCCATTTTATTTAACTAAGTTAAATTTTATTAGCATACTCTACCAAATAATTTATTAAGCTAATTAGCTTACTTCCAACTTTTATATCAGTATTCGATTTTATTATAAAAATCACTTCATTAGATTTTCCTGAGTTCAATTTTTTTTTCATAATTCCAGTTTGGATTTTCTTTCATTTTCCAAAATTCCAACACTTATTTTAAAAATTTAGGAATACTTTTAAATTCACATAATATTATTAAAATAGCTTTTTATAAAAATACTTCTTATAACTCGATGTCTCAACCAGTCCATCCTTGTTCTCACAGAAATTCTTTCATACGTTGATCAAGCGTAGGACTGAAAATCTATAAGCACTTGGTAAACTCGTTTACAACACACAGTGAAAATACATGGGAAAATAATTTTATTGAAAATATAGAAAACAATTTTTGAAAATAGAGGAAATATCTTTGGTGCGAATGCTCTGGAAATCATCACCCCCATCCATAGTCGCAATTACATCCTGGGTTACGTTGCCATCGCAGCAAAAGTCCATGTAACTGTAGGCACTCCGCACCCCTTGATTACGCCGTAGAACCCACAACAGATCGCAGTTACATTCCAGGGTTACATTGCCATCGCAGCAAAAGTCCATGTAACTATAGGCATCAGCGCCCTCGATTTTCACTGCCAAAATGAAAATTCTCCACTCCCACATAGGTCGTAGTCTACCGATGTAAAATCAAACGCAGACTGTTGGCTCTCAGCAGCACACACAACTTTCTCTACGTTACCATAGGTCGCAGTCTACCGATATAAAAACAAATGCAGACTTTTGGCTCTCAGCGGCACACATGACTTTCGCTATGGTCTGCAGTAGATCGCAGTGACATCGAGTTACACTATCGTCACAGCATAACCCAAATGCCTCTGTAGGCATCAGTGCCCTCGACTTTCGCTACACACTGCTCATAATCCTCAGGAACTAGCTTTGTATTGACTCCTCACAGGATCAACTTTAGAACCCCCTTAGGGTTCAAGGCAGTACCAACCTATGGCACTCCTGAGAAGTTCATTTCAAGGGAGCACATTTTTCTCCATAGCCATTTTCAAAACACTTTATACAATACACATATAGTATCTTTCAAATCATACACCTAGTATGAATCTCAAATAAATCTCCTTTCTCAAAATCGATTATCCTAAAATCGATAATTCTCAAACTAGGCTTCCAAATCCAATATCGATTTTACCCAAAAATCAAAAGCCTTTCCAAATCAAAAGGTTCCCAAAACCTTTTTCCAAAATCCTCATAAGTTCCTTTATATTTATATATATATATATATATATATATATATATATAAATTGTTAAAAAAAACTTTGGATCATTTCAAACTTGTATAAAACTCCTTTTATACTTCAAACATTTTCAAAATCCTTTTCTTCCGGCAATAGATTCAATAAGGAGGGATTTATCTTATATAACAAAGATATATAACTTTGTTTATTCAAAATCAAATATTCAAGTTTGATTATTCTACAAAGTCACTACATTTTACTTACTTCCATAAAGTAAATTTTTACCATAGAAATATCCAATTTCCACTTTACTTCATCATATGTTTCACGAAATATACCTTTCATTTCAAAAATCATTTCACTTTTCTTATCCACAAATTTTCAATATCAATTTCATTCAAAGCCGTCATTGTACACCTATCATCTGTACGCTATACCAATCTGATCGCTCACTCGATCACACAATTTCACTTCCGAACCCGACTTCCTGGTGCGGATACAAATCTGGTTTCTTGATCAGAAACCGTCATTCTCTTTGCATAGCCATAACTATGATAGAGAATATCCAGAACTAATCAACAATCCATATCCAGGTTCACCGTCGAAAATTGTAACGGCCTATAAATTTTAACAACTAAATTTGTTAATGTAATTAGATCTTTGTAATTAAATTTAGAAAGAAATAAAAATTTTATAATATAAAATGAAATGAATGCTAAAAAGAAGTATAGCAATGGTAATTTTAAAGTTAATTATTGACGATTGGAGTGAAATCCCAATAAGGAAATAGTGTTAATTGTTGCACTTGAGTATACAAATTTAAAATAAGTAATTAAAGGTAATCATTTAATTAACCAATGCAATAATATATTGATTGATAGTAACTGCATGTAAATTGAGGCGATAATGTTAATGCAAGGTACATAATACTAATTAAAGTTAATAATAAATGAATGGAAGGAAATTCCAATTAATGAATATAAATTTAAATGTTAGGACTTAGTTATAAATGCAAATTAAGTAAATAAATGTAAGTATTGTATGAATATAGGAACTAATGTCTGATTTAGGGTAATAGAATGAATTCATATGATGTAAGTAATTATAATAAATAATGAAATTGCAATAAATCTGAATTTAATGTTACGTTAATGCAAATTTGGGTAATAATTGGAATAATGTAAATTTTATTCAGTATTATGATAAATTAGTCGAATAGAACAAACTTAAGGGTAAATTTAAGGAATGGAAATAAAGTTGTATTAATGTAAAACTTAATAAATGGAAATTTGAAAGGAAATGTCAGGTGAGATATTGGAATCTGTCATAAATGGTTATGAGTTGAAGTGTAAGAAACGAATGTAATTACTTCATTGGCTAATGGAATAATAATATTATAGTTAACCGTAATTAAATAAAAGCAAAAGTATTTAAGAATTGTAACGGAAAGGGTGAATGTAACAATGAAATAAATAGGATTATAAATTTATTCATAGTGTAGTAATCGATATAATGGAAAGTATGAACCCAAGTAAATAAATTAATTTAGAATGTTAAATGCAAATTAGCATGTATATTGGTAAAAATAATAAAAATGGAAATAGGGTAGTCAATACAAAGAAAAGATGAATATTTGAGCGTACTAATATAACAAAGGGTAAAACAAATATATCAACATTTGATAAAAAGGATTGAAGTTAAATCAAGTAAATTTATAATTTCTGAATTTATGGAAATGGAAGTTAAACATCGTAATTGGAAAATTTATGTGTGCATTAATTTATAATGAGATGTAAATTGTAAATTAATAATTTAAAATGTTGATTTACTACTAAACTAGTGTATAATGAATGGAAATGAAATAAGTTGGTGTTATGGAACTAATGGTAGCATTTGTTGGAAGCAATAAACTTATAAATGAAATAAAAAAAGTTCATGGTATTAATTATTACGTGTTACATATTTTATTTAACCTATTAAATGGAATTGGAAATCAAATTGTGTAAATTAATGAGATTAATTATTACGTTGGTCGAAATTAGACGAAATTGGAAATTTGTAACGCACTAAGATGAAAATCATGATAATTATACCATAAGATGGAATATATAGAATAATAAATGGAAAGTAAATTAAATTTAATTATTGGAAATTTAATTTATAACTGTTGAATTTAATGAAATTGAAGAATTTATAAATTTTAAATCGAAAGTTAAATTTGTTTAAATTAGTATAAATGATTAAGAAAGTTAAATTTGATGAAATTTGTTAATTATAGAGTTGAAGTTGAAAAGTGATTTAATTTAATTTAATATTAATTTATTTAGTTAACGTAAAAATAGCCATTGTGGGCACTGACTCGGATTTCGACGAAACAAGTTTCATCGGATCCGTAACGGTGAATTATTGTAGAATTTCTAGTTTCGTATCGATCGGACTTGTCAATTGATCGTATGGGCTTGAAACGCCTTGAAATCAATGAAACTGAAATCAATTCGAAAATATTGATTTTAGCATAACTTCTTCATACGATGGAATTTGGACTTGAAACCTTTTCCATTGCATTTAAAATATTTAAAACACTATTTTGATATATGGGTGGCCCCATTTCGTTTCTGAGTCAGAAAGGGCTTTTTGGGGCCACTTTTTCGTTAGCACGTATATCTATCTTATCCATCTATTCTATTTTAGTTGTCTATAAATATCCTGCTACAAACCCTAGCAGCCTCTGTTCTTCATTTCTATACGTTCCATTCACCTTCTCACTATAATGGCAGACAAACCCTAATTCCAATTGCAATCCCAAACCAAATCCAAAGCTGAAATTTCAAACTCCACAATATATGCCAAATTTATATCAATTCGAAGCTCTCGAAGAGCGTAACCCAGATCTGCGATTCGTTTTTGGATCTGAGTTTCTGTGTAGCCGGAATTGGCTTGTTTATTTTTGGTTGTTCATTGATCGTTGATGAACTTTGATGGATCGGCAAATCGTTGGTACCATGGCATAGAGGAGACTAAGCGTAACTCATCGGAGCTATTGGTTTTGGGTTTCAACGGCTAGATCGGCCAGAAAAATTGCATTAGGGCTTCTTTTTTTGGCGGCGGTGGGTTTTTGAGACGTGGAGGTCGAACGAGCTGGCGTGTGGACGGAGTGGCACTGAGGAGTCGAATCGGCTGGAGATTCGCCTAACGTGGGGGCTTCTAGATTGTGGTGGCGGGTGGAACTTTCGAACGGCTAGGGTTCTTTCTGGTTCGACTTTTCTCGAACGCATAAACGAGGTAGATGATGACGTGGCAGCTATGTGGTGCGTTTTCTTTTTATTTTATTTTTATTTTAATTTCAAATTTAGTCGTTCAAACCTTAGTATCTTTTGCATACGAACAACAATTCACATGCGGTTTTTTTGTTAGGATCATATTAAAATTCCGGACATTATGGCATAGGTTTGGACGAATTTGGAGACTATTTGAATTTTGGATCTAAATTCAATTTAAATTCAAAAGGTGAGTGTTTTGACCCACTCACAACTACTAAAATTTCTTATGTTTGTTAAATTAATGTATGTTGTGATTATGAATTTATTTACGACTGTTTGTATATTTTTAATCATCATCTCAGTTAATTGCATTTATTTAAATTAAATCGTTATTTAATTTATTATTGAATATAACTTCCAGTTAATTACCTGTTATATATTAACAGTTATATATTAATATGTTATTGACTGTTTTGGATGATGATTGTGATGGATGTATGATTTTTATGATGGATGAATGGATGTTTTGTTTATATCATCATAATCTGCAAGTTGTTATGCATTTATTTCATTCTGGATTACGGTTTGAAATGATATAACCGCAAATTTTTATTTTAAATTATGGATTGAAATGATAAATATCTGTGTCACTTAACCATAGGATAGAAAATTATATACAGACACCGCGATCTATATATAAAAATATTTTGAAATAATTTCTTTGGTTTTGTAAAGAAATATATGATTTTATGAGATATAGATTTGGATATTTTATAAATGTTATTTTATATATAGTTAAATTATTGGTTTAAGCCATGAATGAAATTTGTTTAAAGTATAAAATAAGAATAATAGTAAAGTTTGATCTTATTAAATATAATATAGACAAGGGTTTCCTTAAATTATATTTTAATATAGAGTTACATTGATTTTTATAAATCAAGTGTGAGAAGATAGTCGAAATTGATTTGAGGTTTTATTTAACTAAGAGTTATACTTAATAAGGATCCATTTTTAACTAAGAGTTGTACAAAAATCAATTGAAATCAATTTGAAAATATTGATTTTAGCACAACTTCTTCATACGATGGAATTTGGACTTGAAACCTTTTCCATTTCGTTTAAAATATTTTAAAACACCTATTTTGATATATGGGTTGGCCCAATTTCGTTCCGGAGTCAGAACGGGCTTTTTGGGGCCACTTTGTCGTTAGCACGTATATCTATCTTATCCGTCTATTCTATTTCAGTTGTCTATAAATATCCTGCTACAAACCCTAGCAGCCTCTGTTCCTCATTTCTATACGTTCCATTCACCTTCTCACTTCAATGGCAGACAAACCCTAATTCCAATTTCTCAAATCAAATCCAAAGCTGAAATTTCAAGCTCCACAATATATGCCAAATTTTATATCAATTCAAAGCCCTCGAAGAGCGTAACCAAGATCTGTGATTCGTTTTGGATTTGAGTTTCTTTGCAGCTGGAATTGGCTCGTTTATTTTCGGCCGTTCGTTGATCGTTGATGAACTTTAATGGATCGGCAAATCGTTGGTACCATGGCATAGAGGAGACCAAGCATAGCTCATTGGAGCTATTGGTTTTGGGTTTCAACAGTTAGATCGGCCAGAAAAATTGCATTAGGGCTTCGATTTTTTTGGCGGCGGTGGGTTTTTGCGACGTGGAGGTCGAAGGAGCTGCCACGTTGACGGAGTGGCATTGAGGATTCGACTCGGCTGGAGGTTCGTGTGACGTGGCGGCTTCTGGATTGAGGTGGCGGCTGGAACTTTCGAACGGCTAGGGTTCTTCCTGGATCGACTTTTCTCGAATGCATGAACGAGGTAGATGATGACGTGGCTGCTATGTGGTGCGCTTTCTTTTTATTTTATTTTTATTTTAATTTCAAATTCAGTCGTTCAAACTTTAGTATCTTTCGCATACGAACACCAATTCACATGCTGTTTTTTGTTAGGATCGCATTAAAATTCCGGACATTTTGGCGCTGGTTTGGACGAATTTGGAGACTGTTTGAATTTTCGATCCAGATTGGATTTAAATTCAATTTAAATTCAAAATGTGAGCGTTTTGACTCACTCACAACTTCTAAAATTTCTTATGTTTGTTAAATTAATGTATGTTGTGATTATGAATTTATTTATGACTGTTTGTATATTTTTAATCATCGCCTCAGTTAATTGCATTTATTTAAATTAAATCGTTATTTAATTTATTATTGAATATAACTGCCAATTAATTACCTGTTATATATTATCCGTCGTATATTGATATTTATTGACTGTTTTGGATGATGATTATGAAGGATGTATGATTTTTATGGTGGATGAATGGATGTTTTGTTTATATCATCATAATCTGCAAGTTGTTATGCATTTATTTCATTTGGGATAGCGATTTGCAATGATATAACCGCAAATTTTTATTTTAAATTATGGATTGAAATGATAAATATCTGTATCACTTGACCATAGGATAGAAAATTATATACAAAACACCATGGTCTATATATAAAAATATTTTGAAATAATTTCTATGGTTTTGTAAAGAAATATATGATTTTATGAGATATGGATTTGGATATTTCATAAATGTTATTTTATATATAGTTAAATTATTGGTTTAAGCCATGAATGAAATTTGTTTAAAGTATAAAATAAGAATAATAATAAAGTTTGATCTTATTAAATATAATATAAATAAGTATTTCCTTAAATTATATTTTAATATAGAGTTATATTGATTTTTATAAATCAAGGGTGAGAAGATAGTCGAAATTGATCTGAGGTTTTATTTAACTAAGAGTTATACTTAATAAGGATCCATTTAGAACTTATTGAAATTGAGATTTTAAAGAATATGGTTTTATAACTTAATTTGGATTTAAGGTGATTTAAGTGAAATGTATGAAATCTAAATAAATTAAGGAATATTCTGTTATTGAATTTGAATTTTTATTTAAAGAATATTGGATTTATTAAGAAGATATTTCAAAACTAAATAATAGTGAAGAGAATTTGGTGTGTGTGTGTGTGTGTATATGAATTATAAAATTTAGTTTGAAATATTGAATAATTAAAGCCTTGAAATATATGGAAATTGAAATGGTTATTTGGTATTCAAATCTGTATTTGGAATTGATTTGTGAGATTTAAGAAGCTAATTTATTATATAAAGGAAATTAATATTTAAATCATTTAAGTATTACAAGTTATGTTTCAAAGCTATGGGTTTTTAAGGTATATAGATTTGGAAGTGATATGATTTTGGAAAAAGATATATTTGAAATGAAAATGATATCATATTGATCTGGGTTCAAAATAGAAATGATATCGTACATATATGGTTTTGAAATGGATATTATATTTTGGTTTTGAAATATAATTATTTTAAAATGACCGCGGTGTTATAATAACGTTTGGTTGTTAAAGAGACCGGGATCGGAAGTTGTCATACTCTCTGCCAACTCCGAAAACCACTTTGACAACCGTGTACGTGATGGAGATTCCAAAATGAAGTAGGATGGTGGCGGCATTTCCTTTGAGGTAAATACGTGGACCCGACTCCCGTGAGTTGGCAAAAGGTAGCTAAAACAGGAGCGATTCTCGGGCAAATGAGGTAGCACCTTTGATCGGACACATCCCTTCGATATTATACTTTGACTTTTGGATTGATTCGGTGGCCACTTTTGATTTTTTTTATTTGGGGGTGTAGCTCGAGGTGGGCAGTAGCTGCGCCCTACACGTTACCACCAGCCCGGATAGCAATTGGTATATCTGCCCTGGCATTGCTTAGTTGTACCGTGTCACCTACCCTATCACGCCTTGTACGAGTTTGTTTTCTCCCGTGGCCCGTGTGGTATCCTCTGGTGGCTTACCGATCAGGAGGGACTATGATATTGGATGGACTACTGGGACTATTACGTGTTAAGGGCTATATGGGTAACCCCTTAATGCTATTAAAAAGTAAGTTTATTTTAATATAGACATTATTATAATAGCGAAATATTACTACATAGTAAATAGTTTAACGGATCCTTAGGAGATGTGAATCCCGAGCATCTCTTAAGTTACTGCACTCACGTTAGACACTGGATAGGAGATGTCAAATCCCGTAAACATCTCTGACGCCGTTACATTCATATTTATTTCCGTTTTTTTAACTTACATAAGATCTTTAGTTCTAACTCGAGTGTTTTGTCTTTCAATTCACTCGGGTCAGTCCGAGCATTTCAGGAATCGAAGACTTTATTTCTGGAGGACGAAGACGAAGATTTCATCATTATTATTATTTTATATATTATATTGTTCCACTACGCACTGTATTCCGCTGCATTGATTATAATTCACTGGTATGTGCAACTCTAATATGCATTGTATAAATATAACTAATTTTTTATAAAACAGCTTCATGAACTGTATATGTATTATTATATTTTATGGTTCCGCTGCAAGATTCTATTTTGTTTTTTTTCCTTCTCTACTTTTCTTATTTACCCCATAACAATCCGCCCTTCTATATGGTTTAAGTCCAACGTGTATGGTTTATCGTTGATTTAAAGCATACAAAAAGGTGGGACGTTACAAAAATCGATTGAAAAATCCCAATTCGGATCAATATAATTATCTCAAAATTCTATGCTCGAACCTGGATCAAATCACTATGCGAGTAGAATAATATACGTACATCCTACGTAATTATCTTCATTGATTATCAACTAAATCAATTTCTCTTTCTATTCACATTTTCTTTAATTTCTATCCACATAACCACAATTGTTTCAATTCCATTGGATTATCACTTTAATCCTTATCCCAAATGGATATTCAGTCATAAACAGTTTGAACTCTATCCAGCTTAAATTCAAAAAATAGCTTGAAAAGTTTAAAATAGATAAGTCGTTGAAAAATAATTATAAGTTTGTAACATAGCTATAAAATAGTTAAATAATTGTAAAATAGTTGGAAAATAGTCAAATAGTTAAAGAAATTTTAAATAATTGCAAAATAGTTGTAAAATAGTAAATAATTTTTAAAATAGTTGCAAAATAGTAGTTAGTTTATAAAACAGTTGAAAAATTGTCAAATAGTTTCAAAGATAATTGTAGAATGAGTATAAAATAGTTTGGGGTTTAAAAAGAAAGGTTGTATATAGTAAATAGATAGGAAAATAGATTAAAAACAGTTTATATTAAGATATTTTATTTGGAAAAAATATTTCAGAGCCAAATTGTTTAATTCCCGATTTCCATTTCCAATTAATTCAATTAAAATTTCCACTTCCATTTAAATTGACTCAATTTCAATTTAAATAACTTCAATTTCCATTGAAATTGATTTAAGCACAATTCAAGTTGAATTAACCTCGATTTCTATCCACATTCAAATTAAATTCCATTTGAATTCGAAACTATTCAACTTTAATCACAATTTCAATTAATTCAAATAGATTTCAAATTGAACCAATTTCACTTCATATCAATTTAAATTTTGAATTAAACGCAATTTCATTTTGAAATTTCAAATTCAGGTTGCTTGTTAAATTACTTAACTTTCCCAATGTTAAATTCAATTCATTCATTCAGTCAATCCTACTCAAATTTGAATTCCCACTTCAAATTTCTAATATTCTTTCTTACTTATAAGTTCAAAATTTATATCACTTTGGGTTTCACATCAAATTCCAAGGGAAATTCAAAACTCAACCTTAGAGTTTATTTCATATTTATTTCCTTTACACACCAGGTCACTTTTAAATTTTAAACCACCTTTGGTTTTAAATTCAAACAAATTCCTTTAAGATTTTCAAACGACTCTTGTTGAATCAAGCTCTATCATTCAAATAATATTAAATAACATTATTTATTATTTCTTTATTACTTTGAAATAAAATTTTCGAATTCCGGACCCAGATTTTAAAACTCCATAATTCAGATCAACTTCAGTTCCAATTTATAAGTCATACTTGCCTAAATGTTTTACTTCTTTAAAATATTTCATTTTGCTTACTCATTGATTATTAAACACAACAATCATTTATGAAAATAACCAAGATTGTCATATCTGAAATCATTCAGTATCATTCTGAAACTCTTTCCCAATTCAAGATTTAATTTCACTTTGGTTGTATTTCTATTACCACTTAGTTCTCATTGTTTCTATTTAATTCCAATGATTGTACAACCAATTAATTTAACATTTATTTGAATGAAATATGCTTTATACATATCAAAATAAATTCTTATACAAAATCATTTAAAATCTTTGTATCAGAAAATAACAAGTACGCTCTCATATATATATATATATATATATGTACACACGCTCAACTCATTCTACGGTACCATTGACCCTATCCTTAATAAGTAATCCCAATAGAGCCAAGGTTCTCTCTTAACCTTCAGGTCTGATACCAATTGTAACGACCCGGAATTTTCAATCCCGAAAACTCCAGGTAGTTAGGGAATGAAGAAAGAGATAGAAGAAGAAACACCACAAAGATTCTCACATTCGCAGCGGATGAAAATATAATATCAAATAATAACAGTTTACAAAAGAATTTTGTATCCGTCAAATACATTTATAATACATTAGAGTTACAAATATATGTACAGACACTGGATATACACAATCATCATGTCTCAGATATACAACAATATAACACAGCAGAAACACTCCATACGTTCTTGCCATCCAGCTCGCCTCCTGAGTTCCAGAACGTCCTTATCTGAAAACCTGTAATACTCGGTCTGACCCGAGCATTACATCAATGTAACACCCGAGTAAGGCTGGAAACCAGCATGAGCAAACCTATCTAACAAGGAATACAAAGCGTATAACTTATATGAAACCCGGCGTAACTCGTATCAATTTACAAATTCACAATTTGTTATAGACATCACTTATTTCACACATCAATTTTCTAAGTGCCAAAATTTAGATTAAATAGTCCAATTCACTTAAATCATTTCATTCCATCCTATAGATTTCACATATCAATCTATAAAAATTGGAAGTGGTTTCGGGTATTTTCTAATACCCGACCCTGGACTCTTCGAGTCTCATTCAAGGCATCCAATACCATTCAATCATCCATAAGCCAACTTGATCACTTCTAAATTAATTTAATTAATTCTAGTTGAATTACTAACCTCAATCACTTAGATTCCCTCATTTAACATTAATTAATTTCAAACCAATTAATTAATCATCCCTTAATTATCCATCTTAATTAATCACCCTGGATTAATTATCCTTCAATTACATTCAAGTAATTATCTTTAGTTAATTACACAAATTAATTATTCTTAACCAAAAACAGTAATTAATCTTCAATTACTTCACACGTAAGTAACTATAATTGATTATTAATCCTTTATTACCTATATTAATTAATTTCCACTTATCATTGATTAATTAATCTTAATTAATCAACCTTTAATTACATCATTAATTATATAAATCAATGATTTCTAATTACATTTTAATTTATCCTAATTTAAATTAATTACATTAAGAAATTAATCATTAATTAAACCACAAATATTAGTCACTCTTGATTAATCTCAACCAGTAATTAACTACCTTTTTATTTATTTCATTAAATAAATTAATTACTCATTTTATAAAAGAAGTTTAAAGGAATTTAAAACCAAATTCATTTTTATATTCAATTCAATTTAAAAGTGCACTTTAACATTCAAGTTGGTAAAATAAATTTAAATTTTAAAACTTTATTTTGTTAAAAATACGATCCACTAACTTGAGTTCCAGATTTAACTTTGATTTAAAACTTGTTTTAAATCTCTACTTTACAATTTAACTTCAGTTTTTAAATATCACTTTTGTTTCTTTCCAATTCATTCTTATTTTTATTCTACAATTATTTCACTTCCATAATTTACTCTTATATTTCTTCCAAAAATCCAATTCTAAATAATTTGATGACCCAGTGTAACGAAATATATCCAAGAAAACCATAGTATTCAATATTCCAATTATCAATATAATTCATCAAAGAATATCAATATTCATACACAGAATATTAAACAATCCAAATAATTTTGACAAATCCAGTTGGATCCCTCCAACCTGTTTCCCTGCATCCACAGACATTAGAACAATACCAATTCCACTTCAAGGTGGAATATCGCAGTATATGGATTTAAATAAAATATCATCTGCTATTATGCGGCGCATAGGGTCTCATCCGCTATATAATGCGGGAAATCAATCACTCCAATGTATATTATATATACTACTATATAATATAGCACATCCAGTCAAATCAATCAATCAACCAATTATTCAAATTTAACCATTTAAATTTAAATAAAAAATGCAGAAGTGTGAGATTAACTCACCTTTGACTATGCATGCAACCCATTTCCAATTCGGCTTGCTTCCTTCATAGTTTTAACCTTGTACAACATTATATGATTTATTAACGTCTAAGATAATTTACCACTAAATAAATTAAATTATCCAATAATTTAATTTAAACAAATCATTTGGTTTTAAACTAATAAATTGATTTTGAACTAATTTTCTTTTACAGTAACTAAAATAATTAAATAATTAATTAATCATTGTTTATTTATTTAACTTTATTATTATTTTAGCAAACTTGACCCTACGGTCAACCTATTATTTTTCTGACATCGATTCCATAAAAAAAATTACTAATTAGCTAAAACACATATTACCTAACTCGAAAATGCAACATAGCATCGAGCTCCAGCCAATACCCACAAGCGCCCCCCACTCATCTCTGTCGAAACCTTCCAGGTCAAACGCGGAACTAAAAACCGCCGTTGAATCCTTCTGTAACGACCCGTATAATTCATGGATTTAACTAGGTTGGATTTATGAGCTTTGTAATTTAATTTAGTGGAAAAATTTTCATCTTATAAACAAATATTGAAATAAAGGCTAAAATAAATTATATGAATGATGCCTTAAAAAAACCTATTTATATAGAAATTTGCATAATATTCAAATGAAGTAAGTAGGAAAATGATTCTTACCTGGATATAAGATCTAATAAGAGAAATTTAAGAAAGTATTAATTTGAATTAGTGCAATAAAGTTGTAAATCGAAATTTAAATAAATTAAGATATCATATTTGTGCAGGTTAATAATTTATGACTTGAATAAAATATCGATCCAATAAAATAAGTTGAATGCTATAATTTGATTTTTAAATATGAGAGAAACAAAAGTAAGAACATGATTGATATCTATGTTATTTATTCAGGGTATTGAATAAAATTAGGAATCCAATTGTAATAAATGGTAATAATGTGGTATTGGCTAAAAAATTTAATTTCAATGCAATACCCATAAATGAATGTATGTAAAGGTATACTGGATTTTTTATCAAATAGAAGGATAGAAAGTAAATATCGGATTTGATTGATGAATAAATATACATTGAATAGTAATCTAATGTAAAGTTATAATAATAAATGAAAATTTGATGACATTAATATAAGGTAATGAATTGCAGATTTGGGTTTATAATAAAGAGTCAATGGAAATTTGTGGATTAATTTATGAATTCATGAAATCAGTGTATTGACTTAGTTGTAACTATATGTAAATGTACGCAATAAGGTTGTGCAATACCAATGATTTGGATTCAAATTTATATTAAATATAATGTTGGTAGAAATTGGAATTTACCGTTTAGCAGAATAAATGAGAAATCAAGTCAAATGTAAATTATACCGTAAAGGATAAATTCATTTAAACAGTAGGATTTTTAAATAAATAAACGTTTCACTTAGGTTTCATTTGGATAATTTATGTAGTTTTAATTAAATTATGACGATTGGGTATTTAAGAAGTGATAAACCAAAATTTATTGATTTATTTGAAATTAAATTGTGGATTTATTTCAAATAAGTGAAATTTATGTTTAACTATTACATCAATAGGAATTAATCTAATTTAAGGATATGTTAATATAAATTGGGCAAAAGGGTGTTTGGACTAGGGAAATAATATTAATCGGTTTTAGAAACCTTAAATATAAAATGGGAAGTAGACAAGATTTAACGTTACAACCATTTACACAAAATCCAGGATGTGTGTAGAAGTATTAATGGAATAAAACGTAAACAATTGTTGGAGAAAAAGAGTAGGAATCAACATTTATTTATTTAATTAGATATAACTACGATAGTATGATTTATTGCATTTAAATGAAATCTAATATATAGAACATTGCCTAAAAAGGAAGAATAGACCAAATTTATGATAAATCTATATACTATATGAAGATTTATTGATTTAAAGAGAAAAAGGGGCAAGATGTATAAATTAGATTAAGTGCAACCTTCAGTAAATAAAATTTGATGGAATAAGAACATTTGGGTAATGAAGGAAAGCCAAATATTAGTTATGATTCTAGAAAGGGTTAAATAGATAAATAGGAGAATTTAAATTTGGTTTAAAGGATTTTTAATTTATTTGGTAATACAAGGTGACAAATTTATGAATTGTAGAATTTGAAATTCAAATAACGAATTAATTTATTTAATTATTAATTTATTTAATGAATATAAAAATAGCATTTTGGCCACGGACTCGGATTTCGACGAAACCAGTTTCATCGGATCCGTATCGGTGAATTTTTGTAGGGTTTCAAGTTTCGTATCGATCGGACCTGTCGTTTGATCGTACGGATGCGAAACGCCTTGAAATCGATTTAATTAAAAAAATCAATTTGAAATCAATTTGGAAATTTTGTTTTCATTATAACTTCTTCATACGATCAAATTTGGACGTGAAACTTTTTCCATCGCGTTCAGAATATTTTAAAATACCTATTTGGAAATATGGGTTTAATAAATTTTGTTCCGGAGTAAGAACGGGCTTTTTGGACCAAGTACCGTTTAGCACGTTCGTAATTCGTGTCCCCCCTAGCCATCTTCTATTTGTCTATATATATGTTGTGATAAACTCTAGCCTCCATCTTCTGTCATTTGTCTGTACGTTCATTTTCTTCATCTCTTTCTCTTTCCCAATAGTTTCAAAACCTAGATTTATCTACAGTTCAAAATCAAAAGTGAAAATTCAAACTCTCCACAAAAATTCCAAAAAAATATATATGTCAATGCTCTCGATGAGCGTAATTCAATGGTGCTGTTCGTTTTTCGATCCGGGTTGTGGTTTGCTCAGAAAAATTTAGAATAGTTCGTGGCCATTGTGACAAACTTCGTCAAATCGTCAAACGATTTCTGGGTATTGGAGAGGGGACTGAGGGGGTTAGATCTATGTGGTTATTGCATCGAATCAACGGTTGGATCTCTCGCATGATTCGAATTAGGGTTTCGGCCTAGGGTTAATACGGCGGCGGCGGTGGCATTTCTGGGCGGCGGCGCTTGGCCATGGATGCGAGGGGGTGAGGGCGCGCTGGCGTTGGCGGTCGGTGGCTCACTCGGTTGAGGTGACGTGGACAGCACGTTCGAGGTAGGCAGAGCATGTGCGTGGGTTCTACCTGTTGATGTGTTCGAACGCGTGAAGTAAGGGTACGGTCCTGTAGCTGGAGCAGATGATGACGTGGATGATGTTTGTGTATGTAATTGTGTTCCATTCTCTTTTATTTAATATTGTTTTTCAATCGAATTTTCGACATAACTTTCGCGTACGAACTCTGATTCACGCGATTTTTCTTTTGTTAGGATCGTATTATAATTCCGGATCTGATGACGTTGGTTTGGACAGATTTGGAGACCGTCGGATTTTTGGGTTTAAATCGAATTCAAATTCGATTTAAATTCAAAAGGTGAGTGTTTTAACCCACTCACAACTTATAAAAGTTTTTATGTTGGTTAAATTTATTTTAGATATGAGAAGAAATTTAATTATGACTGTTTGGTATGTTTTATTCAGCATATCTGTTAGTTTGCATTTAGTTAATTTAACTGTTAATTTATTTTATTTATTGCATAAAATTTGACAGTTAGAATTTATTTTGGCACATAAACTGCTAGTTAACAATCATTTAATTTATTATGGAATATAAACTGTTAGTTAATATCTGTTATTGATTTCTGTATAAATTCATATGCTATGTATCGATGATTGTTTAAAATTGGATGATGATTGCAATTGATGATTGATGATTGATATTTGGATGAATGAATGCTATAATTATGTTGTATAAACTGCAAGTCATCATGCATTTTCATTTCATTCGAGATTGCGGTTTGAAATGATATACAACCGCATTTTATTTAAATTGCGGATTGAAATGATAAATATCCGTATCACTTGACCATAGGATAGAAAATTTTATACAGGCACCGTGGTCTATATATAAATATTTTTAAAATGATTTCTATGGTTTGGATGGGATACGGTTTATAAAATTTTAATTTTGATATTTCATAAATAGTATATTTTTCCCTATATATATACATATGAAGTTAAAATTTTGAATTCAAGCTGGGTATAAATCTGCAAATGAAAATGGAAAATTTTTGAGAAATGGGATTTGATAATTTATATCATATGTTTAATGTTTAAGTTTGGAAATTTTAAGATATGATATTTATAACTGGATTTTTCAAGATAATTAAAAATGAATATGTTAGTATAAATTAAATTGAAGAAAATATTTAATTGCTAGAAATTGGAGTTTTATTTTATATATTCAAGACTAAATAATAGTACGTTTAATTTGCTGAAAGAATAAATTCCAACTTTAGTTTTGAAATATTAATACTCCAAATGGATATATATATATATATATATATATATATATATATATATATAGAAACTGAAGTGGTTTTGTAACCTGAAGGGATATTTAAATTTTGGTTTAGACTTTAAATAAAGAAATATATTTGGGAAGCCATGGAAATTATTTTTCTTTACAGAGTAACCTTAAAGTTAAACCATTTATTTTATATACTGTTGAATATTCAAACCATTCAAGTTTTAGAAGTATGATTTTTAAAAGTATGAAGTCCGAAATATTATGTTTTGAAAGTATAATTCAAATGTTTGGTTTCCAGATATTATAAATTTTAAAGCAGTATGATTTTTGGAAAAGAATTATATTTGGGATAAAAATGATATCATATTGTTTGGGTTTTAAAATTATATCGTATTCATAGTTTGAAATGGAAAATTTTATTCTGGTTTTAAGGTATAAACTATTTTTAAATGACCGCGGTGTTATAATAACGATGGGTTAGCAAAGAGACCGGGATCGAATATGGACATACTCTCTGTCGATACCGAAAACCACTTTGACTAACCGTATACGCGGTGGAGATTCCAGAATGAAGTAGGATGGGGGCGACGTTTCCTGTAAGGTAAATACGTGGACCCAACTCCCGTGAGTTGGCATAAGGTGGCTAAAACAGGAGCGATTCTCGGGCCAATGAGGTCGTTCCTCTGATCGAACGCACTCCTTCGATACTATACTCTGACTTTGGATTGTTCGGTGGCCACTATTGATTTCTTTAATTTGGGGTGTTAGTTCGAGGTGGGCGGTAGCTGCGGCTATGCGTTACCACCAGCCCGGATAGCAATTGGTATATCTACCCTGGCATTGCCTAGTTGTGCCGTGTCACCTACCCTAGCACGCCTTATACGATTTTGGCTTTGTACAATAACTATGGAGTGCTCTCTGACGACGCCCAGTACGGGGGAGATTACGGTACTGTATAGACTATGGGAATATATTCTGTGTTAAGGGCTATATGGGTAACTTCTTAACGCTATTTAAAAGTAAGTTTATTTTACAATTAGACACTATTATAATAGCGCAATATACTACATAGTAAATAGTTTAACGGACCCTTAGGAGATGTAAATCCTGAGCATCTCTTGAGTTACTGCACTCATATTTATTTCTGTTAATTTAACTAACATAAGATCTTTTAGTTCTGCCTCGAGTGTTTTTGTCTTTTCAAATTCGCTCGGGTCAGTCCGAGCGTTTCAGGATCGAAGACTTTAGCTTGGAGGACGAAGACGAAGAATTCGTATTATTATTATCTATATTATTGCACCACACACATACTATTCCGCTGCATTGTTTTTGTTGGTATGTGTAACTCTGATATTTATTGTACAAGTAAAATAAAATATTTTGTAAACAGCTTCATGAACTGTATATTTGATTATTATATCGTATTCATAGTTTGAAATGGAAAATTTTATTCTGGTTTTAAGGTATAAACTATTTTTAAATGACCGCGGTGTTATAATAACGATGGGTTAGCAAAGAGACCGGGATCGGATATGGATATACTCTCTGTCGATACCGAAAACCACTTTGACTAACCGTGTACGCGGTGGAGATTCCAGAATGAAGTAGGATGGAGGCGACGTTTCCTGTAAGGTAAATACGTGGACCCAACTCCCGTGAGTTGGCATAAGGTGGCTAAAACAGGAGCGATTCTCGGGCCAATGAGGTCGTTCCTCTGATCGAACGCACTCCTTCGATACTATACTCTGACTTTGGATTGTTCGGTGGCCACTATTGATTTCTTTGATTGGGGTGTTAGTTCGAGGTGGGCGATAGCTGCGGCTATGCGTTACCACCAGCCCGGATAGCAATTGGTATATCTACCCTGGCATTGCCTAGTTGTGCCGTGTCACCTACCCTAGCGCGCCTTATACGATTTTGGCTTTGTACCATACCTATGGAGTGCCCTCTGACGACGCCCAGTATGGGGGAGATTACGGTACTGTATAGACTATGGGAATATATTCTGTGTTAAGGGCTATATGGGTAACCCCTCAACGCTATTTAAAACTATGTTTATTTTACAATTAGACACTATTATAATAGCGCAATATACTACATAGTAAATAGTTTAACGGATCCTTAGGAGATGTAAATCCTGAGCATCTCTTGAGTTACTGCACTCATATTTATTTCTGTTAATTTAACTAACATAAGATCTTTTAGTTCTGCCTCGAGTGTTTTTGTCTTTTCAAATTCGCTCGGGTCAGTCCGAGCGTTTCAGGATCGAAGACTTTAGCTTGGAGGACGAAGACGAAGAATTCGTATTATTATTATCTATATTATTGCACCACACACATACTATTCCGCTGCATTGTTTTTGTTGGTATGTGTAACTCTGATATTTATTGTACAAGTAAAATAAAATATTTTGTAAACAGCTTCATGAACTGTATATTTGATTATTATATCGTATTCATAGTTTGAAATAGAAAATTTTATTCTGGTTTTAAGGTATAAACTATTTTTAAATGACCGCGGTGTTATAATAACGATGGGTTAGCAAAGAGACCGGGATCGGATATGGACATACTCTCTGTCGATACCCAAAACCACTTTGACTAACCGTGTACGCGGTGGAGATTCCAGAATGAAGTAGGATGGAGGCGACGTTTCCTGTAAGGTAAATACGTGGACCCAACTCCCGTGAGTTGGCATAAGGTGGCTAAAACAGGAGCGATTCTCGGGCCAATGAGGTCGTTCCTCTGATCGAACGCACTCCTTCGATACTATACTCTGACTTTGGATTGTTCGGTGGCCACTATTGATTTCTTTGATTGGGGTGTTAGTTCGAGGTGGGCGATAGCTGCGGCTATGCGTTACCACCAGCCCGGATAGCAATTGGTATATCTACACTGGCATTGCCTAGTTGTGCCGTGTCACCTACCCTAGCGCGCCTTATACGATTTTGGCTTTGTACCATACCTATGGAGTGCCCTCTGACAACGCCCAGTACGGGGGAGATTACGGTACTGTATAGACTATGGGAATATATTCTGAGTTAAGGGCTATATGGGTAACCCCTTAACGCTATTTAAAACTAAGTTTATTTTACAATTAGACACTATTATAATAGCGCAATATACTACATAGTAAATAGTTTAACGGATCCTTAGGAGATGTAAATCCCGAGCATCTCTTGAGTTACTGCACTCATATTTATTTCTGTTAATTTAACTCACATAAGATCTTTTAGTTCTGACTCGAGTGTTTTTGTCTTTTCAAATTCGCTCGGGTCAGTCTGAGCGTTTCAGGATCGAAGACTTTAGCTTGGAGGACGAAGACAAAGAATTCGTATTATTATTATCTATATTATTGCACCACACACATACTGTTCCGCTGCATTGTTTGTGTTGGTATGTGTAACTCTGATATTTATTGTACAAGTAAAATAAAATATTTTGTAAACAGCTTCATGAACTGTATATTTGATTATTATATCCTTCCGCTGTGAGATTCTGTTTTGTTTTATTTCTTCTCTATTTTTCTTATTTACCCCATAACAATCCGCCCTTCCGTATGGTTTGAATTGGCACGTGTGTCGGTTTAAATCATGCGAAATGGCACCGCCCGTTACAGTTGGTATCAGAGCTTAGGTTTAGCGATAAACCTTAGCTTTGTGGGGTTTGACTCTTTATTAATAGGGTAGTAATACCCTATGGGAGTCGTTGAGAGTATATATATGAGAGAGCTTATTTGTTAGTGTTATAAAAAGATTTTGATATTGTGTTAATCTATTCCGTTTTGTATTTATAAATTCTGGTTGGTGCATGGGACGCTATGACATCAATAGGGATTTCTAAACACTTAATAGGACAGACCGACATAATATTTGTTTTTAATATAGGTGAATGAAATAACTTCGCCTATTATATTTTCTATATATAAAATATTTTATTAAGGTATTATATATATATTGTTGGTTGCAATAGATTGGTTGTTAGGAATAAAATTTTAAATAATAGGTAAAATAAGAATGAAATTAACATCAATGGAATTTGGAAATTTTAGAACTTAAGTCCGGGGTTTGTGAAAATTTGCTTCCAAAGGATTTATGAAATATAAAAATTGTTTATAAGTATTTTCTTATATAAATATTTAGTATAATTCGGAAGAATTGTTTTAAAGAAGATTTTGGAGAAAATAAGTTTCGTACTTTCCTCTCTGTCGCTGGAAAATAATTTCGGTGATGGCGGCCGCATCATCGACTTTCATTTTCGAGTTTCGAAGGGGAAAGACCACTGTAGTAAATTCTACTGCAGATTTATTTTGAAAATATCTAAATTTTAATTATTTTAAATATAATTAGAGGTATATAAGTTATAAGAATATATTTATCTATTGAAATTTAACCCGGTATTTACTTCTAAAATTTCCATTAATTAATTGTTTCATTTATGGTAGTGAAACAGAATTTAATTAAGAATTGAAACCTAAATAGAGTAAGAGACTTTAATGCTAAGTTATAAAGGAAGTTAAAATTTTAACTTATAAGAAAAGGTAAAGATTTATTGAACAATGAACATAATTAACGGATGAGATAAAACTTGTATAAGTTCATTTGCATTTTCTTTAACATATATAACTTACCAAATATGAAAAGTTGAAATGTTAAATAAGTGATTGGAATAGAATATTATACAAGTAGAAGTTTTGGAAATAATGAAGTATTAAATGAATTGCTATTATAAATAAGAATTTAATGGTATAAACTTAAGTATAATTGAAATTTTACTAAAAGTAAGTTATTAATAGGTGATTTAAACTTAAGTAAATAAAATGAAATTCTTTAATAAATAAGGATGGATGTATAGGGTTATTAACTTAAGTTGATTTAAATGCTACTAGTTGAATAAAATGGAAAGTAGGTAATATAAATAAATGACTGTAAACCCTAGGTAATAAATTAATAAAATCCTTTATTTATAAAAATGAAGGCTATAAGGTTAAGAATTTAAATGTAAAAAAAAGGTTACTGTAATTTAATATAATAGAATGTAAGCATTTAATAAATGATTGAAATTTGAGAAGTGCATTAAATGTAATACAAATAAAAGGGAAACTTACATAACCTGAATAAATAAAAATGAATAAATGTAAGTAATAAGTAGGAATAAGGAAACAGCCATTGAATGAGAAATAAAATTTAAAGTTTGTTAGAAATAAGTGTAAATTATAAAAGATAGATTCATGTGGCTTGAATAAAGGAAAGGAAATCAAACAACTAGAGTATGTAATAATTTATATAAGTTAATTTGATTTGTTGGATTGAATTGTTATTGTTTGATTTAGGGTTGGTTGGGTAAGGAAATTTGAAGTTGTTGGATGAATAAATAATCTATTTTAGCCCATCTAAGACTGTTGAGTAAATGATGCACTGGATAGTTATTGTTCATTCCGTACAATTTAAAAAGTTTTGAACCCAACCAACTATTTGGTTGTTCGATTGTATGGTTGCTTTGTAATTGTTGGGTATGCTGTTTGTTGAAATGGATGGTTGTTGGATTGATTTGATTGTTAGTGATTGAAACCACTTAGAGATTATTTGAAAATGCTTTCCAACCTTTATTTATCTAAGTATAAAAAGATATAATGATTATAAAATGGGTATATTTTATTTAAGGTAATAAATTTAGTAAATTATTGTTTATAAATTTAATATTTTGAATAAGTTGTGTTGTTATTTAATTCTTTCTTCTCCCTTCTTTTTTCTTTTCGGGGACGAAAAGTTTAGAGTGGGGGAGAGTGTAACGACCCGTATAATTCGTGGATTTAACTAGGTTGGATTTATGAGCTTTGTAATTTAATTTAGTGAAAAATTTTCATCTTATAAACAAATATTGAAATAAAGGCTAAAATAAATTATATGAATGATGCCTTAAAAAACCTATTTATATAGAAATTTGCATAATATTCAAATGAAGTAAGTAGGAAAATGATTCTTACCTGGATATAAGATCTAATAAGAGAAATTTAAGAAAGTATTAATTTGATTTAGTGCAATAAAGTTGTAAATCGAAATTTAAATAAATTAAGATATCATATTTGTGCAGGTTAATAATTTATGACTTGAATAAAATATCGATCCAATAAAATAAGTTGAATGCTATAATTTGATTTTTAAATATGAGAGAAACAAAAGTAAGAACATGATTGATATTTATGTTATTTATTCAGGGTATTGAATAAAATTAGGAATCCAATTGTAATAAATGGTAATAATGTGGTATTGGCTAAAAAATTTAATTTCAATGCAATACCCATAAATGAATGTATGTAAAGGTATACTGGATTTTTTATCAAATAGAAGGATAGAAAGTAAATATCGGATTTGATTGATGAATAAATATACATTGAATAGTAATTTAACGTAAAGTTATAATAATAAATGAAAATTTGATGACATTAATATAAGGTAATGAATTGCAGATTTGGGTTTATAATAAAGAGTCAATGGAAATTTGTGGATTAATTTATGAATTCGTGAAATCAGTGTATTGACGTAGTTTTAACTATACGTAAATGTACGCAATAAGGTTGTGCAATACCAATAATTTGGATTCAAATTTATATTAAATATAATGTTGGTAGAAATTGGAATTTACCGTTTTGCAGAATAAATGAGAAATCAAGTCAAATGTAAATTATACCGTAAAGGATAAATTCATTTAAACAGTAGGATTTTTAAATAAATAAACGTTTCACTTAGGTTTCATTTGGATAATTTATGTAGTTTTAATTAAATTATGACGATTGGGTATTTAAGAAGTGATAAACCAAAATTTATTGATTTATTTGAAATTAAATTGTGGATTTATTTCAAATAAGTGAAATTTATGTTTAACTATTACATCAATAGGAATTAATCTAATTTAAGGATATGTTAATATAAATTGGGCAAAAGGGTGTTTGGACTAGGGAAATAAAATTAATCGGTTTTAGAAACCTTAAATATAAAATGGGAAGTAGACAAGATTTAACGTTACAACCATTTACACAAAATCCAGGATGTGTGTAGAAGTATTAATGGAATAAAACGTAAACAATTGTTGGAGAAAAAGAGTAGGAATCAACATTTATTTATTTAATTGGATATAACTACGATAGTATGATTTATTGCATTTAAATGAAATCTAATATATAGAACATTGCCTAAAAAGGAAGAATAGATAAAATTTATGATAAATCTATATACTATATGAAGATTTATTGATTTAAAGAGAAAAAGGGGCAAGATGTATAAATTAGATTAAGTGCAACCTTCAGTAAATAAAATTTGATGGAATAAGAACATTTGGGTAATGAAGGAAAGACAAATATTAGTTATGATTCTAGAAAGGGTTAAATAGATAAATAGGAGAATTTAAATTTGGTTTAAAGGATTTTTAATTTATTTGGTAATACAAGGTGACAAATTTATGAATTGTAGAATTTGAAATTCAAATAACGAATTAATTTATTTAATTATTAATTTATTTAACGAATATTAAAATAGCCATTTTGGCCACGGACTCGGATTTCGACGAAACCAGTTTCATCGGATCCGTATCGGTGAATTTTTGTAGGGTTTCAAGTTTCGTATCGATCGGACCTGTCGTTTGATCGTACGGATGCGAAACGCCTTGAAATCGATTTAATTAAAAAAATCAATTTGAAATCAATTTGGAAATTTTGTTTTCATTATAACTTCTTCATACGATCAAATTTGGACGTTAAACTTTTTCCATCGCATTCGGAATATTTTAAAATACCTATTTGGATATATGGGTTTAATAAATTTTGTTCCGGAGTCAGAACGGGCTTTTTGGACCAAGTACCGTTTAGCACGTTCGTAATTCGTGTCCCCCCTAGCCTTCTTCTATTTGTCTATATATATGTTGTGATAAACCCTAGCCTCCATCTTCTTCATTTGTCTGTACATTCATTTTCTTCATTTCTTTCTCTTTCCCAATGGTTTCAAAACCTAGATCTATCTACAGTTCAAAATCAAAAGTGAAAATTCAAACTCTCCATAAAAATTCCAAAAAAAAATATATGTCAGTGCTCTCGATGAGCGTAATTCATTGGTGCTGTTCGTTTTTCGATCCAGGCTGTGGTTTGCTCAGAAAATTTAGAACAGTTCGTGGCCATTGATCAACGTCGCGACAAACTTCATTAGATCGTCAAACGATTTCTAGGTATTGGAGAGGGGACTGAGGGGGTTAGATCTATGTGATTATTGCATCGAATCAACGGTTGGAACTCTCGCATAATTCGAATTAGGGTTTCGGCCTAGGGTTAATAAGGCGGCGGCGGTGGCGTTTCTGGGCGGCGGCGCTTGGCCATGTATACGAGGAGGTGAGGGCGCGCTGGCGTTGGCGGTCGGTGGCTCACTCAGTTGAGGTGACGTGGGCAGCACGTTCGAGGTAGACAGAGCATGTGCGTATGTAATTGTGTTCCATTCTCTTTTATTTAATATTGTTTTTCAATCTAATTTTCGACATAACTTTCGCGTCCGAACTCCGATTCACGCGATTTTTCTTTTGTTAGGATCGTATTATAATTCCAGATCTGATGACGTTGGTTTGGACAGATTTGGAGACCGTCGGATTTTTGGGTTTAAATCGAATTCAAATTCGATTTAAATTCAAAAGGTGAGTGTTTTAACCCACTCACAACTTCTAAAAGTTTTTATGTTAGTTAAATTTATTTTAGATATGAGTAGAAATTTAATTATGACTGTTTGGTATGTTTTATTCAGCATATCTGTTAATTTGCATTTAGTTAATTTAACTGTTAATTTATTTTATTTATTGCATAAAATTTGACAGTTAGAATTTATTTTTGCACATAAACTGCTAGTTAACAGTCATTTAATTTATTATGGAATATAAACTGTTAGTTAATATCTGTTATTGATTTTTGTATAAATTCATATGCTATGTATCGATGATTGTTTAAAATTGGATGATGATTGCAATTGATGATTGATGATTGATATTTGGATGAATTAATGCTATAATTATGTTGTATAAACTGCAAGTCATCATGCATTTTCATTTCATTTGGGATTGCGGTTTGAAATGATATACAACTGCATTTTATTTAAATTGCTGATTGAAATGATAAATATCTGTATCACTTGGCCATAGGATAGAAAATTTTATACAGGCACCGTGGTCTATATATAAATATTTTTAAAGTGATTTCTATGGTTTGGATGGGATACGGTTTATAAAATTTTAATTTTGATATTTCATAAATAGTATATTTTTCCCTATATATATACATATGAAGTTAAAATTTTGAATTCAAGCTGGGTATAAATCTGCAAATGAAAATGGAAAAATTTTGAGAAATGGGATTTGACAATTTATATCATATGTTTAATGTCTAAGTTTGGAAATTTTAAGATATGATATTTATAACTGGATTTTTCAAGATAATTAAAAATGAATATGTTAGTATAAATTAAATTGAAGAAAATATTTAATTGCTAGAAATTGGATTTTTATTTTATATATTCAAGACTAAATAATAGTACGTTTAATTTGCTGAAAGAATAAATTCCAACTTTAGTTTTGAAATATTAATACTCCAAATGGATATATATATATATATATATATATATATATATATATATATAGAAATTGAAGTGGTTTTGTAACCTAAAGGGATATTTAAATTTTGGTTTAGACTTTAAATAAAGAAATATATTTGGGAAGCCATGGAAATTATTTTTCTTTACAGAGTAACCTTAAAGTTAAACCATTTATTTTATATACTGTTGAATATTCAAACCATTCAAGTTTTAGAAGTATGATTTTTAAAAGTATGAAGTCCGAAATATTATGTTTTGAAAGTATAATTCAAATGTTTGGTTTCCAGATATTATAAATTTTAAAGCAGTATGATTTTTGGAAAAGAATTATATTTGGGATAAAAATGATATCATATTGTTTGGGTTTTAAAATGATATCGTATTCATAGTTTGCAATGGAAAATTTTATTCTGGTTTTAAGGTATAAACTATTTTTAAATGACCGCGGTGTTATAATAACGATGGGTTAGCAAAGAGATCGGGATCGGATATGGACATACTCTCTGTCGATACCGAAAACCACTTTGACTAACCGTATACGCGGTGGAGATTCCAGAATGAAGTAGGATGGGGGCGACGTTTCCTGTAAGGTAAATACGTGGACCCAACTCCCGTGAGTTGGCATAAGGTGGCTAAAACAGGAGCGATTCTCGGGCCAATGAGGTCGTTCCTCTGATCGAACGCACTCCTTCGATACTATACTCTGACTTTGGATTGTTCGGTGGCCACTATTGATTTCTTTTATTTGGGGTGTTAGTTCGAGGTGGGCGGTAGCTGCGGCTATGCGTTACCACCAGCCCGGATAGCAATTGGTATATCTACCCTGGCATTGCCAGGTTGTGCCGTGTCACCTACCCTAGCGCGCCTTATACGATTTTGGCTTTGTACCATAACTATGGAGTGCCCTCTGACGACGCCCAGTACGGGGGAGATTACAATACTGTATAGACTATGGGAATATATTCTGTGTTAAGGGCTATATGGGTAACCCCTTAACGCTATTTAAAAGTAAGTTTATTTTACAATTAGACACTATTATAATAGCGCAATATACTACATAGTAAATAGTTTAATGGATCCTTAGGAGATGTAAATCCTGAGCATGTCTTGAGTTACTGCACTCATATTTATTTCTGTTAATTTAACTCACATAAGATCTTTTAGTTCTGACTCGAGTGTTTTTGTCTTTTCAAATTCGCTCGGGTCAGTCCGAGTGTTTCAGGATCGAAGACTTTAGCTTGGAGGACGAAGACGAAGAATTCATATTATTATTATCTATATTATTGCACCACACACATACTGTTCCGCTGCATTGTTTTTGTTGGTATGTGTAACTCTGATATTTATTGTACAAGTAAAATAAAATATTTTGTAAACAGCTTCATGAACTGTATATTTGATTATTATATCCTTCCGCTGTGAGATTCTGTTTCGTTTTATTTCTTCTCTATTTTTCCTATTTACCCCATAACAATCCGCCCTTCCGTATGGTTTGAATTGGCACGTGTGTCAGTTTAAATCATGCGAAAAGGCGGGATGTTACACCTTCTGTCGCCACGATGCCTCGCGAATCAAGCGCACCCTAATCAGACGTCGCGCCATCGACTCCCTTCAACTAAACATCGCCACCCTCCATCTCGAGAGCCACGGTTGCAATTCCAAATCGTGCGAGTCCCCAAACACCGAGTTACAGAACCCTAGCTTGCGACATTCAAACTCGACGGCTCGATACCAAACGACGCGGCCCAAGCTTGCGTGACTGATTCTAGCCGCTCTCATCCCTCGCGATGTCGATTCAATTCGATTCTCTCCTCTCTCTTTTTTTTGTTTTGTTTTTCTAAATCGAGCCTGTATTTGTCCCCCTTTTTTCGATTTCGAATAAGAGAGGGCTCAGTTTGATTTACTTTTCCTTGTTTTATTTATTCTTTAGAGAAATATAAAGACGTGATGTTGAACAAGAAATTGCGTGCACGAGAAGGTTCGCTACAGTAACGGAAAAGAAAACAAAAATTTTAGATGTGAAAGAATACCGTTGAATGTTTGACTAATATATACAAATATATATATACACATACATATATATATATATATATTCAAATTCAAATTATCTCGAAAAATGCAACTCAAAATCTTGACCTCCTATCGAGGTGTGCCTCCAGGCATTTTGTAATGACCCAGAATTTCTGTCAATTAAAATTTGTATATTTAATTGAATTTAAATATTAATAAGTAAAATTTATAAGTCGAATAAATTTTATTTCGAATATCTAGATTTAATTGGATAATTAAATCGATAATTTAATATTTCAAATTACAGAAATAATTGGAAATTGGGTTTAATTTGATTAAAAATAATTCGTAAAATTTTATTTAATCATGTTGAAGTAAGAATGATGCTATAGAACTTTTAAAATTGAATTTAAAGTTAAATTGCAGAAATTGAATATTTTAATATTTTAATTGACGACTAAAAATTAGTCATTTTTCAAACAGTCTCGGATTTCGACGAAACCATTTTCATCGGATTTGTAATGTGATATTATTGTATGGTTCCTAATTTCGTGTCAGTCGGATTTATGGTTTGTCCGGGGCAAGCCGAAACGCATAGAAATTAGTTTAAATCGATTTAATTTAAAATCGGTCGTTTATTTCCGTAACTCGCGTAGATGATCGAATTAGCTCCCGAAACACGTTCCATTGTGTCCGGAACGCGGGGTAAACCCTAGAAACGCCAGTCATCGCGCGAGATTTGGAGTTCGGAAAATTTCAAGTGAATAGTAATTTGCAATTTTTCTATAAAAGGACCTCTCTAATTCACATTTGCAACTAAAAACCAAACCCTAACCCTATTTCTATGTCAGCTGCCATCAACATTGTTCACGGCCGAGATTAGGTTATAGTATAAAAAAAATTGTAAAATTTATAATAATTCGTGTAATGTTTAAAATAGTGTAACTTTTTCATACGAGGTCGGAAAATTACGAAACGACTTGCGTCGGGTTCGTTTTGTCGAGCACTACGCAATGGAGCTAGTTTGGAGTCATTTGGAGTTAGTGAAATTTTTGGGTAAAATTAAATGCGCGTTTAATTTTACTCGAAACAAAACGCTACAAATGTTATATGAAACTCAAGGTGAGAACTTCTCACTCAATCGAATTGTTTCGATTTAAATTTTAAATAGTCAAATTTAAAATCGCTAGATTGTGTGATTGGATGATAATTTGTTATCTATTATGTTAAATAGACATTATACACCGTATATTAAGCGCGGGTTACTTAATAAAAACATATACCAAGATAATTCCAACTTGTATGAAAATGGTATTATATATGTACTTGGAGTTGATTTCCCGCATTATATAGCGGATGAGACCCTATTGCGCCGCATAATAGCGAATAGTATTTTATAAATCCTATATACTGCGATATTTCATCTCGAAGCGGAATTGGTATTGTGCTAACATCTTTGGATGCAGGGAAACAGGTTGGAGGGATCCAACTGGATTCCTCAAACATTTGAATTTGTTTCAATGTTGTGTGTTGATCTATTTATTGATCTATTTATAATCTGCGTGATTATCTTTGTGATTGGAATCATTAAAGGCTAAATTTTAGCCGAACATATTTTGGTATCGTTAGATGCCGAAAATGAATTAAATTGGATTTTTGTAAATTTAAGTTAAGAATTCATGATAAAATTTAATTTTGGAATTGATTCAATTTACATAAATAAACGTTGAAATGTTTATGTTACAAAATTATGATTTTTGTGAAATATAACTGAAATGTGATTTTTGAAATAAGTAGTTAATTTACTTATAAAATGGTTTAAATTGGGATTTTTGAATTCTTATAAACGGTTTATATAAAAGATTTATAAAATTGATATTTATAAACTAAAATATTGGAATTATAAAACAAGTTTTTATAAGTGTTAAAATGGAATATAAATGGATTTTGTAAGTGAATAAATTCTATATATTTATAAGTTGTGAAGTTATAAAATGAATAGATTTTGTAAAATAAAATATTTATAAGTAATTGACTTATAAACTGGATTTTGGCGTGTAAATGAAATACGAATAGAATTTGTTAATAAAGTGATTTTATAAGTTGAAGTTGTTATAAAATATAAATGGAATTTATAAATGTTTTTTTATAAATCCGAAATCGACTTATTTTAATAAGTTTAATTATTATAGCTTATTAAAGGAGGTATATTCACGATTTTGGGAAAGTGGATATGTAACGACTCGGTATTTTCAACCATTTGCATCCATTATAAGTGCATAGGCAGACACTCATGCCGGAATTGAATTGCTCAAAATACCGTGTTGTAAATAAAATTTTGGCAAACCTCAGAATATACAGTAAATAAAATCACAGGTCAGAGACACAGAGTATATAAAAATGCAACAGAAGAAAAAGAGATAGTAGTTCATGAAGCTACTATATAAATATGAGATACATCAGAGTTAAATAAGATACAACAGAAGAGTAACTGGATACATCAGGTACAAATCAGATACATCACTGAACCACTGGGTACTGAAACAAAATAGATGGCTGGATCTTCAAGGAAAGCTCCAACGCCGAAGGTGAATCTTGAATGCTAACTCAATCAATCTGACCCGAGCGTAAAGCAAAACACAAAACCCTCAAGTCAGGACATAAATATTTATAAACTGTAAATCAACTCAAGTGAACAGTAACAAAATGCATCAGTAACTTAAAGGATGCTTGAGACCGCCCATCCTCTAAGGATCCGTTATTTACTATGTAGTAACATACGCTATACACGGTAGTGTCTAATCAGTAAAGTATAATCATATAGAAAATAGCGTTAAGGGGATGGTGAACCTTAACGTGGTCGGATCTTTAAAACCAAAATCGTAGTGGGCTCGATATAAGGATATGACACGGCACGCGAGGCAATGCCAGGGTGGATACACCGTTTGCACTCCCAGACCGGTGGTGACGGCAAGCCAGCAGCTTCCGCCCACCTCGAACAATACCCCCGAATCAAAGTGGCACCACCGAATCGAATCACAACAGTAATAGAATGGTTTCCGATGGAGCATGCTCGATGAAAGGGTGCGACCCTTTGTGTAGCCCTGTATAGTTCCTGTTTTAGTCATATATGCCAACTCACGGGAGTTGGGTCCACGTAATATATACCTCGAGAACGTCGCCACCATCCTACTTCATTCTGGAATCTCCACCGCGTACACATTTGTTAAAGTGGTTTTCGGTATTGGCCGGCTATAAGACAATATCCGATCCCGGTCTCTTTAACAACCAATCGTTATTATAACCCATAGTTATAACTTTAAAACAATATTTTATACTTCAAAATAAAATACCCTTTTCAATCCAAATCTTTATCAAAATAAAGATTAAATCATTTCCAAAACCATTTCAATATATCATCGTAAAATGTAACGACCCGTTAAATTCGATGATATTAAATGGGTTAATTTAATATGATTTCTAATCTAATTTAGACTGAAATAAAAGTCTTCAAATTTTATTTGAGTAAAGGTAGGAATTAGATATAGAAAATTGTAATTTAATGTTAACAATTTAATATTTATATGGCAATAGATTTGAATAATGTAAATTGTCATACTTAGTTATAAGTTAAATATAAGAAACCAAAATAAATGTTGAATTAGTGAATATTAATAAATAAATAAAAAATTAACCAGAATGAGATTCATTAATATAAAAATCAATAGTGGAGATTGTTACTTTTGGTTGTAAAATAGATAATGACTAAATAAAAGTGACCGTTGAACAAACCAATGCAATAAGTGTGGATAAGTAATTTTAATGAATGTTGTCGATAATAAACTTACTTAAAATGGTAATAAATTGAATATAAGAAAACAAAGGAAATTTGTGGATTAATTAATGGATTCATGAAATAAAGATCAATGTCCAGTAGGTAATTATAATATTGTTAGGAGTGAAAACTTATTAAGAATGAAACCAAGAAAGTAAATTAATTAAGGATATAAATAGAACTAAATTGTGTAGAATGAAGCATGCACTTATGAAATATAATATGAGTCGATGTTAATTTCACCCATAAATGTAAATTGATTGAATAGCAATATTTTAAATCAAGTAACGGATCTGTTAAAATTTCAATTGATGATTTATACAAGTTAATGTGAAATCAATTGCAGTTAATTGACCTGATTTGTGCAGTTAGGATAAATTGAATTGTCATCTAAGATTGTTAATTCCCTAAGATGTAAGCAATGTTAATTTCATTTATAGTAATAAATGTGGAGGGAATTTGTAGATATTAATGCAACAGCTACGAATCAGTGAAAATTCATCCAATTGATAATAGGATAAGGACGGTGTATGAAATCAATTTCAATACTTGTCCGTTAGTGAAAACTTAAATGACATTTAACATTTGTGGGATCTAGTAAATTTAAAATGGGTAGTCAATAGAAATTAATCTAATAAAAGGTGATATTAATATAAGTTAGGGTAAAACAAATGTTGTCCTTGTTTATTTGATAATAATTGATTAGGTAAAAGAGAGTTGGACTTAGGAAATTTTATTTATTGGACTTAAACCCTAAATTAGTAGGTGAAATAGACAAGATTTCACATTTTAACCATTTATACAAATCTAGGATGTATGTAGAAACATCAATGTAATAGAACGGAAACAAATGATAAATAGAAGATGTTGATTGTTTGGATAATAAGAATGGGAATAAACATTTATTTATTTAATTGAATCTAATTACGATAGTATGATTTATTGCAATTAAATGAAAATCTAATATTTAAAATATTGCCTAAAAGGGAAATGTAGATGAAATCTAAAGAAATAAACGTAAACAATCATGAACCAATGTTAGTGACATTCTTATTTTGGATAAAAGATGAGCATATAAAAGTTGAAAAATCTAATAAATGGGTTTTTGAGAAATTAATTTATAATTCCTTAATATAGGGAAGTGGAGAAATTAACTCTGAAATTGATAGACTTATCAACTCCTAATTCACATCTAACTTGTTAAATCAGTGAAATTGATTAAGGAATATAAAAGCGATAAAATTTGGTCAATTTTAGAAGTTAAATATAAAATTGGATTTTTTATAATTTATTTTAATTATTATAAAATAGCCATTTTGTCCACGGACTCGGATTTCGATGAAACCAGTTTCATCGGATCCGTATCGGTGAATTATTGTAGGGTTTCAAGTTTCGTATCGATCGGACCTGTCGTTTGATCGTATGAACGCGAAACGCCTTGAAATCGATTTAATTAAAATCAATTTGAAATCAATTTGGAAATTTTGGTTTTAGCATAACTTCTCCATACGATCGAATTTGAACGTGAAACTTTTTCCATCGCGTTCAGAATATTTTAAAATACCTATTTTGATATATGGGTTATCCAAATTTCGTTCCGGGGTCAGAACGGGCTTTTTTGGGCCAACTATCGTTTAGCACGTTTATAATTCATGCCCACCTATTCTATTTCAGTTTGTCTATAAATGGGCTGTGACAAACCCTAGCCTCCATTCTATTCTCTTGGCTGTACGTTCATTTCTTCACCTCTTTCTCTTCCTCAATGGTTGCAGAAAACCTAGATCTGTTCTCATTTCAAAATCAAGGCTAAAAAATTTAATGTGCTCAGAAAATTTCTGAAAAATTTTATGTCGAAGATATCAACGATACGAATTAGCATCTGTTGTCTGTTTTTCGAGATTGCGCTTTGATTAGTGGGAAATCGCGGTCAAACCCGGTAATTTCGAAACCCATAGGGTTGATTTGGGGCTTTTGATTTCGGCTTCAATCGAAGAAATTGGTATATGGATTTTGGAGAGGGGGGACTGCGGAGTTGATTGGTGGTGGCCGTTTCACCTGGAATCGAGCGTGGTGGCCGGAATTTGCGATCTAGGGTTCGGCAAACCCTAATTAGGGGCGGCGGCGGCGGCGTCTATGGAGGGCCGCATGGTGCCCATAGGTAGAGGGGAGAACGACTTGCACGATGGATTGAGTGGTGGCGGCCGAAGTGGCCTTGGGCGGCCGCAAAAGTTGGTCAAAGGCAGCAAAATGGGTTCGGGTTGGTTTCTGTACCGCGTGAGGAAGATTGGGGGGAGCTCGTGCAAAGCATGCTGACGTGGCATAGGTTCGGATTTTTCTTTGTTTTAAATCCAAATTAATTTTCAAATCGTGTTATTCGAATAACTTCTGCATACGGTGTCTGATTTACATGAGATTTTTTTTGTTAGGATCATAATAAAATTCCAGATCTTTTTACGCTGGTTTGGACAGATTTGGAGTCCTTCGAATTTTTGAATTTAAATCGGATTTAAATTCGATTTAAATTCAAAAGGTGAGTGTTTTAACCCACTCACAACTTCTAAAAGTTTTTATGTTTGTTAAATTTACTTTAGATATGAGTAGAAATTTATTTATAACTGTTTGGCATGTTTTGTTCATCATATTTGCTAAATCGCGTTATTTAATTTAACTGTTAATTTATTTTATTTATTGCATATTAATTTGACAATTAGAATTTATTTATTTGCATAGGAACTGCTAGTAAACAGTTATAAAATTTATTACTAAATATAAACTGTTAGTTTAATAGTTGATTTAATTTATTTTTGAATATAACCGCCAGTTATTACTTGATATATATTATCAGATATATATTGATATTGAATTATTATTGGATGATGATTGTGATTTGGATGATGGATGATGTTGATGAATGGATGTTTTATTTTATATCATTAAACTGCAAATTATCATGCATTTTTCGTTTCATTCGGGATTGTGGTTTGAAATGATATACAACCGCAAAATTTTATTTTTTTTAAATTGCGGATTGAAACGATAAATATCCGTATCACTTGACCATAGGATAGAAAATTTTATACAGGCACTGTGGTCTATATATAAATTATTTTAAAGTGATTTCTATGGTTTGGATGGGATACGGTTTATAAAAAATTAATTTTGATCTTTTATAAAATATTTTTCTTCGATATACATACATATGAAGTTAAAAAAATTTGAAAATTTAGTTGTGTATAAACCTGTTGAATAAAAATGAAAAATTGAGAAAGTGGAATTTGGAAATTTATCTTATATGTTTAAGTTTGGAAATTTTAAGGTATGATATTTATAACTGGATTTTCCAAGATGAATTAAAAATGAAAATTCTAGTATAAAGTAAATTTGAGAAAATATTTAATTGCTAGAAATTGGTGTTTTATTTATGGAATTTATATGAATATTCAAGACTAAATAATAGAATATTAATTGTTGAAAGAAGAAAATCCAACTTTAGTTTTGAAATATTAATACTCCAAATGGATATATATATATATATATATATATATATATATATATATATATATATATATATATATATATATATAGAAATTGAAGGGGTTTTGGAACTTGAAGTGATATTTAAATTATGGTTTAAACTTTAAATAAAGAAATATATTTGAAAAGACATGGAAATTATTTTTCTTTACAAAGTAACTTTAGAGTTAAACCATTTATTTTACATTCGTTGAATATCCAAACCATTCAAGTTTTAGAAGTTATGGTTTTAAAATTTTGAATTTCGAAATATTATGCTTTGAAAGTATATTTCAAATATTTGGTTTCCTGATATTTTAAATTTTAAACCAGCATGATTTTGGAAAAGAATTATATTTGAGATAAAATGATATCATATTGTTTTGGGTTTAAGATGATATCGTATTCATAGTTTTGAAATGGAATTTTTATTCTGGTTTTAAAGTATAAACTATTTTTAAATGACAGCGGTGTTATAATAACGATGGGTTGGCAAAGAGACCGGGATCGAATATGGACATACTCTCTGCCGATACCAAAAACCACTTTGACTAACCATGTACATGGTGGATATTCAAGAGTGAAGTAGGTGGTGGCGACGTTTCCTGTAAGGTAAATACGTGGACCCGACTCCCGTGAGTTGGCATAAGGTGGCTAAAACAGGAGTGATTCTCGGGCCAATGAGGTCATACCTCTGATCGGACGCTCCTCTTCGATATTATACTTTGACTTTGGATTGATTCAGTGGCCACTTCTATTTTTGATTTTTGGGGAGTTTGTTCGAGGTGGGCGGTAACTGCGGCTACGCGTTTCCACCAGCCCGGATAGCAATTGGTATATCTACCCTGGCATTGCCTAGTTGTGCCATGTCACCTACCATACCGAGCCTTTACTACGAGTTTCTATTTGTGTCGTACCTATGGAGTATCCTCTAGTAGCTTCCCGATCAGGAGGTATTACTGTACTGTATAGACTATTGGCATTTTACGTGTTAAGGTGGAAAATGTAAAGCCTTAACGCTATTTAAAAGTAAGTTTATTTTACAATTAGACACTATTATAATAGCGCAATATACTACATAGCAAATAGTTTAACGGATCCTTAGGAGATGTAGATCCCGAGCATCTCTTGAGTTACTGCACTCATATTTACTCCCGTTGATTTAATTCACGTAAGATCTTTTAGTTCTGACTCGAGTGTTTTGTCTTTTCAATTCGCTCGGGTCAGTCCGAGCCTTTCAGGATTTGAGGATTTAGCTCTGGAGGACGAAGACGAAGATTTGTATTACTACTATCTACTATTTTATTCCACTACACTGTATCCCGCTGCATTGATATTATTGGTATGTGAACTCTGATATTTAATTGTATAAAGAAGAATCAAATGTTTTGAAAATAGTTTTATAAACTGTATATTTTATTATTATATTTTATCCTTCCGCTATGAGATTCTATTTTGTTTTTCCTTCTCTGTTTTTCTTATTTACCCCATAACAATCCGCCCTTCCGTATGGATTTGAATTGGCACGTGTGTCTGTTTAAATCGTGCGTAAAAGGCGGGACGTTACATTTGGTATCAGAGCTGTGGTTTAGCGATAAACCTTGGCTTTGTGGGGTTTGACTCTTTGTTAATAGGGTAGTAATACCCTATGGGAGTCGCTGAGTATATATGTATGAGAGAGCGTATTTGTTAGTGTTATAAAAAGATTTTAATATTGTGTTAATCTGTTCCGTTTTGTATTTATAAATTCTGATTGGTGCATGGGACGCTATGACATCAATAGGGATTTCTAAACACTTAATAGGACAGACCGACATAATATTTGTTTTTAATATAGGTGAATGAAATAATTTTGCCTATTATATTTTCTATATATAAAATTATTTTATGAAGATATATATATTTGGTTGCTATAGATTTGCTGTTAGGTAATAAAAATATTTATACTAATTGTAGCTAAGTTGAAACTATAATAAATCAAATTGGAGATTTTAGAACTTAAGTTTGGATTTTGAAATTTGCTTTCAAAGGATTTTGAAGTATAATAATATTGTTATAAATATTTTCCGATATAAATATTTAAGTATAATCCGGAAGAATTGTTTTAAAGAAGATTTTGAAGAAAATAAGTTTTGTACTTTCCTCTCTGTCGTAGGAAAATAATTTCGATGATGACGGCCGCATCATCGACTTTCGTTTTCGAGTTTCGAAGGGGAAGGCCACTGTGGTAAATTCTACTGCAGATTTATTTTGAAATTATTTAAAATTTTAATTGTTTTAAATATAATTAGAGATATAAAAGTTGTAAGAAATTATTTATCTATTATTTTTAAAATAATTTGAAATTTGAACCGTTATTTAATTCTAAATTTCCATTAATTAATTGTTTCAATTATGGTAGTGAAACAGAATTTAATTAATAATTGAAACCCTAAATAAAATAAGAGACTTAAATGCTAAGTTATAAAGGAAGTTAAAATTTTAACTTATAAGAAAATGGTAAAGATCTATTGAACAATGAATGAATTAAAGAATTGACATAACTTGTATAAGTTCAATTGCATTTTCTTTAACATATATAACTTACCAAATATGAAAAGTTGAAATGTTAAATAAGAGATTGGAATAAAATATTATACAAGGAGGAATTTGGAAATAATGAAGTATTCAATGAATTGCTATTTTGAATAAGAATTTAATGGTATAAAACTTAAGTTATAATTGAAATTTTACCAAAATTAAAGGTAAGTATTATAAATAGGTGATTTCAAACTTAAGTAAATAAAATGAAATTCTTTAATGATAAGGATTGATGTGTAGGGTTATAAACCTAAGTATGATAAATGCTACTAGTTTAATATAATAAAAGTAGGTAATATAAATAGATGACTGCAAACCCTTGTTAATGAGTTAATAAAATCCTTTATTTATAAGAATGGATGTTATAAGATTAAGAATTTAAGTGAAATTAAAAAGGGTTACTATAATTAAATGTAATAGAAATGGAAGCATTAAATAAATGATTGAAAGTGAGAAGTGCATTAAATGTAATAAAATAGAAGAAACTTACATGACCTAAATAAATGGAAATGGATAATTGGAGGAGTGAATAAAATTAAAGGTTGTTGGAAATAAATGTAAATTATAAAAGGATAATTTAAAAGAAATAAATGAAAATAAAAGATAAACTGTTATATGAATGAAAAGATCAAACTGTTAATGTATGAAATATAAATTTATAATAAGTTAAATTGATTTGTTGGTTTAAATCGATATTGTTTGCTTTATGGTTGGCTAGGTAAGGAAATTTGAAGTTGTTGGATGAATAAATAATCTAATTCTGTCTCATCTAAGGCTGTTGAGTAAATGATGCACTGGATGGTTATTTTTCATTCCGTACCATTTCAAGTTTTGAACCCGAACAACTATTTGCTTATTTGATTGAATGGTTGTTTTGTTTTGTTGTGTATACTGTTTGTCGAAATTGATGATTGTGTATTTATTGTTGTTAGTAGTCGAAACCATGAAAATATTTCACTTTATATAAATAGTTAACCCTTTAGATTATATAAGTGAAATGCAGGTATGGAAGCAATTGCTACTGCTTTTGGTTCCATAAATTAAGCGAAATTTGCCCGACAAATACGTACGTTTTCGGATTACATTTTGTAGCGATTTTTTTTTTGTATATTTTTTTTTCCCGTGTTGGGATATAATAAGTTTAGATATTATATATGATATTTGTTATATTAAATATTTTATTTTCTCCCGAACCTCTCCGTACAAAGGAGACTCTGCCAAAATTTTTCGTAAATTTTTGACTTAGAATTTTGTTGAAAATGTTTTCAAACTCTAATTATTTAAGTATAAAAGGATATAATGATTATAAAACGGGTATATTTCATCTAAGGAAATTAAATTAGTAAATTATTGTATATAAGTTAATATTTGAAATAAGATGTATTGTTTTTCTTCCTTCTCCCTTCTTTTTCCTTTTAGAGGACGAAAAGTTTTGAGTGGGGGAGAGTGTAACGACCCGTTAAATTCGATGATATTAAATGGGTTAATTTAATTTGATTTCTAATCTAATTTAGAATGAAATAAAAGTCTTAAGATTTTATTTGAGTAAGTGTAGGAATTAGATATAGAAAATTGTAATTTAATGTTAACAATTTAATATTTATATGGCAATAGATTTGAATAATGTAAATTGTCATACTTAGTTATAAGTTAAATATAAGAAACCAAAATAAATGTTGAATTAGTGAATATTAATAAATAAATAAAAAATATTAACTAGAATGAGATTCATTAATATAAAAATCAATAGTGGAGATTGTTACTTTTGGTTGTAAAATAGATAATGACTAAATAAAAGTGACCGTTGAATAAACCAATGCAATAAGTGAGGATAAGTAATTTTAATGAATGTTGTCGATAATAAACGTACTTAAAATGGTAATAAATTGAATATAAGAAAACAAAGGAAATTTGTGGATTAATTAATGGATTCATGAAATAAAGATCAATGTCCAGTAGGTAATTATAATATTGTTAGGAGTGAAAACTTATTAAGAATGAAACCAAGAAAGTAAATTAATTAAGGATATAAATAGAACTAAATTATATAGAATGAAGCATGCACTTATGAAATATAATATGAGTCGATGTTAATTTCACCCATAAATGTAAATTTATTGAATAGCAAGATTTTAAATCAAGTAACGGATCTGTTAAAATTTCAATTGATGATTGATACAAGTTAATGTGAAATCAATTGCAGTTAATTGACCTGATTTGTGCAGTTAGGATAAATTGAATTGTCATCTAAGATTGTTAATTCCCTAAGATGTAACTAATGTTAATTTCATTTATAGTAATAAATGTGGAGGGAATTTGTAGATATTAATGCAACAGCTACGAATCAGTGAAAATTCATCCAATTGATAATAGGATAAGGACGGTGTATGAAATCAATTTCAACACTTGTCCGTTAGTGAAAACTTAAATGACATTTAACGTTTGTGGGGTCTAGTAAATTTAAAATGTGTAGTCAATAGAAATTAATCTAATAAAAGGTGATATTAATATAAGTTAGGGTAAAACAAATGTTGTCCTTGTTTATTTGATAATAGTTGATTAGGTAAAAGAGAGTTGGACTTGGGAAATTTTATTTATTGGACTTAAACCCTAAATTAGTAGGTGAAATAGACAAGATTCCACATTTTAACCATTTATACAAATCTAGGATGTATGTAGAAACATCAATGTAATAGAACGGAAACAAATGATAAATAGAAGATGTTGATTGTTTGGATAATAAGAATGGGAATAAACATTTATTTATTTAATTGAATCTAATTACGATAGTATGATTTATTGCAATTAAATGAAAATCTAATATTTAAAATATTGCCTAAAAGGGAAATGTAGATGAAATCTAAAGAAATAAACGTAAACAATCATGAACCAATGTTAGTGACATTCTTATTTTGGATAAAAGGTGAGCATATAAAAGTTGAAAAATCTAATAAATGGGTTTTTGAGAAACTAATTTATAATTCCTTAATATAAGGAAGTGGAGAAATTAACTCTGAAATTGATAGACTTATCAACTCCTAATTCACATCTAACTTGTTAAATCGGTGAAATTGATTAAGGAATATAAAAGCGATAAAATTTGGTCAATTTTAGAAGTTAAATATAAAATTGGATTTTTTATAATTTATTTTAATTTATTTAATTATTATAAAATAGCCATTTTGGCCACGGACTCGGATTTCGATGAAACCAGTTTCATCGGATCCGTATCGGTGAATTATTGTAGGGTTTCAAGTTTCGTATCCATCGGACCTGTTGTTTGATCGTACGAACGCGAAACGCCTTGAAATCGATTTAATTAAAATCAATTTGAAATCAATTTGGAAATTTTGTTTTCAGCATAATTTCTCCATACGATCGAATTTTTGAACGTGAAACTTTTTCCATCGCGTTCAGAATATTTTAAAATACCTATTTTGATATATGGGTTATCCAAATTTCGTTCCGGGGTCAGAACGGGCTTTTTTGGGCCAACTATCGTTTAGCACGTTTATAATTCATGCCTACCTATTCTATTTCAGTTTGTCTATAAATGGGCTGTGATAAACCCTAGCCTCCATTCTATTCTCTTGGCTGTACGTTCATTTCTTCACCTCTTTCTCTTCCTCAATGGTTGCAGAAAACCTAGATATGTTCCCATTTCAAAATCAAGGCTAAAAAATTAATGTGCTCAGAAAATTTCCGAAAAATTTTATGTCGAAGATATCAACGATACGAGTCAGCATCTGCTGTCTGTTTTTCGAGATTGCGCTTCGATTAGCGGGAAATCGCGGTCAAACCCAGTAATTTCGAAACCCATAGGGTTGATTTGGGGCTTTTGATTTCGATTTCAATCAAAGAAATTGGTATATGGGTTTTGGGGAGGGGGGACTGCGGAGTCGATTGGTGGTGGCCATTTCACCTGGAATCGAGCGTGGTGGCCGGAATTTGCGATTTAGCGTTCGGAAAACCCTAAGTAGGGGCGGCGGCGGCGGCGTCTATGGAGGGCCGCATGGTGCCCATAGGTAGAGGGGAGAACGACTTGCACGATGGATTGAGTGGTGGCGGCCGAAGTGGCCTTGGGCGGCCGCAAAAGTTGGTCAAAGGCAGCGAAATGGGTTCGGGTTGGTTTCTGTACCGCGTGAGGAAGATTGGGGGAAGCTCGTGCAAAGCATGCTGACGTGGCATAGGTTCGGATTTTTCTTTGTTTTAAATCCAAATTAATTTTCAAATCGTGTTATTCGAATAACTTATGCGTACGGTGTCCGATTTACACGAGATTTTTTTTGTTAGGATCATAATAAAATTCCAGATCTTTTGACGCTGGTTTGGACAGAATTGGAGACCTTCGAATTTTTGAATTTAAATCGGATTTAAATTCGATTTAAATTCAAAAGGTGAGTGTTTTAACCCACTCACAACTTCTAAAAGTTTTTATGTTTGTTAAATTTATTTTAGATATGAGTAGAAATTTATTTATAACTGTTTGGCATGTTTTGTTCATCATATTTGCTAAATCGCGTTATTTAATTTAACTGTTAATTTATTTTATTTATTGCATATTAATTTGACAGTTAAATTTATTTATTTGCATAGGAACTGCTAGTAAACATTTATAAAATTTATTACTAAATATAAACTGTTAGTTTAATAGTTGATTTAATTTATTTTTGAATATAACCGCCAGTTATTACCTGATATATATTATCAGATATATATTGATATTGAATTATTATTGGATGATGATTATGATTTGGATGATGGATGATGTTGATGAATGGATGTTTTATTTTATATCATTAAACTGCAAGTTATCATGCATTTTTCGTTTCATTCGGGATTGTGGTTTGAAATGATATACAACCGCAAAATTTTACTTTTTTTAAATTGCGGATTGAAATGATAAATATCTGTATCACTTGACCATAGGATAGAAAATTTTATACAGGCACCGTGGTCTATATATAAATTATTTTAAAGTGATTTCTATGGTTTGGATGGGATACGGTTTATAAAAATTTGATTTTGATCTTTTATATAATATTTTTCTTCGATATACATACATATGAGGTTAAAAAAATTTGAAAATTTTGTTGTGTATAAACCTGTTGAATAAAAATGAAAAATTGAGAAAATGGAATTTGGAAATTTATCTTATATGTTTAAGTTTGGAAATTTTATGGTATGATATTTATAAATGGATTTTCCAAGATGAATTAAAAATGAGAATTCTAGTATAAAGTAAATTTGAGAAAATATTTAATTGCTAGAAATTGGAGTTTTATTTATGGAATTCATATGAATATTCAAGACTAAATAATAGAATATTAATTGTTGAAAGAAGAAAATCCAACTTTAGTTTTGAAATATTAATACTCCAAATGGATATATATATATATAGAAATTGAAGGGGTTTCGGAACTTGACGAGATATTTAAATTATGGTTTAAACTTTAAATAAAGAAATATATTTGAAAAGCCATGGAAATTATTTTTCTTTACAAAGTAACTTTAAAGTTAAACCATTTATTTTACATTCGTTGAATATACAAACCATTCAAGTTTTAGAAGTTATGGTTTTAAAATTTTGAATTTCGAAACATTATGCTTTGAAAGTATATTTCAAATATTTGGTTTCCAGATATTTTAAATTTTAAACCAGCATGATTTTGGAAAAGAATTATATTCGAGATAAAATGATATCATATTGTTTTGGGTTTAAGATGATATCGTGTTCATAGTTTCGAAATAGAATTTTTATTCTGGTTTTAAAGTATAAACTATTTTTAAATGACCGCGGTGTTATAATAACGATGGGTTGGCAAAGAGACCGCGATCGGATATGGACATACTCTCTGTCGATACCGAAAACCTCTTTGACTAACCGTGTACGCGGTGGAGATTCCAGAATGAAGTAGGTGGTGGCGATGTTTCCTGTAAGGTAAATACGTGGACCCGACTCCCGTGAGTTGGCATAAGGTGGCTAAAACAGGAGTGATTCTCGGGCCAATGAGGTCATACCTCTGATCGGACGCTCCTCTTCGATATTATACTTTGAATTTTGATTGATTCAGTGGCCACTTCTATTTTTGATTTTTGGGGAGTTTGTTCGAGGTGGGCGGTAACTGCGGCTACGCGTTTCCCCCAGCCCGGATAGCAATTGGTATATCTACCCTGGCATTGCCTAGTTGTGCCGTGTCACCTACCATACCAAGCCTTTACTACGAGTTTCTATTTGTGTCGTACCTATGGAGTATCCTCTGGCAGCTTCCCGATCAGGAGGTATTACGGTACTGTATAGACTATTGGCATTTTACGTGTTAAGGTGGAAAATGTAAAGCCTTAACGCTATTTAAAAGTAAGTTTATTTTACAATTAGACACTATTATAATAGCGCAATATACTACATAGCAAATAGTTTAACGGATCCTTAGGAGATGTAGATCCCGAGCATCTCTTGAGTTACTGCACTCATATTTACTCCTGTTGATTTAACTCACGTAAGATCTTTTAGTTCTGACTCGAGTGTTTTGTCTTTTCAATTCGCTCGGGTCAGTCCGAGCGTTTCAGGATTTGAGAATTTAGCTCTGGAGGACGAAGATGAAGATTTGTATTACTACTATCTACTATTTTATTCCACTACATTGTATTCCGCTGCATTGATATTATTGGTATGTGAACTCTGATATTTAATTGTATAAAGAAGAATCAAATGTTTTGAAAACAGTTTTATAAACTGTATATTTTATTATTATATTTTATCCTTCTCCTGTGAGATTCTATTTTGTTTTTCCATCTCTGTTTTTCTTATTTACCCCATAACAATCCGCCCTTCCGTATGGATTTGAATTGGCACGTGTGTCTGTTTAAATCGTGCGTAAAAGGCGGGCTGTTACATAAAATATCTTTCAATTCAAATATTTATCAAAATAAATATTAAGTCATTTCTAACCATGTGACGCCCCACCTCTATACCCACGCTAGCCAAGAACACTCCGGAGAAGTGCTGTCAACTAGCACGGAGAATAAGGCTGTTGAGGAGCGACCATCCATGTAATTGCTTATCACACGGTGGCTATAAATAATCTTCGGAAACAAACATAGAAATAATCATATCACAAATCAGTCACAGATATCCATATCACAAAGGCGGAAGAAGATATGAATATATAACTAACACATGAAAGTGTACATCAGAGTAGTGGTCAATAAGATCCACGATAATACAAAAGAATAGCAACACGTGCTATACAAAAGAATACAACTATGAGTCTATATCTCAAGTGTATACAACAAAAACTGCTAATCTAAACAGTTAGCCAAAAGTCAGAGTGATGAATCCCTGGGAAGAAGTCAAGCAGAAGCACCTGTAACATCTCGGTCTGATCCGAGTATTATTTAAGAAAATAATAAACGGATCAGTCTAGCTATAAATATCAGATGACATGATATAACATAAAAGATATGGCATAAACATAAACATCCATAACGACATACCACTATAAGTATGTAAATAATGATCAACAGAAGATCAATCAATAAGAGATAATCAATATCACAAGAATCTTCTCAAAGATTCGAAGGGGGCATCATACCCTAAACTTGTACTCATAACAAGTCAATGACATAAATTCCAGAAATCAACACGAGAAATCCAGAAATCATAAAAAGGGAAAGAGGCCTATCACATGACGGTCCGAAGACCATGGGGAGCTACCCCACATGTGTGAGTGGAATCACACAGAATGAGGTCAAGACTAACCAAAAAGCAGAAAGGTATGTGTGAATGGAATCACACAAGTGGTGTCTAGTCTAACCTTGCAATGAAAGAGACATCGCGCAATTGCTAGTCTAATTCATAAAGCGATCATCAAGATCAACGAGAAGTGTCAATTACACTAAGCTAGTAAATATAGAAGTTTAGCTTCATGTCCCATAACCACTTGCTTAACTTAAATATTTACGAACAAACTGTAAATCTTCACTAATAAAATTGTCACAAGAGGTTCAATCGAACAAGTCCAAGAATTAACCGACGAAGTGAACGCAAGCGTTTCATACCACTTGTTTTACTAAGTCGTTTAATTAGATTTCTCATCCGAGTGAGGTAAAGGCTTGTATATACTAATAGATTGGAAAACGGTTTAAGAAAAGATCTTTTTTATTAAAAATAGAGTTGAAATTGTTTGTTAAAAGAGTTTTGATATTTACTACTAGTATTGAAACCTTTATATTTTAAAGTGACAAAACACAGAAGCAATTGTAGAAACAATCAGTCACAAAAATCGCATACGGAGATGTGAATAAAATCCAAGGAAATCAGCTCAATATTTTTCAGATAAGATCCCCTACGGAGGGGGGGTCCAGGGGGGTGGCAACCCCCCCAAGGTGGGGGTGCGGGGGCAACGCCACCGCTTACGGGGTTCGACCTGCCCGGTCAGGTCGCGGGGGTCCAGGGGGCAGCGCCCCCGGCGGGGTGCGGGGCAGCGCCCCGACAAAACGGTACGACCTAAGTGAAGGCAAGAGGCCTACGACCTAAAGCAAAATGAGGTCTAACGACCTAAGGGTTCACGCGACCTAACACAATAGCTGAGCGACCTAACTAAGTGCGCGACCTAGTGGGTAAGGAGGTCGAGCGACCTAAGGAGAAAGGAGGCAACGACTTAAGAGTGCAAGATAGGTCGAACGACCTAACGATGCTGAGTCATACGACCTAACTGGGGTAGAGGGGACACGCGACCTAAAGGTACGCGACCTAAGAAAGCAAGCGACCTATCGGCAACAAGGATCGAGCGACCTAACGGCAACATGGGTCGAGCGACCTAACTTTGCCGCGACCTATAAATGTCACGACCTAACTGGGGTAGAGGGGACACGCGACCTAAGAAAGCACGCGACCTATCGGCAACAAGGATCGAGCGACCTAACGGCAACATGGGTCGAGCGACCTAACTTTGCCGCGACCTATAAATGTCACGACCTAAGGCCATAACGACCTAAGAAACAAAGGGGAGCGACCCAAAAGAGGAAGGGTTTAACGACCTAAGCAGTGAAGGGGCCAAGCGACCTAGCGTGGTCAACGACCTAAAAGGGTTCGCGACCTAAGAAAGTGCGCGACCTAAAGCACACGCGACTTACGACCTAAGGAAAGCAGGCGATCTAACTCCACACACAAGGCCTAACGACCTAAGAGTTAAACGACCTACGACCTACGCCACCAACTCACGAGCGACCTAAGTACTAGGTCGTGAACGACCTAACTCCGAACACATGAAAAGTGGCCAGAACGATCTAGGAGCTATCTCATACGCGACCTACGACCTAAGATCCACATGACCTAACTCCGAACGACCTAAAATGGCCAGAACGACCTAAATGCAGAAATTTCGCCAAAACGCCAAAAATCGGAGTTTCTCGCCAATCCAATCCAAACCAAAAGCAAATATGCATGCTAAAGTGATAGGGAATCATTCCCAACAGTCCAATATAGTTATAGACTAGATTTGTGAGATAAAAATCTCACCTTTGCACTAAAATTTATGAAGATGAAGCTTGAAAGCAAGGAGAAGCAATCCGAAGCTTGAATCCAATATCTTCTACTTGAATTTGGAGTTGAATGATGGAGTTGCAATTGAATTTGAGCTTGGAGTTTTAATTTCCCATTCTCTTCACCATTAATGCTAAAGCTTGAGTTAGTTAGGAAATTTATGAAGAGTGAGGAGAAGAGGGTTGGAACTTGGGCTTAATAGGCTAAACTAACCCAAAGTCCAAAGCGGGAAAAGTTAGTGAAATTTCACTAACTCCAAACCTATCGATGTTTATACTTAAAAAGTTGTAAACGACATTTCGAACTCAATGGAAGTGGTCTCGAGTCCTAATTTGACCGTTTGCAAAAAGTAGTTTTTCGGACCAAAATCCGATTAACGATTTAATATTTAAATAAAAATATTTAAATGTAAACTCGATAAATATGCGGGTTGTTACAAACCATTTCAATATATTAAATTTTCATACCCTTTCAACACTACCTTTCAGTTCCAAAATATCATATCTTTCAGAACCTCTTTTTTAAATCGTGTTAATATCAAAATGTCCAATCTTTCAAACTCCGTTTTTCAAATCATTTAATATCAAAAATATCATATCTTTCAAAACTTCGTCTCAAACCATTTTAATATATCAAAATATCGTATCTTTTCAAAACTTCATTTTCAAATCATTTTAATATATCAAAATATCGTATCTTTTCAAAACTTCATTCATTTCAAATCATTATTCATTTTATTCAATCTAAAAACCATTTCAATTCATATTTTAAAACAGTTTATATTTCAAAAATTCTTTTTTTTTCATTTCAATGAAGTTATTATGCTTAATAATTAAATTATTAAATTTTCAAAAATTTCAACTTCCAAAGTTTATTTATTCACTTAAGTTTATCAAAACCGTGAAAATTCACTTTTCGCATTATTTAGAAAACTTATACGGAAAGTTACATTCAAAACAGTTCAATTTAACAAAAGACAGCATTTTAAAATGTTATACTAGGTTTACTTGAATTTCGAATAACTTAGTTAAATTCAAAAATTATAGCACTTACAAAGATTGCTATAATAGCTTTTACTTCAATTTAGCTTTTTAGTTCATTATCATCCACTACAGCGTTTACAAATGTTGTAATATCATTTACATTGTAATTAATAGCATTTCAAAAATGCATTCAATTAACTTCAAATATTTAATAAAATTTCTCAACCAATTATATTTTTATTAAAAATATTTTTAACTTATAAAATCATACATTTTCACATTTATAACATCGTTTAATTTTCCTCAAGTTCATGATTTTATAAAGTCAAATTTCCATTCAAAAATCAAGATTTAATAATAATTCACTTATTAAATTGCAATGTTGAATTTTTAAAATCCATTACATTAAATTTCAACTTAACACTTAAGTTCAAATCCTCAAATATAACTTTGTTTTATTTTTATTTACTTAACTAAAAGTTCACTTTTACGTCAATTTCATAAATTTCCAATTCTAGTTATATTTCAAAGTTTCAACTTAAAATATTTATTCATTTCACATTTCAGTTTTATTAAAAATCGTAAATATGATAAAAATCATTTTTAATTCATTTAAATTCAAATTATCATAAATTTATCATAATTTCATATTCACTTAAATTTCTAATTATAATTAAATCAAAATTTCCAAAATAACTTACGTTCAAGATTTCTAACTTTTTCATTAATTCATTTCACTTACAATTATTCAGAAAATAAATAATAATTTACAAAAATCCTTTTTTTATTAAATTAAAAATCAAAATATTATAATAATTAAATTTCTAAAATATTTAAAATTTTAGAAAAACATATTTTAACTACGGGCCTGTATATAATTTTCTACGCTGGGTAAAGTGATATGGGTAATATATCATTTCAACCCATAATTTACAAAGAAAATCCAGGTTTTATCATTTCAAACCCGCAATCCCAAGTAAAAATGAAAAATTTAAAACCATTCAGGCCTATCATTTCAGCCCATAACATTTTTTTCTAACAGGGAACTTGCAGTGTGATCATATACAGAAATAATATAAACAAGGTCAATATCACAATATACAGTCATATATCAGATGTCAGGTGAAAATTAACAGTTTTAACATGGTAATAATATGGTAATAACATGGAATAGCATATCATATGATCATCATTAACTTGCATAAACATTTTTTATTACTAAACACTTGTCATCAATTCACTTTTCATAAGTATAAATGTCAGAGTGAGAAAGACTCACTTTTTCAAGCTGAAGACCAAAACAAAAAACACAAGTGCGATTCCAAAAGCACGACAAGCACGATATAGCATGACTTTTGATTTGAATGAATGGAGAGCCTTGATATTTGTCTTGTAAATAATAACCAAAACAAGACAATACACACATAAATATTCAACGCAAAACAATGTTGAAACAATGAAAATACGAAGCAACAAAGGAATAGATTACTTGACCTTGCTTTAACCATTCAAATGCTTGGCCTAGGAGGTTCTTGGGTTCAGCCATGATGATGATATAGCTCAGGTTTGGTACCATAACTCATGGCTAGAAGGAGTATGGAGTGGTAGGGTTATAACATGAAGCATACAATTGATCAAGGCAACATATATGAAGTTTTTGAGCACAACAAGGCTCGGCCTTGGGTCAAGTGGGGCTTGGCCATACTTGTACAAGTTTGGATAGTAGATGGAGCGGTGTGGGGAGGCCTGGAAAAAGTGGTGGTGGCGGCCTATGGTGGTGGCCAAGGTGGTGGATGAAAGGGGTGAAGTAATAGTGGTGGCTAGTGCATTGTTTTGGCCATTATTTGCAATTTTGTGGAGTTTCGTCACCAAGAGAGGTGTGGCCATGGATGGATCTGAAATGATGGCTGGAGATGATGCCAAGGAAGAGTGGTAGGGATGGTGGAGAGTATGGTGGTGATGGTGGGTGGTAGAGGCCAATCCAGAAAGCATAGAAAACTAGGCAAAATACATAGAAAATGAGAAGAAAAAGGTAGAAAAAAGATGTAGTCATTACCAGATTTTTTCTCAAGATGGAGGCCGTGATTTTTAGGGTTGAGAAAGAGAAAAATTTCATGACAAATGAGCAAGGGAAATCGGCTGGAGATGGTATGGGGAAATGCAAAAAAAACAGATGTATTGATGACAAAAGAAACTGCAAAAGAAACAGTGAAACCTTTTTACGTTTCTTAGCCTTTAACCCTTTCAAATTTCTCATATATATTTATATACATATAAATAACTGAAAATAATTAAAATCTCAGTTAAAATTCGAAAGTATAACAGATAAACAAAATATTAATAATTAAATATTAATTAGATATGATTAAAGCAAGAAAAATAGCACAGAAAAGGAAAACTTGACTTAAGAATTAGAAATAACTTCAATATACTTTGGGAAAATTTACTTAAATTTAAATACATGTAAAATGAATAAAATAAAGTAAAACACAGCAATAAAAGTGAATGTATAAAATAAATCAATAAATTGATGTATTAATTGCAAAAAGAAACGGATAAAACGCCTTTACGTTTCAGGCTTTTAAGATCTCTTAACTTTCTAAACCTTTTGCATTTCCTTTTCTTTTTAATTTTATAAAAACAAAATAAACTCAGAAATGTTATTTAAAACCGAAACTAAGTAAGAATAAAATAAAATAAATAATTTATTTTAAGTAAAATAGAAAAAGGAAATAAGAAATTGCTTAAAAATAGCAACCCTGACATAAAAATTACAAGAAAATCTCCAATGACTTTGGAAAATTTATTACTTCACAAAAAAAATATTTTAACACAAAATTTGAATTAAAAATGGTTTTAAAACATTTTCAAGGTAAAATAATAATTTAATTTTTATTAAATAGAAAGTTAAATAAAGAAAAATGCAGTAAATACCAACTAGGCTTTATAAATTGAAATAAATTCAAATAAACTTTAGAAAAATTATATTATCATTTTAAAAATACTTAAAAGTCAAAATATACATAATATAACATATTATCACATATTAAAATAAAATATAACCAAGAAGAAGTAATTTATACAATTTAAAATAGTCATTGTTAAATAACCCTATATACGCACAATATTGTAAAGGGTATAACTTTCACAATTTACATCCAAATTTAACGAAACGAAAAGTGGTGTTCATAGAATTTTATGTACTTTCATAGTAAAAGAAAAAAAAAAATTGAATTTCAAACTTTTAAAATTTTAAGTTAAAAGTCACAGTTTGACTGTTTTGACCAGAATCAACATTTCGAGCAAATATTTAACTTACACAGTTTGGAATTATAACTCATATAAAATCAAGATTTTATATTTAAATAATAAATTTAATCATTCCAAATAAGTAAAATAAGTTTTTAAATCTAAATCATACATCAAAAATAATTAAAATATACAATAAAATAATTACAAATACAGGGTTGTTACACTCTCCCCCACTCAAAACTTTTCGTCCTCGAAAAGGAATAAGGTATGGAAGGGCACAGAAAAGATAGAGTGAAATAGGATTAAGATAAGATGACAAGAAGATTGAAGTTATACCTGATAACTGTTGTTATAGGTAAGTTTTACAAGGTGGAGGTGATCTTTCCAAGATTCTCCAAAATCAAGAACTCAAGCACGCAAAATAGATTCAAATGAGTACCAAAGATTATCAAAGGTTATAGAAAGATGCCTATACCAGTCTACAGCAAGATAAGGATGATAAGGACAACCAAAAGATAGTTTGAAAACAAAATAAGGAATAAATTTGAAAGCATGGAAATTTCAACTTAAACGGAGAATAAATCTTTACACAAGTTAAATAAATCTTAACTATCTCAAATTTCATTATCTTATTATCCAATCATCTAAAATTAACCATTTTTAAAACCATGGGTTTGAAAAATAATCATTTATTACACTTACATTGTACTTAATAAATTTAATTCTTCTTTATTCCTAATAAAAATTAAATTTATTCCTCTTAATATATTCATCACTGATGTTAAATATACTTACACTTATTATAACTGCTTTATTTTATTCTTAGTTCTTCTAACATTGTTTTATTGTAAGTTATTCAATTACCCTTTATTATTATTTAACTCTGTTAATCGTTTTATAACTTAAAATTTAAGTGTATAGCATTTATTATAACCACTCAAATTTTATTTATACATTTTTTTTATATTGTATATTATCCAATTACATTTTTAACTTCTGAAATTTTGGTAAGTTATATTTGAATGCAATTGTATTATACAAATAAAATTTCCAATTCAATCATTTCAAGCTTAAATCATTTATTCAATTTTTTTTTATTTTCTTTTTATAATTGAAATTATTCTTTAAAAATAGAATTTAAGAATTAAATTTCCGATTTCTTCAGACCATTTAGAGATAAGAAATAATATATATACATATATAATATGTCAAATCAAATTTCAATCATATATATATATATATATATTATAAATCAAGCCATATTTTAGAAATTCAAATCAATTTAATTTCCCAAAACAAAGCTGTAGCAAGACTATAGAACAGTCTATTAACTTCGAAACTCGAAAATGAACGTCGACGATGTCGCGATCATCACCGAAGTTATTTTCCAGCGACAAAGAGAAGAGCACTATAAAATTCTTTGGAAACAAATTCTATTCAAAATACTTTAAATAATATAACCTTTTAAAACTTTAAACCAAAGTTCGAAATAATCGGAATTTAAATCCTCAAATTCTTGTTTTAAATTCATTTCAGTTCCCAAATAAATTTATAAACAAATATTTATAGATCTATTTGTAGAACAATAAATGATAAATCAAGTATTATCATTTCAAATTATCAATTTAAATCATTTCATTAAGTTCCATAAATTTGCTTATATATCAAAATTTATTTCATTAACCAAAAATATTTTTTTTTAAAATATATTGTGTCCGTTTGTTCTGTCAAAGTGTTTTGGAAATCTTATCGATAGCGCTGATCAGACGTATCGATCAGAAACCCGACTCAACATCAACAACTCAAACAACACAATATATAAAACATTTTAATTTTAAATACTAGCTTACAAATACATTATACATGAATAGATTTTCAAAGAAGGATAGAGATTCAAATTTTTGATTAACACAAATCAAAGGAGATTATGATTTAAAAATAAGTTAGAAACAAGGATGACATGATTAAATAACGGAATAGGAAGATGGATAAGCTTATATAAATCACGGGCAACCTTAACCGGGTCAACCGTGTCTTAAAGAATAAGATCAATGTTGATTTTTCTAGGGTAAATCTACATTCGATCTCAAGAGTTAGAGTTTGAAATAACAAAAGATATTAGCATCTAAACCAAGGATAGATAAGAATCTCTGGTGAACCGATGCTAACTGCAAAGGAGTTTTCCCTCTTTTTCAATTAAATTTGAAATTGGAGTGACCGCCGACTCACTTGAAAGATCATTCGAAGCAGAGTTATGGAATACTCCAGAGTCAAAAGAAGATGAATAGTGAGGGATACGAATGGGTTTTGGAACCGTAGGGAATGTTCCAAAATTCAAAGGAATCGAGTCAAAAGGGAGAGATTCAAACTCGAATGAAAGTGATTCTGTAAATACATTCACTCCATATGCTGAGTTTTGCCTAGAGCTACCAAAGCTCTGATACCAACTGTAATGACATGGTATTTTCAACCATTTGCATCCATTATAAGTGCATAGGCAGACACTCATGCCGGAATTGAATTGCTCAAAATACCGTGTTGTAAATAAAATTTTGGCAAACCTCAGAATATACAGTAAATAAAATCACAGATCACAGACACAGAGTATATAAAAATACAGCGGAAGAAAAAGAGATAGTAGTTCATGAAGCTATTATATAAATATGAGATACATCAGAGTTAAATAAGATACAACAGAAGAGTAACTGGATACATCAGGTGCAAATCAGATACATCACTGAACCACTGGATACTGAAACAAAATATATGGCTGGATCTTCAAGGAAAGCTCCAACGCCGAAGGTGAATCTTGAATGCTAACTCAATCAATCTAACCCGAGCGTAAAGCAAAACACAAAACCCTCGAGTCAGGACATAAATACTTATAAACTGTAAATCAACTCAAGTGAACAGTAACAAAATGCATCAGTAACTTAAAGGATGCTTGGGACCGCTCATCCTCTAAGGATCCGTTAAACTATTTACTGTGTAGTAATATACGCTATATACGGTAGTGTCTAATCAGTAAAGTATAATCATATAGAAAATAGCGTTAAGGGGATGGTGAACCTTAACGCGGTCGGATCTTTAAAACCAAAATCGTAGTGGGCTCGATATAAGGATATGACACGGCACGCGAGGCAATGCCAGGGTGGATACACCGTTTGCACTCTTGGACCGGTGGTGACGGCAAGCCAGCAGCTTCCGCCCACCTCGAACAATACCCCCGAATCAAAGTGACGCCACCGAATCGAATCACAACGGTAGTAGAATGGTTTCCGATGGAGCATGCTCGATGAAAGGGTGCGACCCTTTGTGTAGCCCGGTATAGCTCCTGTTTTAGTCATATATGACAACTCACGGGAGTTGGGTCCACGTAATATATACCTTGAGAACGTCGCCACCATCCTACTTCATTTTGGAATCTCCACCGCGTACACAGTTGTTAAAGTGGTTTTCGGTATTGGCGGGCTATAAGACAATATCCGATCCCGGCCTCTTTAACAACCAATCGTTATTATAACCTGTAGTTATAACTTTAAAACAATATTTTATACTTCAAAATAAAATAACCTTTTCAATACAAATCTTTATCAAAATAAAGATTAAATCATTTCCAAAACCATTTCAATATATCATCGTAAAATATCTTTCAATTCAAATATTTATCAAAATAAATATCAAGTCATTTCTAACCATTTCAATATATTAAATTTTCATACCCTTTCAACACTACCTTTCAGTTCCAAAATATCATATCTTTCAGAACCTCTTTTTTAAATCATGTTAATATCAAAATGTCCTATCTTTCAAACTCCGTTTTTCAAATCATTTAATATCAAAAATATCATATCTTTCAAAACTTCGTTTCAAATCATTTTAATATATCAAAATATCGTATCTTTTCAAAACTTCATTTTCAAATCATTTTAATATATCAAAATATCGTATCTTTTCAAAACTTCATTAATTTCAAATTATTATTCATTTTATTCAATCTAAAATACCATTTCAATTCATATTTTAAAACAGTTTATATTCCAAAAATTCTTTTTTTTCATCTCAATGAAGTTATTATGCTTAATAATTAAATTATTAAATTTCCAAAAATTTCAACTTCCAAAGTTTATTTATTCACTTAAGTTTATCAAAACCGTGAAAATTCACTTTTCGCGTTATTTAGAAAACTTATACGGAAAGTTACATTCAAAACAGTTCAATTTAACAAAAGACAGCATTTTAAAATGTTATACTAGGTTTACTTAAATTTCGAATAACTTAGTTAAATTCAAAAATTATAGCACTTACAAAGATTGCTATAATAGCTTTTAATTCAATTTAGCTTTTTAGTTCATTATCATCAACTACAGCGTTTACAAATGTTGTAATATCATTTATATTGTAATTAATAGCATTTCAAAAATGCATTCAATTAACTTCAAATATTCAATAAAATTTCTCAACCAATTATATTTTTATTAAAAACATTTTTAACTTATAAAATCATACATTTTCACATTTATAACATCATTTAATTTTCCTCAAGTTCATGATTTTATAAAGTTAAATTTCCATTCAAAAATCAAGATTTAATAATAATTCACTTATTAAATTGCAATGTTGAATTTTTAAAATCCATTACATTAAATTTCAACTTAACACTTAAGTTCAAATCCTCAAATATAACTTTGTTTTATTTTTATTTACTTAACTAAAAGTTCACTTTTACGTCAATTTCATAAATTTCCAATTCTAGTTATATTTCAAAGTTTCAACTTAAAATATTTATTCATTTCACATTTCAACTTTATTAAAAATCATAAATGTGATAAAAATCATTTTTAATTCATTTAAATTCAAATTATCATAAATTTATCATAATTTCATATTCACTTAAATTTCCAATTATAATTAAATCAAAATTTCCAAAATAACTTACGTTCAAGATTTCTAACTTTTTCATTAATTCATTTCACTTACAATTATTCAGAAAATAAATAATAATTTACAAAAATCCTTTTTTATTAAATTAAAAATCAAAATATTATAATAATTAAATTTCTAAAATATTTAAAATTTTAGAAAAACATATTTTAACTACGGGCCTGTATATAATTTTCTACGCTAGGTAAAGTGATATGGGTAATATATCATTTCAACCCATAATTTACAAAGAAAATCCGGGTTTTATCATTTCAAACCTGCAATCCCAAGTAAAAATGAAAAATTTAAAACCATTCAGGCCTATCATTTCAGCCCATAACATTATTTTCTAACAGGGAACTTGTAGTGTGATCATATACAGAAATAATATAAACAAGGTCAATATCACAATATACAGTCATATATCAGATGTCAGGTGAAAATAACAGTTTTAACATAGTAATAATATGGTAATAACATGGCATAGCATATCATATGATCATCATTAACTTGCATAAATATTTTTATTACTAAACACTTGTTATCAATTCACTTTTCATAAGTATAAATGTCAGAGTGAGAAAGACTCATTTTTCAAGCTGAAGACCAAAACAACAAACACAAGTGCGGTTCCAAAAGCATGACAAGCACGATATAGCATGACTTTTGATTTGAATGAATGGAAAGCCTTGATATTTGTCTTGTAAATAATAACCAAAACAGGACAGTACACATACATATTCAACGCAAAACAATGTTGAAACAATGAAAATACGAAGCAACAAAGGAATAGATTACTTGACCTTGCTTTAACCATTCAAATGCTTGGCCTAGGAGGTTCTTGGGTTCAGCCATGATGATGATATAGCTCAGGTTTGGTACCATAACTCATGACTAGAAGGAGTATGGAGTGGTAGGGTTATAACATGAAGCATACAATTGATCAAGGCAACATTTATGAAGTTTTTGAGCACAACAAGGCTCGGCCTTGGGTCAAGTGGGGCTTGGCCATACTTGTACAGGTTTGGACAGTAGATGGAGGGGTGTGGGGAGGTCTGGAAAACGTGGTGGTGGCGGCCTATGGTGGTGGCCAAGGTGGTGGATGAAAGGGGTGAAGTAATAGTGGTGGCTAGTGCATTGTTTTGGACATTATTTGCAATTTTGTGGAGTTTTGTCACCAAGGGAGGTGTGGCCATGGATGGATCTGAAATGATGGGTGGAGATGATGCCAAGGAAGAGTGGTAGGGATGGTGGAGAGTATGGTGGTGATGGTGGGTGGTAGAGGCCAATACAGAAAGCGTAGAAAACTCGGCAAAATACATAGAAAATGAGAAGAAAAAGGTAGAAAAAAAGATGTAGCCATTACCAGATTTTTTTCTCAAGATAGAGGCCATGATTTTTAGGGTTGAGAAAGAGAAAAATTTCGTGACAAATGAGCAAGGGAAGTCGGATGGAGATGGTATGTGGAAATGCAAAAAAAACAGATGTATTGATGACAAAAGAAACTGCAAAAGAAACAGTGAAACGTTTTTACATTTCTTAGCCTTTAACCCTTTCAAATTTCTCATATATATTTATATACATCTAAATAACTGAAAATAATTAAAATCTCAGTTAAAATTCGAAAGTATAACAGATAAACAAAATATTAATAATTAAATATTAATTAGATATGATTAAAACAAGAAAAATAGCACAGAAAATGAAAACTTGACTTAAGAATTAGAAATAACTTCAATATACTTTGGGAAAATTTACTTAAATTTAAATACATGTAAAATGAATAAAATAAAGTAAAAAACAGCAATAAAAGTGAATGTATAAAATAAATCAATAAATTGATGTATTAATTGCAAAAAGAAACGGATAAAACGCCTTTACGTTTCAGGCTTTTAAGATCTCTTAACTTTCTAAACCTTTTGCATTTCCTTTTCTTTTTAATTTTATAAAAACAAAATAAACTCAGAAATGTTATTTAAAACCGAAACTAAGTAAGAATAAAATAAAATAAATAATTTATTTTAAGTAAAATAGAAAAAGGAAATAAGAAATTGCTTAAAAATAGCAACCCTGACATAAAAATTACAAGAAAATCTCCAATGACTTTGGAAAATTTATTACTTCACAAAAAATATATTTTAGCACAAAATTTGAATTAAAAATGGTTTTAAAACATTTTCAAGGTAAAATAATAATTTAATTTTTATTAAATAGAAAGTTAAATAAAGAAAAATGCAGTAAATACCAACTAGGCTTTATAAACTGAAATAAATTCAAATAAACTTTAGAAAAATTATATTATCATTTTAAAAATACTTAAAAGTCAAAATATACATAATATAACATATTATCACATATTAAAATAAAATATAACCAAGAAGAAGTAATTTATACAATTTAAAATAGTCATTGTTAAATAACCCTATATACGCACAATATTGTAAAGGGTATAACTATCACAATTTACATCCAAATTTAACGAAACGAAAAGTGGTGTTCTTAGAATTTTATGTACTTTCATAATAAAAGAAAAAAAAATTAAATTTCAAACTTTTAAAATTTTAAGTTAAAAGTCACAGTTTGACTGTTTTGACCAGAATCAACATTTCAAGCAAATATTTAACTTACACAGTTTGGAATTATAACTCATATAAAATCAAGATTTTATATTTAAATAATAAATTTAATCATTCCAAATAAGTAAAATAAGTTTTTAAATCAAAATCTTACATCAAAAATAATTAAAATATACAATAAAATAATTACAAAATACAGGGTTGTTACAGGATAATCCTTTAAATAAAATATGTAGAAATTGAATTTGGTTAATGAAGTATATTCACGATTTTGGACAGTGAATAATATATAAAGAAATATTTTGAGAAAGTGATATTTTAAATAGAATTAAAATGATTTAAAAGTGTTTTAAAATGTGTTAAGTATCGAAACCATATATTTCAACATTCATTATTGAAATAGACGTTTTCGAGAAATATAAGGAAATGGTGGACTATAACATTGTTGTTATAGTAAATGATTTACAAAAGGAAATGTTTTGTATAGTATTGGGATTTATATATCTATTTTAAGTTCGAATCCCTATACTAATGATTTTGGGTTGTCGTAACGATAATTTACGCAACATTCGTTTTGACCCAAATAAATGTGTTTAAGAGAATGTTTTCCTTATAAAATAAAATATATACTTAATTTGGATTTAAGTATATTGAATATTCTCCAAGTGTTGAAAATAAATAGATTTGTGAATTACTTATTATTAAATAATTATGGAAATGTTTTTCCAATATGAAGTGAATGTTTTGAGATTTTATCTTTTAAAGATAAATTGAAAATAATATTAGAAATTGATTTAAAAATCGTATATTCATAGATATTTTGGAAATGTAAATTCAATATGGAATTTATAAAAGAAAGGGAAATTTGTTTAAAAATAAACATTGACTTATTTTTAAAGTGTGGAAATTAAATTACGGATTTGGAACGTAAATTTAATAAATCGATAAGGATTTATTTAATTAGTTTAAATGAACCATTTTGAAATGAAAGTTGTAAGGGTGTAAATTGATTTGAAATTGGTTTTCAAATGGTTGAAGTGTGGGATATATATCTTGTAAAGATATTTTTGGAAATAAATAATTTGGGAAATTATTTATAATCGAGTGGTGTTGTGAATATTGATTGATAGTTAAATAACTGACTATCAATATTGACCTTTAAATAGGTATTTGTTGTGAATTGATTGAAATTGAATGCTACACTTATTTTTAAATTATTGCGCTCGTTATTCGGATTACCCATTCCGAATAGTGATACGACGTAATGGATAGCATTGAAGACCGGTTGTGAAGACCGGGTATTTGTGAAAACGATAGGATGACCTATCGATTGTCTCTGCACCGTTAGCTACGGTATGGAGATTTCCTTTGTGATGGGAAATTCGACCAGGATTGTGAATACCCGGATTCCAAGGGCTTCTTTAGAAGTGCCTTCGATTTGGTTCGAACCTGGAACAGACTTGTATGGTTGCATGTCTGACATTACATTTTGAGATATAAAGCGGATTTCTTTCAAATACATTATCGTTGGTGGCGGAGAATTTATTCTCTTAGCTTAACACCCTTAAAGGTTATGTAGTTGAAGGTTATCAGCGATATATTCCCAATTTGGTAATGTGGCATGCTGAGTATTGCTGTGTGATGATTATTTATTGATCATTCGTTAATCAAAGCGTGGCTTTGTTAAAAAGCGTAGCTTTGTGGACGAGACTTCTTCGGACCTCACTCCCCGGAAATGGTCAAAACAGGAATATGCGGCAAGGTTATGAGGGTCGTGCCCTTTAGGGTATGTCATTTCCTTCTGGAAAGGGTGGTATCATGGTATGGAGCCCAGATACTTACTCATGTTGACAGACTATATTTATTACTATGTGATGTTGGTTATCGAGCGCTCGGATAAAGGTCCAAAGGGACCGGGGGGTGGCATATTCGAGTAGTAGTTACCTAATTACAAAGGTAACCTGGCCTTGTGCTGGCAGAGAGCTGGTTAAGTTCTCAGGACGTCCAGCCAGAGGCGATCCCATGTGGCAGTAGGAAGTTCGTTAGCCTGACCATTTGTTGGAAATCCAATTCCCAATACGAACCCAGTACGGTTTTAGTTGTATAACCTGCCATTTACTTATGGTGGTCACCACTGTTTAGATGGTGGCTATAGTAGGCATAGTTCGAAATGTCTATGCTGGCTAAGATTTATATTCTATTTTCAAAATGCTTTCATCACTATGCACTAGTAATAGTATCAAATGTTTCTTTTTAATGCGTATCAAGCATCTTTGACTATCATAAGGAGAAATCTCGTCCGATTCTACGTTTGCATTGTGTGTGTGTGCGGGAAGCCTTATGGTAGTTTCATTTTCCAAAAGCATTGCGGATATTTTCCACTTCTATTGTTGTTGTTGTTTTAAAAGTTAAATAACTGTTTTAAGTTCTCATACCAGTCGCATGACTGACCTGGAGTTTATTGTTTCCCTTCCTAAACTCTGGGTGCCCATAATTTTCCACACGGGCAGTCTAAAGTCAGGTTATCAGGTCATTCTGGATTCAGAAGTGCTACGGAGCTCAAGTGACAAGCTGGAGGGAGAGACGTATTACTTGTATATGATATTATCTCTTCCACTGTAAATTCACTTGTAAGGACATGTTTGTATAGCTGCCCATTCTTGTATTGTGTTGTATATTGTTGTTGTATACTCTGATGTAATATAATAACCGAGATAGTTCTTTGTTCTAAAGATTATTCATTTATCTATTATATGTTGTTCCGCTGCGATATGTGAGATTCTGATATTGTTTTTGTTCTGTTTCCTTATTTCTTCTATCTTTTTCTTCTACCTCTTCTTTTTAAACCCTAAGGGTTCGGTTTTCCGGCATTCGATCATTCGGCAGTTGATACAGTGGACGTAAGAATGCCGACCTTCGGAAGTTGAAAAATCGGGTCTTTACGAAGTGGTATCGGAGCATATGGTTAAGTGATAACCTTGGCACTGTTGGGTGTTACTCATTAGAGATAGAGTCAGTAGTACTCTAGCATGAGTTTGAGTGTAATAATAGATATGAGAGCGTATTTGTTAGTGAAAATAAAATTGTTTATGTTGCGATGATTGGTTTGTTGAGTGGTATATGGAATCTGGTCGGTATAGTCTGTACAACTCTATCGATAGGGATCTCTAAACACTTACTCAGAACAATTCGGCACGATATCGGTTTAAATTGGGTAAATGAAATAATTTTACCTCGATTATATTTTATATGTATAAAGGAATAATTTTTCAGAATTGTCAAAGTGTATGTAAAATTGAATTGTCTGATTGTTGAAAATGTAAAAATGTATAAGTCAATAAAAGTTGTTTGAATAAGTTAAATAAAAACAACATTTGTAGAAGAATAAATTGTATGAGCAAATGAATTATAAGTATGGAATTATAATTAAAATGATTAACAATTGTAAAATAATCTTACATATAAATAGTGAAATTATATGAGGAAAAAAATTATAAATGTGATTTATAAATAATGAAAAGGAAAATTTTGAAAGAATATTTAGCATTGATTTCACTATTGTTACTGGGAAATAATAAGGATGATGACTGCAGCATCATCGGTATCATTTTCGAGTTTCTGTGTGATGGATTTGCTACCATAGTAAATTAAATTGAATTTTGTTGTGATAAACAAATTTGAATTGGAAATCCAAGTTGAAATTTATAAATATAAGTAAAACGAGTTTTGAACTTATATTATGAGATAAATTTTTTAGCTTTGGTAAAGTTAAAGAATTTGAGTTGGCATAACAAAACATATGATTTGGAGTTTAACTAAAGGGAGTTAAATAAATTAAATCAGATTTGGAAGTTTAAATAAGTAAGTTGTATAACTTATAAAGTGAGAAGATGTAAGTAAAACCAAATGATAAATGGTTAAATAATTTTGATAAGCAAAACGAGATATGAATTTGAATAAGTGATGAATTTGACTTAAGAAAAAGTCAAAAAGAATTTACTTTAGAATTGGAATCTGAATTGGATTTCTAAGTGGAAATTTAAGTTAAGCTAAACAAATGATGAATTGAAATGGAATATAGCTTAAGTAATATTGAATAAAGTTGATTTTGGTATCGAAGTAAAATAATGAAGTGAATTAAATGGATGTGAACTTGAGTTATATAAAAGGAGATTCAGCTTTATTTGTGAAATAAATTAGCAATTGAATTAATAAAGGGATTGAACGTTAATCAATCGAATATAAATAAATTGATATGAAGCAATGAATGTAAGTGTTAATTCATTAAAGTTAATAAATTGAATAAATTGAATGTAAGCCAATTTAATATTAAACCAAATCGAAATTAAAAGTGTTAAACCAAATTGAAGGTAAAGTGAATAAATTTGGTTGTGTTGAATATACATTGGTTGTTATTTGATTTTTAGTTGATTGTATCTAAATTCATTAAGTGTTAATGAAATTAAATTAGTAAAATTGAAAGTTATGTAACTGAATCCAAATTGGAAGAAAATAAATTTGAATAGAATTGAATTTGATTTGGAAGTGAACTAAAATGAATGTAAATTAGTGAATGTGTACAAATTGGAAATGAATAAATGAATATTGTAAAGTCCAATGTTAACAAATCAAATGTGATTAAAATGAAAAAAAACCAATTCATTGAATATTAATGAGAAATGGAAGAATATTGATTTGGTTATTGATTTGTTGGATGTTAATTGGATGGTAGTTGTTTGATGGTTGCGTTTGTTGTTTTGTTGCATTTGCTATATTGGCACATGTAGTTGTTATGTTGTTATATGTTGTATATTGATATTATTTTCATATATACATGTTATCATTTGTTTGATTGAGTGTATAGTAGGTGTAGATGGCTTATGCTTCGCATTTGGAGCTCGCTTTCGCGCTATATTAGCCGTATACGCTCGCTAACAATAAATAAGGTACATATCTTGGAATACATACCGTACTTTTACACTTTTTCCCTGCGGGATGCCTCATCACTTGATGAGATGTATATTTGTGATATATATATATATATACTGTCATTTTTTTCGGATCGAGCCGCGCAAAGGAGAATCTGGCGAATTTTTTCGAAAATTTAAGGCGTTAGAATATTTTTGAGAAAATTGGCAAATTTTTGAAAACCAAGTTTGGATTTGGAAACTTAGTAAAGATTTTGTAAGGGGTTTAACTATGGATTTGGAAAAGTTAAAAACTTAAGAGATTGTGAATCAAATTAAACGGTTTGTTTTGAAAGGTTAATGGATTTCAAAACTCTTTCTTACTTGGTAATTTCGACGACGAAATTCTTTTAAGGGGGGAAGTTTGTTGTAACGACCCACTATTTGTACCATTCAAATTCGACAATAAATTAAAACATGTCAAGCTTGAATAGTTCAAAACAATAGATTGTAAATAAATTAGGAGCAAATGAAATCAAATCACAGAATCATAGACACAGATATCAGAAAACTTGCAGCGGAATTTAAAATACTTAGTGGTTCATGAAGCCACTATAAAAATCTCAACCAACTAGAAATTACATAGTTTTAAAATCTCCAATACAGTTTAAAACTTCAATAGAAAACCAAATATTCCAAGGTCTCGATTACATAAATAAGATATAGACTGAAAGATTTCTGGCAGCTCGAAAGATCTACAGAATGTCCTAGCTCCGGGAAGAAAGCTGAAACTGCAACTCAGGCTGACCCGAGCGTAAAATAAAACATAAACACTCGAGTCAGGACATACATACTTATATAGTGTAAGCTAATTCAAGTGTACTGTAATATAGAGCAAGTAACTTAAAGGATGCTTGGGACCGCCCATCCTCTAAGGATCCGTTAAACTATTTACTATGTAGTAATATTTTCGCTATTATAATAGTGTCTATATTAAATTAAACATACTTTTAAATAGCGTTAAGGGGTTACCCATATAGCCTTACCACATAATAGTCCCAGTAGTCCATCCAATATCATAGTCCCTCCTGATCGGGAAGCCACCAGAGGATACCACATGGGCTACGGGAGAAAACCAAACTCGTACAAGGCTCGCTATGGTAGGTGACACGGCACAACTAGGCAATGCCAGGGTAGATATACCAATTGCTATCTGGACCGATGGAAACGCGCAGCGCGCAGCTGCCGCCCACCTCGAACAACACTCCCAAATCAAAGGTGCGCACCAAAACAATCACAAAAGTAAGAGAATGGCATGCGAAGAAGTGCGTCCGATCAGAGGTGCTACCTCATTAATCCGAGAATCGCTCCTGTTTTAGCCACCTTATGCCAACTCACGGGAGTCGGGTCCACGTATTTACCTTAAAGAAAACATCTCCACCATCCTACTCCATTCTGGAATCTCCACCGCGTATGGTTGTCAAAGTGGTTTTCAGTATCGACAGAGAGTATGTCAGATATCCGATCCCGGTCTCTTTAACAACCAATCGTTATTATAACCCGTGGTTACACTTTTTAAAAAAATGGTATTTATACTTTACAAATCAAAATAAATTTCAAATACCTTTCCATATCATAATATCCTTTTAAACATCATTTATTCTATTAAGTATAAAATACCATTTAAACCTATTTAATTTATTTAGGAATTAATTGCCTTTCAACTCCCATTTAAATGCTAAATTCTTCCATTTAAAACCATTAAAAATCAATTCCTTATTTTTATTAATTCATATTAAACTCCAAAATTTAAGCCTTTTTCAAAAGATTATTTCTATTGGATTTTATTAAAACAATCAAAATTCAGTTTCCGTAGCACTTATAGAAATGCTACCTAAAGTCATAGGGTAAAACAGTTCATTTACAAAAGACGGCATTTAAGTGTTGTAATAGATTATTAACTTAACAATTAAATTTAAATTTCCAAAGATAACTTATTATCAATTATTTTACGTAACTAAAATCTCACTTTTAACAAAATTCAGAATTTCTAAAATAAGTTATAATCCAAAATTTTACTTAAACATTCATTTATTTAACATTTTGACTCATTCAAAAATCATTATAAATTTTATAAAAATCCTTTAAATACATTTTCCATTTAAAATATTTTAAAAACATTTCAGATAAATATTATATAAACCACGGGTCTGTATTTAGTTTTCTAGCCTAGGTCAAGTGATACGGATATATATCATTTCAATCCGCCATTTACACAAACCCGGGTTCTATCATTTCAAACCCACAATCCCAAGTTAGATATTTTAAAATTAAACAATTTATTTAATAAATGAAAAAAAAATTATCGTTCAGGCCTATCATTTCAGCCTATAACGATCTCAAATTTACAGGGGGCTTACAGTGTGATTAACAGTAAATAAGCATTAAATAGTATAACTGCAATAATATAAAATAAATAAACAACTGATGATGTGTCAATTTAAAATGGGGTTTAATCATCATATGTTATATCACAGGCAGATAAAATTTAAATAAAAATTTACAATTACACTTGTGATAAATTCACAGATATATAGGTATGTTTGTCTGGTGAGAAATACTCACATGAATGCTGTAGACAAAATTTGATTCAAAACGAAAATCCACCGGAAAAAGAACGAACAGAGATTAACGATCAAATATCCCGGATGTCACGCCTAGATTCAAATCTATAACAAGATCCAAATACCGGATACGTGACTTTAGAAATTTACGGTCAAAGAAAATTTTAAATAGGACAAGAATTAGTTCGACTTAGCTCGACTAGTTCACCACACAACCAACCTCAGTCCACTTAGAACCTGCACACTGTTGATATGGATATGCACGCACCTACCCATGCATTTTCTATAGTTTTGCAGACTATCAATATCAACAAAATCCTAATAGTACACAAGACTGGTCACGGTCCACCTCTATCTATATCAACCAAATGCCTCATCACCTACAGCTAAAAAAAAAATGCATGCACTCTTCCAGATCAAAAGCTCGGCTGAACATAAATGCACGTTTGAAACACCTTTAAAAATCTTTACACTATAACCATTACTACGACTCCAGACCCTTATACTGCTTGCTACCAGATAAGCACAACATGGTTTACGTGATGTTTTGTTTCAGTCATTTTTTTTTAATAATAATGATCTCTGTTTCTTAAAAATATAGGCTTCAGTTGTGAACACGCACACTTGGGCTCGGCTATACTTCAACTAGACGCATGTTTTATCCAAATCCACACTGCTATTTGCTGCTACAAGATGCGCATGCCCTATGAAACATGCACTAACACTATCCTAATATCTTGCTCTTGCTGCTATAAGGCACGGCCCTGCCTACTATGCACTAACACTACTATGCACTAACACGTTACTACCTTCCTATTCACGGCCAAGGCAATAAAACAGCATGCACGCATACACATGCGGCTACAGTTCCTCTCATCTCCCACTTGAAATATGCACTCATACAACCTTTCGCCTAGACCTACTCATGCTCTCTCCACTCTTTCTCCCTCCGTTTTTTTATTCCTTCTTTTATTTTTATTTTTTTATTTTTTTTTAAATTTATGCATGCGTATCAGGCAGTGATGAAGGGAACACAAACTACTATTGGCTAGTCACAAATGGAACTTGATCATCAGGGCTCGGCCGTGCATACCCACTGTAGGCTGAGGGAATAGTGGAGGCTGTGGCTTTGCAAGGTGGGGAAAGTAGGGTGCAAGCTGACTAGGTCATGGTGGGGAAGTAGCCGAGCAAGGCAAGGAGATAACCGAGAAACAACTAGAAACTGGAAGAAGAAAAGAAACCCATACCTGATTGTTTGCACTCACGCTCGGAGGAGATAATTGAAGCTACAGGAGATGCAAAAGATTTGGACGAGCTGGTATATATTGATAAAGGTTGCGCTATTTTGGGCATGCGGAAAACAGTTGATAAATGGCAAGAGATATTCTTGCTTTTTTGAATGTATCAGGTAACGAATTTATTGAGGCCAAAATCAATAGAAAAAAAGGCATGAGATTGATTTGAATCTTCGAGCGTTATGATAAAAGAGGAATGAACGAATTGCAAGGGGAAGCAACGGCAAGAAGATAATATGCAAATTTCAAAACGTAAAAGGAATTTATAGCTTCCCAAAAAGATGCGTGCTTATCTTATAGCAGTAGTGAAAGCAATTTGAAACTGGTCCCAATCTTGTGGTGACTTCTTGATTGAAACGGTATAATTTGATTTAGCAAAGATTTTGGAATTGAAAAGTTTTATACCCAGTTTTAAAAACCAATGAAAGATGTGGAAAAAGTAATGTTTTACTATAAAACTACTAACTGATTAATAGATATTGAAATATGAATTTTTAAAATACGCCAAACTGACGCAATACAATACACCCAAAATTTTATACAAAAATAACGTTTTTTAATTTATACGTTTTTACGTTACTTATACCATAAATTTTACGCGTCCTTTAAACGCGAAATTTAACAGTTCATTAATACACTAAATTCTTCAAAGTTATTGCTAAAATTTTATTGGTCTACATTCTTCATATTTTATATATACGAAATTCAAATTTTTATTAAAATTCCAAATGGAGTTGTCTTTTAACAAAATTAACCGTTTCACAACTTTAAATTTCCATATTTAGTATTTTTAAGGAAATGATTTAAATCAAATTATATAAAATTCAAAAATTAGTTTCAAGATTCAAAAATTAAAAGAAATAAATTGCTAGAAAAACTAGGGTTGTTACACTCTCCCCCACTCAGAACTTTTCGTCCTCGAAAAGGAACGAAAGAAAGAAAACAAGGAAGATAAGATGGTAAAGCAAAGTACCTTAAATGAATAATTCCGGATTCGAAGCACGAATGCTCTCCTCCGTCTCCCATGTGCAATCTCGCTCATCAGTGCTCCATTGCACTTTGACCAACTGAACAGATTTTCTTCTTAGCTGTTTCGTACCTTGATCAACGATACGAAGCGGCTTTCTTTCAATGGTTAGATCAGGCTCGATGTCCAGACCATCAACAGCAGTTGGCTGGATGACAAGAGATGGATCGTGAAGACAGCGACGAAGGTGGGATACATGAAACACATTGTGTATTCCAGCAAACTTCTCGGGTAGATCTAGTCGATAAGCAAGAGATCCAATCCTCTCCAAGATACGAAATGGACCGATGAACCTAGGGGCCAGCTTTCCTCTACGTCCAAACCGAACCACATTTCTTAAAGGAGAGACCTTAAGAAATACCAAATCACCAACATCAAACTCCAAGCTCCTTCTACGCCGATCAGCATACTTCTTTTGTCTATCTTGAGCAATTTTTAACCTTCTCTTAATCTCCTCCACTTTCTCCGAAGCTTCCAAAATTATCTCGGGCCCAAGAACTAAGCGGTTACCGGATTCAATCCAACAAGAAGGAGATCTACACGATCTCCCATATAGAGCGGCAAATGGGGACATCTTAAGACTAGCCTGAAAAGATAGAATGAGATAGATAGGAAATAAGATAAGATAAGAACAAAGGATTGGAATTTATACCTGATAACTATTGTTATAGGTGAATTCCACAAGATGGAGATGATCTTCACAAGATCCTCCATAATCCAAGATGCAAGCGCGAAGAAGATCCTCAAGAATCTGATTTACCCTCTCCGTTTGACCGTCAGTTTGTGGGTGGTAAGCTGTGCTCAGGTTCAAACGAGTACCCAAGGATTCTTGGAACGCTTTCCAAAACTGACTAGTTAAAATAGGGTCTCGATCGCAAACAATGCTAAGGGGAACGCCATGGAGGCGAACAATCTCCCTCATATAAATTTCGGATAAGCTCGAAGTTGTGCGGGTAGATCTGACTGGAATAAAATGAGCGGACTTAGTCAGTCTATCCACAATAACCCAGATGCTTTCATTTCCCTTCCTAGTTCTTGGTAAACCATCGATGAAATCCATAGAAACTTGCTCTCACTTCCAATCGGGAATCTCCAGAGGCTGCAACAATCCTGGTGTCTTCTGATGGTCCGCCTTGACTTGCTGACAAGTCGCACACCTACTCACAAAGATAGAGACATCGCGCTTCATACCCTTCCACCAGTACAGTTTCTTTAAATCCTGATACATCTTCGCTACACCAAGATGAATGGAAAGTCGGGACTGATGATGTTCCCGAAGTAACTCCTGCCTCAAACCATCAACGTTCGGGACACAAATCCTATTATTGATCCTTAAAATCCCTTTATCATCAATCTGAGCTCCACTATCATCAAGACTACTACCACCGATCCTGTTACGAACACTTCCCTTCATACGCCTAAGCATCTCGTCTTTATCCTGTTTATCTATGATCCGATCCAAAAGAGGAGAAGAAACAAAAAGCTGGCACAACAAAGATTTCTTTCTACTCAACGCATCGGCCACTACATTTGCTTTCCCGGGAGTATAGTTTATGTCGAGATCATAAGAAGTAAGAAACTCGAGCCACCGCACTTGTCTCTGATTTAAATCCTTCTGGGTAAAGATATATTTCAGAGACTGATGATCGGTAAATAGATCAAACTTAGCTCCCAAGAAATGATGTCTCCAAAGCTTCAAAGCAAAAACAACAGCCAGCAATTCTAAATCGTGAGCAGCGTAATTAGTTTCATGTGTCTTCAGCTGACGACTAGCATATGCAATTACTTTCCCATCTTGCATTAGAACTGTTCCCAAACCCTCTCGACAAGCATCGGTAAATACCGTTAATCTTTCACTTCCATTTGGTACAGTAAGCACTGGTGCGGAGGTAAGCTTATCCTTTAACTCTTGGAATGCAGCTTTACACTTATTGCTCCATATAAACTTAGCATTCTTTCGAGTTAGAGCAGTCAGAGGTGCCGAAATCCGAGCAAAGTTCTCAATGAACCTTCGGTAGTAACCGGCAAGGCCTAGAAAACTGCGAATATCAGTAGGAGTCTTAGGTTCTTCCCAATCTTTGATTGCAGCGATCTTGACTGGATCAATCGAAACTCCTTCACTAGAGACAATGTGTCCAAGGAATCGGACTTCTTCTTCCCAGAAATGACATTTAGAGAACTTAGCCTTTAATTGGTGATTTCGGAGAGTCCCTAAAACATACTTCAAGTGCGACTCATGCTCATCCCTTGTTTTGGAGAAGACAAGGATGTCATCAATAAAGACAAGAACAAATTTATTGAGCACGTCGCGAAAGACCCGGTTCATCAAGTCGACGAAGAAGGAAGGAGCGTTAGTCAGCCCAAAAGGCATAACTAGCCATTCAAAGAAACCATTTTCGATACGGAAAGTAGTTTTGGGTATGCTCTCCTCAGCAACTCTAAGCTGATGGAAACCTGTGACTAAATCAAGCTGAGAGAAAACAGTCGCTCCATAGAGTTGATCGAACATATCATTTATGCGGGGCATAGGATATATGTTTTTCATAGTAAGCTTGTTCAGTTCCCTATAATCAACACACATCCGGAGGGAACCATCAGATTTTGTGACAAAAACCACAGCTGCTCCCCATTCTGAGAAGCTAGGTCTGATCAGACCTTTGGAGGATAAGTCTTGGATCTGCTTCCTTAATTCGCTCTTCTCCCGTGGTGCCATTCTTCTGGGTGGAAGGATTATAGGTCGTGCTCCAGGAATGAGATTGATTCGGAAATCAATTTCCCACTTCGGAGGTAAAGAAGTGACTTCACCAAATACGTCGGGAAAAAGTTTGACCACAGGGGTCGAATGGATATCATCCGGGAAAGTGTCGAGAGAATAGATGAAACTACCAGCGAACTCCTGAGGCAATTTACACGGGATCTCCAATGGATTTCCTAAATCATCTTTAAGAGCAACCGTACGAGAACTACAAGAGATATCTACATCATGCCTATCTAACCAATCACCTCCAAGCAAAAGGTCGAAAGCGTCAAATCCCAAAACATAGAAGTCACCAGTGAAACACTGCTGGAAATGGAGAAGCTTCACATTCCTACAAACTTTACTAAGGTTCGCAGGGCCACCGATGTGGTTTGAAACACATAAAGGTACAGAAGAAAATTCAGGGGAAAGGAGATGCTCAAATCTATTACAGAGATCCGACGAGATGAAACTATGGGAAGCTCCGGTATCGAATAAAACGCGAACAAGAGATTTGAATAAAGTAAAAGAACCTTGAAGTATACCTTGGGAATCGCTAGGAGCGGGAGCAGGTGCAGGTGCTGGAGGTGGAGCTGGAGAGGATGCAGAAGTAACAACGAAAATTCCTGATGCCTTGCCCTTCTTCTGAGTAGGGCAGTCTCTCTTGAAATGTCCCGGCTGAAGGCAGATGTGGCAGAGGTCTCGTCTAGCCAACTGAGAAGGAGGTGGATTAGCAGCACCCAAAGTAGGACAACTATTAGCGTAGTGTCCTTTCTGGTCGCATCGGTAGCAAGTAATAGTAGATAGATCCATAGGCTGCCTCTGGGATGCCGAAGACGATGATCCAAGTCCTGGAGTCCTATTCCTCTTATGGCGGTAGAAATTGGACTTCCTTTTCTTAGAATTCCCAGAAGACTGAGCCGGTGCAGATTGGGCAGCTGTAGTGGCCCTAGAGGTAGGGTTCTCATAACGGAGAGCCATATCCATCAAAGCAGTGAACGTCCCATGCACATGTGTAATAAGTCAATCGTAAAACTCTGGTCGAGCACCAGCGATAAATTTCTCGTTCTTCTTAAGAGGGGTATCTATCAAATTCAGGCCGTATTGGAAGAGCTCATTAAAATTTCTCTCGTATTCCGTGAAGGACATATCGCCTTGCTTCAGATCCATAAAGTCTCGATAGAGCTGAGACTTGCCCGCTTCGGGCATCCATTTGACCAGAAAGGCCTCCCTAAAGCACGATAAGAGATATAAGATAGATTCAAAAATGGGAAATTTGAGTCCGAATTTGGACAACCGAAGAGATACCTAAATTGCTCCCAAGTGAGGTCAGCCTCATTAGTGTGAGAAGTAATAGATAGCCACCAATTTAAAGTGGCTCCCTTCATCTGCCAGGCCGCCAATTGCCTCTGCTGGGCATTTGTGATTTCGAGACAGGAGAAGATTCTCTCCAAGTCTCGTAACCATTGCTGAGCTTCTATAATGGTTTCTGAACCCATAAATTTAGTGCCACCTAGTTCAGCATAGTCTTTGCAAAGCTTAGTAAATCTGGCAGGGGCAGCAGGTGGAGGAGCAGCTTGCCCTCTACCTTTATTATTTCCTCTATTCATCCTGAAAGATCAAGAATGAATTTTTAAGGTCAGAGGAAAATATTAATGTCAAGATATTCTAGGATAAGATAAAGTTTAACTTGGACAAGCAATTAAGAAGGCTTGAATTATAAACGATGGAGAGAAGGAAAGAATATTTGGAAAAAAAATTATTTTAAAAACAGGAAGTTTTTATATCAAGATACTTCTTTTAAAATCTTTTTGGAAATCATTTTATACTTTAAAATACGTTCTCTCACAAGGAAAGGATTTTGGAATTTGACTTCACTCGTTCTAGGGTATTGCTACCCTATCTCTAATGAGTTTTTGCTCCTTAGGCTATGGTTAAACCAAAGCTCTGATACCAACTGTAACGACCCACTATTTGTACCATTCAAGTTCGACAATAAATTAAAACATGTCAAGCTCGAATAGTTCAAAACAATAGATAGTAAATAAATTAGGAGCAAATGAAATCAAATCACAGAATCACAGACACAGATATCAGAAAACTTGCAGCGGAATTTAAAATACTTAGTGGTTCATGAAGCCACTATAAAAATCTCAACCAACTAGAAATTACATAGTTTTAAAATCTCCAATACAGTTTAAAACTTCAATAGAAAACCAAATATTCCAAGGTCTCGATTACATAAATAAGATATAGACTGAAAGATTTCCGGCAGCTCGAAAGATCTACAGAATGTCCTAGCTCTGGGAAGAAAGCTGAAACTGCAACTCAGGCTGACCCGAGCGTAAAATAAAACATAAACACTCGAGTCAGGACATACATACTTATATAGTGTAAGCTAATTCAAGTGTACTGTAATATAGAGCAAGTAACTTAAAGGATGCTTGGGACCGCCCATCCTCTAAGGATCCGTTAAACTATTTACTATGTAGTAATATTTTCGCTATTATAATAGTGTCTATATTAAATTAAACATACTTTTAAATAGCGTTAAGGGGTTACCCATATAGCCCTTACCACTTAATAGTCCCAGTAGTCCATCCAATATCATAGTCCCTCCTGATCGGGAAGCCACCAGAGGATACCACATGGGCTACGGGAGAAAACCAAACTCGTACAGGGCTCGCTATGGTAGGTGACACGGCACAACTAGGCAATGCCAGGGTAGATATACCAATTGCTATCCGGACCGATGGAAACGCGCAGCGCGTAGCTGCCGCCCACCTCGAACAACACTCCCAAATCAAAGGTGCGCACCAAAACAATCACCAAAGTAATAGAATGGCATACGAAGAAGTGCGTCGGATCAGAGGTGCTACCTCATTAATCCGAGAATCGCTCCTGTTTTAGCCACCTTATGCCAACTCACGGGAGTCGGGTCCACGTATTTACCTTAAAGAAAATGTCTCCACCATCCTACTCCATTCTGGAATCTCCACCGCGTATGGTTGTCAAAGTGGTTTTCAGTATCGACAGAGTGTATGCCAGATATCTGATCCCGGTCTCTTTAACAACCAATCGTTATTATAACCCGTGGTTACACTTTTTTTAAAAATGGTATTTATACTTTACAAATCAAAATAAATTTCAAATACCTTTCCATATCATAATATCCTTTTAAACATCATTTATTCTATTAAGTATAAAATACCATTTAAACCTACTTAATTTATTTAGGAATTAATTGCCTTTCAACTCCCATTTAAATGCTAAATTCTTCCATTTAAAACCATTAAAAATCAATTCCTTATTTTTATTAATTCATATTAAACTCCAAAATTTAAGCCTTTTTCAAAAGATTATTTCTATTGGATTTTATTAAAACAATCAAAATTCAGTTTCCGTAGCACTTATAGAAATGCTACCTAAAGTCATAGGGTAAAACAGTTCATTTACAAAAGACGGCATTTAAGTGTTGTAATAGATTATTAACTTAACAATTAAATTTAAATTTCCAAAGATAACTTATTATCAATTATTTTACGTAACTAAAATCTCACTTTTAACAAAATTCAGAATTTCTAAAATAAGTTATAATCCAAAATTTTACTTAAACATTCATTTATTTAACATTTTGACTCATTCAAAAATCATTATAAATTTTATAAAAATCCTTTAAATAAATTTTCCATTTAAAATATTTTAAAAACATTTCAGATAAATATTATATAAACCACGGGTCTGTATTTAGTTTTCTAGCCTAGGTCAAGTGATACGGATATATATCATTTCAATCCGCCATTTACACAAACCCGGGTTCTATCATTTCAAACCCGCAATCCCAAGTTAGATATTTTGAAATTAAACAATTTATTTAATAAATGAAAAAAAATTATCGTTCAGGCCTATCATTTCAGCCTATAACGATCTCAAATTTACAGGGGACTTGCAGTGTGATTAACAGTAAATAAGCATTAAATAGTATAACTGCAATAATATAAAATAAATAAACAACTGATGATGTGTCAATTTAAAATGGGGTTTAATCATCATATGTTATATCACAGGCAGATAAAATTTAAATAAAAATTTACAATTACACTTGTGATAAATTCACAGATATATAGGTATGTTTGTCTGGTGAGAAATACTCACATGAATGCTGCAGACAAAATTTGATTCAAAACGAAAATCCACCGGAAAAAGAACGAACAGAGAGTAACGATCAAATATCCCGGATGTCACGCCTAGATTCAAATCTATAACAAGATCCAAATACCGGATACGTGACTTTAGAAATTTACGGTCAAAGAAAATTTTAAATAGGACAAGTGACGCAGCGGATTAATCGAAAACAAATTTCAATCGTTGAACGTAGCAATCGGTGAGTTGATGGATACTGAAATGCCCAAATCCGTTGATCCAAAGATACCGGATTCTAGCTATCTTCGTCTCGTTGATCGCGCACGATACCGAGAAACAAAGATCTACGATTCTTCGCACGTTGATCTAGCGCACTAGATTCCGTGAATCGGCTTCTACGAACGTTGAATCGAGCGCACTCGATTATCCGAACGAGGAGATAGGAGATAACACTCAACTACCAATTGTATGAAAGCACAAAGCTAACAAAAGGGAATTTTATTCAAAAATGTCAACCACCTTAAATGTACAACACACACCCCTATTTATAGAGTTTTCACAACACAACCCTTAAGTCGTGGCCGACTCATGACTCACGACTCATCATAAGTCATTACCGACTTAGCAACACAACAGACCGAAGTACATCACACGGCTCAAGAGTAAACGACTCAAAAACAACGACTTACGACTCATAACAGCGGCAAAAATAGGCAACCTAAACATGACGACTTATATACAACACGAGTCATCAGATACAAACGCCATACGACTCAACTATATATGCGTACAACACGACTCAACATATGTCACGACTCAACCGACTCAACACCCATACAAGTTACAACTACTCGCGACTCAAGGCTTCACCGACTCATGGTCTTCCCTGCGGCACATCCTTCTAGCGAGTCATCTCCGAACGACTCATCTACTTCCACTTCTCTGCTCTTGTTAACTCGTACACGACTTATGGATGAGTCGTTGAGACGTGTACGACTTATCACCAGAAGCGGTGTCTCATTAGGTCGGTCCACATCTTCCTTCGTAGGTCGTTGCCGACCTAGACCTTCTTTGTTGAGTCGGAAACGACTCAAAGCCGCTTCATTAGCTTGCAACGTCCCTTCTCGTGACTCCTTAGGTCGTGGACGACTCAAATCTACTCTCCTACGACTCATGCTGCCTTCACTGAGTCGTGTATGACTCATCACACTACACCATAAACTCATGTTTTCAGGAATTAAAGATTGCACAACTTCTTCTCTGGCCTTAGCTGCATCATCCTCCCCTGGTTGAGAAAAATTCGTCCTCGAATTTGTACATTCTTCTTCATCTGATTGTTTACCTCCGTAATATGGAACAAGATGTTTAACATTGAACACGTCAGACGTGTAAACATCTTCCGGCAGTTTCAACTTATAAGCATTTTCATTGATTTTCTTCACAATTTCAATTGGACCAATTTTCCACGCCTTCAATTTATTGTATGTTCCTACCGGAAAACGGTCTTTTGTCAACACTGCATAAACCAAATCGCCTTCGTTAAATTCAACATTTCGTCGTTTCAAATCTGCAGATTTCTTATATTTCTCATTCGATTTCTCCAATCGTTCCTGAACGATTTTATGACATTTAGTCAGCTCACCAACAAAATCAGCAGCTCGTTTAACTGTCCCCTTCGGTTGTGGTACCACTGCCAAATCCAACGGTCCCCTGGGTAAATTTGAATATACAATCTGAAATGGACTGAATCCCGTACTACGATTCACTGCATGATTATGAGCAAACTCTGCTTGGCATAACTTCATGTCCCAACTTCTCAAATTATCCTGTACAAGACATCGCAACAAATTTCCCAATGACCTGTTTACAACTTCTGTCTGTCCATCAGTTTGCGGATGATAAGCACTACTAAATTTTAGCTTCGTTCCCACCATCTTCCACAAACTTAACCAAAAGTGACTCAGAAAACGAGTATCCCGATCAAAAACAATAGATTCTGGTAAACCATGCAATCGATACACCTCCTTAAAGAATAATTGTGCCACTCGAACTGCATCCGCTGTCTTCTTGCAGGCAATAAAATGTGCCATCTTCGAAAATCTGTCCACTACAACAAATATCGAATCATTTCCCCTTTGAGTTCTAGGCAAACCCAAAACGAAATCCATGCTGATATCAACCCATGGCTTAGATGGTACAGGTAATGGCATATACAACCCTGCATTCGTCGCTGTTCCCTTTGAAACCTGGCAAATATGGCATCTCTCCACAAATCTTTCAACTTCTTTTCTCATCGACGGCCAAAAATAAGATTGAGAAACCAATTGCAATGTACGATCTCTACCCACATGGCCTTCTTCATGCAACTCCTTGATAATTTTCATTCTCAAACTGCTCTCAGGAATACATAACCGATTTCCTTTAAACAAAAATCCATCAATCATCATAAATTCATCAGTACTTCCTTCCTTCACTTTCTCAACATATTTCACAAAGTAAGGATCTTCTTCAATCATCTCTGGCAACATTTCAAACCCTGTCACTTCAACCTTCATTGTTGTTAATAAATGACTCCTCCTACTCAAAGCATCAGCTACCCGATTCGTCACCCCTGATTTGTGCTTAACGACAAAAGTAAACTGCTGTAAATAAGCAATCCATGATGCATGTCTCACTGAAATCTTGTCCTGTCCCTGCAAATGCTTCAACGCCTCATGATCAGTGTATAGAACAAACTCCTTCTGAAATAGATAATGTCTCCAATGTTTAATCGTTTGCACAACAGCATAGAATTCAACGTCATATGTACTGTATCTCATCTTTGCCCCTGACAACTTCTCACTGAAATATGCAATAGGTCTTCCATTCTGACTCAAGACTCCTCCAATTCCCACCTTTGACGCATCAGTGTGCAATTCAAACAACAACTGAAAATTCGGTAAAACAAGAATTGGTGCTGTCGTCAATAGTTCTTTGATTCGTTCAAAAGCAACTCCCGCTTTCTCTGACCATACAAACTGTTTTCCTTTCATGCAATCGGTAACTGGTGCCATCACACTACTGAAGTGTGGAATGAACCTTCGGTAGAATGATGCCAATCCATGAAAACTTCTAACTTCAGTGATAGTTCTCGGTTGTGGCCAATTTCTAATAGCTTCAACTTTACTCTGGTCCACTTGGATTCCCTTCTCAGATACAACATATCCCAAAAATAACACACTTCTCGTCATGAACACACATTTCTTCGTGGCTGCATAAAATTGTTCCTCACGAAGAATAATCAACACTTCCCTCAAATGTAGAACATGCTCCTCCATACTCCTGCTATATATCAGAATGTCATCGAAATAAACCACCACGAACTTCCCAATGAATGGTCTAAAGATTTGATTCATCACCCGCATGAATGTACTAGGTGCATTTGATAAACCAAATGGCATTACCAACCATTCGTATAACCCCTCTCTTGTCTTGAAAGCTGTCTTCCATTCGTCTCCCGGTCTAATTCGAATCTGGTGATAACCACTCTTCAAATCAATCTTCGAAAATATAGTTGCCCCACTCAACTGGTCTAACAAATCATCCAACCTTGGCATAGGAAATCTGTAACGAACAGTAATCTTGTTCAAAGCTCTACTATCGGTACACATTCTCCATGTTCCATCCTTCTTCGGCACCAACAAAGCTGGTACTGCACAAGGACTCAAGCTTTCCTGAACACATCCCTGCTCAAGTAACTCTTCCACCTGCCTTCGTAACTCCTCATGTTCCTTCGGACTCATTCGGTAATGTGGTCGATGTGGTAATACTGCTCCCGGAACAAGATCAATTTGATGTTGAATGTCTCTGAGCGGCGGTAACTCCTTAGGTAACTCCTCTGGAAAGACATCTTCAAATTCTTTCAAAATTGCCTTTGCTTCTTCTGGAATCTCAACTTCTTCACTACTCTCTCTCCCAATCAACAAATAGACTTCAGGCTCCTCTTCAACCTCCTTAACAAACTCCTTCAAAGTCAACAGAGTTTTCAATTCCTTAATCTCCTCCAGCTTGCTCTCCTTCTGTTGTTGCTTCTTGGGAACCAAAGTGATTTTAGTACCCTCGAACATGAAACTGTAACTATTAGCACGACCATCATGTTGAACTGATCTATTAAACTGCTATGGTCTGCCCAACAACAAATGACAAACATCCATGTCCACTACATCACACCAAATTTCATCTTTGTACTTCTTCCCAATCGAAAAATTCACATAAGCTCTTGGACACACTTTCACTTCACCACCCTTCCTTAACCATGCTAGCTTGTACGGTTTAGGATGCTTCTCAGTTTTCAAGTTCAATTTCCTCACAGCCTCTGTAGAAATAATATTATCACAACTCCCAGCATCTATGACAAACTTGCAAACTTTCCCCAGAATAGTACATGTTGACTGAAATATGTTACTCCTCAACCAACTGCAGTCCTCCTCTTGCTTTGGTGTAAGACAAGACCTCCTCATCATAAGATTACAACCTTCATCTCCAGACAATTCTTCTTCCTCCTCAACATAAGGTGCATTTGAACATTCTGCCTCCTCACCATCATCCTCCTCCACTTCTGCAACCATTGCTCTCTTCTTTGGCTTCGGACATTCATTGCTTTTATGACCCAACTCCTGACAATTATAACATTTGAAACCACTGCTAACCTTCGCCTTCTCAGCCTCCTTTACCACTGGCTTGGTAACAGGTTTAGGAACATTAGAACTTCCACCAACACCCCTTGCTTGATTATTGGAATTAGTAAATGCACCACCTCCACGCCTTCCTTGTTTTTCCCAAGCTAACGCCTTCTGATGTGCCTCTGCTACAGATCTTGGATCAAACATATTAACCATATCCTGGATCTGCATTCTCAATCCCCCAATGAATCTAGCAGTTAACTGTTCTTCGGTTTCCATAATATCATTCTTGGCAATGAGTTGGTAAAATTCATCAGCATAATCATTAACTGATTTCGTCCCTTGCCGTAGGTTCTGTAATCTCTGGTACATAAGCGATTGATAGTTGTATGGTAAAAATGTAGCTCTCATCAACTTCTTCATCTTCTCCCAAGATTCTATCTTTGACTTCCCCATTCGATCTCGAGTAAGTTTAGTCTGCTGCCACCATGCCAATGCTCTTCCCCTCAATCTAGTAGCAACCAACTTCGCTCGACGATTCTTCGGCACTTCCTTGAAATCAAAGATTTCTTCAACATTTGACACCCAATCAAGAAATTCTTCAGCTACCATCCCTCCTTTAAACTCCGGAATCTCCATCTTCATCCCCGATTCCCAACGTCGATCATCATCAATAACCCGATACTGACGTTGTCCCTGATCTCGGTCTTTGAAATGAACACTTCCCCTATCACCGTCAAACTCCTCATCAAAGTCTGATGCATATTGTTGTCTTTCACGCCCTCCAACATCTCTACCACCACTCCTACTACCCATATCTCTTCGATCACGACCATCATCATTCCTCCTACTTCGATTATCAACACTCCGTTGATCCTGACTCTCTCTCCTCTCCCGATCTGAATGATGTGAAACTCTACTTCCTCCATGAATGGATTCAGGTGAATTTCTTCTTCGACTTTGATTCATATCGATCATCAACTTCTCCAACCTACCAATGCCTTCATCAATCTTCTCATGCATACGTTGTTCCATTTGATCGGCTTCTTCTCGTCGATACAAAGCTTCAACATTTTGATGGCGGTTAGCTCTCCTTGGCGGCATGATTGAATCAACACAAAACTTCCAACAAATCTTCAACAAATGATACCAAACTGACACTACAAAACAAAAACAGTTTTCGGCCTTCACTTAACTCAGCTCGGCTTCAAACTCTCCAACTTCAAACACCTTCAATACTTTGATCCAAAATGGAATGGATCGAAAGTTCTCCCTTCGTTGCAACTTCACGATGAACACGATGAACAACTTCAAACTTCAACACTTGGCTCCAAGAATCAACTTAGCTATGATTGGCTAAGTATGGCTCTGATACCAAAACTGACGCAGCGGATTAATCGAAAACAAATTTCAATCGTTGAACGTAGCAGTCGGTGAGTTGATGGATACTGAAATGCCCAAATCCGTTGATCCAAGATACCGGATTCTAGCTATCTTCGTCTCGTTGATCGCGCACGATACCGAGAAACAAAGATCTACGATTCTTCGCACGTTGATCTAGCGCACTAGATTCCGTGAATCGGCTTCTACGAACGTTGAATCGAGCGCACTCGATTATCCGAACGAGGAGATAGGAGATAACACTCAACTACCAATTGTATGAAAGCACAAAGCTAACAAAAGGGAATTTTATTCAAAAATGTCAACCACCTTAAATGTACAACACACACCCCTATTTATAGAGTTTTCACAACACAACCCTTAAGTCGTGGCCGACTCATGACTCACGACTCATCATAAGTCATTACCGACTTAGCAACACAACAGACCGAAGTACATCACACGGCTCAAGAGTAAACGACTCAAAAACAACGACTTACGACTCATAACAGCGGCAAAAATAGGCAACCTAAACATGACGACTTATATACAACACGAGTCATCAGATACAAACGCCATACGACTCAACTATATATGCGTACAACACGACTCAACATATGTCACGACTCAACCGACTCAACACCCATACAAGTTACAACTACTCGCGACTCAAGGCTTCACCGACTCATGGTCTTCCCTGCGGCACATCCCTTCAAGCGAGTCATCTCCGAACGACTCATCTACTTCCACTTCTCTGCTCTTGTTAACTCGTACACGACTTATGGATGAGTCGTTGAGACGTGTACGACTTATCACCAGAAGCGGTGTCTCATTAGGTCGGTCCACATCTTCCTTCGTAGGTCGTTGCCGACCTAGACCTTCTTTGTTGAGTCGGAAACGACTCAAAGCCGCTTCATTAGCTTGCAACGTCCCTTCTCGTGACTCCTTAGGTCGTGGACGACTCAAATCTACTCTCCTACGACTCATGCTGCCTTCACTGAGTCGTGTACGACTCATCACACTACACCACAAACTCATGTTTTCAGGAATTAAAGATTGCACAACTTCTTCTCTGGCCTTAGCTGCATCAACAAGAATTAGTTCGACTTAGCTCGACTAGTTCACCACACAACCAACCTCAGTCCACTTAGAACCTGCACGCTGCTGATACGGATACGCACGCACCTACCCATGCATTTTCTATAGTTTTGCAGACTATCAATATCAACAAAATCCTAATAGTACACAAGACTGGTCACGGTCCACCTCTATCTATATCAACCAAATGCCTCATCACCTACAGCGAAAAAAAATGCATGCACTCTTCCAGATCAAAAGCTCGGTTGAACATAAATTCACGTTTGAAACACCTTTAAAAATCTTTACACTATAACCATTACTACGACTCCAGACCCTTATACTGCTACCAGATAAGCACAGCATGGTTTACGTGATGTTTTGTTTCAGTCATTTTTTTAATAATAATGATCTCTGTTTCTTAAAAATATAGGCTTCAGTTGTGAACACGCACACTTGGGCTCGTCTATACTTCAACTAGACGCATGTTTTATCCAAATCCACACTGCTACTTGCTGCTACAAGATGCGCATGCCCTATGAAACATGCACTAACATTATCCTAATATCTTGCTCTTGCTGCTATAAGGACGGCCTTGCCTACTATGCACTAACACGTTACTACCTTCCTATTCACGGCCAAGGAAATAAAACAGCATGCACGCATACACATGCGGCTACAGTTCCTCTCATCTCCCACTTGAAATATGCACTCATATAACCTTTCGCCTAGGCCTACTCATGCTCTCTCCACTCTTTCTCCCTCCGTTCTTTTATTCCTTCTTTTATTTTTTATTTTTTTTATTTTTATTTTTTTTTAAATTTATGCATGCGTATCAGGTAGTGATGAAGGGAACACAAACTACTATTGGCTAGTCACAAATGGAACTTGATCATCAGGGCTCGGCCGTGCATACCCACTGTAGGCTGAGGGAATAGTGGAGGCTGTGGCTTTGCAAGATGGGGAAAGTAGGGTGCAAGCTGACTAGGTCATGGTGGGGAAGTAGCCGAGCAAGGCAAGGAGATAACCGAGAAACAACTAGAAACTGGAAGAAGAAAAGAAACCCATGCCTGATTGTTTGCACTCACGCTCGGAGGAGATAATTGAAGCTACAGGAGATGCAAAAGATTTGGACGAGCTGGTATATATTGATAAAGGTTGCGCTATTTTGGGCATGCGGAAAACAATTGATAAATGGCAAGAGATATTCTTGCTTTTTTGAACGTATCAGGTAAAGAATTTATTGAGGCCAAAATCAATAGAAAAAAAGCATGAGATTGATTTGAATCTTCGTGCGTTATGATAAAAGAGGAATGAACGAATTACAAGGGGAAGCAACGGCAAGAAGATAATATGCAAATTTCAAAACGTAAAAGGAATTTATAGTTTCCCAAAAAGATGCGTGCTTATCTTATAGCAGTAGTGAAAGCAATTTGAAACTGGTCCCAATCTTGTGGTGACTGCTTGATTGAAACGGTAGAATTTGATTTAGCAAAGATTTTGGAATTGAAAAGTTTTATACCCAGTTTTAAAAACCAATGAAAGATGTGGAAAAAGTAATGTTTTACTGTAAAACTACTAACTGATTAATAGATATTGAAATATGAATTTTTAAAATACGCCAAACTGACGCAATACAATACACCCAAAATTTTATACAAAAATAACGTTTTTTAGTTTATACGTTTTTACGTTACTTATACCATAAATTTTATGCGTCCTTTAAACGTGGAATTTAACAGTTCATTAATACACTAAATTCTTCAAAGTTATTACTAAAATTTTATTGGTCTACATTCTTCATATTTTATATATACAAAATTCAAATTTTTATTAAAATTCCAAATGGAGTTGTCTTTTAACAAAATTAACAGTTTCACAACTTTAAATTTCCATATTTATTATTTTTAAGGAAATTATTTAAATCAAATTATATAAAATTCAAAAATTAGTTTCAAGATTCAAAAATTAAAAGAAATAAATTGCTAGAAAAACTAGGGCTGTTACATTTGTAACGATCCAGAATTTATGTCAATTAAAATTTGTATATTTAATTGAATTTAAATTTTAATAAGTAAAATTTATAAGTCGAATAAATTTTATTTCGAATATCTGGATTTAATTAGATAATTAAATCGATAATTTAATATTTCAAATTGCAGAAATAATTGGAAATTGGGTTTAATGTGATTAAAAATGATTCTTAAAATTTTATTTAATCATGTTGAAGTTAGAATGATGTTATAAAACATTTAAAATTGAATTTAAAGTTAAATTGCAGAAATTGAATATTTTAATATTTAATTGACGACTAAAAATTAGTCATTTTTCAAACAGTCTCGGATTTCGACGAAACCAGTTTCATCGGATCCGTAATGTGGTATTATTGTATGGTTTCAAATTTCGTGTCAATCGGATATACGGTTTGTCCGGGACAAGTCGAAACGCGTAGAAATTAGTTTAAATCGATTTAATTTAAAATCGATCGACTATTCCGTAACTCGCATAGATGATCGAATTGGCTCCCTAAACACGTTCCATTGTGTCCGGAATGTGGGGTAAACCCTAGAAATGCCAGTCACCGCGCGAGATTTGGAGTTCGGAAAATTTCAAGTGAATAGTAATTTGGAATTTTTCTATAAAAGTACCTCTCTAATTCACATTTGCAACTAAAAACCAAACCCTAACCCTATTTCTATGTCAGCCGCCATCAACACTGTCCACGGCCGAGATTAGGTTATAGTATAAAAATAATTGTAAAATTTATAAATTATAATTCGTGTAATGTTTAAAATAGTAACTTTTTCATACGAGGTCGAAAAATTACGAAACGACATGCGTCGGGTTCGTTTTGTCGAGCGCTACGCGATGGAGCTGGTTTAGAGTCGTTTGGAGTTAGCGAAATTTTTGGGTAAAATTAAACGCGCGTTTAATTTTATTCGAAATAAAACGCAATAACTATTATCGGAAACTTAAGGTGAGAACTTCTCACTCAATCGAATTGTTTCGATTTAAATTTTAAATAGTTAGATTTAAAATCGCTTGAATGTGTAACTGGATGATAATTTGTTATCTATTGTGTTAAATAGACATTATGCGCCGCATATTAAGCGGAGGTTATTTATTAAAAACATATACCGCGATAACTCCAACTTGTATGGAATTGGTATTATATATGCACTTGGAGTTGATTTCCCGCATTATATAGCGGATGAGACCCTATTGCGCCGCATAATAGCGAATAGTATTTTATAAATCCCATATAGTGCGATATTCCGTCTCGAAGCGGAACTGATATTGTGCTAACATCTTTGAATGCAGGGAAGCAGGTTGGAGGGATCCAATTGGATTCCTCAAACATTTGAATTGGTTTCAATGTTGTGTGTTGTTGATCTATTTGTAATTTGCGTGATTATCTTTGTGATTGGAATCGTTAAAAGCTAAATTTTAGCCAAATATATTTTGGTATCGTTAGATGCCGAAAATGAATTAAATTGGATTTTTGTAAATTTAAGTTAAGAATTCATGATAAAATTTAATTTTGGAATTGATTCATTTTAAATAAATAAACATTGAAATGTTTATGTTATAAAATTATTGTTCTGTGAAATATAACTGAAATGTGATTTTTGAAATAAGTAGTTAATTTATTTATAAAATGGTTTAAATTGGGATTTTTGAATTCTTATAAACGGTTTATATAAAAGATTTATAAAATTGATATTTATAAACTATATTGGAATTATAAAACAAGTTTTTATAAGTGTTAAAATGGAATATAAGTGGATTTTGTAAGTGAATGAAATCTATATATTTATAAGTTGTGAAGTTATAAAAAGAATAGATTTTGTAAAATAAAATATTTATAAGTAATTGACTTATAAACTGGATTTTGGCGTGTAAATGAAATCCGGATAGAATTTGTTAATAAAGTGATTTTATAAGTTGAAGTTGTTATAAAATATAAATGGAATTTATAAAGGTTGTTTTATAAATCCAAAATCGACTTATTTTAATAAGTTTAATTATTATAGCTTATTAAAGGAGATATATTCACGATTTTGGGACAGTGGATAATCCTTTAAATAAAATATGTAAAAATTGAATTTGGTTAATGAAGTATATTCACGATTTTCGACGGTGAATAATATATTAAAGATATATATCGGGAAAGTGATATTTTAAATAGAATTAAAATGATTTATAAATGTTTTAAAATGTGTTAAGTATCTAAACCATAGATTTCAACATTCATTGTTGAAATAGCCGTTTTCGAGATATATAAGGAAATGGTGGACTATAACATTGTTGTTATAGTAAATGATTTCCGAAAGGAAATGTTTTATATAGTATTGGGATTTATATGTCTATTTTAAGTTCGAATCACTATACTAATGATTTTGGGTTGTCGTAATGATGTTTTACGCAACATTCGTTTTGTCCTAAATAAATGTACTTCAGAGAAGGTTTTCCTTACAAAATAAAATATATACTTAATTTGGACTTAAGTATATTGAATATTTTCCAAGTGTTGAAAATAAATAGATTTGTGAATTACTTATTATTAAATAAGTATGAAAATGTTTTTCCAATATGAAGTGAATGTTTTGAGATTTTATCTTTTAAAGATAAATTGAAAATGAATACTAGAAATCGATTTAAAAATCGTATATTCATAGATATTTAGGAAATGTAAATTCAATATGGAAATTATAAAAGAAAGGGAAATTTGTTTAAAAATAAACATTGATTTATTTTTAAAGTGTGGAAATTAAATTACGGATTTGGAACGTAAATTTAATAAATCGGTAAGGATTTATTCAATTGGTTTAAATGAACCATTTGAAATGAAAGTTGTAAGGGTGTAAATTGATTTGAAATTGGTTTTCAAATGGTTGAAGTGTGGGATATATATCTTGTAAAGATATTTTTGGAAATAAATAATTTGGGAAATTATTTATAATTGGGTGGTGTTGTGAATATTGATTGATAGTTAAATAACCGACTATCAATATTGTCATTTAAATAGGTATTTGTTGTGAATTGGTTGAAATTGAATGCTACACTTCTTTTTAAATTATTGCGCTCGTTATTCGGATTACCTATACCGAATAGTGATACGACGTAATGGATAGCATTGAAGACCGGTAGTGAAGCCCGGGTATTTGTGGAAACGATAGGATGACCTATCGATTGTCTCTGCACTGTTAGCTACGGTATGGAGATTACCTTTGTGATGGGAAATTCGATTGGGATTGTGAATACCCAGATTGCAAGGGCTTCTTTGGAAGTGCCTTTGGTTCTGTTCGAACCCGGAACAGACTTGTATGGCTTCATATCTGACATTACATTTTGAGATATAAAGCGGATTTCTTTCAAATACATTTCCGTTGGTGGCGGAGAATTTATTCTCTTAGCTTAACACCCTTAGAGGTTATGTAGTTTAAGGCTATCAGCGATATATTCCCAATTTGGCAATGTGGGATGCTGAGTGCTGTTGTGATGATTATTTATTGATTATTTGTTGATCAAAGCGTGGCTTTGTGAAAAAGCGTAGCTTTGTGGACGAGACTTCATCAGACCTCACTCCCCGGAAATGGTCAAAACAGGAATATGCGGCAAGGTTATGAGGGTCGCGCCTTTTAGGGTATGTCATTTCCTTCTGGAAAGGGTGGTATCATGGTATGGAGCCCAGATACTTGCTCATGTTGACACACTATATTTATTACTGTGTGATGTTGGTTATCGAGCGCTAGGATAAAGGTCCAAAGGGACCGGGGGGTGGCATATTCGTGTAGTTGTTACCTAGTTACAAACGTAACCCGGCTTTGTGTTGGCAGAGAGCTGATTAAGTTCTCGGGACGTCCCGCCAGAGACGATCCCATGTGGAAGTAGGAAGTTCCTTAGTCTGACCATTTGTTGGAAATCCAATTCCCAATACGAACCCAGTACTGTTTTAGTTGTATAACCTGCCATTTACTTATGGTGGTCACCACTGTTTAGATGGTAGCTATAGTAGGCATAGTTCGAAATGTCTATGCTGGCTAAGATTTATATTCAATTTTCGAAATGCTTTCATCACTATGCACTAGTAAAAATATCAAATGTTTCTTTTTAATGCGTGTCAAACATCTTTTACTATCATAAGGAGAAATCTCCTCCGATTCTGCGTTTGCATTGTGTGTATGCGCGGGAGGCCTTATGGTAGTTTCATTTTCCAAAAGCATTGCGGATATTTTCCACTTTTATTGTTGTTGTTGTTTTAAAAGTTAAATAACTGTTTTAAGTTCTCACACCAGTCCCATGACTGGCCTGGAGTTTATTGTTTCCCTTCCTAAACTCTGGGTGTCCATAATTTTCCACACAGGCAGTCTAGAGTCAGGTTATCAGGTCATTCTGGATTTAGAAGTGCTATGGAGCTCAAGTTGCGAGCTGGAGGGCGAGACATATTACTTGTATATGATATTATCTCTTCCGCTGTAAATTCACTTGTAAGGACATGTTTGTATAGCTGCCCATTCTTATATTGTGTTGTATATTGTTGTTGTATACTTTGATGTAATATAATAACTGAGATAGTTCTTTGTTCTAAAGATTATTCATTTATCTATTATATTTTGTTCCGCTGCGATATGTGATATTCTGATATTGTTTCTGTTCTGTTTCCCTATTTATTCTATCTTTTTCTTCTACCTCTTCTTTTTAAACCCTAAGGGTTTGTTTTTCGGCATTCGATCATTCGGCAGTTGATACAGTGGACGTAAGAATGCCGACCTTCGGAAGTCGAAGAATCAGGTCTTTACACGTTTATAACGTTATATCCCTATTCCAAACGCAATGGAAAAGGTTTCGACGCCTAATTCGATCATATGGAGAAAATGGCTTTCTGGACCCAGTTATTTAATACTGGATTTCGATATAAATTTCAGCGCGTTTACATATTTTACGCTCACACAACAACACCAAATACTACGTAAATTGAAACCCAATAATAAAACACTATTACGGATCCAATGGAACTTGTTCCGTCGAATCCCGAGACTATGCCTTGGAAGGCTATTTTTAAATATCAATTTAAACGATAAAATGTCAAAACTGAACAAATCAGTGTCAAATTCAATTTTAAAACTTTTATTATCCTCAACACTATCAATATAAATTTTACAAGCCTTCAAATTATTTTTACAGGCTTAAAACTGAAAATTCAATAATTTACCCAAATTCAAATTATTAAACTCAATGAATTCAATTGCCAAATTCAAACTGATATTTTAAATCCAAGTTAAACTATCTTGCAAATATTTAAAATTAATTAAATATTCCAATTTCAAATGTCTAAAAATTCCGGGTCGTCACAGTAACTTAAACATATAGAGTATACTTCTAGATGTACATTTTTCACCCATAATGGATGTATCTATATTTGTAACTTGGACATCTACCTTTGACTGATTGCATGTTATGTGTGAATCCTTACATATCTGATGTTAGGCGATACCCACGATATAATTTGGATAAGTAAAATCAAATTTAATGATCCATTATAGTCATTAAACCTCCGTTTAGTTTTGGAAAGTTAATATTTCGCTTTCTTTTAAAATGATCTTTAAGGTTATTCTATATTGAACAAGATATTTCAAGAATGATTTGACAATTGTTTTGAATATTATATAAAGAAGTTTATGAATAATTTTGGGCATTCATAAAAGGAGTTTTAGAAATAGTTTTGAATGTTTATAAAATGATTTTATAAATGGGTTTGGATGTCTATAAAGGGAAGTTTTATACAAGGTTTAATAGTTTATAAAGAAGTTTATATAACCGGGTTTGAATTTTTATAAAGAATCTCATAAATGAGTATGGAAGTAGACAAATGTTTTGTAAACGGGTTTAGGTTAAAGAAAAAGGATTTCATGGGTAAGGGAAATTTATAAAGAATTTACTGAAGATAATTACAGTAGGAATGGTTTAGGTTTCTCGAGGTTGACCTTTTAAAAAAAAGGTTGTATGGAACATCCGTTCCACACTTAACACCAAAGGAATAGTGTTTAGATTATCTTTTTATCCAATTTAAATAACGTAGTTAAATCCATTTAAGAGATTTGAAAATAGGATATCTTGTAAATGTTTTGTGAATATACTTATGTAAAGGAGACAACTACATGAATGTTGATAAATGTTTGGGAATGGAGACTTATAAATGAAAGTGGTTTTGAGGCTTAGCGATTGCTTTGGGTAATTAAACTCCAATTTTTGTTGTTGTTATTTGATAGTTAAATAACAAGCTATCAAATTTTGCAAAATTTGACTAAGGAAGTATGAATGTAAAATTCGAGTTTTCGATAAGGACTCAAATACTTACTTCCAAAAGAACTGGGAATGAGTCAACTGGAAATTATTGGTTGTTGGTACGGAGAGGCCGGTATCGAATTTATATATATATATATATATATATATATATATATATACGTATGTACGTACGTACGTACGTACGTACGTACGTACGTACGTACGTACGTATGTATGTATGTACGTATGTATGTATGTATGTATGTATGTACGTTTGAGTCTTGATAATGATTGAAGATGGTGCTCTTTGAAGTGCAAGAGCTACTACTAATCCTGAGGGTGATTCCATAATAGGTGTAGTAGAGTTTGTGCCTTTGGTTTCGTTTAGACCCAGAACGAACTTGTATGGATGAATGCTGGCATTGCATTGATGCCTGGAGGGTAGTGTTAGAATTTCAAGATGGATTGCTATTCAGAAAGATAAAACATTTCCTCAAGCCTCATCAATCGAGAATGACTAAAACATGAGATATGCAGCAGGTCTACACGGGTCGCACCCATTAAGGTATGTCATCACCCTTCTAGATATATACACAGTCATCAAAGAATTCGTGTACGTGGGAGCTCTCAGTTAAAGGTTGCAAAACAATCGGAGTGATGATATATTCGATATTATCCAACAAGGAGTAGGTCGATTCTGTGTTCCTAAGGGTCGTTACGTACGATCTTGGTACATCTTTGTAAAGGTGCACTAGGAGGGTACCCTAGTTGCCCAGTCATTTGTTGGAATCCAATCTCCAATATATGCCTTACATTTTCGGTTGTAGAGCCTACTATGTTGGAATTGAGTTGCAAGCATTTCAGCTAATTTATCTATTACTTTAAACCTAGATACTGTGATAATATCACTGAATTTTTATATAAAATGTTTTAATTATCGTAAATTAGTTTGGTTGTTACTTGTTATCGAGTTTTACTCACGCCGGTTACCTAGACTGACCCGGGCATTATTCCATGTATTGCTCGGGTCAGACCCGAGTATGTTTTTTCCAGGTTTGGCTAGATACTTTGGAGCTGGAGAGGAGCTGGATGGGCAAGATGTATTACGCATTTTTACTTCCGTTGTATTATAGAGTCTATATGTTTTTCAATGTGAGGACAGGTTTCTATAACTGTCCAACAATTTAGGATAAGTCTAATCTACTCTGATGTTGTATATATGAATAAAGATGTTTCCTTTCTGTAAAGATCATAGTTGTATTATATATTATTCACTACGTTGTGAGATTCTGTATTCTTTTAGTTTTCTCTGTCTTCTCCCTTCTTCTTTCACCCTAACAAATCAGTATTTTCGGCACTTGAATGTTTGGCATATAATACAATGGACGTATTAATGTCGATTTTTAAGGGTTGAAAATCCGATTCATTGCATATACTTTCGACGTGTAAGGTGTACGCTCCTAGTCATTATTGGAAATTTTCATTTTCCTTGTTTTTGATTCAAATCTTTGAATTCTTTCTTTCTTAATTGCAATGAGAAGTGCTTAAGCTCTTCTCGATGTTTCATTATTTGTGTCCATTCTTTAAGATTGGATTTTGATCTTGTTTATGCCTATTCTTTCAAGTTTGGGTTTGTTCTAATTTTCTTCCAAACATTCATGAACGGTTGTTGTTCTTGTGGGGTCAAAATCCATTTTGTGTTTAGCGACGTGGTCTCACATTATTATATGTTTCCCATATTTCTTGATTTTTCTCACGCTGGTTTTACAGACTGATCCGGGTGTTAATGTACTATAATGCTCGGGTCAGACCGAGTGTTTTTCCAAGTTTTCATTGGTGGGACATAGAGCTCATTGGAGTAAAACTGGATGTTGATCTTCCATATTTTCAGTTGTATTATTATATATACTTATCAGCAATTGTGAGATCAAGAAGTCATAGCTCTCCAAGCTATTGAGGTTTGTTTTAACTCTAATATAATATGTACCTTAGAGTGACAGGTTTTACTATCTTTGTAATATTATATGTTGTCGTTCCACTGTGTGATTCTGTTTCACCCTGTACTTCTCCTTTTCTTTTTCTTTTTCTTTTTCATTTTCTTTTTAATCTAATAATCTGCCTCTCCGGCACATGGATGCTCGACATTTGAATACCATGGATGTATTAAGTGTTGACTTTCGAGGATCGAAAAGGCAGGTCATTACAACCCAAATCCAATCCTTTGACCCTTTCTACACATCCTACCATCTAGGTAGTGAGATCAATTAGTTAAGCCTAACCTGACTAATTTAGATCACATAGACTATGGATTCTGATACCATTATTGGTGTTGTGCCAGTCCATAGTGGAAGTAATGAGTGGATTTCTGTTTTTTCTACCATTTTGGATCTTTATTGGGCTTTTGAACTCTAATATATTTAGAATGTTTCTAAAAAAATTAAATGAAGTCATCATTTTAGTAATATCATAAATGTATCTTTATATTATGTAATTAATATTATATTGTATACATATACATGTACCTTATACACGTATAAATGTGTGTGCATGTATGGCATAGCAAACCGTGCAAGGTATAACATGTTTATATGTAAGTACCAGGATTTACACTGCAATGGCCATGTTAGCTCATCTAGTACACAATATATTATCCAAATGTACGTTTATATACATTAATTTTATATACATAGAAATATTACGTGTGTGTGTGTGTGTATATATCTATGTATATGTATATATGCATGTACAAACTATATTTTTATTTTAAATAATTTTATAAATATATAGACATGGAATTTTAACACTAAATATATATAAGTACGTTTAAAACATTTATAAAATTATATTATTTTTTACTGTAAAACCAAAAGCACTATGTATATATATATTGAATGTATAAATACATTATATATATATATATATACATATATTAAATATATATATTTGCATATATATATAATATAATAATAAATATACATATATTAATACTTCTAAAATATTCGAAAAATATATATACCTGAAAACGGGCACAGCACAAAATTGATTTTTTTTAAATTTAACGATATATTTTAAATTAATATCCATACGAATAATAGTTAAAAATTAAATAAAATGTATTTTGAAATATAATTTTGATTTTTAAATCTTTTTAGAAAAGAAGTCTAGGTCATATTTTATTATTTGAATATTTAATATGCAATTTTATAATTAAAAAACAATTTTAAAATCTAGTTTAAATTTTGAATAAATTTAAAATAATAAATTTTGAATAAATTTAAAATAACAAATTATACACAAAAAACATTTTTCTTTAATTTTTTACAAAAAACATATAATATAATAATTTAACTTTATAAAATGTAGAACAAATTTTATAATACATAAATATATAGATATAATTAATTTAGATGATTTAGTGGTTTAAATTATAATTAATAATAATAATAAATAGAAAATATATTTTTTATTTTTGCCTAAAGTATTTTATATATGAGGGAATTAGGAAAAAGGACCAACTTTGATATAAAAAATTGTCTCAACGGCACCAAGATTCATTTTTTGGCTGAAGGACAAACTTTGAAAAAAATTAGGCTGAAGGACAATGCTATTCTAGCTAGCATTATATTCAGTTTTTACGCTACAAAAAATTATAGTTCAAACTAGCATTTAATTCAGTTTTTACACTATACAAAATGCTAGTTCTAACTAGCATTGTCCTTCTGCCCGTTTCAAATTTTTTCCTTCAGCTTAAAAATGATACTTGTCCTTCAACCTAATTTTTTTTTCAAAGTTTGTCCTTATGCTTATTTTCCACTTTATGAATTATAATATACATATAAAATATAAAATCATATCTTGCTAGAATATGGAGTTTAAATTATAAAGCTTATATATAATTAAATAATATATATATTAATTTAAATGATAAAAATTGTTTTTCTTACCGAGCCGTGCATGTTATAGGTAGATGTATGACAAAATAATTTATTTAAAACATATGAGTATATAAACATACAGCCAATCTGATTGTGAATATATATTGATAAATAAAATTGTCACTAATATTATAAAATATGATATATGAATATTAATTCAATAGAATATAATTATAAATCATTATCTTATACTAAAGCTGAAAGCTCACACCCTGAGGTGTTGAAATGAATTGAATCAAATTATAATTCTGAAGGTGCTATCTTCCGGATGCAAGCTACAGGCTATCGAATAGTGTTTAATTTTATTTGATTGTGGCTTAAAATAATGGAGGAGAGGGGATGAAAGGTTCGGTCGGAAATGAAGGGGTATGGAAGCTTCAAAAAAATCTCTAATATGTGTATATTGAGATGCTTATAAAGGGGAGTGACTAAGACAAGTTAGAATCTAGATCCTCCTCTATCTTTACCAATTCTCTTTAATTTATCCATCAAAATCAAGCACTTATATTTCCATCATATGGCCGCACCCATGATAGACTTACCATGGCCGTACCAACCAATCCCATATATGGCCTTCGAACCCATTTAAAGACCAAACAAATATTTTGCGTTTAATTTAAATTTAATCGCGTATCAATATCATATATCGATTAATATATTAATTACTATTATAAATACATTATATTTGTTTATCATATGAAAATAAAGATTTATAACTAATATTTCATAAATTTTAATTAACTTAATTAATTTGTAACAATAATAAACTAGTTAAATTGTTTAATCACGGAGTATTTAACTATTCGGTTTGTGCGACTCTTTAGGTGTAAATTTAATTAGCAACTAATATAAAACTATTCGAATATTAACGTTCATCATCACTTAGCAGATGGTGTCAATTTTAGCCGAATTTATCACTTGGTTTTGATAAAATCCAATTTTAGTTTGTTAGGCGTTACTCGATCATGACTGTTATTTACATCAACTCTCTTCGACAAAAATATATCACTTTAGATTTATGGAATTTGGTAATTATCAAAATTCCAATATCGTCCATATTCAACTCTATAGTCCAAAGATAGTTAATAATAACAATTACTATTAACCGAACTACTATGACCAGATATTTTGACTTTGAGTTGACCATGATACTAACCTCGTATAACTGAGGAGACGAATAATTTCACTATCAATACTTCCATTCGACCAACTATAGCCACTCATAGGACTCATGCCATGATTTGACTATAATTAAAGCCGAGTTTTCATAATGAAGATCAACAGTATTCTCAAAGCGGGAGCACCATGTAAATTAGTCACATCGATATTTTCTATTTGGCCTTAGTTACATTAACCAACAGAAAATTATTGAGTGAGTCATTCTATATTTATTCAATAACTTTCAGTACGCAACCCCCTGGTGCTTTTAACAGTCATGAGTAATGCACTACCCAACATTTGGAGAGTGTTACGTACTCTAGTCTCAGTGGATACATCAATATCTAGTCTCGATGCATCTTGACTAGGAATATTTAAAATGATGTGTTTATTATATTGTGATACAATACTCATGATTACAACTATTTTTAATTACTATCATAAACACAATATTTATGATTTTCTATTAAATATATTTTTATTAAATATTTAATTATTTATAACACATTGTAACAAATATATAACAGAAAGAAAAAATACCTTTACGAACGAGAATTGATTGCAATGTTAATTAATATACAATAAAATACGGAATTTCCCTTAGGGCATACCCCTAACTCTATCAAAACGAATCTGACTTATCACTATCTAAATGTTATAATGTTCCCAAGTCATCCAATTAAACATACACCCTTATAAAAGATGTATACAACGGCTAAAAAATTATATATATGTTACATGCACATGAATGCTCTAAAAATTAAGGCATATTTATTATATAAATGTAAGATGAAGTAAAATACCATGAGTGCTTTCCATAAGCTACCTTGCAAAAAAACTTCTACTTTACTCTTGTTATCATAACTAGCTGGAATGAGCCAATGAATCAAAACCCCAAAACAAAAACTCCATTCTTTTGCATTTCTTCCTTTAGCGTCCTCCATTTCAACAAGCATTGAGTACTTTTTATTTGATGGTAGAGACAGAATATCTTCTTCAATGCTTGGTGGACGTTGCGATGAATTACTATGACCAATCAACATTTTGCAATATACACATTAACTTATGAATCAGTTGATAAATCAATAATCTTGTGAATCAATTGTTAAATTCTTAACACTATTTTTTCATTGTATAATGTTTAACTATTATTTGTGTAGGATCAAATAAATCATTGAATACTATAACATAATAACATCAAGGATCAAACTATCTATGATTCAAAGGCAAAACTAATTTATCCATTTCAGTTATTAGAACTTCTGGTGTCTATTATAATCCAAAAATAGTAATTCATATGCATGGATAAAACTGAACTTCTGATGTATTATCATTAACCCTTCAACAATAACTTATTTAGTTTGCAATAGGTATATGGAGACACTGTAACTGTATAAAGAGAAATGATTTCCACACCTCAAAATAATTACCGATGTTAAAGAAAAAGCAAATAAGACAACTAATAATTACATATGTTAAGGAAAAAGTGGACAACTAGAGTCCAACGATGCAAAGATGAAAGACAATATGAAAACAACTAATAATTAAGCATCAAATAGAAGATAAACTTGCCAAAAAATTTAAACCACATAAAAGTCTAAAAAATATGTTTTACTATTCCCGTAGCAATCGGTTGTCTACTTAGATTTAACACATCAGACAAAAAATAAATAAAACATCACTTGTTACAATCATATTTGTCTACTTTTATTTGATGCGTTTCAACATTGTTAAGTCGGGTTGCTCATTTAAATTGGAGGGAAATTTTTTTGACATCTCATAATCATCTACGTCATTAGTCGACCGCTTAAGAAAACATCATACAATGGACCAATTAGGATTTTGCATGACTTATGTAAAAGATTTGTTTTTCTTTAGGTCCAAGAACTAAAGGCTCAACGTATTCTCCATGTAATAGCCCGCAAATCCGTACCCCTTGAGTCGACACTATTCTCCATCATTCAACTCAAAATGAACGGAAATACGAACCATTTGGGTTAAAGAAGAAGAGGTAGAAGAAGAAAATATAAAACTACATCAGAATCTAACCATCGCAGCGGAATAAAGTATATAAGATAATAAATGATCTTTACACCCAAAAAAATCATCTGTTTATAAATTACATCATCAGAGTATACATAACACACAAGTGGACAGTAATCATAACCTGTCCTCACAATCTGAATACACAGGTAATCAACACAATGGAATATGTAAAACAAGTATGGGAGTACGTATCGCCATCCAGCTCCGCAGCATCCTTTCCTGTAATCTATAATACTCGGTCTGACCCAAGCATTATAGTTAAATAACACCCGAGTTAGTCTGGAATACCAGCGTGAAAAAACCCCACTCAATTGGATTATTAAAGTTTCAAAATTCTTTTGAAAACAAAAGCATCTCGTAAGACCATGCCGTAAATAAACATGTCGGGTTTTTACCTTACGATAGCCAAAACACCTTTTATTAAAATCCTCTGATATTATAGTAGTGCCTATAGAAAGTAAAATAGAATCTAGTTGAAATGCTTGCATCTCACGTTTCAGCAATAGTTGGGCACAATCAAAACCGTACAGGCACGTAGGGGGAATGGATTTTCAACTAACGACTAGGCACTGGGGTACCACCTGTCACAGTACGTGGCCTAGATCACCATACCGAGGATTACTCCCAATCCCCTGTAACACAAAACCGGGACTACCCTTATTGGATAATCCCGAGTAAGATCACCCTATGGTTGGGATCAGCAACCGCACCACTAAACCGAATAAAAAGGGACATCTAGATAGGGATGACCTCACCTTAATGGGTGCTACCCAGTTAGCCTTGCTGCATAACTCTAGATTTTCAGTCATTCCCAGTTGATGAGGCTCGAGGCTAAGCATTACCTTTTAGAACATATCACTGAGAATGCTCACCATCCATCTGACGATGTTCTGAAAGAATTCATCCATATAAGTCCATTCCAGGTTCGAACGGAACCGAAGGCACTACTCCTACTACATCCATTTTGGAATCATCCTCAGGATTAGTAGCAACTAGCCCATACACTTCACTGCTCCATCTTCGACTCCGAACTCGTTTTTCCATGAAACGCACAAATCGGATCGAAGTGGTTTTCAGGAAATAAATCCCGATCCTAGTCTCTTCGAAACGATTAGTGCATTGGCCAATATTAATAGTCGGTTATTTAACTATCAATTAACATTCACAAACAACCATCAAACATGAATAATTTCCCAAATTATTTATTAACCTCAAAATATCTTTGTAAGATATATTTCCACTTTCAAACCTTTTTGAAAATAGATTTCAAACCACACTCTTCTCATAGAATGAATTCTCAAATATTTATTTCCACTGAAAACACCAAGTATAATACTTTAGATTTTTAAAATCATTTAGAACACTTTATTATAAAATATACTTTAACATTTAAATTGAAAACTACTTCAATACTTTATTAAAAATATATACTTTAGGAATATTTAAAATAAAGGTACTTTATAAAATATAAACTAAATTTTACTCTTTTAAACATAATACCAACTCACCTTTAAATAATTACTACTATAATAAATTTGAGAAAGACTTACTTTAAAATTTAAACATTTAAAAATAATAAATTTTCTAAAACATACTTCTAAAACCACTTTTAAACTTGTACATAAACTTGCTTTGAAATGTACCTGGCTATTCAGGGAAATACACTTCTCTTCCATATCCTTTAAAAATAAATCACTATTTATTTTTAAACAAATTTACTCATTCCTTTAATAATTTCCCATCGTGAATTTATTCTTCAAATATCCACTGCTATGTTACTTCACTTTTATTAACCCAGTTTATAAATTTCTTAGTCCCATCCCTCTTAAAATTCCAATTTCAAACACTCAAATCAATTTCCAAATTGATTTCCAAATTACTCCATTCTGAAATAATTTCCTTTACTTACCCATTTATTCCAGAACCCATTAACTTCAGATTTTTATTTCTTATTTAAGATTTAAAATCTTTAACTGAAAAATACCAATTTCAGATTTCTAAAATTTCTTCTTTATCCTTTTAAAAAAAAACCTTGAATTTTAAAGTAAATTCTTTATTCCTTTAAATAATATCACTTAAGTTTTACAATTCATTATTTTCTGTTTATTCAAAATCCCCTTTTTTCCATACTTGAAATTGTTTATTAGAATTTTAAAATCACTTTTATTCTTATCAAGCTTAAATTTATTCAAATTCTCTATGATTATTTTACTTAAAAATTCACTCTTTTATTTTCTTTTCAAAAATCCAATTCTATATATTTTGATAACTCAGTGTACCGACATATATTCAAGCAAACCATAGCATTCAGTATTCCAATTATCAATATAATTCATCACTGAATATCAAATATTAATAGCATAGAATATTAAACAATCTAAATAATTTTGAGGAATCCAGTTGGATCCCTCCAACCTGTTTCCCTGCATCCACAAATGTTAGCACAATACCAATTCCACTTCGACGTGGAATATCGTGGTATATGTGATTAATATAATATCATCCGCTATTATGCGGCACATAAGGTCTCGTCCGCTATATAATGCGGGAAATCAATCATTCCAATATATACTAAATATATATATATATATATATATATATATATATATATATATACTGCTATATATAATATAGCACATCATATCAGTTCAATCATTCAACCAATTATTTAAATTTAACCATTTAAATTTAAACTAAACCTAGATGAATGAGATTAACTCACCTTTGATTTTTTTTTTAATTGAAATCCATTCCAACTGACTTGATTCTTTATGATATAAGACCCTTGAATAAATATTAGATGATTTTATTAACATCCGAACAATCAATCATCATTTAATAATTTAATTTAACTAACGAATTAAATTTTAATGAATAATTTAATTTCAAACAAATTTCCTTTTGAATAATCTTTTAGTAAATAAAATAATTCAAATAAGTTAATTTAACAATTTAACTAACAAATCCATTGTTTTTTTAAAAAAAATGTATAAGTATATTTATTTCCTTTTAAAATTACCCATATATATACACTTAAAAAATCTAATTTTATATATAAAATCTTTAAACCCTTAAAATTTTCTGTTATATATATTTTTCCAATTAAAAACACATACATTATATAAAATAATTTATATAATTTCCAAAGTCTAAATTTTATTTATCTTCCCAATTTAATGCATTTAAAATTGCTGCCTTCATAATTCTTATACAAAATTTCCAGTTTTCTAAAAAAAAATTATTCTAATTATAAATCAAATTAACTACACTCTAAAATTTTAAACGAAAAAGAAGAAGGTGTTACCTACGGCCTACTATCATATCGCTTGAATTCGAGCTCAGGATTCCCAAATTCCAAAACACGAGACCCTAGCTTAAGGTCGATCGCTTGAAGACGCCGCATCAACATCCGATGTCGTCGACCCCTCTGCCTCACGCTTCGCCTCCACTATCGTGATCCACACGTGTCACCCTAAGTCGCATCGCGACCTCCACCTATTTCCCCACTAGCCTCGCTATGACGCCTCCATCATACGCGCGAGCTCGAGCGCGAGTGCGCCATTAAAACCCTAGAAGTTCCAACTCGAGGTGCCGGGCGCGAGCACTAACCCTTTTTTTATTTGAGATCGATCTCGATTTGCTGAAGAAGAAAAAGGGGTAAGAGGAGCTTGCAAAAAATATGAACGAATTCGAACCTCGTTTTGGAGACGAAGATTTAATACGATCTTGTTTGTTTTTTTCTTCAACTGGAACGAGAATTGGAAGGAAAGAGGGCGACCGTTTTTTTATTTTCAAATTCTTCTTTCAGCTGATGTTCAGTCGATGGAGTGAGATGGGAAATAAGAAAGAAAAGGTGGGTTGTGTGTTACCAGTTGGAAAGGGGAACAAGAAGAGATATTTACGTGATTCACTCAACTTGCTACAGTAGCCTGAAGTGAAATAAAAAAAGCTAATGTGAAATTTTAACTAGTCAAAATATCATATTCAAATTTTAAATTTAAATTTAAATCGACTTGAATTGGAAACTTAAAATCTTGACCTCCTATTGAGGCACGCCGCTAGGTGTTTATAATGTTACACCCCTATTCAGAGCAGAATGGAAAAGGTTTCGATGCCTAACTCAATTGTACGGAGAAGATAACCTTTGAACCCAGTTATTATATTAAATTTTCGATATAAATTTTAGAGCGTTTATATATCGTACACTCCCACAACAACTCTAAATACTACGAAAATTAAAACCCGATAATAATACACTATTAGGGATCCAATGAAACTGTTTTCGTCAAAATCCGAGACTGCGCCTTGGAAGGCTATTTTAAAATTCAATTTAAACTATAAAATTTTAAAACTTAACAAATCACTGTTAATTCAATTTTAAAACTTCTATTATCCTCAGCACTATCAATATAAATTTTACAAGTCTTCAAAATACTTTTAACAAGCTCGAAACTCAAGATTAAATATTTTACTCAATCTTCAATTATTGCATTGGATAATTATATTATTCAACAAATTTCTGTATCTACATTCTGAATAGATAAATCCAAGTTTTCCATATCCACGACCAATTTATAATTCAATTTCTATGTTTAAAATCATTTAAATATTCCAGATTCAACGCTAAAAAATCCGGGTCGTCACATTCCTCCCCCCTTAAAAGAATTTCGTCCTCGAAATTGCTAGTTAGGAAGAATGGTCCAATACCCATTACTATTTTCCAAAACCAAATAGTTTTATCAATGTGCCATAACATATCTTTTATTAAAGACCCACTATTACTTCAACCAACTTCCCAAAACCTTCCATAGTTTCTAACAACCTTATTTACTCCACTTATTCGAATTTAAATTTAAATCCAAATTAAAATTATCAAAACTTTCTCAAAAATTTTCTAACTCTCTAAGTTTTCGAAAAAATTCGCCAGCACCTCCATTGCGTGGCTAGCTCAGTACAACTACAAAATGCCTCTACGGGCCTCCAGATTTCAAAAGAAAACAAAAGCCAAGTGGCTAGACAAGAAAATCATCAAATTTCATGCAGAAATTTAAATACATATCTTTTCCTCGCAAATTTCAATTTATCCTCTGAAATCAAAAATCCCAAATTCACTTTCCTAATTCTTTAGTTCCAACTAAACAATTAGTTTCAATTTCCATTTCCAAAATTCCTTATTTCAATTCCAATTTGAAATCGTTTTGTTGCTAATGAAAAAAAAATTCAAAAATTTTGGGGCAGAGTATCCTTTGTACGAAGGAGCTTTTGCAATTTGACAAGAGATATAAATATATATACATCGACCCACACGGTCGGAAAAACAAAAACAGTTCATATTTTCTATTTTTATTGCGTATGCGTACCTTTATTTAGCTTTTTAAGCAAGCGGCTTATTATTTTAGCAATTAGCGTGTCCAAATCCAGCCAAACGGCTTCCCGGTACCTGTACTTACTCAATTCAAACATTTAAGTACTAAATATACGAAATTGATTAATATTTCACTTACTTTCAATATCTAAACACATGCATTTCATAAGCAACACGCGCCAAACACTTTCCATCAGCAATTTATATGATTTCAAAACTAATTCAATTGCTCTCAACCAATTCATATGCCATTTCATTCAATTTTAATGGTTTGCAATTCAAATGCTTACATTCAATTTACTTTTAATCGAACCAGCTCATATTCAATTCAATTGATTTCAAAATCAATTTTATTTCACTTCTATTAATACATAGAATTTTATTTAATCTCGTTTTCGTCAAACGACAATTTATTTTTACGCAATTCGACTATATTCATGTGAATAAATAATTACTTAAGCTCATAACCATTTTAAATTGATTCCAACTCAGTTTATATTTAATTCCTTCCATTTTAATTCATTCACAACTATTTTATTTAGCTCAACACATTCCATGCTTGTATACTACTAACCATTCCAAATTAATTCAACCCAAGCTGTTATTTAATGGTCTACCCTTCCTACTCGACATCGAGCTTCTCATTATTCTTAACTTAAGTTAATTTACTTCAATTTATTCCAACTTCAAACTTAAGTTCACTTCTATTTAATTTGATTCTCATCTAATCAAATTCCATTTAATTCAGTTAGCCTATCCATTTTATTTTAATTCACCTTCTCAATTTATCAAAATAATATCCAAGCACATACTTAACTCATTTATACTCGAATTGGATTTATTTTCAACCCAACTCATTTCGATTTTAATCCAATTCCATTCCATTTGACAACATTTCCACTTACATTTACTTTACTAACAATTCAAGCTGAATTTTATAACTCAAACTTCTTTTCAAAAATCCTTTTTTTTATTAACAGTCCAATTTCACAATTCAACTTCTATTTAACCAAATTAAATCTCATTAACATATTCAATTTTCTAATTTATTCCAAATTAGTTTACTCCCATTTCCAATTCAATATTTGGTTTTCATCTTCAAAAATCACTTCATTATTTTACTTGAGCTCAATTCTATTTTTATAATTCAAGTATGGATATATATTTTATTTCCAAAATACAAAATAATTTTATTTTGGCTTACTATTTTACTTCACCATTTTTTTATAGGTCTCACACTTATATTTTCATACTTCTACCCATTTTAAGCTTGACTATATTCATATTTCATTTTTACTCGAGATTATATACTTATTTAACCAAAATGCATTTTTATTTCATAGACTCCAATTCAACTTACTTCCATTTATTTAAGTAAGAATTTTATTCCATTCAATATTATCTATAACCCAACTGAATTTATTTCAATTTTATTTAAATTAACTTCAGTTAAATCTAGCATCATACCATTCTCTTTAATCCATTCAATCCACTTGAATTTAAATTAAGTACGAACTTACTTTCACTTAATATCATCTACATCTCAATTTAATTCCTTTCAATTCAATTTCAACTTAATTCAAATCCAATTCATTATTATTAACTTTGCTTAAGTTAATTTTAATTATAATAAATTTTATTTCTCATTCCAAATTAATATTTTTCTTTTATTTTCCCATTCCAATTACCTTCAAGATTTACTAATTTATTTCTTCCAATCATCAATTAAATTTCAAAGTTTAATCTTAATCCAAGTTAAATCCTCATTTTTAACTTTCTCCTTTAAATTTTAATTCCAAAATCCTATCCCCATACTCCTCATCAAATCATTTACCATTTATAAGTTTATAACTCATCTCCTGATGATCTCTAAATTGTCTAAAAAAGATTTCAGGATTTTAAAACGCCCGTCTTTTGTTTCAAATCATTTTGAAATCATCATTATCTTAAAATCACACTTCTCAAAAAAAAAATCTTTTTTAAAACCAATCCTGGTTTTTATCCCCAACAAATTTCCTTCAAGATTTTAAAAACAAACTTTGTTTTTTCCCAAAACATTCTAAAACAATGACCACGACAGCAATCCATCACTTAGAAACTCGAAAATGAACACCGATAATGTCACGATCATCATCGAAATTATTTCCCAGTGACCGAAGCGGTTTCAGTGCTATGACATCTCCAAAACCTATTTAGAACCGTTTTTTTCAAAAATATCTCCAAAATAATATTATTATTTTCCTTTTAAAATACTTCGGAAAACACTTCCAAAATCCCCGAGACTTAAATCTTCAATTTTTAATTTATATCCAATTTTAACGATAATCCATTTGTATAATTTATGCTCATATAATTTTTTCATTTGATTATACAAGTCATACTAATTTTATAGTTTCATTTTTTTAAAATATTATCATCCAAACAACCAAGATAAATAACAATTTAAGAAAATATTTCCCTTATATCAAAATATAGTTTTGGATAAAATTATTTCATTCACCCACCTTTAAAACAATACTTTGTCAATTTATCATGTCAGGTGTTTATAAACTCTTCTCGAATAGCGGCCAACTTACTCGATCAGAAATCATATTCCACTTAACCAATAAGTCAACACAATATTAGAACAATTTATATTCGCTAACAAATATGCGCTCATATCTATTAATACGCTCAAACTCATTCTAGAGTATTACGGACTCTATTTCAATAAGTATCCTCACCAGAGCCAAGGTACTCGCTTAACCTCCAGCTCTAATACCAAATGTAATAACCCGCAAATCCGTGCCCCTTCAGTCGACACTATTCTCCATCATTCAACTCAAAATTAACGGAAATAGAACCATTTGGGTTAAAGAAGAAGAGGTAGAAGAAGAAAATAAAAAACTACATCAGAATCTAACCATCGCAGCGGAATAAAGTATAATAGATAATAAATGATCTTTACACAAAAAAACAAATACATCTATTTATACATTACATCATACGAGTATACATAACACACAACTGGACGGTAATCATAACCTGTCCTCGCAATTTGAATACACAGCTAATCAACATAGTGGAATATTTAAAACAAGTATGGGAGTACGTGTCGCTATCCAGCTCCACATCATCCTTTCCTGTAATCTATAATACTCGGTCTGACCCGAGCATTATAGTTAAATAACACCCGAGTTAGTCTGGAATGCCAGCATGAGAAAACCCCACTCAATTGGATTATTAAAGTTTCAAAATTCTTTTGAAAACAAAAGCATCTCGTAAGACCACGCCATAAATAAACATGTCGGGTTTTTACCTTACGATAGCCAAAACACTTTTATTAAAATCCTCTGATATTATAATAGTGCCTATAGAAAGTAAAATAGAATCTAGTTGAAATGCTTGGATCTCACGTTTCAGCAATAGTTGGGCACAATCAAAACCGTACAGGCACGTAGGGAGAATGGATTTCCAACTAATAACTAGACACTGGGGTACCACCTGTCAAAGTACGTGGCCTAGATCACCATACCGAGGATTACTCTCAGTCCCCTGCAACACAAGACCGAGTCTACCCCTTACTGGATAAACCCGAGTAAGATCACCCCACGGTTGGGATCAGCAACCGGACCACTAAGCCAAATAAAAAGAGACATCTAGATAGGGATGACCTCACCCTAATGGGTGCTACCCAGTTAGCCTTGCTGCATAACCCCAGATTTTCAATCATTCCCAGTTGATGAGGCTCGAGGCTAAGCGTTACCTTTTAGAACATATCACTGAGAATGCTCACCATCCATCTGACGATGTTCTGAAAGAATTCATCCATACAAGCCCATTCCGAGTTCGAACGGAACCGAAGGCACTACTCCTACTACATCCATTTTGGAATCATCCTCAGGATTAGTAGCAACTAGCCCTTACACTTCACTGCTCCATCTTCGACTCTGAACTCGTTTTTCCATGAAACGCACAAACCGGATCTATGTGGTTTTCAGGAAATAAATCCAGATCCTAGTCTCTTCGAAACGATCAACGCATTGGCCAATATTGATAGTCGGTTATTTAACTATCAATTAACATTCACAAACGACCATCAAACATGAATAATTTCCCAAATTATTTATTAACCTCAAAATATGTTTGTAAGATATATTTCCACTTTCAAACCTTTTTGAAAATAGTTTTCAAACCACACTCTTCTCATAGAATGAATTCTCAAATATTTATTTCCACTGAAAACACCAAGTACAATACTTTAGATTTTTAAAATATTTTAGAACGCTTTATTATAAAATATACTTTAACATTTAAATTGAAAACTAGTTCAATACTTTATTAAAAATATATATTTAGGAATATTTAAAATAAAGCTACTTTATAAAATATAAACTAATTTTTTCTCTTTTAAACATAATACCAAGTAACCTTAAAAAAATTACTACTATAATAAATTTGAAAAAGACTTACTTTAAAATTTAAACATTTAAAAATAATAAATTTTCTAAAACGTAGTTCTAAAACCACTTTTAAACTTATACATAAACTTGCTTTGAAAATGTACCTGGCTATTTAGGGAAATACACTTCTCTTCCACATCCTTTAAAAATATATCACTATTTATTTTTTAAAAAATTACTCATTCCTTTAATAATTTCCCATCGTGAATTTATTCTTCAAATATCCACTGATATGTTACTTCACCTTTATAAACCCAGTTTATGAATTTCTTAGTCCCATCCTTCTTAAAATTCCAATTTCAAACACTTAAATCAATTTCCAAATTGATTTCCAAATTAGTCCATTTTGAAATAATTACCTTTACTTACCCATTTATTCCAGAACCCATTAACTTCAGATTTTTATTTGTTACTTAAGATTTAAAATCTTTAGCTGAAAAATACCAATTTCGTATTTCCAAAATTCCTTCTTTATCCTTTTAAACAAATTTAAACCTTGAATTTTAAGGTAAATTTTTTATTTAAATAATATCACTTAAGTATTACAATTCCTTATTTTCTGTTTATTCAAAATCCCCTTTTTCCATACTCGGGATTATTTATTAGAATTTTAAAATCACTTTTTCTATTATCCAGTTCCTTCTTAAATTTATTCAAATTCTCTATGATTATTTTACTTAAAAATTCATTCTTTTATTTTCTTTTCATAAATCCAATTCTATATATTTTGATAACTCAGTGTACCGAAATATATTCAAGCGAACCATATCATTCAAATTCCAATTATCAATATATTTCATCCCAGAATATCAAATATTCATAGCACAGAATATTAAACAATCTAAATAATTTTGAGGAATCCAGTTGAATCCCTCCAACCTGTTTCCCTGCATCCACAGATGTTAGCACAGTACCAGTTCCACTTCGAGGTGGAATATCCTGGTATATGGGATTAATATAATATCACCCGCTATTATGCAGCACATAGGGTCTCATCCGCTGTATAATGCGGGAAATCAATCACTCCAATATATACTATATATATACACTACTATATATAATATAGCACATCAAATCAGTTCGATCATTCAACCAATTATTTAAATTTAACCATTTAAATTTAAATTAAACCCAGATGAGTGAGATTAACTCACTTTGATTTTGTTTTTGTAATTGCAATCCATTCCAACTGACTTGGTTCTTCATGATTTAAGACACTTGAATAAATATTAGATGATTTTATTAACATCCGAACAATCAATCATCATTTGATAATTTAATTTAACTAATGATTTAAATTTTAATGAATAATTTAATTTCAAACTAACTTCCTTTTGAATAATCTTTCAGTAGCTAAAATAATTCAAATAAGTTAATTTAACAATTTAATTACCAAATCCATTGTTTTTATTTAAATGTATAAGTATATTTATTTCCTTTTAAAACTACACACATATATATATATGCTTAAATAATCTAATTTTATATATAAAATCTTTAAACCCTTAAAAATTTCTATTATAAATATTTTTCCCTTTAAAAACACATACGTAATATAAAATAATTTATATAATTTCCAAAGTCTAAATTTTATTTATCTTCCTAATTTAATGCATTAAAATTGCTGCCTTCATAATTCTTATACCAAATTTCCAGTTTTCTATAAAAAATTAATTCTAATTACAAATCAAATTAACTATACTCTAAAATTTTAAACTAAAAAGAAGAAGGTGTTACCTACGACCTGCTATCATATAGCTCGAATTCGAGCTCAAGGTTCCTAAATTCCAAAACACAAGACCCTAGCTTAACGTCGGTCGCTAGAAGACACCGCATCAACATCCGATGTTGCCAACCCCTCTGCCTCACGCTTCGCCTCCACTATCGCGATCCACATGAGTCGCCCTACGTCGCATCGTGACCTCAACCTATTCCCTCACCAGCCTCGACGTGACGCCTCCATCACACGCGCAAGCTCGAGCACGAGTGCACCACTAAAACCCTAGAAGTTCCAACTCGAGGTGCCGAGCATGAGCACTAACCCCTTTTTTTGATTTGAGAACGATCTCGATTTGCTGAAGAAGAAAAGGGGGTAAGATGAGCTTGCGAAAAATATTAAAGAATTCGAACCTCGTTTCGTAGATGAAGATTTAATACGATCTGGTTTGTTTTTTTCTTCCAACTGAAACGAGAATTGGAAGGAAAGAGGGCGGCCATTTTTTTATTTTTGAATTCTTCTTTCAGCTGATGTTCAGTCGATGGAGTGAGATGGGAAGAAGAAAGAAAAGGTGGGTTGCGTGTTACCAGCTGGAAAGGGGAACAAGAAGAGATGTTTACATAATTCGCTCAACTTGCTACAGTAGCTTGAAGTGATATAAGAACAGCTGATATGAAATTTTAGCTAGTCAAAATATCATATCCAAATTTTAAATTTAAATTGACTTGAATTGGAAACTTAAAATCTTGACCTCCTATTAAGGCATGCCGCTAGGTGTTTATAATGTTACACCCCTATTTCGATCGCAATGGAAAAGGTTTCGAGGCCTAACTCGATTAAATGGAGAAGATAACTTTTGAACCCAGTTATTAAATTTTCGATATAAATTTCAGCGCGTTTATATATCGTACGCTCCCACAACAACTCCAAATACTACAAAAATTGAAACCCAATAATAATACACTATTACGGATCCAATGAAACAGCTTTCATCGAAATCCAAGACTGCCCCTCGGAAGGCTATTTTTAAATTCAATTTAAACTATAAAATTTTAAAACTGAACAAATCGCTATTAACTTCAAATTTAAAACTTCTATCATCCTCAGCACTATAAATTTTATAAGTCTTAACAAGCTCGAAACTCAAGATTAAATATTTTAATCAATCTTCAATTATTGAATTGAATAATTATATTATTCAAAAATTGCTATATCTACATTATGAATAGATAAATCCAAGTTTTCCATATCCAAAACCAATTATAATTCAATTTTTATATTTAAAACCATTTAAATATTCCAGATTCAGCGCTGAAAGATCCGGGTCGTTACACTCCATTACTACTTTTGAACTTCTTTTGATTCACCATCAATAAATTAGAGTCTGGACAAATCTTACACACAAGTGTTTTGTCGGCAATATTAACCCAGTCGCAATAGAATATTAAACGTCGAAAATCATAATAATCAACCTCAATGATCTCCTTGATAACACCATACTAAGTAGTAATCATCATCCATTGGATTTAAATCTTTTCCACTTTCGATAAGCGCAAACACCACTATTTTGTATTGAGAGAGTGTTATGGTAGCATTGGGGAGAGAATATATAGCCATTGATCCTATATTTGAGGCTAGTTTTTGATTCCCATGTTGACCCAAATACCATAACATTGAATTCATGCGTTTTTCTTCCATTAACAGTTAGAGCCACTAAAATACATTAAATAAAGACATATTTTTATAATCAAACTATTGTTTTGTAGAGTCCTAACAAACCTTGTGCAACCAATCGATGAATTAGGATTGTACTAAAACTTCTGCCTTTGTTTGAAGTCTTTTTATTACGTTGACATCTTCTAATGGCAATCATACTCGCTACAAATTAAACATGTTATATATTAAGTAAATCTAAATTTATCTTACAATCTATATAAAAAAGACAAATCTATAACAATCATCAAGATCTATTATGTCCATTCTAAGTATCAACCTTCGAAATTATGGCGTACACTGTAAAAAGACAGCTATAATAATCATCAAGATCTGATATGTCCATTATAAAAAGTATCCACCTTCGAATTTGTATGTGTTGTACGCCACTTAGCTTGATGTTTTACCATCAATAATGGAGCATTGATATGTATCATTACCATTCTCCAAGAATGGCGTTTGTTTAGAGCTATGATTACTAGTACGTGAATCTGGCATATACTCCATTGCATACCTAACAGATTCTAAAATAAGATATGCTTTGGAAATCGACCCTTTCAGGTATCGCTTATGTTTGGTACGTCCTTACACTCCTTCATAGCTCTAAGAAAATATAAAATAAGGCGTGCTTTTTTATTACTATTGAAAATTAATTCATGTAATTATTATTTAAAAGAATGTCTCGCCTTTCCATGGATACATCCACAAATAAGTAACCGATTCAAAGACTAGTGCTTGATCAGCTAAATGCACCATAAGATGTATACTCATATCAAAAAATTGAGCGGAAAAATAATGGACCAACAAACATAATGCTTCAACAGTCATATCTTTGGTAGCTTGGACATACACTTGAATCAAAACCATTGAACAAATAATGTTGAAGTACAAGCATGCTTGCGAAATCGTACGCCTCAAGTCGCGAAACTTTGGAAAAGCATATTGAACCACGATAGGTAGAAAATGTTAGATAATAACTTTAAAGTCATATGACTTTCTAATATTCAAAATAGGTGGTTGAATGCTAATTAAGTTGTCTAATCTAGTTCCAAAGCATAATAGAAGTTTACATTTCTAGAACTTAGAAACATTGAATCTTATAAGCTTTATCAAATGCATAAAGGATTGTTTACTTCAATCGAACAAAAAATTAATAAAATACCTTGACACATTATTTTCAGTATGCATCACATCTATTGTATGTCCCATTTTATGACCACTCCAATACTCATAAGGAAAAAAGAATCTACTTCTTATACCATGCTGCTCGTACACTATCGTCATTCTATTTGCAAGGTGTTCTTCATCACGATCAAAATCATCTCCCATACGCTTCTTTTTTCTACTTAATTTATCTAGTATGTATTAGATATGAGTAATCTTCTCTAAAATAGTCGATCACATCAGTTGTGTTGGAGGTTCCTTGCACTCTATATCCTTATACCATCTATTTTCGGTGCTCTGTATGGATGATCATTCTTCAGAAATCTTATGTACTTCGTATAAACAATCTTATTACCAACGTGTTACGACTCGATATATATAGCATAAATAGGGCATGCTTTATGTCCACGAGTTACACAACTCGATAAATTGCCAAATGCAGGTCGATCATGAATTCCCTACAATGGCATTGCTCTCAATATGAAATACTCTTCCTTGTCTATGTCAAATGTGTAACGATCCCGGTTTAAAGACCAATTTAATTTGTAAATTAATTGAAATTTTGGGTAAATTGTAGATTTATTTGAATTTTTCAAATTTAATAAGATGTACATACTTATTTGTTTTAGAATTTGATTTGAAACTCAAAATAAATTGAATTGGATTGTAAATAAATTTTGATTTGGAAATTCGAAAAAAAATGTATTCAAAATGAATTGGATATAAAAATTATACTTGGGAAAAAATTAATATGTATGATTAATAATTAAATGTATAAATGGTGTTTTACTCCATTTTCTTTATGAAGTTATAAGGAGTATAAAATTTATATTATCAATATTTAATGTAAAATATAGAATAAAATATATGTTATAAAAGTGATGTTTGATCAAACTATAAATAGAAATAAAAATTCAAGCATATGTGTTCATGATAAAAGTATGTAGTCATATGGAAACATAAAATAACAACAAATGAAATGCAAATAAAACAAAAGGCAAGCAAGAAAATAATAAAATAAGAAAATATATCTATGTAATGAAGCTTGCAAAAGAAGATAAACATTTACAAAACAAACTGTATATACATAATTAAATAGTATAAACTTGTAGCTAAAAATGGAGATATGCGTTTAACAACACTCTTCTCAAGCACAAATTGATATCATCTCAGCCGAAATGTAAACTTCATTTCAGTTATAAAAAAATATCTTTAGTCAAACCAAAGAAAGAAAGAAAACTGTTCAAACCAAATGAGGCCTAACCAGATAATACCTACTTATAAACAAACTATTTTCTTTCTATATATGTGTGTCTTCTTATGCTTGTTCGTTCAGTAAGGAAATTAAACATTCCAAAAAAGAAAGAAGATAAGTATTATCATTTTTATCATTCAATTCAAAGGAACAAAACAGACTAAAAGGCATATCAAATCTACAGCCTTCAAACAATATCTACCCATCTGTTCTTCAAATTGAAGTGAGCAAACTCCCCTCTCTAAATTATTAAACTTGTTACATCTGCATGATCTTTGAAGAGTGACCTGAAATGGCTTAAATATGCAATTTGGCATGTCTGTGTATGTTTTACAAATGTGTGTGTGAATATCTGGATGAAGGTGCTTTCTGTTCTTGATTAACAGGTTTCCAAACCTTTTAAAAAAACCAAGATATCATCCTCTAATTCCTCATAGACTTTACTGATCAAACAAATATTTTTTAAAATAGAAAGATTTTTAATTTAAAAATAGTGATGGGTATAATATTGTTCATATGCAATCTGAAAAGCAAGAAGAACAGTAGAAGTTTATAACATGTTAAAATTCAAGCATCGAAATTCTATGGTCTACTTATATATTCTGAATCACTATTGAAAATTATGAATTTTACAAGTTAAGTCATTAATTTTTGTTTGGGATTGAAAGAGATATGGGTAGTTGAACGATTTACGCATTTTGCTCGTTTTCTGGTGATCAATGACGAATTAAGGTGTGAGCTTTAGGCTGGAGGTGCTTTGGTGGTTGCCAGGGTTGGGAAAAATGACAAGAGTGTTTTCTGGTCATCCAGGTGGTCGCGTGGTGGATTAGTAGGATTTAACGTATAGTTGGGGTTCGACGTAGTTCTTGAGCTTGCATGTGATCGAGGGAGGACCGGAAACTATCGAAGTAGGAGGGATCAGCGAATCGTGGCTTAATGCATCACTGGTATGGATGGCAAGTCCTCCGGTGGCCTACTTTATCATCGGCGAAATGATTTCGATCGAGAAGTTTTCTCCAGATTTACAATCAAATATCAATATTTCGAATTGCTCTCGAATTATGATTTCTGGGTTGCGATGTTAGCTGTCGAGGTAGACGTCGATTTGTTGATGGTCGGAGGCGTTGGTCGGGGCCGTTCATGTGCACGGTGCACATTTGGGTGCTGGACTGGTTGAAGGATGGGAAACGATGGAGTCTCGGGTCATGCTCGCGTCGCTCGTGAATTTGTCTCGAAGCAGTTGATGATTGGTGTGGCTCGAAGTGGTGCTCGGGGAGCTCACGATTATGCATATTTGGCTCGGGTATAATTTTAGTTAAACCTAAAAATTTTAAAAAGTTATAAATAGCTTTTGTTTAAATGCAAGATAAAATGTTTTGATTTTAATTAATAGCAAGAAAATTAAGAAATGTTAAGAAATTTTTAAATTTAAAATTTAAGATCAAATAAAATTGTAATTAAGAAATTTTATTTATAAGCAAAGGTTTAATAAGTTTATGATTAAGAGATTTTAAAATTAACTAATTATAGTTATTACATAATTAAGAGTTAATTGATTCAAAATTTAATTAAAAATTTATAACAAACTGGTTAGGAAATTATTTGAGTAATTAGCAGTGAATAAATGATTAATTAAGTTTTATAAATCAATAATTAAGGTTATTAATTAATAATCAACTAAGATTAATTAATTGATTTAAAGAAAATTAAGAAGTGATTAATTTCATGTTTTAAAGTTAATAAATTAATTTATGATTAATTAAGGCCCGTAGATCCGTTCCACTTAGAGTCGGTAAAATGTAAATCTTATGGTTAACTAATTTAAACCACACAATTCATTTACCTTAATTGAAACAATTAACGATTATCAAATGTTGTGTACTGAATTGATATTCCTGCTTTGTTTATGATACTGTGTGATATGAGTTGCCTTATGCTGAACTATGATTTGTGATTTGTTATGTACATATGTGTAAACCCCTTTGCCTGTAAAACGGCACTTGAATTTTGATGCGACGGGGAGTCAGATTCCAGTTGGTTATCCGAAACCCACATCGAATTGCAATAGTAAATTTTTGTGATCGATAAATTTACTTTATCTATGAATCTGTGAGTGAAGATGAGCGTTATGGATTATACCGCTTATCGATATTGATATATCTGTGATGATTAATGTTGTGCACTATTGTATAAAACCCCTGGACTACACTTGTACACACACAAATGTGGATTGCACGTGGAAATCGGTTAAGTCACAAATATTTGAATTTTTAAAATAGTTTTGAATTTGAATTTTAAATTCAAATAGTTTTGGAAATGGAATTGAATTAAATATAAAGAGCTTTTGAAAAGGGATTTCAAAGATAAAAGTTATTCTCAATTACTTAGTTGAGATTTGAAATTATAATAAATTGATTTAAAATTCAATATCTGGAATTGAATTCTATATCGAGTATTTATGACATAAAAAGATTATACAAGCTTATATGAGTTTTAACCCATTTTTTAAGTGTTGCTTTGGGAATTTGAATTAACCCCAAAGATGCTAACTTGTATAAATAAAGTTGGATTTTTCGAAATGAAACAGTTTGTTTCCAAACAATAAAAGCTTTCATATGAGTAATGAACTTCCAATTTATAATAAAGGAATTCCAAGTTTGAATTGAAATAGTTTTCCATTTATGAATAAATATTTGGAAACGATTTTTGAAAGCTATAAATTAAATCATTAATTTAAAGATTTAATGAGTTAATCCAATTGAAATGGAAATTGTTTTGAAATCCATGAAGGGATCTTTATGAAAACGGGTGAACTTTGTGAAATGAATCTTTTTTGTTTAAAGGTTTGAAATGGTAATTGGTTTAAACCATTTGAAAGAAAGTTTTGAATTTTAAAGTTGTAACTTAATTGAAATCTCATATCCATATGTTTTTAAATATTGCGCTCATTATTCCGTTTAGCCGGGAGAGGACTTTGTGTCATATAACCCATTTCGAATAATGATACGTCGTTATGGGTAGCATTGAAGACTGGTGGTGTAACGACCCGTAGTTTCGCTACTTCGAAAATGAGAAATTTCGTTTGTTTTAAATTTAAAAAGGTTTAAAAAATAAATAAATTAGTTATTGATAATAGATAATAATAGAGAAATTATTTATTCTTATAGTTCATAAATTAAAAAGTATAAATTTGGATTTTAGAACAAATCAACAAAAGCTAAATTTTGTTAAAAACAAATAAATGCTTAAATAAATAGGTTTAAATGTTTATTTAAAAAGATAAATCTTATTGCAAACATCTAAGAAAGATAATAATAGTATATTAAAATATTTATAAGTATGTTAATAATCGTTTTACAAAAATAACCAAATTTTGTCGCATTTTGTCAGTTTTACATACACCGTAAAATTTGAGATTTTGATATTATTTAAATATGATTTTAATATATAAAGAGACATGTTTCAATTTATATAAATAAGTAAAAAGTTCATTTTTAAATTTGGCTTACATAAATAAATAGTTTAACTAAAACATCAAAATATGACCGTAAAATATTTTGTCGAAAAACAACGTTTTGTCGATTAAAAGTTGTCGCAACGTCATCGAACCTTTATTTTCTTATATAGAAACATATATTCAAATAGTGTAAGTATTAATTAATTCACTAATCAAGTTTACTTTTACTAAATAAGGTTAGAAACTTCTAGAAGTCATTAAGAAAAGTAAGTAAGAACTAAGAAAAGTAAGTAAGAAAAGTCAAAAGTAAACATCAAATCACATCAAATCAAAGCCAACATAATTATGAAGTGAAAGGATGATGTTATATTTTGAAAAAGTGTAGATTGCTTTAGGTTGATGTAAGATTAGTTTGGTAATTTGGTAAGAGGTTATTTTGGTAAAACTACCACTTCTTTCTTTTTCTATAAATATCCACCTACTTCTTCACTTTCATTCACATTTTCTTCTTCGTTTCTCAAGCATCTTCACCTTATTCCTCTTCTCTTTAATGGCTTCCAAGCCATATAAAAAAATTAAAAAGAAATAATGTCAAAATATTTATAAAATATTCAAAAAAATTCAATGGTTATTATCTTCAAATCAAACTGATATTTTCTTCATATTTTACCTCTTCTTCTCTCGGCCATAAGTTCTTCAAAATAGAACCAAAATGCAAAAAAAAAAAAATTAAATCATGTATTTTTCAGTGGCTACAACTTTCAGGTTGACCATTTTGTCTCATTCTAAAGGTAACCATGCTAAAAACCCATTTCTTTACTATACATTTTCTGGCCTAGTTTTTAACACAGAAAATATCCTATTTTATTTTGATCATAACTTGATCATAACTGGCCCAAATTAAGAATTTTTTTTTTTTAAACCATATTAAATTCTAGTGGTTACAAATATGATGTTGATCATTTTTTCCAGTTTCGAGGTTTGCTATACCTGAAACTCAATTCTTTGAAGTGCATTTTCGGGCTTCATTTTTGTCAATCCAACAATACCTCTTCTTAATTCTATTATATCTCCCTAAAAACAATTTGTATTCAAATGAACGTTTTTTCAAATTCAATAGAAAAGAATTTTCAACAACTTTTCTGTTAACAAGTTTTTCAAATTTTGTGAGTAAGAGAGTCAAAAACAAGAAAGAAGATGACCCATTTTTCGGATCTAAATCTTGGGAATTCAAGTTCAAAGCTCTATCACTTCTTCTCAATATTTTTGGCCAACCTCCATCTCAAGCCTCGTCCAAGATATTGGAAGCGAGAGGGTGTTGTTTGCTAGTGTTTAATGGAGTAGAAAGTAGTTAGTGAAGTGTTGGATGATATGAATGTTGGTAGGAATTTTATCGCTTTGGTTTATGGTGAGAAACTCTATTTAACATCTCTATTTACATATATATATGTTTGATGTTTGTGTTATGATTGCTATGAATGCTTATATATGATTTAATCATCAAGTATTGATTGTTTGATATGATTGTTAAATTGTTTTACCAAGTCACGTTAATACACGTCGATAAGCACAAAGGAAATTACTTTCCTTTTTAGAATGAAATGGTGTATATGGAATGCTTAAACCTTTTGGAAATTGTTTTAAAATGAGTTAGAAATGTTTTATAAACATTTAAATATGTTTAAAGAAATAAAGGAATAAATCAAGATTTTATCTTGTATATTTTAAATTTGTCCAAAACAATTTTTCAGAAAATTCACGCTTTTGCAGTAAAGTGACCAAATTTTAAAATTGATATTATAAATGTTTTAAAATATGAATTAAATCTTAAAAATATTTTAAAATGTATTGAAAGAGATTGAAGTTGAAAATATGTATTTGTAAAATGATATAAAGGTCGTTTTGAAGGATATAGCTTTTAAAACGTTATTTGCAACACTTCTTGCAAGGCTTTTCGCAGCAGTTTGAAATAAGTTTTGAAATGCAGTTTTAAACTTAAAAATTCTTTCTTATATATTTTTTGAATGATTTTAAAAGAAAAATTAAGATTATTTGGAAGTTTTAATAAGAGTTTGAATAAATTGTTAAGTTGAATTGTTTATACCACTTAAACAAAAAGAGAAGAATATTGAATGTAATAACAAACTGAGAATGCGGAAACGACTAGTACATTTGTCCCACCTGTGAGATCTGGAAAGATAAAACAAGGTGTTTAAGTAAGGTTAGGGATGGAGCAACCAGTGCCCTGAACTTACCTGACCTATGTTTTCTCTTCCTAGGCGAGGGGTGGAACATATCGAAAGGAAAGCCCGGATGCTCTAAAAGATCATATTTAAGTTTTTCCAAGTTAAAAGACAAAGATATTCATGATGTAGGAAAATTTCCATTTGCCCCTGGAGGTTAAAATTGCCATTAGTCCCTGGAGATGAAAATTGCCACTAGCCCCTGGAGGCGAAAATTGCCATTAGTCCCTGGATGTGAAATTTACCATATTTAAAGTGCCAGTAGTACTATGTTATGAAAGTCTTCAATTTGCAAGAATATGGTTTGAAGTTAATATAAGAAATCTTTGATTAAGATTTAATGAATGATTTAGAAAGGTTTTCCTAAGTAAAAGAGAAAATGATTTGGAATTATTTCAAGATTTAAGAAAGGTTTAATAAATCAAATGATTTGATAAACGAGGCTTAATGATTCCATATCCATTTGAAAAGAAAATGAAATAAATTGAAAAGGATATATCTAAGAAAGATATTTGATTAAGATAAAAGATGAAGTAATTGATTGATGATTGATATCCACGTATGAACTTAACATCTTTTAAAGCGATGATTGGCTTTGAAGGAACCGGAGTCGGATTTGGGTAATTCCTATCCGAAAACCACTTCGAACCAATGTATATGTTCGAAAGTGAAGACATATTGAAGATGATGATTATTGAAGACGGTGGATCTTCATAGCGTGAGGACTGCTTGTTGAACATGCTTCGGGTTGCTCCCATTATAGAGTTATTTATAGCAGTGGTATCCTCATGATGGAGATCTTTTCGGATTGCAAGGGATTCTCGCCTAGTAATGGCCGAGGAAAGTGCCTTCGGTTTCGTTCAGTCCTAGAACGAACTTGTATGGACGAATGTCCGACATTGCATTTCTAAGACACAACGTTTGTCTTTTACAAATGTACATCAGTGGTGGCGGAGAAGGCAACTTCTCTTAGCTTAACACTCTCCTTGAGACAAACGAGCTCAAGGGTTGTATTTTTATAGATTTCAAATAGTTATCAAAGGAATAACAGTGTGGCATTCAAAGTGGAACTTGTTATGATCAAAGCGTGGTTTTGTATGAAAAATGTGGCTTTGAAGAAATTGATCGTAGCTTCGCGAGCCTCACACCCCCGTTATGATGGGATTCTATGTGGTCAGATGTATACTCGCATTTCGGATAGTAGTGATTTGGGTTATCAGATGTTCTGAGCCCTAGGTACCAGATACGTCTGGGCCTCAAGGCATTTATTGCCCCATGTGGATAAAGTGGTTAGCTTGAGAAAAGCAGGGAACTACCGGTTATCATTTGTAGTGTGAGTATAGTTTCCAAGTGACTAGTTTGAGAAAAGCGATTAAGACACCTTAGGAACTATGTTTGTTATGCAAGGATCGGAGAAAAGGTCACTAGTTTCCTATCATGTTGGAAAATCCAATCCCTACGAGATTTACGATTTTGATTGTATTCCCAAAATAGCTGTAATGACTTGCAAACATTTCATCTACCCCTTCTGGTATCATATATTCCATCGGTATATTCCGTTGACCTAGTCCAGATATATCACCTTAGACTTAGTGCAGATATTGATATCTTATTTGAATAAGTTTATTTGAAAAATATTTTCAAAGAGATGTCATTAGAAATAATATCAAATGTTTTGATATAAAAGTGTTTTAGTTATCATAAGGTAAAAACCCGTCCGTGTTTATGTATGGGCGTGGTCTTATGAGATACTCTTTCTTTTCAAAAGGATTTTATTCAAAGGCTGACATATGACACTGTCATTTATTATTGAGTTTTCTCATGCTGGTTTATCATGTCTGATTCGGGTATTTTCAATACTCGGGTCAGATCCGAGTAGTTTTAGGTTTAGTTGAAGAAGGTTGGAGTTTCCAGAGGAGAGCTGGAGATCTTCATCATCGTATGGACGTATTCTATTATCCGCTTTACTTTGTGTATTATTTTTGATGTTTGTCAGCAATTGTAAGGACAGATGTTTATAACTGTCCAAGCTGAATCTAGGTTAGATTCTGATATTGTATTTTAAATTTTCCACTGTAAAGATTATTATTGAAATAATATTTGTTATTCCATTCGTGTGAGATTATGTTCTCTCTTTATTTTCTTTTCTACCCTTAATGATCCACTTATTCATGCAATTTGAGTTGGACATGTGCGGTTAATTGTCGATTCAAACGATACGGTAAAAAGGGCCATTACATGTGGTGAAGACAGGGTATTTGCGAGAGCGATAGGATGACCTATCGATTGTCCCTGCACTGAGTAGCTACGGTATAGAGATTTCCTAAGTGATGGGAAGTCCGATCGGGATTGTGAATACCCGGATTGCAAGGGCTTCTTCAGAAGTGCCTTCGGTTCTGTTCGAACCCGGGACAGACTTGTATGGTTGTATATCTGACATTACACTTTGAGATATAAAGCAGATTTCTTTCAAATACATATCTGTTGGTGGTCGAGAATTTATTCTCTTAGCTTAATACCCTTCTCTGAGACGTACGAGCTTAGAGGTTATGTAGTTGAAGGTTATTGGCGATATACTCCCAATTTGGTAGTGTGGCATGCTAAGTGTTGTTGTATGTTGATGATCATTTGTTGATCATTTGTGATCAAATCATGGCTTTTGTGAAAAGCGTAGCTATATGAACGAGACCTCATCGAGCCTCGCAAACTGGTAATGGTCAAAACAGGAAAGAGGCGGCAAGGTTTCAGGGGTAGCTCCCCTAGGGTGTAACCATTCCTTCTGGAAAAAGGTAGTATCATGGTATGGAGCCCAGATACTTACTCATGTCACTGTAGTATATTTATTACTGTGTGATGTCGTTGGTGTAGAGGTACCTCATATAAAGGTCCCAAAGGACCGGTGGTGGCATATCTGAGGTTTTATTCCCCAGGAAGGGGGTAGCCGGCCTTGTTGGCAGAGAGCCGGGTAGGTTCTCGGGGCGTCCCGCCAGAGGCGTTCCCATGTGGTAATAGGAAGTTCCTTAGCCTGACCATTTGTTGGAAATCCATTCATCCAATACGAGTCTTGTACGATTTTAGTTGTATAACCTGCCATCTACTTATGGTGGCGCCCCACCGTTTGGATGGTAACTATAGTAGGCATAGTTCGAAATGTCTATGCTGGCTAAGATTGATATTATACTTTCGGAATTTTTTCCACTATGCACTAATAATAATATCAAAATGATTTTTGCGTAGTAAGCATTTTTTACTATCATAAGGGGAAATCTCCTCCAATTCTGCGTTTGAATGGTGTGTGTGGCGGGAGGCCTTATGGTAATTTCATTTTCCAAAAGCATTGCGGATTTCAATCTTTGAAATTCTTTTGTTGTTTTTATTAAAGACAAACCGTTTTTGTTTGCTCACACCAGTCTCATGACTGACTCGGAGTTTATTGTTCCTTTCCTAAACTCTGGGTGCCCATAATTTTCCACATGGGCAGTCTAGAGTTTGGTTTTTCAGATAGTCAGGTCTAGTAGATTATCTGGAGCTAGTTCAGTCCTTGGACGACTGACCTTTCTTATCTTGGTGCAACCTTGATGGTGGATCGAGCTTGAAGTTTTGGAGCTTTGTCTTTGGAGTTTTTGGATCAGAGTTGCAGTGTTGGATTCTGTGAAGACTTATCTCATATTGTATCGTGTTCCGCTGTATTCTGTGTTGTATATTCGCTGAGGTTGATGATTATCATCGCATCAAATTGATGTATTGGATATTGTATTCATGTTATATCAGTGATATCATCTTTTATTCCGCTGTGTTATTTATCATCTAATGGGTGTTACAAGCTCTCACGATACGAATTTGATGTTGTTTGTTGGACATCGAGTTTGGGTCGTGACAATTTGGTATCAGAGCTAGAGGTTGAGTAAGAACTTTAGCTACGGAGTATAACACATTAGATGGCTCATTAGAGATAGGGTGAAGTGTACCCTAGAATGAGTACAACCAGTGGAACCAACACCCAACTATTTAGTCTATTCTCTTTATCTGTCGTTATTCTCTAAGATATTTTGTCTGAATACCTAAATCGGTCTTCTTACTATTACTAATAGTAAGAATGAGTGGAAGAAGAGGACGAGATTGGGGACAGGGAAGTACCACTACAGCTGGTCAAAGCCTGCAACGATAGATATTCCTATTCAATCTCAACCAAATTTGAATGATTTATATCGAAGCTTTTCTAGACTTGGTGGAAAGCCATTCACAGGCAAAGAATCTGTTATCGAAGCACAAGCCTGGATTCGATCGTGTGAAAGGATTTTCAAGGGATTAAAATTAGAAGATGATCAGATGCGATTGAGAGCTTTATGGCAACTCCAGGAAGAGGCTTTAGTTTGGTGGGAAACAGTTACATTGGATGAGCCGGCGGATGAATTTACTTGGAGTCGTTTCAAGGAAGTGTTCGAGCAGCGATATGTGCCATCTGCTGGTGTAACGCCCCACCCCAAGACCCACCTTAGTAAAGAGAATTAACGAGTGATTCCGTCTACTAAAGCAGAGAATAGGGCTGTTTAAGTGCGACCATCTTTAACTTTGTCTTAAACATCTACTGAATACGTCGATAAATGCATTATGATTTTTCTTTTCTATCTCAATGGATCGACATACATAGTAAATGCTTAATCCAAAATTATAGGTGGCTAATGGATCTATCAGAACAAAATATAATAACTATATGTAAAGCACATCACAGAACAGTAATAAACATCATATATATACATATACACTGATACATGTTTAGTACAATACAATATGAATACAATAAAGGTGGTATTCGACCACACTATATACATCGAATCAAATATAAATACATCAGAGTCAAGCGGAAAGAAATAAACTAAACAAAAGTGCTAGGCTAATATCCAAGCAGATGCATCAAAGCAAAGTCCCATAACTGATAGCTAACCTGAAACAACTCGGTCTGACCCGAGTACAAAGTACATGGGTCAGTCTAGCTAAAATAATCAGTTAATGAGGATAGACGACAATATGAAGCATAAGATACAAAGTGATAATTCTTTTTGAATGAGAAGAGACAACAGAAAGAATACAACTCATGACTTAAGTGAAATAATGTCACTTAAGTATACAATGACCTCAAAAGAGGTAAGTTCAATAATAATACTCAAATAATATAAACATTCGCCTCATATCATCGGCGACATCACAAAATGTCTACATGGTTTCCATGAACCATATCTCCTCAAAAGGTGAAACATTAATATAAAATCTCGCCAAAAAGGCAAACATAAGACATTCTCAAGTAGGAAGATCCAAAACTCAAATATAAAAGAATCTCCAAACTCAATTATACCTCGTCTCATTGGTATAAATGTATATAAATCTCAATCTCAACTCGCCAAAATGGCAAAACACAGAATATCCTATAAAATCCTGAAATTATCTAAACTCATAACTCAAGGAACTCGATAAGAGTTCAAAACATCATAATTGAAATCACCATATATATAACATCTTATAAAGCACTAGGCTATCGATGTAATAAAACATCTTAAAAAGGTAAAATCACAATAAAACAGAAAACTTAGAAAATCCGGATTGGCCAAATCCCCGATTGTAATAACGAAGAAATGCTGCACGTGCAAAACTCAGACAGCCGAAGCCTCAGACAAGGTCGCTGACACCTCCCAAAGCAGTTCGTCCTCATGACAAGGTCGCTGACACCTCCGAAAGCCATTTTGTCAGCTCTAACAAGGTCGCTAACACCTCCCAAAGCAGTTCGTCCTCATGACAAGGTCGCTAATACCTATCCAAGCTATTTAGTCGGCTCTAACAAGGTCGCTAACACCTCCCAAAGCAGTTCATCCTCATGACAAGGTCGCTAACACCTCTCAAAGCAGTTCTGTTAGGTAAACATCATGAATGTGTCACAAACTCATGGATAGGAACCCGAAAAGTGTTAACGTGTGTCCCATACCACACATTCGCACTTAGCGGTTTACTAGCCGTTAGTCGATGCCACACTAGAAATATCATAAAACTCAGAAATTTATATCTCTCCTAGTCTCATTGACGAGTGACAAAGAGCCACCATACTTGTCTCATCTCATCGACAAGCATTAAATGGCATCGTAACTTGTCTCATCTCATCGACAAGTGAAAACATCATGATGGTTTCTCATAAACTATAAATCTCAAAATATGAAATCATAAACTCAAGACTTGCCTTATATCATTGGCAAGTAAATAAGACATCGTGATGGGTCTCATCGACAATACTCCTATATAGGAGATCTCAAACCATAGTGTTTGCAAAATATTGGTCATCTTAAATAATTCCAATAAATAGGAATTACAAAAATCAAAATATGCCATAAAATGGCAAAACATCTCAAAATCAATATTCTCAAATAGCTTCGATCGTACAAGTCTGAAATTAACCGAAATAGTAAACGCACATGTCTCATACCACGTGTTTTACTAAATCGTTTAATTCTCTTTCTCATACGTTCGAAAAATGTAAAAGCAACTAAAATAAAAAAAAATTTTACTTGAGAAAACGGTGTTATAAAACAAATTTTAGAAATTTATCTAAAAGATTTTGAGGGAAAACACATCATTAAAAAAGCTTTTAATAATTTTAAAAGCCTTAAAAATAAAGAATAATTGTTTAAAAACCTCAAAAAATGTATAAAAACATTCCTTTCTCCAATCATTATGCTAGAAGATTTTCTGTAATTTATTCGGATTTTTAAAACTCAAGAAAACATCAATTTGCAATTTAATCGGCTTAAACCGATATTCAAATTTAAATCGAATTCAAATTAATTTAAATTCAAATCTCATCCTAACTTGATTAGTCCATTGCTGGACAAAATGATCAAATATTAGCATCAAATTTCATAGATAAAAAAGTTGCAAAAGAATGCATATGAAATTGTCGAAATCGGACAAATATATAAATATTGTGGCTGTCAATGACAGGCCAGCAGTAAAAACATCAATTTCCAACCATATAAACAATAAAATCATACAAAATTTAAAACATAAAAGTTGTAGAAAATTTCCTAAGGATTCCAGAACATCTTTAATTTCATGATTCCGATCAGTAACGTGAAAGTTATGATCGAAATACTACCAAAACAAAAAAAAAATTATGTGCCCTGGCTATCAGCACAGGCCAGCGATAAAAAAATCAATTTTTAACTATGTATATTTCAATAAAATTCAGAACTAAAAACATCAAAGTTTTGGAATATTTCACAAGAATTCCAGAACATCTAAAATTTCTAAATTCCGATTTGAAACAAGAAAATTATGAGCAAATTACTAAAAAAACATCAAACTCAGCCTGAACTTATGTATTTACGGGACAGTGATAAACAATTGCAATTTTAGCATAGGTATCGTCTAAATCGGGCAAAATGAATAATACAAAAGTTGTAGCTTAGTTTCTAAGCTTTCTGGAATGACCAAGATCATCACAATCGGTTAAGAAACGAAGTAGTTATGGTCAAATTCATTTCAGCTTCAATGACAGAGCAAATATTGGTTTTGCTCTCGGGTTAGCAGTAGAAAAATCAAATTTCGACAAAACTAACCTCAGAATTACAGAAAACATGAAACATAAAAGTTGTAGAATAGGATTTAAGCTTTCCGGAACATCCAAAATTATCAAAATCCGATAAAAATCGAGAAAGATATGGCCAAAATAATTCTGTGTTTTAAAGTTGAAATTAAAACACAGGACAGAGAGGTTACTACCTCTTCAAACACATATTACGATTATAAATATTTTGATTTACAGAAAATGATAAACATAAAAGTTGTTCCTTATAAATATACCCTCCAACTGAAAAAAGTCTCATTCAATTTCGTTTTATCATTCAAAAGTTATACTGATTTTAAGATCAGATTTCAACAAACGAAATTGCACAAGGCAGAGCTGTGTACATCAGTTTCAAACTAAATTTCGACCCTATAAACAATAGAATCTCAGAAAGTAATTAAAAGAGAAGTTGTAGCTAACAGAGTTTTCTTTCAACTGCAGAAAGATTGAGATGATTCGGGTAAATTTGCACTAAGATATTGCTGTTTTACTGCAGCAATTTTTCATAAATAATTTTCAGCCAACCACAATAAACTTGAAAGCAATTCAATCGACATCCAACCCAATTAATTCAAATAGAAACTAAAAAAATTATTTTCTTAGATTAAAGCTAGTGGTGTGAGTGATTAACTCACCTTATTGTAGGAATGCAAAAACTCGAACTAATGTTGAAAGCTTGGAGCTTGGAGCTTTTGCTTGAGTTTTAGCTTCTAGAACCTATAAACAACACTGAGAAATATAGCTGTAGATTGATTTATTTCTGCAAACACTTGAATTAATTGGAGATTTTAAGCCTAGGGTTTGAAAAAGGAATAGCTTTTTTCTTTTCTTTTTGTTTTCTGGTTACAGTAAAATGAACGTACAAAAAAGTGGATGAGGAGAGAAGGATGGTTTCTCTTCTCTTAACAGGCTAAGTCAAAATGGGCTATGACCCAAACAAAGAAATTTAGCCTAAGTAAATTAAATTTATCACTAAATTTACCCTAACACTTTCATGTTTACATAATACAACATATGTGTATTTACATGATTTCATCTCTACAAATTGTACAGACATATTTTTATGTTTCACAAACATTTTTTTTTTACAACAGATAAAAAGATAATTTAGCTATAAAAATGTTTCTCATTATTAAAAACTCTTATTTTGCTTAAATACACAATTTACACAATAATTCATATAAAACTCTATTTTTAGCTCCAAAAATTACATAAAAATTATTTTCTTGTGCAATAAAATATAACAAACCATTTTTTTCAACATTTTACAACCAAAAATTTATTTTTAAACCAAATATTCCATTTTTAATTATAATATACCACTTATTAAATGAAATGCTTCTTTTAAAAATATATATAAAAGAAACATTTGGCAATAATTATCAAAATTATTGCATTTCTTTATATTAAAATCATGATTAGCTCATTTTTAACTCAATTAACCAAGTAAAGTTTCAAAATTTTATTTTTCACCTTTATTCCCTAAAATCCATTGTTTATTCCAAATGAATAATTTAAAACTCCAATTTATTTTTAGTTCACAATACTAAATTATAACTACCATTATAATTCAATATTTATAGGTAATCGCCAAAACTAGGGTTGTTACAGACTTCCCCCCTTATAAAAATTGCGTCCCCGCAATTTTCTAGAAAAAGAGCCGTAAACATCGCAAAAATTCAATTGATAAAGAATAAAAGACAAGCTCGAAACTCAAACCATTCATACTCTCCACATAGAATGGTAGAGAGAAACAAGGAAAAACTCACTTGTTTAATCCAATGTCCCATCAAATGCTAATTTAGTGATTAGCAAACCATCAAATTTTCCAAGTATCTCGAAAGAATTTCGAAGATATCCCATCTTCGAAACAAAACTCAATAAGACGCTCAACAATTAATCAATCGAAAATGATTTCACAAAACTCTATGAATAGAGTCGGGATCAAACTCACTTAAACTCGAACTCTAAGCAATAAAGAATATCATCAATACGATTTTCCACAAAATAATACGGAAAGAACATTCTCTCAATAAGATAAACACAATAGACAAGATGAATAAATCACGAAATGACTTCTTACAAGGCCACCAAACTCGAACGACCGCGATAATGCATGTCGTTGATACTAACTCAAGGATAGAATATACTCAAGAAACAAGGATATAAGCTCAAATTACTATTCAATCCAAGATATTTAGAATTTTTTTTAAAAAAAAATCTCAACATCTTTTAAATTTTTAAAACTCAATTTTCAACATTTGAAAATTTCTCAAACTCTTTACTATATTACTTAGTAAGTAATTTAAAACTCAAAGTTAAAATTCAAATTTCTACTCTTGCTTCAAAATTAATTTCCAAAGAATTTTGTAAATCCATAATAATATCCCTCAAAATAAATTAAGGGTTTAAATTCTCTTATTATACTCTTCCCTTAAAACATCCAATGTATATAATATATATTCTAAAATCTCAAAATATACTTCTAATAAAGCATAGCTCAAAAATAATCTCACTTATATTCTCATCTTTATAATTTCAAAATAAATATATAAATAAATGGCATTGCCTCGCCACTGAATCTCTAATAAATAGATATGTCTGTTGGCTGCAGAGTCGATCGAACGATTAAAACTGCCTCGCCACTCTGATACTCGTCTCTAAATCAATGGCTGCAATTACCATTCAAAAATAAATTTAATATTTAATCTCAAATATTATTTTCAAAATCTCAATTTTTAAAACACAAACCATCGTGTCCGATTGCCTCATCACAGCATTTAGGATATTCCTATCGATAACGTTGATCAGGCGTATCGACTAGAACTCTTAACTACTCGATGGACAACCCAACATTCTCAAATTATTTCTATAAAAAAATACTACTCTTGTAAATATATTCTCAAAATATTCTTTGAATTTTTTTTTTAATATCTCAAAGCTTAAATTTCTCTTTAAAACTCATATTTATATAGCTTCAAAACTCAGACCAAAGAACATTAAGAGAATGCATCGAGATATTCCCTGAATACTCGATTCTCAAAATCAACAGAAGGAGATAGAGTGTTCGTCAATCTTACGATGTCACGAGCCACTCCCAAAAATCATCAAGATACAGGATAAGCAAGATATTCTTCTCAAAGGAGAAGAAGCACACAATCCACGAATCACTACTTCAGTCGGAGTAATGCTAAAGGATAACATTGATTGAGTATATGAAAAGGACAATCAAACGAAGCTGAATGATAAACTCAATCAAACTCGAACAATCTAGAAACTCACCTCATTCCTTAGTAGATGTCCTCGTGGAAGGATAGCCGAAGGCTAAAAGCCAAGAATAAGGTTAATTCAACACTCGATTGCCCGATTGGATATCAAGCCCAAACGGACTCATCAAAACTCAACAAAGTCACCTTGACTGGAATTCGAGATATGTCGTCAACATCTCGATACTCAAGTGTGAATTCAAAAACTTCGGAATCATCATTAACATTCCAAAGTGACGGAAATAACAAACCAATCAAAATAGGAAACCTAAATATACAATAGATCCTATAAAACAAAGGATTTGACTTAATATCAAATAAGTCAATCCATCTGAAATCAAATGCATCTCAAGATTGTGAGTAACAAACAAATACTCACAAAAGCAACATCAAATAAAATCTCAGAATGCTCAAAACGAGTCAATCGTTGTGGATCCCCTTAATACGATTCACAACTCTCAAAGGAACACAACAGGAATACTCTAAGGAATCAATAAGCTTCATCGATACGAACTCACTCGCATCGACAAAAATAAGAATAGAATAATCCTAAATAAAATCATTCATAAAATAAGATAACATCAAACTCAATTATGGAATACTACGGAATAAAATATATATTCCTAGACATATTCCATCTCAACATATCCCAATACTCGAAAAAGAAGCAAAGCAGGATTCGAAAACAAGCTCGAATAAAGGATAGTGATTCATTCGTATTGTACTTCGACGTATCATGATATACGTACTGTTCTATGTTTATTCTACTATGTTCTGACCACAGCTCTGATACCAAGCTGTAACGCCCCACCCCAAGACCCACCTTAGTAAAGAGAATTAACGAGTGATTCCGTCTACTAAAGCGGAGAATAGGGCTGGTTAAGGGCGACCATCTATAACTTTGTCTTAAACATCTACTGAATACGTCGATAAATGCATTATGATTTTTCTTTTCTATCTCAATGGATCGACATACATAGTAAATGCTTAATCCAAAATTATAGGTGGCTAATGGATCTATCAGAACAAAATATAATAACTATACGTAAAGCACATCACAGAACAGTAATAAACATCATATATATACATATACACTGATACATGTTTAGTACAATACAATATGAATACAATAAAGTGGTATTCGACCACACTATATACATCGAATCAAATATAAATACATCAGAGTCAAGCGGAAAGAAATAAACTAAACAAAAGTGCTAGGCTGATATCCAAGCAGATGCATCAAAGCAAAGTCCCATAACTGATAGCTAACCTGAAACAACTCGGTCTGACCCGAGTACAAAGTACACGGGTCAGTCTAGCTAAAATAATCAGTTAATGAGGATAGACGACAATATGAAGCATAAGATACAAAGTGATAATTCTTTTTGAATGAGAAGAGACAACAGAAAGAATACAACTCATGACTTAAGTGAAATAATGTCACTTAAGTATACAATGACCTCAAAAGAGGTAAGTTCAATAATAATACTCAAATAATATAAACATTCGCCTCATATCATCGGCGACATCACAAAATGTCTACATGGTTTCCATGAACCATATCTCCTCAAAAGGTGAAACATTAATATAAAATCTCGCCAAAAAGGCAAACATAAGACATTCTCAAGTAGGAAGATCCAAAACTCAAATATAAAAGAATCTCCAAACTCAATTATACCTCGTCTCATTGGTATAAATGTATATAAATCTCAATCTCAACTCGCCAAAATGGCAAAACACAGAATATCCTATAAAATCCTGAAATTATCTAAACTCATAACTCAAGGAACTCGATAAGAGTTCAAAACATCATAATTGAAATCACCATATATATAACATCTTATACAGCACTAGGCTATCGATGTAATAAAACATCTTAAAAAGGTAAAATCACAATAAAACAGAAAACTTAGAAAATCCGGATTGGCCAAATCCCTGATTGTAAAAACGAAGCAATGCTGCACGTGCAAAACTCAGACGGCCGAAGCCTCAGACAAGGTCGCTGACACCTCCCAAAGCAGTTCGTCCTCATGACAAGGTCGCTGACACCTCCCAAAGCCATTTTGTCAGCTCTAACAAGGTCGCTAACACCTCCCAAAGCAGTTCGTCCTCATGACAAGGTCGCCAACACCTCTCCAAGTTATTTAGTCGGCTCTAACAAGGTCGCTAACACCTCCCAAAGCAGTTCGTCTTCATGACAAGGTCGCTAACACCTCTCAAAGCAGTTCTGTTAGGTAAACATCGTGAATTTGTCACAAACTAACGGATAGGAACCCGAAAAGTGTTAACGCGTGTCCCATACCACACATTCGCACTTACTAGCCGTTAGTCAATGTCACACTAGAAACATCATAAAACTCAGAAATTTATATCTCTCCTAGTCTCATTGACGAGTGACAAAGAGCCACCATACTTGTCTCATCTCATCGACAAGCATTAAATGGCATCGTAACTTGTCTCATCTCATCGACAAGTGAAAACATCATGATGGTTTCTCATAAACTATAAATCTCAAAATATGAAATCATAAACTCAAGACTTGCCTTATATCATTGGCAAGTAAATAAGACATCGTGATGGGTCTCATCGACAATACTCCTATATAGGAGATCTCAAACCATAGTGTTTGCAAAATATTGGTCATCTTAAATAATTCCAATAAATAGGAATTACAAAAATCAAAATATGCCATAAAATGGCAAAACATCTCAGAATCAATATTCTCAAATAGCTTCGATCGTACAAGTCTGAAATTAACCGAAATAGTATACGCACATGTCTCATACCACGTGTTTTACTAAATCGTTTAATTCTCTTTCTCATATGTTCGAATAATGTAAAAGTAATTAAAATAAATAAAATTTAATATAAAAGATTTTACTTGAGAAAACGGTGTTATAAAACAAATTTTAGAAATTTATCTAAAAGATTTGAGGGAAAACACATCATTAAAAAGGATTTTAATAATTTTAAAAGCCTTAAAAATAAAGAATAATTGTTTAAAAACCTCAAAAAATGTATAAAAACATTCCTTTCTCCAATCATTATGTTAGAAGATTTTCTGTAATTTATTCGGATTTTTAAAACTCAAGAAAACATCAATTTGCAATTTAATCGGCTTAAACCGATATTCAAATTTAAATCGAATTCAAATTAATTTAAATTCAAATCTCATCCTAACTTGATTAGTCCATTACTGGAAAAAATGATCAAATATTAGCATCAAATTTCATAGATAAAAAAGTTGCAAAAGAATGCATATGAAATTGTCGAAATCGGACAAATATATAAATATTGTGGCTGTCAATGACAGGCCAGCAGTAAAAAAATCAATTTTCCACCATGTAAACAACAAAATCATATAAAATTTAAAACATAAAAGTTGTAGAATATTTCCTAAGGATTACATAAGATCTTTAATTTCATGATTCCGATCAGTAACGTGAAAGTTATGATCGAAATACTACCAAAACAAAAAAAAAATTATGTGCCCTGGCTATCAGCACAGGCCAGCGATAAAAAATCAATTTTTCACTATGTATACTTCAATAAAATTCAGAACTAAAAACATCAAAGTTGTGGAATATTTCACAAGAATTCCAGAACATCTAAAATTTCTAAATTCTGATTTGAAACAAGAAAGTTATGATTAAATTACTAAAAAAAACATCAAACTCAGCCTGAACTTATGCATTTACGGGACAGTGATAAACTATTGCAATTTTAGCTTAGGTAACGTCTAAATCAGGTAAACTGAATAATACAAAAGTTGTATCTTAGTTTCTAAGCTTTCTGGAATGACCAAGATCATCACAATCGGTTAAGAAACGAAGTAGTTATGGTCATATTCGTTTCAGCTTCAATGACAGAGCAAATATTGATTTTGCTCTCGGGTTAGCAGTAGAAAAATCAAATTTAGACAAAACTAACCTCAAAATTACATAAAACATGAAACATAAAAGTTGTAGAATAGGATTTATGCTTTCCGTAACATCCAAAATTATCAAAATCCGATAAAAATCGAGAAAGATATGGCCAAAATAATTCTGTGTTTCAAAGTTGAAATTAAAACACAGGACAGAGAGGTTACTAGCTCTTCAAACACATATTACGCTTATAAAAATTTTGATTTACAGAAAATGATAAACATAAAGGTTGTTCCTTATAAATATACCCTCCAACTGAAAAAAGTTTCATTCTATTTCGATTTATCATTCAAAAGTTATAGTGATTTTAAGATCAGATTTCAACAAACGAAATTGCACAAGGCAGAGCTGTGTACATCAGTTTCAAACTAAATTTCGACCCTATAAACAATAGAATCTCAGAAAGTAATTAAAAGAGAAGTTGTAGCTAACAGAGTTTTCTTTCAACTGCAGAAAGATTGAGATGATTCGGGTAAATTTGCACTAAGATATTGCTGTTTTACTGCAGCAATTTTTCACAAATAATTTTCAGCCAACCACAATAAACTTGAAAGCAATTCAATCGACATCCCATCCAATTAATTCAAATAGAAACTAAAAAAATATTTTCTTAGATTAAAGCTAGTGGTATGAGTGATTAACTCACCTTACTGTAGGAATGCAAAAACTCGAACTAATGTTGAAAGCTTGGAGCTTTTGCTTGAGTTTTAGCTTCTAGAACCTATAAACAACACTGAGAAATATTGCTGTAGATTGATTTATTTCAGCAAACACTTTGATTAATTGGAGATTTGAAGCCTAGGGTTTGAAAGAGGGATAGCTTTTTTCTTTTCTTTTTCTTTTCTGGTTACAGTAAAATGAAAAATGAACGTACAAAAAAGTGGATGAGGAGAGAAGGATGGTTTCTCTTCTCTTAACAGGCTAAGTCAAAATGGGCTATGACCCAAACAAAGAAATTTAGCCTAAGTAAATTTAATTTATCACTAAATTTACCCTAACACTTTCATGTTTACATAATACAACATATGTGTATTTACATGATTTCATCTCTACAAATTGTACAAACATATTTTTATGTTTCACAAACATTTTTTTTTACAACAAATAAAAAGATAATTTAGCTATAAAAATGTTTCTCATTATTAAAAACTCTTATTTTGCTTAAATACACAATTTACACAAAAATTCATATAAAACTCTATTTTTAGCTCCAAAAATTACATAAAAATTATTTTCTTGTGCAATAAAATATAACAAACCATTTTTTTCAACATTTTACAACCAAAAATTTATTTTTAAACCAAATATTCCATTTTTAATTATAATATACCACTTATTAAATGAAATGCTTCTTTTAAAAATATATATAAAAGAAACATTTGGCAATAATTATCAAAATTATTGCATTTCTTTATATTAAAATCATGATTAGCTCATTTTTAACTCAATTAACCAAGTAAAGTTTCAAAATTTTATTTTTCACCTTTATTCCCTAAAATCCATTGTTTATTCCAAATGAATAATTTAAAACTCCAATTTATTTTTAGTTCACAATACTAAATTATAACTACCATTATAATTCAATATTTACAGGTAATCGCCAAAACTAGGGTTGTTACAGCTGGTATCTCTAGAATATATCAGGAGTTTTTGGATTTGAAGCAAGGGAACTTATCATTTGAGGAGTACTTAAACAAACTCAATGTATTGTCTCGATTTGGTCCAGATTTGGTGAATACACCGTTGAAGAAAAATGAAATGTTTATTCGTAGAATGAACAAGGAGTTGCAGGAAACGATGACTACTCACATTAAGGAATCTTTTTCTGAATTAATTGATACGGGTTATTGATATGATACTCTGGATAAGCAAAAAGATCCGGAGGAGAATGGAGATACAAGTAATCTGAATTAGAGGAAAAGAATGTTTGGTGGAAAGAAATCGAGGAAAGATAAAGGAAAGAAGAATATACAGAAGAAAAAGGTGAAAGATGTTACTTGTCTCAATTGCTTGGAGAAAAGTCAGTACTCGGATAAATGCAAGAATTTTTGGAAGCCAGGAATGAGAGAGCCATTTATGAGGCCAGATCAGGAATCTACGGGGTGCAACTACTGCCGCAAGCCCGAACATAGGATCTACAACTATCCAGCAAAGAAGCAAACTCTAGAAAAGAAAGTGTATGCAATCAGAGATGATTCTTCAACCTCAAAAGCTAATTAAGGAAAAGAAATTCTATTGAAGGTAACTATCTCGTTTATGATTAAATTGTTCGAATTTTGTTCGACATGAGAACTACCCTTAGTTTTATTTCTCAGCAAATCGTGAATGAATTAAATCTTGAATCTGAAATCGTAATCGAATCTATTTCTATCTATTGCATTGGGTTTCGATATATTCTACGAAATGGTTAGTTGTCCCTTCGAACTAACTAATACCCCTGTATACTTCGTAGATCAGGTAACCCTATTGTTTCGTAATTGATTGAGTTTGTTCTCATATATATTGTTGATATTCTGCATTTGGAAAGCCAAATACAGAATAAACATTCGGTTTGATTTGGAAAGATATTTCTCCATCTTTCATCTATCTTTATTGTCTCCTTGGCAAATTTCAGGGACGAAATTTCTTAAGGGGAAATCTGTAACGATCCCGGTTTAAAGACAAATTAATTTTGTAATTAAATTAAAAAAATTGATAAATTGTAGCGTTTGCATGGTGTGTGTGGCGGGAGGCCATATGGTAGTTTCATTTTCCAAAAGCATTGCGGATTTCAATCTTTGAAATTCTTTTGTTGTTTTTATTAAAGACAAACCGTTTTTGTTTGCTCGCACTAGTCTCATGACTGACTCGGTGTTTATTGTTCCTTTCCTAAACTCTGGGTGCCCATAATTTTTCACATGGGCAGTCTAGAGTTTGGTTTTTCAGATAGTCAGGTCTAGTAGAGTATCTGGAGCTAGTTCAGTCCTTGGACGACTGACCTTGCTTATTTTGGTGCAACCTTGATGGTGGATCGAGCTTGAAGTTTTGGAGCTTTGTCTTTGGAGTTTTTGGAGAGTTGCAGTGTTGGATTCTGTGAAGACTTATCTCATATTGTATCGTGTTCCGTTGTATTTTGTGTTGTATGTTCGCTGATGTTGATGATTATCATTGTATCAAATTGATGTATTGGATATTGTATTCATGTTATATCAGTGATATCATCTTTTATTCCGTTGTGTTATTTATCATCTAATGGGTGTTACAAGCTCCCGCGATACGAATTTGATGGTGTTTGTCCGACATCGAGTTCGGGTCGTGACAAAATGCAAGCACTCCTATTTCCAAAATTATTTCAACCCATCAACAAGAGGTTCTAAATATACATTAATACCTTGACTGGGTGCTCTAGGTCTGGGAATTAATAAACACAACATTTGAAACTCTGATTTCATGCATAACGAAGGATGCATAAACACGGGCCAACAAATGTAACTGTTTGACTGGGCTATTTTATGATTAAACTCATCGGTAGCAATTGCAAGCCAAACATTTCATGCATTGTTAGCAACTCTGGCCATTTATTCTTAAGCGATCTCCATTCAGCCGAGTTGATAAGATGACGCATGGAATTCCAAGAACGTTTGGCTTCACTATGACATAATTTTTTTTAGCTATACATGATATAATGTACATTTTAGTTAATCCGAAAATTATTGGAAAGTATTTTAAAACATTTCTTGGTTGTTTTGTGACTTTTACAATTTCACCTTCGTCTTTAACTTCAAATTTCGAAGTATGGCAACAAGAATACTAAACGACATCTTTATTCTCCTTCCAAAATAATATGTAATCATTTTCGCAAGCATTTATGTACTCTACATTCCTTCCAAATCTTCTAACATTTGTTTCACTATGGGGTGTTTATCTGGTAGTGTATTTTTCTTCGAAAGACAAATTTTCATTTGCTTCAACAACCCGGTCACATTGTTTCCTGACCATTCTTTATTTAAAATTATGTAGCTCTATAAGGACACATAACGTTGTAAGACTGTTTTCACAAGATAAGTATAATTTTTCATTTGCTTTTCCTTTTGTACTCATGGTACTTTTTTCCTGGTAACCATCACTTATACCATATATAATATCGTACACAACATATTAACAAGGTTTCTAAAAGCACGTTCTACATGGTTTTCTTATCGAATTTGGTTAGAGATGCAAGCCTCGTTGGTGGTGACATATGGTGCAGGATTGACTACTGTATTCGATGCCATTCCTCTTATCGTGAAAAAACCATCCATCATATGTTGGATCCATACCGTGTTTCTCGATTGTTTTAAAAGATATTTTTTGGATCTCTACACTTTTTAAAGGGACAACTACACGTTTCAAAATCAAGCGGCAAACGATGTTTTGCGAAGTTTAAAAAATATCAAACCCTTGTATGTATTCATCGGTGTTCCTATGCCGACATCTAATCCGCTCTCTCAAGCAGGCAACGACATTGGCAAAAACTTTTATCACTTTCTATTATTTCATATAAATACGAAAAATTGAACTTGTGTAAGTAGAATAGTAACATTGTAACTACTCAATATACAAAATTAAAATTAAATGATCATACTTAATAAAGCCGCGGTGCTTGTATTATTTTTTCTCCATAAACTGTTAATTTATTATTTTTATTTATGGTGTATTTGTATTATATATAAAGAAGTATAATTATTTATGCAGCTCTTTTACACATTTTGGTTCACTTTTATCAATCATATTGCTATTCTTCTGTTGGAAAATGTTTTTAAATTTTAAGTGAATTATTAAAAAATTGACTAAGCGTGAATGAGTGGCTCATGTATGTGAATAGTCCCACATTGTATGACTATATGAAAGAATCAAGTATTTATACTTGATTCTTAGAAGCTAAATTGTACCCTTTGCGCACCCAATGATGCTCTTTTGTGAGTAGAAAGTCATGCTTGACCACCACACGCGCACGCTGACCGACCGAATCGACACTAGCCGGGCTCAGGCTTGTTGTGGTGTAGCACTTATATTTTTTAAACGAAATTTTTACCCGTTTTCTAACCGTTATTTTTTTGAGATGGTAAAAATTTAGGTCTACTTTTTGGGCCAACGGTCACCCCATGACTCAGTAAAACGTTCAACTTGGTATTCCATCTACTACTAATTAATTGTTAGACAAAATAAAAAAATTGAACTATGTTTTTCTTCAACAAAGCCATTCTTCTTTTTCACGAAAATCTTTTTTTTAAACTAAGCAGTATTTTTTAAGTGCAACTGAGTCGAATCCTTTTGTGCAGACAGATCGATCGTACAAAATCAATCAAAGAGAAGCTATTTTATCCAAAAGGCGGCGGCGTTTATTCGACTACTTGCACCCTTAATCAGAACGCCAAAACGTCTTCAAGATAGTGACTTAGTACACTACTCAACCGAAGTTCATTCGTTTCCAACAAAATGAAGACGTCACCAGATCCGATGACTTCTGCAACAGATTTGGATGTTGCTGCCTTCGCATCGCTGTTCCAGGTGTCCATGGTCTCTGCTGCACCGTTTAGGTTTGAGGGTCTCCATTTCAAGCACTGGAGACAGAAGATGAAGTTCTTTCCAATGATGAGAGCAGCAGCAATTACCTTCTGGATTTCTCTTCTCGGGGCTAGGTGGCCGTTGTCCTAACAACAGATAAGCCGCAGCTGCCAGATAGACCCGACGAAGCAGACGCAGATCTACTGAAAGCTTGGACATAGAAATCGAAGGACTTGCATATCTGGACAGAGCAGGATTATCTGTGCAAGAACTTCATCCACAACGGACTAAACGATGATCTCTACGACTACTACAACTCTGACAAAATAACAAGGGAAATCTGGAAAGCGCTGCAATAAAAAGCACGAAACGGAGGAAGCGGGAGCAAAGAAGTTTGTTGTCAGCTGCTACCTCAAATACCATATTACAGATGATAGGTCAATAATCATGAGCTTCAGAAAATAGCTCATGAGATCATCTGCGAAGGTATGAGCTTAGATGAACAGTTTCAAGTTGCAGTTTCTATTAATAAATTGCCTCCCAGTTGGAAAGATTTTAAAAATAATCTTAAGCATAAAACTGAGAAATTTTTATTAGATAGTCTAATAACCCGTCTCCGTATTGAGGAGAAATCTCATAAACAGGATGTGAAGGAAGAAGTGGTTGCTGTTTTAGGCAACACTAAGAAAGCTTAATTCTAAAACTGAATCCCAAAAGCTTTAAGAATCAGAATCGCAAGCTTAATCGGAACCATAAAAAACAAAATTCGCAAGGATCCCAAAGAGGTCAACAGAAACCAACCCAAAATAATGACTCTGGACAGTTGTTTTTTGTTACAATTGTGGAAACTTGGTCATATATCACGCAAGTGTCGGAATTGGCCAAGCTCTGCACGCAGGCTAACCTGATTGAGGATCCTCTTACGGCTATGATTTCTGATGAGATTCACCTTGTAGGCGGATCAGAGTGTTGGTGGGTAGATACTGGTGATATACGCCATGTCTGCTATGACCGTGCTATTTTCAAAACATACACGGAGACCAAGAACAAGAAAGTGCTGCTGGGAGACTCTCACACCACTATTGTTGCTGGGACTGGAAGCGTAGAGCTGAAGTTTACCTCTGGGAAGACTGTCATTCTAAAAGACATAATGTACACTCCAGAGATCAGAAAGAACCTAGTTTCGGGTTATCTTCTTAATAAGGCTAGGTTTACACAGACTATTAGGGCTGATATATACACCATCACTATGATGGTATGTTTGTGCGCAAGGTTATGCAACTGATGGAACATTTAAACTGAATGTTGAATGTAATAAAATATCTGCTTCTACTTATATCTTATGTGATTTTAATATTTAGCACTGTAGAATATGTCATGTTAATAAACGAATAATAAAGAACATGAGTAGCTTAGGTATAATCCATAATATGTCACTAAATGATTTTGAAAAATATGATTTTTGTAGTTAAGAAAAAATAACTAAAACCCCACATAAATCTTTAATTAGGGAATTAAAAGCCTTAAACTTGATTCATTCTGATATGTGTGAGCTTGATGGCACTCTGACTAGAAATAGACACCGCTACTTTATCGCTTTCATTGATGATTGCTCTGATTTTACTTACGTATGCCTTATGAAAAATAAATGTGATGCATTTGAGATATTTAAATCTTTTATAACTGAAATTGAAAATCAGTCTAATAAGAAGTTAACATAAAAGAACCGCACCATATTCACTTGAAATGAATGGAAAAGCTGAATGGAGAAATAGAACATTACTGAATTAGAAGTTGTTATCTTACTTAACTCTGGTGCATCATCACATTAGTGGGGGAAATCTTATTGACCGCATGTTACATTTCGAATAGGAACCCTAGGTCAAAAAGCAAAATTTCACCTTTTGAAATCTTAAGAAATTATAAACTGAATGTGTCCTATTTTAGAACTTGGGGATGTTTAGCATATGTTCGTATACCCGACCCTAAGAGAATAAAATTAGCAAGTGGAGCATATAAATGTGTATTTATTGGTCATGCTGTTAATAGCAAAGCATGTAGATTTTATGATCTGAATGTGTAACATCCCGCCTTTTTGTATGTTTTAAATCGACAATAAACCACACACGTCAGACTTAAACCATACAGAAGGGCGGGTTGTTATTGAGGTGAATAAGAAAAGGAGAGAAATAAACAAAACAAAACAGAATCTCACGGCGGAACGATAAAATATAATAATCAAATAACAGTTCATGAACCTGTTTTACAAACATTTGACTATACTTATACAACACATATCATAGTTACACATGCCAGAGAATATTAAATAATGCAGATAATATAATAAATAATAGTAATACAATCTTCGTCTTTGTCCTTCAGAAATAAGGTCTTCAACACTAAAATGCTCGGACTGACCCGAGCGAATTGAAAAGACAAAACACTCGAGTCAGAACTAAAAGATCTAATGTAAGCTAAATTAACTGTAAATAATATGAGTGGAATGGCGTCATAGATGTTTACGGGATTTGACATCCCTTATCCAGTGTCTAACGTGAGTGCAGTAACTTAAGAGATGCTCGGGATTCACATCTCATAAGGATCCATTAAACTATTTACTATGTACTAATATTTCGCTATTGTAATAGTGTCTAATAGTAAAATAAACTTACTTTAAAATAGCGTTAAGGGGTTACCCATATAGCCCTTAACACGTAATAGTGCCAACGGTCTATAAGTACCGTAATACCTCCTGATAAGGAGGCTACCAGAGCATACTCCATATGTACGACACAAATCAAACTCATACAAGGCGCTATAGGGTAGGTGACATGGCACAACTAGGCAATACCAGGGTAGAAATACCAATTACGCTTCCTGGCCGGTAGTAACGCATAGCCGCAGCTACCGCCCACCTCGAACCACACCCCCAAATCAAAAATCAAAAGTGGCCACCGAATCAATCCAAAAGTCAAAATATAATATCGAATGGATGCGTCCGATCAAAGGTGCTACCTCATTAGCCCATCGATCGCACATGTTTTAACCACCTTATACCAACTCAAGAGAGTCGGGTCCACGTACATACCTCAAAGGAAACGCCGTCTCCATCCTACTTCATTCTGTAATTTCCACCGCGTACACGAATGTTAAAGTGGATTTCAGAGTTGGCAGAGAGTATGACAACTTTCGATCCGGTCTCTTTAACAACCAAACGTTATTATAACACGGCGGTCATTTCAAAATAATTTTTATTTCAAAACCAGAATATACTATCCATTTCAAAAACCAACTCAATATACTATCGTTTTTTATTTCAATTATATCCTTTCAAAAAATCATAACACTTTCAAAGTTAGACACTTCGAAACCAAACACTTAATTATACACTTTCAAATCATAATACTTTGAAACTCGAAATTTTGAAACATAACTTCACCCCTTAAATGGTTTAAATATTGGAAGACTTTATATAATAAAATAGCTTCTTAAATATCATAAACCAAAATAGCTACAATTTCCGAATTTTAAATTTAACCGAATTCCAAATCATACATTTCAATACGATTCATTTTCCAAATAAACTATTCCAGTTTATATCGATTTCAAAACTAAGTTTGGCAATTACGATTCAACAATTCAATTTTCTATTATTTAGTTTTGAAATATTTTTACATAATAAATCCAATATCATTGAAATAAAACTCAATTTACCAATAACTAAATATTTCCTTCAATTTATTCATACTTGGAATATTCATTTAATTCATCTTAAACCAAACTCCAGTTATAAAAAAAAATCATACTTTTAAAATCTCAATTTTATTAAATTTCAAACTCGTTTCATATTTATCTTCCTACCTTGTTCTCATTTGAGTCGTTATAAACTCCAGAAATATAATTTAAATAAATACTTACCCATATTATATCTTAATAAAATCAAACTTTATTATTACTTATTTTAAAATTTAAACCAATTTTATACATAGCTTAAAAGAAAAAAAAACATTTATGTAACATCTAAAATCAATAATTATATAACCCATATATTTCTTTACAAAACCATAGAAATCATTTCAAAATATTTTTATATATAGACCGCGGTGTCTGTATATAATTTTCTATCCTATGGTCAAGTGATACAGATATTTATCATTTCATTCCGTAATTTAAAGTAAAAACACGGTTATATATCATTTCAAACCGCAATCTCGAATAAAATAAAAATGCATAACAACTTGCAGTTTATAACAATATAAAATACAATATCCATTCATCCAATATCAATCATCAACCAATTATCACAATCATCATCCAATTCAAGCACTAACATCAATATAGAACAGATAATAAATAACAGGTATTTACTGGCAGTTTATATTCAATAATAAATTAAATAACAATTTAACTGGCAGTTCATATGCAATAATAAATTAAATAACAATTTAATTCAATAAATTCAATTTAACTGAGATGATGATTAAAGATATGCTAAATAGTCATAAATAAATTTCTAATCACATCAGAAATTAATTTAATGCATATAATAAATTTTAGAAGTTTGGAGTGGGTTAAAATACTCACCTTTCGAATTTAAATTGAATTTAAACCCGATTTAAATCGATAATTTGAACGATCTTAGAATCTGTCCAAACCATTACCACAATTTCTAGAATTTCAATACAATCCTAGCGGAGAAAACCGCGCGTAATTTCGACCTTGTATGCAAAAGTTATTGAAGTTGTAACATTAGAATTCACATTATAAAATTTAAATTAGAAGAAGAAAGAAAACATCTACCCACAAATCACGAAACGCCACATCACAAGGCTTTCTTCTCTCTCACACGTGCAGTAACCAGTGCATTCGAAACCCAAACTTGAGTGCGAAAATGACATCGCCACCACGACGAAACGCCTTTGGCTATCATCGCTCGTCGACACTACCACGAAGCCGCGTGCTACACCCTGACCACCTTACGATGTTCTCCGGCTCACGAACCACGACGTGGAGCAGCAGCCGTCGCCACATGCTAACACCCTAATTGGATTTTTTTTGCCCAATCCGACCATCGATTCGACGCAAAAACTATGCCGATGAACTCCCCATCGTCCACTCTACAAAACCCATAAACCGATTCGTCGATCACCCGATGTTCATCGACGCGCGATGAACGGTCGTGAATGTTTTCTCGATTTCTGTCCACATCGACACTCAAATTGAAAAATGAATCGTATATCTGATTTGCGCTCGTCGAGAACTTAAAATCCATATATAATTCGATATAGTTTGAAGAGATTTAATTTTTGGCTTTGAATTTTATTTGAAATTGCAATTGGAATTTAAGGTTCTGTCTGCCATTGAAAAAGGAAAAGCAAATAGAATTGTACATACAGAAATGAGGAATAAGAAATAGGCTAGGGTTTATAACTGGATATATATTGATAGGGTTGAAAATAAAAGAACGGATACGATTGATATGGACCGTTGAACGATAATGACCCAAAAAGCCCGTTCTGACTTCGGAATGAAATTGGGTCAATCCGTATATCAAAATAGATGTTTTTAAATATTTTAAATCCAGTGGAACAGGTTTCAAGTCCAAATTTCATCATACGAAAAAGTTATGCTAAAATCAAGTCATTTCAAATTGACTTGATTTCAATTTCATTGATTTCGACGCGTTTCGAGTCCGTACTATCAAACAACAAGTCTGATCGCTATGAAACTTGAAACCATACAATAAATCACCGTTACGGATCTGATGAAATAGGTTTCATTGAAATCCGAGTCGGTGGCCAGAATGGCTATTTTCCATTTAATTATATAATTTAATATTGAATTAATTAAATAAAGTTTCAGTTCAAATTTAATAAATCACAATTTCTCTCGTTTCAAATTACTTGGACATTTACCATAAATTAAAACAAATTTTTGATATCGGTTCAAAGTTAATTAATTTACCAATTATAGTGTTTAACTTCAATTTCCATAAATTCAATAATTATAAATTTAATTTCAAATAATCCATATTCTTAACTCCATCTAGTTATTCAATTGATTTCATTTTACAGTATAATTATCATGGTTAATACCATAGTGCATTAATATTCCTATTTTATCTTAATTTCAAATAATGTAATAATTAATTTCATCTACTACAATAAATCCAATTATTATCGATTGAATTTCAATAAATTAATTTGATTCAGTTCCAAATCTTTTCATTAAGTCTATTGTTACTCTATAAACCTAGTTACTATTGTTTACCTTTCATTTACTTGACATATTCTCATTCTCATTAATGTAACTTTTATTTATATTCATTAAAATTTTATTTTCAATTCCAATTTAAATCAACAAATTAAACAGGTAACTTATAATAATTGTTTACAAGCCAAGGTTACACTTAAGTTTATCCTGCTTCAACCAATTATTATAATTACCTACATAATACCGAATTCACTCAATCACTATAAATTATATAAAAAGTCCTTTATTTATACCACCCTTACACTTATTTTCAATTTTATACCCAAGTGCAACAATTTACACTATTTCATTTTTATTGTGATTTCACTTCAATTGTCAATAATTAGTTTTTAATAACCATTGCTATAATTCATTCTTAACATTTACTTCAGTATAAATTATAAAATACTTATTTCTTCCTAAATTTAATTACAAAAATCTTTTTAATTTAGCCAATTTAATTATCGAATTTTACGGGTCGTTACACTCTCCCCCACTCAAAACTTTTTGTCCCCGAAAAGGAAGAAGAAGGGAAAAGAAGATTACGAAATCAATATATCTTACGTAAATTATTAAATTTATAAACAAATAAATTTACAAAATTAATTAATTTAAGTAAAATATAGCAATTTATAACCATTAAATCTTTTATACTCAAATTATTAAAGTTTGGAAAACATTTTTCAAAATGTTTCTAAGTCCAAAATTTACGAAAAATTTCGGCAGGGTCTCCTTTGTACGGAGAGGCTTGGGAGAAAATATAATATCAAATATAACAATATACAACATATATTTTCCAAAATAATATATATCCCATCACGCGAAAAAGAATATAATAACGCTATAACCGTAATCGGGAAACATACCAATTTATCGGGCAATTTACGCTTAATTATGAAATCAAAAGCAGTAGCAATTGGTTCCATAACCTGCATTTCACTTATATAATCCAAGAGGAGTTAATAATTATATAAAATGAAATATTTAAAGTTGTTTCACCCACTAACAAACAAATCAATATAAACAACAATCACTTGCAACAAAGCATACAACCATCACATAAAATCAACACAAATCAATTATTTATTCATGTCAAACAAAATAAATAGTTGTTTGGGTTCAAAAAAACTTTAAATTGTACATAATGGAAAATAAGCTATTAAATGCATCATTTACTCAACAGTCTTAGATGAAATTAAATAGATTATTCATACATCCAAACTAATTTAAAGTATCCTTGCCCAAACAACCATAAACCAAACAAACAACAATTCCAAAAATAGATCCACTAAATTTTTATCAACTTCATTTCACAATATTTGTTGTTTGATTTCCTTTTCATTCAATTAAAACTTATCTTCATTTATTATTTCATTCCCTTTATATACGTATATTGATTCATTTTTTGATTTACATTTTCTTCTTAAAAATTTTAATTTTCATACATTCATTCAGTGTTTATTTCATTTATTTATTGCAAATTTTCAATTTCCATTCATTCATTTACTACTTAATTTCATTTATTTGTTTATTTAAAATACTAACATTTCCATTGCATTAAGTTAGTAGCCTTTCAATTATACTTAAGCTTATAACAACTACAACATCAATTTCTTATTTATTAAAGAATTCCATTGAATATTTTCATTTCTTCAAGTTCACTAGTATAATATCCTATTACATTTCTTACAATCATTAGAACTTTTAATATTCGGTAAGTTATGTATATATGCTTTTAAGGATGCAATTGAAAGTTACACAAGTTTATTTTATCTCTTTTAAATTAACTTAATGTTCCATACTAATAGCCTTTATTTCATAGGTTACAATTTCGAATTTCTTTTAGTCTCATTTATAACTTAGCATTAAGTCTCTAATTTCATTTAGAGGTTCCAATTATTAATTAGTTACATTCCATTTTGCTACAAAAATTGAAACTATTGATTAACGGAAATTTAAGAACTAAATAGTGGTTTAAATTTCAAATCATTTTAAAATAATAAATAAATATATATATATATATACTTACAACTTATATATCCAATTATATTTAAAACAGTTAAAAATTTATATTTGTTTATCCAAATAATTCTGCAGTAAAGCTACTATAGTGGCCTTCCCACTTCCAAACTTAGAAATGAATGTCGATGATGCATGCACTCATCACCGAAATTATTTTCCAGCGACAGAGAGGGGAGTACAGAGCTTCTTTCTTTCCAAAGTTCGTTTAAAACAATTCTTTTAAATTATATTGGAATATTTATATCAGAAAATACTTATAAACATGATTATTATATTCAAAAATCCTTTGAAAGCAAATTTCAAAATCCCGAAACTTAGGTTCTAAAATTTCCAAATTTCATTTATTTTATTTTCTTCAAATCTTATTTCCAATCAATATTTATAACTCTCACTACCTAACAACCAATATATTACAATCAAACATAACCTTTATAAAAAAAATATTTTATATATAGAAAATATAATAGGTAAAATTATCTCATTCACCTATATTCAAAACAAATATTGTGTCGGTCTATCCTATTAAGTGTTTAGAAATCCCTATTGATGTCATAGCGTCCTATGCACCAACCGGAATTTATAAATACAAAATGGAACAAATTGACACAATATCAAAACCTTTTTATAACACTAACAAATACGCTCTCTCATATAAATACACTCAGCGACTCATTATTGTAATATCCCGGAATTTTTAACAATATCAATTTAATAATCTGTATTAAAATTAAATTGATATTGATATTTTTGTTAATAATAATTCAATTTGATTTAATAATCTTCTTCAATAAATATTTAATTGGTTATTTTATCTTTCAAAAATAATAAATTGATTTCTATTTATAATATAAATATATAGTTTATATTGTAAATAGATTAGTATGGTTTTAAATTTAATAAATAAAACATATTTTCTAATTCTAATATTTGTAGTAATTTGGAAAAAAAAATTATTTAATAATAGCTTTTCAAAGTTATAAATTAAATGATCTTGGTTTAAATTAATAAATGAATCATGAGTTAAAATTCTAATATATACATTAATAATTTGGAAATTTTAATTTTTATTAAATATAAAGTTTTCAAAGCTATTTAATAAATACATATTAAATTGTTAAGAAAAAAATGTTTAAAATAGTTTTAGCTTGAGTTTTAAATTTAATTAAATTGACAAAAGAGTTTTATAGCTTAATTAAATAAGTAACTTATTAATAAAAGAATAATTTCTTTTATAATCATTTTATTTTAATAAGAAGCCATTTTTAAAAATAATATTAATAGTATATTGTTTTACAAATAGATTTTGAATAACATGGCAATTGTTATTTCAAAGTTTAATTGTAGTTATAACTTGAATTTGAATTTAAATTCCAAAGTATAAATTTTAAATTGTTTTAATTTCTATATGTATAAGCTTTATTTATAAGTACAAATTGTTTTTAGTTCTTTTAAAAGTTTATATATATATTTAAATATTAACTAACAAATTTATTTGACTTAATATATATTAACTAATGAATTATATAAAAATTACTTTTAAATAAAAGGACGAGTGTAAAGGATAACAATTCCAAATTGACAAATGTTGAAATTTTTTACAAGTGGCCTCTTTCAAATCTATTTTTCTTTTATTTAATAAATCTGAAAATTTACTTATATAAATGAGCATTTTTCACTCTTGTTCTTTTTCACATTTCTTAATCAAAGTTATGAAATTTAAAGCATAAACTCAACATAAATATGAGAAATACATGAGAACTACTTTCAGATTCAAGATCAAATCTTCAAAAACGAAAATCACTCCCTGTAATTTCTCAAATCTGTTCAATGCAATCAGTGATTCCCTTTATTTTTTCCAAAGCCTGTAAACAACTTTGCAGACCATTCTGCAACTACAAAATTTGTATACATCTTCAAAACCATGCATTTACCATTTTCAAAACCCAAGACTATTACAAAACCCCTCATATCAAATCTGTTGCCTTCCATTTCAAATCTGAAGCAATCAAAGCACCTGCATTTTCTTGATTCTGGAAATTAAGTTCACCTGCAAATTGCAAATGTGTACATCTTCAAACCAAAAGATTGATTTCTGCATATCTTCAGCAAAGTTTCAAAAGCAACAAACATGCATGCAGTTTCAAAACAAAAAGCATATCAAGTTCACTTGCAGATGTCTTCAGCAATTCAACTCAAAGCTTTCCAAATATCAGGCTCTGCTTTCTTCTAAATAGGTGAGTAACTTTTTCAAATTTAAAAGTTAAAAAAATGGTTGTATGCTTGGATACTGAAATAAATAAGTTTTCCATGTTGATTGTTGATGTGATGTGAATTTGTATGCATGTTATTTGAATATCCTCTGTTATATTTTCCGGTAACCCTGTTTTTGTTTTAAATACATATTCTTTTGATTCAATCTCTGTAGAATTTAGATTATAGACAATAACTGTTAGTTTAAGATATTCAGTAAGTTAAAATTTAATTAAGATATTAATAAACTGGAATGGGCTCTGAAAAATCAAATAAGCGAGCAAGTTCAAAGATAACTAGAAATTTAAACATCATGTTTTCTAGATTCTTGAATATGGATTGAATACTAAAATCATAATGTGATTTTTAAAACAAAAACTATAATTTTTAGAAAAGAGGCTTAGGAGCAGTTAGGGGATGAACTGCATTTGAATTTTGGGGGTTTCTCGGGTGATTCATGCATCTGGAGGGAATGGGGTTCTTCCTGGTGACGGAGGGGAGGTAGAAGAAGATGGGAAAAATGCTATTTGGTGATGGAATTCACCAGAGAAGGTGCGGCAATGGAAATTCAATTTGGAACCCTAGTTTTAGGATGGTTTGATGAATCGAACATTTCGACTTGTACAAGTGACCGAGTGCTTAGAAATTTTGGAAATGGGTAGTATGAGTGTAGGTGAAGCCTTGGCCGAAGTCGTTGACCTGCTGATGGTCGGTGGGGCGCGTTCTCGCCGTTGACAGGTTTTGAAGAAAAACCTGAATTTGCTGTTTCCAGTTTGGTAATTAGCTCATTTTTTATTTGTGCTACTGTGGTGGTTTCTGGTGTTCGTGTTCGAGTGTGGAGGTGATCACTGATGGGTAGAAGCGTTGGTGAATGGCCGGTGATGGCCAGAGCCACGGTGCACGTGCACCGTGCAGTTGAAGTTCAGGGGAGTTGTTTTTATAGGGTGCAGTTTTCACTCGGGAATGACTCGAGCTATTCGAGTTTTTAACTCGAAGCAAGGGATGGAATTACTCGAAGAATGAGTTGGGAATTCTTGGGTTGATTGTTATTTTAGGTTTTCAAAACCTGTAACTCTGTGATTTAATTTTTTTTTTAAAAACCTGCAGCTTTTGTGTTTATAAAATTTGTAAACTCTGGAACTTTAAATATAAGAAGATTTTAAATCAAGTTTAAATTCAAGTTTTGAATTTATTTGAATTCAAGTTAATTTGAAAATCCCAATTTATATAAAATAAAGTTTAAAAAGAAAATTGAGCTTAAGTTACTACTTTATTTTGGTGAATGTAGTTTGATCTTTTTTTTTAAAAAAAATGAAGTTCTGTTAAAAATTTGAGAAAGATTTGAAATTCAATTTAAAATATGGAAATTTAAAAATGAGTTTCAGTTTTTAAAAAATAAAGATGGTTTAAATTTGAAAAAATTTTAACTAATATAAATTAAAGTTATTGAAACATTAAAAGTTATAAATTGTTTAAACTTTGATAAGTTTAAATTATTTTCATTTTAAACTTATATTTAAAATGAAATTTGAAAGTAATTTCAAATGTACTTTGTTTCAAAACAAAATTTATGTTTTAAACATAATTTAGAAATGTTTTATCTTAAAATTAAGTTAAGAATTAATATTTTGAAATTAATTTATTAAAATGGTAATTAAGAAATAATTAATTTATTAATTTAATTAATTTATTAAGATTTAATGAATAGTGATTAGGGGTTAATCAATTTGAAATTTAGATCATTAATTAGATTATTAATTAATGTTTAATAAATTATTAATTAAGTAATTAAGTTTTAATCAAGGTTACTTAATTAAATAATTAGACTTTAAATTATAGATAATTAAAGATAATTAAATTTGTAATTAATCTCAGTTAATTACTTAATAAAAATAATTAGAGAATGGTTATTGAAGGTCATTAACCAGGATTATTTAATAATTAATTAATGTGGTTAATTTTTAATAATTAATTAGATTAATTACTTTGATAATAATCAATTATGAATTGTTGAGAATAATTACTTAATGAAGTAATTAAGAAATTAATTACTTAATGTAATTAATTTAGTTTAATGTGATTGTTTAAATTAATTAGTTAAGTTTAATTAATTTTAAACACTTGAGGTTTTAAAGATAATTACTTATGTAATTTATGGATTGAAAATTTCTTGGTGAAGTAATTGATTAATAATTACAGGTTGTAATTAATTGAGGAGTTTGAGAATGAAGTAATTTGGAGTATAATTACTTGTAATTAATCAAGGGATTAATTAAGAAATTAATTAGGGAATAATTAATTTGTTTTAAATAAAGAAATTAAGTGAGTTAATTACTGAATATGGTTAATCAAGGAGGATTAATGATTATAGATTAATCACTTAAGGTAATTAATTTGAGAAGAAAATTAATTAAATATATTTAAGGATCATTAATTAATTAATAAAATTAATGATGTAATTAAAGTTGATTAATTATGATTAATTAATCAATGATAAGTGATTAAAAGTAATTAATTATTGTAATTAATTAAGGATTAAGGTAATTAATTATAGTTAATTAATTAATTGAAGTAATTAAGGGTTAATTACTGTTTTGGTTAAGAATAATTAATTTGTGAAATTAATTAAGGACAATTACATGAATGTAATTGAGGATAATTAATCAAAGGATGGTTAATTGAGGTGATTAATTTTGAATGATTAATTAATTGATTGTAATCAAATAAATGGTTGAGTAAGCAAGATATAGTGATGAAGTAATTAATTTAATTTATTTTAAATTAATTAAAAATGGAGTAATTAATTTAATTCACTTTAAATTAATTAGAGATAGAGATAGTTAATTTAATTCATTTTAAATTAATTATATTGTGATGATATAAATCATTGCTTATATATGAATGGATGACATTGATTGTCTTGGATGCTTTGTGATCTCAGAAATGAGACAGGTTGTGTGGTATGAATGCTTGGTTGCATTGTGATGATAACATAGATTATCTATTGTGATGGTGATATATGGATTATCTATTTTGATACTGATAATGTGGATTACCCGTTTATTTGATAGTGTTGATTATCAATTGTGATTTGTGAGTTATCTATCTGTGTGTATATAGATAATTGAATTGTTTAAGACTTTAAAACAATTTGGACCTAAAAGGCACGCTTTGCATTTCGATGAGACCAGGATTGGGTTTTCATATTTAGATATCCAAAAACCACATCGATCCAAATTAACGATAGGTCGTGAAATCTCTTGGGAAGAGTGAAGACTCGAGTGTAAGGACTATCCGTCAGTATAACTCTGGGGGTGATTCCGTGATGAGTTTGACGGAAATAGTACTTACAGGCTCGAGATGGAGATTCAGAGTGCAAGGGTTATCGTCGTTAACTCTGAGGGTGATTCCAAAATGAGTGTAACGAGATAATGCCTTCGGTTTCGTTCGAACCCGGAACGAACTTGTATGGATTAAATGCTTTCAGAACATCGTCAAGTGGACGATGAGCATTCTAAGTTATGTGTTCACTAAAGGTAATCGTAGCCTCAAGCCTCATCAACCGGGAATGGCTAAAACAGAAGAGGTGCAGCAAGGCTTTGTGGGTAGCCCCCATTTGAGAGTGGGATTTACCCCTGTCTAGAAGTCCCTTTTATTTCGGCTGTGTGGACGGTTGTGAGCTCCAACCGTCAGGGTTGTCTTGTTCAGGACTGTTCAGTAAGGGATGGTTCCGGCCTTGTGTTGCAGGGGAGTTAGGGTGGCTCCTCGGTACGTTGATCTAGGCCACGTACTGTGACGGGTGGTACCCCAGTAGCCCTTCCATTGTATGGAATCCAAAATCCAATAAGTGCCAACGGCTTTGATTGTATTACCCACTTTTGTGACTAGTAGCTGGAATTTAATAGATTTAACAATTTCGGCTATTTCAAATAAATCCTAGACCTATTATAATATCACTCAATTTCCTATCAAATGTTTTGGTTAGCGTAAGGTAAAAAAATTCCATGTTTATGTGTGGGAAGTCTTACGTGATACTTTTCTTTTCAAAAAGGTTTTTAAAAGTTAAGAAACCTTAACCTGTTACTCACACAAGACCCATGTCTGACCCGGAGTTTATCTTCTGTTTTCTTAAACTCTTGGGTACTCAAATTTTTACGAGTAGCCAAGGGATTCAGGTTAGCTTTGACGAATTATGGAGGAGCAATGGAGCAGGTGGCTTCTGCGAGTAGATATATAGTATTCCGCTGTGTAGATTTCTCTGAATTGTTCTTGTGTACTGTATTTAGTTGTATAACTGGACAGGTGTTTATAACTGTCTAGTATGTGATGTGTAATCTGTGTAACTCTGATAGTTGTTGTATATCTATGTAATACTTTTGTTATTAATATAATTTATTCGTTCCGATGTTGAGATTCTGTTGTTATTTCTTCTTCTTTTCTTTCTTTTCTCTTTTCTATCCCTTTCTTTCTTATTAATGATGCGTCATTCTATGGAGACGGATGGCGGGTCGTTACAGTGGTATCAGAGCATTAGGTTGAGTGAATACCTAGGCTCTGTAGTGGTGTTTATCTTGAGAGAGCGTATTTGTAATTTTAATATATATATATATATATATATATATTATACCTATCTGTTGGGTTACCTGTTCAGGTTTTCCAACATAAGTTATAAAGGTAGATGAGATAGTGGTGTGTGTAACATGACTATCATTGGTTGGAGTTTGAATGTTTGAGGTTGGAAGTGTATTTGTCGAGACTGTAGACCTAATACCGTCTCGAGTGATTTTTGTAGTGATGAAGGATTTCATGAATCTCTGACGGAAACCTGTTAAGGTTCGGAGTCTATTTCTGAAGTTGGATAAGTAGAGTTTGGATCTGTTAAATGGCAGAAGCGAGTGATGGTATTTTGGATACCTCAGGAAATAGTAGCTGCGTGATGAGATGCAGTGATTATGGATGTTCCCGAAGATGTTTTCTTTGGAACAAGTTTAAGGAAGTGAGTCTGCTTCAGTGTTGTGGCTGTGTTCAGTCGGTGTTCCTGTTGATTTGAAGTTTGAGTTTCTCGAAGAGCGTTGGATTAGGATTCTTTGGCATCTGTGGCAGCAGTGCAGCTCGGAGTGTTCTGTGCATTGGCAGGAAGTCTTCTGGCTTAGCAGTTTTCTGAAATGGGGTTCAGAAGCAGCAGAGTGGACCCATTTCTTCGATGGATTGACGGTTTAAGTGTAAGCTGTTCTGTTGATAAGGGTAGAACGGTTTTCCATTTGTATTAGTCTGAGTTGATCGCAAAAGTGACTTGCGATTGTCCGAGTGTTCTCTTGGGTTATCTGAGTTTTTCTGGATGTCTTCAGGAAGTCAGAATTTTGTCCGCATCTGGAGATTTAGTTTCCTTATCGACTGGAATTCCAGGATTGTTACCGGTGGTTAAGCTTAATAGAAGAATGGTTCCAAGAGATTGAGTTGGTGTAGCAGCTCGGAGTTTTGAAGGAACTTCTGAATTTTTTCTTATGGGTTTGTTGAATCATATTTATGGAATGTGTTGTTGAGTTGTGCTTGTGTTCTTCTTCAGCATTTTCTTCTACTTCGGATCAGAGTTGTGCAGCGAAAGCAGTTTGGAAGTGCATCTGCTTTTCTTTTCCCGGACAGGAGAAGTGAGTGTAGTCTTCAGATATGGAGGAGTAGAATTTGTGTTTCTTGATTCTGGTTGATCTTGAGGAGATCATTTTGCTGAATTGATTGGTCTAGATGTTTCTAGAGGCATCGGCAAAGGGATGAGCTGATCAGTGAGGGTGTAGGTAGCCCAGGATCGTCCGAGGATTTTTGTGGATAAGAGACGGAGGAATTTTTGGATTCTGAAGTCGGAGATTTAAATTTGGATAAGTTTTCTCCGATCGGGAAGGAGCTATAAGATTGAGAAAGGCTGGGAAGCTAGCTCTGAAGAGCTTTGGATCTTTTCTGTGATCTTGAAGAATAAGTGATTGATCTATAAGATTGGATTGCCAGTTTGGATAACTGGGATTCGATGAGTTTTACGTATCTCTGAGGAAATACGTGTATGATCTATCTCTGGTTTTGGAACCAGCAGTTCTGGAGTTTTTGTTTGTTGAGTCAGACTCATCTGTAGTCTGATATCTTGTCGAGTGTTATAGATATAGATGAATAGGAGCTTAGTAGCTTCATAGTATTGATAATTTGGATTCTATAGAACGAGTATCCCGATATGTATATACACCTGGGGAAACTCGAAGAAATTTTATCCAGAATTTTATCTGGATAATTAGATTTGTTTGATTGGTTGAATTGGTTGCTATAGTTGTTAGCATATGTTTGATATATTTTTGTGTTTTAAAATATTTAATGAGATTATTAAATTACCTTTGTTTTAAATTTCGAGGACGAAAATCTTTTAAGGGGGAAAGATTGTAATATCCCGGAATTTTTAACAATATCAATTTAATAATCTGTATTAAAATTAAATTGATATTGATATTTTTGTTAATAATAATTCAATTTGATTTAATAATCTTCTTCAATAAATATTTAATTGGTTATTTTATCTTTCAAAAATAATAAATTGATTTCTATTTATAATATAAATATATAGTTTATACTGTAAATAGATTAGTATGGTTTAAATTTAATAAATAAAACATATTTTCTAATTCTAATATTTGTAGTAATTTGGAAATTTGTTTTATTTAATAATAGCTTTTCAAAGTTATAAAATAAATGATCTTGGTTTAAATTAATAAATGAATAATGATTTAAAATTCTAATATATACATTAATAATTTGGAAATTTTAATTTTTATTAAATATAAAGTTTTCAAAGCTATTTAATAAATAAATATATGATTTTTAAATTGTTAAGAAAAAAGTTTAAATGTTTAAAATAGTTTTAGCTTGAGTTTTAAATTTAATTAAATTGACAAAAGAGTTTTATAGCTTAATTAAATAAGTAACTTATCAATAAAAGAATAATTTCTTTTATAATCATTTTATTTTAATAATAAGTCATTTTAAAAAATAATATTAATAGTGTATTGTTTTATAAATAGATTTTGAATAAAATGGCAATTGTTATTTCAAAATTTAATTGTAGTTATAGCTTGATTTTTAAAATATTAGATTATGAATTTAATTTCAATGTAAATTCCAAAGTATAAATTTTAAATTGTTTTAATTTCTATATGTATAAGCTTTATTTATAAGAACAAATTGTTTTTAGTTCTTTTAAAAGTTTATATACATATTTAAATATTAACTAACAAATTTATTTGACTTAATATATATTAACTAATGAATTATATAAAAATTACATTTAAATAAAAGGGCAAGTGTAAAGGATAAAAACCAAATTGACAAATGTTGAAATTTTTTACAAGTGCCTTTTTCAAATCTATTTTTCATTTATTTAATAAATCTGAAAATTTATTTATATAAATGAACACTTTTCACACTTGTTCTTTTTCTCATTTCTTAATCAAAGTTAAGAAATTTAAAGCATAAACTCAACACAAATCCGAGAAATACATGAGAACTACTTTCAGATTCAAGATCAAATCTTCAAAAACCAAAATCACTCCCTGTAATTTCTCAAATCTGTTCACATGCAATCAGTGATTCCCCTTATTTTTTCCAAAGCCTGTAAACCATTCTGCAGACCAATCTGTAATTACAAAATCTGTAGCATACATCTTCAAAACCATGCATTTACCATTTTCAAAACCCAAGTCTATTACAAAACCCCTCATATCAAATCTGTAGCCTTCCATTTCAAATCTGAAGCAATCAAAGCACCCGTATTTTCTTGAATCTGGAAATCAAGTTCACCTGCAAATTGCAAATTTGCACATCATCAAACCAAAAGATTGATTTCTGCATATCTTCAGCAAAGTTTCAAAAGCAACAAACATGCATGCAGTTTCAAAACCAAAAGCATATCAAGTTCACTTGCAGATGTTTTCAGCAATTCAACTCAAAGCTTTCCAAATATCAGGCTCTGCTTTCTTCTAAATAGGTGAGTAACTTTTTCAAATTTAAAAGTTAAAAAAATGGTTGCATGCTTGGATACTGAAATAAATAAGTTTTCCATGTTGATTGTTGATGTGAAGTGAATTTGTATGCATGTTATTTGAATATCCTCTGTTATGTTTTCTAGTAACCTTGTTTTTGTTTTAAATACATATTATTTTGATTCAATCTCTGTAGAATTTAGTTACAGACAATAACTGTTAGTTTAAGATATTAAGTAAGTTAAAATTTAATTAAGATATTAATAAACTGGAATGGGCTCTGAAAAATCAAATAAGTGAGCAAGTTCAAAGATAACTAGAAATTTAAACATCATGTTTTCTTGATTCTTGAATATGGATTGAATACTAAAATCATAATGTGATTTCTAAAACAAAAACTATAATTTTTAGAAAAGAGGTTTAGGAGCAGTTAGGGGATGAACTACATTTGAACTTTGGGGTTGCTCGGGTGATTCGTGCATCTGGAGGGAATGGGGTTCTTCCTGGTGATGGAGGGGAGGTAGGAGAAGATGGGGAAAATGTTATTTGGTGATGTAATTCACCAGAGAAGGTGCGGCAATGGAAATTAAATTTGGAACCCTAGTTTTAGGATGGTTTGATGAATCGAACATTTCGATTTGTACAAGTGACCAAGTGCTTAGAAATTTTGGAAATGGGTAGTATGAGTATAGGTGAAGCCTTGGCCGAAGTCGTTGACCTGCTGATGGTCGGAGGGGCGCGTTCTCGCCGTTGACAGGTTTTGAAGAAAAACCTGAATTTGTTGTTTCCAGGTTTGGTAGTTAGCTCGTTTTTGATTAGTGCTACTGTGGTGGTTTCTGGTGTTCATGTTCGAGTGTGGAGGTGATCACTGATGGATAGAAGCGTTGGTGAATGGCCGGTGATGGCTGGAGTCACGGTGCACGTGCACCGTGCAGTTGAAGTTCAGGGGAGTTGTTTTTGTAGGGTGCAGTTTTCACTCGGGAATGACTCGAGCTATTCGAGTTTTTAACTCGAAGCAAGGGATGGAATTACTCGAAGAATGAATTGGGAAGTCTCGGGTTGATTGTTGTTTCAAGTTTTCAAAACCTGTAACTCTGTGATTTAATTTTTTTTTTAAAAAAACCTGCAACTTTTGTGTTTATAAAATTTGTAAACACTGGAACTTTAAATATAAGAAGAGTTTAAATCAAGTTTAAATTCAAGTTTTGAATTTATTTGAATTCAAATTAATTTAAAAATCCCAGTTTAAATAAAATGAAGTTTAAAAAGAAAATTGAGCTTAAGTTACTACTTTATTTTGGTGAATGTAGTTTGATCTTTCAAAAAAATGAAGTTCTGTTAAAAATTTGAGAAAGATTTGAAATTCAATTTAAAATATGGAAATTTAAAAATGAATTTCAGTTTTTAAAAATTAAAGAAGGTTTAAATTTGAAAAAATTTTAACTAAATATAAATTAAAGTTATTGAAAGATTAAAAGTTACAAATTGTTTAAACTTTGATAAGTTTAAATTATTTTCATTTTAAACTTGTATTTAAAATGAAATTTGAAAGTAATTTCAAATATACTTTGTTTCAAAACAAAATTTGTGTTTTAAACATAATTTAGAAATTTTTTATCTTAAAATTAAGTTAAGAATTAATGTTTTGAAATTAATTTACTAAAAAGGTAATTAAGAAATAATTAATTTATTTATTTAATTAATTTGTTAAGATTTAATGAATGGTGATTAGGGGTTAATCAATTTGAAATTTAGATCATTAATTAGATTATTAATTAATTTTTAATAAATTATTAATTAAGTAATTAAGTTTTAATCAAGGTTAATTAATTAAATAATTAGACTTTAAATTATAGATAATTAAAGATAACTAAATTTGTAATTAATCTCAGTTAACTACTTAATAAAAATAATTAGAGAATGGTTAATGAAGGTCATTAACCAGGATTATTTAATAATTAATTAATGTGGTTAATTTTTAATAATTAATTAGATTAATTAATTTAATAATAATCAATTATGAATTGTTAAGAATAATTACTTAATGAAGTAATTAAGAAATTAATTACTTAATGTAATTAATTTAGTTTAATATGATTGTTTAAATTAATTACTTAAGTTTAATTAATTTTAAACACCTGAGGTTTTAAAGATAATTACTTATGTAATTTATGGATTGAAAATTTCTTGGTGAAGTAATTGATTAATAATTACAGGTTGTAACTAATTGAGGATGTTTAAGAATAAAGTAATTTGGAGTATAATTACTTGTAATTAATCAAGGGATTAATTAAGAAATTAACTAGGGAATAATTAATTTGTTTTAAATAAATAAATTAAGTGAGTTAATTACTAAATATGGTTAATCAAGGAGGATTAATAATTATAGATTAATCACTTAAGGTAATTAATTTAAGAAGATAATTAATTAAATATATTTAAGGATCATTAATTAATTAATAAAATTAATGATGTAATTAAAGTTGATTGATTATGATTAATTAATCAATGATAAGTGATTAAAAGTAATTAATTAATGATTAAGGTAATTAATTATAGGTAATTAATTAATTGAAGTAATTAAGGGTTAATTACTGTTTTGGTTAAGAATAATTAATTTGTGAAATTAATTAAGGATAATTACATGAATGTAATTGAGGATAATTAATCAAAGGATGGTTAATTGAGGTGATTAATTTTGAGTGATTAATTAATTAATTGTAATCAACTAAATGGTTGAGTAAGCAAGATATATTGATGAAGTAATTAATTTAATTTATTTTAAATTAATTAAAAATGGAGTAATTAATTTAATTCACTTTAAATTAATTAGAGATAGAGATAGTTAATTTAATTCATTTTAAATTAATTATATTGTGATGATATAAATCATTGCTTATATATGAATGGATGACATTGATTGTCTTGGATGCTTTGTGATCTTAGAAATGCGACAGGTTGTGTGGTATGAATGCTTGGTTGCATTGTGATGATAACATAGATTATCTATTATGATGGTGATATATGGATTATCTATTTTGATATTGATAATGTGGATTGCCTGTTTATTTGATAGTGTTGATTATCAATTGAGTTATCTATCTGTGTGTATATAGATAATTGAATTGTTTAAGACTTTAAAACAACTTGGACCTAAAAGACACGCTTTGGATTTCGATGAGACCCGGATCGGGTTTCCATATTCGGATATCCGAAAACCACATCGATCCAAATTAACGATAGGTCGTGAAATCTCTTGGGAAAAGTGAAGACTCGAGGTGTAAGGACTATCCGTCAGTATAACTCTGGGGGTGATTCCGTGATGAGTTTGATAGAAATAGTACTTACAGGCTCGAGATAGAGATTCAGAGTGCAAGGGTTATCGTCGTTAACTCCGAGGATGATTCCAAAATGAGTGTAACGAGACAATGCCTTCGGTTTCGTTCGAACTCGGAACGAACTTGTATGGATTGAATGCTTTCAGAACATCGTCAGGTGGACGATGAGCATTCTAAGTGATGTGTTCACTAAAGGTAATCGTATCCTCAAGCCTCATCGACCGGGAATGGCTAAAACAGGGGAGGTGCAGCAAGGCTTCGTGGGTAGCCCCCACTTGAGAGTGGGATTTACCCCAGTCTAGAAGTCCCTTTTATTTCGGCTGTGTGGACGGTTTTGAGCTCCAACCGTCGGTGTTGTCTTATTCGGGACTGTCCAGTAAGGGATGGTTCCGGCCTTGTGTTGCAGGGGAGTTAGGGTGGCTTCTCGGTACGTTGATCTAGGCCACGTACTGTGACAGGCGGTACCCCAGTAGCCCTGCCATTGTATGGAATCCAAAATCCAATAAGTGCCAACGGTTTTGATTGTATTACCCACTTTTGTGGCAAGTAGCTGGAATTTAATAGATGTAACAATTTCGGCTATTTCATAATTATCTGAAAATCCTAGACCTATTATAATATCGCTGGGTTTCCTATCAAATGTTTTGGTTAGCGTAAGGTAAAAACTTTTCCATGTTTATGTGTGGGAAGTCTTACGTGATACTTTTCTTTTCAAAAAGGTTTTTAAAAGTTAAGCAACCTTAACCTGTTACTCACATCAGACCCATGTCTGACCCGGAGTTTATCTTCTGTTTTCTTAAACTCTTGGGCACTCAAATTTTTACGAGTTGCCAAGGGATTCAGGTTAGCTTTGACGAATTACGGAGGAGCAATAGAGCAGGTGGCTTCTGCGAGTAGATATATAGTATTCCGCTGTGTAGATTTCTCTGAATTGTTCTTGTGTACTGTATTGAGTTGTATAACTGGACAGGTGTTTATAACTGTCTAGTATGTGATGCGTAATCTGTGTGACTCTGATAGTTGTTGTATATCTATGTAATACTTTTGTTATTAATATAATTTATTCGTTCCGCTATTGAGGTTTTGTTGTTGTTTCTTCTTCTTTTCTTTCTTTTCTCTTTTCTATCCCTTTCTTTCTTATTAATGATGCGTCATTCTGTGGAGACGGATGGCGGGTCGTTAAAATTATAGGGTATTACTACCCTATTAATAAAAAGTCAGACCCCACAAAGCTAAGGTCTATCGCTAAACCAAAGCTCTAACACCAGATGTAACATCCCGCCTTTTTGTACGTTTTAAATCGACAATAAACCACACACGTCAGACTTAAACTATACAGAAGGACGGATTGTTATTGGGGTGAACAAGAAAAACAGAGAAAGAAATAAAACAAAACAGAATCTCACAGCGGAACGATAAAATATAATAATCAAATAACAGTTCATGAAGCTGTTTTACATACATTTGATTATACTTATACAACACATATCAGAGTTACACATACCAGAGAATATTAAATAATGCAGCGGAACAGTATGAATGCAGTGGAATAATATAATAAATAATAGTAATACAATCTTTGTCTTCGTCCTCCAGAAATAAGGTCTTCAACCCTAAAATGTTCGGACTGACCCGAGCGAATTGAAAAGACAAAACACTCGAGTCAGAACTAAAAGATCTTATGTAAGGTAAATCAACTGTAAATAATATGAGTGGAACGTCGTCAGAGATGTTTACGGAATTTGACATCTCTTATCCAATGTCTAACGTGAGTGCAGTAACTTAAGAGATGCTCGGGATTCACATTTCCTAAGGATCCGTTAAACTATTTACTATGTAGTAATATTTCGCTATTGTAATAGTGTCTAATAGTAAAATAAACTTACTTTAAAATAGCGTTAAGGGGTTACCCATATAGCCCTTAACACGTAATAGTGCCAATAGTCTATACAGTACCGTAATACCTCCTGATCGGGAGGCTAGCAGAGGATACTCCATACGTACGACACAAATCAAACACGTACAAGGCGCGATAGGGTAGGTGAGATGGCACAACTAGGCAATGTCAGGGTATACCAATTACGCTTCCGAGCCGGTGGGAACGCATAGCCGTAGCTACCGCCCACCTTGAGCCACACCACCAAATCAAAAATCAAATGTGGCCACCGAATCAATCCAAAAGTCAAAGTATAATATCGAAGGGATGTGTCTGATCAAAGATGCTACCTCATTAGCCCATCAATCGCTCCTGCTTTTGCCACCTTATGCCAACTCACAGGAGTCGGGCCCACGTATATACCTCAAAGGAAACGCCGCCACCATCCTATTTCATTCTGCAACCTCCACCGCGTACACGGTTGTTAAAGTGGTTTTCGGAGTTGGCAGAGAGTACGACAACTTCCGATCCCGGTCTCTTTAACGATCAAACGTTGTTATAACACCGCGGTCATTTCAAAATAATTTTAATTTCAAAACCAGAATATGCTATCCATTTCAAAAACCAACTCAATATAATATCGTTTTTATTTCAATTATATCTGTTCCAAAAATCATAACACTTTCAAAGTTAGTCTCTTTGAAACCAAACACTTGAAATTATACACTTTCAAATCATAATACTTTGAAACTCGAAATTTTGAAACATAACTTCACCCCTTAAATGGTTTAAATATTGGAATAATTTATATAATAAAATATCTTCTTAAATATCACAAATCAATTCCAAAATAACTAGAATTTCGAAATTTTAAATTTAACCAAATCCCAAATCATACATTTCAATACGATTCAGTTTCCAAATAAACTATTCCAATTTATATCGATTTCAAAATTAAGTTTGGTAATTACGATTCAACAATTCAATTTTCTATTATTTAGTTCTAAAATATTTTTATATAATAAATCCATTATCATTGAAATAAAACTCAGTTTACCAATAACTAAATATTTCCTTCAGTTTATTTATACTTGGAATATTCGTTTAATTCATCTTAAACCAAACTCCAGTTATAAAAAAATCTTACTTTTAAAATCTCAATTTTATTAAACTCAAGAAATATAATTTAAATAAATACTTACCCATATTATATCTTAATAAAATCAAACTTTATTATTACTTATTTTATACCTTAAACCAAATTTATATATAGCTTAAAAGAAAAAAATAACATTTATATAACATCTAAAATCAATAATTATATAACCCATGTATTTCTTTACAAAACCATAGAAATCATTTCAAAATATTTTTATGTATAGACCGCGGTGTCTGTATATAATTTTCTATCCTATGGTCAAGTTATACGGATATTTATCATTTCAATCCGTAATTAAAATAAAAATACGCTTATATATCATTTCAAACCACAATCCCAAATTAAATAAAAATGCATAACAACTTGCAGTTTATAACAATATAAATACAACATCCATCCATCCAATATCAATCATCAACCATTTATCACAATCATCATCCAATTCAAACACTAACATCAATATAGAACAGATAATAAATAACAGGTATTTACTGGCAGTTTATATTTAATAATAAATTAAATAACAATTTAACTAGCAGTTTATATGCAACAATAAATTAAATAACAATTTAATTCAATAAATTCAATTTAACTGAGATGATGATTAAAGATATGATAAACAGTCACAAATAAATTTCTAATCACATCAAAAATTAATTTAACGCACATAAGAAATTTTAAAAGTTGAGTGGGTTAAAACACCCACCTTTCGAATTTAAATTGAATTTAAATCCAATTTAAACCCAAAATTTGAACAGTCTCAGAATCTGTCCAAACCAATGCCACAATTTTCAGAATTTCAATACGATCCTAGTGGAGAAAACCACGCGTAATTTCGACCTTGATGTAATAACATTAGAATTCATGTTAGTTATAAAATTTAAATTAGAAGAAAGAAAACAGCTACCCACAAATCACGGAACGCCATGTCACCAAGCTTTCTTCTCTCTCACGCGAGCTGTAACCAGCGCGTTCGAAACCCAAACTCACATACGAAAATGACAACGCCACCACGACGAAAGGCCTCTGGCCATCATCGCCCGCCGACACTACCACGAAGTCGCGCGCCACACCCAGACCACCTTGCGATGACCTCCGGCTCACGAACCACGACGCGGAGCAGCAGCCGCAGCCACATGCTAATACCCTAATTGAATTTTTTTGCCCAATCCAACCGTCGATTCGACGCAAAAACTATGCCGATGAACTTCCCATCGTCCACTCTACAAAACCCATAAATCGATTCGTCGATCAGCCAACGTTCATCGACGCGCGATGAACGGCCGTGAATGCTTCCTTGATTTCTGGCCACATCGAAACACAAATTGAAAAACGAATCGTATATCTGACTTGCTCTCGTCGAGAGCTTCAAATCCATATATAATTCGATATAGTTTGAAGGGATTTATTTTTTGGCTTTGAATTTTATTTGAAACTGCAATTGGAAGTTAGAGTTTTGTTTGCCGTTGAAAGAGGAGAAGCAAATAGAATTGTACGTACAGAAATGAGGAATAAGAAATAGGCTAGGGTTTATAATTGAATATATGTATAGGTAGGGTTGAAAATAAAAGAACGGATACGATTGGTTTGGATCGTTGAACGATAAATGGCCCAAAAAGCCCGTTCTGACTCCGGAACGAAAATGGGTCAACCCATATATCAAAATAGATGTTTTCAAATATTTTAAACGCCATGGAGCAAATTTTAAGTCCAAATTCCATCGTATGAAGAAGTTATGCTAAAATCAAGTCATTTCAAATTGACTTGATTTCAATTTCGTTGATTTCATGGCGTTTCGAGTCCGTATTATCAAACAACATGTCCGATCGCTACGAAACTTGAAACCCTACAATAATTCACCGTTACGAATCCGATGAAACTGATTTCATCGAAATTCGAGTCAGTGACCAAAATGGCTATTTTCCATTTACTTATATAATTTAATATTGAATTAATTAAATCAAGTTTCAGTTCAAATTTAATAAATCACAATTTCTCTCATTTCAAATTGGACATTTACCATAAATTAAAACAAATTTTTGACATCAGTTCAAAGTTAATTAATTTACCAATTACAGTGTTTAACTTCAATCCATAAATTCAATAATAATAAATTTAATTTCAAATAATCCATATTCTTAACTCCATCTAGTTATTCAATTGATTTCATTTACGGTATAATTATCATGGTGCATACCATAGTGCATTAATATTCCTATTTTATCTTAATTTCAAGTAATGTAGTAATTAATTTCATTTACTACAATAAATCCAATTATTATCGATTGAATTTCAATAAATTAATTTGATTCAATTCCAAATCTTTTCATTATGTCTATTATTACTCTATAAACCTAGTTACTATTGTTTACCTTTCATTTAGTTGACATATTCTCATTCCCATTAATGTAACTTTTATTTATATTCATTAATTTTATTTTCAATTCCAATTTAAATCAACAAATTAAACAGGTAACTTATAATAATTGTTTCCAAGCCAAGGTTACACTTAAGTTTATCCTGCTTCAACCAATTATTGTAATTACCTACATAATACCGAATTCATTCAATCACTATAAATTATATACAAAGTCCTTTATTTATACCACCTTTATATTTATTTACTTATTTGCAATTTTATACCCAAGTGCAACAATTTACACTATTTCATTTTTATTGTGATTTCACTTCAATTGTCAATAATTAGTTTTTAATAACCATTGCTACAATTCATTCTTAACATTTACTTCAATATAAATTATAAAAAATTTATTTCTTTCTAAATTTAATTACAAAAATCTTATTAATTTAACCACTTTAATTATCGAATTTTACGGGTCGTTACAGAATGCACACAATATAATAGAATCTAATGCTGCTGATTTTTATGAATTAAGATTACCCTTTAAATTGAGGAATAGTGGAGGCACATCAAGTAACACTATATCTATTAGAACAGAACATGATGAATCTTCTGAAAATGGGCCTAGAAGAAGTAAAAGAGCAAGAATTACAAAAGATTATGGTTCAAATTTTTGCGCTTTTACCATAGAGGAGGATCCTTTAAACCTCCAAGAAGCTTTATCTTCTTTACATGACAATTTTGGCAAGAGGCTATAAATGATGAGATAGATTCTTTGCAATCTAATAAGACTTGGTACTTAGTAGATTTACCAACTGGTTGTAAGTCTATATGCCGTAAATAAGTACTTAAAAAGAAATTAAAACATAATGAAACAGTGATAAACATAAAGCCTGTTTAGTAGCTAAAGGATTTAAGCAAAGATAAAGTGTAGACTTTTTTAGACACTTTTTCACCTGTAACTAGAATTACATCCATTAGAGTACTGATTTCACTAGCATCTATTCATAATTTAATAGTACATCAAATGGATGTTAAAACTGCTTTTTTAGATAGTGAATTACAAAAGAAATTTATATGGACCAACCTAAAGGCTTTGTAATTCATGGTCAAAAACATAAAGTATGCAAGTTAGATAAATCATTATATGTTTAAAACAAGCACCTAAGCAATGGCATAAGAAATTTGATAACTTAAGAATCTCACATAGTTTTAAAGTTAATGAAAGTGACATATGTATTTACTATAAATCTGAAAATGACATTTTCACTATTATATGTCTGTATGTAGATGATTTACTTATTTTTGGATCAAACATTCATGCTATAAACAATGTCAAATCTTTGTTAAGTGCCAACTTCGATATGAAAGATCTAGGTGAAGCGAGTGTAATGCTTGAAATTAAGATCACTAGGTCAGAGTCCGCAGGTGCGGCGCAGTAGAAAGGAGGCTTGGGTTCTGGTAAAAAGACCCAGCTTCGATTCCTAGCATACGCTTCCCTGTCCTATATAAATTTACCCGGAGGTATGAGAGCTTGGTCCACCGGGTTCTCCTGGATTTTTTAAAAAATAGTTTACTAGGTCAGAAAAGGGAATTTCTTTGGATCAATCTCATTACATTGAGAAGATACTAAAGAAAAACAATTACTTTGACTGTAAACTTGCATGTAAACTATATAATCCTAGTGTAAAACTATTGAAGAACACTGGTGAAGGTGTAAGACAGTCTGATTATGCAAGCATCATTGCTAGCCTTTGGTATGCCACTGATTGTACTAGCTCCGACATTGCTTATGTCGTGGGATTATTATGCAGGTTTACTAGTAGACCTAGTATAGAGCACTGACATGCCATCGAAAGGATCATGAGATATACCTAAAACGAACTAGGAACCTTGGGTTACATTATGAAAAATTTCCAGCTGTCGTTGGAGGATACACCGATGCAGACTAGAATACTTTATGTGATGATTTGAAAGCAACCAGCGGCTATATGTTTAGCATTGCTGGTGGAGCTGTTTCTTGAAAATCTAAAAAAAACAGACCATTTTGGCTCAGCCCACTATGGAGTCTGAGATGATATCACTGGCCACAGCTAATGCTAAAGCAGATTACTTAAGAAATCTGCTAGTTGAGAGTCCTTTATGGGAAAAACCGGTACCAGCTGTGTTGACCCATTGCGATAGTACCGCAGCTATGCAAAAGTACAGAACCGTTATTACAACGGTAAAAGACGACAGATATGTCGTAAGCAGAACACTGTTAGAGAGTTACTCTCTTCAGGAGCTGTTAAAGTGGATCACGTACGCAATAATGAGAATTTGGCCGATCCTTTGACGAAAGGACTAGCCAGAAAGAAAGTCCTTAGATACTCTAAAAGAATGGAACTATTACCCTTAGATTATTGAGTCACACACAATGGTTACCCGACCTAATGACTGGAGATCTCAAGAACCAGGTTCAATGGGTAAGAACAAGTTGTGAAGTGATATGAGTTGAACATGCTATTTTTATGTATGTTGAAGCATGTGTTCCCAAAGTGATTAGAAGATGAGTTAATCGAAACTATTAATGAGATTTATACTCTATATAGAGTGTAGTACCTACCTTTAGTAGTATTCTTGATTGACTCACCTATGTGGATGTAGAAATGTGGTCGTTCTATGGAATTTTGGGCAAAATTCCTATAGCAATCACTAAACTGGGATAGACGTGCATGGTCATAAACGCACGGGCTTATTTGATTGCACTTTAAATGATTGTGTGTGGTTCATGTCAGGAATAAAGTTCAAGACTACGTGTCACTCTGGTCAAAACTGTATTTTATCCACTATGAAAAGGTTCAAGTTGAAAGACACCTTTGTTTATGCATAATTTTATGTTTTTAGAAACTGCTGGAAAAATATTTTTAAAAATTCAAGTGGGGGATTGTTGAAAATTGTTTTTAAATTTTAAGTGAATTATTAAAAAATTGACTATGTATGAGTGAATGGCTTCTATATGCGAATAGTCCTACATTGTAGGACTATATCAAAGAATCAAGTATTTATACTTGATTCTTAAAAGCTAAATTACACATTTGGCCACCCATTGATGCTCTTTTATGAGTAGGGAGAGCATGCTTGACCAAGACACGCGCACCCGATCGACTCGACCCGGGTCGAACTCGACTCTGGTTTGTTGTGGTGTAGCATTTGCATTTTTCGACGAAATTTTTAACCATTATTTTATTTTTTTGAGACGGTAAAACTTCAGATCCGTTTTTTGAGCCAACGGTCACCCATGACTTAGTAAAACGTTCGACTTAGTATTCCATCAATTACTAATTGATTGTTAGACGAAATAAAAAAACGAACGATATTTTTCTTCAGCAAAGCCATTATTCTTTTTCACGAAACTCTTTTTTTTTTAAAAAACCGAGCAGTATTTTTTGAATGCAACTAAGTCGAATCCGTTTGTGCAGACAGATCAATCATACAAAATGTAACGACCCAGGATTTTAATTAATCTAAATTTGAATATTTAATTAATTTTAAAATATTAATAAGTGAAATTTATAAGTCGAATAAATTTTATTTCGAATAATTGGATTTAATTGGATAATTAAATCGATAATTAAATAGTTGGAAATACAGAAATAATTGAAAATTGGGTTAAATATGATTGAAAATGATTTGTAAAAATTTTATTTTATCATATTGAAGTTAGAATGATATTTTAGAACTTTTAAAATCGAATTAAGAGTTTATCTGTGAAAATTGAATATTTTAATATTAAATCGACTAGTGAAATTAGTCAATTTTCGAACAGTCTCAGAATTGGACGAAACTAGTTCCATTAGATCCGTAATAGTTTGTTATTATCGGATTTCAATTTTCGTAGCAATCGAAGTTATCGTTTGATCGTGGCAGCTCGAAACGCATCGAAATTGTTTTAATATTAATTTGGCGAGTTAAAATAGCCATTTTTCAAAAAGTCTCGGATTTCGACGAAACCAGTTTCATCGGATCCGTAATGTGATATTATTGTAAGGTTTCAAATTTGATGTCAATCGGATTTACCGTTTGTCCGGTGCAAGCGAAAACGCCTAGAAAATCATTAAATCGGTTTAATTTTAAATTGAACGTTTATTGCCATGACTCGCACAGATGACCGAATTAGCTTCTGAAACTTGTTCCATTGTGTCCGAAACGCAAAATCCTAGAAACGTCGGTCACCGCGCGTAAATCGGAGTTTGGAAATTCCGAAATGAATAGTGTCGTTCGATTTCCTATAAATAGACCCTTAACCTTTCACAAATTAAAAAAAAAACCTAATATTATACAGCCGCCGCCACCAACATTCAAAGGCCGAAAAACTTCCATACTTCTCTCTCCAATTTCTTCAAATCCAAGCCTCGTTTCAAGAAATTATCAACTACAAAAGTGTAGAGCACTCCAAGATCTCTAGATCCAACGGCTGTGATCGTATTTAGGCGAGTGGATTTATGGGAATCGTACCACAAAGGCCATGCGATCACCTCAATTTCGAGCTACAGAGACAACCGAGCTCGACGCTACTTGGGGCGCGGGTGAGGGCGACGTAGGGCTACAAATTGGAAGTTGTTGATCGAGTTTTAGCGTGGTGTGGTGGTCGGAATAATTAACCCTAGTTTATGTATGATGGGTTCATGTTGCGTATTGTTATCTGGAAGATGAAGTCGCGCACGTGGAAGGTGATAGGGAATGGTCACGATGGCAGGGAGCAAGATCCTAGGGCTGTGGCAGGTTGAGGTTGTAAATAGAAAATAAAAGTTGTAAATTTATATATAAAAAATTCGTGTAACTTCATAAATGCATATCTTTTTCATACGAGGTCGAAAACGCACGAAACCAGTTGCGTTGGAATCGTATGGACGAGCACTGCGCTATGGAATTGGATTGGAGTCGTTTGGAGTTAGTGAGAATTTTGGGTAAAATTAAACGTCCGTTTAATTTTATTCGAAATAAATCGCTAAAACGAAATTGAAATCAAGGTGATAACTTCTCACTCAATCGAATCAGTTTCGATTTTTATTTTAAATAGTTAGATTTAAAATATTTGAATGCATGTTTGAATGATGATTGTTATCTATTGATTGTTAAATTAGACATTATGCGCCGTTAGTAAGCGGATGTTATTTATTAAAAACATATACCGCGAATATTTCATAAACAGTGAAATTGGTATTATATATAATAGCAATATATATATTGGCATATGTATATATTGCAGTTAGTGATTTCCCGCATTGTATAGCGGATGGGACCCTATTGCGCCGTCTATTAAGCGGATAATATTTAAATCCCATATACCGCGATAATTCCGTACTGGAGAGGAATTGGTATTGTGCTAATGTTTGTGGATGCAGGAAAACAGGTTGGAGGGATCCAACTGGATTGCTCAACAGTATTTATTTGATTATGGATATTTTGATATTCGTTGATTATCATATCGATATATGATATCGTTGTTGTCGTGATTAACTATTTGGTGTGTAGCATCATTGGACCAAATTTTGGAATTTTAAAATGTTTTTAAAGTGATTTTTGAAAGTGTACGTTTATAAAATATTTTGGAATTGATTCATATTAAATAAATAAACGTATAAATTTTAATGTTATAAAATAGTGTAAATTGGGATTTCTGAATTTATTGTAAAAAGTTTAAAATGAGGATTTATGAAATTTGATTATTTTATAAATCAAAATGGTGAAGTTATAAAGGAGATTAAAGATGTTTTAAAATAATAGTATAAATTGATTTACATAAGAGATTTGTAAATTGATAATTTGTAAATTTAAAATATTTGAATTATAAAACGAGCTTTTATAAGTATTAGAATGAATTGTGAATGAATTTCATAAATGAATGAAATTTATAGAATTATAAACGGTGAAGTTATAAATGGAATTTTATAAGCAGTAGGTTTATAAAATTTGTAAAGTTATTTGAAGAAATAGATTTGGGTAAATAAATGAATCTTATAAGTTATCAGATTTAAAATTTGGAAAGTCTTAAAAAGAACGATTTTGTAAAATAATCGTTTTTAAGCATTTAACTTATAGTATGAACCTTTGGTTTATAATTGAGTTATAAATTGAAATAGCTTAATAAAGGAGATTTATAAAAAGGAAGTTGTTAATAAATAGGAATGGAATTTATAAACATTGTTTTTGTAAATCCGCAAAATGACTTATTTTGATAAGTAAATTGCTATAGCATATTAAAGGAGTTATATTCACGTTTTAGACAGTGGATAATCCTTTAAGATAAAATGTATAGAAGTGATGAAATTGTTAACGTAGTATATTCACGTTTTTGAATAGTGAATAATATGTTAAAGAAATTGTTTTGAATGTGATGTTTTAAAAAGAATTAAAACGATCTAACGATGTTTTAATTGGGTTAAGATTCGAAACCATAGATTTCAACATTTATTGTTGAAATAGACGTTTTCGAGAAATAGAAGGAAATGGTGAACTATAACACTGTTATTATAGTAAATGATTTCCGAAAGGAAATGTTTTGTATAGTATTCGGATTTATATATCTATTTTAATTTCGAATCCCTGTACTAGTGATTTTGGGTTGTCATAACGATGTTTTACGCAACATTCGTTTTAGCCCAAATAAATATGTTTAAGAGAATGATTTCCTTAAAGAATGAAATACATACTTAATTTCGATTTAAGTATATTGGATATTTTCCAAGTGTAGAAAATAAAAAGATTTGTGAATTACTTATTAAATAAGTATGGAAATGTTTTTCCAATGTGAAATGAAACGTTTTGAGAATTTATCTTTTTGAAGATAAATTGAAATGAATAATTGAAATCGTATATGCATAGATATTTTGGAATATAAATTCACTATGGTATTTATAAATGAAAAGGGGAATTTTTTTAAAAATAAACGTTGATTTGTTTTTGAAGTATTGAAAACATATATCTTGTAAAGATATTTTTGGGAAATAAATAATTTGGAAAATTATTTGGAATCTGGTGATGTTGTGCATAACCATTGATAGTTCAATAACCGACTATCAATATTTACCTTTGAAAGGTATTTGTTGTGATTTGCTTGAATTTGAATGCACACTTATTTTTAAATTATTGTGCTCGTTATTCGGATTACCCATTCCGAATAGTGAAACGACGTAATGGATAGCATTGAAGATCGGTGTTGAAGACCGGGTATTTGCGAGAGCGATAGGATGACCTGTCGATTGACTCTGCACCGAGTTGCTCCGGTATAGAATTCTCCATATGTGATGGGGAATCCGATCAGGATTGTGGATATCCGGATTGCAAGGACTTCTTTGTAAGTGCCTTCGGTTCTGTTCGAGCCCGGAACAGACTTGTATGGATTATATGTCTGGCATTACAAATTGAGATATAAAGCAGATTTCTTTCAAATATATTTCTGTTGGTGGCGGAGAATTTATTCTTTTAGCTTAACACCCTTCTCTGAGACGTACGAGCTCAGAGATTATATAGTTGAATGTTATCAGCAATATATTCCCAATTTGGTAATGTGACATGCTGAGTGTTGCTGTGAAATGATCATTGTGTTGATCATTTGTGATAAGATCATTTGTTTGATCGTTTATCTTGGTGATCATTTCTATGATCATTTGTTGACCCAAAGCATGGCTTTTGTATAAAGTATGTCTTTGTGGACGTGACTTCGTCGAGCCTCACACCCCGGAATGGTCAAAACAGGAAAGATGCGGCAAGGTTATGAGGGGTAGCTCCCTTTAGGGTATGTGCATTTCCTTCTAGAAAAGGGTGGTATCATGGTATGGAGCCTAGATACTTACTCATGTTGAAACACTTTATTTATGATTGTGTGATGTTGATGACGAGCACTCGGTTAAAGGTCCCAAAGGACCGGGGGATGGCATACTCGTGTCAGTAGTTACCCAGTTAGGGGTAACCCGGCCTTGTGTTGGCAGAGATCCGGTTTGGTTCTCGGGGACGTTCTTCCAGAGGCGTTCTCATGTGGCAATGGAAAGTTCCTTGGCCTGACCATTCGTTGGAAATCCAATTCCCAATACGAAACCCTGTATGGTTTTAGTCGTAGAACCTGCCATTTACTTATGGTGGTCACTACTGTTTAGATGGTAGCTATAGTAGGCTTAGTTCGAAATGTCTATGCTGGCTAAGATTTATATTCTATTTTCGAAATGAATTTTTCCTACACTATGCACTAGTAATAATATCAAATGTTCTTTTTAATGCGTATCAAGCATCTTTGACTATCATAAGGAGAAATCTCCTCCGATTCTGCGTTTGCATTGTGTGTGTGTGCGGGAGGCCTTATGGTAGTCTCATTTTTAAAAGCATTGCGAATTGACTTTAAAAATATTCCTCTATTTTGCTTTCAAAGATAAATAAACTGTTTTGAGTTCTCACACCAGTCACATGACTGACTCGGAGTTTATTGTTTTCCTTCCTAAACTCTGGGTGCCCACCAATTTCCACACGGGCAGTTAAGAGTTAAGGTTTATCAGGATATTCAGGAGTTGCTGGAAGCAAGCTGGATGGCATGGCGTATTATTAGTATATAGTATTTCTTTTCCGCTGTTTGTTGTTGTTTGTTGTACACTCTGATGTAATGTATAAAATGTAATAACTGATATAGTTCTTTGTTTAAAGATTATTCATTTATTTATTATATGTTGTTCCACTGCGATTGTGAGATTCTGATATTGTTCTGTTGTTTTCTGTTTCGTTCTATTTTCTTTTCTCTCTATTTTCTATCTTTTCTCTCTTCTTCTGTTTTTTTTCTTTTTCTTAAACATTGAGAATTCGTATTTCTGTTCATCTTGAATTAATCAATGGAGATTAGTGTATATTCAAGGAGTACGGATTTGCGGGTCCTCACAGGTGGTATCAGAGCATATGGTTAAGCGACAACCATGGTTCTGTTGGGTATTACTCATTAGAGATAGAGTCAGTAGTACTCTAGAATGAGTTTGAGTGTAATAATAGCTATGAGAGCGTATTTGTTAGTGAATATAAAATTGTTTTATATTGTGATGATTGGTTTATTGAGTGGCATATGAACCTTCGTCAGCACGGTCTCGAAAACTATGCCGAAGGGGTTTATAAACACTTGAATAGAACAATTCGACACAGTATTGTTTTAAATTGAGTAAATGAAATAATTTTACGTTGATTATATTTTATATATAAAGGAATAATTTTTCAGAATTATTTAAAGTGTATATAAGATGATTGTTAAGATGTTTGAATAATCTAAATTTAAGAATAATTGTATAGGCAAAAGAATTATAAGAATTGAATTATAGTTAATGTGATTTACAATTGTGAAAAAAAAACTTATATATATAAGAAGTGAAACTATATGAATATATTTATGAATATGAGTTGTAAATAAAAATGAATTTAAAGTTAAATGGAAATTTACTTTAGTATTTGGAAGCTGAATTGATTTATAAGTGGGAATTTAAGTTAAGTAAAACCAAGCGGTGTTTGTAAAATGGGAATATAACTTAAGAGATGTTGAATGAAGTTGATATTGGTATCGAAGTAAATTAATAAAGTTAAGGGGTAGATATGAACTTGAGTTATATAAATGGAATTCAACCTTAGTAATTGAATTGAATGAATGGATTAAATGTTAATCAAATGAATGTGAATTAAGTTGATATGAAATAATGAGTTTAAGTGTTAATTCATTAAAATCTAATGTTATTGGAAAGTTGAATAGTTGAATGAAAATCAATTTAACTAAACCAATTGAAAGCAAAGGAATTTGGTTGTAATTAATATACATTGGTTGTTATATGATCGTTAAGTTGATTGTATATAATTCATTAAGTGTTAATGAAATTGGAAGCTAAAGTAATTGAAATCCAATTGGAAGTTAAGTGAATCTTAAATAGAATTGAATTTGATTTGGAAGTGAACCAACTTGAATATGAATTAGTAAATATAAACTAATTGAAAATGAATGTTTGTAAAAACATCCACTGTTAATGAATCAAATGTGATTAAATTGAAAACCATTTCATTGAATATTAAAGAGAATATGAACGAATATTTATTGGTTATGAATTAGTTGAATGCTAGTTGGTTGATGGTTGAATATATTGCTTTTACTACATTTGCTATGTTGGCATATATAGTTATTATGTTGCTATATGTTGTATATCGATACTATTGTCTATATGCATGTTCTCATGTTGTTTGTTGAGTGTTTAGTAGGTGCGGATCGCGTTTGCTTCGCATTTGGAGCTCGCTTTCGCGCTATATTAGCCGTATATGCTTGCTAATAAAATATAAGGTACATATCTCGGATTAAATACTGTACTTTTACACTTTTTCCCTGCGGGATGCCTCGTTACTTGATGAGATGTATATTTGTGATATATATACTGTCATTTTTTTTTTCGGATCGAGCCGCGCAAGGTAGACTATGGCGAATTTTTTCGAAAATTTAAGGCGTTAGAAAAATTTGAGAAAATTGGAAAATTTTGAAAACTTTAACTTTGATTTGGAATTGAAAGTTAAACAATAGTAGTTGTTTTTGAAAAGATAACTAAGTATGATTTGAAAACTTAGTAAAGTATTGTAAGAAGTTTAACTATGGATTATGAAAAATTAATAGATTCTGTAACTTTTCTTATTTGTAAATTTCGAGGACGAAATTCTTTTAGGGGGGGAGTATGTAACGACCCAGGATTTTAATTAATTTAAATTTGAATATTTAATTAATTTTAAAAAATTAATAAGTGAAATTTATAAGTCGAATAAATTTTATTTCGAATAATTGGATTTAATTGGATAATTAAATCGATAATTAAATAGTTGAAAATACAGAAATAATTGAAAATTGGGTTAAATATGATTGAAAATGATTTGTAAAAATTTTATTTTATCATATTGAAGTTAGAATGATATTTTAGAACTTTTAAAATCGAATTAAGAGTTTATCTGTGAAAATTGAATATTTTAATATTGAATCGACTAGTGAAATTAGTCAATTTTCGAACAGTCTCAGAATTGGACGAAACTAGTTCCATTAGATCTGTAATAGTTTGTTATTATCGGGTTTCAATTTTCGTAGCAATCGGGGTTATCGTTTGATCGTGGCAGCTCGAAACGCATCTAAATTGTTTTAATATTAATTTGGCGAGTTAAAATAGCCATTTTTCAAAAAGTCTCGGATTTCGACGAAACCAGTTTCATCGGATCCTTAATGTGATATTATTGTAAGGTTTCAAATTTCGTGTCAATTGGATTTACCGTTTGTCCGGTGCAAGCGAAAACGCCTAGAAAATCGTTAAATCGGTTTAATTTTAAATTGAACGGTTATTGCCATAACTCGCACAGATGACCGAATTAGCTTCCGAAACCTGTTCCATTGTGTCCGGAACGCGGGGTAAACCCTAGAAACGTCGGTCACCGCGCGTAAATCGGAGTTTGGAAATTCCGGAATGAATAGTGTCGTTCGATTTCCTATAAATAGACCCTTAACCTTTCACAAATTAAATAAATAAAAAAAACCCTAATATTATACAGCCGCCGCCACCAACATTCAAAGGCCGAAAAACTTCCATACTTCTCTCTCCAATTTCTTCAAATCCAAGCCTCGTTTCAAGAAATTGTCAACTACAAAAGTGTAGAGCACTCCAAGATCTCCAGATCCAACGGTTGTGATCGTATTTAGGCGAGTGGATTTATGGGAATCGTGCCACAAAGGCCATGCGTTCGGCCTCGATTTTCGAGCTGCAGAGACAACCGAGCTCGATGCTACTTGGGGCGTGGGTGAGGGCGACGTAGGGCTACAAATTGGAAGTTGTTGATCGAGTTTTAGCGTGGTGTGGTGGTCGGAATAATTAACCCTAGTTTATGTATGATGGGTTCATGTTGCGTATTGTTATCTGGAAGATGAAGTCGCGCGCGTGGAAGGTGATAGGGAACGGTCACGATGGCAGGGAGCAAGATCCTAGGGCTGTGGCAGGTTAAGGTTGTAAATAGAAAATAAAAATTGTAAATTTATATATAAAAAATTCGTGTAACTTCATAAATGCATATCTTTTTCATACGAGATCGAAAACGCGCGAAACCAGTTGCATTGGAATCGTATGGACGAGCACTACGCTATGTAATTGGATTGGAGTCGTTTGGATTTAGTGAGAATTTTGGGTAAAATTAAACGTCCGTTTAATTTTATTCGAAATAAATCGCTAAAACGAAATTGAAATCAAGGTGATAACTTCTCACTCAATCGAATCAGTTTTGATTTTTATTTTAAATAGTTAGATTTAAAATATTTGAATGCATGTTTGAATGATGATTGTTATCTAATGATTGTTAAATTAGACATTATGCGCCGTTGGTAAGCGGATGTTATTTATTAAAAACATATACCGCGAATATTTCATAAACAGAGAAATTGGTATTATATATAATAGCAATATATATATTGGCATATGTATATATTGTCGTTATTGATTTCCCGCATTGTATAGCGGATGAGACCCTATTGCGTCGTCTATTAAGCGGATAATATTTAAATCCCATATACCGCGATAATTCCGTACTGGAGAGGAATTGGTATTGTGCTAATGTTTGTGGATGCAGAAAAACAGGTTGGAGGGATCCAACTGGATTCCTCAACAGTATTTATTTGATTATGGATATTTTGATATTCGTTGATTATCATATCGATATATGATATCGTTGTTGTCGTGATTGACTATTTGGTGTGTAGCATCATTGGACCAAATTTTGAAATTTTAAAATGTTTTTAAAGTGATTTTTGAAAGTATACGTTTATAAAATATTTTGGAATTGATTCATATTAAGTAAATAAACGTATAAATTTTAATGTTATAAAATAGTGTAAATCGAGATTTCTGAATTTATTATAAAAAGTTTAAAATGAGGATTTATGAAATTTGATTATTTTATAAATCAAAATGGTGAAGTTATAAAGGAGATTAAAGATGTTTTAAAATAATAGTATAAATTGATTTATATAAGAGATTTGTAAATTGATAATTTGTAAATTTAAAATATTTGAATTATAAAACGAGTTCTTATAAGTGTTAGAATGAATTGTGAATGAATTTCATAAATGAATGAAATTTATAGAATTATAAACGGTGAAGTTATAAATGGAATTTTATAAGCAGTAGGTTTATAAAATTTGTAAAGTTATTTGAAGAAATAGATTTGGGTAAATAAATGAATCTTATAAGTTATAAGATTTAAAATTTGGAAAGTCTAAAAAAGAACGATTTTGTAAAATAATCGTTTTTAAGCATTTAACTTATAATATGAACCTTTGGTTTATAATTGAGTTATAAATTGAAATAGCTTAATAAAGGAGATTTATAAAAAGGAAGTTGTTATAAAATAAATAGGAATGGAATTTATAAACATTGTTTTTGTAAATCCGCAAAACGACTTATTTTGATAAGTAAATTGTTATAGCATATTAAATGAGTTATATTCACGTTTTAAACATTGAATAATCCTTTAAGATAAAATGTATAGAAGTGACGAAATTGTTAACGTAGTATATTCACGTTTTTGAATAATGAATAATATGTTAAAGAAATTGTTTTGAATGTGATGTTTAAAAAAGAATTAAAACGATCTAACGATGTTTTAATTGGGTTAAGATTCGAAACCATAGATTTCAACATTTATTGTTGAAATAGACGTTTTCGAAAAATAGAAGGAAATGGTGAACTATAACACTGTTGTTATAGTAAATGATTTCCGAAAGGAAATGTTTTGTATAGTATTGGGATTTATATATCTATTTTAGTTTCGAATCTCTATACTAGTGATTTTGGGTTGTCGTAACGATGTTTTACGCAACATTCGTTTTATCCCAAATAAATATGTTTAAGAGAATGATTTCCTTAAATAATGAAATACATACTTAATTTCGATTTAAGTATATTGGATATTTTCCAAGTGTAGAAAATAAAAAGATTTGTGAATTACTTATTAAATAAGTATGGAAATGTTTTTCCAATGTGAAATGAAACGTTTTGAGAATTTATCTTTTTGAAGATAAATTGAAATGAATAATTGAAATCGTATATGCATAGATATTTTGGAATATAAATTCACTATGGTATTTATAAATGAAAAGGGGAATTTGTTTAAAAATAAACGTTGATTTGTTTTTGAAGTATTGAAAACATATATCTTGTAAAGATATTTTTGGGAAATAAATAATTTGAAAAATTATTTGGAATCTGGTGATGTTGTGCATATCCATTGATAGTTCAATAACCGACTATCAATATTTACCTTTGAAAGGTATTTGTTGTGATTTGCTTGAATTTGAATGCACACTTATTTTTAAATTATTGCGCTCGTTATTCGGATTACCCATTCCGAATAGTGATAAGACGTAATGGATAGCATTGAAGATCGGTGTTGAAGACCGGGTATTTGCGAGAGCGATAGGATGACCTGTCGATTGACTCTGCACCGAGTTGCTCTGGTATAGAGTTCTCCATATGTGATGGAGAATCCGATCAGGATTGTGGATATCCGAATTGCAAGGACTTCTTTGTAAGTGCCTTCGGTTCTGTTCGAGCCCGGAACAGACTTGTATGGATTGTATGTCTGACATTACAAATTGAGATATAAAGCAGATTTCTTTCAAATGTATTTCTGTTGGTGGCGGAGAATTTATTCTTTTAGCTTAACACCCTTCTCTGAGACGTACGAGCTCAGAGGTTATATAGTTGAATGTTATCAGCAATATATTCTCAATTTGGTAATGTGACATGCTGAGTGTTGCTGTGAAATGATCATTGTGTTGATCATTTGTTTGATCGTTTATCTTGGTGATCATTTCTATGATCATTTGTTGACCCAAAGCATGGCTTTTGTATAAAGTATGTCTTTGTGGACGTGACTTCGTCGAGCCTCACACCCCGGAATGGTCAAAACAGGAAAGATGCGGCAAGGTTATGAGGGGTAGCTCCCTTTAGGGTATGTGCATTTCCTTCTGGAAAAGGGTGGTATCATGATATGGAGCCCAGATACTTACTCATGTTGAAACACTTTATTTATGATTGTGTGATGTTGATGACGAGCGCTCGGTTAAAGGTCCCAAAGGACCGGGGGATGGCATACTCGTGTCAGTAGTTACCCAGTTAGGGGTAACACGGCCTTGTGTTGGCAGAGATCCGGTTTGGTTCTCGGGGACGTTCTTCCAGAGGCGTTCTCATGTGGCAATGGGAAGTTCCTTGCCCTGACCATTCGTTGGAAATCCAATTCCCAATACGAAACCCTGTACGGTTTTAGTTGTACAACCTGCCATTTACTTATGGTGGTCACCACTGTTTATATGGTAGCTATAGTAGGCTTAGTTCGAAATGTCTATGCTGGCTAAGATTTATATTCTATTTTCGAAATGAATTTTTCCTACACTATGCACTAGTAATAATATCAAATGTTCTTTTTAATGCGTATCAAACATCTTTGACTATCATAAGGAGAAATCTCCTCCGATTCTGCGTTTGCATTGTGTATGTGTGCGGGAGGCCTTATGGTAGTCTCATTTTTAAAAGCATTGCGAATTGACTTTAAAAATATTCCTCTATTTTGTTTTCAAAGATAAATAAACTGTTTTGAGTTCTCACACCAGTCACATGACTGACTCGGAGTTTATTGTTTTTCTTCCTAAAATCTGAATGCCCACCAATTTCCACACGGACAGTTAAGAGTTAAGGTTTATCAGAATATTCAGGAGTTGCTGGAAGCAAGCTGGATGGCGTGGCGTATTATTAGTATATAGTATTTCTTTTCCGCTGTTTGTTGTTGTTTGTTGTACACTCTGATGTAATGTAATGTATAAAATGTAATAACTGATATAGTTCTTTGTTTAAAGATTATTCATTTATTTATTATATGTTGTTCCGCTGCGATTGTGAGATTCTGATATTGATCTGTTGTTTTCTGTTTCGTTCTATTTTCTTTTCTCTCTATTTTCTATCTTTTCTCTCTTCTTCTGTTTTTTTTTTCTTAAACATTGAGAATTTGTATTTCTGTTCATCTTGAATTAATCAATGGAGATTAGTGTATATTTAAGGAGTACGGATTTGCGGGTTCTCACACAAAATCAATTAAAAAGAGACTATTTTATCCTATAGGCGACGACATTTGTTCAACCGCTTGCAACCTTGAGCAAAACACCAAAACATTTTCAAGACAGTGACCTAGTACACGACCCAACCAAAGTTCATCCATTTTCAACATGCATTATTAGTAGATAGTAAAGTGTATAGTTTTACTAACTTTGCTCTCATTCGTCAACTCACAAGATAGAGTTCTTAATTTCATAATTGGCACGGTACTGAAACTTCTAATCGTGATGAACAGTTTTTTGATTTTCATTTTTCTTTTTTTTTTCTTTTTTTTTTCTTTTTTTTTGCTTGCACTTCTAAGCGGTTAACCACATAGCGTTGAATATACCATGAAAAAAGGGAAAATTTACTCAATAATTTCACAGCCAAACTGAGCAAAATTCCACAACCGATGCATATGATCTATCAACTCAAATTGCTTTGCAAATTACAGCTCACCTGATATCTAATTTACACAATTTCCTAACATGCACATTTCTTCTATTACTAGGAACAGATCATTAATTTGCAACCGTTTTCTAATGTATGAAATACAATATTCCATGATTCTCAAAAAACAAATACTAAGCAGATACTGATAACTATAGCCCATCCGAAAACTGATGCCTGTATAGAGAAAAAAAAAAGGAGGATCCTCTACTATAATGAAAATTAAGATGCTAAGAATAACTTATTTCCTGACTCATCACAATAAAAGAGCCCTACCATCCCACCGCATCAGTTATTATACAGACGTATTTACGATGTCTTAACTAAGACTAGGATCTACATGAACGCTTTAATATATATTGATGATGACATCATGTTGGATACTTTAGACAGAACAAGATACTAAAACCTACAAGCCGTGTTTAAAAACTTCAGACGAAAGAGGCGTAAGTCTTCACCGACTGCAGCCTACTGAAAGAAATTAATAAGCATTTTAGGATCATATTAATATTAATGTGCTGAGGTTTCATACAACAAACTTCTGGAATATCTGTGTGTAACCGGTTAGAATGTTTTTAACAGACTTTAAAAGGTCACCAGCATGTCAACCAAATTAACACCTGCGTCTATTTAGAATTCGGACCAAGGACTAGTCCTACACCTACAAAATGGTTGAGTCATCTAATAAACGGTAGAATTCTGGCGCTATAGATTCATTGATTAAATTTACATTAGGTAACAAACCAATGTGTACTCAGATTATGTTATGAAAATTTGACAACCATTTCATAATAAGTATTTCGAGAACAAGTTTATGTAAATGAAAATCATGGTTTTTTTTTATTATGCAAATGAAATGGCTCCCAGTTTATCTAAACCGAGCGTATGCTCAGTTATGTTAACTGTTCATATGCTCGGTTTATGTAAACTTCTCAGTTATCTAAACCGAGCACATACTCAGTTTATGTAAACAGAGCTTAAACAAGTTTAGGCACATCCAAAAGTCAACGCATATTTTTTTTCCTTTTATGCATCATACTAAACAAGATTGGTGTCAACGAAAGTGATTCAAAAAATGCAGATTTTGATAGGTTAGTTAAACTAGTTACCAATAATAAAATTCCATATGAGCATGAATTGAATATGAGTATGAATTGAAGAATAACTTTACTTGAATTTGATAACCCTTGTTGAAATAAGACTGGCATGGATCCAAAACTTCAGTTTTCAGTTGACTAACATAAACTAGTAGTAATATGAAGCAGCTAGGCATTTCAGTATGTTTTCAACTCCTCACACTTGTATAAATCTAGTTATGAATATAGTTGAAGACATGTTATTCTCCTTGCACTAGTGAAGTCGGTGGTAAGGACCTCAAATAGTTAGATCAAGTGTTCTTCTCCTTGCACTAGTGAAGTCGGTGGTAAGGACCTCAAATAGTTAGATCAACTACCATACTCAAAGTTAAAACAGTTAAAAGTAATCAAGTCAAGTCATCATTGACTTCTATTTCTATATTACTGACTAGTGATCGATATAACAGCTGTGACATAAACTCACACACACTATGATATATAATTTAATGACAATAAGGTGAGACAAACTCTAAAGCATTGAAAATCATCGCTAAAGATAAACTGAACATATGAACAGTTTATATAAATTGGGCAAATGTTTTGCTCAGTTTTTCTAAAACCTGGGCAAATGGTTGCTCGATGTTTTTAATTTGGAAAAAAACTTTAAAAAAAGAAGAAAATGCTGAATGGGCAAATGGATAGCATGCTGAATGATGCCGCCATTAATAAACAACATAGTATTTTCTTCAAACACATTCACTTGTGTACTTGCATCAAAACACTCATAGAACGTCCAACTTTATGACAAAGTAGAAGCGTAATAATAAGCATATTTACAGAGCAACCTTAAAGCATATATATAAAACTGCATATTGTAACAGTAGCTGAAATGACTCTGAAAAAAAGCTTGGGAAAACTAATATTATTAAACTAAATGTTAAGATTGTAGTTTGATTAATTTTATAAAATAAACTATCTATCATGGATAGCCACTGAACATTTACCAATTTTGTTAGCGGCAGATCTAATTATATATATTATCTAAAAAAATAAACTAATAGTACAGTCTACGTCGAATCTTTAATTAGAAAAGACGATGGGCTAGAAATATTTTTAAAATTTCCAAAAAGCGTTTGGTTGAATCTATTTTGAAAACATGTTTTTAAAAATGAAAATTGGAAAATGCATTTGGTTTAAAATATGGTTTTCATTTTTCAAAATTTTGAGTCTTCATTTTTCAAAATTTTGAGTGAAAATTTGTTTACGAATCAAAAATAGGTACTGGATGCAAGAAAATACACTAAATTCTAAAGGTACTAATTGGCATAATAAAATACAACATTTTTATACATAATACCAAATTGTATCAAAATAAAATTATAATAAAAAAGTTCATAATGAGTTAATAAACACGTAACATAAGAGATACACCAAATAAGAAGAAAATTGAAAGAAAACAAACAAGAATACTTGAAACTAAACAAGGGGAAAAAAATAGATACATGCACTATTAGGAATCAAAATGAAAAGAATTTGTCAAACATTAAACGCAAATAAATAATACTGAGTAATATTGGATGTCCACAACAAATAGCTTACTCGTAATGATGGAATCTAAATATAAAGTCTCTCAAAATGCAAAACAAGTCCACTAGAATAATACATGAAGTCAAAACTAGCAGACCATAAATAATTGAATATATTTCAGCCTAAAGCTAAGCAAATAGAGTCCAACCCCATAGTGCAGCATCAAGTAAGTAGCACATAATGTGAGTTGGACTGTTGGAAAGGTGGCACATGACACAGTTACAGTATAATGAACAGCAGCCAAACACTTAAGCTACAGGATCAAGCATTAAGCAATATGCATACTGGATCACTATGTGCCACCTCGTGAGTTAGGCAAAAAAACCACCAACAATTCCTTACAAAACAAATGCGTAAACCAAAGTAAGGCACAAAAACTACAAGCTATGCCATAGCTTACACACACATGTAACTAAAATCAACATAGGAGATACACCAAATACTATATATAGATATGCACACACGCATGCGCGCATCTGTGTATATATGTATGTATACTTATCAACCACCACAAATTTTATAAGCAGAAGTAAGATACATATGGAATAATTGCTCAAAATTAGATTTGAATAAAATGAGATATGAATACAAATAAGAATAGAACTAATCTAAAATGGATGCATCTCAAATTTCAGACTTCGGAATCAAAGTATGAAACTGAGAATGGAGGGGAACGGAACATTAATTTTTGTACTATGGTGAACTAAAATACCAGTTTTTGAGTACTACAATACACAGTCAGACTAAATGCTAGAAAGAAGCATCTTCAGGCCTCCTCAACAATAGAAGAGAAGAAAAGAACCTGATCAAGACTGTTGAATCCTCTGATAGTGTCACCACCAATAATTGCAATTCCTTTATCACTCAGTGGCTGCAAGATACCTGCCTAGAAAAGCAATACATTGTCAGTTGTTCGCATATAAATGAGCACAATTCAAGAGTAATACACTAATATATTATTACAAAAAGAAAATATTGTTTAATGGGTTCTCACTTCTCATGTCGTAGATATGCATTTTCTTGTCTTTCAAAAGGGCAAAATGTATCAGATTTACAAACACTCTTGACACTGAATCTCAGAATCAACATTTTAAGTAGTATATCACATTAAATCCAGATTGTTATCGAGTAATCAAGACGGCAAACTCACTACTATTTTCTATATATTGTACAACATAAACTTAAAGCTACTTGCATGCTCCATCATTCATGGGGTCTGAAAGAACATTACTAATAATAAAAGAACTGTACTTTATGCAAAATTAGAATATATTTTATTCAATTACCTATATTACACCTAATTACATCACTACTGTTAACAATACCAGTAATGGGAAACTTAATTAAGGATGCAATTCATACTTCATAATCCATATAAACACAAATCAATAATCATGTGCACAAAATCACATATAGTTTTTCATATAAGACAAGATTAAGTGTTTATCAAGTTATTTTCCAAACACTGCAAGACCATGATATAAACTATGTTCTTATTCTAATTGGAGTTCTATAATATAGTATTTAAACATTATGAACAAAAAATAATAATTATTATGGAGTTAACAAGCTATGTCTTTTTACGTCTGTAGTACAATGCTAGCATTTACCGACTTACCTTAATGAACTTTGGCTAAGCTTTCTAGATGAAACAAAGAAGAAGAACAATCTTCGTGGACTATGATAGCACTATAAATCCTTGTAGAACTGTAAAAGCAATAGAAGAAAAGTGACTAATTCATCTAGTAATCAAACTGTTCAAAGCAAAAAATTGTACAATTTCAAAATTGAGCAACGCCAATCATATTGTATACCTACTATTCAACACCAAGCTACTTTTGCAATCAACAACAAAATATGCAAGTGTAAACTTGAAATCTGTACAATTTGTTGTTGCAGTGGCTAATACAATGCGAATGATAGCCGACAAACTGAAACACCCCATCTCTGTCCTCGTACTATCCAAGAGTATCACTAGACAATAAGGAGAATGGGGCTATATCAAGTACACATGTGAATATTACCTTAGACTAACACTAACATATTAAAACTTCGAATAAATAACTTACACCTACGTACACAGTATAGGCACAAAACAATAAATACGTATGCCTTCAGGATAGAACAATACACAATATATAATGAATATCAAAGAATACAGAGTAAATATTGCAGGCTTGCAGCGATAAAATATATAATATAAAATATACAACAAATGCCCAATATTCATCACAATGATATACACAAAAGAGCATATACAATACATGATGATAATTTACAATACTAAATTTCTAGACTCCTCTATGTCCAGAAAACACAAGCCGGTGTCATTGTCCCTGAACCTGAAATGTCTCGAACGAACCCGAGTATTATGTAAATAACGCATGGGTCAGACCATGTTTAAATATAGGGGTCAACATATATATGTATGTATATATACATATACAGATATAGAATACGCATAGCATAATAATGATGACATACAAAATAATAATATAACGAAATAGCAACAACCACGAAACTGAGCATAAAATTGGCATTCACCCATATAAAGTCACATCCAATATTATCTAAACGAAACAATATCAAATGGTGAGTCGTCCATATCTAGAAAACATTATCAAAGTGTAGAAATCATCAATAAATGGTATATAAGTATAATCAGGCTAGTACACAACAATGCCGAAATATATATCTCAATCTCATTAAACAGAATATCATCGTCAATATACGTATATACACATACACAACATACATACATATACAAATATATAGGATATGCTGCCTATCAATATAACAAAAGATATCAAAATCAACTACACTCTGGACATCTATTCATATATAATCTCATCTCTTGTATGAATAAATCAGAATATATCGTGACAGAAAATGACTGTATAACTGACATAAAGTCCCAAGTAGAGCCATATATACATCAATATGTGGGTCGCCTAACCCATATCTATATATAAGTGAGGTATATCAATACATATATATCAATCTATCATTCTGTTAGTACCGAAAGGGAGACTGATAACACGAAGCTATATAAATATCATAACGGCGTCTCATACCACCATGTGGTACTCAATCGTTTATCCACTGCTTATAAACTACACTAAGTCTACATATTATTCTGTATAACGAGTCCAGGGAATAACCAAAGAAATATTATCGAAAGTCTCGTACTAGATGTTATTATAACTCCGTTTACTCAAATTCCTCATCACACAGAATTAAATGTTACGAAATCATACAGAAAGATGTCATCACTGCATCCTATCAAAACCGCAAATCAAATCAATATCAACGGTGAATCGTTCATTTCATCCAAATCAATATATAAGAGATGAGAAATAAAAAAAAAAACAGGATAAAATCTCACCAATCGAATATATAAGAAATATTATTATTTAAGATTATTAATTATATAGATTGCTTTAAAATGCTTGAAATGTTAACTAGAAAATTATTTCCAATTTTCCAAAATTTATATCATCTTTGGAATAATGATTTAAATCCCAAATATGAATTAGAAAAGTGATTATATTTATAAAAATGTAATAAGATTTCTTAAATTAATGTTATGTTCTAAAAATAATGAGAACCTTGAATATATATATATATATTATATTGAATGATGCATTCACTTTATTCTTATAATCCAAAAATAGAGATTTAAATATAAAAATTCACATTCAAATCTTTATTTATATACTTTAAAATATTCAGAAACACTTTACAAATCAAACATCCTTTATAGAAGTCTTTCTGCAATTTTCTACAATTAGTTACTGTTTTTGAATAAACATATAAAAGTCAAAATAAATTTCTTTTTATTCCAAAATATATAATGCCATTTGAAACCTCATTTTTGTATTCAAATTCATTGACAAATATATTAAAATCACTTAATAGCATTATGAGTCATTTCGTAATTTTTCATAATTACAAACTAATTTCGAATAAATTCATAATCTACAAAATAGCTTGCTATTCATTTCGAACTATAGAATATTATCCAAAATCTCTTATTTACATTCAAATTTATCAATAATACTCTGTAAAATTATTTAAATGCATTTTAGAAATCATTTCATATTTTCTAGATAATATATAAGATTTTGAAATAATGATTGGAAAACCATCCTTAGAATTAAAATATAATAATTATAGTAATGATTTTTAAAGGATTTTGTTATCGAAAGAAAACTGTATTTATAATTAAAATAGATTTTTAAAATATGCAAAATAAGTGAAATTAAGTAAAACTATAGTAAATTATTCGTAAAATACTTTTAATATGATTTTAAATCCCTAAAAATAATTTTCCAATGCTTTAAAAAAATCTGTTTAAAACGAATAGAATAAATAAAACATCCACAGAAAGCATATACATCAACGTTTAAATTGTGTATATATATATATATATATATATATATGTATGTATATATATATATATGTATGTATGTATAGTTCAATCCATAATCGGACAGAGATTCGTTCGCAATTTGATACTTCCAACCAATGCAAACAATCAATTATCACAACAACCAATTCCAAATCAATATACCAAACAATCTATTCAACTAATCAGTTCAATCCAACGACTAATAATCCATGACATTCAACTTAATTTCAACCATATAAAATCATATCATATCATAGACAAGATGAATTCACAACAAGCAATTGATATTTAAACATAGATGTGAGTATAGAAAATTCACCAAAACGATACTTGTATAAATTTGCCGTTTTTGTATTTCAGCTTGCAGCCATCGCCAGCTTCTCATCGATGCACCAACCACATAAGCAGCCCACGCTCGCTCAACAACTTGCGATCCGCTACCTCAATACGAACGCACGTGCACTCCTCCAAGTCATCAATTGCGATGTCTGCCACCGCACCAACACAGTCGTGCCACATCACGACCATCAAGCTTGCTGCCTTTCAACATGCGTTGCCTTCTTGTCATTCGCCGTCGCCAAGAATGTCGCGCTTGGTTGAGCTCATCGTTTTGTTCCTTTTGTTCGATTTTTCGACATTGATATGGAAGAGGGGTTTTAGGGTTAACGACTGAAAATAAAGGGATGAGCTGGATTGGAATAAGATAAAAGAGAAGGGTAAATAAAGGTTGCGCTTAATCGGTTTGGGTTTTGGACCGTATTTTAATTTAATTTAGTTTTAATTAATTTTTCCTCATGTTTTAATTTGAATACTTACAAATATATTAATATGAAAATCATTTGTTGTATAAAAATATTTCATATTTATTAAATGTTTTATTCAATTTCAATATATTTTCTAAAAAGAATTTATTGATTTAATTTAATTATTTAATACAAAATCTTTTTTTAAATAGAATTTAATTAACTAAAAATTTATTTTCAATATATTAATTATTACAACTCAAATTCAAACCTTTTTATTTTGATTAAATTAATTTATTTTATGGCGTAGAAAGCACGGTTGTTACACAAACTATACGGAGATGGAACCAGTCCCGATGCCCATAAACCGAAGTCTGTACAGCAATACTTTTCAGACGCATGTCCTACTACTACTAGCATTAAAACTATATGTATAAGGATGTAGAGAGACTTAATCTGAAGAGGGCTGAGAATATGAATGACAACCAAAGTAGAAGAGTTAACCTGTAAAGTGTTGTGGAAGCAGCTGAGTCGTTGTTAGGACAATCATACCCAAAAAAGGAGCTACAACATCATGAGCAGAGGTCAGGAACAAACCACAAAGTGCCAAGAAAGTAGCATGAACTTCCGTTTTCATATGTTAATGTATGCAATAACATTGTACAGTACCAGAGTAACAAAGTCTTAGAAAAGTTGGTAATAAAATTAAGAAGATGAAAAACCCTGTTGTCTGAAGAAGAATACAGTGAATCAAAATAACAAGCTTTTTAAAAGAAAGAGTGAAATATGTTAGTTTATCCTCCGAGGATTATCTTACAAAGTAATCAGTGGATTAACTTATCAAAATTCGGTTGTGGTTTAAGTGATTAACTAATTAAAACAGCGCAAGCAAAAGTTTTCTTTATTTATAAGGAAAATGAAAAATTTTATCTGCAATTAAAGCATATTACAGCACTTGAACCCTCAGAACACTTCTTCTGAAAAAATAAGTATACAACTGAAATACAATAAATATTGAAACGTAGTAAATTAAAATTTAAAATGAAAAAAATAGTACATTTCAAAATAGTTCCTGCAACAGATGCCATTCTGCCTTTAAAACATTTAGCAGAAGATTATCATTAGTACATTAGTGGTCACTCATAATCAATAGCTCTGAATTTACACTTCCTCACCCTACATTCCCGAGCATTATACAAGAATAAAAAGGTGGAACCCATTGTATGAGGAGCATTATACAAATATAACAAAAATTAAAGATACAACTGCTTATTAGCAGTTAGCCACGTCATGGTCTAATAAAATTCTACATACAAAAGTGGCTGCTTAATTTGGAGGTCAACTCTAGACTTTGCTGAAACAGTCATCAGTTATAATAGTACAAATGCAGGCAGTAAGCCCACCTAAACCATGATAATAACTGGCTAAGGCCAATTGCAGCTCTTAACAATTGTATAATACATCGTGCAATTTCGGATAACAATAGTTGTATTAAGCAATAGTCATCATAGTGGTCTTCTAGTTATCAAACGACAATTGGAGAGCTAAAATTTGTATGTGATTCCAATGAAAAATATTACAAAATGAAAATTCAAGGGGAAGAGTTCATTGGGAATTCATTATCCTAATGGCTAGATAATAAAGCAAAATCGTTCATTATTATTGATCAAAAAGATAAATTTAAAAATAGCGAATGTACTTTCACCTCCTCGATTTGAAGAACAACCAAATGCAGATCTACGAAGAATAGTTATGGAGGGCTCTAAAAACAAAATTGACTTGCTCTAGCTTCAATGGAACGAATCGATCAGGTAATGAAGCTCTATGCCGCCGACCAGATTGGAATTTGTAAAGAAAAATTAGGGAGTAGATTGGGGCTGAGCAGGAAGAAAACCTCGCTGTCAAGAAGGGATAAAGCGTTAATGGCAATAAAACTAAATTACAATCTTGCCCTCAGTGGTTTATCTGATTTACATTTGCACTAAAGTTCCTCACACTAATGATCATTGCAATAGTTTACCAGCGCAAATAAATGTGGCTATATCGTAACGCAGATAGCCGGTAAGATTTATACATTCTTAAGTGTTTACAAAATGGATGATAGGAATACAGTTTAAATTAATTTTTTTCCAACCAAACTAATTAAAACGTGGTAAATTATTTGTAACAGTAGTAAGGCAACTCCTAAGTAATTGCACCCTCTTACCATTTATGTCATATTAGCTTGTCTTTCATAAATAACATCTTAACTTTTCGCTTACCAGAATAATAAAATAAGAATAAGCAGCTGGTACTAATATAAACACACAATGTTATATTTGATATACTCTACTTTACACAAATCTCAAATTGATTAACATATAAATTAATTGAATCTTCTTTCAAACAAAATGAAATAAAATAAGATTTTGTTTAGAAATATATTTTATTGAATCTAATAAGCCGGTAAGACTTCATAGCCCCAATACATTCAATTAAGAACCGTTTTTGAAATCGACCTATTTCATCTGTTTCTGACTGACCAAGTTCCTTTCAGGTCTAATGTTGGACTTTTGATCCCGCTTGAATCTCTGACTCTTAAAACAATTTTGTCATCCAGCCTACGAGTTTTCTTAGCTACAGAGCCATCCTCTACCACATAACATGTTATTGGTAGTGCATTGTTTAACTGATTCCTATGCATCTCCATTGTGTTTACGAACTCCCAATATGGTATTAATACTAAATCATCTTCGAGTGAATGTGAACCAACTCCACTCGTTCCTTCTTCATCACCTCGAGGTGGTTGCCTCGGAGGTTGGTTGTTTCCTTGTCCGCCTACCAGCAGATTCTTCACATACTACAGTGGTTGCTTTTTCTTTACTAACCCTACAATGATATCTTTAAGATGTCGAGAATCATTGGTGTTGTACCTATAAGTTTCATGAAAGCGACAATAATTTACGGATCTTCTTTATTCTTTGGTGCCTGTTATAGGGTTGACTTTCGATATCTAACCATGTTCTAGGTGGCAAGGTAAGAATTTTCCACTGAGTTGGTTAACTCTGTATGTTTCCTATTCTGCACCACTTTGGGCCATTTTCTAGGGTTCTTTCTTCTTCCTCTAATCGATTGCCTTTTCTTTTATTATAGTTTCTATTGTTACCAAAGTATCATTGTTTCCACCATCGTCTTCATAATAAAACTAGATGCTCTCCTGATCTAACAACATTTGATCTTTCTTTAGTTTCTACCTCTTCCAAACGTAGAAATTGACTTACCTTTTTGTAAACGTTATGAGCTTCTTCATCATTGGCCCTTTTCCCAAGCTCTATATCATTACCAACGCTTCCAACCAATGACATTAGTATTAGACTCAAAGAGGCTATGTGGTAGGATCGTATAATATGGAATAGTGGATGGTATAGGTAAATAACAATAAGCAATAAGTAAGGTAGACACCAGGATTTTATACTGGTTCGGACCTCTAGTCCTACGTCCAGTCCCTAAGCTTCACTTAGGAATTCTACTAACTAAAACATTCTCTTAACCCGGAGGAATAGGTTTACAACTTACCCGAACAACCGAACAGGATTTTTTACCTCAACTACTGAAGAGGACTTCAACTTAATTACTAAAAACAATTATTCGACTTGTTGTGTTCTTGTCAACACTAATGAGTCCAATGTAGTACAATATTCCTATAATCTTATCCTCGAGAGTATGCAATGTGTTTGTGAAGATTTAGGAAATATGAATTGCTATGGATCAAACGAATGTTATAAACAAAGCAGAGATTCAAGCAATAGATTGGTGATTGCTTTGAAAACTTTTAGAGAATATAAAATATGTTCAAGAAAGTAGTGAGATTAAAGCATAAGAAAATTGGTGAATTGAAGATGTTAGAACCATGTATTTATATGTGTAGAAGAGATGCATTTTTAGGCTGGAGATGCAGACAAGAGATGCTTCCATTTCCATTGGAGAATGGTTGCAACTCTTGGGAGGAAGAAGGTGTCCTTTCAGAAAAAAATCGCAGGTTTAAATTCAGTCGGCTGAGCAGGGATTTCAGTCGATTGGAAATGTAAAGTAAAATTTTCAGGAACAAATTCAGTCGACTGAGCAGGGTGTTTCAGTCGACTGGAACTATGCATGTTTGTGTATGTGTAACAGGTTCAGTCGACTGGGCATACCTGTTCAGTCGACTGAACTTTTGATTTTTGCACAGTGAATTTTTATTCTAGAAAATGAAGTTTATAAAACGTGTTCTAGTGTTTGTGCAAGCCTCTTGAGGATAGATTTTAACAATAAATCTAAACTAAGACCTATATAGAAATCATACTTATGTTTATACTTGGTCTTCATAGTTCTTCCTTTAGCTTTGCACATATCTCTTCCTTTTTGTTGAAGCACATTGTCATTGATCAAAATATAGCGTATCAACATTCTCCCCTTTTTTGATTGATGACAATACTGAAACGTGTAGAGATGTAATTATTTCCTCCCCTTGAATATATGCTGTAACGACCCGAAATTTTCTAACCCGAAAATCTCAAATAGTTATGAAAAAGAAGAAAGATATAGAAGAGGAATAACAGAAACACCAAATATCTCACAATCGCAGCGGATAAAATATAATAATAAATAATAATAGCTTACAAAAGAATACTATATCTGTCGATTACATTTAATATACATCAAAGTTTCACATTATACACAGTCATTGAATATTTACAATCACCATGACTCAGATTATCAATAATATAAATACAACGGAAAAAAAAAATATACTATACGCTCCTGCCATCCAGCTCGCCTCTTGAGCTCCTGTACGTCCCTACCTGAAAATCTGTAATACTCGGTCTGACCCGAGCATTACACCAAAGTAACACCCGGGTCAGGCTGGAAAACCAGCGTGAGTAAACCCAACTAACATGGAATACATAAGCATACAACTCATATAAACCCGGGTAACTTATACCAATTTAACCAATTCACAATTTTCTGTAGACAATACTTATTTCACATATACATTTCTAAGTATCAAACTTAGATAAATATCCCAGTCTACTAAAATCATTACAATCCAGCCTATTGATTTCACAATCGATATATAAGTATTCGAAGTGGTTTCGGGTATTCCCCAAATACCCGACCCCGGTCTCTTCGAGACTCATTTTATCCTAACCCAAGTTATTTCAATGAAATTCACAACTTTTCATATTAGAGATATCAACTCGTTCAAAGCATCCAATACCAATCAATCATTCATAAGCAAAGCTCAATCACATACAAATTAATTCAATTGATTCCAATTGAATTTCAAATCTCAACCACATAGATTCCTTCATTTAATATTAATTAATTCCAAATCAATTAATTAATCAACTTTTCATTATTCATTTTAATTAACCACACTGGATTAATTATTTTTCAATTTCATTCAAGTAATTATCTTCAATTAATTTCACGATATTAATTATTCTTACCCCAAAATCAATAAGAAATCTTAATTACTTCATCAATTTATAAACTATATTAATTTCATTAATTCTTAATTACTTTTCTTACTTAATTTTTGATAAGTCACTTATTATGGATAAATTAGTCCTAATTAATCCAGTCTTTAATTACATCACTTATTATTTAAATTATCGATTCCCAATTATATTTCAATTTAACTTAATCTGAATTAATTATATTAATTAAACAACAGTATTAACCATACTTGATTTATCTCCACCGTAAATCATCTACCTTTTTATTTACTTCATTAAATAGATTAATTTTCCTCAATTAATTATCTTAATTTATCTCTTGATTAATTGCTCAAATATCTCTTGATTAATTGCATTAAGTAATTACCTATTAAACCACCTAATTAATTTAAACTTAATTAATTACCTCAAATTATTAATTAATTCAATTAATCAATTATCCATTGAAATTATCCTACCTATCTAATGAATCACTAATTCATTAAATCCTTATTAAGTTTAAAATAAACCATTTCCTTATTTATGATTTAAGTTTAAATAATTTAAAATCCTAATGCTTCGAGTCAATCAACACTTAACTTGAAAACCAACCAAAACAAAAATCACTGAATCATTAGTGCACATCCAAACAATTTAATCCATCTAATTATCTAAATTTGGCCATTTTAAATTTTAAATAAATGCCCAACAAAGTGATATTTACTCACCTTTGCCCTTGAATGCAATCTATTTCCTGTCCAGCTTGATTCCTTTACGTTATAGAACTTGCTGCTCTCAATCCCATGCTCACTAATCGAAGCCATGACGGCCTCGATCTGGACTCTGACCCTACACGTGAAAACCACTATCGCCGGTTGCGAAAACAAACACCCTCGACTTGATTCCAGATGACACGAACAGTCGCGGCTACGAATCGAAGTCGCTTACCAAATCACGATCACTCCTGCGCCAAATTATGGAGTCGCAGGGACCACCGTGAACGTGCGCTCGAGCGCCGACCCAACACACTTCCTCGATTCACGAGCTTGTCGAACGACTTCAAGTTTCAGCCTTTGGCGAGTTCGACGGCGCGATTTCGATCGAAGATGATCGAATGAGAGCCTTGCTCGATTCGTCTGCTTTGAACGAAATTCATTTGTTCATCTATAGGGTCGGATTTGTGGTAACAGAGGGGCGGCCATTTTGTTCCTTAATCTCGAACGGAAATGAATTTCTATTGTGATTTAATTTAAGGTGGTGCCGGCTTCGTAAATTACAGGAAACCATTGATGAACGAACTCGATTCTTTGTCTCTCTCTCTTTTTTCTTTTTTTTTTTTGAATTGCTTTCGATTTAGATTTCTGGGATAAAAGAAAGGGATGCGATTTTTAAGCAGAGAAAAAGGCGTGTTTGGGCAGGAAAGAACGTCTTCTAGAGTACGCTTGAAAAGGAAAATATCTTCTGTCTATTTAATTTTAAATTTTATTATAAAACTCTCAAACGTCTGGTTAATTGCTATTAAAATTTTCGAACTTCTCTTCAGACATGCCGCCAGGCGTTTATAAGGTTTTACCTGCATTCCGAACACAATGGAACGTGCTCCGGAGGCTAATTTAATCATATGTGGAAGTTAGCTTAGTAAATCAATCTAAAATATTAAATTATCGGTTTTAATTTTGACGCATTTCTCACTCGTACGAGCCAACGTTAAATCCAAACACTACGAAATTTGAAATCTGATAACAACTAATTATTACGGATCCAGTGGAACCAGGTTTTGTCGAATTCCGAGACCGTGCCTCGGAAGGCTATTTTGAAATATCGATTTAAACGATATATTATTAAAACTGGTCAAATCACTCTTAAATTATCTTCAAAATCATCTTTATAAAATTTATAAGCCTTCAAATTATTTTAAACAGGCTTAGCATCTCAGATTCAACAATTTACCAACTTTCAATCATTAAAATCAATATTTAAGCTATACAATTCAATGATTTCATTATCAAGTAAATATTGATATCTTAAATTCAAATTAAAATTAACTTTTAAATATTTAAAACCAATTAACTATTCAAATTTAAATTGCTAGAAATTCCGGGTCATCACATTCCTCCCCCCTTAAAAGAATTTCGTCCCCGAAATTACTAATTAGGAAGAATTGACCACTACCCGTTTATCTTTTCCAAAAGTCACAAGTCAACATCCTACCAACTATCTTCTTAAAGGCCCACTATCACCTTATCCAACTTTCCAAATCCTTATATAGTTTTCAATCAATACCCTTCTGCTCAATCATTTAAATTTCAGTTTAAAACCAAATTTTGACTTATCAAAATATTCTCAAAAAAAATTTAACTCCCTAATTCCCTAAATTTTTTGCCAGCGTCTCCTTTGCGCGGCTAGCTCGGTACTACTACAAAAGGCCTCTACGGGCTCCCAAATACCAAAAGAAAACAAAAGCCAAGTGGCTACATCAAAACCCAATCCAATTTCATCTAGAAAATTAAAATACATACCTTTTTGTCGGGCAATTCACATTTATCTTTTGGAACCAAATCCAATTTCTTTTCTCTTTAATACCTGCATATCTCACTTAGCAACAATGTACAATCGCAACCTTACAAATCATTTTATACATTCTCATATATAGGTTTTCACATATACTGCTATTCAACTTTGTTGTTCCCTTTTCATATGAATTCAATTTTATTTCGATTTCTAATATGGAGTTATATCTTTCATTTAAACTGATTCATATTAGTTTCATTTACTAGTTTATTTTAAGTTTCCCATTTGAAATTTTTTTATCGTTAACCAAAATTTTCCAAAAATTTTCTAACTCCCAAAATTTTCGAAAATTTTTGGCAGAGTCTCCTTTGTACGGAGGAGCTTTTGCAATTTGACAATAGACATAAATATGTATACATCGACCCACACGGTCGGAAAAAGCAAAAACAGTTCATATTTCTTATTTTTATTGCGTAGGCGTACCTTATTTAGCAATTTAAGCAAGCAGCTTATAAATTTTAGCAATTAGCTTACCCCAAATCTAACCAAACGACTTCCCTGTACCTGTACTTACTCAATTTAAATATGTAAGTGCCATATATATAGAAATTCTATTACCATTTCACTTACTTTCGATGGCTAAACACAAGCATTTCAAAAACAACAAACACCAAACGCTTACCATAAGCGATTTATATAATTTAAAGCTAATCCAATTGCTTCCAACCAAATTTATATGCCATTTCCTTAAATTCTAATGGTTTTCAACTCAACCTCATACATTCAATCTATTTTAAATCCATCAAGATCATATTCCCTTCAATTGATTACAAATTCAAGTTATCTAACCTTTCTCAACTCAACGAATTTTAATTTCTTTTATTCACGTCAAACGACAATTCATTTTATATCTAATTCCATTCATTTTTAATTTATTCATCAACCATGCATACGCATTCCATTTCATCTCCGCATTGACTTCATTCAGACCATTTATTAAGCTTGACACATTCAACACTTCTAAATTAATAACCATTTCCAAATTAATTTAATCCAAGCTTTTATTTAATGGGCTTTTATCCTTATTCGAAACTAAGTTTCACTAAATTTAAACTTAAGTTAATTACTTTAATTTATTCCAACATCAACTTAAGTTCACTTCCATTCAATTTGATTCTCATCAAATCAAATTCCATTTAATTCAGTTAGCCCATCTATTACATTTTAACCCTCCATCATAATTCATCAAATAATATCCAAGCACATACTTAACTCATTTACTTCAAATTAATATGCCTCCGACCTTAAGTTTAGTTTAATAATCCGATTCCAATTACAACTTTGATTTTTTTTATTTATACAAGCCATTTTCAATTTATTTCTATTCACTTGGGTTTTGTTTGCAACCCAAACCATTTTTATTATAATCCACTTTCATTTCATTCAACAACACTTCCATTTTATCAAATTTACTTGCAAATTACACTATATATTATTCAAATCACACTTGAATTTTATGTGTAATTCAAACCATCGTTATTTCGATCCAACTCTATTTATTTTTATTTACATCTCCTCTTATTTAATTCATTATCAAACCCAAGTCGAATTCTATTTACAATTCGAATTCATTTCCAACTTCATTATTAACTTACAATCCATTTTATTTGACCGAGTTAAATTTTATTAACATACTCAATCAAGTAATTATTTTGTTAATTAACTTACTTCCAACTTTCAAATCAATATGCGATTTTATTTCAAAGAATCGCTTCATTTAAATTTCCCGAGTCCCAATTTATTTTATAATTCCAGTTTAAAATCCCCTTTTTACTTTAAAATTTAGAAATGCCTTCAAATTCAGACAATAAAATTAAAATAGCTTTTTATAAAAATATTTCTTATAACTCGATGTTCCAACCAGTCCATCCTTGTTCTTACAGAAATTCAACAATACGTTGATCAGGCGTAGGACTGAAAATCTACAAGTACTTGGTAAACCCATTTTCAACACCTAGTGAAAATACTTGAAAAATAATTTTATTGAAAATATAGAAAACAATTATTTTGAAATAGAGGAAATATCTTTGCTGAGGATGTTCTGGAAATCATCACCCCCATTCCATGGTCACAGTTACATACCAGGGTTACGTTGCAGTCGCAACAAAAGTCCATGTAACTGCAGGCTCTCCGCAGCACTCTCGATTACGCCATGGAACCCACACAACAGATCACAGTTACATCCAGGGTTACGTTGCAGTCGCAGCAAAAGTCCATGTAACTGCAGGCTCTCCGCGGCCTCTGATCTCGCTATCAAAATGAAACTTCTCCACTCCTACATAGGTCGCAGTCTACCGAGATAAACTCAAACGCAGACTGTTGGCTCTCAACGGCACACACGACTTCGCTATGTTATACCATAAGTCGCAGTCTACCGAGATAAACTCAAACGCAGACTGTTGGCTCTCAGCGGCACACACGACTTCCGCTATGGTATACACTACTCATAATCCCCAGGAACTAGTTTTGTCCGGACTCCTCACAGGATCAACTTTAGAACCCCCTTGGGCTCAAGGCAGCACCACCCAGTGGCACTCCTGAGAAGTTCATTTCAAGGGAGCGCCTTTTTCCCCAGAGCCATCATCAAAACATTTTATACTATACATATATAGTGTCTTCAAATCATACACCTAGTATGATATTATACAAAGCTCCTTTACACAAAATCGATTATCCCAAAATCGATAATTCTCAAAATAGGCTTTCCAAAACTCAATATTGATTTTTTTCCAAAAATCAAAAGCCTTTCTCAAAATCCTCATAAGATCCTTTATATATATTCAGATATATATATATATAATTTTTTTTAAAAACTTTGGATCCTTACCTTCTTGTATAAAACACCTTTTATACTCCAAACACTTCTCAAAAACCATAGAAATATCCAATTTCCAACTTTATTCATTTCATATTCCTCAAAATATTCTTTCAGTTCAAAAGAACCATTTCACATTCCTTATTCACCTTTACATTAATCCCCATTTGGATTATTACTTCAATTCTCATCTCAGTTGGGTATTTTTTTTCCAATAACAGTTTGAACTCCGACCAGTTTATATTTAGAAAATAGCTTGAAAATTTTAAAAATAGATAAGTAGTTGAAAAATAATTATTAGTTTGCAAAATAGCTATTAACATAGTTAACTAATTTTAAAATAGTTGAGGAATGGTTAAATAGTTCCAAACATTGTAGATAATTGCAAATGGTTGTAAAATAGAAATTAGTTTGTGAAATAGTTGAAAAATAGGAATTAGTTTAGAAAACAGTTGAAAAATGGTTAAATAACTCCAAACCATAAAATAATTTGGCTTTAAGAAAGGAAGGTTGTATATATTTAATAGCTTAGAAAAATAAGTTTATATCAAAACAATTTATTAAAAAATAATCAAGAGTCCAACTGTTCACTCCCCCAACAATTCAATTTAAATCTCCATTTAAATTGACCCAATTCCAATTCAAATAACTCCAAATTCCATTGGACTTGATTAATTCTCAATTCAAGTTGAATCAATCTTGATTCCTTTCCCAATTCAAATCAAATTCTAGTTGATTTTAATCCTATTAAATTTTAAATTTGAATTATTATCAATTTAATTTTAGAATCCAAATTACTTTAATTTAATCCAATCCAATTTCCCATTTAAAAATTTTAAACTGAGACATCTTCAATCACCAATCCAATTACTTCAAACCAAATTCAATTTTAAACTAATTCAATTAAATCTTGAATTCACACTATCTCGAATTATAGAAATTCGAGTTAAATTCTCAAAGTTTGGTTTAACTCTTTAAACCAAATTAACCTTTAAATCAAAGTGTTTAATCATTTTAACTTTTGAGCCTAATTTCTCAAAATTCTCATTTTAAATTATTTTTACTTATGTATTTCAAGATTCAATACAATTTTATTTTAAAATTTTAATTTATTATTCAATCTAATTTTCCAGTTTGAAGCCAGTTCTTAACAAGTTTATTTTACAATTCAATTATTCAAACTTATTTTATTTATACAATTCCATTCTCAATTTAAAGATTTTTATTAACAATAGGATGATAACATCCAATTTATTTGAAAACGTCCCTCCATTTTCAATTTTTAAATCTCAAACCATTTGAGATCACACACATTTCTAATTCCAATCAACCATTTATCTTTCCAATTTAAATTCCAATTTCATCTTAAAATCTTCAATCCAAGTTGTTCATTCAAACTTATTTAACTTCTTCCAAGTTAAATTCAATTTACTTAGTCCAGTCAACCCCATTCAATCCTTAAACTTCACATTGAATTTTCCACTTCAACTTCAAATTCTTTCCCTTTTATAAGTTCAAAACTTATATCACTTTGGGTTTTAATATCACATTTTCGGGAAAAATCAAAACTCAACCTCTTAGAGTTTATTTCAAATTATCTTTGGTATCATGTATACTCATACATACATATTTATTTTTATTTTTTTTTTGGCTCTCCCAGTCATGTTTTACAATTTTAAACCACCCTTGGTTCTTAAATTCAAATCAAAATTCAAGCAACCAATTGTTTTCAACAAATCTCAGTTATCCAGATAATAGTTATTTATTATTTTCATTACTTTCAACCAAATTTTCAAATTCTGGGATTAGATTTAGAAATTCATTTAAAATCACTTAAATTTTTATTTAGTTGTATTTTTGTTTCCTACTTAATTTAATTCCAATTCTACACTTCAGTTTCAGTTTGAATCCATTTCAAACTTATCTTTATTAAATTTCAGTTTGGTTGTATTGTATTATTTCTTAATTTTAATTTCAATAATTTAACAATCAATCGCCTCACTATTTATTAGAATGGAATATTCCTTTATATATCAAAATATACTTTTATATAAAACCATTTTAAACCTTTATATAAGAAAATAACAAGTACGCGCTCATATATATATATACACTCAACTCATTTTAGAGTTCTACGAACTCTATTTAATGAGTAATCTCCACCAGAGCCAAGGTTCTCGCTTAACCCTTCAGCTCTGATACCAAATGTAACGACCCGAAATTTTCTAACCCGAAAATCTCAGATAGTTATGAAAAAGAAGGAAGATATTGAAGAGGAATAACAGAAACACCAAATATCTCACAATCGCAGCGGAAAAAATATAATAATAAATAATAATAGCTTACAAAAGAATACTATATCTGTCGATTACATTGAATATACATCAGAGTTTCACATTATACACAGTCACTGAATATTTACAATCACCATGACTCAGATTATCAATAATATAAATACAGCGGAAAAAAATATATACTATATGCTCCTGCCATCCAGCTCGCCTCTTGAGCTCCTGTACGTCCCTACCTGAAAATCTGCAATACTCGGTCTGACCCGAGCATTACACCAAAGTAACACCCGGGTCAGGCTGAAAAACCAGCGTGAGTAAACCCAACTAACATGGAATACATAAGCATACAACTCATATAAACTCGGGTAACTTATACCAATTTAACCAATTCACAATTTTCTATAGACAATACTTATTTCACATATACATTTCTAAGTATCAAACTTAGATAAATATCCCAGTCTACTAAAATCATTACAATCCAGCCTGTTGATTTCACAATCGATATATAAATATTCGAAGTGGTTTCGGGTATTCCCCAAATACCCGACCCCGGTCTCTTCGAGACTCATTTTATCCTAACCCAAATTATTTCAATGAAATTCACAACTTTTCATATTAGAGATATCAACTCGTTCAAAGCATCCAATACCAATCAATCATTCATAAGCAAAGCTCAATCACATACAAATTAATTCAATTGATTCCAATTGAATTTCAAATCTCAACCACATAGATTCCTTCATTTAATATTAATTAATTCCAAATCAATTAATTAATCAACTCTTCATTATTCATTTTAATTAACCACACGGGATTAATTATTTTTCAATTTCATTCAACTAATTATCTCCAATTAATTTCACGATATTAATTATTCTTACCCCAAAATCAATAAGAAATCATAATTACTTCATCAATTTATAAACTATATTAATTTCATTAATTCTTAATTACTTTTCTTACTTAATTTTTGATAAGTCATTTATTATGGATAAATTAGTCCTAATTAATCCAGTCTTTAATTACATCACTTATTATTTAAATTATTGATTCCCAATTATATTTCAATTTAACTTAATCTGAATTAATTATATTAATTAAACAACAGTATTAACCATACTTGATTTATCTCCACCGGAAATCATCTACCTTTTTATTTACTTCATTAAATAGATTAATTTTCCTCAATTAATTATCTTAATTTATCTCTTGATTAATTGCTCAAATATCTCTTGATTAATTGCATTAAGTAATTACCTATTAAACCACCTAATTAATTTAAACTTAATTAATTTAAACTTAATTAATTAACTCAAATTATTAATTAATTCAATTAATCAATTATCCATTGAAATTATCCTACCTATCTAATGAATCACTAATTCATTAAATCCTTATTAAGTTTAAAATAAACCATTTCCTTATTTATGATTTAAGTTTAAATAATTTAAAATCCTAATGCTTCGAGTCAATCAACACTTAACTTGAAAACCAACCAAAACAAAAATCACCGAATTATCAGTGCACATCCAAACAATTTAATCCATCTAATTATCTAAATTTGGCCATTTTAAATTTTATATAAATGCCCAACAAAGTGATATTTACTCACCTTTGCCCTTGAATGCAACCTATTTCCTGTCCAGCTTGATTCCTTTACGTTATAGAACTTGCTGCTCTCAATCCCATGCTCACTAATCGAAGCCATGACGGCCTCGATCTGGACTCTGACCCTACACGTGAAAACCACTATTGCCGGTTGCGAAAAAAACAACCTCGACTTGATTCCAGATGACATGAACAGTTGCGGCTACGACTCGAAGTCGCTTACCAAATCACGATCACTCCTGCGCTAAATTGTGGAGTCGCAGGGACCACCGTGAACGTGCGCTCGAGCGCCGACCCAACACACTTCCTCGATTCACGAGCTTGTCGAACGACTTCGAGTTTCAGCCTTTGGCGAGTTCGACGGCGCGATTTCGATCGAAGATGATCGAATGAGAGCCTTGCTCGATTCGTATGCTTTGAACGAAATTCATTTGTTCATCTATAGGGTCGGATTTGTGGTAACAGAGGGGCGGCCATTTTATTCCTTAATCTCGAACGGAAATGAATTTCTATTGTGATTTAATTTAAGGTGGTGCCGGCTTCGTAAATTACAGGAAACCATTGATGAACGAACTCGATTCTTTCTCTCTCTCTTTTTTTTTTGAATTGCTTTCGATTTAGATTTCTGGGATAAAAGAAAGGGATGCGATTTTTAAGCAGAGAAAAGGCGTGTTTGGGAAGGAAAGAACGTCTTCTAGAGTACGCTTGAAAAGGAAAATATCTTCTGTCTATTTAAATTTAAATTTTATTATAAAACTCTCAAACATCTGGTTAATTGCTATTAAAATTTTCAAACTTCTCTTCAGACATACCGCCAGGCGTTTATAAGGTTTTACCCGCATTCCGAACATAATGGAACGTGCTCCGGAGGCTAATTTAATCATATGTGGAAATTAGCTTAGTAAATCAATCTAAAATATTAAATTATCGGTTTTAATTTTGACGCATTTCTCACTCGTACGAGCCAACGTTAAATCCAAACGCTACGAAATTTGAAATCTGATAACAACTAATTATTACGGATCCAGTGGAACCGGTTTTGTCGAATTCCAAGACCGTGCCTCGGAAGGCTATTTTGAAATATCGATTTAAACGATATATTATAAAACTGGTCAAATTACTCTTAAATTATCTTCAAAATCATCTTTATAAATTTTATAAGCCTTCAAATTATTTTAAACAGGCTTAGCATCTCAGATTCAACAATTTACCAACTTTCAATCATTAAAATCAATATTTAAGCTATACAATTCAATGATTTCATTATCAAGTAAATATTAATATCTTAAATTCAAATTAAAATTAACTTTTAAATATTTAAAACCAATTAACTATTCAAATTTAAATTGCTAGAAATTCCGGGTCATCACATATGCACTTTCTTTCATACATAACAAGGTTAGTAACATAGATTTCTCCCCCTTTGTCATCGACAAAAAGGAAGTAATAATTACAGAAGTATATTATCAAAACAATCACTGATATCCATAACTATAGTTTCAAAAAACTTAGAATGTAGCATAAATAAATAAAACATAGAAGGCTATTTATACAAGCCTTTTGAATGGTGTTTTTTTTGAAATAGAAAATTAAATCATAAGAGAGCTATTCATCTTTATCCCAATCATATGAGCCTTCTCTCCCTCCATCCGGTTCGCGAGTAACGGGTCCACCGGTGGGTGGTCTATAAGCTCTTCCACCTTGACCACCGCTATTCCCATTTGTGCTGCTGGTTGGATTTTCTTCGGATGACTTCCATGTGAAAGTTGGTGTCAGACGCTTGCCACGGGAGGTTGAAGCAGTAGTGGAGCTCGTGCATGAGATGGCATCCCATAATTTGTTGAAGAACCATTTAATTCTATCAAGTTTATGATCTACCTTCTTGAGGCGATTATCAAGAATTTGTTGATTTTTTGATAGAACTCCTAACGATTGATTGGTAGTAAAAGTTGGTTCAATGATACGAATTTCATCATCTTGGTCGAAAGGTTCTTCATGTTGAGCTTGAGGAGGTTATTGCGGTTCTTGATGTCTAGCTTCCCATTCGGCAAGAGATATGATGCGAGGAGCTCTTGCCGGGAGTTGCATAAGGCTTATAGTCCATTGGTTAATTTGATGAACCATTGTATTTTCGGACTCTGGTAATGGCGTATCAACGTTGAGGAGTAGTCGCATGATATACTCGCCAAAATATATTGTTCGCATTTTTCCATTATTGAAAGTAAGAAATTCATCAAGAATTAGTTCGACCCAATTAACTTGAATATTACCCCAAATGGCATATAGTGCTCTATAATTGTTTGGGTATACAAGTTCATATGAGCCCGTTCGAGGAGTGATGGTTCGCATAAGAGCTTTGTGGAGAAGCCTTGCTCTTGGTCGTAAGTAAGTTGATTTAATATCCCGGATGTTGATGCTATCATCCAAAAATTGATGATTTATGTTGTCTCGAATATTTGGATTAAATTTGATTTCTTTAAGCTTCCTTCCCATGTTAGGAGATCCTAAAATGTGTGCAATTCGGTCTAGGGAAAACCATACTTTTTTGCCACACACCATACTCCAAACACTATCGTTTGGATTTCTTGGAGTTTGGTGTCCAAGGTTAAGATTTGCATAGAACAATTTGACCATAATATGATTGATTGCATGGTCATTCCTTTTTAGGTCTAAGAGAGATGTTAAACCCGCTTGATCCGTCAAAGCTTGTATGTTGTATGTTTGGAGACTATGAAAATCAACGAAGGAATGTTCAAAGATCCGAGAATTCTTCATTTTGTTCCACCTTGTGACCGCCGCTCCATCATAAAGCCATTGAGCAATTTGAGCGTCAATTGGCTCGGAGGAGGTTGAAGATGAAGCCCTTGATCTTTTTGGAGCCATTTTTGTGAGAGTTTTGAGAGGGATTTTGAAAAATATGAAGATTGGGGGCTAGGGTCTTGAAGAATAATGGTGAAGAAAGAGCTTTTGGAATGGTAAAAGTGAAAAGTAAAGGTAGGAATTAGTGGTAAAAAGGGAAAAGGTAGCCTGGGAAACGGCATTCAGTCGACTGAATTGTTTGTTCGGTCGACTGAATTTATGGCCGAAAATTTTCTATGTTAAATTCAGTTGACTGAACAGTGTTTTTAGTCGACCGAACTATTGTCTGAATGTTTCTATGGTAAATTTTAGTCGACTGTGCAGAGGGAGTCAGTCGACTGAACTATTGGATAATTGTTTTCTGCCTTAGATTCAGTCGACTGAGCAGTAATGTTCAGTCGACTGAACCTTGTGTTTTTTATGTTCTCCTTAAATTTTCAAAGCAAAAATTTTATTGAAAGAAATGTTTACAATTATATAGATATATTATAATATAACAACATGATTTGACCTTAAAGATAATCATTTCTTTGGAGATAAACTATTTTTCTTTTGCGTTTTATTTCCTTCATTCGCCATATAGTTTTTGTCCCATGAATTTTGACTATATTGAGGAGTTTTTGGCGACATCCAAGGATTCATGGGATCGACTAGTGTATGGTATGATGAAGATGGATCATACGAACTAACTGGTCGAGGTAGGGGCTCAGTCACATCGTTTTTCTTCGAGCTACAAAAACGTAAACCGATTTTCTCAAGAAAGCTTAATCGTCTAGCCGTTACTTTTTGTTCAAAATATAATTCTCGTTGAAGATCAATTTATTGTTGTTGAAAGTGATGAATATCATCATTCTTTTCGTATCAGGTGAGATAAAAAGTCCACGTTTTGCCTTCTTCGATTCCGGTGTGTAGCCAGTTCGATAGCTTTCCCATTTATAAACCGGTTCATGCTTTGGTGTTGGCGTAGGAAGTTTTGGTGATGTAGGTGAGTTATCGACTGAGGAGGTGATGTTGATTGGAGAGTATGAGTTGTTGGAAGACATTTTTGTATTGAATTTTCAAACTTTTTATTTTTTGAAAATAAGATATGTATAAACTTATATATATAGTATAAAAATGCTAAGAAAAATGTGGTGGTAAATTAATAAGGTTTTAGAACCAATCATTGTTTCATTGGTTTAAAAAATTGGTTAGAAATGGATGGATTAGGGACATCCTTTAATATATTATGTATTATGTAGCTGAATTGAAACATATACATTGAATAATTTTGTTTTTGTTATTCAGGTGACTGAGCAGAGTTGTTTAGTCGACTGAGTTTTATAATTTTTATAATATTTTCTATAAAACATCTTTAAAAGAAATTATTCCTAACTCTCGTCGTAATTTTATAAATGAGTTTTCTAACAAAGGTTTAGTAAATATATCGACAATCTGATTTTCAGTAGAAATATGTTCTAAATTTATGATTCATTCCTTTCTTTTTACAAAAAGATTCAAAAGCTTCATTTTCGAATTCACCTCCATGATCGCTTCGTATATTTTTAATCTTCAAATCATTAGTGTTTTGAATTCTTTTGACAAATGTTTTAAAATGCTCAAAAGCATCACTTTTATTTTTCATAAAAATAGTCCATGTATGTCTTGAGAAATCATCAACTATTACAAACACATATCGATTATGATTAATGGATTGAACTTGTGTTGGTCCAAATAAATCCATATGTAGTAATTCTAGTGGTTGTAAGGTTGAAATATTTTTCTTAGATTTGAAAGATGACTTTGTTAATTTTCCTTTTTGACAATCATCACAAAGATTTTTTATTTTAAAGTTTATTTTAGGTAAACCTCTTACTAATTAATTTTTAGAAAATTTTCTAATAGTTTTAAAATTAATATGACATAATCTTTTATGCCATAACCAAGGATCATTATCCTTGGCTAGTATACACATAATTGTATTATGATTAATTTTCATATTTGGAACGTAAATATTCCTATCTCTATTTCCCTCAAAAACAAGATTTTGGTTTTGGTCAAAAATATTGCATTTATTTTCGGAAAAGTTATTTTAAAATCTTTGTCACAAAGTTGACTTATGCTAAGTAAATTATGTTTTAGATTTTCAAATAATGAAACATTTGTAATAAAAGGTAAATTTGATGTACCGTAATTGCTCACATCTCCTTTGCCAATGATATAGCCTTTTGAATTGTCTCCGAAGGTAACCGAGCCACCATCAAAGTATGTGATTTTTGTAAGCATATCTTTGTCTCCGATCATGTGTTTTGAGCAACCACTGTCTAGTATCTATTTCTTCTTTTTGAGTGGGACCTGAAAATAAATACGAAATTATTGGTACCCACCTTTTTAATAGGGTCCTAAAAGTTTGAGTGTAGGAAACCAAACCCAATTCGGTTCAGTATCCTTTTTATAAATATAGTTTTTATTATTATGAACACTATCCATAAATGTTTTAATATATTTATTCCTAATTAAAATATTGTTAGTCTTTGGAACCCAAATTTTGACTGTCTTGGTTTCTACTTTTGTTTCAATAGGTTCTCTTAATAATATTTGTTGTTTGAATCAATATTCCTCTTAAAATTTGTATTTTTCTTTTTAGGAATTTTTGACTCCTTTTTATATCTTGATCCACGTTTATTTGAAGAGAATTGAGAATTTTCTAAAATCTTAGATAAATTTTCTCTTCCTTTGTTAAAGTTAGAAACATTTTTAGTGAATAGCTTGAAGACTATTATTTTCTAACTCAACTTGTCTAATCTTAGTTTTTAACTCATGATTTTCAGAAATAATTATATCATTCTTTGTCTTTTGAGTTTCAATTTCTTGACTTAAAAGTGATAATTGAGTTTCCGAATTTGAATGAGATTCTTGAACTTTTTCAAGTTCTTCTTCTAAAATTTTCTTTTCATCCTTTAACATATCCCTTTCAAATTCAGCTTTGTTTTGATTTTCACGAGTTTCCTTGAGTTTCTTTCTAAGACTTTTTATTGTGCTCAAAAGTTCAGTATTTACTTCAATTAAATCATCGAAAGTTAAATTACTAATCTCAGATTCTTGAGCCATAAAGCATACTTTCGCCTGTTCATTGTCGCTATCATTTTCACTTTCAGGTGAAGAAGAATCCGAATCATCCCATGTTACAGAGAATGCCTTCTTTTTGAATTTCTCTCTCTTGTTTTTATTATTGAGAGCTTTCTGATTCTCCTTCTTTTGCTCTGGAAAATCCTTGTGCATGTGACCTTTCTTGTGACAGTTGAAACATTCTATATTCGAGGATGTAGGTTTGTTCAAGAAATTCTTATTGAATCCGTTTTTATTTCCTTTTCTATATCTTAAGAATTTCTTGAAATTTTTGGCTATAAATGCTAAATCTTCATCTTCAGACTCTGATTCTTCCTTTTCCGCATGAAAAGCTACATTCTTTCTTTCTTGAGCTTGATCTTTCTTAGCTTGCATATTTACTTCATGCGACATAAGATTTCCAATTAATTCCTCTGGTTTCATTGTAAATAGATCATTTGCTTCCTCGATTGCTAGTACTTTTCTCTCCCATTCATCAGTGAGTGAATTTAGAACTTTAGACACAATGTCAAAGTCCGTGTATTTTCTCCTAGTCCTATTAAGGCATGATGAATGTCTTGAAATCTCGAGTACATGTCATTGATGGATTCATTTTGTTGCATTCTAAAGTTTTGGAATTGGTTCTTCAGCATGGATATCTTTGTGATGCAGCGCATCATGATAAGCGAGTTATGTCAACCATCTTAAGTCGCAAACATCTTATGTCGCTTGCCTTAAGTCGCAACCATCTTATGTCGTCTGCCTTAAGTCGCCTGCCATGATCGCCTACCTTATAAGATAACGACTCGAGAAATCAAGCCGCATGTCTATAGGTCGTTCGCTTATGCCGCATTTCTATAGGTCGTTCGCTTATGCCGCATTGTTCTCTTATGTCGCATGGTGTTGTGCTATCTTCTTAAGTCGTGTGTCGCTTAAGTTGTTCCTAAAGCTATGCTATCTTCTTAAGTCGTATGTCGCTTAAGTCGTTCCTGAAGCTGTGCTATCTTCTTAACTCGTATGATGTTGAGTCACATGTATTGTTGTTAAGTCGTATGATGTTGTAAATCGTATGATGTTGAGTCGCATGTGTTGTTAAGTCGTATGATGTGTAACTCATATGATGTTAAGTTGTATGTGTTAGGTCATGAGTCACATGTGTTGAGTCGCATGTGTGTGTTGTAATTTCCTATAAATAGGGGTGTGTTGTCATTTGTAAAGGCGGTTGATTTTGAAATAAATTTGTGTGTGAGCTTTGGCCACTATTGTTGGAAGTTGAGTGTGATCTCCTTCTTCTTTCCATCTTCGGGTTATTTGTGAGCGAATCGACGAATTTGAAGCTAATTCTCGGTATCACTTACGAGTGATCAACGATCGAATTGTAGATCTTTCAACATGGCATCTTGCGAGATCAAGGGTTGGAGATAGCTAGATTCCGGCATCATCACGATCAACAAACTGAGCATTTATCATTTTATTGGTTTATTGGACACGAAATCATCATTTCGTGAGGAAGATCCTGGATAAGTTGTGACAGTTTGGTATCTAAGCTGTTTGAGCCTAGTCAAAGCCGCGTTAATTGGTATCAAAGCCAAATCAGAGATGGAAACGAGATTGTTTAATGATCATGCCTCCGAGACGTGCTAATCGCTATCATAATGTTGAAGATTTGTATAGAAGACAAGAAGCTGAGCAGATGGAGCAGCGTATCAATGAAAAGTTCAATGAGGGTATTGAAAAATTAGAGAAATTGATGAACGACATGAATCAAAATCAAAGGAGAACGTCACCAGTTTCGAACCAGGGTGGAAACAGGGTTTCACCATCGGTTTCAAAAGAAAAGAGGATGTCACCCCAGTCTTATCGAGATAGGAGATAATCATCAGTTTCAATGATGCGAGACCACCATGGGTACCGAAATGAAGAGGGAAGAACTCAACGTGGGTTCGAAAATGAACCATATCGTGATGCTGAAAGACAGGGTAGAAGGGACATGCGCGGTCGTAGGGACGTAGATGGTCAGGATCGATATCGAAATACATCTGATTTTGAGGAAGATGGTGATGGAGGTAGTATTCATTATCGAAACCGAGGCCAAGTGCGAAATCAATATCTAGATTCAGAAAATGATCGTAAATGGGAGTCAGGTATGAGGTTGGAAATTCCAGAATTCAAAGGTGGTATGCAAGAAGAAGAATTTCTCGATTGGTTGTCGAATGTTAAAGAAATTTTGAAATTCAAGGAGGTGCCTGAGAATCGCAGAGTCCAATTAGTTGCTACAAAACTAAGGGGAAGAGCTATGGCTTGGTGGCAACAAACTAAACTAACTCGGGAGAGAATGGGAAAATCAAAAGTTGTCACTTGGGAGAAGATGAGAAAGATGATGAAAGCGACTTTCTTGCCGTACAATTATCAATCTCTTATGTATCAACGTTTGCAGAATTTGAGACAAGGGACGAAGACAGTGAATGACTATGCATATGAATTCTATCAATTGATTGCAAGGAATGATATTATGGAAACCGAGGAACAACTAACGGCTAGATATGTTGGAGGGTTACGAATGCAAATTCAAGACATGGTTAATATGTTTAATCCAATGTCTGTTGCTGAAGCACATCAAAAAACTCTAGCTTGGGAGAAACAAGGGAGACGAGGAATTGGTGTGTTTACGAGTTCTAACAACCAGAATAAGGGTGCTAGTAGCAGTGCTAATTTTTCCAAGGCAGTCAATAAACCAACTGTCAATGAAGCCGCTAAAGCAAAGGTCAATAACAGTATCAAGTGCTATAATTGTCAAGAGTTTGGCCATAAAAGTAATGAATGTACAAAGCCAAAGAAGAGAGCATTAGTGGCAGAGGAATGTGAGTATGAGGATGTGGAAGCTGAAATTGATTATTCTCAACCATCGAAGTTTGATGAAGATGAAGAAGTTGTGTCAGGAGACGAAGGGTGTAACTTGATGATAAGGAGGTCTTGTTTAATGCCAAAGCATGAGAGTGATTCTAGTTGGCTGAGAAGCAATATCTTTCAGTCTACATATACTATCTTGAGAAAGGTTTGTCGATTTGTTATTGATGCGGAAAGCAGCGATAACATTATTTCTGAAGAAGCCGTCAAGAAGTTAGGGTTGAAGACTGAAAAACACCCTAGACCTTACAAACTGGCATGGCTAAAGAAAGGTGGAGAAGTGACAGTGGAAAGACAAGCATTTGTTACATTTTCTATTGGGAAGAAGTACAAAGATGATATATGGTGTGATGTTGTCGATATGGATGTGTGTCATCTACTATTGGGAAGACCATGGCAATATGATAGAGTTGTACAACATAATGGTCGCACCAACAACTACAGTTTCATGTTCGAAGGTACCCAAGTTATCTTAGTTCCTAAGAAGGATGAACAAAGTGAAAGCAAGTCAGGGAAGAAAGTGGAATCAACTAGTCTATTATCTACGAGAGAATTTGTTAAAAAAGTGAAAGATAGTGCTGAATTGTTTATGTTGATTGGGTATGAAACAAGTGAAGATCTTGAAATTCCTGCGGAAGTTAGACCGATGTTAAATGAATTTGAAGATGTCTTTCCTGCGGAATTACCCAAGGAATTATCGCCACTGAGGGATATACAACATCAAATTGATCTAGTGTTAGGTGTCGTTTTACCGCATAGGCCGCATTATCGTATGAGTCCAAAAGAGCATGAAGAGTTGAGGAGACATGTTGAGGAGTTGCTTAAGCAAGGGCGTGTTCGAGAGAGTCTCAGTCCTTGTGCTGTACCAGCTCTGTTAGTACCGAAGAAAGATGGTTCATGGAGAATGTGTATAGACAGCAGGGCACTCAACAAAATAACTGTCAGATACAGATTTCCTATGCCAAGACTTGATGATCTATTGGATCAACTTAGTGGGTCTGTAACCTTTTCTAACTTCCGCATAAGACCAGGTGATGAATGGAAGCCAACATTCAAGACTCGGGAAGGATTATATGAATAGCTGGTCATGCCATTTGGTCTATCTAATGCACCAAGCACATTTATAAGGGTGATGAATCAAATCTTCAGACCTTACATCGGGAAGTTTGTTGTAGTCTATTTTGATGATATCTTGATATATAGTGCAAGCATAGAGGAGCACATTCAACACTTGCGAAAGGTGTTAACTATTCTTCGTCAAGAACAGTTCTATGCAGCAATGAAGAAATGCGTGTTCATGACGCCAAGTGTTTTATTTCTGGGTTATGTCGTGTCTAAGGAAGGGATACAAGTGAACCAGAGTAAAGTAGCCGCAATCAGAAATTGGCCACAACCCAAAACTATAACAGAAATCAGAAGTTTCCATGGGTTAACTTCATTTTATCGAAGATTTATACCGCACTTTAGTAGTGTAATGGCGCCCGTTACTGATTCTATGAAAGGAAAGCAGTTTTCATGGACGAAAGAGGCAGGATCTGCTTTTGAACAAATCAAGGAACTTTTAACCTCAGCATCGATTCTAGTGTTGCCAGATTTTCAGTTACTATTTGAGTTACATACAGATGCATCCAAAGTGGGAATCAGAGGAGTGTTGAGTCAGAAGGGACGTCTACTTGCCTATTTCAGTGAAAAACTTTCTGGAGCAAAAATGAGTTACAGTACTTATGATGTGGAGTTTTATGCTATTATGCAGGCCATGAAGCATTGGAGACATTACTTGTTCCACAAAGAATTTGTTTTGTATACAGATCATGAAGCATTGAAACATTTACAAGGGCAGAATAAAATTGTAGCTAGGCACGCATCGTGGATAGCTTATTTGCAGCAATTTACATTCGTCATAAAGCACAAGTCTGCGCGTCGCCGATGCATTGAATCGAAGGAATAATTTACTAACAACCATGCGAATAGAGGTGATGGGTTTTGACTTACTTCCAGATCTTCTTACTTTAGATTCATATTTTTTCAAAATCCTAGACAAAGTCAAGCAGGGAAACATGGCTGGATATATGCTGGTTGAAGGTTTTCTATTCAAAGGGAATCAGTTGTGTATTCCAGATTGCAGTCTGCGAATGAAAATCATCAAAGAATTACATGAAGAAGGACATGTGGGCCGTGACCATACTATGCAGTTGATCTCAAAGTCTTATTTTTGGCCGTCAATGAGGAAGGAGTTTGAAAAGTTCATTCAGAGGTGCCATATTTGTCAAGTTTCAAAGGGAACCGCAACAAATGCAAGTTTATATATGCCGTTGCCTATACCTACTAAACCATGGGTGGATGTTAGTATGGACTTTGTATTGGGCTTGCCGAGGACGCAACGTGGCAATGATTCTATCTACGTGGTGGTTGATCGGTTTTCAAAAATGGTACATTTTATCACATGCACGAAGACTGCAGATGCAGTTAATGTCGCACAGTTATACTTCAGAGAGATCTATCGTCTTCATGGGTTGCCTGAATCTATTGTATCGGATAGAGACACTCGTTTTCTGAGTCATTTTTGGATGAGTCTATGGAGAATGGTCGGGACAAAGCTGAAACTTAGTAGTGCTTATCATCCACAGACGGATGGACAGACAGAAGTTGTGAATAGATCCCTAGGTAATCTATTAAGATGCCTCGTGAATAACAATTTGATGAGTTGGGATTCCAAGCTGGGTCAAGCTGAGTTTGCACACAACCATGCAGTTAATCGTAGCACTGGGTTCAGTCCATTCCAAATCGTTTACTCAACAATCCCTAAGGGGCCATTAGATTTATCTATAGTACCACAGCAGGAAGGAGTGATCAAACGAGCTAGTGATTTTGTGAATGAATTGTAAGAGTGCCACAAGGTTGTGCAGGAACGATTGTTTAAGGCGAATGAGAAATATAAGCAATCCGCAGATATTAAACGACGAAATGTTGAGTTCAAAGAAGGAGATTTTATATATGCAGCATTGACTAAGGATCGATTTCCTATTGGTACTTACAACAAACTAGCTGCTAGAAAGATTGGCCCTTTGGAAATCGTAAAAATGATTAATGAGAATGCTTATCAGTTAAAATTGCCAGAACATATCCATACTGCTGACATTTTCAACGTCAAACACTTGATTCCATATCATGAGAATAAGTATGTCGAAGAAGAGGAAAGTGTAAATTCGGGGTCGAATTCTTTTCAACCAGGGGAGGATGATGCAGCGCATCATGATAAGCGAGTTATGTCAACCATCTTAAGTTGCAACCATCTTATGTCGCCTGCCTTAAGTCGCAACCATCTTATGTCGCCTGCCTTAAGTCGCCTGCCATGATCGCCTACCTTATAAGATAACGACTCAAGAAATCAAGCCGCATGTCTATAGGTCGTTCGCTTATGCCGCATTTCTATAGGTCGTTTAGTTATGCCATATTGTTCTCTTATGTCGCATAGTGTTGTGCTATTTTCTTAAGTCGTATGTCGCTTAAGTCGTTCCTGAAGCTGTGCTATCTTCTTAAGTCGTATGTTGCTTAAGTCGTTCCTGAAGCTGTGCTATCTTCTTAATTCGTATGATGTTGAGTCACATGTGTTGTTGTTAAGTCGTATGATGTTGTAAATCGTATGATGTTGAGTCGCATGTGTTGTTGTTAAGTCGTATGATGTTGTAAATCATATGATGTTGAGTCGCATGTGTTGTTAAGTCGTATGATGTGTAACTCGTATGATGTTAAGTCGTATGTGTTAGGTCGTGAGTCGCATGTGTTGAGTCGCATGTGTGTATTGTAATTTCCTATAAATAGGGGTGCGTTGTCATTTGTAAAGGCGGTTGATTTTGAAATAAATTTGTGTGTGAGCTTTGGCCACCATTGTTGGAAGTTGAATGTGATCTCCTTCTTCTTTCCATCTTCGGGTTATTCGTGAGCGAATCAACGAATTTGAAGCCAATTTTTGGTATCACTTACGAGTGATCAACGATCGAATTGTAGATCTTTCAACACGGCATCTTGCGAGATCAACGGGTTGGAGATAGCTAGATTCCGGCATCATCACGATCAACGAACTGAGCATTTATCATTTTATCGGTTTATTGGACACGAAATCATCATTTCGTGAGGAAGATCCTGGATAAGTTGTGACAGTTTGGTATCTAAGCTGTTCGAGCCTAGTCAAAGCTACGTCACTTTGTTTGTTTGACCTTGTTTATGCCTTCATATATGACTCTAAGTGTCTCCCATATCTGATATGTAGTAGTACATATGCTAACACGGTTGAATTCATTTCTATCCAGGGCGCAAAATAGCATATTCATAGCTTTGGCATTTGCACTAGCTTCATTTTTATATGTTTGTGTCCATATAGGATAATCGGTCGTGGGTACAATGAACTCTGCTTGAGTGGCATTCCAGGCTTCGAAACTTGTTGCTTGCATATAAATCCTCATCCTTGTAGCCCAATAGTTATAATTCATTCCATTGAATAGGGGGAACTTTGGGTAGATTGTCCTTCCGCAAATGTAGAACTATAGGTAGATGTTGTGCTTGTACTTGCGTTATTTTCCATATTATCAATATGTCTAATAACGGTGTTATGGTTATAGGATGGCCTTGCTCTGATAGGCTATGCTGTAGGATCGTATAATATGGAATAGTGGATGGTATAGGTAAATAACAATAAGCAATAAGTAAAGTAGACACCAGGATTTTATACTGGTTCGGACCTCTAGTCCTACATCCAGTCCCTAAGCTTCACTTAGGAATTCTACTAACTAAAACCATCTCTTAACCCGGAGGAATAGGTTTACAACTTACCCGAACAACCGAACGGGATTTCTTGCCTCAACTACTAAAGAGGACTTCAACTCAATTACTAAAAACAATTATTTGACTTGTTGTGTTCTTGTCAACACTAATGAGTCCAATGTAGTACAATATTCCTATAATCTTATCCTCGAGAGTATGCAATGTGTTTGTGAAGATTTAGGAAATCTGAATTGCTATGAATCAAACGAATGTTATAAACAAAGCAGAGATTCAAGCAATAGATTGGTGATTGTTTTGAAAACTTTTAGAGAATATAAAATATGTTCAAGAAAGTAGTGAGATTAAAGCATAAGAAAATTGGTGAATTGAAGATGTTAGAACCATGTATTTATATGTGTAGAAGAGATGATTTTTAGGCTAGAGATGCTGACAAGAGATGCTTCCATTGCCATTGGAGAATGGTTACAACTCTTGGGAGGAAGAAGGTGTCCTTTCAGAAAAAATTCGCAGGTTTAAATTCAGTCGACTGAGCAGTGATTTCAGTCGACTGGAAATGTAAAGTAAAATTTTCAGGAACAAATTCAGTCGACTGGGAAGGGTGTTTCAGTCTACTGGAACTGTGCATGTTTGTGTATGTGTAAGAAGTTCAGTCGACTGGGCATACCTGTTCAGTCGACTGAACTTTTGATTTTTGCACAGTGAATTTTTATTCTAGAAAATGAAGTTTATAAAACGTGTTCTAGTGTTTGTGCAAGCCTCTTGAGGATGGATTTTAACAGTAAATCTAAACTAAGACCTATATAGAAATCATACTTATGTTTATCCTTGGTCTTCATCGTTCTTCCTTTAGCTTTTCACATATCTCTTCCTTTTTATTGAAGCACGTTGTCATTGATCAAAATATAGCATATCAACATAGACTATACTCTGAGTTCTCACTTCAGTAGTAATTGAAAGTGACTATGCTATAGGAACGAAATGGCGAACAGTAGTAAACAATGTAAATGCAGTGGTAGTGCGATACAAACTAAGTTATCTGTTGATGTGGAATATGAGTATAAAAGGTAAATAGTAAAGTAAATAACACTAGGGATTTATATACTAGTTCGAACTCCCGTTCTACGTCCAGTTCCAGACTCCTTTTGGAATTTAAATAGCAACCATCACTTAACCTGGAGGAATAGGTTTACATCATCCGAGCAACCGAAGAGGACTTCTACCGCTTAAGCAACCGAATAGGACTTGACCGCCTGAGCAACCGAACAAGACTTTCTTGACTTTGTTATAAACTAGATTTAATTCGACTTTGTGTGTTCTGAATAATATGGATTTGTCACTTGTAGTACACCATTCCTATAATCTTTTCCTCGAGAATGATGTGTATAATTGTGTCTGTATGAAGAATAGGAAGATTAGTATTGCATGAAGAATATGGAAATGGAATCATGAGCAATGATTATATAGAGATTTGTAAATAATAGAATCAAGAATGCTATGCACGTTAGATCAAAAGAGATAAGAGAATTAGGTTATGTGATCTTTGAAACTTGAGTGCATTTATAGCGTATCAAGAGTTACATCCTCTGGTAAGACTTCCCTGTGAAAAGCTAAAGGATGCAACACTTGAGAAAGGAGATATCTTTTAATGAGAAGTGTCTTATAATAATATTGGACTGTTACAGGATTTAGTCGACCGAAAGTGCTTAGTCAATCGACTGAATCAAAAGTGCACAAGTCCTATACACAAACTCAGTCGACTGACCAAGTGTGTTCAGTCGATTGGTCTGTGCTATATATAAAAATATAACTACTAATTCAATCGACTGAATATATCTGGTCAGTCGACTGAATAGTGCAGTTTAGTACATTAAAGATTATGTGTGTATTTTGAATTCGGTTAAAATATGCAAGCAAGTTCATTTGAATGTAAATGATGATTCTTGAGGGAAGATTTTAACAAAGCACTAAACTAGACTCTATATACACATTCGATGGCTTTTGTTAAAATATACAACTATACGAACCGTACTTTGAGTCGTTGAGTCCGGATGTTGTCGTAGTTGTAGATTCGTGAATTGTTGTTTCATGTCAGCAATCAAAACCCATGATCCAACTGTAACGACCCGAAATTTTCAACTCTGAAAATTCGACACTAATACGTTCACCGTAGAAGTACCGTGCAATCGAACGCTGGAAATTCTAGATTATTTGGTAAAGAAGAAAAGAGGTAGAAGAAGAAACAGAAAACAACAACACAAAAACTCGCATTCGCAGCGGATCAAAATATAATATCAAATAACATCATTTATACTAAGAAAAGCTGTAATTGTCAATATACATTCATTATATCAGAGTACAATCATTCACAAATAAACTGGACAGTTGTAACAACTTGTCCCTAACTATATATAATACAATCTCAAATATACAGCGGAATATACTCCATACGTCCCTGCCATCCAGCTCTCCTCATGAGCTCCAGAATGTCCAAACTTGAAAATCTGTAATACTTGGTCTGACCCAAGCATTACATTACAGTAACACCCGAGTCAGGCTGGAAACCAGCGTGAGTAAACCCATATAACTTGAAATACTAAGTTGTAAACCTACCTTGAAAACTAGGGTAAGTTGTACCTCAATACGAGTTCTTATCTTGCTATAGCCAAATATTTATTCCACAAAATAAATCTAAGTAACGTTACTTAGTTTAAGTGGCCAAGTTCACTTAATTTATTCCATTCCAACCCATTTGATTTCATAATCAAATCTATAAGGAATTATAGATTAATAATTGAAGTGGTTCCGGATATCGCTGATATCCGACCCCGATCACTTCGAATTCAATGTCATCCTTTAAGCCAAGTTGTTTAAGTAAAATAAAAATTCAATTTAATTTCAGAATATCATATTCACACTGCAATTCATCTCAGATAACTATTCAAATAAATGATTCACTCTATCAATAGTTCAATCCAAGAATTTCATATCACAGAACATCACAGATTAACAGACTAGAGATATTAATCAAATCAAACATTCAATATAATTAATCATCCCTAAGCAAGATTATATCACACAATTTATAATTAATTTAATTTAAATCACAAAATAATTTGATTATGTATGAATTAATTACTTATAATCTTGCTTAATTATTATTGATCAATTACAAGCCATTTTATTTTATTTTAATTAATTATTAGAATTAATTACCATTTATAATTACTTAAGACCTTAATTAATTAAAATACAAACCATTTATCTTAATTATTTACTTAATTACATTATTTAGTTTTATTTAACGAACCTTTGGTCTTAATTTATTTTTAACATATGAAATAACTAAGATCTTTAAATTAGTTAATAATTAAAACATTTTACCTTTCCTAACCATCTACTTAACAACTCTATTTAATTTTACTTAAATAATCTTAGGAATTAAACAAAGAAATGGACATGTAACAAAATACTTTTAAACTTAATTAATTTAAGTTAAAATAAATTACTATACAACTTTTAGCTAACCCTAATATTTAATCAAACATTAATCATTCAAAGGAAAATTGGTTAATAAAAATTGTTTAAAACTTATTTTATTTTAGCTTTTAAAAACTATTAATACCCTATAGAAAACCCGAGACTATCCCGTGCTTCCACCCCACTCAAACCCGAGTAAAAGCTTCTTCTTCTTCTTCTTCTTTTTTTAATTTTTTTGTTTTGCTTTAAATTTAAAAAAAATTACTACTGAACACGCACACGAGCCCATCTCGTCACTTCCCCGAGTCCAATCCTTTTTTTCCCCGAGCTTTCTCTCTTCTCTATAAACCTACAGCAACTCAATCTAAACACCGACACACCCAAACATGAGTACACGTGCATATGATCAGAACTACTCCGACCATCGCCGCTATCTCACATAAATTGCCGATGACCATCTCAATCCAAGCGACCACACAGAACCCACGACGACTGCCAGAATCGAAATCGAGTGAAATGCCGACACTAGGCAAAAAAACCCATCTGCTAACTCTACTTCGTACCATCGCATCTGGCCACTAGAACCCCCGAGCTCACGCTTGGAACCTCGCCGCACTTCCACCTTCCTAATCCCCCTTCACATGTCCAACTCAATGCGACCTCGACGCCGAAATCGCCACGAGTTCATTCTCATCCATATTGTAACCCAAAACCCTATATTGGCTTCACCACACCGCTATGGTGGTCTAAAATTTGCTGACCAATTATCCAATGATCATCGACTCACGAACATCCTCTGGCGATAGTCACGACACGCCACCATCCTTTGATCGCCGGGAATTGACGAAAGTTCAATTCCCGTTCAACTCAAAATTTACCACAAATCACAAACTTAAAAATCATGATATGATTATCAAAATTCATTATTTTTCAATATGAATCGGTTTATATAATTAAAAATTGGAATTTTAATAATCAAATTTCTATCTTGAATTTATTTTCTCTGTAATTTCTTCATTTAGAAATATTTACCTAATATATTCACCTTGAACTATTTTCAAAAATAATATAACATCCATACAAACATCTTTCCTTTAGAGACCATAGCCAGAAATTGTATAGATGAAGAGATATAAACTTCTTTAGGTTGATTGAGCCTCAAATTTTAAAAACAGAGCTTGAATATGCATATACACAGGCATGCACAGGGATATTCCAACAGTAATTCACTAAATTTCAAACAAGATACATCCATACAAGATTTCTACAACTTTACTTTAATTGTTTATCACATGCAAAAACATATAAAATAGATTAAGCATAAAAAAAGAAAAGATTGTTTACTCACCTTATACTGTGGAAAAGAGAACAAAGCCCTTTCTTTTAGAAAAACTGGAAACTGATTCTTGATTTTGATCTTACTTTAGTTGAGTTGAACTTGCATGCTTCAGTTTAAACTTGGAAGAGTAGTTTAGTCTTGATTTTCTGGTTTTAGTTTTGTTGTTTTAGTTTTATCTTATTCTTTGGTTAAGTTTTAAGATATGGAAAATGAAAGAAAAATGAAAGGAGAAGGAGTGAAGATGAATATATAGCCTTGTTTTTTTTTTTATTATTTTAAATGAAGAGAATACTTAATTTTGACACTTGTATTTTTGCATGCTTACTTAGCTTACAAATGTCTTTTGCATGCATTTATATTTATTACTGTTTTTATATTTTATTTTATATTTTTGTTAATACATTCCCTTTTTATTTATCCTTATTTTGATTTTAAACTAAGATTATAAATATCTTAAATAAAAATATATGCTAGTGTTTAAAAATGTAGAGTTTCAAATTTAATTTATTTTAAAGATATTATCTTTGAATTTCAAATCGAAGTTTTATTTACAATCTACATATGAACAATAGTAATTTGAAAACACATATTTTATCTTTAGTGTTTTAAAATATAGAATTTAACTTTAACTAGCTTTTGAAAATTATTACATTTATTTCAAATCAATGCTTCCCAATCACAATATATATATATATATTAAAACTAGAAATATCTTATGTGGTTGTTGATACTATATACATCCATATTAAACTTCCCTATATTATATTCCATAGGCATATGTATACACACACACACACACACTCATATACATTATAAAGCTTGTATATATCTATTTACATATTTAGATATTTATCTTGGATTAAATAATGAAATATATTATTTATTTATTTATTTACTATAAGATTTATCATCTCCAGAGATTTATAATTGAACATTTATTATAGTTTCAAATCTATATATTTATCCAGATATTTATCATAATTTTATTTGTTCAACTTACAAATCAGTATTTTAATAAATTAAACCCGTTAATCACCAATTAACAGATGTCCAAAAATTCGGGTTATCACATTCCTCCCTCCTTTAAAACTTTTCGTCCTCGAAAATGAACGAAGCTAGAATTTTATTAAAACGTTTATTATTAGTTAAATTATCCTTTAAACATTTTGAACTCTCAACTCCCATTATTTAAAATTTTTATAATACTTTTAAAATCAACATAGTATTGCTAAAATAGCTTTATAAAAGTACTTTTTATAACTCGATGTCTCAATAAGTCCATCCTTGTTCTTACAGAAATTCAGTCATACATTGATCGGGCGTAGGACTGAAAATCTATAAGTACTTGGTAAACCCATTTTCAACACCTAGTGAAAATATTTGAAAGATATTTTTGTGAAAATATAAAAAACACTTTTCGTGAGAATGCTTGGAAATAATCACCCCCTCCATGGTCGCAGTTAACCGATGATTACGCCGCCATCCCGGCAAAACCATAGAAAATAGTAGGCCTCTGCACTCGATTACACCATGGAACCCACCACAGATCGCAGCTACATCCAGGGTTACGACACCATCATGGCAAAACCCCATATAACTTTAGGCATTAGCGCACTCGAATTTTGTTGCCAAATGAAACTCCTCCATACAGACCACATAGATCTCAAACTACATCAGTCGAGTCCCTATGTAGCCTGTAGGCACTCACTGCCACATGACTTTCACTATGTCTTCATAGATCATAGTCTACCAATGTTACATCGCTCTCCTAACGAAATGAAACGCAGACCGTAGGCAATTACTGCTCTCGACTTCCGCTATGGTGCGCAGTAGATCGCAGTGATACCGAATTACACTATCGTCACAGTATAACCCCATGTCTCTATAGGCATCAGTGCCCTCGACTCTCGCTATCCCCAACCACAATCCTCAAAAACTTCAGTTTGTCTAGACTTCCTCACAGGATCAAATTTAGAACCCTCCCTTAGGGCTCAAGGTAGAACCACCTGTGGATCTCCTACTAGAAGTTCATTTAAATGGGAGCACCTTTTTTCCCACGGCCATTCTCAAAACATTTTATATTATACACATATAGTATTTTCCAAATCAAATTCTTTATATGTATCACATATAAATCCTATTTACACAAAATCAATATCTCAAAATCGATAGTTCTCAAACTTGGCTTTCCAAATTCCCAAAATTGATTTTGCCCAAAAATCAAAAGCCTTTCAAAACCAATGGCTTCCAAAAGCCTTTTTCCCAAAAATCATTCTCATAAAATCATTTATATATATATAACAAATAATATATATATATATATATATATATATATATACACACACACACACACACACACACACTTTATTTATGCCAAATCAAGTATCTATTTCATTCAAGTACGTACGATGTGCATATATCATCCGTACGCAATATCAAATCTAATCACTCACTCGATCTCACAATTTCACTTCCGAACTAGTATCGTTCACCCGACTTCCTAACGCGGACTCAGATCTTGTTTTTTGATCAGAAACTGTCGTTCTCCTTGCATAGCCATAACTATAATAGAGAATTTCCAAAATCAATCAAAAATCCATATTCAGGGTTCGCCATAGAAAATCAAGTGAAAAAATCCCAACTTGGATCGATATACTATTTAGAAATTCTATGTTCGAATCTGGATCAAATCATTATGCGAATAGAATAATATACGTACATCCTACATATTTATCTTCATTGATTATTAGCTAAATCAATTCTCTTTTTATTCACCTTCATTTCACTTATTCACAATTGCTTCAATTTCCATTTGGGTTATTACCTCAATTCTTATCTCAGATGGCATTTAATTATAAACAGTTTGCACTCTGACCAGCTTGAATTTAGAAGATAGCTTAAGAAGTTTAAAATAGTTAAGTAGTTGCGAAATAGTTGTGGAATAGTTAAATAGTTATAAAATAGTTGTAATGGTTGTAGAATAGTTACATAGTTGCAAAATAGTTGTAAAATAGTAATTAGTTATAAGTAGTTGTAAAAGAGTAACTAGCTTATAAACAGTTGTAAAATTGTTGTAAAATAGTCAAATAGTTCCAAAATATAGTAATAAAATAAGTATAAGATAGTTTGAGTTTTAAAAAGAAAGATTGTATAGTAAATAGCTAGGAAAAATATATTTAAAACAGTTTATATTAAAATGATTTATTCAAAAATAGTTTCAAAGTCAAACTGGTTCAATTTCCCAATTTCTCATTTCAATCACTTTCCAATTTCCACTTCCATTTAAATTGATTCAATTTCCATTTAATTTGAATTAACTTCAATTCCTTTCCCAATTTCAAATCAATTTCCATTTGAATTTAAACTTATTCAACTTCAATCTCACTTCCAATTAAATTCAATTCAAATTTCCATTTGAATTTATTTCAATTCCAATCTCACTTTAAACCAATTCTTAATAATTTTAAATTGCAAATTCATTTTTAACATTCAGATCTTAAGTTCAAAGTGATTTTATTCTCATAAGTTCAATCTTTTATCTCTAAAAATTCAAAATCTATTAAATAATTTCAAAAAAAAAGTTTTATTCCCATTTAATTTCAGTAATGGATATATATGATCTCAATCTACTTCTTAATTCAAAAATAATCCAATTCACAGTTTCATAGATTATTAATAACAACAGGATGATAGCAGGATATGTCAAAGTAAATAAACATCCAAATTATTTAAAGCATCCATCAATAGCATCCATCCCACATTTCCGGAACTCAAACTTGTTTTGAGATCACATATAACTCCCTTTAAATTCAACCCATTTGACTCCCTCAAGTGAAATCTTAATTTATTTAATCCAGTCAATCTTACTAAATTTAAATTCTCCATTTCAAATTTTTAAAATTCTTATCAATATCCTTTCCTACTTATAAGTTCAAAACCTTATTTCTCTTTGGGTAATACTCTCAATTTAGAATTCAACACTTAGTGTTTACTCCAATCAACTTTGATATTATGTATATCTACTTTTATATACATATTTATTTCATTTGAACGCCAAGTCATATTTCAAATTTTAAACCATCCATGGTTTATTTTAATTTCAAAACAAATTCCTTTTGAAATTTTAAAACAACTCTTGTTTTAAAATAAGATTCCTACATTTAAAAATATTATTCATTATATCTTTTAATACTTTGAAATAATTTAAATTTTCTGGACTTAGATTTAAAAACTTCACAATGTAAATACTTTTCAACTTAAAAGTCGTACTTATCTAAATTGTTACTTCCTTAAAAAATTCCATTATGCTTTATCATTAATTATTATTAGAAAACAAACATCCCTTTATTTAGTCACAACAAACATTTTATGATAATGACCAAGATTATCATATATGGAAACCAATTCTCATAATTTATTGGAAAATAAAATCAGGGTAACTTAATTCATCATTTTGAAAATATTTCTACAAATTTAAGGATTTTATTTTACTAGTTTGAATCCATTTCTAGCTTATCTTATTTGTATAGTTCATATTATCAAATTCTTATTTGGATATATACATATATACATATATATATTACTACTTAATTCTTATATTTAACTTCAATAATCAAGAACCAATTATCTTATTGTATATAATAATTAGAAAAATTATTGCTTTTTATATCAAGATATAAACTTATATAAAAACTACTTTTAAAACCATTTTTAAAATCATTATATAGGAAAATAACAAATACTCTCTCATATAATACACTCAACTCATTCTAGGGTACTACTGACTTTATCCTTAATAATTAAACCCACTAGAGCCAAGGCTCTCGCTTAACCTTTAGCTCCGATACCAAAATGTAACGATCCGAAATGTTCGACTTTGAAAATTCAACACTAATACATTCACTGTAGAAGTGCCGAGCAATCGAATGCCGGAAATTGCAGATTGTTAGGGTAAAGAAGAAAAGAAGTAGAAGAAGAAATAGAAAACAACAGCACAGAAACTCACATTCACAGAGGATCAAAATATAATATCAAATAACAACATTTGTACTAACAAAAGCTGTAACTATCAATATACGTTCATTATATTAGAGTACAATCATTCACAAATAAACTGGACAGTTGTAACAACTTTTCCCTGACTACAAACAATACAATCTCAAATACACAGCGGAATATACTCCATACTTCCCTGCCATCCAACCCTCCTCCTGAGCTCTAGAATGTCCTAACCTGAAAATCTGTAATACTCGGTCTGACCCGAGCATTACATTAAAGAAACACCCGAGTCTGGCTGGAAACCAGCATGAGTAAACCCATATAACTTGAAATACTAAGATGTAAACCTACTTTGAAAACCAGGGTAACTCATACCTCAATATGTGTTCTTATCTAGCTATAGCCAAACATTTATTCCACAAAATAAATCTAAGTACCGTTACTTAGTTTAAGCGGCCAAGTTCACTTAATTATTCCATTCCAGCCCATTTGATTTCATAATCAAATCTATAAGGAATTATAGATTACTAGTCGAAATGGTTCCGGATATCGCTGATATCCGACCCTGATCTCTTCGAATCCAATGCTATCCTTTAAGCCAAGTTGTTTAAATAAAACAACAATTCAATTTAACATCAGAATGTTAAATTCACACCGCAATTCATCTCAGATAACTATTCAAATAAATGATTCACTCTATCAACAGTTCTATCCAAGCATTTCATATCACAGAACATCACAGATTAACATACTTGAGATATTAATCAAATCAAACATTCAATATAATTAATCTTCCCTAAGCAAGATTATTCACACAATTTATAATTAATTTAATTTAAATCATAAATTACATTGATTACGAATGAATTAATTACCTATGACCTTGCTTAATTATCATTGATTAATTACAAGCCATTTTATTTTATTTTAATTAATTATTGGAATTAATTAATTATCATTTATAATTACTTAAGACCTTAATTAATTAAAATATAAACCATTTATTTTAATTATTTACTTAATTACATTATTTAATTTTATTTAATAAACCACTTAATTTATTTTTAACATATGAAATAACTAAGATCTTTAAATTAGTTAATAATTAAAACATTTTACTTTTCCTAACCATCTACTTAACAACTCTATTTAATTTTACTTAAATAATCTTAGGAATTAAACAAAGAAATGGACACATAATAAAATACTTTTAAACTTAATTAATTTAAGTTAAAATAAATTACTATACAACTTTTAACTAGCCAAAATATTTAATCAAACATTAAACATTCAAAGGAAAATTGGTTAAGAAAAATTGTTTTAAACTTATTTTATTTTAGCTTTTAAAAACTGTTAATACCCTATATAAAACCGGAGACTATCTCGTGCTTCCACCCTACTCAAACCCGAGTAAAACTTCTTTTTCTTCTTCTTTTTTAAAAAAAAATTGTTTTCTTTTCAATTAAAAAAAATGCTTCTAAAGACACACACGAGCCCATCCCGACACTTCCTCGAGTCTAACCCTTCTTTCCCCGGACTTTCTCTCTTCTCTATAAACCTACAACAACTCAACCTAAACACCGACACACCCAAACACGCGTACATGTGCACATATGATCGGAACTACTCCGACCATCGCCGCTATCTCACACAAGTCGCCGATGACCATCTCAATCCAAGCGACCACCCAAAACCCACGACAACTACCAAAATTGAAATCGAGTGAAATGACGACACTAGGGAAAAAAACCCATCTGCTAACTCTACTTCGTACCATCGCCTCTGGCCACCAAAGCCCCTGGCTCACGCCTGGAACGTCGCCGCACTTCCACCTTCTTAATCCCCCTTCACTAGTCCAACTCGATGCGACCTCGATGCCAAAATCGCAACGAGTTTGTCCTCATCCAGATCGTAACCCAAAACCCTATGATGTCTTCGCCACACCGCTATGGCGGTTTAAAATTTTCCGACCAATCATCCAACGATCATCGACTTACGAACATCCTCCAACGACAGTCACGACACGCCACCGTCCTTTGACGAAATTTCAATTCCCGTTCAACTCAAAATTTTCCACAAATCATAAACTTAAAAATCATGATATGATTATCAAAATTCACCATTTGTCAATATGAATCAGTTTATATAATTAAAAATTGGAATTTTAAAAATCAAATTTCTGTCTTGAATTTATTTTCTTTGTAATTTCTTCTTTTAGAAATATTTACCCAATATATTCACCTGGAACTATTTTTAAAAATAATATAACATCCATACAAACATCTTTCCTTTAGAGACCATAGCCAGAAATTGTATAGTTGAAAAGATATAAATTTCTTTAGGTTTATTGAGCCTGAAATTTTAAAAATAGAGCTTGAATATACATATACACAGGCATGCACCGGGATATTCCCACAGTAATTCACTAAATTTCAAACAAGATACATCCATGCAACATTTCTACAACTTTACTTTAATTATTTATCACATGCAATAACATATAAAACAGATTAAGCATAAAATAAGAAAAGATTGTTTACTCACCTTATATTGTGGAACAGAGAATAGAGCCCTTTCTTTTAGAAAAACTGGAAACTGATTCTTGATTTTGATCTTACTTTAGTTGAGTTAAAGTTGCATGCTTCAGTTTGAACTTGAAAGAGTAGTTTAGTCTTGATTTTATGATTTTAGTTTGGTTGTTTTAGTTTTATCTTATTCTCTGGTTAATTTTTAAGATATGGAAAATGAAAGAAAAATGAAAGGAGAAGGAGTGGAGATGAATATATAGCCTTGTTTTATTATTATTATTAATTTTTAAATGAAGAGAATACTTAAGTTTGACACTTGTATTTTTGCATGCTTACTTAGCTTACAAATGTCTTTTGCATGCATTTATGTTTTTATATTATATTTTATATTTTTATTAACACATTCCCTTTTATTTATCCTTATTTTAATTATAAACTAAGATTATAAATATTTTAAATCAAAATATATACTAGTATTTAAAAATGTAGAGTTTCCAATCTAATTTATCTTAAAGATATTATCTTTGATTTTCAAATCAAAGTTTTATTTACAGTCTACATATAAACAATAGTAATTTGAAAACACATATTTTATCTTTAGTGTTTTAAAATATAGAATTTAACTTTAACTAGCTTTTGAAAATTATTACATTGAATTCAAATCAATGCTTCCCAATCACAATATATATATATATATATATATTAAAATTAGAAATATCTTATGTAGATGTTGATATTATATACATCCATATTAAACTTCCCTATATTATATTCCATAGGCATATATATACACACACTCATATACATTATAAAGCTTGCATATATATTTATATATAAAGAAATTTTATCTTGAATTAAATAGTGAAATATATTATTTATTTATTTATTTATTATAAGATTTACCATCTCAAGAGATTTATAATTCAACATTTATTATAGTTTCAAATATATATATATATCCAGATATTTATTAGAATTTTATTTGTTCAACTTACAAATCAGTATTTTAATAAATTTAATCATGTTAATTACCAATTAACAAATGTCCAAAAATCCAAGTTATCACAACAACCGTAAAAGTGTTGAACCTTTTCAAAAAGTTCTTCAGAGATTCTCCTCTTCCTTATTTAATGTTTTCCAATGAAATCACATCCTTATGATGACAAGCATGAACCTTAAAATTGAAACACCCCCCTCTATACTCATACAATATAAGCCTAGGATTATTGTAAGATAATATGGAGAATAAGGCAATGTGAGTAAGACTTGTGAATATTCCCTTGGACTAACGTTTGGTACGTATCTCAAGTTATGTGATATCTACCACATATGTACACAGGCTCATCACAAAATATTAAACACATGTGCTTCTAGGACATAATAAGTCACAAAAAATAAACAAAGTACATAGAGTCAGAATACAATAGATAAAATATAATATATCACATATATAGAATCCAATAGGGCTCCAAAATGATAGCTTCTGGCCTAATATATACATGCCTAATATATACATACATCATAATAAATACATCACCGAGGCTGCAAAAGTACACAAGGAATACATTATCCTATATAACTACTAGCCTCCAATCTTACAAAGCCATGAAGTAACTTCATACTACACCTATAATATCTCGGACTTACTCAAGTATTATTTATAGTGCATGGGTTAAACTATGTCTATAATGATAGGTTAGATGGAGATGATAAGCATAACATAGAACATTTCAACGAATATGTGCATAAATCATCCATCAAAGGAATCTACATAATCAAATAATAGATCATACATCTATCAATCAATCAATGATCATGAACACATATGTACTGTAATACATCAAAACATACACACACGCACATTTATGTATGTATGTATGTATGTATGTATGAAAACTCAAATCAAGTGGTGATGGGAATGGACTATATAACATACACAAGGTCCTAAGTAAAATTACATCTTAACATCCAATACCCAGGTTTTAATGACCCTAACTCGACCTTCGAAAATCGACACCCAAATACATCACCCTTATTCGAATGTCGCAGATTCAAACGTTGAGTCTGGTTCGCCGGAGTTTATAACAATATTAGGTCATAACAATACAACGGAAACAAAAGAAAATATTTCATTGATATACAACAAATGGATACAATATTCTGATACAATAGAATAACATCAAAGCAAAATATAAATACAACAGCAGAAAGAAACAACAGTAGAAGACAAACGGCAGCAGCAGCGGAAAGATAACATCTCCAATGCCAAAGCTCCAAACCATTAAACCACGAAACGAGAAGCCCCATCATGCTGAAGTGAAACGCAATGTGATCGCCAAACCAAAACCTCCAAGGATTACCAAAAGCTACACCTACTAGTTGACTATCTGAAAACTTGACTCTAGGCTGCCCGTTTGGAAAATTATAGGCACCCAGAGTTTAGAAAGGGAACAATAAACTCCAGGTCAGTCATGAGACTGGTGTGAGCAAACGAAATCAATTTTCTTTGAACAAAAACAAACAAAGGAAATTGAAAGAAATTCGCTATTCTTTTTGGAAAATGAAACTACCATAAGGCCTCCCGCCACACACAGAGTATGCAATCACACACTTAGAGGAGATTTCTCCTTATGGTAGCAAACATGCTTGATACGCAAAAACCTTTTGATATTATTATTAGTGCATAGTGCAGAAAACCTTTCGAATGTATAATATTAATCTTAGCTAGCATACCACCATTATGGTATACCTACTATGGCTACCATGTCCAATAGCAGGTTACCACCACATTCCATGGCAGGTTATACAACTAAAACCGTATAGGGCTCGTATTGTTTTGTTTGGATTTCCAACAAATGGTCGGGCTAAGGAACTTCCTCACTGAATGGATACGCCTCTAGTGGGACTCCTCGAGAACTTAATCAGCTCTCTGACAACACAAGGAAACTAGGTAACCACTGACACGAGTATGCCATTGATGCAGCTCAGAACAGAGAAGAAATGCAACCAAAATTTCTAACAAGGATGAGTCGTACACGACTCATAGAGAGGTTAAGTCGTACGCGACTTAGGAAGGCAGGGTTAAGTCGTTTCCGACTTAATGGTGCACGGGATAGCAAGTTTCGAGTTAACAACAATTTGAACCGCATAAAAGAGGCATCGGGTTTGAGTCGTGCGAGCTTGAGTCGTATACGGGATAATGGAACAGGGTTACGACTCAAGGGAAACTTGGAGTGTGCATACTTGATGAGTCGTACACGACTTAACAACGTATCCATAAGTCGTGACCGAGATAGCATCAAGAAGGAGAAGGATTCAACTGATGGGAGCTTGAGTCGAAGGAAGGATGTTGAGTCGCTGAAGTTATGAGTCGTGAGTCGTAGGTCGTTGCCGACCTAGTATGAGTCGTGAGTCGTTTGTTGTGATGAGTCGTGTACTGTTGTATGTTGTAAGTCGTATGTCGTGAGTTTTAAGTCGGTATGTAGTGGATCGTGTTGCATTTTAGGTCGTTACCGACCTATGGGTTGTGAGTGTTGTATTTTAGGTCGTTACCGACCTAGGGGTAATGTTGAGTCGGTCATGTATATGAAGTGTTGGGTCGCATACGACCTATGGTGAGTCGTCTTAAGGTCATATGATGATGTATGAAGGTCATGCTTGTTAAGTCGGCCAGGGTTGAGTCGTTCTGGAGTTGAGCTGCCTTGTGTTGAGTCGGCCGTGACCTAAGTTAGGTCGTAAGTCGTCGCCGACCTAAGAGTCAGGTGAGGGTTTGTGTGTGTTGAGTTGTGAAAGCTATAAATAGCGCGTGTGTTGTACATTTTGTGGTTGTTGATTTTGAATAAAATTTCTCTTTTGTTAGCTTTGTGCTTTCATACCAATTGGTAGTTGAGTGTAATCTCCTATCTCCACTTACGTCGTTCGAGTGCGCTCGAATCCACGTTTGTTGAAGCCGATTCACGGAATCTAGTGCGCTAGATCAACGTGCGAAGAATCGTAGATCTTTGAACACGGTATAGTGCGCTATCAACGTGTTTGAGATAGCTAGAGTTCGGTATCTTTGGATCAACGAACTTGGGCATTTTTGGTATCTTCAACTCACCGATTGCTACAATCCATCGATTGAAGTTTTGTTTGATTAATCCGCTGCGTCAGCCATCCCCCGGTCGTTATCGACCATTATCTGAGGATCCTCAACACCAACAAATTCCAACAACCACATATGTAACGACCCAATTTTTTCCTCTTTCGAAAGTCGACATCAATACGTCCACTGTATCAATTGCCGAACAATCGAATGCCCAAAAATCGAACCGTTAGGGTTAAAGAAGAAGAAGATAGAAGAAGAATAGAAACAATAACAGAATCTCACATTTCGCTATGGAACAAATATACTAGAAATGAATAATCTTTAAAAACAAAAGCACTATATCAGTTTATACATCACATTATCAGAGTTTACAACAAGACGACACAACACTGGCAGTCGGTAACTTGACTACATAGAAACTGAACTTGCCGCATGCCCGCAACCTATACGCAGTGGACACTAGATAGAAAAAGTGATACGTCTCGCCATCCAGCTTTCCTTTTGATCTCCACAACATCTTTTTCGACTTCGCTCTAGAATAATGATAACCTGACTCTAGGCTGTCCGTGTGGAAAATTATGGGCGCCTAGAGTTTAGAAAGGGAACAATAAACTCCAGGTCAGTCATAGGACTGGTGTGAGATCTTAAAAACAGTTATTCTTTAACAAAAGAAAACAAAAGAATTTAAAAGGAATCCGCAATGCTTTTTGGAAAATGTAACTATCATAAGGCCTCCCGGCACACACACAATGCAATTGCACACTTGGGGAGATTTCTCCTTATGATAGTCAAATATGCTTGATACGAGAAAAACTTCTTGATATTATTATTAGTGCGTAGTGTAGAAAACATTTCGAAAGTATAATATTAAACTTAGCCAGCATACGTACCATTATAGTATGACTACTATAGCTACCATATTAGATTGGAGGTTCTACAACTAAAACCATACAGGGCTCGTATTGAATGATTGTATTTCCAATAATGTCAGGCTAAGGAACTTCCTTTCCAAATGGAACGTGTCTGGAGAGACGCCCCCAAGAACCAAACCGGATCTCTGCCAACACAAGGCCAGGTTACCTCTATAACTAAGTAACACCTACAAGTATGCCATCCCCGATCGTTACCGACCTTTATCCCGGGATTCACCAACAAATAGCAACAACGACGCAGTTAAATATATGGGCCCCATACCATGATATCACCTCTTATCCAGAAGAAAATGGACATACCCTAGGGGCGCGACCCCTAATAACCTTGCCACAACATTCCTGTTTCGACTATTACCGGATTGTGAGGTTCGATGAAGTCTCGTCTAGAAAGCTATGCCTTTAACAAAAGCCATGCTTCGATCAACAAATGATCAGCAACACTCAGCATGTCACACTACCAAATTGGGAGTATATCACTAATAACCATCAACTACATAACCTCTGAGCTCGTATGTCTCAAAGAAAGGTGTTAAGCTAAGAGAATAAATTCTCCTCCACCAATAGAAATGCATTTGATAGAAATCAGCTTTATATCTCAAAGTGTAATGTCTGACATACAACCATACAAGTCCATTCCGGGTTCGAATGGAACCGAAGGCACTTCAAAAGAAGCCTTTGCAATCTGGGCATCCATAATCCCGATCGGACTCCCCATCACATATGGAGATCTCTATACCAAAGCAACACAATGCAGAGTCATTCAATGGGTTATCCTATCATTCTTGAAAACACCCAGTCTTCACCACCGTCTTCAAATGCTATCCATTTTGTCGTACCAATTTTTGGAATGGGTTATATGACACAAAGTCCTCTCTTGGCTAAACCGAATAGTGAGCGCTTAATTTAAAAACATGTGGATATTTCAACCATAAAGATTCATCATCAAGATTTGATGTGGATTTCGGATAACGATCTAGAATCCGACTCCCTGTCGCATCGAAATTCAAATGCCATTTAAAGGCCAATATTGATAGTCGGTTATTTGACTATCAATCAACATTCACAACAATCGCCAGATTTAAATAATTTTCCTAATTATTTATTTTCAAAATATCTTCGCAAGATATATTTTCACACTTCAACCATCTGAAAACAAAGTTCAAATCACTTTTCACATTTCAATCCTTTGAAAACAAATTTCAAATCACTTTCCTCACGTGGAATAAATTTTCAAATATTATTTATTTCCACCGAAAATTTTCCGAGTTATGAAAGAATACTTCAAAATAATTTAAAACACTTATCCAAAAATATATACTTGGAAACATTCAGAATAAAGACTATTTTAACACACTTTATTTAAAACATTAGTCATGAAAATATTATACTAGTATCTCATATAAAAATTCAAGTCCAAACTAATTTAAAAATAAAATTATAAGATAAAGTGAATTATTAAAATATCCATTTTCTACCAATTTAAATCTTTAAACAATCACTTCTGTAATTAATTAAATAAATCCTTGCTTTAAAGATTTAAAAAAAATTCTGAAAATAATTTCTCTAATAATTATACTTTAAAACCAATTTCTAGAACTTTTAATTTATATTTTAAAGGCTACATTGAAAATATACTCGGCTTTCCAGGGAAATACACTTTCCATTTCAAAATGGTTCATTTAATTCAATTAATAAATCCTTCTTGATTTATTTCAATTCACATTCCAAATCCGCAAATTTCATCCCACACTTTATAAATAAACCAATATTTATTTTTAATTTTTTTTCCTTTTCCTTTATAAATTCCCATTGTGAATTTAAATTTCTAAATATCCACTGATATACGATTTTCAAATTGATTTCTAAATATTCACTTTCAAACACCAAATTAATTTTCAAATTGATTTCCAATTTATTTCAAACACCAAATTAATTTCCAAATCGATTTCCCAAAGACTTATTTTTAAACACCAAATCAATTTCCAAATTGATTTCCAAAATCATTTCAAACACCAAATTAAATTCCAAATTTGATTTCTAAATTTATTTCATTTTAAAATAAATTCCTTTATCTCTTCCAAACTATTTAAAACCAGAATTTTAAATAAATTCACCAACTTTTATTTATTAAAAACTTCTTCCCATATTTTGGAATTAATTCGATAAGATTTCAAAATCAATCTTTACCCATTTAAATTCCTTCTTTTAAATCTATCCAATTTTCAAAAATAATTTTTTTCTATAAACTTCTTACTTAAATTTCAAAAATCAAACTTTATTTATTTTTAGTGTCCTACGATATCAAAAATATATTCGGCTAAATCATGGTCTTCCACAATTTCTATAACATGTATAATCACACACAGATTATAAATAAATCAACACACAACATATGAAACAAATTCAAATGTTTGAGGAATCCAACAGGATCCCTCCAACCTGTTTTGCCTCCACAGATGTTAGCACAACAATTAAATACCAATTCCACTTCGAGGTGGAATATCATGGTATATAAGATTAAATATCATCCGCTAATATGCGACGCATAGGGTCTCATCCGCTATATAATGCGGGAAATCAATCACACCAAATACATATATAATACCAATTCCACTTAGAGGTGGAATATCGCGGTATATGGGTTTATATAATATCTTCCGCTATTATGCGGTGCATAGGGTCTAATCCAATACAACTGATAATAATTTATTGTCCAAGCACACAATCAATAAATTTAAATTTAACCATTTAAAATTAAATCGAAAAATTCGACTGAGTGAGAAGATCTCACCTTTAACAATACACGCAATCCATTTTCCATTCCAATTTGTTTTTCACGATCTTTAAACCTTGTATAAACAATTATACAATTTATTAATATTTGAAATAAATTGAACAATCAATTTTTGTTTTGATAGTTTAATTATCTAATAGTTTTATTTAAACTAATACTTTTAATTTTAAACAAATTCTTTTTAATAAATTTATTTAACTAAAAATTTAAATTTAAAACTGAATTCCCTTTAATAAATTTTCTTTAGTAACCAAAAGAATTAAATAAGTTAATTAGATAAATCAAACACCTTAGCAAATTATTCTTAACCCATTTTTCCAATAATAAATAATATTTCTTTTGATAAAAATATTTTCTGGTAACTAAAATAACTAAATTTATTTTATTGTAAATGTAACGACCCCGTATTTTCAACCATTCACAACCGTACATGTCGGACTTGAATTGCTCAAAATACCGCGTTGTAAATAAATTTTGGCAAATATCAAAATATACAGTAAAATAAATAACCACAGATCACAGACACAAAGTAAATAATAATGCAGCGGAAGTAAAAGAGATAGTAGTTCATGAAGCTACTATATATAAAAGATACATCAGAGTTCAACAAGATGCAACAGAAGAGTAACAAGATACATCAGGTACAAATCAGAATACATCACTGAAATCACTGGACATGGAAAAACAAAATAGACGGCTGGATCTTCAAGCAAAGCTCCAACTTCGAAGGTGAGTCTTGAATGATGAATCACTCAGTCTGACTCAAGCGTAAAGCAAAACACAAAACACTCGAGTCAGGACATAAATACTTATGAACTGTAAATCAACTCAAGTGAACCACAACAAAACGCATCGGTAACTTACAGGATGTGTGACGCTCCACCTCTATACCCACGCTAGCCAAGAACATTACGGTGAATGCTGTCAACTAGCACGGAGAATATGGCTGTTGAGGAGCGACCATCCATGTAATTGCTTTGTGCGAGCACCGATATGTCAGATAGTATAACATGCATTTTATTTCAAGATGGAAATCCGACATACCGATACAAACACAAAGCTACTACACAGTGTCTATAATAATCTTCGGAAACAAATATAGAAATAAGCATACATAAATCAGTCACAGACAATTTATATCACAAAGGCGGAAATAGATATGCATATTACACTAGGAAGTGTACATCAGAGTAGTGGTCTAAAAAGATACACAATATCACAAAAGAATAGTTACAAGAACTACACAAAAGAATAAGTATACATTATGGAGTCAATATCTCGAATGTATACAACAAAAAAACTACTAATCTAAGTAGTTAACCAAAAGTCAAAGTAATGATCCTGGATGAGAAGTCAAGCAGAAGCACCTGTAACATCTCTGTCTGACCCAAGTATTATTTAATAAGAAAATAATAAACGGATCAGTCTAACTATAGATATCAGATGAAACGACATAGAATAAGAGATATGACTAAACACATAATAATCACCATTCCAAGCTGTGGTATATATAAGGAATTGAAAAATCAACGAGAGATTAATCAATATCACCAAATCTACACAAGAATCAAAGAAATGCCATACTCCTTATTTCGTTCATCAAACCACAAATATTGACGATTATATCAATGTCAATCACAAAAGTCAATGACTCACAAATTTACCAATACACAAATATTGACGATTATATCAATGTCAATCACAAAAGTCAATGACGCACAAATTCACCAATGCACAAATATTGATAAAGCTTATCAATGGAAATCACGAAAATTGATGAATAACAAATTCTAGAAATCATCACAAGAAATCCAGAAATCACAAAGGGGGGAGGCCTATCACAAACGGGAGCATAAAGCCCACCAACACGTGTATCACAAACGGAACGCTAATTCCATGGTCGCTAACCATCACAAATTGAGTCGAAGCTCCACAAACGGCTCGAAGACCATGGGTTGCTACCCCACCAAATTGAGTCGAAACTCCACAAAACGGGGTTTAGTCTCCCTTGCAGACAAAGAGACATCGCACATTGCTAGTCTAAATCACAAAGATGATCGTCATGATCGACGAGAAGTGTCAATTACACTAAGCTAGTAAATATATGAGTTTAGCTTCATGTCCCATAACCACTTGCTTAACTTAAATATTTACGAATAAACTGTAGATCTCCACTATAAAATTGTCACAAGAGATTCAATCGAACAAGTCCAAGAATTAACCAACAAAGTGAACGCAAGCGTTTCATACCACTTGTTTTACTAAGTCGTTTAATTGGATTTCTCATACGAGTGAGGTAAAGGTTTATATATACTAATAGATTGGAAAACGGTTTTATAAACGAATTTGGTATTAAAATAGTATTGAAATCGTTTGAGAAAAGAGTTTTGATATTTACTACTAGTATAGAAAACCTTTATATTTTTAAAGTGACAAATCACAAAGAAGATTGTAGGAACAATCAATCACAACGATTCACATTTGAAAATGTGAATAAAATCCAAAGAAATCGATATAAAATCCATCAAGTGGATATATCTAAAATTCCCAAAGAAAAGGTCATCAAAGTTGATAATAAATGACAACAACAAAAGGGAGACCACACGAATCGATTAAAGTTGGATATTCAAACGGATTAGCAAAATAGGCTAATCTGGCAAAAATCATCAGGTCGGTCGACCGGACTCCCTGAGTCCGTCGACCGAACCAAAGGTTGGGAACCTCTCGAGACAGCAGGTCGGTCGACCGAACCCTGTACTCGGTCGACCGAACCTTAAAACAGAAAGTGCTTATGCACTTGGAAGCAGGTCGGTCGTCCGGACCAGGGGGGTCGGTCGGCCGAACCTGTTGCTCTGCCTAATGATGCCCATAAATTTATATGCACGCTCCACCAATTCGCATCCGATCAAGCACGAACTCTAGGGAATTATGCCTAACGGCTACCCGGCCCTATTGGCTCCTCGATGCATCACCAAAACACATGTTCAAACATCAAAGTTATGATTTTTAAAGGATTGAACCCAAAACACCAAAAATTTGGAATATTCACCAAATCAATCCAAACCAAAAGCAAATGCACACGAATAAGTGTTAGGAATTCATACCTAACAATCGAAGATAAATATAAGCATAGATGTGAGATAAAAATCTCACCTTTTCACAAAATCGAGCAAGAAGAAGCTTGAAAGCAAATGGAGAAACAACCTCTCTTCAACACAACCCAATTGAGCTTGAATCTAAGCTCAAAACAAGAACATTCCCAAAATTAGGTTTAGGAATTTCTGAAATTGGTAAGAGAATGAGTTGGAGAAGAAGAAGAGAAGCTTACCAATGGGTTCTTCTTGAGTTTGGAGCTAGGAATTGGATTTGCAAGAGGAACTACGGTTTTGGAGTTTTAATTTCCAATCTCTCCCACCATTAATACTCTAAAAACTGAAAAGAGAAGAGAATGAGGGTGAGTGGGGAAGAGTGGCTCAGTTTGAGCATAAGTTAACATAGGGCTGAGCCCAAAACCAAACCCAAAGTGAAAAGTAGCAAAAATCAACTTTCTCCAAACATATCGAAGCTTATACTCAAAAAGGTCGCAAACGGCATTTTAACTCAATGGGAGTGGTCCCGAGTCCTAATTCGACCGTATGCAAAAAGTAGTTTTTCGGACTAAAATTCGACTAATGATGAAATATTTAAATAAAATATTTAAATATAAAATCGACAAATATGCGGGTTGTTACAGACTCCCCTCCTTAAAGAAATTGCGTCCTCGCAATATTTTAAGAAGAAGATATATAGTAACAACCATAAAAGCATATTCAACACAAAAGAAGTTTGAAATAAGAAGTTCACCTCAGAGAGCACGAGAAAGTAAGTCCGGATGTGTTCGCTCGATGTACTCTCTAGATTCCCAAGAACAATCCTTAGGATTTGAAGACCATTGAACTTTAACAAGCGGAACATCTTTATTTCGAAGTCGTTTGACCTCCGAAGCAATGATACGAATAGGATGTTGCTCATAAGTTAAATTAGGCGAAACTTCAATCTCTTCCACAACACCGGGCTCAAGAATAGAATCGGAATCTCGAAGACATTTCCGAAGTTGAGAAACGTGAAACACGTCATGGATAGCAGAAAATTGAGCCGGTAATAAAAGGCGATAAGCCATGGAACCAATACGTTCGGTGATAGGAAATGGCCCAACATATCGAGGCGCTAATTTTCCCGATCGACTGTAACGTACAACACCTTTCATAGGTGAAACACGAATGAACACAAGTCTCCCATAGAAAATTCTAACTTCCTTCTTCGGGTATCGGCATAGGATTTTTGTCTACTCTGGGCTTCTTTCATCCTATGACGAATAAGATCAATCTTTTCTGTGGAATCACAAATAAAATCTGGACCTAAAACCAGCTTCTCACCGGCCTCAAGCCAACAAGAAGGAGATCGGCATGGCCTTCCATAGAGAGCCTCGAAAGGTGCCGTACCAATACTAGATTGGAAGCTATTATTATAGGAAAATTCAACAAGTGAAATATGATCTTCCCAACTTCCACCAAAATCAAGCACACAAGAACGAAGAAGATCTTCAAGAGTTTGATTCACACGCTCGGTTTGTCCATCAGACTGGGGATGATAAGCGGTGCTAAAATTAAGCTTTGTTCCCAAAGCTTTTTGAAGACTCTTCCAAAATCCACTAGTAAACAATGGATCACGATCACTAACAATAGAAGTAGGAACTCCATGCAATTTAACAATCTCTTTGATAAAGAGCTTGGCCAAGAGAGGAACGGTTCGGTTAGACCGAACGGGAATAAAATGGGCGGATTTAGTAAGTCTATCAACAATCACCCATAAGCTATCATGACCCGAACGAGAACGGGGAAGGCCATCTATAAAATCCATGGAAATTTGGTCCCACTTCCAAATTGGAATTTCTAAAGATTGCAATAACCCACCGGGCCTTCGATGCTCGGCCTTAACGAGTTGGCAAGTCATGCAACGCTTAATGAAGTTAGCGATGTCAAGTTTCATTCCCTCCCAATAATAAAGTCGCTTCATATCCGCGTACATTTTACTACTACCGGGATGAATGATAAATTTAGAACGATGTGAATCTTCTAAAATATCTTTACGAAGATCACCAATACTTGGCACGATAAGTCTACCAAATTTTCGAATGCCGCCACGAGAATCGATATCAAAGTCCTTCAAACCTTCAATATCAATCTTATCTTTAATATTTTGGCCAAGAAGAGCCAAGTCGGGATCTAGCCCTTGAGCTTCAAGAATGCGGTCTAAAAGAGAAGGATGAGCCTCAAGGCTACATAACACAAGTGATGAACACAAATCGGATACGCGGTCTCGAATCTTACAAGTGGATAAGATCTCGAGATCGTTCCATTCGGATATCATCATTGAAACAACAGCTTGTTGTTTACGGCTAAGAGCATCGGCGACACGATTACCCTTACCGGGTGTATAAAGAATATCAAGATCATAAGGAGCAAGGAACTCGAGCCAACGCTGTTGACGCAAATTAAGTTCCTTTTGAGAAAATAAATATTTCAAAGACTTATGGTCCATGTAAAGAACAAATTTCTCTCCTAAAAGATAATGACGCCAAACCCAAAGAGCGAAAACAATAGCCGCGAGCTCTAAATCATGAGTGGCATATCTAGTCTCAGCAGGCTTCAATTGCCTAGAAGCATAGGCAATAACACGTTCTCTTTACATAAGAACGACACCCAAACCAACGCGACTAGCATCGGTATAAACAACGAAATCTTGATTCCCCTCGGAAATAACGAGAATAGGAGCATCAGAAAGAAGTTCCTTTAATTTCTGAAAAGAAGCTTCACATTTGTCCGACCAAATGTATTTAATACCTTTCTTAGTCAAGCCAGTGAGAGGCACGGCAATCTTAGAAAAGTCTTTGATAAAACGGCGGTAATAACCTGCCAATCCAAGAAAACTACGAATCTCCGTCACACTCTCCGGTCTCTTCCAATCTTGAATCGCTTCAATCTTTGAAGGATCCATGGAAATTCCGGATTCGGAAATAATATGACCGAGAAACTTCACACGAGATTGCCAAAAGTGGCATTTAGAAAATTTTGCCTTTAATTGATTACTCCTAAGAGTTTTCAACACAATCCGAAGATTTTTTTCATGCTCCTCCTCAGTTTTAGAATACACAAGAATATCATCGATAAAGATGAGAACAAACCGTTCGAGGAAGTCTTTGAAAACTCTATTCATAAGGTCAACGAAATACGCCGGAGCATTCGTTAAACCAAATGGCATGACAAGCCATTCATAAGATCCATAACGAGTACGGAATGAGGTCAATGGAATACTATCCTCTGCAATACGAAGCTAATGAAATCCAGTAGCTAAGTCTAATTGTGAAAAGACTCTAGCACCACTAAGTTGATCGAATAGATCATCAATCCGAGGTAAAGGATATTTATTTTTGATAGTAAGATCATTAAGCTTGCGGTAGTCAATGCAAAGCCTAAGTGTTCCATCGGATTTCTTCACGAAAATAGCCGAAGCTCCCCAAGGCGAGGAACTAGAGCGAATAAATTGTTTCGTCTCCAATTCAGATAATGTTTATGCATCTCCTCGTTTTCTTTATTAGACATACGATATGGAGGACGAGTGATAGGTTGAGCTCCAGGAATAAGATTGATTCTGAACTCAATTGCTCGCTTAGGTGGTAATCCTAAAACGGGCTCGAATATGTCGGAAAATTCACGAACGACGTGAATAAGAGAAATAATATCACCCTCATCATCATCATCGTCATAACGAGGGTTTAAAGAATATAAAGATGCAACCAAAGCGGAATCCGAATCTTTAAGATTAATAGAAATCTGCTTAACAGAGTGAGGATGTCGAAGATGAATAGTCCGCTCAGGACATAGGATATGGGCTTCATAACGATTAAGACAATCAATTCCCAAAATCATTCCAAAGCCTAAATAACGCATGACATGCAAATCAGCCAGGAAAGGAAAATCACACAAAGTACTCTCGACATCTTTACACAATAAACTGATTGTTGTGGATCCACCAACCGGATTCGCAATTCTCAAAGAAGTCATTAAACACAAAACATCCAAAGAAAAAGTATCAACAAGTTCTTTTGATATAAAAGAATGGGACGCACCCGTATCAAAAAGGACTCGAATAGGATGATCACGAAATAAAATAATTCCATCCAGAATAGAATGAGAAATACCTTGGCCACGAGATGTGTTGCCAGGGGCTCGAGCAACATTAAGTTTTCCCTCCTTCCTGCCCTGAAGCTTGGGGCATGAAGATATAACATGACCGGGAACTTTGCAGTAGCGACAAGAGAGAGACCTTGGGCACTTGTTCGCATAATGGACCTTCGAACCACAATTATAGCATTCCCCACGGCCAAAGGAAGGAGTCTTTGCCATGGAGGTTACTTGCTTCCCTTTCTTATTGGGATAAGGTCCTTTGAATATGTTTGGCCTCTTCTTGTTGTTGGAGTTTGGTTTGGAACCCACCACTTCAACATCATTCTCCCTATCCGCCTCTTCAAGACGAAGAGCAATATCAACGAGTTGGTCGAAAGAAACTTCTAATTTTAGAAGTAACGGCTTCTTGAGATTTTTGTTTAAGCCATAGACGAATCTCTGGTTCTTCTTTAAAGGGGTGTTGATGTGATCAACCCCATATTTGGAAAGCGACTCGAAGGAGGCGACGTAATCAGTCACGGAGGACTCACCTTGAACAAGGTCTATAAATCGTCGAGCCAATGTCACTTTCTCAGCTTTTGGTACAAATTTCAACTCGAAGCGTTCTCGGAATTTCTCCCAAGTGAGATCCGCTTCATTAGTTTCGGAAATAAGAAGCTCGTACCAGTCCAATGCTCTTTCTCGGAGCATACTTGAGGCCACCTGAACTCGGTGAAGGTCAATAAGATTCATGCGAGAAAAGATTCGATCGCATGACCTTAGCCAAGCCTGTACTTCAATAACAATTTCGGAACCTTTGAATGGCTCCCCACCCAAATTAGTGTAATCGCTACACAAGCGTGCAAATCCCGACTTTGGGTGAGTAGGTTCCGGGTTAGCTCCAGCTGCTTGAGCATTTGTCACTAAATCAAGAAGCTGTTGAGCAGTCATAAAAACTCCCTCTTGGGGTGGAATACCAGATGGCCCAGCTCTGGGACGGCCTGGTCTAGACATTCCTCTTCCTTAGAAAGAAAGAAGAGCAAGAAGAAGATTATTCACCAAATTGAATATCAAGCAATCTTGATAGATAAACAAGGAATCATAAGGAAAATAGGATGAATCGGTACGAAGACTCGAATTAAATCCTAAAGCACGACTCCTAAGAAAGACTTAGGACGATGATCCTTGTTATAATATTCCATATTGTTCCGAAGTTTGGCTCTGATACCAAGCTGTGACGCCCCACCTCTATACCCATGCTAGCCAAGAACATTACGGTGAATGCTGTCAACTAGCACGGAGAATAAGGCTGTTGAGGAGCGACCATCCATGTAATTGCTTTGTGCGAGCACCGATATGTCAGATAGTATAACATGCATTTTATTTCAAGATGGAAATCCGACATACCGATACAAACACAAAGCTACTACACAGTGGCTATAATAATCTTCGGAAACGAATATAGAAATAAGCATACATAAATCAGTCACAGACAATTCATATCACAAAGACGGAAATAGATATGCATATTACACTAGGAAGTGTACATCAGAGTAGTGGTCTAAAAAGATCCACAATATCACAAAAGAATAGTTACAAGAACTACACAAAAGAATAAGTATACATTATGGAGTCAATATCTCGAATGTATACAACAAAAAAACTACTAATCTAAGTAGTTAACCAAAAGTCAAAGTAATCATCCTGGATGAGAAGTCAAGCAGAAGCACCTGTAACATCTCTGTCTGACCCGAGTATTATTTAATAAGAAAATAATAAACGGATCAATCTAACTATAGATATCAGATGAAACGACATAGAATAAGAGATATGACTAAACACATAATAATCACCATTCCAAGCTGTGATATATATAAGTAATTGAAAAATCAACGAGAGATTAATCAATATCACCAAATCTACACAAGAATCAAAGAAACGCCATACTCCTTATTTCGTTCATCAAACCACAAATATTGACGATTATATCAATGTCAATCACAAAAGTCAATGACTCACAAATTCACCAATGCACAAATATTGACGATTATATCAATGTCAATCACAAAAGTCAATGACGCACAAATTCACCAATGCACAAATATTGATAAAGCTTATCAATGGAAATCACGAAAATTGGTGAAACACAAATTCTAGAAATCATCTCAAGAAATCCAGAAATCACAAAGGGGGGGAGGCCTATCACAAACGGGAGCATAAAGCCGACCAACACGTGTATCACAAACGGAACGCTAATTCCATGGTCGCTAACCATCACAAATTGAGCTGAAGCTCCACAAACGGCCCGAAGACCATGGGTTGCTACCCCACCAAATTGAGTCGAAACTCCATAAAACGGGGTTTAGTCTCCCTCGCAGACAAAGAGACATCGCACATTGCTAGTCTAAATCACAAAGATGATCGTCATGATCAACGAGAAGTGTCAATTACACTAAGCTAGTAAATATATGAGTTTAGCTTCATGTCCCATAACCACTTGCTAACTTAAATATTTATGAACAAACTGGAGATCTCCACTATAAAATTGTCACAAGAGATTCAATCGAACAAGTCCAAGAATTAACCAACAAAGTGAACGCAAGCGTTTCATACCACTTGTTTTACTAAGTCGTTTAATTGGATTTCTCATACGGGTGAGGTAAAGGTTTATATATACTAATAGATTGGAAAACGGTTTTATAAATGAATTTGGTATTAAAATAGTATTGAAATCGTTTGAGGAAAGAGTTTTGATATTTACTACTAGTATAGAAAACCTTTATATTTTTAAAGTGACAAATCACAAAGAAGATTGTAGGAACAATCAATCACAAAGATTCACATTTGAAAATGTGAATAAAATCCAAAGAAATCGATATAAAATCCATCAATGTGGATATATCTAAAATTCCCAAAGAAAAGGTCATCAAAGTCGATAATAAATGACAACAACAAAAGGGAGACCACACGAATCGATTAAAGTTGGATATTCAAACGGATTAGCAAAATATGCTAATCTGGCAAAAATCATCAGGTCGGTCGACCGGACTCCCTGAGTCGGTCGACCGAACCAAAGGTTGGGAACCTCTCGGGACAGCAGGTCAGTCGACCGAACCCTGTACTCGGTCGACCGAACCTTAAAACAGAAAGTGCTTATGCACTTGGAAGCAGGTCGGTCGACCGGACCAGGGGGGGTCGGTCGGCCGAACCTGTTGCTCTGCCCAATGATGCCCATAAATTTATATGCACGCTCCACCAATTCGCATCCGATCGAGCACAGACTCTAGGGAATTATGCCTAACGGCTACCCGGCTCTATTGGCTCCTCGATGCATCACCTAAACACATGTTCAAACATCAAAGTTATGATTTTTAAAGGATTGAACCCAAAACACCAAAAATTTGGAATATTCACCAAATCAATCCAAACCGAAAGCAAATGCACACGAATAAGTGTTAGGAATTCATACCTAACAATCGTAGATAAATATAAGCATAGATGTGAGATAAAAATCTCACCTTTTCACAAAATCGAGCAAGAAGAAGCTTGAAAGAAAATGGAGAAACAACCTCTCTTCAACACAACCCAATTGAGCTTGAATCTAAGCTCAAAACAAGAACATTCCCAAAATTAGGTTTAGGAATTTCTGAAATTGGTAAGAGAATGAGTTGGAGAAGAAGAAGAGAAGCTTACCAATGGGTTCTTCTTGAGTTTGGAGCTAGGAATTGGATTTGCAAGAGGAACTAGGGTTTTGGAGTTTTAATTTCCAATCTCTCCCACCATTAATACTCTAAAAACTGAAAAGAGAAGAGAATGAGGGTGAGTGGGGAAGAGTGGCTCAGATTTGAGCATAAGTTAACATAGGGCTGAGCCCAAAACCAAACCCAAAGTGAAAAGTAGCAAAAATCAACTTTCTCCAAACATATCGAAGCTTATAATCAAAAAGGCCGCAAATGGCATTTTAAACTCAATGGGAGTGGTCCCGAGTCCTAATTCGACCGTATGCAAAAAGTAGTTTTTCGGACTAAAATTCGACTAACGATGAAATATTTAAATAAAATATTTAAATATAAAATCGACAAATATGCGGGTTGTTACAGGATGCTTGGGACCGCCTATCCTCTAAGGATCCGTTAAACTATTTACTATGTAGTAATGTTCTGCTATTATAATAATGTCTATAGTAAAATAAACTAACTTTTAAAATAGTGTTAAGGGGTTACCCATATAGCCCTTAACATGTAATAGTGCCAATAGTCTATACAGTACTTGCATATCTCCTGATCGGGAGACTTTGAGAAGATACTCCATAGATACGACACAAATAGAAACTCGAAGTAAGGCTCGCTATGGTAGGTGACATGGCACATAAGGCAATGCCAGAGTAGATATACCAATTACGCACACGGGCTGGCGGTAACGTAGCAGCCACTATTCCTACCTTGGAACACACTCCCAATCAAAATCGAAGGATGGCCATCAAATCAACCACAAGTAAGAGTATAGTATTGTAACGACCCGTATTTTACGTGTCGATAAATCGTAGTATTTGCAGGTCGTTAGTGTTGTTGTGTTGTCTCTAGCCTGAGTCGTTTAGAAAGTTAACTCGTGTGTTTAGTGATGAGTCGTGACCGACTCATGGGCATGGTCGAGTTAAGGCTTGAGTCGTGACCGACTCATAGGGGTTAGCGAGTTAGTATGCTACGACCTAAGGAGTTGAAGGGTTAACTTGTTGCCGAGATAACTAGTGGCCGAGTTATGAGAATTAGCGAGTCAATGTGTTAAAAGGATTGAGTCTTGACCGAGTTAGCAGGTTGACCGACCTAAGGGTGTTGCCGAGTTAAGGTTTGGACCGACTCAAGGAATAGGGCTTGGATCGGCAGGAGGATGAGTCGTTAGTGGCTTAAGACTTATGTGTGTCGGCATCGTAGTTGAGTCGGCTAGGAGTTAGGTCGGTGGGCCGACTTAGTGTTGAGTCGTTGGGATCTTAGGTCGGTAGGAAGTAAGTCGGCAGTATATGTTGAGGCATTGGGTCGGTAGGAGGTTAGGTCGGCACCCAATATGGAGATGGTGGACATTGGTTAAGCCGTGACCGACTCATGTTGAGTCGGCAAAGGTTGGTTGGGACGTGTCTAGGATAAGTCGGCTTGGTGGGTGAGTCGGTATCACAGTTGAGTCGTATGGGATGTTGAGTCGTCGGACGACTTAGGATTTGGAGTGTTAGGTCGGCTCTAGTATTAAGTCGTAGGTCGGCCTGGTTTGTTGAGTCATGAGAGTGGCTTGTATTAGGTCGGCAAAGCAATGAGTCGTGAACGACTCATAGTGAGTCGGCTGTGTTGAGTCGGCAAGGGGATGAGTCGGGGACGACTCAGGAGTTGGGTCGGCGGCGACTTAGGACGGCCGAGACATGGGGGTTTCAGCCTATAAATAGTGGACTTTGGCTCACTTTTTGGCACCGGTTTTCGAAGCGACGAAGTGCTGCCATTTTGAGAGCTCGACTACAACATTTCTTCATCTCCTTTTCTCCATTCCAATCTAGTTCTAACATCCATCCAAGATTGAAGATCAAGATCAAAGATCAAGAGCCAAAGTTGAAGATTTTCATCCGAAGAAGCTAGATTTCACCGTTTCAAGTGAAATTTCTCCGGATCAAGCTCAAGTCCTTGCTGTCCAGATCTGAAGTTGATTGATTTTAGGTTGTTTTGGTGATTTGGTGAGTGGTAGTTATCTCTCACGCGGACCCAAAGGAGTGTAGTGGATTGGTAGCTAGTTTATGTGTTTGAAATAGCATTTTCTCGCATTGTCCTTAAGTCTGCATGTAGATCCATCATTTTTGAAGATGTTTACCTATGCATATTTGTTTAACAAGTATTAGAGACAAAACCCATGTTTTATATTTGATAGATCTATGCTAAAAACCATGATTTCACATATGTTGGACTTTTGCTCGTTTATTTACGAAATTCCCATTATAGTTGATATTGCTTAAATTGCTTAATAGATCTTGTTTGAATGATTGATTATTTGAATGTATGATTGATTTGATTGTTTCCAAGTTAGCTAGTAGTTGATTTGGAACAAGATGATGAAAGAGGATTCAAAAGCTATGGAAGAAGGCTCTTGAATGGTGAAAGCTGCTTAAGGCATATGTAGCGGATGTTGAAGCTCATATGTATAGATTGGATGATGTTGAGATGGGACTTTGCCATGATTTGATGAGGCAAGCCATGTTGTTGAGTTGAGACTTTGCTTTGATGCGATGAAGCGAAGTATGATGTGAGTCTTGGCTTAATCCAAGCAGGGATCATTCCAAGCATGTTGATAACTTGAAGAGTAGTTCAAGTTGGTTGATAATGGATTGTTCAAGAGGTAGCTTGAGCTTGTATGAGGATAGTCGTCAAGAAGGATGGCTAGGAGGCTTGGATATCGTCGTTGTTGAAGGTTCTAGCATGCTCAAAAGCAAGAGTACATGGGGCGCCCATAACGACTACAGGTAGGTAGTCGGGACACCCAAAAGACTACAGGTAGGTAGTTGAGTACTCTGGGCAAAGTAGATAAGTCCTAGGCACAAGGCAGTGTGCGGAGTTATGGTTAGAACCGGGGTTACCATTAGCCCTTGACAGATGGTCATTCAACTAACGGTGAAATCGAGGCAAGGATAACAGTGATAGCCAGAGTCATGGATGTTTGGTTGTATTATCATTCGGCTTCAAGAGCGGTGTTTTCTGGGTGCTTATCTGATCTTGGTTTAGGCCTTGGGGGTTTGTATTTGGAAAACATCGTCCTTGACTCGAGTGGTATTCGCTTTACCTTAATTGTCTATGTTGTTATGCTTGCTTCTCCTTAGTGTATGTCTGGGGCTATCACTGTAGAAAGAGGTGGAGTGGGATGGTTTGGTTCCTATTCCTTTTATCCTTTATGCTCTTTTGGTATGTTTGATAGTTGATTTACTGCTCACTAAGACTTTGTCTGACTCAAGGTTTTATGTCTCCTCTTATTACCTTGGGCTGTTCATCCATGTTTGGGATGGGCAGACTAGGTAGCAGGTGACAGGTGCTGTGCTAGGAGTTCAACGCTGAAGATGACGAAGACGAGCAGGAGGCTTTGCATATTAGTTTTCTTACTATATGTACTGGATATCCGCTGCTGTATTTGGTTGAGTGATTTGTAGTGAGGCTTTCATGTATGGATTTGAGTAGATGATTGTATGAAACTACTGTGATGCTTATATGATGATGTTCTGTTCTATGGAGCTTCACTATATTATATTTCTCTATTGTATTTTATCCATGCGCTGTGAGTTATGCGATAGAGATTCTTTTGTTTTGTTTTACCCTGACTATCGTCCATGGCTGCCTGGCACGCCTTTCAGCGCATTATTTACTTGTATTGGTGCGGGAGTCATGGGCGGTCGTCACATTTGGTATCAGAGCTTTGGTTAATCGATTTTAGCCAACGCTCGCTGATGTAACTACGTAAGAGAGACGTAATTGTAATTTGATGGATGATTACTATATATAATATAGTAGTTTAGAAGGGTTTGAACTCCTTATGCAGTTGTTTCTTAAGGTGTTCTAATCATTCTTATTTACAGATATTAAGGATGAGTCGAAGTGAGAGACAAGCTGCGAGGGGTAGCCGTGATCCTAGGGAAGCTGTTGATTATGCTCCTATGTTTGAGGCCATGATGACTTCAATCATGAGGAGAATACCAGCTTCAGGATCATCTGTGGATGTGGGAGTTCAAGTCCAAGCTCCGAGACCGGTGGATTTTGCCAAGCTTTGCAAGGATTATACTGCTCTTGGAGGAAAAGCTTTCTTGGGGACGGAGTCGACTATTGAGGTGCAGAGATGGATTGATGCATGTCGAAGGATCTTTGGTGACTTAGGGATTGAGGATGCAACTAAGAGGAAGCTTGCATCGAGACAGCTTCAGGGGAGAGCTGCTGATTGGTGGAATTCTATCACCATCGATACCCCAGAAGAAGAGATTACTTGGGAGCAATTCCAAGTTAGATTTGAAGCTAAGTTCATCTCTACTTCTCAGAAATCTGTCTTGTTTAAGAAGTTTGTAGAGCTCAAGCAAGGGGGGAGACCTGTTCTTGAGTATATTTCTGAGTTTGAAGCTTTGTCCAAGTATGCCAGATCGTATATTGATTCTCCCTACCAGAAGAATGAAAAGTTTGTGACTGGTCTGGATGCTTATCTTGGGAGGCAGTTGGTGGATCATCTGGACGATCCGTTTGAGAAGCTTGTGGAAAAAGCCCTTAGGCATGAGAGTTTGTTTCCTAAGGAAAGTTCTGTTGTTGCTGTAACCAGGGAAGGATCTAAACCACACCAGAATGGCAATAAGAGGAGGAAGCAGCAGCAGCAGAAGGGTAAGGATGGCCAGAAGAAGCCGAAAGGCGAAGTGACTTGTTATAACTGCCAACAGAAGGGCCATCTTTACAAAGATTGTAAGAATCCCAAAGTGCCGGGAAAGTGTTACAACTGTGATAAGCTGGGACATATCAAGAAGGATTGCCCAGAGCCGAGGAAAGATAGGCAGATTGTGCAAGCCTATGCTTTGGGAGTTGTGCCGTCGTCTTCAAAAGCTCCGACTGCTGAAGAAAAGGGGAAGAGTGTGGTGGTTCAAGGTACTCTTTCTATCTGTGGTGTTCCAGTTAGAGTGTTGTTTGATACTGGAGCGTCGCATTCTTTTGTTTGTGATGATTTGGTAGGCCGGTTAGGTTTGAAACCGGATATTGTTGATAGGCCATTGGTTGTGACTAATCCGGTCGGGGGTTCGTCATGTTTGTGTATGATATGCCATGGTCTAGTTGTGTCGAGTCATGATTGCTCGTTTGTTTGTGATTGCTTTGTTCTGAACTTTGCGGGGTTCGGAATTATTTTGGGTATGGACTGGCTTAGGAAGTATGCGGCAAGGATTGATTGTGAGAGATTGGAGGTGACAGTCGGGAATGTGGAGGGGCGAAAGGTTGTGATACGATGTAAGCATGAAGAAGGCGTCTTCATGAGCTTCATGTATTCGCTGGTTGTTCCACGGGATGGACTGTCATCGATGCCAATAGTGAATGGATTTGAGGATGTCTTTGAGGAAGTCAAAGGGTTGCCGCCGCATAGGGAGATCGAGTTTCGTATCGATCTAGTTGAGGGAGCCAGACCTGTTGTGATGCCTCTTAGGCGGATGGCACCGAGGGAGCAGCAAGAGCTGAAGGTGCAAGTTGATGACCTTTTGCAGAAAGGATTCATTCGGAGAAGTGTGTCCGAATGGGGTGCGCCAGTTGTGTTCGCAACCAAAACGGATGGATCGTTGAGGTTGTGTGTTGATTATCGTGAGCTGAATAAGGTGACTAAGAAGAACAAGTATCCATTGCCGAGAATAGATGACTTGTTTGATCAGCTTCACGAGGCTAAGGTGTTTTCTCAGATGGATTTGGCAACGGGATTTCACCAGTTGAGAGTGGCAAAGGATAGTGTGCCGAAGACTGCTTTCAGGACACCATCCGGGTTTTATGAGTGGCTGGTAATGCCGTTTGGATTGACTAACGCGCCAGCATATTTTGTGGATCTTATGAATAGAGTGTTCAGAGATCAGTTGAATAAGTTCGTGCTTGTGTTCGTGGATGATATTCTGATTTATTCCAGAACTGAGGGAGAGCACAAGACGCACTTGAGGATTGTTTTGGAAATTTTGCGGAAACATCAGCTGAAGGCTAAGTTTTCGAAGTGTCACTTCTGGAAGAGTGAAGTGAGGTTCTTAGGCCATGTTATCTCTGGAAATGGAATAGCGGTTGACCCCGCTAAGGTGGCAGTGATCCAGGATTGGGTTAGACCTAAGAATGCATCTGATGTGAGAAGTTTTCTTGGATTAGCAGGATATTATCGTCGGTTTATCAAAGACTTTTCCAAGATAGCTGCACCGTTGACAGGATTGACGAAAAAGAACCAAGTGTTCAAATGGGATGATAAGTGTGAGCAAGCTTTTGTAATCCTGAAAGAGCGATTGACGAGTGCTCCTGTTTTGACTATTCCAAGTGGGAATGATGAGATGGTGGTTTACACCGATGCATGTGGCACTGGACTAGGAGCGGTGCTAATGCAGAAGGATAAAGTTGTTGCGTATGCAAGTCGACAACTGAAGCCGCATGAAAGGAATTATCCGACTCATGATTTGGAGTTAGCGGCGATTGTGTTTGCTTTGAAGATGTGGAGACATTACCTATTGGGAGTTAGATTCGAGCTGTTTACAGATCATAAGTCGTTGAAGTATCTGTTCTCCCAAAAGGATTTAAATCTTCGACAGCAACGATGGCTAGAGTTCCTAGCATCTTATGATTTTGGTATAGCCTATACTCCGGGAAAAGGTAACGCAGTGGCAGATGCGTTAAGTCGAAGACATGCAGGATTAGGAGCCATGTTTTCGGAATGGAAGAGTCTTGAGTATTTGGCTGGATTTGACTTCAGGCCTAGATGTGAATTGGAACCTAAGATGTTGGCAAACTTATCGATAAGGCCTACTCTTGTGGAAAGGGTTGGCGAGAGCCAAAAGGGAGATGATAAGCTTGTCAAGATTATCTGTGATTTGGAATCCGGATTGGACCCGGAGAAGGATAAGGGATTCGAGGTCGATCGAGAGGGTTGGCTTCGAAAGCAAGGACGATTGGTTGTTCCCGATATAGATGGATTGAGAGATGAAGTTCTGAGGGAAAGTCATCACTCGAAGTTGACAATTCATCCAGGTGGAAATAAGATGTATCGGGATATGAAGAGAGCTTACTACTGGGAAAGTATGAAGAAAGATGTTGGAAATTTTATTTCCAGGTGCATGAACTGCCAGTTGGTGAAAGCTGAGCAGAAGAAGCCCAGTGGATTGCTTCAGCCATTAGAGGTTCCTACATGGAAGTGGGAGCAAGTGTCGATGGACTTTATCGATGGTCTACCTAGGACAAGAGCAGGGAATGAAGGGATTTGGGTCATAGTAGATCGTTTGACCAAGAGTGCAAGGTTCATTCCTGTTCGATCGACTAGGACTGCATCGAAGTTGGCTGAATTATATGTGAAGTGGATAGTTCGTTTCCATGGTGTTCCGAAGAGTATAGTGAGCGATCGAGATCCATTGTTCACTAGTAGATTTTGGAAGAGCTTCCAGGAAGTTTTGGGAACTGAGTTGTGTTTGAGTACAGCTTATCACCCTCAAACAGATGGTCAGACTGAGAGAGTCAACCGAGTTTTGGAAGATCTTCTTAGAGCATGTGTTTTGGACTTCGGAGGATCATGGGAAGATCACCTTCATTTGGTGGAGTTTGCTTATAATAACAGTTATCAGTCGAGTATTGGTATGGCACCATATGAGGCATTATATGGAAGACCGTGTAACTCTCCGACATGTTGGTTGGAAACTGGAGAAAAGCTGATACTTGGGCCAGAGATGATTCGTCAAACTACGGATTGTATAGAGATCATTCGACAACGAATGAAGGCAGCCCAAGATCGTCAGAAAAGTTATGCCGATAATCGTCGTAAGGATTTGGAATTCGACGTAGGTGATATGGTTTTTGTGAAGATTTCTCCTCTGAAGAGTGTCATTAGATTCGGGAAGAAAGGAAAGTTAACTCCGAGATTTGTTGGGCCATTCCCGATTATCGAGCGTATTGGAAAGCTCGCTTATAGATTGGAGTTACCGGAAAAGATGGCGGGTGTGCACAGTGTTTTTCATGTATCTTATCTACGGAAGTATGTGCACGACCCAACTACGGTGGTTTCTGCTGATAGCTGTGAAGACTTGGAGGTTGATCCAGTTGTTTCGAGACCTCGTAAGCCGCTTCGTATTGTTGAAACCGATACGAAACAGCTTAGGAGGAAGACGATTACGTTGCTCAAGGTACAATGGAGTGACGATGTTAACGACTGTACATGGGAGGAGGAAGAGAGGATGAAGGCAGCTCATCCCGGACTCTTCGAGGTATGGCCCTAAAGTGTCGTGACATCTCATGAATTTGTAGCTTGTTCTAAGTCTTAGAATTCTGCATGCTAGGTTAGAATTGGATGCATGGTTTGTTGATTGCTATGGATGGTAGGCATGCGGAATATCTTTGATTGCTGTTGTTTGCTTGGAATTTCGGGGGCGAAATTCCTAAGGGGGAGAGAATGTAACGACCCGTATTTTACGTGTCGATAAATCGTAGTATTTGCAGGTCGTTAGTGTTGTTGTGTTGTCTCTAGCCTGAGTCGTTTAGAAAGTTAACTCGTGTGTTTAGTGATGAGTCGTGACCGACTCATGGGCATGGTCGAGTTAAGGCTTGAGTCGTGACCGACTCATAGGGGTTAGCGAGTTAGTATGCTACGACCTAAGGAGTTGAAGGGTTAACTTGTTGCCGAGATAACTAGTGGCCGAGTTATGAGAATTAGCGAGTCAATGTGTTAAAAGGATTGAGTCTTGACCGAGTTAGCAGGTTGACCGACCTAAGGGTGTTGCCGAGTTAAGGTTTGGACCGACTCAAGGAATAGGGCTTGGATCGGCAGGAGGATGAGTCGTTAGTGGCTTAAGACTTATGTGTGTCGGCATCGTAGTTGAGTCGGCTAGGAGTTAGGTCGGTGGGCCGACTTAGTGTTGAGTCGTTGGGATCTTAGGTCGGTAGGAAGTAAGTCGGCAGTATATGTTGAGGCATTGGGTCGGTAGGAGGTTAGGTCGGCACCCAATATGGAGATGGTGGACATTGGTTAAGCCGTGACCGACTCATGTTGAGTCGGCAAAGGTTGGTTGGGACGTGTCTAGGATAAGTCGGCTTGGTGGGTGAGTCGGTATCACAGTTGAGTCGTATGGGATGTTGAGTCGTCGGACGACTTAGGATTTGGAGTGTTAGGTCGGCTCTAGTATTAAGTCGTAGGTCGGCCTGGTTTGTTGAGTCATGAGAGTGGCTTGTATTAGGTCGGCAAAGCAATGAGTCGTGAACGACTCATAGTGAGTCGGCTGTGTTGAGTCGGCAAGGGGATGAGTCGGGGACGACTCAGGAGTTGGGTCGGCGGCGACTTAGGACGGCCGAGACATGGGGGTTTCAGCCTATAAATAGTGGACTTTGGCTCACTTTTTGGCACCGGTTTTCGAAGCGACGAAGTGCTGCCATTTTGAGAGCTCGACTACAACATTTCTTCATCTCCTTTTCTCCATTCCAATCTAGTTCTAACATCCATCCAAGATTGAAGATCAAGATCAAAGATCAAGAGCCAAAGTTGAAGATTTTCATCCGAAGAAGCTAGATTTCACCGTTTCAAGTGAAATTTCTCCGGATCAAGCTCAAGTCCTTGCTGTCCAGATCTGAAGTTGATTGATTTTAGGTTGTTTTGGTGATTTGGTGAGTGGTAGTTATCTCTCACGCGGACCCAAAGGAGTGTAGTGGATTGGTAGCTAGTTTATGTGTTTGAAATAGCATTTTCTCGCATTGTCCTTAAGTCTGCATGTAGATCCATCATTTTTGAAGATGTTTACCTATGCATATTTGTTTAACAAGTATTAGAGACAAAACCCATGTTTTATATTTGATAGATCTATGCTAAAAACCATGATTTCACATATGTTGGACTTTTGCTCGTTTATTTACGAAATTCCCATTATAGTTGATATTGCTTAAATTGCTTAATAGATCTTGTTTGAATGATTGATTATTTGAATGTATGATTGATTTGATTGTTTCCAAGTTAGCTAGTAGTTGATTTGGAACAAGATGATGAAAGAGGATTCAAAAGCTATGGAAGAAGGCTCTTGAATGGTGAAAGCTGCTTAAGGCATATGTAGCGGATGTTGAAGCTCATATGTATAGATTGGATGATGTTGAGATGGGACTTTGCCATGATTTGATGAGGCAAGCCATGTTGTTGAGTTGAGACTTTGCTTTGATGCGATGAAGCGAAGTATGATGTGAGTCTTGGCTTAATCCAAGCAGGGATCATTCCAAGCATGTTGATAACTTGAAGAGTAGTTCAAGTTGGTTGATAATGGATTGTTCAAGAGGTAGCTTGAGCTTGTATGAGGATAGTCGTCAAGAAGGATGGCTAGGAGGCTTGGATATCGTCGTTGTTGAAGGTTCTAGCATGCTCAAAAGCAAGAGTACATGGGGCGCCCATAACGACTACAGGTAGGTAGTCGGGACACCCAAAAGACTACAGGTAGGTAGTTGAGTACTCTGGGCAAAGTAGATAAGTCCTAGGCACAAGGCAGTGTGCGGAGTTATGGTTAGAACCGGGGTTACCATTAGCCCTTGACAGATGGTCATTCAACTAACGGTGAAATCGAGGCAAGGATAACAGTGATAGCCAGAGTCATGGATGTTTGGTTGTATTATCATTCGGCTTCAAGAGCGGTGTTTTCTGGGTGCTTATCTGATCTTGGTTTAGGCCTTGGGGGTTTGTATTTGGAAAACATCGTCCTTGACTCGAGTGGTATTCGCTTTACCTTAATTGTCTATGTTGTTATGCTTGCTTCTCCTTAGTGTATGTCTGGGGCTATCACTGTAGAAAGAGGTGGAGTGGGATGGTTTGGTTCCTATTCCTTTTATCCTTTATGCTCTTTTGGTATGTTTGATAGTTGATTTACTGCTCACTAAGACTTTGTCTGACTCAAGGTTTTATGTCTCCTCTTATTACCTTGGGCTGTTCATCCATGTTTGGGATGGGCAGACTAGGTAGCAGGTGACAGGTGCTGTGCTAGGAGTTCAACGCTGAAGATGACGAAGACGAGCAGGAGGCTTTGCATATTAGTTTTCTTACTATATGTACTGGATATCCGCTGCTGTATTTGGTTGAGTGATTTGTAGTGAGGCTTTCATGTATGGATTTGAGTAGATGATTGTATGAAACTACTGTGATGCTTATATGATGATGTTCTGTTCTATGGAGCTTCACTATATTATATTTCTCTATTGTATTTTATCCATGCGCTGTGAGTTATGCGATAGAGATTCTTTTGTTTTGTTTTACCCTGACTATCGTCCATGGCTGCCTGGCACGCCTTTCAGCGCATTATTTACTTGTATTGGTGCGGGAGTCATGGGCGGTCGTCACAAGTATCGAAGAAGTGTGTCCGACCAGAGAAGCTGCCCCTTTTGGCCCGAGATCGCTCCTGTTTTTGCCACCTTAAGCCAACTCATGGGAATGGGGTCTACGTTCATACCTCAATAAGATCGTCGCCACTATCCTACTTCATTCTGGAATCTCGACCACGTACATGGTTGTTAAAGTGGTTTTCGGAGTTGGCAGAGAGTATGACAACTTTCGATCACGGTCTCTTTAACAACCAAACGTTATTATAACGCCATGGTCATTTCAAAATAGTTCATACTTCAAAATCAAATCATTTCATTTCAAAACTATATTCCTTTCAAAATAGTTTATACTTCGAAACCAAAACTATTTTTATTTCAAAGCTATATTGAAAACAATACTATATCATTTCCATTTCAAACATATATTCACCTTTCAAAAAATCATAATACTTTCAAAGTTATAACTCTTTCGAAACCAAAATACTTGAAACCATTACACATTGAAAATCATAACATTTCGAAATCATACATTTGAAATCAAGAAACATTCCTTTAATTCTTTTACATTTTCAAATTTAATTCAATTCAAACCATCAGTTTCAATTCAATTCAGTTTCCCAACAAACCATTTCAAATCATATCAATTTCAAATACAGATTTGGTCCACAAAATAAACTATTTAATTTTTCAATATAATTCAAAGCTTTAAATGTACCATATTTCAAAACTAAATTTTATAATTTCGTACACCTCTTATTTAACTTCGTTATTACTTAGTTTGAAATATTCATTTCATAAATCCAATATTATTTAAATAAACTCAGATTACATGTAAACCAAATATCCTTTCATACAAATATAAACTTCAAATATTCATTTATCAAATTGATCAAAATCAAATATCATTCCAAATTCACATTCTTTATCAAAATAAAGATTATGTCATTCAAAACCTTTTCAAAATCATTTCCTTTCAAATCCTTTATCAATTCATTATCATTAAAATCAAATATTCAAATTAAATATCATTTTAGAATCAAATATGTCATTCATTTATTATTCCAAATATCTTTACAAAACACATTTCAAAATTCCATTCATAAACCATTATTTAAATTCAAGTTCAATTTAAATTCCTTAAAATTCAAATTTGAATATTAAAATGTATTCAAAACTCCTTGAATTTCAAAAATAATCAATTTCCAATAGTTAAATCATTTAACACATCAAAATATAACTCAAATAGTGTTAAAATCTATAATATTTCGAAACATTGTCAAATTATAGCAACGATAGCATTTATAAAGTGCTATCGTAGCTTATAGTTTCCAAAATAGTTTAGTTCAGGAACAATGGCATTGATAAAATGCCGTAATAGATATTTAGTTATTTCAAACATAGTTAAATTCAAAACAGCAGCACTTAAGAATGCTGTCATAAAACCACAACATTTTTTTGAAATGCTACTAAAAAAATTCCAGATTTTACTATAACTTCAGAAACATTAACACTCTAAATTTTTGTTAATTTAAACTTATAAATCATATTTCCAGACTTCAAAATTTTACATTTAAATAATTTTAACATATGATTTATCACAACAAAATTTTATACTTAAATATCCAATTTAAAACACAATTCATTTGTTAAGTCAAAAATTCACTGTTTTCTTAACTTATAAATTTAACCAAAACTTAACATTTTACTTCAAATGTCATTTCAAAACTTTAAATTTAAATTTCCATTATTTACTTACATTTCAAAAAATAAAACTTAAGTCAAAAATCACATTTACTTCAAATTTACATACTTAAATTCACAATTCAAATCTTAGTATTTAGCTTTCTTAAAACCATAAAATATATATTTTAAATCAAACTTTCATACTTTTAAAAATACATATCTTTAGAAAATCATTTAAAAATATACCACGGGGTCTATATATAATTTTCTATCCTAGGTCAAGTGACACAGATATGTATCATTTCAATCCGCAATTTACAAAGAAATAACCGGGTTCTATCATTTCAAACCCGCAATCCCAAGTAAAATAAAAATAAATAAAAATTGCTCAGGCCTATCATTTCTACCCATAATGATTTTTCCCTATTCTAAAGTCCGCTTGCGTATGTATCATTTCAACCCATAATGATTCTATTCCAACAGGGAAACTTGCAGTGTGAATATATGCATAAACAATATAAACAAGTATACTAACATGTCAATGTCACAATATACTGTCATATATCATATGTCAGGTGATAATTAACAAAGTTAACAGGATAATAGAATGAAATAACATATCATATAATCATCATTAGCTTGCATAAACATTTATATTTACTAATCACTTGTCATCAATTTGCCATTTCATAAGTAAAAATGTCAGAATGAGAAGGACTCACCTTTATCAAAGCTAGAGACCACTATGACACACAAGAACGATTCCAAAGGCACGACAAGCATGATACAACATGACTTTTGATTTGAATGAATGGTGAGCCTTGATATTGATTTGTAGACAACATATTAATAAGACAATATAACACATGAATATTCAACACAAAAACAATATTGAACAAATGAAAATAAGAAGCAACAAAACAAGATAGCTCGACCGTGCTCTAACCATTCAAGTGCTATGCCTAGGGTTCCATTTTCTCGGCTTTGATGGTGCTATGGCTCGGGTATGGCATCATGTAGGTTAGGTTTAGCATCGTAACACACGGCTAGCAAGGAACGTGAAGTGTTTCTGAGTTACTAGTGAAGGAAGGTCAAAGGCAAGGCGAAATAGGAAAGTTTTGGTGCACCACTTGGCTCGACTATAGGTCAATTGGGCTCAGCCATATCAAGGTTCAGGTCTGGCCAGATCCGAAGTAATGTCTAGAGGTGGTGTTGGCTGGTGGTGGTGGAGCTAGGGGTGTGGCCGAAGCAATATATGAAGGGGTAGTGAAGTTTTGTGTTCGGCTAGGCATTTTCAAGTGGAGTTTTATGCAAAGTTTGCGGTGATAGCTCATATGGAAGTCACGGCCACCATTGGTCAGAGGTGGTGGTGGAGGTTGCTGTAGCTCGTGATAGTATAGAGGATAGTGGTGATGGTGAAGGGTTATGGCCGAGGAAAGCATAAGAGGAGCAAAGGCAAAACAAATGGAAATAAGAAGAGAACAGAAAGAAAAGAAGAGAAGCCATTAACAATTTTTTTAAGTGATGTAGCCATGAGTTGTAAGATGGTGAGAAGCTTCTCACATGAATGAAGAAGGAAATGTACGGCTATGCAAATAAATGGATGGCTAAACCAATGGAAATCCAAAAAGAAACTGAAAGGACAAGGTTAAATGAAAAGTCATAGGAAAATGAAAAGGTTTTGACTCTTTGTATTTCTAATTTCTTTTAATCAAAATAAACAAAATAAAATTCAATAAATAAAAATAAAAGAAAAACAAAATATAAAGTTAAAAAGAAATAAACAATTATTCTTAGGAAAAATAAAAAGTAAATAAAGAAAATAGTTTATTATATTGAAACTAGAATTTAAAATTGTAAAAAATATACAATAAACATTAGAAAATTATAACTACACTTTTAAAATGTTTTAAAAATAAAATATACACATAACATGTCATGTTACACATACAAACATAAAATATAACATGAAAAATGAAAATATTATTTATATAAATTAAAATAAACAATTTTGTTAAATAAACAATTTACAAACAATAGTGTAAAAAGCATAACTTTCACAATATTAAACAAATTTTAACAAAAAAAAAGCAGTATACTTAAAATTTTATTTATTTTCACAATAAAGGATAAAATTCTAAAATTCAAAATTTTAAATTATAAATTTAAAAGTCAAAGTTTGACCATATTGACCAAAATTCACATTTTTAGAAAATATTCTATTTATTCATGTTTGGAATTGTGATTCGCATAAAAATCAAAATTTATATTTAAAATAACAAAATTTATTCATTTAAATAAATAAAATAAAGCTTTTAAATCAGGAATTTTAATTTAAAATTATTACAAAATACAGGGTTGTTTCACCTCCCCCACTCAAAACTTTTCGTCTCTGAAAAGGAATGAGGTACGGGAAAGCACAGAAAAAGATAGAATGAAATAGATTAAGGCAAGATAAAGAAGATTGAAATTATACCTGATAACTGTTGTTATAGGTAAGTTTAACAAGGTGGAGATGATCTTCCCAAGATCCTCCAGAATCAAGAACACAAGTACGAAAAAGATCTTCAAGAATCTGTTTCACCCTTTCCGCTTGACCGACGGTCTGTGGATGACAAGCAGTGCTCAGATCCAAAGTAAGTACCAAAGATTATCAAAGATTATAGAAATATTTCTAAATAGACTGGTATAAGCAATAGCCTCCCCATTCTGTAGCAAGATAAGGGAAATAAGGACAACCAAAAGATAGTTTGAGAAACAAAACAAGATAATAAATTTGAAACCCTGAAAATTTCAACTTAAATTGATAATTAATTTTTCTTAAGTTAAATAAATCTTAACCATCTCTAATTTCATTATCTTATCATCCAATTATCTTAAATAAACAATCTCTAAAATCATGGATTTGAAAAAAAATCATTTATTATACTCATAACGTACTCAATAAATTTAATTCTTCTTTATTCCTAACTAAAATTAAAGTTATTCCTCTCAATATATTTTCTCATCTATGTTAAATATATTTACACTTATTATAATTTCTTTAATTTATTTTTAGTTCCTTTAACATCATTTTACATTGTAAATTATTCCATTACGCTTTTTCTCTATTTACCTCTGTTAATATTTTCGTAACTAAAATTTAAGTGTATAACATTTATTATAACCACTCAAAAAATCTTTTTATATTGTATATTATCCAATTTCATATTCAACTTCTGAAAATTAAGGTAAGTTATATTGGAATGAAATTGTGTATTATACAAATAAAACCTTTCAATTCAATCATTTCAAGCCTGAATATTTATCTAAATCTTGAAATCAAACTTATAAATTGTGTTTCAATAAAAATTTAGGAATTTAATTTCCGATAAATTCCAAACTATTTAGAGATAAATAAATGCACATATACTATAAACGTATCCATTCAAATTTAAATCATATATCAGCATATGTTATAAATCCAATCTTATTTTAGAAATTCAACTCAATTAAATTCCCCAAAACAAAACTGTAGCAAGACTACAAAACGGTCTCTTCACTTCGAAACTCGAAAATGAATGTCGATGATGCCGAGTCATTACCGAAGTTATTTTCTAGCGACAAGGAGAAGAGCACTAGTTTTGAGCTTTAAAATTCTTTGGAAACAAATTTCTATTCGAAAATACTTTAAATAATATATCCTTTAAAAATTTAAATACAAGGTTTGAAATCCATCGAAAACTAAATTCTCAAATTCTTTTTTTAAATTCATTTTAAATTTCCAAATAAATTTATAACCATGTTTATAGTTCGATTATTTATATATGAAACAAGAGATAATGATATATAAAATCAAATATTATTTCTTAACAACCAATTCAATAAAATCCAAAAAAATTTATAATATAGTTATAAAATTTATTTCATTACTAAATTTGAAAAAAAACATATTGTGTCAGTTTGCTCTTTTCAAGTGTTTTGCAAATCTTATCGATAGCGTTGATCAGACGAATCGATCAGAAACCCAAATTAACATCAACAACTCAAGCAACACAATATATAAAACATTTTAAATATTAGTTTACAAATACACTTCAAGAATGATTTGAAGATAAGTGGAAACAAAGATGAGATTATTAAATAGCAGAATAGGAAGATGGATAAGCTTATATAAATCGCGGGCAACCTTAACTGGGTCAACCATGACTTAAAGAATAAGATCTATGTGGATTTCTGAGGTAAATCCACATTCGGTCTCAAGAGATAGAATTTGGGACAATAAGATATATTAGCATCTAAACCGAGGATATAAAATCTCGGGTGAATCGATGCTGTTGTAAAGGAGTTTCACCCCTTTTACAAATCAATTTGAGATTGGCGGGACCGCCGACTCATTATAGAGATCATTCGAAGTGGAGTTATGGGGTACTCCAGAATCAAAAGAAGATGGATAGCGAGGGACACAAATGGATTTTGGAACCGTAGGGAACATTCCAAAATTCAAAGAAATTGAGTCAAAAAGGAAGAGATTCAATCTTGAATGTAAGTGATTCTGTAAATACGTTTACCGTATATGCTAAGTTTTGCCTAGAGTATAACGACCCAAAATTTCTGTCATTTGAAATTCGTATAATTAATTAATTTTAAATATGCACAAGTAATTTTTATAAGTCGAATAATTTATATTTCGAATATAAGGATTTAATTGGATAATTAAATTGCTGATTTAATATCTGAAATTGTGAAAATAATTAGAATTTGGATTTATTGTGAATGAAAATGATTTGTAAAGTTGAATTAAATCATAATTGAATTAGAATGATATTATAGAACTTTTAAAATCGAATTAAAAGTTAATTTGTAGAAATTGAATATTTTAATATTTAATTAACCAGCAAAAATAGCCATTTTTTAAACAGTCTCGGATTTCGACGAAACCAGTTTCATCGGATCCATAATGTCATATTATTGTAAGATTTCAAATTTCGTGTCAATCGGGTTTACGGTTTATCCGGGGCAAGCTAAAACACGTAGAAAATCGGTTTAAGTGAATTTTAAATAGTTGATTTGAAAACTTATCTTTCAAATACGATCGAATTGGCTCTCGATATATATTCCATTGTGTTCGGAATGGGGGTAAAACATTATAAACGCCAGGCGGCATGCTTCGTTTGGAGTTCGGAAAAATTTCAGGTGAATAGTGTTTTTAAATTTTCTATATAAGGACCTCAAGATTCACATTTGCAAACTAAAAACCTAAGGTTTCATTTCAATACCCTAGACTCTGCTTTTATTTTAATGGCCAGAGATTCATCTCGTTCTTCCCTCAAAATCTCCAAATCTATAAACAATTAGTGAAAGTCTTCAACCACAATATTGTTAAGCTCGTCGAGAGCTACGTATTCAATGGTCACGATCGAATTTGAGGCGTTGGATCAATGGCAAATTGCTTTCAAAGGACGTGCGTTCGTACACGTTTTACGAGGAGGTGGCAGAACCTAGTGCGCCGTGCTCGTGGCCGTGGGTATGGCAGGGGTGGCGCACATATTGACGTTGTTTGATCGAGTTCCGATCAACCATAGCTGGTGCGGCCATCAAATTCTTGTCGCGTGCGCATGGGTTCTTTGACCCAAGCTTGAATGAGGGAGAAGAAGGGGCGCACGGCTCTGATGGAGGCAGTAGAAAAATCAAACGGTGGATTTGAAGTCAGGTTATATAAACAAAATAAAAGTTGAAGGTAATTTATATTAAAATTCGTTCAAACTTTAAAATGCTCTAACTTTTTTGATACGAGGTCCGTTTTTGATGAAACGACTTGCGTTGGGTTCGTATTCGTGAATAATACGCGATGGAGCTAGATTGGAGTTGATTGGAGCTAGTGTGAATTTTGGGTGAAATTAAACGCTCGTTTAATTTTATTCAGAACAAAACACTTAAACTGCGACTGCAAGCAAGGTGAGTACCACTCACTCTTTTTGACTCACTGATATTTTTATATATGTGAGAAAATATTTATTATATGATGATTGATGATTGTTTGGATGATATATGATATATTGATTGGTATTTGGATATATACCTGCCTATTGGAGCAGATGAGACCCTATTGCGCCGCATAATAGCGGATGATATTTTTATAAATCCCATATACCGTGATATTCCACCTTAAAGTGGAATGAGTATTTAATTGTTGTGCTAATATCTGTGGATGCAGGGAAATAGGTTGGAGGGATCAAACTGGATTCCTCAAATATTTAATTTGTTTCGTATACTGTGTTATGATTAATTATAATCTGTGTATGATTATTTGTGACCGGAACCGCTGAAGGCTGTAATTTGGCCGTATATATTTTTGGTATCGTAGGATACCAGAACTAAATAAAAATTTAATTTTGAAATTTGGGTAAAAAATTTATAATAAATTCACTCAAAGGAATCAGGTGAATTTTAAAATAAGGAAATTTAAATAGATAAAGTTTTATCTTTGAAAACTTATTGAATAAATTCCAAAATATGGGAAAATATTTAATAAAGGAATTTTGAGTAATGTTGTTTAATAATTGAAGGATTTATTTAAGATACGTATTTTAAATAATTGAAAGAGATAAAGAAATTTATTTCAAAAGGAAATAAATTTAGAAATTAAATTTGCAATTTAAGTTGAAGTTGAAATTAACTTTAGAAATCGATTCGGGAATAAATTTAGAGTTAGAATAAATCTTAGGAATCGATTTGGAAATCTGGTTAGGTGTTTTGGAAATAACTTGGAAAATCAATTTGAAATTTATTTGATATTTGAAAATTAATTTGGGAAATCAAATTGGAATTTGATTTTGTGTTTGAAATAAATTGGAAATAAATTTGGGATTTGATTTGGTTTGAAGGTGATATTTGGAAATCGATTTAATATTCATACATCAGTTGATTTTCTGAAATGTAAATTCACAACGGGAATTTGTAAAGAAAAGGAAATTTTTTTGAAAAATAAATATTGGTTTACTTTTAAAAGTGTGAAAAGGAATTTACAGATTTGAAATGTAAATTAAAATAAATCAAGAAGATTTATTAATTTATTTAAATGGACCATTTTGTACTGGAAAAGAATTCTTCCCTGGAAAGCCGAGTATATTTTTAAAATAGCTTTTGAATAAAATTTTAAAGTTTTAGATTTGGTTCTAAAATAATACTGTTGGGGAAATTAGTTTTGTAAATTGTTTTTTATCTTTAAAGCAAAAATTTATTAAGTTAATTATATAAGGGATCATTTTAAAGATTAAATGGATATTTGATTTAGAAAATGGATATTTAAATATATATACTCTATCTATAAATTTTTATTTTAAATTTAGTTTTGGACCTGAATTTTTATATGAAATATTAGTATAATATTTTTCAAGTATAATATTTTTCATAACTAATATTTAAGCAAATATTCTAAAATAGTTTATTTTAAGTGTTTCCAAGTATATTTTAAATAAGTATTTATATGTTATTTTAAAATATTTGAAAGCGACTGATTTTCAGTGGAAATGAGGAAATGTTTAGAAATGTATTCCGCGTGAGAAGAGTGTTTTGAATTTGTTTTTAAAAAAAACATTGAGATGTGGAAATTGATTTTCAATGGATTGAAGTGTGAAATTTTATTTTACGAAGATATAATGAAAATAATAATAATTGGGGGAAAGTTATTTGAAATCCAGCGACTGTTGTGAATGATGATTGATAGTTAAATAACCAATTGTCAATATTGGCCTTAATCGGCATTTGAATTTCGATGCGACCGAGAGTCGAATTCCTACTGGACATTCGAAACCCACATCGAACCATTGTGATTGTGATGGATCTTCTGTTTAAAAGATCAAAGTGAAATTGTTGTGATTTGTTTGAATATGAATGTAACACTTATTTTTAAAATTAGCGCTCGTTATTCGGATTAGCCGGGAGAGGACCTTGTGTCATAAAACCCATTCCGAATAACGATAGACGAAATGGGATTGCATTTGAAGATAGTGTTGAAGACCGGGTATTTTCGAAAGCGAAAGGATTACCTGTCGTATGTCTCTGCACCGGGTTGCTCCGGTATAGAGATTTTATCACCCTTTGTGATGGGGATTCCGGACGTTATTAGTGAATATCCGGATTTGCAAGGGCTTTTTTGGAAGTGCCTTCGGTTCCGTTCGATCCCGGAACGGACTTGTATGGATGTGTGTATGACGTTACACTTTGAGATGTAAAGTTGATTTCTACCAAATACATTTCTGATGGTGGCGGAGAATTTATTCTCTTTGCTTAACACCCTTCTTTGAAACGTACGAGCTCAGAGGTTATGTAGTTGATGGTTACTAGTGATACATTCCCAATTTGGTAATGTGGCATACGAAGGGCTGCTGATCATTTGTTGATCGAACCATGGCTTTTATGAAAAGCGTAGCTTTGTTGACGAGACTTCGTCGGACCTCACACACCGGAATGGTCGAAAAAGGAAGAATGCGGCAAGGTTATACGGGGTAGCGCCCCTTAGGGTATGTGCATTTCCTTCTGGATAGAAGTGGTATCATGGTATGGAGCCCAGATACTTAACTTATATGGATGTCGCAAATATATATTACTTTATGATTGTTGTTGTTGAGGATCCTCGGGTAAAGGTTGTTTAAAACCGGCTGTTGGCATACTCGTGTCGGTTGTTACCTATTTTTGCAAAGGTAACCTAGCCTTGTGTTGGCAGAGATCCGGTTAGGTTCTCGGGACGTCCCGCCAGAGGCGTACCCATGTGGTAGTAGGAAGTTCCTTAGCCTGGCCATTTGTTGGAAATCCATGAAACAATACGCGCCCTGTACGGTTTTAGTTGTAGAACCTGCCATTTAAAATGGTAGCTATAACAGGCATAATATAATGGTACCTATGCCGGCTAAGATTAATATTATACTTGTAAATGTTTCTGCACTATGCACTAATGATAATATTAAAATGATTTTGTGTTGTAAGCATATTTGACTATCATAAGGAGAAATCTCCCCAAGTGTGCGATTGCATTGTGTGTATGCCGAGAGGCCTTATGGTGGTTTCATTTTCCAAAAGCATAGCGGATTCTTTTTATTTCTTTGTGAAAATAATTGTTTTTAAGATCTCACACCAGTCCCACGACTGACCTGGAGGTTATTGTTCCCTTTCTAAACTCTGGGTGCCCACAATTTTCCACACGGGTAGTCTAGAATCAGGTTATCAGGTCATTTTGGAATTCAGGAGTTGCTGTGGAGATGAGGAGCTAGTTAGATGGCGAAGCGTATCCCTAGTATATGTTATATTTTATTCTGCTGTTTGTTGTTGTAACACTCTGATAATGTAATGTGATGTAATGTAATAACTGATATAGTGATTCTGTTTAAAGATAATCATTTATCTATTATATACTGTTCCGCTGCGAAATATGAGATTCTGTTATTGTTTCTATTTTCTTCTTCTACCTTCTTCTTCTTAAACCCTAATGGTTTGGTTTTTCGGCGTTCGGTGGTTCGGCAGTTGATACAGTGGACGTATTAATGTCGACTTTCGGAAGTCTAAAAATTGGACTGTTACAAAGTGGTATCAGAGCAATTGGTTAAGCGACAACCTTGGCTCTGTTGGGTGTAACTAATTAGAGATAGAGTCAGCAGAACTACAGAATGAGTTTGAGTGTAATAATAGATATGAGCGCGTATTGGTTAGTGAATATAAAATTGTTTTACATTGTGATGATTGGGTTGTTGAGTGGTATATGGATTCTGGTCGGTATAGTCCGTACAACTCTATCGGTAGGAATCTCTAAACACTCGTACAAAACAATTCGACACGATATTGTTTTAAATTAGGGTAAATGAAATAATTTTAGCCAAAACTATTTTGTATATAAAAGTGTGATATCCCGGAATTTTTGGCAATATTAATTTAATAGTCTGGGTTAAAATTAAAAAGAATTGATAATATTGTTAATAATAATTTGAGTTGATTTAATAATCTTCTTTAATAATTGTTTAACGGGTGATCTTATCTTTTAAAAAGCTAATCAAATTGCCTTCTATTTATAATGTATATATCTGTATATATTGTAAATAGATAAGTTTTGTTTTTAAATTTAATATATAAAGCTATGTTTTCTAATTCTACTATGTTTGGATAATTTGGAAATTTGATTTAACTCAATATTAAATAAATAAACATATGGCTTAAGATACTCAAGATAACAGTCTGATTGTTTAAAATGAATTCTAGCTTAACTTTAAATTTAAACAAAAAGGATGTTTTGTCTTTTTAAATATAGCTGATAAAATAAGTAATTTATTAAACAAGAGATAAAATTCTTTTATGGATTATTTTATTTTAATAATGAGTTATATTTAAACAATATTATTGATGTAATGTCTTTACAAATGGATTTTTTTCAGAAATTGTTATTTTAAATTTATATATATGTATTTTGGAAAACTATGATTTGTAAATTTAAAATAAAATAATTCTTATAAATATTAACATAAGTATGAAATAAATAATAAGTAAATTAAGTATTTAGTTGTTAAGTTTTGAAAATAAAAGAAAGATAGAATTTGTAAATTGTTTAAGTATAAAATTATATGGATATAAATTAAGTAATAAACCAATACAAATGACTTAAACAATTTTATAATATGTATACAAGTACAAAAGCAAAGTAAAGTAAAAAGAAAAATAAGTAGCATTTAAAATAACTAAGACTAAGAGAAAACCAGGCTTTGTATACATATGAAAGCAACCGGGCAAAAAGAGTATGTAACCTGTAATTAGTAATATATGCAAGACATGTAAAAGTATATAGGATAGGTAATAACACAACCTGGCAAGTAATCATGTATGTGACTATAAAATAAATAGGTGAAAATAAAACAAAGTTTATATGTACATAGAATATTAAGCATAACCAGGCAAGGCAAGAACAAAATAAAAAAAAAGAAAAAAAGAAAAAATCAACTTATACGAATAAGATAAGGATGTATGCATGAAGGGGAACACTTGCATTTAATGTAACCAGTACTAGCAAAACTTAAGTCTATTCAAAAATCTCATAGGGCAACTCAGCCCCCATCTGAAAAGTACTGCCTGATAAAAAAAAACTAAATAGTGCACCAGCATTTGCAAGCCCAGATAATACCTTCACCTGTAAATTTTCTTCCTCTAAATACATCTCTGATACAAACAGAAAATGTTTGTACAAGCATATGCAAACCCTGCAAACTTCTTTCTATATATACCTCTCTTCTCATTTCTAATTCGATCATCTTAACATAGCAACCAGAAACAAGAAAATAAGCATCATTACTTTACAACTTAAACATTTTTCATGTAAACTAAAACAAGAAGATTTAAGAAAATCAAGCCTGTAAGCAAATACAATTCAAAACCTGATGTATTCATCTTTAACCCAAGCTTTAAGGCAAGCAACCTGTATGCAAAACTAATCAACAAAGCAACTCAAGTTTAAAGTAAAAAGCATTCAAGTGCAAGGATTTTAAAAGCTAAAGGATTTCAGCTTCAAACTGTTTTTCAAGAAAAAAAAAAAGAACCGAGTGCTCTGTCTTTCAAAAATCAGGTAAGTAACACAAAATTTAAAAAAAAGCTCAAGTATATTTACATATGATTGATAATTTATGCCTGAACTAAATATGAATATGTGTTTATACACTGTTGGATGTTTGTGAAATGATCCCTGCATGTTTATAACCTGTAATACACCTCTGTATATTAAGTTTTCAAGTTCATGCTTTATTTCAAAAATCATTTCTGGATTGATCTATGGATTGTTAGGACTTAAGATCCAAACAAATATTGCTTGTTTGATTTTGAACTAAGATTTAAAAAATTATTTAGTTTAAATTAAGACAGGAATTGCTCTGGAAATAAAAGTTTAAACAAGAAGTTCAAATCTCTGTAAAAATTCAAACATGATAATTCTACAATTCAGGTGTATAAACTAAATCTTTAAACTAAGACATGATTTTTAAAGCTAGAATCAAATTTTTTAGATTAGAAATGAAAGTGCAATTCTGGGTTGCGCTGTTTTTGGGTTTTTGGGAATCTCTGGTGATCTATGGGAATAGAGTTGGTCGAATTGTGCAAGGAGATGGGGGAGCTTGCCAGGGTGATGGGAAAAATAGGCGGAGGTGGCCATGGTCACGGTGGCGACAGCGGCAGACGTTTAAAGATTGTAAACCTAGTTTTTGCTATGGTTGGGTATTGGTCTCGTTCGGTGACCAGAGGCGATCGAGTTCAACGTGGGCTTGGGGATCGGTAGAGGGAAGGTAGTTGGAGCTGTAGCCGGAAGTGGTGGTACTCCGGTGGTCGGAGTTTGGTGTGCGGCGAAGTTTCCAGGATCGAGTGGGTAAAACTGTTGTGCTCTAGGTTTGTTCAGGCAACTCGATTTTGATACGAGGTGCTGCAGTGGGTTTGGATGGTCGTGACGACATCTGGAGATGGTCGCCGATGGGAAGCAGTTGTAGTGGATGGCCGGAGATGGCCAGAGGGATGGTGCACGTGCACCGTGCCGTTGGACTCTGGGAAGTTTCGAGTGTAGTGTGTATAACCTGTTAGCAAATGCAAGTGGAACTGTCTTGTTCCAGTTTGTGTAACCTGAAGCAAAGTTGTTTGAGTTTTTTTATCAAGCTCAAATGAACTTTAAATTCGTAAACTAGATTTAATCAAAGTTTAAATCCAGTTTGAAGTTTGAATTCAAGTTTATTTTTGAATTCATATTTGGAATGAGATTGAGTTTAAAATGTTTAAAAGGTGGGTTTCGTCTTTAAAACATGATAGGTTTCAGATTTTAAAGATTGAAAACAGAATTTAAACTGTGATTTAAATTGAAAAATTTAAAGTTTAGATTCAAATGAACTTTTGAATCTTAAGGTTTAATAATGGATTTGGATTTGAAAAATCAAGATTTCAATTCAAGTTATTAAAAGAAAGTTTACATCAAAGTTTTAAATCAAAGAGAAATTGATGGACTCAAGTTTACTTTGAATTCAAATCTGAAAATTTAAATCAGTTTTTAAATATGAATGTTTTTAAAAATAAGTTAAATAAATTGTTTAACTTGAATTTGCAAGTTAAAGATACAATGTAATGTAAAAGCTAACTTTTAACTAAAAGTTAAATAGTTTAATTTAAAGGCTTTTCTTATATAAGGTTCATATATAAGAAATAAATGTTATTTACATTTATTTAAAAGACTTAAAATTGAATTTAAATTGGGTAAATATTTAAACAATAATCATTTTGAATTTTAAATTCGAAATGGAAATTGAATTTAAATTTAAAATGTAATGTTCTAATACACTTTAATAATAATGAAGTCAGTAATTAAGAGATGGATTATCTTAGAAATTATTAAGGTATTAAAATGATTTAAATGAATAAGATAATTAAGGAATGACTTATGTATTTAATTTATAAATTAATAGTTTAGATTAATTTATAATTAGAGACTAATTAAGAAGTAAATTAAGAAATGTTATTAGATAATTAACAAAGAATTACTTAATGTGATTAATTGTAAGAATTAATTAGAATAATTAATTAAGATAATCATTGTAAATTGGTTAAATAATCACTTAATAAAAGTATTTAAGAGATTAATTACTTATTGCAATAAATTTTGAGAATATGATTAATTTAAGTTAATTAAATCATTTTAATTAATTTAAGAAATCATTTGATGGTTTGATAAGTGTAATTACTTAATGTAATTAATGGAGCAGAATTACCTTGGAAAGTAATTTGATGATAATTACTTAATGAAATTAATACAAGATGATTTGTAAGTGAAGTAATTTGGGTAATTACATTTGTAATTAATCAGGGGATTAATTATGGAGATAATTAATTATGGAATAATTAATTTATGTATGTAAGAAATTAAGGGTAGTTAATTACTGGGTTGTTATTAATCAAGGGTGATTAATAAATGTGTTTAATTAAAGATTAATTGCTTAATGTAATTAATTTAAATAAAATAATTCATTTAAATATAAGTAGAATTCCTTAATTATTTAATTAATGATGAAATTAAGAATTGTTCAATTAAGCAATAATTAATAAATGAAGGAATTAAATATTAATTACTATGAATGCTTTAGGATAATTAATTGTAAAATTAATTAAAGACTAATTACTTATTGTAATTAGAAAATGATTAAGCAAAGGTGTTTAATCAAGATGGATATTTAGAGGATGATTAATTAATTTGATTCATAATTAATTAATGGTTGTATAAGCAGGATTTATAGATGAAGTAATTAATTTAATTTATTTTAAATTAATTAGAGATTGAAGTAGTTAATTTAATTCATTTTAAATTAATTACAAATGGTGTGATTATAAATCATTGCTTATGGAAGAATGATATTGATATTTCATTTGATGATTGTGATCTGGCATGAATTATATCTATGTGTCATGGATGCTTGGCTTAAATATGATAATATTTGGTTATCCGTTTAGATGATAATATTGATTATCTGTTTATGAGATTATCTGTGATTATCTATTGTGATATTATGAATTATCCATCTGTGTGTATATTGAATTATATTGAATTAAACTATAAAGGCTAAATAGACAACTTGGCCTTAAAAGACACGTTTTGGATTTCGATGAGACCGGGATCGGTTTTCCGCATTAGGAATATCCGAAAACCACATCGTTTCCAAATTAACGATAGGTCGTGAATCTGAAGTGAAAATGAAGATTCAGAATGCAAGGGTTATCGTCGTTAACTCCGAGGGTGATTCCAAAATGAGTGTAACGAGATAATGCCTTCGGTTTAGTTCGAACCCGGAATGAACTTGTATGGATTGAATGCTTTCAACACATCGTCAGGTGGGCGATGAGCATTCTAAGAAATGTATTCTCTAAAGGTAATCGTAACCTCAAGCCTCATCAACCGGGAATGGCTAAAACATGGGAGGTGCAGCAAGGTTAGGTGGGTCATGCCCAAGCAGGACAAGGATATTCCCCTGTCTAGATGTCCCTTTTTATTCGGCTGTGTGGGCAGTTGATTGCAACAAATGCCGGGGTTTATCTTGTTCGGGACTGTTCAGTAAGGAATGGTTCCGGCCTTGTGTTGCAGGGGATGAAGGGAGTAATCCTCGGTACGTTGATCTAGGCCACGTACTGTGACGGGCGGTACCCCAGTAGCCCTGCCATTGTATGGAATCCACAATCTAATAAGTGCCCACGGTTTTGATTGTATTACCCACTTTTGTGGCTAGTAGCTAGAATTTAATCATGTAACAATTTCGGCTATTTTCTATTTACTTGAAAACCCTAGACCTATTATAATATCATAGAATTTCCTATCAAATGTTTTGGTTAGCGTAAGGTAAAAACTTTTCCATGTTTATGTGTGGGAAGTCTTACGTGGTACCTTTATTTTCAAAAGATTTTCAAAGTTAAGCAACTTAAACCTGTTACTCATACCAGACCCATGTCTGACCCGAAGTTTATTTTTGTTTTCATAAACTCTCGGGTACCCAAATTTTTACGGGTAGCCAAGGGATTCGGGTTTAGATTTGACGAATTCTGGAGGAGCAATGGAGCAGGTGGCTTCAGCGTTATAGATATATATATATAGTTCCGCTGTGTTGGTACCTCTGTATTGTTTGAGTTATGTTATATTAACTAGTCAGGTGTTTATAACTGTCTAGTATGTGATGTATTGTCTGTATAACTCTGATTGATGTTGTATATTATGTAAATATTTATGTGATTATTATATTTTATTCGTTCCGCTGTGAGATTTTGGTGTTGTTGTTCTTTCTTCTCTATCTTTTCTATTTTCTCATCCCTTTCTTTCTTAATGACGATACGTCTTCCTGGGCGTAGGAGGGCGGGTCGTTACAGTTGGTATCAGAGCGCTAGGTTGAGTGAATACCTAGGCTCTTGAGTGATTTCTTCTTGAGAGAGCATATTTGTAATTTTGATATCTATATATTTATATATTTTATTTCTACCTATTTGTTGGGTTACCTGTTCAGGTTTTCCAATGAGCTATAAAGGTAGATAGTTAGTGGTGTGTAACACGACTACCAATGATTGGAGTTTTGAATGTTTGAGATTGGAAATGTATCGGTCGAGACTGTAGACCTATTACCATCTCGAGTAAACTTTGGATGGTGTAAGGATCTCATGGATCTCTGAAGGAAACCTGTTAAGGTTCGGAGTTCATTTTTGAAGGGTAAGTTTGGATGAGCTAGAGTTTGGATCTGTCTGTTGGACAGAAGCAAGTCATGATATCTTGATACCTCAGGATGTAGTAGTTGTGTGATGAGACACAGTGACTATGGATGTTTCTGAAGATATTTCTTTGGAACAAGTTAGGGAAGTGTGTCTGCTCGGTGTTGTGGCTGTGTTCAGCAAGGTGTTTGTGTTTGGTTTGTGGTCCGAGTTTCTCGAAGAGCCTTGGATTAGAAATTTCTTGGCATCAGTGTCAGCGGTGCTGTTTGGAGTATTTTGGGTGTTGCTAAGGAATTCTTTGGCATCTGAGTCAGCAGTGGCAGCTCGGAGCGTTCTATGTGCTGTCAAGGAAGTCTTCTGGCTTGGCAGTTTTTCTAAAGGAAAATTCAGAAGCAGCAGAGTGATTCCACTTCCTCGATGGAATGGTGTAAGCTGTTCTGATTGGTAAAGCGAGAGTAGTTTTTCTTTGAAAGTAGGCTGGGTTGATCGCAAAAGTGACTTGCGATAGCTTGAGTGTTCTCTTGTGTTTCGGAGATTTTTCTGGATATCTTCTGGAAGTTAGAGTTTTGTCAGCATCTAAAGATTGAGTTTGGTATTGACTGGATTCTAGGAGTGGTGTCGATGGTTCAGCTTTGTAGTGGGATGGTTTTCGGGAAGTAAGTTTGGTGAAGCAGCTCGGGTTTTGGAGAAACTTCTGAGTTTTCTTTTTGGATATGTTGAACCTTATTTTGGGATGTGTTGTCCAGTCTGTGCTTGAGTTCATCATCAGCGTTTTCATCTGCTCAATCAGAGTTGCGCAGTGGAAGCATGGTGGCAGCTATTTTAGAATGGAAGCAACTGGAAGTTGCAGTGTTCGGATTGGAAGGTTTTCTACAGGAAATTTTTCAGGATCTTACGTCCGGTTTGGGAGTGCATCTGTTTTACCTCCTCTGGATGTGAGAAGTGAGATCAGTCTTCTGATTTTGGAATAGAGTTGTGTTCTGAGTTTTGGTCGATCTTGGAAAGATCATTTTGTTGGATTGTCTTTGGTTCTGTTTGTTTCTAAGGGCATCAGCAAGGATTGAGCTGATCAGTAAAGATGTAGGCATCCCAGAATCGTCTTAAGAGTTTTGTGGATAAGCGTTGGTCTTCAGGATTGAATTGCCAGTTTGGATAACCGGGATTCATTGTGTTTCGCGTATCTATGAGGGAGTACGTGTAAGATCTGTCTCTGGTTGTAGAGCCAACAGTTCAGGGAGTTTTGGTGGCTGAATCAGACTTGTCTATAATCTGATATCTTGTCTTGTTTTGTAGATCTAAATGAGTGGAAGCTCTGTAGCTTAGTATTGATTGTTTGGATTCTATAGAACGAGTATCCCAATATTTATACTTGGGAAACTCGAGAAAATTCTATCCAGAATCTTGTTCGGATAATTAGATTTGTTTGATTGGATGAATTGGTTGCTATGATTGTTAGCATATGATTGATATATGCTTGTGTTTTAAAATTAAATTTTTAGTTAGGTTATTAAAGTACCTTTGTTTTAAATTTCGGGGACGAAATTCTTTAAAGGGGGGAGGAATGTGATATCCCGGAATTTTTGGCAATATTAATTTAATAGTCTGGGTTAAAATTAAAAAGAATTGATAATATTGTTAATAATAATTTGAGTTCATTTAATAATCTTCTTTAATAATCGTTTAACGAGTGATCTTATCTTTTAAAAAGCTAATCAAATTGCCTTCTATTTATAATGTATATATCTGTATATATTGTAAATAGATAAATTTTGTTTTTAAATTTAATATATAAAGCTATGTTTTCTAATTCTACTATGTTTGGATAATTTGGAAATTTGATTTAACTCAATATTAAATAAATAAACATATGGCTTAAGATACTCAAGATAACAGTCTGATTGTTTAAAATGAATTCTAGCTTAACTTTAAATTTAAACTAAAAGGATGTTTTGTCTTTTTAAATATAGATGATAAAATAAGTAATTTATTAAACAAGAGATAAAATTCTTTTATGGATTATTTTAATTTAATAATGAGTTATATTTAAACGTAATGTCTTTACAAATGGATTTTTTTATAGAAATTGTTATTTTAAATTTATATATATGTATTTTGGAAAACTATGATTTGTAAATTTAAAATAAAATAAATCTTATAAATATTAACATAAGTATGAAATAAATAATAAGTAAATTAAGTATTTAATTGTTAAGTTTTGAAAATAAAAGAAAGATAGAATTTGTAAATTGTTTAAGTATAAAATTATATGGATATAAATTAAGTAATAAACCAATACAAATGACTTAAACAATTTTATAATATGTATACAAGTACAAAAGCAAAGTAAAGTAAAAAGAAAAATAAGTAGCATTTAAAATAACTAAGACTAAGAGAAAACCAGGCTTTGTATACATATGAAAGCAACCAGGCAAAAAGAGTATGTAACCTGTAATTAGTAATATATGCAAGACATGTAAAAGTATATAGGATAGGTAATAACACAACCTGGCAAGTAATCATGTATGTGACTGTAAAATAAATAGGTGAAAATAAAACAAAGTTTATATGTACATAGAATATTAAGCATAACCAGGCAAGGCAAGAACAAAATAAAAAAAAAGAAAAAAAGAAAATATCAACTTATACGAATAAGATAAGGATGTATGCATGAAGGGGAACACTTGCATTTGATGTAACCAGTACTAGCATAACTTAAGTCTATTCAAAAATCTCATAAGGCAACTCAGCCCCCATTTGAAAAGTATTGCCTGATAAAACAAAACTAAATAGTGCACCAACATTTGCAAGCCCAGATAATACCTTCACCTGTAAATTTTCTTCCTCTAAATACATCTCTGATACAAACAGAAAATGTTTGTACAAGCATATACAAACCCTGCAAACTTCTTTCAATATATACCTATCTTCTCATTTCTAATTCGATCATCTTAACATAGCAACCAGAAACAAGAAAATAAGCATCATTACTTTACAACTTAAACATTTTTCATGTAAACTAAAACAAGAAGATTTAAGAAAATCAAGCCTGCAAGCAAATACAATTCAAAACCTGATGTATTCATCTTCAACCCAAGCTTTAAGGCAAGCAACCTGCATGCAAAACTAATCAACAAAGCAACTCAAGTTTAAAGTAAAAAGAATTCAAGTGCAAGAATTTTAAAAGCTAAAGGATTTCAGCTTCAAACTGTTTTTCAAGAAAAAAGAAAAAAAGAACCTAGTGCTTTGTCTTTCAAAAATCAGGTGAGTAACTCAAAATTTAAAAAAAAGCTCAAGTATATTTACATATGATTGATAATTTATGCCTGAACTAAATATGAATATGTGTTTATACACTGTTGGATGTTTGTGAAATGATCCCTGCATGTTTATAACCTGTAATACACCTCTGTATATTAAGTTTTCAAGTTCATGCTTTATTTCAAAAATCATTTCTGGATTGATCTATGGATTGTTAAGACTTAAGATCCAAACAAATATTGCTTGTTTGATTCTGAACTAAGATTTAAAAAATTATTTAGTTTAAATTAAGACAGGAATTGCTCTGGAAATAAAAGTTTAAACAGGAAGTTCAAATCTCTGTAAAAATTCAAACATGATAATTCTACAATTCAGGTGTATAAACTAAATCTTTAAACTAAGACATGATTTTTAAAGCTAGAATCAAAATTTTTAGATTAGAAATGAAAGTGCAATTCTGGGTTGCACTGTTTTTGGGTTTTTGGGAATCTCTGGTGATCTATGGGATTAGAGTTGGTCGGATTGTGCGAGGAGGTGGGGGAGCTTGCCAGGGTGATGGGAAAAATAGGCGGAGGTGGCCACGGTCACGGTGGCGACAGCGGCAGACATTTAAAGATTGTAAACCTAGTTTTTGCTATGGTTGGGTATTGGTCTCGTTCGGTGACCAGAGGCGATCGAGTTCAACGTGGGCTTGGGGATCGGTAGAGGGAAGGTAGTTGGAGCTGTAGCCGGAAGTGGTGGTACTCCGGTGGTCGGAGTTTGGTGTACGGCGAAGTTTCCAGGATCGAGTGGGTAAAACTGTTGTGCTCCAGGTTTGTTCAGGCAACTCGATTTTGATACGAGGTGCTGCAGTGGGTTTGGATGGTCGTGACGACATCTGGAGATGGTCGCCGATGGGAAACAGTTGTAGTGGATGGCCGAAGATGGCCAGAGGGATGGTGCACGTGCACCGTGCCGTTGGACTCTGGGAAGTTTCAAGTGTAGTGTGTATAACCTGTTAGCAAATGCAAGTGGAACTGTCTTGTTCCAGTTTGTGTAACCTGAAGCAAAGTTGTTTGAGTTTTTTTATCAAGTTCAAATGAACTTTAAATTCGTAAACTAGATTTAAACAAAGTTTAAATCCAATTTGAAGTTTGAATTCAAGTTTATTTTTGAATTCAAATTTGGAATAAGATTAAGTTTAAAATGTTTAAAAGGTGGGTTTCGTCTTTAAAACATGACAGGTTTCAGATTTTAAAGATTGAAAACAGAATTTAAACTGTGATTTAAATTCAAAAATTTAAAGTTTAGATTCAAATGAACTTTTGAATCTTAAGGTTTAATAATGGATTTGGATTTGAAAAATCAAGATTTCAATTCAAGTTATTAAAAGAAAGTTTACATCAAAGTTTTAAATCAAAGATAAATTGATGGACTCAAGTTTACCTTGAATTCAAATCTGAAAATTTAAATCAGTTTTTAAATATGAATGTTTTTAAAAATAAGTTAAATAAATTGTTTAACTTGAATTTGCAAGTTAAAGATACAATGTAATGTAAAAGCTAACTTTTAACTAAAAGTTAAATAGTTTAATTTAAAGGCTTTTCTTATATAAGGTTCATATATAAGAAATAAATGTTATTTACATTTGTTTAAAAGATTTAAAATTGAATTTAAATTGGGTAAATATTTAAACAATAATCATTTTGAATTTTAAATTCGAAATGGAAATTGAAATTAAATTTAAAATGTAATGTTCTAATACACTTTAATAATAATGAAGTCAGTAATTAAGAGATGGATTATCTTAGAAATTATTAAGGTATTAAAATGATTTAAATGAATAAGATAATTAAGGAATGACTTATGTATTTAATTTATAAATTAATAGTTTAGATTAATTTATAATTAGAGACTAATTAAGAAGTAAATTAAGAAATGTTATTAGATAATTAACAAAGAATTACTTAATGTGATTAATTGTAAGAATTAATTAGAATAATTAATTAAGATAATCATTGTAAATTGGTTAAATAATCACTTAATAAAAGTGATTAAGAGATTAATTACTTATTGCAATAAATTTTGAGAATATGATTAATTTAAGTTAATTAATTCATTTTAATTAATTTAAGAAATCATTTGATTGTTTGAGAAGTGTAATTACTTAATGTAATTAATGGAGCAGAATTACCTTGGAAAGTAATTTGATGATAATTACTTAATGAAATTAATACAAGATGATTTGTAAGTGAAGTAATTTGGGTAATTACTTTTGTAATTAATCAGGGGATTAATTATGGAGATAATTAATTATGGAATAATTAATTTATGTATGTAAGAAATTAAGGGTAGTTAATTACTGGATTGTTATTAATCAAGGGTGATTAATAAATATGTTTTAATTAAAGATTAATTGCTTAATGTAATTAATTTAAATATAAGTAGAACTCCTTAATTATGTAATTAATGATGAAATTAAGAATTGTTCAATTAAGCAATAATTAATAAATGAAGGAATTAAATATTAATTACTATGAATGCTTTAGGATAATTAATTGTAAAATTAATTAAAGACTAATTACTTATTGTAATTAGAAAATGATTAAGCAAAGGTGTTTAATCAAGATGGATATTTAGAGGATGATTAATTAATTTGATTCATAATTAATTAATAGTTGTATAAGTAGGATTTATAGATGAAGTAATTAATTTAATTTATTTTAAATTAATTAGAGATTGAAGTAGTTAATTTAATTCATTTTAAATTAATTACAAATGGTGTGATTATAAATCATTGCTTATGGAAGAATGATATTGATATTTCATTTGATGATTGTGATCTGGCATGAATTATATCTATGTGTCATGGATGCTTGGCTTAAATATGATAATATTTGGTTATCTGTTTAGTTGATAATATTGATTATCTGTTTATGAGATTATCTGTGATTATCTATTGTGATATTATGAATTATCCATCTGTGTGTATATTGAATTATATTGAATTAAACTGTAAAGACTAAATAGACAACTTGGCCTTAAAAGACACGTTTTGGATTTCGATGAGACCGGAATCGGTTTTCCGCATTAGGAATATCCGAAAACCACATCGTTTCCAAATTAACGATAGGTCGTTGTTCGTCGACGGAAATTCTATCGGATTAGAAAACCGTCGAACAAATTTAGAAATAAAATTTATACCGCAAGCGCACGGTGTACGAATGTAGCACGTGGCGAATACGGGTCGATCCACAGGGAATTTATGATTTTAAAATTCTACTCAATCAAATTAACCAAAGTTGAAAGAGTTATTAACTAAAAAAAAGAGAAAAATGACAAAAGAAAATAGATAAAAATATGAGAGTGTTAAGACAATTTAGAGGCAACTTCCACTCTCTAGATCACATAAATCAACAAAATGAAGTTATGATCTCTCTTTTCTTGTCATTAGTGAATTAGTTGATGTGCTTATCATAAGTATGGTATATTTGTGCTATTAATTAGCTCAATATAAACCATCAAACTGTAACACAACCACTAATATACATTTAACTCTCATGAAATATGACAACAAGTTGAAATAAAAAATCTATTTTAAGCATAGCCTATTAACTATTGTTTAGAAATATAGGCTATCAAATTTCAATTTCAACATTCACTTCTTTGCCATAATCATATTTAGATGAAGAGGCAATTTGTGTTATGTTTGTTTAAGCATAGCCTATTTGTTATGAACAACATAGACTATCAAATTCAAAGTTAAACAACAAGTTAATCACTTCATACATTCACATTAAAGCATAAAAAGAGAGTAGAAAACATCAAAATGTTGAAGCTACATGACTAGAGGCTTCATTACCCCTAAATTGAAGGGATTTACCCTCTCATATTTGTCATCATATGAACAAATGTAGCAAACAACATTGAACAAAAAGAAGAGGAAAAAGTGAGCAAAATGAAAGGAAAAATTATTCTACTTGCATAAAAGAGAAGAGATCTACACTATAACATGAAAGTAAATAAGCATGAAAAGAAAAAGAACATATATTGAAGTTTCATAAAAAAAGAATTACATAAGAGAAGACATGGCTAAGTAGCCATGGAAAGAAAGAGAGATTTTGATTTATTTTCTAAACTAAAACTAACTAACTAAGAGGGAGATGGCTACATGAAACATAAGGGGTATTTATACAAGTTAGAAACCCTAATGCATATTTTTGGGGAGTACCCAAAATGCCCTTGGAGGAAGTGTGGTGGCCAAGTTATCATTAGCTTTAATAATCCCCACTTAAATGTACATGAAGCTTTAAATGTCTTTTAGCATGTGCATTAGCCTTTAATTTGTACATTAAGGTAGTGGGTAGGTGGGGTCCTCCATTATCTTCACTTTGAATTATTTCCCTCTTCATTCCTTTTTATTCTTTGTGCATGCATATTCCTTCATGAAACCACTCCTATTTGAGACCATTTTCCTACAAAAATATATAAAAATTTCCAATCAATTTTTCTCAAAGAAATATATGCACTTAAATGACCCTTTTGCCTTTATATGAAGATGAATATGTGAAAATTTGGAATTAATATGAATTTTGGTTAAAACAAGTTAAAATACCCAATATGATCATTTATTTAATTTAAATAGAATAAATATGGTGGTAAAAATATGCACATTTACGTGCACATCAAATACCCCCACACTTATCTTTTTATTCGTGCTCGAATAAAGGAAAAAAAAACTAAGATAAATCCGTTTTCGTAGGGAGCACGATTGCATTGAGCGTATGCAACAAGCCGTTAAACCTCTGAGTGTCCCCAGTAGGACGAGTGTTGTCTCGTGAGGGTTTTCAGCGGATACTACCCACAAAATCCAAATGCAGGGTGAAAATATTTACAAATGAAGGATTTATTTTTAAATTGACACGAATAAGTTAAATATAGGTTTTGGTTATTATCTTGAAAATTTATGTCATTTACTCGTCAAAATTTCCAACAAAAATCAAGTTATCATATCAAATAGACTATAGTTTAACTCGTTGTTTTGGTTAATAACAAAGTGTAACTATGAAATGGATCCTTAGTTGATTATCAAAGTTTATCAAAGTGGTATTTTCATTTCTTTTCAATAACAAATCAAATCAACTAACTAAAAATAGTGCTAGGATTTCAATTGCTTTCTCTCTCATTATTTGCAAGAAAAATTACACACCTAGCTCAGGTAAACTGAGGCCAGATATACCACCCATGCACTGCCTTTCGGACTTATGTGAGGGGAGTACAGAGCATGGCGAGTGCACACACTTTCGTGCATACACCTATCGACCTTACGTGGTTTTTATTAAGTCTTTTTTTAACATGTGTTCCATACATGCATAACCGTGAGGACTTTTAAATGAGTATGAAAGCACATAATCAAAAATTCCAAGTAATCACCCATGCATAACCGTGAGAACTTTTAAATGAGAGTGAATACTTGGATGTTATCATTTTTTTATTTTTATATATATATTTTTTTAAGAGAGAGAGAGAGAGAGTTTTGCAAAATCATCTTAGCACCATTTAACTTGGAAGACAAAAAAATGTTATATCCTTTACTTTAAATCAACCACTTTTTAAAACAAAGATTTTCAATTAGGACGTACTTCATAATTAACACGTATGAATTTTCCTATATACTAGTTAAACCATTGTTATTTGTAATCAAACTTCATTTTTATTTTTGTTAAGATAAATAAAATTTCAAAAATTTCAATTTAATAAGCCAAAACCATATATTTATCTATAGTGTTTCTTTAAAAATAAATCAAAAGATGTTTTTGGGACTTTTTTTTAAAGAAAAGGCAAAAATAAACTATGAAAAAGAAAAAAAATGAAGCTGAGTCTCCCCCCCCCACACTTGATTTTGACTGTGTCCCCACAGTCAACCCAAGTGGAAGGAGAATAAAAATAAAATAAAAATCCTATATTTACATGAAGGATTATTATTTACAAGAGATGAGAAAGTATACAGTCAAAAAGTAAATGAAACGGTCTTCCAAAGACCAATTCATTTGTCTCGTCAAGTATGCGAGACACAGCTTAAGCTCAAAAAACCAAATCGTAAAAGATTTTGAAGTTGATTGTCGATTTGGAAAAACGAATTTTGTTTTATTAAAAATTGAACAAGTTGTTTTGTTTTCAATGATTTTTGGGGTTGATAAAACAATTGATTTAAATTCACATTTATTTTCACCAAATTGAAATTGAAGTTTATCATTGAAAACTTCTTCCAAATTATCGATTTCAAAGTCAAAATGGTGATCGAAATCTTCCCCATCAGAATTTAATGACTCATTTTCGAAAAGTCCATAAAACTCGTGTTCGTTAAATTCATCTTCCTTCGTTGGATTATCAACAACTTCATCGCATGTATCCATTTCAAATCCAAATTTGTTGTATTCAAATTTTCAGAAAAAGGAAGATCGAAATTTAAATCGAGTTTCTCACCCTCAAAAGAATTGAAATCCAACACAATTACCGTCTTTTCAACAACTTCGTTCAGATCATCATTTTCAGTTTCAAAAGGTGTTTGAAAATCATCGATTTGGGTGAAAGATGGATTATCCCTTGACTCGTCACACGTTGAAATTGGCTTTGTTTTTCACGTTGTTTCATGTATGTTTCAAACAACAATTCCGTGTGATCATCGTAAACTTCATTCATTTGCTCAACAAAATCCAATTTATAGTTATTAACTTGAGAATTTTCAATTTGGATTTGTTGAGAACAAAAATTGTCAATTTCGATATACGGTAGATTATTATTTGATTCTTCGCAAGTTGAGATTTGATTATGATTTTCACGAAAGGTTTTGTATTTTTCATATAATAAATCCCCGTTATCTTTTTCCATTTGGTCAACAAAATCAAATTCATGATTATTAATTTGAAAATTTTCATTTTGAATTTGTTGATAACCAAAGTTTTCAATCATATTGTTATTGAAACTATTCCCATTGCCAAAATTAATTGAAAATTGGTTCACATTTTCATCTTGATTTTGAAATTTATTTTGAAGCTCGAAATTGAATTGACATGGGTTATACTCGAAATCATTGGAATTTTGAAGTGAATTCAAATTTTGAAATCCTTGACTTGAGTTATTACACAAATATGAATTACACAAATCATTTATCATTTGATTTTGTTGTGTAGAGATTTCAAGTAAAGACGAAATGCTATTTTCAAGATTTGAGGGTTGCTCGTTATTTTGAAAATTTTATGGTTAGAAATTTGAATCGTTTAAAGAATAGTTGTCGTTAAAATATCCATACGAATTTGGAGTGAACTCATATGGATTATATTGATTTTCACAACTAAATTCAAGTGAATATGGAAATTCAGACATTTTCAAGAATGTTTTTTTTATAAACGAAAAATATTTACAAAGAAAATTTATTTTTCAAAAGGGAAATTGATTTTTTTTTTTGAATTTTGTTTGAAATTTCAAAGAAAAATGATTTAAAAATTTCAGAGAAAAATAAAAGGAATATTTACAATTTTTTTAGTTTTGAATTTTTGAATTTTTTTTTGTTTTTTTTAAATATGCATGAACTAATGCAACTAAATGAATGCAAGGGTTAATTACAAATGATTTATCCTAAGTTGACCCAAAATTGTATAATCACAAATTGTCTTAGATAAACAAGATAATTCTCAGCCAGGTAACGGGCAGGATTTATCGGTGCACCACGAATCACCGTAGCAATGCAGCCGAAGGTTTAAGTACCTTCAGTGGAACAACCACTATAATATTTACGAATCACCGTAATATTTGTAACTGATTATTGCTCTACCGTAGCCTAGACACCAAGAATTTAAATTGTTCAAAGAAGACAAATTGTTAATATACAATTAAGTGTTATCGATGTCTAATCGTTATTATTAATCAAAATCTAAGATGAAATACACAACAGAAATTAAACGTGTATTAACAATGCAACTACGAATGAATCTTTTTTATTTTTTAAAATGCAAATGCAAGCAATCTACAATGCAATTCAAATAAAACTAGAAATGAAAGCAGAATTTTTTAGCAAGCAGAGCAATTGATTTTGGCTAGCGAAGGAAGCAATTTTCAGCGAGCTATTCTTCCTTTATTTCCTGCTTTGGCAACCTGAAAATTAAAAACTAAGATATATACAATATTTTTTTTTTTTTGGTTTTTTTTTGAAAGGAAACTTAAAAGTAGGGTTTTACTTGAAAGAAAAAGAAGAAAAAAAAAATTATATATTGTTGGAACTTCAATCAAATTAAAACAAAACAATTTAAAAGTAAACAAAATTAATTCACAATTGAAATTTCAAAATGAAATTCACTATACCTGACAAATCCTGCTCAAAATAAAATAAAATAATTAGATCAATCCTACAACCGGCCCACTAACCACTTGAAACCAAATCCACCCAAATAAAGTTGAAAGAGAATGATAATTTTTTTTAATCACACGCCCCGGCCCACTTTTAAAAACAAAAACAAAACTAATCCCACTTAAAAAAAAATTAGAACGAAATGCGCACGCTCAATTACACAACGAACCATCAAAATTTCGTTCTCAATTCTCCAAATTAAATGTTCAATTTTTGAAATCAAACTCAAAATTAAACCAGCAGCCAAAAATTTGTTCGAAGGCGAGAAATGCAAGCTTGAATTTTTTGAATTAGGAGGCGGTTGTGGATCGAAGGGATTGTTGATGTCGCGGTGCTCAACGGAGATGGTTCCGGCTCTAGCGATTGTCGGTCGACACTGGGCTTTATCGAGTTGCGGAGTTGATTTAGATGATGCTCGAAGTTGTCGAGGAAGAGGGGGAGCTTGACTGTCGATTTGGGGATTTGGAGTTGCGAATGATGGATGATTGAGGTGAATTTGAGGATGGAAGCCGCGTGAAGGTTCGGTTGCCTTTGGGTTACTCGATTGAGGTAGCAGTAACAGTAGTAAGGGGGATTGTTTGTTGATGATAGCAGTTGACGATGAATGGAGTGGTCAGAGGATTGCAGCAGTAATGAAGTGTAGGGTTTGATGTCGAGTGGTATGTCTCTGGGATGTTGTGAGTGATTGAATAGGCAGTTGTCAGTTGTGTGTAGATGTCAATGAAGTTGGGGATACAGGGAGATGAGGAGTTTGTGCTATATGTGATATGTAGTCGCTGATATTGGTGGTGATTGTTGCTGTGACAATGTTTGACAGTGTTGATGAAGGATGATAGCTTGGCTGAGGTGAAGGTGATATTGAGAGGTAGAAAATGAGGAAGTGGAGCAGGGTGGTTTCAGGTGAATGATTGTGATGAGGAATTGGCAGGTTTTTTTCTTTTTTTTTTCTTTTTTGGAGTTTGGATTTTTGCGGTTTGAGGACTGCGATGTTGCAGGGAAGATTGGGTTGTTGTTTGAATGGGGACAGAGGTGTTTGTGGTGGAGTTGTAGCTACTGTCGTGGGAGAGGATGGATATGCAGGAAGCAGGGAGATTGTGATGACAAGCACAATGGTGATATTGTGATATTGAATGGATGTGTTTAAATGGAACAGATTGTGGACAGTGGTGATAGTGGAGTAGGAATGACTGTTTGTAGAAGGGTTTGTAGAACTGAAATAGTGGAGAATGCAAGCAATGCACAGGGTCGCTTCAGAAGAACTTGCTTGAAGTTCGATGTATATGGTGAATTTTGAAGTGGTGAGAAGAACAGCTAGGTGGTTATTTGAGAAGTATGATAGCAGCAGAGGGTGGAATTGGAATGGGTGTTGGTGGCAAGGCAGCAATGTATATGTGATGAATGTTGTAAGGTGGAGGAAATTGGAGGAAGGTTGTTGTGTAAAAGTGGTTGTGTGTTGGCAGTTGAAATGTGTAACAGAGGGATGTGGAGCAAACTATTGACAACAGTGAACTATTTGAGGAAGCTGTATGTTTTGTTATTGTTGTGGAATTGATGGTAGATGACTGTTTTGTTGAAGTGTGGGTAGAAATGGTCGTAATGAATGGTGACAGTGAGGTTTGGTTTACTGACTGGAATGTGGTTGTGCACAGGGTGTTTGATCAGTTCCGGCGACTAACATAGTATATGGTGGAGTGAGTCTGTTATGGCAGAAGTAGTGCACAAAACAAAAAAATGCAATGACTCGAAACAGAGAGTAACACAGTGCAAAATAGAGAGTTTGAAATGTATTTGAAATGAAGTGTGTAGAGTGAAACTCGTAACCAGAAAATATGTAAATGAATTGCAAAGTGAAATGGAAAAAGAAATTTAGCAATGAAATTGCGTATATTTTTGTTTTTTTTAAAGAAAAATGCAAATAGACTAAAAAACAAGCACACCACACAATGAACACAAATAATCACAAAATGAACACACAAGCAAAATGTTTTTTTTAAATGCAATACACATACAACACAAATACAAATGCACAATAAAATCACACAAAAATAATCCGAAGAATAGAAAGTTAAAATCAAAGCAAATTCCCCGGCAATGGCGCCAAAAACTTGTTCGTCGACGGAAATTCTATCGGATTAGAAAACCGTCGAACAAATTTAGAAATAAAATTTATACCGCAAGCGCACGGTGTACGAATGTAGCACGTGACGAATACGGGTCGATCCACAGGGAATTGATGATTTTAAAATTCTACTCAATCAAATTAACCAAAGTTGAAAGAGTGATTAACTAAAAAAAAAGAGAAAAATGACCAAAGAAAATAGATAAAAATATGAGAGTGTTAAGACAATTTAGAGGCAACTTCCACTCTCTAGATCACATAAATCAACAAAATGAAGTTATGATCTCTCTTTTCTTGTCATTAGTGAATTAGTTGATGTGCTTATCATAAGTATGGTATATTTGTGCTATTAATTAGCTCAATATAAACCATCAAACTATAACACAACCACCAATATACATTTAACTCTCATGAAATATGACAACAAGTTGAAATAAAAAATCTATTTTAAGCATAGCCTATTAACTATTGTTTAGAAATATAGGCTATCAAATTTCAATTTCAACATTCACTTCTTTGCCATAATCATATTTAGATGAAGAGGCAATTTGTGTTATGTTTGTTTAAGCATAGCCTATTTGTTATGAACAACATAGACTATCAAATTCAAAGTTAAACAACAAGTTAACCACTTCATACATTCACATTAAAGCACAAAAAGAGAGTACAAAACATCAAAATGTTGAAGCTACATGACTAGAGGCTTCATTACCCCTAAATTGAAGGGATTTACCCTCTCATATTTGTCATCATATGAACAAATGTAGCAAACAACATTGAACAAAAAGAAGAGGAAAAAGAGAGCAAAATGAAAGGAAAAATTATTCTACTTGCATAAAAGAGAAGAGATCTACACTATAACATGAAAGTAAATAAGCATGAAAAGAAAAAGAACATATATTGAAGTTGCATAAAAAAAAGAATTACATAAGAGAAGACATGGCTAAGTAGCCATGGAAAGAAAGAGAGATTTTGATTTATTTTCTAAACTAAAACTAACTAACTAAGAGGGAGATGGCTACATGAAACATAAGGGGTATTTATACAAGTTAGAAACCCTAATGCATATTTTTGGGGAGTACCCAAAATGCCCTTGGAGGAAGTGTGGTGGCCAAGTTATCATTAGCTTTAATAATCCCCCACTTAAATGTACATGAAGCTTTAAATGTCTTTTAGCATGTGCATTAGCCTTTAATTTGTACATTAAGGTAGTGGGTAGGTGGGGTCCTCCATTATCTTCACTTTGAATTATTTCCCTCTTCATTCCTTTTTATTCTTTGTGCATGCATATTCCTTCATGAAACCACTCCTATTTGAGACCATTTTCCTACAAAAATATATAATAATTTCCAATCAATTTTTCTCAAAGAAATATATGCACTTAAATGACCCTTTTGCCTTTATATGAAGATGAATATGTGAAAATTTGGAATTAATATGAATTTTGGTTAAAACAAGTTAAAATACCCAATATGATCATTTATTTAATTTAAATAGAATAAATATGGTGGTAAAAATATGCACATTTACGTGCACATCAGTCGTGAATCTGAAGTGAAGATGAAGATTCAGAATGCAAGGGTTATCGTCGTTAACTCCGAGGGTGATTCCAAAATGAGTGTAACGAGATAATGCCTTCGGTTTCGTTCGAACCCGGAACGAACTTGTATGGATTGAATGCTTTCAACACATCGTCAGGTGGGCGATGAGCATTCTAAGAAATGTATTCTCTAAAGGTAATCGTAACCTCAAGCCTCATCAACCGGGAATGGCTAAAACATGGGAGGTGCAGCAAGGTTAGGTGGGTCATGCCCAAGCAGGACAAGGATATTCCCCTGTCTAGATGTCCCTTTTTATTCGGCTGTGTGGGCAGTTGATTGCAACAACTGCCGGGGTTTATCTTGTTCGGGACTATTCAGTAAGGAATGGTTCCGGCCTTGTGTTGCAGGGGATGAAGGGAGTAATCCTCGGTACGTTGATCTAGGCCACGTACTGTGACGGGCGGTACCCCAGTAGCCCTGCCATTGTATGGAATCCACAATCCAATAAGTGCCCACGGTTTTGATTGTATTACCCACTTTTGTGGCTAGTAGCTGGAATTTAATCATGTAACAATTTCGGCTATTTTCTATTTACTTGAAAACCCTAGACCTATTATAATATCACAGAATTTCCTATCAAATGTTTTGGTTAGCGTAAGGTAAAAACTTTTCCAAGTTTATGTGTGGGAAGTCTTACGTGATACCTTTATTTTCAAAAGATTTTCAAAGTTAAGCAACTTAAACCTGTTACTCATACCAGACCCATGTCTGACCCGAAGTTTAATTTTGTTTTCATAAACTCTCGGGTACCCAAATTTTTACGGGTAGCCAAGGGATTCAGGGTTAGCTTTGACGAATTCTGGAGGAGCAATGGAGCAGGTGGCTTCAGCGTTATAGATATATATATAGTTCCGCTGTGTTGGTATCTCTGTATTGTTTGAGTTATGTTATATTAACTAATCAGGTGTTTATAACTGTCTAGTATGTGATGTATTATCTGTATAACTCTGATTGATGTTGTATATTATGTAAATATTTATGTGATTATTATATTTTATTCGTTCCGCTGTGAGATTCTGGTGTTGTTGTTCTTTCTTCTCTATTTTCTCATCCCTTTCTTTCTTAATGACGATACGTCTTCCTGGGCGTAGGAGGGCGGGTCGTCACAAAAAGGAATGATTTTTTTCATAAATTATTATCGTATATGGTTGCTTATTTGTTAGGAAGTGATAATATTAAATTATTATCATTAAAATTGAATAAGAAATTGGAATCATAATCAAAAATTCGAGAAATAAAATCCATATACAAATGAAATTTGAGAATGTAAATTATAAATGTGAATTATAATTAGAAATAGAATTCCAGAGAAGTTTTTGGAAATGTTTTTGAAAAGATTTGAAAATTTTGAAATTTGGAAAAGATTAAATTCCTTTTGAGTTTGAAAATGGTTTTCAAGGGTTTGGAAAAATGTTTAGAAGGGACAAAAGCTCTAAACTCTTTTCGGTTGTTGGAAAATAACTTCGGTGATGACTGCAGCATCATCGATGTTCATTTTCGAGTTTCGAAAAGAGAAGTTGCTGCCATATTGTTTTAAATCAAAGTTGTTTGTGAAACTGGTTTGGATTTTTGAATTCAAAGAATAATTTGAATTGCTTTCAAAAATGATTTTTGAAAGGTTGAAAAGACTCTGGAATCTTATAAAAATAGTTATGGAATAATAAGTTTGAAAACCTTGGAAAATTCAGAATTAAATTGAAATTAACTTGGGTTAATTTAAATAAAGGTGAATTTGAGAAGTCTTGTAGACTAAATGATTGAAACAAAATTTTTAAGGTGGAAAATAAATTGTGAATGAGTAAATAAATTTACAATTACAATTAAATGAAAGCAAAAATTGAATGTTGAAATTCATTTCAAATTTGTAAGCAAATAGAATTGATTTGGAATTGAATTTGATTTGTTATAAGCAAAGCGAAATATTGAAAAAGAAAAATTAGTAAGTGAAACTAATTAAAGAAAAGACCTAATAGACATGGTTTGAAATGAATTCAATAATTATAAATAAAAGGTAAAATTGAATTCATATGGAATTGGAAATCCATTTTAAATATAAGTGGGTATAAACCAAAATAGCGGATTGAATTGTGTTTGGGGATGAACAAAAGAATAAAAATGGAATTGAAAACTGAATATTGAAAACTAATTTGAATTGTGTGAAGGTAAATGATGTTGAAATGAAAGATAACTTAAGTAATGTTAAATGAAGTTGATTTTGGTATCGAAGTAAATTAATAAAGTGAAATTAAATGAATGTGAACTTGAGTTATATAAAGAAATTCAACTTTAGTTGTAAGAATGAATTAGCAATTGAATTAACGAATGAATTGAATTTAACTAATGGAATATATTAGAAAATGAAATATGAACTGAATATTAATCAATCGAATGTAAGTAAATTGATATGGTAAGGGATGTAAAGGTTAATTCATTAAAAGCTAATGAAATTGAGAATTGAATAATTGAATGAAAGCTAATTGAATGTTAGAAAAATCCAATGTAAATGAATCAAATGTGATTTAAATTAAAAATCAATTCAATGAATATTAGTAAGAAGTGAATGTATGTTGATTTGGTTATGGAGCTGTTGGATGTTAGTTGGATGATAGTTGTTTGATATTTGGATTTGTTGATTTTGATTGCATTTGCTATATTGGCATATATATAGTTGTTGGTAAATGTTGTACATTGATATTACTTTCATATGTATATGTTTCTCATGGTTTGTTGAGTGTTTAGTAGGTGGAGATGGCGCTTGCTTCGCATTTGGAGCTCGCTTTCGCGCTAAATTAGCCGTATATGCTTGCTAATAATATATAAGGCACATATTTCTGATTACATATCGTACTTTTACACTTTTTTTCCCTTCGGGATGCCTCATCCTTGATGATGAGATGTATATTTGTGATATATACATTGTTATTTTTTTCGAAGAGCCGTGCAAAGGAGACACTGGTGAAATTTTTCGAAAATTTAAGGCGTTAGATTTTTTTTGGAAAAAATGAAAAAATTTATGAAAACTAAAAGTTTGATTTTTGAGTTAAAAATTAAACAATATTTGTTGGTTTTGAAAAGATAAATAGTTATGGATATGAAAACTTAGGAAAGTTTTAATAAGAAGTTTAACTAATGATTTTTGGAAAAGTTAAACACTAAAGAGATTTGGTAAATCTAGTTTTAACGAATTTTTTTTTAAAAGTTAATGGACTATGTGACTTTTTCCTACTTGGTAATTTCGAGGACAAAATTCTATTAAGTAGGGGAGAATGTAACGACCCAGAATTTCTGTCATTTGAAATTCGTATATTTTATTAATTTTAAATATGCACAAGTAAATTTTATAAGTCGAATAACTTATATTCTGAATATAAGGATTTAATTGGATAATTAAATTGTTGACTTAATATTTGAAATTGTGAAAATAATTAGAATTTGGATTTAATGTGAATGAAAATGATTTATTAAGTTGAATTAAATCATATTTGAATTAGAATGATATTATAGAACTTTTAGAATCAAATTAAAAGTTAATTTGTAGAAATTGAATATTTTAATATTTAATTAACGAGTAAAAATAGCCGTTTTTCAAACAGTCTTCGATTTTGACGAAACTAGTTTCCTCGGATCCGTAATGTTATATTATTATAAGATTTCAAATTTCGTGTCAATCGGGTTTACGGTTTGTCCGGGGCAAGCTAAAACGCGTAGAAAATCGGTTTAAGTGAATTTTAAATTTAAATTAGTCGATTTGAAAACCTATCTTTCACATACGATCTAATTAGCTCTCGATATATATTCCATCGCGTTCGGAATGGGGGTAAAATATTATAAACGCCAGGTGGCACGCTTGGTTTGGAGTTCGAAAAAATTTCGGGTGAATAGTGTTTTTAAATTTTCCATATAAGGACCTCAACATTCACATTTGCAAACTAAAAACCTAGGGTTTCATTTCAATATCCTAGCCGTCGCTTCTATTTTAATGGCCAGAGATTCATCTCATTCTTCCTTCAAAATATCCAAATCTATAAACAATTAGCGAAAGTCTTCAACTACAATATTGTTAAGCTCGTCGAGAGCTACGTATTCAACGGTCACGATCAGATTTGAGGCGTTGGATCAACGACAAATTGCTTTCAAAGGACATGCATTCGTACACGTTTTATGAGGAGGTGGCAGAACTGAGTGCGCCGTGCTCGTGGCCCTGGGTATGGCAGGGGTTGGCGCACGTATTGACATTGTTTGATCGAGTTCCGATCAACCATAGCTGATGCGGCCATCAAATTCTTGTTGCTTGCGTATGGGTTCTTCGACACAAGCTTGAATGAGGGAGAAGAAGGGGCGCACGGCTCTGATGGATGCAGTAGAAAAATCAAACGGTGGATTTGAAGTTAGGTTATATAAATAAAATAAAAGTTGAAAGTAATTTATATTAAAATTTGTTCAAACTTTAAAACGCTATAACTTTTTGATACAAGGTCCATTTCTGACGAAACGACTTGCGTTGGGTTCGTATTCGCGTATACTACGCGTTGGAGCTAGATTGGAGTTGATTGGAGCTAGTGTAAATTTTGGGTGAAATTAAACGCTCATTTAATTTTATTCAGAATAAAACACTGAAACTACGACTGCAAGCAAGGTGAGTACAACTCACTCTTTCTGACTCACTGATATTTTTATATAAGTGAGAAAATATTTATTATATGATGATTGATGATTGTTTGGATGATATGTGATATATTATTGGTATTTGGATATATACCTGCCTATTGGAGCAGATGAAACCCTATTGCGCTGCATAATAGCGGATGATATTTTTATAAATCCATATACCGCAATATTCCACCTTGAAGTGGAATGGGTATTTAATTGTTGTGCTAATGTCTGTGGATGCAAGGAAATAGGTTGGAGGGATCCAACTGGATTCCTCAAATATTTAATTTGTTTCGTATGTTGTGTTATGATTAATTATAATCTATGTATGATTATTTGTGACTGAAACCGTTGAAGGCTGTAATTTAGCCGTATATATTTTTGGTATCGTAGGATACCAGAAATAAACAAAAATTTGATTTTGAAATTTGGGTAGAAAATTTATAATAAATTCACTCAAAGGAATCAGGTGAATTTTAAAAGTAGGAAATTTAAATAGAAAAAGTTTTATCTCTGAAAACTTATTGAATAAATTCCAAAATATGGGAAAATATTTAATAAAGGAATTTCGAGTAAAGTTGTTTACTAGTTGAAGGATTTATTTAAGATATGTATTTTAAATAATTGAAAGAGATAAAGAAATTTATTTCAAAAGGAAATAAATTTAGAAATTAAATTTGGAATTTAATTTGGAGTTGAAATTAACTTTAGAAATCGATTCGGGAATAAATTTGGAGTTAGAATAAATCTTCGGAATCGATTTTGAAATTTGGTTAGGTGTTTTGGAAATAACTTGGAAAATCAATTTGAAATTGATTTGATATTTGACAAATAATTTGGGAAATCAAATTGGAATTTGATTTTGTGTTTGAAATAAATTGGAAACAAATTTGGGATTTGATTTGGTTTGAATGTGATATTTGGAAATCGATTTAAAATTCGTACATCATTTGATTTTTTGAAATGTAAATTCACAACGGGAATTTGTAAAGAAAAGTAAATTTTTTTGAAAAATTAATATTGGTTTATTTTTAAAAGTGTGAAAAGTATTTTACAAATTTGAAATGTAAATTAAAATAAATCAAGAAGATTTATTAACTTATTCGAATGGACCATTTTGTAATGGAAAAGATTTCTTCCCTGGAAAGCCGAGTATATTTTTAAAATAGCTTTTGAATAAAATTAAAAAGTTTTAGATTTGGTTTTAAAATAATGCTGTTGGGGAAATTTGTTTTGAAAATTGTTTTTTATCATTAAAGTAAAAATTTGTTAAATTAATTATATATGTGACGCCCCACCTCTATACCCATGCTAGCCAAGAATACTACTGTGAATGCTGTCAACTAGCACGGAGAATAAGGCTGTTGAGGAGCGACCATCTGTATAATTGCTTTGTGCGAGTACCGATATACCGGATAAAAATATAACTTTTCATCTCAAGAGGAAATCCGACATACCGACACAAACTCAAAGCTACTACACAGTGGCTATACAGGTCTTTGGAAACAAATATAGAAATAAACATAACATAAATCAGTCACAGACAATTCATATCACAAACGCGGAAATAGAATATGAATATTACACATAAAAGTGTATATCAGAGTAGTGGTCAAAAGATCCACGATAATACAAAAGAATAGCAACACGTGCTATACAAAAGAATACAACTTTGAGTCTATATCTCAAGTGTATACAACAAAATAAACTACTAATCTAAGTAGTTTGCCAAAAGTCAGAGTAATGATCCAGGATGAGAAGTCAAGCAGAAGCACCTGCAACATCTCGGTCTGACCCGAGTATTATTTAAGAAGAAAATAATAAACGGATCAGTTAGCTATAAATATCAGAAGAAATGATATAGAATAGGAGATATGACATAAACATATAATAATCACAATGCCAAGCTGTGATTAATAGGTAATTGAAAACCAACAAGAGATTTATCAATATCACAATAATATACTCAAGATAAAAAGGAATGTCATACTCCTAATTTCATTCACCAAGCCACAATAAATGACATATATATATATATATATATATATATATATATATATATATATGTATCCATGCCAATCGTAAAAGTTGGTGAAACATAAAATCCAGAAATCAACACACGAAATCCAGAAATCACAAGAATAGGTGAAGGAAAAATTTCCAGAAATCAACACACGAAATCCAGAAATAATAAAAAGAAAAAAGGGTATATGTGAGTCGAAATCACACAAATGGTGTCTAGGCTAACCAAAAAGCAAAAAGGTATGTGTGAGTCGAAATCACACAAAAGGTGTCTAGCCTAACTTTGCAAATAAAAAGATATGTGTGAGTCGAAATCACACAAATGGTGTCTAGGCTAACCAAAAGCAAAAAGGTATGTGTGAGTCGAAATCACACAAATGGTGTCTAGCCTAACCTTGCAAACAAAGAGACATCGCACATTGCTAGTCTAAATCATAAAGATGATCGTCATGATCAACGAGAAGTGTCAATTACAATAAGCTAGTAAATATATGAGCTTAGCTTCATGTCCCATAACCACTAGCTTAACTTAAATATTTACGAACAAATTGTAGATCTTCACTAGAAAATTGTCACAAGAGATTCAATCGAACAAGTCCAAGAATTAACCGACGAAATAAACGCAAGCGTTTCATACCACTTGTTTTACTAAGACGTTTAATTAGATTTCTCATACGAGTGAGGTAAAGGTTTATATATACTAATAGATTGGAAAACGGTTTTATAAAAGAATTTGGTATTAAAGTAGAGTTGAAATCATTTGAAGAAAGAGTTTTGATATTTACTACTAGTATAGAAAACCTTTATATTTTTAAAGCGACAAATCACAAAGAAGATTGTAAGAACAACCAATTACTAAAATTCACATTCGAAGACGTGAATAAAATCCAAAGAAATCGATACCAAATCCATAGAAATGGATATTTCCAAAAAGATCCATAAAAAGAAGTCATCAAAGTCGACAATAAGTGATAACGATTAATAGGATCGCTAAAATCAATAAACAATGGAAATTCAATCCAAAAAGGCAAAATGGACTCAAACAGCAGGTTCAGTCGACTGAACAGAGTTTTCAGTCGACTGACCCTGTACCTGAAAATTTTCCAGGTTCAGGAAACTTTCTGTTTCCAGTTTTCAGTCGACTGAACAGAGGATTCAGTCGACTGAATCATGCCTGGAAACTTTCGGGTTCCAGGTTCAGTCGACTTAACAGAAGATTCAGTTGACTGAATCATGCCTGGGCTGTTTTTCAGCCTATTCAAATGAAGGGCAAATTCTTCCAAAATGCAACCGGACGAACATTGGCTCTAAGGGTTTATGCCAATCGGCAACCCGGCCCTATATGCTCCTCGGTGCATCACTAAAAGCATGATCAAACATCCATAAAAGGATTTTCACACTAATTTGACTTAAAAACCCAAAAATTGGAATATTCACAAAACCAATCCAAATCAAGAGCAAATGCACATGAAGAAGTGTTAGGAATTCATTGCCAACAACCAAAGATAATTATAGTCATAGATGTGAGATAAAAATCTCACCTTTGAACCCAAATCTAATGAATGAGAAGCTTGAATCAATGGAAGACCAACCACACTTCAATCTCAACTCAAGAAGCTTGATTCTAAGCTAAAAAGAGAAACATTTCCCAAATTAGGTTTAGGAATTTTCTGAAATCAAAGAGAGAATGAGTTGGAGAAGAAGAAGAGGAAGCTTACCAAGGGGTTCTCTTGAACTTTGGAGCAAGAACATGAATTTGCAAAGGAAGCTAGGGCTTGGAGTTTTAATTTCCTCTTCCACCCTCCATTAACATAAAAGCTTGAGTATTAGGAAAATAGAAGAGAAGTGAATGAAGAGGAGAGTGTTGGAACTGAGTTAAGTGGTTAATTGGCTCAGCCCAACCAAAGCCCTAAGCGGGAAAAAGTAGCAAAAATCAACTTTCTCCAAACATTTCGAAGCTTATACTCAAAAAGGTCGCAAACGTCATTTTGAACTCAATGGGAGTGGTCCCGAGCCCTAATTCGACCGTATGCAAAAAGTAGCTTTGCGTACTAAAATCCGACGAATGATAAAATATTTAAATAAAATATTTAAATATAAAATCGATAAATATGCGGGTTGTTACAGACTCCCCTCCTTAAAGAAATTGCGTCCTTGCAATAATTAAGAGGGAAATATAAGAAGTAACAACCATAGAAGCATATTAACACAAAAGAAAATCTGAATCAAGAAGTTCACCATAAAGAGCACGAAGGAGTAAATCCGAAAGTTTTCGTTCGACGAATTCTCAAGATTTCACATGAGCAATCCTTAGGATTTGAGAACCATTGAACTTCTATCAAAAAGAATATCTTTATATCGAAGGCGCTCAACCTCCGAAGCAATGATACGAATAGAATGTTTCTCAAAAGTCAAATTTGGTGAAACTTCAATCCCTCAATAACACCGGGCTCAAGAATAAAAACCGAAAACATAAAAGCATTTCCATAGTTAAAAGACGTAGAAAACGTCAAGAATAGCAGAAAGTTGAGCCGGTGCAACGGCATAGTACAATCACGGTACGCCCAAGAAACTAGAAACTCGAATAATTTGGAACACCGACGTAGTACAAGGGCGGTACGTCTAATGAATCAAAAAGCGAAGACATTGATGTAGTATAAACGGTACATCCAATGAATCAAAAAGCGAAGACATTGATGTAGTACAAACGGTACATCCAATCTATCAAACAGCAAAGGCATTGATGTAGTACAAACGGTACATCAAATGAATCAAAGACACTGATGTAGTACAAACGGTACATCCAATGAACCAAAAAGCGAAGTCATTGATGTAGTACAAACGGTACATCCAATGAATCAAACAACAGAGGCATTGATGTAGTACAAACGGTACATCCAATGAATCAAAGACACTGATGTAGTACAAACGGTACATCCAATGTATCCAAAAAGAAAAGACATTGATGTAGTACAAACGGTACATCCAATGAATCAAAGACACTGATGTAGTACAAACGGTACATCCAATGAATCCAAAAAGAAAAGACATTGATGTAGTACAAACGGTACATCCAATGAACCAAAAAGCAAAGTCATTGATGTAGTACAAACGGTACATCCATTGAATCAAGACACTGATGTAGTACAAACAGTACATCCAATGTATCAAACAACAAAGGCATTGATGTAGTACAAACGGTACATCCAATGAATCAAAGACACTGATGTAGTACAAACGGTACATCCAATGTATCCAAAAAGAAAAGACATTGATGTAGTACAAACGGTACATCCAATGAACCAAAAAGCGAAGTCATTGATGTAGTACAAACGGTACATCCAATGAATCAAGACACTGATGTAGTACAAACGGTACATCCAATGTATCAAACAGCAAAGGCATTGATGTAGTACAAACGGTACATCCAATGAATCAAAGACACTGATGTAGTACAAACGGTACATCCAATGTATCCAAAAAGAAAAGGCATTGATGTAGTACAAACGGTACATACAATGAATCAAAGTCACTGATGTAGTAAAAACGGTACATCCAATGAATCCAAAAAGAAAAGACATTGATGTAGTACAAACGGTACATCCAATGAATCAAAGACACTGATGTAGTACAAACGGTACATCCAATGAATCCAAAAAGAAAAGACATTGATGTAGTACAAACGGTACATCCAATGAACCAAAAAGAAAAGTCATTGATGTAGTACAAACGGTACATCCAATGAATCAAACAGCAAAGTCATTGATGTAGTACAAACGGTACATCCAATGAATCAAATACAAGTCATTCATGTAGTACAAACGGTACATCCAATGAATCAAAAGTCAAATAATTCGGAACACCGACGCAGTACAAAAATGGTACGTCCAATGAACCGAAGCCCGAATGATTTCGGAACACCGACGTAGTACAAAAACGGTACGTCCAATGAACCGAACACAATAAAAGAACATCGGACGCAAGTTCATAAAAGAAATGAGATGAAACTCAATAAAACAAAGTACATCAAAACGCCCGATGAACTTGACAAAAAGATAATTTCATTTGGTCAACATCAAAGAATCACCCACTTGTTGCTTACGACTAAACGCATTGGCAACACGATTTCCCCTTCGGGAATAAAAAGAATATCAAGATCATGAGATGCTAGGAACTCGTGTCAACATGCAGTTCCTTAAGAGAACATAAATATTCCAAAGATTTATGATCGAGGTAGAGAACAAATTTCTCATCCAAATATGATGATGCCAAATTCAAAAAGCAAAAACATTAGCCGAGAGCACTAGATCATAAGTGGCTATCTAGTCTCGAGAATCTATAATGATTTAGGAGCACAAGGGATAGCACGTTCTCCTTTGCAAGAGAATGGCATTCCAAACCAATACGACTAGTATCAGTACAAATAGCAAAGTCTTGGTTCCCCTTCAGGAATCACAAGAAAGAATAAGAGTATCGAAAAGAAAGAACTTCTTTTAAATAATTCTCTTCCCCGAAAAGTTAAAACTTTCAAAATTACATTTTTACTTTTATGTAATAATCTTTCTACAAAAATTTACATTTTTACAAGTCAATTTATCGTGTCTGACTGTCTCATCAAAGCGTTTAGGAGATTCTTATCGATAACGTTGATCAAGCGCATCGACCAAAATTCTTAAAGCACTCAACGGGCAATACAATCACAAAATCATCTTTTATAGAATAAATAAATCTCTTAAAAAGTTTTAAGAATATTCTTTGTTCGTTTCAAGAACAAAAATCCAGTTTTACTTATAAATAAATCTTATGAAAAAGATTTGCAAAATTTTAAATTACTATTTTCATCCAAAATCAATAAATACAAGAATGGTCTCATCGAAATATTCATAGAATATTCGATTTATAAAATGGATGAAATGAGCTGGACAAATTGAATGACATAATAAGTCATTCATAAGAATCATAACAAGTGCGGAATGCGGTAAGTGGAATGCTAATTTCCGCAACTCATAGCAAACGAAAACCGGTAGTAAAGTCAAACTGAAAAGACCTTAACACCACACAAAAGATTTCTTAGGTGATAATCCTAAGACAAACTCAAAAATACCGAAAAATTTCTCAAACTACATGAATGAGAGAAATAACGCTTTCCTTATAAGTGGGCTTAAGGAATAAAATGATGCCATGAAGTTGGAATCAAAATCATAAAGGAAAAATAGAAATCTGCTTAACAGATTGAAAATGTCGAAGATGAATAATCCACTCGTAAAAATAGGATATGGGCTTCACAACGATTAAGCCAATCCTTACGGAAAGGTCAATTCCGAAGCCAAAGCAAAAATATCGGCTCGGAAAGAGAAGTCACATAGAACAATCTCAACATCAAAACAAAAGCAAATTGAGTGTTGCGGATCTTCCATCCGGATTCGCAATCCTCAAAGAAGTCATCAAGCCCAAAATATTCAAAGAAAAAGAATCGACAAGTTCTTTAGATATAAAAATAATGAGATGAAACTCATATAAAAAAGAACTCAAATAAGAAGATCACGAAATAAAACAATGCCATCAAGGATTGAGTGAAAAGTACCTTGACCAAGAGAAGAGTTGCTAGGGGCTTGCACAATATTTAGCTTTCTCATGTCCTTGTTCAAAAGTTTGGGACACGCAGATAAAAGATGACCCGGTTTCTTGCAATAGCGACAAGAATGGGGTTTTGGACACATATTCGCATAGTGTTCCATAGAATTACAATTGTAGCATCCTCCACGATTATGGATTGGAGTCTTTGCTAAAAAAGTAGTTTGCTTCACTCTCTTATTGGGATTAAGTCTTTTGAACTTAATATGCCTCTTCTTGGAAGTCCCAATATCACAAACACTTCCTTTACCAACCTCTCCATGAAGAAGAGTAACATCCATAAGCTGATTGAAAGAAACTTCAAGTTTCAAAGGTAGAACCATTTCGGGGTTCTTACCCAAAGCATAGATAAACTCTTGATTCTTTACAAGATCCAAAAGTTGTTGAGCAGACATGAATACTCCATCCAGGGGAGTAGCACTAGATTGACCGGCGCTGGGACGGCCTGGTCTAACCATTTCTCTTCTTTAAGAAAGAAAGAAAGAAGAGGAAAAAGTTATTCTCAGAATAAATTTCAATCAAACTTGATTGATAAAACAAGGAATCATAAAGAAAATAGGATGAATCGGTTCGAAGACTCGAATTAAACCCTAAAGCACGTCTCCTAAGATAGACTTAGGATGATGATCCTTGTTAAATTATTCTACATTGTTCCGAAGTTTGGCTCTGATACCAAGCTGTGACGCCCCACCTCTATACCCATGCTAGCCAAGAACACTACTGTGAATGCTGTCAACTAGCACGGAGAATAAGGCTGTTGAAGAGCGACCATCTGTATAATTGCTTTGTGCGAGTACCGATATACCGGATAAAAATATAACTTTTCATCTCAAGAGGAAATCCGACATACCGACACAAACTCAAAGCTACTACACAGTGGCTATAAAGGTCTTCGGAAACAAATATAGAAATAAACATAACATAAATCAGTCACAGACAATTCATATCACAAAGGCGGAAATAGATATGAATATTACACATAAAAGTGTATATCAGAGTAGTGGTCAAAAGATCCACGATAATACAAAAGAATAGCAACACGTGCTATACAAAAGAATACAACTATGAGTTTATATCTCAAGTGTATACAACAAAATAAACTACTAATCTAAGTAGTTTGCCAAAAGTCAGAGTAATGATCCAAGATGAGAAGTTAAGCAGAAGCACCTGCAACATCTTGGTCTGACCCGAGTATTATTTAAGAAGAAAATAATAAACGGATCACTCTAGCTATAAATATCATAAGAAATGATATAGAATAGGAGATATGGCATAAACATATAATAATCACAATGCCAAGCTGTGATTAATAGGTAATTGAAAACCAACAAAAGATTTATCAATATCACAATAATCTACTCAAGATAAAAAGGAATGTCATACTCCTAATTTCATTCACTAGGCCACAATAAATGACATATATATATATATATATATATATATATATATATATATATCCATGCCAATCGTAAAAGTTGGTGAAACATAAATTCCAGAAATCAACACACGAAATCCAGAAATCACAAGAATAGGTGAAGGATAAAATTTCCAGAAATCAACACACGAAATCCAGAAATAATAAAAAGCAAAAAGGGTATACGTGAGTCGAAATCACACAAGTGGTGTCTAGGCTAACCAAAAAGCAAAAAGGTATGTGTGAGTCGAAATCACACAAATGGTGTCTAGCCTAACCTTGCAAATAAAAAGATATGTGTGAGTCGAAATCACACAAATGGTGTCTAGGCTAACCAAAAAGCAAAAAGGTATGTGTGAGTCGAAATCACACAAATGGTGTCTAGCCTAACCTTGCAAACAAAGAGACATCGCACATTGCTAGTCTAAACCATAAAGATGATCGTCATGATCAACGAGAAGTGTCAATTACAATAAGCTAGTAAATATATGAGCTTAGCTTCATGTCCCATAACCACTAGCTTAACTTAAATATTTACGAACAAATTGTAGATCTCTACTAGAAAATTGTCACAAGATATTCAATCGAACAAGTCCAAGAATTAACCGACGAAATAAACGCAAGCGTTTCATACCACTTGTTTTACTAAGCCGTTTAATTAGATTTCTCATACGAGTGAGGTAAAGGTTTATATATACTAATAGATTGAAAAACGGTTTTATAAACGAATTTGGTATTAAAGTAGAGTTGAAATCATTTGAAGAAAGAGTTTTGATATTTACTACTAGTATAGAAAACCTTTATATTTTTAAAGTGACAAATCACAAAGAAGATTGTAAGAATAACCAATTACTAAAATTCACATTCGAAGACGTGAATAAAATCCAAAGAAATCGATACCAAATCCATAGAAATGGATATTTCCAAAAAGATCCATAAAAAGAAGTCATCAAAGTCGACCATAAGTGATAACGATTAATAGGATCGCTAAAATCGATAAACAATGGAAATTCAATCCAAAAAGGCAAAATGGACTCAAACAGCAGGTTCAGTCGACTGAACAGAGTTTTCAGTCGACTGACCCTGTACCTGGAAATTTTCCAGGTTCAGGAAACTTTCTGTTTCCAGTTTTCAGTCGACTGAACAGAGGATTCAGTCGACTGAATCATGCCTGGAAACTTTCGGGTTCCAGGTTCAGTCGACTTAACAGAAGATTCAGTTGACTGAATCATGCCTGGGCTGTTTTTCAGCCTATTCAAATGAAGAGCAAATTCTTCCAAAATGCAACCGGACGAACATTGGCTCTAAGGGTTTATGCCAATCGGCAACCCGGCCCTATATGCTCCTCGGTGCATCACTAAAAGCATGATCAAACATCCATAAAAGGATTTTCACACTAATTTGACTTAAAAACCCAAAAATTGGAATATTCACAAAACCAATCCAAATCAAGAGCAAATGCACATGAAGAAGTGTTAGGAATTCATAACCAACAACCAAAGATAATTATAGTCATAGATGTGAGATAAAAATCTCACCTTTGAACCCAAATCAAATGAATGAGAAGCTTGAATCAATGGAAGACGAACCACAGTTCAATCTCAACTCAAGAAGCTTGATTCTAAGCTAAAAAGAGAAACATTTCCCAAATTAGGTTTAGAAATTTTCTAAAATCAAAGAGAGAATGAGTTGGAGAAGAAGAAGAGGAAGCTTACCAAGGGGTTCTCTTGAACTTTGGAGCAAGAACATGAATTTGCAAAGGAAGCTAGGGCTTGGAGTTTTAATTTCCTCTTCCACCCTCCATTAACATAAAAGCTTGAGTATTAGGAAAATAGAAGAGAAGTGAATGAAGAGGAGAGTGTTGGAACTGAGTTAAGTGGTTAATTGGCTCAGCCCAACCAAAGCCCTAAGTGGGAAAAAGTAGCAAAAATCAACTTTCTCCAAACATATCGAAGCTTATACTCAAAAAGGTCGCAAACGGCATTTTGAACTCAATGGGAGTGGTCCCGAGCCCTAATTCGACCGTATGCAAAAAGTAGCTTTTCGGACTAAAATCCGACGAATGATAAAATATTTAAATAAAATATTTAAATATAAAATCGATAAATATGCGGGTTGTTACAATATAAGGGATCATTTTAAAGATTAAATGGATATTTGATTTAGAAAATAGTTATTTAAATATTTATACTGTAACGACCCGAAATTTGCGAACCCGAAAATTTCAGATAGTTATGAAAATGAAGAAAGAGATAGAAGAAGAAGATCAAAAACACCAAACATCTCACAATCGCAGCGGATAAAATATAATAATAAATATAACAGTTGCAAAAGAATACTAGATCTGTCGATTACATTTTAGTACATCAGAGTTTACATATATACAGCCACTGAATGTCTATACAATTGCCATGGCTCAAGTAAACAATAATATAAGTACAGCGGATAAACTCCATACGATATCGCCACCAGCTCGCCTCCTGAGCTCCTGAACGTCCTAACCTGAAAATCTGTAATACTCGGTCTGACCCGAGCATTACACCAAAGTAACACCCGGGTCAGGCTGGAAACCAGCGTGAGTAAATCCAACTAACATGGAATACAAAGCATACAACTTATATAAACCCGGGGTAACTCAAAGCAATTCACAAAGCCCAATTTATTATTCACATCACTTATTTTTTCATATCAGTTTTCTAAATACTAAGATTTAGATTTTAAAATAGTCCAATTCCCTTAAATCCTTTCATTTCTTTATTTTGATTCACAATTTATTTTAAATCCGAAGTGGTTCCGGGTATGTCCTAATACCCGATCCCGGTCTCTTCAAACCCAATGTCATCGAAATCCCAATTTATTCAAATGAGAAACAATTCAAACTTTTAAAATATACAGGATACCACTTTACTCAGCAATGCATCTTGATAAATGACTCTATTATCACTACTAAACCCAACACCTCAAAATACAGAAAACATTCCAAATCAGTAATGTCAACCAATCATTCATAAGCAAGATTCATTAGCCACCCATTTCTAATAAATTAAATTAATTATTTTAATCATTTTAATCTTGCTTATGTAACAATAGTTAGTTACAATCTATTAACTTATCATTCCTAATTATCCATCTGTCATCTACCACTTAAGAGTAATTATTAAAGGATAGCTAATTACCTCTAATTAATCCCCCGATAAGTTAACCTTCAATTACGTCTACCAAGAAATTGTCCTTCTCAATCAATTTCACCAAGGAATTTAAATCTAAATCACTTTCTTTTATCAACCATCCATTAGTTCGTTACATCCAACATATTTCTCCAATTGCTTCACAAGTAGTTATATTAAGTAATTATACCTACCAAATTTTCATAATCGATTATCTTTAATTAATTAATAAAATTTATTATCATAAATTAATCATATTAATAGGATCCTTTAATAACCCTTAACCAATGAACTTTCATTAGCTATATTCATTGACCAATCCTTTAATTACTTCTCTAAGTATTTAACTTAAATTAATCACTTAACCACAAATTAATTAGTTAATTAATTCCTAATTACAGATTATTTAATTTCTAATTACATAATTAACTTATTAACTAAATTTACCTTAATTACTCGATTAACTAATTCATAATCATTTGATTAACAACCCCAAAATTATTTAATTGACAATTCCAAATTTCCATTTAATTTTGACCCTAAATTAATAACCTTAATTCAAATCATTAATTTAGAAACCTTACTAATTTAATTAATTACTCCATGTCATTAATTAATCAACTTATTATTATTATTATTTACTTTAAATCTTTTTTTTCCAGATCATAAAATTTTAAATTAACTTTAATATAAAAGAAATCATTTTATAACTGATTCACTGCTCAGTCTCAAGCCACAAAAATGTTTTTCTTTCAAATTCATTTTTTTTAACTTAAAATTTGTTTCCTTCGAAACAACAACAAGATAGATAACAGGAGCTCCATAATTAAAATCTTCACAAATTTATAACAACAATTTAGATCGGAGATTACTCACCTCGATCGCGAGGCTCCAACTGCTCCTCCTCCACTAATCGGCATCGAACACAATCCCTCAAAATCGAGATGCCCCAGACCCTTCATCCTACTTGAACGACGTTGCGGCCTTCCCCCTTTTGCCTTTGCTGATGAAGTCGCCCTCATCGGCTGCGATGCCAACCTTGCTCACTTCGAGATCGTCGCTCGCACGAAACCCTACCTCTCGATTCACGAGTTCTTGCAATCTCAAAATCCCACCATGATGGCTCAAGAGCATCCAAAGCGCCGGCCCATCTTCGTGCGCGCAATAACTCTTGTCTCGCCATCGCGAACGACTAGCAGGTCGCCGCTTTGTTCGAGAATCACGAAATCAATTTTTCTCTTTTTTTTTAATTTATTTGACGGCTTCGACCATTGTTTTTTTTTCTTTCGCGTTCCAATCCTTAGAGAGGAAGACGGGGGATGAGATATAGATGGGTGAGAGGCTTCTCGAGCACGAGTTAAACGAAAATGTCTTTGACCGATGACTTTGAATTTTATTATACTGTAAAACATCACATTAATTGCCATTTAAAATTTTAAACTTCTTTTAAACAATGTCGTTAGGTGATTACAAGGTTTACCCGCGTTCCGAACACAATGGAACGTGTTTCGAAAGCTAATTCGATCATATGTGCGAGTTACAAAAGTAAACGATCAATTTTAAATCAAACCGATTAAAATAGTTCTACGCGTTTCGAGCTTCCAGGGTCAAATGACAACTCCGATTACTACAAAAATTGAAATCCGATAATAAATAGCTATTACAGATCCAATGAAACCGGTTTCGTTGAATTCCGAGACTGTGCCTCGGAAGGCTATTTTTAAATTCAATCTAAACGATATAGATTCAAAATTGAACAAACCACCTTTAAATTAAATTCCTTCCATTCCATTATCTTTTGTAACACCATTATAAATTTTACGAGCCTTTAAACTATTTTAAACAGGCTTAGAATTTCAGATTCAACAATTTACCCAATTCAATTATTAAATTCAATATTTAAACTATATAATTCAATGATTTAATTATCAAGTAAATATTGATATCTGGCATTCAAGTTAAAATTAACTTGTAAATAATTTAAAATTAATTAACTATTCAAATTTAAATTGCTAGAAAGGCCGGGTCGTCACATTCCTCCCCCCTTAAAAGAATTTCGTCCCCGAAATTACTAATTAGGAAGAATGGTTCAATACCCGTTTATCTTTCCCAAAATTCCCAATTCAACATCCTACCAACTATCCTTTATTTAAGAACTACTATCCTTAATCAACTTCTCAAAACCTTCTATAGTTTTCATACAGCATCCTTTGTTCAAATATGTAAATTTCAAGTTAAAACCAAATTTTGTATTATCAAAATTTTCTCAAAATTTTTCTAACTCCCTAAATTACCGAAATTTTTTGCCAGCGTTCCCTTTGCGCGGCTAGCTCGGTACTACTACAAAAGGCCTCTACGGGCTTCCAAATCCCAAAAGAAAACAAAAGCCAAGTGGCTACATCAAAAACCCAATCCAATTTCATACAGAATTTCAAATACATACCTTTTTGTCGGGCAATTCACATTTATCTTTGGAATCAAATCCAACTTTCTTTTTACCTTTTTATACCTGCATATTTTACTTAGCAACAATATTCAATCGTAACCTTTCAAATCATTTACTTTTTCTTACAGGAGTTTTCACATATATGCAAATTAGTTTTCCTTGTTTCATTCGAATTTAATACGTCTTCAATTATGAATATTAAATTTTATTTTCCATTTATAACTGATTCATATTAGTTTCATTTACTCATTTACTTTGGTTTCAAATTTGAAATTGTTTTGTCGGTAATAAAATTTTACAAAAATTTTCTAACTCCCAATTTTTTCAGAAAATTTTGGCAGAGTCTCCTTTGTACGGAGAAGCTTTTGCAATTTGACAATATATATAAATATGTATACATCGACCCACACGGTCGGAAAAAGCAAAAACGGTTCATATTTCCTATTTTTATTGCGTAGGCGTACCTTATTTAGCATTTAAGCAAGCAGCTAATAAATTTAAGCAATTAACGCAATCCAAACCAACCAAACAGTCTTCAGGTACCTGTACTTACTCAATTTAAATACGTAAGTTCCATATATATAAAGTTTATAACATTTCTCTTGCTTAAACAATTTAAATATGTAAGTGCCATAAATATGTAAGTGCCATATATATCAATTTTAGAAGAAATGCATTCTAAACAACTTCCACAAGCACATTATATGATTTCAAAACTAATTCCATTGCTTTCAACCAATTCATATGCCGTTTCATTGAATTTTAATGGTTTTCAACTTGTTTTCTTATATTCAATTTATTTCTAATCCAAACAAGCTCATATTCACTTCAAATGATTCAGAACCAATTTATTTAATTTCCATTGACTCGTAGCATTACAATTACTTTCATTTATGCCGAGCGACTACCATATTCATGCAATTCCGACGATATTCGTTTAATAGAGTATCTATTCTAGTTTATAACTGCTTTAAATTACTTTCAACTCATACTATAATTAATTTCATTTCTAATTTATTTACCAGCCATTCATTACATTTCATTTTATCTCAGCATTAGATTCAATTTAAACAATTTATTCTCTAACCATTTATTTAGCTCGACACCTTCCATTCTTGTATACTTCTAGCCGTTCCCGAATTAATTCAATCCAAGCTTTATTTAGTGGGCTTTCATTCTTATCCGAAGCCAAGCTTCCATAAATTTTTAAACTTAAGTTAATTTACTTTAATTTATTCCAACATCAACTTAAGTATACTTCCATTTGATTCTCACCTAATCAAGTTCCATTTAATTTAGTTGCCCATCCATTTTAAATTTTAATTTCAAATTCACCTTCTCAGTTTATCATAATAATATTCAAGCACAAACTCAACTCATATTCAATTAGACTTCATCCATTTATTATTTAACTCAATTAACCCATTTAAATTTTTTTAATTTACTTACTTAATTCATTTTCGAATTTATTTTATTAATACAAAGTCATTCTCCAGTTAGTCTACTCACTTGTGTTTTATTTGCATCTCAAACCATTTCTATTATCTTCCACTTTCATTCCAATCGACAACACTTCCATAATATCTAAATTTGCTTGCAAACTTTATTAAATATTATTCAAATCACACTTGAATTTTATTTGTAATTCAAACCATCGCTATTTCGATCCAACACTATTTTATTTTTATTTACATCTCCTCTTAATTAATTCATTATCAAACCCAAGTCGAATTCTATTCTCAATTCGAATTCATTTCCAACTTCATTATTAACTTACAATCCATTTTATTTAACCGAGTTAAATTTTATTAACATACTCAATCAAGTAATTATTTTGTTAATCAGCTTACTTCCAACTTTCAAATCATTATTCGATTATACTTACAAAATTACTTCATTAAAATTCCAAATTTGGATTTCCTTTTTATTTTCTTTTTTTTTGTAAAAAAATAATTTAGAAATGCTTTTAAATTCACATCATATTAATAAAAAAGCTTTTTATAAACATACTTTTTATAACTCGATGTCTCAACCAGTCCATCCTTGTTCTCACAGAAATTCAGTCGTACGTTGATTAGGCGTAGAACTGAAAATCTATAAGTACTTGGTAAACCCGTTTCAACACCTAGTGAAAATACTTAAAAAATAATTTTATTGAAAATATAGAAAACAATTTGTGAAAATAGAGGAAATATCTTTGGTGAGAATGCTCTGTAAATCATCACCCCCATTCCATGGTTACAGTTACATACCAGGGTTACGTTGCAGTCACAACAAAAGTCCATGTAACTGCAGGCTCTCCGCGGCCTCTCGATTACGCCATGGAACCCACACAAAAGATAATAGTTACATCCAGGCTTACGTTGCAGTTGCAACAAAAGTCCATGTAACTGCAGGCTCTCCGCGGCCTCTGATCTCGCTATCAAATGAAACTTCTTCACTCTTATATAGGTCGCAGTGTACCGAGATAAACTCAAACGCAGACTGTTGGCTCTCAGCGGCACACACGACTTTCGCTATGTTATACCATAGGTCGCAGTCTACCGATATAGAATCAAACGTAAACTGTTGGCTCTCCGCGGCACACACGACTTCCGCTATGGTATACACTACTCATAATCCCCAGGAACTAGTTTTGTCCGTACTCCTCACAGGATTAACTTTAGAACCCCCTCGGGCTCCAAGCAGCACCACCCAGTGGCACTCATGAGAAGTTCATTTCAAGGGGACGCCTTTTTCCCCAGAGCCATCATCAAAATATTTTATACTACACACATATAGTATCTTCAAGTCATACACCTAGTATGATATCATACAAAGCTCTTTTACACAAAATCGATATTTCTCAAATAGGCTTTCCAAAACCCAATATTGATTTGTCCCAAAATCAAAAGCCTTTCCCAAAATCCTCATAAGATCCTTTATATATTCAGATATATATATGTATATATAAATTTTTAAAACTTTGGATCCTTACTTTCTTGTATAAAACCCTTTTATACTCCAAACACTCTCAAAAACCATAGAAATATCCAATTTCCATCTTTATTCATTTCATATTTCTCAAAATATTCTTTCAGTTCAAAAGAACCATTTCACATTCCTTATTTACCTTTACATTAATCCCCATCTGGATTATTACTTCAATCCTTATCTCAGTTGGGTACTTTAATCAATAACAGTTTGAACTCCGACCAGTTTAGAAAAATAGCTTGAAAATTTTAAAATTAGGTAAGTAGTTGAAAAATAATTATTAGTTTGCAAAATAATTGTAAGATAGTTAACTAATTATAAAATAATTGGAAAATAATTAAATAGTTATAGAAATCTTAATAATTGCAAAATAGTTGTAAATTAGTAATCAATTTGTAACATAGTTGAAACATAGTAATAAATTTAGAAAACAGTTGAAAAATGGTTAAATAGTTCCAAAATAATTATAAAACAAGTATAAAATAATTTGGCTTTAAGAAAGAAAGGTTGTATATATTTAATAGCTTAGAAACAATACATTTATATTAAGACAATTTATATTGAAAATAGCCCAGAGCCAAAATTGTTCACTTCCCCAACAATTCAATTTAAATTTTCACTCCCATTTAATTTAACCAATTCCAATTTAAATAATCTTCAATTTCCATTGAAATTGATTTTACTCCAATTCAAGTTGAATCAATCATGATTTCTTTTCCAATTCAAATTAAATTCTATTTGATCTTTAAACTTGGATAACTTAATTATAATTTAAATTTTACAATTACTATTTTAATCAATTACATTCACATTTTGCTTTAACTCGGAATTATAAATTTCATTTAGTCAATATATGTTTATTATTCCATAAACATTTAATCAAGGTTCCAGAGTTTAAAAAAATTTCCAAAATTTCAATATCACCTTAGAATTCAACTATATCCAAAATTCTTTGGCAAATTCAATTATCCCTTTTTGAATTTCAAAACCAAACCCAATTCACAAACAATTCCAATTTTAAAACAATTTGGTAGCAAAATTTCTCTTCTAGAAACTCGAAAACGAACATCGATGATGCTGCAGTCATCACCGATGTTATTTTCCAGTGACCGAAAAAGTTTAATGCTTTTATCTCTTTAAAAACATTTCCAATCATTTTTAATTTCAAATCTTCCAGATTTCAAGTCCAACACAAAATATTTTTGAAATAATATTATTATTTCTCCGAAACCTCTGGAAACCATTTTCAAATCCCAAGGAATTTTAAATTTTCCCAAAAATTCCAAATTCCCAATCCATCCAATTCATATTTAAACATTTCCCTGGAATTTCCATCTTACTTTATTTGCAAATATTCTCTGGAATTCTATTTCAACTTATAATCTCATTTATTTATAAAGTTTATTTCAATTAATAAATTACGTTTACAATCTATATTTCAAATTCCTTTTTGATTTTAAACCAATTCCACTTTAATTACAATTCCAAAGTTATTCCAATTACTTTGGACTAATATTCATTCAATTGAACTCACTTCAATTTCAATCATTCCAATGCAATCCAATTCAAATCTCCCGTTTAAATTTTTGAACTTATACATCTTCAATTCCAAATTCAAATTTAAACCATCTCGAATTATATAATTCGAGCTAAGTTCTCAAAGATTAGTTTAACCTTTTTAAACCAAATTTAACTTGTTCATTTAAAGTTTCAAACAATTCTAATTTCTGAGTTCTAATTCTAGAACTTCATTTTTAATTAATTTAATTTTTATTTGGTTGTATTATATTCCTTCTTCACTTAGTCCCAATTCAAGATTTCAATTTGATTGTATTATATTACTTCTTAATTTAATTCCAATAATTTAACAACCAATCTCCTTAATATTTATTAGAAGAAGATATAGCTTTATATATCAAATTACATTCTTATATAAAATCATTTAAAACCTTTATATAAGAAAATAACAAGTACGCGCTCATATATATATAGTCCGTCAACTCATTATAGAGTACTACGGACTCTATTAAATGAGTAATCCCCACCAGAGCCAAGGTTCTCGCTTAACCTTTCAGCTCTGATAACAAATGTAACGACCCGAAATTTTCGAACCCAAAAATTTCAGATAGTTATGAAAATGAAGAAAGAGATAGAAGAAGAAGATCAAAAACACCAAACATCTCACAATCGCAGCGGATAAAATATAATAATAAATAATAACAGTTGCAAAAGAATACTAGATCTGTCGATTACATTTTAGTACATCAGAGTTTTACATATATACAGCCACTGAATGTCTATACAATTGCCATGGCTCAAGTAAACAATAATATAAATACAGCGGATAAACTCCATACGATATCGCCACCAGCTCGCCTCCTGAGCTCCTGAACGTCCTAACCTGAAAATCTGTAATACTCGGTCTGACCCGAGCATTACACCAAAGTAACACCCGGGTCAGGCTGGAAACCAGCGTGAGTAAATCCAACTAACATTGAATACAAAGCATACAACTTATATAAAACCCGGGGTAACTCAAAGCAATTCACAAAGCCCAATTTATTATTCACATCACTTATTTTTTCATATCAGTTTTCTAAATACTAAGATTTAGATTTTAAAATAGTCCAATTCCCTTAAATCCTTTCATTTCTTTATTTTGATTCACAATTTATTTTAAATCCGAAGTGGTTCCGGGTATTTCCTAATACCCGATCCCGGCTCTTCAAACCCAGTGTCATCGAAATCCCAAGTTATTCAAATGAGAAACAATTCAAACTTTTAAAATATACAGGATACCACTTTACTCAGCAATGCATCTTGATAAATGACTCCATTATCACTACTAAACCCAACACCTCAAAATACAGAAAACATTCCAAATCAGTAATGTCAACCAATCATTCATAAGCAAGATTCATTAGCCACCCGTTTCTAATAAATTGAATTAATTATTTTAATCTTGCTTATGTAACAATAGTTAGTTACAATCTATTAACTTATCATTCCTAATTATCCATCTGTCATCTACCACTTAAGAGTAATTATTAAAGGATAGCTAATTACCTCTAATTAATCCCCTGATAAGTTAACCTTCAATTACGTCTACCAAGAAATTGTCCTTCTCAATCAATTTCACCAAGGAATTTAAATCTAAATTACTTTCTTTTATTAACCATCCATTAGTTCGTTACATCCAACATATTTCTCCAATTGCTTCACAAGTAATTATATTAAGTAATTATACCTACCAAATTTTCACAATTGATTATCTTTAATTAATTAATAAAATTTATTATCATAAATTAATCATATTAATAGGATCCTTTAATAACCCTTAACCAATGAACTTTCATTAGCTATATTCATTGACCAATCCTTTAATTAATTCTCTAAGTATTTAACTTAAATTAATCACTTAACCACAAATTAATTAGTTAATTAATTCCTAATTACAGATTATTTAATTTCTAATTACATAATTAACTTATTAACTAAATTTACCTTAATTACTCGATTAACTAATTCATAATCATTTGATTAACAACCCCAAACTTATTTAATTGACAATTCCAAATTTCCATTTAATTTTGACCCAAAATTAATAACCTTAATCCAAATCATTAATTTAGAAACCTTACTAATTTAATTAATTACTCCATGTCATTAATTAATCAACTTATTATTATTATTATTTATTTTAAATCTTTTTTTTCCAGATCATAAAATTTTAAATTAACTTTAATATAAAAGAAATCATTTTATAACTGATTCACTGCTCAGTCTCAAGCCACAAAAATGTTTTTCTTTCAAATTCATTTTTTTTAACTTAAAATTTGTTTCCTTCGAAACAACAACAAGATAGATAACAGCAGCTCCATAATTAAAACCTTCACAAATTTATAACAACAATTCAGATCGGAGATTACTCACCTCGATCGCGAGGCTCCAACTGCTCCACCTCCACTAATCGGCATCGAACACAATCCCTCAAAATCGAGATGCCCCAGACCCTTCATCCTATTTGAACGACGTTGCGGCCTTCCCCCTTTTGCCTTTGCTGATGAAGTCGCGCTCATCGGCTGCGATGCCAACCTTGCTCACTTCGAGATCGTCGCTCGCACGAAACCCTACCTCTCGATTCACGAGTTCTTGCAATCTCAAAATCCCACCATGCTGGCTCGAGAGCGTCCAAAGCGCCGGCCCATCTTCGTGCGCGCGACAACTCTTGTCTCGCCATCGCGAACGACTAGCAGGTCGCCGCTTTGTTCGAGAATCACGAAATCAATTGCCCCCCTTTTTTATTTTATTTTATTTGACGGCTTCAGCCATTATTTTTTTTCCTTTCGCGTTCCAATCCTTAGAGAGGAAGACGGGGGATGAGATATAGATGGGTGAGAGGCTTCTCGAGCACGAGTTAAAGGAAAATATCTTTGACCGATGACTTTGAATTTTATTATACTGTAAAACATCACATTAATTGCCATTTAAAATTTTAAACTTCTTTTAAATAATGTCGTTAGGTGATTACAAGGTTTACCCGTGTTTCGAACACAATGGAACGTGTTTCGAAAGCTAATTCGATAATATGTGCGAGTTACAAAAGTAAACGATCAACTTTAAATCAAACCGATTAAAATAGTTCTACGCGTTTCGAGCTGCCAGGGTCAAACGACAACTCTGATTACTACAAAAATTGAAATCCGATAATAAATAGCTATTACGGATCCAATGAAACTGGTTTCGTCGAATTCCGAGACTGTGCCTCGGAAGGCTATTTTTAAATTCAATTTAAACGATATAGATTCAAAATTGAACAAACCACCTTTAAATTAAATTCCTTCCATTCCATTATCTTCAGTAACACCATTATAAATTTTACGAGCCTTCAAACTATTTTAAACAGGCTTAGAATTTCAGATTCAACAATTTACCCAATTCAATTATTAAATTCAATATTTAAACTATATAATTCAATGATTTAATTATCAAGTAAATATTGATATCTGGCATTCAAGTTAAAATTAACTTGTAAATAATTTAAAATTAATTAACTATTCAAATTTAAATTGCTAGAAAGGCCGGGTCGTCACATATACTCTATCTACAAATTTTTATTTTGAAATTAGTTTTGGACCTGAATTTTTATATGAAATATTAGTATAATATTTTTCATAACTAATATTTAAGAAAATATTCTAAAATAGTTTATTTTAAATGTTTCCTAGTATATTTTGAATATGTATTTTTATATTATTTTAAAATATTAGAAATCGGTAGATTTTCAGTGGAAATGAATAAATGTTTGGGAATGTATTCCGCTTGAGAAGAGTGTTTTGAATTTGTTTTCAAAGAAAAAACATTGAGATGTGGAAATTAATTTGAAATTAATTTTCAAAGGATTGAAGTGTGAAATTTTATCTTGCGAAGATATATTGAAAATAATAATAATTGGGGGAAAATTATTTGAAATCCAGTGACTGTTGTGATTGATGATTGATAGTTAAATAACCGACTGTCAATATTGGCCTTAAATGGCATTTGAATTTCGATGCGACCGGGAGTCGAATTCCAACTGGATATTCGAAACCCACATCGAACCTTTGTGATTGTGATGGATCTTTTGTTTAAAAGATCAAAGTGAAATTGTTGTGATTTGTTTGAATATGAATGTAACACTTATTTTTAAAATAAGCGCTCGTTATTCGGATTAGCCGGGAAAGGACCTTGTGTCATAAAACCCATTCCGAATAACGATATGACGAAATGGGATTGCATTTGAAGATGGTGTTGAAGACCGGGTATTTTCGAAAGCGAAAGGATTACCTGTCGAATGTCTCTGCACCGGGTTGCTCCGGTATAGAGATTTTATCACCCTTTGTGATGGGGATTCCGGACGTGATTAGTGAATTCCGGATTTGCAAGGGCTTCTTTTGAAGTGCCTTTGATTCCGTTCGATCCCGGAACGGACTTGTATGGATGTGTGTCTGACATTACACTTTGCGATGTAAAGTTGGTTTCTATCAAATACATTTCTGATGGTGGCGGAGAATTTATTCTCTTTGCTTAACACCCTTCTCTGAGACGTACGAGCTCAGAGGTTATGTAGTTGATGGTTACTAGTGATACATTCCCAATTTGGTAATGTGGCATACAAAGAGCTGATGATCATTTGTTGATCGAACCACGGCTTTTATGAAAAACGTAGCTTTGTGGACGAGACTTCGTCAGACCTCACACACCGGAATGGTCGAAAAAGGAAGAATGCAGCAAGGTTATAGGGGGTAGCGCCCCTTACGGTATGTGCATTTCCTTCTGAATAGATGTGGTATCATGGTATGGAGCTCAGATACTTAACTTATATGGATGTCACAAATATATATTACTTTATGATTGTTGTTGTTGAGGATCCTTGGGTAAAGGTTGTTTACAACCGGGGGATGGCATACTCGTGTCGGTAGTTACCTATTTTTGCAGAGGTAACCTGGCCTTGTGTTGGCAGAGATCCGGTTTGGTTCTCGGGACGTCCCGCCAGAGGCGTACCCATGTGGCAGTAGGAAGTTCCTTAGCCCGACCATTTGTTGGAAATCCAAAGAAACAATACGCGCCTTGTACGGTTTTATTTGTAGAACCTGCCATTTAAAATGGTAGCTATAGCAGGCATAATATAATAGTATCTATGCTGGCTAAGATTAATATTATACTTGCAAATGTTTCTGCACTATGCACTAATGATAATATTAAAATGATTTTGTGTTGTAAGAATATTTGACTATCATAAGGAGAAATCTCCCCTAAGTGTGCGATTGCATTGTGTGTATGCTGAGAGGCCTTATGGTGGTTTCATTTTCCAAAAGCATAGCGGATTCTTTTTATTTTCTTTGTGAAAATAATTGTTTTTAAGATCTCACACCAGTCCCACGACTGACCTGGAGTTTATTGTTCCCTTTCTAAACTCTAGGTGCCCACAATTTTCCACACGGGCAGTCTAGTGTCAGGTTATTAGGTCATTATGGAATTCAGGAGTTGCTATGGAGATAAGGAGCAAGCTGGATGGTGAAGCGTATCCCTAGTATATGTTATATTTTCTTCTGCTGTTTGTTGTTGTAACACTCTGATAATGTAATGTGATAACTGATATAGTGATTCTGTTTAAAGATATTCATTTATCTATTATATATTGTTCCGCTGCAAAATGTGAGATTCTGTTATTGTTTCTGTTTTCTTCTTCTAACCTTCTTCTTCTTAAACCTTAATGGTTCGCTTTTCTAGCATTCGGTGGTTCGATAGTTGATACAGTGGACGTATTAATGTCGACTTTCGGAAGTCGAAAAATCGGACTGTTACATAAAGCCACCAAAGCTTTGATACCACATGTAACGACCCGGTATTTTCAACCATTCGCACCCGCACATGTCGGACTTGAATTGTAACAACCCGATATTTTTAACTATTCACATCCGTACATGTCGGATTTGAATTGCTCAAAATACCGCGTTGTAAATAAAATTAGGCAAATCTCAGAATATACAGTAAATAAATAATCACAGATCACAGACATAGAGTAAATAATAATGCAACAGAATTAAAAGAGATAGTAGTTCATGAGGCTACTATATAAAAATAAGATACATCAGAGTTAAACAAGATTCACAGAAGAGTAACAAGATACATCAAGTACGAATCAGAATACATCACTAAAACCATTGGATACAAAAAGCAAAATAGATGGATGGATCTTCAAGCAAAGCTCCAACTCCGAGGGTGAGTCTTGAATGCTGAATCACTCAATCTAACTCGAGCATAAAGCAAAACATAGAACACTCGAGTCAAGACATAAATACTTATAAACTATAAATCAACTCAAGTGAATAGTAACAAAATGCATCAGTAACTTAAAGGATGCTTGGGATCGCCCATCCTTTAAGGATCCGCTAAACTATTTACTATGTAGTAATATCGCGCTATTGTAATAATGTCTACAGTAAAATAAACTTACTTTAAAATAGCGTTTCGGGCTTACCCATATCACATTCACACATAGTAGTCCCAGTAGTCCATCCAATATCATGATATCTCCAGATTGGGAGACTATCAGAGGATACCACATGGGCTATGGGAGAAAAACAAACTCGTAGTAAAGGCCCGGTATGGTAGGTGACACGACACACAAGTAAATGCCAGGGTAGATGTGACGCCCCACCTCTATACCCACGTTAGCAAAGAGTATTAATAGGTAATACCGTCTGCTAACACGGAGAATAAGGCTGGATAGGAGCGACCATCTATAGTCTTGCTTTAACTATCTATTAAATACGTCGACAATAATCACACCAAACCGATCGACTTATGCAATGAATACTTAAAACAAAACCAGAGGTGGCTGGAGGATCTATTAGAACAGAATATAACAACTCAATGTAGGAAACATCACAGAACAGTAAACCATCATATACATATATACCGATACATAGCAGAGTATACAAAATAATACATGTCAAGTGGTATAGCCAACCATAATATACAGACAAATCTAGAAGAATAAATATCAAAGTTTCAACATAATAGGACTACACAAAAGCTATGACAAAAAGAAGCTAGCGAAGTAGTCCATGCGAAAGCAAAATAGGCTAAGTCCAAAAGCACCTAACCTGAAACATCTCGGTCTGACCTGAGTATAAAATACATGGGTCAGTCTAGCTAAAAAAATCAGTTAGATAAACTGAACAACAATAAACCTGCAAGTTTACAAAGTATAACAAATATCTCTAAAAGAGATAACACAATCATCAACAATAAATGAATCATATAGAACAATCCTCATATCATCTGCGACATAGATAAACAAAGGACTATACTTGATGCGGCTCAAAATGACCAACATCGAAGGACGATACCAAGGGAATATACATATCAATGAAACATCATAAAATTGCTCGAGCTCAGTACTGTATAAACAAGGATCCATGAGCCCGAAGACTCCAAACCCAATATCACCCATGCGACTCATAACGACAAACATCGGAAGCGATACTAAAGGCCAACCCAATATCACCCATGCGGCTAATAACGACCAACATCGGAAGCGATACTAAAGGGAAACAAACCCGAAGGCACAAACCCGAAGGTACAAACCCGAAGGCAACATACCCGAAGGCAACAAACCGTAGTGGTGAAGGTCCGGAGGCCCAGTACTGGACACCACTAACCGGCGGAATGTGTCACAACTCTCGAAAAAGAATCCGAAAAGTGTTAACGTGAGTCCCATAACCACTCGTTCGCACTAAACGGTTTACTATCCGTCAGTTACTTTCACACTCAAAGCAGTACAAAGTTTACCTCATATCATCGATAAACCAAACCCGAAGGTCAAAACGATCAATCGAATAGGTCGGGGACTAATCGGGAAGACAAATGCACAGATTCATGGTCCGTGTTTTACCTAACCATTTAATCTTCCTTCCACTTCGCTCGAAGTGCGAAATTGTATGTGTGCATTATAAATAGAATTTATAATTTGGAGAAGGGAGTTTTTAATACGATTTAGAGAGATTATTTATAAAACCCATGAATGAAGTCAAAAACAAGTCATCAAAGTCAAATATGCAATAACAACTAATTGGAATCAACACGAATCGATAAAAGTTAGAAATTAACTCAAAATTAGCCAAAATAGGCAAAACAGCGCATCTCAAACGTCTGAAATTCCTCCCAGACGTCTGAACTACTACCAGACGTCTGAATGGATTCCCAGACGTCTGGATTTTGTCTCTGCCTTTTTGCGTCTTCCAGGGACCAATTCCAGACGTCTGAATTCTGAAACCAGACGTCTGAATTCTGAAACCAGACGTTTGAAAGTAGAGTTCAGACGTCTGAAATCCCCCTGTAGGCAAAAATCAGCTAAGTCCCATAAAGGCAAAAATCCAATGAATTGCAAACGAACGAGCGATGGATGCTATGGGTTCATGCCATACGACAACTCAGCACTATTGGCTCTTTTATACACCTCCAAAAACATGATTAAATATCAAAGTTGGTATCTTTAATGAATTGAACCCAAACACTAAAAATTTGGATATTCACCAATTCAATCCAAACCAAAAGCAAGTGCATATGAACAAGGTGTTAGGAATTCATATCCAACATCAATGAAATCAAGAGAAGTAGATGTGAGTTCAAAACTCACCTCTTTGCACACAAACAAAGATGAGAGCACAAACACAAGAAGGAGGTTAACCACTCTTCACTTCAACTCTAAAATCTTCAATCTAAGAACCAAAACATATATTTCCCAAATCAGGGTTTAGGAATTTCTGAAATTGAAGAGGAGAAGAGGTGGAGAAGATGAAGAGGAGGCTTACCTATCCTTCTCTTTGAATTTCAAGCAAGAATTTGGAGTTTGCAAATGGAACTATGGCTTGGAGTTTCTAATTCTTCTTTCTTTCCCCCATTTTCAGTTTTCTTAAGCTAAAGGAATGAAATGAGGACGAATGGATGGAGAGTTAGAGAGCTAGAGGGTTAAAAGGAGATTGGGACTGAACCCAAAGTCAAGCCCGAGTAGAAAAAGGAGCAAAATTTCACAAAATCCAAACATATCAAAGATTATACTCAAAAAGATCGTAAACGCCCTTTTGGACTCAATGGAAGTATTTTCGAGCTCCAATTCGGCCGTTTGCAAAAAGTAGCTCTTCGGACCTAAATCCGACTAACGACGCTATATTTAAATTAAATATTTAAATATAAAATCGTTAAATATGCGGGTTGTTACAGATCTCCCCTCCTTACAAAATTGCATCCTCGCAATTCCTAGAGACGATATTTGTAACAACTACAAACATACAACACCCAAAAGTAAAGGAAATAAGCTTGAGATGAAAAGACATACTCACCGTTTCAAAGCGAAGAAAGAAAACCCGGATAAGATCGCTCAATAAATTCTCTGGTTTCCCAAGTACAATCATTGGGATTAGCGGACCATTGAACTTTAACGAGCGGCACGTCCTTGTTTCGAAGGTGTCACACCTCCGTGTCAAGTACGCGAATAGGTTGCTGTACAATAGATAAGTCCGGTGAGATCTCAAGCTCTTGCAAATCAGGAGAAGCAATAACAGAATCCGACTCACGAGGACACTTCCGAAGTTGCGAGACGTGAAACACATCATGAATGCCAGATAAATGAGCTGGAAGTGAAACTCTATAAGCCACAGGGCCAATACGTTCAGTAATAGAAAATGGTCCTATATAAAGAGGAGCCAATTTCCCAGTCATACTGAAACGCATAACCCCCTTCAAAGGAGAAACACGAATAAAAACAAGATCGCCGATCGAGAACTCGAGAGGCTTCCTACGGCTATCCGCGTAGGATTTCTGGTGACTTTGTGCCTCTTTCATTCTCAATAGAATAAGATCAATCTTCTCGGAAGAATCACGAACAAAATCTGGGCCAAGAATAAGATTCTCTCCAGATTCCAACCAACATGAAGGTGATCGACATGGCCTTCCGTATAAGGCTTCGAAAGGAGCCATAACGATACTAGATTGAAAACTATTGTTATAGGAAAACTCTACAAGAGGTAGGTGATCCTTCCAACTTCCACCAAAATAAAAAATACAAATACGAAGAAGATCTTCCAAGATACGATTCACCCGTTCAGTCTGTCCGTCAGACTGCGGATGATAAGCTGTACTAAAATTAAGCTTTGTCCCCAAAGCTTGCTGAAGACTCTTCCAAAAATGACTCGTGAATAGAGGATCATGGTCACTCACAATAGAACTAGGAACAACGTGAAGTCTCACGATTTCCTTGACATATAACTTAGCCAAATGTGAAGCAGTCCTATTAGACTTAATAGGGACAAAATGAGCAGACTTAGTGAGGCGATCTACAATAACCCAAATGCTAGAATGGCCTGATCTCGAGCGAGGTAGGCCGTCAATGAAATCCATAGATATCTGATCCCATTTCCACAATGGAATCTCAAGAGGCTGAAGAAGACCAGAAGGACGCTGATGTTCGGCCTTTATACGCTGATAAGTTATGCAATTACTCACATAACTCGCCACATCACGCTTCATGCCTTCCCAATAATAAAAACGACGCATATCGGCATACATCTTACTACTACCAAGATGAATAGTATACTTAGAACGGTGACAGTCATCAAGAATGTCATGCCTAAGTGCAAAATCAGAAGGCACAAAAAGAAGGTTCTTCTTAGGAAGACACCCATGAGAATCAATGCTGAAATCTTGCAATGCCTCATCACAAGATCCAGACTCACAAAGCTGAATAAGATGCAACAAATCAGGATCACGCCGCTGAGCATCGGCAATACAATCCAATAAAATAGGTCGTGCTCCCAAACTAAATAATAGAATAGGAGAATCAGAAAATGAATCTTGATCACGAATTTCACAAAAAGATAGAGTCTCAAGAACATCCCCTTCGACAAGCATCATAGAAACAACAGCCGAATGTTTGCGACTAAGCGCATCTGCAACATGATTTCCCTTACCAGGGGTATACTGGATATCAAAGTCATAGGAGGCAAGAAACTCGAGCCAACGTTGTTGTCTCATATTGAGTTCCTTCTGAGTAAACAAATACTTCAAAGATTTATGATCGGTATAGAGAATGAAGCACTCACCCAATAAGTAGTGTCGCCAAATCTTCAAGGAGAGGACGATGGCGGCTAAATCAAGATCATGAGTGGCATAGCGAACTTCATTCGGACGCAGTTGCCTAGAAGCATACGCAACTACCCGATCCTTACGCATAAGAACAACACCGAGACCACTACCACAAGCATCGGTGTAGACAACAAGATAATGATTCCCTTTGGGAACCACAAGAATAGGAGCATCTGTGAGAAGTTCCTTCAATGTCTGAAAGGAAGCTTCACACTTGTCGGACCAAACATAACGAAAGCCTTTCCGAGTAAGGCTGGTGAGAGGAAGCACAACACAGGAAAAGTCCTTAATGAACCGACGGCAATAACCCGTCAATCCAAAGAAACTACGATCTCATGCACATTCTCAGGCCTCTTCCAATTCTGGATGGCTTCGACCTTTGAGGGATCGACCGAAATGCCGTCAGAAGATACAACATGGCCTAAGAACTTAACTTTATTCTCCCAAAAATGGCACTTGGAGAATTTGGCTCTAAGCTGATGGTGACGGAGTGTACTCAAGACAATTCTCAAGTGATTAGCATGCTCGGCTTCAGATTTAGAATAAATAAGGATATCATCAATGAAGACAAGGACGAACTTATCGAGATATTCCCGGAATACCTGATTCATTAGATCTACAAAGAAAGCAAGAGAGTTCGTCAAACCGAACGACATAATGAGCCACTCAAAAGAACCATAACGAGTGCGGAAAGTGGTAAGAGGTATGCTATCCTCCGCGACTCGTAACTGATGAAAACCTGTGGCAAGGTCGAGCTGAGAAAAGACCTTAGCACCACTCAATAAATCGAACATATCATCGATCCTAAGCAATGGATACCTATTTCTGATACTTAACTCGTTAAGCTTGTGATAGTCAATGCAAAGCCTAAGAGTTCCATCAGACTTCTTCACGAAGACGACCGCGGATCCCCATGGGGAAAAACTGGATTGAATCAACTGCTTGGACTCAAGCTCTAAAAGCTGCTTCTTGAGTTCCTCATTTTCCCTTGTAGACATCCTCGTGGGAGGACGACTAACTGGCTGCGCACCCGGAATGAGATCAATGCGGAACTCAATTGCCCGCTTGGGTGGCAAACCCGATACAGGCTCAAAAACATCAGAAAAGTCACAAGCAATAGGAATACGAGATATATCATCATCATCTCGCGAGTCAAGAGAATATAAAGCCATATCGGAATTATCCACATCCCGAAGAATAAGAGATAGCTGAGTAGGCGAATCCGGATGTCGAAGATATATAATTCTCTCCGAACAAATAATCCTGGCATCATATCTCACTAGCCAGTCCATACCCAAAATCATATCAAATCCCTGACAAGAGATAACGTGCAGATTCGCACGAAAAGAAAAACCACATAAAACAATCTCAACATCATCACAAAACAAGCTAAGGGTCGCGGATCCCCCAATAGGATTCGCAATCCTTAAAGAAGTAACCATACAAGAAACATCCAAAGATAAATCATCGACGAGCTTTTTCGATATGAAAGAATGTGAATCACCGTATTGAAAAGAACTCGAATACTATGATCATGAAATAAAACAAAACCTTCCAAAATAGATGGATATATACCTTTGGGTTGAGAAGGACCTTTAGGAGCCTTAGCAGCATAAAGCTTGCTAGACTTGGCACCAGCCGGAACAGTAGGGCAAGCTGAAACATGACGACCTTCCTTCCTGCAATAGCGGCAGAAGAGAGGCTTAGGAAAAGCTCGAATAATATGATTCGGAGAGCCACAATTAAAACACTTCCGAATAAAAGGTGTTCCAGAAGGCTGACTCTCAGAGCTAGAACCACCAATCTTCTTCTTCTTAGAAGGAAAAGACCTCTTCTGAAACGGAAACTGCTTCTTGTTGGGGTTCTTAGAAACCTCAACATCCTCACCACTATCACACTCCTTCTCGACAGCTTCGAGATGAAGTGCCGAATCTACTAATTCTTCAAAAGAAAGCTTAAGCTGAAGCAACAAAGACTTCTTAAGATACTTCTTAAGACCAGAGACAAACTTCAAATTCTTCTTATAAGAAGTGCTAATAAATTCAAGACCATACTTAGATAAAGCCTTGATGATGCAACATACTCAGAAACAGAAGACTTCCCTTGCTTCAACTCAAGGAAGCGACGGGTCAATAAAACTTTTTCAGATTCAGGAACGAACTTGAGTTCAAATCGCTCCCGAAACCGAGTCCAAGAAAGAGTAGACTCATCAATTTCGGCTATAAGAAGCTCATAGAAATTAAGAGCACGCTCTTGTAATAAGCTAGAAGTTACAAGAACTCTATCATGGTCAGAAAGATCCATACGAGAGAAGATACGCTCGCATGTGCGAAACCAAGCTTGGACTTCAAGAATGGATTCAGAGCCTTTAAACAGCTTTCCTCCAAGATGAGCAAAATCACTGCACTGACATGCAAAGGCAGACTTGCGAGGTGGAGACACTCGAGGAGGAACTGGAGGCTGAGTGCTCCTAAACAACTCCATAAACTGATTGGCAGACATATAAACGCCATCCGTATGTGTTCCACTGGATTGCCCAGCATCCGAACGTCGTCCCCTGCCTCTTCCTGCCATACGCTGAAAGTAAGATAAGAACGAGATTATGCACAAGGTCGATATTACAATATGGAATACTACGGAATAAAATGCATTCCTAGACGTATTCCCAAATTCTATATAACCTTGATGGAATAGAAGGAATAAAGAGACACGATGATTCAAAGATTTGTATCACTTATACACTTTGATGTATCGTAATATGTGCTTCTATTATGTGTTTATCATACTCTGTTCTGAACTCAGCTCTGATACCAAAGCTGAGACGCCCCACCTCTATACCCATGCTAGCAAAGAGTATTATAGATAATACCGTCTGCTAACACGGAGAATAAGGCTGGATAGGAGCGACCATCTATAGTCTTGCTTTAACTATCTATTAAATACGTCGACAATAATCACACCAAACCGATCGACATATCCAATGAATACTTAAAACAAAACCATAGGTGGCTGGAGGATCTATCAGAACAGAATATAACAACTCAATGTAGGAAACATCACAAAACAGTAAACCATCATATACATATATACCGATACATAGCAGAGGATACAAAATAATACATGTCAAGTGGTATAGCCAACCACAATATACAGACAAATCCAGAAGAATAAATATCAGAGTTTCAACATAATAGGACTACACAAAAGCTATGACAAAAAGAAGCTAGCGAAGTAGTCCATGCGGAAGCAAAATAGACTAAGTCCAAAAGCACCTAACCTGAAACATCTCGGTCTGACCCGAGTATAAAATACACGGGTCAGTCTAGCTAAACAAATCAGTTAGATAAACTGAACAACAATAAACCTGCAAGGTTACAAAGTATAACAAATATCTCTAAAAGAGATAACACAATCATCAACAATAGATGAATCATATAGAACAATCCTCATATCATCTGCGACATAGATAAACAAAGGATACAATTATCCCAAATCAAGCCAAAAGGCAAATAACAAATACCCATAAGGTATACAAGTTCCACAAGGTAATCGCTATAATTCATGCGGCTCAAAATGACCAACATCGAAGGGCGATACCAAGGGAATATACATATCAATGAAACATCATAAAATTGCTCGAGCTCAGTACTGTATAAACAAGGATCCATGAGCCCGAAGACTCCAAACGCAATATCACCCATGCGGCTCATAACGACCAACATCGGAAGCGATACTAAAGGGCTACCCAATATCACCCATGCGGCTCATAACGACCAACATCGGAAGCGATACTAAAGGGCAACAAACCCGAAGGCACAAACCCGAAGGCACAAACCCGAAGGCACAAACCCGAAGGCAACATACCCGAAGACAACAAACCGTAGTGGTGAAGGTCCGGAGGCCCAGTACTGGACACCACTAACTGGCGGAATGTGTCACAACTCTCGAAAAGGAATCCAAAAGTGTTAACGTGAGTCCCATAACCACTCGTTCGCACTAAACGGTTTACTATCCGTCAGTTCACTTTCACACTCAAAGCAGTAGAAGTTTACCTCATATCATCGATAAACCAAACCCGAAGGTCAAAACGATCAATCGAATAGGTCGGGGACTAATCGGGAAGACAAACGCACAGATTCATGGTCCGTGTTTTACCTAACCATTTAATCTTCCTTCCACTTCGCTCCAAGTGCGAAATTGTGTGTGTGCATTATAAATAGAATTTATAATTTGGAGAAGGGAGTTTTTAATACGATTTAGAGAGATTATTTATAAAACCCGTGAATGAAGTCAAAAACAAGTCACCAAAGTCAACTATGCAATAACAACTAATTGGAATCAACACGAATCGATAAAAGTTGGAAATTAACTCAAAATTAGCCAAAATAGGCAAAACAACGCATTTCAGACGTCAGACGTCTGGATTTTGTCTCTGCCTTTTTGCGTCTTCCAAGGACCAATTCCAGATGTCTGAATTCTGAAACCAGACGTCTGAATTCTGAAACCAGACGTCTGAAAGTAGAGTTCAGACATCTGAAATCCCCCTTTAGGCAAAAATCAGCCAAGCCCCATAAAGGCAAAAATCCAATGAATTGCAAATGAACGAGCGATGGATGCTATGGGTTCATGCCATACGACAACCCAGCACTATTGGCTCTTTTATACACCTCCAAAAACATGATTAAATATCAAAGTTAGGATCTTTAAAGAATTGAACCCAAACACTAAAAATTTGGTTATTCACCAATTCAATCCAAACCAAAAGCAAGTGCATATGAACAAGGTGTTAGGAATTCATACCCAACATCAATGAAATCAAGAGAAGTAGATGTGAGTTCAAAACTCACCTCTTTGCACACAAACAAAGATGAGTGCAAAAACACAAGAAGGAGGTTAACCACTCTTCACTTCAACTCTAAAATCTTCAATCTAAGAACCAAAACATATATTTCCCAAATTAGGGCTTAGGAATTTCTGAAATTGAAGAGGAGAAGAGGTGGAGAAGATGAAGAGAGGCTTACCTATCCTTCTCTTTGAATTTCAAGCAAGAATTTGGAGTTTGCAAATGGAACTAGGGCTTGGAGTTTCTAATTCTTCTTTCTTTCCCCCATTTTCAGTTTTCTTAAGCTAAAGGAATGAAATGAGGATGAATGGATGGAGAGTTAGAGAGCTAGAGGGTTAAGAGGAGATTGGGACTGAACCCAAACTCAAGCCCAAGTAGAAAAAGGGGCAAAATTTCACAAACTCCAAACATATAAGATTATACTCAAAAAGATCGCAAACGCCATTTTGGACTCAATGGAAGTGGTTTCGAGCTCCAATTTGCCCGTTTGCAAAAAGTAGTTCTTCGGACCTAAATCCGACTAACGACGCTATATTTAAATTAAACATTTAAATATAAAATCGTTAAATATGCGGGTTGTTATAGATGATATACCAATTACGCACACGGGCTGGTGGTAACACAGCAGCCACATACGCCAACCTCGGAGTACACTCCCAATCAAAATTGGAGGATGGCCATCTGATCAATCACAAGCAAGAGTATAGTATCGAAGGAATATGTCCGACCAGAGGAGCTACCCCTTTTGGCCCGAGATCGCTCCTGTTTTAGCCACCTTATGCCAACTCACGGGAGTCGGGTCCACGTAATATACCTCAAGAACGTCGCCACCAACCTACTTCATTCTGGAATCTCCACCGCATACACAGTTGTTAAAGTGGTTTTCGGAGTTGGTAGAGAGTACGAAAACTTCCGTTCCTGGTCTCTTTAACAACCAAACGTGATTATAGTGCCGTGGTCATTTCAAAATAGTTTATACTTCAAAAATCAAATCATTTCATTTCAAAACTATATTCCTTTCAAGATAGTTTATACTTCGAAACCAAAACCATTTTTACTTCAAAACTATATTCAAATCAAAATAGTTTATTCTTCGAAACCAAAACCATTTTTACTTCAAAACTAATTCAAATCAAAATAGTTTACTCTTCGAAACCAAAACCATTTTTATTCCAAAATTATGTCCAAGTCAATACGATATCATTTCCATTTCAAACATATATTCACCTTTGTAAAATCATAATACTTCAAAGTTATACCTCTTTGGAAACCAAAACACTTGAAATCATTACACTTTGAAAATCATAGCATTTCGAAATCCAACATTTGAAATTTTCAAATTTATTCAATTAAACTCATTTTTCAAATTTCCAATTTAACTCAATACAAACCATAAGTTTCAATTCAATTTAGTTTACCAACAAAACTTTTCAAATCTTATAAATTTCAAATATAGATTTGATCTGTAAAATAAACCATTCAATTTTAATATATTTCCAAACTTTAATATCCCACATTTCAAAACTAAACTCTATAATTTCATAAATTCATATCTAAAATCTAATTTCATTATTATTTAATTTTGAAATATTCATTTCATAAATCCAATATTGTTTAAATAAACTTAAATTACTATTAAACCAAATATCTTTTCATACAAATATAAACTTCAAATAATCATTTATGAAAATCAAATATCATTCCAAATTCACATTCTTTATCATAATAAAGATTATATCATTAAAAACCATTTCGAAATCATTAAAATATCATATCCTTCAGAACCTCATTATCAAATCATTATATGAATTCAATTTCAAATATTCAAATTTAAATGTCATTTAAAAGTCAAATATGTCATTTATTTATTATTTCAAATATCATTACAAAATACATTCGAAATTCCATTCAAAAATTCATTTATCTCATTTGATTTCATTCAATTTAACACATAACCAAGTAAACCTTATTTAAATTCAAATTCAATGTAAATTCCTTAAAATTCAAATTTAAATATTAAATTATATTCAAAACTCCTTATAGTTCACAAATAATCAATTCCAATAGTTAAATCATTTAAAAATTTAAAATATAACACAAACAATGTTAAAATCTATAACATTTCAAAACACTGACAAAATATAGCAACGACAGCATTTATAAAGTGCTTTCGTAGCTTATAGTTTCCAAAGTAGTTAGTTCAAGATAACTGCATTTGTAAAATACCATAATAGATATTTAGTTATTTAAACATAGTTTACGTTCAAAACAACAGCATTTAAAATGCTGTCATAAGACAACATCATTTTTAGGAAATGCTGTTAATAAAATTTCAGATTTTATTTTAACTTTTCAAAAACAATAAAACTTCAATTCTTGTTATTTAAATTTATAAATCATATTTCTCACTTCAAAATTTCACATTTAAATCATTTTAACATATGATTTATCATAATAAAGTTTTAAAATCAAATGTTCAATTTCTAAAACTCATATCATTTATTAAGTCAAAATTTCACTCTTTCTTAACTTATAAATTTCAACAAAACTTAACATTTTTCTTCAAATATCATTTCAAAACTTTAAAGTTAATTTCCATTATTTACTTACATTTTTAAAATAAAAATTTAAAGTCAAAAACCACATTTACTTCAAATTTACATACTTAAATTCACAAATTCAAAACTTAGTATTTAACTTTCTTAAAACCATAAAATATATAATTTTAAATCAAATTCACTCTTTTAAAAATACATATTTTAATAAAAATCATTTAAAGTTATACCAAAGGTTCTGTATATAATTTTCTAACCTAGGTCAAGTGATACAGATATATATCATTTCAATCTACAATTTAAAAAGAAAACCCGGGTTCTATCATTTTAAACCCGCAATCCCAAGAAAATAAAAATAAACAAAAATCGCTCAGGCCTATCATTTCAGCCATAACAATTTTCCCTTTTCTAAATTTCGTTCGGGTATGTATCATTTCAACCCATAGTGATTCTATTCTAACAGGGAACTTGTAGTGTGATCATAAATAAATAAACAGTATAAACAAAGTCAATGTCACAAAATAATATCATATATCAAATGTCAGGTGATAATTAACAGTTTTAACAGAGTAATAACATGAAATAACATATCATATAATCATCATTTACTTGCATAAACATTTTATATTACTATACACTTGACATCCATTCACCAATTCATAAATAAAATGTCAGAGTGAGAAAGACTCACCTTTTCAAGCTGAAGACCACTACGACACACAAAACGATTCCAAAGGCACGACAAGCACGATACAACACGGTTATGGATTCAAATGATTGGAGAGAGCCAAAATATGATCTTGCAAACAACAATAAGCCAGACAATATAACACATGAATTATTTAACACAAAACAGTATTGAAATGAATTGAAATAAAAAGCAACGTAGAACAAAATAGTTAGACCTTGCTTTTGACCATCCAAAAGCTCGACCAAAGGAACATATGCTCATCCATTGATGTGTGTTTGGATTAGGTATGGCATCATATAGGTCAGGTTTAACATCATAAAGGTAAGGCAACAAGTGGATGAAGGTGGTAGAGGTGAAAACAAGAAGCATACATAAGAAAAAGGCAAAATAGTGGAGTTTGATTCAACTTTTTGGCTCAGCCATAGGGGAATTATGTCAGGCCAGATCTGGACAGTAGTGAAGGGGGCAGTCAGAGGTGAAGTAGATGATGGTGGTGGTGGTTAAGGGGTGTCCAAAGTGAATAATGAAGCGTAGTGTGAAGGGCTAGGCAATTTCAAGGGGTTTTGTGGAGTTTTTGCATTGTTTTGTGGTGATGGCTTCATTTGGATAGCATGGTTTGTCTTGGTCAGAGGAGGAGGAGATGTTTGATGTAGCTGGTGATGGAGTGGTCAGTGGTGAAGGTGTGGAGAGGCTAGTGGCCAAGAAACTTGAAGAAGAAGTAAGCAAAAATCATTGAAATTGTGAAGAAGAGAAGAGATAAAGGAAGCCATTTGCAATTTTTTTCTTTCATTCATTGAAGCCCTGAGTTTTTTTGATGAGAGAAGAATGTTCTCACATGAAATGAGAAGATAAATTCATGGCTATGCATAAGGAGTGAACGGAAAATGAAAGAAAGTGAAAGGCCAAGGCAATGAGGAGGCAGGAAAAGGAAGAGTCACAAGGAAAATGAAATGTTTTGTTGTTTTGTTTTCTATTTTCTTTTATTCAAAAATACACAAATAAAATTTCAGTAAATAAAAATAAAAATCTGAACAAAATAAATGAAAAAGAAAATAAATAAATATTTTAAGGAAAAATGTAAAATAAATAGAGAAATAGCTTAATAATTGAAACTAGACTTTAAAATTTGAAAACAAAATACAATAAGTATTAGAAAATTATAACTACACTTTAAAAACATTTTAAAAACAAAATAAATATGTAACATGTCATATATATACACACACAAATTAGAACAAACAAAAATATTATTTATATAATTTAAAATAAACAATTTTGTTAAATAAATGAATTTACACACAATATTGTAAAAAACATAACTTTCACAATATAAATCGGATTTCAACGAAACGAAAAGCAATATTCTTGAAATTTGATTTATTTTCATAATAAAAGATAAAATTAAATTTTAAAATATTTAAATTTTAAATTTAAAAGTCAAAGTTTGACCAGATTGACCAAAATTCACATTTTCTGGAAATATTCAATATATTCAGGTTTGAAATTATAATTCACATACAAATCAAAATTAATATTTAAAATAAAAAAATTATTCATTTTAATAAATAAAATAAAATTTTATCATAAGTAAAACAAAGTTTTTAAATCTGGAATTTCAATTAAAATAATCAAAATATACAATTAAAATAATCATAAAATACAGTGTTGTTACATGAATTGCTTAAAATACCGCGTTGTAAATAAAATTTGACAAATCACAGAATATACAGTAAATAAATAATCACAGATCACAAACACAAAGAAAATAATAATGCAGCGGAAGTAAAAGAGATAGTAGTTCATGAAGCTACTATATATATATATATATATAAGATATATCAGAGTTAAACAAGATGCAACAGAAAAGTAACAAGATACATCAGGTACAAATCCGAATACATCACTGAAATCACTGGATACGGAAAGAAAAAATAGATGGCTGGATCTTCGAGCAAAGCTCCAACTCCGAAGGTGAGTCATGAATGCCGAATCACTCAGTCTGACTCGAGCATAAAGCAAAACACAAAACACTCGAGTCAGGACATAAATACTTATGAACTGTAAATCAACTAAAGTGATCAATAACAAAATGCATCAGTAACTTAAAGGATGCTCGGGACTGCCCATCCTCTAAGGATCCATTAAACCATTTACTATGTAGTAATATTGCGCTATTATAATAATGTCTACTGTAAAATAAACATACTTTAAAATAGCGTTAACGGTTACCCATATAGCCCTTAACACGTAATAGTGCCAATAGTCTATATAGTACATGCATATCTCCTGATCGGGAGACTATGAGAAGATACTCCATAGGTACCACACAAATAGATACTTGTAGTAAGGCTCGCTATGGTAGGTGACATGGCACATAAGGCAATGCCAGGGTAGATATACCAATTACGCACATGGGATGGCTGTAACATAGCAGCCACTACGCCCACCTCGGAACACACTCCCAATCAAAATTGGAGGATGGCCATCAAATCAACCATAAGTAAGAGTATAGTATCGAAGAAGTTTGTCCGACCAGAGGAGCTACTCCTTTTGGCCCAAGATTGCTCCTGTTTTAGCCACGTTAAGCCAAGTCACGGGAGTCGGGTCTATATTCATACCTCAATAGGATCGTCGCCACCATCCTACTCATTCTGTAATCTCCACTGCGTACACAGTTGTTAAAGTGGTTTTCAGAGTTGGCAGAGAGCATGACAACTTTCGATCCTGGTCTCTTTAACAACCAAACGTTATTATAACGCCGTGGTCATTTCAAAATAGTGCGTACTTCAAAAATCAAATCATCTCATTTCAAAACTATATTCCTTTCAAAATAGTTTATACTTCAAAACCAAGAATATTTTTATTTCAAAACTATATTCAAATTAATACTATATCATTTCCATTTCTAACATATATTCACCTTTCAAAAAATCATAATACTTTCAAAGTTATAACTCCTTCAAAACCAAAATACTTGAAATCATTACACATTGAAAATCATAACATTTCGAAATCATACATTTGCAATCATGAAACATTCCTTTAATTCTTTACATTTTCAAATTTAATTCAATTCAAACCATCAGTTTCAATTCAATTCAGTTTCCAAACAAACCATTTCAAATCATATCAATTTCAAATACAGATTTGGTCCACAAAATAAACTATTCAATTTTTCAAAATAATTGAAAGCTTTAAATATATCATATTTCAAAACTAAATTTTATAATTTCATATACCTCTTATTTAACTTCATTATTAATTAGTTTTGAAATATTCATTTCATAAATCCATTATTATTTAAATAAACTTAAATTACAAGTAAATCAAATATCCTTTCATACAAATATAAACTTCAAATATTCATTTATCAAATAGATCAAAATCAAATATCATTCCAAATTCACATTCTTTATCAAAATAAAGATTTTGTCATTCAAAACCATTTCAAAATCATTTCCTTTCAAATCCTTTATCAATTCATTATCATTAAAATCAAATAATCAAATTAAATATCATTTTAAAATCAAATATGCCATTAATTTATTATTCCAAATATCATTACAAAACACATTTCAAAATTCCATTAAAAAACCATTATTTAAATTCAAATTCAATTTAATTTCCTTAAAATTCAAATTTGAATATTAAAATATATTCGAAACTCCTTAAATTTCACAAATAATCAATTTCCAAAAGTTAAATCAATTAACACTTTAAAATATAACTCAAATAGTGTTAAAATCTATAATATTTCAAAACATTTCAAATTATAGCAACGATTGCATTTATAAAGTGCTATCGTAGCTTATAGTTTCCAAAATAGTTTAGTTCATGAATAACGGCATTTATAAAATGCCGTAGTAGATATTTAGTTGTTTCAAACATAATTAAATTCAAAACAGTAGCACTTAAAAATGTTGTCATAAGACCACAATATTTGTTTGAAATGATATTAATAAAATTCAAGATTTTATTATAACTTCAGAAACATTAACAGTCCAAACTTTTGTTAATTTAACCTAATAAATCATATTTCTAGACTTCAAAATTTTACATTTAAATAATTTTAACATATGATTTATCATAACAAAATTTTATAATTAAATATCCAATTTAAAACTCAATTCATTTGTTAAGTCAAAAATTAACTGTTTTCTTATCTTATTAATTTAACCAAAACTTAACATTTTACCTCAAATATCATTTCAAAACTTTAAATTTAAATTTCCATTATTTACTTACATTTGAAAAAAATAAAATTTAAAGTCAAAAATCACATTTACTTCAAATTTACATACTTAAATTCACAATTCAAATCTTAATATTTAGCTTTAGTAAAATCATAAAATATATATTTTTAAATCAAGTTTCATACTTTTAAAAATACATATCTTAAGAAAATCTTTTAAAAATACACCGCGGGGTCCGTATATAATTTTCTATCCTAGTACAAGTGAGACGGATATGTATCATTTCAATCCTCAATTTACAAAGAAAAATCCGAGTTCTATCATTTCAAACGCTCAATCCCAAGTAAAATAAAAATATATAAAAATTGCTCGGGCCTATCATTTTAGCCTATAACTATTTTTCCCCATTCTAAAATCCGTTCGCGTATGTATCATTTCAACCCATAATGATTCTATTCTAATAGGGAAACTTGCAGTGTGAATATATGCATAAACAATATAAACAATTATACTAACATTTCAATGTCACAATATACTGTCATATATCATATGTCAGGTGATAATTAACAAAGTTAACAGGATAATAACATGAAATAACATATCATATAATCATCATTAACTTGCATAAACATTTTTATTTACTAACCACTTGTCATCAATTTACCATTTCATAAGTAAAAATGTCAGAGTGAGAAGGACACACCTTTATCAAAGCTAGAGACCACTACGACACACAAGAACGATTCCAAAGGCACGAGAAGCACGATACAGCACGACAAGCAAGATACAGAAGGAATGAAGTTTAGAAAATCTTGGTTTCAAAATAAGAAGATTTTTATACCAATGTAAGATTTGAAAATGCTTTAAAAATAATTTGGAAATCATTTTATACTTCGAAAATACGTTCTCTCACAAAGAAAGGATTCTGAGATTGATTTCACTCATTATAGGGTATTTCTACCCTATCTCTAATGAGTTTTTGCTCCGCAGGCTATGGTTTGCCTGAAACCAAAGCTCTGATACCAATCGTAACAACCCGATATTTTCAGCCATTCGCATCCACACATGCCGGACTTGAATTGCTCATAATACCGCGTTGTAATAAAATTTGGAGCAAATGAAATACAATCACAGAATCACAGACACAGAAATATCAGAATAACTCGCAGTGGAAATTAAAATACCAAAGTAGTTCATGAAGCTACTAAACAAACTCTCAAAACATAATACATAAAATCAGCCTGAAAAACATATACAATAGAAATCTCAAATACATAGAAGTTTATAAATACCAGAGCTGAAATAGAACAACTGAAACTGAAAGGGAAAAGATAACTAGACAAGCAGAATCTTCTGCGATTCCTAGCTCTAGAAATGAAATCCAAAGCTAAGCTGTAAATACTCAAGCTGACCCGAGCATAAAGTAAAACACAAAACAGTCGAGTCAGGACATACACTTATATAATGTAAACCAACTCAAGTGAACTGTTGCGGTAATGCACAATATCTTAAAGGATGCTTGGGATCGCCCATCCTCTAAGGATCAGTTAAACCATAAATTAAATACATCCCGTGGTTAAAATTTCAAAATGGTATTTTATACTTCTAAATCAAATATCATTTAAAAATTCAACATCATTTCAAAAATCCATTTCAAAATATCAAAATATCATATCTTTTAAAACCACATTTATTTTAATTAAAATACCATTTCAACACACATTTCAAAATAGTTTATATTTCGAAACAAATTACTTCATTTTAAATCATTAAAATAAAGTTATTATATTTAATAATAAAATTATTAAATTTCCAAAATTTTAATCTTCAAAGTTCATTTATTCACTTAAATTCATTAAAAAATTAAAAATTCAACTTTCGCAGCATTTTGAAGATGCTACGGAAAGTTACTTTTAAAACAATTCAATTTAACAAAAGACAGCATTTAAAAATGCTGTAATAGGGTTACTTCAGTTCAAATAAAACCTCAGTTAGTTTTAGCAACTACAGCACTTACAAAGTGCTATAATAGCCCTTAATTCAATTTAGCCATTTAGTTCATTTCTATCAACTACATCATTTACAAATGTTGTAATATCCTTTACATTAGAAAATAATAGCATTCAAAAATGATGTTAATTAAATTCCAAATATTCAATATAATTTCTCAAAAAATTAAATTTTTATTTAAACCATTTTAAACTTATAAAATCATAAAATTTCACATTTTAAACAATCATTTAAATACCTTTATATTCATGATTTTGTAAAGTTAAATATTCATTCAAAATCAAAATTTAGTAATAATTCACATATTAATTCAAACATTCAATTTTTTTTTTTTAATTTAATTTTTTAACTTAACACTTAAGTTTAAATTTCCAAATATAACTTATTTTCATTTTATTTACTTAACTTAAAATTCATTTTTAAACAAATTTCATAAATTTCCAAATTAAGCTATATTTCAAAATTTAACTTAAACATTCATTTATTTCACATCTTAGTTTATTCAAAAATCATTAATACTTTATAAAAATCATTTAAATTAATTTTAATTTTAATTTAAATCTGTTTATCATATTTTCCTACTTAATTTAAATTCCATTTATCACCAAATCAAAATTTCTAAAATAACTTATATTTCAAATTTCTAACTTTACCATTAATTTATTTCACTTATAAATTTTTTAGAAAATCGAAAATACTTTACAAAATCATTTAATTAAGTTTAAATAAAAATATTAAAATATTTACATTTCTAAAATACTTTAAATTTTTTATAAAACATATTTTAACAACAGTTTGTATAAAATTTCTAACCTAAGTCCATTGATACGGATAATATATCGTTTCAATCCGTATTTCCAAAGGAAAAATCCAGGTTCAATCATTTCAAACCCGCAATCCCAAGTAAATGCAAATAAAATAAAATTCGCTCTGGCCTATCATTTCAACCCATAATGTTTTTTCCTATTCTAAAGTCCGTTCGGGTATGTATCATTTCAACCCATAATGCAGCGGAATTAGAAGAGATAGTAGTTCATGAAGCTATTATACAAAAATAAGATACATAAGAGTTAAACAAGATACAATAGAAGAGTAACAAGATACATCAAGTACAAATCAGAATACATAACTGAAACCACTAGATACAGAAAGCAAATAGATGGCTGGATCTTCAAGCAAAGCTCCAACTCCGAAGGTGGGTCTTGAATGCTGAATCACTCAATCTGACTCGAGCATAAAGCAAAACACAAAACACTCGAGTCAGGACATAAGTACTTATAAACTATAAATCAACTCAAGTGAACGGTAACAAAATGCATCAGTAACTTAAAGGACGCTTCGGATCGCCCATCCTTTAAGGATCCGTCAAACTATTTACTATGTAGTAATATTGCGCTATTATAATAATGTCTACAGTAAAATAAACTTACTTTAAAGTAGCATTTCGGGATTACCCATATCACCCTTCACATATAATAGTCCCAGTAGTCCATCCGATATCACGATATCTCCAGATCGGGAGACTATCAGAGAATACCACACTGGCTATGGGAGAAAAACAAACTCATAGTAAAGGCTTGGTACGGTAGGTGACACGGCACACAAGGCAATGCCAGGGTTGATATACCAATTATGCACATGGGCTGGTGGTAACGCAGCAGCCACATACGCCCACCTCGGAACACACTTCCATATAAAAATCGGAGGATGTCCATCTAATCAGTCACAAGTAAGAGTATAGTATCGAAGGAATGTGTCCGACCAGAGGAGCTACCCCTTTTAGCCTGAGATCGCTCATGTTTTAGCCACCTTAAGCCAACTCACGGGAGTCGGGTCCACATAATATACCTCAAGAACGTCGTCACCATCCTACTTCATTCTAGAATCTCTACCGCGTACACGGTTGTTAAAGTGGTTTTCGATATCGACAGAGAGTATGTCCATATCCGATCCCGGTCTCTTTAACAACCAATCGTTTTTATAACCCGTAGTTATAATTTAAAAATCATAGTTTATACTTCAAAATAAAGTATCATTTCAAATTCAAATCTTTATCAAAATAAAGATCTAATCATTTCCAAACCATTTCAATATATCAAAATGTCATATCTTTCAAAATTCATTTCCAAATCATCATTTGAATTCAAATCCAAATATACACATTTAAATATCCTCTTTAATTCAAAGACATCATTCATTATTATCCTTTTTAATTCAAAGATATCATTCATTTATTATCATTTTAAATCACCTTTTAAATAGTTTATATTTAAATCAAAACAATTCATTTAAACCATTTAAAAGTGAAGTCATTATATTTAAAATCAAATATTTAGTTCCAAAAGTTTTTAGACAAATTCTGAGCTCATTTATTTAAATCAAAACCTCAAACATTCATTTCAGCCTATTGCAACACTTATCAAGTGCTACTATAGCCCTTTATTTAGTTTCAAATTTTAATTATCTTTCTGCCATCGCAGCACTTACCAAGTACTGTAATACCACTTAGTTATAATTTATACATAGTTCATTTGTATCAACCGCAACACTTACAAAGCGCTGTAATATCATTTACGTTAGAAATAATAGCATTTCAAAATACTGTTAATTAACTTCAAATATTCAATATAATTTCACAAACAATTATATTTTTTATCTACACTTATAAAATCATATAATTTCTGTAACATCCCAGAATTTTGTTAAGTTAGATATACGACTTATTTGAACTTTTAAATTTAAATTGTGAAATTTCAAGAAGAATAAAATATTGTTAATATTAATATTATAAAATTTTATGGAAGTAAATAAAAGTTTGATAGTTTAAATTTTTAAATGAATGATAAATTAAATGTTGATTGTAAAACTTCAAATAGAAAATAAAATGAACAAAGTATGTAAGTATTTAAGTAAGAACTGTACTTATAATAATCAAGTGGAACATAACCATGCTGTAGTATTCAAGACATAAGACATAAGAGTGTAAATTAAGATATAACTTGCATATAAATTGTAAACCAAGAAGTAATAAAATGAAGAGAAGTATTTTAAACAAAACAATTGTATATACAAAGCTTGTGCAAGAAGATTAACATAGATAAATATCTTCAAGAATAAAACAAAACTGGTGTACTTACAGGAAGAAAAAATTCTGCAGCATGTTTATGTAAGTAAGAATGGGAACAAAGGCATTTAATGCCATCTATTCAAAAACAAATAAAATCTTACTTAGCACACAAATAAATCATATCAGCCGAAATATTTTTCTTGGTCAATAAAGCAAACCAAGATAATTTGATTAAAACAAGACTTTGTCCCAGTTAGTATTTTCCCTACCCTGTACAAACCTTTTATATATATCTTCACACACCCCTATATACATTAAGTTATTCAAAAGCAAAGCACCACAGAACAAAGGAAAAAAAGAAAAAAAAAGAAAGAACATGAAATAAAATAAATAGGATAGAAAACATCACTGTGTGTTCAAGTGCAGGCAATATACTGAAGATTTAAACTGCAGTTCAAAGAGAAAATCGATATAGCTTCTGTTTCAAACAATTGTCATGTGAGTAAACAAAGTTTTGTTTTAAAGTTTAAGTCAATTATAACGTTATGATTCTTTAACCAATATAGTTAGATATGGTTTCAAGTTGAATATGAATCTGCATATGCTATTGTTGCTCTGGAAAATTTGGATATGCCTGTCTTCAATGTTTTTCCAAGTTTCTGAACATATAAAAGTAAAGAAATTGTAAAGTTTGCTTTATATAAATGTTTGAATCCTGAATATTTAAAGCTAATGTAAGTTGTTACCTAAATCAAGGCCTGCAAATTTTTGCTTTGCAGTTTCACAGTATGTCATAATACTGTATGCATGCTTGGGTAAAGGTTGAGAACCTTAACCTATGAATAAGCTAGTTATGTGCCTGGGATATAAAATGGTGTTAGTTTGCATATGCATAGGTAGTTCTTCTTTGTACACAGACATTTGGAAACATAAATGCCTGTCCAAGTCAGAAATCAGTTCTGTCTTTGTTTTCAGAGTATCACACTTATTCAAAACCCCATCTTTAATTGTATGATCAATATTAGACTTCGATCTCAAGATAAAACTTGCGTATTTAAGGATGAACTATGAAAGAAAAATAAAAATAATTTCAGAAGGAAAGGTTACACAGTTGAAAAACAATATTTTTACAGTAATATGCCATATTTTGATTAAACTCGAATATCATGAAATGCTAATTCAAGTTTATAACTTGAATCTTCATTGCAAATTATGATTTTTAAGACGAAATTGGCAATTTTTAGTTGCCTATGTCGTGCGCAGTTCATTGTTGAACGAAAATAGTGTTTTGATCGATTTCTGATCATCTAACAATTTTTAGATGCTAGAAATTGGTGGGAAGCTGGGTTGAACACTCACGATTCCAGGAAAAATTTTGGAAAAATTTTCTAATGTATGAACGAGGAGAACGAATCGAGACTAGGGTTTAAACCCACATTTGAACGGGTTGATAAATCAAATAGCTGCCACGTCGACATAGCACCGGAGCTGATCGCACCGGTGGCGATCGAGGCAGTGGAGAGAGGCGGAGCTCCGGTCAAGTTTCCATGGCCTATGATGGTCAGGGGAGGTGGAGCGGGCTCAAATTCCTGGTGATGTGTTTTACGTTCGTTGGTCGAAATGTCTCGAAATTGCTTTTGAGTTTAATTCGAAACTCTGGGTGTTCGTACGGGTTTGGGAGGTGGAGAGCAACGTGTGGGAGGCCGCAGCACCGTCCCACGTCGGTGGAGTTGGCCGTGCACGTATACGTGCAGTGGTGTGTGTCAGTGGTGAAGTCTGGGAAAGGGGAGAAGTATGACCCGAAGTCACTCTCGGGGAAGTGGGGTGGAGACTCGAAGGAAGACTCGAGTTGTGTTTGGTTGCAACGTGGTTAACTTTGGGACTTAAGAAAATTTTGAAAAAAAATAATAATAATATAGTACTCGGGTAAGTTTTTTGTTAAAACCCGAAGCAGAAGCCAAATTTTCTCGGGGATGACCCGAAGAACCCCTCGGGTTGGACCTGCAGGCAGCAACATTCCAGTTTGCAATATAGGATTTAAATGATTTTTTTCTGATCTATTCTTCATAAATGATGATAGTTGGTTAAGATAGTGTAAAGTGTTTATTTTACTTAACAATATATTTAAGAAATATATTCAAATTTGTTAACTTAAAACAAATACATTATGATAGTTAAGAAATGATTAAATAATTAATAATTAATTACTTTGAAATTGAAGGTCGATTAATTTAAAGAATAATTAGCAAATAAAAGTAATTAATTATTAAGAATTAATAAATTAAGATTGTTAATTAGAGAATAAGTGATTAATAAAGCTAGTTTAAAATTAAATAAATTTATAATTAAGTGAAATTCTAAAACATTGATTTAAAATAAATCAATAAAGATTTATTCGGTTAAATTATTAAACTAAATTCACTTTGACTTGTAAATAATTAACCATTGCTATGCACTATATTGATTTCTGTTGTGATTGTGGTACTGTATGTTGCACTATGACTGTGATTTATTCTGTAGTGATGTGAAAACCCTGTTTGCCGTAAAACGGCAATTTAAATTTCGATGCGACAGGGAGTCGAATTTCAGTTTGTTATCCGAAACCCACATCGAATTCTAGATGTGAATCTTTGTGATGGATATATTCACGTGTTTTAAAATTAACCGCTCACTATTCGGTTTAGCCGGGAGAGGACCTTCGTGTCATATAACCCATTCCGAATAATGATACGTCGAAATGGATAGCATTTGAAGACCTGTGGTGAAGACCGGGTGTCTTCGAAAACGATAGGATAACCTATCGATTGTCTCTGCACTGAGTTGCTCCGGTATAGAGTTTTCCTAAGTGATGGGAAATCCGATCGGGATTGTGGATACCCGGAATTGCAAGGGCTTCTTCCTTTATTGGACGAAGTGCCTTCGGTTCTGTTCGAACCCGGAACAGACTTGTATGGTCGTGTGTCTGACACTACACTTTGAGATATAACGCCGATTCCTTTCGAATACATATCTGTTGGTGGCGGAGAATTTATTCTCTTAGCTTAACACCCTTCTCTGAGACGTACGAGCTCAGAGGTTATGTAATTGAAGGTTATCAGCGGTATATTCCCAAACTGGTAGTGTGGCATGCCAAGTGCTGCTGTGTGTTGATGATCATTAGTTGATCATTTGTGATCAAAGCAAAGCTTTCGCGTAAAGCATAGCTTTGTGGACGAGACCTCATCGGACCTCACAACCCGGAAATGGTCGAAACAGGAAAGATGCGGCAAGGTTATGAGGGTCGCGCCCTTTAGGGTATGTCATTTCCTTCTGGAAAAAGGTAATGTCATGGTATGGAGCCCAGATATTTACCTGTGTGGTAGCTCCAATCTCATCTACTGTGTGGTTGTTGCTTTGTGACAGAGGGCCCTCGGATAAAGGTCCCAAAGGACCGGGGAGTAGCATACTCGAGTAGTAGTTACCTAGTTACAGAGGTAACCGGGCCTTGTGTTGGCAGAGAGCCGGGTAGGTTCTCGGGACGTCCCGCCAGAGGCGTACCCATGTGGCATTAGGAAGTTCCTTAGCCTGACCATTTGTTGGAAAATCCAATTCCCAATACGAAGCCCTGTACGGTTTTGGTTGTAGAACCTGCCATTTACTTATGGTGGCGCCCCACTGTTTAGATGGTAGCTATAGTAGGCATAGTTCGGAATGTCTATGCTGGCTAAGATTAATATTCTACTTTCAAAATGCTTTCTACACTATGCACTAGTAATAATATCAAAGAATTTTCTCGTATCAAGCATATTTGACTATCATAAGAAGAAATCTCCTCCAATTCTGCGATTGCATTGTGTGTGTGGCGGGAGGTCTTATGGTAGTTTCATTTTCCAAAAGCATAACGAATTTTCTTTATAAAATCTAGTTTATTCAAAAGCAACTGTTTGTTTTGTTTACTCATACCAGTCCCATGACTGACCCGGAGTTTATTGTTTCTTTCCTAAACTCTGGGTGCCCACAATTTCTACACGGGCAGCCTAGTAGCAGGTTTTCATATTTTGGAGTTAGCAGTATTTTGGAGCTTTGCTTTGGAGATATTCTAGAAGCTTTTTGGATCTCAGGTAGTTAGTGTTTTGGGAGATTGTCATCATTTCATTGAAGACTTCTTTTGGATGTATGATCATTGATGTATTATTATGATGTTATTTGGAGTTGTGGTGTATGTATTAAACACTCTGATAAAATGTTGGATATTATGATATTGTATCTGTGATGTATGCATGATATTCATTTAAGTTCCGCTGTTTTATATTCATTTGATGTTTGTTATAAGCTCCGGCGATACGAATTTGATGTCATTTATCGGATATCGAGTTCGGGTCGTCACAAGTGGTATCAGAGCTGAAGGTTGAGTAAGAACTTTAGCTACGGAGTATAACAACATCAGATGGCTCATTAGAGATAGGGTGAAGTATACCCCAGAATGAGTATAACCAAGACTGAGACTCTAAATTTATTAGTCTATTTCTTTTTTACTGCTGATAGTCTTTAAGATATTTCGTCCGCATATTTAAATCAATTTTCTTACTAATTTCAGATAGTAAGAATGAGCGGGCGCAGAGGAAGAGTTAGGGGTCAAGGAAGTGCCACAACACCAAATCAAGTTCCCCCAACACCAGTAACAGCAGTACCTATTCAGCATCAGCCGGACTTGGCTGATTTATATAAGAAATTCGCAAAGCTTGGTGGTAAGCCGTTTACCGGCAAAGAGTCAATTATTGAGGCTCAAGCATGGATTAGATCATGCGAGAAAATCTTTAAAGGGCTGAAATTGCAAGATGATCAGAAGCGACTCATAGCTTCTTGGCAACTTCAGGATGAAGCCTCAGCTTGGTGGGAGACAATCACGGTAGATAGGCCAGAAGATGAGTTTTCTTGGGAGAAATTCAAAGATGTGTTTGAGAAGCGATATTTGCCATCAGCCGGAATTTCTCGGATGTACCAGGAATTTATGGACCTGAAGCAGGGAAGTTTATCATTCGAGGAATATCTGAATAAATTTAATGAGTTATCTCGTTTTGGTCCCGAATTGGTGAATACGCCTTTAAAGAAGAATGAACGATTCATTCGCGGAATGAATAAGAAGTTCCACGAAAGAATGACGGCCCATGTTAAGGAGTCTTTTTCAGATTTAGTTGATATGGGGTATCGATATGCCACACTCGATATGCAAGAAGCCCCGGCAGAAAAGGGAAATTCGGGCAACCCAAATTGGAAGAAACGAAAATTTGGAGGCAAGAAACCATGGCAAAGCAAGGATAAAAAGAAGAGCACTCAGGGTAGTACAGCTGAGAATGTCACTTGTTACAATTGCTTGGAAAAATGCCACTATTCAAATAGCTGCAAGAAGCCAAAGAGAGACAAATCTGCTCAAGCAAATCCTAGAAAGTGCTATTACTGTCAGAAAGTGGGGCATGAAGTTAAGGATTGTCCAACCATGAAGCAAGCCCAAACAGCAAAAGTGTATGCCGTCAAAGACCAACCTGCATCTTCCAAGACAGAAAAGGGAAAAAGAGTTCTCGAAGGTAATCTTACCATTTATGATAACATTGTTAGGGTTCTATTTGACACGGGTGCTACACATAGTTTTATCTCTCAGCAAGCTATTAAGAAATTAAATCTTGAACCCGATTTTGTGGATGAGCCCATATGCGTAAAGAATCCAGTTGGAGGTCCCGCGAACCTTTGTCTTCGTTGTAGGGATGTTACTATCTCATACTCTTGTTATCAATTCCCTACTGGTCTCTTCGTTCTTGATTTTAACGAGTTTGAAGTCCTACTCGGAATGGATTGGCTAGCGAAATATGAAGCCATATTGGATTGCACCAATCGATTGATTTCTATCAAAACCGAATTTGGAGATTTCATCGAAATTGCTTGTGAGGACCCTAGTCCGAAAAGAGAAGGATTGATGTATAATTTGGGTTATCCCGAACCCAGTTTGGAGTCCATTCCAATAGTTAAAGATTTTCCGGACGTGTTTGGAGAAGTGAAATCTCTACCTCCACATCGAGAAATAGAATTCAGAATCGACCTTGTACCTAATGCTCGTCCTGTAGTTCATGCCAGTCGCAGGATGGCTCCCAGGGAAAGGGTTGAATTAGTCGAGCAGACCAGGGATCTACAAGAAAAAGGATTGATTCGACCCAGTGTTTCTGAATGGGGCTCAGCCGTTGTGTTCGTCGCTAAATCAGATGGATCTTTGAGGTTGTGTGTAGATTACCGCGATCTCAATAAGCAGACTCTCAAGAATAAATTTCCACTACCTAGAATTGATGATCTATTTGATCAATTATGCGGCGCTCGTTTCTTTTCGAAGATGGATCTAGCCCAGGGATTCCATCAACTACGCATCGCCGAAGATTGTGTGCATTTAACTGCTTTCAGGGGTCCCAATATGTTCTACGAATGGTTAGTCATGCCTTTTGGGCTAACCAATGCTCCAGCATACTTCGTAGATCTTATGACTCGGGTGTTTTGGGAAGTTTTGAATAAATTTGTGCTCGTATTTATTGATGATATCTTGATCTATTCTAAGACAGAAGAAGAGCATGCCGAACACCTTAGAATTGTTTTGGAAATATTGAGGAGAAATATTCTATATGCAAAATTTTCCAAATGCCACTTCTGGGTCAGAGAAGTCAAATTTCTCGGCCATATTGTTAATGAAGAAGGGATTTCAGTTGATCCTAGCAAAATTTCTGCCATTCTTGATTGGAGAAAACCCACTACACAAAAGGAAGTTCGAAGCTTTTTGGGTTTAGCAGGCTATTACCGGAAATTCGTTCAAGACTTTTCGAAGATAGCTAGTCCTTTGACGAAGCTAACGATGAAAGATGTAAAATTCAATTGGACTTCGAAATGTGATGAAGCTTTTCAGGAGTTGAAGAAGAGATTAACTACTGCTCCTGTCCTCGCTATTATCGATGGGAACCAAGGTTTATCTGTCTATACCGATGCTTGCGGTGATGGGTTGGGTGCAGTATTAATGCAGAATGGGAAGGTGATTGCCTACGCGAGTAGACAATTACGTCCTCATGAAAGAAATTACCCTACCCATGATTTGGTACTTTTGGCGGTTATCTTCGCTTTGAAGATATGGCGACATTATCTTCTGGGTAAGAATCTTTTCAGCTTTCTTAATAATTTACGAAATTAACTTAACTTAAATAATATACTTAATGGGCTCTCATTTTCTAGGTGAAAAATTTGAATTATTCACCGACCATAAATTCTTGAAATATCTCTTTACCCAGAAGGATCTGAATCTGCGACAACAACGTTGGCTGGAATTTCTGGCATCTTATGACCTGGATATTTTGTATACGCCAGGAAAAGCCAATGTGGTTGCAGATGCTTTGAGTAGGAGACATGCTGTTCTCGCATATCTTGTTATCACTCCTACTCTTCTTAAAAAGATCGCGAGCAAGCAATATGACGATGAGTTTCTACGGGGAATTTATAAAAGAATTGGCCAAGGAGAAGATACTAGTTTTGAGATGGATAATAGAGGAGTTATAAGATTGAAAGGCAGAATTTGTGTTCCAGACTTTCCTGATCTGAAACGTGAAGTTTTAGATGAATGCCACAAGTCCAAACTTTGAATCCATCCCGGAGTCAATAAAATGTATCGAGATATTAAAAGAACTTTCTGGTGGAAGACGATGAAGAGAGATATCTCTATTTATGTGAGTCGCTGTGCTACTTGTCAGCAAATCAAAAGCGATCAAAAGAAAGTGGCAGGATTACTTCAGCCTTTAGAGGTACCCAAGTGGAAATGGGACCAAGTATCGATGGATTTCATCGATGGTTTGCCTCGTACTCGAAAGGGCAATGAAGCAATTTGGGTTATTGTAGACCGTTTGACTAAGACTGCCCATTTTTTGCCAGTGAAAGCTACCCGCACGGTTGCAAGTCTAGCTAATTTATATATAAAAGAAATTGTTCTTCTCCATGGTATTCCTAGCAGCATAGTGAGTGATCGTGATCCGATCTTCACTAGTAGATTCTGGGAGGCATTCCAAGCCGCTTTGGGGACCAAATTGAATCTCAGCACTGCTTATCACCCACAATCTGATGGGCAGACAGAAAGGGTTAATCGAATTTTAGAAGACCTATTGCGCGCTTGTATTCTTGACTTTGGTGGATCTTGGGAGGACTATTTGCATTTGGTCGAATTTTCCTATAACAACAGCTATCAGGCTAGTATCGAAATGGCTCCTTTTGAAGCTTTATATGGTCGTCCGTGTCGATCACCTGCATGTTGGATCGAATCGGGTGATAGACTTGTTCTTGGGCCAGACATGGTTAAAGAAGCCACTGAAAAGGTTGATTTTATACGGAAGAAGTTATTAGCTGCTCAGAGCCGTCAGAAAAGTTATTATGACCGCCGAAGGAGAGATTTGGAATTTCAGGTTGGAGATTCTGTATTTTTGAAAGTGTCTCCAATGCGGGGTGTATTGAGATTCGGGAAAACTGGAAAGCTAGCACCGCGTTATATTGGCCCTTTTCCTATTCTGGAAAGGATCGGTCCGCTAGCATATCGAGTGCAGTTGCCCAGCTGGTTGTCTGGTGTGCATAATGTGTTCCATGTTTCTAGTCTTCGGAAGTATGTGCACGACCCAGATGATATTATTGAAGAAGCTGCTCAGCAGGACCTTGAAATCACTCCCAACTTGGCTATAAGAAGGGAACCAATAAAGATTATTGATCGTGATGAAAAGCGATTGCGAAACAAAGTTGTAAAATTGGTCAAAGTTCAATGGAGTGGCGATCCAAAGGACTGTACTTGGGAAACTGAAGACAACATGAAGAAATCATATCCCAAATGCAGAGTAGACATCTCGGCTTAAACTGTAAGTCATTTCTTTATTTTTATATTTTTTCTTTTCTTTTTCTGAATTCGTATATTCTTGGTTTACTTTTCTCTCTCTTTCAATTTCGAGGACGAAATTTTCTTAAGGAGGGGATATTGTAACATCCCAGAATTTTGTTAAATTAGATATACGACTTATTTGAACTTTTAAATTTAAATTGTGAAATTTCAAGAAGAATAAAATATTGTTAATATTAATATTATAAAATTTTATGGAAGTAAATAAAAGTTTGATAGTTTAAATTTTTAAATGAATGATAAATTAAATGTTGATTGTAAAACTTAAAATAGAAAATAAAATGAACAAAGTATGTAAGTATTTAAGTAAGAACTGTACTTATAATAATCAAGTGGAACATAACCATGCTGTAGTATTCAAGACATAAGACATAAGAGTGTAAATTAAGATATAACTTGCATATAAATTGTAAACCAAGAAGTAATAAAATGAAGAGAAGTATTTTAAACAAAACAATTGTATATACAAAGCTTGTGCAAGAAGATTAACATAGATAAATATCTTCAAGAATAAAACAAAACTGGTGTACTTACAGGAAGAAAAAATTCTGCAGCATGTTTATGTAAGTAAGAATTGGAACAAAGGCATTTAATGCCATCTATTCAAAAACAAATAAAATCTTACTTAGCACACAAATAAATCATATCAGCCGAAATATTTTTCTTGGTCAATAAAGCAAACCAAGATAATTTGATTAAAACAAGACTTTGTCCCAGTTAGTATTTTCCCTAACCTATACAAACCTTTTATATATATCTTCACACACCCCTATATACATTAAGTTATTCAAAAGCAAAGCACCACAAAACAAAGGAAAAAAAGAAAAAAAAAAGAAAGAACATGAAATAAAATAAATAGGATAGAAAACATCACTGTGTGTTCAAGTGCAGGCAATATACTGAAGATTTAAACTGCAGTTCAAAGAGAAAATCGATATAGCTTCTGTTTCAAACAATTGTCATGTGAGTAAACAAAGTTTTGTTTTAAAGTTTAAGTCAATTATAACGTTATGATTCTTTAACCAATATAGTTAGATATGGTTTCAAGTTGAATATGAATCTGCATATGCTATTGTTGCTCTGGAAAATTTGGATATGCCTGTCTTCAATGTTTTTCCAAGTTTCTGAACATATAAAAGTAAAGAAATTGTAAAGTTTGCTTTATATAAATGTTTGAATCCTGAATATTTAAAGCTAATGTAAGTTGTTACCTAAATCAAGGCCTGCAAATTTTTGCTTTGCAGTTTCACAGTATGTCATAATACTGTATGCATGCTTGGGTAAAGGTTGAGAACCTTAACCTATGAATAAGCTAGTTATGTGCCTGGGATATAAAATGGTGTTAGTTTGCATATGCATAGGTAGTTCTTCTCTGTACACAGACATTTGGAAACATAAATGCCTGTCCAAGTCAGAAATCAGTTCTGTCTTTGTTTTCAGAGTATCACACTTATTCAAAACCCCATCTTTAATTGTATGATCATTATTAGACTTCGATCTCAAGATAAAACTTGCGTATTTAAGGATGAACTATGAAAGAAAAATAAAAATAATTTCAGAAGGAAAGGTTACACAGTTGAAAAACAATATTTTTACAGTAATATGCCATATTTTGATTAAACTCGAATATCATGAAATGCTAATTCAAGTTTATAACTTGAATCTTCATTGCAAATTATGATTTTTAAGACGAAATTGGCAATTTTTAGTTGCCTATGTCGTGCGCAGTTCATTGTTGAACGAAAATAGTGTTTTGATCGATTTCTGATCATCTAACAATTTTTAGATGCTAGAAATTGGTGGGAAGCTGGGTTGAACACTCACGATTCCAGGAAAAATTTTGGAAAATTTTTCTAATGTATGAACGAGGAGAACGAATCGAGACTAGGGTTTAAACCCACATTTGAACGGTGTTGATAAATCAAATAGCTGCCACGTCGACATAGCACCGGAGCTGATCGCACCGGTGGCGATCGAGGCAGTGGAGAGAGGCGGAGCTCCGGTCAAGTTTCCATGGCCTATGATGGTCAGGGGAGGTGGCGCGGGCTCAAATTCCTGGTGATGTGTTTTACGTTCGTTGGTCGAAATGTCTCGAAATTGCTTTTGAGTTTAATTCGAAACTCTGGGTGTTCGTACGGGTTTGGGAGGTGGAGAGCAACGTGTGGGAGGCCGCAGCACCGTCCCACGTCGGTGGAGTTGGCCGTGCACGTATACGTGCAGTGGTGTGTGTCAGTGGTGAAGTCTGGGAAAGGGGAGAAGTATGACCCGAAGTCACTCTCGGGGAAGTGGGGTGGAGACTCGAAGGAAGACTCGAGTTGTGTTTGGTTGCAACGTGGTTAACTTTGGGACTTAAGAAAATTTTGAAAAAAAATAATAATAATATAGTACTCGGGTAAGTTTTTTGTTAAAACCCGAAGCAGAAGCCAAATTTTCTCGGGGATGACCCGAAGAACCCCTCGGGTTGGACCTGCAGGCAGCAACATTCCAGTTTGCAATATAGGATTTAAATGATTTTTTTCTGATCTATTCTTCATAAATGATGATAGTTGGTTAAGATAGTGTAAAGTGTTTATTTTGCTTAACAATATATTTAAGAAATATATTCAAATTTGTTAACTTAAAACAAATACATTATGATAGTTAAGAAATGATTAAATAATTAATAATTAATTACTTTGAGATTGAAGGTCGATTAATTTAAAGAATAATTAGCAAATAAAAGTAATTAATTATTAAGAATTAATAAATTAAGATTGTTAATTAGAGAATAAGTGATTAATAAAGCTAGTTTAAAATTAAATAAATTTATAATTGAGTGAAATTCTAAAACATTGATTTAAAATAAATCAATAAAGATTTATTCGGTTAAATTATTAAACTAAATTCACTTTGACTTGTAAATAATTAACCATTGCTATGCACTATATTGATTTCTGTTGTGATTGTGGTACTGTATGTTGCACTATGACTGTGATTTGTTCTGTAGTGATGTGAAAACCCTGTTTGCCGTAAAACGGCAATTTAAATTTCGATGCGACAGGGAGTCGAATTTCAGTTTGTTATCCGAAACCCACATCGAATTCTAGATGTGAATCTTTGTGATGGATATATTCACGTGTTTTAAAATTAACCGCTCACTATTCGGTTTAGCCGGGAGAGGACCTTCGTGTCATATAACCCATTCCGAATAATGATACGTCGAAATGGATAGCATTTGAAGACCTGTGGTGAAGACCGGGTGTCTTCGAAAACGATAGGATAACCTATCGATTGTCTCTGCACTGAGTTGCTCCGGTATAGAGTTTTCCTAAGTGATGGGAAATCCGATCGGGATTGTGGATACCCGGAATTGCAAGGGCTTCTTCCTTTATTGGACGAAGTGCCTTCGGTTCTGTTCGAACCCGGAACAGACTTGTATGGTCGTGTGTCTGACACTACACTTTGAGATATAACGCCGATTCCTTTCGAATACATATCTGTTGGTGGCGGAGAATTTATTCTCTTAGCTTAACACCCTTCTCTGAGACGTACGAGCTCAGAGGTTATGTAATTGAAGGTTATCAGTGGTATATTCCCAAACTGGTAGTGTGGCATGCCAAGTGCTGCTGTGTGTTGATGATCATTAGTTGATCATTTGTGATCAAAGCAAAGCTTTCGCGTAAAGCATAGCTTTGTGGACGAGACCTCATCGGACCTCACAACCCGGAAATGGTCGAAACAGGAAAGATGCGGCAAGGTTATGAGGGTCGCGCCCTTTAGGGTATGTCATTTCCTTCTGGAAAAAGGTAATGTCATGGTATGGAGCCCAGATATTTACCTGTGTGGTAGCTCCAATCTCATCTACTGTGTGGTTGTTGCTTTGTGACAGAGGGCCCTCGGATAAAGGTCCCAAAGGACCGGGGAGTGGCATACTCGAGTAGTAGTTACCTAGTTACAGAGGTAACCCGGCCTTGTGTTGGCAGAGAGCCGGGTAGGTTCTCGGGACGTCCCTCCAGAGGCGTACCCATGTGGCATTAGGAAGTTCCTTAGCCTGACCATTTGTTGGAAAATCCAATTCCCAATACGAAGCCCTGTACGGTTTTGGTTGTAGAACCTGCCATTTACTTATGGTGGCGCCCCACTGTTTAGATGGTAGCTATAGTAGGCATAGTTCGGAATGTCTATGCTGGCTAAGATTAATATTCTACTTTCAAAATGCTTTCTACACTATGCACTAGTAATAATATCAAAGAATTTTCTCGTATCAAGCATATTTGACTATCATAAGAAGAAATCTCCTCCAATTCTACGATTGCATTGTGTGTGTGGCGGGAGGTCTTATGGTAGTTTCATTTTCCAAAAGCATAACGAATTTTCTTTATAAAATCTAGTTTATTCAAAAGCAACTGTTTGTTTTGTTTACTCATACCAGTCCCATGACTGACCCGGAGTTTATTGTTTCTTTCCTAAACTCTGGGTGCCCACAATTTCTACACGGGCAGCCTAGTAGCAGGTTTTCATATTTTGGAGTTAGCAGTATTTTGGAGCTTTGCTTTGGAGATATTCTAGAAGCTTTTTGGATCTCAGGTAGTTAGTGTTTTGGGAGATTGTCATCATTTCATTGAAGACTTCTTTTGGATGTATGATCATTGATGTATTATTATGATGTTATTTGGAGTTGTGGTGTATGTATTAAACACTCTGATAAAATGTTGGATATTATGATATTGTACCTGTGATGTATGCATGATATTCATTTAAGTTCCGCTGTTTTATATTCATTTGATGTTTGTTATAAGCTCCGGCGATACGAATTTGATGTCATTTATCGGATATCGAGTTCGGGTCGTCACAATTTCACTTTTAAAATAATAATTTAAATATGCTTAGTTAAATTTCCATTCAAAAATCAATATTTAATAATAATTCACATATTAAATTCATACATTCAATTTCAATTCTTTATAATTACACTTTAACTTAACATTTAAGTTTTCATTTTAAAATATAACCCATTTTCATTATATTTAGTTAAATTAAAATTTCACTTTTGAACAAAATTCACAAATTTCCAATTTAAGTTACATTTCAAAATTCAACTCAATATTCATTCATTTAACATTATAAATTTATTCAAAAATCATTAATATATAAAAAAATCATTTTAAGTTCATTTTAATTCAAATATCATAAATTTATCATATTTCAATATTTAACTTAAATTCCATTTATAATTAAATCAAAATTCCCAAAATAATTCATATTTCAAATTTCTACTTTACCATTTATTTGTTTCACTTATAAATTTTCAGAAAAATCAATAATGCTTTACAAAAATCATTTTTAATCAAGTTTAAATCAAAATATTATAATATTTACATTTTTAAAATATTTTAAATTTTTTAGAAAATAGTAATTTAACTACGGGTCTGTATATAATTTTCTAGCCTAGGTAAAGTGATATAGATAATATATCATTTCAACCCGTAATTTACAAAGTAAACCCGGGTTTTATCATTTCAAACCCGCAGTCCCAAGTAAATGAAAATAATTTGAAAATCAATTAGGCCTATCATTTCAGCCCATAACGATTTTCTCCAATTCTAAAGTACGTTCGGGTATGTATCATTCAACCCATAGTGATTCTAATCTAAAGGGAACTTGCAGTGTGATAAACTGATATAAATAATAGAACATCATAATAGAATAGTAACAGATGATATAACAGGTGTTTAAGCATGGGTGAACATCATATGATCATAATATAGCAGATATAATATGGTGATGCATTTTACAGATTCACATGTGATCGATTTACTAGTTATATAAGTACAAAACTGTCTGGTGAGAATAACTCACCGGTATAAGCTGGAGACTACAACTGAAACACCCAAACTGAGATCCTCAAAGCACGATAGCACGATAATGATTCAAGTTTGAGAGAGCCAAAGATTTATTTCCTTGAACACATTCAAACAAAACAATATAACAAACATAAGTTTTCAACCCAAAATAAGATTAAACAATGGTAGAAATAAATGCATAAATCATCTCCAAACCACTTTCACTTTCCTTCTACAACATATTCCTCAGCCCTAGGTTGGAAAGGCATGCCTAAAGCATGGACTAGGATCTGGTTTGGGTTCATAAGAGGTCGTGCTAGCATGGATGGTGATCGAGCAAAAGTATGTGAGTAAGAGCTACAAAACAATGCAACAAAACAAGGCTCAAGGCAACATAAGGCTCGACCAAAGCAAGATCAAGCACGTCCATCTCTGTAGTGGGCTAGAGGATGGTGTGGTAGAGGGTTTCAGGTCATCTATGGGTGGTGGAGTTGGACTAGGTGGCAGCCAAGGGGGTGGTTGAAGGTGCTGGAAGCATATGAGGTTAGAAATGCATGAATTCAAGTGGAGTTTGCAAGTTTTAGGTGGAGTAGGTCAGCTATGGTGCACGGATTGGGATGGTCAGAGGCTGGAAGAGGTGGTGGTTAGTGGTTCAAGTGATGGAGGAGGCAGCCATGGTGAAGAAGTGGCAAGGGGCTGAGCTACAAAGGTGAGAAAGCAAGTACAAAACAACATAATCAAGTAGAAAACAATAGAAAAGAGGAAAAAGAATTTTACCCAAAAATTTTTCAGGTTGAAGGCCGAACATTTAAGGAGATGAGATGTTTTTGATACGTGAAAAATGAAATAGGAAAGTCGGCTGAAGCAATGATAAGGAACGGCCAAGAAATGAACGCAAATGTTGGTTGAAAATGTGAAAAGGTGAGGAGGTGAAAAGTCAAGGGATATAAAAGGTTTCCATAACTCTACAAATTTCCAATATTTTCTTTTCAATTTTATATAACTGAAATATATATATATATATATATAAATTCAGATAAAAATATGAAAATTTAGTAAATAAACAAAAATAAATAAATAAATATTAATTATATATAATTAAATTAAGAAAATAATAAAGGAAATGTAAACTAGTCTTGAAAATTTGAAAATAAATGGAACAAACTTTGGAAAATTTTTATGTACTTAAAAATATTTATAAATAAAGATAAGAACACAAATTAAAAATGCATTCACAAAAATAAATTAATAAATTTTAATTATATATAATTTAAATGAAGAAAATAGCAGAAAAAATAGAAACTAGCCTTTAAAATTTGAAAATAAATTCAACAAGCTTTGGAAAATTTTTAAAATCACTTTAAAAATATTTAAAAGAAAAAATTATATGTAACATAACATATAATAAAAATTTGAATAAGATATGACAAATAAAAAGATTATTTATATAAATTAAAATAAACAATGTTGTTAAATAAAACAGTTTACACCCAATATTGTAAAAAACATAACTTTCACAATATGACTCCGATTTCAATCGAAACGAAAAGTAGTATTCTTAAAATTTAATCTATTCTCATAATAAAAGATAAAATTCAAAAATTTAAATATTTAAATTTAAAATTTAAAAATCAAAGTTTGACCATATTGTCCATAAATTCAATTTCTAGAAAATATACAATTTATTCATGTTTGGAAATATAATTCACATAAAATCAAAAATTATATTTAAATAAAAAATTTAATCTTTTAATAAATAAATTAAATTTTTTAAATCAGGAAATTCAATTTAACAGAAATAAAATATACAATAAAATAATCCCAAAATATAGGGTTGTTACATTTAAAAGTTGGAAATCACCAACAAATCAGTCAATCAGTTCCAATAGATAAGGTTATACCAAAACAATTTGAAACTCGAGGATTAAACACAGGGTTACTTTAAATCATTTCAAATACATATATATATATATATATATATACACATATATCTTTCGAATATCAAACCATACTTCAAAATCTAAAATCAAAATTTGGTTTTACAAAATCACTCGCATAGCAAAGCTACTAGAGTGACCTCTCCCTCACTCAGAAACTCGAAAATCAATATCGATGATGCATGCATTTATCACCAAAATTTATTTTCCAGCGACATAAGTGGGTTCTGGACTTTTATTTTCTTGAAACTTCTTTGAAATCACTTCGAAATCATTGGGATTAGTTCGAATACATTTGAAACATTTTTACTTGTAGAAATATCTTTAAATCATATTATTATTATTTATTTTCCACAATCCTAAAACCGATTTCAAAACACCGGAGTTTGATTCCTCGAAATTCAAATTCAAAACCCTTCAATTATAAATCATTTTATATAAGTCAAATTCTTATAAATTTTCAAAATTTCAAATCCTTTCGGAACTTCAAATTTCTCGTTTTAAAAGGTATATAATCCTTATCGGAAACATTTCACTTTTATATACAAAATAGGGTCATCCTTATCAAAATAAATAATTTCGATGTATGCACAAATTCAAAAATACAACCAAATACAAATTTCCAAAGAATGATTCAAGGATAGATTTCAAACAAACAGAGACTCAAATTTAGAGGATCTAATCAAATTGAATTCTGATTCGAAGATAAGATCGAACAAAGATAAGATAATTCAATTACCAAATAGAAGATAGATAAGCCTATGTAATTGCGGGCGACCTTAACTGGTCAACCGGGACTTCGGGAATATAATCGATTCGGAAATCTAAGGAAAATCGACATTCGATCGCCAGAGGTAGAATCCAGGTAGAGCAGGAGATAGATAGTATTGTAAACCGTGGATACAGAAATCTCCAGTGAATCAATGTCAATTGTAAAGGAGTTTCACACCATTACAAATTTTTCAAAAATTTGCAGAATCACCGATCTTTATAGAGGTCATTCCAAAGTGGAGTTACGAAATGCCCCAAAATCAAAAGGATAAAATAGGGAAGACAAGGATTTCAGAACAAGTGGGAGCGTTCCAAAGTTCAAGGAATCCTAATAGATAAGAATCCTAACCAAGAGATTTCTAATAAGGTGGATATAGAAGGAATGAAGTTTAGAAAATCTTGGTTTCAAAATAAGAAGATTTTTATACCAATATAATCTTTGAAAATACTTTAAAAATAATTTGGAAATCATTTTATACTTCAAAAATACGTTCTCTCACAAAGAAAGGATTTTGAGATTGATTTCACTCATTCTAGGGTATTTCTACCTTATCTCTAATGAGTTTTTGCTCCGCAGGCTATGGTTTGCCTAAAACCAAAGCTCTGATACCAATTGTAACAACCCGATATTTTCAGCCATTCGCATCCACACATGCCGGACTTGAATTGCTCAAAATACCGCATTGTAATAAAATTTGGAGCAAATGAAATACAATCACAGAATCATAGACACAGAAATATTAGAATAACTCGCAGCGGAAATTAAAATACCAAAGTAGTTCATGAAGCTACTATAACAAACTCTCAAAACATAATACATAATATCAGTCTGAAAAACATATACAATAGAAATCTCAAATACATAGAAGTTTATAAATACCAGAGCTGAAATAGAACAACTGAAACTGAAAGGGAAAAGATAACTGGACAAGCAGAATCTCCACCGATTCCTAGCTCCAGAAAAGAAATCCAAAGCTAAGCTATAAATACTCAGGCTGACCCGAGCGTAAAGTAAAACACAAAACACTCGAGTCAGGACATACACTTATATAATGTAAACCAACTCAAGTGAACTGTAGCAGTAATGCACAATATCTTAAATGATGCTTGGGATCGCCCATCCTTTAAGGATCAGTTAAACCATAAATTAAATACATCCCGTGGTTAAAATTTCAAAATAGTATTTTATACTTCTATATCAAATATCAGTTAAAAGTTCAATATCATTTCAAAAATCCATTTCAAAATATTAAAATATCATATCTTTTCAAAACCACATTCATTTTATTTAAAATACCATTTCAACACACATTTCAAAATAGTTTATATTTCAAAACAAATTACTTCATTTTAAATCATTAAATTGAAGATATTATATTTAATAATTAAATTATTAAATTTCCAAAATTTTAATCTTTCAAAGTTCATTTATTCACTTAAATTCATTAAAACAGAATAAAAATTCAACTTTCGCGGCATTTTGAAAATGATACAGAAAGTTACTTTTAAAACAATTCAATTTAACAAAAGACAGCATTTAAAAATGCTGTAATAGGGTTACTTCAGTTCAACTAAAACCTTAGTTAATTTCAGCAACTACAGCTTTACAAAGTGCTATAATTGCCTTTAATTCAATTTAGCCATTTAATTCATTTCTATCAACTACAACATTTACAAATGCTGTAATATCCTTTACATTAGAAAATAATAGCATTTCAAAAATGCTGTTAATTAAATTCCAAATATTCAATATAATTTCTCAAACAATTAAATTTTTGTTTAAACTACTTTAAACTTATAAAATCATAAAATTTCACTTTTTAAACAATCATTTAAATACCCTTATATTTATGATTTTATAAAGTTAAATATTCATTCAAAAATCAAGATTTATTAATAATTCATATATTAAATTCAAACATTCAATTTCAATTTTTTTTTAGTTTAAATTTTTAATATAACACTTAAGTTTAAATTTCCAAATATAACTTATTTTCATTTTAGTTACTTAACTTAAAATTCATTTTTAAACAAATTTCAAAAATTTCCAAACTAAGCTATATTTCAAAATTCAACTTAAACATTCATTTATTTCACAGCTTAATTTATTCAAAAATCATTAATACTTTATAAAAATAATTTAAATTCATTTTAATTTTAATTTAAATCTATTTATCATATTTTCCTACTTAATTTAAATTCCATTTATCACCAAATCAAAATTTCCAAAATAACTTATATTTCAAATTTGTAACTTTGCCATTAATTTATTTCACTTATAATTTTTTTAGAAAATCAAAAATACTTTACAGAATCATTTAATTAAGTTTAAATCAAAATACTAAAATATTTACATTTCTAAAATACTTTAGAAATTTTAGAAAACATATTTTAACCATAGTTTGTATAATTTTTTTAACCTAAGTCCAATGATACGGATAATATATCATTTCAATCCGTAATTTACAAAGGAAAAATCCGGGTTCTATCATTTCAAACCCGCAATCCCAAGCAAATGCAAATAAAATAAAAATCGCTCAGACCTATCATTTTAGCCCATAACGATTTTTTCCTATTCTAAAGTTCGTTCGGGTATGTATCATTTCAACCCATAGTGATTCTAATATACAGAGAACTTGCAGTGTGATAAACTGATATAAATAAACAGAATAACATCATGTAATAGCAACAGATGATATGACATGTGTATAAATAGGGTGAACATCATATGATCATAGCAGAAGCAGTTAATAACATAATAATAATATCTACAGATTCACAAGGTGTCAATTTACTACTAATATAAGTACGGAAGATGTGGTGAGAAATACTCACCTGTATAAGCTGGAGATGACAACCAAATGTACAAAAAAGGAACCTCAAAGGCACGATAACACGACAATGATTTGAGAGTGGGAGAACCAAAACTAATTGCCTTGTTCAAATCAAAAAATAAAGTACAAACATGAATTTCAAACCAAACTATTTATAAACAATGCTAGAAATAAACATATAACACAAAGCTAACCTTTTGCACTTGCGTTCAACATCATATTCTTCAGCTATGGGTTGTAAAAGCACTGTAATGGGATGGTTTTGGTTCAGGTTAAGGTCAAGTTGAGGTCATATAGGTTGGCCATAACAATATATGAAGGAGATGAAGGCATATGTGTGCATCAACACACAGCTACAAGCAACAACATGGATTTCAAGGCCTAAATGGCTTCGGCCAAGCATGGATTGGGCATGGCCTGATCTGGTGAGTGCATGTATAGGTGTGGCAAGGTCCTATGCTCAGGTTCTGGCTGGTGGTGGTGGTGGATGGGTTGGCCAAAGTGGTGGTTGAAGTGGTGGCAACAAGGGAAGGCTCGGCTATGAAGTTTTAAGGTGGAGTTTTCATCAATTTTTGGTGGATCATCATCCTATAGGGCTTCGTCCATGGATGGTCAGTGAGAAGGAGGGGATGATGGCTGGAGTAGGCGGTGGTGGAGGCGGCCAAGGTGCTGGAGTTGGCAGGCCGAACTACATGAAGGTGAAGGCAAGTGCAAAATCAAACAAAACAAGTATAAAAAGTGAAAAGAAAAGAAGAAATTTTATCAAAACTCTTGTACAGGATGATGGCCGAAATTTTCTAGGGTTGGGAAATTTTTCTTTCACATGAAAAAGAAATGAAATGGTCGGCTGAACAAAGGAGTATGAGGCAGCCAATGGAATTGATGCATTGGTTTGTGAAAAGGTAAGTGAATGTGAAAAGACTAGAAATAAAAAGGGTCACAAACTATTCATATTTCCATAATTCTTTTTAAATTTTTAAATACATGTAAAATACTAATAAATATAGATAAAACAAGAAAATATAATGAATAAACAAAAATAAATAAATATAATTAAATTAAGAAAATAGCCTTAAAATTGGAAACTAGGCTTTAAAAATAGAAAATAAATGCAATAAACTTTGGAAATTTTTTATCATCAATATAAAATATTTAAAAAAATAAAATATATACATAATATAACATATTTCACATATATATAAATTAGAATCAGATATGATAAATAAAACTATTATTTATATAAATTAAAATAAACAATATTGTTGAATAAATCAATTTATACACAATATTGTAAGAAGCATAACTTTCTCAATATAAAACAGATTTCAACGAAACGAAAAGCAGTATTCTTGAAACTAAATTTATTTTCATAATAAAAGATAAAATTCAAAAATTAAAATTTTAAATTTGATGTCAATGTTTGACCAGATTGACAAAAAATCCACTTTTCTGGAAAATATTTTTTATATTCAGGTTTGAAATTATAATTCACATAAAGATCAAAGTTTATATTTAAAATAAACAAATTTATTCATATTAATAAATAAAAATAAAGTTTTAAAATCAGGAATTCAAATAAAATAATCAAAATAAACCATTAAAATAAATCACAAAAATACAGGGTTGTTACAAGATAGCTCGATCGTGCTTTAACCATTCAAGTGCTCGGCCTTGGTTTCCATGTGCTCGGCCTTGATGGTTCTATGGATCGGGTATGGAATCATGTAGGTCGGGTTTAGCATCATAACAAAAGGCTAGGAAGGAATGTGAAGTGTTTTTGAGTTACTAGTGAAGGAAGGTCAAAGGTCAGGCAAAATAGGAAGGTTTTGGTGCGCCACTTAGCTCGGCTATGGGTCAATTGGGCTCGGCTATATCAGGGTTCAGGTCTGGCCAAATCTGAAGTGATGTCCAGAGGTGGTTAGGCAGGTGGTGGTGGATCTAGGGATGTGGCCGAAGCAATATATGAAGGGGTAGTGAAGTTTTGGGGTCGACTAGGCATTTTCAAGTGGAGTTTTATGCAACGTTTGCGGTGATGGCTCATATGGATGTCATAGTTACCATTGGTCAGAGGAGGAGGTGGTGGTTGTTGTGGCTGGTGATAGTGGAGAGGATGGTGGTGATGGTGAAGGGTTATGGCCGAGCAAAGCATAAGAGGAGCAAAGGCAAAACAAATGGAAATAAGAAGAGAATAGGAAGAAAAGAAGAGAATAGGAAGAAAAGAAGAGAAGTCATTAACAATATTTTTTTAAGTGAGGTAGCTGTGAGTTGTGGATGGCTAGAAGTTTCTCATGCGAATGAAGAAGGAAATGTACGGCTATGTAAAGAAATGTACGGCTAAGCCAATGAAAAGCCAAAAAAAAATGAAAGGACAAGGTTAAATGAAAAGTCATAGGAAAATGAAAAGGTTTTGACTCTTTGTATTTCTAATTTCTTTTAATCAAAATAAAAAAAATAAAATTCAGTAAATAAAAATAAAAGAAAAACAAAATTTAAAGTGAAAAAGAAATAAACAATTATTCTTAGGAAAAATAAAAAGAAATAAAGAAAATAGTTTATTATATTGAAACTAGAATTTAAAATTGTGAACAAAATACAATGAACATTAGAAAATTATAACTACACATTTAAAATGTTTTAAAAATAAAATATATACATAACATGTCATGTTACGCATATAAACATAAAATAGAACATGACAAATAAAAATATTATTTATATAAATTAAAATAAACAATTTACATACAATAGTGTAAAAAGCATAACTTTCACAATATTAATCAGATTTCAAAGAAACAAAAAGCAGTATACTTAAATTTTTATTTATTTTCATAATAAAAGATAAAATTCAAAATTTTAAATTTTTAAATTTTAAATTTAAAAGTCAAAGTTTGACCATACTGACCAAAATTCATATTTTTGGAAAATATTCTATTTATTCATGTTTGGAATCTAATTCACATAAAAATCAAAATTTATATTTAAAATAACAAAATTTATTCATTTTGATAAATAAAATAAAGTTTTTAAATCAGGAATTTCAATTTAAAATAATTACAAAATACATGATTGTTACAATAAATTTTGGATAATTCACATAATAAACTCAACTTAAATTAAAGTTTCCACTAACATTAAATTAAATCGGAACTGTAAATCCCTAAATTTTTTCTCAGTAAACAACAATTTTTTTTTCACTTTACTGTAAATGATATTTTTCTCTTTGATTTCTGCATATATGTATTAACTTAAATGGAGAGAAAATAAAATAAAATCGAACCTGAGTTCTGGTCAGAGCTATCGCCGCCTCAACGCGATCGAGCTCGCAAAACCCAAAGTTCAACACGCGGTATGTTGAGTGTGACGACCATCGCGACCTCCGACATCGTTCAAGACCGTCGAATCGCCATGCTCGAACACGAGTTCCTAGTGCCATTGCCGCCGTTAGCGACCCATCAATCAACGCCGCGTTGCGATAACACTCTCACCCTCGAGATGAAATCGAAGCCGCGGACTATCTCACGTGCTCGTGAGAAGCTTCCCTCGCTGCCATGAATCCTCGATTCGATTTTGATGTGTTAAACTGAGGCTCAGCCGTTGACCTTCGATTTGAAAAAAAGGAGATAAAAAATGAAGGCTCGATGATTTGGCTTCGGCCATTGATATTTATTCTATAAACGAACGAATATATTTATTATTATATTTTTTTCTTCTTAAAGAAAAGCATGGCTATGTTAAAAATAAAGAAGGAGACGCCTGTGAAATTGGAGGACAAGTGTTAGATTAGGCGAAGCACGTGTAGAATTTGCCTTATGAAAAAAATATTATTAAATCCATGTATTAAATTTGAATACAAGTTCAAATTCAAATCCAATCATCTCGATAAAAGCAACTTATAATCTCGAACCCTAATCAGGACGTGCCGCCAGGTGTTTATAATGTTATAAGCCCATTTTGAATGCAATGGAAAAGGTTGCGAGTCCAAATTCGATCGTATGGAGAAGATAGCATTTTGAACCCAGTTATTAAATTTAATTTCGATAAAATTTTAGCACGCTTGCTTATCGTACTGCCAAACGATCACTCCAAACATTATGAAAATTGAAATTCGATAATAATACACTATTACGAATCTAATGGAGCTGGTTTCGTCGAAATCCGAGACTGTGCCTCGGAAGGCTATTTTTAAATATCGATTTAAACGACATAATTTCAAAACTGATCAAAACATTTTCAAATCCAATTCTGAAGCTTTCATTATCTTCAGCATTATCAATATAAATTTTGTAAGCCTTGAAAATATTTTTAATCGGCTTAAAACTAAATATTCAAATTTTTACCCAACTTCAATAAATTAAATTCAATAATTTAATTGCCAAATCCATAGTTATATTTGAAATTCAAGTTAAAATAACTTCCAAATATTTAAAATCAATTAAATATTTTAATTTCAAACGTCAAAAATTCCAGGTCGTCACATTCTTCCCCCTTAAAAGAATTTCGTCCCTAAATCACTAGTTAAAAAGAATGATCCTTAATCCATTTTTGCAAAACCAAACAGTTTTATTAACTTGCCAAAGCAAATTTTTTATTATAAATCCACTATCATTTCAACTAGCTTCGTAAAATTTTCCATAGTTTCCAAACAATATTGTTTTCTTATAATTCAATTTATATTCAAATTTTCAAAATTTTCTCAAAATTTTTCTAACTCCCTAAATTTTCGAAAAATTTCGCCAACGTCTCCTTTGCACGGCTAGCTCGGTATGACTACAAAATGGCACAATGGGCCCCCAGATTTCAAAAAGAAAACAAAAAGCCAATAGGTTGGACAAGAAAATTATAAAATTTCATATAGAAATTCAAATACATGCCTTTTTCGAGCAGTTCAAATTTTACCTTCGAAATCAAAATCCAATTCCTTTTCTTTTAACGCACCTGTATATCCTACTAGCAGTAATATACAATTAGAACATTCAAAACCATTTTGCACTTTTCTTTACAAAAGATTCAATATCTATTTCATTCATATCTGTACGATGTACTTAATATCATTCGTACGCAATACCAAATTCGATCGCTTACTCGATCACACAATTTCACTTCTGAACTAGTATCGTCCACCCGACTTTCTAGTGTGGACTCAGATCTGGTTTCTTGATCAGAAACCATCATTCTCCTTGCGTTGCCGTAAACTATGATAGAGAATTTCCAGAATCAACAAAAAATCCATATTCAGGTTTCACCGTCGAAAATTGAGTGAAAAATCCCATCCCGGATCGATATAACTATCTCGAAATTCTGTTCTCGAACTCTGTATCAAATTGTTATGCGAATAAAATAATATATGTACATCCTTCGTATTCATTCCTAATTCTATATCAATTTTCGTTTCTTTTATCCATATCGATTTTTCATTCCCTTATTCACAATTACCATTTCACGATTTCCAGATTAATCTTCATTCACTTATAAATTTAGAATATTTCTTCAGCTCTAAATTTTACTTAAGAATTTCACCATTTATTTCTTAAGTTCACACAAATATTCTATATACTTCTTATATAAATTTTTAATTCACCTTTTGGTTTTATGTACTTATATTTAAACTGGATTTCAAATTCCGTATGCATCCCATTTACCTTTCATTTATAATTATTGGATTCAGTTCATTTCAAACCTTATCTATTAGGTCATTCCTTCAATTAGTTTCACTTAATAATTTTTATTTCAATACTTCGCTTTGTTGTCACAAATCAAATTCAATTCCAATTTCAGTTCTATTATTTACAAATTCAAAATGAGTTTTAACATTCAATTTAACTTTCATTTACTTGCAATTGTTAATTTATTTATTCATTCACAATTTTATTTTCCACCTTTATAAATTGCATTCCATAACTTATTTTTATCAGATTCTAGAGTCTTTCGAACATTTCAAAATCATTTTTTAAAAATCAATTCAAATTATCTTTTTGAATTCCCAAAACCTAACCCAGTTTGCGAACAACTTCCATTTAAAATAATTCGGTAGCAATTCCTCTCTTGGAAACCCAAAAATGAATACCGATGATGTCGCGATCATCATCGGAATTATTTTCCAGCCACCGAAAACAGTTTAGTGCTTTTATCCCTCTTTAAAACATTTTTTCAAATCTTTGAAAAATATTTCCAAACTCGAAGGGAATTTAATCTTTTCCAAATTTCAAAATTTTCAAATCCTTTCAAATTCTTCTAAATATTTCTCTAGAATTCTATTTCAAATAATAAATCACATTTACATTTACAAACCCTTAATATTATCACTTCCTAACAACCAAGCAACCAAACAACCATATACTATAATAATTTACAAAGATTATTCCTTTTATATACAAAAAATAATTTGGGTGAAATTTATTTCATTTACTCTATTTCAAAACAATAATGTGTCGGTTTGTCTTGTTTAAGAGTTTAGAAACCCCTATCGACAAAATGGCGTCGCACACGTCGACCAGAATCTACAAACACTCAACCGATAAGTCAACACAATACAAATTTTTTTTATATTCACTAATAAATATGCGCTCATTTCTATTGTTACACTCAAAATCATTCTAGAGTATTATTGACTCTATCTCTAGTGAGTATTCCCCACCAGATCCAAGGTTGTTGCTTAACCTTTTTCATTGATACCACTTTGTAACGACCTAATTTTTCGACTTTCGAAAGTCGTCATCAATACGTCCACTATGTCAATTGCCGAACAATCGGACGCCGGAAAACCGAACCGTTAGGGTTAAAGAAGAAGAAGATAGAAGAAGAAACATAAATAATAACGAAATCTCACATTTCGCTGCGCAAATATAATAGATAAATGAATAATCTTTAAAAAAAAGTACTATACCAGTTTATACATCATATTATCAGAGTTTACAACAACACAATACAACATTGGCAATCGGCAACTTGACTAATGGAAACTGAACTTGCAGCAACCCATATGCAGCAGACACTATATAGTATAAATGATACGTCCTGCCACCCTGCTTGGCTTCTAATCTCCACTGCAACTTTTCTGACTTCACTCCAGAATAATGATAACCTGACTCTAGGCTGCCCGTGTGGATAATTATGGGCACCTAGAGTTTAGAAAGGGAACAATAAACTCCTGGTCAATCATGGGATTGGTGTGAGATCTTAGAAATAGTTATTCTTTAAGAAAAAAAATAAACGAATTTAAAAGGAATCCACAATGCTTTTTAGAAAATGAAACTACCATAAGGCCTCCCAGCACATACGTAATGCAATCACACACTTGCGGGAGATATCTCCTTATGATAGTCAAATATGCTTGATACGAGAAAAACTTCTTGATATTATTATTAGTGCGTAGTATAGAAAACATTTCGAAAGTATAATATTAATCTTAGCCAGCATACGTACCATTATAGTATGCCTACAATAGCTACCATATTAAATGGCAGGTTCTACAACTAAAACCGTACAGGGTTCGTATTGAATGATTGGATTTCCAACGAATGGTCAGGCTAAGTAACTTCCTTTCCAAATGGAACGCTTCTGGAGGGACGCCCCCAAGAACCAAACCGGGTCTCTTCCAACACAAGGTCGGGTTACCTCTGTAGCTATGTAACACCTACAAGTATGCCATCCCTGGTCGTTACCGACCTTTATCTCGGGATTCACCAACAAATAGCAACAACCATACAGTTAAATATCTGGGCTCCATACAACGATACCACCACTTATCGAGAAGAAAATGGACATACCCTAAGGGCGCGACTCCTAATAACCTTACCACAACATTCCTGTTTCGACCATTACCGGGTTGTGAGGTTCGACGAAGTCTCGTCCACAAAGCTATGATTTTCATAAAATTTAAGCTTCGATCAACAAATGATCAATAGAACTCAGCATGCCACACTACCAAATTGAGAGTATATAACTCATAACCATCAACTACATAGCCTCTGAGCTCTTACGTCTAAGAGAAGGGTGTTAAGTCCGCCACCAACAGAAATGAATTTGACAGAAATCAGCTTTATATCTCAAAGTGTAACGTCAGACATACAACCATACAAGTCCATTCTGGGTTCGAACGGAGCCGAAGGAACTTCCAAAGAAGCCCTTGCAATCCGGGCATCCACAATCATGATCGGACTCCCCATCACATAAGGATATCTCTATACCAAAGCAACTCAGCGCAGAGTCATTCGACAGGTTATCCTATCGTTCTCGAAAACTCACGGTCTTCACCACCGCCTTCAAATGCTATCCATTTCATCGTATCACTATTCAAAATGGGTTATATGACACAAAATCCTCTCTCGGCTAAACCGAATAGTGAGTGCTTAATTTAAAAACATGTGGATATTTCAATCACAAAGATTCAACATCAAGATTCGATGTGGGTTTCGGATAACCATCTAGAATCCGACTTCCTGTCGCATCGAAATTCAAATGCCATTTAAAGGCCAATATTGATAGTCGGTTATTTAACTTTCAATCAACATTCACAACAATCACCAGATTTAAATAATTTTCCCAATTATTTATTTTCAAAATATCTTCGCAAGGTATATTTTCACACTTCAACCATTTGAAAATAAATTTCAAATTACTTTTCACATTTCAATCCTTTGAAAACAAATTTCAAATCACTTTGCTCACATGGAATAAATTTCCAAATATTATTTATTTCCATCGAAAATTTGCCGAGTTCGAATGCTTCAAAATAATTTAAAGCACTTATCCCAAAATATATGCTTGGATGCATTCAGAATAAAAACTATCTTAAAAAACTTTATTTAAAATATTCGTTATGAAATATTATACTAGTATCTCGTATAAAAATTCAAGTCCAAACTAATTTATAAATAAAATTATTAGATAAAGCGTAATTATTAAAATATCCATTTTCTACCAATTTAATTCCTTAAATAATCACTTCTATAATTAACTAAATAAATCCTTTCTTTAAAAATTTAAAAACAGTTTTCGAAAATAGTTTCTCCAACAACTATACTTTAAAACCAATTTCTAGAACTTTTAATTTATATTTTAAAAGCTATATTGAAAATATACTCGGCTTTCCAAGGAAAGTACACTTTCCATTTCAAAATGGCTCATTTAATTCAATTAATAAATCCTTCTTGATTTATTTCAATTCACATTCCAAATCCGCAAATTTCTTCCCACACTTTAAAAATAAACCAAAATTTATTTTTAAAACAAATTTCCCTTTCCTTCATAAATTCCTATTGTGAATTTAAATTTCAAATATCCACTGATATACAATTTTCAAATCGATTTCCAAATATTCACTTTCAAACACCAAATCAATTTTTAAATTGGTTTCTAAATTTATTTCAAAAACCAAATTAATTTCCAAAGATTTATTTTTAAACACCAAATCAATTTCCAAATTGATTTCCAAAATAATTTCAAATACTAAATGAAATTCCAAATTTGATTTCTAAATTTATTTCATTTTAAAATAAATTCCTTTATCTCTTCCAAACTATTTAAAATCCGAATTTTAAATAAATTCTCCAACTTTTGTTTATTAAAAACTTCTTTCCATATTTTGGAATTAATTCGATAAGATTTCAATATCAATATTTACCCATTTAAATTACTTCTTTTAAATCTATCCAATTTTCAAAAATAATTTTTTCTATAAACTTCTACTTAATTTTCAAAAATCAAACTTTATTTATTTTTGGTATCCTACGATACCAAAAACATATTCGTCTAAACCATAGCCTTCCACAATTTCAGTCACAAGTATAATGACACATAGATTATAAATAAATCAACACACAGCATATGAAACAAATTCAAATGTTTGAGGAATCCAGTTGTATCCCTCCAACCCGTTCCTTGCTTCCACAGATGTTAGCACAACAATTAAATACCAATTCCACTTCGAGGTGGAATATCGTGGTATTTGGGATTAAATGATATCATCTGCTATTATGCAGCGCATAGGGTCTCATCCGCTATATAATGCGGAAAATTAATCACTCAAAATACATATATAATACCAATTCCACTTCGAGGTGGAATATCGCGGTATATGGGTTTATATAATACCCTCCGCTATTATGCGGCGCATAGGGTCTAATACAATACAACTGATAATAATTTATCATCCAAGCATGCAATCAACAATTTTAAATTTAACTACTTAAAATTAAATCGGAAAATCCGATTGGGTGAGAAAATCTCACCTTTAACAATGCATGCAATCCATTTCCATTCCAGTTTGTATTCACTATCTTTAAACCTTGTATAAAAAATTATACAATTTATTAATATTCGAAATAAATTGAGCAATTAATTTTCATTTTGATAGTTTAATTGTCTAATAGTTTTATTTAAAACTAATACTTTTAATTTTAAACAAATTCCTTTTTATAATATTAAACTAAAAATTTAAATTTAAACCTAAATTCCCTTTAATAAATTTTCTTTAGTAACCAAAAGAATTAAATAAGTTAATTAAATAAATCAAACATCTTAACAAATTATTCTTAACCTATTTTTCCAATAATAAATAATATTTCTTTTGATAAAAAAATAATCAAATTTATTTTATTGCAAATTTATGATAATTCACATAATAAACTCAACTTAAATTAAAGTTTCCACTAACATTAAATTAAATCGGAACTGTAAATCCCTATATTTTTTCTCAGTAAATAACAAAAATAAATTTCACTTCACTGTAAATGATTTTCTCTCTCTTTGATTTCAGCTAGTATGTATCAACTTAAATGGGGAGAAAATAAAATAAAATCGAACCTGATTTTTGGTCAGAGCTATCGCCGCCTCAACACGATCGAGCTCGCAAAACCCAAAGTTCAACACGCCGTACGATGAGTGTGACACCATCGAGACCTTCGACATCGTTTAAGACCGCCGAATCGCCATGCTTGAACATGAGCTTCCAGTGCCGTCGCCGTCGTTTGCGATGCATCTATCAACGCCGCATCACGGTACCCCTCTCACACTCGAGACGAAATCGAAGCCCCCGACACATGCTCGCGAGAAGCTTCCCTCGCCGCCACGAATCCTCGATTCGATTTTGATGGGTTAAACGGAGGCTCAGCCGTTAACCTTCGATTTGGAAAAAAGAGGAGATAAAAAACGAAGGCTCGATGATTTGGCTTTGGCCATTGATATTTTATTTTATAAACGAACGAACGAATATATTTATTATTATATTTTTTTTCTTCTTAAAGAAATGCACGGCTATGATAAAAGTGAAGAAGGAGACGCGTGTGAAATTGGAGGACAAGTGTTAGATTAGGGGAAGCATGTGTAGAATTTTCCATATGAAAAATATATATTAAATCCATATATTAAATTTGAATACAAATTCAAATTCAAATCCAATCATCTCGATGAATGCAACTTATAATCTCGAACCCAATTAGGACGTGCTGGCAGACTTTTATAATGTTGTACGTCCATTCTGAATTCAATGGAAAAGGTTTCGAGTCCAAATTTGATTGTATGAAGAAGATAGCTTTTTGAACCCAGTTATTAAATTTGATTTGTTTGCTTATCATACGGGCAAACGATCACTCCAAACATTACAAAAATTGAAATCCGATAATAATACACCATTACGATCCAATGGAACTGGTTTCGTTGAATTTCGAGACTGTGCCTGGGAAGGCTATCTTTAAAAATCGATTTAAATGATATAATTTCAAAACCGATCAAAGCATTTTCAGATCCAATTCTGAAGCTTCCATTATCTTCAATATTATCAATATAAATTTTCTAAGCCTTGAAAATATTTTTAACCATCTTAAAACTGAAGATTCACATTTTTACCCAACTTCAATAAATTAAATTCAGGAATTCAATTGCCAAATCCATAGTTATATTTGAAATTCAAGGTAAAATAACTTCCAAATATTTAAAATCAATTAAATATTTAAATTTCAAATTTAAAAAATTCTGGGTCGTCACAACATAAGTTAAACATCTGGGCTCCATACCATGATATGACTTTTTATCCAAAAGGAAATGCACATACCCTAAAGGGGGTGACCCTCATAACCTTGACACATTCTTCCTGTTTTGACCATTTTCGGGTTGTTAGGTTCAACGAAGTCTCGTCCACAAAGCAACACTTCTCACAAAAGCCATGCTTCGATCAACAAATGATCAACAGCACTTCGCATGCCACATTACCAAATTGGGAATATATCACTAGTAACCATCAACTACATAACCTCTGAGCTCGTACGTCTCAGAGAAGAGAGTTATTCTAAGAGAATAAATTCTCCGCCACCAAACAGAAATATATTTGATAGAAACCAGCTTACATCTCAAAGTGTAATGTCAGACATACATCCATACAAGTCCATCCTACGTCTGAATGGAACAGAAGGCACTTCAAAAGAAGCCCTTGCAAATCCGGATATTCACAATCCCGATCGGACTCCCCATCATATATGGAGAACTCTATACCGGCGCGAATCAGTGCAAAGACATTCGACAAGTAATCCTTTCGTTTTCGAAACACCCGGTCTTCACCGCCGTCCTCAAATGTTATACATTTTATCGTATCATTAATTCAGAATGAGTTTTATAACATAAAGTCCTATCCTAGTTAAACCGAATAACAAGCGCTTACTTTAAAAAGATATGGATATATTGGGATCTTTGTTAAGTCACAATCTTTAGACCAAAACCTTTCCTTTTGAATGGTTTAAACAAATTTCCACTTTTGATCTTTTAAATAAAAGACTCACCCTTAAATATCCTCTTCAATTGAAAACAAGGTTCACCAATCTTTAACAAAGATTCATTCATAGCTTTCAAATCAATTTTATTTCAAACTTGATTTACACAAACTAGAATCCCTTTCGTTATATGAAAGCCATTATCATTTGAAAACAAATCCGTTTCATTTAGGGAAAAGCCGATTAAATTTTACACAAGTTATAGCCTTTTAAAGGAAATCAGCGAACTGCCGTATCCTCGACAAGTTCTGTTTGAATTAACTTTAAAATTCCCAATTTTTTTAATTTTAAATGGTTTTAAATACATATATACATATTGTATAACTTGTATAACCCTTTCAAACCATAATTTCCAAAATAATTTCAAAACTTAAACAAGATATATTATATTCAAACTAAATTTAAATTTCAAAACTTCCTTTCCAAAAGCTTTTCATATTCAGCTCAATTTTACTTCCAACCCAATTGGAATCGAAATTCAACTTTTTAAACAAAATAATATGTAAATTCAAAATACCTATGACTTAACAAATTCCACGTGAAATCCATATTTGTGTGTGTGGTGTAGTCCAGGTGTTTTACACATAATAATAGAATATCACAACCATAATCAATTCAAGCACAACAATATCGATAAGCGGTATAACCCTATAACGCTTATCTTTCATTCACAGATAGATTAGCAAATTCATCACAGATAAATAGATCACAGTTCACAGCTCAATTCAAAAACAATCACATCATAGAACACCACTTTAGATATCAAACAAGTCAAAGCATTCAATAGAATCCAATCATCCATAAGTCAGATCAATTTAAATTAATTACTTATGAATTAATTACCAAACCTGGCTTAATTAGCATTAAGTAATTACAAACCATTTGTGATTATCATAATTAATTAATCAATCTTAATTATCCATTTTAATTAATTATCCTTAATTAATTAATTGATTATCCTTACATAAATTATTTAACCTTAAGTTAATTACAATAATTAATTAACTCTTAATTAATTACATTAATTAACCATCCTCTAACAAATTAGTTAACCTTTAATTACTAAGTGATTAATCCTTAATTATTAATTAACCTTTAATTAACAAACCCTTAATTACAAATTATCTTATAATTAATTATTCCTTAATCACTTGATTTATCAACCTTTAATAATTAATTAATTAACATTAAATTTGTCAAGTAATTAACCTTTAATTAATTAATTAATTAATTATCTCTTAGTGTAATATCACTAAGTAATTATCCCTTAATTATATTAATCACATTAATAAATCAATTCTTTAAATTTATTACACAAATTAATCAACCATCCTTTCATACATTAAGTAATTAATTCTTTATTTAATTACATCATCAATTATAATTGAAAAAACTTAGGGATTTATTTACATAAATATCCCGATATTTAATTTATTTAAACCCAAATCAATTAATCTTAAAAAAAATTAACTTTAGAAATTTTAACCTTTGAAACAAATTTATTATTGTCAACTCAAAAATTAATTTAGACCTTTAAGTCAAATAATAAATTAAAAACACTTTATCTTAATTATCTTATTAGGTTTATTTAAAATACTTTTTGTTAAAATAAAGGTTATGTATATTAAAACATTTTAACTTAATAAATAATTTACTTTCAAAACCTTTCACTAATTCCAAGCACATATCATACCAAAAAATAAGTTTACGAAAGTTTGTTAAACTAGAATCTTTTAAATTTTTATAAAACTTGTTTAATTTCAAAAATTCAAAACTGACTCAACCTGTACTCGAGACTATCCCGAGTACAATCCCAAGACAAACTCCAATTTATCCGAGTCTTCCCCAAGGAAATCTCTTCCCCTTCCCTTTTATACTTTGTTTTTGTTTTAAAATCTTAAAAACCCTGTTACCCAGTGAAACAACTTGATCATAAACTCGAGCCAAAGCTTTTGTTCCCCGAGGCAATACCCGACGCGAACAACTTCTTCCTCAAACCCAAACTACTGACACAACCCTGTCTTGTGTGTACGTGCACCGTTGATCCGGCCGCCTTTGACCAACACCCCGACCTTCAACACGTCGGCGACAACCCATACGAGCACCATGACCACCAGAACTTCAAAACAACCATGAAATCGGAACTGAACAACCTGGGGCTCAACTGGAAACAAACCTGATCATCAATAATTGCCTCGTATTGTCACCTCTGGCCACCATAGGTCGTGTAATCGCATCCAAAGCTACATTGAAGACTCCTACATCGATCCCTCTCGCACCGGTCACCTTCGGCGCCTCGACGATGACATACGAACCCCAAAAACATCGTCGATCAAAACTAACCATTAAACCCTAAATCGACTTTGCACCACTTCCACGATGATCTGAAGTCCCTATGATTATTTTTCCCGTGACTACCGGACCTCCAGCTACCTCCTCCCTCAAGCCCAATGAACAATTCACCGTCGTTCGTCGGAATTTGACAAAAATGCCAAATCTTATCAACTCAAGGTAGCTTATAAATTACACACTTAAATATCTTGAAATGATTCTCATAAATCATTGATTTTTAATATGAATCTAGTTGTATAATCAAAAATGGAAATTAAGATACACGATTTTTCTGATTTTAAATGTTTTCCTCTGTAATTTGAAAATTTCGAAGTATTTACCAAATATTTTCACATGAAACTATTTTTAAAAAAAGGAATTTACCTTCTTACAAACATTTTTACTTTTAGGATCATAACTTAAAAAGGGTTGGAGGAAGAGGAATTGATTTTTGAAACCTGTTGAAGTCTGTTAACAACAAAAGAGGCATGCTTACTGATATACACAGGCATGAACACACAGTTCATCACTGAATTAAACAAAATACATTAATGCAACATTCCTACTTTAATTATTTATCACATAAAATCAGATATCAGACAGATTAAGCTTTAAAAAGTTTGACTGTTACTTACAAGCAGCAAAATATAAATAAATTAAGGGTTTAACTTGAAAGTTTGCTCACCTGGATCAAAAGAACAGAGAACACAAGCCGGGAAAATTGAATTTGAAAACTCTGGAATTTGAAGCTGCAGATTAAATCTTTGAACTTGATTAGTTGATTTGAATCCTGAAGCTTGATATCTAAATTTGAAACTAATCTTGATTGTTGAACTTTGATCTACATTTGGATTGTTGAATTTGATCTGGATCCTTATGTATTTGAGTTGCTCTTTGAACTTACTTTGATTTACTCATGTTTGAACTTGAACATGAAAGTGTTGTTATTTGATTTCATAAAGCCTTCAGTTTGAATTCCTTTCTTTATTTTTGGTTTTCTCAAGTTTGTAGTTTTAGAAAATGGAGATGAAAGAAAAGAAAGAGTAGAAATGGAGATGTATCTATAGCCTGGTTTCTTTTCTTATTATATGTTACTTAAAATTTAATTTTAAATGGAAATTGTTTGCCACTTGTCTTTGCACAGTATAATTATCTTACACTTGTTATACATGTTTTGTAACGCCCCATCCCAAGACCCACCTTAGTAAAGAGAATTAACGAGTGATTCCGTCTACTAAAGCGGAGAATAAGGCTGGTTAAGGGCGACCATCTATAACTTTGTCTTAAACATCTACTGAATACGTTGATAAATGCATTATGATTTTTCTTTTCTATCTCAATGGATCGACATACATAGTAAATGCTTAATCCAAAATTATAGGTGGCTAATGGATCTATCAGAACAAAATATAATAACTATATGTAAAGCACATCACAGAACAGTAATAAACATCATATATATGCATATGCACTGATACATGTTTAGTACAATACAATATGAATACAATAAAGGAGGTATTCGACCACACTATATACATCAAATCAAATATAAATACATCAGAGTCAAGCGGAAAGAAATATAAACTAAACAAAAGTGCGAGGCTGATATTCAAGCAGATGCATCAAAGCAAAGTCCCATAACTGATAGCTAACCTGAAACAACTCGGTCTGACCCGAGTACAAAGTACATGGGTCAGTCTAGCTAAAATAATCAGTTAATGAGGATAAACGACAATATGAAGCATAAGATACAAAGTGATAAGTCTTTTTGAATGAGAAGAGGCAACAAAAAGAATACAACTCATAACTTAAGTGAAATAATGTCACTTAAGTATACAATGACCTCAAAAGAGGTAGGTTCAATACCCAAATAATATAATCATTCGCCCCATATCATCGGCGACATCACAAAATGTCTACATGGTTTCTATGAACCATATCTCCTCAAAAGGTGAAACATTAATACAAAATCTCGCGAAAAAGGCAAACATAAGACATTCTCAAGTAGGATGATCCAAAACTCAAATATAAAAGAATCTCCAAACTCAATTATACCTCGTCTCATTGGTATAAATGTATATAAATCTCAATGTCAACTCGCCAAAATGGCAAAACACAGAATATCCTATAAAATCCTGAAATTATCTAAACTCATAACTCAAGGAACTCGATAAGAGTTAAAAACATCATAATTGAAATCACCATATATATAACATCTCATATAGCACTAGGCTATCGATGTAATAAAACATCTTAAAAAGGTGAAATCACAATAAAACAGAAAACTCAAAAAATCCGGATTGGCCAAATCCCCGATTATAATGTCGAAGCAATGCTGCACGTGCTAAACTCAGATGGCTGAAGCCTTAGACAAGGTCGCTCAACACCTCCCAAAGCAGTTCGTCCTCATGACAAGGTCACTGACACCTCTTCAAGCCATTTTGTCAGCCCTAACAAGGTCGCTAACACCTCCCAAAGCAGTTCGTCCTCATGACAAGGTCGCCGACACCTCTTCAAGCCATTTTGTCAGCCTTAACAAGGTCGCTAACACCTTCCAAAGCAGTTCGTCCTCATGACAAGGTCGCTGACACCTCTTCAAGCCGTTTTGTCATCCCTAACAAGGTCGCTAACACCTTCCAAAGCAGTTCGTCCTCATGACAAGGTTGCCGACACCTCTTCAAGCATTTCCGTTAGGTAAACATCGTGAATGTATCACAAACTCACGGAGGAACCCGAAAAGTGTTAACGTGTGTCCCATACCACACATTCGCACTTAGCGGTTTACTAGCCGTTAGTCGATGCCACACTAGAAACATCATAAAACTCAGAAATTTATGTCCCGCTTAGTCTCATTGACGAGTGACAAAGAGCCACCATACTTGTCTCATCTCATCGACAAGCATTAAATGACATCGTAACTAATCTCATCTCATTGACAAGTGAAAACATCATGATGGTTTCTCATAAACTATAAATCTCAAAAAATGAAATCATAAACTCAAGACTTGCCTTATATCATTGGCAAGTAAATAAGACATCATGATGGATCTCATCGACAATACTCCTATATAGGAGATCTCAAACCATAATGTTTGCAAAATATTGGCCATCTTAAATAATTCCAATAAATAGGAATTACAAAAATCAAAATATGCCATAAAATGGCAAAACATCTCAGAATCAATATTCTCAAATAGCTTCGATCGTACAAGTCCGAAATTAACCGAAATAGTAAACGCACATGTCCCATACCACATGTTTTACTAAATCATTTAATTCTCTTTCTCACACGTTCAGATAGTGTAAAAGTGTATGTTTTATATCTAAAATACTATACTAGAGAAAACAAACTTCTAAAACATTTTCCCGAAAAGATTAATAAAACCAATATTTGAAATTCCTTTATTATAGGGAATAAATATATATTATTATTATTATTATTATTATTATTATTTATAAAAATAATTTTAAAATACTACATAATAATAATTTGAAATGTCCATTTATTTCAAAAATCACTTCAAAAATGGTTTAGTGAAAACCGTATTCGAAAATAATGAAAAACAAGAAAGATAACTCAAGACTGATAACTTGAGTTCAATATGAATTCAATTCAAATTTAACCCAAAATCAATTCAAATTCTATTTAAATTTGAATTTTAAATCCTTCAAATATATCTAGCCTATTGATAGGCATCATAGCTCTCAAAAATCTCAAAAACATCATCAAAACCAAAAGAGAATAAGAGTAGAAACAGGCTAATACAATTCTAAGGTCAATGTTTCTTGTTGCTATCATCTTGCTCTCAGGACACCAACATATAACATAATTTTGACCAAACAAACTTCAAAATTTCAGAAAACACAATGAACAAAACTTGTAGAACATGATCTAAGCTTTCCGAAACATCCAAGATTATCAAATTCGGTTAAGAAACGAAGAAGCTATAGCCAATTTCGTTTTAGTTTCAAGCGCAGAGCAAACATTGGTTTTGCTCTCGGGTTAGCAGTAGAAAAATTAAATTTTGACATATCTAACCTCAAAACTACAGAAAATACAAAACATGAAAGTTGTAGTACATGAAATATTCTTTCCATAACATCTAGAATTATGAAATGGTTAAGAAACGAATAAGTTATGCTCAAATTCGTTTCAGCTTCAATGACAGAGCAAATATTGAATTTGCTCTCGTGTTAGCAGTAAAAACAATTAAATTTTGACGTAGCTAACTTCAAAATTAGAGAGAACTCAAAACATGAAATTGTAGCAAATGAATTAAGCTTTCTGGAACGTTAAAAATTATGGAATTCCGATCTAAAATGAGAAAGATATAGCTCAAACAATATCAGATTCAAACTCAGGAAATTATGTCAAAGGCGGAACTATACTTCTGTTTTCAAATCTATTTTAGGTCAGTCAAATGTTAAAATATTGAAATATAACCTGAAGATAAATTATTCCTTATTTAATCTAGTTTCGATAAAAAAAATTTGACCTAAATTGGATGAGACACAAGTAACTAATCGCTAAAATACTACTTAGGCCTGTGATTGTTTTTGCTGTCAATTTGCTCTCGAGACAGCAACAAACAAGCTTAATTTTAAGCAACCAAACTTCAAAAGTTTGGAAAACACAAAACATGAAACTTGTAGCCCATAATCTAAGCTTTCCAGAACATCTAAATTCATTGAATTTGGTTAAGAATTGAAAAAGTTATGCACAATATACAGACAGCAATTTACAAATGAACATGCAATAAACGAAAATGAGATTTCTTACATTGAAATCTCAATCAAAGCTAGAAAATGTGAGTTTTGATACTCACCTTGTGATTTTGTAGGGCAAAACTCAGATTTTAGCTGGAAGATTGAAGCTTTGGAGAAGAAACTACTTCAAATATCCTTCTCTAATCTTTATTTGGTGGATTTACTTTTGAATTTGCCGCAAATTGATTGAAAAAATAACGTGTATATATTTTTTTTTTTGAGGAGGTCATTGCTTTTCATGTTTCTATTTACTGTACATGCTTTTGAGAAGAAGAAGTAAAAGGGAAAAAAATACATACTAGTACTCAACAAATGCCTCCATATGTTGGGTTTTGGGTTCAAACCTTACCCTATAAGCCCAACCTAAAATACTTAGAGAAAATATGCATATATGTTGTAGTAATTTACAATTAACTTTTGCATAGAATTTCCAAATCACATGAAACAAGTTGCATTGTTCATGTTTTAATAAAGGGAACATGTTAGTGACATCAAAAATTTAATTTTCCAAATAAAAATATTAGTTTTCTCCATATAACATAAATTTTTAACAATATTTACCAATATTCACATTTTTGGTGAAAAATCACTATTTTCATCCATTTCAACCAAATAAAATTTATTTTTAAGTCTAATGGAGTGTACTAAAATGTTTTAACATTTTCATAACATTAATACATCATTCCAAACCTAATTACACTTCAAAATTTTATTTTATTTTCATGTTATTCCTTTTATTTTACAATAAAAGGCTAACATTGGAATAAATTTCCAATATTACTGATTAACTATAAGTTAAACTATAAAAATTATTTGTTTTCAATCCAAATCCACAAATAATGTTTTTTTTCAAACTTTATTTCATTCATTTACACTTTTTTTTCAACCATCAAATGTTGAAAAATGCTTCAAATAAAATAATGTTACTTATTTAAATTTCAAATCCCAAATTATATTCATCAAGATATTGTTTGTATAAAATAAACAATATAATCCCTCATTTTGTTATCCAAATCATTTTTAAACACAATATTACATTATAATTTAATATAACAGTAATCTATAAAATCCCGGATTGTTACTTGTTTCTTTATTTATCTTACAAATATTTAAATGCAAGTAATTTGTGTTTTAACCCTTCATTCTATAAATTTATGAATCATGTTTTTATTAATATATCTTTTGTGTTTTTAAATTATAAATATATATATAAACTATGTTTTTACTATTTTTAAGTGTATCGTGCTTTATTAATTCAAAAGATACATATGTATATATATATGTTTTAAAATTTTCTTATGTTAAATTTTAAAAGGAAGTATATTAAATAGTATTTTAATTAAAAATATCTATAACGACCCGTAAATTTTCAATAATTTAATTTGTTAATTTAATAAGATTTTTTAATTTATTATTGAAGAAGATAAAAATTTATGAATTTTTTATTAGAATAACAACTAGAATGAATTGTAACAATAAAAATGTAAGTTAATTATTAATAACTCGAATGAAATTCCAATGAATACTGAAATGATAATTAAAACCAATCATTAACAATTGAAATGAAAGGTCGGGTGAAATAATGAAAATTGTTATAATTGGTTATGAGATTTAAATGTAAGAAATGAATGTAAAAATTTAATTAGCTAATGGGATAATAATATAGTAAATGGTAATTAAATAAAATCAGAAGCATATAAGAATTATAACATTCGTTTGATAATAGAGAATTCATAAGTGTAATTAAAGTTATGGTAAAACTTGTTATAAGTTACCTATTTATTCGGTTTAATAATAAAAATGGAAATCAATTTGAATTAAATGAACCTTAATGTTATATAAATGAGAATTAATGCAATAACTAAAGGTGTGAATGTAACAAATACAAACCAATGTTAATTGCAACTATGAGATGACAATTTAGTGAATAATAGGATTTAAAAACCAAATAAATGAATTTATTGGAAATTTAAATTTAAATTACTGGATAAATTGAAATTGAAATTAGATACTGTAAATTGGAAATAATCAATGATAAATTGATGTAGCAATTTGTTTAAAGGATTCTAAATTTACCAAGTCATCCAAACTGATAAAATTTGTAAATAATTAAATTCGAACTGTGAAATTGATTAAATTAACCTATTTTAAATTATTTAATTAATGTAAAATTATCCATTTTGGCGACGGACTCGGATTTCAACGAAACTAGTTTCATCTGATCTGTAACGGTGAATTAATGTAGGATTTCAGGTCTCGTAACGATCAGATTTGTCGTTTGATCATATGGGCTCGAAACGCCCCGAAATCAATTTAATTGAAATCAATTTGAAACAGCTCGTTTTTAGCATAACTTCTTCATACGATGGAATTAGGACTTGAAACCCATTCTATCGAGTTTAAAATATTCAAAAACATCTGTTTTGATATATATGTTGACCCAAATTCATACCGGAGTCAGAACGGGCTTTTCGTGACATTTATCATTCAACGGTCCAAACCAATCAGGTACATTTATCTCTATTTCTCAGCTCTACCTATAAATATCCAGTTATAAACCCTAGCAGCCTTTCTATTTCTCATTTCTATACATACAATTCAGCTGTCTCTCCTCCTCAATGGCAGACAAACAAATTCTCAATTTAAAATCCAATTGCAATTCAAAATCAAATCAAAAATTAAATCTCCTCAAGCCCTATCAAATTATATACCATTTTGAAGCTTTCAACGAGCGCAACTCAGATCTGAAATTCATTTTCCAGTTTGAATCTCTGTTTGTCCACAAATTAATGATCAAGTTACGACCGTTCATCGCGCATTGATCAAACTCGTTCGATCGGCGAATCAATTTATGGGTTTTGTAGAGAGTCTTGCGCGTTGGCCATCGGTGCAGTTTGTGTGGCGATTTGACGATCAAATTGCCGTAGATAATTCGATTAGGATTTGGTAGAGGGTGGCGGCTGGGGGGGGGGGGGGTTCTCGGTTGTTATTGGTGGTTCACCGGCGTCGTGGGGCATTTGCGAGGAGCAACGTTGATGGGGAGGCTCTGGCCGTCATTTCTGGCGTGTGCGTGTAACAACCCGCATATTTAACAATTATATATTTAAATATTTTATTTAAATATAGCGTCGCCAGTCGGATTTAGGTCCGAAATGTTATTTTCTGCAAACGGCCGAATTGGAGCTCGAAACTACCTCCATTGGTTCCAAAATGGCATTTGCGATCTTTTTGAGTATAATCTTTGATATGGTTGGAGTTTGTGAAATTTTGACCCTTTTTCTATTGGGTTTTGGGTTTGGGTTCAGCCCACTAGTTTAACTAATACCCTAACTCAACCCCTTCTCTTCATTCATCTTCATTTCATTTTTCATTTCATTTTTCATTTCTTAAGCTAAAACTGAAAATGGTGGAAGGGAAAGAGAAATAGAAATTGCAAGCCCTAATTCCATTTGCAAACTCCAAATTCTTGCTTCAAAATCAAAGAGAAGACATTGGTAAGCTCCTCTTCATCTTCTCCAACTCTTCTCCTCTTCAATTTCAGAAAATTTCCTAAACCTAAATTGGGAAATATATGTTTTATTCTTAGATTGAAGCTTGTTGGGTTGAAGTAGAGTTTGGTTGGTCTTCTCCTTGTTGTTGAGCTTCTTCTTCTTCTTCTTTGTTTTGGGTTAAAGGTGATTTTTGAACTCACATCTACTTCTCTTGATTTCATTGATGTTGGGTATGAATTCCTAACACCTTGTTCATATGCACTTGTTTTTGGTTTAGATTGAATTGGAGAATATCCAAATTTTTAGTGTTTGGGTTCAATTCTTTAAAGATCCTAACTTTGATGTTTGAAGATGTTTTTAGTTGCGAATCGGAGAGCTAATGGAGCTGGGGTATCTATTGGCTAAAGCTCCTTAGGTCCATTGCTTGAACGGTCGCGTTTTGGAAGAATTTGCATTTCATTGAAATAGGGCATGAAGTGCAAAATCATCAGGTTCGGTCGACCGAGCCTTGTAGCTGGTCGACCGACCTGCTACCCCGAGCCATGTCTTATTTCCTACATCTGGCCAGCCGACCGAGCCCTGCAACCGGTCGACCGACCTGCTCATGTTTTGCCTGTTTTGCCTATTTTTGCATATTTTGATTAGTTATCCAAATTTTATTGATTCAAGTTGCTTTTTAGTAGTTGTTATTGCATCTTTGACTTTGATAACTTATTCTTGACTTCATCCATGGGCTTTTATAAAATAATCTCTCGAATCGCGTTTAAAAGCTCGTTTCTCCAATTTAGAAATCCTATTTAAAACGCACACCCAATTTCGCACTTCGAGCGGAATGGACGGGAGATTAAATGGTTCGGTAAAACACGGACCATGAATCTATGCGTTTATCTTTCCGATTAGTCCCCAACCTATTCGATTGATTGTTTTGACCTTTGTGTTTGGTTTACCGATGATATGAGGTGAACTTTGTACTGCTTTGAGTGTGAAATTAACTAAAGGATAGTAAACCGTTTAGTGCGAACGAGTGGTTATGGGACTCATGTTACCACTTTTCGGATTCCTTTTTGAGAGTTATGACACATTCCGCCAGTTAGTGGTGTCCAGTACTGGGTCTCCGACCTTCACCACTACGGTTTGTTGCCTTCGGGTATGTGCCTTCGGGTTTGTTGCCCTTTAGTATCGCTTCCGATGTTGGTCGTTATGAGCCGCATGGGTGATATTGGGTTGCCCTTTAGTATCGCTTCCGATGTTGGTCGTTATGAGCCGCATGGGTGATATTGGGTTTGGAGTCTTCGGGCTCATGGATCCTTGTTTATACAGTACTGAGCTCGAGCAATTTTATGATGTTTCATTCATATGTATATTCCCTAGGCATTGCCCTTCGATGTTGGTCATTATGAGCCGCATGATGCGTAGCGTTTACCTTGCGGAACTTGTATAGCTTATTGGTATTTGTTATTTCCTTATGGCTTGTTTTGGGATATTCTTATCCTTTGTTTCTATATGTTGCCGATGATATGAGGCTTGTTATCATATGATTCATCTTTTGTTAGATGATTGTGCTATCTCCTTTGGAGATATTTGTTATACTTTGTAAACTTGAAGGTTTATTGTCGTTCAGTTAATCTAACTGATTTGTTTAGCTAGATTGACCCGTGTATTTTATACTCGGGTCAGACCGAGATGTTTCAGGTTAGGTACTTTTGGACTTAGCCTATTTTGCTTCCGCATGGACTACTCCGCTAGCTTCTTTTTGTCATAGCTTTTTGTGTAGTCCCATATTTGTAGTAACTCTGATATGTATTCATCTATAATCGTTTGTATACAGTGGATTGATATACCACTTGACATGTATTATTTTGTGTACTCTGCTATGTATCATTATATGTGTATATGATGATCTACTGTTCTGTGATGTATATTACATTTGAGTTGTTATATTCTGTTTTGATAGATCCTTCAACCACCTATGGTTTTGTTTTAAGTATTCATTGGGTATGTCGACCTGCTTGGTATGTTTATTGTCGATGTATTCAATAGATAGTTAGAGCAAGGCTATAGATGGTCGCTCCTAACCAGCCTTGTTCTCCGTGTTAGTTGACGGCATTACCCTGTAGTGTCCGTGGCTAGCGTGGGTATAGAGGTGGGGCATCACAGCGTGGTATCAGAGCCAGGTTCAAGAAAAAATATGATAAACACAAAATAGATGCATATATTACGGTACATCAGAGTGTATAAGTGACACAGATCTTCGAATCATTCTGTCTCTTTATTCCATCAAGGCTAGATAGAGTTTGGGAATACGTTTAGGAATGCATTTCTATTCCGTAGTATTTCATATTGCAATATCTACCTTGTGCATAATCTCGTTCTTATCTTACTTTCAGCGTATGGCTGGAAGAGGCAGGGGACGACGTTCGGATGCTGGGCAATCCAGTGGCACACATCCGGATGGCGTTTATATGTCTGCCGATCAGTTTTTGGAGTTGTTTAGGAGCACTCAGCCTTCAGTTCCTCCTCGAGTATCTCCACCTCACAAGTCTGCCTTTGCACGCCAGTGCAGTAATTTTGCTCATCTTGGAGGAAAGTCGTTTAAGGGCTCCGAGTATGTTCTTGAAGTCCAAGCTTGGTTTCGCACGTGCGAGCGTATCCTTTCTCGTATGGATCTTTCCGACCATGATAGAGTTCTTGTAACTTCTAGCTTATTACAAAAGCGTGCTCTTGATTGGTATGAGCTTCTTATAGCCGAGATTGATGAGTCTACTCTTTCTTGGACTCAGTTTCGGGAGCGATTTGAACTCAAGTTCGTTCCTGAATCCGAAAAAGTTTTATTGACCCGTCACTTCCTTGAGTTGAAGCAAGGGAAATCTTCTGTTTCTGAGTATGTTGCATCATTCTAGGCTTTATCTAAGTATGGTCTTGAATTCATCAGCACTTCTTATAAGAAGAATTTGAAGTTTGTTTCTGGTCTTAAGAAATATCTTAAGAAGTCTTTATTGCTCTAGCTCAAGCTTTCTTTTGAGGAGTTGGTTGATTCGGCACTTCATCTCGAGACCGTCGAGAAGGAGTGTGATAGTGATGTTGATGTTGAGATTGTTTTGTGTGGCTTTTCTTTTCGTGCGAATCTGCATGTTATTTCTTGTCTGGGATTTGATATGATTTTGGGTATGGACTGGCTAGTGAGATATGATGCCAGGATTATTTGTTCGGAGAGGATTATATATCTTCGACATCCGGATTCGCCTACTCAGCTATCTCTTATTCTTCGGGATGTGGATGATTCCGAAATGGCTTTATATTCTCTTGATTCGCAAGATGGTGATGATATATCTCCTATTCCTATTGCTTGTGACTTTTCTGATGTTTTTGAACTTGTTTCGGGTTTGCCACCTAAGCGGGCAATTGAGTTCCGCATTGATCTCATTCCAGGCGCGTAGCCAGTTAGTCGTCCTCTTACGAGGATGTCTACAAGGGAAAATGAGGAACTCAAGAAGCAGCTTTTAGAGCTTGAGTCCAAGCAGTTGATTCAGTCCAGTTTTTCTCCGTGGGAATCCGCGGTCGTCTTCGTGAAGAAGTCTGATGGAACTATTAGGCTTTGCATTGACTATCGCAAGCTTAACGAGTTGACTATCAGGAATAGGTATCCATTTCCTAGGATCGATGATATGTTCGATCTACTGAGTGGTGCTAAGGTCTTTTCTCAGCTTGACCTTGCCATAGGTTTTCATCAGTTACGAGTCGCGAAGGATAGCATACCTCTTACCGCTTTCCGCACTCGTGATGGTTCTTTTGAGTGGCTCGTTATGCCGTTCGGTTTGACAAACGCTCCTGCTTTCTTTGTTGATCTCATGAATCGAGTATTCCGGGAATATCTCGATAAGTTCGTTCTTGTGTTCATTGATGATATCCTTATTTATTCTAAGTCTGAAGCCGAGCATGCTAATCACTTGAGAATTGTCTTGAGTACTCTTCGTCGTCATCAGCTTAGAGCTAAATTCTCCAAGTGCCACTTTTGGGAGAATAAGGTTAAGTTCTTAGGCCATGTTGTATCTTCCGATGGCATTTCTGTCGATCCCTCAAAGATCGAAGCCATCCAGAATTGGAAGAGGCCTGAGAATGTTCATGAGATTCGTAGTTTCCTTGGATTGGTGGGTTATTACCGTCGGTTCATTAAGGATTTTTCGCGTGTTGTGTTTCCTCTTACTTGCCTTACTCGAAAAGGCATTCGTTTTATTTGGTCCGATGAGTGTGAAGCTTCCTTTCAGACATTGAAGGAACTTCTCACTAATGCTCCTATTCTTGTGGTTCCCGAGGGGAATCATGATCTTGTTGTCTACACCGATGCTTGTGGTAGTGGTCTCGGTGCTGTTCTTATGCAGAAGGATAGGGTAGTTGCTTATGCTTCTAGGCAACTGCGTCCGAATGAAGTTCGCTATGCCACTCATGATCTTGAGCTTGCCGCCATTGTCTTTGCCTTGAAGATTTGGCGACACTACTTATTAGGCGAGCGCTTCATTCTCTATACCGATCATAAATTCTTAAAGTATTTGTTCACTCAGAAGGAACTCAATATGAGACAACAACGTTGGCTCGAGTTTCTTTCCTTTTATGACTTTGATATCCAATATACCCCTGGTAAGGGTAATCGTGTTGCAGATGCGTTTAGTCGCAAACATTCGGCTGTTGTTTCTATGATGCTTGCCGAATGGAATATTCTTGAGACTCTATCTTTTTGTGCAATTCATGATCGAGGTTCATCTTCTGATACTCCTATTCTATTATTTAGTTTGGGAGCTCGACCTATTTTATTGGATCGTATTGCCGATGCCCAACGGCGTGATCCTGATTTGTTGCATCTTATTCAGCTTTGTGAGTCTGGATCCTGTGATGAGGCATTGTGGAATTTCAGCATTGATTCTCATGGGTGTCTTTGTAAGAAGAACCGTCTTTTTATGCCTTCTGATTTTTCTTTTAGGCATGACATTCTGGATGATTGTCACCGCTCTAAGTATACCATTCATCCTGGTAGTAGTAAGATGTATGCTGATATGCATTGTCTTTATTATTGGGAAAGCATGAAGCGCGATGTGGCGAGTTATGTGAGTAATTGCATAATTTGTCAGCGTTTTAAGGCCGAACATCAGCGTCCTTCTGGTCCTCTTCAGCCTCTTGAGATTCCATTGTGGAAATGGGATCAGATTTCTATGGATTTCATTGACTGCCTACCTCGTTCGAGATCAGGTCATTCTAGCATTTGGGTTATTGTTGATCGCCTCGCCAAGTCTGCTCATTTTGTCCCTATTAAGTCTAATAGGACAGCTTCGCATTTGGCTAAGTTGTATGTCAAGGAAATCGTGAGACTTCACGGTGTTCCTAGTTTTATTGTGAGTGATCGTGATCCTTTATTCACGAGTCATTTTTGGAAGAGTCTTTAGCAAGCTTTGGGAACAAAGCTTAATTTTTCTACATCTTATTATCCGCAGTCTGATGGACAGACTGAACGGGTGAATCGTATCTTGTAAGATCTTCTCCGTATTTTTATTTTTGATTTTGGTGGAAGTTGGGAGGATCATCTACCTCTTGTAGAGTTCTCCTACAACAATATTTTTCAGTCTAGTATCGGTATGGCTCCTTTCGAAGCTTTATATAGAAGGCCATGTCGATCTCCTTCTTGTTGGTTGGAATCTGGAGAGAAGCTTATTCTTGGTCCAGATTTTGTTCGTGATTCTTCCGAGAAGATTGACCTTATCCGGTTGAGAATGAAAGAGGCACAGAGCCGCCAGAAATCCTACGCTGACAGCCGTAGGAAGCCTCTCGAGTTCTCGATCGGCGATCTTGTTTTTATTCGTGTTTCTCCTTTGGAAGGGGTTATGCGCTTCAGTACGACTGGGAAATTGGCTCCTCGCTTTATAGGACCATTTTCTATTACTGAACGTATTGACCCTGTGGCTTATAGAGTTTCACTTCCAGCTCATTTATCTGGTATTCATGACGTGTTTCATGTCTCGCAACTTCGAAAGTGTCTTCGGGAGTCGGATTCTATTATTACTTCTCCTAATTTGTTATAGCTTGAGATCTCACCGGACTTATCTATTGTACAGCAGCCTATTCGCGTACTTGACACGGAGGTGCGACACCTTCGGAACAAGGACGTGCCGCTCGTTAAAGTTCAATGGTCCGCTAATCCCAATGATTGTACATGGGAAACCAGAGAATTTATTGAGCGATCTTATCCGGGTTTTCTTTCTTCGCTTTGAAACGGTGAGTATGTCTTTTCACCTCAAGCTTATTTCCTTTTTCTTTTGAATGTTGTATGTATGTAGTTGGTACAAATATCGTCTTTAGGAATTGCGGGGACGCAATTTTGTAAGGAGGGGAGATCTGTAACAACCCACATATTTAACGATTATATATTTAAATATTTTATTTAAATATAGCGTCGTTAGTCGGATTTAGGTCCGAAATGTTATTTTCTGCAAACGGCCGAATTGGAGCTCGAAACTACCTCCATTGGTTCCAAAATGGCGTTTGCGATCTTTTTGAGTATAATCTTTGATATGTTTGGAGTTTGTGAAATTTTGACCCTTTTTCTATTGGGTTTTGGGTTTGGGTTCAGCCCACTAGTTTAACTAATACCCTAACTCAACCCCTTCTCTTCATTCATCTTCATTTCATTTTTCATTTCTTATGCTAAAACTGAAAATGGTGGAAGGGAAAGAGATATAGAAATTGCCAGCCCTAATTCCATTTGCAAACTCCAAATTCTTGCTCCAAAATCAAAGAGAAGACATTGGTAAGCTCCTCTTCATCTTCTCCAACTCTTCTCCTCTTCAATTTTAGAAAATTTCCTAAACCTAAATTGGGAAATATATGTTTTATTCTTAGATTGAAGCTTGTTGGGTTGAAGTAGAGTTTGGTTGGTCTTCTCCTTGTTGTTGAGATTCTTCTTCTTCTTTGTTTTGGGTTAAAGGTGAGTTTTGAACTCACATCTACTTATCTTGATTTCATTGATGTTGGGTATGAATTCCTAACACCTTGTTCATATGCACTTGTTTTTGGTTTGGATTGAATTGGAGAATATCCAAATTTTAGTGTTTGGGTTCAATTCTTTAAAGATCCTAACTTTGATGTTTGAAGATGTTTTTGGTTGCGAATCGGAGAGCTAATGGAGCTGGGGTATCTATTGGCTAAAGCTCCTTAGGTCCATTGCTCGAACAGTCGCGGTTTGGAAGAATTTGCATTTCATTGAAATAGGGCAGGAAGTGCAAAATCATCAGGTTCGGCCGACCGAGCCCTGTAGCCGGTGACCGACCTGCTACCTCGAGCCATGTCTTTTTCCTGCATCTGGCCAGCCGACCGAGCCCTACAACCGGTCGACCGACCTGCTCATGTTTTGCCTGTTTTGCCTATTTTTGCATATTTTGATTGGTTATCTAAATTTTATTGATTCAAGTTGCTTTTTAGTAGTTGTTATTGCATCTTTGACTTTGATAACTTATTCTTGACTTCATCCACGGGTTTTTATAAAATAATTTCTCGAATCACGTTTAAAAGCTCGTTTCTCCAATTTAGAAATCCTATTTAAAACGCACACACAATTTCGCACTTCGAGCGGAATGGAAGGGAGATTAAATGGTTAGGTAAAACACGGACCACGAATCCATGCGTTTATCTTTCCGATTAGTCCCCGACCTATTCGATTGATTGTTTTGACCTTTGTGTTTGGTTTACCGATGATATGAGGTGAACTTTGTACTGCTTTGAGTGTGAAATTAACTAACGGATAGTAAACAGTTTAGTGCGAACGAGTGGTTATGGGACTCACGTTACCACTTTTTGGATTCCTTTTTGAGAGTTATGACACATTCCTCCAATTAGTGGTGTCCAGTACTGGGTCTCCGACCTTCACCACTACGGTTTGTTGCCTTCGGGTTTGTGCCTTTGGGTTTGTTGCCCTTTAGTATCGCTTCCGATGTTGGTCGTTATGAGCCGCATGGGTGATATTGGCTTGCCCTTTAGTATCGCTTCCGATGTTGGTCGTTATGAGCCGCATGGGTGATATTAGGTTTGGAGTCTTCGGGCTCATGGATCCTTGTTTATACAGTACTGAGCTCGAGCAATTTTCTGATGTTTCATTCATATGTATATTCCCTAGGCATCGCCCTTCGATGTTGGTCATTATGAGCCGCATGATGCGTAGCGTTTACCTTGTGGAACTTGTATGGCTTGTTGGTATTTGTTATTGCCTTATGGCTTGTTTTGGGATATTCTTATCCTTTGTTTCTATATGTTGCCGATGATATGAGGCTTGTTATCATATGATTCATCTTTTGTTAGATGATTGTGTTATCTCCTTTGGAGATATTTGTTATACTTTGTAACCTTGCAGGTTTATTGTCGTTCAGTTTATCTAAATGATTTGTTTAGCTAGACTGACCCGTGTATTTTATACTCGGGTCAGACCGAGATGTTTCAGGTTAGGTGCTTTTGGACTTAGCCTATTTTGCTTCCGCATGGACTACTCCGCTAGCTTCTTTTTGTCATAGCTTTTTGTGAAGTCCCATATTTGTAGTAACTCTGATATGTATTCATCTAGAATCGTTTGTATAGTGGATTGATATACCACTTGACATGTATTATTTTGTGTACTCTGCTATGTATCAGTATATGTGTATATGATGATCTACTGTTCTGTGATGTATATTACATTTGAGTTGTTATATTCTGTTCTGATAGATCCTTCAACCACCTATGGTTTTGTTTAAGTATTCATTGGGTATGTCGACCTTCTTGGTATGTTTATTGTCGATGTATTCAATAGATAGTTAGATCAAGGCTATAGATGGTCGCTCCTAACCAGCCTTATTCTCCGTGTTAGTTAACGGCGTTACCCTGTAGTGTCCTTGGCTAGCGTGGGTATAGAGGTGGGGCGTCACAGTGCGGCATGGTATCGATGGAGGTTAGTGTAGCTGTTCGAACGCGCGAGATTACGGTGGGTTGGCCAAATTCTGGAAGAAGACTTGTTGACGTGGCTGAAGTGTATGGATGTTTTTTTTATTATTTTATATAATTTTAACTTTGAAATTAAACTGTTCTGATCTATGTAACTTTAACATATAAGGTTCAATTCACGTGCGGTTTTCTCCACTAGGTTCGTATTGGAATCCGGACATTTTGATGCGAGTTTGTACGAATTCTGAGGCTGTTCAAATTTTGGGTTTAAATTCGATTTAAATTCAAAAGGTGAGTGTTTTAACCCACTCACAACTTCTAAAATTACTTATGTATGTTAAATTAAATTTTGATGTGATTAGAAATTTATTTATGACCGTTTGGCATATTTTTTATCATCTCAGTTAAATTGAATTTATTGAATTAAATTGCTATTTAATTTATTATTGCATATAAAGTGCCAGTTAAATTGTTATTTAATTTATTATTGAATACAAACTGCCAGTAAATGCCTGTTATTTATTATCTGTTCTATATTGCTGTTACTGATTGAATTGGATGATAATTGTCATAAATGTTTGATGGTTGATATTGGATGAATGGATGTTGTATTTTATACTGCTATAAACTGCAAGTTGTTATGGATTTTTATTTTTCGGGATTGCGGTTTGAAATGATATATAACCGTATTTATATTTTAAATTATGGAACGAAATGATAAATATCCGTATCACTTGACCATAGGATAGAAAATTCTATGCACACACCGTAGTCTATATATATAAAAATAATCTGAAATTGATTTCTATGGATTTTGGAAAGAAATATATGGTTTTATATAAATATTGATTTTAGTTATTACATAAATGCTATTTTATATATATAGTCAAATTATTGACTTGAGCTATGTATAAATTTGTTGATATAAATAAGTTTAATAATAAAGTTTGATTTTTTGTAAAAATATAATATCGCTAAGTATTTATTTAAATTATATTTTTATATATAGAATTTATAATGATTTCAATAAATTAAGGTTGAAAGATAAATTGGAAATTAATTTGAAATTGTATTAAATCGAAAATTTTATTTAATAAAGTTCAATTTGGGACTCATTGAATTTGAGATTTTAAAGAATATGATTTCTAACTTGATTTTTGTATAAGATTATATAAATGAATATAACAAGTTTGAATAAAGTGAGGGAAATATTCAGTTATTTAAAATTGGAGTTTATTGGAATGATATTGGAATTATTAAGTAAATATTTCAAAACTAAATAATAGTAAAGTGAATTTGATATATAGGGTTAACAAATTTAGTTTTGAAGTGTTGAATATTGAAGGCTTTGAAATCTATTGAAATGGTTTACTTGGAGGTTCGAATCTATATTTGAAATAGATATAAATTGAAATGGTTTATTGAAAACTGAAAGTGAGTTGAAAGTTATGAATTGAGATTTAATTTAAAGTGAATAAAATTGTGAAGTCGAGGAAATTATTTTACTTTATAAAGTAAAGTTTAATTTTAAACTATTTTATTTTATATACGGTTTGGATATCCAAACCGTTTAAGTAGTGGAAGTTATGATTTAGAAGCTATAAAATTCAAGGTATTATGTTTTGAAAGGTTATATTTCAAGCGTTTGGTTTCGAAATATTATAATTTTGAAAGTGTTATGGCTTTAGAAAGGTTGTATTGGAAATAAAATGACATCGTATTGATTTGGTTTTTGAAAGGCAATGATATTTAATTTTAAAGTACAAACTATTTTGAAAATGACCGCGATGTTATAATAACGTTTGGTTATTAAAGAGACCAGGATCGGAAGATGTCATACTCTCTGCCAACTCTGAAAACCACTTTAACAACTGTGCTCGCGGTGAAGATTCCAGAATGAATTAGGATGGTGGCGACGTCCTTCGATATATGAACGTGGACCCGACTCCCGTGAGTTGGCGTAAGGTGGCTAAAATAGGAGTGATCCCAGGCCAGTGAGGTAACCCTTCTTATCAGACACACTCCTTCGATATTATATTCTGACGTTGAGATCGATTTGATGGCAACTTTTGACTTTTGATTTTTTTAGGGGTGTACCTCAAGGTGGGCAATAGCTACGCGCTATGCGTCGCCACCGGCCCGTGTGCGTAATTGGTATATCTACTATGGCATTGCCTTGTGTGCCGTGTCACCTACCCTGGCATGCCTTATACGAGTTTGGTTTTCTCTCGTAGCCCATGGAGTATTTAGGGTAGTCTCCCAATCTGGAGATACGCTGATACTGGATGCACTACAGGGACTATTACGTGGTAAGGGCTATATGGGTAACCCCTTAACTGCTATTAAGAAGTAAGTTTATTTTACTAATGGACATTACTATAATAGCGAAATATTACTATATAGTAAATAGTTTAACGGATCCTTAGGAGATGTGAATCCCAAGCATCTCTTAAGTTACTGCACTCACATTTGACACTGGATAGGAGATGTCAAATCCCATAAATATCTTTGACGCCGTTCCACTCATATTATTTATTGTTGATTTAACTTACATAACATCTTTTAGTTTTGACTCGAGTGTTGTTAACGCTGAAATTTGAACGCTAACACCCCGGTGTAAGAGTTGTAGTTGTGAAAGCACCACCCGATGGCTCGGGAACAGATTACAAGCAGATAATAGCAGAAAAGCGGTAAACAACAACAATTTTATAGTGGTTCGGCTTAAGGGTATAGCCTACGTCCACTTTAAGTACTTTTATTAATAGTCTCGTTACAAGCTGATACAATTCTTCCCAAGTACAATACACTTTGAATTACAAGAGACTTAGAACAAGTAGACTAAACTTCGATGAAGATGAGAGTTTTCGAATCCATGTTGGATGTATGTGATCTCTTCTTGAAGTTGTTTGTAGCGTTCTTAGTGTCTTGAGAGCTTCAAGTGTTAAATTGGTTCGGAATGCAGCAGAGTATCGGCTCTTGAAGAGAGTTAGCCCAAAAAGTCCCCAAAATGTTGGAAGTGGTCATGTATTTATAGGAGTTTTCGGCCTTGAGTCGTGAGTCGTACCCGACTCATCGTTAACACGTAGCCGAGTCAGGTTGGGTCGTGGACGACTCAACAGGTTGAACCCCAGCTTCGTACCAGAGCGCCTTCGATCCTCTGAATATAGAACAAGTCTTAAGTCGTATACGAGTCATTCCTCTTTGATATAAGTGTCACGATAGCGGGCTACGACTTAGTAACTTTAGGTCGTGGACGAGTCATGGTGAGTCGTTTCATGTTAACACGAGGACGACCTACTGGGTTAGCCCACGGCTTGGTCCAAAGTGATAAGTCGTTCACGAGTTATCCAAACGCAACTTTCTTGATGCTAGCATGAGTCGTACACGACTCATCATTGGTCGTAACTCGTCAACGAGTTATCTCATTTCAGCATGGTATTGAACTTGTCCCTGAAGTCTTAGGTCGTTCAACCGTAGCTGTAATTAGGTCGTATCATATTTAAAGTCACACAACCTTTAAGTCGTAGGCTGTTCATTTTCTTAAGTCATATAGGCCTTAACCCGCTAGGTTTCTTAACTCGTAACATTCCTTCAGCTGCAGATCTTAGGTCGTAGGCTCATTGAGTCGTAGAGGCTTTAAGTCGTACATATCCTTAACTCGTTAAGTCTTAACTCGTATCAGCTCCTTGAGTCGTACGTTTCTTAGGTCGTAGAGAATTAAGGGTTAACATTTGCCCCTCGAAGTACATGCCTATGTCATAGGTCGTGTGCTTTGACTCATCCTAACTCGTACGTACCGACTCAAGTTCTGCTGTCTCGAACTATAAAATGCTTGAGTCGTTTCTCCTTCTCATCACTTTATCCTTAAGCCATTTCTTCCACATTCTCTAAACCTTTAAAGACGATCTCGACCCAATTCACACCCAATCCTCTCTAGCAACACACAATCGTAAGCGATTTCTTCTTTCTCTTCGATCGTTGATCATTATCACCTCACGCGCTTAATTCTCCGCCTCCGGTTCGCCCCTTCGAGCCTTATGAGTTTCGTTGGATTGATTGCTGATGAACTTAGGTTTGTCTGATTTGACTTATGGCGATTCGCCATTCGAGACGATCCTGCAGTGTGATAGGGTTAAGGTTGTTGCTGTTGGAGAGGCCATTGGATTAATGGGTTAAGAGTTAGAGGGCGAAGCGAGTTGGTCGAATAGAGTAGGAGACTGCCCCATGTACGACTTAGCAACTTCCATGCGACCCAGTGGCCTTTGCAATTAACTTTAGTCTGACCTAGCAAGTTTTGTGACTTAAGTCATGAGTCGTGACCGAGTTAGAACTTAGAAGATTTCTTGTTGTTTTTGAACCGCAGCCCTCCTTCTGTTCCTTGACTTACGACCTAGAGCATAGCCGGCCTAATGCATTGACGACTTAAGATTGAAACGACTTAACTTTATTCGCCTCATAATTCCAAGGTTGTAGGCGAGTTAGTGCTTAAGTCGTCTACGACTTAGCAATTGGCACTGTTGTATGGATCTTGAACTGTTGAACTTTGCTGCGTTCTTTTATAGATTCCTTTAACTTGTAGGTTAACAATCTGTTTAATATGATATTTACAGAAAATCGGGACGAATATACTGCCATCGACCGCCCACATCAAATGACAGATTAGTTAATAACAGATAATTGACTTGAATAAATTGTGTGAACGAAGTGCTATCGATTTCAAGTAGAATATTAAAGCAACACTGAAATAGTCAATTGAAACTGACCAGCCTGCACTAATATTATGCTTGAACTTTAAATTAACAAGTTCTGAAATTACCGTAGTCGATCAATCGTCGACCAGTTTAATTCCAGTTATATTTACTTGTTATTTTTATCAGTTTTGCACGACACTTCACACTTTTAGGAAACGTGCACCTTCATATTTGAATATCCAGTTGCTTGTGTAGAATGACTTCTCAGGAAGAAGATGCAACAGTTCAGACTGGAGAGGCAACTGTTCTTCCGGCTCCACTAGTTAATCCTCCTGAAAGAGCCCCTACCACACTATCATACAAAGTTTTTCGCCAATTGTGTACTCAGTTTGGCATTGCTGAATCAGATGCCATTCTTCCTGAGAGAAATAACACTGCTGACATAGCACCTTCTGGCTTTGTGACAGTTAACCGACAAATGTGCCTAAGTGGGGGCGTTCCTCCTTTCAATGACTTTTTCCAACAACTTCTTCATCAATTGGCCATTGCTCCATCCCAACTACACCCCAACGGCTACGCCATTCTAATGGGGTTGTGTGTCATTTAGGAGAACACTTGATCGACTCCCGAGCTTTGATGAAATTTGTTACTTATGCTCCTTTACCCGGACCAAAGATCATCCTTCTATTACTGTTGTGAGAAGCGCCCGAAACCGCAAATTAATTGTTGGCCTTCCTGACACTGCTCACGGGTTTCTAACCCAGTTCTTCTTCGTTCGTTGCCCCCCGGGGTTTTATGCTGTGTGGAGGGAAGGAAGTAAGATCATCCATCCTTACTTCGTTTGTTATCTGGCCTTTGTGAGACTGACCTGCTAAGTGTTAACTCTGCTTCTTTTTATTTTCAGCGCTGCCTCCTCCCTCTAGGAATCCCAGTCACAAGTCGACTTTTGAGAGGCTTAAGGCCGTGCCGGTTGAGGAGAGAGATATTCAATTTCTGTTGAAAGATGAATTTTTGCATCAGTACGGACTTTTGCATACTTCTCGTTCTACGCGTCCTCATGAAATTCCAGACTCCCCAGCTAGAGTGTTGGATGCCTCAGTTTCTACTAGCACATCCATATCAAAAGGACCTGCTCCTGAGCTTCGCTAGTGAAGTGTTCCACTTCTGTTGATGCTGCGGGGCCATCTGACAAACTTGCCCCGGTTATCGAGGAAGAAGAGCCTTAGGGATCTTTCCATCATTCACAAGAATCTGGTGAAAAAGCTGAGAAATCCAGTCCCGTTAAGCAGAGCAGGGACGATACTTTCGAAGGACTGAGCGACCTTTTTGCTACTTCACAAGAGATTTTTAAAGACGATCCTATCACTGCCGGGATTTCTTCTTCAGTAGTTGAAGCTACTTCTGCTTTGCAACAGTCGCCGTCGACTCAAGAGTTGACACTAACTATTACACCCACAACCACTCCCCAATTAAAGAGTGGTTCGTAGATTGATGCGTGTAGTTTGCACATCACACACACTTAGAATTCCTGGCACTTTTATGCTCTCTTTTTTTTTTAACATTTGAAAGATTCTCAAGCTTTGTTTCTTTTTTTTTTAAATTTTAGGTTTTCCAATGAGGCGAGGCAGCTCGTACTATGATGACTTTCAGCGATATGGGAAACGCAGCCAGTATGGCTATCAATCCTATCCTCCTGTTCATAGAGAGACTGATGAAGAAAGGGCTGCCCGGAAGGCTCGGGAAAGACGTGATTATGAAGAACGCTTTGGAAGACCAGATAGTCGACATGATTCCTCCCACAGAGAGAGTGACTCCCTTAAACGCAAATCTCATGATGATAAAGGGAAGAGTCACACAACTGATGACTCGAGCAAACGGGCCAAAGTTATTGAGGAGCCAATGCCTGCGCCTTCAGAGAAGATTACTGCTCCTACTTCTTCTCAATCTCCTGCCCCTTCCCCTACTGATATCCAAGCAATCATCAATAGGCCATCTTACCAAGTTGGACCAGGTCCAGCCACTCTTCAACGCCGATTTCCTAATTGGTGTTTAAAAGGAGTTCGCTTTGACCTCGATCTGGTTCCCATAGATAAAAGTGCTATGTTACGGAACCTTGATGCAGTCAGAACCGATATTGAGAGGATGTCATCTTGGCAGAAACTTGTTGATGAGCTCCAAAGGGTGAATAGGGCCAATCTCGAAGCTATGCTTACCATGGAGAACGACAAAACTGAATGGCAAAAGATCCTTAAACAGCATGATGCAGAAATGAGGAGTATTGCCGATTATAATGAGAAACTTGAGGCAGAAGTTGGGAAACTTAAAGAGGAGCTTGCTACTTCTTCCACTTCTTATTCTCAAAGGGAGAGTGTGCTTCTTCAACAGGTGCGGGATGCTCATGCCGCGCAAAGGGATGCTGAGGCCAAGGCTGATGGGTTGGAGCAGATTATAGAGGGCAACCGTACTGATATTACTCAGTTACGAGGACAAACTGGCCTTCAGGCTGCAGAGATTGAAAAATTGAAAGCCCAGTTATCCAAAGTCGAGAGAGAGCGGGATGAGGCTGTTGCGGGTAGAATTGCAGCTGAAGAGGCCCATGAAGCTACCAAAGCTGATATTGGCTCGACACTATTTGATTTCTACTTGCAGTGTATATTAGGGCGTGGCAGTCTTGCATTCCTGGGCCCCAAGTATGAGATTACCCTGGCCGAAGTGTGGGAGGCCGCACTAGATATGTTTAAAGGGGCCGGATACACTGAAGAGGAGTTGGAGGTGCACTACTTAGACTTTGAGGCTCGCGCAGCCCTTGCCAGAGGGAAGGAGCAACTTGCCAGATCGCGAGTTGAGATAGTGGGGGAAGAGCATCAAGAAGAAGAAACAAATTTGACTGCTCCTGTCCCTCCTTCAACTTCGGCCGATGCGGGCATTATTGGCTCTAGCTCTTATGTACCGATCCCTGCTCAAGCTGATACCGGGGCCAAAATTACTCAAGCCACAGATGAATCGCAAGAGAGTGCTGAAGCTCCGGACTATGAAATTGACGTAATAAAGACAACTTCTGCAGGTAATTCCACTGTAAATTTCGCTCAAGTGGATTGCTCATTTATTTCACATGGGTTTAATGAGCTCCTTGACTATTTTCTCAACCTTGATGAACCTTCATCTCCTCTCTTTACTGACTTTAACCTCTTTTCTTCTGTAGAGAAAGTATCAAGCACCGCTCAGATTTCTCCTCCTCCGGTTATCCCTCCTCCGTCTCCCCAGGTGGCTCCTCCTCCTGCTTCACAGCCCGGGTCGCAAGAGGAACAAATAGAGGCCCTTCATGGTTTAGACGATCCCATCGCTTCGCAAGAGCATATAAGACGAGGGACTTGAGGGAGGTGAGATATCTCCGGAGCGGACTCCTTCCGATGACATAACTTTGTCTAAACTTGTCACTCCGGGAAGTGAGTCTTCCTCAAAGAGGAGGAAAAAGCACGGAAGGTCAAAGAGGAGGGGGAAGATAATCGCTGTTACTGAAGTGGAGCCAGATGTTGGACCAGCTGCGCCTACCCCTCCTCCTTCTTCCCTTGTGCCAACCGACCGACCTGAAAAGCTAATCATTCGGCCGGGAAAATGGTCCAAAGGTAGTAAAAAGAAGTGAAGATTTTAGCTTTTTGCCTTTTGTATGTACTGGTCGAGAATTGTGCGGGTACCGGCCCCCGCTTTTCTTTATTTTGAAACCTGTACCTGCATTTCAATTGAATAAAATGATCCTTTGTTTGTACATACTTCTGTTTGAATTTGAGAATGCATTTATTATTCATTTTTGCACAAGTTTATTTATATGATATTGCAGCGGGCTTATGGTATGTTGTTTGAGTATTACTTTACTGATGCAGTTATACTATTATACCATGTTGCCCCCATACCTTAGGCTTGCTGCAATATTTTATACTTCGAGGGGACTTGCACTCTTATTTGCTAAAGAATAATTATTTTATTCTTTAAAGAAAATTTTTGTAGAGTACAACTCCCTTCGTATAAGTTTCTACGCTTTGTCGTTCGAAGAAATCACTTTTTTTTTTTTTTTTGCTTATGTGCATATTTTACCAAGTGAATTCTTCTATGTGGTAAAGCGGACCTCTGAAGGGTACTTTAACTTCTTTTATCTTTTTTTTTTTTTTTAAGATCATTTTCCAGAGTAGGTAAATTACTCTTCCTTTGAAAGTTAAAGCACGCTTTTGATGAGGATTTTTTTTTGTGTACAAAGTTGTACCTCTGAGGAGGGATTTTTCACGTTTCAACACTTGGAAGTTTTATTTCAATCTCGGCGAAACGTATACCTCCAAAGAGTTGTGCCTTTGAAGAAAGCCTTTTCACGTTTCAACACTTGGAAGTTTTATTTCAATCTTGGTGAAACGTGGGCTTCCGAAGAGGTCTTTCTTCTTGATTGTGCCTTCGAAGAGGTCTTTCCTTTGAATTGTGTCCCCGGGTGGGGGTTGTACCTCTAAGGAGGGATTTTTCACATTCCAACACTTGGAAGTTTTATTTCAATCTTGGTGAAACGTGTACCTCCAAAGAGTTGTGCCTTCGAAGAAAGCCTTTTCACGTTTCAACACTTGGAAGTTTTATTTCAATCTCGGTGAAACGTGGGCTTTCAGGAAGGTCTTTGTTTTGTTTTTGCATTTCAACTTTGGTGAAGTGAAATTCCGAAGAGCGGTTGTTACACTCCAACTCCTGGCGAAATGTGCCTCCAAAGAGGGCTTTTGTTTTGTTTACATTTCAACTCTGGTGAAGTGAAATCCCGAAGAGCGGTCATAACACTTCAACTCCTGGTGAAATGGGCCTCCGAAGAGGGCTTTTATTTCGTTTGCATTTCAACTCTGGTAAAGTGAAATCCCGAAGAGCGGTCATAACACTTCAACTCCTGGTGAAATGTGCCTCAGAGAGGGTTTTCATCGCCCGGAAGTTACTCTCTCATGGTTGGAGGGTCATGACTCCTCCAATCTTTTTTGTTGAGTAGAGAACTTTCTTTTTTGTGGCGTATGACCCATTAGAGGTCTTTATCCTCCGAAGAGTTGTGTCTCCGAAGAGGACTTGTGCTGCCGATGATGGCTTTGGTTGTTCCTCCGTTCACTTGCTTATGCATTTTCAATGATCCTCTGCCCCCTCCTTTTTTTTTTACAAGTAACTTGTTTAATCCAAGGAAGTGCGCTTCATTGTCAGGCAATTTCGTGAGAACGAGCACTAGCTTCTTAATTGGACGTTTGTTTGCTCAAACGATCTCAATTTATTAGCAAAGACCCGTTTCTGTCGAAATCATAGGCCGTTCAATTGAAGTACTTCCTATCTAGGATTTGAATTCAGGGCTTTTGTGACTTGAAATTTGGCGAGAATCACTCGGTCTTTTTATGTGCAAGTTTCACTTCCACTGTCTGCAAAAAATTAAATCGACATTTCAGCAATACATTCTATGTACTTTTTATATCGAAAATAAAGCAAACATGTAATAATAATAAGGAACACAAGATTTATAGTGGTTCGGCCAGGAAATTGGGCCTACATCCACTTTACATTCTTTCATTATTTACTTGCATCAGTTTTACAATTGCTTTCAATTACAAGAATCATACATTCATAATTCTTTTTACAATATTTCAACAAAATTTTCAAGTAAAGTATGGACGCAAATGGTTGCTGTTCCATGCCCTTGGAATTTGATCTCCTTCAACAGTGGTGAGTTTGAATGTGCCGTCAAGAAGCTTCTGACCTATTACATATGGTCCTTCCCAATTTGGCCCAAACACACCTGTCGCTGTCATAATTCTTTTCAGGACTAGGTCTCCAATCTCAAAGCTGCGTTGGCGGACTTTGGAATTGAAATGTCTGGCTATTCTTTGCTGATGAGCTGCAATTCTGAGATTAGCCTCATCTCTTTTTTCATCAAGGAGATCTAGCGCTTCAAGCTGTAGCTTTTCGTTTTCTGCTTGATTGAAATGGATTCTTCTGTGTGAAGGGACTTCTATTTCTACCGGAATCATTGCCTTTGACCCGTATGCCAATGAAAACGGGGTGTGCCCAGTCGCAGTTTTGTGAGTGGTTCTGTATGCCCATAGTGCCAGTGGTAGCTTATCGACCCAACCACCTTTTGCTCTTTCAAGTTGCTTCTTGATGGTTGACTTAATAATTTTGTTCACGGCTTCCACCTGCCCGTTTGCCTGCGGATGAGCTATTGCTGAGAAGCTTTTCCGGATTTTGAATCGCTTGCAAAAATCTTGGAATTCTTCACTTTCAAACTGAGTTCCATTGTCTGTAATTATCTTTTGAGGCACACCGTATCTGCAAATGATGTTTTTAGTCACAAAACTTATCATCTTCTTTGAGGTGATAGTGGCCAGTGGTTCAGCCTCTGCCCACTTAGTAAAATAATCTACAGCAACAATGGCATATTTAATTCCAGATTTGGCAGTTGGTAACGGTCCTACAAGGTCGATTCCCCATATCGCAAATGGCCATGGACTGACCATCTGTGTGAGTTCAGTGGAAGGAGCTCTAGGAATTTTGGCAAATCTTTGACATCTGTCACATTTTCGGGAATACTCCGCTGCATCTCGATTAACTTCTGGCCAAAAATATCCGTACCGGAGAATTTTCTTTGCTAATGTTTGGCCACCTGAATGATCACCACATTCTCCTCCGTGTACCTCTGCTAAGATTGCTTTAGACTCTTCCCTGGATACACATCGAAGTAATGGCATTGAGAATCCCCGTCTGTATAACCGGCCATCCTGGATTACGTATCGAGAGGCTTTTCTCAGTAGCTTTTGTCGTTCTTTTGAGTTCCCTGGTAAGGATCCATTGAGCAGATATTCTATTATCGGAGTCATCCATGATTCTTGCTCTTGAGACATGCTCATGATCCAATCAATGTCCATCTCATCAATGCTAGGAGTCGACAGGACCTCCACTGGAGTTAGCCCCAGAAATTGAGCTTCGCCTGTGCTCGAATACTTCGCGAGAGAATCTGCTTTCATGTTTTCTTCTCGAGGAATGTGGCTTATCATGTAATGATCGAAATCACCCAGGAGTTCCCAAGCCTTTGACAAGTAGGCGGGCAGATTCCCCCCTTTTGCTTGGAATTCCTTTTTGACTTGGCATACAATAAGCTGAGAATCACTGAATATCTGTAGCGCTCGGATGTTTAATTCTTTAGCAATCCTTAAGCCGACGATAAGGGCTTCGTATTCTGCTTCATTGTTTGTTGAAGGAAATTCTAATCTTAGTGCATAGCATAATGATCGACCTTCAGGAGTCTCAAGTACAACTCCGGCTCCAGAACAGTAGTTGTTTCTCGCACCATCGACATATAACTTCCACTGGATAGGGGAATTGTCGACCGTTTCTTCCTCACTGTTACCCTTATCTGTAAATTCTGCAATGAAATCCGCTAAAGCTTGTCCATTGATTGCTTTCCGGGGATGATAAGTGATGTCATACTGACTGAGTTCAATATTCCACTTTAGAAGACGACCCGAAGTTTCAGGGCGAAACAGGACTTGCTTTAAAGGTTGATCAGTGAGGACTCTGATAGGATGAGCTTGAAAATATTGCCTCAATTTCCTAGACGCAATTAGTAAGCAATAGGCGAGTTTTTCCAACTTAGAGTAATTCATCTCTGCCCCAGTGAGTCTTTTGCTGATATAGTAAACTAGATGTTGAATCCTTTTGTCTTCCCGTATCAGCGCTGCACTTAAAGCGTGAGATGATACTGCCAAGTATATAAGAAGATCCTCGCCATCGCCAGGCCTAGAAAGTATTGGAGGCATCTCCATATGGTGAATCAATTCATCAAAGGCTTTTTGGCACTCGGGAGTCCAATCGAAGTTTTTCTTTCCTTTCTTTAGGGCGTCAAAGAATGGGGTGCATTTATCTGTGGCTTTGGAAATGAACCGACTCAAGGCGGCAACTTTTCCATTTAGACTTTGCAATTCCTTCTTTGTTCTAGGAGCTTTGACTTCTTTCAAGGCAGTAATTTGAGCTGGACTAGCCTCAATGCCCCTAGCGCTGACGATAAACCCTAACAACTTTCCGGACTCGACCCCAAACGTGCATTTCAGAGGGTTAAGCTTCATTCTGTATTTCCGGAGGACTGCGAACATTTCTGCCAAGTGTTCAATGTGATCCGCTGCTTTCTTAGACTTTACTAACATGTCGTCGACGTAGACTTCCATAGTTTTGCCCAATTGCGGTTTGAACATAGCATTAACGAGTCTTTGTTAGGTTGCCCCTGCATTCTTCAATCCGAAGGGCATAACTCTGTAGCAATAAAGACCAACATCGGTGATAAAGCTCGTGTCCTCCTGATCCGGTTCATGCATCATGATCTGGTTATATCCGGAGTAGGCATCCATGAAAGATAACAATTCATGCCCCACTGTTCCATCTACCAGTTGATCGATCCTGGGTAAAGGAAAGCAATCTTTGGGGCAGGCCTTGTTCAGATCTGAAAAATCGATGCACACTCTCCATTTTCCATTAGCTTTCTTAACCAGCACAGGATTTGAAACCCAATTCGGATATGTAGATTCTTTGATGAAGTTATTTTTCATGAGTCGATCAATTTCCTCTTTTAATGCTGCTGACCTTTCTGGACCTTGGGTTCTTCTTTTCTGCTTTACTGGTGTAAACTTTGGGTCAATATTCAGAGCGTGTACTGCAACTTCTGGAGATATTCCACACATATCAGCATGAGTCCAAGCGAAGACATCCAGATTTGCTTTCAGGAAAGATATCAAGATATTCTGAATTGACACATTAAGCTGTGAACCCACATTCAACACCTTATTCGGGTCCTTCGGGTCAACAGGTACCGGTACTGTCGTTTCAACCGGCACTACTCTATTCTCCCCTGCACTGGCTTTTCTGGGATCCATCTCTTTCCGTGCCCCGCTATGCTCGCCAGTGCAGGGTCCGCCCCGTAATTGCTACAAGGCTGGCTCTTTGATGCGGACCGGGGTGGCCACATCCTTTCCCATTTCCCTTTTTCTTGACTCTCGCAACTCTGTCAAATAGCACTCTCGCGCAGCATTTTGATCCCCTTTTATAACTCCTACTCCATTGTCTGTAGGGAATTTAATAGTGAGGCACCACGGGGCTAGGATAGCTTTGAACGCTGCGAGCGTTGGACGGCCAAGGAAAGCGTTATAAGCAGAAAATTCATCGACAATCACAAATGTTTGCTTGCGGACTACTTTCCTTTCTCCTTCCCCAAGTTCTACAAGCAGATCGATGGTTCATATTGGTTGCTTTGGCTCCCCAGTGAAGCCAGCGATCATCTGCGATGAGGCTTGTACATCGACCATAGGGATTTTCATTTGGTCGAATGTCTTCTTGAAGAGGATATTACATGATGCTCCGCAGTCAATGAGAACTCTTCTGACAATGGCCGGTCCGATACCAGCTGAGATGACCAAGGGATCTAGGGTAGGAGCTTCGATACCTGTGGAATCTCTGGCTCTGAAAATAATATCATCACTGAAAGTTTTCTGTTGTTTCAGGGGCGTAGTGTCTTCTAAAACAAAGACGTCTTCCTCGGCTGGAACATATTTCAAAGCCCTGGTATATCTCTCCATCTCACCCCAGCTCTTGCCAGCTGGGTGAGGTCCTCCTGTAATGACATTGATAATAGGCCTTCCAGATTCATGCCCCGTAGCTTTCTCACCTATCCTAGGCTGATGAACAGGAGCCTGTTGCCCCTGACTTGACGATGCAGGATTGTTGCTATTCTTTTTCACAAATTGCTGCAGCTTGTTTTCTCTTAGCAATTCTTCAATCAGATTTTTCAACTGGCGGCATTCATCGGTCTCATGACCGGGTTGATTATGGAAGCGGCAGAACTTCCCACTTTGTATAGCCTTTTTCCCGGTCCTCAAAGGGATAGGTTTAGGGAGGTCAACAGAATCTTTAATGGCAAGGTAGATACGCTCTGGCGTATCTGATAAAGGAGTATACTCTGATGGCTTGAAGGATCCGGGCTTCTTCAGATTACTCTGTTTCTTCCCATTGTTATTTTCCCTTTTTTGCCCTACAGATTCATTCTTGCGTGGAGCAACAGTGTTATCTTTAGCTTTTTCCGACACTGCCTTTACCGGTACAGGACGGCTTTCCAGGCGTATGAATTCATCTGCCTTTTTGTAGAACTTTTCGAGGGAGGTTGGCTCCTTCATGTTTAGCCATTTCCCGAATTCGCTCGACTTATCAATAGCCCTCATCAGATAAGTCAATATCATTCGCGGTTAAGCATTGTCCACCTCTGCCAGCGCTATATTAAAGCGGTTCAAGAAAGATCTGATAGATTCACCAGGATTCTGTTCTATACTTGACAATGACATGATGTCCTTAGCCTTTGAAGCATATATTCTGAACTGTTCTTTGAACTTTCGGGTCAAGTCTGAAAACTGATCAATAGATCGGACTGGCAACTTGGTGAACCACAGTAGAGACACACCTTCAAGGTATACAGGGAAATATCGGCACTTTATCTCGTCAGAGGCTCTGGCACCTGTCATGTGCCAATCATATTTATACAAGAATTCATTCGGATCACTTGTCCCTTTGTAAGCTGGGATAGTTGGAGGGACAAACTTCCTTGGAAATTCCGCCTTTAAGATTTTCTCAGTAAATGGAGTTTTACTTGGGGCGAAACCCCATTCTTTCTCATCTTCAACCCTTTGCATACTTTCTTTCATGATTTGCCGGACCATTCCAGAAAGATACTCCTCATCATGTCGAGTTCCAGATCCACCAACCTCAGGAAGCGTTTGCTCAAAGGGACTGACAGCCCTTTCTGGAGCATTCCTTTCATTAGCATCATGGATGTTGCCAGCATAATTCCTTCCATTACCAGCCGGTTGATTGTTTGCCCCGAGCAAATCATTCAACTTATTCAGAATTAGAGCATTTTGGGCACTCTGAGCCTCTAATTGTGCATTCTGGGCGTTTATCTGCTGGTTCAGCCCTAATATTACAGCATCCAACTCCGCTTTCGTAACCCCAGCAGACGTAGTGGGTTGATGAGGTACAGGGGAAGCGGATGTTCCCTCTTGAACGTTCCCAGATCTGACAGATCTACTCTTCCTTCCAGGAGCCATAATCTCAGACAGACTTCTGGTTTTCAAGGAAATTCTCTCTACAAATCTCTGTGAAGCAATGATGATAATTTTTCCTGAGTTCAGTTCTCAGTGAAAGCACCAAAAATGTTAACGCTGAAATTTGAACGCTAACACCCCGGTGTAAGAGTTGTAGTTGTGAAAGCACCACCCGATAGCTCGGGAACAGATTACAAGCAGATAATAGCAGAAAAGCGGTAAACAACAACAATTTTATAGTGGTTCGGCTTAAGGGTATAGCCTACGTCCACTTTAAGTACTTTTATTAATAATCTCGTTACAAGCTGATACAATTCTTCCCAAGTACAATACACTTTGAATTACAAGAGACTTAGAACAAGTAGACTAAACTTCGATGAAGATGAGAGTTTTCGAATCCATGTTGGATGTATGTGATCTCTTCTTGAAGTTGTTTGTAGCGTTCTTAGTGTCTTGAGAGCTTCAAGTGTTAAATTGGTTCGGAATGCAGCAGAGTATCGGCGCTTGAAGAGAGTTAGCCCAAAAAGTCCCCAAAATGTTGGAAGTGGTCATGTATTTATAGAAGTTTTCGGCCTTGAGTCGTGAGTCGTACCCGACTCATCGTTAACACGTAGCCGAGTCAGGTTGGGTCGTGGACGACTCAACAGGTTGAACCCCAGCTTCGTACCAGAGCGCCTTCGATCCTCTGAATATAGAACAAGTCTTAAGTCGTATACGAGTCATTCCTCTTTGATATAAGTGTCACGATAGCGGGCTACGACTTAGTAACTTTAGGTCGTGGACGAGTCATGGTGAGTCGTTTCATGTTAACACGAGGACGACCTACTGGGTTAGCCCACGGCTTGGTCCAAAGTGATAAGTCGTTCACGAGTTATCCAAACGCAACTTTCTTGATGCTAGCATGAGTCGTACACGACTCATCATTGGTCGTAACTCGTCAACGAGTTATCTCATTTCAGCATGGTATTGAACTTGTCCCTGAAGTCTTAGGTCGTTCAACCGTAGCTGTAATTAGGTCGTATCGTATTTAAAGTCGCACAACCTTTAAGTCGTAGGCTGTTCATTTTCTTAAGTCATATAGGCCTTAACCCGCTAGGTTTCTTAACTCGTAACATTCCTTCAGCTGCAGATCTTAGGTCGTAGGCTTATTGAGTCGTAGAGGCTTTAAGTCGTACATATCCTTAACTCGTTAAGTCTTAACTCGTATCAGCTCCTTGAGTCGTACGTTTCTTAGGTCGTAGAGAATTAAGGGTTAACAAGTGTTTTGTCTTTTTAATTCGCTGAGCATTTTAGGGTTTGAAGTCTTATTTCTGGAGGACGAAGGCGAAGATTGAATTACTATTATTTATTATATTATTCCACTTCTTTCATACTGTTCCGCTACATTATTCATTATTCTTTGGTATGTGCAACTCTGATATGTGCTGTAAAAGTATAATCTAATGTTTCATAAAACAGCTTCATGAACTGTTATTTGATTATTATATTTTGTCATTCAGCTGTGAGATTCTGTTTTGTTTTATTTCTTTCTCCCTTTTTCTTATTCACCCCAATAACAATTCGCCCTTTTGTATGGTTTGAGTCTGACATGTGTGATTTACCGTCGATTTAAAGCGTACAAAAAGGCGGATATTACATCTAGTATCAGAGCAAGGTTTACCGATAAACCTTAGCTTTATGGGGTCTGATCTTTATTAATAGGGTAGCAATACCCTATGATGAGTATGATACGACCCGATTTTCTCACCACAGAAAATCGTATCATTGTGAAGAAAGAAAGAGATAAAAAAGAGAAAATAAAGAAGAAACAACATCAGAATCTAAACAGCGGAACGAATAAATTATATTAATAGCATAAATATTACATAGTTTACAACCATTATCAGAGTTACACAGATAGTACAACACATACTAGACCGTTATAAACACCTGTCTAGTTATACAACTCAATACAATACAAGAAACTACTCAAAGAAATCAATACAGCGGAAAACTATATATCTACGCGCAGAAGCCTCCTGCTCCATTGCTTCTCCGTAATTCGTCAAAGCTAACCTGAATCCTTTGGTTAGTCGTAAAAATTTGAGTACCCAAGAGTTTAAGAAAACAGAAGATAAACTTCGGGTCAGACATGGGTCTGGTGTGAGTAACAGGTTATGGTTGCTTAACTTTCAAAAACTTTTTGAAAAGAAAGGTATCACGTAAGACTTCCCACACATAAACATGGAAAAGTTTTTACCTTATGCTAACCAAAACATTGGATAGGAAATTCAGTGATATTATAATTGGTCTAGGGTTTTCAAATAAATAAGAAATAGCTGAAATTGTTACATGATTAGATTCCAGCTACTAGCCACAAAAGTGGGTAATACAATCAAAACCGTTGGCACTTATTGGATTTTGGATTCCATACAATGGCAGGGCTACTGGGGTACCGCCCGTCACAGTATGTGGCCTAGATCACCGCCCAAGGAGTACGCCCGCTCACCTGCAACACAAGGCCGGAACCATTCCTTACTGAACAGTTCCGAACAAGACAACCCCACGGTTGTAGGTAGCAACCGCCTACAAAGCCGAATAAAAAAGGACCTCTAGACAGGGAAAAATCTCATCCTACTTGGGCATGACCCACTTAACCTTGCTGCACCTCCCCTGTTTTAGTCATTCCTAGTTGATGAGACTTGAGGCTACGATTACCTTTATAGGACATATCACTTAGAATGCTCATCGTCCAACTGTCGATGTTCTGAAAGCATTCAATCCATACAAGTTCGTTCCGGGTTCGAACGAAATTGAAGGCATTATCTTTTTACACTCATTTTGGAATTACCCCCAGAGTTAACGACGATAACCCTTGCACTTTGAATCTTTATCTCGAATATGAAAGTACTATCTTCATCAAACTCATCTCGGAATCACCCTCAGAGTTATACAGACGAATAATCCTTGCACCATAAGTCTTCACTCTTCACAAGAGATTCACGACCTATCGTTAATTTGGATAGATGTGGTTTTCGGATATCTAAATATGGAAACCCGATCCCGGTCTCATCGAAATCCAAAGCGTGTCTTTTAAGGCCAAGTTGTTTTAAAGTTTAAAACAATTCAATTATCTATATACACACAGATAAATAACTCACAAATCACAATTGATAATCAACATTATCAAATAAAAAGGTAATCCACATTATCAATATCAAAATAGATAATCCATATCACCATCACAATAGATAATCTATATTATCATCACAATGCAACCAAGCATTCATACCACACAACATTACTTATCTCATTTCTGAGATCACAACCATTCAGGGCAATCATTATCACCTATTCATACATAAGCAATGATTAATTATTCTTTAATTACATTCAAGTAATTATCTTTAATTAATTTCACAAATTATATATTCTCAACCAAAAACAGTAATTAACATATAATTACTTCAATTAATTAATTAACTTTAATTAATTACATTAATCCTTAAATAATTACATTAATTAATTACCTTTAATCACTTGTCATTGATTAATTAATCATAATTAATCAACTTTAATTACATCATTAATTATATTAATTAATGATCCTTAATTATATTCTAATTAATTATCCTCTTAAATTAATTACCTTAAGTAATTAACCACAATTATTAATCCTTCTTGATTAACCATAATCAGTAATTAACTCACTTAATTACCTTATTAAAACAAATCAATTATTCCTTAATAAATTTCTTAATTAATCCCTTGATTAATTACTAAGTAATTTAAATTTCAAATTACTTACATTTTAAAACATCTTCCATAAATTACAGTTAGTAATTACCAAATCAATTACTTCACCAAGTAACTTCCAATCCATTATTTAGATAAGTAATCATCATTAAACATCAAGTGTTTAAAATTAATTAAACTTAATTAATTAAATTAAACATTCACCATTAACTCAATTAATTACCCTAAGTAATTAATTACTTAATTACTTTATTAAGTAATTATACTCAACAACTCACAAATGATTATTATTAAATTAATTAATCTAATTAATTATTAAAAATTAACCATATTAATTAATTATTAAATAATCTTGGTTAATGACCTTCATTAACCATTCTCTAATTATTTTTATTAAGTAATTAACTTAAATTAATCACAAATTAAATTATCTTTAATTTTCGATTAATTAAATTCTAATTATTTAATTAATTATTAACTGTCACTTAATTAATCCTTAATTATTTAATTAATTAACCCTGATTAAAATTTAATTACTTAATCAATAATTCTTTAATCATTAGTTAAAAAATCTAATTAATAATCTTAAATTTCAAATTGATTAACCCTTAATTAATATTTATTAAATCTTAATCAATTAATTAAGTAAATTAACTAATTACTTCTTAATTACCTTATTAATTAAATAAATTTCAAAACATTAATCTTAACATAATTTTTTAAGCTAAAACATTTCTTAATTATGTTTAAAAACAAATTTTTTTAAAACAAAGTACTTTTGAACTTACTTTTAAATTTCATTTTCAAATACAAAATTTAAATTGAATATAATTTAAACTTAATCAAAATTTAAACAATTTGAAACCTTATAAAAATTTCAAGACAAACAAGTGTTTGTTTTAGAAATGAAATTCATAAGAATTTTGAAACTAAATTCATTTCAAAATTTCAATAATTTCAATTTATATTTAGTTTAAATCTTTCAAATTTAAACCTTCTTTTAATTTCAAAAACTGAAGTTCATATCTGATTTTAAATTTCCAGATTTAAATTTAATCTAAATCTTGCTCACATTTTAAAAAAAAACTTAAATTTTAAAAGGTTTACTTCTTTCCAAAATAAAGTAGTTATTTAAAACTTTAGTTTTGTTTTCTTTCTTTTATTTAAAACTGAGATTTTAAATTTAACTTAAATTCTAAAATTTGAACTTGAATTTAAAAACTTGGTTTAAGCTTTTCTTTACATTAAAAGCTTCAGGTTTTTTAAAAAAATTTAGACAAACAGGAAACAGGTTATGTAAAAAAACCCATAACAACCTTAACACCCGAGACCATTTCCAATATTCTTCGAGTCTGGAACCCATCTCCCCCGAGTCATTCACCCTATTACTTCGAGCAACACAAACAACTCCCCTGCTACTAAACTAAAACATCATCAGAAAATTCATCACCGTGCATATGCACGGCGACCCCAGCCACCTCTGATCATCTGAGATGATCGTCCTACATCCAGAAATACCCCTACACCTAAGCGCGATCATCAGATTGAACAATCATCCAAGAAATCAAAATCGAACTCAAATTCCCAAACCTGGTAACAATAATCAGGTTTCACCCCTCAAACCTGTCAACGACAAGTCCTCATCGCTCCGACCACCTGAGAGTCAACCCCTCCGGCCTCAACTTCAACTACGGCCAAACTACCATTTCCCAAAACATCAAAACACTCGGTCAATTGTACAAATCGAAATGTTCGATTCCTTAAACCCATAAAAACTAGGGTTTAAAAATTAATTTCAAAACTACACCTTCCTTAATGACAACCATCACCATAAATGATTTTTCTTAGCATCTACTAACACTCCTCTATTATCCTGAAGAAACCTGAGATCACCTAATTCAAATCACCAGAATTTTCAAAAAGTTCATTTTTAGTCAAATACAAAATTGCATCCTTAACTGAAAACTAAAAATCCTAATTCTTGATTTGAAAATCATGCTTTAGTCATTGCTTTTCATTTATGTTACTAAATTTCAAAATTAACATGTTTGGATTTTGATTAAAATAAACATGTGCTGATATATTCAGTATTTCAAGAGGCAAACCAACTCTCTTTAATTTGATTTAATTTTTAATTCTAATTTATGATAAGCAAATATTTTTGGTTTTAAAAATTCAGATACTATCACAAATTAAATCAAGTGTAGGGGATTTTAAAATGAAAAGATGGATCTGGGAATAAAGTAGAGCATATAACAGCATGCATACTCATAAATATATACATCAGATATTTACTAGTAATAACATGCAGTGCTTAATTCATCTCAACATAAAATCATGCAACAAAAATTTAACTTTTAAATTTTTAAAAGGTTACTTACATATTAAAAGAAGGCAGAGCCTCAGTTGATATGCTTTTTGAATTTGCTGAAGACATCAAAGATTCCAGTTTTTACTTGATTGAATTTAAAGCTTCTCTTAAATTTCAAGTTGGAAGAATGAATGCAGGTGCTTAGGCTTGATTAACACAGCTGCACTTCCAGATTGCAGGAAGAAAATGGTGATGCAGATTTGCTTCATTTCCAGGTTGCATGCAGATCCATTTTTTTCCAGATTTTATAAAAATGATGCAGGCCTTTTGATAATGAGGGTTTTGATTTTGTATTGAACATGATCTCTGGGTTTGAACATGCAGGGTTTTGAAGATGCAAGTTTGATTTGAATATGCAGACTTGCTTTGGATTTGTATAGGTATTTGACTATGCAGGTTTGATTTTTGAAGAGGTGTTTTTAAGTTTTTCTCTTTTGATTAGGAAATGAGAAAGAAAAAAAGTAAGAATGAAAATGCAAGTTTATATAGATGTAGTTTTAGATTTTATTAAATAAGAGAAAATACAAAACAAAATGACACTTGTACAATTTTCAACATTTGTTAACTTAAATGTCTAATCTTTGAACACTTGTTTAATTAGGCTTTAAGAGATCAACACTTGTCCTATTTTAAATGTAATTAGTATTTAATTCATAAGTTAATATATATATATGCCTAGTTAATTTGTTAGTTAATATCAAATATGTATGTAAATTTACAAAAGAAATAAAAACAAACTGTACTTATAAATAAAGCTTATACATATGAAATTTAAAAAAAATCAAAAATCTATACTTTGGATTTCAAATTCAAATCAAATTCAAAATCTAATATTTAAAGATCAAGTTATGAATATAAATTATATTTGAAATAACAATAGCCATTTTTATTCAAAACCTATTTGTAAAACAATACACTATTGATATTGTTTTTAGAAATATTTTATTATTAAATTAAAATCATTTTAAAAGAAATTATATTTTTATTAATAAATTATCTATTTTATTAAGCCATAAAAAATTTTGTTAATTTATTTTAAATTTAAAACTCAAGCCAAAATTATTTTAAACATTTTTCTTAACAATTTGAAATCATATATTTATTTATTAAATAGCTTTGAAAACTTAATATCAAATAAAAATCAAAATTTCCAATTTATTAATGCATATATTAAAATTTTAAATCATGATTCATTAATTAAATTTAAACCAAGATTATTTATTCAATAACTTGGAAAAGCTAATATTAAATAAAAACTAATTTTCCAAATTACTAAAAATAATAAGAATAAGAAAATATGTTTTATTTATTAAATTTAAAACAAAGCTAATCTACTTACAATATAAACTATATATTTATATTATAAGCAGAAACCAATTTATTATTTTTAAAAGATAAAATAACCAATTAAATAATTATTGAAGAAGTTCATTAAATCAATTTGAATTATTAATAACAAAAATATCAATATCAATTTAATTTTAATACAGATTATTAAATTGTTATTGTCAAAAATTCCGGGATATTACAATCCCCCCTTAAATAATTTCGTCCCTGAAATTTAAAACAAAGTTAATTTAATAATCTCATTAAAGATTTAATTTTAAAACACAAGCATATATCAAACGTATGCTAACAACCATAGCAACCCATTCATCCAATCAAACAAATCTAATTATCCAGACAAAATTCTGGATAAAATTTCTTTGAGTTTCTCCGAGTGTAAATACAGGGATACTCGCTCTACAAAATCCAACCAATCAAAACTATGAAGTTGCAAAGCTCCTATTCAACTATATCTACAACACTAGACAAGATATCATACTACAGACGAATCTAACTCAACAACCAAAACTCCAGAACTGCTGGTTCCACAACCAGAGATAGATCATACACGTACTCCGTCAGAGATACGTGAAACTCATCGAATCTCATTTATCCAAACCAGAAATTCAATCCTGTAGATCAACCACTTATTTTCCAAGATCACAGAGAAGATCGAAAACACTTTAGAGCTAGCTTCCCAACCTTACCCAATCTTATAGCTCTCTTTTGATCGGAGAAAATTAACCAAAATTAAATCTCCGACTTCAGAATCGAAATTCCTCCGTCTCTTATCCGCAAAATCTTCGGACGATCCCGGGCTGCCTGCAACCTTCCTGATCAGCTTAACCTTTGCCGATGCCTCTAGAAACAAACTAGACCAATCAACTTAACAAAATGATCTCCTCAAGATCAACCAAGATCAAACCATACTCCTCATCAGAAGACAACAACTTCTTCTGTCCAGAAAAGAAAAGCAGATACACTTCCAAACTGCTTTCGCTGCACAACTCTGATCCGAAGTAGATAAAAATGCTGAAGAAGAACACGAGCACAAACTGGACAACATATCCCAGAAATATGGTTCAATAGATCCATAAGAAAAACTCAGAAACTCCATCAAATCCTGAGTTGTTACACCAACTCAATCTCTTGGAACCATTCTTCTATTAAGCTGAACCACCGGTAGCACTCCTGGAATCCCAGTCGATAAGGAAACTCAATCTCTAGATGCGAGCAAACCTGTGACTCTGCTGTAGACATCCGAAAAAACTCTGATAACTCAAGAGAACACTCAAACAATCGCAAGACACTTTTGCGATCAATCCAAACCAAATCCAAGGAAAACTGTTCTTCCTTTACCAAATAGAACAGTCTTACACTTAACTAGCCAATCTACGGAAGAAACAGGTCACTCTGCAGCTACTGAACTCCACTTCCAGAAATATTGATAAGCCAGAAGACTCCCTGCCGACACATAGAACACTCCGAGCTGCACTGCTGACACAGATGCCAAAGAATTCCAAATCAAAGCTCTTCGAGAAACTCGAACCTCAAATCAAACAGAAACACCAGCTGAACACAGCCACAACACCGAAGCAGACCTACTTCCTTAAACTTGTTCCAAAGAAAACATTCGGGAACATCCATAGTCACTGCATCTCATCACACACCTACTATTTCCTGAGGTATCAAAATACCATCACTCGCTTTTGCCTAGCTAACAGATCCAAACTCTGCTCATTCAACTTCAAAAATAAACTCCAAACCTTTAAAAGGTTTCCTTCAGAGATCAATGAAGTCCTCCATCACTACAAAACTTACTCGAGACAGTATTGGGTCTACAGTCTCGACAAAAACACTTCCAACCTCAAACATTCAAACTCCAACCAATGGTAGTCATGTTACACACACTACTGCCCCATCTACCTTTATAACTTATATTGGAAAACCTGAACAGGTAACCCAACAGATAGGTAGAAATAAGTATATATCTATACAATAATATTATTATTGAGTTAGATTTCAAGAGCACACAGGCCTCCTTTATATTTTGAAAAATGAATAGTCACGTTTTTTAATTTCTTTCTATTTCAAACTTTGAAATATGATAACCTTTTCTTACATTAATTGGATTTAAGAAATGATTTCACTATTGAATCTTAAATATAATATGCTTTCCAATGATATCAATTGTTGGTAGCTAAAAATATTTTTTTTTTAAAATCATAGTTTTTCGGGTTTATTCATATTATTAAAGTTATTAAACTGTTGACTTTATTTCTTTTAACTAATCTATGTCGTTGATTGTTTTGAAAATTTCCAGCCTTTGATTCTACTTTCACAAATTGCAGTCAAGTCTGGTGAAATCCAACATTACCAAAATACAGCAACAATGTTAGATGGAATTAAAAATGGAACCAGAAAGCTCAAAAGCATTAAATACAATTATATGCTTCTTATTATATTGAATTTGCTTTAACTGTAAAAGAAATACAATGACATTCTTCACATTAAAATAAATATTGTTGAATAATGGTTGTTAGTTCAAATACTTCAGGCATAAAACATGTATGCTTTAGATTTAGCATATTTTTCACAAGATTCGTTCAAAACAAAAAGAAATCTCTTTATCCTCTAATCTTATCATTCTACAATAATATGATGCTGCATAATGTGTTCCTAGACATAGTCAGTTATGGGATAATTTTCAACATTTGCGTTCTCATGAATCATGTCAACGTTGCTTTTGGCATTTTTGGATTAATGGCCAAGTGTAAACCAAATGTTGTTACTTGCACTTCTCTTATAGATAATTATTACCGAAGCAGCAAATGTAATCAACGACATCAAGTATTAAAGGAAATGATTGATAAAGGTATCTCACCAAATGAAGTTACATATAATACAACTGATGCATGGAGAAACAGCTGATGCACACAATAAATTTATATGTGTATAATTTATATGTGTATTATGTGGAAATTTTATCTTTGAAATCATTTTTGCTCGATATTTTGAAATTGTTTATCAAGCACCAGTATTATCTGCATTACTGTTTTCAAAGATTTATACACAAGTTTTGGACAAAATGCAAACTTATTTGAAAATTAATAAAAAAGATCACTATTTTTTAATCAATGAACCAAATAAATCATTTAAACATGTTATGATGATAAGAGGTTGAGTGCGGTCCGTATGCGAAGCACAGGTTTGTACTAGTTTATATATATATTACAAATACGCTCTCTCAAGATAGACACCATTACAGAGCCTAGGTATTCACTCAACCTAATGCTCTAATACCAAGTGAGACGGCCCGATTTTCTCACTATAGAAAATCGTATCATCGTGAAGAAAGAAAAGGATAGAAAACAGAAAAGAAAGAAGAGAAAAAAGAAACAACATCAGAATCTAAACACCGGAACAAATAAATTATATTAATAACATAAGTATTACATAGTTTACAACCATTATCAGAGTTACACAGATAGTACAACACATACTAGACAGTTATAGACACCTGTCTAGTTATACAACTCAATACAATACAAGAAACTACTCAGAGAAATCAACACAGCGGAAAACTATATATCTACACACACAAGCCTCCTGCTCCATTGCTCCTCCATAATTCGTCAAAGCAAACCTGAATCCCTTGGAAACTCGTAAAAATTTTAGTACCCAAGAGTTTGAGAAAACAGAAGATAAACTCTAGGTCAGACATGGGTCTGGTGTGAGTAACAGGTTAAGGTTGCTTAAATTTCAAAAACTTTTTGAAAAGAAAGGTATCACATAAGACTTCCCACACATAAACATGGAAAAGCTTTTACCTTACGCTAACCAAAACATTGGATAGGAAATTCAGTGATATTATAATAGGTTTAGGGCTTTCAAATAAATAAAAAATAGCCGAAATCGTTACATGATTAAATTCCAGCTACTAGCCACAAAAGTGGGTAATACAATCAAAACCGTTGGCACTTATTGGATTTTGGATTCCATACAACGGCAGGGCAACTAGGGTACCGCCCGTCACAATACATGGCCTAGATCACGGTATCGAGGAGTACGCTTGCTCCCCTGCAACACAAGGCCGAAACCATTCCTTACTGAATAGTTCCAAATAAGACAACCCAGCGGTTGTAGCTAGCAACCGCCCACACAGCCGAATAAAAAAGGACCTCTAGACAGGGGAAAATCTCGTCCTACTTGGGCAAGACCCACTTAACCGTTCCGCACCTCCCCTGTTTTAGCCATTCCCGGTTGCTGAGGCTTGAGGCTATGTTACCTTTATAGGACATATCACTTAGAATGCTCATCGTTCACCTGACGATGTTCTGAAAGCATTCAATCCATACAAGTTTGTTCCGGGTTCGAAGGAAACCGAAGGCATTATCTCGTTACACTCATTTTGGAATTACCCTTAGAGTTAACGACGGTAACCCTTGCACGCTGAATCTTTATCTCGAATCTGAAAGTACTATCTCCGTCAAACTCATCTCGTAATCACCCTCAGAGTTATACTGACGAATAGTCCTTACACCTCGAGTCTTCACTCTTCACAAGAGATTCACGACCTATCGTTAATTTGGATCGATGTGGTTTTCGGATACCCAAATATGAAACCCGATCCCGGTCTCATCGAAATCCAAAGAATGACTTTTAAGGCCAAGTTGTTTTAAAGTTTAAAACAATTCAATTATCTATATACACAAAGATAGATAACTCACAAATCATAATTGATAATCAACATTTTCAAATAAACAGGTAATCCACATCATCAATATCAAAATAGATAATCCATATCACCATCACAATAGATAATCTATATTATCATCACAATGCAACCAAGCATTCATACCACACAACATTACTTATCTCATTTCTGAGATCACAACCATTCAAGGCAATCATTATCACCAATTCATACATAAGCAATGATTTTCTTCATCACAATATAATTAATTTAAAATGAACTAAATTAACTACCTCTATCTCTAATTAATTTAAAATGAATTAAATTAATAACTTCATCTTCAATTAATTTAAAATAAATTAAATTAATTACTTCATTCATTCAAAATCTTGCTTACTCAACCATTTAATTGATTACAATCAATTAATTAATCATTCAAAATTAATCACCTTAATTAATCTCCCTTGATTAATTATCCTTTAATTACATTCAAGTAATTATCTTTAATTAATTTCACAAACTAATTACTCTCAACCAAAAATAGTAATTAACATTTAATTACTTCAATTAATTAATTAACTATAATTAATTACATTAATCCTTAATAATTACATTAATTAATTACGTTTAATCACTTGTCATTGATTAATTAATCATAATTAATCAACTTTAATTACATCATTAATTATATTAATTAATGATCCTTAGTTATATTCTAATTAATTATCCTCTTCAATTAATTACCTTAAGTAATTAACCACAATTATTAATCCTTCTTGATTAACCACAATCAGTAATTAACTCACTTAATTACCTTATTAAAACAAATCAGTTATTCCTTAATTAATTTCTTAATTATTCCCTTGATTAATTACTAAGTAATTTAAATCCAAATTACTAACATTTCAAAACATCTTCCATAAATTACATTTAGTAATTACCAAATCAATTACTTCACTAAGTAACTTCCAATCCATTATTTACATAAGTAATTATCATTAAACATAAAGTGTTTAAAATTAATTAAACTTGATTAATAAAATTGAACGTTCACCATTAACTCAATTAATTACCCTAAGTAATTAATTTCTTAATTACTTTATTAAGTTATTATACTCAACAACTCACAAATGATTATTATTAAATTAATTAATCTAATTAATTATTAAAAATTAACCATATTAATTAGTTATTAAATAATCTTGGTTAATGACCTTCATTAACCATTCTCTAATTATTTTATTAAGTAATTAACTTAAATTAATCACAAATTAAATTATCTTTAATTATCCATTAATTAAAGTCTAATTATTTAATTAGTTAAGAGTTCAATGTCACTTAATTAATCCTTAATTATTTAATTAATTAACTGTGATTAAAATTTAATTACTTAATTAATAAATCTTTAATCATTAGTTAAAAATCTAATTAATTATCCTTAATTTCAAATTGATTAACCTTAATCAACATTTATTAAATCTTAATCAATTAATTAAATAAATTAACAAATTACTTCTTAATTACCTTATTAATTAAATAAATTTCAAAACATTAATCTTAACTTAATTTTTTAAGCTAAAACATTTCTTAATTATGTTTAAAAATAAAATTTATTTAAAACAAAGTACTTTTGAACTTACTTTTAAATTTCATTTTCAAATATAAAATTTAAAATGACTATATTTGAACTTAATCATAGTTTAAACAATTTATAACCTTTTTGAAAATTTCAAGACAAACAAATGTTGTCTTAGAAATGAAATTCATAAGAATTTTGAAACTAAATTCATTTCAAAATTTCAATAATTTCAATTTATATTTAGTTTAAATCTTTCAAATTTAAACCTTCTTTTAATTTCAAAAACTGAAGTTCATATTTGATTTTAAATTTCCAGATTTAAATTTAATCTAAATCTTGCTCACATTTTAAAAAAAACTTAAATTTTAAAAGGTTTAACTTCTTTCCAAAATAAAGTAGTTAAACAAGTTTAAAGTTTAAAATTTACTTTTATTTTCTTTCTTTTATTCAAAACTGTGATTTTAAATTTAACTTAAATTTTAAATTTTAAACTTGAATTTAAAAACTTGGTTTAAACTTTTCTTTACATTAAAAGCTTAAGGTTTTTTAAAAAAATTAGACAAACAGGAAACAGGTTTTGTGAACTAAACCTGTAACAACCTTAACACCCGAGGCCATTTCCAATATTCTACGAGTCTGGAACCCATCTCCCCTGAGTCATTCACCCTATTACTTCGAGAAACACAAACAACTCCCCTGCCACCAAACTAAAACATCATCAGAAAATTCATCACCGTGCATATGCACGGCGACCCCAGCCACCTCTGATCATCTGAGATGATCGTCCTACATTCAGAAACACCCCTACACCCAAACGCGATCATCAGATCGAAAAATCATTAAATCAAAATCGAACTCAAATTCCCAAACCTGGAAACAATAATCAGGTTTCACCCCTCAAACCTATCAACGGCAAGTCCTCATCGCTCCGACCACCTGAGAGTCAACCCCTACGGCCTCAACTTCAACTACGGCCAAACTACCAATTCCAAAACATCAAAACACTCGGTCAATTGTACAAATCGAAATGTTAGATTCTTTAAAACCCATTAAACTAGGGTTTAAAAATAAATTTCAAAACTACACCTTCCTTAATGACAACCATCACCATAAATACTTTTTCTTAGCACTACTAACACTCCTCTATTACCCAGAAGAAACCCGAGACCTCCCAATTCAAAAATCACCAGAATTTTCGAAAAGTTCATTTTTAATTAAATACAAAACTACACACTTAACTGAAAACTAAAAATCCTAATTCTTGATTTGAAAATCATGCTTTACCTATTGCTTTTGATTTATGATACTGAATTTCAAAATTAACATGTTTGGATTTTGATTAAAATAAACATGTACTGATATATCAATATTTCCAGAGGCAAACCAACTCTGTTTAGTTTGATTTAATTTTTAATTCTAATTTATGATAAGAAAACATTTTTGGTTTTAAAAATTCAGATACTATCACAAATTAAATCAAGTGTAGGGGATTTTAAAATGAAAAGATGGATCTGGGAATAAAGTAGAGCACATAACAGCATGCATACTCATAAATATATACATCAAATATTTACTAATAATAACATGTGCTACTTAATTCATCTCAACATAAAATCATGCAACCAAAATTTAACTTTTAAATTTTTAAAAGGTTACTCACAGATTAAAAGAAGGCAGAGCCTCAGTTGATATGCTTTTTGAATTGCTGAAGATATCAAAGATTCCAGTTTCTACTTGATTGAATTTAAAGCTTCTCTTAAATTTCAAGTTGGAAGAATGAATGCAGGTGCTTAGGCTTGATTAACACAGCTGCACTTCCAGATTGCGGAGAGATAATGGTGATGCAGATTTGCTTCATTTCCAGATTGCATGCAGATCCACTTTTTTTCCAGATTTTATAAAAATGATGCAGGCCTTTTGATAATGAGGGTTTTGATTTTGTATTGAATATGATCTCTGGGTTTGAACATGCAGGGTTTTGAAGATGCAAGTTTGATTTGAATATGCATACTTGCTTTGGATTTGTACAGGTATTTGACTATGCAGTTTTGATTTTTGAAGAGGTGTTTTGAAGTTTTTCTCTTTTGATTATGAAATGTTAAAGAAAACAAGTAAGAATGAAAATGCAAGTTTATATAGATGTAGTCTTAGATTTTAGTAAATAAGAGAAAATACAAAACAAAATGACACTTGTACAATTTTCAACATTTGTTAACTTAAATGTCTAATCTTGAACACTTGTTTGATTAGGCTTTAAGAGGTCAACACTTGTCCTATTTTAAATGTAATTAGTATTTAATTCATAATTTAATATATATATATATATATATATACATATATATGCCTAGTTAATTTGTTAGTTAATATTAAATATGTATGTAAATTTACAAAAGAAATAAAAACAAACTATACTTATAAATAAAGCTTATACATATAAAATTTAAAATAATCAAAAAACTATACTTTGGATTTCAAATTCAAATCAAATTCAAAATCTAATATTTAAAGATCAAGTTATGAATATAAATTAAATTTGAAATAACAATAGCTATTTTTATTCAAAACCTATTTGTAAAACAATACACTATTGATATTGTTTTTAGAAATATTTTATTGTTAAATTAAAATCATTTTAAAAGAAATTATATTTTTATTAATAAATTATATATTTTATTAATCCATAAAACTTTTTGTTAATTCATTTTAAATTTAAAACTCAAGCCAAAATTATTTTTAACATTTGTCTTAACAATTTAAAATCATATATTTATTTATTAAATAGCTTTGAAAACTTAATATTAAATAAAAATCAAAACATCCAATTTATTAATGCATATATTAGAATTTTAAATCATGATTAATTAATTAAATTTAAGCCAAGATTATTTATTCAGTAACTTGGAAAAGCTAATATTAAATAAAAACTAATTTTCCAAATTGCTAAAAATAATAAGAATAAGAAAATATGTTTTATTTATTAAATTTAAAACAAAGCTAATCTACTTACAATATAAACTATATATTTATATTAGAAATAGAAACCAATTTATTATTTTTTAGAAGATAAAATGACCAGTTAAATAATTATTAAAGAAGATTATTAAATCAATTTGAATTATTACTAACAAAAATATCAATATCAATTTAATTTTAATACAGATTATTAAATTGTTATTGTAACGACCCAATATTTTCAACCATTCGCATCCACACATGTCGGACTTGAATTGTTCAAAATACTGCGTTGTAGAATAAATTTAGCAAACTCAGAATATACAGTAAATAAATCACAGAATCACATACACTGATATCAGAATCTCGCAGCGGAAATTAAAATTTAGTGGTTCATGAAGCCACTGATACATCTTTAACAAAACAGGAATTTCATTGTTTATAATCCTCAATACAATTTTAAAACATAAAGAGAGATAGAGTCTTCAAAGTCTGGAGCTCCAGAAAAGATAAAGGCTGAAACAACTTCCAGCAGCACGAATGATCTACTGAGTGTCCTAGCTACGGAGAAGAAACTGAAGCTGCAACTCAGGCTGACCCGAGCGTAAAATAAAACAAACACTCGAGTCAGGACATACATACTTATATGATGTAAGCTAAATCAAGTGTACTGTAATATAGAGCAAGTAACTTAAAGGATGCTTGGGATCGCCCATCCTCTAAGGATCCGTTAAACTATTTACTATGTAGTATATGCGCTATTACAATAGTGTCTATTTATAAAATAAACATACTTATTTCTTAGCATTAAGGGGTTACCCATATAGCCCTTAACACGTAATAGTCCCAGTAGTCCATCCAATATCATAGCTCCTCCTGATCGGGAAGCAACTAGAGGATACCACACGGGCTACGGGAGAAAACCAAACTCGTACAAGGCTCGATATGGTAGGTGACACGGCACAACTAGGCAATGCCAGGGTAGATATACCAATTACGCTTCCGGACCGATGGTAACGCGAAGCCGCAGCAACCGCCCACCTCGAACAACACTCCCAAATCAAAGGTGCACCCAAACAATCACATAAGCAATAGAATGGTATACGAAGAAGTGCGTTCGATCAGAGGAGCTACCTCATTAATCCGTCAATCGCTCCTGTTTTAGCCACCTTAAGCCAACTCACGGGAGTCGGGTCCACGTATTACCTTTCAAGAAACCGTCACCACCATCCTACTTCATTCTGGAATCTCCACCGCGTACACGGTTAGTCAAAGTGGTTTTCGGTATCGACAGAGAGTATGTCCATATCCGATCCCGGTCTCTTTGCCAACCCATCGTTATTATAACCCGTGGCCATTTAAAAGCAGTTTATACTTTGAACCAGAATAATCATTTCCATTTCAAAACTATAGATACGATATCATTTTTAAAAACCCAAAACAATATGATATCGTTATATTCAAATATAATTCCTTTCCAAAGCCATACTGTTTAAAATTTATAATATATGGAAACCAAATATTTGAATTATATCTTTAAAGCATAATATTTTGGAGATTTTACTTTAAAATCCATAACTCCCAAACACAATGGTTTGGATATTTAACGGTATATAGAATGAATGGGTTAACTTTATGGTTACTTTGTAAAGAAGATAATTTTCATAGATTTACAAATATATTTCTTTATTTAAGATTTAAACCATAATTTAAATATCACTTTATGTTCCCAAAACCATTTCAATTTCTATATATATTCAATTTGGAGTATTTACTATTCAGAACTAAGTTTGGTTTTATTCTCTCAACAAATCAATGTTTTATTATTTAGTCTTGAATATTTCTATAAATAAACTCTAAATTTTAGTCATTAAATATTTTTAAAATTTACTTAGTACCAGAATATTCATCTTAAATTTATTAAGGAAAATCTAGTTATAAATATCCTATCTTAAGATTTCCAAACTTAATTATAAAATTAAAATTTATCTAATTCCATAAATTTTAAAACAATCAAATTCTAGATTCCATAGCACTTAGGAAATGTTACCTAAAGTTTGGGTAAAACTAGTCCAATTTCAAAAGATAGCATTTAATGCTGTAGTAGATTGTTTAACTAAATAAATATTTCCAAATATAACTTATTTATATTTATTTATTAACTGAAATCTTATTCTTTCAAAATCCCGATTTACCAAATAAGTTATATTCCATAATTTTATTCAAATATTTATTTATTTCTTTATTTATAACTTATTAAAAATCAATATAAATTCTTTTAAAGATATAAATCAAATATTTAACTTCCAAAATAATTTTAAATATTTCAGAAAATATTATAAGGACCACGGGCCTGTATATAGTTTTCTAGCCTAGGTCAAGTGATACGGATTTATATCATTTCAACCCGTAATTTATAAAACCCGGGTTCTATCATTTCAAACCCGCAATCCCAAGTTAACAGTTAACAGCATATATGAACAATAATCATCATTTAGGCCTATCATTTCAGCCCATAACAATATATATATATACAGGGAACTTGCAGTGTGATTTAAGCAGTAAATAAATCATAGCATAATATAACAGCAGATATAATATAACAGATGAATAACTGATGAGGTGTCAATTAAAGGGTTCATCATTTTATACTACACTACAGACAGATAATAGTGACATACCATCCTACCCATACACTTGCAATAATTTACGAAATATAAATACGTATGTCTGGTGAGAAATACTCACCTGAAAGTTGCAGAAAATTTGAATTCAAAAACGACGATTCACCGGTACAGACCGACAGAGAGTAACGATAAAATTTCTCGCATGTCGCCTAGATTCAAATCTAGAACAAAAGTAGAAAAATAGAATACACGACTTAGAATTTTACGGTCAAATCAAAATAGAACGAGAATGACTTGACTTGCTCGACCACTCCACCGTGTACCGTGACCAAAACATACCTTAAAACGAGAACCGGGTTAACCCAAAATTTACGACAAAATTTCTAAAGGCTGACTGACAAAAGGTGAAGTCTCTCTACTATATGCCGTGATATGCACGTGCACACTACGCTCACGCCAACCCATACGTGCACACTACTACTACCACCTGAACTCACCCCAAACATTTTTAACTTAGCCTAAAAATTCTTACTCACGTTCATGTACTCACGCCCCCCCCATAACATCACCTTTTCTACTATCAACTTTATCCTATTATCAAAATGGTTCCAGTTCCATTTCTTTAACATCCCAGACAAAACCTCTGCATGCTTTACAACTTTTCTTGGTCTATAATATTCACTATTTCTACCTCATGATTATTTCTCTGCACCCCTATTCATTATTCATTGCTCTTCAATTTATGAACAAACAAATTTTCCAGACTAAACAACTCCACTGCACCAAGTTGCAACTACCATATGCATGCTCCCTGTCAGTTTCCAACATTTACATACATGCAGACTTGCCTTTTATGTCACAATGCAAACTAAAACTCAAAGTACCTTATCTTGTTGTATTCCTTTCCTTTTTTTTTTTTTTTTTTTTTTTTTTAGATGTGAATGTAGATCTGAAACATCTTAACATGTACATAGATGCAAACTCCTATTCAAACAAAATGCAACTGGAAAACAAATGTCTGCCTATAACCCACTATAGTTCTAGCCTACCTCAATTATTTACCTGATCATTCAGACAGCATATGCCTAAATGATATGCTCCTGCCAAATCTCAAAACATGCACTCAGACATGCACTTAGCCAACCTCAGCAACTATGGTTCCAAACATTCGAGGACCTGACATCACTACCTGGTCATCTACATGCTTCTCCTTCAACTGTATGCTGGGCTAAATAAGACAACTGCTACTCTACTACTCTTATCACACATCATCAAGCAACACTCTTCCACACCTTTGTCAGATCAGAATCCTCCTCTTCCTCAGTCCACACAACATGTGCACCTCATCCTACTACAACCAGAGGCCAGGCCTTGCCCATGCACAACCCTTTTGAACAGCAAATCATATATGTGATACATTTCCAATAGAAACATTATTTGAAAAATATGCAGACTATTTCCAAACTAATGCGAATGAATCTTTTAAACAACTACTATTCTCTTACTTCCCTCTGCCTCAGCTCAGATAATCATGTACACTGATACCATGATTATGTGCTGCCTATTGAGAATTATATGTGCAGACAGGAACAAGGCAAAGCACACAACCTATCCATAACTTTCCAGTCTATAAACTGAAAGATGTACTTATATATATATAGCCAGTGTCAACTACTAGCATATCTCTATCCAACTTACAATCTGTTTACTGTGAAGACTAAATGCCCAGCCTTTCCAAAACCAAGTTTTACATCACTTACACCATTACTATCTTACATACTGTTCTGTACTTCCACTCATCATCACACAATTCTTCTACTTCAACTTTTTTTTTTTTTCCAGTTTATATGCCTATGTGTCTATATATATAACATGGTCAGATGGGTGGGTAGCCGAGCAAGAATGATCAGAAAAAAACAAAGGAAGACTGGAAGAAGAAGAGAAATAGAAGCCATTACCTGATACAACCACGAGAAGAAGCAGAGGAAAATGATGAGGAGAAAAATAGCGTGGCCTCTTATTCTTATACTATGAGATTTGCGTGATCATAGCAACTGATGGCGAGATGGGGAATAAATGGTAAGGCAGAGCTTTTTAATTTTAATCAATACGTTTAGAATTCTTGCCTAAATTTATCAATGCATTTAGGCCGATCAGTTTCAAACCCTTGAAGATTATTGGATGCTTTTGAAAGCAGTTTAAATGGCTGCTTGATTGAAGAAACTGATTGATGATATGGCTTGCGAGATGTATGCTCTGGTAACTGATTGTTAAAGGAAAGGCTGATGTATATTTCAGTTATATTTTCCAAGTGTATATTTAAATTTTCGAATCATTAATTCCAGTGGTTTCTTTGATTCAATTATGCGTGTATGATGCTAGCTTGGCACTGGTGAGATAGAGACAAATGTATGTGCATGTTCCAGGCTTTGAGATGAAACATGAGAGTGTACAAGTTGCAAAGGAAACTGCCAGAGAAATGAACAATGAAATGTTTGAACGTTATATAATTAAATGTTGTGATTCATTTTGGTTAAAGTTTCCCCTTAGATTTAGCTTGGTATTGTAAAATGTAAACGGTACAATATTATATATAGTCAAAATAGAACGTATGCCAAAATATAAAACCAGCTGACAAATAAAGTACGCAAAGTTCGTTAAAATGCTGACTGATATTTTATGTCCAAAAATTTTTAAAACTTGATTTTTACACTACGCTAAACAGACGCAGGTTAAAACATCAAAAATTTTCACAAAATTCAAATTTTAAAAACACACGTTTTGTTACATTGCTTTATACCCTATAATTGACGCGTCTGTCAAACGCGAAATTCAACTGTTCAAACTTAGCTTAAAATTTCACAGTTATTATTAGATTTTATTGACATACACCATTATATAAAATATATCTCCCATTTAAATAATTAAACTATATTTTTTAAACACAATTTGTATAAAATATGTTTCAAAATTAAATAATTTAAAATAAAATAAATATCTAAAACTCGGGCTGTTACACTCTCCCCCACTTAAGAACTTTTCGTCCTCGAAAAGGAACGAAGAAGAGAAACAAAAGGAAGATAAGCTAGATAAACCAGTACCGTAAACGAATAGTTCCGGTATTTGAAGCACGAAGAAGATCTACTAGAATCGGTTTACCCCTTTCAGTTTGACTGTCAGGCTCTGGGTGCTCAGGCCCCGATGAGTAACAAAGGTTTTCAAAGATTATAGAAAGATTTCTAAATAGACTGGTATAAGCGATAGCATCCCAATCCGTAGCAGATAAGGAAACCAAGGACATATAAAGATAGTTCAAAACAAAATAAGATACTAAATTTGAGATCATAATACTTTGAAAATCATTAAGATTTATAGATATTATCATTTGGAAATCATATTACTAAAATCATAGCACTTTTTAAAATAATCTTCATTTATACCTTTTAAATTCAATGCCAAATAATACTCATTTCAAAGTTGAAATATTTTAAGGTTCATTTATTCAATTATAAAATTTTCAAAACATTTTATTTTTAAAAACAGCAGCACTTATAATATGCTACGGTAGATATAATAGTATTTTCCAATCAATTCATTATTCTACTTAACTCTTGATTTAGCAATAACCTAACACTTTATTTAAAATACCTATTTTATAATTAAGATATTCCTTTAATAAGTTACACTTGAAATTTCCATTTGAAAACCAAATTCTCAATTATCAAATTTTAGTGATATTAAAATACATCTTAATCATAATTATCCATTTTTCAAGACATGTCTATTTCCTGAATGAAATATTTATCATAGCAAATACAACAATCAAATTTCTCTATTCATTAAGATATCAATTAAACTATAAATCCTTACTACAAAATATTTCTTCAATATTTTACAAACATATTCTTCTCAGGAATTATTAGGATTTCCTGGTTAGATTTAAGGTTCCTTATTAAATCAAATTTGATTGTTAAGTTATTTTAAATAAGATTCCTTAAATTTCTTTTTCCTTATTTACCTCTATTAATCTTTTATAACTAAAATTTAAGTGTATAACATTTATTATAACCACTCAAATTTTATTTATAAAATCTTTTATATTATATATTATCCAATTTCATTGTTAACTTTTGAAAATCAAGGTAAGTTATTTTGAAATGAAATTGAGTATTATACAACTAAAACTTTCAAATTCAATTATCTCCAGTTGGAAATTTTTATTCAAAAATTTTATTTTCTCCTCAAGATAAACTTTAAAATTTTATTTCCGATTCCCTCCAAACCATTTAGAGATAACTAATATATGTACATAATGTGTCAAATCTATTTTATAAATTAAGTCATATTTTAGAAATTCAAATCAAATAAAATCTCAAGGTAATACTGTAGCCAGACTACAGAATGGTCTTTCACTTCGAAACTCGAAAATGAATGTCGATGATGTTGTAGTCATCACCGAAATTATTTTCCAGCGACAAAGAGAATAGCACTAAATTTTTAAAATTCTTTGGGAAACAAACTTCTATTTTGAAAATACTTTAAATAATATATACTTTTAAAATTTTAAATCCCAAAGTTTGAAACCATCAGAAATTGAATTCTCAAGTTCTTGTTTTATTTTCATTTCTGTTTCTAAATTAATTTATAACCATTGTTTATATTCAATTATTTAGACAAACACATGGTTTACAAAACCATAAATAAAATCAAACTATTATCTCCTGACACTAGTTAAATTAAATATTAAAATTTCTGAAAATTTATACTTATATATATTTTAGATTTCCTTTCAAATATAGGAGTAAATTTCCAAAACAAGGATAGAAATTCAAATTTGATGAACTCAAATCAAATAGAATCCAAGCTAGTTAAAATCAGAAGGTCCGATGATTAAATAACAGAATAAGGAACTGGGTAAGTCTATATAAATCGCGGATAACCTTGATCTGATCAACCGTGACTTAAAGAGTCGGATCGATATGATTGGGTAAATCTATATTTGATCCGAAGAGATAGAGTTCGGAATAACCAAAGATACTGGCATATAAACCGAGGATAAATATAAATCTCTGGTGAATCAATGCTAATGGTAAAGGAGTTTCACCCCTTTATTAGAATAATGGCTAGACCGCCAATTCACTATAAAGATCATCCGAAGTGGAGTTATGGGGTACTCCAAAATCTAAAGATAATGGAAAAAGTGAGGGACACGAATGAACTTTGGAACCACAGAGAATGTTCCAATATTCGAAAAGGAAGAGATTCAAGCTCTAATGAAGGTGATTCTATAAATCAAATTTACTATACATTCTAAGTTTTGCCTAGAGCCAAAGCTCTGATACCACATGTAACGACCCAATATTTTCAACCATTCGCATCCACACATGTCGGACTTGAATTGTTCAAAATACTGCGTTGTAGAATAAATTTAGCAAACTCAGAATATACAGTAAATAAATCACAGAATCACATACACTGATATCAGAATCTCGCAGCGGAAATTAAAATTTAGTGGTTCATGAAGCCACTGATACATCTTTAACAAAACAGGAATTTCATTGTTTATAATCCTCAATACAATTTTAAAACATAAAGAGAGATAGAGTCTTCAAAGTCTGGAGCTCCAGAAAAGATAAAGGCTGAAACAACTTCCAGCAGCACGAATGATCTACTGAGTGTCCTAGCTACGGAGAAGAAACTGAAGCTGCAACTCAGGCTGACCCGAGCGTAAAATAAAACAAACACTCGAGTCAGGACATACATACTTATATGATGTAAGCTAAATCAAGTGTACTGTAATATAGAGCAAGTAACTTAAAGGATGCTTGGGATCGCCCATCCTCTAAGGATCCGTTAAACTATTTACTATGTAGTATATGCGCTATTACAATAGTGTCTATTTATAAAATAAACATACTTATTTCTTAGCATTAAGGGGTTACCCATATAGCCCTTAACACGTAATAGTCCCAGTAGTCCATCCAATATCATAGCTCCTCCTGATCGGGAAGCAACTAGAGGATACCACACGGGCTACGGGAGAAAACCAAACTCGTACAAGGCTCGATATGGTAGGTGACACGGCACAACTAGGCAATGCCAGGGTAGATGTACCAATTACGCTTCCGGACCGATGGTAACGCGAAGCCGCAGCAACCGCCCACCTCGAACAACACTCCCAAATCAAAGGTGCACCCAAACAATCACATAAGCAATAGAATGGTATACGAAGAAGTGCGTTCGATCAGAGGAGCTACCTCATTAATCCGTCAATCGCTCCTGTTTTAGCCACCTTAAGCCAACTCACGGGAGTCGGGTCCACGTATTACCTTTCAAGAAACCGTCACCACCATCCTACTTCATTCTGGAATCTCCACCGCGTACACGGTTAGTCAAAGTGGTTTTCGGTATCGACAGAGAGTATGTCCATATCCGATCCCGGTCTCTTTGCCAACCCATCGTTATTATAACCCGTGGCCATTTAAAAGCAGTTTATACTTTAAACCAGAATAATCATTTCCATTTCAAAACTATAGATACGATATCATTTTTAAAAACCCAAAACAATATGATATCGTTATATTCAAATATAATTCCTTTCCAAAGCCATACTGTTTAAAATTTATAATATGTGGAAACCAAATATTTGAATTATATCTTTAAAGCATAATATTTTGGAGATTTTACTTTAAAATCCATAACTCCCAAACACAATGGTTTGGATATTTAACGGTATATAGAATGAATGGGTTAACTTTATGGTTACTTTGTAAAGAAGATAATTTTCATAGCTTTACAAATATATTTCTTTATTTAAGATTTAAACCATAATTTAAATATCACTTTATGTTCCCAAAACCATTTCAATTTCTATATATATTCAATTTGGAGTATTTACTATTCAGAACTAAGTTTGGTTTTATTCTCTCAACAAATCAATGTTTTATTATTTAGTCTTGAATATTTCTATAAATAAACTCTAAATTTTAGTCATTAAATATTTTTAAAATTTACTTAGTACCAGAATATTCATCTTAAATTTATTAAGGAAAATCTAGTTATAAATATCCTATCTTAAGATTTCCAAACTTAATTATAAAATTAAAATTTATCTAATTCCATAAATTTTAAAACAATCAAATTCTAGATTCCATAGCACTTAGGAAATGTTACCTAAAGTTTGGGTAAAACTAGTCCAATTTCAAAAGATAGCATTTAATGCTGTAGTAGATTGTTTAACTAAATAAATATTTCCAAATATAACTTATTTATATTTATTTATTAACTGAAATCTTATTCTTTCAAAATCCCGATTTACCAAATAAGTTATATTCCATAATTTTATTCAAATATTTATTTATTTCTTTATTTATAACTTATTAAAAATCAATATAAATTCTTTTAAAGATATAAATCAAATATTTAACTTCCAAAATAATTTTAAATATTTCAGAAAATATTATAAGGACCACGGGCCTGTATATAGTTTTCTAGCCTAGGTCAAGTGATACGGATTTATATCATTTCAACCCGTAATTTATAAAACCCGGGTTCTATCATTTCAAACCCGCAATCCCAAGTTAACAGTTAACAGCATATATGAACAATAATCATCATTTAGGCCTATCATTTCAGCCCATAACAATATATATATATACAGGGAACTTGCAGTGTGATTTAAGCAGTAAATAAATCATAGCATAATATAACAGCAGATATAATATAACAGATGAATAACTGATGAGGTGTCAATTAAAGGGTTCATCATTTTATACTACACTACAGACAGATAATAGTGACATACCATCCTACCCATACACTTGCAATAATTTACGAAATATAAATACGTATGTCTGGTGAGAAATACTCACCTGAAAGTTGCAGAAAATTTGAATTCAAAAACGACGATTCACCGGTACAGACCGACAGTGAGTAACGATAAAATTTCTCGCATGTCGCCTAGATTCAAATCTAGAACAAAAGTAGAAAAATAGAATACACGACTTAGAATTTTACAGTCAAATCAAAATAGAACGAGAATGACTTGACTTGCTCGACCACTCCACCGTGTACCGTGACCAAAACATACCTTAAAACGAGAACCGGGTTAACCCAAAATTTACGACAAAATTTCTAAAGGCTGACTGACAAAAGGTGAAGTCTCTCTACTATATGCCGTGATATGCACGTGCACACTACGCTCACGCCAACCCATACGTGCACACTACTACTACCACCTGAACTCACCCCAAACATTTTTAACTTAGCCTAAAAATTCTTACTCACGTTCATGTACTCACGCCCCCCCCATAACATCACCTTTTCTACTATCAACTTTATCCTATTATCAAAATGGTTCCAGTTCCATTTCTTTAACATCCCAGACAAAACCTCTGCATGCTTTACAACTTTTCTTGGTCTATAATATTCACTATTTCTACCTCATGATTATTTCTCTGCACCCCTATTCATTATTCATTGCTCTTCAATTTATGAACAAACAAATTTTCCAGACTAAACAACTCCACTGCACCAAGTTGCAACTACCATATGCATGCTCCCTGTCAGTTTCCAACATTTACATACATGCAGACTTGCCTTTTATGTCACAATGCAAACTAAAACTCAAAGTACCTTATCTTGTTGTATTCCTTTCCTTTTTTTTTTTTTTTTTTTTTTTTTTTTTTTTAGATGTGAATGTAGATCTGAAACATCTTAACATGTACATAGATGCAAACTCCTATTCAAACAAAATGCAACTGGAAAACAAATGTCTGCCTATAACCCACTATAGTTCTAGCCTACCTCAATTATTTACCTGATCATTCAGACAGCATATGCCTAAATGATATGCTCCTGCCAAATCTCAAAACATGCACTCAGACATGCACTTAGCCAACCTCAGCAACTATGGTTCCAAACATTCGAGGACCTGACATCACTACCTGGTCATCTACATGCTTCTCCTTCAACTGCATGCTGGGCTAAATAAGACAACTGCTACTCTACTACTCTTATCACACATCATCAAGCAACACTCTTCCACACCTTTGTCAGATCAGAATCCTCCTCTTCCTCAGTCCACACAACATGTGCACCTCATCCTACTACAACCAGAGGCCAGGCCTTGCCCATGCACAACCCTTTTGAACAGCAAATCATATATGTGATACATTTCCAATAGAAACATTATTTGAAAAATATGCAGACTATTTCCAAACTTATGCGACTGAATCTTTTAAACAACTACTATTCTCTTACTTCCCTCTGCCTCAGCTCAGATAATCATGTACACTGATACCATGATTATGTGCTGCCTATTGAGAATTATATGTGCAGACAGGAACAAGGCAAAGCACACAACCTATCCATAACTTTCCAGTCTATAAACTGAAAGATGTACTTATATATATATAGCCAGTGTCAACTACTAGCATATCTCTATCCAACTTACAATCTGTTTACTGTGAAGACTAAATGCCCAGCCTTTCCAAAACCAAGTTTTACATCACTTACACCATTACTATCTTACATACTGTTCTGTACTTCCACTCATCATCACACAATTCTTCTACTTCAACTTTTTTTTTTTTCCAGTTTATATGCCTATGTGTCCATATATATAACATGGTCAGATGGGTGGGTAGCCGAGCAAGAATGATCAGAAAAAAACAAAGGAAGACTGGAAGAAGAAGAGAAATAGAAGCCATTACCTGATACAACCACGAGAAGAAGCAGAGGAAAATGATGAGGAGAAAAATAGCGTGGCCTCTTATTCTTATACTATGAGATTTGCGTGATCATAGCAACTGATGGCGAGATGGGGAATAAATGGTAAGGCAGAGCTTTTTAATTTTAATCAATACGTTTAGAATTCTTGCCTAAATTTATCAATGCATTTAGGCCGATCAGTTTCAAACCCTTGAAGATTATTGGATGCTTTTGAAAGCAGTTTAAATGGCTGCTTGATTGAAGAAACTGATTGATGATATGGCTTGCGAGATGTATGCTCTGGTAACTGATTGTTAAAGGAAAGGCTGATGTATATTTCAGTTATATTTTCCAAGTGTATATTTAAATTTTCGAATCATTAATTCCAGTGGTTTCTTTGATTCAATTATGCGTGTATGATGCTAGCTTGGCACTGGTGAGATAGAGACAAATGTATGTGCATGTTCCAGGCTTTGAGATGAAACATGAGAGTGTACAAGTTGCAAAGGAAACTGCCAGAGAAATGAACAATGAAATGTTTGAACGTTATATAATTAAATGTTGTGATTCATTTTGGTTAAAGTTTCCCCTTAGATTTAGCTTGGTATTGTAAAATGTAAACGGTACAATATTATATATAGTCAAAATAGAACGTATGCCAAAATATAAAACCAGCTGACAAATAAAGTATGCAAAGTTCGTTAAAACGCTGACTGATATTTTATGTCCAAAAATTTTTAAAACTTGATTTTTACACTACGCTAAACAGACGCAGGTTAAAACATCAAAAATTTTCACAAAATTCAAATTTTAAAAACACACGTTTTGTTACATTGCTTTATACCCTATAATTGACGCGTCTGTCAAACGCGAAATTCAACTGTTCAAACTTAGCTTAAAATTTCACAGTTATTATTAGATTTTATTGACATACACCATTATATAAAATATATCTCCCATTTAAATAATTAAACTATATTTTTTAAACACAATTTGTATAAAATATGTTTCAAAATTAAATAATTTAAAATAAAATAAATATCTAAAACTCGGGCTGTTACAGTTATTGTCAAAAATTCCAGGATATTACAGATTCCCTGAGTGTATATATATGAGAGAGCGTATTTGTTAGTGTTATAAAAGGGTTTTAATATTGTGCTAATTTGTTTCGTTTTGTATTTATAAATTCTGGTTGGTGCATAGGACGCCATGACATCAATAGGGATTTCTAAGCACTTAATAGGACAAACCGACACAATATTGTTTTGAATATAGGTAAATGATATAATTTTGCATATTATATTTTCTATATATAAAATAATTTTTTTATAAATGATATATAATTTTTTGGATGTAATTTAATTGTTATTAGGTAGTGAAATTTTAGATATTTTTTGAAAATAAGATTTGAAATAAAATAAATGAATGATTGGAAACTTAGAACTTGAGTTCCGGGATTTTGGAAAATTTCTTTTGAATGATTTTGGAATATAATAGTAATATTAGTTAGAAGTATTTTCTGATATAAGTATTTCTATATGATTTGAAAGAATTGCTTTAAAGAGATTTTGGAAGAAATAAGTTTTATACTCCCCTCTCTGTCGCTGGACAATAATTTCGGTGATGAGTGCACGCATTATCGACATTCATTTTCGAGTTTCGAATTGGGAAGACCACTGCAGTAGTTTTATGCAGTTTTATTTGGATAAACAAATATAAAATTTCTAATTGCTTAAATATAATTGGATATATAAGTTGTAAGTATATACATTTATCTATTATTTTAAAATGATTTGAAATTTAACCCAATATTTAGTTCTTAAATTTTCATTAATTAATAGTTTCAATTATTATAGTGAAATGGAATGTAAATAGTCAATAATTGGAACCTCTAATTAAAATAAGAGATTAAATGTTAGGTTATAAATGAAATAAAAAGAAAGTTGAAATTTGCAATCTATAAAAAAGCAAAAGATATAATTATTGAACATTAAATTAAATTAAAAATAAATGATGTAAACTTGTATAATTTTTTTTCAATCTGCATTCTTTAACTTACATATAACTTACCAAAATATTTAAAAGTTGTATTGTTAATAAGAAAATGTAAGGGAAATTGTATAAGTAAACTTATGTAATGAATAAATGAATGTAATACAAATAAGAGAAATTTGTGATATATGGATTAATGTAAATGAATTTGTAAATAGTGGATAGAAATAAATGAAAACTTTAAGAATTAAAATGTAAACTAAAAAGATAAATCATTATATAAATGAAAAGGAAATGAAGCAATAAATTGGTGAACTGGAATTAATAAGAATGAACTTAATTTTTGCTTAAGGTTGTTGTTTGTCTAGTTTATGGTTGTTTGGGCAAGGGTACTTTAAAATTGTTTGGAAGTGTGAATAATCTATTCATTTTTATCTAAGACTATTGAGTAAATGCTATACTTAATAGTTATTTGTCATTCTATACAATTTAAAAGTGCCCAAGACTTAACTAACTGCTTGGTTTGGTTGATGTGGATGAACAAATTAATTTGCGCTGATTGTATATGATGATTGTATGTTGGTTGCAATTAGTTGTCGTTGTTTTATATTGACTTGTCTATTAGAAGTTGAAAACAACTTTAAATATTTCATTTTATATAATTGTTAACTCATTTTGGATTATATAAGTGAAATACAGTTTATGGAAGCAATTGCTACTTCTTTTGGTTTCATAATTAAGCGTTATTTGCCCGACAAATAGGAATGTCCTCGGATTACGGTTTTCTAACGGTATTTTTCTAATATTATTTTCCCATGTTGGGATATATTATTTGGAAAACATATGTTATATATTTTTATATTTGATATTATATTTTCTCCCAAGCCTCTCCGTACAAAGGGGACTCTGCCGAAATTTTCCATTAATTTTGGACTTAGAATTTTTTTGGAAATGTTTTCCAAACTTTATTAATTTAAGTATAGAAAGATTTAATGGTTATAAATTGGTATATTTTATTTAAATTAATTAATTTTGTAAATTTATTTGTTTATAAATTTAATATTTTAAGTAAGATATATTGATTTCTGAATTTTTCTTTACCCTTCTTTTTCCTTTTCGGGGACGAAAAGTTTTGAGTGGGGAAGAGTGTAACAACCCGTAAATTTTCGATAATTTAATTTTTTAATTTAATAGGATTTTGTAATTTAATATTGAAGAAGATAAAAATTTATGAATTGTTAATTAGAATAACAATTAGAATGAATTGTAATAATATAAATGTAAGTTATTAATAACTTGAATGAAATTCTAATGAATACTGAAATGATAATTAAAACCAATCATTAACAATTGAAATGAAAGGTCAGATGAAATAATGGAAATTGTTATAATTGGTTATGAGATTTAAATGTAAGAAACGAATGTAAAAATTTAAATAGCTAATGGGATAATAATATAGTAAATGGTAATTAAATAAAATCAGAAGTATATAAGAATTGTAACATTTGTTTGATAATAGAGAATTCATAAGTGTAATTAAAGTTTTGATAACACTTGTTATAAGTTACCTGTTTGTTTGGTTTAATAATAAAAATGGAAATCAATTAGAATTAAATGAACCTTAATGTTATATTAATGAGAATTAATGCAATAACTAAAGGTGTGAATGTAACAAATACAAACCAATGTTAGTTGTAACTATGAGATGACAATTTAGTGAATAACAGGATTTGAAAAACAAATAAATGAATTTATTGGGAATTTAAATTTAAATTACTGGATAAATTGAAATTGAAATTAAATACTGTAAATTGGGAAATATTCAATGATAAATTGGTGTAGAATTTTTTTAAAGGATTCTAAATTTACCAAGTAATCCAAACTGATAAAATTTGTAAATAATTAAATTCGAATTGTAAAATTGATTTAATTAACCTATTATTAAATTATTTAATTAATGTAAAAATAGCCATTTTGGCCATGGACTCAAATTTCGACGAAACCAGTTTCATCGGATCGGTAACGGTGAATTATTGTAGGATTTCAAGTCTCGTAACGATCAGATTTGTCGTTTGACCGTACGGGCTCGAAACGCCTCGAAATCAATTGAAATTAATTTGAAATAGCTCATTTTTAGCATAATTTCTTCATACGATGGAATCAAGACTTGATACCTATTCCATCGAGTTTAAAATATTCAAAAACATCTATTTTGATATATGGATTGACCCAATTTTGTTCCGGAGTGAGAACGGGCTTTTCGGGACATTTATCATTCAACGGTCCAAACCAATTGGGCCCATTCATCTCTATTTCTTAGTTCTACTTATAAATATCAAGTTATAAACCCTAGCAGCCTTTCGATTTCTCATTTCTGTACATATAATTCAGCTGTCTCTCCTTCTCAATGGAAGACAAACAAATTCTCAATTCCAAATCCTATTGCAATTCAAAATCAAATCAAAAATTAAATCTCCCCAAACCCTATCAACTTATATTCCGTTTTGAAGCCCTCGACGAGCACAACTAAGATCTGAAATTTGTTTTCTAGTTTGAATCTCTATTTGTCCACAAATTAATGATCAAGTTACGGCCGTTCATCGCGCATCAATCAAACTCGTCCGATCGGCGAATCAATTTATGGGTTTTGTAGAGAGTCTTGTGCGCTGTCCATCGGTGTAGTTTGTGTGGCGATTTAACGGTCAGATTGCCGTGGATAATTGGATTAGGGTTTGGTAGAGGGTGGCGGCTGGGGGTTTTCTCGGCCATTATTGGTCGTTCGCCGGCGTCGTGGGACATGGGGAGGAGCGACGTCGATAGGGTGGCTCTGGCTGAAGTGAATGAATGTTTGTTTTATTATTTTATATAATTTTAACTTTGAAATTAAATTGTTCTAATCTATATAACTTTTACATACAAGACCCAATTCACGTGTGGTTTTCTCTGCTAGGTTCGTATTGGAATTCCAGACATTTAGATGCTGGTTTAGCTGAATTCAGAGTCTGTTCAAATTTTGGGTTTAAACTGGATTTAAATTCAATTTAAATTCAAAAGGTGAGTGTTTTTGCCTACTCACAACTTCTAAAATTTCTTATTGTGTTAAATTAAATTTTGATGTGATTAAAAATTTATTCATGACTGTTTGGCATATTTTTTCATCATCTCAGTAAAATTGAATTTATTGAATTAAATTGTTATTTAATTTATTATTTCATATAAACTGCCAGTTAAATTGTTATTTAATTTATTATTGAATATAAACTGCTAGTAAATTCCTGTTCTTTATTATCTGTTCTATATTGCTGTTATTGATTGAATTGGATGATAATTGTGATCCATGTTTGATGGTTAATATTGGATGAATGGATGTTGTATTTTATACTGTTATAACTGCAATTTGTTATGGATTTTTATTTTTCGGGATTGCGGTTTGAAATGATAAATATCCGTATCATATGTGACGCAGCGGATTAATCAAACAAAACTTCAATCGATGGATTGTAGCAATCGGTGAGTTGAAGATACCAAAAATGCCCAAGTTCGTTGATCCAAAGATACCGAACTCTAGCTATCTCAAACACGTTGATAGCGCACTATACCGTGTTCAAAGATCTACGATTCTTCGCACGTTGATCTAGCGCACTAGATTCCGTGAATCGGCTTCAACAAACGTGGATTCGAGCGCACTCGAACGACGTAAGTGGAGATAGGAGATTACACTCAACTACCAATTGGTATGAAAGCACAAAGCTAACAAAAGAGAAATTTTATTCAAAATCAACAACCCCAAAATATACAACACACGCGTATTTATAGGAGTTACAACCCAGTCCCTAAGTCGTTGCCGACCTACGACCCAACTTAAGTCGTGACCGACTTAACACACGCGACTCAACCCCTTTACAATACAGCCCAATGTAAACGACTCAACACGACCGACTCATCATAGGTCGTACGCGACCTAACACATTACATACAAGACCGACTCAAGGACTCAGCTCATTACATTACACAGCCTTCGGCCGACCCAACATCACACCGACTTAACGACTCAAAGACTCGCGACCTTACAACACAAGGCCGACTCAACACCACATGGATACAACAGTTAGGTCGTATACGACCTAACGACTCAAAGGCAACAAACTACAACACATATGCTCATATGGCCGACTTAAGCGCATGCCGACTCAAGCCCCAATCTCCCTGCGCATATCTCCTCAACGGCTTAGTTAGGTCGTGACTGCTTCCTCTTCTGTTAAGTCGTAGCCGACTTAAACTCTTAAGTCGTAGCCGACTTAAACTCTTAAGTCGTAGCCGACTTGAGTCCTTAGCTCGCAGATAATTCAACGCGGCTGCCTCAACTCGTAGCTCCTCTTCCTTAGGTCGTAACTCGTTATCCTTCACCCTGTTAAGTCGCGAACGACTTAAGGCCTCTTTATTAGCTCGTGAACGACTTAACCCTTGAGGAATTGTAGATCGTGCTGCATCATCCTCCCCTGGTTGAGAAAAATTCGTCCTCGAATTTGTAAATTCTTTCCCATCAGATTGTCCATCTCCATAATACGGCACAAGATGTTTAACATTGAATACGTCAGAAGTGTATACATCCTCCGGCAGTTTCAACTTATAAGCATTCTCATTGATCTGTTTCACAACTTCTACTGGACCAATTTTTCTGGCTTTCAACTTATTATAAGCGCCCATTGGAAAACGATCCTTTGTTAACACAGCATACACCAAATCACCTTTATTAAATTCAACATTTCGTCTCTTTAAATCTGCAGCTTGCTTATACTTCTCATTCGACTTTTCCAATCGTTCCCGAACGATCTTATGACACTCCGTCAATCCTTCAATAAAATCAACAGCTCGTTTAACCGTCCCCTTTGCTTGTGGTACCACCGCTAAATCTAACGGTCCCCTGGGTAAAATTGAATAAACAATCTGAAATGGACTGAATCCTGTGCTACGATTCACTGCATGATTATGAGCAAATTCTGCCTGGCATAGCTTCATGTCCCAACTTCTCAAATTATCCTGTACAAGACAACGCAACAAATTTCCCAATGACCTGTTAACAACTTCTGTCTGCCCATCAGTTTGTGGATGGTAAGCGCTACTAAAATTCAGCTTTGTTCCGACCATCTTCCACAAACTCAGCCAAAAGTGACTCAGGAAACGAGTATCTCGATCAGAAACAATAGATTCTGGTAAACCATGAAGTCGATAAATCTCCTTGAAAAATAGCTGTGCGACTCGAACTGCATCTGCTGTCTTCTTGCAAGCAACAAAATGTGCCATCTTTGAAAACCTGTCCACCACAACAAATATCGAATCATTTCCCCTTTGAGTTCTCGGCAAACCCAAAACGAAATCCATGCTGATATCAACCCATGGCTTAGATGGTACTGGTAACGGCATATACAACCCTGCATTCGTTGCTGTCCCTTTTGAAACTTGGCAAATATGACATCGCTCCACGAATCTTTCAACCTCTTTCCTCATCGACGGCCAAAAGTAAGACTGCGAAATCAACTGTAAAGTACGATCACGGCCAACATGTCCTTCCTCGTGCAATTCCTTCACAATCTTCATCCTCAAACTACAGTCCGGAATACATAAACGATTTCCTTTAAACAGAAAACCATCAACCAACATGAATTCATCGGTACTCCCATCCTTCACTTTTTCAACATATTTCACAAAGTAAGGATCTTCTTCAATCATCTCTGGCAACATTTCAAACCCCGTCACTTCCACCTTCATTGTCGTTAGTAAATGACTCCTCCTACTCAAAGCATCAGCTACTCGATTGGTCACCCCAGATTTGTGCTTAACGACAAAAGTAAACTGCTGTAAATATGCAATCCATGACGCATGTCTTGCTGAAATCTTATCTTGCCCCTGTAAATGTTTCAAAGCTTCGTGATCAGTGTACAGAACAAATTCCTTCTGAAATAAGTAATGTCTCCAATGCTTAACAGCCTGAACAACAGCATAAAATTCAACGTCATATGTACTGTATCTGATCTTTGCCCCTGACAGTTTCTCACTAAAATAAGCAACTGGCTTTCCATTCTGGCTCAGAACTCCTCCAATTCCAACCTTCGAAGCATCAGTATGCAATTCAAACAATAACTGAAAATTAGGTAGAACAAGAATTGGTGCAGACGTCAACAATTCCTTGATCCTTTCAAAGGCAACCCCCGCTTCCTCTGACCACACCAACTGTTTACCCTTCATGCAATCAGTCACTGGAGCCATCACGCTACTGAAGTGTGGTATGAACCTTCGGTAGAATGACGCTAGCCCATGAAAACTTCTCACTTCTGTAATTGTCTTTGGCTGTGGCCAATTCTTGACTGCTTCAACTTTGCTCTGGTCAACTTGAATACCTTTCCCTGAAACAACATACCCCAGGAATAAAACACTAGGTGTCATAAACACACATTTCTTTGTAGCAGCATAAAATTGTTCTTCACGAAGAATAAACAACACTTCTCTCAGATGTAGAACATGTTCCTCCGTACTCCTGCTATAAATCAAAATATCATCGAAATAAACCACGACGAACTTTCCAATGAGTGGTCTAAAAATTTGATTCATCACCCGCATGAATGTACTAGGTGCATTAGACAAACCAAATGGCATAACCAACCATTCGTACAACCCCTCTCTAGTTTTGAAAGCTGTCTTCCATTCGTCTCCAGGTCTGATACGAATTTGATGATAACCACTCTTCAAATCAATTTTCGAGAATATAGTTGCCCCACTCAACTGATCCAACAAATCATCCAACCTCGGCATAGGAAATCTGTAACGAACAGTGATCTTATTCAAAGCTCTACTATCAGTGCACATTCTCCAAGTTCCGTCCTTCTTTGGTACTAACAATGCAGGTACAGCACACGGACTCAAACTTTCCTGAATACGACCCTGTTCAAGTAATTCTTCCACCTGCCTTCTCAATTCCTCATGTTCCTTCGGACTCATACGATAATGTGGTCGATGTGGTAACACTGCCCCCGGAACAAGATCAATCTGATGTTGAATGTCTCTAAGTGGTGGTAACTCCTTTGGCAACTCCTCTGGAAAGACATCTTCAAACTCTTCCAAAACTGGCTTTGCTTCTTCGGGAATCTCAACTTCTTCACTACTCTCTCTCCCAATCAACAAAAACACTTCCGGTTCTTCCTCCACTTCTTTAACAAACTCCTTCAAAGTCAACAGAGTTTTCAATTCTTCAATCTCCTCCAGTTTGTTCTCCTTCTGCTGTTGCTTCTTAGGAACCAAAGTGATTTTAGTACCCTCGAACATGAAACTGTAACTGTTGGCACGACCGTCATGCTGAACTGCTCTATCAAACTGCCATGGCCTGCCCAATAACAAGTGACAAACATCCATGTCCACAACATCACACCAAATTTCATCTTTGTACTTCTTCCCAATCGAAAAATTCACACAAGCTCTTCGACACACTTTCACTTCACCTCCTTTTCTTAACCATGCTAGCTTGTATGGTTTAGGATGCTTCTCGGTCTTCAAATTCAACTTTCTCACTGCTTCTGTAGAAATAATATTATCACAACTTCCTGCATCAATAACAAACTTGCAAACTTTCCCCAGAATAGTACATGTCGATTGAAAAATATTGCTTCTCAGCCAACTACAATCCTCCTCTTGCTTAGGTGTCAAACAACTTCTCCTCATCATAAGATTACAACCTTCATCACCCGACACTTTTTCTTCCTCCTCAACATAAGGTACATTTGAATACTCTGCCTCCTCACCATCATCTGCCTCAACCTCTGCAACCATGGTTCTCTTCTTCGGCTTCGGACATTCGTTGCTTTTGTGACCCAACTCCTGACAATTATAACATTTGAAAACACTACTAGCCTTCGCTTTCTCTGCCTCCTTCACCACTGGCTTTGTAACAGGTTTAGGAACACTAGAACTTCCGCCAACACCCCTTGCTTGATTATTGGAATTAGTAAACACACCACCTCCACGCCTTCCTTGTTTCTCCCAAGCTAACGCTTTCTGATGTGCCTCTGCTACTGATCTAGGATCAAACATATTAACCATATCTTGGATCTGCATTCTCAAGCCCCCAATGAATCTAGCAGTTAGCTGTTCTTCTGTTTCCATGATATCATTCCTGGCGATGAGTTGGTAAAATTCATCAGCATAATCACTAACAGATTTTGTCCCTTGCCTCAGATTCTGCAACCTCTGGTACATAAGTGATTGGTAGTTATAAGGCAAAAATGTAGATCTCATCAACTTTTTCATCTTCTCCCAAGATTCTATCTTTGACTTCCCCATTCGTTCTCGAGTAAGTTTAGTTTGCTGCCACCACGCCAAAGCTCTCCCCCTCAACCTAGTAGCAACCAACTTCACCCTTCGATTCTCCGGCACCTCCTTGAAATCAAAGATTTCCTCCACATTAGACAACCAATCTAAGAACTCCTCAGCAACCATCCCGCCTTTAAACTCCGGAATCTCCATTTTCATACCCGACTCCCAACGACGGTCATCCTCCACATCACGGTAAGAATTTCGAACTTGGTCTCGATCTCGATAATGAATACTTGCTCTATCACCCTCTTCAACAAAATCAAAGGTACGCCTACATCGATCTCGACTAACATCATCCCTTCTCTCATGCATGCTTCTTTGACTATGTCCCTCTTCATCTCTATATACTTCATGGTCAAATTCTCGATGACTTCTTCTTTCTTCATGTGCATAGTCATGATGATCTCTTCGTGATGAAATTGATGTTTCTCTTCTATCTCTACAAGAATGTGGTGATACCCTCCTCGCTTCCGTAACCAATGGCGAAACTCGGTTTCCTCCATGGTTCGAGTTTGGTGATCTCCTCCTTTGATTCAAATCATTCATCAATCTCTCCAATTTACCAATGCCTTCATCAAATTTTTCATTAATACGTTGTTCCATAAGCTCGGCTTCTTCTCTACGATACAAAGCTTCAACGTTTTGATGACGATTAGCTCTCCTTGGTGGCATGGTTAAAATTTTCACAAACTTCAACAAATTGAACACAATACTTCAAAATTTCACACGATAAGGCAATCTAGGCTCAACTGTCTCGGCAATGCTTGTCTCGGCCTTGACTCTTCACAACTTTGCTTGGCTCGGTCAAGACTTGCCTCGGCTCACTCCAAAACCTTCAAAACTTTGGCGCGCAAATCACCAATTCAAAATCCAAACAAAATCCAACTCCTCGATCCAAAATGAAATGGATCAAACTCTCCAAACTTGATGCAACTTCAATATGAACACGATGAACTCCTTCAAACTTCATAAACTTCAAAAACTTCAAAAACTTGGCTCCAAGAATCAAACTTAGCTATGATTGGCTAAGTATGGCTCTGATACCAAACTGACGCAGCGGATTAATCAAACAAAACTTCAATCGATGGATTGTAGCAATCGGTGAGTTGAAGATACCAAAAATGCCCAAGTTCGTTGATCCAAAGATACCGAACTCTAGCTATCTCAAACACGTTGATAGCGCACTATACCGTGTTCAAAGATCTACGATTCTTCGCACGTTGATCTAGCGCACTAGATTCCGTGAATCGGCTTCAACAAACGTGGATTCGAGCGCACTCGAACGACGTAAGTGGAGATAGGAGATTACACTCAACTACCAATTGGTATGAAAGCACAAAGCTAACAAAAGAGAAATTTTATTCAAAATCAACAACCCCAAAATATACAACACACGCGTATTTATAGGAGTTACAACCCAGTCCCTAAGTCGTTGCCGACCTACGACCCAACTTAAGTCGTGACCGACTTAACACACGCGACTCAACCCCTTTACAATACAGCCCAATGTAAACGACTCAACACGACCGACTCATCATAGGTCGTACGCGACCTAACACATTACATACAAGACCGACTCAAGGACTCAGCTCATTACATTACACAGCCTTCGGCCGACCCAACATCACACCGACTTAACGACTCAAAGACTCGCGACCTTACAACACAAGGCCGACTCAACACCACATGGATACAACAGTTAGGTCGTATACGACCTAACGACTCAAAGGCAACAAACTACAACACATATGCTCATATGGCCGACTTAAGCGCATGCCGACTCAAGCCCCAATCTCCCTGCGCATATCTCCTCAACGGCTTAGTTAGGTCGTGACTGCTTCCTCTTCTGTTAAGTCGTAGCCGACTTAAACTCTTAAGTCGTAGCCGACTTAAACTCTTAAGTCGTAGCCGACTTGAGTCCTTAGCTCGCAGATAATTCAACGCGGCTGCCTCAACTCGTAGCTCCTCTTCCTTAGGTCGTAACTCGTTATCCTTCACCCTGTTAAGTCGCGAACGACTTAAGGCCTCTTTATTAGCTCGTGAACGACTTAACCCTTGAGGAATTGTAGATCGTGCTGCATCAATATGACTATACGATAGAAAATTATATACATGCACCGTGGTCTATATATAAAAATAATTTGAAATTGATTTCTATGGTTTCTGGAAAGAAATACATGGTTTTATGTAAATATTGATTTTAGATATTACATAAATGTTATTTTATATATATAGTCAAATTGACTTGAGCTATCTATAAATTTGTTAACATAAATAAGTTTAATAAAAAGTTTGATTTTATTTAAAAATATAATATCGCTAAGTATTTATTTAAATTATATTTTTATATAGAATTTATAATGATTTTGATAAATTAGGGTTGAAAGATAAATTGGAAATTGATTTAAAATTGTATTAAATCGAGAATTTTATTTAATAAAAATCGATTTGAGACTCATTAAATTTGAGATTTTAAAGAATATGATTTCTAACTTGATTTTTGTTTAAGATTATATAAATGAATATATCATGTTTGAATAAAGTGAGGGAAATATTCAGTTATTTGAAATTGGAGTTTATTGGAATGATATTGGAATTATTACGTAAATATTTCAAAACTAAATAATAGTTAACTGAATTTGATATATAGGGTTTACATATTTCGTTTTGAAGTGTTGAATATCGAAAGCTTTGAAATCTATTGAAATGGTTTATTTGGAGTTTCGAATCTACATTTGAAATCGATATAAATTGAAATGGTTTATTGAAAACTGAAAGCGAGTTAAAAGTTATGAATTGAGATTTAATTTAAAGTGAATAAAATTGTGAAGTCGAGGAAATTATTTTACTTTATAAAGTAAAGTTTAAATTTAAACTATTTTATTTTATGTACTGTTTGGATATCCAAACCGTTTAAGTGGGGGAAGTTATGGTTTAGAAGCTATGAAATTCAAGTTATTATGTTCTGAAAGGTTATATTTCAAGCGTTTGGTTTCGAAATATTATAATTTTGAAAGTTTTATGGTTTTAGAAAGGATATATTGGAAATAAAACGATATCGTATTGATATCGTTTTTGAAAGGCAATGATATTTTGGTTTTAAAGTATAAACTATTTTGAAAATGACCACGGTGTTGTAATAACATTTGGTTGTTAAAGAGACCGAGATCGAAAGTTGTCATACTCTCTGCCAACTCCAAAAACCACTTTAACAACCATGTACGTGGTGAAGATTCCAGAATGAAGTAGGATGGTGGCGACGTCCTTTAAGGTATGAACGTGGACCCAACTCCCGTGAGTTGGCTTAAGATGGCTAAAACAGGAGTGATCTCGGGCTAGTGAGGTAGACCCTCTTATCCGACACACTCCTTTGATATTATATTCTGACTTTGAGATTGATTTGGTGGCCACTTTTGACTTTTGATTTATTTGGGGTGCCGCTCGAGGTGGGCGGTAGCTGCGTGCTATGCGTCACCACCAGCCCGTGTGCGTAATTGGTATATCTACCCTGGCATTGCCTTATGCTCCATGTCACCTACCCTAGCGTGCCTTGTACGAGTTTGGTTTTCTCCTGTAGCCCATGGAGTATTTAGGGTAGTCTCCCGATCTGGAGATATGTTGATACTGGATGGACTACTGGGACTATTACGTGGTAAGGGCTATATGGGTAACCCCTTAATGCTATTAAAAAATAAGTTTATTTTACTAATAGACATTATTATAATAGCGAAATATTACTACATAGTAAATAATTTAGCGGATCCTTAGGAGATGTGAATCTCGTGCATCTGTTAGTTACTGCACTCATGTTTGACATTGGATAGGAGATGTCAAATCCCGTAAACATCTCTGACGCCGTTCCACTCATATTATTTACCGTTGATTTAACTTACATAAGATCTTTTAGTTTCGATTCGAGTGTTTTGTCTTTTCAATTCGCTCGGGTCAGTCTGAAAATTTTGGGGTTTGAAGATCTTATTTCTGGAGGACGAAGACGAAGATTGTATTACTATTATTTATTATATTGTTCCACTTCTTTCATGCTGTTCCACTGCATTATTTATTATTCTCTGGTATATGTAATTCTGATATGTGTTGTAAAGGTATAATCAAATGTTTCATGAACTGTTATTTGATTATTATATTTTGTCATTCCGCTGTGAGATTCTGTTTTTTTTTATTTCTTTCTTTCTTTTTCTTATTCACCCCAATAACAATTCGCTCTTTTGTATGGTTTGAGCCTGTCGTGTGCGGTTTATCGTCGATTTAAAGCGTACAAAAAGGCGGATGTTACAAAATTTATCTATATACATTTACTTTTATAACTATTTATATAACCTTAAGAAAAAAATGATTTTCGAACTAATTATACTTTAATAAATAAATACACATATGTATATTATAAAATATAGAACTAAGTTTTAAACAACTTTTGAAAATTTACTATATTAATTTCAAATTATAACTTTCATATCTATCATATGTTAAAATTAGAAAACAAATTTTCGTTAATTTAAAATGTAATGTTTTCAAATCCAATATATTTATAAGATATTTAATTTTGAATTTCAAATTCTAAATTCTATTTATAATCTATTTATTATATAAAACAAACACATATCCTTATTTATTTGGAAAAATCCAAATTAATTCACGATTTAATCCTAAAAATAATATTAACTACCAGATTAAACTTGGCTTAAAAATGGGATCGTTACAGATTCCCCCTTTAAGAAAATTTCGTCCTCGAAATTTGCTAGATAGGGAGACAAAAAAAAAACAGATAAAGAAACGTTTTACCAGATCAAACTAATTTTTTATTCTATATTTGGCTTACCAAATCAGAATATCATCAATAATTATGAGAACGATCTTATCTAATTCTTCTCGAAATACTTGGGTCATCTGGTCTATGAAATATGCAGGGCATTGGTTAGTCCGAAGGGATAACTAATAGTTCGAAGAATGTACCAAGAGCCCAAGGAATAGACAAACGGATACAATTTAATTCAGTTTTATATTTTGTTAACCAATTTATTCCAATTAACATTTTAAATTCATTAAAGTTAAAATCGAAAAGGTGATAGAAACTGTTGAAGAGAATACGAAATAGGAACCTTTTACAACCTAAGAAAGATTCGCAGGGCCACCACCACACCAAAGCTTATTCTTGTAGCTGCTAGGAAACCATCAAAGAATTGATATCGGATGATGACCAAAAGAGATTGATAGAGAAAGATTGTTCCTTGTAATTACAGGGTATTGACCATTTATAGTGATACTCCCTTATCCCGTACCTCGTCCTCTTCTTACACTCATTCTCACTATTAGTGAATAGTAAGAGAATTGATTGAGGCATACAGACGGATATCTTAGGGACACTCATTCTAGGGTATTTCTGACCCTATCTCTAATGACCCACCTAATGTGTTATACTCCTGAGCTATAGTTCTTACTCAACCTTCAGCTCTGATACCAAATTTAATGACCCTGACCCGACCTTCGAAAATCGACACCCAAATACATCACCCATATTCGAATGCCGCAGATTCAAACGTTGAGTCTGGTTCGCCGGAGCTTATAACAATATTAGGTCATACCAATACAGCAGAAACATAAGAAAATATTTCATTGATATATAATAAATGGATGAAATATTCTGATACAATAGAATGACATCAGAGCAAAATAGAAATACAATAGCGGAAAGAAACAATAGCAGAAGACAAACGGCAGCAGCAGCGGAAAGATAACATCTCCAATGCCAAAGCTCCAAACCACCAAACCACGAAAGGAGAACCCCCATCATGCTAAAGTGAAACGCAATGTTATTGCCAAATCAAAGACTCCAAGGATTGCCAAAAGCTACACCTACTAGCTGACTATCTGAAAACCTGACCCCAGGTTGCCCGTGTGGAAAATTGTGGGTAACCAGAGTTTAGAATGGGAACAATAAACTCCAGGTCACTCATGAGACTGGTGTGAGAAAACGAAAACAGTTTTCTTTGAACAAAAACAAACAAAGGAAATTAAAATAAATTCGCAATGCTTTTTGGAAAATGAAACTACGATAAGGCCTCCCGCCACACGCACAATACAATCACACACTTGGAGGAGATTTCTCCTTACGATAGTCAAACATGCTTGATATGCAAAAATCTTTTGATATTATTATTAGTGCATAGTGCAGAAAACCTTTTGAAAATATAATATTAATCTTAGCCAGCATACCGCCATTATGGTATACCTACTATAGCTACCTTGTTCAATAGCAGGTTACTACCACATTCCATGGCAGGTTATACAACTAAAACCGTACAGGGCTCGTATTGTTTTGTTTAGATTTCCAATAAAAGGTCAGGCTAAAGAACTTCCTCATCGAATGGACACGCCTCTGGAGGGACGCCACGAGAACTTAACCAGCTCTTTACCAACACAAGGCCGAGTTACCTCTGTAACTAACTAACTACTGAGATGAGTATGCCAACTCCCGGTCGTTACCGACTTTTATCCAAGGATCCTCAACACCAACAAATTCTAACAACCACATAAGTTAAATATCTGGGCTCCATACCATGATACTATTTTTTATCCAAAAGGAAATGCACATGCTCTAATGGGGGCGACCCTCATAACCACGCCACATTCTTCCTATCTCAACCATTTTCGGGTTGTGAGGTTCGACGAAGTCTCATCCACAATGCTACGCTTTTCACAAAAGCCATGCTTCGATCAACAAATGATCAACATCACTTGGCATGCCACATTACCAAATTGGGAATATGTCACTAGTAACCATCAACTATATAACCTCTGAGCTTGTACGTCTCACAGAAGGTTGTTAAAATAAGAGAATAAATTCTCCGCCACCAAACAGAAATGTATTTGATAGAAACCGGCTTTACATCTCAAAGTATAATGTTAGACATACATCCAAACAAGTCCATCCTGGGTCTGAATGCAACCGAAGGCAATTTAAAAGAAGACCTTGCGAATCCGGGTATTCACAATCCCGATCGGACTCCCCATCACAAATGAAGATCTCTATACCGATGCGACTCAGTGCAGAGACATTCGACAAGTAATCCTTTCGTTTTCAAAAATAGCCGGTCTTCACCGCCATCTTCAAATGCTATCCATTTCGTCGTATCATTAATTCGAAATGCGTTTTATGACATAAAGTCCTATCTCGGATATTGGGATCTTAGTTAAGTCACCATTTTTATCCCAAAACCTTCACTTTTGAATGGTTTAAACAAATTTCCATTTTTAATCTTTTAAATGAAAGATTCACCCTTGAAGATCCTCTTTAATTTGAAAACGACGTTCACCAATCTTTAACAAAGATTCATTCATAGCTTTCAAATCAATTCCACTTCAAACTTGATTTACATATTACTTGAAATCTTTTCAACAAAACCTAGAAATCCTTTCATTATATGAAAGCCATTATCATTTGAAAACAAATGCTTTTCATTTCGGGAAAATCTGATTAAATCCTACACAAGTTATAGCCTTTTAAAGGAAATCAGCGAACTGTCGTTTCTTCGGTAAGTTCTGTTTGAATTAACTTTATAATTCCCAACACAATTTATTTAAAATGGTTTTAAATACATATGTACATACTGTATAACTTGTATAACCTCTCAAACCATAATTTCCAAAATAATTCAAAACTTAAACAAGATATATTATATTTAAACTAAATTTAAAGTGCAAAACTTCCTTTCCAAAAGCTTTTCATATTCAACTTAATTTCACTTCCAAACCAATTGGATTAAAAATTCAACTTTTTAAACAAAATAATATTGAAATTCAAAATACCGTGACTTAACCAATTCCACACGAAATCCATATTTGTGTATGTGGTGTAGTCCAGGAGTTTTACACACAATAATAGAATATCACAACCATAATCAATTCAAGCACAACAATATCGATAAGCGGTATAACCCTATAATTCTTATCTTTCATTCATAGATAGATAAGTAAATTCATCACAGATAAATAGATCACAGTTCACAGCTCAATTCAAAAACAATCACATCAGAGAACATCACACATCATAGATATCAAACAAGTCAAAGCATTCAATAGAATCCAATCATCCATAAGTAAGATCAATTTAATTAATTATTTATGAATTAATTACCAAACCTGGCTTAAATAACATTAAGTAATTACAACCATTTGTGATTATCATAATTAATTAATCAATCTTAATAATCTATTTTAATTAATTATCCTTAATTAATTAATTGATTATCCTTACATAAATTAATTAACCTTAAGTTAATTACATTAATTAATTTACCCTTAATTAATTACATTAATTAACCATCCTCTAATAAAATAGTTAACCTTTAATTACTAAGTGATTAATCCTTAATTATTAATTAACCTTTAATTTCAAATTATCTTTTAATTAATTATTCCTTAATCACTTGATTTATCAACCTTTAGTCATTAATTAATTAAACTTAAATTAGTCAAGTAATTAACCTTTAATTAATTAATTACCTCTTAGTGTAATTACACTAAGTAATTATCCCTTAATTATGTTAATCACATTAATAAATCAATCCTTTAAATTGATTACACAAATTAATTAACCATCCTTTAATACATTAAATAATTAATTCTTTATTTAATTACATCATCAATTATAATTGAAAACACTTAGGGATTTATTTATATAATTATCCCAATATTTAATTTATTTAAAACCAAATCAATTAGTCTTTAAAAAAAATTAACTTTAGAAATTTTAACCTTTGAAACAAATTTATTATTATTAACCCACAAATTAACTTAGACCTTTAAGTCAAATAATAAATTAAAAACACTTTATCTTAATTAACTTCTTAATTATTGTTACTTGGCGATTTGACCAAGTAACTAGAGGTCGCTCGGCATTAGTGCACCGTTCGGCGTCCAGTATCGTTCGGCATAAAACCCCATTTGGCATAGCAGAGTCGCTCGGCACGTAACCTCGCTCGACATTCAGTCTCGATCGGCATTCAAGCCTCGACCGACATTAAGACTCGTCCGGTACAACTGGGTCGCTCGGCATTCAGCCCCGATCGGCATTCAACCTCGTTCGGCATTCAGGTCTCGTTCGGCATTATGCCTCAATCGGCATTCAGCCTTGTTCGGCATTCATGCCACATCTGACATTATGCCTCGTATGGCATTTCAGCCTCGTTCGGCATTCGCCTCGTTCGGCTTTCTCCCCTCGATCGGCATCAGATCTCGTTCGGCCTACACGATTCACTCAACCTACTGCCTCATTCAGTATAGAGACATGGCTCAGCATTTGCCGCTCGGCATTTGTGGCTCGGCACACAGAGGTCATTCATGTTGGGCCGAGGTATCTTGCTACTAGGCCCACCAGGGAAGTCCAACCCATCTTCGTCTATAAATGGAGAGGCAGGGGCATAGTGAAATGGACCTTTTTTCGAGAACACCGCGGAAGCTCTGCCGCATTCAAGACTCATTCAAGAATTATCTTTTTTGCTTAAGAATTGTAATCAAGTAGTTGGTGTACGGATTGTATCTGTAATCGATTATTGAGAAAAGCAATAGAGGTTAACCTCAAAGTGGACGTAGGCAGTTACGTCCAACCACTATAAATCTGGTGTTCTTGTTTTCTGCGTTTAATTTAGCATATTATTCTATGTTTAAATTTACTTTCTTCATTAATCTCTCTACACAATCTCTCTTAAGGGTGTTAGTGACCAATTCTGGTGTTAACATTTTGGTGCTTTCAATGAGAGCCAAATTCTCAGGCCGATAGGTTCTACTTTGTAGCTACTGGATTGAAAAATCCCCCGAAGGAGATCCAACTTATTCATAGGACACCCGTTGAATCTATTCAGAGTTCCGACCGACGACTCTACTATGGAAAGACCACGTGCCCAATCAGCCACTCACAATGCGGACATCCATGAGACTACTAGTATGCAACAAGTTAGGCCTAGCAACCAACAAGCAATTCAAGGCGCAAGACCCTCCATCCAAAATCAAACAGAATTCATTACCCGGACAGAGTTCTACTATTTGACGAGAGAACTCAGTGCAAGTAGATGACAACTTGCTGAGCAGATTCAAGCCAATTCTGCTCTCATGATTCAGCTTAGCAGCAGCAGCATCATCAGAATCAGAACCTCTCTCATAAGTGAACATTTGTGAGTAAAAAAATAAATGCAAAACAATATTGCTTAAATTAATGTTAATAATTTTGATTAATTAAAATCTAATGGCTTCTGCATAAATACATATATGGATCGGAAAACAAAGTTTGTAAGAATTTGCCATCTAATGGAGGCCTGCATGAATGCTTTTAAGGTATTAACTACAATAATACTACAAATTTGCTATTCTTTTATGGTAGCTACTTTTTATTTATCTAAATCCGATATATGCTACTACCATCATTTGATAAGAAAATAAAATGATTGACAAACATTTCTTTGTGGAGAGAGTCTGTTATGTCACTTCCATTTTTCTCACATCCATTTCCAATGCTAATTATCAGCTCCAAAAAGTTTATATTTTTAGGTGTCGTTGCATATAACAGAATATCAAAGCCTTTTTTTTCCTAATGAAGCAATAATGGCTAGCATGATTATTATATTATTCTGAAGTTTAAGCACCTGAAATATGTTAAATTATGCTAAATTAAATTGTGAAAAATTAAATTGTGCAAGGGAAGCAGTTAAATGTTGAGTTCCATAGGATGAAAGCAATTTTGTGTATATAAATGTTTAGGACATAAATAAGGCCTTCTAATTACAGTGAGGTGCTTTGATATTGGAATAAAACTGGACCTGTGTAAAAAAAAAAAATCAACATACATGGTGGAGAATTTCATTATTATTTATCTGGACACAATCGATATCTATTTGCTGTATAGTACCAAAGATTAAAATGTAAATTACCAGAATAGCCCGATCATAAGTAGAATATAGATTAGAATATAGATCTGTACTCGTTAGCAGAACCTTAGCACCAAGTTTTAACTAAACTAGGGTTTGAATCACCACCCCCACCACAACAATAAATGTTAATAATAATTGCCAATTACTATATACCTGGGCAGTTACTCCCCCGGCAGTCAAGCTCTCTACAAAGCCCTCCAAAATGCATTTAATTTGTTTTACCAACCCATTGTCATTCTTTTGCCAATCATAGAACATTGACAGCATATGTGGGCCTATAAAATAAGATTAAGAACTTCAAATTCTATTTGGTTCTCATCCAATATCATAAAAACTCATTCAAAATAATATTGATTCTGCAGGTGCATAGCTTGAGATAAGACAAACTTTTTTCTTTATTGTCTAGTTCTCAAATTTACATTTGATTGCTATCCCTTCGTATTTACTTTCATTTGCTTATTTCATATTTTAAGTTTTATATTCATTTTCTCTCACTTTAATAAATTATTATTGTTATCACTTAAGCTTTTTTTCAATAATGGAATTTCTGCAAAATAAAATAGATTAGATTAAAAGAAAAGATTCGAAAGTTATGCAAACTAAAATGTACAAACTAAATAATTTTTAGACTGAATTATACTAGAGATAGATAAGACCTAAATAGTTGAATTTTAATTTAGTTTAGTGGAAATATCACATTATCCTCATCTACTCACAGTTTATCACATTCAACACAACTCTACGAGCATCCAAGCTTCACAACGTGAACCACCAAATAGCTTTATAAAATTACCAATAGGAACCTATCTCTCATCCAAGCACTACAACATTATCAACCTCCAACAATATTGTAGATCCAAACTCTGACACCTAATCTCGAATGACACATCAAGTGAGTGTTCTAGCTTCAAGCACACAAGCGGCGATGGCAAAGACTCAAGCTACAACAATCTTCGGATCCAACGACCGTAAGGCATTTAAATCATTGCAAATCAAATTGGAGCTTCTCATTGGCATCAGTACGACTTCAAAGAATCGATGATAACAAATATTCTAAACAGAATCATCGGTCTCCTCACGACATTTCTAAAGGCAACGATTTTAGAGTGAAGAGTTTTTGTTTTAGATTTGATTTTCATTTCACTTTGGAGGATAAAAAAATTAGGGATTTGGAATTGAGGCATATGTAATTTATTTTTAATGAAGGATTTGAATTTGAAGATAAAAGAAAATTGGTGAAAGAAGAAACATACATGATTTAGTTTCAATTTGGGATTTGGAATGGAGAAGGAGATTGAAACGAACATCGGTTAAAATTTGGTAGGGATGGAAAACAAAATTTTCTTGGAGCCAAATTTTCATGGTTGGAGCCAAAAAGTTTGGTTTGGAGACTAAAAGAAAATTGTATTACTTTGTTGCAATACAAAGTTGCATTACATTTTGCAATAAACTTTGTATGAAAATATTATGAATTGTTTTAAAATTTTGCAAAAAATTTTAAAACTTTATCTACAGATTCTATAAATATTTTTAATTTATTATAAATTTCAATTTTCTTTAAATATTAAATATAACTGCTAAAATGTTAGTACTAAATAATAAATATTACTTCTTAATCCTTAAATATTATTATTACTCATTAATTTTTAAACTTAAATTAATCATGTAATGTTAAATATTAAATATTTATATTAATTATGTATATAATTATTACTAATTATCAAATTAATTATTAAATATTAATAGTAATTACTTAACATAAGTACTAACAGTAATTATTTGGAATCATGGTTATGGCAGTAGGTTGTTTCGTTCGAATGGAATATTGATTTGGATCTGTAAGAGGTGCGGATGTTTTGAACTGTGGTGGTGGATATTTTTATTAGACGGGGTTTTGATTTGGATCTGGAAGAGGTGCCGATGATTTGGTTATAGAAGCGTAGTCACGAATATGGATCATGGATCAAGGATCATAATCATTAAATATTAAATACTATAAAGTAAATATTTCTTAGTAAGAAATAAAGATTACTTATTAATAATTATTTAATGGTAATTAATTTCACATTAAGTGTTAGATATTAATTCTTGTTTATTAGTTATTAATTATTACTTATTTCTCCTAAGTCATAATTGAATATTTATTGTTTAATATTTAATCTTAATTAATCAATAGTATTTATTTAATATTGATTATTAACTATATTTATTAATTATTAAATGTAATTAATAAATATTAATGATAATTTACTGATTATGAACAATTAATTACAATAAATTATTAAATATAAAAATAATTATTTATTACAAATAATAAGTAGTAATTAAAAATTATATATAAATAATCTTTAATTATAAAAAATTATAAATAGTGACATACATATAAGCCATGAATGTTTAAAACAATAGTAAATACATTTGTTATTGATTAATGTTTAGAAGTTAGCGTTAATTTGGTATTTTCCTATAGTACACATTCCCTCAAATGTTTTTACAACATGGGAGTAAATAATTTATTTTAGTAAATTAATATTCGCAACATTTAGGAAAAAGCTGTAAAAAATATTATTTTTACTACGTTTCTGTAATAAAAGTTGTTAAAGGGTGATTGCTGTAATGTTTGCTCAAACATTGTTAAAACAAGGTTTTTACATGGTTTTCTTGCATAACGTTGTAAATAACTAGGTTTATATAACCTTTTCATGAAAACCGTTGTAAATAGGCTTTTTTTTACAATGTTTTAAAAATAAAATTTGTAAAAAAACGTTGTAATAAGCATATTTTGTTGTAGTGTAGGATGAATTCTAACACAATCTAGTTCCCTCTAACGCCAATAATAGTACGTCATGATAGACAAACACATAGTATCTACATATATTGGCACCAACCTAGCTTAGACCCATAAGTTTACTTATTACTATACAAATCATCATATATAAATACTATCAAGCCATCACAATTCCCATTGCGTTAGTGACATTTACTTACAATAAAATAATCGAATAAATATCAAAATGATGTCCCATACTACCATGTGCTACTCAATCGTTTATTTAATGATCGTAAACCACAGTTATACTATATAGTATTCTATGCAATATGTCTGATGAATAATCCGAGAAATATTGCTGAAAGTACCATCTCATATGGCATTATAGCTTCATTTATTAAAATTTCTCATTTACATAGAAATAAAAACATATATACGATTTACAAAAATAGTTACATTTATAAGAAAATATTGTATCTTATTTCTAAAGAATTTACAATATTTCATAAACAGAATGACACATTTTTTATTAAAATAATACAAAGAGATAGTTAATTTAATACACAAAATTCTTTGATTACCACATTAAATTCTATATATTACATCCAAATTAATAAACAAGCATTACTCAACCTTTATTTAGTTATTAGTATCCATATATGGTTAATTTGACTCAAAAATCAATTTATTGGTTAATAATTCCATTATTGAATTTAATACAAATTTAATTTTACCATGAAAAATGTTCAATTTAATAATTATATATATAATCAACATTATTTTTTTTAAATAAGTATTTCTCTAAATTTATTTAATATTTCATTTTGGTAGAATTATTAAACTACTTCATATTATTATCAAAACAAGTTAGATTGTACATTTGAATTAGGTGTAAGTTATATGAATGTTGTTATTTATTTAATCTATATTTATATAATTTATGTTTTATTTTATATTTTAAAACAACTACAGGGAATTTAGAAAAACATGCACACCAATGGATCGGTATGTGCACACCAATGCACCCATGTCATGATTTTATACCCTAATTCTATCAAATTTTTTGATCAATTCTTTCCCCTCTTCATTTTGCTTGTTATTTCTTCACTTGACTAAGTTCATATACTACTAATCTCTCATACTTCAACAACATTGTGACGATCCACCCTTCGTAATACCTTGAATTAACGTTATATGACAAAGTTTGACTCTTGAGTACCATAAAAGCCATCTTGTTTGAGTAAAATAAAAAACACCAAACCAAGACGCAACGATAAAATTTCACAAAGGAATGATAATATATAATATACTAAATATAAAATAACGTAACATGATAAAATATATAAGAAATTGTACGATGGATGTACCTAATAAATAAATACCAATACGGAAAGTCAGAATACATAGTCTGATACAGAAAATCTCATATATAAATAACATATATGTTGTAACAATTCACCTCGAAATGAGCATAATTTTTGACCTGCTAAAAGCCCATCGAACCTTAGGCCCATTCTAAAGCTAGCTATTTGCCGGTAAAATTGATATAATGGACAAGATACAGAGCTAGATAACTATGCTATCAGAATCTCACAACGGAAAGGATAAAACATAATAACAGAAATAAGTACCTATTTCATAAATAATCAAATCTTAGAAATACAATATATTATTCAAAATATCCAAAATACAATATCCCAAAATACATCAACATGTATGAAACTAGGTAAACAAAAATATATCAAAAACATAAATAGATAGATAAACTGCCATAAGTCTTCGCTGCCACCTTTGTCTTCTCTATCGGCATTGTTACCTCTAACCTGTGTCTTATAATGAGGAAGGGGTCAGAACAACAATGTTTGATGATGAAAATCTCATGTCTTACCATATTAGTATTTGGACAATATCATTTAGATAAGTAATATGTCTAACGCATCGTATACAATAACCTACATAGAACACATTCAACTATAAGTCCGAAGGCTTTTACAGTCCAACTCCATAATGTACCTTCACCTATAGGCTAAAAGGCCCTTTCCTATCCAATGCAACTACAGCCAATCATGTCCTAATAATATGAGAGGAAGTACCTTAGCCACTTAATACAATTTAATGGAAACTAGGCAGACTCTGACCATTTAATACCTATATCCTAGGAAGATCTGTGTCACTTAATACCAAACTCAAGGAGAACCCCTATTTGGTGCTTCCTTGCTGATATTGCATTAAATCTCATCAACCTACTTAATACTTCTTTACGGGAAGAGGCGGAACCTAAAATAGCCACTTAATACCTCGACCCCAAAGCGAACCTCCCTCAAGATTCTCCAATATCGCACCTAAACGATAATCTTGACCATTTAATACTTCATAAGTGTGATGAAGGCGGAACCTACGATAGCCAATTAATATCCCCAACCTAGAAGCAGACCCTACGTCTTATGACCCGTAATCCAATATTTTGACATCTCACGTTAGTCTAACTATACATAGGTGCTAGTGGCAAGATTAACTAGGCAGACATACCCTATAGAATTGGGACAAACCTCGTATCCACTGTGGGTACTTATTGTAGGTGATGCCTTATATTAGTCTCAAAGTCACAATGCTGGTAGCCAGATTAGCTAGGCAGAGTTATTGTGCTTTTTACTGACCTTGCATATCTACAACTTGATCATATTTCCGCTCTCCTAACATACTATCATATATACCTCGATACATTTCGCGTTAAAGCCATATAAGGAAAACTTCTTATTCCACCTTTAATTATGAATTAATCTCCATAATTATCCTTAACTTTCTCCCTAAGGTTTAATGTTATTACTAACCAATTTATACTACACAATTAATATGTTATTAATTATACGTTATTAATATATTTATGCACTAATAAATTTATACGTATATAATTTGGACTAATTAAATGTTCCTAAGCATGCGCAGATCTTATCTTCCTATACTAATTATTTAAAGTGTCAAAACTTCCAAATTTGTACTAGTCTAACTCCATTTAACGACTTACAAAATAGCTAGCATTCTTAGCCAAACAATAAACTTGCATTAACAAAATAAAATAAAACACCAAACTTATTTTATACTAATATAGTAGAATCAACACCGTTGAAAATTTGTAATTTAAACTTTTTTATTCTATTCAACTTTTACATATATTGTGAAAAAATGATTCATATTTAAATTACGAAAATGGTCAATGCAAACTACAATTGGCGAACTCGTACTTTACACACCATTTCCTAACTTATTTTCTTTTTAGAAACCTTTTTGCATAACAATAGAGGTAAGTTGAATAGAATATAAAATATGCAAACTACAATAACAAAACAAATTTTACCATCTCAATGTAAAACAATTGAGATTCCAATAAACATAAGAATTGACATTCTATTTTGGGGGGTTTTGGGCATTTAATTTTAGGGTTTTCATGAACAAAATTCCCTAAGTCATAAAACAAATCAGAAATTCTACTTTACAAATACTAAAATGCGAAAAACTAAGATTTTCACTGACAAATAGTTAACAGCTTCCCATTTGATTTGATTTTTGTCTTTTCCTAACTACTCCTCAGATTTCCTCTCTTTGAAATGTACAATAATTTAATTATATGTAAACTTGATTCAAAATTCAGAAATTGAGGAAGAATAAAAATAGAAAACATATATCTTTAAGCCTATTACATTTTTCACTTGGACTTGAACTCTTGAATCTAGTCGAGGAAGAAGACTGATGGAGTTTCATTAGCATTTCAAATAATTTTGTGAATAAAAGTGAGAGGTCTAGCCTCTTATTTATAGTGGTTAGAAGACGTTTGGAACGTATGATTTAAGGCAGTTTACAATAATAAAATCTAGGTCATTCCTATTGAAGAAAACCCCATCTGCCTTTACAACACCAATCAACCGCTTACCCTCAAGCAATTGACCGCTAGCGATTGACCGATCATGGTGAAGGGTCCGAACTATCTTCTTTTGGGAACGTGAATTTATTTCCACCTTAATTTCCTATTTATTTCCCTATTTATTTTTAACGTTAACCTTTATTATTTAACGTTGTTTAAGCCCTAAGTATCCATCAACGTTAAAAATATTTATTATCATTTTTAATTTCAAATGTTAATATTAACTAAATTTGGAATTTGAATTTGCTCATATTATTTTAAATTCAAAAACTACAAGCGTCAATAACTTTTCGTTTGGGATCCAATCGCAAAACATCATATATGAAAGTCGATCAGAAAATCACCACGAACCTAATGGTGTAACTTTTGTTGCCACATCTGCAGAATTTTCATTTTTAGCCTCGTTGTTTAATTAATTAATTTCTTATTAATTTTAACGGGTTTTACATTCTCCCAACTTAAAAAGTATTTTGTCCCCGAAATCCTTAAAGACAGATAGTGTAATGCACACTCAACATCCATGTTATATAACAAAGTTTTCTACACAACCATCTACTCAGGCAAAAGTGCAATGTGATTACGCATACAAAATACTATAATTAAGCTTAGTCCTAGGGTGAATGCAAGATCATGACATATATGCATGTATGCAACATCCTAAACATGCGTAAGATTCTACATGAGTGCAAAAATAACAGTAAAAATTATGACCATTCCTTACCTACAATCTAGCAACCACGATGCAACAATAAACCTAAATTTTGAAGAGAGAAAGTTTAATAGAGAAAAGCTCAGAATGATAAGCCTTTATGTTCTGTTTAGTTTCCCATGCGCTTTCTGTTGGATTATCCCCCATTATACTCGGACTAAACAAATTTTCTTATTGTGGAGCTTCCTTGATCTATGCTCCGCTATGCATGCGGTGATATGGGTTGCTATCGGCTCGGTCTCATTATCTACTAATTGATCGGGCTATACTATAGTGGCAGTGACATAAAGGCATTTCCTTAAGTGTGAAACTCAAAAGATGTTATGAATATCTACTAACTTATCATGTAATTGGACACGATATGCAAGCTTCCCTATTCTTTCTAAAATCGGGAAAGGCCCAAAAAACCTCGGTGCCAACTTACTCGATGTACCAAACCTCATAACCTTTCTAACAGGGGAAACCTTAACGATTACAATGTCTCTGACTTAAAACTCCAATTCTTTTCTTCACCTAACAACATAGGACTTTTAGCGGTCCTATGCGGCCTTCATTCACTGTCTGATCATCTCTATCTTTTCCGAGGTTCTACGAATAAAATTTGATTCAATTAGAATTTTTTCAGTGGTTTCCTACCTATAATTAGGCGATTAGCAAAGCCCCATTATAACACTTCAAAGGGTTTCATGCCAATCGTTACATGGTAATTATTATTGTACATGAACTCTACTAAGGGTAACTGTTGCTCCTAGTGTCCTATGAAATCCATGACGCAAGCCCTCAACAAATCTTTTAAAATCATGTTTGCCCTTTCAGTCCGATCGTTGGTTTGCAGATGGTAAGCAATGTTGAGATTCAACGTCATTCCTAAAGCTAACCGCAAACTCCTTCAAAACTTGCTAGTGGATAAGGGGTCCCTAACACTAATAATGCTAGCTAGAACTCCGTGTAATTGTACTACTTCCTTGATATAAATTTGCGCTAGAGATGTTGTAGCCCTATTACTTCTAACAAGAATAGAGTGGGTACTTTTAGTGAATTTATCCACTATAACCCAAATAGCCTCATTGCCCCTTTTACTTCTATGCAACCTATCTATAAAGTCCATTGATATATGCTTCACTTCCAAGTCAGCACCTCTAATGGTAATAACAACCCTCTAGGCTTCCCATGTTCCATCTTTATCTTTTTGCATGTCAAACATCCGAAGATAAATTTTTCTATCCTTTCCTTCATCCTTGGCCAATAGAAAATCAGCTTCATATCCCTATACATTTTATTTCCACCGAGGTGAATGGTCATCCGAGAATGGCGACATTCAACTAGAACTTCGTCTAAAACATCCTCCGCTATAGCAACACAAAGGCATCCATCTCTTCTCAAACACCCAATTTTGTCAATTGTGTACCTATCGTCGTGAGGGAAATGTTCTCATCTACTAAATTTACCCAAAATATATATCATTGCCACATCTTTTTTCTGTTCTAACATGATGTGCTCCACCAATGCTGGCTTACATTTTGTTGCTGCCAGATATCCTAGAGAGGGTCCTGTTGGTAGTTGGAAATTGAAACTCGAAGGAACTCCAACTGCCTCCACTCATATATAGGACCAAGAGTAGCATGCCTTTGGCTAAGGGCATCGGTGATAACATTCCCTTTTTCAAGGGTGTGTTGCATCTCAATGCTATATAATACTATGAACTCCATCCACCTCAATTGCCTATGATTCAAATATTTTTGGGAAAATAAGTATCTAAGAGATTTGTGGTTAGTAAATAGCTCAAACATTTCTTCCAAAAGATAACACCTTCACATCATCAAAGCAAAGACAATAGCTGCTAAATCCAAATTATGAGTTGGGTACCTCTTCTTATGGTCCTTCAACTAACTACTAGCATAAGTTATCACTGTACCTTCTTCCATGAGAACAGCTCCTAATCATATATCACATGCATTGATGTAAATAGTAAAAGGTTTAGTCCCATTGGGAATAGTAACTACCGATGCACTAGTCAATAGCTCCTTTAGCTTCTTGAATGGTTCCATGCATTTCTCATCCTATGCTAATTTTTTCTTAGTTAAGCGAGTTAGTGGAACTGCTATCTTGGCAATGTCCTTGATAGAAACCCACCAACCTAAGAAAACTCTTAGTTCTGAGGCATTCATTAAAATCTTCTAATCATGAATAACTTCCACCTTTTTAGGATTCACAGGAAATCCCTTCTCAAAAATAATATGACCGAGAAATCTGACCTCCTTCTTTCAAAAATAACACTTTAAGAATTTGGTTTTTAGTTGTCTTATAATCTCTAGTACATCCAATAAATTTTCATGCTTAGCCCCACCTTTAGAATACAGAATGTCGTCTACGAACACTATGATGAAATTGTTTAGCTATCCACTAAAGACTCTACTCCTCAAATCTATAAAGCACGCAGGGGCATTTGTCAACCCAAACGGCATCACTACCCATTCATATAAACTGTGTGGAGTATGACAAGTGGTCTTATGCTTGCTATCCACAACTATCCTCAATTGATAGAATTCATTGCCTAAGTCCAATTGGGAAAAGATTTTGTCCCCAATAGGATTGTCAAACAAGTCATCTATCTAGGTAAAGGGTACCGATTCTTCTTCGTTAGCTTGTTGAGTTCGCTATAGTTAGCACATTGCCTTAAAGAACCGTCTACCTTTGTGGCGAAGACAATATGTGCTCCTCATTAAATATTGCGGCGATTGTAAAATCCTATAAAGATTAATAATAAATTAGTTAATAATAAGGCTAAAAATGAAAATTTTGTAAATATCAGAATTTTTCGGTGAAAGTTACACCATTGCATTCATGGTGATTTCCTGATCAACTTTCATATATAAAGTTTTGTATTTGGAGCTTAAACGAAGAGGTTGTTAATGTCTGAAGTTTGAAATTTAGAACACAAATAAATATTTTTTAACATTGATGGACGCTTAGGGTTTAAGCAATGTTAAATAATAATGTTGGCGTTAAAAATAAACAAGGAAAGAAATCAATTTAAAAATGACAACTATTATTATTATCTAATTCAATAGGCTTGTCGACCGCCTCCCTTGGACCGGTTGACCGCTAGCGATCGACCATCTAGGGAGAAGGAGTCGACTGGTGGTGATTGGCAGCTAGTATTTTTCAAGGCACGAACAGGCTGAATTTTATAATTTTAAAGCAACTTAAATCTGACAGTTCTGATGCCTTCTAACAACTATAAATGTAACGACCCTAAATTTCCGACCTAGTTTAAAATTTTAAAATCCATCGTTTTAGTGTAAAATTTTGAATTTATAAATGATCTCAATTAACATTCAAACTTTATTTATAGATATGTCTAGTTAGATATGAATATAGAAAAAGTTTCGTCGCGAAATATTACAGTAAATTTCGTTCGCATTTTACTGTATATCAGTCTATATAAAGCTGCGTAAAATTTATCTTTCAAATCCAAATATTTTTACACAACTATGTTGTAAAAATTATTCTAATCAAGATGATGTAATTCGTTTCGTCAAAATCGGTCATTGCCTGTTCCGTTTAAATTGTTTTGCAAAACGAACAATTTAAGCGGCGTAAATTCGAGTTTCATCGTGTCACAATAATCTGTGTACCGTTGGAAGCGCATTGTCGCACTGATCAAAACGATATATTTATTTATGCTAATCGGAGTTCGTCGGGAATCGTCGTATTAATTTAACCACTCCGAACGGACCGGTTAAATAAAATCTCAGCCTAAAATTCTTTAGCCGTGTCCACTAGAAATTTGAAAATATAAATCAGCTGGTAACTAATACGGTAGTTGGGAGCTAGTAGGTGGCTAGGGAGCAGGAGTGGATATTTGGGAGTGAACGTGAACTTTTGAAACTCAATGCAAAATTATTACCGTTACTTGATTTGTAAACATAAAAGAAACCATTTCGTTCATTCCACTGCTTCATTCATTTGCGAACTCTCCAGGTAAAGCACGCCTCCTCCATCATTTTTTTTTTACTTCTTCTCATTTTCCTCTGCAAATAAAAATAAATCAAGTTTGGCCGAGACAAAAAAGCAATCCTCACTCATTCTCCCACTCCATCTCACCTCTCCTCAACCTCTCCTCCTTTCTACGTCTCTCATTTCTTCCCGTTGATACATGAATATGGCCGAAGCATGCACTTTGCCTCACCCCTCTCCACTCATTTCCTCCCTTCCTCACTTCACATATCAAAAGTACACACCACATCCTCTTCATCAAGCATGGACGAAACAGAACCTCATCCCCTCAGCCCACTTTTCACCTGAAACCTTACGTCTTCGCGACTACCCTTCTTGGCCTCGCGAGTTTGTGTTGTGGTGGACATGCGTGTGTGTGTGTAACTGGAACGTGTATGTGTGCATGTCAGTTTGTTTAAAAAATAATATGAGATTGTGTGTGTGTGTGTGTGCATGCATGAATTGAGTGTATGTGGTTATGTGCGTGTGTTTTGTAAAAAAATAAATATATGGGAAGCTGTGTGCATCTCAGTGCATGGGTGTGCTGTGCGTGTATATAGGTGTACACGTGTTTGAACGTTGCGTGTGTGTTGTTTTATATAAAAAAATGAAATAAGTTACGTGTTATGGAATCAGCAAGTAGAGGGAATATGTGTGCATGCAAGGGGTATGTATGGGTCATGTTTGAAATGTGGAAGTAGATTAAAATGGAACGTGCCTGCATATTTATTTCATGCGTGAGTGGGATGGAGTTTTAAACTTATAATGCAGGCATGTGCTTAGTGTGTGTGCGTAAATATATTCACTGTTGAAGAGTGCTGGGTTTCATGAGTGCGGCTATGTTATAAAAAAAAACAAAACTGAGATTAGTAAATAGCGTTGGATATTGCAGTAGATTATTTATGCAAATATCTATTTTGGTTGCCAAAATAGTAATCGACTTTTCTTTTTCGTTGTGTACAGAAGAAACCGGTTGAGCTTTTTGCAGCAGCATCGATCTTCAGCTTTTGTTCTTTTCTCCGCCGCCGGTAAGCGCATTTATAAGTTATATACAAACGTTCATTGTATTAATATCGTTTTCTTTGTCGATATTACAGTGTCCGTTTGTCGCATTGTAACGACTCTATTCGTGCTTCTTTTGCTTCGCCGTCAATTTCTTTATCCACGAAAGGTGAATTAATTTTCACGACATATATTCTTATACAAGCTTGGTTTATAATGATTGCTATGTGATGTTAAATTAGATGTTAATTGTTATTGTTAAGTGATAAATAATATGCAAGATGAAATCGATATAGGATAGTTAACAATTTAAAATGGATTATATATATTGAATATTGATTTGTTAAACTTGACCCCTTCATACGTTGAATATTGATTAGTTAAACTTGACCCTTTTAATTGTTAAGTAAATTGACACGTAGAAATTTGTTAATTACACTTTGAACCATTGAACATATATCGGATTAATTGTTGTAGTGCAAACTTGAAATTGAACGATAAGTGAAAAAATGAAATGTAATAATCTTTAATCTACATGAAATGATAATGTAGATTCTAGAAATAATTATATTAATTTGCATAAATAAAAATGTAAATTAATACGATTATTTCAGAATTATTTAAATAAATTGTTGAATTGTTATGTATGGATGCTATTGCTTGTTTATTTACTTTGACACCATTCCAGTTATCACACTGCAAGTTCCCTTTATATGCTTTGATTTTGAATTGAAATGGAATCGGGTTGAAATGACAGATACCCAAATAACTTTGACTTAGGATAGAAAATTTAATTGAACCCGACAGGTCAATGTTTTGATTTAAAATAAAATAAAGTTTTATTTGACTAATAACAAGGTTTTGAATAAAACCGGAATTTAAATTCGAATGAACGTAAATGTGAATATTTGAATTTGAAATAAATATTAACGTCGTAATTGACAAAAGAACATTGTTTAAAATTTAATTATTTAATAATTAAATTTAGAATTATTTGACAATTAAATTTGAAGTTATTAATAACTAATTTTTGAAAGTATTATCAATAATTAAGTTTTGAAATTAGTAATAATTAATTTGAAATTATTAACAATTAAGTTTTGAAATTAGTAATGATTAATTTGGAATTATCATTAATCATTTGAAATCATTAATAATGTAGTTTGAAATTATTAATAATTAAGTTCTAAATTATTAATAATTAAGTTTGGAATTAGTGATAATTAGGATTTGAAATTACTTGATAGTTAATGAGATTGAATTATTTAAAAATTAAATTGAATTGAATATTCTTTATTAAGTAAAATTGAATTTTGAATAAGTGAAACTAAGTTTCTTTAATTGAGTTTTGAAATTTGTAACGAAGGAAATAAATAAGTGAAATTGAATTTCTTTAACAAGAAATAAAATGCGTTTATCAAAACAAATGAAAGACTTGAAATTTAAAGAATTGGATTTGACAAATTTAATTTAAATTAAATCTGTAAGCTTTGATAATGAAGTTGAACTTAAGAAAGTAATGTAATGAATTGAAAATTTAATTGAAATTGTTTAATGATAAATTAATTTAATGATTATCGAATGAAATCGATAAATGAGTTTAACTCAACTTGAACGTTAAATTAAGTTAAATAATTATGGAATGAGCTTATATACGGAATCAAATGAATATCTGAATTGTTTTAAATTTGAACTTGAAATTGAATTATAGAAATTTTGAAATGAGATTTGGAAGTAATGAAACGTAAATTTTGTAATTTAATTTTAAAAGATTAACGAATGTTGATTTATGAATTATAATTGAAATTGAATTGATTTTGAAATATATTAAACAACCAATCGGTAAATTAATTACGAAGGTTATTAAAGGAACCGGAATCGATTAGGGACATACTCACTGTCTAAACCGAAAACCACTTTAATAACCTACGTGGAGTATGATCCAGAATGAAGTGGTTGGAATGGCGTACACGATGACTGAAGAAAGAGAACGATAATGGATAGCCTTGATACTTGTGTCAAATTGGAAATGATTAAAACAGGAGCCGTGCCGGGACAAACGGGGTTAGCTACCTCGAGCGAACACACTTCTCCGTAAAATACTATTTACTTTGTGATTGATTGGTGCGCACCCTTGAATTTGGATTGTTGTTTCGTGATGTTGCGATCGTTGCGGCGATGCGTTCTCACCAGTCCGGATCAGGCAAACGGTAGTTTCACTACCTTGGGTATTGCCTCATGTGCCTTGTCATACTTGTATTCCCATATACGCGACCACTACGATTTTTTTTTTGTATTATACCTATGGAGTACTCCCTGATATCCCACTAGTTTACGGTGGAGTTTACAGTGCTGTATAGTCTATAATGATATATAAAATGTGTTAAGTGGGACAATGGTAACGCCTTAATAATATTTTGATATTTTACTTTACTGTTGACATCATCTATCTATCGTACACTACTATGTATAAATAGTTTAACGGATCCTTAAAGATGTTATTCCATTCATCTTTGAGTTATTGTTATTTGAATTTGAATCATATTATCTGTATAAGAATATATGTCCTAATTCGAGTGTTTGTTTATGCTTATGCTCGGATCAGATTGAGGATTGCTGTTGTTGTTCTATTTGCAGCTGAAGTCCGCAGACTATCACTATCTTATCTCATCAGTATTGTTCTTTCTATTTGGACTATTGGACTTCTATGTTATTCTATTTCTTTTTATTTGAGACATTGTTGTATTTATAGGTAGCTTCATGAACTACTCTTATGACTATGTTGGCATTTTCCGCTGCACTATTCTGTGATGTTATATTTCTATGATTCTGTGATGATTCTCATTTATATATATATATACACACACACACTCCATTAATGATTCGTGTTTCGTATTATTTAAGTTGACAAGTATGGAATATTGTCAATTTAAATGGTACAAATATACGGGTTGTTACAGTTGGTATCAGAGCTTTGGTTCCCGATAACCTTAGCCTCCGTAGTTTAAAGCTCATTAGAGATAGGGTAAACATACCTTAGAATGAGGAGAATCATTTCATAATCCACATCCTTTGATTCATCCTTCTTACTGAATTCGTTTGAATGAAATTTCCTTAAGTTCTATAAATTCCTATCTTTGATTCTAAAAACACTTTTGGTATTCCAGGATGGCTACCAGAAGAAATGTTAGAGGCAGGGGTAGGGGAAACGCTCCCAAACCATATGCCCCAGCTTCGCAGTCAGATTCTCCACTCTTAGCAAGGAGTACACTCAGCTTGGCGGAGTCAAATTCACTGGCTCCAAGAGTATCATCGAAGCACAACAATGGCTAAAAAGTTTGGAGAGGATCTTTACTGGCTTGGAGATCACAGACGCTCAGAAGCGTAAGTTGGCCGCTTGGCAGCTTCAGGATGCTGCATAGGATTGGTGGGAGTCAGTCACTTCCCGTACTGACGAAGAAACCATCACTTGGGCCAATTTTAGGTAGTAATCTATCTAAAATTTCATCTAAATAAAATTCCTTTTATCTCATCAAAATTTTGACTCTTTTCCATGTCACTTGTAAATAGGGATTCCTTTATGGCTCAGTGGATGCCAGCTGCTGGGAAGGCCCAACTCTATTGATCTTTTATGGATCTCAAGCAGGGCAACATGACCTTCACTGAGTATGAAAGGAAATTCAACGAACTATCTAAGTTCGGACCCGGTTTGATCGATACACCTCTGCTTAAGAATGAGAAGTTCATAAATGGCGCATGCCCTGAGTATTACGAGCTCCTCACTGCTCATGTCCATGGAACTTTCACTGAGTTGATGGATTTTTCTCTTCGATATGAGGGAAAGCCAAAGGGAACATCAATTGCTAAGGCACCAGCTACTCAGCCATCCTCTAGTCAGACTGGGAAGAGAAAGCCAAATTTTGAGCAACAGAAGAAGAACTGGCAGAAGAAATCCGGGCTTGGCTATTCTCAGAAGAAGCTTATTGACATATCTTCTATTACTTGCTTCAACTGCAACCAAAAAGTCATTATGCCAGTAGCTGCCCATCTCTAAAAGGCGCAGCTGTTCCGCCACTGGCACAAATGACTAGGAGGGATGTGTGTCATATCTGCTTACAACCTGGACACTTCAAGAAAGACTGCTCAACACAGAAGAAAGGTGCACCATCAGGAGTCTTTGCTCTTTCCACACCTGCCCCGGAAGTTCCCGCCCCGGAAGTTCCTGATAATCAAGGTACTTTGCAAAGTACTTTTATGTTGCATACCTTGCCTGTTAGAGTTCTATTTGACACCGGAGCAACACACAGCTTCATATCTATTGATTTATGTAATAAACTTGGTTTGGAACCCACTCTTGCATCTATTTTCTTATGTGTATCTAACCCTATTGGAGGGCCCGCTAACCTCAAAAGGGTTTGCAAATATGTCACTCTTATGCATGGCATGCATCGTTTTACTTGGGATTTCGTTGTACTTGGATTCGAGGCATTCGATATCCTACTAGGTATTGATTGGCTGTGAAAGTTAGAAGCTGTTATTTCATGCAAAGCTCGTACCGTCTCTCTTATCGACGACAAGAGCTCACCTTTAGTTATTAAAGGAAAATCGCCTCAGGAATATGCTGGGAGTTTTATATTCTATCTTGACTCCCATTCAAATGAGCTAAGCCCCACTCTAGTGGTCCAATTCTTTTCTGATGTATTTGGAGAAGTCAATTCTCTACACCTCCGTGGGAAATCGAATTTCGCATCGACCTTATTCTTGGTGCACAACCAGTAGTTCCTCCTCCAAGGAGAATGGCTCCTAAAGAAAAGGCAGAATTGAAAGTTCAAATTGAAGATTTATTTTCTAAAGGCTTGATTCGGCGTAGTCGTTCGGAATGGGATGCTGCAGTTGTATTTGTCACGAAATCTGATGGCTCACTCAGAATGTGTGTGGATTATAGAGAGGTAAACAAGCTCACACACAAGAATAGGTATCCGATGCCCCGCATCAACGATCTATTCGATCAGCTTCATGGAGCTAAAGTTTTCTCCCAACTTGATTTGGCTACCGGCTTTCATCAACTCAGAATTGCTGAGGATAGTATTCCTAAAACAGCATTCCGGCACTGAAAGTGGTTTCTATGAATGGCTAGTTATGCCATTCAGTCTCGCTAATGCTCCAGCTTATTTCGTCGATTTGATGAATAGAGTTTTTCGGGATGTTCTTAACAAGTTCGTTCTTGTTTTCATCGACGATATTCTCGTCTTCTATAAAGATGAGAAAGAGCATATATCACATTTGGCTTTTTTTCTCGAAACTCTTCGCAGACACCAGCTTAAAGCCAAGTTTTCGAAATGCCACTTTTGGACAGATGAAGTCCGTTTTCTTGGAGATATTATTTCGGAGAATGGGATTTCGGTCGATCCAGCAAAGATCGCCGTAATCAATGTAAGTTCTATCCTTACTTGTCAATTCTATCTAGAAAACTTATCAATATCTAAATTCAAATCCTTGGAATTTGCAGGATTGGGTGACTCCCAAAACTCCTACAGATATCCGTAGTTTCTTGGGTTTGGCCGGCTATTATCGCAGATTCATAGAAAACTTTGCTTGTATTGCTGCCCCACTTACCGCACTGACCAGAAAGAATGTGAAATTTATTTGGAGTGAAAAGTGCGAAGCAGCTTTTAATGAGATGAAGCAAAGGTTGACATCTGCCCCAGTTCTTACAGTTATTGACGGTAGCGAAGGATTGACCGTCTATACTGATGCCTATCGTGATGGATTAGGAGCAGTCTTAATGCAAAAGGGAAAGGTTATTGCCTTTGCGGGTCGTCAGTTAAAGACCCATGATGAAAATTACGCAACTCACGATTTAGAGCTTCTTGCGGTTTTATTTGCTCTTAAGCTATGGAGGCACTATCTATTGGGAACCAAATTCGAGTTATTCACTGATCACAAGTCATTGAGATACATTTTCTCACAAAAGGATTTGAACCAGAGACAAGTCCGATGGCTCGAATTTTTAGCTGCATATGATCTTGATATTAATTACACTCCAGGGAAAGCAAACGCCGTAGCCGACGCTTTAAGCAGAAACCAAGCAATGGCATGTTGTAATCTTGTTGAAAGAATGTTATTCCAGCTTTCCGTCTCACCAGCTCTTATGGATCGTATTATAGCCAAGCAATACGATGACACTTTGCTTTATCGTATCAAAGAAATAGTTCTCGACAGAGTTGGAAATGCTGATAATAATTTGGGTGCAAATGTTGATAGTAACGGAGTTTTGAGAATTGATAATCGAATTTGTGTTCCAAATGTTGATGGTCTAAGGAAAGAAGCACCGAAAGAAAACCACAAATCTTCGCTTTCATTTCATCCCGGTGTTACTAAAATGTACCAGAATATGAAGAAGTTATATTGGTGGAGTGGGATGAAGCGCGATATTTCTACTTATGTTAGCAGATGCATGACTTGCTAGCAAGTTAAAGCTGATCACAGAAGGACAACTGGTTTGCTTCAACCTCTAGAGATTCCAGGTTGGAAGTGGGAGCAGATTTCTATGGACTTTATTGATAGGCTGCCAAGGACTAGAAAGGGTAACGAAAGCATATGGGTGATTGTCGACTGACTGACGAAGTCCGCTCATTTTATTCCAGTCAAGTCCACATGTACAGCTTCGAGTTTGGCCGAGATATATATGAGATAAGTTGTTAAACTTCATGGTGTACCATCTAGTATCGTATGCGATCGAGATCCTATTTTCACCAGTAAATTCTGGAAAGCATTTCAGGATACTTTGGGCACCAAACAGAATCTGAGCACAGCTTACCACCCTCAGACAGATGGCCAAACTGAGAGGGTGAGTCAGATTTTAGAAGACCTTCTCCGAGCTTGTATTATTGACTTTGGTGGATCCTGGGAAGACCATCTTCATTTGGTTGAATTCACTTATAATAATAGTTACCAGGTATAGAAATTTAATTTCAAATTTGAATTTGAATTAATTATCTTTTATAAATCAGGCAAGCATTGGTATGGCACCGTTCGAAGCCATATATGGATGGCCGTGCAAATCGCCAGCTTGTTGGATTGAGTCTGGTGATCGATTCGTACTTGGCCCAGAAATAATTATGGAAGCTTCTGAAAAAGTCGAAGAAATCAGGAAGAAGATAAAGATGGCACAGGATAGACAGAAGAGCTATGCTGACAAAAGAAGAAGGGATCTCGAATTCAGCGTTGGAGACAAAGTGTTTTTGTCGCCTTTGAAGAAATTTGTTCGATTTGGAAGGAAAGGAAAGCTAGCTCCGAGATTTGTTGGTCCGTTTGAGATTACGGAAAGATTCAGAACATTGGCATATAGAGTTGCATTACCGGAGAAGTTCGCCGGTGTGCGCGATGTGTTCCACGTCTCACATCTTCGCAAAGTTGTGCACGATCCATCTATGACCATCCCTACTGCTCAGTTGGAAGAGATAGTTATTGAGCCTGACTTGACTATTGAGCGAAAGCCGCTTCAGATAGTCGATCATGAGACAAAGCACCTCAGAAGGAAGTCCGTAAATCTCGTCAAAATCCAATGGAGTGCAGATGAGCGAGATTGCACATGGGCTGAGGAAAGTATTCGGGATTCAAACCCCGAATTACTAATTTCAGGTATAACTCAAATTTCTTAAAATCTATCTTGACTTTTATATTTACTTCATTCCTACTTCACCCATCTCGTTCCTTTTCGGGGACGAAAAGTTTTGAGTGGGCGAGATTGTAACGATCCTAAATTTCCGACCCAGTTTAAAATTTTAAAATCCATCGTTTTAATGTAAAATTTTGAATTTATAAACGATCAAAATTAACGTCCAAACTTTATTTATGAGATACGTCTAGTAAGATATGAATATAGAAAAAGTTTCGTCGCGAAATATTACAGTAAATTTCGTTCACGTTTTACTATATATCATTCCATATAAAGCTGCGTAAAATTTATCTTTCAAATCCAAATTTTTTTACACAACTATGTTGTAAAAATTATTCTGATTAGGATGATGTAATTCATTTCGTCAAAATCGGTCATCGCCTGTTCCGTTTATATTGTTTTGCAAAACGAATAATTTAAGCGGCGTAAATTCGAGTTTTTATAAAACCATCGTATCGCAATAATCTATGTACAGTTGGAAGCGCATCGTCGCACTGATCAAAACGATATATTTATTTGTGCTAATCGGAGTCCGTCGGTAATTGTCGTATTAATTTAACCACTCCGAACGGACCGGTTAAATAAAATCTCAGCCCAAATTTCTTTAGTCGTGTCCACTAGAAATTTGAAAATATAAATCAGCTGGTAATTAATACGGTAGTTGGGAGCTAGTAGGTGGCTAGGGAATAGGAATGGATATGTAGGAATGAACGTGACCTCTTGAAACTCAATGCAAAATTATTACTGTTACTTGATTTGTAAACATAAAAGAAACCATTTCGTTCATTCCACTGCTTCATTCACTTGCAAACTCTCCAGGTAACGCACGCCTCCTCGATCCTTTCTCTTTTTTTTTCACTTCTTCTCATTTTCCTCTGCAAATAAAAATAAATCAAGTTTGGGCGTGACCCAAAAGCAAGCCTCACTCATTCTCCCACTCCATCTCACCTCTCCTCAGCCTCTCCTCCTTTCTACTTTTCTCATTTCTTGCTGTTAATAAATGAATATGGCCGAAGCATGCACTTTGCCTCACCCCCCTCCACTCACTTCCTCCCTTCCTCACTTCACATATCAAAAGTACACACCACCTCCCTCTTCATCAAGCATGGCCGAAACAAAACCCCATCCCCTCAGCCCACTTTTCACCTGAAACCGCACGTCTCCGCCACTACCCTTCTTGGCCTCGCGAATGTGTGTTGTGGTGGACATGCGTGTATGTGTTTAACTGGAACGTGTATGTGTGTGTGTCAGTTTGTTTAAAAAAATAAATACGAGATTGTGTTTTTGCATGCATGAATTGAGTGCATGTGGTTATGTGCGTGTGTTTTGTAAAAAAAAATATATGGGAAGTTGCGTGCGTCTCAGTGCATGGGTGTGCTGTGCGTGTATATAGGTGTACACGTGTATGAATGTTGCGTGTGTGTTGTTTTATAAAAAAAATGAAATAAGTTACGTGTTATGGAATCAGCAAGTAGAGGGAATGTTTGTGCATGCAAGGGGTGTGTATGGGTCATGTTTGAAATGTGAAAGTAGATTAAAATGGAATGTGCCTGCATATTTATTTCATGCGTGAGTGGGATGGAGTTTCAAACTTATAACGCAGGCATGTGCTTAGTGTGTGTGTGTAAATATATTCAATGTTGAAGAGTGCTGGGTTTCATGAGTACGGCCATGTTATAAAAAAAATGAAATTGAGACTAGTAAATAGAGTTGGATATTGCAGTAGAGTATTTACGCAAATATCTATTCTGGTTGCCAAAATAGTAACCGACTTTTCTTTTTCGTTGTGTGCAGGAGCAACCGGTTGAGCTTTTTGCAGCAGCACCGATCTTCAGCTTTTGTTCTTTTCTCCGTCGTCGGTAAGCGCATTTGTAAGTTATATACAAACTTTCTTTGTATTAATATCGTTTTCTTTGTCGATATTACAATGTCTATTGTTCGCGTTGTACCAACTCTATTCGTGCTTCTTTCGCTTCACCGTCAATTTCTTTATCCACGAAAGGTGAATTAATTTTCACAACATATATTCTTATATATGCTTGATTTATGAATGATTGCTATGTGATGTTAAATTGGATGTTAATTGTTATTGTTAAGTGATAAATAATATGCAAGTTGAAATCGATATAGTATAGTACAATTTAAAATGGATTATATATATTGAATATTGATTTGTTAAATTTGACCCCTTCATATGTTGAATATTGATTAGTTAAACTTGAGCCTTTTAATTTTTAATTAAATTGACACGTAGAAATTTGTTAATTACACTTTGAACCATTGAACATATATCGGATTAATTGTTGTAGTGCAAACTTGAAATTGAAATTGAACGATAAGTGAAAACCCGAAATGTAATAATCTTTAATCTAAACGAAATGATAGTGTAGATTCTAGAAATAATTATATTAATTTGCATAAATAACAAATGTAAATTAATACGATTATTTCGATATTATTTAAATAAATTGTTGAATTTGTTATGTATAGATGCTATTGCTTGTTTATTTACTTTGACACCATCCCAGTTATCACACTACAAGTTCCCTTTGTATGCTTTGATTTTGAATTGAAATGGAATCGGGTTGAAATGATAGATACCCAAAAAACTTTGACTTAGGATAGAAAATTTAATTGAACCTGATTGATCAATGTTTTGATTTAAAATAAAACAAAATTTTATTTGACCAATAACAAGGTTTTGAATAAAATAGGAAATTAAATTCGAATGAACGTAAATGCGCATATTTGAATTTGAAACAAATATTAACGTTGTAGTTGACAAAAGAACATTGTTTAAAATTTAATTGTTTAATAATTAAATTTAGAATTATTTGAAATTAAATTTGAAGATATTAATAACAAATTTTTGAAAATATTATTAATAATTATGTTTTGAAATTAGTAATGATTAATTTGAAATTATTAACAATTAAGTTTTGAAATTAGTGATGATTAATTTGGAATTATTATTAATCATTTGAAATCATTAATCATGTAGTTTGAAATTATTAATAATTAAGTTTTAAATTATTAATAATTAAGTTTGGAATTAGTGATAATTAAGATTTGAAATTACTTGATAGTTAATGAGATTGAATTATTTAAAAATTAAATTGAATTGACTATTCTTTATTAAGTAAAACTGAATTTTGAATAAGTGAAACTAAGTTTCTTTAATTGAGTTTTGAAATTTGTAACGAAGGAAATAAATAAGAGAAATTGAATTTCTTTAACAAGAAATAAAATGCGTTCATCGAAACAAATGGAAGACTTGAAATTTAAAGAATTGGATTTGAAAATTTTAATTTAAATTAAATTTGTAATCTTTGATAATGAAGTTGAACTTAAGAAAGTAATGTAATGAACTGAAAATTTAATTGAAATTGTTTAATGATAAATTATTTTGATGAATATCGAATGAAATCGATAAATAAGTTTAACTCAACTTGAACGTTAAATTAAGTTAAATAATTATGTAATGAACTTATATACGGAATCAAATGAATATTTGAATTGTTTTAAATTTGAACTTGAAATTGAATTATAGAAATTTTGAAATGAGATTTGGAAGTTATGAAATGTAAATTTTGGAATTTAATTTTAAAAGACTAACACAATGTTGATTTATGAATTATAATTGAAATTGAAATTGAATTGATTTTGAAATATATTAAACGACCAATCGGTAAATTAATTACAAAGGTTATTAAAGGAACCAGATTCGGTTTAGGACATACTCACTGTCTAAACCGAAAACCACTTTAATAATTGTACACGGAGTGTGATCCAGAATGAAGTAGTTGGAATGGCGTACGCGATGACTGAAGAAAGAGAACGATAATGGATAGCCTTGACACTTGTGTTCTGATGCCCCACCTCTATGCTCATAATAACAAAGGTTATTGTAAGGAAGAACGTCTGCTATTGCGAAGAATATGGCTTGTTAGAAGCGACCATCTGTAAGTTATGCCTTAGATGACTATTGATTACGTCGATAGGAGTTGTGTAAATTACTCCCAAAGATATATATTCAATCCAAATCTAAAACGAAACTATGTTGGCTAATGAAAAACTCAAAACAACTCATAATAACAACAACACAAATAGTATGATCACGTCAGAACAGAAATATCAGATACATAGCGGAAGACAAGTCTGGAATACATGCTATAACGCTCGATAGTTTACATGAATAAAATGTATATATACAAAGACATCAACATATATGAGACGAGTGTAAATGCACCAAAAAGAAACACCTCGAAGCTAGACATACAATGAAGTGAAATCCCAAAAGCTGAAGCTGCAATAGAATCAGAGATAACGACCATCCTGAAATAACTCGGTCTGACCCGAGTATTATTTAAAAGAAAATAATAAATGGATCAGTCTAATTTAAACTTCAGAAATGAGTGTATGATAAGCAACACTTAAGCAAATAACCATAATCTCGAATGACATATTATACTAATAGATAATCGACATAGTTCAAATAAAGAAAACTCAATTTAAACTCCATCAAAATCAATAATCTCGAATGAGACTATTCAACATAAATAATCACTATAGTTTAAATGAAGAAATCTCAATTTAAACTCCATCAAAATCAGCTTTTAAATTCCCAATTGAATTCAAATCAGCTATACGCAAATTTATAATCTCGGATGAGACTATACACAAAATTATAGCCTCGGACGAGACTATACAACATAGCAATCAACATAGTTTAAAGGAAGAAGTCCCAATAAACATCATCAAAATCAACTTTCAAATTCAGAATTGAATTCAAAACAACAATACACAAAATCTAGAAACGGTCAAGATAACCAAAAAATAAGCATTCACAAAATCTAGAAATCAAAATAAGATAACTAGAAAATCAACATAAAAGATGGATCGATCCCAGCAGATGGCGAGTTTTAGCTATGCCGCACGTGCATCTCATATGGCCGAAGCCTACCAAGTACTATATTTTTGGCGCCCAACAAATGACCCGAAGGTCCAACAAATGACCCGAAGGTCCTACAAATGACCCGAAGGTCTAGTACTGGTATTAACCCGAAGGTCCATCATATGACCCAAAGGTCCAGCAGAGTTGCTTGAAAGCCAAATGAAATCATCAAACAGCAAAATATTTCAATTAATGAGTCCGGAATTAACCGAAATAGTAAAAGTGTGGTTCCATACTCCACACGTTTGCTAAATCATTTAAATCTCTTCATTGTTTCCTTGAAAGTGCAAAATTGTGCATTTTATATAAATAACATTTTACGTTCTCAAACGGACAAGTCCGGAATTAATCGAATCAGTAAAAGTAAGGGTTCATAGTCCTCAATTTTGCTGAATCGTTTAAATTGCTTTCTCATCCTTTCGAAAGCGCAAAATGTAAAACTTTTGGAAACAATTTTATTTTCAAACTATTTTTCAAACACGTGATTAAAACAGCAGCATCTATATCAATTTCGATGAGGAAATTGCGCTTCACAAAACACCGTAAAAACGGATCTCAAAATCAGCGTTGCGGGATAACCACTTGAAAATTCACTTTAAAATTGATGGTTACTGAAGTCAAAACAACAGTAATTTTTATACGTCAAAATCTCATCAAAACAATATGCATCTGAATTATAGCGCCAAAATAAAAATCCGTTATAAGAATAACGACAACGAAATACGTTTTAAAGCCGACCACCGGTGCAACGCAATTTAACAGTTCAACGTAAGTTAACGGTTCAACGTAATTTAACAAGCAGGTTACGAAAACATATGCGGTGCAAAGGAAAACAAATAACGAAAATACTATCAATTTGCATATGCATAAAAATGAAAAGTCAACGTGTTCATGCTTCCATGAAATTTTAAAAAAATGAAAGAAAATATGCATTTCATGTATTAAGTACCGCCCCTTGTATTTTAATACTTTATATTCACAGACACGTACAAAATCCTAGGCATTCATTTAATACATGTGAAAGGGAATTATAATTTGGCATTGAATCAATATGCAGGCAATGTACTTCCAGGTGCAAATAATGCATTTATTTAATACAAGTGAAAGGGAATTATAATTTGGCATTGAATCAATGTGTATGCAATGTACTTCTAGGTGCAAATAATGCATTAATTTAATACACGTGAAAGGGAATTATAGTTTGGCATTGAATCAATATGCATGCAATGGATTTCAAGTGCATATAATACACGCACTAGATTCTCAGGTGAAAACAATACATGTAACTGATCTCAAGGTGCAAATAATGCACGCACTAATAAAAGCTTAGACCTGGACTTTAACTTTTCAATACAATTCTTCATATTATTATTATTATTTTTTCCACGCATGTACCGGGTACACAAATTATGACCAACCTGGACAATTTTCCATCACTCTGCACTTGCACGCATGCATTTGCAAATATGGTCAGGACAACAGTATACACGAAACACATAAAATCAAGGGTAAGTGACAGGCAGCCTACCATACGTGAGCATATTCAACACGCGGCCAGGTGTGAGGAAATTTTCAAAGCACATACTAACGAGACTAGGGTAAACATGATTTATACTCATGAAATATTGCAAAAACAATTGCTTAAACTTTTAACGTGTTAGGTAATCAATCAGAACTCACGCTTGCCCTGATTTGAATGTATGCAAATGATTTAATCTAACAAAGCTACCAGTGCATTTTGTACAAAGAAATTGCATGCAAAAAAAATCATGAAGCTGATAGAAATAAATTTTCTCAGTTTAAATAGATGTGAGTTTGTACCCACCTTAGATTGGGTACAAAATCAGTGAGCAACAAAAATTCCAGCTTTAGAACCAGTTAGCACCCATAATCCAAAAGAAGCAATAATATGGAACCGCCATTAATATTTCGTTTGCAAAAGCTACTAAAGGAATGAACGAACAAACAAATGAAGTGTTTACTGTAATTTTTGAGACAAAATAAAAGATGCAGTTGCTCTTTTTAATTTTCACAAGTCAAAGAAATGATGCTGGGAGTGCTTTAGGGGTACAATTGCATTGAAGAGGAGATGTGTATAAAGGAAAAAAAAGTACGCATGCATTAATGGTGACAGCAATTTCAACATTTGCTTTCAAATGGCTCATTTTCTTTTTGAAATGGACTTGTTCCATTTACACGTGAATAAGGAATTGAACTACACTTTCAACGTTCACTTTAGACAAAAATGAAATGGTGTGGACATGTGTCCCCTATTGCACAAATGTGCCACCAGATACATCGCCTAGACAACACATATATATGCGCACGCACTGGAAAGTCACGCACGCAAGAATATAGAATGAAAAATATGTAATGCCGAGCATTACAACACGTGTAAACTAAAATGATCAAGTCTTCTATTTTTGATGCATACCAGTTCGCATACTTGCAAACTCTATTGCACGCAAGTAACAAAAGACACGACCTGGTAAGTTTTCATGCACGTACAAAATGAGGTAAGCAAACTTATTGACCAGGGCTATTTTAACTTGCAAACATGCTTCACGTGAAAAATGAAAAAAAATATACCTCGTCATCTTGTATACGTAACCAAATAATGGAAGAAACATGCAATATTCAGGCACACTTTGATTTGCACGCGAATGCAAGAAAAATATCACAACTTTGCTATTTATTCCAAATGACTTTGCAACTAACTTTGCGACATTTTTTTTTCAAATTTTAATAAAATAAAATTTCTATTTAAAATATTTTCTCCGACAGTAATTAAAAAATTACGGTAGTTACAGATTTTTTAAATATTCCTTACGACAGTAATTCAAAAATTATGGTCGTTACATATGCCAAATTGGAAATGACTAAAATATGAGCCGTGCCGGGCCAAATGGGGTTAGCTACCTCGAGCGAACACACTTCTTCGTAAACTACTCATTTACTTTGTGATTGATTGGTGCGCACCCTTGAATTTGGAGTGTTGTTTCGCGGTGTGGCGATCGTTGCGGCGATGCGTTCTCACCGGTCCGGATCTGGCAAACGGTAGTTTCACTACCTTGGGTATTGCCTCATGTGCCTTGTCATACTTGTATTCCCATATATGCGATCACTACGATTGTGTTTTGTACTATACCTATGGAGTACTCCCTGATATCCCACTAGTTTACGGTGGAGTTTACAGTGCTGTATAGTCTATAATGCTATATAAAATGTGTGAAGGGGGACAATGGTAATGCCTTCACACTATTTTGATATTTTACTGTTAGACATTATCTATCTATCTATCGTACACTACTATGTATAAATAGTTTAATGGATCCTTAAAGATGTTATTCCATTCATCTTTGAGTTATTTTTATTAGAATTTGAATCATATTATCTGTATAAGAATATATGTCCTGATTCGAGCGTTCGTTTATGCTTATGCTCGGATCAGACTGAGGATTGCTGTTGCTGTTCTATTTGGAGCTGAAGACCGAAGACTATCACTATCTTATCTTATCAGTATTGTTCTTTCTATTTGGACTATTGGACTTCTATGTTGTTCTATTTCTTTTTATTTGAGACATTGTTGTATTTTTGGGTAGCTTCATGAACTACTCTTATGACTATGTTGTATTTTCCGTTGCACTGTTCTGTGATGTTATATTTCTATGATTCTGTGATGATTCTCATTTATATATATAGACACACACACACACACACACTCCATTAATGATTCGTGTTTTGTATTATTTAAGTTCAAGTATGGAATATTGTCAATTTAAATGGTACAAATATATGGGTTGTTACAATAAATAATAGGCTAGCCCCTTACTTTTATTCACAAATTGTTTGGAAATGCAAACGAAGCTCCACCAGTCTTCTTCTTCCCTATGATTTAGAATCATTTAGGATTTTCAAGCAAGGATTTTAGATATTTAAATATTCAATTTCTAATTATCTTCTTCCCTAATCCCTAATTCTGAATCTAATCTATATCAATCCAATTGTTGTATTCCAAAAAGAGGAGATTTGAAGGAGAAATTAGGAGCAGGAGTGAATTAAATCCAAAAGGGAGCAGGCAAATTCTCTATGAGTGGAAATCTTAGTTTTTCATATTTTAGTAATTGTATATTAGAAGTTTAGATTTGTTTTATGCCTTAGGGAACTTTGCTGACGAAAACCCTAAAACTAAAACCCTAAAATTCCCCAAAACGAATTGTCGATTATTATGCTTATCCGAATCTCAATTATTATATAAAAATAGTTGGATTTATTTTCTTATTACAAATTGAATATTTTATATTATATTCCACTTCCAACTCTTCTCTAATGTTCTGTTAAAGGGTTCTAAAAGAAAAATAAGTTAGGAATGAAGCGTAAAGTATAAATTCTCTTATTCATAGTTTGCACTACTTATTTTAGTAATTTAAACAAAAAGAAATCCCTTTTTCACTTTAGGTTCATATATGTAAAAGTTGAATAGAATATAAATGATATAAATTATAGGTTTTATTTCCTTGAATTAGAGACATTGATTCTACTATATTAATATAGAATAAGTTAAGTTATAGTTCTATTTTATTTATGCAAGTCTATTTTGTTAGTTAAGAATAATAACTATTTTTAAGCTATTGTACAAAATTAGACTTGTATATGGAAGTCTTGACTTTTAACGATTAGTATAGGATGCAAAATCTTTGCACGCTCAAGAATATATAGTTAGCCTAATTTACGTACATACGCGTGCATGCATGCGCGCTCGCTTACACACACAGATACACACACATACATACATACATGCATATATATATTAGCATATAAACATATTAATAGCCTATAATTATAGTTTATTAGCCACATAATATAAGTAAATTATTAATTAGCATTAAACCCCTAAGGAAGAAAATTAAGGATAATTATGGAAATTAGTCCATAATTAAAGGTTAATAGGAGTTCTCCTTTTATAGCCTTAGTAAGTAAATGCAGATGAGGTATATATAAGTTAGGAGAGTGGAATTATAGTTAAATTATATGAATGCAAGGCTAGTCAAAAGCACACAGAAATCTACCCGGCCATCTGGCTAGCAACGGTATGACATAAGGACTAATGCTTGACATCACCTATAATAAGAACCCATAGAGGACATGAGGTTGATCCCAATTTTTGTAGGGTAAGTCTCCCCGGTTAATTTTGCTATCAGTGCCTATGAATAGTTATACTAATGTGAGACGTCGCGGTTTGGTTTATGGGCCACAAGACATAGGACCTGCTTTTGGGTTGAAGGTATTAAGTGGTCGTTGTAGGGTCTGCCTCCTTCCCACATAAAAAGAATCAAATGGTCGAGATTTATCATTTATATGTGGTGGTGAGGAATCTCGGGAGAGGTCCACTTCCGGGTTGAGGTATTAAGTGGCTATTGTAGGGTCTGCCTTTTCGCATAAAGAAGTATTAAGTGGCCCGATGAGATTTCGAACGATGTTAGTTAGGGAGTCCTAAAGGGAGGTTCGTCTTGGGTTTAGATGTTAAATGATAGGGATCTACCTAGGCCGTATGTATTAAATGGTCAGAGTCTTCCTAATCCACATTAAAGAGGTAATAAGTAGCAAATGTACTTTCTCTTATATTGTTAAGACTAGCGATATTTATGAAATGGACTGGAAAGGTCTTCGAGCCTACAGTTGGAGGTATTCTTGGTAGGATATTGTATAAGATGCGTAGTTATTACTTATCTAAATGATACTGCCCAAGTAATATTACGGTAAAACTTGAGATTTTCATTCACTAGACATTGTTGTTATAGCCACCTCCTCATTACAACACACATGTTATGGGAGATAATGTCGATTGAGAGGCTGAAGGCAGAGGCGAGGACTTACGAAAATTATCTATTTATTTAGGTTTTGATATATTTTGATGTACTCATTTCAGACATGATATTATTGTTTTGAGATATTGTATTTATGATATTGGGATGTTATGTTATGTTTCTGAGATTTGAATTTTTATAAAATGGGTACACATTTCTAATATTATATTTATCCTTTTTGTTGTGAGATTCAGATAACATAGACAAATAACTCTGTGCATTGTTCATTGTATTAATTTTTCCAACTAGCAACCAGCTTTAGAATGGGCTTAAGGTTCGATGGACTTTGATTAGGTCGAAAATTAGGCTCGTTTTGAGGTGGGTTGCTACAGCGAATAAATCCTTTTTGCAATAGCTTCGAAATTTGCTTATCAAACTCTAGCCTTTCTTTAAGGGCCATGTGCCTTAATGGTAGAGCGACAGTTTTAGCATTCTTCTCTAGACTCTGAACTCTATCTCCCTTTGAGGTGGGAGACCCAAGATTTCTTTAAAAATATCAAGAATTTCTCGAACTATGAGCATAGATGAGAGCTCATCTTGTGATAGGTTTAGAGAATATAAATAGCTTAACTCCATTGAGTTTTGGAGGTGTACATCGAACATATATATCTTTCTCATTACAACTCCTTAACCCTATAATCTGCATATCGCAATTTAAGACAACCCTACAGTAAGATAACTAATCCATCCCTAGGATGAGTATGTATCCCTCAAAACTAAGAACATACGCATTATATGTAAAATCAACGTTACACATATCCATAACTATGCCTTTAAAAATCAAAGAAAGGCTATCGACCCCCCAATGGGATTTGACATGAATATTGGGTTGGTGACTACCTGGGTTTTTAGACTCAAGGAGTTAACTATATTTCTAGCTATGAATGAATGTGATGTTCCCAAGTCAAATAAGGTACATATGGTATTCCTGGAAATAACAGTTGTACCTTCCATTACGGCTTTTCTTTGAGGTCAAGGAAGAGGTCGACTCGAGATAGGTACATCCTTAATGGCATAAGCTTGCCCACATCGTTCCCCCTTTGATAGCTTTGGACATCAATTCTTGTAGTGTTCTTCCTCGTGACAGTGGTAGCATCTCCCTTTGAACTCCTCCCTCATCAAGCTCACCTTGCATTTCTTAGCAATATGTCCCTTTTTATGACATCTACGACATGTTATACTTTCCTTCTTAATCTTCCCTTTGGCCTTCTTGTTAGCCTGAAATCCTCCTTTCCCAACTCTACCGATATAGCGCCTCCCCTTTTAGATGTCAGGCAAACTTCCTCCTTTTGATCTGGTCTTCACATCCAAACTTTCGAAGCATACATTCACAGACATAAATCCAAGCCTTTGTTTCCAAAAAAACCTTCAACTCCCATGTACACCCATCCTCCTACATTCTGGAAGCCTATAATTTGGTGAAGTCCGGTGGGCAAGGTGCTGCTTCAGCAGGCAGAGCATGAGTGCCACTACTGCAGCTTGTTGAGGAATGAGAACTTGCCCAACATGCCTTAGGTATTACTTGAACCATTCTAACATCATCCTAATTATGGGTATTTTTGGGTGGAGGGGTCCCCAACCTCAGAGGAATGATTTTCAGCCATAATCAACTATCTATAGGTTAGAGCTTTTAGTTACAACTTTCTAAGATAGTATTATTTGCTGAAATAAAAGATTTGCCTAGTATGTTTTCGTATGTTCATAAAAGTGTATATATATAGTAAGGTCTTGAAAAATACTTTCAAAAATAACAAATACGCATTCTTACTTATGACTATTCCCGTTGATTGGGTAACCTAAGATCTGATACCAAATGTAACAACCTATCTCGAAATAGGTTTGATTTTCGATCCAATAAAAGCCCATCGAACCTTAGGCCCATTCCAAAGCTAGCTATTGGTTTTTCAAATTGATACAATGAATAATATACATAGCTATATATCTATGCTATCACAGTCTCACACCGAAAAGGATAAAATATAATAACAAAAATAAGTTCCCATTTCATAAAAAAATCAAATCTCGAAATCACAGCATATGATTCCAAACATCCAAAATACAATATCCTAGAAAAAACATCAACATGTTTAAAACTGGGTACATCAAAATATATCAAAAACATAAATAGATAGATAAACCGCCATAAGTCTTCATCATCGTGTTCATCTTATATATCAGCATTGTTTCTCCTAACCTTTGTGTGCTAATGAGGCTGGGATTAGAACAACAATGTCTACTGAATGAAAATTTCAAGTCTTATCAAATTTGTGACGCCCCACCTCTATACCCACGCTAGCCAAGAACACTCCGGAGTAGTGCTGTCAACTAGCACGGAGAATAAGGCTGTTGAGGAGCGACCATCCATGTAATTGCTTATCACACGGTGGCTATAAATAATCTTCGGAAACAAACATAGAAATAATCATATCACAAATCAGTCACAGATATCCATATCACAAAGGCGGAAGAAGATATGAATATATAACTAACACATGAAAGTGTACATCAGAGTAGTGGTCATTAAGATCCACGATAATACAAAAGAATAGCAACACGTGCTATACAAAAGAATACAACTATGAGTCTATATCTCAAGTGTATACAACAAAAACTGCTAATCTAAACAGTTAGCCAAAAGTCAGAGTGATGAATCCCTGGGAAGAAGTCAAGCAGAAGCACCTGTAACATCTCGGTCTGACCCGAGTATTATTTAAGAAAATAATAAACGGATCAGTCTAGCTATAAATATCAGATGACATGATATAACATAAAAGATATGGCATAAACATAAACATCCATAACGACATACCACTATAAGTATGTAAATAATGATCAACAGAAGATCAATCAATAAGAGATAATCAATATCACAAGAATCTTCTCAAAGATTCGGAAAGGGCATCATACCCCAAACTTGTACTCATAACAAGTCAATGACATAAATTCTAGAAATCAATGCAAGAAGTCCAGAAATCATAGAAAAGAGAAAGAGGCCTATCACATGACGGTCCGAAGACCAAGGGGAGCTACCCCACATGTGTGAATGGAATCACACAGATTAAGGTCCAGACTAACCAAAAAGCAAAAAGGTATGTGTGAGTGGAATCACACAAGTGGTGTCTAGTCTAACCTCGCAACAAGAGACATCGCATAGTTGCTAGTCTAAATCATCAGAATGATCGTCATGATCAACGAGAAGTGTCAATTACACTAAGCTAGTAAATATAGAAGTTTAGCTTCATGTCCCATAACCACTTGCTTAACTTAAATATTTACGAACAAACTGTAAATCTTCACTAATAAAATTGTCACAAGAGGTTCAATCGAACAAGTCCAGGAATTAACCGACGAAGTGAACGCAAGCGTTTCATACCACTTGTTTTACTAAGTCGTTTAATTAGATTTCTCATCCGAGTGAGGTAAAGGTTTGTATATACTAATAGATTGGAAAACGGTTTAAGAAAAGAGCTTTGTTATTAAAAGTAGAGTTGAAATTGTTTGTTAAAAGAGTTTTGATATTTACTACTAGTATTGAAACCTTTATATTTTTTCAAAATGACAAATCACAGAAGAGATTGTAGAAACAATCATCACAAAGATCACATTCGGAGATGTGAATAAAATCCAAGGAAATCAGCTCAAAAGCATCAAAGTGGAAGTTCCCCAACGACCAAACGTGGCCGAGATAACCAGAGATGGTTTGTCTCGAAGAATGGTCAACTCAGCATCTCAACAAAGCAAGTTCTGTTGAATGTTTTTCAGATAAGATCGCCTATGGAGGAGGGGTCCAGGGGGGGTGGCAACCCCCCAAGGTGGGGGTGCGGGGGCAACGCCACCGCTTACGGGGTTCGACCTGCCCAGTCAGGTCGCGGGGGTCCAGGGGGCAGCGCCCCGACCAAAACGGTACGACCTAGTGAAGACAAAATGAGGTCTAACGACCTAACGACTCAAGGGTCGTACGACCTAACGACTCAAGAGTCTAACGACCTAATGACTCAAGGGTCTAACGACCTAACGACTCAAGGGTCATACGACCTAACGACTCAAGGGTCATACGACCTAACGACTCAAGGGTCATACGACCTAACGACTCAAGGGTCTAACGACCTAACGACTCAAGGGTCATACGACCTAACGACTCAAGGGTCATACGACCTAACGACTCAAGGGTCTAACGACCTAACGACTCAAGGGTCATACGACCTAACGACTCAAGGGTCATACGACCTAACGACTCAAGGGTCTAACGACCTAACGAGATAAGGTCCAACGACCTACGAGTTAAGTGTCCAGCGACCGATCGGGATAACTCGTAACCGACTTAAGGGTTGCGTGACTGAAGGGCTGCACGACTTAAGGGTTAACTCGTAAACGACTCACGACCTATGGATGAACGACTTAACTCCGAACGAGCTAGAAATGGCCAGAACGACCTAGGGTTAACTCGTGAACGACTCACGACCTATGGACGAACGACTTAACTCCGAACGACCTAAAAAAGGCCAGAACGACTCAAGTGCAGAAAATTCAACAAAACGCTAAAAATCGGAGTTTTTCGCCAATCCAATCCAAACCAAATGCTAACATGCATGCAAAAATGATAGGGAATCATTCCCAACAGTCCAATATAGTTATAGGCTAGAATTGTGAGATAAAAATCTCACCTTTGCACCAAATATCAATGAAAATGAAGTTTTAAGCAAGCAAGAATCAATCCTTCTTCTATCTAAGCACAAGAAGCTTGAATCCAATGTCTTCTTCTTGAATTTGGAGTAGAAAGATGGATTGCAATTGAATTTGAGTTTTAGAATTTTAATTTCCCATTCCCTCCACCATTAATGCCAAAGCTTGATTAGTTAGGAAATTTATGAAGAGTGAGGAGAAGAGGGTTGGAACTTGGGCTTAATAGGCTAAACTAACCCAAAGTCCAAAGCGGGAAAAGTTAGTGAAATTTCACTAACTCCAAACCTATCGATGTTTATACTTAAAAAGTTGTAAACGACATTTCGAACTCAATGGAAGTGGTCTCGAGTCCTAATTTGACCGTTTGCAAAAAGTAGCTTTTCGGACCAAAATCCGATTAACGAGTTAATATTTAAATAAAATATTTAAATACAAACTCGATAAATATGCGGGTTGTTACAAAAATAGTATTTGGGTAGTATCATTTAGATAAGTAATATGTCTTATGCATCCTATAATATATCCTACCAAGAATACATCCAACTGTAAGCTTGAAGGCTCTTCCAGTCTAACTCTATAACGTACTGTCAACTGTAGTCCAAATGCCCTTTCTCGTCCAATGTAACTACTTCCGATCATGTCCTAACAATGTGAAAGGAAGTACCTGAGCCACTTAATATCTTTTAATGGGAACTACAAAGAATCTAACCATTTAATACCTATAACTTAGGCAGATCTCTGTCATTTAATACCTAACCCTTGATGGGCCCCTATCTGGTGCTTCTTAAGACACCGTATGAAATTTCATCAGGATACTTAGTACTTCTTTATGGTAAGAGGCCAACCTTACAATAGCCACTTAATACCTCAAAGCAGAACCCTTTCAAAATCAATGTTACAAATATTTATTAGCATTTTTAATTTCAAACGTTAACATTAATTAAATTTCGAATTTGAAATCGTTCAAATTATTTGAAATTTGAAATTTTCACATGTCAATAAATATTTCATTTGGTCTCTGATCGTAAAACATTACATGTTAAAGTTGATCAGAAAATCGCCGCGAACCCAAAGGTATAACTTTCGTGGAAAAATTTCGACATCTACAAAATTTCCACTTTTTTCCTAATTATTAATTAATTAATTTTTTAATAATTTTTATAAGGTGTCACATATGTCATGTACTACTACCATATCAAGTATATATTCAAAGTACCGATTTCACATCAAAAGTGCTCAAACTGTCCTAAAAGTGTATCCACATAAACATCTAGCTCCCAAACTATTCAATCGAGTACCCAAAGATGTTATGACACAAATGGACAAAAAAAACATGGGTTAGGCATAAAGCCTGGTGCGAGGGGAACTATCTCAAAATACTTTATACCAAAGCGATATATAAATAAATAGAAAACTATTGAAGTATAGTCGACACTCTCCACAAACATGGCTTAGGGATTATCCAAACTGATTATAAACAAGTAAAGTAAACCCAACTCAAAAGTCGGGAATCATACCATAACCTACTTTGCTCCTATCATCAACGAGTCAGCACAACCAATAAGATGTGACTTGTATGTAACAACATACCATGATAAAGTTAATCTAATTTTCAAATGCATGGGTAATATAGATATCATAATAAGTCTAATACAAAATATTCAATAATAATAACCAACCAACTAATATAACATGCACAATCATAATGATAAGAGACATATAGAGAATAAGTTGATACCATTACTGCTGATTGGTGGAGTTTGTTAGGAACACTAATTAGTTCGATGATCTATAGTGAAGCATCTAAAATGAAAAAAAAAACAGCAATTTAACGTTTCTACTAACATAACATCTCCATACCCAAGATTAAATTGCAAATACCTATAATTGATACCCATCCTGAATTACCATTAGCTACAAAAAGACCTATCGAGAGCCACAACAATATTGTGGAATCCCTTGAAAACTAACACCTAAAAAGAAGTTGGTATGTAGGTCCATTCGTAGCACCCATCCATACAACACAACATCATATGACCTACTCTAGATTGGCGTCCCAATATCTCTCCGCCCTTACTCTGAAACCACATATGAAGGTCCTGCGTCTCAGTGGTACAAAGGATTCCTTTTTCAAAACCAATTTCATCTGATTATCTATGAATAGACAATCCGAATTCAAGCTACCCCACATACACCCTTCCGACACGTATACACAACAACGAAGTATTGTCATCCCTATATGGATCATGATTCATTCTTGAAGTACCTCGCACTACCCGGCTGCCTCAAGTCAGGCATACCAAACCAATATGTATGAATAACCCAAACTATGCATCTATAACTGTGTGTATATATATATATATATATATATTTCACTAAACCACATATTCATATATCTGCATAATATATTTCGCCTATTATTTAGTAACCCCAAGTCAAACATACCGAAACTATACATATGCTTAAATTGGGTATCAATAAAATATGTCGAATTGCCACTAGCTACCAAAGAGATATATTAAGAGCCATAACTATATTATAGACTCCATCGAAATCCAACACCTTAAAAGAAGTCGGCCTGTAGGTCCTGTCGTAGCACCCATCCGTACAATTCAACACTATATGACTTAGTCTAGATTGGCATCCCAATCTCCCTCTACCCTTACTTCGAAACCATGTCTGCAAGTCATGCATTTCAATAGTACAATGGATTCCTTGCACTAGTTGGTAGCCACAAGTTGGACATACCAAAACTATTTATAAATACTTTAAATCGTACATCAATAAATATATATAATTTTCATGCATTTCCAAGTAGCCCTAAGTCGGACATATCAGAACTATACTTATACATATAGACATATATAAATCACATAAATTGTATGCGTATATATATACATGAACAGTCCAATTATATGGAACTAATAAACACATATCATGTCTGTTTACATACATAAAGGAAATACACAACCAAAGTAACAAATCTATCATCTTAATATCAATAAAAAATCACATAGACTACCATATAAACAATTCAACAAAAATTCATCTTACTTAAGTAACAAATCTAACAATTATATCTTTTTCATATTATTTTATATAAGTTTGCACTTGTCTATCAATTAAGTTATAGCTTATTTTCACTTAATTCTTTTATTTAAATTAAGTTTAGCAATCAATAAGTCCTCAAAATATTATATAGCTAATGTATATAATTTATATACATATGCGTATGCATATGTATATGTATACATATATATCTCAAACCATTCCATAGGGACTAAAGTTAATAAATCACGTTATTACAATATTCAGGATTTTATAACCTTAATCAAAACCTATTAAACAATACAACACTTCCTTTTGTAATTTCTAACTTTTCAAATCATCGTTATAAAAATTATTTAGTTATTGATTTATATCATAATAAACTAGTATCAGGGTCAGATAAACTTCAAAGCGATTTATATATAAGTTTAACCTGCTTAAATAATTATTTTTACCTTACAACTTATTTTAAAGGCATACTTTTAACTTCTAATTGGAAATAAAATATATAATTATATTTCTATCATTAATACAACTAGAAAATAGAGTTAAAATAATTTATAGCCAAATTGTAAATTAATATCAACTCTATCTAATCCTATTCAATATGAAGAGAACACAATATTATATATACGGGATATTAATCGATTATCCTAAATATCAGTCATAAAAATATATAATAATGTTTCTATCGCTTATATAACTGCAAAAAAGAGTTAAATTAATTCATAATAATGTTATAAATTAATTTTAACTCCATTTATCTCTATTCAATACGAATAAAATACAATACTTATGTATACGGGATTTTAATCAGTTATCCTAAACGTCTACTCAAACTAATCCAATCAAATAGGGGGATAAATACCTATATATTATTTTACCTCTCCTTGGTAAAAAAATTCCAATATACTAAAATTGGCCCATGCATCGCATATGGACTGTTTATATTATTATAAATGGAAAGCAAGGGCATTTTCGAAATTTCAAAAAGGCACCTAGTAAATTAATTCAACGAATTTTCTTTATTAGTAGTAGAGATATATAATTACGGGAATTTGTATAAAAATGTAAATTCAAAGTTATAATTTGAAATATAAATTCCTAACTCTGCAGATCTAGTCTAAACTTCAACCATGTAGTAGATAATCTCCCTACAAGTGTAACAACAAAGACTGCATCTCGATTGGATCTCGTATGCAAAAGACTTGAATTCAATACAAAACAATGTCAAATAGATTAATCAATTCACCGATCACCTTCTTTAAATCTAATCTAGGTCTTCACCAAAAAAAAAGGATACCTCGAGCACTATAATATCCTATTCACACATGTGCACATTCCTCAAATTCTCCAGCCTACACACCACTAAATAAGGAACAATCGAATCCATTGCGCTCCACTTCGTGCGCTCTCCGCCATGGACCAGATCACTAGAAGTTCAGCTACCCTAATCCAAAACTGACCTGAAAACCAACGTATTTCCCTACTATCACATTTCAACCAAGGACACCGTATCATAGTCGAGCACCTCCATCAACTCCTCTATCGCGAGCCAAGTCCGATGACACTACCGCCACCATGATTGAACCCAGATGCTTTCGTCCCAAGAGTTCATCTTGATATCACACCATCTCGGCATGTAGCTCCGCCCATAGTACCACAATCCCAACCCTAGAAAATTAGTCCCTTTTAAATCGCCACTACATCATCCAACTTAGGTATCACAACATACCTTTCTCTGGGTGGAACACCATGCCACTCCCCTATTGTTGAACCTATCATCGAAGCTCATGCTTTAATTTTAAGAAGGGGAGGATATAACACATATGGGTAGGTAATATTTTATAAAGGAGGAGAAGAAGAATACCTCAGGATGGAAAAAAAGTGGATATATATAATAAAATACAAAGTTTATTTGATTTCTCAAATAAACGCTACGCATTTCAAGCTCGTACGATCACAAGGTTAATTAGATCGCTATAAAACCCGCCAGCACACATCACCTTAATTTTCCAGTCTGGATGACACTAATCTCATCATAATCTAAGAAATTGCCCAGGATAATAATGTAATGCTTTTTAAGATAGCTCTAGCCATCGAATCATCCAATTCTAGAAATTCTCGAACCGTTCATCTTGAAATGAAGCCCTCATCCTAGAAATATAAGCCGTCTATTGAGATCCTACCAGACTCGATTGCACGTATATTTTTTAAAAAATGCGTATAAAAATAAAAAAATCATAAAAATCCCATGACTCCAACTGTAACGAAATCTATATACATATTAATTTGCAACATTGACCCGAACTCAACAGAAGTGGTTTCGAGTCCAAATTCGACCTTATGTGAAAAATCAGGTTTTTACACTTTCAATTAATTAACGATTCAATATTTAGATTAATTATTTAAATATTTGGTCCTTATAAATGCTAGTTGCTACCCTCTTCTGTACTTAGAAAAATTCATCTTGAAATTTGAATGAACTTGATAAGGCAACCCGATTGATCAAAGCACGGGATATAACTTCTAACCCTTAGGATTTTAAAGCTCCTCTTGTTTCAAAAATATTCATTTGTACCTCCTTCCACAACTAGCTTTCAAAAAATTCCAAAATTACATACATAATTACGTAAGTACATACATATACATATATTTATACATACATATACATACACACACACACACACAAATATGTAGGTATGTATATAGACACACATGCATCTCATATATAAGGCATCCCATATAAGTGGCATCTCATTTGTAAGGACATACAAGCATATACATCCACACCGTCTACACTACAGATCTTATGTACCTCTTTTATAGCAAGAGCATGCTATTTAGAAGCAAATCCAAGCGAATAAGCAGCCCAATAGCACATAATTGCTTCCATAAACCTAATAATATACTCAACCAAGAGGATTAAATACAATTGCAATATTAAACCATGGATTTAAACATGTTAAATCATATATAAAAATAATCTTAAATTCATATGCTATATCAAACCACGCAATAAACATCTCAGATAAATATGTTACAACTCACTGTGCAAAAAACACATCTAATGCAACAAGCATCTCAAACAAATTTGTTATAATAAATGTGCAACAAGCGCATCTAATGCAATAAAATCTCAAATAAACATGTTACTATCGAAAACAACAAGTCCGTTTATAAAATACAAGCAACAACAATGCAAGCTGTACGCTATACTTTCTTACAATAAAAAAAAAGGAAAACAAAAATTCCATTCAATAGTTAGAGAAATATCGATACAAAGACCCATCTAGCATGAACAAGCTTAACCCTATTTGTCCGAAGCCATATAGCCCTAACCTCAAAATTAAATAGGCCTTCAAGGTCCAAGCCACATCTAGTTCACTTTCACTTTCTCTAGTCGAATCATCACAATGACGTTACTAGAATTACACACTTATGCAAATAGACAATCAAAACATAAAAAATCGATAAATCAATCAATAATCAAGCAACAACAATCAACCAATCAAGCAATCAAAAATAAATAATCAATCAATAATTAAGTAACAACTAGCAATTAACAAACAATAATTATCAATCCATCAACAAAATAAACAATCAATTAATATTCAGGTAATAATAAACAATAATAAATGATAATAAATGTAAACTAATAATGATAAACAACAACATGCAACAATTATCATATAAACAACCAATCATTCTAAAGGAGTCCTTAATAAACATGTATGATAACCAACAAAAGTCATAGCGTACATGCTAAGTTGTAAATTCTCATGAGTCTATTTAGCGTCTAAGATGATCCAAATGCTTAAGTGGTAACTACCCTTCATGAATACAATACATGAAAGATTATCACACCTTTCGCTTTGAAAAGGAAAGATTATATGATATGCTAGATTACTGATCCTCAAAACCTTCAAATAAACCTAGCAGTCAATGTATCAACATTCCTTTCCCTTCCAAAAAGAACTCGTTCTCCAAAGAAGAAATAATTACTAATTAAATCATTATTAAACGACGATCTACAAATACTTGGCTCGTTCGAGTTCACATTCACATTAATCGCACAATAATAATGAGGATAATATACAAAGTGTACTGCAATGCTCGCCCATGGAAGTATCATATCATCACTTAGAAGATTATCTAAATCGCTATAAAGCTAGTTGAGAAGCCCTTCCTGAACTTTCCTAAGCTTTCTAAACTACACTATACAATAAATAATTTTACAATGAGTAAAGATCATCCAATATAATATATGATGCCCGATCCAATCCTTTGTTCATTTTCAAGATTTCTTTGTTATATTAGGGTTGGCCACTGATTCCTTTTAGGTAAATTATGATTTGTTCCTTGGTTTAACCATCAAAATTTCCTTGCATAACTATAATCACACTTCAAAAATCTCTAAGTCGCCCTAAAATCCGACTCAAGTGCCTGCCTTTAAGAATAGAGCGAAAAGCTCTTTCCTAACTGATGCAAATCACCTAAACACCTTGATGCTTAAACTAGGGATTAAGAGCTGGTACATAAATAGACTGATCCTAAAAAACACCGATGCAGTTCCTAGGATTAATCCCGCCACTTTAGGTGTGCCAACAAAAAGTTAAACACTTCTAACATAAATAATTCAACGTAAATGTAGAATTTATCCACTCAATCCATGCTCATTTTTGAGCAACCACCGGATCCTATATGGATACAAGATCCAAGTCACACTTCGTGAATAGCCGCACTTTACTTGAAAGCTCGCGCGTCGAGTTCGAATGGTAGAACTCTTGGCAGCTATACCTTAGCTTACAATCCAAGGTTTCTCCTTCACCAGTAAGCTACTCTGGTGGAAATGGATGAAATACATGAGCCATGTGTCCCTTTTATTCTTAGAAATAAACAAATACTCAAAGCTTGTCTAGATTCAATCCAAGTCATGGCATGTAACACCCTAAAATTTAACCAGAAATTTAAATGAAAGAATTGAACTTAAATATAATAAGGGCAAACATGAAGTTGTTACAAACGTTCGAATTTGCCTATAAAAATGGCACCATTGCATTCGTAGCGGTTTTCTGGACGATTTTCAATATATAATGTTTCTAAATCGAAGCTAGTATGAAAAGTTATCAATGATTCAAAATTCATAGTCAAAAATAATTAAATAATTAAAATAGGAAACGAATATTTTTGATTTAAGGAAACTCATAGATGACATCTGAGATTAGACCAGTTGACCCTTAGCGGTCGCTCGTCCAAGCTAAGTGGTTGACCATTCGATGTTATAGGGTTAGGGTTCTAAGTGGCTAAACGATCCAGATTTTATAATATTGGGTCTAACGGTTCAAATTAGTTTGCAAACCTATAAATAGAAGCCTAGGTTAACTGTCAGAACCCTAATTATACATCCAAATTCTATCAAAATTTTCTTTCTCCTCAAATCTAAGTTACTTCAAACCAAATTAAATTTAAATTAGAGAAACTGTAGAAGAGATTAAATCAAAATGAATCAAGAGGAGATCTAGAACATGCAGTGGGGATTCTAAGCATGTTACAAAGGGGAGAGCTTTTCCAGGTAAGTGGGTTCATGATTAGTAAGACGGTTTGCATGTATTAATTTTATTTACCTTATTCGATCTAGAATTGTTAAAAATAGAATTGAAAACATTATTGCTTAGATTGGGAATTTAACAGTTTATAACCTATATGAATATGATCCCTTTCTTTTAATCTAGATTCGGTTAATCTAAATCTGATAAATAAGAATTGATTCAAGTTGAATATACCCTTTTTTCAAATTAAATATGAATTAATATAACCATGTTAATACTAGACCTAGGTTGAGTTTATTTACAACATATGAATATAATGTATATGAATTTTGGGCGACTACGAATTGTAAATCTATAAATTATGGTTCATTGTAATTAGGGTTTACTGTATGCTAATTGGTATTTGAGATTACTATAATTCAAAATGATAATAATTAGCAAACAAATAACGATGATCCATAATTAAAACACAGTAAACAACGACGCCCGGTTGATAAGCTCTTTGGAGTCGGTCAACTGCTCCAGTGACCAGCGATTGATCGGTGATAGAATTGTAGGCATGACCCGGACCGCATCTTAAGTCCCAAGTTATAAATTATATTGTGTTGTCTATATGTGTGTATATAAATATATAAGGATGTTATTATAAGTAGAGAAATTAGTTCCTTATGTTGCTGATGCTTGGACATTACGGGATTGGATAAATGTTATTTATCTAGTAGGGTCGATATTCGACTAGGGTGATTCTATCGTAAATTACACTCACACGAGGTTCTAGGTGGACATGCAACACTAACGACGAAACTTGGAGAAGTGTGTGACGTGGTAGTATGGGAGTTCCTTGGTGTTCACAGACCCGACGTGATACCATGTTGTTGTTGGATTCCGATGTAATGTGATTAGAGGCGTTACATTACGATTGAGAGGTGGACATGGATGCAACAACCTTGGGATGTCTTTGGCTTGAGTTGGCATTGTAGGCTCCCCCTCAATGCATAATATAATATGTGCAGCAATTTGGGAAACGTAGCCCCAAGGTTAAAAGTTAGGTAATCCTATGTTGAGTTGCTTCTGTAGATGTTGGTTAATCCTTGGCTGTTTTGAGGTTCGATGGTTTGTTTGACTCTAAGTATAAGCCTTCACAAGATGTTAGTGTTGTTGAGTTAAAACAAACCCCCTAGTTAAATGAAAAGATTAATTCACTTATACTATTAGGACGCCCTAAGTCACATAGAGAATTAATGAAGTCAATTGCATGTAATCACCACATATATCAATAATGCAACTCACTCATCAAACTTTTTTCTGACTTACTCCTTTCCTTTCTTTTTCCCCCATAGTAGGAGGAAAAGGAAGTAGGCGATAATCCTAGAGATTAGTACATGGAGAGGCGAGCTTGGCGTTGGATTTGCTTTCTATTACTTTCCATGTAACTATATATCGTATTTAGTATTTATCAGACTATTTATTATATTTCTATGTACTCTGGATAATGACTATGCATTATTTTGAGATAATGTTTTTCTGAGATGATTATTTTCTATATAAATATTTTACTCTCTTTCGCTGTGAGATCTGAAAGTGTACACTATCTTAGATTTTACCCTTATATCTTTAGCCTCTGTAATGTTTAAAAATTGTATATTTGGTACTTCTTGGCACCAATGCGAGTTCGAAAGTCACTATAGGTTTTTGGTCAGTGTGTCAGGGGTGTAGGTTATCACATGGCCTGCTCGTTAACCTTTTCTACTATTGTACCCCAAGGACTACACTACCACTAACACCTACAGCCGCCGCAAGAATGATCGTGGATGGAAAAACATCCCTTGCGGTAATCTAGTAATCTCTGAATCAATCAGGCATCTCAAATAACGCATCTTCATCGCTCATGTACCCCGCTGGACTAAACAAATAGCCTTAAATAAAGATGCCCTAGGCACTAACAACTAAATAAATCAAATTTTAGGCGAAGAATGTTATATGCAATATAATATAATAGAGAAATACAAGTACACTCTATTAATGTATCTCCATGTTGTAGGTTGCCCAACTCAAACTAGTCTACTTGGTCTTGAGTGTTGAGCCTAAGCTCTAATATCAACTATGATAACCACCTTCGTAATACCCAGAATCAATGTCAAATGACAATGTCTAACTTCTGAATACCATAAAAGATAGCTTATTGGGGTAAAATAAAAAGCAAAACACCAAACCAAGACGTAGTAGTAGAATCTCATAGTAGAATGATAATATATAATATACTAAATATATATGAGCATAATAGTATAAAATATATAGGAGACTATACAAATGGATGTAACTGATAAATAAATGTCAACACAGAAAATCAGAATATAATATCTGATACAACAAATTTTATGTATAAGTAGCATATATGTCATGTACTACTACCATATCAAGTATATATCCATAGTATTGACTTCTCCTCTAAAGTGCTCCAACTTCCTGAAAGCTTATTCACATAAGCATCTGGCTCCCAAACTACTTAATCGAGCATCAGAGAGTTGTCATGATACATACAGACAAAGAGAAATGTGAATTATACATAAAATCTAGTGTCAGGGGAACTATCTCAAAAGATTGTATATCAAAACCATATACAAATAAACAAGAAAATACTGACATACAATTAGGCCTCTCTATAAACGTGGCTTAGGGAAATCCAAATCGCCTGTAGACAAGCAAAGTAAACCCAACTCAGAGCTCGGGAATTATACCATAACCTACTCTTCTCCTGTCACCAATGAGTTAGCAAAACTAGTATCCTGTGATTGACAAGTAATAGTATACCATAATAAAGTTAACCTAATATACAAAAGTAGGGCTAATATAGATACCACAATAAGTACAACACACAGTGTTCAGTAATAATAATTAACCAACCAATATAACATGCATAATCATAATGATAAGGGACATACTGAGAATAAGTTGATTCCTATCATTGCTGATGGGTGGAGTCCGCTATGGACACCAATCGATTCAATAATCCCTGGCGAAGCATCTGAATTGCCAAACAAGTGCATCGATATAATGATGCTACTAACATAGCATCTCCATACCCAAGACTAAAATGCAGATATCTATAACTAATACCCATCTCGAATTGCCATTAGCTAGCGAAGTGACCTATTAAAAGCCACAACTATACTATGGACTCCCCTGAAAATCAACATCTCAAAAGAAGTTGCCCGGTAGGTCCCATTATAGCATTCATATGTACAATGCAATAGTATATCACCTGCTCTAGATTGGCGTACTAATATCTCTTCACCCCTCCTCCAGAAGCATTTCTGCAGGTCATGTGTATCAATGGTACAAAAGATTCCTTTTTCAAAACGATATCATCTAATTGTCTATGGGTAGACAATCCAAATTCAAGCTACCCCTTGTACACCCTTCCTACACATATACATAATACCAAAGTATTGTCATCCCCACATGGATCGTGATTCGTTCTGGAAGTGTCTTGCATAATCTATTGCATCAAGTCAGGTATACCAAACCAATATATAGAAGTGGAAATTAGCCACAAGGGCCTCTTTAGCAAGTGCAATTAGTTTCTAGGACACACAACTGAAATAATTACTTTTAAGGACAAAATGCAAAATAATTAGTTTCGAAGGCCTAAAAATCTATGAAATTATGTCCTTGAAAGTAATTGGAGTGCTGACTTTGTCCTTAAAAGTAATTATTCAGCTGACTTTGGCCTTGAAATTAATTTCTATTGATGTGTGTCCTAGGAACTAATTGGATTGCAAAGTTTGTCCTTCTAGTGAAATACCCCTATATAGAAATTGCCCAAACTATGGGTTTATAATTGTGTGTGTGCGTATATTTATGTACATATATGTATCACGTGAAAACATATTTATATGTATGCATAATATATTAAATTACTATTCCGTAACCCCAAATCCGGCATACCGAAACCATACATATGCTTAAATTGCGTATCGATAAATCATTTTGAACTACCATTAGCTATAAAAAAGACCTATCGAGAGCCACAACTACATTGTGAACTCCTTTAAAAACCAACACCTCAAAAGAAATTGGTCTGTAGGTCTCCTCGCAACATCCGCCCGTACAACGCAATAATATATGACCTACTACAGATTGGCGTCACAATCTCTCTCTGCCTCTACTCTGAAAACGCATCTGCTGGTCATACGTATCAATGGTACAATGGATTCCTTGCACCAACCGTTAGCCTCAAGTTGGACATCTTGAAACTATATATAAATGCTTTAAATTGCATATCAATGAATATATAAATAATATTCTGTGCATCATCAAGTAGCCCCAAGTGGGACATACCAGAACTACATTTATACATATAAACATATATATAATTCACATAAACTATAAGTATGTGTCTGTGTTCCTATATATATATATATATATATATATATATATATATATATGATACCAACTGTAGCGACCCGACTTTCTATTACCAGAAAGACGCATCACTATTAAGAAAGAAAGGGATAGAAGAAGGAAAGAAAGAGAACAAAGAATAACACATCAGAATCTCACAGCAGAACGAATGAAATATAATATATATCATATATATAATATCGTATAATTCACAGTACACAACTTTACATCTCAATTTAGACAGTTATAACATTTTTGTCTAATATACAATACAAGAACAACTATACACAATAACACACATCGGAAACTTTATCTATATATCTACAAGCTGAAGCCTCCTGCTCCAAAGCTCCTCCAGAATTCGTCAAGGATAACCTGAATCACTTGAATATATATATATATATATATATATATATATATATAGACAGTCCAATTACATGAAATTAATAAGCACACATCGTACCTATTCACGTACACAAAGGAAATACACAACTAAAGTAACAACTGTAACATCTCAATATCAGTAACAATTCACACAATAAACCATATAAACAATTCAGATAAAAATGCATCTTACTTAATTAACAATCTAACAATTATATCTTTTCCATATTATTTTATAGAAATCTCAAACTTATATGAAATAATGCATTTGCATGGGAATAATCCTATAGCTTATTTTCATATAATTCTTCTATTTAAATTACGTTTAGCTATCAATAAGGCCTCAAAAATATTAAATAGCTCATCTATGAGTGTGTATACACATATATCTCAAACCATTCCATAGGGCCTAAAGTTCATAAATCATGTTATTATAATATTCAGGATTTCATAACCTTAATCAAACCTTATTAAATAATACAATACTTCTTTTGTAATTTCTAACTTTTCAAATAATTTTATAAAAATTCACTAGTCATATAATTATTGATTTATATCATAATGAACTAGTGTCTAGGCTAGATAAACTTCAAAGCCATTTTGAATATTAACCTACGTAAATGGTTATTTTAGCATCACACCTTATTTTATAGGTCATACTTCTAACAACCAAGTAATAATAAAATATATAATAATATTTCTATCATTAATTAACTATAAAATAAATCTATATTAATTTATAACCATATTAATTATAAATTAATATCAGCTTCAGCTAACCCTATTCAATACGAACAGAACACAAAATTAATATATATGAGATTTTAATCAATTATGACGAATATTAGTAATAAAAATATATAATAATGTTTCTATCACTAATATAACTACAAACTAATCATGTTATAAATTAATATCAACTCCTTCTATCTCTATTCGATATGAGTAGAACACAGTACTTATATATACAAGATTTTAATCAACTATCCCGAATATCTGCCTAAACCAATCCAATCATACAGGGGAATAATTACCTATGTGTGTGTGTGTATAATTCTACCTCTCCTGGGTACTATTTTTCAATATATACAATTACATGAAGAAATATAAATCCAAATTATAATTCACCCATCACCAATTGATCAGATCTAGTCCAAGCCTCCACCATGTAGTAGATAACTTCCTACTGGCGCAATGGTAAGACTACATATCGGTTGGACTTCATATGAAAAAGATATGAGTTAAATGCAAAATAAGGTATATTAGATTAATTAATTCACTAATCACCTTCTTTAAATCCAACCCTTTCTACCCTATAACTAGTGAAACCCCATACACCATAATACCCCATTCACGCATGTGCACGTTGTTGAATATGCGATTATATGATTTTTGTTTGATGATAATAAACATATATATATATATATATTCATTTAAATGTATTTGTTAATGTACTAATATATTTTTCACATAATTAAATAAATATTTGCTGAATAAAATAAATAACATAGAATATAAATTCAAATGAATATTTTATTCAAACAAATAATTATTACAATTTTGAATAGTAAAAATTCGAGCTCTCACTATATATATATATATATATACAATTTAAATTATAATACAAATTTGATTACATCACAACTTCTAATTTACAAATGCACCTCACCACAATTCACTCATTCACTCGTGTTTTATCTTCAACTAGAATCTAGCATCTGTGCAATTTGCAAAAACAAATACTGACGCGGTAAAGTTGAAAATAAAATATTTTTGCAGTACAAAATAAATTGTAATTTTGAAAATAATATTTGCCTCAGTTATTTGGATTGTTCGTCATCATTTAAATTTGAATTCATCATACACGAACAGCTTGTGACATGTACAGTGTATCACTGTACATGCCTGTAACGACCCATAGATTTTAATAGTTTTAAATGGTTTTATTTAACGTAATTAATTGAAACTTTTGAAGAATTTTATATAATAATATTTGAAATAAAAATTTCATATTTGGATTACGTCCAATTAAACATAGCAGATTTTATATTTTCAATTTATTTTATCAAAGTTTATTCCATTGTGAAATTCTATTTAATTCAAGCTAGCTAATAAATTGCTTTAATAAATATTGCAGAATCAATTTCTATAATAAATATTGCAGAATCAATGCACAGATGTTATCAATTTCATTTTGTGGTGGTACGTTCCTTTATGTTTCCTACCGGTTAAATTATAAATAATTTTCTTTGATGGGTCAGCTAAATCAAAGCAACGTGACCGTTGCTATTTATTTCTTTTATTAATTGCTACAATTTTTTTCACCAAATCAAGGGTTGACCGTCACATGGCTTTCAAATTTTGGACTCTGCATTCAAAAAGAAATGTATAATATAATAAGTACTTCATATTTATTTTCAGTACGTTTCACAAAATTTTCTCTGTCCGTTCTTTTCTATTAAATATATACTTGCAGCTGTTATCAATCCATCATTTCAATTTATTATATGGTCCGTTACTCTGCCTTTTCAGATTTGAACATGCAGCTGGTGGCATTAAAAGTTGCTTTAATTATCCACTGAATTATCGTGACTGTCCCGTTATTCTATATTTATTCTGTACGTTTTATCTTTGCTTAAATTTCTCTGTCCACTCCTTGTTCTATTTTTAAATATCATTGCCTTTCCAAACTTATTACGTACTACCCAAACAAACAAAAAAGTTATTGCTTTAAATGTAGCTAAATCAACTCATGACCGTTGCCATTTCAAAGTTGAAACGTATAAAATACTATACGTTATTTCGCATTCATTTAATTTCTTTTATTTATTTCTTTCTTTACGTTTTCATTCCAATCTGATTTATAGCCTTCCTTGTTCTCTTCATAAATTCTATTTATTCTACCCTGCTCCTCCTTTCTTTTACCTAGTACATCTGCTTTCTTTTCATCCTCTCTCTGCAAATTTTCTTTCCACCAAGCGCTTTTCCCCTCCTTCTCCCCTCCTCTTCTCTTAAGAAACACCCTACCTTCCAGCCGGACCCAACATCTCCCCTATCCACATCGGCAGCCTCATCATAGCCGAGTGTATAGCCTAGAGGTAATAACTTCTGACAGCACATAGGTGGCATCAACATTTTCCCCATTGTTTGTAGTTTCTTATTTTTTCCTTTTGCCCACCCATCGGCGACTCGAGTTTACACAGGGTATGTCTATACATTGTATTATATTATTTATATTGGCTAGTAGTATACTGCCATAAATTTACATATTTTAGTGTATATATGTATGATAGCTTATGTTATTTATATACATAAAGTAAGCTATATGTACAAACTCAGTGCAACCGCAATTTTCTTTGTAAAAGGCAAATAATACAAATTGTAGTACCCAAAGATATATATATATGTATGGCTGTACTTAATAAAAAAATAAATTCTCGATATAACAGTATAAGCTTATATATCAATTCCTGAGTTTATATATATATTTTGTTATATGGTTTTTCTTTTAATTTTGAATTTTATATAATAAGTATGTAAGCTTATTTATATTCACATATTAGTATACATAAGTTGCAATATATTGTTTAATAAGCCTAAAGCATTGTATATCTTCATACTGTTATGATGTGCGTGCTTTAATAATAAAGCTATTGATCGGGTACAGATAGGTTAAGTAACGTGTATATATGGTTAATTTATATAAAAGTATATATAACCGTTTTGATTATAGTTATAATGAATATATAAGAGAGTTATATAAATGAATTTTATACTATGTGTTAACTAAATACATTGTTATTTATATGATCCAGTTTTTTAATATATGTTTGAAACGTTTTGATTTTTATATGTACAAATATTTTATTTTATACATATATTTTGTTATATATGAAGGTTTTATTAAAAAAAATTCTTACAAACTGTACTGCATATGTACTCTTTAAAAAAAAGGGAAAAAAAAGAGTAAGTTAACAATGTATTATAAAGAATATTGTTTATCTTCATATATATGTGCATAAGTTTGTTTGATTTCTTGTTGGATATTTTGAAAAGGAAAGTAATAAACTATAATAATTATATATATACATAAGTATTCATTTTAAAAGATATTATATATGTGTGTGTTGATCTTTCATATATGTGTTTTATGCTAGAACATTGATTTTTAACTAATATTGGTTTAAAATGAATATTTATTACGTGGAAACGACAATCATAAAATGAATATACTATATATGTGACATTTTGAATAATTATATATTTGTTATTTAACATTAATATGAAATGGAAGCGTTTTAAAGTTATATGGTTTTCATGAGTGTGCATATATATATATATATATATATATATTTCATTTTTTTAAAATGCGTGTTTTGATTTAACGTTCATTTTGAAAGAAAGTAATAAATTAATCATATAATCTTCGTTTCAGTTTTATCAAGCTAATTTGATCCGTTCTCATCAATTTCTATCTATCAGCTTTTCCGTCGAAATCGTACCATCTAACTTTGCTTTGGAAGTCGTGCTTGCATTTCGTAATTCAACTTCATTGTCTATCTCTCTAAACTCGAAAGTTGAGCAATCACTCACGATTAACATTCTTTTATTCATTAAATTTGATTTCAATTGAAATGACAATTGAAATATGCTGCTGTAGTTATTTAAATTTGTTATATATGCTATTATCTATAACTGTTCACCTGCGGGATATGACACCATATCCTGTTGTTTATATTATATTGTTATTGATGATATATGCCTGTTATTTTATTGTATTTTCTGTTATCACTCTGCAAGTTCCCTGTAGTTTAGAAATCACTATGGGTTGAAATGATACCAAGCTGTGATGCCCCACCTCAATACCCACGCTAGCCAAGAACACTACGGAGTAATGCTGTCAACTAGCGCGGAGAATAAGGCTGTTGAGGAGCGACCATCCATGTAACTTCTTTATGTGAGCACCGATATGTTAGATAGTATAGCATGCATTTCATTTAAGGAGGAAGTCCGACATACCGATACAAACTCAAAGCTATCATACGGTGGCTATAAATAAATCTTCGGAAACAAATATAGAAATAAACATAACACAATGAGTCACAGACATCCATATCACAAAGGCGGAAAAAGATATGAATATATAACTAACACATGAAAGTGTACATCAGAGTAGTGGTCATGAAAGGACCACATACACAAAAGAATAGCAACACGTGCTATACAAAAGAATACATCTATGAGTCTATATCTCAAGTGTAAACGACAAAAACTGCTAATCTAAATGGTCAGCCAAAAGTCAGAGTGGTAAACCCCTGGGGAAGAGGTCAAGCAGAAGTACTTGTAACATCTCGGTCTGACCTGAGTATTAGTTATAAGAAAATAATAAACGGATCAGTCTAGCTATAAATATCAGATAACACGAAATAAACAATAGATATGGCAAGAACATATAGTAACCATAAAGACATACTATGATAAGCATGTAAATAAAGATCATCAAGAGATCAAACAATATCAAAAGAATCTTCTAAAAGATCCAAATTCACCTAAACATAAAAGCTGGAAAATCATAACAATGAAAGTCATGAAAATAGGTGAAGCAAAAATTCCAGAAGACTACACAAGAAATCCAGAAATCACAATATAGGAGCATGAAAACTCACCTACACGTGTAACACAAAGCGAGACGCTATCTCATGGTTGCAAGCCATTAATTTTGACACACGAATGGCCCGAAGACCGTGGGGCGCTACCCCACATATGTGATGGCGAAACATCACACAAATGCAATGGCGAAACATCACAAGAGTGGGGTCTAGTCTCCCTCGCAGACAAAGAGACATCGCAGAGTTGCTAGTCTAAAACACAAAAATGATCGTCATGATCATCAAGTAGTGTCAACTACACTAAGTTAGTAAATGTAAAAGTTTAGCTTCATGTCCCATAACCACTTGCTTAACTTAAATATTTACGAACAAACTGTAAATCTTCACTAGAAAATTATCACAAAAGGTTCAATCAAACAAGTCCAAGAATTAACCGACAAAGCAAACGCAAGCGTTTCATACCACTTGTTTTACTAAGCCGTTTAATTCGATTTCTCATCCGAGTGAAGTAAAGGTTTGTATATATACTAATAGATTGGAAAGTGGTTTTATAAACGAGTTTGGTATTGAAAATAGAGTTGAAATCATTTTGATGAAAGAGTTTTGATATTTACTACTAGTATTGAAACCTTCATATTTATAAAGTTGTTATCCCGCCTTTTTAGCAAGGCCGTGGTACCATAAAATCGACTGAGAAGCCCAAGATAGTTTGTCTCGAAGAATGGTCAACTCAGCATCTTAACAAAGCAAGTTCAGTTGAATGTTTTTCAGATAAAATCCCCCACGGAGGTGGGTCCAGGGGGCAGCGCCCCCGGCGGAGTGTGGGGCAGCGCCCCGTCCAAAATGGTACGACCTAGTGAAGACCTAAGGGAGGATAGGATTGAGCAATCTAAAGGGGCAACGACCTAAGGTCTTAAACAAGGTCGAGCGACCTATAGAGGCATAGGGTCAAACGACCTAATGTGTCATGACCTAGCGAACTAAGTGGGTTCGCGAGTTAATGGTACAAAGACCGAGCGACCTAACATTCGAACGACCCAAGGAAGTAAGGGGCCGAGCGACCTAGAGGTGTTCGCGACCTAGTGGTCGAGCGACTTAAGGGGGTATGTGACCTAAGGGAAACTCGCGACCTAATATGGCCGAGCTAAGGTAAGGTACGACTCAACCAGGTGAGCGACCTAAGGAAGACTCATGACCTAACATGGCCAAGCTAAGGTAAGGTGTGACTCAACCAGGTGAGCGACCTAAGGAAGACGAACGACTTAAGGAACTCGCGGGTTAGAAGAGGCGAGCGACCTAAGGTCATACGACCTAACAGGGAAACGACCTAATGTCGTACGACCTAACGGCCTAAGGTCATACGGCCTAACGACCTAAGGTCTAAAACAAGGTCTAGCGACCTAAGGTCAGGAACGACCTAGTGGTTGAAGTGACCTAGTGTTGCCGCGACGTACAACCTAGAGGCCCACGACCTACGACCTACGACCTAGCGAGCCAGAGCCGAGCGACTTAAGGCTGTAGAACGTTTTAAGGCCATAAACGAGATATTTGAAGGCCGAGACTTTTCCACGCGAACGACCTAGCATTGGCAGAACGACCTAAGTGCGGAATTTTACCAAAAACACTAAAAATTGGAGTTTTTCGCCAATCCAATCCAAGCCAAATGCAATTATACATACGAATGTGATAGGGATTCAATCCCACAGTCCAAGATAGTTATAGACAAGATTGTGAGATTAAAAATCTCACCTTTTCACCAAATTATGAAGGTAATGCTAGAAGGTGAATGGAGAAGCAACTACAAGCTTGAATCCAATGCTTTTCCTTGAATTTGGAGTTGAATGATGGAGTTAGAGTTGAAACCTAGTCTTGGAGTTTCTAATTTCCCTTTCCACTCACCATTAATGTTAAAGTTTGTGTTTGGTAGGAATTTATGAAGAGTGAGGAGAAGAAGAGAAGTGGATTTGAGTTATAGTGGCTAATCTAACCCAAAGTCCAAAGCGGGAAAAGTAAGTGAAATTCCACTAACTCCAAACCTATCAATGTTTATACTTAAAAAAGTTGTAAACGGCATTTCGAACTCAATGGAAGTGGTCTCGAGTCCTAATTTGACCGTTTGTAAAAAGTAGCTTTTCGGACCAACATCCGACTATAAAATATTTAAATAAAGTATTTAAATGTAAAATCGATAAATATGCGGGTTGTTACAATACATACCCGAACAGACTTTAGAATAGGAGAAAATCGTTATGGGTTGAAATGATAAACCCAAGCGATTTTCATTTAATTGAATTTAGGATTACGGGTTGAAATGATATCCACACGTATATATTTAGTATACGGATTGAAATGATATATATCCATAGCACTTGACTATATGATAGGAATTATATACAGACACCGTTGGTCCATATAAATATTTTGAAAATAATTTCTATAATTTTGGAAAGAAATATATGGTTTAATAAATTTGATTCTTAAGATATTATATAAATGAAAATTGTATATATAGATTTAGTAGTAATATTTGATTTAAATTAGATTGATATAATGCATATAATATGGTTAAGTATTTATGTAAATCTATATTTCAAATAGATTCTCTTGTAATAAATTGAATAATTAAGATTGGGAGGTAAATTCGGGTTTATAAAAATGGTATTTAAATAAGGATTTATATAATTAAATAGATTTGAAATTTTGAATGGGAAATTTAAAGGGTATGATTTTATAACTGGATTTTTGATTTAAGTTATTTAATGAATATTTCACGTTTAAATAAATTAAAGAAAATATTGAGTAAAATGTAATTTAAGGTTACTTAAATGATATTGAATCTAATAAGGGAGTATTTCAAGACTAAATAATAATGAGGTTAAATCGAGATCTATATGAAACTGTTATGTAGAACATTTAAATATTAAAGTCTTGAACTATATTGGAATTTAAATGGTTTATGTTGAGATTTAGATCTGTATTTGAAATCAACATAGTTAAATTTGTTATTTAGCAACTAAATTGAATTGAAATGAAAATTTAGGTTGAACTAAATTTGAATTTAATATTTAGAAAACTAAATTGAATGAAAATTTAGATGAAACGTTGAATACTTAAAGTTTTGAAATATATGGAAATATAAAGGGGTATTTGTGATTATAAATCCGAATTTGAGATCGATAAAATTTAAGTGGCTATTTTAGAAATTGAGTTGAATTTAAACTGATAAATTGAGATTGAACTTAATTAGAATGGGAAGGTCGGGTTGATGTTGGAACGTTTTGTTAAGTTGAGGAAATTGAAAATACTTTACTGTATAAATTATTTAATATATATAAATACTATTTTGGGAAATATAGAGATATTTGAAGTGAAAATGAGATTTGGTTTTGAAGTATAAATTAAGCTGAAATGACCACGGTGTTATAGTGTATATTTCAACCTTGTAGAAAGTTCCATTGACCCTTAGAGGTTGGTTATCCCAAACATCCTTTAAGTTATTTGTATTTCAGTTGATATGTCACTTGAGTTGGATTTATTGATATAAGAATGTTAATCTTTACTCGAGTGATTTGTGTTTTGCTTTACGCTCGGGTCAGACCGAGTGATACAACCTTTGAGACTCACCTTTGGAGTTCGGAGCTTCGTTTGGAAATCCAACTATCGATTCAGATTCCAGCCTTTCCCGTTGATTGGTTCAGAGAAGTTATCTGTTGCATTGGAGACTTGACTGCATTTGAACTATTCGGTTGTATTTTTCTAACTCTAATATATATAGTAGCTTCATGAACTACGATTCTTTATCTATTCCACTGCACTATATTACTTTGTGATCTGTGATTGATTTATTTAATGTATATTTTAAGTTTTGCCAAATTTAAATTAGCAATTCGGTATTTTGAATTATTCAAGTCGGATATGTATGGTTTTATTGTCGATTTGAACGGTCCAAAATAGCGGGTAGTTACAGTTGGTATCAGAGCTTTGGCTCTACGAAAAACTTAGCATATATGGTAAATTTATTTACAGAATCACTTTCGCTCGAGTTGAATCTCTTCCTTTTGACTCGATTTCCTTTGAATTTTGGAATGTCCCTCGGTTCCGAAATTCATTCCGTCTCTCCCTATTTATATTCGTTTGATTCCGGAGTATCCCATAACTCCACTGAATGATTTGTAAAGGGGGTGAAAACTCATTTTCAATTGGCATTGACTCACCGAAGATTTCTGTATCCTCGGTTTACGATGCTGCTATATCTTGTTATGCCGAATTCTATATCTCTTGCGATCGAATGTCGAAGTGCCTCAGAATTCTACACCGATCTAATTTTGGAATCACGGTTGACCGGTAAAGGTCGCCCGCGATTTATAGAAGTATATCCATCTTCTATTTTGTAATTTAATTATCTCCTCTTCGATCGAGTCTATATTCGGATCAGGATTCTATTGGTTGGAGTTCCTCTAAATTAAATCTCTATCTTTGTTTTGAAATCCATTCTTGAATCATCCTTTGAAAATGGGGTTTTGTTTGTATTTTTGAAATTGTTTATACCAAAATTTTATTTTGATAACTATTATTTATTTATATATATATATATATATATATATATATAAAAGTGAAAATGTTTTCGATAAGGATTATATACCTATATATATAAAGCAAATAAGAAATGTTATTCTATATAAAAAGGTTTTGAAAGGATTTGAAATTTTGAAAAATTATAAGAAATTGATTTATATAAAAATGATTTATAATTGTAAAGTTAAATTTGAAATTCGAGAATTGAATTTCGGTATTTTGAAATTGGTTTAAGATTTTGGAAAATATATAAAAATAATACGATTTAAAAGTATTTTTCGAATAAGAAATGTTTCAAATGAGTTCAAATAAATTCCAATAATTTTGAAGAAATTTCAAAGTAGTTTTCAAGAAAATAGAAGTCCAGAACTCACTTATGTCGTTGGAAAATAATTTCAGTGATGAGTGCACGCATCATCGACATTGATTTTCGAGTTTTAGAGTGGGGGAGAGGCCTCTTTAATAGCTTCACTATGCGAGTGATTTTGTAAAACCATTTTGATTTCAAATTCCGAAGTATAATTTTCTATTTTCGAAAGATGTCTGTATATATTTGAAACAATTTAAAGTGAGACCGGTGTTCAGTTGTAACGACCCGGTATTTTCAACCATTCGCATCCATTATAAGTGTATAGGTAGACACTCATGCCGGAATTGGATAGCTCAAAATACCGCGTTGTAAATAAAAAATTTGGCAAATCTCAGAATATACAGTAAATAAAATCACAGATCACAGACACAGAGTGTATAAAAATGCAGCGGAAGTAAAAGAGATAGTAGTTCATGAAGCTACTAAAAAAAATATATAAGATACATCAGAGTTAAATGAGATACAACAGAAGAGTAACAAGATACATCACTGAAACACTGGATACTGAAACAAAATAGAAGGCTGGATCTTCAAGGAAAGCTCCAACTCCGAAGGTGAATCTTGAATGCTAACTCAATCAATCTGACCCGAGTGTAAAGCAAAACACAAAACCCTCTAGTCAGGACATAAATACTTGTAAACTGTAAATCAACTCAAGTGAACAGTAACAAAATGCATCAATAACTTAAAGGATGCTTGGGACCGTCCATCCTCTAAGTATCCGTTAAACTATTTACTATATAGTAATATACGCTATATATGGTAGTGTCTAATCAGTAAAGTATAATCATATAGAAAATAGCGTTAAGGGGATGGTGAACTTTAACGCGGTCGGATCTTTAAAACCAAAATCATAGTGGGCTCGATATAAGGATATGACACGGCACGCGAGGCAATGCCAGGGTGGATACACCGTTTGCACTCCCGGACCGGTGGTGACGGCAAGCCAGCAGCTTCCGCCCACCTCGAACAATGCCCCCGAATCAAAGTGGCGCCACCGAATCGAATGACAACAGTAATAGAATAGTTTCCGATGGAGCATGCTCGATGAAAGGGTGCGACCCTTTGTGTAGCCCGGTATAGCTCCTGTTTTAGTCATATATGCCAACTCACGGGAGTTGGGTCCACGTAATATACCTCGAGAACGTCGCCACCATCCTACTTCATTCTGGAATCTCCACCGCGTATACAGTTGTTAAAGTGGTTTTCGGTAGTGGCCGGCTATAAGACAATATCCGATCCCGGTCTCTTTAACAACCAATCCTTATTATAACCCATGGATATTTATTTCAAATAATTTATACTTCCAAGACCAAAATATCATACTCATTTCAAAACAATATCACAATTGTATCATTTCCATTTCAAAAATAATTCAATATTATATCATTCAAATGAAACCCAAATTTTCAAATCATTGAATATTTCTTTAAATTTATTAAACTTGAAATATTCCTTTAAATTATCATAGCATTTTGGAATGTATTACTTTCCACTTTACATTGTATATAATCAACGTATGGATAAGCTTAAAATTTTAACATGTCAATTTATCATAGCCTTATAGTTAAATAAACTTTCTTACTGTAATATACAATTTAAACCGAAATTCTTATGTTAAGTTAAAAACACCTTATTAACTTACACTATTATTACAATAAGTAACATTTATCATTTTAATCAATTTAAAATACACCATTACATTGATTAAAATCTACGTGTCTAATGTACGTTTTAAATTTTATATTCCTATTACAATAATGAACATTTATTAATTAAATCAATACCACACAACTTAAAACTTTACATGTTTCTTTCTTAATTAAAACTTTACATGTTCTTGCATTAATTAAAACTTTCATGTTCTCTCATTAATTAGGACTTTACACGTTACTTTCATTAATTAAAAACTTATACGTTTCTTTCATTAATTAAAACTTATACCATTCTTTCATAAATTAAAACCTATACGTTTCTTTCATAAATTAAAACCTATATGTTTCTTTCATAAATTAAAACCTGTACGTTTCTTTCATAAATTAAAATCTGTACGTTTCTTTCATAAATTAAAACCTCTACGTTTCTTTCATAAATTAAAACCTATATGTTTCTTTCATAAATTAAAACCTATACGTTTCTTTCATAAATTAAAACTTAACATTTCAGATTTATATTACCTTTTCACAAATTTAACTAAACTTCCAGTTTATTTAATTAATTTAACATCTTTAGTTAAAACTCAAATTTCACATTTTCAAGTCAAGTTATATTTTATAATTTCATTTTCAACATTCATTTATTCAACCACTTAAATTTATAGAAAATCAATAATTCTTTAATAAATCACTTAAATTCAAATATAAATTGATTTATCATATTTACCATTTTCCAAATAAAATTAAAGTCCATTTTATTCATGTAACTTAAATATCATTTTTAGTCAAAATTCCAAATTTCAAACATAAGTTATATTTCAAAATCCAGTTAATCCATTCATAAATTACATTTTTAACACATAGAAAAATCAAAATTTATTTACTTTAAAACCTTTCAAAATCTATTTAAATCAAATTTCATAATTTTATATTTTTAAAATACTTAAAATATTCAAAGCAATTTATAGAATAACCACGGGTCTGTATATAGTTTTCTAACCTAGGTCAAGTGATACGGATATGTATCATTTCAATCCGCAGTTTTAAAAGGTAAAAATCCAGGTTCTATCATTTCAAACCCGCAATCCCAAGTATAGATAAATAAATAAAATAACTCAGGCTTATCATTTCAGCCCATAATGATTTTTATCCTAACAGGGAACTTGCAGTGTGATCATATACAAAAATAATATAAACAATGTCAATATCACAATATACAGTCATGTATCAGATGTCAGGTGAAAATTAACAGTTTTAACATGGTAATAACATGGTAATAACACGGCATAGCATATCATATGATCATCATTAACTTGCATAAATATTTTACATTACTAAACACTTGTCATCAATCCACTTTTCATAAGTATATATGTCAGAGTGAGAAAGACTCACCTTTTTCAAAGCTAGAGACCAAAACAACATACAAGCACGACTCCAAAGGCACGACAAGCACAATTTCACGACTTTTGATTTGAGTTGAAAGATAGCCAAGATATGATTTTGTATCACCAACCCAAAGCAAAACAATGAAAGGAGAACAAACGAAATAAAACAAGAGTGAAAAGAAGAAAGAAAGAAAAAAAAGAAAAAAAAATGAAAGGAAAAGCAAGCGCCGGTTCATACCTTCAGGAGATGCTTACGCAAATTTTGATGGAAGCAAAATGAATAATTTATGGTATGGAACTTTTCAACGTGAAATATATATTAACATTTGCTCACTAATTTATGTAGAGGGCAGGCACGAGAAAAATGCTTGAACGGTAGAGGCAATTAAGGCATTCAATTCTATCCAATAGGTGGAAATGTATGGGAGGCAAGAGGGAAAGAAATAATTCACATACGGAAATGATTTAAGGCAAGATTTGAGCAAGATTTTGGATTCTCAAAAGAGAATATACGGCTGAAAACTTTGCATTGTTAACGCAAGAAAAAAAATCAAATAGATAACGAAAAGGCAAGAGCAACAATTAAATATATGCCCAAAGTAACGTACAAATTATTTTGTTTCTCTTATTAAATAACGTACAAATTATTTTGTTTCTCTTATTAAATAAATTTAAAATACTAACGTTTCTATTAGGAAAATAAACCATCACTTTAAACCAAAATTTAATAGCTATTGTACCATAATTAATAACATTTGATTTAGCTTCATCCAATTGATTGTTAAATATAAAGTTAAGAAACAGATGTAAACATATGTAAAAGAAATGTAAAGTTTATTTCCCGTTTCACACTAATTATTACTAACTTTTAAAAAAAAAAAAAAGTATACAACAAATATGACCAAACAAAAGTGAAACAAATGTTACACAATTGTATACAGTTCAAGATGAAAAATTTGCCTTTAGAATTATAAAATCTAGAATTTCTATTAAAGTTACACTTTTTATCCAAATCAAATTTTCAGACATTCTTTATTTTTATTTGAAAAAATGATCAGAAATCATTTCAAGAAAATTTCCAAAATTAGATTTTAAGAAAACAAAAGCCAAAGTCTTTAAATAAATGAAAAAAATTAAAATTTAGGGAAAACAAGTAGAAAAGTAAGAAAAAGAAAGGGAAGCCATTACCAGATCTTTGAAGCCGTGAGAAACAAATGAAAATGATCTTTTTTTTCACATGAAAACCTAATGAGATGACGGCTACATTAGGGTTTTACGCGGCTAAGGCAATTAATTGAGGAGTTTAAGGAAATGAAGGGTTTGGGCAAATAAAAGGGCTTACGTTTCAAAGTGATTTACAATCTTCCATATTCTTTTCCTTTTAAAATTTTACATAAACAAAATTTCAAGAGAAAATACTTTACAAACCGAAATCAATTAGAAATATGAGGTAACAAATAGTATAATTTGAAAAAATATAAAATAATGAAGAAAATGCCTTAAAAATACCAAACAGTGTTCTAAAATTGTGCATAAATCACTGTTAGTCTTGGAAAATTATACATTTCATTATAAAATTATTATGAAGTGGAAAGGAATGTTTTCATGAGAAAATGAGGTAAGAAATGCACAGCTACAATAAAGAAAGGAACGGTCAAAGGAAATTAAATCTATTAATTGGAAAAGAAACGGAAGAAGAAACGTTAAAACGGTTTTACGTTTCTTTGCTTTCAAACCTTTTAAACTTCCTATATATATATTCATATACATATAAATACCTGAAAATAATTAAATCTCAGTTAAAATTTGAAAATATAACAGATAAACAAAATATTAATAATTAAATATTAATTAGATATGATTAAAATAAGAAAAATAGCACAGAAAATGAAAACTTGACTTAAGAACTAGAAATAACTTCAATACACTTTGGAAAAATTTACTTTAATTTAAATATATGTAAAATGAATAAAATAAAGTAAAACACAGCAAATAACAGTGAGTGCATAAAATAAATAAATAAATTTGAATTATATATAATTAAATTAAGAAAATGGCTTAAAATTGTAGACTAGGCTTTTAAAATTAGAAATAAATTCAAATGAACTTTAGAAAAATTATATTATCATTTTAAAAATACTTAAAAGTCAAAATATACATTATATAATATATTATCACATATTAAAATAAAATAAAACAAAGAAGAAGTAATTTATACAATTTAAAATAGTCATTGTTAAATAACCCTATATACGCACAATATTGTAAAGGGTATAACTTTCACAATTTACATCCAATTTCAACGAAACGAAAAGTGGTGTTCTTATAATTTTATGTACTTTCGTAATAAAAGAAAAAATTTAAATTTTTTAACTTTTAAAATTTTAAGTTGAAAGTCACAGTTTGACTATTTTGACCAATATCAGCATTTCAGGCAAAATTTTCAACTTACACAAGTTTGGGATTATAACTCATAAAAATCAAGATTATATTTAAATAATAAATTTAATCATTTCAAATAAGTAAAAATAAAAAAAAAATTAAACCAAAATTTTACATTAAAATAATTAAGATATACAATAAAATAATTACAAAATATAGGGTTGTTACACTCTCCCCCACTCAAAACTTTTCGTCCCCGAAAAGGAATGAGGTATGGAAGGGCACAGAAAAGATAGAGTGAAATAGGATTAAGATAAGATGACAAGAAGATTGAAGTTATACCTGATAACTGTTGTTATAGGTAAGTTTCGCAAGGTGCATATTATCAAAGATTATAGAAAAATTTCTAAACAGAAAGATCATAGGAAGATGCATATACCAGTCTATAGCAAGATAAGGATGTTAAGAAGAACCAAAAGATAGTTTGAAAAACAAAATAAGGAAATGAATTTGAAAGCATGGAGATTTCATCTTAAATAGAAAATAAACTTTTACACAAGTTACATAAATCTTAACTATCTCAAATTTCATTATCTTATTATCCAATCATCTTAAATTAACAAATTTTTTCTTTAAAACCATGGGTTAGAAAAATAATCATTTATTACACTCACAATGTATTTAATAAATTTTATTCTTCTTTATTCCTAATAAAATTAAATTTATTCCTCTCACTATATTTATCACTCATGTTCAATATACTTACACTTATTATAACTGCTTTCTTTTATTCTTAGTTCTTTTAACATCATTTTATTGTAAGTTATTCAATTACCCTTTATCATATTTACCTCTGTTAATCATTTTATAATTAAAATTTAAGTGTATAACATTTATTATAACCACTCAAATTTTATTTATAAAATCTTTTTATATTGTATATTAACCAATTACATTGTTAACTTCTGAAATTAAGGTAAGTTATATTGGAATGAAATTGTGTCATATAAATAAAACTTTCCAATTTAATTATCTCAAGTTTAATCACTTACCCAAATTTTTTTTTGATTTTCTTTTTATAATTGAAATTATTGTTAAAAATAAAATTTAAGAATTAAATTTCCGATTTCTTCAAACCTTTTAGAGATAAGTAATAATATATATATAATATGTCAAATCAAATTTCAATCATATATCTATATATATTATAAATTAAGTCATATTTTAGAAATTCAAATAAATTTGATTTCCCAAAACAAAGCTGTAGCAAGACTACAGAACAGTCTCTTCACTTCGAAACTCGAAAATGAACGTCGATGATGCTGCAGTCATCACCGAAGTTATTTTCCAGCGACAAAGAGAAGAGTACTAATTTTAAACTTAAAATTCTTTGGAAACAAATTTCTATTTGAAAATATTTTAAATATTATATCCCTTTAAACTTTTAAACAAAAGGTTTGGAACCATCGGAAATTAAATTCTCAAATTTCTTTTTCTAAATTCATTTAAGTTCCCATATAAATTTATAAACAATTATTTTTAAATTCATTTATAGAACAATAAATGATAAATCTAGTATTATCATTTCAAATTATCAATTTAAATCATTTCATTAAGTTCCATAAATTTACTTATATATCAAAATTTATTTCATTAACCAATTTTTTTTTTAAATATATTGTGTCCGTTTGTTCTGTCAAAGTGTTTTGGAAATCCTATCGATAGCGTTGATCAGACGAATCGATCGGAAACCCAACTCAACATCAACAACACAATATATAAACAAAATATAGATTGACAAATACAATTCAAAATGTTTGAAAATATGTTGGAAACAAAATACAAGATGATTAAATACAGAGTAGGGAGGCGGATAAGCTAAAATAAATCACGGGCAACCTTAATCGGGTCAACCGTGACTTAAAGTATAAGATCGAAGTGGATTTTCTGGGGTAAATCTACATTCGACCTCAAGAGATAGAGTTTGGGATAATAGGAGATACTAGCCTCTAAACCGAGGATATAAAATTTTTGGTGAATCGATGCTGTTGTAAAGGACTTTCACTCCTTTTACAAGAATTTTTTTGAGATTGGCGGGACTGCCAATTCACTATAAAGATCATTCGAAGTGGAGTTATGGGATACTCCAGAATCAAGTGAAGATGAGTAGAGGGGAATAACAATGGATTTTTGGAACCGCAGGGAACGTTCCAAAACTCAAAGGAATCGAGTCAAAAGAGAGAGATTCAACTCGAATGAACGTGATTGTGTAAATACATCTACTCCATATGCTGAGTTTTGCCTAGAGCTAACCAAAGCTCTGATACCAACTGTAACGACCTGGTATTTTCAACCATTCACATCCATTATAAGTGTATAGGTAGACACTCATGCCGGAATTGGTTAGCTTAAAATACCGCGTTGTAAATAAAAAATTTGGCAAATCTCAGAATATACAGTAAATAAAATCACAGATCACAGACACAGAGTATATAAAAATGCAGCAGAAGTAAAAGAGATAGTAGTTCATGAAGCTACTAAAAAAAAATATAAGATACATCAGAGTTAAATGAGATACAACAGAAGAGTAATAAGATACATCACTGAAACATTGGATACTGAAACAAAATAGAAGGCTGGATCTTCAAGGAAAGCTCCAACTCCGAAGGTGAATCTTGAATGCTAACTCAATCAATCTGACACGAGCGTAAAGCAAAACACAAAACCCTCGAGTCAGAACATAAATACTTATAAACTGTAAATCAACTCAAGTGAACAGTAACAAAATGCATCAATAACTTAAAGGATGCTTGGGACCGCCCAACCTCTAAGGATCCGTTAAACTATTTACTATATAGTAATATACGCTATATACGGTTGTAACAACCCGGTATTTTCAACCATTCGCATCCGCACATGTCGGACTTGAATTTCTCAAAATACCGCGTTGTAAATAAAATTTGGCAAATCTCAGAATATACAGTAAATACATAGTCATATATCACGGACACAAAGTAAATAATAATGCAGCGGAAATAAAAGAGATAGTAGTTCATGAAGCTACTATATAAAAATAAGATACATCAGAGTTAAACAAGATACAACAGAAGAGTAACAAGATACATCAGGTATAAATCAGAATACATCACTGAAATCACTAGATACAAAAAGCAAAATAGATAGCTAGATCTTCAAGGAAAGCTCCAGCTCCAAAGGTGAATCTTGAATGCTAACTCACTCAATCTGACTCGAGCGTAAAGCAAAACACAAAACACTCGAGTCAGGACATAAATACTTATGAACTGTAAATCAACTCAAGTGAACAGTAACAAAAATGCATCAGTAACTTAAAGGATGCTTGGGATCGCCCATCCTTTAAGGATCCGTTAAACTATTTACTATGTAGTAATATTGCGCTATTATAATAATGTCTACAGTAAAATAAACATACTTTTAAATAGCGTTCCGGGCTACCCATATCTCCCTTCACACATAATAGTCCCAGTAGTCCATCCAATATCATGCCATCTCCACTCTGGGTGACTGTCAGAGGATACCACACGGGGTACGGGAGAAAAACAAACTCGTAGTAAAGGCTCGGTATGGTAGGTGACACGGCACACAAGGCAATGCCAGGGTAGATATACCAATTACGCACACGGGCTGGTAGTAACGCAGCAGCCACATACGCCCACCTCGGAACACACTCCCATATCAAAATCGGAGGATGGCCATCTAATCAATCACCAGTAAGAGTATAGTATCGAAGGAATGTGTCCGATCGGAGGAATGACCTCACTTGGCCTGAGATCGCTCCTGTTTTAGCCACCTTATGCCAACTCACGGGAGTTGGGTCCACGTAATATACCTCAAGAACGTCGCCACCATCCTACTTCATTCTGGAATCTCCACCGCGTACACGGTTGTTAAAGTGGTTTTCGGAGTTGGCAGAGAGTATGACAACTTCCGATCCCGGTCTCTTTAACAACCAAACGTTATTATAACGCCGTGGTCATTTCAAAATAGGTTATAATTCAAAAAGATCGAATCATTTCATTTCAAACTATATTTCTTTCAAAATAGTTTATACTTCGAAACCAAAACCATTTTTATTTCAAAACTATTTATTCAATCAAAATAGTTTATACTTCGAAACCAAAAACATTTCAAACATATATTCATTTCAAAATCATAATATTTTCAAAGTATAACTCTTTCGAAACCAAAATTACTTGAAGCAATTACACTTTGAAAGTCATAACATTTCAAAATCATACATTTGAAATCATGGGATATTCATTCAATTCTTTACATTTTACAATTCATTCAATTAATCCCAAATTTTCAATTTCCAACTTAATTCAATTCAAACCATCAGTTTCAATTAAATTTCCCAATAACCATTTCAAATCATATCAATTTCAAATATAGATTTGATCCACAAATTAAACTATTCAATTTTTAATATATTTCAAAGCTTTAATATCCCGCATTTCAAAAACTAAATTTTATAATTTCATATATCTCAAATCTAGTTTCATTATTACTTAGTTTTGAAATATTCATTTCATAAATCCAATATTATTTAAATAAACTCAATTTACAATTAAACTAAATATCCTTTCATACCAATATAAACTTCAAATATTCATTTATCAGAAGTACATATCATTCCAATTCATATTCTTTATCAAAATAAAGATCAAATCATTTCCAAACCTTATTATCAAATCATTATTTAAATTCAAATTCAAATACTCAAATTTAAATATCATTTTTAAATCAAATAAGTCACTCATTTGTTATTTCAAGTATCATTACAAAATACGTTAAAAATTCCATTCAAAAATTCATTTATCTCATTACATTTCATTCCATTTAACACATAACCAAGTAAACCTTATTTAAATTCAAATTTAAATTCCTTAAAAATTCAAATTTAAATATTAAAATATATTCAAAACTTCTTAAATTTCACAATTAATAAATTTCCAAAAGTTAAATCATTTAACACTTTAAAATATAACTCAAACAGTGTTAAAATCTATAACATTTAAAACATTGTCAAATTATAGCAACGACAGCATTTATAAAGTGCTATCGTAGCTTATAGCTTCCAAAAAGGGTTTAGTTCAAGAATAACGGCATTTATAAAATGTCGTAATAGATATTTAGTTATTTCAAACATTGTTAGATTCAAAACAATAGCATTTAAAATTGCTGTCAAAAGACTACAACATTTTGAAAATGCTATAAAATTCCAGATTTCATTTTAGCTTTTCAAAAATAATAATAAAACTCCAAATTTTTATTATAACTTAAAAATCATATTTCTAGACTTCAAAATTTCACATTTAAAATCATTTTAACATATGATTTAACACAACAAAATTTTTAGATCAAATATTCAATTTAAAAACTCCATTTATTAAGTCAAAATTCACTGTTTATTAACATATAAATTAAATAAAACTTAAAATTTTACTTCAAATATAATTTAAAACTTTAAATTTAATTTCCATTATTTATTTACATTTTAAAATAAAATTTAAAGTCTAAAATCTCAATTACTTCAAATTTACGTACTCAGATTCACAATTTCAAGACTTAATATTTAATTTTCTTAAAACCATAAAATATATATTTTTAAATCAAAATTTCATACTTTTAAAAATACATATTTTAATAAAAATCATTTAGAAATATACCACGGGGTCTGTATATAATTTTCTAACCTAGGTCAAGTGATACGGATATATATCATTTCAATCCGCAGTTTACAAAGAAAATCCGGGTTCTATCATTTCAAACCCGCAATCCCAAGTAAAATAAAATACAATAAAAATCGCTCAGGCCTGTCATTTCTGCCCATAACAATTTTTTCCTATTCTAAAGTCCGTTCGGATATGTATCATTTCAACCCATAGTGATTCTATTCTAACAGGGAACTTGCAGTGTGATCATATGCATAAACAATATAAACAATGTCAATGTCACAATATAATGTCATATATCAGATGTCAGGTTATAATTAACAGTTTTAACATGGTAACAACATGGCATAGCATATCATATAATCATCATTAACTTGCATAAACATTTTATATTACTAAACACTTTTCATCAATTCACTATTTCATAAGTATAAATGTCAGAGTGAGGAAGACTCACCTTTATCAAAGCTAGAGACAAACAACACACACAAGAGCGATTCCAAAGGAACGACAAGCACGATTTGATTTGAATAGATGGAGACCCTTGTAAACAACACAAAATATAACATACATAAGCACAAATATAGATATCGACATACAAATATGATCAACAATTTTAGTTTGCAGAACAGTTGCAAAACAAGATAGATGACCAAACCTTAGAAGCAAAAGACTTGCACACGACAACATAAGCTTGTCACATGATCAAATTATCTTGATCTCACCACACTAGGCTCTGGTTTGGGTCAGGTATGGCAACCATAAAGGTTAGGTTACAAGTGGATGAAGGTAGTGGAATAGTTACAACATGAAGCATACATGGGTTCAAGGCAAATATGTGAAGTTTTTGGTGCATTTTGACTCGGCTATGACCACATATAGGCTCGGCCATGGGGTCTTCATGTCAGGTCAGATCTGGACAGTAGTGAAAAGGGAAGCCAGAGGTGAAGTAGATGATGGTAGTGGCTGCTAAGGGGTGGCCAAAGGCAACTATGAAGGCAATAGTGGAGTATAGGCTTGGCTAGCATTGTTTTGGTGAAGTGCTTTGCAAATTTGAGGTGGTGGCTTCATCTAATGGTCATGGCTAGAGGTGGTGGTCAGAGGAGAGGGGGTTGGTGCTGCTGTAGATGGTGGAGAGGATGGTGGTCAGCAAGGAGAGAGGTGAGGCCAAGCAAACATGAAGAAGAGGAAGGCTAAATCAGTGAAGAAGAGGGGAAAATGTAAAAGAAAAGCCATTTTTTTTTCATACATGGCCGTGATTTTTAGGGGGAAGATGAGGAAGAGTTTTCACGTGAAAATGAAAATGGAATGTCAGCTGAAGAGTGGAGTTAAGGCAGCCAATTGAAGAGATGTTGGTTGAGAAATGAAAAGATAGAATACAAAAAGGCTTGAGCAAATAAAGAGTCGCAAACCTTTCAAATTTCCACCATTTCGTTTTAAATTTTAAATACATGTAAAATATATATAAATACAGATAAAAACACGAAAATATTGTAAATAAACAAAAATAAATAAATAAATATTAATTAAATTTAATTAAATTAAGAAAATAGCAAAGAAAATGTAAACTAGGCTTGAAAATTTGAAAATAATGAAATGAACTTTTGAAAAATTGTATGTACATGAAACATATTTATAAATAAAGATAAAAACATAAAAATAAAATGCATACATAAAAATGAATAAATAAATTTTAATTAAATATAATTTAAATAAAGAAAATAACAGAAAAATGGAAACTAACCTTTAAAAATAGAAAATAAATTCAATGAGCTTTGGAAAAATTCAAACATCACTTTAAAAAAATTCAAAAGGTAAAAATATATGTAACATAACATATACTACAATTTAGAATAAGATATGACAAGTAAAAAAAGTATTTATTTAATTTAAAATAAACAATATTGTTAAATAAAACAATTTACACCCAATTTTGTAAAAAGCATAACTTCCACAATATTATTCGGATTTCAACGAAACGAAAAGCATTGTTCTTGAAATTTTATTTACTTTCATAATAAAAGAAAAAATTAAAATTTTCGAACTTTTAAAATTTAAATTTAAAAGTAAAAGTTTGACCAGATTGACCAAAATTCACATTTTCTGGAAATATTCAATTTATGCATGTTTGAAATTCTAATCCACATCAAAATCAACAGTTATTTCAATTAACAAAATATATTCATTTTAATAAATAAAATAAAGTTTTTAAGTTAGGAATTTAAATTAAAATAATTAAAATATACAATTACAATAATCAGAAAATACAGGGTTGTTACACTCTCCCCCACTCAAAACTTTTCGTCCCCGAAAAGGAATGAGGTACGGGAAAGCACAGAAAAAGATAGATTGAAATAGTATTAAGACAAGATGACAAGAAGATTAAAATTATACCTGATAACTGTTGCTATAGGTAAGTTTAACAATGTGGAGATGATCTTTCCAAGATCTTCCAGAATCAAGAACACAAGCATGAAAAAAATCTTTTAGAATCTGATTCACCCTTCCCATTTGACCGACGGTCTGTGGATGACAAGCAGTGCTCAGATTCAAAATGAGTACCAAAAGTTATAGAAAGATTTCTAAACAGACAGGTATAAGCAATAACTTTCCCATTCTGTAGCAAGATACGAGAATAAAGGCAACCAGAAGATAGTTTGAAAAACAAAATAATATAATAAATTCAAAACCCTAAAAATTTCAACTTAAATTGGAAATTAATTTTACATAAGTTAAATAAATCTTAATCTTCTCCAATTCCATTATCTCATTATCCAATTATCTCATATTAACAAATCCCCAAAATCATGTATTTGAGAAAAATATTATTATACTCAAAATGTACCAAATAAAATTTAATTCTTCTTCATTTCTAATTAAAATTAAGTTTATTTCTCTCAATATATCTTGTTACCCATGTTAAATATATTTATACTTATTATAACTTCTTTATCTTATTCTTAGTTCCTTTATCATCATTTTATATTGTAAATCATTCCATTACCTTTTCGTTATTTACCACTGTTAATCATTTTATAATTAAAATTTAAGTGTATAATATTTATTATAACCACTCAAATTTAATTTATAAAATCTTTCGTATTATATACTATCCAATTACATATTCAACTTCTAAAATTTAAGGTAAGTTATATTGTAATGAATTATGTATTATACAAATAAAACTTTCTAATTTAATCATTTCAAGCTTGAATATTTATCCAAATCTTGAAATTACACTTAAAATTATCTTTCAAGATACAATTTAGGAATTAAATTTCCGATAAATTCCAACCTATTTAGAGATAAATAAATGCACATATACTATATATATATATATCCATTCAAATTTAAATCATATGTCAGCATATGTTATAAATCGAGTCTATTTTAGAAATTCAAATCAATTAAATTTCCAAAACAAACTTGTAGCAAGACTACGGAACGGTCTCTTCACTTCGAAACTTGAAAATGAACATCGATGATGTTGCAGTCATCACCGAAATTATTTCCCAGCGACAAAGAGAAAAGCACTAATTTTAAAATTCTTTGAAAATAAATTTCTATTCGAAAATACTTTAAATAATATATCCTTTAAAACTTTAAATACAAGGTTTGAATCCATCAGAAATTAAATTCTCAAATTCTTGTTTAAATTCATTTTAAATTTCCAAATAAATTTATAACATGTTTATAGTTCAATTATTTGTATATGAAACAAGAGATAATGATACATAAAATCAATTATTATTTCTTAACAATCAATTCAATAAAATCTAGAAAAAGATTTATAATATAGTTACAAAAAAATTTTCACAAAAATTATTTCATTACTAAATTTTAAAAACATATTGTGTCAGTTTGCTCTGTTCAAGTGTTTTGGAAATCTTATCGATAGCGTTGATCAGACGAATCGATTAGAAACCCAAATCAACATCAACAACTCAAACAACACAATATATAAAATATTTTAAATATTAGTTTACAAATACACTTCAAGAATGACTTGAAGATAAGTTAGAAACAAAGATGAGATGATTAAATAACAGAATAGGGAGATGGATGAGTTTATATAAATCGCGGGCAACCTTAACCGGGTCAACCGTGACTTAAAGAATAAGATCGATATGGATTTCTTGGGTAAATCAACATTCGGTCTCAAGATATAGAGTTCGGGATTATAAGGGGTACTAGCATCTAAACCGAGGATATAGAATCTCCGGTGAATCGATGCTATTGTAAAGGAGTTTCCCCCTTTACAAAAAAATTTGAGGTTGGCAAGACAGCCGACTCGTTATGAAGATCTTTTGAAGTGGAGTTACGGGATACTCTAGAAACAAAAGAAGATAAATAGCGAGGGACACGAATTGATTTTGGAACCACAGGGAATGTTCCAAAATTCAAAGGAATCGAGTCAAAAAGGAAGAGGTTTAAACTCGAATGAAAGTGATTCTGTAAATACATTTACCCTATATACTGAGTTTTGCCTAGAGCTACCAAAGCTTTGATACCAACTGTAACGACCCGGTATTTTCAACCATTCGCATCCGCACATGTCGGACTTGAATTGCTCAAAATACCGCGTTGTAAATAAAATTTGGCAAATCTCAGAATATACAGTAAATACATAGTCATAGATCAAAAACACAAAGTAAATAATAATGCATCGGAAATAAAAGAGATAGTAGTTCATGAAGCTACTATATAAAAATAAGATACATCAGAGTTAAACAAGATACAACAGAAGAGTAACAAGATACATCAGGTATAAATCAGAATACATCACTGAAATCACTGGATACAAAAAGCAAAATAGATGGCTAGATCTTCAAGGAAAGCTCCAGCTCCAAAGGTGAATCTTGAATGCTAACTCACTCAATCTGACTCGAGCGTAAAGCAAAACACAAAACACTCGAGTCAGGACATAAATACTTATGAACTGTAAATCAACTCAAGTGAACAGTAACAAAAATGCATCAGTAACTTAAAGGATGCTTGGGATCGCCCATCCTTTAAGGATCCGTTAAACTATTTACTATGTAGTAATATTGCGCTATTATAATAATGTCTACAGTAAAATAAACATACTTTTAAATAGCGTTCCGGGCTACCCATATCACCCTTCACACATAATAGTCCCAGTAGTCCATCCAATATCATGCCATCTCCACTCTGGGTAACTGTCAGAGGATACCACACGGGCTACGGGAGAAAACAAACTCGTAGTAAAGGCTCGGTATGGTAGGTGACACGGCACACAAGGCAATGCCAGGGTAGATATACCAATTACGCACACAGGCTGGTGGTAACGCAGCAGCCACATACGCCCACCTCGGAACACACTCCCATATCAAAATCGGAGGATGGCCATCTAATCAATCACCAGTAAGAGTATAGTATCGAAGGAATGTGTCCGATCGGAGGAATAACCTCACTTGGCCCGAGATCGCTCCTGTTTTAGCCACCTTATGCCAACTCACGGGAGTTGGGTTCACGTAATATACCTCAAGAACGTCGCCACCATTCTACTTCATTCTGGAATCTCCACCGCGTACACGGTTGTTAAAGTGGTTTTCGGAGTTGGCAGAGAGTATGACAACTTCTGATCCCGGTCTCTTTAACAACCAAACGTTATTATAACGCCGTGGTCATTTCAAAATAGGTTATACTTCAAAAAGATCGAATCATTTCATTTCAAACTATATTTTTTTCAAAATAGTTTATACTTCGAAACCAAAACCATTTTTATTTCAAAACTATTTATTCAATCAAAATAGTTTATACTACGAAACCAAAAACATTTCAAACATATATTCATTTCAAAATCATAATATTTTCAAAGTATAACTCTTTCGAAACCAAAATTACTTGAAGCAATTACACTTTGAAAGTCATAACATTTCAAAATCATACATTTGAAATCATGGGATATTCATTCAATTCTTTACATTTTACAATTCATTCAATTAATCCCACATTTTCAATTTCCAACTTAATTCAATTCAAACCATCAGTTTCAATTAAATTTCCTAATAACCATTTCAAATCATATCAATTTCAAATATAGATTTGATCCACAAATTAAACTATTCAATTTTTAATATATTTCAAAGCTTTAATATCCCGCATTTCAAAAACTAAATTTTATAATTTCATATATCTCAAATCTAGTTTCATTATTACTTAGTTTTGAAATATTCATTTCATAAATCCAATATTATTTAAATAAACTCAATTTACAATTAAACTAAATATCCTTTCATACCAATATAAACTTCAAATATTCATTTATCAGAAGTACATATCATTCCAATTCATATTCTTTATAAAAATAAAGATCAAATCATTTCCAAACCTTATTATCAAATCATTATTTAAATCCAAATTCAAATACTCAAATTTAAATATCATTTTTAAATCAAATAAGTCATTCATTTGTTATTTCAAGTATCTGTAACAGCCCTAGTTTTTAGCTATTTATTTCTTTTAATTTTTTTGTTTTTAGGAATATAATTTATATAAATTGTGTTTACCAATATTGTTTAAATATTTAATTTAGAGAATTAAACTCGTTAATTTAATATGATTTTTGTAACTAAATTTAAGAAGAAAAAAAAAAAGAGGAAATTTTTATAATGTATAATGAAGTGTGTGGTAACTAAATGTTTTGGATATTATCATAATATCTGTTGTTATACCCATTCCCTAAAAATAATGAAAAGGAGAAAATTTGTAACATATTAAAGTAGTTAATTAATTATGTTAATTTGGTAGGTTATGACATGCAAATCATGTTGGTGGAATATTCTCAATTTTGACATATTAATTATGTTAGCAGTGAACATTGTTAAGCAATTTAAAACAATGAAACTTACAATCAATTTATTTGATAAATCTACCTTATTCCTAGTTAGCAATTCAAAACTTGAATAAAGGCACATACGGATATTTTAAAATGGAGTTAATGACAATTAATAGATATTTCAAAAAGAAATTTATGACAATTAATAGAGAAATTAATTGTAAAATTTCAGTAGTTGACCAGAATTAATTTATTGAATAATTAATGCAAATTAATAAAATTGATGAAAGATAAATAAGTTAATTCTTTTGGTTAATGGCATGAGGACACGAGGTTAATCCCCATTTTGTAGGAGAAATCTGCCCGTGTAACCAGTCCGGCTACCAGTGCCTACAAAGCGGACGGATTAATGTGATACGTCGCAGGATTGATAATTAACAAAAAGGGTTAATTAACTAATTAAGTTAGTAACCAAATTTGAGTATGTAATTAAAGGAGGATAATTAATTGGTAATATGGTAATTAATTGAAATCAATTAAGGAGGGTAATTAAAAGGGATAAGGTAATCAATTGAAATCAATTAAAGGCAATTAAAGGGGAATTAATTGATTAGAAGAATATGGAAATCAAATTTGCCTTCCTTTGCGCGTGACACAAAATTTTATTCTTTTAACATTTTGACATTTGCCTCTTACCATTTGTTTCTTGAGCATGTCACTGTATTCATTTATTCACGCAGCCTTATCCACAAAAATATCAACTCTTCCAATTGCCATTTTTCCTCTCACCTAAATTAAATGCATTCAAAATTTAATCTTGCCTATCTTTGCAAATTTTCGCATACCCATTATATCTCTCTGTTTCCACTGCGTTTGTTTTGCAATAAATAAATTTTTCGAACCATTGATCAAGTAAATATTTATGTAAGCATTTATTACTTTTGCCTTTTCAGTTAAAAGCTTTTTCATTGCTTACCATAAATCACGCAAGAGCTCAAGTTTTGCTTCCTCAATCAAATCTGTTCAAATTTGCAGTAACGCATGCTTTAAATTTAGATTATAACTGGTATAAATCACGCAAGCTATCTAAAAAAAAAAATCCAAAAGAGTGATATCGTTCAAACATAAAACTGGAAAGAGAAATCAACGCATGCATTTATCACAATTTTCGTGTAGCGTTCAAACAAGAAGAACTGGAAATAAATCTCTTGCCTAAACGCATGCACTCAAAAATCAACGCTTGCATTTATTTCTTACGTTTTCAAACCTGCCTATTTATCTCCCCTTTTTATTTCGCAAGTTTATCTATAAATACTTTGCCTCATTCACATAAGTTTTCATATCTCCTTGTTTGTCCCTCTCTGGTACAAGCTTCTATCAGGTAAATAATTTGCATTGTTTATTTCTTTGCTTCTTCCAATTTTCCTTCCTCCTTCTTGTGTTCTCTGATTTCCTTGCTCGGCTACTTCCCCATCATGTCGTGCCATTTATAAATACATATAGAACTTTGTTAGTAGTAGGCTGGAAGAAATGATATAAATTGATTGTAGGAAGCTAGACTATGGAATTAGTGTAGTTATGATGTAGTTAGTGGTATTGTGGATTTGGATAAGTGCAGTTTGAAGAGGAAGGCATAGAAAGAAAAAAAAAATTACAATTTAATAATGGAGAAGATAAATTGATAAGGAGAAAATGATATGAAATGTTGTTTAATTCAAATAAACAATATTGTATGAATAAATCTTGGGTGAATATAATAAAATGACATTTATTTCAATTTTTAATGGTTGAAATAAATTTAAGATGGTTAAAAAATAAATTTAACTACTTATTTGAGAATTTGGGTGGATAAATATCAATGGATTGTATTTATTATGGTTAATAAAAGGATATTGGTGATGTATACCAATAATCACCTTTTAATGTTTAATAATAAAAGTAAAAGAAGAAATAATTTGCCTAAACATGATGAACATGTATGTGAAATAAAGTATTATTTAATGAATTCGAATGTAGTTAGTGGCTACATTTTATTAAATCGAATAATTTGAACAGTATTGTGTTTGTTGCCAATATTGTCATTTTATTTAAATAAATATATATGAGAATGAAAATAATTGATCATGATAAATATGATTAAAAATGTGAGAAATAATTTAATAATGTCTAAACATGTATTTGTTTTGTTTGGGTGCATAACATCTTTTTATTCAATCAATTGTATTAAATTTGCAATTTATTTTGCAATTTATTCAATTTATTTTATGCATGCGTACGGTTGAAGTATGGGCCTAGGATATGTTGAGACGGTTAGCGGGTTGTAGTAGTCGAGCAAGTTGAACTAAATTTCTTTTATTCTATTCGTTCCAGTTGTTCTGAAATTTTGCTTTGACCGTAATTTTTAAATTCGCATACTTGGTATTTGGATCTTATAGATTTAAGTCAAGGCTTTGCATCCGCCGAAGTTTGATCGTGCTTTCCGTTTTTTTTTTCCGAAGTAGATACCGTGTTTGATTTAGATCCACTGCAGCGTTTAAGGTGAGTATTCCTCACCAGACATATGTACATATATTTTGTGAATTATCGCAAGTGTATGTGTAAAAATTTTATTTAAATATTATCTGTCTGTAGTATAACGTAGAATGATGAATCCCATTTAAATTGACACCTCATCAGTTATTATCTGTTGTATTATTTCTGCAGTTATATTATATTATTGTTTATTTACTGCTTAAATCACCACTGCAAGTTCCCTGTTAAATTTAGATTGTTGTGGGCTGAAATGATAGGCCTAAATGATGATTACTGTGCTATTATTATGTTAACTGTTTAACTGTTAACTTGGGATTGCGGGTTTGAAATGATAGAACCCGGGGTTTGTAAATTACGGATTGAAATGATATAAATCCGTATCACTTGACCTAGGCTAGAAAACTATATACAGGCCCGTGGTCCTTATAATATTTTCTGAAATATTTAAAATTATTTTGGAAGTTAAATATTTGATTTAATATCTTTAAAGGATTTTATATTGATTTTGAATGAGTTATAAATGTTAATAAATAAATAAATAAATATTTGAATAAAATTTTGGAATATAACTTATTTTGGAAATTCTGGATTTTTGAAAGGATAAGATTTCAGTTAAGAAATATATATATAAGTTATATTTGGAAATATTTATTAAGTTAAACAATCTACTAAAGCATTTAAATGCTGTCTTTTGAAATTGGACTAGTTTTACCCGTAACTTTAGGTAGCATTTCCTAAGTGCTATAGAATCTGGAATTTGATTGTTTTGAAATTTAAGGAATTTGATAAATTATATTTATGTTTAAGTTTTGGAGACCTTTAAGATATGAGATTTATAACTGGATTTTTCTTAATAAATTTAAGATGAACATTCTAGTGTTAAGTAAATTTTGAAATTATTTAATGGCATAAATTTGGAGTTTTATCTATGGAATTTATGGGAATATTCAAGACGAAATAATAAACACTAATTTGTTGAAAGAAAAAAATATCCAACCTTAGTTTTGAATATTAATACTCCAATTGGATATATATATAGGAATTGAAATGGTCTTGGGAACATGAAGTGATATTTAAATTATGGTTTAAAATAAAGAAATATATTTGTAAAGCTATGTAAATTATCTTCTTTACAAAGTAACCATAAAGTTAAACCATTTATATCCAAACCATTTGTGTTTTGGGAGTTATGTTTTTTTTAAAGAAAAATTTCCAATATATTATGGTTTAAAGGTATAATTCAAATATTTGGTTTCCAGATATTATAAATTTTAAGCAGTATGGTTTTGGAAAAGAATTATATTTGAATATAAAGATATCATGTTGTTTTGGGTTTTAAATGATATCGTATTTATAGTTTTTGGAAATGTTTATACTGGTTTTAAAGTATAAATTGTTTTTAAACGACCACGGGTTATAATAACGATGGGTTGGCAAAGAGACCGGGATCGGATATGGACATACTCTCTGTCGATACCGAAAACCACTTTGACCAACCGTGTACGCGGTGGAGATTCCAGAATGAAGTAGGTCGGTGGTGGCGTTTCCTGTAAGGTAAATACGTGGACCCGACTCCCGTGAGTTGGCATAAGGTGGCTAAAACAGGAGCAATTCCAGGCCAATGAGGTCATTCCTCTGATCGGACGCTCCTCTTCGATATTATACTATGATTTTGGATTGATTCGTTGGCCACCTCTATATTTTGATTTTGGGGAGTTAGTCCGAGGTGGGCGGTAACTGCGGCTACGCGTTTCCACCAGCCTGGATAGCAATTGGTATATCTACCCTGGCATTGCCTAGTTGTGCCGTGTCATCTACCATACCGAGCCTTGTACGAGTTTAGATTTCTCCCGTAGCCCGTGTGGTATCCTCTAGTTGCTTCCCGATCAGGAGGAGCTATGATATTGGATGGACTACTGGGACTATTACGTGTTAAGGTGGAAAATGTAAAGCCTTAATGCTATTTAAAAGTATGTTTATTTTATAAATAGACACTATTATAATAGCGCAATATACTACATAGTAAATAGTTTGACGGATCCTTAGAGGATGGGCGGTCCCAAGCATCCTTTAAGTTACTTGCTCTATATTACAGTACACTTGAATTAGCTTACATTATATAAGTATGTATGTCCTGACTCGAGTGTTATGTTTTATTTTTACGCTCGGGTCAGCCTGAGTTGCAGCTTCAATTTCTTCTCCGTAGCTAGGACACTCAGTAGATCATTCGCGCTGCTGGAAGTTGTTTCAGCCTTTATCTTTTCTGGAATTCAAGACTTTGAAGACTCTATCTCTATTTATGTCTTAAAATTTGTATTGAGGATTATAGACAATGTAAGTTCTATTTGGTTAAAGTTTTATAGTGGCTTCATGAACCACTGTATATTTTATTTCCGCTGTGAGTTCTGATATATGTATGTGATTCTGTGATTTATTTACTACATATTCTGAGTTTTGCCAAATTTATTTTACAACGCAGTATTTTGAACAATTCAAGTCCGACATGTGCGGATGCGAAGGGTTGAAAATACCGGGTCGTTACATTTGGTATCAGAGCTTTGGTTCTAGGCAAAACTTAGAATGTATGGTAAATTTGATTTACAGAATCACGTTCATTCGAGATTGAACCACTCTCTTTTCGAATTTTGGAACATTCCCTACGGTTCCAAAGCTCATTCGTATCCCTCACTTTTTCATCTGCTTTAGATTCTGGAGTATCTCATAACTCCACTTCGGATGATCTTTATTGTAAATTGGCGGTCTCGCCATTATTCTAATAAAGGGGTGAAACTCCTTTACCATTAGCATTGATTCACCGGAGATTTATATTTATCCTCGGTTTATATGCTAGTATCTTTGGTTATTCCAAATTCTATCTCTTCGGATCAAATGTAGATTTACCCCAACCACATCGATATGGCTCTTTAAGTCACGGATGACTAGGTCAAGGTTGTCCACGACTTATATAGACTTACCCAGTTTCCTTATTCTGATCTTCTGATTTCAATTTATCTTGAATTCTATTTGATTTGAGTTCATCAAATTTGAGTCTCTATCCTGGTTTGAGAAGTTTATTCCTATATTTGAAATTAAAATCTAATATTATATATATGAGTATAATTTTCAAAATTTTATAATTAATTTAACTAGTTGTCAAGAGATAATAGTTTTGATTTTATTTATGGTGTTGTAAGCCATGTGTTTGTCTAATAAATAAGTGAATATAAAACAATGGTTATAAATTAATTTGGAAACAGAAATGAATTTAAAACTAAAACTTGAGAATTAAATTTCTGATGATTTCAAACCTTGTGTTTAAATTTTAAAAGGATGTAATAAGTATTTTTGTATAGAAATTTGTTTCCAAAGAAATTTTAAAATTAGTGCTTTTCTCTTTGTCACTGGAAAATAATTTCGGTGATGACTGCAGCATCATCGACATTCATTTTCGAGTTTCGAAGTGAAAAGACCATTCTGTAGTCTGGCTACAGTGTTTCCTTGAGATTTTAATTGATTTGAATTTCTAAAGTATGACTTAATATATATAGATATATAATTTAAATTTGATTTGACATATTAGGTATATATATTTAGTTATCTCTAAATGGTTTGAAGGGAATCAGGAATTTAATTCTTAAAGTTTATCTTGAGGAAGGAAAATAAATATAATAACAAAAATTTGAATAAAAAGGTTCCAATTGGAGATAATTAAATTGAAAGTTTTATTTGTATAACACCCAATTTCATTTAATATAACTTACCTTGATTTTCAAAAGTTAACATGTAATTGGATAATATACAATATAAAAGGATTTTATGAATAAAATTTGAGGGGTTATAATAAATATTATACACTTAAATTTTAGTTATAAAAGATTAATGGGGATAAATAAGGAAAAGGAATTTAAGGAATTTTATTCAAATGTCTTAATAATCAAATTAATTTAATATGGAGCCGTAAATCTAACCAAGAGATTTTAATAAAAGGTTATTTCCTGAAATGAATATGTTTGTGTAATAAACAAGGTATCTTTGAATAAGGAAAATATATTTGAAAGGGATATTTTTGGAGTAAGGATTATATATCTTCAAATCATAGTTTAATTGATGTCTAAATAAATAGTTAAGACGTATTCTAATATCACTAAATTTTGATAATTGAGAATTGGTTTTCAAATGGAAATTCAAGGGTAACTTATTGAAGGAATATCTTATTTATAAGATAAGTATTTTTAATAAAGTGTTAGGTTATTTGTTAAAATTCAGAGTTAAGTACATAATAAACTGATTAGGAATACTATTATATCTACTATAGCATATTATGAGTGTTGCTGTTTCTAAAAATAAAATGTTTTGGAAATTTTTTTTTATAAATGAACTTAGGAATATTTCAACCTTGAAATGAATATTGTTTGGCATTGAATTTAAAAGGTATAAATGAAGATTATTTTAAAGGTATTATGATTTTAGTAGCATGATTTCCAAATTTATAAATTTAATGATTTCAAAGCATTATGATTGCAAATTTATTATCTTATTTGTTTTCAAACTATCTTTAAGTGTCCTTGGTTTCCCTATCTGCTACAGAATGAGGAGGCTATTGCTTATACCAGTCTATTTAGAAATCTTTTCTATAATCTTTAAAAATCTTTGTTACTCATCGGGGCCTGAGCACCGCTTACCACCCATAGACCGACGGTCGAACTGAAAAGAGTAAAACCGATTCTAGAAGATCTTCTTCGTGCTTCAAATCCGGAACTATTCGTTTAAAGTTCTTGTTTATCTAGCTTATCTTCCTTTGTTTCTTTTCTTTTGTTCCTTTTCGAGGACGAAAAGTTCTTAAGTGGGGGAGAGTGTAACAGCCCTAGTTTTTAGCTATTTATTTCTTTTAATTTTTTTTAGGAATATAATTTATATAAATTGTGTTTACCAATATTGTTTAAATATTTAATTTAGAGAATTAAACTCGTTAATTTAATATGATTTTTGTAACTAAATTTAAGAAGAAAAAAAAAAGAGGAAATTTTTATAATGTATAATGAAGTGTGTGGTAACTAAATGTTTTGGATATTATCATAATATCTGTTGTTATACCCATTCCCTAAAAATAATGAAAAGGAGAAAATTTGTAACATATTAAAGTAGTTAATTAATTATGTTAATTTGGTAGGTTATGACATGCAAATCATGTTGGTGGAATATTCTCAATTTTGACATATTAATTATGTTAGCAGTGAACATTGTTAAGCAATTTAAAACAATGAAACTTACAATCAATTTATTTGATAAATCTACCTTATTCCTAGTTAGCAATTCAAAACTTGAATAAAGGCACATACGGATATTTTAAAATGGAGTTAATGACAATTACTAGATATTTCAAAAAGAAATTTATGACAATTAATAGAGAAATTAATTGTAAAATTTCAGTAGTTGACCAGAATTAATTTATTGAATAATTAATGCAAATTAATAAAATTGATGAAAGATAAATAAGTTAATTCTTTTGGTTAATGGCATGAGGACACGAGGTTAATCCCCATTTTGTAGGAGAAATCTGCCCGTGTAACCAGTCCGGCTACCAGTGCCTACAAAGCGGACGGATTAATGTGAGACGTCGCAGGATTGATAATTAACAAAAAGGGTTAATTAACTAATTAAGTTAGTAACCAAATTTGAGTATGTAATTAAAGGAGGATAATTAATTGGTAATATGGTAATTAATTGAAATCAATTAAGGAGGGTAATTAAAAGGGATAAGGTAATCAATTGAAATCAATTAAAGGCAATTAAAGGGGAATTAATTGATTAGAAGAATATGGAAATCAAATTTGCCTTCCTTTGCGCGTGACACAAAATTTTATTCTTTTAACATTTTGACATTTGCCTCTTACCATTTGTTTCTTGAGCATGTCACTGTATTCATTTATTCACGCAGCCTTATCCACAAAAATATCAACTCTTCCAATTGCCATTTTTCCTCTCACCTAAATTAAATGCATTCAAAATTTAATCTTGCCTATCTTTGCAAATTTTCGCATACCCATTATATCTCTCTGTTTCCACTGCGTTTGTTTTGCAATAAATAAATTTTTCGAACCATTGATCAAGTAAATATTTATGTAAGCATTTATTACTTTTGCCTTTTCAGTTAAAAGCTTTTTCATTGCTTACCATAAATCACGCAAGAGCTCAAGTTTTGCTTCCTCAATCAAATCTGTTCAAATTTGCAGTAACGCATGCTTTAAATTTAGATTATAACTGGTATAAATCACGCAAGCTATCTAAAAAAAAAAATCCAAAAGAGTGATATCGTTCAAACATAAAACTGGAAAGAGAAATCAACGCATGCATTTATCACAATTTTCGTGTAGCGTTCAAACAAGAAGAACTGGAAATAAATCTCTTGCCTAAACGCATGCACTCAAAAATCAACGCTTGCATTTATTTCTTACGTTTTCAAACCTGCCTATTTATCTCCCCTTTTTATTTCGCAAGTTTATCTATAAATACTTTGCCTCATTCACATAAGTTTTCATATCTCCTTGTTTGTCCCTCTCTGGTACAAGCTTCTATCAGGTAAATAATTTGCATTGTTTATTTCTTTGCTTCTTCCAATTTTCCTTCCTCCTTCTTGTGTTCTCTGATTTCCTTGCTCGGCTACTTCCCCATCATGTCGTGCCATTTATAAATACATATAGAACTTTGTTAGTAGTAGGCTGGAAGAAATGATATAAATTGATTGTAGGAAGCTAGACTATGGAATTAGTGTAGTTATGATGTAGTTAGTGGTATTGTGGATTTGGATAAGTGCAGTTTGAAGAGGAAGGCATAGAAAGAAAAAAAAAATTACAATTTAATAATGGAGAAGATAAATTGATAAGGAGAAAATGATATGAAATGTTGTTTAATTCAAATAAACAATATTGTATGAATAAATCTTGGGTGAATATAATAAAATGACATTTATTTCAATTTTTAATGGTTGAAATAAATTTAAGATGGTTAAAAAATAAATTTAACTACTTATTTGAGAGTTTGGGTGGATAAATATCAATGGATTGTATTTATTATGGTTAATAAAAGGATATTGGTGATGTATACCAATAATCACCTTTTAATGTTTAATAATAAAAGTAAAAGAAGAAATAATTTGCCTAAACATGATGAACATGTATGTGAAATAAAGTATTATTTAATGAATTCGAATGTAGTTAGTGGCTACATTTTATTAAATCGAATAATTTGAACAGTATTGTGTTTGTTGCCAATATTGTCATTTTATTTAAATAAATATATATGAGAATGAAAATAATTGATCATGATAAATATGATTAAAAATGTGAGAAATAATTTAATAATGTCTAAACATGTATTTGTTTTGTTTGGGTGCATAACATCTTTTTATTCAATCAATTGTATTAAATTTGCAATTTATTTTGCAATTTATTCAATTTATTTTATGCATGCGTACGGTTGAAGTATGGGCCTAGGATATGTTGAGACGGTTAGCGGGTTGTAGTAGTCGAGCAAGTTGAACTAAATTTCTTTTATTCTATTCGTTCCAGTTGTTCTGAAATTTTGCTTTGACCGTAATTTTTAAATTCGCATACTTGGTATTTGGATCTTATAGATTTAAGTCAAGGCTTTGCATCCGCCGAAGTTTGATCGTGCTTTCCGTTTTTTTTTTCCGAAGTAGATACCGTGTTTGATTTAGATCCACTGCAGCGTTTAAGGTGAGTATTCCTCACCAGACATATGTACATATATTTTGTGAATTATCGCAAGTGTATGTGTAAAAATTTTATTTAAATATTATCTGTCTGTAGTATAACGTAGAATGATGAATCCCATTTAAATTGACACCTCATCAGTTATTATCTGTTGTATTATTTCTGCAGTTATATTATATTATTGTTTATTTACTGCTTAAATCACCACTGCAAGTTCCCTGTTAAATTTAGATTGTTGTGGGCTGAAATGATAGGCCTAAATGATGATTACTGTGCTATTATTATGTTAACTGTTTAACTGTTAACTTGGGATTGCGGGTTTGAAATGATAGAACCCGGGGTTTGTAAATTACGGATTGAAATGATATAAATCCGTATCACTTGACCTAGGCTAGAAAACTATATACAGGCCCGTGGTCCTTATAATATTTTCTGAAATATTTAAAATTATTTTGGAAGTTAAATATTTGATTTAATATCTTTAAAGGATTTTATATTGATTTTGAATGAGTTATAAATGTTAATAAATAAATAAATAAATATTTGAATAAAATTTTGGAATATAACTTATTTTGGAAATTCTGGATTTTTGAAAGGATAAGATTTCAGTTAAGAAATATATATATAAGTTATATTTGGAAATATTTATTAAGTTAAACAATCTACTAAAGCATTTAAATGCTGTCTTTTGAAATTGGACTAGTTTTACCCGTAACTTTAGGTAGCATTTCCTAAGTGCTATAGAATCTGGAATTTGATTGTTTTGAAATTTAAGGAATTTGATAAATTATATTTATGTTTAAGTTTTGGAGACCTTTAAGATATGAGATTTATAACTGGATTTTTCTTAATAAATTTAAGATGAACATTCTAGTGTTAAGTAAATTTTGAAATTATTTAATGGCATAAATTTGGAGTTTTATCTATGGAATTTATGGGAATATTCAAGACGAAATAATAAACACTAATTTGTTGAAAGAAAAAAATATCCAACCTTAGTTTTGAATATTAATACTCCAATTGGATATATATATAGGAATTGAAATGGTCTTGGGAACATGAAGTGATATTTAAATTATGGTTTAAAATAAAGAAATATATTTGTAAAGCTATGTAAATTATCTTCTTTACAAAGTAACCATAAAGTTAAACCATTTATATCCAAACCATTTGTGTTTTGGGAGTTATGTTTTTTTTAAAGAAAAATTTCCAATATATTATGGTTTAAAGGTATAATTCAAATATTTGGTTTCCAGATATTATAAATTTTAAGCAGTATGGTTTTGGAAAAGAATTATATTTGAATATAACGATATCATGTTGTTTTGGGTTTTAAATGATATCGTATTTATAGTTTTTGGAAATGTTTATACTGGTTTTAAAGTATAAATTGTTTTTAAATGACCACGGGTTATAATAACGATGGGTTGGCAAAGAGACCGGGATCGGATATGGACATACTCTCTGTCGATACCGAAAACCACTTTGACCAACCGTGTACGCGGTGGAGATTCCAGAATGAAGTAGGTCGGTGGTGGCGTTTCCTGTAAGGTAAATACGTGGACCCGACTCCCGTGAGTTGGCATAAGGTGGCTAAAACAGGAGCAATTCCAGGCCAATGAGGTCATTCCTCTGATCGGACGCTCCTCTTCGATATTATACTATGATTTTGGATTGATTCGGTGGCCACCTCTATATTTTGATTTTGGGGAGTTAGTCCGAGGTGGGCGGTAACTGCGGCTACGCGTTTCCACCAGCCTGGATAGCAATTGGTATATCTACCCTGGCATTGCCTAGTTGTGCCGTGTCATCTACCATACCGAGCCTTGTACGAGTTTAGATTTCTCCCGTAGCCCGTGTGGTATCCTCTAGTTGCTTCCCGATCAGGAGGAGCTATGATATTGGATGGACTACTGGGACTATTACGTGTTAAGGTGGAAAATGTAAAGCCTTAATGCTATTTAAAAGTATGTTTATTTTATAAATAGACACTATTATAATAGCGCAATATACTACATAGTAAATAGTTTGACGGATCCTTAGAGGATGGGCGGTCCCAAGCATCCTTTAAGTTACTTGCTCTATATTACAGTACACTTGAATTAGCTTACATTATATAAGTATGTATGTCCTGACTCGAGTGTTATGTTTTATTTTTACGCTCGGGTCAGCCTGAGTTGCAGCTTCAATTTCTTCTCCGTAGCTAGGACACTCAGTAGATCATTCGCGCTGCTGGAAGTTGTTTCAGCCTTTATCTTTTCTGGAATTCAAGACTTTGAAGACTCTATCTCTATTTATGTCTTAAAATTTGTATTGAGGATTATAGACAATGTAAGTTCTATTTGGTTAAAGTTTTATAGTGGCTTCATGAACCACTGTATATTTTATTTCTGCTGTGAGTTCTGATATATGTATGTGATTCTGTGATTTATTTACTACATATTCTGAGTTTTGCCAAATTTATTTTACAACGCAGTATTTTGAACAATTCAAGTCCGACATGTGCGGATGCGAAGGGTTGAAAATACTGGGTCGTTACAGTATCATTACAAAATACGTTAAAAATTCCATTCAAAAATTCATTTATCTCATTACATTTCATTCCATTTAACACATAACCAAGTAAACCTTATTTAAATTCAAATTTAAATTCCTTAAAAATTCAAATTTAAATATTAAAATATATTCAAAACTTCTTAAATTTCACAATTAATAAATTTCCAAAAGTTAAATCATTTAACACTTTAAAATATAACTCAAACAGTGTTAAAATCTATAACATTTCAAACATTGTCAAATTATAGCAACGACAACATTTATAAAGTGCTATCGTTGCTTATAGCTTCCAAAAAGGGTTTAGTTCAAGAATAACGGCGTTTATAAAATGTCGTAATAGATATTTAGTTATTTCAAACATTGTTAGATTCAAAACAATAGCATTTAAAATTGCTGTCAAAAGACTACAACATTTTGAAAATGCTATAAAATTCCAGATTTCATTTTAGCTTTTCAAAAATAATAATAAAACTCCAAATTTTTATTATAACTTAAAAATCATATTTCTAGACTTCAAAATTTCACATTTAAAATCATTTTAACATATGATTTAACACAACAAAATTTTTAGATCAAATATTCAATTTAAAAACTCCATTTATTAAGTCAAAATTCACTGTTTATTAACATATAAATTAAATAAAACTTAAAATTTTACTTCAAATATAATTTTAAAACTTTAAATTTAATTTCCATTATTTATTTACATTTTAAAATAAAATTTAAAGTCTAAAATCTCAATTACTTCAAATTTATGTACTCAGATTCACAATTTCAAGACTTAATATTTAATTTTCTTAAAACCATAAAATATATATTTTTAAATCAAAATTTCATACTTTTAAAAATACATATTTTAATAAAAATCATTTAAAAATATACCACGGGGTCTGTATATAATTTTCTAACCTAGGTCAAGTGATACAGATATATATCATTTCAATCCGCAGTTTACAAAGAAAACCCGAGCTTTATCATTTCAAACCCGCAATCCCAAGTAAAATAAAATACAATAAAAATTGCTCAGGCCTATCATTTCTGCGCATAACAATTTTTTCCTATTCTAAAGTCCGTTCGGGTATGTATCATTTCAACCCATAGTGATTCTATTCTAACAGGGAACTTGCAGTGTGATCATATGCATAAACAATATAAACAATGTCAATGTCACAATATAATGTCATATATCAGATGTCAGGTTATAATTAACAGTTTTAACATGGTAACAACATGGCATAGCATATCATATAATCATCATTAACTTGCATAAACATTTTATATTACTAAACACTTTTCATCAATTCACTATTTCATAAGTATAAATGTCAGAGTGAGAAAGACTCATCTTTATCAAAGCTAGAGACAAACAACACACACAAGAGCGATTCCAAAGGCACGACAAGCACGATTTGATTTGAATAGATGGAGACCCTTTTAAACAACACAAAATATAACATACATAAGCACAAATATAGATATCGACATACAAATATAATCAACAACTTTAGTTTGCAGAACAGTTGCAAAACAAGATAGATGACCAAACCTTAGAAGCAAAAGACTTGCACACGACAACATAAGCTTGTCACATGATCAAATGATCTTGATCTCACCACACTAGGCTCTGGTTTGGGTCAGGTATGGCAACCATAAAGGTTAGGTTACAAGTGGATGAAGGTAGTGGAATAGTTACAACATGAAGCATACATGGGTTCAAGGCAAATATGTGAAGTTTTTGGTGCATTTTGACTCGGCTATGACCACATATAGGCTCGGCCATGGGGTCTTCATGTCAGGTCAGATCTGGACAGTAGTGAAAAGGGCAGCCTGAGGTGAAGTAGATGATGGTGGTGGCGGCTAAGGGGTGGCCAAAGGCAACTATGAAGGCAATAGTGGAGTATAGGCTTGGCTAGCATTGTTTTGGTGAAGTGCTTTGCAAATTTGAGGTGGTGGCTTCATCTAATGGTCATGGCTAGAGGTGGTGGTCAGAGGAGAGGGGGTTGGTGCTACTGTGGATGGTGGAGAGGATGGTGGTCAGCAAGGAGAGAGGTGAGGCCAAGCAAACATGAAGAAGAGGAAGGCTAAATCAGTGAAGAAGAGGGGAAAATGTGAAAGAAAAGCCATTGTTTTTTTTTCATACATGGCCGTGATTTTTAGGGGGAAGATGAGGAAGAGTTTTCACGTGAAAAGGAAAATGGAATGTCAGCTGAAGAGTGGAGTTAAGACAGCCAATTGAAGAGATGTTGGTTGAGAAATGAAAAGACAGAATACAAAAAGGCTTGAGCAAATAAAGAGTCGCAAACCTTTCAAATTTCCACCATTTCTTTTTAAATTTTAAATACATGTAAAATATATATAAATACAGATAAAAACACGAAAATATTGTAAATAAACAAAAATAAATAAATAAATATTAATTAAATATAATTAAATTAAGAAAATAGCAAAGAAAATGTAAACTAGGCTTGAAAATTTGAAAATAATGAAATGAACTTTTGAAAAACTGTATGTACATGAAACATATTTATAAATAAAGATAAAAACATAAAAATAAAATGCATACATAAAAATGAATAAATAAATTTTAATTAAATATAATTTAAATAAAGAAAATAACAGAAAAATGGAAACTAACCTTTAAAAATAGAAAATAAATTCAATGAGCTTTGGAAAAATTCAAACATCACTTTAAAAAAATTCAAAAGGTAAAAATATATGTAACATAATATATACTACAATTTAGAATAAGATATGACAAGTAAAAAAAGTATTTATTTAATTTAAAATAAACAATATTGTTAAATAAAACAATTTACACCCAATTTTGTAAAAAGCATAACTTCCACAATATTATTCGGATTTCAACGAAACGAAAAGCATTGTTCTTGAAATTTTATTTACTTTCATAATAAAAGAAAAAATTAAAATTTTCGAACTTTTAAAATTTAAATTTAAAAGTAAAAGTTTGACCAGATTGACCAAAATTCACATTTTCTGGAAATATTCATTTATGCATGTTTGAAATTCTAATCCACATCAAAATCAGCAGTTATATTTCAATTAACAAAATATATTCATTTTAATAAATAAAATAAAGTTTTTAAGTTTGGAATTTAAATTAAAATAATTAAAATATACAATTACAATAATCAGAAAATACAGGGTTGTTACAACGGTAGTGTCTAATCAGTAAAGTATAATCATGTAGAAAATAGCGTTAAGGGGATGGTGAACCTTAACGCGGTCGGATCTTTAAAACCAAAATCGTAGTGGGCTCGATATAAGGATATGACATGGCACGCAAGGCAATGCCAGGGTGGATACACCGTTTGCACTCCCGGACCGGTGGTGACGGCAAGCCAACAGCTTTCGCTCACCTCGAACAATGCCCCCGAATCAAAGTGGCGCCACCGAATTGAATCACAACAGTAATAGAATAGTTTCCGATGGAGCATGCTCGATGAAAGGGTGCGACCCTTTGTGTAGCCCGGTATAGCTCCTGTTTTATTCATATATGCCAACTCACGGGAGTTGGGTCAACGTAATATACCTTGAGAACGTCGCCACCATCCTACTTCATTCTAGAATCTCCACTGCGTATACAGTTGTTAAAGTGGTTTTCGCTATTGGCCGGCTATAAGACAATATCCGATCCCGGTCTCTTTAACAACCAATCGTTATTATAACCCATGGATATTTATTTCAAATAATTTATACTTCCAAGACCAAAATATCATACTCATTTCAAAACAATATCACAATTGTATGATTTCCATTTCAAAAATAATTCAATATTATATCATTCAAATAAAACCCAAATTTTCAAATCATTGAATATTTCTTTAAGTTTATTAAACTTGAAATATTCCTTTAAATTATCATAGCATTTTGGAATGTATTACTTTCCACTTTACATTGTATATAATCAAAGTATTGATAAGCTTAAAATTTTAACATGTCAATTTATCATAGCCTTATAGTTAAATAAACTTTCTTACTGTAATATACAATTTAAACCGAAATTCTTATGTTAAGTCAAAAGCACCTTATTAACTTCCATTATTATTGCAATAAGTAACATTTATCATTTTAATCAATTTAAAATACACCATTATATTGATTAAAATTTGCGTGTCAAATGTACGTTTTAAATTTTATATTCCTATTACAATAATGAACATTTATTAATTAAATCAATACCACACAACTTAAAACTTTACATGTTTCTTTCTTAATTAAAACTTTACATGTTCTTGCATTAATTAAAACTTTCATGTTCTCTCATTAATTAGGACTTTACACGTTTCTTTCATTAATTAAAAACTTATACGTTTCTTTCATTAATTAAAACCTGTATGTTTCTTTCATAAATTAAAACCTGTACGTTTCTTTCATAAATTAAAACCTGTACGTTTCTTTCATAAATTAAAACCTATACGTTTCTTTCATAAATTAAAACTTAACATTTCAGATTTATATTACCTTTTCACAAATTTAACTAAACTTCCAGTTTATTTAGTTAATTTAACATCTTTAGTTAAAACTCAAATTTCACATTTTCAAGTCAAGTTATATTTTAAAATTTCATTTTCAACAGTCATTTATTCAACCACTTAAATTTATAGAAAATCAATAATTCTTTAATAAATCACTTAAATTCAAATATAAATCGATTTATCATATTTACCATTTTCCAAATAAAATTAAAGTCCATTTTATTCATGTAACCTAAATATCATTTTTAGTCAAAATTCCAAATTTCAAACATAAGTTATATTTCAAAATCCAGTTAATCCATTCAAAAATTACATTTTTAACACATAGAAAAATCAAAATTTATTTATTTCAAAACCTTTCAAAATCTATTTAAATCAAATTTCATAATTTTATATTTTTAAAATACTTAAAATATTCAAAGCACTTTATAGAATAACCACGGGTCTTTATATAGTTTTCTAACCTAGGTCAAGTGATACGGATATGTATCATTTCAATTAGCAGTTTTAAAAGGTAAAAATCCGGGTTCTATCATTTCAATCCCGCAATCCCAAGTATAAATAAATAAATAAAATAACTCAGGCTTATCATTTCAGCCCATAATGATTTTTATCCTAACAGGGAACTTGCAGTGTGATCATATACAAAAATAATATAAACAATGTCAATATCACAATATACAGTCATGTATCAGATGTCAGGTGAAAATTAACAGTTTTAACATGGTAATAACATGGTAATAACACGGCATAACATATCATATGATCATCATTAACTTGCATAAACATTTTACATTACTAAACACTTGTCATCAATCCACTTTTCATAAGTATATATGTCAGAGTGAGAAAGACTCACCTTTTTCAAAGCTAGAGACCAAAACAACATACAAGCACGACTCCAAAGGCACGACAAGCACAATTTCATGACTTTTGATTTGAGTTGAAAGATAGCCAAGATATGATTTTGTATCACCAACCCAAAGCAAAACAATGAAAGGAGAACAAATGAAATAAAACAAGAGTGAAAAGAAGAAAGAAAGAAAAAAAAAAGAAAAAAAATGAAGGGAAAAGCATGCGCCGGTTCATACCTTCAGGAGATGCTTACGCAAATTTTGATGGAAGCAAAATGAATAATTTATGGTATGGAACTTTTGAACGTGAAATATATATTAGCATTTGCTCACTAATTTATGTAGAGGGCAGGCAAGAGAAAAATGCTTGAACGGTAGAGGCAATTAAGGCATTCAATTCTATCCAATAGGTGGAAACGTATGGGAGGCAAGAGGGAAAGAAATAATTCACATACGGAAATGATTTTTGGCAAGATTTGAGCAAGATTTTGGATTCTCAAAAGAGAATACACAGCTGAAAACTTTGCATTGTTAATGCAAGAAAAAAATCAAATAGATAACGAAAAGGCAAGAGCAACAATTAAATATATGCCCAAACTAACGTACAAATTATTTTGTTTCTCTTATTAAATAACGTACAAATTATTTTGTTTCTCTTATTAAATAAATTTAAAATACTAATGTTTCTATTAGGAAAATAAACCATCACTTTAAACCAAAATTTAATAGCTATTGTACCATAATTAATAACATTTGATTTAGCTTCATCCAATTGATTGTTAAATATAAAGTTAAGAAGCAGATGTAAACATATGTAAAAGAAATGTAAAGTTTATTTCCCGTTTCACACTAATTATTATAACTTTTTTTTTTTTAAAAGTATACAAAAAATCTGACCAAAACAAAAGTGAAACAAATGTTACACAATTGTATACAGTTCAAGATGAAAAATTTGCCTTTAGAATTATAAAATTTTGAATTTCTATTAAAGTTACACTTTTTATTCAAATCAAATTTTCAGACATTGTTTATTTTTATTTGAAAAAATGATCAGAAATCATTTCAAGAAAATTTCCAAAATTAGATTTTAAGAAAACAAAAGCCAAAGTCTTTAAATAAATGGAAAAAAATTAAAATTTAGGGAAAACAAGTAGAAAAGTAAGAAAAAGAAAGGGAAGCCATTACCAGATCTTTGAAGCCGTGAGAAACAAATGAAAATGATATTTTTTTTTCACATGAAAACCTAATGAGATGACGGCTACATTAGGGTTTTACACGGCTAAGGCAATTAATTGAGGAGTTTAAGGAAATGAAGGGTTTGGGCAAATAAAAGGGCTTACGTTTCAAAGTGATTTACAATCTTCCATATTCGTTTCCTTTTAAAATTTTACATAAACAAAATTTCAGGAGAAAATACTTTACAAACCGAAATCAATTAGAAATATGAGGTAACAAATAGTATAATTTGTAAAAATATAAAATAATGAAGAAAATGCCTTAAAAATACCAAACAGTGTTCTAAAATTGTGCATAAATCACTGTTAGTCTTGGAAAATTATACATTTCATTATAAAATTATTATGAAGTGGAAAGGAATGTTTTCATGTGAAAATGAGGTAAGAAATGCACAGCTACAATAAAGAAAGGAACGGTGAAAGGAAATTAAATCTATTAATTGGAAAAGAAACGGAAGAAGAAACGTTAAAACGGTTTTATGCTTCTTTGCTTTCAAACCTTTTAAACTTCCTATATATATATTCATATACATCTAAATAACTGAAAATAATTAAAATCTCAGTTCAAATTTGAAAATACAACAGATAAACAAAATATTAATAATTAAATATTAATTAGATATGATTAAAATAAGAAAAATAGCACAGAAAATGATAACTTGACTTAAGAATTAGAAATAACTTCAATACACTTTGGAAAAATTTACTTTAATTTAAATATATGTAAAATGAATAAAATAAAGTAAAACACAGCAAATAACAGTGAGTGCATAAAATAAATAAATAAATTTGAATTATATATAATTAAATTAAGAAAATGGCTTAAAATTGTAGACTAGGCTTTTAAAATTAGAAATAAATTCAAATGAACTTTAGAAAAATTATATTATCATTTTAAAAATACGTAAAAGTCAAAATATACATTATATAACATATTATCACATATTAAAATAAAATAAAACAAAGAAGAAGTAATTTATACAATTTAAAATAGTCATTGTTAAATAACCCTATATACGCACAATATTGTAAAGGGTATAACTTTCACAATTTACATCCAATTTCAACGAAACGAAAAGTGGTGTTCTTATAATTTTATGTACTTTCATAATAAAAGAAAAAATTTAAATTTTTTAACTTTTAAAATTTTAAGTTGAAAGTCACAGTTTGACTATTTTGACCAATATCAGCATTTCAGGCAAATTTTTCAACTTACACAAGTTTGGGATTATAACTCGTAAAAATCAAGATTATATTTAAATAATAAATTTAATCATTTCAAATAAGTAAAAATAAAAGTTTTTTTCTAAACCAAAATTTTACATTAATATAATTAAAATATACAATAAAATAATTACAAAATATAGGGTTGTTACATCAATCCTCGAGTTTCGGATTTGATTTAGTATAATCCTATCTATTGAAATTGATTTATTGATTTATGTTGATTTTCAACTCTTGAATTGAAAATTTGATTTCCCTAACTATTTTGAATGTTCGAACACTTCCAAATCGAGATTAAATTTTCAAACCTAAGAAATTGCGAAGAGTATAAAATGTTTGATAAAGAATATAAATTTAGTTTTGAAATGGTTTGAAAAAAAAAATAGTTTTGAATAATGGTTTTCAGAAAGGTAAATTGGATATTTCAAATAGAAATAGATAGTTTAAAAGTTTTAAAGGGATAATTATAAATTTGGAAACCATTTTAAGTATAATTGATTTTGAGAAAATATTTGGTTTTGAAAACTAAATTGAAATTAAAAACCAGTGCTTATATGGTGATTTTGGAAATGAATTTGTTCGACTTGAATTATTTTAATTTGTAAACTGGGATAATTTTCTAAACCTATTATTTTTGGAACTTTGAAATTTAGATATTTAATTTGGAAGAAAATTTGGTGAAATCATATATGATTTTGAAACTGAATTGATATTGAAATGATTTGAAATTGAGAACCTTAGATTACTAAACACTTGATTTGGGAGTGGTCGAACTTATATAAAATGGATTGTATAAGTATGAAATTGATTTGAAAGGTACTCAATTTGGAAAGAGATTTTATATAATCGAAGTCTATAAAAGTATGATTTGATCTACTATTGATTTGGAAAGTATTCGATTTGGGAAAAATGGAATCCTATATATATGGACTTTATATAAGTACGATATTTGAAAGTGATTTGAAATGGTACCATATGATATATATTTTCGAAGTAAAGATATGGAAAGTGCCTTCTGGTTGATATCCGCTTTATGGCCACATCGTGGATTCATTCTATCGATATTATTCTCTCTGATTTCTGGTTTTCCGGATGTAATACTCGAGTGTTCCTACCGTGGCATAACCCATTATTTTTTTCTCTCGCGACTACATAGCGCAATTGCCTGGCTGAGTCTGGCCTAGGGGTATGGATTATTTCCTGGGGGATCCAGGCATAACCATTGTGTATCCTGCAATCTGTATAGGTCGCGAATAGGAGCGAAACTGCCTGGCTAAGATAGTCTAGGGGTACGGATTATTTCCTAGGGGACCCAGGCATAACCATTGTGTATCCTGCACTCTACTAGTCATCATGGCGTAACTCGCAGGGCTGAGAAAGCTTACGGATACGGATTGTTTCCAGAAGGATCTAGGCGTAACCATTACGTATCTGCGAACCATGGTCGGATAAAGGTTTTGGTTTGGTTGTTTTGTTTGGATTGTACTTTCCATACCTGTTTTAAAGGTTTTTCAAGTATTTTCATTGGGTGTTGAAACAAGTCTACTAAGTACTTGAAGAATTCTAGCTTTGCGTCTGATCAACGAATGGTCAGAGTCTGGAAGAACGAGGATAAACTTGTTGAAACATCAAGTTATAAAAGTATTTTCGAAAGGAAAATTTATTTCGATATAATAGTATTTTATTATCGAAGTATTATTATAATGGTATTTATTGTAAAAGTATTTTTCCCAACAAAGAAATGTTGAATTAATATTTGAAATTTAAATTCTTATGGTTCTAGATTAATTATTCATGCCCGATACTATTCCTTGCATCTACCTTATCTGCTCAGTTTAGTTATTCACCTTGATTCTGTTTTCCAAATCTACCTTCCTTCCTTGTTGGATATATCCTTTAAAATATTGTTTAATTATATACTACATGTTTAATAGAAATTTTAATGTTATAAATATTTTAGAAGTTATTTATCTAAATTAAAACATATTTAAAAAAAAATGATTTGTGATCTAATAATAATATTTGGAAGGAATCTTGAAATAAAATAAAATTTTATGAATTAATATTTCAATAGCTTCTTTGTAAATATAAGTAATAATGTAATAATTGTTTTCAAAATCATTTGAGAAGTATTAAAGTATTAAAGAAAATTAAATTTCAAATGAAGTTATCAAATAAATATTTCAAATAAAATTTATATAGTTTAAATTAATTGTTTATCCTGTCTTTTAATCTATTTTATTTCTGGTTGTTCTATACTCCTACCTCCTACCTTTTCGGGGACGAAAAGTTTTGAGTGGGGGACAGTGTAACGACCCGTAGATTTTAATAGTTTTAAATGGTTTTATTTAACGTAATTAATTGAAACTTTTGAGGAACTTTATATAATAATATTTTGAATAAAAATTTAATATTTGGATTACGTCCAATTAAACATAGCAGATTTTAGATTTTCAATTTATTTTATCAAAGTTTATCCCATTGTGAAATTCTATTTAATTAAAGCTAGCTAATAAATTGGTTTAATAAACATTGCAGAATCAATTTCTTTAATAAATATTGTAGAATCAATGCACAAATGTTATTAATTTCATTTTATGGTGGTACGTTCCTTTACGTTTCCTACCGGTTAAATTATAAATAATTTGCTTTGATGGGTCAGCTAAATCAAAGCAATGTGACCGTTGCTATTTATTTCTTTTATTAGTTGCTACAATTATTTTCACCAAATCAAGGGTTGACCGTTACTTGGCTTTCCAATTTTGGACTCTGCATTAAAAAAGAAACGTATAATATAATAAGTACTTCATATTTATTTTCAGTATGTTTCACAAAATTTTCTCTGTCCGTTCTTTTCTATTAAATATATACTTGCAGCTGTTATCAATCCATCGTTTCAATTTATTATATGGTCTGTTACTCTGTCTTTTCAGATTTGAACGTGCAGCTGGTGGCATTAAAAGTTGCTTTAATTATCCACTAAATTATCGTGACTGTCCCGTTACTCTATATTTATTCTGTAAGTTTTAACTTTGCTTAAATTTCTCTGTCCATTCCTTGTTCCAATTTTAAATATCATTGCCTTTCCAAACTTATTACGTACTACCCAAACAAACAAAAAAGTTATTGCTTTAAATGTAGCTTAATCAACTTGTAACGACCCAGGATTTTTATTAATTAAAATTTGAATATTTAATTAATTTTAAATATTAATAAGTGAAATTTATAAGTCAAATAAAATTTAATTTGAATTATTGAATTTAATTGAATAATTAAATCGATAATTTAATATGTTAAATTATGAAAATAATTGAAAATTGGGTTAAATATGATTGAAAATGATTTGTAAAATTTTATTTTATCATATTGGAGTTAGAATGATATTTTAGAACTTTTAAAATCGAATTAAAAGTTAATTTGTGAAAATTGAATATTTTAATATTAAAATCGACTAGTGAAAATAGTCAATTTTTGAACAGTCTCAGAATTGAACGAAACCAGTTCCATTGGATCCGTAATAGTTAGTTATTATCGGATTTCAATTTTCGTGTCAATCGGAGTTATCGTTTGATCGTGGCAGCTCGAAACGCATCGAATTATTTTTAATTTTAATTTGGTGAGTTAAAATAGCCATTTTTCAAAAAGTCTCGGATTTCGACGAAACCAGTTTCATCGGATCCGTAATGTGATATTTTTGTAAGGTTTCAAATTTCAAGTCAATTGGATTTAACGTTTGTCCTGTACAAATTAAAACGCCTAGAAAATCGTTTAAATCGGTTTAATTCAAATTGAACGTTTACAGCCATAACTCGTACAGATGTCCGAATTAGCTTTCGAAACCTGTTCCATTGTGTCCGGAACGCGGGATAAACCCTAGGAACGTCAGTTTCGGCGTGTAAATCGGAGTTCGGAATTTCCGGATGAATGGTGTTCGAATTTTTCCAATAAATATACCCCCTACCCTTCATAAATATATATAAAAAAAATATCTCTAATCCAAAACCCTAGCCGCCTCTTTACAACCCAATGGCCAGAATTTTTCAATTTTCATTCCTTAATCTCTTCCAATCCGTGAAGTTTTAGCCAAAGTGATCAACTACAACATTGTAGAGCATGAAGAGGGCTTTAAATCCATAAGGTGATGATGGAGTTTGGCGTCGCGTGGAGGGGGGAGAGTGGCTGCGTGCGTGCCGTGTATACTTGCGTGCGCGCGTATCAAGGCTTGACCGAGCTTCTCATGCTTATGGCCGAGCATGGTTGTGGTGGAGAGCTTCGAATTGCAAGTTGTTGATCGAGTTTTCATCGTGTGTGGTGTTAGAAAAATCAAACCCTAGTATTTAAGTAATGGGTTTGTTGTTCGGATATTTACTGGAGCTTATGCGTGAGAGGAAGGAGAGAAAGGGGGGACGGTCCAGATGAGGAGAAGTTGGATCTAAGGGCTGTGGATGGTTAGGTTTAAAATAATTATAAATTTTGTTGTAAATTCATAGTTAAAATCGTGTAAACTTGTAAAATCAATAACTTTTTCATACGAGGTCGAAAAAAATGCGAAACCAGTTGCGTTGGAATCGTATGGACGAGCACTACGCGATGGAATTGGATTGGAGTCGTTTGGAGTTAGTGAGAATTTTGGGTAAAATTAAACGTCCGTTTAATTTTATTCGAAATAAATCGCTAAAACAAAATAAAATCAAGGTGAGAACTTCTCACTCAATCGAATCAGTTTCGATTTTATTTTAAATAGTTAGATTTAAAATATTTGAATGCATGTTTGAATGATAATTGTTATCTATTGATTGTTAAAATAGACATTATGCGCCGTTAGTAAGCGGATGTTATTTATTAAAAACATATACCGCGAATATTTCATAAACAGTGAAATTGGTATTATATATAATAGCAATATATATATATTGGCATATGTATATATTGGAGTTATTGATTTCCTGCATTTTTTGTTTAGCGGATGAGACCCTATTGCGCCGTCTATTAAGCGGATAATATTTTAAATCCCATATACCGCGATAATTTCGTACTGGAGCGAAATTGGTATTGTGCTAATGTTTGTGGATGCAGGAAACAGGTGGGAGGGATCCAACTGGATTCCTCAACAGTTTTTATTTGATTTCAGATATTTTGATATTTGATTGACTATCATATCGATATATGATATCATTGTTGTCGTGATTGGCTATTTGGTATGTAGCATCATTGGACCAAACTTTGAAAATTTAAAAATGAATTTTAAAAGTGATTTTTGAAAATATACTATATTTTTGGAATTGATCCATGTTAAATAAATAAACGTTATAATTTTCAAAGTTATAAAATTTTGGGTTTTGTGAAATATAGTTAAAAGCTGATTTTTGAGAAATAAGGGCTAATGATTTTATAAAACAGTTTAATCGGGATTTTAGAATTTATTGTGAAAAGTTTAAATATAGGATTTATAAAATTTAATTATTTTATGAATCAAAATGATGAAGTTTTTAAAGGAGATTAAAGACGTTTTAAAAGAATAATATATATTGAATTATATTAAAGGATTTATAAATTGATATTTATAAATTAAAATATTTGAATTATAAAACGAGTTTTTATAAGTGTTAGAATAAATTGTGAATGAATTTCAGAAATGAATGAAACTTATAGAATTATAAACGGTGAAGTTATAAATGGAATTTTATAAACAGTAGGTTTATAAAATTTATAAAGTTATTGAAAGAACGAATTTTGGATAAATAAACAATCTTATAAGTTATAAGATTTATAATTTGGGAAGTTAAAAGAACGATTTTGTAAAATAATCGTTTTGTAAGTGTTTAACTTATAATGTGAACCTTTGTTTTATAATTGAGTTATAAATCGAATAGGTTAATAAAGAAAATTTATAAAAGGAAGTTGTTATAAAATAATTAAAAATGGAATTTATAAACGTTGTTTTATAAATTCGCAAATGACTTATTTTGATAAGTAAATTGCTGAAACCTATTAATGGAGTTATATTCACGTTTTTGAACTGTGAATAATCCTTTGAAATAAAATGAATAAAAGGATGAAATTTGTTAACAAAGAATATTCACGTTTTTGAATAGTGAATAATATGTTAAAGAAATTGTTTTGAATGTGATATTTCAAATAGAATTAAAACGATCTAAAGATGTTTTAAAATATGTTGAGATTCGAAACTATAGATTTCAACATCTATTGTTGAAATAGACGTTTTCGAGAAATAAAAGGAAATAGTGGACTATAACACTGTAGTTATAGTAAATGACTTCCGAAAGGAAATGTTTTTTATAGTATTGGGATTTATATATATCTATTTTAATTTCGAATCCCTATACTAGTGATTTTGGGTGGTCGTGACAATGTTTTACGTAACCTTTGTTTTGGCCCAAATAAATATGTTTAAGAGAATGATTTCCTTAAAGAATGAAATATATACTTAATTTTGATTTAAGTATATTGAATATTTTCTAAGTGTTGAAAATAAATAAAATCTTTGAATTACTTATGAATAAATAAGTATGGAAATGTTTTTCCAATATAAAGTGAATATTTTGAGAACTTATCTTTTTGAAGATAAATTGAAATGAAGAATTGAAATCATATATGCATGAATATTTTGGAATATAAATTCACTATGGAATTTATAAAAGAAAGTGGGATTGGTTTAGAAAAATAAATATTGATTTATTTTTGAAGTATTGAAATTATATATCTAGTGAAGATATTTTGGAAAATAAATAATTTGGAAAATTATTTGAAATCTGGTGATGTGTGCATATTCATTGATAGTTCAATAACCGACTATCAATATTTCCCTTTGAATGGGTAATTGATGTGATTTGTTTGAATTTGAATGCCACACTTATTTTTGAATAAGCGCTCACTATTTGGGTTAACCGGGAAAGGACCATGGGGTCGTATAACCCATTCCGAATATGTGATACGTCGTTGTGAATTGCATTGATGACCGGTGCTGAAGACCGAGTATTTGTGAAAGCGATAGAATGACCTATCGATTGTCTCTGCACTGGGTAGCTCCTGGTATAGAGATTTCCTTAAGTGATGGGAAGTTCGATCGGGATTGTGAATACCCGGATTGCAAGGGCTTCGTAAGAAGTGCCTTCGGTTTTGTTCGAGCCCGGAACAGACTTGTATGGATAGTATGCCTGACATTACAAGTTGAGATATAAAGACGATTACTTTCAAATATATTTCTGTTGGTGGCGGAGAATTTATTCTTTTAGCTTAACACCCTTCTCTGAGACGTACGAGCTCAGAGGTTACGTAGTTGAATGTTATCAGCGATATATTCCCAATTTGGTAATGTGACATGCTGAGTGTAGCTGTAAATGATCATTGTGTTGATTATTTATGATAGGATCATTTGTTTGATCGTCTATCTTGGTGATCATTTCTATGATCATTTGTCGACCCAAAGCATGGCTTTTGTATAAAGTATGTTTTTGTGGACGTGACTTCGTCGAGCCTCACACCCCGTGAATGGTCAAAACAGGAAAGAAGCAGCAAGGTTATGAGGGGTAGCGCCCTTTAGGATGTGTGCATTTCCTTCTGGAAAAGGGTGGTATCATGGTATGGAGCCCAGATACTTACTCATGTTGAAAACACTTTGTTATGATTGTGTGAATTGATTGCGAGCGCTCGGTGAAAAGTTCCCAAAGGACCGGGGGATGGCATATTCGGTCAGTTGTTACTCAGTTAGGGGTAACCCGGCCTTGTGTTGGTAGAGATCCGGTTTGGTTCTCGGGGATGTCCATCCAGAGGCATTCTCATGTGGCAATGGGAAGTTCCTTGGCCTGATCATTCGTTGGAAATCCAAAGAAACAATACGATCTTGTACGGTTTTAGTTGTAGAACCTATCATTCACTTATGGTGGCGCCCCACTGTTTGGATGGTAGCTATAGTAGGCATACGATAATGGTCGTATGTTGGCTATGATTTATATTCTACTTTCGATATGAATTTTTCCTACACTATACACTAATAATAATATCAAATGTTATTTTAAATGCGTATTAAGCATCTTTGACTATCATAAGGAGAAATCTCCTCCGATTCTGCGTTTGCATTGTGTGTGTGTGCGGGAGGCCTTATGGTAGTCTCATTTTTAAAAGCATTGCGAATTGACTTTAAAAATATTCCTCTATTTTGATTTCAAAGATAAATAAACTGTTTCGAGTTCTCACACCAGTCACATGACTGGCTTGGAGTTTATTGTTTTCCTTCCTAAACTCTGGGTGCCCACCAATTTCCACACGGGTAGTCGAGAGTTAAGGTTTATCAGGATATTCTGGATATTCTGGAATTGCTGGAGGCAAGATGGATGGCATGGCGTATTACTAGTTTATATAGTATTTCTTTTTCCGCTGCACTGTTTGATGTTGTTGTTGTTGTTGTACACTCTGATGATATGATGTAATGTATAAAATGTAATAACTGATATAGTTCTTTGTTTAAAGATTATTCATTTATTATTATATGTTGTTCCGCTGCGAATTGTGAGATTCTGATGTTGTTCTGTTGTTTTTCTATTTCCTTTATTCTCTGTTTTCTGTTCTCTGTTCTCTGTTCTATTTTCTATCTCTTCTCTATTTTCTGTTTTCTTTTCCCTATCCTTTTCTATTCTCTTTTTCTTCTATTTAAAAAAATTTTCTATCTTCTTTCTTCCTCTTTTCTTTTTCTTTAAACCCATAACTATTCGATTTTTCGGCAACGAAAAATCGCGATCGTTACATTTGGTATCGGAGCATATGGTTAAGCGACAACCATGGTTCTGTTGGGTATTACTCATTAGAGATAGAGTCAGTAGTACTCTAGAGTGAGTTTGAGTGTAATAATAGCTATGAGAGCGTATTTGTTAGTGAATATAAAATTGTTTTATATTGTGATGATTGGTTTGTTGAGTGGTATATAGATTCTGGTTAATACGAGTAATTAACGTTGTTGATAGGAATCTCTAAACACTTGAATAGAACAATTCGACATAATATTGTTTTAAATTTGGTAAATGAAATAATTTTACCTTGATTATATATTTTATATATGAAGAAATAATTTTTCAGAATTATTAAAGTCTATATAAGTTGATTGTTTAGTTGTTTGAATAATCTAAATAAAATAATAATTGTATAAGTATAAAGAATTATAAGAATTGAATTATAATTAAAGTGATTGCAATTGTGAAATAAACTTATATATATGAGAAGTGAAACTATATGAATATATTTAAAAATATGAGTTGAAATAAAAATGAATTGGTAATTGAATAGAATGAATGGATTGAATATTAATCAATTAAATGTGAATTTAGTTGATATGAAATAATGAATGTAAGTGTTAATTCATTAAAATCTAATGTTATTAGAAGTTGAAAGTTTGAATGAAAATCAATTAATTAAACCAAACTGAATGAATATAAGTAAAGGAATTTGGTTGTAGTTAATATACATTGGTTGTTATATGATTGTTAGATTGATTGTATATAATTCATTAAGTATTAATGAAATTGAAAGCTAAAGTAATTGAAATTCAATTGGAAGTTAAATGAATCTTGAATGGAATTGAATTTGATTTGGAAGTGAACCAACTTGAATATGAATTAGTGAATATAAACTAATTGAAAATGAATGTTAGTAAAAAACATCCACTATTAATGAATCAAATATGATTAAATTAAAAACCAATTCATTGAATATTAATGAGGATATGAATGAATATTTATTGGTTATGGATGTTAGTTGGTTGATGGTTGAGTACATTGCTTTTGTTTCATTTGCTATGTGACATATATAGTTATTATGTTGCTATATGTTGTATATTGATACTATTATCTACATGCATGTTCTCATGTTGTTTGTTGAGTGTTTAGTAGGTGCGGATCACGTTTGCTTCGCATTTGGAGCTCGCTTTCGCGCTATATTAGCCGTATATGCTCGCTAATAAAATATAAGGTACATATCTCGGATTAAATACCGTACTTTTATACTTTTTCCCTACGGGATGCCTCATTACTTGATGAGATGTATATTTGTGATATATATATACTGTCATTTTTTTTCGGATCGAGCCGCGCAAAGGAGACTATGGCGAATTTTTCCGAAAATTTAAGGCGTTAGAAAAATTTGAGAAAAATTGAAAAATTTTGAAAACTTTAAACTTTGATTTAGAAGTTGAAAGTTAAACAATAGTAGTTGTTTTTGAAAAGATAACTACGTATGATTTGAAAACTTAGTAAGTTATTGTAAGAAGTCTAACTATAGATTTTGGAAAGTTAATAAATTCTATAACTTTTCTTACTTGATAATTTCGAGGACGAAATTCTTTTAAGTGGGGAAGATTGTAACGACCCAGGATTTTTATTAATTAAAATTTGAATATTTAATTAATTTTAAATTTTAATAAGTGAAATTTATAAGTCAAATAAAATTTAATTTGAATTATTGAATTTAATTGAATAATTAAATCGATAATTTAATATGTTAAATTATGAAAATAATTGAAAATTGGGTTAAATATGATTGAAAATGATTTGTAAAATTTTATTTTATCATATTGGAGTTAGAATGATATTTTAGAACTTTTAAAATCGAATTAAAAGTTAATTTGTGAAAATTGAATATTTTAATATTAAAATCGACTAGTGAAAATAGTCAATTTTTGAACAGTCTCAGAATTGAACGAAACCAGTTCCATTGGATCCATAATAGTTAGTTATTACCGGATTTCAATTTTCGTGTCAATCGGAGTTATCGTTTGATCGTGGCAGCTCGAAACGCATCGAATTATTTTTAATTTTAATTTGGCGAGTTAAAATAGCCATTTTTCAAAACGTCTCGGATTTCGGCGAAACCAGTTTCATCGGATCCGTAATGTGATATTTTTGTAAGGTTTCAAATTTCAAGTCAATTGGATTTACCGTTTGTCCTGTACAAATTAAAACGCCTAGAAAATCGTTTAAATCGGTTTAATTCAAATTGAACGTTTACAGCCATAACTCGCACAGATGTCCGAATTAGCTTTCGAAACCTATTCCATTGTGTCCGGAACGCGGGATAAACCCTAGGAACGTCAGTTTCGGCGTGTAAATCGGAGTTCGGAATTTCCGGATGAATAGTGTTCGAATTTTTCCTATAAATATACCCTCTACCCTTCATAAATATAAAAAATAAATAAATATCTCTAATCCAAAACCCTAGCCGCCTCTTTACAAACCAATGGCCAGAATTTTTCAATTTTCATTCCTTAATCTCTTCCAATCCATAAAGTTTTAGCCAAAGTGATCAACTACAACATTGTAGAGCATGAAGAGGGCTTTAAATCCATAAGGTGATGATGGAGTTTGGCGTCGCGTGGAGGGGGGAGAGTGGCTGCGTGCGTGCCGTGTATACTTGCGTGCGCGCGTATCAAGGCTTGACCGAGCTTCTCATGCTTATGGCCGAGCATGGTTGTGGTGGAGAGCTTCGAATTGCAAGTTGTTGATCGAGTTTTCATCGTGTGTGGTGTTAGAAAAATCAAACCCTAGTATTTAAGTAATGGGTTTGTTGTTCGGATATTTACTGGAGCTTATGCGTGAGAGGAAGGAGAGAAAGGGGGGACGGTCCAAATGAGGAGAAGTTGGATCTAAGGGCTGTGGATGGTTAGGTTTAAAATAATTATAAATTTTGTTGTAAATTCATAGTTAAAATCGTGTAAACTTGTAAAATCAATAACTTTTTCATACGAGGTCGAAAAAAATGCGAAACCAGTTGCGTTGGAATCGTATGGACGAGCACTACGCGATGGAATTGGATTGGAGTCGTTTGGAGTTAGTGAGAATTTTGGGTAAAATTAAACGTCCGTTTAATTTTTTTCGAAATAAATCGCTAAAACAAAATAAAATCAAGGTGAGAACTTCTCACTCAATCGAATCAGTTTCGATTTTATTTTAAATAGTTAGATTTAAAATATTTGAATGCATGTTTGAATGATAATTGTTATCTATTGATTGTTAAAATAGACATTATGCGCCGTTAGTAAGCGGATGCTATTTATTAAAAACATATACCGCGAATATTTCATAAACAGTGAAATTGGTATTATATATAATAGCAATATATATATATTGGCATATGTATATATTGGAGTTATTGATTTCCCGCATTTTTTGTTTAGCGGATGAGACCCTATTGCGCCGTCTATTAAGCGGATAATATTTTAAATCCCATATACCGCGATAATTTCGTACTGGAGCGAAATTGGTATTATGCTAATGTTTGTGGATGCAGGAAACAGGTTGGAGGGATCCAACTGGATTCCTCAACAGTTTTTATTTGATTTCAGATATTTTGATATTTGATTGACTATCATATCGATATATGATATCGTTGTTGTCGTGATTGGCTATTTGGTATGTAGCATCATTGGACCAAACTTTGAAAATTTAAAAATGATTTTTAAAAGTGATTTTTGAAAATATACTATATTTTTGGAATTGATCCATGTTAAATAAATAAACGTTATAATTTTCAAAGTTATAAAATTTTGGGTTTTGTGAAATATAGTTAAAAGCTGATTTTTGAGAAATAAGGGCTAATGATTTTATAAAACAGTTTAATCGGGATTTTAGAATTTATTGTGAAAAGTTTAAATATAGGATTTATAAAATTTAATTATTTTATGAATCAAAATGATGAAGTTTTTAAAGGAGATTAAAGACGTTTTAAAAGAATAATGTAAATTGAATTATATTAAAGGATTTATAAATTGATATTTATAAATTAAAATATTTGAATTATAAAACGAGTTTTTATAAGTGTTAGAATAAATTGTGAATGAATTTCAGAAATGAATGAAACTTATAGAATTATAAACGGTGAAGTTATAAATGGAATTTTATAAACAGTAGGTTTATAAAATTTATAAAGTTATTGAAAGAACGAATTTTGGATAAATAAACAATCTTATAAGTTATAAGATTTATAATTTGGGAAGTTAAAAGAACGATTTTGTAAAATAATCGTTTTATAAGTGTTTAACTTATAATGTGAACCTTTGTTTTATAATTGAGTTATAAATCGAATAGGTTAATAAAGAAAATTTATAAAAGGAAGTTGTTATAAAATAATTAGAAATGGAATTTGTAAACGTTGTTTTATAAATTCGCAAATGACTTATTTTGATAAGTAAATTGCTGAAACCTATTAATGGAGTTATATTCACGTTTTTGAACTGTGAATAATCCTTTGAAATAAAATGAATAAAAGGATGAAATTTGTTAACAAAGAATATTCACGTTTTTGAATAGTGAATAATATGTTAAAGAAATTGTTTTGAATGTGATATTTCAAATAGAATTAAAACGATCTAAAGATGTTTTAAAATATGTTGAGATTCGAAACTATAGATTTCAACATCTATTGTTGAAATAGACGTTTTCGAGAAATAAAAGGAAATAGTGGACTATAACACTGTAGTTATTGTAAATGACTTCCGAAAGGAAATGTTTTGTATAGTATTGGGATTTATATATATCTATTTTAATTTCGAATCCCTATACTAGTGATTTTGGGTTGTCATGACAATGTTTTACGTAACCTTCGTTTTGGCCCAAATAAATATGTTTAAGAGAATGATTTCCTTAAAGAATGAAATATATACTTAATTTTGATTTAAGTATATTGAATATTTTCTAAGTGTTGAAAATAAATAAAATCTGTGAATTACTTATGAATAAATAAGTATGGAAATGTTTTTCCAATATAAAGTGAATATTTTGAGAACTTATCTTTTTGAAGATAAATTGAAATGAAGAATTGAAATCATATATGCATGAATATTTTGGAATATAAATTCACTATGGAATTTATAAAAGAAAGTGGGATTGGTTTAGAAAAATAAATATTGATTTATTTTTGAAGTATTGAAATTATATATCTAGTGAAGATATTTTGGAAAATAAATAATTTGGAAAATTATTTGAAATCTGGTGATGTGTGCATATTCATTGATAGTTCAATAACCGACTATCAATATTTCCCTTTGAATGGGTAATTGATGTGATTTGTTTGAATTTGAATGCCACACTTATTTTTGAATAAGCGCTCACTATTCGGGTTAACCGGGAAAGGACCATGGGGTCGTATAACCCATTCCGAATATGTGATACGTCGTTGTGAATTGCATTGATGACCGGTGTTGAAGACCGAGTATTTGTGAAAGCGATAGAATGACCTATCGATTGTCTCTGCACTGGGTAGCTCCTGGTATAGAGATTTCCTTAAGTGATGGGAAGTTCGATCGGGATTGTGAATACCCGGATTGCAAGGGCTTCGTAAGAAGTGCCTTCGGTTTTGTTCGAGCCCGGAACAGACTTGTATGGATAGTATGCCTGACGTTACAAGTTGAGATATAAAGACGATTACTTTCAAATATATTTCTGTTGGTGGCGGAGAATTTATTCTTTTAGCTTAACACCCTTCTCTGAGACGTACGAGCTCAGAGGTTATGTAGTTGAATGTTATCAGCGATATATTTCCAATTTGGTAATGTGACATGCTGAGTGTAGCTGTAAATGATCATTGTGTTGATTATTTATGATAGGATCATTTGTTTGATCGTCTATCTTGGTGATCATTTCTATGATCATTTGTCGACCCAAAGCATGGCTTTTGTATAAAGTATGTTTTTGTGGACGTGACTTCGTCGAGCCTCACACCCCGTGAATGGTCAAAACAGGAAAGAAGCAGCAAGGTTATGAGGGGTAGCGCCCTTTAGGATGTGTGCATTTCCTTCTGGAAAAGGGTGGTATCATGGTATGGAGCCCAGATACTTACTCATGTTGAAAACACTTTGTTATGATTGTGTGAATTGATTGCGAGCGCTCGGTGAAAAGGTCCCAAAGGACCGGGGGATGACATATTCGGTCAGTTTTTACTCAGTTAGGGGTAACCCGGCCTTGTGTTGGTAGAGATCCGGTTTGGTTCTCGGGGATGTCCATCCAGAGGCATTCTCATGTGGCAATGGGAAGTTCCTTGGCCTGATCATTCGTTGGAAATCCAAAGAAACAATACGATCTTGTACGGTTTTAGTTGTAGAACCTATCATTCACTTATGGTGGCGCCCCACTGTTTGGATGGTAGCTATAGTAGGCATACGATAATGGTCGTATGTTGGCTAAGATTTATATTCTACTTTCGAAATGAATTTTTCCTACACTATACACTAATAATAATATCAAATGTTATTTTAAATGCGTATCAAGCATCTTTGACTATCATAAGGAGAAATCTCCTCCGATTCTGCGTTTGCATTGTGTGTGTGTGCGGGAGGCCTTATGGTAGTCTCATTTTTAAAAGCATTGCGAATTGACTTTAAAAATATTCCTCCTTTTTGATTTCAAAGATAAATAAACTGTTTTGAGTTCTCACACCAGTCACATGGCTGACTTGGAGTTTATTGTTTTCCTTCCTAAACTCTGGGTGCCCACCAATTTCCACACGGGTAGTCGAGAGTTAAGGTTTATCAGGATATTCTGGATATTCTGGAATTGCTGGAGGCAAGATGGATGGCATGGCGTATTACTAGTTTATATAGTATTTCTTTTTCCGCTGCACTGTTTGATGTTGTTGTTGTTGTTGTACACTCTGATGATATGATGTAATGTATAAAATGTAATAACTGATATAGTTCTTTGTTTAAAGATTATTCATTTATTATTATATGTTGTTCCGCTGTGAATTGTGAGATTCTGATGTTGTTCTGTTGTTTTTCTATTTCCTTTATTCTCTGTTTTCAGTTCTCTGTTCTATTTTCTATCTCTTCTCTATTTTCTGTTTTCTTTTCCCTATCTTTTTCTATTCTCTTTTTCTTCTATTTAAAAAAATTTTCTATCTTCTTTCTTCCTCTTTTCTTTTTCTTTAAACCCATAACTATTCGGTTTTTCGGCAACGAAAAATCGCGATCGTTACACAACTCATGACCGTTGCCATTTCAAAGTTGAAACATATAAAATACTATACGTTATTTCGCATTCATTGATTTCTTTTGTTTTATTTTTATTTTTTATTTCATTTTCATTCCAATCTGATTTATAACCTTCCTTGTTCTCTTCGTACATTCTATTTGTTCTAGCCTGCTCCTCCTTTCTTTTACCTAGCACATCTGCATTCTTTTCATCCTCTCTCTGCAAATTTTATTTCCACCAAGCGCCTGCCCCCTCCTTCTCCCCTCCTCTTCTCTTAAGAAACACCCTGCCTTCTAGCCGAACCCAACATCTTCCATATCCACATTGGCAGCCTCATCATAGCCGAGTGTATAGCCTAGAGGTAATAACTTCTGACAGCACATAGGTGGCATCAACATTTTCCCCATTGTCTGTAGTTTCATATTTATTCCTTTTGCCCACCCATCAGCGACTCGAGTTTACACAGGGTATGTCTATACATTGTATTATATTATTTATATTTGCTAGTAGTATACTGCCTTAAATTTACATATTTTAGTGTATATATGTATGACAACTTATGTTATTTATATACATAAAGTAAGCTATATGTACAAACTCGGTGCAACCGCAATTTTCTTTATAAAAGGCAATTAATACAAACTGTAGTCCCCAAAGATATATATGTATGGCTGTACTTAATAAAGACAAAATTCTCGAGATAATAGTATAAGCTTATATATCAATTTCTGAGTTTATATATATATTTTGTTATATTGTTTTTTTTTTTTAATTTTGATTTTTATAGAATAAGTATGTAAGCTTATTTATATTCACATATTAGTATACATAAGTTGCAATATATTATTTAATAAGCCTAAAGCATTGTATATCTTCATACTGTTAGGATGTGCGTGCTTTAATAATAAAGCTATTGTTCGGGTACGGATAGGTTAAGTAACGTGTATGTTTGGTTAATTTATATAAAAGTACATATAACCGTTTCGATTATAGTTGTATTGAATATATAAGAGAGTTATATAAATGAATTTTATACTATGTGTTAACTAAATACATTGTTATTTATATGATCCAGTTTTTGAATATATGTTTGAAATGTTTTGATTTTTATATATACAAATATTTTATTTTATAAATATATTTTGTTATATATTAAGGTTTTATTAAAAAAAATTCTTATAAACTATACTATATATATACTCTTTAAAAAAAAAGGGAAAAAAAGGAGTAAGTTAACAATGTATTATAAAGAATATTGTTTATCTGCATATATATGTGCATAAGTTTGTTTGATTTCCTACTGGATATTTTGAAAAGGAAAGTAATAAACTATAATAATTATATATATACATAAGTATTCATTTCAAAAGATATTATATATGTGTGCGTTGATCTTTAATATATGTGTTTTATGTTAGAACATTGATTTTTAACTATACATATATATTATTTTAATATTGGTTTAAAATGAATATTTATTACATGGAAACGACAACCATTAAATGAACATACTATATATGTGACATTTTGAATAATTATATATTTGTTATTTAACATTAATATGAAATGGAAGCGTTTTAAAGTTATATGGTTTTCATGGATGTGCATATATATATATATATATATATATATATATATATATATATATATATATATATATATATATGTATTTCATTTTTTAAAATGCGTGTTTTGATTTAACGTTAATTTTGAAAGAAAGTAATAAATTAATCATATAATCTTCGTTTCAATTTTATCAAGCTAATTTGACCCGTTCTCATCAATTTCTATCTATCAGCTTTTCCATCGAAATCGTACCATCTAACTTTGCTTTGGAAGTCGTGCTTGCATTTCGTAACTCAACTTCATTGTCTATCTCTCTAACCTCGAAAGGTGAGCAATCACTCACGATTAAAATTCTTTTATTCATTAAATTTGATTTCAATTGAAACGACAATTGAAATATGCTGCTGTAGTTATTTAAATTTGTTATATATGCTATTATCTGTAACTGTTCACCTGCGGGATATGACACCATATCTTGTTGTTTATATTATATTGTTATTGATGATATATGCTTATTATTTTATTGTATTTTCTGTTATCACTCTGCAAGTTCCCTGTAGTTTAGAAATCACTATGGGTTGAAATGATACATACCCGAACAGACTTTAGAATAGGAGAAAATCGTTATGGGTTGAAATGACAAACCCAAGCAATTTTCGTTTAATTGAATTTGGGATTACGGGTTGAAATGATATCCACCCGTATATATTTAGTATACGGATTGAAATGATAAATATCCGTAGCACTTGACTATATGATAGGAAATATATACAGACACCGTTGGTCCATATAAATATTTTGAAAATAATTTCTATAATTTTGGAAAGAAATATACGGTTTAATAAATTTGATTCTTAAGATATTATATAAATGAAAATTGTATATATAGATTTAGTAGTAATATTTGATTTAAATTAGATTGATTTAATGCATATAATATGGTTAAGTATTTATGTAAAACTATATTTCAAATAGATTCTCTTGTAATAAATTGAATAATTAAGATTGGGAGATAAATTTGGGTTTATAAAAATGGTATTTAAATAAGGATTTATATAATTAAATCGATTTGAAATTTTGAATGGGAAATTTAAATGGTATGATTTTATAACTGGATTTTTTATTTAAGTTATTTAATGAATATTTCACGTTTAAATAAATTAAAGAAAATATTGAGTAAAATGTAATTTAAGGTTACTTAAATGATATTGAATCTAATAAGGGAGTATTTCAAGACTAAATAATAATGAGGCTAAATCGAGATCTATATGAAACTGTAATATAGAACATTTAAATATTAAAGCCTTGAAATATATTGGAATTTAAATGGTTTATGTTGAGATTCAGATCTGTATTTGAAATCAACGTAGTTAAATTTGTTATTTAGCAACCAAATTGAATTGAAATGAAAATTTAGGTTAAACTAAATTTGATTTTATTATTCAGAAAACTAAATTGAATGAAAATTTAAATGAAACGTTGAATACTTAAAGTTTTTAAATATATGGAAATATAAAGGGGTATTTGTGATTATAAATCCGAATTTGAGATCTATAAAATTTAAGTGGTTATTTTAGAATTTGAGTTGAATTTATAAATTGAGATTGAATTTAATTTGAATGGGAAGGTCGGGTTGATGTTGGAACGTTTTGTTAAGTTAGGAAATTGAAAATACTTTACTGTATAAATTATTTGATATATACAAATACTATTTTGGGAAATATAGAGATATTTGAAGTGAAAATGAGATTTGGTTTTGAAGTATAAATTAAGCTGAAATGACCACGGTGTTATAGTGTATATTTCTACCTTGTAGAAAGTTCCATGGACCCTTAGAGGTTGGTTGTCCCAGACATCCTTTAAGTTATTTGTATTTCAGTTGATATTTCACTTGAGTTGGATTTATTGATATAAGAATGTTAATCCTGACTCGAGTGATTTGTGTTTTGCTTTACGCTCGGGTCAGACCGAGTGATACAACATTTGAGACTCACCTTTGGAGTTCGGAGCTTCGTTTGGAAATCCAACTATCGATTCAGATTCCAGCCTTTCCCGTTGATTGGTTCAGAGAAGTTATCTGTTGCGTTGGAGACTTCACTGCATTTGAACTATTCGGTTGTATATTTCTAACTCTGATATATATAGTAGCTTCATGAACTACGATTCTTTATCTATTCCGCTGCACTATATTACTCTGTGATTTGTGATTGATTTATTTAATGTATATTTTAAGTTTTGCCAAATTTAAATTAACAATTCAGTATTTTGAATTATTCAAGTCGGATATGTATGGTTTTATTGTCGATTTGAATGGTCCAAAATAGCGGCTAGTTACAATACCATAAGGTCGTGCACACCGATATATACACTTGATAAAATTACAGGGACAGGTGAGCACAGGTCAAACCCAAATCAAAAGCCGGGTTTAACTCAAGTGCAATAAAAATAATGCCATGACACGAGCACAAGGTCAAACCCGAAGCTGGATTCAACACAGGTGCAGTCCAAAAATATAAGCACAATAAAATGATAAAACCAACTGTACATGAAAATTTGCAGTAGGCGAAGGCCAGAGTACAGGCAAAATGAAAACAGGCTAGAGTAATACAGTGCAATGAAGATTACAAGGAAATACAACACATATATACATACATAGAGGTATGTATAAACATGGTAGCTGAAATAAATGGCTCAAACTCAACTACAACCAGATTTCATCAAACCAGTGTAGTTAAATTGCATGAACACACAACTCAGAGGCATGAAGCAATACAAAGGCAGTTCAGTAATCAAGTGAATACAATACAACAATGAACCAAGACCAAATTTAAACCCAGTGCAACTTCAACCTGAACCATATTACATCTCAAAACAACACTGCAACACTACTGATACAAGTGACTCAGTCAAGAACAAAATAAAGCAGTAGACACAAAGATCAGGCTCCATGTAGACCTGACTACAAGTGTAAGGAAAAGTAGAGACAATTCACATTTAAACAATGATGTATACAAGAAGTCCAACAGTAACATAAGGTCAACATGTTCACATCTATAATCGATTCAAGTCTACAACATATAACTTAATATATACATGCGTGATAAACTACTAATGAATGCAACTCGAGCTCCATACCACTACAAGTCCAGAACTCAAGACTACAACTACAAAGAGCAAATATACAACATACATATGGTTACAGTTACAACCTAAGCATGCAAATACAACATGAACCAGACTCGAGCACCGTTGAAGTTCAAGGTAAACTAGAGGTGGCAACATGAAACTTCATCAAACCGGAGAATGCAAACTATGGCACAAAAGCACAATCTAGGCAAAGCTGGATGACAAAAAACCAAAAACATAAACAATGTCAAATACGAGAAACCCAAAGCGATAATATTTAGAACTCAAGTGAAACGAATGCAAATTGACTCAGTGGCTCAACAACAACAATATACACACATACAAATGAAAGCAGCCGTATACATGTTCAAACAAAGCACAGTTCAAAGCAATGCTACAAGTGGAGTATGTTACAGGGATAAACACAAATGGCCAGAGTCGAGCACAAAGGAAGAAAACACCGTCAAACAAAGTCATAGCCGATGTCAATAAAGCAAAGTCAGGAAGGTTCAAAAATGACCGAAGTCAATCTACAAGCATCATAAGAAGCCGTGGGTCAAAAATAAAAATGTCAAAGTCAAATGCAAAAAGAATTTGAAACCGTGATAGCCAAAAAAAATGAATGGCCTAAAGAACAAAATCAAAATCGTCAAAGCAAATCAACGCCGTGATGACCAAGTTTCGAAACCGTGTCAACCAAGCAAAATATATACGAATTGGAAGAAGTCAGTAATCATCACAAACATCCAAACGAAGATCGAATGGGTGAGCATATTATTGACGAAATCAAACAACTATCAGACGAATGCTAATATAGGAATTCGTCTTCTATAAATCCCTTTCATCGTCAGCAGTTTTAATCATCGAGTTCAAGTAAGCAAAAACAGTAAAGTAAAACAACAAATTACATACCGGAGCAAGATCGAACTCAATCATCGAAGGAGCCATGAGCCAAGTGAAGAGACGATCGATCGACAGAGCAAGAGAGGGAAATTCCAATTCGATCGATCAATTTAAAGCTGGCATTTCAAAGCCCTAACTACAGATCAAAGAAGAACGAACAAGGAATGACCGCCATTTTTACGAAAGAAAGGAACGGAGTAAATAAAAGAAAAACGGGCTGAAGATACAAAAGGGGCCGACCATTATAATAATTTTATTTGTTTATAATTTGGGCTTAATTTTTAAATTAGGATTTTAAATTTGTTTTTAATTTAAATTCTTCTTCTAAACGTTGTAATTTCTAGTAGTGGGACTAGAGGACAAACTACGTGGCGTAGTTTGAGAATTCGCAACTCAGTGGCTGAGTTGTGGCAGGGTTTTGAGTGTAGAGTTAAGGCTAGCCGATAGAGGGTGTTGCGAGTTTACGTGTGTAAGCGTTTGACCGTTTAATTTCTAGTAGAAACCTTGGGGGCAGCATGTAGGCAAGGTTTTTTCGAAACTGGGTAAATTCTTTGTCGTTCTATTTCTGCATTTATTACTGTGCTGCTATTTTCATATATCTGTGTTTAAAATATTTTATAAACTTACGAAATAATTTTTATAATTGATAGCATCACCCTATTCACCCCCCTCTAGGGTGAAATCGATCCTACAAGTTGTATCAGAGCTAGGTACAAAAGCCATTTTTGTTTTAAAAAATTTGATTTTTTTCAAAAACCAATTTTTGTTTTAAAAATTTGAATTTTTAAAATGGCTTCTTTTAATAATGCTTTTGCGGAGGGTCAGTCCGTAGTTAGACCACCAAAGTTTAATGGTGAATATGCTTACTGGAAAAATAGGATGGAAATTTTTTTGAAAACCATTGATGCTTGGGATATTGTTGAGACCGGGTATGGAGCACCAACTATAATTGTAAATAATCAAGAAATAAATAAACCGTAGGAACAATGGAAAGAGCTAGAAAATAAATTACAAAATGCTACGCTAAAGCTATCAATTCTATTATCTGTTCATTGGATCAATTTGAATTTAATCATGTCTCACATTGTCTAACTGCATAGGAAATATGGCATACACTCGAAGTGACTCACGAAGGAATATCTCAAGTCAAAGAATCTCATCTTGCTATGCTGAGTTGCGAATACGAGAATTTGACAATGGCGAAGGAAGAAAATGTTAAAGATATGTACGGACGACTTTCCAATATCGTATACAAATCAAAATCTCTCGGAAAATCATACACGGAACTGGAAATAGTTCGAAAATTCCTCAGAGTCCTTCCATGAAGTTTTGAAGCAAAAGTGACTGCCATTCAAGAATCAAAAGATTTAAAACAAATCAAAGTTGAAGAACTCTTCGAAAATCTCACCACTTATGAGCTAGAAATGAAATTCAAGGAAGAGCGTGAAGGAGGAGATACTCGAAAGAAATCAATAGCTCTCAAAGGAACAACTTAAAGTGATGATAATGACGATGACGATGGAGCAGTAGAGTTGGAAATGGTAATAAAGAAATTAAAAAGGTGGAACCACAAATACGGAAATCCAACTCTAAATCAAAAGTTAAAAAGAAGAATAATCAAAGTTTTAGATAACACAGAACAACGAAAAATCATCTGTCATAAGTGCAATCAACCCGAACACATCAAGCCCAATTGTCCTTAAAATCGACGCGACTTTGAAAAGAAATCAAAAAGGAGAAATTTTACAGCTACGTGGAATACAAGTGATGAAGATATTCAAAGCACTAGTAGTGAGAGTAAGAAAGCAGATATGTGTCCTCAAGGTAATATAACTGATAGCGACGATGAGGAGCCAAGCGAGGTATCAAAACTCACTCACTCAGAATTATCTATATATTTCCACGAAGTAAATGGCTATTTTGAACAACTCAGGGAGAAATATGCTAAAATTGAATCACAAAGAGATAGTTTGATAGAAGTAAATGAACAGCTTGAACAATTAGTTAAAACCTATCAAAGTAGGATCGCTATGTGTGATAAGTGTCTAACATTCGAAGAAGAGATTAAAAAATCAGAAATCAAAATTAAATCGCTTGAAATTGAAATTATGATTTTGAAAGAGAGTAAAAATACAAGAAGAGAAAATTCTATTAAAAAGTGCACACAATTGTTAAACGAAATTGAATCTCTCAAAACAAAAGTCCAACAACTGTCAACGACATTAGATAAATTTTCAAAAAGTGAAAATCGTTCAATATGCTCTTAGGGAAACAAACTGTTAATACAGTCAGACAAGTCTTGGATATAATTAGTCTGAACATATTAAAAGAAAAATTAATCAAGTCAATTCAATGTGCATAATTTGTAGATAATTTGGACACAATCAAAACAATTGTTGGTATAGGCCCAAACACGTGAAGACTATACCAATTTGGGTTCCAAATGGCATAAATATAAAATCTCTCAAAGTTAAACAAATTTGGGTGTCGAAGGAACATATATAAATAGTTTTGGGTCTACATAAAATTATCTTTCAAAATATTCTGCCACTAACAATCATGGACCTATAAAAACAAATAGGTCACAAAAATCTTTTATTGTGTAGGAGTGGTGGCAGTCTAAGGAACAACAACAATATTATCTGGATTCTGCCTGTTTCAGAAACACAACGGGCAACAAAGAAAAGTTCCTTAGCCTAGTACAAAGGTGACAGAATCACAATGGACAACATCGAAAAATTATCGTAAAGGTAAAACATGTAATGGTATATTTTAAACGATATATTAAATGTGATAATCTGCACCGTAGTCTGAATTAAATCAGCCAGTAATGTGATGATGAAATAAGTGATGATTTTAATTACGACTTATTTAAAATTGTTGGCCAATTTCTTATGCCAAGAACACCATAAAAATCTCTAGAATCTTTGAACTACTTTATATGTAATAGTTTGGATTAATGGTAGTGTTTCATTGGTAAATGATAATACATTTGGTTATTTTACGGCTGACTCTATATTCACGGTTTTTGATTATTTAAACGGTTTCAATTCGAATTCAAGAGAATGTCATTTAAAAAGCTGTTAAAATTGATTTTAAGATATTTTGATGCACACTTCATGGTCTGGTTTATAAAATTCAATTAATGATAATTTTGAGTGAAAGAAAAATTCAGATGCAGATTACACTGGTAATCTAGTTGATAGAAAAATTACTAGTGGAACGTGATTTATGTTGTGACATTTAGTAACTGCATCATTTTTCAAAGAAAATATCTACATATTTTTCTTTTAAAATAATTTTCAAATAGCAGAAATTTTTCTCATAAAATCCCTTCGAGAAAATCATTTTGACCTTGTTTTCAGATAAGTCACTTTTAGAAAAATTGATTTTATAATTATTTTTGAATATAATTTTTAAATTATAACATTGACTAATCAGACTTCCAACTAATTATCTAAAAGATAAATAGTGATTGAAAAAGTGATGAGTGTTGATATTTATCATATATTATGACTCGAGACGGTATAATAGTAAATTTCTTTAGAAATTTAAACAAGAATTATAAAACTTTCTGTTGGTAAAAATTCTATAACCATCTCTATTTCTATCATATTTCTAACGACCATCGCTCATCAAAATTCAATATAGTTTGTCGATAGGAATCATTCATTTTATATTTTTTTTAATAAAATAATAATAATAATAATAATAATCCAAATTATTCACTCTCATTTAAAAGTCCACATGGTTATGCATGGATGAATTACTTTGAATTTGTTATGTGCTTCCATGCTTATTTAAAAGTCCTCAAGGTTATGCATGTATGGAACGCATATCAAAATTGATTTTTCAAATAAACAAGTTGATTCTAATCCCATTTAAAAGTCCTCACGGTTATGCGTGGTTAAAAGATACTTGAATTCATTTTTTTAAAATAAAATTGGAATACTACTAATCTCATTTAAAAGTCCTAACGGTTATGCATGGTTGGTAGATATTCAAATTCCTGATATAAATATACCACAAATAGATACAACTGTATGGTTTTATATGATGATGTCATTCCCATCATTCTAAAAGTGGAATATGCGCCTAACAGAGTATTTATGATTTTTTGTTTGATTTTTTGTTGAAATTTAATATTTATATTCGATTGAGTTTTAATGTTGTATTAATATCGATCACTTTATCTCTACTTTTCTAACACTATTACTCTTTTGCTGATGACAAAAGGGGGAGAAAAAAGTTAAGATTTTGTCAAATAAAATCAAATAAAGGTCAAATATTTTCTATTTGCATCTAGGCTCATTTGCATATTTTTAGTCGTATGCATATATGAAGGGGGAGCTTTGTGTAGAGAGGAAGCATTAAAATAGGGGGAGCAAATTGAATGATCAGATACATTTAAAAAATTCAAAATCTTAAATATATGTTTGTTATCATCAAAAGGCGTAGATTGTTGAATATGCGATTATATGATTTTTGTTTGATGATAATAAACATATATATATATATATATATATATATATATATATGTATGTATGTATGTATTCATTTAAATGTATTTATTAGCATACTATTATATTTTTCACATAATTAAATAAATATTTCCTGAATAAAATAAATAACACAGAATATAAATTCAAATGAATATTTTATTCAAACAAATATTAATTACAATTTTGAATATTACAAATTCGAGCTTTCACTATATATATACAATTTCAATTATAATACAAATTTGATTACATCATAATTTCTAATTTACAAATGCATCTCACTACAATTCACTCATTCACTCGTGTCTCATCTTCTACTTGAATCCAACATCTGAGCAATCTGCAAAAATAATTACTGACGCAGTAAAATTGAAAATAAAATATTTTTGCAGTACAAAATAAAATGTAATTTTGAAAATAATATTTGCCTCAGTTATTTGGGTTGTTCGTCATCATTTAAATTTGAATTCATCATACACGAACAGCTTGTGACATGCACAGTGTATCACCATACATGCCACAAGGCCATGCACACCGATATATACACTTGACAAAATTACCGGGACAGATGAGCACATGTCAAACCCAAATCAAAAGCCGGGTTCAACTCAAGTGGAATAAAAATAATGTCACGACACGAGCACAAGGTCAAACCCGAAGTTGGATTTAACATAAGTGCAGTCCAAAATATAAGTACAATAAAATGATCAAAACAACTGTACTTGAACACTTGCTACAGAAGAAGGCCATAGTACAGGCAAAATGAAAAAAGGCTAGAGGAATCACAGTGCAATGAAGATTACAAGGAAATACAACACATATATACATACATAGATGTATGTATACACATGGTAACTGAAACAAATAGCTCAAACTCAACTACAACCAGATTTCATGAAACCAGAGTAGTTCAACTGCATGAACACACAACTCAGAGGCATGAAGCAATACAAAGGCAGTTCAGTAATCAAGTGAACACAATACAGTAATGAACCAAGACCAAATTCAAACCAGTGCAACTTCAACCTGAACCAGATTACATCTCAAAACAACACTTCAACACTACCGATACAAGTGAATCAGTCCAGAACAAAATAAACCAGTGGACACAAAGACCAGACTCCATGTACATCTGACTACACGTGTAAGGCAAAGTAAAACAATTCACATTTAAACAATGATGTATACAAGAAGTCCAATAGTAACATAAGGTCAACATGTTCACATATGTAATCGATTCAAGTCTGCAACATATAACTTAATATATACATGCGTGATAAGCTCATAATGAATGCAACTCGAGCTCCAGACCACTACAAGTCAAGAACTCAAGACTACAAATACAAAGAGAAAATATACAGCATACATATGGTTGTTGTTACAACCTAAGCATGCAAATACAAAATGAACCAGACTTGAGCACACTTGAAGATCAAGGTAAACTAGAGGTGGCAATATGAAACTTCATTAAACCAGAGAACACAAACTATGGAATAAAAGCACAATCTAGGCAAAGCTGGATGACCACAAACCAAAAACATAAACAATGTCAAATACCAGAAACCCAAAGCCATAATATTTAGAACTCAAGTGAAACGAATGCAAACTGACTCGGTGGCTCAACAACAACAATATACACACATACAAATGAAAGCAGCCGTATACATGTTCGAACAAAGCAAAGTTCAAAGCAATGCTACAAGTTGAGTGTGCTACAGGGATAAACACAAATGGCCAGAGTCGAGCATAAAGGAAATAAACACCGTCAAACAAAGTCATAGCCGATGTCAATAGAGCAAAGTCAGGAAGGTTCAAAAATGACCGAAGTCAATTTACAAGCATCAGAAAAAGCCGTGGGTCAAAAATCAAAATGCTAAAGTCAAATGCAAAAAGAATTCGAAACCGTGACAGCCAAGAAAATGAACGGCCTAAATAATGAAATCAACATCGTCAAAGAAAATTAACGCCGTGATGACGAAGTTTCAAAATTGTGTCAACCAAGCAAAATATATACGAATCAGAGCAAGTCAGTAATCATCTCGAACATCCAAATGAAGATCGAATGGCCGAGCATAGTATTGACGAAAACAAAAAAGTATCAGACAAACGCAAATATAGGAATTTGACTTCTATAAATCCCATTCATCATCTGCAGTTTTAATCATCGAGTTCAAGTAAGAAAAAACAGTAAAGTGAAACAACAAATTACATACCGGAGCATGATCGAACTCGATCGTCGAAGGAGCCATGAGCAAAGTGAAGTGACGGTCGATTGACAGAGCAAGAGAACGAAATCCCAATTCGATCGATCTATTTAAAGTCGGCATTTCAAAGCCCTAATTACAGATCGAAGAAGAACGAACAAGGAACGACCGCCATTTTCACGAAAGAAAGGAACGGAGTTAATAAAAGAAAAACGGACTAAAGATACAAAAGGGGCCCGACCATTATAACAATTTTATTTGTTTATAATTTTGGCTTAATTTTTAATTTAGGGTTTTAAATTTAAATTCTTCTTTTAAATGTTGTAATTTCTAGTCGTGTGATGAGCGGACAAATTATGTGGCATAGTTTGAGAATTCATAACTCAATGGCTGAGTTATGGCAGGGTTTTGAGCGTAGAGTTAAGGCTAGTCGATTGCGGGTGTCGCGAGTTTACGTGTGTAAGCATATGACTTCTTAATTTCTAGTAGAAACCTTGGGGGCAGCACGTAAGCCGGGTTTTATCGATGCTGGGTAAATTCTGTGTCGTTCTATTTCTGCATTTATTATTCTGCTATTATCTGCAGGGTTTTGAGCGTAGATTTAAGGCTAGTCGATTGCGGGTATCGCGAGTTTACGTGTGTAAGCGTCTGACTGCTCAATTTCTAGTAGAACCTTGGGGGCAGCACGTAAGCTGGGTTTTTTCGAAGCTGGGTAAATTCTGTGTCGTTCTATTTCTGCATTTATTATTCTGCTATTATCTGTGCTGCTATTTTGATATATCCGTGTTGAAAAAATTATATAAACTTCTGCAATAATTTTTATGATTAATAGCGTCACCCTATTCACCCCTCCCCCTCTAGGGTGAAATCGATCCTACACACGTTCCCCAAATTCTCCACCTACACACCACTTAATGAGGAATCACTAACTCCACTGTGCTCACTTCACGTACTCTTCGCCATGGATCCGATCATAAGAAGGCCATACGAATTCAAAACCGACCTAACAACCCCCCATCACTGCTCTATCATCGCATTCCAACCAAGGCCAATGAAGCATGACCTAGAATCTTCATGAACTCTCCCTTCGTAAGCCAAGTACGATGATGCCACCGCCAGCCACTATAAGAAAATAACCCTTTTACAAAGGAGATTCCACAACGTTTCGATCAACTATATTGAACTATTAGTCTTTTACAACATTCATATAAAAAAAATTATACCACCTAAACATTGTTATTAATTTATATGTAGTAAAAGAAGGTACTTTAACAACGCTTTCAAAATGGTTGTAACAACTTCTCTCTAGCAATATTTTATCTTTCTTGAAAAGATTTCTTTTCTTCAACAGCATTTATTTTATGTTGTTTTACCGTATATAGTAGACGACATGCTTTAAGTGTGGTAAATTTTATTTGGTTATACTTTTTAAAACATATTGGAAATCATGGGATTTAATAATATTTTCTTTACATTGTAAAGTTACTACCTTTTCCATAATAGTTACGTATTATTAGCAAAGTCCATGTTATCGACATTTTTTTATTAAGGATAAAAAGTAACGTAGGAAGTTTAATTTTAGAAAGAAAATTTGAATAACTTCTACCAAAATAATGGAATTTTTGAAAAAATATTCTATCTTTGAAAGAAAATTGAATTTTCATTTTTTAAAAGATTCTAAAAACATAAAATTTTAGTTATGAAATAATCAACATTTTTGGAAAGATTTAATCTTCCAAAAAATAATGTTCGAAATAATTTATATTTCTTGGTGCGGCCTAAACTTTGAAACTTTGTATTTTTTTAGATTTTTCTTTATGCTCTCTAGTTTTATGCAATTAACAACTTCAATTATCGTATTATTATTAATTTTACCTAATTTAGGTTAATTATATACATGATTAATTCTTCATAAACACATAATGTACAATAGTTGTTGGATAACATTTGCGATCCATGTGATAGTGAAATTCACAATTAGATCTAATTAGTAATCCAGGAATATACATCAAACTATTATGATACACTGGATTTGTATCCTTATGCATCTAAGAATTTTGCATCTGTTTCATTTTACGAAGCTTGAAAAACCCTTGATCCATCGCCTTCATCGTTTTCAAGAAATACCATTGCCCTAAATTGAAAAAACCCAATATCTCATGATTAAACATTTCTATCCATGAATTGAAAAACATCATTGGGGTTTAATTTCCGACATCACTAACCCACAGCCGGTGACAATAGAAAATTTGGGGCAATAAGAGAGTTTCTATTGTCAAAAAGCTTTTCTAGGACATAATTTTTCCAGTTAACTAGTTGCCCCACTTCCGCGCTCGTTGCTACTGCCAACGCCGCATCAACATCCTCTAGTTTCTTAGTTATTACTCTAATCTGAATTGAATAACTAATTGATTACCTTAGTTGAAACAATTCAAAACTTAGTCATTGTTATCCATCCTTTCGGACCAGCTATATTCAGACTGGCTGGATAAGTTAGACTCGACGATTGTCAAGGGAAGCAGCCCAGAGAGGTGATCCCAAGGTCCAGAACTAAGTATAAATAAGAGAATGAGATGATGGTTGAACAAGCTTAAAAGTGCAATACCTTAAAATAGTCTAAGTATGGATCAGTGTTCCACCTACATAAGGGATCGGTACCGATCCCTAGGGATACACTTAAAGTGGCCCCACTCCTCTGGCACTATTCTCTATATACATAAAGCCCAATTCAAGTGTTGTTTCAGAATTTCTATGCGTTTTATTAGCAATCTCCACATGTAGTCTAAAGCAACAATACACCCTTTTATAGGTCCATCGCTTAGACCAAAAAACATCTCGGTGATTATGCAAAACAACCTTAGAATACCAAAGCCAACAACAAGATGAGCCAATAACAAAAATTGCAAGACCTTATACAACATATATAGGGATCGGTATCGGTCCTTCCTATAGGGATCTATAGCGATTCCCAATCATAAGCGATATGGAGTTGATATTTTCCCGAAGACTTGGTTATGGCGGTGAAGTTCTAAGGAGAAGTTTAAATGAGATATTTGGTCGTCTATCCCTATAAATAAAGAAGCCATGGTTCATTCTAAGGACCTTTACGCTGCCATTACACTCTTACTCTCTTGTATTCACGGATCTATTCCGATCCCAATCTCCTGTAACCACAAAAGCTAGTGCAAAAGCAATAAAATCATTCAAGTGGACATAGGCCAAGATTACCGAACCACTATAAATTTGTGTGTGCTTATTTTCTAGCCGATTTCCTCTATTTTTCATTTACTTTCTTCATTTAATCTCTACTTCTTACTGTTCTGGGTGTTTGCATCAATTTTGGTTGAATATTTTGATGCTTTCATTGAGAATGAGAATCTCAAGCCATTTGGATCCATCATCTACTATTGGATTTTCTATATCCAAAAGATAGATCTAATTTCCTTATTTTTTGATTCTATACCTAAGATTTTCGATGATCTATTAGAGGCTTTCTACCATAGGCCCACCAAAGAAAAAAACATTTACCATAACAACCAAAGCTACATCCGGTAATGCTGAGAATCGGAATCCCCGACATGGGAATAAAGCTATTCAGCCACAGCAAACGGAGATCCAGATTCCAATCGATCTTGTGTCCAGAGTGGAAATGGGTAGGATGATGAAGCATATGGAAGATAGATTCCCAGGCTATTCAATAAGAGATGAAACAAATAATGAAGTAAAGCTTGAGGCTGCTGAATGAACTAACTCAAAACAGCCGTAGATGGTGTAGAAGGGATTCCATTTCAGATTCAGAGAGTTTTTCTTCATCTGACCAAAGGCATAGGGATAGAAGGGAAAAGTGAGCCCAAAATTCCGCTGAAACATCATACCGGGGGATAGCGCCGACCTACGGCAAGTATAGGGATCGGTACCGACTTTCGAGGAGGGACTGGTACCAAACCCCACTATGATGGGCCCGACGCTCAATAGTTGGAAGGTGGTGTGGATGTCGCTTCAGGACGTGCTATGATGTCTAGAATATGGAGTTTCAGACTGATGGATGAAGGATCCTCCAGTATTTGTGGAGCCTAGATGCTGAGTACTTTCTCGAGAGCGTTTATAGAGCCAAACACTCGGGACAGGACCCAATTACCGCCGTTCAATCGTACATGTTGACTCGGACTACCTAGAAGATATGGTTACGAGATTGTTGAGTGAAAACAAATTCAGAATCAATAATGAATAAGGTACCAATGCGAGTCGGAACCCGTTAACGGAGAACATTCTTCGCATGAGATATCCCTAGAGATTTAATATGCCAACGATGCTATTGTATGAGAGAATGACGAATCCTAGGTAACCGTTATTGAGGTATGAATGGCACATGGATATAGCCAAAGATTCAAATGCTATGAAGTGCTGCATTTCCTAATTTTCCTAGAAGGGATGGCTACGATGTGGTTCACCCAACTTCTGTTGAAGTCCATATCATCTTTCGCTGAGCTATTGCGAAAGTTCATGGAGCAATTCTGCTTTTATACTACGCGTTCGAAGCATGTGATGTCACTGTCCAACATTTATCAAGTCAAAGGAAAGTCATTGAGGGACCTTTTAAATTTGTTCCATACGGTTGCAGCAAAGTAACGAATCCTAAGGAAGACATGATACTGATGGTGTTATGTAGGGGAGATCAGCCTGAATCAGATTCTGAAGACTAGTTGGAAAGGAAGCAACTGTCAACAATGGAAGCTTTGTACGGGAAAGCCAACGAATATTTGTGTCGGGAGGATATGCGCAAGCATCCATGGAGGACGATTACTAGAAATTCAAATGATGTATTACAAAGTAATGCTGTTGTAAAGAAAATTGGAGAAAATTATAGGGATGTAAACATGAAGGTTAGAAATCAGAACGAAGGTGGGAAATTGAATAATGATAGGGTCAAGAAGCGTAAGCCTGATAATCGGAATCGTTTCTGGACTCGTAAGTACGACAATTACATTGAAGTGAACAACTCAATAAAGAACATTTATTTGTGTAACAACCCAATATTTTTGACATTATCTTATTTGAATTTATTTCATTTTGAAAATGTTTTAGAACTTATTTACTTAAAATTTTGTTTTAAATTATTTTTATAGTGAAGTAGAAATTTTTATAGAATTAATGGTAATTTATTTGAAATTTCAGGTTCTGTTTCCTATTTTTAAGCAATTTCTTCAATTCTTTTGATATTTCCTGTGAATTTTATTATTTATTTCACTTTGAAAATGTTTTAAAAATCATATTATTCCAAATTTTGTCTTATAATATTTTTAGAATAAAGTAAATAATTTTCCAAAGCTATTGGTGATTTTTTTTGTAATTTCTGGACACTGTTTCCAATTTTTAAGCAATTTCTGTAATTTTTTTTCCATTTCTTTTAAATTTAAATATTTATCTTTATTTCCTACTACTTTATTTCAGTTGTAGATCATATTTCTAAGTTTATTTTTTTATATAAAATTAAAAAGAAAAGGAAATGTCAAAGGTTTAAAATGTTGTAAAACTTAAGTCTTTTCACTTTCAAAACTCTTCATTTTCAAAAATCCTCATTTATTTGCCTTTTTGGCCATACATTACATTTCTTAGCCATGTATTTTCTTTACCTTTCATGTGAAAAAATTCTCAACTCCTCATTTATCACGGCACCAACAAAATTTTGGTAATGGCCTCCATCTCTTTTTCTACCTTTCTTCCTATTTCTATACAAATTTTGCCTTGTTCTCTTCATTGTTTGGATCGGCCTCCCCTTTGTTCCATGGCCACCACCACCCTACATCACTTCCATGACATCACCACTAGCCACTCCTCTGATCTTGACCAAGGACGAGCCACAATGGTGATCAAAACCCTCTGGAATGCAACCTATTACCTGAAAACAATGCTAGTTGACTACCTTTGCTTTATCTCCTTCAACCACCACCCTAACCACCACCATAACAGCTGCCACCACCTCTGACCTAACCACCATATACCCCTCCGACCTTTGTCCAGTCATGGTGCACCCACAGGCCAAGCCCACTCCCCATGGCCGAGCACTTTAGCCAAACAAACTCCACCATTTGCCTAAAACCCCTTCACCTTCTCATGTATAAAACTCCACCTTGTTCATGCCTTGAACCTGAGCCATGCTAGCCCAAACCTGAGCAAAAACTTGACCAAATCTGAACCAAACCATCCCTAGGCCGTGACAAAAGTTTGAGGAAGAAAGGCAAAAAGTTTGGCAATTCATATTCTCTTTTATTTCAAAGTATTGCATTTTAAAGTTGTATTGAATTGTGTTTGTTTTGATTGTTTGTTATAGGTTGTACACAAGAGTTGCAGTTTGGATTCACTCTCCACATAAGTCCGTAGTCGTGTCATCGTGCTATTTTTTTCTGTTGTTCCTTTGGTTTTTAAATCTTCAGCAATTAGAGGTGAATAAAGCTCACAGGACATTTACACTTATGCAGTTGTAAAACAACAACAACTGAATGTGTAGAAAAATATTTATGATGTTATAACTGCCATGTGATTTTATATATACGATGTTAAACCTGTTAAATTGCATATCATCTCACCTGTTACATGTCATATCACCTATTACAATTGTATATTGTTAAACTGTTCATTTATATTTGTTTATCACACTGCAAGTTCCCTGTAGATTAGGTTCACTATGGGTTGAAATGGTACATACCCGAACTGACTTTAGAATAAGAAAAAATCATTATGGGCTGAAATGATAGGCCTGAACGGTTTTTAAATTATTTATTTTGACTTGGGATTGTGGGTTTGAAATGATAGAACCTGGATTTCATTTGTAAACTGCGGATTGAAATTATATATATCCGTACCACTTGACCTAGGTTAGAAAACTATATATAGGCCCGTGGTTATTTTTACAAATTTTCTGGAAATTTTTAAGTAATTTTAAAAGTGTATATATATGAAAATTTGATATAAATTGGATTTTTAATTATTAAATATAGAAATTTGGAATTTTCTATAAGTTAAAGTGTTGGGAAAAATGAATAGTTGCGTTGAATTTTGAAATATAACTTAAGTGGAAATTGGAATTTTGTTAAATAAAATTTAGTTATATATATATAAAAATTGGAAATTAAAATTTATTTGAGAAAAAAATGGAGGAAAATTTAAGTGTTAAGTTGTTTATTTAAAATGTGAAGATTTGGAAATTTTACACTTGAATTTATTAAAGGAATTTGTTGAAATTTGATTTAATAATAAGGAATTTATTATGATAAAAACAATATGTTTAAATGATATGTAATGAACATTTTTAATGTTAAATTATGATTTTTAAATTTTTTAAAGAGTTTAAAATGAAGTTTATTATTTTCTAGAAATACACTAAAAAACTGGAATTCACTTTTAATAGCATTCAGAAATGCTATAGTTTCTGAATTGAACTAAAATTGAGTAAAAAGTGCTATTACAGCATTTCCGAAATGTTGTAGTTGCTGTAGTTGAACTTATAATCTAAAATTGTACTCAGATCTATTATAGGATTTCTGTAAATGTTGTAATGCTCTGCTGTCTTTGCAGAAATGAATAAAAAACCCTTGTTTTGAAACCTAAGCTATTACAACATTTCTGGAAATGCTGTCTTTGCAGCTTTGAACCAAAATTTAACTAAAGATGAGTTTTAACAGTAGTTTTTTTTTTATTGTTGTCTTTGATGAGTTAAAATGTTTTCAAGCTTAACTTATAACAGCTTTTTCTAAATGCTGTGGAAGGCTGAAATTTTAATAATTATGGGTTTCGACTTAGTAAATGAGCTCAGAATGACTTGAAACTTTGAAATTTGAATACTTAGCTTGTAAGGAGAATAACTTCACTTTTAAATGATTTAAATGAATAAATTTAATTGGAAATTAAATCATTTTAAAAGGCAATTTGAATTGAAGTTGATGAATGACATCTTGTGAGTATAAAAGGATATTTAAATTGGATATTTGAATTTGAATTCAAATAATGATTTTAAAGGGAAGTTTAGAAAGGATATGATATTTTGAAATATCGAAATGATTTGGAAATGATTTAATCTTTATGTTGATAAAGAATTGGGTTTTGAAATGATATTTTATTTTGAAGTATAAAGTATTATGTAACATCCCGCCTTTTCGTACGCTTCAAATAGACACACGTGCCGATTCAAACCATATGGAAGGGCGGATTGTTATGTATTAAATAAGAAAAACAGAGAAGAAATAAAATAAAACAGTCTCACAGCGAAAGGATAAAATATAATAATCAATATATGGTTCATAAAACTGTTTACAAAATATTTGCTTCTTCTTTATACAATAAATATCAGAATTCACATGCCAATAAATATCAATGCAGCGGAATTAAATGGTGTAGTGGAATAATATAGAAGATAATAGTAATACAAATCTTCGTCTTCGTCCTCCAGAGCTAAATCTTCAAATCCTGAAATGCTCGGACTGACTCGAGCGAATTTGAAAAGACAAAAACACTCGAGTCAGAACTAAAAGATCTTATGTGAGTTAAATTAACAGAAATAAATATGAGTGCAGTAACTCAAGAGATGCTCGGGATTTACATCTCCTAAGGATCCGTTAAACTATTTACTATGTAGTATATTGCGCTATTATAATAGTGTCTAATTTTAAAATAAACTTACTTTTTTTCTTAGCATTAAGGGGTTACCCATATAGCCCTTAACACGTATAGTCCCAGTAGTCCATCCAGTATCAGTGCATCTCCAGATCGGGAGACTACCCTAAATACTCCACGGGCTATAGGAGAAAACTAAACTCGCACAAGGCACGATAGGGTAGGTGATATGGCACAACTAGACAATGCCAAGGTAGATATACCAATTACGCTTCCGGGTCGGTGGTAATGCGTTGCGCGCAACTACCGCCCACCTCAAACAATCTCCCCCAAATCAAAGAAATAAAAAGTGAAGGTGGCCACTGAATCAATCCAAAGTCATAGTATAGTATCGAAGGGAAGTGTCCGATCAAAGGTGCACCTTATTAACCCGTCGATCGCTCCAGTTTTAGCCACCTTATGCCAACTCACGGGAGTTGGGTCCACGTATTTACCTCAAAGGAAACGCCGCCATCATCCTACTTCATTCTGGTATCTCCACCGCGTACACGGTTGTTAAAGTGGTTTTCAGAGTTGGCAGAGAGTATGACAACTTCCGATCCCGGTCTCTTCAACAACCAAACGTTATTATAACACCGCGGTCTTTAAAAATAGTTTATACTTTAAATCCAGAATATAATTATCCATTTCAAACCCATAAATACGATATCATTTCCATTTCCAAAACAACTCATTTTGATATTATTTTATGAAAACCAAAATCGATAATATCATTTTTATTTCAAATATATTACTTTTCCAAAATCATATTGCTTTAAAATTTATGATATCTGGAGACCAAACATTTGAATTATAACTTCCAAAATATAATACTTCGAAATTCATAGTTTTAAAACCATAACCTCTAAAACTTGAATGGTTTGGATATTCAACAGTATGTAAAATAGTTAATTTTAAATTAGTTTATAAAGTAAATAATTTCCATGCCTTTCCCATTTATTCACTTTAAATTAAGTCTAAACACCTAAATTTAGATTCTCTTTCAGTTTCAGTAAAACACTTCGATTCCAATATATTTCAAACTTTGAGTATTTAACAATTTCAAATTAAGGTTGGAAAATTTCTAGTTAACCATTATTATTCTATATTTTAGACTAAAATATTTATATAATAAATCCATAATCATTTTAAATAAAACTCAAATTACTAACAACTAAATATTTCCTTCAATTTATTTATACTAGAAATATTCATTTGATTTATCTTGAATAAAAATTCAGTTATAAATATCATACCTTTAAATTTCCAATCTTAATAAGTTTACATCAACTTATGGAGTTAAATTTTAAAATAAGCTCAATTCCAAATAAATTTCCGATTTATCTTCCAATCTTAATTGATTTGAATCCTTTAGAACTCTCTATATATACATTATCTTAAACCTATACTAAATCATGTAATATGAATTATCAAACTCCATTATTCAACTTATTCATTTTTATTTAACAGATTTATACATAGCTTAAATTCAACAATTTAACTATATATGTATATATAAAATAATATTTACAAAATATCAAAATTTAATATTTATTAAACCATATCCTATCCAAACCATAGAAGTCATTTTCAAAATAATTATATATATAGACCGACAGTGTCTGTATAAAATTTTCTCTCCTAGGGTCAAGTGATACGGATATTTATCATTTCAATCCGTAATTTAAAAAATATTACGTATATCATTTCAAACCGTAATCCTGAATGAAATGAAATGCATAACAACTTGTAGTTAATATCAATAAACATCCATTCATCCATCAAAATCATACATCCATTTATCACAATCATCATCGAAATTCAAACAATATATCAATATATAACAGGTGATAAATAACTGGTATCAACTATCAGTTTATATTCAGAAACAAATTATAACTGTTTAACTGGTAGTTTATATGCAATAAAAAATAAATTTAAATTTAACTGGCAGTTAATATGCAATAAATTATAAATAACAATTTAATTAAATAAATGCAATTAACTAAGACGATGATTAAAAATAGGCCAAACAAACATAAATAAATTTTCAAATCACATCATATATCAATTTAACAAACATAAGAAGTTTTAGAAGTTGTGAGTGGGTTAAAACACTCACCTTTTGAATTTAAATTGAATCTAAATTCAATTTAAACCCAAAAATTTGACAGTCTCCAAATCCGTCCAAATGCCAAAATGTCTGGAATTCCGATATAATCCCAGCAAAATAAACCGCGCGTGAATCCGAGCTCGTACGCAAAAGTTATGAAAATTGGAAAATTCTGGTCCTGTGTCGACTTCGGGTTCGACTTCGGTGCGCCGCCTCAAATCCCCGGTGCTTGCTTGGAGTTTTTGCCAAAATGACCCGGAGCGACCCGAGTCATTTTCTTCCTGACCCGAACAGCGTTTTTGCCTCCGAAACTCGAAGCGTGACTTGAAGTGGCTGCAGATCTGTTTTTTTTTTGAAATTGAAATTAATTTTTGGAATTTGGGAATTAGTTTTTTTTTCTGCCATTGGAATGAGGAGTTGAGAAGGAGATGTACGTATAGACAAATGAAAATAAGGAGTGGCTAGGGTTTATAACGGGTTATATATAGACAAGGCTGAAAAATAATAGATGCATCGCATCGGTATACGCGTTGAACGCTAAATGGCCCGAAAAGCTCGTTTCTACTCCGTAACGAAATTGGGTCAACCCATATATCAAAATAGATGTTTTAAAATATTTTAAACGCAATGGAAAAGGTTTCAAGTCCAAATTCTATCGAATGAAGAAGTTATGCTAAAAAAAATTTTTCCAAATTGATTTCAATTGATTTTAATTGCGTTTATTACAAGGCGTTTCGAGTCCGTACGGTCAAACGACAACCCCGATTACTACAAGCTTAAAATCTTACAATAATTCACTGTTACGGATCCGATAAAACTGGTTTCGTCGAAATCAGAGTTAGTGGCCAAAATGAATGTTTTTATATTAATTAAATAAATTTACAATAAATTGATTAAATCAAATTTCCTATTTAAATTCTGAAATTGACAATCTTTATCACTTTTATTTTCTTAATTCCTCGTATTAATTAAACCAAATCCAGATGTAAATTTAAAGTTAACAAATTTATTCATTCCAGCGTTAAATTTCAATTTCATTATATTCGCAAATTATAAATTAAATTTGCAAAAATTCCTTTTAATTGACTTTCATATAATTATTCAATCTATTAGTATCCAATAGATGAGACTACCATTGGATTCATATCTATTACGTAAATATCTCTAAATTTCATCTAAATTTATATTTACGAAATTTTTAAATATTAAATCCATTTAATTGCAGTAAATCATATTATCGTAATTTAAATTCAAATAAATAATTAAATGTTGATTCCCATTCTTTTTATTCAAACAATCTTTATCCTATAAGCATGCTTAACATTTGTTTACATTTCATTACACTGATACTTCTATATACATCTTAGATTTGTATCAACGGTTATATAAAAAATGTGAATCTTGTCAATTATGTGTATTAATTAAGGTTTTAAACTCAATTAACAAAATTTCCTAAGTCCAATACCTTTTTACCAAATTTGACTATCACCAACCATTTGTACTACATTCCATATTAATGTAATATTTATTAGATTTTATTTCAAATTTATGTACCTCTTAACTTCCCTTAATTGAGATTTGATTCCCAAATTTTAATTTAACATACTAAATGAAATAAATAACATATAGATTGTTACCTATTTCCTTTCCATGCCTTCATAGGTTTATTACTTAACAATCAACGTTAAAAATCCCCTGTATACACAAATTTAATATTTCATAATCACATTCAATCAATTACGTATTACTTTCCAGCAAGTAATATGATTACTTGGAGAACGTTGATTTTTATTCAATTACCATTTATTGAAATCCACATTAATTAATTTATTAAATGCTTACATTTATTTCTCTATATCCAATTTGTTTCAACTTTATTTACATTAATACTATTCCCTTAATTTGGTTACTACTTATCAACTTGTTCTAACCTTATTACCTAAATTTCCTTTATTGTAAACCTTTATATTTTTTTCATTTAAATTAAATTTTAAATTCTAATTCAATCAACCATTTCAACATGCGACTTATAATAACTGCTTACAAGTATGAATGGAATATCATTTATTCCAATACTTTCTTAATTTACATTAACATATTAGTTAATTCCCTTTATATGAAATTTATATCTAGGTATAATACTTACCCCATCTCATTTATTGAAATTTATTCAAATTGCCAGTAAATAGGTTTTAAATCACCATCTATATATTTTATTTTAGCGTTCATTTCAATATTAGTTTCTAAAGTTTTTTTTTACTAAATTTAATTACAAGAACTCATTAATTCAACCAAATTAAATCCACGAAATTTATGGGTCGTTACACTCTCCCCCACTCAAAACTTTTCGTCCCCGAAAAGAAAAAAGAAGGGAGAAGGAAGAATTAAATAAACAATACATCTCATTCAAAATATTAACTTATAAACAATAATTTACAAATTTTATTACTTTAAATAAAATATACCCATTTTATAATCATTATATCCTCTCTTTTTTTTACTTACATGAATAAAGTTTGGAAGAACATTTTCAAAATAATTTCTAAGTCCAAAAATTTACGGAAAATTTCGGCAGAGTCTCCTTTGAACGGAGAGGCTTGGAAGAACATATAATATCAATATAACAATATGTAACATATAATTTCCAAAATAATATATATATATCCCAACGCGGGAAAACAATATAATAACGCCATAACCCGTAATCCGAAAACGTACCTATTAGTCGGACAATTGACGCATATTTTATGGAACCAAAAGCAGTGGCAATTGCTTCCAAAACCTGCATTTCACTTATATAATCTAAAAGGTTAACAATTATATGAAATGAAATATTTAGGTGGTTTCAATCACTAACAAAAAATCAATACAACAATTATCAATTTCAACAAACAGCATACACAAATACAAAACAACCATTCAATCAAAAAAACAAATAGTTGTTCGGGTTCAAAACTTTTATATTGCACGAAATGAAGCATAAACTACTAGCGCATCATTTACTCAACAGCCTTAGATAAAACTAAATAGATTATTCATTCATCCAATCCAAATATAAAGTATCTTACCCCAAACAACCATAAACCAAACAAGCAACAATTCCAAATAATAAATCAAGCTCATTCTTATAAATTTCATTTACTACTTTACATTTATTTCTTACAACTTTTATATCCATTCATTAATTTAGTGTTTATTACACTTGTTTGCATTTATACTTATATATATATATAATTCATTTTTCTCTTTTCATTTCATATTACATAACTTCATTTGTTTATAGTATTCATGTGCAAATAAATTTCTTAGCACATTAATACATTAATTTAAGTCTACACTTATATATTTACTTCATTCATCTTTTCTTCTTATTTTATTAATACATAGCTTCAATCCTTTACTTAAGCTTATTATCTTCCGTATATACTACTTAATTTTATTTATTTTCTTCCATTTTATTCTTATTAATTTCATTTCATACATTTGTTGTTTGATTTCCTTTAATTTATACAATGATTTATCTTTTTGATTTACATTTATTTCTACCAAACTTTTAATTTCATTTACTTATTCAATGTTTGTTTCATTTATTTTCACTTACTACTTACAATTATTCATTTCCATTAACTCAGGTCATCCCAGTTCCTTTGATTTCATTATAATTATTCATTCATTTATTATAGCATAACCTCTTTTATTCACATTCATTTATCAATAGTATTCATGTCCCATTCAATTTCTTCGCATTTCCATTTGGTTTACTTAAGTTTATAATCATCTATTTGTAATACTTACCTTTTATTATATTTATTAATAGTAAAATTTCAATTATAACTTAATTTATCCCGATATCATCACTTCTTATGAATAAAAGAGATTTATTGAACGCCTTCATTACATACTTTTACTTGTATAATTTCCATTACATTTTCTTATTAAACATTTCAACTTTTAAATATTTGGTAAGTTATATATATGTATTTAAGAATGTAATTAAAATCATACAAGTTTCTCTTATTTCTTTAATAAATTTACTATTCAATAATAATCCTTTATTTCATAGGTTACAATTTTAAATTTCATTTAATACCATTAATAACCTAGCATTAAACCTCTTATTTCATTTAGGGTTTCAATTATTAATTACTTAGATTCCATTTCACTAGAATAATTGAAACTATTTATTTATGGAAAATTAAGAACTAAATACCGGGTTAAATTTCAAATTATTTTAAAAATAATAGGTAAATATATATACTTACAACTTATAAACCCAATTATATTTAAAAAAATTAAAAATTCACTTTTGTTTATCAAAATAAATTTGTAGTAAAACTACCACAGTGGCCTTCCCACTTCGAAACTCGAAAATGAAAGTCGATGATGCATGCACTCATCAACGAAATTATTTTCCAGCGACAGAGAGGGGAGTGCATAACTTATTTCTTTGAAAAATTTCTTTTTAAACAATTCTTTCAAATTATATTGAAATACTTATATCAGAAAATACTTCTAATAGTATTATTATTATATTCCAAAATCAATTGAAAGAATTTCCAAAACCCCAAAACTTAAGTTCTAAATGTCTAATAGTATTATTATTATATTTGGGCCAAGGTATTCGGCTACCAGGCCCACCGGGGAAGTCCAACCCATCTTCGTCTATAAATAGAGAGGCAGGGGCACGGTGAAAGGGATCAGAATTTCGAGAACACTAGGGAGACTCTGCCGCATTCAACCTTCATTTAAAGACTTAATCCTTTACTTAACAATTGTATTCAAGTGATTGGAAACGGATTATATCTGTAATCAATCACCAAGTAAAGCAATAAAGATTAACTTCAAAGTTGACGTAGGCAGTTACGCCGAACCACTATAAATTTGGTGTTCTTGTTCTCTGCATTTAAATTTACATACCGTCTTCTGTTTTAATTTACTATCTTCATTAATCTCTCTACATAATCTTTCTTAAGGGTGTTAGTGACCAATGTTGGTGCTAACATTTTGGTGCTTTCACTGAGAATCGAATTCTCAGGCGGATAGGATCTGCTTTGTAGCTATTGGATTGCATAAATCCCCCATAAAAGATTCAAGATCATTCACAAGGCATCTGTTGATTCTATTCAGAGTTACAACCAACAACTCTACCATGGGGAGACCACGAACTAGATCGGCCTCTCACAACGCAGATGTCCACGAGACTGCTAGAGTGCAACAAGTTGGACCTAGAAATCAGCAAGCAACTTGAGGTGCAGGGCCCTCCACCAAAAACCAAGCGAAAGTTGTTTCCCGAACAGAGTTCAGCACTTGATAAGAGAACTAAAGGAAAGTAGAAGGCAACTTGCTAAGCAGATTCAAGCCAACACCAACCTCATGACTCAGCTCACTCAACAGCAGCGTCGGAATGCTGGAGGTAACCCTGCCCCTGATTCTGAATCTGATAGTTCAACCTCAGCTGGTGAACCTCCTAGGCGTAGGCGCCGTAAGGATGAAGGTGCACAGGCAGGTGTCACAGATCGATCGACTAGGGATCAAGGCCGTGAGGAGACCGGACGCTCGAATCTCCAAGACCCAAACCAGGCGGGACATCAACCCGCACGATCTCGTGGAACGGAACCCAACATTCCATCTTCCATACAAACTCCAGACTTAACAGCTATAGTCAGGCGGTTGATGAGTGAGAACCAAGGCTTGACCAATGAAGATTGGGGAGTGTCCAGAAGCCATACTCCCTTCACTGATGATATCCTACAGGTTGAGTATCCCAAGAAGTTCAATATGCCGACTATCCCAACCTACAACGGGAAGACTGATCCCACGCAACATGTGATGAGGTACGGATGGATGATGGATTTCGCAAGAGCCAATGGTGCGACCAAGTGTAGGTGCTTCCCAATCACTCTGTTTGGAATTTCCACCATGTGGTTTACTCGACTTCCCCAACGATCTATATCCAGCTTTGACGAATTGGCAATGAAATTATAGAACAATTCAGGATACACACCACTCGCCCAAAGGATGTGATGTCCTTATCGAGCGTAATCCAAGCTCCAAGAGAGTCATTGAAAGCATACTTGCAGAGATTTCATGTTGCTGCAGCTGAAGTGAGCAATCCTAATGACCATGCAATTTTGATGGCGGTAATGCGTGGAGTGGATCTAGATTCTGAATTTGGAGATTGGTTGGCGGGAAAGGCCCCAACCACGCTGGAGCATTTTTATTCAAAAGCTCATCAGTTCATAAGAAGGGAAGAAGCCCGATGGACAAGACGAGACAAGGCACCAGGGCCTGCTCAGGAGACTGCGAAAAGTAACGTCGCCATGAAGCAAGTCGACGATAATTCGAGAAAAGCTCAAGTCAACATACAAAAAAAGCCTGGGCAGTCTAAAGGATCCGGAGGTGGAAATCCCGGAAAGAAAAGAGAGATGGGGAAATGGAAGTCAAGAATCCTGACCTACAATGAATACACCCCGTCGAACGCATCTCTTGAGAACATTTATTTGTCAACTTGCAACACTTTTCAATATAGAAAACCACGCCCAAAGGAATCAACAGAGGAACAGAAGTGGACTAGGAAGTATTGCCGCTTTCACGAGTCTTACGGGCACAACACATAGGAGTGTAGGCACCTCCATTACGCCATTGAAAAGTTGATTAGACAGAAGAAGCTGTAGGATTTTGTCAAAGACCACAAGACGGAAGGCAAGAGACATCGGACCTCGCACGTGGGCCAGCTCCACACCAACCAAAACAGCCTGCTCGAACTGTGCGTAGATTGGTTATTAACACGATTGCTGGCGGACCTCACCCTACGGATAAGAATTGGCAAGAGATGAAGCGATATGCTAACTTTTTAGGACATGTGAAGTACGAGTATTGTTCGAATGTGGAGGATGGGACCCCTGTAAAACAGCAACGCACGATGAATGATGATATTATATTCAGGAGCATAGATGCGGATAAGGCGGAGGCTCCTACCATCGATCCGATGGTCATATCTGCGACAATCGGGTCGGCGTTCGTGAAGAGAATTCTAATTGATTGCAGAAGTTCCGTTAACATCATCTTCAAGAAAGCATACAACCAAATGAAGTTGGAAACCAAGGATTTGAAACCGTCTAAAGCCAGAATCCATAGCTTTAAAGGCGCAACAACGGATGTAGTGGGATACGTGGAGTTACCAGTTGAACTGGAAAGGCGAGCGTAGGAGGGTGCGAATCCTACCGTTCATAGTGTTGGATGTTGACTCTCCATATAACGTATTTCTAGGACGTCCAGCCCTAGCAGAATTTAGGGCAACGTTGGTCCCTTGGTGTATGACGTTAAAATTTCCAACAGATAGAGGTGTTGGAGTGGCACACGGTGATCAGGCGACCATTCGTGCATGCTATGTGGCCGAGCAAAGAGAGGCTCAGCGTAGAGAGAAAGGAAAGGTTGCGGACAGCTCCGTTCGCATCCAAAATTCTAATGATTAATAGGTAGCGCCCGAGCCCTGGCTCGGGCAACATTCTCGGATCTATAGAGACATAAATCCGAGAGATTATGATGGGGGACCCAGGGAAACAAATGCAGCACCGGTTGAACTAACAATTGACATCCCAGTCAGCCGGGATGACCCTTCACGAATTCTTGAAATTGGATCATAACCCGACCTCGTGGTGGCCGAGAACCTCACTGAATTCCTCCAAGCGAATCTTGATGTTTTCGCTTGGACACATTCTTACATGCGCGGGATTTCTCCTGCAATCGCGAGTCATATGTTGAACATAGACCCAAGACATGTTCCTGTGAAACAGAAAAGGAGAGGCATGGACCCATAGAGGTCCATGGCTCTCAAAGAGGAGGTGGACAAACTCAAAGCCAACAGGTTCGTCCGCGATGCCCTCTACCCTGAATGGGTATCTAACCCGGTGCTAGTGAAGAAAGTGAATGGAAAATGGAGAATTTGTGTTGATTATTCTGATTTAAACAAAGCATGCCCAAAGGATATTTTCCATTGCCAAGGATTGACCGGCTGGTCGATTCAACAGCCGGACATGAGTTAGTATCATTTATAGATGCGTACTCTGGATATAATTCAAATCTCGATGCACATCCCAGACCAAGAACACACCAGTTTTGTCACGAACATTGGGTTATATTGCTATGTAGTGATGCCCTTTGGATTGAAGAACGCGGGAGCAACTTGTCAGCGTTTGGCGAATCTGATGTTTAAAGACCAGATCGGTAAAACGATGGAAGTTTATGTGGATGACATGTTCGTGAAGTCACGACAGTCAAACGACCACATCCGAGACTTAGCAGAGATGTTTGACATACTCAGGCATTATGGAATGAAGATCAATCCTTTGAAGTGTTCATTCGGCGTAGCGTCAGGAAAGTTCTTGGGTTTCATTGTGAATGCACGGGGAATTGAGGCTAACCCGGTGAAGATTCAGGCTATCCGAGATACAAATGTGCCAGAACCATAAAAAAGGTGCAAAACTTGAATGGAAAGGTGGTCGCGCTGAGCTGATTCATATCCAGGGCCATAAACAAGTGTATTCCTTTCTTCAGTGTTATAAATAAAGGAAGGAGGAATTTCGAATGGACATCCGACTGTGAGAAAGCATTCCGAGCTCTTGTAAGGCACTTAGAAAGTCCCCTGGTATTGTCGAAACCAATAAACCACAAAATTTTGTAAGTATACTTGGCAGTATCCCAGCATGCTGTCAGTACTGCCTTGGTTCGTGAGGAAGACCGTGTTCAAAACCAGTTTACTATGTTAGTAAACGATTGACGGGGGCAGAAAGAAATTATCCAAAGATTGAAAAACTAGCCTATTGCTTTGTGATTGCATCGCACAAGCTTCATCCGTATTATCAGGCACACTCAATCAGTGTTTATACAAATCAACCTTTGCGGCAGATACTCTAACGACCGAAAACTTATGGAAGGATGTTAAAATGGAATATTGAGTTAAGTCAGTTCGATATTACCTACCTGCCATGAAGGGTCATACAAGGACAAGCACTAGCTGACTTCATTGTTGAATTTACTATGTCAGACGAATCAAACGACCACATTGTCTTACCTCACGTTCGATGGAAGATGTACACCGATGGGGCATCTAACACCGCTGTTCGGGGGTTGGCGTAGTTCTAGTAAATCCTGAGAACTGATCAGTTTGCTACGCTTTGAAGCTCGAATTCGCAGCAACGAATAACGAAGCCGAACATGAAGCGTTGATTGTCGGCTTAAGACTTATCAAAGAACTGGGAGTAAAATCGATTGAAATCTTTAGCGAGTCACAGCTGGTGGTGTACCAAGTGCGAGGAGACTACCAAGCAAGGGGGCAGAGACTTGCGCCATATTTGGTCCGAGTTCAGGAGCTGCTAGCGTATCTCGAATATTTTGATATTTCACATGTCCCGCGTGAGCAAAACGGACCAACTGATTCATTGGCAAAATTCGCAAGCACAGGCGATGCACAACAAATGGGATTATTTCCTGTTGAGACCCTTCATGCTCCGAGTATAGATATGATGGAGATAGATTTCGCGTTCGAAACCAAAATCGAGAAGAAATCATGGATGACCCAAATCAGGTAGTACTTGCTATTCGAGATCTTACCCAAAAAAAAGAGCAAAAGACGACAAGTCCTTCATAAGGCTTCACGATATATAATGCAAGATGGGGTAATGTATCGGAGGGGATTCTCGACCCTCTTACTCCGGTGCATGGCCCACTATGAGATAAAATGAATATTAATGGAAGTCCATGAGGGAGAGTGCGGTGACCATACTTGGGGGCAGACATTAGCAAAGAAAGTCCTCCGTTATGGATATTACTGGCCAACTGTGAATCGGGATGTTGCAGACTATGTGAGAAGATGTGACAATGTCAGATATACGCAAAAATCCCGAGAGCTCCGCCGACGGAACTCACGCAAATGGTTAGCCCCTGGTCGTTTGCAATATGGGGGATCGACCTAGTCGATTCTTTACCCACAACTAAAGGTGGAGCGAAATATGCAATAGTTGCGGTCAACTACTTTACCAAATGGGCAAAAGCAGAGCCTATGGCCACAATAACCACCAAGAAGGTTATTAATTTCGTCGTACGAAATATCATATGCCATTTTGGCCTTCCACGGACCATCATTACAAACAATGGGACTCAATTCGAAAGCAAGGAGTTCAAAGAATTTTGTCAGAAATATTGCATTGAGAAGAAGTTTGCAGCGATCGCTCACCCAAAAGCCAACGGACAAGTGGAAGCCGTAAACAAGATAATCAAGTCCGTATTGAAAAAACGTCTGGAAAAGGCTAGAGGCAAGTGGGTGGATGAACTCCCAACGGTGCTTTGGGCCTATAGGACCACCTACAAGACCACGACTGGCCACGCTCCATTCGCATTTGCATATGGCACGGAAGCTGTCATACCCATGGAACTTGATGTTCCATCACATCGGGTAACTTATTACGACCCCTCGTCGAACCAGAATATTTTCTTGGAATCGTTGGACTTCACTGACGAAAAACGCGAAGAAGCCAATTTGAGAGCGGCTGCATGCAGACATAGAGTCGCTAAATATTATAACGGAAAGGTCCGACCGAGAATTTTTGGTGTGGGAGACCTCATTTTCAAACGATTTTTTCCGATCCCGTCTCATATGAATCCCGCATGGGAAGGTCGATACGTCATCAAACGGAAGCTTGGAGAAGGAACTTTCAAGTTAGCGACCATCGATGGTGCGACACTCCCCCGAGCATGGAACATCGAGCACTTGCGGCATTATTATACTTAGTCTATTTCTTTCATGTATTAGTTGCATTTATCTCCATTTCGCTTTTATTTCTAGTTCTTTGCATGTAATAAGACAATTTAGCTTGCTTTCGTTAATAAAGGCTTGAAGCCATCCTCTCCATGATTTACTAATGTTTCTATGTATGATAGTCATGTGGCAGGTGACTAAAATTATATTATTCTGGATGATGTACGAACGCGTGCAGACATCTAAATCTCTAAGTCCCAAGAGCGTGGACTCGAGTATAAACGACTCAAAACCTCCAAGTCCCCGGAGTGCGAACTAGAGTACTCCAAGTCCTCAGAGTGTGGACTCGAGTATAAATGACTCAAAAGCTCCAAGTCCCCGGAGTGCGGACTGGAGTACTCTAAGTCCCAAGAGCATGGACTCGAGTATAAACGACTCAAAACCTCCAAGTCTCTGGAGTGCGAAATGGAGTACTCTATGTCCCCAGAGCGTGGACTCGAGTATAAACGACTCAAAACCTTCAAGTCCCTGGAGTGTGTACTGGAGTACTCTAAGTCCCCGGAGTGCGGACTCGAGTATAAACGATTCAAACCTCTAAGTCCCCAGAGTGCGGACTGGAGTACTCTAAGTCCCCAGAGTGCGGACTCCAGTATAAACGATTTAAAACTCCAAGTCCGCAGAGTGCGGACTAGAGTACTCTAAGTCCCCAGAGTGCAGACTCGAGTATAAACGATTCAAACCTCTAAGTCTCCAGAGTGCAGATTGGAGTACTCTAAGTCCCCGGAGTGCGGACTCGAGTATAAATGATTTAAAACTCCAAGTCCCTAGAGTGCGGACAGGAGTACTCTAAGTCCATGGAGTGCGGACTTGAGTATAAATGATTCAAAACTCCAAGTCCCCAGAGTGCGGACTGGAGTACTTTAAGTCTTCGGAGTGCGGACTCGAGTATAAACAATTCAAACCTCTAAGTCCCCCGAGTGTGGGCTGGAGTACCCTAAGTCCCCAGAGTGCGGACTCGAGTATAAACGATTGAAAACTCCAAGTCCCCAGAGTGCGGACTGGAGTACTCTAAGTCCCCGGAGTGCGGACTCGAGTATAAACGATTCAAAACTCCAAGTCCTAAAGTGCGGACTGGAGTACTCTAAGTCCCTGGAGTGCGGACTCGAGTATAAACGATTCCAAACTCCAAGTCCCTAGAGTGCGGACTGGAATACTCTAAGTCCGCGGAGTGCGGACTCGAGTATAAGCAACTCAAAATTCTGAATCCCCAGAGTGCGGACTGGAGTACTCTAAGTCCCTGGAGTGCGGACTCTAGTATAAACGATTCAAAACTCCAAGTCCCCAGAGTGCGGACTGGAGTACTCTAAGTCCCTAGAGTGCGGACTCGAGTATAAACGATTCAAATCTCCAAGTCTCCAGAGTGCGGACTAGAGTACTCCAAATCCCTGATGTGCGGACAAAAAAATATTCTAAGTGCTCGAAGCACGGAAGGAAAATGAACAACTCTCAAAGAATCTTCGAGTTATATGAAGGTGAACCGAGATGTTCATGTTATTCACAATAGCTTGGGCATTAATGATCACACAAAAATTGAATGACAAGAGCCTTTTGAAAGGCAGGAAAACTAAGTTTTATTCACCAAAAGCAAGTTTCTACTACAACTACTCCGAAGATCGGAGTCAAATTTTATTTACATAAACTACAGAGACAAAAATAATTGCATAATCTAAACTATATCTTATTGAACAAGAGCGATAACTACTTCTTTGACTTTTTGCCCGATGACTCCTCCCCGGTACGTTTACCCTTGATAGCTTTCTTTGACGGGGGAGTGACAGCCGAAGAAGTATGAGGAACATCCGTGGGTTTGGAACTGCCAGGGAGAATGACCTTCAACGGCTTGTTCAAAGGATCGTGTGGGTCCACAGCTTGAGATTCGACCTTGATCTTGATCGTCTCTTTCTTCTCTTTCTCAAGCTGCTCCTTTATACTCAGCTCGGATGAGTGCTCGAAGACGCCTGTAATCTCAACTTCATAACTCCCATCAATGGGAGAGGAAGCCTCAGATTAGTTAGCGCTCCGATCAGTTGGGCGTCTAGACCGAGAGCCTCTCCAGCCTGAGTGGCTCCACTCGTTTTTTCCCTCACCTCGTTGGCGACATCGCTTCTCGGAGTAGGCTCAAGATCAAAACGGCATGTACAAAATCACGAAAAGAAAGTATTAGAATACGATAGCTTCTGGTGGAAAACGAAAGCTCTTGAAATGTTAAAGAAAAAGAGTTTCCTACCAGGTTTCGGCTGGCCCTACGCTATAAAGGAGGCCTCACCCTCCGGAATAGAGGACAAAACATGAACACCAAGGCCGTGGTCCTCTGGGTCATACCCAATGTGCCATTCAAAAGGATTGAGTATCGGCTGACTGGTCGGCTTGGTAGGCACACGAGCTGGAGACTCGATCCCGGATGGACCGGCAATAACTTCTTTTCCTTTTGTGGAAGGGGAGCCTTTGCAACAAATAGCTTTAGCCATTGACAGGTCCGAAGGCTCATTTCCCTTGAGGAATTCTTTTTCAAGGCCCCCTCATCAACCTCCTCAATACTGTGTTCAGCTTTTTTGATTTCAATTAAAGTTTCCCATGCCTCGGCCAAAGATTCGAGATAGCCCTCGCTTAGAAAAGTTAAGTCCCGGTTAATGAGAACGCGGGTATTGAATTCGGCAATAAGCGAGTCGAACATAGTTTTGATTTCTTCTCTACCCTCCTCCTTGGCCACTTCAAGACAAGATCCGATCTCCAAAGAGGCTATCTTTTTGCCCTCTTCGCGGGCTTCATTCTTCAGCGCCTCAACTCTAGAAAGCTCTCCCTCAAGTTTTGCCTTAAGGAGTCGCGTTGCAACAATCACGTCGCAATACCGTTACGACTCTTCTTGGGCAGCAACCTTCTCCTCTTGTTCTTTGTGGAGCCGCTCCTCAAGTCTTTTAACCCAGAGACAGTGCAACCCTCTCTTTTTGTATCAAATCTTTTTCTAAGGCCAAATCCCCACAACATTGTACTGCCTCATCGAGTTCTTTTTTGTGAGTCGTTTCCAGATGAGTTACGGCTTCAGCGGTGTCCTTGGCGCTCTGCTGGGCGGCCTCAAGTTTAGACTTGTAAGTCACAATCTCTTTATCTTGAGCTTTAATGATATCTTTGTCATGGATGGCCTCAAGCTTCAGGCGATCGATCTCGTGTTGGCGCTCCATGGAGACTTCTGAAAGTTTTTCAACCAAATGATCAAACGCGTAATGTTGAACATAGACGTCGTTTGTGCAGGCGATGGTGTTCTGTTTAACATCTCCAGGTATATGGTGGATCGTCGGGAGGAACTTTAGACCATCAAAGCAAATATTTGGAAATTTAGCTTTAAGCTCGGCCATTCTCTACGATATTGTTGGATCTGTTGTGGGAACGGGAGAAGACGGCTTTGAAAGTTCAACTCTCCTGTGAGGATCCCAAGATTGTTGTATGGAAAAGGAATCGGAGTCTTGGTCTCGTGGGACATCGGATAGCAACCAATTATATCCGTGCATATCTTTGCATGGTTCCGAGTGAGAAGAGAGATGTTGGTGGTGCTTGGGCGGATAATATGTTTTATTTCGAGATGATGAGTCCCCGGAATGATAATCCCTATTGCCATCACCGTCTCTATCCCGACGTCTCTCGGAACCTGAGTCACGTCCAGAGTGATAGAAAACAGATGACCCGCGGAGGCAATTAATTCCGTGTGTATTTCTCATGTCACCTGCAAAGAATTAAATAATAACAAATTAGCAAAGAGAGGTGTGACAACAAAAATTTAAGTGCGAGGCAAAGTGCATGTGTTTATGTGTGTCCTAGTGTTTTCCCCCTGACGGACCAGTTACTTTACTAATGGGAGTTTTCTCTCCCTGATTTTGGGAAAGAGCGCCTGCATCGCCTCTGATGGGCGAGTGAAGTTTAAATGCCTCCGGATCGTCAAAGTCGTAATTGAGCAGATCATCGGGAATGGAGAGGTTCGATGGGCCCTTTAATGAACTTTCTACGTGCTATGAAGAAGCCTCCTTCTCTATCGGAATGAGCGTAACTTTGGAAGTTCCACCAACTCTCTCCTTCCTTATCTTGTACGTCAATTTTCTCTTCCCCTTCGAATGGGAAGACGACGTTTCGATGTCATGCACTTCGACTATCGGACCCTTAGAAGGACCCACGTTCTCACCCTGTGCTTCGGGTGTTTCATTATCTTTAATTTCCCCCTCTTCCGATGCGTCAGGTGTGTGGCGTGATGACTCAGCTAATTTTTTCCCTTTGCCAGAGGCAGGCCTAGGTACGGTAACGCCTTGAGGAAGGCTTATCCGACGGCCTACTGCCAACAGCCCAAACCTTGTAAGCGACTCATTCGAAATGAGAGTCTGGATGTCCCTTTCTTCGGTAGGAAGGGCTCGAATTGCCTCGACAGCCTTAGAGTATCCACGACCATCAGGACGTGTGTTGATACTTTAAAAGATGAAACAAGAGTTAGAAAAGGCATAGGCCCGACCAAGCACAAACATCGATCCAGAGAAAAGACTTACTTCCTTCAACCCATCTCCTCGCGAAACCTGGAGGGCAACGCACATAGAACCATTCCTGTTTGTACATGGAAAATTTGCTCCACGCCCCGGTTAAAATCTGATATTTGTGGTGCGGCTCGAGGAACACAAAAGAGGGGCTATCTCTCCGCTTCTTGATCATATATATATATCCGATGTCGCCTGGAGTTGGGGGCCTAGAGAGGATGGTCATAAAGAGGATGTAGGTACCGTAGATAAATGCTTGGCCGTTTGGGTGCAGTTGTGACGGGGCAATGTTAATGTATTGCAGCACATCCCGAAGAAATAAGTTGAATGGAGACACGCTGCCAACCCAGCACATAAATTTATTACAAGCTGTGTATCCAACTGGGGGCAAGTGTGGACGATCGTTCCCCGATGGAACCAGCACGTCGTCGAAAGGGATTCCATGGATAGAGCATATTCGCCGGAGCGCAACTTCATTGACCTTTGAAGCCTGTGAATCAACAGGTTTATCCAAGAGAATTGCTACCTCCAGAGCGTCGGGAGCTAAGTTATGGGTAGGGGAGGTTGATGGATTTGAAATATCTACGACTTCTTATTTTGAAGACGGCCCAGGTCTATCTGAGATCGTGGCGGAACTAGATTTCCAAGACATCTCCAATAAATATTAGATTTAGCAGAGCACCTGTTTGAACTATACTCGAAAAATAATCAGCGTTAGACTTAACAACATAAATTCTCCCCACCCACATGTGGTGTGTGAACTAGTGCAATCATTCAAATATAAATGCTGAGAAATTATAGGTCACAGAGTTGGAGGTATAAGTTGAACTTTGAACTGTGGTCTTTGAGGACCGTCATCGCTGACCGTCTCTGAAAACCAGCCTTGCAATGTTTTCAATTTTGAACTCGGACATTGGCACTGCATGCCAAAAGCATTTGCCTATTCTTATTGACTTCAGTTCAGGCTTACCATGATTGGAACTAGGAAGTTATCAGTCCAGATTAGTTTGATATGCCAGTTTGATTAGGTCCATGTCTTTGTTTTTGTCTTATGTTCAGGCAAAGTTAAAATGTCGTTCGGCCTAAGTATCGACCGGCCAAACTATCGTTCGGCCTAGCTATCGTTCGGCCTATATATTGGTAGGCCAAACTTTCGTTCAGCTTAAAAATTGTTCTGCCTAGGAATCGTTCGGTCAAAGCGTTGTTCGGCCTAGGTATCGTTCGGCCAAGGTATCGTCCGGCCTAAGTTCTGTTCGGCCGAAATAACGTTCGGCATCCTATCTAATTCGTACTCCCTTCCTATCCTTCCATTCCACTGCTCCGCATGCGGTGAATCATGCCAAACAAGAGTTACGCCGAACCCTATTGCTCGTCACTCCGTCCTTAACAACGATTTCATTTTTCTTCTCATCCTCCATCCACACCAAACAATAAGGACGGATCGTTCGGCGAGTCATACCAGACCATGTTGTTCGGCATCCTAGCCAATTCCTGCTCCTCCCCTACTCTTTCCCTTCAATCTCGTTCGGCACGAGAGAACCATGTCGAACCACGATACTTCACTCAACAGCTCCCTCGTGCGCTCATCCTCGAACATTTTCTTCCGCATCGTCTAGCCCTAGAAAACATCCTAATCACAGTTCGATTCTTTCACCCACGCAACACCTATCGGCTTCGGTTCTAATGTTCTAATTACGAACTTGAGCCTCTTATTAAAACTTTTTAATCAGGAAACGGATTTAAATAAGGGGATCGATACCTAGTTAGTAGAGCAAGACTTGGGAGAATACCGAATGGATTGGAAGGATTGTTAATCTTTAGTGTCTGTTAACAAGCGTGGTTCGCGAGTACAAAATAGCAGAGGTGGAAGTGAAAAAGAGAAGAAGATGGACAAGGCTGGCCTTTATAGGGAAGATGAGGAAGTCAAAGAGGCCATGAAAGTTAGAACCGGTCAAAACGAAGTCGTTCGGCACACATGGAGCGTTCGACCTCAGCTATTCTGTTCGGCATTCGCATTACGTTCGGCACACACCGCCTCACCCGGTATTCACAAGAAAACAACCTCCGAGAGAAATGGGCCAAGGTTTGAAGCGAAGCACAGAAGACACATAATTCAAAGCGCATCACGTTCGATCATGTGATACACTTTGAGGGGCAAGTGTTTCCTAAAGGTTTGACCCGGCAACTAGGTACTCAGCATCCATATCGTTCGGCTCAACCAGATTGTTCAGCATCTCATTAAGTTAGGAATTTGGAAACACTCGGCGTTCAGGAGGCACTCGGCATTCAGGAACGCTCGGCATCTAGAGAGCATTCGGTATTGGATAACGCTCGACATTCAGGGTGTCCAGCATTCAGGATGTTCGGCACCGCTTCGTTCAGCATGAGAATACCGATCGGCATGCGAGAGCGTTCGACATCAAATGATGCTCGACATGCGAGAGCGTTCGGCATCAAATGACACTCGGCAGGCAAGAGCGTTCGGCATCAAGTGACGTTCGGCATCTCTGGATGTTCGGCATGGCAGACTCGTTCGGCATTCCACGCTGCTTGGCATCCAGAGGTGTTCGGCATCCCGAAGCCGTTCGGCATGAAGAGGTGTTCGGAATTCAACCCATCTCAATCATCTTCGACCATTGCTCGGTATACGTTCTCCGCTCAGCACCCTACTTCGATCGGCATAAGGATATCGTTTGGCCTACTCCTTCCACTCAATACCTCATATCGTTCGGCATGAAGACTACGATTCGGCATTTGGCCCTTCGGCATATATGGATCGATATATAGAGCTCACTCTATTTGGGCCAAGGTATTCGGCTACCAGGCCCACCGGGGAAGTCTAACCCATCTTCGTCTATAAATAGAGAGGCATGGGCACAGTGAAAGGGATCAGAATTTCGAGAGCACTAGGGAGACTCTGCCGCATTCAACTTTCATTTGAGGACTTAACCTTTTACTTAGCAATTGTATTCAAGTGATTGGAAATGGATTATATCTGTAATCAATCATCAAGTAAAGCAATAAAGATTAACTTCAAAGTGGACGTAGGCAGTTACGCCGAACCACTATAAATTTGGTGTTCTTGTTCTCTGCATTTAAATTTACATACGCTTCAGTTTTAATTTACTATTTTCATTAATCTCTCTACACAATCTTTTTTAAGGGTTTTAGTGACCAATTTTGGTGCTAACAGATATAAAAGATTATATATAGGTATGATGGTGTTAAATGCTACATAAATTGTAACATGTCTTTCTCCTTTATATTTTTTATTTGTTTGGAAAATTTGTTGGATTTTATCAGTAAAAGAGAAAACATGCAGTGTTGCACCCAAAATTAATAAGCTCATCAACTCAACTCACTTTTGAACTATCACTTAATAATTAAGTTGTGCATTAACTTAAATGAACTGGAGGCTAGAAAATTGTGATTGTCTAAGTTCAAGCGGTAGAAATGACTGAATCTTGAAACAATTCATAACTACTACTCGTTCGTCTTTTCATTTCAGGATAATAAGAGTTGCTTTGCTAGGCCAAACGTGAAAGTAGTCATAATTGAGTTTTTTCCATTAGTTAGATTAATAACCTTCACTAAACTAATATATTTATTTATGTATTATGATAGTTAAATTATGATAGCAGCATGGGCTTACCTACTCCACTAACTAAAGCTAAATGCAGGTTAATGAATTAGTATAAGGAAGGTGAAATTTCATTCTTAGTTAATTCATGATAAAAATATGTCAAATTTGTTCTTAAGTATAGTACAAATGCAAGCTTTTTACGATAAACTTATTTACAAACTCAAACAACTCAAATAAAGTACATGACCTTAGCATTCTCAGCAAATTTAAGTGTTTTGTATAACTCATTTCAATTTTTTTCTCTTCGATTTTTACTTTGTGGAACATAAAAATGTTGTTATATCTGAATATGGATATAGACTAAGCGAGAGAGTATTAGTAATGTTTGCAAGAAATACCTATTATTTTAAGTAATGTTATAAGTCAGTCTAAAAGGCGCTTTGGGTTTAACTTTCAAATCAAGTCTTACTAGGTTTCATCTAAGTTGAATTTTGAAACCGTAGTGGCAAAAAATGGAATTTAATTAAAAAAATCACTTTTAATGAAAGAATTCTTTCATGTGGCGCCATAGAACACAAAAACTAAATTGTTGAACATACAAAATTCAAAATTATTGGGATATTAACTAGGTTTGTGATCTGAAATTGAATTTTGATTTGAATGTATTATTTCGGGATGTGTGCACATATTGGGATATTAAGGACAAGAAATGGTGGTATGCTAGGAATACACTTGTTGATCAGTAGTACTATGACAAAAATAAATCATGGTCATCTATCACATACCATTCAGACCAAGCCTCCAAACCAATATCTAATATGTATGTGTAACACTGTTTACCACGTTTAAGTGGGTATTTCTTATAATTTGATTTAATCAAAAACTTGTATTGCACCATGTATTTGTAATTTCAATTTGAACAAGCATTTTTGGAATTTTGTGTAAGAATAGTGATATAGCATGTAGTTATATGAACATTTTTTGAGTATAGTTGTAATGTTTTTTTTGGAAGTTTGTTAAAAGGGCCCAGCCCAAAGTAAACATAAGATATTTGGGTAAGTATGATACTATACCCGAAAAAACGATTCAAAAAAACATAACCTTAACATCCAAAGGAAAACAGCGCCTCCATCGATTACAATACAGAAAATCTTAACAATAGCGAACTACCGATGGAGATTCTTGCTATGATGGCTTCCATATACTCATTTCCACCTTGTGATTACTATTAAAAGTTTTCTTAGCAAGAATCTCTTTCGAATTTCCTAGATTGCTTTCAATATCATGAGGCTCTCTCGATTTGCCATTAACTATGCTATTTGTCTCTGAATCTTCATTATGTTTTAAAAAGTTGTGGCTTCGTGACTCCATTCTTTGTTATTAACTTCCAATTCATGCTGGACGTTAGAATTGTAGTGAAGCTCGCTGCCTATGGAGTTGTTTTGAGCTTTCGGTTCAATCTGGAGGTCAAATTTGCAGTAAAGCTTGCTACTTTCAGCAACTTTAGCTGTCTCACATTCCACTTTGCTGGAAAAATTGCTGCTTCCCCCTTTTCCCACTCAGATACGTGATAAACTTTGCCATTCAGTTTACTGATGTAGTAAAATTATCGATCCTTAGCATATTAAGATCTAATTGCTTTGATTTGTCTTGAATCAAGGGAGACTACAGTTTCATTGCCTCTCTGCTTGCTGAGCGGTAGTTCTTACCAATATCAGGTGAGCAAAAATTAGAAATTCTATTCTATTTATTATTATTATTAGTAATATTTTTACTTAAGTCCTGTTCACTTCCCTTCCAGAGGCATCCTCTGGTATTGGATCTGAAATGGCCGCCTCCAATAAATGAAGTATTGACGTTGATAGTATCCTTCCCCAAATATAAAATCTTCTGATTTATAATCTTGGGATAGTTACCATGGAAAATAACATTATTGAATTTCCCATTGTAAATATGATTCTACTCCTACTTCGAGATCTTCATGATCATTATTATCTGAGAATATTTGGTGAGATCGTTTTCCTTTTCTACGGTCTTTACGAATTAAGATTTGAAAGTTTGATTCAATGCATTTCCAGATTTGGATGGCATATATTTCCTTTTTTGTATGCAGTCTAGCATTCCTTTCTTTCCATATAAGGTATATGGCAGTAGTTAGCATGATGCTAGCTACGTTGAATTTTTTGATTTGGTTTTGAGGTTTTTTCGGATGTGATGAATACATTCTATGATGTTTTGAATTGAAATGTTTTTGCTGAAGTTGATCTTGCTTTTGGCAATATGCTAGATATGTCTTGAAAACTCGCAATCAAAAAATTAATGTTCTGCCGTTTCATTATCATTCTTGCAAAGAAGACACTCTAACTGATTGTTTTTAATCCATTTGTTACATCTATCTCTGGTTGCGGCCTTTTTAGTAGAAGAAAGTAGGCACAATGTACCAATTTTGGGCAGTTAGCTCTATTCCAAATGACAGAATGCCAATCCATTTCAGTTTCAAATCCCTTTAAAAAATTCCAAGTAAATTTAAAAGAAAATTTGTCTTTCTTTGAGAGTTTCCATCTCCAGCAGTCTTCAGCCATATTTGGATCAATATCACTGCTTTCTATACTCCTTTTAAAAATTGAGGTTGTTGGATGAAGATTTTCATTCCAATTGTGATCTTGAATGATATGATCAACTTTTAAATTTGCATCTCCAAAATTTAGTAAATTATTCCGCCCTTATAAGCTAATTAATGACTTTTCATTGATCTAAGGATCAAACTAAAGGCTAGTATTTTTTCCATCCTTGAAACTTCTTTCCAATAATTTGATGTCAATATTTCTGCTTTTTAAAATATCTTTGCAAGAGCTTGAGTTGTGAGTTTCTGCTTGCATGGTCCAGAAATTTTTGTTTTTAACATATTTATTTTTCATCTATTTAGACAATAGAGATTTTCGTTCTACAAATCTCCAAAAGAGTTTCATATTACAGGCTTCTTGAAGATCCTTGATATTTCTTAGCCCTAGCCCTCCAATTTGGTTTGTAGATAGTATCCCATGAGATTTTATGATACTTTCCTTTCCATATGAAATTAGAACACATTTTTTCAATTTTATGAATGGCTGTTTCTGGAATATTGTGAGTATGAATCCAATACATTATGATAGTCGTGATGACAGTGTGCGCGAGTTCTAGTCTACCAGCGATAGATAAAAGTCTACTGGACCGGCTTTCTAATTTTTCTTGAATGATGTTATATAGTTGTAATGTTTGTATATATGCATAAATGAAGTACTGTTAATGCTAATAATTACGGTACGTTAGAGATGTATAAAATGTATTTATTAGTCGTGTTGACTGATGTAAATATTATTTATACAAAAATAAAACGAAGATATTATTGTTTTATTTACAATATAGAAAAAAATTATTAAGATAACAACATTGAAAAACTATTGTAGCAGACTTGCATACGATGTATTATAATATATCTATCTATTAAATAATAGTAAAGCAGAAGAAATTCTAACTCTCACATTAATTCTTGCATTTATCTTAACTCTCCATAGCTTTCTCTAGATATTTATTAATATTTAATTTTAAACATCTTGTATAATTTATTGTTTTTGAATTATTTATAATATTTCATTAATTGATCGTGCCGTTTTACATTCAAAACCCTACCTGTCTACAATTATGTTCAAAGTTCCCAATTTTCATGCATAATACATTTAAATCCGTATATTTAAATTAATTAAATAATTTAACTATAAATTGTTTACTAATATTAATTAAACATTATCTATTAAATTTTCTAATAAACAATATAGATAGAAATGTCGACAAGTATATCACTCTCATTGTAAAAAAATGGTATAAACAAAATTTTCATTCAGATATAAAAATTATGGATCGCATAAAAGACAGTGAGAACAACTTTAATGTATAATTATTTATTTTATCAAATTATCAGTTAATTGATAGAATGGTCTAAAAATTACATACATCTTGGTAATTATAAAAATTTCACCCCCAATCCTCAACTCTCTTTGATTTTTTAGAATCCATATAAATTATTATTTTATTGTTATCCAAAATATTATGTTAATTATTTTCCATGATTTTATATTCATATCTGAGATTTTACAATATCTTTGGTCATTTTAAAAGTTTTCATCAATTTTCTCCTATTTTACATTTAAACCCATGCCAAACACTATAAATCCATACTATATAAAAAGTTCAATTAATTAATACTTATTAAGTTCTTTGATAATTTATTATCAAATTGCCAATTTCTATCTATATACCACACTAGTGGTGACATGATGGTAAAAAAGATATTTCTTTCAAATATAAAAATATATGGATCACTTAACAGGAATTATATACATAAACAATAATAAAACGTTTAATTTATAATTGATATATCGAACATTTCATAACAAAATTTATTTTAATATTTAAAGATGTACAATGTTTTGACAACATTAACATGTGTAATGCATGTAATATATTCTATTACTTTATTATTATCCATAATTTTAGTAAATTAAAAAAAAGTTTTTCCCTTAATTATCTTATATTAAATTGAAAATTCTTGTCAATACCAATTTTTCAATTTAATACCTAAAACCCATCATCAAAGACATGTGGGGGTGCGCATGCTCATATACACGTAAGATCATGAATTTATTTTATATTACTTTATATGCCAATATCACTCTATCGATATAATAGTAATTATTATAAATAATTTTTAATATTAATTTATATGGTTTTATAATTCAAATATTATCATTTTAGTTAATTTAAAATGATAAGAAATTTATGTTTAAATTTTGTTTATAAATATATATATGTACGTTAATTAATAAGTGAAAATGTGATCAATAATTGGTTTTCCAGTTTTCAACGATTTAACAAACAAAAGTTGTTCGAAGTCGTTTGAAGTGTTATGAATATACATGTACATGCATATAAATGTCACGTGCACATGAGAACATATACATGTGTACATGAACACTTAAATATATACATATCACAAAATAATTAAATAATTCCTATAACTTAATATTTAAGTAACCAAATGCAAACATCAACTCAACATATCACACCATCATCACACTATCACCTCACATCACCATCACAAGTCCTAGGAGAGGGAGCCGTGTGCTAGGGGGAGGTAGGAGGGGTGTCGGCTATAGGCATTTTGGTAATTATACCATTAGATATTTTATTTCAAGTTTTCTCCTATAAATACCTACCTACTTTCTCTCATTTTTCACCATATTCTTATCATCTTCTTCTCCACTTCAAGCTTCTTTACATGGATTCTATGCTTAAAAAAATAATGACGAAATTTTTGGCAAAAGGAATTTAAAATCTTATAATATATATAAGCTATCAATTCCACTTCAAACGAAAACGAAAGTCCTCCTCCACCACTTCTATACGACGTCCACCACTTCCCAAAAGCAAGGCTGTGAGCCCTCTTTGCATCTAAAGCCTAGGCCGAGCCATTTAAAGTTGATAGTTCTAGTGACCGTGAGCGTAGATTTCAAGATAGGAGAGCATAACCAATTTTATATTAGCTCAAAGGGAAAATGAAGGTGAAAACTCCTAAACTATAGTATTTTATGCTATTGAATGTTATATATGTTTGATTTTTATTGTTGATGATGGTTGTTAAATATGAATGTTGAATATATATATATATATATATATATATATATATATATATATATATATATGCAAGCCACGAAAATACATGTCAATAAGCACAAAAGAAATCACTTTCTTTTATATTAATGAATTGGTATATGTGGAATGTTAATCCCCTTTAAAATGGTTTAATAGCAAGTTTAAAATGTTTTATAAACTTACGAAAGAGTTTTGGCGAGTTTGAAAAGAAATGAAAATTTTAGTCAAAAATAGGCGCGTCGCGTAATGGTAGTTTGCGATTTCACACCATAAAAGTTAAACGAGTATATAAAATGGAATTTAGCTCGGAATTCTTCAAGACAAGAATGTTCTTAACTTTTACATCCATAGTATTCAAATAAAGAAAATTGAGATTTCGATAAGTACATTTTGAAAATGAGTAAAACAAATTTTTGGGAAAATCGATATTTTGCAATATAGAATCCAGAAATGGATTTCTTTGAAAATGATATTTTGAAATTGTTTAAAAATATGAAATAAATTCTATAATACTTTTATAAATGCTTTAAAAGTTATCTGAGTTATAAAAATGAATTTCCAAATGATAAAAAGTCGTTAAGATCAATATAGCTTAAAAACACTTTTTTGCAGCACTTCTATAACCTATGAAATATAGTTTTAAACGTAATAATTCTTTTTCAAATGTTTTCAAGTGAATAATTAAGTGTTTTTAATAATGATTTGGAAGTTTTTATAGCTTATTTAAAAGAGTGTAAATAAATGATGGAAAGAAAATCTATTACAAATAAAGTGGTTTTATTTTGGCTTTAAAAGTCGACAAGTAGACTGGATTTTTATATCCGTTAGATTCAGACGTGAGGTTCTTAAAATTAAGGAGATGTTTAGGAGCAACCAGTACCACGCTAACCTGGCCTCTTCTCTAGGCGAGGGATAGATAAGGTCAAAATATCGGAAATGGGTTATGTATAAAAAGATTAAATTTTTCAAATTTAAATTAAATACAACTTTATTGTATAGTTATGATCTTCCTATACTTAGTGTTAAAGCCCGAAGAGGAGACTCGTACTATTCTAGAATTTAAAAGATGATTTTTCCATTATTCTTCCCATAACATTCATTGAATATGGGAATTGATATTGAGTAGGATTGGATGATTTTTATGGATTCTGCTCATTTAATATTTACTGCTTTTGGATTAACATTCTATATAAAATGGTTTTTAACTCAATGAAAATTGTGTGTTTTGAATTAAGAAATCTTTGTTAAGGTTTAACGAAATGATTTGGAATTATTTTCTTAAGTGAAAAATGAAATGGTTTCGAGTTATTCCAAGTTAAAAAGAGTTTTAAGTAATCAAAGGATTTGTTGAGAGAGATTTAATGATTCCATATGTACCGGAAAGAATGTTTAGAAATATATATATCTTTAGAAGAGATTTTGTTAAAAAGAACTTAATCAATTAAAGAATAATTCCCTATTCACAGAACATCTTTTTATCGATGATTGGTTTAAAGAAACCGGGGTCGGATTTGGGTAATTCCTATCTAAAAACCTCTTCGAAGCAATATATGCGTTCGAAAAAAATAAAGACCTGATAAGGAAACTGAAGACCGAAGATCTTCGAGGTGAAAGGACTACTTGTTGATAATTTTGGTTAGCTCCCAAATGCTAAAATAGCAGTGGTCCCTTCATTTCTAAAACTCTTCGGGTTGTAAGGACTTCTTGCTACTAATACTAGGGGTAACTTCCGACAGGAAGTGATTGGAGAATGCCTTCGGTTTGTCCTGTTTCTGGACAACTTGTATGGACAAATGTCTAACGTTGCATTTCTAGTTACACAAGTGATCTCTGTGAACGTATCATCTGTTTGGTGGTGGAGAACGCACTCTTAGCTTAACACCCTTTCCTAAGACGTACGAGTTGAATTATACGTTTGTAGAAATCAGTTGTGTGACCATGGAATGGAAGTGTGGCATTCAAAGTGAAATTTACAAAATGAGGTGTAATCGTTACCTCGAGCCTCACACCCGAAAATTGACCAAAACTGGGTAGATGCGGCATGGCTATGTGGTTTGCAACCATTAGGGTATGATCACCTCCTTTTAGATATATTTCTACCCTTTATAACATTCGGTTTAAAATTGTTATGGATGTATGCGATGAGGGCCCTCGGATACGTCGATAACGACCGGGGTGGTGACATTTTTGGTACTATCTAGAGGGAGAGATAGGCTGGTCCTATATTGATAGAGGTGTAGATGTTCTATTTACCTCGGTACATTCCTCTAGAGATGCATTGCTGGAAGGTAGTCCCTTCACCTGGTTAATTTTATGGAAATCCATTCTCCAAGAAGTGTCTACCATTTTCTTTTAAGAGCCTAGTATGTTGGAATTTAATAATGGTAACAATTTGTACTATTCAAATAAAATTAAAAGTTTTTTAGAAAAAATTTCAATAAAAATAATGTCAAATGATTTTATGTAGCAAATGAATTTGTTATCATAAGGTAAAAAGTCGTTCTGTGTTTATGTGTGGCATGGTCTTATGAGATGACTTATTGTTCTTAGAGCATATTTTGAATTCTCGCACTAGTCCCATAACTGACCAGGAGTTTATTTTCCTTTTTCTTAAACTTTGGGTGCCCTAATTTTCCCAAGCAGTCTAATAGTCAGGTTTAGTTTAAAATAAAGCTGGATGGAGCTCGAAGCATGGAGTTAGACGATTTTTCTGAAGATTTTTGTGACGCCCCACCTCTATACCCACACTAGCCAAGAACACTACGGTGTAGTGCTGTCAACTAGCATGGAGAATAAGGCCGTTGAGGAGCGACCATCCATGTAATTGCTTATCACACGGTGGCTATAAATAATCTTCGAAAACAAACATAGAAATAATCATAACACAAATCAGTCACAGATATCCATATCACAAAGGCGGAAGAAGATATGAATATATAACTAACACATGAAAGTGTACATCAGAGTACTGGTCAGTAAGATCTACGATAATACAAAAGAATAGAAACACGTGCTATACAAAGGAATACAACTATGAGTCTATATATCAAGTGTATACAACAAAAACTGCTAATCTAAACAGTTAGCCAAAAGTCAGAGTGATGAATCCCTAGGAAGAAGTCAATCAGAAGCACCTGTAACATCTCGGTCTGACCCGAGTATTATTTAAAAAATAATAAATGGGTCAGTCTAGCTATAAATATCAGATGACATGATATAACATAAAAGATATGGCATAAACATAAAATATCCATAATGACATACCGCTATAAGTATGTAAATAATGATCAACAGAAGATCAATCAATAAGAGATAATCAGTATCACAATAATCTTCTCAAAGATTCGGAAAGGGCATCATGCCCCAAACTTGTACTCATAACAAGTCAATGACATAAATTCTAGAAATCAATGCAAGAAGTCCAGAAATCATAGAAAAGAGAAAGAGGCCTATCACATGATAGTCCGAAGAGCAAGGGAGCTACCCCACATGTGTGAATGGAATCATACAGATTAAGGTCCAGACTAACCAAAAAGCAAAAAGGTATGTGTGAGTGGAATCACATAAGTGGTGTCTAGTCTAACCTCGCAACAAGAGACATCGCACAGTTGCTAGTCTAAATCATCAGAATGATCGTCATGATCAACCAGAAGTGTCAATTACACTAAGCTAGTAAATATAGAAGTTTAGCTTCATGTCCCATAACCACTTGCTTAACTTAAATATTTACGAACAAACTGTAAATCTTCACTAATAAAATTGTCACAAGAGGTTCAATCGAACAAGTCCAAGAATTTCGATGAAGTGAACGCAAGCGTTTCATACCACTTGTTTTACTAAGTCGTTTAATTAGATTTGTCATCCGAGTGAGGTAAAGGTTTGTATATACTAATAGATTGGAAAACGGTTTAAGAAAAGAGCTTTGTTATTAAAAATAGAGTTGAAATTGTTTGTTAAAAGAGTTTTGATATTTACTACTAGTATTGAAACCTTTATATTATAAAGTGACAAAACACAGAAGCAATTGTAGAAACAATCAGTCACAAAAATCGCATACGGAGATGTGAATAAAATCCAAGGAAATCATCTCAATGTTTTTCAAATAAGATCCCCTACGGAGGGGGGGGTCCAGAGGGGGTGAAAACCCCCCAAGGTGGGGGTGCGGGGGCAACGCCACCGTTTACGGGGTTCGACCTGCCCGCTCAGGTCGCGGGGGTCCAGGGGGCAGCGCCCCCTCCAAAACGGTACGACCTAGTGAAGACAAAATGAGGTCTAACGACCTAAGAGGAATAGGGTCGAGCGACCTAATGGTTGCGACCTAGGGGTCTAAGGGGTCAAACAACCTAGTGGTGTTCGCGACCTAACGATGACCCGCGACCCAACATGGCCGACCTAACAGAGGTTGCGACCTAACAGAGCAACAGGACGAGCGACTTAACAAAGTGGCCGAGCGACCTAACTAGAGCAAGCGACCTATAGGTCATGCGACCTAAAGTAGTAAAGAGCCGTACGTGTTAACGAGTTAACGACCTGCGACTTAGGTCCATACGACCTACGACCTAAGGTCCATACGACCTACGACCTAAAACGTCGCGACCTAGCAACCTAAGGTGATAAGGGCCGAGTGACCTAACATTCGAACGACCTACGACCTAAAACGTCGCGACCTAGCGACCTAAGGGGATAAGGGCCGAGTGACCTAACATTCGAACGACCTACGACCTAAGGAGCTTGCGACCCACGACCTAAAGCCCAACGACCCATGACCTAATTCCGAAGCGCCGAGCGACCTAACGTTATAGGCCATTTTAGGTCGGAAACGAGCTATTTGAAGGCCGAGACTTTTCCACGCGAACGACCTAGCAAAGGCAGAGCGACCTAAGGCAGATTTTCACCAAAAACACTTAAAGTTGGAATTTTTCGCCAATCCAATCCAAACTAAATGCAAATGTACATGCTAAAGTGATAGGGAATCATTCCCAACAGTCCAATATAGATATATACTAGATTTGTGGGATAAAAATCTCACCTTTGCACTAAAATTTATGAAGATGAAGCTTGAAAGCAAGGAGAAGCAATCCAAAGCTTGAATCCAATATCTTCTACTTGAATTTGGAGTTGAATGTTGGATTTGCAATTGAATTTGTGCTTGGAGTTTTAATTTCCCATTCTCTTCACCATTAATGCCAAAGCTTGAGTTAGTTAGGAAATTTATGAAGAGTGAGGTGAAGGGGGTTGGAACTTGGGCTTAATAGGATAAACTAACCCTAAGTCCAAAGCGGGAAAAGTTAGTGAAATTCCACTAACTCCAAACCTATCAATGTTTATACTTAAAAAGGTTGTAAACGGCATTTCGAACTCAATGGAAGTGGTCTCGAGTCCTAATTTGACCGTTTGCAAAAAGTAGCTTTTCGGACCAATATCCGATTAACGACAAAATATTTAAATAAAATATTTAAATATAAAATCGATAAATATGCGGGTTGTTACAATTTTTATCTATTTCCATCACAGTTTAGTGTTATAGTATTCTGCGTTTGTAAAGATAGAAATTTATAACCGTCCATTAAAAACTTTGTTAAATGTATTTTAAATTTCTACTATAAAGTTTAGGTAGAATAATATATGTGAGATTATGTTCTATCTTTATTTTCTTTCTTACCGTTGAGATTCCACTTCTTTGGCACTTGGATTTACGACATATGAATACCGATGATGTATTAGTGTCAATTTCCAAGAGTCGAAGAAACGGGTCCTCACATTTTTTAAATGTATAAATTAGAAAAATAATATGTTTAACACATAACTGCCTTAAACATTAGAAACATTGTAGTAAAACTAATCGGAAACAGTATATATCACTTTAAATTGTTAGAATATGAAAATAATGAATACATGATTATTTTTAACTATTCAAAAATAATATTTTAATATATTATACTATGGTGACATAACATTTAACATACTAGAATCAAAAAATAATAATGATAATTTTTCTATAAATTCACCTATTTTTATTTAACAGATACATATCGTGAAATATTATATTAATGGAAATTTTATAATCCAAATATATTATTTTAGATATTTACAATCTAAAAAATATATAGGTACCTATAATATATGTCGTTAATATATTGATTAATTAATTAATATATATGTTTATCAAAATATTGATCTATTAAATAATAGTAAAATAGGAAAAAATATATCTAATAAAATAGTATTGTCCTTGATTATCTTTTATTTTACACACACAAACACACACACATTACAGTTTTATAACCTCATCTGAATCTAATCGAAATATTTCATATAATATAAAATATAACTTGATAAAACTTTAAAATACAAAGTTATTCGAAACTAATTTGAAACTATATATTTCACTTTGAATATTTAGAATCAGAAAATAACAGTATTTATAACTATTTATAATTATTTAAACATATAAATTATTTAGGTATGATGTTTAAGATGTAATTGACTTAATTTGAGAAACATCATTTTAAATTATTTTACAACAACAAAAATATCATGCTAACATAATGATATAAAAATAGCAATATAATTTTTTTATTAATATACATTTGTATATTCATTTACTATACAAATAAATTAATCAAATACTATACTTATAGTATAAATTATCTAAATTTCAAAAACATTTTCTAGAATTATTTTGAATTCAGACATATGTATTTATAATCCAAAATAATAATAAATATAGTTTTTGAAAATTTATTCTTATGCAACTTAAATTAATGAATGATTTATTAAATATATTCGACTAAATTAATAGTAATGTAGAAGGAATTATGTCTTAGTTATGAATTTTGAGAATTAAAGTCCATTACTATTTTGATCTTGTATTTTATATAAAGATCAGAACTATTTATAGTTTATAATTTTTACGATTATTAATAAGTATCACCTTGATTCTCACCCAACCTATTATTTCGGGGGTAAATTCTATCATTGTTTAATTAACTTAACTATTTTGCATTCATATTTGTATTATTATTTTCTTTCTTAAATGACATTTAGTTGTAGAATAATAGTAAACGTGCATAATAATGAAGAATCTCTATATTCTTCCTTACCACTTTACATTAAGTATAGTTTAAAAATTATTTGGATTGTTCTCTTTAACTCCATTTAACTATGTAATGACCCGTATTCTTAAACATTTAAAAATACTAAATTAAATAAGATTTTTGAATAAAATTGTTAGGAATAAAAAATTAAGATTTTATCAATACAAATTATATTATAATACAAGTTATGAGCTTAACTAAAATTTCTATTAATGAAACATGTTTGCAATAACGTAAGGATGATAACAAATGCTAGTGTGTATATTAATAACATTGGTTTGAGTGAAATTAACAAATGTCTGAATGTAAATTTCCAATTGATTGGAACAATAAATGTTAAAAAAGAACAATAAATGTTTCTTTATTAAAGAAGAAATCATATGTTATTTATTTGAAATGTCTGGTAGCAGAAAGATTGATTGCGGAGATGAGAAACTATTATTTGGTAAGAAATGTATAATTCCTCTTTGTATCTAATAGTGTATAAATATGTTTAAATTACTATTAGATAGGAAATTATTGTTCTATTTCTCATCACATATATTTTGTCCATTTTGAAATTCATCTTTGTAAACAATTGAAATTAATGTAATCGAATAATTTCAATTTATGGTAAAGAGGGCACCAAATTGTAAATTTATAGGTGTAATTAAACGTAGCTTATGTTTTGTAAAAATATAAGGAGAGTTGATTTAATGAAAAGAACATTTATATGAAATAAAATGAATGTTTCATTTGTGAATGTAGGTTAATTTCACTAAAATAAAGAATAGAATGATTGATATAAAGGAAGAAAAATATGTATATTTGATCTGTGTTTTAGCATACAGATGTATTACAAGAGTAGAAAATAATTATATAAGTAAGTTATTTATTACTCTACAGTATAAGAAACAAATTTATAAAGGTGTTTAAATGACTAAAGGAAATAAATATAATTTTTTCATCCATTTGAGCTGTCTATTTTGAAATTTAACTTTATAAGTAATTGCAACCAATGATATTGAAATATTTCAATTAGAAGGGAAGAAAACTTTGATTGCAATTAATAGATTTAATAAAAGAAATGCACCTTTTGTGTTAAACAGAATGGATGTTTTAATGGAAATAAAACATCATTTTGGGTAAACCAAATTGAATGTTTTCATTTTTAAGGTAAGTAATTTTATTTACTATGCATGGATAAAAACTAAATGCGTACAAATTTTAGTATTACTTGAGTTAATGAAGTTAATTTGGTTATGTTTCATAAATTTAATTTCAAAAAGGTAGTGCGATGTACATTGTCCCTTCATTTCTTTTGTTAGTAATTGTTGCATATACGTTTTAAAATAGTTATCTCATTATTAATAATCGATCTGTTTATTTCTCCTTCTATCTAATACCCAAGCTAGATTTTAAGGTTGTATTTAATTCTTGCCACCTTATTTTTGCGTAAACAAAATTTCATTTTCTTTAGTTTGCAAACTTTGAAATTCCTACGTACATTTCTTTATGCATTATTGATGCCTAAAGCTTTCGAAATAAAATATGAATTTATTTCTGTCTCTCCAACTTTATTTCCTAATTATTAAATAACCTGTATCTTATTTCTCATTTGTAGTATATATTTATTTTCCTTTTTTAATTAAGTCTTGTTGGGTTTGTTTTAGACTAATGGGCTCCTTAGTAAACTAAGAGACCCTAGAAACCCTAAGAGACTTTGGACACTTTCTTTTCCACCCATTGACCTTCTATTTCCTATTTGAATAAAACCAAGTACCTACAAAAATTCCTCATTTGATAAACTTTCTGCGTACTCTTCTTCTTCTTGCTCAAATATACAGAAAACTCCAAACCCGAAAACTCCTAAATCTCCAAATCAAATTCCATCATTCCTCCTTCAAAATCCTAGCCTACCTCTCTTCTCTTGCCACCACCCACCTCCATCGCCACCAACAACCCACCGAAGTAACCCCTGGTCAAAGCCCCACCTTCCCTCTCCTCTTCTTTCTCCCTTTTCCCTTCATTTTCTCTTCCCTTTTTCCCTCTTTCTTCCCTTTATTTCCATGACTTCTATATTCTACTAAACTACTCCAAATCAAATAGATATTTGAAACTGTGTGTAATTTCAAAGGGAACAACTTTGTTGTTGAACCCTTATTCCCATTTCGAAATTTGTATATCAAAAACTCTATTTTTTAAGTCCTTTCTCGAGTCCAGTTTTGGGCGAAAATACCCCATATTTTATCAATCATATCCCCTTCAGGAATGAATCTAATTATGTGATTTTTTTTTAAGATCATCTATTATTCCAGTGGCTTTAACTTTCTTTTAAATCAGTTCTTCAAATTCCTTAATTTGCTATGCCAAAAACTCAAATATTTTCGAAATATTTTTGAACTCATATTTTCAACTCAAAAAACATCTCTGTTTGTTTTGACCTTAACTTTTTCCAGACAGAAGCTTTTTACGTGATTCTTTTTTTTAAAGTGGAGAGAAATAATTTGCAACAACTTTCTGGTTAGTCACTTTTACAAATTCTGCAATATTCTAGTCCGAATATTTTCTTAAAAATGACCTAGTTTCAGGTTTGTCCACGGTTTGGATCTTGGGTTGTTTGGAAGTTGAAAGTAGTTGAAATTTGTTTATTGTTTCGTGTAGGCATCTAAACTTTGTTGGATTTGCTTCGCATTTGGATCTTTATTAGGAATCTCCATATTGCTTCATTTTTATGATCGCCTTCATAGCCATGAAAGGTGAGCAAACACTCACAACTACTAGATTTTCTTATGTTAGTTAAATTGAATTTATGATGTAATTAGAAATTGATTAATTGTTGTTTAGTATATTTTGAATTTTCATTCAAGTTAACTCTGATTTTTATTGAATTTAATTTTAATTTAATATTAAAATTTAAATTCCCAATTAAATACCTATTAATAATACCAGTAATTTGTTGGTTGTTATTGGTTGATTTCAATGATGATTGTGTTGTATGTTCAATTGTTGATATCTAGGCGATTCGATGGATGTTAGTGGTTGACATTTTGGATGATCGGATGTTATTTATGTTTATATCTCTGTTATTCCTATGGGTTGAAATGATATATACCCGAACGATCTTACAAATTAAGGAAAAATTGTTATGGGTTGAAATGATAAACCCGAGCGGTTTTCATTGATTTGGAAATGTTGATTTTTAATACTAGCTGAAATGACATATACCCATATAATTTCTTGAATTTGGACTTTTATTTGGAATTGAATTATTTGAAGGGTTTAAGTTAATTCAAACTTTGGATTTGTTTTAATTAGATTATTAAGATTGATATTTCTAATTATTTGAAACCCTTTATATGATTATATTCACGTTGTAAACTTGATTGGAGATGAAATCCAGCATCATCTATGAAACCATTGCAATAATATTTCTATTTAACTTGTTTTGATTTAACTTATATAAGATCTTTTAGGTCTCACTCGATGTTTTGCCTTTTCATTGCGATTAGGTCAGTTGATCTTTTTAGTGCATTGAAGATTATTTTCTGGAGGACGAAGATGTGACGCCCCACCTCTATACCCACGCTAGCCAAGAACACTACGGTGTAGTGCTGTCAACTAGCACGGAGAATAAGGCTGTTGAGGAGCGGCCATCAATAGTTGGCCTTACACTAGTATTGGTTATCTCGATAGGAGTGGTATATATACATAAATATTCTTTCATTTTTCATCTCTGATTTATTTTCTCCCATCGAAATACCCCAATTCCAGTATAAAACGAACTACGATGGTTCGTAATAGTTTAGAACAGTAAATATAAAATATTACACAGATAATATAATGCGGAACACAAATAAAACAGAAATTCTCATACATACAATAACTGATGTCAGTTACAATACATTTGACACGGTACATATGATACAACTACAACAGTCGACTCAGGAAGTTACGTATACAAGTACATTAACGTATATAATATACATGAATACATATCTTCCTATACAATCATACAGACTATTACAAATAACGACGATTACTCCAAAAGATATGAAAGAACTTCATAGCTCTAGCAGCAACCCAAAGCAGAATATTTACAACCTGAAATACTCGGTCTGACCCGAGTATTAGATTCAAAGGAAAATAATACTCGGTCAGTCTAATTCAAACCCAGTTATTAGTGCACAGAAGCAATAATAATTAAATAATGAATAGACGACAGTAATTAAACCAAATCAGAAAGCAATTCAAAATATTGAATTAAAATAAACAGAGCAGTTCAAACCATTGAAATATCAATTAAAATATTAATTCAAGTAGGGCTGCAGTACACGCACGCATGCACTACCTCGCCACTACGGAATATGGAATACGCAAAAAGATCCATAAGTCAAAACAAATAGAATATCATACACGCCATGCCGTGTGGCTGCCGTTCACGTTTGCGTGCACTGCCTTGCCACTATAGTGATGTCGTACCCAAAAACTCAATACCGTGTGGCTGCAGTTCACGCTTGCGTGCACTGCCTTGCCACTACAGTGATGATGTACCCAATGAAAATTCACAAACGAGCACAAGGTCAAACCCAAGCGTTTAGGTTGGATTCAACTCAAGTGAAGTCAAAAGACAATCCATTTGCATCAATGCACTGCAAAACAACAAGAGCAACTACAACTAAAAACTGCAGTCACCACAAGATCACAGGTGTGCAAGACAACATGTATCAATGAACAGGCAATAAAAGAGGCAACCAAGTGATGTGCAAATGAATGCAACAGTGGAATGAATAAGTGCAGTGATATGCACAATGCACCGCAACAACACAGTGACAACAAAATAGGTCAATATCTAACATCAAACAATGTCGAGTCGACGGCAAAAACAATGGAAAGATCGAACAGTTTACAAGTCCAAGCCATGAGTCATCAAAGAGGAGTTCGAACAAAAGGAAATTCATATAGCGGTTGGTTCTCCTTTCCAAAATCCAAGCAGTAATTTATCAAAACAAATTAGCAAGTGATAAATCAGAGTACAAATAAGGTATGAGTCAATTACGCTACAAGCATGCACAATTATGGTTGAAGTCAGTAGCATGAGTAACGCAAATAAATAACAACACTGCCATAGATTCAATTCAGACCTGCCAATAAAATAAACAACCCAAAGAGCTAACAAATGCAATAGTATACAAATGGAACCCAATACAAACTATTGAATTCCAGAGATAAACAGCGCTCAAGTGTACGGGTCGATGAAGTTTCAAATCAAGGCCGAAGCCATCAGAAATATCACATAAGAAAATTCAAACAAACTCGAGTCAAGGCCAGAAATAATATGCAGTTCGAAATCAAGACGATGCCGAAATTAAAATAGTTCAAGTGCCATGATGAAGCAGTGCAATCATCAAGGAGCTCGAAGGCAAACATGTCAGTGAAGCAGGTCATAATGAAGATGACAAATGAAATGACCAGCTACAACATGCTCAGGGACTAGTGTGCAACGAAGGCCTCAAAAAAAAATACTACAGAGAATAAAAATCAACCATGAACAATGTAAGTCATGGGGTCTAAATCAACATCCCCAAAATCATCTCAAGGCAGAAAAACATCAGCATCGAACAAAAATGGGGCCGAAGTGACCAAGTCAAAATCATCTCCAATATTAAAACAAAATTGAATGGCCAAGCAAAACAATTGAATACGAACGAAATCACAGAATTCAAATCCTTAAATTAACTTGAGATATGAATTAGATATGAGCAAACTCACCTTGTCGACGAATTTAGCATCACAGAGACGAGCAAAGCCAAGAACGAACGAAACCCTAATTTGGGAAGAAGGGGCGAACGATTGAAAACGGGGGGCCGCCATTAATTTTGTTTCGGTGGTTTTAGGTTTTGCTAATGAAAATAGAAAAGGGGGCCGGCCACATGCCTATGTTAATGGTCACGGCATCACAAAGAAAAGTGGGCCACTATCAAATTTTCAAAGCCCATAAATTTCCTTAACAATTTATAAAAGAATTTTAATTCAAATTTAAAAAAACTTCAAATGGAAGTTTGTGTCAATATTAATCGTTTAAATTGTCGATTGTAATTGATGCAAAATACCGGGTTGTTACAGAAGACGAAGATTCAGTATATTTTTGCTATTTATTATTCCACTACATTCAGTGTTACGCTGCATTATTTGTTTATTTCTGATGTATGTATAACTTTGATTTGAATTATAAAGTTTAATCAAATGTTATTTGTAAAACCGCTTCATGAACTGTTTATTTGCTTACTATATTTTGTCGTTTCGCTGCGAGATTATGTGTTATGTTTTTTTCTTACTTGCCCCATTAACAATCCTCACTTTTGAATGGTTTGAGTTGACATGTGTGGTTTATTGACGATTTATACCGTCCAGAAAGGTGGGTCGTTACAGTTGGTATCAGAGCTCTGGTTTAGACATACCTTAGCCTATTGGGGTTAACTCATTTGAGATAGGCTAGTAATATCATAGAATGAGTTGTCTGAGTGTATATATGAAAGCGCGTATTTGTTAGTGTTGTAAAATTGTTTATATAAGTTTTGAAATGAAACTATTTTTCCTAATATTATATGATATATATAATCGAGTAAATTTTTATAACTAATATAGTTATTTGTAATGTGCTTGATTTATGAAATGGTAATATTTAGTTTTTATCATTTATTGTTGATTAGTTGAGTTTTTGTCAGTTTATAAGCATTGGCTAATTATTGTTGATTGTATTAATGGACTAAACACTAGTTTAATAATGGTATATTAAAGAGAATAAAATGAATAATTAGGATATTTGTTTACGAAATTGAAATGTTGTTGTGAATTTTGTTATTTGTTGACCAGTAGTTTCAACTATTGAAATAAAATGGAATATCTAGAATTTTGGATATTCGAAACCTTCTGAATTAATATATGAGTTGAAACTTAGAAATTGTGTTGAATTATGCAGTTGCATTTATAAACCTTAATTTGAAAGCAAGTGAAACAAGGTTTAATTTTTAATATCAATGTCTAGTAAATAAATAGAATTGTTGTATACATTCTTGGCACGTAATATACTAATATACAAGTGTGAACGTTAAGCCTTGGGATTTTTAAATTGAAATTTTGATTAAGGAAATGTTGTAAATGAGATTAAATTTGAAAAAATACGTTTATAAACTTAATTAACATTTATGAAATGCATCATAAGTAAATTGAAAGGTAAATGTGAAACTAAATGGGATAAGCAAATATGAACTAAAAGTGAAATGAATATAAATTAAGCCATGACTTGTAAATTGTTATGAAAATAAATGGATGTTGCAATAAATGGTTATAAATAAAGATGTGATAACTTTAAACTGGAACAATGTCTTACAAAAAGGAATTAAGCTTTTATATATTGGTTATGAACTTAAGAAAACTCCTTATGAAATGATTTGCAAATAAATGTTGTGTTAAATGAGAAATATTACATGTAAATGAATATAATTTAAACTAAAGAGAAATATAAGCAATATTATGAGAATGAATATATTAATGTTCTATATTAAATAGAGAAATTCTGTGAAACAGATGTTAAAGTATGAAATGATATTTTTGTTAATCAACAAGATTAAAAATGAATTTAATTGAAATGTAATTGTGATAAAACAAATTGGAATAATTATGTAAGTTGTATGTATATTATTTTATTCTCAAAATAAATTCGATCCGGATTTGAGTACACAAGTTCGAGGTGGGTTACACCATTTTGTGTTAGGATTTTTCCATTCGATTCTTGATGGCGAATATTCGTTATGGATTTTTTGTTTGATTCTAAAATTCTCTATTATAGTATATGCTCATGTAAGGAGAGTGATGGTTTCTAGTCAAGAAACCTAATTAAAGTCCGCATTACGAATGTCGAATGAACAACACTAGTTCGAAAGCGAACTTGTGTTATCGAGCAAGCGATCAAATGTGATTTTGGGAAATTATGACATATGTACGTCTTATGTTCTTATATTATTGATATGCTTTGATATTGAAATTGAAAGTTGTTGGGTTGGGTATCTTTGTAATTTAAATTGAATTTTTTCTTGTATGCAAAACTACTATTAATTTAAAACCATTTTACAAAAATAATTTTCTTTTATTTTTCTTATACAACTATCTTATTCTATTTTATTCACAAACTATTTTATTCACAAAACAACTTTACAAACTATTTTATTTACAAAACTATTTTACAAACTATTTTATTTACAAACTTTTTTATATACAAAACTATTTCACAAAATGATTTTATATACAAAACTATTCTAAATTCAAAACCTTTTATAAAGCAAAGATATTCAATCACATGTGGCTTTTCATACAGCGAAATTGATTTTGAAATTTTTGATTTTTGTATAAGACGGACTTTATATAAGTATAAGGTGATTTTGAAAACTATTGATTTGGGAAAGTATTCGATCTAAAAATGAAATATTGTATATAATGGAATTTATACAAGTGTGATTGTTGAAGTTATGATTTTGAAAGGCTGCTATATATGATATGTTATATTTTAAAGTAAAAGGTATAGGAAAGTACCCTATGCGAAAAAGTATACTATGACATGCTTTGACCCAGATGGACTTGGGGAATGCAGGAATGGATTCGACCCATAAAACCTAATATACTTGGGTATATTCAAAAATGGATTCGAACCGATATGGTTATCCAAACTTAAACTCATAGTTCCTCAATTTTACCTTTTCAGGGTAGATGGTTCTTTAGTTTACCCAATGGAGGCGCTTTCGATCCTATGATCTGCTGTTTATGGATCTTCCAAAAAGGAAGTGCATCAATTGCGTAAGTCATTGAATCAGCTTTACCACTACAGCAGGGGTCGATGTGAAACGATCCTGACTCGACCTTCGAAAATCTGTATCGAATAAGACACTCGTATTCAAATGCCGTATATCCAAACGTCAAATCTGGTTCGCCGGAGCTTATAACACCATTAAGTACAACACAGCTGGAGAAAACGAATAATATTATATACACACTTGATACAATATCTAGATACAATGATGATACAAAAGAATGATACAACTAAATATAAATACTATCAGGGATACAAGAAATAGCAGCGGAAAGGAAATAGACAACACCAGCAGTGGAACAATAATGTCTTTAATAAGATACATTCCCAAATTCAATGCTCTAATCCAAAGCTAGCTCGACCCAATATCACGTGTCACCTAGACAAGCAAGTCTCATCCAAAGACTGGTCTAACTCCAGATAATTTACTAACCTGGCTATCTAAAAAACCCAACTCTAGACTGCCCGTGTGGAAAATAGTGGGTACCCAAAGTTTAGGACAGGAACAATAAACTCCGGGTCAGTCATGGGACTGGTGTGAGCAACAAAAACAGTTTGTCTTTAAAAACAATCAAAGAATTAAATTTTTGAAATCCACAATCCTTTTTGGAAAATAAAACTACCATAAGGCCTCCCGGCACACACAAAATGCAATCGCACACATGGGGGAGATTTCTCCTTATGACAGTCAAACATGCTTACTACGCAAATTTCTACTTTTTATATTATTATTAGTGCATAGTGGAAAACATTTCGAAAGTAGAATATAAATCTTAGCCAGCATAGGTACCATTATATTAGCCAGCTATAGCTACTATTTTAAATGGCAGGTTCTACAACTAAAACCATACAAGGAACGCATTGTTTTGTTTGGATTTCCAACAAATGGTCAGGTTAAGGAACTTCCTACCGCCACATGGAAACGCCTCTGGCGGGACGCCCCGAGAACCTACCCGGCTCTCTGCCAACACATGGCCGCTTTCCTCTCTGCCCGGGAGAAATTCCTACAGATATGCCACCCCCGGTCCTTTGGGACCTTTATACGAGGATCCTCTACACCAACAACATCACACAGTAATAAAATATACTACAGTGTCCACATGAGTAAGCATTTGGGCTCCATACCATGATACTACCCTTTTCCAAAAGGAATGGTCAAACCCTAGGGGAGCAACCCCTGAAACCTCGCTGCATCTTTCCTATTTTGACCATTATCGGTTTGTGAGGCTCGATGAGGTTTCATCCACAAAGCTACGCTTTACACGAAAGCCATGCTTTGATCAATAAATGATCAACCAACGATCATCAACACACAGCAGCACTTAGCATGCCACACTACCAAATTGGGAGTATATCGCTGATAACCTTCAACTACATAATCTCTGAGCTCGTATGTCTCAGAGAATGGTGTTAAGCTAAGAGAATAAATTATCCACCACAAACAGATATGTATTTGAACGAAATCTGATTTATATCTGTGACGCCCCACCTTTATACCCACGCTAGCCAAGAACATTACGGTGTAGTGCTGTCAGCTAGCACGGAGAATAAGGCTGTTGAGGAGCGACCATCCATGTAATTGCTTATCATACGGTTTCTATAAATAATCTTCGGAAACAAACATAGAAATAAGAATAACACAAATCAGTCACAAACATCCATATCACAAAGGCGGAAAAAGATATGAATATATAACTAACACATGAAAGTGTACATCAGAGTAGTGGTCAAAAAGAACCACAATAATACAAAAGAATAGCAACACGTGCTATACAAAAGAATACAACTATGAGTTTATATCTCAAGTGTATACAACAAAAAGTGCTAATCTAAATAGTTAGCCAAAAGTCAGAGTAGCAAATCCCGGGAAGAAGTCGAGCAGAAGCACCTGTAACATCTCAGTCTGACCCGAGTATTATTTAAGAAAATAATAAAAGGATCAGTCTAGCTAAAATATCAGATTACATGATATAAAATAAAAGATATGGCATAAACCTAAAATATCCATACTGACATACTACTATAGTATGCAAATGATGACCAAAAGAAGATCAATCAATAAGAGATAAATCAATATCACAAGAATCTTCTCAAAGATCCAAAGAGGGCATCATACCATAAACTTGTACTCATAGCAAGTCAATGACATAAATTCCAGAAATCAACACAAGAAATCCAGAAATCACAGAAAAAGGGAAAGAGGCCTATCACATGAAGGTCCGAAGACCATGGGGAGCTACCCCATATGGGTGAGTCGGAATCACCCAGATGTGGTCTAGGCTAACCAAAAAGCAAAAAGGCATGTGTGAGTGGAATCACACAAATGGTGTCTAGCCTAACCTTGCAACAAAAAGGTATGTGTGAGTGGAATCACACAAATGGTGTCTAGACTAACCTTGCGGACAAAGAGATATGTGTGAGTCGGAATCACACCAATGTGGTCTAGTCTAACCTTGTAAACAAAGAGACATCGTACAATTGCTAGTCTAAATCATAAAATGATCATCATGATCAACGAGAAGTGTCAATTACACTAAGCTAGTAAATATAAAAGTTTGTCTTCATGTCCCATAACCACTTGCTTAACTTAAATATTTACGAACAAACTGTAAATCTTTACTAGAAAATTGTCACAAGAGGTTCAATCGAACAAGTCCAAGAATTAACCGATGAAGTGAACGTAAGCATTTCATACCACTTGTTTTACTAAGCCGTTTAATTAGATTTCTCATCCGAGTGAGGTAAAGGTTTGTATATACTAGTAGATTGGAAAACGGTTTAAGAAAAGAGCTTTGTTATTGAAAATAGAGTTGAAATCATTTTGTTGAAAGAGTTTTGATATTTGATACTAGTATTGAAACCTTTATATTTCTAAAGTTGTTATCCCGCCTTTTTAACATGGCCGTGATACCATAAAATCGACCGAGAAGCCAAAGATAGTTTGTCTCGAAGAATGGTCAACTCAGCATCTCAACAAAAAAAAGTTCTGTTGAATGTTTTTCATATAAGATCCCCTAAGGAGGGAGGGTCCAGGGGGTGGCAACCCCCCAAGGTGGGGGTGCGGGGGCAACGCCCCCGCTACGCGGTTCGACCTGCCCGGTCAGGTCGCGGAGGTCCAGGGGGCAGCGCCCCCGGCGGGGTGCGGGGCAGCGCCTCGTCCAAAACGGTACGACCTAGTGAAGACCTAAGGGAGGATAGGATCGAGCGATCTAAAGGGGAAATGACCTAAGGTCTTAAACAAGGTCAAGCGACCTATAGAGGCATAGGGTCAAACGACCTAATGTGTCGCGACCTAGCGAACTAAGTGGGTTCGCGAGTTAATGGTACAAAGATCGAGCGACCTAACATTCGAACGACCCAAGGAAGTAAGGGGCCGAGCGACCTACGAGTTTAAGGGGTCGAGCGACCTAGAGGTGTTCGCGACCTAGTGGTCGAGCGACTTAAAGGGGTACGCGACCTAAGGAAAACTCTCGACCTAACATTGCCGAGCTAAGGTAAGGTGCGACTCAACCAGGTGAGCGACCTAAGGAAGACGAACGACTTAAGGAACTTGCGGGTTAGAAGAGGCGAGCGACCTAAGGTCATACGACCTAACAGGGAAACGACCTAATGTCATACGACCTAATGGCCTAAGGTCATACGGCCTATCTATGTGAGTGACCTAAGGGTTTAAAGGCCACGCGACCTAACGCCTTAACTAGGCTGAGCGACCTAACAAATATCGCGACCTAAAAAGGGAACGACCCAAAAGGGGAACGAAGGCATACGACCTAAAGTCCTAATGAGCTAAGGCCTACGACCTAAGGCCCTAACGTGCTAACATTTGTCGTGACCTAAATGGTAACGACCTAACAGGGAAAGGCTGAGTGACCTAACGCTGCAGAGGGGATTTAAGTTTAGAAAAGACCTAAGTGTTAGCTACCTAGTGACCTATAGGACAAACTACCTACGACCTAATTCCGAGGCGACGTTTCCAGGCAGTGCGACCTAAATGCAGAAAATTCACCAAATCGCTAAAAATTGGTGTTTTTCGCCAATCCAATCCAAACCAAATGCAAATGTACATGCAAAAGTTATAGGGAATCATTCCCAACAATTCAATATAGTTATAGGTCAGAATTGTGAGATAAAAATCTCACCTTTACACCAAATTTATGAAGAAAAGCTTGAAAGCAATGGAGAAGTAATCACAAGCTTGAATCCAATATTTTCTTCTTGAATTTGGAATTGAATGTTGGATTTGCAAGAGAATTTGAGCTTAGAATATTAATTTTCCCTTCCACTCACCATTAATGCTAAAGCTTGGTTGTTAGAAAATTTATGAAGAGTGAGGAGAAGGAGAGAAGTGGGTTTGAGTTATAGTGGCTAATCTAACCCAAAGTCCAAAGCGGGAAAAGTAAGTGAAATTCCACTAACTCCAAACCTATCAATGTTTATACTTAAAAAATTGTAAACGGCATTTCGAACTCAATGGAAGTGGTCTCGAGTCCTAATTTGACCATTTGCAAAAAGTAGCTTTTCGGGCCAATCCGATTAACGACAAAATATTTAAATAAAATATTTAAATATAAAATCGATAAATGTGCGAGTTGTTACAGACTCCCCTCCTTAAAGAAATTGCGTCCTCGCAATATAAGATGGAAATAAAAAGTAACAACCATAAAAGCATATTAACACAAAAGAAATTCGAAATAGCAAGTTCACCTCAAAGAGCAGGAGTAAGCAAGTCCGGATGTGTTCGCTCAATGAATTCTCTTGATTCCCAAGAGCAATCCTTAGGATTTGTGGACCATTGAACCTTCACAAGTGGAACATCTTTTTTTTCGGAGTCGTTTGACCTCCGAAGCAATAATTCGAATAGGATGCTGCTCGTAAGTTAAATTTGGCGAAACTTCAATTTCTTCCACAACACCAGGCTCAAGAATAGAATCGGAATCTTGAAGGCATTTCTGTAATTGAGAAACATGAAACACGTCATGCATAGAAGAAAACTGAGCCGGTAATGTAAGGCGATAAGCCACAGAACCAATACGTTCGGTGATAGGAAATGGCCCAATATATCGGGGTGCTAACTTTCCCGATCGACTGAAACGTACAACACCTTTTATAGGTGAAAAACGAATAAAAACAGAATCTACCACAGAAAATTCTAACTTCCTTCTTCGATTATCGGCATAGGATTATTGTCTACATTGGGCTTCTTTCATCCTATGTCGAATAAGTTCAATCTTCTCTGTGGAATCACGAATAAAGTCTGGACCTAAAACCAGCTTCTCACCGGCCTCAAGCCAACAAGAAGGAGATCGGCATGGCCTTCCATAGAGTGCCTCGAAAGGTGCCATACCAATACTAGATTGGAAGCTATTATTATAGGAAAATTCAACAAGTGAAATATGATCTTCCCAACTTCCACCAAAATCGAGCACACAAGCACGAAGAAGATCTTCAAGAGTTTGATTCACACTCTCGGTTTGTCCATCGGACTGGGGGTGATAAGCAGTGCTAAAGTTAAGCTTCATTCCTAAAGCTTTTTGAAGACTCTTCCAAAATCCACTAGTAAACAATGGATCTCGATCGCTAACAATAGAAGTAGTAACTCCATGCAATTTAATAATTTCTTTGATAAAGAGTTTGTCCAAAAGAGGAACGGTTCGGTTAGACCGAACGGGAATAAAATGGGCGGATTTAGTAAGTCTATCAACAATCACCCATAAGCTATCATGACCCGAACGAGAACGGGGAAGGCCACCTATAAAATCCATGGAAATTTGGTCCGACTTCCAAATTGGAATTTCTAAAGATTGCAATAACCCACCAGGCCTTTGATGTTCGGCCTTGACAAGTTGGCAAGTCATCCAACACTTAACAAAGTTAGCAATATCAGATTTCATTCCCTCCCAATAATAAAGTCGCTTCATATCAGCGTACATTTTACTACTACCGGGATGAATGGTGAATTTAGAACGATGGGAATCTTCTAAAATATCTTTACGAAGATCACAATATTTGGTACGATAAGTCTACCAAATTTTCGAATGCCGCCACGAGAATCAATATCAAACTCTTTCAAACCTTCAATATCAATTTTATCCTTAACATTTTGGCCAAGAAGAGCCAATTCAGGATCTAGCCCTTGAGCTTCAAGAATGCGGTCTAAAAGAGAAGGATGGGCATCAAGGCTACATAAAAGAAGTGATGAGCATAAATCGGATACGCGCTCTCGAATCTCACAAGTGGATAAAATCTCGAGATCGTTCCATTCGGATATCATTATAGAAACAACTGCTTGTTGTTTACGGCTAAGAGCATCGGCGACACGATTACCCTTACCGGGGGTTTAAAGGATATCAAGATCATAAGGTGCAAGGAACTCGAGCCAACGCAGTTGACGTAAATTAAGTTCCTTTTGAGAAAATAAATATTTCAAAGACTTATGATCCATGTAAAGAATAAATTTCTCTCCCAATAGACAATGACGCCAAATTCGAAGGGCGAAAACAATAGCCGCGAGTTCTAAATCATGTGTGGCATATCTAGTCTCGGCCGGCTTCAATTGCCTAGAAGAATAAGCAATAACACGTTCTTTTTGCATAAGAACGGCACCCAAACCAACGTGACTAGCATCAGTATAAACAACAAAATCTTGATTCCCTTCGGAAATAACAAGAATAGGAGCATCGGAAAGGAGTTCTTTCAATCTCTGAAAAGTGGCTTCACATTTGTCCGACCAAATGTATTTAACTCCCTTCTTAGTCAAGCCAGTAAGAGGCACGGCAATCTTAGAAAAGTCTTTAATGAAACGCCGGTAATAACCCGCCAATCCGAGAAAACTACGAATCTCTGTCACACTCTCCGGTCTCTTCCAATCTTGAATCGCTTCAATCTTTGAAGGATCCACGAAAATTCCGGATTCGGAAATATTATGACCGAGAAACTTCACACGAGATTGCCAAAGGTGGCATTTAGAAAATTTCGCCTTTAATTGATTACTCCTAAGAGTTTCCAATACAATCCGAAGATGATTTTCATGCTCCTCCTCGGTTTTAGAATACACAAGTATATCATCAATGAAGATGAGAACAAACCGATCGAGGAAATCTTTGAAAACTCGATTCATGAGGTCAACGAAATAAGCTGGAGCATTCGTTAACCCAAATGGCATAACAAGCCATTCATAAGATCCATATCAAGTACGGAATGATGTCAAAGGAATGCTATCCTCTGCTATACGAAGTTGATGGAAACCAGTAGCCAAGTCCAATTGTGAAAAGACCTTAGCACCACTAAGCTGATCGAAGATCATCAATCCGAGGTAAAGGATATTTTTAATAGTAAGATCGTTAAGCTTGCGAGAATCAACGTAGAGCCTTAGAGTACCATCGGATTTCTTTACGAAAATAGCCGAAGCTCCCCAAGGCGAGGAACTAGAGCGAATAAATTGTTTCGTCTCCAATTCGGATAATTGTTTGCGCATCTCTTCATTTTCCTTATTGGACATGCGATAAGGAGGACGAGTGATAGGTTGAGCTTCAGAGGTAAGATTAATTCTGAACTCAATTGCTCGCTTAGGTGGTAAACCTAAAACGGGCTCGAATATGTCGGAAAATTAACGGACTACGTGAATTCGAGAAATGACGTCTTCCTCGTCGTCATCATCATCATCATCATCTCGAGGATTTAAAGAATATAAAGATGCAGTGAAAGAAGAATCCGAATCTTTAAGAATAATAGAAATCTGATTTACAGATTGCGGATGTCGGAGATAAATAGTTCGCTCAGGACAAAGGATATGAGCTTCATAACGGTTAAGCCAGTCCATACCCAATATCATTCTAAAGCCTAAGTAATGCATAACATGCAAATCGGCTAGGAAAGAAAAATCACATAAAATAATCTCCACATCTTTACAAAGCAAACTAAGAGTTGCGGATCCACCAACAGGATTCACAATTTTTAAAGAAGTCATTAATGCAGTAACACTTAAGGAAAAGTGTCTACCAGTTCCATTGATATAAAAGAATGGGATGCACCCGTATCAAAGAGAACTCTAATAGGTTGATCATGAAATAAAATAATACCTTCAAGAATGGAGTGAGAAATACCTTGGCCACGAGATGTGTTGCCAGGGGCTTGAGCCACATTCAACTTTCCTTCCTTCTTACCTTCACGTTTGAGGCATTGATGCATGTAATGATATGGGCTCTTACAATAGCGACAAGATTTGGGCTTAGAGCACTTATTCGCAAAATGATCCTCCGATCCATAGTTGAAGCATCTCGCACCACTAGGAGAAGGAGACTTTGCCACAGGGGTTGCTTGCTTACACTTTTTGTTGGGATAAGGGCCTTTGAATTTACTGGGCCTCTTTTTGTTGTTGAACTTGGGTTTGGAAGCTACTACTTCAACATCACTTTCTTTATCAGCCTCTTCCAAACGAAGAGCGATATCTATAAGTTGGTCGAAAGGAACTTCTAACTTTAGAAGTAATGGCTTCTTGAGGCTTTTGTTTAAGCCATAAACGAACCTCTGGTTCTTCTTCAATGGGGTGTTGATGTATTCAACCCCATATTTGGAAAGCGACTCAAAGGCTGCGACATAATCAGTCACAGAGGACTCACCTTGAACAAGGTCTATAAAGCATCGAGCCAGAGTTACCTTCACTGCTTCTGGTACAAATTTTAACTCGAAGCGTGTCCGGAATTGCTCCCAGGTAAGGTCCGCTTCGTTGACTTCAGAAATAAGAAGTTAATACCAGTCCAATGCTCTCTCTTGGAGCATTCTGGAAGCCACCTGAACACGGTGAAGATCGACGAGATTCATGCGAATGAAAATTCGATCGCAGGTCCTCAACCAAGACTAGACCTCGATGACAGTTTCAGAACCTTTAAATGGCTTCCCACCCAGGTTGGTGTAATCATTGCACAAACGTGAAAACCCAGATTTAGGGTGAGTAGGTTCCGGATTAGAACCAGCCGCTTGAGCATTCGTGACAAGGTCAAGAAGTTGTTGGGTAGTCATAAAAACTCCATCTTGGGGTGGAGCACTAGATGGTCCAGCTCAGGGACGACCAAGTCTAACCATTTCTCTTCCTTAAGAAAGAAAGAAGAGAAAGAAGAAGATTATTCACTAATGAATATCAAGCAATCTTGCTAGATAAAACAAGGAATCATAAAGGATATAGGATGAATCGGTACGACGACTCGAATTAATCCTAAGACATAACTCCTAAGGTGGACTTAGGACGATGATCCTTGTTAAGTTATTCTACATTGTTCCGAAGTTTGGCTCTGATACCAAGATGTGACACCCCATCTCTATACCCACGCTAGCCAAGAACACTACGGTGTAGTGCTGTCAACTAGCACGGAGAATAAGGCTGTTGAGGAGCGACCATCCATGTAATTGCTTATCACACGGTGGCTATAAATAATCTTCAGAAACAAACATAGAAATAAGCATAACACAAATCAGTCACAGACATCCATATCACAAAGGCGGAAGAAGATATGAATATATAACTAACACATGAAAGTGTACATCAGAGTAGTGGTCAAAAAGACCCACAATAATACAAAAGAATAGCAACACGTGCTATAAAAAGAATACAACTATGAGTCCATATTCAAGTGTATACAACAAAAACTGCTAATCTAAATAGTTAGCCAAAAGTCAGAGTAGCAAACCCCGGGAAGAAGTCAAGCAGAAGCACCTATAACATCTCGGTCTGACCCGAGTATTATTTAAGAAAATAATAAATGGATCAGTCTAGCTATAAATATCAGATGACATGATATAAAATAAAAGATATGGCATAAACATAAAATATCCATACTGACATACTACCATAAGTATGCAAATGATGACCAACAGAAGATCAATCAATAAGAGATAAATCAATATCACAAGAATATTCTCAAAGATCCAAAGAGGGCATAATACCCTAAACTTGTACTAATAACAAGTCAATGACATAAATTCCAAAAATCAACACAAGAAATCCAGAAACCACAAAAAAAGGGAAAGAGACCTATCACATGACGGTTCGAAGACCATGGGGAGCTACCCCATATGGGTAAGTCGGAATCACCCAGATGAAGTCCAGGCTAACCAAAAAGAAAAAAGGCATGAGTGAGTGGAATCACACAAATGGTGTCTAGCCTAACCTTGCAACAAAAAGGTATGTGTGAGTGGAATCACACAAATGGTGTCTAGATAACCTTGCGGACAAATAGATATGTGCGAGTCGGAATCACACCAATGAGGTCTAGTCTAACCCTGCAAACAAAGAGACATCGCACAATTGCTAGTCTAAATCATAAAATGATCGTCATGATCAACGAGAAGTGTCAATTACACTAAGCTAGTAAATATAAAAGTTTGTCTTCGTGTCCCATAACCACTTGCTTAACTTAAATATTTACGAACAAATTGTAAATCTTCACTAGAAAATTGTGAAAAGAGGTTCAATCGAACAAGTCCAAGAATTAACCGACGAAGTGAACGCAAGCGTTTCATACCACTTGTTTTACTAAGCCGTTTAATTAGATTTCTCATTCGTGTGAGGTAAAGTTTTGTATACACTAGTAGATTGGAAAACGGTTTAAGAAAAGAGCTTTGTTATTGAAAATAGAGTTGAAATCATTTTGTTGAAAGAATTTTGATATTTACTACCAGTATTGAAACCTTCATATTTCTGAAGTTGTTATCCTGCCTTTTTAACAAGGCCGTGATACCATAAAATCGACCGAGAAGCCAAAGATAGTTTGTCTCGAAGAATGGTCAACTCAGCATCTCAACAAAGCAAGTCCAGTTGAATGTTTTTCAGATAAGATCCCCTACGGAGGGGGGGTCCAGAGGGTGGCAAACCCCCAAGGCGGGGGTGCGGGGGCAACGCCCCCACTACGGGTTCGACCTGCCCGGTCAGGTCGCGGAGGTTTAGTGGGCAGCGCCCCTGGCGGGGTGCGGGGCAGCGCCTCGTCCAAAACGGTACGACCTAGTGAAGTCCTAAAGGAGGATAGGATTGAGCGATCTAAAGGGCAACGACCTAAGGTCTTAAACAAGGTCGAGCGACCTATAGAGGCATAGGGTCAAACGACCTAATGTGTCGCGACCTAGCGAACTAAGTGGGTTCACGAGTTAATGGTACAAAGACCGAGCGACCTAACATTCGAACGACCAAAGGAAGTAAGGGGCCGAGCGACCTACGAGTTTAAGGGGTCGAGCGGCCTAGAGGTGTTCGCGACCTAGTGGTCGAGCGACTTAAGGGGGCACGCGACCTAAGTGAAACTCGCGACCTAACATTGCCGAGCTAAGGTAAGGTGCGACTCAACCAGGTGAGCGACCTAAGGAAGACGAAAGACTTAAGGAACTCGCGGGTTAGAAGAGGTGAGCGACCTAAGGTCATACGACCTAACGGGGAAACGACCTAATGTTATACGACCTAACGGCCTAAGTCATACGACCTATCTATGTGAGCGACCTAAGGGTTTAAAGGCCACACGACCTAACACCTTAACTAGGCTGAGCGACCTAACAAATATCACGACCTAAAAAGGGAACGACCCAAAAGGGGAACGAAGGCCTACGACCTAAAGTCCTAACGAGCTAAGGCCTACGAACTAAGGCCTAACGTGCTAACATTTGTCGCGACCTAAATGGTAACAACCTAATAAGGAACGGCTGAGCGACCTAACGCTGCAAAGGGGATTTAAGGCCAGAAACGACCAAAGTGTTAGCGACCTAGCGACCTATAGGCCAAACAACCTACGACCTAATTCCGAGGCGATGTTTCTAGGCAGTGCGACCCAAATGCAGAAAATTCACCAAATCGCTAAAAATTGGAGTTTTTCGCCAATCCAATCCAAACCAAATGCAAATGTACATGCAAAAGTGATAGGGAATCATTCCCAACAGTCCAATATAGTTATAGGCCATAATTGTGAGATAAAAGTCTCAACTTTGCACCAAATTTATGAAGAAAAGCTTGAAAGCAATGGAGAAGCAATCAAAAGCTTGAATCCAATATTTTCTTCTTGAATTTGGAATTGAATGTTGGATTTGCAAGAGAATTTGAGCTTGGAATACTAATTTCCCCTTCCACTCACCTTTAATGCTAAAGCCTCGTTGTTAGTAAATTTATGAAGAGTGAGGAGAAGGAGAGAAGTGGGTTTGAGTTATAATGGCTAATCTAACCCAAAGTCCAAAGCGGGAAAAGCAAGTGAAATTCCACTAACTCCAAACCTATCAATGTTTATACTTAAAAAAATTGTAAATGACATTTCAAACTCAATGGAAGTGGTCTCGAGTCCTAATTTGACCATTTGCAAAAAGTAGCTTTTCGGACCAATATCCGATTAACGACAAAATATTTAAATAAAATATTTAAATATAAAATCAATAAATATGCGGTTTGTTACAATATCTCAAAGTGTAATGTCAAACATACAACCATACAAGTTTGTTCCGGGTTCGAACAGAAGCGAAGGCACTTTCGAAGAAGCACTTGCAATCCGGGTATTCACAATCCCGATCGGACTTCCCATCACTTAGGGAATCTCTATACCGGCGCGACTCAGTGCAGAGACAATCGATAGGTCATCCTATCGCACTCGCAAATACCCGGTCTTCACCATCGGTCTTCAAATGCTATCCATATCGACGTATCATTATTCGGAATGTGTTATATGACACAAAGGTCCTCCCCCGGCTAAACCGAATAACGAGCGCAATATTAAAAATCATATGGATACCGGGGTCTCAGTTAAATCATAGCTTAAAGCTCAAAATCTTTCATTCAAATGGTTAAAACAAATTACCATTTCCAATCTTTTGAACAAAAAGATTCATTTCAACAACCTTCAATGGTTTAAACAATTTCCACACTTTTAATCTTTTAAACAAAAGATTTAATTCACCAACTTCACCCTGTTCACAAAGATCCATTCATGGATTTCAAAACAATTTCCATTTCAATTGGATTAACTAGTTAAATCTATAAATCAAGATTTAACTTATAGCTTTCAAAATTCGTTTCCAAAGATTCATTCATAGCTTTTCAAAACATTTCAATTCCATTTCAAACTTAAAACCTTTCAACATAATTTGGAAATCCTTTCTTTAAATGAAAATTATTATTATTTGAAAACAAATAGGTTTCGTTTTGGGAAAAACTGATTACAATTATATCCTTTAAAACCATTCAAGTATAAAACTTGGATTTAAATTTAAATTTCCCAAACCATACTTTTAAATGGTGAAAAACCCATATAAACATCTATATAACTTATAAAATCTTTTAGATCAAAATTTCCAAATTATTGAATTCAAACTTAAATCAATTATTTAAATTTCAAGTTTTATTAAGTTATTTAAAATAACTTTTATTTTTGAAAACTATTTCAAAGGCTGTCAATTCAAATTCCAAAACTATTTTGGATTCAAGAATGTAATCTTTAAAATTGGTAAAAATCTGTGACTTAACCGATTTCCTTGTAAAATCCATGTTTATGTGCGTAGGGTATAGTCCAGGGGTTTTACACACCATATTGCGATATCATTCAATCATCACAGATTCAAATACAGAAATACGGTTGATAAACGGTATAAGCAATAAAGCTTATCTCTCATACACAGATATACATACATACATACATACACACACACACACACACACACACACACATATATATATATATATATTTATATATCACAGATAATTAATTACATTCATCCTAGATAAATAAATCACAGATCATGACACAAATCATGATATATTATAAAGCATTACGTATCAGGGATATCAAAAAATTCAACACCCAATATAATCCAAACGTCCATAAGTAGGATTAATTAAATTATCTGATTTATTTAAATCAGATAAATTTCTACGAATAAATTTGCTAGTCATGGTAAATGAATAATCAATTAATTACAAAACATTTAATAAATTATCCTTTGATTGATCATTAATTAATTCATAATGAATAATTTATCCTTAATTAATTAGTTTTAATTAATTACAATGAGCAATTAATTTCCTAATTTCTTCCCTGAGGTAATTACACTTACATAATTTCATAAATGATTATCATTGATTAATTAATCTAATTAATTGTTAAAAATTAAAAACATTGATTAATTTATAAAATAATCTTAGTTAATGACCTTCGCTAACTATTAACAATTCTTTAATTACTTTGCTAAAGAAATTTACTTATATTAATCATTATTAATTATCAATTGATTAGCCATTAAGAACTCATTAATTAATCTTAATTTTTTGAATTAATTAAGTGTCAACTGTAACTTAATGAATTCTAAATTACAATTTAATTATTCCTAAATTAAATAAACATAACTTTAATTGATAAATTTAAACTTAAAATTACGAAGGTAATTAACATAAAACATTAATTATTCCATTCTCATTTACTTAATAATTAATGTATATAAATCATTATTACTTAGGGTGGATCATTTTTATTAACAATTTAATTATCACTTATAAATATGTTTAGAAACATTCATTTCCAAATTTACATTTAAAACTTTGATTTAAAAATCCAAATTTCCTTTTAATACTTAAATATTCAAAGTCCCATTTGAATCTAACTTAAACTTGATTTGAACTTTATTTAAAATTGCAGTTTAAATTTTAAAAACAGTTTTAAAATTAAACTGACAGGTTTTAAGAAAGCCTGTAACAGATCTAAGTATACCCAAGGCCAACTTAAGTAACTTCGAGTCAAAACCCTTGCTGCTTCGGGCAACACACGCAACTGCTCGAGAAAAACTCGAGTACTCTCATCTACTAAATCCAACAAAATTAACATCACCATAAATGTGCACAGTGCACATGCACCGGCCATCCACCCATCTTCGATCTATCATGATGACCTGAACTAGTCATCGATCACCATCACCTCCCATTACGATCATCAGATCGTAACAACACACTCACGATCAAATTCGAACCCCACGACCAAACCTGGAAAAGGTAACATGAAATACCACCAAGCCTGTCAATGCACCATTCTCGATGCCTCAACCACCGGAGGTATTGAAATTCCGGTCACGACCTCGTCAACTCACCCGCTTCCATCCCCCAAAAGCACATGATGCTCGATCAATCACAGGCGGAGAACGAATCGAACTACCCGATCTTGCTAAAACTAGGTTAAAAATTTTCAAAACCTCGCCGCCGCTTCCAGGTCGAATGGAGCCCTTCCCCCCATTTTTCACCGGCACACAGTACTCCCCTCTACCTTCACACGAAACCCCGAGGTCCCTCAATGACGAGATCATAGTAATTCATCAAAACAAAGAAGTTCGAACAAACTAAAACTATTCTTGAATTTTTGATCTAAAAATTATAAATCTTGCTTTAAAAATCATATTAAAGTATAATAATCCCATTTATACACCTGAATTCATGAATTATGAAGTTCAAATTTCTTGCTTATTTGCAGTTAGCTGTGTTGTCTTGCTTTCCAGAGAAAGTTAAACATTGTGTTAACTTATATAAATTTTTAATCTAAAGTTTATACTATAACAACAAGTTTTCATTTTGATTCTAAGTCCACACTATAAGTAGATTGAGAGAAAAAGAAGTTTTAATCAAAAAAAATGTTTGTTTATGAACTTAAAATAGAGACATATTCAAATATCAGTCTGCACAAAAACTCCATTACAAAGAATCCACATATAGATATAGATGCAAACTTATGTATTTACAGACATATACGTGCAACAGATTTTTATACTTTTAAATTCAAATTGTTTTAAAGTTGTGTTACTCATTGTTGTTTGAGACTGAACTGAGCTTTTTATGTAGAAGCAAGCTTGAATTCTTGCTAGCTGAAGCCTCTTTGATCTCTGGTTGCATGGATTTGTTTGATGTTTTAAATGGAATGTTGTTTGAATTTTCAAGCTGTTGTTTACTTCGGTTTAACATAGCTATGAATGAACGAACTGATGAAGATATATGGAAAAGCAAGTTTATATGTTGATGTTATTATTTGTACAAGTGATGTTATGTATATTTGTACAACACAGGGTAGATATTATTTGCTTTGTACAAAATAAGATCAGAGATCTTTTTCTTTGGAGGCTGAAAGAAAATTTTGAATGGATGGCATTTAATGCCTTGTCACCGTTCATGTTTACACATATCTTTGATGTCTTGTTTATAAGCTTGCATATTATATTACTTATCCAATTCTGTTTGTTTACTTTGTATTGATTAAGAGATTTCCTTCTACTTTGGTGGCTGCAGCTTTGTTTTGGTAGGGTGAAATGATTTGTATTTTGCGTGCTAAAATTTTGTATTAATTAACTCTTGTCTTGTTTCATACTTGAATGTATTTGCACTGTCTTGTTTTGCAAGCTTGTAGATATTGATATTTTTATTTGTCCATACTTGTCATTATTTGCTTCTACATACTTATATCTTTATCTTTTCTTTTGTCTTTGCTTTGTAATATAAATGAAGTTCTAAAATTAACATATCGTTTGAATTTATTTATGTATTTATTTTATTTTAAATAATTTTGAAAGACTTTATTTTAAATTATCAAACCATAGTTATTTTTTCAGAATACACACACACACACATATATATGAATTTGAAATAACCATTTCTATTTATATTAAAATCCATTTGTAAAGACATTACATTATTAACATTGAGTAAAAATAACTCATTATCAAACTAAAATAATTTATAAAAGAAACTATCTCTTTATTAATAAATAACATATTTTATTTGAATTTGGAAAAAACTCAAATCGATTAACCAGTTAATTTCATAATTTTTAATCAAAAATTAAATTAATTATTAATTTAAACACAGTCAAAATCTGGGATCGTTACAGATTCCCCCTTAAAGAAACTCCGTCCTCGGAATTTGCAGGCACTGAAACAACAAAGATAGATACGCTAAGACAGAGAAACAGTTTTGCAGGTCAAACTGGATATCTATTCGATATTTGGCTTACCAAAACAGAATATCAATAATAGATACAAGAACAAACACTTCACAAGATACTCGGATTATCCGGATTTACAAAATGTGCATGGGCATTGGTTAGTTCGAAGGGATAACTAACCATTCGTAGAACATATCCGGACCCAAAAATAGACAGATATATGGATACAATTTCAAAACCTTTAGTTTAGAACTGAAATATACCTATTAACCATAGCAATCAAAGCGACCAATTCATCCAAACAACAACTCTGACCTATTTGGAGTTTATGTTTCAAGCAAATATGTCAAATCTTCTTCCTGGTTCTACCAGGAACTGTAACGACCCAGAATTTTAATTAATTAAAATTTGAATATTTAATTTATTTTAAATATTAAGAAGTTAATTTATAAGTCAAATAAATTTTTATTTGAATTATTGGATTTAATCGAATAATTAAATCGATAATTTAATACGTTAAATTATGGAAATAATTGAAAATTGGGTTAAATATGATTGAAAATGATTTGTAAAATTTTATTTTATCATATGGGAGTTAGAACGATATTTTAGAACTTTTAAAATCGAATTAAAAGTTTATTTGTGAAAATTGAATATTTTAATATTTAATCGACTAGTGAAAATAGTCAATTTTTGAACAGTCTCAGAGTTGGACGAAACTAGTTCCATTGGATCCGTAATAGTTAGTTATTACCGGATTTCAAATTTTCGTGTCAATCGGAGCTATCGTTTGATCGTGGCAGCTCGAAACGCATCGAATTATTTTTAATATTAATTTGGCGAGTTAAAATAGCCATTTTTCAAAAAGTCTCGGATTTTGACGAAACCAGTTTCGTCGGATCCGTAATGTGATATTATTGTATGGTTTCAAATTTCAAGTCAATTGGATTTACCGTTTGTCCGGTACAAATTAAAACGCCTAGAAAATCGCTTAAATCGGTTTAATTTAAATTGAACGTTTATTGCCATAACTCGCACAGATGTCCGAATTAGCTTCCGAAACATGTTCCATTGTGTCCGGAACGCGGGGTAAACCCTAGAAACGCTGGTTACGGCGCGTGAATCGGAGTTCGAAATTTGCGGAATGAATAGTGTTTCGTCGGTTCCTTATAAATAGCCCCACCCTTCATAAATTAAAAAAAAAAATAATAAAACAAACCCTAGCCGCCACCCTAGCAAACAACGGCCAGCACCTCTTCTCGTTTCCTCTCTGATTTCTTCCAATCCGTTCATCGATTCGTGAAAGTATCAACTACAATATCGTTAAGCACGATGAGAGCTTCGATGTGAACGGCTGTGATGGGTTTTCGTTGAGTAGATGGACGGCAAAATGGGGTTAAAAGTCGCGAGTTCGGCCTAGAACTGCGTGCAACATAGGAGGCCGAGCCTTGTGCCACTTTGGCCGAAGGTGTAGTGTGGGGAGGCGCGCATGGTGGTGTATCCTGATCGTGTTCAAGCTCGACGTGGAGGTGGTGAATCGAAACCCTAGTATTTGATAAATGGGTTCATGTGCGTGTGTTGCGACCTGAAGATGTTGCGTGGGAGAGATGATGGTGCGCACGGCTGAGATGAGGGGGGGGCTTGAATCTAACGGCCATGATCTTGCTAGGTTATAAATTTTATAAATTATGTTATAAATTTATGTATATAAATTCGAGTAAACTTTGAAAAATCATAACTTTTTCATACGTGGTCGAAAACGCGCGAAACCAGTTGCGTTGGAATCGTATGGACGAGAACTACGCGATGAAATTGGATTGGAGTCGTTTGGAGTTAGTGAGAATTTCGGGTAAAATTTAAACGTCCGTTTAATTTTATTCGAAATAAATCGCTAAAACGAAATTGAAATCAAGGTGAGAACTTCTCAATCAATCGAATCAGTTTCGATTTTATTTTAAATAGTTAGATTTAAAACATTTGAATGCATGTATGAATGATGATTGTCATCTATTGATTGTTAAAATAGACATTATACGCCGTTATTAAGCGGATGTTATTTATTAAAAACATATACCGCGAATATTTCATAAACAGTGAAATTGGTATTATATATATAATAGCAATATATATATACTGGCATATGTATATATTGGAGTTATTGATTTCCCGCATTTATTTGTTTAGCGGATGAGACCCTATTGCGTCGTTATTAAGCGGATAATATTTAAATCCCATATACCGCGATAATTCCGTACTGGAGCGGAATTGGTATTGTGCTAATGTTTGTGGATGCAGGAAAACAGGTTGGAGGGATCCAACTGGATTCCTCAACAGTTTTTATTTGATTTCAGATATTTTGATATTTGATGGATTTTCATATCGATATATGATACCGTTGTTGTCGTGATGGACTATTTGGTGTGTAGCATCATTGGACCAAATTTGGAATTTTAAAATGATTTTAAAGTGATTTTTGAAAAGTATACGTTTTATAAAATAATTTTGGAATTGATCCATTTTAAATAAATAAACGTTATAATTTTTAAAGTTATAAAAATTATGATTTTTGAGAAATATAGTTAAAAACAGATTTTTGAGAATATGATGCTATTGATCTTATAAAATAGTTAAATCGGGATTTTAGAATTTATTGTAAAAAGTTTAAATATAGGATTTATAAAATTTAATTATTTTATGAATCAAAATGGTGAAATAATAAAGGAGATTAAAGACGTTTTAAAGAATAATATAAATTGGTTTATATTAAGAGATTTATAAATGGATATTTATAAATTGAAATTTGATATTTTAAAACGAGTTTTTATAAGTGTTTGAATGAAGTGAAAGTGAATTTTGTAAATGAATGGAATTTATAAAATTATAAATGGTGAAGTTATAAATGAAATTTATAAATAGTAAGATTTATAAATTTTGTGAAATTATCAAAAAAAAAAAATTGGATGAATAATTGAATCTTATAAGTTATAAGATTTATAATTATGAAGTTCAAAGGAACGATTTTTGTGAACGAATAAATTATAAGTATTTAACTTATAATATGAACCTTTAGTTTATAATTGAGTTATAAATCGAATAGATTTATAAAGGAATTTATAAAAGGGAGTTGTTATAAAATAAATAGAAATGGAGTTTATAAACATTGTTTTATAAATTCGCAAATGACTTATTTTGATAAGTAAATTGTTGAAACCTATAAATGAAGTTATATTCACGTTTTTGACAGTGAATAACCCTTTGAAATAAAATGAATGGAAATGATGAAATGTGTTAACGTAGTATATTCACGTTTTTGAATAGTGAATAATATGTTAAAGAAATTGTTTTGAATGTGATATTTTAAACAGAATTAAAACGATCTAACGATGTTTTAAATGCATTGAGATTCGAAACCATAGATTTCAACATTTATTGTTGAAATAGACGTTTTCGAGAAATAGAAGGAAATGGTGGACTATAACACTGTTGTTATAGTAAATGATTTCCGAAAGGAAATGTTTTGTATAGTATTGGGATTTATATATCTATCTTAAAATTCGAATCCCCATACTAGTGATTTTGGGATGTCGTAACGATGTTTTACGCAACATTCGTTTTGGCCCAAATAAATATGTTTAAGAGAATGATTTCCTTAAAGAATGAAATATATACTTAATTTCGATTGAAGTATATTGAATATTTTCCAAGTGTTGAAAATAAATAAAATTTGTGAATTACTTATGAATAAATAAGTATGGAAATGTTTTCCAATATAAAGTGAATATTTTGAGAATTTATCTTTTTGAAGATAAATTGAAAAGGCAAATTGAAATGAATAATTGAAATCGTATATGCATGGATATTTTGAAATATAAATTCACTATGGAATTTATGAATGAAAAGGAGAATTTGTTTAAAAATAAATATTGATTTATTTTTGAAGTGTGAAATTATATATCTAGTAAAGATATTTTGGAAAATAAATAATTTGGAAAATTATTTGGAATCTGGTGATGTTGTGCATATCGATTGATAGTTCAATAACCGACTATCAATATTTACCTTTGAATGGGTATTTGATGTGATTTGTTTGAATTTGAATGCCACACTTATTTTTGAATAAGCGCTCACTATTCGGGTTAACCGGGAAAAGACCATGGGGTCGTATAACCCATTCCGAATATGTGATACGTCGTTATGAATTGCATTTGATGACCGGTGTTGAAGACCGAGTATTTGCGAGAGCGATAGGATGACCTGTCGATTGTCTCTGCACTGGGTAGCTCCTGGTATTGAGATCTCCTAAGTGATGGGAAATTCGATCGGGATTGTGAATACCCGGATTTCAAGGGCTTCGTGAGAAGTGCCTTCGGTTTTGTTCGAGCCCGGAACAGACTTGTATGGATTGTATGTCTGACATTACAAGTTGAGATATAAAGCCGATTTCTTTCAAATATATTTATGTTGGTGGCGGAGAATTTATTCTTTTAGCTTAACACCCTTCTCTGAGACGTACGAGCTCAGAGGTTATGTAGTTGAATGTTATCAGTGATATATTCCCAATTTGGTAATGTGACATGCTGAGTGTAGCTGTAAATGATCATTGTGTTGATTATTTGTGATAGGATCATTTATTTGATCGTCTATCTTTGTGATCATTTCTATGATCATTTGTTGACCCAAAGCATGGCTTTTGTATAAAGTATGTTTTTGTGGACGTGACTTCGTCGAGCCTCACACCCCGTGAATGGTCAAAACAGGAAAGAAGCAGCAAGGTTATGAGGGGTAGCGCCCTTTAGGATGTGTGCATTTCCTTCTGGAAAAGGGTGGTGTCATGGTATGGAGCCCAGATACTTACTCATGTTGAAAACACTTTGTTATGATTGTGTGAATTGATTGCGAGCGCTCGGTGAAAGGTCCCAAAGGACCGGGGGATGGCATATTCGGTCAGTTGTTACTCAGTTAGGGGTAACCCGACTTTGTGTTGGTAGACATCCGGTTTGGTTCTCGGGGATGTCCATCCAGAGGCATTCTCATGTGGCAATGGGAAGTTCCTTGTCTTGATCATTCGTTGGAAATCCAAAGAAACAATACGATCTTGTACGGTTTTAGTTGTAGAACCTGCTTCCTCAGGAGGTAGCTATAGTAGGCATAATATAATGGTACCTATGCTGGCTAAGATTTATATTCTACTTTCGAAATCGTTTTATACACTATGCACTAATAATAATATCAAAATTGATTTGATTTTAATGCGTATCAAGCATCTTTGACTATCATAAGGAGAAATCTCCTCCAAGTCTGCGTTTGCATTGTGTGTGTGGCGGGAGGTCTTATGGTAGTCTCATTTTTAAAAGCATTGCGAATTGACTTTAAAAATATTCCTCTATTTTGATTTTAAAGATAAATAAACTGTTTTGAGTTCTCACACCAGTCACATGACTGACTTGGAGTTTATTGTTTTCCTTCCTAAACTCTGGGTGTCCACCAATTTCTACACGGGCAATCAAGAGTTAGGTTTATCAGGATATTCTGGATATTCAGGAGTTGCTGGAGGCAAGATGGATGGCATGGCGTATTACTAGTATATAGTATTTCTTTTTCCGCTGCACTGTTTGATGTTGTTGTTGTTGTACACTCTGATGATATGATGTAATGAAATGTGATGTAATGTAATAACTGAGATAGTTCTTTGTTTAAAGATTATTCATTTATTATTATATGTTGTTCCGCTGCGAATTGTGAGATTCTGATATTGTTCTGTTGTTTTCTGTTCCGTTCTATGTTCTATTTTCTATTCTCTTTTCTCTCCATGTTTCTATCTTTTTTCTCTCTTCTTCTGTTTCTTTTCTTCTTCTTAAAGCCTCAGTGTTCGGTTTTCCGTCGTTCGATTGCTCGGCAGTCGATAAAGTGAGTATCGATGTTGAATTTTCGGAAGACGAAGAATCGGGTCCTGACAATGTGGTATCAGAGCATATGGTTAAGCGACAACCATGGTTCTGTTGGATATTACTCATTAGAGATAGAGTCAGTAGTGCTCTAGATTGAGTTTGAGTGTAATAATAGCTATGAGAGCGTATTTGTTAGTGAATATAAAATTGTTTTATATTGTGATAATTGGTTTATTGAGTGGCTTATGAACTTTCGTCACCGTGGTCCGCAAGACTATGCCGAAGGGGTTTCTAAACACTTAAATAGAACAATTCGACACAATATTGATTTTAAAATTGGATAAATGAAATAATTTTACTTTGATTATATTTTATATATGAAGAAATAATTTTTCAAAATTATTCAAGTGTATATAAGTTGATTGTTTAGATGTTTGAATAATCTAAATTGAAGAATAATTGTATAAGTAAAAAGAATTATAAGAATTGAATTATAATTAAAGTAATTTACAATTGTGAAATAAACTTATATATCTAAGAAGTGAAACTATATGAATATATTTATGAATATGAGTTATAAATGAAATTGAATTTAAGTTATATAAATGAAATTCAACTTTTGTAAATTGAATTGAATGAATGGATTGGATAATAATCAATTAAATGTGAATAATTGGTATGAAATAATGAATATAAGTGTTAATTCATTAAAATCTAATGTTATTGGAAGTTGAAAAATTGAATGCAAATCAATTTAATTAAACCAATTGATAAGCAAAGGAATTTGGTTGTAATTAATATACATTGGTTGTTATATGATTGTTAGTTGATTGTATGTAATTCATTAAGTATTAATGAAATTGAAAGTTGAAGTAATCGAAATCCAATTGGAAGTTAAATGAATCTTAAATAGATTTGAATTTGATTTGGAAGTGAACCAACTTGAATATGAATTAGTGAACATAAACTAATTGAAAATGAATGTTAGTAAAAACATCCAATGTTAATGAATCAAATGTGGTTTAAATTGAAAACCATTTCATTGAATATTAATGAGAATATGAATGAATATATATTGGTTATGGATTATAGTTGGTTGATGTTTGCATTTGTTGTTTTATTGCATATGCTATGTTGACATATATAGTTATTATGTTGCTATATGTTGTATATTGATACTATTATCTATATGCATGTTCTCATGTCGTTTGTTGAGTGTTTAGTAGGTGCGGATCGCGTTTGCTTCGCATTTGGAGCTCGCTTTCGCGCTATATTAGCCGTATATGCTTGCTAATAAAATATAAGGTACATATCTCGGATTACATACCGTACTTTTATACTTTTTCCCTTCGGGATGCCTCATTACTTGATGAGATGTATATTTGTGATATATATACTGTCATTTTTTTTTTCGGATCGAGCCGCGCAAAGGAGACTATGGCGAATTTTTCCGGAAATTTAAGGCGTTAGAAAAAAATTTGAGAAATTTGGAAAATTTTGAAACTATAACTTTGATTTGGAATTGAAAGTTAAACGATAGTAGTTGTTTTTGAAAGATAACTAAGTATGATTTGAAAACTCAGTAAAGATTTATAAGAAATTTAATTATGGATTTATGGAAAATTAATAGATTCTGTAACTTTTCTTACTTAATAATTTCGAAGACGAAATTCTTTTAAGGGGGGAAGATTGTAACGACCCAGAATTTTAATTAATTAAAATTTGAATATTTAATTTATTTTAAATATTAAGAAGTGAATTTATAAGTCAAATAAATTTTTATTTGAATTATTGGATTTAATTGAATAATTAAATCGATAATTTAATACGTTAAATTATGGAAGTAATTGAAAATTGGGTTAAATATGATTGAAAATGATTTGTAAAATTTTATTTTATCATATGGGAGTTAGAACGATATTTTAGAACTTTTAAAATCGAATTAAAAGTTTATTTGTGAAAATTGAATATTTTAATATTTAATCGACTAGTGAAAATAGTCAATTTTTGAACAGTCTCAGAATTGGACGAAACTAGTTCCATTGGATCCGTAATAGTTAGTTATTACCGGATTTCAAATTTTCATGTCAATCGGAGCTATCGTTTGATCGTGGCAGCTCGAAACGCATCGAATTATTTTTAATATTAATTTGGCGAGTTAAAATAGCCATTTTTCAAAAAGTCTCGGATTTCGACGAAACCAGTTTCATCGGATCCGTAATGTGATATTATTGTATGGTTTCAAATTTCAAGTCAATTGGATTTACCGTTTGTCCGGTACAAATTAAAACGCCTAGAAAATCGCTTAAATCGGTTTAATTTAAATTGAACGTTTATTGCCATAACTCACACAGATGTCCTAATTAGCTTCCAAAACCTGTTCCATTGTGTCCGGAACGCGGGGTAAACCCTAGAAACGCTGGTTACGGCGCGTGAATCGGAGTTCGAAATTTCCGAAATGAATAGTGTTTCGTCGGTTCCTTATAAATAGCCCCACCCTTCATAAATTAAAAAAAAATAAAAATAATAAAACAAACCCTAGCCGCCACCCTAGAAAACAACGGCCAGCACCTCTTCTCGTTTCCTCTCTTATTTCTTCCAATCCGTTCATCGATTCGTGAAAGTATCAACTACAATATCGTTAAGCACGATGAAAGCTTCGATGTGAACGGCTGTGATGGGTTTTCGTTGAGTAGATGGACGGCAAAATGGGGTTAAAAGTCGCGAGTTCGGCCTAGAACTGCGTGCAACATAGGGGGCCGAGCCTTGTGCCACTTTGGCCGAAGGTGTAGTGTGGGGAGGCGCGCATGGTGGTGTATCCTGATCGTGCTCAAGCTCGACGTGGAGGTGGTGAATCGAAACCCTAGTATTTGATAAATGGGTTCATGTGCGTGTGTTGCGACCTGAAGATGTTGCGCAGGAAAGATGATGGTGCGCACGGCTGAGATGAGGGGGGGGGGGCTTGAATCTAACGGCCATGATCTTGCTAGGTTATAAATTTTATAAATTATGTTATAAATTTATGTATATAAATTCGAGCAAACTTTGAAAAATCATAACTTTTTCATACGAGGTCAAAAACGCGCGAAACCAGTTGCGTTGGAATCGTATGGACGAGCACTACGCGATGAAATTGGATTGGAGTCATTTGGAGTTAGTGAGAATTTCGGGTAAAATTTAAACGTCCGTTTAATTTTATTCGAAATAAATCGCTAAAACGAAATTGAAATCAAGGTGAGAACTTCTCACTCAATCGAATCAGTTTCGATTTTATTTTAAATAGTTAGATTTAAAATATTTGAATGCATGTATGAATGATGATTGTTATCTATTGGTTGTTAAAATAGACATTATACGCCGTTAGTAAGCGGATGTTATTTATTAAAAACATATACCGCGAATATTTCATAAACAGTGAAATTGGTATTATATATATAATAGCAATATATATATATTGGCATATGTATATATTGGAGTTATTGATTTCCCGCATTTATTTGTTTAGCGGATGAGACCCTATTGCGCCGTTATTAAGCGGATAATATTTAAATCCCATATACCGCGATAATTCCGTACTGGAGCGGAATTGGTATTGTGCTAATGTTTGTGGATGCAGGAAAACAGGTTGGAGGGATCCAATTGGATTCCTCAACAGCTTTTATTTGATTTCAGATATTTTGATATTTGATGGATTTTCATATCGATATATGATACCGTTGTTGTCGTGATGGACTATTTGGTGTGTAGCATCATTGGACCAAATTTGGAATTTTAAAATGATTTTAAAGTGATTTTTGAAAAGTATACGTTTTATAAAATAATTTTGGAATTGATCCATTTTAAATAAATAAACGTTATAATTTTTAAAGTTATAAAAATTATGATTTTTGAGAAATATAGTTAAGAACTGATTTTTGAGAATATGATGCTATTGATCTTATAAAATAGTTAAATCGGGATTTTAGAATTTATTGTAAAAAGTTTAAATATAGGATTTATAAAATTTAATTATTTTATGAATCAAAATGGTGAAATAATAAAGGAGATTAAAGACGTTTTAAAGAATAATATAAATTGGTTTATATTAAGAGATTTATAAATGGATATTTATAAATTGAAATATTGACATTTTAAAACGAGTTTTTATAAGTGTTTGAATGAAGTGAAAATGAATTTTGTAAATGAATGGAATTTATAAAATTATAAATGGTGAAGTTATGAATGAAATTTATAAATAGTAAGATTTATAAATTTTGTGAAATTATTAAAGAATATATTTGGATGAATAATTGAATCTTATAAGTTATAAGATTTATAATTATGAAGTTCAAAGGAACGATTTTCGTGAACGAATAAATTATAAGTATTTAACTTATAATATGAACCTTTAGTTTATAATTGAGTTATAAATCGAATAGATTTATAAAGGAATTTATAAAAGGGAGTTGTTATAAAATAAATAGAAATGGAGTTTATAAACATTGTTTTATAAATTCGCAAATGACTTATTTTGATAAGTAAATTGTTTGAAACCTATAAATGAAGTTATATTCACGTTTTTGACAGTGAATAACCCTTTGAAATAAAATGAATGGAAATGATGAAATGTGTTAACGTAGTATATTCACGTTTTTGGATAGTGAATAATATGTTAAAGAAATTGTTTTGAATGTGATATTTTAAACAGAATTAAAACGATCTAACGATGTTTTAAATGCATTGAGATTCGAAACCATAGATTTCAACATTTATTGTTGAAATAGATGTTTTCGAGAAATAGAAGGAAATGGTGGACTACAACACTGTTGTTATAGTAAATGATTTCCGAAAGGAAATGTTTTGTATAGTATTGGGATTTATATATTTATCTTAAAATTCGAATCCATATACTAGTGATTTTGGGATGTCGTAACGATGTTTTACGCAACATTCGTTTTGGCCCAAATAAATATGTTTAAAAGAATGATTTCCTTAAAGAATGAAATATATACTTAATTTCGATTGAAGTATATTGAATATTTTCCAAGTGTTGAAAATAAATAAAATTTGTGAATTACTTATGAATAAATAAGTATGGAAATGTTTTCCAATATAAAGTGAATATTTTGAGAATTTATCTTTTTGAAGATAAATTGAAAAGGAATATTGAAATGAATAATTGAAATCGTATATGCATGGATATTTTGAAATATAAATTCACTATGGAATTTATGAATGAAAAGGAGAATTTGTTTAAAAATAAATATTGATTTATTTTTGAAGTGTGAAATTATATATCTAATAAAGATATTTTGGAAAATAAATAATTTGGAAAATTATTTGGAATCTGGTGATGTTGTGCATATCGATTGATAGTTCAATAACCGACTATCAATATTTACCTTTGAATGGGTATTTGATGTGATTTGTTTGAATTTGAATGCCACACTTATTTTTGAATAAGCGCTCACTATTCGGGTTAACCGGGAAAAGACCATGGGGTCGTATAACCCATTCCGAATATGTGATACGTCGTTATGAATTGCATTTGATGACCGGTGTTGAAGACCGAGTATTTGCGAGAGCGATAGGATGACCTGTCGATTGTCTCTGCACTGGGTAGCTCCTGGTATTGAGATCTCCTAAGTGATGGGAAATTCGATCGGGATTGTGAATACCCGGATTTCAAGGGCTTCGTGAGAAGTGCCTTCGGTTTTGTTCGAGCCCGGAACAGACTCGTATGGATTGTATGTCTGACATTACAAGTTGAGATATAAAGCCGATTTCTTTCAAATATATTTCTGTTGGTGGCGGAGAATTTATTCTTTTAGCTTAACACCCTTCTCTGAGACGTACGAGCTCAGAGGTTATGTAGTTGAATGTTATCAGCGATATATTCCCAATTTGGTAATGTGACATGCTGAGTGTAGCTGTAAATGATCATTGTGTTGATTATTTGTGATAGGATCATTTATTTGATCGTCTATCTTTGTGATCATTTCTATGATCATTTGTTGACCCAAAGCATGGCTTTTGTATAAAGTATGTTTTTGTGGACGTGACTTCGTCGAGCCTCACACCCCGTGAATGGTCAAAACAGGAAAGAAGCAGCAAGGTTATGAGGGGTAGCGCCCTTTAGGATGTGTGCATTTCCTTCTGGAAAAGGGTGGTGTCATGGTATGGAGCCCAGATACTTACTCATGTTGAAAACACTTTGTTATGATTGTGTGAATTGATTGCGAGCACTCGGTGAAAGGTCCCAAAGGACCGGGGGATGGCATATTCGGTCAGTTGTTACTCAGTTAGGGGTAACCCGGCTTTGTGTTGGTAGACATCCGGTTTGGTTCTCGGGGATGTCCATCCAGAGGCATTCTCATGTGGCAATGGGAAGTTCCTTGGCCTGATCATTCGTTGGAAATCCAAAGAAACAATACGATCTTGTACGGTTTTAGTTGTAGAACCTGCTTCCTCAGGAGGTAGCTATTGTAGGCGTAATATAATGGTACCTATGCTGGCTAAGATTTATATTCTACTTTCGAAATCGTTTTATACACTATGCACTAATAATAATATCAAAATTGATTTGATTTTAATGCGTATCAAGCATCTTTGACTATCATAAGGAGAAATCTCCTCCAAGTCTGCGTTTGCATTGTGTGTGTGGCGGGAGGTCTTATGGTAGTCTCATTTTTAAAAGCATTGCGAATTGACTTTAAAAATATTCCTCTATTTTGATTTTAAAGATAAATAAACTGTTTTGAGTTCTCACACCAGTCACATGACTGACTTGGAGTTTATTGTTTTCCTTCCTAAACTCTGGGTGTCCACCAATTTCTACACGGGCAGTCAAGAGTTAGGTTTATCAGGATATTCTGGATATTCAGGAGTTGCTGGAGGCAAGATGGATGGCATGGCGTATTACTAGTATATAGTATTTTTTTTCCGCTGCACTGTTTGATGTTGTTGTTGTTGTACACTCTGATGATATGATGTAATGAAATGTGATGTAATGTAATAACTGAGATAGTTCTTTGTTTAAAGATTATTCATTTATTATTATATGTTGTTCCGCTGCGAATTGTGAGATTTTGATATTGTTCTGTTGTTTTCTGTTCCGTTCTATGTTCTATTTTCTATTCTCTTTTCTCTCCATGTTTCTATCTTTTTTCTCTCTTCTTCTGTTTTTTTTCTTCTTCTTAAACCCTCAGTGTTCGGTTTTCCGTCGTTCGATTGCTCGGCAGTCGATAAAGTGAGTATCGATGTTGAATTTTCGGAAGACGAAGAATCGGGTCCTGACAGGAACCATCGAAGAATTGAAAAGAAATGCGAAACAAAAGAGATTGATAGATGGATTCAATCTTCTACAATTTTCTCAAACATTAGGTATGGATTCCAACTTAGGTCGGAACAACCCAAAGTATATACCAACTTGTCCCTCTTCGGACTTCGATATACCCAAGAAAATACAATAGAATTTCAGTTTTGGTTTTAAACGAAATTGTTTTATTGATTCAATCCAAATTTAGCCCTATATCCTATTAAGAAATTTAACTCAATTTAAAATTTCCAGTTTATTTAAAATTTTCAATTCCAAATTTCAAATTCATATTCATTAAAGTCTAAATCGAAAATTGATAAGAAATCGATGAAGATACGAAGTAAGAATTTTCTACAACGATTCGTAGGGCCACCATCATGCCGAAATTTCTTCTAGAGCTGTCATGAAGCAATCAAAGAATATGGGAAGACGAATTAAAGGAGATTGAGAAGAAAGTTGTTTCCATTGTTGCAGGGTATTGACCATTTATAGTGGTATTCCCCTGTCCCCTATCTCGTCCTCTTCTTGCACTTACATTTACTATCAGTAGATAGTAAGAGAATTTACTGAGGCATTCGAACGGATATCTTAGGGATATACTCATTCTAGGGTATACTTCACCCTATCTCTAATGAGTTACTTAATGTGTTATACTCCTGAGCTAAATTTCTAACCCTCAGCTCTGATACCAAATGAAACGATCCTGACTCGACCTTCGAAAATCGGCACCGAATACGACACTCGTATTCAAATGCCACAGATCCAAACGTCAAATCTGGTCTGTCGGAGCTTATAACACCATTAAGTACAACACAGCGGAAGAAAATGAATAATATTATATACACACCTGATACAATATCCAGATAAAATGATGATACAAAAGAATGATACAACTAAATATAAATACTATCAGGGATACAAGAAATAGCAGCGGAAAGGAAATAGACAACACCAGCAGTGGAACAATAATGTCTTCAATAGGATACATCCCCAAATCCAATGCTCCAATCCAAAGCTAGCTCGACTCGACATCACGTGTCACCTAGACAAGCAAGTCTCATCCAAAGACTGGTCTAACTCCAGATAATCTACTAACCTGACTATCTGAAAAACCCAACTCTAGACTGCCCGTATGGAAAATAGTGGGCACCCAAAATTTAGGAGAGGAACAATAAACTCCGGGTCAGTCATGGGACTGGTGTGAGCAACAAAAACAGTTTGTCTTTAAAAACAATCAAAGAATTAAAGTTTTGAAATCCGCAATGCTTTTTGGAAAATGAAACTACCATAAGGCCTCCCGGCTCACACACAATGCAATCGCACACATGGGGGAGATTTCTTCTTATGATAGTCAAACATGCTTACTACGCAAAATTCTTCTTTTTATATTATTATTAGTGCATAGTGGAAAACATTTCGAAAGTAGAATATAAATCTTAGCCAGCATAGGTACCATTATATTATGCCAGCTATAGCTACCATTTTAAATGGCAGGTTCTACAACTAAAACCGTACAAGGCGCGTATTATTTTGTTTGGATTTCCAGCAAATGGTCAGGCTAAGGGACTTCCTACTGCCACATGGGAACGCCTCTGGCAGGACACCCCGAGAACCTACACGGCTCTCTACCAACACAAGGCCGGTTTCCTCTCTACCCGGGAGTAATTCATACAGATATGCCACCCCCGGTCCTTTGGGACCTTTATACGAGGATCCTCTACACCAACAACATCACACAGTAATAAAATATACTATAGTGCCCACATGAGTAAGTATCAGGGCTCCATACCATGATACTACCCTTTTCCAGAAGGAATGGTTACATCCTACGGGAGCTACCCCTGAAATCTTGCCGCATCTTTCCTGTTTTGACCATTACCGGTTTGTGAGGCTCGATGAGGTTTCGTCCATAAAGCTACGCTTTACACGAAAGCCATGATTTGATCAACAAATGATCAATCAATGATCATCAACACACAGCAGCACTTAACATGCCACACTACCAAATTGGGAGAGTATCGCTAATAACCTTCAACTACATAACCTCTGAGCTCGTACGTCTCAAAGAAGGGTGTTAAGCTAAGAGAAAATTCTCCGCCACCAACAGATATGTATTTGAAAGAAATTTGCTCTATATCTCAAAGTGTAATGTCAGACATACAACCATACAAGTCTGTTCCGGGTTCAAACAGAACCAAAGGCACATCCGAAGAAGCCCTTGCAATCCGAGTATTTACACTCCCGATCGGACTTCCCATCACTTAGGGAATCTCTATACTGATGTGACTCTGTGAAGAGAGAATCGATAGGTCATCCTATCGCTCTCGCAAATAACCGGTCTTCACCACCGGTCTTCAAATGCTCTCCATATCGACGTATCATTATTCGAAATGGGTTATATGACACAAAGGTCCTCACCTGGCCAAACCGAATAATGAGCGCAATATTAAAAATCATATGGATACTGGAGTCTCAGTTAAATCACAGCTTAAAGCTCAAAACCTTTCATTCAAATGGTTAAAACAAATTACCATTTCCAATCTTTTGAACAAAAAGATTCATTTCAACAACCTTCAATGGTTTAAACAATTTCTACACTTTTAATCTTTTAAACGAAAGATTTAATTCACAAAGTTCACCCCATTCACAAAGATCCATTTATGGGTTTCAAAACAATTTCCATTTCAATTGGATTAACTCGTTAAATCTTTAAATCAAGATTTAACTTATAGTTTTCAAAATTCGTTTCCAAAGATTCATTCATAGCCTTTCAAAACATTTCAATTCCATTTCAAACTTGAAACCTTACAACATAATTTGGAAATCCTTTCTTTAAATGAAAACTATTATTATTTGAAAACAAATAGGTTTCGTTTTGGGAAAAACTGATTACAATTGCATCAGTTAAAACCATTCAAGTATAAAACTTGGATTTAAATTTAAATTTCCCAAACCATATTTTTAAATGGTGAAAACCCATATAAACATCTTTATAACTTGTAAAATCTTTTAGATCAAAATTTCCAAATTATTGAATCCAATTTCAAATATTGAATTAAAACTTAAATCAATTATTTAAATTTCAAGTTTTTAAGTTATTTAAAATAACTTTTGTTTTTGAAAACTATTTCAAAAGCTTTCAATTCAAATTCCAAAACTATTTTGGATTCAAGAGTTCAATCTTTAAAATTGGTAAAAATCTATGACTTAACCGATTTCCTCGTGAAATCCATATTTGTGTGTGTAGGGTGTAGTCCAGGGGTTTTACACACAATAGTGCAACATCATTCAATCATTACAGATTCAAATAGAGAAATATGGTTGATAAGGCGTATAAGCTATAACACTTATCTTTTATACACAGATATATATATATCACATATAATTAATTGTGTTCATCCCAGATAAATAAATTATAGATCACGACACAAATCAGGATATATTATAAAGCATTACATACCAGAGATATCAAACAATTCAACACCCAATATAATCCAAATGTCCATAAGTAGGATTAATTAAATTATCTAATTTATTTAAATCAGATAAATTTCTATGAATAAATTTGCTAGTCATGGTAAATTAATAATCAATTAATTACAAAACATTTAATAAATTATCCTTTAATTAATCATTAATTAATTCATAATGAATAATTTATCTTTAATTAATTGGTCTTAATTAATTACAATGAGCAATTAATTTCCAAATTTCTTCCCTGAGGTAATTACACTTACATAATTTCATAAATGATTATCATTGATTAATTAATCTAATTAATTGTTAAAAATTAATCACATTGATTAATTTATTAAATAATCTTAGTTAATGACCTTCGTTAACTATTAACAATTCTTTAATTACTTTGCTAAAGAAATTTACTTATATTAATCATTATTGATTATCAATTGATTTACCATTAAGAACTCATTAATTAATCTAATTTTTTTCAATTAATTAAGTGTCAACTGTAACTTAATGAATTCTAAATTACAATTTAATTAATAAAATTAACTTAACTTTAATTAATAAATTTAAACTTAAAATTACAAAGGTAATTAACATAAAACATTAATAATTCCATTCTCATTTACTTAATAATTAATGTATATAAATCAATATTACTTAAGGTAGACTCATTTTTATTAACAATTTAATTATCACTTATAAATATGTTTGGAAACAGTCATTTCCAAATTTACATTTAAAACTTTGATTTAAAAATCCAAATTTCCTTTTAAAACTTAAAGATTCAAAGTCCCATTTGAATCTAACTTAAACTTGATTTAAACTTTATTTAAAAATGCAGTTTAAATTTTAAAATAGTTTTAAAATTAAACTTACAGGTTTTAAGAAAGCCTGTAACAGATCTAAGTATACCCGAGGCCAACTTAAGTTACTTCGAGTCAAAACCCTTGCTGCTTCGGGCAACACACGCAACCGCTCGAGAAAAACTCAAGTACTCCCATCTACTAAATCCAACAAAATTAACATCACCAGAAATGTGCACATGCACCGGCCATCCACCCATCTCCGATCTATCATGATGACCTGAACTAGTCATCGATCACCATCACCTCCCGTTACGATCATCAGATAGTAACAACACACTCACGATCAAATTCGAACCCCACGGCCAAACCTGGGACAGGTAACGGGAAATACCACCAAGCCTGTCAACGCACCATTCTCGACGCTTCAACCACCGGAGGTACTAAAATTTCGGTCACGACATCGTCAACTCACCCGCTTCCCCCAAAAGCACGCGACACTCGATCAATCACAGGCGGAGAACAAATCGAACTACCCGATCTTGCTAAAACTAGGTTAACAATTTTCAAAACCTCGTCGCTGCTTCCACGTCGAACTCGAGCCCTCCCTCCATTTTTCTTCGGCACACAATACTCCCCTCTTCCTTCACACGAAACCCCGAGATCCCTCAATGACGAGATCATACTAATTCCTCAAAACAAAGAAGTTCGAACATACTAAAACTATTCTTGAATTTTTGATCTAAAAATTATAAATCTTGCTTTAAGAATCATATTAAAGTATAATAATCCCATTTATACACATGAATTCATGAATTATGAAGTTCGAATTTCTTGCTTATTTGTAGTTAGCTGTGTTGTCTTGCTTTCCAGAGAAAGTTAAACATTGTTTTAACTTATATAAATTTTTAATCTCAAATTTATACTATAAAAATCTTTTTTCATTTTGATTCTAAGTCCACACTATAAGTAGATTGAGAGAAAAAGAATATTTAATAAAAAAATGTTTGTTTATGAACTTAAAACAGAGACATATTCAAATATCAGTCTGCACACAAACTCCATCACAAAGAATCCACATATAGATATAGATGCAAACTTACGTATTTACAGACATATAGGTGCAACATATTTTTGTACTTTTCAATTCAAATTGTTTTAAAGTAGTGTTACTCAATGTGGTTTGAGGCTGAACTGAGCTTTTTATGTAGAAACATGCTTGAATTCTTGCTAGTTGAAGCCTCTTTGATCTCTGGTTGCATGGATTTGTTTGATGTTTTAAATGGAATGTTGTTTGAATTTTCAAGCTGTTGTTTGCTTCAGTTTAACGTAGCTATGAATGAACGAACTGATGAAGATATATGGTAAAGCAAGTTTACAGGTTGATGTTATTATTTGTACAAGTGATGTTATGTATATTTGTACAGCACGGGGTAGATATTATTTGGTTTGTACAAAATAAGATCAGAGATCTTTTTCTTTGGAGGCTGAAATTAAATTTTGAATGGATGGCATTTAATGCCTTGTCACCTTTCATGTTTACATATATCTTTGTTGTCTTGCTTATAAGCTTGCATATTATATTACTTATCCAATTCTGTTGGTTTACTTTGTATTGACTAAGAGATTTCCTTTTCTACTTTGGTGGCTGCTGCTTTGTTTTGGTGGGGTGAAACGATTTGTATTTTGCATGCTAAGATTTTGTATTAATTAACTCTTGTCTTATTTCATACTTGAATGTATTTGCACTGTCATGTTTTGCAAGCTTGTAGATATTGATATTTTTATTTGTCCATACTTGTCTTTATTTGCTTCTACATACTTATATCTTTATCTTTTCTTTTGTCTTTGTTTTGTAATATAAATGAAGTTCTAAAATTAACATATCGTTTGAATTTATTTATGTATTTATTTTATTTTAAATAATTTTGAAAGGCTTTATTTTAAATTTTCAAACCATAGTTTTTTTCAGAATACACACACACATATAAATAATTAAATTTGAAATAACCATTCTATTTATATTAAAATCCATTTGTAAAGACATTACATTATTAACATTGAGTAAAAATAACTCATTATTAAATTAAAATAATTTATAAAAGAAACTATTTCTTTTTTGATAAATAATATATTTTATTGAATTTGGAAAAACTCAAGTCGATTAACCAACTAATTTCACAATTTTTAATCAAAAATTAAATTAAATATTAATTTAAACACAGTCAAAATCTGGGATCGTTACATGATGGTCCCTTGTTTACGAAATGCCTACAATATTTTTTTGAAATCGAAAACGTGGAAGGATCTTTTGAAAAAATTTGTGTCTATTGCATAAACACTAGATCACCAGCAAGCCGCTGCCATCGTAATGTCAGTTTTGAGCGGTATTTCTCATACCTGTTTTTAAGAATTTTTCACTGGGTGTTGAAACAGGTTTACCAAGTACTTGGAGATTTCTACGCCTGATCAACATATGACCAAAGTTTGCAAGAGCGAGGATAAACTTGTTAATACATTGAGTTATAAAAGTATCTTGATAAAGTATTATATAAAAGATATTTTGATCATTTTTTTTTCATTTCTGTTTACATCAAAATGTTTAAAATATTGTTAATTTATGTTCAACATGGTTAAATATTAAATTATTAGTGTTGAAAATATTGTGAGAAGTTATTAATTAAATAAAACATATTTTAAGTTAAAGGTTATTGATTTATCAATGATGTTTAAAAGAATTTTGAGATTTAAAACTAATAAAATTTATAAATAATGGATTTAAGGTTTTTAATAACTACTTTTTAAATATAAGTAATAATGTAAATAATTGTTTTCATATAATTTACATATATTTATAAAGATGTTATTTAAAAATTTTAAATGGTATTTATAAACGAAGCAAGAAATTTTATGTAACAACCCGCATATTTTACGATTGTGTATTTAAATATTTTATTTAAATATAGCATCGTTAGTTGGATTCCTTGTTCGAAAAGCTACTTTTTTCAAACAGTCGAATCAGGACTCAAGACCATCCCCATCGAGTTCAAAATGACATTTGCGACCTTTTTGAGTATAAACTTCAATATGTTTGGAGAGAGTAGAATTTTGCTACTTTTCACTTAGGGCTTTGGGTTGGGTTTCAGCCCATTAACCTCACTTATTACTCTAGCTCAGTCCACCTCTCCTCTTCACTTCATTCTTACTTTTCCTAATACTCAAGCTTTAGCAACAATGGAGAGAGGAATGAGAAATTAAAACTTCAAGCCCTAATCATCTTTGCAAATTCAAGTTCTAGCTCCAAATTCATAGAAGAAGCTTTAGTAAGCATTCTCTTCTTCTTCTCCAACTCATTCTCCTTTCAATTTCAGAAATTCCTAAACCTAACTTACGAAATGTTTCTCTTTTAAGCTTAGATTCAAGCTTACTGGGTTGGAATTGAAGAGTGATTGTTCTAGCCATTGCTCTATTGCTTCTCTCTTGTGATCTTGAGTCTAAAGTTGAGATTTTTATCTCACATCTTTGTCTATATCTATCTTTGTTGTTGGGTATGAATTCCTAACATTTGTTAATGATTATTTACTTTTGTTTTGAACTGATATGGTGATTTACCAGGATTTAAAGTCCAATTTTATGAAAATCCTTCGATGGATGATTGAATATATTTTGTTTGGAGTGTATCGAAGAGCTATAAGGCCGGGTTGTCGCTTGGCGTAAATCCTTAGTTGTCGTTGCTCGCTCGATCGCTCCCGACATCGATTCGGCCACCATGGCCTAGGCAAATATTTGCCTAGATGAGGTGTTCAAACGTCTGGAGACCAATGCCAGACGTTTGGTTTTGCATTCTGGAGAAAATAATTCTCGCCAGAAAAATAAAACGGGAGTAACTAATTTTAGACATCTGAGTTATCATTTCAGACGTTTGAAAGGAGGTCAGACGTCTGACCTTTGAATTAAGACACCTGGTTGGTTTTCTGGAATATTTTCAGAAACCAAAACTAGACGTCTAGATTGTCACTCAGACGTCTGAAAGGATTTCAGACGTCTGATTTATGTCTTCAAACGCCTGGATGATTTTCTGGAATATTTTCAAAAACCAAATCCAAACGTCTGGAACAACCCCTCGGACGTCTGGAAATGCCCAGTTTTGCCTATTCACCTTACTTTTTATTTAAATTTCAAATGTTAATCGATTTTGGTCGATCCGATTAGTTGTTTTCACTTTTATCGACTTTGATGACTTCTTTTTATGGATTTTTGGGAATATCCATTTTGATGGATTTGGTATCGATTTCTTTGGAATTAATTCACGTCTTCGTATGTGAATTTTGGTGATTGATTGTGTCGACAATCATTTCTATGATTTGTCACTTTAAAATACAAAGGTTTCTATACTAGTAGTAAATAATCAAACTCTTTTACAAAGTTCAACTCTATTTTTAGTATCAAAGCTCGTTTCTTAAACCGTTTTTCAATCTACTAGTATATACAAACCTTTACCTCACTCATATGAGAAATCTAATTAAACGCTTGGTAAAACAAGTGGTATGAAACGTTTGCGTTTACTTCGTCGGTTAATTCTTGGACTTGTTCGATTGAAACTTTTGTGACAACTTTCGAGTGAAAATCTATAATTTGTTTGTAAATATTTAAGTTGAGCAGTGGTTACAGGACATGAAGCAAAACTCATCTATTTACTAGCTTAGTGTAATTGACACTTCTTGATGATCGATGATGATCATTTTTGTGATTTAGACTAGCATTGTGCAATGTCTCTTTGTCAGTGAGGGAGACTAAACCCCGTTTTTGTGGAGCTTCGGCTTGGTGGGGTAGCGACCCATGATTTTCGGACCGTTTTTGTGGTGCCCCAGCTCATAGGTGTTCGGGCCGTTTTGTGGAGTTTCGGCTCAAAATTAATGGTTAGCAACCATGGAATAGCTTTCTGTTTTGTGATACCGTGTTGGTGAGCTTTCATGCTCCCGTTTTGTGATAGGCCTCCCCCTTTTTGCGATTTCTGGATTTCTGTTGATGATTTGTAGAATTTATATTTCGCTAATTTTTGTGATTTCATTGATAAGTTCTATCAATATTTGTGCATTGGTGAATTTTTGTTTCAACAACTTTTACGATTGGCATTGTTATGTTTGCCAATATTTGTGACTTGGTGAATAAAATTTAAGAGTATGACATTCTTTTTGATCTTTGAGAAGATTCTTGTGATATTGATTAATCTCTGGTTGATTTTCAAGTACGTACTTATCACAGTATGGCATTATGGTTATCATACGTTTTTGTCATATCTCTTATTCTATATCATTTCATCTGATATTTATAGCTAGACTGAACCGTTTATTATTTTCTTATTAAATAATACTTGAGTCAGATCGAGATGTTACAAGTGCATCTGCTTGACTCCTCATCGGGGATTTTCATTCTGACTTTTAGCTAACTACTTAGATTAGTAGTTGATTTTGTTTTATACATTTGAGATATAGACTCCATGATGTATACTTATTATTTTGGGTAGCACTTGTAACTATTCTTTTGTGATATCGTGGATCTTGTTAGACCACTACGCTGATGTACACTTTTAAGTGTTATATGTTCATATCTATTTCCTCCTTTGTGATATGAACTTCTGTGACTGATTTGTGTTATGATATTTCTATATTTGTTTCCGAAGATTTCATATAGCCACCATGTAGTAGCTTTGAGTTTGTGTCGGTATGTCGGATTTCCACTTGTGATGAAAAGTTATATTTTTACCTGGCATATCGGTACTCGCACAAAGCAATTATATAGATGGTCGCTTCTCAACAGCCTTATTCTCCGTGCTAGTTGACGGCACTACCCCGTAGTGTCCTTAACTAGTGAGGGTATAAAGGTGGGCCGCCACAGCTTGGCATCAGAGCCAAACTTCGAAGCAGTGTAGAATAATTTAACAAGGATCATCGTCCTATGTCCATCTTTAGAGTCATGCCTTAGGATTTAATTCGAGTCTTCATACCGTCTTATCCTAATTTTTTTGTGATGCCTTGTTTTATCAATCATTATTGTTTGATATTAAATTTGTGAATAACATTTTTCTTCTTCTTTCTTTCTTTTTTAAAGAAGAGAAATGGTTAGACCTGGTCGTCCCAGCGCCGGTCAATCTAGTGCTACTCCACAGGATGGAGTATTTATGTCTGCACAACGGCTTCTTGATCTTGTAAGGAACACTCAGGCTGTCGGACCCATTCCCGAGCCTACTCAACCAAAATCCAGATTTACACGCCTATGCAGTGATTACACAAATTTGGGTGGAAAGCTGTTCAGGAGTTCCGAGGGCGTTATCGAAGTCCAAGCTTGGCTTAGAACATGTGGTCGCATCTTTTCTCGCATGAATCTTATTGATCTTCATCGAGTCCAAGTGGATTCTAGCATGCTCCAAGAAAGAGCATTAGACTGGTACGAGCTTCTGATTTCTGAAATGAATGAAACGGATCTTACATGGGAGCAATTCCGGGGATGATTCGAATTGAAGTTTGTGCCTGAAGCTGAGAAGGTGACATTGGCTCGTCGTTTCATAGACCTTGTTTAAGGTGAATCCTCCATGGCAGATTATGTTGCATCCTTCGAGTCTCTTTCTAAATACGGGGTCGAATACATAAACACCCCATTGAAGAAGAACCAAAGATTTGTCTATGGCTTGAACAAAAATCTCAAGAAGCCATTACTTCTAAAATTAGAAGTTTCTTTTGATCAACTCATTGTTATCGCTCTTTGTCTTGAAGAGGCAGATAGGGAGAATGATGTTGAAGTTGGGAGTGCCAAACCGAACTTCAACAACAATAAGAAAGGCCTAATAAATTCAAAGGTCCTTATCCCAATAAAAAGGGAAAACAAGCATATCTGGCAGCGAAGACTTCTACCTCTAGTGGTGGGCAATGCTACAACTGTAGTTCTAAGGACCATTATGCAAATAAGTGTTCAAAGCCCCAAGCTTGTCGCTATTGCAAAAGCCTGGATCATTATTTATCCGCATGCCCCAAACTCCAAAATAAGGAGGAAAAGCTTAATGTGGCGCAAGCCCCTTGCAACACTTCTTGTGGTCAAGGTACTTCTCATTCTATCCTTAATGGCATTATCGTGTTTCGTGATCATCCTATTCGAGTTCTTTTGATACGGGTGCATCCCATTCTTTTATATCAAAGAAACTTGTTGATACTTTTTCTTTAAGTGTTGTTTCTTTAATGACTTCTTTGAAAATCGCGAATCCGGTTGGTGGATCCGCAACACTCAGTTTACTTTGTAAAGATGTTGAGATTATTTTATGTGATTTTTCTTTCTAAGCCGATTTGCATGTCATGCGTTACTTAGGATTTGGAATGATTTTGGGAATGGATTGGCTTAACCGTTATGAAGCTCATATCCTATGTCCTGTGCGGACTATTTATCTTCGACATCCACAATCTGTTAATCAGATTTCTATTGTTCTTAAAGATTCGGATTCCACTTTGGCAGCATCCTTATATTCTCTAAATCCTCGTGATGACGATAATGATGATGAGGAAGATGTCATATCCCTTATTCACGTTGTTCATGAATTTTTCGACATATTTGAGCCCGTTTTAGGACTACCACCTAAGAGAGCAATTGAGTTCAAAATTAATCTCATCCCTAGTGCTCAACCTATCACTCGTCCTCGTCATCGCATGTCCAATAAGGAAAATGAGGAGATGCGCAAACAATTATCCGAATTGTAGACGAAGCAATTTATTCGCTCTAGTTCCCCTCCTTGGGGAGCTTCAACTATTTTTGTCAAGAAATCCGATAGTACACTTAGGCTTTGCGTTGACTACAGCAAGCTTAACGATCTTACTATCAAGAATAAATATCCATTACCTCGTATTGAGGATTTATTCGACCAACTTAATGGTGCTAGAGTCTTTTCACAATTAGACTTAGCAACTAGTTTTCATCAGCTTCGAATTGCAGAGGATAATATTCCTTTGACATCGTTCCATACGCGTTATGGATCTTATGAATGGCTTGTTATGCCATTTGGTTTAACGAATGCTGGCTTATTTCGTTGACCTTATGAATCGAGTTTTCAAAGACTTCCTCGATCAATTTGTTCTCATCTTTATAGATGATATTCTTGTGTAATCTAAAACCGAGGAAGAGCATGAAAAGCATCTTCGGACTGTGTTGGAAACTCTTAGAAGCAATCAATTGAAAGCAAAATTTTATAAATGCCACTTTTGGCAATCTCGTGTGAAGTTCCTCGGTCATATTATTTCTTAATCCAGAATTTCCATGGATCCTTCAAAGATCGAAGCGATTCAAGATTGGAAGAGACCGAAGAGTGTGACGGAAATTCGTAGCTTTCTTGGAATGGCAGGTTATTACCGTCGGTTCATAAAGGGCTTTCCTAAAATTGTCGTGCCCCTTACTAGTTTGACAAAGAAGGAAGTTAAATACATTTGGTCGGACAAATGTGAAGCTTCTTTTCAGAAATTAAAAGCTCCTTTCCGATGCTCCTATTCTTGTGATTCCGGAAGGGAACCAAGATTTTGTTGTTTATACCGATGCCAGTCGCGTTGGTTTGGGTGCAGTTCTTATGCAAGGAGAACGTGTTATTTCTTATGCTTCTAGGCAATTAAAGCCAGCCGAGACTAGATATGCCACTCATGATTTAGAGCTCGTGGCTATTGCTTTCGCCCTTCGAATTTGGCATCATTGCCTTTTGGGAGACAAATTTATTCTCTATACCGATCATAAATCTTTGAAGTATTTATTTTCTCAAAAGGAACTTAATTTGCATCAACAGCGTTGGCTTAAGTTCCTTGCATCTTATGATCTTGATATTCTTTATACTCCTAGAAAGGGAAATCGTGTTGCCGATGCTCTTAGCCGAGAGCAACAAGCGGTTGTTTCCATGACGATATTCGAATGGAATGATGTCGAGACTTTATCCACTTGTGAGATTCTAGATCGTGAATCCGATTTATGTTCATCTCTTGTTTTATGTAGCCTTGGGGCTCATCCATCTCTTTTAGACCGCATTCTTGAAGCTCAAAAGTTAGATCCTGAATTGGCTCTTCTTAGCCAAAGTTGTAGGGATAAAATTGGTATTGAAGGTTTGAAAGACTTTGATATTGATTCTCGTGGCGGTATTCAAAAATTTGGTAGATTTATCGTGCCAAATATTAGTGATCTTCATAAAGATATTTTAGAAAATTCTCGTCGTCCTAAATTTACCATTCATCCCGGTTGTAGTAAAATGTACGCGGATATGAAGCGACTTTATTATTGGAAAGGAATGAAATCTGATATTGCTAACTGTGTTAAGCGTTGCATGACTTGCCAACTTGTCAAGGCCAAGCATCAAAGGCCTGGTGGGTTGTTACAACCTTTAGACATTCTAATTTGGAAGATCATATTTCCATGGATTTTATCGACGGCCTTCCCTGTTCTCTTTCGGGTCATGATAGCTTATGGATGATAGTTGATAGACTTACTAAATCTGTCCATTTTATTCCCGTTTGATCTAATCGGACCGTTCCTCTTTTGTCCAAACACTTTATCAAAGAAATTGTTAAATTGCATGGAGTTCCTACTTCTATCATTAGTGATCGTGATCCATTGTTTATTAGTGTATTTTGGAAGAGTCTTCAAAAAGCTTTGGGAACGAAGCTTAATTTTAGCACCGCTTATCATCCACAGTCCGATGGACAAACCGAGCATGTGAATCAAACTCTTGAAGATCTTCTTCGTGCATGTGTTTTGGATTTTGGTGGAAGTTGGGAAGATCATATTTCTCCTGTTGAGTTTTCCTATAATAATAGCTTCCAATCTATTATTGGTATGGCACCTTTTGAGGCACTCTATGGAAGGCCATGTCGATTTCCCTCTTGTTGGCTTGAGTCCGATGAGAAGCTGGTTTTAGGTCCAAATTTTATTCGTGATTCCACAAAAAATATTGACCTTATTCGTCACAGGATGAAAGAAGCCCAAAGTAGACAAAAATCCTATGCCGATAACCGTAGAATTTTCTGTGGGAGATTTTTTGTTTGTTCGTGTTTCACCGATGAAGGGTGTTGTGCGTTCGAGTATCGGGAAAGTTAGCACCTCGATATATTGGTCCATTTTCCATCACTGAACGTATTGGTTCCATGGCTTATCGCCTTTCATTGTCGGCTCAATTCTCTGCTATTCATGACGTGTTTCACGTTTCTCAATTACGGAAATGCCTTCGAGATTCCGATTCTATTATTGAGTACGGTGTTGTTGAAGAAATTGAAGTTTCTCCTAATTTGACTTATGAGCAACATCCTATTCGCATCATTGCTACAGAGGTTAAACGCCTTCGAAATAAAGATGTCCCGCTTGCGAAAGTTCAATGGTCTTCAAATCCTAAGGATTGCTCTTGGGAATCTAGAGAATTCATTGAGCGAACACAATCCGGACTTACTTTGTAGTGCTCGTTAAGGTGAACTTTTTATTTCAAATTTCTTTTGTGTTGAATATGCTTTTATGGTTGTTACTTTTTATTTTCTTCTTAAATATTGTGAGGACGCAATTTCTTTAAGGAGGGGAGTCTGTAACAACCCGTATATTTTACGATTGTGTATTTAAATATTTTATTTAAATATAGCATCGTTAGACGGATTCTTTGTCTGAAAAGCTACTTTTTTCAAATGGTCGAATCAGGACTCGAGACCATCCCCATCGAGTTCAAAATGACGTTTGCGATCTTTTTGAGTATAAACTTCAATATGTTTGGAGATAGTAGAATTTTGTTACTTTTCACTTAGGGCTTTGGGTTGGGTTTCAGCCTATTAACCCTACTTATTACTCTATCCCAGTCCACCTCTCCTCTTCACTTCATTCTTATTTTTCCTAATACTCAAGCTTTAGCAACAAAGGAGAGAGGAATGGGAAATTAAAACTCCAAGCCTTAATCATCTTTGCAAATTCAAGTTCTAGCTCCAAATTCATAGACGAAGCTTTAGTAAGCCTTCTCTTCTTCTTCTCCAACTCATTCTCCTTTCAATTTCAGAAATTCCTAAACCTAACTTACAAAATGTTTCTCTTTTAAGCTTAGATTCAAGCTTGTTGGGTTGGAATTGAAGAGTGATTATTCTTGCCATTGCTCTATTGCTTCTCTCTTGTGATCTTGAGTTTAAAGGTGAGATTTTTATCTCACGTCTTTGTCTATATCTATCTTTGTTGTTGGGTATGAATTCCTAACATTTGTTCATGATCATTTACTTTTGTTTTGAATTGATATGGTGATTTACTAATTTTGGATTTAAAGTCCAATTTTATGAAAATCCTTCAACGAATGATTGGATATGTTGTTAGAGTGTATCGATCGCTCCCGACATCGATTCGTCCACCGTGACCTAGGCAAATATTTGCCCAGATGAGGTGTTCAGACGTTTGGAGACCAATGCCAGACGTCTAGTTTTGCATTCCGGAGAAAATAATTGTTGCCAGAAAAATAAAAAGGGCAGTGGCTAATTTCAGACGTCTGAATTATCATTACAGATGTCTGTAAGGAGGTCAGACGTCTGACCTTTGAATTCAGACGCCTGGTTGGTTTTCTGGAATATTTCCAAAAACCAAAACCAGACGCCTGGATTATCACCCAGACGTCTGAAAGTATTTTAGACGCCTGATTTATGTCTTCAGACGCCTGGATGATTTTCTGGAATATTTCCAGAAACCAAATCCAAACGTCTAGAACAACCTCTCAGACGTGTGGAAATGCCCAGTTTTGCCTATTCACCTTACTTTCGATTTAAATTTCAAATGTTAATCGATTTTCTTTGATCCGATAAGTTGTTATCACTTTTATCGACTTTGATGACTTGTTTTTATGGATTTTTGGGAATATCCATTTTGATGGATTTGGTATCGATTTCTTTGGAATTAATTCACGTCTTCGTATATGAATTTTGGTGATTGATTGTTTCTACAATCATTTCTATGATTTGTCACTTTGAAATACAAAGGTGTATATACTAGTAGTAAATATTCAAACTCTTTTACAAAGTTCAACTCTATTTTTAGTATCAAAGCTCGTTTCTTATACCGTTTTTTAATCTACTAGTATATACAAAACTTTACCTCACTCGTATGAGAAATCTAATTAAATGACTTGGTAAAACAAGTGGTATGAAACGCTTGCGTTTACTTCATCGGTTAATTCTTAGACTTGTTCGATTGAAAATGTTGTGGCAACTTTCGAGTGGAAATCTACAATTTGTTCGAAAATATTTAAGTTAGGTTATGGGACATGAAGCTAAACTCGTCTATTTACTAGCTTAGTGTAATTGACACTTCTTGATGATCGATGATGATCAATTTTGTGATTTAGACTAGCATTGTGCAATGTCTCTTTGTCTGTGAGGGAGACTAAACCCCGCTTTTGTGGAGCTTCGGCTTGGTAGGGTAGCGATCCATGGTTTTCGGACCGTTTTTATGGAGCTCCGGCTCATAGGTCTTTGGGCCGTTTTGTGGAGCTTCGGCTCAAAATTAATGCTTAGCAACCATGGAATAGCTTTCCCTTTTGTGATACACGTGTTGGTGAGCTTTCATGCTCCCGTTTTGTGATAGGCCTCCCCCTTTTTATGATTTCTAAATTTCTATTGATGATTTCTAGAATTTGTGTTTCGCGAATTTTTGTGGTTTCATTGATAAGTTCTATCGATATTTGTGCATTGGTGAATTTGTGTTTCAACAACTTTTATGATTGGCACTGTGATGGTTGCCAATATTTGTGACTTGGTGAATAAAAATTAAGAGTATGACATTCCTTTTGATCTTTGAGAAGATTCTTGTGATATTGATAAATCTCTAGTTGATTTTCAATTACATACTTATCACAGTATGGCATTATGGTTATCATACGTTTTTATCATATCTCTTATTCTATATCATTTCATCTGATATTTATAGCTAGACTGATCCGTATATTATTTTCTTATTAAATAATATTCGGGTCAGACCGAGATGTTACAGGTGCTTCTGCTTGACTCCTCATCGGGGATTTTTATTCTGACTTTTGGCTAACTACTTAGATTAGTAGTTAATTTTGTTGTACACATTTGAGATGTAGACTCCATGATGTAAACCTATTCTTTTGGGTAGCACTTGTAACTATTCTTTTGTGATATTGTGGATCTTGTTAGACCACTACTCCGATGTACACTTTTAAGTGTTATATATTCATATCTATTTCTGCGTTTGTAATATGAACTTCGGTGACTGATTTGTGTTATGATATTTCTATATTTGTTTCCGAAGATTTCGTATAGCCACTATGTAGTAGCTTTGAGTTTGTGTTGGTATGTTGGATTTCCTCTTGTGATGAAAAGATATATTTTTATCTGGCATATCGGTACTCGCACAAAGTAATTATACATATGGTCGCTCCTCAACAGCCTTATTCTCTATGCTAGTTGACGGCATTACCCTGTAATGTCCTTAACTAGTGAGGGTATAGAGGTGAGGCGTCACATTTTACAAATGAATTTTTCCATAAAGTATTAAAGTATTAAAGATGATTGATTTGCAAATGAAGTTTTCAAATGAACATTTCAAGCAAAATTTATATAAGTTTCTTTGATTGAATAATTTAAAGATATTATACAACTTGGAAAAAATTGATTTGCGAAGTTTATTTATAGTAATATACTTGACAAATAAATTTGAATCTCTATTTTTGGAGTATGGTTTGAAGTACTAATAGTAAATTTATAGGTTTACTTACCAATTGAATTTTTTATTAAACCATAATAAATGTTTTTCCATGATTTGAGTATTCATTTTAAAACAAGTGTGTAAAATTGATTTTGAAGATATGAAATTTTATAATTTGGATATTTAGTGGAAGGTTTGAGTATACTTTTAGTTTCAGTTTGATAACCTGGAGTTTATACTTATTTTAAAATAACGAGTCTAATAAATTATCGGATTTAAGGAACATTATTTTAAAAAAAGCTTATCCTAATGTCTTCATATAAACTTCTAACAATGTTTAAACTTTTTTGAAAATCCTTGCATAATGCTATGAGGATGTTTTAAATATACCTTATATTTTTACTAAGTGAATGTGGTTAAATGTTTTAATTGAATTTTTAGATATATTGAAATATTTCTTTTCTCTTCCAGGACGAATACCAAAAAATTAATTTTTTATTCTATAACAGAATTAAGTTATAAATTAGGTAAGGCGGTAGGAGCTTAAGTAATATTTTATGAAAGAATTCATTAATGTGGCGATCCGGATTTTCGCGTTCGAAAATCGACATCCATACTTCGCTTGTATTCGAATGTCGTAGGCTCGGTCGTTCAAATCCGAATCGCCAGAGCTTATAACACATTAAGTACAACAACACAGCGGACGAAAAATAGAATAATATCATATACAACTCCAATGATACAATATCCAAATATACAACAATGATCAAAATCAGAGATACAATGAAATGCTACAGCGGAAACAACTACAACTTGGAACTCCAGAAGAAACACCCATACCAGCAATCTCCATAGATAGCTCGAACCACCATCAAGTTGTACAAAGCTAAGAAAGGTCAGTCATCCTAACCAAAGACTTCAATATCCAAAGTCTCTAAAGAATTTCAAAGAGAAAGCTGAAAGCTACTGAATCGATATCTACTATCCGAAAAACCCAACTCTAGACTGCCCGTGTGGAAAATTGTGGGCATCCAGAGTTTAGGAAGGGAACAATAAACTCTGGGTCAGTCATGGGACTGGTATGAGCAAACAAAAACAGTTAATCTTTAAAAACAACAACAAAAGATTTTAAAACATTGAAAACCGCAATGCTTTTTTTGGAAAATGAAACTGCCATAAAGCCTCCCGCCACACACACAATGCAAGCGCACACTTGGAGGAGATTTCTCCTTATGACAGTCAAAAATGCTTGATACGCAAAAAACCATTTGATATTATTATTAATGCATAGTGTAGAAAACATTTCGAAAATATAATATCCATCTTAGCCAACATACCACAATTTGTCGTATGTCTACTATAGCTACCATTTAAGAATGGAAGGTTATACAATTGAAATCGTGAAGGCTCATATTGGATGATTGGATTTCCAACAAATGGTCAGGCCAAGGAACTTCCTTACCGAAATGGGATTGCCTCTTGAAGGACACCCCCGAGAACCTAACCGGATCTCTGCTAACACAAGGCCAACGCTACCTCACGCTTTAACCAAGCTATAACATAGGTAACTAACACACAATTATGCCATCTCTGGTCGTTACTAACCTTTATCCGAGAGCTCTCAACACCAACAATCACAAAGTAATAAATTTGCAGTAACCACATAGGTTAAATATCTGGGCTCCATACCATGATACCACCTTTTATCCAGAAGGAAATGGACATACCCTAGGGGCGCGACCCCTAAAAAACCTTACCGCAATATTCCTGTTTCGACCATTTTCGGGTTGTGAGGTTCGACGAAGTCACGTCCACAAAGCTACGCTTTTCAACAAAGCCATGCTTCGATCAATAAATGATCAGCAGCACTTCACGTTCCACATTACCAAAATGGGAATGTATCATTAGTAACCATCAACTACATAACCTCTGAGCTCGTACGTCTTAGAGAAGGGTGTTAAGCTAAGAGAATAAATCTCCGCCACCAAATAGAAATGTATTTGATAGAGACCAGCTTTACATCTCAAAGTGTAATGTCAGACACACATCCATACAAGTTTGTTCCGGGTTCGAACAGAACCAAAGGCACTTCATAAAGAAGTCCTTGCAAATCCGGATAATTCCTAATCACGTCCAGACTCCCCATCACAAAGGGTGCTTAAATCTCTGTACCGGGGGCCATTCGGTGTAGAGACATTCGATGGGTTATCCTTTCGCTTCGAAAATATCCGGTCTTCACCACCGGTCTTCAATTGCTATCCATAACGTCGTATAATTATTCGGAATGGGTTATATGACACAAAGTCCTCTCCCGGCTAAACCGAATAGTGAGCGCTATATTTAAAAGCATATGGATATATGGGATCTCAGTTAAGTCACAACTTATTACCCAAAACATTTCTTTCAAATGGCTAAACAAATTACTATTTATAAATATTTTTGAACAAAAGATTCACTTCGCAAAGTTCACAAAGTTCACAAAGTTTACCAATCTTTCATAAAGATTGATTAACATCTTTCCAATTCAAATCTTTTATACAAAAGATACGCTTTTCAGATCCCTTGTCAATTTGAAAACGAATTCACCAATCTTTAACAAAGATTCATTCATAGCCTTTTCAAAACAAATTTCCTTTCAAATTGGATTAACTCATCCAATTTTTAAATCAAAGATCCAATTTACAGCTTTCAAAATCATTTCCATAAAACAATTCCATTTCAAATCTTTTATATAAAAGATACATCATTTAAAATGCTCTTCAATTTCAAATCAAGGTTTGACTATCTTTCACAAAGATTAGTTAACAGTTTTCGAAACTATTTCAATTCGAACTTGAAATCTTTCAACACCAATTGGAAAGAATTTCCTTATAGAAAAGCTATTATTATTTGAAAACCAATAGTTTTCGTTTCGGAAAAATCCAATCATATTTGCGCGAGTTAAAGCCTTTTAAGTATAAATTTGGGTTAAATTCAAATTCCCAAAAAAATACTTTTAAAATGGTTTAAAACACATTTATAACTTATACACCTCTTTTTCTAAACCATATTATTTCCAAACATAGAATTCAATTCAAATCTTGAATTCAAATTATATTAAATTAGTTAAATTTCAAAATTTTATCAAGTTATTCAAAATAACTTTCTATCTTCAAACTCCTTTTCAAAAGCTTTTCATTTTAAACCCAATCCATTTCCAAAACAATTTGGACTCAAAAATTCAATTTTAAACCCATTTCTAAAATCTGTGACTTAACCAATTTCCTCCTGCAATCCATATTTGTGTGTGTATGGTGTAGTCAAGGGATTTTACACAATAGTGCAACATCATCAATCATCACAGATACAAGCACATCAGTATCGATAAGCGGTATAATCTATAACGCTTATCTTCATTCACAGATTCACAGATAATATAAATTTATAATAGATAAATAAATTACATTCATCACAAATAATAATTAAATTCATCACAATTCATAGCACAAAGCATAAGATATCAAGGATATTAAACAATTATCAATCAATAGAATTCAATCATTCATAAGTAAGATCAACTAATTATCAGATTAATTACTTATGAATAAACTACTAATTCTGGTTAATTAAATTAATTAGTTACAAACCATCTTAAAATAAAACAATCATTTAACTTGATAAATTAAAGTTATCAAAACACAACTTTAAATAACTTTAAATATTTATCAATTTATAGCTTTAAAAACTAGTTTCAATTTGAATTTAAAACTTGACTTTTTATATAAACTTTTAAAATTACATTCATAACTCAATTTTGAAATCACTTTAAATTTTCTTAACAAAGTTTAAATTTATCAAACCCCAAAACTTCTTAACAAAATGTTTAAGAAAACATTTATTAAACATCAAGTAATATATATATAAGAGTTTTAAACCAATTTAAATTTCATTTCAAAAAAAAACCAAGTTTTAAAACCTTAAAAACTGTTTTAAAGCTTCTGCTTTGGGTCGAACCCGAAGCTTTGTTGGGTCAAACCCGAGTTTCTCTTTTTCCCCCTTTTTTTTAAACTTTGATTAAATCTAAGTTTTCAAAATCTACAGGCTAACCATTCCAATATACTTGAGAACGAACTCGAGCTTCCCACCCCAATACTCGAATCTGACTTCGAGACATTCACGGCCAAAATCTCTGACACACACCACCAATACGTGCACATGCACCACCACCTGAGGCTACTACGACCGTCGACGTTGCCTCTGTCACATCACTCTACCATCCTACAACCCAAAATGACCACTCAAACATGATCGCGATCACTCAAACACGATCAAGCCTCTTAGGTCGAAATCTCGAACCAAACGCCCTCTAACAAACTCCCCTCAACTACACTGCTCCGACGACCAGAGATCGAGCAACTCTGGCCACCTCTCGCTGACCCAACATGCAACCATTTCCTTAAGTTACACGACGTTCGATCAATAAGATTCAAAGGACTAACCAAAAATTCCTGTTTCAACCAAACTAGGGTTTAAAACCCTTACTCGACCATTGCCGACACCACAGGAGGTGATAAACCCTCCTAGCATTTTTTCCTGAACCCACATAACCTCCTCCACCTCTAGTAGTATTCCCGACCACCCCAAATGCTCCAGCCTCAATAAATCACCCAAAACCCATTTTCCAGAAAACCCCAAAATTCACATTCATTTCAACATTAAAAATTTGGAATTTTGTTTTAAAAATCATAATTTTCAATGATGATTCGAGATATATACATGAATCAATATAATACAACATTTGATTTATTACATTATTCAAGTTCCCACTGCATTTTCTTGTTTACAGGAAATTTCTAAACTTAAATTACTTAAACTTGTTTTCATAATCTAGATGGAGTTTAAACTCGACTAATTTGTTTTAAACCTAAGGCTTCAAAGTGTTTATATGGGAAGTTTTGAGTTTTGGTTTATTTTTAAACTACTGTAATCTAGAATGAACAGAGAAGCACAAATATCAGGCACGCAGATTCGAATGTATTCATATCTACAGATTTTATACTACTATCTACACATGAAGGCATCATTATCATAGCAATTACTTAAGCAACAATATTAACCTACTTAAGTTTTAAATTTAGATGTTTACTCACAGTTTTAATAGGTAGAGCTTGAAACTAAAATGAAAAACTGAAGCCCCCTTTTTGAAAATTTGAAAACTGTATATTGATATTGCTTGATTCCTGAAAGCTTTGATTTCTGATACTTGTCTTTGCTTTAAAGACTTTGATTATCTGTTGGGTTGCCAGGTTGTATTTGCACTTGAAAACTTGATTCCCAGGTTTGGAAACTGCTAACAGTTTTTTTTTTTGAACTACAGATTTGAGGAGAAGTGTATTTACAGGTTACAACTTTGAAGATTTCTACAGGCCTTGAAAATGCTTGAAGTGTTTTTTTGAGAAAATGTTTACAGGATTGTAAAAATGTTTCAAGCTTGAGGTTGCAGGGTTCAAAATCAGATGGTTTGATTTTGTTTTGCTTTTGAGAAGATTATAGGCTTTGAAATTGTTTCAGAGGAGATAGTTTTAGGTTTGAGAAGAAATTGTGGGGTTTTTTGAAAATTTGTGGTTTGCATATGAGAATATTACAGTTTGTGGCCATTGATTTCTGAATTCAAAGAAAAAGAATGAGAAAGAGTGGAAGTTTATATGATGTGAATTATTGTTTATCAAAATTAAAAAAAAAAAGAAAAACAAAGAGGGACACTTGTTTAATTTTGTTTACATTTGTCATTACTAATCCTAATCTACTTACACATGTTAATTAATAAGCTTTAAAATTTAACACTTTTTATTTCTTATTTTTAAATTATTTTAAAATGACTTATAAGCCTTTATTATTAATTTTCCTAATATGTATATACTTTTACAAATTTATGAATGCTTTTTCTTATCTTATAAAAATAAAACTTTTTAAAGAAAATCAAATAAAAACCAATTATATTCTTAATAAAATCGTATAAAATTATTTGATCCATTTTAAATGCAAATTTAAATTCTTTTGCATTTATTTACTATTAAATAAATATTTTCCAAATTTATATAAATAAAAATTCTTTTGTTTTAAATTAATATAAAACGAATCTTATACCTAAAATAAAAAATTTATTCATAAATCCTTTCATATCCATAATTATTTTCAAGATATAAATTCTTTTTAAATTAAAATTTTCAATTAAATTTCAGATTTTAAATCCAAATTCAATTTAAACTTCAATTTAAAATCAAATCAAATATATCTATATTAAATTAAACAAACACACTATTAAATTTAGAAATATTAAATTCTAATTTTAAAATTAATTTTTAAATAAATATATATATTTGAACAACACTTATTAAATTGAAATGATAAGCCTATCAAAATCAAATTTATAAAATAACACAAATTAAATAATTATTCCATTTAAAATCAATTTAACTCTAAATTTAAAAACATCACATAAATTTTGTTTTGGTTATTTACATTTGAAGATAACAATTTTATTAATTTTAAATAATTTAATTAAAAGATTATCACATTTTAAATTCTTCGAAATTCCGGTATATTACACAAATAATGTTTATAAATAAATTATCCACTTATAAAAATCATTTTTTTATTTTAAACAATATTCATATGTACTAATTAGGTTTCATATTACTTAATTAGCTTACATACTTTCTCCAGAACTATTTAAATTAGTTCTATTATTGCTAATTAAGGATATCAACTTAATTATATCATGTAAATATAGCCTTTATTCAATCACACCATCACTAAAAATCGATTATTTACCCCCACAATCAACATTGAAGCTTAATAACTACTTTCCAAAGTTAGGAACTAAGATCTCAAACTAATAATGAGTGAACAAAGACATGTTTAAGGCCTAAACATAAGCCAATCACATTTCTAACATCCTTTGACTTTCTCTAAAACACTTCATAATCATTCATATATTAGTTAATGAAGTAAAAAAATAAATTATGTAAGAGAATCATTCCACTGACTTTGCTTTCTCATAAACCAAGCTTTAATTGCCAAAGCCCAAATCCATGCTCTCTTGAAATGCCAGATGAAACCCTATATCGAATTCCAAGTCAATTCATTCGTGTGTTTCGTAGAGAGTCCCATGAGAAGAATTATGGTTATTTTATCAAGATTTATTGGAATTTATTCGGGCTTGGATTAGTGGACCTAGGGTTAAGGGATTAGGAGGTATTTATGAAAGTGATTAGGGAAGTGGAGAGGAATTAAACATGAATGAGGAAAAATATAGTGAAATATGAAAAGGGTGTGAACTTATGTGCTAACTCATGGGCCTAGCCTAAGTCCATTCCTCTTCTCATAAAAACATTATTCATCCCCGAAATTCATTGATTCCAAATATAGTCAAGTTTATACTCATTTTACTCGCGTCGAAAAGAAAACTCAACCATGGATGTATTGAGTCACAATTCGCTTGTTTGTAAAAACTGTGTATAAGAGGTGTTCCATCGCTTAACGATTAAATATTTAAATTAGTCGTTTAAATATTCGATCGTTAGAATGCCGGGCTGTTACATTCTCCCCTGTGTAAAAGAATTTCGTCCCCGAAATTCACATGAGTATGAGAAAGTAATAACATCGACCAAACTTCTCCAATCTCAGTTTTGAAAAATTCCAACAATACCTTCTCTTGTGCTATCTACACTATGAAACCCCTAAATTATAGTGCATTACAAAATAGAATACAAGCAAGAACCTATGCCATCTCATATTCTAAAAAATTCATACCTATCTCTGAAAATCTTCTCCCTATTTAAATGCCAATCAAAGCAAATAAGCATTTGAATAGCTACACATCAGCTCTTAAATACCTAATTGAACCATATAAAGAGGATTGTACACAAACACAAAATTCAAACATGTGTAACCTCAGCGTAGTAACAGATGCTTCCATAGTCATACATGATAATCAATTGGAGAGTAAGCTTAAGTAAGTTGGTATCAAAATATTCCACAGGCTTCGAGTCGCGTTAAAAGGCTGTGGACTCTTGTAGATCCTACCTTGACCCCATAGTGAATATGGATGATATGCAATCTATTCCAGATAGCAATCACTATAACTCGCTGGATCTTATTTCAAATTATGCGATTATAACTACCATACAAATAATTAAATACACAAGGAAAGCAACAATAAAATCATAGCAAGCAAAAATAATCAATAATAACTGGCATACAAATTACTAAACATGCGAGCAAGCAATCAACAACAATAAAATTAAGCGAACGACAATATCAAACAACAACACACAACATTAAACGGTAGCAAGCAAGTATAAGCAGTAGCAATAACAACAAGAAACAGGCAATAACAAACATTAAGCTATAACAAGCAACAAGAAATAACAAGCAATAAACAATAACAAGCAACAAGCTATAGCAAGAAATAAACAATAATAAGCAACAAATAATAACAAGCAACAAGCTATAAAAAGCAACAAACGCTATCAATCCATAGCAAACAGCAAGCGCATATATAAATTTATTATTCAAAAAGTGTCTACACCAGCATGTAAGATAATCATCAAGAGTTAAATGTGCATGTCAAACCATAAACTCAAATGAGTCCATCCATCATTCGAAGGAAATAAACACCTAAGTGGTGTAACCTCTTTCATGAATATAATACATGAAAACAATTACACCTCCCGCTATGAAAAGGAAGACCTATATGATATGAAGGATCATCCAGTTTCAAAACTCTCGAATCAATTCAGCAATCAATGCCTAAACTTTCCTATTCTTATGAATAAAACACATTCTTTAAAAGAGAAAATAATATTAATTAAATCATGATAAAATGAAGATTTTCAATTGGTTGGGTTTGCTTAGGTTCAAACCCACCTCGACCACATAATATTACCAAGGAAAATGTACTATGTGAACTACTATGGTTGCCTAGGCAAGCAACATCTTGTCGCTTAGAAGATTATCCAAATCGCTATAAAACTAGTCGAGAAATCCTTCCCCGAACTATCCAATGCAATAATAATCATGCAACGCTATAATTTTACAATAACTAAAGATCATCCTAAATGACACGATGCCCGTTCCAACCCTTCTTTTACTCGCAAGATTTCTTTGTTAGTTTAGGTTCGACCACCTAAATCTATCCATTCGACCACCGATCTACTTCCTTGATCCAAGTACTAAAATTCTCTTGCACGACTAAGGTTGTGCTTTTGAAATCACTCAGTCATCTCAAGAATCCGACTCAAGTGCTCATCTATTAGAGTCAAGCGAAAAACTGTAACAACCCAGAATTTTCGACTCGGAAAATTCCAGATAGTTAGAGAAAAGAAGAAAGAGATAGAAGAAGAACAGAAAAGAACACACAAACTCACATTCGCAGCGGATAAAATATAATACCAATAATAGTTATACAAAGGAGATTAGTATCATTACACTTACATTTTTATACATCATAGTTACATCACTACAAAGATACCGGACAGTTAAAACTAACTTGTCCCAAATAAACTATAAGATGTATATCACAGCGGATAACCACTCTATATGTTCATGTCCTCAGCTCTCCTCCTGAGCTCCAGAACGTCCTTACCTGCAAATCTGTAGTACTCGGTCCGACCCGAGCATTACATCAAAGTAACACCGGGGTCAGGCTGGAAACCAGCGTGAGTAAACCCATTTAACATAAAATACAAAAGCACACAACTTATGTAAACCCGGGGTAACTTATATCGATTTACACTTCATAAGTTATTATAGACATCAACCATTTCACACATTAATTTCTAAGTGTCAAAACTTAGATTTAAATGGTCCAATTTACTTAAGTCATTCCATTTCAGCCTACTAGTTTCACATTTCAATTTATAAGAATCGAAATGGTTTCGGGTATTCACTAATACTCGACTTCGGTCTCTTCGATACCATTGCCAACTTAACTAAAATTATTAAAGTGAAATACAATTCTTCTTTTAATACAAGATGTCACAGTAATTCATCATCAACAGATAACCACACCTTCACAGTTTAAATCAAACATATCATATCACATAGCATCATGAACTACCTATTAGGGATAATAATAAATCAAGGTTTCCAATATCATTCTATTTTACATTTAAGTAATTAATCCTTAATTAATTTCATAAACTAATTATCCTTAACGCAATACAGTAATTACCTTTAATTACTTTATTAATTACTAACCATAATTATTAATCACCCTTGATTAATAACAACAGTAATTAACTTCCCTTAATTACTTATTCCATAAATTTATTACTCTTAATTAATTATCTCAATTAATCCCTTACTTAATTACAAAGTAATTAAATCCAAATTACTCTCATCATCAAACATCTTTAATTACATCCAGTAATTATCAATTACTTCCCATTAATTACGTAAAGTAATTATTCATCAATCGTGAAGTGTTTAAATTAATTAAACTGAATTAATTAACCCAAACAAATCTCATTAACCCAATTAATTACATCAAGTAATTAATTCATTAATTACTTTTATTAAGTAATTAAACATAAACAATTTCACAAGTGATTATTATTAATTAATTAATTTAATTAATTATTATAAATTAATCACATTAATTAATTGTTAAATAATCTTAAGTTAATGACCTTCATTAACTTTCTTAATTACTTAATTAAGAAATTAACTTATATTAATCATTATTAATTACCAATTAATTAATATTTAATTACCACTTAATTAATCTCTGGTTAATTAATTAATTAATTAAATGTTAACTACAATTCAATTAATCCTTAATCACTTTATTAATTAATCTTAGTTATTAATTAAAATTAATTATCAATCCTTAATTACAGATTAATTAACCTTAATTAATTAACCTCAAATCTTAATTAATAAAATTTAAAAAAATTATCAATTACTTAATCAATCATCCACATTATTAAATAAATTGAATAATTATTCATTAAAATAATGAATCCAAATTCTTAAAATTCTCATTTATTTTAAGAAAATATATCTTCTTAATTAAGCATTTAAAAACAAATTGTTTTTAAATTTACTTTAAATTCCATTTAAACTTCATTTTAAAATTTAAGATTTAAAATGAATACAAATTTTATCTCAAACAATATTTAAAAACAAAATCAAAACCTTTGTCTTATATGTTCAAAAAACATCCATTTTGTAAAATAAAAGTTTAAAAGAATATAACCAATTCATTTTAAACATTACAAGTTATTTTAAATCAAATTCAATCTAAAAATTTCCTTTTGATTTCAAAACTGAAATACATTTTTGAATTCCTTTTATTCCAGATTTAACTTAAAACTTTAAAGCTTTACTTACAATTCCATCTTAATTTCTAAATTCAAATTATTTAACCATTTCTAAAATAGTTTAAAACAATTTAAATTTAAAAAAAACTATTTTTTATTTAAAAACTGACCTTCAAATCAAATTCCAGGTTTTTAAAACTGGATTTAAAACGTATTTAAAATTTCTATTTCACAAATTTTAACAAATTTTAAAAACATAGTTTAAAATTCAAAACCAATGTTCTTTTGTACTATAAAAGTTTAAAATCTAAATTTAAATTCTAAAATTAAATTCAAACCCATGTTCAACTTCTTTGAATTCATATTCAGTTTCAGCTTTTAAACCTTTTTTTTCTAAATTTCCAGTTACATTTTAAAACTTACTTTTAATTTTAAAAACAGAAACAAATTTCTTTTTTAATAAAACCAAACTTAAATTTTTCTGAATTCAAATTATTTCAAAAACCAGAATTCAAACTATTTGAATTCATCTTTAGATTCATATTTAAATCCTAATTTTTCCAGTTTATTCAAACTCTACCTTAAATTTTCTTTAAAACAGTGACAGGTTTCTATTTTATAAAACCTGAAACAAAGAGTTATACCTGAGCAACTTATAAATTTACTTCGAGTAAAAATCATCACCTACTCGAGTTGAAAACTAATTCCCCCGAGACTATCACGAGACAACCAAAAACTGAATCCAACAACACCATCATGTCCACCACAACCCTCTGTGCACATGTACGGCACCTCCGGCCATCGCTGGCCAACCACACGACCTCCCCACAGTCGACGTTCATCCCTTCAGGCCAACCAACCACAACTCGATCGACAACTGCAAGCATTAAAAAATCGCGACCCTTAATTCCCAAACCTGGAAACAGTCAGAACCCAAAACCACCAACCTGTCATCACCTCCCCATAACGCCACCGGCCATCGTAGACTCTATGCTTCCGGTGATGACTTCAGCAAACCACCAACCTCTATTTCCTAAAACCCTATGTAACTCTATCAAGTACATTAGCAGAAAAGATCACATCTTCAAACCACAGTAAAAACTATGGTTTAAAACCTTAAATCCCAAATTACATCAATCAAAATGAATTTCAACTCAATCCAAAAAATTTCCTATTATCTCTGACATCTCCACCACTTCCAGAAACCTTTCCAACTCAATCAAACCCAAATATCAACTGTACTAACCCCATAGTTAATACACAGTAAAGTTTGAATTTCTTTCTGGTTTAAGAAATAAAAAAATTAGTTTTACTTTTAAAAATCATAACTTTACATGATGTTTTGAATTTATAATCCTGAAATATTGATTCGAAATGTTTTATATTTTCACTCATACAATTTATTTGCTCTATTACTTACATTTCCAGTAAGTTCTTATTAATTTTACTTGTATAAAATCTTAAAGCCTAATCCTTGAAGCCAACATATATATCTTGTTTAGAATCCTACAATTTAACAAAACTAACTAAAGATGTCTGAATTTAATTAAAAACTTGTACGAGGGAACAAAAAAAAACATAGCAATTGTAACAGCATGCATATAAATGCAATCACATATCAAACAGTAAATTTTGAGCATATGAAACATTTATTTATTTTAGCATGCAACAAATTTTCAACCTTTTAATTTTTTTTTTAGAAAATTTACTCATAGGAAGTTAAAGAAAAGAAAAAGGAAGGTCAGATCACTCATCTGCAAAAGAAGATCAGAGACCTTAATCTAAAATATGAAAATGTTTTCTTCTTGCAAAACTGAAACTTTGAATTGCTTCCATTTTTTTTTTACTTCAACCTTGATTTTATTGCAAATGTTTATCCTGATTTATAGCTACATGCTTCCGGATAAAAGGAAAAGAATTCAGACTTTTGGAAGTTGTTTTCAAAACAGAAAAGGAAAGATCTGCAGTTGCATGCAAGTTTGAGTTGCATATTGCTCTTCAGGTTGATGAAATTTGATGAGAGCTTCAAGTTTAAACTTTGATTTGTACTTTTTTTTAAGATGATTCAGATAGCTGTAGTTTGATTTGGAATGAGGAAATTAATTATTTCAGATTTGTTTTGAGGGGAATTTGCAGGATTTGTTTTGAGGAAATTTCTGGTTTTGAATAATTCTTCAAATGAATTTTAATATGAATGTTGATTTTCATATTTTGGTTCAGATGTTGGCTGAATATTACTTAAGTTATGAAAAGAATAGGAAAAAGAGATAAAGTTTCAATAAGCAAATTTTTTATTTAATTAAAATATAAGAAAGAGAAAAATTAAGAAGACACTTGTTGATTATATAAATTCCTAGGCTTACATTTGTCAAATTATGTGTTAATAGTCCAACACTTGTATTTTGTATATGAAATTGTATTTTCAAATTGTTTTATTCTATAAATTTAATATTTCTTATGTTCTATATTTTAAATATTTTATACTATATACATTACTTATTCTTTATAAAAATTTATATATTTTGTTCAAATTATACGTATAAACTATACTTATTTATCTTCTTGATTTTTGAAATATAAAGAGAGGATTGACACATATTTTATTACCAACATTTGTCAGTTATACTTATTAATCTACTTGCATTTGTATTTTGTATGCTAAATATTTCTTTTATATCCTTATTAAATATATTCTCTTATATTTATAAAATTCAAAGAATATGTTTTAAACTAAATTATAAATAAATAAAATCATACATATTTTATTTTCAAATCCAATTTATTTCTAAGATACCAATCTTTTAAGTTTCCAATTAGATTAAAGTTTTAAATTTAAATCTTAATATCTAACTTGTAATAATGGTTCTATTTATTCATATCTATATACATATAAACAATCAATTATTGTTCGTTTTGAAATAAATAACAATTTTTACCAATTTTAAATAATTTATAAAAGAGATTATCATAATTGAATTTGCTTGAAGTTTCTGGGATATCACAGATATCCTTTATTATACTTGTTTATTATTATTAATTTTATTTTATTTTTAATCCATTTACACATCCAAATATCTTTATTATTAGACTTTATCTAATTAACATACAAATTAATATTTTAATAAATTTAATCCTGTCAGATACCCGAAAATCCGGGTTATCACATTCCTTCCCCCTTTGAATCTTTTCGTCCTCGAAAAGGAACGAAGCCAGAATTTACTAAAGGGCTTGTAATCAGATAAATTTTTCCTTCATTATTTTTAAAACACTTTTTAAAATCCATATAATATTACAAAAATAATTTTTATACAAATACTTTTTATAACTGGATATCTCGACAAGTCCAACCTCGCTCTCATAGAAATTAGGTCATACGTTGATCAGGCGTAACGCTGAAAATCTATAAATACTTAGCAGAATTAATTTCAACATCCAGTGAAAATACTTGGAAATAATTTTTATTGAAAATACTAAAAACAGTTTTTGAAAATAGAGGATATATCTTTGGTGAGAATTCTCTAGAAATCATCACCCACATCCATGGTCACAGTTAACCCGATGGTTACGTTGCCATCCCGACAAAATCCATAGATAACTGTAGGCCTCCGCGCTCCTCGATTACACCATGGAACCCGCTACAGATCGCAGCTATAACTGAGGTTACGCAGCTATCACAGCAAAAACCCATATAACTATAGGCATCAGCGCCCTCGAATTTCGCTGCCAAAAGAATGAAACTTCTCCACTCCACTCGACCATATATCGCAGTCTACCGATGTTGCGTTGCCTTCCCGGCAAAATCAAGTGTAGACCGTTGACACTCATCCTCCACACGATTTTCGCTATGGTCCCCACAGTAGATCGCAGTGACATCGAGTTACACTATCGTCACAACATAACCCAAATGCCTCTGTAGGCATCAGCGCCCTCGACTTTTGCTACCCAATAATCCTCAGGAACTAGTTTGTCCGGACTCCTCACAGGATCAACTTTAGAACCCCCCTTGGGGCTCATGGCAGTACCATCCAGTGGTACTCCTGAGAAGTCCATTCCAAGGGAGCGCCTTTTTCCCCAGAGCCATAAAAACACTTTATACTATACATATATAGTATCTTTCAAATCATACACCTAGTATGAATTTCATATAAAGCCCCTTTACAAAATCGATTATCCCAAAATCGATAATTCTCAAATAGGCATTACAAATTTCAAATATTGATTTTACTCAAAAATCAAAAGCCTTTCCAAATCCATAGGTTCCCAAAACCTTTATCCAAAATCCTCATAAGATCCTTTATATATATACATACAGATATATATAATTTTTAAAATTTTGGATCATTTCAAACTTAAATAAAACTCCTTTTATACCCCAAAACACCTTCAAAATCCTTTTCTTCTGGCAAGAGATTCAACAAGGGGAGTTTTATTTTATAAAACTAAGATATTTACTTTGTTTACTCAAATCAAATATTCAAATTTGATTACTCTTTCAATATCAATTTCATTCAAATCCGTACGATGTACACATATCATTCGTATGCTATATCAATCTGATCGCTCATTCGATCACGCAATATCACTTCCGAACTAGTATCGTACACCCGACTTCCTAGTGCGGACACAGATCTGGTTTCTTGATTAAAAACCGTCATTCTCCTTTCATAGTCATAACTATGATAGAGAATATCCAGAACCAATCAACAATCCATATCCAGGTTAGCCGTTGAAAATCGAGTGAAAAATCCCAACTCGGATCGACATACTATCTCGAAATTCTGTGCTCGAATCTGGATCAAATCACTATGCGAATAAAATAACATACGTACACCCTACATATTTATCTTTATTGGTTATTAGCCAAATTAATTTCATTTCTATTCACATTCACTTTGATTTTCATTCACTTACTCACAAATGCTTTAATCCATTTGGATTATCACCACTATTCTTATCTCGATTGGGTACTCAACCAATAACAGTTTGAACTCCGACCAATTTATTTAGAAAATAGCTTGAAGATTTTAAAAATAGATAAGTAGTTGGAAAATAATTACTATTTTGTAAAATATGTGTAAAATAGTTAGAAAACAGTTAAAATAATTATAGAAATTTTAGATAATTGCAAAATAATAGTAAGGTAGTAATTAGTCTTGTAAAATAATTGAAATACAGCAATTAGTTTATAAAACAGTTGAAAAATTGTTAAACAGTTTCAAAAATAATGGTAAAACAAGTATAAGATAGTTTGGCTTTTAAAAGAAAGGTTGTATATATAATAAATAGCTTTGGAAAAATAGGTTTATATTAAAACAATTTATATTAAAAATAGTCCAGAGTCAAAACTATTTAATTCCCAATCGCCATTCCAAATCAATTCAATTTAAATTTCCACTTCCATTTAAATTGACCTAATTCAAATTTAGATAACTTCAATTTCCATTGAAATTGATTCATTCCCAATTCAAGTTGAATTAACACCGATTTCTTTCCAATTTAACCTTATTTAACCTTGATCTCAATTTATACTAATTCAAATAAATTTCAATTGAACTAGTTCCAATTTCAATTCATTTCAGTTCCAGTTTGAATTAATCCCAATTTTCAAACTCCATTTCCAAATCAAGTTGAATTATTCTTAATTTCCTTCCAAATTCAATTCAAATTCTATTTGAGTTTAAAATTATTCAACTTTAATTACAGTTCCAAATTATTCAAATTTTCCATCTGAAATCTTATACTCATACATCTTCAATCACAATTTCAATTAATTCAAATCAAACTCAATTTGAACTAATTTCAATTCAAATTCCAAATTTAAACTATCTCGAACTATATAAATTAGAGTTAAATTCCAAATGTTGATTTAACCCTTTAAACCAAGTTAACCTTTATTAAAAGATTTTAAACAATTAAATTCAGAATTGAAACTTCATTTTTAATCTATTTCAAAGTTCAAATAATTCAAACTCTTTTTAAACAACTACATCTTTGAAATTCAATTTATCATCAATTTAAATTTTGAAATCAAACTCTTGAAGTTTTATTTTATATATTCAAATCTTAAGTCCAAAATGATTCCATTTTACCTTAATAATGGATATATTACAATACCCAATTTAAATTAATCATTTAACTTCCCAAGCTAAATTTCAATTTCATATTGAAATTCCCAAATCAGGTAGTCCTTTCAAACTTATTTAACTTCCTCTAAGTTAAATTCAGTTCACTTAATTCAGTCAAATTCACACAATTTGAATTCCCATTCAAATTTCAAAATTCTTTCCCATCTGTAAGTTCAAAAACTTATCACTTTGGATTTTCACATCTCATTCCCAATTTAAAACTCAATATATAGAGTTTATTTCAAACCACCCTTGATATTATGTATATTCACATATATACATATTAATTTCTTTTACATACCAAGTTATACTTTAAAAATTTAAACTTCCTTTGGTTTTTAATTCAAAACAAATTTCTTTTAAATTTTCAAACAACTTTTGTTTGAAATAGGACCATTTCATTCAATTGCATTAAATAATATTATTTATTGTCTCTTTAAATTAATTACATCATTAATTAATTCCAATTAATCACATTCGGTAATTAACTTATTTCTTAATTACCTTCATTAAGTAATTGTCCCTTAAATTACTTACCTCTAGTTACTTTATTAAGTAACTCCCTCTTTATTTATCATTTCCAAATTATTATCCATAAATTAATCTTATTTAATAAAGTTTAATTAATTACATAAATTAGTTAATTATCCTTATCTTGAAACCTTTCCCAATTTCAAGATTTAATTTCTATTTGAATCCATTTCAAACTTGTCTTTAATTTAATCTCAATTTGGTTGTAATTCTATTACCACTTAATTCTTACTATTACTTTTAGTTTAATTAATACT